>OY728138.1:624434707-634434707 GCA_963277665.1 Viscum album | reverse complement strand
CACAAGAGAAGATACACCAAGGATTATGTATGTTTCGATAAACTCTTCTTCTTTTAGATTTAAACTTTTTATTTTCCTTCTATTTTCACAATCCCTTTTATAACCAAGACATATAAGATTAATTATTTAGTAATTTAAAATTATAGTTATTTTATAAAAAAACTTCACGTATCATATTTACTATACATATAAATTTCAAACATCCATTTCCCACTCTCCTGACAATTTCCCATCAACGGTCGGTTGACCACATACAGAGAAATTTTCTTATCGATGCATATGACAATAATCATTGATGTAAATTATAAATAAAATAGAACTTATAAAAATGTAATTATATTTATTATAAGATCATTAAAATAATCATACTAATATATGAATTACATTTTTCAAAATTGTGATATCGAGGAAAAACAAGATTATTTTACGTAAAACATGATATTAAAATGACTACCCTATATCCAAAGAAATTAGGAAATATAATAAAATGAATTTAATTGTTAAATTTTGTGAAAAATTAAAATAATTCATATATGGATCATTTTTTTAAAAAAATCTTGTTTATTATTCAAGAGGTGAAAAAGTCAGTAAATAAATCCAGAATTAAGGCAACCAGAATCTCAAACCTGACTCATTTTCATTGGATATTCCCTCTTTCATAACATAATTGTCATGAATACTCCAATAATTATCTATAAATTAAATTAAGTTATTCATAATAATAATATTTGGGAATATATATGTTTTCTACCAGATTTTATGACAAATACAATGATTTTCTAAAAGAAATATTAATTCCAAGACACATCATTAACTCCTATTGGGTTGTTTATTCTTTTCATGAGAATGATCATTATTATTAACAATATTGTTTTCCCACTTTTTCATTTTGGAACCCCAAAGATCATCCATTAATGTATGCTTCATAAAAATACCTATGAAATAAAATTCTTTACAAATGTTATTTCATGATTACGTTGTTATACATTTTATATGGAATGCATGATTTTGTAAATGTTACGATGTGACACATGGGATTGAAATTATATAGCCCTCTAATGAATTGGGTAATGTGATGTATCTCATTAGATAATGTTTATTATGTGTGTAAATGATGCTAATGATAATGTTATGAATATGTTCATATTTTATTCATGAACATGATTCTATCATTGTTCACAACTATGTGTGCTATTTTTCCACAATGACAAGATGTTTCATTTTTTTGAATTTCCACATTTTATGTATTTATCAAATTTTTCGTCATTATTTTTGTGATGAAACTACATTTATGACACAATAATTATTATTATACTCACCCATGTTATATTAATTCATATTCCTTATTCATCCATTTACTAGGATTTTAGATCACCCATTTCATTAATGTATAAATTCGTATGACTACTTGTACTAAGGAGAATAGGAGGGCCACTATGAAGAAATATAATAAGTAATTAATTAATTCTTCTATTTTATTATGTAAAATTTATATTGGAGGCTAATTTTTCCATGGCACTAAATTTATTTCAACCAGATTTGTATATCCATATCTCAAAATGATATAATATTTATGAAAGAAAAAGTAGGGTCACTATAGTAGGCAATTAAATTTTGGGATATTATCCGAAATGATTTTCTTGGGGTGAAAATAATTAAGGAATTGATTTTCAATGATTTTGTGAATGAGAAAACATATTTCTTCTATTTATGATATGTTATTAGGTCACATGATTGATTATTAATGATACAATAATATTTTTACTTATGTATTTTGATTAAAAAACCCATATTACATGACTTATAACTAAAGATTATATACATAATTGGTATTATTGTTTAAATGTTTTATCTTTTTCTCTTAATCATATGATAATATTGTGTGCAGTAATGACCATTGATTGATATACATAGTATTTTACCTTTTTGGAATCTATGATAACCTTTTCATATGTTTTCCAACCATGAGTTATGAAGAAATGCGTTAATTCTGTTTTACATTGAATATGTTCTTGTTTTGATATAAATAATGGGAAAATATGTAGTTGTTCTGTGTACCATCTGTTTTTTGTATACAATATTCCAAAGGCACTAAACCTTTATAGTTTTGACATGAATGCTATTGATTTGTAATGAATATTTAACTAATAAGATATAGTTTTTATTTGTGTTATGTATGATGTCTCCATAGATATTATCATATCATGGTTTAATGATTTATTGAAACATGGGTGTAAAATCATTAGTTATATAACATAGAAAAATCCAATGTATAACATAACATCGTATGATATTTTATTTAAATGAGTTTTTTTACTACAAAAAACATATTGGGTTGGATACTCTAATTGGTTATGGTATTCGAATAGTATAATATAGGGGTAATAAACCTAAAAAGAGTATTTCGTGTATATATCATTCATTATTCTATTTCATAGTGAATGTGCCGTTACTCAACAACCATTTCGACATTTTAGTGGATATTCTTTGGTTAATTCATAGTTTCCTTATGAGACACAATAAAAAATTTGATAATATATTCACAATATATGAATTAGGGAAAAAATTATGATTTCATAAGATGAAAATAAGGGTTAATTATTTAGAAATCCTAGTTATTACTTTTTATGGTTAAATTATTACTCATTACAATTTCTAACAATATGATTTTGTTTTAGTTAATAGTCTAAACCATTAGGAATCGTGTTAATAGTGAATTTGAATAATGATGAAATTATTACACTCATAATAAAGAAAATGATAACAGATAATTAATTTGAAATTGAGTAATTATTCATAATTATTTATCTCATTATCTGATTTAAAACCTTAACAAAGGTGAGTTTCTGAATGAACTAAAAAAGATTAAAATTTTGTTTCTTGAATATCATGGAGAAAATACAATTCCACTACATTCATGTAAATCATGAGGTAATAATAACCCTAATACATGTCTCAATTTAATATCATGATTTTTTATATCTAGAATATAAGGAAATAGGGCATTTAATTTCTATAAAACAATACGAGTTTGATGGTGGAAATGATTTCCATCCTAAGGTACCATTTATATTACAACGCATTATATGAAGGAAACATGGGATTTATTGGATATAATACTCTAATCTAAGGGAGAAATCCTAGAAAATAGAATGGATTATGTTATTTCCAATTTTTTATTTTAATGATTAATGTTTTAATGAATTTGGATTATATAATTAAATTTTACTTTTTTAATCTATTATATTATAGTTTGATGAATCCAGAAACATCCTTGAATTATTCTTAAGTAGTCTTTCATTATGTATTTTAAAACATATATTGAATAGTATTGACAACTATGAAAAATTATATACCAATAAAATGATATTTTCATGAACACATGATTTAGTGAAATATAAATCACAACATATTCATAATGTTGAGAAAATAATATTGCCTTGGTATAAATCATTATTAATATAGGTAATCTAAATTGGATCGTATTAGTGACCCATAAATTGGTTCATAATTTGAAGAAATAATTATATATATTATCTTTGATAAATGATATAAAATATGTTATCTAGGGAACCTGTCTTAATGTGTGGTATTTTAATTTAGTAAAAATGTAAGAGTTGTATATTTGAATCGTATATATTTTCATTGAGTATTTATAGTGACTTAGGTTATTATACATTTTTAGATAAAATTAGATAAAATTAATCACATGATTATTATGAGACATTAATATATTCTTTTTAGTGTTTGGTGATTAATGGAAAATTTATAGTTGAAATTATTTTACCTTTTTCAAAAAAAAATTAATAATCATTAAATATGATTTGAAATGTTTTGGAATTTATATAATTTTTGAAAAAATGAGTATATCATTTTTTGGAATCAATGTTATTTTTCATTAAAATAAAGTATATTCATCTTAGTTGTCAATCCATGTACTAAAAATATGTTTTTTGATAAATGATTAGATTAACCAAAAATATTTTATAATTATATTTTTGATCTCATGATCAATTTTATGTTTATTTTAGATCTATATGTACGAAAATTTCATATCATTAATTCATCAATAAGATATAGGATGAAAAGTTGTGGAAATTAATTAAAACATGAAACTAAAAAATAATATAAATTATTTTTATTTAAAGAAATAATATCTATATATTTTCGTATAATAAATGGTAAAACAATGTATCACCTAAAGGAAAAAGGATCTTGAAAAAACAATATCATTCTGATCTCTATTTTATAGGCGTTAATTGTCATTTTCACCCTTCATTTATTTATGGTTTTTGTCTATTGAATAAATCATTTACATTTCCTCTAGTAGTGTCAATTATTATTTTATAATATTATTCTTCCCAATATATAAATTTTCACTTCCTATAAATTATATCTTAATATGGGAACATTATGATGTTGTATTTTTTGAAACCTTTATGATTTTCATTCCTTATTCAAACGATGTTTTATTGTTCATTTCTATGATGTGGGATTTAAAGACTTTTATTTATGAATAAAAATAATTTAATTAACAAGTTATTTTTCATTATGATATTTAATTAAGGGGGTAGAATATAACACCCTTTAAATTTTGTTTAATGGAATATTATGCTTAATAGCTTTCTTGAAACGAATGTCCAAGCATAAAAAATATATGATAAATTATAAACGAAAAAATAAATTATTGGTATGAAAATAATTACAAAATTTTGAAAATTTATATATATATTGGATTTAAATATTTCATATATATTTATTAATTCTTAAAAATGAGTAGTAAATTTTTATGGTTATTTTTTCATCAAGAAATATTTTTTATTAAAAAAATATTTTTTCCATTTTTTACATGGATATTAAAATTAATTTGTACCAATGTTTGAAAGTTCAATATAGGTAATTAATATAATTTTTCAAATCATCATGAAAATCTTACATTTAGGTGAACTTTTAATATTTTTCAAAAAACAATTTTTGTTGTGATTAGTGAAAATTTTTGAATTTGTTAGAAAAACTCTAATTAATTTTGATATAAAATTCTTATTATTTTTTAGTTTTATCATAATTTAACATAATACTACCTTAACTATAAATAATATTGTTTATTTCATATTAAAATATTTATTTATGATTTTGGTATATGTTTATTTTTTGGTATAAATTTTTTTTTGTAAAAAATATTGTATGCACTAAATGTTTTTTAAAATAAACTACATTTGTATATATTTGGTTAATTTTTTAATGAAATTAAAAAGTTATATATTCATTCAAATATTTTTTATTTTTTTTTGGATTTTTTGACAAGGTAATTAATGTTTGTAAATTTGGATTCATGCTGAAAAAATGCATTTCTTCTTAAATGTGCCTTTATCATGGGTTGAGCACTTCATTAGAAGTAAATGAAACCCCTTATTGAAATTTAAGTGAGTAAAATTCAATTTTTAATTAGAATCATCATGATTAATATATTTTTAATGGTTTGGAATTATTTTTGGGAATAGGTAATATTAAGAATAATAACATTTTGTTATTGTAGATATCCTTAAAAAAAGTTTACCAATGAGGTGAATCCAAGATACAAGAGTATTATTTCCACCCACACCTACATAATTTTAATTTTTTAATGATATTTTATCCATATATTTTCCAACATTCAATGCATAGACATTTTGAGGCTATTTTACATGAAATTAACTACATATAATTGAAATCATATAAGAAATTACAATAGTGTCTATACCCTCGCATATAAAATGGAATGTGTAAGTCCCTCAGTATCAGGTAAATGACCCATTATTCATATATTTTAAATTTGGAAAATGTTTTGGTTATGTTTCAGAAGATTCCAATGGGATTTGGAAAATTTTGAAGGCTATTATAGAGGTACATGGTTTATTAAGGTTAGTAGAAACCATGAAGCCTCTCTATGAAATCATGCAGTGGATGACAGGGGAACTATGTACATGCATAGTTGTCCCATTGTTCCAAAAAACCATGATAATTACTAGTAGAAACCATTCATCTTGGAATAGACCCCAATTTAATGTATTGGAAATTTTTGTATAATCGTGTGAAATAACCCTATGAGGCAAGACTGTAAGTTAGTACAATTATAAGGTTGGAACACATGGTGCCAAACGCTGTGGTCTAACCATGAAATGTAAATTTGACTCCATTAAAAATATTATCTAATCATAATTTACCCCGTAATTAATTATATTTCCACTAATACATCATTAATTAAAATTCCTATTGCACTCAAGGCATGAAAGACAACCCCCTTCGATCTAGGAGAGATCTGTTGGAATATTAAAGGGTGTTGGTGGAACAAATTTGTCATTAAATTCATTTTTATTTACATTCTTCATAGATCCATTGTTACATATTCTATCATAGAAGAATAGATATAGTCTCATATAGATATATCTATGTGTTATAAGTCATTTATGATGAAATATTATCTGATCTATTATAGATAACATGTTTTGTGATAAAGGTTTCATTGCATTGTTCATTATTTTTTCAAACTAATGTGAGTTAGGTGAAATCTATCTCAACTCCACATGACATTGAATATGGATGTTTAGTTTTAGGTAAATTTTGTATTGAAACTATGGTAAAATCCCTCTACAAAACTTGATAGAATTATTAATTTTATATTAGTTTAGGAAATTGTGGGAGAAATTGGTGGGATTTCAAAAACCTACTTCTGGTATATGAATTTAAAATGTTAATTTGGATATTATAGTTTTGGTTTTAATAATGGAATTTTTGGGGAATTTTTTTCATAAATATTTTTTTTGGAATTATTTTTCTTAATTATAGAATGCATGGTTATCATTAGTTGAATTAGATGCGACCTTAGAGAAGGGTCATGTTGCATTTGGTACGCATTAATGGTTACCTTGTGATGATATGGTTGACTAATGAGGGACTTCTCATGAGTATATAATTCTCATCCGGGCGTGCATGGAGTGTGAGGATACATGGTTATGGGTTTTCCAAATGAATGTAAAAAGTGTGATTATGATTCATTTATTAAATTCCATATAAAATTGATATATTTTGGATTTAAAATATTTTAGTGCTTGAAACATTTTTATAAAATGTGCTAACTTTTTTATCATAGTGGAATGAGTATAGAAGTCACTGTGGAATAAATACCATGTCTACACTCACCCCCAACTTTGGAACTATGGTACCGTTTCATATTTAATATATTAAGACACATGTAATGGAATAATATATAATTTATATATTGATTATTCTGGATACAATGGGGTTGGAATTTGGAGTTGGTTCTTGGTGTATGATGGGTTTTTCTAGATTATGTCATATTAGTGTTATGATTTTAGTGTTTATTTTGGTCCTTTTGAGAATTTCATTTGTTTTCTGATTGTAATCTAATTTGGTTGTTTATTTATTTATGTTTTAAATTTTATTTTTTACGCATTCATCATAATGATATTATTTTTGTTATTTTACTAGAGTTTTTGAATTCTTATCTTTTAGATGGATAATCATACAACTAATGTTATTAATGACCTTAGGATTTATTTCCAGTAATTTTTGTATTGGAAATGTTAAATAAGTTCCATTAACACCACCTCCTCTTCCCAATCCTATGGATGAGGGGTGGGATATGAAAAATGCTATTAGTTTTGGTTGAGACAATTATTTTCCTGAGAAAAATAGTATCTATTTTTTGGTCATAGATATAACAAATGGTGTCTATTCTGTTTAATCATAGAGTTCAAAATAGTATCAGTATGTCTCATTTGATTGTATAAAGGATTAGGATTTTAGAAAGATTAAATTTTGTCTTTCTAATGGAATAGATAACCTATTTTTATGAACTCCATGTCACCAAGGAGTTGGGTACATTGGTGTTTTAAGACACATCTAGGCGACTTTTCACCTCATCATTATGGGTTTAGATGATGAGAGATTCATGACGTGAATTAATATTAATACTTTAAATAATAAGGAATTGTTTATTCAAAGTTTATTGAATTATGAAATGGACAAAAAATTGTTTATTTTTTAAATTAATGAAATCATTTTTTTGAGAAACAAGCTTTTAATATTTTAAAAAATTGTTGAAATGAGGATAATGGTTTAATTATGGAGAGATATTTTATTATTTGTGTTAATGTAGAAAATTGTAATTAATAATAAATTAATAATAAATGACTGATAGTAAAAAGAGTTTTTCTAGTATAGTGAATGGGAGAAGGTATTCTTCATAGAAACCAATCGTACATGGCTTCTGAAAATACGGTTTCACTTGAACCATAGGAGAACCAACAACTGGTTCAATGAATAGATTAGGATTTCTAGTCTATTGATAAAGATCATAGAAATTATTAACCATAGAAAGAGGAAAATTCAATTCCCTTCCCAAATAAAAATCCAACTATCATTCAGTGGGATTCAAAGCTAGAGAAAGAAGTAGTCTAGTTGAATAAATCGAATCAATTCTTTGATTTAATTGGGACTCCAACTAACATGAAGGTGATGTTTATGATGTATATGGTGGAATATCTTGTACTACAATTATAGTATTCAGTAGTACAAGATAAAATGGGCCAAGGAATGATATTTGAGGAATTTTAGAAGTTATTTAACAACTAATTATTTCCTCAGACCTTTCATGTTTCATGGAAAATAGAATTAATAATCATGAAATAAGGGATCATTTTGGTGAGAAAATATGTGAATAAATTTATGATTTTTCCCACTTTTCCCTAGATGATGATACTGTTACATAATTAATGAAGCACATTTTTGAGTTGGAATTTTGACCATAAGTTCAACTATATATTTTCATTATTTTTTTAATAGATTATAATAATATTGTCAATAGAGAATCTATGGATTAAAGGGATATCTCGAGAAATAAATCTACGGGGATAATGTTTACTCCTACAAAAACTAGTGGGAAGTCTAATGTTGAGAATAATCATAAGAGATAAACCCACATGGAGAGTGGTGGGTGTAGTGACCCTCTCTTTTCAAACATTGATATTACATAACTTTTTCATAATACTTAAACATTATATAAAAATATTCCCAAAGACCATAGTTGATATAGTGCCTTTGAAAACATGGAAACATAAACACTAGTACACATGTGAGCCACATCATATCCCACTAGGTTTTTCATAACTATCACCCTTCTTAGAAAAATCAAATATAGTATATATCCTTATAACTTGTGGGAAATAAAACATGAAAGTGTTGAGATCAATTGCTTAGTTATGGTTAAAAAGGGAGACATGTAAGAATAAACATGATCACAAGGGTAAGAGAATGTGATCATGAAAATATAAGATCATACCCTAAATATTAATGATCATTGAACAAAGATTAGAAGTTCATAAGACATGAATCATAATGATATAAATAACCTAGTCCATGAAAGCATAACATAAGAGTATAGCGAGGATTTTTGGAAACACATAAGCGTATACCGATTTCCATAGTTTCTGAGGTATCACTCTCAATACCATGTTAGTTGACAAATTCCACCCCTGAACTAGGTGAACCCTCATTCATTCCCTGTATTACTGAACCTACTAAACCCTCATTCCAACAATGTATTACTGAACCAATTAAACCCTCATTCATTCCATGTATTACTAAACAGAGTGAAAACTCGTTCCATCCCTGTATTACTAAATAGAGTAAACCCTCATTCTAGCCTTGTATTACTAAACCAAGTAAACCTCATTTGAACCCTATATTAAAAAACTGAGTAAACCCTCATTCCATCTCAATATTACTAAACCAAGTGAACCATCATTCCATGTATGTATTACTGAACCAATTAAACTCTTTTTCCAGTCCTATCTATCTCATGAGATATTAATTTTTACCCAATGCATTGGAGGAAGATATAGGTCCCACCCATAACATAATAAAATCATACATACATGTTCTACAAGATCATAAATAAACATATCATGAACCATTAAATTAAATTGGTATCATAAACATGTGAACATATAAAAACCTCTGGAAATATATAGGTTTCATAATCATTTCATCATAAACATTACCCATGAAATGAAGTGGGTTTCAAAAGCATATAACCCTTGAAAAAGAAATGAGTTTCATAAAAATATTACCCATGAAGAAGAAATGGGTTTCATAAATACCATGTAATTAAACATAACTCATTCATAGAAAGCATATGAATTGTACCTTTCAATCATTTCTTAGAAAGGCACGAGTGACATTACTAGTTGTAATATTAAGTGGAAAATAATATTGAAATATTCTCTAAAATCATTTCTTGTGGAAAATATCCTTTCTTTTTTGAAAATGGGTTTTTAATAAATAAAACCATTTGAATTTTTTTTCTTATAATATACCTTGAAAACTTTTAAAGAATACATGAAATCGTTTTTAAAACCTTATTCCTTGAAAAAATTTAAAATAAGATTTAGAACATAAAAAAACCATTTTCTCTAAAAACACTTGAAATTTTTTAAAGAAATATTAAAAATGTTTTGAAATAAATTAATTTGAAAATACTTTGAAAACATATAAATAAATCTTGAAAACATTTTGAAAATCATCTTTCATGAAAACATATACAGAGGCATGAAAACGTTTTGAAAACCATTTCTTTGAAAGCACATAAAAAACATGTAAATATAACTTGAATTTTTTTTACAAACTATTTTCCATTAAAATATATAAAATAATTTTAAAATCATTTTGAAAAAAAAAATTCCTTTAAAATTAAATTTTACATTTTTTTCTCAAATATTAACTTCTTTTACAACGCAAAGGGATCTTTTAAGAAATGATGGTAGCTAAATATATACATGTCATATAAGGTCAAAAAAAATTCATTTTGCACAGTAACAATGATAGAAAATTTCCTTATTCATAAAGTGAAAATAATATTTATTAAAGATATTGATAAAATAAAAATAGGAAAAAATAACTTTTATAAAATATAACGAAATGGTATAATATTCTTGGAATCCATTTTTAGGAAACACAAATTTCCGAGTAAAGAGAGGGTAATGTAGGGGTTTTCCTAAAAACACTATCTTAAATAACATATGTACTAAAGAATATAAAATGTTATAAATACATGATTATATCATGAAATAACATAATAGAAGTAAACTAATGAATTTTCTTGAGATGAGGATCATAATATTTCATCAAAGGAAGCATAAACATAAACAATCTGGAAAAGAAATGAGTTTGTCTCAATAAACTCTTATAACATGGTATATTGGGATCAATCTCTCAATGTAAGGAATGAAATTTAAATGAATCATATAATATCATTAAATGATTTATATTCATGATATGTGATATAAAATGGAAGTATATTCAACTCAAAAATTATTTTAGGTGCATAATAAAACATGAGTCTCAAAGAAGAAAAATTGAGACAAAACATTTTTAATGATTTGGAAACTTTTGAAACTTAAACCCCATGAAATATGGATCCTAAAAGGGGAATGAGAATACCCAAATATTTAATCACAAGATAAATATAATAAAATCATGGTAAGTACATACACCACACAAATAAAAAAGTGTGGCGAACATATCTTATATCTTACTGAACATAAAAGTGTGATGAAATCCCCTTACATTGTGTGTTGAATCTCTCTGTACTCATATAGGAATCCTGTATAATAAATATAATTTTATTGTATATACTATATATAATAATATTATTAAATCTATTACCAGATAGGTTTTTATTATAACATTATATTACTCACGTTTTAACGATCCTATGTTAAGGTTTCACTTCGGGTAATATTCACTTTGTTCTTCGCATGTGTCTTAATTTTTTATATCATTGGTCATTATACTTATATAATTTTTTAGAATTAATATCATGATATAAATATCAGGTATATATATTATATTAATATTATAATAATTTATACCATATATAATTATGAAATGGAAAACATCGTTCATGGAGATGGTACACCATACGTACCCAAGAACACTGTTTCCATTTTTATTGTCATATTGAAGAAAAGTATGTATATGAAATATATATATATATATATATATAATTATTTTATTATCATTTATATATTATATATATCAAATAAGTTCATTATATTCATCCTAAATACATTCTATGTGGTGTGTGAACAAATCACATCGCTTTGAGGGGGTTGTAGTCCACACTTCCTTAAACCAGAGTATCGTATTAACACCAAATTAAAGGTAAAATTATGTGTGTTATAAAAAGAATAAAAAATATTAAAGGATTAATAAATATAATAAATTAAATATATAAATAGATTTTCCATCATAATGGCCACCATGATTTCTGGTAAAGGAGAAATAAACATTAATCGTTTCGTGTGGCAGTAGTTCACCGTACAGAGAAACAGTATGTTCAACATCAATTAAATGGAGGTGTCTATAAGTTTATGTAAGACCCTTCTCATAAAAAAATAATATTATTTGGAGGATAAATTTTTTTCACACAATAAGGGAATTAATATAGTGGAGGGGTGGAGAAGTAAAATAAATAAAGGTGCATGAAAGAAGACGTTACCTCTAAATCGGGTAACTTCTTATGGTTTGTTCCAAAATGATCCCATAAGAGGGTTTATTCCCAAAGATAGGATTAAATGAAAAAGGGAGGATTTTTGAGAGGATAATTTTTAATATTCTGTAATAACTTAAATGTTTTGATAGGTGTGAGGTACGGGTAGATGTGGTGGCCTTTTATAGGGAATAAAAAGGACTCACATAGAATATTTAGAAACAAATTAAGTGTACACTTGTTATTACATAAAAAAGTATTATAAAAAAAACACTATAATGGAAGGTTAATGGACGAAATATGGACATAAAATGTGTGTTATACAAGTTTATAGGTCATTTGGGCCCTTATCTTTAAGGTTTAGTCCCTAATTAATATTAATTTGGCCTTAACCGATGTGATTAATTTTAATCACTTTCTCTAATCATTTTGGTCGAAAATTTACTTAGAATTATTAAAAGAAAAATATTAGACTGAAATCATTGTTTGACAACATATTTTTTAAATTTAAATAACATAAGAGGCAAAATTAATATTAGTGTTAATCCTGGTGACGAGATGAAATAATGGGGGGTTAGAGTAAGAAAAAGTTCAAAAGTTTTATTTGATTTTTATTCAATTTCAAGGTGAGGGTGATCATAATGAATTTAATTGTATTATTATATTTAATATTCATCTAATCGGACCTTAAAAAATTATTATTTCATTTATCATTAATTAATTATTAGAAAAAAATTAGTTTTTAACTAAAAAGTAGTGTTTTTCACTATTCCTCAAGAAAATGAAGTTTCTCAAAAAAATCCAAAAAATTAACCCTAAGATAGTTTAGATGTTTTGAATTAAAAAATGGAGTTTATTTTATCAAATTAAATTTATAAATGTGTCTAAAATTACTTTCATTATTATAAGAGGTTCATTCGAGAGAATGATATTATTAACCTAAAAGGACTTTACCAAGAATCTCATCATTCATTATCAATATTTTTAATTTATATAAAACGATTATAAAATATATTTGAAAATGAGTTATAAATATTACTATAAATATGTTTAATTTTTCTGTTATAATTATCTAATTTTATTATATATATATATATATTTATTTATTTATAAAGATGTTTCCTAGAAACTTGGTGTTGTGTGTATCGTATGCAGAGTCGATGTTTCTTATAGTTCAAGACAATTTGGTATTGTGTGTAGCACAAGCCAAGTTAGTATTTCATATTAATTAAATGTTTGAATTACTTTTTTAATATATATATATATATATAGTGTCATGTGAAATTAAAAATATTTTAAAGATAAATTAATTTGAAAAAATAATTCTCAAAATATCACGTTGTTACATTCTACACTACTTAAAATGAATTTCTACCTTGAAATTTTATTGGGTTACCAAATTTTTAATAATTGAAAGATTCATTCATAGAAACCCACATCGTAACAATGAATACTTGAAATTCCGTTAAAAAGTGAAATTTGGAACCATAACGGGTACCCAAAGTGACATATAACTGGGTTTCAACATAAGAGAACATAGGTTCAGAGTAAAGATTGGACATGGAGGAAAGAAAAATTATTTATATAGATTTATTGAGGTTATCAATTACAACCATGTGAATGATAAATGAAATTTTTAGGGCCTCAAAGTAATAAATTTATGATGAATTAAAATGCCATCATCTCAACAAAAATTAAAGTATTAGGAAAACAATTTTTTCTAATCGCTTTCAGAATGTTGAGTAATTCATTATAAATTTATATAAAAAAAATTCATTCTGGAGTTTTTCTTTTAAAAATATTTAATAAATCCATTACCTCAGGGAATGAATTTCCAAAAATTAACTTTGATGATTAAAGCACTAAAATACGCTTTTAATGGATCTTAAGGCCCATAATGAATAAAATTTATAACTATTTGTCTATAAAAAACAAGAATTAATATATAAAAATAAAAAGAAACACTACTAGTTCCTCATAAATATTTATTCATTAAAAATAAATACACATTTACCTGGAAATTGCATAGGCTGGTGGTAGATGTGAAACCCTTATCGTCCTTCAGTCATTGGTTGAAGACCAATGGCCTTGTCGAACTTGATTGGTTGTCACGTGACATACATGATGTCCTTTTTTAAAACAATAGTAATATATAAGATCAAAATATTTGAAATAATTTTAATCAATTATTATCCTTTTAACCAAGGTTCTCAACACAACCTCAATGCAAAAATATTTCCTTCAAAGATTAAATTAAACTTTTCATAGATGGTTAAACTTATAACCCTTTCTTAAAGGTAAAAATATATAATGTTAAAATGAGAGTCAAGAAATCATATTAACATTGATTCCATTGTAAAACACTAAGTATATATTTGGTATAACATTCTAAACATGTGAATAACCTCATTATATATCTTCTTGAAACATGGTAACAACTAGAATTACAATAAATAATTTTGAAAAACATGCATTCTTCCTCATTCCAATCTATACTGTATTTACTCCATAAATCAAAAAAATACTATAATCTACATCAATGATATCATAAAACACCATTTAACATGTCCTTAATTAGATCCAATGTAATCAGTACTGTCTAATTTAATTATTTATAGCCCACATATCTTTATCCATTAAGTAATATTTTATCATGAAGAATATATTAAGGGTTTCATTCCCTTATTCAAAATATCATATTGTCGTTAAATTACCACACCATTCCATAGGGAAAATTCAACATAAGCATATAAATACTAAGTAAAAAAATAAGTAGAATAATCCTTTCATATTTAATCATTCATAAATTTTGAATCTAAATCTATAAATACTTTAATTACACCATCCTTAATCCATTAACAATGTTACCTCATCATGTTTCATAATACCTCTTTACATTCACATTTCATTTTTAGTCTCATCATCATCATGAATGTAACTATTACTCTCACCACATTGCTGATTCTCTTCAAGAAAATTCCTCTTGGGTCATTGGGTTGGATAGCGCCCATTTTCTCCATACATAAAACACTTAACCTTAGATGATGACTTAGAGAGGCCAAAATTCCCATCCATTTCATTAATTTAACGCTTCATTTTTTCCCTAATGAAACATGCTTTGTCTGCTTATTTTTTACAGTCAAAAAAAATTCTTTTTCCTCCAGCACATTCACTTAGGTGATTCTTTCAACATTCCAGACTAAAAGGAAACTGAATCTTCTTTCCTCCATGGTCTCCATTATCTAATGTCTCGACAAACTCATTCTCTCTCTTCATTGGTGAGACCGAGAGTTGGTTATGGTAAAAATTGTTAATCATGTTCCATAATAAATGGTTAGGCATGATCACAATATCATTCACTCTAGTGATCTTCCCACTTAATTTCTCATCAAAAAATCTTACATGACATTCAATAGTAACCCAGTTCCTTCTAGTTACCTCCATTGACTAAAACCAGAATTGTAGTGTGATCATTACTTTTCATAGTATAAAACTACATAGTCATGAAAGGAATAACTTATAGGCTATCTTAATCATGACACCTTTCATAACATTTGACACATAAGGTTTATCCTTGGTTATTAATAGCTAAAATATATCTAAATACCTCATGTTTGTTCATGAAGAGTCTTTGAATTCCCAAAGCATATCATCTAGGAGTGTCAAATAAGGTATGTATAAAGGCTATTTTTAGTGTACTAGATTACCTTCAATCAATCTTGGAACATATTTTAAGAGTTTTCATCCCTAGGTACATTCGTTCCCAAGCTACATCCACTTGTATTATCCAGAAAGGGATATATTTCCTAAAAACCAACCAATCTATCCTTTACCAAAATTCTAGGAAATTTTAATAAATGTTAACTCATCATTATACATACCCTTATAGACATCCCTAAACATATCCTTAGGAATATAACTAGGGGTCTCACTAAACATTTCTCATTATTGTTTTAAAATTTTAACTATACCTTTTATATGATACTAACTATAGAGACCCTCGCTTTAAAATCATTGAAATTTCATAATATTTGTGAAATACATAAAAATTATTTAAAAAGATGCCCAAATACCATAGTTGGTATAATGCCTTTGGAAACATGGAAACATAAATAGTGGTACATATGTGAGGTACATCATCTACCACTAGGTTCTTGTTGACTAGTACCCATCATAAAAAAATCAAGCATAAGACATATCATCATAACCTAGGGTAAAGGGAACATTATAGGGTTGAGCTTAAATGCTCTATTTTTGTAAATAAGGGAGACATATAAACATAAAAATGATCATATGGGTATGATAATGTGATAATGAAAATATATGATCATAGCCTATATATCAAAGATCATGGAAAAAATATTAGCATTTTATAAGACAATAATCATATTTAAATAAAGAGAATAAGCCATGAAAGATTAACATAGTAATAAGACATTGGATTTTGGAAAAACGTAGGCATATACAGATTTACATTTTATCTAAGGCATCACTACCAAGACCATATTAGTCGACA
This sequence comes from Viscum album, assembly GCA_963277665.1. Taxonomy (NCBI): domain Eukaryota; kingdom Viridiplantae; phylum Streptophyta; class Magnoliopsida; order Santalales; family Viscaceae; genus Viscum; species Viscum album. Next base: position 634,417,641 of record OY728138.1, on the reverse strand, counting down.
AAGTCCCCTACAGATCTGGGAGAACCCCTGTTATAGCCATGTATTACTGAATATAGTGAACCCTCATTTCATCCCTATATTACATAATCGAGTAAACCCTCATTCCATCCATATATTAAACTAAGTAAAATCTCATTCTATAACTATATTACTAAACTAAGTAAAACCTCATTCTATACCTTTATTACTGAACTGAGAAAACCCCCATTCCAGCCCTGTAGTACTGAAGTGAGTAAACCCTCAATTCATCCATATATTACTGAATCATGTAAACCCTCATTCTAATCCAATATATCTCAGGTGTTAAAAATACTTTTTCGATGCATTGGAGGGAGATATAGGTCCCACCCGTCAAATAATGAAATCAGAAAAACATGTTCCCCAAGATCATAAATAATCATATCAGAACCAATCAAAAGAAATGGGTATCATAAACATGTGTACATATGATAACCTATGGAAAGATATAGGCTTCATAATCATTTCATTATAAACATAACACGTGAAATTAAGCAGGTTTCAAAAGCATATAACCATTGCAAAATAAATAGGTTTCAAAAACATATTACCCATGAAGAAGAAATGGGTTTCATAAAGACCATATAATTAAGCATAACTCATTCACATAATGTATATGAATGGAACATTTAGGGAACTTCCTAGAAATGCATGATTATCATCAAGAGAAGTCATATTAGATGGAAAATAACTTTGAAATATACTCTAAAAAAACTTCTTGAAGAAAATATCTTTTATTGTTTGAAAAATGATTTTTAATACATGAAAAAATTTGAAAATAATTTTATTAGAAAATAACTTGAATAATTATAAATAAGATATAAAATCCTTTTGAAATCATTTTTCCTTGAAATCATTCAAAATAAGCTTCAAAACATTTTTAAAAACCTTTTACTTGGAAAAAACATGAAAATTTTTAATGATAGCTTGATAATGTTTTGAAAAAAATTTCGTTAAAAATACGTTGAAAAAATATAAAGAAATCATGAAAACATTTTCAAAATTAATTTTCTTCAAATATAATAAAGAGGCTTCAAATTTTTTTGAAAACCAATTCTTTGAAACCACTTTGAAAATTTTTAATTAAGACATGAAAAAATTATGAAAATGATTTTCCATGAAAATTTATAAAAGAAGTTTGAAACCATTTTGAATATAATTTTCCATTAAAATTTATTTTTTAAAAAAATTCTTAAACATTGACCTTTTTAGAAATGAAAATGGATCTTCAATGAAATAAACATGGTTAAATTCTTATATGTTGTACGAGTTCAAAAGAATATTCCTTTTTCACGATAAAAAGGATAAAACATTTCATTGTTTAGAAAGATATGAAAAGATTCATTTGAATATATTGGTAAAATGAATAATGGTTAAAAATTTCTGTTATATATTATAGGGGAATGGTATAGTATTCTTGGAAACACTTTTTTTAAAACATACATTTCCGACCAAATAGAGGGTAAAGTTGAGTTTTCCTAAAAACACGTTCAAAACTATCTTATGTAAAAAAGTATAGAAAATAGTAAAAATACATGATTATATCATTAAATAATATAATATAATGAAATTAATGAATATTATTGAGAGATAGATTATAATACTTCATCAAATGAGTCATAAACCTAAACAATCTGAAAAAGTAATGAGATTGTCTCATTAAACACTTATAACTTCATATCTTGGGATCATGCACTCCATTAAAAGAAATGAATTTACAATAATAATAAAATATCATGATGAGATTGATATTAATGATATTTCATGTAAAATTTATCTATATACACCTTCAAAAAAGGTTAGGTGCATAATAAAACATGAATCTTAAAGAAGGAAAATAGAGACGAATTGTTTTACTGATTTAGTAAATTTTAAACATAAAACCCACGAAAGAATGTTTATAAAATGGGAATGTGAATAACCATAAATTTAATTTCAAGATATATCAAATACAGTCACAAGTAGTACATACACCACACAAAATTAATGATTGGTGAACATAGATTTTATCTAACAGAAATTAAAAGTGAGATGAAATACCAATACCTTATATCGTGACTCCATGCATACTTGTACATGCATCCTATATATAAAAAATAAGTTTATCATATATCTTTTAAAAAATAATATTCCTATATATATTACCATATATGGTTTTATTATAACCTCATATTACCCACATGTTAATGATCTTATGCTTAGGTTTCATATTTTGTAATATTCAGTTTGTTCTTCGCATGTGTCGTGATTATTTATATCATTGGTATTTATAATTGTATCATGATTAAAAAATTTATATAATGATATAAATATTAGGTATATCTAGTGTATTCATATTATAAAAAATTATAGCATATATAAGTAAGAAATGGAATACACCATTCATGGAGATGGTAAGCCGTACGTACGCATATACGCTGTTTCCGTTTTTATTGTCCTATTGAATGAATGTTTGTAAATTAAATATGTATATATATGTTTGTATACATATATCATTATTAAAAAAATAATTAATAAATAATAAATATCACATATGTTCATTAAACCCATCGTTAATATATTCTATGTGTTATGTGAATGAATCATACCGATTTGAGGGGATGGTAGTCCACACTTTCTCAAATGATATTATCATATTAACAACCAATGGGAGGTGAAAATATGTTTATTTTAAAAGGAATAAATAATATTAAGTAAATAATAAATATAATATATTACATCTATATTATTTTTTCTATCATAATGTCCACCCTGATTAGGGGTAAAAGAGAAATGAAGAATCATTATTTTGTGAGGCAGTAGTTTTTCTTAACACAAAAACAGTTTGTTAGACATCCATTAGATAGAGGTTTGTGTAATTTTAGGCCATAAAAATTTAATAAAAACATCATTTTATATATAATATACTGTTTTTATAACACAATAATGGAATAAGTAGAGTGGAGGGGTGTATAATAAGAATAACATAAATGAGATTGGAAGAAAATGTTACCTCTATATTGGGTAAATTCTTTTGGTTTATGCCAAAAGGTTTCCTTGATAAGGTTTCTTCCCAAAGGGGGGATTAAAATACAAAGTTAAGACTTTTGGAAGGATACATGGGTAGATATTGTATGAAATTAAATGTTCTTAGAGGTTTTAGGAATGGGTAGAGGAGGTGGCATTTTATAGGGAAGTTAAAGGACCCACATGGAAGTTTTAGAATCAAATTAGGCTTGTACAAGTTATTACCTAAATAAAGAATTAAAAAACCAAAAAAACTCTATAAATTAATTTTTATTTTATAAATATATTCATATAATGGATGTTAGATAAGTTTTGAGGACATTTAGGCCCTTAATTTTAAGGTTTAGTCTCTAATTAAGCTTAATTTTTCGTCAACTACTGTAATTAATATTCATCACTTTTACTAATAATTTTCAGAAAAAATTTACATGGTATTATTAGAATATAAAAATTAGACTAAGTAAAATATTATATGTATTATTTTATAAATTCTAATCATATAAGAGGAAAAATTAATATTAGTGTTCATCCCGTAGATGGGTTGAAATAACGATGTTTTAAATTAGGAAAAAGTTCAAAATATTGTTACGATTTTTTATTCAGTTTCAAAGTGAAGTTTAATATAATGAATTTAATTGTATTATGAGATATAATATTGATATTATTTTTCCATAAAACATATTTCAATTATAATTTATCATTAATAGTTAGTTATAAAAAATAAGCTTTTAAATACAATGCAGTATTTTTCACTATTCATAAAAAAATGAAGTTTCTCAGAATAATACCAAAAATTAACCCTTAGATAATTTTGAGGTTCTAAATTCAAAAAGGAATATTATTTTGTTAAAATAAATGAAAAAATATTTCTAAAATTACATTCACTATTATAAGCAGTTCATTCGAGATAACGATATTTTTAACGTAAAATGACTTTACCAAAAATCTCATCTTTCATTATCAATCTGTTTTATTTATATAGAAAAATTATAAAAAATATTTAAAAAATATTTTTCACTATTAATATAACTAATATTTATTTTTAGGTTATAATTATATCAATTAATTAATTATATATAGATATATATGTTTTCATGTTTCATAGAAACTCGGTGTTGCGTGCATCGTACTCTAAGTCGATGTTGGTTGCAGTTAACGAAAAGTTGGTATTTCCTGTAGCACAAGGAAAGCTGGTATTTAATGTGAAATAAAATTTTATCTTGGTATATATATATATATAAAAATATTTTCAATGACATGTGAAATGAAAAATACTGAAAAGATAAATTTAGTCAAAAAAACAATTCTCAAAATATCGGGGTGTTACATTGGGACACCTTATAATCATACAATGGGATTAGAAAAAAACCAAACCTAAATAAAATTGAAGCTAGTATTTTTTAAATTTGTTTATTTTTACCATATGAAAATATGGTGCATGAAACTACCTAGACCTACCAACAATGTAACAATATTTGTCATGTTCAGTGTGACTATCGCAGTACTCAATGTTCGGGTGAGAGAATCACAAATACTTCTTATAATAAATCACATTATGTGATATGAATATTGTAAAAAAGTATGTCTAATCCTATGAATAATGTGAGACAAGGTGAATCATGGAACACCAAGACTCTTCAAGAAGTAGAATTTCAATAGGGTAACCAAGGAAAAAGTGAAATGATTAAGAAATTATAATGAGATGAACCAATGATTGGGGATGTTCAATTTGTATAATCAAGAGTAAGAGGTAAAATTCATTATAAATATAATATTATGAAATAATTTTCTAATATGGGTTCATTCGATTCATTTAATACTTCTATTTATCCCATTAATTTAACACTACTCATGTTGTTGAGCATATAGGTCTTGTCTATTTATATGATGCCCTATGTTTAAAAAATAATAATCTTATTGGATAATGGGTGTGTCTAAAAATTATGTGTAAATATTTTATGATAAAAATTTATGCAGATAGGTTTATCTTGGGATTTAATATTATTTTAATTGATTTGAATGACTTTATTTTGGGCATGGATTGATTGACATCATTCAAGGACCACATAAAATATTTTTCTCGAAAGGTTAATTTCACTCTTACGGATGGAGTCAAGCATATTTTTTGTTATATATTAAGTTATAAAGGATGTTTAGAAGGTTAATTTAGAAATTATGGTTATAACCATATGTTATCAATTGGAATTTCTTACTTACTAATTTATGTATGATATTGTGGATGAGGATTTTAACTATTTTTTATTAGTTTCTTCACATTTTCTCTGAACATTTGTCAAGGTTTCTACCGAAAAAAGACACATAGTTTTTTGTTGATATCCTACAGAGGACCATTAATATATAAATTTTGTATTATCATATATAACTAATATAATTGATGGATATAAATTCTCAGATATAAGATGTAGAATGTAATGGGTTCATTTGATCGAGTATGTCTCCATGGGAATCATTAGTTGTATTTATATAAAATGTAGATGAAAAAATTATAAATTGAGTGGATTATCAAAAGATTAAACAAGTTATGATAATGAATCAAAATCCAATTCCATGAATTTATGATCTTCTTGATCAATTGATGGGAAGGAAATACTTTGAAAAAATTGACTTACATTATAGATACCACCAATTTCAAGTTTGGAAAGATGATGTTTCGAATAAAAATTTAAATTAAAGATATATACAATAAAAATATTTCATTATTCCTTTTATAATTATGAATTTAATAAATATAATTACAAAATTGGTGAATTAAATGTTTTAGATAAATATAGATTCTTTTTTGAATTGTTCTTAATTACCTACCTGTGTATTATAGGATGACATTGGATAATGGGAAACACTTGATGACTGTGTTAGGAATATTTTTTGGAACATTTTTATGAAAAGGTATTAATGTGTGATTTGTGGATATATGTGATATGTTTACAAGGAAATCTCATTTCTGAGAAAGGGATTTTTAGATCAGAAAAAGATCGAGGTTGTTATCTCTTGGAAACTGAAAAAAACATCTTTGAGAGATGGAGTTTCTTTGGATTAGTAGGACACTATAAATGTTTTATACATTATTATTAATGTTTTAAAATCACAAATGACAACTTTTATAAGGAAATAATTTACTTTTTATTAGAGTGAGTAATTTCATAAATCAATTAATTAATAGAAGATTAGAATTACATCAACACTTATCCTCACAATTACAGAGTCTGGATGACACTATTTACTCTATTGTGGTGTATCAGCATTGGGGTTGGTATGAATTCTCATAAATGAAGATAATATTGTTTATCATAGTTCGAAAAAATTATTATTTAATGAAAAAAATAACCAACACAATTTTTTTATTAGACAATGTGTTCCGTGATTCGAAGATAGGGAATCATTAGTTATCTCTTTTGAAATTCATGGTGTTTATGGTGTATAAAATTTTTGAAAATAATTTCTCAAAAAGATTTTTCAAACTATGAAAAAAATATTTGGATATAATATATTTAGTTTTTAAGCATAAAATTGATGTATAATATGTGTAAAGTGAAATCTATTGTTGTTTCATTTATAAAGAATTCATATTAAACAATGTATAAAGAGAAGATAAAAAAGATGTAAATAATGACATTCCCAATTAATATAAATCAATATTTTTTAGAAAATGGTGATGTCACTATTTTATTTTTATTTTTGTTTATTTTTGATAGGTTGTGAAAGATAAAAAAGACCTGAATTTTTATTCTAAATATGTTACTATGATTTCAAAACCCAATGGTGGAAAGACATTTGAGGTTTATATACCGGAAGGATGTTAATTTTTTTGATTAATAGATTAGATGGTCATACCTTTAGATTATCAAGAAAAGATTCATTATGCCTTCTACTATTTAATATAGGTTGTTCATCATGGGATTAGGTAAATATATAAGGTGTTGGAAGCATTTTTTTAATGGGTTAGCATGAAAAGATATGCAGCAGAGTATGTTTCAAGATCACTCACCTTTCAGAAGGTAGAGCTAGATCACCAACAAAAAAAGGGTATGTTGCAGTATTTTCTAATTACCAAATCAAAATATGAGTAGATATCCATTGATATCATGATAATTCTACCATGGATGGCTAGGAAACATGAATCCAAATGATTGATAGTGGGATGTCTCATAATGGCTTCTCAACTCATCCTGATTCAATAAAAAAATTGGAGGAATATTTGTCTAAAATAGAAATTCATTAAATTGTAAATATCTGAAACATTTTAATCCTGATTTTATTAGAGATAGGCCCTAGATTTAAATATCATTATTTATAAATCCTTATAGAAATTCCTTGTAACATAGTTGACTATAAGTATATGTTATGATCCCTAAATGGATGGAAAACATAAGAGGACAATCTAAATGTTGTAGAAAATTATTAGGCTATATGTTATGGTTTATGGAGGCTCATGTTAAGATAATTTACCATTAGTGGTGATCTTGAATAATAATTGTTATCATGCCTCGATACATAAGGCTCATTTTGAATCATTTTAGTAGAGTTATTATCATTTCACAATTTTTGGTTATAAATTGGAGAGACATTGTTAATTGGACCCTACAATGTGAAAGAGAAAACATATAGGATTTAGATGACATAAACGATAATGGTGATGGATTTGATTTATCAGAAATTGTATGTTTATCATAATCAATAATTGTTTTTCTTTAAGGTGAGTAATAATGTGTTCTTGAAAATATCTATAAGGCTGTGGCATCATCATTTTGGTAAGCTGGGAAGGCTATATCTTTGATACATAGGAAATTTTGAGTTACATGGACACATTTTTATGGTTTAATATCAATTATATTCTCTATAATGTTTTAGTTTACTAAAAAATGTGTTTCAAGATTCTTAGTGGATTATGTAATTTTATGATACTAATGTTGTGATTTAATGGGATCATGTGGAAGTAGGGTTAGATGCTATGTTTATTCATTTATTGATATGAAATGTGGATAGGAGACAAATGATATTTAATTTAAATAATCAAATCTAGGGTACTTTTCATGAAAAGATGGTCAAATATAGGATAAAATATGGGAGCTTTATAAAGGGAATGGTGAATCATTGGCCTAAACTATTATAGGATATTAAAGGGTATTCTACATTATGGGGATGGAATAACCAATGGTTGGGAGAATTTAGGACCCCAATTTTTATTTAAAATACCATTTAATTATGTATTTATATGTTATATAACTTTTGTGTTATGTATATGGAGGCTTTGATGAATTTTCGGTCATTTTGGGGAATTTTCGTGAGGTAAAATATTTTTACACAGTCAATAGAAATCATTCAAAATCTATAGGAAACCATAAAAGGTAAGGTAGTAAAAACTGGATAGGCACATGTTTTGAAAAAACCATGTTAATATAATAGAGAAACCATTCTTTTAGAAATATATGGAAATTCATGGTTGGTCAATGGAATGTAAAATTGTTCTAGTCAACCATGTAAAGTGCTCAATTAAGATAGAATCACACTATAGTTGGCACAATATTTTCTAAACCATGTTCCCTAACTGTGTATCATACGGTTGGATCTCCATAAAAATTGGATCTAATCTAAATTTACCCCTTAAGACATCATTGTTTCCTAATACTACTATATGTGTAATTTCTTTTTCTCCTAAGATGCCAGAGATGACCCCCTTCTATATTGGAGTGATCTGTAGGCAAATCATTTTTTGTTGGAGGCTTGGACTCATCAGTATAATCCTAATATTCTTCATTCTTCTTAGAGCCACAATTGTTATCTCTCTCATAGAACTATATATCTACACCATTATATATAAATATATGATCTATGAATGTTTTATGATGAATATTGTTGGATCTAGTAAAGGGAATGTGGATTTTTATTGGATGTTGGGGTTTTATTATGAATTTTTTTTGAAAATATTGTGAGGTATGTGGATTCTATCACAAATCTACATTACATAGAAATTGAAGTATTATTTTTTTATCAATGTTTTTTTTTCAAAATTGTGGTGAAATCATTTTTTGTTTCTTTATGTAAAATCCAAAATTTGTTTTGGTTTTGGAATTTGTGATAAAAAGGTTTGTTTCAAAAATATCCTTTGGCTTATGATTTTAAAATATATATTTTAAAATTATGGGTTTTTATCCATGAAAGTTTTCATTATAAATGGTTTAAAAGAATAATTTTTTAATGGTTTTAAATGGTTTGGCGTACATAAATCGAATTAGTTAATTTTCATTAGACGTGACCATATGGAAGGGGTTTGTGCCATTCTAGAATCTGGTATTGGCTACCTAGATATTACTTACCTGATCAATGAAAGACTACTCATGAGTATGGAAATATCTAATGGGCATGCTTGGTGTGTGTGGACAACTGGTTATAGGAATTTCAAATTATTTTGAAAATGATTTTATTTATTTATTTATAGATATACATAGAAAAGTGTTATAGGTTTGTTATTAAATATTTTACATCTTGAGTTATTTTATAAAATTAACTGACAAGTTTGGTCATAATCTCAAGATTTAGTAATTTATTGAGTAATTCATAATAATTTTATCCTCACCCCATACCTATTCACTATTGTACCTTTGCAAATGGTGTATATCAAGACATTATTAAAGGCATGATATCTTAGTTCTCTAGTGATTCTTCTTGATACGATGGTCCTAGTATATAGATTTGGTGCTTGGATAAGGTTTTCTGTTTCAGGTTGATTTCACTTTGGAGTTTTGTGTTTGGGGGTCCTTTACATCTTTTTGAGTAGCTATTTTGGTTTGCACTTGTACTCTAATATGGTTGTTGGGTTGGTTATGTTTGTAGTTACATTTTTTAATCATTCATCATACAGGTTCTTGTTTTTTTATATTCATGTGTCTTGGAATTTTAAATTTTACATATAAAATATTCCTCTAAATTATCTTGAGTCTCTTAGAACATATCTCCATACTTTCATATCTTGTGGGTATTATCTATTTCCCAGTAACACTACCAACTCTTCCAAAGAAAATGGGTGAGGGGAGGGATGATAAAAAAACATATTCATATCTATATATCACCCTATTTCTCCTTTTATATTCGCAAATACCTTCTCTAAAACGTTCATATAATACATAAATTCATTTTAGAGGTTATAATATTTAATTATGATCAACCCCTCAAGGATTACAGTGTATTCCAAAGGGGTTTTGTTTAAAGATGAAGTATAAATCTTAACCACGATCTTACAATATTAAATCTTCACACACATTATATGAATAATAATTACAAATTAAATTAATCTTAACAATGTATCATAAATATAGTTTATTCTATTATGATTATTGAACAAATAATTTCTACTTTTCACAATAAAATGCAAAATAAAAGTACAACTCATGTGTACGTGTAGACTACTACCTCAACATTGCGATATGAATAATTTTCCATAACCATCATTAACATATGGTCATAATGATGAATTTAATTATTATATATGATATTTAGAACATTATTATTCAATTTTAATTTTATGATATTATATAACTTCTTACTTTCAAATCCATTAGTAATTGATAATAGTGATAGTATGTATGTGTGTGGCTTGCCACAACCACAAAGTGATGTGTTTTGTTTTTATTTTCTAAATTACATGAATGTTAATAAAGATATATTTAATGAAATTATATATTAATATTATTAAATAATTATATCATTTTAATGTTGAACTATCATTTTTTAATTAATTCAACTCCTTGAATAGTAAAATCATTAGTTGTCTGTACATATGGTCTGCCATCTCCATGAACTAAGGATATTAATTCTTTATCCCTATATAATATGAATGGTTATATATATTTATATAGTGTATATATATATATATATATGATATTTATATATTATTATCAAAAAAATTCGATTGATTAATAATGATCATACTTCATGGACCACAATAGGCAAACTCAAATATACATAAAGAACAATGTACATAAAACTCAAAATGAGAACATAGGTATATAATATTTTTAAAAAAGGTCTTGAATTATTATAATTTGCATATAAATAATTTTATATATTTTAATATTATTATTTTTCATAATTATAATACGTTTAAATTTATTATAATGAACGGATGAGTTCTTACGAATTGACTCTGATATAAATTAATGATTTTGACTCAATTTCTCTTCATTGAGAGATGTTTTATGATTGTGGAAAATTATATTAATTATATGTCTCATATACTACCAAATAATATAATTTTTTCAAACAAATGTATTTAATTCAGGTGATTTATTGTACCATATAATTTTCAATGATTTTAGAACACAAAAAAATCCATTATGGTTCTCTGTCTCAATTTTTTATTATTAAGATATGTTTGATGTTATTGGCATAGTTTAGTTTTTATGGAATATATAATGATTCATTGGAAATTTATATCATTTTATCTTCATAATTCATGGTTTTAAAAATTATAATTTAAAATATTCTATCTGAGGAGTTTTGATTCAAAAGTTACTACAAATCTAATGGTTTATCATCTCAAATTAACTTTTTCAACACGTATGTTATATTTTTCACCTATATTCCATTATGTAGTGTATATAAAACCAATTATATATATTTTTTATAATGAATTTTCTTATTGATAATTTTTTGTTTTATTTGAATTTATGTTTCTCATGGGGGTCATGAAAAAAAAAGTTCCCAAAGTGATAAGCGATTTATGTTACTATTTATTTTTAATTTGATTGTTTATGCTTAAATTTTTTTATGATAAATGTTTATGATATATCTACTGAAAATAATATTTCTTTTATTCACCACTTTCTATTACTTTTTTTTAAATTTTACTCTCTTTAAGTAGCAAATAGTTTAATGGAATGATTTTCAAAAAGTAGTCCTCCTTTATCCATTTGGTTTTGAATCATTCAGTCATTGCCCATATTTTATGATTTATTTCAATAATAATTTTAGTATTATTAAAAAATTATATAAATACAATTATAAATATATTTTACATTTGTTACCATTGATTATAATCATCCATCTCTTGGTTTTAAAATTGTGGATCTTTAGATTTTTAAAAAAAATTGTGAATGAAATAAGTGTTTTAATGTACACCACATGAATGGATTTTACCAATGTCATATATTATCCTAGTTGTGAATAATCTTTAAAAAGATTATAGGATTATTGAAACAGAAATTTTTCCATAATAGTTTCTATTTTTTTAAATAATTGTTTTAAAAAATATAAAATATATTTTCCCCAATAAATTTATTTTTTATTTTTTAGAATTATTTTTATCGATGACACTATTATTTGATTATTTTAATTCTTTAATAAGAATTTAATACAATGCTACCACAATTATTTTATATATGGATGGTTTATTACAAATATGATTGAATCTTGATAAAATTTGAATTCTTTTCCCTAGTTTAATAATTGATGTAATGATAAATTTATTAAAGATCACGTGGAAAACATATAAATGTATAATGGTTATGGGATAGGTGGTTAAATTGTAAACCATGGATGGGTAGTTATGTTTTTATATGAGGAATATTTTTTATATTATACAACATTAATGGCTACATATGTTATATTCCTCTAGTGCATTGGGTAATTATGATAGTGTATATAAAAGAATAAGAAGAAATAGAGTTAATAAACTCATTCGAGATAATAGAGTTAATTATATGGAAGTTATATCAAATATAATGATGTCAATTTCTAGGTAGGCTTTCAATTTTGTGAAATCTCCCACTATTGTAGTCTAACTAGTGAACCATGATAAGTTATGTGATTTTATATGTTTTTTTCAGGGACAAAAACCAATGTCTTATGCATCTTATATATTCCTATGTTTCATGACTTATTATTTTTGATTCTAAACTCTTATGTGATAAGTATTTATATTAAATATAATTGTACCATTATTCAATATTATTGATATTTTACTAATTTTGTATAAATGTTTTATGTTTTGATCATGTTATCATAAACATATACTTATATTATTCTCACTTATGTTAGTAGATTGATAAATCATATACCTACCATTACTAAGCATCTTATCTTACCCTTTATTATGTATACCTTCCTTGGGGTAAGGATATTGGATTTTAGTATGACACTCTTAAGAAGGGTAGTATTTATGAGGAAAATATTATGAAATTATGTATATTATTTCTAAATTTTTCTCTATTGTATCTATTTTTATAATTCACTAAACCATTATTATTCTAGGGTTGATCATTTTTATATATAATGAATATTCCACTATTATAATGTAATATTTATGCATGTAATGTTAGGGGTGTTTATAGTATTTTCTCAAAATTAATTAAACAATAAATATTTATAATTATTCACAATGGTATAGTTGATATATTGTGAGAAATTCAAAATGAATCCCTTTTTCAATATTTCATGAAATTACTGGTGATTTAATAGTTATATCATATTATTTCTTTAATTCATAGTTGATATAAATGATACTAAAACTATAAGTGGCTTTGTTACCAAAGTTGTGATCATTAATTTGTAATGTGTTATCTCAAGATACAATCTTCCAATATTGGTTTCTTATAATATAAGAATTTATTTTCGGGTAATTTTAATTTTCACTATTAAAATGATTATTTTGATTTAATTTTTCTAGAAAAATGGATTTATTCCCCTTAAAATTTATAAAGTTATTTACATTAATTCCCATACAATTTCAAAAAGTTTCTCCCAACATGTCTATATTTTCTACTACATTAAATTGTTTATTATATATCTCAAAAATTAGTTATTTATTTTATTATTTTTAATTTAAATTTCACTTATCATGTTTTTAAAAATGGTGCTTTACACATTTTAAAATACTAGTTTTCAATAATGTTTTTTCAAAATGTTAATAAAAATTACATCCTTTCGAAACAAAATGTTGTATCTCACACTACAAATTTTATTTCATATCAATTATTATATTTAATTGTTCTTAAATTAATGTTTCTTTTTCATGATTATTTTTTTTCCAAATTTCTAACTTTTCCTTTTTTGAGGCCATTATACCATTTTCAATGCTATATTATTGAAGATTTATTAATTAAAGTTAATTATTTAAATGTTTTTTAGTATAAAATTTGGAATCCTTTATATCATTTCATTGATTCATTATTGATATATATTTCTATGTATTTATTTTTTAAATTACATATTTTCAATTTCATAAAAGTGGAGCTTCCAAAATAAACTTTTCAAAGTGACCATAACATCATCTTTAACGCATATCATAAAAGATGTTTCTAAAAAAACTATTTTATGATTTCACTATCATTTCATATTTACTACTACATGTTTTATTTAAAATTAATTATTAACCACAAACCACTCTCAAAATTTTAATATAAAATACTCATTTGGGGTGATTTAATATATCCTTTCAACTATATACATTCTTTTGGTAAAAAATGATGACCCCATTTAGCAATGTTTAGGAATGCATTTTCCATCATTGGGTGATTCAAAATATGATATCATATTAAATATTATTATGGAAAATATGTGTATATATTATTATTATTAGATATATTTGGACTATTGAATTACTATAATGCATTGGTTAAGGCATTATATCACATTAGGTAATAATTTATACACTTGTTAGTATTTTTTCCAAAGAAATTAAGGTATGAAATAATTTAATTTGTTCATTACAAATAGCATGGATATAATTTTATTTTTTCATAACATAATAGGTAAAAATCCTTCACATTTTTCAAAAACATAGTTGTTATATATTCTGGGATTATTAATTAATCATTTAGAGTTTAAATATATGGATTTCATTCAAAAAAACGAGTTAGAGTTCATGGATTTGTTCAGAAACATAAAAAGTGGAAAAAGATGGGTTTTTTTCACAATATTAAGGGTGAGAATAATATTGTTTTCCCATAATATGATATTTTAATGTACATAAGATATGTTCTATAGATATAAAATATGGATCATAACTATTTCCCCTTGTTTTTCAACTCTTATACTATTGTATTTGATTTTTTATTTGTGTTTATATGGAAATTTAAAATGAATTAGTTTAAATTATTATTTCTATATGTTATCATATTAATAAAATTATCATATTCTTATCATATCCCATAATCTTTTGATCTTACCCTTGAGGACATAATGACGTGTTTTCCCTTACAGGTAAGTTAATCTGACCCCTTTCATAAGTTTCCCCTTAGTTGTTAATGAATATGAATATATCTTATGCGATGTCCATAAATGTATAGATTGTTGTTTTATTAAAGATATATTTGTGAAATTATCATTAATAAGTAATTAATCAATCTGACCCTTCAATTCATTAAACCTTAAATTCATTGGATTGCATGAATTTTTTCTGGCTTGTATTATATATAATTTGTAAATAATCTAACATAAATATATGTCTATGTCATATTATATAAAATATTGATTTTTCATAATTTGATTATATCACTAGATCAAAGATTATGTATATATAGTGCCTTATTGTATCAGTCCTTCATACTTGGATGTTTATATATATCACTTTCCACGTTGTATTTATTAGTTTTGTTTTTTTATTGATATTAATTTTATCTTCCATGTCAATTGTCAATTTATAAGTTTTTAATTATTGATTATTTTATATTTTAATGATTGAAGAAATAATTACCATCGTTATTTCTGATATTCCCATGCACATGTTTTTATCTATTGGAGAGTGATAATTCAATTCTGGTCATTGGTGATCTACGTCGGATATTTTTTAGTTGGAATTTTGGTTTGTTTAGTACAAAATTCAATATATATGATTCCTATTCTCAAAGTAAATGGTGAAACAAAATCTTTTGAAGAAAATTTAATGGTTGATCAAAATCTCCACAAAGTATATATCATGAATTATAATTTAGATAATCCCTTATAAGATTCACCGAGACATGTGGAATATTATGTATGAATAAAAATGTGATATGTAAGAGTCACCTAAAACTATTAAATTCTATGTTATATTACTCTAGTTTATATGTAAGGTTATATATTTGAAATTTATTTTTAACATCATAATTTTTTTAAATAAATTTATCTCATACAATGCTTTACTAATATTCATGTCATAAAAATCATAATTACGATTATTAATCCATTTTTCAATCATTGTTAAAATGAGATATAAATTTGAAAAAGAATTTAGAAAATCACAAACTGATTATTTTAAAAAAATTAAATTATAGTGATTATAAATTAATTAATTTACATCATGACTAGAGAAATTATTTAATATTTATCTAAATTATTTTTAATTTGAAAGTGCATGAATATAAAAAATTTAATTTAGGATCGTTGGAAGAGAACCCATGTGATTTTCTAAGTGGGACATAGTAATAGAGTAAAATCATGTGTAAATCAATTTTTAGAGTATTATAGAATTTATTGAGTGTTCAATTGTATAATTTATTTATAATTATATTTTATTAATGAATTCATGAGGTTAATTAAAAAAACATATTTAAAAATATATATAAGTAAGAGAATAATACATAGTGATTGACATTTAAAAGAACTTGATACCATAAGTTTTAATCTATATTGAGGAATGTATATTTAATTACTTGTAAATAGAATTATTTATTATTATATGGAAAATTATAATTCATGTTTTTATTCTCATTTGTATATGATGATAAATCTAAAAT
Organism: Viscum album; assembly: GCA_963277665.1. Lineage (NCBI taxonomy): Eukaryota > Viridiplantae > Streptophyta > Magnoliopsida > Santalales > Viscaceae > Viscum > Viscum album. The sequence goes on along the minus strand of OY728138.1, from coordinate 634,400,887 downwards.
TTTGAGAAAAATTATGAGATACTTGTATTTGTATTTTCATTTCATTATAAGTGAAATACCTAATATTATTGAAGGAGATCACATATTATGATACAGAGATATACTAGAGAATACATAAAATAATGTTAATATGAGTAAAAAATGGATTTATATATACTAGAAGGATTATTTTTATTCTTAATAATATACCTTATATTATGAGATAGCATTGGGAAATGTATGATACCTTCACAAGTGTTAAAGATGATACCTTATTTCCAAATAAAGTGATGGGTTAAAGATGATTCTTTCTAAACTACTATAATTAATGTAATTAATTATTGATAAATTCTACATCTCAATATCAAACCAAATCTAAAATTGAATAGATACCCATATTAGGGTTTTTCCTTGTAAAAATTTATTTATTCCTTCTCATTTCCTAATTTAAATGATATGCTTGTCAGATTGATTTTTCAAATAGTGTATAATAAGAATTTAACCAGTTATGTATTTTTATGTTCAATGATGAAATTATAAAACAAAAGTATCAATAATTCATTTCCTTTAGGTTATAAAACATTTATTACCATGGTAGTTCATGTGGTATGAGAGATAATCAACAATTAATCAAAGTAATAATTTTTTTAGAATTATATTAACCATAATGATAATAAAATCTATTTTTAGTAGAGGTGTAAATATATTTAATTTCAAAAAACATTTAGGAATGTATATATAATATAATGGTTCCACATCTCTTGAACTCCCTAAAAGTTAGTGATGTTGTTATAAATGGTTTTAAACCACTTGAGATAGATTTTCCCATTACATTTTCCGATGAAATATATTTGGATGTGGATGGGAATGAAAAGAATTGATTTTTTGTTTTTTACTTATTAAGGATAATAAAGTGGTGATAGATCTAAAATTATGCAATGAGATATCAAATAATATTAAGATAATTATTAAATTTAACTTCAAGGTGAAATAATTCAAACTGATGATATAGAGAGAGAAGTTTAATTATATTAGAATGAATTTTGATGAGATAATTGATTTTATATTTCAAAGGTAAAAAATAAGTCTATTTATAATTTCTTGTGTTTTGGATACATTATATGAATGAAACATTTTAAATAATATAACTCCTAAATATTTTAAGGTGTGTATCTTCTTAAATTAAATCAATTCATTTGATAGGTTATGCTCCATGCAACACTAAGATTAAACAAACTGTGATATACTATTAAATTTTAACATGATCATTGGAATAGTAATCCGACCATTAGGAATAGTAGTGTGGTCATTATAATAATAACAACACTTATGAAATTAAAATAATATTTTATTTATCTCATAAATGAAAATATGATATATTTATATCATTGAATAAGTAAACAAAATTTCTAAAAATAATTAATTGAGTGTTGGTATTTTTTTGAAATGTAATTGATTATTTACAATTATTTAACTAATATAATAATAGAAAATAAATTTATTTTCATAAAATAAATTTATTAATTAATATTTTGTATTAATACAGTTTTTAGATAATTTTATGAGATCATAAATAAATTTTCATAATGTCATAAAATTGATTATAATATTAATATCACAATTTTTGGAATAAAAGGTGATTTATTTAAAAATTAAATTACTCAAATTTAGAAAATTATTTTCATAAAATTTAGTCCTCTTTTTAAATATATGTGTAAAAAAATTATTTGGAATTATTTGGTTTTTCTAAAACAGTTCGATTTTATTTAATAGTGTAATATGGTAATTTATGGTATTTGAAATTATTAGTTAATTGCATGAATTTTTGAGTCACTATTGATGTAAGTAAAAACAATTCGAAATCACAATCTCTAGTTACTATACATAGTAACAAAAATCATCACTATTTATATTCTTGAGACAAAATAATAATCTAATGACTAAAATATTAAAAAAAAACCCTCTACACTCCTATAAAAAACCCCTCACAACCCCATCTCCTCACAAAATATTATCTTTTAAGATTTCTTAAATTAAGTGCAATTAATTTTCCAAGACTTTTTTTAATTAAATAATCTTATAGGTATCACCAAAATACAAAATCAAATTTTCTTAAAGAGGTTCCCAAGGAGATGATATTCAAGAGGTAAAATCATCTTTATTTCTCTTGTAATTTATTTTCTTTTATTACCCTATCCTCACCCCTATACAAAGTGGAATATTAAAGCTAGTATCATATATATATTGGTATGTAATTTTTATATTGGAATATCTATCATCAAATCTATTTTATTCTCTTATTTTAAAAATAAAATCATCATTAATGATTTGTCCATTCATTACCTTCGAGAAAAATGAGTTTTAATTTTCCTTTACCACCTTTAAGGGTAGTAATAGAACCATAATTTTAGGAAAAGAGGATTATAATATGTATTTAAAATTTTATTTATTTTATGTAAAAAATATATATTCATAATATTAAATAATAAAATTAAACTACATCTGGAGTATAGGAAAAACACCAAAATAAAAAGAATTATCATTAAAATTTTATCAGATTTGTCATCCTAATACCATATAAAAGAATTATATATTAGTGAAACTAATTTTATGTAATTAAATTAATACTAAATAATTTTACTTCTTGTTTTTGTCTTTAATTATTAATGAATTCCATAATTATACACAATGGAACAAACAATAATACAAAGAAACGAACTCTCCTAGAACATCAAAATTAAATATTATAACTCATAATAATGGCCATAAATGAACGTAATAAAATTATAATAAATCATATATTTGTTCAATATGATCTGATTTAAGTATTTAATTAATCTAATTTCATTATCCAATAAATTATGTACTTGTGAATAGATATTTTGGACATAAGGTAAGGTTTTATCATCTCACATTTTTTACTTCTATAAGATATATTACTTATTAACCACTTAAAATTTTTTGGTGGTGTACTACCCATTCAATATAAACTATCATGAATCTCATTATATTCATCATATTCATTATTTTATTTTATAATTATTACTTTTTCAGAGTATATGATTTGACTGATTACAACGTAATATGGATTTATTGTCTCACTTTTACTTCTGTGAGATATATTAATTATTCACCACTAATTTATTTGTGTGGTGTATTTATATTGAACATTGATATATAATATCATGAATCTATTTATCATCATTTTATTAATTATTTAATTATATGAATTTTAATTTTATGGGGAATATGATTAAAATGGTTAGAAATGGTAATGGATTTCACAACTCAACTTTCATTCATTGGGATAGACAACAATTTTATTGATTATATCAGGGAAATGATATATGTAAAATTACATTTGATTTTTTATGTTTTATTTATAATTTATTTATTGGTATTTATAATGAACAAACACAATCAATTCATTTGAATAATGATATGAACATTGTAAGGGTATTCATCTAAATTTTCACTTTATTGTGACTTGGTATTGTTCTCCTAATAATTTCTTTATGTTTTGTAACTACTACCCCTTTGAGATCAATTTTCCATTGAATAATATTTCTATTAAAAATCCATATTATTTATATGATGGATATGATTATATCCGAAACTGTATAAAATTTTTAAATACGGTGTTTACATTGAAATTCATTTGATTAACTGAGGAAATATCTATATATTTGTATCCTAAAATCAATAATGATATTTTGATAAGACATTTATTTCATGTATAAAATATATGTATGAATAATTATTTTTAATTGATGTGAAGTGTGGGGCTATGAAATATATAGCCTCTCAATGAATCAATAGTTCTCATGAGACAAATCAGTTGGTGAAAAGCCCTTCATGTATGTTTCCAAGAATAATCAGATGGGTTTCCAACCACTTATATAAACCTTCTTATGAAAATTATTCATGGTAGTGGTTGATATTACAAAAAAATTCCATCAATTAAAGATTAATTTCCTTCATTATGTATTTATTTATTACTATCAATGAAATTTTCACTATGAAGAAATATATGGATGCATTTTCATTATTAGTTAATTTATTGACACGTGTTTTCAATTTATTTACATTTCAAAATTTATTATCACTTATTAATTATTATTCATGTATCTTTGATGAATGTTTCTATTATATATAACCCTTAATGAACATTTATGATACCCTTTTATTTCGTCCCTAGGTTATAAATATGGAATCGTTAAAGATGTGTCAAGGAAGAAGTTTATTTTTCATTCTTATGTTTTATATTTAATTACAAATGTAATATGAGAACCACATATGTATCTAGTTCATAAAGACTACTATATTGATCAATCCATTATGATATGATCTCTTATATCTATTATTTTTGAATTAAATAACCACTGACTCTGGGAAACTGGTGTTAGGGTTGATAATGATGGTATATGAGCATGATTAGTTGAAACCTTAGGAACTAGATGTTAAATAAACATGATAATTATAATATTTTCTTATAGCTAATTTATGTCTCAATAATCATGTTGAATATAAAAAAACTCATGTTTTACCATTATTTAGTGATGGAGCCTAATGGATGAAAGGGAATCAATACCTAGAGACATTGCAGGTATTGCACCACAGAGCAAGTCAACAAACTTGGTGCTGGAGCTGAGCAGATCATAACCATATTATTATAGTTTACTCATGTTATGAAGAATAAAAATAATAAACCTATGTTGGATATTTTCATGTAAAATATTCCCCATAGGTTAGTAGGAATAAAAATCAAGTGTTATCTGAGCAATGGATCAAGTCTCATGATAATTTATTTCTTATATTAGGATGTGATGATTGTGAAAAGGTATTACTAGTAGTATATTTACTCAAGGGAGATTCTGATCAATGTTGGTCATTGATCCATAATACCAAGGAGGAAGATCATATAGAATACATGGAGTGTAGAACATTTAAAAAATCATTATTCAGTAAATATTTCCCTTGGTAGCAATGAATGGAAATGAATATAAAATTCCATAAATTAAATAAAAAACAAGAAGAGAATGTTTCAAAGTATGAGGATACATTTACAAGGCTATCCATGTAAGAAACAGATTAAATATAAAATACTGAAAAGAAAATTTATCATTTATTTAAAGGTATTAATCCCAATATATGATTTTTTCTAGATTCCCAAACATTTTCATCATGTGTTGGTATAGTAAAAATTACATTCAAAACAGGGAATGAATTCTCCATGTCCTATAAGATGTATGGAAATAAGGAGAAGAATAGGTATTATGATAACCATTAATGATTTAAAGCATCAAAGAATAAAATGGTAACAAATAAATTACCATTATAAAAAATTTGTTTAGATAATCATCATGTGAAACTCATGAAAGGCATCAGAGTTTGTTAAAATTATAGAGAATAGGGTCATCGAGGTAATTAATGAAAGGGGAATAAATAAATCAATTATTTTCCATACTTCAACTATAATGAAATTAGGAATGGTTTAAAATAATGAAAAAATAATGAAGGAAGTCTAACTCAAAAGTGGCTAAGTGAAGATGTTCAAGTATATGCAATATCTGTAGTTGATGTAGAAGTACCAAGTGATGGGGTAAAAGGAACATTAATCATATATTCAAATTTATCTAATTATTTATTTGATTCCACATCATAACACTATTTTATATATATCGAGTGAAAATTAATCATTTATAGTTTTATTTAATAAGGGGGTCATCAGTTAAAACTCATAAGGGAAGTATCATTGCCACCGAAATATTTTGGTTAGTCCACATTGTGACACATAAACATGCTCTATTTGTTGAAATTATCCTCATTCCTATTGATTAATTTTATATAATTGTTTTTATGGAATGGATGTCAAAATATGATGGAAGAATTTATTACAATAAGAAGGAAATTATGATATGTATTCAATGTGTAGAATTCTATATCATTAGTGTAGAAACTGAATCATTTGATTCTTATATAGATCCACCCACAATAGCTCTAATGACTTAAATTATTGAGGAGGAAGAGGAAAAATCATCAAGGTGTCGGAAAGCAATCTTCAAATTGAATATGTACCAATTGTACTAGAAATAATTGATGTATGTCTAGAGGAATTACGTGAACACAACCTAGAGCATGAAGTTGAGATTACCATTGATTCAATCCATGATGTAAGACCAACACCAAAGACTCCATATAGAATAGAAATAGTGTAATTAGTGGAGATGAAGAAAAAAATTGAGGATTTGGGTAATATTGAATTTATTAACCCTACATTTTCTCTATGGGGATCTCCAGTTCTCTTGGTTAATAAGAATGTTGAATTTTTGAGGTTGTGTATTAACTATAGAGAAATTGATGATATTACAGTAAAGTAAAATTATCATATTCCATGCATTGATGAATTATTTGATAGTCATAATAGAGCCTAATTTTCTTTAAGGATTTATCTTCATTATAGGTATCATCAATTATGAGTACTGAATGGTGATATCTAGATGAACGCTTTTCAGATGAGGTATGGGAATTACGAGTTTACATTAATACCTTTTGGATTTATTAATTCACCCTTGGTTTTTATGTATCTAATGAACATCATATTAAAGGAATATGATGATAGTTTTTTAGTATTATTCATTAATGATATTATGGTATATTCTAGAAGCTATGACTAAAATGATAATCACTTTTGGGTCTTTTTTAAGACTCTCAAAATGAAAGAGTTACTTGGTAAATTTATCAAGTGTGAATTCTAGAAACAATAAATTTCTTTTCATGGAAATATTTTCTCTATAGATAGAATATCAATGGACCCTATAGAGGAAAATACCACTTAATAGTGGAATATTCCAATGAATGTAACTGAGGTATGTAGATTCACTAGTTTAACAGGTTCCAATCAGTGTTTCATTTAGTAATTTTTCTTATTGGATAACCAATTAACCAATATCACGCATAAAGGGATTAAGTTTGTATAGAAAAAATAATGTCAAAAATGTTTTTAAGAATTAAAGATATTTTTAGTTAATGCTTAAATTTTTAATATACCATCAAAAAATGATTGGTTTTTGACATACATTGATTCATCAAATAATGGACTGGGTTTTGTCCTTATATACAATGATAAAGATATTTCATATGAATACATGTAGTTTAAGATTCAAAAAAAATTATCCAAGTCATAATCTTGAATTTACTGCCATAATAATTTCCCAATAGATATGTAAACACAATCTCTATGGTGTAAGATGTGAGATATATATAGATAACAAGACCCTGAAATATAACATTGCATAGAAATAACTCAACATGAGGAAAATATGATTGCTCTAGTTAATCAAATATTATGACTGATCAATACACTACCATCGATGAGAATAAAATAAGGTAATATATACATTGAGTTGGTAATATCTTGGACTTCTAACCCAAGTGAAGATTAATAAACATCCTTTGTTCATTGATTTGGTAATGATGTATATGGGTATTGTTATAGAAGGGAAAAAATCAATGCTTCTTTAAATGATTATGAAAGTATAATTATTGAAAAAATATAAAAATATCTCAATCTAATGATGATAATTTTCAAATTAAAATCAATGTAGATAAGGATGGAATATTAAAAGACATTGTGTATCAGGGTAGAATTATGAAAATTAGAAATAGGTTATACGTCCAATCAATAACTGGGCTAATAAATTAACTATTTGATTATTATCATAGATAAAATTTCTCTATACATCAGGGTAGTACAATTATGTTTAAAGACATGAATGAACATTTTTATGGGATAATATGATGTGGTAAAAAGATTAATATGTTTCAAAATCTCTTGTTTTTTAATAAGTTACGATAATAGATAGAGTCCTCGAGTAGTCATGAAACCAATACGTGATCCTATGTGAAAGTGGGATGTAATTACTATGAAATCCATCACTGTATTACCAAATACCCCTAAAAGGAATTATACAATATCAGTTATTGTTGATCCCATTAAAAAATCATCACATTTTTTACTATAAAAGAATATATACTTCTTGATCACCAATAAATACTCAATATTAATGAATTTGTAAGACTTCACAGTAGACCTCTATTGATTTCGTCTGTTCAAGGACCGCATTTTAAATTAGAATTATGGAAGAGTGTTTAGAAGTATTTGGATACTGAGATTCACTTGAGTACTACATATCAAACTCAAACTAATGGATAGTCAGAAATAACTATTCAATCATTTGAATACATGTTGAGATCAGCTCACTTATCTTTCAATGTTTGTGGGATCAGTATTTACCATTCCTAGAGTTTTTATACAATAATAGCTTCTATTCTAGTTTTTAAATGGTTATATACAATGAATTGTATGGAAATAGAGATCATACTTCAACATGTTGGATTAAATATTTTGAGATAAAACATATCGCCATGGATCTTATTTTATATACAATGAAAATGCTAAATACTATTCAAGATCATATTAAAGCACATAAATGTTGGAAAGGTGTTCTACTGAAAATTAATGAATTTTTTGGGAATTTCAAGTGGGAGATCATGAATTTCTAAAAGTATCACCATGGTAGGGTGTTATAAGGTTTAACAATAAAGGGAAAATGAACCCCATGCATATCATAACATTCAAAATCACAGATAGAATTTGAGTTGTACCTTACCTATTAGAAATGGGGCCATGTCTCTCCAAAGTACATGATATGTTTCAGATATCATTGTTAACAGAGCAAATTCCAAAGGATGACTCGACTGGTAAAATATTTATAGAGAAACCATAAAACTTAAGAACTTACTTGGGAACCTGAGTATGTTATAAAGAAGAACAACCCTAATCTATTTAGAAAAAAAAATTCAGGAAAAAAATCAAGTATTAAATTTTTATGGAGGGTATAATATAACACCAAAAAAATTTATAGTATTATCTTCCCAAATATAATTAGTTTATGTGATAGGTTACATTGCTTGCAACAGCGATCTTAAACAAACTATAAAATACTGTTAAATATTATTATGCCCACTAAAATAGTAATTTAACAGTTTGGAATATTAATGATGTCATTAGAATAATATCCACACATATAAAATTAGAAATAAATTTTAGGTACCACATAAATGAAAATATTATATATTTATATCATGGGATAAATAATTATTCTTAAAAAAGATAAATTAAGTGTTAGTATTTTTATAAAATGAAAATGTTCATTTAGAATTTTTCAATTAATATAATTATTTTAAACAAAAACTTTTATCTTACAATATACTCTTGAATTAATATTTTTGATTTATTTTAATTATAATTTAATTTTATGAGACCATAATTAATTTTTCAAAGAGTCATAAAATCAGTTATAATATTAAAATGAGTATTTTTTTTAATAAATAATTATTTTCATTTGGAATTAAATATCATATATTTTGAAAATTATTTTAATGAAATTAAGTTAATTTTTGAAATCTATAAATTGGAAAATGGTTATGGTGACTGTTTGGGATTTTTCTGAAATAGTTGAATTTTAGGTGAATAGTGAAATATGGTAATTTAATGCCTTTAACATTATATGTTATATACATGAATTTTTTTGGTCAATTATAATGAAATAACCCTTTATTTTGAACTCACATTCTATTGTAACTATACTTATTCCTATATATCATCACTATTTATTGTCTTGATCCAAAATAAAAATCTAATGATTAAAATAATAAAAAAACATCTCTCTCCTCTACTATAAATACTACCCTCACTACCCATTCTCCCCACAAATTATATGTTTATAAGATTCATTAAATTATTCTCAATTACTATATAAATCCTCACCCAAATATCCAAGACCTACACATCTACGAAAATTCCAAATCTAATTGTCTTAAGAATGTTCCCAAGGAGATGATATTCAGGAGGTAAAATAATCATTTCCTTGTTAATTTATTTTATTCAATTACTATCTTCTCACATCCCCCATCAAAATCTGAATATTAACTGTAGTATAAAATATATAATTTTATTTTATTTCTAATGGAATATCCACCATAAAACCTTTAATCTTATCCTTTTATTTTGAAAATGAAAACATCTTCTATGATGTGTCGATTCACCGCCTTCATGAATGATGATTTTCTTTTCCATTACAACATTAAAGAGAGGTAAAAAACCATTTATATGAATAAATCAGATTATAATATGTAAATTATATCTTTTTTTATTTTCTTGAAATAATATTTATACATTATATTAATCAATTAAAAAACTGGTTTATGGTGATTGAACAATTGCCAAAATAAACTAAATGTTTATGATTAACATTTTATGAAACGAGTCATCATAATAACATAAAAACTGATATATGATACCTTTAAACATATTTAAGATCATTAATACTAAATAATTTATATTCAATATTTTTCTATCATTTGACAAGAACTATGAAAATTATACACTAGGGGACAGACCATAAAACCACGTGATGAAAGCTACTAGAACAACAAAATTAAACATTATAACTCATCAAGAATATCCTTGAATAAAATTAAAAAAACCACAAGAAATAAAAAATAATTAATAGGCAATAAATTATGTAATTAATGAATCTAATTTTATTATCCGAAAAATTTATTACAAGTGCAGAATGCTTTCATACATAATGTAAGGTTTTATTATATCACTTTTTACATATGTTAGATATATACCACATTCAACACTAATTTATTTTATGTGGAATATTTAACCTTTGATATATTAACATATTAATATCATTATATTCATGGTATAAAATTTTTCATTCGATAATTATTACCTGTATGGGGTATAGGATTCGACTCATTATAAAATGGCTTGGATTTTTGATCTCGCTTTTACTTCTATGAGATATATTAATTCTTCAAAAAATATTATTTTTTGTGGTATATGTATAGATAAATTTTATATATCATATCATTATAAAAATTTATCATCATGGTATTCATGTTTTGTTTGATGATTATTAATTTTATGGAGAACATGATTTGAATAATTACAAAGTGGTAAGGGATTTCTTAACTCAATTCTTATTTATTGGGTTAAACTTCTACTTTATTGATCATATAATGATATGGTTATGAGTTAAATGAAATTTTATTATACTATGTTTTATTTACTATTTTTATGTTTATTTATATTAAAACGCATAATATATAAATTTGATTAATGATATGATCCTTCTATGTTACTTCAATTCAATTTTTCGCTCCATTGAGAATTATTTCATATTGTTAACCTAATAATTTCTATGTAGTGTGTCTACTACCACATTGAGAAAAACTTTCATTTGAATTATATTTATATTAAGTAACTATATATTTAATATCATGGATATGAGTATTTCCAAAATTGTATCACATTTATACATAGAGTGTTTTTATTGAATTTTATTTGATTAACTTGGGAAATACTAATAAATAAATAACATGTACTCAATATATATATTTTGATAAGTAATATTTTTCATTAATTAAATATATGTAAGGAAATATATTATTACTTTTAGTGATGGGAGGGGACCGATAATATATATCCCCTCGATGCATTGATTGGTATCATGATACAAATTAGTTCGCAATTTTATTCTTATATGTTTCCATGATAAATTAGATGGGTTTTTACCCATACACTTAAACAACAATAAAAAAGATCCTAACATTAGTGGTTCATGTTCTATATAAATTTACAACATTAATTAAACATTTATTTCATTTAATATTTAGTTATTTATATCCATGATATTTTCACAATGAAAAAATTGATGAATGCGTTTTCATTCATTATTTATTTATTATAATTTGTTTATCAATCATTTACACTTCCATATTGATTATGACTTATTGATTATGCTTCAATTTTTATTGAGTCTATTTTTTTAGTAGTTAACCTTTACTGATCATTTGATATCACCCTTTAATTTTTTTCCCTTCTTATGTTATGAAGATATAATCTATGAATATGTGTCAAGGAAGTTGATTATTTTCCTTTCTTATGTTAAATTTTTAATTAACATTGTAATAGGGGAACTGTGTATGATTATACATTATAAATACTAATAAATTTATTGATCCTTAGGGATGTGATATGTTGTATATATTCCATTTTAATGAAATGACCACCGATTATGGGAAACTGGGGTCGGGGTTGTTATAAAGAAACTATTGGGATAATTTTAAAATATATTTGATGAATTAATTTATTTAGTTGTATTAAAAGGAAAATGTATGTCTTGATGAGTTATATAACACACATTTTAACTATATAATGGTAAAAGTAATTATATTTCAGATGAATATCATGGATGATATGACTTTTAGTGAAATGAAATTTATTAATATCAAATAAGAGGAATATGAAAAATCTTGAGAATAAATTTAGAATGAAATGAGGATTAACGGAATGAAATTGGGAATAATTTCAAAGTTTGATATTAAATATAATGAGAATATAGAAATACTACAAAAAATAAGGTAATATTCAAGTTAACAAATACATATCATGATTATTTTACATCAAATAGTAATACTTTATAAGTAAATTACCTAATTGTTCTGTAACTTTAGTGATCTTGTAGAGAAACATGATGAAACCTCATGATGTGGTGAAAAGTGGAAGTGAATTAAATTGAACATAAGTTGAATGGTAATATTTTAGAAATATTTGTCCAAAATGATAAATTTAATAGAGAAAACATATTACTATTAAAAGAAATAAAGTATGGTAAAGATGAAATTAATTATAAGTACAATCATTATATTGCATAAAATTACCACATCAATAGTAAGGATTTTTTAATATGAAAACATATTGAATGATATTTAAGTGAAATAAAAATATTTTAGAATTAGAAAAGAAAAATTTGAGGTGATATAAAGATAAAATGAACTTATATGTATTTGTGATGACTACAATAAAATCATAAATGTGATTGTTTATTCCTGAAAAAATTCATTGAACTATTTTTTCAAATTATTGGTAAATTAAATAAATGCGACCAAAACATTATAAAATTTATTTTACATATAAATGAATGTTCAAAAGTTATTTATTTGAAATAATTCACTAATAAAAGTTATATCTTTATCACATCTATTATAGATAATTATAAGATAACTATAATTGGAAACATTCATTATGGAAAAGAAAAAAATTAATTATACCTATATAATAAGAATAATTTCCCTTAAATAACATTTATTATCATTGAAAATCATCTTCTTAAATATTTTTCTATTGTTGTGGAATAAATAGGAATATATTTTGTATTTTCATGTAAAATTTTTCAGTTCCACAGATTTAAATAATGAAATATATAAGGGAGACCAATATAAGGATCATAAAACAATAACCATATTAATAAACATGTTGATTGTAAAAATATATCAATATTTGAAACATAGATTACATTTGATTTGTATGTATAATTTTTTTAAATATTTTCAAGATAGTTCACTATTTTGAATAAATAAATACCAAAATTCTAATTCATACTCTTCATGATGCTAAACATGAAATGGTTTATGGAAGGAAAAATGTGATATAAAAATTCTTCTTGATCTAGATATTACTTTTAGAAAGAGATGAATCCCATGGATTCATGAATATTATTTTTTATCTCATATTTCTAGAGATAAATAAATTATGTGTAAAATCTATTAACATGATAGCATGTATTTAAATTTGAGAATAAATGTAATTAAAAAATAAAATAATTAGTATATTTGAGATAGAATGAATAAAACTAAAATAAAAATCTATTAAATTTGTTAAGGGATATAAATTAAAATTATTAAGTGTATAATAAATATTGTAATGTGAATCAATTTATTTTCATAAGAAACAAATATCTTCTCAAAATCATAAAAATTATAAAAAGGAAGACTAAATATGTATTAATAATATGCTACTTATTCAAATTTACTGATCTAATAAATTCTTGTTATCTATGTGAAAAAGAAGGAAATAACCATTAGAAAATAACACTACAACATCATGATAACAAATAATTTTTTAAAATATCTCTAATGAACCTATACCCATTTTTCTAAAAAAATGATTAAATAATTACCTTGGTTCAAGAAAAAAGTCATCACATCCCAAATAACCAAATAGCTTATTAGTTTTTGTAAACTATATAAAAAATATTGTCATGAATTAAATTATAATGCATGGAAAAAAACATAGTGAAGGTGAAAATTATATATCCTTGAACATATTCAATGGTAATTTAATTATATTCAATTAAATGAAAGAAAATAAGTGTTATCTCATATGCATAGTAAGTGTTACGTAAATTAGAACATATAATTAAAAACTATATAATAATCAATATAATAAAAATATATGGACACACAATATAATTAATCAATAACATGAATATCATTATGAGATGTAGAATAATAAATAGGTAAATGTAAAAAACTGAGTGTACTTTCCATTCAGTTATTAAATTTTGCATAAAAATAATCCATCACTAATATCAGCGTAACAATCTCATGGATAATAATTACCAAATTCTTAATACATGAAGTGGTTAATCTTATACATCATGATCTCAACAATCATTATATATATATCATAAATACCTTTCATAATGTTTCTTAAATCTATGGTAAAAACTCATTTAATTCAAGATTTTTGATTCACTACATTAGAATATCAGTGCTTTGAGGGAAAAAATATTTTTTCCCCACACTTAACCGTATATCCAAGGAATTTCTCATATATTGAATGATCAATTTAATTAATGAACTATATGACTTGTTAATAAATGTATGTATTGAATAAATAATATATGATATCAATATTTTCTCATTTAATCAAATAAATTTTTTATGTAGAACAATATATTTGGAAATGATATAATGTTTATCAAATAATTACATCCATTTAAAATAATATGGATATTTCAAGAGATAGTTAATGATTACAAAAAATTAGTCAAGATAATGAATTGAAAAACATTCCCTAGTAAAACTGATTGTAAACCATAAAGATAATGAATAAGGATTGTATTATTAAAACATATCCCTATTAGTGTATATGTAGAAATCAAGTTTATTTTATTTGATTAATAAAAAATATATAAAAGGATATTTTAAAACCTTAATCATGAAAATAAACATTTCACATTGAAAATATATTTTGAAAACTATGAATTTTAATAATTTTAAGATAATTATTTATCCTAAAGATACCATATAAACATGTAAAGGATGTTTCAAATAAATGTTTTTTCATGATGGTAAAAATATTTTTGTCATTATACGTGTATTAAAAAAATAATTAATTTATTATTTATTTTTGAAAATTCAAGAGTACCTTTGTTTGGAAAATGAAAATAATAATACTTTAAATTGTTTTTATAAATATCCAATAATGTCTAGAAGTAAAATTAAATAAATTTTAGTAAAAATTTTTAGATATTTTTTTAGAAAACATTAATTTTGATGAAAAACGATATTCGACCAAAAAGTGAAATGATGTTGGATTTTATTGAAATTATATTCTCAATAATTTTAAGAAACAATTTGGGGAAATGGTAATATTAGCTGAAAAAATTATGAAAAACCTTATGAAAATAAAAAAATTATTATTTGACCATGAACAAAAAAATTATTGAATGGAAATTCATGTATTAATAATCATGATTACAATTAGATTGAAACATAAATATCTTTCCATTTTGGTAGATTATTAATCCCAAGCCCCCAAATATAAATAAATTCAAATGAAGTATTAAATAAAATGAATATAAATATATTCATGATAAAATATATAAAATTTCATTATAAAAACCTCATAAAATAATATATTTCTATAACATGACATATTTCTAAAGGAAAACAATTTGGGAATAGAAACCCTTATAATTATCATAACGTTTAATTAAGAATTAATAAATTAATTGATTATATGTATATAATTTAAATTTTAATAAAAAAAAGTTCAAATACAAAATAATTTTATCAAAATAAATTACAAACATAGTCATGTAATATATAATATAATAAATAATGATTATATCCCAATGAAAAGTAATTGTGTTTAGAAATTTTATTCAACTTGGTTTTTTTCAATTCAAATCCCCTTGGATTAAATTAAAAAAATTGAAATATAAAATATCATAATGTATGAATGAATTAATATGTTACATATAAATGGGTATGTATATACTCTATATAATGAAATTGCATACATAACATTACAATATACATCAATTAATGAAAAATGATAAAAAATACATTACCTCATAATTATTTTGGGTTAAACATGTTTTATAATTAGATATAATGGTTTTAGGAATGTTATTCATTTATTAAAGAATAATATTAATTATTTATATATCATATAAAAATCACTTATATCATTAGAAAACCCGTTTATTAATGATCGTTATTTTCATTTTTGTAATTGTTTCAGGTTTTAATTTCCTTGTTTTATCATGTGAATCTTTTAATGAATGTTATGGATCATTTTTATATGTTATTTTTACATCATCTTCACATTTATTTCAATGTTATAAATATCATATTAACTTATTTTATTAACATAAAATAATTTTAATGAATTTTTAACACGGTAAATGAGAGTCAGTGATGCAAAATAAATTACATCGGTTTGTGAGGTTGTAGTCCACCATACACATAAGCGATATATTTGATTCGCATTTCATTTGGGAGGATATGGAAAAATATTATTACATAAAAAACATTTAGGTATATTTTAAATACATTATTAATTCTATTTTTTGTTTTAATACATAACTAAAGGTTGAAAAGGATTTATTAAAAAGAATGATATTACTGAAGAAAATTACCTTCAGATTGAATAACCACCTTGGGATCTCTTGTTACAGACCCTGTGGTTGAAATTTTGGGAATACCAACACCTCTAGAATGTGGATAATAATCTTTGGAGGTATTTTTTTACTTTTAATTCAGACAAATGTCTTGATATTTTTGAATAAGTGAGGGGATGATGTTTCCTCTTATAATAGAGGAGGGCGATACATATTAAAATTTTCAAAAGAATAAATTGGACCCATGTTTTTCACAAGTCAAAATGGTCTAAAATATATCATTTATAAATAATATAAGAATAAATTTATGAATATATACAAAAATTTTGATTGAGGAGATATTTGAGGTAAATTTAATCCTTCTCTTCTAAATTTAACCTCACTATAACAAATTCTCACCATAACCATAGTAAAATATTTTTTCTATTTTCACTATTAATTATAAAAAAACTAATATGATCATAAAATAAATTATAAATTATTTCTATTTTAAATAAAGAATTCATTTTTTTAAAATCAATTCATAAAATTGGTGGAATTTAATTTTAAATAAAACTGTATGTCGTGTCAAAAACATCTTTAAAATAATGGAATTTTTCAAGCATAATATAACTGTATATTAACTATATTACTATTAATAATCATGATATGGATTTAAATTATTATAGTTTAATATAAAAATTATAAATTTCATTTAAACCATTCATCATTAATATAATTTTATGTATGTAAATTTGAAGAATATTATGTAATTAAAAATAGTTTTCAAAAACATACATTTTTATGACTAAAAATAAACATATATAAAAATTGAGAATAGTGATGATATAAATATAACTATTTATTTTAAATATAATTAAAAAATAATTTTTTTCTATTGAGGAAACTTAAAATCATAATTTTACTTTATTATTTATTAATGTAATGAAAAGACATAACAATTTCTGAAAAATCTTCATTTTTTACTATTCAATGAAAAATTTTCTCTTTTATAAAATAAAAAAATATCACCCTAAGATAATTTTCATATACTAATTAAAAAATTGATTTAATTTCATTATAATAAGATAAATAAATGATTTATAAAATTATTATAATTCTAAACATAAATGGAAAAATGGGACCTTTTTTAAAGAATATGCGTCTTAAAGCATAAATCAGCAATACTAAATATTTGATGGATTATTTACTATGAATTTATCATCACATTACAATTAATTAAGAAATATATATATATATATATATCATGATTTTATTAATCCTAGTGATAACCACCAATTCAATGATTATTTTATAATAGTCATGATTAAATAATATCTCATTATTCTTTTAAGATCAGTGTTTCTTATCTTATACAATATCGAACACAATGTTATTATTTTAAAATCTAATGGTTGTGTGTAAATCAATATATAAAATAGATTAAATATTTTAAATGGAAATATACTTTAAAATATATGGGTGTTACACAATCCCCACGTTCAATAAATATTATCCTCGCAATTGTAACTTTTTATTGGAAATAAAGGGGTTGATTTTTGAAAATACATTTTTTTGAAAACTCAATTCGTAAAATAGAATAATAAAACATCCACGTGATTTGAGATAAATGTATGTATTAAGGTAATATATAATAACATATTACTAGAATTCAATGTTGGATAACATTGGTTAAATGTGTAAATATAAGCATGGAAGAAAAGTGTAAATAATTATAGAGTTTCATAGATATCATTGATCACAATAAATTTAATGAATAAGGGAATGTCAACCTCTACAAAAACCATTAATCTGGGAAGAGTAAAATGAAAATAGATTCATTATATATGAATGTAATACTATAATTTTCTTGATTCAATATCATTTTCTAATGTTTGAGGAATTACTTTACTATCTAATAATATATGGAAAAATAATTACTGGATTTCCTTCTATTTGATAAGCATCATTTTATCCTTTTGTTATGATTAAATAAATTTCCACTTAATCTATTACTCTAAGGAAATAATAACCAAAATTAATTTTTATGATTGATTTAGACGAATTTATTTATAAAGAATCATAATATCCATAAATGACTTACATGTCATTCTATATCATTATTAATATTTACCAAAATAGAAATCTTTAGGAAAATTGAACATAATACACTAATATCTATACCTAAAATATTAACTTGAAAAGTTAAAATTAATATTTATCCATTAAAATTATTAATTAAAATAGTGACATAAAAAACAGTACATCACGTAATATAGTGGTTGGTGATGCATCTTTATTTCCCTTTGCTTGTTGGTTCAGACCCTACAATATCACCTAATTCGACGGGTTGTCACCGAGCATAAATGTTATACATTTTACAAAACTATATTAATATAAATCTGATAACATTTTAAAATAAAAATGACATAAAATGACATAATCATAAAATATAAGATAAAAATTAAATGTTACAAATACCTTTAATTTTATGTCCATATATTATAAAGGAAATTTTCCTTAAATAAATTTTTCATATAATAAACCTATAGGTTGTATTTCAAAAAGAAATTATGAATATAATCTTATACTTAATAAAATCTCATCTCATAAAACCAAAAAAATTGGTTGTTTAATAAATTGAACATAACCTCTACATTAAACACATAAAACTGTGATTGAATGTTAATATTTTTATTTAGTCATATATGAATACAAATATGATTCCAAAAAATAAAAATAAAATCATTATAATTTTCATGTTTCTTATAAAAAAATACCATTGATAAAAATAATTGTAATATGTAAGAATTTTATCCATATGCAAATATAATTCATCCATTATACATCAACATAGTTCCTTCTACTGTATCAAAGTTAGTCATTAAAAATAAAAAAATGATTAGGATAATGCCTAGGTTCCCCAGATTCAAGACAATGAAATGTAAAGGGATTCCTAGGATGAAGTTTAATTAGCTCTACTAAACTCCCCAATTTTCCTCAAAATTCATATTTCTATGCCCCTATTTTCACACATAAAACTAATTCCTGTTCCATTGATAAATTTTCATGGGTGTATCTTTTAGTATTTTTTATATGATGGAAATGAATCATTTTTCCCTCCATAGTCTCCACCACTACAGATATCAGTAGAATCCATCCTTCTCTTTATTGGTGAGTCTGAGAGTTGGTAAAGGTATATGTTATTAATCAAATATGATGATAATAGATTAAAAATAATCATTATATCTCTCAATCTAGTCATAATAATATTTTATTTCCAATAATAACCATATTAACTTTTCTTTTCAATGTTTACATAATAGATTTAGGTTCCATCTATCAAATCAAACAAAATGAATAATGTGAGAAATAATAATCATTGTGGGAAACCCATATGATCATTTATAAGATATCTAAATTATGGAACTTTATTTCCAAGATAAATCTCTATCAAATTATCCTTGTGCATTCATTTTTTCACAATCCTCTCCCCCCAAATATATCGCAATGAGGGGAGAAGGATATTCCACCCCCGTAATCCCACCTCTAGTGTGCTCAAGTTATGAAAACTAGCACAAAATGTACAAAAATATCATGTATTAGAGTCATTACCATCTATAATATTAATATAATAGAGAGATATGATGAATCAACCAGAATAAAATCCATGAAACAATATAAAATAAAGAAAAAGAACTATACCACAATGTGCTTGTAAAATGAAAATGATACAAATAAATGTATCCAAGAAAAATACCCAAAAGTAAAGATAAAGTATTAATATAAAAACTATCCAAAAATCAATGCTAATAATTTCCATCACAGTCCACATTGACCACATGGATAGATAAAAATATTTTTAAATATGTAGGCTGAGAATTCATGTATACTTAGTAGGAAAACCTATGTCTCTCTTGAACATGTGAAAAAATAATTCTAATGGCCCTATTAGAAAACAACATAACCAAAAATAATTAATATAGATACACTAACCAAACCCATTGTCACCATTGATAACTCACCAAATAACACATCTATGTGTAACAAAAAAATATTAAATATATCAATAACGGATATCGTACATTGCTTTCCCAGTTATTTTCTACTCTCACATCCCAATGATGAATGTCCTAGTGCTCCCACCCCTTTCATATACCATAAAACCACATCATATCACATCACATCCAACCCACAAACACTAGGGAAATCTCATCACATAACAGCTCTTGAAAGGTGTATTAGGGTATCATAAACATGAATGAAATCAACCCCATTCCATCCTCCAACCATGAAAAACTACCACCATAATCCATCTCACCACATTCTCTACGAATTCACATGAGCCATCATATATCTAAGAAACACTTTTAACATCTATAATCACATCCCCTTAATGTTCTTCTCAACACCTAAAAAATAGAGAGGGGATGAGTTGGTAGCCATCTATCCATCCTCCGCATGGGATATTGCAAAAAACACCCATAATGTGACCATATGGGTTATGGAATATTTTTATCGATGTGTGGGGGGTCATATAGAAATCACAAGGAATATTAAATGTATATTTATTTGGAGTGAAAACTCACAAGGCCAATATTAATGGTTTACTAAAAATTCCTAATACATCTCACTATATCATCCACTTCCACTTTCAAAAAAATCTACAATCCATCAAAAGAAAATATGAATCCAAAATTCACATTTCAAAATTTAATTCTCATTAATTGATTTTCTGAAATTTCTATTTCAAAACCACTCCATTAAAATAGGTACCATATTTTTTGTTTTCAACCCATTACCAATTCATTAATTAATAAATTCCATTAGAAGACATTATTATGTGTTCAATTCAATTACTACTCAGGAAAATTGTATAACTTATCACCTCACAACGAAAGACAACCCAACATTCACATACTAATGGTCCAATATCAACTTTCACTGACCTGATTCTTAACTACTCCACAACAATAATCATTGCCCTGATGCTCATGAGTCACAAAATAGCCACTTCCTATACATCACATAACTAAAAAAAACCACACATCCACATCCACAAAAACATTCAACAAAAAAAAATATCATTTTATAGATTAGGAAAAGGGTAATTCATTCAATTAAACATTTTTATTTTAAGGATTTTATCACACAACTATAAGATTCGAGGAAATCTAATTCATTAACCAAGTATACATAACCTTCCAATTACATTTTATGTGATGTAAAAAGAAACATAACATTTGTTAAAAAATCATCATCTAGTGAACAATCTATGACCTACAACGACTATAATTTTTGGATGTGTTTAAGACTGTATAATTTAATAAAAAAACATATCAAATGCTAAAAATATGGATTAATTACCCCACCTTTTATTAAATTCTTTAAAAAAATCATTAATGTTTTTATGTTTTGATTCCCACATTTTCACATAGATAATCATAAATACTCCCCACATGATACACATAAAGAAGTTACAAATTAATTCCTAATCAGAAGAGAGAATCATTACACAAACATGCTACAAAAAAATTGTGGGAGAGTGTATAGAAAGTAATTATCTACATGGGGAACTAGAACAATCATTGGAAATAAGGCTCCATGAAACTAAGGGTAAAAGCCTCAAGAACCTATCATCCTATTATAAATAATTACTAAAAGTAAAATGTAATGATATTTATTTTAAAAATAATATATTAGGAATAAGAGGGATTCGATATGATTTTAAATTGGACATTAAATTCATATATAATTAAATCAATGAGGTTTAAAAAATATAGGGGCCTATTTACATTTTGTCTATTGATGCTATGATTAGTCACCATCAAAAAAAGTTTAAATTATAATAATTAAGTTATTAAAACCATTATTCATCAAAAATGCATAAAGAGTGAAAAATTAAACATTTTGTAAACTAGATTCACTTTATAAATCAACTGTTTGAAATCAATCATGAGAGATCTACCATTAGTTCAATGATCTACAGTTGGAGATCTTAAATTCGGGATATATGTTTAAATATATTTAATTTGTTTGGAGATCCACTCTTGGAGATATCCCAATGTATATCTACATTTTGATATCGACCATTGGATATATAACATAAAATATCTACTATAAGTTTAAGGATCTACAGTTAGTTGAGAGGTATACTATTAGAGATAAACCATTTCATATCAACTATTTAATATCTACAATTGGCGATCTACCTTTAGTTAAGAGATATACAATTAGTTCATAGATCATAAAATCCTCACTTACTCCATCAAAAACATTTAGACTCTCCTATGTTACCTCAAACATATGATTTAACATAAGGTAATTGGCCAAAAGATCAGATTCACTACATTAGACACCTCACAAACTATCCTATACATAAATAATGAGAAAAAAACACATAATAAAATAAATAAAAATTCTGAACCACTATACCTTAAGATACCATTCAAAGATATCATTAAATTTGAAACACTTCCACCAACCAAACACTTCAACCACAGGTCTCCTATCTTCCAAAAAACTTCTTGCACAACCCCTTTCAAATAGATTGTCCCCAATAACATTGTCCAAGAAATTACATCTCTGATTTAATGATACTATCCTCTTTTGGTGGCACTAAATTTCCTACATGATTTTAATTCTATCAATATATGATGAGTCTTTACTCAGAATCATTTTTTTCATTAGTTTCATGCAATGAGGCCTTAATCAAAGACAATTTAAAAAAGGGGAAGCATATCACAAATAAAATAGAATGGAAAAAATCACATCAAATAACAATAAGGAAATAAAAATGTATAAAATGACTCAAAACAACTCTGGGTAATGGGCCTGCATCTGCACCTTATGCTCCCTTGTACTATCCTTCAGGACAACATTCCTCCACTATATAAGAACCCAAGGAATAGTTGTTACTCATATCGTATTATCTAAATGATATGGGAGTTATTGTAAAGTAAATAATAGAATTACAATATTTCAAGACATTTTATATCATAGAGGATGTTCCAACTGGTATTCCACCTCTCAATGGATCCCAAATACCTTCAATGGTCCATCAAAACATAGAGAGAGCCTACTTATCTTGACAGAACTGTACTTCTCACATTGTGGAGAAACGTTTAGAAACAAATGGTCTCCAACATAGAACTCTATGGTCCATATCCTATGATCAGTAAAATAATTTTTTTGGTTTTATACTACTTTTATCCTCTCTCAAACCAACTGATCATTCTTTGTTATTATCTGCACCACACCAGGATAAAGGGAATATAACTACCATACCTCAATCTAGAAAAATAGAGAATGAAATTAACTCTCATACAATGTTTCAAATGGGGATATGATAATGGATATATACTAGATTTTAATATATAAAAAATTATTTGAGGTGATGTGTTATTACCATAATCCATTGAATTCCATGACATATGCCCAAAACAAATCTTCCAACATCTATATATTCGTATGTGCTTTCTAATTCATTATTAGTGTGTAATGTAGTGTTGAGGAGTAACTTAGTGCCTTAATCATTCTATAATTCCTTTTAAACTCACAAGATAAAACACGTTTCTCGATCTGAGATAAGGGAAATTCGATTTCCATGGAGCCACACCACCTTATCCATGTATCTTGTTACAAAAAATTCCATTGTTTCCAAGTCATTATTTTCTAGGAAGTGAGGAGGTTTTTTCAGCCAAATCATAATTACTAGTATATCATCGCAAATTTTCAGATCTCAGGGTTATCCTATTATGAATCCAAATGTAAATTCATCCCATTTGAACTTAAGAATATCCATGAGTTATAAAAAATCAGTAGGAACATGGTGTTCAACCTTTCCATGTTACAAAACTAAACACTAAAGCACAAATAGTACAACTTATCATTTCAATCTGGCCACCAAAAATATATCCTCGATACATGGTAAATCATTGAAATCCTTTGTCTAACATTAAATGTTATCAATGAAAATAAAAATAGAATCCCTCACACAAAACTACCAGAAAAAACCTCCCATGAAACATCATTTTCTTTCGACCATCCTCTATCCATCCCTTCTAACCAGCACCATAGGCAAAATGATCATGTGTCACATATTTTTATATGTCTCTACACTATGAATCCTCCACCTTCCTCATTAGATAATTATACAATATCATCTAAAATATGAAACCTCTTCCATTATCCACCATCAGTTCTAAGTGAAGGGCTCCAACTCCTCCATCACTCTCTTAGAATCTACAGACTCCACTTATGTGATTTTCTTCTCAAATCATCTGTTGTAACATTCCTCTTTCTGAAGGTATATAATATCACTAAAATAATAGGCCTATAAGAAATTCTATCAACCTCCAATATTATAGATTTAGATCCTATTGAAAAAACACATAACTCAAACTATTTTTATCTGTGAAGAACACAAAGGACACCCTAGTGAGGTAATGTATCCCCAACATTAATGAAAATACAACTTTTTTGTACTCTATATCATGGGTGTAATAGTTTTTCATTAAGAGGATAACTACTTAGACCCATAATAGATCACTACCTTTTTCTTTAATATGATTCCTTCCATTCCCATTTGGGTTGTAACCTAGAAAACATCAAATAATAAACCCTCCTACTATAGTTTATACTCTATATAATTGACCAACATCCCCTTTAGATAGGTGAATAATTCCAAAAACTAATCAGTACTGAGAAAATCCGGCTAATTCCTAGTGAATTCTATCAAGAGGGTTATAATCCTTGAGAAATCATATATGAACATACAACAATACCCAAAATGACTAAGGAAAACATGAAACACTTCCATGTTCTTAGGTGTTTCCCAAGAAACAACTACCTCAACTGTTGATGGTCCTCCAAAAATTGAGACAAAACATGCCTAAGGGAATGCATAACTAATGTATACAACATAGGCTTGGGCATCTTTTAGCGAGCTGGTGGCATTGAAAAACCTATAAGATTCCTCTGAAATGATATGTGTTCTCCTACTGTAATTTTAAAAAGATCAAAATATCTTCGCAGAATATGAAGAAAAACCAATACATGAACTCATTGAACATAGAGTTTATAAGACCCATGAACATGACTAGTTCATTCATAACAGTAAATGGACTACTAAAAACATGATGTTCCCATACCAAAATCTAAAGGTAGTCATTAGGAAATCACCCTCCATCCCCATAAACTGGTGTTATCCCAATTATATATCATGTCACGAACCAATCTAAGAGGCCATCTAACACAACGCCTGACCCTATCTGAGATAAGGCTCGAAGGGCATTCTTGATCCCCATGGGTTGGAAACTTTTTCCGAGCATCAATGTAATTAAAATGGGGATGATTTTTAACAAAACAAACCAAGATCAGATAAATAAACTGAGAAAAAAACATAAAAGAAAATAAATGATTATTGATAAATACAAGAATAACACAAATATAAAAGTTGAAGAATATAATAGAATCTGAATACAAAACTAAAACTGGACCATACTAAACTGACTTATATGTGACCACTAGGTCACCACCATTCACAAAACCAACATGATCCAAGATAAATAGAGCAATAAAAATTCACCTACAAAAAATACGGGGTATATTGACATCGAGTGGAATAAGTAGGGTTCGATCTTAAATAGCTTCATATGTGATCACAATATAATCCATTCATTTACTTTCCCCAAATATTCCACAAACACTATTTCTAAATAGCTTATGAAAACTTTTTTTGATAATTTAAAACAATAAAATGCCACTTTAAAAATATTAATTTCAAGAAAAATACATGGTTTGTTTGATTTCAAAAATATTTTCACATTCCAAAACCCCATTTATAACCACAACACCATCAATAATGACCAAACCATGTATGAAAAAATCATTATGAAAATAATGGAAATAATATACATTCTGAAGATAAAAAATACAGAATAAAAAATTCCAATATCCAAAAAAGTAGTGGAAATAAAAAAAATGTATAGATAGAGAATCATGGAATTTTCAAAAAATATATTGATGAAATAATATGATGTACTTAGTTCAGAATCACTTTACAGCGTATAGTGATTCTCTATAGTCAAATGCCAACTGGCCGCTCTAAACTAGCTAATCCAATGGCACATCCCACCAGGCCCCATCATGTCCAGGGGGTACCAACCAACATAATCAGGGATGATATTCAACCATCCATCAATACTCTATACGATTCCCATGAATCCAATGATAAAAATAATACTTAAAAAATGGTATAGAAACCATAACCCCCAACATTATCGTGTGACATCAACAAAATGGGAATGCATCCCAAGGAATAGAGGGATTAACACCAACAAAGTTCTTGTGCATGAGTCACAAGAGAGGATCCCATAGAAAAATTATATTGGCTCCAAATATAAGACAAGTCAATATAAACTTACATGAAAATACATTTCTTTCACAAGAATGCTCATCCAACTATTAAATCATACACGAAAACCACCATTTTCCATAATTAGAAACACTTTGGAAATAATTTTAAAAAATCAATCAGGCCTTAATGCAACCTGTGCGTTCAATAAAAAATATGAAATTATGCCAACATTCCCATCAAGATTATACATAACATGACTTTGATTTTTTTCCCAAAACATCAAATGGTGTCAATCGTGCATTCACAACCATTCATATCAAATCATATTTTCAAAGACAACACAAAGTTCCAATGATGCATTTTAGAATTTACAATCCAGATATATTTATAAATTCATTTCTACACTATTTTTAAATCCAATATAAACACCCCATTAACATGAAAAATTAAAATAAAACATTTACCTATCAAGTCCAAAAACTCACCCCATGACAAATGAAAATATACAAAAAACACAAGAATCTCCAAACAAGCATTCATATCATTTAGTAACCAAGCCATATCACATAATGAAATACAGGCATTTTCTAATTATTCACCAAATCATATCTCAAAATCCCATACTGGACATGATTTATGGAACATATTTGAAACCATAATAAATTCGTAGGAAGTACTAACTCACCAATTATAAATCAAGAAAAAATTTTGTAAAAGAAATATAAATGGGAAGAGAAGCCTTTTGAATACCATAGTTTATTTAATAACTCATTTTAATCAAAGTCCCAAATGTTCATTGAATAAAACATTTAGAAAACACCCATTTCTAATAGAATCCAACACATTATTTACAACCCCAAAAACATTTATAAATTGATATATGAATTCCAAAAAAACATTCAATGAAACTCTTTATGTTTCCATAAAAATCACCCAAATTCATTTTAACGAAATAACACATGCTTTTAAACCAACACAACAAGACACAAATAAGATTCATATAATAAAAGTCACAAATGTCCACAAGTGACATCCAACTCACCACCCAACAATATTTTATAAAACAAAACAAGAGAAAACACCACCCAAAAGAACCCAATTTCACTTTAAAATATTGATTGAAATTTTTTCAAACAAACTATGTGCATATCAAAGAAAACATAGTTAATGAAGCCCATTGAAAACTGTTTAGAACCAATTTTCCTTCATGTAAATACCAAAAAAAAATCCAACACATCACAAGAAAGGGAAAAAGTTATAAATCATTTAGGAAATCTCAAGAATAAAATGGATGGTTTAGGAATATAAATTGATAAAAACACCTACATGAAAAATGTGAAAACAAAAGAAAACATCATGAGAAAAAAATAAAGTTCGAGGGATAGTATGTACAACCTATCATCAATGAAATTGAACCACACATCAGTTATTTCTTCAATGGTTCTACCAAGAGAGAATGATCAAAATGAAAAAAATCAAGAAACCAAGTGAGGGGAATGGAAGAGGGGTAAATCTACCTATCTCCCAAATAAACAGACCTAGGAGCCAATGGGGAGCTTAAATGGTAGAAGGATGGCAAGGGAGAAGTGTTTTATTGTAGAGACCCGAAGCTTATCGTACATGGACTTTACATTACTTTTGCGGAATACTTAGTACATTACAAAAACACACACACAAGGACCGTAATAGTTTAGTGTCTTTGGAAACTCGGACTATAATCTTCTAATTGTGGTGAAAGATCTTCAACATCTCCCATAAAGATCTTCCTTTTTTTACCTAAAACCTTTCTTTATATCCTGGGGAAAAGAAAACATAAAAGGGTGAGCTCAAATGCTAAGTAAGGGTAAACAAAAGAAATATCAATCACATCATATTCATAAGAACATAACATTTTGGAAATCATAACCTGCAAAAGAGGGCATAATTTCATAACATGGGATAAATCATGGCAGTGAATTGTAATCACAATAATCATAACATAAAACCTGGAACTTTGTGGCATACACACATAATCATAGAGAATCATTTCTTGTTAGTCAAGACTCATTGCCAAGACTATCTTAGTGGACAAAGTCCCTTTCTGAATCGAGTAATCCTCGTTTCAGTCCTGTTTCACTGAACCGGTATAACCTACCATTCCAGCCATGTCTATCTCATGAGATATAAAATCTTTACCCAATGCATTGAAGGGAGATATAGGTCCCACCCATCTCATAATGATACCATTCTTATGTGTGCCACAAAATCATAAATCATAAATCATTTCATAACCCATGTAACAAAAATGGGATTCTTAAACAACATGACATCATAAAACCATTCATATAAGATAAAGGAATTCATAAACATAATTCCATCACAAAATAGTCAAATCAATGTAAAAATATGGATAGAAACAGAACCCTTTATTATATTATATGGAAAATAATTTTGATAAAACACTTGAAATGAATTCTTGAGGAAAATATCCTTTCTTCTTCAAAATCAATTTCTTTTAACAAAACATCATGGAATTTTAAAAGAAAGAGATTTTATTAAAAATAGTCATGAAATCTTTTGGAGGAAGCTTCATAAAAATAAGGCTTTATAAAACCGTAAAAATCCGTTCGTGCCGCTTAAGTTAAAAAAAACATTCTTCGTACTTTTATCGGAAGAGTCAAAAAGTACCTCGTATGAAAAACGACAAAAGATTCCTTTAATATCTTTTACTAAAAACTTACCGAAGGGTAAAATTGGATATAAACTATTGTAGAAGGATGGAAATAATATTACATATTGAAGGAACATGGATGTGGATGATAAAATACACCCCAGTAATTACCAAAGTAAAAACAATCTCGGATAAAAGTGAGATTGTGATATTTCCCTTACCTTAGGTCCGACTTGCTTTGTAAGTGTCCGAACCTCCTGTATAATGATTTAAATCATGTTATTGACTTATTACAGAATCATATTCATTGTTATGATATCCTATATGGTTCACTTATGACATTATATTACCCGTTCTTTTGTAAACTCCATGTTAAAGAAGCGTTTTGGGTAAAATCGTTTCATTTATCGTAGGTGTTTTGACTTGTTGTTCTTGACATCTTTATTACTTATAACATGATTTACTTACTTCCAGAATATAAAATATGATTTATATATCATATATATTCAGTATATATATATATATAATAGGTAGATAAATAAAATGAAAAACACCGTTCATGGAGACGGTAGTCCGTACGTACGCATGAACGCTGTTTTCCTTTCCTTATTGTCTTGAAATGGAAGTAAGTAGATGACATAAATATGTATATATATACATAAATCCAGTAGCTTTATAATGTCATATATTTCATTATTATTTCTTATATATACATTATAATCATTCTTAAATGGTTAACATGGAGAATGAATCTCATCGCGTCGTGGAGACGGTAGTCCGTACGTACGCACGAGCGATGATATCATTTCTATAAATATTGAATTGAATTGGAGTAGATTATACAATATATCAGAATCAATATGATGTTGTAATAACTATGTATAGTTATTCTTTACACCATTATACCCATCCATGTAAGGTGGTGGTGGAAAATAGATTACACCACGGCGTGGAGACGGTATTCCGTACGTACGCACGCGCGGTGATTTCTTTTTCCGTAGGATGGATAGATGGTGAAATAGGGTTGTTTCATACTTATAATAACATATCAGTATATGAGTGATACTGATGTTATTACTTCATAATGATACAACCTAAGAAGAAGAAGTGTAAGAAGAAATAAAGATAAAAGAATTGGTAACGGTAATTACCTCTTCTTTAAAGTGCCTCTTTGAGACCTCCTCTTAGGGCACTAAAATTGGTCTTTGAGGAAGACCAGAACCTCTAGGATGTTGCTAGGGAAGTGGAGAGGAGAAATTGGCAGGGGTTGGCCGAGCATGAGTTCTCAAATTGGTGTGAGGAGGAGGGGGAGGAGGTGTCCTTTTATAGGGGAGGAGAGGGGCACCTTAGGAATATCTCAAAATATTATTTTATATTAAAGTCAAAATCGGTTTATAATGGTTCCAAAGGGTCTTATTTCGAAGCTAAAGTGGGGATGGGTCTAAATCCTATCAACCAATAGGATTTAGACAAGTTTAGGGTATTATTTTAACCTTATCAATTAGATTTAACTCTAAGTTAAATAATTTAACTTTTACCATGTCTTTTTGTTTTCTTTCAATATATGGTTAATACACTTACTATAACATGCCAAACGAACCCCAAATTGTTTATTATTAAAATATATATCCTTATCTAAGTCATTTGGCCGAACCTTAGATTTTTAGGAATACAATAACAATTAATAATATAATATTTGATTTAAAAACTATTTTGTGTCAATTTTGACACTATTTGATATATGATTTTTGTGAAAGTCATAACAGAATTATATGTTCGAACCATGTTGATTAAATCAACACAAATATATCATAGTAACCTATAAAATTAGCGGAATTCATAAAAAGTCTCAGATTACATTTATTTTGGTGTTTATAACATCAATTATGTCAATATTTCATTAACAAGATAATTACTGCATCATCATTGTGTCATAAATAAATTAAATTATTTGATGTCTAAAAATTACAAATAAAATACCATCATGTAGTAAATCTTTTTAGCTTTCTAATGAATATTTACAATCTAATTTATCTTATGTATAACCCCATATTAGAAATGATTTACTTATTAAACTTTGATTTTAACTATTTTAACCCTTCTTTAAATAAATTAATAATAAATGTCCTAATCTAATCCAAGTGGGCCTAAATGGTCATATTTTATTCCTAAGTTTGTTTTTGGTCGAATTACACTTGTCCAATAGAATTAGGACATGTGTTAGGGTAATATTAATGTCATATTTACCCTTAGTTACCCTATTTACTATTAACCGTGGTAAAAAAGTAAAAAGTTACTATTCACCAAAAATTTATTTTCATCTCATTGAACCACATTTTAGTCCTTGATATTAACCGTGTCTCTCGGATTTTCGAAATTCCATTCACAGAAGCGGTAAAATTAAGTTTTATTCAAAATTCAGTTTTTAACCTACCACTTAGTGGTTTCACTATTCATCAAAAATTGAAGTTTTTCAGAAAAATGCCAAAATTTCACCCTAAGCTATAATTGATATTCCGAATTCAAAAATGATTTCTATTTTAAAAAATTCCCAACATTTAAGTTGCATTAATTAATTTTATAATTAAATCCCGCTGTTAAAACAAATAGCGTGTTTTTAAGAAACAATATCTATCAAAAGATTGACATTTGATTATGTCTGGTTTAAATGTGAAATTACAACCAATGACCAACATTGTATTAAATTGTAAAAATATATTCTAAATATACTTTAAAACCACTCAAATTAATGATTTATCACTATTAATTATTTCGATTAAAAAAGTTGTTTTTAATTATAATTTAGTAATTTTCACTATTCATCAGAATATGAAAGTTATCCGAAAAGTACCAAAATTTCACCTTAGGCTAAATTCGATACTCCGAATCAAAAATGAAGTCCATTTTGAGAGTTAAAATTTCTAAAATTTAAAAAGTGGTTATTACTATTCATAACGGCTAGTTTTAATAATATTTTAATAGCATATCATTGTTTCGTGAAACTCAGGATTACGTACCACACACGCTATCGAGGAAGGTTGTGATTGCGTGTAATGCAAGGCAAGTCAAGGATGCGTGTTGTGCAAGCTCCTTTTGGTGTAGCGTACAACACAAGACATCAGTGAAATAAAAAAGAATATTTTTCATAAAATCTTGGGCTGTTACATTCTACCCCCCTTAAAATGAATTTCGCCCTCGAAATTCGTCGGGGGTTATAAATGGTTTACTATTCGAAAGTTTCTTTAATAGAAACCCACATCGTAAAAGGGAATACCAAAACTTGGCTTTAAAAACTAAAGTATGAAATGTAACGATTACCCAAATAAAATAATCACTGGGTTTCCACATAGGTGAAAATATGGATATGGAAGAGAAATCTAACCATCATGTTCTGATGGAGAGTGGTAGAGAACATGGCTATGGAAAAGCCAGTAATCACAAATCCATAAATTTGTGACGATCTAAGGTACCATCTGATTCATCAGGTATAAGAGAACTAGGACAACATTTTTGGTTTTCAAGATCATTTCCCTAAAGTTAAAGAATTTGAATTAGAATAAATACTTACTTTATTTTGGTACAATCTCACTGTTGTTCGTGCCTTTAACAATTTACACTTCATCTCTTAAATAAATGAAGTTGAATTTGTTATTCGTGAAGTGTTAGCAGATCATGTGATAGAATGACGGGTCATTCCATCTGTTTCAAACAAAAGGTTAGCAAAATTATATACATAAGTCGATCTATAGTGAGATTAATCACATATGGTTTCTAAAATGGACTTATACTTCATATATCATACTTCTTAATACAATAAAACTAGTTTCTACTAAACAGGGACTTCCTGTAGGTCAGTGGTAGGCGATAAAGGCCAGTCGCACTTCAGGTGTGGGTTCGATTCCTACAGCCTTGTCCGAAGCGATGGGCTGTCGCCCGTCCTGCAGGTTGTCCTTTTTCTAAAACTACGTTACTATAACATCCCATCAATAATATCGAAAATCTTCTATCCTTAAACAATACTAACTTATGTCCAACATAATCCAGTCTAATCTTTAGGCTTATACATAATACTGCAGTTCACTCTCATAATATAGTGACATCGATTACCAGAGATTTAATACTGTCATTGATCCCCACATATCATAAGATATGTCTTGTTGGTCACATTCCAAACATTCAAAGTCCTTAATTGTGTATTATCTTGAATACCTTAGTGAAAACATGAGTGCAGTTAAAAGTTAACACTTTCCACATACAAAAATCCTCAAAATTCTATATACTCAAACCATGATATCACTTAGTCCTTATATCAATCATGAGCTCATGAATACTATCAAACATTTAATTTTCTCCTTATCCCTTCATTATGCGCATATCATCTACATTCCAAAAATATCTGAATAACCTTTCATGGACACTGGTAACATTAATCATACACTTTCAAAACACCAGGAAAGACAACAATGTAACAATCCATAAATGTCTCTTTATTCCAAAATTACACATGATAAACATGTAATCATTGCACTACATTCTCAAACCATTGACCGAGCTTCAAAAATTCTTTCATCTCACATATCATTTGTAGTCTCTTCATCATCATCCACATAAATACTACCCATGTGACCATACTGATTCTCTTCATGAGTCTTTCCCTTAGGGCATTTGTTTGCATAATGCCCATACATTCCACATTTAAAACACTTAACCATTTTTGATGTCTTAGCAATACCATTATCCTCATCCATGGTGTTAACTGAACCTTTTCCTTTGCACTTACTTGCTTTGTGTCCTTCTTTTCCACACCCAAAGCATCTTCCAGTTCCCTTGAAACATTCTCCTTGATGCCTCTTCCCACATGATTTACATAGGGGAAATTGAACTTTCTTTCCTCTATGATCATCACGAAACTCCATCTTTCTCTTATTAGCCGAGTCAGGAAACTTACCAAATTTTACTTTATTGATCATATTATGAGATTGCTGATTCGGCATAATAATTATGTTTGGACTTCCAAATCCCATTTCATTTGGTTGCTCATGAAGAATATCATTCCATTGTCCATCATATCCTCCATTATCGTGAATCGTCTTGTTTCCAGCCATATTCTAAAACCCAAAAAAGAATAGTGTGAGAGGCAAAAATCATAATAAAGGGGGAGTAACTTAAATATCTATCATCTTTGGTTTAATCTAATATCGTTACCATAGTTCTAGAACTATATCCTATACGTATACTTATCCTTAGGGGCATCCCTAGACATACCTTAGAAATATCTCTAGGGATCTCACTAACGTTTTCGCATCCTAGTTTCCAATGGTTGACTAAACCTTTCCTCTGATACCAACTGTAGAGACCCGTATCTTGACGTACATTGACATTACATTACTTTTGCGGAATACTTAGTACATTACAAAAACACACACACAAGGACCGTAATAGTTTAGTGTCTTTGGAAACTCGGACTATAATCTTCTAATCGTGGTGAAAGATCTTCAACATCTCCCATAAAGATCTTCCTTATTTTTACCTAAAACATTTCTTTATATCCTGGGGAAAAGAAAACATAAAAGGGTGAGCTCAAATGCTCAGTAAGGGTAAACAAAAGAAATATCAATCACATCATATTCATAAGAACATAACATTTTGGAAATCATAACCTGCAAAAGAGGGCATAATTTCATAACATGGGATAAATCATGGAAGTGAAATGTAATCACAATAATCATAACATAAAACCTGGAACTTTGTGGCATACACACATAATCATAGAGAATCATTTCTTGTTAGTCAAGACTCATTGAGAAGACTATCTTAGTGGACAAAGTCCCTTTCTGAATCGAGTAATCCTCATTTCAGTCCTGTTTCACTGAACCGGTATAACCTACCATTCCAGCCATGTCTATCTCATGAGATATAAAATCTTTACCCAATGCATTGGAGGGAGATATAGGTCCCACCCATCTCATAATGATACCATTCTTGTGTGTGCCACAAAATCATAAATCATACATCATTTCATAACCCATGTAACAAAAATGGGATTCTTAAACAACATGACATCATAAAACCATTCATATAATATAAAGGAATTCATAAACATAATTCCATCACAAAATAGTCAAATCAATGTAAAAATATGGATAGAAACAGAACCCTTTATTATCTTATATGGAAAATTATTTTGATAAAACACTTGAAATGAATTCTTGAGGAAAATATCCTTTCTTCTTCAAAATCAATTTCTTTTCACAAAACATCATGGAATTTTAAATGAAAGAGATTTTATTAAAAATAGTCATGAAATCTTTTGGAGGAAGCTTCATAAAAATAAGGCTTGATAAAACCGTAAAAATCCGTTCGTGCCGCTTAAGTTAAAAAAAACATTCTTCGTACTTTTGTCGGAAAAGTCAAAAAGTACCTCGTATGAAAAACGACAAAAGATTCCTTTAATATATTTTACTAAAAACTTACCGAAGGGTAAAATTGGATATAAACTATATTAGAAGGATGGAAATAATATTAAATGTTGAAGGAACATGGATGTGGATGATAAAATACACCCCAGTAATTACCAAAGTAAAAACAATCTCGGATAAAAGTGAGATTGTGATATTTCCCTTACCTTAGGTCCGACTTGCTTTGTAAGTGTCCGAACCTCCTGTATAATGATTTAAATCATGTTATTGACTTATTACAGAATCATATTCATTGTTATGATATCCTATATGGTTCACTTATGACATTATATTACCCGTTCTTTTGTAAACTCCATGTTAACGAAGCGTTTTGGGTAAAATCGTTTCATTTATTGTAGGTGTTTTGACTTGTTGTTCTTGACATCATTATTACTTATATCATGATTTACTTACTTCCAGAATATAAAATATGATTTATATATCATATATATTCAGTATATATATATATATAATAGGTAGATAAATAAAATGAAAAACACCGTTCATGGAGACGGTAGTCCGTACGTACGCATGAACGTTGTTTTCCTTTCCTTATTGTCTTGAAATGGAAGTAAGTAGATGACATACATATGTATATATATAAATAAATACAGTAGCTTTATAATGTCATATATTTCATTATTATTTCTTATATATACATTATAATCATTCTTAAATGGTTAACATGGAGAATGAATCTCATCGCGTCGTGGAGACGGTAGCCCGTACGTACGCACAAGCGATGATATCATTTCTATAAATATTGAATTGAATTGGAGTGGATTATACAATATATCAGAATCAATATGATGTTGTAATAACTATGTATAGTTATTATTTACACCATTATACCCATCCATGTATGGTGGTGGTGGAAAATAGATTACACCACGGCGTGGAGACGGTATTCCGTACGTACGCACGCGCGATGATTTCTTTTTCCGTAGGATGGATAGATGGTGAAATAGGGTTGTTTCATACTTATAATAAAATATCAGTATATGAGTGATACTGATGTTATTACTTCATAATGAAACAACCTAAGAAGAAGAAGTGGAAGAAGAAATAAAGATGAAAGAATTGGTAACGGAAATTACCTCTTCTTTGAAGTGCCTCTTTGAGACCTCCTCTTAGGGCACTAAAATGGGTCTTTGAGGAAGACCAGAACCTCTAGGATGTTTCTATGGAAGTGGAGAGGAGAAATTGGCAGGGGTTGGCCGAGATTGAGTGCTCAAATTGGTGTGAGGAGGAGGGGGAGGTGGTGTCCTTTTATAGGGGAGGAGAGGGGCACCTTAGGAATATCTCAAAATATTATTTTATATTAAAGTCAAAATCGGTTTATAATGGTTCCAAAGGGTCTTATTTCGAAGCTAAAGTGTGGATGGGTCGAAATCCTATCAACCAATAGGATTTAGACAAGTTTAGGGTATTATTTTAACCTTATCAATTAGATTTAACTTTAAGTTAAATAATTTAACTTTTACCATGTCTTTTTGTTTTCTTTCACTATATGGTTAATACACTTACAATAACATGCCAAACGAACCCCAAGTTGTTTATTATTAAAATATATATCCTTATATAAGTCATTTGGCCTAACCTTAGATTTTTATGAATACAATAACAATTAATAATATAATATTTGATTTAAAAACTATTTTGTGTCAATTTTGACACTATTTGATATATGATTTTTGTGAAAGTCATAACAGAATTATATGTTCAAACCAAGTTGATTAAATCAACACTAATATATCATAGTAACCTATAAAATTAGTGTAATTCATAAAAAGTCTCAGATTACATTTATTTTGGTGTTTACAACATCAATTATGTCAATATTTCATTAACAAGATAATTACTGCATCATCTTTGTGTCATAAATAAATTAAATTATTTGATGTCTAAAAATTACAAATAAAATACCATCATGTAGTAAATCCTTTTAGCTTTCTAATGAATATTTACAATCGAATTTATCTTATGTATAACCCCATATTAGAAATGATTTACTTATTAAACTTTGATTTTAACTATTTTAACCCTTCTTTAAATAAATTAATAATAAATGTCCTAATCTAATCCAAGTGGGCCTAAATGGTCATATTTTATTCCTATGTTTGTTTTTGGTCGAATTACACTTGTCCAATAGAATTAGGACATGTGTTAGGGTAATATTAATATCATATTTACCCTTAGTTACCCTATTTACTATTAACCGTGGTAAAAAAGTAAAAAGTTACTATTCACCAAAAATTTATTTTCATCTCATTGAACCACATTTTAGTCCTTGATATTAACCGTGTCTCTCGGATTTTCGAAATTCCATTCACAGAAGCGGTAAAATTAAGTTTTATGCAAAATTCAGTTTTTAACCTACCACTTAGTGGTTTCACTATTCATCAAAAATTGAAGTTTTTCAGAAAAATGCCAAAATTTCACCCTAAGCTATAATTGATATTCCGAATTCAAAAATGATTTATATTTTACAAAATTCCCAACATATAAGTTGCATTAATTAATTTTATAATTAAATCCCGTTGTTAAAACAAATAGCGTGTTTTTAAGAAACAATATCTATCAAAAGATTGACATTTGATTATGTCTGGTTTAAATGTGAAATTACAACCAATGACCAAAATTGTATTAAATTGTAAAAATATATTCTAAATATACTTTAAAACCACTCAAATTAATGATTTATCACTATTAATTATTTCGATTAAAAAAGTTGTTTTTAATTATAATTTAGTAATTTTCACTATTCATCAGAATATGAAAGTTATCCGAAAAGTACCAAAATTTCACCTTAGGCTAAATTCGATACTCCGAATCAGAAATGAAGTCCATTTTGAGAGTTAAAATTTCTAAAATTTAAAAAGTGGTTATTACTATTCATAACGGCTAGTTTTAATAATATTTTAATAGCATATCATTGTTTCGTGAAACTCAGGATTACGTACCACACACGCTATCGAGGAAGGTTGCGATTGCGTGTAATGCAAGGCAAGTCAAGGATGCGTGTTGTGCAAGCTCCTTTTGGTGTAGCGTACAACACAAGACATCAGTGAAATAAAAAAGAATATTTTTCATAAAATCTTGGGCTGTTACATTTATAGAGCTCTGTATTATACCTAGGTCAAGAAATGGATGAGAAAATTGAAATATGTTTAAAAATTAGATGGAAAAAATAAATAATTTTAATATTTTAATGACCTGGAAAACTCACACAATTTAGCCTCATGGTTTTCTATATTTTTATCCAATCAAATTCCCCTCACTATCTAAGAGGGGAATGCCTCACGATTATGCCACACATTTTTACAAACTATGTGCCAACAATGCAGTGACCACTATTCTAAATGGAAATTTCCCATAAAGTTTTTGGGGAGAATATTCATGATTTCCCATAACTGTTCACCACCTACTTCCAAGACCAACAACTCCATATTTCATTAAAGACTCACCATAAAATTTCCACATCTCAAAAATTAAAACCGGGAGATCAACCCGAACATCAACAAAAAGATCAGTGGTTAAGAGGTAAATAATATAAAATAATTTACATGGTTGGTTTGTGACAATTATCCCCACCATAAATATTCTATGCCTCCAGAAATACCCCCAGTTGATTGATAAATTAAAATTTACCCTAAAACCATATAATAATGAAAAAACCACAAACCTTAGGGTGATATTTCTCTTCACAAGTAACACCTGAAAATTTATATATGAAATGACAATATGAAGAAAAATAAGAGAACATGATAGGGTTTTCCCAACCATAAGAACCTGAAAAAGTATATCAAATGGCTTTGGATTGGACAAATGTAAAAACTCACAAAAAGACCACATCAAGGAGACTAGAATAAGAACTCCCAGTATGTGCTAACCCAAAAATCACAACACAAGTTAACAAAACTGCTATAAGAACTAAAAATTCCTCACCACAAACAAAACTCCCATCACAAGGGGAAACCCATGAATGGAACCTGAACCATGCAGAAAAATTGAAAAAAAGCTGCAAAAACCAATATCTATAATAATGGATATATCCAAACAATCAAAAATGGAATCTAAAACCAATTCATGATTGGAAAAAAATTTATAGATCCATAATCAAAGCAAAAAAAGATGACTACAAGCAAACAAGATCTTTGATTATCTTTTGAATAACTCACCAAAATAAAGAAACATCAACAGGAAACATAACTATCTCTGTTAAAACACTAGAGACAAGAACTGGGTCATGATTTTCCACACCCTTAGTGATTCTTAACTATGTACAAGCTTCACTATGAGGCATGTGACAAGAGGTCTATAGTCTAAATAATATACAATCTCATAGTCGAGGGCGGGTATCCTAGGATCAATACTTTTTATTTGAGTAATTATTCCAACCAAACTTTTCTAGATGACCCAAATGGTCACAGTAATGATATGTCTTCAAAGGATTGTGATAAGATGACATTGAATTTCTATACTGACCACACTGAAAACATATGAGAAAAGAGTTTTAAGAACGAGAAGCCGAAACCAATTAAATAGTCTTTTCATTATTAGGTTCCTCTGGAAGACACCTATCATCAGATGGGGAACATTCATTAGAACTAAAAGAAACCAGTTCAAAAATTAGAGCTGAATGAACCTCATCTAGAAGTTATTCATCCACTAACTTCTTGAAACAAATATCTTTTTTTGATAGGTCTCACCCATTGGTCTATTAAAAATTAACAAAAATAAAAATAGGATATTTCAATAGATCCTATGATGCTACCTCTGGGAAAAAGGAATCTGGCTCTTGAAGTGGTCAATATAAGCCTTCACTATCTATTGCCCTTTTGAATAATCATTATCTCTTCCAATTTCTATCTTCACCTCCTTACGAATAAAACATTAAAAAAATTGGTCTTTAACATATCCCACATCATCCCAACTTACATTGATTATAGAGAAATCACCTTATAATGATCCATATATATTCCCTAAAACAAACCCAAAATTTCATGCACTCTCACAACTTCTGGAGTTCAAAATGATCTGAAGATACACTGAAGTTCTTCAATCCATTCCATTGACCCTAATGAACCTTAATACCCATGAAAATTAGGAAACAACCGAGAATAAATAGAAAGTGGAAAATACCTAATATAAAGTTTGATGACATTTCTGGGTGACATATTCTAAGTGACACAATGAACTAAAAATCCATATCAACATCAACCAGAAAAAAAAATCCAAAAGAACGTGACGTTCCAAAAAACATGCCCTTAATATGAACACATACATGGAAAAACCTAAAACCTCTTTTCCAAAACCAAAATTCTTTTCTATTTAAAACTTCCTTCTTCCAAGGACACTATCCATTCACAAGATTCTATTTTTTAAAAAACTAGATCCCACTCTTTTAAACAAAACCAAACCCTGAAACCATTTTCTCTTTAGAAAATTATTTGGGAAAAACCAATCCAAACCTTTGATCTCAAATACCCACATATGGCATCATAATAACCATCACATATGTTTCCAAACAATATATTATTATATCGTCCACGCACACATAACAACATGCAATATCCATAAAAACCCACACATATGTGAATGTCCATAAGGAATACCATGGGTTACACATACCACTTTTTTATAAAAATCATACATCTAGAAAATTTTCAATCCCAATCACTTTTCCTTTGAAAAACTATTATTTTTTATCCAAAATCATTTAAAATAAATAATTTCCATTTCAAAAAAAAATTCATTTTAAAATCCAACTCACACCAACCAATAAAAGACACAACTCATATGACACTGCCATAAATATGAACTATTGTCCATGCATAACTTGATAACATGGTTAGACGGTCATTCCTCACGTATGAATTAACAACCAAGATGTCAATGATCTATGTACATTGAATCTAGAGGGTTCATTAATCCATGTGAGATCAAAACATAACACCGATTCCCCTCCAATGTCATTCCCCTTCCATAAAAAACTAAGAGTCAAATCCCAGACTACCCCTGGAAACAATGAGGATCAGAACAAGCAAGGTTTCATGACATCCTTCACCTACCTACCATTCATGTTCTAATAGTCCAAGTGTCTAATCTACCTGACACCCCAAATAACAAGGGCCTCCTCTGATACCATTTTTTCAAGATCCAGGTTATGATTCTATTCTACATAACACATGACCTTTTCTCTGAAAAGGCCAGAAGGGTGTTTCCAATCACCACAGTTTGGAAAATACTGTCAGACATGAAATAAATCATAGTGGGAAAGATTTTTTTACAAAACAATATGATCAAATAAATAAAATGAGCACAAATCATAACTGAATACCATTAAATACAAAAATTTTCCAAATAAAATAGTTGATGAATAAAATAGAAATTGAATACATAACTAAAACTAAACCATGACAACATGATATCCCTATGACCTCTAGGTTACTACCATATAAAAAACCCAACCTCTTACAAGAGAAATAGAACCATAAAACAGATCCTGAAAAACAATTTGGTTTTACCGATACTGAGTGGAGAAAGTAGGGTGTGAAAGTAAATAGCTCTATAGGTAATCACCACAGAGTCCATGTATTTCCTTTCCCGAAACAGTCCACAAAAAATAGTTTAAAATACCTTCTGAATGTATGTTTTCAATCATTTTAAACAACCAAACACCACTTTTCAAAACATTAATTTTTTTAAAACAACACAAAAATAATTCCTTTTCAAAAAATGGGTTATCATTAAAAAACCCCATTGATAACCACAATACTAACAGAAGAAGCCAACCCATGTAACAAAACTTCATTTTGAAAATAATGGAAATAATACACATGTTGAAGATAAGGAATATTGAATAATCAAGGATAATATAAAAACATGCATTAGAAATAAACAAAACATATAGAACAGGAATCATGGTCATTTCCTAAAAATATTTATAATCAGTCCCCATATGTACTCAGTTTAGGCCGACCTTTCAGCATATGATAAATATCCATAGTTAATAGCCAAACAGACACTCTAAACTCTCGAATCTAGTATCATATCCCACCTCTCCCTATCATGTACATGGGGTACCAACAACTCTAATCAGTGTTGAAAATAAACCTTTACTCGACGATCTAGATGATTCCCATGAATCCCATGAGAATAATAATACTAAAAAAACTGGTTGTAGAAGCCATAACCTAAATAGTTTTTGTGTGTGATACACTAGATGGAAATGCATCCAAAGGTATATTGGAATTAACTCCAACAACATTCCAATTAATTTACCACTAGATAGGATCCCATTACAAAAATCTAGTTCTCTCTGAACACAATCCATGTCAACATAAACATAAATGAAATTCCATTTCTTTTACAACCACTCTCATATAATAAATAAATTTTACATGGAAAACACCACTTTTCATAATCAAAACCACATTTAAAATAATT
Organism: Viscum album; assembly: GCA_963277665.1. NCBI lineage: Eukaryota > Viridiplantae > Streptophyta > Magnoliopsida > Santalales > Viscaceae > Viscum > Viscum album. The sequence goes on along the minus strand of OY728138.1, from coordinate 634,357,177 downwards.
TTAAAAATATCAATTGGGCCTTCTCTCTTCCCACATGTTTAATCAATTTTCCGAAAACATTCCAACATGCCCATGAGGCCCATACATCAAATGAATTCTAATTTTTGTTTCAAAACATCACAATGTTTTAACTAGGAATTCACATAATTTGATATCAAACCATATTTTCAAAGACAAAAAAATGTTCCAACCAGGACCTTAACATTTCTAATATAAACACGATAACAAATCCATTTCCAAAACATATCCAAAGATAATACAAAACACTATTTTCACATGTACAATGACAAACATGCATTTACATTTCAAATCCAAACCATTTTTCCAACTAATTGAAAACATAAAAAAAGGACCGGAAGCACCAAATGGGCCATTGTACCTTTTTAGAAATTTAGACACATCAAATAATTCCAGAGATTCATTTATTCTAATTCTTCAGAAAAATGTAATTCAATGTTCTAAAACAAGTCAAGATTTTTTGAAACACATTTGAAACCACATTTAATGTCACAAAAAGCACCGACACACTATTAAGAAATAAAGTAACCATTTTAGAAAAGAAATAGGTAAAGGGGTAGAAGTCTTGGGAAAAACATAGTTCAAGGAAGAACCCATTTCCATCAATGTTCCAAATGGGCCTCATGAAACCATTAAGAAAACATATATTTCCAAAAGAATCCCTCACATAATTAACAACCCAAAAACCATTTAGAAACTCATTTATGAATCTCAAACCCTCATTCTATTACACTCTTCTAGTATCAATAAAAATCACCAATCCCATTTTAAAGAAACATCACATTATTTATAACCAACATAACAACCGACACAAAAGCATAACAACATAAAAGTCACAAATTTCCACTTCCAACATCCAAATCACAACATAAATAAAATTCAAAACATAACCACATGAAAACACCACCCCGTAACACCTAATTTCCCATTAAAACATCAATTAAAATTTTATAAAACACCATGAGTGTATATAAAAGAAAAAATCATTAAGTAACCCATTTGAAAAACAAATTTCACAAATTTTCCATCATGAAAATACCAAAACAAATTTTAATAACAAATAAAAATAAAGGGAAACAGAATTATAAATAATTTAGGAAATCCCAATAATCAAATGGAATGTATCGAAAAGAAAGCGGATAGAAATACCTCCCTTAATGACATGCCAACACTGTAGAGACCCAGAGAATGACGTACATAGACATTACATTACTTTTGCGGAATACTTAGTAAATAACAAAAACACACACACAAGGACCGTAATAGTTTAGTGTCTTTGGAAACTCAGAATATAATCTTCTAATCGTGGTGAAAGATTTTCAACATCTCCCATAAAGATCTTTTTTCTTAAACCCAAATCTTTTCTTTTTGTCCTGGGGAAAAGAAAACATAAAAGGGTGAGCTCAAATGCTCAGTAAGGATAAACAAAAGAAATATCAATCACGTCATATTCATAAGAGCATATCTTTTGGAAATCTTAACCTACAAAAGTGATCATAATTTCATAACATGGGATAAATCATAGTAGTGAAATGTAATCCAAATAATCATAACATAAAACATGAAACTTTGTGGAATACACACATAATAATAGAGAATCATTTCTTATTATTCAAGACTCATTACCAAGACTATCTTAGTGGACAAAGTCCCTTTTTGAACCGAGTTCACTTCTCGTTTCAGTCCTGTTTCACTGAACCGGTATAACCTACCGTTCCAGCCATGTCTATCTCATGAGATATAAAATCTTTACACAATGCATTGGAGGGAGATATAGGTACCACCAATCTCATAATGTTACCATTCTTATGTGTGCCACAAAATCATAAACCATACATCATAGAATTACCCATGTAATAAAAATGGGATTCTTAAACATTGTGACATCATAAAACAATTCATATAAGATAAAGGAATTCATAAAAATAATTCCATCACAACATAATTAAATCAATGTAATAATAGGTATAAAAACAGAACCCTTTATTATCTTATATGGAAATTAATTTTGATAAAACACATGAACTCCATTTTTTGAGGAAAATATCCTTTCTACATCAAAAACACATTTCATTTCTTAACATGTCATAAAATTATAACTAAAATAAGTTTATTAAAAATAAACTTGAAAACTCATAAAGTATACTTCTTGGAAATAATGTTTTAAAAATCCATTCATGTCGTATAAGTTAAAAGAAAACGTTCTTCTTGTACTTTTGTCGGAAAAGTCAAAAAGTACCTCGTATGAAAAACGACAAAACATTCCTTTCATATCTTTTACTAAAAAATAACCAAAGGGTAAAATTGGATATAAACTATTTTAGAAGGATATAAATATTACATATTGGGGAAACATGGATGTGGATGATAAAATACACCCCAGTAAATACCAAAGTATAAACAATCTCAGATAAAAATGAGATTGTGATATTTCCCTTACCATAGGTCCGATTTTCTTCGTAAGTGTCCGAAACTCCTGTATAATGATTTAAATAATGTCATTTACTTATTCCAGAATCATACTCATTGTTATGATATTATATATGGTTCACTTATGACTTTATATTACCCGTTCTTTTGTAAATTCCATGTTAAAGAGCGTTTTGGGTAAAATCGTTTCATTTGTCGTCCGTGTTTTGACTTGTAATTATTGATATGATTACTTAGATCATGATTACATATTTCTAGAATATAAATCATGATTTATATATAATATATATTCATAATATACATATATATAATAAATTAGTAAATGGAAATAAATACACTGTTCATGGAGACGGTAGGCCGTACGTACGCATGCACACTGTTTTCGTTTCCTTATTGAGTTGAATGGAATTAAGTAGATGACATAAATATATATACACATAAATCCAATATAATTATTATGTCGTATATTTCATGATTACTTATTATATGTACTTTATAGTAATTCATGAATGGTTAAAGTGGAGAATGAATCTCATCGCGTCGTAGAAACGGTATTCCATACGTACGCACGCGCGGTGATTTCGTTTTCTGTAGGATGGATAGATGGTGAAATCGGGTTGTTTCATACTTATAATAACATATCCGTATATGAGTGATACTGATGTTATTACTTCATAATGAAAAAACCTAAGAAGAAGAAGTGGAAGAAGAAATAAAGTTGAAAGAATCGGTAACGGACATTACACCTTCTTTGAAGCACCTCTTTGATACCTCCTCTTAGGGCACTAAAATTGGTCTTTGAAGAAGACCAGGACCTCTTGGATGTCTCTAGGGAAGTGGAGAGAAGAAATTGGCAGGGGTTGGCCCAGCTTGAAGGCTTAATGTGGTGTGAGGAAGAGAGGGAGGAAGTGCCCTTTTATAAGGGAGGAGATGGGCACCTTTGGAATAACTAAAAATATTATTTTATTATAAAGTCATATTCGGTTTTAAATAGCTCCAAATTGATTTATTTCGAAGCTAAGTTGAGGATGGATCTAAAGAATCTCATCAAATATAATTTAGACAAGTTTAGGTTCCTATTTTAACCTTATCATTTTGATTTAACATTAAGTTAAATAATTTTACTTTTACCGTGTGTTCTTGTGTTCTTAGAATATAAGGTTAATAAACTTACTATAACAAGCCAAACGAACCCCAAGTTGTTTATTATTAATATATATAACCGTATCTAAGTCATTTGGCCGAACCTCAGATTTTTAGGAATAAAATAACAATTAATAATATAATATTTTTTTTAAAACGTATTTTTTGTCAATTTTGACACTATTAAGTAATTGATTTTTGTGAAAATCCTAAAAGAATGATTAGTTTCAAAAAAGTTAATTAAATAAATACTAACATGTCATATTAACCTAGAAAATTAGTGGAATTCATAAAAAGTCTCAAATTAAATTTATTTGGGTATTTATAACATCAATTATGTCAATATTTCATTAATAAGATAATTACTGCTTTATCGTTGTGTCATAAATAAATTAAATTATTTAATGTCTAAAAATTAAAAATAAAATATCATTATGTAGGAAATCGTTTTATCTTTCTAATGAATAATTATAGTCGAACTTATCATATGTATCACCCTATATTAAAAATTATTTACTTATTAAACGTTGATTTTAACTATTTTAACCTTTATTTAAATAAATTAATAATAAATGTCCTAATCTAATCCAAGTGGGATTAAATGGTCATATTTTATTCCTAAGGTTGTTTTTGGTATAATAACACTTATCCAATAGAATTATGACATGTGTTATGGTAATAATAATATTATTTTTACCCTTAATTACCCTATTTACTTTTAACCGTGGTAAAAAAAAGTAAAAAGTTACTATTCATCAAAAATTGTTTTCATCTCATTGAACCAAATTTTAGTCCTTGATATTAACTGTGTCTCTCGGATTTTCAAAATTCCACTCACAGAAGGGGTAAAATTATGTTTTATGAAAAATTCAGTTTTTTAACTACCACTTAGTGGTTTCACTATTTATCAAAAAATGAAAGTTTCCAGAAAAAATACAAAAAATTAGGCCTAAGCTATATTTGATATTATGAATTCAAAAATGATGTATATTTTTCCAAATTCAAAACATTCCAGTTACATTAATTAATTTAAATATTAATTCTCATCGTCAAAACAAATATCGTTTTTTTAAGAGATAATAACTATCAAAAGATTGACACTTGTTTATGTCTGGTTTAAATGTGAAATTACATCCAATGACCAACATTGTATTAAATTGTAAAAATATATTATAAATATACATTAAAACCACTCAAATTAATAATTTTCCACTATTAATTATTTTGATTAAAAAAGTTGGTTTTAATTAAAATTTAGTAATTTTCACTATTCATCAGAATATGAAAGTTATCCAAAAAGTACCAAAATTTCACCCTAAGCTAATTTCGATATTCTGAATCCAAAAATGAAGTCCATTTTGAGAGATAAAATTTCTAAAATGTTAAAAGGTGGTTATTACTATTCATAACGGCTAGTTTTAATAATATTTTAATAGCATATCGTTGTTTAGTGAAACTCAGTATTGCGTACTACACACGCTATCGAGGAAGGTCGTGATTGAATGTAATGCAAGGCAAGTCAAAGATGCGTGTTGTGCAAGATCCTTTTGGTGTAGCATACAACACAAGACATTAATGAAATTAAAAATAATATTTTTCATAAAATCTCGGGATGTTACATTCTACCCCCCTTAAAATGAATTTCGCCCTCAAAATTCGTCGGGGTTATAAATGGTTTACTACTAGAAAGTTTCTTTAATAGAAACCCACATCATAAAAAGAAATACCAAAACATGGCTTTAAAAACTAAAGTATGAAATGTAATAGTTACCGAAATTAACTCATCACTGGGTTTCCACATAGGAGAACATAGGTGAAAATATGGATATGGAAGAAAAATATAACCATCAAGTTCTGATGGAGAGTGGTAGAGAACATGGATATGAAAAAGCCAACAATCAAAAATCTATTGATTTGTGATGATCTAAGGTACCATCTGATTCATCAGATATAAGAGCACTAGGACAATATTTTTGGTTTTCAATATCATTTGAAAATTTTGAATTAGAAGAAATACTTGCTTGATTTTGGTACAATCTCACTATTGTTCGTGCTTTGAACAATTTACACTTCATCTCTTAACGAAATGAAGTTGAATTTTTTATTCGTGAAGTGTTAACAGATCATGTGATAAAATGATGGGTCATTCCATCTGTTTCAAACAAAAGGTTAGCAAAAGTTATCAAATATACATAAGTCCATCTATGGTGAGATTAATCATATATGGTTCCTAAAATGGACTTATACTTTATATATCATACTGCTTAATATAATAAAACTAGTTTCTACTAGCAGGGACTTCCTGTAGGCCAATGGTAGGAAATAAAGGCCAGTCGTACTTCGGTTGTGGGTTCGATTCCCACAACCTTGTCCGACGCGATGGGCTGTCGCCCGTCCTGTAGGTTGTACTTTTTCTAAAACTACATTACTATAACATCACATAAATAATATCAAAAGTTATATCCTTAAAAAATACTAACTTATGTCCAATATAATCCATTCCAATCTTTAGGAAATAATTCGGTCCAAGCTCATAATATAAAGAAAATGATTACTTGAAATGTCATCAACCAAGCATGTGAATACCATCATTTATCCCCCATATATCTTGTTGGTCACATTCCAATCATGTGAATACCTTAATCATGTATTATCTTGAAAAATGAATACCCATTAAACCTTAGTGAAAACATGAATGCTGTCAAAAGTTAACTCTTTCCACATACCAAAATCCAAAAATTCTATATACTCAGTCCATTACATAACCTTCTACTTATATCAGTCATGAGCTCATGAATACTATCAAACATTTAATTTTCTCCTTATCCCTTCATTATGCGCATATCATCTATATTCCAAAAATATCTGAATATCCTTTAATGGATACTGGTACCATTAATCATACACTTCCAAAACTCAAGGAAAGACAACAGTGTAACAATCCTTAGATGTCTCTTTATTCCATAGTACCTTGAGATTACTTATACAACATTACACTTGATAAATATGTAATCATTCCACTACCTTCTTAAACCATTGACTGAGCTTCAACAATTCTTTCAACTCACATATCATTTGTAGTCTCTTCATCATCATCAACATAAATACTACTCATACGGCCGTACTGATTCTCTTCATGAGACTTTCCATTAGGGCATTGGTTTGCATAATGCCCGTACATTCCACATTTAAAACATTTAACCATTGTTGATGTCGTAGCAATACCATTATCCTCATCCATAGTGTTAACTGAACCTTTTCCTTTGCACTTACTGGCTTTGTGTCCTTCTTTTCCACACCCAAAGCATCTTTCAGTTCCCTTGAAACATTCTCCTTGATGCCTTTTCTCACATGATTTACATAGGGGAAATTGAAATTTCTTTCCTCTATAATCATCATGAAACTCCATCTTTCTCTTATTAGCCGAGACATGAAACTTACCAAATTTGAGTTTATTGATCATATTATGAGATTGCTGATTCAAAATAATAATGATGGTTAGACTTCAAAATCCCATTTCATTTGGTTTCTCATGAATAATATCATTCCATTATCCATAATATCCTCCATTATCACGAATCTTCTTGTTTCCAGCCATTTTCTAAAACCCAAAAATAATACTGTTAGAGGAAAAAATCATAATAAAGGGGAGTAACTTCAATATCTAACATCTTAGGTTAAATTCTATGATCGTTACCATATTTCTAGGACTATATCCTATACGTCTACTTATCCTTATGGGCATCCCTAGACATACCTTAGAAATATCTCTAGGGATCTCACTAACGTTTTCGCATCCTAGTTTCCAAAGTTTGACTAAAACTTTTCTCTGATACCAACTGTAGAGACCCGGATCATGACGTACATAGACATTACATTACTTTTTCGGAATACTTAGTACATAACAAAAACACACACACAAGGACCGTAATAGTTTAGTGTCTTTGGAAACTCGGAATATAATCTTCTAATCATGGTGAAAGATCTTCAACATCTCCCATAAAGATCTTCTTTTTTTTAAACCTAAATCCTTTCTTTATGTCCTGGGGAAAAGAAAACATAATAGGGTGAGCTCAAATGCTCAGTAAGGGTAAACAAAATAAATATCAATCACGTCATATTCATAAGAGCATATCTTTTGGAAATCTTAACCTAAAAAAGAGATCATAATTTCATAACATGGGATAAATCATAGTAGTGAAATGTAATCCCAATAATCATAACTTAAAACATGAAACTTTGTGTCATACACACATAATCATAGAGAATCATTTCTTATTAGTCAAGACTCATTGCCAAGACTATCTTAGTGGAAAAAGTCCCTTTCTGAACCGAGTTCACTCCTCGTTTCAGTCCTGTTTCACTAAACCGGTATAACCTACCGTTCCAGCCATGTCTATCTCACGAGATATAAAATATTTACCCAATGCATTAGAGGGAGATATAGGTCCCACCCATCTCATAATGATACCATTCTTATGTGTTCCACAAAATAATAAACCATACATCATAGCATAACCCATGAAATAAAAATGGGATTCTTAAACATTGTGACATCATAAAACAATTCATATAAGATAATGGAATTCATAAAAATAATTGCATCACAACATAATAAAATCAATGTAATAATATGTATAAAAACAGAACCCTTTATTATCTTAGATGAAAAATAATTTTGATAAAACACTTGAACTCCATTCTTGAGTAAAATATCCTTTCTACTTCAAAAACACATTTCATTTCTTAAAATGTCATAAAATTATAACTAAAAGAAGTTTATTAAAAATAATCTTGAAAACTTATAAGGGTAACTTCTTGGAAATAATGTTTTAAAAATCCATTCATGTCGTATAAGTTAAAAGAAAACATTCTTCTCATACTTTTGTCGGAAAAGTCAAAAAGTACCTAGTACGAAAAATGACAAAAGATTAATTTTATATATTTTACTAAAAACTCACCGAAGGGTAAAATTGGATATAAACTATTGTAGAAGGATATAAATATTACATATTGGGGAAACATGGATGTGGATGATAAAATACACCCTAGTAAATACCAAAGTATAAACAATCTCAGATAAAAATGAGATTGTGATATTTCCCTTACCTTAGGTCCGATTTGCTTTGTAAGTGTCCGAACCTCCTGTATAATGATTTAAATAATGTCATTGACTTATTCCAGTATAATAATCATTGTTATGATATTATATATGGTTCAATTATGACTTTATATTACCCGTTCTTTTGTAAATTCCATGTTAAAGAGCGTTTTGGGTAAAATCGTTTCATTTTTCGTCCGTGTTTTGACTTGTAATTATTCAGATGATTACTTAGATCATGAATACATAATTACAGAATATAAAACATGATTTATATATAATATATATTCAGAATATAAATATATATAATAAATTAGTAAATGGAAAGAAATACACCGTTCATGGAGATGGTAGGCCATACGTACGCATGAACGTTGTTTTCGTTTCCTTATTGAGTTGAATGGAATTAAGTAGATGACATACATATATATACACATAAATCCAGTATCATTATTATTTTATATATTTAATGATTACTTATTATATGTACTTTATAGTAATTTATGAATGGTTAAATTGGAGAATGAATCTCATCGCGTCGTGGAGACGGTATTCCGTACGTATGCACGCGCGGTGATTTCATTTTCTGTAGGATGGATAGATGGTAAAATATGGTTGTTTCATACTTATAATAACATATCAGTATATGAGTGATACTGATGTTATTACTTCATAATGAAACAACCTAAGAAGAAGAAGTGGAAGAAGAAATAAAGTTGAAAGAATCGGTAACAGACATTACCTCTTCTTTGAAGCGCCTCTTTGATACCTCCTCTTAGGGAACTAAAATTGGTCTTTGAAGAATACCAGGACCTCTAGGATGTCTCTAGGGAAGTGTAGAGAAGAAATTTGCAGGGGTTGGCCGAGCATGAAGGCTCAATGTGGTGTGAGGAAGAGAGGGAGGAAGTGCCCTTTTATAAGGGAGGAGAGGGGCACCTTTGGAATAACTAAAAATATTATTATATTATAAAGTCATATTCGGTTTTAAATAGCTCCAAATTGATTTATTTAGAATCTAAGGTGAGGATGGATCGAAATACTCTAATCAAATAGAATTTAGACATGTATAGGTTCCTATTTTAACCTTATCATTTAGATTTAACATTAAGTTAAATAATTTTACTTTTACCGTGTCTTCTTGTGTTCTTATACTATAAGGTTAATAAACAAACTATAACAAGCCAAAATAACCCCAAGTTGTTTATTATTAATATATATAACCTTATCTAAGTCATTTGGAAGAAGATTAGATTTTTAAGAATAAAATAACAAATAATTATATAATATTTGTTTTAAAAACAATTTTATTTCAATTTTGACACTATTTAGTAATTGATTTTTTTGAAAATCATTACAGAATTATTAGTTCTAAAAAAGTTAATTAAATCAATACTAACATGTCATATTAACCTATAAAATTAGTTTAATTCATAAAAAGTCTCAAATTACATTTATTTGGGTATTTATAATATTAATTATGTCAATATTTCATTAATAAGATAATTACTGCATCATCGTTGTGTCATAAATAAATTATATTATTTAATGTCTAAAAATTACAAATAAAATATAATTATGTAGGAAATCGTTTTAGCTTTCTAATTAATATTTATAGTTGAATTTATCTTATGTATAACCCTATATTAAAAATTATTTACTTATTAAATGTTGATTTTAACTATTTTAGCCCTTCTTTAAATAAATTAATAATAAATGTCCTAATCTAATCCAAGTGGGCTTAAATGGTCATATTTTATTCCTAAGGTTGTTTTGGGTCTAATTAAACTTATCCAATAGAATTAGTACATGTGTTAGGGTAATAATAATAACATTTTTACCCTTAATTACCCTATTTACTTTTAACTGTGGTAAAAAAAAGTAAAAAGTTACTATTCACCGAAAATTATTTTCATCTCATTGAACCACATTTTAGTCCTTGATATTAACCATGTCTCTCGGATTTTTGAAATTCCACTGACAGAAGCGGTAAAATTATGTTTTATGAAAAAATCAGTTTTTTAACTACCACTTATTGGTTTCACTATTCATCAAAAAATGAATGTTTTCAGAAAAATACAAACAATTAGGCCTAAGATATATTTGATATTATGAATTAAATAATGATGTATATTTTAACAAATTCAAAACATATCAGTTAAATTAATTAATTTAAATATTAATTATAGTCGTCAAAACAAATAGCGTGTTTTTAAGAGATAATAACTATCAAAAGATTGACACTTGTTTATGTCTGCTTTAAATGTGAAATTACATCCAATGAACAAAATTGTATTAAATTGTAAAAATATATTCTAAATATACTTTAAAACCACTCAAATAAATAATTTATCACTATTAAGTATTTTTATGAAAAAAAAAATTTAATTAAAATTTAGTAATTTTCAATATTCATCAAAATATGAAAGTTATCCGAAAAGTACCAAAATTTCACCCTAAGCTAATTTCGATATTCCGAATCCAAAAATGAAGTCCATTTTGAGAGGTAAAATTTCTAAAATTTTAAAATGTGGTTATTACTATTCATAACGGCTTGTTTTAATAATATTTTAATAGCATATCGTTGTTTTGTGAAACTCAGTATTGCGTACTAGAAACGATGTCGAGGAAGGTCGCGATTGCATGTAATGCAAGGCAAGTCAAAGATGCGTGTTGTGCAAGATCCTTTTGGTGTAGCGTACAACACAAGAAATTAATGAAATTAAAAAGAATATTTTTCATAAAATCTCGGGGTGTTACAAACATAATTAGAATTTAGGATAAGGAATAGTAAATCCTAAGGGACAATCCACACACTTTATCATTGAAGATATTGAACCAAAAATAAACACTTTAATTTAGGGATCATCCAAGAGAGAACCCTCACCATGAAAAAAATTAAAAAAATAATATAGGGATAAGGTAATAGGAGTAAATCAATTAAGACCCATATAAACATACCTTTGAACATTTTGGGATATTAAATGGTATAAAGAGAGGCATGGACAAGTGTTATTTAGAGCCCCCCTTACGTGACTAGGATGAGAAAGGGAAGAGAACCCCAATATAGGGTTTAAGAAATGTATGGTTAAATATGTAATTTCCAATGTTTAATGACATGGGAAACTCAAAGGGTTTCATCATATAGTTTTCCAAACCATGATCCAACAATGGGCCCCTCAATGTATTAAAGGGATATGCCACATAATTATGCTACACAGTTTTCCAAATCATACACCAACCCTGAAGATACCACTAACCAAAATGGATTTTTTTCACACTATATCACGGTAGAAGGTTCATAATAACTCTTAACGATTTTTCAACCATGCTCCTCCTACTTCTAAGACTAAAAAATTAACTTTCCACCAAAAATCACTTGAAAGCTTTTGTAGCTCAAAAATTCAAATAGGTAGATCAACCCCATCCTAAAATAGATGATCCCAAACTAAGAAGAGAATAAAATAATAGGATTTCCCTGTCCACTGTGTGACAGATAAATCATGGGGAACCAAATTTCTCCCATAGATATGTACAACATACCACAAATCCTTGTAAGATGATAGAGATTCTTGATCATCTCCTAGTTCAACCTCTGGTGGTTTACACAAAACCTTGGACTAAAATCCACCTTTATAGAGAATAACAAAAGAACATATCATGATGAAACAATATGCTTGAGAAAGCCTTTTTTTTGCGTCAGAGATTCTACTTTAATCCTCTGTTACCACAACTTATAATGTTTTTTATGATATGGATCCATTAAAATTATATAATCAATGGGCTACAAGTCTATCTCAAAATTAATGTAACAACCGAATATTTTTCAATGAAAATTAATTTCTTACAACTATGTCATATAATCACATGAAATCACAACATAATTAAATACTAAGTGTTATGTGACCTTTAAACATATGTTTTACACTTCTCTTATTGGAATTTCAAAAATATGACATACATGGTTGTGATCAGTAAGTTATTTGAAGTCTAATATGACCAAATTAATTTTTGGTGAATAGTAACATACCCTTATGAATATAAATGTTACCCTTATGAATTGTGACATACCCTAATGAATAGTTACCTTAACTATGGTAGTACCTAAATAAGATTTAAGTTACTGTTTGATGTACCTATATTTTGGAATAAGTAAATAAATGTTTTAAAACTACCTTTTAGAGTAAATTATAATTTTAATTAAATATTAAATTAATCATACTTACAAAATTATTTTTGAAAAATGTGTTTCATTTTGGGATTCTAAATGTCTAAAAATAGTTAGGGTGAATTTTTGGTATTTTTATAAAATACTTGAATTTTTATGAATAGTAAAATACGATAATTCACAATAAATGCTAAAACCTGAATTTATGCATCATTTTTGAGTCATGGATGATGTAAAAGGGCATTAGTTCGAACGAAAATCGATTTATTACTATTATTGGTTGTGGAACCATAACTATTTGTATTCTTATGGGAAAATAATAAACTAATGATTATAATATTATAAAAACACTATGCCCCTCCACTATAAATACCACCCATCCATACCTCTTCACTTAACTCATCTCAAGCCTTTTTCCCAAAAAATATTCATCCCAAATCTATCCCCAGGCTCCCTCCCCACGTCCAACATCATTTTGTCTCCTAAAAGGACAAAAATCTCCCTTTAAGAAGCTCTCAAGGAAGGTTGATTCGAGAGATAAAATCCGACTTTTTCTTTTCTTTCATTTATAAGTTCCATTGTTATCTTTCCTTTCCAAACCTTTACTCATCCAAATGGTATGAAAAATCCAGTACCATACATGTAATAGAATTTTGTTATGATAATGGTATATTTTATCATCATCTCTTATTTCCCAACCTTTTATTTGAATGAAATGAATACACAGTTTGAGATGTGTTAATTTAGCACATTCAAGGACAACATTTAATCAATTTCGATTATCATATTTAATTATGGTCATGAAACCATTTGTGTTTTGGTTGAACCAGAATAATATATGTAATATATCATAGTTAAGGATATTTAATCCTTTTGTACAAATTTTATTATTTTATAAAGAAAATTATGTTTGTTGTAATCAAAACCCACTAATTAACCAAAACAGTTATCACTAAGGTTTTATATAATAATTCTTAATCAATCTCAACAACCCAATAAACTTTTATAACCATGTAATCTATTATATGTTCACTAATAACATAAAAATTAAATTCTATACAACCACTCTCATCATAAATTTTTAACTGAATAAGAATATAAGTAAACCAATCTTGAAAACCAAGGAAACAAACGGTCCCGAACAATGAAATTGAACAAATTAACCCATTAAAAAGTTCATGAATGAAATTAAAAAGGATATAATAAATAAATTAAATATATAATATATTTTCTAATTATTAATTAATAATCCTTGTTTTTAAATTCAGTTCATTAAAAAAAAGTGGATAACACCATCGAACTTAAGGTTAGGGATTCTCTCCATTTCACATTTATTCAAGAATATCCTCTATGCTATTCCATTTTATGTGTGATACCTAATGATGGGGAATAATTATGAATCTCCACCATAATAACCTCAATATGTATAAGTGATGATAAACACCTTTCTCTCCCATGAATCTCTCTTAAGTACACCTGATACCATGCTAATAATTGTTAAGGAATTCTACCAGAACTACCATTATTCCTTCGAGTTTCTCTATCTTTCTTTTCACCCAAATGAAGTTATCTTTAATTATTATTAAAAACCAATAAATTATGTTTATATGATCCAAACTTATGTTTCAATATCCATCCCACATTTTATTTCGGGTATATACGTGATTTTATGTGAATTCCTTCTCAATACTTTCAAATCAGCATACTCATTTTAAGGGAGCTCCCCAAATGTTTACCCAATTTCAAGTAAACTGTATCCTATGTTTTAATCCACCATTGTTTTATAAAAGCATACATTTTATTATGAAAACATACATGGTTAAATTTTGGTTTTATATAAAATATTTTCCCCTTTTTGATTTTAAATTTCCTATAGTGTTTTCCTTAAGCCACAATAAAATGTTTTAATTAAAATGTTTATTAAATAATTTTTTACATGTTTTATCATATATTTGACATCACTTATCATGATATACTTCTTATAAACATATTAATTCCAATGTATAATTTAAAATATTATTTTCTTGGACCCTTTTATGATACACCCATTTATTATGCTTCAAGACATGTTTATGATACCCATTTCTTTCCATGGGTACCCTTATGTTTATGCACGGTTGATTATGTAGGATTACTTATGTGGAAAGAGTATTCATGAAAGTGATATGATTGTTTTGACTAGATATATTTCAAATGTATTGGGTAATGTTAAGTCTCATCAAATGTTACATGCAACAGTTTTGGCGGTTATCCATGGCTTATGCTACTATGGGAAACGATCTCGTTGGGAAGCCTTTAATCGTACTAAATTCATGTGTTATTTTGCTTCCACATTTATATGATCTCATATGTATATAATACCATGTTTATATGATCACATGTTTATATGATCACCTGTTCATATGATCCCATGTTTATATGATTCCATGTTTATAAGATTCAATGTTTATATGTTATGATTCAATATGTTCCATGCTTTTGATATAATTATGTAATGCCTCCTAACTCATGTGCTTAGGATTTATTCTTATGTTAATTTCCTTACTGAGATTTTTATCTCATCCCTGTGTTCATGTGTTCCCTAGGGTACCCAACACAGATATAAGGGCTCAAATATTGTAAGGAGATTTTATGGATATTAAATAAAGATGTTTGTTTTTTCTCTTGTGATATCCATTTATGTATCTAGTCTTCAGAGACATTAGACTTAATGATTCATGTCTTGTACTATGATGTATACATATGATTAAAATGGTGTAATGTTATATGTAAAATAGTAGGGTTTCTATAGTTGGTATCATAGGATGGTCTAGTTATTTATGGAGATTGGGAATAGAGAACCTTAGAGAGAACCTTAGGGACGAGATAAAGTATAAGAAAACATATTAAAATTTTTCTATCTATAGAGTAAGTGGTTTATTATGAAATTAAATCAATATCAGGATACAAACAGATAGAGGTGAATCTGTCACATATGTACTTAAGAGTGAAAACTCTAACAAGGAGTTGCGGTCTTGACCATGGGTATCCTAGTACATGACAATAGGCCTTTCCACACTCTTGGTTTGACAATATCAGGGGATATGCTTTGGTAAACTCATGAGATTAGTACAAACCATTATTAAAGGAATAAAAAATACCACAAGAATATAATTTATGAAATAGATTGAGGAAAACCAAGATATAAACATAAGGAATCAAATGTTAGGATATACTTCTCCTTTAAAAGTTTATCCATTTAGGTTCAAATTATTCTTTTTATTCTCAATAAATAAGTATTAAAGTGCTCTAATTAAACATTATTTTCTTACTTAATGAAGGTAAATATAACAACACATGCCAACAATCAATTTGATAGGAAATATGAATATTTTCCTAATGATATACATGATATGATGGGAATTAGTGCTAAACATTTCATGATAGTACGTGCTCAGGTGGATCAAGTTATGAATAATAACATCAATATTATATAATACCCTCATCCTCCATTGAAATAACAAGTTTCCATAGAATCCGTTATGCGGAGAAGGACTCCCATGTTTAGCGGATCTTTGGATCCCCTCCTCACAGAACAGTGGATTAACTCCATTGAAAATATATTCTCTATCCTCCAGTACTCAGAAAAAGAGAAATTCATACTGGAGGTCTATCGTTTTGATGGGGAAAATCATTAGTGGTGGACACTGTTCAAGAATATGTAGTCCCAAGATGAAATTTATTTCTGGGATTGAGAGGAATTCAATAGGATTTTTTACAATAAATATTTTCCTCGAAACATCCATATAAAGATATAAAGAGTGTTATTCAGACTCAAGAAGAAGTAAGATGAGTCCATCAGGGCATATGAAGCAAAATTTACAAGGCTTGAAAGGTACGCCTCTAGATTTTTCATGAATTTAGAAATTATGGTGGATTGATTCTTTAGTGGGATAAAGCTGAGTCCATGGAAGGTGTTGGCGATCCAAGACTTTTACAGTTATAAAAATATTTTCTATTTTTCCCTAAAGGTTGAAATGGAGATTGGGGACTCTAAGTGGTCTCATGGGTGCGGTGATAAGAATCAGAAAATGGGTAACAACATGGGTGGTTAAAAAAATCCCATGATGGAGAAAATCTTGAATATCCCACTTCTAAAAGTTATGGGAAAAAGCATCCTTGGAACTATCAAAAGGGAAACAGAAATTGAATCAAATGAAAGAAGCTGGGACATCTGGATAAGAACTACTGGATGGATATGAAAAATCCCACTAATGTAGAAGAAGAAAAGAAGGTTCAGATAAATGCTCAACCAGTGGTGTAGTCTTACAATTTCAAGGAGCATGGGCATTATGAAAATAAATTCCCTATGCCAAGGGTTGGTAGAGTAAATCAACAACAACCTCCAAGGAAACATGGAAGGTCTTATGCTATCACTACTGCTAAAGTAGAGTCAGAAAATGATGTTGGACATGTATTCTAGTTATTAATTCATGAATATATAATGTATTATTTCATTCTGGTTCTACACATTCTTTCATATCTTGCATGTTTAGTAGAACTATTAAAATGCCACCTCATAATTTAGAGGATAATTTGTTTTTGAGAGCAAAAATGGGAAAATTATTGCGTCTATGGTTTATAAGTCCTACCCAATGAATTTTTTTGGACTGAACCTCCCATAAAATATTTCAATACTTCTTTTAGTAAATATTGATGCTATATTGGACATGTACTAGCTATATCTATACAAATCCAATATCAAATGTCGGGAAAGAGAGATCACTCTTCACATCCTCAAGCATCCTCTGATTTTTTACAATTGTAAGGAGGAAGATGAATATCCTTTAGAATCATCACCTCATGTGTGGATATTGATTCCTTATGAGAAAGAATATCAAGCTAAAATGATTGATACAAAGAAGAGAATCAATCTTGAAGACATAATATCATGATGGATTACACTGATGTATTCCCAGAGGAGTTTCAATGTATTTCTTCTTATCGTGAGGTAGATTTCTCAATGGAAATTATTCAAGGATATCTAAATATATCAAAAACACCATATAGAATGGACACCAATGAGCTAGAAGAGTTGAAGAAGTAGTTACAGAAGAATATGGATAAGGGTTTCATATGCCTAAGTGCTTCACCATGGGGAGTTCCCGTACTCTTCATCAAGAAAAAGGATGGATCAATGCACCTCTGCATTGATTATCATGAGCTCAATAAAATCATAGTATAGAACAAGTATCCCCTTTCTTAGATTGATTCCTTATTTGATCAGCTTTATGGGGCCAGATATTTCTCTAAGGTGGACCTTCAGTTGGGATATCTGTAACACCCCAAGCATTCACGATATTCATCTCTTTCAATAATGCAATAGCTTGCATTGTACGCAAGTTCGAGATTCTAACACACTGCGACCAATCAAAGTAGCTGTTATGAATAGTAATACCCACTTTTTGAAATTATATAAATTTTATATTTCAAAATGGACTTCATTTTTGTAATCAGAATATCTAAATTATCCTAAGTTGAATTTTTTTTAATTTTATGAGAACATCGAATTTTAATGAATAGAAAAAATACGTAAAAACAATTTTTTTAATCAAAATAATTTATAGTGATAAATTATACTATTGAGTGATTTTAAAGTATAATTAGAATATATTTTTACAATTTTATCCAATGGTGGTCATTATAATTAATTTCACTTTGAAATTGGATATAAACAATTATCAATCTTTTGATTGATATTGTTTCTTAAAAACACGCAATTTGTTTTGACAGCGGGAATTAATTATAAAATTAATTAATGAAACATATATGTTAGGAATTTTTTAAAATAGACATAATTTTTGAATTAGGAATATCAAATATATCTTAGGGTTAATTTTTGTTACTGCTCTGAAAAACTTCAATTTTTGATGAATAGTGAAACCACTAAGTGGTAGTTAAAAAAATGATTTCTTATTTAAATGAAACTTTACCTCTTCTACAAATTGTATTTCAAAAATCCGACATACATGGTTGTAATTAGTAAGTAAAATTTGGTTCAATGGGATGAAAATAATTATTGGTGAATAGTAACTTTTAAGTTTTATTAATCGCGCTTAAAGGTAATTAGTTTAATTTAAGCTAAATATAATGTTATAATAATATGAAATTACCTTTACACTTGTCCTACCCTTATTGTATGAGACATGGCCGACCAATAAAATCCATGGGTCAACTTGGGGACCCCATGGAGCCACTTGTGTAAGAAAATGACATTAATAACTTTTTATTTAAAGTAAAAATAAAATTGTCACAAACATGTGTTGTTTTACTAAAACAATTATTACATGGGGTTATATAAGTTAATTTTTCGACTATAAATATTCATTGGAAAGATAAAAATATTTCCTAAATCATGATAGTTTTTTTTATAATTTTTATACATTAAATAAATTAAATTTTTTATGACACCATGATGATGCAGTGATTATCTCATTAATTAACGATTTAAATAAAATGAAAAGATAATTTAAAGTATAAGACATAATCTTGTCAAAAACATATTGGATGAGTATATTTAGAACCCTTATCACCTTATACACGAAATATATAATTTTTGGACATTTAAAATCCGATACTCATTATATAATAATTAACATTTCTTGACATTCCAAGAGTGCTCCTCCACTCCTCTTATAAAAGGCCCCCACCTCTACCACCTTATTCACACCATCAAGCCATTTGGATCGGGCAACCTCTGCCCAAAAACTCTCTGAACTTCCCTCTATTACTCCTAGAAGCCTCACTTTGGGCATAAGTGTTCCCAAGGAATCCTTTGGCTCAAATCAAAAAGAGTCACCCGATTTTAAGGTAATGACTTCTCTTATGTTCTTTTGTTTTATTTTGCTTCGCCAACCCCTTAAACCTTTTTAACTACTTTATTTTGTAACAACACTAGTATCTTCAATATACTAGGATTTTTTTATTATACGGATTTGATTTACACTTACACACACATTCATCTAATGGTTAATGAACATACTGTTTCTGTGGGTGGCGAATTACTGCCTCACGAAATGATGATTGTTCAACCTTCTTTTATCACCTCTCTTGGAGGCCATTAAGATGTCACTATATTTATATATGATATATATTATTTTTATGTTTTCCTTATTCTTATATATTTTTCAATTATGGAATACCTTTATGATCTCCATTATGGGTAAACGCGATAATTTCATTTTAGAAAGTGCGGACTACCGCCCCTCAAAGTGATTTGAATCGTTAATTCCATATGCGGGAAGTATAAAGGATTGAGTAAAGGATATTATATATGATATTATACTAGAATTATAATATTCCTTTATATCATTATGATTTCATTCCATTAAATAAAAAATAGAAATGAAGGTAGCGTTCATGCGTACGTACGGCTTACCGTCTCCATGAACAGTGCATTTCATTTCTTACCTCTAAATGTTTTGTAATATTATAAATGAATATATATAATGGATATGTATGATATATATGATATCTACATCAAGAATATAATTATGGATATAATTAATATTTTACCACATGAACAACTTGTAATTATAATATGTTTATATTTGACTCAAGTACCAAAGATCGACAAAACGACCGTTATTAACTTAAATAATTACTTAATGTTCATAACATGATAATAAGTGATATAAAAGAAATAATGAACTTGAAAATGTTTCTTAATCAAGTATAAATTAACTCTAGTTTATTATTTAGGAGGTTAAAGAACGATCGGGTCAAGTCGGACACAAAGTAAGGGTACTTCTTAACCCAATTTCCGTTCTTTGGGTTAATCACCTACTTTCAAATTATGTCATGATATTATTATGTCCTATCTTGTATTTGTACTTTCTTTATGTGTAATTATAGTGAATACACATAATAGATCTATTTTATTTAAAAACGATCTTTGTAAGGGACTTCGTCTCAATCTTCTTTCATTGAGGCATATTTTGTTTTATACACAACTTTCTTTTATATGGTGTTTAAACCACTTTGAATTTTACGTTTAATCAAAAGGAATCTTTTTTATATGAAGAATTTTACTAAACAATAAAAGGGAAAGTTTTTTTTTTCGTACATATGCGGCGACAACGACTTCTCCACCACCGGGACCATTATTTGAGTTTCAGCTTCCTCTATAAGCCATAACATTTTTTTAAATGAAAAATAAATACCAAGTTTTACTTTTATTTTATTTTGGTATTGAAAATGGTTTTATTATATCAATGTGTTGTATTGGTATCTTGTGATTGAAATGTGTAAATGTTATGTTTCCTTTATGCATGTTTTATGTGATACGATTATGTTATGGTTTATGATATGTTTAAACATTTTCATATAAGGAATACATTTGACTTAATAAGTGATGGGTGGAGCCCACTATAGATCCTCGATGCATCGGTAGGTCTCATGAGACAAACTAGTGTCTTGGCACGAGGCCTTGACAAAATCTTATATGTATTCTTGGCACGAGGCCTTGGCTATGTGGTTACGATAGTCTGGCATTTTGCATTCCATCATTATGAAAGTGGTTATTGATATTACATGTGATTATTCGACTAGTAGAATATCCATGTTAATAAGTAAATGGTATTATTTAATTTTATTTTTGCCATATTATTCTGAAGTTCATGTATAAAATGATTTTGTTTTAGTTATACATTGTCTTAAATGTTTATGTTTATTTATGACAGTTTTCGTTGTATTGTTATCCTTACTGAGCATCTGAGCTCACCCCTTTCAGTGTTTTAATTTTTTCAGGATGTGATGATGTATATTATGAATGACCTACAGGTATAGTATGAGGGGATATGAAGACAAGATTTTTTTTAGTTTTTTTTTACTTTATGATGTAATGTAAGACTTATGAATGTATCTAGTGTTCCCAAGGCTACTAAACTAATCGGTCTTTCGAGACTTGATCTTTTCTGATAATGCCAATGTTACGTAATAAGGAACCGAATCTGGGTAACGAGGTTTGGGGTGTTACAGTTGGTATCAGAGGCAGTTTAGTACTAACCTTGGAAGCTAGATTTAGATAAACTCTGATTAGAGCACATAGCCCTAAGATAGACTTTGAGGATTAGTATAGAAGAACTTCCTAGATTTTTTGTATTATAGAGATTTTGTGAGTTTTCTGAGCAATAAATCCCTATCTGGATATGAGCAGGTAGAGGCGGCTCTGGCACATATGTACCTAGGGGTAAAACCCGAAAACACCACTTTGAGCTAGACTCGAACGGGAACTGGTGCACGACAATAGGCCTTGCTGCACTCTTGGTTACGACACTCTCAGGGGATATGCTTGATATAATTCTCATTTTCATTACAAACCTTTAGGAAGGTTTTATGAGTATATACTTCCTCAAAGAAAACATTTCTTTTTATGATTATGGATTATATCCATAAATAGTTCAATTTATGTTAAGTGGTTTACAAGTATGGAAATATGTATTTTGATTCATAAACTAATATATTTTATGAAATTGTTTAGAAATGGCTTCTAGTGGAAGGAATGGAAACCGTATCAATGCACACACTCAATGTAGGGATTTCCCTCCTACTCATGATAATTATAAAGGAGTTGGTGATACAACTGGTGCTGATTAACTTATCACCATACTTGGATAACTCACTCAGGTTATGAATAATATTCTTACTTGTATGGAGCACCCTGATCCGCAGCGTGGAAGGTCAATGTTATATCGATTCATGAGGAAAAAACTACCAACATTCAATGGGAGTACAAATCCCTTAGTTGCTGAGAAATGGTTAAATTCCTTAGAGAAAATATTCCATGCCTTGGGGAGTAGTGAAAGTGAAAAGGTTATCATGGCAGTTTATCGCCTCACTGGAGATGCTGATCAATGGTGGTCATTGATACAAAACACAAGAGAAGATGATGAAGTATCAAATATGGAATGGAGGGAGTTCAAAGATCTTTTCTTAGAAAAATACTTTCCTCATGACCATCGAGCAGATATGGAAAGGCAATTTCTAAGTCTGAGGCAAAAGGAGGACGAGAATGTTGCAAAGTATGAGTCTATCTTTACTAGGTTAGTGAGGTATGTTGCAGATTATATACGTAACCCAAGAAGTAAGATTGATCATTTCTTTGATGGGTTAAAATTGTTGCTCTATTGAGCATTATTATCACAATCTTTCTCAACGTACGAAGATATAGTCTCGTGTGCTATCAAGAAAGAAATGGAATTCTCTAAGTCTTATGACAACAAAGTAAAGCAAAAGAATAAGAGAATGGTGGAACAAGAGACAGATAAAGGGAAAAAGGGAAATAAGGATTTTCCATTATGTGATAATTGTGGGAAGAATCACCCCGGTACTTGCCTAAAAGGAATGGGAGTTTGTTATAAATGAGGAGAAAAAGGTAACCAGGATCGTGATTTCAAGGGAAATAAAGAGGCTATCAATGTTGAATGATACAATTGTAGAGAAATGGGGCATTATGAAAATGAATTTCCTATGTTTCAGGGAAACTTACCTCAGAAAAGCCTATGGGATCAAGGCTAAGCTTATGTTGTTACTATAGATGACGCTGAATAATTATTGTATTTGTGTTTTTGGACTCAAGAACTATATTATGGTTATAAGAATAATGTGACATATATTAGGGTTGTACTACAATTACTGTTGTTCGCATTAAGGTTTTAATATGACTAAGGTAATCATATTTTCAGTATGTGACAATAAGAGAATCTCTACTTTGTCTGGGGAATGTGATGTCACAATTGATTTTGGAATTTAGATACCTTTTATAGAGAGTCTGGACAGAGGTATTTTGGATAACTATAATGTTTGGAATGGATTAAGTTGAACTTTGAATAGTATTATTTAAGGTTTAAACATTTCTTATGATTATGTTTCAAATATTATAATACTATAGTTTTAGGAAAAGGACAACCTGCAGGTCGGGGGATAACTTGTCGCGTCGAACAAATCTGTAGGAATCGAACCCACAACCATAGTGTGACATGCCTTTATTACCTACCACTAGCCTACAGGAAGTCCCTGGTTTTTAAAAAATATTTTTCCTAATCGAAATAATATGTGTTAATATTTTGAACCTTGTACGATTAGGATAAATATAATATTTTTGAGTTCTATTATCTTTTTGAGTGAAAGATGGGTTTGTGGTAAAAATATATTAAAGAATGAAAGTCTACATGACAAGTATGTATATTTACTTACGTTCTTAGTAAATCTCCTAAATAAAATCCTCAACTTTATGAAAGGTAATGTAAAACAAAAATGTTGTAATTTAACTTTTCATATTGGGGAATCAATGATCATTTAACCAATCACAAGTTTGCGATTTTCTTATAGTTAACTTTCTCCTAATCCTATTTTCTACAACTCTCCATCAGACCTTGATGGTTTTTTTCTCCTCTATATCAATATTTTCATATAATCCTAGTATGGGCTATCTCGGGTGACCTTTGTACTTATCCTTCTTTCTTTTAAAGTTATAATTTTATAAGCCTTATTTCCGATGTGGGTTTTCCACAAAGGTATTTTCTATTCTCAACATTTTATTTTCAAAGAACATTTTCAAATTGCGAGGACCCAATTTATTGAAGGAGGTAAGAATGTAACACCCCAAGCTTTCACGACACGCTTCTCTTTCAATAATGCAATAGCTTGCATTGTACTCATGTTCGAGATTCTAACACACCGCGACCAATCAAAGTAGCCGTTATGAATAGTAATACCCACTTTTTGAAATTATATAAATTTTATATTTCAAAATGGATTTCATTTCTGTATTCAAAATATTGAAATTATCCTAAGATGATTTTTTTTGTAATTTTCTGAGAACTTCCAATTTTAATGAATAGAATAAATACTTAAAAACAACTTTTTAATCAAAATAATTTATAATGATAAATTATACTATTGAGTGGTTTTAAATTATAATTAGAATATATTTTTACCATTTTATCCAATGCTGGTCATTATAATTAATTTCATTTTGAAATTGGACATAAACAATTGTCAATCTATTGATTGATACTATTTCATAAAAACACGCTATTTGTTTTGACAATGGGAATTAATTATAAAATTAATTAATGCAACATATATGTTTCGAATTATCTAAAATAGACATCATTTTGGAATTAGGAATATCAAATATTGCTTAGGGTTAATTTTTGGTATTGTTATGAGAAACTTCAATTTTTGATGAATAGTGAAACCACTAAGTGGTAGTTAAAAAAACTGATTTCTTGTTTAAATGGAACTTTTACACTTCTAAAAATTGTATTTTAAAAATCTTAAATATATGGTTTTCATTAGTAAGAAAAATTTTGTTCAATGGGATGAAAATAATTTTTGGTGAATAATAACTTTTAAGTTTTATTAATCGCGATTAAAGGTAATTAGTGTAATTTAAGGTAAATATAATGTTATAATAATATGAAATTACCTTTACACTTGTCCTACCCATATTGTACGAGTCATGGCTGACCAATAAAATCCATGGGTCAACTTGGGGACCCCATGGAGCCAGTTGTGTAAGAAAATTACATTGATAACTTTTTTTTTAAAGTAAAAATAAAATTGTCACAAACTTGTGTTGTTTTACTAAAACAATTATTACATGGGGTTATATAAGTTAAATATTAGACTATAAATATTCATTGGAAATATAAAAATGTTTCCTACATCATTATATTTTTTTTATAATTTTTTTACATTAAATAATCTAAATGTTTTATGACACCATGATGATGTAGCGATTACCTCATTAATTAACGATTTAAATAAAATGAAAATATAATGTAAAATCTAAAACATACACTTGTCAAAAACCTATTGGATGAGTAGACTTAGAACCCTTATCACCTTATCCTAGAAATATATAATTATAGGGCCTTTAAAATCCTAAACTCATTATATAATAAAGTAACATTTCTTGACTTTCCAAGAGTGCCCCTCCACTCCTCTTATAAAAGGCCCCCACCTCTACCACCTTATTCACAACTTCAAGCCATTTTTCTCGGACAAACTCTGCCCAAAAACTCTCCCAACATCCCTCTCTTACTCCTAGAAGCCTCACTTTGGGCATAAGTCTTCCCAAGGAAGCCTTTGGCTCAAATTAAAAAAAGTTACCCAGTTTGAAGGTAATGACTTCTCTTATGTTCTTTTGTTTTATTTTGCTTCTCCAACCCCTTAAACTCTTATAATTCCTTTATTTTGTAACAACACCAGTATTTTAGATATACTATGATGTTTTTATGATATGTATTTGATTTAAACTTACACACACATTCGTTTAATGGTTAAAAAACATACTATTTCTGTGGGAGGAAAATTACTGCCTCACGAAACGATGATTGTTCAACCTTCTTTTAACACCTCTAATGGTGGCCATTAATATGTCACTATATTTATATATGATATATATTATTTTTATGTTTTCCTTATGCTTCTGTATTTTTTATTTATGGCATACCTTTATGATTTCCATTATGGGTAAACGTGATAATTTCATTTTAGGAAGTGTGGACTACCGCCATCTCAAAGTGAATTGAATTGTTAATGCCATATGTGGGACATATAAAGGATGGAGTAAATGATATTATATATGATATTATACTGGAATTATAATATACCTTTATATCATTATGATTTAATTCCATTAAATATGAAATAGAAATGAAAGTAGTGTTCATGCGTACGTACAGATTACCGTCTCCATGAACAGTGCATTTCATTTCTTACCTCTAAATGTTATGCAGTATTATAAATGAATGTATTTACTCAATATGTATGATATATATGATATCTAAATTATGAATATAATTCTGGATATAATGGATATTTTACCACATGAACAACTTGTAATTAAAATAAGTTTATTTTTGACTCAAGTACCAAAGATTGAAAAAACGACAGTTATTAACTTAAATAATTATATAATGTTCATAACATGGTAATAAGTGATATAAAAGGAATAATGAATTTGAAAAAAGGTTATTAAGCAAGTAGAAGTTAACTTTAGTTTATTATTCATGAGGTTAAAGAACAATCGAGTCAAGTCGGACATGAGGTAAGGGAACTTCTTAACCCAATTTCCGTTCTTTGTGTTAATCTCCTACTTTCATATTATGTTATGATATTATTATGTCCTATATTGTATTTGTATTTTCTTTATGTGTACTTATACTGAATACACATAATAGATCTATTTTATTTAAAAAATGATCTTTGTAAGGGACTTCGTCTCAATCTTCTTTCATTGAGGCATATTTTGTTTTATACACAACTTTCTTTTATATGGTGTATAAACCCCTTTGACTTTTATGTTTAATCAAAAGGAATCTTTTTTATACGAAGTATTTTACTAAACGACAAAAGGGAATGTTTTTTGTCATACGTATGCGGCGACAATGAGTTCTCTACTGCCATGACCATTATTTGAGTTTCGGCTTCCACTACAAGCCATACAATTTTTTTAAAATGAAAAATAAATACAATGTTTTACTTTTATATTATTTTGGTATTGAAAATGGTTATATTATATCAATGTGTTGTATTGATATCTTGTGATTGAAATGTGGAAATTTTATGTTTATTTTATGCATGTTTTATGTGATACGATTATGTTATGGTTTATGATATGTTTAAACATTTTCATATAAGGAATGCATTAGACTTAATAAGTGATGGGTGGAGCCTGCTATATCTCCTCGATGCATCGGTAGGTCTCATGAGACAAACTAGTGTCTTGGCACGAGGCCATGAAAAAATCTTATTTGTAGTCTTGGCATGAGGCCTTGGATATGTGGTTACGATTCTCTGGCATTATGAATTCCATCATTATGAAAGTGGTTATTGAAATTGCATGTGATTATTCGACCAGTGGAATATCCATGTGAATAAGTAAATGGATTTTATTTCATTTTATTTTTTCCATATTATGTTGATGTTCATGTTTAAAAGGCTTTTGTTTTAGTTATACATTGCCTTAAATGTTTATGTTTATTTATGAACATTTCTGCTGTATTGTTATCCTTACTGAGCATCTGAGCTCACCACTTTCAATGTTTCAATTTTTCCAGGATGTGATGAAGTATATTATGAATGACCTGCAGGGATAGTATGAGGGGATATGAAGACATGATTTTTTTAGTTTTGTTTTACTTTATGATGTAATGTAAGACTTATGAATGTATCTAGTGTTTCCAAGGCAACTAAACTAATCGGTCTTTCGAGACTTGATCTTTTGTGATCATGCTAATGTTACATAATAATGCACCGACTCTGGGTAACTGGGGTCGGGGCATTACAATATCACCAATTAATGGATATGAAAGAATATATTCCCAATACTGCCATTCGAACGAGGTATGGACATGATGAGTTTGTAGTGATGACCTTCAGACTCACTAATTATCCAACAATTTTCATGGATTTAATGAATATATTATTTAGGGATTACCTTGAAAATTTTGTGGTAGTATTTATTGACGATATTTTGATATACTTCAAGAGAAAGGTGGAACATGAGAATAATTTTAAAACTATGTTAAAAAAATTGATAAGGGAGAAGTTTTATTCAAAGTACATTAAATGTTAGTTTCAAGAGGAGGAAGTATGGTAACACCCCAAGATTTTATAAGATAGATTATTTTTAATTTATTTGATGTCTTCTATTATACACTACACCAAGATTAGTGTGTAATATACACAACACTGTATTAGCTTGCAGTATACACAACACTATTCGTGGCTCGTGTTACACACAAATTCAAGTTTGTTTTGTGGAAATTATTCTACGCAACATTGAGTATAGATTTTGTTTAATGTATAAATGAAATAAGTTTTTATTATGTTATACACAACATGAAATGGAGATTTCACTACACGCAACCCTGACTTGGATTTCATTACACGCAATCAAGTCCTTCTTCGATAGCATGTGTAGTACTCAATACCAAGTTTCACTAAATGAAATATTATTATAAAATTATTATGAACTAGCCATAATGAATAGTAATACCCACTTTTTGAAATTTTATAAATTTTATCTATCAAAATGGACTTCATTTTTGGATTTGGAATATCGAAATTTTCATAGGGTGAATTTTTGGTATTTGTCTGAAAACTTTCAATTTTTGATGAATAGTGAAAACACTGGGTTACTATTTAAAAACCGAATTTTTATTTAAATAATTATTTATTTTATTTAAATTAATTTTAGGTAAAAATTGATACATAATACCTATATATGTTCAATGTAATTCATTTGATTCATTTTATAATAATTTTAGATATATAAAAATTTTATTGAAGTTTTCACCGTCTTTTACCCAACTCCTAGGAGAATTTAACAATTTACATAAAACATAATTTTACCGCTTCTATGAGTGGAATTTCAAAAATATGAGAGACATGGTTAATATGAAGGTGTAAAATATGATTCAATAAGATAATTTTTTTTTGGTGAATAGTGACTTTTTTACTTTTATTTACCACGGTTAAAATTAAGTAGCGTAATTAAGGGTAAAAATGATATTATTATTTCCCTAAAACATGTCCTAATTGTATTAGATAAGTTTAATTCTACCAGAAACAAACTTATTAATAAAATATTACCCTTTAGGTCCACATGGATTAGATTAGGACACTTATTATTATTTTATTTAAAGAAGAGTAAAAATAGTTAAAATCAATGTTTAATAACTATTTTTCTTAATTATTTGGTAATACATAAGATAAATTCCACTATAAATATTCATTATAAAGATAAAAATATTTTCTACATAATGGTATTTTATTTATAATTTTTAGACTTTAAATAATTTAATATATTTGTGACACAATGATGATGCAGTAATTACCATATTAATGAAATGTTATCATAATTGATGTTATAAATACCCAAATAAATGTAATTTGAGACTTTTTATGAAATCCAATAATTTTCTAGGTAAATATGACATGTTATTATTGATTCAATTACTTTTTTTTTGAAAAAATCATGTGGTTATGATTTTCAGAAAAATCAATTACCAAATAGTGTCAAAATTGACATAAAATAGTTTTTAAAACAAATATTATATTATTAATTGTTATTATATTACTAAAAATATAAGGTTCATCCAAATGACATATATAAGGATATATATATTAATAATGAACCACTTGGGGTTCTGTTTTCTTGTTATAGTATGTTTCTTAACCATATAGTGTAAGAAAACAAGAAGACACGGTAAAAGTTAAATTATTCAACTTAGAGTTAAATTCAAATGATAAGGTTATAATAGTAACCTAAACTTGTCTAAAACCTATTGGTTGAGTGGAGTTCGACCAATACATACTTTATCTTCGAAATAAATCAATTTTGAGATATTATAAACAAAATATGACTTTATTATGAAATAATATTTTATGTTTTTCCATAGGTACCCCTCTCCTCCCTTATAAAAAGGGAACCCCTTCCCTCTTATTTGCACACACTTTTGAGCCTTTAAGCGCCGCCAAACCCTAACAATTCCTCTTAAAAACCTCTCTAGTTATATCATAGAGGTTATTGTCTCCACAAAAGACCAACTCTAGTGCCCTAAGAAGAAGTATAAAGGAGGTGCATCGAGGAAGAGGTAATCTCTTCTACCAACTCTTTCAAGTTTCTTTCTTCTTCTACTTCCTCTTATTTAGTAGTTTCATTATAAAGTAATAAAATCAGTATTACTTATATACTGATATGTTATTATAAATATTAAACAACCCTATTTCACCTTCTATCCATCCTACATAAAATGAAATCACCGCGCGTGCGTACGTATGTAATACCGTCTCCAGGCCATGGTGTCATCATTTTTTCCACCACCACCTTACTTGGATGGGTATAATGGTGTAATGAATAACTATATATGATTATTATAAAATTATACTGATTATAAGAAATTATATCATCCACTCCAATTCCATTCAATAAATATGGGAATGATATCATCACTCGTGCCTACGTATGGATTACCGTCTCCACAAAGCGATGAGATTCATTTTCCATGTTAACAATTAAAGAATGATTATAAAGTATATATAATAAGTAATCAGAAAATATATGACATGATAATTCTACCGGATTTATGTACATATGTATATGTATGTTATCTAATTAATTCCATTCAATTCAATAAGGAAACGAAAAACAGCGTTCATGCGTACGTACGGCCTACCGTCTACATGAATGGTGTATTTATTTATATTTATCGATCTATTATACATATGTATATTCTGAACTATTACAGTCCTTGTGTGTTTGTTTTTGTTTTATATTAAGTATTCTGAAAAAAGTAATGTAATTTCCATGTACGTCAAGATTTGGGTCTCTACAAGTGTCATTCTTGGGGAATTTTTTACTAACAAAGTGATATATGTGGGCCCTTCCAAGATAAATGCAATTGAAGAGTGTCCCATGCCAGCATATGTAATGGAGATTCGTAGTTTTTTGGGTCTAGCAGGGTATTGTTGAAGATTTGTGAATAACTATTCACGATTTTAAAACATAATGACCAAGATGAAACAGAAGGGAGTAATGTTTTTCCAGACTCGGGAATGTAAATACTGTTTCAAGGAGTTGAAAAAGTGGCTTATCATTGAAATAGTACTCACACTCCCAACAAGGGAGTACTCTTTGTTTTTTATAGTGATGCTTAAAATAAGGTATTAAGCTATGTACTGATGTAAAATGATAAAGTGATAGCCTAAAAATTAAAGAAGATGAAAATTCATGAGAAAAACAACTCTAGGCATGATCTAGAGTTGGCGGTTTTGATCATTGCATTGAAAATCCGATGACATTATATCTACGGTGAGAAGTTTGAGATATAAAATGAAAAAATAATCTAAAATATATATTCACTCAAGATGATATTAATATGAACCATCAAATATGGAAAGATATAATCAAGGATTCTCACTACTCAATCCACTACCATCCCAGTAAGGCAAACAAAGTGGAAAATGCATTAAGTAGAAAGGTTCTTGCATCTTTACCAATGATGAGAATTGAAAAGGTTCCGATCTTCTTAGATTTTCGAAGGATGGACAAGGAAATTATTAAGGGAGGAATATCATCAATCCTTTTTGAAATTATTTCTCGACCATCTCTCATGGTCAAAATAAAGGATGCTCATAGAAAAGATGTTGAAGTTTTGAAAATGGTGGAATCTATCATAAATTGTAAATCCTCATAGTTCAAGATTGATGAGGAAGTAGTTTTAAGATTTGGGTCATGATTATGTGTAACATGAGATCCAGAGATAAAGAAGGATCTTATAAATGATGCACATATCTCAACCTTCTCTATTATCCTAGGGAGAACAAATATGTATCGAGATCATTGAGAAAACTTTTGTTGGAACAATATGAAAAGGGAGATTTCTGAATATACATAAAAGTGACTGGTATGTCAACAAGTTATGTATGAGAAGAAAATGTCAAAGGGGATGGTGCAACCACTACCCATACAAAAATGGAAGTGATAGAAAATAACCCTAAAATTTGCCAATAGAATTCCAAGGACATCCTAGGAAAACAATGATATATGGGTCATTATGGATCGTCTTATGAAGACATATCACTTTATCACAATTCAAGAGGACATATCCTTGGATCAACATGCACAGATTTACATTAAAGAAGTGGTAAGGCTGGATGAAGTGCCACTATCTATAGTATCTTATCGTGATCCAAGATTCACCACGAAGTTATGAAAAAGTATCCAATATGATCTAAGTATTGAACTGATCATTAGTACGACCTATCAACCTCAAAAAGATGTCCAATCTGAATGAACTATTCATACACTGGAAGACATGTTGAATAAATGTTCTATAAAATTCAATGAAGTATGTGACCAACATCTTCCACTGGTTGAATTCTTCTACAA
This sequence comes from Viscum album, assembly GCA_963277665.1. Classification (NCBI taxonomy): domain Eukaryota; kingdom Viridiplantae; phylum Streptophyta; class Magnoliopsida; order Santalales; family Viscaceae; genus Viscum; species Viscum album. Next base: position 634,324,372 of record OY728138.1, on the reverse strand, counting down.
AAACAGTTTCCACTCGATCATCTAAATGGCACCATATTAATCCATTTATCGAAAAACATGTAGAACACTAGCATGTTTAGATGAATTCAGGGAGCATAAGATACTAGGACCTAAAATGGTCAAATAAATGAGGGATAAGGTGAAAACCATTCAACATCACATCAAGGCAGCCCAAAGTCAAAAAAAGAGTTATTCAGACAATCATCGATGAGGACTTGAGTTCAAAGTTTGAGACATGGTATTTCTACACATATCTTTGTGGAATAAGGTCCAGAGGTTTAGAAATAAAGGGAAGTTATGTCTCAAGTGGATCGACCACTTCGAGAGTATTGATCGTGTTGGGGTTGTGGTCTATCAACTAACACTTCCACCTACCATGGAAAAATTACATGACATCTTTCATGTATCCCTCTTATCGAAGTACATACTAGACCCTTCACATGTACTCTCTTCAGAGGTGGAATAGTTGGAGGATGATCATTCTTATTAGGTGTAGTTAGTGAAGATCTTGGATCATAGAGATAATGTTTTACGTAACAGGAATACTCACTTGGTCTAGGTACTATGGTGAAACCGTAAGTATGAAGAGGCGACATGGGAATTGGAGGAATCCATGAAGGAAATGTACCCACACCTGTTTATGGCATAGAATTTAAAACAATATTTCTAGGGAAGATTTTCATAAGGGGGAAAAATGTAATGACCCAATGTTTTTCAATGGAAATTCAATTTTTAAAAATATGTCATATAATCACAAGAAATCAAAACACAATGAACAATTAAGTTCTATGTGACGTTTAAAAATAATTTTGTCACTTCTGTGATTTGAATTTTGAAAGTCTGACATACCCAGTTGTGAGCAGTAAGTTATTTGGAGTCTAATATGACCAACTAAATTGTTGGTGAATAGTAACACACCCTTATGAACATTAATGTTACCCTTATGAATAGTGAAATACAATAATGAATAGTACCCTTAACTATGATATTATATAAATAATATTTTTGTGAAAGTATGATGTACCTATATTTTGAAATAAGTAAATAAATGTTTTAAAACTTTTTTTTAGAATAAATTATGATTTTAAATAAATATTAAATTAACCATATTTATAAAATTATTCCTTAAAAATGGATTTCATTTTTGGATTCTACACATAGAAAAATGGTTAGGGTGAGTTTTTGGGATATTTCTAAAATACATGAATTTTTATGAATAGTAAAATATGATAATTCACAATAAATGCTTAAACCTGAATTTATGCATCATGCCTAATTCATGTATGATGTAAATTGAAATTTTTCGAACTCCAATACGTTTAATAGTATTCTTGGTCACGGAATAATCACTATTGGAGGTATTATGGAAAAATAATAAACTAATGATTATAATATTATGAAAACTCTCCTCCCCTCCACTATAAATACCACCCTTTCTTTACCTCTTCTCTATAGTCCTCTCAAGCCTTGTTCCTTACCAATATTCTACCCAAATATCTCCTTAAGATCCCTACCCATGTCCAAAATCCTTTGGTCTCCTATAAATACCAAAACCTCTCATCTTAAGAAGCCCTCAAGGAAGGTTTATTCAAGAGGTAATATTCCTCTTTTCTGTTCTTTAATTTTTAAGTTCCTTTATTCTCTTTTCATTCCTAGACTATACTCATTAAAATGGTATGAAAAATGCAGTACCATAAATTTACTAAAATGGTGTCATTCTAATGTGATATTTCATTATCATCTCTCTTGTCCCAACCTTTTATTTGAAAGAAATGAAAACACTATTCGAGATGTGTTAATTTAGCATAGTCAAGGACAATGGTTTATCAATTTCTATTATCATTTTCAATTCTGGTCATGAAACCATTTTTGTTATGGATGAACCAGATTAATATATTTAATATATCTTAGTTATTTATCTTTAATAATTTTCTACAAATGGTATTATGTTATAAAGAAAAACATGTTTGTTGTAATCAAAACCCACCTATTAACCAAAACGGTTATCACTAAGGTTTTATATAACAATTCGTCCTCACTACCAATAACAAAATCAATTTTGATAACCATATAATTTAGTATATATTAAATAAAAACATAAAAATTCAATTTTATACAACCACTATCTTCATATTTATTTATCAGAACATGAATATAAGTAAACTTATCTTCAAAACCATGGAAAAAAGTGGTCTCGAACAATGTAATTGATCAACATAACAATTTAAAAAGGTCAGGAATGAACTTAAAATTTTATAATAAATCCTTTAGATATATAATAATTTATTTAATTATTAATCAATAAACCTAATTTGTTTATTCAAGTAATTAATAACAAGTGGATAACACCAATGAACATAAGGTAAGGGATCCTCTCAATTTCACTTTTATTCAAGAATATCCTCTATGATATGGAATTTTATGTGTAATGAAAAATTATGGGGTATGATTACACATCCCCATACATACTTCATGATTTATAAGTGATGAGAAACAACTTTCTCTCTCTTGAAACCATCTTAAGTACACCTGATACCATGCCAATAATCTATATGGAATTCTACCAGAATGACCGTTATTTCATTATGGTTACTCTATCGCTCTTTTTACCCAAATGAAGTTGTATTTTCTTATTATTTATAACCTCTAAATTATTTTGATATTATTAAAAATCATTTTTCAAGATCCATCCATCATTATATTTTTTAGATATACATGTTCTTATGTGAATCCCTCCTCGATACATCCAAATAAGAAAACTCGTTTTAAGGGAGTTTCCCAAATTTTTACCCAATTTCCAGTGAACTCTATCCTCTGTTTTAAGACACCATTATATTTATAAAATAATTATTATAATTATTAAAACCTTATTGGTTCACTTCTGGGTTTATATAAAATATTTTCCCCTTATTTTATTTTAATGGCTCTATAGTGTTTTCCTTAAACCGCAATAAAATGTTTTAATTCTAACATTTCTTAAATACATTTGTTTACAAGTTTTCACTTCTGTTTGACATCAATTATCATGATATATGACTTTTCACCTAATTAATTTCCATGTATAATTTAATTTCATTCTTTATTGGACACTTTTATGATACACCCATTTATTATGCATTATGACATGATTGTGATACAATTTTCATTCCATGGGTACCCATATATTTATGAATGGTTGATTATGTATGACTATTTATGTGGAAAGAATATTTATGAATATTATAAGATGGGTGCACCCAAATAGAACTCTAGTTCATTGTGTAAAGTTAAGTCTCATGAAATGTTATGTGCAACGGTCTTGGCAGTTAGCCTTGGCTTCACTAGTGCAAAAAACATTTTTTTACGTTGGTTAGTTTTCATTTTTTACATTGGTTTTTAGCAGATGTTAATACGGAAAACGTTATAAATATAATTATTTACACTGGTTTTTAAATAACTGACATACAAAACATAACATCTAGGTGTTTTTTATATCGGTTATTTTACAACCGACGTAAAAAACATAACATCGAGGTATTTTTCACGTCAGTTATTTAATAAGTGATGTGAAAAACTAGTGGCAGAGTGTTTATCACATCAATTATTAAATAACCGACATGATAAACCACTTCATAGGGTTTATCACATCGGTTATTTGAGTAACCGTCGTAATAAACCCTTCCCAGTCCTTTATCACATCAATTATTTTATAACCGATGTGATAAAATAGTGGGGGGAGCGTTTATCATGTCAGTTATTTAATAACTGATGTGATAAACAAGTGCGGTGGTGTTTATGACGTTGGTTATCAAATAACCGATGTGATAAAACCTTTTCCATTCCTTTATCATGTCAGTTATAAAATAATTGATGTGGAAAAATATATTGTTTTTTAAAAAATATAAATCAGTCCACTTCTCTCCCAAGAAAAAACCAGAAACCAAACCAAGATTTTATACTAGAAAAACAGAAGTAGACCAAAACAAGAACCAAAGAAAAATTAAGCATTTACATTGATAACATTTAAAACAAACAATGTAGACTAAAAAAACTTAAATCCAACCAAAACAATCACCAAATAGACAATTAAAATAACAATTTTCAAAATTACAATTTACATTACAAACATACTAAAATTCAATCAAACATGTAAAATAATTTGACCATTCCATTTGTAAGTGTTTGAACTATTGAGAACTATACGGATTAGGGTTATAAAATAGCTAAAAAGTTAAAGGAAAATAGTTAACATATAAAATGAATAAATCAACTGAAATATTATGGCAATGTTCATAAGAAAATCTAACCTGGTCTAACTTCAAAAGTGTTCTCGTTGTAATTATTTCATACATAAATCCTAACATATAATATCCGCATTCGATGATTCCTTGTTGGTCATGATAATTCTGTTTAAATGAGTGTCAATTAAATATAACTTTTTATGTAATACATGCAAAAGTACAAATTATAAATGGATATTTACCTACACTTGTACATATTTGATCTTATCACCAATTTTATTTATGGTTTTACAAATGTTGTTCCATCCCCTATTAGAAAATAATATGAATGAGATAATTTTAAAATTTATTATAATATAAAAAACTATTAGGAAATTGAAACATACTTCTCCAAAAAAATTCATAAAACATTTCCACGAATCACCATGGACAGATCATATCCAATATAGTGTTTTCTCCCATGAAAAAAAAACACCCAACATCCAATGATCACTGATATAAAGGAAAAATTTATGTTAGTAGTTTTTTTTAAAGATATAGAACACTATCAGATATATGTTTCGTACCTCTCACAATAAGGAATCATCCAACACTGTGTGATAATATTTTGTTGAAATCCTTCAACAATATAAATTACTCTTTCTTCCCCATCTAATGAATGTGCATCAGGGGAAAGAAAATTTGGGTCCATGAACCCTTATACATCTGTCTGGTCATTCCTCTCACACATGTTATAAATATACCTAACAAAAAATAGAAATAAGTAATCATTTTTTATAAATTTAATGTAGGGACAAAATTGTGTTAAGACTTACATGGAAAAAATCTGCACCACGTTGACGCCAAACTTTTCTCTAGAAACAAGCTCCATGATATCATTTTTCAAAATTCCCACATTTGTTGAAAATCCAAAAACATGACCTTCCAATGGAAATGAATAATGCTCCCCTAATAAATTTGAATATTATGACAATCTGTCAAGACTACTAGAATCTGTATCTGATGTCATAGCCAATTGTCTTTGTTTTTGTCTATAAAGTATTTCTTTACGTTTAAAGTATTCTTGTAAATAAATTGATAAATATATTAGCTTTAAAATGATAAAACAACTTTATTAATAAATAAAATATAAGATATAAAACACATACCTCTATGGTAATGACTCATAGAAGCCTGGATGGCCAAACTAAAAAGTGGACGATACTATGTCAAGTTGTCGTCACCTCATCTATAGGTACTGGAACTCAAGCTGATATATCTATAATATCATGTACAGTGACCCTATACTGCTCTGCCTTTAACTTTTGATGATGAACCATATCTCGTATACAATATTCCAGCACATATGCCACTATATGATGGTGAGGATCATCAACATACAAATCACAATAAGTAGGAAGCTGTGGAGGAGGAGTAGGATAAAAAATGGGGTATGTAGGTTGAGGTGGAGCAATGGAGGCCTTAGGCTAAGGTGTTGGAGTGGGAACTTCTTCCGGAGGTGGGGGACTGGGATCTGCTTCCAGAGGTGGAGGATAAAATATGGGGTCTATAGGGGGAGCTGGAGGTGTGGGTGCTGCAATCTGAAATTGTCTTTGCATGTCTGAAAATATTGACTATACTGATGCTCTAATATTTCCCTCCATCGCCGCATTAGTACTTTGAACTTCAGAATCCAAGGAATCTATTTTTTATACACAACCTCAAAGGAAGACATTGAAGAACGTAGAAATACTTTTCCTACTGATACACCCATCGAGTATCCTCATATAAGACTGGGGTGTTCGGGCTTTCCCATTGGTTCAGATAAAATATCATGCCTCCTAGTAGCTGTAAATGCCCCCTGTGTTCTCTTCTCCTTCAGAGAATCCTGTATTAATTAATTAAAAAAATATTGATTCAAAGTATATAATTTATAGATAACAATTTAAATAAATAAAATAAATATCTTACAATCCTCTCAGCTACGATCATCGATTCATCTGAAAGATATTGCCCCTTTTTTCCCATCTGATCCCTCTTCCATTTTTCCTGTCTAGATGGAGGGGATGGAGGAACAACCTCTCCTGAGCTTGAAGACTCAGCTGTATGTTTTTCTAATTTTTCTACCATCATTTTTTCTTCCAATAATGTATACGCTCCCCAAGATAAGCTATGACGGTATAAATTTTTAGTTTGGATATCTTGATGAGATTTCCTTGTTTGCTATATATTTACAATAAGAAATCATTAACAAATTATTAATAAGTTTAGTTATATAAGAAAACTTATAAATGGTTACATTTCACTTACCAACAATGATTCTTGTATCCTACTTTGAACAAGTTTTATCCATGTGTCTTCATCTATGAAAAGGATATATATGACATGGATAGTCATGATTTCTTTGACCATAAATGAAATCAGATGTGAGGGTCGATTTGAAATCTCTCTATCTTCTAACTTCCATCAATAAACATTTATTCTTGACTCCTCCAGTGTCAGGAATATCAAATGTCATATGATGAAGAAGAGATTGTTTATATTATACTATATTTTTTTAAAGATAAGTCAAACAGTACAAAAAGATCTTACCAAAATAGTCTCCAACAACTTAGCTTTTATCGTTTCATCCACACTTTCCCAATCATTGTACAAAATTCTAACTTTTCTTTTTTCCTTGATTTGATACAAAACTATTAAAATATTTTGCATTTGGACCTCTTGGAATATAATTGTCATCAAATTAAACTACTATCCTCTGGTCCTGGGAATGAGCAACTGATAATTTTAGTAAATGTGTGCTGCCACGTTTACCAACTCTTGAACTCATAGTTCTTATAGGATCACATGAAGATGATTGGGGAACATCAAAAATATCATGTAAATGTTCCTCCAGAAAGGAATCATCATGTTTCTCACCTTTAGAATCATGTGGTTGATCAACTGATTGATCTGTCATTGTCCTTGAAATCAAAAAAGGAAACATTATTTCAGAAATAAACAAATTCAACTATCACAATGGTAAACATGGTAAATATGGTCTTTCATGATAAATAGTGGTAAAGATGGTAAACATGGTAAACATGGTAAACATGGTAGTGTAATTAGCATTTCAATATGATCAATAAATATATAACTTATGTAAAGGAAAACATGATAAACTATGATAAAATATGGTAAAATATGGTAAAATATGGTAAACATGTTAAACATGGTAAACTATGATAAACTTTAGTTAACATGGTAAACATGGTACAAATACATTACCTGTAATATTATGAATGTAAAAATGGATTTTTTTCCCAAATTACTTCATCATGATCATTCCATATGGCACAAACCATGTCTATAACATGCTTATCATTATTTTCTGCTAATCTTTCCATGGAAGTAGGTATATCACATAAATCAGCATCTACATCAAGTTGATCCTCAACAACATATTTTTTCTCTTTTAAAACAATATACCACTGCATATCTGATTGATCAACAATATAGAAAATATTTTTTTCATGTGTTGCTAGTATAAAAGAATCTATTGTTTCTTCCAATCTATTCATATTAACAATTGTAATTCCCAATTCAGCGTGTCTCACACTGTTGTTACTGACAAACCATTTGCAGTTAAAAATAAGAACATTAATTTTAAAGTAATAAACCTCCCAAATTTCTTCAATGACTCCATAATATGAACTTGATTTAGAAATTTGACTTCTGTCTTTAGAAGTTGAAAAATACATTACTTCTACAAACACCAATACCCCACTATTCTGAACTTCACTTCTATTGTCCTGATCTTTCGTATAAAATGTATATCCGTTAATGTCATTCCCATACTGTGTTATCAAATTTAAACTTGGACCACCCACTAACCATCTTAACATCTCTGAGATATCTGATCTACCAAGTAAGGTCTTTTTAAACCATGTTAAAAATGTTTTGTTGTGCTCATTCAAAATCCACATTTTATTCTTTTTTGGATGACATTGTTTCAACTCATAACTATGCAATGTGATATACTTCCGAGCATCAGCTATGTTATTAAAGATGTATAAATGTACCTTCTTCATCTGTTCAGCTGATAATGATTTGACTTTCAATCCACAAATCCCCTTTCTCTCAGTATTAACTTTTTGATGACGAGATAAAGGCAAACCTATGTGCTCCAATGCAGACAAGTATCTCGTACAAAACTCTTCAACCTCCTCAGAAATATACTTTTCAATAATGGAGGCTTTAGTTAGATAAGTATTTTTAATATACCCCTTTAATATTTTCATATACCTTTCAAAATGATACATCCAACAAAGATATACATGTCCACAAATCCTTATTTCTCGAACGAGATGAACCATTAAATGCACCATTATATCAAAAAAAGATGGAGGGAAATACATTTCTAGTTGACAAAGTATAGATATTGCATCTGTTTCCAAAATGTTCAACGAATTCACATTAATCACCTTGTTATAAATTGAATTGAAAAAATAACAGACCTTCGTTATAGTCTTTCTGAAACCGATTGGAAATATTTCACGCAATGCAACCAGTAGAAGTTGTTGCATCATGATGTAAAAATCATGAGATTTCATACCTATCAACTTCAAATCCTTCAGAGAGACAAAGTTTTTTAAATTTGAAGAATAACCTTGAGGCACTTTGATATCATGAAGACACTGACAGAAGCTAATTTTCTCCCTCTTGGATAATGTATGACAAGCCAGAAGAAGAAATGTTCGTCTTCCATCAGAAGTTAGTGCTAACTCCAAACGTATTATCATCGATAGTAAGTCCAATCTTGCATTCAATCAATCTTTAGTGTTTCCTTTAATATTTAACAATGTTCTAATAAATCTGTCGAAGATATTCTTCTCTATGGGCATGACATCAATATTATGCTTCACATCATGTTACCTCTAATATGGTAGCTCAAAAAATATTGACCTTTTCTTCAAAACATGTCTATCTTTACCAGATTTCTATGTCTTTCCCAATGTCACATCAATATTTTTCACCCTCTCAAAATACTCATCAGGGGATAAAAGTTTCGGAGAAATATCTAATTCGTGTGACCCATTTTATTCCTTTTTTTAGTCTTCTATACGAGTGATCTATAGGTAAAAACTTTTGATGACCCATGTAGACAATTTTCCACCCATGATTCAATTGACAATATGAAGTCTGTTGTTTGCAAATTAGACATGATTTATACCCCTTAACATTGTATCCAGACAAATTTCCATATGCTAGGAAGTCATTTATAGTGAACATAAGAACTGCATGTAGTTGAAAATAATTCATTTTATAAGAATCATTCACTCTTATACCATCCTCCCATAAAAGATTCAAATCATCAATCAATGGTGACAAGAAAACATCAATATCATTTCTGGGTTGCTTTGGACCAAAGATCATTATACTCAACATGACATATTTGCACTTCATACACACATCAGAATAGAGGTTATAAATTACCAATAAAATAGGCCATGAACTATGTGTGCTACTAAGACTTCGATATGGATTCATTCCATATGTGCACAATCCAAGTCTGAGATTTCTAATTATATTTCCGAATTTCGGATACAGCTCGTCAATTTTCATCCATTATGGACAATCACCTTGTTGATGAATTTTTCCATCACATATCCACTCATCAGCATGACATATTAATCTTTTTACATCATGTGAGTTAGAAAATAAACGTTTCAAATGAGGAATTATAGGAAGATACCAAAATACTTTTGTAGGGATCTTTGAAATCTCTACATCAGCCTGTGCTTTTTCTGTCAACTTATACCATGATGTCCCACATTTAGGACACTCTGAAAGAAATTCACATTCCTTCCTATATATTATATAGCCATTTGGACATGCATGTATTTTCTTGTATCCCATTCCCATCGGGTATAATATTTTTTTCGCCTTATAATGTGATTCTGGAAGATTTTTGTCTTTGGGAAGAATGTTTTTCAACAATTATAGTAGCTCCGTAAAACTTTTGTCACTACTTCCATGTTTCACCTTCAGGATAATCAATCCTAACACTGCCGATAAAACCGTAAAATCTGTACAACCCAGATACAATGGTTTTTCAGTATCACCATATAGACGTGAAACTATCAGTTCTATCTAAATTTGTTTTGCTGTAATATCATGAATCATTTATTCAATTCCATCTGAGTTATCATATTACAATTCATCATCATCAATAGATCTGACAATCTATCCAATTTCACCATGCCAAATCCAAGGGTTGTAACTTGGATTAAAACCATGACAAATCATATGATCCATGAACTCTCTACTTTTCAAATTCTTCATATTCAAACATTTTAGGCATGGAAAGAAACAAATGTCGTTTCTTGGAACATTTCATCTAGAAAATTACAAAAAAGCATCAACACCTTCCTCATATTCATTAATCATTCGATACGCCTTAATCCAACTTTAACTCATTATTACCTATAATAATTATCAAAATTATACATCTTGTAAAGAAAAAAAAATTTTATATTTAAATGGAAAATATCATAATTTGAATGCAAAACAATTTTTAAATATAAAAAAATGAAATCAAACATGTGTAAAAGTTATTATTTTTAATATCAAGAAAAAAAATTAAGAAGACAAAAAAAAACCATAAACATCGAATTATATGAATCCATTGTTGGCTAAACCCATAATGACAAAGTGATGATACAAACCCCTCAATGGCTCAACCCATAATGAAAAAATGATGTAAAATATAGAATTTATTCACTACAATTTTTGTAATAGACAACCATTGTTCATTTGAAAAAAATCAATTTGATTCTATCATCATATTAACTATCAAGATGCATTGAAAACATACATAAATAGGTGATAAACTAGATTATAAACTTTAACATTATAATCAAAGTAAAAAAAATAAAAAAAATGAATCTACGACATCCTCCAAAAATAAGAAATGAAATCGGGGCAGGTTGAAAGTCCTACTTAGGGATTTGTGAGTTGATCTGAGAGATTTTATAATAATAAAGATGATTAAGGATCTAGGAAAACCGGCGTTGGGAGAACGAGTTCTAGGTGGGTTTCTAGGTGTCCCTTGCGAGAGAGACGATCCTCAAGCCGCGGATAGAAGAAAACAGATACGTATACGGGTCACGATAAATCATTTAAAGCGTTTATCAGGTCGGTTATTTTATAACCGACGTGATAAACCACCGAGACTAGATTTATCACATCGGTTATTTTATAACCGATGTGATAAACCAATTTATTTTTAAGTTTATCACATTGGTTATAAAATAACTAATCTGATAAATTGTTTTTTAGATTTATCACGTCGGTTATTTTATATCCGACATGATAAATTGATTTTTTATGTTTATCACGTCTGTTATAAAATAACTTCCGTGATAAGTTGTTTTTATGGTTTATCACATCAGTTATAAAATAACTGACATGATAAACCCTCGAGCCTCAGTTTATCATGTCAGTTATAAAATAACCAACGTGATAAAACGATTTTTTTTAAGTTTATCATGTCAGTTATAATCTAACCGATGTGATAAATCAAGGTTCATCGGTTTATCACATCAGTTATAAAATAACTGACGTGATAAACCTTTGTGATTCTGTTTACCAGGTCGGTTATTTTTTAATCGACGTGATAAATACAATGTAGTAGATTTGTCACGTCGGTTAAAAAATAATCGACGTGATAAATGTCCATTATAGATTAATCATGTCGGTTATAAAATAACTGACATGATAAATCCAGTTTCATGGTTTTCCACGTTGGTTATATATAACCGACGTAAAAAATGCGGTCGTGATAAACGTTTTCTACACTAGTGCTTGTTCTACTATGGGAAATGATCTTGGCAGTTATCCTTAACTCATACTAATGTCATGTGTTATGTTTCATCCACATTTATATGATCCCATGTTTATATGATCCTATGTTTATATGATCCCATTTTTATATGATCCCATTTTCATATGATCCCATGTTTATATGATTCCAGGTTTATATGATTCCATATTTATATGTTATCATTACCTATGTTCCATGATTTTGATATCATTATATCATGCCTACTAACTCTTGTGTTAAATATTTATTCTTATGTTCGTTTACTTACTGGGATTTTCATCTCATACTTTTGTTCACGTATTCCTGTGGGTACCCTACGCATATGTAAGGGATAAATGGAAGTTAGGAGCTCTTTATTGATATTAAACAAAGTAGTTCGATTTTTTTTGTTCGTATGATTTCTGTTTATGTACCTAGTCTTCCAAGACACTAGGATTAAGTATCCTTGGATTATACTATGATGTATAAATTTGGTTATAATAATCTAATGTTATTTGTAAAATGCTAGGATCGTTATACTCAACATCGCATTGAGGGGGTTATGCCAAAACCTCATCAGGGAAAACATCCATGAAATCCCTAAAAACATTGGGAGCATCCTATATCCATTGGTGTACTAATTCAATAGATACACCATCCATCAATAAAAATGGGCTTCACTAACTGATTTCCCCCATGAAATCTCATCTCTCCAATGAAAACCGCATACTTTTCCTCCACATTTTTGAATAAGACTATCGTCTAAAATAGTTAATATCATCAAACATTGAATACAATGAGTCCATGAATAGGATACATCATATGACTACATGTGATGTAATAATATATAAAAACATGAAACATGCTTCCCTATCATCAGTGCACATCCTTAACACACATTAAATAGTATGGTGTAGCCTCTGACTGGATAACTCAATGGTAGGGGAATATAAATCCCCCACATACCCAGTCTTAATGAATATACTACAACGGTTCCAAAATATTCATTGTGAAGCTCTATAATAGAAAATCACATGCAATGGTATAGCATAAACTAATCATACCTCTAAGGATATCTATCCCCTATAGTGTTGTTACTACAACTGCGTGCATTTTACCATGCCCATTTCCTCTATATCTATATTGATGGCTTACTCCACGAACACAGTTAGGTCAGTGTACCTTATATTAATTAGACTCCTAAGGTTAGTATTTACCTTCCCCATGTGCTCTAAATGGATAATATATATAATTCCCCAGCTTCTAGAATAGAGTAGCTAGAAACTGCTAATGAGACTGACACTGAACATTTCCAACTCTAACAAACAGAGCGTAGAATCCACTTGGTGCCGATCGTGGTGATGAAAAAAACATAAAAATGAATCACTCTACTCTGAAGTCCCCATTAAATTAATACAAACTACTATCCATATATTTCTTGAAGGGAAGATGTTGAGGCTAAATCACTACTGGTTGAAACATTGACGGCCTGAGTGGCTGGGATATACCACTAACAACTCTACTCCTTACGGAACGCTACTGGTTCACCACTAATGTTAAAACTCCAAAATATTGAATCCCATATATCACTTATAACTTATTTTGAACCTCCATATATATTTTCAACAAAAAAATGTGTAACTACATACCATATTTAAGTATGAAGTGCCTCCTCAATAATAATCACAAGGGACTCCACATCAATGAAATGATCTGGGTAAAAATATAGATCATCCGTGAACATGATACCATCCCTCATAGAAACTCTACCATGATGATGGGAGAGTAGTTCCTTACTCATCACATACTTCATGGTTGATGAAAGGAAATATTCTTGGAACTTCTTATGAAATCAGAATAGAAACATCTTCCACCTTCCTCTCACCAAGGTAAAATATCAAGTAATGAAACATCACTCCTCACTTTTGACTAACATATGTGGGGGACCAATACACTATTAGGGCCAAGATGAAATTGAAATCATTTTATAGATCATCTAACAAGATATCCCTTTCTCTACACATCAGAAACACATCCCTCACACTTACCCAAATCCATCCGTTGAAAATACAAAAATTTCATATGAAACTGATGATCATCCGTAAATGGATAAACACTCGAGTAATAAAATAAGTCAACCTACAGAGCATCCACTTCATTAGACACATTTAGACGATGACTAGAATCTATAGATAAAAATGGGAAAATTATTTCATTAACATGATAGTATGAAATTTTATTTATATTTATTTTAATTTACATTATTCATTTTAACCTTCCCAAAAATCCCAACTCAAACAGGAACCAATTAAATCATGGTGAGATTTCATTTCCATATTCTCTACATAATAAACAAGTACACCTTAATTGGTTGTTTTGAAGGATCAGAGTCTCTGAACTGGTTCACATGGGGCCTAAAATCCAATGACCTAGCCAGTATCCCTATCATATATCATACACCATGGAACGTTGGTATTATATTCATACCAAAAAATGCATCCCCCAAAGCGTCTGCCTCCAAACTCCATCCTATCTCTCAACTATCACATATAATATACTCTTTTAGGACCCCCTTCCTCAAAATATATGATAATGAGGTGAGATTGATAATGAACCTCAAGTACCACCTCCAATATTCCTTGAGTTAGAGACTCACAATGAGGTTATAATAATCTCTTGTATGGGATACAATACCTTCAATAATATAAATTGGATCAGAAGATATGTTGAATCAATTTACAAAAACTCTATGTCATAATTTAAAATAATGCCAAATACCACCCCATAATGCCTGTAGAAAATAAAAGTGATAAAGGTAAAATTATCTAATATAAATACCCATATTTAAAGATAAAGAAGCTACACAATAACTATCCAAAAACCCAATCATTTAATGTGAATCATGTTCCTAGAAATCCTCATGGAAACTTGAAAAATCTTTTATTTACTTATGGTGATAATAGAAGTAAACTAAGTAGGAAACCCAAAACATATCATTCACATGTGAGAAGCGTATACTAATGCACTTGTGAGAAAAAATTTGAACAAAAAAGAACCTTTATTGGAATACTAAATGAATCCATACTGGCTATTCCTCTCTCACCAAATAATGTATCCATGTGTAATAACATAATATGAATTATATAGATAAAGGATACCCCACACCTCATTCCCACTAGTTTTACACTCTCACATCCCAATAATGAATGTCCTAGAACTCCCACCCCTTCCGTATTACATCACAATATATCACATCACATCCTACCCATAATAACATGGGCCACCACAGCATATCAATTATCATAACTATTATAGTAGGGTATCATGAAGATTATGGAAATAAACCTTGTTCCATCCTCGTACCATGTACAACCCCCATCTTAGACATCTCACACCATCATTCACAAATAAAAATGGGCAAAAAAACCCAAAATCCAAGATTTTGACTTCTCTCTATCACATCCTAGGGATTTCCTTCTCAAAACTAAGAAGAGGGATCATGGGTCAGTGGACAACCATCCATACATCCTCTAATTAGGATTTTGGAAAAAACAAGCTCTTTGATGATATGGTTATCATCACATATTGCTCGACAAGGGTGTGGAGAATATAGATATAACATAGAATATACAATGTATATATATTGGGTGTCGTAATTCACAATACCCATCATAAGTGTTCAACTATAAGTAATAATGAATATCGAAAAATAATCCATGTTAAATGGAAAATAATGTACAACACCATATAAGAAAAACTCAATCCAAAATTAATATATCTATATTTAATTCTAATTGATCAATTCCCATGATTTTATATTTCCAGCATATTCCTTTATAAAAGCACCATGATTTTTGTTTCTAAAAAATTTTAGATTGATTAATTATGAATGTCAATTTGAAATAATTATTATGCATATGATTTCAATACTGTTCGAGAAACTAGCATAATTCATCACATCTCAACAATATACATCACAACCTCTAGATACTAACATGCCATTATCCACTTTCAAAGCATTGTTTCACAACCACATAATAACCACCATGCAACCCCCATTCTCACACATCACTACATATCCACAACCTAAGCATCACATAACCAATACAAAACACACATATTCTTTGGAAAACATATTCCACACCACACACATCATTTTTAGTATTAGGAATAGGGCCATTAATTCAATTCTATTTATTTAGATTAAGGAAATTATAACACAACTATAATATCATGGGGTGACTAATTCATTAATATAGTATCCATAATTATCCAATTACATTTTAAGAGATTTCAACAACCATATTACATTAATTCCACAAATTCTTATACTACTAAACAAACTTGGACCCCCAATGACCATGATTTTAAAGGGGATTATACCCATAAAATATCAATAACCAAACCAATATCAAATAGTTAAAATAGTCTTTCAATCCTATAATCCATATTAAATTAATTTAACCAATTCATATGTCTTTCCTAAATTGGATGATACTATTTACACATAGATAATAAAAATCACATATGGTCAGATGATTTACATAAAGAATAAATGAATTAATTCATACTAGGAATAGATAAGCATAACAAAACGTTCTCCACCAAAAACAAAGAGTCCACATAAAGGATGAAACAACCTAAAAGGAGAATTCAAACCAACATTGAAAATTTGGATCCATGACTCGAAGTGTGAAACCCTACGTAACATCAAATCTCAAAATTAATAATGAATAAATGACTGTTGTTAACAATTTTTTTTTGAAACGCTATATCTAGAACTTATAGGAATAAATATGATTTTAAATTGGCTATTAGAACCCGATATCATTAAATCCATATTGTTTAATCATTTTAATGTTATCCATTTTTTTTGAAGTTATTGATCATATTAATTATATTTGAAATAGAATTAAATTACATGAATTATCTCATTAACTCTTTTTTAATCATACATTTTTTCCAAAGGGAAAAACATTATGTTTTGGAAAACTGAATTTATGGTTGAGATCTACCATTGGAAATGTACTATTGGATCATATATAAAAAAAATTATCTAACATCAGAGATTTACCCTTGGATATATATGTTTATTTTAAATACCAATATTTGGAGATCTACCCTTGGATATCTACCTTTGAAGATATATAGTTGGAGATCTACCATTAGAGATCTACCGTATATTTAGAGATCTATCATTTGTTTAGAGATCTATCATTTATTTAGAGATCTACCATTAAATATCTAATATTGGAGATTGAACATTGGAGTTAAAAAGTTGTAGATAAACCAACATATATCCACCATTAGAGATATATCATTGGAGACCTACCATTATAGATCTACGGTTAGTCAACGATCTATCATTACATCAACGACCTACTGTTAGTTTAATGATCTATGGTTAGTTCATAGATCTAAAAAATACTCCTTTCATCCCCAATCATATTTGTATTATCCTTGGATTCCCCAAGAATCATATTTCCTAAAAATTAATGGGCACAAAGGTCTAGTAAAATAAACATTGTCATTATATATTAAAATCCTTCAAGATTATTTTTTAATGAAAATGTTAATTATCCTAAACATATCCCACTTAAGAGTAAAATTAGGCATGTATTAAGGCTAGTTATCATTAACCATGTGAAAATAAAGTGAAATTACATTTATCTTTTTTTATTAACTCCAAAAAATATTAATATATATTTTATTTTAAATAAATTTAATTCCCTTGATTGGTTGATATGCACATTCGGTTTAAATAAAATAATGTTTAGTCACACATTGAACACTTAATTTAAAATTAAATACTAAATCATTTAAAAGAATTATTTGAAAAAATAAAATTTATTTTTTAAATATTAATACCCAAATAATCTTAGTGTGAATTTTGGGGGTTTTTCTGAAAAGATTCATTTTTTGATGAATACTAAAAATAGTAAATTATAATTAGAAATATAGATTTCTTGTAAATTATTTATCATGATAAATAATATTTTAAAATTTTTAAAGTAAATTATATTCAATTATATATCAATTAATCCAATTTATTTTATTTAGTTCAATTTTATATTGAATTTTTATATAAAACAATTCATCATTGTGAACTATTTCACTTAAAAAACCAGTTTTTTCATCACATCTACGAGATTAATTTTAAATAAAAAATTTCCATTTATGTGAATTGAATATGAACTAATGTATTCCGTATTTATAATAATAATAATTTATAATTTTATAAAACTCAAAATTAAATTTTTACAAATGTTATTAGAGAAAATATTTAATATTAATTACAATAATTAAGGTGAAAACAAGTTTACTAAGGGATTAAGCATCAAAGATAAGGAGAAAAGTGAGCTAGAAACATTTCCAAAAACTTTATTTTGGACATATATAAAAAGTATGCATTATATAATTTATAATTGACAATTTTTGGGTCCTTTTTACATGAAAAAAAACATTTTTTGAATTCAATCTCTCAAAATCAAAACAAGTGTCCCACTCACTCCACTTATAAAAGGTCACCCACTCTCCTCCCCTACTTGAACTATAAAAACCAATTGTTTCAGCCCATACCTACCCAAATCACTCTCCATTATACCTATACTAATCCTAATGAAATTATATTATTAATAATTAAATTCTAGGATGGGTTCTTTCAACCTATGTGTAATAAATTAACAAGAGGTAATGTTCTTCAATGAGAATATTTATTTTACATCCTTATCCACCCCGTTAAATTTTTATTATACATTATTATATAATAAAATTAGTATCTATCATATAATTGGATGTTTTTATATTTGTTTCCTTAACTAAATAAATCTATGATTCCATGAAATACAATATGAATTATTTCATCGTGTGTATAATAGATTACCACCTCGCAAACCGATGGTGTTGGTTTTTCCATTACCACCACTCATGGTAGTCAATGATGATGGATCTAAATATTAAAAATTATATTTATAAAATAAATATAATTATGTTGTAATTATATCACATATATAATTTTTAACATCAATTTAGTAGGATATGTGATAATGTCGCACATGTGTACTATAGATATACACCTCGCAAAGTGATGTGAATCGCCTTTTACTAACACTTCACATGGAATGTGATAATGATACATTTAATGATAATATGTGATATAAATTAAATAAATTTTATATTAATAACATATTTATCATTCAATAATGATAATATATATATACATATTTTTTATGTCTTTTCTTTTCACCCATGCAGAGATGAAAACATATTTTGTGTACGTGTGGACACCCACCTTCACAGAGTGATGTGACTCTCCATTAATAACCATACAACATTGATGAAATATATATTAATTGAATATGTTATTAATGGTGTTATGATCATTATAGAGAGTAAAAATATTATATACCTCCTCTTCAAAATAGTCGGTGAAAAATTGAAACATTATGCATGTGTACGTATGGACTAAAGTCTTCGTGGTGGTAACTTACATAATTTTTCATAACAATCATTAATTTTTTTAAAATAATATAAATTTATGAATATGTTATTTAATTAATTATTATTATTATTATTTGATGAAATATTATATTGTGTGAATGAACGAAATCATTAATAACAAAACACACATAATAAATCAGTACAATTAACACCTGAAACAATGGATATAATGAATAGTTATTAATTAACATGTGGTAAAATGTTATAAAAGGATAATATATTCTATTATAAATATTAATATGGGTTTTTTAGTTGATGAAATTTCTGAAACCACTATACACGTGGTTAAATCGTTTTTAACTAATAGGAAATTTTTTAAGGGATTTACTCTCAATTTAAATTTTATTGAGACTTACTTGTTGTTATACTCCAATTAAAATTTATGTGGTGTATATATTTCCCTTTTAAATTTAGTATCATGAATAAATCTTTATTCGAATTATTTTAGGATCAAATTTAATTATCTCATCCAATGGGATTTTAACTGAAAATTATAATGTAGTAAGAGTTAGCTTGAAATATCACATTAATTTGAGATTGTAAACATTCTATAGAAACAAACACATTATTGTATCCATTTTCATTATAAATTATACTTATTATAAATATATATATTATTTAATAATGGTTATTATTATTTCATAAACTATATACCATTATTTACATTTTATTTTTACTTTCAATGTTATTTGATTAACTAAGGAATTATTTATAAATCTGTATCCTTTACTCAATAATGATATTTGATAAGGAGTTTTTTTTGAATTTAATAGATTATTCAACATACAAGGAATAATTTGGGAATGTGATGCATGGTTTGGAGAATATTTTATGTAATCTCCTCAAGGAATCAGTAGTATCATGAGATGAAATAGTTGGCCAAATTATATGAGTTGTTACCTAGTATGTTTGATATTTTTTGGAGGATAGATCTTGACCATAGATGTTTTCATAATCTTGATACATGGAATCTAATAATCAATTATTTAATTCATTAATTATTCAGTTATTACTATCCATGACATTTTCAATAAGACATTTTATTTGGATGCATTTCATTATCTGTTATTTATTAAATATAATGTTTTTTCACTTATCTAACTTTTCATATTGATTATGTATTATATGTTCATGTAGTCAAGTTATTTAAATGGAATGTTTGTTCATTTACTTTCCTTGTGATTTTTATAATTCTTATTGATTCATTATAAATCCCACTTTACTTAACCCTTACTAAGCAATTGAGATCACCCCAATTTTTTCTTTTTCCCCATGATATTATGTTGAATTATTGGAATGAGATTTAAGGATTCAGATTATTATTTTTCTAATGTATTTTGTTTTATTTTCTACTCCCAATGTAAAATGGATATCATGTATTTAATATAATTCACTAAAATTACCATGCCATTTGATCATTTGGGATTTTATCAATTGTAACATTTCCAATATAATAAAGTGAGGCACCAGCTTCAGGATTCTAGGGTAAGGGTCCATATAGTTGGAACAAAAGAAAATTTAGTAGAGACCTTGAGAACTATGTTAAGGAAAAAATAGATTTGGGATTATAAACCTAATATATATTTTTAAGATATTCATATATGAACAACATTATGATTTTGTGGGAGAATGATTATGTGGTATTTCTTAGAAATACATCCCAATATAGATACTAAAATTTGATATGGTTGTATCACATAGGTACATAGGGGTAATAACTCCAAAAATGGAATATCAGGATTGACTATATCGTTAACTGGTATTAGATAATATTTATTACTATACAACTAGACTGAAACTCCTTGGGGAATATTTTTAGTATAATTCAAATTTTTTACAAAAATTATTATGAATGATTTAAAAGTAAATATGTCCCCAAAGAATCCAAAGTTTATTATTTTGAGAATATTAATGCATAAAATTTAATTTATGTTAATAATTACAAAATATTTTGAATTATAAATTTTGATTTAAAATTAAAAATAAAATTCATTATATGTCATTATTTTTAAATATCTAATGGAAGGATGAGTGATATAAATACTCATGAACATTGTAGAGATTTCCCTGCTGAGGGAATTAATATAGTTCATATTGGAATAATGTAACTTTGGTAAATTTTAGGAAACCTTATTCTGGTTATGGAAAATAACCATCATAAATGGTGCAACCTTTCCCCAATTTGATTCTCCTATATTGTATCTCTTTAGGTGATATAATTCCCCCATCATTTAGTTGGAGTAGAAATATGATTATCACTGAGAAATGGATTCTTTCTAGGTATAAGATATTTATAACCTTGAGATAATGGGAAATGGAAAAGGGTACACATATGGTTTAAAATATGAAATTAAATTTTGATTAATGATGTTCATTGATCCAGAGTACTAGTGTGGAAGATGAAATAGAACTCATGAAAAAAATATGTTAATTAAAAATTCTTTGATTAATTTTCAATCATGAGAACCAAATTAAAATGAAGGAAAAGATCCTTATATTATAGAATAAAGAACAAGAATGTTTCATTATTTTTCATGATAGATGTATAAGGTTATTCATGTATTATTTGGATTACATGTGTTACAATAATTAATCTATTGAACACATTTCTGATGTTGTCAATCCAAGATGTCAAAGGGAACTAGTCTCATTAATATTTTTCAGCACATGATGAAATATTTTTATGTTTCATAAAAATAGAGAATTAGATTTCTTGAATCAATATATTCAATTGGAATAATGAGAATAAGAGGACATATGAACACAAATAGAAAGATAATGTGTCAAAAAATAAGATGAATAAATTTTCATCATGCGATAACTTTTGAATGAATATCCCTATAAAATAATTTAAATGTATAAGTGTTAGTTATTAGATTAGAAAAGGGTTAAAATGTTACATAATTAATGGGTAAAAAGGTAAACACTTATATTAATGGTGTAGACTAGAGTGGTCTGGGGAAATACTCATATGAATGCACCAATCATTATTGAAATCAACCACTAAAGAGTATAAGGTGAGAAGACCATGATTTTAAGATCACTATAGATATGGTGGGAGTACAGAAAGATGTGTTGGAAGTTACATTAATACTATCTTCAAATCTACTCAATTCTTTATTTGATTCTAGATTATCTCACCCATTTATATATACTAATATTTCAATGAAAATTAATCATTTTAACTTCAAATTTAATTATGATTTTTTTAGTCATAACTCATAAAGTAAGTACCATTACAAAAAGAATATCTTTGATAATATACATTATGACACGCAAACGTTCTTTATTTTTTGAATATATTATCACACATGTGGTTGTTTCCATTTATTATTTTGTATTGGATGGATTTAAAAATATGATGAAAAAGAATTATTGCCAGAACAAGGAAATTAAAACATGAAAATAAGATGTATAATTCCAAATATTTAGAGTAAAAACTTCATCATCAGAGTCATATCTAGATTCACCCCATGTCACACAACTGAATGACATTATCGGGGAAGAAGAGAAAACATAATCTAGGTATGAATAATGCGATCTTAAAATTGAGGATTTACCTATTGTAAAAAAATAAATTGATGAATTTATTGAGGAACTACATAGACATCCCCTAGAACATAATGTTGAATTATCCATTATTTTAATCATTGTGGAAGAAGAATAAAAAAGAATCTAAATATAATTACCAAAATATATTTTTTGGATTTTAATAAACAACTATAGTAGTTAGGTGATGTGGTATTTATTCTCCCAAGTATTTCACAATGTGGATCCATTATTCTCTATGTCAAGAAGAAATATGGATCCATGAGGATACATATTGATTATAAGGAATAAATTCTATTATGATAAATAATAGGTATCCTCTACCTCAAATTGTGAAATTATTTGATGAACTTCATGGAGCTCAATATTTTTCAAACATTTAAATTTATTATTATCAGAGATAATTTTGATTAAAGAAGAAAGAAATTCAAATAAACTACTTTACTGTAGAGGTATAGACATTGAAAATGTGTATTAATACCATTAGGATTGAATAATGAACCTAGAGTTTTTATGGATCTAACGAATATATTGTTCAAGGAATAACATGATGATTATTTTGTGGTATTAAATAAATATATTATTATCTATTATAAAAACTATAAGGACCATGGGAATCAATTGAAAATAATTCTTGAGACTCTTATATGTAATAAGTTATTGGGTAAATTCTGTAAGTATGATTTATGTTCCCATGATGTTTCTTCTAAGGGTCATATCGAATCCAATGATGAAATAAAAGATTGTCCTTAAAATAAAATGATAGCCATAGAAAGGAATATACCAACAAACATAACTGAGGTAGAAATATTCACTAGTTTGGTAGGTTAATTTTTGTGATTCATTTAGAATTTTTTGATTTGATAACCCATTTACAAATCATACACATATGAGGGGTTAGGTTTTTTTGGACAAAGGAATGTAATAAATGTGTTTATGGATTAACTAGTAAAATTTTCAACACTTTGATTATAACTCTACCATATAAAATTGATGGTATTATAATTTATAGTGATGCATAAAAGAAATAAATTTTTTACTAATTCAAAATGATATTTTTATTTTATATACATCAATGAAATTTAAGAATCATGACCAGAACTACCCCACCCATGGAATGGAGTTTACATCTTTAATTTTTGTTTTTATGATATAGAGACATCATCTATTTAGAAGCATATCTAAGATATACATATATTATAAAATTATGAAATAAATATTATCATAGAAAGATATCAGTATGAGTAAAAGTAAATAGATCAAGATACTTAGGGATTACGATTTCCCAACACACTACAACATAGAGAAATGAAATTATTTATAGGATGCATTGAGTAGGAATGATCAAGTAATTAAGAATCAAATGACGACTAAACGGGATCCCATGTTCATGAATCTGATAATAAAGGTAATGATAATTTCTAAGTAAGGTGATACATAATTCATTTTTTTAATGATTAAAAAAATTATTATGGAAGATAAAGAATTCTTATTTTGATTATGAAAATTTTATAAATAACATTAGAGTTATGAATGATGGGAAATTAGTTGAATTAATTTTTGAAGATATTATCCTGATATTTGGTAGTAGATTATGTATTCCACCTATTTTTGAGATAAAAATGAATTTTTTCTGAAGGTCATTGGCCTATTTTATCCATACACCCTGGTAAAAAATAGATGTATATGGATTTGAAAGAACATTTTGGTTGGGGTATCTTGAAGTGTGAAATTTATTATTATCTTTATAGATGTTTGGGTTTTCAATATGTTAATGTTGTGTGACAGAATATGAAAGGATTCATGAGACATAATAAAATTCTTAAGTGTAAACGAGATGAAATTACCATGGAAATTGTCACGGGACTACCAGTGACTCCTAGAAAGAATGATGAAATATAGGCCTTCATTGATCGCCTAACCAAATATCATAATTTATTTAATATAAAAGAATATTTACCATTTTAGATCCTATAATGTCTATTTATTAATTATTTTTTATGATTTCATTGTATAAAATTATCTATAACATCCTGTTACCTTTCTATTAGTTACTTTTTCTAGCCTTATCATTATTTCATCAGTGTTTTGTTAGAATTTTCAGAATAAAACCTAATAATTTTGTATAATTATAGGTATTTACATGGCTCATAAATTATTAAATAATAATAAATACTTTTTATCAAAAGGAGATTGGGTTTTAAACATTTATGGGACTTATAGATTACACAACTTTTAATTGGGTAACACGTCGTGTAAAGTCTGGAGAGTTGATTTTAAATATGAATCTTGGTTTAAATTTCTATTTAATATTCTAAGAACATTTTTTATCAAACTAAGAAACATACCTAAATAATTATTGATTTACCCCACCCTTTCAAGTCATTTTTTTCAGTGATTGATCATTGTTTTACTTCTTGTGTGACTCTCCAGCTAAGCAGTCTCCCCGTCTATCCATCTCTTTATAATTTCGTCCTCATATTTTTCTTCATCATATACGATGGATATAAAATCCATGTTTTTTTAACATTGTTTCAAGGATGAGTCCCTAGATCTTCTATTTCTTTTTTCTTTTTGGTGTATTCTGTTGAGGGTGTTGTGCTTCCGTGAAAAGGGAGTTGGTTCAGTTATGATAGCCAATTTTGATTAACCATAATTTAATTGATTTAAATAATTTTTTTTTGATTTCAATTCAATTTAATTATTTAAATTAAATTTCATTCAATTGGATTATTTAAAACCAAATTCATGTGAATTTTGGATTTGGCACAAATTTTGAAAAAAAAACCCCACAATTCCATTAATTTATAGTGTGTTTGTGAAATTTATAGGAAATTGTGAATTTTAAATTATTGAATTTATATAGTGAAATAAAATTTATGAAATTGATTTCAAATTGGTGTTTGAGAAAACAATCTTAAAATGTTTTTGATATAAACCCATTATTTTTCTCTCAAAAATAGAATCAACTGATTAAAAACATGTGATTTAGATTTTAAATGGAAATTGGAATTTTCGAAATGGGGGAGTGGGATTTATATTATTTTAAACATTTTTAAAATAAATTTCCCATAATTTATTGTTTTTTTGATAACATGCTATCCTAGTTAGTTGGTGAATTATCAGGGGAAAACGTGGTAGGATTGGAATTCCCTAGAAGTAAATTGGTGCTTTACAACTCCAACATAACCTATTTGGAATATTTTATTCCATAGTAGAATGTGGATGAGTTCTATTTGTACAGTATCAAGGGGCGTGATTACACAATTCCATTATCATTATATAATTGTGTGAGGATCACATAAGATGTAACTATCATACCTCTTATAAGATTACCATGTTTTTCATTGAATATATTTGAAAGATATTTCATTTTCTATAAATTTTTTTACACATTCCTTTTTAATTTATATAAAAATTTTATATGAAAAATTTATTAACACATTTTGATAAAGTATTTCAATTATTTGGAATTTAATGTATGATTTTTTTAAAAATGCCTTTGAACATCCATGAAAGTTTATTTAAAAGTGAAAGCTTTATTTGGTAAATAACATCTTTGAATATTATTATGGAATCCATGGTTAGACCCTACTTTGATTTTATCTCACACCCTACCTGTGACATTGGGTGTTTTTATATTATCTCTTTATATGTTCAAGTAAGGGAACAGTGCCACTAAGAGGTGGTTCTTATTGCTGATCCTAGGGTTTGGTGTTGCTGAGTCCACTATGATGTAGGTTTTCCCTATTATCTGATACATTTTGTTTTTTATTCATGTTGGGATTTGGGTATAATTCTACATATGGAATTTTTCTTGTATGCATACTAACAAGTTTATATTGCTTCCATTGTTTTTATATAAAATTCATTCACACTTTTATATTGTATGATATTAGGAGCTTGTTTCCATCCTGTGGGGATCAAGAGTACCCTTTCTGGCCATATCAGATCCATATTGGTTTTTGGGTTACTAGGTTTCCTAGGATGGTATGAGAAAATAATTTATTAAATGTGAAGGTATTTAAAATTTCCATGATGTCATTATGTAATTGTGTAATCTTGTTGGGATTTAAGAGGTAGTTGTGATTGAGTTCCTGGACAGGTTTCATTGTAATGAGAATTATGTCACCAATGGTTATTTGGTAAATAAATCTTGAGGATTAGTTTTATTATTTTACATATCTTTGATTTGGGTATATTAAAATTCAAATCACAATTTTCTAAACAATAGGGATTAATTTTCCATATTGCTCTATTTGAGTGTTAATATGACATATTCAATGTTGTCTACTGATTTTGTGTAGCATAATGCCTCTAAGAATATATGAAAATCGGATATTGGAGGAAGATACTAATGAACCTCAGTGATGAAATCCTCTCATGGACCCAAGTATGGTTGATGTGATTTTGTGTACTATCCAAGCTCTAGGAAAACAGTTACACCAATCCATGATCAGGCTCTAGTTGTAGAACCTAAATGGGATTCTTTGTGGAATCATTATCAAAAGTTAATTCACCATAATGTGCCTTTGATCAGAGGATAAAATTATCCTCAAGAGGCTATGAAATTCTTCAGAACGATTGAGAGTTTTTTGGATCATAGAGATACTTGAAAAAAATGTTTATTTGTGCCACCTTCATGTTGGAGGGGCCAACCAGAAGATGGTGGGACATGATTTTGATGGTAAAGAAGAATGAGGGATTAATGTTAAAGTACATTGATGTTATTTTCACTGACTGATTCTATTAAGAGTTTATGTTGTTGGGATAGGCTTCAGAGTTCTCAAATTTGAGAAGTCTTAGATGACTATGATAGAATTTGAAAACCGCTTTGCTGAGGTTGTGCAGTTTGCACCTAAAATTGTATCGAATGAGAAAATTAAAACCTAAAGATTCTATTTGGAAATATTATTGGACGTTCCCTCTCAAGTTTTCATGACAAAGGATTATTCTTATGCTAATGTGATGGATATAACATTTATTATTAAAATTGACATGGCTAGAAATACAAGGATGTCACGAGTTTATCATTTTGCTAGTGGAAGTCAATGTTCCTCTAAAGTAAATAGGAATCATGATGATTCCCATGGAAGATATCAATAGCATGATCATTTTACAACTTCTGTAGTTCCTAGAAAATGGTATTTTTTAACAGTGTGTCATGTTAAGGAATTTAAATAGGGTATTCATTTAGGCACCCATAGTATGTGGTTTCTATGGATTCTCATCTCACTTGAAATAATTATTTTATATTCATTACACTCTGCCTAGTTCCACAACATCACTAG
The DNA here is from genome assembly GCA_963277665.1 of Viscum album. NCBI lineage: Eukaryota > Viridiplantae > Streptophyta > Magnoliopsida > Santalales > Viscaceae > Viscum > Viscum album. Next base: position 634,295,990 of record OY728138.1, on the reverse strand, counting down.
AAACTTCTAAAAATAATGTTCAATATGATCATTTAAGGAAAAAGGGGTTCCATCCATAGGCATCCAGCATGATTCTTTTGCACACAGTGGAAGAGTCTCCTAAGGAAGAAGATATGGGTCCATAGACCATGAGAGGTAGTATAACAATATCTTCATCAATAGAGACTACTATAATTGATACTGGTGAATCCCGTTAATTTATTTCAACCAATATTGTCATAATTTTAAATCATCATACACATATTTTTTTTCTTATGTGATGGATATTTCTACACCCCTTATAATGAATAGAGTGTAAGTTCTTTATAGTCCTACATGTGTATTCTCATTATTAGGTATCATTATTTCTTGGAGTATTCCATTTATTGTCATGAAATTGTTTGACATCATATTCAAAATGGATTTTCTCATTTCTATTTTTGCCTAGATTGATTTTTATCATCTACGGGTCTCCATTACCACACCATATGGTGTTTTTTGAAATCATTCAAAAAGAATGGTAACTAAGGATGAGTAGATTATGACCTAATTTTTAGAAGTTTGGGAATGTAATATCTGTGTTTTATTTTGATATGGATTGACAATCTTCGAGTGGTGATCTCTATCGGATATTCATTGCATTTACCAATGTTTTTTATTCTGACTTCTTTCATTAACCATCATTAATGTTGGTAGATTTATATATAAATTTTTTCCTCTTTCACAACTAGTTCATATTCATTCTTACCATATAGAACAAGCTGAAATGAATGAGTGGAAGGATTTGTTAAATGAACTTCATGAAAATGGATTTATATTCTAATGAGTGTCTCTGTCAGAAGTGCTAGTTATCTTCACTAATAAAATTTATGATTCTCTTCGTATTTGTTTGGATTACTAAAATTTGAATTGAGGTATAGTAAATAATAAGTATATATTTCAATGGATTGATGATATGTTCTACCAGTTGAAATGGGCTAAGAGTTTTTTGAATATTAATCTTTGATGGTTACCATCCCATGAGAATAAATGAATCTGTCATTCAAAAAAATTAATTTATGAGTAGGTAAGACCATTATGAGTATCTTATCATTTCTTTCAATCTAAAAAATGCCCATTTCCTCTTTATGAATTTGAAGAATGGGCTCTTCCAAGAGAATATTCACACATTCATGGTAGTCTTTGTTAATGAAATACTTGTTTATTCTCTACCTAATGAGGATTATGTTCATCATCAAAGATAATTTCTAGAATTGTTGAAAAATCAACAACATTATTCCATGCTTTTGAAAAGTGATTTTGGATTCATGAAGTAAAATTATTTGGAAATGTGGTGTGGGAACATGGTATCTGAGTTGGTTCTAAGAAGAAGAAATCTATTATGACATAGAACCAACCACAATTAATTTATCAATAAATTATTTTTTATAGTAGGTTATTATAATGAATTTGTAAGGGACTTCTCAAATTTGGATTCTCTGAGGAATTCACTCACTCAGAAGGGAGTGACGTTTACTTGGGATGAGAAATGTTATAAATATTTTGTTGAGATTAAATTTCTATTGACTACTGCACCAATGTTGACTCTTCTAGAGGCTAGGTAGATTAATGTGGTCTTCTGTGATGAATCATGTTTGAGTTTGGGTTGCTTAACTATGCAATGTTATCATGATGTTTATTATGTCTCCCATTATCTTTGTCCATATAAGAAGAATTACTTGACCCATAACATGGAACTTGTAGCTATGATGTAGGATCTTAAGAGTTGGTTGTATTACATTTAATGATAAAGGTTTAATATGTTTTCAGAACATATGAATTGAGTTATATATTATCTCAAAAATATATTAATCTTCAAAAAAGGAATTTTGTGGAATACATGTAATATTTTCATTTGGATATTGCGTATACCCTAGGGAAAGGGAATGTCATTGTAGATGCTTTGAGGAGGAAGCACCTAACCTAGGTAGTGAAAGAATAATCAGAATAGTGGAACATACTAGAAAATTTTTCACAGTTTAAAATTGGAGTTCACGAAATAGGGGCTGAGATTTCATTGGCTAGTGTTCAGTTCATATCCTCTCTTCCCAAGATTATATATTATGAGGAGCATCGTGATATTGAGTTCTATTGAATAAGAAACTTTCTTTATGGTGGGGATCCCATGTCTGACTTGTCATCCTCCATTTAGGGCATTATATGCTTTAATTTTTTTTTTATGTGCTATTAGTTATAAGGAAGGATGTGTTGGGGGAGTGGAATAGTTCCCAGTGGGTAGTACAACTAGGAACCATGATAATGTTCTATGAAATGCATTGAAAATTATGGTGGTTAAGTACGAGATGGGGAATTGATGATTTCATATCTCGTTGTTATCAAAGATAATATGTCACATAAGAGCACAAGAAACCATTTTTATTGATTAATTAATATCCATTCCTATTAGGGATGTGAGATGACATCAAAGTATACCTTTTGGATGGGTTTCTGGGTACCTAGAGAAAGAAAAATTCAATATTGGCTGTGATTGACCTGCTGAGTAAATCATCGCACATTATACCCATTCATGATAAAACCAATGTTTTGGAATTTTGAAATCTCTATGTGAAAGTGATTGTTCATTTCCATAGAGATATATATGATACATGTTATCACATATATCCTCGGTTCACTTATCACTTTTGGAGAGGCCTTCATGAGGAACAGAGATCTTAGGTCTATTTGAGTATGACATTCCATCTGTAGTTGGATGGATATATAGAAGGAACTACACATATTATTAAGGATATTATCTAAGTAGTTTTTTTCTTAACATTGGTGGGGCTTGGGATGATCATATGGGTCTAGTCGGGCTTTCGTATAATAACAGATACTAATAATTAATTAGAATGTCCCCTTTTGAGGCCTTGAGTGGCCATCATTGTAAATCTCTACTGTATTGGTCTAAGATTGGTAATCATTTCTTGGTTGGACTGAGAATGGTTCATGGTAAGATGGTATGGATTTATTAGAATCATTATAGAATGTTGATGGAACAGAGCAAGTATAAATCCAATTTTGATCATCATCGCAGATTGTTGAAATTTTCTGTATGTGGCCAGGTTTTCTTGAACATTTCATTGTATTTTGGTCATCGACAGTTTGGAAGGCACGAGAATCTTACTCCTCATTTTGTGGTATCTTTTTTTTTGACCAGTTGGGAAAAGTTTCATCCCATTTTTAACATACACCCTAGCAGACATTAATACATAATGTGTTCTGTGTATCGTAGCTCTGGGAGTATCTATCTGATCTAACTTATGTTCTGAGGTAGAGAGAACTTGAGGTTAAAATAGATATATCTATGAAGAAGAATCCAGTCAGGAGAGTTTATTTTCAATCCAAGGATCCTTGTGGGAGTAAAATACCTCTATTTTGAGTCATATAATAGCTCAGTTCTTAATCTAATGAAACATGGGAGCATGAGGCACAAATGAAAGAGAAGTGGCCTTGCCATTTTTATATTGACGCTTTATGAAATATATTCTAGGGTAAAAACTTAGGGTGTGTAGTGTGTAATATAACATTACCTTTATATTTGTTATAATTTTATTCCTTTTCATGGTTTTCATTTTTTTTATCTAGTTAGGGCCGAGAAGGAGTTGGGAGGAAACCTATAACGGTGACGTCGAAGTTATGATAGAATTTTCATCACAAAACCTATAGAATCTATATACTTCTAGGGATTTACAGGAAGTATAATATGTTTAAATGCAATATAAAATTTAATATAATAATAAATCTTCTTTTACCAGTTAGAAATGGGTTTTTCATATTATATGGGATTTATCAAGTACAAGACCAGTAATTCAGTTACACATCATATAAATTCCACTGATTTGTTTTGACATAGGTGGTTCAATTGAAATTTATATTTCCAAATATAAAAATTTCTTGATCTTGACCTAGGATCCATCCCAAGGTGATTTTGAAGCCCTCCAACTGCTCTGGGACTTTTCATTCAACGATTGATCATTGTTGCGACTCTGATGGGACCTCTGACTAAGAGACCTCCCTGTCTATACATATCTTTCTATTTACCACCTAAATGCTTATTAGATCATCTTGGTATTTATGGATGTAAGATCATTGTTTCTAAATCTTGTTTCAAGGTTGAGTTTATAGATCTTCTTTCCTTTCATTCTTGTTAGTAGGATTAGTTATATGTGTTCTGTTTCCATGAAAATGGCAGTTGGTTTCCTTATGATGTCCAATTTTGACTAATGAAAATTTATTAGTTTAAATTTAATTATTTGATTGAAATAAATGTTATAGTGGATTACATATTTTAATTTTATTTTCCATAAAATTGTGAAAAACCCCAAATTCCATTGAATTGGGTTGTGTTTGTGAAATTGATGGAAAATTGTGAAATTTAAATTTTTATATTTATGTTGTGAAATTTATTTGATGAAATTGTTTTAAAATTTTTACTTGAGAAAAGTGGCATAAAATGGTTTATAATGAAACATAGTGGTTTTATCTCGTAAAATGAATTTAATTGATTAAAACTCTATGAGTTGGTTTTAAAATGGAAATTATAATATTTGAATAGGGATAATGGGAATGAAAATTAAATAGTTTCAAAATAAATTTACCATATTTTTTTGAGAACATAAAATCCTAGGTAGTTAGTGAGTCATTGGGGAAATACATGCTAGAATGAGAATTCCATAACACCTAATTGACTTTTAAAACACTATGATAAACAATTTGAACCATTTTATTCCTCAGTTAAATATCAATGAATCCTATTTTATTAGTGTCGAGGGATGTGTTTAACAATTTCCATTATCATTATATAAGTGTGTGAGAATCTTAAAACCTAGAACTATAAAAAATCTTCATAGATGACCATGTTTCAAATTTATTATATTTGAAATATTTTCCATTTTTTTAAATTTATTTACACTTTCCTTCTAAATTTATATACTATTTTTATATAAAAATCATTAATAAATTTATTGAATGTATTTACAGGTTTTGAAATGAAAATCATTATTTTTTTTGAAATATGATTTTGAACATCAATACCTATTTATTTAAAATTCGAATAATAATTTTTTTAATTAAATATTAGAATATTATCATGGAATAATTAGTGAGACCCTACTGGGATTTTATCTCACAAGCAACCTGTCCCTTCAGGTGTTTGTAGATTATATCTTTCCATGTTTGATCATGGGAAAAGTGGTAGTTGGAGTTGGTTATTATTGCTGATCCTTAGGTTTCGAGTTCCTGATTCAATTGGGTCATGGATTTTTATCCCTAATTTCTAGTACTTTTTTATTTTTATGTCTATTTGATTTATGTTATACATCTCTCTATGGAGTTTTCTTGTATGTAAAACGACTTATTTATCTTTGTTCTACTATTTTTGGGGAAAATTTGTTCCCAGTTTTATATTTCATGATACAAAATTCATGTCACCTACCCTTGGGGATCACGAATGACTGTCAGGCCTTATCAAATCTAGATCAGTTATAAGGATTCCAGGTTACCTAGGATAGTTTTTGACACTATTAATTATGTATAATCAAGATAACAAATTTACATTGAAATTATAAGTGACTCTTCAAAAGGATCCTGAACTATGATTCATATGAGAACTGCCTACCATCCTAAAACTAATAGATAGTCTAAAAGAATGATTCAAACAATGGGGGACAAGTTTAGGTCACTCCTTATGTATTTTCAAAGTATATGGGATTAGTATTTACCTTGTTATTATTTTAGTTTTATAATAAATTCCATTCATGAATTCAAAGGGAACCATATGAATCACAATATGGAAAGAGATGTCACACTCTAACCTATTGTTATAACATTAGTGAAAGGAAACTTTTTGGCCTAGAATTTTTGAATAAATAATAAAAATGTAAATGTCTATCTAGACTCATATTAATGCATAAAAAATATGAAAATGATTTATGCTGATTATCTAAGGAATGATTTGTAATTCAATATGGGAGATCACGTTTTCATAAAATTATCATAAAGGAAGTGTATTGTAAGGATCATAAAAAACGTGAAACTAAGCCCATTGTATATTAGACCCTTTGAATTTATAAAATTATTTTTATTTGTTTTGTGTCATTTTTCAATACTGAAAAATTACTCATAAATACATGTTGTGTTGCATATATAGTTATTAATAATGTACCTTCCAGAACAAATACATGTGATTGGAAACGATCAAATAGAGCCAGAAAATGATCTATCAAAATGTAATAAATCCATCAGGATTAATTGTACTTGAGAGAAATTATTTTTGAGGTAGATAACACATCTGGTAAAGGTAATTTAGAGAAATAAAAAAATGAATGATGAAACATGGGAACTAGAAGATTTTATAATGAAAAATTGTTTTTCTATTTTTAGAAGGAAATTTATAAGAGATATTGAGGACGAAATTATTATATTTGGTAGGAAATTTACAACCCAAAAAGTTATAATTTATTTCGTTTAAAACAAAACTAATATCCTTGATATATTGTGATATACATAGGGTTTAAAAAATATTGTTTAGTTATGATTTTAAAACATAATTTGATGTTAACATTTAAATAATTTAGGAAATTTATTTTAAAAAATAATCGAAATTATTTAAAACTAGCATATCAAAATAATATTATATATAATTATTTTATGAAATGGTTCATTTTTTCATGAACAGTGAAAATTACTAAATTTTTACAAAACATTTCATTTTCATTTAAATTAATTATAGTGTCCAAAAATATTTTTAAATGTTTTTAGATTAAAATTAGTTCAATTATACATCAATTAATGTAAAAAGGTTATTCAAATAAATTTAATAATTATATTTCATATGAAAACATTTTTATCCTTTTCAATTTTTCACATTAAAAACTCACTTTATCATCACATCTGTGAGATAAATATAAATTTAATTTTTTACACTTATGTTCATTGAATTTGGAAAAATGGATTCCATATTTGTATTTATAATAAATTAAAATATATATTATGTTAAATTTATCTTGAAAAAATTAAGTAGTTAATACTATTAAAATTATTTATTGTGAGTATGTTAAAATGAGAATACCACTATATTAAACATTAATATTAAAGGGGAAAAATGAATTAAAAACATTTAAAACAAAAATTATATGGAAATTTATACATTATCACTTCTGGTCTTCAAGAATGGAAAATTATTATGTCCCAGAGGCATGAAATGAACATTAGTAAATTCACTCTTTCAATTGAAATACAATTATGCCACCCACCCCACTTAGAAAATACCACCCCTATCCTCCTATATTAACACATTTAAAACAAATTTTATCATAATATACCTATGAAAATCACACAAAAAAATACCTATCCTAATCAAAGAATAATTAACATGGAATTAAAAAAAAATCTAGGAATAGTATAGTGAAAACCAATGGAAGATACTCAAATAAGAGAAAATTATATTCCATGAGATTCTTTAATATAATTCCTTATAAATATTTTAAAATTTTTATTATACCATGATGTTACAATAACCAAAATATCTTCTATATATTGGGACTTTTATATAATAATTCCATGACTTGAAACCTTATCCACAAACAACAAATGGTTTACAAATTCATCAATCGTGTGTATGGAAGACAACTACCTTGTGAATAAATGTCGTTTGTTTTTTCATTCTCACATATAATGTATGGGAATGGTGATAGAAATAAATTTTATGCATGATATTTAAAGAATATTTATACCAATGGATTTATTTTATCTAAAATTTACATTTTAACTTCCATTACCTAGGATATATGATAATATCTCCCATGTGTACAATGGACTACTACATTGTAAAGCGATGTGATTCATCATTCACAAATCCTAAAAATGAAAGGTGATAAAGATAAATTTAGTTATTATATATTATATAGATGAAATAATTATTAAATTAATGAAATAATTATAATTTTTAAATTATTATATATATATATATATCATTTTCTTTCTTTCTTTTTCACTCACATTAAGATAATAACATGGTACCTCTTATAGTGGATAGACAGATTCATAAATAGGCATGACTCTATTATAATCACCAAACCACATAGGAGAGATATATATATATATACATATATATATATATTATATGGTATTAATGATATAATAATAATAATTGAATTTAAAATATAACATATCTCATTTTTAAAATGATTTTTGAAAAAAAAATGAACTGTTATGTATCCGAACATACAGCCTACCATCTCCAAGATTGTAACATACTTCATTTTTCATAACTGTCATTGTTGATTTCTTTTAAAAGTATAATTAATGTTTGAATATAATAATTAATTCATATTTTAATTTTAATATGATAGAACACTATAATATGATCACTAACTGGATCTTTAATTTTAAAACATTCTTAAGAAAATAAGGAAATTAACAAATGAAACAATTATAATAAATTATAATTATTAATTAATGGGTGATAAAATAATATAAAATGATTATAAAATATATTATAAATATTAATATAGTTTTTTAAGTCAATTACATGTTTAAAACCACTCTACATGAGGTTAAATCATGATCAGCCAAAAAGAAGTGTGAGGTAAGATATTTAATATCAATTTACACTCCATTGATGCCTATTGTTTGTTATACACATTTCAAATTATTTTTAGTGTATATAAATTCAATTTCCCATATAATATCCTGACAAAATAATTTTTTCCTTGTATATTATGAGGATTACCAAATATTAAGGACATATCACTGTGAGGGGGAAGGGAGAATCAGTGATACATTTTCCTATTAATTTTCACTTCTACAAAAAAACATCACCTACTATTAAATATTTACAACATTTTTGAAAAAAAACAATCACAATTTTAAGAAACACTAGTATTTATATGGTTCTCTACTGAAAAATAGTATCTTTTTCCTTGGAATGGTTTGGAAACAATCCAATACCGTACAATTCACAAGAGAAAAATCCTTTCTGTGGTTACAAAAAAGTAGGATATACCATTATACCTGAGTCACACTATGGTCAATACAACAATACATGTTCTTCTCAAAGGAAAAATTATGTAAATAATGTTTATGTAACATGTAATGAAACATTCACCAATTAGATTCAAACTTGTTACTATGATTCCTTATCAACTTCCATAAGAAAACCATAAAAACAGAATTCATCAATCTTTTACGTAGTAGAAATCATAAAAATCCTTTATTTAATTTTTTACAAAAATAGAATCCACTGGATCATTCTGATTCCACTATATTATTTCACTGCCTGATAAAACAAAAGTCTATAAGAATACATCATAAAAAAATTTGAACACTTCTTCTTTCACTGGAAGCCTATATCCAATTTCTTGGTATGATTTGGTAACTCTGGACACTATCTTCCTTCTTCTTCATTGATCGGGAAACTTCCTCTAGAATGTTATGTCCAAAAACAACTTCTCTATTTCAAAACATTCATTTATTACACTCTCTCTATCTTTACACAAAGACTTTAATAATATAATAAAGTAAAATGAACTTCCTAATATTTATAAAAGATCCAAAAGTTTTTTGGGAAGGAATATGAAATTTTTTTATATCTTAACCTAATTTCTCAAAAATGAAATTCCCCTTTATTTAGGCTCTATATTGGACTTGTTCAATAAATAGAAACATTGCATGATTCTTCTCAAATATTGTTGAATGTTCTGATAACTTCAACAAAAAATTTAATTTAAACAATTATTCAGTCTGATACCAATTATGATTTTTATTTTCCTAATTACAATGAAATAATATATATGAAAAAAATCTTCCATTCTGATGATATATACCATGGGATAATTTTGGAACTATTCTTCTGTAAACATTAATGCATCATTTGAAGCATTTATACACCCCTTTGACAATACAATATAAACAATAATTAGTTTGGAACCATATCCAATATGTCATAAAATAAATTATTATTTCCTTCAATTGATCAAGAAATTCCTCACACTGCGTTCGACAGAGTATCAGTGTTAGCATGGGTCTAATGAATCGGTCTCATATTCAGTCTGACGAATCGATGTCACTACCAGTCTGATGACTCCACACCACTTTTCGTCTGATAATTTTTGAACAACTTGTAGAGGACCAAAATTTATTTTTCTTTATTATTTAAAAATCCCAAAAATATAAACATATAAATCTATATCAATAAACTTATATGATTCTCATGAATCAGTGGAATTCCACTTCAGATGGACAACTGTCAACAACAACTTCTTTATAGTATTTCTTCTTCCACAAAATGTTTCATTTATCATGAATTATTCATGACTTTGAGAACATAAGGTTACAAATAATTCCTTCTAAAATACATTATAATTTACTATAAACTCCCATCCATTCAATACCTCATTTCATTCCAACCAAATGTCAAACTGTTTGAAATCACTTTTTCTTCCCCTTTAATTCATATTGCTCACATAAATACTTTCTCAGACAACTTATGATATATGAGAACCTGAAGAAAAAAAATAATCATATTATTTTTTATATAATCATTCATAAATTGATACATTTTATCATAGAGATAAAAATATTCATTCAGAAACCAAGGTGATTCTGAAATACGACTTCATCCAAAAACCATATTTAGAACATATAAATAAAACCATGGAACATCCTAGTCCATTTTTCGTATTTTTTGGATTACTTTGAAACCTTTAATATTTTATAAATACTTTTCAACCATTCACTAATTTCATCAGATTAGAAAACCATACAATGTATGTTGATTTAATTTTATATTTTCTTGATTACTTCACAACCATTCATTCAATTCGGATTATAATACAACCTTTCATTATTTACATTAGATAAATAAAACAAACAATTTAATTTTATTTAATTTTTTGTCTTTATTTTCCTCATATTTTAAAATTGACTAAAAATAAAACCATAAAACATATTTTCCCCAAAACTATTTCCCAATGTGTTTGTTTTCCGTAGCCCTTAAGAATAATAATCACTTCAAGATAGTTCCCCATTCTCCCTCAATTTTATATATATTCTCATCATATTGTCTCACCCTTATTGATAACAAAATTTAATGGGTCCAATCATGATAATTTTTATTAATATCAAAATCTTGAAAATACTCATTAAGATTATATATACATCACATGTGTTTCTTAAAAAGGAACCTCTAATTAAATAACTCTCTGTCTAAATGGGAGAAATATTTTTATAAAACCATAGTTTGTAATCAATATTATCAATATTTACAATAAAAAATATTTCATGTGTTATTTTTCATTATTATTTAATTATTCTGATATCTAGGTAAATTTTAGAAATTTTTTTTAGATAAATATTACCTAAATCCATGTCAAAAAACACATCAGAAAAATTTAAGTGTAAAAAACACAACTCTAGAAAGAACATATTATTCATAACATCATTAAATTATATTGAAAAAAATTAAGGGACTCATACAATATCTTACTTATTCCAACTCCCTCAATTCCTTTAATGTTGGTACAAATTCAACATTATTTTTTGAATATGGAGGAACTGAAATTGATTATTAGAAGAATCCTTTTAAATGAGAGTCTTATATATGATTTTTATTTTTATTATTCTTCTTGTATTTTTCATTGGATTCATTTTATTCCTTTTATTCATCATTCTCAGATCATTCAACATAATTTTTTTCATCTGTAGATTTTTTAATTAGGATATGAAATTATATTCATCTTTAAATTTTTTTTGCTATAGGTTGTTTTTAACAACATTTCCATGCCTTACTTATATTAGGGAAAAATATTCAATCAATTATTGGTAGAATTCCCATTTATCTCAAATATATTACATCATTTTTAATTCATCAAAACACAATATATTGATAAATAATTTTATCAAATTTTCTCACATATAAGGAAATATTTTCATCCCATTTCATTTTACTAATTTCATTTTTTATCACTTTCTATCCATGTTAACATGTTCTCACTAGATAACTGAGCACTCTATCTTTATAGGATCAACATGATTATTTTTCCAAAATTTCAAAGAACCCTTGTTAGATTTCTTATTTAGAAAGGAATGACCCCACCTCAACAGATTCTTTCTATATATCATGGAATAGTTTTAAGGATGTTGATTAAATTAATACATATTTTCCATATGTCCAAATACACCACAATAGCAGTAGTACCCCTATATCGAATAATTTCTTCTGTATCATTCATACTATTTGTAATTGTGAAAATGTTTCTTAGAAACCTTATTATAATTATCATCGAAACTTTTTTAACCCACAAATATTCTATTATTAAACAAAATTTTCTCCTTGAATTCATATTTCTTTCCAACCTTATTAGAATCAAATGTAGTAGGAACTGTATTTTTTGACTCATAATTTTTAAAATATTCTAAACAACCAAAATTTTAGACATGGTACAAACACAAGAATTTACTAGGAATAGTATTATTGTTAACATATTCAAATTTCTTATCAATAATTGAATTTAACTTTTGATTCCACTCAATTATATCATTTTTATAACATTCACTATATTTAGATATATAGTTAATGAAATTTGTAACTTCCTTCTCAATAATAGAAATCTTTTTTTGGAAAAGATCAAAATCTTATTCCTTTTCATTAAACATTACATATAGATGTTAAATTTAATTATTTTACTTCTCTAGATACCTATTTATAGAATCAACCTCTTAAAGTAACTATGATTTTATTACGGAGGAAATTATTGAATATTTTTTGTAGTAAATTCTTTATAACGACCTGAACTATTATAAATAATATTTCCCCTAAAAATTTAATTAAATTTCTTATTATTTATTATGGTTATATAAAGAAAATAAAATTAATATGTTATAAGATCTCATATTTAAAATACCATTAAGCACATTTACCATTGATAATATATCCATTGTATAAGGATCACATGATCAATATAAATACATGGTTTTAAAAAATCCAACCAACAAAAACAATGGCAATGATAGCCTCAACTAGTAGGTTCATACCCTATGAAGTCTATTTATCAGATCTTCCAAGGGATATATAAACCATGGTATTTTCCCTCTACCAATACCATGTAGTGATCCAACATCTTAAGAATGAGAAAAACCATTTATGGGAGAAGTTAAAGCTCAACAAGATCACAACCAAACCATGTTCCCCGAACCTCTGCATGAATGTCGTAGGGTCTCACACATTACTCCTAGGGAATATTATAGTTGATTAAAGGAATATGTATGCAGAAAATAATTATAATTATAATTATATTCTATTTTTAATAAAATAATGGATATATTTACTCTTAATTGTTACATTATAAATGATTTTTGTTTCTGGTACAATAAAATAGAAATTTTATTTTTGGGTAGTATTTAAATTCAACAAAGGAATTAATTTCATTGATTTAATATATATTTGAAATAAATATTATGTTAATAAAATATTAGTATAAATATTTGTTATTAAATATTAATTATTATATAATGTTTATGAAGTGAAATTTCATTTTATAGTAGTTCGAAAATTGTTTTTGTCAAAAAACCCAACATTTCTCAATAAATGTGAATTGTTATATCAAAAGTTTTAATGAAAAAAAAATTGAAAATTATTTATAAATAATTAATATTATTTTTTGAATCAAATTGTTGGAATTATCCTATAGTGAATTTTTCTTAATTTTATTTGACAGTCAAATTTTTGAGTAAAAATTAAATACCATATAAATAAACAATGTGTATATTAAAATAATAATGAACAAAAAGTTATGTAATAAATAATATAATTCATATCTCTAAAAAATATATGTTTTTCTTTTAATATAATTTTATTTTCAATTTATTTGAATAATTTTATAAAACGGATACCAATCCTCTAAAACTAGTAATATATTTTAAGGTTTTAAAATCATTTTGTTAAGAGTACGACTCACTTCTCCTTATAAAAGGATTTCATTTCATTAATTTAAGTTCATGTAATTATAAAATAATGAAATCCACTTCCATTTGGAGTAAACCATGGGAAAATACCTTATTATGGTTTATTATTATTGATATTTTATTAAATAGATTAAAAAAACAATATTTGAGAAATATTAATGAAATCCCCATTCATTTCCATTATGAACACTCCCAAGATCCCATATCTCCTTACAAAAAATACTTAGATAAAATCCACAACCCAAACTCCCCTCTCTATAGACATTCCAAGGATCCCCCAAGCTATCAATAAGCCCATCCTAAGCATTTGAAGTCACACTCTCATGGTAAGGGATCCTCTCATTATCCTCTTTAAAAAAGTTTCTTTATTATCTGATACATTCTTTTTCCAACTCGTAATGTTGGGATATATATATTTCTTTGTAACTATTATTGATAATATGATTTCAAAATAATGTAACCCTTTCTCTCTCATCAACAAATTTTATGAAATTTTAAGTGACATTATTTTGGTTCTAAAATTTCACCATCATTTTCCATGAAAAAAACAATTGTGTAGTGGATACAATAATCATTTTCTATAAAGGGTATTCACATTTTTACACATATAATTCTTTGAATTTGTAATTGAATTTAAGTATTACATGGACCTTGATCCTAAAATAAGATATCATGATGAATGACTCCATGTTTTATGATCTATGTGAACAATTATTCATGAGAATTAAATCGAATTAATTGGGGAACACAGAATTATATATTGCTTCAATCCATTAGGTAACATTTTGTCTCATGAGATTTCATATTTGGATATATAGTAAAGATGATTCTTATATGTGAATTTTTCTATAATTATTTCTTGGATGTCATCTTTTAAATATTCTTACAATTTAGTGTGTCAAGATGTTTCCACTTTTCCCATTCTGCGTTTATGATTATCATGATATATCATACCTCATTATTCCTAATATTAATTATCACTCACTTTATACCCCAATTATATTAAGATTTTCTAACATGTATTACATTCTTCATGATATTCCATGTTAATTCCTTTACTATCCTGTATAGCTAACCTTATTCTTATGTATGTCCCTAGGTTATCCAATGATGTTTTAGGTATTATCTTGTTATATAAGATTTAAAATAAAGATGATGTTTTTTCTATTTTAATTTTTTTTGTAATTTACCTAATTCCAAAATAAACTAGACAACTCAATCATCTGGGATGTAATATTTGTACATTTATATAACAAATAATTAACTAATTTTTTTATAAATATCATGGTTGTTATATTTGCTATCAAAGGAAATTTTTATGTTTTTTTGGTTTAGGATTTGAAAAGTATAGAGAATTCCTTTGGGATTGTAAGAAGCATAATATAACATAACTAAATTTTGGTAAGTATAATATAAGTCATTTTCTAGGAAAATACATACCTTTTTAAATACTACATGTGGATGTGGGTAAAGTACTCAGGCACATGGTTGTAGAATACGCAAACACATCATTGAGCTAGACTCAACTGGGAACTGGTGCATAGAAACTAGCCTTTCTACACACATGGTTTGAAAAACTAAGGGGATATTATTTAGTAAATCCCCAAACTCACTACAAATGATTATTAGGGGAACAAGAAAAATTCCGTAAGTGTTTATATTTGGAAATTGATCTTGGATAAAAAAGATTAAAGACCACAAATTCTTATGTTAAGAAATAAATGTAATTTATAAGTTATCCCTTTAATATAATTAGATTTCCCCTTTATTTTTTTAATTTCCAAAAATTAACAAACTGTAATATTCCATTTATTAGATATAATTGAATAAAAGAGGAATCAGTTAAACAACCAATATGATGGGAAATGTAATGACTACACTAATGAGATTCCAAACTTGATGGGAGTAGAAATGGTGAACATTATGAAAATTACCTTTTAGATGACTCTCATTTCGAATAGAAATTTATATTATGAGTAGCTTCCCAATTCCCACAAGAGAGAAAAATATAGGATTGATAACATTGTGTGAAAATAACTCTAAGTTTCAACAGATTGTGTGATCCCTTAATCAGGAAACAATGTATCAACTTTATCGAGAAGATCTTCTCTATCCTTCAATATTTTGAGCAAGAGAAGGTTATATATTTTGTTTATCATATGGAGGGGGAAGCTGATCAATGGTGAAATTTTATTAAAAATGTGAATCCTGAGTAAGAGATCAAAACATTGGATTGGAAGGGATTCATTAAAATGTTTTTGAAAAATATATTCTTCACACTCTCCGATATAAAATGGAAAGGGATTTACTTTACCTCAAGGAAAAAGATGATTAAACTTCCTAGGAGTATGAGGTAATGTTCACAATTCATTCACAATATTCCCCTGATATTTTTGTCTTCCACAATATTCAAAGAAAAGATATAGTTATCTGAAACATTGATAGCTATGAAGAAATTATCTGATGTGACCTTAGAGAAGAAATTGTGATTGTTTAATATTAGGGGTATAATGGGGAAAGAAGTGTAAATTAGAGTTTAATTATATAATTATTATAGGGAAATATAATGGTTCTAAATGATTTCAACATCCCACTTGTCAAAGGTGGAGAAGTAATAACATTAAAAATGAATTAGGGGGTGAAGAAATGTTTTAGGTGTACAGAGGAAGAAAACCACGCTAGTGATTCATGACAAGAAAAACCTATTAATGCAATAGAGAAAATTAATTCTATATTAAAACCATTGAACATTTTAAATTTTTTTAACTATAGGGAACTAAAAAACATTTAAACCTAATACAATAAGCAATGGTTTTTTAGTGACAACCAACATCCTCAAAGAAAGCAAGGGTGTTCTCTTTTTCATCACAACCATTGAGGTGGATACCCCCAAAGAAGTGGTGATAGGTATGCATGTCATTAATTTTTGAATATCCAACTTACATTTTGATTTATTTTTTATGAATTTATTAATATCGTAATAATATTTTAAAACTATTCAAGAACCACCACAAATCAAGGAAGTAGAGTTTTTAGTGAAAATTGAAAATGGAGAATGTGGTGCATCACATGTATTTAAATATTTTCCTCTCAGAATTTGAGGTTTGAAATTCCCAAAGAACCTTTTAATACTCCCATTGGATTAATTTCATGCAATTATAGGCATGGGTCATCCCTCCCTACATATATCCAACATAAATTTCTATAAGATGGAAATGAATATTTATATTATGAATCATCCCCTGATTCTGTACTAGTGAACAAAGGCGGATGAATCGTCTTTAGAACCAAAATCTATGGCATGGATATATCACCCATGGAGAAAGTTTATCAACCTCATATTACTGAGACCAAGGAGTGAATCATCATTGAACACATGAACGTTGTTATGGAATACACTGATGTGTATCTCAAATAATTTTCATGTCTTCCTCCAAACTGAGTGGTTGAATTTTCAATCAAGCTTATATGTATAAACTTTCCAATATCCAAGACTCCATTTAGAATAGATGTCCTAGAAGTTGAGTATTTAAAGAAAAATATAAAGTATAATATGGTTAATGGTTTCATATTCCCAAGTGCTTCACCATGGGGTGAAAAAGTCATATTCATCAAAAAGAAGGATCGACCAATCTGCCTCTTCATTAATTATCATGTGTTGAACAAGATCACGATAATAAAAAAGTATCATCTATCATGAATTTTTGACTTGTTCGATTAAATGCATGGACCACAATAATTCTCCATGGTGGATCTGTGATAGATGTATTACCTAGTTAGGGTGAAGAAGGAGGATATCCTCAGGACTAGTTTTTGTACATGGTATAGTGTCATTGAGTTTATAGTAATTCCATTACTACTCACTATTGATCCTGAAATCTTCATGGACATCATGAATAATATTTCTTGGGATTACCTAAAAAAATTGGGAATATTTATATATGATATTATAATATATTCTAAAATCAAGGAGGATCATGGGGAGTATCTGATCACATTGCTAATGATATTATGAAAGGAGAGGATTTATCCCAATGTGAGTTTTGGTTGAAGGGAGTAAATTTATTGGGGAATATCATCATAATGAATGGGATATCTATAGATTTTTAAAATATGTAAGAAATTAAAGGATATTTGAGGAAAATATTTTTAATAGATATCTGTAGAATCTATGGATTAATTGGGTACTATCATCGATTTGTGGGAAATTTATCATTCTTTTAAAAATAGCTAACCAAGATAACTCGAAATGGAGTCATGTTTTATTAGAATAATGAATGTGAAGAGAGATTTAAGGAGTTGAAAATGATTCTCATCATTGCACTTGTACTCACACTACCCACTTATAGATAACTTTTCATGGTATTCAGTGATGATTTGGAGAAGGTATTGGGTGGTGTGTTAATGCAGAATGAAAAAGTTATGGACTAGGCTTCAAGGTAGTTGAAATTTCACAAAATGAACTAACAAACACAAGATATTCAGTTAGATATAGTAATCTTTAAATTGAAAATATATTAAAATTATATATTGGGGGAGAAGTTTTAGATATATAAGGATAAAAAATTCCTAAAATGTATATTCACATAAAATGAAATGAAGATTCCCCAATGATGATGGTTAGAGATGATCAAAGAATGTGACCAATAAATCCACTACCATCAGGGTATGGAAAATAAAGTGTAGGTTTCATTAATTTTAATAGATACATTAATTTTATCAAGGATGTGAATTGAAAAGGATTTGACCTTTATAGAGTTATAAATGGTAGATATGGGAATCATAAATGATGGAACATCATAAACCCTTTCACAAATGATTTCTCAACCATACATTATAGAGAGGATAAAGGATATCAAAATAAATGAAGGGGAAATTTAGAAGAAATTAGATATCCTCGGTGTTCAATGTTAATGAAGAATGAGTTATATGATTTTTTTCATAATTATTATTACCATAAAATCTTTATCTAAATAAAGAGTCGTGGTAAGATGCACATAGTTTGATTTTATCCATCAACTAAAGAAGCACAAAGATGTGTCAATATATCAGATAGACCGATTTATGGAACAAAATGAAAAATGAGATCTTGTAATATACCTCAAGATGTCTTCTATTTCACCAATTAAATGATTAAAGGAAGAAAAAAAGGGGGATAATTAAACCACTACACATACCTATATGGATATGAGAAAGAATCACTATGGAATTTTCCATTGGTCTTCCAAATACATCAGGAGTAAATAATTCTGTATGGGTTTTAGTGGGTCATCTTATAAAGATTGCACAGTTTATTATGATTCAAGTTGACTTTTCCCCTGATCAATATACAAGGACATACATTAGTGAAGTGGTGTGGTATCATGGAATATGAATTTTGATTGTATCTCAGAAAGACCCCTCGATTTATCAAGAAGTTCAAGAAGAGTCTCTAGTACACTCTAAATACTAACATGTATTTCAAAATAGCTTATCACCCTCAAACTGATGGCTAATCAGAGTAGACTATCCAAACAGTCATGGACATGTTGAGAGCATGATATATTGACTTCAAATGAGGTTGGGACCAATATCTTCCTCTATCTAAGTTTTCATATAATAAATATTTGAAATCAATCAACCAAATGAAACCATATGAAGACCTTTATGATAAGAGGTTACAAACAACTGAAATCTGGGAAGAAGTTTGGAAAAAAACTTCTAGGTCATGAAATGGTGGGAAAGATCAAGGCCATTAAACAGTACATGAAGACTACTCAAATTTGAAAAAAGATATATGGTGACAATCATAGAAGATGCCTAGAGTTTTTTTTGGAGACATGATATTCCTTCATATATCTCTATGGTAGAAATTGATGAGATTTGGTATTAAGGGAAATCATAGTCCAAGATACATCGACCACTTTCAGATCCTCAGTCACATTAGAGTGGTGTCCAATAAACTAGAAATCTCACATAACCTCTATCAAGTATATGATTTATACCATGTATCCCTATGGATGATTACATAGAATAATTATCAAATGTACTCAATCAAGAGGTGGTACTGTAGGAGTATTCTTTTTTACTTGGAAAATTAGTTGGAAAAAATATTAGAACACAAAGACAATGTTATAAAAAAATAATAAAATATACATTGTCAATGTATTTTGGAAAAACAAAAAGTTTGATAAAGCAATGTGGGAGGTGGAGAAAGTGATGAAATAGAGCTACCATCATCTTCTTTAGTGTGGGAAATGGAATTTTGGAGGGAAAAGTTTCTGAAGGGGGTATGATTGTAAGGACCCAAAATTTTATTAATAACATTTCCCCATAGAGTTTAATTAAATGTATTATTATGTATTATGTTTATAGAAAACACATCCACTACCATATTTTCATTATATCATATTTAAAACAAAATTAATAAATTTTACCATTTATAATATAGTCATTTTTGAATTATCACATTATCTGTATAAATATAGGTTTGTAAAAAATGAAATCAATACGGAAAAAGGATGTGATGGCCTCAACCTGTAGGATCATACCCTATAGAACCCATTTATCAGAGCATATGAGGTAGATAATATCACTGGGAATTGACCTTGATCATTCAAAAGTTGATATGCAATAACTTATGTCTGATATAAACCATTTACAGGATACGATCAAGCTCATAATGATCACGAACTAAACCAGGTTTGTCAAACCACCCCGTGATAGTATCACAGTCGTGCGTATTACCCTTAGGTAATTTGATGGTGAATTAAATGGACATGTATAAATACCTTGATAATAAGAATATGTTTATTATTTTTTCAAAATAATAATTGTTATATTTTCTTGTTATTGTTACTTTATAAATGATTTCTATTTTTCATATAATAAAACACAACTTTTATTTACAGGTAAAATTTATATTGAATCGAGGAATTTATTTTCATGAATTAATATATTTTAAAAAAATATTTTAATAATATACAATTTTTAAATAATTTCTATTCTATATAAATTATCATATAATTATTATGATGTAAAATGTAATTTTATAAGGGTTCAAAAACTGTTATTCTCAAAAACCATGAATTTTCAATAAGTGTTATCTCTTATTTTAAAAGTGTAAATGAACATATTTAGATAATTATAATGATAAAATGAATTTTATTTTTGTAATCATAATATATAAATTATCCAAAAGAAAATTTTCATATTTTTCAGTAACAGTAAAATTTTCAGATAAAAATTAATTACCTTATAAATATACCGTATATATTATGACATAATAATAACCAAAATGTTATGAAATAAATATTATAAGGGGTATCCAAGATCAAATATTTTATTTCCCTTTTAATTAATGTTTTTTATGTTTAGTTTACTTATTTTATAAATCCCTTATGAATCCACTATAACCATTAATATATTTTCTGTTTTTAAAATCATTTCTTTAGGAGTGTGACTTAGTTCCACGTTAAAAAGGGTATTATTTTATTATTTTAGGCCCAAGACCATATAAAATAATTAAATACACTACAATTCTATGTAAACCATTAGAAAAAACCAGTTTACGACTTGTGGTTTTGGTTATTTTATTATATAGTGTCCAAAACCCGTGTTTGAGAAATATTATATAAATACACACTCATGAACTATATAAACCCACAGAAGATCCCATTAATCAGACCTAAAAATAATTGGATCACATATTAACTCTTCCCTCTAATCTTTATTGTACCCCCAAGGTTTCATCAATATTATAAGAAGCTCATCCCAAGAATTTGATGCCGCACTCTCAAGGTAAGGGATCCTATCGTTCTCCTCTATATTAATGTTTCTTCATTATCTTATACTTATATTTCAATTTTATATTTTTTGGATAGAAATTTAATTTTACCTATTATTGATCATTTTATTTTCAAATAATTAGAGACCTCATTTTATATCATCAACCCATTTTATAAGTTTTAATGTGACCCTATTATGTTGATGAAATTTCACAGCAGTTTTTTATGCCATAAAAAATTGTCTACTGAACAACATACCCATTTACTGTCAAATGTGTTCACCTTTATACACTTATAATTATTTAACATGGTTCATAATGTATGTATTCCAAACTCCTATATCATGAAATAATATATTATGATGATTGAATGCATTTTTAATGATCCATTTGGCACAATTAATTATGAGAAAGAAATGAAATTGATGGGTGAAACAAAAAATATATAGCACTCTAATGAATGGGTAATTTTTAGTCTGATGAGACTTCATGTTGGGAATGGGAGTAACCATGATTCCATTATGGGCCTTTTTTACTTCATTATTTCTTTGAATTAATCCTTGACCTATGTTTATGATGTAATATTATAAGATGTTGCAACAATTACAATGTTACCTTTATGATTATCTTACAATATCAATCTTTAGTATTCAGGTTTATGATTCTCACTCATTTCCTGACCCACTGATATAAATATATTTCTAACACATATTAATTTATTAATTTCATTCTATTTTTATTGATTATTGGTATTTATAACTCACCCATTTCATATGTATGTCCCCAGGTTATCCCAGGTAGTTTTAAGTACTAGCATGTTAAGGAATTTTTTAATAAGGGTAATTTTTTTCATGCTTTAAATTGTTATGTAACATACCTAATTCTGAAAGTTACTAGACGTATTGATCGTTCAATTTTTATTATGTTTAATTTTATCTAATAAATATGAACTAAAATGTAATAAAGTGTGTGGTTGTTATATTCCATCTCTGACTTATTTATTTCTTTGTCAAGTATTCAAATCATTTTTAGAGATTATTTCAGTTATCTTATATGATTAAAGTCTATCTCAGTTTATTCTTATTCAAATTTAAAAATTTTACCACTGTAATAAACATCATCATTAACTATTTAAATTAATGTGGTTTCTTTATAAATATTAGTGAACTTTATATATTCTACTTAACTATAATCATATTTAGAAGAAAGGTTTCTCTATTTTTGTTTGGAGAACCTTTAGCCCTTTCCTTTGGAGTAATATTTTTCAACATGTTTCTTCCATGATCTTCTTGACCTCTTTTTAATTGTCAATTTAATCGGCATAATTTTCATCCTTATCCCCTATTCGAGAAAAATTATAAATAAGGTGCCCAACGACTCCACATCACAATTTTATTTATGGGAAATTTACTTTTATAAATTCTTGTAATTATTTTTACATTCTTTAAAAACATTGAGTAGAATATATCAAGATTGTTACTAACCTCATTTTTAAATTTATAATCATCAGCTTCTTCTTCTTTGTTAAGAATCTTCCTAGCCATTTCAATCTTGACATGCTTCAAAAAAAATTCGTTATCATCTTTTGTTTTTTCCTTTCATAACATTATCCCTATACATTTAATAAGTACTAATATTACTGTGTGGGACATATAGAGATAGACTTTTTGGATCTATATCCTCTGACAATGAATCTTTGGAAACAAAACTATCAGGAAGAGTTCTAAATATAATTTTAACAACTTTTTAGTTTACCAACTTCTCACCAAGACAATTTCTGGAGAAAAAAAAATATCATTCACCCTTATAAATAATTACTAATAGACTCAACTACACCCATCTTACGATATTTATTCTTAGGCCTCCAGATTTGTAAATTTTCCTTCTTCTATTTTTTATTACATTATTTAGTGTTATTCAAAGTACCCCAGCTACACTTGATAGATGCAACTAAATTCACTCATAGAAACTCTATTTCAGATTGTGATGAGGGTAAATAATTTTTATCTCTTCCATCATTATCATGGTTTTCATTATCAACAACTGTAAGAGAAGTTTTCTTAACATAGGGAATAAATCCATTAGTGTCTATTTAAAAAACATCATACCCAAGAGACTTAAGATATGATAGTATTCTATATTTCTATATATTATATTTATTATCACTTATGATCGGAATCCCAATACATTTAACACAATTTGGATTCCCCATAACAAATTCTTCTAAAAAAACTCAAAAAATAGTGAATTAATAGAACTTATTCTCTAATACCAATTAAATATTTCCAACCAAGAAGCATTTATCACTAAGACTGTTAGGGGTGAATTTTTGATAACTTTTCTTTTTAATTATCCATTATTTTAAAAAATCGTCACCTCCTATTAATGATTTACCCTTTTTCTTAAAACAAAATAATCACACATCCACTAGAATATAAGTATTTACATGTTTTTATACACAAAAAGAGTTGATACATCCATGGAATGTTTTGGAAACAACTTAATACTACACAAAAAATGAAAAAAAACATTTATATTGATACAAAAATTTTGATATACCCTTACACATTTGTGACACTATGATCAACACAACGGTGTAGGTGCTTCTCTTACAACAAATGATATAGAAAATGTCTGTACAAAAAAGTAATAATGAATTCACCAGTTAGTTGTAATAATGTTATTGTGATGCCTTATCAAATTTCATAACAAAACCTCTAAACCATAGTTCATCACTTTTCTACCCAAAATAATGTAGGAACAACCATTCATGACATTTTCATGGAGACACAGTCTGATGGATTAGTTTGATTATTAAGTTCAATTTCTCAGTCGGAAAAACTACATATCTACAAGAATAACTTGGAAAAAATTCGTATCCGCTTATTATCTCCTAATAATACTACATCTAATTTATTGGTATAATTTGGTAACTCAGGACACTATCTATTTTCTTCTTCTTCTATTCAGAAACTTCCCTCAGAATGTTCTGTTCGGAATCATTTATCTATTTAAAAACATTCAACACATTGGATCTCTCATTATTCAAATAAGATCAATAATTATGTTATAAATACAAACATACTTCCTACTATTTACAGGAGAGACACATTTTTTTGGGTGTGGATCTAGAAATCATTTAATGCTTAATCAAATTTCCTGAAACATGAACTTCCTCTTAATTTTGGATCTATCTTTGACTTATTTAGCACGTCTAAAATTTTGTCGATTATCCTCAAAACATGTAAAATATTATCAAAAAATCAACCTTTTTAATTATGTAAAAACCATTATTTCGTATTATGTAAATTTTCATTTTGATATTACTCATTATGATGGAAATGGTTGTAGGACTGAAATTTTTTATTCTAATTCCATGTACCATGAAAAACATTTGAATCAATTCCTCCATAAAAATTGTTGGATATTTTTTAGAATTAAAAACCCCCTTTTTAAAATACATTGGTAGAAAAAATTACTTTGGAACCACATCCAAAATATCTTGAATTTTATTATTATTTCCTTCAATTATTCAACAATTTCTATAGACTGCGTCTACTAATGTATCAATGTTCGCATTCATCTGATAAAACTATCTCAGATTCACTATGATAAATTAGTGTCAATTCCTATCTAATGAGTGTCCACAACATCGTTTCTGATGACCCTTGACCAACTTAATATATAGAAACATATATTTTTCATTTTTATTCAAAATTACCATCAATATATGCATATAAATATGCATCAACCAACTTTTCTACCTCCAATGTATAAGTGGAATGCCACATCATATTAGACTATTGTCAGCAGAAACATCCTTCTAGAATTTATTCTCCAAAAATCCTTTTCTTGTATCATGACTTTGAGAAAATATGGATAAACGCATAATCTCATGAAATACATTAAAAATTTTTATGACTTCCATTCCTTTTGGCATCACATATCTTTCCCTCCAAACCTCATCCTAATTAGAAACAATTATTCTCTCCTATTCTTTCATAATTCTTGCATCATAATATTTTCAGAAAACATATTATTTATAAGAAATCCTAGATTAGTAAAGCATCATTATATTTTTTATGGAGACATTCAGACTCATATTCTTTTTCTTATACTGATCAAACTTTCTTTCCGTACATATGATAACTCTAAAAGACAAAATCAACCACCAACCATCAATATAATAGAAAAAAACAAGTTACATTCCTATCAAATTTGATTCTAATTTTCTAATTAATTTTCATCATCACATTTTTATGATTACATTATAAAATTTCATTTTTTTCATCCGATCACCAAAAGATACATTGTAATTTTATTTCTTATCCTATTTTCTGACTACTTTGAAACCTTTCATTCGTTTTTATTACACCACAACATTTCATTATTATCTTCTGATAAAAAAACATACAATTTATGTTTATTTATTCTATTGAAAACATATTCTTCATATTTATATATTGAAAAAAAATTATAACAAAAGAACGTGATCGCAACATATAATGCTTAATTTGATTTATCTAATCCAAGAGGATTTGACTTTGAAATCACCAAGTGGTAATGTTATTTTTAAGTGTAACATTTTTTGTGATCATTTACATTATTTTGAAACAATAAAATTATTGAAATAATTTTTCATTATATATTACATTTCTCATAATTTTATATATTATTGTGTGGTGTATATGATTATTATGTAAATTATATTCCATTTTTGACATATGGTGTTTACTTTAGAATTTTATTTTATTAATTGGGGAAATAATGATAAATATGTATCCTTTACCCAAAACATATATTTGAGAAAACACATTGTTTAGGAATTATATATATTATTAGATATATGATGGATATATTTGAAATGGAATACATGGGAGGTGGACCACTTAGTGTAGGCCCCATGAAGAATCAGTAGTCTCATGGGATGACTATGTTGTCCAAATAAGATGGAATTTGACCAAGTATGTTTTATCTTATATAGATGATAGGGACAGAAAGTAATGGTTTTCATGATCCTAATACATAACATCCAATAATTAATAATTTCATTAACTCAGTATTCAGTTATTTATACCTACTATATGTAGTACCCTTGCACTAGAAATCCTAGATTTGATATCTACTATAATTACATTGGCATGATTATAAAAAAATGCATCATGAAGGAACATTTAATTTTGTGTTCATCCAAATCTATATACATACATGAGTCTTATTATCATGCCTCAACCTATCATGTTGTATTTCATTTTTCATTATAACATTACTGGGAGAATATTATTATTAATAATATTATTGTCAGTTATATTATTATTAATAGGGTTTTTAATTTAATTCATTTTATTTTATTTTATTATTTATTTTTCTCTCTTTTTATTTTATATTCATTCTCCTTGGTGTGTCGCACAAGACCCTCCCCCCCACCTCTCCCAGCAGCACGCTACCCCTCTTCTGAAAAACTCTCCTATTGTGGCCTCCTTCCAATGAGCCACCATAGGAACCATGCTACTCATATCCCCTCTCTGACTTGACCAGCACACAACACTTCCTCTCAGGGTTCTCCATGTCTGCACATGTCACACCTATCTCACTCCTCTTTCAGTTTCCAATTTCAACCAGTTTTCTTAATCAATGTTATCAGAATAGTTGAGGTAATACCTTATTATGTATCCTCATCCATCAATTTTTACGATTTAGGTATCCCTTTCACCCCTTTCTATTTGGTTGAACCACCTAGGTTAGGCTTTGATCCATTTTTTATCCTTCTTATGCTAGGGTGTGAAATTCCTCTCATAAGACCCCTTCGTGTGAGGATAGACATTCCTCACTGAAGGTGAATTAGATTCTCTTGGTTTTAGTACACCATTATCAATTCAAGGTATGGGTTTATACCACTCTTTTTCTACACCATCTCAATTTCGTACTTTTCTGGTCTTATGGTTCTTAGAATGTTTTGCATAGTGTGGTAGATTGTTTTGTGTGGTTACGAGTCACCAGTACAAAGGTGAATGACTTGTGTGTGCATAGGTAAGTAGATATATACATGTAGGTTCCCCCATTATTTTTATATTCATCCATGTAATTGAATGTACATGTATGGGGCTAGGTGTGACTGTGTGTATATACAAAAAATGCATACACAAGTGACTAGAGACTAGTATATGTGTATAAGCATACCAATAAGGACCCCTATACACATGCTCTTGGGTCATGTGGATTTGTGCATAGGGGATATGTGTCCTTATAAGTACATGAAGGTATGTTTTCATTGTGTGGGAGAAGAAGCTTTTATTTATAAATCACTAAGAGCTGAAGTGGAGATAATGATTCCATTCTGAGGTAGGATCCCAATGTCGTAACATTTCATTATAATTTCCATAATTGCTTTGTATTCTAAAAAAATGTTTTTTTATTCTACATAAAATGAATATGAAATATTTATATACATGTATATATATAAATGATTATGGTTCATGAAAAGTTATTTCATTGATGTTTTGAACATGAATCAGGTATTTCCAAAGGCGTGTGGTCTTTATGCTAGTTTTTTTTGTAAAATTGACATGGCATATTTTTTTCCAAATAATTTCCAAAGTGATTTAAAAAATGCGTTTTTGTGTAGAATTAAGTTTAAATGGATGTTTGATTCCCTTAAAAGGATTACATCATTTGTAAATGTTTTTTTGTGCTTCTATTAAATATATAACACCTTGTTTGTTTATTCACACATTAAAACTAGTTGGGAAACTTAAATATGTTGGGTGATTATGTTTCTAAAATGAAAAGGGTTTTTTGCAAGTGATTAAGCCCATCTGGAACTTTAATAATTATTTTTGAAAAATGAAGACCCCTCTTAAGGAGTTCTCCCTTACTTTAGTAAAATGAGGTGTATGTAAAATGTACGAATTATTATATGTTATTAGTGAAGAATACTATGAAATGATATGTTTTTTTTGCAAAAAAGGTAATGCACGTAGGGGGGGTCAGTGGTGAAAACATGAATGTTTTTAGATAAATAATGTGATGTATGTGTTACCTTACTTGTTGATAAAACTCACCACCACTTGAAATGGAGCACGTAGCAAACCTATGTGTCTAGGTGGGTATACTAGGACTAGTACTCTTGATGATACAGAAGTGGTTCATCCCAGTTTCATCTAGCAGGATTGATGCTTACAAACCTAACTAAACATAATGACAATTTATTGGAGAACACTACATTAAGGGTTTGTTTCATAATAGTGGCACAAGAACGAGTGCGTGGTTTACTATGGTTGTTATTCCACATTTCACTGAGGTATAAGGATCCAAGGTCCTTAACTAACACTAGCTACTTAGAGATTCCCCATGGTGCTTATGACATGATTTTCAATTCAGTTGTTTCATGCATCTTTCCACTTTCATGGAACCCATATTTATATTTAAATTGATTCCCTTTTATTTTGAATTATTAATTCATTTTTGGATTATATTTTGACAATGTAGTGGCAGAGAAATGTTTTCCTTAAAAATGTACACCTATTACTTGATTTAGAATAGAATAATAAAATGGGTCTTCTTTTCAAACTAGTATGTATTGGATATCAATTTATTTGTTAGGAAATATGGTGTTGTTATTCCTTGGATTTCCTAATGAGAATATTAGTGCTCACACCTACTTTACTTTTCAGTTTCATTTTCTAGTCTTGGATCACTCATTGAGTGAGTGTAGTTCTATGTTTAATGGTGACCCATGGGGTCACTTAGAGGTATGACTAGCTGGTTATCTTTATTTTGTTTTTCACTCTTACTTTTTTTCTTATCTTTTTTGGTTTATTTTTGTTTATTTTCCTTTTATGTTTTGTTATAAATCATTAACAACCAATTTATTTTATTCTCAACATTATTTACCAACCTGTGGGGATCAGAAATTCCATTTAAGGCATGCCACAGACTAGCTCGGGTGACCATTTTAGGTTCGACCAGAGTAGGTTTGTGAAAAAATGGTATCAATTGAGGTTTAGACTATGTCTTTTTGGGATTTATGATAATTTGGAGTTAATAGTTTTAGAATTCAAGTTGTCAATTGTGGGTATGTTCTTGATCATCAATTATTCAGAATGACAATTGAATTTCCATGGTGGTCTAGGATGGTCTTGTCCTGAAGTTTGTATTTGGATCTCAGTTGTTTTCGAGGTCTTTAGTCATGTCTGGGTGTTTTTGGTTGGTCTTGAAATTTGGTGGTCAATTTGTAGGGGTGCATGGTTTCTATTCATGGCTTGGAAATCAATGTGTATACCATGTAATTTCCTCTGATCACTTTCTATTTTCTCACTTGTTTGGTGCACGGTCTTCCAAACTCTGTGGCCAAACCGTGTGTTAAAGTTGTTTATTTGAGAATTTGGGATCTTGGTTCACTAAGTGAATTGGTTGTTCTAGGATTTTATTGGTGTGAGTTTTAGTTGTTTTGGGGTGTTTATCTTGGGTTACAAAATTGATGATTGTTCATCTGAAATTAGATTTCCAAAATGAAAATTTCCATTTTCATGAAAATATACTGAGTTGTTTTGGGGATGGGAAGTGTTTTAAAAAATGTTTTGAGATCGTGAAATGTTTTATAAAAAATTAAAATGAAATTGTTTTGGAAAGTGATTGGAGATTTTTTTGGAAGTTATTGTGGAATGTAAAATTGGAGTTTCTTGAAAACATCAATTTTGAGGCGCTTTGCTTTAGGATTATAAAGGATGGCATCAAAATTGGTTTAGAGTTTCAAACCCTGGTTGGATGTTTTGTTTTAGAAATGAGATGGTTTGGTTTAAATTTTTTATTCCATGGGACACCCACATGTATGGATGAATGAAATGGTATGTGGATGGGTGTTGTTACGCATGCATGGGTTCCGATGTTGGCACATGGACGTATGTATGTGAGGTTTCATGGAATAAAAATGGTGAGTGATTGGTTTTAAAGGTGTGTTTTGTTTTCTAAAAGAATGTTTGGATTAGTGATGTGATGGGATGATTTTTTTTAATAAATTTAAAAAGGAATGTGGGTTTTAAACAATCAGATGGTTTTGAAGTCGGATGGTTTTGAAAATGGTCATTTGTTAAAGAAGAGTTTAGGCTTTGTTGGGGATGTTGATTAGGTATTATTTCAGCTGATATTTTATTTGGTTAGAGTTTGGTTTTGTGATTAATTAGTCTATGGGCTTGATGCCTATTTTTGAGTTGGTTATATAAGGTTTAAATGTAGTTTTGAGTTTGAGTGAATGATTTTTGGTTAATTGTGGAGTCTAGCATTGTGAAGTTCATCGAGTTTACTTTTTTATTATTTTTTAAAGTAATCTACCTAGAAATGTCCATAGTTCCTAGAGGGGTCATTTGTAGTTGTTAGTTTTACCCGACCCCCCTAGTAGAGTGGTGGGGTTATTTTCTTTTCATTGTTTCTTGTTTACTATGTGGTGCCGGAGGTTCGATAGGGGATATGGTGTTACTTGATAAAGTCGAGTGTTTCTTAAGGTCTATAGGAATTATAGATATTATGATGGAAAATTTTTCATTGTTTTTTTTTGAAGGGTCATGTTTGGGCTAGAGAAGGGTGATTGCTACCTTCTGCTTGAAAGTTGGTGTCACAATGAGTGAACTGTGATAAATGGAAATACTGTTTTTCTAGGTGCTTGTGAAGGGTTACCCGTTCTCTACAGAGGGTTAACTAGAGGCATATTCTCTTGGAATTATACTTTCATCATTTCATGTTTCTTTATTCCTAATACCACACACTCGTTTGTTTCCAATGTGGTCGGTTTAGGCACTCAAAGATGTCTGTCGTAAACTTCTGAAGGCTTGTCAATTGTGTGGTTGTTTGTGTTAGTTGGAGAAGTCTGTATGCAGTCTTTCCTGAAGACGAATCATCGATTGGAGTTTATTATTTATCGAATATGTTGTAGTATATGCTTCAATACATTATATCGCCAACCATAGGTCTCAAATAAAATATTTTCATGTAGTCAGGGAGTTTCTAGGTGCGAGGGATGCACATCCAACCTGTCATCTCTAATATTAGGGAAGATATTGGTTATGTTTTAATTTCATGTGGTTGTATTTTGTGGGGCTTGTTTTGGTGGAATTTCTGTCCTATTCTATATGATTTAAATGGTTGTGCCTTATTAGTGTAAACAATAATTAGTTGGTCCTTCTTTGGACCAATTCCAACTTCTAGGTTACAATCGTTTGGATATATATGTGGATCATGGATCTTATGAATCATGGTTTGGTTGGGCATTTCTTAGAAACTCTTGTTTTGGATTACCCTTAGACTGGGGGTTTTAGGATGTTCTATGTTAATATATATCCCTATGATTGGGCCTAGCTCATGTCGGTGGGATCATGAAGGGAAATTCAATTTGCATTATCAAAACTAAATTGAGAGTTCCAATGTGGGTGCCATTGTACTACTCATTTTCTAATATGGTGGGGAGACCCACTATGGCTCTCTCCATTTTCTTCCTTAAATACGGTCTGGTGAGATTAATGAAGTTAGGAGGTCACCCAATCATTAGGGTTCTAGATTGGTTATCTGAATTGTTTTGATTTGGGAAAGTCAATATTCAGTTAGAGTCCAAATATGGTGGGCAGACTAATATAGGAAAAAATGATGAAGAACTTAACATTTAAGGTGTTCTTGTAGGGGAAACTCTTTTTCAATGCTCAACATGACCCTCATAAATGTAGATGGTTATCCTAGATGATGGTTCATATGGTGAATGTTGATTGGAGATATCTGGCAATCTATATTGATTTCTTATTCATGGGTCAGGGTGTTGTAGGTTGTGATTGTATTTGGAAATATGATTCCTATGTCATTGGTTGATTCACTTGGGTTTCTAGGTCTTGATGTTTCAATTCTTAGGTTGAATGTTATTGTTTGATTTTCAAGTGATAGGGGTTTTTTTAAGAATTGTGGCATTGTTTCGAGCTTTGAACAACCAAGTCATTTGAGACATTTTGGGGGTAGAAAGTGTCCTGGTGGGAATAATTGTTTCACCCTGACCTGGCATGTTGTATTTAAATTTTATTAACAATATTTTTAGGCTAATATTATAATTAATAATAATATTAAAATTAGTTATATTATTATTAATAGGTTTTCAATTTTTTTATTTTTTTCTCTCATTTTGTCTCTTCCTTTCTCCCATGTGTGTCTAGTGAGCCCCTACTCCCTCACCTCTCCCAGTAGCACACCACCCCTCTATCAGTCTACTCCCCTCATACGACCTCATTCTGGTGAGCCACAACAGGTTCAATGCTTTCCATATTTCCTCTCTCATACGACCATCAGGTGACACCCCCCTCAGGGTTCTCCCAGGTCATGCACATCACATCTCTCCCACTCCTCCTTCGGTTTCCAATTTCAGTTAGTTTTCTTGATGTATTATATCTAAATATATGATGAAATCCCTTATCCCACATCATTCTCCCCCAATTTGGATGATTTTGGTCTCCCCGCCGCCCCTTTCTATTTGGTCGAACCCCCTAGGAAAGGGTTTGATTCATTTTTTTCTGATTCTTCCAGTTATAGGGTGTACATTGCCTCTCCCAGGACCCCTTGGTGTGAGGTTAGACGTTCACTACTGATAGAAAAGTAGATTCACTTTGTTTCGGTCTGCCCTTGTCGATTCAAGGTCAAGGTTTATACCTCTACTTTTAACCCTCTAAATTAGTTTCTATTCTCGTATTATTTTTAGTAGCATGTTTTTCATAGTGCATTGGAATGTTTGGTGCAGTTTCGAGTTGCCTGTCCAAGGGTGTCTTTCCCACAAGTGCATTGGTAAGTACATATATACGTGTAGGTTCCCATATTTTGTGTATATTCATCAATGGAATGGAATATACATGTATGGGGATAGGTTTTCCTATGTGTATGTATAAAAAATTCATATTCGTGTGAGTGAAGACTGGTATATGCATATAATCATACCTTTAAGGATCCCCTTACACGTGCTCATGGGCCATGCAGATGTGTACATAGGGGCTAGGTGTCCTTACATGTATATGAAAGCTCATATTATTATTGGGGGGGAATCATATTTTATTTAGAATGTGACAAGAGCTGAAGTGGATGGTTTTATTCCACTCTAAGGTAGGTTCCCTGTGACATGAACTTTACTTAGATTTGTTATAATTTCTTGGTATTCTATTAAAAATTCTTTTTATACCTTTACATGAAACACATATGCAATATATATATATATATATATATATATGTAAATGGTTTTAGTTCTAGAAAAGTTATCTCTTTGCTGTTTTGAATGTGAAGCAGGTATTTCCAAAGGTGTGTGTTCTTTCTACCAGTTTTATTGTAAAAGTGACACGACATGTTTTTTTACAAAGATGTTCTAAAGTGATTTCAAAAATGAGTTATGGTGTGAACTTAAGGTTAAATGGAAGTTTTATTTTATTAAAATGATTGCATCATTTTTAACTGAGGTTTTAATCTTGCATTAAATATGTAGCACCTAGGTTGTTTAGTTACACTTTGAAACTATTTGGAAAACATAAAGATATTGGGTGATTATGTTTCTAAAATGAAAAGTTTTACATGTAAGTTCTTAATCCCATTTTCCACTTTGAGATTGATTTATATAAATGGAAACCACCTCTTAATTCCTACACTCTTTCTTTAAAAAAATGGAGTGCATGTTAAATGTACAAATTGATATATGTACCTAGTAAAGAGGCTTGTGGAATGATGTGTGTTTTTTTTAAATAATTGGGACAAACTTATAAGGGGAGGCTGGTAGTGAAAATTTGAATGTTTTTAAAAAAATAATGTGATATGTGTGTGTCTTAACATGTTGATAAAACTCTCTAACACATGTAATGTAGGACATTTGAAACCTAGGTATCTAGGTGGGAATACTAGGACTAGTATGCTAGATGATACTTAAGTGGTTTTTACCAGTTTCATCTAGCAGGACTGATGCTTACAACACTAACTAAACATAATGATGATTGATTGGATACCACTAGGTTATAGCTGTGTTACCTACTAGTGGCTCATACACAAGAATGTAGTTTGGTGTGGTTTCTATGCTACGTTTCACTAAGGTACGAGGATCCAATTTCCCCATCTAGCACTAGATACTAAGGGATTTACCACGGTGGTTTTGATATGATTTTTAATTTAGTTCTTTCATTCTTGTTTCTCTTTCGTGAAAACCATATTTAAATTTAAATATATTCTATTTCATTTTAAAATTATAAGGCATGTTTTGATTCTATTTTGAAAATTTATCGCTAGAGAAATTATTTCCTTAAAAATGAAAAATTGTTACTTCATTTTGAAAGGAATGAAAAAATATATTTTAATGTGACTTATTTTAAAACTAGTATGCTTTGTGTTTAATTTTAAATTTAAACACATAGGGAATTGTTATTCCCTATCTTTCCTACTAAGAATTTCAGTGTTCATGACTAATTTACTTTTGTATTTCAGGTTATTGTCTTGGATCACTCTTTTAGAGAGCGTGGTTCTATATTTGTTGGTGACCCATGGGGTCACTTAAAGGTATGTCTAGATGGTTATCTTTATTTTATTCTCCACTATTAGTGTTTTCTAATCTATTATAGTTTATGTTTATTAATCTGTCTTTTATTTTTTGGGTCAAATCATTCATAACCACTTGTTTTTATAATCGACACTAGTTTCCAGCCCATGGGGATCAGGAACACCCATCAGTCCGTGATGCAGACCGACTCTGGTGAGCGGTTCACGGTCGAACCAGGTTGGTTTATAACACTTGTATTAAAAATCAATACACTAATTTTAAATATATATTTTTATTTCTAGGATTTAATTATTCCATATGATGTATCCTAAAATATATTTCATAGCAGACATTAGAGAATATTAGGGAGAGGAAAAATATTACGTTTATTCTCAATGAATCTGTAATGGTAAATTAATTTTAATGAAATAAGTAATCAATAAGAATAGTGAAAATATAATTTCAAATAACTTATAATAAAATCCACGTAATCAATAAACTAATAAGAAATTGTGTAAAAAACATGGCATGTAAAATAAAAAAAATCCATTTATAATAAAATAATATAGAAAACTCAACATTATAAGGGAAAAAACTAAAACACAATCCATTTAATCAATACACTGAGGATGATATGTAAAAATAGATATATCAATGGAAAATATCATGGATAAATAATAACTAAATCAAAATGAGGCAAATTATTAATTATTAGATGTCAATTATATGAGACATGAAAACCTATAAAGTCAAGAACTATCATACTGAAATTTTAAAACAATAGGTTGAAACCTGTTTAATTTTCACAACATATTTACCTCATAAGAAAATATTTATGCATCAAGGGGAAACATAAATTCCTAGTCCAACCCATCACTAGAAGTCCAAACCATTACTCATATAGAATAATTGATATAAATAATATTCATTATAAAATATCCATATATAATAAAGAATATTTATTTAAAAATATTTTCTCAATGGAAGATAAATAACAATAGGAGTTTATGAAATTGATGAAGGGAGGTACCATTGAAATATCATTAAAATATTCTTGAGGAAAATAATCATTAATCGTTTTAATGTGTCCCATACCACATTGAAATATTTGAATCATAATTTCAAATGAATAAAATGAAACATAGAATATCATGAGAATATATATATTCATGAAAAAACATGTCAAAATAAACACTTCATGTAAAAATGATATAAGGTTCAGGAAATAAGCATATCTATGATAAATGATGTGGATAATTATAAGAAATTCAATATAAAATCATCATAGAAATTTTAATATTTTAATAGGGACTAACAAAGAAATAATTGAATTGAATTTCAGTACCATCCTTGTTCAAATAAATAATAAACCATCTATATGAAGAATAAGTATGGTATCAATAAAAAAATCCCATGTTGATAAATATTAAGGGTTATTGTCATTAATGAAATAAAATAATAACATTAAACAAATTATTGATGAAATTATCCTTTAGTATGGATTTTTTTAAAAGTTTTATTTGAAAATAAATTTAAAAACATTTTCCTTGAAAATTATCCTATTAAATTTCCAAAGGAAGAATCAAATATATTATTGTGGGTAAATATGTAGATGTCTTACAATGTAGAAGAACATTACTCTTACACGTTAAAAGGATACAAAAATACAATGTTTGGAAAATTTTAATAAGATTAACTTGAGAACATTTTAAATATAAAAAATGCGAAAATATATTTAATAAATCATTTTTGATTGTTAAAAACATTACTTAAAACCTTTTTATAATATAGGTTATTTAAAATAAAAGAGGTTCTCTGACTAAAGAGGAAAATGAAGTTGGGTTTTTATAAAAACATTTTGGAAAACATTTTATGTACCAAAGAGAGGTAAAATGGTACAATTACTTGAAAAGTATCATGAATAACCATTTTCTAAGATAATAGAATTACATATTGTACAATGTTTATATAATCTTCCTAAATGGAAATTCAAGTGTAAACAATCCCAAATAAAATATGATTGTGATGTAAATCCTTGAAAATACCATATTGTTGATGTGAGACTCAATAAATGAATTGATTTTCTATGTTAAATGTAAATACACATAGAAAATTTTAAATAAAATAATATATTGTAAAAATTTATTACTCATAAAATATTATAGATTTAAAGAAAATGAAGTAGTAATATAACACAAAGAAAATAAATTGGGTTATAAAAATCTTTACCACTTGGTAACATTTAATTAAAATTATCATAGAATAAACAATTTAAAATTGAAACACAAAATATCATGAATATATAATAAATCATAATATAATAAATCAAAATAGTCAGTAGATACACCACACAAAAGTCTTTTGTTGTGAATATGACATTTATCTCACAGATGTAAAAAACGAGAAGAAAATCTATTACCTTGTGCTCATTTTTTAGTAAATGCACTTTAAATTTATTTATAATGTTTTTAAACATGTTAATAGCTGACTAAAAAACAATATTTATATTTATTATATAATATTTTATCATATTATAATATCTTATTACTAATTTTTTAGTAATATTTCATTATTTTCGCAATTTCATGTGTTAATTGCCTAGTTTTTAAAAAATGTTTTTACTTGTTACTTGTTGTTCCTATCATGGTTTTTTCATATAAAAAATTTCAACCTTGATTTAAAAATCATATATATTCTTTATATATTTATTTTTTATAAATCTTAAAATTAGGATATATTAAATGAAATTCATTGTTCATGGATTTGGTAGGTTGTACGTACGTATGGACAATACTTTCATTAATTTTTCATTTTTTAAAGAATGAAAACAAATGATATATGTATGTATATGTATACTATAATTATAGTATCATATTTATTTCATATATGTTACATAGGTATAAAAAAAATCCTTTATACGTTCAATGTATAGCTTGAATGAATCACATTGTTTTGAGGATGCGGTAATCTACACTTCTACAAATGATGTTATCGTATTGACACAAAATGGAAATAACAATGGTATGTGTTATATAAAAAATAAATTAGTATAAAAAATTATAAATATCAAATATAGGACATGTAAAAATATTTTTCACTAAAATACCCAATCATGAGAGGTGCTAATAGAAAAATGAATGGCATCGGTTTGTGAGGCTGTAGTTCACCATACACATAAACGAAAAGTTTGTTACCCATTATATGAAATTATGTATATGTTTATAACTAAAAATTAGAATAAAAAATATTTTTATATTTATGATTGTTTTTTTATTATCCAATCATGAATTATGAAGAGTTTTTGGGGTGGATAATGGAAATAAAACCACAGATATTGGGGAAGGATATTGCTTCTTATTCATGTAACTCTATTTGGTTTTCACCAAAGGGCTTCCATTGATGGATTTATTCCACATGTGAGGATTGTAGTATTATTTTAGCTATGTGGATGAGATATTTAGGCTGATATTTTTCAATCCAATGTTTCTTGAGAGTTTTTACAAAGTGGGAGGTGTCAATGTGTTGTCATATTGGATGAGGAGTGGGTTTTTTTGTAAATGTTTTAAAAGGGAATTTTATCAATCAATTTATTAAGACAATTTTCCACTTAAATTTTTCCAATTCGATAAAATGGAGTTTAGGGTCTTAATATGGCCATCAAATGGAATTTGGACTAGTTTCTAGGTCATTTTACCCCTTATGATTAAGGTTTGGTTCCTTGTTAAGCTAGTTATCTACTTAATTGCATTAATCATTCACTAATATTTTTTTTAAAAATTACCCTATTATAAATTACTAATTATTAATATTCAAAATATTTAATCCATTTTTAAAAATTCAAATCACAAAAGTTGTGGAAATTAATTTAAATTTAATCCTACAGAGGGGATGACAAAGCAGGTTTTCAAATTATGATGTTCAAAAGTTTACTATGTTTTTTTATTCAATAACAAATTGAAAATGATTAAAACATCATAAATTAGATTAATTGATATATAATTGTATTAATTAAACTTTATAATAAAAAATATATAATTTAGCAGTATAAGTAATCTATACAAAAAATAGATTTTTAATTAAAAATCAGCATTTTTTATTATTCATAAAAAAATTGAAATCACACAGAAAAATACCATAAATTCACCATAAATTAATTTTATTGTTTCACTTTAATAAATAATTTTTTTCATGTTAAATTTATATATTTTCTAGACATTTTATGGGGAAATATGTTCTCTATTAAAATGTGATATAACTAACTTTATAAAAATATAGATTTTTATGAATGAAATTTGGTTTGTTCTTATCTCATGCCTATAAAATCTATTGGATTAGTATAAAAATTATATTATTAGCTATATAATATATAATTTTATTTAAAATAATTTAATAATAATAATTAATTATATTTATTTGGGTAAAAATATTTTGTGATCATAAAAATAAGTTATTTCCTTTATATCAAATTTGTTTATATTTTCTTTTTCTAATGGATTCAATTTCTATTTTTTAACCCATATATTTATGTATGTAATTTAAAATAATTAATGAACCATATATTAATTGTTATTTTATTTCCTATTATATTAAATAATGATATTTTAATAATATATTGTTTTTCGGTAAAACTCAGCCTAGCTTAAAACGCAAGTCATCAAAGACACTATTTATTGCATGCGACGTAAGATAAATCAGAGTTGTGTGCATTTCAATATATATAATATTTTTAATTTATTTAAAATAGAAATTTTATTATAACATCATGGGATGTTATATTCCATTTCATGCTTATTTTTGAGTGTCACACATGCTATCGAATAAAAGTTACTCTTTTTGAATTTTCATGGTGTTACATTCTCCCCACATTAATTAAATTGCATCCTTGCAATTTAAATGCGATATTATAAATATGGGGTTTTATATTTGAATGATAATTTATTAAAAGACCACATTATTATAGGGGTTATTAAAACATCCTCTTGAAAAGGGAGAATGTGATGTACACTGTTCACATGGAATAACATATAACATGGTCCCTAAGTTTAAGAACATTAGTCTCACGTAAAGATACCTACATAAAGGAAAAGAGTGAATATTTATATGGAGTTATTGAGGTCATCAGTAAAATATAAATTATTGATCAATGGAATATTGGGGTCCTCAAATACATAAATTGGTTATGAATTAGAAGACCATCGAATAAAAAAATGGTATTATAAAAATTCTATTTGACCATTTTCATAATGTTGAGAAATTATTTTAGTTCCAAAGGCTATAACGATATATACTTACATGATATATTTTTATATACACAATCTCATCATTTGGTCGTGCTTTAATCAGTTTTCCTATTTATCCACTACTTCATGAAATGTATATAAAAAAATAAATTTGATGCATGAAACACTAAAAAAAACATTCAATGGATATTAAGGTCAATAAATGATTCACACTTCTATATATTTGACTCTACCTATTATTCAAATCCAACAAAGTAAATATATTTATATCTAATCCTAAAAAAACTACGGGTTCATCGTTAACATTTATCAATAAAATAATATACCAAAAAAATAACATATTCCCTACGACATTATATAGGTAAGTGGTTGGTAGTAAACATCTATCATCCTTCATGAATGAGTTCTAGTATTGTGGACTTACTATACATGATGGGTCGTCACTCGACATACATGTTTTCCTTTTTTTAATTATAATAATATAATTTACAAACTAAATATGATGAGAATCTATGAAATTTAGTCTTGATATAACCATTTATCAAAAAAATCAATACAACCCCAGTTCATAAATACATCATCCATTTATTTCCACATAAATCCTTCAGTGGTCTAGATTTTATCCTTTTAAAGGGGAAATTTTTAGAAACCAAATATCATATAATAATTTTCTGTTAGTATACATCTTGAAAAATAATTTTAAATCTAAGAGGACTAATATTTATCCTAGTTCAGTCATTGTCAATATCTATTCAAATACCTCATAATGATTTGTAAATAAAACATGAATTAACATAAGAATACCCCTATGTAGTGTCAAACCAGGTGTATAGTAAGGCCCTTTTTCATGTTCTAGGTTATGC
The DNA here is from genome assembly GCA_963277665.1 of Viscum album. Lineage (NCBI taxonomy): Eukaryota > Viridiplantae > Streptophyta > Magnoliopsida > Santalales > Viscaceae > Viscum > Viscum album. The sequence goes on along the minus strand of OY728138.1, from coordinate 634,254,614 downwards.
CATGAATGGACTGATACACCATGTTGGAGTTGTTACACCGAGGTACATCTCTATGAGAACCACATCCACTTGTAGTATCTAAACATGGTTGTATTTCTAGAATGACCCAAAAAATATCTACCTTAACAAAATTCTAGGATGTTCTTCTATACTTATCCTGAAATTTTATCTTAGGGTTATGTTCTCTAATATATTCTTTCCATAATCTAGTTACTAAGGTTTCTATTAAACTTACTTTGACCCAATAGTAGATCCCTAACCCAGAAAATTAAAGATATGGTGTTTAATACTGTTACATTTGAATGACTATAAGGAAATGGATACCAAAGAAATGGTCAATTTAGTAGCCTTGGTAAACTAGATACATACATGAGAATTTTTTTACAATAGAGTGCACTAATTAAAACATAATCTTTATTCATTTGAGGATGTCCTTATTCCATATAGGAAATCCTTTCATATCTTTCTTAATAAATTTCTTGGAACCCTTTCTAAATGAATCATAAAAATGGTGAGCTCAAAATCTATCTAATGGTAAAGTACAACAGATGTAATGTTAGTCAATTAGAATATTCTATATGGAAAGATAAATAATATAAAGCGCATGCCATGTAAAAAATAAACTAGGAATGAAATTCCTAAACAATATGAGAAGGAAAATAACTGAAAACACATTCCATTAAAAATAACTAGATAAAGAAAAAATCACATAGAAAGGACAAAAATGATAAAACTAATTTCATATAATCAATAAAACTAAAATGAAATGAATATATATCTATATATATATCTATGAAAAATATCTAGGATAAATAATAACTAAATCAAAATGAAGTAAATTATTAATTATTAGACTCCAGGTTTTAGGGACATGAAACCCCTATGATCAAGATCAATCATCCAAAAATATTAATACTAGATATAGAATCTTGTTTAACATACAATACTAATTTTTCTCTTGATAACCTATTTATGCATCAAGGGGAAATATAATGTCATGGCCTCACTCATCACTACCAGTCTAAATAATTCCTCATAAATAATAATTGATATAAATAATTTTCTTTATCAAATATCTGAAATGAATTGAGAATAATGATTTTCAATATTTCATCAGTGTATGAAACAATTCTTGAGTAAAATAATCATTAAACATTCCAAAGTGTCCCATAACACTTTGAAGCATTGGAATCATAATTCCTTAGTAATTAAATGAAATATAGAATAGAATGATAATAATTATATTAACTATATAACAGGTCAACGTAAAAAATGTATGTAAAAATAATATATGTTTTATGAAATAAACATATTAATGATAAATGTTATGGATAATTTAAGTAAAATCATTGTTAGACGATCATATAATACTGAATATGTAAAAGGGGAGTGACAATTGAATCATGGAAGTGAATAATAATAATATCCTTGAAAATATAAATCCTAACCCATCCATAGGATTAATAAGGATGGTATCAATAAAAAATATCCCTTATGAAGTTAAATAAAGTGTTGTTGTTGTTGATAGAATAAAAGAAGAACTTTAAAATCAATTTTGAGTAAAATAACCTTTCTTTTGAAAATTATTTTGAAAACCCATTTATTTTAAAATCAATTTAAAAAAAACTATAAATTTAATCCTATAAAATATCCAATAAATATTCGATGAAATGATTGTGGTTAAATCTACACATGCTGGAAAAGGTAAATAGAACATTCCTTTTTCACTGTGAAAGTTAAAAAAATGTGTTGTTCATAAAGAGAAAATAATATTCTTTAGTAACCATTTATCAAAAAAATAATGAATAAAAATAAATTTTATAATTTATTTTGAATTGTATAAATAAAATTGAATTTTGTTTTGAAATAGGGTTTGTATAAGAAAATAGGTTCTCTGAAAAAAGTCAAAAATGATGATGGGTTTTCTAGAAAACATTTTCTATAACATTTTAACTACCAAACAGTTTTAAAATGGTACTTTTATGTGAATAGGGTATTCACTGACCTGGTGAAGATATAATGAAATGGATTGTTATAAAATGTTCATATAATTTCCTTAAATGGAAATTCAAGTGTAAAAAATCCCTAATAAAATGAGATTGTGAGGTAAACCCTTGAAATCCCAATAGCATTGAAGTGAGACTCAACTAATGAATATATCAAGTGTGTCAAATGTAAATCCAAATAAAAAATTTTAAATATAAAAGCAGATATTAATATGTTAAATATTCATAATCTTATAATATTAACCATAATTGGGTAGTTATATATCATAACGATAATTAATAAGGCTACGGAATTAGTCACTACTTGGTAACTCTTAATTAAAATACCCTAAAAATGTTACAAATTTAAATTAAAAATATCCTTAAGATAAAATAATTTATTATTTTATGAATAAAAATTTTCAGTACACACACCACACAAAATATTTATGTGGTGAATAATACATTTATCTTATGATGAAAAAAGTGAGAAGAATATCCCTTATCTTGCATTTATTTTTTAGTTAAATGTCCATTATATTATTTTATATTGGTTTTAAACATGTAAAAACTTATTCCAAAACCATAATAATATTTATTATATCATGTATGACATTATTATATTATCTTATTACTCGTTCATTTGTAATATATCATTATTTTCCCAATTTCAAGTGTTAATTGCCTAGTTATTGAAGCATGTTTTGACTTGTTACTTGTTGTTACTTTCATTATTTAATATTATTAAGATTATAAACAATTATTTAAAAATAATACATATTATTTATAATTTCATTTAGAATAAATCTTAAAATTTTGTGAGAGGAAATGAATTGCATTGTACATGGAGACAGTTGGCAGTACGTACGCATGTACTCTACTTTCATTATATTTTTGAATTTTAAAGAATGAAAATTAAATTATATATATATATTAATGTATAATATAATTACAATATCATATTAATGTCATATATTCCACACATGTTTAATAAAAATATCATTTATACAATCCATGTGTTGTGAGAATGGATAACATCGCTTTGAGGAGGTGGTAGTCTACACTTCTACAAACAATGTTATCGTATTTACACAAAAAAATGGAAAGTATAAGGGTATGTGTTATATAGAAATTAAAAAAATCATAAATAAGTTATAAATATAAAATATATAAAATATAAACATAATTCTACCAAAAATATGAACATTAAGAGGTTTTAAAAAATCAATGACATAGTTTTTTGATAGCAGTAGAGCGCAAGGAAAGAATGAGGCATTTTTGAAACCCTCTCCACTACAGGTCTTGGGTGTTCACATTGATGCACTGGATAATGAAGGTACTTTGGTTACCAGCAGCAAAGAAGAGGGTGCACATAAAACAGAAATGCAATATTTGGATAGGAATAGAAACTCTTTTCATAAGGATGGTATGATGCCCATACAGGATATCACAGCGACTCCGTAGAAGGTAATAAGTAATGTTAATGTTTCAAATTCATTTGAGTTTCTTTATGCCAATTTTAGTGATTTTGATTCAACCCCCACTATGACTACTTCTAATTTTTCAGAGGGACCTTTGGATGATAAAGGTGGTGATTGGATGTATGCAACGTCTAGAAGGAGGGGTCACCACTCCCACGGCAAAGGTGGGTTCTTCCCTTACAACAACATGAGTACCCGCTCTAAAACAGGTTAAATTTTCCTACTGTTTTCCTTTTATTTTGTTTCAGCCTTTTTCCTCTCCTAGACTCCATTTTTCATTCAATGAAGAGGCCTCTGCATCTCAAATTTTTTTTTAAAAAAATGAGATAGTTTTGTGAGGTGGTAGTTTGTCGTACACATAAATGGTATGTTCGTTACTCATTAGATGGATGTTTGTTTAAGAGTTGGAAGATACGATAGAATAAAAAAATTAAGTATATTTTTTATAATATGTTTATTACATAATCATGGAATAATATTATTTTATGGGTTGGAGAATTGAAATAAAACTAAAGATCTTCAATATAGATGTTACCTATTATTCGGGTAACTCCTTTTGGTTTTCATGATTGTGAATCCATTGATGAATTTCCTCTAAAAGTGAGGATTCATGGTTGATGGGATTTATTGTTAGGATATATTTTTTCATAGAATAGTCAATCCAATATATCTGAGAGGTGTGAAGATGTGGGACGGAGAGTGTATTTTGTAGTGGATGGAGTGTGACATTCTTGCAAATTTTTAAAAAGGAAATTGCACTCACAACTTTCGAATTAAAAGATTCACCAATAATGGAAAAAATTAGATACAAGTGATAATATTTTCTAAATATGTTCATACAATAGATTTTTTTTAATGATTCTAGGTCATTTTGTCCATTAATTTTATGGTTTAGTCCCATGTTAACATAATTTTTTTAACTGTTGTAATTAATTTTAATCACATTCTCTAATAATTTTATGTTAAAAACTAATTTGAACATTGAAGTCATTATAAAGTCTTCTTTTTACAAATATGGAATCCCTTTTTTGAAATTAAAATTACATAGGTGGTGGAAATTAATTTTAATTTAACCCCATAGATGGGATGAAAAAGCAGGTTATTAAAGTAAAATGTTTAATAGTTTGGTTTGTTTTTATATTCAATTTCAAAGTGAAAATTTTTTGAATGACTAAAATTGGATTAATTTTTTCTAAATTTATTTAAATAAACTATATAAAAAATGAAATAAAATTTATCCATTTAAATAAATTATATAAAAAACGTTTTAAATTTAAATTATGTAATTTCTTACTATTCATCAACAAATGAAACCTCACGGAAAAATACATAAATACCCCCCCAAAACTAATTTGGATATTTATTTTTATAGAATAAATTTTATATTATAATATTATATTTATAAATGTTCTGGAAATTGGATGTAAAATAGGTTCTCTATTAAAATGTGTTAAAATTACCATTAAAAAAATATAGTATTTTATGTATACAATTGGGGTTTTTCTTAGCTTGTTCATATAAAATCTATTTTAATATTATAAAAATTATTTTATGGTATATAAAATATTAAAAATTCCTTAATATCATTCACTAATAATAATTAATTTTATTTATTACGATAAAACAGATATATGAGAATAAAAATAAAATATATCTGTTTATATTCAATTAGTTTATATATATGTTTCCAATGAAATAATTTTTATTATTGTAAAATATATATATTAATAAGTTAGTTAATACTATCCATGGCCTATAATTTAATGTCTATGTTAAATCTTATTATATTAAACAATGATATTTTATTAATATATTGTTGTTCAATAAAATTTGATCTTGCATGTGACACAAGTAATAAAAAATCTCCGTGTTTCCCACAATGTAACATAAAACAATGTTAGTTAATTTCAATATATAGAATACATTAAATTTATTTAAAATATTAATTAATTTCTAAAGGATCCGGATATTATATTCTATTATGTGCTAGCTGTTTTATTTCATACATTCTGAAGAAAAAAGGTTACTCCTTTATATTTTTTGGGGAGTATTGGGATATTTTCACTATGAAACTATATCTAGATGAATTTCATAATCAGTTATTGATTAAATGGAATGTGTTTCTAGTTATCTACCTTACTGAATTGATTACTCAAAAAATATCCACACTGAAAAGTTAATTAAATCATATGTGTGTTCACTTAGTTACCTTTCTATATTAATTTTTCTTATTGATTCCTGATATATTTTGTTGAATATAATCCTTACAGTTCTTTTTAGCTCACACTTATTTTGGTTTCTTTTCCCTTGTTATAAAGAACAATTATAGGAATGTGTTTCAAGGATGTAGTTTATTTTCTATTCTTTTGTACTAGATTTCATTTTATATTTCCAATATGAAATGGTAATCATGTATATAGTTTGGTAATCTAAAAATGATAAACTATTTGATCCTTCAGATTTAACCCATTTTATATGTTCTTAGGTAATAAGATTAGGTATCAGCCCTGGGATTCTTGGGTAAAGGTCATTACATTTTTGGAGTTATTAGTTGTAGCAACCTTACACCAAAAATCATGGATCCATTTTCTACTAACATTATATTAGAATGATTACAATAAATAAAATCCCAATAGACGGACGAGTTTATTAGTATTGGTAAACAAGATACATAAATGAGACTTCTATTAAAAATGAATAAATTAATTACAACAAAAAAATTATTTTAAGGTTAATAAAATTATTCTATCTAGAATATCCTTGAATATATTTCTTAGTATACTTATAGGATTCCCAGGGAAAGGAAAAATAATATGTCTGATCTCAAATTATAAATAATGGAAAATTACAAAGGATGTAATAATGAATCAATGAGAGTAAATATTGGAAGGTAATAACTAAATACACATTACATGTAATCAATAAATTATGAAATAGGTGTGTAGACAATATGAAAAGATGAATAACTGGAAACACATATAATTAAAATATCCAGATGAGTAAACCTATACCACAAAGACCTTTAATTGGACGATTTAAATCTACAAGTAAAAAAATGTTTATTTTGTGCACCTAATTTCCCTCCTGAAAAAATGATGATGCATCAAGGGGATATATAAATTACCAGACCTATCTGTCGATGCCTATTGAATGTATTCATCATATCTAGTAGTCAATAAATAAAAAATATTCCTTATTAAATATCCATATAGAATAATTAATATTGATTTATAAATATTTCTATAGATAATAAAATAATTGTCAATGTAAAAAATCTATGAGAAATGATATACGATTTAAGAAATAACCGTATACATGATAAATAATATGTATAATAAGGGGAACTTCAATGAATAATGATCATATGAAATTTAATATTCAAGGGGGACTAACAAAGAAATCAATGAAGTTAATATGAATACTATTATTGAAAAAATAAATCATAAAACATTCATATGAAGAATTAGGATGGTATCAATATAACATATCTCAAGTGGAGTAGGAATAAAGGGTTGTTTTTATTGGGGAATAGAATTACAATAAAAAATATTTTAAAAACATCCTTGTGGAAAATATACTTTTTATTTCTGAAAATCATTTTCTTTAAAATTCCCTATGGAAAATATTTCTCATTAAAGATAATTACAATTTGAATATGCAATGTTTTTTAAAGAAATGATAGATAGTAAACCTATATATGTCAAAAAAAGGTAAAAATAACATTCCTTTTTCTTTGTAAAAGGTTATAGAAATTCATTTTTTGCAAGGAGAGGCAATGATTTCATTGAAAAAATTGATAAAAGACAAAAAGGGTAAAAATTAGTGTCATAATTCATTTAGTAATGGTTTAAAACATTTTTGAAAATATTTATAGAAAACAGGGCTTTTAGGTGAAAAAAAAGTTTTCGAATAAAGAGAGAAATGATGATGGGTTTTCATTAAAAAACTATATACCAAAGAGTGGGAAAATGGTACTATTATTTAATAAACTTCATGAATAACTAGAGAAGAAAAAATTGAAATGGTATATTATATAATGATAAAATAATTCATTCTTATAAAAATTTAGGTGTAAACAATCCAGAAAAAAATTATATTTTAATATAAACCCATAAAGGGATTATAACATGGAATTGATAATCATTCAATGAGTAGATTATGTGTATCATCTATAAATCTTCATAAAGAAGTGGAAATAAATCCATAGCAATTCAATGTCATTATATGAATTATCAAATATTATTAAAAACAATGACGTCATAGAATATACCAAGGAAAAAAATGTGTTATGAACTTCCATTCCACTTAGTATCTTTTAAATCACATCCACATAAATGAAATAAAACAAACTAATACATAAAATTTCATGATGAATGAATGAATTATGATATCATAATACAAATTTGAAATATGTAAAAAATATAAAATAAATTAGGTGTATAATAATATTTTTTTATTTTAATATAATGTTACAAATATTGTAAGGACTTGTTATTTCGAATGTAATAAATAAAAAATTCTTGAAGAGAATAATATTAAAACATTCCAATGGTTACCATACCATTTTAAAAATTTTGAATCATAACATACCTAAAGGAATATAATTAAATAATTTTTTGATTATCATGATGAAAAAATAATTTATGATAATATATCATAATTGTCAGTAGATATATCACATAATGAACTAAGTGTTTAAAGTTACATTTATCTCAAAGATATAAAAAGTGAAATGAAAATCAATTACCTCACATTTCCTTTTGTGTGGAAAAACATTAACACCCTGTATAATAGTTTTAATAGTATTGGTAAATTATTTCATAACAATATTAATATTCATATTATCATATATTATGTTCTTATAATATCTCATTTCTAGTTTTTTAATAATATCTCATTACTATAACAATTTTGGCTGTTTATTGTTTAGTTTCTATAGTTTTATTTGACTTGTTATGTTTTTTATTATCATGGTTTAATTATATAAAAAATGTAAACCATGATGTATAATTAATATATATTCATTACATATATATTTTTAATGATCTATAATATTTTGAGATAACAAATGAAATGCAATATTCATGGAGATGGTAAGCCGTATGTATGCATGGACGCTACATAAATATATCTTCCATATTAAAATATTTAAAAGTTAATGATATTTATTATAATTATATCGTAATATCTATGTAATATATGTCAAATATCTTTATTAAAACCATCTTTTATAGATTCTATGTTTTTGTGAACGAATCACATCACTTTTAGGAGGTGGTAGTCTACAATTCCACAAACGATTTTATCGAATTTACACATAATGGAAAGCATAAGGATGTCTATCTTATACAAATTATAGAGGAAAAAAATTATAAATATCATATATATCATATATAAATAAATTTATCATCGTAATAAAAAAACCTTGAAAGGTAGTAATTGAAAAACGAACACTCATCGTTTCGTGAGGCGGTAGATCGTCATACACATATATGATATGTTTGTTACCCAGTAGATGGATGTGTGTGTAAGTGAAGGTATAAACCTTAACATAAATCATCTCAGTTTATTTAGGATGTGGTTTTTTATATAGTTGTGAAATAATAGGAAATCAATGGGTGTAGAAACAAAAAAAACATATGATCTTGAGGAAGGATTCCGCCTCTTAATCGGGTAACTCATTTTTCTTTAGACCAAAGGGATTATATGGATGGATTTATGACTAAATTTAGGATTCTAGGATTAAGGGAGGGATTTTAGGATCTATTTTTAAATATATTTATCATGAATTTTTTTTAGAGGTGGGAGGGAGTGGCATGAAAGAGTTTCTTTTTATAGTGGAGGAGGAATAATAATCTTGTGAATTTTGGAAAAGAAAATTCCACCCATGTTTTCCATTGAATGTGGCTCTAGTAATGTAACTAATTGAATAAAAGGTATGATAGGGTAGAAATATGGAAATCCAAGTAATTGTTGACCTATTTTTAAGCCATTATTTCCCTTATGGTTGAGGATTAGTCCCTTTTTAAACAATTTTTTTTTGTTAATCTTGGTAATTAATTTTAATCACTTGAACTATTATTTTTTGTCCAAAAATAATTCAAACTTATTATAAATTATAAACTATGATAATTCCAATTATTTAATACATTATTATTAATTATAATAAAAAAAGTGATAGAAATTAATTAAAAATTAATACCGCAAGAGGGACGACAATGAATGTTTTTCAAGTAAATATGATCAAATGTTTGAGTTGTTTTTATATCCAATTTAGAATGTGAAATTTGTTACAATGACATAAATTTTATTAATTGAAGAAAAATTAATCTACTTAATCCTAAATGCAATATAAAAATATAATTGAACCATATGAATTAAATATATGAAAATATAGTTTTGAATTAAAATTCATTATTGTTCATTATTCTGTAAAAAACGAAATTTAACAAAAAAAATACAAAAAATGATCTCTGATCTAATTTCTTTGTTTCAATTTAAAAAATTAATCTTAATTTGAAATATAAAATTTATATAATGTTAAATAATTGTATTTAAAATAGATTCACCATTAAAATGTGGTAAAAATTCCTTTATAAAAATATATCTTTTTATTGTGTAATACTTGGTTTTTTATTATATTATAACTATCAAATCTGTTGGAAGATTAAAAAAATTAAATTGAATATATAAAATATACATTATAATAATATAACTCACCTATTTTAATTAATTTAATTTATTAAGATAAAATAGTTTTCTGGGCATAAAAATTGTTTAATATTAAAATATTCCCTTTATATTCAATTGGTTATTATATTAATTTCTAATTAATTTATATCCAATGAATTCAACTTATATTTTTGTAAACCTTATATTTTCAATTTTTTGTTAATACTATTCATAACTACTAATCTAACATATATGATAAGTCTTATTATATTAAATAATAATATTTTAATAATATATTTTTTTTCAATAAAACAAGGTCTTACGTGTAACGCAATCCATTGAAGAAACTCGTTGTTGTGTGAGAAATATTTGAAATTAGCATCTCATTCATTCCAAGGTATAATTTTTTATATTTATTAAAATTAGTAAATATATTTTAAATTCCTAGGATTTAATATACACTTATGCGGTTAGTGTTGCAGGTCATACACACCATCGAATAAAATGTTCCTACTTTAAATTTTTGGGGCATTACATTCTCCCCACATTAAATAATTTATGTTTCTAAAATTTATGGTTGATATATATAATAGATTGTATGATATTTTGCAGGGTTAAATATAATAACGGGAGAAGTATTTGAATGAAATCCAGAATCAAAGAGAGAATGAATAGTGAAAAGGTCTCATAGAATATCATATAAACAGGCCTCTAAATATGAGATAGTTCATGGAAAGTGGAGATACATACATGGAGGAAAGAGTATATATTTAAAGGTAGTTATTAAGGCCATTGATCACAAATAAGCGGATGATCAATGGATAGTGGAGGTCCTCAAAGCCATAAATCTGAGATAATTTAGAAGACAATCATTTCAAATAAAAATTATTTTATTAGGAAAACATGTTTTTGATCATTTTCATAATGTTGAGTAATTATTTTACTATATAAGAATATAAGGAAATACACTTACTTGACATATTTCTAAAAAAAAGTCATCATTTTTTTCATTGATAAATTTATAATTCTTCTAATACTTCATGAAATGGTTTTTGAAAAATTAATTTCTATTCATAAAAAACTAATTGTTTTAAACAGATCATCATACCAATAAAACAACTCATTATATTTGTCCCAAAATATTATAAATACAAAATATGTTGATAAAATTAATATATAATCCTAAAAATTAAACACTATTTTTCTTGTATTTAGATTTATTTTGTAAAAAATAATATTTTAACGAAGACAATATGTAGGTCAGCAGTTGGAAGGAGACCCTTATCGTCCTTTAGTCATCAGCTCACATCCCGCGAACTTTATGGAATTTTTTTGTTGTCACCTGGAATACAAATTTTCCTTTTATAAAACCATATAAAATAATATCCAAAATAAATATGATGGAAATCAATTAAAAAGGTTAATCCCTAAATAAATTTTAACTAGGGTCTTCAATACAACTGTATTAGATGAATAATTCATCTATTTATTTTCACATAGGTCTTTCCTTGGTATAAGTTTTGACATTTGTCATCCATTTTCATTTTATTTTCAAATCTGTCATATTTTTTATAAATATAATGTGAAATATCTTAAGCACATCCCCTTGTAGTCTCAATCTCGGTGTGTAGTAAGGCACATTTTCATGTACCAGGTTGCACCGAGTTAGGCCTGATGCACCATGTCAGAGTTTTTCACTCCTAGGTACATTTTTTTTTCTAAACCCATGAGGAATTATAGTAGCAAGACATGGATGTATTTGTAGTAAGTCCCATATAATCTCTACATTACCAAATTTTAAGGGTGTAATTCTATAATTATAATCAATGTCTATCTTAGGATTATGTTCTCTAATATATGTTTTCCCAAATCAATTTCCAAAGGTTGCTACTAAATATCCTCGGATACCACTATAGCGACCCGACCCCAGAAATCTTGGATCCATTGTCTACTACCATTTCATTTTAATGATAACAAAGAATTAAATCCAAATAGACCTATGATTTTAGTAGTATTATTAAACTATATACATACATGAGTCTTATATTGTATACGAACACGAAAATTACATCGTAATTTATATCTTTCGAGGATAATAACATTAATCCATTGAGTGTATCATTGAAAAAAATTATTATACTTCATGGATTCCTTGGGAAATGAAACATAATTATGGTGAGATCAAATGTTCAGTAAGGTTAAATTTTAGTGAATGAAAAAATCAATCAATTAGAGTCAATATGGATAGTTTAATAACTGATGTCACATTCCATGTAATCAATAAATTGATAAAGGAGTGTGTAAAAAATACGGAGAGGTATATAACTGGAAACATATTCCATTCAGATAAATAGATATTGAAAAATTAATATGGAAATGTAATAAACTGAATACCCATAAAAGTTAATCAATATAATGAGAATGAAATGCATCTATAGAAATTTTCATAGTGAAAATGCCATAGATAATAAACAATAAATCAAAATTAACTTAATGCTTAATGTTTGGATTTCATGTCTTAGACACATGAAAACCCATATTTTTAAGACCATTCACAAGATGGTTTAAAATTATAGGTAGAAACTGATTTAATTTGAAAAACAATTTACCTCATGAAAACTAGTTGATGCATCGAGGAGCAATATAAATTATATTTTCCACCTTCCATTTCTTTTTCAAAGAATTATTTATATCGAGTAATTAATAAATAAACAATCTTTCTTATCTAATATCCTTATAGAATAAATAATACATATTTATCAATATTTACCATGATAATAAAATAAATTTTAAAATAATCACCGTATCTAAAATGATAAATTGTTTAGGAAATAAAAACATCCATGATAAATGATATGGATAATTTGGTAAAATTCAATGTCTAATGATTATAAGAAACTAAATATTCCAAGGGGACTAACAACGAAATAAAGTAAGTTAATGTGAATACAATACTTGGATAAAACAATAATAATCTATCCATAAGATGAATAAATATGGTATCAATACAACATATCTCATGTGGAGTAGAAATAAAGGCATTTTTTCTTTGATTAATAGATACTATAAAATATATTATAAAAATATTCATGTGTAAAATATATTTTTTATTTTTAAAATCATTTTGGATGTGATTTAATTTGAAATTATATTTTGATAACATTTTTTTAAAAGAATAAACATTTAAACATGAAAAGGAAGCATATAAGAAATGATTTCTATTAAATATGTAAATGCCAAAAAAGGTAAAAATATCATTGTTTTTTCATGATAAAAAGGTGTAGAAAAAGTTGTCGTTTTGAAGGTGATAACAAGGTTTATTTGAAACCATTAGTAAAATAAAAGAGGATAATGATGTATTTAATAAATCATTTAGGAATTTTTTAAGATATTTTTGAAATCCTTTTTATAAAAATGATTTCATAATAAAATAGGTTCTCCGACTAAATAGATAATCGATGTCGGGTTTTCATAAAAACATTTTTTAAAACATTTTTTAACTACCAAATAGTGGTAAAATGGTGAATTTATTTCCTAAGGCTCGTGACAAATTATCGGTGAATAAAATAAGAGGGTCTATTATCCAATTATAAAATAATTTCTTATGATGGAAACTCAAGTTTAAACAATATTAAACAAATTTATATTGTAAATTAAACACTTTGAAAGATTATAACATTGAATTGAGAATAAATAAATGTGTAGATTATGTGTATCAATTGTAAATACACATAAGTTAACAGAAACAACTCAATATATAGTGAAAATAATAATACACATATTCATAGATTATTAAGAAAGATTATGTTGTACTATAACTCAATCTATGGAAATTGGGTTATCAAATTATTTTCTACTTGGTAATAGTTAACTCATATCCCCTTATATGAAATAAGTCAAATTGAAACTCAAAATATCATGAAGAATGAATGAATAGTGATATTATATAAAAAATAGTAATTTTAATTATATATATATATCTATAAATGAAAAAAATAAATTTATTGTTTCAGGAATATGTTATCAATCAAAAAAGAATCAGGATTTCAAATATAATAATTAAAACATTTCACAAGGAGAATAATATTTAAATATTCTATAGTGTCTCATACCACTTTGAACACTCAAATCATAATCTCAATGAATGAATAAAGTTAAATTAATGTTTTAAAACCATTAATTTAATATTAATCACGATAATATATTAGAAGTGGCATCAAATACACCACACAAAGAAGTAAGTGGAAAAAAGGACATTTAACTCATAGAAGTAAAAAAGTGAGATGAAAATCCATTTACTTGTGTTCGATTTTTTTAAGGGAATTAAACCAAATTTATAATAGTTTTAATATTGTTACTACCTTAATAAAGAACAATATTTATATATTTAATATCATATATGATCTTTTTATAATATTTAATTACTCTTTTGTTATTAATATTTCACTATTTTTACTATTTCACTTGTTAATTGTCTAGTTTTTATAGTATGTTTTGACTTGTTTCTTGTTCATAATATAATAGATTAATTTTCCCCAAAATAATAACCATGATTTAAATATCATATATAATATTTATAAATTTATTTAAAATAATCCATAATATTTGGAGATAAGAAAATAAATGAACTACTAATGGAGACTATAGGTTATACATAAGCATTAACGCAACTTTCATTTCTTCCTAATAAGAAAAGAACTAAAATTAAATGATATACAAGTTTATTATAAATCCATAATAAAAAATAATTATTACATGTCACATATTTTTTATTAAAATAATCCTTTATATGATCCATGTATAGTGTGAATGGATCACATCGGTTTGAGGGGGCGGTAGTCCACAATTCCACAAACGATGTTTTTATATTTATAAAAAATAGAAAGAATAAAGGTATGATTTATATAAAATTTATATAAGAATAAATAAATTATAAATATCTGATTTATAATATATAAATATAGTTTCCATTATAATTTTTAACCATGAACATTGGTAAAGGAAACACAAATAATCATCATTTTTTGAGGTAGTAGTTAACAATACACATAAACAGGAGATTTTTTAAAAATTATATTTATGTGTTCATAAGTTAAAGACAAAAAATAAAACATATATATATATATATATATGATACTATTTTTATTATATAATAATTTAATAATAAGAAATGTAGGGGTGGAGAAACAAATAAAACTAAAGATCTTTAGGAAGGATGTTACCGCATAATAGGGTAACTCGTTTTGGTTTACACAATAGGGATTAAATGGATGTATTTATGAATAAGGTGAGGATTTTATGATTTGGGGAGTGATTTTGAATAGCTATTAGGTTAGATATTTCTCTAGGAAAAGTGTATTGAGAGGTGTGAGTAAGAGGGAGTCTTGAGCGCCATTTTATAATCAATGAGGTTTAGCACTCATTTGAATTTTGTATAAGAGAATTATAACCACGTTTTCTCCATTTAATGTGGTTAAAATAATGGTAAGAATTATATAAAAAGAATTAAATGGTCTGAATATAGCCATAAAATGGATTTTGGACAAGTTTCTAGGTTATTTTGGTCTTTAGTTTTATGTTTTAGTCCCTTATTAAGAAATTTTTTCTCTTAATAGTTGTAATTGATTTTTATCACTTTCAGTAATATATTTTTTCAAAAATAAAGTTTAAATTATTAGACATTATAAATTAATCTTATTAAAAATATTGAATTCATTTTTTGAAATTCTAATCAGAGATATAGAAGAAATTAATTGAAAACTAATCATAGAGAGGAGACAACAATGTATGTTTTTAATGAAAAAATGTTCTAAAATTTGAGATGTTTTTGTATCCAATTTCAACATGAAATTAATTATAACAATCTAAAATATATTAATTGAAAAAAAATTATTTTAAATAAACTTTAAATTTATTTAAAAATAAAATATAAAAAAATTATTTAAACTTATAAATGTACAATATGAAGAAGATGTGTTGAATTGAAATTCATTATATTTCAATATCACTAAAAAATGATACACCATAGAAAATAAAAAAAATACACCATAACCTACTTTTTAGGTCATTCATTAAAATATTAATTTTATTTTGACACATAAAATTTATTAAATGTCCCAATGTTGGATTTAATATAGGTTTTCCATTAAAAGGAATAAAAAGTTCCTTTACAAAAATATAGCTTTTTATGTGTAATACTAGGTTTGTTATTATATTGTACCAATAAAATATATTGGATTAATATAAAAATTATTTGATTGAATGTCTAATATATATATATATATATATTACATTAATATAACTCACTTGTTGAAATTAATTTATTTTTTGGTATAAAATTGCTTTGTTGGCATAATAATAGTTTTCTTTTAAAAATATTCTATTGATATTCAATTGGTTATTATATTCATATGTAATTAATTTTTAACCAATGAATTGAATTTATATTTTGGTTAAACATATATTTTCATAAGTTATTTAATAATATTCATAACTTCTAATCAAATTTCTAGGTTATGTCTTATTATACTAAATAAAAATATTTTTATAATATAATGTTGTTCGGTAAAACTTAGACTTTTGTGTAATGTAATCCATTGAAGAAACTCGTTTTTTGTGTTTGAAACATGATAAATTAGTGTATCATTCTTTTCAAGATATAAATAATAATTAATTTATTTAAAATTGTAAATATGATATAAATTTTTGGGATATTATTAAACCTTATGCAATTGGTGTTGCATGTCATACACTATCAAATATAGTGTTCCTACTTAAAATTTTTAGTGTATTAACTTATCCATTGGTAAAAAATATCAAGAATCAAATCCCACTTTCGTATAAATAAATGGATATATTTCTAATAGGACCCACATAATCACTTCATCACCAAAACAATTAGATATTCATTCATAATTATCCTAAAATCTATAAGAGTATTATATTACCTAATCTATATTTTCCTGAATATTATTCCCATGATTTATGAAAATAATTATATAATAAAAACTATAAAAAATAGACCAAAATAGCCCGGATATGATGGTTTCATCATTACATTTTTTATAAGTATTATGGATTTCCTCAAATGCGATGAATTGTCTTGAAATATTGGTGATCCATATAAATACATAAGTCTACCATTAAATTTTAATGTATAATGTACATTATAGTTATAGAAAAAAAAATCATTGATCATCTCATTCAATGATTCCTTATTCATATCATAGGGAATATAAAAAAATATGGGACATCCCAAACACTTTTTATTACTTATATAAAGGGGAATCTATCATGAATATATAATGAATAATTAACAAGGAATAATAAATATGAGAAGGAAAATATATCAATAAACATTACATTTAATCAATAACATGTATATATTGAGATGATAAGGTATAAACAATATAATAAAGAAAATAACTGAGCATACATTCCATTTAATTAATATATTGAGAAAAAAATGAATCCATGGAGGATATCAATGAAATTGTTACATGGATAATAATTATATAATTTTTAATGATGAAAATTATTTATATTGGATATCATGATCTAAAAAATCATGATGTCATTACCATAATTACATTTTAAAAGAAGTTTTAAAACTATGGGTAAAACACATTTAATTCTATCTTATTGATTCAAAACATGAGACTATTTATGTATAGTGGGGCGATATAATTTCAATCCCCAACTATCACAACATTACCAACTCAATACTCATATATTGAATGGTCATTTTCATTCATGTATAATATGTATGATTAGAAATGATTTTATTTAACAATGAATATGGGTTATCAATATTTCTCTTGTCAATATAATAAATTTAAAAAGAAAAATTCATATACTATAGGGACATATTGTTTAATGAATAATTATATTCATAATAAATATAAATAAAATTTATGGGAAATTTTTGCCCAGTGATCAAAATAAATTGATTATTTCATGGGAATGATAATGATTTAAAAAATAACCATAAAATAAGAATTTAATACATTACTAGGGAAATTTAATCTAAATATTATAGAAAATCAGTAAGTATACTGTGATCAAAAGATATCCATTCCATTGTGTATGTTAACTAAATATTGTTTTGTTGTTAAACAATATAAAAACCATAAAAATTTCATTCAAAAAATTATTGAGGAAAATACATTTTTCACATTTGAAAAAACTTATAAAATATAAGAATTTCTAAATTTTTAAGAAATGCGTTTTATTTAAACATAATATTTTATTCTTGTAACATAATATTTAATATAATGTTTTTTATGATGGTGGGAATGTTTGGTTTATTCCATGATTGTTAAAATAATAATTCCTTACACATTTCTATAATAAAAGTGAAACATTATTTTATATTAAAAATAAAGGAGTATTTCGTTCCATTTTTTTTCAAAAATCTAATTTTGTGTAAAAATAACAGTAGTCAATCATAGTAAAATATTTTTGAAAACAATTTTTTTTGGAAAACGTGCAGTTGCAACTAGAAGAATTCTTTATTGAAAGGTAAAATGTTGTGGGGTTTTATTTAAATCATTTTCTAAATAATTTATATATAAAAGAGTGGAAATTGTGCTATTAATTAAAAAATAAAGGGTTAACCTTATCAAAATTCGTGATTCTTGGTCTGGAAATGGCGAAATCTGGATTTTCAGGTTTCTTCTCTGATTTTTTTCAATGGATTGTTGCAATCCCGAGTGGGAATTTTCCTTCTAGGAGGATCGTCCTTCACTGAGGGAACTGAGTAATAATTGGGAATCTAAAGAACTTTCATTCTCAAGAAATAACAGCTTAACCTTCGCGAAGGCGCTCTGAGGTTCTTCAGATCTGATTAAAGATGATTCGTCTCGATACTCTAATATTACAAGGTTTGAAAATGGTGGGTTTTCAGTTGTGGCGGATCTGGAGGCACTAAAACAAAGGATAACCTATAGAAATTCTCTATCCTAGGATGAGTGATTTATTCAAGAGGGGAAAAGCCTTAGACTTATGCTGATCTCAAGAATCATGTTTCTCATTGTTTTGGAAGCTGAGATTGGAGGCTTATTCCTATTGTGAGAGGGTACTTTCATAAAATATTTCAATACAAAGATTCTATGAATTTGTCATGGAGCTATGGCAATTTGTAACTCAAACTATGAATCCTCAGATTATAGAAATGGGATGTAAATTTTAATCCCTTCAATATCTGGTAAACCAATGCTCAAATATGGGTAAGATTACATGGATTGAATTGTGTGTATTGGCATCCAAATATCTTAAATGACATAGCTTTTTGTCTCGACACCCCAATTAGAATGGATCAAATGAATCTGGAAGGGGATTTAGGATTCTTTGCTTGGATTCTGGTGGATGTTAACATGTAAATCAAGCGAAATTCAAGTATATCATTCCATGCTAAGGGAAACAATTCTGAAGTGAAAGTAGAGTATGATACTTTGCCTCACTTTTGTGATGTTTTCAAGATAATGGGTCATTTGGTTTCTAATTTTAGGTTTCTTCAAAGAAGGTTAATATTACTTTTAAGGCTTCAGAATGAATTGATCCTAATAGGGGCAGGAAAACAAGGTTACTTTTGTTGAGAATAAGGGGGTGGTCAAGAGTCATTCTGGTCCCTCACAAGCATTGAAGATTTAGGCTTACATCCCACTGATTATGGACCCTGTGTTGAAATATCTTTCTCCATCCTCTACCTCAAAACAATCTTAGGCTAATATTGTTGAGGCAGAGAAAACAAAAAATGTTGTGATGTCCTTCTCACCCATCAAGGTGGGCTCTATGACGATTCCATCTATAGAATGTGTACTCAAGGAAGATCAAATCACGTTCTCTGACATTTTTAATGATATTTGTCCCCTGGTATTGAACCTTCAAACAGAAGAAGAAGAGAGTTCCTTGTATCTTGAATTTTCTAGGGAAATAAGTGGTCCTGTGTTGTTCCTGCAAGAAGGTGTGAATCCTACTAATTCTATGGTTTCTCTAATTCTGGCTAGTCATGATGTTATTATTTCTGAGTAGCCTAGAATAGTGAGTTGTTCTGATATTATTCTAGTAGAGATGGATTTTAAAAATGTGTACAGTTTTGCAACTCATTTTCCCCAATACAATACTATTTTTTCAACATCTTTGAAGGCTGTGCATGATGATTCAATGTAGGATAAGGCTATTGTTTTGAATCCTAGACAACATGTCTCACATCCTATAAACACACAACATCATCATTGTGGGACTGAAGAAGAGTAGTCTTGCATTGTGAAATGCTCAGATAATAGGTCTTCAGAATCATCAGAAAAGTTGGCTTCTGAAAATGTTTTCAAAACTTCATGAAAGCAGCCTCTAGAAACACAATTTTAGCAACAGCTTCATGCACTGGATAGATTGTCTTACAGCAGGTTCAGAATGATGATATTCCTGATTCTACCAATATTTTGTTACATGATGCACCTAAGTATTCCTATATAAAAAGATAAAATCATCCTAACAGTGGGGTTGAAGTGAACATCAATCATAAAACTCCGAAATCTATGGATAAATCTATTCTGGATTCCAAAATTACACTGCCTAGTATATTTGAGATTAATAACTTAATGCAATGCAATCCCACTCCCAAAAGGAATGTGGGGAGACCACCAAAGAAGGTAGGAAGTACAATCAAGAGGGGTTCTATCCCCGGATTTAGTTATAAATGAAAATTATTTTTTAAAATTTCCATGGACTGGATAATGTGGAAACTCCCAGCTCCATTCGATTCTTTATAAAATAAAATAAACCAGTTCTCATTGCTTTGTCTGAGCCCAAAATGATTTTCTCCTCTAGTATTGCTAACATGGAGAATCTTGGATTCTATCATATCGACACCAAAAAATGCTCATCTGAAGTGAAGAGTCTCTAGGTTTTGGATCATTCCTCTTTAAACAGCCCTTCAATTGTTATCTCAAGTGATCTAAATGTGACATGTTCTTTGAATCGTCTTGGCCTTCAGTTTACCTATTCTTTTTGTTTATGCTCATAACAGGTATAAAGATCGTAGAAATATTTGGATAGATATTGTTTCTTTAAAATCCTCTATTACTAATCCTTGGATTATAATGGGGGATTTCAATTCTATTTTGAATCCGGATAAGAAAATTTGTGCATCTAATAATTTCGTTTCTTCCAGGGAATTCAAATTGTGCATTGATCAAAATGATCTGTTTGAGGTTAATCTTGTTAGTGAAATGTATACATGGCACATGAAGCATTTGAACAGTTTTGCAGCCAGTAAAATTGACAGGGATTTTCTAAATGAGGCTTCTTTGGATGCATGGGGATCCATTTCTTTCACTACTCTATCTAGAATTAATTCTGATCATCATTTTATTCTAGTTGACCTTGTGGAAAAGGATCCCAAGCCTCTGTTCCCTTTCAGATTTAACAAGGATTGGGTAAATCATCCTAAATGTAGAGGCATTATTCAGAATACTTGGAAATCTAAAAATTGTAGAAGTGATGATTTCCTTGTATAACCAAACTCAAAATTCTCAAGAAGAAGTTGAATCTTTGGAGTAAAGCTCATTTCAGTTCTCTAGTATCAGACATTGTTTATCTTGAGGCTTCTCTTCAAAATGTGCAAGAGGTCAATTCCCTTAATGAATTTTCTGATTGTATTTTTCTAGAAACTGAGCTGTCATGAAATCTCAACAAAATTATTAACCTAAAGGATTATTTTCAAAGGGATTCCTTTAACGAAAATTGGTTAAATGATGGTGATCGAAACACAAAATTTTTTAATGCTCTTCAGAAAATCAGGAATATTTTTAGGCCTCTTTCTCTGAGCAGAAATGGTGATAGTCTCATTGATAACAGGAAGGATTTATCTGATCATGTTGTATCATATTTCAAGGATCTTTTTAATGTTTCATCTACTTCCATGGATCCTATGGAAGGGGTTATTCCCCGACTTGTGACTCAGGAAGATAACTCTGGCCTTATTTCTATTTCTTTGTCTTCTGAGATAAAGGAGGATGCTTTCAGTCTCAAATCTGAAAGCTCTCATGGACCAGATGGTTTTGGTAACTTCTTCTTTCAAACATTATGGGATATTTTTTATGTGGATGTTTGCAGGTTGGTCACCCACTTTTTCAAGGATGGTATTATTCCTCATGGTTTGAATGCTTAGTTTCTGGATCTTATCCCCAAAGTGGAAAATTGCAACAAAATTCATTTTTTTAGTCCTGTTGCTTTGGTTAACATCATATTTAAGATTTTTTTCAAGATACTTGCTAACAGGATTTCCTCTATTGCAATCAAGACTATCTCTCCTAACAATTTTGGTTTTATCAAGGGAATGTCGATTCAATATTATCTTATTACTGCTTCGGAATGTGTGAATCTTCTCTAAAGTCTGATCCAAGGAGGTAACATTACCTTGAAGCTTGATGTGCAGAAGGCTTTTGATACTATGGATTGGGGTTTCATTTTAAATATTCTCACCATGTTTGGTTTTAATATCACCTTCATTAATTGGGTCAAGATCATTCTGGGATTTTCTCTTATTTATGTTCTTATTAATGGATCTATTGAAGGATACTTTGGTTGCTCAAGAGGTATCAGGCATGGTGACCCTTTCTCTACTGTGATTTTTTCCATTTTTAAAGATTATTTAAGCATATTTCTTTCCATTATGGCTGGGAATGGGATGTTGAAGTCTATCCACACTGGTTGGGGTCTTGTTGCTCCTTCCCATCTTCTTTATGCTGATGAGATCATACTTTTCACTCAAGGAGACAAGGGAAATATAAGGAACATCAAGAGACCACTTTTACATTATGAGATGGTTTCTGGTTAGGAGATTAGTTCGAACATGTTATTTTTGTACATTGGGAGGAATATAAATCCTCCAAGTAAAAATTCCATTATCAGTGAGTTGGGTATCAGAGAAGGTGTTTTTCCTTTAATTTATTTTGGTGTCCCTATATTCTGGGGGAGGCCGAAGGCTTGCTATTTCTCTAGAATTTTTGGCAATATCAGAAGTCAAATCTCAATTTGGAAGTGTAAATCATTATCCTTGGCTAGTCAGTTTTTCTTAGTGAAGTCCATTATCATCAACAAATTTTTGTATTCCTTTATAGTGTATAAATGGTCAGCATCTCTTATCAAGATCTATGGTGTGTCGATAAAAAATTTTATTTGGAGTGGTTCCATTGTGGAAAGAAGGCTTTCCATGGTTTCATGGAAAAATGTCTGCAAGCCTTATGATGCAAGTGGTTTTGGTATTAAGAATCTTGGATCTTTTAATGATTCTTTGCATGCTGGGTTTATGTGGAGGCTAATTAATGTTCATTCAGAAGGCCTTTTCTTCCTTCAGGTTAGATTCATGAATAAACTCAAAGGTGGAAGCTTTAACTATCTCACCTCTTCGGTTTGGCCTTCTTTTGAGTATATTTTTTCCATTATTGATAATGATTCAAGATGGATTGTTTCTAAGGATTCATCATTATCTTTCTGGAAGTGCAACTAGACTGGGGTTCCTTTGATTAAATTGACTCCTGATGGAGATAAATATCTAGATATTGACATATCTATTAAAGATCAACTTCATAGTATGGATAATTTACCTACTCATATTATTTCCACTTTTGATAGATATTTCTTCTCACATTAAAAGGATTTTTTAGCTTGGGAACCTACTGCTAATGGCATCTTCTCTTATAAGTTGTTCTATGAGAATTCCATATACAACAACAATGAGTTCAATTGGATGGGTAATTTTAGGGGAAACTTATTGAATCCTTCTCGGTCAACTTTGGCTTGGTGAGTTTCTCATAAAAAGATTCCAACTGATGATTTTTTGCAAACTTATGTAATATCACTCTATTCTATTTGCGTTTTATTTCATCAACACAGGGAGGATATTGATAATCTTTTCCATTGTTGTGCTGAGGCTTCGGAAATGTGGAAGGCTATGAATGATATATCTGAAGTGTCTTTACCTCGGCTCACAAAGATTATGGATTTTCTAAAGAGCAAGAGTAATATCAGATTATCGCCACATCTTTTATGTCTTTTTCAGGTGGTTGTGACAGAGGTCATTCACTACATCTGGAACTCCAGGAGAAAGATGATTCCTGACCAGTACACCTTTCAGGTTGGTTTCGCACTGGCTGGTATTTTATCTGCTGTTTGTAACACTTTTATTCGGAAAAAATTTTTATGTTCAAATTTCATGCAAAACCTCTCAGTTTTAACTCGGTTTGGGGTCAAAGTAAATTTACAACCTCCATTTGGCATGATTAATGTTCTTTGGCAAGCACTGTTCTCTAGTTGGATTAAAATAAATATTGATGGTGCCTCAAGAGGCAATCCATGACCTGCTGGTTTTGGGACTGTTTATAGGGATGATCATAGAGGGGTTCTTGGTTGTTTTCATGGATCTTGTGGACAAGCCTCCACCCTTAAAGCAGAAATTCTTGGTGTGATTATAGCAGTTGATCATGCTGAACAACGTGGTTGAAAAAATCATTGTCTTGAATGTGATTCTACTACTGTTATTCTTTCCATTCAATCATGTTCTATTCATCTTTCTTAGAAGCTAACCAATAAATGGATCAGGTGTTTGGATTATCATTACTCTAAGAATCATATTTCTACCCATATATGTTGAGAGGATAATGCGCTCACTGATGTTATTGCAAGAAAAGGTGTCAATGGGCATGTCTTTCAATGGGACAATCAGGTTCAGGAAGATCTTCTTACTCTTCTTAAGAGGGATCAATGTAAATCTTCCATTTTCAGACTTGTGTAATGTTTTCATTTAATAATGGGGTCTTTCTTTTATGGGCAAGGTCTCAGTTTAGAATTAAAAAAAACAATAGAAAGATTATAAGAAAATTGAAGGGATTAATTATAAATTTATTTTATATTATCCATAAAATTAAAATCATATATAGATAATCGTGATTAAATTGATATTGACACAAAAATATATTACCACTTTTGTAAATTTGTAATTGTAATCCCCTTGAATGGAATAAAATAATATAGAACATTAAATACCATGAACATATATATATTAATAATATAATATATAAATTTGTAAGTAGATACAAATAATAAAATTTTATAGGTGTATATAATGACATATGTCCCAAAACAAAAAATTTGAGACCAAGAACCCTTACAATGATCATACAATTGAAGTGAAATTTAATCAACACAATGAATATGTTTGTAAAATTAAAATTTAAATAGAATAAGATTAATTAAAATATATATAATCAAAATCATTTACACACATAATCTTGTAATATCAATGATAATGTTGAAGTATTATAACAAAATGAAATGAAATTGAGTTATGAAAATATCAACCACATGATAAGTTTCAATTAAATCGCCATGGATGAAATAATAAAAAATTAAAATATTATATATCATGAATTATGTATTTTTTATGATATTACACATAAAAGGGCTTTAAATACCCCATCTAATGAAATTTTGTGCCAGACATTACAATATGTCTCAATGGGAGGAAATTGAGAGAAAATACTTTACCAAAAACATATTTTAATTGAATGAACATTAAACTCATGTAAAATGGATTTGAGAATGTTCTGAATTTATTAAAGAAAAATATTCATTTTTATTGTATCAAATATAATTCTCTAATAACATTTGACCAACCTTTTTTTTAACAATCCTTTCTTTTTAATATTGTTTTTTGTTAATAACATTGTTTTCTCATGCTTTTATTGTCATTGATGTTTTTATTATTCTGTATAGAATATATTTAAGTTATCTTTAGAATGATTTTAATTTTATTAATATCATATTTACATAGTGTATCCATTTTTAAAACCATTATTGATATTTGGATATTGAAAATGAGTCTCTCCACAATGTAGAGATGGTAGGTTATACGTATGCATTAGTGAAAATATCACTTTCATAATGGGAAAATGGTAAGGAAGTACATGGTATATAATATTTCTAGATCTAATATAATTTAATATTTTTTTATATATTTTCAATTTATACATCATTATGACTATCCTTGTGGGTTGACAAAATTAAACAAATTACATCGATTTGTAAGGCGGTAGTGTATCGTTCACAAAAGAGATGGATTTGTTTCCTATTTGACAAAGGAAGAGATTGTTAAATATTACTACATAAACATAATATTATATCATAAAATGGGACATATTTTTGTTATATTGGATGTTCTATGACATAATATATGGTAAAAAATGAATATTTAAAAATAAATAAATTAGTGAAGAAATTTTCATTCATTTAGAAGAACCTTCAATAGATATCTTGTTAAGTAACATATAGATTGCCTTTTAGGAAGATCAAAACCTATAAAATGTCACTATGAATTTTTGGAAGATATGTTTATGGGAGATTTTGATCCAAATGTCTTGATTTGTGTGAATAAGTGTGGGGAAGGAGCACCCATTTATAATTGATGAGCGGGACACACAAGGAAGTTCTGAAATTAATAAATCATACCTACCATATTAAAATGAAAAAAATTCTCCAAGATCTCCTATTATAAAAAAATATAATATATGTGGTCAAATTATTTCAAAAAAATTGGATTTAGTAATTATTTTAGGTCATTTTAACCATTGACATTATAGTTTGACCCCCGACAAACTCATTCTCACCTTTAACGGGGTAAAATATTAATACTATTTTATCTATTATTTTTGAAAAAAAATAATGTTGATAGTATAATATAATATAAATTATAATGAATGAAAATATTGAATACATTATTCCAAATTCAATTAATAAAATTTGAAGAGTTTAATTTAAAAAAAGCCTATAGATGTGTTGATGAACATGTTTATAAGAAATTCAATTTTCAAGCATATGATGATGGTATATAAACTAGATTAAAATAAATAATCATTAGATGTATTAAAAAATATATATATATATATTATATAAATCCCATTTAATTCATTTAACACTAAATGTTATTTTATTTAATTATAATAGAATAATGTTATATAATTCAATATTATATTCTGAAAAATTCATTTTAGCCGTGTTGCAGCTACTTCAACATGGAAATCCATTAGATATTTTTTTGAAATATCATTGCCATATATAATTCTCATTCAATATTTCATTCAGAGTTAGGGGTCCCTCTCTCTTTCCACCCAGCTATTTGATTTATTCATGGTTACTGAATCAGAGTAACAACATTACATATGGTATATCCGAAATTGGGTATTCCATTCTGGTGATTCCTTCTTGACATGCAACGATCTTTCTCACACTCTTTTTGTTGATCGGGAGGCTAGAATTCCATGTAAACATTTCTTCTCCAATTCAATTCATGACTTCATTATTCTAAATCGGATTAGAGTAAAGGGATATTTCAGGGATCCATATGGTACTTTAGAGGTTTTATGTCAGCATCCCGGTTTGGATGGATTAAAGTCATCTATGATGGGGTTTCTCAATGAAATCTGAGTTCCTCTGCCTATGGTGATATCTTCAGATATCACCAATGAGATTTTCTTGGCTATTTCATGGTTCTTATAGAGGTTCCTCTTCAATTGATGTTGAGATGCTTGGTGTTATTGTTACGGTGGAGCAAGCTAATAGACATGGGTGGACTAATCTATGGCGTGAGAGTGATTTTATGACTACTGTTTCAGTAACTAGGTTAGGATATCTTTACTTATCTTGGAATCTCATTAATCATTGGATCAACTGCATAGATTCTCTTCATTCAATGCATCACATCATAACTAACACATATCGATAATAAAATTCAGTGGTAGATGTCCTTACAAATAAATGTGTTGGAGGTGTTGGTTTTCTTTGATATGATCATCTTTTTGATATGTTGTTACCACTTTTTAAAAGATATTGTTATAATACTCTTATTTTCAGACCAGTGTAAGTTGTTTGTTTTTGTTCAATAATAGACCCTTGCCTTTCCAAGCAAGGACTCATATCCTTTTAAAAAAATTAAAGAAAATGCCAAAAACTAATTGAAAAATCCTTATTTTTTCACTATTCAATGAAAAATCAAGATGTTCATAAAGGTAAAATACATCAACCCATGATTATTTTAAAATACATATTCTAAAAATTTATTCTTATTATAATATATAATTCCTAAAATTGGTATAATTTGATTATAAATCCAATCATAAAAATAAAAGTAAAACTATTTACTACATAATATGTACTTTGAAACATAAAAATAACTTACTAAAAATTTGAGCTATTATTTAATAAAAAATATATATATTTATTGATTTATACCAATATATATATATACCATATTTACATTAATCATATTCCATAAACATCAATTCAAAGACTAGGTTATTAAAGTCATATTGAAAAATTATTTGATGATTTATTTATGCTCATTGATGTATGCCATATACAATATTCAAAAAAAGATTCTTCATTTAATATCATATTGTTTCATATACAAAAAAAATTAAATAGATTAAATTTAATTAATATAAATGTAAATTAATATATCATGGTGTTATAATATCAATGAAAGATGTGGGGAGATATCTCTCCCATTGAATGTGGAAGGGGGTGACATTTTTGAAACATGGGTGATAGTCCAAGGAAACAGGTGTCAAAATATAATCCATAAGGTAATATGAATCAATTAATTCAAATTTTTATGTGAAAATTTGATAAAAATACACTAAATTAAAACTTTTCTTTATTTTATTTATTTTTGATTTTTCCAATACTAAAACTGTGATATTACTAAAATACAATTCTAAGGAATTTGTGATTTTCACATTATTTAAAATACATGTTGATAATTATGGGATATTCTATAAAAACGGTTGCTTTATAATATTATAATAGATTAAATAATAAATTATTTTGAACCCTTTATTTTTAGTAATTAGATAAAAAATCTATATTATGTGATATATTCTCCCTGTAAAACCGGTCTTATAAAGAAGAAGAATAAAATAATAGTTAAAATGGGATGAAAATTCCATGTGGAATTTAAATTCAAAAATAACTTATATAGGTAATTTTCAGGTATATAGGATTTTATTCAAAATTGAAACATATTGAGACCAATATAAAATTGTACTTATAATAATAATTTTATAAGAATAAAACTCCTATAAAAATTTCAATTATTTTAGATTTCCATGTTTGATAAAAAAAATAGAGAACATTTGATGAGAATGATGGATAACGAGTTTTACAGGGATAATTATAAAATGTAACAATATACAAGTTCTGGAATAAGTTGTCTCAAAATATATTTGATTTATTTAATCTATGAATTATAAAACATATACCATATTTCAATGATCCAATTGGTAATGTTTTCAAAATTTATTATAATGTAATTTATCATATATCATAGAAAATAATTTAATAAAAATATATAATTTAATCTAGAAATTTAATTATTGGTCAAGTTAGAAAATTTATTATTAAAATTTCATTGGTAATGATAAATAGAAATATTAGAGGGTGAATAAGTGTGGGAAACATGATCAAATAGTTGGAAATAAGGATACTATATTTTAGACTAGATAAAGTTAGAGACACTATAATATCATAACCATCATATTTGAAAATAAGTAACAATTAGTTATTGAGGATATTAAGAAAAATGAATTGATAGATTCAATGAATGAGGAGCTAGATCTTGTAGATTATAATTCCACTTTAGATCTTTTTCTAAGACCCAGTGGGAGGAATTTCATGACAATAAGGTTAGTGTCATAAAAAATAATGAAAAGGGAAAATTATTTAAAATAAAGAAATATTATATTGAAAAGGATACTCATTATTTTATTAATTTAGATTTTAATATATATTTTTAATTATTTATTTTTGATAATGAAAATGTTTGTTCATGGATGTTTTACTTCACATGAATTAAAAATTATTTCAAATTTATCTAATGTATTATTTATTGAATCAAGATGTTAAATAGTGAAGATATATTGGAAACCATATCTATTTTATTTTAAAAAGGGACAAATCTATGTTTCTCATGTTAGATATTGAAATAAACAGTTCAAAATAGGACCCTCAAACCATGTATTCCATGTTAGATATCTTACTAAAGAAAATGGAATATTTAAATGAGAAAGATGAAAAGAATAATTATGTTTTATAAATTTGAACTAAAACCATTATTGATATTTTTTAATATATGGAATATTATTTTATATGATTAAGAGTATTTTTTTATAAATATAAAATAAAGTGTATAATTAATTTAAAATTTACATTACTAAAGTGATGCTATTTTTCTAGAATTATAAGTACTGTATTAGAAAGACATTTTTTTATCCCATGTGAAACAAGCCATGTATTTTTTATTCAATTTTTTTATGTATGATTTTAATTTGATGTTTATAGTGAGGAATATTGGTGTATTACTCACAATAGATAATGGTGGTCAATGTGAAAATAAAAATTGAGTTATAATTTTTATTGATTGTTTTCTTTGTCACACTTAATCAAGTCATTACAATGTTTATGAAGTCACATTCCTTCCATGGTATCAAATTGATCCAAAAAATATCAAATGAATACATATAACGAGATTCTTAAATATGTAAAGGGAATATTAATTACTGGTTTTATCAATAATTATTTCAATGAATATGGAAATTTTGAGAACACTGATACTCGTCGTGATGGGCAATGTGATGATAATATTTCAAAATATTGTTGTACCTTATTTTTAGGAGAAATATGTCTAGTATATCATTGTAAGAAGAAAAAAATGTGACATTATTCACTACTAGGTCAATGTATGTGGCTTCTATATACTGTCTTACACTAATTACATTGATTAGAGAGAAACTAAAATATATAAATTTGAGAATATAGAATCCATTATGAAAATCATGAGATTGTTAGAGTTCAATTTTTCTATATAATAATCTATTGAGACAATAAAAATCTAAACACCTTAACATAATTATTATGTTTTTCAAATATGGGGATTTTTATAGAGATTGGATGCTAAAAAATATTCTAACAAGTGTAAAAATTAATATTATTTTCAAAAACTCCATACCCCTGAAATATTATTATACATTTAATTAAATAGAAATATTCAAAATTTCCATATAACATAATGTCTTTTAGATTTTCCAATATTGTAATGGGATCAATTAAATAAATGTGGGAATTAATATAAAATCTATTGTATTAAGATTTGTATTATGAAGCTAGTATACATATAAAAATAAGGATAAGTTAGTGAGTTTACTAAGAGTGAGAGAATATAAATAACATGGACATAATATTCATGAAACTTATATAAGAAATTAAATAATTTTTTTTTAAAATATTCAGTTTCCAAGAAATTGTTCATTAAGAAAGGATATGATTTATTTTATTGGTTTTGATATAATCGGGTAGAAATTTTTTTAAATGGTTGATATTGAAGAAGCCCTAGAATTTTCGATTGTGTGTTTTTTTTCCACCATGTGGGAGAATCATTAAAAATTATTTGGATTTTTTATGTTTATTCTAGATAGATGATGGTAATTTATATTATTTTTAGTTTTATAGGGTAAATTTATTAAAAAATTCATTATTCCATTAAATTGATGACATTGATAAGGTATATTGTAGAAAAAATCTATATTGAATTTGAAATAAATATGTAAGAGTAAAAAACTCATTATTTGAGGGTCATATCTAATTTTCAGGGATATCTAACTCTTTAAGAAGAGGTAATTATGGATAACACAACATATAAGTGGTTCCCATCACATAATAACTATTTTATAATAATTTCCATAGAAATGACATAATACATAACATTGAATCCCAATTTCAAGTGTATATGTAAAAGTTAATAGGAGGAGAGTCATAAAAATTATCTACCTCAAATATTTAAATTTCAGAATGTATTGACCAACATTAGATATAAAATGGTAGTTGATAAATTAATCTTGATATATAATGGTTGACCAATTTTGTAAAAAAGTGATAAAGAGTCCATCTGAAATTTTTGGAATATATTATAGTCTCGAGAGAATATGTAATAGTCAATATCCAATATGTAAGAGTCATACTATCATAAACTAGGGAGGAATCCAATTTCTAAAAAATGTGTAGTGGTTAATAAAAAATACCATGGAATATGTAAAATTCATCATAAATTAAAATGGATCATGTATGATTTAATGGGAATTTTAGAAAATCTATTTTGAGTAATAATGTGATATGTAATAGTTAACTAATTTTTTAAATCAACACATTAAATTTATTTGATTTATATGTAACATTTTTTTTAAATGTATTGATATTTTATAAACAGTTCCAATTATATTACATTAATGGATGTTATGATTGTGATTATTTCACAAATGTCAGGGTTTTATTAATTAGGTAGTGATTCTATCTTATTAAAATGGATATATTATAGGGGTTAAATTAATAAGAACACTACCTAGTTATTCTATATTTTTTATGTAGGAAGATTGGACGAAAATATATTGAGATCCAAACTTGTGAAATTTTGGAATGTTTGTATTGAGTATTTTTAAAGTGTATTTGAATGAATTTTGGGACCCCATATTGAGGATCTTAGAGATTAAACACATATTAAATAAGGGTGAGAATATCATGGGGAATAATATTGAATAATTACAGTGTAGAAATATTATAGAAATAATTTATAGTTTTATTTTTCAAAATATTGAAAATTTATGAATTATTTATTATTTTACAAGAGTTTTTTTAAATTATAAATAATATTATAGAAACATAGAATGATATTTAGAGTGACTGGTGAGCTCTTATGAATCATAGTCTTCATCTTGGTCAAGGAAAGCTGACTCAAGTTATTATCAAGAAATATATTCCTGTTGGGGATGATGAATATGAAAATTTGTTGAGTTATCTTTGGAAGATGTTTAATATTAGAAAAGTATAAGAATAATGATTATATATATAGTGGAACTAATATCTCCCTAGTATATAAGTTACTAATATAGAGGAAAAATATCATCAAATTTATTTTAAAGACAACAATAATAGCACTAATGACATTGATAATAACTATATGAGTATGGATATTGTTGAGTTGATAGATCTTATATAATATAAATTAATCAATTACGGTCATAAGATACCATTTGATCAAGGATGATACCATATAAAGGGTTAAAGATAATACCTTCCATTCCACTATATGTTTTTATTTATAGATGATTACATGCCAGCTTTTATAATCACAATAATATATTACTAATAAAATGCATGTGTGGATAAAAAAATGAATAATAGTAATGAGTAGATGCCAAAATTCATATAAAATGATGATCAAATATATGGGAGAACATGAGTCTCATTCATTCTATTTTCATAAGGGAGGGAATAAATTTTCTCTGATTGTTGATGCACATATGTTATGATAAAAAAATTATTTCAAAAATATAAAATTTAATAATAGTATGACTAGTTTCTCCCACACTCCTTATTAATGATACATCATGGATTTCCTATGATATTCATAGTCAATACCTAATTTATTATTAAAAATAAGTGGCATATTTATTCTGTTATATAGAGGATGAAAAACCATGATATAAAAAAACATAATATAAAATATTTTATTTACAAACATATGAATCATTAATAATTTCCCTCATGAAAACACTCAAAGGGATATCATGGTGTATAACAAGGTAATATTATCATTCTGGGATAGTTAATAATGGTTATTGAATTGAATAATGAAAAAATAATAATGGATGTTGGTCCTTAAATGTAAATTTGGAATCAAAGGAATGAAAATTTTTAGATCAAGGTGTGAAAATTATAATCAAATTATGAAAGGTTGTGGTTATGGTGGAAATGATGAATGACTGTGATAGCACTTGAAAAGATATTGTCTAGCCATATTAGTAAAACCATACATGTATTATGTTGTTAAACTATGGTAAAGTAGAGTATTATGGTAAATATTTATTGATATGTTAATATAGTTACGCATTAATATCCCATTTGAAAAATAAATTTCACAAATTTTGGAATATGTAACATCACTTGATGAGTTAATTGAAAAATAGAATAAAATCATGTAACATTTATTTCGTTTCCCATGTAATATTATGTAATGGTTCAAATGTTGACCAAACCAAAACTATGAGTTTTGGGAATCACGTTAATTTTATATAGTATCGGTTCATGAAAATTTGGAAAATAAAATTTGTGAATATATGTGAGTGTAAATCATATATTTCTTATTATTTTAATAAATTTTTTGAAATATTATTCAAAGAATGGCCAACTATCAATTTATATGAACAAACATTCCTTCATGTTACTGATTGGAATAACCTATTAAATATTATAAATTGAATGAATTATAAAATTTTCAAAAAATATTTTTAATCATAATTTGACTAACGACAATATATTTTTGATTCATTAAATACATACAATGTTCTATAACATTTGTTACACACTATACCAAATTAAAAAAAACAAAACATATAATTAAGAAATTATTAATAAATCTATAAAAAAATTAATATGGGAAACCATTAATACCTTTTAACTTATTCAGAAAAATAATAAATATGGGATAATATTAAAAAAGGTTATAATTGAAGTTATTTTCATTATATTTTAACATAATTAAATAAAATAATTTAATAATTTTGAAATGTAAATTTCATAATATGAAAATCATTTTTAACTCATGTCATAAAAATTTAAAAACAATGAATTTTGGGAATTTTTCTATAAATATTTTTTATGTCCAAAATATGGTTTTTAAGAATAATATATTTTTATGATGTTATCATAATGTTGTAATATCATATAAATTTATTGAACCATTAATGTAATAAATCAATTATTTTTGGAATAAAATAACTAATTTTAATATATTCTTTGATTTTATAAATAGCATGTCATGTAATATTAGATCTAAATAAAAATATGTGGTTAATGAACAGCATTGTTGGTAATCTCTTTTAATGGAGAACTTGATGTATTAATTTATGGTTATATATACATCATATCCTCATATCATTAATTTTATTTTTATTAATTCATTTCATGTCATTAAGCTATGTTATAATGATTATATTATAAAATATCTAAATTTAAGGATGGAAAACAACATTTTCTTGGAAAAAATTTTATATGAATAATGTGATTCATTTAAAAATAACATTTCATTCATTTAGAATTTTAATATGATAAATTAATTTCAAAATTAAAATTATATTGTTAAAATTAGTTAATAAAGTAAATTTTAATTTTAATTATCAAAATTATTTTTTGTGGTTTAGAAGTATTTTCCCAAGTAAAATATAGAATTGGGAAAAATTATATTACTAAGGTAAAATGGAAAAAACATGATAATGTTGTTTCACGTAAGTGTGTGGAACTGTTTTTTTACATTATCATTTTTGTAACACCACTTTTTTCAATTTACCCTTAAATAGTGTCATGAATTTTTGATAAATGATGAGTTTTTCAAAAAGATCCATTTAATTCTCTTATAAAATGATACCACACCATCCCATATAATTTAAACCTTTACCATAAAATTACATAATGAAACTATTCCATAGATCTCTCTCTATAACCCTCTTCCTTGATTATAATCATCTTTTCCCTCATATTTACCAAAATACCATCAATTTCAAGGGGACTTTGAAGGAATGATAACATCTCTAATATACATATTCTATCCTTTATTTGTTATTATTAATCATACCATTATAAATATCTTATTTACATAATAATATAATTACTATAGTTACATTATTATACTGGTATATTGATATTTTTTTCAAAAAAAACGTTTTAAATTAATTTTCATCCTCATATAAAATCAATGGAACATAAATCATGCATGATCATTGAAAACTACCTCCATAAAGAATATATTTTTCACTTTATAATATGTATTGATTTTTTAAAAAAAATATTCACATATAGTTAACAGTAATATAAATTAAAATAATATCATTGTGATAATTTTACAATAATATTATTTTAAAAGGAATAAATCCCTTGTCATACTCACTGATTGAGTTACCACAAAATCAAGTATCGATTGGTTTAACAACCTACATAAATGATGCATTAAGGTATGATTATGGAATGCCAGTAAATATTGATAACTAATATTTTTATAATTTAATAATCAAATAAATATTGTTTAGTGGTTCTTGAAATTCATATTATTTATTTAATTGGTTAATAATGTATCATTTTTGTTCCCTAAAAACACCAAAATTCGCCAAAAAATTCTATTTTTATGTATGTTAACTAAATATTTAATGGAATAACATAATATAAAAATAATTAAACATAAAATATTTGTTTGAATATGTTAATGTTTTTATTAATGATGAACAAGGTGTAAATGTATTTTCAATTACATCAATATTATAAAACATGAAAAAATTATTGTAGTAATTAACAACAGAATAGAAGAATAAGAAATAAATAAAAAATGAAATTGTAATAAATTATTATTAATTCATTATATAAAATATATTAATATTGATAGGGATATAAAAAAATTATTTAGGTATATATTCTTTTTACTAGAAGTTATTTTTTCTTCAACTAATCTAAGAAATAAGTTAATGGTTTTCTTCAAAACATCATTCATTATGATACATTTTCTTATGTAAAAATAATTTTATTTAAATGGTTAATGTACTACCAATTGGTTTTTTATGAAATTTTATATTATTATTCATTATTTTTTAACTTAATCTTAAATATCCCTCTCTTTTCATTTAATTTTTTAGAATATTTCTTATGTTATAACGAATTTATTCTCAATTTCCCTTCATGGAGATATAGTATGTTTTTGTGAAAAAATTATTATTACACAGCTATTTATACTAATAATATAGTATATAAATTCATAAAATAAATTTTATTCATGGTATTCTATTTCTACTTCCATGATCTCAAATTTATGGTGTTTTATATTTAATTTTAACCCTAGTCATAAGGGTTTATTTCTCTCAAATTTGAATCCCTTGAGACATAATTAATCTATAAAACATGAATCATTTTCAATAGTGTAAATGCATACCTATTTAATGTTTTTATCATGATCCTATAAAAGTTTCTAATATTAATGTTTCTATTTATGTTTCTACCACTCATATGTTTTTTATCGAAATTTTATAATGGTTATAATTATTTTTCGTGACTCAATTCTCTTCATAGGATCATATTCACACATCTTTTACAATAATATGTCTTCTTCCTTGATGATTTCATCATTTTTTTAAATGAAACATTTTTAAGAACAATTCCCATATCAATTATAGGATTTTTTATACATGTACATTTTTTACATCCAAAAATTGTTCCCCTTTTCCTATTGGGTACTCAAATTATATTTATTTCCAGTAATACTTATATTTCTATACGATAATTTTAAACATTGTTTTACCATCAATTTAATGATGCAAGGTTTCAACTAGGTTATTTCAAAAAAATTACAACATTTTTTCAATGCTTTCAAAATAAAATTTTTTTCACCCACAAAAAATTTTATGTCGATTATAATTTTACATTTTTCACGTTTACATAATTCATGATTATTTATAAAAATAAATTTTGTCAATGTATTTTCAAGATAACTTGTTAATAAAAATGTATCATTTCTATATGTCCATTTTCAAATATTCTGTTAAAATGTGTATGTTTTAAAGGTATTTTCACTTCCTCAATTTGAGTAAATTATTTAATATTCATAGATAAATTATTAATGATTCGTTTTGGTAGTAAATGTTTTCAATGTATTTTTAGTACCCTTTTTTGAAATTTTAGACCTTATTCATTTCTCTTTTATTTAATAATATTCCCCAAATAAATGTTTTCGAAGTAATTTTCACTTTGAATTTCAATTAAATTTATGTTTTTTCAAGGATTTATTATTTTTATCTCTCTATATTATAGATTTAAAAATAAATCTCTTCCCTTACAAAAAAGTATTTGTGAATGTAAAATTTCATTCAATGTTTTAAATATTTTGTATATGCTTTTATAATTTCAGTTATATTTTAACACTAAGGTATATAATTTACGAAGTGATTTTTTAATCAATATTTATATGTCATTAAGATATTATTAGTTTTGGGAAAATGATATTTTTTTATTCTATGATTTATTTTGCTTAGGTGAGGTTGTGTTTTTCAATGTTTAAATAACCCCACTCATTTTCCATGGGTTCATTATGATTATATGGACATTTTATTTTTCATGTGTCCCACAAATATATTTATTATAATACGATTGGTACATATATCTCCATAATATATAATGAATATAGTCTTATAAATCCTGAGATAATATTGTCATACGAATGTGATACCATGTAGTTAGGTTCACAAATGGTGAGTGATATGGAATTAACCTCTACAAACAATTTTACATGTGATCATGTTAGAAAGTTTCTAGGATAATAGATATTCTGTTCTATGGTTTTATACTATTATAAAAATTTTATTTTCAAATATTTTAACAAGTATCTTTGTTTATAAAGATTGAGTGTGATGGTATTGTAATATAAAGAAAAGGGTGCATGTGAATAGTGTATCAATTAGTTATGTTCACAAATTGTGAGTGTGATTTCATTAATATATCCTCCTACAAATATGATTGAATAGTTTATAAACTCTCATTGATCACAAAGGCTGAGTCTATTAATGTAACATCATATTTTTTTCCATCAATTATTTCTTACATCACTTTTAATTTCCCTTTTTATTTGTGTATGGTTTGGGACATCCTGGGATAGAGAGTGTTTTCTGGGGTGAATGACCTGATGGTCAAGGACTTATTCTTGATGAAATTAATGGATTCATGGTATAAATGTAAAAATTCATTATAAAGATTTCATTTGGGTCTCTAGTTTACTAAGGGTATTTTTCAATGTTTTTAGGTAGAATATTAATTTTGAACACTTTCATCTCATTAACATGTTACACATTATGGAAAAAAAATTCGGCCGATGTCATAAACTGGTTCAAAGCATGAAATGTTTTCATTCCATAAAATTGGTTCATAGCATGAAAATTTAGATAATAGTTATTTTTAATATGAGGAAACTCTTTTTTTAATATCTTTTAAATCATGGAATTCACACCCTAAAAAGGTATCATGGAATGATTTTTTTTGAGATAAGTCATTTTAACCATTTAATACCTTTGATTTTATTTTCATTCAGCATGCATGGTTTTTTCAAAGCCTATGAGATTTCCCTTGATATTTGTGGGATCTCTACTCCCCCCAGATCATGTAACAAATCAATTTATCTTCATTGTGGTTATTTTATTTACTTTTGGGTAAGTTATATTTTTCTCTCCTTCATAGTTATTGGTCCCAATATTATTGTTTCTTTATATTTACATATCAATTTGTCTTGTGGTGTTAATTATATTGATTAATTCTATATTCATTATGAGACATTCTGTAAGAGGGTGATCTATCTATTGGTTGTGGTGTTGTTTTTTAGTTTCATGTGGTACATTTTGTATTATCTTCTCCACCATCAATTTTTTGTTTTGAATAGATTTTGAGATACATGGAATGATTCTTGGGCCATTTTTATTATTGTTGTTAACTCTTTTATGTTGGTAGATACCACGTTAGGCATGTGCGGCTCTATTTTAATGTTGGTGGTTATTTCTATATCATAAGGTGGGTGATATTTATTTCTCTATTTTAATAAAAATTTCCCTAAATGAATTGGCATAATTGAATTGTGTCTGTGTGAAAAATAATTTTTTATAAAAGAACGTTTCTACCTATTTTTGTAAATGAAAATTTATATTCCATGAATTGGGAAATAGATTTATGAAATGTTTTTTAAATGATGGATTGGATGAATTGGTTTGGAAAATATAGAACATGTAAATCCTTAGCCACTTAGGTGGATGGTTTATTAATTGACTTCATCTATTGATATTTTGTGGGGTTCCCCCATGAGATTTTTCTCATATCCCTTGAAATGTTTCTTGAGACTTTTCAGACATATTTGGATGTTCACATGCTAGGGATTCCTATGATTCGTAGATTTGATTCATATGTATAGTGAATTTATTTTCATGATTTTATAGGTTTGAGTATGGGTATTATAGTATGGATATCCTATAATGATCCTTGAAATGTTTTAGAGAATGTTTAGTTTGTTCTATTTGGATTTAAAATGATCTGTAAGACCTTCTTTGAAAATTTTTATACATATAATGTTATTTGGAATAGTTCAACATTGATATTTTTGGATATTTTTGAAAACTGGGAAGTATTTTGACATGATTTGTATATAAGATATATTTAACTGGTTATCCTGATTTATTTTAATTAATGTTGAGAATGTTTAGATTATTTTACACAGAATTTATATGGAACAATTTTTTCGTATTCTACTAAGATAATTTATCTCCTGCCCTATGCACCCATTAAGTGATACATAGACCATGTTATGTCTTTTGGTGAAATGAAATTAAAGGCACTATTGTGAGGTGGTAAGGTTTCTTCCAGATGTGCCTCTACAATAGATGGTGAGATTATGGGTGTTTTTCCACATTATATCATGGATTATTATTAGTTTGTCTTTAGTTTTCCTTTTATATTGGACATGTTCTATGTATATTTTTTATCAAAAATTTAGGTATATCGCTTCTACTATTTCTTTTGTTCTATAGAATATATTAATTTTTTATTCTTCAATTGTTTTCTCCCATCATGTGTATATATGTCTCTCATGTTATCTACTTCATTTTGGGAAAAATCATTCACCATTATAGTTATTTATGCATGGGAGGTTGTCTTCAGCCCATGGGGTTTGATAATTACCTTTGGGTATGAGAATATTCGGTTGGGTATCGGTGATTGAGGATATATCAGCCGGGTTCATCTCATTTTTCGTATCATTGGTGACTATGCTTAGTTTTGGGAAGTTGGTATATAAGAGATATGTTTGTCATGACTTGGTATGTAGGTTGTGGAGAGTTTATGGAAATCTCTTGGAATCATGAGAATCAATTCACCCTTGGATATTGGGTTGTGTGTCTCCTTTCTTGAATTATTTATCTTAATATCAGATTTTTACTTATGGTATTTTGGTTTGAATTAATATTCTTTTGTTTTCTGGTCATTTATCATATTTCAGTGTATAGTGTTACACCTATGATATGTCCTCAGTGGGTTCCTAAAATGGGTGTAGCTAATACTATTAATGGGAATCAACCTACTTATCTAAATATTATCAAGAATATCATGTGGTCTATTTATGTTATATACCAAAATGTAAATCAAATCAATTATATAGTTTCTGAGGTATAGAAAAGGGTTTTAGGATAATGGAATTTAACAAAGGTGTCATATAAATGAATCCACCATCATTTTTCCTTATGAATTAACTGCAACATGTGTTGACATTTCTAGAGAAAATAGCTTGGATGTTGGACTTCCTGGATAAACAAAATAATATCAAGGTGGAGTGGATGGCGTTCATACTCAAGTATCCCACTAAGCGATGGTGGGATTCCATGTAAGAGGAGGATAGACACATGGTACTTGATATAAATGGTATCAAGATCCACCTCTTGTGTAATATTGTAATAGAGTTTCAGATAATGGGGATGACTGTAGGATTCCACTCCTTTCAATAGGAAGAGTGTTCATTATGGACATACACCAACTGGTTTGTATAACCAGTTCACTTTCCCCAGAGGTAATAATGAATTTCTGATGAAGTCTTTGACATAACTATAGGGTTTTAATGGATATTTAATGATAGGTATTCATGATTATTTTTTACCTATACAGATATAGTGGAACTTGAAATAATGGTAGATATGGCAGTGTAATTTTGTTTGTTATTCTTCCTATTCTATTCCACCTAGAGAAGGCTTCAGTGGAATGTTAGGAAGATGATGTGGCATGGTTGTCATAGAAGATAGGGTGGGTTATCCACTATATGCCTCCTTTCTAAGTTATGTTACACGTGGTAGTGTTCCCAAGAAATTATATTTTTATGGAGAGGTTGGTCTCACCCAGTATTTTTGTTTCTTCACCATTGATGATTTGTACTAATTATTAGAATTATGGAAATCTATAAAATTTATTTCAGGATATGTATACGCCTCATTATGGACAATTATCATCAAATCAAAACGATAATGTGGGGAAGTCATATTCTTTAATGAATATAGAAATTTATCCATTTTCCTCAGGTGTGATGAATCTTCACAGAGTGTGTGAGTATAATGAAGAGGTATATGAATTTCCATCAAAAGTGATATGTACTATCTTTTAGAATAATTTTACTTATTTGATACAGGTTCCTCCCACTCATTTATATATTAATGATTTTCATACATTATTAAAAAATAAAAGGATCGTTTTTCCTTTTATATGGAGTTATTTTCATTTATTGGAAACTGGAATGAGAATGGGTTTCAATGATGTTCTTATTCTCTAATGATAGCTGATGCATTTCTAATCAATGACTTCCTCATTCTTGATCTCGATCGGTTTCACATCCTCATCTGGATTGATTCTCATATCTCTCATCATGATGAGTTTTACTATAATACTTATCATTTATCTTTTATAATGATTGATGGGAGCTATTGGGTTTTTCTGGGAGACTTGGATATGAGTACTTATCATGCATAACCATTTTTTCTAGGGAATAAGTTATTTTTATCTACTACTATAGCTGATCCTGATAATTTTTATTTAGAGGGTACTCATCCCTTTTTTCAATTATTTTTCTGATGTTTCCAATATAATTTATTATATCTTCCGCTAGAGAGGGACGTGAATATTATGATTGATATAGTATCAGAAATGAATTTGATATCAATACCCTCTTATATTATATAACCAGTGGAGATGAAAGAGACAATGACAATGTGGTATGATTTGATAGAGAATGGTTTTGGATTCCTCAGTGTTTCTCCTTAGGTTGATATAGTGATAATTTCCATGAAATTTTATGGATCAAACCCATTATGTGTGTACAATAGGATGTTTAACCATATAATGGTTACGGATATGTATAATTTTGCCCATGGTGATTATTTTTTTGACATGTTAATGGGGGAAAGTGGTTTTAAATGGTTGATACTCTACTGGGTAATCATATAATCTGTGTATAGGTGTATGGTATACCAAATAAAGATTTTAGGAGAAGGTATGGCCATTAAAAATATCATATCATGAAATTTAGTTAGACTAATGATTCTCCAACATTTATGTATTTGATAAACTAGACATTCCATGAGTATCTCTACAATTTTTTGGTAGTGTTTTTGAATGAATTTTTTGGTTTTTTCAATATCAGAACAAGAGAAAGGGAATCATTTGATTTTATTTTTGAGAATCCTAAGGAATCATTGTTTTTATTGAAGTACTTAAAAATAAAATTTATGTATCAAAAAAAATTATTTTCATAGAGAATTTTATTTTTGATAATGCCTTATAAGTTGATCACAAGAAGGGGAATCCTTTTTTGTCATGCGAAGATACATATAACATGTTTGTGATTCTGAGATTCCATGGTATTACGAGGTACTACCAACAATTTTTCAAGGTTTTATTTAAGTTGGAAACACCTTTTATAGAACATAACAAGAAAGGGGTGATATTACTATTGGATGTGAAATATTACTCTTGTTTTAACAAGAGGAATGGAGAACTGAAAAAAACTCATATTATGATTGTAAACGACAACATAAAGTGGTATTCCACATACTTGGAGGCTTTTGTTGTTATTATTTTTTTGTGTTCTTATGATGGATGATCATGTGGAGGCTTATATATCTCACTTGATTTGACCACATTAGAGGAATTGACTAACTCAAAATTTCATGATTTTGTAGTTATTCATGCACATAAATATGGGAGGCACTATCTTTTGAGGGAGTGGTTCATGTAAATTTATTACCATAATATTCTAAGCTCTATCTTTTATCCTAATGTCATGAATCTCAAATTGAGTAGGTTGTTGGAGGAGCATCAGACGTTCAAATTATAAATCAACTAAATCCTATAGAACGATTATGTCATTATAGAGAATCATAGTACTAATGTACATTCACATGGTATTATGGAATCAAAGGATAAGGGGAAAATTTTGGGAATATATTCAATGTTTCACCTTGATTCTAATGAGGATGATTCAAATATAATTATTCTGTGTGTTTAGTTATCATATTTTCTCATTGAATATGTAATATAGGATCAAAAACAAGATGTTATGTTTTGATTAATTAGAGAAACCCTATATAGTGGGGTAACCATTTCCGGTTGGTCTCTCCCATCAAATTATATTCTCTATTTTTTGGATCATTTTTTCATCCAATCATCTCTATGGAG
This sequence comes from Viscum album, assembly GCA_963277665.1. NCBI lineage: Eukaryota > Viridiplantae > Streptophyta > Magnoliopsida > Santalales > Viscaceae > Viscum > Viscum album. The sequence continues at coordinate 634,210,093 of OY728138.1, read as the reverse complement.
ATTAATATTGTTTTTTGTCATAGTTCATTATGGGAAGATCATCTAGAAAATAAGAATATGTATAATGATATGAGACGAATATAGTCATGTCTAAGTGAGAATGGTGACATTGAGGATTAAATTTTATATTGTTAAACATCCCAATAAGTACGGATAGAGAATTTGAAATCTTCTAGGTTGCTATATCCTCATTCAGTACTGGTATGAAAATTAGACTAGGTGTTCATTAACATGGTGGCTGGACTTCCCTGGACTCTCAAAGAAGGAATTATATCAAGGTGGAGGTTGATAGAATGAAAATTTCAACCCACTTCATTCCAATTAGGAACACTACTAAACATGAATACATGGGAATGTTGTATATACTGGAGGTTGTGAGGATGTAAGGGTTTATCTATGACATTATTGTAGAAAAAGATCATAGTTTTACCTCATGGTTCTGGAAGAGTCTCTAGGAGGTGATGGGGAATTTTCCTGGGTTGAATATAACTTTATATCCATAGATAGGTGGTTAGATGGAGCATCCCTTTCAGATCCAAAAGGATATTCTCCATTCAAATGTCATAGATTTCAGTAGATCATGGGATAACCATCTGGGGATGGTAGATTATTATTATCAAAATATTTATCAGTTATTGATCATCATAGATACCTTTGTGGGTTTTCAAGGTAGCTCATGCATGTCACCTCATTATTAGGAATAGTTGGCTGATGCCACTTTGGTTGCACTATGTCTCATTTAGGATATATCAATGTGAATTTGACCTTTACATCAGTCTATCGTTACTTATTAGAGTAAAAAAAACTCATATGTAAATCTTCAATATCAGCCTTTGTAGTTTTCCAATAGTGTCCAAGGATTAATGAATGATTCTATTTACATAGTCCATCATCATATATGAAAATGGGTGATGTTGGTTTCTAAATATTTTGCATCTTTTTGGGTCACTCTACAACATGGTAAGATTTATTATAAATTACAATTTCCAATTTAGTTGATGGGTATTCATGATTACTTACACATATCTTAATTAAAGAACTACAATCAGGACCCCTCTCAAATTTTGAGATAGGAAGAAATTGAGTTGGATACAGAAATGTTATTTTATAGAAACCAGTGGAGATCATCTACTCATAAGAGAAATTCTTTCATTGGAAGTCAATTCTATTGGTCAAAGTATTATGGGATAACGTATCATATCATCATGAGACATGGTATCATGATCCATTTTATGAATGAGTAGTGAGATCACCTAATTTCAAACACTATTCATTCATATAACTTCCTCAGGACGAAAAGCCTTGTTTTATAGATTTTGTAACATCTCATTACCATCCTTCAAGTATTTTCATCTCTCTTTTATTTTCCATCATTTTTTCAATACATTTTATTATTTTCATGGATGAAGATAATTTTTGGGGAAAATTTACAAATGTTTGAAGATGTATGTTTCTTTAGAATTAATAGATACTTGGTTTAAATGTGAAGAAAACTTAATAGGATTTAGTTTGGTGTCTATGTTGACCTTGGGGGGATTTATGATGTGTTTCTATTGAATCTCCTTACTAAACCAATTTACATCATGAACAAGATACATGGCATGAATCTATTATCAGGATAATGTCTTTAAGTAGTTTTTTGCATTATACATTTATGTGTCATGAAATTTGTTCACATCTTGAAAAGGATGATTAGTGTTTTTTTAATCTAAGGATAACCCTTTTTCAATATATTGTTAAATTAAGGAATTATCATCATAAATGGTTTTCACATCAAGAATGTTTTGGGATCAACATTTTTAACCATGATGCAAATTTTCTGTTACATTCATTCAGTGTGTCATCTTTTCTCTCAAAAAATAGGATATCACTTAGTAAATATTAGGAATATAAACTCCATATATATCATTTAATTTAGTTATTGATATTATTTGTGGTTGTTCTAAATTTATCTAGGTATGTCATCATATTGATTCCTCATTTATGTTTTTAGTAGTAACACTTTTTCACAATGATTTAAAATATGTTCATATTATAGTGTTTATTCTTTTTGTATATTTGTGATATATTGTGAGACTATCCTCCAGAGGTTATCCATGGTGTATGTTTTGGTTTGGAGTGTGAATTTCTTGAGTTATGTTTTTTATCTTCTCCCATTATTATTTTGTTTTTTGAATTGATTCTTATATGTAACAATTGATTATATGGAAAACATTGTATACTATTCATTATTCCACGTTGGTGGATCCCATTTAAAGTATGTGAAACTTAATATAGAGGTAGGTGGTTTCGTTTCTATACTATTTTGGAATAACTATATCATTATATTTTTATAACTTTCTTTATAAATGAGGTTTCGTGATTGAATTTTGTGTGTGGAGATGAGTTTTGAGTGAAGATGGTTTCCCCCTCATTTTGTAAAATTAAAACGTGTTTCTTAATTATTTTGAAAAGTATTTATGAAAAAATTGAGGAAATTATTTGTATAAATGGTTTGGAAATTTTTTCCCATTAGTCACCATGGATCCATAAGAGGAAGGTGTAGTAATAGGCCCTGCTCATAGATACTATTGGATTGTTAACAAATAAGGTATTTATATTCTACCTTGGTCAATTGTTCTTGGTGCTTGTTTTATTTTTTTTAAAATTCAAAAGATATGGTATCCTATTCTATCTAAATTCTAGGCATATATCTATATACCTAATGGGTTTAGTTTTCATTATTTTGGTAGAATATTTTTAGACAACATGACCTATAGTGAAAATTGAATGATTTACCTATGTATTTAATTATATTCCAGGGATATAAAATGATATGTGATACATTCTATGACATCATGTATATAATTGATATTCATTAAACCTATTTTACCAGAATTATTTTTGAACATTGGAAAAATGGAAATGATTTACCCTAATTCTAATATAAAACTGCTAAACAAATTTTCATTCCTTATCTTGTGAATATTTGAAGATATTCTTATTTTTTTGTAGCAACCATCTATTGTCAAACATGAACATTACATATCTTTAAAAAAATACTTAAACAATACAAAAATAGATGGACAATGACCATATATGGTATTATTTCTTTTGGAAACATGGAAACATAAACATCAGTACATATGTGAGCTACATCATCTCCCATAAGGTTCTTCTTGACTATCACCCTTCTTATAAATATCAAACATATTAAATATCATCATAATCTAGGGGAAAGGAAATGTAAATGAGGTGTTATCAAATGCTCATCAATGGTAAATATGTGAATCATGTATGAATAAACATGAGTATAAGTGTATGATAATGTGATCCCTTAAATAGAATATCATACCCTACATATAAATGATCATAACTGAAATCGTGGAATAAAGATTGTTAGCTCATAAGATATGAATCATTTGAAATAAAGTGAATAAGTCATGATATATTAATATAGGAATAAGACATGGAATTGTTGAAAACACATAAGAAAATAATTATTTCTATAGTAGACAAGGAATCATAGCCAAGACCATTATTGTAGTATGGGTTCACTCTACATATCATCATAGTAGTGATGGTTCACTCCCATGGACATCATCGTCCCATGGATTCACTCCTCATATCATATTAGTAGTCATGGTTCACTCCCATGGCCATTATAGTTGTCATGTTTCACTCCCATTACCTTTTTAGTTTATCTAATGAGATAAAAAAAATTACCCAATTCATTGGAGGGAGAAATAGGTCCCACCCATCAAATAAAGAAAAACATATATACTTATACCAAAAGATCATTAATAAACATATCATAACCCATGAAATGAAATGGGTATCATAAAAATGTAATAATATCATAACTTATTGAAAGAGACTGGTTTCATAACCATTTCATCATAATCATAACCCATGTAAAGAAGTTTATTTCATAATCATAAAACTCGTTGAAGAGAAACCTGTTTCACAACATCATGACATAAAAAATCCATTCAAAGAAATCATGTGAATGGAAACATTGAATAATATCCCCATAAATGCATGAGTATCACACATAGATGTTATCATAGACGGTAAATAATTTTGAAATATCATTTAGAAACATTTATTGAGTAAAATGTCATTTTTTCAATGAAAAATGATTTTTATAACATAAAAACTTTTAAAACCCATTTTATGTGAAAGTATCTTGGAAAAGTTATAATGGAATCTTTGGAAACAATGAAAAAAATTAAAATACTTTTTCCTTGAAAATTCTCTTCAAGGTTCTTAAAAAATAATTTTGAAAACATTTCTCAAAAACATGGTTTTTGAATAGATTTTCGACAGAAGAGAGAGATGGTCAGATTTCGCATAAAAAACATTATATTAAGCAAAAAAGTGTGGAAAATGTTACTAAAACATGAGGTTATGTTTAATAAAAATAGTAAAAGAAAAATTATGAATATTTAATAGATTTGTTTCATAATATTTCATCAAGGGAAGCATAAACATAAACTATCTCAGAAAGATATGATATTGTATCAATAAAATCTAATAACTCAGTAACATGGGATCATAATCTCCATGTAAAGAATGAAAATTACATTAATCTTAATATATCATGAAAATAACTATATTCATGACATAACATATAAAATTTATGTATATATAACTCGAAGAAGACTTTAGGTGTATAACAAAATATGAATCTCAAATAAGGAAAATTGAGAGAAAACTATTTTAACGATTTGGTATCATTTGAATGTTAAACCCCATGAAAGAATGATAATAAAATATAAATGTTAATACCCATAAATTGAATTATAATATACATATAATACAATCCTGGTAATTATATACACTAACCTAATTTAAATAGTGGAGAAAATAGATTGTATCTCACATAAGATAAAAGTTAGATGAAATCCCCTTTTATTGTGTTTTTATTCTCTCTGTACTTATACAAGCTTCCTATATAAAAAATATATGTTTATAATACATATTTTACTGATACATATTATTATACATAATACCATATATTGTCTTATTATAACCATATATTACCTACTTGATAACAATCCTATGTTAAGGTTTCACTTCGAGTAATATTAATTTTTCTTTTTTTCCATGTGTCTTAATTTGTTATATCGTTGGTCCTTATACATATATCACGATTCCAGAATGTAGATCATGATATAAATTTCAGTAATATCCATTATATTCATATTATAATAATTTATATCATATATAAGTATGAAATGGAATATACCGTTAATGGAGACGGTAAGTCATAGATATGCATGAACACTAGTTCTGTTTTTATTGTCGTATTGTAAGAAAGTATGTCAATGAAATATGTATATATATTTATGTATATATATATATATTACACATATATATATAATAATTCAAATATAATTACTATATTATATATACCATTTAGTAACCCTAAACCCATCCTTAATTCATTCCATGTGATGTGTGAATGAATCACATAGCTTTGAGGGGGCGATTTTCCACACTTCCTAAAACAAGATTATCGTATTAACACCAAATGGGATGTAAAATGGTATGTGTTATAAAAATGAATGAATAAGAATAAAGAAATAATTGATATTAGATATAACATATATAAATATAATTTTCATTATAATGGCCACCATGATTGGTGGTAATAGAGAAATGAACAATCATCATTTCATGAGGCAGTAGTTTGCCATACACAGAATCTGAATATTCGATATCCATTGGATTGAGGTGTATGTAAGTTTATTTCATGAACCAACTTAGTTCAACCATGAACTGGTCACCCGAGCCGGTCTACGACATGGCCCGAGGGGTGTTCCCGAACCCCACAGGCTGGGAACTACTCTCTAGCATCAAAATTTAATCGTTCGGAATGATTTGGCCCATAATGACAAATAAACGAAAAAGTAGAAAAAAATTGAACCTGGAAAAATAAATAAACGAAAAGAAAGATAAAGGATGATCAAAAACACAACTAACCTATCCACATCTAAAACTCCATGTAACCCCATGGGCTACTCTCCGGTACTGAACCAAACATTTCTCATAGAGATCCAAACTAGAATTGGAGCCTACAGGTGAAACTAAAAACAAGAAAACCCCATAGGTGTTATTATTAAAACACAGTAGGTAAGCCTGACTAATCTATTCCCAAATCACATTCATTAAATAAATAAAACATTGATTTCAGGTTTGAAATACAATATATAAATATATAATTTTCTACATGTTTTATTTTTAAGGTAAACAAATACCAATCATAATTCATTATCCTCAAGTTAAAAATAAAGTGCAAGAGGGGGAAAAGTGACCAAAAGGGAATCATTCATTTTTCATAACAGAGTCAAATGAAAGAGTGGTTGTTAGTTTAAAACATTTTTGTTGAAAAGATATTTAGAAACCACACCTTTATAATTTTACAAGAAAACACCAAAACTAAGAACAACGGGTATCACTACATATAGCGAGGGCAACAGTACTAACTATAATAGTGTCAAAGGAACACAAGAAATCCTAGGAACTTAGAGGAAAACTCTAATGTACTAATACATGTGACTCATCCTGAAGGCATGCCTACTGTCAATGATGTCATAACACCCTAAATCCCGATTGTCACCCTACCTTGCCTGATTGAGGGGCCCAATCCCATAGCAATAATAACAAAACACCTCACTACTATGGGCCACTAGCCAGTTCATAATATAAACTAGTGCAGCAATCGTTCCCAGTAAACATCTTCATTATGCCAGGTTCTCATGTATAGTTCTCAAGAGGGTGTACCATATGTTTCAAATAACAAGCCAAATATATATAACCAAACACCCCACACAACTCAGCACCACCCCGACCACCTCAAGGGTAGTCTTTGCCTTAATATAATAATTATACAAGGAAGGTCCCATAATGAGGACTCTACCGCCTCATGATCAAACGATGAGGAAAGAGACACAACCCCAGAGTGTTTTTCCCCAAATAACCATTCAAAAGTTCCAATCAGGCCTTTATCTATGTGACATTATAACATTTATCAAATCATTTAGAAAACTATTATCAGAGCAAGTCCAAACATAATTTTAGATAAACCTGGATAAATGGGCCTTAAGTAATCATTTACCACTAAATCATTTCCAAAAATAAGCAACACATGCCATTACATTGAATACTAGATTCACTTAGAAACCCATTTAAGAAACTAAAATCACAACTTTAAATCTGAAGTACATTTTCAAAGTCCAAAGTGGAATTTCATCAAACACTTAGTATGAACATTTAATAAAATAAATTCATGTAATTCCAATAGAAAGGGTCTTAATTTATTTCACAACAAGAAACTATTCTCAATTCCCTAAATTACTATCAAGAATTTAATAAAAGTGAAAAAACAAGAAATCAATAAATCTATAATTTAAAGACTAATTCATAGGAAAACCTACCTCAATGAAGGATGAAGACTAAGATAAGACACATTGGCTCCTCAAGCTTCAGATGAAAAACGCCCACACTTGAAAACACTTACATTCTCATACACACACACACATATATATATACCCTTAATACATTGAACATATTCCCTGTTCCATGAGGGAATATGTGCAAGGAAAATATATATATACATATACACATACATACCTATGTATGTGTGTGTGCACCACCAAGGAGCCACCCAAGCTCTAATTAATTAGCCTAGAGGAACCAATATCAATTGGAAAACATGAACCATTTAAGAAAAAAAGTTCTCATTGAAACACCTGTTTAAAGCATCACCTTCCTTTGATGACACCGCCATGTGTGCACCTAGTGCACCCATGGTTGTTTCAATATTTAGTGAAAAACCAAACATTCAAAGAGAAAAACAAAAAAAAACATTTTTAAATGAATTTACCATTAACTAATCAATTCATGAAACCCATTTCTAAAAAGCCACTATCAATGCATTCACATCTCATGTTACTTTGAAAACACATTTCACGCATTTTTTATAATCCTAAAAACACTTCCAAGAAGTACCCTAAAGAGGCACACAGGAAAACATAACCATATTATTTAGAAAATCCCCTTTCAATATAAACTCATGTTTGAACACTTTTGAAATATATTTTTCACCACCTAAAACATCTAATTTCACTATTTAAGACCCAAATGAAATTTAACCCAAAAAAATTGACACATGCACACATAGAAATTATTGCAGATTCACTTTAAGACATATTTTTAACAAAGTATACTCAAGAAAACACCACAATAAATTCACTAAGTGATTAAAACAAAACTGGGCATTAACATGCATAAATATAAACAAGAAACACTTTAAAAACTATTTTTATCATATTATAATAATCCATAAACATCAAAATATCACAAATGAAATAAAATTAATCCAAACAAAGGAACCCATATATGATTCAAAAACCAACAAAACTTTTAAGAAAGACAATGTTAAAGGAAACCACTGTTTTTAAAGTCAGTAGTTCCCAATGGGTATTTAAGTATTGTACACCCTGAATCCATTTACCAAAGGAAATATAAAAACCATTTTTCCCAACAATGTGAAATATCCATTTCACTAAGTATTTCCATTAATCCTACTCTTTTCTACACACACAAAACCCATTTTAAAATACACTTTACATTTCTTGAAAAATCATAAAATAATTTCAAAAAAACCATAAAAAAAATCAAAACATATCCATTATATATTATGAAATTAAACATTCCAAAACACATTCGTAACACATAATAAAACCATGTAACACATTTATAAAGCCATCCACGCATAATAGGAACATCTAAATAAAATAATCCATGAAGCACCTTACGATTAAGTGAAAATGAAATGAAGCCTCACCGAAAGGGAGGACAACACCACACAAACTATCTTCAATCCCTAAAATTCCAAGAAAACAAGTCATACATCTACCATTGATTTAGGGTCTCGTTAAATTGAATAAAATCATATAAGGTGTAAAAAACATTGGAAGAAGAGGATACTTGCGAGGGAGGTGTGGCTGGAGTAAAGGAGGGGGAGAGGTGGCGCCACGAGGATGAGGTGCGACGGTCGAGTGTGTCACTAGAGGAATGCGCAATGAGGAGCCGGGGTCCTACAGCAAGAGGAGGATGGGCGATGGGAGGGCTGGAGTTTGCCTGGAAAGGTCGGGTGGCCGGAGCATGAGTGGGTGGTCGGCCGAGTCTGCTGAGGGGGTGTTGGCGAAGGGATGCAGAGACCGGGTGTGAGCGGGTGGTAGGCCGAGGAGCAGTAGGGGGGACGGTTCGCGAATGGGGAAGGGGTAGGAGGGGGGCTAGTTTACACAAGGAATTAGGAAAGGGGGGAAAATGGTAGGGGTACTTGGGTAGAGTTAGTGTTAGACCCTTTTTTTCAATTCCTTTAATAATAATATTATTACACAAATAATAATAATAATAATAATAACAATATAAATAATAATAATAAAATAATAATAGAAATAATAATGATAATAAAATTAATAACTATGAAAACAATAATAATAAAAAAATTATTATTATTAATATTGCGAAATTGCACGACACTAGGGCCGGTTAAGCGGCTACCTCCAGCCACGCAGTGACTATGCATGGGTCTAAATCCCAGTAGAAAAATTAAATGATGAAGATTTTAATTTGCGACCTAGCCCGGACCTTGGTGCAAGAACCCAGAGCCATGAATTAATAAAATAAAAATTAATTTACAAAGGTGGGTGTGACATTTCTCCACACCATAGACACTTTTTTTCCCCAGTAATTCAACCAACCAAACACTAGCCAAAAAACAAACAATGCCCAGTTGAAACCGAAAGAAACCACAACACAGGAGAACATGATAACACGAGAGAGTTCTCCCCACCACAAGAACTCAGCTAGTGTGGAAATTTAATGCCCAACCATAATACCCTGGGAAGAGGGGGCCGATGTGGGAACACTCAACCGATCCAAACTAACTTCTAATACCCAAGAGAAACAACACCTGCACTGAAAGATAAAACCTTTGACCCATAACAAAAAACCCCAGTACTGGAGAAAAACTCTAAGTAGAACTTAACCCAAGTAGAATACTTTAGTATAACAACAATCCTTAACTCCTTCACAAGAAATTATCTCCAAACGAACATAGCTAAACTGAGACTATCCATAAAAGGGCCAAACCCACTTCTAAGAAAAGTGCACAATTCAGAAAACCATGATCAGAAAAACAAAACTTTTTTTTATTATAATAGAATGAGTCCATGATAACTTCACAACAAAAAAATGATCTTCAAACAATGTCAAAACTTAAGCAGCAAAAAACAAGCATGAAAAGACTTTAAATGTTCCACTATCAACACGGAACAAAATCCACATACCAATGCTTCACACCCCTAGAAACTTCTGACTGTACGTGATCTTCACCCCAAGACCTATGGTTGGGGCTCTGATGGCTGAAGCATCTCATTCCTCACAGTCATATGTTAGAATTCCTCCATTCATAGCGTCTTCTTCAGGCGAAGCTTCCTGCAAAACTTCTCTAGATGACCCAGACACCTGCAACAATGGCATGTCTTTATAGGGATGCTACATGAGAGCTCCACGTTCCCAAACTGGACACACTGGTTTCACACCATTGAACGGTTCAATGGAATGGAAGCTAGTCCAACTATAGAGGATTCTTTAGAAATATGTCCCTCTGGCACAACTTTCTTTCCAGATAGGGAACCATCTTGAGCAACTGGGTACGCGGGATTTCCAACCATCGGCACTATGGAGACCAACTAGGCTAAAATAGCCTCATCCAACAACATCTCAAAATGATGGTCCCTAGAAGAGAGGACATTCTCCTTGATCACTTTAAGAAGACGCTCGATGAAGAGGGAAGTATTTATCGATTCTTTCGACGTTACTTCTAGAGAAGATGACACAAGCTCCTTGAAATGGTCAACCTATGCCCTCACCGTCCATTGGACTTATTGAATACCCATGAGCTCTTCCATTTTCTTCATCTTCACTTCTTTATGTATAAACCACCAGATGAAGATGGATTAAACAATATCTCATGTCATCCCAACTTGCATTGATGGTGGGGAGAGAAACTCTCATTCATCAAAAGATGCACCCTCAAATAATCGAAGACAGCTCTAACTCTAACAAACTGGAGTTCGCAACATTTTAAAAGCACACTCGACCTCTTTAAACCACATAAATACCTTTAAGGGACCCCGATCACCATTATTTACAGACAATGTCTGAGAAGGACAAAAAACTGGGCATGATTTATCAGAATCCTTTGGGACTATTCTGGGCAGCATTTTCTGAACATCATATAAAACACAAAGCCAAAACCAATATCAAACCAAAGCAACATCAATGAAATTCCTTTCATCCAAAAACATCCAGCTCAAAAACCAAAAAAATACAAATACAAACACAACAAAAAATTTCCTTTTCCATTTTAGATTTCAAAACCACCTTCTTTCAAGGCCACCTTCCAAATACCAAACCCACTTTTCATACCGAATTCAATTTTCCAAAAATAATTTCCATTTTTCATTTTCAAAACACACTTACATTAATCAAAACAAAAACAAAACCCAACTTACAACAAACCATCAGGACGAGGAACTAGAATTTACGCTTAACATGGAGACATAGTAGTGAGCCATGCCTTAAGTCAGCGTAAATGACTAAGAAATTCTCAACCATGAAATCAGACTCCACGTGGGTCACTACTCCATGTGAGGTCAATATTTAACATCATCTTGCCTCCGTTGTCATCCCTCAATCCAAAACAAATCATAAAAAGACAAAAACTCAATTCTCAGACTCCCCCAGGTGACTTGTGGTTCAAAACGGGAAATGGATCATGATGTACATATCGTACCTACCTCTCAAGTCTAGACAATTATAATACCCATCTACTAGACACCCCAAATAACAAGAACCTACTCTAATACCTTTTTTCATGATCCAACTCAGGTCGACCCTAAACTGGTCACCTGAGCTGGTCCGCAACATGGCCCGAGGGGCGTTCCCGATCCCCACGGGGTGACAATTAGTGTCGATATTTAAAATTTAACCGTTGGGAATGACTTGTCCCATAAAGACAAATAAATTAAAAATTAAAATCAAATAGAACCTCACAAAATAAATAAACGACTAGAAAAGTAAAGAGTGATCTATAACACAACTCGCATGTCGGCATCTAAAACACTACATAACACCATGGGTTACTCTCCAGTACTAAACCAAATGTTACTCAACGCGATTCAAACCAGAACTGGAGCATGCCAGTGAAACTAAAAACAAGAAAACACTATTAGCGTGAGTATAAAAACCAAGTAGGTAATCCCAACTAATCTATTCCCAATGCACATTCTTTAAATAAAGAAAACATTGATTCCAAGTTTGAAATACAATCTATAAATATAGAATTTTCCACACATGTCATTTTTAAGGTAAAAAAATCCAAATCATAATTCATTTCCCTCAAGATTAAAATAATGTGTAAGAGGAGGAAAAAAAGAGACCAAAAAGGAATCATTCATTTTTCATAAGTGTCAAAGGAAAGAGTGGTTGTTCATTTAAAACATTTTTCTTGAAAATATCTTTAGCAACCACAACTTTACAATTTTACAAGAAAACACCAAAACTAAGAATAATGGGTATCACTACATATAGCGAGGGCCACGATACTAATTATACTAGTGTCAAAGGAACACGATAAATCCTTAGAAGTTAGAGGAAAACCATAACGTACTAATACATGTGACTCATCATGAAGGAATTCCTACTCTCGATGATTTCATCACACCTAACACCCGTTCTTCGCCCTACTTGGCCTGATCGAGGGGCCCAATCCCATAAAAATAATAAAAAACACCCCTCTACTATGGTCCACTAGCCAATGCGTAATCTAAACTAGTACAACAATTCTTCTTAGTAAAATTATTCATTATGTTGGGTTCCCATGTATAGTTATCAAGAGGGTGTTCCATACATTTCAAATAAAAATCCACATATATATAACTGAAGACACCACACAACTAATCACCACCCCTGCCACCTCAAGGGTAGTCTTTGCCTTAATATAATAATTATACAAGGAATGTCCCATACGTAGTGACTTCCCATCTCATGATCAAATGATGGGGCAAGAGAAGCAACCCAAGAGGGGTTTTCCCCAAATAACTATTCAAATGTGCCAATCGGTCCTTTATCTATAAAACATTCTAACATTTATCAAATAATTTAGAAAACCATTTATAGAGCAAGGAAAAACATCCTTTTACATAAAATTTTCCAAACAGGCCTTAAGAAATCATTTAACACTAAATCATTTCCAAAAGAAGAAACACACACCATTACATTTAGAACCAGATGCACTTGGAAACCGATTTAAGAAACTCAATTCACCACTTTAAATCTGAAGCGCACTTTCAAGGGCCGAAGGGTAATTTTATGAAAAACGTAGTAAGAAAATTTAATAAAACAACTTCATGCAATTCAAATAGAAAGGGTCTTACCTTACTTCACAACAAGCAACTATTCTTAAATCCCTAAATTACTATCAAGAATTTAATAAAAGTGATAATTATAAGAAATAAATAATTCTTTAATTTAAAGACTAATGCATAGGGAAAGCTACCTTAAAGAAGGATGCATACCAATCTGAGACACTTTGGCTTATCAAGCTTCCGAAAAAAGACACCCACACTAGGAAACACATACATTATCATACATATATATATACCCTTAATACTTTTAACATATTTTCTACACCATGAGGGTATATGTGCAAGGAATATATGTATATATACATATACACATACGTACCTATGTATGTGTTTTTTCACTTCTAAGGATCCACCCAAGCACTAATTAATTAACCTAGAGGAACTAGCATCAATTGGAAAATAGGAACCATTAAGGAAAAAAAGTTTTCATTGAAACACCAGTTTAAAGTGTCACCTTCCTTTGATGAAACCCCCGTGTGTGCACCTAGTGAATCCATGGGTGTGTCAACATCTAGTGACACACCAAACATTCCAAGAGGCACAAAAAACCATTTTTTAAATCCATTTACCATTAACTAATCAATTCATGAAACCCCTTTGTAAAAACCCACTATCAATAAATTCTCATCTCAAGTGCCTTTGAAAACACATTTCAAAAAATTTTCATAATCCTAAAAACACTTCCAAGAAGTACCCTAATGAGGAACACATGAAAACATGACCATGCTTTTTAGAAAATCCTCTTTCACCATAAACTCATGTCTAAACACTTCTGAAATATATTTTTCACCACCCAAAACATCTGATTTCAATATTTAAGACACAAATTTCATTTAACCCAAAAACATTTGACACATGCACACATAAGCATAACTGAATATTCACTTCACGACATATTTTTAACAAATTCTACTCAATAAAAGACCACAATAAATTCACTAAGTGATTAAAACAAAATTGGTCATTAACATGCATAAATATAAATAAGAACCACCACAAAAATAATATTTATAATATTATAATAATACATAAACATCATAATACACCAAAAGAAATAAAAGTATGTCAAACAGAGTAACCCATATAAAATTCAAAATCCAAAAAAACTTTTAAGAAAGACAATGTTAAAGGACAACACTATTTTTAAAGAAAGCAGTTCCAAACGGGTCTTTAAGTATTGCACACCCCAAATGCATTTAACAAAATAAATTTAACAAAAATTCCAAAAAATGTGAAATATCCATTTCACTAAGTATTTCCATGAATCTTACTCTTTTCCACACACACCAAAACCATTTCAAAAACACACTTCACATTTCATGAAAAAAATCATAAAATACGTTCAAAAAGAACCATAATAAAACACAATAAAAACATATCCATTATCCCTTATGAAATTAATCATTCCAAAACACTTTAAAAACACAAAATAAAATTATGGAATACATTTCTAAAGACAACCAAGCATAATAAGAACATCTAAATAAAATAATCCATGGAGAACCAACTGATTATGTGAAAATTCAACAAAGCCTCATTGAAAGGGAGGAAAGCACTCCGCAAACTATCTAAAATCCCTAAAATCCCAATAAAACATGTCATACATCAACCATTGATTTAGGTTCCAGCTAAATTTAAGAAAACAAAAAAAGTGTAAAAAACATTGGAAGAAGAGGATACTGGCGAGGGAGGCGCAGCTGGAGCAATGAAGTGGGAGATGTGGTGCCACTGAGAGGATGTGTGATGGCCAAGTCCATCACTGGAGGAAGGCGTAGTGAGAATTTGGGGTCCTGTGATGAGAGGAGGAGGGGCGAAGGGAAGGCCAGAGTCATCCTGGCTGGGTTGGGTGGCTGGGGTGCGAGTGAGTGGCTGGTTGGGGAGCATTAGGGGGGGGGGGGGTTCACGAACGGGGAAAGGGGGGAAACAGTGGGGGATTGGGTATAGTTAGGGTTGGATCCTTTTTTTCATTCCATTAATAATAATATTATTAAACTAATAATAATAATAATAATTCAAATAATTCAAATAATAATAAAATAATAAAAATAATAATAATAATGATAATAAAAATATAAATAATGACAATAATAATAATAATATTGAGAAATTTCATGACACTAAGGCCAGTTGCATGGATACCTCCAACCGTGCGGTGACCACACACCGATATGAAACCCAGTAGAAAAATTAAATGAAGATCATTTTAATCCAAGACTCCGCCCAGACCTTGGTTGGAGAACTCAAAGCCAAAAATTAATAAAATAAAAATTAATTTAAAAAGGCGAGTGTGATAGTTTAGCTTGAAATATTTTCATACCAACATCATAGTATATTTAGTATACTAGTTTTTTGACACAATAATAGAATAAATAGAGTGGAGGTGGTGAATAAGTGAAATAAAGGAAATGATCTTGAGAGAATACATTACCTCCAAATCGGGTAACTCCATTTGGTTTGTACCAAAAGGATTTCTTGAGAAAATTTATGCCAAAGGGAGACATCAATGTCGAACAGATAATTTTTGGGAGGATATTTTGGAATATCATGGATGAAATTAAAAGGTTTTATAGTTTTGAGGAATGGGTAGAGGTGGTGGCCTTTTATATTGAAGGAAAATGACTCATTTGAGATTTTTAGAAACAAGTTAGGTGTCCACATGTTCTTACCTAGAAAAAATCATACCAAACCAACCAAAATCAAGAATGGAAGGTTTATGGACTAAATAAAAACATAAATTAGTATTTGGACATGTGTATTGGTCATTTTATCTATTAATGTTATGGTTCAGTTCCTAATAATGTTTAATTTGGCCTTAACTATTGTGATTAATTTAAATCACATTTACTTATCATTTTGGTTAAAAATTACCATGGTATTATTAGACTATAAATATTAAACTGAATACAATGGTTTATTTATGATTTTTAAAATTAAATTTATAGAATCTACAAAATTATGATTAGTTCTAATCCCAGATATGGGACGAAATAACAGGGTTTTAATATAGTAAAATGTTAAAGAAATTTTAAGATTTTATATTCATTTTCAAAGTGAAATTGATTATAATGAATTAAATTATAATAATATATGTAATATTTTTCTAATTTGACCTTAAAAAATATTTATAATATCATTTATCATTATTAATTAATTTTAAAAAAGGTAGTTTTTAACTAAAAAGTGGTATTTTTCAACATTCATCAAAAAATGATGTTTCTAAGAAAAATCCCAAAAATTCATCCTAGGCTAATTTCGATGTTCTGAATTCAAAATTAAAGTTTATATTATCAAAATAAATTTATAAATTTATCTAAAATTAATTTTATTATTAAAAATTGGTCTATTTAAGAAAATTATATTCCTAACATAAAAGGACTTTACCATAAATATCATCTTTCTTTATCAATATGTTTTATTTATATAAAAAAAATTAAAAATAATTGAAATGTAGTTATTACTATTACTATAACTATTTTTAATGGTTAGTTTTTAATTATATCATTTAATTAATTAAATATATATATGTGTGTGTGTGTGTTTCTTAGAAACTCAGTTTTTCATGCATTGTACGCCAATTTGGTGTTGCTTATAGTGAAAGCCAAGTTGTTATTGCATGTAGCACAATAAAAGTTGGTATTTCATGTAGTACAAACCATGTTGGTATTGTTCATGAAAATAATGTCTATCATAGTGTTTATATATATATATATAATGAAGTATTTCCAGTGTCATGTGAAATGAAAAATATTGAAAAGATAAATTAATTTGAAAAAAATAATTCTGAAAATATCTGGGTGTTACATTCTACCCCCATTAAAATGAATTTATCACTCGAAATTATTATAGTTTATAAAAGGTTTAATACATGAAATTTTCATTCATAAATACCTTCATCATAAAAATGGATAGTAAAAATTATCTTTATAAGAAAAATATAGAACCATAATAGTTACCCAAAGTAACATATAACAAGGTTTCCACCTAGGATAACGTAGGTTGGGTGTGATGAATGGACATGGAGGAAAACAATAAATATTTATAGGGAGTGATTGAGGTTATAAATAAAAAACAATTGAATTATCAAACAAATTTTTAGGGCCTCAAAGTCATAAATCTGTGATAATACAAGAATCCATTGGTTCTATAGAATTTAAGCTATTCGGAAAACATAACATTTTATAACTACCAGAACATTGAGTTATTCTTGTTAAATTTATATAGAAAGAGTTTAATTTTAGGGTTATTATTTCAAAAAGTTCTAATACAACCATTACCTCATGGAATGAATGTCCAGAAAATAAATTGGATGAATAAAGCACTAGAATACACTTTTAACGAATATTAAGGCCCAATAAAGAATAAATAGTCTAACTATTTGTCTTTTAAAAAATTAACATGCACTAATTTATAAAAAGTAACACTACTAGTTCATCATAAATATTTATTCCTCAAAAATAATTATACATTGATCAGAACATCACATAGGCTAGTGGTAGGGATGGAACCCTTATTGTCATATGGTCATAGGTTCAAGACCAATGGCCTTTCCTGATGTGATTGGTTGTCATCTGATATACATGATGTCCTTTTCTAAAAAAAGACTAATATAATATATAAGAAGAAAATACTTGAAATATGTTTAATCACTTATTAGGTTTTTTACTAAGGGTTTCAACACAAAATCAATGAAAAAATACTTCTTATGAAGCATAACATAATCTTTTTATGAAATTTTAAACTTATATCCCTTATCAAAGGTGAAAAATCTAAACCTTTATAAAGAGAGTCATGAAATTAACATAACAATTATTCCCTTGTATAACATAAATTAGCTCTTTGTTTTCAAATTCTAGACAACTAAATACCCTCATCATATATTATCTTGAAAAATTATAACAACTGAAAACTATAAATAATACTGGAAAACATGCAAGATTCCTTATTCCAAAGTATATTTGATTTACTCTATAAATCCAAAAATGTTTTAAAAATCATTAGTGGTAGCATAACCTGCTGATAAACAAGTCCTTTATAAGTTCCAAAGTAATCAATACTATCCAATTTATATAATAATATCCCTTGTATCATTATCCATACAACATTATTTTATCATAAAGAACATATTAAGGGTTACCTTCCCTTAATCAAAATATAATATTTTCAATAAATCACTTAACTAGTCCAGAAAGAACATTCAACATAAACTTGAAAATACTAAGCAAAAAAACATAAGTATAAAAATCCTTTTATATTTCATCATTCATGAAATTTGAATCCAAATACAAAAAAACATGGATCACTTCATCATTAATCCATTAAAAATAATACCTCTTTCCTTTCACATTTCATCCATTGTATAGTAATCATCCTTAAGGTAACCATTACTCGAACCACCTTGCTGATTATCTTCAGTAATATTCCTCTTGGGACATTAGGTTGCAGAATAACCATTATATCCACACTCAAAATGCTTACACTTCAATGAAAACTATCAGAGAACAGGATTCTAATTCATTTCATTAACCAGACTCTTTATTTTTCCATTATAGAAACATTCTTTTCTCCTTCCATTACACATTCAAAACACATTCTTATTACACTAAGTCATTCACATAGGTGATTATTTCCAAATTATGGACATAATTGGAATTGAATCTTTATTCCTTCATGGTCTCCATTACTCGAACTCTCAACAAACCCCTTCTTTCTCTTCCATGGTGATTCTGAGAATAGGTTAATATAAAAAAAATTAATCATGTTCCATGAAAACTAATTAGGTATGATTACAAAATATTTCACTCGAATGATCATCCCACCAGACTACTCATTAGAAAATAGTCCATCCCATTCAATATTAATCAAGTTCCTTCTGGTTCCCACCATTTACTAAAACCATAATCATAGTTTGAGCATTACTTATTACAGTATAAAACCACATATCCATGAAAAAAATTATTAGTAGTATTTGTAAATCATGACACCTTCCATAATCTATGACACCATGGGTTTATCATAGGTTATTCATAATTAATTTATATTTAAATCTTTCATGATAATCTATGAGATGTTTGTGAATTCCCAAAGAATATCCCCGAGGAGTGTCAAACTAGGTGTATCGAAAGGGTCATTGTCATGTACCAGATTACCCCGAGTTAAGACCAAAACGTATTATCAGAGTTGTTATACCTAGAAACATTTTTTCTAGAGACAAATCCAATTGTACTATGAAGACATGGATGTATTATTTGGAAAACAATCACTCTAGCCTTTACCAAAAATCTAGGACATTGTTGTAATTGTTAACTCATCCTTATACTTATCCAGAGAGACATCCCTAGATATATTCATTGAAATATAGCTAGTGACCACACTAATGTTTTATTATCCTTGTTTCTAAATGTTAACTATAACTTTTCTCTAATACCAACTGTAGAGACCCTCACTTTTCAAACAATAACATTACATAACTTTT
Source organism: Viscum album (assembly GCA_963277665.1). Lineage (NCBI taxonomy): Eukaryota > Viridiplantae > Streptophyta > Magnoliopsida > Santalales > Viscaceae > Viscum > Viscum album. The sequence continues at coordinate 634,190,134 of OY728138.1, read as the reverse complement.
TCAGAATACGTAGGCATTATACAAATAGATGCCCAAATACCCTACTTGGTATAGTGCCTTTGAAAACATGGAAATAGAAACACTGGTATATATATGAGCTACATCATCTCCAACTAGGTTCTTCTTCCCTAGCACCCTTCTTAGACATATCAATCAGAGTACATATCATCATACCCTTGGGGAAAGAAAACATAAAATGGGTGAGATAAAATTATCAGAAATGGTAAAAAAGGGAGACAAGTAAGCATAAAAATGAGTATAACGGTATGATAATGTGATCCTATAAATATAATATCATACACTGCTAATTTTTTATAATTAATCAAATCATGGAATTTAGATTTTCAGTTAATAAGTCATGAATCATATGAAATAAAGAGCATACGACATGAAATAATAAGATATGAATAAGACATGGAATTATAAAAAACACATAAGAATAAAATGATTTACATAGTATCCAAGGCATCACTACCAATACCATATTAGTAGAATGGATTTACTCCCCATGCCATCATAGTAGTCTTGGTTCACTCCCATGACCATCATAGTGGCATGAGTTCACTCCTCATACCATCCTAGTAGACATGGGTAACTCCCATGGTTATAATAGTAGTATAGGTTAAATTCCATGACCATCTTATTTTATCTCATGAGATATAAATCATTACCCAATGCATTAGATATAGATATAGGTCTCACCCATCACATAATGAAATTATATATACTTGTTCCCCAAGATCATAAATAATTATATCACAATCCCTGAAATGAAATGGGTTTCATTAACATGTAATAATATCATAACCTATAGAAATTTATAGGTTTTATAATAATTTCATCTTAAAACGTATCCTATGAAAAGAAGCAGGTTTCAAAAGCATATAACCCATGAATGAGAAACAGGGCTCATAACATCATGCCATAAAAAATCAACTCAAGGAAGTTATATGAATTGAAACATTGAATAATTTCCCAATAATGGCATGAGTAACACCAATGTATTTTAATTATATGGGAAATAATTTTGATATTGCGTTTAGAAACATTTCCTATGTAAAATGTCATGTCTTCTTTTAATAACGATTTTAATAATAGAAAACCTATTGAGAAATATTTTACTTAAAAGTAGCTTTGAAATGTTATAAAGGAATATTTGACAAAAATAAAACATTTTTAAAATCCTATTTCATTGAAAATTATCTTTTGGGATCTTTTGAAAAAAAATTAAAATATTTTCGGAAACATTGATTTTCAAAAGATTTCCGACCAAAGAGAGATACAATCAAATTTTACAAAAACAACATTAGCTTATATTCCAATGAGTGGAAAATTGGTAATAAAACATGGGGATATCTTGAATAAAAAGTGGATAAGGAAACTCATGAATATTTTTGATATTAAGATCGAAATATTTCATTAAGGGAAGAACAAACATAAACAATCTCATAATGTGATGAGATTTTCTCAATAAACTCTTATAACTCTGTAACTCGGGATCATACTCTCAATGTAAGAAGGAAATTAAATGAATATTAAATAATTATTAAAAAGGTTATTTGTTAAATAACATGTAAAATAGAATTATATAAACCTTAATTAAGGGTTTTTGTGCATAACAAAACATGAATCTCAATGAAGGAAAATTGAGACAAAACGGTTTTACAAATTTGGTATCTTTTGAAAAGTAAACCCCATGAAGGAAGGATCATAAATTAGACATGTTAATACCCATAAATTGAATTATAAGGTATATATAATACAATATTTTTTAGTAAATTCACCACACAAAATAAAATATTGGTGAACATAGCTTGTATCTCACAGAAATTAGAAGTGAGATGAAATCCCCTTACCTGGTGTCTTGACTCTCCCCATTCTCATAGAAGATTTATGAATAATAAATATTTTTTATAAAACCTTCCTAGAATAATATTATTATAAAAAATAATATATATATTTTTTATTTTAATATTATATTACCCACTTTTTAATGATCATATGGTTAGGATTCCCTTTGGGTTCTATTCTCTTTCCTTTTCACATGTGTCTTAATTTGTTATATCGTTGGTCCTCATACTTATATAATGATTCATAAATTTATGTAATGATATAAATATCAGGTATATCCATTATATTCCTATTATAATAATTTATTTCATCTAGAATTATGAAATTGAATACACCATTCATGGAGACGGTAAGTCGTACGTACGCATGAACGATGTTTCAGTTTTTCTTGTCCTATTGAAAGAATGTATGTAAATTACATATGTATATATATTTATGTATATATATATATTATTCCATTATCATGACAATATTATATATATCATATAATTTCACTAAAACCATATATAATACATTCCATGTGGTGTGTGAACAAATCACATCGCCTTAAGGGGGTGGTAGTCCACCCTTCCCCAAACGAGATTATCATATTTACACAAAATAGGTAGTAAAATGGTATCTGTTGTAAAAATTAATAAAAAAAGATTAAATACATAATATATATTATGTATAAATTATATAAATATAGTTTTCATCAGAATTTTAACCATGATAGGTGGTAATGGAGAAATGAACAAGCATCATTTCGTGAGGCAGTAGTTCATTGTACACAAAATAGTATATTCAATATCCATTAGATGGAAGTGTGTGTATTTTTAGGTCTAAATATTATCATAAAAACATCATAGTATATTTAGGATACTTTTTTACACAATAATATAATAACGATACTAGATGGGGTGAAGAAGTGAAATAAAGGAAAGGGGTTTGAGAGCAGATGGTACCTCTAAATCAGGTACCTTCTTTTGGTTTGCGCCAAAAGGCTTCATTGAGAGGTTTTATTCCCAAAGGGAGACATAAAGGTAGAAGGGAAAAAAATTTGGTGTCTATTTGGGATGATCATGATCGAACATAAATGCTTTTAGAGTTTTGAGGAATGGGTAGATGTGGTTACCTTTAATAGTGAAGGAAAATGACTTATTTAGATTTTTTAGAAACAGTTTAGGTGTGCATATTTTATTACCTAAAAATTTCATAAAAATATAAATAAATAAAGGTTTATGGATCTAATATTGACATAAAAGGTGTTTTGTAAATGTTTATTGGTCATTTTGGCTCTTAATATTAATGTTTAGTTTCAAATAAAGTTAATTTGGCCTTAATCGCTTTAATTAATTTTAATTACTTTTACTAATCATTTTGTTCAATAATAAACATGACCTTATTATAATATAAATATTAGACTGAATGAAATGGTGAATGTTATATTTTTTGAAATCAATTCATAGAGTTGGAAAAAATAAGATTAGTTCTAATTCCCCATACGGGACACAATAATAGTGTTTTAAAGTAGAAAAATGTTCAAAGGTTTGTTTAGATTTTATATTTATTTTCAAGGTGAAATTGATTCTAATTAATTATATTATATTATTATATGTAATATTTATCTATTTTTACCTTTAAAAATATTTATAATATCATTTATAATTAATAAGTAATTTGAAAAAAAAGTAATTTTTAACTAAAAATCTATATTTTTCTCTTATCATCAAAAAATGATGTTTCTCAAAACAAAAATCCCAAAAAATAACCCTTGGAAAATATTGACATTAATAATTCATAAATGAAGATTATTTTATGAAATTAAATTTATCAATGTGTCTAAAATTAATTTTACTAATAAAAAAAATCCATTCAAGAAAATTGTATTTTTAACATAAATGGACTCCACCAAAAATCTCATCTTTCATTATCAATAAGTATTATTTATATAAAAAAATTATAATAAATATTTGGAATGTAGTAATTAATATTACTGTAACTATTTTTAATGTTTAGGTTATAATTACCTCATTTAAATAATTAAATATATATAAAAATATATTTCATAGAAACTCATTGTTTCATGGATCGTATTCCAAGTCGTTGTTTATTATAGTGCAAGCCAAGTTTGTTTTTCATGTAGCACAAGCCATGTTGGTATTTCTTGTAGTGAAATACTAGATGTTATTTAATGATAATGGAATGTTTGAATAATTTTTTAGTATACATATATAATGAACTATTTCCAGTTCCATGTGAAATGAAAAATATTTAAAAGATGAATTAATTTGAAAAAAATAATTCTTAAAATCATTGGGTGATATATTTTAAAAAATATATTATATTGAACTTCTAGGTGTGATCCTACTAATAATGTTTACCGCACACCATGTTCACATCTTTTATTTCACATTGGTCTTGGTATGTCTTTCAATAAAGGGAAAGGCAGGGCACTGCAGTCAAGTAGAGAAGTTTCTGTCAACAATATTTGGGTAGTTTGTGATGATATAGTGAGATTTTTATCATGTTATCACATAGATTATTTTCTTTAGTCCAGTGTGTTACTTTATTATTGGACAAGTACATTAGGGATTTTTTTACTATATTTGTGTTATATGTCTTCTATATTTTCTTTTTTTTCTATGAGATATATTTAATTTTTTACTATTCAAATTTTTCTTCCCTTTGATTATATATATATATATATAATGTAATCTAATATTGGATGTGAAAAAATTTATCTAGTTTTTGATAATTCTTGGGAGCTAGCCACTATATCCTGCTGATCGGGAATGCCCTTTGGGTTTGTGATGGTTCGGGTTGGCTACTAGTTTGCAAGGGTATCAAAATATTGTTCTTCATGGTAGTTGTGAAGTACTAATCATAATTTTATGTGTGAATATGTTATCCAGTATCTAGGTTTATAAAGGGTGACTATGATATTTTTAGTTCTACTCACATTTTATCAATTGAGCTGGTTGGCAGGTACCTATGTTCTTAATGATATGAAATCCAATTATTATGATTAGGCCATTATCACTCCAATATTATTAGATTATTAAATATTATTCATAATTTATTTTCTCATGTAATATTATGATTCTGTGATTTTTATAGATTGAAATGTCATACAATTTGTTTAAAATTAATAAATTTTGTTAATTTTATATCAAATTATTTTCTATATTCATGATTTTATTTACAATTATGATTTACCATTTTGACCTTTATTAATTTTATCCATTACTGAGCATTTGAAATCATCAATTTTTTTAGTTTCTATCCCTCAAGTTATCAATATTTTTCTATCATGTTATATTCCTTTAAATGGTTTATAGGGCCATGGTTATGGAGAAATGAAAACAATTTTAGTAATGTATTTTTTATTTTTATTGCATGATTATTTTATTACCTAATTATTAATTATATTCAATCACATCATATTGTATTTGAGTATGTTTTAATTTTTTTTAGTTCAATTAACATCAATTTTAAGGTCAGTGGGGCTTAATGAAACCCCTAGATATGATTATATGTATAGGATGATATCAGGAAGTAGTGGTAATGTCATTAAAATATGGTTTTCCTATAAATAAATCTTTTTCTCATTATTGTATTTTGATATGGCTTTGGTATTGATGAATATAAGGGCAATATCCTTGAAAAGAATTAGACTTTTATATCATGGACATAAAAATAGATCTTGGAGAATCCCTTTACTACACACCCTTATTGAAACAATTGGGGGACACTCTTTGGTAGATAAAACTCTTTTTTTTAAACTATAAAGTATTGATTTCCTAGTATAACTGAGGGATAAAGATGATTTGAATAAATGAACCCAAAATAAAGAAAACTAGTACGAATCTTGATTGATATCGGTCAAAATAAGTATGATATAAGTTGATCTAATAATTATATATGGTAAAGTATGAATGATATAGTCTAAAAAATATAGATATAACATGATATAAAATAACTAGAGGCTAATATAGTTTTATTATTATTTGATAAATATTCTTGTTAAATTTTAACTTGGTTATCTAGGATACTTACCGTATAATGGGAATTTTTATTCACTTATGGAAACCCATTTTAGCTTTAATAATCATTGGAATAAGAATAAATTGACATAACCTTCGATGAAAAGGATAATGAAATGGTTACCTCAATGAAAAACCCATATAATTTTAACCTTCAATAATAAAACATGTGATTATTATATTACATATATTGTATAATATGATTAAAATTATGAAAATATTCAATGTTCATGAACACTAAAGAATATTAAGTTCACGTATCATAATGGAACAATTGAGAAATATGATGAAGGAAAAATGTTCAATTTCTTTTATGTCAAAAATGTGGGAAGAAGAACCATGATAAATACTATTAACAGTATAGGAGTTTCTTTAGTCCATTAAGATTGGGTCATTTATTATAAAAATATCATAATAAAATGAAGAGATTAGTATACATGATGTAATAATATAGACCTTATCCAAGGGAACCACTTATAATTCAATTTAATATGTATAATGACCCTAGGATTCATACATGTAATTGCCTTATTCTAGGGATTATTAAGGATGGTAGGAATTAAAAAACTCATAGACTAAGAGAGAAATGAAAAACCAAATCAATGTCTATAAATGAATATGATAGGGGATATTTGGTTTAATATATCCCCCACATGAATTAGCAGATTATTTTTGATTTATCAAACTAATTGAATATTTTTTTTGTAGAACATAAACTCATCGGCATCATTGGTTTTTATTTTGAGGAAAACATTTGTTTTATGAATATATATATATTTAAATTATCATTATGAAAATCATAAAATCCTCTTCTAAAAAGGTCAATTCTATTTCTATAATACAATAGAAATCTTCACATTAGAATCTATATTAATATCTAGAATTGGTGAAAATATATTCTAAATCAATGGTGATCATTAATTATTGTAAGTAACCATATGATTTATATAAGAAGGAAACTGAATCCTTCCCATAGAACATAACACAATGTTATGATATATATTTCCTTGAAATGGGTAGAGAATAAAATAAGTGTTTTATTGTCATTAAAATGATATTTTAGAACATAATTAATTATAGATAGTATATTGCAGCATGGAAATATTTCTACCAATATTTATTATTCATTTAAGAAAATTTTAATTAAATTTTTTATTATTCAAATTTTTAAGGGAGTAGAATTTAACAACCTCAAATTTTGAATGAATTAAAATTAAAATTTTTCCTATAATATGGGTCATAGAATTAGACCAATTAAAACAACACAACATATTTCGAAGAAGTTATAGTAAATATATAATAAACACTAAAATGGAAAACCATTAATCAATATTATCTTTATAGGATAAATAACTAATATGAGTTAATATTTGTATAGATGATATCCCAAATGGCCCAAGGCCTTCCTTTTTATTGATTTTTGATAACCACACATTAAAGGGATGAGGGGGAACCCTTAAAAGGCTCATAGGCTCAAAGATTTCACATCCTGTAGGCTTAATAGATTACATGACCCAAAGGTCTTAGGTAATTCAACCAAACTATCTACAAGGAACTGCCCCTCCCCAGCTTTTTCATCATGATAGTAGCTCTCCACCTTCACATGGCCATCTGGATAGGCTTCCCGTGCAAGCACAGGCTGGTCTCGAGGGCATATGCATACCCTGTCATTCTGACAAATCCATTTGGCTCCAATCTGGTGAATACACCTACTCTAAATCCCTTTTGGGGGATGCTCCCTTCTTGTAGAGTCTGTATGGGGAAACTGTATGTGGCCCGAAGGCCTTGAGGTTTCTTCAAGGCCTTATAGGTGGCCTGAAATCCCTACTGACCCAAAGTCATGGGTGGCTCGAAAGCCTTAAGGACTCCAAGCCCAAACCGGTGGCCCAAGGTGAAAGGTTCCAACTGTTACAGTACCAAACAGTACCTGCTACAACAACTGCTACAGTGCCTATTACAGTACCCACACGGTGTACAGCACTGCTATAGTGCCTTCTACAGTACTACTATAGGACCCCAGAAATGTTCCTCTACCTGGTTTTGAACCTAGGTCTCATGGATGCACTTAAGGATACCTCACCAACTTCCATGAGGCTCATGTGCTTGTATAGATGATAATAAATATAATTTTATTTATATTATTACATCATTTAAAAATTAGATTTACATGGAACCATCCTTAAACATAACATAATAATGAGTATCAGTAAATAATTCACTATTGTTCACTATGGGGGTCTTTTCAATTTTAGATTTTTATAAAATAAGGGAAAGACACATACATAACAATGTCATATAATAAAAAGTGTACACTTATAATTAGTATCCATTTTTTAAATAATATAACCTATTTAATATAATTAATTATTTCATTTCAATGATAATATTCAGGATATTAAACAATAATTTTTATTTTCCCTTACCCATCCTTAATTCATTTGTAAAACAATTTAAACATGGGATGATCACATAAATATTAGTTAGGGAAAAACAATTAATGAAAACCATTAGTCCAATGATAAATATTAAATACCATAATATGTTTCATCATTATCTCAATGTTATCCTGTGTGAAATAAATAAATTACTTCCACATGAAAAAAACACACTTGTTTCTCAATCATAATCATTAAAACCAACAACAATCAATTAAAATGACTTTTTGAAACATAGAGCGTCTTATATATAAAACCCTTAAAAATATATTTTAAATTGAATAAATATATTTTTTACAACAAATATAATCGTTACACAATTAATTATAAATATATAATGGGGATAAAAATTCATTTAAGAAATATCAGGCACACACATTAGCTATAATGGGGCTCAACCATCGTATAAGTTGTATCATGCCCACCCATTTTTTAGGATCTATAATGGGTATCGATCAATCGAATAAGATATATGGAGATCACACATGAGCTATAATAAAGATTAACCATTTAAATAATATATATAAGGTTCCCTAGTTATTAAAATAATGACCATGTATCATAAAATGAATAAAAAATTTTATTCTCATACATTTTCATCATATAAACTTTTGAAAAACACCATTCATACCCATATGAAAAATCCATTCAGATATCAAGGTACAATTTTATTTGAAAAACACATTCACAACACACAAAAAAAGGTGGAAAAAAGTTTTCCAATGAACAAAACATGAATGTTTTCAATGGAATCAAGAACTATAATAATGTTTGTAGTGGTAGAAAAAGTCATAGTCACCTTATGTGTTTAAAATAATACATTCCATTTGTCATTTGTCAAAGTGATTCATTTAAATAGTGAAAATATTTATTTTTAATTAATTATAAATGAATTTAAAATATAAATAAAGTGTACTTTATATATATATATATATTATTATTCCTATTAAAAATATTATATAAATTATTTTCTAAATCATGTATATGGAAGAGAAATAGTTCGAAAGGAAAAAAATTAAAAGATTTTTTTTCGAAATAAATAACCCATACCAATTGATAATATTTAAATCACAAGCCTCAAGAAATAATAATATTAAATAAAACGTTAAATATATTTTTAATAAAAACATTCAAAATTTAACATGTAAAGAGGGTTTTATATGTACATATTAAAACAATATATCTTTAGAACATCAAAATATGCCTCAACAAATGGAAATTGAAATGAAATCTTTTAAAATTTCCAATATATCTAGATCAAAACCCCATTAAAGGGAGATAAAAATTAGGATATATAAAAATAAATAAATTTCATGAAATTAATTATAAATAAATTTATGGTAAAAATATAAAACTCAAAATAAGAATAAGTGCTGAATATAGTGTATGTCACAAAGAAATAAATGCAGGGAGAGAAACACATTACAACTTTGGTAAAATTGAAAACATATTCCACATTAAATAATAACATAAAATGAAATTTTTAATAAAATAAAATTAATTTCATAAATTATATAACATTTCAAATAATATCTATATACACCAAAAAGGAAAAGTTTAAAATATGGAATATATCTCTTATAAATAAAAGACAAACTCGAAATCCCTTACCTTGAGTCCGACAAGTAACATAAAATCATTGTATTCTTTAATAATAAAAAAATGTTAAATATTTACTTATTTTATAACATTTTACTAGTTTATAATTAATTTTAAATAACCTAAAACCATTTAACATACAATTATATAATTAATAATGTCTATGTTAGGTGTTTTGATTATATTTTGATTATGTGTTGACATTTAATTTGGTTTGTTCAATATTTTTCAAAGAGAAAATTAATGAAAACAAATATAATAATAATTATTGATTAATTATCATATTTATTCATTAATTATAATTTTTTATAAAAAAAATTAATAATGTTTAAAATAACGGATACATTAGACCATATGTACACATAAGAATCATTTCCCTTTTTAACGATAATTATAGATAGGAGGTGAGTAATAATTTATGAATACATAATGATAATAATATAATATATTCCATATAATTTACTTTAAAACAATTATATATATCGTTATTTTTATTTGGTGATAAAATAATAAACCACATTACTTCGTGGAGGTGGTAGTTCATACATACACGAATGGAATTACCGTTTTTCAGTGTCTGAATGAAAATGATATAATATATTTTCAAATATATAAAAAAGTAATTAATATAATTATTTTGGTTATTTATAAAATAAATATTACATAAATTTATCCTCATTACCTTCTATTTATTGTTCTATTGAAAAATTAATAACATCATGTCATGTGTCAATAGTCCGTCATATGCACATGTGTCGTTACCACATCCCCCATGAAGTGGAATGTAAAAATGTATATGTGATACCATAACTCCAAAAGAATAAAAAAATTATAAATTTATCATATATATATATATAATAAACAATTAAATTAATCCTTAATTGGTGATGACGGAAAACAAATCACATTGGTTTTAGAGGTGGTAGTCTATTGTACACACGAATAACAAATTCATATCCCATTAGATAAAATAGGGGATAAATTTAGGTTATGAAATTAAAATAATAAAAAATTTATATATTTTAGAAAAATGTTTCAGTATATATTCATTATTTAAGTGTCATTTATATAGGTTTAAGAAGGAATTTTTTAAATATTCTCTGTTAAGTACGACACCTCTTCTTCAGGTATCCTCCTTGCGTAAGCACAAACAACCTTCCTAGGATGGATTTATGATCAAACTAAGGGATATAGGTATAATTGAGAGAATTAAAGAAGTTTTATTTTAAGGTATTGGTCATGTATAATTTCTTTGATGGCGATTATATGAGATGAGAGGGGGTGGCCTATTAAAGGTTAGGTGAGTTGAACACATATAATGATTGAAAATAAAAAGGTACAACAAAATGTTTCACATGAATGAAGGATCCAAAATTTAAAATTATAAAGAATAAGAAATTATAAGGTCTGAATATGGAAATCAAGTAGGTTTTATAAATAAATCCGTCATTTTAGCCTTTATCATTTTATATTAACCCCTGGTAAATCCATTTTTGTCTTAACTATGATAATTATTGTTCACTATTTCACTATTCATTATGGTGAAAAAATAAGTTGACCATATTTTATAAAATAAATAATAATGACTAAAAATAATGAATCAATTTTATCAAAATAAATTAATATAATTATAAAATTATAATTTAATATTAAACCCCATCATGGGATGAAAAATCAAGTGTTTGGGAATTTTATTTTCTAATAAAGATATGATTTTATATATAAAAAATGGATAAAAATATTCATTATGTTAATCTCAGTAACTATTTATTTTTATATAATCTATAAATTAAATTAAAAAAATCTTCATGACATATCATATTAATAAATTTAAATATATAAACATTATACTTTTTAAAAGGTTTTTCAAACATATTCTATATTTAAACCCAAAAACACACTTATAATATAAAAGATTATAAAGATGATTCATTTTTAATTAAGTAGATAAATTGTTAATAAATAGTTGTTATATTAATTTATAATTATTTTTTCATAATATTGAGAATTCTAAGTTTTTTAATTAATTGAAAATAATTGACCTTTTTTACCAAAATCGGTATATTTTAATATTCAATGAAAAATCAATATTTTTTGAAAAACATCAAAAATTACCCCAAATTAAAATTTGATATGATTATTTAATCATTTAAATTATTTTTATAATACTTATTCTCTAATTGTTATAAAACATAACTATAATATTTTCTCACCAAATGAATAAAAACATTTTTCAAAAGAACATATTTCTCACAAATAAATTTAAATTACTAAAAACTAATTGATTAATCAAAAATAGTTTATACATACTTAATATTGAATGTGGAATAAATATATTTATTTCATAAATTATTTAATATTATTCACACACTTAAATTCATAATCTGTGTTATAATGGTAATATATTTTTGGTGTAGTTTAAGCTTGGTGTTGTGTGTCCGACATGTTCTCAGATATAGTAATCATCTATAAAATAATGTGGTGTTAAAACCTCCACCGTTAATAAAATACATCATTTCAATTTAAAAAATTTCATGGTAATCAATTTTTGGATATTTAAAAAAAAAAATTGAAACCAACAATTTTAAAAATTGTTAATAACACGTCCTCTTGATAGGAGAGAAAAGGAAGTATAATGTCCTTCTAGAATAATGAATAATTATATTTCCATGTATGAAAAAATAGGTATGATGTAAAGAGTTGGATTTGGAAGTTATGTTTAATGTCCAAAAAAATATGGAGGGTGATAGATATCATTAAACAAAAGAAAATGATTGATAAATAAAATGAAAAAGTCCTCATAACCATTAATATAGTATGAGTTAAAATACATTAGTTAAATTGTAAATGAATGTAATATGATAATTTATTCATTTTAAAGATAATTTTCAAAGATTTTAAGAATTACTTTACTAAAATGATAATTATATATATATAAGTCTAGAGGAATTTCCTCCATTAATCAGTGTCTGACACACTCTCTTATTTTATCCAATGATGAGTATCCAAGATTAACCAATCATGTATAAAGAATTGAAATAAACATATAATAGATCACATAATCCAAAAAAGGATAACCAGATATTACTCCAATTTTTAGATATTAACTACAACCAAAATGTTTATAATAAGTTAAGATAATTCCCAAAGTGTAGTGATCCTCTTTTGAAAGAACATGAATCCCCTATTCAGTAATTCAATTGATAATCCTGTGGGTATCTATATGAAAAAACACATGTTATTAAAATCATATTTATCATTATCTTTCAAAATATATATTTAAACTAAATTATACCATTATATCCAGGACATCACATACCATAGTGGTAAGAATTTAACCATTGTCAACATTTTATTTTGGGTTCAAGCCCTATGACCTCTGAATTTGTGAATGGTTGTCATCTATGAATCGATATAATATTTTTCATAAAATTTTATCATATTAATGTTCCTAGAAATGTTATGAACATCCTCACTAATTATGATAATCATAAAATTTCATGTAATCATTAAAGGTTATCAATACCACAAAGTAAAATAAAAAATTAATTTTATTCATTAGGTTAAACCAATGACTTAAATATACATAAAAACAAAAAACATATACAATATTATTATTAATAAATTGATGATATCATAACATAAAACCTCAATATGTGTGTCAAATAATTTAACATGGGATTAACATTTTAAAAATAATGAGCTCAATGGATCTTTCACCACACACCAGATGCACAAATATCAATAATAGAAATAGAAAATGATATTTGTGAAAAATTAATATTCTGATCATGATTATTTCAACCCTATTTATGAATCTTGAGACACATAGTAGTATAATTTCCCATATCTTTATAGATAAAAAATCTAACCATTTAATAGATATATGTTATCTCATTCATTTATTTTTTATCACTCTTTTTCTTGTAGTTAAGAACCATCTGACCAAACATACCAAATTAGTAAAACCATCCACATCATGGAAACAATGCACCAAAATGCCTTTTACTAGAATTAAAACATGTTTTGGGATTTATATTTTGTGGATTATCCATTTCTTACTACCTTGACCATTACTTACTCTTAATATATCTTGAATCATAAGTGTTAGAAAACACCAAATCAACTTTCTGAAAATAGATAACAAAATTTTCATAAAATTTAAAATTTTCGATGAAAAAATATATTCATAAACATGATTTAAATCATGAGTAAAATAGGTAAATATTACTATTAGTAAGCTGATTAAATTTATGTGCATTCCTAGCCAATCATTGGATGTTTTCTTCCTTCACAAACACTAAATCTTCATCATTGAGATATAATTCCATGAATAATTTCTCCATCATAAGATGGCCTACCTTAAAAAAATATTTATATTGGGAGAGATTAATAAATTTTACCTATTTCATGGCATCAAGATCATATTTCTCTTCAGATTTCATTAACAATGACCACCATCGATCAACATCACCTTCAAAATGATAAATGGAAGGGGTTACCTTTTATCATTATGGACATCCCATGACACTATATATCTTTTTTATTGAAATGATTTTTCCTTCCAATGACCCTGAGATAAATGATCCATTAAATGATGGGGGGTGTTTCCTTATGAAATGTTCCACTGTAGACATGTTCCTTCATGGCTGAACAATCTCTTTTCTAGCATAGAGAACACCACTATTAATATCTTGTTCTTAGTGATCCATCACCACATCAAACTATTTTTTTCGCAATTCAAACCATTTTAGGATTCTTATTTGAATGGATATATTCCTCTTATTTCCTTCCAACTACATATTACACATTTCCTTTGTGGAAAACCATTTTGAACAAACATTATTTATACAAAACAACACAATAATATTCAAATGATATATCATTTTAATATACATATATTGTAAAGTAATTTAGGGGTATTCTATTTTCATTATCCTAATCACTAAATTTATTTACATAGACCTATGATACCATCTATAGTGACCCTTTTTCAGGAAAATTGGGTTAAATATCTGATGGGGGTGAATCAGGGTTTGATAGATTTGAACAGTCTAACATTCAGATCTTGTTTTTTTGATAAAAACACTATTCTCTCTTATTCTGGTATAAATATATAAACATAAATGAAATCATGCATGAGAAATATTGTTTTTACATGGTTCACCCTCATTGGGATATATCTAAGAAGCATATATTGACAATGTGTCGATGTAAATAATCCATTAAGTCTCACATCCAAATTACAAGGTTCAGGCTATATCACTTTTATACCTATGCTTGATGACTTTACAAGATTTATGGTCATATCACTACCTTCTTAAGGGACACTACCTATATCTATTTCTCTGGATCAATATTGGTGGAAAGGATCACCGCATTCCTCAAACTATTCTCACTACTCTTGGAAGGGATCCACTGATATTTTATGGACTTTTAGGTCACTTCATTATCTCTATCAAATAAATACTCAGTTATAGATAAATAATTTATTGATGTTTTACATTCATCCAACTAATGAATACCACTTTATCACATATTTAGTAGTCAATGCCTTTTTAACAAAATTCATAATGGTCACTGCCTTCACAAATCTCCACTTTCATGAAGATCAAATAACCTTCATGAAGCTCCTCTTTCATGAAGCTAAAATATCCTTTGAGAAGAACTCCTCTTTCATGAAGCTCAAATATCCTTTAAGAAGAACTCCTCTTTCATGAAGCTCAACTAGCCCTATCAAAGATCCTTTGATTCGCAAAGAATATTTATCCTTATTAAATTCTGTTAATTTTATAGTGCTGAGAAAATTTGGCCAGCATTAATATACTTCGTGGACTTCGTCACATGAAACTCTTTCATTAACCACCTTCATAAACCACCTTCATGAATCCAGAGCCTTATTATTTTCTTTATGTTTCTCTATTTTTATAAAGGGGGTAGAGGCCTATTTATAGGAGTATCCACCTATTCTAGAACCTTCCGACCATGTCCTCACCATTTCATGCTTCTACATCTTTTCCACTGCAATTATCCCTTTTTTCCAATGATCCACATAAATTTCATGTTTGTGAAGCTTACCATAATCATTGATATCACTGTCAAAATCTTCATACCACCATGATTCACCACTAACAATGCCCCTCACCTTTTGAATTCGTGATGCTTTTCATTGTCGTGGATATCATAGTTAACTTTCTTTGATCATTTTCTAAACACCCTTTGTGAAGACCATCTTCACGAAACTAATTCCTTTTCTATATTTCTTTAAGTCATTCATAGAATACCACTTTTTTAAATGCTATCCAAAGTCTAAATTTTTTACCCCAAGAATTTTGCAAACACTAGGAAACAATATCACCATGTGTATGTAATTTTTGGTATTTCTTCTAGGGAATATATTCATTAGTCTTGGATCTTTATCAACATACCATGTCAAAGATCTCCTAAGAGTTCTACAACATACCTCAGTATCCCTATTTTTTCAAAAAACACAATCAACCTAAAAGTGATGCAATGTTACCTTGGGGGATTTTTACCCAACACCTTCCCGAAAACATAACATAATCTTGATTTTTTCATAACTATTCAATTTATTTCAAAATGATGTTATTTTTGGGTATATCATTTTTATAATTATTTTATAATTAGTAAGTAATAAAACCATATAATATAATGTGGAATGTTAAGATTTGTATCCATTTCTCCTATAATAAAAACATTTTAAATAAATCATGAATTCATTTTAGGGAATATGTTTAAAAATTCCAACCTGACTTCTTATGTTCCCTTACCCATCCTTAATTCATATAGAATTTTGTTTTCAAAACATGGGATGAACAGAAAAATAATAGCATGATATATATAAAATAAAAAAAATTGTTTATTCAGTGAAAAAAACAAAAATCGTTAAATGTTTTACCTCTATAATAATATTTTTTCATTTAAAGAAATAATTTTTTTTCATATGAAAAAATAGATTTTTTATCAATGAGAATCTTTAAAACACATTACATGAATGTAAAAACCCATTCTTGGAAAATTAGAGCATCATATTCATAAAATCCTTAAAAAATCATTTAATTAGAATAAAAATATGGCCAAAATCCAATATAATCATTACCCGAAGAAATATAGATATATAATGAGGATCACTTTATAATGTTCTATATTAAACTCACATGTGTTCTGTAATGGTGCTCGACATGTCGTAATAACTATATCAGGATCACTTATTTTCAATATATATAATGGGGCTCAACCCTTCATATATTCGATATTGGGCTCACCCATGATATGTTATGGTGTTAAACCCTTAGTATATGATATATCGGTCTCACCCATTATTCTTCTAAAACTCTGGTACTATATAATTAATAAAATTCTTATTATTCCACATATAATCATAAACACTTTTGAAAAGACTTTTAAACCCTCAGTAAAATCTATTTTAGATATCAAAACACCATTTTCTTCTAAAAATAATTTTAAATACAAGTATACCCATAAAAAGGATAAAAATTGTTTTAATAAAAGAAAACATGAAATCATTAAAAGTAATCCAAAACTCCAATAATGGTTATGGAGGTAAAATAGTCTTTCTCATCATCATTTGTTATATTTTTATTCGAGTTAAAGGAGTACATGATGAACAAGAAAAAAGGTCTAAGGAGGTATAAAGTATTGTAGGCCAAGGGCATCCACTCTGATCAGATTGACCCCCTCGGGCTTAAATTGGGAAATATTGGAGAGTATAGTTACATTGGAGCCTTGGACCACCAGAGAGGCTAGATGATCTGCCACATGATTCCCCTCCTGTCAGGTGTGGGTCACCATTGTACTATTGGTGATGAGAGCGTTGAATTTCGTTATGATTTAGTAGATTGATCAAGGCATCCCACCTCTTCCAGGCATGGAGTTGTGTAGAGTCATGGAGTCTGTCTCCACTTGAGAAAGACAAATATTCTCTTGGATGAAAAGAATGATCCTCATAAGAACCGCCTTGGCCTTAGCTATAAGGGAGTTTCCATTGCCAAAGTGAACAGTAAAAGCAAGAACAACACTCCTCCTGCAGTCCCTGATGACGCCTCCACCGCGCATTTCGCCCGAGCTACAAGCACCACATGTGTTCATCTTGAGGTCAGCATCAGGTGCCATCGACCTCACCCATCTAAATTGCTTCTTGGGGAATAGATGTTGAGCCATGGGTGAGGGGCCATAGAGGGACCTTAAAGATGGTGCATCCATCCAGTTACTGACCAGAGTCACCAAGTCCACCCACAGGCTCCCGGTCATTGAGATGATGAGTCTCCCTGTAGAGTTAGCCCCCTCGTATCTGGCCCGATTTCTTATCTTCCATAACCACCAGAATCCGGCAATGAGGATCATGGATCTCTCTATTTTTTACATGCCTGTGTCCTCTGCCCCTTGAAACCATCTTTCAAGAAAAGTAGTATCACAGTTTCCCCTAAAAGAATATGGAGTGAACCCCCCAAAAAATATACATACTTCATGGGCCCATTCCCCTTCAAAAAAACAAGTGGGCTGAGCTCTCTTCCTGCCTGGTCTTGCAGTAGTGGCATCTGGAAGCCATGCACACACTGATCCTTTTAATCTGATCATCTGTCGGTATTTCCCTATTCCGTATCCTCCACACAGGAATGTTATATTTTGTAGGAATCTTGTTACACCAAACAAAGCTCATCCATTTATCACGTTGGTCCTGAGAAGTGGATGATCTGCAAAATTCCTTTCTGTTGAATATCCCCGAGTTTTAGGGTTTAAAAACGCATCTATCTGGTTCTGGGCTGGTTTCAATGATATCAAAGATCTCTTGATGTCCCGTATCCATAATTGATCTGAAGAAGGACTAGTGAATTCTCTTTTCCTTGAAGGTAATGGTGGGTGCATGGCACCCCAGGTATCCTACCAACCCGCCTGCCCAGTTGTGTTTCCAGAACAAGAGGTTTCCCTCACCAACTATCCATTGAGAATGCTAATGTTGGCTCGGGATGAGGATTCTCATTTTAGACCAGAGGGGGGTTCCATGCACTGATGTCTCGCCCACATGGCTATTGAAAGTGCATGCCATAGTCTTCCCCCATAGGGTACTCCATTCAATTGTTTCCCATGATAGTTTTGCGTGCATTTAGTGGATAGTGTTCCCTAATCCTTTCACATTGATCCCTCCATCGTGAATTGGACATTCCATCTTTTCCCATGAAGCCCAGTCTTTTTTCCTCTCCAATGACGCGTCCTAGATAAACCTCTCAAATAGTTTGTCGATTGAACTGATAACTCCTTTTGGCACGTTGTTGGACGCCAATGCATGGGTCGGCATGGAAGACAAGATGCTATTCACCAAGTTAATGTGCCCGCCAAAGGATAATAGGTGGGTTTTCCAGTTGTGAATGTGGAATGTGATCTTCTTCACCAACTGATCAAAGTCTCTAATGTGCATTCTGCCTGTGGTGATAGGGTCGCCATTATACTCCATTAGAAGGGATCCCCGTTGCATGCCCATCTTGTTGAACAGACTCAAGATCCACATTGCAGGGCATCTGGTGGAGACGTAAATCAAACTCTTGTCTTTGCTAATAACTTGGCCAATCCAGTGGTAGTATTCTTCCAAAAAAAATTGATGTCGTTGAGCGATCTCCTACTCGTGTTCATGAAGATGAATGTTTCATTTGTAAACATCAGATGGGAGATGGAGGGAATCCACCTCTTGTATCGATAAAGAAGTATGTCTCCGTTGGCCATACCATTATTGATCATGCGACAGAGAACATCTTGCATCGGGATGACGATGATTGGGGACAAGGGATCTCCTTGCCTTAGCCCATGGGTAGCTTTAAAAAAGCTATGAGTGCATCCCATAAAGGAAACAACAAGCCAGGTGGAGCATACACACCTAAAGATGAGATCATAGGCCCAGGGAGACAAACCTATCCTATTCAGCACTCTATTTATGAAGCCTTATTCAAGGCGATCAAATGCTTTGTTCATGTCCTGTTTGAGGGCTACGTTGGATTTGTGTGACTTGGTGTTAATTTCTCTCGTAATTTCTTGTGATAGATCTATAGCGCCTTGGATGGATTGGCCCTTCACAAATCCATGATTCTCAAGGGAGATCCACCGTGGGAGATGCTTTTATAACCTTGTATTTATGATTCTTACAAGGATTTTGTAGAGGAAATTTCCCATACTGACCGGTCTGTAATGTTGAAGAGAGGAGGGGTCCTTGGTCATTAGGATGAGGACAAGGGTTGTAGCACTGGCCATGCATGGTAGGCTCCCTCCATGGAAGAAGTCCTGGATTGCACTGATAATGTCACATTTGACCACCTCTCATGATCCTCTGTAGAAAGAACTAGGGAAGTAGTCCAAACCCAGTGCACTATCGGGGTTAATGTTCTCCATAGCTGCGTGGATCTCTTCCTCTCCCGGGATCCCTTCCAAGAGAGTATTTTCCTGTGCAAACATGAGGTTTGGAATCACTTCCCATACCGCTCCGCCCCCATCTGAGAATCCGCTGGGCATATTTAAGCTCAGTCCTACAAGCACATCTTTGAAGAAATTTTGAGCCATGCCTCCAACCACATTACAGTCATTAGTGTACATTCCATCAGACAGTGCAATGTTTAGTTGGATCAGGCATCTCATCTCCCTTATGCATGCATGAAAATAGACCGAGCTTCTAACCCTCCATGTAGCCATTTGACTCTTGAGTTTTCCCTAGCCTGGCATTCTTCTGAGAGAACCAATTTAGCCTAGATATTCCTTTTTTCCACAAGATCATTGTAATGCAAGTTATCTGAAGCCTCCTCCAGCTAACCTTCTAGCCGTTCAATTTTACTGTTCAGGTCATCCATGCTCTTGTCGGGCGGGTCCAGGTTATTAGCCCATGTTGACAGGCCCTGTTTAAGACGTATCATCTTGTTGTGAATGGCCACCCATGAGAACCCCTGGTTTGGCTCATCCCATATCTCCCTAACCAATTGACAGTAACCCGATTCGTTGATCCATAGTTTTTTGCACCTGAAGCTTTCGAGAGAGGCATGTTGAGGAGACAAGGAAAATAACAATGGAGAATGGTCTGAATTCCATCTAACCAGATAACTTACCTTGGCATTGGGAAACATAGATAAAGTATGAATGTTAGAGAGACAGAGGTCAAGCCGGATCCAGCATCGGCTACTCCCTTTTTGGTTGTTTCACCAAGTAAAGTGGTTGCATGAATAGCCCATATCCATGAGACCTTTGTCAGCGATGAACTATGAAAAGGCCAAGCTCGCCTTTCGGGGAAATGGTACCCTTCCCTTTCTCTCAGCTGGGTTTGATATGATGTTTAAATCGCCACCTGAGATCCACGGAAAGTTTTTTGGGTTGAAATCAGTGAGGTCCTTCCCTAAGTATTCACTCCTTCGAGGATCACAATTCCTATAGATAATAGACACAATTTTTTTTTCACACCACTAGTTATCTTGGTTGTGATAAATTGATCTCTTGCCCTGATCATTTCGACTAAAATATCTCTGTTCCAAAAGATCCAAAATTGAATATTGGTGGGGCAAGCATGCATGAAGCCATTCATTTTGATCCTACGAGAGAACTGGCGGATTTTTCCTGGTTTTTTTTTGTGTTCAACAACAGTGGCAATTTGTGCCTTGGGTTTCTTGGCCTCCGAGGCTATGAAGTCCATTTTGACCCTCGCACAAATCCCTTGTGAGTCCAGATGATTATATGAGTAATTGGTAATGAAATATCCTAGCATTGTCCCTAGGCACCTTAGTCTCTTTAATAAGGGAAATTGAATGCTCCTGCATTTTTAGTTGTTTCATTCTCAGTCTAGTACACATACCCGGGATCAAGATGCCTTGTTCTTGGGAAGGGGAATGCCGCTTGTACTGGAGTTTAGGAGGCCTTCCTGATTTATAACTTGGGAGAGGTTGGAGAAAAAGGATGGGTTTTCCAGGAAGATAGGGAGGAGCTGTAGGGACCCCGACGCGGAGAGGATCCCGCATCGAGGGGGGAGGATCTTGGATCGAAGGGCGTTAGAGCATCCACCACCACCAGAGAAAATCCTGTCGGTGGGGCAATGGTAAATTTTTTTTGAAAACCACCAAGCGCGTGAGGCGCGTTCTACGAACCCATCACTTTACAAAATCCTGAAAATAGTATTTCTCATCGTATAAGTTAAAAACAAATCATTCCTCTTATCATTTTTCAAAAGGTTCTATATAAAAACAAACTAAATATTCCTTTGAAAAAGAATTGAAATATTGTAAAAATATACATAAAATATAATTTATAATTTTCTTATGTCCTAATAAAAGCTTTAATAAAATCATTTTAAAAATATAGATACGTAAGAGAATGACATTGAAGAAAAATAATAAAAATTATTTTTAAGGAAATAGTCCCCCATCAATTGGAAACATTTGAATTCAAAATCCCAAGAAAAAAAATTAAACAAAACCTTAAATACCCTTAAAATATAGAAATTAATGCTATAAAATATCAAATATGAGGTATATTCAAATAAAAAATAATATAGTTACATAACATCAAAATATGCTACAATGAATGGAAATTGAGATTAATTCCCTTATAACATTGGAAATATCTACATCAAAATAAAATGAATGAAAGAACCTCGTATAGAATTATGAACAAAAATTAAAATTCATTAAATTAATGACAAAATAAATTAATTGGTAGAATATACACCAAAATAATAAATAACAATTGGTAAATATGGAAAATTTCTCACAAAACTAAATGTGAGATGGGAAACCTCTAACAGATTTATTAAATTATAAATCACAATTCCCATAAAATAATAAAATAAAAGGAAGCATAAAATATCATTAAATGAATTATATTAATGATATAACCTATCAAAGGGGAAATATTTACAAATAGAAAAATAAAAGAGAGGTGAAAATGGCATATATACCCCACAAATAAAAGAGAGATATGATATCTCTTTCCTTGAGTCTAACATGTCACATACCTTATTTATCTTCCAAAATAATAGAAAAATGTTAACTACTTTCATATTATAGATCCATTTTCAATTTTTTATTCCATTTATTTAACTTTTAAATTTTTTATAAATAATTAATTGATCAATTATGTTTATGCTGATTTTTTAATGATATTTGGCTAATGTGTCAAAAAAATACTTTTATAGGTACACTATTGGCCAAAAGAGGTCATTATTAATAACATCCTGAATAATAATAATGTCATAATTATCATATTTATACATCAATAAAACATTTAAAAAATAATAATGAATTATGATTATGAAAAATGAACTACATTTTAATCAATGAGACTATAACATCATGCCCCACCACATTATCTTGAGAAGTTACATGGGAGCTACTAGGACTTATGTGACATCCCCAAGACACTAGAGGATGGAAATAAATTTCAAAGGCTAAATAAAAATTTGGGTGACAATTTTAATTCTTAAAAATACATAACAAAACCATAATACATTCCAAATATATCACTATATTGTGCATGAAAAAATTATCATACATCGCAAAGTAAAACAAATAAAATATAACCATAACCGAATAAAAATATTATTGTACAAAGATGTAAGCAAATCGACAAATCTCAAAGACATTAAACACAACAACTTAAAAACTACTAACATGATTCAAACTGTAACTCCATAATCCATTCCCAAGGTGTCATAAGGAATCACTGAATAAATTATATACATTAGAATTACATGTGTCTTGAAATATGATATCATCAAATGCACTATAGTCCCCCAGAATGGGGTGAGTATAAAATTTAGTATGTTTCCCCCAATGTCTTCCCAACTATCTCCATTGGGATAGAACATGATATAACATTTATTAAGAAAAATATAAAATAAAATTTGATAACATTTAAACAGTTCATATCAAATCCAAACAAAATCCATGGAAAGCAACCAAACAATCCAATAAAACCATATAAAAAATCCCATGTTTCATAATAATCACATGATTACCACACAACCACACATGCATGATCTGGTGAATGTTCAATACTCTTGAGGGGTATCTTCTTGATATACCATGTTATCATAAGGTAATAATTTCTCAACTTCACTAATTCCAAACACCCCTTTATATATTGTAATGTTATTGTTCCCTAAAGGTACACGCCCCATATCCAGGGTCACATCAACAAACTGTACTCACACCAATATTTTATTCCAAACATCATTAAAAATCAACAAATCTAATCCATTTCAAATCAATCCATTTAATGAAAACATTTTCCAACATATTTTCCAGGAATTAAATCAAAACAATAAATTTTAAATGGTCATTTTAAAAGCATTTAAAATTTCATTTTCTAGAAAACAACTAGTTACTATAATTCCTCAATCATCACTAAATATAGTTTCCAATAAAAAATCCACTTAATTATTATAATTAAATTCATGAAAATAAATAAATATGAAATAAAGACATCAAATTTAAATAAGATTATTCAAGAGTGAATCCACATAGCTCTCAAATATAGGTGAAAATGAAGAACATAACAAATTCTTTATAAAATCAACTTAAAACACATCATAAACATCTATATATATTCTTACATATCCTCATAAAACCAATATATCATCATGATTGACTTTAAAAGATACAAATATATCCCGAAACATATTATATTCATGCCTCTAAGAGATGTAAGAAGAATAAGACTAAGGAAAATCAAATGAATGATCAATTACCACAAAATATAGTCTCTAACACACAAATATATTCTAATGGATCATTCCCAAATCTAAGGGAATAGTATATCTAGCCTTTGGTTGGAAATAAATTTGTTTTAAGGATTATATAGGGTAAACACTAGAAATTAATGTGGTGATTCAGATTAGATCCTCAAAATATTGTTGTAAAATTTAACGAGGCATGTTTAGGGTGCATAGTCAGGAAAATCATGCACCAAAAATTCTCAATCCATTGCCTCCAAACATACATCAAATGATTGGCTCGCATGGTTAGATGAGATATGAAACCACCATGCTAAGTCCTACTTCCAACACATTCATAGTTTCTTCTTGGTGGCCGCTCATTTTGGCCAACCCATATTCCAGACACTCTTCCTACCCGATGAAATTTGTTTCAGCAATGTGGTTTACTAGAAGTTGTTACACAGTTTTTACTAACAATGCACAAAACAAGAACCTTGATTATAGTCCCCAAAAACATGCCAAAAAACATCCAATCTTGCCCAAACATAACCCAATTAATGTACATACTTATAAAAATTAATAACAGGTTATTTAACTAAACCTGAAGGTTCTATATTATCCATACCATTAGAGTTTCCATCACCATAAATTTTTAAAAACATCATTGTCCAGAAATATATCAGACCATTCCTTGACCATTTCCAAGTCAAACACGCACATTTCTTCTATATTCTATCCATGTTTCAATAAAACCTGAACTATAGACCAATGCTTTTATCATCATGGGATTTCTCTTCCCTATCTACACTCTATATTGGAACATGACCCAATATAGCATCTTGTTCTGGGTCATCATGAACCCATTTAATCACCTTGGAAGGATGTGGTTGATACGTATTCAACTGAGATAAATTAAATACATTATTTAAGGAAATGGACATTAGAGGAAAGGAAAAATGATATACCACCTCACCAGCACGTTCAAGTTTCTTAAAAGGGCATATGTATCGGGGAG
The DNA here is from genome assembly GCA_963277665.1 of Viscum album. Taxonomy (NCBI): domain Eukaryota; kingdom Viridiplantae; phylum Streptophyta; class Magnoliopsida; order Santalales; family Viscaceae; genus Viscum; species Viscum album. The sequence goes on along the minus strand of OY728138.1, from coordinate 634,164,493 downwards.
ATAACATGACGTACCTCCCAAAACAAAGATTCATTATCCTTGGAGAGATTCTCAATCACACATGATCACTCATATCAAATGAAAATATCCATTTATGAAGATATTCATACTATTATTGATGGCTTTATACTTTTTGTATCCTCTTTTGGATCAAAAAAATTGTTCTATATTTCCTCTTGGACAATGCGTGGTCCATCCTATGAAGTATCACCTGTTTCCACCAAAAAAGTGGAGAATGACATGGACACACAAAAAATTTTCAAAAGTATCCATCTGCATCGAGACTTGTTAATTATTGTTATAAAAGAAATATATTAATAGTATATTCTTCTCCCATGAGCCACCAAAATCAATTACATAATCCTAAATCATGTATTCCAATGTTTGTATCATCATTACGATTTTCCAATCCATACAAGGATGCTACATCATTCTCATAATCAACTGAGTGCATAGGAAATGCTGTATGGATTTCCAAAAATGTGTTATAAATATCCATTCTTGGGTTGATACTATTGAAACTAGTAATCCATGCTTATTTAACACTTCTCAGATATTGATTTTATACCAGTTTCCCACTATATGAAATTTAAAAATAGGAATAAAATAGCTAATGTTTTGATCTAATATAGTATAAACCATATGGAATGATTTTTTTGTAGCATCATTGGGAGACCTATTAAAAATTCCATTGAAATGTGCTACTATTTCAAAATAGGAATATGTAATGATTGAAACTTACCCACTGGTCTCTGGTGCATTACCTTAAAATTTTGGCAGGTGATGCACCTCATAAAAAACTCATCCATGTTTATTTTCATGCCAACCAAACAAAACTATGCTTTCAATGAATCATAAATTGTTTATATTTTAGAATGAACAACCCATATCAAATCATGGAATTCATGAAGAAGTTGTTCTTGGAAATCCATAGGTAAATCCATATAATCTTGTAACAAAAAAACTGAACCTCATTCAAGATTACATAACTTAATTTTCACTATATCATGAGTTTCAACAACATAGATAGACATTAAAATTCAGTTTTCCCACTTTAACATTCTCATCCAAATCAAGAACAAAATAAACCAAAATGAAAACTGCTACACTAACTTTATCTTCATAAACCATGTGGGTGCTAGCTATCACCAACATTAGCTACCACCAATCTGAACCCTATTTAAAAAACTAACTATATGAAGTTCTTCTTAATTCATCATACACCATTTTTCCTTTCCTCGGTGTATACATAATGTCTATTTAAATATTTTGAAGATACTGCATCCATATACATTACCTCATATTCAAATTTTATTTTGTGAATATGTGTTTCAAGCTCATATGATCCATAAACATCTTTAATTTCTCACCAAAGTAGAATTTCTCCTAGTCATCAAATCATGGACAACATAATCTAATTAAAAATAATTATCTTGGTAATTATTTATGTGAAATCATAATTTCTATGATAGATAAGAAAAAAATATGAACTCCTGACATGAGAAGAAATCCAGACAGAGATCATGAAGCATCACAATTCTCTACATACCCCTGTATTGATTCTAGAAAATTCATGATCATTGAAGATTTAAGGAAAACATTATTCTATATAAAATACTTATTATTTTACTCATTTTATTGCATTGGAACATTTTTTCTTGTTAAATTTTTCAGGTGTGAATCTAGCCAAGAAAAATCATATACAAAACATTGATAATAACCTACTAAGCCAAAAAAAAATATGTATCTCAGAAATTGGTTTTGGTAGTTTCCCAACTATCACACCCTATATATATTATAAACACATATAAACACTTTTTTGATATTATGTAGAAAAGGAAAGGTACCTGTTGTTTCCAAATATCACACTTCAAAATCTTATAAAATAGATGATTACCACACAAGATACCCAATATTATCACAAAATTTTTATCATTCTTAGCCCTTGTCCTTGAATGAACCAACATGTCATATAAAAAATCTATAAAATAATAGATATACCTTTAAAATATCTAATCCATAATATCTAGAATGGTTTTTGGTAAAAAAATTATCAAAAGGCATAACCACTTACTTTGAATGGCCATATATACCATTGAAAGATGTCTTGGGAATATCCTCCTTCCAAACCCCCAGTTAGTGATATACCAAATGCTATTAAATTTTAATTAACCCCACTAATACTATCAATTAGTAAAACATGTCATAAATGTGTGTAAGTGTATTCTAATTCTATATCATAAGGTTGAAAACCATACGATAATATAAAAAAGCATTTTCATTCCGTCTACCTTTTTTTGCAAAAAAGACTGGAGCTGCCCATGGAGATATACCATGCTGAATGAACCCATATCATTCCATTTATTCCAACTATTATTTTAGTTCTATTAATTATGTTGCTTCCATTTGATAATATTGAAGTGAGATTGGAATATCATTTGATAAGATATAAATTTTGAACTCAACACATATTTTGGCTAAAAAATATAAGAAATTATCTAAAAAAACATATCAAAAAATAAAAACAATTATTGGAAAACAACAATTCATGATCTTATAAACTAAATCCAATGTTAAATATGTAAAATAGATTAAGATAGATCTAACCATTGGTTCCATAAATCTTGAAGCGTCATAATTTTCATTCTAGTCTCCTCAAATGACATGCTCAACACCGTACTCATTTGTAAAACTAACCCTTCATATATAATAGTCTATGTGATATTTGAACATTATTAAGAAAAACATACTAAGGATTATATCATTTTAATCCATCTAAATCATATATAAATTAAAACTAATTTCATCACCATTAATTGTTATAGAACGTGATTTTCATATAATGGATCAACACTAACACTGTCTAAGGGTATTTTAAAGATTCAAAATAGAAGGAATCATCTCAAAATGAAAAACTAAAGGATTAAAAACTTGTGTAAAGTATTAAATGAATGGGATTCATCTGCATAAAAAATCTTACATAAGGTTAAAATTCAAAATAATCGTACCTATCACCATTGAGGGTCCAGATTAATCATGCCCAGAAATTTTGATTACTCCATGAAGCTTCTTACTCAATTCAATTCATTCATTATTCCCATGTGAAGAATTATTTTTCTGAGGAGTCATGGTATTTCAAGAATCACTATCAATATCTCTGTTCTACTACCGAGAAATATTCTATTTCCCTATCCCGTTGAAGCATATATCATCTAATAAACATGAGATATGTCACAATCAATCGTCCTTAAAGAACTACGAAAATAGATATAAAATGAATTATATGGCTAAAATTATGTCATGATATAGCTGGTGAAATACAATATTTTTTAATGTGATCAAAAGACACACACTAAAAACATCACGGACTATGATTGGTTTTGGAGGAATAATCACCAATCTTGCACTCTAATTTTGAGTCATACAACTACCATGGAAATAGGTGTCCCTCTTCCTCTTGTTCAAAAAATTAGAGTTCCCAAAATTTTCAATAGGTATCAACATTATTCCTCCACTAGTATATCTTGATATGTATCTATATTCAACCATATCTCTATTTCCAATCTCTTTATAATCTGGAATAAAAAGCATGTAAATCACCTAAAAAATATCACGACTCAACACTGACTAAAAAAATGTGTTCTTTTCAAGGATTCACTTATAGAACCATCCAATGGAAAGTAGACTAAATTCGTGAATTTATTATCATATTCTATCACAAATAGCTTTTCCTACTTCATGATAATAAATTATGTTATTATATAAATCCATAACATGGGATACTAAGAAAATTATTGAACAAGTATTTAAAATCCTCCCATGAAATTCCTTTGTATAATTTATCCAAGACTGGTAAATGCCAGAAAATGGAAATAATGGTCATAAAAATGTACATATCAAACTTGATATTAATATTATATACAATTACTAAAAAATTGGTGATTTTATTAATCCCATTCAGCCATATTTCTTCTTTTTCGATTTTGAATCAACAAGAAAGATGGGTGTATTCTACTTCGAGAATTGAATAGGGTGATTTTCTTTCTTTAGTTCATCCCTTCAGTTCCCTCTATCAACATTTTTAAAATCTAGGATAATAAATTGAACTAGTTGTTAGTTTTTACATGGCTTGAGCTCCACAACATTCTCAGTATCTTCTTCTGTTCTGTTTCTATGATGCCTATCTACAACCATTATCTATTACCAAAAAAATTGGTTTAGTATCACTCTCTAGAAATTAAAGGTTTGAAAATTTTAACTTTACCACATCACACATATCACCACAAGGATTTTCATAAAATCAAATTTTTATACTTTCAAGCAATTTTAAAAAATTCCAACAAGATATTTGAAAATCCAACCATTTTTAACTATTTTAAAAAATCATCACTTTTTCACCAAGTCACAAATCATTACTCAAAATTAATTATGCACCCCTAGTAGGAATCCATTTCTTGTAGTTCTTGTCAATCTCTCTCGTCGTCAAAACCAATGATGATGAGGTTACAACTCTATAAGGAATCTTAAAACATTGATGTATCCAAAATAAAAATTAACTTAGGGTTCAACAAAAATAGGCTAGATTCACATCTTTACTCCAAAATACAATTTTAACAGATATCATAATTCCGGTGAATTTATCATTATATATGTGTATCCTAGAAATTTCATAAACCATTAAAGTGGTATCTTATTTAATTAAATAATATAATTTTTAATTTTAATATATTCTTTCATCTTATAAATAACATTACAATTATTTTTAAAATGTAATAAATATTATAGTTTAATAAAAAAATTCTGCAATCTCTTTGATTAATGTATTTTATTGGTGGGATCCATTTGAGGATTTCCATTATTGACTCAATAGATTTATTTAATTTTTAATTATATATTAATTTCATTATATTCTATAAAAATATTTATTTTTTATTAAATATAAATTTAATGTTTAAATCCTTTCGTTTTCTAAAAATTGTTTTTACTCAATTAATATTATTTATTCTATAATTTATATCTCAGAAATTGTAAATTTGATATATACTATGTAAAATAATGTTTTTAAAATTATGAAATTATATCAATTTTAATTTATTTATCAAAATTAATTACCATGGTTAAAAATAGTTATACTAGTAAACAGTAAATATTGTTATATTTAATTTAATATGGAGAAATTTAAAAAACATATTAGAGAAATATTATCAAATAAGTGGTCTATAAGAGTTATAAAATTATATTATTACACATTCCAATTTTTTTCAATTTTTTTCCATTTTACATTGAATTTGTTTTGGAATTATTAAAAAATGAATAGTGTTTCTAAAAGTACAGTTTTATTCTGTTATAAAATGATTTAACTTCAAGCATTTCAATGTTACAAAGAACATTGGAATTAAATATTTATATTCATAAATTTTAATATATATATATATATATAATCATAAATTTTAATATATATATATATAACTAAAATTAATATATTACCATGGTCCCTTATAGTTATCCTAAGAACATTAATTCAATAGTCTTCTATGGAATGATCAATTCTCCAAAGTAATTATTATTTCTGTGTTATGTTTTCTTCTTAATTTCAATATTACTAATATACTAATAACATGGAAATATTATGATTTCAGTATAATTGTTATATTGATATATTATTATATTAGCGCAACAATTTTTAGTTACTAATCTCCAATCACATAAAGTAATAATGGAATGACAATCATGCAAGTCTGTGTACCCGCCTCTAGAAATAGTTGTTTTTCCAAAAACAATTTATTCTCATTAAATACACAAACATATAAGAAAATGGTTCACTATAATAAAATAATAAAATTTAAAATTATCAATATTATAATATATTAATGCTATTATATCAATTTAATGACCTTATTTAATTATACATACCATTCTAATTAATGTTAGTTCAAGTATGCATGTCTTTTTCGACATATATGAATTACCCTTTAAAATATGATTATAGATACTCAAGGGATAATAAAAATTAATATTATAATGATATAATAATATAGTAAATATTTTTAAATGATTTTCAATGTATTATATTATGTATTTAACATATTATTAAAGTATCTTTTTTCATTATTGAAATCAATGATATAATATTTTTTATAATGATTCATTAAATATTTTTTATTCATATTAATTTATGATTAATTGTATTCTATTTTTTATAGAGTTGTTATTTAATTGTTACCTAGGTTATATGGGGTTATTCTCTAATGATTGAATACCTTGATTCATGTTTAAGCTATAAACCATGTTTTATTTTCAATCATGTAAATAAATACATGTAAATATTTTGTATAATTAAACTATTATATTTGAATATATTAAATATTATATTTAATTTTACTACTCTTTTATGGTTTTTACTCAAATGTTACAAAATCTATAACAGGTTTTCATGACTTAAATCTATTCCCAAGGTCATAATCACTCATCTATAAATATAATATTTGATTATTTATTTGTTATATATTAAAGAGATGTTATATTAAATTTACACCATTTATAAAAAAATCATTATTCACACTAAGGACTTGTTCAATGATGATATCATCATTTCATTAAAAGGAATCTCTATTAACATTGATTTCCATTGTTTATGGATTATTCTAATATGTCCTTGTTAATATTTCCCATTGTTTTTCTCATTTCCATAGTGGAAAATAAAAAATTTCATATCTCCAATTATCCTTTAATTATGATTTATTTATTTTAAAATATTTTTATTTTGCATCAATCTAATGATGTGGGTTTTCAACTAGGTTATTTAATAGTGGCTCTATATTTTCTTACCTAACTATTACCTCATTTTAAATATAATGAACATAATAGAATTATAAATCTTGGATAAAATGGTTTAGTGTCTTTAAAAATTATTATCATATATAAATTTTACATTATAAGACATAAAAATTATTTAACTCCTTCCTCTCTAGTTTCTTAATGGCCATCGTTTTCTTCTTTGTACATGTTATCACCATAGGATATACATCCATGAAAGGGGTGATCAAAAATTCTTGTATGAGGATAAATAATAAAATGAATCAATATATCATTGGTTAGAATAATAATAATAATCATAACATAATCTTAGGGTAATCATTAAAATCATTATATGAAACATTATATATTTTAATATAATGTGGAAATGTATAAAATTGAAACATCATGTCATTGTGGCCAAAACCACACATTGTTTTGAACAACGATAACATCATTTTCATGCATAAAATATGTGCATAATCATGAAATCATAATTTTGAAAAATTATTACATCATTTTAATACATATTTCACATTATCTCATGACATAAATCACTGTAACCAATGCATTGGAGGTCTATATAATTCGAGACCCACCTGTCACATCATAACATATACATAATCATTCGTGCCATATAGAACATATAAAAATAAAATTCTTGAAGTAAACCCAAGTAAAAAAAATAGTTTCATAAGAATTTCATAAATCATACATTCACGAATAATCATTTGGGTTCAATAATGAATTAGGGAAATCATTCGTGGACACAATATGTCAGTATTCTTTAGGAAACAAGAATTATTTATAGAGGAGTAAATTAGATGTTTTGGAAATTGAAGTAACCTAAAATAAGGTTTTTATTATAAATTCTTTTGATATGTTTGAAAAATCTATATCCCCAAAGGAAATGTTAATGTATAGTTTATGAAAATATTGTAAACATTAATACCATGGAAGTGTAATAACTCAAAGAAAGGAATTGGGTTTGAGAGTCCCCTTACCTTGATTTTTTCACATTTCTGCCTCCTATATAGTAAACATAGATTCATTAAAAAATTTATCCCAAAGTTTATTATAATAATTTATAAAAATAATAATCAATTATAATCGTTAAATTATATTTATTAATTTATATTGATGGAATTGAAGCATTTTGATATTGTGTTTTACTTAATGATTTCTGGTTTTTTGTTTATTTATCTATTTTGTTAAATTTAATCTATAAATTTATAGTGACCATTAATTTTAAATAATATACATTACATCACTTTTGTGCAATAATTATTAAATTACACAAATACACGCTGAAAGACTATATTTGTTTACTGCATTTGGAAACTATGAAAACATTCTTCTAATTTGGTGAAAGATCTTCAACATTTCACATAATGATATTCCTCTTTTGTACCCCTAATTATAACCATTCTTTATAATATGAGGGAATGAAAACATAAGGAATGTTTGGGATTAGATTCTCACTTAGGGTATACCATGCAGACATGTAAACATAATTTTGGGCATAAGCGAATGTGAACATGATCCTGAAAATAGAAGACCTTGCCCGACATATCAATGATCATAAAAATGAAGCATGTAATAATGATTGGAAGTTCATAAAACATGAATCATAAGGAAATAAAGAACACAATCCATTTAAATATAACATAGGAATATAACTTGGAATTGTGGTAAACAAATAAGCATATATTAATGATTTCTATAGTAGTCAAGGTATCATTTCCAAGGCCATATTGGTAGTATGGGTTCATGTACCATACCATCTTGGTAGTCATGGTTCACTCCCATAACCATCCTAGTAGTCCAGGTTCACTCCCATTACCATAATTGGTTGTCAAGGTTCACTCCCAAGACCATCTTAGCATACAAGGTCCTTCATTTCTATCTCATGAAATATCAATATTTACCCAATGTGTTGGAGGGATATATATCTCTAACAAATCTGATAATGAATTCATACATACATGTGACACAAGATCACAAAAAATCATATTGTAACTAATGTAATGGAATGGGTTTTATAATAATGTAATCATATCATAACTTTTGGAAAAGATACATGTTCAATAATAATTTCATCAAAATCCTGACCCATGAAAAGAATCAAGTTTTTTAAACATCATGCCATTAAAATATAATTCATTCAAAGAAAAAACATGAATGGTATTATAGAACTATAATAATGTAGGTAATTATAGCTGGAGAAGTATTTTTTAAAAAAATATTTTAAAAAATAAAATTTATTTAAATCCTTTTTCATTGAATTCAAATTGATGAAATATCATGAAAAATAATTTAGAACATTTCTTGAAGAAAATAATATTTATTTGTTGAAATCGTTTTATTTTCTTGAAAGGCAACACAATTTTAAAAGATTTTTTTTTCTGAAAATAACCTTTTAAGATTTAAAGGTAATATTAATTGTAATAAGTAATAATGAAATGATAGAAATATATTCATAACATAAAAGTTAAAAAAAATCATTCTCATGCATTTTTCAAAAAAGCCAAAAAGTACCTCAAAAGAAAAACGAAAAAATATTCCCTTCAATTTTTTTAATGAAAACTCATAAAATGGTAAAAATTAATTAAAAAATTGTATAAAAATACTAAAAAAATTCCCAAAAACTATTTTACAAGACATGGATGATGAATATACCCCTATAAATACTTACGTTTAAATAATCTTATAAATTAATAAGATAGTAAAATTATGCCTTTTTCATTGAAAATTGATTTGAAAACAAATCAACGAAGATTTGAAAAAATAATTTTTTAGAATATAGATAATTTATTTAGAATCATTTTCCTTGAATATGAGCTCAATAGATCTTTTGAAAACATTTTATAGGAGAATAATTTTCAAACATTTAAATGTGTCTGGTACCAGTTTGAAACATTTTAATCTCAATAAACTTGAAATAATTAAATTAAACTAAATCAAAATAACAATAAATGAATTATATTCCCTATATAACATGTGAAATGGGAGAATATACCCCACTTAAAAGAATATAGGTTGATAATAAAACATGTGTCTAAAAGAAGGAAAATTGAGACCAAATTACCTTACTCATTTGGTAGCTTTTGATATGTATAATTCCAAGAAATAGGGATCAAAAAATGGATATTTAAATGCCCATAAATTAATTTATAAAATTAATAAAGTAAATTCATGTAAATTATGTACACTACACAATATAAATGAGTCGTGAATAAACCATGTATCTCACGGAAATAAAAAGCTAGAAGAAATTCTCATATCTTAGGTATGATTCCCTCTATAAATGTCTTAATCTCTTGTAAAGTGTTTTTAAACACATTATTAACTTATAATAGAATCATTAAAATATTTAATGTATCATATATAATTTATTAATGAATTTAAATTACCCATTTATTATCAATTTCAATTTAAAGCAACGTTTCAGGTAATACCTTCCTTGTTAATCGTACGCGATTTGACATGATATTCTTGATTATAATACTTAGATAATGATTTAATTAATTAAATAATTTAAAAACTAAAATAAATATATTAAATATTAAGTATATATGTATTTGTAATAATCTATAATGGTAAACTAAATACATCATTCATGGAAACGGTAGACCATACTTACACATGAATGATGTATTCATTTTCATTTTGACTTAAAATAAGTAAATTATACAATGTATTATTATTATTAAATAACTTTAACTTCATATATAATATATATATCCATAACATTCATCCTTATTACCATCCATTTGAACTATATGTCAATAATGTGTCACATCGCTTCATGGAAATGGTAAGTCATACATACGCAGGAGGGATGTTATCATTTACCAAAAATATTAGATGGTAGAAAGGTAAACATTATTTGATTACTAAAGAGGTATAATTATATTATAAATATAACATATAATCATATAACTCATTATAATTATCAATCATTAAATATGGTGATGAAAAAAAGATTACACCACGGCGTGGAGATGGTAAGTCGTACGTATGCATGCATGGTACTTTCATTTATCATTGAATGAATAAAAGGTCGAATATCATTATTATATAATCATAATAAAATATTATCATATAGGTAATACTAAATTTTTTACCTTTTAATGTAATTAACACATGAATATGAAGTAGAAGAAGAATAAATTTTAAAATAGTCAGTAAGGATATTACCTCTTCTTCAATGATCTCCCTCTAGATCTCCATTTAGGGACACTAGAGTTGGTATTTTGAGAAGACCCACACATATAGAATGTTACTATGGAATTTTTTAATTGAAAAAATTAGGTTATGTCTGAGCAATTAATCTCAATTTGATGTGAATATGTGAGGGTGGAGGTTCCTTTTCATAATTGAGGTGAGGGGTACATTAGGAAACTCTTAAAATATTAAATTTAAATAAATTGATTGACAATTTTAAATAGATCCAAAGTTAGTTATTTTAAAGATATGATGATAATTGGTCCAAATAATCTCAAAAAATTATTTTTAGACATTTTGAGGACACAATATTAAACATATCTTTGGGATTTAACCCTTAGTTAAAGCCTTTAACATTTACCATGACAACTTGGAGTTTTACTATTTAGGGTTAATATAGTTACTATAAAATGACAAAAGAACCTAAAAAGTGTCATTGGTGACATGTTTAACCTAATTATAGTTATTTGGATGAATTATATATATTTATGTATTTTATATCATTTAATAAAATTTTATTTATTTTGAAGTATCAGTTATGTCAATATAGATACTATTCAATATTTATCTTAAAAAAATTATTATATTCAAATGATAACATAAAAACAACACTTCCAAAATCTCACTAATATGTCAAAGTCAAATATAAAATAATTTTATGTCATTAAAAATGTTAAATTATATTTATTTTAATATTTTTTATATCATTAATTTGATATTTCCATTAATTAAAAACTCATTGCATCATCATTATGCCAGCAATTAATTAAACTCTTTCATCTTTTAAAACAAAAAATAAACTATAAGGATAAAAATAAATTTATTATCTTTTTAATGAATTCTTATAGTCTAATTTTTCTTATATAAAAACCTATATAATAATTGATTTAAGAATTAAAATTATGAGTATGACATTTTATCTAATATTTGTATAAAATGTAATAATTTTCATATTCTTACCCAAGTGACATAAAAATGTTACGATTTTGTCCTAAGGATAGTTTTAGTCGAATCCCACTTATGAAATTAAATTAGGACAAGTGTTCGGTTAATTTTGAAATATTAAATATTATTTTTACCTTTAATTACTAGGTATACCTTAAACTATGGTAAATAAAAGTACTAAAGTTTATATTCACCAAAAAATATGTTCATACTATAAGAAAAAAAAATCAATATGATTAAAATCATTTATGTCATTTTATTCAAATTCAAAACACATAAGTTACTAAATTAAGTTTGACACTAATCTAGTGAAGGTTCCAGGGCTGAAAGTGGAAGCTAATGGGCCGAGGAATTTATAATTTTTAATAGTTGGGATGAAAAAACTTGTCGCTGCCGAAGATTCGAGCCCTGGTATGGACCAAGCATCTCACATAAATTTAAAATATATCACAAATAAAACTATGATCTCACTTGTTTAGATCAGAAGCTATTCTCAACTGAAACTTATTGTTGGTGATCTTCGCATTAATGATCCATAGTAGGATCCCTCTAAATCATTCACATGCGCTTCAAAAATCTGTAGGAGCGTCGATCGTCAGATTCTGGGATCTATCATAGCGATCAAATGATTCCTTCTACATCCCAATTATCACCGCATCTTGATTCCTTCGATTCTTGAGGGAGATCATGATCAGAGCTCTGGGATCGACTATTTATCACTCTAGGAAACAGGAGGAGAGAGTGGCTCTGGTCAAAATAACATGAATAGTTATTGGTGAGAGAGCCTCTTCCTCTACTTATAGTGGACTTGCTAAATACCTGGTTGGGTTCCTTGGCCCCTGTTTATTTATACTTCTACTAAATAAGTATTTATGATGAACTAAAATACGTCAATATGTTTTTATTATTTATCACATAAATTTAATATGTAAAATATATACTACATGATAAACTCGAGTCATTAACTCAACTCGTAATCCCACAAAATATTAAATGAATAATGAATATCAATATAATATTTATTAGATTAATGTTTTCTCATAATTACTGACCCTTTAAAAAATTTAAATAAATTCAATCCCAATTATTTATAACCTGAATAAAATTTAATTTATCTAATTATCGGTGATTGATACATTAGACAACACTCGAACCCCATAGTGAGGCCCGCCATGTCTAATTTACATATTCAATTGAATTGGGATGATTTTTTAATCTACTATTGTGTGTGTCCCTCTAGGCCCTTATCTTGATACCAATGAATAAAATCCACAGACTAAGAAAGGAGTCTAAAAATCCATCAAGGCCCCTAAATGTATAAGGATAGTCATATCAATGGCTACCAACCTATGAACACAAACTGTGTACTATAATCTCTTGGTCATTAAATATCTCATAAAGTAGGATGCAAAGTTGTTTCATTACCTTTTTATTGCTTTATAATTTGTTGGTCTAATCGGATGGATTTACCTTTCGACTGCTTTGGCCAAAGACTTATGAAGGTAGCACCATCATGATCTACCATGCCTGAAATATATAACATCATTAACATGGAAGTGGAAAATATTTTATTAACAATTCAACCAATTTTATTCCACCAATGATGTACCGAACACAATCTACCTCTCCAAAATTTCAATATCATGGTGCTTTCCTTGCATAAAAGTACACAATCAAATGACACACATTGGTAATGATCTCAATTACTGAGACTAAAACCATGTTTGTAGAAAGCAACAACCAATGACACCCAAAACACATGGATTCACTTATGTCAGGTCTATCCTCATGATCTCACTACTAGAGATCAAAAATTGATAACTTCATGAGGAGAACTCTAAATTCTTAATATCCCCCAACACCTGATTATCAAACATCTAATGTGTCCAGTCAGTAAGATGAATCTAGACCATAAGATCTAATTTTAAGACTAATTTCATAGTATCTAGAGGTTCTAATTATATCCATGGATCTTCTATAACCTTTTGATATGACAATTAATCTAGTAAATTACTATTAAATAATGGATATTGAAGAGTCTACACTATAATGGTAAGAAGACATCATGTATAACAAATTGTATACACGATATTGTCATTAAAAGTACTGCATAGTTGGGTCTATGGAACCCATTATTTCTATACTCACACATTCACTAGAGATAACTTGATAATCATACTTTTTAGGTGCTCACATGATAAATATCATGTTTTTTATGAGTAACTACTTAGCTGCTAGGTATGCCATGTTTTCCCCGCATGACTATTCTGATATATGCGACCTCATCACCTTGAGTCAAATATCTCAAGAGATGGTATCCTTGAGAGTATCCATTTTTTATAATGCCTTAACATGAAATTTTTTGTAGTTATAAAATCCTAATTTACATTATGATAATAATTTACATACTAGGTTTTATTCAAAAAATTGGATCAAATCATTGTGTTTAATTGCTTCTTAGCTTCATTAGAGCTGTAATGTACTCAAAATATGTATATATGACTACCATTTGATTTTATGAGCTTGAATCTCTCATCATATTAGCCTAATTATTACATTAGATCATATTTATATAAGGAATACTAGTTTTTCCCACAATAACTAGTGTCCTTCTCCACATACTAGGTACAAATATTTTTACTTGAAAGAGTACTAGATGATAGTTCTGACTGCTTCAATTGTTGTGCTCCTGGATATAATTGATTTCTTTATACTATAAATTATATCTTGATAATATAAATTGTTTTTAAATATCATTTCATACGTGATTGATCTATCGTTGAAGCCTATGGAACACAACTCACAACATTAATCTCATTCCATGTTCCATTCATATAAACCTAGAGAGATTATTCCATGTGACCTGGGAAACAAATAATAACTTGAATTTTTTGTATTTTTCAGTACAATTTCTTTGTATGTATGATTGAATAGATCAAACAACCATTATATCACCTCATTAGATCATGTTCCCCAGAACCTAGGTTGACACTTTAAGTCATTCGTTGGAGGATTAGTTTTATCCATGACTTAACTAACTATAAGACCAATATCTATTTTTCATATATTTACAAACATATTTCTCTTGTAAAACAATGGCTCTCCCACTAACCTTTGGTTAACACATGTGAATGATTCATTCCAAATGAATTGTCTAATATCTTATTTCTTTAATAAAAAACTGTATTTTAGTAATTTGAACAACTTATTTGCATCTTATGGCGTCATCATCTTTTTTTGGTTGTGTTTTATAGACACCTTCCACGAAATATGATATTAACATTAAATTTCCAATTTAATTATCTTATAATTTGGCTATGATAAGTAAATTTATAATATATTTAGTCATACCAACTTGGGAAATCCAATCAATCCTTATTGGTCCTTTACTTACACCACTCATGTATCAATTGAACTGAATACCCACCACAATATTTAATTTATAATCCCCTTTGTACTTTGATACATGGAATCCATTATTGAATTTTATTTATCTTATCCATATTACCTAATATCCATCTACTACTTACTTATAGGAATTATTAGTATAAATTAATAATGTATCACTGGTCACAGTGATCTCAAAACCATCACAATGGTTTTTAACCTTCATATTTTGTATGTGTCTCCTGAACATTCCTATTCAACATGTACTTGTGGAACTTGTTCCTATCCGAACCATTTGTACATCTTGGGAATTGACTAAACCCAAGTCAAAATTCCTACCACTATCTCATGTAGATATGTGAACACTTTTATAAAAATTAATTCTAGCACTTGACTACCACTTTTCTATTTTATGTATTTACATATCCTAGGAAACTGTTAGGATAATTACATAGATGCACTATGTGTTTATCTTGATGCTAGTTTGTTTAAATTCTAACAAACTCATTTAATATAAAAACATGTCCTACGACATAATGAATTTTCAATATACCATGACCCTTATGAGTTTATTTTGAAAATTTTAGTTTCCATATAGGTTATGGGTTTCATCCATTATTTGAAAATCACATCTTAAAATATGTTGGAAGTTACTACTAGTTGTAACATCGATTCTACATACATCATAACATTTATGTATAAAATGTTTGTTTATGAATTGATCCACACTAAATTTTGTTGACCAATGTTAACATGTAAGAATCATCATTGATCGTCCTTATGAACATCAATTCCATGATGTGGACAAGGTAATGTGCCTTTAGGAATTACTCTACACTACATTATCATGACCGATGATTGCTTGGTCAAGATATTTTTCATCATTCTGATTAGAAGAAACTCATATATTTTTACCATGGTTATACTTCACTATCAAATTCCTTAATAATTTAAAAGGATATTATAAAGTATCTTTACCACTATATTTCCTTTGAAATAGTCCACACTCACTAGTGGAACTAATTCCATAATCTGGTGACATACCTTTATTTATAATGGTTTCTTTTTCCAAACTAAATACGTCAATTATACCAATGGTGTTTAGCTATGTCAAGCCTAGACACAATACTAGGTATATAGTTTATGTATGATTTTAGTTTTTCTTGAATATTAATTATCTTTCAACAACTTGGTAAAAGTTATACATATTTGTTTATATTCATCACTTATTTCCTATGATTCATGTACCATTGAACTATTTGTTGAATATGTTACTAAAAACAACAATCATTCTAGAGCTAGGAATAATTTCTCATTATCTCCAAAGGGCATGTGAGATAAATGTTATGGTTATACTCAACAACTTTTTCAACTAGAATCATTCACTTGGAAAATTTTATGAGTTTCTTACCATTGACATAGGAATCACCCTTTCTCAGCTACTTGGAGAAGAAACCATACTTCTAGTGATGTTTCTATACTGATTTGGTTACTGTATTTCAATACATAAATGTGAAATAAATATTGGATTAAATACCCAAGAAGTATTGGAAAAACAATACTTTTATTTGATGAATATACACTAAAGAAGAAGAGGGTTCTTTCTTATTTAATTCAGTTCATTCCATTTTAAACATTCATAAATTTATTTCATAATATGTGATGCAAATAACCTACTATTTTATAACCAACCTCTATACATTGACAGAAATTACGAAGGTGCATTTGACATAACTTTTCATTGGCCTTTTCTCATTTTTCGTTCAATTTATTATCCTTAATAACAACAGATGGTAATTTCATTAATATTATTATTTCTTGGTGAAACTTACCTAAAAGGTAATGAATTGCTTTCTCTATAATATTCATTTTTATCCTTAAATGGAACTAGATTAATTGGGTGAAAAAATTATAATAATGGGATTCTATGAAGATCATTGTATGTCTATCATGTTTAAAAAAAGTGGATGTAATCATCCCATTCAAATTTTTCTTCACTTTCTCTTCACACACTTCTTGGAGATGAGAATAGATGTGATATCATCCATGTCATGATGTTGTGGTCACAACTAAAAACTGACATTCATGATAGAATTATGACAGAATAATCACATGCTCTGTACATGAGTCCCCTGTAAGCAATTTCTCACCCTCGATTCATGAGGTGGGTTAACAGGTTGGTAGATGAACATCTTGAATTTACTACATTGTAGTAATGTGCACTAGTGCCTATGCTACACTTGGAAAATAATTCTAGATTTGAAATTAAAATTTTCTAGTATTTATCATAGTCTTTATTGTGCTATTACCTTCCATTTTATACAAAACTAAAATTTAGTATATTGTACTTCTATCATTATTACCGAATTTAGACTTTACCAATTAATTTAATCATTAAATTTAATCACTATTTGATCGAATTCTAGGAACCCTATGTAGTAGAATCAGATTACTTCATCTCTTGAGTATTCTAGTGGCAATGATCCTTGAACCTCCCATCATAGTCTAATGTTGGATCGAAATGATAAATGATATTGATTGTAGTATCATAATAATGATGCTCAATATACATAAGGGGGGTGAATTGTATACATTAAAAATTCTTTGGGAACTTTTAAAGATAGTAAGAAACCATTCTACTGTTTAACATGGTTTAACAAGATAAAATCACAAAACCTCTAAGTTCTACGAACTTTCTTGATTCTGGAAATATGATTCCGAGAATGTAATTCCGTAAATGTGGTTTTGGAAATGAAACTTAACAAAAGTTTACAAAGATAAAGATTCTACCTTGAAGCATATAGAATATGACTAGATCATAGTAAGAAGTATAAGAAAGTATAAGATAGTTATACTTTCCTCAACAAACAAAATATAGTGGAAAACTTAAAACAAACAAGTAACAAGTCGTAAATATTTTAACCCAAAGAGAAGGGTATCCAAAAACCTTGGATAAAGGTCCTTTGATTGATACTTTCAAGAAAGTCTATCTTACCTACACCAGGTTAATCCTTCGATACGAAGATCAGAGTCTGTCTTGCTATCCCCGCAAGCCCTCAATTTCAAGGTAGTCGGCACCTCTGTCTTCCTCAGTAAGGAAGTCCTTGAACTTTAAGGTAGTCGGCACCTCTGTCTTCCTATCCCGGGATGCTCTCAAATGTACTCAGCAACATGTGGAGTCGCACTAAGCAATCTGAACGAGATTTTCAGTACACACTAAGCATGAGATTCCCTCTCTAGAAATCACTTCAGCAGCATGAAATCTCTAGCATCATAGAACAGTCTTGTAACGTGTGTTAGATCTTTCAAATGAGCTCCTATTTATAGGCACACCTTCAACGGTCGGATCCCTCCTCCAATGGTCATATTTTTCCTTGAATTTTATAGGGACCTGTACACATGTCTCTCAAACAATGGTTAGTTAGTAACTGAATGCACAATATCATTTTATAACCAAAATATGAGTAAGCAAAAATATGGTTACTTAAGCATATTCATTTTTCAGAGTGTAAGGAAAAATGAAAGTTTAGAGTCTAACCAAAAACTATTTAGAGTTTATAAAACATGGATATTCATATTCTATCTTCAAAGGAATTCGTAACCTAAATTCTATAGAAATACGGAGTCTGAATTTCAAGGAAATTTGGTGTCTGAATTCATAAGAATTCAGAACCTGAACTTTCAAAGTTTGGAGTCTAAATTCATAGAACTCAGAGTCTGAAATCAGAAATTTTGGAGTTTGAATTCAGAGAACTCGGAGTCTAAACTTATAAATTTCATAGTCTAAATTCAGAGAACACAGAGTCTGAACTCAGAAAGTTCAGAGTCTGAATTCAGAGAACTCGGAGTCAAAACTCAGAGGAGTCTGGAGTCTAAATTCAGGGAGTTCGGAGTCTGAATTCATATCCTAAAAACATAATGATTTATATCAAATATATATATTATTTCAAGGTTTTGGATACAAAACCAAATTTTATACTTAAACAAAATGAACTATGAAAAACATGGTAAGGATAAATTTCCTTGGGAAGTAAAATTTTCCATATGAAAGTAAAACATATGGTAAATGAAATTTTCCTTAAGATAAGGTGTTTGTGATTTTCAAAACATGAGGAAATGCTAAATTCATAAAGAAACCTTATTGACTCAATAATCTCCCCAAACATGAAGGAATAAAAAAGTCATAAGGAAACCTTATTGACTCAATAATATCCCCATTTTCGGAAAGCACAAACTTTCTTTTGAAAAAGAATATAAGGACTTAGAAAATATTTTCCTAGAATTAGAATACAAAACTTATCTCCCATATCACATGGGCAATGATGAATACGACTAACTCCCCCTTAGGCTTAGGAATATTAAGGATCGTATTCTAGATTTCGGGAATGAGATTTTTCATTATCTTGAATACGGAATTATTTGTAATGAAAACTCCCCCTTAGATGAACTTCCCCTTACTTAGGGACATTTCTTCTTTACTTAGTATTATTTTTTTCCTTTCTCCCCCTTTGTGATTTTCAAAATGGAATACAGTGGATGGAAAAGAAATTAATGTACCTGAAAAATTACTACTACACATCCAAAAGACAAGAAACCAAAAATTTCATTATGATAGGAAAAATTTATACAAGGAAGGAAAATACAACAAAATATCGGATTTAAACAAATTTATCCTTACTTTTCCTTGGGTATCAGCTTCTACACTATTGTATTTAGCTTCTTAAGATCCTTGTGGTCTTCCTCTGCTCACTTAAGAATCTGATCTGGATCCTATGCGTTCTTTTCTAAGGATTTGATCTTTTCTTCCTAAGCCTTAAGAATTTCAGCCTGAGCCTTCAAGGCTTCTTCCTACTTTGCTAGCTTCTCTTCAATCTCAATCCTAAGATCTCTTTCTCTCTTCCAGCTTTGAGTAATTGAATACAGTTTCCCATTCAAATCCTTCACTTCTTGAATCCAATAATTCTTTTCATGAGTCATCTTTTCTTCAAAATTGCTTGTGAGATCCTTTATCTTACCATGTTCAATGTCAAATGCCTCCTTGACACTATCTTGGAACTCATCAAGATTTCTCATGTCCTCTATTGTTTTCTTTGACCAACTGGTCATCTTCCCGCATGATCGTTTATGGGCTTCATAGTTGATGAAAAATTTCTTGAAATCAGCCTCAAACTTGACACACTTATCCCTCACAATGGATACTGAATCCGATTTCTAGTTCAAGGTGTGTTGAAGCATCTGACATCTCGAGTCAATGCTTGGAAAAATCAGAATGGTCCCAAAAAGGTTCTTCAATTACTGAACAATGAAATCATGTCCAAGGGATAATGATTTCGAATCTGAAATTTTTCTTGGTGAGATTTCTTTTTCTAGCTCAGCATGTTTCCTCTTTGAAGATCCACCAACTTCCTTCTTCTTTACAACAGCTTTACTAGGTGGATCAACAACCACCTGTTTTGGCTTATCAATTTTTGGAATGGATTCCTAATCAGAAGATTCATGTTCACTGTCAGATAGCTGAACAATTTTATGTCCATCTATCTCTTCTTTCTCATCTATTGCCTCATCATCCTCAGGATGTATGAAATGATGATTAAAACTTTCTTCTCTAGACAACTTATTCACTTATTCTTCAATCTTGTCATCTTCTCCTTTCTCATCTTTCCCAGGTGTAGTCAGCTTTGAAGATTCTGCTTCAGAAGTTTGGATTGAGAGCTTCTTGGATGGGCTTTCTTTCTCATGGAAATCGTTTACTTGCTTAATCAACTATGTGGTGTCACCACTTCTTTCTACATCTTCTTCAACTTCTTCTACTTATTTTACTTCTTTTAATTTTTCTGGAGTCACAAATTTCTTCCACGAAGATTTAGGGAAAGCTTATATTAGGAAGGATTCTGGTACCAGAATATTTTTGGAAACTTTCTCAGTATCCCTCAGAAGGGATTGCACAATCTCTGCTTCAGCCATTTTCTTCTTTTGTTTCTTTTATTTCTCTTTCCTTTATAGATACTCAACTGTCTTCTTCTTTAGAGATTTTTCTTCAGCAGGGTCTAGTCCAAACTTGGGCTCCCCTTCTTTCATATTCTTCTTATCTCCCATCCACTTAGCTACTACCTCATCCGGAAAGGCTTTTTGTTTTTTCATCTTTGGGGGTGTTTACTGAACTTCCTTGGCCAATGGATTTTTTTCCATTTCTTCCACTTCCTTCACTTTTATCTTCCTTGCACCTTTTTTGGAAGTCTCAGCCACTTCCTGTTTCTTTGGTATGGCTTTAGCTTCTTTTTATGGAAAGTCATAAAATTCTATGGATTCTTTGGAAAATCCAACATTAACCCTTCTCAAGGTAGCATCACTAACCAAAAAGACTTTTCAATTCCTTGTTTTTGAACTGAAAGGAATTTTAAAAGACTCCAAGCACCGAACAATCAGCTTCGAAAGAATGGCTGGATATATAATGATCTGAGCCTTCGATTTCTATTCTTTATATTCTTGATCGTAATCAGAATATTCTTAACCAAGTTGATCTTTCTCAGGTTTACCAGAAAATCCAAAATAAACATATCACTCTTCTTCAATGTATCCTGATCACCTTTTCTCGGAATTATGAAACCGTGAACCCAGAATTCAAGAATTCGATAATTTGTAGAGAGACGAGAAATCTTCAGAGTCTTTATTTCAGAATGTCCAAGACCAGCCATAGCCTTAACCTTATTAAAACTTCCTTGATTATCAGGAAACTTATGGGAACAAAACACTGCTTCTCCTTCATACAGAATACCAACCAAGCTAGCAGCCTTGGTGTATGAAAGAGAATAAGTCCTTCCATAGCTCATGAAGGAAAACTTATCTCTACCTTCTTCATTGAAAAAACATTCTATTTCATAAAATTCAACTAGCAAATCCAGATAAACTAAATCTTCAGCTCCTGCCTTCAATACAGAAAAACATTCTCATCCTTTCAGTTTGATGTTCTTTGAGATGATGAAGTAATACATGGCAAAGAAGTTTGGATGCACCAACCATTCTCTATAAAACTGTCACTCTGAGATTGGCTTGACAGTTGACATGTCTTTCTGAGAAGATTATTCAACAGACATTCGGATTTAAGCAAGACTTGAGAAGTTCGGAACAAGCATAATTATTTATTATTTTATGTATTTCTCCCGATGTTATAAAATTCATAAATAAATAAGTAAATGAATAAAGGTAAACTAATACCCTATTGGTCTTGAGAATTTAAATGAACTAGGAAAATCTTACTTGATTTGTCACTTGACTCTTGATGCATCTCATCCCTACCCTATATGTTCTCTTCCATTCTGGAGTATCACCTAATCTTATCTAAGTCCACATCATGCCTTGGAGTACCGCTTCGACTTGACAGGTTCTACGTGACGTCTTGAATTATTGTGATCAACGTACATCACCTCAATATAGAGGGGTTCATGTTATACATTGTCTTTGTCTAGAATACAGAAATACTCACGCGTAGGCGAGGGGGGCTAGGGGTGTAATGTACAAGAAATAAATTGGGCACGTTGGACCTTAAAAATTTTGATCGAAAATAAGAGGATGTGTAGACCGTTATTTAATTAATTACAAACATCACACATGGTTAACAATTAAATAATTAATTAATTAAATGAAGAGATACATGAGTCGGTGATCAAGACCAGTAATCGGGTATTAATGTGTGTGATAAAATTAAATTTCATTAAATAAATTATGAGGGTTACTTAATCAAATTAAATGAATTAAATAATTAAATTAAATTAATTATTTTTCGGTCGACAAAATAATTTAATTCAATAATTAAATCTATTTGATGGGGTATTAAAAAATATTATTCTCAAACCCCATTTAATATATTTATTAATTTAATTTAATTTTTTAATTTAATTAATTAATTAATTATATTAATTGAATTATCTTGTGTCATGAAAATCTCATATAGGTCCAATGGGCCAATCGGTAACTGCGCAAAAAAATTCTGGGCCAAGAAAAGCCAATGATGGGCTAATATAGGCTGGTCGGTCTGCCCAAACCCATTATGGGTTGGGCGGACCCACCCAGCCCTTTTCCAACGCATTGCAGGTGCAGCAAAGAGGTACGACAGAACCTAAGGGTGGTCTGAGATAGGATCAACCAGATCTAGCCAGGATAAGGGCTCAACATATCTAGTATAAGCATTCGAGAGGGTAGTCGATGCCTGGATTTTATGGAGGTTGAAGGATCCATTGTGGTCAAGTCATCCGGGCAGCGTGGAAGGTCGGATCCGACAAGGGTGCGGTGTTGGCAGCGAGAACTGTTCCAAAAGGTGAAGGCCTCGGGTGATCAGATGCAAACCGAAATGACGGGGCAACGTCCGAGAAGGATACTGGCTGAAAAAAGGGGTTGGATCAGGAACTTGGATTCTACTACGACTCCCACAGCAAGAGGGAGTGACTCAGAGTTGTTGCGGCGACACGAGGCAGGAGGGGCGGTGACCTATGATATGCCCAGATTTGGGTCGCTGGATTGGCATGAGGGGGCCAGAGCACGGAGGGGAAAACGCTAGCAGACAGTATGAGAGCGGATTGGAGGGGAGCTGGTGTGGCTCGCCGATGCTGGTTTTAGGGGCGCGCCGTTTGGATGGTTGCGTAGCCACAGAAGGAAGAACATCAGGTGGTCCGATAAGTTCTCATCAGAGTTGCAGTGCCCATGGGAACCTATGGCCAGGCTAAGCAATGCCCTATGTTATTTGTGGTGCACTGTAGATCACTTGGAAGGGAGGCGCCGAGGACAAGGTGGTCTGATGTACCGGTCCCCCAACTATAGAAATTTTTTTTGATTTCATTTTATAAGTGATCCGCCCATATCCCCACCCTATTTTCCTTAAAAAATCCCCCACAACCTATTGGTGTTTTGTTTAGATAAAGGATATTAAATTAGCCTCTATATAATAATAATAGAATTATTATAATAAAATAAAAATTTATTATTATATTATTATCTTGATCTTATATTATTATAATAATAAAATAAATATTATTATAAAATAAAATTATAATGAAAATTATAAAATTTAAATATCATAATTTGCATAGAATTGCAATTATTTTCGATGAACTCACATCGATCGAAACCTGACAATTCCAATATCGGAAATAAATGAATGAAAAATTTTAACACTTGAGATGAAAACACAAACACAATCCGTATCTAAAATTTCAAATGGTCATAACAGAGTCGTTTGAAATTGTGTTTCCGCATGGTTTGAACTATTGGGACTGATTCAAAACCCTCTTCATAATTTTATACAATGTAATTTTTATCTGGCTCAGAAAATTTACATGATCCCTCTGATACCTATTGAAGTTACTCAGGCCGGAATGAGAAGCTGATGGGCTTGGGAATTTAAAATTTTTAACAGTCCGAATGACAGAACATGTCTTCGCTAATAGTCTGAGCCGCAGTATGGTTCGAGGATCTCACATAAATTTAAAAGAGCTAAAAAATTAAACTGTGAACTCACTTTTTCAGATCTGAAGCTACGCTCAACTGCAACATGTTGTTGGTGGTTGTCTCTTGAATGATACACAATATGATCCATCTAAATCATCCACTTTCACTTCAAAAATCCACAGGAGCGACGATCATCGAATTCCAGGTTATAGTGTGGTGATTTAATGATGGCTTCAATGTCCAGAAAATCACCACATCAAGATGCCTTCGATGCTTGAGGAAGATCTTGATCCGAGCTCTTAGAGCGATTGCTTCACTCATTAGGAAGAATGAGGAGAGAGACTCTAGAAAAAATTCAATAAATAGTTATTGGTGCGAGAGTCTCTTCCTCTATTTATAGTGGAGTTTTTAAATACCCATTTGGTTCCTCGATCCCATTTATTTCATTGTCCACTAAATAAAAAATCATGAAAAACTAAACTGTATAAATATTATTCATTAATTTAATATTATTTTACAAAATATTTCTTCTTATTTATATAACTTGTAAATACATTTAAATAAATTCAATCCCGATTATTCATAACTTGAAGAATAAATAATTTATTTAATTATCAGTGATCGATACCTTGGACAACACTCAAACCATGTGGTGGGGCCCACCATTTCCAATATACCTATTCAACTGAATAGGGCAGATTCTCGAATATGCCATTGTGTGTTCCCCTCTACGCCCTTATCTCGATAGTAGTAAATAAAATCCAAAGACCAAGAGTGAAGTCTAGCAACCCATCAAAGCCCATAAAGTGAAAGGATAGTCATAACAATGACTACCAACCTATGAACAATGACTATGTACTATAATCTCTTTGTCTTTAAATATCTCATAGGGCATGACACACACTTGTTTCATCGCCTTTATTTTTCTTTATTATTTGATTATCTTACCATATGGACTTACCATTTGACTACTTTGGACCAAGACTTATGAAGGTAGAACCATCTTGATCGACTAGTCCTGAGATATACAACTTCTTTAACATGGAAGTGAAAAATCCTTTCTTGACCATTCAACCAATGTCATACCGGCAATGACACACCAAACAGAAGCTTCCTTGCCACAATTTCAATATCATGATTTTTTCCTTGCATCAAAGTACACAATCAAATGGAACACATTAGAAATGATCTCAAGTCCAGAGACCAATACACATGTCTGTAGATAGGAACATCCAATGACACAAAAACATGTGGTTTTCCTATTGGCGGGTCTATCCTCATAAGCACACTACTAGAGATCACCAATTACGAACTTAAGGAGAAGAAGTCTCAATGATTATGATCCCCCAACAACTGATAGTAAATCATATAATGTTTCCAGAATGTAAAAAGTATCCAGACCATATTACAATATTTTAAGTCGAATTTCATAGAATCTCGAGGTTCTCATTATAGTCTGGGATCTGATCTAACCTTTAGATGTGAAAATTAATCTAAACCATTACAATTAAATAGTGCATTAATAAATGTATAAAATATAATATTAAGAAGAAATCATGTATAGAAAATTATATACATGATATTGTAATCAAAAGTAATATATAGTTGGGTCTAGGGAACTCATTATTTCAACATCTTATAGATGTGGTGAGAAGGTGAGTAAAAGAGATGTTCAAAAGTTAAATATGATTTGGTATCAAATTATATTATAAATATGATTCCAAATACCTAAATTTGACTAATATATGAATTTTTGAAATATTGTGATTTAAAAAAATCAATTTAAATCATAATAATTATTTAAATGAAAAAGGTAGTTTAAAACTACAATACGATATTTATCACTCTTCATAAAAAAATAAAACTTCACATAAAGGTACTAAAAAATCACCCTTATTTAATTTTGTAATTCTGAATTCAAAAATGTTTTTTATTTTAAAAAATTATAATTATAATAGTGTATAAAAATAATTTTATTTTTTTCATAGAAGAATATGAAAATATGTTTTTTTTAGAAAATAGTAGTTTTAAAAATATAATGACTTACCAAAAATTATATTTTTCATTATCAAAACCATTATCACTAATTTTTGAAATTTATTTATTACTATTTTTGTTAAAAATCTAATGGATATGTTATAACAATCTATGTAAGATAGTTATTATAGTAATATTTTTTCATATAATCTTAGTGTTGCGTGTAATGCAAGAATATTCGAGGTTTCGTGTAACGCAAACATAACATGGTGTTGCGTATAACATAATCCAAACATAGTGATTTTATATAACAATATAAAGGTATATTCAGTGTTATGTGATGTGAAAAATAACTACTTGATTAAATTAATTTTAAAAAATCAATTATTAAAATCTCGGGGTGTTATATTCAACTATCCTTAAAATTAATTTCACCATCAAAATTTATTTGGATTATCAAAGGATTAGTACAAGAAAGTTTATTTCATAGAAGCCCACATCATAATAATGAATTCAAAAAATTTATTTTAAAAAGGTAAAGTTATAAAATAACAGTTACCCAATGTTATTCATAACTAGGTCTCCATGTAGAAGAATATACGTAAATATTTTGGCATGGAGGAAAAAGCGTAAATAATCATAGAGATTGATAAATAAAATTGGTTACATAAAAGTGGGTGATTTGGAGAATGTTAATCATCACAAAATATAAACTAAGTAAATGATAAAGATTCATTAATGACATCAAAATGCTGATTAGAGGACAACCTCTTTACAACATCATCATTTTCCAATTATTAAAAAAATTTAATGAGAAGACATACTTACTTGATTTTAGTACCATATCAACCTATTTACTTCATTCATCAATTTCCAATTCATATCTTATTCCAAAAAAGGATGTTTAATTTATCACTTCTAACGTGTTATCAAATCATGAGATCCATAAATAGAATGATATATCATTATATCTATCCTTATGAAAACAAAAGGGTTAACATAAGTTACAAAATATGCATAAATCCACCTATGGTGAGATAATATATTAATATCACAGACTTATCTAAAGTCTCACTTAATCTTTCCATAATTGTATAATCTTATAATCCTTCCAAAACCTGAAAAATAAAAAAACTTTATAAAGAAGTGTACTAAATCGGCATAACACCTATCTCCCATATGTCATAAGGTAGATCTTGGTGGGCACATTCCAATCATGTGAATGCCTTTATCATGTATTCAATTAAAACATGGTAATAAACTAATTTACCATACATACTCATTGAAAACATGCATGTTTACATATTCTTATGTCCAAAATGTTGTAAACTTCTACCATGATAGCATAACCCCCATGTCAATAAATCTTCAATCAGTTCCAAGGTAACTAGAATCATCCAATTTACTTATTCATATCCAACATAATTTTTTACAATTCTCATTATCTCATCATCATGAAAATATTACGGGTTATCCTTCCCTTAATCATGTGTTTTCAAAAATATATCCTTATTACCTCAATCACTTTCCATGGTTACCAATTCCATTCATCATATTCTCTTAAATCATTAAGGGAAAACTAAAGTGGACCAATCAGTAAATGTTCCCTTATTCCATTATAACATAAGTAAAATTATACAACATTATTCTTGAATAAATATAAATAAACACTTTAATCATCCATCTTTACTCTTAAACCATTCCTTGAATATGAAATATGAATCATGTATTATGATTACTCAACCTAAATATTAACACAATTTGTATGTTTAATATAAATAATATAGTAAGAAAATCACAAACCATCTGCATGCCATTTAGGGTCTCATTATCCTTAGTAGTGTACCAATACTAATAAAAACTTCTTAATTATATTATCAATATTTCCTTTTAGGAAATTTATTTTCATAATGCATATACATTCCACATATAAAAAATTTAATGTAAACCTTATTGCTTATACTTACCGCTGTTGATTAAGACTAGCAAGCACAATGTGAGAAATAATTATCAGAAAAAAACACATAATCATGAAAAATTACATATATGATACCTAAATCATGAAACATACATTTAAATCAATGACACCTTAGGATTATCCTTTGAAACAAATGTAGAAATATCTATAGGTATATCATTAGGGACATAACTATGTTTTATCATCTTAGTTTACAATGTTTAACTTATCCTTCATTCTAATATCAGCTATAGTGACCCTCACTTTTCTTACATAGCAATTACATCAATTTTTCGAAATACATAATATATTACACAAATACACGCCCATAGACCATATTATTTTAGTTCCCTCAGAAACATAGAACACATTCTTTTTATTTTGTGAAAGAGCTTCAACATATCCAATAAATATCATTCCCTTTAGTTCCCCTATCTAAAACATTTCTGTATAACATGGGGAAAAGAAAACATAATAAAAAGGGAGATCTCAGATTCCAAATAAGAGTAAACAATATATACATGTAAACATAATCATGATAATAATGGTGTGAGAGCATAATCATGAAAATAGAATATCATACCCTACATGTCAAAGATCATAAAAATAAGTCATGTATAAAAGATTGGATGTTCATAAAAAATGAATCATAAGGAAATGAAGAACATTATCCATGGATTCAAAACATAGGAATAAAACAAGGAATAGTGGTAGACACATAAGCATATGTTAATATTTTTCATAGTAGTCTTGTAATAACTTCTAAGGACATCATGATAGTATGGGTTCACTTCCCATACCATATTGGTAGACATAGATTACTCTCATTACCATCCAATTAGTTATGGTTCACTTGCATGACAATATTTGGTAGTCAAGGTTCACTCTCAAGCCCATCTTAGTAGAAACAGTCCTTCATTTCTATCTAATGAGATATCAATAATTTCCCAATGCATTGGAGGGAGATATAAGTCCAACCCATATTATAATGAAATCATACAAACATGTTACAGAAGATTAGAAAAAATAATATCATAACTGATGTAATGTAAATAGTGTCAAAAAATGTAATCATACAATAACTTATAGAAATTATACAAGGTTCATAATCAATTCTACAAAAGCATGACTCGTGAAAGGAAGATAATTTCTTAAAAATCATGCCACCAAAACATAATGAATTCGAAGAAAGAATATGAATGGTATTAATGAATTATAACAATGTATGTCACCGTAGGTGGGGATGTATTTTTAAAGATCACTTGGAAAATTAATTTTATATAAAATCACTTTTCAAAACATAAATCATTTTCAAAATCATTTTCTTTAAAATAAATTTTAAAACATTTTAGGAAAAATCATTTAAAATAGTTCTTTAGGATAATATAATTTCTTAGTTGATATCATTTTCTTTTCTTATAATTAAACACAATTTTAAAATAATTTATCATTAAAATAACCTTTTATGATTTCAATTGAAGCTTCATGGTTATAAGGTATCATGAAATTCTAAAACTCAGTTCATGTTTTATAAGATAAAAAAATATTATTCTTGTACTTTTTTTTGGAAAATTCAAAAATTACCTAGTTGGGGAAATAAAAAAATATTACTTTCAAAACATTTAATAAAAAATCATACGTTGGTAAAAATTACTACTAAAAATTGAAGAAGGATGGTAAAAATACTCTTGAAAATAATTTTAATAGACATGGATGATAAATATTCCCCAATAAATACTTATGTATAAAAAATCTCAAAATGTAATGAGATTGTGAAATTATCCACATTTACTTAAAAATAAATTTGAAAATATATCAAGTAATACTTGAAAAAAAATAATTTAAAATATAAAACATTTATTTGGAATCCTTTTCCTTGAAAATGATCTTAAGAGATCTTTTGAAAACTTTTTTTCATGGAAAATAATCTTCAAACATTTCAAGGTGCCCCATACCACTTTGAAACATTTGAATCACAATACCCATGAAATAATAACATTAAATTAAGCTTTTAAATAACATTAAAATAAGGATATTTTAGATTCAACATGAAAAATGGTAGTATATACACCTCATAAAATAATAGGTGCATAAAAAAACATGCGTCTCAAAGAAGAAAAATTGAAAAATAATTACCTTACACATTTGGTAACTATTGAACCATAAACCCCATAAAATAGAGATCATAAAATGGATACATATATACCAATTTATTAATTTATAAAATTCATAGAATAAATTAATGGGTGGTTTTTACACCACATAATAGAAATTAGTGGTGTATAAGGCATTTATCTCACAGGAATAAAAAGTGAGATGAAATTACCTTAACTTAGGTATAATTCCCTACATATGTTTATGAAACTTGTATATAGTGGTTTTAAACGTATTAGTAACTTATTATAGAACAATAATAATATTTATTATATCATATATGATTCATTTATGACTTTAAACTACCCATTTATTAAAAATTCCAAGTTAAAGCAACGTTTATTGTGATGACTACCGTGTTAATCGTATGTGATTTAACATGGCTTTATTGATTAACATACATAGATAATGATGGATTTATTTCAAGAATATCAAACATGATAAAAAAATATTATATTTTAAATATATAAGTATTTATAACAATCTCTAATGATAAATGAAATGCATTGATTATGGAGATGGTAGACTATACGTACGAATAGACACTATATTCATTTTTTTGTAGGGTTAAAATATAAGATATTATATGATGTATTATTGTTAAATAATAATTTTACTATCTCATATAGAAAATATATTCACATAATTCTTCCTTATTACCATCCATGTGAAATATAGGTGAAGAATGAGTCACATTTTCATCATGGAGGTGGTAAGCCACACGTATGTACAATTGATGTTATCATTTTCTCGAAATATTAGACGTTAAAAAGGTAGAAATTATATTATTATTATATAGGTATAGTTATATTATAAATATCATATATAATCAATATAATAATAATAATTATTTTTCATAAAATATGGTGATGAAAAGCAGATTACAACACGGGGTGGAGACTAGAATCCAAACATATATACGTATAGTACTTTAATTTTTTATAAGATGAATAAAAGGTAGAATATTGTTATTAAATAATAATAAAAAATATAATAATATAGGTGATACTAGAATTAATATTTTGGAATGGAATCAACACATTAAGTGGAAGTAGAATAAGAAACAATTTCAAAGGATTCGGTAGATAGATTATCTCTTCTTCAATGATCATTCTTAAGATCTCCTCATATGAACATTAGAGATAGACTATTGAGAAGAAGAAACCCATTATAATGTTACTAGGGATGTTGATAAGGTAAATGGGTAGGGTATGTATGATATTTAAGGACCAAAGAGATGCGAATACCTGGGTGAGGAGGTTCCCTTTTATAATTTAAGTAAGGGGCACTTGAAAAAAACATTTAAAATATTAAATTAATATAAACTGATTTTCAATTTAAAATATTCATGAAGTGATTTATTTATAATATAAGATGATTATGGGTTCAAGTCATCTCATCCAATTATTTTTTTACATGTTTATTCCATAATAAAAACCTTATCTTTTGGATTTAACCCTTAGTTAAACCCTATAACTATTACTATGAAAACATGAATTTTTACACTTTAGGGTTAATATAGTTACTATAAAATGCCAAACTAATTCCAACTGGATCATTATTGTCATTTTTATCCTTATTATATTTTTTTGGCTGAATTATATATTTTTATAAATTATATAACATTTAATTAAATATTATTCATCTTCAGTATCATTTATGTCAATTTTGATACTATTTGTTATTTTTATTTTATAAATTAACATATCAAAATGATAAATTCAAACCAAAATATCTAATATCTTGCTATTATTTCATTATTTTCAATAAAATTATTGTATTTCATTAATTATGTCAAACTATGTTTATTTTAATATTATTAATATCATTAATTTGATATTTTCATTAATTAAACTATTACAACATCATCATTATGAAAGACTTTAATGAAAATATTTATTCCCAATAAATTAAAAATAAATTATCATGATTAATATAAATTTATTTATTTTCAAATGGTTATTTATAGTCGAATTTATTTTATGTATAACCCTCTATTAAAGTGGATTTACTTATTAAATTTATGAGTATGACATTTTTAACATATCTATAAATAAAATATAATAAATATTATATTCTTATCCAAATAAATTTAAAATAATAAAATTTTCTACCTATGTTATATTTTAGGATAATCCCACTTATCTAATGAAATTAGGACAAGTGTTAGGGTAATTTTATAACATTATAATATTATTTTTACCTTTAATTACTCAGTTTTCCCTCAACTGTGGTAAATAAACTACTATTAATACTATTAAAAAAATAAGATGATCATGTTAGACCAAAAATTTCATATTTATTACAAAAATTTATGTCCATTTTTAGTAATTCAATTCATATAAATGATTAATTAAAATTAATACTAATCTCATAGATTTGGCGTGAATACTATTAAAAGAGAGGTTAAAAATTTCATAATTTTTTTACTTCTAATTTAATTAGAAAATGATTAAAAATAATATATTAGATTAATATAAAATTTATTGATATATTGGGACATTAAAAATAAATTTAAATAATAATAAATATTTTAAAAAGTGCATTTTATCTACAGTGCAGTATTTTTACTATTCATCAGAAAATGAAATTTCGTATAAAAATACTAAAAATTCACCCAATGTTAATTTGACATTATGAATTCAAAAATGATATTTATTTTCTCAAATTAATATTATAAAAAATCTATTTTTTCATATGGGGATATTAAAATAAGTTCATTTGAGAAAATAGTAGTTTTAAATATTTTCAGACTTTACCAACGATTTTATTTTTAATTATAAAAACCATTATAAATATTAATTTAAAAGTACTTATTAATATTTATATTAAAAGATTAATGGTTAGATTATAATTATCTCATTTAAATAATTTTAATAGTAATGCGTTGATTCACCGAAACTTAGTGTTGTGTGTAACACATGCCATTTGAGTGTTGTGTGTAGCACAAACATAACATGGTTTTGTGTATAAATTAATCCCAACATAGTGATTAAATATCATAATAGAAATTTCTATTCAGTGTTATGTGATGTGAAAAATATCAAAAAGATTAAATTAATTTGGAAAAAATATCACAAAATCTCAATGTGTTACAAGAGTAGTATAATTAATTATATAATCCTATTATGCATATAATTATATTTTTATATATTATATATATTTTATAATATTCCTCTATGATGATGGTTATATGTGTTGACATGGAAATTTCTATCTAGGTGGTTAACCAATATTTGACGGGATATTGTCGGGAGAGAGGGAATAATAAGTTTAAAATTTTGTATTTGGATAACACATACCATATGTTTACATCATCAATATAAAGATAAATTATATCCTAAATAATTATTTTAGGGGTTTGTTGGTGAAATTGTTGATGGAAAAAAGAAACAAAAGGGGAAGAAGAATAAAAAATAGAGAAGTTGATTAGAAATTACTTAAAATTCATTGTAGATTATCTTATCAGAAACTATAAATCCTTGGTTATTGCAGTTTTATTGATCCAGAATAACTCTATGGATTTTATGAGTTCCAGTAGAGAAGATTTCGGTAGATCTTTGGCTTTGGAATGGTTGGGATGAGTGTTATTCCATGAGGAGCAAGAGAGGTTATTTATAATATTTCAATGATAAAATTGGTAATATTGATTTTTTGTAATATATATTCTATATTAATATAATATAATGAGTTATAGACATTAAATATCCTTTATAATTAAAATTATTCAATTTATTAACAACTAAAGTAGACATAAAGACAAATTCATATATTAAGGAATCATGTTTGACTTTATGTTTTGGAATGTGATTTTTTAGGATTAGAAATTGATTTTATTATATTTCTACAGACCATTTATGAAAATAAATATACCATTCCTGAAAATAAAGTTCTATAAAATATTATTTCATCATTACATCATAAATGATGTAATGTAAGATATATCATTTTTGTGAAAAAAATATATTTCTATTATTCACCTGAAAATTAAAGTAACTTAGAAAATTACCAAAACTTCATCCTTGTATAATTTTGAAATGATGAGTAAAAAAATGACATTAATTATATAAAAATAAATTTATGAAATTTTTAATTTTATTTTTTAACATAAAAATATTATCTTATTTAATAAATTAAAAATAATATTTTTTAAAAAGTGATATTATTTTGTCGTATATTTTTTAATCATGATAATTTTTTTTTAAATTGTAAAATATATTTTTAAAATTTTAATTTATGAAAATTAATATTGATATAATAATTTTTAATTTTAAGGTGAAATTACTTTTCCAACCGTCATGTTCCTATTCCAACAATCACATTACCTCCTATAAATACCTCTACATTCCTTCATTCTTTTATTCAACTCAATTACTCTCAATGTTCGACAATTCCATTATTCGATAAATTTTTTTTGTTTAATAATATTTTTCTTCTTATCTATTTTTTTGTAGTGAGGGTGATGATTCGATTAGATATGGGAAATCCATATTTTTTCAATTTTATATTTTCAATTTTACATTTTTTGTTATGTTTTAATGTTATGAATTGTAATTATTTTCTTGTATTTATTGGTTTATCTATATTTTTCATGTTTATAATATTATATAAAAATAATTAATACTATAATAAATTACTAATAAAAACTGGGTCATTACAACCTTTCGCCCTTTATAAATTCCAACCCCAAAATATCAACTCTTTTCCTCATTTGATAATATGTCAGGGTTTTTCTACTTCATTATTTCCCAGTGTTCCCATGTCACCTCTTCATAATTATAGTTCCACCACAACACATTAATAAGGTTATTTGTCTTGTTCTATATAAATCTTCTCTTATATCCAATATTTTCATTAGTTTCTCTCCATATGAGAGGACATTCACTAATTGTAACACCTCTAGGTTTAGTACATGTGAGAGATTGTGAATATAATTCCTCAGGAGAGATACATGGAACACATCAGGAACTTGGGTGATATTTGGTAGAAGTAAAATCTAGTAGGCTACTACTCATATGCGATCTAGGATCTCAAAGGGTCTAATATACCTTTGGCTATGCATCCCTTTCATTACAAATAGTATGACACTCTTCCATGGGGATATTCGAAGGAAGACATTGTCTCTAATATCGGACTCTAATCCCCATCGACAATTGTCTACATAACACTATTTTCCTAATTTGAGTAGATTTTATATATTCTTGGCTAGATGGAACCTTCTCTGTCATCTCCTTCACAAGGTCAGGTGTAGGTAGATTTTTATCACCATCTTCATTCCAATTTTTTGGTGTTGTACATCTCTTACCATACATAGTTACATATGGACCCATTAGAATACTCTAGTGAAATATATTATAATATGAGAACTAAAATAGTGGGAAGTGATGATAACATTCTCCTTTGAATAATATTGAGCTGGACCTTAACATGTCCTCGAGTGTCTGAATAGTCCTTTTATATTGGCCATCAGTTTGGGGGTGATTGGCTAGGGAGAAATTTAATTAATTACTCAACTCAATTTGATGAATTCTCCAGAATTTAGAGGTGGACCTTGGATCATGATTTGAGAAGATCAAAAGTAGAACCCCATGAATCATCACTACTTCACAAATATCATGGAATTTGTTTTCAAGTGTGAAATATTCTTGAATAGAAATAAAGTGGGATGTTTTGGTGAGTCGATTCACTACTAAACATGTCACCATATTTACTTTGGGTGTTCTCTAGAGGCCAGTGGAAAATTAAATTGTGATATTGTCTCATTACCATGTGGGTATAAGAAATGGTTGTGTCATACCATTGGACTTTTGTCTCTCTATTTACCATGAAATAATACAAAACACCTTGATACGTACTCATGAATATCCTTATTCATGTTTCCCCACATGAAGTGTTATTGAATATTGATGTACATCTAGGTTCTTCAAGGATGGATGAAGTATTTTGAGCTTTGTGCATTATCAAAAAGATGATTCCTTATCATTGGTGATTAATTCACAAAAATCCTTGTTCCAAGATGAATCAAACCATTTTCATTGATGTGTAACACTCATATCTTCTTTTCCTTTACTGCAATCATCTTATTTTATATATCTAGATGCTCAATTTATACCTCCTTGATCATATCACAGATCTGTTTTTGGGAAATCAGTTGGGAATGTTAAGATGTATTCCATTACATTATGATTTCCATATCTATTAATTTCATTTTCATGAAGATAGGGTATTTTTCAATCCTCATAATTGATAGATTAGTAGGATCATTTCTACTAACAGAATATTCTACCTTTCCCACCTTTCCTAGATGTTAGTGAATAGAGTCATCATAGTCCTTGACTAGCTATAACCATATTGTTTAATCAATATTTACATCATTCTATGTTAATACGTACTTAATACTCCTATGATTGATATATATATATCACACTTCTCACAATAAAAACAATTCTTCTGAATCATTGGATTAAATATTATATATACTAACTCTAGATCAAGAATTAGGTAGTTTTTCTAAGGGATCATCATCATTAATGGGGTGTCGAATATAATTTTCTAATTCTTCATGAGTACATAATGTAAGCCTATCTTTAAAGAAACCCTATATATCATAAAACATTCTCCACTAGTTGGTAGATTGAGTGTAAGTGTAAAGATTAGCCTGTTATTGTGATCCTTGTAGATTTCATCACATTATTCTATCTAGACATACTTTACCCTTTTCAATGTTATCTAGTTAGTGGGGGTATAAAATAGCAGGAAATTATGGAAACAAAACTGGTTATACCCAAATAACCCATGAAAACTATATATTTCTATGACCCATGTGGGTCTCGACCATTACTTAGTTTTCTTTTAATTAAGGGTCCACATAAATTCCCTCACATATGATCACCTGCCCCAATAATTTTACAAGATGAATCCAAAAGTCACACTTTTAGAACATAGACTACATTTTAACCACCCTTAATATCACCAATGAAATCCTTAGATTAGCTTCATGTACCTCCTTATTATTAAATAAAATGAGTATATCATCTTTAAACAATACAAAAAATTTGTCCACACAGCACTTAAATACTCTGTTCCTCAAATACATGATGATTTTAGAAGAAATAGTACGTTTGAGGTAAATCACAATAAACTCATAGTGCCCATACTTTTTCTGGAATGTATTATTCTGATTATATTCCTTCTTCACCTTTTATTTATTATATCTGAAATGATGATCCATCATTAATATGTAATTAGCTCCTCATGGCTGATTGAATATGTTATAAATCCTTGTATGATGGTAGTTATTATTTATGGTGATATATTGAGCTCCCATTAATACACATAAATATATTATGCTCCACCATTCTTATTGATAAGGAGAAATAGTCTACCCTAAGGTAAAGAAATATGCTGTATAAACCATTTGTCTAAATATCCTTGTAGCTGATTCTTTAAATCCTCTATTTCTATTGGGGCCACCCCATAGAAGATTTTTGAGATAGGATTGGATCCATGTATGATCACTATTGAGAATTATAATTCACACTCTAGGTATAGTCCATGTAACATGTTGGTAGATACATTGGTTTATTACTTAACAGTGTGAATTCCCTCTATGAAGATACCTTTCTTTTACTCTACCATTTGTGCAAATTATTATTCTTTACAAGGTATCAAAAACCAAAACACTAATAGATATTCCAAAAGGGGTTCATGATCTTCCTTGAATTTGTAGAGATGCATTGGATGGTTTGTAATATGAAATGGGATTTACATTTTCCAAAAGTAAATGTGTACTCCATATATTGAGATCCAATCCAAGACCAGTATGGTGTCAAATTCATCTAGGGGATTTATTATGAGGTTCACTGTAACAATATTACCACATACGACTAAAAGATAATAATCCAACACATGGGATATAATGATACCACCACTCTTTTTTTTGTACAAATATCTCTACATTATGGTTTTGGGGCTTTTTGTAATGTCCCAAAAGTCCATGTATTATTTTAAATAATATGGGATTATTTCAAGACCAAGCGCTGAGATGACATGCGATTCCGAGGCTCAGAGTGACCGAAATGATCAGTCAAAAAATGTTAATCTTTAAATAGCGTTCAATGAGGGGTTTTACGGAAAATGAGGAATAAATCTTAAAGTAGTGATTAGATCCAAAATATGAGGACACTATTGTGTGCCTGATGGAGGGTTTACCCAAGGAATGACCTAATTGTAGTCTATGTGGGAGTCCGGTGAGAAATCCTGAAAATGGCATAACCATAAATAAAATAATTAAATAAAATTATTTTATTTTTAAAATCCTTTTAACTGTCGAACGGTAACTCGGATTGAAAATCTGAGACCACCGTTGAGATCTTGACGGTATTCTTTCCTAAGGCAGAGCCTAATAGTGGGAGGTGTGGGCTAACTATGGAATATATGTTTTGGAAATATATATTAAAATTAAGTAACAATTATTTTATTTTCAAATCATTATAACTCCAAAACGGTAACCCTGATTGGAAATCTGAGAGTACCATTAAGCTCGTGATGGTGCATTTCCATAGGATGGAGTTTAACCTCGACTTGAATGGGTCGAGGGAAAAATATAGTTTTTAGCTTTTATAAATGAATTAATATGGTTCGCATGAACGATTTTGGAAACATGGAAATGGGTGCCTTGATTGAAAATATGAGGGCACCGTTGCATCTGGAATGAAAAAGTTACCAAAGAATGGACCTAATCTTGACTGGCACAGGTCGATGAAAGAAGTTAATTTTTGGCCGTTTTATGAAAAATAAAATAAACACAAAAGTTTATTTTATCCAAAAATTGTTTCACTGCAATGCTGCGATGAGCCGACTATTTCATTTCATAAATGAAAGAGTGCAATGAATCATTAAATGAAGAATAACTAATACTATATTTCATAAATGAAACATTGTAACGACATGACAATTTAGTATAACAGAAATTCTATGACATGTTTCCCTTTTAATGGATTAATGGGGTTTGGGAAATGGGATAAAACAATGTGGAACTCATCTAATGAATCGATGGTGAGAAATCCTCTACAACGAATGCTAGTGAATCACTATTAACATCGACACACTTCATAGAATGTGACCAGTGAGCAAAGAATGCCAACGAATTTGAATTATTGAATCTCTGCGAACAGATTGCAACAAAAAATGAGTTTCCCTCCGACACGAATCTATCCCAGGGAAGAGTTATTTTTTATTTTAGTTTCCTTGTTCTTCATTCTAAAATAATGAAATTGGATGAACCCATAAATAGGTTGATCCAATGATCTATTGTCCTTGTGGTAGGGTGCTTATACTTAGGGTTTGCAATGTGGTTACCTTGTGGTTATAATCTTGAACATACCCTTGTTTTAAACTCTAACACAGAGGGTGCGAGCTAACAAGAATAAGGCCCGAGACCCTCCACCATTGGGCGTTCTTCATGGACAAACCTCTAATATGACAAAAAAAGATTTCTCAAGGCCCTAGTAGGGAAGACGTCACCCCATGGAGTCTGAAGGTGCAGATGACTCCAAGAACAGACGACCGGAGCGGAACCGGTGGTCCACAGAAGGTACTATCAGTTCCGGGGGCGGTGGTCAGGGTGGGTGGAAGCGCGCCACAATAGCATGTCGAGGGAGGTTCCACGGATGACTCGGGATGGGTATTTATGGTAGAAGCCACAAGAAGAGGGCTGGCGGCTTCGTGCTATCACACAGTTTAGTGGGCACTGTGTGCAGGACTCGGGGCTGCCGGCTCGTGTCGACTGCATGTAGATGAACCAGACGCCTAGTGGGCATCTGGGTAGGAGAATATTGGGCCTCCATGTGGTTAGGTCAAGGAAGAAACTCGGGCTAGAGAAATTCTAACCTACTTATGCAGGCCGAGATGAGTGGATAAAGCCGGGCCGTTGGGCGGCCCGGGCTGGGAAGGGATCGACCCACCTATTGCACGTGGGGCAAGATGGAATCATGTAACAGGCAGACCTAGTGTGTTAGACCCTCGGACAAAGTAGAACAGGTCCAGTAAGGCCCAATGGGCCTGGTCCAGTGTCCTAGCCAGGGTCGACCACGTCCAAAACTGGGTCGGGTCAGTCAAACCGGGCTGGGGCAAGCAGGACCCCTTGGCTGGGTTGGTCTGTTCGGAATGGGGCTAGACATAACTGGCCCTCAATTACTAAAATGACAACATATTTCAGACATGGCATCTCATTGATGATCCATTTGGGTGTTGGAAACTTTGCAATGAGGATGATATTTATCCATTCTATAAGGAGGTTTTCATGGATGTTGAAATGCGAAGAATGTCTTGAGGAGTTGTTTCTTCCAGAATCATGTTCATGAAGTACATGAATCCTATGGATGTTTGTGACACAAAGACTATTGACAAGCAACCCTAGGTATATTACCTACAAGAAATCCTATGTGGATCAGTTATGATGGACTAGTGGGAAGTGGCTTTGTATGACCCGATTAGCCCACGGTGCGGAGCACCTCTGTGTGGCCTGGTAGAGCCACTGTACTCATTAGGGCTGAGTACCTTAGTACGATGGCCATGGTGGGAGGCGGGTCTTTGTGACTTGGTAAGCCCATGGTGGGGAGTGGCTCTGTGTGACCCACAATACACATAGTACTTATCAGGGATGAGTACCCCAACAGTCTAAGGTGTTCAGTGTACAATAAAGAGTTTTTCCTTATATAAATTAGATTATATCTACGTGAGATGATTGTAACTTGTGTATACTTTCCTTTCTACTCTTTCCATTTTGTTTTGGGGTCCTTACTGAGTGTTGTGTTACTCACCCCTGCACGGGCTTCGCCCGTATGTGTCATGTCCCATGTAGGTGATCGACGATTCAATGGAGACCTTAGTGGTCTTGGACCAGGTGGTGCTCAGTGAGACGGTACAAACATTCATACTTATATGGATACAGGATTCTACCCTTCACCTACCCTTCAGGTGCAGTAACCAGCAGAAGGACCATGTAATTTTTACATTCCTTTGTGGTTTTGGGCTTTTATTATGGCCCCTTTGTACTGTACTCTCTATAGTTTTCTCAGTGATAGTTGTGCTTTACTTGGTGTTTACTTTTTTTTTGTTTTTGATTTGTTCAGGTCTACAAGTTTAATGGAAAATTTATTTCCCTTTCCGGATTTGCCTATTCGGTTCTAGTTTCCAGCCCCTGGCCTATAGAAGGCGAGATTGGTTTTGTTATGATAAAGGCCCTAGGGGATGGTTCAGGACAATGTGGTATCAGAAGTGGGTGATTTTACCAGATGAATTAAGAGTCTGTATATTTTTTTATGGGTAAATAGTGTTATGTGTTTCGAGTTCGGCATTCAGGCCAGAGAGTCCAGTGTCGTTGAGGGAGCTAACGTATCCAAACATTAGGAAATAATTCTACTTTCCAAATAAGTACATGAAAACCCTGGTTGAATGCACCTTGAAATGTTTTCTCATGATATTTCTGAGTCAGATCTAGCTTACCAGAAATAATCTATTAATCGTGATTCATCATGATATCTTTCAAGATGCCTTCACGCAGAATACTAGCAAGGATTATAGTGCATGACAACAAGGATGGTCTACAGAGTGATGATGATTTTGTATAGGTATCATTGCCCGAGATATCACCTTCGAGCGGTGTACTATCTTTTCCACTACCTGTTGGTCATCATTTACTCCCGACACTACTGGTTGATGACACAATTAGGAACATTGCATTTCATGAGATTCAGCAACTGAGACCCCTCAGGTTCCGAGGCTGATAAAAACTAGCTTGAGGTGATGATTAAGTTTTATGTCTAGTCAGGGCACCATTAGA
The DNA here is from genome assembly GCA_963277665.1 of Viscum album. Lineage (NCBI taxonomy): Eukaryota > Viridiplantae > Streptophyta > Magnoliopsida > Santalales > Viscaceae > Viscum > Viscum album. The sequence goes on along the minus strand of OY728138.1, from coordinate 634,121,765 downwards.
TCAGATGTTAGTTCTATTGGTGAGCCTTCTACATGGATCAATAGGATGATGACGGGGTTTATATCACATGATCTTATGATGAGGTGAATTTTATATGGAAATATCATGAGAACCTCTCTCTGAGAAGGGGATATTACCATAAAATCAAAGGTCTATGTGTTCCTAAGATCATCTATATCTTCGGAAGGATGACATGCTGGTATCTGAGTATTCATTGAGGCGTGCCGACAATTCCTGGTACTCGATGAATATGATGAGACCAATGCATCAAGGACTGGACCTCCCAGCGAGATGTGTTTTGGGACATAAAAACCAGAACTATTTATTTGTACATTCCTACTTATGATAGGGTTATAGAGAGAACCATTATGGTTGAAAGTTCTTTTCCTGATAAGATATAACTAGTGGATGTCAGTAGTGGGAATGCAGGAAACTGACATCAATATGAGAGACTTGGACAAGTATGAGGACATTTTTTAGGGGATGTTCCAAGACTACGTCCTCATAAAGTGGTATATTTAAGCATTGATCTATACCCTGGGATGTCACTGATATTTAAACCTACGTATCGGATGGCTTTCGTAGAGCTCTGAGAGAAGATGGTACAGTAGGAAGACATGCAGATGAAGGGGTTCTTATGACCCATCATTTCACTATAGGGAATCCCCATTGTTGCTTTCCAAGAAGGAAAATGAAATCTTGGGGTTTTGCATGGACTATTGGCACCTGAACCAGGTGACTGTGAAGAACATGTATCCTCTACTGAGGATTGATGACCTCTTTGATCAGCTGAATGGAGAGAGATAGTTCTCGAAGATAGATCTCATATCAGGATATCACCATCTTCTATTACGAGATGATGACATCTCTAAGATGACGTTTAAATGTCTCTATGGACACTAAGAGTACATATTGATAATGTTAGGAGTGAATAATTCCCCATAAGTGTTTGTGGGACTCATGAACAAGATCATCCAGGCATACACAGACCAGTTTGTAGTGGTATTGGTTGATGAAATCATAGTGTATATAGTATATGAGGAGGAGCACATGATACTCATGAGGATGGTTCTGGACATACTCTAAGAGAACCCACATTATGGAAATCCCTAGAAGTGTGAGTTTTGGATACGAAAGGTCCACTTTCAAGGACTTTTCATCTATATGGGTGGAGTTGTGGTGGATCTAGTAGAGATCAAGGTGAATCTTTCTTGGGAGCCACCCAAGAGCATTACCGAGGTATAGAGTTTCCTTAGGTTGTTTTGGTACTATTAGAGTTTTTTACCTGACTTCTACAGAGAGGAAAAACCCATGAAAGTGTTGAAAAATAATGGAAAACCCTTTGTCTGTACAAAAGGATCTCAACCGATCTTTTAGCTGCTACGGTAGAGCTTGAAGAGTACTCATATCTTTAGGTTTCCAGAGGAGGGTGCCGAATACATGGTGTACTGTGACACATCAGGAACTGGGATTGGTTGTGTCCGAATGCAGGGGATAGTAGTGATTTATTATGGATCATGACAATTTAAACTACAAGATATGAAATATGTGACTCAATAACTTGAGTTAGAAGTGGTAGTTTTTACACTAAAGATGTGAAAAAACTACAATATGGGAAAAAAACTCATCATCTAATATGACCAAAAGCATCTCACGTATATCTTTTCTTAAATGGATATGAATCTAAGACAATGATATTGGCTAATGTTCCTCTTGGGATATGAATTTGTGAGAGTCTATAGTCCTGCTAAGGGGAACGTGGTGGTAGATTCTCTCAATTGGAGATCGAGTTCACAGATGCTGAGAAAGGCATCAGAGTAGTTGGACTTGCTTTAGATATCCATTGTGGATAGAGATAAGGACTCATATCTTCAGTCAACGGTGGTTTCCCCTCCACTCTTATAGCGATTCAGGGAGGCGAAAATCAAATATTCCATCTAGGAAACTACACACGCCCAAATTTCCACAGGGAATGCCCCTGATGGATATTCTAAGGTTGGGGAGTGCATCATCCTTTTTAGAATACTTATTGTAGTATGAGTGGCATTGCAGGAGGAGGTGTTGAGGGAGTTCAAAACATCCCCCTTTTGAGGTACATCCATGTCTGGTGAAGATATACCAGGACCTCCGACATTAGTACTAGTGGTCGGGGATAAAGAAGACAGTGGCAGAGTTTGTCTCAAGATTCCTCACTTGTTAACAAGTGAAGGCTAGGCACAGGTTCCAGCAGGTTTGACACAACCCCTTTGAGGTACCAAAGTAGAATTGGGATGGTATCTAGATGGATATCATGATAGGATTACCATGAATGTTCAAGGGCCATGATTCTATCTGGGTGATCATTGACTGAAACACCATGCCCCCTCACTTTCTGCCCATCTAGGAGTAGGGATCGGTAGAGGGATTCAGAAGCCTCTACATAGTGAGGCTTCATGGGAAGCCCTTGGTTGATCATCTCAGACCATGATGCTAGCTTTACATCCTTATTGTGTAAGGGATTACGTGAGGTGTTCGAGACTCAAATTCTCTTGATCATATATTTTCACCCACATAATGGTGGTTATACGGAGCATATCATATAGACCTTGGAGGATATTCATCATTCATACATCCTTGATTTTGGTCATATTTGGGGGGAACACTTGCCAATAGGAGAGTTTTCATACAACATCATCTATCACTCCACCATCATAATGGAACTATTTGAGGCTTTGTACATGCAACCTTGCATATCACCTCTATACTGGAGAGACACAGGGGAGTCTGCACACATGGGTCCAAAGATGGTATAGGATACCACTGAGAAGTTGTAGATCATCATGTAGTAGATGAGGATTGAATTGAGCAGGTAGAAATATTATGCTAACAGGAGATGGAGGCCCTTGGAGTTCGAGGAGGGAGACCCTGTGTTATTTTATTTCTCACCCTGATTGGGATTATAGTGATTTAGAAAGGGTGGAATGTTATATATGAGGATCATCGAACCATTACATATTCTGAGTATATTTGGCAAGGTGGAATACCTCATACCTCTCCCCCCACAGATGCACCAGGTACATGATGTTTTCCACATGTCACATCTAAGGAGGTATGTGCATGATCTATCACACGTTATCGACTGGGAAGAACTGGGAATTTATGATGGGGTGACCTTTACGGAGTTCCAAGTGGAGATAGAGGATTGTCTTGAGAGGGTCCTTTGGGTGAGGTCGACTCATTTGGTACACGTTCTATGGTAGTACATGAATCTCTAGGAGAGCCTATGGGAGTGGGAGGCTTAGATTCGTGATCAATACTATCATTTGTTTGTTTATCCCTTGTTTTACCTTATGAGGGAATAAATCCCTAAATGTGAAGGTAATGTAATGTACCGTATTTCCATGTATTTTTTAAATTATATAGAATTATATTGAGACCGTGAACTGAGATAGTGTGTGATTCTGAGGCTTGGAGTGCCCAGAATGATCCATCGAAAAATTATAAATAGTTTGAATGATCTTTTTTACTAAAATAGTGGAATAACTCTTAAATGGGTTCTCAGATCATAAATCTGAGGGAACCGTTGTGTTCAAGATGAGAGTTTTATCCTTGGTGTGACATATGTTTATATGGAATCCCGCCTTTTTATTTCATAACTTTACATTACATTTTACATACATAGGATCTTTAAAGTCTAGTGTCTTGGAAATCAGGAACAAAAAACATGATACAACATATAAAATTATTCTAATACACTTTTTAGGATTTATAATAAGTTCTTCCTAATTACAATTACTGCATCTCATATCCTGGAGACATACATAAAAGGAAATGGTGACCAAAATTCTTAGTAAGGAAAACAAGTGAAACAGTTGACATGTGATCTTGAGAAATATTAATAAGAACATGATAAAAGTCATAAAGACATGAGAAATGGAAGAATAGAAATATCATAAAAAAAGAACATGAATCATAACTTTATTATGTGGCTACAACATTTCATTTGGAAATTCATGAACGTATCACAGAGGTTTAACCCCGCGGTGTTAGAAAATTTACCATGGTTATTCACCAGGGTATCGTGAAACTTGTCATCTCTAGAGATTAATTAATGAACCTATGCATTGGAGCGCAATTATGGAGGAACGTTAATATGTCTTTAATTTCATGTGAGCCACATATATCATAATAAATATTTTCATAAATAACCCATAGTGAATAAAATAAATGGGTTTCATTTCAAAATTGTAACATTTTAAGAGTGCTTAAAAATAAGATCATTATATCATTTATAGCCCATGGAAGGGAGAGAGGGTTATATGTTTTTAAATTCCAGAATAAAATATATCATATTTATATATTTATGAACACACATAGAAACGAAATTGGTCTGGGTATTCACATTAATAAAACAAGAGAATTTCTTGAGAGAAAGAGATAGAAATTTTGAGACAAAAGTTCTGCAGCATAACAGCTATATAATATGGTTTTAGAAAACATAGAAAAGAGAGGGTAAAAGGGTCACCCACTCATAAATAATTAAAAATAAAGTATAAATTCATAATAAAATGGAGATAATAACATGGTATGGAAATTTTAATGACATACTACAATAAAAGAAAACGTGAAAGGAAAGAGAATATGCGATTTATTTTACAAGAAATTCGACAGCCTAACGACGTCACATAAAAATTCAGAAAACAAATTGATGAGAGAAGAAATGGTATCTCATAATTTGTACATGAAATGTACAGTAATAAGAACATATAATAACATACCCTCAACATAAAGATATGGAAAATATAAGACACAACATAAAGGAAGTTGTGATTTAAAAGAGGAGGGTGAAAGGATCCCTTACCTTGAAGTGTAACATCGAAAGCGTGAAGGTAGAGACCTTGGGAGGCTTGAGGGAACCTTGGGAGGACTCATTGGAAGGTAAAGAGACCATAAATTCATTGAGAATTATTTTTTAATGAAATTAATTAGGGAAATGGCTTGGTATTTATAGGAAAAGTAAGTGAATAAATTAATAATTTCCAAGGGACACCTCATTGGTGGTATTTTCAAAACCATGGGCTTGACCATTGTATTGGACAGTTGGGACACCTCATATAATATCTCAATATTCATAATTATACCATAAATCTTACATCATTATTACATCATTAATGATTTCATTAAACACCTAAAACTCAAAACTGCATTTTTACTATTCACCAAAAATTCAACTGTTTCAGAAAAATCCCTAAAATTAACCCTTGAGAAATATCAATGCTCTAAATTCAATAATAAATAAAATTTTAGGAAAGTAATTTTCTAAATATTTTTAATTTAATTTTTAAATAAAATCATTATTTATCCCAAAAATACAACTTTAAAACAATAAATCATTTTGTTACACCTTAAAAGAGTAATCAAGGTCCCATAAAATTATCGAATAACTATAAGACAATAAAGTAATAAATTATGATTAAATTTTATGAATATTAATTTCCATTTTAAATTATTATATTAATTATAAAATTTAAAATAAAATATTTATGACATACAAAAATACTAAAACTTAACTATGAACGTTTTTTCACTTTTAAGATGTCTAAAATGTATTTATACATTCATGGGTGAAGTTTCTATTATTTTTTGTCAAATTAATATTCATTAATATTCATATGGGTATGTTATTATTCTTAATTTACTATTCACTAAAATCCAAGTTGATCTTATTAGACTCTAAATTTATTACTGAACACAACTGTAGAAGACCATTTCTTGAAAATCATTTCAAATTATTAATTATTTAATGCACAAAAATATTTTCAAATACCCCTTTTTTTCCAAAAGTCATCAATATTACACATCCTATATTTATTAGGTTATTTGAAATTGACAACTTTTCCATAATAAGAAATAACAATTTTATTTATATAAAAAATATACACAAAGCAACTAAGGCCTCATTACATATCCCCTTATAAAACTGGAATAAGACCTAAGTGTAAGGTGTGCTATGGTGATAGAATATTATGGTGGCTCTGACAACATTGCCCGAGTGGTGATTTCTATCAGCTTTAACTTCTCCATTAGGCGATTCCGTTCATGCTTCATACGTTGAAGTTTGGCTTGGGCTTGGTCAAGAGCAAAGCCCAGTGATGCTACGTCCTTCCCAAGCTCCGAAAGATGAGCTTCATATGGCTCGAGTCTACTGGATGAGACCATTAACACTTTTTTTTGTTTTAATTAACCAAGATAACCGTATTTATAAAAACACAACGTTAAGATTATAGTTTCCAACTGTCATATTGACCAACGGTTATATAATAGTCGAAGCCCAACGATCTTATTTTAATTATACCCAATTTATTAATTAAATGATATATTTTTGTTGAGTATAAAGTAAAATAACGCACAAAATTATATAACAAATATTATCGAAAAGTTTGGGTCATTACATTCTTCCCCCCTTATGAAATTTTATCCCCAAAATTTTATCTCGTATCCTCTGATGGGAAAAGGTGAGGGTACTTCTGTCTCATAGACTCCTCTGGTTCCACGTGGCTTCTTCATATTTGTGGTTCCTCCACAACACCTTAACAAGGTGGGTAGTCTTGTTGTGTAGAACTCTTTTTCTATGATCCAAGATCTCCTTCGGCTTCTCCTCATAAGAGAGGTCATGTTCCAGTTGTACCACCTATAGATTTAGTACATGTGAAGGTTCAGGTATGTACTTCCTTAAGAGGGATACGTGGAAGACATCATGAACTTGTGCTAGATTTGGAGGAAGTAAAAGCCGATAGGCCACTGCTCCCACACGATCAAGGATTTCATAGGGGCGAATGTACATAGGGTTGAGCTTCCCTTTCTTCCCGAACCTCATGACTCTCTTCCAAGGTGAAATCCGAAGAAATACTTTGTCACCAACATAAAACTCCAAGTCCCTTTGACAGTTGATGGAATAGCTCTTTTGCCGACTCTGAGCAGCCTTAATGTGTTGTTAGATGGAATGAACCTTTTCTATCATCTCTTGCACAAGATAAGGACCATGAAGCTTTCTCTCACCAGCTTCATCCCAAAAAGTTGGATTTATGCAACGCTTCCCGTAAAGAGCTTCATAGGGTTCTATTTGAATGCTCGAGTGGAAGATGTTATTGTAAGAGAACTCAACTAAAGAGAGGTGTTGATCCCATCCACATTTAAATTCTATTGAGCAAGTTCTCAGCATGTCCTCAAGTGTTTGAATAGTACTTTCAGATTGGCCCTTGGTTCGGGGGTGATAGGCCGTACTGAAATTCAATTCAGTGCTCATATCTTGTTGAATAATTCTCCATAATTTTGATGTGAACCTTGTATCCCGATCAGATACAATAGTTAGAGGAAGTCCATGTAACCTTACCAATTCCTTCACATAAATCCTGGAAAGTTGATCAAGATATAAATATTACCAAATGAAGATAAAATGGGTAGTCTTGGTGAGATGGTCCACAATAACCCAGATCGCATTATTTCCTTCGGAAGTTCTCGGTAGACCAGTGATGAAGTCCATAGTGATATTGTACCACTTCCATACTGGTATGTGTAGTGGTTGCAATACCCTTTTAGGAAGTTGTTGCTCTGCATTCACTTTCTGACATACAAGGAACCTTGAAATGTAGTCATCAATCTCCCTTTTCATATTATCCCACCAATAATGATCATGAAGGTCCCTATACATTTTTGTGCTACCAGGATGTATATAGAAAGAAGAGTTATGAGATTCATCCATCAGATCTTTCTTTATTTCCGGAATAGATGGAACACAAAGTCTTCTACAAAATTTCAGTACACCTTCTTGATCATTATTGAACTCAGTAAACTTCCCATCCTTCACAGCCTCAAACTTATTCTATAATAAAGGAACTTCTTTCTATGCTTTTTTGATCTTCTCTAGTAGTGACGGTTGAGAAATCATTTGGGTTAGGGTTGATGATGTCCCTTCCCTTATAATTCCCAGGTCCAACTTTACTAGGTAATTGATCAAAGGATATCTTTGAATCCTCTTCATGGATAGAACAACTAGGTCTTTCCTACTTAATGCATCAATGACTTTTTTTGCTCTTCTGGGATGATAATGAATTGAACAATCATAGTCTTTAAAGATTTCCAAACAAATCCTTTGTCTCATGTTCAATTTCTTTTATGTAAAAATATACTTCAAACATTGATGGTCTATGTATATATCACATTTATCCCCATAAGGATAGTGCCTCCAAATCTTCAGAGCAAAAACAATGGCATCTAGATCCAGATCATGCATAGGATAGTTCTTCTTATGAGTCTTCAACTGTCAAGAAGCATAAGAAATGACCATATCATATTTCATGAGGAAGCACCCAAGCCCTTTTAGAGATGAATCACTAAAAATAACAAATCCTTCTCCACATGAAGGAAGAGTTAACACAGGTGCATTAAAAAAAATCTCTTCTTCAGCTCTTAGAAACATTCCTCACACTCCTTTGTCAAAATAAACTTGACCCCTTTTTGAGTTAACTTGGTTAATGGATTATAAAGTCATGATTTTTTTTTCAAAAACCTGATATAATATCCTGCTAATCCAAGGAAACTTTGAATATTAGTTATTGTTATAGGCTGAGGCCACTCATCCACAACTTGTCTTCGTAGGGCCAACTCTGATTCCATCATTGGTAACAATGTGCCCCAAGAAAGAAACTTGTTATAACCAAAATTCACATTTACCTAAATTTCCAAAAAAGCCTCTCCTTCCATAGAGTTTGCAAAATATCCCTTAAATGATCCTCATGCTCCTCACGACTTTTGGAATATATCAGAATATGATCAATAAAAACTACCACAAAGTTATCAAGGTAGTTTTTAAAGACTCTATTAATCAAATCCATAAAAATAGCAGGTGAATTAGTCAGTCCGAAGGGCATAAAAACAAACTCATAATGCCCATATCTTGACCAGAATGCAATTTTTGGAATATCTTCTTTCTTCACCCTCAATTGATGATAACCAGATTGAAGATCAATCTTAGAGAAGAATTGAGAATCATGAAGTTGGTCAAATAATTCATAAATTCTTGGAAGAGGGTATTTGTTCTTTACTGTGATCCCATTCAGTTCTCTATAATCAATGCATAGCCACATCGATCCATCCTTCTTCTTCACAATGAGAAAAGGTGATCTCCAAGGAGACACACTTGGGAAGATAAACCCCTTCTCCAAAAGATCTTGAAGTTGTTTCTATAATTCCTCCAGCTCCACATTTTCTATCCTATATAGGGTCTTTGATATCGGGTGAGATCCATGTACGAGTTCAATGGAGAACTCTACCTCTCTTTCTGGGGGAGGTCTAGGAAACTCCTCAAAAAATACATCAATGTATTCTTGGATGATGGGTACATTGTCTATCCTCAAAATCTTATTTCCTTCATCTTCTTCACCAATCAATTCCATAAAAAATTATATAGGAGGTTCTTCAAGATAAATATATGGTTGAGATATCTCTCCTTGGAAGATAACTGTAGGTTTTCCATTCAAGACGACTGATATTTCCTTACTTCTGCATTTGATCTTACCATTATACATTGAGAGCTAGTCCATCCCTAGTAAAATGTTGAATTCTATCATGGGAATGACTACTAGATTTGGATAATATTTTTCTCACCAAAATAGATAATAATGTTTCTAAACACTGATGATGCTTGGATAATCCCACTAGAAGTCTTGACTGATAAGTCTACTTTTAGAAAATCAGGAGTTGATTCTAAATTATTTGCAAACTTGGAGGAAATAATGGAATGCGTAGAACAAGAATCAAACATATTACTTTCTAGCTTTGAGATAACAATAAGAGTACATTCTACCACATCATTTAGAGCTTCAAATACAGTTTTCGTGATGGAAAAAGCATGAACTTTCTCCCTTGGCCTTTGCTGAGGCTTTTGGTGGTTCCCCTCCACTACCCTCAGATTTGGAAAATGATTGGGGAAGTTCCCAAGTTGTCCACACTTAAAGAACTAGACATTAGGTACAGCCTGCACCATCTTCCCCTTGTCTTTAGTGTTTGGATGTTTAGGTTTCACCTCACTACAAAAATTCCTCGCAATATGGCCATCTCTTCCACACTTGTAGCATTTACCACTCCCGAACATGTAGTTCCTCGAATGCTTCTTCCCACATTTATTATGCATGGGACATTGAACTCTCTTGCCTCCTCTTCCTTGATCAAAGCTCCTCCCTAATCTTGGCTCCATCGATCTCTTTTTTTCATTTGATTAATGAGGTCACTGCGTCCCACCAAACTCCAATCCAACTTTCATTACAGTTCACTTAATCTTCGTATAGCTGTCATAATCTCGGTAGGTTAGATTCTTCTGTAGATGAGGTCTCAGTCCACCGAAGAATCTATAAACCGTTCAATTTGATCTAAGAAAAATCTATACGTATATCGTGAAATTCTTGTGAAGTTCATCTCATAGCTTCCCACATATTCATTCTCCTTATTCTTCAGCTTGAGAAACTCCTTCTCCATTATTGTTCTCATGGAACGGGGGAAATACTTACTGAAGAAGATCCCTCTGAACTCTTCCCACTCGATAGCTTCAACTTCCACTCTTTGCCTCGTGTTTTTAATCATCTCCCACCACTGATCAGCTTCTCCTTCTAAGAGATAGATAGCCAGGGTGACCTTCTCTTGCTTTGAACAGTAGAGCATAAAAAATATCTTCTCGATAGTGCTGATCCATTGCTCAGAAATCAATTGGTCATTTTATCCACTGAAGTTTGGTGGTCATTGACTCATAAAAGACTCATCATAATGTGGTTCCCTTCGCGGTGATATCAGTCTCTCAGCTTGATTCAAGTAATTTCCCATAACTTGAGTCAGTTGGTTTATCATTCGCATGAATGTTTCCATTCCAGCTTCCATCGGAGGGCCGTCAGTGCATGGTCCATTGCGGTCACCATTTGCACGGTTTCTCCTATTTCCCTCCATTTCTAAAATAATAAAACCATAGTGTGAAACTTATTTCATTTACTAATCTTTTAACTATAATGGATTTTATGTCTTAAAAATTCATGCTTCAAAAATTACATTTCTCTATAAATCCTTTATAATGATTCATAAAATGCTAATGATTAACCAAACCTATCCCCTGGGAGAGTCGTAACCAAGAGTGCAGCAAGATCCATTTTCATGCACCAATTCCCATTCAAGTCTATCTCAAAGCGGTGTTTTCAGTTTTTACCCCTATGTACATCTGTTCCAAATCCGGCCGTACCTGATTGTAACCAGACAGAGATGTATTTGTTCGATAAACCACTTACTCATTATTCACCAAAATACCAGGAAGTTTTCTGATATTTAAACTTATCTATAGGGTTCTTCCTAAAGATTTAATAGCTTAATTTCCATAAATAACGAAACTATACTTTGATAACAACTACGTAATCCTGCCTTTTTATTTCATAACTTTACATTACATTTTACATAAAGAGGATCATTAAAGTCTAGTGTCTTGGAAATCAGGAACAAAAAACTTGAATACAACATAAAACATTCTTATAATCCACTTGTAAAGTTTCATCATAAGTTATTCCTACGTAAAATTAATGCATATCTTATCATGGATACATACATCAAAGGAAAGGGTGAGCAAGAGGCTCAGTAAGGAAAACAAGTGAAACAATTGACATGTGCTCTTGAGCAACATTAATAAGAACACGATAAAAGTCATAAAGGCATGAGAAATGGAAGAATATGAATATCATAAAAAAAATAACATGAATAATAACTTGATTATGTGGCTACAACATTTCGTTTGGACATTCATTAACATATCACCATGTTTTAACCCTGAGGTTTCATAAATATTACCAAGGTTATTCACCAAGGTATCGTGAAACATGTCATATCTAGAGATTAATTATTTACCCAATGCATTGGATCGCTACCAGGGCACACCCTTAAAATGTATTTACTTTCATGTGAGCCACATATATCATAATCAAAAATTTCATAAATAACCCATAGAGAATAAAAGAAATGGGTTTCATTTCAAAATTGTAATGTTTTAAGAGTTCTTAAAAATATAATCATTATATCATTTATAACCCATGGAAGGGAGTGAGGGTTATATGTATGTAAATTCCAAAATCAAATATATGATATTTATATATTTATCAACACCCATAGAAACAAAATAGGTCCGGGTATTCACATAAATAAAATAAGAGAATTTCTTGAGAGAAAGAGATAGAAATTTTTAGACGAAATTTATGCAGCATAAAAGCTATATAATATGGTTTTAGAAAACATTGAAAAGAGTGGGGACAAGGGTCACCCACTCATAAATAATTCAAAATACAGTATAAATTCATAATAACATGGAGATAATAACATGGTATAGAAATTTTAATGACATACCACAAGAAAAGAAAACTTTAAAGGAAAGAGAAGATGCGATTTATTTTACAAGAAATTTGGCAGCCTAACGGCGTCACTTAAAAATTCTGAAAAAAATTGATGAGAGAAGAAAGGGTATATCATCATTTGGAAATTAAATGGACAGTAATAAGAACATATAAGAACATAACTTCAACATAATGAGATGGAAAATATAAGACACAACAAAAAGGAAGTCAAGATTTAAAAGAGGAGGGTGAAAGGATCCCTTACCTTGAAGTGTAACTTCGAAAGCCTGAAGGTCAAGACCTTGGGAAGCTTGAGGGAACCTTGGGAGGACTCATTGGAAGGTAAGGAGACCATAAATTCATTGAGAATGATTTTGGAATGAAATTAATGAGGGAAATGGCTTGCTATTTATGGGAAAAGTGAGTGAATAAATTATTAATTTCTAAGGGACACCTCATTGGTGGTATTTTCAAAACCATGGGCTTGACCATGGTATTTTCCCATGGTATTGGCCACTTGGGACACCTCATATCATATCACACTATTCATAATTCGACCAGAAATCTTAAATCATTATTATGTCATTAATGATATCACTAAAGACCCAAAACTCAAATCTGCACTTTTACTATTCACTGAAAAATTCAAATATTTCAGAAAAATCCCTAAAATTCATCCTAACCAAATATCAATGCTCTGAATTCAAAAATGAAGTCCATTTTATGAAAATAATTTTCTAAATATTTTTAATTTAATATTTAAATAAAATCACTATATATCCCAAAGATACAACTTTAAAACTATAACTCATTTTGTAACACCTTAAAAGAGTAATCAAGGTCTCATAAAATTATCAAATAACTATAAGACAATAAAGTCAAAAATGATGATTAAATTTTATGAAAATAAATTTCCATTTTAAATTATAAAATTAATTATAAAATTTCAAATAAAATATTTATGACATACAAAAATACCAAAACTTAAACAATGATCATTTTTTCACTTTTAATATTTCTAAAATGTATTTAAACATTTATGGGTGAAGTGTATATTTTTTTTGTCAAATTACTATTCATTACTGTTCATATGGGTATGTTACTATTCCTACTTTACTATTCACCAAAAACCATGTTGATCTTATTAGACTCTAAATTTCTTACTGAACACAACTATAGAAGACCATTTCATTAAAATCATTTAACATTATTAGTTTTTAATGAACAAAAACATTTTCATATACCCCTTTTTTTCCTAAATTTATCAATAATACACATCCAAAATTTATCTGGATATTTGAAATTCAAAACTTTTCCATAAGAAGAAATAACAATTTTATTTATATAAAAAATTTATACAAAGCAGCTAAGGCCTCATTACATAGCCCCTTATAACACCAGTATAGGACCTAAGTGTATGGTGCGCTATTGTGATAGAATCTTGGGGTGGCTCAGACAACATTGCCCAAGTTGTGATTTCTATCCACTTGAACTTCTCCCTTAGGCAATTCAATTAAAGCTTCATACATTGAAGTTCGGCTTGTGCTTGTGCTTGGTCCAGAGAAAATCCCAGTGATGCTACCTTCTTCCCAATCTCTGACAGATGGTCTTCATATGGCTTGAGTCTACTGGATGAGGCCATTAAAACATCTTTTTTGTATTAATTTACCAATATAACTGTATTGATAAAAACACAACGTTAAGATTATAGTTTCCAACAGTCATATTGACCAACAGTCATATAACAGTCAATACCTAATAATATAATTTTAATTATACCCACTTTATTAATTAATGGATATAGTTTTGTTGAGTGTAAAGTAAAATAACACACAAAAATTAGAAAAAAAATATAATTAAATAGTTTGGGCCATTACTGTTTAGTCGGTGCCGAACTCTAGTGATAAAACCCGAAAAATGGCTTAATCATAAATAAAATAATTAAATAAAATTAATTTATTTTTTAAATCCTTATATTTCATGAAAGGTGTCATGGACTGAAAGTATAAGACCACCATTGAGCTTGTGAGGGTATTCTTCTCTTAGAAAAAACCTAAAGATGGACGATGTAGCCTAGCTATGGATGTTAGTTTTTGGTCATAAATAAAATAATTAATTAACAATTATTTTATTTTCAAATCCTTATAACTCTAAAATGGTAACTAAAATTAGAAATCAGACAGTACCATTGAGCCCTTGAGGGGGTTTTTCCCTTAGTCAGAGCTTATTCTTGACTGGTAAGGGTCGAGGGTAAAAGATAAATTTTGAGATTTTTTTAAGAGAATTAAAATTGCACGCCTGTGAAATTTTGAAAACATCTAAAGAGGTTCTTGGATTTAAAATCTGAGGGCACCATTACATCTAGAATAACAACATTATGTAAAAATGGACCTAACCTCAATCGACACGGTTTAAGGAAAAAAGTTCACTTTTGGCCATTTTAAGAAAAGTAAAATATTCTTAAAAAGTTTATTTTATTGAAAAAATGTTTTCCTACAATGAAACAATGATGTAACGACTCAATTTTTATGTACATGGATATTTAATTACTTTTTTGGAATACATAATACATGACACAAATAGATTCCCAAATAACATATTAGTTTAATGTATTTGGAAACTTGGAACATAATCTTCTAACTTGGTGAAAGATCTTTAACATGTCCCATAAATATCTTCCACTTTGTTTTCCTACATAAAATAATTCTTTATATATTGTGGGAATGAAAACATAAAAAGGGTGAGATTAAATTCTCAGTACGAGTAAAAATTTATAACATAAAACAAACCATAAATATATGAATGTAGAAACATGAACATAAAGTTTAAATATCAAAATAATGAGTCCTGAAATAAATTTAGGTAGTACGTAAGGCATATATAATAAAGGAAAATTAACAGTGGTAGAACAGAATTGGATTAAAACATGTAATTATGGAAAAAATATTCACATAATATGATTTCCATTGTAGAAAATGCATTGTTTCCAAGAACATCATAGTGGACAAAGTGCATTATAGAACCATGTTTACATGTCGTTCCAGCAATGTATTACTGAACCAAAATTATTTATCATTCTAGTAATGTATATATCATTAGATATAAATAATTACCCAATGCATTGGAGGGTTATATATGTCTGAACAATCACATAATGAAATTATTCTTATATATTCCACAAAACCATAAATCATTCATCATATCATAACCCCTGAAAAAATGGGCTTCTTAAACATCATTCCACCAAAATCCATATAAAATAAATGGATTTCATAAAAATAAAACCAAAATAAACACAATCAAATAAAATTAATAATAAGGATAGAAATATAACCCTAGGTCATTTAAATGGAAAATATTTTTTATAAAAAACATGAACTTACTTATTAAGGAAAATATCCTCCCCTTTTCAAAAAAATTTTATTTTCTCAAAATGTCATGAAATTTTAAATGAAAAAAATTTAGTTGAAAATAAACTTGTAAATGTATAGAGTAAGCTTCATAAAAATGTGGCATTAGAAATATTTAAAAACTCATTCATTCTGTATAATCTAAAAAACATTTTCCTCATACTTTTTCTAGAAAAGTCAAAAAGTATCTCATATAGAAAACAAAAAAATGATTTCTTCCAAACCACATAGTAAAAAGCAAAAATGTGTAAAAATGAATTTAAATATACATAGAATAATATTAAAAAAATTATGATTTTTTTAGAAAATATGTACATTGATGATAAATATATCCATAGTAAATACTTAAGAATAAATAATCACGGATAAAAACAAGATTGGAAATGTTATCCCTTACCTTAGGTCCGATTTCATCCATATGTGTCTGAAACTCCTGTATAGTGGATTTAAAAATATAATTAAATTATAAATGAACCATAATAATATTTATGATATCATATATGTTTTAATTATGCCTTTATATTACCCGTTCATTTTTCAATTCAATGTTAAACCAATGTTTTGGGTAATAATATTTTTATTTATCGTACATGTTTGGACTTGTTATTCATGATATTATTACTTAGATAATAATTTAATTACTTCCAGAATGTAAAACATGATTTATATATCATATCTATTCAGTATATATGTAACACTCCAAGTTTTTCTTAAAATAAATAGATATGCATGGAACTTTTTTTAAGCAGATATTTATAACTAGCCTTTACACATAAGTTTTCCACTTCTATGTTTTGAATTTCAAGAAACTGTTATATACAATTGTGTTCAGTATGTTATTTGGATTCTGATGAAACCAACTTGTTGTTTGTGAATAGTAACATACCCTTATAAATAGTAATGTTAATAGTAATATGACCATAATGAATAGTAAATTGTATTATTATTTTATTTTCTTATGTCTCTAAGATAATTACTTCTTGATTAATTTTTCAATGTGATATAAAAGCAGTTAATGTTTCTAAAAAATTAATTTTTGAATTAAGTATGATTATATTTAAAATTTAAATTAAAAAAATTTAGAAAATTAATTTCAAAATATGGAATTCATTTTATAATTTTACACATTGATAAATGGTTAGGGTGAATTTTGGGAAATTCTCTGAAACAGTTTATTTTTCAGTGAATAGTAAAAAATACAGTTTTTAGCTTCGGTGTGTTAATGACATCATTAATGATGTAATAATGAGTTCATAAATATGGTCAACTTGTGTATTGTTAAATAAGATTTGAGGTGTCCCAAGTGGCTTATACCATGGGAAAATACCATGGGCATGCCCATGGTTTTTCAAATACCACTCATGAGGTGTCCCTTGGAAATTATTAAAATATTTCCTTACTTTTCCAATAAATACCAAACCATTTCTTAATTAACTTCAATCCCAATTCCCCCTAAATGAAGATCTGTTCTCCTTAACTTCCTATAAATCTTCCCATGGTTTCCTAAAGCCCCCAAGGTCCAAACCTTCATGTTCCAAGGGTTACTCTATAAGGTATGAAAATTCTCAATTTCTTTCTTTTTCCATTCATGTTCTTTTTTATGTGGTATAAAATTCAAGTTTCCATACCATGTTCTTATTTCCTTATTATTCATGATCTAATCTATTTTTTGATTCATTTATGGATGGGTGACCCTTTTCCCCTCTCTTTTTAATATTTTCTAAATCCATGATCCGTAGTCGTTAGGTTGCCGAATTTTTTAAGGGATTTCCCAAGTATTATTTTATTTTGAGTTACATTATTTTATTATTCTTTATTCATCTCTTATTACCGAAGAGGCATGAATTATACTGAAATTATTTATATTCTGAATGTTTTCATGTTCAAGGAAAATTCATCATCATTATTTTTCTCATCTCCCACTTATTCAAGGAATAAAAACAATGTCTGTGATGTGTCGAACTACCGACATTGTGGATGATATGATTTCAATTTTCATTAAATCATTCAAGTCTTGTTATGAAACCATTTTTATGGTTTAAAAAAGTTATAAGATATGTATTATAGCTCATCCATGGTTCTAGAATTCTTTTTAACACATGGTTTTAATTTATAAAATGAAATGAAGTCATTTTTATCAAAGAACCACTAAAATGATCTAAAATAACATCATTAATGTTTTAACTTATGAATAATCCTCATGTAAAAATTCAAAATGATAAATGGTGTAATTTATATTACTGGATATATTTAAATACTACTCCATTCCAATTCTGGAGTTTCACTTCCAACCGACAAGAACATCCACCATGAACCAATAATAGAAATCATGTAAAGAACTCACCCAAAAACAATGAAATGAGGAAAATACATACAATTAATGGGTGAAATGATGTTATGAAATGATAATATAAGATGTTATAAACATGAAATTGTTTCTATAAAATACTAATAAAACTCTTTTAACCCATATAAAATAATTTTAAACAAGTGTTTAGTAAGAAAAACCCGAGGTAAGGGTATTCTTAACCCGATTTCCGTTCTTTGGGTTAAGCTTCTACTTCATTATTTATGTGCTATTTAAAATATTTTTGTGATGGGTTCTATTTATATTATGTTTTATTATGTGTATTTACAATATATATACATAATCCATATACTCTATTAATTCTCTCTTCAATAGTATGATATTTATAAGGGGATTCCTTTAAAAATCTTCTTTTTAAATTCGGTTTTATGAAATTCAGAAAAAATGTTTCTATTGAATTATTAATGTTGTATGATTATGTTGTGGTTCTTGGGAATTATTTATGATTAAGGGTGGGACCTATATCTCCCTCCAATACATTGGGTATTTGTATGTTGGAGGTCGATCGTGTGGTTACTCCAAGTGTAACTACGATGGTTACAAAAATTGTAAGGTAGCCGTGAGGGTTACAAATTATAAGGTAGCCGAGAGGGTTACAAGATTATGTAAATAATTCCTTGAGATATCTTTATGATTATATTTATTTTCTTATGTTTTTATGGATCTTGTGTAAATATCATGTTACACAAAGTAAGTATATATGGGTGACAAGAATGTCTTTTGAAAATGCTTTCATATGTTTCGAGTATTCATGGACTAATGCGATCATTTTATCTTTTCCGTCCCTTAATAAGATTTTGTGCTAATCCCAAGTTTTTAAAAAAATTTCAAAGGTTAATGGATGTGTAAGAAAAATAAGGAATCCATGTTAAATGTTGAAGAATTGTCAAGGAGTCATGTTTAAGTTTTAATGTTTTATATAATGAAAGAAATGGAAACTGTTTTTATGGTATCCACTCTATAATAATGTGAAATGTTATGAATGTATTGTCCTAATTATCTAAAGATATAAACTTGAAAAGATCCTCAATGTAAAAGGAAGTGTTTTCTTGAGAAAATTCAAGATTATGTATGTAATAAGGTCGGGTCCTTATAGTTGGTATCATAGGATGGTTTAGATAACTTTAGGGGTTAGGGTGATGTTAATAGAATATCATAAATGATTTTCACTCTATGATTAATTTTAAATGTTTTAGTATTTAAATATTACCATGTTGCTTCATCTAAGATATGTTTGTTTAGAATGTTTATCCATAGAAGGAACATGGATGCTAAAGAGGAGAGGCACCAACAGAATAACATCCTTCCGGAACTAAAGCCTGGAATGTTAGGGATTAGAACTGAGCAGTTTGTGATAGTAATGGCTCATCTAACACATGCAAGAAATAGTGGTGGAATCTATTCAAGAGAACAACTTGAGGTACCACAAAAGAACACGAATATAGTGGAACATTTTATGATACAACACCCTCCTGCTTTCATTGGATCTTCTGACCTAGTAGTAGCTGAATGATGGATCAAATCCCTTGAAAATATATTCGATGTTATGGTATTTTCAGAAAATCATAAGGTAAGTCTTTCAATTTATCGTTTTAAAGGGGAAGCTGGTCAGTGGGGGTCAATGGTAAGGAATATCAGGGGTAGAGATGATTTTGATGCCTTAGAGTGGGATGAATTTAAAAGTATTTTCCTTGAAAACTATTTTCCTAAGGTGGTGCGACTTAGAATAGAGAAGCAATTTCTTGAATTGAAATAATAGGAGGAAGATTCAGTGGCTGTGTATGAAGTGTAGTTTACCCGACTGGTGTGGTATTCTCCAAATCTTATTCTGGATCTTGATAGCAAAATCAACCACTTTTACTCAGGACTGAATCCAAGGTATCGAAGGGCTTTGTCCTCCCATGAATTCAAAAGATATGAGAAGCTTGTTCAATGTGTAGAGAGGGTAGATATGGAGTTTTCTGATGATCATGTGCATTTTAGAAACAAAGAGAATAATAGATCCAGATTCCAAGCAATGGGTAAGAATCAACCAATGAAATCTGGAGTTGAGAAAATCCAATTTCCATTTTGTGAAAAATGTGGCAAGAAAAACCCTGGGGAATTCCTTAGAAAAACTGGGAAGTGTTTTAAATGTGGTAGGTTTGGACATATGGCTCTAGATTGTAATGAAAATGATCTTAAGACTAATCTTGATAAGAAGACTGTAAAGAGTTTTAAATGTGGTGAAATGTGTCATTATGCATATGCTTGCCCAAAGAGAGATCCGAATAATGCAAAGAATCCACACTACAACCAGAAAGGTGTAGTGAGATCCATTGAAACTACGTCAACATATGTCAGGCCATCCAATGAAGTTGTATCAGGTACTTTGTTTGTTCACATAGGTTTTGCTAATGTTTTATTTGATATGGGGTCTACACATTAATTCATCTCTGAGACATTTTCTAGTAAATTGGAAATATCACCTCAACAAAAGAAACCATGACTTGTTGTTAAAACACCAGGGAAAATGTTATAGCAAGGAGAAATTATAAGAATCTTATATTGTGGTCTGTGGAAAGACATTACCTGCAAACCTTGTTGTTTACCCTTAGTCATGTTTGATGTTATTCTAGGAATGGATTGGATTTCTGATTATCATGCTAAGAGTGACTATAGAGTTGTTTTTCAGAATGATTTTTAGTTTGTATACAAGAATGAACCCATAAAATTGATAACATATAAGGAAGCTGAAAAACTATTGAAAGATGGAAATGAAAGTTATCTTGCTCATATTGTTGAAACAAGGGAAATATTCAGATTAATGATGTGCTAGTGGTAAATGAATACCTTGATGTTTTTTCTTGATGAGTTACCTGGTGTCATACCTAATCGAGAAGTCTAATTCAAAATTGACTTAGTTCCTGATGCTAAGCCAATTTCAAAACCCCCATATTGTATGTCTCCAATAGAACTTCTTGAATTAAAAAACCAGTTGCTGGATTTTATTTTCAAAGGCTTCATTCGTCCTAGAACTTCACCATGAGGAGCCCATGTTTTGTTTGTGAAAAATAAATATGGTTCCATGAGACATTGCATTGATTATAGAACTTTGAAGAACATCACTATTAAAGACAAGTATCCTTTGCATCATATAGATGACTTGTTTGATCAGCTACAAGGAACTCAGTACTTTTTTGAGATTGACTTGAGATCTGGACACCATCAGCTGAAGGTGAAGGAGGATGACATCCCGAAAAAGCCTTTAGTACTTGATATGGGCATTATGAATTTGTTTTTATGCCATTTAGATTAACTAAT
This sequence comes from Viscum album, assembly GCA_963277665.1. Lineage (NCBI taxonomy): Eukaryota > Viridiplantae > Streptophyta > Magnoliopsida > Santalales > Viscaceae > Viscum > Viscum album. Next base: position 634,100,292 of record OY728138.1, on the reverse strand, counting down.
GCACCTTCTGTATTCATGAATCTTATGGATAGAGTATTTCATGAGTTCTTGGATAAGTTTGTGGTTGTATTTATTGATGACATTCTGGTATTTTCTAAAAATAAAGAGAAGCATGAAAACATCTAAGGGATGTTTTTCAAACATTAAAAGAAAAGAAAATTTATGGAAAATTCAGAAAGTGTGATTTTTGGTTGCAACAGATTTCATTTCTTGGGCACATTGTAAATAAGTATGGATTAACAGTTGATCATACCAAAACAAAAGTAGTTGATGAATGGCCAGTACCCACAAATGTTATAGAGATTCGTTGTTTTAATGGGTTAGCAGGTTATTACCAAAGGTTTGTTAAGAACTATGCATGGTTATCTAGCCCGATAACTAAGTTAACTTGAAAAGGTGTTAAATTTGTTTGGACAGATTAATGTGATGTTTGTTTTCAGGAACAGAAGAAGATATTGGTGAACGCTCCAGTTTTGGCCTTACCTTCCCGGAATGGTGAGTTTTTCATCTAAATTGATGATTCTTTGAAGGGACTTGGTTTTGTTTTGATGCAGAATGATTATGTAATTTCCCATGATTCAAGACAACATAAACCTTATGGGCTAAATTTTTCCACACATGATTTGGAATTAGCAGCTGTGGTTTTTGCTTTGAAAATTTGGAGGCATAGTTTCTACAGAACCAAATGTCAAATAGATACTAACCATAAAAGTCTAATGTATATATTCAGTTAGAAGGAATTAAACATGAGGAAGAGAAGATGGCTTGAACTGATAAAGGATTATGATTTCATGATTAATTACCATCCTGGAAAAGAAAAAAAAGTGGCAGATGCCTTGAGTCAGAAACATCATGCATCATTAACCATGTTGCATTTGGAACATGATCCCCTGATTAATGATTTGATGAATTTTGTCTTAGAATTTGTTTGTGTAGGGAATACATCTGTTTTGTTTTAGGTTTCAGTGCAGTATTAATTGTCTGAGAGAATTAAGCGAGCGCATAAGGAGAACCGTGAGCTACAGAAAAAGGTAGAATTTGTTAAAATGGGTATGTTTCTAGAAGTTAACCTTGATAAAGATTGTATCTTAAGATTTAGAAAATGGTTCTATGTGTCTAGTGATTCTCAGTTGAAGAAAGATTTATTGTTTGAAGGTCATAGTTATCCATTTTTAGTTCATCCTGGAAGTTCTAAGATGTATATGGACCTTCGGGGGTATTATTGGTGGGAAGGAATGAAAAGAGATATTTTTGATTTTACCATGAGGTGTTTGACATGTCAACAGGTTAAATCAAAGTGACAGTTACTGAAGGGGATGCTTCAACCTTTTCCATTGCCTGAATGGAAATGAAATAATGTATCCATGGACTTTATGGTGGCACTACCAAAGACTTCTCAAGGTAACAATGCGATTTGAGTTATTGTTGATCGCCTAACAAGCACATTTTCTTTCTATTAAATATATAATGTCTTTGGATCATCTTTCTCGATTGTACCTCAAGGAGATTGTCAGGTTACATGGAGTTCATTATTCCATTGTATCTGACCAGGATCCCAGGTTCACTTTTATCTTTTGTAAGGGACATCACAAGTCATTGGGAACATAGTTAAATTTTAGTACAACATTTAATCCTCAATCAGATGGCCAGTCAGAATGAACAATTCAGACATTTGAAGATATGGTTCGAGATTGTTCAATGGACTACCAAGGAAGTTGGGATCAAAATATTTCTTTAGTTGAGTTTTCTTATAACAATAGTTTTCATTATAGTATTTAGATGGCGCCTTTTGAGGTCATGTATGGGAAGAGGCATCGAACTCCAGCGTTTTGGGATGAAGTTGGGGAAAGAAAGTTGATTGGGCCAAAATTAGTAGAAGAAGTTTCTGAGAAAGTGAGGATGATCCAGAAGCACATGAGGACTGCTTAGAGTAGGCAGAAAAGTTATGCAGATAATAGAAGGAAAGACTACTCTTTCGAGGTAGGTGACAATGATTTCCTTAAAATCTCTCCTTGGAAAAGTGTGATGCATTTCGGTAATAAAGGAAAGATAAGTCCACAGTTCATCAGTACTTTTGAAATCTTGGAGAAAGTTATAATAGTTTCATACCACATAGCTTTTCCTCTGAGTTTGTTTCAGGTACACAATGTTTTTCATGTATCTATGTTGAGAAAGAATGTTCCAGATTCATCACATGTCTTGAGCCCATAATCAGTTCAGCTAGAAGAGAACCTTTCTTATGAAGAGAAACCAGTTCAGATTCTTGATCGAAGGGAACATGTATTGCGGAATATGGTAATACACCAGGTAAAGGTTTTGTGGAGAAACCACATGGTTGAATAAGAAACATGGGAGTCTGAAAATTCTATGAGGGAAAATTACCCTCAGTTGTTTAATAAGTAAATAAAATTGTGAGGATGCAATTTCTAGAAGGTGGGGAAAATGTAACACCCCACGTTCTTCTAAAAAAAATAAAAAATGCACGGAACTTTGTTTTAAGTAGATATTTATAACTAGACTTTAAACATAATTTTTCCACTTCTATGTTTTGAATTTCAAGAAATTTTCATCAACAATTGTGTTCTGTACGTTATTTGGAGTCCGATGAAACCAACTTGTTTTTTGTGAATATTAATATACCCTTATGAATAGTAATATGAATATTAATATGGCCCTAATGAATAGTAAATTGTATTTTTATTTTATTTTCTTATGGATTTAATATACTGACATCTTGATTAATTTTTCAGTGTGATTTAAAAGCATTTATAGTTTATAAATAAATAATTTTTGAATTAAGTATGATTTTATTTATAAATTAAATTAAAAATATTTAGAAAATAAATTTCACAAAATGGACTTCATTTTTGAATTCTACACATCGATAAATGGTTAGGGTGAATTTTGGATATTTTTCTGAATTAGTTGATTTTTTGGTGAATTGTAAAAAAATACCGTTTTTAGTTTCGGTGTGTTAATGACATCATTAATGATGTAATAATGATTTCATAAATCTTTTATACTTGTTTATAGTTGAATAATATGCGAGGTGTCCCAAGTGGCTTATAATATGGGCAAATACCATGGGCAAGCCCATGGTTTTGCAAATACCCCTCATGAGGTGTCCCTTGGAAATTATTAAAATATTTCCTAACTTTTCCTATAAATACCAACCCATTCCTTCATTACATTCATTCCCAATTCCTCATCGACGAAAATTTGGCCTCATTACCTTTATATAAGTCATCCCAAGGTTTCTTCAAGCCCCCAAGGTCCCAAACTTCATGTTCTAAGGGTTACTCTATAAGGTAAAAAAATTCTCAATTTCATTCTTTTTCCATTCAAGTTCTCTTTTATGTGGTATAACATTCAAGTTTCCATACCATGTTCTTATTTAATTATTATTCTTGATCTAATATATTTTATGATTAATTTATTTATGGGTGAACCTTGTCCCCTTTATTTTTAATATTTTCTAAAACCATGTTGCGTAGCCATTAGGCTGCTGAATTTTTGTAAGGGATTTCTCAATTATTATATTATTTTGAGTTCCATTATTTTCTTATAATTTCTTCATCTCTTCTTACCCAAGAAGCATGTAATATCCATAAAAAATATATATTCTGGATGTTATCATGTTCATGGAAAATTCATCATCATTATTTTTCTCCTCTCCCACTTATTCGAGGAATAAAAACATTGTCTGTGATGTGTCGAACTGCCGACATCGTGGATGATATGATTTCCATTTTCATTAACTCTTTAAAGTATGGTTATAAAACCATTATTATGGTTTAAATATGTTATAATATATGTATTATAGCTCATCCATGTTTCTATAATTCTTCTCAACACATGGTCTTAATTTATAAAAGGAAATGAAGTCGTCATTATCAAAGAACCACTAAAATGATCTAAAGGAACATCATTAATGTTTTAACTTATGAATAATCCTCATGTAAGAATTCAAAATGATATATGGTATAATTTATGATACTGGATATATGTAAATACTACTCCATTACAATTCTGGAGTTTCAATTCCAATGGATAAGAACATCCACCATGAACCAATCATGGAAATCATGTAAATAACTCACCCAAAAACAGTGCAAGGAGAAAAATACTAACGATTAAAGGGTAAAATTATATTATGAAATGATAGTATAAGATTTTATAAACATGAAATTGTTATTTTAAAATACTAATAACACTCCTTTAACCCTTATACAGGAAGTTTAAACATGTTTTAAGTAAGATAAAGTCGAGGTAAGGGAATTCTTAACTCGATTTCTATTCTTTGGGTTAACCTTCTACTTCATTATTTATGTTCTATTTAAATTGTTTGTGTGATGATTTCTGTTTATATTTTGTTTTATTATGTGAATTTACAATATATATACATACTCCATCCACTATATGAAGGCTTTATTCAATAGTATTATATTTATAAGGGTCTTTTTTTAAAAATCCTCTTTTAAAATTCGGTTTTACGAAATTTCAAAGCAATTTTTTATGGAATTATTAATGTTGTATGATTATGTTTTGGTTATTGGGAATTATTTATGATGTAGGGTGGGACCTATATCTCCCTCAAATTCATTGGGTATGTGTATGTTGGAGGTCGTTTGTATGGTTACTCAAAGTGTAACTGCGATGGTTACACAAATTGTAAGGCAGCCGTGAGGGTTACAAATTATAAGGTAGCCAAGAGGGTTAAAAGATTATGTAATTAATGCCCCGAGATACCTTTATGATTATATTTATGTTCTAATGTTTTGTCTGGATCTTGTGTAAATATCATGTTACAAAATGTAAGTATATATGGGTGACCAGAATGTATTTTGAAAATTATTTCATACGTTTCAAGTAATCATTGACTAATGTGACCTTTCCTTCTTTTCCATCCCTTTCTGAGATTTTGTGCTAATCCAATGTTTTTAAATGATTTTCACAGGTTAATGGATGTGTAATACAAAGAAGTAATCCATGTTAAATGTTGAAAAATTGTAAAGGAGTCTTTTTTAAGTTTTAATGTTTTATATTCGGAAAGAAATGGAAACTTTTTTACGGTATCCACTCTGTAATAATGTGTAATGTTATAAATGTATTGTCCCAATTATCTAAAGCTCTAAACATTAAAAGATCCTTAATGTAAAAGGAAGTGTTTTATTGATTAAATTCAAGATTATGTATGTAATAAGGCCAGGTCCTTATAATATAAATATAAATATATAATAGATAGATAAATGAATTGGAATACACCGTTCATGGAGATGGTAGGTCGTACAGACGCATGAACATTGTTTTCGTTTCATTATTGAATTGAATTGAGGTATGTAAATGACACATATATGTACATAAATCCAGAAGAATTATTATTTCATATATTTAGGGATTATTTATTATATATAAATTATAATACTTCTTGAATGGTTAACGTAGAGAATGAATGTTATCGCGTTGTGGAGACGGTAAGCCATACGTATGCACGAATGGTGATATCGTTCCCATAATTGATGAATGGTATTAAATTTTCTGGTGTATAAAATCTCATAATTTGTATCATGTTATAATAATTATATATAGTTATTATTTCCACCATTATATATCCATCCATGTAAGGTGGTGGTGAAAAATATATTACACCACAACATGGAGACGGTAAACCGTACGTATGCACGCACAATGATTTCTTTTTCATAGGATGAATAGAAGGTGAAATAGGGTTGTTTCAAATTTATGATAACATATCAGTATATTAGTGATACTTATTTTATTATTTTATAAATATAAAACTAATGAATGTGAAGTATAAGAAAAAATAAATTTGAAAGAATCGGTAGATAAGATTCTCTATTTCTTGACATGCCTCCTTTAAATTTCTTCTTAGGGTATAAGAGATAGTCTTTTGAGATGACATGTACCTCTATAATGTAACTAGGGAACTTGAGTAGATAAATTTTCAGGGGTTGATTGAGATTTAAGGCTCAAAATGGAGTGAATATTAGAGGGAGGAGGTGTCTTTTTATAAGAGAGGAGAGGGGCACTTTATGAAACTCTCAAAATATTAATTTATTATAAATTATATTTGGATTGAAAATAGTCAAAAAATTATTTAATTATAATCTAAGATGGTTATTGTTTGAATAATAATCATCTAATAATTTTTAGACAAGTTTTGAATATTTTTTTTATCCTTATCTTTTTGGTTTAACCATTATTTTACCCTTTTTAATGTTACCGTGATATCATGTTATTTAAGCATTATGGGTTAATGTAATTACCCTATAATTTCATATGGCACAAAAAAGATATTTATGACATATTTGGACTTATATTAACAATTTTTCAAATATTATATTTTTATTAATTTAATATCACATAATAAACTATTTTATTTTTTCAATTATGAATAATGTAAATTTTGGAAACTATTCATACTTTACTTTTTTTTAAATTTCATAAAAACATGATTCCTTAGAAAAAAGAATTATATTATCCCTAATATGTCAATTTAATCTATAAAATTCATGGATGTCATCAAAATTATCAAATTAAATTAAATTTATTATTTATAAATTCATTTGTTTGAATATTTAATTAAAGAGGTAATCACTACATAATAATTGTGTCATAAATAAATATGTCTATCTAATGTCTAAAAATTATAAATGAAATACCATTATTTAGAAAATTAATTATCCTTTTGAATTAATATTTATTTATATATATATATCAGTTATATAGCATCATATTAAAATCGATTTAGTAAATTATATATTTTTATGTTTTAATTATCTTTAATTTAAATTAATTCTTATAAAATGTCATTTTAACATCCATATGAATTCATGTAGTCCAAATATCGACCCAACGATTCCCATGGTCTGAAATATTTCATCAAATTGGATTAGGAAACTTTTTAGGATAGTTTTATACTAATAAATTATTATTTTCTACCATTATTTATGAGATTTACCTTTTAACCATGGTAAATAAAAATAATCACTGAAGTTACTATTCATAATGTACAAAAACAGGTACCTATTTACACAATTAGAACCTTATAATTCCAAATATGGAATCCATTTTTCCATATTCAAAACAAATAATTTACAGTAATTAATTTAAAATTAATTAATGTTGTCAAAACCAAGAAGAGGGTTTTTATAATGTAATATGTATCAAAAGATTGACAAGATTTTATTTCCAATTTAAAACTGAAATTACATAAAATTAAAGAAATATGATTAAATGGTAAAAAATTAATCCAATTACACTTGACAAACAATTAGAAAGATAATCTCAATATATAAATAAATTAGATGAAAAGGCAGTTTCAAATTAAAATTCAGTATTTTTCAATCTTCACTAAATTTAGATTTTTATCAGAAAAATAAAAAAATTCAAAAAAAGTAAATTTTTATGTCCCTATTTTAAAAAATAAGTTTATTTAGTCAAATTTCAATTATAAAAGTGTCAAAAACTAGATTTAAAATGAGTGCACCATCAAAAGGCGATAAAAATGCATTTTTTGAAAAATACTTCTTTTATCTAAAAAATTAACTTTATTCTCATATCAGGTTCGAGAAAAAGTATAATATTAATTATAATGTAATAAAATTAAAAATTTAAATAATACTACTCATAAAAAAAAGTTTATATCCAATTAAATAATAAATTTTTAATAGTAAATCGGTAGTTAGTGAAACTAGGTATCATGTACAACGAAAGCTATCAGGGAAGGTCACTCTTGCGTGTTACGCAAGCGAAGAAAGTGTTTCATGTGTTGCATGATTCCTTTGGTGTTTCATATAAAATAATCCAAGCATATTTTATTTATATATTGAAAAAAATCGATACTCAATGTTGTGTGAAATGAATTCTATCAAAAGAACATGAAATTGTGTGCAATATTGGCCAAGAATAATGTTTCGTAAACTACAAGGTAATACGGTGTTAATTATAGATCGAGCTAATACTGGGGTACCATAAAACAAAATACATCAAAGAAATTAAAATAATGTATCTCATAAAGTCTTGGAGTGTTAAATTTTACCACCCTTAAAATTAATTTCTCCATTGAAATTCATCGGGGTTATAAATGGTTTTCTACTTGAATGTTTTTTCATGGAAACTGACATCATAAAAAGGAATACTAAAACTTCATTTTTAAACGGAAATATAGAAACATAAAGGTTACCCAACGTAACTCATCATTGGGTTTCCACATAAGAGAACCTATGTGGGATGTGAAAACATGTATATAGAAGAGAAATCTATCCCTCAGGTTCTGATGGACAATGATAGAGAACAAGTTTTGGAGAAAGGTAACTACCAAAAGGCCATAAATCTGCGATAATTTAAGGGACCATCTGATTCATTGGATAATAAGGTTCTAGGATAACTTTTTTGGTTTTCAAGACCATATTCCTAATTTTGATGAATTTTTTTTATGAGAAGAAATACTTACTTGATTTTAGTACCATTGATCATTCCCTAAACAATTTCCACTTCATCTCTTTTTTAAATAAATGAAGTATAATTTGTTATTCTTGAAGTGTTAGTAGATCATGCAATAGAATGATAAGTCATTCAATATATCTAAAGAAAAATGTTATAAAAGGTTATAAAATATGCACAAGTCCACATATAGTGAGACAATACATTAATATAACAATCTTAAACTGAAATATAACTTATACTATACATAAATTCATAACAATACAATCCTTCCAAAAAATGAAAATATAAAACATTATAAATAGGTGGACTAAATCAAATTATCATTTTTCTCCCATATCCCATTTGTCATTTCATGGTTTTCACATTCCAAACATGTTAATACCTTAATCATGTATTGTGTTGAAACCTGATAATAACATGAATTACTATAGAACCTTAGTGAAAACATGAATTCTATCAAAATTAACTATTTCCAAACACCAAAAATACCAAAAATTATACATACTCAAACCATTATATAACTTTTTCCTTATATCATTCATTATATCATTAATACTATAAGCCATCTCATTATCTCTTTATTCCTTCATTATGAGCATATCATGTACTTTGAAAAAATATATCAATCACTCTTAATGGTTACTGATACTGTATACTTATAGAAAACAACAATGGACCAATACATAGATATTCAAATATTCCATAATACCATAAAAGAACCTCTATAAAATTATTCTTGAATTCCAATATATAAACCCTTCAATCCATCCTCTTTAATGATTGACATGGAATATTTCCTTCCACAATTTAGAAGTAACCTCTTAGGTCATGGAATTGAGTGGGGTAATTTCCATGTTCTCCACAAATAAGTCATTGAAGTCCATGACATTATATAACTTTATGTCCCTTTTCCCCACACAGAAAACATCTTCCCCTCCATTTTAGGTATTCTTTATGGTTATTCTTTCCTTTTTCTTGATATGTAGAAAGGTTAATATTCTTTCTTCTATGTTCCTCACCATGAGAACAAGCATGAATGTCCATCTTCCTCTTATTATATTATATAGTAATACCACTAATGTTCACCTTGTTAATAATATAATGTGATGAATGATTTTTCATAATCACAATATATTTTACACTAGTCATTACACAATTTATTTGCTCATAGTCACTAATTTATTCATCCGATTCAATGTTTACCCAATTATTTATGGTTCCCTCCATTGACTAAAACACAAAAAGAAATGTGTGAGAAGAAAAAATCATTCTATGAAAACAACATAACAAAGGGGGAGTACATTCAATCGCTGAAATATTAGGTTTAATCCCAGATTATTTATGATCATTTCCATAATTATCATACTGTAACCTATAGTTATAATGAACCTTTGTTAAATCCATATAAATACCTTATAAATATCTCTAAGGATCTCACTAATTTTTTCGCATCATAGTTTGAAAAGCTTGACTAAACCTTCGCTCTGATACCAACTGTAGAGACACAATATTTCTGTAAATGCATATTACATTACACTTGAAGAATAGTTAATACATGACACAAATGGATTCCAAAAGACCATATTACTTTAGGGTCTTTGGAAACACGGAAAATAATCCTATAACTTTGTAAAAGATCTTAAACATATCCCATAGAGATATTACCATTTTTTTGACCTAAAATCATTTTTTATATACCAGGGAAAAGAAAAAAAAAGAAGGCTGAGAATAAATTCTCAGTATGGGTAAACATTGAGAACATAAAACAAAACATAAATATATTAATGTAAAAACATGAACATAATGTTTAAACATCAAAATCTTTAGTCATGAAATAAATCATGGTAGTACGTAAGGAATATATTATAATACAACATTGACTATGATATAATATAATTTGAATAAAACTTGTAATTGTGAAAAAAATATGCACATAATATGATTTATATAGTAGATAAGGCTTTACTACCAAGACCATAATAGTGGAAAAAGTACATTACTGAACCAGGATTACTTGCCCTTCCAGCCATGTATTACTAAAATAGATTTACATTCCATTCCATTAATGTCTATATCATTAGATATAAATCTTTACCCAATGAATTGGAGGGAGATATAGGTTCCCCAGATCACATAATGAAATCATTCTTACATGTTCCAAAAAAACATAAATCGTTCATCATAGCATAACCCGTGAAATAAAATGGGTTTCTTAAACATCATTCCATCAAAATCCATATAAAATAAAAGTATTTCATAAAAGTAAATCCATAAAAAAAGAAAAATCAAATTAAATTAATAATACGGATAAAAACATAACCCTATTTCATCTTATATGGAAAATAATTTTAATAAAAAAACAAGAACTTACTTCTTGATGAAAATTTCCTTTCTCTTTAAAAAATATTTTATTTTCTCAAAATATCATTCAATTTTAAAAAAAGAATTTAGTTGAAAATAAACATGTAAACATGTAGAATAATATCCATAGAAAAAACGTGTCATGAATATGTAAAAACTCATTCATGCGGTATAAGTTTAAAAAACATTCTCCTCGTACTATTGCCGAAAATGTCAAAACGCACCTCGTATGGTAAACAAAAGAAATATTCCTTCCACACCACGTAGTAAAAGTAAAAAAGGGGTAAAAATGAAATTAAATATACATATAATAATATTAAACAATTTATTAAATAATTTTTTGAAGACATGGACATGGATGATAAATATATTCCTAGTATATACTTACGAATAAACAATATTGGATAAAAACAAGATTGGAAAAGTTGTCCCTTACCGTAGGTCTGATTTATTCTGTATGGGTCTAAAACTCCTGTATAGTGGGTTTAAACATATTATTAACTTGTAATATAACCATAACAATATTTATTATATCAAATATTCTTTACTTATGACTTTATATTACCCGTTCATTTGTCAATTACATGTTAAAGCAACATTTTGGGTAATAATCGTTTTATTTATAGTACATGTTTAGACTTTTTGTTCATGATATCTCTACTTAGATCAGAATTTACATACATCTAGAATTTAATTAATGATTTATATATAATATATATTAATTATATAAATATTTATATATAATATATAGATAAATAAAATCAAATACACCGTTTACAGAGATGGTAGGCCGTACATACGCATGAACGATGTTTTGGATTCCTTATTGATTTGAAGAAAAGTCAGTAAATGATACACACACACAAAAAACACACACACCCACATACACATAAATCCAATAGATTTATTTTATCATATATTTCATGATTATTTATTTTATATACTTTATAATCATTCCTAAATGTTTAATGTGGAGCATAAATCTAATCACCCCGTGGAGATAGTAAGTCGTACGTACATATGAGTGACGATATCATTCCCATAATTGTAAAATGGTATTCAAGTGGATGGTGTATAAAATCTCATAATTATTATAAATTTGTAATAATAATATATAGTTATTATTTACCATTATACCCATCCAAGTAAGGTGGTGGTGAGAAACAGATTACACCGCAGCCTGGAGATGGTAAGTCGTACGGACGCACGTGTGGTGATTTAATTTTTTATAGGATGGATAGAATGTGAAATAGGATTGTTTCATATTTATAATAACATATCAATATATTATTGATACAGATGTAATTACTTTATATAGAAACAACTAATGAAGTGGAAGTAGAAGAAGAAAGAAATTTGAATGAATTGGTAGAAGAGATTACGTCTTCCCCAACGTGTCTCCTTTAAATTTTATAAAACACTAGCCTTGGTATTTTGAGAAGACCAGTGCCTCTAGAATGTAAATAAATAAGTTGGGAAGATAAATGTTTAGGGTTTGGACAATCTTGAAAGATCAAAATGGAGTGAAGAGGAGAGGGAGGAGGTGCAGTTTTGTAAAATAGGAGAGGGGCACTTTAAGAAACACTCACAATATTAATTTAGTATAAATTAAATTTCAATTAAAAATGGTAAAAAAATTATTTAATAGGATTATAAGATTATTTATTTGAATACCTATCATCCAATAATTTTTAGGCAACTTTGGAATAATTTTTTACCCTTATCTTTTTGGTTTAGCCGTTAATTTTACCCTTTTTAATCTTACCGTGATATCATGTTATTTACATATTGTGGGTTAATATAATTACCATATAATGTAAAATGACCAAAAAAAAGTTATTTATGACATATTTGGACTTATATTAACCATTTTTATGAATCTTATATTTTTAAGAATTTAATATCTTTTAATAAACTATTATATGTCTTAAGTTATGAATTATGTTAATTTTGGACATTATTCACACATGATTTTTTTTTTAAATTTCATAAAAACCTAATTAATTAGAACCAAAAGAATTAAATTATCCTTAATATGTCAATTTCATCCATAAAATTCGTGGATGGAATCAAAATGTTCAAATTAAATTTATTTTATTATATATAAATTCATTTATTTGAATCTTTCATTAATGAGGTAATCACTACATCATAATTGGGTCATAAATAAATATATCTATCTAATGTCTAAAAATTATAAATAAAATACCATGATTTAAAAAATATTTTTTGATTTCTAATTAATTTTTATAGACATAGATATTAGTTATATTACTCTATATTAATATCAAATTAGTAAAAGAAATATGTTTAAGTTATAATTCCCTTTACTTAAAATTAATTCTTTTAAAAAGTCATTTTCACATCCATGTGAATACATGGGGTCGCAAAATAGACCCACGGATTCCAATGGTCATAAATATATCATATAATAGGATTATGCCATGTTTTAGGGTAGTTTTATATACTAATAAATTATTATTTTTTACCTTTATTTACCAGATTTACGCTTTAACTATAGTAAAAAATAATAATTACTGAAGATACTATTGATAATGTAAAAGAATATAAGGTAACTGTTAACACAATTTGAACCTTATGAATTCAAATATGGAATCCATTTTTCCAAATTCAAAACACAGAATATTGAGTAATTAATTTAAAATTAATTCTCATTGTCAAAACTAAAAAACGAGATTTTAAGAAGTAATATCTATCAAAAGAATGGAATGTGTTTATGTCTAATTTTAAAGTGAAATTACATAAAATAAAAAAAATGGATTAAATGATAAAAACATAATAAAACTACAATTTAAGCCCAACTAAGAAGATAATCTAACTATATAAATAAATTAGATGAAAATGCAGTTTCGAATTAAAATGCAGTATTTTTTACTATTCAATAAAATTTGAATTTTGTTAGAAAAATACAAAAATTTTAGAAAAGTAAATTTGTATGTCCCTATTCCAAATAATAAGTTTATTTTGTAAAATTTAACTAATAAAACTATCAAAAACTAGATTTAAAATGGGTGCTCCATCAAAAAACATAAAAATGCATTTTTTTTTGAAAAATACATCTTTTATCTGAAAAATTGATTTTGTTCTGATATCATGTTCTAGAAAATGATTAAGATGAATGCTATTGTTAGACAATTAAAAATTTGCTTAATAATATTCATAACTGTTAGTTTATATCCCATTAAATAAAAATATTTTAATAATATATTGTTGTTTAGTGAAACTCGTTATCACGTACAACTCATGATATGGAGGATGGTCGCTTTTGCATGTAATGAAAGCCAAGTAAGTTTTTCTTATAGTACATGCTTACATTGGTGTTATGTATAACATAATCCAACCATTTTTTATTTATACATTGAATAAAATCTATACACAGTGTTGCATGGAATGAGTTCTATGAAAAGAACTTGAAATTGATTACAACACAATCTAAGAATATTGTTGCGTATAGTTCAATCTAATACGGTGTTGCGTGTAGTGCAAGATAATCTTGGTGTATAAAACAAAACATAAAAAAATAAATTAAAAGAATCTAACTCACAAAATCTCAAGGTGTTACAGATGATCCGACTATTTCATTCCACAAATGAAATAGTGAAATGACTCATTAAATGAAGTGTGACAGATACGTTATTTCATAAATAAACAGTGTAACAAAGCAATGACACAGTGTAATAGAAATTATGTGACACATTTCTATATTAATGGATTGACAGGATTGGATAAATGGGATGAAAAAACCTCGAACTCCTTTGACGAATTGATGGTGATGAATCCTCTCCAATGAACACTAGTGAATCACTAGCAACATCGACACACCTCGAAGAGTAGGACCAATGATAGATTAATGTCAATGACTTAAAACTCTTGAATATCCAAGGAAGGATAACAACCAACAAAGATATTTCCTCCAGTGCAAATCTATTCCAGGTAGGGGTTATTTTTGTGTTGAGTTTCCTTTTTCAGCATTCGAAAACAATGATCTCAGCTCAACCCATGAATAGGTTGATATGTAGATCCCTTGTTTTTGTGGTAGGGTGATTATACATGAGGTTTTATTGGGATTACTTTTTCATTATAATCCTAAAACTCCCATTTTTTGAAACTCTAATGCAGAATGTGCGGGCTGATAGGAACAAGACCCGACCCCCTCCACCTTTGTGCATTCTTGCGTGTCTTTCATGACTGTACCTACATGTTGATGGAAACTGGTTTTCGAGGCCATGTCAGTGAATATGAAACCACATGTAGGTCAAAGGTATAGAAGACTCGATTAAAGGACCACCAGAGTAGACTCGGTGGTTTGCGGAAGGAGTTGTCGGTGCACTGAGGGAGGTTCTGCAGACAGCTCAAACCGCGGCGTTGCGGTCGGATCCGTCGGTAGCCAGCCAACCACATGAGGATATGGAATCATCCAACCAACCATGTCAACTAGAGTGGCCCATGCTGCGCGGCCTATGACTTTGAGCTGACACACAGTCTAGTAGGGACCACATGGGGACCACGGTCCACCAAATCCTACCAGCCGCGTGTAGTTGAACTGGATTCCCATCAGGTGTTCAGGATTGAGAAAACCAGCCCTCCATGCATGCTGAGCCGAGGGGCATGAACATGGATGCGGGGTGGCTTGGGATGGAGTAATGAAATCCCGATTCTACGATCCGGGTCGGCGGGATAAATGTGGGCTGCTGGGAGGCCCGAGCTGGGAATGAACCGACCGACCTGTTGTGGGTCGGGTTTGATGGAACCGGGTCACTGGGCGACCTAGCAGGCTCAACCTCTGACTGAATGGGGTTGGTTCCCAAAAGGCACAATGGTCCTATACCACTGTCCTGACCATACCATGCCTCCCACACCTAATCTTGGTCGGGTCGGTCAAACCGGGCTAGGGTAAGTGGGGCCCCTGGGCTGGGTAAGTCTGGTCGGTCCAACCGGGTCAGATTAGACCCTGACACGACCGACCGCTGATTATTATAATGCCAATATCATTTAGATCAGTTGTCTGATTAGAGAGATGTTTGCAGCGTTGAAACCCTTACAATGAGGCAGATCATTTGGAATACACGAAGATGTTTTTCATGAAATTTGAAATATAACAAATTACTTGAGGAGCGGTTTATCCTAGAATCACATGCATGACATTCTAGAATGTTGGGGCTGACTGAGACCTGAATACCACTGACAAGAGACCCGGTATGGATCAGATACAAGAAACCCTCTGTGGATCGGCTATGATGGCCTAGTGGGAAGTGGAACTATTTTTCCCAGTAGGCCCATGGTGATTAGTGGCTCTGTGTGACCTAGACGACCCTTAATACTCATCAGGGATGAGTACCTAAATATGATGGCCAAAGTGGGAAGCTGATCTATGTGACCCAGCAAGCCCACTATGGGGAGCATCTATATGTGACCTTGCATACCCATGGTACTAATCATGGATGATTACCTTAACAGTCCAAGGTGTGTAGTGTACGACTGATAGTTTTTCCTTACATACATCAAATTATACACACATAAACTAATGTTACATTGTGTATACTTTCCTTTATGGTCTTTCCTTTTTGGTTTGGGGTCCTTACTGGTTATTGTGTTACTCACCTCTGCATGGGCTTTACCCACACATGTCGTGTCCCATGTAGGTTATTGACACTTTTATGGAGGCCTTGTCGGTCTGGGACCCATTGGTGCTTAGTGAGATGGGACAGACAGTCGTACTTCTATAGATATAGGCAGCAACCCTAAACCTACCCCTCCGGTGGGGTCTTAAGCAGACTGACTGTGGAACTTGAACATTCCTTTTTGTTTTTGGACTTGTATTATTTCCCCTTTGTATTGTAATCTATGTAGTTGTCTCTGTGAAAATTGTGGTTTACTTCGTGCTTACGTTCTATAGTTTGAGATTTGTGCGTGTGTATAGGATTAAAGTAAAGGGATATTCTTATTTAGTGCTAGTCACCAGGACCTAGCCTATGGATGTTGGGATTAGGGTAGTCACAATAAGGGCCTTGGGGGATGGGTCATGACACTTTGATTCAATTATTATAGAAAATATGAAGGATATAAATGATACTGTAGAATAAGAAATGAATAAATAATTTTACATTCTAGAGTGAATAAGAAATGTACCATGTACGACATCATATTCTTGCTCCACATCAACCATCGTGATGGCATAATATTTCCATTTCTCCTTTGGATTTTTTGTTTTTGACTCCAATTACCCACAAAGACGAAAGGTTTTGTGCACTTGTGTTCATAGTCCATTTTCTCCTTATAATTAAAGCACCGACCCATGGGTAGTTCATTAGGAGGTTCCCTCCTTTCCCCCCACATATTGACTGTATTCATCATTTCTCTTTCATTTTTCTGAGCTTGGTGGCCTTCTATCACACACATGAATCATTTCCTTATCCCTTTGAGATAATTCCCATGATACTTATTTACAAATTTTTGACATATGGGTAGTTGGAACATACTGACTTTTTTTACATTTTTCCCACAAACATGAAACTCTAATATTATCTTATTATCTCTATAAATATGAAACCATTCTCCTAAATCAATATCTACATTAAGAGAAAATCAAACCACTTATTAATAACTGTAAATGGATCAGATTTCTAAAGCCTTCAATGGTGTGGTTTTAAAGCTATAATTAATCTATCTATTTTTCTAAAATCACATAATAAAAAACGTGAGGTATATCATTCAATCCTAGTTAACGTTTCCTTATATGTCATGAAATAGTCTCCTTCATTTTGTTTTAGATCTATTAATTCTCTCTCCATCGTTGTTTGAATTGTTTAATTGAAATACTTATTACGAATTTTTTTAAATCCCCCCACCCAATATATTCTATTTAATCCTTTTTCTTGTAGTTCTTTACTGAATACCACCATTGACCAGATTCTACCTCTAAATAATTAACTAAAATAGTCTCAATCTCTTTCTTGGAATACTAGATCAATGAAAACATCTTATCAATTAAATTAATCCACTGTTCTATAAATAGTAGATCTAAATTTCAACTAAACATTGGTTTTCATTTTCATATATTGGACTCCGTAGATAGTATATATTACTTGGATGAAGGTGGATGTTCTACATGACTGAAGATATTTTCCATAGAAAAAGAAAACTAGGTAATCATTTCCATGATGTTTTTAACTCCACCTCCCATGGAATTGGGGAAGTTATTTTTAGAATAATTGAATTGTCCTTTATATAGGTTGTTGATTTTGTTTTCTTAGTTCCAATGATTTTCTAAAATAAGAATGGTTTAAAAAAAATTATGTCAACAAATCAGGATTAAAAATTTATTATTTTTCTTAAATAACTTTATGGAAAATCTTATGGGATCCCATTGTTTAAACTTTTATAAAAATTAATCTTATAGGATTTTTTTATAATATAGACTTATAAATATTATTATAACTATTGTTTTATAATCATATATCCCAAATTAACCAAACCATGTTCTAATACCAACTATAACGACCCTACTTATTTACATGAATATTACATATTTATAAAGATAATCAACATAATAAAATTACAAACCTAGATAAAAAGGTATAATGTCCTAGGAAAATTAAGACAATACATAATTATTTCATAATAAAATAGAAAATTTATTTAATTCTTTTTTTTCTAGCATAATTGTGGCCTTCAAGTTCTTATTAGTACAAGTAATAACCTAATGATATACATCAATGAAATGGGTGAGCTAAAAGCCCAGTAAAATGATAAATAATGACATAATTCTATATATAATAGGTAAGAATAACAATAATCATCATAAAATAATCATAGGGTCATCATTATAACCATTAGTGAAACCATTATGTAAATTAATGTAATTTCAATGCATAAAAATGAAATATCTTTTCATAGTGGTAAAACCAGACATAGTTTTGATCAATTCTAGAGTCATTTTTAGAAATAAAATATGTGAATATAAAAAACATCATCATTGTGAACGAGTATATAATCATCTTCCTGAATATTTCACATTATCTTGTGAGATACATAAAATTACCCAATCCATTGGAGGGATACAAAATTCTATGCTCATGCTTTACATTACAACATTTACAGAACCGTGCATGAAACATAAAACATATATCAATCAAATTCATGAAGTAAACCCAAGGATGAGAATGAGATTCATAATTACTTCATCAAGAATACATTAATTAATAATATCCTTGGTTAAAAAATTCAAAGGAAAAATAATTATTGTATATAATACATCATTTTTAATTAGTGGAAAAGAAGTATTTCCAAAGTAGTAAAATATGAGTTTTTGGAAATTGAAGTAACTCTAATAAAATTATTTTTTAAATTTCATGAAATTATAGGAATATTTATATCTTATAATGAAAACGGAAATTTAATTTTATAAAAATATTATGAACATTTATACATTTGTAGAGAGAATATCCCCATTAATGGAATTGGGTTTGAGAATCCTGTTACCTTAATTCATGCTTAATGTTGTCACATTTTCGACTCCTGAATAAGAAATGTAGATTTATTAAAAAAATTATCAAGAAGTGTATTACAATAATTAATTAAACTATTTATCTATTATAATAATTTTATAATATATATATATATATATTAATTTCAATTTATGAAATTGAATCATTTTGATATCATGTTCTTCTTAATTTTTTTCCATCGATTTCTCTATTTTTTATAATGTGATTTATACATTTGAATAATTAATTACAGAATATTATAATAGATATATTTAATTTAATTTATATTACATATATTTTAATATATATATTTTTGATGGTTGTTATATTTGTTGACTTGGAAATGTCT
Organism: Viscum album; assembly: GCA_963277665.1. Classification (NCBI taxonomy): domain Eukaryota; kingdom Viridiplantae; phylum Streptophyta; class Magnoliopsida; order Santalales; family Viscaceae; genus Viscum; species Viscum album. Next base: position 634,080,606 of record OY728138.1, on the reverse strand, counting down.
TCGTATGTGGTTAACCAAATTTTGATGGGACATTATCAGGATAGTGGGAGGAAGAAGTCTAAAATTTTATATTATTATAATACTTTTAGTAGGTTAAAATAATTAATATAATGATAAAATAATTCATAATTATTATTTTAAGGGTTATATAGTAATTGTTTCATGGAAAAAAGGGCTAAAATAGAAAGAAAGAAATAAAAATAGAGAGAAGTGGAACATGCCTTAATCCTCGGTGCAATTTATCTTGTATGACAACATAACTTTTGGGTGATTAGGGATGAATTTATATATAATTTATCTAAGGATTATTTAATTGTTGATAGGTATGATTTTCAATGACATTAGGCTTTTAAATGTGTGGGATGAGTGTTTTTACAAAGGGAGGGAGAGTGGTTATTTATTCTTGAGGAGACATGTATTTTTAGAAAAAAATAAGAAATAAAATAATAAATCCTAGGTAAAAATTTTAATTTTTATATTGAGATTATAAGTCATATTTTAATATAAAATATTCATTTTAAGACTTTAAATATCATTTATAATTCTAATTCATGAATATATTAAAAGGTAAAGTGGATAGAAAGAAAATTTTATATATTAAGAAATCACTTTTGACATTAGGTTTTTGAAACTTTTTTTAATTTTGTAAATAGATATTATTGTATTTTAATGATCCATTTATAAAAATAAATATACTATATAAGAACCTAATTTTATTTAAATTATTATATCACTATTAAATCATGAAATATGTAATTTAACATACATTGGTAATGTGAAAACATCTATTTTCATTATTCACTCAAAAATTAATGTATTTCTAAAAATTACCAAAAACTAAACCATGAATAATTTATACGTTATAACTTCTAAAATGAAACCTATTTAAAAAAAATATATTTCAAGCATATTTAAATTTAAAATTTAATTTTAAAATGATTATTTTCACCAAAATGTTTAAAATACAGTATATTAAAATTGTTTTTATATTTTCATTGAATTTTTTAATCATGATATATTTTTTAAGATTATTAAATTTATATTTAATTAAATTAACAATGATAAATATTATTTATTTCATATTTATTATTTTGAGGTGAAAATACTCTTCTAGTAGTTAGGTTAATATTCTAGCGGTCACATTGCCTCATATAAATACCTTGATATTACTTCATTCATTTATTCCACTCAATACATCTCAATGTTATATATTTCCTTTTTTTCAATAAAATATATTTTTTTACTAATATTTTTCATCTTCTCTATAGTGTTTTCAATCTTGGTGATTATTCTTGTAGATTGGTTTGATCCATATTTTTCTATTTTAGTTTTTTTTATTTTATGTTTTTTCCTCATTTTAATGTATTGAATTTTATTTATTTTCAAAAAACATTTTGGTTTTCCTATATTTTGTATATAAATAAAATTAAATGACTCCAACTTATTTAGGAAACAAATTTACTAATAAAAACTGGGTCGTTACATATTTGTATATTAACAAAATATAGTTTCCATCATTTTATAAAAAAATATTTTAACAGCCACTCAATATTTTATTTTGATAATTTTTATGTCATCTTCCAAGATAAAATTATTAAATAATATTTTTAAATATATATTTTTTATAATTATTTTATATTTCCCTTTTCTAAAACATTATGTATTTTATATATTTTTATAATTAAATATCTTTTAAAATGTAATATATTTTGGAGAATTTGTACATCTTGTTTTTGAAAAAGTTATGTCTTTTAAAATTCCATTATTAATTTGTTTTTAAAATAGAATGGTTTGGATATATTTTTAGGTTAACTTTTTCAAAATAGTTTTCCTTTTTCATGTTTTAATTATTAAATATTCCTTTAAAAGTGAAATATTTCATTGTTTTTTTACTTATCAATTTGAAAAAATTTATACATATTCGAGGTATTTTTATTTAGAATTATTTTTATTTATGTCTTAAAAATACATATCACTTCCATAAAAAATAATTTTTAATTTATTCTATCAATAAATTTCTGAAGGGATTTGTGAAAATGTTTTCATTTTAAATTAAATTTGACCTTAAAGAGTTACTATTAATGAAGTAATGTGTTAACCACACTTTATATGTTATTATGATATGATTTATGTTAGAAAATGTGAGTATTTATATTAAATAATTTTTTATGTAATGATATGCATTGTTATTGAATTTTTACATAAACACAGTCTTTATCCATTGGTTTTTATGCGATTAAGATTATTATTTTTCCAATATTCAAATAAATGTATTGATTATAAGCTCTATGTGACCTCCATATCCCTTGAATTAGATGGATAAAAGAATATAAATCATGATATATAAATATTATGTGAATGGGTTAGAAATTAAATAGGTTTTCAAAAGACGAGGGTGATGGATGTATTCTCCACTCACAATTTTACATGTAAATGTGTTAGTAAATGGATCTGTTCTGTAATGACCCAAATCTGGAGCCACTCAACTGGTGCCCCATACCCGGTTCACCACATGACCTCAAGCGCATTTCCCCAAATTCCAGAGGCTTCCAACTAGCAGTATGGGCCTTAGTGAGTCATTGGGGAAACTATGCCCTCATTTGGTAAGGTATACAAGGGAAAGGAAATAACAGTCAATAGAGGAAGTAGTAAACAACATACAATAACAAAAACTAAACAGCGGATGCAATAAATATATAATAATGATGATAATGATGCAACAGGTACAAGTGTCTAAGGAAAGTAGCAAACACAACAACGTGCTAAAATACAACTGAGAAACAAAGTATGAAAAGTAAGCAGTAACTCCAGCAGCATTGCAAGCCTCAGATCAGTCCTATGCTCTCCAACTCCAACCAGAAATCATGTACCTAAAGTAGAGGGGACATAGTCTCTATCCACACCTGTAACCATATAACCTTTTTAGTCTAAAAAGTAGGACCCACACAGGGTGTGAGACTAATCCCAGTAGGCAACCACCACATGATCTGTGCCTTACTATCAGTGAGCAATATAGACAAAGTAATGGAAATGAATGCAGTAGAGAAACAGGAGTACAATAAAGTTAAATGTCCTACAAATATCTATTCAAATTTATTTATTAATTTAATTCAATCATTTAGTTATCAACCAAGGAATATAGAAAACAACTCTATACTCCAAAAGCATTATAAGTAACACAACATGTATCCTAGTGGACTACCTAAACAAGAAGTAGTACAAAACCCAAGCTTGTTATTTGGATTGGTGGACTCATCACAACCAACAAAAAATTATTCAAACTTACTCTCTGGGTGGCTCATACTTGCAGACCCCTCTATTCAAGTAATCATACAAAGGAATAGACACTTCGGGAAGTTCTCACAGTCAATTCCCCTATGGTATTGCAATGATAGCTATAAACTCTTTGAGTAAGCACTTATGTATAATTCCCCCTGTAGTCTCGATACGTAACTAAGGACACTCTGAGGAAGCACAAATTCCAATTCCCATAGGTCCTACTAATGATACTAATTTATAACAGACTCTCTAGGGAAGCCCTTAATTGCTAATTCCCTCTTTAGTCTACCGCACCAGGTTCACAAAACCCTGGGTAGTCCCGTCATGAATAATCGACTATCAGGATCCCTATGTAAGTTCAAAAAACTACTTGGATAATAGGTACAATGCATCAAAAGCATATAAACAATGGGAAATTCATGCAATCAATTATATCAAGGCAGACAGTCAAAGAAACAAGGTCTGCCTCAGAGGCAGCCTAAGCCAAACGACGATAAACAGCCAAAACAAGGGAAACACCCATGGTGTGATCCTCAAACATGCTAATAAGAAATAATTATTCATCTAAAAAACTCAAGAATACAAGCAATATAAGGCATATACTAATGCTGGATCAAAACCCTATCCCGAGATACGCGATACATGGGAATTTGGAACAATTGCACAAAAACTCAAAGAAATTCAATGTAATGCCTCAAACCACCTACCTCAATCCTAGGAAATAGATATACTTGAACCTCGGCCCATGAATCTTCCTAGAATGGGGTATATCTTTAAAAACATCTAAAACCTTTAACCTACGATAACTCTCATAAGAGACAGAATCAGGAAACATGGCCAAGGAAGAACCAAGAAATCACCACTGTGATTCAATTGTAATTGACAGTGTTCGATTCAGATAACTGCTGAATGATCCGTGGCTCGGAGAAGATCAGTGGCCGTACCCTCACTCTCGGTCAAATAAGCTGGAGAAGAAGATGTTTTTGGGGTTAAGACGCAACCCCGGTACGTTTAACAGAAAAAGAAAGTACACAACGTGTACTTTTGGAGTACATGGCGTGTACTTGCCTTTTCCATACTCCGATTTAGGAAGCCTCCAAGTCACCCTTACACGGCCATGTGTGTGGCCATGACACGGCCAGCACACAACCATGAGCGGTATAAAAGTACACGGTGTGTACTCATAAAGTACATGGCGTGTACTTTGAAAATTTCCAGATTTTCCTCTTTTTCCCAAAAACTACCAGAAAAGGAAAAAAATACCTGAAAAAAAGATCCAAGTTCTTAAAAACGTCCCCCATTAAATAAATTCTTCCTCAAATTTCCCTAACAAGGTGGAAAAGAAGAAACCTCGAACAACTCTGGCCACTATGATAGCATATCAGCCTCCCTCTCCTAAGTCTCATCCTATACACGGTCATGCTGCCGTAGCACCCACACCAGAGGAACATACCGGACATTGAGTACCTTTGCACTATGATCAAAAATCCTGATAGGATGATCCTAGAATGATGCATCTTGCTCCAGATCAACCTCCTTGAGTTGAAAAACATGAGACGGGTCTGAGAAATAGTGTCGAAGCTAAGAAACATGGAAGACGTCGTGCATAGCCTGGTACATCTGAGGTAACTACAACCTATAAGCAACCAGCCCGACTCTCTACAGAACCTCAAATGGCCTGACGTATCTCAGTGAAATATTACCTGTCTCCTGATCCTCTTCTATCCCAACCTCGGGGTAACACGTAGGAAAATTTGATCTCTGACCTTGAACTCCAAAGGTCGTCTCCACTGATCAGCATAAGATTTCTGTCGAGACTGTGTAGTAGCCATCCTTTTCCGAATCAACTCCACCAGTTCGGTGGTCTCTTGAACAAGACAAGGTCCTAGTATACCTACCTATCTTGCCTCTATCCAACACAATGGTTATCGGCATGACCTACTGTACAATGCCTCATAAGGCGCAATCTGAATAGTTTTTGAAAACTATTATTGTAGAAAAACTCCACTAGAGGTATATGTCTCTCCCCAGAATCTCCAAAATCAAAGATGCAAGCTTGTATAATGTCCTCTAGAACCTGAATTGTGCGCTCTGACTGGCCATCTGTCTGGGGATGGTAAGTTGTACTAAGTAGTACCTGTATAGCCAAATCCCTCTATAGCCCTTACCAGAAATGCGGCGTAAAGTGGCCATACTTATCTGAAATGATAGTACTCAGAACCACATGAAAGCGTACAATATCACAGATTTACAACTGTCCAAGCTCATCAACACTGAAGGTATCTTTAATCGGCAAGAAGTGAGCAGCCTTCATGATCCTGTCAATGGCAACCCACACCGCGTCATTCCCTCAAGGGGATCTCGGTAACCCTGTCACGAAGTCCAACGTGACATCATTCCACTTCCCATCGGGAATGGGAAGCTACTGTAAAAGCCATGCTGGTCGTTGGTTCTCTGACTTCACCTACTGACAGGTGGAACATCTCATGACAAAACCAGCAACATCTGTTTTCATGCCTGGCCACCAATACTGGCGAGGTAGATCACGATACTTCTTGGCGACGCTAGGATGAACTTCTGAAATTGGGGAATGAAAGTCTCGCATCAGCTCCTCTCATATATCTACGACACCCATATGTGTCCCTAGAAATGAAAGATCTCACCCTCGCCTATGGTTCATCTGGGAAGAGGGTCCTCTCCTGACATGCTTTCCCATAGGACTAGGCCTTCATAATCTGATAGCTACCTCATTCGAACTCAGTCAACAAGGGTAATGGTAACAACTACAGCATAAAGAAAAGTCTTACCCTATATATCATGAACCTCCAAATTCATCTTTGAGAACAGAGCCATAAGCTTCCACTTGCTGCTGGCCACCTGAACTGCTTATATCTGCGTCCTCCTGCTTAGTGCGTTTTCCACAGCGTTTCCTTTCCCAGGCGTATAAGAAAGCTCAAAATTGAAATACTGTAGGTACTCAACCCACCCCCTATATCTCAAATTCAAGTCCCGTTGTGTGAAGATATACTTGAGGATCTTTTGGTCAGTATATACCAAAAAATTCTCTCCCAGAAGATAATTTCTCCAACAACGCAAAGCATGAACAACTGCAGCCAACTCTAGGTCATGCGTAGGATAGTTCCTCTCATGTGGCCTCAAATACTGAGATCCATATGCAACAAAATGATCCTCTTGCATAATCACTGTTCCAAGACCGATGCCAGATGAATCACAAAAAACTGTATAACTCTTGCCCGGCTCCGGCAAAACTAGAATCGGTGCTGAAGTCAATCTTCCCCTCAGCTCCTGAAAGGCTGAATCGTAGGCTTCTGACCAAACATACTTCACCCCCGTCTTAGTCAAGCCCATCAAAAACGCTACTAAACATGAGAAGTCCTGTATAAACCGCCAATAGTAACCATCCAGCCCTACGAAACTTCATACCTTGAAGAAATTCTTTGGCTGCTCCCAAGTAACTACTACTCTCACATTCTCTGGGTCTACTAATACTCTTTTCTCTGAGATGACATGCCCTAGGAAGTGAATCTCGTCTATCCAAAAGTGTCACATTGAGAGCATAGAATATAACTGATTCTCCCTTTGTGTACTCAAAACGATCTCATGATGGGTAGCATGGTCATGTCGAGTGTGAGAGTACACCAAGATATTGTCCATAAAAACCACCATGAAAGAATCCAAGTAAGTATGGAAAACTATGTTCATCAGTGCCATGAAAACTGCTGGCGTGTTCGTGAGACCGAACGACATAAACAAATACTCATACAGACTATACCTACTCCGGATGGCTATAAGAGGTATATCAGATGGTCTGACACGCAACTGATGATAGCTAAATCTCAAGTCGATCTTAGAGAACACTATGGATCCTCAAAGATGATCAAAGAGATCATCTATCTATGAAAATGGATATCAAATCTTTAATGTAAACTGGTTTAGCTTCCGATAATCTACACAAAGTCGTAAATTACCATCCGCCTTCTTTGTAAACAGGACAGGCGAACACCAAGGAGAAGTACCAGGTCGGATAAAACACTTTACCTGCAACTCCTACAACTTTTTTTTGAGATCCTTTAACTTAGGCATAGATATCCTATAAGGAAGTATGGATACCGATGCTGATCCTAGAACAATATCAATATATAAATATACCTCTCGCTCTAGAGGCAAACCGGAAAAGTCTTCTGAAAAAACATCAATGAAACGATCCACCACTTGAGGAAAGTCTAACTGAGAATTCCCTCGGTCATCCAGATATAAGCTACAAATCTGGGACATGACACTGCCCAACCCATGGTGCTCTGGTCCAGCTCTACTCACCTGGTCATTCCATTATCCCTTGTGAAGAAAAGTTCCACCCTCCGGTGATGTGAAACTCACCCTACGATGATAACAATCGAAAAAGGCCAGGAAGGGAACTAACCAGTCCATACCGAGAATGTCATCATATCTTGTCATCTCCAAAACATAAAGATTCCATGAAAATTGACATCCACAAAACTCAAGGCGGTAGTTTAATCACTGATGCACACTAGTCGTTCTAATTCCCAAGGGATTGTCTAGCGTCAACATATTCTCAGAAGTATAAACAGTAAGTCTAAGGATTTCCATAGTATTCACAGAAATAAATCTATGAGAAGCTTTTGTATTGAAAAGTGCAGAGGATAAAACTGTGGATACTAAAATTTTACCTCAAACTGTAGAAGGTCCAGGATCTTACTCCAGATGAATTTGCTCTACTGCAAAAGTCTGGCCTGCACCATGGACCTGTGTACCAGCCTGAGATCCCTGAGCTGGACCTCCCTAAGCCTGACCACTGTGTCCACGACCACTACCCTGGCCTAAATGACCTGAAGAACTCTTGCCCCCATTCTACTACAGGATTGGTAATTCTTCTCCTATACACGGAGTCGAAACTGATCCTCCTTCACCAGCCGTTGGGAGGAGAACCTTACAGAAATGTTGTAGTTGACCCATCTTGCCGCAAGATCGAAACTCCACTAGGTCTCTTGGGAATTGAGGCTTCAAATGGATGCTTCTTCTACACTGATAGCACATGACTTGGATTCCATAAAGAAGAACCCATATACCAAAAGAAATACCCTCCTTCCTCGAGTCACCTCGTGTAGAATCTCAGTGGCGCTTCCTGCTATCTATCTGAAATGAATCAGCCCTGGGTGCTGAACAACCCTAGTCTATAAATCTAGTCTTCCTCATATTTCACTCTGTGATAAGCGCTTGGTTGACTATCGGAGTAATAGAAGTCAACTGAAAAATGTTCACCTATTATCTGACGTCTGGTCTGAGGCCTTCCTCAAACTTCCTCGCTAAAAACAAATCACCTTTCCCCAGAATGGGAGTTAAAAGATTTAACTCTATTAAGAGATAAGAATACTCTATAACTATGATAGTACCCTGCTATATGTTTAGGAACTCTCTGGCTCTGCCATCCCTTAGTGTCGCTGGGTAGAAGTAGTCATAGAACGTATGCTGAAACTCATCCCAAGCTATAGCCTGTTGGTGCCCTACCTTTGAAACCACATCCCACCATCTTTTGGTGGAATCTCGTATCATATAAGTCGCAAGCTTCACTCTCCTCTACAAAGGTGTCCCCAGGTGATCGAAGATGGATATCATGGCTTCTAGACATGGCTCCGCAGCCTATGGTCCTCCATCCCCTATGAACGTGGGGGGATGCTGCTGCTGAAAAACCCACGTCAGCTCTGCCATAGACGGGTCATGATACTAGGCTCCCTGAAAGGTCTGTATGAATCTCATGAAACCCTCTCTGAATTGAGTGTCGGTACCAGTGTCTGGAATCACTGCAGGTTCCATGTCTGGGATGATAGGCGGAACTACTGGTAGTCCCTGATCTACCGCATCAAGCGTACGGTCACTACCTGGTTCCTGACATGCAACGGGTGGACGTCACGGTGCCATGACTCTGCAAAGTCAAAATCACACTTTAGATCACATTAACAAGAACTGAAAACTAAGAGTGTAAGAAGGGAACAAGAGAAGGAAGCATTAAAAATTTACAAAGCATGACTACACGGCATGTATAAAGACTACATGGTGTGTTCTATTAAGTAATTTATATAGGTGTGTTATCCTACCTAACTGGTCGTGTAACACCTCAAATACAGAGTGTGTTGTCCCAACACAAGACATGTACATGAATTCCCTTCCCTGCCCAAGTCCTTCTACATGGTTAAGCCACACGACTCTCCTCAGAAGAAACTACATAGTGTGATTAAGGTTTACATGGCATGTACTTAACAAGCTTCACCAGGCCCGTGTTGTTAGTGGCATAGCCTGTGTGCCCAGGTCACACTACACGGTGTGTTCCAGAAGGACACGGTGTGTACTAAGAAGTCCTAAAATACCGTTTGGTTAGCTACAAAACTGGCTACACAGTTGAAACTACACGGTGTGTTTCACGAGGACATGAAGTGCAAGAGAAAGGATGACACCGACACGTGTTGTTCTTGACACGGCTGGGTACCTAGATCAAACTACACGACATGTAAAATTCTGACACAACGTGTATGTGAAAAGATAACCAGACCAGTGTTCTTCGTGACACGGTCGGGGTGCCTATTTAATACAACACGATGTGCTAACTAGTACATGGTGTATTCCTACAAGATTTTTCACAACCCAGTGTCCTTTCTCACATGGTCAGTGACACGGTTATAGACTACACAATGTGTATTCATAAAGTACACGCTGTGTATTCTGTTTTTTTCTGGATAGTAGCCTTAGAACTGCACCAGAGCCCAGAAAACACAGAAAAACAAACATTAAGGTGTCAAATTACAATCCGTGAGGGCCCATACTCCCCACGAATCATATCTTGGCATCATAACAATGCATATAACAAGTAAACAATATATCAAACTCTTGATCCACCAAATTCCGGTCCTCGAGGGCCCATAACACCTCTAAGACCAATGTTTGGCATCCATGATAAAGAATCCTAATAAAATGATACCCTATCAACATAGTAGGTATTCTATCACAACAGCTATCACAACAGCATGCATAGTCTATCACAATTTCTATCACAACAGCATTCAACTTCTAATGCAGTCTAGATGGCATGGAAAAATGCATGACATGTGATTTCCTTACATGTTCCTATATGATGTATGAGATGGAATACCCTCATCTAATCGGGTTGCAACAAAATATAACCACAATCATATAAATAGTAACAACACAAAACCAGTGCACCGCCCAATGGTGAAATCAATTAAACTATAACATTTTCAAAACTAAAAAATTGTAATATTCGAGGTAACCTGGCTTTTTCCCTGTACATGAGTTCTAGAACTCCCGTGCATAGATATTTACCATTTACCTATTCCATCCTATCCCTGTCTAATTTCTCTAAACCGTAATTCGATAGAAAAGAAAAGAAAAGAACCTCCCTTTGATACCACTTTGTAACGACCCAAATCCGGATCCACTCAACTGGTGCCCCATACCCGGTTCACCACATGACCTCAAGAGAATTTCCCCAAATTCTAGATGCTGCCGACTAGTAGCGAGGGCCTTGGTGAGTCATTGGGGAAACTATGCCCTCATTTGGTAAGGTATACAAGGGAAAGGAAATAACAGTCAATAGTAGAAGCAGTAAACAAATATAATAACTGAAACTAAATAGAGAAAGCAATGAATATATAATAATTATGATAATGATGCAGCATGTACAAGTGTATAAGGAAAGAAGAAAACACAACAACGTGCTGAAACAAAACTGAGAAACAATGTACGAAAAGTAAGCAGTATCTCCAGTAGCATCACGATCCTAAGCTCTGTCCTATGCTCTCCAGCTCCAACCAGCAATCATGTACCTGAAGTAGAGGGGCCAGAATCCCAATCCACACCTGCAACCATATAACCTATTTGGTCCAAAAAGCAGGACCCAAACAGGATGCGAGACTAATCCCAGTAGGAAACCCCACAAGATCTATACACTACTATCAGTGAGAAATATAGAAAAAGTAATGGAAATGAATATAGCAGAGATACATGAGTACACTAAATTAAACAATCCTAAAAATATCCATTCACATTTATTTATTAATTTAATTCAATCATTTAGTTATCAACCAAGGAATCTAGAAAACAACTCTATACTCCCAAAGCATAGCAAGTAACACAACATGTATCCCAGCAGACTACCTAAACAACAAGAAGTACAAAGACCCAGACACTCTGGGAAGCTCTCATACTAGCAGAACCCTCTAGTCAAGTAATCATACAAAGACCCAGACACTCTGGGAAGCTCTCATAGTCAATTCCCCTATGGTATTGAAACGATTGCTATAAACTCTCTAAGAAAGCACTTAGGTCTAATTCACCCTGTAGTATCGATATGTAACTAAGGAAACTCTAAGGAATCACAAAGTCCAATTCCCTTAGTTCTTTCGAATGATACTAATTTATAACAGACTCTCTAGGAAAGCCCTTAATTGTCAATTCCCTCTTTAGTCTACCGCACTAGGTTCACACAACCCTGGGCAGTCCCATCATGCATAATCAACTATCAGCAGCCCTATGTATGTTCAAAAAAATACTTGGATAATAGCTACAATGCACCAAAAGAATATAAAAATTGTGAAATTCATGAAATCAATTATATCAAGGCATGCTGTCAAAGAAACAAGGTCTGCCTCACAGGCAGCCTAAGCCAAACATCGATAAACAGCCAAAACAAGGGAAACACCCATGGGGTGATCCTTAAACATGATAAAAAGAAATCATTATTTATCTAACAACCTCAAGCAAACATGAAATATAAGGAAGATACTAATTCAGGATCAAATCCCAAACCCGAGATACCCGATATATGGGAATCCGGTACTTTTAAACAAAAACTCAAAGACATTCAACGTAAGGCAAAACACCACCTACCTCGATCCTAGGAGATCGATATACTTGAACCTCAGACCATGAATCATCCTCAAACGGGGTAGATCTACACAAACATCTAAAACATTCAACCTATGATAACTCTCATAAGAGAAAGAATCAGGAAACGTGGCCAAGGAATAACCAAGAAATCACCACTGTGATTCTATTGCAAACGACGATGTTCGATTCGGATAACCGGGGACGAATCAGCGACTCGGAGAAGATCTACAACCGTACCCTCGCTCTCGGTCGAAGAAGCTAGAGAAGAAGACTTTTTTGGGGTTAAGATGTGACCCAAGTCCGTTTAACGAAAAAAAGAAAGTACACGACGTGTACTTTTGGAGTACACTGTGTGTTCTTGCCTTTTCCGTACTCTGCTTTAGGCGGCCTCCAAGTCACCCTTACACGGCCATGTGTGTGGTCATGACACGGCTAGCACACGACCTCGAGTGGAATCAAAGTAAAAGGTGTGTACTCATAAAGTGCATGATGTGTACTTTGAAAATTTCTATATTTTCCTCTTTTTGACAAAAACTACCAGAAAAGGAAAAACATACCTGAAATGAAGATCTAAGTTCTTACAGGTTCATGAATAGTGACTATGATGGCCTTATGATCTGATCATAATTTTACCTATTAATAGATTCTAAAGATTCATTATCCAAAAAGATTGAGGGTGATGTAATTATTATCTAATAAAAATTTTACACGTGATCAATAAATAATGTATCAAGGATCACAAATGGCGACTTTGACGGTATTAAGTTCTAATAAATATTTTATGTGTGAAAATTTTATTAAAAAAACAGGTTTAAAATAAATGACTATGATGTAATTATTACACAATCACAATTTAACATTTGAATTAGTCATCAGGATGACAGGATCACAAAGGGTGAGTGTGATGAAATTTTTCTTAAATCACAATTTTATGAATGAGTAGATTGGTGGGTAACCAGGTTTAAAAAGAAAATAAATAAAAATATTATGATTTTTCACATTATTTAATACATTAATAACTGATATTAAATTCTTCCTATTTTATTTTTTCAATATGTGGTATGACATCTATCACTTTAGATGTTATTTATGTGGTTGAAACAAAAAGATTTATGGTGATCGTTAATAATTATCTATGATGAAACAATCATCCCTTATATTTAAAGTGCTAAATAATATTGAATATATTATCACACATATCATTGAAAATAAATGATTAATTTTCCAGTCACAGTGATCCAATATGTTTAGACACCATAGATGTATTCATATTGTTTGGAAACCATAATAAAAGATTATAATAATTTTTTTGAAAGTTGTGGGGAAATTTGTTTTGAATCATTTGTGCCATGAAATTGTTAACATCATATATTATAGTGAGTGAATGAGTACCATTTATGTATTTTTTAATTAATTTGGAATTAACATGTTATTGATGATAATAAGTTGATATTTACTTGAATGTTTCTAGGATATAGAGAATGGATAAAATTTGAAAAATAGAATTATGCATCAAGGAATGATTAGTTTCCCCTTTTATTTGTTAATAAAATGTTTAAATGGTTATCTGGGAATGAGATAAATTATTTTAAAATAAATAATTTCAATACAATATGATTATATTATCAGCCAACAATTTTAGTAAGAAAAAATTCATTAAACCATATCATACTTTTTTATACTCACACAATTAGTTTGGTATATTTAAAACACTTAACCCTTTTCAACAATGCATGAAACCTTTTTTTTCATTGTATGGATGTGTAATTTCTTAATTAATTCATTTATTTTATATAAAATGTTTGACCAATAATTTTCAGTATATACAAAATTTATCAACATGTTCATATATTGATGGAATAGGATGTTCATATTGATAAATTAGGAAATTAACTAGTTTATGATGAATGATAATATAATATATAAACACCAAATTTATATGTATGAAATAATTTATTATCAATATCATATATAGTAATTCAATAGTTTCAATTCACCACATTAGTGAGGTAGTTAGATATATTTTGGGGATATTAAATTTTTAAATAACACTTTTAAAAAGTACATCATAATTGATAATCCTTCTAGTATATTAATAAAATATGGGTGTTACCTCATTTAATGAGTAATTAATTATAGAGTAATTTTATATAACAAATATGAAGCTTGTGAATGATCCAACTAATTTCCACTAAATTAAGAGCACACTTTTTAATCAATAACTAATTAAATTTAGTAAATTTTTTCGTATCCCTTTTCTAAAGAGTTGATATAATTTTTCTTCTCATTATTAATGAAATTATAACTCTTAGTGAATCATAATCAAATTACACTACAATAAAAATATATATTTTTTATATAATATATGTTTTGTTGAAAATGTTAGACAATTATTTTACATTACAATATGAAAGTCTATATAGATCAGGTAGAAATGAAATAATTTTTTCCATGATAATGATTCCAATTCATGCTTTATTTTTGAATAAATTTTCTATAGAAGTCTTAGAATGGAATCATAGATACAATTAACCAAAAAAATAACTAATTTCCCACACTTTTAGGATTTAAATAATTGACATTATTAGTTTTGAATGGTTAAAAAAAGTTATGAATTTTATAAGAACAAATATTTATAGTAAATTTCATATATAAAAAATGTTTCATAAATTTTTTTTGTTTTTAAATTAAAACATTGTAAATGAATATTAAATATTAATAAAAAAATTTGTTCCTAAATAATGTTTATTATCATTTTTTGGATGCCTCAATTTTATTGAAAAAATGTGGGACCGTTTTGTTCCACCATATTTTGAACCATTTAGTATTCAATAGTATTTTAATAATCTGCATCCATTCATTAATTTGAGGATAATTGTAACACTTCAAGATTCCACAGTACGTTTCCCTTTGAATAATGCAATAGCTTGCATTGTACGCAATTTCGAGATTCTAACACACCGTGACCAATCAAACTAGCCGTTATGAATAGTAATACCCACTTTTTGAAATTTTATTAATTATATCTCTTAAAATGGACTTCATTTTTGGATTTGGAATATCAAAATTATCCTAGGGTGAAATTTTGGTACTTTTCGAATAACTTTTATATTTTTATGAATAGTGAAAATTACTAAATTTTAATTAAAAACAACTTTTTTAATAAAAATAATTGATAGTGATAGATTATAAATTAGAGTTGTTTTAAAGTGTATCTAAAATATATTTTTACCATTAAATACAATGTTGGTCATTGGACATAATTTCACAATTAAACCAGATATAAACAAGTGTCAATCTTTTGATAGTTATTATTTTTTAAAAACACGCTTTTTTGTTTTGACAGCGGGAATTAATTTTAAATTAATATCTTCCACTTATTTGTTTTGAATTTAGAAAAATGGATTCCATATTTGGAATCAGTATTTAAAAATTGTGTAAATAGGTAACTTTTATTTTTATACATTTTGAATAATTACATTGGTAAATATTTTATTTACCGTGGTTAAAGGGTAAATTCGGTAAATAAGGGTAAACAAATAATATTATAATAATAACTAATTACCCTAAAACATATCCTAATCTTATTGGTTGATACGTGTCCAACCATGGGAATCTTTGGGTCGATTTTGGGACCCCATGGAGCCACTTTTACGCGATAATGACACTTTATATTAATTAAGTGAAAGTAAGTACAAAAATGATATAAGCATATATATTTTAGAAGAAAAAAATTTCATAGAGTTATTTATGTTATATTTTTGACTATAAATATTCATTATAAAGATAAAAATATTTCCTACATAATTGTATTTTATTTATAATTTTTATACATTTAATAAATAAAATTATTTATGACCCAATAATGATGAAGTATTTTCCATATTAATGAAAGAATCAAATAATTGGTATTATAAAAGTTAAAATAAATATAATTTGAATGTTTTGATTCCATAAATGAATTTTATTGGTTAAAATTACATTTTAGGATTTATTAAATGAATTTATTTCGAATTAATAATGTTTTTAAGACTTTAACAAAAATCAATTATTAAATATTGTCAAAATATACATAAAATGAGTTATTAAAACAAGTATTATATTATTAACTGATATTCTCTTCCTAAAAATATAAGGTCCTGCCAAAAGACTTATATCATGATATGTGTATCATTAATGGACCACTTGAGGGTCTCTTAGATGTATATAGTATGTTTCTTAACTATAAAATATAAAAATACAAAGTGACATGGTAAATGTCAATCTAATTAACTAAGTGTTAAAACTAAAAGATAAGGTTAATATAATTAACCAAACCTATCTAAAATCTATTGGTTTAATGGATTTAGACCAATTTCTACCTTATAATTTTAATAATATACTTTTGAGCCATTATAAACCGAATATGGATTTATTATAAATTAATACTTTATGTTTTTTCAAAAGAGACCCTCCTCCCCCATATAAAAGGACACAACTTCTATCCAATTATTCACACCTTAAAAGCCTTTTTGTTTAGAAAACCAATACCCAAATACCCTTTAAACTCCCCTCACTTCCACTTAGAGGCCTTATTTTGATCATAAAGACAACCTATGGAGCCATTTTGAACAAATCAAAATGAAGAACCCAAAGAAGAGGTAATGTTTTCACCACAATTTTTCAAGTTCCTTTCTTCTTCAACTTCTTCTTTCTTTGTTATTTCCTTTATAAAATAATAACTCCAGTATATTCTATATATTATGATGTTATTATAAATATGGTACAACCATATTCAGTATTCTATCCATCCTTTGAATGACATGTCACCATAGGTGCGTACGTACGGCTTACCATCTCCACGCCATGGTGTAATTGTTATTCAAAAACATTATTATTTAGATGGGTATGATAATGATATTTAATTGATGTAAATAATAAATATAACATGATAATGATTCTGTATATATAATATACCCTCCAATTATATATTATTTTAAAATCAAAAGAATGCTATTGTCGCTCGTGCGTACGTACAGACTGTCATCTCCCCGAATGCGATGAGATTCATTCCCCATCGTATCCATGCAATTATAATTCTTATTTGATGATTAAAAATAATATTTAAGGAGTTGATATCATTCTTGATATGAATATGATACAACCTATACATAACAAACACAACTTTTTTAAAAAAATATATAAAAGAAAATGAGTAAGTTAACACTCGAAATGATGATAATACTAAGATATTATTAACAAATCAATGGTAAAAGATCATATATGATATCATATTAATGTATATTATTTTTGTATAATTTAATAACAATTATTTCACCATTATACAGGAGGTTAACCTACCCTCAACCAAGGAAAAGTACAAGGTAAGGGTTAATTTCACAATCTCTTCATTATCCGAGGTTGTTTATACGTAATTATCTACAAGGACCTCTTTATCCTCCACATCCATGTTTTTCAAAAATGTATTTCAAATCATTCTTACTATTTTATAGACTATTGGTTAAATTCATTTATACCCTTGTTGAATTTTTATAAGATGGTTATAAAGGAATCTTTTCGTCGCTTTCAAAACAAGGTCCTTTTTATCCTTTTGAACAAAATTATGGTAAAAATATCTTTTTTAACATATATGGTGGGTGCGGCTATTTTCCACTGTTATAAAAATCGTCGAAACTTCCCTTACAGGATTATAAGTATATTTTTAAAGTAAATGTTTTATTTTATAATTATGTTACTTTTAAATGATTTCAAAAAGAATATTTTAAGAATTTGTGAAAGGTACTCTTTATCAAGATTAGAATTTTAAATGTTTTAAAGATTTATATTTCTAAATCTTTTTAATTAATGCCCATGTTTTCAAAATGATTTTAAGGATTTATTTATATGGACATGAATGTTTTGAAATGGTACTTCTTTTCAAAAGTTTCAATGTGGTATGGGACACTTTGATTCAAAAATCTCTTTTAAATTGCTTCCTTTATAAATGTGTGACTTTTCAATGATTTAAAAAAAAGATATTTCCCTCAAATAGTTTTGATTTCATCTATGTCAACATCATTCGATGGATTTTAAGCTTATTGAAGTTGATTTATTATGATACAAAACTTCCATATTGTATTGAAGGTTTTGTGATATGTTTGACTATGGATTTTTTATTTTTATACCATTCATGGTTTATGGAGAAAGTACTTACATGTCGTATGGTAGTTTTAATAAAAATGTTTATGTTATGTTTAAAAATGTTCATATGAGGATTGCATTGTACTTAGTAAGTGATGGGTGGAGCCTTCTATAGCTCTTAGATGCATCGGTAGGTCTCGTGAGACAAACTAGTGTTTTGGCACGAGGCATTGACAAAATCTTATTTGTAGTCTTGGCACGAGTCCTTGGCTACGTGGTTATGATAATCTGACATTATGCATTCCATCATTATGAAAGTGGTTGTTGATATTGCATGTGATTATTAGACTAGTATAATATACATGTGAATAAGTAAATGGGATTATTTCTTTTTTCACTTGCCATATTATGTTGAAGTTCAAGTTTAAAAGGCTTTTGTTTTAGTTATACATTGCATTAAATGTTTATGCCTATTTATGAAAGTTTCCGCTGTATTTTTATCCTTAATGAGAATCTGAGATCAACCCTTTCAATGTTTTATTTTTCCTTGGATGTGAAGAAGTAATCTATGAATGACCCATAGGGATAGTATAAGGGGATATGAAGACAAGATGTTGTTTTTGTTTTTTTTCACTTTATTATGTAATGTAAGACTTATGAATGTTTCTAGTGATTCCAAGACTACTAAACTAATCATTATTTTGGGACTTGATTCTTTGTAATCGTGCCAATGTATTAAAATAATGCACCAAATCTAGGTAACTAGGGTCTGGGCATTAGTGTTGGTATCAGAAGAAGTTTAGTACAAACCTTGGAAGCTAGATTTAGATAAACATGTTTAGAGCACACATCGCTAAGATAGAATTTGAGGATTAGTATAGAAGAACTTTCTAGAGTTTTTGTATTGTAGAGATTTTGTGAGTTTTCCGAGCAATACATCCTTGTATGGATACGAGCAGGTAGAGGTTGATCTGGCACAAATGTACAGAGGGGTAAAACTCGGAAACACCACTTTGAGCTGGACTCGAACAAGAACTGGTGCACGACAACAGGCCTTGCTGCACTCTTGGTTACGAAACACTCAGTGGATATGCTTAGGATAATTATCATTTTCTTTACAAACCATTATGAAGGGTTTATGAGTATATACTTCCATAAAGAATACATTTTTAGGATTATAGATTATATACATAAACTATTTAATTTATGTTTAGTGTTTTACAATTTTGGGATTAGGTATTGCTATTCATAAACTAATAATGTGTATGCCTTTGTTAAGAAATGGCGCCTAGTAGAAGGAATGAGAACTCCGGCAATATGCATGATCAAAATAGTAAGAAGGATCAAATCTTTCATGGTCTTAAACCATAATTTATAAGGGAAATAGTCTCCCACGTATTATCATTATATGAAGAAATAGTTTTATGTGTTGATAAGATAAGTAAAGAATTATCGCAGTCCCATGGCTTTGAAGGGAATCCAGAGAAGGAGAGGATGGTAGAGATAAGGAAAGATAAATGGATGAAGGTAAAGATGAATTTTCCCATATCTGATAACTGTGGAAAGAATCACCTTGGAAAATACTTGAAGGGAATGGGAGTATGTTATAAGTGTGGAGAAAATGGACACCAAGTACGTGACTGCAAGGGTAAGAAATAGGTTTCAAATGTACAGTGATTCATCTGCACGGAGTTTGGACACTACACGAACCAATGTCCCAGTCATCAGACTATGCTTCAAATGATGATATTGGATAGTAATCAAGTTATGATACTACCACAGATGAAGAGTAATGAATAGTGTTATTATGTAGTTATTTTGGAATTATTTTATTGATGTGTTGTATCAATGATGTACTGGAAATAAATAAGGATTGTACTGTAGTACTATTTCATTGAGGATTTGAGATTTTATGGTACTAAGAAAAGTGACTCTACAACAAGTTAAACATTTTTGAAATTACATGGTTCAAGGAAATATAAACACTAATATGGTCCTAATATGGAGGTACTGATTTTGGAATAAGATATGGTTGATTTTGGTAAATTATATTGGATATTCTTGACTACCTTGAAACCGATTAATGATTTGTATATTCCATAATTGTTGATGTTTAAACATTTTTTAGATGGATGAAGTATATCCAGTATTCTATAAGGAATGAGATAGCATGAATTTAATTAATAAGGTTTATGGATATTTAGGATGTTTCAGTGTTTTAAAAGAATACATGATGAAGGTATTCACATGCTATTACGGGGTAAAAAGGATCAACATTATGTTTACCTTTCATATAAATTTTGGACAGATGGTTTAAAGAAGTATTTTGGAAAAGTATAAAGGTTGGAATGGATTATATTTTACATTGGATACTTTTATTAAATTTATTTTTGGATATTTATAAAAAGAACAACACACAGACCATGTGGCAACCCGTCGTGTCGGACAATGCTGTGGGAATCAAACCCACAAACATAGTGCAATTGGGATTTATCGCCTACCAATAGACTACGTGAAGTACCTGGAGTGTATAATGTAGTTTTTTTAAAGTTCTGATAGAAGAATTATAAATTTATTTTTGGAACCCGATACAGTTAGGATAAATAGAATATTTTTGAGTTCAATTACCTTTTGGAGTGAAAGATGGGTTTGTGGTAAAAAATTATTAAAGAATGAAGTCTATATGACAAGTAAGTATATTACATTATGATCTTAGTAAATCTCATAAATAAATTACTCAACTTTATGAAAGGTAACATAAAACATAAATGTTATCAGTTAAATTTTCCTACTAGGGAATCAAAGACCGTTTAACCAGTCACGAGTTTGTGATTTTCTTGTAGTTAACTTTCTCCTAATCCTGTTTTCTACAACTCTCCATCAGACCTTGATGGTTTGTTTCTCCTCCATATCCATGTTTTCATAGAATTTTAGTATGGGCTATCTCAGGTGACCTTTGTACTTCTCTTTCTTTCTTTTAAAGTTATATTTTTGTTAACCCTATTTCTGATATGGGTTTTCCACAAAGGTATTTTCTATTTTCAACCTTTTATTTTCAAAGAACAATTTCAAATTGCGAGGAAGCAATTTATTGAAGGAGGGGATAATCTAACACCCCATGCTTCCACAGTACGTTTCCCTTTGTATAATGCAATAGCTTGCATTGTACGCAATTTCGAGATTTTAACACACCATGGCCAATCAAACTAGCTGTTATGAATAGTAATACCCAATTTTTGAAATTTTATAAATTTTATCTTTCAAAATGGAATTAATTTTTCTATTTTTAATATCGAAATTAGCCTAGGTTGAAATTTTGGTACTTTTTGGATAACTTTTATATTTTGATGAATAGTGAAAATTGCTAAATTTTAATTAAAAACAACGTTTTAATCAAAATAATTAACAGGGATAAATTATTAATTTTAGTGGTTTTAAAGTATATTTAGAATATATTTTTACCATTTAATAAAATTTTGGTCATTGGACATAATTCCCCAATTAAACCGGATATAAACAAGTGTAAATCTTTCGATAGTTATTATTTCTTAAAAACACGCTTTTTGTTTTGACAGCGGGAATTAATTTTAAATTAATTTCTACCACTTCGATGTTTTGAATTTGGAAAAATGGATTTGATATTTCTAATCAGTATGTCTAAATTGTGTAAATAGGTAACTTTTATTTTTAAACATTTTGAATAATTACTTCGGTAAATATTTTATTAACCATGGTTAATGGGTAAGTCCAATAAATAAGGGTAAAAAAATAATATTATAATAATAATAAATTGCCCTAAAATGTGTAATAACCTTATTGGTTGATACATGTCCGACCATGGGCATATTTGGGTGGATTTTGGGACCCCATTTAGACACTTGTAGGTGATAAGGACACTTTATATTAATTAAGTTAATGTAAGTACAAAAATGACATAAGCATATATATTTTAGAAAAACAATTTTTACATAGGGTTATATATGTTATATTTTAGACTATAAATATTAATTATAAAGATAAAAATATTTCCTACATAATTGTATTTTATTTATAATTTTTGACATTTAATTATTAAATTTATTTATGACACAATAATGATGTAGTATTTTCCGTATTAATGAAAGAATCAAATAATTGGTATTATAAAAATTAAATAAAATATAATTTGAATGTTTTGATGCCATAAGTGAATTTTATTGGTTAATATTACATGTTATTATTTCTTAAGTGAATTTGGTTGTAATTAATAAGGTTTTTAAGACTTTAACAAAAATAAATTATTAAATATTATCAAAATTGACATAAATGAGTTTTTAAAAAAAGTATTAAATTATTAATTGATATTATATTACATAAAATATAAGGATAAGACAGTGTACTTATATTATGATAGGTGTATCATTAATGGACCACTTGGGGGTCTCTTGGATGTATATATTAAGTTTATTAACTATATAATATAAAATTACAAAGTGACATGGTAAATGTCAATCTAATTAACTAAGAGTTAAAACTTAAGGATAAGGTTAATATAATGACCCAAACATGTCTAAAATATATTGGTTGAATGTATTTCAACCCATCGCCACCCTAGACTTTGAATAATCCACTTTTGAGCCATTATAAACTGAATATTAATTTATTATATATTAATACTTTAAGTTTTTCCTAAAGAGCCCCCCCCCTATAAAAGGACACAACTTCTAACCAAATCTTCACACCTTCAAAGCCTTTTTGGTTTGGCCAAAACCTTCCCAATACTCTCTAAACATCCATAAATTCAACCTATAGCCCTTATTTTGATCATAAATCCAACCTAAGGAGCCCTTTTGATCAAATCAAAAGGAAGAACCCGAAGAAGAGGTAATGTTTTCACCACCATTTTTCAAGTTCCTTTCTTCTTCAACTTATTATTTCTTTGTTATTTCCATTTTAAAATAATAACTACAGTATATTATACATACTGTGATGTTATTATAAATATGGTATAACCATATTCATTATTCTATCCATCCTTTGAATGACATGTCACCATACGTGCGTACGTACGGCTTACCGTCTCTACGTCGTGGTGTAATTGTTATTCCAAAACATTGTTATTTGTATGGGTATGATAATGATATGTAATTGATGTAAATAATAAATATAACAGTATAATGATTCTGTATATATGATATACCATCCAATTATATATTATTTTAATAT
Organism: Viscum album; assembly: GCA_963277665.1. NCBI lineage: Eukaryota > Viridiplantae > Streptophyta > Magnoliopsida > Santalales > Viscaceae > Viscum > Viscum album. Next base: position 634,057,062 of record OY728138.1, on the reverse strand, counting down.
CAAAAGAATGGTATTGTCGCTCGTGCGTATGTACAGACTACCATCTCAACGAACGTGATGAGATTCATTCCCCATCGTATCAATGCAATTATAATTCTCATTTGATGATTAAAAATAATATTTAAGGACTTGATATCATTATGTATACGAATAAGATACAACCTATCCATAAAAAATAGGGCTTATGTAACAAAATATATAAAATAAAACGAGTATGTTAACACCCAAAATGATGATAATACTAAGATATTATTAACAAATCAATGTTAATAGATATTATATTATATCATATTAATGTATATTATTCTTGTATAATTTAATAAAAATTATTTCACCATTATACCAGTGGTTAAACTACCCTAAACCAAGTAGAAGTTCAAGTTAAGGGTTTATTTCACAATCTCTTCATTATCTGAGGTTGTTTATACGTAATTATCTACTGGGACATTTTTATCATCCACATCCATGTTTCTCAAAAATGTATTTCAAATCATTATTACTATTCTATAGACTATGGGTTAAATTCATTTATACCCTTGTTGACTTTTTATAAGATGGTTATAAATTAATCTTTCCGTCGCTTTCAAAACAAGGTCCTTTTTAACATTTTCGACAAAATTATGGTAAGAATGTTTTTTTAACTTATACGGTGGATGCGGCTATTTTCCACCATTATAAAAACCTTCGAAGCTTCCCTTAAAATCATGTAATAATATTTTGAAATTAAATGTTTTATTTTATAATTATGTGACTTTTAAATGATTTCAAAAAGAATATTTTAAGAATTTGTGAAAGGTACTCTTTATCAAGATCAGAATTTTAAATGTTTTAATGATTTCTCTTTCTAAATCCTTTTAATTAATGTCCATGTTTTCAAAATTATTTTAAGGATTTATTTATATGGACACGAATGTTTTGAAATGATACTTCTTTTAAAATGTTTCAATGTGGTATGGTACACTTTGATTCAAAAATCTCTTTTTAATTTCGTCCTTTATAAATGTGTGACTTTTCAATGATTTAAAAAAAAAGAAATTTCTCTCAAATAGTTTTGATTTCATTTATGCCAACATCCTTTGTAGATTTTAATATTATTGAAGTTGATTTATTATGATACAAAACTTCCATATTGTATTGAAGGTTTTGTGATATGTTTGACTGTGGATGTGTTATTTTTATACCATTCATGGTTTATAGAGAAATATTTACATTTCATATGCTAGTTTTAATACGAATGTTTATGTTATGTTTAAAACTGTTCATATGTGGAATGAATTGGAATTAGTATGTGATGGGTGGAGCCCAATATAGCTCCTCGATGCATCGGTATGTCTCATGAGACAAACTAGTGTCTTGGCACGAGGCCTTGGAAAAATTTTATTTGTAGTGTTGGCATGAGCCCTTGGCTACGTGGTTATCATCGTCTGGAATTATGCAATCCATCATTATGAAAGTGGTTATTGATATTGCATATAATTATTTGACTAGTATAATATCCATGTGAATAAGTAAACGACATTATTTTATTTTACTTCTACCATATTATGCTGAAGTTCAAGTTTAAAAAGCTTTTGTTTTAGTTATACATTACCTTAAATGTTTATGCCTATTTATGAAAGTTTCCACTGTATGGTAATCCTTACTGAGCATCTGAGCTCACCCCTTTCAATTTTTTATTTTTCTCAATATGTGAAGAAATATTTTATGAATGACATGTAGGGATAATATGAGGGGATATGAAGACAAGATGTTATTGTTCTTTTTTTCACTTTATTATGTAATGTAAGACTTATGAATGAATCTAGTGATTCCAAGACTACTAAACTAATCAGCCTTTCAAGACTTGATTCCTTGTAATCGTGCCAATGTATTAAAATAATGCACCGACTCTGGGTAAGTGGGGTTGGGGCGTTACAATAATGTGGAACATTGGGAATAGTTGAGAGGATTCATTAGAGAGAAATATTTTTGACAATATATTAAATTGAAGAAGATAATTTTGTGTCATAATATGATTATTTATAATAAATATAGAATACAATCAAGATGTATGAAATACCACATAATAACATTATTTTTTTGAGGACATCATTTTATTGGGAATGGATTTCATAATTATATTTAAAAATTCCATTAATAACATATAATATTGTTTTTATTGATTATCTTTGAAAATTTTGTGATTTTAAAATATAATTCTATGAACATGGTGATAGTTGAATTATAATGTTTAAGTACAAAGATATTCCCAAAAAAAAGTATTCCAATATATATTTAATTATAATGAAAGGACTAATTTTTTATTCAAATCATTGAGAGGTATTTTGTAATATTCTTCGGTATGTTACAATATTATAAGTCTCTAACATCATCAAACAAGTGGGACTATGAGGATCTCAAATTAGATAATTATGAAAATTATTCTGAAGAAATTTAATTATGGAAAAATATATTACTCAAAAAAACACAATGAAACTTCATCATCCAATCAAATTTCATACAAAACATCACTTGGGATATCACCATTAAATTTTCTGAATTGGAAAAATATATATTCCAACATAGTTAGAAAAAAATCAAATTTTAATATGAATTATATGGATTATGTGGAATAAAAATTTGAAATAAAAAGTAGGTTGCATAATACAGATCATAATAATGTCTAATGTGATAAATATTAAGATGAAACCATTTATAGGGAGAGAAAAACGAGGTAGCCTAAGATAAACACTAGAACTGTGGACCAAAAATTTGGGGAGATTGTATTTATCTTTTTCATGTCCATGTTTGATTCTATATAAACATATTTTTTAATAGTAATGATCCTATATTTTTGGGTGTGTATGTCCACATGGAATAGTTGAGATTCAATGGAATATTATTTACCATTCATGGTAAATAAGTTAATTTATTTTATTGTGAAATATAAAATGTAATGTGTTCAATACATGAAATTTAATGAATGGAATGTAAATTATTTAATTAATTTGATTTTAAGTAATATTCATTTTATTGGGAAACCGAGTTATATCATTATTATTTTTAAATTCATATATTTTTATTTACTAAATTAATTATAGGATTTTTTATGTAATCTATTAAAAGTTTTAGTTAATAAATATATAATGCTTCAAAATCCCATTGAAACCCTTCTGAATCCAATAAATATTGAGGAAAATAAGAGATAAAAATTTAAATAAAAGTAATGAATCAATGGACTAAGGAAAAAGGTTAATTTATGTATAACCAAAAAATTATATCTCAATTTATTTCCATTATCTTGTAATTATTGGCCACTCAAAAATTACTTCTTATGTATCTGAATTAAATAATAGGTTGTAATTTCTATTAGGGGTGAACTACTTTTCCATGCATATTTTCAAAGATAATATTAGTTTAATTTAATTCTATTATTATAATAGAATAATATCTTTTCTAGTTAAAGTTAAAAAATAAAATTTGGCTAAATCATAATTCATTTATCTAGATATAATATAATTTCAATGGATCATTAATTTATGTTGAATATGAAAAAATGGGCAATGAAAAATGTAGTACTTGGCTCAATGTTAACTATTACCGATAACAGATGTTTTATTTTATTATAATGGTTGAAGAATAATTTCAAAAGGCATGATACTATTCTGATACTATAACTCAATTTCAATATCATATGGGTCTATCATCTAGTAATAAAATAATGGGCCACAAAACAAAAGAATAATATCAATTATGAAATATTAATGATATAAATTCTATAAAAATCATGATATAATACCTTAAATGGGATATGTATTTATTTACTAAAATATGAGTTATTTTTCACCCAACTAATTTCATTCCTACAAGGAAATATTTTTTAAATCCCAAATTTATAAGGTTTTGATTTTTATTCATCCTTGATGTATTTTATCTTCCCTCACATCAATTCCATCCTTAAATATTTCACAATTCAATCACTTTTTTACATATATGCTTCATTTATTCCTCATTTCCTAATTGGGAACATATAAACTAAAATACATTTCCTCCCATTATCATTCTAACACCACCCACACAATATGGGATAAAATAAGAGGGATCATCCTAATTTCAATGGAATCAACCAATAGAGTGGCACTTTAAGATTATAGTGAATATTGAATGACAATAGAAATATTCACCATTTAAATAATTATGATGGATGAAAAAAATGTTATATCATTTAAAATTATGAATATTCATGAAATAAAATATTTTAATGATAAGTCATATAATTATTTAAATTTTTTTCATCAAAATGATTAATTGTAACCAAGATAACAAAATATTGAATTTTTAAAGGTAGTATTATAACATATCATTAACAAAATTTGGAGTTTATAATAGAGTGTACAATTTAGAAAAATTTCTAATATTTAATATTAATATTTGTTTTTGGAAATGATATGGGAATGAGATTTTGTGAAATGGGTAATATTGATAAAATAATAGAAAATTAAAATTTATATTTACAAAGGAGAACCCAACTATATATCCCTATCCAGATCCTCTAGTAGGATAGTACACACTCATAGATCACAAATGATTATAACCAACAGAGAATTATGTAGTTAAATGTTCATATATGTCAATTAGGATTTAAAGTTACACAATAAAATATGAAAAATTAATTTTCCCACAAATTATAGTGTTTATAAATTAATTTTATGGAAATAGTTTTGGGTTGAAATATTTCCACTAGCATGAAAAAAAATTTCTTTCTAATTGATATATCTTTACCCCCAACTTCATTAGAAAATGTGTAGTTTGTAGAAATTAAATTATTAGAAAAAAATATATCATTAAAAAATAGGTGTTTATTTACATATGGAAATATGATCATTAATAAAATGAAGATAATGATGATTATAACCCATCTCAATCACCCTAGAAACCTTTAATAGAAACTAATACATGATCCAAACTACCCACTACTCATAGCCAAGCGACCCATGCCAATGTAATGACAATATTAGAAACCCATTACATATTTATTCTATATTCTCTATTTTATGTTTTATAAATATATGAAAATGTAAAATATCACATGTAACCATCCCTTAATTACATGATTTATAAAGAATATTGTGTTAAATAATTTCTGGACACCTTTTATTTATATAGAAATATTTAATTAAAATAATTATTAACATTAAATAAAAATTAGATTCTCAACAAATGGAGATTATTTACACAGTGTAATAGACTACTAATTCCATAATAATTCATCAACATATCCCAAAAATTCACCACATAAGCTATATTTTCTAAATATACAAGGTGTAATGTGTTCTTTCTGACATGGGGAATAGAAAAAATAAAAAGGGTTAGCTCAAATAAGTTATATGGATATTACTTTACTAAAAAACATTATATGATTAAAACGGATGAGAAATTATGGTAAGATGTAAATGATAATGATATATTGTCATCTAACAGATAACATGAACATGAAATAAAGACATGGATGACATAATAGTATAAAAAATAACATGGTTAACAATAAATGGTTTCATATTGATATTATTCTTATTTCCACATAACAAAAATTCCATTAAACCCTTCTCCCAAGATTTTATATAAATTCGTATAAGTCCTTATATAGATAACTCATAAATACTTTTGAAGGAATACGCTAAATTCACAATCTAGTTTATCTTATTTGATATTATTGGGCATCAAATTTATATTTTGGGGATTTCCAATCACTAATTATGTCTAATGCATTCATAATATGGAAGAAGAAATTAAATATATAATACATATATACCATGGCGTATAAGTAAATAAAAATAAGAATTTAAATGAAAAGTAAACATATTTTTAATATTTACTGAATCAGTAAATGAAATATCCCTCTATATCATCATACCTAAAACTACCACAAAATAAATAATTGTTTATATGGTTAATTAAAAAATACCCAAAATAAAAAAAAATCCTAATCATAATCCATCTAGAGAATTTAGGATGATGGTGAAGAAAAAAATATATTACTATTTCCTGATGAACCTCAAATATAGTCATAGATCAATACAGTATAGTTATCCATTTATAAATAGTGGATACATGTTGATCGAAAATAATAAATTATTCAAAAAAATAATGCATCTTCCTTGTTGAATATTCAATAATGTTAATATTAAGAATTTAATGGAATGTACCCTTATCAATATAATTGTAACAAGGTAGTATTGTTAATTAAATTTGTGGCGTAAAATATCAATAGAAAATTAATTTAAAAAAATTAGTTCCCAAGGGTAAAATTTCAGTCAATATAAAATGAAGTGTAAATACTATTTTATTCAATTATAGTGTAATATAATACTAATAAAAATAATATGGTTTAAGTGAAATCATTATTACTCCATGAATTGAAATTGAGTTACGAAAAACCCTTAAAAATATCTTATTCAAAAGGGAAAATCATTATAAATGGGTTTTGTAAGAAAGAAATGTATATCCTTAGAGGAAGAAAATATGAAATACATCATAAAACATTAATATAGGAATATATACAAAACATACATATATAATGTTTAAAAATACAAATCACAACTTGATGAATGGAAATTCAGGAAATATAAACTTATACGACATATTTAACATATGGATTAGAAAATAAATTAATCAAAGAAATAATTTTTGATTTTTACATACAATTAAAAACTTAAAAATAAAATTTAATAAAATTTTTAATATAAATAATAAAATTCCCTTTAGAGGGAAAAATCATTCACAAAATATAAAATTCTTCAAAGAAAAAAAAATCAGATAATTACACGATTACATAATCATAATATTTTAAATTAGTAACCCATGAAATGTTGAAAATTATTTTTATTTGAAACTATATTATATATAATTAAATAATAAAATAAAATAGTTGGTTTTTTATATTTAAATCTCAATAAATGAGATAAGTTTTTCATATGCATCATATCTTAATGAAGCATTATCGAGAAGAAAAATATTTTTGCTCATATCCTGATTCATTCTCTGTGTGTGCATAATGTCTTGAATAATAAATCTATATATATGAAAATGTTTATAAGTTATTTTTTTCTTATTTATTCATTTTTTAGGATCTATTTGTTATTAGACATTGTTTATTTATTAAATAATTTCCTTTCATGGGGGTTACATAGAATGATTTAGTTATTTTCTCTAAAAATTCCTCAGTATGTTGAATATGTTAAAAATTATAGTAAAATAATTTAATATTATAGAAAACCATATATGAATTATTTATTTCATTATAAAAATATTTATATAATTTCATTATTTTTTAAACATGGAATCAAATTGTGAAAGGGATATTGATATGTTCATTTCTGGTGGTCTAGTTTACTATGAATTATTAACATTAATAACACATTTAAAATACCAAGTATTTACATTCATTATTATTAATATTTTCATAAATATATTTTTAAAATGTTAATTACATTTTGATATTCAACCATGTTAGCTGATATTGGAAAATGGAACATTTCATTCTATCGAAGTTGTAGTCTGTATATAAACATAGAAGTCACGCTCATTTTTCATAGAATCTGAGGGGGCATAAAATAATAAAAAAGTCATATTCTTTATAATGGTATAATTATAATAATTTTTAATTAAATGTATCTTATAGACCATCCATCTATGGTGGTTTTGATTTACAGAACACATCTTTCATGGAATTAATAGTCCATAAAAACTCATGTCGGGGTCTAATTTTTCAAATTGTTGTGGATGAAGGAAGATAATCAATATTCCATTTGTAAAATAAAATTTACTAATACTATTAATTTTTTTTCATACATACGTGTATTTTATTATAAATTATGTTTTAGAGGAAGGTAATAAATAATAGATCTTGGTTGAGATCAACACCAATCATAGTTTATATTCACCATTGGGTAACAAATTCTTAATCATTTACCTGGTGTTTTAAAAATACCATGGATTATTCGACATGGGGAGATGGATGTAGAAGGTATGTTGTAACGATTATGTGATATAAATGACCAGTATACCCTCTCAAACTGGTACCTGACTCAAATTTCCATATACACAAATGGTGTTCCTCATCCAAGTGGGCTTGTGAGTCGCACCCAAGAATAAAAAAATGGAGGGAGTTATTTATCCAAACATAAAGTAGAAAACATGAAATATATACATATATAGAAGGATATATCAATAGAAAACACGAATATATATTTTATAATAGATATTGAACAAAAGAACCGATACAACTAAAACAGTAGCATAATTATCAAGGAGACAATTTCAACTTAAAAGGATGAAAAATTTTAAATAGCCACATAAAGAATATATATATGATAATGTGGGAAAAACTTTAACCATATCACCATCAGATTCCCAAAAATAGATGATAGAAAACATCAATACCTAACAATGACACCTTTCCTTTAAATACATTAAAAGACATAGAAAATACTATGAACCATAAAAGGGTTCATAAGGTGTGATCTATGAGTCTTAGTAGTATCCAACTCATGTTTTTCAAAACAATTAACTATATAAATAATCCAATCATAGTATACTTTACAAAAAAATTCCATGATATATAGTTTAGGAGTTTCTTTATCAAAACCAATGAAAAACAGGTATGTTTCCATTTTTTCACATTTCTAATATAATTAGTGTTTTAAAAGTTGAAATTAATTACATATAAATATATCAATGTTGATATTTCATGTCAAAGAAATGAATTTATTACATCTCATATAAAATTAGTGATAGTACAACCAAACAAAATAGGAAAAAATATGTAAATTAGGAAAATCAAAGAATAAGTAACATGACACTAAGTATCGCTATATGATATCTTAGAAAGGACACTCATTCCACCCAACATAAGAAATTCTGTTCAGATCAAACTGAGAGAAAAATTCATTAAATCTTGGAAGTAGTGAAACACTGCAAAATGTGAACCTCCTAATTGTGTCTTCCTAGTCGGTAGAAATTTTTTCTAAGAGAGTAGAGGAATACCCCAAAATGGAACCCCTATAATATGTCAACGAATGAGGCCTTATCACTACATTATTCACCTAAGTACCTAGGGATTTACAATGTTCTATATTTTATAAACCAATTCATCAAACCATTCTATTAAAATCATTCATAGAAAACCCTTCCATAAAAACATTTCACATTGCTTTGAAGATGCATTTCAATTACCAAAATCAGGGAAACCCATCTTTTAATAAGAACCCATTTCTACACTCACAAATAAAATATTTCAATGATTCCATTTCATTTATATAACAATTCATCAAAACGATAGATAGTTAATTCATTCAACATATGCTAGATATGGAAACACATACCTCAAATCTGGTTCACAAACACTCGCATTGGGATCCACTAATAGGAAGAACAAAAGAATGAAATAAAAGTCCCTCAAAATCAATCCTCACATATCATAGAATTTAATCAACAAAAAAATAGATGGGGAAAAGTCCAGATCATGAAAAAAAATAAAGAACATGCTCCTTCCCCATCCCAAAAAACATAAGGAAAAACCCCATAGGAAGATCAAACAATGGATATTAAAGAATAAATATAATTACCAACACAAATCAAAAAATAAGAAAATAAATCAAATAAAACTATCATAATCAAAGGAAAAAAAGAAGATGAAATGAATCTATTACCCATATTGAAACAATAAACAAACCTAAGTATAAAATTATGAATGAATCAATTCATAAGGATTGGAGGATCCGAATATTACTAGAGAAGATATATAGGATGTGATAAAGGAGGCTAGGGAAAATAAAATAAACAAATCACTCATATGTTTCCCTTAAAATTCACACTCAAAAGAATTAAACAATATATAATCCCAACACTTTGTGTAATCCATGGGGTCCATATACACTGAAAACCTATAAAACTTTTAGAAAAATAATCCATTTTACCATTTACAGAGCAATACACATCAACATGACATGTAATCCATCAAAGCTAAGTACTATGTTCATTAAATGATCCTGGTACAAAATACACATCATTTAAACCCATTACATGGTTTGTAAATTCCCCAAAAATAATACAAAATCCAATTTTTAGTATAAAAACTCAAAAATATTTAGGTTGTACTATGAACTCATGGAGAACCCTTTTATCCATTAAACATTTAAAATCAGACACTATTAATTCAAAATAACAGAAATCCCATAAATTTATTTCATTTTCCATTGAAATTTATATCAAACCTCATAAGTCCCAAATCACAACCAATTTAAGATAAAAATTAACATATATAAGGGAAACTAATTAAAGATTGTAAAAAGATATTGAATACTCCCCACCGTAATACTTTCCATCTCAGGCATGTCATGTAGAAGAATGGTGTCCAATAAAGAGGTGATCCCATTATTCCATCATCAATTACTCATACTCCCAATTCTCTTAAAAATATAACCCATATATCCATTAAACATATATCAAAGGAATAAAAATCACATATAAGGATTTCAACTGAGATTCAAAAACGTCTAATGGATTCTACACAACAGAAACATCAGGGTCTAACTCAATCTCATCCCAACTCAAATCATGATAAAAATTGGGTGGGTATTTACTAAAATAATGATATTTAGAAAACATCAGGAATTATTATCAACTAAACATTAAATTACAACTAATAAGAAACCATCACATGATTCCCAGTAACCTCAATTGGTCCAACATATCATAGAGCCAAAAATAAATATTTTCTAATATGATTGTGACCCAAAAAAAGAGGAACATTCATGAAAATCAGGTCACTAATAGAAAACTCCCAAGTATGATTCCACTAATCTACATTATATTTTAATCAAATCTATACTATAACTAGATGATGAAACATATCATGAAAACATACAACTATCTAATGAACTACAATCGGTCCCACAAAATAAGTTTCCCCACATATCCCCAACAATGATTTGACCTACATTTGAGACCATAAAAATCCTCCAAAAAGGAATTTTGATTGACAAATCATAACTATTGTTATAAGAAAAATAAATTAATACTAAATGGATATCCCAAGATTCACCAAAATCCATTACACAATCATGGTGTGTATCCTCTAGGATCATAATAGAACACTCTATTTGAGGGTCTTTCGGTGGATGGTAAAATTTACTAAACCTAACTGGATTCCGCATTTCCTCATATAGACTCCTCTAGAATAATGATGTAAACCTATGAACATTATCTAAAATAATTATATAAAGAACACCATGTAACCACATAATCCCCTACACATACATAATACATATATCATCAATATGTGTGGTTTCCCTATTCAGAATCAAATTATATGATGTTGTCAAACGATCAATCACCAACCAAATAGCATTCCTATCATGGGGATTTGGTAGTACATTAATAAAATACTAGTATTTTCTTACTCGATATTTAATGATCACAAATCATGCTTAATTAAGTTCAATTATGTTAAATTATGTTTACAAATGTTTACATATCAACATAATCTATTCTATTATTATTTCACATAATAAGAAATATTTACAAAATATGACTAAGTATAACTCACAGTTAAGGATTAGTAACTATTGTGGTGTGATCACTGTTGGACATCTCACCATTGGTAGAAAAATTTATATGTATGACATAACATTTCTATGGCTGTACCGGAAAAATATTTCACTGTCAACAGTCTCACAGATAAAGAATTTTGTCAAAGGAAGAGACAAAGTCACTCAATATATCGATACATTGAGTTAATATTACTTCAAAATACTGACAAAATAAATTACCAATGGAATCGGAATTTATGCTATGTATAAGTTACTAGTATGATCTATCGTTGACACCAGTCACTGTTAAGAGGAGATACTATCATAAAGACCTACTTTTTCTGAGTCACCGCTACAAAACTCACCATTCAAGATTGAATAATTCTCTAATTCTGTGACACTAGTTCTAAGAGACAATTCCTAACCAACCATTATGGAGACACTGTCAGACTTGTTGGATAGGGTTATACCAAATATACAAAAGAGGGGGGGGGGGTGAATTGTGTATTTTTCAATTTTTTTTCATAATCGTGATATGTACTTTTACCTTTATATCGTAGATTTTAGTAGAGAAAAATATATAGCACAATACACACTATGTATAGTGGTTCGGGGAACAAAAGGACTATAGTGAAATCCCCCAACACTCTACTCCACAATCTTGGTAATTTTCACTATCTGGTCCTCTTGTTAACAGATCATTCAACAATTGAGTACAGGCCGTTGACACCTTTACAATATAAGGAAAAACCGAGCCTTCTAGTTCAAAAACAGAACCTAATACATAGATTAGTATGAGAAGCTGATCACCCAAGATAAAAGAGTATTTGATCGTTGAAAATTCTTTCCTAGTTGTTCTTCACAATTGCAACAGAATGCAACTAATAGTAGATGGATCGTCATCTTCAGAAATAATGACCTTCAAGTAAGATTCATTATGAGTCGATCCAGTTGTAGTAGATATAGAAACATAATTCACATCTTTAGTTGTTGATTCAAAATATATCTTTGATGTAGAATAAGTGAATCTTCTGTCGTGTTTCTTCTTCTTCAATAAACAGAGATTTTTTCTCTTCGTAATCTGCAGATATGTAGATCTTGATAGTCTCTATTTTTTCCATTTGTATATTTGTTGTTGTTGTTTAGAAGTTATTGTATATATAATCTCGGTGTATATCACATCTATATTTTTAAAATATATATAATAATGACGAGCACTTCATCTGAAAATTTAGATAAAAAAATTCACCTTCTGACTTAAGATATTCATACATTTGATTTAACAGAGCAGTCGTAACTCCCCTGGAAATTCAGCATGAAAATATCCTTTTAAATCAATCATTTGAACCGTAGATAAAACGACTTTGAATCAGTCAAAGACATGTTTTAAAAATAGATTTTAATCTGGATTTAAATCAGCCTAATAATCTGCTTGTAGACTATTGCATAATAATATCATCTGTAATTTTCCAATTCCAAAAGTAAGGCTGAACTGTTTAGTATTCAACTTCTGAACATAAGGTAGATCACAAACATAAAGTTGATGACACATCCTTCAAACGTATGGTTGATCATCAATACTTTTCTTTTTAACATTCAAACAAATGATAAATGATCCATACTTTTATAAGCTTCCAAACCTAAGGTACATGATCCATACTTTTGATGAAATGTAAGGTTATCTACAAAAGTAAGGTTGATGAACCATACTTTTGAGAAATGAATGTATCGTTTAAAACTTACGTACGGTTCTTCTCCCAAACTTTACAATATCCAAAACGTAGGGTTTCTTCCTAATGTTGGGTTCCTGTTCTATAATTTTCTGATAACATATGGTTGATTAACCATACTTTTCTGATATCTCTTTAGAGTATACACCACATTCCATCCTTACGCTGCGCTTCTCCACATAGGGTATGAATATTGTTTCCAGAACATGCTAAATTGACTTCCAAACTCTTTAAAACTTGTTCCACACTGTACAAATACATTAATACACTTCCAAAAATAAGAATATATAAAATATTTAATTCCTAGAATATACTTAAAGTAAAATCATTTGAAAAAATTAATGGTATTTTGTGAGCATCAAAATCATCATAAAGAAATAGATTATTGTTCTAAAAAATCTCCCCCTTATTAGTAATAAAATCATGTATTATTGAAAACAACACTTTCCCAATAATCTCTCCCTTTTTGATGATCAAGAAACCCAACATATAATAAATGAAATTAACTTACAAAATTAATTATATATAGTTTAGAATTTTTCTTAGATAAAGAAATATTTAATTTTAACCATATTATTAAAAATTTTCTATCCATAATCATAAAATTATATTTCTCCCCCTATTTCTAATGCGAAGGAAATTTTTTTTATCAAATTTCTCCCCCAATAAAAATAAAAAAAATTCTCCAATAAATTTAAAATAATGATTTAGAATAATTAATGTACAATTTAATTACAATGTAAAATAGTTAAAATAAAATGTTGTGTTTATCCAAATTTCTCCACCTTTTTTGACATAAAAAAAATGATAGTTGATGGAATAGAACACATTTTAATGTAGCACTATACTTATGTAAATTATATTATGAACTGTTTGTTAACAAATGAATCTGGATTAATGGCATATCTAAGAAAAGAGTAAAACAAATAGTAACACACAAATATAGAATAAAATAACTTTTCATTAAAAAATATGTAACAGTTACAGTTATGATGAACACATAAATCAAGGTTTGGTAAGGGTATGTGAGTGGGTCTATCTCCTCTGAACTACTACCTTGATTTCTATCAACTTCTCTCCCAAACGTCTCATTATTCCATCTCCCAATTTGATAATAAGATCTCTATTCTCCTGAGTCATATAAATATCTTCGATCATATTTACTCTAAAAAACTCCTGAAGCCTCTCTTCCTTCTCTATAAACAGTGTTAACATCTCTGTGAACTGAGTCAGTACAATTCTAATACTTGGTTCACTTGAGGTCAACTGGTCAACTAGAAACTTATGATTATCTAACAGTACTGACAAAGGGGCACTATTACATTTAAGGTCATTCAATATGGAATTCATATTCTCTATGACCACTGTAATAGCCTAAAATATTATGATTAAATAAGGTGAAGTACCTGATGTACTGGCCTCACTAGGTTTGACAGATGCAAATTTTTGCTACATGAAAGATATAAATTCCATTAAATCTATCTTCATAACCATCTCTGATTTCAAATTTGTAACTTCATTTAACATTTCCTTCTTAAACACTTCAAGTTCTTGTCTGAAAACAATAATTACTTTATGTATCTAAAAATTCAACAGTTCTTTCTCTAAGGCTCTCTTCCGAGCAACATTTTCAGATTCAAAATTTGACAGCTTCTTGTACAGCTCTTATACTTCACCTTTCACTAAATCAGAGGCACCATGTGCTTGATTCTCACCCTTATCTTGTACATTATGCAGAAACACTATGGGTAATGACTCCGCTTCATATTTTTCCTTATCTTCCTCCTAAGCAGGTTTTTCAATAGATTTTTCCTCCTAGTCTTTCCTAGACTCATCCATAGAAAAATTATCATTCAGTACTTCAGTATGAATCTCAGAAGCATTAACTTTCTCGTTGTCAAGTTCTTGAGGTTTCTCCTTATGAGAATCATATTCATGGTCTTCCTATATCAATGTATTTTCCAAAATAATATTTTCTTGATCAACCTGGACTTGATGAATTGGATTTCGGGCCACTACTTATCTTTCACCAGGAACTGTCTCAGTTATAAATTTTTGTTTGAGTTTCTCGTTCTGTCACTTCCTTATCCAAAAATTATTGCTCTACTGGAGGAGTCACCATATCTTGGGCCACTGCTCCCTATAGTATTTCTTCAACTGTAGTTTCGCCCACAAAATTATATATTAATAGAACACCAGATGTGAAAACATGTGAAGTTACAACAATATCTTCAATAGTATTAGGATCCCTGGTCCTTTTGAACTAAATTACTTCTTGAATTCTTTCTTAACATACTTCTATAGCCTCAAACCTAAGTCTTCTTGATACAACACTGATTCTTGATTCATCTTGTCCTTCCTTTGATATAACTGGTTGAGACCGAGAACTTTCTCCATCTTCTTCAACTCCAACAGGCAGTAGCTTGCCGTTGATAGTGCTCCCGAAAAATCCAATTTTTCTCAATGTACCAGCATTGAAGATATAACTATGGTGGCATCCTACTCGATCATCAACTAATATTATCATATCTATATTAAACTTAATTTTTGAGATGAACCGTCCAAAAGGATAAATGTTCATCCTTGCCTCTGTTTGGAAATAGTAACTGAGATACCTTACCATATATCTTGGAAAGATAAATTTGATATCACTCAACAGCAAAAACATTGTGTACATATTTGGGTAAAGTATCTTTTCCATCTCATACATTTTAGGTGCAGTACCAGTTTGCAAAAACTTAATCAAAATTTTCTGATCTGGTTCCAAATCCTTCACAAACTTTTTATTTATAGATGTAGTTTCAAACAAGAAGGACATAATATCTTCTGACTTATGCACATAATCCCCAATATTCTATAAATCAAATTGAAAAACTCTCTCATGAGGGTAGTTAATAATTCAAGCTAAATATGAATATGAGATTGAAGAATCTCGATCCTCATTCTTAGAAGCAATAGAATTATCATCAGTTCGCAGACTAAACTGTACTGACTTAAAGAAATGACGAAGTTATACCTCATATAGAAACTCCGTATGATCTCTATTAAACGTTTGTTCAAGGTTTTTAAAAGAAAGTCTTGCTTCAACAATAGGTTGGTCTGATATAACCATTCCAGATCTATGACCTTTTCTTGCAAAAATTTCCTTCCTGCTGAGCGCTACCTCTTGGCAGTGATAGTCTCAGCCTCATCAGTTGTTTTGGTCTTGGCCATTTCTGTTGTGAATATCTGAAGGTTTAAGAAAGGATTAGGGTTTCAAAGGTTTAGGTTCGGATTGACAGAGAGTAGTAATGCTTCGCGGGTACAAAAGGGTTTTTGGTAGAAATGAAATTATTTAGAATTCGAAAGGTTTCTAATAGCCTTGATTCCCATGTCATAAATAATCATTACATAAATTTTAAAAACAAAAAAATTGTATGTATTTAAAAACAGATCTAATAAAATAAAATATTCTATTTGAAAAACTAATAACTTAGTTATTTTAATTAGAATAAATAGAAATGGAAAAATCAATTGATGTAAATAAAGATTTATTTAAAATTTAATAAACCTGGCTCCCCCTTAATAAAATCAAACCTTGCAGTGGGTAGTGGTTTAGTAAAAATATCATCTAATTGAATTTCATTACTTACAAATTCTATGAATATATCCTTTTTATGAACACGAACTCTTAAAAAATGGTGTTTGATATCAATATTCTTAGTCCTAGAATGATTAATAGGATTTTTTGAAATATTTATAGTACTAGTATTAACACATAAAATAGGCATACTATTAAAACTTAGTCCAAAATCCATAACAGTGTTTTTCATCCACAAAACATGTGCACAAAAAGTCCCATCAGATATATATTCTACCTCGGCTGTTGATAGGGAGACTGAGTGTTGTTTCTTACTTGACCATGACACAAAGGATTTTCCTAAAAAGTGACAACTTCCTGAGGTTCTTTTTCTATCTAATCTAAACCATCCAAATTATGCACCTGAATATGAATTTAAATTAATATCAGATGTTTTTGGATAAAGAAGAGATTGAAAAAAAGTTCCTTTTAAATATCTAATTTTTTTTAAAGCAGTTAAATGAGATTTTTTAGGGTTTGATAGAAATATTCCACAAATAAATACAAAATATATTATATCTGGTCTACTAGAAGTAAGATATAATAAACTAACAATCATACCTCTATATAACTTGTTGCCAACTGATTTTCCAGTTTCATCCAAATCAAGATTTATATTAGTACACAGAGGAGTTTTACATGTCTTGATGTTTTCAAATTAAAATTTCATTAGTAAATCAGCAATTTATTTGTTTGGATTCAAAACATTTCCATAATGTTTTTGAAAAATTTGTTGTTATAAAAAGTAATTTAATTCTCCCATCATACTCATTTGAAATTCTTTTTTGCATTAGATTTGAAAACTCATGACAAATATATTTATTTGTTGATCCAAAAATTACGTCATCAACATAAATTTGAACTAATAAAATATTAGAATTTACAGTTTTCTTAAATAGTGTGGATATTACATTCCAATAGTAAAATAATTTTTCAGAATAAAAGAGCTTAATATTTCATACCAAGCTCTAGGTGATTGTTCAAGGCCATAAAGAGCTTTAGTATGTTTAAAAACACAATCTGGTTTTTGTGAATTTTCAAAAACAGGAGGTTGCTCAACATAAACTTCCTCCATTAAATAATCATTTAAAAAGGTAGACTTGACATCCATCTGAAATAATTTAAATTTCATATGAGATGCATAGTCTAAAAGGATTCTAATGGATTCTCTTGTAGCTACAGGTGCAATGGTTTCATCATAATCTATAAATTATTCCTGATTATATACTTTAGCTACTAGTCTTGCATTATTACTAGTAATTATTCCTTGATCATCTTGTTTATTTCAAAAGACCCATTTCATTCCTATAACTGGATAATCTTGTGGTCTTTCGACTAATTTCTAGAACTCATTTCCATTGAACTGGTTTAGTTCTTCTTGCATAGATATCATCCAACATTCATCATCTAAAGCTTCTTCTATAGACTTGGGTTCTAATGGGGATAGAAAGAAAAAAACTCAACAAGATTTCCTATGTTCCATATAGTTTTTATTCATGTTTTGAAGTCTCTTATTATAGTTCTAAAGGGTGATTCTTTAGAGTCATTGACTATCTAGGTAGTACACTTATAGGCTATTTAGTGTCATGTTCTTCTGGACTAGACTAAATTTTATTTATATCTTTTTCAAAACCATCTTTTAGGTTCTCAAGTCTCATGTTATCATTAGAGTTAGATTCATCAATTTGATCTGGAATTTTCTGAAAGGGATCAGATTCATCAAATTTCACATGAACCGATTCTTCAACAATCCTTGACTTTTTTTAAAAAACTCAATAAGATTTTGAAGTAGAATAATATCCTTTGAAAATTCTTTCATCAGATTTTGGCTCAAACCTACCAAGATTATCTTGGGTGTTTATGGTGTAAACCTTGTATCTAAAAACATTGAAGTAATTTACTTTAGGTTTTTTGTTATTCTGGAGTTCATAGGGTGCCTTTTTCAAAATTGGTCTAACTAAAACTCTATTCATTATATAGCAGGGTGTACTTACAGTTTCATCCTAGAAATAGGTAGGAAGACTGTATTCATTTATTATAGTCCTATCCATTTCTTGAATTGTCATATTTCTTCATTCAAAAATTCCATTTTATTGAGGTGTTCTTGGTGTAGAGAAGGTGTGTTTAATACCCATATTTGAGTAAAAGGAATTGAATTCCAGATTCTCAAATTCATCACCATGATCACTTCTTAATGAAATTATTTTAAGAAATATTTCCTTTTAAACTTCTTTGCAAAAACTTTAAAATAATGTAAAAGATTCATTTTTAAATTTTAAAAAGAAAATCCATATAAATCTAGAATAGTAATCAACCAAAACATATGCATATAATTTACCAGTCAAGCTTTCTACTCTTGATGGTCCAAAAAAATCCATTTAGATAAGTTATAGAGGTTTATATGTAGAAATTTTGTTAATATATTTGAAGGATGATTTGTGCTGCTTTCCAAGTTGACATGCATCACAAAATCTATCACTTTCAAACTTGAGACTTGGAAAATCAGAAAGTAATTGTTTCTTGGATAACATATGTAAAGAATATATATTTCAATGTCCAAGTCTTCTATAACATATACGTGATTCATTTATCTTAGCATTTAATCATTTTACTTGTTGTTTACACAATGAATTTAAGTACAGGGTATACACATTATCAGTTCTAGGTGCTCCAAATTTATGAAATTTATTTTTGAAAACAGAACAACAATTGTTTGAGAAATTAACAGCATAAACATCACCACAAAGTTTAGATATACTTATCATATTGTGTTTCAATCCTTTTAAATAATGTAATTTATTGATTGAGATAGCTTCTGAGTCTCTAACTGTTCCAATGCCAATTATCATGCCTTTGGCATTGTCACCAAAAGTGACTAGTCCACCATATTTTTGAGTTAGTTTTCTGAAATTTTATGAGTTTCCACTCATATGTCTGGAGCAGCCACTGTCCACATACCATATTGCCTTTTTCTTATGTGACCTTCTACATGCAAAGGCAGTTAAATAGATTGTTTTGGTACCCATATTCTATTGGGTCCAGTTGTGTTAGCCATCAACTATTTGGGAATCCAAACTTTTGTTGTTTTTCTAAAATCAACAGAATCATATAAATTGTTTGAGAAAAAGGCTTTATTTATTCCACTTATTTGGGGTTACTTTAATTAACAATTCTTAGATATATGACCTTTTTAACCACAATAGTTACATATTACCTTTCTAGTACTTGACACAATGTAATTTTTGTACAATTTTGGCTTTTCACCTTTACTGCCTATTCCATATCTTCCCTTTTAAATCACATTATTTCCAAGAATCTCATTTAGTGTATTTTCTCCCTTTTAAAAAATAAGAGCTACAATTTTATATGTTTCTACTTCATTTTGCAGTGTTTTTAACTTTGATTCATAATCTATATAGTTAGTGTTAATTGAATTATACTTATCAGTTAACTCCTTAAGTTGTTTCAGAATTGTATCTCTTTCATCTGAAACAACCTTGTGAATGTTCATTAAAGAATTATGTTTTTAAAAAAGAGAATCACATTTTTCTTCGAGAATTATGTAGTAGGCTGCAAGTTTTTCATTACAATATCTTGTTTTATAACTAGAGTCTGCATTAGAATGAGAAGAATAATATGATTGTAGCTCATCTATTTCTGCCAAAAAGCACTTGTTGGCTTTTAGATTTACTTATTCCTTTTCTGAGTCTGATTCTGAAGGGCTGCTAGAGTCTTCAGACACACTCCATGTAGCATTAATTTAATTCTTATCCTTTTGCTCATAATAATTTTTTTGAAGAAATTATTCTTCTTGTCTTCCTTTAATTGGGGACAGTCAGGTCTGATGTGCCCCATTTTCTTTCACTCAAATCTTATGACTTCCTTTTCATCCCTTTTGAATGTTTTTCGGAAGAATTTATTCTTTTTGTATAATTTACTAAACTTTATGGCTAGATGAGCCATTTCTACATAAGAATTTGATGAATCAGAACATTATGATATCACTGTTACTTATTTTTTCTTTAGATTTTTTATTTTACCTTGAGACGATACTTTTAAGGCAGTGTCTTATCTCTTGATCAGAACTATATGCTCATTTGATTCATATTTCATTTCGACTTCATACATAATAAGTATTCCAATCATCTCTATCAGGGTTAAGTCTCTGGCAGGTGTTGATTATCTGATTGCAGTAGAGATTCCATTCAAGTACGGTGCTCTGACCATAGACATTCCCTCTCTTGTATCGGTCATCATGCTCTGTGTATAATCACTTTCAGCTTATTAAGGATTTATCAGAAATCTATTCCTCTGATACCAATTTTTGGATCAGGTTATAACAAATATTCACAAGAGGGGGGGTGAATTGTGTCCTTTTAAATTTCTTTGCATAATCGTGATATGTCCTTTTACCTTTATATCAAAGAGTTTAGCAGTGAAAAATAAATAGCGCTAGACACACGATGTATAGTGGTTTGGGGAATAGAATGACCCCAGTCCACTCCACCAATGCTCTACTCCATGAGCTTGGAGATTTTCTCTATCTGGTACTCTTGTCAACAAACCGTTCCATAACTGAGTACAGGCAGTTGACACCTTTACAATCTAAGGCAAAACAGATCCTTCTTGTTCAAACACAGAACCTAATATAAAACTTAGTATGAGAAGATGATCACTCAAGATAAAAGAGTATTTGATCATGGAAAAGTCTTTCTTAGTTGTTCATTACAATTTCAACAAAATGCAACTGAAAGTAGATGGATTATAATATTTAGAAATAATGATCTTCAAGTAAGAGTCATTCCGAGT
The DNA here is from genome assembly GCA_963277665.1 of Viscum album. Lineage (NCBI taxonomy): Eukaryota > Viridiplantae > Streptophyta > Magnoliopsida > Santalales > Viscaceae > Viscum > Viscum album. Next base: position 634,035,334 of record OY728138.1, on the reverse strand, counting down.
CGATCCAGTTACAGTAGATATAGAAATATGATTTGCAACTTTAGGAGTAGATTCACAATAGATCTTTGATGTCAAATAGGTGAATCTTCGGTCGGGATTCTTCTTCATCAGTAAACAGAGCTTTGTCACATTTCATAATCAGTAGATCTGTAGATCTAGATAGTCTCTGTTTTTCTTCTTTGTATATTCATCGTTGTTGATCAGTACTTCTTGTATATATAATCTCTGTGTATATCACATCTATATTTTTAAAATATATTTAATAACGGTGAGAACTTCTTCTGAAAATTTAGATAAAAAAAGTTTCCTTCTGACTCGCGATATTCAAAAATTTGAATTAATAGAGCACCCGTAACTCCCCTTGAAATTCGTCATGAAAATCTCTTTTTAAATTTATCCATTGAATCGTAGATAAAACAGATTAGAATCAGTCCAAGACACGTTTTAAAAACAGCTTTTAATCCGGCTTAAAATCAGCCTAATAATCGGCTTGTAGACCATTGAAATAATAATATGGTCTTTAATTTTCGGATGCCAAATGTTAGGTTGAACTTTATAGAATGCATCTTCTGAATGTAAGGTAGATCACAAACATAAGGTTGATGACGCATCCTTCAAACGTAAGGTTGAACGCAAACGTAATGTTGATCATCCATACTTTTCTTTTCAACATTCAAACGAATGATAAATGATCCATACTTTTATAATCTTCCAAACCTAAGGTACATGATCCATACTTTTGATGAAACGTACGGTTGTTCAAAAAACTAAGGATGATGAACCATACTTTTGAGAAACAAACATAACGTTTAAAACATTCATACGGTTCTTATCCAATACTTTTCAATATCCCAAACATATGGTTCCTCTTACATAATTTTCTGATAACATATGGTTGACTAACCATAATTTTCTGATATCTCTTTAGAGTATACACCGCATTCCATCCTTACGATACGCTTCTCTATGTAGGGTGTGAACAATGTTTCTAGAACAGGTTGAATTGATTTCAGAAATCTTTAACACCTATTTCACACTGTATAAATACTTGAACAATCTTCCAAAAATAAGAATATATAAAATATTTAATTCCTAAAATATACATAAAGTAAAATCATTAGAAAAAAATTAATGGTATTTTGTGAGCATCAAAATCATCATAAAGAAATAAAGTATTGTTCCCAACAATCTCCCCCTTATTAATAATAAAACCATGTATTATTGAAAACAATATTTGATCAATAAGACCATGTCACTGATCTGAGACACCATCAATTCATAAATAGTAATTTAAATTCAAATTTACTTCTATTGGTCATATTTTTGAAACATAGTGCTATTATTTATTTTAATAAATTTCTCTATCTTTTGAATACAACATTAATATCGAAGTCAGATATTAGTACGTGGCATGAGGTACCAGAGAACATGAATCTTTCCGAATGAAGTTTATAAAGGGAATACTTATTCAAAAAGGTGGAAGCATGGCTTGATAAAGAGTCAAATTACTCAGGAACCGGAAAAAAGCTTAACGAACTGAATACTATGAAACCACGAAGACACAATTGAGAGCTTAAGAAGAAGAACACATTGTCACAAAGTACTAATTGAATGAGAATAAATACTAACCAAAACTACTACCTCACTAAAATATTAGATATAATCACTCATGATGCTATGTTTTTCTATTTCTTTCTAGAAAATGACTCAAGATACATTTCAACACTACTTCACGGAGTCATAAGTTGCATTAACAATCACAGAGAGCCTTCTAGCTCTCTCCTCATTATTTTTCTCTATTTGTGAAATATTTTTCATATTATGAGTAGTTAATGTGTCTATTTTCAATAAAAATACACATAATCTTATGTAAAACTGGAAGATAAATATATATCTTCACAAAACCACCTATTTTACTTCTTACACTCCCATGGATAATAGTAGAAGTTTTCATGGTGTGAACTGGGTGTTTTTTCACTTCAATTAGTACTATGTAAGTGGTATTATTAACCTGTATATTGGGAATACTATTTTTAACCCAATACAAGCTATGAATTAGAGTTTATTTATATTAACTACCTAGTGGAAATTGATAACCAATTGAAGAGGATTATTTCTATTATTGAGAATAACCACTTGTTTTAAACTACATTGTGTCATTTTTAGTTTATTTTTCTCTACATTATTTATACACATAAAAAAACTTCACTTTGTGATTATTTTCAATCATAGATACTGTTTTTATTAGGATTTTATTTAATTTATTTATTTCAAAAGATAAAATAATAATCCATATAACTTTAACTGGGAACTAATCACTATTTGAGAACTCTTTAAAAAGATCAAAACTATTATAAATAGACAAATTTGATCAAATGAGATGTTTTTTATTTCATAACTGGGGAAATTTTTAATAGATGTTTTAGTAAAAATTTGTATAAGAACACAATTCACCTATCTCTTGAGTGTCATACTTTGAATAAATTTAGTATAAGAGGTTTCTTAATTTCCAAATTTCAATGTTCTTTAATGTTTTTAAAATCATTTCAACTATGATTTTAGTTGTGTTTTTAATAAAACCATAATTTATTGCAGTTCAAAATCTATAGTACTTTAAAGGATGTTTTTATTCTTTAACATGGATTATTGATAGGAATTTTCTACTACAAATAGAACTCCTTACTTGAATGTATGAAATTATTAATTTTGGAATCTCCAGATGAATATGAATTTAGAAAGAAAGGGTTTTTAAATTTGGTATTTAATTGTGGATTAAAATAAAATTAATTTTACTAATATAAACAACAGTTATGACCCAAATAAATCATCCTACAATAATAATTTCAAGGTTGTGAGTGCCTGCTTCACACTCAAATTTACCCAAGAGATGAAGGTAGAATAGTCCTTGTAGTTTAGCTTGGGTTGTCAAATACTCAGAAACGTAAGAAGTAACCTATAGACACATACATTCTAGGGATTGTTTTTGGATATGAAGTAGCCCAGAAGGGTTGATTTTATATGGGTTTAAGGTATCACTAACAGATTTAGGTTAATTCAAATTATGATAATGAATTGATCCTAGGTTATCGCTTGGGGTGGATTGGATGAATTCATTTTTTAATGATTTCAACTTTTTATATTTGAGATGGGTTAAATTAATTAGATCAAATAAAATCATAATTTATTGGTTTAATACCTACACCCTTTAATATTAAAAACCTATACAATTTAAGGATCAATGTTTTGAGAACTTCAAGGAAAAGGTTTGTATTAGCACTTGAAGTGGGAGGCCTTAAATTCAACAATGATGAACGAATATAAAGATCTTAAAACAAAATTATAAATTAAAAGAAGTGATTAAAAATTAATGGAGTGAAAAAAACATCCAAACCAGCCCCTTTATACTCCCTTGGATCAACCTATAAAAGAGTTAGATATCCATTGATTCTATGGTTTCAATGGAAGTGGAAAGTAGACTCATGAGGGAGGAATTGGAGAATTAAAAAACTATAAATAGAAATAAATTACTCCACCATTGTGTAAAGAATATCACAATTTATGGTGTGAATAAATTCACACCTTAAGGAAAGGATATTAAACTGAGAAGATGAAAAAAAAAATAAGAGGAAAAGAAGAAATTTTATTAAGAACTAAGGTGATTCGAACTACTTACATGAGAAAAAAAGAAGTTACAAAGACAAATCGACATAATATCATTAAAATGAAAACAAATCTCCAAGGATAATCAAATCCTATACAACCACTTCCTTAAATAATAAATTTTTAAGCTTTGGTTCGACCCTACAATAGTATAAGTCACCTCAATTAATGGTGGTGGGCATAGGCGTGTAAATGTTAAGAGAGAGTATATTTTTACACTAAAAAAGGTTCCTAGAATACCTTCTAGATGGAAGAATTGGATTAATCCATATAAGAAAAAAATGCATCCACCGATGTACCCTATATCTTTGTAAAATTTAAGCCCACATGAATTTGTGGTTTCGAAGATATGATTAAATTGGTGGGATAATTTTAGGGGCCCCAGAATCTGGCCAAGAATTTTATCTATAAATTGGTCCGCCTTAATAACCACCATGAATGCCAAATTAGCACTGGATTCTGAAAAATGATTTGTTCCTATATATGTCTTCTAGAATCGCATGAAATTTGGGCTCCATTGCGCATGTATGTTGGGCCCCACATTCTCATCAGTAGGCTGGTGTCCAATCTACCTTCTCTATAATTGTTTGCATGAAATACCATTTTGGTAGTCTTCTAATATGAATCATGAAACACTCTAGAAGTATGAATTGTTCCCAATATAATCAGAATCCTAAAAATTAAATATCAAAATTAAATCAAGATTATCGGGTTCTTTAAAAAATGTTAAAATATGTATGACATAATAGTGCATTTTAACAAGAAATTACAATCAAAATTTGAAATGATGTTCAAAGTGTAAAATTTACTAAAATGGTGTATAGGAATAATAAATCACCTGAATATTATATATATTAACAATGAATATTAGCCTCATTTAGAGGATAATGACACCCCCCAACTTGACTTTTTCTAGTCCCGAGAAAAATATATCTCAACAATATGAAATTCGTATTCCCTTTTCCAAAAACATTTTAATACATAATGATAAAAAAACCCTTATACCAAACCACCATGAAACCCATCAAAATATTTTAATACATGACAATTTCATAAGAAGACCCCAATCCCAATCCCATTCCTTTGTCCAAATTCATCGCCATATTTCATCCAATATCAATTAAGAGTGAGGATGTGTTGTGCATCACATTAGACATGGGGGTTCATATTTATTCAAGAGGGAAATGATGGAAGCACTAGGTGGAATCACATTTCAATATTAAGATGAGTATTCAATTTTTTAATTTACTTTATTTATTTTTTGTAATTTTTCTATGGTAATTGAAATTGCACTCAAAAGGGTCAACCCATATAGCGAGACTTTTCCAATGACTCCTAGGTTCAAAGACCTTGGGGAACCAAGTGTAGTCCACATACGTGGGAATCAACTCAAGTTAACAAAGTCAAAAAAAATTTAAATTTACAAAAAATAGAGATAAAATTACTAACTCTGGGCCAAAAAACCATGGGGTCACGATCCCCAAGTTCCAAAAGCCACACATTAGGTCATTTCATTTCTCTATGTGAAAATTTATTTTTTAAATTTTTTTTTATTGAATACTCATATTAAAACTAAAATGATCACCAGCCTATGATATTTATGTAGGGGACCCCATGAACTCAAACTAATACCCCACTATCCAAAGGACATGTGTTGTGATTTTTTTATTTGGATGAAAATATAAACCATGAAATATCACATTAGACAGCCACACTTTACAAAATCTATGCTCATGAAATTATACATGGATTTAAATCAAAATCAAGGCAGGTTAAATTATTTTATATTTAGTTTCAAAGTTTACAATGTCTTTTATCATGTCCAAGGTTAAAAAAAATTCCTTTCACTAAGGCACACTTTTTTTTCAAATAATTCATTTTTTTAACACAAAAGAAATTTTATTTTATCTCCCCCCAACTTAAAATAACACTATCCTCGGTGTTTAAAGAAAAGAAAATTTAGAAGGGGGAAGAGGTAGAGAATGGGAGTTCAAAAAAGAAATTTAAAATGAGGATCATGGAATGAAGTCACCTGGTGGGTGAAGTTAAAATTCTTGTTACTCCCTTTTAATCCCTTAATCTCGATGTCACTCGGAGAATTCCCTAGTTGAGAAAAAGAAAAAACAAAAAAACTATATATATATATATATTTATGTAATAAATAAATTAGAATATAAGTATATATATAAAAATTATGGAATAAAAAACAACAATAAGCCATAGGTTAGTGGCAAACATGTGCCCTTGTCTCCCTTTGGTTCCGGTTTCAAGTCCCCATGGCTTCACTGGTTGTGACGGGGTTTTCCCCATGACCTATGATGTGGCCTTTTAATTTTAATATTATTATTATATTTTTTTATTTTAACCTACAAACACATAAAAATAAAACGAACTGATGATACATTGTCTTCTTTTTAAATGTATGGGTAAGGTATTACTCAAGTATCACACCATGTGTTATGGATGAATATGGTGCTCCTCTTTTATACCTATCTATACTCATAATATCAGAATAGGTCAATAGTATATTTTCTATTATTGTTAAATATCAAAATGATTCCTTAATCCTATTTAAAATATAAAGTTGATTAAAACAAAAAATGATAGGAAACTTGATAACCATGGTTTGCTTCCCATGCAGTTCTTTTATTAATGTCGGTAGCCCAACATGGATCCTAAATCTATCAATTTTCTCCTGGTTCATAGGTTGGCATAGTTAACTCAACCTTTGTTTCTTGTTTATTGAATGATTCAATGAATGGTTTAAAACATTGACCATTGACCTTGAAAAAGTAACCACTTGTGGGATCTTGAACCTCTACTTACCTATAAGGGTACACATGATGCACTATAAAAGGACTAGACCATCTAGACCATAACATTACAGGGTGTAAATGATGTTTTTAACTATACAAGAGAACAAATTTTCCCAGTGAAAAAGCTTGACTTTGATATTCCTAGATTGGTAGGCTTCAACTCTAGCTTTATTGATCCTTGAATTTTCATAATCCTCCATCCTTAGTTCCTCATGTTCATTGAGATATAATTTCCTTTTTGCTCTTGCCAATGAGGGGTCATAATTAATTTTCTTAATTGCCCAAAAAGCCTTATGCTCAATTTCAACAGGTAAATGTCATGCTTTTACATAAACCAACCTATATGTTGACAGTCTTAGGATGTTTTTTTATGCAATACAATATTCCCAAAGAGTATCCAAGAGTTTCTCGAACCAATCATTCCTAGAAGGATAGACAGTTTCTTAACCTCCCTATTTTCTAACTCAGCATGACCATTGGTTTAAGGATGGTACGCAGTGGAAACCTTGTAAGAAATCCCATACTTAGACACGAGTGAAGATAATGGACGGTTGCAGAAATGGGTTCCTCAATCACTGATTACAGCCCTAGGAATTCCAAATCAAGAAAATATGTTCTCTTTCAGAAATTGGATTTCAATATGATGGACCTTAGACTTGGTTGGAATTTCTTCAACCCATTTTGAGACATAATCAATAGCTAAGAGGATGTAATGGTGTCCCTTAGAGTTTTGGAAGGGACCTAGGCAATCAATTCCCCAACATTCAATGATTTCAATCAATAAGATGTGAGTGATTGGAATTTGATTCGTTTTTGTGAATAACCCTACTCGTTGACACTTAGTAAAACTTTACAAAATCTCTAGGAGTCCCTTGATAGGGTGGGCCAGAAGAGACCACACTGAAGAACCTTAGAAGTTGTTTTCTTAGAAGAAAAGTGACCTCCACATGCCTCACTATGACATAATTTAAGGATGAACACTTGTTTATATTCTGGGACACACCACCTAATTACATGGTTAGGGTAGAACTTATATAGGTATGGATCATGAAACACATAATTCCTAACATCAAAAAGGAATTTTCCTCAAGCTTGAGTCCCTATGAATTTTGTAATTACTCTTGTAACTAAGAATTTGGCTATTTCAGCATACCAAGGGAAGTTAATCACAGAGTATAGGTGTTCATCAGGACATGAATCAGACACAAAAAATGATTTGAGTTGTCTTTGAATTCTATCCTAGAGAGGTGATTAGTTACAACATTTTCAACATCCTTTTTTTCCTTCATTGTGTGGTCAAATTCTTGTAAAAGAAGGACCCAACTAATTATTTTATCCTTGGAATCTTGTTTTTGGAAAAGGTATTTTAGGGCTCAATGGTCAGTGAAGACAATGATGGGTGATCCTAAGAGATAGGACCTGGATTTCTCTAACACAAATACAAAAACAAGAAACTCTTTTTCAGTGGTGGTGTAGTTGATTTGGGCATCATTTAAGGATTTTCTTGTATAATAAATGACATATGTAGTTTTATTGCAACATTGTCCTAACACAGATCATATAGAAGAGTCACTATAATCACACATAAGTTCGGAAGGAAGGCTCCAATTTAGAGATTTCATAATGGGAGGAAAGGTGAGAGAGGATTTGAGGGTTGAGAATAAACCCTCATAGATTTCTGTCTAAACAAATGGAGCATCCTTTACTAGTAGTGAACAAAGGGTATGAGAGATTGAACTAATGTCCTTGATGAATCTTCTATAGAAACCAACATGTCCTAAGAAAGACCTCACTTCATTAATAGTCTTGGGTGATGGAAGGTGAAAAATGATGTCAACCTTTGCCTTATCAACTTCAATCCCCCTACCCGAGACTATATGGCCAAGGACTAATCCATGTTTAACCATGAAATGGAATTTTTCTCAGTTTAGGACAAGATTCGTTTCTTCACATCTGGAAAAAACTCTCTCCACATTCCTAACAAATCCCTAAAATGTATCCCCAATGACAGAGAGGTCATCCATGAAGACCTCAAGAAAATCCCCTACCATGTCGGAGAATATTCCCATCATGCACCGCTGGAAGGTTCCAGGGGAATTTCATAACCCAAAGGGCATGCATTTGAATGAAAAGGTTCCAAAATGGACATGTGAATGTAGTCTTCCATTGATCCTATAGGGAGAACTCAATTTGATTATACTTAGAGTACCCATCTAAGAAACAATAGAAGGCATGACCTTCAACTCTCTCAAGGACTTGGTCAATGAATGGTAAGAGGAAATGTTCTTTCTTAGTGAATGAGTTTAGCTTCCTATAGTCAATGCAGACCCCCCATCCACTTCTCACCCTAGTTGGAATAATCTCTCTATCCTTATTAGTTATCACTATTATTATTTCCTTCTTGGGAACCACTTGGATTGTGTTGACCCAATCACTCTCAGCTATGTGATATATGATCCTATCTTTTAAGAATTTCAGAAGTTCTTTTCTCACTACTTCCATGAGATTAGGATTGAGTCTCCATTGAGGTTGACGACATGGCTTTGAATTAGATTCCAGAACAATCCTATGAGTCTCAATAAGTTGGCTAATCCTAGGAATATCAGACAGGGTCTAACTAATGGATTTCATATGTTTCTTAAGGACATATATAAGCATCCACTCATGATTGGCTTCAAGAGAAGAAGAAATAACAATAGGATATGTTTCATTTTCCCCTAGGAAGGAATAATTGATTGCAGCGGGAAGTTCCTTCAATTCAAGATCAGGTTGGTTTATAATTTTAGCAGAATATTGGGACATTAGATCAAGATCAATTTTGTTTCCTAGAGTTTTAGATAGGATTGATTCCCCACATGCAGAAGGTTTAGCTACTAGATTGGATTGATCATATTTAGGGAAGGAAGTTGCTGTGGTCTCCATGAAATTGGTTTCCTGAAAGGTTTCACTGATTTTTGGACCTACGATGTCATCATAAGAGAAATTTGAAAATGATTCAAGCCAAAGAGATAAACTTCCTTCATGTGAACAAAGGAAGTCAATCTCATCCTGACTTAAATATCCATCAAATATTCCTTGATGTTATATGGATTAATTATAAATGCTTTCTATGATGTTTACTTCATGAATGTCCTCATCATCCCCTATTTGTGAGATTACATTATAGATGTTCAAGTCTAGACTCATTTTTTCTAAAGTGAAGGTCATGTTCCCATTTCAGACTCGGATAATAGAGTTGATTATTTCAAGGAAGGGATGAACAAGGATGATTATGTTTTGTTCCTTATTTCCAAAGTTTAGATGGTTGTCACGGACTATGAAGTCAGCAGGGTAGATTAAGCTTTCAACCTTTACCAGAACTTCCTTCAAAATCCCCTTTGGAAGCCTAATACTATGATCAGAAAGTTGAAGTGTGACAAATGTGGGTTAGAGCTCTTCTAGGCATAAATGGAAGTACACAACATAGGGGTTTTGATTGACACTATCCCCTAGGTCACACAAGAACTTGAAAACATTACTCTATCATAGTTCAACAATGATGTAAGGGAAACCCAGGTCTTTCAACTTAGGAGTAATGGTCCCTTGAATAGTGGTACTCAAATTAGCTACCAAAAGGACTTGTTTTTTATGTGAATTTTTTATTTTAAAAGTTCAAAATTCCTTAAGTTACATTGAGTAGGTTTGTATGGTTTGGATTACATCGAGAAAGGGAATGTTCAACTTGACTTGTGAGAATATTTCCCTCAATTTTTTACTCAATTCAGGCTTAGTTTCCCCCCTCATGCATTGAGGAAATTGTGCAGGTCATGGGGTTGTTTTTTGAAGAGTTATTTCTTTCACATTTTTATCAATTTCCTCAGTTTGATACTGTGGTTCATTTGAATTTTCATTAGAGTTTGAATCTTCACATTATTTATAACTTATTTTTTCAGGTTTCTTAATTAATTCCCCACTTCTTAAAATAGTCATAGCCTTTATATGTTCATGAGTTTTTTGAGTACAACATGACACTCCCCATGAGGTTGTGGATGGTACCTCCTGAGTAGAAATGGGTTCCCTTATAGTTTTTATTTTTTGAATTTATCATTTTAGGGAAGTGACTTCTGAGTTCATCCTTTCAATTTGTTTGTATAGTTGTTCTAGTAGGAATTGTGGAACAGTTTGGGTTGGTTCTTGAGAAGACTAGTTTATCCCAGGGGGATATTTTGGAGGTGGGATGGTTTGTTGAAAATGTACCAGTGGTTGTTGGTATTTGATAGGTTGGGTTTGGAACTTGTTATGGTTTAGGTAGTTCTGATGGGGGTAAGGATTTTGTCCCTATGGTTGGCTAGGTTGCTGGTTATCTTTCCAGCAGAAGCTTGGGTGGTCATTATAACTTGGGTTGAAGGTGTTTGGATATTTAGTCTTTTGAAAGTTCAAAGCATTTAATTCCATTAGGGTTCCCCCTAAAAGAACCTCTTTGATGGATGGAATGGTAAGGCAGTTGTTTGTATTATGGTCATGTTTGCCACAAATTGTGCAAACAAGGTCTATAGTTTTGATTTTGTGGACTTTCCTAAGGTCTATCGCTTCATCCTTCCTAGAGAGTACTGCGAGTTTAGACCTAAGGCTTTCCTATTATCTATGTGTATGAATTCTAGTAGTTCTTTATGGTTTTTTAGAATAAGGTGATGTTCCCCATGTTTGGTTTTGTTCAGCAAGGCTTTCCAGATACTCGTAAGCATTATTTGTGGCTTTTTTTAAAGGTTCCATTACAAATCATGTCGATGAATTGTTTGTTCCCCGGACCCAAACCTTCATAGAAAATTCTCACATGTTCAAGAATAGAAAAACCGTGTTGTGGAACCATGTTTAGAGTGTCCTTTATCCTCTCCCATGTTTCATAGAATGACTCTCCCTATTTTTCAAAAACGTTTTGGATGCTTTTTTAAGTGTAATTGTTTTTTGTTGGGGAAAGTATTTTTTGTAGAATTCTATTTTTAATTGGTCCCAAGTGTTTATGGATGATGGTATCAAATTATTTAGCCAATTTTTAGCTCGATCATTTAAAGAAAAACGAAATAGCCTCATCTTAGCTGATTCTAGTTGATGTCAGGGACACATGGTTTTAACAATGTCATTGAACTCCTTAATGTGAATATATGGCATCTCAGACTCCATTCCATGGAATGTGGGATGATGGTTTAAGACATGGGGTTTAAAGATGTAGTTGGAATATCCTAGGGATTTGTGTCTAATGCATAATGGGGAATTGGTCCAGGCATGTGTGAGGTAGTCATTCATGGTTTGATTAACTGCATTCCCAAAGTTTGGGGCTTCCTTATTTGGGTTTCCATTTTGGTTCCCACCTAGGTTTATGAGTTGGTTTCTTTGAAGACCTTCTGTTGAAATGTGATCAATTTTTGACTCTAGAGTATTAGGAAGCTTAGGATATAATGGAAAGAGTTCCCTTGGTGTACTTGACTCTCCAACCCCATGAATATCCACCCTAACTAGATGGTTTTATTGACCACGTGTGTAGGTAGACATGCTCCAAAAGAAATAAAATGAGAAAGGGAAAAGATAAGTGATCTTGGATGAGAATAGAATAAATTGGGGAGAATAGAATGGGTTTTGAGATGAATTACATGGGTCCCGGTCAATGGCGCCAAAATTTGATTCACGCTCAAATTTACCCAAGAGATGAAGGTAGAACGATCCCTGTAGTTTAGCTTGGGTTGTCGAATCATCAGAGACCTAAGAAGTATCCTACAGACACGTAAATTCTATAATTTTTTTTGGATATGAAGTGGCCAACTTGGGTATATTTTATATGGGTTTAAGGTATCACTAACAGATTTAAGTTAATTCAAATTAAGATAATGAGTTGATCCTAGGTTATCGCTTGGGGTGGATTGGATGAATTATTTTTAATGATTTCAATTTATTATATTTGGCATGGGTTCATTTTAAAAGATCAAAAAACATAATCACTTACTAGTTTAACACATATACCCTTTAATACTAATCACATATACACTTGAAGGATAAATGTTTTGAGCACTTTAAGGTAAAGGTTCGTATTAACACTTAAAGTGGGTGGCCTTAAATTAAATAAGGATGAAAGAGTTTAAAGATAATAAAACAAAATTATCAATTATAAAAGTTATTAGAAATTAATGGAGTGAGAAATAACATCCAAACTATCCCTTTTATACTCCCTTTGATCAACCCATAAAAGATTTATCCCTCTATTGATTATATTGTTTCAATGGAAGCGGAAAGTAGACTCATGAGGGAGGAATTGGAGAAGTAAAAAAACAATAAAAAAAGCAATCACTCCACCGTTGTGTGAATAATATCACAAGGTATGGTGTGAATAAATTCACACCATAAGAAAAATATATCAATGTGATAAGAAGAAAAACAGAATAAGGGGAAAGGAAGAAATTTTATTAAGAACTAAGGTGATTCGAACAAATTACATGAGAAAGAAGAACATTACAAAGACAAATCAACAAAATAACATTACAATGAAAACAAAGCTCCAAGTATCTTGAACTAATCTACCACCACTGCCATAAATAAGAAATTTTGAAGCCTTTGGTCGAGCGTACAACAGTGGAAGTCACCTCAATTAATGGTGGTGGGCATAGGTGGGTGGAAAGTTAAGAGAGAGTAGACTTTTCCACCGAACAGAGGTTCCTAGAAGGCCTTCTAGATGGAAGAATTGGAGTGGTACATAAAAGAAAAAATGAATCTCAGGATTTCCCCTAGCTCTATGTATAATTTAATCCCAAAATAATGTGTGGTTTCTGAGATATGATGAAATTGGTGGAATGGTTTTATGGGCCTCCAAATTTGGCCCAGAATTTTATCTCTAAATTGGGTCGCCTTAATAACCACCATGAAAGACGAATTTGCATTGGATCCTGTAGAATGATTTGTTCCTATATATGTATTATATCTTCCCTAGAAATTTGGCTATCATTAGTCCTATATGTTGAGCCCCACATTCTCATGAGTGGTCTGGTGTCCAATCTACCTTCTCCATAATTGTATGTATGAAATCCTATTTTGATGGTATTCCAATGTGAATCTTCCAACACTCTCGAAGTATGAATTATTCCCAATATAATTAGAAACCTAAAAATTAAATATAAAAATAATATCAAGATCATTGGGTACTTTTAATGATGTTAAAAAATGTACCACATAATAGTACATTTTAAGAAGGAATTACAATCATAATGTGAAATGATGTTCAAAGTGTAAAATGAACTAAAATGATGTTTGTGAATAATAAATCACATGAATATTATATATATTAAAAATCAATATTAGCCTCATTTAGTGGCTAATCAATGTCTTATACTATGCTCCAGGTAATAAATAATTCAATAAGATTTCTTGCATGTAAAACATCCATTGATATTTTGGATACATTATCTATTTCTCATCAAGGAACCTCTAATGATAAGGAAATGAGGATTAACATATATAATATTAAATATGATTATTTTAAAATGAATTCAGATGTGCCTATATTTGTCACATATCTCAGGTTTGATGATATTTTAAATACAATGATCTCACTAGGAATGAGAGTCACTACAAAAGAATAGATCATGAGGATATTGAGATATCTTTTAGAAAGATGGGGTGTGACATATTTATGAGTTAGAGAATATCATGACATTAATTAAATACCTTTAAGAGAGCTTATTTCAAAACTTATGATGTATGAGACCTAGGTTCAAATCTGGGGGATGCATATTCATGATTTACTATAGTAGTACAATAGCAGTTACTGTAGAATTTATTATAGTAGTTATTCTTTAATATAGTAGTAGATAGAACTATTCACATTCAGGCAGTTGGTTTGGTCCTGGAGTCCTTCAGGATTTTGGGTCTGTGAGGCCTTCTGGACTCCTCAAGGCTTTTGGGCCATATGATGTATAGATACATACTAGGAATATAATTTAAGAAACTAGCTTCAGTGGTGGTTTAGAGAAAAGCGCATCAACTAGAGAAGAGCTATTATATTCAGAATAATGAGACGGTATGAAATTGCCATTGGTAACATGCTTGTGTATCTATGAATAGGAAAACTAGCCAAACAACCATGCGAAGATGGAGAGATGATCATGATATTTATTTTAGGGAGGGGTGGTTCTATGTAGTCATAATCTCGATTGATTCCTCTAAGACCTTTAGGTCAAGTAATTCCATAAAATCTTATGGGCCATGTAAGGGTTCCCCTTCAACCATTAATAAGGGGATTATAAAAAATGAATAAAATTTGAAGTCCTTAATACATTTTAAGAAACAAGATGATGAACTTAAAATAATTTTAGTGGATTTCAAAATCACTGCATCCAAACAAAAGGATAAAATTCACATTCATGGTGAAAGCTCCAACTGTGAAGACACATCATGTTGCAGTGATGATGAAAATTCTCAACTAGCTATTAAATTTAAGAATATTTATAGAATGCTGTGCTACTAAGTGATTTATGAGAAAAAGTTAATGTGAAAAAGGATTGGAAAATAAATGTTAATACCAATGAGTTAGTCTGCGATGAATGAAAAATAAAAATACATGTGAAGGCTGACTGTCCTAAGAAAAATTATAAAAAGAAATATGAGCATAAAGATAGAAAGTAAATAAAGGAAATGAAGGCTACATTGAGTGATTCTGAGGCAAGATCTAGTGAATATCAATCAACTCACTATGAGAAGGTTGACCAACCCAACATGTTTTTTATGAAAAACACATATGAGGTAACCCTAGGGTCACAACCCATGTTTTTATAGAATAATAAATTTTCATATTTATTAATATTTATGAATAAGATGTTAATTTTTTTTGATAACTTACTCAACATGCAATAATGGGTTTCTCTGAAATCTTACTTTGCACACAACTTTGAGTTTTATGAAAAAATAATACAATAATATTACTATTATTTTAAATGATAGTTAATGCCTAGAAGTTATAATAAAGTAGATGTATAGAAATAACTAAAATATGGTTATACATGTTTTTTAAATGTTTTAAATTTATCCAATAAATTTTAGAGGCTTAAAATGAGAATGAATCCAATTTTAAGCAGAAAATACTCTAATATTTTTAAAAGGCCGTTTTACCACCTTTTGATGGAGATCCCTTTTTAAGTCTAGTTTTTGTCACTTTTATATATATTCTATTTGAAAAAATAACCTTTTTCTATAGAATAGAGACATAAAAATTTACATTGGATGGTATTTTTTTATTTTTCTGATAATGTTCATTTTTAATGAATAGTGAATAATATAGCATTTTAATTCAAAACTGCCTTTTAATCTAATTTATTTATATAATTGCATTGTAATTTTAATTTGTTTTAAAGATTAATTGGATTAAATTTTTCACATATAATCAAATTTTATTCATTTTAAGTAATTTCACTTTTATATTTGATATAAACACATGTCAATCTTTTGGTAGTTATTACTTCTTAAAAACCGGCTTTTTGGTTTGACAGAAGAAAATAATTTTAAATTAATTAATGCAACCTTTGTGTTTTGAGTTTGTAAAAAATGATCCCATATTTGCAATTAGGAGGTCCAAATTGTGTAAATAGGTACCTAATATTTTTAGACATTATGAATAGTAACTTCAGTAATTATTTTAATTACCATGCTTATAGGGTAAATCAGGTAAATCAGAGTAAAACTATAATATTATAAAAATGTTAAACCACCCTAACACATGTCCTAATACTATTTTATTAGATATATCTGACCATGGTCATCTTTGGGTAAATTTGGGGACCCCATGGATCCACATGGGAGTGATAATGACATTTTATATTAATTAATTTAATGTAAAGATAAATATAACATCAACATGTATCTTTTACTAAAATAATTTTTATACAGGGTTATATAATTGTTCTCTTAAAAAATTAATAGTCATTAGAAACAGAAAATGATTTTAAATATCATTATATGTTATTTATTATTTTTAGACATTATATAAATAAATTTATTTATGACACAATGATGATGTAGTGATTTATTTATTAATAAATGATTCAAATAAATGATATTATAAATATAAAAATAAATGTAATTTAATTATTTTTATGTCATCAAATTATTTTATAGATTATACTGGCATATTATAGTTTATTTAATGGATTTTTATATAAGTAATTATGTTGTTATGACTTTAACCAAAATCAATAACTAAATAGTGTCAAAAGTGACATAAAAGAGTTTTAAAAACAAATACTCATTTATTAAATGATATAATAGTATTAAAAATATAAGATTAAAAAAAAATACTAATATAATATTATAAATTAAATTAATGATCTACTTATGGTTCTATTTTCATTTTACAGTAAATATAGTTACTATATTTTATGAAAATTTCAGAAGACATGGTAAGAGTTAATGTTTTTAACTAAGGGGTAAAGCAAAAAATAAAAGGTTAAATTTGTGACCTAGACTTGTATAAAACATATTTTTTCAGAGTTTTCGACCCAAAATAATTTCATATTTTAAATAAATGTCTTTGGGACCATTTGAAACCGAAAATCACTTTATAATAAAATAATATTTCAAGATATTTTAAAAGTTCCCATCCTCCTTATAAAAGAGCATATCCTCTAACAATTTAATCACACCTATCAAGCCACATGGTTAGTCAAAATTCTGCCCAAATAGGCTCAAAATATCCCTAAATTCCTACTATAATCCCTAACTTGGTAATAATTTATTTAAAGAAATCCTTTTGTCTCAAATCAAAAGAAGTTAACCAATTTAAAGGCAATGTATTCTCTGAAGTTATTTTCTTTTATTATCCTTATCCACCCCTATTCTCTTATTATTATTTGATTACATAACAAAAACAGTATACTAATTATTGTATTTTGTTTTTATGAGAAGGATTATAAATACACTAACACACACCTCCATAAAATGGATACGAACATATTGTTTCTATGTACGAAGAACTACTGCCTCAGGAAATGATGATTGTTCAATTTTATCCCACTATATCTCATGGTGGAAATTATTATGGAACTATATTTGTAAATTTTAATTTTCATATTTATATTTTCTCTATGATTTTTTCATTTTTATTTTCAAAAAAACCTTTATTATTTACATGATGTGTAAATATGATAACGTTATTTGAGGAAGTGCGGAATATCACCCCCTCAATGTGATATGGCTCATTCATTCCATACATGGAACATATAAAGGATGGATTTAATGAAATTATGTAAATATATATATATATATATATATATATATATCATATTATATTATAATAGAATTATAATATACCTATGTATCATTTAGTTTCCATTTCTTTAATATGACAAATAAATTAAACTAGCGTTCATGCGTACATAGGGCTTACCGTCTCCATGAATTGTGCATTTAATTTATTATCACCAAATGTTATGGACTATTAGAAACACATATATACTAGATATATATGATATTTAAATCTTGAATATCATTTTGTAGATGATGTAATTATGACTACATGAACAATTTACATCAAAACAAGTTCATTTTCGACTCTAATACTGAATTTTGACAAAATGACTTAAATGAACATAAATAATTATATAATTTTTTAACATGATAATAAGTAATATAAAATAAATAATAAAATTTTAAAGGTTTTTGAACCAAGAATAAATTAACATATATTCATTATTTAGGAAGAAAAAGGAACATAAGTGACATATTGGACTCAAGGTAAGGGACTTCGTCTCAATATCCTTTCATTGAGGCATATCTTGATGTTATGCACATTTATTATCCTATAAAGATTATAAAATCCCTTTTGAAATTGGATATAATGAATTAATATATAATCATGATATTTAATATCTTGTTTAATTTTATTACTTATTGATTTTTATTCAAGTGTTTCTCAAGTGGTAAGAGACTCTTTAACTAAAATATCGTTTTAAATGTTTTAAAGATGAATTCATTTAAAACCTTCTACTTTATGTTGAGGTTTTCAAAATGTATTTTAATAATTTATTTATATGTAAATTAATGTTTTTAAATGAAATTTTATTTCAAATGCATCATTATTGTATGGTACACTTTGATTCAAAATTCTATTTATTGAATGTTTTAATGGGTTCTTGAAATGGATTGAATATTTCAAAATCTTGAAATGATTTATTCTGATTTTAAATGAAATTTTATTAGTGAAATGTTTGTATTTTAAATATTTTATGTGTTATGAATATATAATGGTACATGTTATTTCGATGTATGGTTACGTGATAAACCATTGACGGGTGGTTATGTGATAAACCAAACGATGAGTGGATCTGTGATAAATCGAGGAAAAGTGGTCACATTATAACCTCTAATGAATTAGGTATGGAATTTAGATTTATGGATATTCCATTTAGTGATATGTGTCGAAGTCAGCCGTATGGTTATCTCAATTAAGTATTTTTTGTCCCAATATATATTTATATGCTATATGTTTCTTTCTATGGGAATTATGTAAATATTTTGATTAAAAAAGAGTAAGACATGAGCTTATATTTAGTAAAGTGTTTTACTTCTTCTTAAAGGTGTAAATTATTTCTTTTTGATAATGTTTTAATGGTTTTCATGTTAACCCAAGACTAATGGTTTTCTTTCATTATGTATCCGTTACTGATATTTTTTATGCTCATCCCACGTTTGAAATGTTTTTCATAGGATATAAAGAAGAATAGAGTCATTGAAGGGTTCCTGGAAAAGTAATGCAGTTAGAACATGATATGATTTCATGTTTCTTTTTACAGAGTATTTGTTTTATGAAATAATGGATATTGAGTAGATGTGTCTACCTATAATGTTCAAGATGTTATGTGTATGTTATGACCTAATTATCTATAGATATAAACTTGAAAATTACTCGATGGGAATTAAAGCCAAATTATTTACTTAACTCAAGATTATGTAATGTTTACGGCTGTGAACTTATAGTTGGTATCAGAGGTCATTTTAGATAACTTTTCAACTTAGGGTGTTATTTTAGAATAAGTGACATAACCATAATGGGTATCATATTAGCAAGATTCATGGTTATTTTAGATAAATTGAATGAGTTTAAGATGACCTGAATAAATATATCTTAGTCTTTATCCTCCTCATAAGATAGTATATGATGATTTTACTGATATACTCACATTTAATTTTTTGGTTTTAGAGTAAATGGATGGATTTAATAGGAACCAAAGTAACTATAGATATGAAGGAAACTGTGGTGGTTTTCTAAATAAAAAACTGAATGAAATGGGAGCTATAATGAGATCTCTTTTAGTTATTCTCAACAAACTATCTGGAGTAATTATTGACCACTTGAACCTTGGTGATTTTTATAAGGAATCATATATGCAAGAAACTAATCCCTATGGATTTTTAAGTAATAATAAAAAGTAATTTATTTTTAAAAACCTATGTGTCAAGGATATGGAATGAAACACCTAGAAAAATGCATTAAAGGGATGAAAAGATGTTATAGATGTGGTAATTAAGGTCATAATATAATAAACATCCTTGGAAAAAGGATGGATTTAGTTGACTCCAAGAAAGGGAAATATGTCCTTTCTAAGGGATCGATTGAATGTTTTAAATGTGGTGTGCATGGTAATTATGCAAATAGATGTCCTACGAAGTTGTTTCAGGAATGGGATCAGTAGGACTATGACAATAAATGTTTACCAATACCTAATTCCACTCTAATTGAAGATTAGGAAACAAAAAATTACCTATTAAAGGTATGAATTATTTCACAGATACTGTTTGGAGATAATTGAAATATTAGTACATTTTGTATGATTTTTTTTATAAAAAATAAGTATTACAGAATAATTTTGGAAAAAATGGTTATGGGATCATGAATAATATTGGATGATTAAGATGTCTACATTTTAAAACTTGAGAGTTATGTTAGATATCTAGGTGATGAAATGTTTTAATATATTATTGATCTTTTTTTGATGGGATTACATTTGAAGAATTTTCTCTTATATAGGTAACCTTGATGTTTTTATGTGAAAATGCTATTTGAGGAAGAATTATCTTTTCTTTTGTGAATATAGTTATAAAGAACCATTAGGGTTTATATGATCGATGAATTCGAAATAATTAATGGTTATTTTTTGGGATAAAAATTTGAGGTATGAGATAAAATTTTAGGTTGAAACATTTTATGGTTATTTTTTAGTTTTATAAAAAGGCACAACCCACCAGATGGGTGAAAACCTGTCATGTCTGGGAAGGCCATGGGAATCGATCCGCCAACCGAGGGGCGACAAGGGCACATTTCCTACCACTTTACTACATGAAGTCCCTAGTTAGTATTACTTATTCTTTTAGTTAAATGATTTTATGGATCAAGAATAATTTTATTTTAAATCTTATGTTTTATCAAATAGATATCCTTAGTTTAAGAATATGATTTGGTGATTAAGTGATAAATGTTATTTTGGAAGACATTCTCACTTTTAGGGAAAACTATATTTCTAAGGAAAGTAGAATACTATTGGACTTTATTTTAGGATTAACGGTTTAATTTCATTTTGGAAGAATCTATGATTTTTTTATAGATAAATGGATATTTGAGTTATTTGTGTAAATGATTAACCTATCATGGATAATATATGAATAGGTTAATTACATTAAATATGATACATTAAGAGTAGTCAATGTTTTTTGAGATAAAATTTATTGTGTATGATTATATTTTTTAATCCTTATAAATTTTGGGTTTAAATTTTAGTGTGGATTATTTTGAAGAATTTTAAATACAATTGTTTATTGAATGGAATTTGTTGAACTTTGGGTTCTGGTTTTTTAATTTTTTAGATTAAGAGTAGTATTTCCATTCATAAAGGATTATTCTTTTAGGGTATTATATTATATTATAATATACATTTTTTTTCTAGTTAATGTTTCAAGACATGATGAATAGATAGTTATTTTTTTTTGATTATGTGGTTCTATAGAAGTTGATTCATCTTGAATAATCATCTTTTGGAGAAAAAGATGACTTGAGGGGGAAATTGATTAAAGGAAGAAACACTATTTTTCCAGTAATTATATTTCATTATGATCTTAGTCTAGGTATAAATATAATTATTCAACTCTATGAAAAAAATCACGAAGAAAAAATGATATACGCTTGATTTTATCATCAGAATTGTACCCAACCAAATATTTATGGTATTTTGGTGGTTAAAATTTTATGATCAAGTTCTCTATCACTCTATATTAGTCAATGAGAGTTAGTTTTTTTCCATATCCATGTTTCCTTACATGTAATCCTAGAATGTTTTATCTTAGGTAACCTTTTTTAATTCTATTTAATTCTTATGAGGTGATAATTATATTGACTGTTTTTGCGATGTGGGATTTTCAATGATGTTTTTGAGGCCAATTTTAAAATTGTGAGGACACAATTTACAAAAGGGCGTAAGGAGATAATGACCCAAGTATTAATAGAATAACACATTTTCATATTTATTAATATTTTTGAATAACATATTAATGTTATGTTATTGATAACTCATTTTTAATAACGTACTCAACACGCAACAACATGTTTTTCTGAAATCTTACATTGCACATAACTTTGAGTTATACCGAAAAATAATACAATAATAATATTATTATTTTAAATTGTAGTTAACACCAAGACATTGTAATAGATGGAATGAAAAGAATTAAGTAAAATGTTATAATACATATTCGTTAAAGGTTTTACATTTATCCAATAAATTTTATTGGATTAAAATGATAATGAATCCAATTTTAAGCGTAAAATATTCTAATAATTTGAAAAGGCAGTTTTACTGCCTTTTGATGGAGAACCATTTTTAAATCTAGTTTTTTATCACCTTTATATGTTATATTTTTAAAAATAAACTTCTTCTCATCAGTAAGGAAATTAAAATTTACTTTGGTTTTAAATTTGGTATTTTTCTTATAATGTTCATTTTTTAATGAATATCTAAAATACTGCATTTTAATTCAAAACTGCCTTTTAATCTAATTTATTTTTATAGTTAGATTGTAAATTTAATTGGTTTTAAAGTTCAATTGGATTAAATTTTTATCATTTAATTACATTTTGGTCATTTTAAGCAATTTCACTTTTAAACTGTACATAAACACATGTCAATATTTTGGTAGTTATTATTTCTTAAAAAACCACTTTTTAGTTTGACAATGAGAATTAATTTTTAATTAATTTCTAAATTTTTTTTTTCTGAATTTAGAAAAATGGATTCCATATTTGGAATCAGGTGGACCAAATTGTGTAATTAGTTACCTTTTATTTTTAGACATTTTGAGTATTAACTTCTGTAATTATTATATTTACCATGGTTATAGGGTAAATCTGGTAAATAATGGTACAAAAAAATATTATAATAATATTAAACTATAAATAGTAATTAGAAATATAAAATTATTGTATATATCATTATAGTTTATTTATAATTTTTAGACATTATATAAATAAATTTATTTATGACACAATGATGGTGTAGTGATTGCTTCATTAAAAAAAGAGTCAAATATATGATATTATAAATATTAAAATAAATGTAATTTGATTATTTTGATTAAATATAAATTTTTTTGGAATGATATTGACATATTTTATTATATTTAATGAATTTTTTTGAATTAATAATGTTTTTATGACTTTATAAAAATCTATTACTAAATAGTGTTAAAATTAACATAAATGAGTTTTTTAAAAAATATTGTTTTACTAAATTATATAATAGTCAGAAAAATATAATATTCAAAAAAATGGAACATAAAATGTTTCAAATTTCATTAATTATCCACTTATGGTTCTATTATAATTCTATTATAAATATAGTTACCATATTTTATGAATATTCTAGAAGACATGGTAATAGTTAATGTTTTTAACTAAGGGTTGAAGCAAAACTATAATGTTAAATTTGTGCCATTGACTTGTCTAAAACCTATTGGTTGAGGGTTTTTCAATAGAAAAAAATATTATATTCGAATTAAATGACATTAGGACCATTTTTTCTGAAAATAAATTTATAATAAAATAATATTTCAAGATATTCCTAAAGTGCCCCTCCTCCCTCTTATAAAAGGGAATCACGTCTACCCATTTAATCACACCCCTCAAGCCCCTTCACTCATCACAATTATTCCAAAATAAGCTCCCAATATCCCAAAACTCCTCCTAGTAGCCCCACCTTGGGAATAATTCAAATAAAGTAATCATTTTGGCTCAATTCAATATATGTTACCTAATTTTGAGGTAAAGTGTTCTCTCAGGTTCTTTTATTTTATTTTCATTCTCCACAACATATGCTCTAATTATTTCATTATTACATAAAAAACCAGTATCCCAAATATAATAGTATATTTTTATTATATTTATTCTAAGTACACTGACACACACCTCCATCTAATAGATACAAACATATGTTTTCTGTGTACGACGAACTATTGCCTCACGAAATGATGATTGTTCAATTTTATCCTACCAACTATCAAGGTGTCCATTATTATGGAACTAAATATATATATGATATATGTTATATCTATATTGTATCTATGATTCTGTAATTTTTATTTACAAAAGTACCTTTAGTCTTTTCATGATGTGTTAATATGATAATTTCATTTGAGGAAGTGAGGACTACCACCCCCTCAAAATGATATGACTCATTCATGCCATAAATGGAATGTATAATGGATGAAATGAATTAAATTATGTAAAATATATATGTCATATTATATTATGTTATAATTATAATATACTTATGCATCATTTAGTTCTCATTTCTTTAATATGAAAAATAAATGAAAATAACGTTTATGTGTACGTAGGACTTACCGTCTCCATGAACGGTGTAGTTAATTTATTATCTACAAATGTTATGGACTATTATATATACATAAATACTAGATAAATTTTATATTTAAATCATTAATATCATTCTGGACATGATTTACTTTTGACTACAAGGATAATTTACATAAAAGTAATGTCATTTTTGACTGAAGTACTAAATATCAACAAAATAACTGGTATGAACATAAATAATTATATAATTTTTATAATAAGATGATATGTAATATAAAATGAATAATAACCATTAAAAATTATCTTAATCAAGTATAAATTGACTTATGTTTTTTATTCAGATAGAACAAGGAACATACATGATATGTCAGACTCAAGGTAAGCGACTTCATCTCAATATCATTTCATTGAGGAATATCTTGATGCAATGCACCTTAATTATCTTATAAGGTGTACTTAAAACCATTTTTACATGTGATATAATGAATTAGTATATAATCATGTTATTTAATTTTTTTATTTAATTCCTTAGTGATTTTTATTCAAGTGTTTTTTAAGTGGTAAGAGACTCTTTAACTAAAAAATCGTTTTAAATGTTTTAAATATTTATTAATTTAAAACCCTATATTTTATATCCATGTTTCAGAAATTGTTTTTATGAATTTATTTATATGAATATGATTCTTTTAAAAATAATATTTTTTTCCCAAAAGGTTCAAAGTGGTATGGGAACCCATGAATCAAAATTCTCTTTATTAATTGTTTTAAATGGTTTTTGAAATGGATAGAATATTTTAATATCTTGAAATTATTTATTCTAAATTAAAATGAAATGATATTAATAAAAAAAATTATTTTAAATATTTTTTGTGTTCTGATTATATAATGGTACTTAGACATTTTATAGGTGGTTACATGATAAATGAATGAAGGGTGGTTACACAATTAATGAAATGACATGTTTTTCAGTGATAAAATAAGGAGGAGTGGCTATGTTTTAATCTCCAATGCATTGAGTATTGAAGTCGGATGCATGTCTATTCCATTTAGTGATAAATGTGGAAGTTTACCACACAGTTATTCCATTTATGTATGTTTATGTCCCAAGATACCTTTATATGCTATATGTTTCTTTTTATGGGATTTATGATAATATTTTGGTTACCAAAAGTGCATGAAATGAGCTTATATTCAGTGAAGTGTTTTTACTACTTCATATAGGTAAAACTTATTACATTATGATAATGTATTAATGGTTTTATGTCATCGCAAGACTAAGAGTTTTCTTTCATTATGTATCGTTTATTGATATTTTTATGCTTATTCCATGTTTTGAAATGTTTTTCACTAGACATAATAAAGAATAGAGTCAAGCATGGGTTCATGGAAAAGTTATGTTGTTAAAACATGATACAATTTTATGTTTCTTTTTAAAGAGTTTTTTTTAAAAAAAGGTATAGTGAGTATAAGTGTCTACTTGTAATGTTCAAGATGTGATACGTCTGTTTTGACCTAATTCTCTAAAGTTCTAAACCTGAAAATATCCTCGATGTGAATTAGAGTCGAATTATTTACTTATATCAATATTAAGTAGTGTTTAAGGATGTGGATTTATACTTAAAATCTCATGTGGAAAACTCTTACTATTTTGGAGATGAATATAAATCTGACAATTCTAAAAATATGACTAATGAAGAAATGTTTGAATACTATAAAATTCATGAGGATACCTGTAATGAGTTGAAATATAAATATAAACCTCTCAAAAAATAGTATCCTCTTACTGATACTCTTATATATGAACTCACTATATAAAAGGGGAAGAGTTCTCAACTGCTCAATAAAAATACCAAAATTAATCTTTACAATGAGAAATTAATGAAATGTTTAGAATTATTTACAATTTTTAATGATACCTTAGTTCAAATTCATGGTAAAAATGATGCTCTTAAATATACTCTTGGTATTGGTTATCAACCTAGGAAAATAAAATTTGTTAAAACTAAATTTGTATCCCAATATGGAAATTAATGTTTTATGCTGAGTTCTAGAAAATTTTATGCAAGTTCTAGTAATAGAACATCTTTGACTTGTTCCAGTTATTCTGAACCTAAAAGAGTTTATTTTTCCAAAAAATTACTAACTGTTTATAGGAAACCTATGATGAAAATATGGGTTCCAAATGCTTTAATTACTAATATTACTGGTCCCAAGAATGTCTGGGTACCAATGTATTTTCTTGTTTAAATTTTTTTGTAGGAAAGATGTATAAATATTTCCTATAAGAACTTATGGAACATGAATAATGGATGTTCAAGACACATGAAAGGGGACTAATATAGATTCGAGATCATAATAAATATTGATGGTGGACATATCACTTTTGTTGATAATGAAAAGGGTAAAATTATTATCCTTTCAAAAATTGGTAACACTAACTCAGTTTTAATTTGTAATGTTCATTATGTTCATGGTCTAAAGTACAATCTTATTAGCATTTCCTAGTAATTTAATGATGTATTTCATGTTAAATTTTAAAACGATTCTTGTAATTTTTTTAATTATAATAATTATTTATTATTTACTGCTTTAATAAATGAAAATGTATATGCTGTAAATCAAGATTCTTTAGTCTCATAGAATGTTTCATGCTTAACTACCTTTCCAAAAGAGTCTTGACCCTCCCATAGAAGACTTGGACACTGTAAAATTCACTCTCATTGAAAGCCTACAAGAAAATCATTAGTCATGTATCTACCTAAACTAGAGTTTCAAAATGATAAATTATATAATCCTTGTAAAAAAGAAAAAAACACAATATGTCATTCAAACCAAAAAAATAAGTTTCATCTTCTCAAACTCTTTAGTTGGTTCATATGTATTTTTTTGGACCCTATAAGGTTTCATGTTTAAATTGTAAGCACTATGCCTATTTTATTGTATATGATTTTCTAGGTATAATTAGAGATTATTTTTATCTCATTAATTTATGGCTTGTTCTTATTTCACCAATTATTCTTGGTCAGTATAAAAGTGGACTTAAGATCAAAATCTTAATAAGTGATCATTGCTGTGAGTTTTAAAATCAATAATTTGAATCTTTTTTCCAACAAAATTGATATAGTAATAACTTATTTTCTCATAGGACAACCTAAAAAAATGGTGTTGTACAAAAGTAAAATATAACCCTACAAAAAATATCCCGAACACTACTTAATGAATATTATCTACCTATTTTCTTTTGGGAAGAATCTGTGAATACAACTTGTTATATAATCAATATAGTTTTAATTAGAACTATCCAAAAGAAGACTCTATATGAGCTATGGAATAATATGAAACCTAATGTTTACTACATTAATGTTTTTTGATGAAAACTCTTTATCTTTAATACAAAAGATAATATTGAAAACTTTTCCCCCAAAACCGATGAAGGGATTTTCCTAGGCTATTACATCTCTAGTAATTCCTATAGAGTCTTTAATATAAAAAACAAATGTGTGGAAAAATATATGCATCTAAAGATTGATGAAATAGATCTATATGAGTCCAAAACCTCTATATAATATCATGATGATAATTTATCCCCTCTAGACATAAAGCCTATACCTTCAGATTTTTTTGTTAAAAATAAGCAACAACATGTTCTAGAAACTCTTCATATCCTAAAAATAAACCCGATCCTATGGATGATCACAAAATGACTAGTATTTAATTTTCTAGGATAGTTATAACCCTTAAAAACCATCCATTAGATGTTATAGTTGGAGACTTAGACAAAGGAACACATACTAGATATTCTCTATCAATCCAAGATGAACATGAAGTCTTTCTATCATAGTTTGATCCTAATAAACACAATTATGCAATCAAAGATGAATTCTAGATGATGTTTATATAGGATGAATTAAACTGGTTTGAAAGAACAAAATTATTGAAACTTGTTGATAAAAACAAATTCACCATTACAATAGGAAATAGGATGATTTTTAGAATCAATGTGGATAAAGATGGTACATCAGTAAGAAATAAATCCATACTATTTGCACAAGATCGTAGCCTAGAGTAAGGAATATACATTGAAGAATCCTTTTCACCAGTGGCCTGAATTGGAGCCATTATAATACTGCAAGCTTATGTATAAAATCATAATTTAAAACATTATCAAATGGATGTTAATAGAGAATTCCCGAATGGATATATAGTTGGTAATGTTTTTGATGAAAACCACCCTGAATTTATAAATTCTATTATTCCAAATCATTTTTATAAATTAACAAAAGAATTGTATTATTTAATGGAAGGCTCAAATAGATTGGTATGATAGGATCATCACTTTTCTTATCACTAATGTTTTCATAAAATTATTAGATGATTCTACTCATTTCATAAAAAGAATTTCTAAGGATGTTTTAGTTGTCAAAAATATGTTGATGGTATTATTTTTGGTTCTTAAAAAAATCATTTATGTGTTTATTTTTCAAAAATGATGTAAAATGTGTTTGAAATGAGTTTAATGAGTGAACTCAAATTTTTCTTGGATTTGAACATTTTCAAAACAAGTAAGGTATTATCTAAAATCAATGTATATATACTCAAGATATTTTAAAATGTTTTTATCTTTATAGAACTAAAATTAGTGATACTCATATGAGTACCACCTATAAATTGGTTCATGATGAAAATGGAGAATCGGTGGATGAAACTAATTTAAATGGTATGATCGAAAGTCTTATTTACTTGAATGCTAGTTTACCTGATATTATGTTTAGTGTGTGTATGTGTACTCATTTTCATGTAAATATTAAAGAGCCACGTATACTTGTTTTTAAAATTATTTTCAAGTACATAAAATATACTACCAACATCAGACTTTTCAATCCTAGAAAACAACCATTTGACTTAGTTATTTATTTTGATGATGTCTTTGGTTGTTTCAATTTAGATAGAAAAATAATTTACATAACATTTCACTATTTTGGAAAGTCTCTAGTTTCATAGTGTAGGAAGGATCAAAATTCCATTAAATTATATAGTTCCAATACTTAATACATAACTTCCAGATGTTGTTGTACTCAAATTTTGTGGATGAAACACAATTTATTAGACTATGGATATCAATTTAAGAATTTACCGATAAACTACGACAAGAAAAGTGATATTAACATTTATAAGAATACAATTTCTCATTCAAGGACTAATCATATTGATGTAAGACAACACTTTTGGGAGATAATTATTAAAAAGGTGACTTAACTCTTGAATCCATTAGCACTGAACATCTGCTTGATGATATTTTTAGTAAGCCTTTAAATTATGAGATAATGAGATACATTAGACATGAGTTGGGGATGATTGGTTTTGAGTGACTAACTATTAAGTGACTCACCATTGATATCTCACATTTGATGAGTCACCGTTGTTGCCTTGTCGTTGTTGTCTCACCGTCGAGGACTCACCATTAATGTCTTACCATTGATGAATCACCGTTGATGTCTCACCATTGATTACTCACTATTTATGAATCACCATTTATGTCTCACCATTGATGAGTCACTATTGATGTCTCACCACTGATGTAACACTATTGATGACTCACCAATGACAACTCACCTTTATAACAAACCATTGTGACTTACCATTGGTATTTAATTTTTAATTTTTATGGATCAAACATAAAATCACTATTTTAATTATTTTAGTTTATTTTATTTCATATTTTTCATTTTTCATTTTAATATCCCAAAATGACAAATATACAACCAGTCAAAAATCATTTATTACTCAATCGATCTCCCAAAACCAAAATTTTCTCTTTCAAACCTCTACTATATTCTTCCTTAAACTGATTCTTTTAAATCCTTCCCAATTTTTTGAGTGAAGCTTTCATTAGAAAAGTATCTAGATTAGCCTCATCATTAGAAGATGAAAATTGGTGAACCGAGTGCTGCTAATCCTGAACCCCTTAGCATGGGTCTTACCAATATAATAGTATTACCTGAGAAGCAAGTACATGTAGAATGGGAATTTCTAAATAAGTCTCATGTTTTGACAGTGTTAGAAGACAAATGTTGGTTGGAGTGGTTCTCCAACAACACTCATCCTCTCAATCCAAATATAGTGCATTTTGTTTACAAATATGTTGTGTTTATTCTTCAGGGCTCTGAAGTATCTTGTATTAAGTCAAGAATAAGTGGAAATGTGATTGGATTCTCTTCTAAGTAGTGGGTCAAATTCATCAAGGTACCACATGAATGTATTTATGATGATTACTAATGCATTCATCCTCCTCCAAGTGATATTTTCAGTTATAAAATAGCCCTAACTAAGTTGACCAATGAAGGAATTCCATGATGACCTAAAAAAACTAAACTGGATGGTGAATTCCAGTCATTATTTATGTTTATCTAGCATCTACTTTTTCACATGAAAGGATATTTTCCCACATTAAAAGACCAAGATGTTTATTTTTTGTATCTGATGAAAGAGGGACACATGATTAAATAATGTAGTCATTTTATGGCCCACGTGAGTGACATGATAAAGCCTCAACCAAAGTAAACCTCCCTATTTTATTTTAAGATAATTTCAAAGATGTGGAAAGAAAAAGGATTTGAAAATGATAGAGAAGAAAATATGAATGAAAGTGATTTTTTTTTTCAATTACAAAGCCTTATGAAAAATAATGAGGATTAGTTGGATTCCCTGGAAAAGGTAGTGGGTTGATGATAATGAAAAAATTTATGAAAATTTTTATATTTTTTATAATACTTCTAGGAAAAAAGATATGCATGATCTTGGTCTAGGACTAGATGAGGTGGAATAATATTCCGATGAAGAAGAAGTAGATAAAGATGAGAAATAAATGCGATCCTTTATTGATGATAGGAGCAATCAACATATTACTAAAATCCCTAAAATAATTTATTATGACTCCCTTATCACTACAAAGATTCTTCCTACAAAAGTAACCTCTTCAAAATAATGACACAGATGAGGAGATAGAAAAATATATAGAAAATGAGTATTCTATTAGAAGTGAATGTGAAGATGATGATAAATCATGTGATGAAGAGGAATAAAATGAGGATGAATTAAATGATAATGAAGAAGTTTGGGAAAAATAGGAAGAAAAATAAGATAATTAAGAGGAAGAAAAAGAGTATGAATAATTAGGTGGAAGTGATGAAAATTAAGAAGAAAAGGAAAAATAAGTGAATAGTATAAATGATGGTGATGTTGGTAATGAAGCTGATCCTACTAGTTGGTATCATAGAACATTAAATAATCTACTACTCCTTTTAATGTTGTTGTGGAAAAAGAACCAGTGGTGGAACCTCAAATATATATTGAGTCTTTTTTAGATGAAGAAGTATCTCGAGTTTATCAAGTGCAAGAACTAGTTAATGATTTAAAGAAAGAACCTATTGAGAAGGAATCACTTATTGATGGGGAGAAATAATCATAGAGAGTTTAAATTTTTACCCTAATTCATTTTGATGTAATAGTATATGAATGGGAGAAGTACCATAGATATGCCACTCTTAGATTAGACAATATTGATTAAAATATTGAGGAATATGATCCTAAGCGGTCATTGGTAGAATTAGTGGATCATTCTAAAGGATTTCTAGTTAGAAAAACTCTAGTTATATCATCTACTCCAACAGTAGCTCCTACCAATACACCTTTTCTCCCTCTAGTTTAATCAATTCCTACAAATTCTATTTACAAAAATGATTTAAATGTGTCTAAAAAGGATTCATTCTTAGTAGTTATAGGTATCCTCTAACCTCAACC
The DNA here is from genome assembly GCA_963277665.1 of Viscum album. NCBI lineage: Eukaryota > Viridiplantae > Streptophyta > Magnoliopsida > Santalales > Viscaceae > Viscum > Viscum album. The sequence continues at coordinate 634,003,189 of OY728138.1, read as the reverse complement.
AGAACTAGGGTTTCATCTTAGTGAACGAAATTCTACTGTAATTTTAGAGAGAGTTATCTCTAGATTCAACCATATATTTTTTTTGAAAAAAAAAATTAATAATAGAGAATAAGAGATCAAGTGACGAGTTAGATGATCTAATCTCTGTTGTTAAAGGAATTCCTTCTAATTGTGCAAAATCCTTGAAAAAAGATAAAAAATTCTTTAAGACATATCTTTTGAGGATGATACTTCTCCTAATTCAAACTCTAGTATGGATATTTTGAGATCAATAGTCAAAGATGTAGTAAACGATTCCATAACCTCTGTAACTCCTATTTCTCATCCTTCTGATAGTGATATGATCATATCTGTGCTAAGATATGATCTTTAAACATTAATGGGTGGCTTAGATAAGAAGATACTAAGTAAACATAAATAGAACAATGATCATATATATATGATACGGTAAATTCTTATAAGAAATGGGCTACTTATTCTCAAGAAGAGATTACAAAGAAGGAATGTTTTTATTTTAAAAGTATTTATACAAAACACCAACTGGAAAATCATTTTAAATAAATGGTTGAGAATATGAGGATTCCTCCTCCCACACACACCTTCATGGAACAAGTGGAATAGATCAAGGAGTTTACTCTTTCTCTTGATGTGTTTTTAGAGAATAAAATTATTTAAAAAATAATATGAAGAATGATGGGTAAATAATAATGTATTATATTAAACATTTTAATACTTACCTTCATAATTGTATTAATGTTATTATAGCACCAGAGCAATTCCCTTTATGACCAAGGAATGGACATTTTCCTTTTGGATCCATCTACGGATATACTAATCCTCAATTCAGAGCTATTGTGACTCTAAACCCTTTTGGTCCCCTTCCTGAAACCCTTCACAATTTTCCCATGTCTGCAGCATAGTCTCTTAGTCACATAAGACTTATGATCTACAGGGAAGTGCATCCCCTAGCTCTTATACTTAGAATATTATAACTCTTGTACTTTTTAGACTTCCCATTCATCATATCTATACATATTATCCTATTGAACCACATATGCCTCCATCTACTTATACTAATAAGGGACAAGCAGTCACATACCCACAGTTGGGAAAATATTTATTTTTTATTGATCTTTGATTGAGATTTATTTTTGAGCCTTTTCACTTCTAATGTAATCTATTTTTACACATGAGATTAATTATCTATTTTATTTGATATATGTTATTTATATTTTATTAGTTTTTCTCTTTTTGATAATACCAATAGGCAGAGAAGGCATATGGAATTAAAAGAAGAATGAGAAATTTGAGATGAAATTTAATTTTATGAGATGGAATTTAATTTTATTTGATTTTTTATCCTATAATATAATTTCACATGAAGTTTATGACATGTTAAGCCAAACTTGTTCTTTGAAAATTAATAATTCCATGATTTATGATCATAAAAAAGGAGTGATTTTTGGCCTCCCCTAGTTTTAATTCTCACATATCATTCTTAATTATGTTCAATTATGTTAAATTATGTTTACTCATGTTTACCTATCATATTAATCAATTATCATAGTATTTCACTTCATAATATAGATTAAAAAAATATAACTAAGTATAAGTCACTATTATTGTTGAGTCACCATTGAGGGGAACTCACTTTTGGACATCTGACCATTGGAAAAAAATGGCTGAGTATGAGCTACCATTTCTATAGACCTACCAACGAATATATCACCATCAATAGTTTCAATGTCAGCAATGAAATGCAATTATATCAAACAAAGAGAAACTATCACTCAAGCTATCGATACAATAAGATACCATTACATCAACTAACCGAAATAATAACTTATCGATGGTATCATAAGTCTCACTATGTATGAGTTACCAATATGATCTACTGATGGGATGAGTCACCATCAAGAGGAACTACCATCTGAGTTACCGACCATTTCAGAGTCACCACTACTCTACTCACTATTCCAGATTGTAGAATGATCTATGTTTGAGACACCAGTTATATAAAACCTTTCTTCACATAGCTTTCTTAAGACACCATCAGAACAATACACCAATCTGAGACACCTTGAATTCATACATTGTAATTTAAATTCAAATTTACTTCTAATGATAATATTTAAGAATCATAGTGCTATTATTTATTTTAATAATATTGTCTATCTTTTATAGACAACATTAATATCAATTTCAGAGACCAATATGAGGTATGAGGTACCAGATAACATGATTCTTGTTAGATGAATCGTATAAAGAGAATGTCATATCAAAAAGGTAGAAGTGTGACTTGGGAAATAGTCTAGATTCTCATGCACTAGAAAAAAAACATAGAGAATTGAAAACTGTGGAATCATGAAGACACAACTAAGATATTAAATTGAAGAACATATTTTAGAAAAAACTAAATAAAAGGGATTAAATAATCTCTAAAATTATGACCTCACTAGAAAAAGTAGATTGAAGAACTCATGACACTCTGTTTTGCTGTTTGTTTCTGGAAACTGACTCAATATGCATTTCAACACAACATCAAGGAGTCAAAAGCTAAATTAATAATCACACAGAGCCATATAACACTATTATATTTATTTTTTCTCTGTTTGTGAACTGTTTTTATATTATGAACATGGGTGCATCTTTGTATTATAGAAACAAACTGACTCCTATATAAAAATGGAAGATTCAAAAATATATTTATAAAACCACCGATTTAGATTCTTAGACTTCCACATATAATAGTGGAAGATATCCTCATATGACATGGTTTTTTTTCACTACCATGAAAACTGTGGAAGAGGTCTTGTTGACCTTGACAGTGTGTATACTGTTGTTTAACCTGATCCAGGGTGTGGATGAGTGTTTATTTATATAGATTTCTTGGTGATAGGTGATCAATAAGTGGAGAGGATTAAGTCTCTTCTTAATAATGATCATAATTTTTTCAATTCAATTGTGTTCTTGTAATTTTTGTTTTCTCTTATTTATTTAAACATATCAGAAATCTTCTCTTTACTTTGATAGATAATCTTAAATAGTGTTTTTATTAGAATTTGATTTAGTAGATTGATTTCAAAATTTAGAATAATAATCCATATTACATTAACTGAGAACTAATAACTCTTTGAAAATTCATTCAAAAGATCAAAACATTTATAAATCTTATACTTTGATTAACTAGGCCACTGTCTATTACAAAATTAGGTAAGATTTTAATAAGTGTTTTAGACATAAATTTTTATAGTAACTCAATTCACCCCGTCATGAGTGTCATACTCCAATAAAAACCATGGATACCTCTTCCCATATCCAAACCAACACCAAAATATGATGATACAATCCGGAAAGTTTCATATGGTGTTTATTTATCAGTTAGAAGGTGTAATGGTGGGACACATAATCTGCAATGTCATGCTTCATCCATAGCCACCCCAATCACTACATCCTATCATAATAAATATTATATGTTCCTAGATGAATATACCATAATTAATTATAGAAATCAAATTTAACTATGTTCCTCACTATTTCTATGATGAAAAAACAATCCCCAAAACTGAAAATACCATCTAAAGAGAGAGAGAAACCTTGAATGATCTCCCCACCATATAAGGTTTCTCAAATTCCTCTAAACTTGAAATCTTACTTCTAACCCTATAGAATAGAATCAAAGATTTTGGATTCTAAATGATACCTAGATAGAAACATACCTAAAACATCTCCCCAAGTATCTATATGAATTTTAGCAACTAAAAAGACATATATGGTTCAAGTCTTCATTCAATTCCAAAACACCACATGCTTTCACTATTATTACATGGGAATCTGTAATGACATTTCCATTCACTGGGGTGTATGTGATGGCGATGTAAAACATATAATGGTATTCCACCCACATACTCTATATATTATGGATGTATTTATGAGAAAAAATATTTCTCAAACACTTATTTTCATAAAATACTGTGAACCTTTATCCAAAAAGATATTGACTCAAAAATTTAAGTGCATGCATAACTGAAAGATGCTCTAAATCATGAGTGGGATAATTATTCTCATGTATACAAATATGAAGAGATATTTAAGCTACCACATGATAAAATTTCCAAATTAATGAACTCAAACATGAATTAGAAGTATCACAACGAACTATATACCCCTTACCAGTCTATTATAATATCAAAATAGGAGCCGATGTGAGAATTTGTTTCAACTAATCAGAAGAAGAATTAAATATTGCATATCATATGAATTTCACACCATTTATAGTAGGTGCAGTCAAAGGTGATGAAAAATTTAAAAAATATTTTACCAACCATTGATAATATCTATAAATACGAATGTATCTTCAAATCTTATAGATATTTTATGGTTCCTCACAAGAAAACAATCCATCACCAACTCATGATCAACTGATAATTCATGATCATAAATCATATTCCCCAAGAATATCACTTATTTTATCCAAAAAAAAAATTTCAAATAAAATTAAAAACAAGTAATGACACCTCATAATTTCTAGAACAAAACTAAACAGTTCTTGGAGTGTATTCATAGATCTTAAATAAACCAAAATGTCATCCATGAACACTACCATAAAAGTTTCAATATATTTATGTAATAACTTATTTATTAAATCCATAAAAATTGAAAAAGCATTATTCAAACCAAAAAATTAAAAATATATTAATGATGGTTATACCTACTCTTGAAATCCATCATTGGTATATCATGATCTCATACTCTGAGCTAATGATAACCCTAATGAAGATAAATTTTCAAAAACAACTTTTCCCCCCTTTATCAGATCAATAAAATCATCCACATGTGTTATATGATATATATTTTTAACCATCATGTGGATTAACTTCCCATAGTCTACACAAAATCATAGTGAACGGTTTTCATTAATCTCAAATAGCCTGGGACTACCCAAGGAAAAACACTAGGGAGAGTTAAACAATTTTCCATTCGACCATCTAATTGAATCATGAGGTCTACCACCTACTCCAGTAAAATATGATTATAAGGTATCAAAAGATTCTATTTTCTTAGAACTAGATCAATTTTTAATTCTACTTCTCTATATATAAGAATACTAGAGAAATCATATATGAAAAAATTAAGAAAATCCATTTTTTTGGGAAGATCAATAATAGTTGAAACATCATCAGGATGAACTTCTATAGTAGACAAAAATCTCATGACCTCTATCTAGGAAGTTCCTATATGACCAAAACTAGGAGCCCATAGTCCATGAAGAACCAATGAGCTCCTATTGGATACTGCAGGTGAAACACACTAATGATAAAAATAAATCGTAACTGGATGAACCATAATCCAATCCACCCTAATGATGATATCAAATAGATCTAGGTCAAGAATAAGAAAGTCCTCAACTAACAACAAAATACTTATCAATAGTTGACAAGGACACAAAAATACCTTCTTCTTCCTAATACTAAGAGGTTTCCCTATAACCATAGAAATGGGAATAAACTATTTGGATATTTTAGAATATCAACAAAATGACCAGATATAAATGAGTGGGAATTATTTGTATCAAATAAAGAAATTTCTACTGAAGATTCAATAATGATTATACCTATCACTGTCATTTCACCAATATATAACTCCATTGGATACTAATATACTATGTGACGGTTCTTTACACTTGAGGCCTCCATCTAGATCCATATAGCCTTTGAGTCATATAACATCATTTTAGTAGCCTTTGGAGATGATTATCTCTAACTATATGAAATATCATACAAAAAATGACATAAAACATTCATATGAACATAATATGCACAACTAAATAACTTTTTCATTGGTGAAGGATATGTTTTCTAGGTGAGTCCAACATTTACACACTAATAGAATGTAAGGAGAACCATACCATATATAAATAAAGGTGCATAAAATTCTTACCACTGAGAACCTCCAAACAATAATCTTGAGATGAACTTTACACATTCTATTTTTTTTCTAACATTCCACTAAAGCTACAAATAGGGCCAATAAGTGGAATAATATCCATCCATTATTTCAAAATTCATCACTATAATCATAGCCATATCCTTTGCCTCTGGATAAGTCAAAAACATCACCATAAATAGCTATGATCTGATATTTGATCGCAAACCCTGCATGTACTTATGATCCTTCAGCTAGTAATTGTTTTCCACAATTTAAGAAAAACAAACTATCTTTGAGAAATGATTGGTATATGAAAACAAGGAACACCCTCTCTGTTATAACATGAGTAAATCTTGATACATCTTCATTAGCAGCAACATTGGGAAAATAATTATTGAAGAGTAGATTCTTGAAACTATTCTAGTACAATCCCACATTCCATTCCTCATATACATTGGAATCCCTCAAATGCTTGAGAGGAACCTCAATTATTAACATAATTCTCTTTACCTTGATACTATTTGGTGTAACGTTGATTTTTAAAATCTGATCAATATTTTCAACCCATTCTAACACCTCTTGAGCACCATTTGTTCCATTAAAGGAAGGTGACATCTCATGAATGAACTCCCATGATCAATATCTATCTCTTATTGCACCTCATTGTACCTAAACAAATGAAATATATACTTATAATACATTTCGGCCGATAGAAAAAAATTATCAAATGATAGCCCTGATATAATTCTTATCCATGGGGGGATTTACATGAGATGTTTTTTTGCACCATTCAAAGGAACATATCGAAGACACATAGAGGCATACTTTGGTACATTAAATCAATCCAACAATTCATAAAATAGAATAATCATAGTACAAATTCAAAATCCATTAGAAAAAATTATGATTAATGTTAGTAAATAAAAACATGAGACACACATCCCATGGACCCATTGTAATTTGAGTCTAATCATGGAAAAGAGATGGATATGAACTCACCATAACCAATTTCTCATGTCCCAACAATCCTATCTCCAATCTACCAAACATGAAATTACCATGAATCCTAAGGACATACCTTTTATATTACCAAACCATAATGAACCCAACCTTTATATCATACCAAATAGAAATCTGAATTTCGATATTTTTGATGGTTGTTCCTGATCCCCATGGGATGGTGATTATCACCCAGCCATCAAACAAAAACCAGGTTGAACAATTTCTCCCAATTTGAAGTAGAAAACATGAAATATATACATATACAACAATATACACTGTAAGAAAACATGAAATAATATTTCATAATACATAGATAACAATAAAGATGATAAAATCCAAATAGTAGAAAAAATCACCTATTGACAAGTCCAAATACAAAGAGATAAATAGCTAAATCAGTTACCCCCAGAGTCACTATGGGATAACAAAAAAAATATTATAACCATATCTCTAATAGATACCCAAACCTCAATGATGTAAAACCTTTCTTCCTCATTATTATGACATTCCTTTCCTTACATAGAAATACATTCGATGGTCTATGTACCATTGAAGGGGTGCACTAGGTTTGACCTATTAGGAGGAGTATGATACCACCCAGGTGTTTTATTAGAGGTCTCTATAAAAATAGTCCAAACATGCTCAACATTAATGAAAATAAGGAATGATATAAATTTTAATATTTTTTATATCCAAATCATGCAAAGACATTTAATTTTAAATTTTCTTCCAAATTTCAAACCAAACAAAAAAATCCAAAATAAAAAATACAAAAAAATCAATGCATGTGTAAAATAACGCCAACTATGACACTTAGTCCAGAAATTTAGGACACTCATACCCCCAACATACAAAATCACACACATGTAAATCCCCTATACATATTCATCAAATCATGGTAGCAGAGGAATACCCCAGAATGTAAACCAAGAAATAATGTCTACCAAGTCTCTAGAAAAACATCAAAGAGAGTACCAGTACACCCCTTGAGTGAACCCCCCCAAAAATATCAGTGGATGAGGCCTATTAAATTACAATCTTTATAAATTACCATGGATTATAATGTTCTCTACTATCCAATCCAATTCATCAAACCATTACATCAATACCATTCTTCGAATACCATTTCATTATACCATTTGACAATAATATGAAATGCATTTTCATTTACAAATATTAGGGGAAAACCATATTTATTAAAAAAATCCATTTCCATACACACAAATAAAAATTTTCAATCATGAAATTTCATTTATGAAACAATTTTTCAAAACAAGGGAATTAATGTTTATCCAACATTAGCAAGAGATGGAATGACATAACTCAAACTCATGGTTTCACATTTTGAAAATGAGATCCACTAATAATATGAATACAAAAATTAATATATAGGTCAGAGAATCAATCCATAAATCATACAGAATTTATTCAATAGAAGAAAAGATGGAGTAAATGTTTCAAAATGAAAAACCTCAAGAAACCACACCTATCGCACCAGAACCAAAAATGGAACAACCCCAGAAGAATATCACAAAATGGGTTTTGATGAAAATAATTGAATTAACAACATAGATAAAAAACCAATAAAATGACACATTGTGTTACCATGATCATAGGAAATGAAAAATCATAGTGGATTTTCTTGACCAGAGAGACACTATGTAAAACCCTTATGATTAAACAGAGAAAAAATCTTCTTGAATAGAGTGAAGGATCCATAAATTATAGGAAAAGAGCTCTAGGGCATCATCATTGTAGAATGAAATAAAAAAATAACACTTACAACACCCTAAAAATACATGTCACAACCCCCTCCACATATTGATACCGCAATGAGGGGATAGAGGTGGTTACTACTCATGTGCCGCCTTGAGTAGGTCCCAAGATGGAAACTAGCAATGAGGGTATAATTTACATGTAATGTGAGGCATTAAACTTTTTGAAAAGCATGCAAAAAAGAGATAAAAGAATGATAAAAAACCAACACCTAACTATAAACACACAAACCTAGATATATATATATATATATATATATAAAACCAAAGTCCCAACAAGAAATTTCATATAGCACTAAACAACAAAATGGAAAACTACAACTACTAAAAAGGTAAATATGATAATGACCATGAATATAAAAAATCTTCTATATAACCCCAATCTATTAATATAAACCCAAATCTCAAATCATCATCAGTTGGAATGAAATATATTATATATATATATATATATGCTGATCATAATAGTATAATATTTAGAATCCCCATTGGTGCCTCTAATTAAGAAGAAAAATAAGTAATGTTAATGAAAAGTGAACAATAGTGAATCATACATGTCTCATAAATAGGTATACAATTTTATAAGCCTCATGAGGGTAAAAAATCACCATGTATCACATACAATAGAACATATAATATAATAATGAAACATCAAGTGTACCCCAATCCCACATCCCGAATTTTTTTCCCTTTCTTCCCCAACATTGCACATCTGGATCCATCTCTTTTAAAAATTAAGAAAACCCAAAAATACATGGGAAAGGCATCACAACATGAACCTCTTGCATCATGTCACAACATAATACAATTTTAGATAACTATATATAGTAACTTCGTAGTTTCATGGATCTTCCACTTCCCATATGATGTATATCACATATCGGGTACTATACCTTAATCCATTATAGACCAAACACGAGTAAGTACCTCATTCCATCATAGATTATACATGTCAAACCAATAATAATCCATTGGATACAATATTCATTAAAACATGTGAGTTAAATAATCAAAAACCATCACATCACCTTAAACACATATATGGTAATGCCATCATACATATGAGCATTAGTAACATCCAAGAGAATAGATTCAGGCCATATGGGGTAGTCATCCGTCCATCCTTTAATCCATATGTTGGAGAAAGCAACAACCCATATTTCAATAGGTGTTAGTTCCCCTAATCAACATGGGTGGGGCTGGGTATGAAATCACTAAATATATATGATATAGTATTTCTCACAACGACACTATGGGAATAACCTAGTCTTATACACAACTGCATATAACAATACTCAAATACCCATATACCACTTCTAATAGTAGATATATTATAAGAACGCATTCATTTAAAAGAGATACATTTATTACATATTTACATTTAAAAAACTACTTTATTAAATAATTCATTATCAATTAATTAACCAATTACATTTTTCACATTTCATTAAAATAATTATAATAGTAATGACAATTTGCTCAATGAACAATCCAATCCAATTGATTGGTTTATCAAGATTAACAACATTTAATAATGTTAATTCCATCAACACCAACCCAGGGGTTAAGAATTATTTATTCACATTTGAATAATTTAATATATAGAAACTATAAAAAACCATCATATGCTACCTATAAGAGGAAAAAATACAACCAATAACACCTTGTGGCCTCAACCAGTGTCGAACGAAATATAGATAAAACATTGCACCCATCCATTGGCCATTAAATATATTCGAGCGAGAATAATAGATATCAACATCTCAATAATGGGTATATAAATATCTAACCCCTTCCTTGACCTGTAGTTTCATCCTCGACACCCACATGCATATACCAATGCATCATTCAATCACAAGTGTCAACTGATTACACATCACATCTAGGGATCCCCTCAACATATCACAATATCCATAACAAAATCACATCACATCTGAGCCAATCCTCCCCATACCAAATTAGCTACACTATACCCAACCACATTAGGATCATCACATTAGGACCATATCTAGATAAAATAAAGAAAAAATGGAACAAATAAGAATAACTAATAGATAATTCTAGGGCCTCAAACTATGCATATGGCCTTCCCAAATAAAAATATCTTACAACTGGAATATCGAAGAACCCAAACATCTCATGTAAATAGGATACTTAGGCCCTATAAAATATCATTATTATACAACTTTTTCCTATACCATATAGAATTTACTCTTTAAAATTTTACTATTTCCCACTATGGGAAACCTAGGGCACCATTTATATTAAGAAATCAAAAGTAAAACATTCTCTTAGAATGTATTTCATTTTCACAAACCCTATAGAATTACCATTTTCAATTATCTTTCCTTCTAATAATTATCAACAAGAATTATCATGCTCTAGGTTCATTATCCAATTCAATTAAACATGCATACTTGCATCAATTTAATCAACATAAAATCCCAAAAACCATCAGACTGTAAGCACGCCTCTTATTTTATTATTCAAAATCCAAATAATTAAACATTAATTAGAGATTTATGTTATTGAGAAATTTTATCATGATACTCGAGGAAAATAACTTGTTAACAAAAAATATCACATATATCATGCAATCTAGAAAATCATGAAGAAGACAGATATCATGGTACAAAGAAACAACACCACTAACATGGTATGAAAATAAATTTATTAAATATTATTAAATATTTATTTGGTTAATTAAATTTCAATAAAAAGTATTAAAGGATGAAAATTTTACAATATAAAGTAAATAATATATTATATGTGAGAAATTTCCTAGTCAAAATTCAATCAAGATTCTTATAATGCAATTAGACAATGTTTTTGATATTCAATAAAATATTCAATAAGAACATCATCAATCTAAGGATGTTGTGGCACAACTTCACCAAAAATACCAAGAACACCCAATTAAAATTAAGGGATATCACCCTCTATCTCATGGAATGAATAAAAAAGGGGAAATAAGATCAAATGGGGGAACCCACTAGAAAACAACGAAAGAACAATCCATGGATCACCAATGATAAAGAAAGTAATCTCAATTATTGATTCATGTTGAAGGAATGTCAGAAAACCAAGTAATGTAGATGTATGTTTCAGGGAATGAGAGAGGGTGGTGCAATAATCCATATGGTTTGTTAAAACCCTAGTGGTTATACCCCTATAAATATGTGCTTTACATGAGATTTACATGATTTGTATTCCCCTTTCAGATAATGTAATTCTATGGGTAACATTTATGAGTAGAAACTTGTCTATTTTTATTATTTATCCTTACAAATTTACATATTGTTAACTAAACCTACATAATACATTAAATTAATATAGAAAATTGGAATAATTACACATTGTTTATTCTCCTAGATTCTAGAGTTTCATATAGGAACCTCTCCAGACTCATTAAAAGCCTAATTCAATCACCCTAAGCTTTAGAAACACGTAAAATGTTTTTCTATATGGATATATTCCCGTAAATGAGATTCCTCTAAAAAAATTCTCATCCTCAATAATCTGTAACCAACCTAGAGTGATCAAAAATATGTATTCTCAATATAATCCATAAGAGATACCTCTCATGGATCCCATGATTTTGAAATCTCAACCACATCATTAGAGGAAACAAGTATAAACCCATACCACAAAAAAATACATCCTAAACACATTCTGGTGGAATATACCTCCCAAAAAAGAGAATATACACAAAAATAAACAAGATAACCTATCCCATAAATAGGAAAGGAAAACACACAAAAGATAAAAACATTACAAGAGAAGAGATAAAAAAATAACTTGGGGTACTGAGTTCTCTTTTTCACCTCACATTACCAAGTACTCTCCTACACCCCATTATGATTACAAAATACATGAACCATGGGAGTTGAATGCCCATAAAACACCTTCTCCTTGTGGTCATGGACCTGTATAGGTTTCTCCTCAATGGTCGAATCATTATCACATTGATATTTCACTAATCAATGACACGATAGCCATCATAATGATAAAGAAACAACTAAGACATTTGAAAAGAATTATGTATATAAATCATCATTGAGGGACGTTATACCTAATACACTTGAAAAAAAACCATGATTCAAGACCTCATATGGCATATCATACTGGGGAGAAAGCTTTCCCCCATGATAGAACCCTTGTTTCCTATGATGAGGAGTCAACATCACGAAAAAAGGTTCTCCGACATCAAATTGTAGAAGGATCTTCCTATGATCATCATATGATTTCTAAAAACATGTGATCCCTTTAATCATTTCATGAATTACCTAAACCATCTATATACCATTATACACCAGTTCTGGATTGAGAATTTCTTCCACCTAAACCCTAGTCTAGCACAACAGAGTATGAGAAGTTCCCCCAAACAAATATTCCGATAACTCCATATTAAAAGGGGAGTGGAAAATATTGTTGAAAAAAAATTATACCAATGGAAGGTTCTATATCCAGAAAACTGAAACATCTAGGACACTAGAGTGAAACATTTATGGGATATCATGGGTGGTCTGATCTGTCTCACCATTTTTATATGGATAAAAATAATTGATAATAAATATTTCAGAAATACATGATCAAGAGTGACCTTTATACACCCTCTAGTTAAAAGGATGATACCGATCAGATATGATCATACATAGGACTCCATGGAGTGGCACCACCACTTCAAGATAATACCTCATAAAAACTGTTATTGAGATCAATTTTATAATCTATATAAAGTGGGATGATTTCATAAAATAATCCAATATCAACCATAAAGATTCATAACCTCACTGGGCTCAAGGTAAGATTGTAAGGAATCCTATCATGATTTCCTCTATATTCTTCTAGGGAATATCTAATAGATATAGTAATACACTGAGGGCATTGTTCTGGACCATCATTTTTTTGGAAGATCCATCATTTAGAAATGAACATTGTAACTGTACTCTTCAACCCATGCCACCAAAACAGAGCTCTCAAGGCTATGTACTACTTTTTAACTCCTGGATGTGATTCCAATAGTGCACTATAGAAATCCCAAAGAACCATATCACCAATCACAAAAGGATCAAAAAACCATTCATGGAACAACACCCATTGATTTCCATCCTCTGAACAACCATTAAGAGAATCACTAAAAAAACTCATCCCCTCCAAACCTCCAATTCAAGAATCCCAAAACCAGTACTTATTTACCCTCATCACCATATAAAACTTCATAGTTATTTAGAAAATACATCTAATTTCTCTAAATCGTCCCCTATTAGAATATATAATTGTATATTTTTTTGTTAGATTCATGGATTCTCCAGATCCATTCACAACATCACCATATGAATTCATTTTAAGTGCATTATCTACAAAAATTCCCATGACTAGTTTATATAAAAATTCAGAGTCATAATCCTGCATGAATTATAACCACAAAAATTGATGCTTCTTAAAATCATGATGGGAGATTACAAACAATAGTTTTTAATGGTGACTAAAAACCATAACATGATCACAAATGTGGTAATGTCACCACAACACCAAGAAAAACAAAAATTCCACTAAATAAATATCATGGGTGTTGTTGTTATTATCAAGGGCGCTTAAATAGAGATACACATAAGAAAAAACCAAAATCTATTTATTATAACATAGAACAATCACAGATATGATGTGTTAAATAAAATCACAGACTAAACTCCCACTTATAGAAAACAAATGATTATAGCATTGAAACAATTATCCTTGAGGTAATCCATGTTTGTATGACATTAGTCTGTCCACAAGAACTCTTGATCCATTATATTAGAGGTTGTTATATAAGTTTCAACGAGTGGGGAATAAAAAATTAAGCACCTTTAATAGACTGCAAGTCAAAGGAAACTCCACATATTTTCCCCTATCATGGGGGATTACAATGACACCAAAACCTCTATCATAAAAGTATCCAAGTATACCACCTCATATAACATGACATACCCCATGAAATTTACTATATTATCCAATACATCACACTTCAAAAGCTTATTGAATATCAGCTCATAATTAAGAACTCACAGAATGGAAGGTGGATGCTTTGTATCCTCTTATTCAGATGATGACCACACAAGGATGTTTTCATTTCAAACAACCATTAACATATCCAAAAAAACTCTAAAAATTGTGTTTATCAACCCCATGAAAACATATGGATAATTTACCACACTAAAAATCATCACAATGAAGTCATACTTCCCTTGACAACAATGTTTATAATTATTTCGAATATCCTCATCCTTCACCTACATCTGATGATATCTTTTCCAAAAATTAAAATTCAGGAACCAACTCAACCCATTAAACTGATCAAATAAATCAAACATCCATAGAATATGAGATTAATTCTTCAATATGAATTGGTTAAAAAATTGGTAATCGTTACATATCCAAACACTAATTTATTCCTTCTATAGAAAAAACATGATAACCCCAAGGGAAACACTCACCAGAACATAACCATGTTCTAGAAGATCATGGAGATATACCCACAACTCTCTATACTCAGAATGTGCTATCTTATATAGGGGTATCAAAAAAGGAGTCACCCATGGATTTAGATAGATCTCAAACTTGATCTCTCATCAAGTTTGAAACACTAAAACCAAATGTAGAATGAAATCAGTTTACTCTTCGAAAACTAGGGAATACAACAATTTGTAAACCTTTGATGAACTCATCATCAGAATTTCCATTATATAAGAAAACTATGGAACACATCTCTATCCCATACGAGGATCTATATTTTCAATTAACTCTGATGGAACTTCATTTTAATCATAAATTATGACCTTCCCCACGAAGCAATTCACCTTATACTACAATGAATACAACCAATCCATTTGGATTATGACATAATATGACTGTTTCCATAAACATATAAAATATACCAAAGAGTGGTTCTTCCCCAACACTAGACACAATCACTAAATAATAAATTTAAGTCAGATCGACCTCCAACCGATGTAATCAATTCCAAGGGCATTCAAAATTTCTCTACCTAAAGTCCCAATGAAAAAAAGTAGGTAGGTGATATAAAGTAGTGTGTCTCTTCGGAATCAATAAAATAAGGCACCCATGTAGGAATCATGAAAATAGTACTTTGAAAAACAAATGTATTTCATAGAGTTGGAAAAATATAAATAACGATGTTGAAAAATACCTGTTACACTCTCTCTTTAACCCTATTGTTGACCATACACATGGATACACTCAACTCTTTGAGGGTGAGGATTATCTCAGGGATTCACTCTAAATTACCATTATCCACTTTACTAGGATCGAACTAGATAAAAATACTTCTTCTACCATAGCTAAAACTACCACAACAGGGAATCTTCATGTAGTATACATGGAGCACATTGACTAATCAGAGTGTTTGGGAACTCTCTATATTGAAAACATTGTCATCTACTCGAAAAAATGCATTTTATCCCTTGAAAGATATCCATCAACTGCCACCATTGATGAAATGAGATGATGAGGGATGGGACCTGCCAATGACTAATAAAAAACTATTCTATCCTAAAAGTAAAAAATACATACCACAACATTACATTTTGGGGAATCCTAATGTCTTCTTTCTCATGAAGACTCATTTATAGACATATTCCTCTTGATAATCTCTAATCACGCTAGAACCTTGAGATATGTCTTCAATATAAATGAGGTGACCTAGTAGTGGATCTCTATATGAAAGTATTCCCTTAATTCATTTCCCTAAGTTTATTATATGGAAATAGGTCTAAAGAATATCAGAGAATGGTCCTAATAAAGATCCTAAACTCCCCAAAACTAGAACCCTTCTATTAACATGTAAGATGCTTCTAGAAACTGGGTTCCATGGAGGTTGAAGAAATAAACTCTTCCAAGAAATGGTCTGAAATGTATCCCCTGATACAGATAACTTCTCATGATAACCAAATAACAAGTACCACAACTTCCTTTATACTCCACAAATCATCGCCACAACCTATGAAACTCAATTCCTCTTCAGAGAAAATATTAAAAATAATGTTATATCCACATACTCCAACCAATACCATGTGAATGAATATGAAATATAGCCCTTATATTTCTGTAGACATTGGAACCGAAACTCTCAGAGTGTCTTCCTCCATTTTTCATCGTCATCGACCTCTACTCCACTATCTACTGCTGGTACATCCTAGTGAAAATTGTCAGCATGAACATGATGAGGATGTTGACCCAATGTCATGCCAAAAAAATAATATAAATTTTATTATCCTAAAACATGAATGTGCAATATTATCATTATTTATTTATTTATTTATTTCCATTTATTATGGTTTTAACCTATCATATTTTATACATATCCAAAATATAGGTAAAAGGATGACCGATTCATGATCCTTTCCTAATCTCTACCGTACAAAAAATATCAAATTATTTATAATGCTCAGTAAACATAAAGGCTAAGGCATTAGATCACATGTGGGAATAAATACTCTGGTCTCAACATGTATATCATGTTTACATTTCTAACTAAAATTGATTACACCATTTTACTACCAACCCATGCACGTCACCTATTCATAACTACAAAATCCATCCAATCCCTCAACCAAAAACTCTGATACCATTATGTCATTAACCCCTTGCCAAAAAGAAAACCAAAATGATGGATGATTGATGGTGACTATCCAATTCAGACCTCTTGTAGGCCCCGGGTTGAAAACTAGCTCTTATGGTACAATAAACATGCATATAAGAGTTATTTTAATCTAAGAGAAACATGTGGAAGAGGTTGATAAGAAGGATACAACAACCAAAAATCTAGTTTATATATATATAATGAAATCCCATGTTCCAACATAAAACATCATAGACTTTTAAACAATTGTAAGGAAATCTACAAGTACCATAATGGTAAAGAAGGTATTGTCTCCAAAGCCTAAACAACTCCTGTGAAACCATGAGCTAGAAATATGCAACCTAATCTCCATCCTAATCCAAATGACTACAAAAATAGTTTATATATATATATATACATAGTTTTATTATAAATTTATATGTATTAAGATCATACTTAGATCCTCTCATGAAAAATATTTATAAATCATGCTAAATCACACTAATCAACAGGGAAATTAACTACTCACTTTAACATGTATTATATGTTCCCAAACTCAACTTATATTAATCTGAACAATTATTTCATATAATATACCGTATAATATAATAATGAAACCTAAATTGTAACCCACTCCCTATTCCACAATTTTTTTCCACTTTTCACCAACATCCCACATCATGATCCATATCTCTCCAAATGTAAGAAGGTCTGGAAACACCCCTAAAAGGTCTTAGAACATGCACCTTGTTCATCACATTACAAAGTGATCACATACTATATAAAAATATATAGTAACCATGTATTTTCCAATATACATCGTTGCCTATATTGAATATATCAGACACTAGGTATTATACCTTAAGTAATGACAACCCATACAACAAGTAAGTACCACAATACATCATAGCATATACTAATCATTCAAATATTTGTACTTTGGAAACTATATATGGTAATATATTGTGTGAAATAACCACAAGGAATCACATTACTATAAAAACATATATAGTAATTATAACTAACACTCATACAGAACAAGTAACTACCAAGATAAGAGAGCGAGTCCAGAGGGGGTATTCAGCCATCCATTCTCCCAATTTGATTTTTAGAGAAAACAACCTTCTAGAGTCCACTGGGTTTCAGTTTCCCTAAGAGACATGGGTGGGTAGTATATGAAAACACAAAATAATAATGATATAATATATCCCCCAACCACACTATGGGCATAATATTTTCTCAAAATCTACTAGATATCACATTTCATGTCCTCCCAACTACCACTTTTGAGGCCATATACCCTATAAGAAAACAATAATTTAATAGGGATACATTAATTAATTCATTCCTTTAGATAATTTCATTCTATTAATTAATTCATTTTCCATTAATTAACCAATTAAATTATTCTCCAAGAAATTACATTAATAGTAATAGTAGTTTCATTTCTCTCTAGGAATAATCTAAGACAAGACCATGGTTTATCATGATCAACATATTTTAAGAATTTTTATTCCATCAAAACCAACCTTGTGGGTAAATAATTATTTATTAATTATTAGTATCATTTTATATGCATGTACCATAGAAAAAAAATTCCAATGATACCACCACGTGGAATCATGAAACCAAGAACCTCTAGCTGCCTCAATAAGTGGGGAAATAGTTAAATTATTAAAACAGAAACATGGACATTCACCATTAAACATATTCAAGAAATAATACAATCCCTCAACATCATAAAATGGTGTAATTCTATCATGAAACCATTCCACCACCTCTATTTCCATTCTTGACATCCACATTAATATAACAATGCATCTATCCATCACAAGAATCATATTCTTCAACATCACATCTGGACTATCCCTCCCTATACCATAATACTATCCTAGGATCACACATAATTGGCTAACATCACATCTAGGCCTCCCCACCCCATATCACATCATGTAGACTAGGTTCATTCATATTAGGCTCATAACACCTATCTTGTATCGATATCACAACAAGAAAACTAAAATAACAAGTAAGCATAACTAACATTGAAATATATGTCATAAAACAAGGCGTCCATTATTCAAATATGAATAAACTCTCATTAATTAAAACTCAAGGAACTCTACCTCCTCATGAAACTAGGAATCCCATGAACTATTATAACATCATGATTCCTTGATTGGGTATGTTCTTCCCTCTCTCTAAGTTACATTTTTCTGTGGAGTTTTTAGATGTTTGTTTCTAGATTTTCTATAGGCTATATGATATTTTCCCACTATGAAACAAGGTTATAAAAAAAGTAAGGGGTGTTAGGTGCATTTCATGAGAAGGATTCACAGATTGTGACATTACATTACAGGATTAGATATTAAAAAGTGTGAGGTAATTAAATATCATATTTTAATCCAAGGAAACAATGTTTTCAATGAATTTGTACATCATGGATTTCACAATGTGTAATGGTACTTCAGGTCATGCAATTTCCTAAGAATTTATTTTTAGGAAATTGTATAGGTTTGAGTTTCTATTTTGTCTTCTAATTCTCCATGGATCTAAACTGAAGGTTCCTATCCAGTAATTTTTGGAAATTGTTCATTTTTTATCGATCCATTAAGTGTTTTATCTTCATTACAGTTTCATTGTGTTTCTCTGGATGAGTGAACATTCTTCTTATACATTTCCCTAGTTTGTAGTAGCATCAATGCACTACGTTGTTGGATTTTTTGTTCTGAAATGGTGTTTCTTCCTGTCCTCTTCTGGATCTGTTGTGTGAAATCATCCAAAGGTAATTCCATTATTGGATGTTGTGTGGTGGGAGTTTTTTAATGAGGTATGTGGATTTAATCCTTTCCCCCAACCCCATTTTAAAAATTGAATCTATCTTAATATGTGGATTGGATTCTAGGGACTTTGTTGACGTTTCTCGGTTTTCGTTGTTGGTAGATCCGATTGCAGGCTTGTGTTACCCATGTTTTGGGGTAGGTGGTTATATATATACCATATGATGATGAACATTGTTGTTCATGTTTTATAAACTAATTTGTAAAATGAATCAGCATGATTGTTTTGTGTTTGTTGAAAAGAATTTTATAGAAAAATAGGATTTACATTGTTGTTGATAAATGGAATGAAAAGGGGTATTTTCAAATAATTGAAAGGGATTATTAAAATGGATTTGAAAAGGTTTTCAAAAAATTGAAATGAATTTTGATAAATGAGAACACATGTTACCCTATGTACATAGGTTGGAGGTTTAGCATGCGAATATTATCTATGTTTTGTGATTATCGGCTGTTTCTCATGGGGATCTCCACTATTTCCTAAAACCATTATTCTAGGGGACTAAAATTGATATTTCTAGGGGGGTTTACTTTGGGGGTATTCCTCTGCTTCCTTGGCCTATTTTCTAGAAAACATATTATTCCCTAGATTAATTATGGTACGAGTATCCTGATAGTATAACTTATATTGATTCTTAGTATTGAAACATGTGCTATTATTTTGTGATTTCTTAGGTTTTTTGTTTTATCCTTGATATGAATGTTTATTCATGTGAATGATGATATGAAATATGTTCATTTAAATTGATATAAATCCTTTTTTAGAACTATGAAAAAGGGGGAATGTTTACAATTTTTTATAAAATTTCATTAAAGCATATCATGTCATGTTTTATTTAAAATAAATATTAATGAATTTTTATATAAAGTTTTCTTATGGAACTCTTACGTGGGATCCTATTGAGCTTGTTAGCTCATACCCTATGCACATCTTCGATGGTGTGTAGAAATATTTATGTATTCCAATGCATGGAAATTAAAGGTTCTGTAGAGAGGTAGCAAGGTTTTGTGTCAGCCTAGTTGGGTAGTTAGTGGTGAGATAGTGGTATTTTGTCCCTTTCAACACATGGAGTAGCTATTGGGTTTTGGTCCATTGTAGTTGGAATTTTCTGTTGGAGAGTTTGGACACTTTTATTGTCAAAAATTTTCCACTATCTTCTTATAGTTGTGGAATATATTTATTACCTTTTTTCCTTCCTGTAATGTAGATATATATGTCATGTGTTTATTGAGGATTGGTGAAATCATTCACTTTAGTTTTTTGTTTTATTTCCTGGTGATTATCTCCTACCCATGGGGATCATTAACTCTCTTCGTGTATGCGATGGAATGAGTTGGGTTCTAGGATTATGGGTTACTTGGGTCGATTCATTACAAAATGGTTTCAAAGGAGGTATGAACCCAAGATTCTTTGTCTTGGTACATCTGTTAGACTAGATATTGGTTTTTTCGGATGTGAGAGGTATGTTGTGATAAGTTTCTAGAAAACTCTTATCGTGACAATATTCATGTTTCCATGGGATGTTGAGATATGTGCCTCTAGTTTTGGGTTTTCTATTCCATCTCAGTTTATTATTTTTGTGTTTTCTATTGTGAACTGATATTTATTTTGTTTTCTGACAATTATTTTGTTTCATTGTGTAACAGTATGCCTCTAAGTCATCTTCCATGAGTTCCTTGGGAGGATATAGTTGATTTTCCTCGATAGAATATTCTAATAGTTCAGAATATCATCAAGTATATAGTATGAATAGTTCATGTTAATGATAATAATGTACCATAAGTTTAAATAGTAGTTGTTTAAGTATATATAGGATCTAGAGTAGAGATATATAGGTCACATGAATTCTTATGTGAGAATCCACCATCCTTCAATGGAATGAATGAAGCTCAAGATGGGGAGGACTGGAAGTATATGATCAATCAAATATTTTAATTCCTAGAGACACTTGGGAATATCAAGGTGAAGTTTAAATAATTAAGGCTTGAGGGTTTCAGTATGTGATGGTGGTAATCCATAGTCTAGAAGATAGATACATGCACTTGGATTGAAATGGTTTCAAAAAACATGTCCTTTTATATGTTTTTTCTAGAGTCATTAATGTTGGAAATGTCTTTGGATTTCATTTTTTTTGTAATAGGGAGAGCATGTTTTGTCATCCTTCAGAAATTGGTTTAGTGATCTTGTACATTTTATTTATACATAGTAAATATTGACCAGTTGAAAGCTAAAAAATACATACATGGTTTGCGACTGGATATTAGATCACAAATATTTATGTAAAATAATTATACATATATAGAGATTCTAGATACAGCTATGATGGAAGAGATGGATATGATAGGAAGGGTTAGAACTTCCACCTCTTCTCTTCCATATAGTGGAATCTTCAGTAGAATGCAAGGGAATATATGTATTAGGTAAGATCATTACAGGAGTGGTCGATGTGCGTCTTAGTAATGGGACTCCTCTACACCATATTATATAGCTATAAATGTTCCTTTGACTTTCTATTATAGTTACAAGGTCAGACACACAATATTCTTTTTTCCTATGACCTTGAAGATGTGCAAAAAATATGGATTCATTGGTCACTTACATTGCTTTTATCAGGCCATGACTACACCTATTTATGATCAGGATTCATCAGCTCCAAATGATACTACATGGTAGTCATGTGCTTCAAGGGATAAAGGGATCTAACCACATGCCTCAGGCGTGTATCAATTTCTTAAAGTATATGTGGTTCTAGATGAGGTTGATGGAGGTCCGACAATAGTGAGAGGTATTGAGTCTATTTAATTTTATGTTTAAATTTCTCTATTTGATATTGGCTCCTCCCACATCTTTTTATCTGATCATTTTGTTGGTATTTATAAATATACAATGGAACTTATTTCCTTTTTAATGGAGTTAGAGATGCCTCTTGGTAAGAGGAAAGAGCATGGGTTTCTATGTCCTTCTTGTTCATTAACAATAGCTAATAAATAGTTGGTTTGGGATTTTCTCATTCTTGAAATGGATATTTTTGACTTAATTATTAGTATGAATTATCTAGTCACTAATCGATTGAAATTATATTATCATCATCAACATGTTTCATTTCATGTTGTTGATGGGATATCTCTTGTGTTTTAGGGATAGTGGGACCTAAGGTCTGGTCATGCATGACCTTTCAACCAAGAGATAAGGAGTTTGTTTTCTACTGTTTCATTTGATGCCCATTTCATTTGATCTATTTTTGATCTTACCTTGGTTGTTCAGGACATTTATATTATTTTAAAAAACAAATTATCTAGTATTACTTCAAAGAGAGAAAGAGGTAGATTTTTTTTTATTGACTTGGTTCTAGGTACATAGATAATATCGATACCTTATTACGATGTGGCACTAGGGGAGCTAAACAAGCTCAAGATTCAGTTAGATGACCTGCATGATTTTTTTGTTCACCCTAGTGTTTCACCTTGGGTATGCCCTATGCTCATTTCCAGGAATGAATATTATTCACTTTAGTGGTGTTTAGACTATCAGATATTGAACTGGGTAACATTTAAGAAAAACTTTAATTTGACTAATGTGGATGGTTTTCTTAATTAGTTAATGGGGGAAAATTGGTTTTCAAAGATTTATTTTGGTTTGTTTATCATTACCTCAGCATTATGAAGTCTGATATGCCGAAGACTTATTTCAATAGTAGGTATGGACATTATGAATATATTGTGATGTATTTTGGTGTAAATAATGCTCCTAATATTTATGTATTTGTGGAATTGTATATTACATCAATATCTTAACACATTTGTGGTAGTAATCCTAGATGATATTCTGGTTTACTCGAAATATGAGCATAAGAAAAAGAACTATATGAGTTTGGTTTTGGAAATTCTATGAAGTCATTATTTATATAGAATTATTCTAATGTTTAGTTTCTGAATTCATGAAGTGATTATCTTAGAGAACAATAACTCTAAACACATTCTATCAATTGATCCTGAGAAGGATGGGAATATATTTTCATGGAAATAAAAATAGAATGTCTTTGAGATATGGTGTTTCCTTGTCCATTGTTGATACTACTGAAGTTTTTCAATGATTTTTCTATGACGAAATCAAATTTGACTTCTCTTACCAGGAACGAGGTATGATTCACATGGGATGATATGTGTCCGTCTTATTTTGATCAACTTAAGTTACTTATAACCATGACCCCAATTTTTATCTTACCAGATCTTGGTAAGGGGTACATGGTGTTTTGTGATCCTTCTAGTGATGGTTTGGGATGCATGCTTATGATGGATGACCATGTGGTAGCTTACATATCTCTTCTTCTTCTACTTCAAGATATGAATCATAAAACTCATGATTTAGAGCTTACTGATGTTATGTATGCATATTATTGATGAAGGAACTATATTTTTGGAGAATGGTTCATAGTATTTTTTGATCAAAAGAGTTTCAGTTATATATTTTCTCAAAAATACATTAACCTCATACATCAACAATGGGAAATAATACCTTCAGATATTTTACATCGATATCACCTACACCCTGGGAAAAGGGAATATCATTATGGATACTATTAGAAGGATTATATAATCAGAGGTTGTTCGATAATTGAAGGATTAGTGCATCCTTATGGGTATTTTCTATCAAATACACATATAATCTTCAATGTAATTTTTTGGTATGGTTTTTAATAGTTTTCAATTATCATTATCCCACTCGGAGTATCTTTTGTAGAGTTAGTAGCAAGATGATGAGTTTATTAAAATATGAGAAACCCTTTATGTGGTGGAGACCATTTCTGGTTGGTCTCTATTTAAATATGGTATGATCTATTTTTGGATGTAGGTTTTCCTCTAAGAATATATGAGGAGTTTCTAATTGATTATTTATCATATCTATTTAGGGTTGTTCATCTATGCACTATGATGATTTATTATGACCTCTAACATTGATTTACGTGGCTGGTTATAAGCTGTGACATTGTAAATATGTGTCCCACTGTTACACCTATAAATAGATAAAGGTATAAAACTTGAAACCCTATCATTTTCTTTAGTCTCTTATAGTTCATATCTAAAAATGGAATGAGGTATCTATGGATTTTTCTTTTGGATTAACATGGACACCCTGAGGGAGAAATTCTATCTGGGTAGATGTTGATCATTTGATGTTGTTTGATCATTTCATTTTGATCAAAGATACTACAAAGGATAATGATTTGGGAAATATGAATGTGCTGGTGATTATGAGGTTACATGGGATTCCTTCTAATGTTGTTTTAGATAGGGATACTAGGATTACCTTGAGGTTCTGAAGGAGTCTCCAATAGGTAAGGGAAAACTCTGGTCATATTGGAAAAAACATACCATCCATATATATCTAGTCAAATGGAGCATGCGATTCAGATCCTAGTGGATATGATTCATCCCCGTGTCTTGGATTTTAGTGGATCATTGGATAGCCATCTAGGAATGTTTGCTATTTTTTATAATAGTATTTATCAGTGATCAATCAAAATGGCTCTCATTGAGGTAAATTTGGTCTCCCGTATAGATCACCTCTTTATTGGGCTGAGGTAGGTGATGTATCATTGGTTTGAAAATGTTTGGTATAGGAGGAATCACCAAAGATTCAAGATGTAGATCAATGTATATTTACTTTCTAGATTCGACAAAAGTCACATGTAGCTTGGGGAATTCATCCATTTGAGTTTTCTATTGGCGATTGAGTTTTCATGAATGTTTCTCCTCAATTGGGCCACTATAATTTTGTAAAACATGTAAAGTTGGATCTGAGATATGTTAAACTTTAAATTTCTCTAATCACCCCAGAAACATTTCTTATCAGTTATCATTTTGAGTTCATTTGATGAGTATGAATGATGTTTTCCACATATCTCATCATAGAAAGTACCATGTTGATCTTAATCACAATTTATGTTGGGAAGAAATTGAGTTAGAGCTAGATGTTTCTTTTCTAGAAAAACCAGTTGAGACAATTGAATCCAAAGTGAATGTCATGCATGGTAAATTGATTTTTTGTCACAGTTTTCTGAAAACACATATAATATTCTCATGATTCTAGGGAATATGAATTTATGATAACGGAGTAGTGGCCTTATCTTTTTCTAGGGATTACATCTTCCACATTATTTTTTGGTGGGGAGTATGTAACCTCCTGTTATATTAATTGGGTATGTTTTTCACTCCCTCTGAGTCCCATTTTCACATAGTGTTTTTAGATGTTATTTTTCTATATTCTGTAGGATACAAAAGTGTTTCATGCAATGTAACTAGGTATTAGGATGTGTAATGCTTGATGGGTTCATGACATAATAAAGATTCATGCTATGATGGGATACACAATAGGATGGGATTTTAAATGTTATGAATTAATTAATGTTTAGATTTTAATCCTAGGTTACCAATTTGTCAGCCTATTAGTGAATCATTCATTTCATGAGGTTGGATGGTATTACGTGTAATGTAATTTCCCAAGTAGGTATTTTTAGGGCAATGTACAGGTTTAAGTGTTCATTTTGGCTGTCAATTATCCCTTTCTCTCGACTGATGGTTCCTCTTGGTTGATTTTGGGATACATAATTCTTTCGAGACTGATTTGTTCATGGATTGATATTCATTTTAGGAATTGTTCATTTCTCAGGGTTATTGACCTTTCTTCTTTTTCATTACCATTGATCATGATAGAATTTGTGCATTGTGTTATCATATTAATTGGTATGAAATGGTGTTTATTATTTAATTCTTCTATATCATTTGTGAAGTCTCATTCTAAAGGATGATCCATTGTTTTTTGTGGTGTGGAGGGTGTTCATTCTTAAGGTATATGTATTTCCTCCTTGTTTCACTGACCCATTTTTCCAAATTGAAGAAATCATAAGAAGTGGATTGGATTCTAGGGCATTTGTTGAAATTGTTGCATTTTCATTGTTAGTAGATCACGTTGATGGTATGTGTGACTTGAGTATCAAGGTATATAGTTCCATCTCTATCCTATGTTTAATAACTTTATTATTCCTATTTTATAAAATAATTTATAAAATCAATTGGTATGATTGTTTTTCTGTGTTGAAAAAGATTTCTTAATGAAAAATGGTTTCTCCTTGTTCATTGATAAATGGAAAGAAATGGGGTATTTTAATATCATTTAAATGGTTTTGTGAAATGTTTTTAAATTTTTTAAATAAATGGTAAAAAATTAGCACATTGGTTACCTTGGGTACTTAGGTGGATGGTTTATCATGAGGACATTATCAATTTTTTATTGTGATTATCAGGATGTTTGGACATGTGGATTTTCTCTGTTTTGTGGGCCCATTTTTTCTAAGGGCTGATATTGAAATTGTTATGGGGGTTTAATCATGAGGTATTTCTCTTCTTCTCAATTATATGTCCTAGTAATTGGATTGGGAACATGATTGTTTGTTGTATGAGTAGTCTACTGGTCAGACCTATAGTGATCATTTTTGTTTATACCTATTATTATATTTTTTGATTATTTGGATTTCATTTTTATCCTTCATATGAATATGTATGCTTCTTAAAGATGATATGTAAAATTTTATTTTAAATTTAAATTAATTCATTTGTTTTAAAACTATGAAAAATAGGGAAATTTTACAATGTTATCTATAAAAATGATTTACTTCTTATCATTTCATGTCTTATTTGAAATGGGAATACATGAACATTTATACAGAGACATGCTATGTAACTCATGTATGAGATCCCATTGGACCTGCTAACTCACACCTTGTGAACCTTTTCATTGGTGTGAATAGCTATGAATTTATTCCATCGCATTGAAAGGAAAGGAACCAAAGTGAGGTAGTGATGTTTCATATCAGCTAATTTGGGTAGCTTTTGGTGATATGGTGGTTTTTCATCTATTCCATCACATGAAGCAGCTATTGGGTTATTGTAAATTGTAGATAGACTTTTCCTGTGAAGATTTTAAATAACTTACCATGATTTTGTTTCATATTTCATCTCATAGATATGGAATATATTTTTTAGCTTTCTGTTGTTACTTCCAACTCTAGGTATATATATTCCATGTGTACATTTAGATTGGAAGAAATCATTCCCTATGGTCTATTGTTCGATGATCGGGTTCTTATCACAAGCCTGTGGGGATTAGAAACACCCTTTGGGAATACGAAGGAACAGGTCATGCTCCATGTTTGAGTTTATCTCAGTTCGGTTCATTAAAATATAAAATATATTTATTAAAAAAATTATTCCATCGTGAATTATCTAATTAGATATTTATAGGTTCCAACTCTGGGAGGCCTAAGGAATCATCTATAATAATATATCAAAGGAAAAACATGCTCATAGTGATTATTTTGGTTTCAAAAATCCTATAAAATAACCATTATCTAATAAAATTTATTATAATTATTATCAATAAAAATTATCATTATTTATGTAAATTAACCAATTAAACTAAACAAGAGTAATTTTATCAATTTTATTAATATTAATTTACAAACCCATGGAATTACAAACATGAATCTTATTTAATTATTTTTAATCCAATTATTTATAATTTAATTCCTTCATTAACTTATTTACCAATTTCATCATCCTAGTCGAATCATAATAACATGTTAAAAAAGAATAGAATAGATATCACACTATCTAGAGATTAACAAGGCAACCTGATTTTGGGGCACATGGAAACAACATCGCCAACATGTAATGAAAAACAATTTCTTTATTCTGGTTCAATATTAATAAAGGTAATTCCATTTACATATAAAGGGATAAAGCATGGTAATTTTATGATTTCACGTAAGTAATTTAAGAGTAGCAACAAATTCTCTACCTCATAACCCATCAACATTCATTTCATGAGAATTGACCATGCAGTAGATATCCAATAACCTCTCCAACAATAACTGCATCCATTTGAGGATGTTATGGTACAACCGTGCCAAAAAAACCAAGAAAACACAATTAGAAACATTAGAGATAATTTTACATTGAATGGAAATAAGAAATAGGAGGAAATGAGATCAAAAGGGGAGAACCCTCTTGAAAATGAATAAGGAACATAACTTGGATCAGTGTGGATCAATGAAATATGCCCAAGGATTTAATCCCATCATAGGGACCTCAAAACAAAGAGGGCCAAAGCCACTATTTTCCCTGAACAAGGGTGGGAGTTGATTCATGAGCTATGGTTTTTTGGAAACACAAGAAACTACACCCCACTAATGATATTCTTTATAGGGTATTTACATGACATGCAATCCACATTAAGGTAATGTAATCCATAGAATTATGAATACATGAAAAAATGAGTTTGTTTTTATTGCATATCCCTAAAAATTTACATGTTGGGAAACATCCCTACACATGACATTAACTAAACAAAAAATACATGATACACTTACACGTCATGTATTATCAATATTCTAGTATATTTATACTAAACCCCTAAAATACAAACTTGAATCCTCCTATGATCATAGAGAGACTCAAAAACATGAAAAAGGGTCTTTCTACATGGATCTAATCCCATTTAATCCACGATCATGTGTATTAAACTGGGTGTAATCCCATTGCATGTTGTGCAATCCACATGGTTTATATGTATAGATAAATCCAACATAGTTTTTTCAGAAAATGATTTTACCATTTATACATTGTGGAACCTCAACCTGACGTGGACTCCCTCAATTCTATGTACCATATTCACACCAAGATCCTTGAAAATTATGTATTTCATTCACTTTAATTACATAGTGTTTAAATTCCAAACAGATAGTGAAAATCTAGGTTTTGATAAAAAAAACTCAAAACTGCCTCAAGAATTCTTCGGACTCAAGGATGAACACATCAATCCATTACATTTTAATAACCAGACTCTATTAATTCAAACCAACATATTTCACAAAAAATTATTTCTTTTCACCCAAAAAATGATCTTAAACCTCGAGAGTCCTAAGACACAACCAAATAAAAAGGATAAAATGAGAGGGAAAATACCTAAAACCCAGTAACTGGTTGTTAATGTTTTGGTAAATATAAAGCTTTGTAATTGGAGGAGAAATGTGACTAAAATGATCCCATTTTATAGGTGAAAAAAATATTCCTTTTAAAAAATATTATTAATTTTTCACTGCATTCACAACACCATTTAAGATGCAATATGTAATGGCCCGGACCTCTAAGGTCAATTCCATTGTGAAAATCTGGTGTCTAAGGTGTTCTAGGATGTCAATGTAACTTATCCCCAACAGTTTACCAAATTTCAAATTCTGTGAATAGTGTTTTCAGTTCTGTGAACAGTGCAATTGAAGCCTTACATGAATAGTGTCATCGGTAGCCGTAGGTGAATAGTGCAATAATAGCCTTATGTGAAAAGTTTCATCGGTAGGCTTTTGTGAATAGTTCCATGGTAACCTTCTATAAACAGTGTAACTGTATCCTTATGTGAACAGTTTTATCGGTAGATTTATGTGAATTGTGAAATAGTAGACTTATGTGAACAGTGTCATCGATAGCCTTATGTAAACAGTATAACGGTAACATTTTGTGAACAGTGTAATGGTAACCTTATGTGAACAATGTCATCGGTAGCCTTAGATGAACAGTGCAACAGTTGACTTATGTAAATAGTCTATGGTAGCCTTATGTGAATAGTTTCATTTGTAGCCTTATGTGAACAGTGCAACGGTAACCTTATGTGAACAATGTCATCAGTAGCCTTATGTGAACATTGCAAGGGTAACCTTATGTGAACAGTTTCATCAGTATCCTTATGTGAACAGTGAAACTATAACTTTATGTGAACAGTTTTATTAGTATCCTTATGTGAACAGTGCAACGGTAACCTTCTGGGAACAGTGTCATCGGTAGCCTTATGTGAACAGTGTAACAATAACCTTATGTGAATAGTCTCATCGGTAGGCTTATGTGAAAATTGAAATGGAAACCATATGTGAATAGTGTTTCCTAAATGTTGATGTTCAATGGAAGCCTTTATTTCCTTTTCCAAATTTTGTGTTCATGGACATTATTTCCAGAATGGTGAGGTCCAATGGTAGCCTCTATTTCTTTTACCAAATTTTGTGTACATAAACAGTGTTTCCGGAATGGTGAGGTCCAATGGTAGCCTCTATTTTTTCCCAAATTTTGAGTTCATGAACAATGTTTTAGAATGGTGAGGTCCAATGGTAGCCTCTATTTATTTTTCCAGATTTGGAGTTCCTAAATAGTGTTTCTAGAACGGTGAGTCCCAACAGTAGCCTCTATTTTCATTTTCAAAATTTCGAGTTCGTCAATAGTGTTTCTAGCTTCCTACAATTTTCCCCTTTGACATTTCATTTGACATAAAATGAATTTAAAGCCTCATTTTAAGGACTCCAAGGAAGATTCAACGACCATACCTCCTATAATAATTTTTCCTAAGGCTCGGGATGCTTTACCTGATCAAACCGCGTGGTTTAACGCGATCTTATTTTAATGGAAAATCCAGTGTATCTTAAACGGTTGCTCCATTAAATCTTCTAAAGGGCCGAGATATCTTCCTCCCAAGTTCTTCCTCCTTGTTCTCGAGTGTGAGATGCTCGAACCTTCCATTCATTCCCATAGGATATATACGATCAAACTTTCCTCCATAGATTGGTTCCCCTCTGTTTCTGATGCAACCAAGCAGTATCAATAAATCTTTGATATAAGTTGTCATGGGGGCAGGAGATCACAACCTGAGGTGTGTCTTCTTCTCGTATAAAGAATGTCATGAACTATTTGAGGTAGGGGATTCATTGATTCTATTTTATTTTACGTGAAACATAATAGTTAGCATATTTTATCCCACTAGATCACAATGGAATTGACATAATAAATATTTGAACCGGATAAATGAATTGATATCGATCATATGTTATTTCCTCTTATTTTTCTAGATAGTTTTATATCTATGCTTTCTTGTTTTATCTTTTCGTTCTCGATGGAAATTGGTAAATAACGTAAATCTGGAATTAATTGATAATTGTTTGGCTAAAGATAAAGAGGCATGCGAATGAATCTGATTTTTTTTTTTTTGTAATTTGATGCTAATAAAATTGATTCATTAAGAATGTTTAATCAATTTTTGATAGCTTACTATCAAGGTTTCCCATATTTGGAATCTACGAATAATAAATTTGTTAATTTAACATGGAGTAAATAACTGGTTTTTTGATAAAAGATAATTCCTTGTAGGGTTTTCTGTTACCCTCTTGCTTGTTTAAGGGCCATGATCCCAATTAATATGATGTTAGTTTTTCTTCTCCTTGTATTTTGATGTGACCCAGGATTCCTGCTGTGATATGTGAGGGCATGGAGGCTTATTGTTTAGGGCAACAATTAATGCCTAGAGTGGCGATATGCATCAGTTTATACATGTGGGTGTTGGGGAGGACATTAAGGATGATAAAATGAATTGGATGTGAATGTTTGGATACTTGCTGATTCTTTTTTGTTGTTTATCTAGTTTACTTTCCAAACTACTCAAGGTAGCTGGCTTGCTTACCCTCTTTCCAAAAAAGGGGTGAAGACATGCGGGGTATTCTAGGTGCTTTCTGTGTTTAGCTTTTGGAGGGAGGATGGGTTTATGCTCTTTCTATATGCGGCAAAGACATGATAGGTAGTTCATCTACTCACCGATTTCACCCCCCTAGTGTTTATTTTCTTATAATTTTTTTCTATAATTTCTGGGAATATGGGAAATCAATAATGTTGTTAATAAAATATTGAATAAATGATGATAACCCAAGGGGTTGGTGCTTGCTGGGGCACAATTTTGAGGTTACAATTTAAGGTGACAATGGACTTTGGGTGTGATACTAATGAAATTTAATGTATAATTTTTAATGGTTAATTAATGTTTAGAGAATTTATTAACATAAATTGGAATAGATAAAAAGTTAATGAAGTAATTTAATTATTCTATTTAAATGGTCGGGTGCTTATCAGATACCTAGTCTTAAATGTCACAATCAGGAGTCTGAGAGATGTTACATGCAGTTGTGTCTAAGACTAGGTTATTCCCAAAGTGTAGTTGTGTGCTATATTATATTCTATACTCTTTGTGTTTCTATATGATACTACACCCCATCTGTTAGGGAAACTGACACCCTAGGGATTCTGAGCCCTGGGGGTGTTTTCCCAAACATTCTGGTGGGAGGATGGAAGACTGACAACCCTCTTTGTCCCCTCGCACTTCTCTGGGAAGTTACTTGTGCTCATAGTAACATTGGTTAGTTTTCCCCATATATGTGTGTAAATGGATGTAATGTCTTGTGGTTATTCACACACATATATTCTAGATATAGTTTCTTATAGACTACAATAGGTGTAACGTGTATAGGCTGTGATGGCTTGAGAATCCTTACTCGGGGTATGGGCCATAATGGCTTGAGGTTTAATACCTGACGTATGATACACATTATGTGAGCTATGGTGGATCCCAGAAACTACTGGGTTAATTTGATTATGTGGATATGGTTATTTTATTATACGAGGTGCATGTTGTGCTACATCTCCTTGGTGTCTGCGGTAAAGTCTTTTTAGAGAGAGATGCTTAGGACATGCGACGTTGGGAAAAAGGGGAAAACCAATGGGGAAGTATTAGTTGGGTACCCTTGATATTCTTTATTATATTATATACTATTGTATGAGACACATGGTGAGAGTAGCCATGGTGAGGCTGATAACATAGTATACCTGTTTATGTGACAAGTAGTTTAACTTGTTTTCACTGTGGTTTAACATGTTTTTGTTACTTTTTCATGAGAGACTCTAGGGAGGATCCTATGGAGTTAACAGTTATACTAAACTTATGTATATAAAAACTGTTTTTAGGTCACTTGGAGAAGGTTGGAGATTTGTCTAGTTACTACTAGCTTGGGGATGCAGGAGCTGTTTAGGCTTCGTGGTCACTACTATTTTTACTTTCTTTTGGGTACGTGTATTTTTCCCATTTCAGTTATAGTAGTTTTGCATGAAATTGTATTTATGTACTTGGGATTTGTTTTATCTTCCAGTATGACTAGGAGTTGGTTGGTGTCTATCTTATCTCTCTCTTTCGCATGTGTTCTCTTTGAGGGTAATGCCTCCCCCCCCCCCGCGTGTTTACTATACCCTCGGTGCTAGTCTCCATCCTGAGGCCTACTGGAGGTGGGAATCGGGGGTCATTATCTCCTTTCTCACATTTCCAACCTAGGAGGGGTACACTTTGTGGGGAGGGGGTGGGGTCTTGACATAATGGATCAAAAGTGAAAAATAATGATATTTGGGTTTATCAAAGTTTGAAAAGTTATTTTACAAATTTTTAACACATTTTTATAAGATGGTTCTTGTCTTTTAAAATATTAATATTTCATTATACTATTTTTTTTACCCATGAATGAATTTTTATGCACATGTAATTTATATATTATAAAACAGTTAATGGATCCCTTGAAAAAAATTCTATGTCTTGAAAATATGTTAAGGCTACAAATATTTTTTAATTAATTTATACAAAATTAAAAATTATATTTAAAATTAAAAATTTTAATATATATAAATTTATTTTGTAATAAGAAGGCTTCCCTTCGATCTCACGAGCAGGCATGTGAAGGAGGTGACGAATCTGGAAAAACAGAGCCATTACAAGTAATAAATATGAGGTTAAAAGGGATTTCCTTCCTCGAAGCTTTGACAGGTATAGATCAATCCAAACCTCCATCGATGAAGCTACCAAAGATAAATAAAATGGAAGATGGATGTTTTTTGGTTATGGAAAACCTAGATGCTCTACAATAGCGTACACATCTCTGTATGTTTTCAATTATGGGTCATGTTTCTTATCTCAATGATGAAAAACCCTAGTATTATTCTGAACTGAATCCTCGAATTGATTTATGATTGGGTTTTACAAACTGGAGACTAGTCTCGTTTGGTAAGGGGTAATTCTATATTCTATTTTCTTTTCAAAATGATCTTGATAGAGTTTGGAAATTAAGAAATATTCAACTAAAACCTGGTTTCATTCGTATCTCTTAATGGGATTTTGGTTTTAATCCTAATAATCATAGGAACACCACAACTCAGGTATGGGTTAGACTACACAACCTTAATTGGTTTTTCTGGCACCCTCAAATTCTTAATAACATATCATCTTACATTGGTAATCCCCTGAAAATTGGTCAAAGAACATTAAATGGGGACCTAGGTCTTTTTGCTCGGGTTATGATTGAAGTAAACCTTGAACGTAAATTACCACTATCCACTGTTTTCAATGCTAATGAGTATATGACTATGGTAAAAATTAAATATGAATGACTTCCCCTACTGTGAATACTGAAAAATTGTTGGACACTCGGTCCTCAATTGTCGGATTGTTCACAAATAATCCTCTCATCCTAGTCACTCTGAGTGGAAAGAAATCAAAAATCATAATAAATATAAAGAACCTGTACTTGAAAAACCTGAAACATATAAGATGAAAGAGGAGAAATGGGTTGTCAAAAGAAAAACCATAGGCCAGTTGGAAGCTATAAATGTGAAAACATGGGAGGACCTGGTCGAGGAACATGAAAATGAATATATTGAACAAGTTATTTGGAAGGACATTGAAACTGAAATCTTGGGAATCCTTAAACACTCCCATTATTATTTTTCATTTTCCTGTAACCCTTTATTGGACCCTTCTTGTAACGACCCAATGTTTTTCAATAGAAAATTCTCTTAATATATTTATGTCATAAAAACAAAAAATAATGAACTACTAAGTGATAAATGACCTATAAACATAAGTTTGTCACTCCAATGTTTGGAATTTGGAAAATCCAACATACACAGTTGTGTTTAGGATTATTTTTGGAGTCTAATGAAACAAAAATACTTTTTGGTGAATAGTAACGTACCCTTAGGAATAGTAACATACCCTTATGAATAGTAATATGAACCTTATGAATTGTAAATCATCCAACATAATAGTAAAATTACCTATGTATAATAAAATAAAATTTAGACATCTTAGAAAGTGACAATTTGACCATAGTAAACATTTTGGTATTTTTTAAGTCATAAATAATTAATTATAAATAATTAATTAATTAAAAAGAATATTTATTTCCCTAAAATGTATTCATAAATTATTTAATCAATGTCTTATAGTTTTTAGATAATTTTATAAGACCCTACATAATTTTTGAAAGCACTGTAAAATCAGTTTTAATCTTAAAAACGGGTTTTTAATTAAATTATGAATCTTATTAAATATTAAATTAATAATATTTGGAAAATTATTTTTGAAAAATGGACTTCATTTTTGGGTTCTACATGTCGATAAATGGTTGGCGTAAATTTTTTGGATTTTTCTGGGATACTTGAATTTTCGACGAATAGTGAAATATCGTAATTTACAAAATAAGCTAAATAATCTAATTATTGGGTCATGTGTGATGTTATGCTGATGGAAGCCCACTTGTTTTGGGATTATATTATAAAATTACTATTCTTGGTCATTAAAGACTCCCTATTCCATGTTTTGTGGGGAAATAATAAACAAATGAATTTTATATTAAGGAAACTCCTCTCCCCTCCACTATAAAAGCCACCCTTCACGCCCTCATTTCCTCACACCTCCCAAGCTCCAAGCCTTCTATAAACTCTACCAAAACACTTTACCTAGCCACTCCCCCACGTACAAGAGCTTCTGGTCTCATCAAAATACCATTCTCAGTCCCTTAAAAAGGTTCTCAAGAGAAGGATTCAAGAGGTAATTTCCCTCCCTCGTCTCCTTTAATTTCCTTTCAAGTTCAAGTTCATTTCTTGATCTCTCCCCACCTATCTTCATAAAATTGTTTTGTAACTCCATTATTATAAATATATTTTAATTGTATGATTCTAATGGGATATTATATCATCCAACCCCCTTCCCTCTTCCTTTTATTTTATTAAAGAGAACGTTGTTCGTGAGGTGTTAATTTATCACCTTCAAGAACGACATGCTTTCTTCTTCCATTTCTACCTTCAGATCTGGTCATGAAACCATTTTTATGGTTGAAATAGAATATTTTATATTTATTATTTCCTATTTAATGATCTGTAACTAACTTATGATCATATTTCTAAGTGATAAAATAAAAAAAGTTCATTATGATCGAAAAACCTCCCAAATTAACCCAAATAATCATCATTTAATTATTATCTAACGATTCATCCATGTGGATAAAATTTGATTCATTATAAGATCATAAAAACTCCTTTAATATCATTAATAACATGTAATATAAGTTTTGGATGTTTACCCATGTTCTACCGAAACTTCAATTTAAGAATACAAGTGAACCACTCAAGAAAACCATAAAAACAAACATTCCCAAATAATGTTTTTAAACACTATAACTCTTCCAAAGGAACATAAATTCAATTAACTAAACCATAATGAACCATATTAATCTACAAAAGGTTTTGTATTTCTAATTAATGAATATAATTTCATTATACAGGACATTAATGGGAAGGAAGCATTCAGGTACAAGGTAAGGGGAAATTCTCGAACCCAACTTTCATCTTTCAGGTTCTCCCTATTTCACTCCATTATTTTTGATATGGTTACTCCATAAAGATAATTTTTTCATCATTGCCTTTACTTATATATGATATAGATGTTTTTACTGTTTTTTATGTAAAAAAACTTTTTTTTCAAAAGAACTCTTCTTTTAAGAACCCACCTTTTACTTCTCCCTCAAAGTGAACGGTTCTTGAAACTTGTATGTTATTCCCTCATTAATTTGGGAATCCAAAGTTTATAAATGTGTTATTATGATTTGAAACCCATTTCTTTCCATGTGTTAGTTATTTTAATTTTTGATCTGTGTTTTATGTGGAAAGCATGATAATGATAATGTTATGATGTGACGGTTGCGCCCGGAATTATATAGCGCAATATGAATGTTTCAAAGTGACGGGTGCACCCAGAATTATACAGCGCTCCAATTCATTGGGTAAAGTGGTGAATCTCATGAGTAAACGTGAAATAATGTGTGAACAAGATGCTAGCTTGGTTCAAAAGTATGTGTGGTAATTAACCACTAAGACATGATGTTTCATTTTTATGCATTGCCACATTCCAAGTCTTATATTTAAGCTTCATCTCATGTTCATGATCTTTGGCCTATGTTATGATTATGCTCACCCCATGATATATTGTTCTTATCTATCCTTTTACTGGGCATCTATCTCACCCCTTTTGATGTATATCCTCAGTTGTCTACATGTACTAAGGAGAGGACAAGTGCCAATAAGAAGCTAGAGAAGAAGAAAT
This sequence comes from Viscum album, assembly GCA_963277665.1. Lineage (NCBI taxonomy): Eukaryota > Viridiplantae > Streptophyta > Magnoliopsida > Santalales > Viscaceae > Viscum > Viscum album. The sequence goes on along the minus strand of OY728138.1, from coordinate 633,964,681 downwards.
TAAATAAATGTTTATGCCAGATGTTGTATTTGTTATGTGTGGTCCAAGTTTTCCCAAGACACTAAACCAGTAGATCCTATATGTGTAATACTATTATGTTTTTTATCTTTGAAATGATGTAATATTAATGTAATAAAAGGCCAGGACACTATACTTATCCTAATCTAAACCCTTCTAATGATCTGATCACTTCCCCTTTGAAGCATTTTGAAATAATGAATGATTACTCACCCCTTTCAAAGAAAGAGGACCAATATTGCACGGAAATAACTCCCGACTCACCCCTACTACCTCATAGAACACCACCCTTGATGCTCAAATTACAAGCACTGAACCTAAAATTCCCACCCCATCTGAGAAGAGGGTTTACACTACCCATGTTGAACTTGGATACCCTACCCTCCTAGGCATCATGGGTAATCAACAGGAAAGCACTGATGTTCTCCCAGATGGTTCATTGCAACCTTTTAGGATAGAAAATACTACTTCCCCCTTCATTATTCCTGTTATCATCTTGTTTTGGACAAAACATATGCTCTTAATCAGGTCTCTAAAACACCTAACCATACTAATTCTACTTCAAATTTGGAAGATATTGAAGACTTACCCTTGACTGCCCCATGTAAGAATCTGGTCTCAGCTTCAAGCCGTCAAGGTGATGTTGACTCTCATCTTATTGCTAGTGCAGGTGCTACTAGCACCTCTTTGGTTTCCCCTTTGCCTACACAGGTGAAGCAAGGTAGCCCTAATAAAACCACTTCCTCTCGAATAAAAACTAGATCAAAGAACTCTGGAAGAAAAAAGAAAGAAGACAACACCCCCCCCAAAATAGGTCCAAATGAATTTATTTTTCTGGAATTGTCAGGGCCTTGCAAACCCTAAAACCTTTAATGTATTAAAGATATTTATTAGCACTCATTGTCCTAATTTTTTTCTATTTCTGACCCAAAAATTAATTATGCCTCTATATTTATACATCTATGTTCTTGTGGTTATTCTTTTCTAGGTGCTAGTAAAAATGGTATGACATGTGAAACTTTCTGGATTTTATCTCAATCTTTCATGAAAAATGTGTCCATTCATAATATTACGAATCAATGATTTACTTTTGATTTCACATTTTCACATACATATATTTTTACTACTTTTTTATGCGAATAATAGATAACAAGATAGAAGTACCCTTTGGAATGGGCTCACTAAGTTTAGTAGAACTATTCAAAATCATTGGTTTATAGTTTGGGACTTCAATGCCTTTTTAGCCCCAATTGAAAAAAATGTGCCCTTTTCACTCCACTATTTCCTCTAGGTAATTTAAAATATTCATTGAAACTAATAATCTTATTGAGGTAAATTTAACTTGTGCCAAATTTACTTGGTATAGACATCATTATAATAGAGTAGTGGCCAATAATCTTGATAGGGATTTCATTAATGATCAATCCCTAGATAAATGAGATAACATTTCAGTCATCACCCTTCCGAATGTTGCTTCTGATCACCACCCTATATTTGTTATTTTTTCACATAATCCCATCAAACCTAGGCCTCCTTTTAGATTTAACATTGCCTGGTCCTCTGATCCTGACTATATGAATATTATCAAAAACTCCTAGGCTAATATGTATGAACATAGGGACTCATTTTTATATCCTTTGAAATTGAAAGATCTCAAGAAATTCCTCAAGAATTGGTTTTAAAAAATCATAAGAAATATAAAATGATATTAAACTTCTGGAGAATGAGATCACACAAATTTAAAATTATAATACCTCCTATAACTTCACTAATAACTCCCAGCATAAAATCCACATTTCTTCTAAGCTGGCCACGTTACATAAATTTAAGGATAACCTGAAAAAACAAAATTTTAAAAACAAATGGCTCAATGATGGGGATAGAAACAACACTATGTTCTACATATCACTTCACAGAGTTAGAAAATATTATAGGCCTCTTACCTATCTTAGAGATGAGGGGAATATTATTGACACTGATGAAGGTATTATAAATTTTGTGGTCTACTATTTCTGTGATATCTTCAATGGTCCTGACATTGATAAAGATATTATCCTTGATTTTATTCCAGCCATGGTGTGTAGAGAAGACAATTATTTACTTAATAGCATTCCTTTGGATCAGTAAATTTAAGACACTACCTTTATCCTCAACCTCGATAGTACTACAGGACCTAATGGTTTTAATAACAGGTTTTACCTAAAGCATTGGGATATCTTTCATGACGACATCTGTCAAATGGTTGAATTTTTTTTCTAATGGAATTATTCCTTAGGGATTAAACACCAAATTTCATAACATTATTCCTAAAATAGAGAATTTAGATGAAATACATCTCTTCAGACCCATTTCTCTCATAAATTTTGTTTTCAAAATTATCACTAAATTACATGCTAATAGAATCTCTTCTATCAATAATAGAATTTTCTCCTAGAATCAATTCATTTTTATAAAAGGAATATCTATAAAAGACTACATTTACTTGCCTCTGAATCCACCATTCATTTAAACAGGAAAAATTGAGGTGGTAATGTTTCCATTAAACTTGACATTACAAAGTCCATTGATACCATAGATTGGAAATTTATTTTTAAGGTCCATCTGCACTTTGGTTTCAATGAAAATGTTATCAACAATATTAAAAATCTTTTTAACTCAGCCCATATTTACATTCTAATAAATGGTTCTCCTAGAGGTTATTTCATATGTTCTAAGGGGTTAGTCAAAGAGACCCTCTCTCTACTATTACCTTCTCTATTACTGAAAACTATTTAAGTACACTACTCACTCAGTCTATGGAAAACGGTAAGATCAAACTGATCCCTGCCTCCAAGAACTTGAATGCCCCCTCGCATCTTCTTTATGTTGATGAAATTATTTTGTTTTTATAGGGGGAAAATAAATATTAATAATCTTAAAGTCATTCCCACTCACTATGAAGATGTGTCTGGTCAGCATGTTAGTTGTTATTAATTTTTTATTTACTTTGGAAAATGATATCCCCCTAGCAGGAAAATCAGCAATATCAGTGCTTTGGTGATCAAGGATGGTTCTCTACCCTTAAAATATCTACATGTCCCTATATTTTAGGGCAGACCTAAAGCTAACTATTTCTCACCCATAATTGACCAAAACCTTCGACAACTCTCCTCTTAGAAAGGTAAAATCTTCTCTATGGTAGGAAGAATTTGCCTTGTCAAATCCACTATTATCTCCAAACTTGTCTACTACATGATGATTTATAAATAGCTATATGGTATCTTTAAATGCATTAATGATTCCATTAAAAACATTTTATGGATTGGGATCAATCTTGAGAGAAATCTAGTTACTCTTCCTTGGTCTACTTGTTGAAAACCTATTGAAAAAGGAGGTGTTGACATAAAAAATCATAATAATTTTAATGAATCCCTTCAAGATAAGATCACATGGACCCTCATTAAAAATAATTATTCTTCCATGGACTTTTTTAGGACTCTCTTCCTCGATAAATTAAGGAATAGAAATTTCAGTTATTTGACCTCCTCAATTTGGCCTTCTATTAAGAATACTTTCATATCTATTATGAATAACTCCAAATAGATATCTAGAAAAAACTCTAATATAAATTTTTGGATTGATAACTGGACTGGTACACCAATTATCTCCTTGGTGTCTAACTCTAAACTTTCTGACCATACTTATGATAGCATCAAGGGCATCGTACAAACAAAAAACCCTTGCATACCAGATAATATAAAGCATGTTGTGTACAATTATCCATTCCCTAATACTAATGATCTTATAATTTGGGAACCTTCTCATAATGGTATGCTTGCATCGAAAAGCTACTATAACCATTTATTCAATACTGCCGATAGTAATTTAATCTGGTTAAAAAACTTTAATAAATCTTGGTTAAATCCCTTTAGAATCACTATCATTTGGCGTATTTCTCATGGTAGGATTTCCACTAATATATTTTTACAATATTTTGCGATTAATCTTTGTTCCAAATGTCGAATGTGTAATCAAAATCGAGAGAACATTAATCACCTCTTCCTTTCTTGTGATATGTCAACTGCCTTTTGGAGTTATATTCTTGATATTTTTGAGTGCAGATGGTTGCCTTGTAGATCTATAACCTCTCAGTTGCAGCGTTGTGTGGATTTATCTGACTCTCAGTAAATTAGGAATCATTTTATTTCAGCTATATCAGAGCTTCTAGATGTGATTTGGTATGGTAGAAATGACTATATTTATAATAATAACTCATTCAAGCATAATGCAAGTAAAATGAGAATTCTCATTGCTATACAAGAGTCTAATTTTCTTTAGAAGGATCATTTCAATAACTCGGTTAAAGAACCTGTGATTCTTAGGAACATCAGTGTTGATGGGAGGTACCCTTACCCCAAATACACCATGGAAGTCTTTTGGAAATCTCTACCTACAGGTTGAATTAAAGTCAATGTTGATGGTGCTTTTAAAGGTAACCCAGGCCCTACAAGCTGTGGTGCCATCTTAAGAAACCACCTGGACTAGATTCTTGGGTACTTCTATGGATCCTGTGGCTTCACCTCCTCCCTGGAAGCTGAGATGATGAGTGTGATTCATGATAATTATTTTTCCAAGCTACACAACTAGAATAACATTTGGATTGAGGGAGACTCAACTACTATTGTCCAGGTCATTTTTAATGGCATTGTTCACCTAGATTGGACTCTTACTCCTTGTTGGATGAACTGTTTGCTCTCACTATTGGAAGTCAAATTGTTTATCACCCATACTTACCGTGAATATAACAAGCTCACTGATGGACTTTCCAATATGGGAGTTAATCAAGAGGTCTCTTGGAGGTATGACCTTCCTCTTGAATTACTCTCCCTTTATATTAGGGGTGTTCAAAAAATTCATTACCTCAGACTCATGTAATAATTTATTATTCCTTTTTTTAAAAGAGTTTGTGTTTTGTTCTTTGACAATAACACCACCCCATTTTAAAAAAATTAGTATGGTCATCATATTTAATCATTGTAATAAAAATTTTATGCATAAAAATGAAATTTTTCATGTTACATAATATGTATATTTTTATATAAAATATAAAATTTATTTTTTAGATATATGTGTTACATGTTTTAATATTTTAATTATAATATTATTGAATAAAATATATTTTATAGTAAAAAATAATTATGATTCCAAAATGATAAACATGGGTCTTATCAATTCAACATAGTATTTTAAATGAATAAACATGCCAAATAAATATTTATTTTTTAGAATAATTTTTTTTTATTTTTTTTATGAAATAGTTATTTAATGATATATTAATTAAAATTACAATATTCTTCAAAAAACTATATTCTCACTAATCACATAATAATAATTTATATAATAAAATATTAAAATTTTATCATGATTGAATTTTAAAATGACGATTTCAAATACGAATTTCATTTTTTCAAAATAAATTTATAAATTCTAAAAAATTATTAATTAAATAATAACATAAAAAAATAATAAGAATTTGTTTTCAATGGAAAATAATTTTTTTAATTAATAAAAATTATTATTATCATTTCATATAAATTACCTAACAAAATTTGGTTCATATATTATTTATATCAAAAATATATTTTATTGATATAAAATTTTAGAGTTTGTAAAATCAAATTTTAGGTAGAAAAGAAAATTAAAGTGTAAATCATTCTTATTAATTAATTAACTATAATAATTTAATTTTATCTATACATTTATGAAAGAAAGAAACATTATTTTTTTAAGCATAAAAATATGAAATCTGTGAAATTTATGTGATATATAAATTATTTATTACATTGATAATTACAAAATTGTTTGATCATAATTTCTGCTTATATATAACTATAATATCTTCATGTAAGAATTAAACATAATATAACTAGTGGTGTCCATCATAGGTGATGACCTATTTATCATGGATATCAGGGAAATATCATTAAAATTGAACATATATATCAATCAATTTCACTGATATCAAAATTATGGATGTTTGGAATGGACCATTTGATGTGAAAACCATTCATATGTATCTTTATTTACACTCTCAAAAAAATGAAATTCATAAGTAAGAACCACAATTATTGATTCCACTTCATTTAATTTTATTATATATTTTATAATAAAGATACTTCTAATTATATTTTCTTACTCAGGGATATACAATAATAGTCATGTTAATAATATTTTATCATTGTTTATTTTGGTTTTTTCTTCATGTGAAAAATATTACTAAATAAATTAGTGTTTGAATAAATTTATACATTAAAATATTTGGGTTTAACATTCTCCTCTATTAAATAGATTTTATCCTCTAAATTTTAATTATTAATTTCTAATAAAATATATTTGATTAACCATAAAATATGGATGACACAAGATATATTTTAAATTAAAAAATCAACCTCTCTATATTAGGAAAAAATTTTAAATTCATCATTAACATACTAATAAATAAAATTCATTATTTTCATTTTTCATAGAATTTTATGGAAAATTAATTTCCATAGTTAGATGATGTTATATATGGGGTTTCAGAATCATTCCCTTCAAGGAATCAATATCATGGTGTTGATTTTATGAAAATAATAAATAATAATGGTGGTTATAATATCCCATAAAATTAAATAAACACACCATATGAACTTGAAAACATAATATACAATGTCTTCTCCTACGAAATCATCATTTTAACATATAAGAGGTTCAGTTGGATTATGATATAATATGATCAATATATAACTGCAATATTTTAAGAATCTATTTCATTGGTAATTTTATTATTATGTTCTCTAACATAAAAATTAAAATCCCTCAAAATAGTTTGTAAAGAGCATATTGATTTCCAATGAATATCCCATGGGAGTTTCTCATTAGGATTTCATTATTATAACAAAAAACAATTCAAAATGTGAAGATCATGTTGACACTCAACCAACCTTTTTTCGGTGATTATACCTATATGAATCTATATCATAGACACATGCACATTTCAGTATCGGGATAAGGATGTAATTTCTGAAAACTGCAATCTATGTATGTTTCCATAACTTAGGATATTTTCCTATACTTAGAATCATTCATATATGTTTATCTAATCTTTTCATAGACTATTAACCATATTATACAATTTAATCAAAAACAATTAATCAACCTAAACTGTTATACATTCCATGATGAATTGTAGTTTCTAATAACCCATGATTATTCTCAACTCAAATATCAAACCTGAATTTTATCTTATCGATGATCTAATATAAAATGTAAGTCATATATAGAACAATAATATAATTACATGGTTTATATTTAAAATGTCATAAGATAAATTACCAGAATCATTTTTGTTTTAATCATTAGAGAGTTGGGATAAATCCTAGAAAAATAAATCCCATGAATTTTATAACTAAAGGGATTTTTCCCAGAATATAATAAAACTTCCTAATTTATATTAAGTCATCATCACGTCCCATAAATTATAAATAAATGATACATTATTCTCGATATATTAATTCTAATACATTTCTCATAATGTGTGGAAATGGAAACAAATGAATGGTGAGCTCAAATAGTCAGTGGGCGAAATTGTTTAATAAAAGATATGATAGAATAAACAAGGAATGAATATTATGGTATGAAGTAAAATATTATAAAATAATACAATATAACTAATCTTGTCAGATTGAAATAAATCCATGGATGACATAACTAAATAAATTATCACATTGATATATATAATAGTTTTCTTAGTGAAATAATTAATAGTATTGAACATCATAATCTTACCATCATGGACCTATGTAAATACATTATAAACATAACATCATGACTGTATGCCAAGACGACATAATTTATTAGGATAGACTTCCTAAAATACTCATTCTAGTATAACTCATGAGCGAAAAAATTAGTTGAGGTACATTTATAGGACCTATCCATAAGTAATTTTGTCTAATTAATTCATCACAAGAAGAAATTATTAATATATAGTGCACATAACCAATATTCCATAGTTATCAATAGTAATCCATATTGCAATGACATATAATCAAATTTTCATTATTCCCCATATAAATGAATAAAATATAACTCAATCTACGAATCCCAAAAAATGAATCTATATAGATTAATGGTTGTATGGATCACTCAAAATATTCCAAAATGATAAAAAAGAATTATATGATCAAAATAATTCCATAGAATGATGGATGATGGTTAAAAAAACATATCTTGAAATACCATTAGGAACATTAATCATAATTACAATGACATCACCAATATTTATCCATATAAAAATATTATATATACATATTAATAATATTTCTATATTAAAAAGATAATGTGGTTAAATAAATTAATATCAAAAAAATAGTAATATTACCAATGCAATAGAATATAACCTTATCAACATAATGATAACAAGGTATTAGTGAGAAAAAATTTCATGGAATACAAATATCTAGAAGAACTGATTTTTGAGAAAAGGTGTTCCTGTGGATGAAATATAATTCAATTAAAATGTATTTAGAAATAATATTTTATAAATTAATAGGAAAATATAATTCATTATATAAGAAAGGGGTTCACGAATAATATTTATATCTAAGTTTATGGAAACTATGTTATTAAAATACATTATAGACATCATATATTGAAAGAAATATCATTGTTAAATAGTTTTTATGAATGAAATTTAAGTACATAGAAAAAATGTGGGAAAACATCATAATACAATACTAGGATAGAAAATACCAAACATATTATAATAATGTTCCTATAGAAAAATCATAACTCAATGAATGAAAATTGAGTAAACAAAATCACTTATTTCTTGGGTATCACATGAGTAGAAAAAACAAAAGTATATCTTATATTGGTTTGTAATAACCAAAGAGATACGAGAAAATTTTGAATAATGCATTCTGAGAAATAAAATCAAAATATCCCCTTTTACAAGGAACAATTGTTCATAAAATACAACATTTATGAACGAGATGGGACATATAAAACATTATATCATTGTTTTATATCAACAATGCATCATATAATTATAAATCATAATTGAGATACAAAAACTCTTACCTTTGGTCCCGATTCAATATGTACCAATTCCAAAATTCCTATGTTATGATATTATTTCTATCAAAAAATTAGATATACATCTATTAATATTTTATTTTTTATAATGTATTAATCAAAATATGTTATTTATTTATCAGATAATTTCTATTTATTTTAGTTTCGTTAGATAGTTTAGAAAATTACATTAAAAAATACTCAATGTGAGATTTTTGGTCATATATGTTTAGAAATATATTAAAATTATCATGAGTTTTTTATTTTTGTGTATTTTACTATTCTATTTTCCAAAAAATTTCTAATTTCTATTATTTTTTCCTATATGGACTAAAATTAATAAATTTTTCTTGATATATTCATTTATGGATGTTAATATTTTTATAAAAATTTCTGGTATATATACATTATATATTTTATTATATTATATTTATTAAATATTAATTGTGTAATAAATATAAATTTTATACATTGTATGTATTTTTAATGTTATCCATTTTAAGAGGTAATGAAACACATAATTATTTATTCCATGTTAGTAGTACGCAACACATAAAGATGAATGATGCTCTAATTTTTTATATAATGGGAGGGGTTATAAAATCAATATAATTATCAATTGAATGTAATGTTCAGTTTATTATTATAATATATTTGAGTATAGAATAATTTTTCTTAATAAATGTAAGATGGACGAAAAAAATATAAGACGTCACTCATGTAGGCTGTAGTCTACAAAAATGATTTAAAACGTCATTATTTCTCAAATGGTTATGATGTATGGTATAAATCAGATATTTTTTTATATCTTTAATTCTGTATAATGTTTCTTTTTATGTTATTTTACCTTCATAGATTATAATTGTTTTGATTCGATAGAGTATGAATGAAAATAAGATATCTTAGTTGAAAACATTACCCCTCATTTTGGATGTTCTCTATTATATAATACCACCATACTACATATAATTGTAATTTGGAAATAAAATGGATTCCAAGGAGTTGGTAAATGGACTAGTAGAGAATGGGTTAGATTTTTATTAATGCTAAATCATTTGAAGTGGTTGATAAATGTGGTTGAGGTGATCTCCTTCTATATGTGATGAAAATAAAATGTTAAACAAACCTATTACATTTAAAATTATTTTGTGGAACTATTCAACGGTTAATTCGAAAAACACCCCAATAATGGTTTTTGGTGAGCTATGTTCTATAAATCCAATTACATCAATTTCAACACATGTTTTAAAAAATTTATAGGTTTTTACCAATATATTTTAACATGAAAAAATTCTAATTTTTCAATGGTAACTAGATTTTACCCAGGAAAATTTTAATTCATAAATTACATATCTTAACAAATATTAAAGAATATTTATTTCAGGAGAATAAATTTAATATCCCTATAATCTAGTTAATTTTTTAATTTATAGAAACATATTTATAATATGAAGACATTAAATATCTATAAAAACTGTTTTGTAGAAAATTAATTTTTTCATAATTAACTGTTTTTATTATTATAAAACATTAATAATTATTGATAATATAATTATCAACATGTATAAACACCATATCAAATAAAATATATAAATAGTCCAATTTAGTTAATTATATAAAAATAAAATTACATTATTAAAACATTTCATTGAAAATAACCCTTTCAGTATTATAATTTTCATTAGTATTAATCTTATTAATCATATTATTATATATGAATATTTAACTTACCTTAATACATAATATGAAAATATTAATATAAACTAATAAATACATTTTAAGATTTTATATCCGTAATTGATAAAATGTATTTTCATTTTAGTCAAATATAAACGTTTTGAGAGTAAAATATAACATCATGTCCCAAAATGTTATATATTGGTCCTAAAAATTCAAACCCGTGTTTTAATGGAATCAATTTATTACTTAATTAAACTGATGGTATAAAATTTTTTAATTAATAATTATTTTTTGATAATTTTATAAATCAAAGAGTATTAATAAAATAGTATTTTTTTCAACATTAACCTAAAGAAATTATTTAAAAAAATTCAAATAATTTTCTTATGATAATTTTGAGTAATGATTTAAATAATTTAATTAATATTATTATATTCAATTATTTTTTACATTTATATATTAAATAAAATATTAATTATTTTAAAAACATTTTAAAAGTAAAATATATTCAAAAAAATAGTAATTATTTTTTTATTATTCCTAGCCACCTACCTATTAAATCTGTGTTAAAATATTATTCTCGTAAATAAAATATTTATTTCACAATATATTTACTAGGACATAAAATAATATTTTATACTTGTTACATTTAAATTCTAAAATAAATAATTTTTTTATATAGCTGCAATATTTTTATTATATCAATATATTGGAATTAAAAAGGAAAATTATTTTCCTATAAAAGACAAAATATTATATTTATAAAAAATATATGACAAAAAAATATTTTATAGAATTTATAATTAGATGTATATTTTATTATAATTTCTTTTGACATCATCTCTTAATGTATCTATGTAAGATCAAAACATAAGATATGCCCTCATGATAGTTTTGGGTGGTGATTTTATAATCATGGATCTCATAGAAATTTTAATGGCCATTAAATTCCCTCATAATTTATTTTTATGTTACCATAATTGTAAAACCATGGCTAGGAAACCATCTTGTACAAACCCATGTGTTACTATATCATTTTTATTCTTATACAAATGAGCTTCATAAGGATGATTTCTACTACCAAATATAATTTAAAATTTTTTCATTAATTATCTTGCAATATGGTTACTATAATTTATAATTTCTTACTCAACATATATGTTATAATGATTATATTAAAAAATATCCATGGTTAATTATTGTTCAGTGTTTTCTGTCAAGAAAACTATTGAAAAATATTTCATGAAAAAATAAAATTTAAATTCAATAATGTTTATGGGTAATATATATATAAGGATAAAAATAAAACCCAATCCACCTTTAATTCACCCATATATTCCTATACCAATCACACTATATTTATTTGATCTCATATAACCTCACATGATTTCCACTATCAAGACATGTCGTTCATAATGGTATCTTCAAATTATCTTGTATTATTTACATCATTATAATAATAAATGAAATATATGAAAAAACTATTTGGAATAAAAAGGGTAATATTATTTAGTTACTAAAATAATTTCACATTAATGACTTAGATATGAGACTGTGAGCCTCTATTTATTTTAGTTAGAAGCCAATATCAATGAATAATTTTTTATCTAATAGAACCTGTACAACATTACTTATCTCTTTGACTAAGGTTATTTTAACTGGGATACTAATATAGGGCACAACATTAGTATTTTTAGTGCTAGTGTCAATAACTACCACTTTTAATCCTCTTACATGTTATGAATATTTTGATACCATTGACTCTAATGACTATATATTTTCATATAATATTTCAAAAAAGTTCCCTCATATATAGGAAGAGATTGTAGTTTTTATGGATATATTGAATCTATTTAGAGTAATGTGATATTTTATTTGGTCTATATTTTTTTCTTTTTACAAACTATGTATATTAATTTTAATTTATTATTATTTTCAGTTTATATGATATTTATAATATTTAATTTTTTGGATGATTTACAAGGGATTATTATCACTTTTTATAAATAGAGTCATTATTATTGAATGGTATACAATATCACAATAGAAAAATGTGTGTTTATATGTTTTTGTATATGTTTAACTTTTAATTCATAATTTCATTACATTTCACATCATTACGATTATATAGATTTGAATTGTTGATAATAAATTATGATCAATCAAATAATCAGGGAGAAAAATATTTAACACTATATGGAATAATTTAATATTTTTTTCAAATTATTTTATTCCATATAGGTTATTTCATTACTATTATATTTAAAAAATCCATTTACATATTTTATAAAAGGATAAGAATTTGGAAAACATTATATTCACTTCTGTGTGCATCATTAAAACTACTTATTATAATAATATTTTATAATATAATGGATATCATACTTATTAATCATGTTTTCCGTCTAAATACAATCAATAAACATGGTGATAATCATTAGGTGATATAGTTATATTTTTCAAAAAACATTAATTTATTTGACCAAGGACACACAATCTTGAGTAATAGGATTTTTTAGATATATAATAGATAAAATATTATTTTTAAACTCAAACATGATAGGATAAATTTAAAATGGTAATTTGGGAAGGTCTTGAATTTTTTAATGTCTTATTTTATTCTTCTACATTAATATAAATATACTTAGTTGGTTTTCAAATAAAAAATATGTAAAAATAAAAATATAAAAAATTAAAATTGGTGATAAAATCAAAAAAAATATTTCAATTCACCTATATAATTAAATAATTCATAAAACAATTTTAAATAATTATAAAATATTTTTGGGGTAGATTGATAAATGAGATAAAATTTTTAGTTTTGTGTTCTCTTCATGTTTTTTATTTTATCATTAATAATAATTTTAATTAAATTAATGATAATGATTAAACCATAAAAATATTTGTTAAATGATCAAATAATGTGAAATTAGTGATTGTGATACTTATTAAAAAAAGAAATATTTGAAAAAATTAAAAGATGAGTTATTAAACAAGATAGAAAATATTTTATTGTTAGTTCCAATGTATTAATAGAAAAATAATATATTTTACAAAAAATAACTAATTAATGAATTTCTTGTATATATATCATGAATTATTTAATTGATAAAATTTGTATGAAATATATAGAAAATAATTTATACTACTTGATAATAGGTAAACTTTGAGAATATGATTATTCATTATGTTGTTTTAATTTAAGAATTTTATTTATAAAATTAGAAATTATAACTTTCCCTAATTATGTATTGATTTATCTATGATTTCATGTTTAAATATTTGTCAAAGATAATAAATTTTTACTTTTGGGATAATTTCATCACGAAATTATATATATATATATATACATTTTTGATATAAATTTAAATTCTTAATGGGATTATTACTAGATTATTCAATGTACTTTAAATAATTCATGAGTCCATATATTTTGAATATATATTTTAATATTCTTGTAATCTTTTCAAACATTAATTAAGATACATTCATAAATGACAAAAAATTAAATAGTGGTTTCATTTAATATTAGAAGAAATAATATCAATAATAAAAATATGGAATAATATAAATTAATCACATAATATTAAATGAAAAAATATGACCTTGAATAACAAATAAATATATTTCTATTTTAATTAATGATTAATTTAATAAATAAATGGATAGATAATTAAGCTAAATTCTTTGGTATAATAATGTTTCAATTATAATAGAATCTATATAAAAATGATGAAACTTTTATGCATAGATCTGGAAGAAATAGAAGAACACATTTCCAATTAATTTATAGTTCCATATTTTTATTTATAATATATTGAAATAATAATTAATTACCATGTGAATTATAGATTTTGGTAGAACTATTTTTGGGTATAAAAATGATTAATATCTAGAGTTGTATAGAGAAAGGATAATTGTCTTTTAGTAGATTCACTGATTATTATTTAATAATACATAATAATTTTAAATCAATTATTTATATTCATTTTTTATAAAAAAATATTATTTTTCACGTTTTTATTATCTTGAGAGAACTGTGATATTAGAAAAAATTATTGAACGCTTGGATAATTTTTTTTCTTCTGAATAAGGTGTTTCATGATTCTCTTATGTTATTCCTAAATGTGTTCATTTTTATCAAGAACTATCATTCCACTAAATTTTAATATTCACTGACATTTTAATTCCCTGTCAATCACATTTGATTAGATTTATTAAGGGATAGTGAAATTAAATTATATTGATGGGGTTGTTTATGAGGATTTTTACTTCTTATTGATTATATGTTTTCAATGTTTATCATATTGGGAAAACATCAAATGCTCATTTATTTATTGGATCTATAATAAAAATTTGAAATAGGAAGAAAACTAATATCATATATAAGGAAATTGGATATGAATTTAGTCTTCATACATTATTTTACTTTAATATTGAGAATTGTTTCATCCAAATAAATGAATGATATTTTTATCATAATGATTTGAAATATTTAATATAGTACTACACGAAAATTAACAAAAGGATATCATTTGCATGAAAAATAATTTATATAATTAAGCAATTCTAGCTTACAGGTTAGAATAATTTTTTTATCCAAACTATTCTTTGTAGTTAATTTAATATTTTTACTTTATCATATGATGTGTAAAATATGTTTAGTTTTATTTTCATTGAACTATTATTATCATATTAATTGAATTTTAAAACCTATCTTGTATATAATTTTTCAGATGATGATTTTATGAAATTTTATAAATTTTGTTAATTTCATTGATATCTTTTATTACACACAACACTTTTTTTAACATAAAATATTAATATTGTTATTTGAAAATGAAAAATATTACATACCTGTTAACCATCATGTAATAAATTAGTATATAAAATTAAATATTAAAAATAATTTTTTTATATAATAAAAATATATTGATAAAAAATAATTATTTTTAGTATAGTATTTTTATGTGACAAGAAATTCTATTTTGTCAAAAAATATTCAAATAATTTTTTTGAAAAAATTATAATATATTTATTATAATTAATAGAAAAATTATATGATAAAATAAAGTATGTTTTTAAAATCTATTTTTCATAATTATCTTAGGGTGACTCTTTTTTTATTTTTTTGTAATGATTTTTTTAATGAATAGTGAAAATACTAGTTTTAATTGAAATCAACAATTTAATTTAAAGAATGTATATGTTTAAATTTTTTATAAAATTTTTAAAAGTAAAAAAATAGTTCAATTATATATTTATTAATCCAATTTAGTTCATTATAATTAATTTGATATTGAATTTTTATATAACAACTTAATAATCTTTTGATCATTTTCCCTTTCGAAAACTACTTTGTTCTCATCTCCTTTGAATTAATTTTAAATTAAAATTTAAAAAATATATGAATGTAATTTTTAAAAATTAATTCCATATTTTTTATTCTAATAATTTATATTGTATAATAGCTCAAAATTAATTTTTTTTCTAAATGAATAATAAAAATAATAAAAATTATTAAACACGGTTAAGTGTAAAATAGTGTTATCATGTGTAATATAAAACGATAATAGGTAAAATGTACAATTTTGTTGTAAATAAATAAATTGGATGGATATATTTTGACCTTATATGCCATACTTCTATATAATCTCTAATTTTGGATCCTTGTTTCCTGTTGAAAGATGGGTACACATTATTCTATTTAGAAATTTCATGTGTGTCATATCCCCAATAAATAAAGGCCACCCCATGTCCTATCGTCATCAAACATCAAACAACCATTGTAATAAACAATCCATATAAAGACCCCGAAATTTTAAAGAATTTGTTTCTTAAATACTTTGGAATTTTACGAGTTTGTGGCATCTGACTGCACTTGATTCTGAGGACCGGTGTTCCTGGAATCAGTTTTCGAAGTTTAGCTCGGGTACGTTTAGTAAATGAACAAGTGGGTTTTTCTATCTATTGAACTGGTGCTCGGAATTGAAATCCGAGGGCACCGATGAACTCGCAGTGCCGATAATTGCTTAAGGGGACCTTTACCGCAATTGCGTTTTAAGCGGGTTGAGAATTATTTATTGGGTGTTTAATTAAGAAGTAAATAAAATTGTTTGTACAATTTTATTTTGCATCTAAGGAGGTTAATTCCTCCCATGGGTTGTTAAGGGTGGGACCCATATCCACCTAACAACCGAAACGTGGATGTTAGAGAGGTGGGGCCCATACGAGCCCCAACCATTTATTTTCCTCTAAACTTTTTAAACCCCCTCATTAATTTGGAAACCCCCCTTTAATTTCCAATATCTCAACCCCCTCACTCCATTAATGCATGACAACCCCTCAAATTAATGAGGTTCTTTCCTCTCCCTCTCCTCTCCCTCTCTTTAATTAAATTCCAACGCATTTAATTAATGAGGATCTTTCTCCTCCCTCCCATTAATTAATTACTAACACATTTAATTAGTGAGGTGATTTGGATTTTGAATGTTAAATAGCATGTGTAATAAAATAATAGGAGGAGCCTATTATTTTACCAGAGGAGGGATTTTGTTGTGCTAAGGAGGATTGGGAGAGCTCTCTATTTTTTGAATAACACCGCCCTCCAATGAAGAACGACGATTTCCTCGACGAAGAATGCCGGTTCCATGAAGAATGACAACACACATTCCATTCCCTTCTCCGTAATAAGAGAGGAGATGACGCTTCCTCCTCGGGTGTACTTCGATGATGTCCACGAATCCTCATCTCACGACTCCATCTTCCGCAACGCCAAAGTTCATCATCAATTGTTGAGGAAGGGGTTTATTCATGAAAGTGAATGTTTTCGTACCCATTCTTCGTTGGGAATCGTTGTTTAAATACGGCCAATTTCTATCGCTTTACGCAGAGGGTGTGGGCCGAATGAACATGGCCAGACGACCCTCCATTGATCTCGTTTAATATTTTAGAATTAGTAACTGAAGGTGGAGGTGGAATGACGCCATCGTGTAGTGCTGGAAACACGGAGAAGGAATCTGGCACTGTCGCACCGGCTGTTTGGAAGGAACCACGACCCGTTTCACGGGCCACTTCTGCGGATGAACAGGCCGGCCCGTCGGCCGACCGAGCGAAGCCGGACTGTTGCTCCAGGAGGGCGCTATGATGATGAATCCCGCGGCCCGCCGTGCGGGCCGCTTTCACCAAAAGGCCGTTCAACCGAGACAACTGGTTTGGCAAGGGCGGCGGCGCCTTTTCGGACAGCTGGGGGGGGGGGGGGGGCTCGCAACAGCTCGGCTAGCCGGCTGAGCAAGCTGGGCCGCACCACTATGGGTTAAGCTACGTTTTCCTTCGGATCGGTCCGACACCCCTGCCAGGTCGGACCCATTAAACTGGGTTAACCCAACCCGTGGGCCCACTAGGCTAAATGGGCTAGGCCCGTTATTCACTTAAACGTAAATAACTTAATGAGTGTGCCTCCGATCGAGGCGCCATCTACGACACTAGGACTCTTTTGACGAGACGGCCCTTTTTCGATACTCTAAGTGAGTTTTGGATAGCTTTGGTAAATGGCTGGGTTTGGAACGATCATATTTCCAACGAGGCCCCTGGAATGGAAAAGCCAATATCTCTTAGACTGGGCGTCCGAATGACGTGTCATCTGTCGCGTTGAGTTACTTTTGAAAGGACGGAATTTCTGGATACATCAACATTGGACTTTGTGATAGTTGATGTATCGAACCCTTTAATCGAGGAGTAGACCCTCCTAGAATTGAGTACGCTGTGTGCGAGAACCCAAGAGCTCGCTGCAACTGCGAAGACTACAGTCTCGGGATCCTCCATGGGTTCAATGAAGAAGATGACTGTACTTGGATCCTATGTGGGTTAAACAGCATGGATGACCCTACTTCGATCCTACATGGGTTCGGCAGTGAGGACGACTATACTTGGATCCTCCGTGGGTTCAGCAGTGATGACAACTATACTTGGATCCTACATGGGTTTGACAATGATGGTTACTATAATTGGATCCTACGAGGGTTTGACAGTGATGGATTTTTTACTTGGATCCTCTGTGGGTTCGGTAGAGGAGATGATTCAGAGGCTACATCTAATCATATCCACCCCTCTTCATGAGAATTATACCTGTGTGAGTTGAGTGTTGACTTAAATCTTTATCATTGATGTGACTGACTTGATTTCCTATGTGGACTGGGCAGTGGTTTCCTATGTGGACTGGGATGTGTTTTCCTGTGTGGACTGGGTTGTGCTTGGGCATAAGAGTTGGAGCCGAATTATAATTGATGACTTAGGTATATGTATGGGCATATACCTATGTAGAGTCAATTGATACTTCATGATCATATATTTCCTATGTGGTTTTTCCTTCATGGATTCTGAGAGACCTTTGGGGATCTCGGGGTCCCTAGTGAGTATCGTATACTCACCCCTACACGGGCTATGCCCACACTACTTTGTGTTGGATGCAGACGATAGAAAAAACTGATCGAGGTGGAGGCTTGTAGATTTGGACGGTACCCGGAGGTGGACCTTTTGGCCAGACATACCTGGATCGGACAGCCAGACCCGAGGAGCTGAGGAGACTATCTGTACCCACCATTCAGGTGGGATTTCCGGAGGAAGACTCAGTGTTGCCGTTTTTATTTATGGCTGTTGTACATTCTTTTAAGTTGTACTATACATTCAGTTGGGTTTTTATACTAGCCTATTTACTTTTTAGCACTTACATTTGTACACAGTTTTACATAGTGCTTACTTCACTTGCGTACTCTTTTGTGTTTGTTTACTTTATAAAGGCAAAGCCTTCAATTTTTTCGGGATTTACGACTTTGGTGCTAGTCGCCAGCCCATGGCCTATGGAAGGCGGGCTTGGGGTAGTCATGGAACGGTCCCTGAGGATGGGTCATGAAAAATTGGTATCATAGGGATCAGTTCTACCACAGAACTCAGTACTCAGATGTTTTCTTTCTGTGAGGAAATATTGTTTAGTGTATTGAATGTGGTTATCAGTCCAGGGAGTCTAGTGTTGGTGCGGCAGCTGACGTATCCATACACCAGGACCCTGACTTCTGATTTCTGACTCAGTCCACGAAAACATTGATTGCAAGTGTGTTTCAAACGTTTTCTCTGTGATTACTTTGTGTCATCTCACCAGTTATACTATACTAACCGTGGAATAGTTGTTTATTCTCAAGATGGACCCACGTAGGCAACTAGCTAGGGTTCCGAGCTACTTGTGATATGACAGCCCACCGAGTGACGAGGCCACGGTGCAGGGCCCCAGTACAGCGGAGGCACTAGCGGTACCACTACCCACTGGGCCACTGATACAACCATCCCTAGTAGTGGAGAGTTCATGCCGACTGAGTGAATTTCACAAGTTTCAGCGACAGAGGCCGCCCAGGTTCCATAGAGAGATGGACCCTCAGGCAGCTGAGGATTGGCTAGAGGCTATCGTTAGAGTCTTCATATTGGTAGGGACACCAGAAGACCTTATGGTGATCTTTTCTGTGAGTCTCCTACATGCAGTAGCAAGTTGATGGTGGAGCCTGATGCTTCAGGTGCATGACGAGACATCTCTAATTTGGTAGGACTTCGAGTGCCTCTTTCGCTCGGAGTTTGTTTCAGACACCCTTCGTGCGGTGCACATCAAGGAGTTACTATAGCTGCGGCAGGGCAACATGACAGTAGCCGAGCACTCGGCGAGGTTTTCTGACCTCTCGTGCTACTCAATAGACATGGTATGAGACCCAATCATCTGGGCCCAGACCATTGATAAGGGACTAAGGCATGAGATCAGGGCTTCGATGACCTCCCTTAGCATTCTGACGCTGGCAGGAGTACTGGAGCGAGCCCTTCTTATCGAGAGCTTTCTTGCTGAGCTGACACCAGCAGTGAGACCCACCACAGGGCAACACATAGTAGAGTCTTCTACAGCCAGCAGTAGACAGATGTTGCTGAGGTCCAAGCGGACCAGGGCATCTTTTAGGAAACCCCAGGATTCTGGTTCGGATGTTCGGGGCACACGCAGCAGAGCCATCTATACGAGGGGAAGGTAGTGCTATGCATGCGGTGGGCAGGGCCACATGGATCGTGACTGCCCAACCCGCCATGCAGAGGAGCAGTAGACAGTTGAGGGACCACCGAGGTAGAGGCATAGGTTTGACTGTGGCGGTCCGCGGGGAGCAAGCAGACGAGATGGAGGAGCTGGCCGAGCAGCGGGTGGTGGACGACGCTTCAAGGCTCTACCACCACCACCACCAGGGGGACCACCCCGACCATAGGGAGCTGACAGACATGGATAGGATCAGCTCCAGGCAGTCGAGGCCTACGACCACAACATACCAGAGATGATTCGAGGTACTATCTATGTCTACTCCACCCTTGCTTCAGTTCGTATAGACATATGAGCACATCATTATTTTATTTCCTCTGCCTTTGTTTGGAGATAAGAGATTCTGACGGAGCCATTGGCTTGATCCATATAGCTAGACACTCGTATGGGATCAGACTTGATGATTACGCATTGCTTCCAGCAGTGTAAGATTACTCTAGGAGGTTAGAGCATCGGCTGGGATCTTCTTGTAGTGGCGTCGAGGCCATACGACATCATCTTGGGCATGGATTGGTTATCTATAGTCCATGCTCAGATCGACTGTATTAGGCGCAAAGTGCAGTGTGTCTGCACAGATGGGAGTAGGTTCACCTTCACTGGCGAGAAGGGAGCCTTCTCAGCACAGGATGGACTTACGCGGAGGAGAGGGAAGCCGATCACACATCATTTGGATAGTCTCATCCTAGGAGCGGTTGATGTTAGGAGTCTATGTTTTCCTGTTGTGGTGGATCAGTATGTAGACGTTTTTCTTGATGAAATTCCAGGACTACCTCCTCACAGAGAGGTATAATTCTACATTGACATGTACCCCAGAACAACAATGATATCTACTCTAGTATATCAGATGGCTCCCGCCGAGCTTCATGAGTTGCAGGTACAACTGGAGTATTTACAGGGAATAAGATTCATCCAACCCAGTGTTTCACCCTGGGCTTCTCTAAATTTATTTTCTAAGAAGGCAGATGGGAGATTGCGATTATGTGTCGACTATAGTCGCCTTAATCATGTGACAATGAGGAACATGTATCCACTTCGATGGATTGATGACCTCTTTGATCAGCTTAAGGGATCATGATGGTTCTTGAAGATAGACCTCAGGTCAGGCTATCGTCAGCTCAGAGTTCGAGATGAGGATGTGCAGAAAATAAACTTCAGGTGTCAGTATGGCCACTACAAGTTCATGGTTATGCCCTTCGGCGTATCCAACGAACCAGTAGTGTTCATGAGTCTCATGAATAGAATCTTTCAGCCTTACGTAGATCATTTTTTCGTAGTCTTCAACGACGAAATACTGATTTACTCTACTACTGAGGAGGATCACGCCTACCACTTGCAGGTTGTACTTGACACACTCCGAGAGCACCAGCTTTATGGTAAACTCTTGAAGTGCCAGTTTTGGATTCGCGAGGTTCACTTCTTGGGGCATGTCATCTCGGAGGCAGGAGTTGCTGTGGATCCTACGTAGATCGAGGAGGTACTTTCTTGGGAGCCACCCGGGAGCGTGACAGAGGTGTGAAGTTTCTTAGGTCTGGCGGAGTACTATCAGAGATTTGTACTTGACTTCTACAAAGTTGCAGCACTGCTTTCAGCTTTGAAGAAGAAGGGGAAACCCTTCGTATGGTCAGATTGATGTCCGCAGAGCTTTCAAGAGCTGAGACAGAGATTGACTAGTGCGCATATCATGAGGATACCGAAGGAGGGCGTTGGGTACGTGTTTTACTACGATGCATCAGGGATCGGACTCGAGTCTTTCCTAATGCAGGAGTGGACAGTGATTGCCTATGGTTCACGACAGTTGAGGAAGCACGAGCATAACTACGCTACCCATGACCTGGAGTTAGCAGCAGTGGTATTCGCCTTGAAGAAGTGGCGACACTATCTGATGGGAGAGCACTTTATAGTCTACTCTGACCACTAGAGTATCAGGTACATATTATCGAAGAAATACCTGAACCTGAGACAGTGGCGATGGCTCGAGTTCCTCCAGGACTATGACATTGAGATAGTCTATACTCATGGGAAAGGGAACATAGTAGCAGATGCTCTCAGTAGGAGATTGGGCATTCAACTACATAGAGAGGCGACAAAGTAGTTAGCCACTATGTAGATATCCTTAGTGGATAGAGATGGGGCGGCCTTTCTATAGTCCCTCATAGTCACTCCTCCACTACTTCAGTGGGTCAGAGAGGGACAACGTGGGGACATTGTTTGTGAGATGTGACGTGCTCCGATTTCCACAGGGCAGGAGCCTAAAGGATTTTATGAAGGAGGAGAGCATGTCATCTGTTTCAGGGGACGTACCCTGGTACCAGTTGCTCTGTAAGAGGAAGTAATGAGGGAGTTTCACACTTCCCCTCTAGCGGTACATCCTAGAGTGGTGAAGATATACTAGTACCTCAAATGATAGCACTGGTGGCCTGGTATAAACAGGGTTGTAACAGAGTTTATTTCACGATGCCTCACTTTCCAGCAAGTGAAGGCATAGCACTAGGTACCAGCAGGCCCGGTACAACCCTTAGAGGTTCTGGAGTGAAAGTTGGATAGGATATCCATGGATTTCGTGACGGGGCTTCCACATACTTCCATAGGACACGACTCCATCTGGGTGATCATAGACTGACTCACCAAGTTGTCCCACTTCCTACGGATCAAAGAGAAGAGATTAGTAGAGAGCTTGGGACTCCTCTAAGTTCAGGAGATTGTATGGCTTTATGGTGTGCCATCGTCTATCATCTCCAATCGATATGCTCTCCTTACTTCCTGTCTTTGGAAGGGGTTGCAGGAGCATTTTGGGACACAGCTAAGCATGAGCACCGCCTTTCATCCTCAAACGGATGGCCATATGGAGAGGACCATTCAGACACTCGGGGATATGTTCCGTGCGTGTGTCCTTGACTTTGGTCCCAGTTGGGAGGATCACCTACCCTTGGTTGAGTTTTTGTACAACAACAGCTACCACTCCACCATCGGGATGGCACCATACGAGGCACTGTATGGCCAACCTTGCAGATCACCTCTGTGCTGGACTGACCTTGGGGAATCAACACTTGTAGGACCAGAGATGGTTTAGGATACGACAGAGAACGTTCAAGTCATCCAGGAGTGGATGAGGACTGTACAGAGTATATAGAAGTCCTATGCTGATAGGAGGCGGAGGCCACTGGAGTTCGAGGATGGCAACCACGTTTTCTTACAGGTCTCACCTTGATGTGGATTAAGAAGATTTGGATGGGGGTGGAAAGTTATCTCTGCACTTCATCAGAGCATTCCAAATCCTCAACAGGGTAGGCGAGGTGGCTTACCGCCCGGCCCATCCACCTCAGTTGCACCAGGTGCAATAATTCTTCCACGTATCTCAGCTGAGGAGATACGTGCATGACCCGACCCTCATCATTGATCATGGGGAGCTGGACATCGATGAAGGGGTGATGTTTGTGGAGGCCCCGATGGAGATCAAGGATCAACAGGACCGTGGACTACATGGATGGTCGATTCCTCTTGTGCGCATTCGTCGGCAGCACGTGAACCTCTAGGAGAGCACATGAGAGTGGGAGGCTCAAATGCGTGCACAGTACCCTCATTTGTTTCCCTAGTTATGATGTAGCTTTACAGGGATGTAAATCCCTGAGGTGGGAGTAATGTAAACACCCTAAAATTTCATGAATTTTTTTTCTTAAATACTTTGTAACTTTATGAGTTTGTTGATTCTGACGGGACTTGATTCCGAGGCCCGGTGTGCCCGGAATCAATTTTTGAAGTTTAGCTCAGGTATGTTCAGTAAATGAATGAGCGGGTTTTTCTATCTTTTGAAATGGTGCATGGAAATGAAATCCGAGGGCACCGATGAACTCACTGTGCCGGTAATTTCTTAAGGGGACCTTTACCACAGTTGCGTTTTAAGCGGGTTGAGAATTATTTATTGGGGGTTTAATTAAGAAGTAATGAAAATTGATTGTATAATTTTATTTTGAATCTAAGGAGGTTAATTCCTCCCATGCATAGTTAAGGGTGGGACCCACGCCCACCTAACTACCCAACTGTGGAGGTTAGAGAGGTGGGGCCTACATGAGCCCCAACCATTTATTTTCCTCAAAACTCTTTAAACCCCCTCATTAATTTGGAAACCCCCCTTTAATTGCCAATCTCTCCACCTCCCTCACTCCATTAATCCATGACAACCACTCAAATTAATAAGGATCTTTCCTCTCCCTCTCCTCCCCCTCTCTTTAATTAAATTCCAATGCATTTAATTAATAAGGATCTTTCCTTTCCCTCCCTTTAATTAATTTCCAACACATTTAATTAATTCGGTGATTTGGATTTTGAAAGTTAAATTGCAAGTGTAAAAAAATAATAGGAGGAGCCTATAAATTTACCAGAGGAGGGATTTCATTGTGCAAAGGAGGATTGGGAGAGCTCTCCAGTTTTTTAAGAATAGTGCCCTCTGACAAAGAATGAATATTTCTTCGACGAAAAATGCCAGTTCCACGAAGAACGACAACCCACATTACATTCTCTTCTTCGTGACAAGAGAGGAGACATAACTCCCTCCTTGGGCGCACCCCAATGAGGTCCACAAATACTCACCTCATGATGCCGTCTTCCACGACACCGATGTTTGTCATCAATTGTTGTGGTAGGGGTTTTTTTATTGAAAGTGAATGTTTTTTTACCTCGTTCTTCATTTGGAATCGTTGTTTAAATACGACTAATTCCTATCGCTTTACGCGGAGGGTGCGGGCCAAACGAACACGGCCTGATGACCCTCTGTTGATATCGTTTAATATTTTAGAATCGAAAAATGAAGGTAGATGAGGCATGATGTCGTCGCGCCGTGCTGGAAACACGGCCTAGCGCATTCGAACCGGTTGTGCGGGAGGAACGATGACCCGTTTCAAGGGACGCTTCAGCGGAAGAATCGGCCAGCCCATCGGCTAGCCGGCTGAAGGGCAGTCGCGATGCTATAAGGGTGCCGCACTATAAAACCGGCCGGCCCGTCGGCCGGCCGGGCGGAGCCGGACCGGGGTGCCAGGACGGCGCCTCGCTAAAGAATCCTCTGGCCTGCAAGGCGGGCCGCTTGCACCAAAAGGCCGACCGACCTAGCCAGCCGGTTTTAATGATGTTTTCATTTTTAACAATGAATATTATAACCCATAATAACTTTTTATTGTGGTTAATGTTAAAATAGATTTACCAGGGGTTATACTAAAGTGATATGTGTCAAAATGACCTATAAATTGTCTAATTTCCATTGGTTGAACATATTTTGATTATATATAATATAATATTATGAAATGTTCGATTTGAAAGAAATATTTCATGATTAATACATTTATATATATTATTCTATTTAAAAATTCCAAATCTATCTGATCCCCATGTATAAAAGGACACCCCTTCCCTCTTTTCGTTATATAACATTGATTCATCATTCAAGAAAAATATCATGATAATTACATCAAAAAAATACGTATATGGGTTCTATATCTTATGTTCTTCACATAATAGAAATTATAAGGCCATTAAGAAGAGAGGTAAGGGAGGTTTATTTAAACGATGAAAATTATCGTAATGATGTTAATTTCTTTTAATTTTTCTTTTACCACATTCAATTTTTTCATTATATTTACAATATTATATCACCTTTATATCCCATCGAATATGATGTCATAACATTTATCCATCTCCATATTCCTCAAATAGAAAACAAATCTATTGCTCATGTGTAGAGTGGACTACCTCCTCATGATCAGATGTCATATGTCCTCCATCACAAAATCACATGTATAATCATAATGATGTAACCAATGAATATATTTAATAATTATTAAATGATATTTATTCTATAAAATAAATATAGAATCAAATTTTTTACTATTTAATCATTATTGAAATCATAACATAGCTCGTGCGTGAGTAAGGTCAACAATATCTATAAAGAGATGAAATTTATTTTCCATGTCAGAATTTCAAATTTGATGTCAATTTTTTTATAATCAATAAAAATAATATTTATATCCAAGATATAATTCTTCATAAAAGTTTACATTATCAAAATAAAAATAATCCTAATTTCCATGTCAAACATGCATTAAAAAATGAAAATTTTTAACACCCGTAGAGATGATAGTATTGAACAGTAATTAACAAACGAGAAATAAGATGTCATCAGATAAAATATATCATATTATAGATATGTATATGTTTCTTTTATAAATAAAAAATATTTCAAAAACCAATATATATGATATTAAATCATTTTTGACAAAATGGAAGTTCGATATAAAGGATTTTGTCATAATTTTTACTTCATTGAGAGATGATTGGTATTATACACCAATTTATTCAGATTTTTTGTTTATACAACTCCCCTGATGCATTAGAAATGAATATATTTTTATAAATGATAAATATTTTTCATTTATGTTATATACTTTTAATTAGTTTATATATATTCATCTGGGATTTCTCCCTTTAAAATATGAATCTATTAATGAAATGTTTTAACAAAAAATCGATCATGTTTTTTCCGGAAGTTTTTTATTTTCTTCAATTCCTATATTTTGATAAAATTTTTAATAAAATTTATGACTATTCTATAATGATTTATAAAATAAAAATTTTAAATGTGTTTTTTAATTTTTTAAAAGTAATGTTATAGCCATTTTCTAAATGAGGTTATTCCATTACAAAATTCTTAAATGAAATTTTTTAGCATCTACAACATGAATGGATTGTCCAAACATTATAATAAACCATATAATTATATCTTATATTAAATTTTTAGAAGGAAATTTTGGTATAATTTTTCCCTTTTATATTTTCAATTCCATTTTGAATATGTGACTTTAGAGTAGAATGGTTATTTTCCATAAAAGTGTTTCAATATTTTTATGGCCTTTCTATTTTTCAATTTCAAAGATAATTTATTCAAACATAAGATTAAATAAGAATATTTTAAAATGATATTATACTTGAAATATATTATTTTAGTTTTTTTTTCATTAGACATTACATTTATCATAAATATACACAGTTCTTGTTGAATTGATATATTATTGTCTTAAAATATATACCATTTATATATAAGGTGGTTTCATTGACTATAGAAACAATTATAAATTAATAATTATATTTATTCAAAAGAAATATTCCTTATAAATTTTATTTAAAAGAAAATATAATTAAAATTAATTGGACATGCAGTGATGAGTGGGGTCTGGTTATAGATATACTCTCTATGGATCAACGGGGTTCATGAAACAAATGAGATGGAAAAATTAAATTGTTTTCTAACCATTGATTTAAAATATCTAGTGAATGGTCTTTACAATAGAGTTACCATGTCACAAAATACCATGATGTATAATTATTATTCAATTCCTTGATATAAAATCAAATTATTATTATCAATGAAATTACTTCCTTGATATTTTCTATGGATTTGTTCCATGATCATGTAATTATCTTAACAACATGTGTTTTTAGTTATTTACCTGTCCATATTGATTATCCCTCATTTACTCATAATATATTCCTATTACTATAAAAATTAATAATAATTTTATCTCAACCTTATTTTATTTCCATTCTATTGTTCATGGAAATAAATTATTGTTATGATTTTAAAGGATGCAAAGACATTAACTTCTCTATGTATTAAATTTTATCAAAAATGTAAAATAGAATTCTAATATGTGTCTGGATCTACAATACTAGTAAACTAATAGTTCATTTTGTATTATAACCTTTTTATCTAATCAAATGTTAAAAAATATTCAATGAATTTGGATTGTTGGAGTTGGGTTTATAACATTGGGAGTCTATTGATGCATAGACATAGATGGAGGAGTTGGTAGCATTATATCATTCTATGATGGATTTTGACGGTAGATGTTTTCCATATCAGATGAATATGAATTCATCATTACTATATTAGGTTTATAAGTCATATTCATATGTTCATGACATAATGGTATGGTGTAATCATTCTATTAATGTAAATATTCATGAGGGACAGATTATAAATGATTAGAATAAGGATTTGTTTTCTGGAATGTAATATAATTACTTGATGTTATTAGAGGTGGTAATCTATGGGATTATGGGCTTACCCATGGTTACTTATACTATTATCAACTAGATGAATCATTCCTTGTGGAATAAATTCATTTATCCTAGGATATAGGGTCCAATTGTAGATTTTTTTCACAATGGTTATTCTATTTTTCTATAATGGTCCAGCATCTATTCCTAGAATTATTTTTTATCCATTTTATTAACATAAATAAAACATTTTAGTTATCTATATATATATAAAATTGTTTTTCCCATAGATCTATGTGTACATGGTGTCATTTTTTATATGTTGGATTAGCTGGTGAAGTCATCATATTTTTTGGTGATCAAAGAGCTAATATCTATGGAGACTTTAGTGTGTTTATATGTGGATAAGGTTATTAAGCATCATGTGTTTTTTAGGAACATCATTTTTTAATCATTATTATGTATTTTTTGGTGATATTGGATAAAACCTTTTCTATATCACTTATTTTCATCCAAAAATAGACATTCATATAATTTGGACCATTAATACACTAGATGAGATGGTATGTGTACCTATTGTGTATTGTTGGGATCCATGGTTGAAGAATATACCTTTCATTTCATTTTCTTATAGAAATTGTTTCCATTCATCCACTATTATGGATCAGTTAGATATGTTGTATGTGAATACTTTCATATAATTGTTTTACTAGAATAAATATATATTTTCAGTTGTCCTTGAATTAGATGTGTTGAAAATCATTAACGAGAAGGTGAAGATGGGTTTTTTGAGTAGATAATGGAATATCAATATCTCTATATGTCTTATACATGTTGTATGTGGTTCCCTATAGAATATTCAATCAGTGATCACATATTCTTTAAAACTTCTCCACATTTTGAGAAGAGTATATTTGGTAATGGGTTTAGGATCTCTCCAGAATATATCGGGTTCTTTAAGTAATTATATCACATTGGAGAAGAGGTATATAATTATGTTATTCCACAATAGTTGGAATGTATCCAAGAATCATTAATGTATTATAGATATATTTTTATATCATATTGACTATCATGTTATTGATTGAGGGTAGTTGGATTTTGAGGATAGTGTTATGTTCATGGAATGAACTCTAAAGATTTAGGATTTCTATTAGATTATATAGGGATGGAAAGGTGTAAGCACTACCTTAGCAGTGTGTGTGTGGGTGTGAGAGTTCTAGATTCATTCATAGTATTTCAAAAAATTAATTTGTGTTTAATGATGTGATGTATTAATTTCTAATGATAAGTTTGATTTTACTTTTTTATTATACACTATTTAACAATTAGTGGGGTGATGACATTCTTTAGATTTAAGACGTATGTGTGCTATGGTTTTTTATCAATTCTCATCTTTATAGGATTGTATTACATTCTCAAGGATGATAATTTTTTATGTACATCTATTGAAATGATTTATATTATCCTTGTCCTGACCCGTCCTCAGGGTCCCTGCCGTGACTACCCCAAGCCCCCCTTCCATAGGCCAGGGGCTGGCGACTAGCACCAAAGGCATAAATCCTATTAAAAAGGAAAGGAATTGCCTTTATAAAGGTAAAAAAACAATAGAGTACACAACATAAGAAAGAACAATTTAATACAAAAGTATGTTCTGAAAGGAAAGTGGCTAGAAATACAAGCCCAAAAGTAAGTACAGTACAACTGAAAAGCTAGTACAACTGTAGTAAAGTAAAACAGAAACCACAGAGTCGTCCTCCTGGATTCCCACCTGAAGGGTGGGTACAGATGGCCTCCATAGCATCTTGGGTCCCACCGTCTACTTTTTGTATGTCTCGCCAAGTGGTCCACCTTCGAGTACTGTCCAGCCCCATAAGCCTCCACCTCGATCAGTGTTGTCTGTCATTTGCATCCAACACAATGTAGTGCAGGCATAGCCTGAGCAGGGGTGAGTATAGGATTCTCAGTAGGGACCCCGAGACCCCCGAAGGTCTCCCGGAATCCAAGAAGGACAAACCACAAAATAATGAAAAAAATTAAGTATCAACCAACTAAACTTAGGTATATGCCCATACATATACCTAAGTTATCAATCTCAGTTCAACTGCAACTCTCGAGCCCAAGCACAACCCAGTCCACATAGGAAAGAAAGTCAACCACATCGACGATAATGATTGAAAGTCTAGACTCATCTGAAACATGTATACACATTTTGTATAGAGATAGAGATAATCATATGTAGTCACTGATTCATCTAAGCTGTTGGACCCATGTAGGATACCAGACCAGCTAAGCTGTCAGAACCACGTAGAATACTAGACCAGCTACTTTGTCGGACCCACTCAGGATTCAAGTACAAAAGTAAAACTGTCGGACCCACTTAGAATACAAGTATAGTAGTCATCGTTGTTGAACCCAAGAAGGATTTTAGTATAGTTTTCGTCGTCGTCGAACCCACGAAGGATTCCAGTATAGTAGTCGTCGCAGTTGCAGCCATCTCTAGGGTTTCCATACATAGCTCACTCGATTCTGGGAGGGTATGATCCTTGAGAAAAGGTTCAATACATCCAATATCACTAATTCCAATGTTGATGTATCCCAATGTTCCATCTCATCAAAAGGAACCCAACCTAACAAACGGCATGTCAATCGGATGCCCGGTCTGAGAGATATTGGCTTTTCTGTTCTAGGGGCCTGGTTGGAATTACGCTCATTCCAAACCCGGAATTTTTCCAAAGTCGTTAAAAACTCACTTAGAGTATCAAAAAAGGACCATCTCATCACGAGGATATCAGTGTCATAGAAAATGCGTCGATTGGAACTGTCTTAAAGTTATTCATGTTTAAGTGAAACGGCCTCGACCCGTCAAGCCACGTGGGCTGGCAGGTCGGCCCGACTTGGTTCGGGGGGGGGGGGGGGGGGTTCCCGAACCGGTGGTGCCGAGTGGCGCCTCCCCTCCTATCTAGTCGGCCGGTCTTCCCGGTGCGATCATCCCGCATGGGCGGGCCACAGTTCTCCCGCATGACACCTGCGGGTGCCGTGACCTCCTTCAAACTAGCTAGCATGCAGATGACTGGTTCGCCGCCGAAGCGACCCGCGGAGCGCGGCCTGTGGTTTTCTACAGCGCGGAGCCTTAGAGGCGTCGCGGTTCTCCAGCCCAGCCGGCTACGGCTGGCTGGTTTGTTCATCTACCGAGTGGCCCTTGGATGTGGGCCGTAGATTCCTACACGCGGCCGGTGCATGGTCGCCACCACCTCCTTTCTCCACCGCCTCCTGTTGCCACCGCCAAAAATATTCAAGAACCATCGGAGGGTCGTCGGGCCATGATCATTTGGTCTGCGCCCTTCACGTTAAGCGATATCAATTGGCCGAAGACAATACAAGAATTCACCCTGGAATGAATATAATTTCATTCAATTAAAATTATATCAAACCCCCTACCTTGATTCCGATGCTTGCTTTCCATGTCACGGGAAGAGGATTCAATGATGACGTCGATTCGTTCACGTCGGGACGCGTTTGAGGAGGAAGCATAGTCGACGTTCCTCGTGGGCAGAGTCTTCTTCCATAACACAGAGGGAGAATAATGATGAAGATGACGGTCGCAGGCCTTGAGTTCTTCATTGGAGAGAGTAAATGTTCTTTGTTGAGAGAGGAACACCTTCTTTTAATTCATTAGAGGTTTATCCACTAAAATATTTGCCAAGCAAATATTATAAAAGCTACCCAACTTTAATAGAATTTCCAGACAACTCAAATTGTTTCAAAAGAATTGAAAGATTAGTTAAATGAGGCATTTAATTAATCCGAGTTGTTTTCATTATTTATGAGGATGTGAAGAGTTTAAAATTATAAAGAGAGGAGGTGTAGATTTCACATTAAATAAGGGGAGTTTTCAAATTAAATGAAGGGGACTTAATGGGGATTTTAAGAGAAGTTGAAGGGTTAGGGGATCATGTGGGCCCCACCACACATTATCGTCTATTAGGAGGTTATGTGGGTGTGGACCCCACCTCCAACTCCCCCTTTTAGGAAATTACCAACTCTTAAACAATAAAATTGTGTACAACAATTTAATTTAATTTAATATAAATCCCCAAAAATTAACTTTTCCTCCCGAGCAAACGCAACTGCGGTAAATGTACCTTTAAGAGAATACTGGTGCTGTGAGTTCATCGGTGCTCTTAGATTTCAATTCCAAACACCGGTTCAAAATATAGAAAAACCCACATGTAAGTTTACTAAACATAGAAGAACAAAACTTTAGAAATTGATTTCAAGCACACTGGGCCTCAGAATCTAGTGCCGTCAGGAACCGCAGACTCCTAAAATTCAAAAGTATTTAAGATTATTTTTGAAAATTACGGGTCTTTACATTACCCACACCTCAAGGCTTTACATCCTCCTAAAGCTAAAACACACACTAGGGACACAAATGAGGGTACTGAGCACACATCTGAGCCTCCCGCTCCCATGTGCTCTCCTTGAGGTTCCCATGCTGCCAGCGAACACGCACCAGAGGAATCGACCATACACATAGGACCCGCTCCTGTCGATCCTGAAACTCCACCGGGACCTTCATGAATGTCGCCCTGTCATCTATATCCAGTTCCCTATGGTCGATGTTGTGAGATGGGTCGTGCACATATCTCCTCAGCTGAGTTATGTGGATGATTTCATGCACCTGGTGCAATTGATGTGGAAGGGCAAGGTGGTAAGCCACCCTGCCTAATCTAATGAGGACCTGGAACGGCCCGATGAAGCGTGGAGATAACATTCCACCCCAGCCAAATCTCAGTAGACCTCATCAAGGTGAGAATTTTAGGAAGACATGGTCACCGTCCTCGAACTCCAGTAGTCTCCTTCTCCTATCAGTATAGGACTTCTGTCTTCTCTGTGAAGTCTTCATCCGCTCCTAGTTGATCTGAACCTTCTCTGTCGTAGCCTGATCCATCTCTGGTTCTACAAGTGATGACTCCCCTAGGTCATTCTAGCACAAAGGTGATATGCAAGGTTGGCCATACAGTGCCTCGTAAGGGGCCATCCTGATGGTGGAGTGGTAACTATTGTTGTACACAAACTCCACCAAGGCTAAGTGATCCTCCCAATTGTGACCAAATTCCAGGACACAGGAATAGAGCATATCCTCTAGATTATAAATGATCCTCTCTATCTGACTATCCATATGAGGATGGAAGGTGGTGTTCAGACGTAGCT
Source organism: Viscum album (assembly GCA_963277665.1). Lineage (NCBI taxonomy): Eukaryota > Viridiplantae > Streptophyta > Magnoliopsida > Santalales > Viscaceae > Viscum > Viscum album. The sequence goes on along the minus strand of OY728138.1, from coordinate 633,930,507 downwards.
GCGTCCCAAAATCTTCATGTAACCCCTTCCATAGCTGGGAAGTGAATCGAGCATCTCGATCAGAAATGATAGACGATGGCACACCATGAAGCCACAATATCTCTTGAACGTAGAGGCATCCCATGATCTCTACTGATCCTTGGCTCTATGATTGGTAGGAAGTGGGCCGACATGGTGAGTCGGTCTACAATCACCCAGATAGAGTCATGTCCTCTCGATGTACGTGGAAGACCCATCATGAAATCCATGTATATTCCGTCCCACATCCACTCCGGAACCTCTAAGGGTTGTACCTAGCCTCCTGGCACCTGGTTCTCCGCCTACACTTTCTGAAAAGTGAGGCACCGTGATACAAACTCTGCTAATTATGTATTCATACCCAGCCACCAATGTGGTCATCTGAGGTCCTAATACACCTTCGCCTCTCGTGGATGTACTGCTAGAGGGGAAGTGTAGAACTCCCTCAACACCTCCTCCTATAGTGCAACTCGTACCATGGTACGTCTCCTAAAGGGGATCACGTGCTCCCCACCTTCCGAAAATCTTTTGGGTTCTAGCCCTAAGGATATATGATCAAGTTGTGTCTCGCAGTCAGCGTCCCTATGCTACCCCTCTCTGAATCACTATAGAATTGGGGGAGTGGCTATGAGAGACTGTAGAAAGGCTTCTCCATCAATATCCACAAAGGATATCTAAAACGTGACTATCTTCTCCATCACCTCTCCTAGTAGATGAATGCCCAATATCTTTCTGATAGCCTCTGCTACAACTTTTCCCTCCCCAAGAGTATAGACAATCTCAAAGTCATAGTCCTGGAGGAACTCGAGCCATCTCTATTGTCTCAGGTTCAGGTCCTTCTGAATGAATATGTACCTGAGACTCTGGTGGTTAGAGTAGACTGTAAACTGCTCGCCCATCAGATAGTGTCACCACAGTTCAAGGCGAAGACCAATGCTGCTAACTCCAAGTCATGGGTAGTGTAGTTCTGCTCATGATATCTCAACTGTCGTGAACCATATGTGATCACTACTTGCTCTTAAATCAGGACACACCCATGTCCGGTCCCTGATGTGTCACAGTAAACTACGTACCCAACGCCCTCCTCTGGTAGCCTCGGAATGGGCGCACTGGTCAATCTATGTCTCAGCTCCTAAAAGCTCTACTAGCATCTCTCTGACCACATGAAGGGTTTCACATTCTTTGTCAAAGCTAAAAGTGATGCTTTAACTCTGAAGAAGTCTGGTACAAATCTCGGATAATACCCAGCCAGACCTAGAAAAATCTGAACCTCCATCACACTCTTGGGTGGATCCCAAGCAAGCACTACCTCGATCATCGCTGGATCCACAGCTACCCCAGCCTCCGAGATGACGTGTCTCAAGAGGTGAACCTTTCGAATCTAGAATTGTCACTTTGAGAGCTTACCATAAAGCTGGTGATCTCAGAGTATATCCAGTACAACCCTCTAGTGGTTGGCATGCTCCTCCTCAGTAGTTGAGTAAATCAGTATGTCATAGATGAAGATTACAACATATCGATCGAGGAAAGGCTAGAAGATCCTGTACATGAGACTCATGAACACTGTGGAGTGTTGTTTATGCTGAAAGTCATAACTAAGAACAGGAAGTGGGCATACCAACACCAGAATTCCGTCTTCTACACATCCTCATCTCGAACTCTGAGATGGTGATAGCCTGACATGAGGTCTATCTTCGAGAACCATCATGATCCCATGAGCTGATCAATGATGTCTCCAATCCTCGGGAGTGTGTAATTTTTCTTCACAGTCACATGATTTAGGTGACGGTAGTCGACACACAGACGCATGATCCTATTCGCATTCTTGGAGAACAAAATCGGAGAAGCCCAAGGTGAAACACTGGGTTAGATAAATCCCTTTCCCTGCAAGTCCTCCAGTTGTACCCGCAGCTCATGAAGCTCAGTGGGAGACATCCGATATGCTGGAGTAGATATCTGTGCTGCCCCGGGGTACAAGTCTAGGTATAATTATACCTCTATATGAGGAGGTACTCCTGGAATGTCGTTAGGAAAAACATATGCATACTGATCCACCACAATAGGAAATCTCAGACTCTGCACAACAACTACTCCGAGGATGAGACTAGCCAACTGATGTGTGATCGGCGGCCCTCTCCTTTGTGAAAGTCCATCCTGTGCTGCAAAGGCTCCATTCTCACCGATGAAGGTGAACTTGGTCCCATCCGTGTAGACACACCGCACTTTCGACCTAATACAGTCGATCTGAGCATGGACTGTAGACAACCAGTCCATACCCAAGATGATGTCGTAAGGCGTCGAGACCGCTACAAGAAGATTTTGACGGAATCTCTCACCTACTAGAGTGTGCTCACACTTCTAACACTGGATCGTAATTGTCGATTATGATCCTGTAGGAGTCTCTAGCTATAAAGATCGACCCAATGGCTCTGTCGGAATCTTCGAGCTCCAAACAAGGGTAATGAAAATAAAAAAACGACTCACTCCTGTGTCTATAAGTACTGCAGAAAGGGTGGAGTAGACCAAGATATTACCTCGAATCATATTAGGTGTGCCGTGGTCGTAGCCCTCAAATATCTGGAGCTGAGCCTGCCTCTATCCGCTAGCTCCCTATGGTTGTGGTGGACCGCCTAGTGGTGGTGGGGGTAGAGCCTCAAAACGTCATCCGCCACCCGCTTCTCATCCATCTCCTCTGCCTTACCCGCCTGCTCCCGATGGACCACTACGGTCAAAACTCTACCTCTGCCTGGGAGGTCCCTCTACTGTCTGCTGCTCGTCCGCATGGCAGTTCGGGTAGTCCCGAGCCATATGAACTTTCCCTCCGCATGCATAGCACTACCTTCCCCTCACATAGTTGGCTCTATTTTGGGTGACTCTCAGAACCGAACATTTATCCTGAGGTCACCCACCTGATGGCCTGGTCTGCTTGGATCTCTGCGTCAAATGTCTACTGACAGATGCAGAAGACTTTGCCACGTGTCGCCCTGTGGTGGGTCCCTCTACTAGTGTCTGCTCAGCGAGGATTCTCTCCACTAGAATGGCTCGCTCCAGCCCCCCCGCCTACGTCGGGATGCTAAGGGGAATCGTCGAAGCCCTCATCTCATGCCTGAGTCCCTTCTCAAAGGTCTGAGCCCTGATGAACGGGTCCCGTACCATATCTGTGGAGTATCTTGAGTGTTTGGTGAACCTCACTGAGTACTAATCTACTGACATGTTGCCCTTCTGCAGATGTAGTATCTCTTGAATCCACACCGCACAAAGGGTGGCTGGAAGAATCTCCGAGCGGAAGAGACTCTTGAAGTCTTTCCAGAGTAAAGATTCCTCTTCATGCACCTGGAGCATCAGGCTCCACATTCTACCTGCTTATGCGTGCAGAAGACTCACAGCAAGGATCACCATAAGGTCGGCTGGTGTCCCTACCAATCTGAAAACTCTGACGACAACCTCCATCCAGTCATCTGCTACCTGTGGGTCCATCTCTCTGCGGAACCTGGGTGACCTCTATCGCTGGAACTCGTGTAATGCACTCAGGCGGCATAAACTCTCTGCTATTAGGGCTGGTGGTATCAGTGGACCAGTGGGTAGTGGTACCGCTGGTCCCTCCGTAGTGATGGGGCCCTGCACCGAGGCCTCATCGCTCGGTGGGCTACCGTCCCATACGTAACTCGGAACCCTAGCTGGCTACCTTCATGGGGCCATCCTGAAAAGATACAGGTCCACCACATTCAAAACAGTATACCTGGTGAGCTGACACAAATAATCATAAAGAAAAATTTTCAAATGAAACACACATGAAATTAGTTTTTTCGTGTACTGAGTCGGAATTCAGAGGTTAGGGTCCTGGTGTATGGATACGTCGGTTTCCCCACCAACAGTGGACTCCCTAGACTAAAATCCATGCTCAATACACTTAAAATTATTGCTTCACATAAAAATATGATTAGTGTCCTGAGTTATGTGGTAGAACCGACTCCTCTGATACCAATTTTTCATGACCAATCCTTGGTGCCCATTCCATGACTACCTCAAGCCCATCTTTCATAGGCCAGGGGATGGAGACTAGCACCAAAGGCATAATTCTTGATAAAAATGGAAGGAATTGCCTTTATAAAGTAAACAAACACAACAGAGTATGTAACCGAAGAAAGAACTCAGTAATACTGAATACAAAAGTAAGTTCTAAAAGGAAAGGGGCTGGAAATACAAGCCCAACAGTAAGTACATTACAAATGAAAAGCTATTTCAACTGCAATAATGTAAAATAGAAACCACTAAGTCATCCTTCAAGATTCCCACATGAAGGGTGGGTACATATGGCCTCCTCAACTCCTAGGGTCTGGCCGTCCGCTTCGTGTACGTCTTTCGAAGTGGTCCACCTCCTGGTACAGTCCCGCTCCACAAGCCTCCACCTCGATCAGTGTTGTCTGTCATCTCCATCCAACACAACGTAGTGCATGAATAACCCGTGCAGGGGTGAGTATACGATACTCTGTAGGGACCCCGAGACCCGCGAAGGTCTCACAGAATCCATGAAGGACAAACCATAGAGAAAGATACAAACACGAAGTATCAACCAACTCTACTTAGGTATATGACCATACATATACCTAAGTTATGAATTTTAGTTCGACTCCAATTCTCGATCCCAAGCACAACCTAGTCCACATAGGAAAGCAAGTCAATCACATCGAGTATAATGATTGAAATTCAAAACTCAGCTCAGATAGGTATACATCTTTTGTATTACGATAGAGATGATCAGATGTAGTCACTGATTCATATAAGCTGTCAGACCCATGTAGGATACCAGACCAGCTAAGCTGTCAGACCCACGTAGGATACTAGAACAGCTACTCTGTCAGACCCAATCAGGATACAAGTACCGAAGTCAAACTATCAGACCCACATAGGATAAAATTACAGAAGTCATCACTGTTGAACCCACGGAGGATTCCAGTACAGTTTTCATCGTCATCGAACCCATGTAGGATTTCATTATGGTAGTTATCATAGTCGCATCCAACTCTAGGGTTTCCTCACAAAGAAAGCTTGATTTCAAGAGGGTCCTCTATTAAATACAAGGGGTATATACATAAAAATTTAAGAATTCCATAGTTTATGTATTCCGAAGTTCTGCCTCATTAAAAGGAACCGAACACAACAGACATTGCGTCAATCAAACACCCGGTCTGAGAGATATTGGCTTTTCCATTCCAAGGGCCCGGTTGGAATTACGCTCATTCCAAACCTATCCATTTTCTAAAGTCGTCCAAAAATCACTTAGAGTATTAAAAAAGGACCATCTCATCCCGAGGATCTCAGTTCCATAGATAGCTCATCGATTGGATGCGCGGTCTTAAAGCTATTCATGTTTAAGTGAAATGGGCCCGTCCTGTCAAGCCCAGTGGGCTGGCAGGTCGGCCCGACCTGGTTCAGCGGGTCTGACTCGACAGGGGGGTCGGCCCAGCCTAGCGTGGCATGGTCCGCCCCGGCGTGGTGCGGACCGGCCCAGCGGGGCTCGACCTGGCCCGATGTGGTTTAGCCCGGCCCACGGCTGGCCCCAGCTCGACCCGGCTGGTCGCGCGGTGTGGGGGGGGGGGGGGCGACCCCTCGATTTCCCGAACCGGTGGCACTGAGTGACACTACCCCTCTTTTCCGGCTGACCGAAGTTGTCCAGTCTTCCCTGCACGAGAGGCCTGCACGGGCGGGATCTAGTTCTCCCACGCGACACCTGCGGGTGTTACCACTACCTCCAGACCGGCCGACTATGGCTGGCTAGTTCGGTTCATATGCTAAGCAGCCCACGGATGCAGGCCGCAATTTCCTCCACGCGATCGGTGCGTGGTCGCCGTCTCCAGTCGCCACCGCCTCCTTTCACCACCGCCTCCTGTTTCCGCCACAAAAAATATTCAAGAACCATAGGAGGATCGTCTAGTCATGTTCGTTCGGTCCGCGCCCTCCGCGTTAGGTGATATCAATTAGACGAATACGATACAATCATTCACTAAGGACGGAATATAATTTCATTCACTTAAATTTATATAAAACCCCCTACCTTAATTTTTATGCTTTATTTCCGTGTCGCGGGAAGAGTATTTGAAGATGACATCAATTGATTGACGTCAGGACGCGTCTGAGGAGGAATCATAGTCAACATTCCTCATGGGAAGAGTATTTTTCCTTGACGTAGAGGGAGAAGAATGAAGAAGACGATGGCCGCAGTCCTTGAGTTCTTCATTGGAGAGAGTAAATGTTCTTTGTTGAAAGAAGAACACCTTCTTCTAATTCTCCAGAGGTTTCTCCACTGAAATATTTTCCAAGAAAATATTATAAAATCTACCCAACTTAAATAGAATTTCCATGCAATTCAAATTGATTCAAAAGAAATCATAGATTAATTAAATGGGTAATTAAATTAATCCTAGTTTTTAGCATTAATTAAGAGGAGGTGAAGAGTTTAAAATTCAAAAGAGAGGAGGTGGAGGGTTCACATTAAAATAGGGGAGTTGTCAAATTAAATGAAGGGGAGTTAATGGGGAGTTTAAGGGAAGTCTAAGGGTTAAGGGCTCATGTGGGACCCACTACACATTATCCTCTCATTGGAGGTTATGTGTGTGTGGGCACCACCTGTAACTCCCCCTTGTAGGAAATAACAAACTCTTAAACAAAAAAAATTATGTACAACAATTTTATTTAATTTAATATAAATCCACAAAAATTAACTTCTCCCCCTGAGCAAGTGCAACTGCGGTAAAGGTCCCCTTAAGCGAATACCGGTGCTGCGAGTTCATCAACACCCTTGGATTTCAATTCCGAGCACCGGTTCAAAAGATAGAAATACCCACACGTACGTTTACTGAACGTACCCGAAAAAAATTCAGAAATTTATGCCGAGCACACTAGGCCTCAGAATTAGGTTCCATCAGAAACTGCAGACTCGTAATATTCGAAAGTATTTATGAAAGAAATTTCCTTGAAATTTCAGGGATTTATAATCCTATACATTTAAATTTAATTCATGGACTATATATTGGTTAAGAAGGATTGGTGGAGGGTTGGTATAAGATATGAGTAGGTTGAGATTATTTTTTTGCTTGTATATTGAATCACAACATTAAGATTAAGTATAGTTTCAATGGTAATTATATTGGAGATAGAATATTCTATAATGTAGATTGTTACTCCAAGATAATTATACCTATGGTGTGAGATACATGAGTTGATGTGGGAATATGTCCATTATTTTTTAGGATTCCTCTATTTTTATATGATAGATATGTTACTGTGTGTTGAGAATCATTGTGGAATGAATTACCCAGGGGTTGTATTCCAATGATGGATTTGAGTTTTGAGGTTGGGTGTTCTGCCATGGGGATAGGGGATTTAACATTAATTTTTTTTTAAATCTACCAGATTCATTTCACTACCATTATTATTGTTTGAGTCTAATAATGATAATGATATAGGGTCGTGGATCACACCATGATTCACTAGGTATTGAGTTTTATATTGTGACCATGTAGTTTAGTTGTTTCCATCATTGTTACAATCTAATATTGTTTGTTTAATACTTATTATTGAGGATATATTTATCTCTTTAAATCTATATCTATCATTTCATCGTAAAAACACCTTCATTTCATTTTCATTTATATTAATTGAATAATTATAAGATTGTTTTTCACCCATACTATGTCAAAATAATAAAACTCACACACATATATATATACATGTTGATAGGGTAATTTTTTTGGTGTTATTTGATGTCCATTTTTTTATTTTGATCTGTGGATCAAGAGATCAAATCCTTGGGATCCAACATTTTTTACACTATCTCATTCTAATTCATTTCTTTTTATCTTTTATGGGGAGATTATTTGGGGTGTTAATTTTTTTAGTGTTGTTTGGTTGTGTTTTTTATGAGAAATTTTCATGTATAGGCTTTATGGTTGATCCTATCTTGTTGGGAAGGATATTATTTGAGTTTACTATCTATATTTCTCATTGGTTGTTAAATCATCCATTAAAGAATGGGATTAAATACATATCATTCATTAATTATGTTTGAATTTTATGAATATTGAGTAATATAAGATTGAGTTTTATGATGGATTATATGCTATTAATTATCATGTAGAGGATAGTGAACATAATTAATCAAAGTGAAATAAAACAGTGGTTTATTCCCAAGTGATTTAGAAAATACCATGTCACTGATCATATATTGATTCTTTAATAGTTTTATTACTATATATAATTCATGAAAAATTTCATTGAATACATTTCATTCTACTGTTAGATTTCTATGATATGCTATCATAAATATTTAATCACATGAATATTATAATTAAACAGTTGTATTGAAATCTTGAATATGAATATTAATATTAGTAAATTAAATTTTGAATTACTATATATGAATTATTAAAATGATATTATTTAGTATGATTTGATGCTAATTTTTATATATTTTATGATATATATAACTATTATTATTATACAGATAGGTAGTTATTGATTTTTTTGGAATTTTGGGATGTTGTTGAGTGGACTTTATTTGGGTGGGGATATATGGTATCATGCATAGTTGTTTTAGTTTTTGGATATAATGATCGTTTAAAATTGGGGTGTTGTTTTGGTTATTTGGATTGTGATGGTGTAGTTATTATGGATTTTTGAATGGTATGTGTGGTGGTTGTTATGATTTTCATCTTTCTTGTTGTCACATATCTTATAATTTCTTGGTTTCCTCTAATGGGATTGGTCACAATGAAATAGTTAATAGGTAATGGGATATTAATTAATGAAAAATGGTTTAACTAATTAAAAATTATTTTCATGATGGAAAAGAAATATCAAGGATAAAATATGTATATCAATGAAAGGTTATATATAATAAATGGATAAAATAATGTTATGTTGGTTGAAATGGTAAAAATATACTTCTTTAATTGTGTGATTACATAGAAAGGATTCTATAGTTATTTAGTGAATTTCAGTTTAGTGGGGTTTTTTGTGGTTTTTGTAGTAGTGGTTTGTGTGTTGTGGCTGAAACAATTGATTTTCTAGTATAAATAATTAAATGTTCTACTTTTTTATTTAATCCTTATGATTGGGTATATGGGATATGGTATTATTTTTATTTTCATGATATTTTATATAGAACATCACCTAAGTAGATTTATATCTTCATATTAATTTTTTTTGAGAACTCTTCAACACTATTTTGACTATGCATTGTTTGGGGTTTTTTTGGGTTATTTCTTGTGGATACTTATATTTTTTTGAATAACCTATGATATGCACAGTTTTCCCAAATTGTGCGCCCATGAAGTGAAAATTTTTAGCCCTTGGAAATGGGGGTTTGGGCGACTGTCACATTATTTGATAAATCGTGCACCCACATAGTTGAAACTAAGAACTCTAGTATATGGGAAAAATATTATAGTTCTCTATTTTTCAAATGATCTAGTCCTGCCCATATGATGTTGTGGAAAATAATTTTTTATTTAAAAAATTATTTAAATAAATCCCAAAAACAAAATTTAATATCTTTTCGAATATAATTCATATTTGAATGAATTACAGGGTGTTCAATGCTCTCAAGAACGAACTACTCTACCTATAACACTCATATTTGGAATATACAAGTGCAAAAAATATCATTCTGCCCCTCTCCAATGAGTGATTCTTCAATCATTTCTTCTCTCCACCATCTATTTCTTTTCTTCATAGGTGTTGTTATATGATAATGGATTCAATAGATCTAAAATTGTTTGATTTGAATCTTAATTATAGATTTATTTCAGATATCTTTTTCAAACATTTGTTATTGGAAAACCCAATTTGTTGTTGTTGGGTTACGTGATCTATGTGATATATGTTGGTGGTTTCATTTAATATTGAAAAATTTATTAAAACATGAATTTATTAATGTTTCAAGTTGTTCAAAATTTCATTCAAAAAGATCAATTATTAGTTAATTAGAATTGAAAATTGAATTGGAATATATTTCGGGAATTTTATCCAATTACAATGGAATTGTTAAATTATTAGCTTAATGTTTACAGTTTCTTAATGTAAAACTAGTTTATAAATTTTATATTTTAAATAAAAATTAATCTTAATTGGAAGAATAATTTGAAAAAAAATTATGATATACATGTATGAATATTTAATTCTCAATCATAAAATAATATAAATATAAATATAAATTTAACCCCTCATTACAAAATAAATTGTTTTTATTCTAATTTAATCAATTTTACTATTATAATATGATTTTAAATAAAATATAAATTTATAAATTTAAAATCATAATTTGGGTAAATTTTAATATATTTAAATATTAATTTTATAATTATCTTAGGGTAAACTTTTAGTATTTTTTTCTTGTTGGTTTTTGAGTAATATTGAAAATATTGTTTTTAAAAATACTATACCTTTTATGACATAATCATAATATAAATATGAATTAAAAATAAATAAAAAATATGATGACTTATATGTATTTATTAAGTTAAGAAAATGAAATAATATTAAAAAATTTATATACAAAATTATATGAATGTTTTAAGATCATGTAATATTTAATTCAATTTAAAAAAGATTATTTATTCATTACCATTAGTAAAGTTTTTCCAAAATTCAAATTGGTTATATATTGGATTGAATGACCGATAAACCTCCTTTGTTAATAAAAAATTAAAATTCATGGGAATCAAAAATATTCGTTTTATTTTAAATAAATAACTAAATAATCATTACCTTACTCTGAATGACTAATCCCCCCATCTAATATATTAATCCCTCCAAGACCCAAGCATACTAAATTATAAAATTACTTATATTGATTTTTTATCATATAAATATAAATATACGACCTTTTAATAATATATATGACCATTTTGGTAAAAATAGTACCTTATTGGGATGTCTTTATACTCCATCTGAAGGTGGATTCATAATGAACAATGTAATGGTTATCATATAATGTCCATCCAATTATTTTTGTGATTCAAATACCATAAAACCATATAAATACACATTATCAATTTTTTAATCCTTAAATATGTATTTTGGAAAAATAAATGTATTATATTATGGAGGAGAGAATTCTAATTACATTTCATTGAACACTGTTCATATGTTACTACTACATTTATATAGGGTTTGCAACACCATTTCTATTTTTTTATATTTTATTAACTATACTAAAAAATCATTTAATTCACTTATTTATTTTCATCCATGATAACATTCTAATGAAAAGTAGATTCATTTTGATCCATCAAGATATGATTTCACTGATGACCTCTAACCAAACCCATTTTCCCAAGACATTACTCATTAATAATATTGCATCAAATAAAAATGTATTTTTATTATTTATATATTATAAATATATTTGAAAAATACAAGTAACATTAAATTTTTTATTTAATTTAATTTATTTTTTCTATAAAACAATATAATCAAACAGTTTATATTTTTTTAAAAACCCTCAAACAATCATTGTTCCACCTATTATAGCTTTATGCTTCCAAAGTGAAAGATGATATTTTAATTTTACATTTCCCCTTTTATAAATATTATATAAACTTTATCTCATTGATACATATTAAATAATATTACCATTATATCATTTTAAATATTTATAAATGGTAAAATTCATTTGTTAATAATATTAATAAATATAATTAGAATTAGTTATTTTAAAATATAAAAAATGTTTACCAATGTAAATAAAATTAATTGTATGATGAAATGATCTATGAATATACTAAAATTTCAAATGGTATAAAAAATAAACCCCATAATTTATATTACCATTGGAAAATGTTGTTTCAATGATACCTTTATACCATTCTAGATTTAAAATAAGGAATTGGGAAACAACAAAAACACTGATGAATGTGAAGTGACACTAACATATGATGAAGAAATGATTATATAATAATTAAAATGAATAATAATAATTAACATTAACATGAAAAATATTTTTATGAATGTAAATAATTATTTAAAATTAATTATTCTTGAGGTTAGATGATATAAGAAACAATTCAGAACATTATTTATTATTTTATTCCAAAATTTCATTTCCAATCACATGATCTTAAATTATTTTATATATTCCCCTAAATATATAATATCCAAGGTTATGAATTTATAAATTTATTTTTTAAAATCACTATTTTTTAAATTTAAGTTCCCTTTTTATCTATTATGGTTTTATAGTTCATAAATTACTTTTTCATAATAAATATTTAAAACAATTTTTTATTATCAATGTTTTCATTTCTATCACACTACAACTCCTTATCATCCTCTTTAACACCTAAAAATATGATTAATATACATTATTTCATCATGATTTTCATTCCTTATATATATAAAAATGAATATTTGGTACCCAACTTAATAACTGAAAAAGTCAAACCATAAGAAATTTATATGTTATAATCTAAAATTTTGCTTCTTTTAATGTCCATGGTTCATATACCTTCAATTTATCACAATTTATGGTTTCCCTAACGATAAAATTCATTTTAAAAATAATTTTTCAAAAGATAATTTATCCCATTTTTTTAAAATTTCTTTTCAATGTGACATATTTTTCGATTTTTACAAAAACATCAAGAAAATCATAAAATATTTTATCAAGATTTTGCATTCGTTTTTATATTTAACCATATAAATGAATTTTAGTATATTTTATTTAATTTAAATTATCAAATAAATAATTATTTTTAAAACATTATTCTTGTGAAAAAATATCTTTTACCTATATATATAGTGGAAAAATTCATTTTTGTTAGGTTTTTCCGAGTTGTATAAGTACTAAGAAGAGGATTATATAAATCCATTATAATTATTAACTTCTTTTGAAAGATTATTAATGTATGAAAAAAATTTTTATATTCCTCCATTATTCATTTTAAAATGTTTTATTCACTCTAATTTAATTTTTTATATGTCCTAAAATTTTAATGTATTATACTATTTTATTATCCAATGTAATTTGTATGTGTTGTAGATTGAAAATAAAATACCTATATAAGAAATTGTTATTCATTTCCATTTTCAACATTTATCATCAATTAATCTAAAAAACTTTTCTTCTAATATAATTCCATTAAAAATACCATTACATCCTTGTTTTTGTTGAATGATGTTCATTTAGATACCAATATAATCGACTAATTATGTATATTATTAAAAAAACATAAACCATTTATTTTATATAAATTATATATCATATACTTATTTATGTTAGATAAATGTTTATCTAAAATCTTGAGTTTAAAAAATAATGAAATACTTTGTTCGATATCGTTCATGATACACCTCATCGAGCTCAATTGGGAAAATAATAATTATTATTTAAATATTACCATTATGACCTAGATATTTGAATTGAGTAATGAACAAGATTAACCAAATAATGAATATATATTTGACATATGTATATAAAATTAATTCTTTTGTGACTAATTTATTATAAATAAAAATAAAACCCTCTATAAAATTAATGGAAATGTTTTTTAAAAAAATATTTAAATGTGAAAAACAGTTTTTTTTAAAAAATCACACTTATTGGATTATATTAATTATATTTATAAATAATATATTATGTATAATTTTTTACATTTAACTTATGTTTTTTATGGTCATGATATTAGAAATAATCCAAATCTAGTGATAAAAGAATTATTTTTCAAAAAATTCACTTTTGAATCATTTTTTGGTTATCTAAAATTAAATAAAGATTATTTCACTTTTATTAATTATATTTCAAATAAATAAAAAAATTTCATCATTACCAATAAAAAATTTACTTAGGATGATTTTTTTGTATTTTTTTGATAAATTTCATGTTTTAAAAAATAGTGAAAATTATTAAATTTCAATTGAAAATAGATTTTTAATCTAAATTATTCATTTTTGGAATAATATATATATTTTGTACTGTATAATAAGGTCAATTTTTATCATTAATTTCAATTTAGTTCATTTTAGTTAATTTAAAATTTAAATTGGATATAAAAATGATTCAATATTTTGAACATTTTTACTTCAAAAACTTCTTCTCATTCCTTCAACATGATTATTATTAAACTAATTTTATTCAATTAAGTGTTTAACTTATCAATAATGGAATATATTTTTAATTATGTGGTCCAAATATTAAAATAATGACCCTTTATTTTTGTAAAAAAATAATTATACCTTTAGTAATATTTTTTTCTTACCACGGTTAATGGTAAATCAGGTAATTAAGTGTAAAAAAATATAATAAATATTATAAAATTACACTAACATATTTCTTGATTTTATTTAATGCTAATTTGTCACTAAAATTTATTTGGGGTGATCTTGAGAGCACTTGGAGACACTTGGATGACATTAATCAATTTATAGTGTTTTATTAATAGAAAAGTCATCCTTATAATAATTTTTATTTTAACAAGTGAAAAATTTTATTATGAGGTATTATATGAGATATTTTATAATATTAATAGTATATTGAAAGATAAAATATTTATTTTTATTTTGAAAATTAATTTTTAAATTTTTTGAAATAAATAATTAAACTATTATCTTGCATAATGATGATGCACTAATTGTTTAATTAATTTAAATATAAATTACATGTTATTAAAAATATATAAAATGTATAATTATATATATTTAATGTCAAAAAAGAGTTTTATTGATTCTATAAACATGTTAGTGATGATTTAAATATTTTTTTGTAATTTGTATTATTGTTATGATTTTTTTGAATGGTCGAGTAATGATTTATATAAGTATTGAAATTAAAATTATTTAAAATTAATTAATATAATATTAAAACTAAGATAAAATATAGAAATATTATTGGGATATAGTTTTAAATTCTATCAATAATTCATTTTCTGTACTTTTTTCATTTAATAGTAACTATTTTAACATTCAAATATTACACACACATGTTTTCAAAGTAAAATATGAAATGGTTAAATATGGGTTAAATAAAAAAATGAAAGGATAAAGAAAATGTAAAACCATTTCTCTTTTTAATTGAGTGAATTGACGTTTACCCAAAATTATAATACATTGAAAATAAATCAGATGGGATCCATTTTTAATAGAATATAAATATATAATAATTTGATATCTTGAAGAAATCCAAGAGTACCCCTACCCTCTATAAAAAAATGGAACCTATGATTCTCTTTTATTAAAACCTAAAAAACTATTTGGTTTGGGCATGATATTCCCTAGTCCCTTTGTAATTAACCACACATTCTCATTAGCTTGAGAACAAAATGAGTCATTACTGGGCATTAGGCAACATCCCCAAGATTCAAAAGGCATGTAATAAATGAATAAGGGTTTCAAGGACCATTGGATGATGATTTAAATTTTTAAACATAAACTATAAACCAATAAACCATAATCCATAACATCTATATGATTCATGAACAAAACAAAGACAATTAATACAATCTTTTATATCGAAGTGATCCGAAACAAAAGTGCTACAACTGAAGACAACTAAAAATAAACTTAATAGTGGAAGATTGCTAAACAAGTCACCAAGACAACCAAAAATCTCCTAGATCCACCAACTTCATGATCCACCACCACCAGACAGCTGAAACACTCAAGTATTGCTAAAAACACGATGCACCCCACATTTTCCCATGTCTTGAAAGATGACATATGAAAAATCAGCAAAGTGAAAAAGAACGGGTGAGTATAAAACATATTACACTTTCCCCAATGACTTCCATGCACATGCACCTACTATATATGAGTTATCCATATTTTTATAAAACAATTAATATAAAACAATTTCTAAAAATAGTTTATAACTAAATATAACCACTTCTCAAAATAGTTTATTACCCAATATAAACTAAAACCATGTGAACCAATTTTTAATCATTCTATACTCTAGGTACACATTTATAAAAATAATTTAAACTCTTCCTAAAAACTACTTTGTAAAACCAATAAATTCCTCACAACAAAAACTACAAAAAATGCACGCATTGTTAGGATAGTGCAATACTCATGACCAGTTTCTCATCGATCTACCATGTTTCCACATGTTAATTATTCCCCATGTTTCTATTAACACTTGGAACTAGTATATGGATCATATTTCAACCATTCCGAGTAATGTAATATGATACACACACCATGTTTTCCAAAAACTGAATCCAATATCCAACCATTTAACCTATTTCAATAAAAATGCATGTTTATTGAAAGCATTCCAACCATCGAATTTCAAAACATTTTGGGATTTATAAATCCCATATATGAATTGAAAAAATTCTAAATAAACTAATTTTAAAAAATAATAGATGATCCATAATTTAAAAATCCCCATTTAAAATAAAAATCTACGTGTTTTCACAAAACCGCCAATTTTCTAAATTTTCCACCACCAGTCACTAAAGAGGTATTAATAACAATTAATAAGAAAAAAATAATTTAATTTTCATCAAAAAAGAAATATTAATGCATGATAATAAATTCCAGAGATGGGAGTTGAGACTAAAGCCACCTACCTTGCTCGTTTCAATGAAAACCGACAACAGATGAAGAATACTCAAAATTCTCAGTCAATATTTCCAAGAACCAACCAAGATCTCCTACCCTAACATGAAAAACACATTATATAACCTTATTTGGACTCAAAAATCATATATCTACCCAAAAATTGAATATATGTAAGAAAAATGGATGATATGAGTAGATCAAAGAAACCTTGAAGAAAATGATGAATACCGATAACTTACCGCAATAATCTCCCTTCGATTCGCGAAAGAACATGTTCACGTCACTTCCAGATCGATAGGAGGACCACCTTAGCTATTTAGGGGATAAAAAAATTATTGTTAGGGTTGATTTGGGATGAAATAGATCCAACATATGTTAAAACCCAATTAGATTCACAAATATAGGGAATTAGTTTGGGCCTTTCACGGTTCAGCCACATAGTTTGGCCAAACTCTGTGCTGAATGTGCACCCTTTATTAACCAAAAACTCTCCAAAAGTACTCCAATGTATCCCCCAACATCCAAAATATACTTTAAAAATATGAAAATCTTCAGGAAAGGGTTACGTACTAGAAATAGAGGGTCTTATATTCTCCCCATCGTTGGTCTTTCTGTCCTTGGAATGTTGAAAGCAATCACTGCCCAAAAAGAGTATTGGCCACTGCTCTTTAATTTCATTCTCCCATTGAAATGCCTATTTTTGAATATTAAAATGTTTCTATAAAACCCTAACTAGACCAATGATTTCTTTCATATAGTAAATTCTCTTGTCTATCTCCAATCCACCCTAGGATATGTACCAACGAAGCATCTGACTCTTAGTTAATGTGATCCCATCTAATCACATGGTCATGATTAGTCAGAATCATTTTCAACTAAGATACATGGAACACATTGTGCACCAAATTAAACTGTTGTGGCAAAAAAATGGATATTTCACCTCTCCAACCTGTTCTAGTGTCTCAAAAGTGCTAATGTATCTGGGAGTCTATTTTCTTTTCTTTCCAAAATGACGATGTATAATATTTAAAGAGATCCTCAAAAACACACGATCACTCACTGAAAATGAGAATGGTCTTTTGTGAGGATCCACATATGATTTTTGATGACTCTAAGACATATCCATTCTCTTTCTGATTAACTGAATATTATCCATAGTTTCTTAGACAAGGATCAACCAAACTGAGGAGGTCTCACAGGTTTCAACCCAATAGAGTGTATAATTACATGGACTCCCATACAACACATTGAACTGTTCCATAGGTATCTAATCATAATAACTATTATTGTATGATAACTCAAGCAATGACCAGTTCTATTCCTATGATCCACTAAAATCAATAAATGTAGCATGCAACATTTCTTCAAACATCTATATCGTCTTTTTGGATTTCACATCTATCTGAGGTTGATATGTCGTACTCATAGTCAATTGAGTTCCCAGGTCTTTTTGTATGGATTTCCTGAAATGAGATATAAACCTCAGAACTCTATCAGGGACTATCAAAAGTAGTATTCCATGTATCTTTACCACATTTTTTATAATTATTTTTTACATATCCTCCACCGTATGAGTTTCAAAAATTGGAATTAAATATACTAACTTGGATAGCTCATCCACTATCACCCATATAGCATAAGTTTTTGTACCATTCTCGGATGACCTATAACAAAATCAATAAGTATCTGAACACATTTTTTCACTAGAATAAGTAAATTATAAAAAATAAATATTGGCCACTAATGTTCTATCTTAATTTTCTTAGAAGAAAGGCACATTGGTACAAACTTAGCCACTTTTTTCTTCATACCAGTTGACTAGAACTACACCTCAACAACTTATTCATCTTATGTATCCCTGGATGTACATCCCATATCAAATGGTTTTTGGCATGAAGATTTTGTTCATGACAAGAGATAGGCAAATCCATAGATATATAAACCCTAAAAAATAATCCCCATACAGTTTCTATCCCTTAATGGAATCACCAAAATAGAATTTTAAATTATAAAGAATTCTAAATCAGAGGTATATGCCTATTTTACCATTTTTACCAAATCAGGAACAACTGAAACTGAGATGAAAACTGCAACTTCACCTTTGTTTTCACATTCCACATGAATATCGTCTAATAAAGACATCAACTAACAATTATCTAATGATTCCTTTTATAATTGAGCATATAAATTTTCGATCAATGAATCAGACATCGAATTACCTATTCTCAGTGTATACATCATCTCGAAGTCAAATATCCGAAGATACTCCATCCATCTCCGTTACCTCAAATTTAGATCTCTTTGTGAGGAAATGTTTTTCATGCTCTTATGATTGCTAAACACCTTGAATTTATCACCAAAGAGAAAGTGATTCCAAGAATTTTATCCATGAATGACTGAAAATAACTATAAATAATGTGATGGGTAATTATTCTCATGAACTCTCAATTATCTTGAACCCTAAGAAACCACATGGTCTCCCTACATGAGAACAAATCCCATCCCAGATATTGAAGCATCACAGTAGACCACACATCCATGACCTTGTACTGAATAAACTAAGATATGTGCCGATGTCAGAAATACTTTTAGCTCATGAAAATATGTCTAGAATTATTCACTTCACTAGAATGTAACATTTATTTTCTGTTAATGTTGTAATTAGAGACGCTAGTCATGAGAAGTCATGGAAAAATTGATGATAATACCCTATGAGACTAAGAAATCATCATATTTTGAAAATGTTCATTGGAGGTTGTTAAGTGATAACTGCTTCAATTTTCACGACCCACCCCCCAGGCCTCATATCGCGACTACCCCAAGCCCACTTTCTATAGGCCAGGGGCTGGAAACTAGCACCAAAGGCGTAATTCCCTAAAACTGGGAAGGAATTGCCTTTATAAAATGTAAACGCGGAAAACTAGAGTACAATATGAAGTAAACACTAAGTAAAAGCTGTATAATAAGTGTACCAAAAGTAAAGGGGCTAGAAATACAATCCCAACAGTGAATTACAAGGAAAGGAAAAACATGTACAAATAAATGAAAACCATTTTTAAGGTTTCTAGCAGCTCCTGGATCATCCTCTGGGGTTACTACCTGATGGGTAGGTACAAATGGCCTCCACAACACTCCACGTCCATCAGACTCCACCGTGTACTGATACGTCATAAGGTCCTCCTCCAGGTACCATCCAGTCCCGGTGCTCTCGGACTCCATCAGTGCTGTCCTTCATCTGTATCCAACACAACGAGGTGTGGGTATAGCATGTGCAGGGGTTAGTATAACGATACTCAGTAGGGACCCTGAGACCCTTAAGGTCTCACAAAATCCAACAATGATAAACCACAAAGTTTTATTTCAACAGATAACCATTACATAGGTATATTACCATACATATACCAAAGTTATCAAGTAACCTATCTCAATCATGAGTAAAACACAAAGGTCATTGACTCAGCTCAACCCGAGATTTTCATTATCACAACCACGACTGCTAGAGAACTCCTCCTCTGTAGAGTATAGTGGCCATGTCGTGACTCTGAGGCACTTCTCACTAACCTTAGACTGCTGAGGTACTCCTCTTGTCGAATACTGTGGGTCTGCTACCAAACCGGGTGCTCCGTCCGCTGTGGGTCTACTGCCAAATACAGGGCACTCCCCCTAATAGCCGTCAGAGGCACTCCTTTTTTTTGAGTACCATGGGTATACTGCCAACTACTAGGAGCTCCTTCTGCCATGGGTCTACCTCCAAATACTAGGCGATCCTTCCACTGGGCTAGTCGAGTCTCTCCGATTCTAATCAGTCATGTAGTCGTCGGGTCTACAACTACTAGGTCTCCGCACTCTATACGCTCGTCTCCGGGAGGATCCACTCCACGAGCTGCTGGTCGATACTCCAAGTTTCACAAAGTCTCACGTAGAAGTATCTCAAAGGGCCGTCATGTCATAGGGGTCTCAATGGAATAGACGACGTGTCAATCAGATGCCCGGTCTGAGAGTTATTAGCATTTTAGTCCCGGGTACCCGATTGGATTCTCGTACGAACCAACATGACCGTGAATCAACTCTACCCCGAACTCCAGTGGGGTATACTCAAAGGGATGGCTATTCTCCAAGAATACAGACACCACAGGCGGTTCTTCAAACGGACGTCCGTTGCCAAAGATATGGGCTAAAAAGGTAATGGGTCAGTAATGGGCCCAAGTTCGGTCCGTCCCGGTTGGACCGACTCGGCCCAACCTAGTCTGGGCAGACCCGGTCTGGGTCAACCCGGTCTAACTCGCTGGGTCTGACCTGGTCCATGGGGCGGGTCATTCCTCTATGTTCTGACCCGACCCATCGGACCATGAGGGTGGTTCATCCCTGTAGTCCCCCACGTAGGTGGCTCGGTAACTCGGCCCGAGAGATCGGGCTGGTTCGGCCAGCGAAAACGTGGGGGAAGTCGCGGGTTGGCTCGGGAGGCCGATGGATGGGATGCCAGTAGGCAGGCTGCGTGGGGCGCGGGCATGCCAGATGGTCACCGGTAGGGTACGGGTTCACCGGGCTGGGTGCCAGGCAGGCCGCCAGTAGGGGCCGGGCAGGCCGCCAGCAGGGCGCGAGGGTGCCGGGCAGGCCGCCTGCGGGGCACAGGGGCACTGCGAAGGCCGCCAGCAGGGTGCAGGGGGCACCGGGCAGGCTGCAGCGTGGTGCGGGGGAACCGGCAGGCCACCAGCAGGGCTGGGGGTGTAGGGTGGCCCGGCGGGGGGGGGGGGGGGGGGGGGGGGCGCCAGGCTGGCAGTCGACAGGCCCCAGGGGCACTGGGTAGGCCGCCGGTGGGGAGCGGCGGCGCTGAACATGCCAGTGGTGGGGAGTGCAGGCCCCGGGTAGGCCGCCGATGGGGCGCGGGTGTGCCGGGCAGAGGGTCGGCGGTGAGCGGGGGTGCTGGGCAGCGCGCTGGGGTGTCGCGCGAGGGAATGAGAAGTGCGTCGGGGTGTCGCGGGGTGGCGCAGTTCGTTAAGGCCATGGGTAGCGCGGCCCATGTTCTTCATCCTTGTCATCATCGCCTCTTTGCCAAGCCATCATCATCGAACATGAACAAAAAAGGGGATGGTCGAACCATGTTCATGAGGCCCGAGCCCTCCTCATTATGGTGTTAGAAATTGGAGACTCTCATACCATAACATTGTTCAAAGAAGAACGAGGTTTATAATTATATATAAAATAACACTAAATTCCATACCTTTTATTTGCCTACAGTCGTTCGTTGACATTGCGGAAGGATGGACTTCAATCTGTCGTAGGCGATCACATCCCACATCGAAGGGTGTCCGAGGAAGAAGGCCTAAGAAGAAGAGAATCATCAGCGTTCTTCACGTTCTTCATGTTCTTCGTGTTATTTGTTGGAGAGCGTAATCCTCAAAGTGTTGGGAGGCGCTGCACTTTACCAGCGCTCCATCGCTTTGTGAAGCCGTCCTAAATCCTTCTCCCAAGATCCATATATATAAGAGGGGGTTGAAGGTAGGTAAAGATCATTGAAATTAATGAAGATTCATTTATTATGAACCTTCCTAAATTCCAACGATACTGTTACTTAATTTAAAAAGGGGCAATCCAATTAATTTATGCTCGTGCAACGATGCAGTGCATTGGAAAAATTAATTGTGTGTGCGTTGGCACAATTAATTGTGTGTGCATTGGAACAATTATGGTGGAGGAGGTCAAGAGGATCTCCCTCATTTATGAGGGAGTTGAGAGGTTTCATCTTCCACCATCAATAGGAATTGGGTGGTCCCCACCCCTATCATTAATAGGGATGTTTCACAACTCGGGTGGTCCCCACCTCAATTAACCTCACATGGGAGGTTGGGTTCAGGTATGACCCACCACCATAACCTCTAATGGGAAGTTAGGGTGTGGTGGTCCCACCTCCAACTCCCAGGTGGAGGTTCCAACTACCCGCACTCACATGGAGACTGGAATAAAATAAAGTGTGGCTACACTTTAATTTATTAGTTTTTATAAAAAAGCCAAAAACTATCATTTATTCCCAACCATCCGCCATTGAGGTGATATTATTCTTAAGAGAAAACTGGCATTGCGAGTTCAACGGTGCCCTCAGATTTAAATTCCGAGTAGATTTTCAAAACATATAAAAACCCACTCATATGTTTACTGAACGTACCCGAACAAAACATCAGAAATTGATTCTGGGCACACTAGGCCTCGAAATCAAGCGCCGTCAAAAACTGCAGACTCTCAAAATTCCCATGTATTCAAAAAAAATTCCACTGGAATTCTGGGTCTTTAAATTATCCCCACCTTTGGGATTTACATCCATGTAAGCTACAACTCACACTAAGGGAACAAATGAGGTCACTGAGCACGCATCTATGCCTCCCACTCCCATGAGATCTCTTGGATGTTCATGTACTGCCAGTGAATGCTCACCAGAGGTATCAAACGTCCACTTAGGACATTCTCCTTTCAATCCTCAATCTCCACTAGAACCTCCGTGAAATTCGCCCAGTCATCGATGTCGAGCTCCCTGTGGTCGATGATGTGGGATGGGTCATGCACGTATCTCCTTAGCTGAGATACGTGGAAGATGTTGTGCACCTGGTGAATCTAAGGTGGAAGAGCCAAGCGGTAAGCCACCTATCCTACTCTACTAAGGACCTGGAAAGGTTTGATTAACTGTGGAAATAACTTGTCGCCTCGACAAAATCTCTGTAGACCTCATCGAGGTGAGATCCCTAGGAAAACGTGGTCGCCATCCTTGAAATCCAGCGGTCTCCGTCTCATGTCTGCATATGACTTCCACCTCCTCTTTGCAGTCTTTATTCGCTCTTGGATGATCTGCACCTTCTCCATAGTAGCTCGTACATCTCTGGTTCCACTAGTGCTGACTCCCCTGGGTCTGTCCTGCATAGTGGTAATCTGAAATGTCATCCGTACAAATCCTCAAAAGGTGTCATCCCTATTGTGGAGTGATAACTGTTGTTGTAGGAAAACTCCATCAAAGTAAAGTGGTCCTCCCAGCTGCGACCAAAATCGAGGACACATGCATGGAGCATGTCCTCGAGGGTCTGAATGGTCCTCTCATTCTGACCATCCGTCTGAGGATGGAAGGCGGTGCTCAAGAAAAGCCGTATCCCTAAAGCCTCCTGAAACCCCTTCCATAGCCGAGAAGTGAAGCGTGTGTCACGATCAGAGACAACAGAAGATGGTACTCCATGGAAATGCACAATTTCCTGCACATAGAGGCGTCCCACGCTCTCTATTGAGCCCTGATCTTTGATCGATAAGAAGTGGTCTAGCTTGGTGAGTCGGTCAACGATCACCCAAATCGAATCATGACTCCTGGATGTACGGTGAAGACCTATCACGAAGTCCATGTATTTCCCATCCCACTTCCACTCTGGGTCCTCTACGGGCTGAACCAAGCCTGCTGGTACCTGGTGCTCTACCTTCACTTGCTGACAAGTGAGGCACCATGCGACAAAATCTACTACTGTCTTCTTCATACCTGGCCACCAGTGTTGTCGTCAAAGGGCCTGGTACATCTTCACCACTCTTGGATGTACCGCTAGAGGGGAAGTGGGGAACTCCCTCATCAATTCCTCTTGAAGTTCTTCTAGTACCATGGTATGTTTCTAAAGAGGATGACGTTCTCTCCACCTTCATAAAATCCATCTGGTGCTTGCCCTATGGATATCTGAGCACTTCACGTCTCGTAGTAAGAGTCCCCATGTTTCACCTCCCTGAATCGCTGAAGAAGTGGAGGGGTGATTGTAAGAGACTGAAGATAGGCTGCACCATCTCTATCCACAAAGGATATCTGCAAGGAAGCTAGCTGCTCTGTCGCCTCTCCTAGCATCTGAATTCCAGTCCTCCTGCTGAGCGCATCCACAACAACGTTCCCCTTCCTATGAGTATAGACTATCTCGAAGTCATAGTCCTGGAATAACTCAAGACATCTTCGCTATCTCAGGTTCAGGTTCTTCTAAGAGAAGATATACCTGAGACTCTTGTGATCAGAGTACACAGTTAAATGTTCTCCCATTAGATAGTGTCTCCACATATTCAAGGATATTAACAATACTGCTAACTCTAGGTCATGGGTAGCGTAGTTCTGCTCATGCTGTCTCAGCTGCCGAGAACCATACACGATCACTGGTCTCTCCTGCATTAGGACACACCCGAGTCTGGTCCCTATTGCGTCATAGTAGACTATATACCCTACGAATTCCTCTGGAAGCCTCAATATGATAGTGCTAGTCAGCCTCAACCTCATCTTCTGAAAGCTGTACTGGTATCTCTCTGACCACATGAATGGTTTACCCTTCTTCATCAAAGCTGATAGCAGTGCTGCAACTCGGGAGAAATCTGGAACGAATATCCGATAGTATCCATCCAAGCCCATGAAACTCCGTACCTCCATCACACTCCTGGGTGTCTCTCACACAAGTACCGCATCGATCATCGCTAGATCCACTGTAACTCCAGCCTCTGAGATGACGTGTCCCAAAAAGGTAAACCTCTCGAATCCAAAACTGGCACTTTGAGAGCATACAATAAAGCTAGTTTTCTCAGAGTGTGTCCAGTACTACCTGCAAATGGTAGGTATGCTCCTCCTCAATAGTCGAGTAGATCACTATGTCATCGATGAAGACTATGAAAAAGTGATCATGGTATGGCTGGAAGATCCTAATCATGAGACTCATGAACACTGCTGGAGCGTTGGTTATGTCGAATGGCATGACCAAGAACTTGTAGTGGACGTAACGACACCTAAAGGCCATCTTCTGCACATCCTCATCTTGAAATCTGAGATGGTGATAGCTTGATCTGTGGTCTATCTTCGAGAACCATCGTTCTCCCTTGAGCTGATCAAAGAGGTCTTCAATCCTCGGGAGTTGGTACTTGTTCTTTACAGTCACCTGGTTCATGTGACGATAGTCGAAACAGAGCCTGAAGCTCCCATATGCCTTCTTGAAAAATATAATCAGGGCTTCCCAAGGAGAAACATAGGGCCAGATGAATCCCTTTCCCTGAAAGTCCTCTGGTTGTACCCTCATCTCACGAAGCATAGAGGGAGCCATCGATATGCTGAAGTAGAAATCAGTACCAACCCGGGGTACATGTCAATGTAGAAGTCCACCTCTCTGTGAGGAGGTAGCCCTAGAAAATCATTAGGGAAAACATCTGTGTACTCATCCACCACTACAGGATAAGTCAGGCTCTCCACATCAACTAATTTGAGGGTATAGAAAGCCAACTGGCGAGTGATCGGCTGCACCCACCTCTGAGTAAGTCCGTCCTGTGCTGCAAAGGTTCCCTTCTCACCAGTGAAGGTAAACCTAGTCCCATCCATGCGGACACACCGTACTTCACCTAATATGGTAAATCTGAGAAAGGAATATAGATAACTAGTCCATACCCAAGATGACGTCGTAAGCCCTCGGGACGACTACTAGGAGATCCCAACCGAATCTCTCACTTCCTAGAGTAAGCTCGCACTTCCAAAATCAGTGTGTAATCATCGAATAAGCTCTTGTAGGAGTCTCTAGCAGTAAGGATCGAACCAACAGCTCCTTCAGAATCTATGAGCTCTAAACAGGGGAAGCGGCAATGAAAGAGTGACTGGCTCCTGTGTCTATAAGAACTGCTGCTGAGGTGGAATAGACACAGATCGTACCTTGAATCATCTCCGTAGCGCCGTGATTGAAGGTCTTAGTTGCCTGAAGCTATTCTCTGCCCTATCCACCCGCTCCTTGTGGTCGGGGTGGACCTCCTGGTGGTGGTGGTGGTAGCACCTCATAATGTTTTCCACCTCCAGCTACATGGCCAGCTCCTCTACCATGTCCGGCTACGCCCTGCGGACCACCTCGATTGAATCTATGCCTCTTTCTAGAGGTCCCTCAACTATATGTTGATCTTCATAATGGTGGGTTGGACAGTCACATTCCATGTAACCAAGCTCTCCACCGGAGTAACACTATCCACTCCTCGCATGAATGGCCCTGTCTCCACTCTGGGTGCCCCGCAAAACTGATACTGAGTCATGCATTCGACCACCTGTGGGTCTGGTCCTCTTGGACCTCTGCGTCATCTATCTACTTCCCACTACAGAAGACTCCGATGTAAGTCATATAGTGGTGGGTCTCATTGCTGGGGACTTCTCACCAAGAAAACTCTTCACTAGGAGGGCTCTCTCCAACACTCCCAACTGCGTTGGGATGCTGTGGGAGATAACTGAAGCTCTGATCTCTCTCCTGAGTCCCTACTCAAAGGTTTGGGCCCTGAAGAATAGGTCCCATATCATATGACTGGAGCAGCGTGAAAGGTCTGTGAACATCATAGAGTACTGAGCTACACTCATGCAGCCATACTGCAGATGAAGTAGCTCCTGTATCCGTACCACTCGAAGGGTGGCTGGTACAAACTCCTCCCAGAACAGGATCTTGAAGTCTTCCCATAGAAGTGATGCCTTATCATGCATTTGGAGCATCATGCTCCACCCTCTGCCTACTTCTGCCTGAAGGAGGCTGGCATCAAGGATCACCATGAAGACGGCTAGTGTCCCTACCAGTCTGAAGACTCTCACCATAGCCTCCAGCCAATCCTCAGCCGCTATGGGTCTGTCTCTCCCTTGAATTTGGGTTACCTCTGGTGCTGGAACTCATGAAATGCGCCCAAGCAGCTTGCATCATCTGCTGCTGGGGGTGGTGGCAGCAGTGGCCCAAAAGGGTGTAGTACCGCTGGTGCCTCCACTGGTGACTCAAGTAGAAAAGGGCCCTGTACTGAGGCCTCATCGCTCGGCAGGCTGTCAGTATGTAAAACTCTCGGGGCTCTAGCTGGTCGTCCATGGGAAGGCATCCTGAATGAAACAGAAGCGACACGATCAAACGACTATATGTGGTGAGCTGACCTGGTTTGAGCTGACTTAACCACAACTTATGAAAACACACACGCAATCAGTGTTTTCATGAACAAATTTGGAAATTAGTAGTCAGGGTCATGTTGTATGGATACGTTAGCTGCCCACACCAAAACTGGACTCCCTGAACTGAAAACCACACTTAGTACCCTTAACACTATTGCATCACAGAAAGAAATATCAGAGTCCTATGTTCTGCGGTAGAACCAAACTTCCTATGATATTAATTTGTCATGATCCGTCCTATGGGGCCCATATCATGACTACCCCAAGCCCGCCTTCCATAGGCTAGGGGCTGAAGACTAGCACCAAAGGCATAATTCCTTAAATCTGGGAAGGAATTTCCTTTATAAAACGTAAACACACATAACCAGAGTACAATCAAAATAAAATACTAATTAAAATCTTTATAACAAGTGTACGGAAAGTAAAGGGGCCAGAAATACAAGCCCAACAATAAAGTACAAGGAAAAGACCAAAAGGTACAACTAAAAGACAAATAGCTGGAAGGTGTCTAGAAGCTCTTGGATCATGCTCTGGGGTTCCTACCTGAAGGGTAGGTATATATGGCCTCCTCATCACTCCACGTCCGTCAGGCTCCACCATGTACCGATATGTCATAAGGTCCTCCTCCAGGTACCATCCAGTCCTGGCGCTCTCAGCCTCGGTCAGCGCTGTTCGTTGTCTGCATCCTGCACAACAAGGTGCGGGCATAGCCTGTGCAAGGGTGAGTATAATGATACTCATTAGGGACCCCAAGACCCTTAAGGTCTCTCAAAATCCAACAAGGATAAACCACAAAGTATTAATTCAATGGATAAACATTATTTAGGTATATCCCGATACATATACCTAAGTTATCAGGTAATCTCTCTCAATCATGAAGAAAGAACAAAGCTCATTCACTTAGCTCAAACCAGGATTTTTATTATCAAAACTATAGCTGCTGAAAAAAGCTTCCTCTGTCGAGTACAGTGGCCCGTTCACGACTCTGAGGCACTTTTCACGAACCTTAGACTGCTGGGGTACTCCTCCTATCGAGTACCGCAGGTCTGCTACCAAACCGGGGGCTTCGTCCGCTATGGGTCTACCACCAAATATCGGGTGCTCCCCCTAATAGCCATCAGAGGTACACCTCCTGTCGAATACCGTAGGTATGCTACCATCTACCAGGTGTTCCGTCCACTGTGGGTCTGCCACTAAATACCAGGCGCTCCGTCCACTGGGCTAGTCGAGTCTTTCCGAGTCGAATTGGTCAAGCAGCCATCAGTTCTACAGCTACTAGGTCTCCACACTCTATATGCTAATCTCTGAGAGGATCCACTCCATGAGATACTGGTCGATACTCTATGTGTCACTAAGTCTCATGTAGAAGTATCTAAAAGTACAGCCACATCATAGGGGTCTCAACGCAACAGACGACGCGTCAATCAGATGGTTGGTCTGTGGGTTATTATCATTTTAGTCCCGGGGTCCCGGTTAGAGGCAGGGAGCTGGGGTGCTGGGCAGTGCGCTGGGGCAGCGCTCCGGGGTGGCGCGAGGCAGCGCGGTTCACGGAGGCTGCAGGTAGAATGGCCCTTGTTCGCCATCCTTGTCGTGGTTGCCTCTTTGCCAAGCCGTCATCATCGAACATGAACAAAAAAGGGGAGAGTCACACAGTGTTCATGCGGCCCGATCCCTCCTCATTACAGTAATAGAAATTGGCGATTCTCATACCATAACTTTGTACGATGGAGAATGAGGTTTATAATCAAATATAAAATTACATGAAACTCCCAACCTTTGATTTTCCAGTAGTCGTTCGTTGATGTCACAGAAGGATGGCCATCAATCTGTGGTAGATGATCACATCTCATGTCGAAGGGGATCCTAGAAAAAAGTCTAGAGAAGAAGAGCATCGTCAGCGTTCATGGCGTTCTTTATTGGAGAGCGTAATCCTCCATGTCTTGGGTGTCGTGGTACTTTACCAGCACTTCGTCGCTTGGTGAAGCCGACCCAAATCCTCCTACCAAGCTCCATATATATAGGAGAGGGGGAAGGTAGGTAACGATCATTGGAATTTATTATGGTTCATTAATTATAAACCTTCCAAAATTCCAACAATACTGTTACTTAATTTAAAAAGGGTCAAGCCAATTAATTTACACTGGCGCAATGATGTGGTGCGTTGGCAAAATTAATTGTGTGTGCGTTGGCACAACTAATTGTGTGTGCATTGGAACAATTTTGGTGGAGGAGGTTAAGAGGCTCTCCCTCATTTATGAGGGTGTTGAGAGGTTTCATACTCCACCATCAATAGGGGTCGGGTGGTCCCCACCCCTATCATTAAAAGGGAGGTTTTGCGACTCGGGTGGTCCCCACCTCAATTAACCTCACATGGGAGGTTGGGTTCGAGTAGGCCCCACCACCATAACCTCTCATGGGAGGCTAGGGTGTGGCGGTCCCACCACCAACTCCCAAGTGGAGGTTCCAACTACCCGAACTCACATTGCAGCTAGAATAAAATAAAGTGTGGCTACACTTTATTTTAATATTTTTTATAAAAGGCAAAATACTAACTTTTATTCCCGACCATCCTCCGTCGTGGTGAAAGTATTCTTAAGTGAAAACTGGCGCTACGAGTTCAACGGTGGACTCCGATTTCAATTCAAAGCAACGGTTCAAAAGTTATAAAAACCCACTCGTACATTTACTGAACGTACCCGAACAAAACTTCAGAAATTGATTCCAGGCACACCGGGCCTCGGAATCAAGCGTCGTCAAAAACTACAGACTCGTAAAATTTCCATGTATATAAAAAAAATCCATGGGAATTCCGAGTCTTTACATCAATATTTTCATGATCCAATAAAACAACTTTTTGTGAAATAACATTTCCCAGAAATCATAACTGTTTTATCCAAAACACACACTTTGAAAATTTGGATTACAGAGAGTGATCTCTCTGAATTCCTAACACTTTGTGCAAGTGTTGGTCATGCTATTCCCTAGTTCTTGAATAAACCAATAGGTTATTGATGAACACTACCATAAAAGAATTCATATGTATTTGAAATATACAATTAACTAATTCTATGAGGTCTAAAGGTGTATTCACTAGACCGAATGGCATTACCACATATTCATAGTGTCAATATATACTCCTAAAAGCATTCTTCAGAATATATTCTTTCTGAACTAAAAAATGATGATATCCTGACCAAAATTCAACTATATAAAATCAATATGCTTCCATCAATTTATCAAATAGATCATCAATGCATGGAAGTGGATATCTATTCTTTATCGTAACCTGGTTCATCTTACGATAATTGGCACTCATCTGTAGGGTTCCATCAGCTTGCTTCACAAAAAAGACAGGTGATGCCCAAAAAGACATTCTTACCCAAATGAAACATTTTCCTTCCATGTCTACTAAATTTAATTTAACTCCTTTAATTTATTATGCAATCCAATAAGATAAAAGGGTGATATGACTAGTCCCCAGAAGGAGATCAATTATAAACACCACTTCCCTTATAAGTGGTAACCCTGAAAAACTTTCAGGAAACACATCTAAAAAATTGATCCACTATTGCTTGAAAAATTATATCCTCGATCCCTTCCATTGATTCCATGGTCACCTTCTCTAAATGATAAGAGATCATTGCAACTGCGGGTGCCAATAATCCTCTTTCACCTATTTTTGCAACCCGTTTTCCTTTTAAGAGATGCTTGACATCGCCATCAATTGTGAAACTAACCATCCTACTATAACAATATACATAATCATTTAACATTGTCTTCCCATAAATTCAAAGTATTACATCATAAACATCTATCTATAGAACTGAGAAATCTTATTTCTTCTTAGCTCCATCAATAGTTGTAGAACACAATCCACACACAAAGTCTCAACATTCTTTTTAACAAATAGAGGTTTCTAATTTAATCAGAGGTGGAATCATTTCAAGTTTCAAACTCATAAAATACAAAATATGAGAAGAAATAAAATAATGCGATGAAACTTTATCAAACATCACTTTTAGATCGGTAGAATTCAGTAGAATCATACCTTACATTATAGACAGTCCAGCCTGATCTTCTAGGGTCCCCTACTCTACTACATATAACTGCTTCATAGTGGAACTCTTCTCTTTGTTTCCTTGATGATAGTGCCCATGTTGAGGAGTTTTGGTGTTCCTAGAATCCCCATGGCATGCACTACTCTGTTGAAGGCTTTGATTCTGTTGGCCCCGCCTGGCCGAAGCATATGATGCCTGCGACACTTGAGAAGTATCCCGAGCACCCGTCCTTAGGGAAGTACAAAAATATCTTTGTAGATCTCCCATTTTGTTGAATTTGTGAAAATTTATAGTTTATGTAAAACAATCTCTCTTGATGTTGTCGAATGAACCACATTGATAACATCCCAGCTAGCCCTTTGGTTTAGGAGGATGATTTACTGATCTAGTTGTTTAACTCTAATTCCAATTGCCACCTTGGAAATAGGTGTCTCTCAAAATTTTCCTCCCATTAGTTGAGTTCCCACCATTTCCTATTAGTATCATCATATTACCTCCTCTTATATCTCCAGATATATCCCACTCATCCACTGACTCCCTATTTACTATATTCATATAATCTATGATACAAAGTACCACAATCTTTGACTAAATCTCCCACATGTGTCTCGAATCCAATATATGTGCCTTCAAGATCACACTTTCTGCAACTTCCAGTGAAATTAACACTAAATTATTGAATTTAGCTACATATATAGTAACATAGAGGCTCTTCAACATCATTATGATAAATTATATTGTTCGTTGGATTCTGAAATTAAAATCCTCCCAACACCGGCCCTATTACAATCTAGCATACACCACCATGTACCACCATTGGAGTGAAAGATCCTCTAAAATATAATTTTCTAGTTTATCCTTCAAGTATACTAGTGAGATGAAGAACTCAAAGATTTTATTCATCATGTTCAGCTAGCCCCCTTTCCTCTATGGTTCCAAATCAACTCAGAATATGGAAGGATTATGATTCTAAAAATAGATAGAGTGGTCCACCTGCCATGGATTCATCCATCAGATCCCAATTTATATAGATTTAAATTCATGGACTATTTATTATACCAGATCTTGGTTCACCTATGGTTCATGTGCACCCACATTTTCAACTACTTCCTTTAGTTGGTTTCTACGCCACCTATAGGGTGTCGTTTCTAAAAAAACAACAAATTCTATAACTCTCACTCTTATAGAAATTTATTAGCTTGTATTTAAAATTATATAACATCAATATCACATAATTTCTTTCAAAATATTACCATTTTTTGAAACTAACCACTTTTTCTTTTGAAAATCAAAACATTTTTAAAATACGTCAAGTATTTCCTTTTCAATTTCTTTCATTTGAATACAATTTTCATCATTTTTCCCTAAACTAAAACCATGATCCGAATCAAATGTTATTACTCAAAATGAGATATGAAATCCTAGTTGGAAGAAATTAATATAATAGTCATGTGATGATGGTCTCATTGGGTAAACCCCTGACAATGAGACTCCATTATCAGACTAGTATTTCCAAAACTCTAACATACCCAACTCCCTGGTAAATTTAAGTTCAACATAAAATGGTTAGCTTTTTATTTTTATGCACTACATTTAAAGTCCCAGAAAACCTAATCTTTCTAAGATGACCACCCAAATAATAGACATGAAGGATTTTAACTCTATGTCAATGAAAAAACAAGACTACTTGTTCCATAGAGAAGGGACCAAGATGATACCATTTTTAATGACCCACTCATTTTCATTGGCTTGAGAACACAACGAGTCATTAGTGGGCCTTAGGTGACATACCCAAGATGAGCAAGGTGGTAAATAAGTGACGAAGTGTTTCAAAGAATTGTGGGGGATGATTTACCCTTATAATTAAATATTATAAACCATCCAACCACAATCTATATCACCTATATGATGCATGAACAAAACAACGACAATTCAGAACATATTTTATACCAATGTGAGACAAAAAAAGTGCAATAATGGAAGACTAATAGACAAAAAAAATTTAATATAACACAACAGGACAAAAAAATAATAAAAAGACTCTAGGAGCTACCAAATCCATTTTCAAACACCATAAGAGAACTCAACAACTAAATAAGTAATGATAAACACCTATTGCACCCTACCTTTTCTCACATCAAGGAAGACAAAATCTAAAAAATCACCAATAATACAAATAATGGGTGAGTATAAAAGTAATTAGGATTTCACAAATGACATCCCTACTCTTTCCACTATGATATAAGAGTTAGTCACATTTATATAAGACAATTTATATACAAAAATTTCTAAAAATAGTTTATAACTAAATATAACCACTTCTCAAAACAGTTTATAACTAAATATAAACTAAAACCATGTGAATTTATATTTATAGAAATATACATGCCAAGTAAAAAATTAAATAAATATTTTAAACACTTTCTGAAAACTACTTTGGAAAACCAATATACTCCACACAAAAAAAACTATAAAAAATGCATGCATCGTTATTACAGTTTTATACTCAGGAATAGTTTTTCATCGATCTAACAAGTCATCACAAGGTAATTATTAGACATGAGTCATTTAGCCTTTGGAACCAAGAAAATGATCAAATTTCAACCATTTCTAGTAATTTATCATCATACACACTCCATGATTTCTAAAAACCAAAACCAATTTAAAACAATTTCACCAGTTTCTATAAAATGCTAGTTTATTGAAAACATTATAAACATATAATTTAAAAAAAATTAAAGAATTTAAAAAACCCATATATATACATTAAATATTATAATTCAATCAATATAAAAAAATTATAGAAGATCCATAATTTTTAAAATCACCATTTAAACTGAAAAACTCGGGTTTTTTCTCAAAAACATGAAATTTTCCACTTCTTCCACCACCCGTCATTAAAGAGGGTTTAAAAATTTTATTGAAGAAAAAACACAGTTTAATTTGTATCAAAAACTAAATATTAATGAATTAAAATCAATCTCGTAAAAGGTATATGAGATTGAAGCCACCTACTTCACTTGTATCGATGAAAACCAACAACAGATGAAGAACACACAAGAATCCAGGTCATGATTCCAAGAAACCACCCATGATCTCCTTCATTATCATGAATAACAATAGATATAACCTTAAATTTAATAAATACTCTTATATCTACCCACACTGGTAGTACATATAAGAAAAAGAGATTAAAGGAGGAGCAGATCTAAGAAACCGCAAAGAAAACGATGAAGAACATGACTTTACTGCAAGAATATGTGTTCGATTCAGCATGGAACATGTTTAAATCACATCTAAAACCATTGGGAACCTACTTTGGACTTTTAGGGAGTAAAAGTTTGTGTTATGGTTTATTTGGGTCAAAATAGATCAAATATATGTCCAAAATGAATTATATTCACAAAGATACAGAATTAGTTTTGGCCTTGCATGGCTTGGAAACAGAGTTTGGCCAAACCATGTATTGACCATAGACCATTTTTTTCTGATAACCCTTAAAATGTACACCAAAGTATCCCAAAACGTTCAACATAACCATTAAACATATAAAAATCATCAGGGAAGGGTTTTATATTAGAAACTGGGGGTTCTACACCCTTCCTATAATCCCTCAAAACTTTTTAGAGTTCTTATTTTATAAATAACACTACCGTTTGTAGTCTTAAGGTGATACAAAAACGTTGTGGTATGAGGAATAGGTATCATTTATAATCATCTATTTGTAATTAATATAATCTTTCAATTAATAAAACAATCCTTCAACCTTGATGAAATAATTAATCTGTTAACTAAATTTACTGATATTTTTTTATGTTAATATCATCACCTAAATCCATCTCAACTTCCCTTAATTGAGAAAAGAATTAACTGTTAATGTGTACGAAGATTTACCTCCATATTAAATATTACCATTAATTTTCAATTACCATATTTCAAAAATAGTTATATCGATTGAGTTAATAATTATATACAATAGTCATGAAATATTTTTCACTATTAAATAATAATATATCACTTATTTTCATACCTTTCTATACACATAAAAATGGTAATGTCATTTGTGTGTACATGTGAAATATCACCTCCAATAAGCAATGTGAAATTTTTTCATCACCACATCAGATAGATGATATAAATAATGGTATTTAAATTATTAATATGATATAAATTATTATATTATAATTATATAAAGATAAAATAATATTTACCGCCATTCAATAATGATCATTGAATAATGGAAACGTTACCTATGTGTATATACACCATACCATCTTTATGATTATAACTTATTTTATTTTTCTTATCCATATGTAATATATTAGTTTTAAAGAATAATTTATGTTTAAAATTTCTTATTATTTCATGAAAATTATACTTGAGAAGATGTTGTAGTGAACACTTTTACTATTAACATCATCCCAAATTCATTTTCAACTCAACTAATGTGTATTTTCAAAATTTACAACATGAAGTAGTTTAATTTCTTAAATGTAATGACATTATAATAAGGGATATAAAATTAAAAAAATTGAGGTATGAAAATAATTAATTTAAAATTTTTATTCTGGAAGATAAATATTTTAAGTGACCCATTGGTTTTATGGTTGGAGACTTCATCTCACTCTCCTTTAACTGAGGAATATTTTTATGGTATACAACCACCATATTTTATGCGGTGTATATGTATCCCAATTTACCAACCATATCATGAATATATTTTATATTATTTTATCTAATTTTTTTCATTGTGGTAAAAATGGATACTAGGTAAAACTATCCATATGAAATTTATGGGTTCACATTATCGGAGTTTTTCATAATTATCTATAATTATAAATAGAAAAGAAAAAAGAATGTGAATTATAGATAAAACATACTTGGATATGTAATGTTTAACGATGGGGCCTTGTTTTTGTTATGAAAGGAAAGGTTAAGATAAAATTAAGTATTCTGAATTTCTGTAAAACATATGATAAATTATTATGTATATTATTTTTTGTAAAATACTTGTTCTATGACATTTTCTTAACAATGAAAATAAGTTACAAATGGTATCATGAGAATATAAATCGACATTCCAGTATATTCTTAATGGCTTTCAGGAAATAATTATTTTAATGTCTTGTCATAATTATTTTTATAATTTTTCTAACATAGAACACCTGAAAATAGTTTTATCAAATATAAAACACCTCCTCAATATGTCAATACAACTATGGTTATTGGGTTATTTTTAATCAAATAATTATTTCTCAATATTCTTTTATTTTGAAAAAGGTAATATTTATCAAGCAATTTTCAGATATTTTACCTTAAAACAAGATTTTGAATACTTTTATGTTTTTGATACAATTTTTGAAGAAGAAGAACCTTTTTAAGCCTATTTATATTTTGTATTAACTTATAGTATTTTAGTAAATACATAAATTATTTTAAAAAGAAACATGATTGAATTTTTTGAAACAAAATTAGTTCAAATGTTTCAATAATATAATTTTTATCATATTTTTGAAAATTATATTTAATAATAAATCATTTTAAAAAATATTTTCTCTACCAACACCCATTCATCCCATGTTTCATAGTTTTTGTTATAATAAATGAAGAAAGGTACATTTAATAATCTTTAAAGGATTTTTGTAATGCATGAACCTTGAATATATATGAAAAATGATAATAGGTGGACACCATGATCAAGGTACACAATTCATTATTATTGAAACTAGTTTATTAAATCATGTGGATATAGAATATCATATGTAATGTTATAAAATAATTCGTGAATTAAGAAGTTGAGGTAATTATGGGTTGGAATAAAAAATGAGAGGTATAAGCTAACCTTTGAATTTAAAATATCCTATTAATATTTGAAGCTATGCTTTTTATGTTAGTATATTTCATTATCTTATTAACTATGTAAGTAAATCAATTCTTCAACACTAAGGAATGCATATTGAAACAAAAAAACATCTGTTTACTTTTTATATTTGGAAATGAATTTCCATTTTTCGAGATTATAGATTTACAGTTTAATGATGGTTAACATTATAATGGTGATGTTTTCTATCAAACTCCATCTGATCATGATATATATTTTTCTTCTATATACATGTTTTCCAATATAATACTCTTAGTATTTTGTATATTTGGTGAACTTTGTACATCCAATTATTTCATTTATTATGGATTATTTAATATATTTTTATTTCGGATGTGGGACTTCAATAAATATATAGTTGAATGTTGATTATTAGTTAAAGAGACTGAATTCAGAATTTTTAGGATGAAATGTCACGACCCATCCTAGGGGCCTGTGCCGTGACTACCCCAAGAACGCCTTCCATAGGAAAGGGGTAGGTGACTATCACCAAAGGTGAAAATCCCAAAATAAGGGAAGGCATTGTCTTTATGAAGTACCAACACAACAGAGTACACAAGTGAAGTAAGCACTAAATAAAACTGGGTACAAGTAAGTGCTGAAAAGTAAATGGGACAGTATAAAAACCCAAGTGAAATACAGTACTACTGAAAGGAAAGTACAACAACAGTAAGTAAAAATAGCAGTGCCGAGTCATCCTCCGGGAATCCCACCTGAAGGGTGGGTACATTTAGTCTCCTCAGCTCCTCAAGTCCGGCCTTCCGCTCTGTGTACACCCCACCAAGTGGTCTACCTCTATGTACCGTCCAGCTTCAACAGCCTCCACCTTGTTCAGTGCTGTCCATCGTCCATATCCAACACAACGTAGTGCGGGCATAGCCCGTGCAGGGGTGAGTATACGATACTCAGTAAGGACCCCGAGACCCCCGAAGGTCTATCATAATACACAAAGGATATACCACAAAGTAAATATACAATCACGAAGTATCAAAACCACTACTTAGGTATATGCCCATACATATACCTAATTCATCAGTTATTGTTCGGCTCCAGTCCCCAAGCCCATGCACAATCCAGTCCACATAGGAAAGCACAACCCAATCCACAAAGGAAAGCACAACCCAATCCACACAGGAAAGAACAACCCAATCCACACAGGAAAGCACGACCCAATCCATACAGGAATGCAAGTCAACCACATCAATGGTAATTATTGAAAAAAAAGACTCATCTCACATAGGTATACACTTCATAAGGTGATAGAGATGATCAGGTGTAGCAACTGATTCATCTAAGATATCAGACCCACATAGGATACAAGACCAACTAAGTCATCGGACCCACACAGGATACAAGACCAGCTACTTTGCCGGACCCACACAAGATACAAGTACAGAGGTCAATACTGCCTGACCCACATAGAATACAAGAACTGTAGTCATCTCCGTCGAACCCACGGAATATTCCAGTATGGTAGTCATCACTTTCAATCCCATGGAGGATTCTAGTACAGTAGTTGTCACTGTCGATCCCACGGAGGATTCCAGTACAGATGTCGATGCAGTCGCAGCCAGCTCTAGGGTTCCCACACACAACATACTGGATTCCGGGAGGGTCCGCTCCTCGAGAAAAAGAGAGCCGATACACCAACTATCATGAAGTCCAGATTTTATGTATCCCAAAGTTCCATCTCGTCAAAAGAAACCCAACGCGACAGACGGTGCGTCAATCGGATGCACGGTCTGAGAGTTATTGGCTTTTCCGTTCTAGGGGCCTAGTTGGTTTTTAAGCTAAAACCAATCCGACTGTACTCCAGATGAATCCAAACCTCAAGATGAGTAATCCAAAAGGACTGTCTCAACAGAAGGATCTCAACGTAATTGACGAAATGTCAATCAGATGTCCGGTCCTTGAGATATAAGCGTTTCCCCTCCAAGGGACTGGTTGGTTTCAAGTTCAAACCAATTCGGCTGTACCCAAACTTTTCCAAAAACTCTAGTGTAATATACCAAAATTAACATCTCTATACATGTATTCCTATGCAACTAAAGGTGCGTCGATCGGAGGTCCTTAGCTCATGTTATGGGAAAAGGACCGAAAATGGTCCAAAGTGGGGGGTCTGGGCCCGGTCCGACCTGGCCCAAACCCCCCTGGGTCGGCCCGACCCAGCCCAAGCCCCCCTGGGTCAGCCCAACCCAGAGGGGTGCAGCCCAGCCCGGTCCGCGCGACCCGCCTTAGCCCGACCGGGGGATGCACTGGCTCGGCCAGCGGGCCAAGCAGGGGGGACACGGTCCCCCTTTTTCTGCGGACGCGGCACCGCGTCTCCCCTGAATCCCGCGTGGCCGCGGGATCCTTCCCAATACCGCCATGGATTCAGCCGCGGTGGGCTCTTGCTGGCAGCGCGCCGGGGTGCCCCCACCTCTCAGCGGCCGGCCGGTGCCGGCCGCCGCCTCCAGCCGCCGGCGCCGCCGGTGATTTCCGCGGGCCACCGGAGTCGTTCCGGTGGTCCGTTCTTGCTCTCATCTTCACCTGCGGTCGTCTCGGGACCCGTAGAATAATGAGAAGGCCTCCAATCGCCCAAACAGTCTTGTTTCATCGTCGAAAGTGATTCCGCGTACCAAGAACATAACAACGGTGGGTTCAGACTTGTTCGTTAGTCCGCACCCACCGCGTTAGTGGTTCTAAACATCACCAAAAATAATGCACACCATTTCGAGTGTATAAATATCAAATGAATAAATTTATACCAAAAACCTCCATCTTAACAAGGAAGACAATCATCGGCGTCGCGGTACACGGTGTCATGGAGAAGAGGATCGTAGACGTTGTTGGGGCACGCTGAGGAGGAATCGAAATATCCTCTCTGGCCTTTGGGAAGAGGATTGGTGGTGCGTTGTCGATCTCTAAGGAACCAGCGTTCTTCATCGTTATTCGTTGGAGGCCAGCGTTCTTCATCTTTCTTCATTGGAGGCTGGCGTTCTTCCCCACACAACGAAGGTCTCCCCATGATAAAATATTATGTTCTCATTATTATTTTTTTATACGCAAAGAAACTCTCCCATAATTAATTCTCCACAATAACTAAAATGTGTTTACATTTAATAAAATAAAGGAGAGAGAAGGTTCCCAATAATTAAACACGTTGGCAGTTTATGTTAAAAGGGGGAAAAGGAAGGTTCCTCCTTAAATTATGGGTTGAAATAATTTAATTGATTGAGGTGACATTTAATGGTGGTTTGTCAAAATAATGAGGGGATATTAAAAATATTAGAGGAAAAAAGGCGGGGTCGTGTGGGCCTCACTTCTCTAACCTTCTCTAGAAAAAAAATTTGTTCTCACAAATTTTATTTATTTCTTAAACAAACCCCGAAAAATTTTCTTCTCCTATTTTGCGAACGCAACTATGGTAAGTGTCCCCTTAAGCAATTACAGGTGCTGTAAGTTCATCAGTGCCCTCAGATTTTAATTCCGAGCACCGGGTCAAAAGTTAGAAAAACCCGCTCATTCGTTCACTGAACGTACCCGAGCTAAACTTCGGAAATTGATTTCGGGCACACTGGGCCTCAGAATCAAGCACCGTTAGAAGCCAAAGACTCGTAAAATTCCAAAGTATTTTAAAAAAAATTCCTTGAAATTTTCCATTCTTTACATTACTCCCACCCCAGGGATCTGCATCCCCATAAAGCTACAACATAAACTAGGGGAACAAATGAGGGTAATGAGCACACATCTGAGCCTCCCACTCCCATGTGCTCTCCTGACGGTTCCCGTGCTGCCAACGAATGTGCACAAGAGGAATCGATGACCCACGTAGGACCCGCTCTTATTGATCCTCGATCTCCAATGGGACCTCCGCAAAATTCTCCCTGTCATCATTGTCTAGTTCCCCATGGTCGATGATATGCATCGGGTTGTGCACGTATCTCCTCAGTTGAGATATGTGGAAGACGTCGTGTACTCGGTGCAACTGAGGTGGAAGGGACAGGTGGTAAGCTACCTCGCCTACCCTACTGAGGACCTAAAAAGGCCCGATGAAGTGCAGATATAACTTGCCGCCGTAGCCAAATATCTGGAACCAACATCGAGGTGAGACCCGTAAGACCATCATCGACCTCTAGTGGTCTCCACCTCCTATCAGCATAGGACATCTGTCTGCTCTCTGCAGTCCTCATCCCCTCCTGGATGACCTACACCTTCTCCGTCGTAGCCCGAACCATCTCTGGTCCTACGAGTACTGACTCCCCTGGGTCAGTCCATCACAGAGGTGATCTGAAAGGTCATCAGTACAGTGGCCCGTAAGGTGCCATCCCGATGGTGGAGTGGTAGCTATTGTTGTATGAAAACTCCACCAAGGGTAGATGATCCTCCCAGCTACGACCAAAGTCATGAACACATGCACGGAGCATGTCCTTGAGTGTCTGAACAATCCTCCCCATCTGGCCATCCATCTGAGGATGAAAAGCAGTGCTTAGGTGTAGCTGCGTCCCAAAAGCCTCCTGTAACCCCTTCCAAAGCCGAGAAGTAAAGAGAGAATCTCGATCGGAGAGAATAGATGATGGAACACCATGAATCCGTACGAAATTATAAACATAGAGGCATCCCAATCTCTCTTCCGAGCCCTTCTATCTGTTCGGTAGGATGTGGGCTAACTTGGTGAGTCGGTCTACGATCAACCAGATGGTGTCGTGTCCTCTGGAAGTACGTGGAAGCCCCATCACGAAATCCATGGATATCCCGTCCCACTTCAACTCCGGGACCTCTAAGGTATGTACCAAGCATGTAGGTACCTAGTGCTCCGCCTTCACTTGCTGGAAAGTGAGGCATCGAGAAACAAACTCTGCTACAACCTTCTTCATACCCAGCCACCTGTACTATCATCTGAGGTGCTGATACATATTCACTACTCCAGGATGTACCGCTAGAAGGGAAGTGTGGACCTCCATCAGTACATCCTATTGTATTGTAACTGGTACCATGGTGCATCCCCGGAATAGGATGACGTGCTCCCCGACTTTAGAAAATCCATCGGGTGCTAGCCCTGACGATATCTGAGCACGTCATGCCTCACTGTCAACGTCTCCATGATGTGCCTCTCTGACCCACTGAAGAAGTAGAGGAGTGACTTTGAGGGACTGTAGA
This sequence comes from Viscum album, assembly GCA_963277665.1. Taxonomy (NCBI): domain Eukaryota; kingdom Viridiplantae; phylum Streptophyta; class Magnoliopsida; order Santalales; family Viscaceae; genus Viscum; species Viscum album. The sequence goes on along the minus strand of OY728138.1, from coordinate 633,887,924 downwards.
TAGGCTTCCCCATCACTATCCATGATGGATATCTGCAAAGTGGCTAACTGCTCTGTCGCCTCTCCAACTAGCTGAATGACTGATCTCATGCTGAGAGCATTAGCCACAATGTTCCCCATCCCAGGAGTATAGACAATCTTAAAGTCATAATCCTGGAGGAACTCGAGCCATTGCTGCTGTCTCAGGTTCAGGTCCTTCTGCGAGAAAATGTACCTGAGACTCTGGTGGTCAAAGAAGACTGTAAAGTGCTCTCCCTTCAGATTGTGTTGCCACATCTTCAGGGCGAAGACCACTACTGCTAACTCCTGGTCATGGGTGGCATAGTTCTGCTCATGCTGCCTCATTGGCCATGAACCCTAAGCGATCACTGCTTGCTCATGCATCAGGACACACTCGAGTTTGGTCCCTGATGAGTTACAGTAAACTACGTACCCTACGACCTCCTCCGGTAGCCTCAAGATGGGCACACTGGTCAATCTCCGCCTCAGCTCCAAGAATCTCTACTGACATCTGTCTATCCCCACGAAGGTTTTCCCCATCTTCATTAAATCTGTAAGTGTTACTGAAACTCTAGAGAAGTCTGACACCAATCTCCGATAGTACCGAGCCAGTCCTAGGATACTCTGCACCTCTGTCATGCTCCTGGGTGGCTCCCAATCTAGTACCGCCTCGACCTTCATAGGATCCACTACAACTCCCTCCTCAGAGATGACGCGCCCCAATAAGTGAACCTCTCGATGCCAGAACTGAAAATTTGAGATCTTACCATAAATCTAGTGCTCTCAGAGTGTATCTAGTACAAATCGTAGGTGGTAGGTGTGCTCCTCATCGGTAATCGAGTAAATCAGTATGCCGTAAATGAAGACTACGACAAACCGATCGAGGTAGGGCCGGAAGATACTGGTCATGAGACTCATGAACACTGTTGGAGCATTAGTCACACCGAAGGGCATGGCCATGAACACATAGTGGCCATAAAGACACCTGAAGGCCTTCTTCTACACATCCTCGTCCCGAACTCAGAGCTGATGATAGCTTGACCTGAGGTCTATCTTCAAGAACCAACGTGCTCCCTTGAGCTGATCAAGGAGATCATTAATCCTTGGAAGCGGATACTTGTTCCTCATGGTCACCTGGTTCATGCGACGGTAATCGACACACAGTCTCAAGATCCCATCCGCCTTCTTGGCGAACATAATCGGAGAAGCCCAGGGTGAAACACTGGGTCGGATGAAACCTTTCCCCTGTAAGTCCTCCAGCTATACCAGCAGCTCACGTAGCTCGGCGGAATTCATCCGATATGCTGGAGTGGATATCGGTAGTGTCCCTGGGTATAGGTCTATGTAGAAATATACCACTCTGCGAGGAGGTATTCCTGGAACATCTTCAGGAAAAAAATTTGCATATTGATCCACCACTACAGGAAACCATGGACTCCAGATGTTAACTACTCCGAGGATGAGACTAGCCAACTGATATGTGATCAGTTTCCCTCTCCTATGCAAGAGTCCATCCTGTGCTGCGAAGGTTCCCTTCTTACTGGTAAAGGTGAACCTGGTCCCATCCATGGAGACACACCGCACCTTGTGCCTAATACATTTGATCTGAGTATGGACAGTATATAACCAGTCCATACCCAAGATGACGTAGTAAGGCCTCGACGCCGCTACAAGAAGATCCCAGGAAAAGCTCTCGCCTCCTAGAGTAAACCTACACTGCCGGTACCAATGCGTAATCATCGAGTCTAATCTCATAAGAGTCTCTTGCCATAATGAGCGAGCCAATGTCTCCGTCAGAATCTCCGAACTCCGAACAAGGGAAGTGGCAATAAAATAATGACTCACACCTCTATCTATAAGAACTGTAGTAAGGGTGGAGTAGACACAAATAGTACCTCAAATCATCTCGGGTGCGCTGTGGTCATATGCCTCCGCTACTTGGAGCTGAGGCTGCCTCTGCCTGCCACCTCTCTGTGGTCAGGGTGGACTTCCTGGGGGTGGTGGTGGTAGAGCCTCGAAGCATCGTCCACCACCCGCTACTTGGCTAGCTCCTCTGCCTCATCCGCCTGTTCCCTGAGGAACACCACGGTCGAACCTCTACCTTTGCCTGCGAGGTCCCTCCACTGTCTGCTGCTATTCTGTATGGCGGGTCGGGAAATCACGAGCCATGTGGCCCTACATGCCGTATGCATAGCACTGTCTGCTCCTCATGAAGATGGATCTGCGTTGTGTGCCCCACACAGCTGAACCTGAATCCTGAGGTCTCCCACCAGACAGCCTGGTCCACTTGGACCCCTGCGTCATCTCTCAATAGCCGACTGCATAAGACTCTGCTCCGTGCCATCCTGCGGTGGGTCTCACTGCTGATGTCTGCTCGGTGAGAAATCTCTCCACTATCAGGGCTCGCTCCAGCACCCCCGCCTGAGTCGGGATGCTGAGTGGAATCATCGAAGCTCTGATCTCATGCCTCAGCCCCTACTCAAAGGTCCGGGCCCAGAAGAATGGGTCTCGTACCATGTCCTTGGAGTAGCGTGAGATGTCGGTAAATCTCACTGATTACTGGGCTACTGACATGCTGCCATGCCGCAGCTGCAGTAACTCCAAGATGTGCACTGCACGGAGGGTGGCCGGAACGAACTCCGAGTGGAAGAGGCTCTCAAAGTTTGTCCAAAGTAGAGATGCCTCATCGTGCACCTGGAGCATCAGGATCCACCATCTACCTGCTACCGCATGTAGGAGACTCGCAGCAAGGATCACCATGAGGTCTGCTGGTGTCCCTAGCAATATAAAGCCTCTGACGATAGTCTCCAGCCAATCCTCGGATGCCTAAGGATTCGTCTCTCCGTGGAACCCGAGTGGCCTCTGCCTCTGAAACTCGTGCAACACGCTCAGGCAGCATGCACTCTCCACTTCCGGGGCGTGTAGCATCAGTGGCTCGGCGGGTAGAGATACTGCCTGTACCTCCACTGTAATGGGTCCCTGCATCGAGGCCTCGTCGCTCGGTGGGCTGCTGTCTCACACAAAGCTTGGAACCCTAGCTTGCTACCATCGTGGGGCCAGCGTGAAAAGGAACAGGTTCGCCACGGTTAATACAGTATACCTGGTGAGCTAACACAAAGTAAACACAAATAAAACTTTTGAAACACACATGAAATCAATGTTTTCATGCACTGAGTTGGAAATCAGAAGTCAGGGTCTTGGTGTATGGATACGTCGGCTGCCGCACTAACACTTGACTCCCTGGACAGATACCCACACTCATTACTCTAAACATTATTGCTTCACAGAGAATAAATTATCAGAGTCCTGAGTTCTACGGTAGAACTGACTCCTCTGATTCCAATTTGTCACGACCCATCCTTCGGGCCCATGTCGTGACTACCCCAAGCCCGCCTTCCATAGGCCAGGGGCTGGCGACTAGCACCAAAGGCAAAAATACCAAAAGAAGGGAAGGCATTGCCTTTATGAAGTAACAACACAACAGAGTACGCAAGTGAAGTAAGCACTAAATAAAACTAGGTACAAGTAAGTGCTGAAAAGTAAATGGGATAGTATACAAACCCAACTGAAAGTACAGTACAACTGAAAGGAAAGTACAACAGAAGTAAGTAAAAACAACAGTGTCGAGTCATCCTTCGGGAATCCCACCTGAAGGGTGGGTACAAATAGTCTCTTCGGCTCCTCGGATCTGGTCGTCCGCTCCGTGTACGCCCCTCCAAGTGGTCCACCTCCGGGTACCATCTAGCTCCAGAAGCCTCCACCTCGTTCAGTGCTGTCCTTCGTCTGCATCCAACACAATTTTGTATGGGAATATCCCATGTAGTGGTGAGTATATGATACTTATTAGGGACCTCGAGACCCCCAAAGGTCTCTCAGAATCCACGAAGGATAAACCAAAAAGGAAAGACACAATCATGAAGTATCAACAACACTACTTAGGTATATACCCATACAAATACGTAAGTCATCAGTTACAGTTTGGCTCTAGCCCCCGAGCCCAAGCACAACACAGTCCACACAGGAAAGCACAACCCAATCCACAGAAGAAAGGAAAACCCAATCCACATTGGAAAGCATAACCCAATCCACACAGGAAAGCACAACCCAATCCACTCAGGAAAGCATGTCAACCACATCAATGATAATGATTGAAAAACAAGACTCATGTCACACAGGTATACACTTCGTAAGGAAATAGAGATGATTAGGTGTAGCCACTGATTCATCTAAGCTGTCAGACCCACATATGATATAAGACTAGCAAAGTTGTCGGACCCACACAGGATACAAGACTAACTACTCTACCAGACCCACACAGGATACAAGTACATAGGTCAATACTGCCAGACCCACATAGGATACAAGAACAGTAGTCATCTCTATCGAACCCATGGAGGATTCCAGTACGTTATTAGTCACTGTAAAACACATGGAGGATTCTAGTATGGTATTCATAATTGTCGAACCCATAGAGGATTCCATTACAGAAGTCGATGTAGTTGCAGCCAGCTCTAGGGTTCCAGCACACATCATACTTGATTCTGGGAGGGTCTTCTCCTCGAGCAAAAGAGAACTGATACATCAAATTTCAGGAATTCAAGAGTAGTTATATCCAAATGTCTCACTTCGTCAAATGAAACCCAACGCGACAAACGATGTGTCAATGGGACTCCCGGTCTGAGAGTTATTGGCTTTTCCGTTCCAGGGGCCCAGTTGGTTTTTAAGCTAAAACCAATCCGACTGTACTCCACATACATCCAACCCTCAAGAGGAGTAAGCCAAAAGGAAATTCTCAACAAAATGATCCCAACGAAATTGACGGCACGTCAATCGGATGTCTGGTCCTTGAGATATAAGCGTTTCCGCGCCAAGGGCCTGGTTGGTTTCGAGTTCGAACGAACTTGGCCATACCCAAATATTGCCGAAACCTCATGTGTAATATACCGAAACGACCGTCACAATCCAGGGATTCTATGAAACAGACGGTGTGTGGATCAGAGGTCCATAGCTCATGTTATGTGAAAAAGATCGAAAATGGTCGGAAGTGGGGGGTTTGGGCCCGGCCCGACCCGGCCCAACCCCCTAGGTCGGCCCGAACCGGGTCCGTCCCGGTAGGGCGTAGCCCGAACCGGCTGGGTGCGACCCGACCAGGTCCGTGCGACCCGCACCAGCCCAGCCAAGGGGTGCGCTGGCTTGGCCAGTGGGCTGAGCAGGGGGGGAAACGGTCCCCCCTTTGTTCCGCAGACGAGGCGCCTGGTGCCGCGTCTCCCCAGGATCCCGTGCGGCCACGAGATCCTGCCCCTCGCCACCGCGGTGCCCCAGGGCATCGCCGCCTCTGGCTGCCGGCGCCGCCACACCAGTGACGTACGCCGCCGGTGATTCCTGTGGGCCACCAGAGTCATTTCGGTGGTACATTCTTGCTCCCGTCTGCTCCTACGGTTGTCTCGGGACACGTAGATTACTACAAAGGCATCCAATCGCCATAACGGTCCCGTTTCGTCGTCGCCAGCGATTCCGCGCACCAAGAACAAAATAGAAGTGGGTTCAGAATTGTTCGTTAGTCCGGACCCACCGTGTTAGTGGGTCTAAACATCACCAAAAATAAAGCACGCCATGCTGAGGGTATAAAAATCCCATGAAGAAATTTATACCAAAAACCCCTACCTCCACAAGGAAGATGATCGTTGGCATCGTGGTACACAGTGTCACGGAGAAGAGGATCGTAGGCATTGTTGGGGCATGCTGAGGAGGAAGCGGCGTCTCCTCTCTGGCCGTGGGGAAGAGGATTGGTGACGCGTCATCGATCTCCGAGGAACCGGCGTTCTTCGTCATTCTTCATCGGAGGCCGACGTTCGTCGTCATTCTTCATTGGAGGCTGGCGTTCTTCCCTGCACAACGAATCTCTCCCCTTGATAAAATAATAGGTTCTCCCTATTATTTTGTTATATGAAAAGAAACTCTCCCATAATTAATTAACCACACTAATTAAAATGTGTTGACATTTAATCAAATAAGGGAGAGAGAAGTTCCCCATAATTAAACATGTTGGGAGTTTATGTTAAAAAAGGGAAAAGGAAGGTTCCTCATTTAATTATGGGTTGACATAATTTAATTGATTGAGGAGACATTTAATGGTGGATTGTCAAACTAATGATGGGATATTAAAGAGATTAGAGGAATAAAATGTGGGGATCGTGTGGCCCCCACTTCTCTAAGCTTCTCTAGAAATAAAAAACTATTTCGACAAATTTTATTTATTTAATAAACAAACCCCCAAAAATTATCCTCTCCTATTTTGTGAACGAAACTATGGTAAGTATCCCCTTAAACAATAATCGGAGCTGCTAGTTCATCGGTGCCCTCAAATTTTAATTTCGAGCACCGGTTCAAAAGTTAGAAAATCCCTCCCATTCGTTCACTAAACGTACCCGAGCTAAACTTCAGAAATTGATTTCAGACACACTATGCCTCGAAATCAAGCGTCGTCAGAAGCCACAGACTCATAAAATTCCAATGTATTTAAAAAAAACTTTCCATGAAATTTCTGGGTCTTTACATGAAATTTATAACAGTGTGAGAATGTAACATCCCTATTTTTTTTAAAAAAATTAATACTATGTCGATAGAGTAGATTATACACCTCATCATGCTTAAAACAAAAACTAAATATTATCATTTAAATGTTAGCATTAAAACCTAGCTGTTAGATTTGAAGGAATTAAAATGATTAACTAAATTATGAAAATATTGTTAAAAAATGTATATTTAACAAACCATTGAGTAACTAATTAATTCTAAATGAAAATAAAACCCATTTTGAAATAGAAGGATTTTTTATGATAAACTATTAAAATATGAAATTATGTATTATTAAAAATAAATAAACATATCAGCCTTTTTGGATTATATTAATGATATTTATATAATATATATATTCAATATAATTTTTAAAATTCATCTTATGTGTTTTTATACATTATAAGTGAATAAATCCTAATTTATGAATAAAAAGAGTACTTTTCTAAATAGACAGTTTTGTGGCCTTTTGGTGGAGCACGTATTTTAAATTTAATTTTGAAAAATTTATTAATTTTATTTTAATGAAATAAAATAATAATATAAAAATTATCTTTGTTTTATTTTCTAGGTTTTTTATGATAAGATTCATGTTTTTATGAATGGAGAAAAATACAGAAATTTAATTTCAAATATATTATTTGTCTACATAATTTGTAGTTTTAAATTATATTTTTATTAGATATAATGTATAATTATATCAATATTATATCATTTAATTCTATTTAGGTCATTTGAATCAATTTCACATTGAATTTGGATATAATGTTTTTTGAATATTTTAATCATTTTTTACTTTAAAAACACGTATTATCATTCTATCAACAAGATTAATTATAAATTAACATTCCCCAATTCTATTTTTTGAATTATAAAAAATGAATTCAAAATTTATAATAATATGGACCAATTTTAATAAGTATGTCCTTATTTTTGTTAATATGAATATTAGATTTATTAATTTTTTTCCATGTTTAAGGGATAATTGGGTAATTAAGGGTAAAAATAATATTTTAAATATTTAAAAATTATCCTAACACTTGTCATAATTTTAGTTGATGAGGTATTTTAATATAAAATAACCACAGGTCCGATATTAATATCTTTTGGAGCATCTTGGATGAATTTAATCCCTTTATATTATTTTATTCAATAAAAATTTTACCTTATCATACTTTAGGTTTTAATATGTGAAATATATTTATATAAGGTTATATAAGATATAATTTTAACTATAATATGTATTTTTAAAGATAAAATAATTATATTCACCATTATAAATTCTTTGTAATATTTAAAGAACAGAATATTATATTAAAGGCTTTATAATAATGATGTAGTAATTTTTTAATTATTGTAAATATAAAACAAATGTTATAAAATATATTAAAATAAATATATTTTATATTATTAATTTCTTTCATGAAATTAATATATTATTTTTTAATTTTAGTGATTATTAATTTTTTTAATTTATCTTGTTTTTATTATATTTTTTGAATGTCAAGAAATGAATAGTGTTTATATTGACATTCATGTTATTTTAAAAATTAATAATATTTTATTAAAATATATAAAATACATAAAAATATAAAAATCAACCAAATTATTTGGAAAATTGTTGAAATATAAAAACTGATCCATATTTTATTATTTTGGAATTTTATTTCAACTGTATTAACCTTTAAATAGTAGTCAAACATGTTGTCATTTTAATAATTAAAGATGTAAAATGAGGGTTGAAACAAAATGGTACTGATTAAAAATAGTCAAAAAATGTATAATCTTTATTTCATGATTGTATTGGAACCCAAGATCATCTTAGATTCAAAAAACAATAATTGGATCCATTTGGAATAGAAAATTAATTTATATTAATTTAATATTTTGAAATATTCTAAGAGTGCCCCTCCCCTATCATATTAACGGGATCCTCTTCACCATTGTTAGTCAAACCTCAAAATCAATTTGGATCTACCAATATCATCACCAATACATTACTAGAATACATAAACCCATTCTAGAGAGATTATATTACACAAAACACCATCCTTGGTGGTCATAATGTGTTATTAAAAAGGGGTGGTCCGAGGAAGTGGTATAGTTTTTAATCTAGTATTTTTTTTATTTCATCATTAATGTCCACCAAATATTTTTCAGCTAGGATGAAATTAAAAAAAACCAGTATCCTAAATATAATTAGATTTAATTTTTAAATATCTTTAACTAAATCCAGCTTCACATCCATGAGAAGGTAAAATAAATATTTTTTCCTTGTGTATGGCGGACTACCACATCGGGAACAAATATAATTCAATTTCTATCACCTTATATCAGGAGTATCTATAATTTTTTAATTAATTTAAATATATGATATTAATTAATAATTTATCATTGTTAAATAATAATATATCATTTTATATCTCACCTTTCGATGCACAATAAAATGATAACGTCTTTTGGGCGTACATGTGAACTATTATCTCTACCAAGAGATGTGATTCATTTTTCATCACCACATCACATAAATTATATATACAAGTGTATGTCAATGATATATATAATAAAATTATATTTTCAACAACATTTTAATGTAAAATAGTTATTTACTTTTTTACATAATGATTAGTGAATAATGGAAACATTAATCATGCATAAATTTGACTTACCATCCCCATGACTGTAATATTGTTCATTTTTTAATTAATATGTAATTGATGGGTTTAAAAGTGTAATTTATTAAAAAAATTAATCATGATTTAATTAATATTATTCTATACATGATTTACTTATGACCACATCGACTATTGACACTATACCAATTTCATTTTGGACACATGTACCAAATATCATCAAAACCATCGTCATGAACATAAATAATAAATTAATTGTTATAACTTGAGAAAAAATCATATAAATTTAATAATTAACATAAAAAAATTTCTCATGAAATTAAATAATTATCCTCAGTTTATAATTCATATTTTTATATATTATATATGACAACTAAGACTCTAGGTAAGGGACTTTGTCTTAATATCCATTAATGGAGGTATATTGTGATGTTATAAACCCACCTAATTTTATGAGGTGTATATAAATCCCTACTAATATATCATATCATGAATTTATTTATTAGAATGTGATTTAATTTTTAAAAAATACTATTCAATCATTTTTTCTTATAATTCAAATATTTTAATGTGGTATGAGACACTTTGATTTAAAAATCTAATTTTTATGTTTACATATTTAATTTCAATTTTTTGTCCTACATTTAAATATACTCAATATTATTTTATACTTTCAATTTTATGTATGGATTATAAATGAAATTTTATGTTTATTTTTAATTTCATTTAATGGTTTTCAAAATTATTAATTTTATATATTTTATATGAACTATTTTGACAAATGAAAATAGGAATGTTTTATTAAATTTAAATAGTTATTTTAATTTTTGGGAATTTTTGGAATTGAATATGGTTTTCTAAATGAAAAATTGTTTTTTTATAAAAAAAGTGTTTTTATGTAAAAATACAACTGTTTTCGTAGGGTTTTATGATGAAAGAGGTTTATTAAAGAAATGTTAATTCAACATTACATGAAACAGGTGAGACCAATTTAGCTTATTTAATAGTTTCATCCCCATTTTGTCTCAAAGGTGATCCCGATAGAGCTTAAAAAAAGGTGTTACACCAGTATAGTTCATGAAAAATAGTTGATCCCAATGTAGCTTATACAAATGGTTGAGCACTATTTTAACTCATGTGTGATCTTTATATAGCGTATAATAAAGGTGATCCCCATTATAGATCTTCAATGCATTGTGTAATAATAAAATTTTATGTATTCTACATAGGTATTCTAATTTAAATAGGTTTTAATGGGTTTTGTGCATATTATGCTCTAAGTCACCTAAAAGATTTTTAGTTTCTTAATATTTATTTCAATGATTTAATTTTAGAAAGAAGAATGGAAATTTTTTTGGTGAAAATGTTTTTCATCTTTCACTCAAGGTAAAATAATGGGTTTTTCTTTTTTCACTGGACTAATATTTTTAATTATTTATATGTCCCTTAATGAGGGTTTTTATCTCATCCTATTTTTTAAAACTTTTTTCATAGGGTTAAATGATGAGTTGGGAAAAGGATGAGGAAAAAATGAAAATTGTGCTGTTATATCATGGAAGGACACCATTTTTTTATTTTATAATGTTTTTTTGTTGAAAAAATGTATACTGAGTAAATGTTTCCATTATTAATTTATGAAATTAAATTTTATGATTTTGTATGAATTATCTAAAAATATATTCGGAACATATATTCAAATGTGAATTCTATTTCAAAAGCACTATAAAATATAATGTTTAAGGTTGGGGACATACCGTTTATTTTCATGATAGATACATTGTACAATTGGATTCAAATTTTATATATATACGTAAATCATTTTGTCAGTATTAATGTATATATGATTATTTTTACATTCACGTTGAATATATATGCACGATATTATATAATGAGATGTGTGTCCGCTGAATCAATTGGGTATTTAATTATACCTCATCTAAAAAATTAGTTTGGTCCTGGGGATGTATGACTCATATATTTGGATATTCATGGGTCTGGTTCAGGGAGGGTACCAATGAATTATATATATATATTGTACTATTTTAGATGAGTTTTAAATAAATTACATAATAATACATTCCCAGAAACCATAAAGTTTCAGTTTCATTGAATAAAACATACATAAAAAATAATTTCATGAAATCTCTAAAATATATCCCGTAAAGGTAATCTCTCAGTGTACCCCTCTTTGATATTTCTTGACTATTACGTTTTTCTTAACTTGGAAAAATGTAAACTATATAAATGGAAATTTTAAAAGATATTTAAGTGAAAACATGAGTTATTTCAGTCATCAATCATATAAAATAATAATTTAATCATAATTTCACAAGAATGTTTTCAAAAATTATGATTTTCATACCCAATTAGTCATCGATCATAAAGAATGGGTCATTAATAAAGCTTTACCATTTCAAAATACATGTATATTAAGAGAGAGAAAATTTCATTAGTAAATATTATTAAATTATCCCATATCCTATGTTTAAGAACATATCATAACAATTTTGGAACTATTATAGGAATATAAAATCATTTCATTATTAAATGATAATTTCCAATACCATAATGACATAGTAAAAAATGTCCTATAATTTATTGTGTTAACTCCAAACCCTCTCTAATCCTTTGAATTTTTTAATCCCATTCTAACATCATATTATCCCATTAGTAATCAATCATTTCAAATATAATTTTATATATGTGTAATAATTACCCCACATATTTTAAAAATAAATCTATACAAATGTGTTACATATGATCATATAAATATCCATCATTCCATCAGGGAATGACCCAATGAAAAGAAATACGTTCAATAAAAACTTAATCCTTTCTTAATCCAAGTATCTTAGAGATAGAACATTGGTGTTATCATTACATAATATACAGGGTGAATCCAATAAACAAAAATAATATGTTTTAGATAAAAATTAACTTTAAAGTAAATTTATAACCCTTTTTCAAATAAAAGGAAAAATTATCATTTTAACTAGCTAAAATTTTAAATATAAATTGATAAAATATTATCAGAATGATTACTATTGAAAATATCCATTGAAAATTTTAAATAAATATTTAAAGGAAATAATTTCCATGATGGCTCAATAATTTATTAGTGCCATATAGGTTCAAAAAAAAGATTCATTTTACATTTTTTTGTAAAAAGTAAAAAATAAATTATTTGGAAAAACATTATAAAATTTATTTGTTTAATATTTTATAATGAAATTAAAATATGGATTAAAATGATAATAAATAATCATTATATTATATAATATTAAATTATTGAAAAAAATTAATGAATACATAGATAGAATAAAATGTTCTATGTCAAAAGATGGAATAAGGAAGACATTTCTCAATAAAATATTCATAGTCCGATTAAGTATATCTTAGATGAGAATAAAAGGATAACATGAAAATTGAAACATAATCAGAGTATTGTAAATTATATTTTTCTAACAGATAAATAGAATGTAATTCCTCCCATGGATGTTCTATAGTTAACTAAAAAAATTATAAATGTGATAGAAACATAAAAGCATACGAGATATTTGGAATGTCATCATACAAACACTTAAATGCATGTATTATAAATTGTGATTTATTATTCTTCCATATCAAGAAAATATTTATACTTCAAACAATATATTATTAATTTATAATAATCTGTTACCCATTTATTTTCAATTCATTAATTTATTCAATATACATGTTTAAACTAGTCTATTTCTAAAGCATATTTGGGTTCATCGATTCTAGATCATGAACCTTACTAAATATTTATTCATATATATTATATTAATAATTTTATAGGTATAAAAAATAATCATTATTTAAAATTTAATTACTAATTATTTAGTGTGATGATGAAAATTGAATTATTACACTTTGTGGATATAATATTTTTTTTTCATATGCATGGGTGATTTTTTCACTTTTAAATGGATAGAACCAAAGAAAGGTCAAATTTAATTCAACTTTAAAATTTAATAGATATATCATAAATATAACATATATTAATTAAAAACACTTATATCACCATCCATATATATTGAAAATTAAAACTAAATCACATCGTTGAGTAAAGGGGGTAGTTAACACGTACGCATGAATATAGTTATCATTTCTCATATGATAGAAAACAGAGAGAACATTATTCATAATTTTACATAAAACAAATTCAATATAATTATTTGATAAATTTTATTTGGTTGTAGAATATTTTAGGGAGGTTAATGAAGGAAGAAACTCAAAATAGTTCTTTAAATATAGTTATATATTCTTTAAAAAAACATATTTTGGTGTACACCTCATGTATTCAAAGGATATTTATTTATAAAGACAATAATATCTATATAATATAAAGTTCATTTATGTAGATAATTATTAAGGGATTTATTAATAAATAGAGATCAAATTGTATTAAAAAGTAAATAGATGATAGGTCAATTTGTAAGAGATATGAGTGTCACTCTTGTAAATACTTCAAACAATAAAATAGAAAAATCCATTTACTAGTATAATTTATACAATGTGGCCAATGGTTTCATGATAATATATTTTATTATAAAAAAAATCATCAATCAGTAATATTATACTTTCTTAATTGATATTTTAAACATTTTCATTTAGATTAAACCCCCATAAACCTGTTTTTGACAATAATCAATGTAATAATTTTTTTCTCCAATTTACATTTTGTTATGACCGAAAATTACAATGGTAATTAATAATTTTTGTAAATATTAGTTAAATTAAGGATGTAACTATATCATATTAAAATTTAATATATTTCAAAATTTAACAAAACTAGTATTTTTTTGTAATTTCATTTGTATGAATAAAAGTGAATAAAATCTTTTTACACTCCTATTAAAAACTTTTGATGAAAGTTATCGAATTTTATTGAATATATTTTATACCTGATTCATTAAAATTACTCAAAAAATTGAAAATAAAATTTAATATGATAAAAATAGATCATACATATAAAATTTCTGTTTTTCAAAAAAATAACTTTTTAAATTTAAATGTCCTTAATTTTATTTCGTACCATTTCAGAATCAATGAATTCATTTTCAACATTAGTAAACAAGAATTTCTTATAATTTTAATACATTGAATTAATTATTAAATTATACATATATAGAAAAATAATTATTATAAAAAGTATGTCACAGTAGTTCTTTCGAATCATGATTACATCCTACATGATTTTGAAATTATTTTTAAAATTTATATTTCCTTGAAAAAACATTTTAAATATACATAATTTTTTAATTTATGTGAATTATTCACATGAGTTCAAGTATTCATTCTTTAAAATATATTAATCATAAATATTTTTTAATGTGAAATTTATTCTAAAATATAAGGGTCTTATATTCTACCACACTTAAAAAAATTTCACTCTAAACATACTATAAAATTTTTGAAAACAAAAACATGATACCACATCATTATTAAATCCTATTGCTCACATGTTACTTTCTAAAATTTATGATTCCTCTAGAGATTCTTAACCAGGTTAGTAGTCATGTTCATTATCAATTTATCTCCATGTGATATTATTTCTACTAGTTATTATTCATTATAATGATCATGATCTAATGGTACACTCTATTTTTTCAGTATATGTGATGTATTTTTTATATATATTCTCAAAAGAGTTGCATGGAACACATCTAGAACTTTGGAGAGGTTTGGAAGAAGGACCAAATGAGAAGTCATCATCCTAAGATGGTCAAGAGACTCATGTGGCCAATATTTTTAGAAAATAATTTTCACTTCATTACATATCATATAATATTCATCAATATAGATATATGTATGAACATATTATCCCTAAATATAAATTATATATCATAAAATTTATTTTCCAATTTAAATTTAAATCAAATCTGAGCATCCATGATGTTTTTCTGAATGAAACTTACATTATATTTTATTTCCACAATTACCACATGTCTCAAAAATTTCTATTCCCCATCATTATATCATTATGATAGATTTTGGTACGTGATTTTATATAGGTATTCATAAGGATCACTGTAAATTACTGAGTGAAAACTATTGTTGTAGGAAACATAAACTAAATGAATGTGTTAAAACAAAACTCTATTTAAATATATAACGAATTCACACATCATGGTTTATTGGGCTTGAATAGTCCTCTAATACTATACATATCTATGAGTTATATAGTTCCAAATATAATCTCTATATTTAATTCTTGGTGAAACAACATGTGAATATTGTGTTAAACCTCAAATATCAATTTTATATGAGTGAGATTATAACTCCATCATATAATTCCACTTGCTTATGTATAACCTAGAGATATAATTTGGAGATAAATATACATTGATATCAATGATATATTCTGATTTTATAATAAGACTATCTATAACCCAAATACCCTTATTCCCTTTTGATTTATTAGGGAGTATGATAATTATTTATTACACGATATTTTCACATTTTACTCCAGTGTGGTTAATTATTACAAAATATGTGTTTAATAATGTCTCTCACCTTTACTAGACTTTCATACCAAGCAAAGGGATATGTACTACACAATAACACTCTTTATGTTTTCCCACTATAAATTATCTCTAATATCTCCATACAACTTCATACATATTGGGTCAATATAGAAATATGAACTATAAGAATTATCTAAAAACTACATCTTTAATTCAGGTATTAATGGGACACATATTTTTTTCATTAACGATATCATTATATTTCTATCATGACGCAACTTAGTAACATTATTTAAATTATTTTATAACCCCACATCTTCCTCTTCCACCACATTCATCATTACATGAATAAATGGTTGAATAATTTTCAAAGGATTATAGTAATTACTAATTTTTTTAGGATTTATACAACAATCCAATAAAATTCCATATTTATTAGATCCATTTCAATCCACATTATGAATAAACTATTATGTTCCTTATGACATTGAGCCTCAACCAAATTTATCCCAATCTTAATTTCCCAATATATTGATAAATAAAAATATTTAATCAGTTCCAACCACCCCCTTTGATTCATATTAAACCCATTCTCTATGAATATATACTTTAAAAAATAAAGGTCATTATATATTTCATACCTATCACCATAATAATAATTCTTCTTTATCATTAATGTAATACTTTTAGTTTGCAGTTCTAAATATTTAGTTACGTAATATTTTTGATAAACGATTAATTATGGATTAGAATAAGATAAAATCATGTCATTCTTCCCTATAAAATAACCCAAATTCATTATTTGGGAATTAAATTATATTGAAAAAACATTCTCTACTTTAGGGATGTTTGAGCATTGCATCACTGACAGACCTTATCGTCAGTTCCCTAAACCTTTCTTCACATTCATTGGCCCAATGTAAAATATAACCCTTATGCGACAAATTGGATTGTTGTTTTGATTTCCATGTAAAATTCATAAAAAAGAATCTATATTATCCAAAGTTTCAAATAAACCTCTGTATTTTACTCACCACGGATGGTTTCTGCCAATTTTTAAAAAATATCATTTTAGGGGTCCACCGATACACCCTTTCTTATAATTACTTGACCCAGGAATGATATTTTGTAAACAAAAGTCATAGTTAGTATATTTTTCATACATATTATATTCTCATGGTCTTTAAAACCATACCCAAATGATCTTCATTCCATTTTTCTCTCTTCTAATAAATAATAATTTCATATATAAAGACCATGAAAATCTAATCATGGAATTTTATAATGACCGTATCGATGAAATACTTAAATATAGTGAGGTATTTTGTAATTCCATATGGAATCAAAATAAATAAATAATGAACATACCTTATCTAGAGGGTAATATATCTATCATCTTGACTCTCAAGTGATGTTATTTATAAAAGGAGTCCATCATTGAAAATTATTGATCTCTTCATAGTTAATGAATAAAATAATCAATACGGAATAAGGGATACATGTTTTGATAATAGTAGTTTTCCCGTTATAATCCATGAAAATTAATATTTATAAGACTTTCTAATTAATAAAAATAACATGTGAACCCCCTGGAGAATCACCTAGATGAATGAATCCATTTTCAATACTCTCATAATGTTGCATCTTTACTTCCTATAACATAATATAGGAAATTCATTAAGTATTATATGAAATTTTCATTATTAAAAGTATTAGTTTAATTGAAAAATCATTATCACAATTTTGGGGAATGTTAAGACCCGTCCATAGGGTCCCATGCCCTGACTACCCCATGACTGCCTCCCGAAGGCCAAAGGCTGGTGACTAGTACCGAAGGTCTCAACCTATGTGTGGGAGGAATTTTCCTAATTAACTGTATATACAAACATGCCCAAAAACATCCCAAAAAATTGGAAGGGGAAAAAATTATACTAAAAGAATATTGAGTACAATTTATATCTAAAAGAAAGTTGGCTAGAATACAAACCCAACAAAAAGGACCAAAACCACAAAGTTCAAAAAGGTGAACTGCTGGACAACCATGGAAAACTTCACCTGATTATAAGAGTAGTGAAACTACTGAAATCCATATTAGTACATCATGTCCGTCCTATCCAACTAGGCACCACACAGTCCTAGGCCACCAAGTCCACCGTCTATGTGTGAAACAATCTTGTCTCATTGGGCTCCACCGGGTCCTTATCCACTGAGGTCTCTATAGAAGCATAGATCATCTGCATGGGACACGACAAGCATGGGAAGGGATCGTTTAGGGGTGAGTAACATGAAACATAGTAGGGAACCCAAAACAAAAAATTAAATACAACACAATAATCTTAAAAGGAAATCATGAATCAAAAAATAGCTCACACTGGGTATGATCAAGGGAAGTGATAATGTATCATCATCCATATCATCAAACCCCTTAGTTGTTGGAGAAATTATCTTCTATCGAGTAAAGTGGGTATGTACGGTCACACATAGCCACTTCCAATTAACCTTGGACTGTTGTGGTACTCATCCAGGATGATTATCATGGGTATGTTGTGTCACACAGAGCTGCTCTCCACCCTGGGCATAGAGGGTCATACAAAGCTGCTTCCCACCATGGATGAACTAAGTTACTCTTCCTGTCGAGTAACTTGGGTCCAGTGGGTCACACATAACTACTTCCGTACATGGTCTTGCTTGGTTACCTAGAGATTATTCTCACTCGGTTGTCATTGACTAGCCTTCCAGTATCAGCCAACTGCAGGGTTACCTACTTAGTGTACTTTAGATAACCACTCCTCAAGCCATTTTCCACATATCGACATCCAAGAATGTCACCACAAATAATGAAAAAATATCCACCACATCAAGAGGGTCAAAATTAAACAAATAGCTCGTCAATCAGACGTAGTGTTTGCAAGATACAAGAACTTTAGAAACCAAGGGATCATATGTGATGGGGCCTGATCAGACCTGGTCAGACTGACCCGACCAACCCGGCCTGGGGGTAACACTTGGTTATTTAATTAAACACAACCTAACCTAGTTCAGGTCAGGGTCAGTATTGTCTGGCCTGACTTGTGGGTTAGGCCTAATGAGTCTCACTAGCCCCTACCCAGTTATTACAAGGGTCTAGCCCACTAGGTCGCCCGATGAACCGGTCTAGTCCGTCTTGGATCTAAGGTCACAAGTCCTGCCTTTCGGTGCGGGTCCCTCCCTCAAGGTGTGGGTTTGGAACCCTGGCAAGGGACATGCCCTCTAGACATTGGACCAGCCAACTGGGCCATGAGGCGGGCCCGACCTGCTGGGGGCTTGGCCCGCCAGCAAGGACCAGATGATGGAGTGGCCGGTGGTGCATTGTGTAGCCATGACATGGTAGCCAGGTCGTGTCTAGCCCCAACTAGCCACCCCAACACTGGGCACCTCCATCCGCGATCGACAGACCGTGACACACAATTATCAGGTGGGCTAGACTTGAGAAACCCCTTCATGCAGTGCCTGCCTGGCGCCACGTCACCCAGCCATCATCGTGCGCCGACGAGCTCACCACCTCCACCACCCGCGGTAGCCAACACCACTGCCCAGATGTTTAGAGGACCACAAGACGTGCTCCAGTGGTCTTTCCTACATGCTATCTACACCTACAGTCCCCGAAGATTACCCTCTTCACTGAAAATGCCTCAATTTTGTCTTGTTGTGACATGGAAGATACAGACCCCAAGAACACCCGAGCGGAGGTGCTCGATCCCTGTTCATGTCATCCCAAGCCCTCCACATTAGAGGTTTAGATCAGGGGGGGTGTTTGTGGAATGATGTTCATTCATTTAATTCCATGTTTGAATCATGGATAATAAATTCCCAAGAAAAGTCACCCTCTCACATAAATGTACGAATCATGGATCGACTTGTTTATGGGTTGATCTGTGTCCATAGTTTCAAGAAAAAGTATAATAGGGAAGAAAATTGAAATAAAAGTCAAACCTCTACTCCACTAAAGTTTCATTATATAGCATTAATCCTTGAGAGTACACGACATTGAAATCATCACATCCGACTTCATTCATTGAGGTTCATCAATGTCGGTGATTTCTAATCGGTATTCCTCATTATTCATTGGGGAGGAATCATGTCATAGGTTTGTACATGAATCCTAAAAGTTTAATTCTCAATCCACCAATGTTTCAGACATTAAAAAATAAATCACTTTGAAGCGTTTCAGTTAAACTCTGATGTCGCATCATTATGGTGTTTCATTTATGAAATATTTTCACTATTACGCTTCCTTTATTGTATTGGTACGCTATGTGATATAGGAAGTTAATGAGCATCATTAATGTGTCTCATCACTGCCTCGTCGCATCACGATAATGTTTTCATCTTCCGCTGAATAGATGAGAAAATATATAAAATAACTTTTTAAGTTATTTTATTATTTTTCTCAAAAAGTCTGAAAATAATCATTTCCATTTGGCCCTTGCTAGAGGAATTAAAGAACATTATAGGAAAATTATGAAATTCTGAATCCAATGGTTCCCTTGTATTTTGAATCCAAGCATCAGTTCAAAAGATATAAAATCCCAAAGACACATTATTGAAAGTACCTTAAAAAAAGTTCAATATTTAGTTCCAGGGTGTTCGGGCCCCATAATCACGTGTCGTCAGAGAACACATTATCAAAATAATTCCATATAATTAAAGAAAATTACATGAAATTTTAAAGACAATACATTCTCCCCACATTAGTGTTTAAATCCCCAATATCCTAAATAAAAACAAATCAAACAGATGGGGGTGCAGAGCACCAAACGGTGCTTCCTACTCCCATGTCCTCTCCTAGAGATTCTAGTGCTTCCATAAAACATGCACTAGAGGAATCATCCTCCAATGTAAGATACACAAATATCGATCCTCTATCTCTACCATGAACTCCAAAAAACGTTTCCCCATCATCAATGTCTATCTCACCCATGTTGATGAGGTTCGATGGATCATGCATGTACCATCTTAGCTGCGATAGATGGAAAACAACATGTACATAGTGTATCTATAGGGGAAGATCTAGGTGGTACACCACCTTGAAAACTCTACTAAGTATCTAAATGGGTCTGATGAACCTTGAATATAGCTTTCTATTCTGTCCAAATCTCTATTACCCTCATCATGTTGATACCTGAAGGAACAAATGGTCTCTGTCCTCAAACTCCAAGGGTCTCAGTATCCTGTGGGAATAAAACTTATGCCTCCCCTATGTAGTCCACATCCGCTCCTAGATGATCTGCACCATATAAGTGGTAGAACGTACTAAATCTAGACCCATGTGGTCCGACACCCCTTAGTCTGTCTAGTATATGGGTGATTTGCAAGGCTGCCCATTCAAGGATTCAAAAAGTGTCGTTCCAATGGTGGACTGGTAAATTTTGTTTTACTCAAACTCCCCTAGTGGCAGGTGGTCCTCCCAAGTATGTCCAAAGTCATGTACAAAATCATGAAAAATGTCCTCCATGGTATGTATTGTTCTATTCATCTGACTATCCATCTGGGGATGAAAATCCGTGCTCAAATGCAGCTACATAACAAATGCCTCCAATAATACCTTCCACAACCAGTATATAAAGCGGGAATCACGATCTGAGATGATCATCAAAGGCACCTTGTGAATCTTCACTATATCCTGGATGTAGAGGCATCCCTATCCCTCTTTGGGTCCCTTATTATATATGGGTAGGAGGTGAGCCGACATGGTGAGTCGGTCAATGATCACCCAAATAAAATCATGGTATCTGGATGTATATGGTAACCCCATCACGGAGTCCATCCAGAGTCCATCCAACTTCCACTCTGGTACCTCAAGTGGCAGGGTCTAGCCTGTTGGAACCTGATGTTGGCCTTCACTTGATGAAATGTAAGGAATCATGAAATAAACATGGCCACTACTCTCTTCATCCTCACCCACCAGCACTGACATCGGAGGTACTGGTACATACTCGCCACTCTGAAATGTTCCACCAAATGGGACGTATGAAACTCCTTCAAAACCTCCTCCTGCAATGTCACTATTACTATGGTGCACCCTCTAAAAATAATGGCATGCTCCACACTTATCGAGAATCCATAATGAGCCAGTCCTGAGGAAAAATAAGCACTGCAGGCCCCATATTCAACATCCACCAACTATGCCTCCCTAACTCTCTATAAGAAAGGGGGAGTAACAGTCATCGACCGAAGGTAAGCGACTCCACCATCATCCACAAAGGATATCAGCATCACAGATAACTGCTATGTTGCCTCACTGAACAGTTTCAAACAAGCCCTCCCACTGAGTGCATCTTCTACCACAAGCACATTCACAGGAGTATAGACTATCTAAAAGACATAGTTCTAGAGAAACTCTAATCATCAAAATTTTCTCAAGTTGAGGTCCTTATCGGTGAATATATACTTGGGATTCCTATGGCAGAGTAAATTGTAAACTGCTCACCCATCAAGTAGTGCCGCCACATCTTCAAGGAAAAGACCACTACTGCTAACTCCATGTCATAGGTCACAATGTTCTTCTCATTATTCCTAACCTGGTGTGATCCATAGGCGATCACTACTTTCTCCTACATCGAGACACAACCCAGCCCGGTACTTGATATACTGTAATAAACTACACACACAAGTCCCTCCTCTGATAGTCTCAAGATGGGGGCACTAGTCCGTATCCATCTCATCTCTTGGGAACTAATCTAAAATTTCTATGTCCACATGAATGTTTGTCCCTTACATGCCAATTTATATTAGTGTCCTACTACTCAGGAGAAGTCATGCACAAACCTCCAATATTAACCCACCAACCCCAAAAATCTTTACACCACTGTCATGCTCTTGGGTGGCTCCCAAGAAAGTACCACCTGTATCTTTACCAAATACACATCAAATCCATCCCCTGAGATGACGTGTTCTAGTAATTGAACCTCCCAAATCCAAACAAACTCTTTGAGAACATTCCATGATGATGGTTCTCTCAGAGTGTATCTTGAACTATCCATATGTGTGTATTGTTTTCCTCCTCCCACATTGAGTACACCAGGATGTCATCAGTGAAGACCATGATGAATCGGTCAAGGCAAGGTGGGAAGATCCTATCCATGAGGCCCATGAACACTTATACGGTGTTAGTCACACAAAAATGCATCACCAGGAACTCATAGTGGTCATACCATCACCGAAAGCCAATATTTGGTATATCCTTGTCCCATACCTGAAGCTGGTGATAACCTAATCTGGTATTTATCATTGAGAAAAACTTCACTCCCTTCAGCTAGTCGAAGAGTTCATCGATTCTTGGCAGTGGATACTTGTTATTAACTATCACATGGTTCATGTTCCAAATTTCCTCCAAATGTACCCTAAACTCACGAAGCTCTGCCTGAGCCAACCAATATTCCGGTGTGGATATTGGTGTCGGACAATGGTAAATGTCAATGAAAAGTCTACCTCCATGCAAGGAGGTAGTCCCGAAACATCCTCAGAAAAAAATCTCCCTACCTGTACACCACAATGGTAAAGATCATATTCCTCTAATCCACTCTACCAGGGTGGGATATCCAACTAGTGAGTTATCGGCTGCACCCTCCTCCAAGAAAATATGTCACACACTGTAAGGATTTTTATTCTCACCGGTGATGGAAAACCTGGTCCCATATCTACAGATACGTCGAATTGTACTCGTAAAATAATCAATCTAAGAATGAATTGTTGATAACCCGTCCATACCCAAGATGACATCATAAGGCCTCGACACTGCTACTAGGAGATTCCAGCTGAATATATCAACTTCTAGTGTAATCTCATGATGCCGGAACCAGGGTGTAATGGTCGAATCATCACATATATGTGTCTCTAGCCATAAATATCGAGCCAAAAACTCCACTAGAATATATGAGATCTGAACAAGAGCCATGACAAGGAAAGGGTGACTAGCATCAGTGTCTATAATAACAACAACTAGGGTGGAGAAGACATTGATCATACCTTAGATCATCTCTTGAGAACCATGGTCAAAATACTTTTCTTCCTGGAGTTGAGCTCACCTCTGCGAGCCTTATACTAGAGGTTGGGGTAGACCATCTATGGATGGTGGTGGTAACACCTCAAACCATCACCCACTTCTCGCTTCTCAGATAGCTCCCATACCACATGCGCTACCCTGCAGACCTCCTTGCTCGAACTGCTGCCTCTACATCGGCAATCCTTCGACCATTTACAGGTCATCTGTAAGGTGGGTCAGGCAGTCAGATGCCATGTGTCCCTACCCACCACACACGAAGCACTTCCTGGCTCTCTACTGACTCCCCCTGGAATGGGAGCCACACACTACCAATCCTGAGTCATAGGGACAGCCTCTAAAGGTTTGGCCTGCTTGGAACCACATGTCTACTATCTCCTACCTACTGAACACTCTTCCACCTAGAATTTACTGGCGGCTCAAGCCATTAGTGTCTGCTCCTCCAAGATGATCTCTACTATAATGGAACTCTCCAGCACCCTGACCTAGATAGGGATTCTTTATGACAACACAAATACCCTGATCTCCCAGACGAGTACCTACTCCAGGGCTGAAGCCCCGAAGAAATGGTCTCACACCATGTCTATGGATTGGCAAGATATATCAGTAAAACCCGGCGAGTACTCAACTAAAGAAATGGTGGACTACTAAAGGCGAAGCAGCTTTTTAATGCACACAGAAAAAGGTTGTAGGAAAAAACTCCTCCTGCAAAAGCTGCTCAAAGTATGACTAGGAGTGGGTCGCCTCATCCTATGTTTGGGTCTTCAAAACCTAAAATCTCCCTACCGAGCCTTATATATGGCTCACTACCAATATCTCTATATGTTTAGGTAGTTTCCTCACTCTGAAGAAGACTCACTTCATAACTTTCTTCCAGTTCTCAGTGACCTGAGGATCCATCTCTCCCCTAAACATGGGAGGTCTCTGTCTTTGAAACTCATGTAGGGAACTAAGATAATGAAATTACTCTACCAGAACTGCCGATAGTAGGTTCTTACCACTAGGTGGTGGTAGAACTGGTTCAACACCAAGTGGGGGCATCTCAAGCATTGGTCCCAGAACATATGTCTCGTCAGTAGGCAGTTTATCCTCACAACCTCGGATTGGGATCCTAACAGGTCGTCCATGGGGAGGAATCCTGAAATAGATCAAGAAGTACCATGGTCAAAAAGTTATACCTAGTGAGATGAATTTCATACAGAATAACATAAAGAGACACAAATACAACCAATGTTTTCATTTATTGAGCCAAAAAGCAGAATTCAAGGTTTTAGTGTATGGATACATTGGCTGTCATACCAATACTGGACTCCCCAAATATGAATGTCAGAGTCAAAACTCCTACACTGTTTCCCCTAAACAAAACACAGAATCACAGTCTTTGTGGTAGGAATAACTTTTCCCTGACAACACATTTTAATGAACCGTCCCCTAGTGCATGTTCTTTGACTACCCCAATCCTGCCACCCAAAGGCCAGGGGCTGGAGACTATCCCCAAAGGTGTTGACCTACAAGTGGGAGGAATTTTCATGGTTACATATCTGCAAACACATTCCAAAAAACGTCCCAACACACTGAAAGTGGAAAAAAGAACATTAAAACATGACTGAGTACAAATTATAGCTGAAAGAATGTGAGACAAAATACAAATCCAACAAAAAGAACTAAAACATAATAGTTAAAAAAGGAGCTCTGATGGCCATCCGTGGAAAACCCACATGATCCTAAGAGTAGTGAAGATAATGGAATACAAAGTATTACATCATGTCTGCGTTGTTCTATTGGGACCAACCTGGTTCTAGGTCTCCAGGTCCACCGTCGAAGTGTCAATCAATCATGTCTCACTAGGCTATACCGGGTCCCATCGACCTATGTTTCTATCAAGGCATTCATCTTATTCATAGGACATGACACACATTGGTGGGGCTTGTTTAGGGGTGAGTAACACATTAAATATTAGGGTCCCCCAAAAAAGGAGAGACCACAAAATAATATTCAACATAAAGCATGAATCACAAGACATATCACACCAAGTATGTTCTAGGGTAGTGATTATAACATCATCAATCATATCATCACACTTTTATATTACTAGAGAAATCTGTATCTATCAAGTAGAGTGGGCATTCCAGGTTACATAAAGACACTTCACATTAACATTGGACATTTGTGGTATTCATCCCTGACAAGTATCGTGGGTATGCTAGGTCACATAGAGCCGCTCCCCACCGTGGGCATGTCGGGTCACACATAATTTCCTCCCACCATGGATGAACTGATATACTCCTCCTATCATGTACCATGGTTCTACTGGGTCACAAAGATTCACTCTGAACTATGGGCCTTTCGAGTCACATAAAGGCACTTTCTACTAGGCCGTCGTCGAGTAGTCTTCAGGTCTCATCCAACCGTATGGTTCCATAAGAAGCATGCTTGGTAGAATCGCTCCTCATTCCATTCATCATATATTTAAGTCCATTAAAGTCACCAAAAAGTATTAAAAAAAATATACTTCATATCAAGAGGGTTCCA
The DNA here is from genome assembly GCA_963277665.1 of Viscum album. Lineage (NCBI taxonomy): Eukaryota > Viridiplantae > Streptophyta > Magnoliopsida > Santalales > Viscaceae > Viscum > Viscum album. Next base: position 633,861,652 of record OY728138.1, on the reverse strand, counting down.
ATGGTAAAAATGTCTTGTCAATATGACGTGTGGATTGCAAGGTATAAGCATTTTAATAACCAGGGGGTCAGTTGCGATAAGGCCCGGTCAGACCTTGTTGGACCAACCTGACCGACCCGGCCTGGGGGTCCCACATACCTCATTTCATTTATATGGACCTTCCCTGACCAGGTTCAGGTTGGGGTCGGTATGGTTCATCCTGTCTAGTTGGTTAGGCCCAACGGGTCTCACTGGGCCCCACCCGGTTTAACTGGGGATCCACTTCGATGCATCACCAAGTGACTCGGTCTAGTCCTTATCGGCCCAAAGGGCATGTGTTTGGATTGCTAGGGTATTGTCCCTCCAATTTAGGACTAGTCATTGAAGCGTCCGACAGTGCACTGTTCTACTAGGACGTGGAAGTTGCGCTGTGTCTAGCCCCAACTAGCCCCGCGGACGTAGGGCCTCTCTAGCCGTGGTCAACTGACCATGGACCGCACTACCCTAGGAGCCCATACGTGGGACACCGCCTCCATGCGGTGCTCTCCTGGAACCATGTTACCCAGCTGCCGTGGGCCACCACCACTACCACCACCGGCTCTGAATGGATGTTTGGGGGACCACCAAACGTGCTCTAGTGGTCTGTTCTTTGCACCATCGATGCCTATAGTTCCCATATATCACCCTCTTCACTGCGATGGCCTCAATTATGTCTTACCATCACTTCGAGGATAATGACACCAAGAACGCATGTGCAAAACTTCCTCGGGCCTTGTTCTTGTTGGCCCGTGACATCCTCAGTACATGTATAGAATAAGTCAAATGTTAGGGGATTGAAGTTGAATAATTTAATTCCAAGTTTGAATCCGGAATAATAAATCCCCATGAAAAGTCTACCTCCCGCATAAACGAATGAATCTAGGATAAAACTATTAGTAGGCTGATCCTTATTCATCATTTCTAGAAAAAGAAGACTAGGGAAGAACTTTGAAATAAAAATCATACCCCTACGTCGCTAATGCTTGATGCCGCAACATTCGTCCTTGAGGGTATAAGGCGTCGATGTTGTCACTTCCAACATCATTCCTTGAGGTTTTTAAAAGTCGGGGATGTATCACCAGCATTATTAATTCATCATTAAGGAGGAAATTAATCGGATAATATTCTATGTTTAATTATCTATCCCCAACATGTTAGATAATAAAAAATAATTCACATCGCAGTGTTTCAGTTACATTGTGGAGTCTCTTCGTAACACTATTTTATTTATGAAACAACATCTATGTTACTATTCCTCTATTTTAACATTACACTACATTATATAGGCCATTAAGGATCCTCATTAATGTTCCCATTCTATGCCCTGTTATCATACCACAACGTCACTGTCCACCGCTCAACAGACGAGAAAGAATATAAAATAACATTTAATGTTAGTTTAGTATTTTTCTTGAAAATTCCAAAAAATAAACATTTTCGTGCAGACCTTGCCTATGGATGTTAAGTTCATTCTAGGTGAATTTTAGGGTTTTGAATCCAATGGTTCCGTCGTATTTTAATCAGAATACTTTTTCAAAATAAATAACATCTCACTCGCATGTTTACTGAATGTACCTTAAAAAATTTAAAATTCTATTTTGGGCTCTGCAGGACATAGAATAACATTCCTTCAGAGTGTGTGGTATTAGAATAATTCCATATAATTTAAAAAAATTACATGAAATTTCTCAGAAATTACAAGTAATACAATCAAAATCTTCCAGATGTACACCGATTTATTTTCACAAAAAGGAATATATTCATTATTATCAATCACCAAAACCATTTTAGATAAATACACTTTATGGATATCTAATAAGGAATATTCAATTGATGTAGTTTTAATGGGATGTTCATATAAATCCTCACATAGATAGGTAATCATTAGTTCATTCAAAATATCAAATTCATCTATCCATTCTCAATAATAGATTTTTGGAAATTTATAAACAATAAAGATCCATGATAAAAATGTCATCAAATTATACTAGATGAAGAACCACTTTTTTTATGAATAACATTTCAATGAACTTAAATACTATAAGTGATATATATATTAGATGTGATCATCTTACAATTTAGAGTTTTGAAAGAAATCTAATATTTGAGGCTGACTTATTATATTCATATAAAATTATTCACATATGAATGAGTTTTTATAATCAAATTAATATAAGAAATTTCTAGTTATATAGTAGATGACATGTGTACAATTCACCACATAGTTCTAATGACCCAATTTGAAGGTTGTGATCGGGTGTGATTTCAAATTATCTATTGTCTTATGTGTTTTTTTTTTGAAAAAATTCTCATCATTAAAACATATATTTATTCATTAGATAAAATACATCCCATACTCCATGAATTTATAACATTGAAATGTTGGTGGTGTGTTTAGATGGCATATTTCCACATTCATTTCAATAGATTATCTCTTTACTAGTCATCAAGAATCCCTTGCTTGATGGACTTCCCTTATATAGTGGAAATATATTCTAGTTCATTTAGAGATTGTTTACCCCACACTACACTAAAAAATTATGGTAGTAATTATGATTCACGATCTATACATTATAGGTTTTTATGTGAATTTCTCTAATACTACCTTTCACTATGTTATTTAAAATATTATTTTAATTATTGGAATCCCCACTCTTCATTTCTTCATTGAGACATCATCATAAAACATATTTATATCTTCTAAAGTCCTATATGGACATTGAATTTTTTGAAATGGTTTTAAATTCCGAAAACTGACAATTGAGTCATTAAATGTTGCTAATAAAACAAGATTTATTCATTACATGTCTTGAAAATTTTCACTAATAATTACTAATAGGTTCATTATCCTTCTTCATAATTGTAAGGAATTCCCTCTATATTTTCATTTCTATAATTCACAAAAATGAATAATGAGAAATATCCTCTTAAAAAATCCATCTCTATGGAGTCACATTCTTCACCTTTCTCTAGACTAAAAAAATGCACTCCACTGATGATCTATTTGACAAAAAAATGGTATACTTCCATGATAGAATTTTCCTTCTTAGATCATTAGGTAATGGAACATTTCAATTTTAAAAATACAATTTTTTGGGAACTAGTGGATTTTACGATACACTAAAATTAGTGTTATGATAACTCCTGAAAGTTGTAGTGGTGAAATATTCGATTTCTCATGTGGAATCAGAGTATTATTCATGGCCTATGTTACTATTGAAAAAAGAGTTATAATTTCTACACACATTTAGTTTCATTAATCTAGAGATAAATCATTTAATTATCCATCACATTAGTTTTTAGCATGATTCCACCATGATACATATACTAACTAAAAACACCATAGTTTAAGCATTAAGGTACGTTTAAAATTTTCAATAATAATTCCATCATGAAAATTATTACTGATATATCATAAAATAGGCCACGTTATCATAACTATATTCCACGTTTAGGTTCCACATATGCCTCATTAAATTCATTATAGGTTTTTTATTATATCAATATCTTCCAAAATAGAAAATCTTATCGAATAACTAAACCCATATTTGATACCAACAGAGATTACATGATTGTTACGTAAATAAAAATTTCTTCATTTTTTTGTGTAATCAGTAAAGTTTATAATAATACAACACCAAAGTTATTAAAGTAATAATTAATTAGAAGGAAAAATATAAAATTAATAAATGTCATTAGATTATTAAACATATAATACACAGTTGCACTTTTATATTTCCCTTCATATAAATTCTATAATTAAAAAATTCATTCATAAGTCTAGAAAAATTAACACATTATTAAGGGTGATCTTAGATTCTAAGTAAGGAAAAACTTGGGAAATATCATTTAATGTCCATATTAAAGAATAAAATGATAGCAATGGTATATCATAATGATTAAAACATAACATTCTCATTACAAATGACTCATATATCATATATCCTAAGTAATGGAATAATGCATTTCCATTTAATTAGACATTAGTATTATGTCTGGGGAATCATCATTCATCAATATTGATCCATTATAAAAAACCATAAGTATAAAAATAATTCATAGTCATGTTTTCAGAACCATAATCATAAAAAAATATTTTTTAAGAAAGGGATCACCACTAAGTCTATCATGACAATAAGACAATGTCCTATAATAGGTTGGTTTCACTCACCAACCTATTTTTCTGACTTGATTTGGTTACCTCCCCATCCTCTATCATATTATTTTATATGATAACATTGATTACAAAATTTATTATAGGTTTATATAATTTTCATCCCATATGTAACATAATTAAAACCATACATATATTCAATATAAACTCATAGAAACATTCATCATTACATTAGCAAAAACTTGTGAAATTCAAGCGGGTTTAATAAATATTTCATAATCACATAATCATAGTATATATATTTAATGAACATGGGTGGTATAATTAAGACATTTACTGAATGAATAATAGGAAACATCAAATTTTTTTGACTTGGATTAAAAATTCATTCAAACTAAAATTTCAACAGTTAATTGAAAATATGATAAAAATAAACTTTTCATATGATAAAATTTGAAACAAAATGCCAATAAAAATAGGAAAATAAATTAATATTGAAATAAAAAAGGATAATTATAATGTAAGATTTATAATAATAAACATTAAAAAATGAACGATAAGGTCTTCATGTAGAAAACATTGAATAATATAGCAATCACACTTTTTGTAAAAAGTCGTAACTATATTTTTTTGAAAAACAGTATAATAAATAATTTTAATTATATTAAAAAACTATTCATATATGATTTAAAATTACATTAACTATTAATTAAATCATCTTATAGAGAAATATGGAAAATATTTTAAAGAATATGGACATGGATGAAAATATTCATCGACCAAAGTAGAAAAATGGTCAACTAGTCCATAAAAACATATTTCTCAAAATGTTCTTGTACCATACATAATCAAATGACAGAAATGCCTAAAAACCCTATAAATTAAGAAATAATTATTAAATATATTCTTTTTAAAATATAAATAATATATAATTCTCCAAAATTAGATTAAAATATAAAAAATTCAGATTAATAATGAGTTTACAATATAAACCAATACATTGGGTCATAAGTTTTTTATTTCCTGATATTTTTCATATACAATAAATAAAAATTTATTATATTTTAATATTATGAAAAATATTAGTTATTTTATTAAAATATATAATTCCATTGTAATTTCCAATTACACATTTATTTAAATTTTTCATTTGAATTAACATTCTGATGAAAGTTGGTTTATTTTCTATGGATATTTCAGTATAATAGATCCTATTCTTGTTTCCTGGTCAAGGATTAACTATTTATATAATATTAATAATATTAAAAGTGTCATAGTTATTCATTATATATAATATTATGACCATTAATTTAATTTGGTGTTGTAAAAATAATAACATAACCTTGTAGAGACTTTAGTCAATGTGTACACATGGGTGAAATTTTCACTTTTCAGTGGATGGAATGAAAGAATGAAAAATAAAATATCGAAGTTAAAGAATACTAATTATTTCATAAATATAATTTATATTAATTAAATCTATATATAGGTCCATACATAATTTAAAAATATGAAAAATGAATGACATCTCTTTATTGAAGTGGTGGTCCAAACACTCCCACAAATGACGTTATAATTTCTCTTAATAAATAATAGATATTGATAATGGTGTTTAAATTGACATAAATACATTGTAATATTGTGATGATAATGAAATATTATTTTAATTATTATTTTTACATAATTCAATTGAGTAATAAAAAAACATACACGATATATATCACTAAAAAAATTACATCTTTTTTGGGAAAAACATTTTTCATACACACTAATCATTCAAGAGATGATCTTACAAGAAGATAAGAATCTCTAGAACATGGAGAGTATTTTTAGTAAATTAAAATTTTCATGATTTAAAAAATTATATTGATTAATTTTTAAGAATAATTGAAGATAAGTGGTGTCATTTTTTAAGTGAGTCTGATTTCACTCTATAAATATTGGGACTATTTAAATTTAGAAAACTAATATTCAACTAAAGGTGAAACCATATCGAAAATGGATACCAGATAAGATATTGTATTTTCTATATCTCTTCAACCAATAATATTTTGAAAAATATATTGGATATTTTAGACCATATCATTTAGTTTACCCCTACCCCCCATAAAACCATTTTTTAACTTAACTTTGGTAACACATATTTACTATATTAACCAAAAATGATTGTGGGATCATTAAATAGTTTCTACGATTTGATTCCAAATATTGAAACCATTTTATCAAAATCATTATTAATGTTTGGTAGAAATTGATATTAAATATGTTTTCAAAATGAGATTATTTTTTAGATAAATGAGTTTTTCATAATAAAAATATATTGAAACAAATTCCATGTAACGTGTAATCCATTAAATGACTTATAACATATTTATTTAGTATATTAGAAAAATATTTCATTTAAATAATTCATAAATATCGATTAATTTAATTTATTTACTATATAATAACATCCTTTATATAAATTTGTTTATAGAAAAAACTATTTTTACCTTCATATGGTTTTATTTATATTTATAACAAAAAATATCGAATTATTTCATCCAATACATGTGTAAAAACAATTTCTCCAAATCAAAATATTATATATTAATTTTTCGATTAATATAAGTATGCTAAAACTGATACTCATAAAAAAGTATTTACTAATAGTATTTTCTAAGTAAATATTGTATTGTTTATGAAAATTATATTTCAATTAAATAACATAAAATGTGCATAAATTTATAAGGAATTATAATTATTTGCATAAGTTCTTTCCTTCCGTCTTCACAAGAAAATAAAAACAATTATTTAAAAAATATGATTGTATTCTAAAATCATGAGGTGTTTAATTTAGTAAACCACTTCAATAATATTATTTGGGGACCATGTGTAATTTATTTTATGAATCCTGATATATAGGCACAATTATTCCTTATAATGTAATGTCTCATTATTGTGACAAATTTTTTATAATTATCAAAATTACCATTCTAATATGAAATATTATATATTTTACCATGTTTCCGTGTGGTGATTTCTGATAAGTCCCATAATTTATTCCTTGTTATGTTTATTAATTCAAAAAATAATTCTTATATCTTATTTATTTATCAAAATATATTATTCTTTATGGGATAATTTTCAAATTCTATGTTTCGTTGATCATATACCAATTTCCACACCAAGTCATTCATGATTATTCCTCGAACTTGATTATGAATTTTTGATAACTCCTCAATGAATTGATCATTATATTTTACCCCATATTGGGTATTATTGGTCAATCCCCTCTTTGTTTTCTCATTTAACTAGGAATATATGTATTGATGTTTGTATAAAAGAGTTTTATATGTATATATGATTTTTGAGAAGAAATGTATCCCATATAATGAGTTAATATATACATATACCACGCTTCAAACGATTTTGAACATTTGATCTTCTGTGTTTTTTAAAATTCATATAATTTATGAAATTTTTTATATTTCACACTATATATGGAATTGTGGATCTAGGTTTAGTAGCATAGAATAATATTGTACATTAGGTTCTATGGGGAATTTTGATTGAATGAAATATGGTAAATAAAAATAAATTAAATATAATTATAGAGAACATCATTGTGTATAACATGTTTGATCATATAGGGTTAAAACTTCTCATACATTCATATTGAGAAGTATTTTTACCCTTTAATTTTTGATGGTTAATATAACATATGTTCACAGTATAATTTTTGTCGAAAATGGAATATAAATTAATTAGTGTTTTTTTAAAAGTAAAATTTCAAGGATATAACTACTTTATGTTGATTTAATGTAGCATCCCGATTTTTTAAAACTAGTTTTTGATTTTTATTAAAAAAAATTCATTTCAAAAATGAATTTACTATTGTGATATGAAACAATAATTTATTATCATCTTTAAATTCGTGTTTCTTTTCAAATTATTACATAAAATTTAATTGAATTAAATGAATAATAATTTTTATTGGAAAATAATTTGTGAAATCATCTTTAATGTATTCACGATTTAATTTAAATATAATTTTTTAAGTGATAAATATTTTTTTATTAATAACTTTTCATAACAAAATTTAAATAATAATGTGGTCAACTTAAGATAAAAAAAATCAATGTATTATATATTTTTCTTTTCATAAAATTCTAATATATAACCATTAAAAGTAATATATTATTTCATTTAATGTGAATAATGTGATAAAATTAACGGTAAAATATTATTCTTACACTACCGTAATATATTATCATGCATTTGAAATTAAAATTATAGTTGATTTAATTTAAATATGATTATTATAATATTCTAAAGGTATATTTTTTACTATTATAATTTTCCTTTTAAAACATTATATTATATTTTTTACAATAAAATAATAGTAGAAAATAAAAAAAAATTATGTCATATTATTTATAGTCTCCTGTTATAAATAATTTGTTGTTAAATTTTGATAGATTTATTTTTAAAAAACTAAAATGGCCATTGATAAAACATTGTTCTTATACAATATAATGTTATTCCCACAAATACTATTTTCTTACTTCTAGGTTTGGAATCTATGTTACTATTAATTTAAAGAATATTTTCATAAAATTAATATTTGTAATGTTTATAAATATTAAATTATAAAAAAAATATTAATTAAAAGAAAATACAATATAAAAATATAACCACATGTAATAAAAGGTAAATTTGTTTCATCAAAATGAATTTTTTGTGAGCGTATTAAATGATATTATTTTTATTATAAATTTAAAAATTTAATGTTTGTAATTTTTAAAAATTTACTTATTTGTTTCAATCATCACAAAAAAATGGTGATGTTTTGGTATTTTCTAAGATTTTTTTTTCAATAATGAGTAAAACATCATGTTTTTATGAATAAAATAACTTATATGGTATTGAAATGATATGAATTATATTTAGTAATTAATTAATACTCAAAAAAGGTTTTGTAAGTAGTATAATTGATTAAAAATATCATGATGAATTTATAAACCTATATATGAATTTTTAAAGCCTATGATATATTTAATTCTAATAAAAACATTCTTTGATTATTTATCATTAATTATAGTGGTGAAATATTTCATTTGGTTCATTTAAATATAAAATCATCCAACCTTTATAATATTAAACTAATATAATAAATTGCAATCAACAATTTTCATTATCTTTTCCAAAATTATAAAATAATTAATAATTTATTCTAAAATGCCACTCCCTTGTGGCTCTATAAACACCTATCCTTCACACTCTTATCCAAAATTCCAAGACTCAATTATTCTCCAAAAATATTACCAATTGTAACTACCTATACCCAATTATACATACCTTAGACCCTTCAGGGAAAAGACACTACATTTTAGAATGGTTTTCCCATGTCAAAAATATATATCAAAGAAAAAGGTAATAGTTTCGTTCATAGCATGTGAAATTTATTATAAGATTTATTTCTCATAATATCATTTCTTCAACCTTCCAAAAAATGTTACATACATTAATTTACATTTTAGTTTCACCCTTTAGTTCACTTATTTATGGTATATGAATAAATCTCTCTCAAAAGACACTTTCAATAAATCATTTGTAAAATAAATCAAGGTCTACATGTTCTTATCTAATATTCATATTAGTGACCATTTCGCCAAAAAAATCCCTAAAAAGTGTATTTTTTATATGTATCTTTTTTATTGTTATTAGATTTATTTTTTTATCAATGAAAATATCTCTATCATTAAAAATTATGAATCCCATTTTAATAATTCTATACTCTAACAAAATATGGGTTTGAGACTACACTTTAATAATTTAAATCATTATGTTACACATTTTATAAACCTATGTGGTGAATGATGGTTATATTACAATTTTTTTAAATAACATTTTATGAAACTCTAAAATCATATAGTTATCATTTTCAATTTAATATCCTCATAATATATAATACCACCCATGGTAGTTTTATAATACCTATGTGAATAGACATACTTTATTTTACAGTTATGAATTTCAGGACTATTACTACAAATTAGTTTAATGATTTTATATTAAATAACATTTACTATGAATTTTTTTTTGGATTCTAATGTTGTAAAATAGTCTTGGTAATAATTTAATTATATTCCCATAATAATATATATCATTATTCATCATAAGACTAGTTACCATGAAAGAATCCCTGAATTATAAATATCTATTTATCTATTGATCTCCACAAACCCTATATTTCTATGAACCATATATATTTAATCCTATTGATCTTATGAAACCAATATAAATTGACATTTCTCCAATATTTCCATGGGAAAGAATATTTGGAATAAAGAACCAAACATCCTAAGAATATAACCACACATTGGAAATTAATCTAATAAATGAATTATATATGACAATATAAAGATTAAAAATAATAATAATTTTGTAATTTATATAGAAAATGGATTTTAATAATGAAAATAAATAATATAAATTTAATATTCATGACGATATAGTATATAAAAAAAAATTCAGGACCTGAAAAAAGTATATATTCCCAGAACTCAATATATTTTGAGTAATATTACATTGTTTTCTAAATTAATATATATTCTGAATATAATTTTTTATGATGTATAAATTTATATTTAACCATATTTTTTAAAAATTTATCATCTCTTTCCCTCTCTTAAGTATTTATAGTACATATATTAAAATTTCATTTTTAGTATTTCCCACACATTTTCGTTATAGTGGTTATGTTCTCTAAAACATTTAATATCTCTATCATCCTCCTTCACCCATTAAAAATGATTAATATAATTTCAGTAATAATTAATATTCTTATTTTTTATGAGATATATATGTAATTTTTGTACCATTCAATGTATTTCATTAAGTCAAACCATACAAAATTTATTACATAATCTCATACATTATTCTTATCATATTATTAATGTTTCCTCTATTTTAATTATATTTAACTTAATGGTTTAATTATGTGGATATTTTTTTGTGAAACAAATTTAATTATGGACTTCTTATATGATTTTTTAAATTAATTATGTTAATAATATCTCTATATTTCTAAAATTATAATAACATCCAAAACATTAATTTCAAAATTCATATTAAATATTCATCTTTATCTATCTCAATAGTTTTTATTAGATAATATATAATTTATATTTCATCAAAAAAATTATTTGAAAAATATCCTTTTTAAAAAATTTATTATTTATATATATTCTTAAAAATATAATTTTACTTGTGTCCTCCAATATTCCCAAAAAAACTATTCAATTATTGTCTTATAAACTCTATGATTTTTTACATTATTCTAAATTTTTATTCATATATATATATATACATGTGCCATCTTTATATTCCTCAATGTTTCCTTCTACTTTATAATTTAAATAATGTTTTCTTTTCACAGGAATATCTTATATGAAAATAATTATCTTATTTAACATCCTTTCCCCAATGTTTCTATTATTTTTTGGAAATGAAATTTCAATATGAAATATATTTCATCAATGAAATTTCACTCCCAAATCCTCAACTATCCACAATCATAGCCTTTTTTATAGTTCCATTGATTTGTGAAGTCCCTTGTATACTTTTTTAATGAAGGTAATTCACCTATATACCCATAAAATCTATTTTTAAGTGAAATTATTTTCTACACTTTGTATCATTTATTATATAATATTAAAAGGATTACATATAATTTTATTGGTTAGAATAAATTTAACTTAATAAATTAGACACTGAGTTTATTTCAATATATAAATTGTGTGGCATTATTTTGGATTTATAGTTGTTTTCTGGTTTATATAGATAATATATACATGATTTTTTTTTATTTTATGGTTGGAACATTAATTATATTTCCCCCAAATTTATTGGGTTAAACTTTACATCCCATTATTGCGTTTTTTCCATGAGTAATAATGCTCATTAATATTATTATTTTTTACCAAGTATAATTAGAATTTTCCATACTGTCATTTGTGAGACCCATGTTGTTAATGTCACCCATAATGTTATGATGTTTTGGTATTCAACATTGAAATATGTTTATAATGGAATACTTTATTTTTTTACCGTATTATTATTATCATGATTAATATTTTTTGATGAAATTTTTTCCATTATTCCATTTTTGTGTGTTTTTTCATGATTATTTGCATTATTGGTTCCACATGATAAATATTTAATCATAGCATCATTATATTGCTGAATTTATTTCTGATATATTATTATTCATTCGTGATGCCTTTGCCAATATTTTATTTCCATGATCTCATTACTATAATCCTACCATCATTTTACTAATATGACTATCAATTGGTTATAATCTCTAGATAACTATGCTATTTCATATTGATTAATTTTACCCTTACTAAGTGCTTTTGGACAAACTATTTTCATGATTTCCTATATCTCTAATAAAATGAATTCATCAATACATATAATAGTGTTCCAGATGTAGATATTTTTTTTGTGTTTAAAATAGGTATTTTATACCACTACTAAATATGTATATTTACATAGTTCCCAAAGACATTGAATTTTTAAATTTTTTTATAGGTTTTAAATCTCATTATGTATAAAATGTATGAATATTTATCACATGATTCATATGTGTCTACTTAGTGACCATTTGGTAACTATATTAATCCATTTTTGAGGACGTGGGTTCTTGGTTTCTTCACCAAGATCATGGTTAATGAGTGTATGGATGACTAACATATTCCACTTCCATAACCCCTTAAGATGTTTTAAGGGTCATGATGGGTCAATATAGGTATATATATCTATGTGTTTTGTAATGGTTTGATGTTAAATTTTATATATAATAGATTATATGGATTTATGGTTGTGGTGTAGATACACAGTGGGTAATATGCATGGTAGTATAATGGGATGACATTTATTCCTATGATGTTTATGATACACAACTTTGGAGAAAATTTTATGCATGGTTTTGATGGGTTTTGTAGTGTTGGATATGAATTTATGGCTATGTTGGGTAATTAATTTTATAGTTATGTGTATATAAAATTGATTTATGTTAATGATTTTTAACATTGAGGATTTAGAGATAACATAATAGTTAGTAGTGGTTTTAGAATAAATTTTTATATTCATTTGATACAATGTTACTATACTTATTTTTAAAATTTGGTTAGTGAAACTTTTTAGGTATTATTGTAATATTAAATGTTATAGGTAATGATTTGGAATAGTTATTTATTCAATGATGAAATACTATACATCTTCATTATTTTCATAATATGTTTTAAGAATGATCCAACTAATTATACATATATTCTCACCTAATAATACATATGCATATTTTTCATATTTACTAGATGGAGTTGTTAAATACGTTCGAAATTAATAACTCATATAGTTTTGGTGTTATGTTCATTGGTTCCTTATATAAAAGATTTTATTGGTACATTATTTCAAGGAAAATTTTATATATTCAATTTACTTGTATTTTCGGATATTAGTTTGAATTTATATGAAATAGAAATGATTAGTGGTCCCAAAATTATGTTCTTAGGACATGTGAGGGTAATTAATCCCATTATTTACATTTTATACCATCCATGATAGTAATGAACCTATGACCCATTAGATTAATTTCATATATACTGTTAGTAACGAATGATTTCTATTAGGGGTATTTCATAAAAAATATGATTGAATCAATTCCTTATAGAAATAATTTATAAATGAAATATTTAAAAAGGTTTTTTGAATAAAAAAACACTATATAATAAAATTACTTAATATATATATATAAGAATGTCAATCAATGGTATGAAAAGAAAATATTTCATGTAATGTTTATTAAAAATGAGGATTTGAGGATACACCTAGTGAATTCATTAATCTGTGTTTTTTGAATGTTGTTGTCAAAGACATGCACAGACTCAAAGAAACCTATGATAATGTCAATATTTTAATAAAAATCAAGCAGTTATGACCTTATTACTTAAATATAAATGTTTAATTTACAGAGAAAAATGATCTAAATACTACCTCATCGAATGAAATTCAAATATTACATTTTATATATGGATGTGAATGGAATAAATCTATCTTTTAGAAAAAGTGTGATATTTAGTAGTAGATTTTATGGAATTGTAAAAATTAATTCATTTATGGAAGATCCTATGAAACAAAATGACTATTTTATTATTCCATTAAATTAATTAGATCTGAATGGGATATATGAATATTTAAAGGCAAGATTTTAATTACTTGATAATAATGTGTTAAATATGGGTAAAATTATATGAAGTTTCTTGATATGTTCCAAAAAAATTAATATAATGAGATAACCATGAATAAATCACAAAAAAATGTTATAAGAAATACAAAAACAATGTATAATAATATTAAGAAGAAAAAACAGTATTCCCAAGAGGAAAAAAATCATATGAAATAGAAGTTGAGGATAATGTGAATTTATTAATCCTAATTAATAAGTTATTATAATTTAAATAAAAATTTATTGATAAATTTGATGATTAAGAAACAAATGATGAAGGCACCCAAAGATGAGTTATAATTAGATCATGATGATATAGTTGTTTTGAGAGATAAAATGTAATTGGAAAATGTTCTTTTATAAAACACTAAACTGTATGATTATGTGAAATAAGATGAAAAATATGAGTTATATGATTAATTAGAAAATATTATATTTGAAAATCCTAAATGATTGAAGAAGTTTTTTGATCCCATTTTAAACGTAAGAGCCTATCCCTCCATTAGATTACATGCCAATTGAAATTTTTCCGATCCTTATATAACATTACATAATCGATATGTTTAAGGGGATGGAAGAATTCAAGAACTATTATTGGGATTTGGGATATTTATTATAGTCTACCTTATGATGTTTCATAACCAATAACTAGTTGATATGGGACCACAAACACATATTTGGATGAGGAAGTAAGCCATGTAAGATGTTGGGATAACAAACTATTCGGTGATCTATTACCATCCATTGTGTCGGGTCCCAAATCATTTTGGTTGTATCACAATGGAGATTTCATTATTGTTAGAACATTCATTTCACAAGGGATAACCCTCTTCTTCTTACTAGGTGTTTTCTCCCATTTTTCTATAGTGATCCCTCTATAACACCCACATATCCTTATCCTTGCATTTTTTTCACTATTAATTCAGTTGTGGTTCTTATTGTTTATAAAAAAATCCATATTTTTATGCCACTTTTATTTTTTATGAATTTAGTTATGATCTAGGATTAACCAAATTTCTATATTTTATAGGTGTTTTTTTACTATGAATAGTGTATGTGTGGTATGTTAAAATAAACCCTTTTTAATCATGTTTTACAAGTTACTTATTAGTGTGGTTACATTAAATATATATGGCATTAAATTTTTTTTATGTGAAATGTATTTTTTTATAGATTTTACTCCATTAAATCAAATATTTTATATTCTATAAGCCATATGGATATATTAACAATGGGGATATTCCATGGATATAAATTAATATATTCATAGATTAATTAGATTTTTTAGATATTCAATGTTTAAAAGATTAAATCATTAGATTATAACTATTTACGGGACATTGAATGAATAGGATTTCTCTCAAATATTATTAATGGGATTTGTTTTGAATAGATGGTTAGGTAATGAAATTTTCATTACCATTTATAGTTGTAATCATAATTTCCCTCTATGATGAATCCTAAAGAATGTAATGTTGTAAATTGGGAAATCATTTTATATGTTTTGATGAGGATTTAGTAAAGTGATATCATATATTCACATGGTATATATTGAGGTGAACACTTTTATATGATAAGTAGTGTAATGTGGATTTAACTAAAACCATTAAAAAGTGTCAATCTCAGTGTTGTTCATTTTTAATGAAGTTGGGTTTGTGAAATGAAATTTTTAATTAGTCATGAAGTGCCAGAAATATGATTAAATCCACTATAATAATCACTAAAATGTGTTTTAGGTAATTTTTAAATTAATTATTTATATGATGATAAATTGAAAATTTCTTGTGTTGAATAATGAATGTGGGGAATGTTGGGATAATCACTATGATTAGATATCATATAATCTACTTGGGAATGTGGGGATGTGTTCTCAGATTTTTTTATACATAATGTGTGGAATGTTTTAGATGTTAAATATAATTAAATTTAATTAATAATGAATTGGGATGGCTTGGGGAGTATTTAAACAATGTATAGTAAATGATCATTGGGAATTTTGGAATTATTTTTTCTAAAAAATGGGAATAATTTAATGTGCATCGAGATTCAATGTGACAACTGATGGTTGGGGAATGATTTTATGAGATAAATGACACTATAAAAGTACTGGGATGGGTACATGATTTCCATAAGATATTTTCTGATACTAGGGAATTATAGGAGGAAATATCTGATTTTGTGTTGTTTCTTATGGTTTTCATATTTCGAAAGATAATTTTAGATACAAATTAGTAAAATCATATGTTTTTATATAATATTAAAGTCAATTAAATGAGGATTTACAATGATATAACATTCCATTGTTGTTTCTATAATCCAAGGGCATCAATGGTTGTTTATTTTTTTTAATAATTTATTTTTTCACTATTTTAATCTTTTGTAAAACCCATTAACTTTAGAATCATTTCCTTTTAGAATGAATTTATTTTTTTGTTCCTAGATATCATTCTATAAAATAACAAGATAAGATTATGGTACATAAAACATAATGTTCAGCTTTCTCTATATGTAAAATAGAGGTTAGATTGCAATAGACACAATACATACATTAATTAATTGATCAAGTTACAAAAAAAGAGTTTTACAGAAAATTAATATATTATAAAAAATATTGTTATATAATATAATAAGATATAAAATATCCATCAAAATTATATTTATTAATAATATTAACTAATTTATGAAAATATATGGTTGAATTCATTTCTCACAATGTTGATTTATCCTAAAAAAATAAAATAATAATAATTCGTGAGTGATATTAATTCAATCAATATATTATATATTCAATAAAATATTTTTTAAATTAATCCAATATTTTAGTAAGTATAATATAAGAACAAACCCAATTTTAGGTATAAAAACATATATTTTTAAATGCAATTTTATCGGCTACTAATAGTGAACCTATATTAAAACCCATTTTTTATACATTTATAAATTTATAAATTTAATATTAAACAATAAAGTATATTTTTAAATTTTAAACATCACAATTATATTAATGTGATTTTTTTTGAATTTTAAATGAGGTTTCAATTTTCTAAGAACAGTGAAAAATATTGAATTTTAATTCCAAAATACTTTTTCTCCTAAATTAGTAAGAAGTTAAATTGTATTATTGATTCCCTTTTATATTAATTAGATAAATTTTATATCATGTAATAAATATTAGGTAATTTGAATAAATTTATATTTGAAATTATATATATAAACGATTTAAAATTTTGAACTTTTTTATTTCAAAAACCCGCATTGTCGTCCTGCCAGCATGAATAATTTTAAATTAATTTCTACCAATTATTTGATTAGAAATAGAGAAAATTAAATCCATATTTTAATTCATCATAATTTTAATGTATAGTAAGTGAAATATTGTTTTTTACCAAAACCATTAGTAAATGTGAATAATATTAATAACAATGATTAATAGAAAAATTTTCTTAACCATGGACTAATATAAGGATCCGACCATAAAAACATATTATTCTAGTTTTTCTGAACTAGAATACACATTAAAGGTTATTATAAATTTATAGATTTAGATAATTAGGAAAAATATTACATAGTAAACCCATACATTATAAGTTGTCACTTATACTAAATATCCACTTTTTCACTAAATGAAACCATTATAAAATAAAACTCTATTTCTTTTCAAGAAACATATTAAATAATTTCATCATATAATCTTCTTTGTCCTTACCAATAACAAGACATGTGAAAAAAAATTTAAAACATGGTTTGAGGAAAAAATCATTATAAGGGATATAAAAAATAAAGAAACCATTGGTCTAGTTAAACCGTGGCAACCTATTTAATGATATTTTTGCAAATGAAACAAAAAATATTGAAACAAATAACTCAAATACTTTAGTTACAAATAAAACCAATAAAACACATAGAAAGAAAGTAAAACTCATCTATGTGACTTAGATAATTATATTAATAAAAACCTTTCAAACCATATCCAATTAGAATATCCGTATGGTAATCTTCTAAATTTGATATCTATAATGGGGATCACTCTTTGTATAAGTTATATTGGGCTCACCAGTGAGCTATAATGGATCCCAACCCTTCATATAATCTATAACAAGATCACCGGTGAGCTAAAATGGTGCTTAACCCTTCATATAAGATGTTTCAGGCTAACTTGTTAGCTATAATGGGGATTAACCCTTCGTATAAGCTATATCAGGCTCAGCTATTTTATATAATTATCATGTAACATTTCATGAATCAGAAAACCAATTTCAAAACTTCTTCCAATCCCATATGAAACCCATTTCCATATAAAAATACAATTCTTATTTAAGAAACCATTTCAATTCCAAGATACCCAAAAAATGAATAAGGGATCTATTTTCCATTAAATAACATTACACATTATATAGGAAGCCATGTATCAAGTAACTGTTAAGAAAACCTAGAATTCATTATCAATGTATACATTAAAACAAAAATATTCCTTTTGTGATTTCGTAAAAAAGGAAAATGCTTTATATAAAAAGATTCCATTTAGAAAACATTGAATGAAATTAAATATATAAATTAATTGTCATGTATAATCTATTTCTATCCATATAAATAAATATGTTAATGATGATACGATTTTATAATTAAATCATTAAACATTCAAAGTTTCCCATACCACTGTGAACATTTAAATATTAATATCTATGAATAAATACATTTTCCTAAACAATAAATTACATTAGTATTGATAAAATATGGATATTAAATGTCATAGTTATAATATATACACATTATAAAATAATAAAGGAGAATATTATCAAAAATTACTCCATTAAAGGATATTGATATGAATTCCCTTACTCAATTATTATATTTATATAGAAATTATATAATTATATCTGTTCATATCAAACGTTTTGTCAATATTCAGAACATGAGTCGAAAATAAACATGGATTGTTGTAAATAGTCTATGTAATCATAATTACATCAGTTCCTAAATAATATTTATGAAATAATAATAAATTTTATATATCAAAGATAATTTTAAATCCATTCATTAAATATGGATATGAAAAATGAACAACGTTACACTCATATAAATTGTAAGCCTTACATACGGAATATAATGATTTCCATTATTCATTTATCATTATGGAAAATGATAATTTTTATTTTAACTTTCCAAAATGATCATAATATTTTCATAATCCTAAAAATAATTTATATATAATTATATACATCATAAAAGTGATGTGGTGAATAAAAACGATTCACATCACTTCATGGAGGAGATAGTTCACACAGACGCTTAAACAACATTATCATTTTATATGCATGGAAGGTAATAAGGTAATCTAAATGTAATTCTCTTAAAATGATAAATATTTCATGAATATCATATATATAAATTTTTTTCATCATTATAACCAGTATTTATAAAGGGCAATAAAAAACGACTATATCAATTCGTGGGGTGGTAGTCCGCCGTACACCCGAATGAAATTTTCATTTCCCATTAAATGAAATTGGATAAAGATTTAGTTAATGATTTTAGAATTATGAAATTTTATTATATTAAGGATACTTGATTTATTATTTCATATTAGAATAATAAAATATATAGGAAATGGAAGAATATATAAAACTAAAACTCTTAAAAACAATATCTCTTATCCTTTTGATCACCATTGAAGAGAACATTAACACCTATAATAAGGGTGTTATTACTAATGTATGGCATGATGAATGTGGGGATGGATTCTAGGAATATTTTTGGGTAGAGATTGGCAGAAACCGAAGGCTTTAGAAGTGTGAGTATTATAGAATAGTGGTACCATTTTATAGGAGATGGGATATACAACCTTGGAAACTTTTAAAATATTAATGTAGTATAACTTATATTTCGATTCCAAATAGTTAAATAATCATTTATTTTAAATATAATTTGACTTTCAATCGAATTACAATAATAAATTTAAATTAGATATGTCTTTAGTATTGTTTAATCCTTATCTTTTGGCTTTTACCCATATTTTACCAATTTTTATCATACTGTGATATTATATTATTTACAATTTGTGGGTTAATGTAATAACTATAACTTCTAAAAAGGACAAAAAATATTTATTTATGATATATGTGGACTTATCCTAACCAATTTTATGAATCTTATATTTTTAGTAATTTAATACCATTTAATAAAATATTTTATATTTTAAAATACCAATAGTGTAAATTTTGACACTATTCATTTATTGACTTTAAAAATATCATAACATGAAGAAAAGTTCAAAAAAATACTTTAAATAAAAAAAATGTAAAACTTGTCCCTAAAATTAGTGTATGACCTAAATTATGTGAGATAAAAATTATTTTAACTTTTATAATATCATTTAATTTTTTTTCATTAATTAAGAAATTACTACTTCATCATTGTGTCATAATTAAATTTACATATTTAATTTAAAACAATTATAAATAAATAACTATTATGTATAAAATATATTTTTTCCAATGAATATTTATATTTGAAGATATCCCTTTTATAACTATGTAACAAAATATTTTAGTTTTTAAAAACCTAAGTGAAACAAAATATATTCATTTAATATAAGATTATAAATGAATAAAAGTCATCCATGTGGCTTCAGGTAGTCCTAAAATATACCCAAATATTCCCCTGGTCAGTAAAAAATTATACAATTAAATTATGACATTTATTACTGTAGTTTTATTTTATTATAATACTATTTTTTAACATTAATTAACTGATCTACCCTTAATTGTGGTATTTATAATAATTACCAAAGTTACAATTCATATTATAAAATAAAATAAAAAGAGACTATTTAAATAATTTAGACATTTTTATTTCAAATATGGACTGTTTTTTCCATATTCAAAACACATAATTTTCAGTAATTAATTTAAAATTCATCGCACTTTTCATAATGAGAAGACAAGGTATTTCTAAAAGTAAAAACCCTCAAAAGATTGACATGCGTTTATATCTAATTTCAGTGTGAAATTACATCCAATGAAAAAATATGGATTAAGTGATAAAAAAAATAATCGAATTATAATTTAAAAACAATTAAAAAGATAATATAACAATATAAATAACTTATATGAAAAAACATTTTTGAATTAAAATGGAGTATTTTTCAATATCCATTAAAATATTAATTTGATTAGAAAAAATAAAAAAATTTCAACCAAAGTAAATTTTTATGACCCTATTCTGAAGAAGAATTTAATTTCCTTAAACATAACTTATAAATTTTCCAAAAACTAGATTTAAAATGGGTTATCCATCAAAAGGCTGTAAAACTGTTCTTTTTTTAAAAACTACATATATTCAAAAAAATTAATTTGTTCTTATTTCATGTATAGAAAACGTATAAGATGAATTTAAAACATTAAATTGAATATATTACATATATCTTTCACTAATAAAATCCATAAATAGTTATTTTATTATTTTATAAACTCACTTATTTTCATTTAAAAATTTCTTTTCCAGAAAAATATTTTCCTTTTAATTAAAAAAGGGATTATTTACATTTATAAATAATTGTTCACGAAAGAATTAATCGAATACATGTGTAAAAAATATTTTCATAAATCAATGTATATTGTTTAATACACTGAATTTAATTGGTAGACAATATGGTAACATAATAATACTTAGTTTTTCCCTTTTGTTTGACGTGGCGTATTATGTACACTATCAAACATATTGTCTCATTTTAAAAACATAGAATGTTACGTTCTCCCAAAATTTTGGAATTTCATCCTCTAAATTTTAATTTGGTTTTGGTAACTAGGGTATGAATCTTCAAAACATATTTATTGAATTCCCACATCAAATAAGGATTAATTAATCTTTTATTTCAAAAGGAAGAAAGTACTTTATGATGGTCACCTTAGATAACACATACTGTGATAACATGTAAGAAAACATAGATATGGAAGAAAAAGTTACCATCCTATTTTGATGGAGATTCATAGAAATAATTATCAGATAAAAGTTAATAAAAAAACAACAAACTTATGATAGGTTAAACGGTCTTGGATTTCATGGTAGGAAAAGTAACTAGATTTTTTTTTGTTTTAAGATCATTTTCATAAAGTTGAGGAATTATTTTAATACATAGAATAAGATATTAAATAAATATAATTACTTGAAAAGTATTTTTTTTATTAATCAGATTCTATCACAAACGAATTTTTTTCTCCAAATGATATGTATTTAAGAAGATTTTTTTACACTTGAACCTCAATAATCAACTTCTAAAAACTCATATAAACCACAAATGGTAAACAATTTATTTATTCGACCTCTAAACATTAAACAAAAACAAAATGGTTAGTACAAAATCATATAATTTCCCCCAAAAATAATAATCCTCTATATAGATAAGGAATACTCTTAATCTCCAAAATTCAATAGTAATATCCAATGTTAAATTAATACTATTCAATATATAATATTCATTAAAATTCCTCAAATAAATCCAAACTAAAATTGAAACCCCTAATTCAGATGAATTTGATTACATAATCTTTAAAGATAAATTTTAACATCTATATCCAAATAATATAAACCTCTCTTAATTTCTTATATAAAATAATTAATTAACCTAATAAAATATTCTCTAAGATAGGTTATTCATTTACATAAACAACCCAAATTGTTATATGTCCATAATAAAAACATAGATACTTACGAAATAAAATCCAATCATTACTCCTCAAATAATATCACATAGTATTTTGTTTTCCTTTTTCATATAGGATCCCCAACATAGTGAATATCTTGCAAAATAACATTTATCACATAATCCCCAAATAATTTTAATATACCATGGATATCCATTTGAAATCCCCAAAATCATATTCTACTTATTACAGAAACTATTTTAACTAAAAATAAAAAG
The DNA here is from genome assembly GCA_963277665.1 of Viscum album. Lineage (NCBI taxonomy): Eukaryota > Viridiplantae > Streptophyta > Magnoliopsida > Santalales > Viscaceae > Viscum > Viscum album. Next base: position 633,838,324 of record OY728138.1, on the reverse strand, counting down.
TCATACTAACCAAGTAATTCATGTGGGCCAGTGGTAGGTGGTAATGACCAGTCACACATCTGTTGTGGGTTCAATTATTGCAGCCTTGCCCGATGTTATGGGTTGTCGCATGTTCTGTGTGTTATCGTTTATAAAAAACTATATAATTTTAATACATTCCAAAAACTGAGATAAAATACTCAAAAATAACCATAAAGTATTTTAACCTCTATGTTTATCGCATGCCTTTCATTTTACATCCCAAAAAGTAATAACCCATAATTGACTCAAAAAAATATCTCTAAAATACTGTTAATCACCTTAAAATTTTGGAACATAAATCCTCAAAGGGATTTCTAAGACATTGAAATGTCAACCTAAATATTATAAAATCATATGATATCACTATCTACTATGAGAATATCGTAATATCTAATGTTGTATAAACCATCTTGTAATATCAACTATAAGGAACCAACCTTAAAAATATCTTATTCTTGTGTTTTTTGACTAGAATTCACATTCATTTATATTTAATGTTTATAGTTTAAGAAAATTAGGAAAATTTATTACATAGTGAAATCATAAATTACAAGTGGACACTAATACTAAGTATCCATTTTTCACTAAAGGAAATCCTTTTAATGTAAAACATGTTTTATTTTCCAGACACATCTTCATTACATTCCTCATGACATATTATTTGTCCTTTACAATATTAAGACTAGTGAAAAACATTTTAAAACATGGGATGAGCATAAAATCCTAGTAAAGGACATAAAAAGAATTAAACCATTAGTATAGTTAAAACATGGTAACACATTTAATGTTATTTGAGGGATTGAAACAAAAAAATTTCACATGAACAACAATCATAAATTTTCCTGAATAAAAACATTAATACCATTAAGAAATTTAAACTCATTTTGGTGACTTATAGAATCATATAAATAAAACCCTTTTAATCATCTTCCAATTGGAATGACCATATGGTCGACTTCATAATTTCAGATCTATAATGGGGATCACCTTTTGTATAAGATATATCGGGCACACCTGTGAGCTATAATGGACCTCAAACCTTCATATAAGCTATAACAGGCTCACCCGTTAACTACAATGGGGATCAAACTTTTGTATAAGATGTGTCTCCCATTAGATATAATGGGTTTCAACCCTTTATATAAGGTATATAAAGATCAAATGTTTCATATAATGCTCAAGTACTATTTTATGAATCACAAAACATGTTTGAAAACATCTTCTAATACCATATAAAACACATTCTTATATAAAACAAATACTATTTTCATTTAAAAAACAATTTTTGATAACAACATATCCAAAAGAATGAATATGGTATTTATTTTCTATTTGAAAACATAAATTCTTATAGAGGTATCCATGAATCAAATAACACTAACATCAGGGGAGATGTTATTTTCACCATTTACATTAAAACAAATAACATTCCTTTTCCATTTTGTAATAAAAGTTAAATGTTTTGTATAAAATGATTAAATTTTGAAAATAATGAATTAAATTAAATATATACCTAAAATTTCCTATATAATCCTTTTACATCCATATGAATAAATATGTAAATGATGAAAATATTTGATAATTAATTCTTTAAACATTCAAGGTGACCCATACAACATTGAAAATTTAAATCATAATCTCTATCAATTAATAAAATTACTATAACAATAAAAAAAATTATTTTAGATAAAATATGGATATTAAATTTTATTGATATGGTAAATAAACCATAGAAAATAATTAAGGTGAATACTTTCAATAAATGACTCAATGAAAAGTGATTGAGACAAAATCCCATACCTTGAGTCCGACTCATCACGAACACCTGTTATATTAAAAAATAATATAAATATGTTTATTTTTAATTTCTTGAGAACCATTTTCAGGTTTATAATTCCTTTTATATCACATATTATCATGTTATAAAAATTACATAGTTATTTATTTTCATATCATATGTTTTGTCGATATTTAGTACGTAACTCAAACTTGGATTGTTGTCAAAAGTCCATGTGGTCATAATAAAATAACTTATAGAATATTATTACTGAATGAAGAATCAACTATATATATTATATATCAATTATACTTTTAAATCCATTAATTAAATATGGATATAAAAAGTGAACAATGATACAATCACGGAGACTGTAAGCCATACATACGCATGAGTAACATTTCCATTTTTCATTTATCATTATGGAAATAAGTTAATTAAAATTTTACCTTTACATAATGATAATAATATTTTTAACATCATAATAATAATTTAAATATACTTAAATATATATCATACAAATAATGTGGTGAATAAAAACAATTCTCATCGCCTCGTGGAGGTGACTGATGACAAGTACGCACGAACGACATTGTCATTTTTATGTGGATGGAAGTTATGAAAATAATTGAATTATTATTATTCTAAAATGATAAATATGTCATTAATATCATATTAGTCATATTACATTACTCAAGAGGGGGGGGGTGAATTGAGTATCTGTAAAAAATTTTGTTTAAATTTTTTTCTTAAAATGATCCCCTAAAAAATAAATACAGCCCAGTCAATCAAATTTATACGGTTATGAGAGATTGAATTTTCAAATAACTTCTTCATACATTGATTAAATCTCAGTAATATTAATAGAGGTTATTATTATTACTTTAGAATCTATTCTAATAAGGAAAATGTTATAACTTCTTTCTAAGAATTACTATCAAAGAAAATATACTGATGTATGAATTATCCAGTAAAGTAGAGAAAACTAAATTAAACAACAAAACAGATATAAAAAAGTGGTTTAGTCTCAATCCGAGACCTAATCCACTCCACTTGGTGATCACCTTCCACCTAGCAGTTTAAATTAATAAACTTGACCCACACCTTGGATTGGGGTAAGAAATAGTGCATAGGACTGTACAGGTCACACAACCTCTTCCAATGTTTTTCATGCGAATAAACTACCATGAAACATAAGGACCTCTTCCACACTTATCCGTCGGAGTAAAAAAGTGTAAAAATAAATTAGATGAAGGATATGTTTTATCCTTCTATTTAGTGTAGGAGACAGTTTGAGTTTTAATACTAACACACACACACACACACTTCTCTAAAGCTAAAAACAGTACAAAATAGTGAAAAGATGATGCGACAAGGTTAAAAGTTCTCTGAGTATTATTTTGTGTAGCTCTAGACTTCTAAATAAAGAAGATGTTTGAATTAGGTCCTCTTGTGAAAAACAGAATATCACAAGTCTGGTTATTGGGTTTCTAGTTAGACCTAGATCGTGTTCTTCAAGAACTTTTTATTTTGAATATTTTCTTGTCTCTAATCTATGGCATTTCATCTTTTGGATTCGTGAATGCGTTGTGTGTTCTTCATATGTATCTTGTTGCATGTGTCTGTTCTTTCTGCAAGAATGCACGCACTTCTACTCCTCTACCACGTATTTGTTTTAGAGACATGCTTTTTTTTAATCATGAAGTGAATGTGTTGAAGTCTATAGGACGCATGTATTACTAACCTATGTAATGGTCGGGATAGTGACCCATCAAGATTTTTTCCAAAAAAAACACAGTTCCATGAAATGGTTCCACAAAAACAGGTGCATTGGTCACAGTGGAACCGTAACGATAGCACTGGTCATAGACGCACACCAGAACTGTGGCACAACTTATATTGTTCCACCAAACCATATGCTTCTTTACTGAGGCATCGTAATGGTGGCACCATAACAGTCTTACCTTCATGGTCACAAACTGAAATGGTGGCACTGTGATGGTGGCATCGTGATGGTGGAACTATAGCGGTAGCAATGTCATGGTCACACACTGAAATGGTGGCACAATGACTATGGCACTGTGACCATGGCACCACTACATTTTCTCCCCAAATGGTGTCCCACCCTTGTTCTTTTTTTCCAGTTTCTGAATTTTTTTCTCTCCCATAAAGTATCATTTCAGGTAAAAGTGTTTTAATACCATTTTCAAAGCCATTTAAATCTCATAAATGATATCTAAAATCCCCTGAGATACATGAGACCCTTTAATTACCAAAACATGTGTATTTTCCACTATGTCACACCCTTTTTCTGCACTTTCCAGTTCCTCCCATGTTATGTGTTTTCCTCTGATTAAAGGAAACCCTTTAAATCATAGTCATTATGGCCACCTATATAATGAGAATTATTAAATGAAAATTAATTCTATTGTGTGTAACCACCCAAAAATGTAGAGAAAACACGATTTGCCTTTAACTCCTTTCAAGATTACATATCCTGTAACTCCAGGATCTCACCTTTTATTGCACAAAATTCTTTCTTCTTCATGGCTATTCTCCTTTATTTTATTTGGTGCATTTGGAGTCTCCTTTCCTGAGGCTAGTGGTGTGCCTATACTGGAGCCTTTCCTACTCACTATTGGAGTCCTCGGAGTTCCGTCCCTACAATTCACACATCCCCTAGTTCGTGGCACGTGGAGAAAGACATTGATCATTGATCATCCAAGAAGGGTTCTTCCTTCCTCTCTCTTTATTGTGTATCATGTAGGGTGGGTATGAGAATGTTTTAATTGGGGATGGATGAAACCAAACCTTAACAAAGATAATAAATGATTTACAAATAATGATGCGGTGTGTTTGATGATGTTGTTGTGAATTACATGGTATTATGACCACAAGAAAATCGTGGTTGTTGGTTGTCCTTTCTTCCGCAATAATGAACCTACATTTTTTGGGATAATTTTTTTATTGAATGGTTGTATCTTAGAAACTGGTTAATCACATAAAATCAGTTGATTATATGTATTCCCAATGAATATAAATCCTTGTATGTTCACCCCCGTTAACCAAACGAAAAGAGGGAACTAAATGAATGGTGTGTTTAAAATCTGAAAACTCCCTTGCTCTGTTTTGGTGATGTGTATGATTGTTCTACTTTATGGTTGTGAGCTGACATGGATGTGGATGGGATCCCTTGTTGTGCAGTTGTTAGTTTTTGGATTTTGGGGCCGTGTGTGGCCATATATTGGGGTTTGGTTTGGTTATAGTACTTTGAAGGATCCGACAGATCCCTTTTGTTGTTGTGAAATTACAAGAGAACAGGGTGTGAATGCCTAATTTGCTACTTGTTTGTTCTTCTTTCCTTGTCTTGTGGATATTCCTTTTAGCTTCCCAATAGTGAAGAATTATTTAAGTGAAATATCTTGAATATGAAAACAAGAATTGGTTCAATGGGGAATTGATTTCTGGGAATGAGTTGGGACTTGATTGTGGAAGTTGTTTTTCTTATGAATGAATATTAATGAAGGTGTTTGTGTATGTTCTAGTTTTGGAACCCCTAGGTTGGGATGAGTTCCTTCATACCTATATGTATAATTTATTTCATATGTTTCTTATTCAAACCCCAACCAATGTGAGCACTTCATTCTGAACACTCCCATTTCATGGGGGAGCATGTTTTTCCCAACACTCCAATGAGTGGATTTTTATTAGCTTCTTTTATGCTCTCTTTTCCGAGTATCCCAAGACTCTTCGGGTTGGAAATGGTGCCTTGAGGTCCATTTTAGCCTAATATTCTTTAGGCAAGGTACGTTGTGGGGGTTGTCCCAGGTGTGTGTGGTTGGTTGTTTCCCAAGTGTCTTTGGGATGAGGACCATGTGTCTTCAAGCATGGAAGTAGTTGTTATGGACCAGGTGTCCTCAGGCGTGGTGGTAATTCTTCTAGCCCATGTGTTCGTGGATGTGGTTATGTGTGGTTGTGGTAGCCTAGGTGTGTGCGGGCGGGATATGGTAGCGGGACTGCGGTGAGAATGGTGGGGGGAGGTCTGATGGGTAGGATTTCTTCAATAACAAGTGTGAAAGTTTTATGGGGTACCCAACAATCAATGTGTTATTACTATTATTTTACGTAACTTGTGATATTTTGGGAGTGTGTCTTGGTGATGTTTTGTAAAAAAATTCCTTTCTAGGTGCTTTGGTTATCTCCTTTTATCATGGGGAATTCAAATTCCTCCCAACTTGTGAATGAGTGCTTTTGGTTTTCCCTAACGAGGAAACCTGTATTCTCACCATATGTATATAAAACTGCTTTCAGGTTTCTATGAGGGCTTCGAGGACTATAACAGATTCTATTAGCTTGGTCACCGAGACCGTTGATGTTACAATTTTTTTTCTTTTGGTACTTCCCTTTGGATTTTTTTTCTACATTGTAGCACCTATTATTGGAACATTCATATGAGAATGAGCTATTTTTTCTTTACATATACTTCTAGTTTTTGTGTTGTTTGGGATTTACTATCTTATATCCCAATCCTACTAAATTAAATGAGTAATGCCTCCCATATTACGTGTGCTTTTATACCCTTTGTGATTTTCACCACTCCTTGTCTTATTGAAGGAAGGTCTAGGGGGTTGTTATATCTCCTTCAACTTGAGGAAGGAAGGGTCAAGCAATCTATTGTCCCTTCCCTCATCTTGGTGAAGGTGGGTCATGATAGAATGGTGTCAGAGTGAGGTTCGGAGATATGATGGAGTTCAGAGCTAGACATAAAGAGGATTGCATGGGATGGTAAAAAAAATGTGTCATGAAATCTTGGTGCATTAAATAGGCCAAGGAAGACCTTCCAGGACACGTGATTTTATGCCCCCCCCGGCGATCCGATGGCGGGACTCTGGACCTACTGAATGACCAAAGTGAGGCTATACTGATTCCAAGGTAGAGACCCTATGAAAGGTACATGCATCATAATTAATTGTGTTCTTATGTGTCTTGGGTACTTCATGGATTTAAAATAAATATAAATTTTATGTGAAATTTAAAAGAAATCTTCTACACTACTCAAGCTTAGGAATTATTTTTTTACCTTGTAGATATGGCACCCGGACGACGACCACAAGTAGTGATAGAGATTGAGGCCTAGGAGGATGATTTAGCTGATCAGAAGAGGGATTATAAAGAGGAGGAGGACGAACAGTGGCTAAAGACACTTCATGTCTTTCAGTGATAGACCCTCAAGAAGTACGAGGGTTGCATCTTGGACATGGAGACAGAGAGGTGGCTCGAGGAGCTGGTGATAACTATTAGTTTGATATGGGATCCAGTGGATTACTGGGTTCTTATAGCTGTAAGTTAGGTACAAGGAGTTTCACATCTATGGCGGACACTCTATCATAGGGTGAAGTGGGAGGATGAGGTTTCATGGAATAACATCCAGATGGAGTTCTGGGTGGAATAACTCTCTTTCACAATGAAGGATAAGAATATGTATGAGATAATCTCCCTTCAGCAGGGGAGTTTCTCATTGAGGGAGTGGGGGATCAAGTTCATTGATCTATTTCGTTTTGATCTGGGCCTCTTTATGGATGTAGAGCCTTGGGGGAGACGTTTAGAGGAGGCACTCCGACCATCTCTTCAGTATGTTGTTACTCCATTCACTCTACCGATGTATGTGGATGACCAGAAGAAGGTTTAAGTGGTTGATAGGATGAACATGTGGGGAGGTTTACCATGATAGGGGAGCCATATGGCCTCATCAAAGGGGAAGGTTGTCAGCAGTAGGCCTCCAGTTTCAGGGCCTTCCAGGATTCATCCAATGAGGAGAAGGCCCCACCAATACCAGTTTTGATCTCCTAGTCCTCGCCCATTCTTTCCAAGCCTAGAACTAAGATCCTACATCTGTGGATGTCATTGGCACATTCATAATCAGTTCCCAAACATGGTTTTGTATAGTAGGGGTGGGAAAGTTCAACACCCACCTCAGCAGCATCAGTTTTCTGCCAGAACCTTTTAGTAGCATTAGCAAGGATATCAAGCCCCCACTCCTCCGAGAGAAGACGTTGCTAGAGGAGGCCAACCTCAGGGCTCTCTGTAGGGACCTCGACCATGGTGTGGTCTGGGAGGTGTCCGACAGATGAGGGGAAGAAGAGTTGGGCATGGGTAGTTGAATGTTGCCGAGGCAGCAGTTCCAGTAGGGCCAAATGTCTTTCGATGTACGATCAGCTTGTTTAGAACTCTCTCATGCACCTTGTTTTATACAGGATATTCCAAATCCTTTTTTTCACCCATTCTATCCCATGGTTTGGGTGTAAATGCATAGAGACTTTCTGTGCCCCTAGTTTTGAGTACTTCAGTCGGAGGCCAGACCAGCTTGTGTCTTGTTTTCTAGGGATGTAGAATGATGTTGGGACCACATATATCTAGTGGGGACCTTATTTTGTTGCAGATGCAGTTGTATGATTTCATTCTAGGCATAGACTAGTTGTTCACTATGTGTGCCGTTATTTACTACTTCCAAATAATCGTCATGTCTTCGGATATGGGCGTACAATGTGTGACCTTCGTCAGCGAGCAGGGTTTCTAGGAAGATAGCCAGTGAGTGGGGCCCATTCTTTCCTTGTTTGCTGAGCTGTTAGCGAAGTCATCTGATATTGAGATAGTGGATGTCCCGGCAATCATTAGTGAGTTCCATAACATCTTCCATGGAGATGTATTGAATCTACCCCCTCGACGTGATGTTGAGTTTGGGATAGAATTACAACCCTGTTCCCATCCAATTTTATTGGATCCATATCGGATGGCGCCTTTTGTGTTATGGGAGTTACATGTTCAGATTGATGATCTGATGAAGAAGTTTTTGTTCTACCAAGTAGGTCACCTTGGGGTGCCCCAGTCTTGTTCGAAAAGATGGTTGATGATGGTCTCAGGCTGTGTATAGACTTCTGAAGGCTGAAATAGGTGACAGTCAAGAATCGTTACCCCATCTTGAGGATCGATGAAATTTTTGATCATTTAAAGGGGGTAGGATGGTTCTCTAAAATTTATTTACGGTCAGGACATCACCATTTGAGGTTGAAGGAGGGTGACATATTGTAAAAAACATTTAGGTGTAGATATGGGAACTTTGAATTCGTGGTCATGTAGTTCGGCGTTACGAACGCACCAGCCATGTTCATTGGGCTCATGAACTCTATCTTCCCTGAATATCTAGACTGATTTCTAGTCATGTTTATTGACGACATCCTGATATAATCAAGATCAGAGGAGGATATCACTATGTATTTGAGGATGGTTTTATGGTACCTCCGACAACACCAGCTCTATGGGATGTTGTCCAAGTGCATGCTCTGAACATGATAAGTGCACTTCGTTGCACACGTGGTGTCCGAGCAAGGAATAACAACATACTTATTTAAGGAAGAAGAGGGTTTTTCTTGGGTTGCACCTATGAATGTGGAATAGGTTCCTATTTTTTGGGGTCTATCAAGTTACTACCAAAGATTAATGTCTAACTTTCCCGATTTTCTTCACCTTAGACAACCTTGACCAAGAAAGTCTAGACATTTATATGGAGTGATTATTTCCATTAATCCTTCAGTTATCTTAAGGGGAAGCTTGTTAGTTCCACAGTACTGAGGTTTCCAGAGGAAGGGGTGATGTTTGAGGCATTCTGTGATTCTTGAGGCCAAGTCTTGGGGTGTGTTGTGATGAAACAATGGGGGTGATCTCTTATGTGTCTAAAAAGTTACGTCAACATGTTTTCACTAATTTTGTGGTGTTATTACCTCGTTAGGGAGACCCTCATGGTCTTCATGGATCACAAGAGCTTGATTTATATCATCTCTCAGTGGAACTAGAACATTCAGAAACAGATGTGGATGGAGTTTCTTCAAGAATATGACATAGTAATTTCCTACACGTCTGGAAAGGATAATGCGGTGGCCGATGTATTTAGAAGGAAGTCACAGAAGGAAGCGGTTTGAGAAATAGTAGATGCTTGGAAGGCGATGGAAGATTTCGATTCCCTACACCAAGATACAAGTGTGGAGGATTATAGAGGCTATCTGTTCCAGATGACCGTGCAATCCACTCTGTTTTAGAAGATGGAGGAGTCTCAGTAGGGGAACATAGAGGCTGAAGTGATGCACGATCATGTTAGCCAGGGTGATGCTCCAGGAGGATGGTTACAAGACGGGCAACATTAGAAGTAGTTACATGGAAAGTTGTTCATTTTTGTGGAAATAAGAAAGTGAGTTCATGGTGAGTTCCACAAATCACCACTGGCGGTACACCCAAGAGTTCCCAAGATGTACCAGTGCTTGAGGGGTCAGTTTTGATGACCCGGGGTGAAGTGGATAGTTGAAAAGTTTGTGGCAAAGTTCCTTATGTGTCAGTAGGTGAAAGATGAACACCACATACCAGGAGGGATGTTACAACCTTTAGACTTCCCAGAGTGAAAGTGGTATGACATGTCGATGATTATTTTCATGGGACTACCCAGAGATCAAGGGGGTTGCGATGTTATATGGGTAGCGGTGGACAGATTGACTTAATCATCTCAATTACTGGCAATCAAGGAGTTTAGTGTTGTGGATTCCTTAACACAGATGTATGTGGATGATGTGGGGCAGTTGAATGGAGTTCTGAGATCCATTGTCTTGGATTTGGATACACAGCTAGCCTCTTGGGTCAAGAAATGTTCGAAACATTTTTTGGCACCTAGATATGCCTCAACACTACATTCCACCCCCAGACAGATGGGTTGATAGAGCACACCATACATATATTAGAGGATATGCTACATGCATGTGTTTTGGACTTTGTGGATTTTGGGTATGAATCTTCCCTCTGTTAGAGTTTTCTTATAATAATATTTATCACTCTATCATTGGAATGGATTTGTTTGAAGCATTGTATGGGAGGTTGTGTCTCTCACTAGGGTGCTAGATAGAGGTCGATGGAAGCATCTGTTCTTGGCTCGGAGGTGGTGTAGAGTAAGACATAGGAAGTTCATCTTATAAGAGAGAAGCTGAAGGCGTCCCAGGATTGGAATAAGTTGTATGCTAATCATAGGAGGAGACCCTTGGAGATCGAGGTAGGGGACCACATGTTCATGAAGGTCTCCCCTTGACGTGGGAAATGAAGGTTTGGTAGGGGAAGTAAGATTTCTCCTAAGTTAGTTGGACCCTTAGAGTTGTTGTAGAGGGTCATCAAAGTGGCTAATCATCTTACGCTACCACTGCCATGACATAAGGTGCACAATGTTTTCTATTTGTCCCAGCTTCGTCAGTATATACATAATGATTCGCACGACCTCAACAGGGGGAAGTCGAATATTGAGGATGACACAACATTTGTAGAGAAACTAGTGATGATCAGGGGTTATGAGGAGAAGGTTCTTCATGGAAGAACAATTCCCTTGGTTCATGTGTTATGGAGGAATGGAGGCCTTGGGAAGTGTACCTGGTAATGGGAGGCACAGATGCATGCCAATACCCATAGATATTTTGAGTTTTGTACAATTATATTTTGTACTTGTTTTTGATGATGTTCTTGAACTTGTTAACTATGATATAGACTATTTCCATTGTCACCTGAATGTGTGTGAAGGGTCCTAATTGTGGAGAAGGGAGGACATGATCCCTGATCAAGATGCATTAATGTGGATGCTGTTATACCCATGCTGGCAAGTAAGATCTTCCCAAAGAAGATAGTATATTGACATGGAAGAATGTACTTGCTAATCCATATAACTAGAAGGTATGACCATTACATTTTTTTGTGGTTACATGGGAGAGAGGGACGACAATGTATCCATGTTTGTTCAGAAGATAGATGAGGGAGAGGTGTTCTTAGATGTCGAGGAGGTTTTCTCTTGAGATATATCTTTTGAGGTGGTTGTTCAGACCCCTCTATTTTCTTTGGGTTATGTTTTGATTTTCGAGGGTAATAATATTTTGAGTGGTATCTGATGTAATGATCTGAATAGTGACCTATTAAGGATATTTCCAAAAAAAAAAACTTGGTTCTATAAAACTATTCCACTGAAACGGTGGCACCAGTAACAGCGACACCGTGACAGTGGCTCTGGTCACGATTTTACACTGGAACGGTTGCACCGCTTATGGTGTTCCACCGAACCAATGGAACTACAACAGTCGCACCATCATGGTCACACAACAAAATGGTGGAATCATGAATGTGGAACCGTAGAGGTGGCACCATCATATTCACACACAAAAATGGTGGCACCATGATGGTGGCACCATGATGGTGGAACTGTGACCATGGCACCGTTATGGAATATCACAAAACGATTTCCCACCAATGTTCTTTTTTTCCAGTTTCCAACTTTTTCCACTCCCGCAATGTATCTTTTGACATAAAAGTGTTTTAATACCCATTTAATAGATATTTAAAGACCATAAAGGATATTTAAAATATTTTAGGATCCAGGACACCCTGAACATACCGAAATGTGTGTCTTTTCCTTGGCATCACACCCTTTTCCCATACTTTCCAGTTCCGCCCCTGTTAAGAATTTTCCTCTAACTAATGTAATCTCTTTAACTCACAATCGTTATGAAAACTTCCTTGAAAAAATTATTAAATGAAAATTAATTCCTTCATGTGTAACCACCCAACCATGTACAGAAATGACGATTATCCTTTGAAGATATTCAATATTTCATATACCGTAACTCTATGATCTCAAATTTTATCGCACGATGTCATTTATTCTTCTTGGATACCCTCATTTCCATTCCTTGGCGCATTTAGAGTCCCCCTTCCTGAGGCTAGTTGTTCACCTATGCTGGATCCTTTATTTCTCACTCTTGGAGTCCACGTAGTTCCTCCCCTACAAGTCACGCATCCCCAGTTCTTGCCACTTGGAGAAAAGATACAATCGTTGATCATCCAAGTAGGATTATTCCTTCATCTCTCTTTAGTGTGTAGCATGTGGGGTGGGTATGATAATGTTTTCTTCAAGGATGGATGAAACCAAACACTAAAAAAGATAATAAATAGTTTCCAAAGAATGATAGGGTGTGATTCATGATTTTGATGTACTCTTTTATCTTTTTATATATATTGTGAACTGTATGGGATTATGTCCACTAAAAATTGTGGCCCTTGGAGGTCCTTTCTTGTGACCTAATGAACCTATATTTTTCTCAAAAATTTTATGATTGAATGGTTGTAACATGGAAACTAGTTAATCCCATAAAATATGTTGATTAAATAGATGCCCAATGAATAAGAATCCTTGTATGGTCTCCCCAATTAACCAAATAGAATGACAGAACTAAATTAATGATTTTTTTAAAATTGAAAAACTACCTTGCTCCATTCTGGTGATGTATATGGTTGTTCTGCTTGATTCTTATGAGGTGACATGGATGGGGATGGGATCCTCTATTTTTTAGTTGTTAGTTTGTAGATTTTGGGGCTATGTGAGTCCGTATGTTAGGGCTTGGTTTGGTTCTAGTACTTCAAGGGATCTCACAGATCCTTTTTTTCACTTTATAAGAGAACTGGGTGTGAATGCATAATTTTCTGCTTTATTGTTTTTCATTCCTTGTCTTGTGACTATGCGTGTTTGTTTCCCGGTAGTAAAGAATTATTTTAAGGGGATCACATGAATATGAAAACAGGAATGGGTTCAATGTGGAATTGTTTTATAGGAATGTATTATGGCTTTGTTGTGTTTTTTTTGCTTTTTGTGAATGAAAAGTAACGAGGATTTTGTGTATGGGCTGGTTTTGGAACCACTAGGTTGGGATGAGTGCCTGTTTACCTATATGAGTAATTTAGTTCTTATTTTTCTTATTTTCTCCCCACCCAAGTTGAGGGTATGGTGCCAAACACCCTCATTTCACGGGGGAGGGTGTTTTTTCCAACACTCATAGGAGTGGATGGTTATTATCTCCTTTTATGACCCCTTTCCTGAGTAGCCCATGAATCTTTAGGTCGACTGTGATGACCTGAGGTCCATTTTAGCACATGATTATTGGGGCAGTGTATGTTGTGGTGGTTGGCCCATTTGTGTGTTGAAAGGTTATTTCCCATGTGTCTTCAGGATGAGGCCTAGGTGTCTTTGGGAATTTCAGTAGTTGTTCTGGCCTAAGTGTCTTTGGGGGTGGTGGTAGGTGTTCTAGACTAGGTGTCTATGGGAATGGTTATGTGTGTTTGTGGTAGCCTTGGTGTGTACAGGCAAGATATGGTAGTGGGACTATGGTGAGAATGGCGGGGGATAACTAAAGTGTAGGATGTCTTCAATAACTAGTGGGAAAGTGGTGTGGGGTAACCAAATATCAATGTGTTATTACTATTATTTTACCTAACTTGTGTTATTTATGGAGTGTCCTTGGTGAGTTTGGATGGATAGTTTCCTATCTCGGTTATTTGGTTACCTCTTTTTCTCATGGGGCATTAGAATGCATCCCCACTTGTTCATGAGAGCTTTTGGTTTTCCCTATTGATTATACATGTTTTCTCACCCTATGTATATAAAAATACTTTCAGGTTTCCCAGAAGACTTTAAGGACTCTGCCTAACCATATTATCTTGGACATCGAGAAAATTGGTGTTGCTGTTTTTCTTTTCATTTGGTACTTCACTTTGGAGTTTTCTTGTGCTTTGGAGAACTTATTATTGGAACATACAAATGGGAATTAATTGTTTTGGATTTACTTTTATATCCTGTTTTGGTGTTTTTTTGGGATTTACTATCTTATTTCATGATACTACTAAATAAAAAGTATAATTCCTTCCATATTATGTGTAATTTTATACCCTTGGTGCTTGTCACCACTCTGGGGCCTATTGAGGGTAGGTCTTGGGGGTTATTATATCTCCTTCAACTTGAGGAAGGAAGGGTCTGGAAATCTGTTGTCCCTTCCATTATCTTGGTGAAGGTGGGTCGTGATAATCTCATACCTCATACTATTAGGTGAGAAGTCTACAATGAAGTATTAATTATGTCAGTGCATTTTAAATACCCAAATGTTACCGTTAGAAATTAAATTGAAAATGAAAAAATAGATTAATAAACGGTGTCAGAGTCTGTCTAGAAACAATGTCACTTGGAAACAGTGTCACAATGAAACAATGTATCCTTATTTGCCATTTTCGGCGAGAGAATCATGATGGTATAGTTGTATAGGGATTAGGAACCGGTAGCACATATGCTTTGTTAGGATCACAGTGTCCAATCATGGTGTATGGTCACGGTGTCTAGTCACAGTGCCTAGTCACATCGTCTGGTCACAGTGTCTGGTCACAGTGTCTAGGTCACGGTGTCTCGTCACAGTGCCGAGTCACAGTGTCTGGTCACGGTGTCTGGTCACAGTGTCTAGGTCACGTTGTCTTGTCATGGTGTCTCTGTCACGGTGTCTCGGTCATGGTGTCTGGGTCCTTTTTCGGAAAAAACATATCTGGTGGAAGAATCACGATTTCTCAGACATAGCCAAATATCTGTATATAGACATATGTACACATGATTTGAGACATATTAAATAGTATTAACAAGATTTATAGAATGTATAGGAATTGTGATCCTTAAAACATGATTAAAACACAAGGATTCCAACATTATTCCCCTTTTGAGGATAAAAAGTCATGTGAGTGAGATAACTATTCATAGTGGATGTGTCTCTCCCTTAGTGTGAATTTAGAGAGCTTGAGTGCTTGTATCTCCCCCTTTTGGGATTATCAAAAAGAGTACAAAGGTAAACAATAGAATAAGAAGATGATTTCATAGTGCATTAGATGGAGAGAGATGTGTCATTACACACAGTAGACAACAAAAATAATATCCCTTTCAAAAATTGTGTTCACTATTCTTTAGCAATAGCTATCCTTTATTTTGCCTTGGCATCATCATCATGAGAAGCCACAAGAGAAGTGGTAGAAGTTGAAGAAGGAAGTGAACCAATTGACAGAGAAGGTAGAGGGAGAAATTAAAAAATAGAGGGGAATAATGTAGGTTTGGTGAAATACTGAGGTAATTGTTGGCCAAGGATAACATGTTTGATCTGAATTAGAGCCTAAGAGACAAACATAGAAGTAGACACAAAGGTAGTGAATGAGGAAGGAGGCATACTAGGTAGCAAGGGTGCAAATGCATGAGCCACAATAGTAGTTCTCTACACATGAAGATAAGGCCTCAATATCTTGGTGAAGCCAGCAATAATCTCACCACTATACTGCCTCACTTTCTCTAAGTTATCTATTTTCTACACGAACAAGTCCAACATATGACTGAAATCCTTTAGCTTTTGAACTTGAGTTTTGAAATCATGAGTGTCAGGATGGATTTTCAGATTCTCCACAAGGTACATGAAATGGATCGTTATATCATGATTAGAGAAAATACTATTAAAGTAGAAATACACCTTCTTAGTAAATTCATCTAGATCATCATTGGAAATATTAGAATGATTTCTTACTAGATCAATAACTCAGTCACTATTCTTGAAAACCACAGATAGAGACTCTGTCAAATCCACTAAGCACTGATTGATGTTATTCCTTTACAACTATTCTAAGTAGATCACTTTCCAAGGAGGGTTGAGTTGACTATTCAGAGGCACTATACACTCTAACAGATGAAGTAAGGGACTTCAATTGATTTATAACTTTCTAGAGACAAACATTATACTCATCAATTAATTTTTTGAGACATATATAAAGATCACACATTGCATGAACTATTTTATTGTTTATTTAATATACCTTGTCAGCAAAAAAATCAGGCTAGGTTGAATTAGGGAGGAAACTTTCTCTAGAATCTAACCACTAACATCCTCAACAGGATTAGCAATAGGTTCTGGTATTGATTTCAACACTCTCTACATATCTTTAACCATAGATTTGACAGACTTTACTTCATCACTTATCTTTTTTGTTCTCAATTTTGACCTATTGAATTTCATGAAGCATTTTTGGTTGAATCTTCCGAATGATCTTCTATATCAACAAGGAAACATCAATTTCACTCATGTTGGTTGTAGGAGAAAGTTGAGTGTTCATTATCATTTCAAATCCAGACAATAATGTAGATCCAAAGGCTTTCAAATCATCCTTACATACTAAGGTAGAAGCTTATTATGAAGGATTTGGAATTGAAGCTGAGACAAGCTCAGGTTCCATTGCAGAGAGAACATCAAGAGAAGATACCAGTTTCAATTGAAACATAGTATATAGATCTATACCTATAATACAGGATTCTTGGGAATCATTTACCTCACAATGTCTAGGTAATCAATACCATTTATCCCTAGAGTATGGATCAAATGGATTATGAATATCAATACATTCCAGATTGGGGTGATTCTCCCCCTCAATATGTGCATCTCTTACCGTACTAAGAGATTTAGATCTTTGATATGTGTTTAAAATTTCATCCCCCAACACTTCACCCATTACATTTATAGCAAATTTAAAGGCTTTCTCCATTATTTATTCACCAGATGGGATAATCTCAATAACAACTTGTTCCTCTAGGTATTCCTCAAAAACAGCTTCATTCTCAAAATAATATTCTTCTTCTAGATGTTCTTCTATAACATCCTTTTCTCCTTAAAAAACTATATATTCTTCTTTAGAAGCAGGTTATTCTTCTAGATCAAAAATTTCTCTAGAAACAAGTACTTCCTTCTCAATCTAGACTTGAGGAATTGGTTCAATGACTTTCTTATCTAGGATCATTTCCCCTGTAGGTGGCACAACCTCTTCTTCTTCCTCCTCAATAGGATAATCATCTATCTAATCAGGCTCCAGATCATGTTCTCAAATGTACTTAGGGATTGAAGAATGCTGAATCGGGTTGAAAATTTCATAGACCCTCTCATTATCCTCTACCCATGCTTTCCTCCATGGATTCCAGCTGATTTTTATTCTTTTTAATGTTTCTATTAATATGAAAAATTCATATTCCTTAATGGATTTTTCATCTAGTCCAACCAACCCTTAAGCATTAAGTACAATAGAGATTAACCTTGAACAGAACATGGTGATTGAATTTGAGGTTGTCTTTATCAACTCACACATGTGAAGTGTAACAAACATTCATAAGTTAATATCGCATCCATTCATCAAAAGATGTATCAAAAATAAATTCTGATACATGATTGGGGAAACAATATCCTTTTCTTGGACTAATCAGATACTGAAAAAACATAAACAATACTCTAGTTTCACCATCTAGCTCACCGAAAATAGCTCTCCTCTTTGTTTCATTTACAGTCAATCTTCCCAAGGTTTCTTCTAAAATAAAGATATCACTTGGAGGAGGAGGACCTCCTTGGTAGCCCTAAAAAATTCCCTCATGGGGTATCCTTAGTTTGGCATCCCATAACCTCAACGAAGAAGTGTATATTTGGACCTTGATCCAGCTTCTCACAACAAAACCCTCTTCTGTATCAAAAGGGAATTCAACGAACTGATAAAAATGAGAAAATATATTTGGGTAAATTTTTCATTACTATTTTTTGAACCAATCCTACTATACAAAATCTTTTAGTACTTTCAATACTAAAGACTTACTTTACAACAACCACTTGGGGCATATTTCCTTTTCAGGTACCACTATTATCTTCACCAGGTTCAGATTCAAAGGAACTTCAGGTGCTATCTTTGGTTCTATATTCATCTAATTCTTTGATCTTAGTTTCTCAATAGTCGATAAGGATGGGAGTGTTATTATGAAAATTAAGCAATTGTTCGATAGAGAGAGATGTTTTGGGTTTGAGAGAAGAAGGCTCGAGTGAAGAAAAGAGTGAAACATATTTTATTTCTATCATTTAGTGATATCAAGCATCACAAATTCAAAAGCACAGGGAAGTAGAGTAATAAAATAATTATGTATATAGATACATGCTATAATATGTAAATAAAATAATAAAGTATCTTTACGATGAGACCAAAATAGACTTTCCCAGTGAGATCATAACAAGTTTTCATGGTTAGACCATAATGGGTTTTCACGGTGAAATCTCTATTATGAGACTTCTAAACGGTGCAACCATATGGTTTAAAATAATTTGTGCAAGACTGTAACTGATATATATTAAATGTGATACCATTAACATGAAAGAAAATATTCTAAGATAATAAACTATAGAAATATAGGAGTTAGACAGTAATCTTAATACAGTGACTTGTGAAACCACAAAATATGAAACAATAAGTTGTGAAACAATACACTTACTACTTAAGATTTATCATTCCAAAATCATGTATGATGTAATATATTCATTCGTAATATAATTGTTTGGTGAATATATCAGTGAGATGATATTCATTTACAATGAATTCCGAAGTGATATCACCTTTTTTATAATGGAGTCTCAAAAAGTGCTGTCTTACATCAATATATTTCTTCCTAGAGTGAAAAACATGATTTTCGAGATATTAATGGAACTTTTATTATCACAGTTTATAGATAAATTCCTGAATTGATATCCATAATCTAGTAATGAGTGTTTCATCCACAAAATTTGGGCACAACAACTACCAACAACTATGTACTTAGCTTTAATAGTATAAAATGCAACACAATTTTGTTTCATACTACACCATGATACTAGTGACTAGCCTAAAAAGTGAAATCTTCAATAGGTTCTTTTTCTCTCAAAATTATAACCACTTAAGTCAACATTAGAATAACTAACTAACTCAAATGATTGACTTTGGGATAGAATAGTCCTAGATTCAATGAATGATTGAGGTATATAAATTTTTTTTAAACAACATTTAAATGTGATTCCTTTAGATTTGCTTGAAAATAAGGACACATACATACACTAAACATAATATTAGGTTTTCTGGTAGTTATGTAGAATAAGCATCTAATCATTCCTCTATAAGTGGTTTGATCAACAAATTTTCCATCTTCATCGTGATCCATCTTCTAAGCTGTACTCAATGGAGTGTCACTGATTTTAGTAATATCCACGCCAAAATTATTTAGAATATCTATAGTATTTTTTCATTTATTTAGAATAATACCAGCATTATTTTGAAATATCTAAAATCCACAAAGAAATTTTAGTTCACGCATAAACTCATTTCAAATTCTTTTTGCATCATTTTAGAAAATTCAATACATAAAGAATTTATTAAAGATAAAACGATAATATCATCTACATAAATTTGAACTACTAAAACAACATTGTAAATTTATTTTATAAAATGTTTCTGATCATTTATTCATTTTGTAAAACCATTGGAACAAATAAGAGTACTTAATCTATCATACCAAGCTGTTGGTTCTTATTTTAAACCATATAATGATTTTGATATTTTAAATACAGGATTTGGAAAATGTGGATTTGTAAAACTAGGTGGTTTCTCAAAAAAGACATCCTCAGCTATATACCAATTTATGGATGGAATTTAAACATCCATTTGATAGGGTTATAAATTTAAATGTGCAGTATAAGCAAGAAGAGTTCTGATGGCTTCAGGTCTGGCTACTGGTTCAATGGTTTCCTCATAGTCAATTCCTTCTTCTTGACTGTAGCCATGTGGAACCTATGTAGCCTTGTTTATAACTTTTTTTCCAGCTTCAACTACTTTTTTTCTAAACACCCACCTAGTGTCTATGGTAAATGTGTCTTTGGGGCTGTCAACAAGTTTCCAAACATTGTTCCTTTCAAACTGATTATGTACTTCTTGCACATCTATCTCCCAAAATTCCTCATTTATAGAATCGTTATTGTTTTTAATTCATGTTATGATAAGAAGACATGATGTTAAACCTAATTTAAAAAATAATATATAGATTGAGTTATTTTATTTAAATCTCCTACAACCGCATCTAAAAGATGATTCTTAAGAGTTCTAACCACTGTAGAGAAAGAAGGACTAGTGAATTCAGGTAATTCAAGATGTTCGGGTTCATTATGACCTAAATATAAAGAATATCTAGAATATGATGTTTTCATAGATTATGTTATAGGATGGTTAGAGGATTTTGAATTGATTTTCATGATTTGAAACATCATCCTCTAGGTTCTCTAGAGTGGTTTTTAGGATCATGTGGATTTGTTTCCTCAAATTTGACACGGATAGATTCTTCCACACATTTAGTTATATTGTTAAACACTCTATTGGATTTACTAGATATTAAAAAACCTAGAAATATTCCTTCATCACTCTTGGATGAAAATTTGTCAATATTGTCTTTAGTATTAAGGATATAGAATTTTCAACCAAAAAAATTGAAGTATCTTACTTTGGGTCTTCTATTGTTCCATTACTCATATGGATTTATTTTAAGAATGGGTATAATCAACACTCTATTAACAATACTCATGTTTTGTTTACATATTCAACCCAAAAATAGATAGGAAAGTCATATTCACAAAGCATGATTATAGAAATATCTTTCAAGGTTATATTTTTTCTTTTTACAACTCCATTCTGTAGAGGTGTTCTAGGGGAAGAGAAATCATGACTATAGCCATTTTGTGAACAAATGTATTGAACCTATTTATTTTCAAACTCAAGACCATGATAAATTCTTAAGGATTTAATTCGATGTACACTATGATTTTCTATAGTTTTAAAAAATTTGGTAATGTGAGAGCATGCTTCACTTTTATGGCCAAAAAAGTCCAAGTATATCTAGAAAATTCATCTACAAGAACATAAAAATAATGCTTCCCATTAAAATGAGAAACTCTAGATGGTCCCAAAAAATACATGTGGACCAGTTCGAGAGGCTGAGATGTTGACACTTCTTTCGTTGGTTTGAAGCAAATTTTGTGCTTCTTTCCCTTTAGATAAGGATTACAAAAAATATCATTTGGAAACTCAAGTTTGGGTAGATCATTGAATAATATTTTTCTAGTTAGCTTTCGAATGGACTGAATATTACTGTGTCCTGGTCTCAAATGAAAAATCCAATACACATTGTGAAATACACTTAAACACGAATCATTTTGGGAAACTAACGACTCTAAGTTAACATAGTATAAATTTTCATTTCTTAGTGTAGAAAACACTAATTCATTTTTAAAAATAAAAACATTTTAGGAATCATTTTCAAATTTAACATGAAATCCATCATCACATAGTTGTGAAATACTAAGAAGATTATATCTCAATCCATCATCAAAAAGTACTTTGGAAATTAAAAATGAGTTAGAGTTATGGATTTGGCTAAGGCCAATGATTCTTACATTGGGTTTCTCCAGTCTTGTTTGCAAAAAAGGCAAATGGTGGTCTCTGGATATGTATAGACTCTCAAAGGATGAAACATGTGTTGATTGAGAACCGTTAACCCATCCTGAGGATCAACAAACTTTTTGATCAGTTGAAGGTGGTAGGATGGTTCTACAATATCGACCTACGGGCGGGATATCACTAGTTGAGGATAAAGGAGGGTGACATCATGAGGACTGCATTCAGGTGTAGATATGGGAACTTTTTATTCGTGGTCGTGCCGTTTAGCATTACGAACACACAAGCCGTATTCATGGGGATCATGAACTCTATCTTCCATGAATATCTGGACCAGTTCATAGTCATGTTTATTGATGATATCCTGATATAGTCATGATCAGAGGAGGATCACACAAATTATCTGAGGATGATTTTAGAAGTCCTCTAACAACGCGAGCTCTATGAGAAGTTGTCCAAGTGCATGTTCTGGAAACGATAAGTACACTTCCTTGCACATGTGGTGTCCGATCATGGAATAGTAGTGGACCTATTGAAGGTCGAAGTGGTTGTTTATTGGGTAGCACCAAGAATGTGGAAGAGGTTTATAGTTTCTTAGGTCTAGAAGGTTACTACCTAAGATTCATGTCCAACTGCTCCTGAGTTGCAGAACCTTTGACATCCTTAACCAAGAAAGGCCTAACATTTATATAGAGTGAGTAGTTCCATCCATCCTTCAGTTTTCTGAAAGCGAATATAGTTATATCCCCAGTACAAAGGTTTCTAGAATAAGGGGTGTTGATTGAGGTGTTATGTGATTCTTCTGGCCAAATCTTGGGGTGTGTAATGATGCAACAAAGGGGGTGATCTTTTATTGGTCTATGAAGTTATGTCACGGTGAACATAAATATGCTGCCCATGATCTAGAACATGCATCTGTCCTGCTGGCAATAAAGTATTGGAGGAATTATCTCATCATAGTATACTTCGTGGTCTTCATGGGTAACATGAGCTTGGGGTATATCTTCCCCATGCGGGACCAGAAATTGTAGAAATGGAGGTGGATGGAGTTTCTTCAACACTATGAATTTGAAATTTTCTTCACCTCTGGAAAGAGGAATGTGGTGGCCGGTGCCTTGAGCTAGAATTCACAGAAGGATGTGGTTTGAGAAATAGCAGATGCCTGGAAGGTTATTGAAGAGTTGGTTTCCCTAAACATGGATGTAAGGGTAGAGGATGGAAGAGGCTATCTGTTCCAGATGACAATGCAGTTCTCTCTATTGCAGAAAGTGGAGGAGTCTTATTGGGGGGACATAGAGGATGATGTGATGTGAGATCATGTTATCAAGGGTGATGCTCGAGGAGGATAGTTAGAATATGGGAAAAATCAGATGTTGTTTCATGGAATGTTGTTCGTCCCAGTGGAAATGTGAAATAGGGTTCTTGGTGAGTTCCACAATTCACCCCTGGTGGTACACCCCATGAGTTTTCAAGATGTAACAGGGCTTGAGGGGTTAGTTTTGGTGACTTGGGGTGAAGAAGGTAGTGGTAGAGTTTGTGGAAAAGTGCCTCATGTCTTACCAGGTGAAGGACAAACATCGTGTCCCGGGAGTCCTGTTACAACCTTTAGATGTCCCTAATTGGAAGTGGGACGACATCTCGATGGATTTCGTCATGGGACTACCCCGAGTCCAAGGGGGTTGCGATGATATATGGTTAGTGGTGTACCGACTAAAAAAATCCTCTCACATCCTAGAAATCAAGGATTCAAGTGTGGTGGATGACTTAGCACAGAGGTACATGGACAATGTGGTGCGGTTGAATGGAGTTATGATATACATAGTCTTGGATCAAGATACACGGTTTGACTTAAGGGTCTAGAAAGGATTGCCGCATTCTTTTGGCACCCAGATATGCATCATCACTACTTTCCACACCCAAACAGATGGGCAGATATAGCGCACCATCCAGACATTGGAGGATATGCTACGTGAATGTGTTTTGGACTTTGGGGGATCGTGGGTATGATAGTTGCCTCTGTTAGAGTTTTCCTACAATAATAGATACCACTCTACCATTATAATTTCTCTGTTTTAAATATTTTATGGGAGGTCGCATCGCTCAATAGTGTGCTGGATAGAGGTCGAGAGAATTATGTGTTCTTAGCCCAGAGGTGGGGCAAAGAATGACAGGGAATGTTCATCTTATACAAGAGTAGATGAAGGCGGATCAGGATTGGTAGAAGTCTTATGCTGATCATATGAGGAGACCCTTTGAGTTCGAGGTCAAGGACCACAAGTTATTGTAGGTATCTCCTTGGAGTGGGAAATTGAGGTTCAATAGGAGAAGTAAGATTTATCTGAGGATTGTTGGAGCCTTGGAGTTGTTGTGGTAGGTAAACAAAGTGTCTTATCAGCTGGAACTACCACAACCGCTACCTAAGGTACACAATGTCTTCCATGTGTCCCAGCTTCTTCAGTATCTACATGATGATTCACATGAACTCGACTGGGGGAAGTTGGATATCGAGGATGACACAATATTTTTAGTGCGATTAGTGATGATCGAAAGTCGTGAGGAGAAGGTGCTTCATGGATGAGAAATTCCCTTGGTTCGTGTGTTATGGAGGAATTGTGGCCTTGGGTAGAGTAACTTGGAATGGGAGGCACATATTTGTTCCTAGTACCCAAATCTATTTTGAGTTTTGTTCTATTATGTTATGTATTTGTTTGTGATGTTGTTCTTGACCATGTTAACAATGAGATAGAATATTTCCCTTGTCCCCTAAATGTGTGTGAAGGGACCTAACTGGGGAGAGGGGAATAACTGATCCCTGATCAAGAAACATTAAAGATGATGCCGTAAAACCCAGGTAGGCAAGTATGTTCCAACCAAAGAAGATAGTATATTGACATGGAGTAAGGGACTCTCTAATCCAGATAACTAAATATTATGACCTTAACATGTTTGTGTGGATACATGGGAGAGAGGAACGACAATGTATCCAAGTTTTTATAGAGGTTAGATGGGGGAGAGGGGTTCCTAGATTTCAAGGATCTTTTCTCCTGAGAGGTATCTTTTGAGGTGTCTTTTCAGACACTTCTATTTTCTTCGGGTATAGTTTCGATTTTTGAGGGAAACCGTAGTTTGATAGGTATAAGATGTAATGGCTCAGATAGTGACCCATTAAGAGGATTTCCAAAAAAAAACATGGTTCCATAAAACGGTTCCACCTAAACGGTAGGACCAATCATGGAGGCACCATAATGGTGGCACCGATCATGGTTGAACACCGAAACTGTTGCACTTCTTATGGTGTTCCACTAAACCGGTGGCACCATGACAGTGACACCATAATAGTGGCACCTTAGCGGTGGCACCATC
Organism: Viscum album; assembly: GCA_963277665.1. Taxonomy (NCBI): domain Eukaryota; kingdom Viridiplantae; phylum Streptophyta; class Magnoliopsida; order Santalales; family Viscaceae; genus Viscum; species Viscum album. The sequence goes on along the minus strand of OY728138.1, from coordinate 633,812,979 downwards.
CATGTCGCACACTGAAACAGTGGCACTGTGACGGTGGCACTGTAATGGTGGAAACATGTCCATGGCACTGTTATGGTATCTCAACAAATAGTGTCCCACCCTTGTTCTTTTTTTCCAGTTTTGGACTTTTTCTGCTCCCGCAATGTTTATTTTGAAATAAAATCATTTTAATACCCCTTTCAAAGAAATTTTAAGAAAATAAATTATATCTAATATCCCCCATGATCCATGCGACCCTTTACTTAAAAAAACGTGTGGCTTTTCCTCAGTGTCACACCATTTTCCCATACTTTCCAGTTACACCCTTGTTAAAAAATTTCCTTTGACTAAGGGAAACACTTTAACTCACAATCGTTATGGGCACCTCTACGATGAGAATTGTTAAATGATAATTAATTCCATCACGTGTAACCACCCAACCATGTAGAAAAACCATGATAATCCTTTAAGTCCATTTGATATTTCATATCCCATAACTCTAGGATATCACCTTTTTTCACATGAGATTATTTCTTCTTCTTGGATACTCTCCTTTCCTTTCATTAGTGTGTTTGGGGTCCCCCTTCCTGAGGCTAGTGGTGCTCTTATGCTAGAGCCTTTATTGATCAGTGTTGGAGTCCTCAAATTTTCTCTCCTATAATTCGTGCATCACTAGTTCTTGGCACATGGAGAAAAACGTTGATCATTGATCATCCAAGTAGGGTTATTCCTTCATCCCTCTTTAGTGTGTACTATGAAGGGTGGTTATGATGATGTTTCCTTTGGGTATGGATGAAACCAAACCTTAACAATGATAATAAATTGATTCCAAAGAGTGATGGGGTGTGCTTGATGATGCAGATGTACTCTTTTATCATTTCATATATATTGTGAATTGTATGGTCTTATGCCCACTAAAAACCATAGCCATTGGTGGTCCTTTCTTGTGCAATAATGAAACACTATTTTTCCGTATATTTCTGTGATTGAATGTTTATAACATGAAAACTCGCTAATCAGGTAAACTTAGTTGATTAAATGGATTCCCAACGAATAAAAATCCTTGTATGGTCACCCGGGTTAACTAAACAAAAAGGAAGAACTAAAAGATTGGTGTGTTTAAAATCTAGAAACCCCCTTTCTCAATTCTGGTGATGTGTATGGTTGTTCTTCTTGATGCTTGTGAGGTGACATGGATGAGGATGGGATCCCCTATTGTGCATTTCTTAGTTTATGGATTTTGGGGCTGTGTGAGTCTATATGTTAGGGCTTGGTTTGGTTCTAGTACCTCGAGGGATATCACAGATCTCTTTTGTGGTTGTGATATTACAAGAGAATCGGGTGTGAATGCTTAATTTGCTGTTTGATTTTTTTCTTTCCTTGGATTGTGGGTATGCCTGTTAGTGTCTCAGTAGTGAAGAATTATTTAGATGTAATCCCTTGAATATGAAAACAAGAATGGTTTCAATGAGGAATTGTTTTTTAGGAATGAGTTGTGACTTGGTTGTGGTTGTTGTACATTTTATGAATGAATAGTAACAAGGGTGTTTGTGTACAGGCTGGTTTTGGAACCCCTAGGTTGGGATGAGTTCTTGTTTACCTATATGTGTAATATTGTTCTAATATTTATTTTTTGCGCCCCACCTAAGTTGATAACATCATGCCTAACACCCCTATTTCATGGGGAATGGTGTTTTTACCAACACTCATATGAGTGGATGGTTATTAGCTCATTTTCCACTCCCTTTCTTGAGTATCCCATGAGTCATCGAGTAGGCTATGATGGTCTAAGTTCCATTTTAGCAAATGATTCTTTGGTAAAGGTATGTTGTGGTGGTTGGACCAGGTGTGTGCAGGTAGGTTGTTTCCCATGTGTCTTCAGGATAAGGCCGAGGTGTCTTTGGGAATGACAGTAGTTGATCTTGCTCAAGTGTCTTCAGGCAAGGCAGTAGTTGTTTTGGCCCATGTGTCTGTAGGTGTGGTTATGTGTGGTTGTGGTAGCCTTGGTACATGCGAGCAGAATATGGTAGTGGGACTGCGGTGAGAATGGCGGGGAACGTCTGAAGCATAGGATGTATTTACTAAAAAGTGGGAAATTGGTGCGGGGTACCCAAATATAGACGTGTTATTACTATTATTTTACCTGACTTACATTATATGGGGAGTTTCCTTGGTGAGTTTGGGTGGATAGTTTCCTTGCTAGGTTCTTTGGTTATCTATTTTTCTCACAGGGCATTATAATGCCTCCCCACTTGTGCATGAGAGCTTTTGGTTTTCCCTACTGAGTATACCATTATGATCAAACTATATATATAAAATTTTTTTCAGGTTTCTAGAAGGAGTTCGTGGACCATGACATACCTTATTAGTTCAGACGTCGGGACCATTTACATTGCTATTTTTATTTTCTTTTGGTAGTTTCCTTTGGATTTTTCTTGTACTTTGATGCTCTTTTTATTGGAACATACATATGGGAATGAATTTTTTGATTTACTTTTTCAACATGTTTTGGCGTTTTTTGGATTTACTATCTTATAATATTATCCTAATAAATATAAAGTGTAATTACTTCCATATTATGTGTGATTTTATACCCATGGTTCTAGACACCACTCTGGGGCCTATTGAAGGCGGGTCTCAGGGGTTATTATCTCCCCTTCAACTTGAGCAAGGAAGAGTCAGCCAATTTGCTGTCCATTCCCTCATCTTGGTAAAGGCGGGTTTTGAAAACCTCATAAATTATAATATTAGGTGACATTTCTACAATGAAATATTAATTATTTCAGTGTATTTAAAAGAATCCAATATAACAATTATAAATTAAATTGAAATAAAAAAACATATTAATGAATGGTGTCAGAGTCTATCTAGAAAAAGTGTCACATAGAAACGGTGTCACTACGAAATGGTGTCTTCTTCTTTTCATTTGAGAAGTGATACAGTCATGATGGCATAATTGTATAGAGATTAGGAACCGGTAGCACATATGTGGTGTTTGGATCACTGTATCTAGTCGCGGTGTCCGGTCATAGTGTCTCGTCACGGTGTCTAGTCACGGTGTCTGGTCACTATGCCTAGTCATAGTGTCTTGTCATAGTATCTGGTCATAGTGTCTAAGTCACAGTGTCTGGTCATGGTTTCTAGGTCATAGTGTCATGGTCATGGTGTTTGGGTCCTTTTTTAGAAACAAAAAAATCAGTGGAGGACTCATGGTTTCTCAGACATAGCCAAATATTTGTATATAGACATCTGTACACATGATTTGAGACAGATTAAATAGGATTAAAAAGCTTTATAGAATGTATATGATTTGTGATTATTAAAACATGATTAAAACATAAGGAGTATGAAAATCTCCCCCTTTTTATGATAGAAAATCACGTGATTGAGGTATCCATTATTAGTGGATGTATCTCTCCCTTAGTGTGCATTTAGAGTGCATGAGTTCTTGTCTCTCCCCCTTTTGGGATTATCAAAAAGTGTACAAAGGTAAAAAAATTATAGAAAATATGAGTTCATAGTGAATTATATGGAGAAATATTTCTTATAACAAATAGTAGAAAACAAAAATACAAAAATATCACTATCAAAAATTATGTTCACTATTCTTCTGCACTAGCTATATTCTCTTTTCTCTTGGCATCATCATTAGAAGAAGCCACAAGAGTTTATGTAGAAGGTGAGGAAGGAAGTGAACCAACTGACAAAAAAGGTAGAGGGAGAACATCAAAAATAGAGGGGACCAAGGTAGGTCTGGTGGAAGGCTGAGGTGATTGTTGGTCAAGGATAATAGGTCTGATTTGACTTAGATCCTAAGAGATTGACAGAAAAGTAGAGGTAAAGGCAGTGAATAAGTCAGGAGGAAAAACAGGTTGCAAGGGTGCAGCTGCAAAATCCATAATATTAGTTCTCTGCACATGAAGATAAGGCCTCATTATCCTGATGAAGTCAACAATAATCTCAACACCATAATGCATCGCTTTCTCAATGTCTTCTTTGTTCTTCTTGAACTTAACCAACCAATGAATGAAATCCTTCATCTTTTAAACATGAGTTCTGCAAGATTGAGTGACAGGAAGGATTTTTAGATTCTCCAAAAGGAACATGAAATGGATTGTCATATCATGCTTAGATAAAATAATATTAATGATGAAATACATCTTCTCATTAAATTCATCCTAAGAATCATTGAAAATATTGGAATTATTTCTTACTAGATCACTAACTTTGTCACTATTCTTGAAAATCACAAATAGAGATTGTATCAAAGCCACTAAGTACTGATTGATGTTCTTCCTTTTCAACCATTTTAAGAAAGTCACTATCCAAGGAGGGTTGAGATGACTGCCCAGAGGTATTAGATTCTATAATAGATGAACTAAGGGACATCAGTTGATTTAGAAGTTTCTAGACACAAACCTTATACTCATAAGTTAATTTGTTGAGAACAATAACCTTATCACATATTTCATAAACTATTTTCTTGTTTATTTCATCCACCTTGTCAGATAAGGAAGTTAGGTTAGAATGAATTAGGGAGGAAACATCCTATAGAATCTAACCACTAACATCCTCAATAGGATAAGCAATAGATTCTGGTATTGATTTTAACACTCTCTGCATATCTTCAACCATAGATTTAGAAGACGTCACATCATCACTTAATATTTGTTATCAATTATGAACTCTTAAATTTCATGAATAAATGTTGGTTGAATCTGCCAAATGATATTTTCTAACAACAAGAAAACATATCTTCCACTCAAGTTGGTTATATGAGTAACTTGATTGTTCATGATCTTTTCAAATTTTTCAAATAAGGTAGCTCTAAAGGATTTAAAATCATCCTTAATTACTAAGGTAAAAGGTTCTTGTAAAGGATTAGGAAGAGAAGCTGAGACAAAATTAGGTTTCTTTGTAGAGATATTCTCAGAAGAAGATACCATTTTCAATTAGAAAATAGTAGATAGATCTATACCATTAACCGAGGCTTCATAGGAATCATTTTCATAAAAATATCTAGGGAATATATACCATTTATCCACATAGGTTGGATCAACTAGATTAGGAATATCAACACTTTCCAGATTGGGGGGATACTCCATATCAATAGGTTCATCTCTTACATGACTAATAGATTTAGATATTTGATCTGTTTCCAAAATTTCATCCCCAAAAGCCACACCCATTTCATTTCTAGAAAAATAAAACTCTTGCTCAATTATTTCTTTAGCAGATGGGATAATCTCAGGAACAACTTGTTCCTCTAGGTATTCCACAAAAGTAGCTTCTTTCTAAAAATAATGTTCTTCTTCTAAATACTCTTCCTGAACATCCTTTTCCCTTTCAAAAACAATATATTCTTCTTTAGAAGTAATTTATTCTTCTAGATCAACAACTTCTTTAGGAACAAGTACTTCTTTCTCAATAAAGACATAAGGAATAGGTTTAATGCATTCTTTATCCAGGATAGTTTCTCTTGTAGGTGCAACAACCACTTATTCTTCTTCCTCAATAGGATTGTTAGCTATCTCATCTAGTTCTAGACGAGGATAAAAAATTTCCTTAGGGATTGAAGAATGCTCAATCAGGTTGAAAACATCATAGAACCTCTCATTATCCTCTACCCATGCTTTGCTCCATGGATTCCAACTGATTTTCATTCTTTTGACTGTAACATTTGAGATGAAAAATTCATATTCCTTAATTAATTCTTCATCTAGTCTAACCAACCATATAGCATGAAGAATAGAAGAGATTAACCTTGAGTAGAACATGGAGGTTGAATTTAAAGTTGTCTTTATGAACTCACACATATGAAGTATAACACACTTTCATAGGTTTATCTTGTATCCATTCATCATAAGATGTATCAAAAATAAATCCTAATACTTGAGTGTGGAAAATATCCTTTTCATGTATTAATCAGATTTTGATCAAACTTAAAATATAGTCTGGTTTCACCATCTATCTCAGCATCAATAGCTATTCTATTTGATTCATTTCTAGTCAATCTTCCCAAGGATTATTCTAAAACAAAGATATCACTTGGTGGAGGAGGACCTCTGTGATATTCCAAAAAAAATTCCCTCATGAGGAATCCTTAGGTATGCATCACATAACCTCAACAAAAAAGTCCATATTTGGCTATTGATCCAGCTACTCACAACCAAACCCACTTATATATTAAAAGTGAATTGAACGAAATGATAAAATTTAGCAACTAGCTTTGGGTAAATTGGACATTCCAATTTTGTGAACCAATCCTGCCATCCTTGCTCTTTTAGTACATTCAATACTAATGAATTACATGACAAAATCCACTTGGGGTAGATTTTCTTTTCAGGTATCATTATTTTGTTCACCAAGTTCAGATTCAAAAGACCTTCGGGCACTATCTTCGATGCTATATTCATCTTCTTATTTGATCTTTTATTCTCAAGAGTTGATGAAGATGTGAGTTTCATTATGACCACTTAGTGAAGGTTTGAGAGAGAGAGAGAGAGAGATGTTTTGGGTTTGATAGAAGAAGGCTTGAGTGAATAAAGGAGTGAAACTTCTTTTGTTTTTATCATTTAGTGATATCAAGAATCTTAAATTCTAAAGCTTAGGGATGTAAAATAATAAGATAATTAAGTATAGCGGTGCGGGTTATAATATGTCAATATAATGATAAAGTAACTTTATGATGAGACCGGAACAGATTTTCATGATCAGACCGTAACGGGTTTTTAGGGTGAGACCTTAACTTGTTTTCACTGTGAAATCTATACTGCGTGACTTTGAAACGGTCCACTATATTGTTTAAAACAATATGTGCTAGACTGTAACTGAGAAATAGTAACTGTGAGACCATTAACCTGAAACAACAACTTTTAAGATTGTAAACTACAAAACTTTAGGAGTTAGATAGTAATCATAATTCAATTATGTCTGAAATAATAAACTATGACGTAGTATTATGTAAAACAATACACTTACTACTTAAGATTTATCATTCCAAATTCATGTATGATGTAATATATTCTTTCATAATTTAATTTTTTGGTGAATATATAAGTTACCAAATATATAGTTATAATTAATTCCAAAGTAATAACATCTTTCTGATAATAGTGTCTCAAAAAGTAATGTCTTACATCAATATTTTTTCCTAGAGCATGAAATATGATTTTTTGAGATGTTAATTGAAATTTTATTGTCATGGTTTATAGGTACATGAATGAATTTATTTCTATAATCTAGTTATGAGTGTTTCATCCACAAAATTTGGGCACAACAATTACCAGTAACTACGTACTCAACTTCGACAGTAGATAATGCAACATAGTTTTGTTTCTTACTAAACCATGATACTAGTGACTAGCTTAAAAAGTGAAATGTTCCATAGGTTCTTTTTCTATGAAAATTACAACCACTGAAGTCAGCATCATAATAACTAACAATCTTAAATTATTTTCCTTTGGGATAGAACAATCCTAGATTTGGTGTATGATTGACGTATTTGAAAATCCTTTTAACAACACTTAAATGAGATTCCATAAGATTTTCTTGAAAGTGATCACACATAAATACACAAAACATAATATTTGGTCGGCTATCAGTTAAGTAGAGCATGCTTCTAATCATTCCTCTATAAGTGGTTTGATCAACAAATTTTCCATCTTCACCATGATTCATCTTACAAGTAGTACTCATTGGAGTGTCACTACATTTAGTTCTATCTAAGAAAAAATGATTTAGAAAATATCTAGTATATTTTCTTTGATTTAGTATAATACCATAATTATTTTGAACGATTTCAAATCCAAGAATGTATTTTAGTTCCCCTTAAACTCATTTAAAATTATTTTTTGCATCATTTTAGAAAAATCAATACATAAAAAATTTCTTGAAGATCCAATGATAATATCAAATACACAAATTTGAACTACTAAAACGTCATTTGAAGTTAATTTTATAAGAATTATATGATAATTTATTCCTTTTGTAAAACTATTCTAAATAAGAAAAGTACTTAATTTATCATACCAAGCCCGTAGAGCCTGTTTTAAACCATATAAATCTTTTGATAATTTAAAGACATGATTTGGAAAATGAGGGTTTGTAAAACCAGGGGGTAGCTCAAAAAAGGCATCCTAGGCTATATACCCATTTAGGAATAGGATTTTAACATCCATTTGATATAGTTTGAAAATTAGATGTGCTGCATAATCATGCAGAATTATGATGGCTTCAAGTCTAGCTTCTAGTGAAAAGGTTTCCTCTTAGTCAATTACTTATTCTTGACTATAGACATGTGCACCCAATCTAGCCTTGTCTATATCTATGTTGCTAGCTTTATCTACTTTATTTCTAAACACCCACTTATTGCCTAAGGTAAATGTGTCTTTAGGTCTATCAATAAGTTTCTAAATATTTTTTCTTTCAAATTGATTATTCTATTCTTGCATATCCATCACCAAAAATCCATCATTGATATAATAATTAATGTTTTTAGGTTCATGTTATGACAAGAATAATTGATGTTCAACCTGATTTCTGAGAGAATCTCCAGTTTGAGTTAATTTATCTAAAAATCCTACAAATGCATCTAAATGATGGTTCATTAGAGTTTTAACAGCTCTAGAGAATTAAGGACTAGTGATTTCATGTTCTTCATCATGTTTGGGTTCATTATGACCAAAATCTGAAGAATTTCCAGAATTGGTTGTTTTCACATATTCATTTACATGATGGTTATAGGATTTTGAATTGATTTCCAGATTTAAAACATCATCCTCCAGGTTCTCTAGAGTGGTATTAGGCTCATGTTGATCTGTTTCATCAAATTTTACATGGATATATTCTTACACACATTTAGTTCTATTGTTAAACACTCTATAGGCTTTACAAGAGATTTAGTATCCTAGAAAAATTCCTTCATCACTCTTGGATGAATTTTTCTCAATATTTTCCTTAGTATTAAGGATATAGACTTTGGAAAAAAACCTTAAAGTATATTAATTTTGGGTTTCTATTGCTCTATAATTAATATGGAGTTATTTTAAGAATGGATATAGTCAACACTCTATTAATAATATAGTGTATTGTATTAACAGAATCAGCCCAAAAAATTGGAATGTCATATTCACTAAGCATGGTTTTAGAAATATTTTTCAATGTTCAATTTATTCTTTCAACAACCCCATTCTGTTGAGGTGTTCTAGGGGTAGAGAAATTGAAACTATAACCATTTTGTGAACAAAAATATTGAAACACATTATTTTCAAACTCACAACCATGATAACTTCTTAGGGATTTAATTCTAAGTCCACTATGATTCTCAACAGTTTTATCATATTTGGTAATGTGAGAGCATGATTAACTTTTGTGAGATAAAAATAAAGTACAAGTATATCTAGAAAATTCATCTACAAGAATATAAAAATAATGCTTCCAATTTTTACTAGAAACTATATATGGTCAAAAAAATCGATGTGAACCAATTTGAGAGTTTGAGATGTTGACACTTCTTTCATTGGTTTGAATAAAATTTTGTGTTTCATTCCCTTTTGACAAGGATTAAAAAATTTATCATTTGGAAATTCATGTTTGTGTAGATCTTTGACTAAGATTTTTCTAGTTATCATTCAAATGGAGTGAATATTACAGTGTCCTAGTCTCAAATGAAAAATCCAATACGATTGGTGAAATACACTTAAACATAAAGCATTTTGGGAAACTAAAGACTCTAAGTTAACAGTGTATCCATTTTATTTTCTTAGTGTAGAAAAAAATACTTAATTTTTATAATTAAAAACATTTCAAGAATCATTTTCAAATTTAATATGAAATCCATCATCACATAGTTGTGAAATACTAAGAATATTATATCCCAATCCATCAACAAAAAATACTTTGGAAGTTAAAACAGAGTTAGAGTTATCGAGTTGGACAAGGCCAATGATTTTTCCATTTTCATTGTCACCAAAGGTGACATTCCCACCATAAATTTTTATTAAGTTCAGTAAGCATGAATAGTACACTGTCATGTATCTTGAACACCAACTTTCCATGTACCATAAGCTCTTTCAAGAGCTCATTACACAATTTTTTTACAAAGTAGTCAAATAAAAATAGACTTTGGTACCCATATTTGTTTGGGTCTAGTAATATTAGTGACTAGGGATTTAAGAACCCACATCTGCCTCATTGGTTTCTTATAAGTATTATGTAATGTACTTGAAAAATAAACTCTATTTGGTCCAAAAAATATTGAGACAGTAATGATTTCATATTAACTTTAACTAGCTGAATGTTTTCCACAACTAGAAGTAAAGTTGTGTATACTAGATTTAGAAAAAAACTATTTCTTATATTTTTTATTTTACTAGGTTCATAACCAATACCAGAAGTATGTCTAGGATCAATCTGTTTATCTAGAATTTTTAACAAAGTATATTTACCATTTTTAAACCATTCACGATCCTTTTTCAATTTCTCATTAAATATCCTTAGTTCATTGTTTTCTTTGAGCAATTAGACATTTTTCTCATTTTCTACAATAAGTTCATATTTAACAGTTGATGTAAGAGAATTGAGTTTCTTTAAAGACTTGTTTTTATCTTTTAGTTTATTACATGTATCTCCAAACATATTAAAACAATCAAACATTTCATCATTAGAAATATTATTAGAATCACATTTATCTATAGAATAATAGGAATTGTGTACCAGAGATTCTAGTGTTACCTCTGATGTGTTTTTTATAAAACACATATTGTCTTTGTTATCCTGTTCATCATGTGAAGATTCTGAGTCACTTGAACTGTCCTCAAAAGCACTCCAAGTTTCTTTCATTTCCATTTTATACCTTCTATCTTTGTCATTATGTTTTATTTTGTACCTGATCTTGGGACAAATAGCCTTTAAATTTTCATTTCGCTTACATTCATATCATACTATCTCACCAGACTTGTCACTTCTTTCCCAATCTTTCTTCCAACTTTCTTTTTTATCATATATTCTTTTGAAGTTATGATTTCTAAAAAAACTATTCTTCTGGTAAAATCTTTTAATCCTTTTGGATAATTGATCCACCTCTTCATCACTTTCAATTGATGACTATTCACTATTAGAACATTCTATATAGGATTCTAATTCCCCGTTTTCATTGTGTTTAAAGGTGGTGGTCTTAAATACAACAAATTTTATTTTGGGTTCATCCTCCACTTCCTTGTTGACTTTCAACTCTTCTTCAAACATCATTTGTTTTCCAATTAGTTCTTTCACAGATAAATTTCTTATGTCGCATGATTCTCTAATAGAGATAGAGGTCCCACTCCATCTATTAGGTATGAATATGACAATCCTCATTATTTGTTCTTTTGAAATAACCTCTCTTCCAAGAGAAATAATTATGTTGTCAATTTTGTGGAACTTAATTTACATATCAAAATTAGGATGATAATATTTCATTTTAATGTTATCAAATTTATTAGTATATGTATGAAGTCTCATTTTGTTCACACTATATGTTCCTTCACGTGAATCATAAAAAGTATCCAAATTTTCATGGGCATATTTTCATGAAGAAATATGTTAAATAACCAATCTACTACGGATCAATATAAAGAATTCTTGGATTTGCAATTTTTATTGTAGGCTGTCTTGGTTGGGTCATCCCATTTGATTCTATCAGTAGCATGAATGTTATAGTCATCTATAATTGAAGACCAAATTTCAAGACCCATACCTTCTAAATATCTTTTCATTTTAATATTCTATTGGGAATAATTGGTTCAATTATATAATGGTGGTTTATATATTGAATAACCTTCAAATCTATTATCAATTATAAAAAATACTTTGAAATTGCTAGAAATTTACAATTAACAAAAATATTTTGATCTTTAAAGTTCAATTAAAATCAGAATTGAATAATTTTAAAAACATAGTCTTAACAGGAATAACAATCTTCCAGTGATACTAAAAGATGGTCGGAGTAGAGAACCCAAGAGGGTGGGGGGTGAATTGAGTAACTATAGAAATTCCTATTTAAAACATTTTCTTAAACAGTTCCCCTAGAAAATAAATACATCAAACTTATTTAATTTAATATGGTTATGACAGTTTGAATTTTCAAATAACTTCTCAAAATATTGATTAATTCTTTGAAATAATAATATTAGTTATTAATATTACTTTTTAAGTTATTCTAACATTGAAAACAATTATAACTTATTTCTGGGAGTAATTATCAAAGAAAATATAGTGATGTCTGAATTATCTAGTAAAATAGAAAAAAATAAATTAAACAACACATCTGAAACAAAACAAGTGGTTCAGTCTCATTTCGTGACCTAATCCACTCCACTTTCTGATCACCTACCACCATGAAGTTTATATTAATAAACATTATCCACACCCTATATTGGGGTAAGAAACAATGCACATGACTTTCCAAGTCACACGACCTCTTCCACAAATTTTCGTGGGTATAAATTTCCAGGTCACACAATGACCACTTCCACACTTATCTGTGGGAGTAAACATGTGTTAAATGATATCAGAGGAATGATATATTGTATACTTCAGTTTAGTACAGAAGATAGTTTATGTTTTAATATAGATACACACACACACTGCTCGAAATCTAGAAATAGTACACAACAGATAAAATATGACGAGACAATTTTAGAAGTTCTCTGCATGTTATTATATATATCTCTGGAATTCTACAATTAAGTTGATTTAAGAATCGGGGCCTATTGCGAAAAAATACTATCGTATGTCCGGTGCTTTGGTTTTCTGTTATATCTGGCTTGTGTTCTTTAGAAACATTGTATTTTGAAGATGTTCTTGTCTCATATCTATGGTATTAGAGAATTTGTATTCGTGAATTCTTAATTTGTTATTCATATTTATCTTGTTGAATTTGTCCATTCTTTTCTAAAGAATGATCGCACCTCTGCTGCGCTACCATATATATGTTTTAGGGCCATGCTTTTTTTTATTCATAGAGTGCATGCGTTGAAGCTAACATGATGCATTTATTATGTATCTCACACCTCATACTGTCATGTGAAATATCTACATAGAAATATTAATTATGTTAGTGCATTTAAAAGGCTCAATTATGACCAATAGAAATTAAATTAAAAACGAAAAAACCAATTAAAGAATTGTGTCACCCTCTGTCTGGAGACGATGTCCCATGTAAACAGTGTCACCAAGAAATAGTGAATCCTTATTTTCCTTTAAGAGGTGAGACATTCAGGATGGAATAGTTGTATAGATATCAAGAAATGGTAGAACGTATGCAGTGTTAGGATCAAGGTGTCTCTGGTCACGGTGTCTGGTCACAATGTCTGGTCACGGTGTCTGGTCATTGTTTCTCATGACGGTGTCAGGTCATGGTGTCTTGGTCATGGTGTCTAGGTCATGGTGTCTGGGTCCTTTTCTAGAAAAAACATAATGAGTGGCAGAATCACGGTTTCTCAGACTTAGTGAAATATCTTGAATATAGACCTTTTTACACATGATTTCAGACAGATTACACAAGATTAACAAGAGTTACAGAATGTATAAGAATTTGATATCATTAAAACATGATTAAAACATGAGGAGTCAAACATATCATATATAAACATTGAATCCATCATTATAATAGGTCTTTATAGATGGTAAATAAAAATGATGTGTATCAGTTTGTGAGGCGGTATTCCGCTATGCACACGAATGGAATTTTCATTTCTGATTTGATGAAATTGAAGGTGGATTTAGGTAATGATTTTTCCATAATAACATATCCATATATTGATTATACTAGAGATATTATTTAATCATAAAAGAATAAGACTTATAGGTAGTAGAAGAAGAAATAAAATAGAAACACATAAAAATGATACCTTTTCTTTAGTTTATCACCTTTGAAGAACACCTTAACACCTATAAGAAGGGTGTTATGCCTGAAATAACGACTAATGAGTTTGGAGAGGGATTATAGGAATATTATTGGAATGATATTGGCTAAACCAAAAGGATTTGTAAGTTTATGTATTATATAAGATAAGGTATCTTTTTATATAAGAGGGGAGGGCCACCCTTGAAACACTTAAAATTATAAATTAATACAAATTCAATTTTGGTTCCAAATTGTGCCAAAATAATTTATTTTGAAGATAATATGATTTATGGTTTAATATCCATCATCCAATTAAAATTACGCATTCTTTAATATTTTTTAGCCTTATCTTTTTCGTTTAAACCTTATTTTTTCCTTTTTTATTTTTCAGTGATAATATAATATTTATACTTTTTGGGTTAATTTAATTAGCTTAAAATGTCAAAAGACCCAAAAAGTGCCATTTAGGACATATTTAGACTTATAATAACCATTTTTCAGAATCATAGAATTTTACAAATTTAATATCATTTAATAAAATATTTTATAATTTAAAATACCAACAATGTCAATGTTGAATCTATTCATTAGTTGACATTAAAAATATCACAACCGAAAGATAAGTTTGAAACAACTCCTTAAAATCATCAAATAAATGTAAAAAATTTCGAAATAATTATACGATGGAATAAATTATTTAAGATAATATTAATTTTAATATTTATAATATCCTTTATTTTATTCTTCCATTAATTAAGAAATTAATACATCACCAATGTGTCGTAACTAAATATAACTATTTAATTTCAATAATTTATAAACAAATTCCCATGATTTAGACAATATTTATAGATTTACATGAATATTTATAGTCATGTATATCCTTTTTTATAACTCTATATTAAAATACAATACTTTTTAATAACATAAATGTAAAAAATGACTATTCATTGAATATAATATTTCAAAGGCATTAAACTCATCCAAGTGGCTCCAAGTGGTCCTAAAATCAACATAATGTTTATCTGGGATGGGATACACCAATCCATTTAATTTAGTAAATTTTTTGTCTAGTTTTATATTATTATAATATTTTTTTTCTACTATTATTTACCTGATCTAGCCTTAACCATAGTAATTAAAATAATTACTAAAGATACTATTTATAAAGTCAAATAATTAAAATGTCCATATTTAAATAATTTTGACCTTATAATTAAATATATGGAATCCATTTTCCAAATTAAAAACATAGATGTTGTAGTAATTATTATAAAATTAACCTCATTGTCGAGATAAGAAAAGAGTTTTTAAAAAATTAAAAGACCATCAAAAGATTGACATGCATTTATATCTAATTTCATGGTAAAATTACATAAAATAAACAAAATTAAATTAAATGATAAAAAATATCTAATTATTCATTAAAAACAATTTAAAAGATAATATATGAAAATAAATAACTTGTAAGAAAATGTTGTTTTTAATTAAAATTGAGTATTTTAAACTATTTATTAAAAAATGAATTTCATCAGAAAAATTCAAAAAATTCAACCAAAGTAAAATTTTATGAGCTTATTCAAATGAATAAGATTATTATGTAAAATAAAACATATGAATGTGTAGAAAACTAGGTTTAAAATGCATTCTCCCCCAAAAGGTGGTTAGACTATATTTTTTTTAAAAACATCTTTTATCCAGAAAAATTTAATTTGGTTTTATATCATGCATAGAAAACATAGAATATGAATATGAAACATTAAATTGAATATTTTAAAAATATATTTTTGAATTGAAATATTTAACGAATTATTTTAATATTTAATAAACACATTTTTTTCACTTAAATAGTTTTTCAGAAAAAAAATTTCTTTTAATTAAAAGATGTTTTATTTTCATTTATAAATAATTGTTAACAAAATAATTAATTAAATACAGGGGTAAACAATATTTTCATAAATAAATTAATATTTTTCATTTACTTCATTATAATAGCTAGGTTACAAGGTAATATTAAAATATTTAGGTTTTTTTCTCATGTTTCATGTGGCATATTATGTATTCTATCAAACATATTGGCTCCTTTTAAAATATCAGTATGTTTCATTCTCCCCCTAGAAATTGAATCCCCACAATTTTAATTCGGGTTTAGTAACTAAGGTATGACTCTTTAAAACATTTTTATTACATTCCCACATCAAGAAAAAGGATTTATAGAACATCCACGTTAAAATAATGAAAAGACTATACAAAGGCCATCTAAGATAACACATACTGGGATTCCATGTAGGATTAAATTTATACGGTAGAAAAAATAACCATTATGTCCTGATAAATAGTGATATAAAACATGATCAGGAAGATGGTTAATAGTCAAATAACTAAATAAATTGTGTCAGGTTAAATAGTCATTGATTTCATGGTATGAAATTTAAATATAGTTCATTTTTAATATATTGTTCATAAATATGAGGAACTCTTTTACTACATAGAATATGATCATAAGAAAATATAAATACATGAAAAGTAATGTTTCATCCATTAATCTAATTCCACCATAAACTCATATTTTTTCTCCAAATAATGTGTTTTTATGATGATTTTTTCACAACTGATGCACTGCAATCAACTTCTAAAAATTCAAATCAACCACAAAAGGATAACTACCAATTTATTTTATCTTTAAACATTAAGAAAAATGGTTATCACAAAAACACATAATTTCCCCAAAAAATAATAATCCTTTATTAAGACAATGAATAATTTTTATTTCCAAAATTGAATTGTAATATCCAAAGTTCAACAAAGACCATTCGAACAATAACAATCCTCAAAATTCCTCAAAACAATACAAACTATGATTAAAACCCAAAATATATACTAATGTGAGTATATAATCTTCTAAGATTAATTTTAACATTTATTTCCAAATAACTTCAACGACTCTTAATATCTTATACCAAAAAGTAACTAACCTAACAACATGTCCTCTAATATGGGTTAATCATTTCCATAGACAACCCAAGTATTCATAAGTCTATAATAAAAATTAGATTCCTTGAAAATAAAATTCAACCATTACTCCTCAAATAAAATCCCAATGAATTCTATTTTTCATAGGCATATAGGCTTCCCAAAATAGTGAAATCTTCTAAAAGAACATTTATCACTTAATCCCCAAACAATTTATCTCTACCAAGGATACCCATTTGAAAAATCATAACATACAAAAATATACATCTTCATATTCTCTATAAACGTTCAACTAAGAATTAAAAGTCATATTAATCAGGGGCTTCATATTGGCTAGTGGTAGGCGATAGAGCCTTATCCCACTGCGGTTGTAGGTTCGATTTCCACAGCCTTGTCTAACATAATGGGTTTACAAATAGTCTATGTGTTATCCTTTTCAAAAAACTATATAATTTTATAACATTTAAAAAAAATGAGATAATATACTTAATGATAAATATAACATATTTTAACCTCAATGTTTATCTCCTACATTTAAGTTTTCATTCAAAAAGTAATAACATATAGTTACCTCAAAAATACATGTATCCAAAAATACCGTTAATAATCATAAAATTTTAGAACTTAATTCCTCAAAATGGAATTCTATTACATTGAACTGATGATCAACAAGAATATTATAAACTCATATGATATCCCAATATCTTAATAATATATCCTAATCTATAATTTTTTCTAAACCATCCACTAATACCAACTACAAGGACCCATCTTTCGACATATATTATTCTAGTGTTTTTGAACTAGAATCCACATTCGAGGATATTTTATGTTTAATTTTTTAGTGAATTATGAAAAAATATTACATAGTAAACTCATACTTTACAAGTGGAAAACTCATACAGAGTATCTATTTATTCTCTAAAGGAATCCATTTTAAAATAAAACATGACTTCTTTTCCAGACACATATTCAGTACTTTCATCATGGAATCTTTTTTTTTCTTACCAACCATAAGACCTATGAAAATAATTTTAAAATGTGGTAGTAGAAAAAAATAATAGTAAGGTAAATAAAAATAATGAAACTATAACTGTAGTTAAAACATGGTAACCCATTTATCATTATTTGAGTGAATGAAACAATACATTTTCAAATAAATAACAGTCATTATTTTTATCAAAGAAAAACAATAAAACGAATAAAATGAATTTAACAATAATTTAGTTGACTTAGTAAATAATATACATAAAACCATTTAAAACACCTTCTAATTAGAACAACCATATGGTTGAATTCCATAATATAGATCTATAATGGTTTTCACCCTTCGTATAATCAATATCGGGCTCACCTGTAATCTATAATGGGGATAAACCCTTTATATAAGATATATTGGGCTCACCTATGGGCTTAATTGGGGGTTAACTATTCTTATAAGAAGTTTCGGGCTCACCCATGAGCCATAATGGGGCTTAACCATTCATACAAGCTATATCAAGCTCATTTGTTTCATATAATTCTCAAGTACCAGCTCATAAATCACAAACCCCTTTAGAAATCTTCTTCTAATCCCATATGAAACACATTTCCGTATAAAAACCCATTTTCATTTAACAACCCATTTTCATTGGCAAGATTCCAAAAAAATGGATAAGGTATTTATTTTCCTTTTAATAACTTTAAGCCTTATAGAGAAATCCATGTATAAAATAATGGTTACGACATCGAAGAATTCGTTGTTGCCGTATACATTAAAAAAATCCTTCTACCATTATGTAATGAAAGTAAAATTATTTTATAAAATTATTCCATTTTGAATACATTGAATGAAAATAATATAGACATAAATTTTTTTGTATAATCCATTTATATCAATATAAGTAAATATGTAAATGAAGAAAATATTAGATAATTATATCAATACAAGTTTAAGGAGTCTGAAACCATATTGAACATTAAAATATTAATATCCACAAATTAATAGATTTTTCAAAATAATAAATAACATTATTATAGATAAAATACTTATATGAAATGTTTTAGTGACTATATATACCCAATATAAAATAATTAAGGTACATATTATAAAGTAATCTTTTAATGAAAGGAGATTGAGATGAAATACATCACTTTGAGTCTGAATCGTCACGTACGATCATTAGATTCATCAATAATAAACTTATGTTAATTTATACTTTCTTGAGAAACATTTTATGTTTATTATTACTTTTATATCACTTATTAAAATGATATAAAAATTACATTATTATTTATTTTTATATCAGATGTTTGGTCGATATTTGGTTCTTGAGTCCATAATGAGCTTTGATTGATTTTAATAGTCCTTGTGGTCATAATTCCATCATCATAAGAATAAATCTCATGAAATAATAATAATTTTTATATATCAATTATATTTTTAATTCCAATCATTAAATATGTATATGAGAAATGAACAACACTAAAATCATTCAGAAGGTAAGTCGTACGCACGAATGAGTAATGTTTCAATTTTTTATTTATTATTAAATAAATAAATAAATTATTATTATACCATTCCAGAATGATAATAATATTATTTACATAATAATAATAATTTAAATATTCTTAAATATATATATTATATAATTGATATGGTGAATAAAAACATGTCACATCGCTTCGTAGATGTGATAGTTCACACATACGCATGAACGCTGATATCATTTTTATGTGCATGGAAGGAAAGAAAAAAATTGAAATATTATTCCCTTAAAATAATATATATGTCATTGATATAATATATATACATTTATTCCATCATTATAACCATTCATTATAGAATGTAATGAAAAAAGAAATATATCAATTTTGGAAGCGGTAATTTTCCATACACATGAATGAAATGTTCATTTTCCATTTGACGATATTTAAGATGGATTTAGGTAATTTTATTACCATAATAAAATATCATTATATTTAGGATACATTAGTTATTATTTCATATTAGAAAAATAATATTTAGAGGATTTAGAAGAATAAATAAAAGATAAACACATAAAAAATGATACATCTTCTTCGGTTGATCACTATTGAAGAACACCATAACACCTATAACAAGGGTGATATGCCTAAAATAATGCCACAAGAATTTGGAGAGGGATTCAGGGAATAGTTTTTCATAGATCTTATCTGAACCAAAAGTATTTGGATGTTTGAGTATTATATATGAGTGGGTACCTTTTTTTAGTAGAGGGGAGGGGCACCCTTAGAAATTCTTAAAATATTAAATTAATATAAATTTAATTTCATTTGAAAATGTTTCCAAAATAATTATGCTTAATATAATATTAATTTGGGTCGAATACCTATCACCTGATTAAATTTATACTTGTTTTGAATATTTTTCATTCCAGATCTTGTGGTTATAACACTTATTTTACCTTTTTTTATCTTACCCTCATATTATTTTATTGTAACATTGTCGATTAAGGTAATTATCATATGCTATCAAAATTCCCAAAAAAGTGACATTTATGACATTTTCGGGCATATCATAAAATTTTGGATGAATCATATTTTTTAGGAATTTAATATCATTTAAAAAAAATATTTTATGTTTTAAAATACCAATTGTGTGAATTTGTACACTATTCATTAGTTGACTTTAAAAATAATAAAATAGGACAATATGTTAAAAAAATGATTTAAATATTTAAAAATGTAAAACTTATCCATAAAATTATTGTATGGAATAAATTATGTTAGATAATATTTATTTTAATACTTTTAATATGATTAATTTTATTCTTTTATTAATTAAGAAAACACTACCTCATCATTGTGTCATTATTAAATTTAATTATTTAATTTCAATAAATAATAAATAAATTACAAAGGTTTAGGTAATATTGTTATATTTTATATTATTATTTATAGTTTAAGTGACCCTTATCTCACTATATATTAATAAACATTACTTTTTATAAACGAAAGACTAAAAAATGACTATTCATTGAATATAATATTATAAATGCATTAAAGTCATCCATGTGGATCCATGTTTTCTTATAATTGACCCATGTTTTTTAATGGTATGGATACACTCATAAAATCAAATTAGGACAAGTTTTAGGGTAGTTTTATATTATTATAATATTATTTTTTACCTTTATTTACCTGATTTTCCCTTAAATGTGTTTATTAAAATAATTACTGAAGGTACTATTCATAATGTCAAAAAATAAAAATGACCTTTTTACATAATATGGATATTATGATTTAGAATATGGAATAAATTTTTCTAAACACAAAACATATATTTAAGAGTAATTAATTTAAAATTAATACATGTTGTCAAAATGAGAAAAGAGTGGTTTTTTAAAAGTAAAAACAATCAAAAGAGTAACATGTGTTTACACCTAAATTCAATGTGAATTTACCTCTAATGACTAAAAAAAGAATCAAATGTTAAAAATTTAATCTAATTGTGCTTTAAAACTAATTAAAAATATAATCTATCAATATAAATAACTTATATGAAAAATTATTTTTGAATTAAATTGTAGTATTTTTCACTATTCATTAAAATATGATTTTTATCATAAAAATTCCAAAATTTAAACCAAAGTAAATTTTAATGTGTTTCTTATAATTAAGTTGTTTATTTTGTCATATATAAATAATAAAAGTATCAAATACTAGATTCAAAATGGTGTTTCTATCAAAATGTGGTTAAACATTATTTTTTTTTGAAAAATACCTCTTTTATCTGAAAATTTGATTTTGTTCTTATATCATATCTATAAAACATATATGATGAATTTAAAAAATTACAAGGAATATATTAAATAAATATTTCAATATGTAAATCCATAATGAGTTATTTTATTATTTTATTAACTCACTAATTTACATTTAAATAAATTTCCAGAAAAATATTTCCTTTTAATTAAAAAGGTATTATTTAAATTTATAAATAATTTTTCAAAAAATAATTAATTAAAAATATTTTTAAAAAATATTTTCATATATTAGTCAATACTATTCATTTACCTCATTTTCACAGCTATGTTATAAGGTAACATAATAATATTTAGTTTTTCACTTATGTTCGATGTGTTGTATTATATACACTATTGAACCTATTGTCTCATTTTAAAAAATTGAGATATTATAACTAATAATTACAATTAAGTGACAAAATGAAATCTTATCTTGTCTAAAATAAATTTCATATCCATATTTCAACCCTATAATCCATTTTCTCGAATATGGTTCATTATTGGAGCCAATTTATATTGGATAAATGTGGGTGGAATAACATTTAAAAAAAATTACAAGAATATCACTCTTCCTCTACAATAAAAAAGCACCCACGCCTCCAAATTATTATCACCCCAAATAAATAATTGTATTGGAAAATCACCTCTATAATAGATCTTTATAATCAATCACCAAATATTAGAGTCCTATATTTGGGACGAAATCCATCCAAGGAAGCCCTTTGGTGAAAACTAGAAGGAGTTACCCAAATAAGAGGTAACATCCTTCCTCAAGAACTTTTGTTTTATTATCATTATCCACCCTTAAATAATATTTTCCTATTAAATAATAACCTAATAATCATAAATATATGGACATGTTTTAATTATGAGGGTCAAATATTTACTTACACACACTTCTATCTAATGGGTAATGAAAATTCCGTTTATTTATACGGAGAACTATTGCCTCACAAAACGAGGTCATTAGTTTTTCCATTAACAACTCTCATGGGTAGGAGTGAGGATGGACACGTTATTTCAATATAATTTATATTATAATTCTATAATATTTATACTTTTGTAATTCTAATGTATCACATACCTCTATGCACAACATTTTGTGGTATATGATAACAACGATTGTTGAAGTGCATACTACCACATCGTCAAATCATTGCAATTCGTTCGCACTATACATTAATCATAAAAAGGATGGTTTTAAATAAAAATATTTTACTTAATTGAAATATATATTATAATAATAACATATTTACCATTATGTAAACATTATATATCATTTTCTACATTACAATTTTCATAAACTAAAATGTGAAAACATCCGTCGTCAACGTGTGGACTACCGCATCCCCGACACGATGTAATTCCTTTTACATTAGATAAATAATATATATAAGTATATATTTTTAAATGAAAATATATTTATGAAATAATTATCCCCATGTAACGATATATTGTTGCTTACATTATTTCAAAAAATGGTCAATGAAAAATTGGAATGTTACTCATGCATACATACGACCAACCGTTACTATGATTGTAATGTTAAATCATTTTTCATAAATATATATTATAGGTATTGTTTTAAATGATTAATTGATTTCTAAATATTACAAATAATTAATAATAATATTTTTGGATATATTAATATAATGAACCCTTTTTCCATAGTTGACTACTAATTTCATTGTTGACACGGAAACCGAATACTATCAAAGCGTCTGATGTAAATTTAATTGTCCATGTTGTTGTTGAAAACATTATAATATGTCAAATAAAACTAATGATAAAAATTAAAAAGGTTATTATTCAAATATTTAATTAATATAATTTTATTATTTAAGATTATAAAGAAACAAATGACATGTCAAACTCAAGGTGAGGGTTTCAACTCAGTTTACATTCCATTGACACTTATTTTTTATTATGAACTAATTCAATTTTATATGGTGTATTTAAATACCTTTGAAAATTTATGTCATGGATATTCTTATTCTCATGATATTATATGTTTCATATAATTTTATACCTTCATTGATATTATGATTCAATGGTTTCAAGGTGGTGTTGGACACTTTGGAGTGTTTAATGTTTGTTTTTTCAAGAATGTTTTCATTATATTTAAATGGTATTTACATTAATCACTATCAACAACCATTTTTGTTACTTATACTTTCCTAATTAAATAATTAAAAGTCTGTATTCTTTATTCAATATAGATATTTGGTATAGAATATTTTTTATTTATTAAATTGATTATCCTATATAAAGATTGATTTGAACATGTAGTGACAACTGGATCCAGAACATTATACACCCCCTTGCTACATCGATAGGTTCTCAATAAATAAATCATCAGGCCACATTAATTGGGTTTCTTCCTATATTATTAAATTATCTAAAAGATATATCTTTATATTATTGGATTTCATGTTCTTGAGACATTAATTTCAATATTTAATCATTTCTATGGTTTTTATTCAGTATTTCTTGTCCATGAAATTTTCACTGTGAAAAAATCTATGAAATAATTTAATTATCATATTATTGATCAAATGGAATATTTTTTTTAGTTTATTAGAATTCTATATTGATGTTTACATATCTAATTATTTAATTTTAATGTTTTCTTAGTTATTCACATTGCGATATTGTTTATTTCGTATCCAGTTATTTAAATGAAATGTGTCATAAATTATTCAATAATCCATCTTGACTCATTATTTTTGATTCAATATTGATTCTGTTGTACTTAACTCTCTACAGAATTTTTGACCACCCTTAATTTTTTCCCTTTCTATTGGTTATTAATAAGAATAAGTTGAATAAGTTTCAAGGATGTTGTTTGTTAGTATTTTTTATGTCTTATGTTTTATTTTATATAGCCAATATAATATAGTTATCATGTATATAATATAGTTCTGAAAAACTAATAAACTATTTTTTTTCATGGGATTGGAATTTTGTATTTTGGCCAACATTATAGAGTAATGAACCAACTTCATTATTTTAGGGTTGGGGTGTTACAGTTGGTATTAGAGCAGGTTTAATAGCAACATTGGAAACTAGATTTTGGAAACAACAACTGGTGAACATAACACTAAGAAATAATTTTAGGATAATTATATAATAAAATCCAAAAATTTCACTAAGGTATAGAGTATGCGGGTTTTCCTAGAAATATAACCATATTTGGATACTATATGTTGATGTTGTTATGGAATAGATATTACAAATGATAACAACTTCAGAAAGGTGTGTTTAGATTAACATGGTGTAAGCCAATACATGAAAATGGGCATTAATACATTCCTAGTTTGAAAATACCATGAAATTTTAATAGGATAAATCACATTTTATTTTCAAACAACTATGATGTATTTGAATGTAAGGATATCTGAAAGGAATAAATATTTATAATTTTGTGATTAGTTATGAATTTTTTTTAGTTTATGTTTTTGGTTTATAATTATGATCTATAATGTTATGATCTAATCTAGTATATGGAATTGTTTTGAAATGAAACATGGAAGGAATAATTCTACCAGTAGTCATGGAAAATATAATTATTTCCCTAATGAGGAAACCAATGCAGCTGGTTTTGGAACTGAGAATATTATGGAAATATTAGGGAAGATTAATTATGTTATGACATATAACCTTTCCTGGATGGGGAAAGCTATTGAAAATAGATATTATATGATGGTTGATTAATATATATGATAGAGGCCCCATCATTTTGTGGGACTACTAACCCAAGGTGTATGGGAATTTGATTATGTATTTGGAGAATATATTCATGGCATTGGAATGTTGTGAAAATATAATAGTTATACTTTTAGTATATTATCAGAATAAGGTTGTAGATCAATTGTGGTCATTGAACTAGAATACTAGGGAGATAGATTAAATAGAACTCATGGAATGCATATATTTAATGGATACTTTATTTGATAAATAATTCCATTATGAGAAAAAAATGAGATGAATATAATGTTATTTAGTTTAATTAAAAATAATGAAGAATGTTATTTCAGATTATGGGACTACCATTATTAGGTTTTCAAGGCATGGTACAAATTGTATAGTAAACACTAAATGAAATATTTATTATTAAAGATATTTACTTAAGCCATGTATACAATGGGTGCTGGTGCCCCATGATTTTTTATAGTATTATTATATAGGTTTATGAACTATCAAAACAGAGGAAGAATTATCCAAGTACTATGGAATCAAATTAAGGTAATAAAAGAATAGAAAGGAATATAAAATGAATGATAAAGAGAATAAGGCATTGAAATATTTTTCCACATGTTATAATTGTTGAAAGAATCACCCTAGTTTGTACATAATATGATTTAGAGTTTGTTATAAGTGAGTAGAAATGGGTCACCAAAAAAATAAATACAATGTAAATAAGGAACAAAATTATATTCAGTGTTAAAAATTGAAGGATATAGAGAACTATGGAAAAAAATACCAAATGTTTCAAGAGAATATACTTCCATAGAAGCTAAAGGATTAAGGCCAAGAATATTTGGTTGACACAATCAAATTGGAATAATTAATTTGTTTATGTTTTTTTCATCTAGTAATTATCTTGTAATAGAATTTTTTTATGATGATATTTGAAGATGAGTTATGAAATACATAAGGATTGTACTACAGTAACACTTTGTTAAGGACTTGAGATCAAATGTAGAATGGTACCAAAAAATTTATTCCTTAGAATATATATTTTTTTGAACAAATGTTTGAGGGAAAAATAACCCTTAATATATTCATTATTTGAGGACAACAATGTCAGTATTATGAACATATTTTTTCAATAACATAAATCAAATATGTGATGACTACCATGGAACAATTTATATTTTTATTGATAAAGTGGTTTATTCTTATATAAATTTAGTTTACACCATTTCAAGATTTTATCAATATATAAAATAATTAATATTATTTTTTTGAAATAATAATCATTCATGTTTCAATTTGTTTTTATGGTCATTATAGTTATTACCATATTCACATTTTTCCTATGTGATGATTAAAGTCCACTTCATGTTATTTTAGATGTAGATTTCAAAAATTCTATGGCCTTCCTTCTAAACTATTCATTCATAATCATTGGAAAGGATATCCATTTATGAAACAGATTATGTTGATATTTCGAAGAGGATTTAAAGGTTAATGTATTGATTTTCCATATGATGCATCACGTGCTATAATATGATGTAGAAATAGTATAATAACCAGTGACTGGAAGTGATTTTGGTTATAAAATAGAAACATATATATTTCTATATTCATAAAGAGTGAATGGATTCCTCAACTATAGGAAAAACGTCCTTGAAACACAAAATTTTGTCCTATAATTATAATTTTAGATAAAATTATTGTCACTTTTCATAAGTGTAGTTTAAGGATTTCTGTTCATAAACCATCAGATGATCATGTTATCCAACACCCACCATCATACCTTGATTTTTAGATTATAATTTTGAATCCATGCTTCCATATCCCACGTATGTTCTCATACTATGGAACCAAATTATATGAACATTTAATTTCCTTTCTCTATTATAATGAATATTTGTTTTTAACCCTTTTCATGATGTGGGTATTTCCAAAATAGTTTATTTTCAAAATTCTGACTCTCGATTACTGATATCTTAGTTAAATTACAAGGATCCAATTTATTTATTATGGGAATAATTCAATACACAATGAATTTACCAAATATTACATTTAGAATAAATTTAATTTTTTTACTAGAATTATTTATAATAAAATGAAATCTATTTTTATGTGACACAGAACAGAATTTATAGATTTCCTTACATATAAGAGCGAGGATGTCATTCATTACACGAAATACTGGTTTTTCTTGCTGCATTGTGTAACATAGAATACTGATTCTTAACAAACAATAATATATTTTTAAAAATCATATTATATAATAAAATAAGATATTACCTACAATTTAAATTGATAGTTATGAATATTATTAACTATATAATGAAAATATATGCATTAATTCATTGGTTATGAATTAAATTGAAATGAATATAAGAACCAATTGAATAAAATGGTAATGTTTTATAAAAACTATATGTATTCTCGTAAAATTTCCTATCCAAATAAATTAAAATAATTAATTTTTTTGAGTGATATTAATCTTATCAATATATGATATATTTAATCAATTATTTTTTAAATTCATCAAATATATTTTATAAGAACAAGATAAGAACAAACACTATATTGTGCATAAATAACTATATTTTTATAAATCAATTTTACCTACTTTTAATAAATAATCTTATTTAAATTAATTTTTTATAATTTTATAAATTTAATATGAAAATATAAGAATTAGTTTTTTAATTTTAAATATTAAAAGATGCTCAAGGATATTTTTTTATTTTTATGTGTGGTTTCATGTTTTTATGATTAGTGAAAAAAATTTATTCAAAATCTATTTTTCATTTAATTTAGTTAAAATGTTAAATTATATTATTAATTTGTATTTAATTTTAATTATATCACATTAATATTAATTAATCCAATTTAGTTCATTGGAATTAATTTAAATTTTAAATTTGATATAAAAACATAGAAAACGTTAGGAAATTTGTATATTAACAATATGAAATGTTGTCTCGTAAGAGGGATTAATTTTCAATTATTTTTTTCCAATTATATTATTGGAAATTTTAAAAATTTATTCGAAATATTGAATTAGTGTAATTTATAATTTATAACAACTTCAAAATAGGTTTTGACCAAAAATATTAGTGACCGTGATAAAAATTAATTACAACCATGAAGAGAAAAAATATCTTTAAAGGAGAAAAACCTTATACTTAAGAGCCAAATGTCCTATAACCTTGAATTAAATCCCTTTTAGGGCCATATTTATACCCTAAAATCTCTTTTACCTAATTGGGATTATCATTAGAGACACTTTAAATGTTTAATTTTTCAATAGAATTATTTTTTCAAAAATTAACAAGAATGTCACTCCACCTCTACTCAAAAAAGGAAATCACCCCACAAACATCCTCAAAACCATCAAGAGTCATTTTCCTGAAAAATATTTGACCAAATATACCAGAAAAATACACCCTATGATCATAGAATCATTTATTTGGGAATAAATCCATCTATTTAATACCATTGGTGAAAACCAAAAGAAGTTAGCCAGATAAGATGTAACATATTTCATGAAGATCTTTTATTTTATTTTCATACTATACCACCTAACATATTATTATTTCATGCATAAATAACAACCCATGTACCCTAAAAATAATTATTTTTTAATTATAAAGGTTTAACCAACACTTATACACACTTTCATTTAATGGGTAACAAAATTACCGTTTATGTCTAGGACGAACAACTAACTTGCAAAATAATGTTCTTTATATATTCCTTTACCACATCTCATGTGTGGTAAATATGATGGATAAATTATTCAAATATAAGATAAATGCTATTTATAATTTATTTATTCTTATTTAATTATTATGTGACCCATTATTTTATACACTCTATTTTGTGGGCATACGATAACATCATTTGTCAAAGTGTGGACTACTGCCTCTTCAATGTGATATGATTAGTTCACACTATGCATAGAAAGTATAAAAATTGTTTTAATTGAACATATATACCCTTAAATAAATATATTTGGTTTTAATTACAAATTTTTATCCTTGAAACAAAATATTTAAATTTCTATATTACAAATTTCATAGATATAGAATTTATAATTTCGGTCACGGACGTGTGGACTACCACCTCACCGACATGATATGAATCCTTTTACATAATAATAATTTTGTATGTTAGTATATTTGATTTATTGAAATGTTTCAAATGATATTATAGTACTTCTATAATGATAAAGTGTAACTTACATTCTATCAATAAGGATCATTGAAAAATGGGAACATCACTCATGCGTTTGTGTGGCATACACTCCCCATGGTTGTAACATTGGTTCATTTTTTATAAACATAATTCATGATTGGTCTTAAAAGTGAAATTAATGTATAAGTATTACAACTATTTAATTATTATTATTCTGGATATGTTTATATAATTCCCCATATGATGATAGTTGACCTAAGAAAGTAATTTTGAACACAAAATCAATAAATGGTGGAAACCACCGATATAAATAAAATAGTTTAAATAGATGTTGAAAACATTATAATAAGTGAAATAAAATAATGATAACATGAAAAATATTCAGAATCACGTAAATAATTAATTTATTATTATTATTCCAAACAATAAAGACACATGTGATATGTGAGACTCAAATTAAGGGATTTCTTCTCACTTTATATTCTATTGATACTTAATTGTTGTTTTTCATGAATTCACTTTTATATGGTTTATATACATCCATTTTAAAGATTATATCAATAATATCTTTATTAAATTGAGATTATATTGTTCATTTCATGTCATTACTTCATGGGTATTACGATTAAAAATTTTCAAAGTGGCATGGGAAAAATTGGAGTGTTTAAAGATTTTTTTCCCCAAGTAATGTTTTATTGATATTTCTATAATATTTAAATTAATAAATGTTAACAACCCTTTTTATTAGTTATACTCCTGTAAAAAAATATTTATGAATATATATTCATTATTCAATATTTATATATATTAATGAATTTTCTTTATTTATTAAATCTATTATTCGATAGGAAGAATGCTCTGGATGTATAGAAACATGTAGGAACTGTATTAATATCTCCCCCAATTCATATATGAGTTAATATGATACCATATATAGGAAAAACTAAATATGATTCTACCATGATTTTAATTCCGGTAAAGTATTTATTTTCCATGAGATTTTCACAACGAAAAAAAATCTATTAATGAAATTCATTATCTATTTGATGATTTAATGGAATATGATTTCATTTTCATACCTTTTCATATTGATTATTCATTATAAAATTATTAATATGTAATTTTTAATAAGTTATTCACCTTTCCATATTGATTTTTCCTTAACCAATTATTTAAATGAAATATGTTATTAGTTATTCACCTTTCAATGTTAATTAATTCTTATGGATTCATTATTTCTTCTAATGTACAAGCCCTTACTGATCATTTCATTTAAATATTATTTTTATTTATGTTACCTTGGTTATCAAGAAGAATAATTTGAATGAGTTTTAAGGATGAATTTTAGTAGTCTTTTTTATTTATTACGTTTTCTTTTTTACTTCCCAATGTAATATGGGTAACATGTATGTAATTTGGGTTTCCAAAACTTCTAAACTATTGGTCCCTTGGGATTTGAAGCTTGTATCAATGATAGTGTAATTAATTAATGCATCAGCACTTGGCTTATTGAGCTAGTGTGTTATATATTAAATCTTTTTTACATTCACTCCCAATTGAATTTCAAACAATTTATTTTATGGATTCCATTAGTGGGGGATTAAAATGTTTTAGTCACACTTTTCAAGGGCCACCATGGAATATAAGTGACTTGGAATACAAAATAATTGAACACATATTTTTTATAGGTCAATGAATAATGTCAATGATAGTTGGAATGACATTCTAAAACTTCTATAAATAATAGGACCGATCTACAATAATGAGTAGTTATGGTGGATATTTCAATTTTATTTATTTTTTCCATTAGTTTCTATTATATATGTTCCCACCATTGGTTATCATCTCATAAATATTTTACATAATAATTTTTTATATAATTATAATTATTGATTAATTTATTATAAATTTCACTATATTATATTTTATGCTTATTCGTCTTGGATGGTATGTTTTAATTATTTATCCTACTATAATTACATTTAAGATAGGGTATATAATCCACTTTATATTCATATAAACCCTTTATTATAGTAAATATAATTTATCATACTATGAAGATATCTTAAGTCCTTATAATTAACCCACTAGGATGTCCCATCAATGAAAAAATGGTTCTATGATCATTTATCATTACTAAAACATTTTTTTATAACATTTTTATATTTTCTGTGTTGAATATGTTTGTATATTGTTGTTTATATTACCATATTTTTTTATTAATCTATATTATAATTTCTTATGCTTTATTTCTAGTAACTGGTAAATGGGTGATTGGTTTTTTGATGTGCTAACCACATCCAATATGATTCATTTATATATTTCTATATATATTATTATCCTAGAAAATTCCCTAGATGTACCATAAAAAAATATGAATATATATATTCATTTTAAATTGATGTAATTAATTTAATATAATTTTAGTTGTTATCCTTTATTGTGTTTTTCTTCATACCTTAGGGAATACAACATATTTAATCATTCCATAGAAACATGGAGATTTTGATAAATCCTAGACAGATTAAGTGTAAATATTGATATTTAAATATTGACAATCATATAGAATATGTGGACTTGTTTTTTAATAAAATATGAAACCCGCTTGAAAAATGATGTAATTTTTACATAATCATGATTCAATAACCCCTTGGGTATGTATATGGATTAACTATGTTTATGGATGGTTGGGGTTACTGAGAGTGATAGAGTTATGGTATTCTTATGATGTGTGGGGATATACCCTATGAGGGTGGTGGAACTTTGATATATATTATGTTGACCCTGGGAAGTATGGTTGGGTATAGAGAGAGGGCCTAGTTTATGATCCATATTTTTATATTTCGTACACTATATACTAAATGATATACATGTTGTAACATTAATTTTATTGTACCCCTTGTAGTCTATTCGACACCCAATAATTTATATTGTATATTTTCTAAAAAAACTATTATACATTGATGTGGGTGCCCATATGTATGATATTCCATGTGTCCATAACTTGGTGATGAGTGTTAACTCATCGGTAGGGATACTTTAGATTCATATATTTGGGGATGATTGATTGTATCTAGTGACCCTACAAAGTGACAATGGATTTGTAATGGGTGAAATGGATTTTGGGTTTGTAACCCAATTGGGGTGTTACATGTCTTGTAAATGTGTTTACACTCCTCAAACCTGAATGGAACAAAGGCCTTCTTTTTATTGATTTTTGATAACTCCTTTTCAAATTTACACTCTAAAACCATAGGATGATATTTTCCTTATGTGATTAGTGCATAATTTGTTATTCTAAGTGTTGATATACTTGTGGACGGTCATTAGAGAACTTATAAATTGTATAGAGTATGATTTTATTGGAAATAATCATTCAAATTCCAGACACTAAATTTTGTGGATTCAATTTTGGATCAATTTTAGGGCTTGGTAAATTTTATTATCTTATTCAAACAAGACATGGGATTATTAGTAGTTGTGTGATTTTTCATTGTATGTCTAATGTGTCAATATTGTTATTAGTATGTTTCTATGGTACATCTGGTTATTTGAAGTTACATAATAAAAACATTCACTATTACTAGATTAGTTATATGATCCAAGAATATACAAGGAATAAAACATGGGATGATGAGTTCAGTTTTGTGACTTGATTATAGAATTGGGTACGACACTTTGGATTTATTAAGATAAGTTGATTTAAGAGTGAGAACCATTATTTATCTAATGGATGTGAAATGGTTTATTTTTTATGCAATTTGGAATTGTAACCATGGAATATGAAATAATTAGTTTATGAAATTATTATTTAAATATCATAAAGAGTATAGCATTGTGATAGATGTATTGTGCTGATGGAATTTTGTTCATGACATCATAGAATATGGGCACATATCCCTAGTGGGTTTTACTGCTAGGCCACTCTTGGGGTAAGGTTCTTGGATTATGGTAATGGATTCTAGGTGGGATAACCTTGATCTTTTTGTGGGTTATGAGAGTTTCCAACTATAATGTTTATTATAATTTTAGATCAGGGGTCTGATACATGCTTTATTGAAATGATCAATTATGTTTCGGTATTGAAAAGACATGTTCGTGGTGTAGGAGTGTCTGGAATCCTGATAGATCTAAAATGTTGTTTTTTTAATATGAATGTTGATAAAAAGAATATATGTGGTCGCTATCCAACCATTAGTTTTTGGAAGTAATAACGCTAACATCCAATTAATATCATCAAATAAAAAGAATGGTGATCCATGATGTAGAGGCATATGGTGTTCATAAGTTATATTAGAACACAGGTATGAGTGAGTTTGGACATGTTTAAGCATTGTGTTTAGTGATTGACAGAAAATGGGTCATGATATCAGGGATTTAACATAGATAATCAATTAAAAAGATTGTTTAATATAAAGAGTATCATAACCAATGTGTGTATAATGGGACATATTTAGAGACCCATATCTTGACCTACATAGATATTAAATTACTTTTTCAGAATACTTTATACATAACAAGAAACAACACTCAAGGATCGTAAAAGTTTAGTGTATTTGGAAACTTGGAAAAATAATCTTCTAATAATGGTGAATGGTCTTCAACATCTCCCATAAAGATCTTCCCCTTTTGTATTCTTACCTAAAACCTTTATTTATATCCCGGGGAAAAGAAAACATAAAAAGGGTGAGCTCAAATGCTCAGTAAGGGTAAACATAGAGAACATAAAACAATCCATAATTATTTGAATGCAAAAACTTGAACATAAAATACAAACATCAAAATCTTGATCAAAGACATAAATCATGGAAGTACGTAAGAAATATATCATAAAGGAATATCAATCATGATAAAATAGAATGGGAATAAAACATGAAATTGTGTAAAACCATTAAGCACATGATATTATTTCCATAGTATACAAGGCATTGCTGCCAAGACCATCTTAGTGGACAATTTCCCTTTCTAAATCGAGTTCACTACCTATTCCAGTCCTGTATCCCTGAACCTAAATAACATAACGTTCCAGCCATGTCTATCTCATAAGATATAAATTTTTACCCAATGCATTGGAGAGAGATATAGGTCTCACCTATCTCATATTGAAATCATTCTTACGTGTTCCACAACATAAACACGAATCATTCATCATAACCCAAAGAATAAAATTTATTTCATAAAAATCATCCCATCATAATATAATCCAT
The DNA here is from genome assembly GCA_963277665.1 of Viscum album. NCBI lineage: Eukaryota > Viridiplantae > Streptophyta > Magnoliopsida > Santalales > Viscaceae > Viscum > Viscum album. The sequence goes on along the minus strand of OY728138.1, from coordinate 633,778,285 downwards.
ATAAAACAAATGGATATCATTTAATCATAAGGAAATTGGAACCATATAAATCATAGAGACATTATACTTGAAACATACACATATGAAATAATGTCATCTTGGATGGAAAATGGTTTTGATAAAACACATGAAATGAATTCTTGAGGAGAATATCTTTTATTCTTCAAAAACATATTCTTTTAAAAAAATGCCATGAAATTTTAAATGAAAATGATTTTTTTTGAAAATATTCATGAAATATTTTAGAATAATGTTCATGAAAATCAGGCATTATGAAACCGTAAAAATCCTTGCATGACAAATAAGTTAAAAAAACCTTCTTCTCATACTTTTTCTGGAAAAGTCAAAAAGTATCTCATATGGTAAAAAAACTTATTCCTTACATACCGTGTATTCAAAGTAAAAAATGGGTTGAAATGACTTTAAACATACATGAAATAATATTTAGAAAATAGGTACATGAATGATAAATATAACTCCAGTAAATACTTAAGAATAAACAATCATGGATAAAAATGCGATAGGAAAAGTTATCCCTTATCTTATGTTCAATTTATTCTATATGTGTTTGAGACTCCTGTATAGTGGGTTTAAACATATTATTAACTTGTAACAGAACATTAATAATATTTATGATATCATATATGATTCACTTACGACTTTATATTATCCATTCATTTGTCAATTCCATGTTAAAGCAGAGTTTTGGGTGAAATTGTTTCATTTATCATCCGTGTTTTAGCTTGTAATTATTAATATGATTACATAGATCACAATTAATTAATTCCAGAATATAAAAAATTATTTATATATACTATATATTCTTAATATAAATATATATAATAGATCAATAAATTCAAATAAATACACTGTTCATGGAGACGGTAGGCCGTACGTACGCATGAACGCTGTTTTTTGTTTCCTTATTGAATTGGATGGAATTAAGTAGATGACATACGTATATATATATATACATAAATCCAGTAAAATTATTATGACATATATTTCATTATTTCTTATTATATATACTTTATAATCATTCTTGAATTGTTAACATGGAAAATGAATCTCATCGCGTCGTGAAGATGGTAATCCGTACGTACGTATGAGCGATGATATCATTCCCATATTTATTTAATGTAATTGTAGTGGATGATATAATATATTATTATCATTATGATGTTTTAATAATCATACATAGTTATTATTTACACCATTATACCCATCCAAGTAAGGTGGTGGTGGAAAAACTGATTACACCACGGTGTGGAGATGGTATTCTGTACGTACGCACGCGCGGTGATTTCATTTTCCATAGGATTGATAGAAGTTGAAATAGAGTTATTTAATATTTATAATAACATATAAGTATATAAGTAATTCTGATCTTATTACTTTTTAACGAAACAACTAAAGAAGAGGAAGTAGAAGAAGAAAGAGTCGGTAGAAGAGATTACCTCTTCCTCAACGCACCTCCTTTAAACATCTTCTTAGGGAAATAGAGTTAGACTATTGATAAGACCATAAACTCTATGATATAACTATAGAATAATAGAAGAGTAATTGAAAGGGGTTTTCTGATCATCAACGCTCAAAATGGTGTGAAGATAAGAGGGAAGGGGTGCCCTTTTTATAAGGGAGGAGAGGGGCAACATTGGAAGAACTTAAAATATTATTTTATAATAAACTCATATTCGGTTTATAATAGCTCCAAATTGATTTATTTAGATGTTAAAGTGGTTACGAGTCTAAATCCTCTCATCCAATAGGTTTTAGGCAAGTTTAGGTTACTATTTTAACCTTATCATTTAGATTTAACTCTAAGTTAAATAATTTAACTTTTACTGTGTCCTCTTGTTTTCTTAGACTATATGGATAATAAACCTAATATAACTAGCCAAACGAACCCCAAGTGGATAATTATTAATATATAAAGACATCTATAAGTCATTTGGATGAAACATATATTTTCAGGAATATAATAACAATTAATAATATAATATTTGTTTTAAAAACTATTTTATGTCAATTTTGAAACTATTTGGTAATTGATTTTTGAGAAACTCATAACAACATGATTAGTTCAAAAAAAGTTAATTTAATCAATAATAACATGTCATATTAACCTATAAAATTAGTTTAATTCATAAAAAGTCTGAAATTACATTTATTTGGGTATTTATAACATCAATTATGTTAATATTTCATTAATAAGGTAATTATAGCATCATCATTGTGTCATAAATAAATTTAATTATTTAATGTCTAAAAATTATAAATAAAATACCATTATGTAGGAAATCATTTTATATTTCTAATGAATATTTATATTCAAATATATATTATATATAACCCTATATTAAAAATGTTTTAGTTATTAATCTTTGATTTTAACTATTTTAACTCTTCTTTAAATAAAATAACAATAAGTGTCCTAATCTAATCCAAGTGGACATAAAGGGAAATATTTTATTTCTAAGGTTGTTTTTCATCAAATTACACTTATCAAATAGAATTAGGACATGTGTTAGGGTAATAATAATATCATTTTGACCCTTAATTACCCTATTTAGTTTTAACGGTGGTAAATAAAAGTAAAAAGTTACCATTCACCAAAAATTATTTTTATCTTATTGAAACACATTTTACTCCTTGTTATTAACTGTGTCGCTCGTAATTTTGAAATTCAACTCATAGAAGCGGTAAAATTATGTTTATGTAAATTTTCAAATTCTCATAGGAGGTGGGTAAAAGACGGTGAAATGTTCAATAAAATTTTTATATATCTAAAATCATTATAAAATGTCTCAAATTAATTAAATTGAACTTATATAGGTATTATGTATCAATTTTGACCTAAAATAATTTTAAATAAAATAAATAGTTATTTAAATAAAAAGTCTGTTTTTAAATAGTAACCCAGTGTTTTCACTATTCATCAAAAAATTGAATATTTTCAGAAAAATACCAAAAATTCACCCTAGGATAATTTTGATATTCTGAATCCATAAATGAAGTCCATTTTGATTGATAAAATTTATAAAATTTCAAAAAGTGGGTATTACTATTCATAACGGATAGTTCATAAAAATATTATAATAATATCTCGTTTAGTGAAACTCGGTATTGCGTACTACACACACTGTCGAGGAAGGACTTGATTGTGTGTAATAAAACCCAACTCCGGGATGCATGTAGTGAAAGCTCTGTTTGGTGTTGAGTATAAAATAATCAAAACTTATTTCATATATACATTAAACAAAATCTATACTTAATGTTGCATAGAATAATTTCCACAAAACGAACATGAAATTGAGTGTATCGCGAGCCAAGAATAGTGTTTCATATACTGCATGCTAATACAATGTTGTGTAAAGTACAAGCTAATCTTGGTGTAGTGTATAACAGAAGACATAAATGAAATTAAAAATAATATATCTCATAAAATCATAGGGTGTTACATTCTACCCCCCATAAAATGAATTTCACCCTCGAAATTCGTTACGGTTATAAATGGTTTACTACTTAAAATTTTCTTTCATAGAAACTCACATCATAAAAAGGAATAACAAAACTTTATTTTAAAAAGGGAATTTATAATCATAACAGTCACCCAAAGTAACTCATCACTGGGTTTCTACATAGGACAACATGGGTGAAAATATGGATATGGATGAGAAATATAACCATCAACTTCTGATGAAGAGTGGTAGAGGACATGGATATGAAAAAGACAATAATCACAAAGACATAAATATGTTATGATCTAAGGTACCATCTAATTCATTAGATATAAGGGCAATAGGAAAACATTTTTGGTTTTCAATATCATTTCCCTAATGTAGAATAATTTTTGAATTAAAATAAATACTTACTTGATTTTGGTACAATATTACCGTTGTTTGTGCCTTGAAAAATTTCCACTTCATCTATTAAAGAAATGAAGTTGAATTTTCCTTCTGTGAAGTGTTAGAAGATCATGCGATAGAATGATAGGTCATTCCATATGTCTCAAACATAAGGATAGAAAAAGTTATATACATAAGTGCATCTATGATGAGATTAATCGTATATGGTTAGTAAAATGGAATTATACTTCATCTATCATACCACTTAATAAAAAAACTCATTTCTACTAATTAAGGACTTCTTGTAGGCTAGTGGTATGTGATAATGGAATGATGCACTTCAGTTGTGGGTTCGATTCCAACATCCTTGTCCGACGTGATGGGTTGTTGCTCGTCCTATGGGTTGTCCTTTTTTCTAAAACTATACTATTTTAAAATTCCAGAAATAATATCGAAAAAAAGTACTATCCTTAAATAATACTATCTGATGGCCAACAAAATCCATTCCAATCTTTGGGTTTATCCAAAATATATCTTTCTAATCTCATAGTATAAGGAAAACAATTACTTTAAAAGTCATATAACAAGCATGTGAATACCATCATTTATTCCAAATATATCATAATATATATCTTTTTGATCGCATTTCAAACATGTGAATACCTTAATTATGTATTATCTTGAAACATGAATAACCATATAATATTTTTGAAAACATGAATGATCCCAGAATTTCTATATACTCAAACTATGATTTCACTTTGTCCTTATACCAGTCATGAGCTCATTAATACTATCAAACATCTCATTATCCTTTCATTATGAAAATATCATCTACCATCCAAAAATATTTGTTTATCCTTTAATGGTCACCGGGACCATTCATTATATACTTTCAAAAACTCAGGTAAAGAAAACAGTGTAACAATCCATAGATTTTTCTTTATTCCATAGTACCATACATTATTCTTGATAAACATACAATCATTCCACTACCTTCATAAACCACTAACTGAGATTCATCGTTTCTTTCATCTCATATATCATTTGTAGTCTCTTCATCATCATCCACATAAATAATACCCATATGACCATGCTAATTCTCTTCATTAGATTTTCCCTTAGGGAATTGGTTTTCATAATGATCTTACATTCCACATTTAAAAAATTTAACCATTGTTGATGTCTTAGGAATACCATTATCCTTGTTCATGGTGTTAACTGAACCTTTTCTTTTTCAATTATTGGCTCTGTGTCCTTCTTTTCCACACCCAAAGCATCATCCAGTTCCTTTGAAACATTCCCCATGATGACTCTTCCCACATGATTAAATGACGGAAATTGAACTTTCAATCCTCTAGGATCATCATGAAACTCCATATTACTTTTATTAGTTTTTTTGAGAAACTTTCTAAAGTTGATATTATTGATCATTTTATGAGATTTATGATTAGGAATAATAATGATATGTGTACTTCCAGAACCAATTTCATTTGGTTTCTCATGAAATATATATTTTCATTGTCCATCATATCTTCCATTATTGTGAATCTTCTTGTTTCCAGCCATTTTCTAAAACTCAAAATGAATAGTGTGAGAGGAAAAAATAATAATCAAGGGGGAGTACCTGTAATATCTAATATCTTGGGTTTAATTCTAATACTGTTTCCATAATTCTAGGACAGTAACTTATATATGTACGTTAACTTAGGGACATCCCTACACATACCATAGAAATATCATCCAGGGATCTCACTAAAGATTTCGCATCCAATTTTCCAAAGGTTAACTAAACCTTTCTTTTGATACCAAATTTAGAGACCCATATCTTTATGTACATAGACATTAAATTATTTTTGAGAATACTTAATACATAACAATAACCAACACTCATGGACCATAATAGTTTAGTATCTTTGGAAACTCGGAAAATAATACTCTAATCATGGTGAAAGATCTTCAACATCTCCCACAAAGATGTTACCCCTATGTTTTCTTACCTAAAACATTTATTTATATCCTGGGGAAAATAAAACATAAAAAGGGTGAGATCAAATTCTCAGTAAGGGTAAACATAGAGAACATAAAACAATCCATAATTATTTGAATGCAAAAAACTTGAACATAAAATTTAAACATCAAAATCTTGTGCAAAGACATAAATCCTGGAAGTTTGTATTGAATATATCATAAAGTAACATAAATCATGATAAAATATCATGGGAATAAAACATGTAATTGTGGAAAACCATTAAGCACATGATATGCTTTCCATAGTAGCCAAGGCATTGCTTCCAAGACCATCTTAGTGGACAAAGTCCCTTTCTGAATCGAGTTCACTCCTTTTTCCAGTCCCGTATCACTGAATCAGATTAACATTCCATTCCAGACATGTCTATTTCATGAGATATAAATCATTACCCAATGTATTTGAGGGAGATATAAGTCCCACCCGTCTCATATTGAAATCATTCTTACGTGTGCCACAACATAAACATAAATCATTAATCATAACCCAAAGAATAAAATGGATTTCATAAACATCATCCCATCATAACACAATTCATATAAAACAAATGGATATCATTTCATCATAAGAAAAGTGGAACCATATAAATCATAGAGACATTATACTTGAAACATACACATATGAAATAATTTCATCTTGGATGGAAAATGGTTTTGATAAAACACTTGAAATGAATTCCTGAAGAAAATATCCTTTCTTCGTCAAAATTATTTTCTTTTCACAAAATCCCATGAAATTTTAAAGTAAAATGATTTTGTTGAAAATATTCATTAAATAATTTTGAGCAATCTTCATGGAAATTAGGGGTTATGAAACCATAAAAATCTGTTCATGCCGTATATGTTATAAAAACCTTCTTCTCGTACTTTTGCTGCAAAAGTAAAAAAGTAACTCATATGGTAAAAAAAAGAATCCTTAAATACCATTTAGTAAAAGTAAAAATTGGGTAAAAAGGACTTTAAACATACTGGAAACCATTTTTAGAAAATAGGTACATTAATGATAAGTATAACCCCAGTAAATAATTACGAATAAAAAATCTCAGATAAAAACAAGATTGGAAAAGTTATCCCTTACCTTATGTTCAATTTCATTCATATATTTCTGAGACTCCTGTATAGTGAGTTTAAAAATATTATTAACTTTTAATAGAACCATAATAATATTTATTATATCATATATGATTCACGTACAACTTTATTTTATCCGTTCATTTGTCAAATCCATGTTAATGCTGCGTTTTGGGTAAAATCGTTCCTTTTATCATCCGTGTTTTGACTTGTAATTATTAAAGGGATTACTTAGATAATGATTAATTAATTCCATAATATAAACCATGATTTATATATAATATAAATTCTGAATATACATATATATAATAGATCGATAAATGGAATGAAATACACCGTTCATGGAGACGGTTGGCCGTACGTGCGCATGAACACTATTTTTTGTTTCCTTATTGAATTGAATGGAATTAATTAGATTACATACAAATATATAAATAAATCTTGTAGCATTATTATTTCATATATTTCATGATTACTTATTATATATACTTTAAAATCATTCTTTAATTGATAACATGGAAAATGAATCTCATCGCGTCGTGGAGATGGTAATCCGTATGTACACACGAGCGATGATATCGTTCCCATATTTATTGAATGGAATTGGAGTGGATTATATAATATCTTAGAATCACTATGAAGTTATAATAATAATAATATATAGTTATTCTTTAAACCATTATACCCATCCAAGTAAGGTGGTGGTGGAAAAACTGATTACACCACGGCGTGAAAACGGTATTCCGTACGTACGCACGCGCGGTGATTTCGTTTTCCATTGGATGGATAGAAGGTGAAATAGGGTTGTTTAATATTTATAATAACATATCAGTATATATTTAATACTAATGTTTTTATTTTATAATGAAAAAACTAATGAAGAGGAAGTAGAAGAAGAAAGAAACTCGAAAGAGTCGGTAGAAGAGATTACCTCTTCCTCGACGCACCTCCTTTAAATTTCTTCTTAGGGCACTAGAGTTGGTCTTTTGAGAAGACCAGATCATCTATGATATAACTAGAGAGGATTATAAGAGGAATTTTCTGGGGTTGTCCGAGCTTCAAGGCTCAAAAGGGTGTTAGGAGAAGAGGGAAGGGGTGCCCTATTTATAAGGGAGGAGAGGGGCACCTTTGGAAAAACTGAAAATATTATTTAATAATAAAATCATATTCGGTTTATAATAGCTCCAAATTGATTTATTTAGAAGATAAAGTAGGGATGGGTAGAAATAATTTCAACTAATAGGTTTTAGAAAAGATTAGTTTACTATTTTTACATTATCATTTAGATTTAACTCTAAGGTAAATAATTTAACTTTTACCGTGTCTTCTTGTTTTCTTACACTATATGGTTAATAAACATACTATAAAAAGCCAAAAGAACCCCAAGTGGATCATTATTAATATATATAACCTTATATAAGTAATTTAGCCAAAACATTGATTTTTATGAATATAAGAACAATTAATAATATAATATTTGTTATAAAAACTATTTTATATCAAATTTGACACTATTTGGTAATTGATTTTTTTAAAATAATAACAACATTATTAGTTCAAAAAAAGTTAATTTAATAAATAATAACATGTCATATTAACATATAAAATTAGTTTAATTAATAAAAAGTCTCAAATTACATTTATTTGGGTATTTATAACATCAATTATGTTAATATTTCATTAATAAGGTAATTACTACATCATCATTTTGTCAAAAATTTAGTGTCTAAAATTTTTAAATAAAATACAATTATGTAGTAAATATTTTTACCTTTCTAATGAATATTTATATTCGAATTTATCTTATGTATAAACCTATATGAAAAATATTTATTTATTAATCATGGATTTTAACTATTTTAACTCTTCTTTAAATAAAATAATAATAAGTGCCCTAATCTAATCTAAGTGGACCTAAAGGGAAATATTTTATTCCTAAGTTTGTTTTTGGTCGAATTAAAATTATCCAATATAATTAGGACATGTGTTAGGGTAATAATAATATCATTTTTATCCTTAATTACCCTATTTACTTTTAACCGTGGTAAATAAAAGTTAAAAGTTACTATTCAAAAAAATTATATTTATCTTATTGAACCACATATTAATCCTTGATATTAACTATATCTCTCGGATTTTCTAAATTCCACTCACAGAAGTGGTAAAATTATGTTTTATGTAAATTTTCAAATTCTCCTAGGAGGTGGGTAAAAGATGGTGAAAATTTCAATAAAATTTTTATATATCTAAAATCATTATAAAATTATTCAAATTAATTACATTGAACTTATATAGGTATTATTTAGAAATTTTGACCTAAAATAAATTTAAATAAAATAAATAATTATTTAAATAAAAAGGCAGTTTTTAAATAGTAACCCATTATTTCCACTATTCATCAAAAATTGAAAGATTCCAGAAAAATACCAAAAATTCACCCTAGGCTAATTTCGATATTCTAAATCCAAAAATGAATTCCATTTTGAATGATAAAATTTATAAAATTTCAAAAATAGGGTACTACTATTCATAACGGCTAGTTCATAAAAATATTATAATAATATCTTGTTTAGTGAAACTCAGTATTGAGTACTACACATGCTATCGAGGAAGGTCTTGATTGTGTGTAATGCAAGCCAAGTCAGGGCTGCGTGTAGTGGATGCTCTGTTTGGTGTTGCGTATAACATATTTAAAACTTATATCATTTATACATTAAACAAAATCTATACTTAATGTTGCGTAGAATAATTTCCACAAAACTAACTTGAAATTGTGTGTAACATGAGCCAAGAATAGTGTTCCGTATACTGCAATCTAATACTGTGTTGCGTATAGTACAAGATAATCTTGGTGTAGTGTATAATAGAAGATATCAAAGAAATTAAAAATAATATATATCATAAAATCTCAGGGTGTTACAACAGATCATTGGATGGTTGTGACAATAATAATTATCCATGTGGGTGTAGTATTTATGTAATATAGATTACCATGTATATATTATATTTTATTGACTTTTTGATATTTATTGGAGTCTTAATAGTGATTTTTGGATTATGATAAAATGGTGTGACCCAAATATGGTTCAGTGTAGTCGCATGTCAGTTGTCATGTGTGAGAATGATGAATTGAATGGGTGAACTCTAGTTTGATCATTGAATCACATCAAAGATAAATTTATAACATTGAACCTTTGGATGGTTTTGTGATGGTTCAAATGGTATATTCATTATGATATAGTAATATAATGGAAAATAATGGGTAGGACCTAAGGCATCATATGGAGTGTTGGATAGATGATATCTGAAACAATGTTTTATATGGAATTCAATGTGTTATGTTTAGAACGATGATGGAAATGTTTTAGAAAATAAAACATAAAACATTTAGTTTGTGGTTGTGTGTTTTTCTTTGAGTGATTATGTATTTAGTCCCACATATACGATGATGGATACCCATTAGATTCAATTTAGAACATATGGAAATGGGTTGTGTAGTTATTATTACTTATATATTCTTTCAGGAGTAGTTTTTGATCAAAATATATTATATGGGGAGAATAATATGAATAAACAGGGACATGATTCTCATTTGTAGATAATAATTATGATTCATATATAACCTGATGATGAACTCCAACATGTGTTGGTTCTTTTTTTGGGGATCCGTGTTTATGAATGTTGTTAACCTATATAGGTATGGAATGTAAACAAGTGCAATATTGATTGAGGAGTTTTGGATTGCACAGGTGTGTTTTGTAGTTTATAACCATTAAATATGGGATAATAGTGAAGATATATTATTAGGTAAATTAATCAGAATGTTTTATAGTGACGTGTCAGGGATTGTGGGACCTTAGTTTTCTGGGGAGGTATGTTAATGTCAATATAGATTCAAGGCCTTATGTTTTTTACAGTCATAATAGTGAGACTAGTTGTACAGATTATTACAGTCTTTTAAAGGATTGTATAGGGTAGACAGAGGATGTCACTAGTGGTGACTAATAAGGGAATTATTGGTAATTTAGAATATAGAAATTAGAACAATAGTATTTCTCAGGGGTTTTTTATTGGATGTTCCATGTTTTATGATATAAAAGCATATGAGGGTTTATGTTGTAAAGGTAGGTTCATGTGCTATTTTACAATGACAATGACTAGTGAAATTACTATCTTTGGTTGATGTAATGATACTTTTTAATGTTATGGTGTAAAAGATAGGTAGTTTCTATCATATGGGATTGAGATCTTAAGAAACCATCCCTTCAACAGTTTATGAACTGGTTAATCATTTTATTACCCATATTTTTTATGCCTTAATTGATAAGTTTTTGTGGGTATGAATCCATCTTGTTGTGTTTTGGGGGATTAGGACATAGTGTTTAGGCTACAACATGATACAACAACACCAAAGAACAGCTCGTACATGGCCAATAGCTAACCATTGGACATTAAATTAGCTTAGTTGTCATATTAGACTCACCATGGAGATGGTGGGATGGAATTGACCAGCCTATAATCACCAAAATAGATGATGTAGACTACTCTCTGAAGGATGGATTAAAGACCCAGAATTTATAAATGGTATTTTCTCTTGAAATAAATGAATTTTATAATATTCAATATAGTATTATATTAAGAATGAATATGACAAAATTTTATTTTATTAATAAATATATTTACATTAATTATTAATTTTACAAATTAAAATTAAAAACATTATAATTGAAAGAAATATAATATTTTAATTCTAAAATGGGTAAATATAGATCACCCCAATCTACTAGAATCAGTGCCCCCATAGCTAGAACTATAGAAAAAAATATATTAGTAAACCAATGAAAATTATAGAATATTATTAATATAGAAATATGATAATCAATGAGAAGAATATTTATTTAAATAATTGAGTAATATATAAAGGCTGAATCTGATAATTGGAATAATTATGTGACATTTGGAACAGTAACCTCACCGTTGAGAATCGAAACATGGAGGTTATGAATAATAACATGATTGTTTTAATAATAACATTACCCAAGAGAATAAATTATAATATAGATAATATTTACTGTGATTAATAAATTTAAATATATATTTTATAATATCAATAAAATAATATAATTAAAAAAATTCATAGTAAATAAAACCAGACTTTATTTAATTGTATTTTATAGAATTATTTTACTGATAATTTTTATGAAAGTATTTACAGACTGATTTTAGAAACAAAATATACAAAATGAATATAATTTTTAAAATTATCACATTGATATTTTAAAATAGGATTTTTTATAAATTTTTTGAATTACTTCATTTTTCAGGTGAATTGAAAAATTATTTTTTTACACGTAACCAGAGTATCTTAAATTACATCATTCAAGATGTAATTATGTACTAATACTTTCAATAGCGTGATGTGTTTCCATAAAATGTTGAATTTCATAAATTAATTGTTAATATATAGTTTAATTAATTTCCAAACAAAAAAAACACATTCCAGAACCAAAAGTAGAAATGTGTTTCCTTAAAATATAAATCTCTATTTTTACAACTTTAATTTTTAATAAATTAATGAATTATTACTAGAAAGGTGATTTAATGTCTCAAAATTGATATATTATATTAATATAAGGATCATATTCAAAAAAAATAACTGTTAAAATTTTTAAATATGATATTATATTTTATCAACTTTTTATTCTAAGAAAACCCTAATCCTAAAGTATAAATAGCCCCTCTCCATACCCTTATAAAACCACTCACTACCCACAGTACAAGGCATACCCTTTTCCAAAATAATCCCTCATAAAAAACATATAATACATATTTAATTTAATTAATTAACTAACTCTAAACAACATGAGAGATGTAGTGACATACAATAGAAGCTACACTAAGGATTATGTAGGCTTTTATAAACTCACATTTTTATTTCTTCTTCTTTTTTTTCACCACTCATTTGAAAAAAATATTTATAATATTAATTAAGTATTGAATTAAAATTATATTTATAATATTATTATATTGTAAATAACATATTTACATTGTATATAAATGTTATACTTTCCTTTTCCCACAATGTTGATAATGGGTTGTCTAGGGTCAGTTAACCGCCTTCTAAGACAGTGAAATTTCAACAAATAAAACCATAATAATGCATGTATATTATAAACTATATATAATATACAGACATGTAATTATATTTATTATAATATTCTCAAATTAATTAGACTAATATATAATATACATTTAACAAAATAGTGAAATTTAGAAAAATGGGAAATCTATATGTAAAACTTGATATCAAAACGACCATACTGTAAACATGGAAAGTGTGAAATATAATAAAATAACTATAATAGATAAATTAGATATATATTATAATAATAATATTATGGATATATATTTTTTAAAAATATAAGATTATTATTTACAAAGAACAACAAAGAAAAAATAAAAGAGGAACAAAGGAAAGGGGATTCTCGAACCCAACTTCTTTTCTTTGGGTATCCATTTTCCACAACATCATTGGAATGAATACAAAACTAATATGCCAAAAGTATCATTTAATCACTACTTCCTATTCTTTTTGGGAATATACACGTTTCCTAGTAGATTTCATTATATATACAATGTTTTTATAATAGAAATATTATTTCAAAACCACTTCTTTGAATCCTATAGTGTTGTTTCATCTTCACTAGAGAATGACGATTATTACAAAAAATATTTTGTTAACATTTTTATTTGGGAATACCATTGTTCATACATGAATATTTCTCCATTAAATCCTTAATAATTCTATTATTTTCCATGTGTTATTTCATGACTATAACTAATAAATGTTCTATATGGAATCCATGGTTAAGTAAAGTTAGATGTGATGGGTGGGGCCAAAATTATATAACCCTAAAATTAATTAGGTAATGTGATGTATCTCAAATGATTATGTGTATTATTCATGACCATGATGATATATGTTTTTTACAATGATGATGTTATAATTACACACTTATGTTATGAATGAACATTATTATATCTTCAGTCACAAATATGTGTGTTATTTGACCACAATAACAAGATGATTTTTTTATGGATTGAAACATTCAATACATTTATCATTTGATTCCATCAAGACTTTTATGGTGATCCAATTCTTATGATAAGATGATTATTATTTTATTAACCCATGTTATACTAATTTTTGATCCTTATTCATCCCCTAACTAGGATTTTTTTCTAACAAATATTTTTGATGAATATCCTTAGATGATTACATGTAATAGGGATAACACGATAGACTCTATAAATATAGATAAGAAGAAATTAAGTAATTCTTATGTTTTATTATGTAAAAAATTTGGACGAGCCTAATTTCTCCATGAATCTAAATGTTTTGATCATGAATTCGTTTCACTTTTATGTGGTTTATTTTAAAAGTTTGTAACTGTTATGAATGAAAATGTAGGGTCACTATAGTTTGTATCAAAGAACGATTTTGTTAATTTGTGAAATAGGATTAAAAAAACATTGAAATAATATTTTATAATATATGTATAGGTAAAACTTCATAGAATAGTATATTTATAAAATTATAGTCATAGAGATGCCATTATATACATCATCACAATTGATTTCATAAAAGAATAATTTATTCATTATTTTATGACACACATTTAGTTCAATAATTTTTTATTTTAAAAAATAATGCTGACCAAGAGAGAACAGGGAAACAAAAAATGTGATATAAAAATCAATGATTTTCTGAATGATATACCTAATTACATTAGATGTGGTATTAAAAAAATTATGTTGATGCTTACCCATATATATTTTCCTATGAACAATAACCTGAACCAAGTGAACATGCACCTATACAAGGAATGATCCACTAGAAATTGAGTCCAGTAGGAAACAATGAACACCAAAATTTAGTGGAATATCTGAACCACATAACCTATAAAAGTGGGATACCTAAATAAATTTTTTTGTGATATATTTTTCTGAAAATGAGACGGTGACTCTGTCCATATAGAAACTCTTCTCTTAATTATACATTAATTTCATATTTATTACAAAAAATTAAACATAAAACAACCTTTATGATTGATAAGTATTTTATATTTATGAATTATGTACATTACATATTAATTTAAAATAGGAAAAACATCATCTTTATTGAAAAATTGCTTAATGTGGTCGTACTTGATATTTCATTTGATAACCTGAGGACATACCTAGGAAAGGTGTTATATGTATATATGTACCAGTAAGGGAAAAACATGAAATGATGTGAAGAATGTACTACATGTTAGAGAATATGAGTATCAATGGGGCATAAAAGGATTTCAAATCATAATCATGAACAATGAGGCATAATATAACATGATAATCAAAAAGTGAATATGGGAACAGTGAAAACAACATAAAACACAAACTAATAAACATAGTTCATGGATAAATTCCATGAAATCATTATAAAAAGAGTCCTACAATGGAATCAGGTTTACTCCCTATCCATAGATGACATATAATGAGACTAAAAATTACCCAAATCATTATAATGCTATGTAATTTTGGGCGCACCTATCACATTCATTTGATTATCCTTCATCAGTGTGACACATGGATGAAACAACATGAATTCATTCATAATAATATTTAATTCCATGATCAATGAGTTTATATTAAAATAATATAATTCTATAATAAAATAATTTACATAAATTATTGAAAAAACCCTTTGATAAGAAAAGGTTATTCGTATTCACTACACATTGGATTCACATGGAAAATCACCTTGAAATTTAAAAAACACAACATTACAAAAAAATTCCCAAAATGGATTGATAAGGAAAATGGGTCTCTTATCATTTGTAAATATAAACGAATATATCGAGAACATGGAAATACATATCCCAACATTAGAACTTGTAAATATAAAGCATTTGTAAATAAAGAAACATGATTAAAGGGGATTAGAAATGATCCCTTACTTGAGTGCGTCACTCTCAATTATTGGGCGAGGATTCATTAGATCATGGGGGAACCATGAGAGGACTCTAGAGTAGAGAGGGAAGACTAAGGGTTTGTAAAATGTATTTTTATTGAAGATAAATGAGATATTTGGTTGGTTCATATAGGAAATTAGTTGGTATTTCTTTATTAATATTCAATGTTAGGTTTTGGATTCTATATAATAAAATAACAAAAACCAAAAACCATCCCATGGGGTTTCCCATGGTTTCATCTAAATGGGAGTGGTTTCATCCAAATGGGAGTGGTTTCCAATATTTTATAAGCCCATGGGGTGAATATAGTAAAATATTACCCTTGCTGATGTGGATGTGAGTAATACTCTTAATTTTTTCGTGAAACCAGAAAATATAGTAATGGATTTGGAGGTTCAATTGGGGATTTATAAAATTAATTATATAAACATAAAATTAAATTAATTAATTTGTCAGACATAGATTTGGTTGTGGATTAAATTTATAGTATTTATTAAATGACATTTTGGTCATTATTATGTTATGACACATAATGTATATTTATATATGGTATTTAACATTTACCTAAATCTATGAAAATTATGAATAATTAATCATTTTATAATTTATAAATTTTGATTTGAAAAAATAAATATTTTATCAGAATAGTTTTATAATTATATTAATTTAAAATTTTAAAATAATAATGGAAATTTATTTAAAACTACTAGGTTTTAAAAAAACATTCCTTCGAACCCCTATAAAATCACATTTGACTTCATAAAAACGATATGATAATTCATATTTTGTTCACATTATTTAATATTTAAATTTTTTAAAAATATTATTTATTTCATTAATCTATTAATTCTTGAAAATAAATGCCCTGATTGAATGTAAATATTTCTCAAATTTCAATTTGTGTTATATTGTATCAAAATAAAAATCATTTATAAAATATCAATAAGAAGTAAATATAACCATTATTCTATTGAAAAAATAATATTAATATTAATATTGTTATGGTGTTGATATATTTCCATTTTAAAATATAGAAACACCCTAAGAGTATGGTTCATGATGGTGATACTTTAATGGGGTGGTTCAGAGAACATGTTTTTCAGGTGTGGTCTCTATATGATTGAACTTCTCCCAAACACATTTTCACTCATGGTTATGTTATTGGATATCATCATGGGATTGGTCAAGGAAGATCCTAATTATGATATCTACCATGAAATCTTAAATAAATGGGCTATATAAGGTATTATGCTGCTAGTTGAGGCCATCACTTCTTTTTTATGTATCGACTGGATTTTTTAAAACCCTATATTTTAATTAATAATGTGATCATTGTTCAATAGCTATATTATCATTGGTAATGATTATTTATGGGTTTTTAAATACAATATTATTAAACCAAGTAAGCTCAAGTGTTTCTTACAACCATAATAAACAATAATACATTTAATCAAATTTCAAGTAGAACTTAATGCACAAAAGTTCAGGTAATTACAATCTACCAACATTCAAAAATCTTACCCTCAAAATTATAATTTCCCACAATAAAATTGACTAGGGAAACTCTATTTCATTACCACCTATCTCTCATGACGATTCTTCAAACATTTTTTTCCCACAACACTTTGAAAAGGTGATTATCTTATTTCATAGAACATTATCTCAATTATTTAATATATATTCACTAGATGATATTCATAGGACAGATCATTCCCCAATGATGACACATGTAGATTTAGTACATGTTATGGGTCTAGTATATACTTACTCAAAATGGATACATAGAAAACATCATGTACTTTATATGGGATAGTTGGGTATAGTAGTCGATAGGCCATCACTCTGATGTGATCATGGATCTCAAAGGAGTCGATGCATCTTAGACTAAGCTTTACCTTCTTCCTAAATCTAATCAATTTATTTCATTGTGATATGTGGAAGAATACCATGTATCCAACATCAAACAGTTGGTTGAGTTGATGATTTTTATTATAGATATTATATTGACTCCAATCATTTATGATGTTCTTATGGATGATCTTATCTTTTTCAATTATTACATCAACTATTTTAGGACTGATCCATTTTGGTTCCCCAACTTCATCCTAGTATGTTGGATTTATGCACCTATTCCCTTAAAGGACTTCCCAGGGATCTATGTGAATTATTGAGTGGAAACGATTATTATATGATTACTTGACCATAGGAATATGTTGTCTCATATTTCATTGAATTCAATCTATGTTGACCTCAACATGTCATCATGTTTCTGGAAAAGCATCTCATATTGGCCATAAATTTATGGGTGATAATCCATACTAAAGTTCAACCTATAATTTAGATCCTATTGGATAGTCTTTCATAAATTAGATGTGAATTATGGATCTTGATTAGATTCAATCCATATTTCTATTCCATGGAATATCAACACTTATATATTGTATATCCTTGCATATTTATTGAGTAAGATGTCCTTTTGAATCGAAATAACGTGTGGAGTATTTGTATGATTATCTCTTACAACCCATATATCATTATTTATTCTTGATTTCTTCGAATGACTAGTGGAAAATTACATGGTGATATTTTCCCATTTCCATGTAGGTATAAGTAATTTCTTCTTCATCCCATTGTATTTATTCAGTTCATAATTTACATGATGAAATACAAAAAATAATGTTGTATATTCCATGATCTCATTTTTTATATTGATCAACCAAAAGTGATATCATATATCTAAATACAATAATGTGCTTCTTAGATGGATGGAGAAATAAAAACTATGTTCATCGTCCAATAACATCCTCTATATCTCAGGATTTGAAGGTAGAAATAACTACGACCCAAATCATACAACTCATCCTCCATTAATATTGAAATCCAAGGATTTCACAATTCTTATAGTTTCCACATTTTTTTAATTCCCACATCATTATCCCCTCTAAAGGAAAGGTTGAGAAATAATTTGTGAAAGGATTGATGATGTTCCTTCCTTTAAGATTCACATGTACATCTATTAAAATTATATTAATATTAGATACTTTTCCAATTCTCATTATTGGTAAAATTATAGGATCTTTTCTTCATAGATCATATACCACATTATTTTCTGTCCTAGGATGTTTTTTGATTGAGTAGTAATAGTCCTTGGTCATCTCTATCTATCATTGTTGGTGTATACTGAACTCATTCGTTCTGAATATTTAATTTATTATTTTATAATAATTATATATTTCACACTTCGCCACAAATAGATTATGATATCAGATTTTTAAAGAGAATATAACTATAACCAATTCAAGATCATGAATTATGTAGTTCTATTAGTTAATTTTCAACTACCTTTAAGTATAATAAATCAATCTTTCATTTTTCATTAACATACATAACATGCCCTTCTTTGATGCATCATTGGACACAAAACATATTTCTCCAATTGTGTGGGTAGTGTGAGTATGGGTGTAGTAATTACACTAATTGTTAACAAATTTATTTTCTTTTCACATTCATTATTCTAGTAAAACATCACACTATTATGAGTTATAATGGTTTGAGATTTTAACAATCCAATTAAATTTATCTCAAATTTAAGATTGTACAATATCATCCATGGAAAATGATGATATTTTTCACATATTTTTTCCTCATTCAAACATCAATTTCTTATATTTTTAAAGGGTATAGTGGTATCCAATTTCATGAGATGATATTCCACAAGAATGAGATTTAATTAAACTAGAAATGATGTTTTCTTTACATGGACTAAATATTCACCTTTCGTAATGTTTTTAATATGACGATCAAATGATCCACATAGTCCTCTTCGATTATAAAGTATATCATAATACAATCAACAATGTCTATGAAAAAAATGTCAACATACTATATAATGACAATATTCATCAAGTCCATGTAGTTTATTTGTGTCTTATTGGGTCCTAATTGAATTAATATGAACTCATAGTGCTTATACAATGCGTGAAAATTAATATTGGGGATACCCCCCATTATCACAAAAACATGGTATTATCTAGATCATAGATCCACCTTGGATAATTATTATACTCCATGTAGTTGAAAAAAAGTCATAAATATGTGATTGTGGATAATTTTTCATTATCATGTTTTTTTGATCTCATGATAATCAATGAAAATGATCATTGACCCATCCTTCTTAACGAAGAGGATGGGTGCACCCCATGGTGAAGCACTTCAGTGTATGAAACCTTTATCTAGAATCTTATGATGTTTTTCCTCAGATCCTCACATTCCACAAAATCCATTTTATACTAACTCTTGGATAATGTTAACACCCTAGGTGTACGCATGACTAAAAATTCAACCTCTCATCTGGGAGTAATTCTAAGAAATTATTTGAGAAACACGTCAGCCTATTCCATCACAATGAACATTACTTTGAGGATGATCCTTTCATTAGAATCAATAACCTGAGCCACTAATTCATTTATATAGGGTAATAATATCCATTATGGAGTTTTTTTTATAAATAAGATTCATCCTCCTACTTCAACTTGTATATAATTAAGAGAGATTCATAATACAGAGTTTGATTTCATTATCATGGTTATTTCTGTTGGCTCTATATGTGTAAATCCAATCCATAAAAATAATTAAATCAAATTTATCAAATGGTAGTGTAAAATGGATTCCTAAGAATCTCAGCCCACTATTTGTTTTAGGACAGGTGTTATATTGTAGCAACTTGAGATTTTGTAAAATATTTTTCTTCAAATTAATTTAATCTTTTTCTATTTTTCATTTAACACAATACTGAGGAGTTTTTTTTATATTAAATCTCTTAGTCAAACATTCCATTAACAATTCAACAAAATTT
The DNA here is from genome assembly GCA_963277665.1 of Viscum album. NCBI lineage: Eukaryota > Viridiplantae > Streptophyta > Magnoliopsida > Santalales > Viscaceae > Viscum > Viscum album. Next base: position 633,757,469 of record OY728138.1, on the reverse strand, counting down.
CACACATTACATGGATCATAAACTTGGAATATGTTACAAGAAACACTGACCTTGCGTATGTTACACCAACCAACATCTTGGCCTCCGTTTCATGAAACACTGAGTTTCGACAAGACATAATTTAATTGATATAATTATTTAAATGGTATCATTAAAACCTTTACATAAAACATAGTATATTAGTTGTAGAAAATATTTTTCAAATAATGTTTTTAATGGTTTTATTGATAATGAAGGATATATTTTTTTGGTCAAGACCATACATGTTTTAAAATACTAATTTCCCAAATTAACTACATTTTATGTCCTTCAATGAATGATAATAAAATTGATTTTACAAAAATTTAGAAATTTAATTTTATAAAATAAACACAACTAATTATTTTATAATTAAAAATTTTTTTGTGGGGAATTTGTGTGATTTTTCTAAGAAACGTCATTTTTGGATGAATTTTTAAAATAAAAGATTTTTTTCCCAAAACTACCTTTTCGTATAAGTTATTTATATGTTTAAATTATATTATAACATGGTTTAAAATTTTAATTAGATCCTATTTTTATAAATTAATCCAATTTCTTTCATTTTAATTAAATTTCACATTGAAATTGGGTATAAAAACATAGCATGCTTGTTGAAGTTTTTACATTAAAAACCCAAAGTGTCGTCCCAATAGTGAAATTAATTTTAGATTAATTTCAGCCAAATATTTGATTTTAATTTGAAAAAATAGACTCTATATTTATAATAAACATAATTTATAAAATATAATATCTTCAACTTAGTACTTGGAAAAAAATATTAGTGAAAGTGATTAAAATTAACTTCAATGGTGATAAGAAAATCTAGGTTATTAAATTACTAAGCCAAAAATCTAAGATAAAAAATGACCTAGAAACATGTATGAAACCCATTTTATTTCCAATAATCAGAAAATAACCATACATTATTGACTTTAATTGCCGTTTTATACATTTTTATGATAAAAAAGTTTGTACACCTAACTTGTTTTAATAAATGCCAAGTCTGTCATTTCTTGTCCATATAAAGGGACAACAACACTCCCTCTTCTTGACACATCTAAAAAAACATAGGTTCTAAAAATATCTTCTCAATACACTTCCAAAAATACCAACCTTCTTCATATAAGAGTCCATTTTTTCATAAATATATCCATGGAATCCTTTGATCACAAACCAAAAGGAGTTACCGGATTAAGAGGTAACATCGTCTCTCATGCTCATTTCCTTTATTTCCATTATCCACCCCAAATACTCTATTTACTCCATTATTGTATAAAAACAACCATTATAATAAATATACAATTATTTTTTTACTCTAACAGTTCTAACAACAGGTACACACACATCCATCCAATGGGTTACTAACATGTTGTTTGTGTGTTAGACGAACTACTTCCTAACTAAATGATGATTGTTCATTTTATCCATTACCACCTATCATGGAAGAAATTAGGGATGAAAATATGATTAAATATTTCATATATTATATTTTTTATATTTTTTATATACTATATTCATCTTAAAAATATATATTTTTTACTTTCCATTTGGTGTAAATATGATAACATCATTTGAGAAAATGTGGAAAATCACCCCTCAATGTGAAGTGATTCATTACCAAAATATATTGAATGTATTAAGGATGGTTTTAGTGAAATTATATGATAAATATGATATAAAAATAATAGTAGATAAATTTTATATTTATATACATATATAGATACTTATTTTTCATTTTCTTACTTTCATTCAAGATGATAATAAAAACGGAAACATCGTTTATTCGTACGTATGACTTAACATCTCCGTGAACTGAGTATTTCTTTTCATACATATATATTATATAGATTATTTTATTTCAAATATAATGTATATACATTAAAATAATATCATATTTTACCTTATTTAAATAATTATATTTGTATATGGACCAAAAATATAACAAATAAGATACATGGGAAGAAAAAAGAAAATATTACAAGAATTGCAACCTTAACATAGAATTGTTAACAAGCGAGTAACATAATAAAAAAATATATTTCATTATATATAAAAATATTATTCATAAAAACATTTATATTATACATAAATTTTTTATAAAATAATATTTCAAAATTATGAAGATAGTTAAGACATTAGGTATGTTGATTTCATTAAACTTTTTATTTCTATGAGATACATACATTTTTCAACAGACATTCTTTTTGTGTGGTGTGTATACTACCAATGGATATATTATATTACTAATATAATTAAATTTATTACTATATACATATCCATTCTATACTCCTTATTTCATTGGGTTTACCATTCATATGTTACCAAACCGGAAAAATTATATTTTTTCAATTTGACTTCTTTGAGACTCATGTTTGGTTATGATCCTAAATATATTTTTGATATGTATATAATTTCATTTAACAGGTCATATAATGAATCTATTTCTTTTTATGATATTATATTCTTTATTAAATTTTATTTTCTTATATGGAGAATATGATCACAATTTACCAAGTTAAAGGAGTTTACTTAAACAATCTCTTTGGTTTTCATGATTTCTTATGTTTATACTTTATTTGATGAAATATTATAAAACATATCACAAGATAACTCATAAGAGTAATACATTTTTTATTCAATATATTTAAATTTATTATTACCATTTTTCACTAATTGGTAATTAAGATAATTAGAGAGAAAAATTTTAATTAAATTTTACCACATTTTTCTCATCGATAGAAAATTTATTTCATTTCTATATTTTTTTAAAAAATGTTTCCAAAATATCCTTGAATGTTGTTATCAAGTAAAAAGTATTTTGAAATTCTTTTATTAACTTCAACTAATATTTTAATATATTTCAATGATATCTTTATAGAAAAATATTATCAATAATATTTTCGAAGAAATGTTTTAAATGTTTTCATTAATTCTTTATATGTTTTCAATGAAAAGAGTTTACAAAATTATTTCGAAAAATTATTTACAAGTTTTCATGTTTATATTAATGGAAATGTTTTTCAAAAGGTAGTATATTTCAAAAAGTAATTATTTTACAAATATGAAAGGATACTTACCTCAAGAAATAATTTTAAAATATATTTTAAAATTATGTTTCATCTAAGGTGACATACACTGAACTTTCTCATTCACTTTTAGGAAATGATCCAAATGATCCATTTATATTTTTTATATGAATAGATTAGCCTTTTATTTAATTAAGGTTATGAATCCTTTTTCTCTTCTATGAATTAAATGTTTTTGAAATCTGCTTCGTTTCACGGGTTATGCTTGCATGATGTGACTACAAAACCTATCTATTTTAATGGTATATTATTTGATGAAATGTTAATGATAAAACTTTAATTTCAAGGGTTATTATTTGATGTTTAAAAATATATTTATTTTAATTTTTAATGATATTATGGCAGTTTTATTTTTTAGCACATGTATGAAAGATGTTATTGTGATATGGGTGGGACCTATATCTCCCTCCAAAAAATTGTGTTATAACGGAGGACTCATGAGTATATATTTTCAATGATAACTTGATAACATGTTCACAATATTATTTATGTAATAGGATGCATTCCCATAAGTTTATGTGGTATCCTGATTATAGGTTCATGATGTTATGAATGAACCTTATAAAATTTCCACAATGTTATGCATGGACCTAGATGCATTTCCATAAGTTTATTCATGAACCTAAATAAGTTATAACAATTTTAGGATTATAACTTATTACATGTTCAAAATATTATATAGGTACCTGGCTTAATGTTGGTTATTTTATGCATGAACAAGATTACGAGTTCACAGTGTATGCGTGAACTTGATTACATGTTCACAATGTTATTCATGGACCAGGTTTCATATCCAAAGGGTTATGCATGAACCAATTTACATGTTAAAAATGTTATGTGTAGGCATGATTGAATTTATATAAGTTGATTTAGGGGAAAAATATAATGTCCTTACCTTAAAGAGTGAACACGTGTCTACTTATACATTTTCACATCTTTAAAAAAAATGAAAATTCTAAAAATTCCATGTCTTATTCCTATCTTATTAGTTCTTGACTTATGATCTTAATTATCTTATCATCCATGTATTATTAACATCTAATATTTATTATTACCTATAATATTCAAGGGGTGATCTTTAAATGTTAGTATCATGTTCCTTACACTTTTATTCGTGTTGTGCTTACACATTTCTTTATTTACACTTATTGATTAACTGAGAACACCCCTTTCTTATACTTCCTTCCATAGGATATGAATAATGGTTTTAGGTAGAGGTAATAAAATTGGAGTTCTTTATGGGAGTTTTTGATTATCATTAACCAGAACAGAATAATTTTTCCATGTTTCCAAACATAAAAAACTAATATGGTCCTCATGAATGTATTTTTTAAATTAATTGAATAATCATCTAAATAATGTATTCTCTAGGTATTATAAAATGAACCACTATAGTTGGTATCAATGTAAAGGATTAGTTATCCTTTGGAAAGTAGGATGAGAAAAAATATAGTGAGATCCCTATTTATATTTATAAGGATATTTCCATGGTGGTCTATAAGTATAAGTATAGGGATGTGTTAATATTTAAGAAAAATGTCTATGAATTTTGGGAAAGTATAAAGAGATTGGATTCCTATAAATACTTCTTTGGCTTGGTACTGTAATTGGTGGTGGATCTGGGACATATAAACCTTGGAGTAAAAACTCTAAAATGATCCTTTATGCATGATTCAGGGTAATCTGGTACATGAAAATGAGCCTTGTTGCACACCTAGTTTGACACTACTAGGGGATATGCTTTGGGAATTCACAAACGCTTTACAAACCATCATAAATGATTTAAATATAAGTTATCTATGAATAAACTAATATAAACCTATAGTGTCACATATTATGGATGGTGTCATAATTTAGACATCTTATAAGTGACATTTTAGGAATATATTGGTCCTTATTATGATGACTCTTTCTTACATTATGATTTTAGTAAGTGGATGGAACCTGAAAGAACTGCATTAATGGTTATTGTGACAGAAAATTCAATGATTCATATTCTGAATATATGAATAATATAGGGTATGTAATAAAAACCCTCCTTACTATACTCTCAAAACGTTCTCAAGATATGAATCATCTTGAGATTCCAAATGATAAAAAGAGGGAACAATGTTCTGTTGATTCTTTAATGATGTGATTTCCACATTATTTCATTATTCCTCCTCATAAAATTATTGATGAACTATTGATTAGTACCAATTAAAAGACATTCTCCATTATCCAGTTCTTGGATAATGAGAAATTCATTCTGGATTTTTATCAATTAGAAGATAATGTAGACTAGTGGGGGAATATAATTATGAATTTCAGGGAGAAATATGAAATTTAATCCATGGATTGGGATATGTTCCAGAAATTATAATTTAATAAGTACATTCCACAAGGTCTTTGTACAAAGACGAAAAGGGACATCCTTGAGTTGAAGAAAAAGGATTATGAATCTGTCGGAACTCACAAGGATAATTTCAAAATACATGTGAGGTATGATTCAGGTATTATTATCAATCCCTAAAGTAATTTTGATAAGTTCTTAATTAGAATAAAGCCATGCATCATAAGAGAATTGGATATAAGAGGCTTTAGTAGTTATGAAGATATTATGCATTGTGAAATCAACATTGAAATGGATATTGGATTAACCTATAAATCTCATGGTTTTAACAAGAAGTGGAATGTAGAGTTCAAATGGAAATCTAAAAACCAAGGAGAGATGAAAATGATTCAAACTCATACTTTACAAAACTATGGGAAAGATAACATTGAAGGAGTTAATAAAAGTAAAAAGATGATGTTTCATGTTTGGGAAGCCTATCCACTAAGAGAAATATTGTATAAGTTATTAGAAGAGAAAATTATATAAAATGGGTGGAGATAAATCTCAATAAAATAAACCACCCACACTACAGTGTTTCATGTGCATGGAGTTTGGGCATTATGTGAATCAAAACACTAATGCAAGGGCTAATATGGATGATAAGACATAACAAACTATGTGGTAAAAGGATAAATGTAAATCATATGGAATAATAATTGATGAAGTGAATAAAAAATTAGGGGAAAATTTATCCCCCCACTGATGGGATGATCATGTTTTATTTATTCTAAATTATCCCAAGGATAATCTTTATTTTCCTTCTTTATTAAGGTTTCATGTGATTACACCCCTCTACATGGATTTTAAAACATTGAAATAAAATTGAATATTTCATCAGTGTAATGATGAACCCAAGTATCCCATAAAAAATTTTTGGTATAAGATAAGAATATATTTATGTAAGAAAGGGTGAATTATATTTTGGATGGGTTATAAGGTTATCCATTTATGGAAATATTATGTCAAACTTCAAATAATATTTTTGAGATTAATGTGTTATATCACCCCATGAAAACTGACACATATTGTATACTTAGTTTGTGTTGATGGTAACTGAGGATAGATGTTATGACTTATCATGGATCTCATGATCTGTTAGTACTTAATGAATGGAAAAAAAGTTTTCCCTCATTTCATAGTGTACGTGATGAAGTGTAAATCTAAAATGGAACAACCAAAGGGTGAGATTATTCAGTTAAATGGAAATAAATTCATGTTAGTATATCATCTCAAGAAATTTATTAAAATCTATCAAATGAATCGTGAAACCAAAAAGTTTATCGTAGTATATTTATTTTAGATGAATCAAATGGCCCATTAGATCATCATAGATTTATGGATTTTCAATTTTTAACTTTATCCTTACCATGTTCTATATCACTTTACATCAAAACAGGATGATTAGATTTTTCATCAGTGTCCGTGGTTTCACTTCCCAAATATGTTCTCATATGTAGACACATAATTATATATTGCTATGGGAAAAAATTATATTTCTAACATTACATTTATAAATGTAGTTTTAGTATTCATTTTTACAATGTTGGTTTCTATTAAATAATCATTCATGTATTAATCCTTGGGTAACCCAGATTAATTTCAAGGGGTTAATTCATTCTAAGGTGGTATAATGTGACACCCCAAGATTTTGTAAAATATTTTTTTCTATATTAATTTAATCATTTTATATTTTTCATTTCATAAAACACTAAAAAGAGATTTTTTATATTAAGTCACCAAATAAAAGATTCATTTCAAAAAGAACTATATTTACATATATTACACAGAACATCAACCTGGTGCATGTTACACGCAACACTGACTCCATGTATGTTACACAAAATACTAGGTTGGCATTTGTTACACGTAACACTGTGTTTTAACGAAAAATAACTTTATTATTATAAATATCTAAAATATATAATTATAACATAGCCATTAGAAATAGTAATATTAATTTTACTAAACATTTATAGACATTCTTTATAATGGTTTTATTGATAGGGAAAGATATACTTTTTGGGCAAGCCCTTATATGATTAAAAATACTAATTTCTCAAATAAGCTACTTTTTATGTCATTCTTTAAAAAATGATACAATTAATTTTAGAATTTTTTTTAAATTTTAATTGATAAAAACAATTTCACTTTTTAATTTCAAATTTAAAAATTATGTTAGTGTGTGTTTGGTGATTTTTTTGGGAAACATCATTTTTGAATTTATAGGGAAAATATCAGATTTTAACTCAAAACTACCTTTTCATTAAATTTATTGATACTATTAAATAATATTATAATTTGGTTTAATATATTTATTAGAGCATATTTTCATCAGTTAAGCCATTTTAGGTGATTATAATTAATTTCATTTTAAAATTGGATATAAAAACATACCATTATTTTTGATTTTTTTACATTAAAAACTAGCAATGTCATCCCATAAGCAGGATAATATATAATATAATTTCATCTACATATATGACTAGAAATAAGAAAAATGTTTTCCATATATTGAATAATCATACTTTATGTTGTATCATACGGTCAACATAGTTTTTAACTAAAATTATTAGTGATAGTGATTAAAATTAATTACAATAGTTACAAGAAAAATTAGGATAATAATGTACTAAACCTTACGTTTAAGAACAATAAAGAACTAGATACTTGTGAAAACCCATTGGATCGAAATTATTAATCCATTAATATTACATTAATATTTTTTTGGATTTTAAGGTCGTTTTTTCGATGAAAACATTGGTACACCATAGTTGATTTAAAAAATGAAATGTGTGTCATTTTGGTTCCCTGTAAATGGCCACCACCAATACCTCTTATTTAAATATATAAATAAACATAGGACTAGCCTAGACCTTCCCAATATACTTCCAAAAATACTTCCCTTTTTCCATGAGTCCTCCCATTGGGAATAATGTAATTCAAGGAAGCCTTTTGGAAGAAACCCAAAGGTGTTACCTGATTAATTGGTAATGCCTTCTCACAAGTTCCTTTATTTTATTTCTTTTATACACACATCCACTCTATTTATTCAATGATTTTATAAAATTTTCATTACATTAAATATAATTATATATTTTTATTCTAATGGTTTGACCTACATTTATACACACATCTTCTTAATATGTAACAATTATACTGTTTATGTTTACGGTGAACTACCGAATCACTAAATGATGATTGTTCATTTTTCCGTTACCGTCTCTCATGGTGGATATTATGATGGAATGTATATTTATATAAGTCATATATTATATTTATTATGTTAATATTATTTTTTATTACTTTCACAAAACATATCCTTATACTTTCCATTTGGTGTAAATAAGATAATTTCAATTTAGGAAGTTTGGACTACCACCACCTCAAAGCAATTTTATTTGTTCACACACTACGTGGAATTTAATAAGTATGGGTTTACTGAAATTATATGTTATATGTGATATATGTGATATATATGTTATATATGAAATATATGATATATGATATATATATTATATATATATGTGATATAATAATTATACTAGAATAATGATATATATTTATATATAGATACTTATATGTCATTTTATTTGTTTCTTTTAATATGATAAAAAAACATAATTAGTGTTCATGCATATGTATGTCTTACTGTCTCATGAATGGTGTATTCCATTACGTACATATATATTTTATAGATTATTATAATACATATATAATTTAATGAAATTATATTTATATCATATTTTAAATTATGGAAAAAATTATTAATGTATAAGATCAATGATATATCAAATTAAAACACTTTTCAAGAACAAATATAATATTATCCGATGTCAAACCTTAACATATTATTGTTAAAAAGATGTTTATATAAGGTAATAATGAGACAATATATAGTTTTATATATAATAAAGTGAATCATTAAAAGATATATAATAAAAATACATGTATTATATTGGAATCTCGTACGTGTATGAATAGAGACAACATACAAGGTAAGGGAATTTTGTCTCATGTTTTGTTTCCGTGAGATACATGATTTATTCACTACGCAGTCCTTTTATTTGGTGTGTATATGTCCAATGGATGTATTATATTATTATTATACTTACATTTATGGGTTTTTAAATACCTATTCTATTTTATTTATTCGATGGGGTTTATGTATTCAAAGATACCAAATTAGTAAAATAGTTTTGTCCTAATTTACCTTTTTTGAGACTCATGCCTCGTTATGCACGAAATTTTATGAAGGTGTATATACAATAATATAATAAGTTAAATCATGATTCTATCTATTTTCATGATATTTTATTCTTTTTTTAATTTCCATTTCTTGCATGGTCAGTATGATCCTTTGTAACCCAATGATAAGTGTTTTTTGTAACAATCTCATAACTTTTCAAGATTATTTATGTACATTATTTGATTTATAAAATATTATGATCAAACTCTCAAGAATACTTATGTGTTTCCCTATTCTATGTTTATTCATGATAAATCCATGTATTATTAAATTTTCCACTCTGTGGTACTTACGTTAATTATGAAAACATTTTTAAAAAAAATTGAGTATATTATTCTATTCGTTTTCAAATTTATATTATTTAAAAAACCATGATTTAAAAAATGTTTTCAAATGATAATTGAAGACCATTTTAAAGAGAAACTATTTTAAAAATGATTTACTATTATCAAGTATTACTTTAAAATATTTCAATGACATTTTTAAGGAAAAAGTTTCTCAAGAATGCTTTATATTTAAGAATATTTTAAACTGTTTTCAACGAAAATATTTATGTGTGCACCTGATAACATGTTCTAAATGTTATGCATATACTTGGATGTATATCTATAAGTTTATGCATGACATTTATTGCATTTTGACAATTTTTTGATTGAACCATAATATGAGTTCAAAATATTATGCATGGGCCTAGATGCATGTCTGTAAGTTTATGCATGAACTTAATTACATGTTCACAATGTTATGAGTGAACCTTATTGTGAGTTAAAAATATTAAGCACGAAACTGGTTTCTTTTCTAGATTATTTTTCCCTAACTTGATTAGATGTTTAAAATGTTATGCATGAACCTAATTACATGTTCATTATGATTTTCGTGGACCCAGATTAATTTTTATTAGGTTATGTGTGAATCTAATTACAAGTTCACAATGATATTCATGGACTAGGTCTCATGCCCATAAATTGTTGTGGGGGCCTGATTTCAAGTCCTTAACTTAATGAGTGGACCTATATCTAATTATACATGTTCAAAACGTTATATAAATGGTGCATGAACCAAATACCATGTCTTATTCTTCTATTATTCTTTAAGGACTCATGCTATTAATTACCTTATGATCCATGATTACAAACATCCATTCATTATTATGATCCCTAATTTGTATGGCATGATAATCAAATGTTTTGACCAGGTTGCACAATCTTTTGTTCATGTTATGCTTATCCATTTAATATATTTACCATTACTAAGCATTTGATCTCACCCATTTCTTATGTTTATTTTCCCCATGTTATGCTGAGAGGTTTTTGGTAGATGTAATAATGGTGGAGATAATTATCGAAGTTTTTGGATATCCTTCACTAGGAAAAATGATTGTGATTCCATGTTTCTACGGATGATAAACTATTATAGTCATCATTAATGTATTTTTTTAATGTAATAAATATTCATATAAAAAGATGTAATATCCATGAATGATAGGTATGGGTCACTATATTTATACTTGGGATTTTATAATTTCCCAATTTTTGGATTTTACCAATTATTGTAATTCAATTCATTATGTTTGTGTTTGCATAGTTCTACGAATCCTTATTGGCATGATGGAATTCTTATAACCAGAATAAAAAAATAAATTTTGTATTCTTGAATGAATAACTATCATAACTATAAGAAAATCATTTTTGGGATTGAACTCAATAGTTTTGATGGAAAAATATCACCCTCACTTCTCTGGATGTTTTTTTGTCTCAAAAAACCCTAGAATTGGTGAATTAGTATGAAAAGTTAATTTATTCCATGTAATTTAAGAAACAAATGATTAATTGATGGTTAACCAAAGAATTCATTTTGTAAGTATCATTTGTTTTTTTCTCATATCGGTAATAAAAATCTAGGTTTCCTTCATTCCCTCATCTAATGAATTTATTCATTCCCCTTATCCAATTTCTGGGGTGTATATTTCTAAACATTTGATATGTGGGTTGTTATTGGCCTATCTGAATTAAACTAATCTTTCCATTTTTTATCCACGTGACACCCTTTATATTTGTTTATATTTATACCAACTTTTAGGGAACATCTAATCATTTCTTCATAGATATAATAATCTTGGATCACTAGGTCATTTCATTAAATATGTTTTATCCCACCAATGATGTGATCATCCATTCATTTGTGGGTAACAAAAATTTTTAAGGCATATCACGCATTAATTTTTATGTTTCTATCATTCTATATGATAAATCTGTCTTCTATTTTCTTGATCGAGAGGAAATACTATTCAATTTTTTATTGGAGAGTGCGGGGGAAGTATTTATCAATTTTTTACAGAATTTATTCCACCCCATACCTTGTATATCTTTCTCATGATTATTTTTTTCATCAGTGTCCATGATTAATAAGATTATTCCACTAGATAATAAACAGGTTATAAAACCTTCTCTTCCTCAGAACAATGAGGTATGAGGAATATCTTCTTAATGGAGTTGAACCATTATTAGACAATTAGGGATCATATGATCCATTGTATGTCAACAACCTTTCTCACATAAAAATCTAAATCTCAATGTGTTTACTCTTAGGGGGATTCAGATTCTCCTCAAAGATAGAATTTCTATTGAGAACATGATATATGAACGAGTGTATCATCATAATGTTTATGATTCCTGTTCCCACTATACTGGGAATATCATTATTGTAGTAATTACATTTCCCTTCACATTGGTTTTTTACCAGATTCCTTATATTTACATCCATTCTGTAGATTTAAATAAAATTATGGATGAGTAGTTTTTAATCTATTTTACACATGAAGCAGGAATCCAATGAACTTAAAGGGATGACTTATAAAATAAATTTATTAAATAAATTATGAATTTATAGGATGAATTTTTGGTATACATTATATATTTCCTACCATATAATATTTTGTATTTTTTTTGTTCACATAATAATTTTTTTAATGATATTGTGAAATTACTGAACAAAATACCCAAAGAGTGTCAAACTAGGTGTATAACATGGCCTGCTGTTTTGCATTAGTTCCTAGATGAGTCTAGCTCAACATGGTTGTAGGATTGAAATATGATGTAGATTATCAATTTACAATAGGGGGGGTGAATTGTATGTTTTAAAACATTCGTTTTTACTGTGTTTAACAAAGTTGAACAAGGTAAATTCACAAGACCTCTTTTAGTTATACAAATTTTCTAGGTTATGGAAATATGGTACTCGAAATAAAACATAAGAAAATATTACATGGAAAAAATTCAACCTTAAAGGGTATAAAATCTTACTTATCAAAGTACATAAGAATAATAATGTATAAAATGGTTATACATTCTTCATTTATAAAAATACAGTGGAAATAAACACGAAACAAAACCAGTAATGAATATTAAATCTTTTAATGTAAAAACCCGAGATTTTATGATAAGTATTATTTTTAATTTATTTTATGTCATGTTTTTTATGCTACACCAAGATTATCTTGTGCTATACGCAACAACGTATTAGCTTGCAGTATACGCAACACTATTCATGGATCGTGTTACACAAAATTTCAAGTTCGTTTTATATAAATTATTCTACGCAACATTAAGTATAGATTTTTTTTAATGTATAAATGAAATATGGTTGTATTTTCATTATACGCGAAAAAAAAGGAGTCTTTCACTACACGTCACCCTGACTTGGCTTGCATTACACGCAATCGCGACCTTCCTCAATAGCGTGTGTAGTACGCAATACTGGGTTTCACTAAACAGTGATATATTGTTATTATTATGGACTAGCCATTATGAATATTATTAACTAAATTTTGAATTTTATAACATTATTATTCATCTTATACATTTTCTAGAATGATGTATGAAAACAAAATCAGTTTTTCGGATAAAAGAAGTATTTTTCAAAAAATGAAGTGTTACCGCCTTTTGATATCACATCGATTTAAAATCTAGTTTTTGTCATGTTTATAAGTTCAATTAGACAAAATAAAATCCTTCTTTGGAATCAGGAAAAAAATTTACTTAGGATAAAAATTTCATATTATTCTGGTAACTTTCATATTTTGATGAATAGTAAAAACACACTATATTTTAATTTAAGACAACATTTTTCATCGCAATAATTTATATGGTTAGATTATCTTTTTAATTGGTTTTAAAGTGTAATTAGAATATATTTTTTCCATTTAATCCAATGTTGGTCATTGGAATTAAGTTCACTTTGAATTTGGACATTAACAGGTGTCGAGCTTTTGAAAGTTATTGTTTCTTAAAAACACGCTATTTGTTTTGATAACAGAAATTACTTTTAAAATTAATTAATTCCACTTCTATGTTTTTAATTTGGAAGAATAGACATCATTTTTGAATTTGGAATGTCACATACAGATTTGGCTGAACTTTTGGTATTTTTCTGAAAAACATCAATTTTTCATGAATAGTTAAAATACAGAGTTTTTGGTTTAAACCGACATTTTTTTAAATAATCATTTATTTGATTTAAATTTATTTTAGGTAAAAATATATACATAATACTTATATGAGTTCAATGAAATTTATTGGAGTCATTTTATAATAATTTTAGATTTATAAAAATTGTATTGAACTTTTCACCGTATTTTACCCACCTCCTAAGAGCTTTTACAATTGTTCGTAAAACTTAATTTTACCGCTTCTGTGAGTTGAATTTCGAAAATCCGAGAGAAACAGTTAATATCAAGGAGTAAAATGTGGGTTGTTAAGATACAAATAATTTTTGGTGAATAATAACTTTTTTACTTTTATTTACCACAGTTTAAAGTAAATAGGGTAATTCAAGGTTAATAGAATATTATAATAATTCAAAATTACCTTAACACTTTTCCAAACATTATTGGATGAGTAATGGCAGACCAAGGACATCATTGGGTCAATATAGGGACCCCATGGATCCACTTATGAAAGACAATGACACATTAGATTATTTAATTTAATGTAAAGACAAAATTGAGATTAACAAACATATTTCAGAAAATTAATTTTTATATGGTGTTATATAAGTCATATATTATACTATAAATATTAATTAGAAAGATAAAACGATTTACTACATCATGGTATTTTTTTTAATAATTTTTAGATATCAAATGAATTAAATTAATTATGACACAATAATGATGCAGTATTTACCTCATTAAAAAAAGATTTAAATAAATATGATTATAATGAATAAAACATTATCCAAAACATGTCCAATTCTGATTGGATGATTTTATTTCGAGCATTAGTCCTCTTATCAACATATTTAATGATTTTTTGACCTTTTTAATCCGAATAAAAGTTTATAATAAAATAATATTTTCACACCTTTCAAAAGAGCCCCTCCTCCCCCTTATAAAAGGAGACCATTTATATCCAATTCCTCACACATATAAAGATATTTGGCTCGTCCAAAATCTACCCAATTAAGTTCTCCACATCCCTCTCCTTCCCCTAGAAGCCTTAAATTAGGAATAAGGCACTTCAAGAAGTCCTTTTGGTTCAAGCCAAAGGAAGTTACCCAAATTAAAGGTAACAAATTCTGTTAAGTTGTTTTCTTTTATACTACTTCTCTAACCCCTAAAATCTTTTTAATAATTTATTTTGTAACAAAAACAGTATCCAAAATATACTATGATGTTTTTATGATAAGTATTTAAACTACACAGACACACACCTCCATATAATTGATAAAGAAGCCAATGTTTCTATGGATGGAAAACTAACGCCTCATGAAACGATGATTGTTCGATTTTCCCCTACCGCCTCTCATGGTGGACATTATGATGGGACTTTATTCATATATGATATATATTATGTTTATGATTTCCTTAAATTCTTTAATTCCAAATTATATCAATCTTTTATTGTTTCCATAGTCAGTAAATACGATAATTTCATTTGAGGAAGTGCGGACTACCGCCCCCTCAAAGTGATGTGATTCGTCAATACCTTATGTGGGATGTATAAAGGATTTGGATAATGATATTATATATGATATTATACTGGAATTATAATATACCTATGTATCATTATTTTTTAATTCCTTCAAAATAAGAAATAGAAATGAAATTAGCGTTCATGCGTACGTACGGCTTACCGTCTCCATGAACTGTGCATTTCATTTCTTACCTCCATATGTTATGTACTATTATAAATAATGTATATTCTGGATATATAATGAATATATATGATATATAAATCATGATATACATTCTGGAAGAAACTAAACCATGATATAAGTAATAATAACATTAAGAACAACAAAGTCCAAACACGTATGATAAATAAGATGATTTTACCCAAAATGTTTCTTTAAAATGGAATTTACAAAGGAACGGGTAATATAAAGTCATAAGTGAACCATATATGATATCATAACTATGAATATGATTCATTAATAAGTCAATGACATTATTTAAATCATTATACAGGAGTTTCAGATACATACGAAGCATATCAGATCTAATGTAAGGGATAACTTTTCCAATCTCGTGTTTATCCGAGATTGTTTATTCGTAAGTATTCACTGGGGTTATATTTATCATCCATGATACTTTTTTCTAAAAATAGTTTCATGAATTTTTAAAGTCATTTTTACCCATTTTTTACTTTTATTACATGGTATGGAAGGAATCTTTCTTTTGTTTACCATACGAAGTACTTTTTGGCTTTTCCGATAAAAGTACGAGGAGAACGTTTTTTTAACTTATATGGAATGAAAGGACTTTTACAGTTTCATAACACCTTATTTTGATGAAAATTACTCTACAATATTTCATGAATATTTTCAACAAAATCCACTTCTTTTAAAATTACATGGCATTTTGTGAAAAGAAAATGAATTTGAATAAGAAAGGATGTTTTCCTCAAGAATTCATTTCAAGTGTTTTCTCAAAACTGTTTTCCATCTAAAATGTCATTATTTAATATGGTTATGTTTATTGTATAATGTATCCATTATTTACATGGTTTTATTTTTCTTATGATGAAATGTTATCATTTTTTTATATGGATTATGTTATGATCGTATGATTTTTAAGAATCCCATTCTATTACATGGGTTATGCTATGATGTATGATTTATGATTTTGTGGAACACGAAAGAATGATTTCATTATGAGATGGTTAGGACCTATATCTCCCTCCAATGCATTGGGTAAATATTTATATCTCATGAGATAGACATGGCTAAAACAACAAGTAAATCTGGTTCAGTAATAAAGGGCTGGAATGGAAAGTAAACCCAGTTCAGTAAGGGACTTTGTCCACTAAAATGGTCTTAGCAGAAATGCCTTGGATAATATGGAAATCATATCATGTGATTAATTTTTTTACACAATTAAAAGTTTTATTTCCAAGAAATTTCATCATGATTTATATTCCATTATCATCTATGCCTTACGTACTTCCATGTTTTATGTCATTGCTCAAGATTTCGATGTTTAAAAATTATGCTCAGGTTTTTATGTTAAAATGTATATGGTTTATTTTATTTTCTCCATGCTTACCATTACTGAGCATTTGAGCTCACAATTTTTATGTTATTTTCCCCCAGGATTAAAAAAATGGTTTTAGGAAAGGAAACAAAATTGGGAAGATTGTTATGGGAGATCTTGAAGATCTTTCAACATGATTAGAATTTTATATTCCATGTTTCCAAAGACACTAAACTATTATGGTCCGTGAGTGTTGGTTTTTGTTATTTATTAATAATTCTGCAAATGTAATGTAATGTCCATGTACGTCAGGATTTGGGTCTCTACAGTTGGTATCCTAGAAAAGGTTTAGTTAACCTTTGGAAAATAGGATGCGAAAAATTTTGTGAGATCCCTAGAGATATTTCTAAGGTATGTCTAGGGATGTCCCTAAGGTTAAGTATAAGTATAGGTTATAATCATAGAATTATGGTAACGATCTTATAAATAAACCTAATATGTTAGATATTTATGGTACTCCCCCTTTATTATATTGTTTTCCCTAACATGATTTTTGCCTCTCACACTATTCTTTTTGGGTTTTAGATGATGGCTGGAACCCGAAGAAACCGCGTTGATCAATGTAATGGACAATGCAATGATTGTCCTCCTGAACAACCAAATTTGATGGGAGATGGAGTAAAAAATATTATTACTATACTTACACAAGCTATGAATCTTTCTAGATTTCCAAATGATCAGAGAAGGGAACAATATTCTATTGAGTCCTTCATGAAAAAATGTCCACCTTCTTTCAGTGGGTCTTTTAATCCACTTGTTGCTGAACAATGGATCAGTAAAATTGAAAAGATATTTTCCATAATTCACAGTTCAGAGCATGAAAAAGTCATTAGGTATGTTTACCATTTAGAAGGTGAAGAATACCAGTGGTGGAATCTAATTAAGAATACAATTCCCCAAGATAAAATTGAATCCATGGAATGGGATGAGTTCAAGAACTTATTATTCAATAAGTACTTCCCTCGTATTCTTAGAACAAATATGGAAAAGGATTTCCTTGAGCTAAAGCAAATGGATGATGAATCTGTTGGTATATATGAGGTGAATTTTACAAGACTTGCACGGTATGCATCTGGCTTTATCATCCAACCTGAAAGTAATGTTGATCGATTCTTCCAAGTCTTCAAAGGCAATTAGCTATAAGAGACTTTAGAAGCTATGGCGAAATTGTGAGTTGTGCTATCAAAGAATAACTGGAAGTTGGTGTAACATATCTATCTTATGGTTTTGACAAGATAAGAAAGATGGAGTTCAAGGAGAAATCTCAGAACAATGGTGAAAAGAAGATGAATGTTTCTTTATGCTCAAAGTGTGGAAGGAATCGTGGTGGAGATTGCCTAAAAGGTACTGGAAAATGTTTTATGTTCGGAAAAGAAGGTCATAGAGCAGTTGATTGTCGAAGTAATGGGAAAAAGTTTGTTAATGATGTGAATAGAGAAAATACTACATATAACTCTCCAACAAAACTTCAATACTTTAAGTGCAATGAAATGGGGCATTATGCTAATAAATTCCCAAATCCATGGTTTAATAATGATCAACGTGAGCAACCTCTTAAGGAAAAGGATAAAGGGAAGTCTCATGCAATCACTATTTGTGATGTTGAGTATGAAAATGATTCTATGTAATGATTAAGTGTTTAGGAAATGGGATTTCAAAATAGTATCATGGAATCTCATTTATGGTATTGTGGAATTTTGGAAAATCTATGTATTGGTTTTCAATAATTTTATGGTACTGGTAACCATGAAAAAGTGATTAAAATATTTTTGGAAAGCAAATTAAATCCGCATAATGAATGGATAAGGAGAAAATTAAATGTTTGATAGTATTCATGAGCTCATGAATGATATAAGGAAAAGGTTATATCATGGTTTGAGTATATAGAAATTTTTGAATTTTGGGATGTGGAAAGTGTTAACTTTTGACAGCATTCATGTTTTCATTAACGTTTATGGGTATTCATTTTTCAGGAGAATACATGATTACGAAATCCACATGTTTAGAATGTGACCAAGAAGATATATCGTATGGTAAATGATGTTATTCACGTTCTTGTTATTTGACATTTCCAGTAAAAATTTTCTATATACTATGAGATTGGACAAATGTATTTTGGATAAGCCTAAAGATTGGAATGAATTAAGATAGAGATAAGATAGTATTGTTTAAGGCTGGAACTTTTTTTGATATTATTGCAGGAATGTTATAATAGTGTAGTTTTAGAAAGAGGACAACCCATAGGATGTGCGACAACCCATCGCGCCGGACAAGGCTATGAGAATTGAACCCACAACCGATGTGCGACAGGCCTTTATCGCCTATCAATGGACTACAGGAAGTCCCTGGTTAGTAGAAACTAGTTTAATTTTATTAAAAGGTATGATAGATGAAGTATAAGTCCATTTTTGGAACCATATACGAATAATATCACCATAGATAGACTTCTATATATAACTTTTGTTATACTTATGTTTGAGACAGATGGAATGACCTATCATTCTATCACAGATCCACTAACACTTCATGGAAAACAAATTCAACTTCATTTCTTTAAGAGATGAAGTGGAAATTGTTCAAGACATGAACAACAATGAGATTGTACAAAAATCATGTAAGAATTTATTTTAATTCAAAAATTCTTCAACACTAGGGAAATTATCTTGAAAGCCAAAAATGATGTCCTAGTACTCTTATATCTAATGAATCAGATGGTACCTTAGATCATCAAAAATTTATGGCTTTTTTATTGTTGGATTTTTCATATCCCTATTCTCTACCACTCTCTATCAGAACATGATGGTTAGATTCTTCTTCAATATCCATATTTTCACTTATGTTGTCGTATGTGGAAACCCAGTGTTGAGTTACATTGGGTGACCATTATGATTCTAACTTCCCTTTTTAAAATGAAGTTTTAGCATTCCTTTTTACGATGTGCGTTTCTATGAAAGAAACTTTTATATTGTAAACCATTTATAACCCCGACGAATTTTGAGGTCGAAATTCATTTTAAGGGGGGTAGAATGTAACAACCCAATATTTTATGATAAGTATTATTTTTAATTTATTTGATGTCTTTTGTTTTATGCTACACCAAGATTATCTTGTGTATAGTTAACACCGTATTAGCTTGTAGTATATGCAACACTATTCTTGGCTCGTGTTACACACAATTTCATGTTTGTTTTGTAGAAATTATTCTACGCTACATTAAGTATAGATTTTTTTAATGAATAAATGAAATATGGTTGTATTTTTGTTATACGCAACAAAAAAAGGAGTCTTTCACTACACGTCACCCTGACATGGCTTGCATTACATGAAATCGTGACCTTCCTCGATAGCGTGTGTAGTAAGCAATACCAGGTTTCACTAAATAATGATATATTGTTATTAATAGGGACTAGCCGTTATGAATAGTATTTACTACATTTTGAATTTTATAACATTATTATTCATCTTATACATTTTCTAGAATGAGGTACGAAATCAAAATCAGTTTTTCAGATAAAATAAGTATTTTTCAAAAAATGATGTATTACCGCCTTTTCATGGCACACCCATTTTAAATATAGTTTTGATAGGATTATAAGTTCAATTTGACAAAATAAAATTATTCTTTGGAATGAGGAATAAAAATTACTTTGGATAAATTTTTCATATTATTCTGGGAACTTTCATATTTTGATGACTAGTAAAAACATGCTATATTTTAATTAAAAACAACTTTTTCATCAAAATAATTTTTATGGTTAGATTATTTTTTTAATTAGTTTTAAAGTTTAATTAGAATATTTTTTTCCATTTAATACAATGTTGGTCATTGGAATTAATTTCACTTTGAATTTGGACATAAACAAGTGTCAATCTTTTGATAGTTATTGTTTCTTAAAAACAGGCTATTTGTTTTGATAACGGGAATTACTTTTAAAATTAATTAATTCCACTTCAATGGTTTGAATTTGGAAGAATAGACATCATTTTTTAATTTATAGTATCAAATGTATCTTAGGCTTATTTTTTGGTATTTTTCTGAAAAACATCAATTTTTGATGAATAGTGAAAACAGTGAGTTTTTAGTTAAAACCGACTTTTTATTTAAATAATAATTTATTTTATTTAAATTTATTTAAATTCAAAATAGATTCATAATACTTAAATAATTTCAATGAAATTAATTGGTGTCATTTTATAATAATTTTAGATTTATAAAAATTGTATTTTACTTTTCACCGTCTTTTACCCACCTATTAAGTGCTTTTGCAATTGTTCGTAAAACGTAATTTTACCACTGTTGTGAGTTGAATTTCAAAAATCCCAGAGACAAGGTTAATATAAAGGAGTAAAATGCGCTTCAATACGATAAAAATAATTTTTTTGAATAGTAACTTTTTACTTTTATTTACCACGGTTAAAATTAAATAGTGTAATTCAAGGTTAAAAGAATATTATAATAATTCAAAATTACCTTAAAACTTGTCCAAACCTTATTGGATGACTAATAGACGACCATGTGAATCCTTGGGTGATTTTGGAACCCCATGGAGCCACTTATGAAAGAAAATGACACATTATATTAATAATTTAATGTAAAGACAAAATTGACATTAACAAAAATATTTTAGTAAATTAAATTTTATATGGTGTAATATAATTCATATTTTAGACTATAAATATTCATATGAAATGTAAAACTATTTCCTACATCATGGTATTTGTTTCATAATTTTTAGACATCAAATGAATTAAATTAATTATGACACAACAATGATGCAGTATTTACCTCATTAATAAATGTTTTAAATAAATAAGATTATAATGATTAAAACATTATCCAAAACATGTCCAGTTCTGATTGGATGATTTTATTTCGACCATGAGTCATATTATAATCATATTTAATGATTTTTGGTCCTTTTGAAACTGAAGATAAGTTTATAATAAAATAATATTTTCACACTTTCCAAAAGAGCCCCTCCCCCCTTATAAAAGGAGACCATTTCTATCCAATTCCTCACACCTCTCAAGCCATTTGGCTCATCCAACCACTACATAATTAATATATCTACATCCTTATCGTCCCTCAGAAGCCTTAAATTAAGCAGAAGACACTTCATGATTTCCTTTTGGTTCAAACCAAAGGTAGTTACCCAAATTAAAGGTAACGATTTCTCTTAAGTTGTTTTCTTTTATTCTACTTCTCCAACCCCTAAACTCTTTTTAATCATTTATTTTCTGACAACACCACTATCCAAAATATACTAGGATGTTTTTATGAGAAGTATTAGAACTACACTTACACACACCTCCATCTAATGGAGGAAGAACACAATGTTTCTGTGGATGGAAAACTAACGCCTCACCAAACGATGATTGTTCGATTTTCTTCTACCGCCTCTCTTGGTGGCCATTATGATGGAAATGTATTCATATATAATATATATTATGTTTATGATTTACTTATGTTTCTTTAAATCCAAATTATATCAATCCTTTACGGTTTCCATAGTCGGTAAATACGGTAATCTTATTTGAGGAAGTGCGGACTACCGCCCCCTCAAGGTGATCTGATTCGTTAATACCTTATGTGGGAAGTATAAAGAATGTGTTTAATGATATTATATATGATATTATACTGGAATTATAATATAACTATGTATAATTATGTTTTAATTCCATTAAAATAAGAAATAGAAATGAAAGTAGCATTCATGCGTACGTACGACTTACCATCTCCATGAACGGTGCATTTCATTTCTTAGCTCCATATGTTATGTACTATTATAAATACATGTATATGCTGGATATATAATGAATATATATGATATATAAGTCATGATTTAAATTCTGGAAGTAATTAAACCATGATATAAGTAATAATAACATCAATAACACCATAGTCCAAACACGTACGATAAATAATATGATTTTACCCAAAACTTTGCTTTAACATAGGAATTACAAAAGAACAGGTAATATAAAGTCATAAGTGAACCATATATGAAATAATAACTATGAATATGATTATATAATAATTCAATGACTTTATTTAAATCATTATACAGGAGGTTCTAATACATATGATGTATATCGGATCTTTAGTAAGGGATAACTTTTCCAATCTCGATTTTATCCGAGATTGTTTATTCGTAAGTATTCACTGGGGTTATATTTATCATCCATGTTCCTGATTTCTAAAAATGGTTTCATGAATGTTTAAAGTCATTTTTACCCATTTTTGACTTTTACTACATGGTATGGAAGTAATCTTTCTTTGGTTTACCATACAAAGTACTTTTTGACTTTTCCGACAAAAGTACGAGGGCAATGTTTTTTTAACATATACGGCATGAACATATTTTTACGATTTCACAACACCTTATTTTTATGAAGCTTACTCTACAAGATTTCATGACTATTTTCAACAAAATCCACTTCTTTTAAAATTTCATTGCATTTTGTGAAAAGAAAATGATTTTTATGAAGAAAGGATATTTTCCTCAAAAATTCTTTTCAAGTGTTTTTTCAAAAATATTTTCCATCTAAAATGACATTATTTAATATGTTTATGTTTCATGTATAAGTTCTCCATTATTTACATGGTTTTATTTTTCATATGTTGAAATGATGTCCATTTTTTTATATGTATTATGTTATGATGGGATGATGTTTAAGAATCCCATTCTATTACATGGGTTATGCTTTGATGTATGATTTATGATTTTTTGGCACACGAAAGAATGATTTCATTATGAGATGGGTGGGACCTATATCTCCCTCCAATGCATAGGGGTAATATTTATATCTCATGAGATAGACATGGATGAAATGGAATGTAAATCCGGTTCAGTAATATAGGGCTGGAATGGCCTGTAAACCCAGTTCAGTAAGGGACTTTCTCCACTAAGTTGGTCTTGGCAGCAATGCCTTGGCTACTATGGAAATCATATAATGTGCTTAATGTTTTTACACAATTAAAATTAGTATTTCCAAGCTATTTTATCATGATTCATGCTCCATTATGATATCTGCCTTACGTACTGCCATGTTTTATGTGATTTCTCAAGATTTCATTGTTTAAAAATTATGTTCATGTTTTTATGTTCAAATGTATATGGTTTGTTTTATTTTCACCATGATCACCCTTACTGAGCATTTGAGCTCACCCTTTTTATGTTTATCCACTAGGATTAAAAGAAAGGTTTATGTAAAGAAACAAAAAGGGTAAGATCATTATGGGAGATGTTGAAGATCTTTCAACATGATTATAAGTTTATATTCCAGGTTTCCAAAGACACTAAACTATTACTGTCCATGAATGTTGGTTTTTGTTATATACTAAGTATTCTGAAAAAGTAATGTAATGTCCATGTACGTCAAGATTTGGGTCTCTACATTTAACCCAATGATTAGGGTATCCAATAACCTTGGATAAACGCCCTTTGATTTATACATTCAAGAAAGCTTGTCTTACCCACCCCAGGGTATGACATTGATAGGAATATCGGAATCTATCTTACTATCCTAGAAATCCCTCGAATTTCAAGGTAGTCGGCACCTCTGACTTCTTATCCCCAGAAGTCCTCAATTGTACATAGCAAAAATCAGAGTCGCACAAAGAATGATGAACAAGATGTTTAGTATTCTCAAGGCACAAGAGTCTCTCTCTCTAGAAATTACATCAGGATCATTTAATATATTTAGTTATCATTATTATCTCAGTTGTTATGAGCTAGTTTAAATTAGGTCTTTGTAATTTCTCCAACGGTCGGTTCCCTCCTCCAATGGTCATATTTTTTCTTGAATCTGGTAGGGACCTATACACGTGTCACTCAAATAATGGTTAGTTAGAAACAAATTGTACGACATTGTTTCATAAAGATAACAAGGGTAAGAAGAAAATATGGTTACTTAACCAAATATAATATTTTAGAGTCTATGGAAAATAATGTTAAGAGTCTATGAAAATAAACACTTGGAGACTATAAACCATAGATATTCAGATTCTTTTTTCCAAGGAATACGATATGTAAATTCATTAGATATCAAAGTATGAATTCCAATGAATTCAGAATCTAAATTCTAAAGAACATAGATTCTAAATTCTGTGGAATACATAGTCTAAATTATGAATAATTTGGATTCTAAATTCTGAAGTATTCAACGTTGGAATTCTGAGGAATTTGGGGTCTTGATTATAAGGAATTCAAAGTCTAAATTCAGAGAAATTGGAGTCTGAATTTTAGAGAATACAGAGTCTGAATTTTAGAGAATCCAAATTATGAATTTCATAGAATTCAAATTATGGATTTTAGAGAATTCAGAGTCTGAATTTCTGAAAATTCGGAGTCTAAATTTCAGATAATTTGGAGTCTGAATTTCAGATATTTTAGAGTCTGGAAACAGAATACCCAATAACGAAGGATTTATAGAATTATGAGGTTTTAGATGTGAAACCAATTTTTAGAAATTATAAATAAAATGATTTAAAATAAGAAAAACTATACAATGAACAATGAAAACATAGTTAAGGATAAAATTTCCTTGTGGATGGAAAAATTTCCTTATTAAGATAAATTTTTGGAAAATAATATTTTTCTAAGATAAGTTTATTTTTTATTTTAAAAAGATGAAGGAATGGAAAATTCATAAGGAAACCTTATTGACTCAACAATCTCCACATTTTTAGAAAGCAAAAACATCCTTACAAAAAATAATTTAATGACTTATAGTTTTTATGAACATGAATATTAAAATTTATCTCCCTTTACATATTGATCACAGTGAATAAAACTATCCCCCTTAAGTTTTGAAATCCCTAAGGATCGTAATCTTTATTTTGTGAATGATATTTTTCATTTTCTTGTATACAAAAGTATTTATTGATAATAACATACCCTTAATTGAATTCCCCATTATATAGAGAAATATCATATTTACTTAGAATTATTTTTATCATTCATTTCACCCACTTTTTGATTTTTAAAATGGAATAAATGTGAATGGAATTGAAAAAAATGGTACCTAAAATATTAGTAATAAAGAACTAAATATATGAAGAACAACCAATATTTCATTAAGATTGAAATAATTTGCACAAGGAGTAAAAATACAAAAAAAAATCGGATTTGGAAGAATTATCCTTCATTATCCTTCGGTAATAACTTCTTAAAAATGAACTTCTACTACATAGGATCCTTGTGATCTTCTTCAAAATGGTTCTAAAGTTTATCATGATCATCATTTTTATTATCAATGGCTTTAATTTTTTCTTCCTGAGCCTTAAGACATTCTGCCCGAGCCTTCAAGATTTATTCATTCTTAACTATATTTTCTTCAAACTCAATTCTGATATCCCTTTATCTCATCCTATTCATATCTACATAATTAATATTTCCATTTAATTCCCTTACTTCCTTCTTCTGAGTTTTCTGTTTGAGAGTTAGCTTTTCCCAAAATATCTTAGTAAAATTATTAATATATCCATATTCGGTGTCAAAGGAATCCTTCACATTATCTTGAAATTCATCAAAAGATCTCAGGTCTTCTACTGTCTTTATTGGCCAACTTGTAATATTCTTGAATGATCTTTTACGAGCCTCATAACCAATGAGAAATGATTTGAAATATACCTCAAGTCTGAAAAATTTATCCATATGCATTGAAATTGAATCTGATATCTGATTGAATGAATGCTGAAGCAACTGACACATCGAATCTACACTTGGGAATAAAGGAATAGTACCAACCAACCATTTTAAAGATTGTACCACAAAATCATGTCTAAGGGATGATGATTCTGAATAAAAGTGTTTGGTTGATGAGGACTGTTTTTCTAACTCTTCATCTTATCACAGTGATGAAGCACCAACAACATTCTTTTTTACCATAGATTTAGTATGCGTATCAATCCCCACCAACTTTCCCTTATTATCTTTCAGAATGATCTCTTGAGATTTGGGTGATCCGTTCTCATTATTTGATAATTGAACAATATTATCTTCCTAATGATTTTATTTCTTGTCTTATTCCACAAAAATACATGGCTGCATAAAATCATGATTGATGCTTCCTCTTCAGATTGTTTATTTACTTCTTCCTAACCTTTAACTTATCTACTAGATGTAGCATGTTTTGAAGACTCTACTTCAGAAGTTTGGATTGTATGATTCTCAGAAGGACTCTCTTTCTCATGATAATCATCCACTTTCCTTATCATGTCTTCTATATCACCACTGCCTTCATCTTATCCTTCTTCTTCATCTTCTTCCACTTTAACTATTTATTCTTCTTGAAGAATTTTCGGTATAACCACCATCTTCCCAGAGTCACCTGGAGTTATTATTTCAAAAAAGATCATTGAATATGAAGTTGTTCAGAGGCTTTCTCAGAAGCCTTGAGAAGAGATTGTACAATCTTAGCTTCATACATTTTCTTTCTTTGAATTTTCATTTTTCTTGCTTCTCAAGATTCTCGAAAACTTTCAACTTCAAGGATTTTTCCTCAGCAGGATCCAAGAAAAATATTAGCCTCCCCTTCCTTCTTATTTTTCTTGTCTTCTCTCTACTTGGATACCTCTTCATCAGGGTAAGAATTTTTCTTCTATGGCATTGAAGGTGTATATTGGGTTTCCTTAAATGCATGAGTTTCTTATTTCTCTTCCAGTTCCTTTTCTTTCTTCTTCATTCCACCCTTCTTGGAATCCTCATCCAGTTTGGTTTCATTGAAAGAGCATTGATTTCGGCTTTTTAAAGTCATATAAATCCTCAAATTTACTATTAAATCCAAATTTATCATCCTCAGAGTGTAATCACTCTATAACATTACGTTGAAATTCCTTGGAATATAACATTAAGGAATTTTTAATGACTCAAGGAAAATAACAATAATTTTTTAGAGTATAGCATGATACCTGATAATTTGAGACTTCAAAGTTCCATTCTTTATATTCTCAATCGTAACTAAGATATACTTGACAAGGTTTATCTTCCTAAGGTTCACCAAGTAGTCTAGCATACATATATCACTTTTCTTCAAGGTTTCCTTATCCCATTTTATTTGAATTTTAATGACCTGGACCCATAACTCATGAATGCGAAGGTTTGTAGATAGATGAACAATCATTGGAGTCTTCACTCCTTTAAAACCAAGACAAGATTGAGCCTTCTCTTTATCAAAAGATCCTTATATGTCAGGTAATTTGTGAGTACAGAATTTTGCTTCACCCTCATAAAAATTCCAATCAAACTTGGTGCCTTGCTGTAGGAAAGGTAATAGGGTTTCTAATAGCTCTTGAAAGAAAATTTATCTCTCCCTACTTCATTGAAAAAAATGTATGACTCATGAAATTCAATCAACAAATCCAAAGAGACTGGATCTTGTGCATTTGTTCTTAATATACATATGCTCTCCCAGCCATTCAACTTAAGATTCTTTGAAATTTTAGAGTCATACATAGCATAGAATTTCGGATCAACCAGGCTTTCTTGGTTTATCTGCCATTCACAGATTTCTTTTAAAGTCGACATTTCTTTCTCATGAGAGGCTTCAACCGACATTTGGATGTAAGGATAACCTGAAGATTCAGAATGTCATTAAGAAGGGGGGGGGGGGGGTAGAAATTTAGCATGCAAAGGCATTTATGATCGATGTGGGACAACCAACAAGGGGTCCTTATATAGGCATTTGAGACGATAGTTCAAATTCCTTGATTGATCCAATGGTTGAAAGAATCTTGATCCGATATGATGATTAAGAGGATAAACAAAAAAAATATATTGGTAGGTTTTGATATTTTGAGGTTTTGAAAATAAATATTTGGATTTAAGAGAAAAGTGAATCTGAAAAAGTTTCTTAAACAAGATAGAAATACCATCTTGTAAAAAGAAGATTTCAAAAAAATACGAGGGAAATAATACTTTTTAGATTTCTAGGAATATTATTTGTAATGCGAAAAATTCTTCTTGGAGTAATTTAGATTCTAGAAATTTTTGGTTATGAAGAAACTTGATTATGAAAATTTTATTTATGAAAATTTTGATTATGAAAAATTTGACTTCAAAAAAAGAACTCCCCTTACGAAAAGGAGTTTCATAATGTTAGGAGATAGGTTTTGACAAGAAGTTAATATGGAATAATACCTCAAAGTTATCATTTGTAACTTCTATTTAATGTATTAAAATCTAACAGAGGGTAAAGATTTTGTGAAAATATCAGCAATGTAATCTTGCATTCTGATAAACTGAAGAATGATATCTCTTTTTTGTGTGTGATCCTTAGGAAATTGATGCCTAATATCTATGTGTTTTGCATGAGAGTGATATGAATGGTTTATACATAAGGTAATCGAACTAGTATTATCACACCATATTTTTTTTGGTAAAACTCATACCATAGTCTGTGAGTGTGTGTTGCATCCACAACACTTGAGCAAAACAACTTCCACCTGCTACATATCCAGCCTCATTAGTGGAAAGTGCTACTGAGTATTTCTTTTTTCATGACCAAGAAACTAATGAATCTCTTAAAAATTGACATGTTTCGAAGGTAATTTTCCTATCCATTCAACATCCACTAAAGTAAGCATCCATAAAGCATTTTAAAACAAAATCATTTCCAGAAGTAATAAAAGAGACCTAATTCCATTGTTCCTTTTAAGAAGTGATTTTTTTCAATGAAATTAAATGAGTTTCCTTAAGATTAGATTTATTCATTGCACATACTCACACTAAAAACATTATGTATGGATAACTAGCTGCCAAATATATTAAACATCCTATTATACCTCTAAATGATGTTTGATCTACTAGTTTCCCATCATCATCAAGATAATGTCAATTTAAGGTACCACTGGTAGTACTAATACTTTTGATGTTGTCATATCAATATTTTTTAAGAAGATATTTTATATATTTATGTTGAGATACATAAATTCCTTCTAGTTTTTGAGAAATTTGAAACCCTAGGAAAATGTTAGATCACAAATCATACTCATTTAAAATGCAAATTTTATTATAATCGTAAACGAATCAGTTATATATTTCTGAGTTGACCCAAATATGATGTCATCAACATAAATTTGATCAATTAAAACAACTTTTTTATCATTATTTATAAAGAGGGTTGGATCAAAAATTTCTTAAATGTAATTGTTTTGTAACAAAAATCATGTAAGTCTATCATACCAGGATCTATAGGATTGTTTACGTTCATATAAAGATTTGGTAAGTTTGGAAACATGTTCAAGATGTTTTATATCTTAAAAACCAAGAGGTTGTTCATCAAAAACTTTCTCTGGAACATATCCATTAAGGAAATTACATTTAACAGCCATTTGGAAATGTTTAATGTTAAATAATGCTGCAAAGGAAAGTATAATATTAATAGATTCAATTCTAGCTACTGGAGCATGGGTTTCTTCATAGTATATTATTTTTTTTTGATTATATTATTTTTCAACTAATCATACCACATTTCATACTATGATTCCATGTTCGTCACACTTATTTATAAAGTCCCATTTTATTCTAATAATAAAACATTCCTTAGGTCTTTCAACCAAGGTCCATACATTATTCCCATCAAATTCATTAACTCATCTTGCTTGGCTTTAATCCAACCATCATCAACTAAATCTTCATCAGTGCACTTATATTCTAATTGTGAAAGGAATTATATATATTCTACTAAATATATTAAGGAACTTCTAGTCCTTATAGGTTGATTTAAATTACTAATTATGATATCACTAGGATGAATCTTAATAAAATACTAATTTGGGTTTTGTAAAACATGTTCATCAACTTATGGTAGTAATTCTTCTAGGGTGAATTATTCAGAGATATTTTCTTAAACCTTTTCTTTATCAGAAGGATCTTATATCAAGGGTTGGTAATCAGTTTTTGAAAACACATCCGTAGATGTAGGTTGAGGGTTTTTAAAAGCAAAAGGATTAGTTTCATCAAATTTAACATTTATTGTTTCTTCAATAGTACATGTATTTTTTTTAAAAAACTATATAACCCTTAGAAATTATAGAGTAGCCTAATAAAATTCCTTCATCCGATTTGGGTGCAGATTTATTTAAATTATCTTTAGGATTCAGAATGAATGCTATACATCAAATAACTTGAAGAAGGAAATTCAAGGTTTTCTACCATTTCATAACTCATAAGGGGTTTTATAATGAAACGGTTAATTAAAAACTTTATTTATAGTATAACAAGATGTACATACATCTTTATACCAATAATGGTTGGATACTGAATACTCACTCATTAAGGTCTTTTTATCTCTTGAAAATTTGTTTTCTTCATACGACAACACCATTTTTTATGGGGTTTATAGTGCTCAGAAGTTATGAATAATGAATTTTATACTACAAAAAGTTTCAAAATCAAAATTTTGAAATTCGCCTCTATGATCACTATGAATAGTTATCAATGGAATATTTTTCTCATTTTTAACTTGGGCTCTAAAAATCATAAAACAAGAAAAAACTTCAGATTTATTTGCTATAAAATAAACCCATGTAAATCTTGTGTAATCACCAATTAGAACAAAAACATAGTATTTTCCTCCAATAATTCTAGTTTGTGTTAGACCAAAAAGATCCATATGTACCAACTATAATGCATTTGAAGTGGAGACTTCACCTATTTATTTATAACTTGATTTATGTTGCTTTCCATATTGACAAGGATCACAATATTTTGATGAATCATATCTAAGTTCTGGTAGATCCTTAATAAGTCTTTCCTTAGAGAGTTTAACTATGTTACTGTGGTTACAATGTCCTATCCATCAATACTATAACCATGATTTGTCTTCAATTGTGCTATGAAAAGGTAGATCTTGGATCCTATGGTCTTATATGTTTAGTGTGTATACATTCTCATGCATATGGGTAGAAATAATAAAATATTCCTTGGAATTGTTTACTATTAAATTTTCATTCCTAAAATTTACAAGGTAACCTTCAGCACATAATTAACTTATGCTAATGAGGTTGTGTCTGAGATCGTTAAAAAATTAAACTCTTCCTTGAAATCAATGTTTTTCAAAGAAGAACAATGTTACATATACCAATAATTTCTCCTTGAACATTATCTCAGAATGTTATTTTTCCTCCTTCTGTCTTGATAATATTTTTAACAAAGTGTTTGTTACCAGTAATGTGCCGGAAACATCCAATATCCATGTACCAAGTAATTTTGTGGGTACTATCTTTATTTTCCAAAAAATAAGAGAGTTAGATTTTTAGAACCCAAACATTATTGGATCCTGAGACGTCAGAAAGAAAAATTTTAGGCATCCACGTTTTCTTAGAAAAACAAGCTTTATGAAAACCTAAAGATAGTGTTTGGTTTAAAGAATTTTTTTACCAATGTCCACCACACTAACATTTAGTACAAAATCGAGCCATTGAGGAACAAACTAATTATTACTAAAACCCGATTTAGAATGAGTATAACCGAATCCACAATTATTCTTCAGAGGTCAAATTTGGGAATACATTTTCTCAATGAATTCCTTACATATGTTATTTCTTGAATAAAGCTTATTTATGGAAACTATTTCTGACTTTAGCCTAATAACTCTGTATTTATGATAAAAAAAATTAGTTTTAGGAGTACTGTTAGTCTCTAAAATATTTATCTTAGAAATTACATTTTCAAGATCCATAATAAGTTAATCATTATCAGAATTAACTTCCACATGTGTTTTTTTGAAATACTTTCAAAATCATAAATTTTATAAGGTAGATATTTAGAAAGATTTTGTTGAACCCTCTGGGATAATTAGTTGAACTCATATTTTGATAATCACAATTATGCTCAATCATATTTTGATAATCCCAATTATGATCAATCATAGTTTGATAATCCCACTTATGATCAATCATAGTTTGATAATCCCTTTATTGATTAATGATTAATTACTTATTTCTATATTTCTGTACACCATGCACAAATTTATATATTATAATTTTTATATTATCTTAAGAGAATTCGGTTACTGAATGGATATATATTCTAACTTAACCCTTTCTTCCAATAGAATGCTTAAATAGACAAGTGGTCACCATTACAGAACAAAGCTACCGATACATCAAGTCCACCGTACAACAAAGTATAACGATACATGAAGGTCATCGATACAAACAAGTCACCTTTATACAAGCCTACCAATACAGACAAGTCACCATTAGGAAAGCCTACCGATACAGACAAGTCATCGTTACACAAGCCTATCGATACAGACTAGTCACCGTTATTCAAGCCTACTGTTACAGACAAGTTATCGAATGAAGTCTACCGATACACCAGGGAAGCTATCGATACATGAAGGCTACCGTTACACGAAAGGTCACCGGTACATTAAGTCTACCGCTACTGATTCATTCTACCACTACCGATCAAGTCTACCGACAGACATGAAGTCTACTGATAGAAAGGATACTGTTACACAAGAAGTTACCGATACAAAGACTTACCGATACACAAGGCTACCGTTACGCAAAGCTATCGTTCCAGAGAATCTGACGCTACCTTAATTTATTTATCTTTATTTAATCTAACCAACGGTCATATTAGGTATATTTTAATACTCTGTCATTTATTTAATGCAGGTTGTTGGATGTCAGGGAAACGTACCTCATACCTACAACAAGAAATCATTTCTTTTTCCGGAGCTCATGCCATAAATATAAGAAGTCCCTGTTGCTGAAAAGAAGAGAACATACATACAGAAGTGATAAAAGTGACATACACAATAAGAGCTCATACAGATATTCATGAACGACCAAAAAGATAAAGAAGCTCATACACACTCACGCTTACTCAAGAACAGTTGTGTACTTTCACGAAGGATTTTGAAGAACATCATTGACTACATTTTCACTGTCTCTGAACCTGGATGTCAAGCAGACGACACTATGCTTACCAGAAAGAATCCAGAAGAGGACTCAGAAACATTTATGATCAAATCTGAAGGATTCCAGAGGTACACTGCAATCACTAGAGCCATTCTAAAGTCTATATCTTTCCAAGTGATTTATTATTTAGTTTACGAGATGTGTGTGTCATCAGTTTAAATTTACACATATATTGTCTCCTGAACCTTAACTGGAGGATCTATAAATCCTCATTCAAAATCTTTACATCTTCTATTTCCCACAGTGGATAGTGGTAGAGGTCGTGTGTGACCTGGATAGTTGAAAACTATTTTGAACCCAGATCCAGAGTGTGGATCAAATTTATATAAGTTGTTGAGTGTACTATGTCTCCTCTTGAGACTGAAACTCTTGGTTATATCTGCTGTGCATTATTTAGTTTTATCTAAAA
The DNA here is from genome assembly GCA_963277665.1 of Viscum album. Classification (NCBI taxonomy): domain Eukaryota; kingdom Viridiplantae; phylum Streptophyta; class Magnoliopsida; order Santalales; family Viscaceae; genus Viscum; species Viscum album. Next base: position 633,722,863 of record OY728138.1, on the reverse strand, counting down.
CCTTTTATTCCACTACTATGTGCTTTAAAACATAAACTGTTTTTCAAAAGTACTCTGATAATTAAATTAGAAAGTGTTTGCATTACTTTCAAATCATTAGGTTAGTTTCAAAAGCTAATATGATCTTCTGATTATATTAACTGGGAATTAATCAATCCCTTAAAAACTTAACATAATGTTTGCATTAATTCAAATTTACTACAATTCAATTTATATTTTAAATTGGGGGATTTTTGTAGAGACCCGAAGCCTGACGTACATTTACATTATATTACATTTGCGGAATACTTAGTACATAACAAAAACACACACACAAGGATCGTAATAGTTTAGTGTCTTTGGAAACTCGGAATATAATCTTCTAATCCTGGTGAAAGATCTTCAACATCTCCCATAAAGATCTTCCTTTTATTTTTATACCTAAAGCCTTTCTTTATATCCTAAGGAAAAGAAAACATAAAAGGGTGAGCTCAAATGCTCAGCAAGGGCAAATAAAGGAAATAAAAATCATATCATATCATCCTGAAAAAAGAGATCATAATATATTAACATGGAATAAATCATAGAAGTGAAAATGAGATCCCCATAATCATAACATGAAACTTGAAACTTTGTGGCATGAAGACATAATCATGGAACATCATTTCTTGTTAGTCATGACTCATTTCCAAGACTATCTTATTGGACAGAGTCCCTTTCTGAACTGAGTCACCCTCGTTCCAGTCCTATTTCACTGAACCGGTATAACCTACCATTCCAGCCATGTCTATCTCATGAGATATAAATCTTTACCCAATGCATTGGAGGGAGATATAGGTCCCACCCATCTTATAATGAATCCTTTCTTATGTGTGACACATAATCATAAACCATACATCATAGCGTAACCCATGTAATTAAAATGGAATTCTTAAACAACATGACATCATAAAACAATTAATATAAGATAAAGGAATTCATAAAAATATTTCCATCACAACATAATCAAATCCATGTAATAATAGGGATAAAAATAGAACCCTTTTATTATCTTAGATGGAAAATAATTTTGATAAAACATTTGAAATCCATTCTTGAGGAAAATATCCTTTCTACTTCAAAATCATTTTCCTTTCTTAACATGTCATATAATTTTAAACAAAAATAAGTTAATTAAAAATAAACTTGAAAACTTTTAAAGGAAGCTTCATTGAAATAATGTTTTATGAATCCATTTCTACCGTATAAGTTAAAAAAACATTCTTCGTACTTTTGTCGGAAAAGTCAAAAAAGTACCTTATATGGTAACCAAAGGAAAGATTCCATTCATACAATGTGGTAAAAAGTCAAGGGTAAAAATGACTTTAAACATTCATGGAATAATGGTAAAAATTTTATACAGACATTTTTATAAAACATGGTTATGGATGATAAACATAACCCCAGTATATACTTTCGTATAAGTAATCTCGGATAAAAATGAGATTGAAAATTTATCCCTTACCTTAGGTCTGATTTGCTTTGTACGTGTCCGATGCTCCAGTATAATGGTTTAAATAATGTTATTGACTTATTACAGAATCATACATATTGATATGATATCATATATGGTCATATTCTTGTCTTCTTATTAGTAATATTTCATTGTTACTTGTTACTCGGGTCTTTATTGCCTTTTGTTCTTATGCATGTTTTGCCGAATAAATTCTTATTAATATTTTAAGGTTATAGATACCTTATATCCAGAATGGTATTAGTGTAACATATATCATATTTATTCATTAAATCCATTTATATAATTACTATGTAATGATGATCATGTAGAATGAGTCGCATCACATCGTGGAGACGATATTCCGTACGTACGCACGAGTGATGATATCGTTCCTATGATCGTGGAACTGTATTGGAGTATATATATATTATTTCAGTATCAATATTATTTTATAATAATCATAAATAGTTACTCATTACACCATTATACCCATCCTTGTAAGGTGATGGTGGAAAATAGATTACACCACGGCGTGGAGACGGTATTCCGTACGTACGCACGCGTGGTGATTTCATTTTTCCGTAGGATGGATAGAAGGTGAATTAGGGTTGTTTCATATTTATAATAAAATATCTGTATGTAAGTAATACTGATGTAATTACTTTATCATGAAACAACTAATGAAGAAGAACTTGAAGAAGAAATAAATTGAAAAGATCGGTAATGGATATTACCTCTTCTTTGGAACGCCTCTTTGAATCCTCCACTTAGGGAACTAAGATTGGTCTTTGAAGAAGACCAGGACTTCTAGGATTATTCTAGGGAAGTGGAGAGGAGAAAATGGCAGGGTTTTGCCGAGCTTGAGTGCTCAAATTGGTGCGAGGAGGAGGGGGAGGAGGTGCACTTTTATAAGGGAGGAGAGGGGCACCTTAGGAATATCTCAAAATATTATTTTATAATAAAGTCAAAATCGGTTTATAATGGTTCCAAAGGGTCTTATTTCGAAGCTAAAGTGGGGATGGGTCGAAATCCTATCAACCAATAGGATTTAGACAAGTTTAGGGTATTATTTTAACCTTATCAATTAGATTTAACTCTTAGTTAAATAATTTAACTTTTACCGTGTCTTTTTGTTTTCTTTCACTATATGGTTAATACACTTACTATAAATGACAAACGAACCCCAAATTGTTTATTATTAATATATATATCCTTATCTATGTCATTTGGCCGAAACGTAGATTTTTAGGAATAAAATAACAATTAATAATATAATATTTGATTTAAAAACTATTTTGTGTCAATTTTGACACTATTTGATATATGATTTTTTGTGAAAGTCATAACAGAATTATATGTTCGAGCCAAGTTGATTAAATCAACACTAATATATCATAGTAACCTAGAAAATTATTTTAATTCATAAAAAGTCTCAAATTACATTTATTTTGCTGTTTATAACATCAATTATGTCAATATTTCATTAATAAGATAATTACTGCATCATCATTGTGTCATAAATACATTAAATTATTTAATGTCTAAAAATTATAAATAAAATACCACTATTTAGGAAATCTGTTTGTCATTCTAATGAATCTTTATAGTCTAATTTATCTTATGTATAACCCCATATTAAAAATGATTTACATATTAAACTTTGATTTTAACTATTTTAACCCTTCTTTAAATAAATTAATAATAAATGTCCTAATCTAACCCAAGTGGGCCTAAATGATAATATTTTACACTTAAGGTTGTTTTTGGTCGAGATACACTTGTCCAATAGGATTAAGACATGTGTTAGGGTAATATTAATATCATTTTTTCCCTTAATTACCCTATTTACTTTTAACCGTGGTAAATAAAAGTAAAAAGTTATTATTCACCAAAAATTATTTTCATCTCATTGAACAACATTTTACTTACTAAAATCAACTGTGTCTCACGGATTTTTGACATTCCATTCACAGAAGCGGTAAAATTAAGATTTATGAAGAAATTAATTTTTTTAACTACCACTTAGTAGTTTCACTATTCATCAAAAATTGATGTTTTTCAGAACAATGCCAAAATTTCATCCTAAGCTATATTTCATATTCCGAATTCAAAAATGAAGCCTATTTTACCAAATTCATATCATAGAAGTTGAATTAATTAATTTTATAATTAAATCCCGCTGTTAAAACAAATAGCGTGTTTTTAAGAAACAATATCTATCAAAAGACTGACACTTGTTTATGTCTGGTTTAAATGTGAAATTTCATCCAATGACCAACATTGTATTAAATTGTAAAAATATATTCTAAATATACTTTAAAACCACTCAAATTAATAATTTATCACTATTAATTATTTCGATTGAAAAAGTTGTTTTTATCTAAAAATTAGTAATTATCACTATTCATCAAAATATGAAAGTTATCCGAAAATTACCAAAATTTCACCCTAAGCTAATTTCCATATTCCGAATCCAAAAATGAAATCAATTTTGAAAAATAAAATTTACAAAATTTCAAAAAGTGGTTATTACTATTCATAACAGCTAGTTTTAATAGCATTTTAATAGCATATCGCTGTTTAGTGAAACTCGTTATTGCGTACTACACACGCTATCGAGGAAGGTCGTGATTGCGTGTAATGCAAGGCAAGTCAAGGATGCGTGTTTTGCAAGCTGCTTTTGGTGTAGCGTACAACACAAGACATTAGTGAAATAAAAAAGAATATTTTTCATAAAATCTCGGGCTGTTACATTCTACCCCCCTTAAAATGAATTTCGCCCTCGAAATTCGTCGGGGTTATAAATGGTTTACTATTCGAAAGATTATTTAATAGAAACACACATCGTAAAAAGGAATACCAAAACTTGGCTTTAAAAACTAAAGTATGAAATGTAACGATTACCCAAATAAACTAATCACTGGGTTTCCACATAGGTGAAAATATGGATATGGAAGAGAAATCTAACCATCATGTTCTGATGGAGAGTGGTAGAGAACATGGCTATGGAAAATCCAGTAATCACAAATCCATAAATTTGTGACGATCTAAGGTACCGTTTGATTCATCAGGTATAAGATCACTAGGACAACATTTTTGGCATTCAAGATCATTTCCATAAAGTTGAAAATTTGAATTAGAATAAATACTTACTTTATTTTGGTACAATCTCACTTTTGTTCATGCCTTGAACAATTTCCACTTCATCTCTTAAATATATGAAGTTGAATTTGTTATTCATGAAGTGTTTGCAGATCATGTGATAGAATGACGGGTCATTCCATCTGTCTCAAACAGAAGGTTAGCAATAATTATATACATAAGTCGATCTATAGTGAGATTAATCATATATGGTTCCTTAAATGAACTTATACTTCGTATATCATACTGCTTAATATAATAAAACTAGTTTCTACTAAACAGGGACTTCTTGTAGGCCAGTGGTAGGCGATAAAGCCCAGTCACACTTCGATTCTGGGTTCGATTTCCACAGCCTTGTCCGACGTGATGGGTTGTCGCCCGTCCTGCAGGTTGTCCTTTTTCTAAAACTATATTACTATAACATCCCATCAATAATATCGAAAAAAACTTCTATCCTTAAACAATACTAACTTATGTCCAACATAATCCATTCCAATCTTTAGGCTTATTCATAATACTGCAGTCCACTCTCATAACATAGTGAAAACGATTACCAGAGATTTAACACCATCGTCGATCCCCATATATCATAAGATATGTTTTGTTGGTCACATTCCAAACATTCAAAGTCCTTAATAATGTATTCTTTTGAATACCTTAGTGAAAACATGAATGCAGTTAAAAGTTAACACTTTCCACATACCAAAATCCTCAAAATTCTATATACTCAAACCATGATATCACTTAGTCCTTATATCAGTCATGAGCTCATGAATACTGTTAAACATTTCATTTTCTCATTTTCCCTTCATTATGCGCATATCATTTTATTTCTAAGAATATCTCAATCACTTTGAATACCACATCAATAAATAAATATTGCAATACTCCATGATACAACATTATTTTGGAATCCCATTACATAAACACTTAATCATTCCACCACATCGTTGTCATATTCAACATTTCCAATAGTGATCGCATGTGACTTCCCTTTATCCTTTGACTTCAGTGGTTGCTCATGTTGATCATCACTAACCCTTGGATTAGGGAATTTATTAGCATAATGCCCCATTTCCTTGCACTTGAAGCATTGAAGTGTTGGTGGTGCGTTCTCTGTAGGGTTTGCTTTATTCACATCATTAGAAACCCTTTTTCCATTACTTCGACACTCAGCTGCTCGATGACCTTCTTTTCCACACTTAAAACATTTTCTAGTCCCTTTAAGACAATCTCCACCATTCTTCTTTCCACACTTTGTGCATAAGGAAACATTCATCTTTTTTTCACCATTATTCTGAGATTTCTCCTTGAACTCCATCTTTCGTTTCTTGTCAAAACCATGAGATGGATATGTAACACCAACTTCTATTTCTAACTTGATATCACAATGCACAATTTCTTCATAGCTACTGAAGTATCTTACATCTAATGCCCTTCGAAGACTTGGTTTTAAGCCACTGAAAAATCGATCAACTTTACTTTCAGGTCGGATGATAATACTAGAAGCGTACCTTGCAAGTCTTGTAAAATTTTCTTCATAGGTACCAACAGATTCATCATCCTTTTGCTTCAGTTCGAGAAACTCTTTCTCCATCTTTGTTTGGAGAATACGAGGGAAGTGCTTATTGAAAAATAAGTTCGTGAACTCGTCCCATTCCATGGACTCAATTTCATCTCTTTGCCTCGTATTCTTGATAAGATTCCACCATTGATCAGCTTCACCTTCCAAATGATATACTGCTAAGATGACTTTATCATGTTCAGAACATTGAAGAACTGAAAATATCTTTTCAGTAGTACTGATCCATTGTTCAGCAACAAGTGGATCAGAAGACCCACTGAAAGAAGGTGGACGTTGCCACATGAAGGACTCAATAGAATATTGTTCCCTTCTCTGCTCATTTCGAAGTCCAGAATGATTCATAGCTTGTGTAAGTATAGCAATATGATTTTGCACTCCATCTCCCATAACATTTGTTTGTTCAGGAGGACAATCATTGCATTGTCCATTGCATTGATCAACATGGTTCCTTCGGGTTCCAGCCATCGTCTAAAACCCAAAAAGAATAGTGTGAGAGGCAAAAATCATGCTAGGGAAAACAACATAATAAAGGGGGAGTACCCTCAATATCTAACATCTTAGGTTAAATTCTATGATCGTTAGCGCAATTCTAGGACTATAACCTATACGTATACTTAACCTTAGAGACATTCCTAGACATACCTTAGAAATAGCTCTAGGGATCTCACTAAAGTTCTCGCATCCTAGTTTCCAAAGGTTGACTAAACTTTTCCTCTGATACCAACTGTAGAGACCCGAAGCCTGACAAACATTTACATTATATTACATTTTCGGAATACTTAGTACATAACAAAAACACACACACAATGATCGTAATAGTTTATTGTCTTTGAAAACTCGGAATATAATCTTCTAATCCTGGTGAAAGATCTTCAACATCTCCCATAAAGATCTTCCTTTTATTTTTATACCTAAAACCTTTCTTTATATCCTGAGGAAAAGAAAACATAAAAGGGTGAGATCAAATGCTCAGCAAGGGAAAATAAGGGAAATAAAAATCATATCATATCTTCCTGCAAAAGAGATCATAATATCATAACATGGAATAAATCATAGAAGTGAAAATGAGATCCCCATAATCATAACATGAAACTTGAAACTTTGTGGCATGCACACATAATCATGGAACATCATTTCTTGTTAGTCATGACTCATTGCCAAGACTATCTTAGTGGACAGAGTCCCTTTCTGAACCTAGTCACCCTCGTTCCAGTCCTGTTTCACTGAACCGGTATAACCTACCGTTCCAGCCATGTCTATCTCATGAGATATAAATCTTTACCCAATGCATTGGAGGGAGATATAGGTCCCACCCATCTTATAATGAATCCTTTCTTATGTGTTCCACATAATCATAAACCATACAACATAGCGTAACCCATGTAATAAAAATGGAATTCATAAACAACATGACATCATAAAACAATTCATATATGATAAAGGAATTCATAAAAATATTTCCATCACAACATAATCAAATCCATGTAATAATAGGGATAAAAACAGAACCCTTTTATTATCTTAGATGGAAAATAATTTTGATAAAACATTTGAAATCCATTCTTGAGGAAAATATCCTTTCTACTTCAAAATCATTTTCCTTTCTTAACATGTCATATAATTTTAAACTAAAAGAAGTTAATTAAAAATAAACGTGAAAACTTGTAAAGGAAGCTTCATTGAAATAATGTTTTATGAATCCATTTATGCCGTATAAGTTAAAGAACATTCTTCGTACTTTTGTCGGAAAAGTCAAAAAAGTACCTTATATGGTAACCAAATGAAAGATTCCATTCATAAAATGTGGTAAAAAGTCAAGGGTAAAAATGACTTTAAACATTCATGTAAGAATGGTAAAAATTTTATAAAGACATTTTTAGAAAACATGGTTATGGATGATAAACATAACCCCAGTAAATACTTTCGTATAAGCAATCTCGGATAAAAATGAGATTGAAAATTTATCCCTTACCTTAGGTCCGATTTGCTTTGTACGTGTCCGAAGATCCTGTATAATGGTTTAAATAATGTTATTGACTTATTACAGAATCATACATATTGATATGATATCATATATGGTCATATTCTTGGATTCTTATTAGTAATATTTCATTGTTACTTGTTACTCGGGTCTTTATTGCCTTTTGTTCTTATGCTTTTTTGCCGAATAAATTCTTATTCATCTTTTAAGGTTATAGATACCTTATATCCATAATGGTATTAGTGTAACATATATCATATTTATTCATTAAATCCATTTATATAATTACAATGTAATGATGATCATGTAGAACGAGTCGCATCACATCGTGGAGACGGTATTCCGTACGTACGCACGAGTGATGATATCGTTCCTATGATCGTGGAACTGTATTGGAGTATATATATATTATTTCAGTATCAATATTATTTTATAATAATCCTAAATAGTTACTCATTACACCATTGTACCCATCCTTGTAAGGTGATGGTGGAAAATAGATTACACCACGGCGTGGAGACGGTATTCCGTACGTACGCACGCGCGGTGATTTAATTTTTCCATAGGATGGATAGAAGGTCAATTAGGGTTGTTTCATATTTATAATAACATATCAGTATGTAAGTAATACTTATGTTATTACTTTATCATGAAACAACTAAAGAAGAAGAAGTTGAAGAAGAAAGAAATTGAAAAGATCGGTAATGGATATTACCTCTTCTTTGGAACGCCTCTTTGAATCCTCCACTTAGGGAACTAAGATTGGTCTTTGAATAAGACCAGGACCTCTAGGATTATTCTAGGGAAGTGTAGAGGAGAAAATGGCAGGGGTTGGCCGAGCTTTAGTGCTAAAATTGGTGTGAGGAGGAGGGGGAGGAGGTGCCCTTTTAAAAGGGAGGAGAGGGGCACCTTAGGAATATCTCAAAATATTATTTTATAATAAAGTCAAAATCGGTTTATAATGGTTCCAAAGGGTCTTATTTCGAAGCTAAAGTGGGGATGGGTCCAAAGCCTATCAATCAATAGGATTTAGACAAGTTTAGGGTATTATTTTAACCTTATCAATTAGATTTAACTCTAAGTTAAATAATTTAACTTTTACCGTGTCTTTTTGTTTTCTTTCACTATATGGTTAATACACTTACTATAACATGCCAAACGAACCCCAAATTGTTTATTATTAATATATATATCCTTATCTAAGTCATTTGGCCGAAACATATATTTTTGGTAATAAAATAACAATTAATAATATAATATTTGATTTAAAAACTATTTTGTGTCAATTTTGAAACTATTTGATATATGATTTTTGTGAAAGTCATAACAGAATTATATGTTCGAACCAAGTTGATTAAATAAACAATAATATATCATAGTAACTTAGAAAATTAGTGGAATTCATAAAAATTCTCAAATTACATTTATTTTGGTGTTTATAACATCAATTATGTCAATATTTCATTAATAAGATAATTACTGCATCATCAATGTGACATAAATACATTAAATTATTTAATGTCTAAAAATTATAAATAAAATACCATTATGTAGAAAAACTTTTTATCTTTCTAATTAATATTTATAGTCGAATTTATCTTATGTATAACCCCATATTAAAAATTATTTACTTATTAAACATTAATTTTAACTATTTTAACACTTCTTTAAATAAATTAATAATAAATGTCCTAATCTAATCCAAGTGGGCCTAAATGATAATAGTTTACACTTAATGTTGTTTTTCGTCGAGATACACTTTTCCAATAGGATTGGGACATGTGTTAGGGTAATATTAATATCATTTTTACCCTTAATTACCCTATTTACTTTTAACCGTTGTAAATAAAAGTAAAAAGTTATTATTCACCAAAAATTATTTTCATCTTATTGAACCACATTTTACTTACTGACATCAACTCTGTCTCTCGGATTTTTGAAATTCCATTCACAGAAGCGGTAAAATTAAGATTTATGAAGAAATTAATTTTTTTAACTACCACTTAGTAGTTTCACTATTCATCAAAAATTGATGTTTTTCAGAACAATGCCAAAATTTCATCCTAAGCTATATTTCATATTCTGAATTCAAAAATGAAGTCTATTTTACCAAATTCATATCATAGAAGTTGCATTAATTAATTTTATAATTAAATCCCGCTGTTAAAACAAATAGCGTGTTTTTAAGAAACAATATCTATCAAAAGACTGACACTTGTTTATGTCTGGTTTAAATGTGAAATTTCATCCAATGACCAACATTGTATTAAATTGTAAAAATATATTCTAAATATACTTTAAAACCACTCAAATTAATAATTTATCACTATTAATTATTTCGATTGAAAAAGTTGTTTTTATCTAAAATTTAGTAATTTTCACTATTCATCAAAATATGAAAGTTATCCGAAAATTACCGAAATTTCACCCTAAGCTAATTTCGATATTCCGAATCCAAAAATGAAATCAATTTTGAAAAATAAAATTTACAAAATTTCAAAAATTGGTTATTACTATTCATAACGGCTAGTTTTAATAACATTTTAATAGCATATCGCTGTTTAGTGAAACTCGTTATTGCGTACTACACACGCTATCGAGGAAGGTCGTGATTGCGTGTAATGCAAGGCAAGTCAAGGATGCGTGTTTTGCAAGCTCCTTTTGGTGTAGCGTACAACACAAGACATTAGTGAAATAAAAAAGAATATTTTTCATAAAATCTCGGGCTGTTACATTCTACCCCCCTTATAATGAATTTCGCCCTCGAAATTCGTCGGGGTTATAAATGGTTTACTATTCGAAAGATTCTTTAATAGAAACCCACATCGTAAAAATGAATACCAAAACTTGGCTTTAAAAACTAAAGTATGAAATGTAACGATTACCCAAATAAACTAATCACTAGGTTTCCACATAGGTGAAAATATGGATATGGAAGAGAAATCTAACCATCATGTTCTGATGGAGAGTGGTAGAGAACATGGATATGGAAAATCTAGTAATCACAAATCCATAAATTTGTGACGATATAAGGTACCGTCTGATTCATCAGGTATAAGATCACTAGGACAACATTTTTGGTTTTCAAGATCATTTCCCTAAAGTTGAAAATTTGAATTAGAATAAATACTTACTTTATTTTGGTACAATCTCACTTTTGTTCATTCCTTGAACAATTTCCACTTCATCTCTTAAATAAATGAAGTTGAATTTGTTAGTCATGAAGTGTTAGCAGATCATGTGATAGAATGATGGGTCATTCCATCTGTCTCAAACAAAAGGTTAGCAAAAATTATATACATAAGTCGATCTATAGTGAGATTAATCATATATGGTTCCTAAAATGGACTTATACTTCATATATCATACTGCTTAATATAATAAAACTAGTTTCTACTAAACATGGACTTCTTGTAGGCCAGTGGTAGGCGATAAAGGCCAGTCATACTTCGATTGTGGGTTCGATTTCCACAGCCTTGTCCGACGCGATGGGCTGTCGCCCGTCCAGCAGGTTGTCCTTTTTCTAAAACTATATTACTATAACATCCCATCAATAATATCGAAAAAAACTTCTATCCTTAAACAATACTAACTTATGTCCAACATAATCCATTCCAATCTTTAGGCTTATTCATAATACTGCAGTCCACTCTCATAACATAGTGAAAACGATTACCAGAGATTTAACACCATCGTCGATCCCCATATATCATAAGATATGTTTTGTTGGTCACATTCCAAACATTCAAAGTCCTTAATCATGTATTCTTTTGAATACCTTAGTGAAAACATGAATGCAGTTAAAAGTTAACACTTTCCACATACCAAAATCCTCAAAATTCTATATACTCAAACCATGATATCACTTAGTCCTTATATCAATCATGAGCTCATGAATACTGTTAAACATTTCATTTTCTCATTTTCCCTTCATTATGCGCATATCATTTTATTTCCAAAAATATCTCAATCACTTTGAATACCACATCAATAAATAAATATTGTAATACTCCATGATACAACATTATTTTGGAATCCCATTACATAAACACTTAATCATTCCACCACTTCGTTGTCATATTCAACATTTCCAATAGTGATCGCATGTGACTTCCCTTTGTCCTTTGCCTTCAGTGGTTGCTCATGTTGATCATCACTAACCCTTGGATTAGGGCATTTATTAGCATAATGCCCCATTTCCTTGCACTTGAATCATTGAAGTGTTGGTGGTGCGTTCTCTGTAGGGTTTGCTTTATTCACATCATTAGAAACCCTTTTTCCATTACTTCGACACTCAGCTGCTCGATGACCTTCTTTTCCACACTTAAAACATTTTCTAGTCCCTTTAAGACAATCTCCACCATTCTTCTTTCCACACTTTGTGCATAAGGAAACATTCATCTTTTTTTCACCATTATTCTGAGATTTCTCCTTGAACTCCATCTTTCATTTCTTGTCAAAACCATGAGATGGATATGTAACACCAACTTCTATTTCTACCTTGATATCACAATGCACAATTTCTTCATAGCTACTGATGTCTCTTACAGCTAATGCCCTTCGAAGACTTGGTTTTAAGCCACTGAAAAATCGATCAACTTTACTTTCAGGTCGGATGATAATACTAGAAGCGTACCTTGCAAGTCTTGTAAAATTTGCTTCATAGGTACCAACAGATTCATCATCCTTTTGCTTCAGTTCGAGAAACTCTTTCTCCATCTTTGTTTGTAGAATATGAGGGAAGTGCTTATTGAAAAATAAGTTCATGAACTTGTCCCATTCCATGGACTCAATTTCATCTCTTTGCCTCGTATTCTTGATAAGATTCCACCATTGATCAGCTTCAACTTCCAAACGATATACTGCTAAGATGACTTTATCATGTTCAGAACATTGAAGAACTGAAAATATCTTTTCAGTAGTACTGATCCATTGTTCAGCAACAAGTGGATCAGAAGACCCACTGAAAGAAGGTGGACGTTGCCACATGAAGGACTCAATAGAATATTGTTCCCTTCTCTGCTCATTTGGAAGTCCAGAATGATTCATAGCTTGTGTAAGTATAGCAATATGATTTTGCAATCCATCTCCCATAACATTTGTTTGTTCAGGAGGACAATCATTGCATTGTCCATTGCATTGATCAACATGGTTCCTTCGGGTTCCAGCCATCGTCTAAAACCCAAAAAGAATAGTGTGAGAGGCAAAAATCATGCTCGGGAAAACAACATAATAAAGGGGGAGTACCCTCAATATCTAACATCTTAGGTTAAATTCTATGATCATTAGCGCAATTCTAGGACTATAACCTATACGTATACTTAACCTTAGAGACATTCCTAGACATACCTTAGAAATAGCTCTAGGGATCTCACTAAAGTTCTCGCATCCTAGTTTCCAAAGGTTGACTAAACTTTTCCTCTGATACCAACTGTAGAGACCGGAAGCCTGACGTACAATTACATTATATTACATTTGCGTAATACTTAGTACATAACAAAAACACACACAGAAGGATCGTAATAGTATATTGTCTTTGGATACTCGGAATATAATCTTCTAATCCTGGTGAAAGATCTTCAACATCTCCCATAAAGATCTTCCTTTTATTTTTATACCTAAAACCATTCTTTATATCCTGAGGAAAAGAAAACATAAAAGGGTGAGATCAAATGCTCAGCAAGGGAAAATAAAGGAAATAAAAATCATATCATATCTTCCTGCAAAAGAGATCATAATATCATAACATGGAATAAATCATAGAAGTGAAAATGAGATCCCCATAATCATAACATGAAACTTGAAGCTTTGTGGCATGCACACATAATCATGGAACATCATTTCTTGTTAGTCATGACTCATTGCCAAGACTATCTTAGTGGACAGAGTCCCTTTCTGAACCTAGTCACCCTCGTTCCAGTCCTGTTTCACTGAACCGGTATAACCTACCGTTCCATCCATGTCTATCTCATGAGATATAAATCTTTACCCAATGCATTGGAGGGAGATATAAGTCCCACCCATCTTATAATGAATCCTTTCTTATGTGTTCCACAAAATCATAAACCATACATCATAGCGTAACCCATGTAATAAAAATGGAATTCTTAAACAACATGACATCATAAAACAATTCATATATGATAAAGGAATTCATAAAAATATTTCCCTCACAACATAATCAAATCCATGTAATAATAGGGATAAAAACAGAACCCTTTTATTATCTTAGATGGAAAATAATTTTGATAAAACATTTGAAATCAATTCTTGTGGAAAATATCCTTTCTACTTCAAAATAATTTTCCTTTCTTAACATGTCATATAATTTTAAACTAAAAAAAGTTAATTAAAAATAAACTTGAAAACTTGTAAAGGAAGCTTCATTAAAATAATGTTTTATGAATCCATTTATGCCGTATAAGTTAAAAAAACATTCTTCGTACTTTTTTCGGAAAAGTCAAAAGAGTACCTTATATGGTAAAAAAAGGAAAGATTCCATTCATACAATGTGGTAAAAAGTCAAGGGTAAAAATGACTTTAAACATTCAGGTAAGAATGGTAAAAAGTTTATAAAGACATTTTTAGAAAACAAGGTTATGGATGATAAACATAACCCTAGTAAATACTTTCGTATAAGCAATCTCAGATAAAAATGAGATTGAAAATTTATCCCTTACCTTAGGTCCGATTTGCTTTGTATGTGTCCGAAGATCCTGTATAATGGTTTAAATAATGTTATTGACTTATTACAGAATCATACATATTGATATGATATCATATATGGTCATATTCTTGGATTCTTATTAGTAATATTTCATTGTTACTTGTTACTCGGGTCTTTATTGCCTTTTGTTCTTATGCATGTTTTGCCGAATAAATTCTTATTCATCTTTTAAGGTTATAGATACCTTATATCCATAATGGTATTAGTGTAACATATATCATATTTATTCATTAAATCCATTTATATAATTACTATGTAATGATGATCATGTAGAACGAGTCACATCACATCGTGGAGACGATATTCCGTACGTACGCACGAGTGATGATATCGTTCCTATGATCATGAAACTGTATTGGAGTATATATATATTATTTCAGTATCAATATTATTTTATAATAATCATAAATAGTTACTCATTACACCATTGTACCCATCCTTGTAAGGTGATGGTGGAAAATAGATTACACCACGGCGTGGAGACGATATTCCATACGTACGCACGCGCGGTGATTTAATTATTCCATAGGATGGATAGAAGGTCAATTAGGGTTGTTTCATATTTATAATAACATATCAGTATGTAAGTAATACTTATGTTATTACTTTATCATGAAACAACTAAAGAAGAAGAAGTTGATGAAGAAAGAAATTGAAAAGATCGGTAATGGATATTACCTCTTCTTTGGAACGCCTCTTTGAATCCTCCACTTAGGGAACTAAGATTGGTCTTTGAAGAAGACCAGGACCTCTAGGATTATTCTAGGGATGTGTAGAGGAGAAAATGTCAGGGTTGGCCGAGCTTTAGTGCTCAAATTGGTGTGAGGAGGAGGGGGAGGAGGTGCCCTTTTAAAAGGGAGGAGAGGGGCACCTTAGTAATATCTCAAAATATTATTTTATAATAAAGTCAAAATCGGATTATAATGGTTCCAAAGGGTCTTATTTCGAAGCTAAAGTGGGGATGGGTCGAAAGCCTATCAACCAATAGGATTTAGACAAGTTTAGGGTATTATTTTAACCTTATCAATTAGATTTAACTCTAAGTTAAATAATTTAACTTTTACCGTGTCTTTTTGTTTTCTTTCACTATATGGTTAATACACTTACTATAACATGCCAAACGAACCCCAAATTGTTTATTATTAATATATATATCCTTTTCTAAGTCATTTGGCCGAAACATAGATTTTTAGTAATAAAATAACAATTAATAATATAATATTTGATTTAAAAACTATTTTGTGTCAATTTTGACACTATTTGATATATGATTTTTGTGAAAGTCATAAAAGAATTATATGTTCGATCCAAGTATATTAAATAAACACTAATATATCATAGTAACTTATAAAATTAGTGGAATTCATAAAAAGTCTCAAATTACATTTATTTTGGTGTTTATAACATCAATTATGTCAATATTTCATTAATAAGATAATTACTGCATCATCATTGTGACATAAATACATTAAATTATATAATGTCTAAAAATTTAAAATAAAATACCATTATGTAGAAAAACTTTTTATCTTTCTAATTAATATTTATAGTCGAATTTATCTTATGTATAACCCCATATTAAAAATTATTTACTTATTAAACTTTAATTTTAACTATTTTAACCCTTCTTTAAATAAATTAATAATAAATGTCCTAATCTAATCCAAGTGGGACTAAATGATAATATTTTACACTTAAGGTTGTTTTTTGTCGAGATACACTTGTCCAATAGGATTAGGACATGTGTTAGGGTAATATTAATATCCTGTTTACCCTTAATTACCCTATTTACTTTTAACTGTGGTAAATAAAAGTAAAAAGTTATTATTCACCAAAAATTATTTTCATCTCATTGAACCAAATTTTACTTACTGACATCAACTGTGTGTCTCTTATTTTTGAAATTCCATTCACAGAAGCGGTAAAATTAAGATTTATGAAGAAATTAATTTTTTTAACTACCACTTTGTAGTTTCACTATTCATCAAAAATTGATGTTTTTCAGAACAATGCCAAAATTTCATCCTATGCTATATTTCATATTCCGAATTCAAAAATGAAGTCTATTTTACCAAATTCATATCATAGAAGTTGCATTAATTAATTTTATAATTAAATCCCGCTGTTAAAACAAATAGCGTGTTTATAAGAAACAATATCTATCAAAAGACTGACACTTGTTTATGTCTGGTTTAAATGTGAAATTTCATCCAATGACCAACATTGTATTAAATTGTAAAAATATATTATAAATATACTTTAAAACCACTCAAATTAATAATTTATCAATATTAATTATTTCGATTGAAAAAGTTGTTTTTATCTAAAATTTAGTAATTTTCACTATTCATCAAAATATGAAAGTTATCCGAAAATTACCAAAATTTCACCCTAAGCTAATTTCGATATTCCGAATCCAAAAATGAAATCCATTTTGAAAAATAAAATTTACAAAATTTCAAAAAGTGGTTATTACTATTCATAACGGTTAGTTTTAATAACATTTTATAGCATATCGCTGTTTAGTGAAACTCGTTATTGCGTACTACACATGCTATCGAGGAAGGTCGCGATTGCTTGTAATGCAAGGCAAGTCAAGGATGCGTGTTGTGCATGCTCCTTTTGGTGTAGCGTACAACACAAGACATTAGTGAAATAAAAAAGAAAATTTTTCATAAAATCTCGGGCTGTTACAATTTTAGTAAAGGATATTAAACATAAATTTTAATTGAAAATCAATTCACCCCCCCCCCTCTTGAGTGTCCACTCCAACCAACATTTGGTATCATAGGTATTTTAAAATATTTTCTAAAGTACTCTGTTTTTAAAATGTTATTTTAGTTGTATTTTAATGTTCTTAAAATTTCTGTTATTTCTAAATTTTTATCTCTTTAAATTTTTTGTCTCAACCTAGTTATCATGGATAACAGACTTGAAGGTGTTTCTACTAATAGACCACCATTTTTCAATGGAAACAACTATGCTCAGTGGAAGATTAAGATGAAAATTCATTTAGAAAGCATGGATTTTGATATTTGGACTGCTATAGAATTAGAATATGAAATTCCTACTACTGTTAGATCTACTTGGAATGAAGCTACTAAGATAGATCACAATAATAATTACAAAGCTATAAATGCTCTGTATTGTGTTTCAGGATGTGAGAAGTTTAATAGAATATATGCTTGTAAGACTGCATATGAAATTTAGGATACTTTAGGTGTTTCTTATGAAGGAACAACTAATGTTACAGAAATGAGATTGAACACCTATACTATTATATATGATAATTTTACGATGAAGCCTGATGAACCCATTTCAGATATGTATCTCAGGTTTAATGATATTGTCAATTCAATGATCTCACTGGGAAATGAAGTTTCATCAAAGGAGCATATCATGAGAATTTTTAGATGCCTACCTGAAAGATGGAGGGGAACTTCTGTTTCAATAAGAGTATCTTATGATATTGGTAAACTGCCAGTCAAGGAACTTATTGGAAAGTTGATGATGTATGAAGAAGAGCTTAAAGTAAAAAAAGAATAAGAAGATGAACAAAAAAAGAAGTCAGTTTCATTCAAGACATCTACTTCGAAGAATAAGGATAAAGAGAAAATTCAGACCATGAGTGATAGCTCAAGCTGTGAAGAAAGTGAAAGTGCATCTGACAGTGATGCAGAAATGGCTCACATAGCCAGAAGATTCAAGAAGTTTTATAAGAAGAAGAAGTTTTTCAGGAAATCAAATTACAAAGGTATGTATGACAACAAGGGTCACTGAAAAAAGGACTGGAAGAAATCTGACAAATCGGATGATGTTGTCTGCTATGAATGAAAAAGAAAAGGAAATTTAAAAGCAGACTGTCCAAAGATGAAATACAAGAAAAAGTATGAGTATAAGTAAAATAAGTATAAGAATTCCATGAATGCTACTTGGAGTGCTTATGAGGATAGATCTAGTGAATATGAAGCTTCTGTGACTGAAAACAGAAATAAGGAAAACATGTGTTTTATGACAAACACTTCTGAGGTAACATCTGAAACTCTTGCTTTAAATTCTTATTATTTTGGATATGATTCTAATTCTGAAAATATGCCAAAAATATGAACTATCTGAATACTGTGATATGTTGGAAGAAACCTATAATGAGCTGAAAGAAAAATACAGGGGTTTAAAGAAACAATATGCTTTAACTGTTAAACGTAAATCTGATATTGACATAGAAATGGAAAAGAATGCTCAGTTTCTTAAAGAAAACACTGAACTGAAATAGTCAAATGAGAAACTTAAGAAGGATTTAGAAAATTTCACAAATGGAAAAGATACTCTTACTCAAATTCTAGGTAAGCAGATTGCACCTAGATATACTACTGGTATACGATACCAACCTGGACAAGAGAAATTACCAAAACTTGATGTATTTCTAAATTTGGACAGAATGTAGATAGTTCTAGTTCTGGAAGTCCATATGCTTCAACTAGTTATATTCATAGTTACGAATATAATAAGGTTTATCTTTCAAAATATATTGATTCTACAAATTTTATGAGACCCATAAGACAAATTTGGGTACCTAATGTTTTATTGGCTAACCTGTCTGGACCCAAGAAAATCTGGGTACCAAAATCATTTCCTATCTAAATCTATTTTGTAGGGAACCTGCCTAAAGAGATCCTATAGAAAGACTTGGTACTTGGATAGTGGATGTTCAAGACATGTGTTAGGAGACATATCATGCTTTAAAAGCTTAGTCAGAGTTGATGGAGGTTTTGTCACCTTTGGAGATAATTTTAAAGGGAAAATCATCATCATAGTCCAGATTGGTAACACTGAATCAGTATTAATTTCTAAAGTTCAATTTGTTGATGGGATTATGTATAAATTACTATGTATTTCTCAGTTATGTGATGATGGTTTTAATGTTAAATTCGAAAATGATTCTTGTAATGTTTTTAATTCTAAAAATGACTTAGTATTTTCTGCCTTGCGAAATGAAAATGTCTATACTGTTGACTTAAATTCATTAGCTATGAAAAATATTACTTGTTTAAATGTTTTTCATAAAGATTCTTGGCTTTGGAGAAGTATATTAGGACACTACAATGTATATTCACTTAGAAAAATTACTAGGAAGAACATAGTTAGAGACCTAACAAAACATGAATTCCCAGCAGATAAAGTTTGTAATCCCTATCAGAAGGGAAAGCAACAGAAAGTTTCTTTTAAATCAAAGAAATAAGTGTCAACTTCTCATCCTCTCGAGTTGGTTCACATGTAATTGTTTGGACCATCTACAGTTTCAAGTTTAAATGGGAAGCACTATGTCTATGTTCTAGTAGATGACTATTCTAGGTATACATGGGTATATTTTCTAGCTCATAAAAGTGTAGCTTGTTCTTACTTCGTTAAATATTCCAAGTCTGTAGAGAACCTTAGTGGACTTAAGATTAAAACCATGAGAAGTGATCATGGCCGTGAGTTTGAAAATCATGAGTTTGAATCCTACTGCTCACACAATGGCTATAGTCACAGTTTCCTTTCCCCTAGGACACCTCAGCAAAATAGTGTAGTAGAATGAAGAAATATAACCCTTCAAGAAATTGCCAGAACCATGCTCAATGAGTATGACCTGCCTGTTTATTTTTGGGCTGAAGCTGTCAATACAACTTGTTATATTATCAATAGTGTTTTGATCAGACCTATTCTTAAGAAGACCCCTTATGAGTTGTGGAACCATAGGAATCCTAAGGTAAACTACTTCAGAGTTTTGGGTTGCAAAGTCTTTATTCTTAATACCAAAGATAATCTTGAAAAGTTTGCATCCAAGAGTAATGAAGGAATTCTCCTAGGTTACTCTATTTCTTGTAAATCCTATAGAGCTTTCAATGAGAGAACCAAATTTGTGGAGGAATCCATTCACATAAAATTTGATGAAACTGATCCACATGAACCTAAGACCTCTCTTGAAAATCTTGAAGACGATCTCTCTGTTTTAAACATTAATGATAAAGACAGTGGACCTACAGTTAAAACATCGAGTTCTGGAAATTTTCCAGAACCTACTTCTGTTGACTCCCAACCTGTTGATGAACCTGAAATCTCTAGCACTACCTTTTTGAGACCAACTAGGATTCTAAAGAACTATCCTTTAGATGCTGTTGTAGGTAATCTAGATAGAGGAACACAAATTAGAGCTTTTCTAAGAAATCAGGTTTAACATCAAGCATTTCTTTCACAGTTAGAACCTAAAAATATCAATGATGCTATCAATGATGAGTTTTGGGTAATGGATATGCAAGAAGAAATTAATCAATTTGAAGGAAATAAAGTATGGGATTTAGTAGAAAGACCTAAGGACACTTTAATCATAGGCACAAAGTGGGTGTTTAGAAACAAAGTTGATGAATCTGGAAACATCATTACAAAAAAATCTAGACTAGTTACACAAGGCTACAATCAAGAAGAAGGAATTGACTATGAGGAAACCATTGCACCTGTAGCTAGATTAGAGGTAATTAGGATATTACTTACCTTTGCATCACATCTGAATTTCAAGTTATATCAAATGGATGTGAAAAGTTCTTTTTAAAATGGTTTTATTATTGAAGATGTTTTTGTAGAACAACCACCTGGTATTTCAAATCCTCACTTTCAAAATCATGTTTTTAAATTTCTGAAAATTTATACGGTTTAAAAGAAGCTCCAAGAGCTTGGTATGAAAGACTTACAAATTTTCTTACATCAAAAGGATTTACAAAAGGAATTGCTGATCCCACTCTTTTTATAAAAATAATTTCAAAAGATGTTTTAATAGTAAAAATCTATGTTGATGATATTATTTTTGGATCTTCTAAAAATTCCTTATGTACTGATTTTTCAAAGGTTATGCAAAATGAGTTTGAAACGAGCTTAATGGGAGAGCTTAAGTACTTTCTTGTATTTTAAATCCTTCAAACTAAAGATTGTATTATTTTTAATCAGAGTAAATATACTAAGGATGTGTTAAAACGTTTTGGTTTCGATAATATTAAGGGAAGTGATACACCTATGAGTACCACCTGTAAATTGGATATTGATGAAACTGGGTAACCAGTAGATCAAACTAATTATAGAGGTATGATTGGGAGTTTACATTATCTTACTACTAGTCGACCTGATATTATATTTAGTGTGTGTATGTGTGCTATATTTCAAGATAACCCTAAAGAGTCACACTTACATGATGTTAAAAGGATATTCAAATATCTTAAACATACTGCTAATTTGAGACTGTTTTACCCAAAAGGACAATCATTTTATTTAATAAGTTACTCAGATTCTGACTATTTTGGATGCAAGTTAGATAGAAAGAGCAGACCTGGAACATGTCATTTACATGGAAAGTCCCTAGTATCATGGTGTAGTACGAAACAGAACTCGGTTGCATTATCTACTGCTGAAGCAGAGTATATAGCTGCTGGTAGTTGTTGTTCACAGATTCTATTGATGAAACACACTTTATTGGACTATGGATTTGATTTTAAACCTGTTTCAATTAACTGTGATAACACTAGTGTGATCAAAATCTCAAAGAACCCTGTGTCTCACTCTATAACCAAACACATTGATGTTAAACACCACTTTCTAAGAGATGATTATCAAAGAGGTGATATAAATCTTGAATTTATAGGCACTTAACTCCAATTAGCTGATATTTTCACTAAGCCTTTAAGTTCAGAAAGATTATGTTTCATTAGACTCAAATTAGGAATAATAACTTACTCTTAAAACCGTTAGAAAAACCTCACCGTTAGAAAAAGCACACCATTAGAAAAACCTCACCATTAGAAAAACCTCACCATTAGAAAAACCTCACCGTTAGAAAAAACTCACCGTTAGAAAAACATCACCGTTGGAAAAAACCTCACCATTAGAAAAACCTCACCGTTAGGATAGACCTCGCCGTTTGAGGACACCTCACTGATACATCTCTCACGCTGTTTTAAATTTTCGTATTAAGGCTGAGACTTTGAATTTATTTTTAATATAAGATTTATTTTATATGTGAATCTTAAATGATATTAAACCCGACTCTAGACATCACTCAATCACTGTGAACCTGTCTGTTCGAATCCATTTTACCTAAAACCTCTCAAGCTCGCAAAACCCTATGCCTCAGAATCTGAAATGGCCCGTGTGAAAAGACCCTATGTGGATGAAGGGAGTGATGTGATGAAAGATAAGAAGAAGGAAGTAACCAATGCTAGTGCCTGTGGAAGTAGTAGATATGATGTTCGAAGGAATCCTTTTTATCCACATTTATCGAAGCGAGAAATTGTAGTGGAAAATGAATTATATGCGGAATGGCTGCTGGTAATAAAGTCCTTGATTATGAAGTTTTTACAAGAACAAGGATGGCTTGAATTCGTCATGAACAATAATGTATAGTATTATCCAGCACGGGTAAAAGAGTTTAATGAGTTGGTCTGTTTTGAGACTTCATAAAAGGAGAATGTAATGATTTCCTATGTGAATAGTCAATAGTTTTCGTTCTCATCAGTTGAATGGGCTGAGAACCTTAGAGTTCCTCATAGTGGTGATTATGGATTTTATTCAAAATCCATACGTATTGCTAGTGACTTTTTCACATATGAGGATGCCTTGTTGGAATTGATAGGAAATGGAAATCCTAGAAAGTTCCTTGCCGCATAGATGGAAGGGGAGGATAAACTACTTTTCAAGTTCATTCAGCATGTCATTAGTCCAACGAGAGGAGATTTTTCTACCCTCATATTTCAGGATATTTATTTGTTGTATCTGTTAAAGCATGGAGTAAAGGTGAAATTATGCAGATTTCTATTGATTCAGATTGAGGATATGACTTGACCGAAGTCTAAGTCCAATGCACTATTTTTTTCTTAGTTCATTTCTATTATGTTGAAGGCAAAGGAGGTAGCTGGACCTCAATAAGAAAATGTTGTGGTTAAGGATAATTTTTGTATCACCAGGACTGTTTTTAAGTTTATGAAAGTCAGCTGGAACCCTTGGAAGAAATCATCGGTTAATGAATATGGTAAAATATATGACATGTACAATCTTGTGGATCATCCTTCTAGACCAAAGGATGTGAGGGATCCTAGTCTTGGACAAGATGAGCTAGAACCAATCTACAATGATAATGAAGCTGAAGCTAAGGAGGAAGAGACATTAGTTGAGGAAGGAGGAGACACTGATTTACCTCCTAGTCCTATGCCCCAAAACATTTCCTATGGAGCAGCTATCCCTCCAAAAGAACTACCAAGGAGAGAATCTATTTTGAAGGAAAGTGATACTGAGACCACAGAAGAAGAAGAAGAAGAAGAAGCATATTAGTATTTTGTTAAGGACACCTCTGAAGAGGATGAAGCAACCGAATCCAATCATGTTGTTCATGAAGAAAAGAAGGCTGCTGATGAAGCAGATGACGAGGAAAATGAAAAAGAAGAGCTCAGTTTGAGAACTCTGATAGATAGTACAGTCTAGATAGTGCCTGATCAGGAAGCAGCATTGGAACCTTCTTCCATTACTGAGGGGGTCATTGATGACTCAGAAAAGGATAGGACTCACCCCACTGTTGAACTATCAAAGCAAATGGTTATTGAATCTGTTGAAGTTGCAGGAGAAGTTATAGAATTACCTCGAGCAGAATAGTTGGAGGAGATTCCTTAGGAGAATGCTCTAAGTTAGGGGGAGAATCTTGGTTCAGTATCAGTGTTGCATGTCATTGAAGGTTGGACATCAAATCCAGGATATATTTTTGTCGGACTTATAATGAATATTCTGATTATGAAGACCAGCCCCAATGGGAAACAACTATCCTACCTGTTGTGGCTGAGAATTTTGAAACCAAGGAGGACCTTTAGTCCTTAAAGGCTGAAATAAAAGAAGCACTAAGAGATTCAGTGGTAGATTTGAAGTAAAGTCTGGTCAATGAAATCAAGAGTGTGGAGCAATCCCTGGAGCTATCTCTGGGATGTGCTGTTTCTAGTTCAGTGAGGGGAATGATAGATGAAGTTAAAGTATGCCATACTCAAATTGAATGTTGGACATGAGATTTGGTTGCTCTAAGACAATCTATTGCTTCGTTGACTTCCATGAACAGCTCTCAAACCCAAGTGAATACTGATATCAGATATATCAAATAAGTAGTCGAGCAATTTGTGGAAGTATTTGAGGATTTTATGAAATCAATCAAGGAAAATTTGCACAGTCAAGATGAACTTGTTCAGAAGGTGGTTAGTAATCTGACACAATCTTTCAAGGAGACAGTATATTTCTCAGTTAAACACCTTCCTTCATCAAGCTCCACTGTGAACATTGACCAGATCAGAACTGTGATCTAGGAAGAGTTGGCTAAGGCCAGTACCTGTGGTACCTCAGATACTCAGATCCTTGATACCACTAGGGAAGTTAGTAGTTTTGTTTGTGATCACCTACGGATAGCTACTGCTTCTCAAGAGGCAATTAAGAATAAGGTGGATGCTTACTTTGAGAAGGTCTATACCAAGGATCAAATGACCAATAATTTCAAGATCTAGATGGAGAATATGAAGTTTCCTCCAGTGACTCAAGCTTTCAGGGAACAGGTTAGTAAGCTCAGGGAGCTTACTCCTTCCTTGGATAAATTCATTGAAAATCGAGATGATTTTGTGTCAGCAATGGAAAGAGGAGGAAGTATTATTATGGATTTCAGGAACCTGTTGCTACCATTCTTGCATGTGGATGCTAGACCTGTGATTGTACCTCCTGCCCTTCCTGCCTCTGCCTTTGGGAGTACACCTCAGTTGACTCTAGTTCATGCTATTCGAAGCTTGACACCTATGATCCCACAGAAGAGCACATATTTTAGATCCAGTACAGTTTCAGTGGCTGAACCTCCAGTTTTTTTAGCTATTCCCAAGCCAACTACTCAATTTAACCCTGCACCCTCTTCTGATCCTAAGGGAAAGACTCCTGTTCCAGAGGAATATTGAGTGATTCTGGATGTTTTTTATGGGATTCAGTTGTATTTTCTTTTTTAATACTGACTTTATCTGTTTGTATGTTTTTTGATTTAATGGAAAGTTACTCTTACATTCTCTACCTTTCTATGTCTCTGTGAAATCTGTCTCTTTTAGTCTCTACATTTCTCTGATTCTACCCTTCTTTTTGTTAATCACAATAAGGGAGAAAATGAAACTAATGAGAACTGGGAGTACATTTTCAAGGGGGAGAATGCAAGGGGGGAAAATGAGAACTTTGTTTTAATGTTTTTTTTATTAGGAAATTTTTACTCTAACACCATTTTATTTTTCTTAATACTTTGGAAGAAGTTGTGATTATAAAAAGGGGGAGATTGTTGAACCCTCTAGGAGAATTAGTTGAACTCATATTTTGATAATCTCAATTATGTTCAATCATATTTTGATAATCCCAATTATGATAAATCATAGTTTGATAGTCCCAATTATGATCACTCATAGTTTGATAATCCCTATATTGATTAAAGATTAATTACTTATTTCTTTATTTCTATACACCAAAAACATATTCATATATTATAATATTTATGTTATCTTTAGATAATTCGGTTACTGAATGGATATATATTCTAAATTACCCCATTCTTCCAATAGAATGCTTAAATAGACAAGTGGTCACCGTTACAGAAAAAAGCTACCGATACATCAAGTTCATCGGTACAACAAAGTCTACCAATATGTGAAGGTCACTAATACAAACAAGTCACCGTTATGAAAGCCTACCGATACAGACAAGTCACTTTTATGCAATCCTACCGATACAGACAAGTCACCATTATGCAAGCCTACCGATACAGACAAGTCACCGTTATTCAAGCATACCGTTACAGACAAGTTACCGAATTAAGTCTACTGATACACCAAGGAAGCTACCGGTACATGAAGGCTACCGTTACACGAAAGGTCACCGGTACATTAAGTCTACCGCTATCGATCAATTGTACCCTTACCGATCATGTCTACCGACAGACAGGAAGTCTACTGATAGAAAGGCTACCGTTACACAAGAAGTTACCAATACAAAGACTTACCGATACACAAGGCTACCATTACCCAAAGCTACCATTCCAGATAATCCGACACTGCCTTAATTTATTTATCTTTATTTAATCTAACCAACGGTCATATTAGGTATATTTTAATGCTCTATAATTTTTTTAATGAAGGTTATTGGATGTCAGGGAACCATACCTCGTACCTGTAAAAAGAAATCATTTCTTTTTCTGGAGCTCGTGCCATAAATATAAGATGTCCCTGTTGCTACAAAGAAGAGAACATACATGCAGAAGTGATTCAAGTGACATACACAAGAAAAGCTCATACAGATATACAAGCACGACCAAGAAGACAAAGAAGCTCATACACACTCACGCTTACTCAAGAACAGCTTTGTACTTTCATGAAGGATTTTGAAGAATATCCTCAACTACATTTTCACTGTCTCTGAACCTAGATTTCAAGAATACGACACTCTATTTTCCGGACAGAAACCAGAAGAGGACTCAGAACCATTTCTGATCAAATCCGAAGGAGTCTAGAGCTACACTGCAATCAATAGAGCCATTCTAAACTCTATATCTTGCTCAGGGATTTATTATTTACTTTACGAGCAGTGTGTGCCATCAGTTTTAATTTAAACATACACTGTCTCCCAAACCTTAACTGTAGGATCTATAATTCCTCATTAAAACTCTTTACATCTTCTATTTCCCACTGTGGATAGTGGTAGAGGTTGTGTGTGACCTGGATAGCTGTATTTGCTATTGTTTTTGTTTCCCACGAAGAACTGTGGTAGAGGTCTTTGACCTAGAAAGTTGTAAACTGTTGTGAACCACAATCCAGGGTGTGGATCAAATTTATATAAATTGTTGAGAGGACCAAGTCTCAGCTTGAGAATGAACCTCTTGGTTATATCAGATGTGCTTTAATTAGTTTTATCTAAAACATTTTATTCTGATACTAAGTGCTGTAAAACATAAACTGTTTTTCAAAAGTACTGTGATAATTGAATTATCAAGTTTTTTCCTTGCATGAAAATCATTAGGTTAGTTTCAAAATCTAATCTAATATTCTGATTAGAATAACTGGGAATTAATCAATATCTTGAGAACCTAACTGAATGTTTTCTTTAATTCAAATTCACTCTAATTCAATTTATATTTTAAATTGGAGGGATTTTAGTAAAGGATTTTAACCAGAAATTTTAATTGGAACTCAACACCCCCCCCCCCCCCTCTTGAGTGTCCACTCCAACCAACAGATTTGATAATTATTTAGTAAGAATACAAATTCTAGAATTTTTATTATCATGATTTTTCTTGATTTAATAATTCTCATTCATAAAAAGTTTATCAATCCTAGAAACTTCTTCATAATTAGGTAATATATTATCTTCATCTGAAAAGATTATTCATTTGAAGACTTATAGTATTTATAATCACTATAACTTTCATTCAAAGATACATTAGTTATAGATTCAGCATATGTGTACCTTGGAAATTAGTCAATGATTTTCAATGGGTAGTATAGCTAATAGAACAATATTATTTTGATCAGAAGAATCATACTCTGAGGATTCATCAGAAGAGTGACCACGACATTCACTCCATGTGTCAGTGGATTTTGAAACATTCGTATATTTACCCTTGTAATACATCTTTCTATTTATCTTAGAATGATTTTACTTTCTATCCTTTTTAATAAGAATAGGACAATCGAGCCTTATATGCCCTCCACCTTTTCATTTATAACAAGTGACATTAATATCTTTCTTTTATTTTAGTTTATTCTTCTTATATCAGTATTGAAAGTCTTTCTTCCCAACTATCTTGTTCATCCTTCAAGTAAGATTATCTAGATCATTCTAAGAATGTTCACTTTCACTGTATTTGGATAAAACAATGACTTTGTTAGACTTAGATCTTGTACTCATTTCAGGAGTCTTGTCTTTAGTATTAGAAAATGCTACACTTCCATTTCCATTCTTATTCTTATTCATAAAAAAATATCTTTTAATTCTTGTCTCAGGTTGAATAAGATTTCCAAAAATCTCATCAAGGGTAATTTGAGAAACTTTTATATTCTCATCAACAACAATTCTCTTAGATTCTAACTCATTAGACATGATATCTATAATCTTTTACACAACTTCATCATCCAAACCTTTCTCACCCATAGACTGTAAAAGTTTAACAATAATCATAATAATTTTTAATAACTTGCATAGTGGTTATCTATAAGGTAATATAAATAAATGGTATTCTTCTCTAAGAATAACTCTTCTAGTTTCTATAACATTGGATGTACCAAAATGAGAAATATCCAATTTATTCTAGATACAATATTCATCTTAACAAGAAGAAATCTGACTATATATATCCTGGTAATGGAACCCTACAAAGTATTGAATACCTTGTAGTTTAGTAGATATTCTGACATTTCATGGTTAGAAAATGTTATGACTTCCTTATCAAGAATCTTATAATCACTAGTAATCATAATGGAGTTTTCCACTCCAGTACTAATAAAAAAGTCTTCATATGATATCCCCAATATTCATAATCATTCCCAGAAAATATAGGTGGTCTAGTAGGATTTAGATTGTTAATAGAACCATAATTCATTCTTTCCAACTGATATAAACTATATTTCCACAAAAAAAATTAATAGTAAATGTTTGTAAACATGCATAAAATTCATAAGTAATGAAAAAAAGTTCTAACAATTAAAACTGAGCAAAAAAATGTATATGTGAATATAAGTATTTCAGAGACCTAATCTGATATGAATTGTAGGATCGAAATATGATGTAGATGCTCAATTTACAAGAGGGGGGTGAATTTTATGTTTAAAAAAATTCGTTTTTATCCTCATAGAAAACTATGTTTAACAAAGATAAACAAGGTAAATTTACAAGACTTATTTTAGTTATACAAATTTTCTAGGTTCTAGAAATATGGTTCTGTAAATGAAACTTTAGCAAAGTTTACAAGGAAAATATTCTACCTTAAAGATAATAGAATATTATTTATTAGAGTATTAATCCATTGATAACCAATATTATTTTTAAGGGATAAATTCATTCTATGGGGGGGGGGTAGAATATGATACCCCATGATTTTGTGAAATAATTTTTTATGAATTAATTTAATCATTTGGTATTTTTCATTTCATAGAACACTGAAAATATATTTTTTATATTATGTCACTAAATAAAATTTTCATTTGAAAAAGATATTCCTTTAAATATGTTACATAGAACATCAACATGTTGTACGTTACACAAAACACCAAATTCATGTATGTTACACCTGATACTAGGTTGGCATACATTACATATAACTCTGAGTCTTAACGAAACATAATTTAATTATTATAAATATTAATCCTAAATAATTATAAATTAGCCATTAAACATGGTAATATGAATTTTAATAACTAATTATAATATATTATTTATAATGTTTTTATTGATAGTGAAAGATAAAATATTTGGAAAAGTCCTTATATGATTTAAAATACTAATTTCTAAATTAAGCTAGATTTTATGTCCTTCTTTGAAAATAATACCATTAATTTTAGAAAAAAATTTAAATTTAAATTGGTAAAATAACCATTAATTTTTAATTTATAATTTCAAAATAATCTTAGGGTGTGTTTTGTGATTTTTTGAAAAACATTATTTTCAGATTAAGAGTGAAAATACAAGATTTTAACACAAAACTTCCTTTTCATCAAACTTATTAATATTATTAAATAATATTTTAATTTGGTTTAAAATATTTATTAGATCATATTATAACCAGTTAATCCATTTTAGGTCATTACAACGAATTTCATTTTTAACTGGTTTTAAAAACATTGCAATATTTGGGATGTTTTTACTCAAAAGACCAACAATGTCGTCCCATCACCAGGATAATATTTAATAAATTTCATCAACATTTATGATTTGAAATATGAATTTTTTCCCATATATTCAATCATATTATTTCATATTGTATAATACTATCCCCATAGTTTTTTAACTAAATTATTAGTGAAATTGATTAAAATTAATTACAATAGTTATAAGAAAAATTAGGCTAATAAAGTACTAAACCATAAATTTATGAACCAAAAAGACCTAGATACCAATAAAAAACCAATTAGATTTATTTTATTATTCCATTAACCATACATTAATATTTTTTTTTGTATTTAGTGTTGTTTTTTGGTAAAAACTTTGGTACACCAAACTTGTTTTAAAAAATGCAATGTGTTTCATTTTCCTTCACTATAAATGGCCACCACCTCTCTCTCTTATTAAAACCTATAAAATAACTTAGGATCCACCAATACCTTCCCATTATAATTCAAAAAAATACAATCCTTCCTACATGATGCCTCCCATTGGGAATAAATTAATTCAAGGGAGACTTTTGCCAGAAACCCAAAGGTGCTACCTGATTTAGAGGTAATTCCTTCTCTCAAGCTCCTTTATTTAATTTTTTTATACACAAATCCATTATACTTATTCCAATATTTTATAAAAAAATTAATTATATTCCAAATAGTTAGAATATTCTTTATTCTAATGGTTTGACCTAAATTTACACACACATCTACTTAATGGGTAACAAACACACAATTTAAGTGTACAACGAACTAACACTTCACTAAATGATGATTATTCATTTTTCCTTTCCTGTCTCTCATAGTGGATAATATAATGGAAAGACTATTGCTATATTTCAAATATTACATTTATTATGTCATTATTCGGTTGTATTCCTTTCACAAAACACATCCTTAGACTTTCCGTTTGGTGTAAATACGATAATATGATTTTAGAATGTGTGGACTACCACCCCCCTCAATGAAATGTGATTCATTCACACTCTAAATTAAATTTAATAAGATGGGTTTACTAAAATTATATGGTATATATGATATGTATGATATATATGATTTTTATGATATATATGATATATATGATATTTATATATTATATATAATATATATAATATATATAATATATACTAATTATATTGGAATAATGATATATATTTTTATATAGATACTTATATATAATTTTATTTAATACTTTTAAAATGACAAAAAAAATGAAAATAGAAAAAAGTTGAAATCATTCCCACCAAATATAGGTGTTTTAGTAGAATTTAGATTGTCAATCGAACCAAAATTTATTCCATCCATTTAAAAGAAAATATCTTTTCACAAAAAACTTGTTAATAGAAAAAGTCAGTAAACAAGGGTAAAATTCTTAAGGAGAATATTTAGAACAATAAAAACTTAGCAAGAAAACATATATGTGAATATAATTATTTTAGAGTCCTACTCTAATACCAATTGTATGATTGAAATATGATGTAGATGCTCAATTTATAAGAGGGGATGTGAGGTGAATTGTAAGTTTAAAAACATTTGTTTTTTACTTTCTGGAAAAATGAGTTTAACAACGTAAAACAAGACAAATTCAAATTTTAGTTCTATAAATTTTCTATGTTCCAGAAATATGGTTTCAGAAATGAAACTAAAAAAAAGTTTACATGGAAAAGATTCTACCTTAAAGCATATAGAATCTTACATATCATAGTATATAAAAAGAAAAAAGTTTAATATGGTTATAATTTCTTCCTTTATCAACATATAGTGGAAATAAACTTGAAACAAAATAGTTAAAAAGTATGAAATATTTTAACCGAAAGAGTAGGGTATCCATCATCATTGGATAAATCTCACTTTATTTATACTTTAGAGAAAGTATCTCTTACCCACACCAATGTAAGCCTTCGATTGAAATAATGGAATTTGCCTTTCTATCCTTGCAAGCCCTCGAACTTACAGGTAGCTGGAACCTCTATCATTTTATCCCTAGAAGTCATTGATTATACACAGAAACAATTGGAGTCACACGAAGAAAACTGAACAAGATGTTCAGTACACATAAGGCATGAGATTCTCTCTCTCTCTCTAGATATAACTTCAGCAGCTTGTAATCTATAGAGTGATCAATTTTATCTCAGTTTTTGTGAGATTGTTCAAATGAGCTCTTATTTATAGGAATTTCCCTAATAGTCAGCTCCCTCCCACAACGGTCATATTTTTCCTTGAATATTAGAGGGACCTATACACGTGTCACTCAAACAATGGTTGGTTAGAAATAGAACGTATGACGTCATTTAATAAATATTACAAGGGTATAAAGAAAATTTGGATACATAACCAAATATAATTTTCCAGAGTCTAAGGAAAATAATATTCAGAGTCTATAAAAATAAACAGTTGGAGACTAAAAACCATGGATATTCAGATTCTATTTTCTAAGGAATTAGGAACGTGAATTCTATAGATTTCAAAGTCATAATTCCAAGGAACATGGAATCTTAATTCTGAATAATTCGAATCTGAATTGGTAGGAATTCAGAGTCCGAATTTTAAAGAATTTGGAGTCTAAATTATGAATTATTCAGAGTCTGAATTCTGAAGAAATTAGATTCTGTATTTTAGTGAAATTGGAGTCTCAATTTCATAGAATTCAGAGTCTTAATTTTAGATAATCAAAAGTCATAATTTCAGAGAATTTTTAGTATGAATTTTTAGAGAATTGAGAGACTGAATTTTAGTGAATTCGGAGTCTGAATTTTAGAGATATTAGAGACTGAATTTTAGATATTTCAATGTCTGAAAATAGAATAACCTATAACCAAGGATTTATAGGATACTAAGGTTCTAGATGTGAAACTGATTTTTAGACATTATAAATAAAAGTAGTTATAAAATTTGAAACTATAAAATGAAAAATGAAATCATAGGCAAGGATAAAATTTCCTTCGGGAAGAAATTTTTTCCATATTATGATAATTTTTAGGGTAAATATAATTTTTCCTAAGATAACGTGTTTGTGATTTTATAAAGATGAAGGAATGGAAAAGTCAAAAGGAAAACTTATTGACTCAACAATGGTGTTTTTGGGTTTAATACTTTTGTATACATTTTCTATATACACTAAAAAGTGTTGTATCCACTAAATGATGTATATAATTGATAAAATACATACTCTATAAATAAAAAAGTTGAGGGATGTTTTATTATAATGTATCCTATCCATAAGGCTTTCACTATATTTTTATAATCCTAAACCAAAAATTAACTAAACATTTATTTTGATTCCAACAATGGAAATTGTTCTCTTTATGATACATTAGTTCATGATTTATTACATAAAAGTATAAATAATACTACCTAGAAGATGTAGATGTCCAGTTTATTTTTAAATTATATATAGTACACAATAATTTAAAATTGGGAAAACATCATCTTTATTGAAAGAATCCTTAACATGCTCATACTTAGAACATCATATTATAAACTGAGGGAATACATAAAAAATTGGTGAGTTATAAATCCTAGCACGAGTATAAATATGGCATAACATGAAGAATGTAACACATTTTATAAAATATGAATATCAATGGATCATAAAAGGAGTGAGAATCAAGAATATGAACTATGATTTAGGATATATCATTATAATCATAAGGGGAACTTGGGAAATGCAGGAACAACATAAAACAATGCATAAAAAACAAAGGTCACAGATAAATTCTAAGAAATCATGATGGAAAAAGTTTTTTAATGGAATTAGGATAAATACCTATCCAAGAATGATGTATCAATATAAAAAACACAACACGATGCAATGTAGAACTATATAATTATTAGGGGAACCTGTAAAATTTATTTTATTCTTATTATTATTTGTCTCACATATTTCATACAACATAGATTCATTCATCATCATATTTTATAACATGACCATGGAATGTGGAATAAAAATATATAATTTGTCAACAGAATTATTATAATTTCATAAAGGTTAACACTCTTGAAAGGAAAATGGAATTTGAATTCATTACCAATTCTTCTCCATGGAATATCATGGTGAAATTCCGTAGCATAATGATTTTACATAAAAAATCATAAAATGGTTTATGAGAGAAAAATGGTTCCCTCATAAATTGGTCATAAAATGGAAAATATAAGGTACATAGAAATACATATCCAAATATTATAAATTGAAAATACAATTCATTTGATAATATAGAAACATTATTAAAGGAGAGAAGGAAAGGACCACTTACTTGAGTGTGTGAATCCAAATGCTTTGGAGGTGTTTATTGAGAGATTGGGGGTGCCATGGTAGGAATGTATAGAGCAGAAAGATGAGTAATGTATTTCTCCATGGATTTTTAGTGAATAAGAATGGGATATTGGGTGGGTTTATATAGGAAATGATTCCTTAATATTTATCAAACATAGGTTTTGAACTCTATATAGAAAAAATTACGAAACCAACAGAACTCCACATGGGTTTTCTCCATCGGATACTACAAAATGGTATTGTTTTTAATTATTTAATTTTAATAGGTTTGAACATATTAAAATATCACCCTTACTAATGTGTAATTGAGTCATTATCTCATTAAAATGATTTTAAAAACATAGAATATATTAATGGGTTTGGAGCATTGGCAAAGACATTATAAAATTAATAAATTAAACCTAAAATCACAATATTTTAAAGGAAAAACATTGATTTGGTCATGCATATTCTTTAGTGTATTTATTACATCACATATAGGTCATTAAGATTTTATAATACAAACTGTATAATAATAGAGTATTTAATTTTTAACCAAAAATTTTAATATCAAAGAAAATTATGAAAAATTCTCCATTAGATAATTTTGACTCTCTTAATCAAAAACAGAATATTCTTTTATCTAATATTTTTAAATATGTGTACTTACACTTTTAAAAAAATATTTATTTATTGAGAAATTATGAGTCTGTTGATAGATACTATCTTTCAAAATAATATAAAATTAAATTTTAAATCATAAATATTATATGACAATTTATATTTTGTAAAATTTATTTAATAAAAAAATTTATTTAAATTATTATTTGTTTTAAAAATAAATTTACCCAATAAAATAAATTTATTAATTGAATTTGAATATTACATGATAATACAGTTTGTGATTTATTGTATCATAAATCAAAATTATTTATAAAGTAACAATCAGAATTAAATATAAACATCATTATATTTAAAATAATATATATACACATTTTCAAATTACTATGTTCACGGTACATATCAATTTAATACACCATAAAATTCCATAAGAGTATAGTGCATGATGGTGATACTTTCATGGGATTTTTTGATGAACATGGTTTGGGTCGTGATCATGATGATCTTGAGATTATGCTATAAAATGATTCACTCATTCTTTTGTTTTGTATTCTAGATTTGTCTTATTCAGGGGATAATCCTTGGGATTCTATCTCCCTTATAACCTTGGATAAATGTGTTACATATGGTATGATCCTATTGGTTGAGGCTATCACATCCTTTTTCTATAAAGATTGTATTTTATAAAACCCTATAATTATACTATTGATGTGATCATTGTTCAAAATATATATTATCAATGATAATGATTGTTAATTGTATTTTAAATATGATATAATTAAACCAAGGAAGATGATGTCTTTTCAATAACTATAATAAATAACATGAAATTTAAATAAATTTCAATTAGAATTATATTTTTAATATTTCAAGTAGTTAAAGTTCATCTACCATTTAGATGGAGAGAATGATAAATAGTGGTCATTGATTAAGAATATAAATGTTAAGGATGAAATATAATTGATGGAGTGGGAAAAATTTATGAAAATATTTCTTAAAATTATTTCTTTAAAACTCTTTAATGTTATCCCTTAGGTTTTATTATCAACAATGATAAAAAATAGAAATATTCATTTGTGTTTGAAAAGAACACATTTCAAATACATTTGTTATAGAATAGTTTGGGATTTAGGAAATAGTGGTTTTATTTTTACTCAATGTAATGATAGATTTCAAAGACTGGTTCCATGGTTATAGGGAACTGAATATATTAATGAAGTTTCATATTGAAGGTGAAAATGAGAAAAGAGGAAAGAGGATCCAACTAAAAACATGTAAAAAATGTGGGAAGTAACATCCAGAAAATTCTGTCAAAATGAAATAGAAATGATCCAAGCATGGGAGAGAAGGCCACAAATCATATCAATGTTGAAGACACATAACGATTCTAGCCAACATGATGTGAAAAAGAAGGACACCTCCCAATTCACCACTAATGATTCAATGACTAAACTATAGGGATCAAGGGAACTATTAAACATAGTGCACTAAACCATAGGTCCTTGATGGTAATTAGGGTCAGAAAACACCAAAATCTAATGATCAAGCGATTTATTATGCCATTAGTAGTGATGATGTAAACCATGAAAATAATTTCACACAACGTACACATCATATTAACTCAAGAATATAAAAAGGTTTATTTTATTCTTGTTCTACACATTACTCTTTCTCTCTTTGTCTCTATATATATTTCTAGTACTATTGAATAGTGTCCATGATTCCTTGATGTAGAGATATATGTAAAAACACATTGTGGTGAAATTATTTCAACCCATGATTTGGACTCTTCCCATACTAGCGAGTGTTAGAATATTATATTCGTGAATATTATAATAATTATAATTGTGGAATTCAATGTAATATTTAGCATGGATTATATCTCATTTTATAGAGAAAACATTATCTATTGAGAAAAGGAAATATCCTTTAATATTATGAGCCATCCAGTGATCCAAGAGAAATGTAAAGAAATAATTAATCTCATTTGGAATATCCATCAACAATGAGGGTGTTCATATCATGTGAAAAAGTATAAAATTCCAATTTTTTGAGTAAATATATGTTATAAAACCAAAGAAAGTCACCATTATTATGGAATACACTAATGTATTATTTATGAGTTACATGGGAATCCACTAGATCGTGAGGCAGTGTTCTCAATAGAGCTCATACCCATAGTAACTCATATCTCAATGTACCCGTACAAGATGGAACCAAAAAAACAATAGGATTCAAAGAAGAATATTCAAGATCATTTGAAAAAATTGTTCATGTTCCATAGTTCATGTTCCCTATTAATCCTCTTAATATGATTTTATCTCACCTGCATCAATGATTTATATACTCAAGAGACTATGTGTACTATGGAGAACACAAGGTCCACTAAGTCAAGAGAGAAAACGTAATTAAATAATTCTTACATTTAACATTTTTAGTGTTTTATATGAGTCTAATTTTCTCAATACGAATAACCTTTTGATACAAGATTTGTATACTAATTACGGGGTATATCATTAAATGATGAAATATTTATGAATAAAATAGTAGGGTCTCTATATATGGACTATTATGTAATTTTTAATTTTAATCTACCCCATAATTACACATAGTTAAACAACTCTTTATTTCATTCAATTTCTCTACACCATAGTATATAATAACCCCTCTATAACACCACCATGTCCTCCATTAATGGACATGAGAGGCCATTTCTTGTTTTTTGGTGTTGAATTTATAGAACATTGAAATCAGTAACCTAAATAAATGACACACATTTTATTCCTCTTAATTATCTTTCCATATTTTGTCAAGTGCCATCAGAACATCTTTATCTAAAATTACATATTTATTTATTCTATATTCCTAGTTTCTGGATTTCATCTATTTCTAGCCTGACTGAGGATAGTATTGGATGAGTGTGATTCTATAAATAATTTGTATGTGGTGTCATAAAATAACACTTAATATATACTTATTTTATAACTCATTAATTATGGTATTTTGATGGATTTTTCATGTTATGAATTATATTTAGGAGTAATATTATTATTACAGTTCTTCCTTAGTAAAATTAGCTCTTTGAACGGAAATAAACCGTAGGTAAAGGTAACCCCAAGGGGAATTATTTAGTGATAAATTGAAATAAATTTCAGTTAATGAAACTCTATTGTTTCTTAATGTGTATTATATGAATTAATATAAATAAAAATGTCTCAATAAATTAAAAAAAATTAAATATGTCTAAAATAGTATGAAATGTATTTTTTTTCTTAAATCAAAGGTGGAGAAATAGAAATTCACAACCATCAATGGTTATTAATAAAATTGAAATTTCAGATTAATCTAATGTAATTGAATATAGTAAATTATTAAATTGTGTTTTTATGTGTGGTAAATAATGTAAGATAGTTACTCCTGAGGTATATATAGATATTATATTCATAAAATTTAAAATGGAGAAAAGTATGTTTAATTGATGAATTTGAAAGTTGTATACATTCAATTGAAGTAAATGAAAGATTATGGAATTAAATTTCAAAATAGTAATGGTGTTACATGAATTTCATTGATAAATCCTTACATAATGTTGTAAATTTGTTTTTAGATAATTTTTAATGATTCATTTGATGGAATTAAAAATGAAACTGATGTCAACATGAATAATGAATGTGGGGAATTTTTTCCTAAGAACTTGAATTCCATTTGGTGTTTTAAAGATGATAATTATGTGATGAGAACTCTTATTTTATGTGATACATGATTGGTGGTTTTATAGGGATGATCACCCAAAATAAATTAAATTGTAAATTAATTGGGATGTAATGAATGAGTACATGACACTATGTATATGTTGTGTAATGGAAATTCTAGGATGTGTTCTTGGATTCCATGTGAATTCCTAGATGAGGGACTTACTTTTCTGTAGTGATAGATGAATAAGGAATTCTAGGTTGAGAATTTCTATTCCTTGCAAATTCTAGGAGGATTAGTCAAATTCAACACATTAAAACATGATTTAAGAGAATGATAAGATGAACATATTGAATCCATGATGTTGTTAATGTTTATAAATTTCCTTGTTGCATACTTTGAGACACACATTATTTAGATGAAGAAGGTGGAGTCAATTGAGGTCATGAACCAATGGATCAAAAATTGCATAGGTTTACACAACTATCTAAGAAAACTCTATGCATATGGGGGATGTTTATATTTATTCATATTTTGAAATTACTAATCATTTTACCTTAATCATAGCCACATGAATAATTATTTCATAGGATTTATTTTAGGGACACTATTGGTGGTGGCCTACTGAATTTTACTTACACCACACTCATGCCACCTTGAAAAATGGGCTCCTGATCTGAAACGAATTTTGATATGACATGTTCTTATTAGGATATCCATGATTTAAATTAATAATATTTTTTCATTCTAGTTATTCATATGAAAATGGTACTGAACTAAAGATGTAATAGGTTTGGGATAATAATTAGTTCTATTTTTTTATTAGGTTCTCTTCTATATTGTCTACCCATAGGGTATCTATTCTGAAATGTTTGTAATGCACATTTTTATGTCATTTTCATTATTATTATTTTCTACATGTCATGCCTTATTTCTAGTGGGAATTTATATTTTTTTTTGTGTTTTCATTATTTTATTTGATATTTCCTCCAAAACTAGAAGGTATAGTCTTCCTACTATATTCATATGGACCCTCAAAACCAGTTAGTTGCATCAATTATACTAGAAGGCATTCCGGATTCAATGTGGCGTGATATCACAGAGCATTAGTTCAGTGGTATCAGGGGTGAGGTGTTACACTCAGTTTTGTGGAGCACTCTAAATATATAGATAGATTTTTATATTTTATGATTGAAAGGGTCAAAATAATTGAGGACCATGTGGTAGAAATAATAAAGATATAGAAAAATGATTTTAGATAACAAAGATGTTATGAAAAAATAGTAAATCATAGTGATGGGTAACACGTGTTATAGAATAGGTGAATGGGAGGTGAAAATATCAAATATACATAACATAGTAGTAGATTTTTTACATTTAGTTCATAAACATCGAATAAATGTGTTGGTTTAATTTTTTTCACTTTTTTTTATAATATGTTTATGCTACTCCTTATTACAAAATTTTATTTACTTATATATTTTTAGTGGTGGGGTTTTTGATATTTTCATGAAAAGAATTAAATTAAATCATTATTCATGATAAATAATTATGTATTATTGAGTAATATATTTTATTGATAATTATAAATTATCATTTTTACATTGTATTTATTGTTTATTGTTACTGTTGGGGGCTTTC
Source organism: Viscum album (assembly GCA_963277665.1). Lineage (NCBI taxonomy): Eukaryota > Viridiplantae > Streptophyta > Magnoliopsida > Santalales > Viscaceae > Viscum > Viscum album. The sequence goes on along the minus strand of OY728138.1, from coordinate 633,681,816 downwards.
CAGTGTAGTAACGATTCCCCGTAATCTTATATTAGACCTGGGATCAAATTTGGATGGGAACGAATTTTTGTAGGAAGGTGGAGACAAACACATGTTGCAGAAAGGTGGTTTTGTAGGGATCCCACATTCTTGATGAAGTAGACAATTTGATGGAGTCATGAGACTACACTGGGCCTTCAGACCTATTTTGGGGGCCTTTGATCCATGTAATGATCTGTATTCCCACTAGGCCTTCAGGCCATGAACTGAATAAATAAATCTGGATGGGTGGGCTATCCCTTTAGGGGGGATATGGCCTCCCGTTGTGACCTGTGTGTATGGTGTGTGTGTTTTTAATGTAACTGAACCCCCAATCACATAATATATATATATATATATTAATTATTTATTAGTTCTTTTTATTGTCACTAAATCATTACATTTGTTTTATTATTATAAATTTTTATTATTTAATTGGTTATAATTTTATATAATTGTTAGTAAATATATATTTATTATGAAATGATAATTATAAATTGTAAATTGTAAATTATTTTTTATAAATTAGAAATAATTTTTTTCATTTAGAAAAAATATTATTCCATTAACAAAAAATTATTAATAATTACTTTTTTAACTATTCACAATTTTTTATTTATAATTACTTATTACTTATCAATGATTGCATGAATTAATACCTAACTGTTTTAAATTAATAATTAGTAATTTATTTTTATTTATTAATTATTAAGAAATTTTTGATTAATAATTACTATTTATTAATGGGGTTATTAATATTAATTTATCTATTTATTTTAATAAAATATTAGTAATTGTATAAATTTTAATTTTTAATAATTAATTAGGTGTACCTTGAATTATTCAGTTGTTCTATTTATTATATATTTTATTTTTTAATTTAATTTAACATTTTAGATATATTATTACATATAAATTAATTGGGTATTGTAATTTTTCACTAGAGATTTATACAAGAATGTGGTGGAGTAATGTGAAGATGGGTTACCTCCAATGAAGTGGGTTTTCCTTCACAAAATGTTTTAAACAACAAAGATAAATAAAAAATAGTAATTAAAAAATTTGAAAAATTAATAATTGAATTAAATTTTTTTGTAATGAAAAAAATTAAAATTAAAGAAACATAATTACATAAAAACTAAAACTAAATTATTTATAGTGGTTATAAAAACACAAATAAAATGATTCAAACATATATTAAGGTTAATCTTTTATGAAACTATGATGGATTAATTAATTTCTTTTCAAAATCCATGTTTACTGCAATATAGATACCACTAAAATTCATTTTTCTAATATTGTGGTTCCAATGCTTACATCTTCATATTCATATTTAATTTTTTTGTTAGGTTGACACCAATCAGTGTTGAGAGGTTGAGTGGTCTTATTATCCTATAGTAGAGAAAATGTTCTAGTTGTGGACACTCTTATATATTTATATCCAATTTTTTCAATAATTCATTGTGATAATACACGATTTCCTTTATAAAAATCAATTTACAAACAAAGCTTCATTAAAGTTGACACAAAATAACGTAATTATGTTTTAAAAACATTGTCTTATTTTTTATTAAAGTAGTGTTTTAAACAAAATATAAAGTAACTATAGAATTTAAGTCTATATAAGTATAAAAAATTTATAATAATTGATGAAATTGAAAAATGTTTGTGGATTTGAAGACATCACTATAAAGGGAATTCATATCCACATTGTTTGGTGTAATATAATGTGGGATGTCATGCGATTTATATTCATTTTTCAAGGAACAATGTCATTTCTTTTATGATAATATAACCATGAAAAATAATGAATTGTAGTTTATCGCCATATAAAAGAAGAAATTAGGGATTCATGTCCTATAAATGGTTTGGTGTGGAACATACATATGGTCATTTTTTTGGTTCACTCATACAGATTAGAAAAATAATTCAGAGGGGTTTTTATTAGTATGGATTCATATATATCTTAGTACATTAAAACACATTAATGAATGAGTGAGGATTCTTCCAAGTAGGTAACCCTTGATAATTAATTGAAAAATTGAAAAATATTCAGTGCATGAATATGGTTTTAGAGGAACCAACCTCTTATGGAAAAAATTGTAGTCTAAATTGATCCATTTTCATTTAGGAATTCATAATGAATAAATGACTATTTTTAATCAAATGAATGTATCCTAGTTGAATGTTAATTCAAATATAAACCAATAGAACCATGTATGGTGGGAATGTACATCCTATTTAGTCGGAACCCATAAGTATTTATGTTATCGTAGTTTTCAAAAATATTAGGTAGAACAAGATGGTATACACTCTATTAGGTGTCCTAGGAAATAATAGTTCCCAAGTAATCCCAATAAGGTTTAAAATGGAACTAAACAGAAAGTGACTAGGTCATTTTTGTTACCCAAAGTTCCAATGAGGGTTGAGTGGTGATAAAAATATATAGACCATGGAAAATTGGTCTCATTAGTGATTTATTGAGTGTTGGGAGTATCTCTATAAGGATGGATTCCAGGATCAATTATCATTATCCCTCCTTGCTTAGTGTTAAAACCAATAATGAGACTTTCACCTAAGCCTATGTGAAATGATTTTTGGAATAATTATAATTACATATAAATAATATTTATTTATAATTCATATAAAGGAGAGTTTTTGAAATTATTGGAATGCAATTTAGATCAGTTTTTTCTGTGGAGAGTCTTATTCAGTCCATAGTTTTAAAAATGTGATATTATGGGTACTTTTATTGGAAAATAAATGTCGGTATACCTAGTATCCTTTTATAAATACTTATGAATATCGGTATGAAACTGTGAATTTAGGAAACATTATTAATATACATACACGAAATTAGTAGTTTATGCATCCACCATTGATAGTGGGAATGCGAAACATCATATGGGAATGCATAGGGTCTTCATTATGAAACTAGTGTTGGTGCTCAATAGGTGCTGTGTGGGGTTTTAATACGTAATAAAAATGTATTTCATCAGAGTATATACTGACCTGAATTTGGGAAAAATACATTAGAAAGACCTTACTGAAATGGGAATAACATGTGATTTTTGGGTCTATTTTAGATCTATATGTTTTCAAAAAAAACCTAACATTATTATCCCATGTAAAATATATATTCTTATAACCTATGTATTTTGTGGAAAAAATATTTCCAAAAGGACATAAAATATGTATTTGAATAAATTTATTGAATCTATAATATATTTGCGAGGATAAGTTCTTACCACCAATCCTATAGATTATGATTTTTTTAGAAATGAAGAACCCTTATATTATAAAAAATAGGGAAAAATTTGGTGATCAAAATTACATATTATTCAAATAGAGATATTTCCATTATTATATGCTTAGAATATGTTATTTAGTCATGGGGTGCATTGTGGTGTTCAACCCAAAGTGCAAGGAACACATTTTTTTTCAAAGAAGAGGCATATAAATCCTATATTCAAATTATAGGTTTGAATATATGATAAATGATCCATAATTGTTGTAATGTTGTTGTGGAATATAATCATAAATAATTATATATCTTGGATCATTAATATATATAACTCCCATTTCAATTAAGTAGATTAATTTGGGATTAAAATAGAAGGACATAAAATGACTAAAGGAAATAAAAATATATAAAAAAGAAAATACAAATTAATATTTTTAATTATGTGGTATAAAAAAAATTGATCTCTAAAAATGAAATAAATTTATGAGTATTTGAAATATTGAAAAATTACTAAAAATAATTACTCTTGATATGTTTTTAATTTCTATTTTTGTGTAAATTTAATAAAGAAATATATGGATTTTTAAGTGTGTTTTAAGAAAATATAATGACCATGATAGTTGAGGGAAAACTAGAAACATGAAATTATATCAATAAAAAATTAACATTTAAATTAATAATATAAATAAATATTATCATTCATTATATCTAGTTTTAACCAACTTAATAGTTTATTATTGAAGAAGTTTCCTATGATACCGTGCATAAGGTCTCTCCTCTATAGGCAGTACACCAATATTTATCACCCTAGTTTAAACATTGGAGATAAATTATACACCAAAACTCTGCTATAATCACCCCCTCAAATTAAAATATATAACAATGATGATGGTAACATAAAATTGAATTTCTAGAATCAACATAATAAGACAACTCGAGGATCCTCTCCATTATACATGTTTCCTAAATTTAATAATGGACTTCAAGTGTTGAATTCCAATATTAGAAAGATGACCTATATTAGTAAATCTATATACTTTATGTAATTTTATTATTAGTTAATATTTTAATAATCCTATCATTTTTCTCATGAAATAATTGATTCACCTCTTTGAAATAAAAATTATGTTAAATAATTTGAGAGATGTGGTAGTAAAAAGAAACATGATATCTCATATCATAAGGTAAATAAAATAAAATAATATAGGAATCCTATGACTCCAATAACTTAACAATATCATTTATTATTATATGAATCATATGTATAACAAATATTACGAGATAGAGGAGCCCCATAATATTATTATACTTGTTTTAGTGATCATCTAATAATATCCCTATTCACTAAAATCCTATAATAAAGTTGTCTGAAAATAACACAACTCAAAGTGATTTAATAAAAAACTTTCCCATTCAATATAAAAAATTTAATTAAACTTGTTTTAGTGATCATCTAATAACATCCTTATTCACTAAAATACAATAAAAAAGTTATCTAAAAATAAAACAACTCAATGTGATATAATCAAAACACTTTCCCATTTAATATAAAAAATTAAATTCATTTTTGATGATAAAATTTATCTAAAATTGAAAAATTATTCAAAGGCCTTAGTGATTCACCCAATGATACATCTTACCATTAACATAAAATAATATTTCCTTATTTTAAAAAAACAAATCAAAATGTGGCCTCTTAAATGACATTTGTGATACTCCATCAACAAGGGTTATTAGCATGATAATGATTAATCACACAAATATAATGATATAAACATTCCCACTAGAATGTGTATCAAATAAATTATATTTATACTTATTAAAATAACCATTCTAACACATAGAGTGGCCTATAGATATAGAACATTTCACTATTTTTTAATACTACTCTTATATTCATGATTCATAAAAAAAAATTCTATTTTGTAAAAATTCATCACATGTAACTCATCCCTGTAATTATGATCATCACATATCACTTTAATATGAAAGGATAAGAATTTACACTCTTTAATTCAATTTTATAACCACATTTACTACATCCCATAAAAGACTATAAGTCTCATCATTGTTAAACTAAAATAAAAACATGATAAAAAAAGATACAACTCCCCTAATTATCATCTCATCAAGGCTGGTGTAAGAATGTTATGAATATATAGGGGTCAACATTCTAAGAATCATTCCTAAATATTTTTATTCATAATAAGTATTCACTTTATGATAATCAATAACAGCATGAAATTTCATGTGATATACATTAGTGGGTATTCCTAGGCTATATATATAAATAAATTATCTCATTTATCTACTTTGTATAAAATAAATGAATTTCCTCAAAAAATTATAAAATGTTATCAAAAACCATAATACTCCATGATAATAATCTGAAAAACATTAATACACTAATCGGCGATACATTATCAATCCATTTGAAATATAAAATATACAATACAGATAAATGTGTAGTAAATGATGATTCCAATTATTATAATACCAATATATATTTATAACTATTATATTTATGTACTTATATGTGTAGTACCAATAGATTCAACATGACCGACATGATTATGTTCTATATATTTTTTTCAAAGGATATACTATATTTTCATTTGTAACAACCTAATAGATCATTACACCACCCATATCAATGATATAACAAATGAAATGGTATTTTTGAGGGATTTTATTGAACCAATGGGTTTTTTGGGGTTCCTTAGCCTTAAAATCTTTCAATTATTTTAAGAAAGGATTTTTAGTAATTAAACACTTTATCTATGTGTATTCCTTCTTATATTTTAATAAAAAAAATTCTACCTCATTTTTTGTGAAAATAATGTAGGATAATTTGACATTTTTTTTCAAATAATGGAACCACCATTGAGGGAAAAAATAGATTGAGATCTCTTGTAATAATTTTTGGATTTGATTCTGTGGTCTGTATAATAATTTATAATAAGATTATTAAAAACTCTAAAGACCATGAAATAATCATTTTAACCCCTTAATTAGCTGAGGATAATCTTGAAAATAATATTCTGACTCTCAATCAGATTCAATTTGCTATAGAAAATTTATTCTCAAAGAATATGAAATACATGGGAACGTAAATTATATAGAATAAAGGATTTATCTTATTGTGAATGAATATTTTATCTAAACCATCCTTTTAACTATTTAAATATATATACATTCTTTACAACCACCCATAATATATCATTTCTATTATATGTGTTTTGACAAAGTTCAATAAACATATTAGTCATATCTTTATATATTTATATTAACATTAGATATGTGAATTCAAAAAATAAATTCATTGTGAAGATCCTTTCCAACCACATTTTTACAAAATTTAGTATTTCATTTTCATTTGAAAAAAGTATTACTTCATTCATAGAGAATATCAAAAATGGTATATAATACATATAATATATTTAGATACAGAAGAATAAAATTGTTTCATAATGAAAAAAATAGTTTATTGAATCCTAAAACTATATGATACAACTGTGATATTATTACATTTATCCACAAAGAGACTGTCCAAACACGCATACCATATCTTGCTAATATGGTACTATAATATAATTTGGTTGTGTTATATACATGTAATCTAGTAAATTCTGATTAATAAAAAAAATTATATCATTTATATATATCTCATAATAAAAATATATTATTTTGACTAATATTATCTAAATTAAAATCATAATTAATAATAGGGAATTGGTTTCACCATAATCAATATCATGATTTTTTTTATAACCCTTTGTAATAATTTGTTTTTATGGGTACCATATATTTTAATTTAATTATCAAAACCCCACTTATGTTCCATAGTTCTTAAAAACACATTTTTTCAGTAATTCTTCAAACACGGTCAGTGTAAATGGTACCAAACTTATATTTCATGTATATTATCCATTTATTTAAATAATTACTATCATCTCCCTCTCATTATGTATCTAGTACGAAATCTATAAACATTATTCAATTTTATATTTTAATAAGAAATGTATATCTCTGCTACAACTAATGAATTCTATAAGACTTTTGGTAATAACCTATAAAAATTTACATGTCCTCATCATATAATCCTTTCGAATTGAATAGAACTACCATATAGAAAACACCTCCTATTTATTTGTCCCAAAATTCTGTGAGATAAATTTTCCATATTTATAGATTTTAAAAAATATATTCCATATTGGGGAATATACTATTATTTTTCTAAAAAAAATTTCTATAATAAGACATGATAAATTATATTTATTAGGTTACTTAGGATAAATAAATAATCTGTAATTTTATTACTAAGAGTCAAATTATTGGGAAAAAACATTATATATATATACTTTAAAGTGTAAAATTTTGAAGCCTCAATGTACATATATCATATAGTGTCTATTTGACTACTTTAGATGGAATGAATTTATGTTGGAATGCATAATATTATATTGAAAAAAATAGAATCAATAAGAAATTTCAAAATGAATCATCATATATCACACCACTTCAAACAAGTTATGTTTCCCCTACTAAAATAATTTATAAAATAATGGTTTTTTTGGATGAATGATTTGTGAAATAATTCCAAAACATATTATAATATAAGTAAGTTCATGAATAATGTAACCACCATAATGATCTAATCATAGAATAATAATTCATTTACCAACTCTATCAAATAATTATTTGAAAACTATTTTATCTTTCCAAAAGTTTTATAGTATAGTAAATAAGAAACACATAACTATTAAAATTTATGTGATAAATTAATTTTACTAAGTACCTATAAGAACCAAATTATTTATTACTAATTTCTCCATATAAATCACAATATATATAATCCAATAGTTATTCATACCTTTCTCTTTTTAGAAATAATTAATTTGGTCAAATTTCATAATAAACCATTTTTCATTTATTAAATACATCAAAATCAAATGAATCAAATAATATATATATATATATGGATTCAATTAATGTGCTTCTCAAATAAATATCCAAGAGGATAATTCCATTGATAAATTTTTCTTGAATTGATATTGATATTCTTTATTTGAATGTTATACAATTTTGCATCAATGTCTGTAATTTATAAACCATTCACCATATTATATTTTACCTAATTTTTTTTATTAATTTATGTTTAAAAAACATTTTATTAATAATGAATGAAAATAACTTATTATCTAATCAATACAAAGAAACCAGATTTATATTTAATTTCCTTCCAATTAATTATATTCTAATTCTAGTAATAATCTACTCAGTAGAATTGTATTTTCAGTTTAAAACTCATATCCATTGACTATACCCCCATTATAAAAGAAGTATTTCTTAATGTTTAATCAATAATTCCATATTTTTTGTCTATGATTATAAAAAAAAATTCTGATGTAACACAATTCTCCAATAAAATAAAGTCTTAATTTAAATTATTGATTTATATAACATTTACATCTATATACCAAAAAGTGATCTTTATAATAAATCATGTAAAAATTAAATACAAATATATTATTATTTTATAAATAATAATCATAAGTTCCTTCAAAATGATAATCATTATTCATGATATGACCTAATATAATGATATATATATATGTATGATTATATATTTTCTATATTTTCATAAATAATAATTAATTAATGTACTTCCACTAAAGAGATGGCCCCAATCGACATTACATTTTTATGGAAAATATTCATATTTCACCATATATTTGTTCAATTTAGTATTTATTTTAAAAATTTTCTATTTATGTAGGCATCATGAAAATAATGTCATATATGAAATGTTGATAATATAGAGATTATATATATTACCAATTAATAAAATAAACTATCATAAATATATTCCTCATGTCATGAAATAATTTTTGGGTCACCTAGTAAAGTGTAACCGGAAACATACAATAGATCATGGGAGCCCACTCCTCTTAAGGAAGCATATATAAAATATTCCTTAATATAGATAATCTATATGAACCCATAATCAACAGGAATTAACTGGTAAGATAACATTTATTACAAATGATTATGTAGTTTTGGAATTAGAATGCATATGATTTATATGAAATTTTTATCATCTGAGGTTTTTAAACATATGATTGAAATATTGGACAAATGATAAGAATTAATTTATCGTATAAATTAGTGCTAAAAAATATAATAATTCAATAAAATATTTAAATAAAATAAATTTTAATATGAATAAATTATTGACCATTTTATTTATTTTTCTCGAATGAAAAATTTATATTATTGATTCATATCAAAATTAGGCATTAAATTACATCATTTAAAATTAACAGTACAAATCCTTTATACGACATTTATATCCTATAATCAATTCAAAATAAAATATTACATTTTCACATTTCTACACATATCTTATTTAATTATTAATATATTAGTAATTTATTATAGGATAATCTTAAATTAGGGTATACAATAATAATAATCATATATTTCCTATAATATGTTATGATATGTTTGTTTTTATAGTACAATTCATAATTTATACCATATCATATTAAATTATATTTCACAATTCAAAATTATGATTATATAATCAATTTTTTTAATCTAGGATTATCACTCATATAACATAGTAATTTTTATTCATGCATACAAAATTGTTTAAAATCATATATTTTCATGAATCATATACAATGAATCATTCTTTAATAACATATGATAAAGAAAATAAAAAGAAATCATATTTTGAAATTTTATATTATAATACAAAGATATAGTTTTCAACTAACTAATAACTAGCCAATATATATTATACCTAATAATTAATAAAATATAAATTATTTGATACATTATATTTTCAAAAAGGTTTGAAAATATATCAGTTCAATATAATGGTAGATTTGATACCATCAATATGTTTTTAGGTACATATTTTACTCACAATAGCTTATGAAACCCAATAAAAAACCATATCTATCATTATCAAATCAACATTTATTTAATTAAAATAAAAATTAATAGGCACTACATATAAAAATTATTCTATATATTTTGATAATATTTGAGATAGATCATTGAATTAAAACCCTCATTTTTTATCTTCCATATGTAATAAACTTGTCACTATAATTCTATAATTATATAATATATCCCATTGATTCAAATCGTGTTATAAGCCATTATATTTAATTTTAAATGAAGACAGAGGAGGAAGAGATAATGGAAATAGTTAAATAAAATCACCATACTCACCAAATTAATGTTCTAATCTATTATACTGTCATCTATCAGATAACAAGTTTTTTTGAAAATTACTAAACTATTTTTGAAAGAAAATATATGTTACCAAAAACATTATATTTGAATAGTTTAATGATTGATGAATGTTTCAAACATCATAACATGTTTATCATTAAGTAAATTAATTAACATATTTTACTCTTTAATTATAGTAATCCTTTAGAATTCTCTTATATTTTATATGCAAAAAATATCTCATTTCCTATTGCAAGTAATATTATATTATATAATCATCACATACCTCTAATAATATAAGCATATCACTTATAATCATAATTATAATTTTCATATCATTATTTAATGCTTTGATAAATGATATATTATGGTTCATCATAAATTAGTGAAAATTAAATATTTATCATAAATAATTCCATTGGATATTAGAAGTATTACTAAATATGGTAATTATTTATAGACTAAGGGCCCCTTAGTCAATATATTAAACAAAACAATAAACTTATGTATCTCTAAAATATTAAAAATCAATCGCACACATAAAGGAAACATGTTTTCCAATCAGTAATGTATATGAAGAAAAGGTATATATTAAATAATGGCAGGAAAAACAATGCTATAGTATAATATAATTTCTTAAAAGTAAATAATGGATATTGATTTTAGATTCCTAATAAAGTATGTACTTTACATATAATAGAAAACAACTGCATTATTATGATAATGAAATATGAAAAGAAATTATTCATAATTTATAGAAATAAGGAATGATTAATGATCACTAAATTTCATATGTAATCATTTAGTGGATACTGTATGATAAAGAAATATTCGTGGGTTTATAATACATGTAATCCCAGTTTTCTGATTGTAAGTGAAGATGTGATTTGGGTAATACAATAAATTTTACCAGGAAGCCTATTAATATCAAATGAATATGTGATGTAATTTTGACTCAAGGGGATACAAAAATGGGAATACATATATAATTGTTAATGAGTAAAAAATGTGTTATCTATTCATTAGATATTGTAAAAATTTATGGTATAAATGGATTTTTCACATGAGGTAAAATTTGTTAACTGATTTTGGTGAAAAGGGAAGATGCCTAGGATATTCCTAGGATTCCATGTAATTAATCTCATATATGATATGTTTTCAAGAATGGAAGACTAATTATAAAGAGTTATAAAATAAAATTGTTTAATTCAATGAGGCTATGCGATTTTTTGTACATTGATGTTTGTGGTATGATATCATTGGTTTGAGTTGATGTAATCACATACTATATGTTCATCTTTGATGGATGTAATATTATGGTATCATGTATAAAAATTAATCATAAATTTAATGTTTTCAATTATGTATCATGTTCATGGATATTAGTGTATGATATTTTTATATAAAAAATAATGAAATTATAATTCAGTAATGGATTAGAGTTTATAAATACACAAGATAAGAATAATGTTGAAAAAATAGGATAAACAATTTTGTTTCAATATGATGGATTCATAAATAAAAATACACAGTATAGAGGAGAAATAAATTTCCTAATAAATGGGGTTGGGAAACATTTATTGGGATATATCTACATTTTTTTAGAAATAGGTAGTCTTCACATCAGTCAAAAAAATAAATAAGTATTTTTAATGTCTAGATGTTAGGAAGAATGAATTTTATATGCTATATGATAGTAATATCAAACTAAAGTTATTTTATATTAATGTAATTCACTTTTTTTTTATTTTAAATAAAGATAATATTCAAAATATGATTTAATACATAAGAGATTAATGGCTTTTTATTGGAAACACATTAATAGTTAAAAAATAAAAATTCTTCTACCATGTTGAATGAAATATTTTGAGCTCGATGGTGTTACTATTGTAAAGAATGAAAATTCTATTAAAAACTATGAAAAATATTCATAATGAAAGATTTTCTTGGTTGTGTATCTCTAAGGGAGCACTACTATAATGACCCAAAAGTTTATAATTTGATTACGTTTAAAAAAGACAATTTCTATGATAGATATATTCACATCGAAAAATGAAAATGAATAAAGACATTATATGAAAATATAAAATAAATATTTCAAAATAAAAGCTAAATTTGTAAAACCCCATGGATTTATAAATACATTTAATATCGAATGTAATGTACAGAACACCGAGTCTCTACCAAAAAATACTTCTTTTATATTTATTTAAATATGATAGGTATAACCAAGACATTAATTTTTTTCCTTATTTTGTTAATTCAATCTCAAAAAATGAACATACACAATTATGATCTGTAGGATATTTAGATGCTTATAAGATCAACTAATTTTTTTGCGAATAGTAAATTGACACTTTTTAATTGTAATTTTACCCTTATGAATATTAATATCACCCTTTATGAATATTAATCCAGACAAATAATTAGTAACCTCACCCATAAATGTATAAATTAAATTGTGATATTTTTAAATGAATATAAAATATAATTATATAACAATAATAATAAAAAAAATTAGATATTAATAATTATGTATTATTATTTTTATAAAATAAAAATGTTTATTTAATATTTTTTAATTAATGTAATGAATCAAAAAAGAATTTATTTTCATAAAATAGTATTATAATTTAATATTTTCGTTTATTATAGTTAAAATATAATTTTATTATACCTTACATAAATTTTTAGACTGTCATTAAATCAGATGTTATTTTGAAATTTGTATTTTATGAGTAAATAATGAGATTAATTAAAATTTTAATTTCTATTATTTAGAAAATTACTTTCCTAAAAAATAAATCATTTTTTAATTCTACATTTTGAAAATGGTTAGGATGATTTTTTGGTATTCTTTTAAATAGTTGATTTTTTGTGAATAGTAAAAAATAGAGTTTTTATGAAAATATGATATTTTTTAGGACAAAATAAATAGATATTTATGATATAAAATTTATTAAACATATATAATAAATAAAAAATGATGAAATAAAATAAAATTTTTATATTAATAATTAATAACATATAAATAAATATTTTCTTGGTTAGAATAAAAGAACCATTATCATTGTTGATGTTGGGCAAGCAATACGCTAACAAATATACTTGTGTTCCTTTAAAATAAAAATTATGAGCTATAAATTATTTTCACAACCTTGTAATTAATTATTATGTATGATGGATGTTTTTGGATGTCAATTTTTAATTTTATAGTTATATAATCTTAATCTTATCCAAATGTATGTACAATTCTTGTGTATGGAGAGAAAATAAAAAATAAATATTTAAGATGTTTTTTTGAAATATATATGAGTGAAAATATATAACTATAGAATATAAAATTTTATTTTGAACCTAATTTATTTATTTTTATGATATAATTTTTTTATATTAAATAAATAACATTAATTATTTTATAATGCTGATGCAATCCCTGTGAAAATGGAAGATAAAATAAATAAATTATTTTTTTTAAATTTATAAAAATAATAAATTTACCCATAATCTATATAAATTTACTTGTATGTTTAAATTTTTCCCTATATAACATTTTTTATTCTAATTAGTGAAATTTGGACCCATATAGATAACATTAGTCCCATTATATTATTTTTAAAAAAGAAAGAAAATGTGTTCACTCTATAATTTTCAAATAGTATAATATTATAATATATGGTTTTATAGAAGTGTTTTTAGAGAAATAATAGACTTTGGAAATATAATAGAATTGTATTTATCATTTTCTTTTTTTTTAATTTTCAGTAATAAATATTCACATTTTTGTTTGTAGTAAATATGAAGTAGTAAATATTTAATTAAAGAATAAATAAAACTAATGACTTTAAAAATAAAGAAATATGAATTCATAATTTTAAGTTAATAGAAGATTTATATTGGTACTTATAATATGTTTATTCTATAATAAATAAATTTAATTGGATATTGTAACTTTGTTTTGATGTTCTTAAAACCATGATTTTGAATAGTTTTTAATTAGAACAATTTATTTTTCAATGAATAAAATATTTTATTAAGATATTTATAAATAAAAAAAAATCATGAACAAAGAAATAAATGAAATGATTCCTTCAAAAAATGGATATCCTATGATTTTTTTTCATTTTTTCATTCTTCAACCCTATAATAATTTTTTTATATTACAATAAGTTGTTTAATTCTTATGTTACCCCTCCATAAATTATAAAAATAGAGTCCCTCTTTCCCATAATTTCATCAATGTAAGCCTTGTTTCATAGATAAACTCTTCCTAATTCCATAATAATCATCAATTTCCACATTCTAGTGCTTTAAGTCTCACAAAAAGGAAACTATCATGATCCTAAAGAGGTTCTCAAGGAGAAAAGATTCAAGATGAATGATTCCTCTTTCTTTTCCGTTGATTTCTTTTCACTTCCCCCTTAACCTAAATTCCTATAAAATGATTCATGATAGTTCCAGTATCATATATATTCCGTAATTTTTTTTGATGTTATATGAATCGTAAAATATCTTATTTTCATCTTCTATTTTGAAACAAGAAAATCGTCATCCGTGGTGTGTCAATTCACCACCATTTTCGACAATGAGTTTTCATTTCACATTACCAAAATCATGGGAATATCAATTCACATGTAATTTTTGAAAATGAAACACACACATACACACACACATATATATATATATATATATTCAATTCTATATTAATATTTATTGTTCCCAGGAAGACTATAATAAACTGACTTGGAAAAAAATGAAAAGAATGCACTAGAAACAATATAAATAACTAAATATTGTTAATAAATGGATGGAAAGAGTTATAAGAATTTTAGTTAGAATCTATAATTTTTTTTATTGGGGAATGTTTTGTAAAATTCATATGATCATTTTGATTATGTTTAGTCCCATTCATATGATGAATGAATTGTAAATATAAATTGATTGGTGGGGCCCCAGGTTGCCCCTTTATGCATCAGTATGACTCTCTAGACAAAATATAAATGGTGATTAGACGAGACTATACCCTATTATTTACAATATTCTTGGATGAGGCCCTAACGATATGTTTCTAATGTATATCATTATGAATTTTATTTTTAGGATATTACTAATTAATAAGTTTTGTGATATTTGAACAATATAATTTCCATTAATATGGATCAATCTATTATGATCAATTATATGGATTTATTTACTGATCTCTCATTCCTTCCATAGTATGCTCATGTTTATTTTTAATGGCAAGTGTTTCTAGTTATTCACAATGTCTACTATTTATGTTTATGATACCATCCACTATATTATAAACCCTTACCATGCATCTAATCTCACAATTTTATTAAGTTTTATTTTTCCCTAGGATGTGAGGATGAATATTTTTAATGAGTTGTAAGGATAATATAGGAATTATCAATGTTAACAATGGAATTGGTATATTGAATTTCCTTATAAGTAGTAATGTCAATATTATGTTTGTATATACTCTTCCAATAATACTAAGCTATTAGGTCCTTTGGGACAAAAATTACTTTTAATCATAACTATGTAATAATGTAAGGCACATACTTCATGATACTAGGGTCAGGGTCCTTACAGTTCGTATCAGATATTGTTTAGTTGAATCATTGGAAGCTATATTTAGAAAACATAGATTATTGAAAAAAACCTAAGAATTACGGTGACAGTAAGGATAGAAAAACATCTTAGAATTATTGTAAGGTAGATATTTTGTGGATAACCGTAGAAATACCTCTGTGTATGGATACTAAAAGATAATGTGGTTCTAAGAAATATGTACCTAGGGGTAACAACTCTAACATGGTGTGCTTTCCCTGACATGGGCTAACATGGTACATAAAAATATGTACTACTATTCTCTTAGTTTGTCACTCCCATTGGATGTGATTAAGTACCATTTTTTAACAATATAGTAAATAGTATTTAAAAGTAAATATGTCCCAAAATAAACCATGTTTATGATTATGATATTATCTAAGTATAAATTTTCAATTTATTTTTTGTATCTTAGTAGTGATGGGATTGTAAATTATGATTCATAATGTTATAATATAATATACAATATGAAATTATTTAGAAATATTTCTTATCAAAAGGAATGAGAACCACATAAATGCACATATTCCAAATATTAATAATGAAAGTTTCTTCGATGGATTTAAGCAATTATTTCTAACGGAACAAGTTTCTCAAAAATTCTCATCAGGTGAGGAGATAATATCATGTAAAAATATAATATATAAAGTTATTTATATATATTATTGTTTTGGATGGAAGAAATCGATGAAGAGGAGTACTGGAAAAAAGATAGATGAATGGATGAATAAAAATAAGTATTTTCCCAGATGTGATAATTGTGGAAGAAAAAAATTTGTATTATGTAAAATGGAATGGGAGTTTACAAAAAGTGTAGAAAGAAAGGACACTATTCTTGTGATTTCATGTGTTAAGAAAAGTTTTACATTATAAAATTTGTCAACTGAAAGGGTATTGGACATTACAAAAATTCAATTTCCCATGATCCAAAATAATATACACTAAAAAAAGAAAATGGGTCATGCCTCAGATTATGATACTTCTATGGATGCCAAAGAATGATTAATGTTATTATGTTTTGATTCAATAATTATGTACTTTGAGTATTTTAATCAATTACACACTAATTATGTGAATTATAAAAAATATAAGTATTATACTATAGTAATATTTCATTAAGGATTTGAGGTTATATGATGAATAGTACAAAGGAACAATGGCTCAGTAGAAATGTAAAATTTTGGAAAAATATAAGGTTGAGGGAAGGACAACCCATATTATATTCTTGATATTGAGATATCAATTTTGTAATGAATATATTATTGATTTGGATAATGTAAATTGTATATAACTTACCATATTGGATCTAAATAATGGACTGTTGACAAAGTGGTAGAGTCTATAAAATTTTGGACATTAAGAATTTTTCCAAATTTCTCTTATTTACATAAGGAATAAAGAAGCATGAACATATTAAATATGATTTTATGGAAATTAAACATTTTACCATGTTGCAAGAGAATTAAAGGATAATGTACTAACATATTTGTTTATGATGATTAAGAGACACACCATGTTATTTAATAATTTCATTATAAAAATTCAGGGAATTTATTTCTAAAGTGTTAAAACATGTCATTTTGGAAAAGTTAACCATTTATGAAATTGATGAATTTGATCTTATGAAAATTATTTAGAGATTTTTTTAATCTATGGTACAAATTATTCAATGAAATAATGTAGGAATAGTAAAAGACACAAATTAAGGATAAGATTTAATTTATAGAAACTTATCAAGTAACGATATTTCATTACATTATTATATTGTGATATAAATTCTCAACTAGTGGGAAAGGATTGTGAAATAAAAAAATGTTATCCTAGTAACTAATTTTCTAATGTTGGTTTTCTACAGAGGTATTTTATAGTATCAATTTTTTTTCTCTTTTTAAAAGAGATATCAAATTATGAGGATCAAATTTATTAAAGGATAGAAGAATATAAACCCCAAGAACTTATAAATAAATTTAATATAGAATATAATTCCCACAACACATTTTTTCTATTAAATATTACTTTTTTAATAATTAACTAGAAATTATAGTTATAAAACTTCCATTAAACATAATTTTTCCGCTTCTTTGAATTTAATTTCTAAAAATAGACATAAATAGTTTTGATGAGTATGATATTTAGAGTTTTATAGGTTCAAATTATTTGTTTTGGGAATAGTAAATTAACTCTTTTCAATAGTATTGTTTCCCTTATGAGTAGTAATATGGCTATTATGAATTATAAACCAGCCAAATAAATTGAAACCTCTCCCATTAAAGTATAAAGAAATATTTTTCACCTTTTAAATTAAATGATGATATAATTACACTATAGTACAAGTAAATAATTGTTTCAGAAATTATTTATTAAGTATTCAAATTTTGATAAAAAAAATGTTGAGGAAAAATGTTATTATTAATATAATGATTAAATGAAAATTTATTTTCATTTAATAGAATAATAATTTACTATTTTGATGTCATATTATTATAAGATAATTTTATTATACGATAGTTATTATTTAAAGTGTCATTAAATTTGTTATAATTTTAAAAATTGTATTTGGAATTAAAAGATGATTTAAGTTAAAAATATAATTTCTCATATTTATAGAATTATATTAAATAAAATAGAATTAATATTTGAATTATAAAATTAAAAAATGGTTTAGATGAATGTTAGTATTTTTTACGAAATAGTTGAATTATTAGTTAACCATGAAAAGTACATTTTTAATAAATACGATAATTTTTATGAAAAATTCAAGAGATAATTATGATAAAAAATTTATTAAAATTTTTAAAAAAATATATAATGATTTTATAAAAAAAAATTGTATGTAAATAATTCAGAACATATAAATTATAATTTCCATGGTATGTATACAAGAACCATTATCATTGTTACCGTAATGTTTGTGGTATGCTGAGAAAGCAAATTTGGTTCATTAAAAATCTTAATTATGGGACTAAAATTATTTTAATTACCTTGTTATTAATTATTATTTATAATGACTAATTTTTATATTTTAGTTTTTAATTTTATTGTCTTATAATATTAATATTTTCTAAATTCATGTACGATGCTTGCGCATGGATCGAAAATAAACGATAAAAAATTTAAGAAGTTTTATTAACATGTATGCGGGTGAATATATAATGAACAAAACATAATTTTATTTTAAACTGAATTAATTTATTTTTATGATATTAAATTATTTTTAATTATTATATATTAAATAATTACAATTAATTCTAATACAATGCTTGTACAAGATGTTGAAAAAATAAATGAATTGTCTTAATTAAAATTTCAAAAAACACTTAATTGAGACATAAAATGTGTAAATTTACTTAGATATGTAGGTTTTGTCGAATATATTTTTATGATATGGATTGGGGAAATTTTGGACCCACATGGATCACTCTAGTCCGTTTATATTATTCTATGAATGAAAAGAAACATCGTCGCACTATAATTTTCAATTAGTATAATATTTTTATATGTGGTTTTCAAGAAGTGTT
The DNA here is from genome assembly GCA_963277665.1 of Viscum album. NCBI lineage: Eukaryota > Viridiplantae > Streptophyta > Magnoliopsida > Santalales > Viscaceae > Viscum > Viscum album. The sequence continues at coordinate 633,662,175 of OY728138.1, read as the reverse complement.
TTTGTAAAGTGAATAGTACTTTGAAAAATAATATAAATATCTTTCTCAAATATTTTTTTAAATCTTAGGTAACAATTTATTACATTAATGGATTGAACAACTATGATGCAGTAAATATTTATTTAATAAATAAGTAAAATTAATGATTTTTCAAGCAGAAAAACAATCATAATTTAGGTTTTTAAGTCAATTAAATATTTATATAAGTACTTATAATATTTTTATTATATAATAAACAATTTAACTCAAATTAAAATCATAGTTTTGATGTGATTAATGTTAGAATTGTGAAATTTTTTTTGACAAAATTAATTATCCATGATTGAAATATTTTATTAAATTATTTAAAAAAACTCTTGAATAAGGAAAAATGAAAATATTCATTATAAAATGGGATATACTAATATTTTTATGCCTCTTTTATTTATTAAACACCATAATAAATTTATAAAATTTTAATAATTTTTGCAATTCCTATTTTCCCCCTCACATCAATTATTTTTTAACATAATTGAAGACATTAATTGGCAACCCAATTCAGGCCCCTAAAATATATTAAAATAAAAGTATCACAATACAAACTCGAGGTGTAATGAATTTAAACCAACCCAAAAGAGACTAAAGAGGTTCTCGAGGAGAAAATATTCAAGAGGTATGATTCAATTTTCTTCTCTTTTAAAATATATTATCTTTTACCTTATCCTCACCTCCTATCCAATGATTCATGAAAATTATAGTATCATATATATAGTAATGTTTTGGTATTTATGTTATATGAATCATAAAATATCTTAGTTTCTTCTTTTATTCACAAATAATGTAATCATCATACGTGGTGGGTGAATTCATTTCCTTTTTGGACGATGAGTTTTGGTTTCACATTACCACAATAATGGGATGTCTTAATTCCCAATTAATTATTTAAAATGAGATAAATATATATATATTATATCAATTCAGGATTTTTATTTCATTGACAAGGAAGACCATAATAAAGTGACATTAGAAATAATGAAAAGAACACAACACAAATAATGGAGATAATAAAATATTTTTAATAAATGGGTGTAAAATGTTATAAGAAGATTATTTAATGTAATATACACATGTTTCCAATTCATTAATAAGTTAATTAAACTATTTAACCAATTATATAGGTGTTTTGAACAAATTTTAATAAATTCAAATCCAATGTAAAGGATATCTTAACTCAATTTCCATTCATTGAGTTAAATATCATTGTTATTTGTTATGTTTTCCAATACTTTTTGTGAGTGGCCTCTGACTATTTTATACATTATATTCAATTATATTGTCTGGATTTATATTTTCTACCCATAACTATGTCATTGATTTATCATCACTATAATGATATGATCTTTGTAAGTGTTTTTTCCGAACCTTTCTTTTCATTAGAGTTATGATTTCTTCCTATATACACCAATATAATTCTTTATTATTTTTACAAACATATAATAAATTATATATAAATTCCAAGATAATTTTTTCAAATTTATTTATCTGTTCTTAAAATAATTACACGTTTTTTCAAGGTTCCCTTTTCAATTATCCATGATACATAAGCCCTATTAAAGGGAAAACATCAGTTTCATACACATGTTCAATTATCATCCATTAAAAATTTTAAGACATAATTATTTTTATAAAGTATCCAATTTTTTAATGAAAACTATATTTTTTATAAATGGTTTTACACAATCAATTATGAAATATCACAAGATTTTTTTTTATATTATTAAAAGCCACTTTTGGAATCAATTATGAAATATAAATTTTTTTTTCCAGATGAAATAATCTTTGGAAAGTAAACAGGGTATTTCACTTAAGAATTGCTTGATGATTTTATTAGAGTATTTTCATCTATTTCGACATATCTATTGAATTTTATTATTTAATGAGATCGATATATTATTATTGTATTATATTGTATGTTATGAAATGGTTTACGACCAGTTTTACTATGGACATGCTACCCCAATACCATTCATAATGCCAATAAGATTGGTTAGGGATTATGTTTAAAAAATTGGTAAAGTTATTTACATTTCATATGTTGATGTTTTTTTATGCCGATTCATATTATGAATGCATTATACTTATAATTTGATGGGCGGGGATTTCTATATCCCCTAAATGTATTGGTAGGTCTTGTGAGACAAAAACAATTAGATTTTAGACGAGTCTTTAACTTGTATTTTCAAACCTCTTATCCGGGGCCTTAAAAATATGTTTTAGATGTATAGAGCTATGCATTACCTAATAATGATTTTAGTAAATGATAAACCCTATGATATTTGACTAGTATAATATCGCTGAATAAGGTTCATTATCTTATGATAAATTATATGAATTGATTCACTCAGCTCTCAATCATGCCAGAAGATGCTCATGGTTTATTTTTCAGGGAAAGTGTTTTTAGTTATTCACCATACCTAATGTTAATATTTATGATAAATTTACATTTATTACATACCCTTATTTGGAATATGATCAAATTTCTTTCGTATGTTTTATTTTTCTAGAGATATAAAGATGAATTTTATGACTGGTTTCAAGGGGTAATCTTCGAGTTATAGATGTTTCCAATTTAACTGCTCTATTGTATTTCCTTTCAAGTTGTAATGTAAATATAACGTTTCTATGTGGTTTTTGGAAACTAATAAAACATTTGGTCCTTAGGGATACAAATTATATGTAATCAAATTAATTTAATGTAGTATATAATTCACTTAATGATATTGGGGTAGTTGTCCTTAAAAAATAATAGTTATATTATTATAATTAATGAATTAGAGCGACCTATTGAGAAAATATTTGTATAATGAAAATTAATTCTATATTTAATTGTAATTTAATTCATTTATTTTCTAAAAATTACTAAATATATATTTTATTGTTTTTAAATGTTAATTTAAAAAAAATAATCTAACAAAAATGTCTATTTTAATATTCATATAAAAAATGATGAATTTTTTTGATTAATTAATAATTTTTGAACACCAATAAGGTAGGTCATTGCTACGAAATATATAAAATAACATTTATTTTTTAAAAAAATCTTTTTCTAAATTAATATCGCTTTCATATTATATTAAGAGTTTATTTAAAAATTTAATTTCTAAATTTTGAAGATATATTTATGCAATATGAGAATAATTTTTATGTCTAAAATTATAAGAGTACCTTATGTAGAAATTTTTGTGGTTTCCCAAAGAATATTTATATTTAGAATGGAATTATTTTTTTGTGAAATTTAAATTATAAGTATTTTATCATTATATAAGTTGATACTCACATTGTGGACTTGATGTTCCAATAAAATGAATGCTTTATGCTATATAATGGTTATCTAATGTTTTTGGTTGAGGAATCTAGTATGATTTCCTTGATAGAGTTTCATAGATAAATTAATAGGGATTGTGTGCCTTTATGTTTTTATGTTTTATATTTTTATAGTGATGAGAATGGATGTTTTAGAAGTAAACCACACAATTCTAATAATATAATGTTAATATTCAATTTTTAATAGAAAAATATAAAAAATAGAAAGATAAAGTCAGTGTCGGTCTAAAATAACATCAAACTATCTTTTTGGTGACAAATATGATTGTTTGTTAGATTTATTATTTTTTTAAAAAAAATTAATACTATTTTACATTAAACATGAAAATTAAGATTACTATTAAATTCAAACAAAAAATTAATAATAAATATATAATATCATAAACATATTTATGTAATTTTAATGGATAATTTTAAAAATTATTTCTTATATATAAATTTTAAACTAATAAACACTTGTAATCTAAAAAAAATTATCAAGCTATGTGATCTAATAATAAACATAACATTCCAAACCTTATGTAGTAATTTTATTTTTCTAAATAAATTTTCAAAATTGTTTTTAATGCTTCCATTATAATTTTATTGGATTTTTGAAAGAAATATTTTTCTAATTCATCTTATGAATTTATTTTTGTAATGGATATTTTTAGATAAATGAATTTTTCATAAAGAAATGTTTTAAATTATTTATAACATTCCTTTATAATATTTAATATTTATTTTTTAACAATATTATTTCTACAATATTATATGAATTTATAGTTTAAAAAATATAATTTAAATGAAATTTTATTTTCCCTATGAATGGTTCAAATTAGTTTTTTAAAAAAATATTTTTTCACTGAGGATGACATCCATTGATGTTACTTATACTTTTCCAGGGGTATGTTCGAATGATTCAATTATTGTTCTTTATCTGAATTTTTTATGTTTATAATGAAAATATATTTATAAAACCTATATTTTATCTATGGGTTTTGTAATCATGATTTGATGAAATTTATATAGACTCCATATTTTCCTTAGGATAGGATATGATGATTTTTTATGATAATGTGGAAAAAATTCATGATTTTTATTATGTGGAAGGTGGTAAATATATGTCCATATAATGAATTAGATGATGATTATTATTATATGAGATCATCGGGTACAATATAGGTTGTACCAATCCCATAATGAGGTTACATGAAAGGTTATACCTATCTTGAATAAGTAAATTGTTGGTTATCCCGATACTAAGAAGTTATGAATTTCTTTGTTGGTAGTCATTAATTAATTATTCAATGATAGTATGCATTGAAAAAATATATGTAGATTTCCAATGTTATGCTCTCTTGGGTCATGTTATTTGATTAAAATGTGATCCATGTTTTATGAACATCCATTATTTATGAAATGAGTCATTATTTATGATATATTATATGAAGGGTATGGTTTTTAATTTTTTTTTTCTCTTATTCAAATAACCGTATTACCATGTTATTTGGATATATACATTGTTTTCATTTGAAATTAATCTAAGATCTCCCATTATTATGATTCATTTACACTATATATAGATATAGGAATTATGTATTTTATGCCTAAGAAGGGTGATCAATATGAATAACTTTGTGGGACATGACATTGATCTCTTATAAACTAGTTTATTATGTGTTTGAGATCCCAAAAGAACTAGTTCTAATTGATTTTATAATGGATCATTATGTTATATAATGAATACTCTTCTATAAGAATGTAATATTAATTAATTATAATATTATGTCTCTATGGGTGTTTTTTATTTCGGTTTACACCATTATATATTTCCATTATTAAATTAAGTTTATGTTATTGTGAAACTATCCGCCTTCATCATTTAGATTAATTATGAACATGTTATATCAATATTTAAATATATATATAATCCTATTTCTCAATCTGCTGTGAACATCACATTTTAAATATTTTATATTACATTATGTTACACTCAAAATACTTTTATTTAATTGATATGTGGAAAATTCATTGTTTTTACAATTATTAATTTAAAATATGGATAAATATTTGAATGATAACTATATGTTTTTTAACTAACCACCTTCTTTCTCTAGGTGGGGGTATAATCACAATATACTATGATTAATGTACAAAAGACTATTAAAAACCTTGTTGATTACTGACATCTATCATAGTTTGAATATGCATTGAAATTCAATATTTTATATTATAAACATAATAATCATTTCATTTATCAAGAGGATCTAAGAGGAAGAGTATGTATAATATTGTTAACCATTATAGTGAGTTATTTGGAAATAATCATTGGATGGTGGGTCTCAATAATATATATCCACTAAACGCATCAATAGGACTCCTCAAAAAACACGGTATTGGTTTTTTTGTAAACCAAACCTTAGCTCAGTATAGTATCAATGATATAAGGTATTGAAAACTTTTTTGATGTCCAAAATTATATATTCCATCATAATTATTATAGTATTATTATTATCCATGTTTTAATTTATTTTCATGGATATTTCATCCTATCACTTTTACTTGATAATTGTAGTTATTCATATTATTTAATCCTTCAATTTAATGGATATTATGATTATGTTTTTCATAGCCTCAATTATAATATGCCCCCAGTATTTTAAATCATCACTGACTACAATTATATTTCACAAAGTCATGATGAAAAATATTACACAAGATATGCTTAATAGGACTGCTTTATTTAAAAAAAAAATCAATAATTTGATGAATTATTATGGATTACATTCTTTCTGGATATGTAATAAATTTCCAATAGTTGAGAAGGACACTGGTTTGGGAAATTATAACTTTTCTCAAATTCTCAAAATATATAAAACTAAAACTATTATGGGGATTGTAACATCCCAGGTAATTAAAGAATAAAGAATTTTCATATTTATTAATATTTACGAATTAAATATTAATTTTAATTAAAAGGGGTTTCTACGTTCGATAGCGTACTCGATACGCAACGATGAGTTTCTTTGAAAACTTACGTTGCACACAAGTAATAAAATAATATTATTTTAAATGTTAGTTAACAATTAGACTTTGTACTGGCGGGAATGGATAGAAATAACTAAAATATGATTATATATGTTTTTAAATGTTTTTTACATTTACCCAATAAAAGATAAAGGCTTAAAATACAGAAAGAGTTCAATTTTAGGTATTTATACCCTAATTTTCACTAAGCGTTCACTTATCACCTTTTGACAGTGAACCGTCATTAAATATAGTTTTGATCAATCTTATAAATTATATTGGACCAAAAATAACTCTTCTTTATAATCGGGACATCAAAATTTACCTTGTGTAAATTTTTGGTACCTTTCTGATAAAGTTCATTTTTTTAATGAATAGTGTAAAATGTTGTATTTCAATTCAAAACCTCTTTTTAATCTAATTTATTTATATGATTAGATTATCTTTTGAATTGGTTTTAAAGTGAAATTATGAAATATTTTTACCATTAAATCCAATAGTTGTTGTTGGAATTAATTTCACTTTGAAATCGGACTTAAACTAGTGTCAATATTTTGATACTTATTGTTTCATAAAAACAAGCTATTTGCTCTGACAGTGGGAATTAATTATTAAATTAATTAATGTGAATTATATATTTTTTATTTTGTAAAATAGACTTCATTTTTGAATTCGTAATATAAAATATAGCTTAGGGTGATTTTTTGTAATTTTCTGAAAAACATCAATTTTTGATGAATAGTGAAACCACTAATGGTACTTATAAAAACTGATTTTTCCGTTTAAATGAAATTTTGCCATCATTGTGTTTTGATTTTCAAAAATCTGACATACATGGTTGTCATTAAGAAGTAAAATGTGGTTCAATGATATTAAAATAATTTTTTGGTGAATAGTAACTTATTAAGTTTTTAATCACGATTAGTGGTAATTAGTGTAGTTTAAGGTAAAAATAATATTTTAATAATATGAGATGACCTAGACACATGTCCTACCCTCATTGGATGTGTCATGGCCGACCTATACAATCCATGGGTCAACTTGGGGACCCCATGGAGCCACTTTGGATGGAAAATGACATAAATACCTTTTATTTTATGTTAATGTAAAAAATGGCACAAACATGATATGTTTTACTAAAACAATTTTTAAATGGCGTTATACAAGTCAGATTTTTAATTATAAATATTCATTGGAAAGCTAAACAGATTTACTACATCATAGTATTTTTTTTATAATTTTTAGAAATTATATAAATTAAATTATTTATGACATAATAATGATGCAGCGATGACATCATTATTTGACGATTTAAATAAAATGGAAAGATAATATAAAATATATGAACTACACATGTCAAAAACTTGTTGGATGGGTGTATTTCGAACCCTTATCACCTTATACACGAATTATATCAATGTGGGACCTTTGAAACCGAAACACATTTTCAAATAAAGTAATATTTCTTTACTTTCCAAAAGTGCCCCTCCTCTCCTCTTATAAAAGGCCCCCAACTCTACCACCTTACACACACTCCTGAAGCCTTTGGCTCGGCCAACCCCTGCCCATTTACTCTCTCCACATCCCTCTCTTAATCCTAGAGGATTCCCTTTGGGCATAATCTTTTCAAAGGAAGCCTTTAGGCTCAAATCAAAAGGAGTTACACTTTTAAAGGTAATTCATTCTCTCTTGTTCATTTGTTTTATTTTGCTTCTCCAACCCACTAAACTCTTTTTATTTACATTTTTTGTAACGACACCAGTATCTCCAATATACTAGGATGTTGTTATAATATTTATTCGATCTACACTCTCACACAACTACATCAAATGGTTAAAGAACATACGGTTTCCGTGGATGGCGAAATTCTGCCTCCCGAAACGATGATTGTTCAGTACTCATTTAACACCATCAAAGGTGGCCATTATGATGTCAATATTTTTATATATGATATATAATATGTTTATTATTTCCTTAAGATTATGTATTTTTCATTTATGGCATACCATTATTGTTTCCATTATGGGTAACACGATATATTCATTTTAGGAAGTGCAGACTACCGCCCCCTGAAAGTGATTTGATTCGTTAATACCATATGTGGGATGTGTAAAGGATAAAGTTAATGATATTATATATGTTATTATACTGTAATTATAATATACTATTATATCATTATTATTCCATTCTATAAAATATGAAATAGAAATGAAAGTAGCGTTCATGCGTACGTACGTCTTACTGTCTCCATGAACGGTGCATTTCATTTCTTACCTCTAAATGATTTTGTAATATTATAAATACATGTATATTCTGAATATATATGATATATATGATATCAAAATCAGGAATGTCATTCTTTATATAAAGAACCTTTTACCACACGAACAACATGTAATTGTAAGAAGTCCACTTTCGACTTAAGAACCAAATATTGAAAAAACAAACATTATTAACTTAAATGGTTACATAATGTTTATAACATGAAAATAAGTGATATAAAAGAAATAATAAACTTTAAAAAGGTTCTTAATCAAGTATAAATTAACTCAAGTTTATTATTCAGGATGTTAAAGAACGATCGATTCAAGTTGGACCCGAGGTAAGGGACTTCGTCTCAATCTCCTTTCATTGAGGCATATTTCGTTTTATACACAACTTTATTTTATACGGTGTATAAACCCCTTTGACTTTTACTTTTATACAAAATGAATCTTTTTCTATGAAGCATTTTACTAAACGACAAAAAGGAATGTTTTTTTAACGTACGCGGTGACAAGGACCTTTTCCGCCGCCGCGAGTATTATTTGGTCTTTGGCTTCCTCAACAAGCCGTTATGTTTATAAAATGAAATAAATACCATATACTCTTTTATGTATTTTGGTATTGAAAATGGTTTTGATAAAGGATTCTATTATGATATATTGTTATTGAAATGTGGAAATGTTATCATTCCTTTATATTGGTTTTATGTTTTATGACTTTATATTGGTACTTGGACATTTGACGGGTGGTTACGTGATAAACCATATAACGGGTGGTGCCATGAATACCAGGACGGGTGGTTACGTTATAACCTCCAATGCATTGGGTATGGAAGTCGGCCGTATGTCTATTCCATTAGGTATGTATGGAAATTGGCCGTATGGCTATTCTATTTAAGTGATATGTGTGGAAGTCGACCGTATGGTTATCCCACTTAAGTATGTTTATGTCCCAAGTTACATTTATATATGTTATGTGTTCTTTATATGGGTTTTATGGTAATCCTTTGGTTACCAAAAGGTAAGTATTGATACTTTATTCAGTGAAGAGTTTTTACTACTTCATGAAGGTGAAGGTATTACTTTGATAGAGTATACATGGTTTACTTGATGTTTGAAAAACAAACAGTTTTCATTCTTTATGTATCCCTTACTGAGCTTTTTATGCTCACCCCAAGTTTTTTTTGAAATGTTTTTCACAGGACTTAATGTGGAATAAGGTCAAGGATGGGATAAAGGGAATGTCGGGCTATATAAAACATGGAACTTGACATGTTTCTTTTAAGAGTTTTTTATGGAAACTTAGTAGAAGTGACTACTTTGTAATCTTTTTAGATGTAATAGTTATGTTCTAATTCTCTAAAACTCTAAACCTAAAAAGATCCTCAATGTGAATTAATCATTTAATTCAATATTAAGTAAGGTTTAAGGCCGGGGCCTTATAGTTGGTATTTAAGGTCGGTTTAGACTACTTTAGGAGTTAGAAAAGTGTTAAATTATAATATGATTGAAATGATATAGAATTTACGGATTACCATGTTGCTTCGCCTAAGATATTTCTGTGTTCAGAATGGTTTTCCACAGAGGAAACAAAGCAACTATATTGGGATGACATCAGGAGGAAGACAACCTTCCAAATCAGCAACCTGAGATGGTCGGAATCGGAACTGAACAGTTTGTTGCAGTGATGGCACATTTGACTCAGGCTATAAATGGTGGTGGTATCCATGCACGAGATCAGCCAGATCAACCGCAGAGGAACATGTTAGTGTTGGAACATTTCATGAGGCAACATCCCCCATCATTCAGAGGATCATATGACCATGTGCAAGATAAAGGGTGGATTAATGCACTGGAGAAGATTTTTGATGTCATGGGGTGTTCAGAACATCAAAAGGTTAGTCTTGTGGTTTTCCGTTTTGAAGGTGAAGCTGATCAGTGGTGGTCGATGGTGAAAAATATCAGGGATAATGAAGAGATTGAGGATCTTCACTGGGACGAATTCAAAGGTATGTTTCTTTAAAAATATTTTCCGAAGGTGGTTCGTCATAGGATGGAAAAAAATTTCCTAGAATTGTGGCATGAGGATGATTCAGTGGCTGCTTATGAAGAAAAGTTCACTCGATTGGCAAGGTATGCTCTGAACATCATATGAGATCTTGATAGTAAAATAAACCGTTTTTACTCAGGGTTAAAGCCAAAGTATCAAAGGGATTTAGCTTCTCGTGAGTTCAAAAGTTATGAAAAACATGTTAGATGGGCGGAGAAGGTGGAAATGGAGTTTGCCGATGATCAGGTGTTCTATGACAAACAACAGAATAAGAGGTCTAGTTGGCAGGCAAAGGGGAAGAATTCATCAAAGAAGCAAGGAGGTAAGAAAACTAAATATCCATCCTGTGAGAAGTGTGGTAAAATGAATCCTAGAGAATGTTTATCCAAGTCTGGTAAGTGCTTTCGGTGTGGTAAGTCTGGTCATATTGCTCATAACTGTAAGGAAGATGATCAAGCAGGCAATGAAAAGCCAACGGTAAGATGTTTTAAGTGTAATGAAATGGGTCATTATGAAAACGAGTGTCCAACGAGGAAATCAACTGGGGGAATGCAGCCAGAATACAAGCAGAAGGGGGTGGTGAAATCCTTTGCAACAACTTCAGCAGATGTTGGGCCATCGAATGAAGTGGTATCAGGTACACTGTTTGTTTGTTCAGATTATGCCAATGTGTTGTTTGATTCATGGTCTACACACTCTTTCATTTCTGAGAATTTTTCTAGTAAATTGGAAATTCCATATCAAGATATGAATCCTGAACATATGGTAAAAACACCCGGAGGGAACGTTGAGACAAAAAGGAATTATAAGAACCTTCCTATCCTTGTGTGTGGAAGGAATCTACCAGCAAACCATATTGTTTTGCCTCTAGTAGAGTTTGATGTTATTTTGGGCATGGATTGGCTTTCTGTTTATCATGCTAAGATTGACTGCAGAGCTAAAATGGTTTCTTTTCAAAAAGATTTTCAGTTTGTGTACAAGAATGAACCCTTGATTTTGATAACATATCAGGAAGTTGAGAAACTAGTAAAAGATGGAAATGAATGTTACCTTGCACATATTGTTGAAAATAAAGGAACTGTTCAGATTAATGATGTGCTAGTGGAAAATGAGTATCTTGATGTTTTTCTTGGTGAGTTGCCTGGTATTATTCATGATCGGGAATTTGAATTTACTGTTGACATAGTTCCTGATTCTAAGCCAATTTCAAAACCCCCTTATCGAATGGCTCAAGTTGAACTTTTTGAGTTAAAGAAACAATTGCAAGAGTTATTAGATAAAGGTTTCATTCGACCTAGCACATCACCGTGGGGTGCTCCTGTCTTGTTTGTTAAAAAGAAAGATGGATCAATGAGACTTTGCATTGATTATAGAGGCTTGAATAATATTACTATTAAGAACAAGTATCCTTTGCCTCATATCTATGATTTGTTTGATCAGCTCCAACGAGCTCAGTTTTTTTCGAAGATTGACTTGAGGTCGGGGTACCATCAGTTGAAAGTAAAAGAAGCAGACGTTCCGAAGACTGCGTTCCGTACTAGATATGGCCATTATGAATTTGTAGTTATGCCTTTTGATTTAACCAATGCACCTGCTCTATTCATGGACCTTATGAATAGAATTTTCGATGAGTTCTTGGAAAAGTTTTTGGTTGTATTCATCGATGATATTTTGGTGTTTTCTAAAAGTAAAGAGGAGCATGAAAGTCATTTAAGGGTTATCTTACAAACCTTAAAAGAAAAGAAACTATATGGAAAATTCAGCAAGTGTGAGTTTTGGTTACAACAAATTTCTTTCCTAGGTCACATTGTTTCAAAAGATGGCATAACTGTTGATCCTACTAAAACAAAAGTTGTTGAAGAATGGCCAAGACCCACAAATGTAACCGAGATCCGTATTTTTCGTGGTTTGACTGGTTACTACCGAAGTTTTGTTGAAAATTTTTCATGGTTATCTAGTCCAATGACTAAGCTAACTCGTAAGGGTGTTAAGTTCATATGGAAAAAATAATGTGATGATTTTTTTCAGGAGTTGAAGAGAAGATTGGTGAATGGTCCAGTTTTGGCACTTCCTTCCAGGAATGGTGAGTTTGTTATATACAGTGATGCTTCGTTGAAGGGACTTGGTTGCGTCCTTATGCAGAATGATCAGGTAATTGCTTATGCTTCACGACAGTTTAAAACTCATGAGGTAAATTACCCTTCACATGATTTGGAATTAGCTGTTGTTGTCTTTGCTTTAAAAATTTGGAGGCATCATTTGTATGGAGTAAAGTGTGAAATATATACTGATCAAAAAAGTTTAAAGTATATATTCACTCAGAAAGAATTGAACATGAGACAGAGGAGATGGCTAGAATTAATCAAGGATTATGATTGCACAATTCAGTACCATCCGGGAAAAGCAAATAAAGTGGCTGATGCTTAGAGTCGAAAAAGTAATGCTTCATTAGCAATGTTGCATTTGTAACGTGATCCTTTGGTTAAAGATTTGATGAACTTTTGCATAGAAGTTGTTGGTACAGGATGTTCTTCTGTTTTGTTTCAGGTATCAGTGAAATCTTCTCTATCAGACATAATCAAGCAAGCATAGAAGCGAGACAGTGATTTGAAGAAAAAGGTAGAGCTGGTTCAGAAAGGTAAGTTTCCTGAATTCAACATTGATAATGATTGTGTTTTGAGGTTTGGGAAGAGGTTATGTGTGCCTTGTGATTCACAGTTGAAGAATGAGTTGTTATGTGAGGCTCATAGTTCCCCGTTTTCAGTTCATCCTGGCAGTACTAAGATGTACAAAGATCTACAGGAGTATTACTGGTGGGATGGAATGAAAAGAGATATTGCTGATTTTACTATGAAGTGTCTGACTTGTCAGCAGGTTAAAGCAGAGTGGCAGTTACCGAAAGGGATGCTTCAGCCTTTACCAGTGCCAGAGTGGAAATGGGAAAACATATCCATGGACTTTGTTGTGGGATTACCGAGGACATCTTGAGGTAATAATGAAATCTGGGTTATTGTTGATCGCTTGACTAAATCTGCTCATTTCCTTGCTATATGAGATACTTTTTCCCTAGATCAAATTTCCCGTTTGTATCTTAAAGAGATAGTCAGGTTACATGGAGTTCCCCTCTCCATTGTATCTGATCGTGATCCTAGGTTCACATCTAACTTTTGGAAAGGCCTTCAGAAGTGGTTGGGTACTGAATTAAATTTTAGTACATCTTTTCATCCTTAATCAGATGGGCAGTCAGAACAAACAATTCAGACCTTGGAGGATATGCTACGAGCTTGTTCGATGGATTATCAGGGAAGTTGGGACCAACATCTTTCTATGGTTGAGTTTTCTTATAATAACATCTTTCATTCCAGTATACAGATGTCACCAATTGAGGCATTATATGGGAAGCGTTGTCGAACTCCAACATTTTTGGATGAAGTGGGTGAAAGGAAGCCGATGGGACCAGAATTGGTAGAAGAGATGGCAGAAAAAGTTCAGTTGATTCAGAAGCACATGAGAACAGCTCAGAGCAGGAAGAAGAGTTATGCGCATAACTGGAGGAAGGATATATCTTTCGAGAAAGGTGATCATGTTTTTCTCAAGGTTTCTCCTTGGAAAAGAGTGATGAGATTTGGTAAGAAAGGAAAGATGAGTCCAAGGATTATTGTACAATATGAAATTCTGGATAAAGTTGGATCAGTTGCTTACCGATTGGCTTTACCTCCGACTTTATCTCAGGTACACAATGTTTTTCATGTTTTAATGTTGAGGAAGTATATGCCAGATCCATCTCATGTTTTGAGTCCAGAGGTAGTTCAGCTGGAGGAGAACCTATCTTATGAAGAACAACAGTCCAGATTCTTGACCACAGGGAGCAGGTGTTACGGAATAAGGTGATTCATTATGTAAAGGTTTAGTGGAAAAACCATCTGATTGAAGAGGCACCGTGGGAATCTGAAAATGCTATGAGGGATAAATACCCCCACTTATTTTGATAAGTGAATAAAATTGTGGGGATGCAATTCCCAAAAGGGGGGAAGGATGTAACATCCCAGGAAATTAAAGAATAAAGAATTTCCATATTTATTAATATTTACGAATTAAATATTAATTTTAATTAAAAGGGGTTTCTACGTTCGATAGCGTACTCGATACGCTACGATGAGTTTCTTTGAAAACTTACGTTGCACACAAGTAATAAAATAATATTATTTTAAATGTTAGTTAACAAGTAGCCGTTTGTACTGGCGGGAATGGATAGAAATAACTAAAATATGATTATATATGTTTTTAAATGTTTTTTACATTTACCCAAAAAAATATAAAGTCTTAAAATACGGAAAGAGTTCAATTTTAGGCATTTATACCCTAATTTTCACTAAGGGTTCACTTATCACCTTTTGACGGAAAACCGCCATTAAATATAGTTTTGATCAATGTTATAAATTCTATTGGAACAAAAATAAATCTTCTTTAGAATCGGGACATCAAAATTTACCTTGTGTAAATTTTTGGTACCTTTCCGATAAAGTTCATTTTTTTAATGAATAGTGTAAAATGTTGTATTTTAATTCAAAACCTCTTTTTAATATAATTTATTTATATGAATAGATTATCATTCGAATTGGTTTTAAAGTGAAATTAGAAAATATTTTTACCATTAAATCCAATAGTGGTCATTGAATTAATTTCACTTTGAAATCGAACTTAAACTAGTGTCAATCTTTTGATACTTATTGTTTCATGAAAACACGCTATTTGCTCTGACAGCGGGAATTAATTATTAAATTAATTAATGTGACTTATATATTTTGAATTTTTTAAAATAGACTTCATTTTTGAAATCGTAATATCAAATATAGCTTAGGGTTAATTTTTGGTAATTTTCTGAAAAACTTCAATTTTTGTTGAATAGTGAAACCACTCAGTGGTACTTATAAAAACTGATTTTTCAGTTTAAATGAAATTTTTCCATCATTATGTTTTGATTTTCAAAAATCCGACATACATGGTTGTCATTAAGAAGTAAAATGTGGTTCAATGAGATTAAAATAATTTTTTGGTAAATAGTAACTTATTAAGTTTTTAATCGCGATTAGTGGTAATTAGTGTAGTTTACGGTAAAAATAATATTTTAATAATATGAGATGACCTAGAAACATGTCCTACCCTCATTGGATGTGTCATGGCCGACCATGAAAAGCCATGGGTCAACTTGGGGACCCCATGGAGCCACTTTTGTTGGCAAATGACATAAATACCTTTTATTTAAGTTAATGTAAAAAATGGCACAAACGTGATATGTTTTACTAAAAAATATTTAAATCGGGTTATACAAGTCATATTTTTTATTATAAATAGTCATTGGAAAGCTAAAAAGGTTTCCTACATCATAGTATTTTTTTTATAATTTTTAGACATTAAATAAATTAAATCATTTATGACATAATAATGATGCAGCGATGACATCATTATTTAACGATTTAAATAAAATGGAAAGATAATGTAAACTCTATGAACTACACATGTCTAAAACTTATTGGATGGGTGGATTTAGAACCCTTATCAACTTATCCACGAATTATATCAATGTGGTACCTTTTAAAACCGAAACACATTTTCAAATAAAGTAATATTTCTTTACTTTCCAAAAGTGCCCCTCCTCTCCTCTTATAAAAGGCCCCCACCTCTACCACCTTACACACACTCCTCAAGCCTTTGGCTCGGCCAACCCCTGCCCATTTACTCTCTCCACATCCCTCTACTCATCCTAGAGTATTACTTTTGGGCAGAATCCTTTAAAAGGAAGCCTTTAGGCTCAAATCAAAAGGAGTTACACTTTTAAAGGTAATTCATTCTCTCTTGTTCATTTGTATTATTTTGCTTCTCCAATCCCCTAAACTCTTTTAATTTACTTATTTTGTAACAACACCAGTATAATCAATATAATAGGATGTTGTTATAGGATTTATTCAAGCTACACTCTCACACAACTACAACAAATGGTTAAAGAACATACGGTTTCCGTGGATGGCGAAATTCTGCCTCCCGAAACGATGATTGTTCAATACTCATTTAACACCTTCAAAGGTGGCCATTATGATGTAACTATTTTTATATATGATATATAATATGTTATTATTTCCTTAAGCTTCTGTATTTTTCATTTATGGCATACCATTATTGTTTCCATTATGGGTAAACACGATATCTTCATTTTAGGAAGTGCGGACTACCGCCCCTTGAAAGTGATTTGATTCGTTAATACAATATGTGGGATGTGTAAAGGATAAAGTTAATGATATTATATAAGTTATTATACTTGAATTATAATATACTCTTATATCATTATGATTCCATTCTATAAAATATGAAATAGAAATGAAAGTAGCGTTCATGCGTACGTACGGCTTACCGTCTCCATGAACGGTGCATTTCATTTCTTACCTCTAAATGATTATGTAATATTATAAATACATGTATATGCTGTATATTTATGAAATATATGATATCCAAATCAGGAATGTAATTCTGGATATAAAGAACCTTTGACCACACTAACAACTTGTAATTGTAAGAAGTCCACTTTCGACTTAAGAACCAAATATTGACAAAACAAACATTATTAACTTAAATGGTTACATAATGTTTATAACATGGCAATAAGTGATATAAAAGGAATAATGAACTTTAAAAAGGTTCTTAATCAAGTATAAATTAATTCAAGTTTATTATTCAGGACGTTAAAGAACGATCGAGTCAAGTTGGACCCGAGGTAAGGGACTTCGTCTCAATCTTCTTTTATTGAGGCATATTTCGTTTTATACACAACTTTCTTTTATACGGTGTATAAACCCCTTTGACTGTTTCTTTTATACAAATGGAATCTTTTTCTATGAAGCATTTTACTAAACTACGAAAAGGAATGTTTTTTTAACGTACATGGTGACAACAACCTTTTCCTCCGCCGCGAGTATTATTTGGTCTTTGGCATCCTCAACAAGCCGTTATGTTTTTAAAATGAAATAAATACCATATACTCTTTTATGTATTTTGGTATTGAAAATGGTTTTGATAAAGGATTATATTATGATATGTTGTGATTGAAATGTGGAAATGTTATCATTCCTTTATATTTGTTTTATGTTTTATGATTCTATATTGGTACTTGGACATTTGACTGGTGGTTACGTGATAAACCATATGACGGGTGGTGTCGTGAATACCAGGATGGGTGGTTACGTTATAACCTCCAATGCATTGGGTATGGAAGTCAGCCCTATGGCTATTCCATTAATTATGTATGGAAATTGACCGTATGGATATTCCATTTATGTGATATGTGTGGAAGTCGATCGTATGGTTATCCCAGTTAAGTATGTTTATGTCCCAAGTTACATTTATATATGTTATGTGTTATTTATATGGGTTTTATGGTAATCCTTTGGTTACAAAAGGTAAGTATTGATACTTTATTCAGTGAAGAGTTTTTACTACTTCATGAAGGTGAAGGTATTACTTTGATAGAGTATACATGGTTTACTTGATGTTTGAAAAACTAACAGTTTTTATTCTTTTTGTATCCCTTACTGAGATTTTTCTGCTCACCCAAAGTTTTTTTTGAAATGTTTTTCACATGACTTAATGTGGAATAAGGTCAAGGATGGGATCAAGGGAATGTCATGCTGTATAAAACATGGAACTAGACATGTTTCTTTTAAGAGTTTTTTTATGGAAACTTAGTAGAAGTGACTACTTTGTAATCTTTGGAGATGTAATAGTTATGTTCTAATTCTCTAAAACTCTAAACCTGAAAAGATCCTCAACATGAATTATTCATTTAATTCAATATTAAGTAAGGTTTAAGGCCGAGGCCTTATAGGGATGAATGAAATGAAAATTTCCATTATTTTATTTAAGTGATAGTTATGTTGAAGAATCTATATATAGTATAGAAACCAATAAGTAAAGTATGTTTTTATTGAACTATATATTGGTTTTTTGATCTAGGGAATCATATGGGGTATCAGTGAAGAATTTACATAAATTTAAAGAATATGATATTTTCAATTTAATTTATGATTGGATATATAAATTATTATCATAATTTTAATGGTATAGATGATATTCTAGGATAACTACATCATTTTATATATTCTAAAATAATAATAAATTTTTTTATGGATTAGGATAACAGAAATTTAGTTAAATCATTTGGGACAATTCTATGAGAGAATTCTAAAAATATGATAGCTTCATTATGTTTTGGAAATTTTGAGCTTCTGCAATTCTCGTAGAACTTAAATCAATATCGTTATGTGGAAAGTTTATAAAGGTTCCATAAAATATGTATCAAGTTGTAATATCATCAAAATGGTAGATTTGGCAACAATCAATCATCACCTTGGTAAATATAATGATTCTTTATTTTAAACCTATTATGAAATATTGGGGGTAATTTAATTGGTTTTTCACATTCACATTATAATCCGTTATGTTTGATTTAAATATTGTGTTGTTGAATTATGTTAGAAAACCTAATATAATAAATTCCGTGGATAATAAAGGATTTAACAAAAAGATTTATTGGTTGATCCAAAATAATCATATATAAGAAATGACGGTGTTTTAGGTAAATTCATATTTTTATTAATGTTTTAATATTAATAAATTTCATTAACATATTTTATTTAGTATTTCATTGATAGTAGATAAATAATATTTTGAATAGAAATGTATATATCGAGAAAATTCTATGACTAATAACCTAAAAAGGGATAATATATAAATGGTTAAAAAATTTAGTATATGTATATTACTATGGAAATTTTGGGGTTCTAAGTCTTATATACGGTTGGGAGATTTATATTTTAATGAAACCCTTATTTATTTTTAATTGTGGGTTATATTTATCAATGATATTCTAGAAACATGTTTTAAATGGTAAAATTAACTTGGTAATTTATTTTTTAAATTGATTATATTTTTCTGTGTAAATATTTTTTAATATAATATTGTTATATGGATAATTATTAGAATTAAAATAATCATGATGTCTAATCAATAAGAGGTTAATTGATTTTTGATAAAATCAAGTTACATATTATTTATATGATTATTCATTTAACAAAAAAAATTCCATGGTATATTTTTTGATGTTCATGTTATTTTTTATATTATGAAATATATAAATTATTTTTTAACCCTATTAGGTAGTTGATAATTTCATATTATGGTTAAATATATTGTAAATATCAGGAAGAAAATATTTATTAACTATTGTATAATTTCATAAATATTGAAATGTTTCTTAGAAAGCCACGTTAATGAAAATATATGACTATGGTATATACATTAATTAGAATATTATTTTAATGATTATTAATATTTTCTTAGAAATGGTATGTAACTTGATAAAACCTATGCTAATATGGTATTGGTCATGTTAGAGGCCATGTTCTGAATAATTAATATGTTAAGAATACCCTCACACACTTTCATCAATGACTAATAATTAAAATTTTAAGGGTGTTATTTAATTGAATGTGTAAATTTATATCACATGAATTTATTATATGATTACATTAAATATTTCAATTTTCTTGATAACTTTATATGTATGAAATGATGAACATAAATAAATACAATATATAATTAGATAAAATATAAATATTTAATTATGACCTATGAAACATAGTCTTTGATTGAGTGGGATTTAAAAGGATTGTTTTATTTGTAAATATGTATTGTGAATATAATGACTATTTTTAATATGAATGAAATTTAATTAGTTTACATAAAATGGATATTATAATCATTTAGTGTTTATAAATTACTTTTCTAAAAAATCCCCTTTTTATGAAATATCCAATTCTATATCATTGTTGCTAATTTTTATTTGAAATTCATTATTATCTAAAAAATAATTATTATTTAAATAATATTAAATATGAATAATATGAACATAACATTTGAATATTACATTTTCAAATCACTAACATTTTTTCATTGTAATTTTTAAATTTTTGAATAGATTTTTAATAGTTCTTTTTTAAATTTTACCATTTGAGTATGAAAAGTATAAAATCATTTTTTTAATTAGAAGAAACAATATTATCTTAAGAAGAAATTTTGGAATTTTTCAAAAAAAATATATTATCTTGGGAAAATATTTTTTAAAAATTATAATTTTTTGAATTTTTTTCATTATGAAATAATATACAAAATGATTTAAAAAACTATTATTTACTTCCAGTCATATGTATAATTTAGTTTTATATTGTTTATACTTTAGAACGTCCTAAATGTTTCCAAGAATCAAAGGATGAAAAGCTATATTTTTTTACTAAAAATGGTCACGATAATTGATGTTTCACACATAAAGTACTTAATGTGAAATTACCATGTGGTAGGAAACATGGAGGCTCTAGTATAGTTTTCCATTTTCTGAGAAAGGTCTGTTAAACTATACGACATGCAATATAAACTGTCTAACTATAACATTAGTAATCCAGAGATATTTGATGACATGATCATAGGTTTCAATACCATGGGACTTTTCTAAAAATAGCATTGTTCCTTTACATTTAAAGGAAATAGGTCATTAATGGATGGAACATGATTTGTTAAATTTTGTGTCATACCAATGAGTCACAATTTGAACAGTATAAAAGTTGGAATTTACCACTTTTCCTATTACCATATCTATATCTTATCACATTATTATCTCTATTGGGCTTGAAATATCATCCCCCAGTAACATATATGAATCTCCATATAGATCCTTTTAGAATTATATTCATTATTGTGGGATCATTTCAATGCATGTATGATTTTTGATCTAATGTTCTAACTTTTATAAATACCTATCTTTGGGATCCTCTCCCATTATTTCATTGAAACCCAATTTGGATGTGAATTAATGATGTTGAGAATATGATATAGAATTGCAGATTTTTATTATGGATCTAGGATTGTGAGGATCATATATACATTTTTTCAACATATTATCTTAAATGAAACTAGTTTCTATTCATGGGTAAGTTAGTTGTCCCCATACAATGGTGTTAGCCTATGAATTCTTAAATGTTGTTATAATTTCCTCTGGTTTTATTTAATAATAGGAATAATTGATTGTTCCATGGTATGAAAGGGGATATTTATTAAAATAATATATAACTTTCTGTATTATATGAGATTATCCAATTTTTAATTTGAAACTAATGTGGTTTTTCATCTATATAAGTAGTAATGTTTTAATAATGTTTTCTTCAAAAATCTGAGGTTTTTTTCTTTTATATTTTTTGAAAAAAATAGAACATTGGAAACCTTGGGTGTGTGAGGATATGAAAAAATTAAACCTTTGTGTATGTGATAGAACATGTATTAAAATGGAAGGTCTTGATATCTATAAGAATCTAGTTATGTCATATTGTTCCCTATCACTTGTCCTAGTATGTATTCCCATAATCTAAAGAACACATGTGATTGGTTTTATACATCATCAATGTAATTCATGTTTGATTACTAACATGATTAAATATTTTATTACCATGGATGATTTTTTTCATGAATTTCTAAATTTTTATCACTTTTTTACATATTTATGTTTTAATAGAATATATAATTCTTTTAAAATAAACTAAACGCTTTTAAAAAAAAATTTATGTGAAATTTATTTATAAAATTATTTTTAAGAGAATTAATTAAAGGCTTAATGGTATTAGAACATCGTTATGTTCTAAGAAGTATCCTATTATTCTACATGCATACGCCATACATTTCCTTTATAGGACTTTGGAGATGTCTTTTTATAGAACATATGGAAATGGACTGTTTTCATGTTGTTCGTTGATTTATTTTTATTTTATTCACCTTCTTATTATGATAAATTTGTGGAAATGGATGGTCACATGTAGAATGTTATTTTGTATTTTCATGTTTTAAATTAAGGATAAGCCATTTGGTTTTACATTTTATATCACATGGATGTGTAATCTTTGTATACATATTTCCTTATTGGTTTAGATCATTTCTGTTTTAAATGAGACAGGTTGGTTGTTTTTCTTGATCTCCATATTTTTGGGATCCATATCAAGTGATGTGACATATTGAGGTAGGTTTGTTCATTAGAAAATTATATTTGTGTTATTATATATCCTGATGTGTTATTATGATTTTACATAGGTTTATTTTAGGTTATTTGGTGGATAGGGGTTTTGATAATTAGAATTTTTATACTATTTATATAATGGTTTATGTAAATCTCATGTTTTTCTCTAAACACATGTTTCCATGTGTAGTTAGTGAATTTTTTATTATGATTAAGCATGAATTATTTGTTAATTATATTTATATTCATTAAAGTTTTTAGATAAAATGACATTTCATAATATTTGATGTTTTATCATGGAATATTGTTTTCCCTGATTTTTTAAGCATAATTTTTTTTAAAATTAGAAAAATTTACTTTTTTTGTTCAAGAATTTAGTCTTAATAGAATTGGATGTTTCCATTGTGAGAATGAGTAATTTCCACCTTGAATAGCTCTATAATGTCAAGGAGATGATTCTATGTGACAAAATTTTATTGGGAATCATCCAGTAGACAAGTCCATGGTTGAATCATTTATAATCAATAGTCATAATTATGGTTAGGTAGGTTTTTCAAAATAGGGACTAATTATTGATCATGTATCATAATTTACTAATAAGAATTATCATATTTTTTGTATTGGTAGGTGAAACAAAAAATCCAAGGATTTCATTGAGGAGATTTACATAATGATTTATTACATATAAAATCATGTGGACAAATTGACAGGTTTTTCAATTAAAATGATTTATACAATATTGATAAAAATATGGAACACCATCCGGAAATCTATGTCACACAAATATCTAACCTAGACATATTTCATGAAGATCCCATACCAGTATTTATATCATGAAAAATTGAGTGTGGAGAATCCTCACGAATTTATGACATCTGAGACAGGGGACTATATAGTCATAGAGTATAGAACACATTTCATTGAGTTATTTCACCTGGAACATGAAAGTATACCTCATTAAAAACATATTCCCCAAAGGCTAGAGATCATTATAAGGGATGATATTAAATTTATTTTTCTACCTTATGTGAACTGGACATTGTGGACATAATTCAAAGGGTGTAAATGGTGTAAGGAATACATATTAAGGAATAAACTTTAGTTAGGGAATTGGTTACTAAATGTGGTACCCAAGGTGTGTCTTCGAGGGAGAAAAATAAGTGTAAGGGTGCCTAGTAAATATCATTACTAGTTTCTCGATGTTATTTGGGAAACCCCAGATAGTTTTCTATCATTTTAAAAGGCCATTCCAATCATTCGTATCTTTAATTATTCACCTAGAAGATGTCATCATTGTTGAAAAATATTTTCATCATTGGAAATTAGTGGAAAATTTTATTAATGTATTAGAGCTGGATCAACACTCACCACTAGGCTAGAGGATCATTCAAATGAATCAAATGTCAGAGAAACTCATCCTAATGGAATGTGGGATGTCCAAGAACCAATTAATTCACAAGGAGGATTTTGGAATATAATGTTTTATAATGTATAGTATAATAAAAAGGAATTTGGAGCAAGTATGAATACTATCATAGATAAAGTGTGTAGTTTATCCTCTATGGAACATGATTTACTCCATTGGGGTGTATGTAACACCCAAAGATTTCATAGTACGTTATTTCTTCAAAGTAATTCAATAACTTTCACTACACGCAACACTAAGTTCAAGGGCACCACGGCATACCAAACTAGCCATTCAAACGTAGTTATGAAAAGTTTTAACTTAATTTTTAACTTTATATAATTTTTAAAATTTTATAATCCATATTATGATTTTCTTAGACATAATATAAGAACAAATTCATTTTTTCAGATAAAAAAAAGTATTTTTCAAAAAAATCACTTTTACCACCTTTTAATGGTCAACCCTTCCCGAATAAAATATTTGAAACGTTTATATATTAAATTTTACAAAATAAACATCTTCTTTAGAATTGAGACATTAAAATTTAGTGTCAATAAAGTTTTGGTGTTTTTCTGATAACTTTCATATTTGAGTGAATAGTAAAAAACACTATATTTTATCTAAAAACAACTTTTTTAATCAAAATAATTTATATTTTTAAATTATACATTTTAATGGTTTGGATGTATAAATAGATTGTATTTTTATCATTTAATCCAATGCTGGTCATTGTATGTAATTTCACTTTGAATATGACATAAATAAGTGTCAATCTTTTGATAGTTATTGTTTCTTAAAAAAACTTTTGATTTTGAAAACAAGAATTAATATTAAATTAATAAATAAAAATTTTATGTTTTTAATTTGGTAAAATAGAATTCATTTTTGAATTTGGAATATAAAAATTATCTTAGTGTGAATTTTTGGTATTTTTCTGAAAACATTCAATTGTTGATGAATTGTGAAAAACACAGAGTTATTGCTTAAAACCGACTTTTTATTAAAATAATTATTTATTTTATTTAAATTTATTTTAGTTCAAAATAGATACATAATACCAATATAAGTTCAATATAATTAATTTGAGTCATTTTAAAATATTTTTAGATACATAAAAAATTTATTGAACTTTTTACCGTCTTTTACCCACCTTTTAGGAGCATTTTCAAATTTGTATAAAACATAATTTTACTACTTCTATGACTTGAATTTCAAAAATCTGAGAGATTTGGTTAACCTCAGTAAGTAAAATATAGTTCAATAAGATGAAAATAATTTTTCATGAATAGTAATTTTTGACTTTTATTTACCACAGTTAAAAGTAAATAGGGTAATAAAGGTTAAAAATGATATTATAATTACCCTAACACATGTCCTAATTATATTGGATAAGTGTAATTAGACCAAAAACTACCCTAGGAATAATATATGATCATTTAGATCCACATGGATTAGATTAGGACGTTTATTATTATTTAATTTGAAGAATAGTTAAAAGTGCTAAATTCAAGTTTTCATAACTATTTTTTTTTAATATAGGGTTATACATAATCCAATGTGGATTATACATATTAATTGGAAATATAAAAATATTTCATACATGATTGTTTTTTATTTATAATTTTTATACAATAAATAATTATATTTATTTACGACAGCATGCCGATGTAGTAATTACTTTATTAATAGAAGATTAAAATAAATGATTTTATAAATACCCAAATAAATGTAATTTTATTCTTACGATGAATTAAACTAATTTTATGGGTTAATATGACATGTTATGGTTGATTTAATAATTTTTTTAAAGTAATCATGTTGTTAAAAGTTTAAAAAATAACAAAAAAACAAATAGTCAAAATTAACATAAAATAGTTTTTTAAAAAAATATTATATTATTAATTGATAGAATAGTTCTAAAAATATATGGTTCGGAAAAATGACTTATATAATAATATATATCAAATTAATGAACCAATTGGTTTTCTATTGGCAATTTATAGTATGTTTATGAACCATATAATATAAAAATATAAAGAGACATGGTAAATGTCAAACTATTTAGCTAAGAGTTAAATCTAAATTTTAAGTTAAATATGGTGACCTAAACCTATCTAAAACCAATTGGTTGAGAGGTTTTCGACCCATCACCACCTTTACCATTAAATAATTCATTTTTGAGCCATTAAAAACCGAATATGTTTTTATTATAAAATAATATTTCAAACTTTTCCTAAAGTGACACCCACATTTCTTATAAAAGGGAAAGTCCCCTTCTCTTTTGTTCACACCTTCAATCCATTTTTCTCAGCCAACACCGTGACAAATAACCTCCAAAAATTACTCCCTTAATCTTATAGGCCTTCTTTTGGTTATAAATCCATCCTACAGAGCCCTTTTGATCATAGTTGAAGCAAGAACCTGAAAAAGAGGTAAATATTTCATCACATCTTTCAAGTTCTTTTTTTCATACACTTCTTCTTTCTTTGTTGTTTACAATATAAAATAATAACCCCAGTATATTCTATATACCTTGATGTTATTATAAAAATAGTACAACCATATTCGTTATTCTATCCATCCAATAAATAAAAAAGTCACCATAAGTGTGTACGTACGAATTACCGTCTCCACGTCGTGGTGTAGTTTATTATTCAAACACTTAATTATATTCATGAGTATAATAAGGAGTATAACTGATGTAAATAATAAACATAACATGTTAATGATTATGTATATATGATATAACATCCAATTACATACGATTTCTCCATCAATATAGTGTTTTTGTCACTCGTGCGTACGTACGGATTACCCTCTCCACGACGTGATGAGGTTCATGTCCACGTTCACCATTCAACGATGATTATAAAATATATATCATTAATAAGTATGTATTATATGACATTATAATGATACTATATATATATATATATATATATATTTACTTACATATATCTTATTCACTTAGTTCTGCTTAATACGATATGAAAACAGAAAGAGCGTTTATGCGTACGTACGGACTACCGCCTCAATAAACAGTGTTTTCCATTTCATATATATATGTCTATTATACATATTTATATTATAAATATATATGATATAGAAATCAGGTTTTATATTCTATAAGTATTTAAATTTTGATCTATTTGATACAATCAAGAATAACAAGATAAAACACGTACGATAAAGAAAACTATTATTACCCGAAATGTCAATTTAACATGGAAATTAATATTAAATGGGTAGTATAAAGTCATAAATGAATCATGTATGATATCATAAATATAAAAATTGTTCTGTTATAGTTTAATAACCTACTATGGTCTTCATATAGAAGTTTAAATGTACCCTTGACTAAAGGAATGTGCATGGTAAAGGTTAATTTCATAATCTCTTTATTATCTGAGGTTGTTTTTACGTAAGTATCTACTAGGAAATATTTATTATCCATGTCCATGTTTTATGAAAGAGTTTTAAAAGGGATTATTTAAAAATACTTTCTTACTAAAACATCATTTTAAATGTTTTAAATGCATATTCTTCTAAATCATTCTCATTAATGTCCATGTTTTCAAAATGTTTTTTAAAGGATTTAATTTTATGCTCATGACTGTTTTTAAAATTTTAATTACATTCAAAATTGTCAAAGTGTAATGGGAAAATTTGATTAAAAAATTTCTTTAAATGTATTCCTTTATAAATTGTGTGACTTTTAAATGTTTTTATGAAAAGGTATATTTCTCTCAAAGAGTTCTACAAATCATTTTCATCTATGTCAATATCCTTTGATAGATTTTCAACTTGTTTGAAGTTGATTTATTATGATACAAATATTCCATATTTTATTGAAGTTTTTGAGATATGTTTGATTGTGGGTGTGTTATTTTTATACCATTCATGGTTTATGGAAAAATTATTGACATTTCGTATGCTAGTTTTAATATGAATGATTATGTTATGTTAAAAAAATTTCAAATGAATAATGCATTGGACAAAGTAAGTGATGAGTGGAGCCCTCTATAGATCCACAATGCATCGATAGGTCTAATGAGACAAACTAGTGTCTTGGAACAAGTCCTTGACAAAATCTTATTTGTAGTCTTAGCACAAGGCCTTAACTATGTGGTTATGAAAGTGGTTGTTGATATTGCATGTGATTATTCGACTAGTAGGATATCCATGTGAGTAATTAAATGGAATTATTTTATTGTATATTATCTATATTATGATAAAGTTTATGTTTAAAAGGATTTTGTTCTATACTTATTCATTGACTTAAATTTTTATGCTTATTTATAAATGTTTCCGCCATATTGTTATCCTTACTGAGCATCTGAGATCACCCCTTTCTAAGTTTTAATTTTATCAGAAATACAAGAAGTGTATTATGATTGATATTCATGGTTAATCTAGGGGATTAATGGAATTATAAATGGATCATTTATGTTGTTTTTATTTTCTACTGTGTAATGTAATATTCATGTATGTAATCTATTTTCAATGATTAATAATTTGATTGGTCTTTCGAGACTTGATTCCTTGTAATCATGCTAATGTATTAACATAAGGCACCGAATCTGGGTAACTGGAATTGGGGCATTACAGTTGGTATGAGAGGAAGTTTATAAATAACCTTGGAAACTAGATTTAAATAAACTTTGATTAGATCACATTACCATAAGATATAATTTAAGGATTAGTGTACAATAACTTCATAGAATTTTGGTAATGTAGAGATTTTGTGAGGTTTCAAAGAAAATACATCCCTGTTTGGATACGAGTAGGTAGATGTGGCTCTGGAACTGATGTATATAGGGTTAAAACCCAAAAACACCGCTTTGAGCTAGACTCGAACGGGAACTGGTGCACGAAAACAGGCTTTTCTGAACTCTTGGTTATGACACTCCCAGGGCATATGATTAGGATAATTTTCATTTACATTACAAATCATTATGAAGGATTTATGAATATATATACCTCATCAAAGAAAATATTTTTATGATTATGCATTTTATCCATAAACTGTTCAATTTACATTAGGTATTTTACAAGTTTGGAGTTATTTTTTTCAATTCATAAACTGACCTAGTGTATGCCATTGTATAGAAATGGCACTCAGTAGAAGGAATGTGAACTCCATGAATCAGTATGATCTAAAGAGTAATAAGGATGATATATTTCATGGTATTAAGCCTACATTTAGAAAGGAAATATTCTCCAATGTATTATCAACATATGAAGAAATAGTATCATGTGTTAATAAGATAATTAAAGAATTTTCTGAGTTCTATGGCTTTAAAGGGAAGCAAGAGAAGAAAAGGATGGAAGAGAGAAAGATGGATTATGGGAAGAGGTAAAAGAAGGATTTTCATATATTTGATAACTATGGGATGAATCAGCTTGGTAAATGTTTGAAGGGAATGGGATTTTTTTATAAGAGTGGAGAAAAAGAACAACAATTATGTGATTTCAAGGGTAAGAAAAAAGTTTCAAATGTACAATGCTTCATCTACAAGAAGATGGGACACTATGAGAATCAATGTCCAAATCATCAGAGTATACCCCAAATGATACTATTGGATAATAATAAAGTTATGAAACTAGGAATGATTAGGAGTTCTTATGTTTTTATTAAAGTATTACGTTATTTGAGTATTGTATTAATGATGTACATGTTATAAGAATTATACATTATATAAGGATTATACTGTAGTACTATTTCATTAAGGACTTGAGATAGTGCGGAACCAAGAAAAGTTACCCAATGGCAAGTTAAACTTTTTGGAATTACATGGTTGCTGGAAAGACAAATCTTTAATATGGTCCTGATAGCGAGGTAATGGTTTTGGAATAGAAGATGCTTGATTTGGATATATTATATTGGATATTCTTGACTACTGTGAAACTGATTAATGATTTGTATATTCCATCATTGATGGAGTTTAAAACATTCTTGGATAGAAGGAGTATATCTATTATTGTATATGAATAAGGGATCATGAATGTAATCAATAAGGTTTTACGGTAATTCAAGATGTTGTAGTGTTTTAAAAGAATACATATTGAAGGTGTTCACATGTTATTACATGGAAAAAAAGATCTTAATTGTGTTTACCTTCCTTATAAATTTTGGACTATGAGTTTGGACAGAATTATTTTGGATAAGTCTAGTTTGAGATTATTTTTGGATTGACATAAAAAAGGACAACCTGAAGGTCGAGAGGAAACCCGTCGTGTATGACAAGGCCACGAGACTTGAACCTGCAACCGAAGGGAGCAAGGGTGTATCATATACCTCTGGCCCACGTGATGTCTGGGATTTAATAATGTATTTTTATTAATGGTTTGGTAGATGAATTATAAATTTATTTTTCTAGAACCCTATATGTATAGGATAAATAGAATATTTTTTAGGTTCTATTATCTTTAAGAGTGAAAGATGAGTTTGTTGAAGAAATTAGTTAAAGGATTGACCTCTACTTGTCAAGTATATATTTTTTTCTCATCTTATTCTAGGACGAAATTAATTATTAAACATTAGTGAAGAGATCAAAAAACCAAAAGTGTGTTATCCTAATACGTTATGTTTTGTTGATCTGATGGTATTTTAAATCATCATAGATTGATGGGTTTGAGGCCCTCAATTTTACAATAGTTTGTGATGGATGACCTCAATCACCTCCTATAAATATTTATGTTTTTCTTCCAATTATGTGTCTCTAATTTCCACCAATTTTCTCCTAATCAAGATCATAAATTGTTGGTGACCCTTTCATTTCCCTTTTCCTCTTATTAAGACTAAATTTTATTAACCCAATTTCGGATGTGGGTTTTCCCAGAAATGATTATTAAATTTTCAACCATTTATTTTCAAAGAACAATATCAAATTACGAGGATGAAATTTATTAAAGTAGGGGAGAATGTAATACCCCAAGATTTCATAGTACATAATTTTTTCAATGTAATTCAATAACTTGCACTACACTCAACACCGAGTTCAAGGGCACCACGACTTACCAAACTAGCTGTTTAAAAGCAGTTGTGAATAGTATTAATATAATTTTGAACATTATATAATCCTCATAATTTTAGAATCCATATAATGAGTTTCCTAGACATAATATGAGAACTAATTTATTTTTTCAGATTAAATAAGTATTTTTCAAAAAAATGCACTTTAACCACCTTTTAATGGTGAACCCTTATTAAATAAAATATTAGAAACTTTTAGGTATTCAATTTTACAAAATATAATTCTTCATTAGAATCGGGACATAAGGATTTAGTATCAATAAATTTTTGGTGTTTTTCTGATAACATTCTTATCTGGGTGTCAATCTTTTGATAGTTATTATTTCTTTAAAATAGGCCTTTTGGTTTTGAAAATAGAAATTAATTTTAAATTAATAATTGAAACTTATGTGTTTTGAATTTTATAAAATGGACTTCATTTTTTAATTCAGAATATCCAAATTAGCTTGGGGATGATTTTTGGTATTTTTATGAAAACTTCCAATTTTTGATGAATAGTGAAAAACACATAGTTATTGTTTAAAACCGACTATATATTTAAATAATTATTTATTTATTTGAATTTATTTTATGTCAAAATAGATACATAATACCTATATAAGTTCAATTTAATTCATTGGAGTTATTTAATAATAAGTTTAGATAGATAACAATATTATTATACTTTTTACCGTCTTTTACCCACCACATAGGAGCATCTGAAAATATTTATAAAACATAATTTTACCACCTCTGTGATATGAATTTCAAAAATCTGAGAGACACAGATAACGTCATCATGTAAAATGTGGTTCAATAAGATGAAAATAATTTTTGGTGAATAGTAACTTTTGACTTTCATTTAACATGGTAAAAAGTAAATAGAGTAATTAAGAATAAGAATGACATTATAATTACCCTAACACACGTCATAATTGTATCGGATAGGTGTAATTCAACCAAAAACAACCTTAGGAATAAAATATGATCCTTTAGGTCCACTTGGATTAGATTAGGACATTTAATATTGGGTTATACATAAGATAAATTCGAATATAAATATTAATTGTGAAGATAAAAAGACTTCCTACATAATGGTGTTTTATTTATAATTTTTAGAGAATATATTATTAAATTTATTTATGACACAGTGATGATGCAGTAAATACCTTATTAATAAAAGATTAAAATAATTGATATTATAAATACCCAAATTAAGGTAATTTAAGAATTTTGATGAATTAAACAAAATTTATAGGTTAATATGACCTATTAGGGTTGATTCAGTAAATATTGTTCAATGTAATCATGTTGTTATGATTAATGAAAAAAATACCAAATAGTGTCAAAATTGACATAAAATAGTTTTTAAAACAAATATTATATAATTAATTGATATAAGAGTCCTAAAATATATGGATCGGCCAAAAGACTTATATAATAATATTTCTGGAATTAATTATCCAATTTGTTTTCTATTGGAATTTTATATTAAGTTTATTAACCATATAAAATAAAAATACAAAAAGCATGGTAAATGTCAAACTATTTAACTAATAGTTAAATCTAAAAGTTAAGGTTAATATGGTGACATAAACCTATCTAAAACCTATTGGTTGAGCGGTTTTAGACCCATCCCTTCCTTATCATTTAAATAATTCATTTTGGAGCCATTATAAACTGATAATGATTTTATTCTAAAACAATATTTCAAACTTTTCCAAATGTGACCCTCACCTTTCTTATAAAAGGGAACCTACCCTTCTCTTAATTCCACACCTCAAAATCCATTTGTCTCGGCCAAAAACTAGACAAATATCACCCCAACATTCATCCATTTATCATAGAGGCATTCTGTTGGTCATAAAGCCAGCCTATGGAACCATTTTGATCCAATCAAAAAGAAGAACCCAAAAAATAGGTAAATATTTCATCACATCTTTTAAGTTCTTTTCTTCTTCCACTTCCACTTTCATTGTTGTTTCCATTCTAAAATAATAAATCTAGTATATTATATATACTATGATGTTATTATATAAATTGTAGAACCATATTCATTATTTTATCCATCCTATAAATAACAAAGTCACAATACGTGCATACGTACGGATTACCGTCTCTACGTCGTGGTGTAGTTTGTTGCTAAAAAACATCATTATTTTTATGGGTATTATAATGAGTATAACTGATGTAAATAATAAATATAACATGTTCATTATTCTTTATATATGATATACCATCCAATTAAATACGATTTCACCATCAATGTAGTGATATTGTCGCTCGTGCGTACGTACAGATTACCGTCTCCAAGACGTGATGAGATTCATTTCCACGTTCACCATTCAATGATGATTATAAAATATATATCATTAAAAACTATTTAATATATAACATAATAATTCTAATGGAGATATATATAAATTTATATATATATATATATATATATATATGTACTTACATATATCTTATTCACTTAGTTCCGTTTTATACGATATGAAAATAGAAACAACGTTTATGCGTACGTACAGACTACAGTCTCCATAAAAGGTGTTTTCCATTTCATATATATATCTATTATAAATATTTATATTCTAAATATATATGATATATAAATAATTTTAATATTCTGTATGTATTTAAATCTTGATCTAAGTGATTCAATCAAGAGTTACAAGTTAAAACATGTACGACAAAGAAAGTGATTATTACCCAAAGTGTTAATTTAACATGAAAATTAATATTAAATGGTTAGTATAATGTCATAAATGAATCATGTATGATATAATAAATATTAACATGGTTATTTTATAATTTAATAACACACTATGGTCTTCATACAAAAGGTTAAACGTACACTTGACTAAAGGAAAGTGCAAGGTAAGGGTTAATTTCACAATCTATTTATTATATGAGGTTGTTTTTACGTAAGTATCTAATAGGACATATTTATTATCCATGTCCATGTTTTATGAAAGAGTTTTAAAATAGATTCTTTTAAAAAAAAATTACAAAAACATAATTTTAAATGTTTAAAATATTTATTCCTCTAAATCATTCTCATTAATTTCCAGGTTTTCAAAATGTTATTTAAAGGATTTAATTTTATACACATGAATGTTTTTAAAATTATAAATACTTCGAAAAGTATCAAAGTGTTATGGGACACTTTGATTCAAAAATGTCTTTAAATGTCTTACTTTATAAATTATATTACTTTTAAATGTTTTCATGAAAAGGGATATTTCTCTCCAGTTCTATAAATCAATTTCATCTA
The DNA here is from genome assembly GCA_963277665.1 of Viscum album. Classification (NCBI taxonomy): domain Eukaryota; kingdom Viridiplantae; phylum Streptophyta; class Magnoliopsida; order Santalales; family Viscaceae; genus Viscum; species Viscum album. Next base: position 633,627,683 of record OY728138.1, on the reverse strand, counting down.
TGTCAACATACTTTGATGGATTTTAAATGCGTTTGAAGTTTATTTTTTATGATACACCTATTCTATATTTTATTGAATGTTTTGTGATATGTTTTTCTGTGGATGTGTTATTTTTATACCATTCATGGTTTATGAATAAAGTATTGACATTTCATATGCTAGTTTTAATACGAATGTTTATGTTATGTTTAAACCTTTTCATTTGAGGAATGCATTGGACGTAGTAAGTGATGGGTGGAGCCTGCTATAGCTCCTCAATCCATCAGTATGTCTCATGAGACAAAATAGTGTCTTGGCACAAGGTCTTGACAAAATCTTATTTGTAGTCTTAGCACAAGTCCTTAACTATGTGGTTATGAAAGTATAGAATTATGCATTCCATCATTATGAAAGTGTCTATTGATATTTCATGTGATTATTTGACTAGTAGAATATCCATGTGAGTAAGTAAATGGTACTATTTTATTGTATCTTTTCCATATTATGCTGATGTCCAAGATTAAATGGATTTTGTTTTAGTTGTATACATTACCTTAAATGTTTATGCTTATTTATGAATGTTTCCACCATATTATTATCCTTACTGAGCATCTGAGCTCACCCCTTTCTATTTATTAATTTTCTCAGGATTAAAAGAAATGTATTATGATTGATAAGCAGGGTTAAGCTAGTGGATTAACGGAGTTATCAAAGGATCATTAATTTTGTGTATTATTTTCTAATGTGTAATGTAAAGTTCATGTCTGTAATCTATTTTACAAGACTGCTAAACTGATTGGTCATTCGAGACTTTATTTCTTTGTAATAATGCCAATGTATTTAAATAATTCACCGACTCTGGGTAACTAGGGTTGGGGAATTATAGTGTAACTCAGTAATTATATCATCTATGTTAACTTATTTTTTAGTATTACAGTCAGAACTTATGTAATTCAATTTGTATATTTCTAATAAATTGTAAAATATGTCAAATATGGTTTAAAATAACACACATGTTAGGTGTTTATATATGACTTCAATGTGTTTTCGTAATTCATAGTTCTTGATCTTTATATCTTCTGGCTCATTATTTTCATGGTTTTTATTATCGGGGTTAATTCCAAGATCAACTATTATAATCATCTATTGGTATTTATTCTCCTAATGTATTATCTATTTTCTATCAAGGAGAGTGTGATTCTATATCATCTTGGGTATGAATAGTTATTCTTAAATCTAGAGGGATTGTATGATAGTTGAAGGAAATTTTCATATATGTCATTTATATACATCCAATAAGTCCACTTCCTATAGTGATCATTTTTTAGACTAGTATATTTACAATTTATTTTCATTGGTTAACATCACTAATACAGATTGAGTTCATTATTGAAATTATCCTATGTACCGAACTATTTATATTTCACTAAATCACATGGAACATATACAATTAATGGAGATTAAATGTAAAATTATGGATCAAAAAAAAGTATCTATTTCATATTGACTTTCTATATTGAACGTCACATGTTCCCATTACCCTAAACAAATTCATATATTTCATATAATGTAATAATTATCAAAATATTAATTAGGTGATTGTAATGAACTGGGTCCCAATACCACGAATCAATAATATATTTGATCTAATTAGAGGAAAATGATGGATTTATAAAACTAATATATGATTTGGGTACCATAAGGTGAGTGTTAAAGAATAATTTATACCTTAGTCAACATTTATATGATGATATAGGAATTTCTACTTCCTAATTATAATATTCTACGCCACTAACACTACATAGGTAATTTGAAAACATCTTAAATAAACCATTCATTAGTTCATTAATTATTTTGTTTACGTATTTATGGATAATATATTGGTGGAATATAGGATATATGAGGATAACATTGGCCATTCAGATATCTTATTTAGAATCCTAAATGAAAATCACATTTATTGTAAGATTTTTAAATGTTAATTCTAGATTCAATGCAAGATATTTCAAGGTCCTATAATATCTATGAGGGGATTACCATTGGATTATTAAATGATTTAGGGTGTAAATAATTCAATGTAACCCAATAAAATATTAACACATGGAGATTTTTGGTCATGTACTGTTATTAGACGCATCATGTCCATCATTTATAAAATCCTACATCTTCAGGGAAAGAGTAAACCCACAATGTATGTTCCCATTTCCATGGAGTTATTTATGTACTAATATTTTCACTAGTGCAAACACGTTTTTTATGTCGGTTATTTTTCACTTTTTATGTCGTTTTTAGACAATGTTAATACCGAAGAAGTTAGAAATATTGTTTTTTACATCGGTTATTTAAAAACCAATGTAAAAAAGATTACATCGTGGTGTTTATCACATCATTTATTTAATAACCGAAGTGATAAACCATTTCCAAGGATTTTATCACATCGGTTAATAAATAACTGACATGAAAAACTACGGGGGAGGGTTTATCACATCGGTTATTAAATAAATGACCTGCTATACCCATGGAAAATGGTTTATCAATTCGGTTATTTAATAAACGACATGGTAAAACATTTCCCTTGATTTTATCAGGTCGGCTATTAAATAACTGAGGTGATAAAAGAGGGGGGGGTAGGGTTTATCATGTCAGTTATTAAATAACCGACATGATAAACCAGTGCAGGGGGGTGTTTAGAACGTCGGTTATTTAATACCAGATGTGATAAACCCCTGGAAAATGGTTTATCACGTCGGTTATAAAATAACCGACCTGATAAACCATTTCCCAGGTTTTTATCACGTCGGTTATTAAATAACAGACCTGAAAAACAAATTATTATTTTTTAAATAGAAAGCAGCCGTATGCTCTCCCCAGAAACAACCAGAAACCAAACCAAGAATTTGAACCAGAAAAATAGAAGTAGACCAAAACAAGATCCCAAGAAAAATTAAGCATTTACATTGATAGCATTTAAAACTTACCCCACTGGAACCCCCCCCCCCCCCCCCCCAACCCCTGGACAGCCCCCTCACCCCACTGGATAGCCCCCACCACACCCCTGGACACCCCCACACCCCTAGATTGCCCCCAACCCCCTGGATAGCCCCATACACCCCTAGACATCTGCACCACCCCCTGGACAGCCCCCCATACCCTTGGAAACCCCCCACCCTCATGTATACCCCCACCTCTGGACATCACTCCAACACCCCTAGACATCCCTCCCACACCCTTGAAACAAGACCAAAAAGTTACCAAAAACAGACTAAAACCCCCTCAACCCACTAGAGATCCCCCACCACACCCCTGGAAATCCCCATAACCCTAGACATCATCACCACCTTTGAACATCCCCCCACCCCCAGTATACCCCCACCCCCTAGAAATCCATCCCACACCCCTGGACAGCCCTCCCACAACCCTGAAACAGACAAAAAAGCTACAAAAAACAGACTATAACTTACTCACCCCACTGGACAGGCCCCACCTCACCCCCACACCCCTAGACTTCCCCCACCCCCTGGATAGCCCCCAACACCCCTAGACACCCCCCACCACACCCCTGGACATCCCCACACCCTTGGAATGCCCCCCGACCTCCTGGACAGCCCCAAACACTCCTGGACATTGTCACCACCCCTTGGATAGCCCCCAAACCCATGGACAAACCCCACCCTCATGTATACCCTCAACACCCATCGGAAATCACCCCCACACCCCAGGACATCCCTCCCACACCCCTGAAATAGGAACAAAAAGTTACTAAAAACAGATCAGAACCCCCTCACCCCACTGGACTGCCCTCACCACACCCCTGGACACCCCCACACCCCTGGACATCACCACCACCCCATGGACATCCCCCACCCTTTTGTATACCCCCATCCCCTGGACAACACTCCCACAACACTGGATATCCCTCCCACACCCCTAAAACAAACCAAAATGATACAAAAATTGACAAGAACCCCCTCTCCCCATTGGAAAGCCCCACCACACCCCACACACCCCTAGACTGGCCCACCCCCTAGACAACCACTAACACCCCTAGACAGCCCCCACCACACCCCTGGACACCCCCACACCCCTGGACAGCCCCCAACCCCCTAGACAGCCCCACACACCCTTGGACATCCCCACCACCTGATGAACAACCCCTAGACAGCTGGTGTTGGGAGAGGAGGTGCCACCATCCCAAGGGGGGCATGCCGCTATAAGGTACTCATCACTCCCACTTATGATTCTTGAGATCTCAAAATGATTCACAAGTGGGAGTGATGAGTACCTTCCAACAACGTTCAGCCCCCCGAGGGATGGAGGCACCTCCTCTCCCACCCCTTGGGATGCCCCCCATCCCCATGGACACCCTGGACCCCCCCCCCACCCCCACCCAACAGGACAGCCCTCCCACACCCCCGAGAAACCCCCCTCACCCCCAGGACACCCCCACACCCCTAGAAACTACCTGGACATCCCCCTACTCCCTTGGAAAACCCTTCCACCCTCCTGGAAATGCTCCCACCCCCTTGGACTACCCCCCACTCTCATGGAAACCCAGTATACCCCCCACCCCACTGGACAACCCTCGCACACCCCTGGATAACCCCACCAGATTAAACACCCCCACACCATTGGAACCCCTCCCCCAGACCAGAATCCATACCAGAAAACCCATCATAAGTAGTCCAAAATAAGATTTATAGAAAAATTAAACATTCACAGATATAAAACTCAAAACATACAATGAAAACATAAAAAAAACTAAATCCAACCTAAATGACTAACAAATACACAATTACAATGACGGTATTCAAAATTACATTTTACACTACAAAACAACTAAAAATCAATCAAACCTGTAAAATAATTTCACCATTCCACTGGTAAGTGTTTGACGTCTTCAACACTATAGGGTTGAGGGTCATCAAATAGCTACAAATTAAAACGATAGTAGTTAACATGTAAAATTAATAAATCAAAGGAAATGTTATGGAAATGTTTAAATGGGAATCTTACCAGGTCAATGTTCCCAACTGTCCCAATTGTTATTATTTCATACATAAATATTAACATATAATATTCACTTTCGACGATGCCTTGTTGTTCATGAAAATTTTGGTTGAATCAGTTTAAATTCAATATATTATTTTATGTAATAAGTCAAACAGTAAAAATTATAAATATATATTTACCTTTACATTTACATATTTGATCTTCACACTCCTTTTATTTGTGTATTTTCGAATGTAGATCCATCCCCTGTTAGAAAATAATACAAATGGGGAAAAAATAAAATTCATTATAATATAGAAAACTATTGAGAAATAGAAACATACATTTCCAAAATTTTCATAAAACATTCCCGCACATCACCATGGACAGAGCATATCCAATAAAGTGTCTTCTCCCTTGGTCAAGAAACCCCTATCATCCAATGATCAATGATAAAAAAAATTTAAGGTTAGTGGTTTTTTATGTTAAATGATAATGAAATCTTTGAGAGAGATGTGTTTCATACCTCTCATAGAAAGGCATCATCCAACATTGTGTGACAATATTCTGTTCAAGTCTTTCAGCAATATAAACCATTCTTTGTTCCTCAACCAATGCACATGATTCAGGGGAAATCAAATGCGGGTCTATGGACCCATATACATTTGTTCGCTCATTTTTATAAAAAATGTTATAAAGATACCTAATATGAAACATACATAAGTATACATTTTTAAAAAATAAAACATAGGGAAAAGGTGTTAAGACTTACATGGAAAAAATCTTCCCCACGTTGATGCCCAACATATCTCCAGTAACAAGATCCATGATATCATCATTTATAATCCAAACAGTTATTGCATGTCCACAAGAATGAGCTTCTATTGGAAACTCATAATGATCCACCAACAAATTTGAATATCTTCAAAATCTGTCAAGACTACTAGAATATGTTCTTGATGTCATAGCCATTTGTCTTTTTTTGTCTCTACAATATTTATTTACCTTTGAAGTATTTCTGTAAAAATATATAGATAAATATATTAGTTTTCAAATGATAAAAAAACTTTAATAAAAAATAAAATAGAAGATATAACACACATACCTCTATGGTAATGAGTCGAATATGTCTGCATGGAAAATTTTAAAAATGGTCGATACTATGTCCAACTGTCGTCACCTCATCTATAGGTAATGGTACTTGAGCTGATATAACTATAATATCCTATACAGTGACCCTCTATTTCTCTACCTCTAATTGTTGATGATAAACTGTTTCCCTTATACAATATACCAACCCATATGCAACTATATGATGTTGAGGATCATCAACATACAACTCGCAATAAGTAGAAAGATGTGGCGGAGTAGTAGGATAAAAAATGGTGGTTGTGGGCTGAGGTGGAGTAGTGGTAGTGACTGGAAGATGCGGAGGATAAATAATGGGGTCTGCAAGGGGAGGTGGAGGAGTGGGAGTTGTAATCTGAAATTGTCTTTTCATGTCTGCAAACATAGACTGTACCGAAAATCTAATGTTTTCCTCCATCGTCGCATTAATATTATGAACCTCAGCCTCCAAGGATTCTATTTTTTTAATAAACACCCTCAACGTATGTAGTTGTGGAACGTGGCAACACTTTTCTTACCGATACACCTGCCGGATATCCTCGTACATGACCAGGATGTTCGGGATTTCCCAATGCTACAGATAAAATATCTTGCCTCCCAGCAGCTGTAAATACCCTCCATGAGCTCTGCTTCTCAAGAGAATCCTATATTAACTAATTGAACATTTCTATAATGATTGAAATTATATGAATAAAATAGTTAACTTAAATAAATAAAATATATATCTTACAATCCTCACAGCTACGATTCTGGAATCTTCAGAAAGATATTTCCCTTTTATGCCCATCTGAGATCTCTTCCATTTTTCATGTCTACATGGAGGGGATGGAGGGGCCACCACTCCAGAGCTTAAAGATTGAGCTGTTAGTTTTTTTAATTTTTTCGCCATCATTGGTTCTTCCAATAATGTATACCCTCCCAAAGATAAACTATGAGGGTATACATTTTTAGATTGGATCTTCTGATGAGATTTCATTGTTTGATATAAATTAAGAATATGAAATCATTAAAAAAATAGTAATAAGATCATTTATATAAGAAATATTATAAAAGTTTACACTTCCATTACCAAAAATAATTATTTTATTATACATTCAACAAATTTTCTCCGTGTGTCTTCATCAATGAAAGGATATATACGACATGGATTGACATGACTCCTATGACCAAAAATGAAATCAGATGTGAGGGTTGATTTGAATTCCCTCTATCTCCTGGAATCCATCAATAAGCATTTCTTCCTGACTCCTCCAGTGTCAGGAATATCAAATTTCATCTAATAAACAAGAGGTTAAACATATTATATATACTAGAAACATTTATAGAATAGTCAAACAATTGCAAAAGATCTTACCAAAATCGTCTGCCACAATTGAGAGATTATTGTTTTTTCCACACTTCTCCTATCATCATATAAAATTATTACTTTTCTCTTACCCTGAGTGGATAAAAAACTCTTAAAATATTTTTCATTTGGACCTCTAGGAATATCATCCTCATCAAACTCAATGAGTATCCTCTGATCCTATGTACGGGCAAGTGATAATTTTGGTAAACGTTTACACCCACGTTTACCAACTCTTGAACTCTTTGTAGTAATGGGAGAACATGAGGAAGATTGGGGAACATCAAGAGGATCATTTTAATGATCCTCCCCCAAGGTATGACCAATATTCTCTTCTCTAGAATCATGTGGTAGATCAACTGATTGATCTATCATTATCCTTAAAATCGAAAAAACAAACAGTAGTTCACAAATATACAAATTCAAATATTTTAATACTACTGTAATCAAAAAATTGAAAATTTTACTAAGTTACATAATAGTAAACATCATTAATATGGTAACCATGGTAAAAAATGGTAACTATGGTAAAGATAGTCAAGATGGTAAACATGGTAAACCTGGTATACATGGTAAACCTGGTAAACATGGTAAACATGGTAAGGTAATTGTCACTGAGAAAAAAAATAGATATATTATTTTTGTAACTGTATACATGATATAGTAAACTAAACAAAATTATAACATGGTAAACCTGGTAAACATGGTGAACATAGTAAACATGGTAAACTAATTGTCACTGAAGAAAAACAAAAGATATATAATTAATGTAATGGTAAACATGATAAAGTAAACTAAACAAAAATAAAACAAATAAACTTATACTTATTTTGTTTTAATACATGTTTTAATAAAGAAAAAAATACAATATCTACTATTTTATGAAAATAATTAATTTAAATAAGAAATAAAAAAATGTTAACTATAATTTTAGGAATGTAAAAATGGATTGTTTTCCCAAATTCCTTCTCCATTATCATTCTTTATGGCATAAACCAAGTCTTTAACATGATCATCATTATGTTCTGTTAACATTTACATGGAAGTAGAAATTTCACACAAATTAGAATCTTCATCAAGTTCATCCTCACCAACATATTGTTTTTCCCCTTTTAAAACAACAGCCCATTGAATATCTGATTGATCTATTTTAAAGAAAAGTTGTTTTGCATGTGTTTCCATTAAAAAAGAATCAGATGTGTCTTCCAATCTATTCATATTAACAACTGTCATTCCAAATTCATTATGTCTGACACTATTATTACCGATAAACCATTTACAATTAAAAATTAGAACTTTAATTTTAATGTAATCCACCTCCCATATGTCTTCAATCACTCCATAATATGCACTTGACGCAGAAATTGGGGTTTTTTCCTTAGCACTCGAAAAATGAATTGCTTCTACAAACACCAATACACGACTATTCTGAACTTCACTTCTATTTTCCTAAGCTTTCGTTTGAAATGTATAGCCATTAATGTCATAACTGGACCATGTTATCACATTTAAACATAGACCACCCACTATCCATTTTAATGTATCTGATACATCTGATCTACAAAGCAAGGTCTTTTTAAACCATGAGTAAAATGTTTTTCTATGCTCATTCAAAATACACATTTCATTCTTCTTTGGATGACATTATTTCAACTCATCAATATGTAATGTAATATACGGTTTAGCATCAGATATGTTATTCAAGATTTTTGATTCTAACTTCTTCATCTGTTAAGATAACAACGATTTGAATTTCAATGGACAAATCCCTTTTCCTTCATTATTAAATTGTTCATGGTGAGATGGAGGCAAACCTATGTGTTGCGCCATAGCCATGTAGCTCTTATAAAACTATGCAACCTCCTCAAAAATATAATTTTCAATAATGGAGGCTTCAGGTCGATATGGATTCTTAACACACCCCTTCAATATTTTAATATACCTTTCAAAAGGATATGTCCAACGAAAATATATAGGTCCACAAAGAATTATTTCTCAAACCACATGAATCATTAAATGCACCATTATATCAATAAATGTTGGAGAAAAATACATTTCCAATTGACAATTTATAAAAATTGCATCCTTTTCCAAAATTTTCAAAGCATTCACATCAATAACCTTATTACAAATTGAATTGAAAAAATAACACAACTTCAGTATAGTCTTTATAACATGGATGAGAAATATTCCACACAATGAAACTGGTATAATTTGTTGCATCATGACGTGACAATCATGATATTTCATACCAATCTACTTCAAGTCCTATAATGAGACATATTTTTTTACATTTGAAGAATAACCTTGAGGCACTTTGATATAATGAAGACACTGACAGAAGCTAATTTTCACCCACTTTGAGAATGTATGACATGCCGGGGAAGAGATGTTCATCTTCTATTAGGAGTGGGAGCTAACTCCAAACGTATTCCCATTGATAGTAAGTCTATTCTTACATTAAACCCATCCTTTTTCTTCCCTTTAATATCTAACAGTGTTCTAATAAAACTATCACATATATTATTCTCCATGTGCATGACATCTGTATTTTGGTTAACTTCATGATATCTCCAATATGGTATCTCAATAAATATTGACCTTTTCATCCAAATATGTTTATCAGTAACAGATTTATGTGTCTTTATAAATGTCACATCAAGGATTTTCACACTCTCAAAATAAAGTTCAGGGGATAAAGGTTTTGGAGCAGTATCAAATTCTTGTGAGCCATTTAATTCATTTTTAGTCTTCTATGAGAGTGATCTATAAGAAAAATCCTTTGATGACCCATTTACACTATTTTCCTCCCATGATGCAATTGACAATATGACGTCTGTTGTTCATAAATTGAACATGCTTTAAGCCCTTTAACACTATATCCAGAAAAGTTTCCATATGCTGGGAAGTCATTTATAGTGAACAAAAGCAATGCATGCAGTTGAAAATATTCCATTTTGTAATAATCATACACCATAATAACATCCTCCCATAAAAGTTTCAAATCATCAATCAATGGTGACAAGAAAACATCAATATCATTTTTGAGTTTATTCGGACCAGAGATCATTATACTCAACATGACATATTTGTTCTTTATACAAATTTCATGAGAGAGGTTGTAAATTTCCAATAAAATAGGCCATGAACTATGTGTGATACTGAGGGTCTGGTATGGATTCATTCCATCTGTGCACAACCCTAGTTTGAGATCTCTAATTTCATTTCTAATTGTAGGATACTGCTCATTAATTTTTTTCCACTATGGAAAATCTGCTGGATGATGTATTTTTCCATCACATAACAACTCATCAGCATGCCATCTTAACCATTTTGCATCATGTCAATTAGTAAATAATCATTTGAAATGATGAATTATTGGAAGATACCAAAATATCATTGAAGGGATATTTATAATCTTGATATTATCCTATGATTTTTCTTTCACCTTATACAGTGATGTCCCACATTTAGGACACTCTAACAGAAATTCATATTCCTTCTTATATATCATACAGTCATTCAAACAGGCATGAATTTTCTTGTATCCCAATCCCATCTGGCATAATATTTTCTTTGCCTTATAATGTGAATCTGAAAGATCATTATCTTTTGGAAGAATGTATTTCATCAATTGTAGCAGCTCTGTAAAACTTCCGTCACTCCATCCTTGTTTCACCTTCAAGTTAATAAATCTTAACACCACCAAAAAAACCGTAAAATCTATACAACCATGATATAATGGTTTTTAGCATCACCATATAGATGTGAAACTGTCGGTTCTATCTCAATTTGTTCTACTATAATATCGTGAATCATTTCTTCAATTCCATTAGAGTCACCATCATGAAAATCATCATCATCAGTGACATTCCATCTAGTTTGACCATGTCAAATCCAAGGGCTATAACTCGAATTAAAACCATTACAAATCAGATGATATTTTATCTCTCTACTTTTCAACTTTTTCATATTCAATCATTTTAGGCATGGATGGAAAAAATGTCACTACTTGGAACATTTGGTTTAGAATATTCCAAAAAGGCATCAATACCTTCTTCATATTCATTACTCATTCGATGTGCCATAATCCAACTTTGACTCATTATTACCTATAAAAAATATCAAAATAATACATCTGCTTAAGATAAGACAAATATATGTTTATATGAAAAAAATCATAATTTGAATGTAAATTTTTTTGAAATATATAACAAATATATGCGTATTTAAAAACATATTCTTGAATATGATTTTAAAAATATAATATACTTAGATATAATAGTTTTAAATTCCATGGAATCAAAGAAGACCATGGGGCCTCCAATGGTTGACAGAAAATTAGAGAAAATGGAGTAAACCTAAGAATCAAATCAAATTTAAAATAAAAACTCAGAAGGAGAAAATCACAATGTAGAGACAACCATCACAACAAAATCAGGTCAGGATAACTACACATATTTGAAAACCATGACATGGTCTCCCCCATAACCCATAATTTTCTCATAGTCGATGACTGGTCAAAATATATATAACCAAATAGAATCATATTGCAACACTAATATCCCTGAAACAATACAATCATCATGTCATAATCTCACAAACCACGATGAAATATCCAATCCCAACGGACACTTATACCCCACCCCCTTGGACACCGCTTGGACACCACCACAACCTTGGAAAGCCCCCCCCCCCCCCCACCCCTCAGGACACCACCCCCACCCCCTGGATAGCCCCCCTCCCCTTGGAAAGCCCCACCCCTCCTAGACACCCCCACCCCTCCTGGACACCACCACCCACCTCCTACCCCCTTGGACACCCACATGGACACCCCCAACCCTCTGAAAAACTATTGAACAACCCCCAAACCCTCTGGATAGGCCCCCACCCCCTTGGACAGCCCCCACCCCCTTGGGCACCCCATGGACACCACCACACCGTTGGACACCCCCGCCCTTCAGGACACCACCCCCATCCCCTGGACAGCCCCCAACCCCCTTGGATACCCCCTCCCCTCCAGGAAACCCCCAACCCTCTGGACAGACCCCCCTAGACAACCCCCCAACCCTCTGGACATTCCCCACCCCTTAGACAGCCCCCACCCCCTTAGACACCCCCACCCCTTGGACCCCTCCCCCCCCCCCCCCCTCACACACAGCCATGGATTTCCCCCCACCTCCATGGACACCCTAGACACCCCAACCCTCTGGATAGCCCCCCGAACCCTCTGGACACCACCACACCCTTGGAAAATCCACCACCCCTCATGACACCACCCCACCCCCTGGACAGCCCCCCACCCCTTGGACACCTCCACCCCTCCTGGACACCCCCACCCCTTCTGGACACCACCACCCACCTTCTACCCCCTTGGACACCCCCCATGGACACCCCCATCCCTATGGAAAGCCCCCCCCCCCAAACAACCCCCAAACCCTATGGACAGCCCCCACCCCCTTGGATAGCCCCCACCGCCTTAGACACCCCCACCCCCCTCACACACACCCCTTAACTGCCCCCCCCCCCACCCACCTCCAAGGACACCCTGGACACCCCTACCCTCTGGACAGCCTCCCAAACCCTGTAGACACCACCCCCACCCCCATGGACACCCCTTGGACACCACCACCCCCTTGGATAGCCTCTCACCCCTCTGGACAGTCCTCCACCCCCTAGATAGCCCCCACCTCTCTAGACAGCACCACCACCCCCTTAGACACTCCCCACCCCACCTGGACACCATACCCACCCCCTACCCCCTTGGACACCCCCTGGACACCCCCAACCCTTTGAACAGCCCCCACCCCCTTGGACATCCCCCCACCGACCCACCCCCTTGGAAATACCCCCACCCCTTGGACCCCCCCCCCCCCCCCACACCCCTGGACTACCCCCCCCCCCCCCACCTCCATGGATACCCTTGATAGCTCTCAACCCTATAGACATCCCCCAACCCCCTAGAGCTCCAAACCCTCTGGACAACCCCCCATAACCATGGGATTTTAACCTCATGCTACTAGTTTTGGCATATCTAGCGATTTTAACTTCAAGCTACTAATTTTGGCATCATGCCATTATTCAAAAAGAGAACCATGAACTATATCTCCTACTAGACTAAAATTCCATATTGTTCAATGAATCAGGTTTTAATTGCATATGAAGACATATAAGAGTCCACAAAAATAAGTGACTTAAATAGTTTATGGACCAGAAAAAAGTGATACCCAAAATAGGAACAACCAAAGATCCAAAACAAACATTCCACCATGAAAAAACATATATATTTATAAAATAAACAACACTGGTACATAGAATGGGTGTATCACAATGGTTTAAATATAATTTGTAGTAATATAGGTGAATGAAATCATTAGTTTTCAATGACAACAAATATTACTATAAATGTAAGGAATCTGTGAAACAAAAAAAACAAAATAGAAGTAGGTGAGGATTAATTGAATATTGAGAGTGGATCTAATAGACCTTGTGATAATAAATAAGATGATGATTGAAAAACTAGGTAAGAGGGTTTGAAATTGAAGAATCTTACCTTGTTTAAACCAAAAGAATCACAAAACGTAAATATAGACTATCTGAAAAAAACAAATGAAATAAAGTCGTTGGAGGCTCACCTGAGTGTTGCGAGTGGAAATGATAGATACAAGGAGAGTAAAGATGATAAAAGATGATGGAAAAACGAATTTCACAAAACAAGATCAAAGATTAGATTCTAGGTTTTCCACATGAGAGTGATGAGTCGCATGTATGTCAATCGAAAAATAAAAAATAACAATCCACAAGGCGTGATAAACATTTTAAATGTTTAATAATGTCGGTTATTGAATAACCAACATTATAAAATATTTTTATTACATTTATAACATCGGTTATTATAATTACCGATTTTATAAATGTATCAGATACCGCTTTTTTTACGTCGGTTATAAAATAACTGACGTAAAAAAGCCGCGCGTCTGTTTTTTATGTCGGTTATTCTATAACCGTCGTAAAAAACACATTAGAAACCACCGTTTTTATGTTGGTTATTTTATAACTGATGTAAAAACTGCCTTCTGTTGGTTTTTGACGTCGTTTATAATATAACCGACTTAAAAAATTCTGTGTGTTGGGTTTTTACGCCGGTTATCAAATAACCGACGTCAAAAAGGCCTTAGATGCCGCTATTTTTTACATCGGTTATTCTATAACCGACGTAAAACATTCGTTACATGCCTCATTTTATACTTCGGTTATTTGATAACCAACATTAAAAAAATGCCACACGTTGGTTATTAAAATAATAGATGTCTAAAACATACTCTTAGTAGTTTTTTATTTCGGTTATAAAATAACCGACATAAAAACCACATATCACAGATTTTCACGTCGGTTATATATAACCGATGTAAAAAATGGTGACGTTAAAAACGTTTTCTGCACTAGTGTTTTGTTTTAAAGACGTATTTTATATAATATTAAATGTTCACTAATTATAAGTGGTTCCTTGTGGGTGTTTCGGGGTTTGGGGAAATAATAGAAGGAAAACCGTGCTAGCATGTACAAGGTGCATGGTTTCCACAAAGTTAAGTAAATCACAAGGAATTCAATGAAAACTAAGAAAACTTGGATGGTGGTATTATATTGAGTTGGTGCATTTTTAGTCAAACCAAGAGGATCTTCATAGGTAAACATGTAACCTAACACCACATGGATAGTTTCTTATCCATTACATGAACATGATTTTGAAAACTATATTAAATAACTATGCACCCCATTAATATTTATAAAAAATACAATTTTTTTATATCAATATTTTTATGTTCTTCCTTAATTTTTCTCCCATTCCACCATCTCAAACATTGTGAAAAAATCAATCTCCCAAATATTCCCAAGGGTGGTTTCCCGTTGATTCTTGAATCTTTAGAGTGTTATTTTTTTAGATCGAAGCTTCATGTAATTCTAATCGACCTATTTCTTATCTTTCCAAATTCAGGGCTTGTATCTTGTGTTTCTTTCTTTTGAATCCCAAAAAAACCTCTTTATTTTTTGGACTCTAGGTTAAGGATTCAATGGGTGATTGAGTATAGATCTATGGTAATGATTTAGAGGGTTCTCATAAATGGATTTGAGGTACGTGGTCTATATGTTATATCTAATTGTCGTTGATATGATTTTTTCATGTTTTGTTTCATTCCTGGTTATCTATTATTTTGAATTTGATTCCTTTAGTGATTTTTGGTAAAATAGATGTCTAAATAGTGAATTGAACCCCTCATGATCCCCGTGGGATTCATAAAGGATGATTAGACTAATTTAGGGCCACCCATGGGGTGAACCTACATTACATAACCATGTAATATGTATTGTTAAACATGAAAATGACATGAGATAACATTGAACTCAAAAATAACATGTTAACAGGTTAATTTGAGTAGAATGAGTAATATTGATATATTTTTCTAGACTTGTAAAATCTAATAACTCGTCATTTGGCTAAATGATGATGGATTATGTGGGAATTGAAATGTAAAAATGGTAACTGGTTGGTGGTGTCAGGATTATTAATGTAAAATGGGATGTTTAGGTTAAGACATGTATATGGGAATGGCTGAATGGGTAAAATATCTTGATTGGATGGAATGGTTAAAGTGAAAATAAATAGAGATTATTAAATGTGATTATTGGGTTAATTAGACTAATAAAAATGTTATAAATTTCCTATGAAATGTTAAAAGAATGCATAAGTGGGGGTTATTACTTGGAAAATGTGGAATGAGTTATAGGGGTTGATATGTGTTAAATTGATGAGTCTTATAAATTGAAGAATAAATGGAATTTTATTAATATTCATAATGAGTATAGGAATAAGAAATGGGAATGGGGAAAATGACTATGTAATATAGATATAAAATGTGATAATGGGATATGAAATAATATAAATTCCCCAGTTTACTATTATGGTTTTTGTTTTATATTTGTATTGATTGTGTTGGTAGTGATATGGTTCGTATATATTTAATGGATAAATAATAATGTGAACACGGCTTGGTAGCGTGGGGTATTGACCTTAGGTTCTACATCCATTGGTCATGTTAGACTGAGGATCTAAACACCATCCCTTGATTCATTGGTTAGGGATGGGGTTGGAGGATCAATTCCTCTAATGGTTTCATTTGATGAGACCACACAGACCGAGGATTGAAGTGATGGAAATTTATTTTTTTCATGATGTGATTACCCCTAGTGATATAGGGACTTGATTTATTTCCCATAAGATAAATTATTTGTTTCTTTAGACCCATTTGTAGATGATGTAAATGTATAGACCCGTATCTTGACGTACATAGACATTACATTACTTTTTTGGAATACTTAGTACATAACAAAAACACACACACAAGGATCGTAATAGTTTAGTGTCTTTGGAAACTTGGAATATAATCTTCTAATCGTGGTGAAATATCTTGAACATCTCCCATAAAGATATTATTTTTTTTTTACCAAAAACCTTTCTTTATATCCTGGGAAAAAAACATAAAAGGGTGAGCTCAAATACTCAGTAATGGTAAACAAAAGAAATATCAATCACATCGTATACACAAGAACATAACTTTTGGAAATATTATCCTGCAAAAGAGATAATAATTTCATAACATGGGATAAATCATGGCAGTGAAATGTAATCACAATAATCATAACATAAAACATGAAACTTTGTGGCATTCACACATAATCATAGAGAATCATTTCTTATTAGTCAAGACTCATTGCCAAGACTATCTTAGTGGACAAAGTCCCTTTCTGAACAGAGTCACCCTCGTTTCATTCCTGTTTCACTGAACCTGTATAACCTACCGTTCCATCCATGTCTATCTCATGAGATATATAATCTTTACCCAATGCATTAGAGGGAGATATAGGTCCCACCCATCTTATAATGAATCCTTTCTTATGTGTGCCACATAATTATAAATCATACATCATGGCATAACACATGTAACAAAAATGGGATTCTTGAAACATCATGACATCATAAAACAAATCATATAAGGTAAATGACTTCATAAAAATAATTCCCCACAACATAATCAAATCAATGTAACAATAGGGATAAAAACAGAACCCTATATTATCTTAGATGGAAAATAATTTTGATAAAACATTTGAACTCCATTCTTGAGGAAAATATCCTTTCTACTTCAAAAACACTTTTCTTTTCTTAACATGTCATAAAATTATAAACTAAAAGAAGTTGATTAAAAATAAACGTGAAAACTTATAAAGGAATATTCATGGAAATAATGTTTTAAAAATCCATTCTTTCCGTATAAGTTAAAAAAACATTCTTCGTACTTTTGTCAGAAAAGTCAAAAAGTACCTCGTATGAAAAACGACAAAAGATTACTTTCATATCCTTTATTAAAAACTCACCGAAGGGTAAAATTGGATTTAAAAAATTGTATGTGGATGAAAATAATATTACATATTGAGGAAACATGGATGTGGATGATAAAATACACCCCAGTAAATTTCAAAGTATAAACAATCTCGAATAAAAATGAGATTGTGATATTTCCCTTACCTTAGGTCCGATTTGCGTCTTAAGTGTCCGAACCTCCTATATAATGATTTAAATCAAGTTATTGACTTATTACAGAAACATATTCATTGTTATTATATCATATATGTCCCACTTATGACTTTATACTACCCGTTCTTTTGTAAATTCATGTTAAAGTAGCGTTTTGGGTAAAATCGTCTCATTTGTCGTTCGTGTTTTTAACTGGTAATTATTAATATGATTACTTGGATCATGATTACTTATATCCAGAATGTAAAACATGATTTATATATAATATATATTCAGAATATATATATATATATATAATATATCGATAAATGGAATGAAATACACCGTTCCTGGAGACGGTAGTCCGTACGTACACATGAACGCTGTTTTCGTTTCCTTATTGAATTGAATGGAATTAAGTAGATGAAATACATATAAATATACATAAATCCAGTATCATTATTATGTCATATATTTAATTATTACTTAATATATATACTTTATAATCATTCATGAATGGTTAATCATTGAGAATGAATCTCATCGCGTCGTGGAGACGGTAGTCCGTACGTATGCACGAGCGATGATATCATTCCCATGGTCGTGGAATTGTGTTGAAGTGTATGTATACTATTTCAGTATCAATATCACTTTAAAATAATCATATATAGTTACTCATTACACCATTATACCCATCCAATTAAAGTGGGGGCAGAAAATAGATTACACCACGGCATGGAGACGGTATTCCGTACGTACGCACGCGCGGTGATTTCATTTTTTCCGTAGGATGGATAGAAGGTTAATTAGAGTTGTTTCATATTTATAATAACATATTAGTATATAAAAAATACTGATGTTATTACTTTATCATGAAACAACTAAAGAAGAAGAAGTTGAAGAAGAAAGAAATTGAAAAAGATCGGTAATGGATATTACCTCTTTTTGACGCGCCTTCACTTAACCTCCACTTAAAGATCTAAGGATGGTCTTTGAAAAAGACCAGGACCTCTAGGATGATACTAGGGAAGTGGAGAAGAGATTTTGGCAGGTTTTTTCTGAGCTTGAATGCTCAAATTGGTGTGAGGAGGAGAGGGAGGAGGTGCCCTTTTTTAAGGGAGGGGAGGGGCATCTTAGGAAAATCTCAAAATATTATTTTATATTAAGGTCAAATTCGGTTTATAATTGTTCCAAATGGTCTTATTTCGAATATAAAGTGGGGATGGGTCTAAATCCTTTCATCCAATAGGATTTAGACAAGTTTAGGTTATTATTTTAACCTTATCAAATAGATTTAACTCTTAGTTAAATAATTTAACTTTTACCGTGTCTTTTTGTTTTCTTACACTATATGGTTAATAAACATACTATATGAAGCCAAACGAACCCCAAGTTGTATATTATTAATATATCGATCCTTATATAAGTCATTTGGCCGAACCTTATATTTTTAGGAATTAAATAACAATTAATAATATAATATTTGTTTTAAAAACTAATTTATGTCAAATTTGACACTATTTGGTACATGATTTTTAAGAAATTTCTAACAGAATGATAAGTTCAAAAGAAGTTACTTAAATCAACAATAAAATGTCATATTAACCTATAAAATTAGTGTATGTCATAAAAAGTCTCAAATTAAATTTATATGGGCATTTATAACATCAATTATGTTAATATTTTCTTAAAAAGGTAATTACTGCATCATCGTTGTGTCATAAATAAATTAAATTATTTAAAGTATAAAAATTACAAATAAAATATCAATATGTAGGAAATCGTTTTAGCTTTCTAATGAATATTTATAGTCGAAATTATATTATGTATAACCCTATATTAAAAATGTTTTAGTAAATAAACTTTGATTTTAACTCTTTTAACTCTTCTTTAAATAAATTAATACTAAATGTCCTAATCTAATCCAAGTGGGCCTAAATGGTCATATTTTATTCCTAAGTTTGTTTTTGGTCTAATTACACTTTCTAATAGAATTAGGACATGTTTTAGGGTATTAATAATATCATTTTTACCCTTAATTACCCTATTTACTTTTAACTGTGGTAAATAAAAGTAAAAAGTTACTATTCACCAAAAATTATTTTCATCTCATTGAACAACATTTTACTTACTGAAATCAACCGTGTCTCTTGGATTTTTGAAATTCCATTCACAGAAGCAGTAAAATTAAGATTTATGAAAAAAAATAATTTTTTTAACTACCACTTAGTAGTTTCACTATTCATCAAAAATTGAAGTTTTTCAGAAAAATGCCAAAATTTCACCCTAAGCTATAATTGATATTCCAAATTCAAAATTGATTTATATATTACAAAATTCCCAACATATAAGTTGCATTAATTAAATTTATAATTAATTTCTGATGTCACAACAAATAGCGTGTTTTTAAGAGATAATAACTATCAAAAGATTAACACTTGTTTAAGTCTGTTGTAAATGTGAAATTACATCGAATGACCAACATTGTATTGAATTGTAAAAATATATTCTAAATATACTTTAAAACCACTCAAATTAATAACTTATCACTATTAATTATTTCGATTAAAAAAGTTGTTTTTAATTAAAATTTAGTAATTTTCACTATTCATCAGAATATGAAAGTTATCCGAAAAGTACCAAAATTTCACCTTAGGCTAAATTCGATACTCTGAATCCAAAAATGAAGTCCATTTTGAGAGATAAAATTTCTAAAATTTTAAATGGTGGTTATTACTATTCATAACTGCTAGTTTTAATAATATTTTAATAGCATATCGTTGTTTAGTGAAACTCGGTATTGCGTACTACACACGCTATCGAGGAAGGTCGTGATTGCGTGTAATGCAAGGAAAATCAAGGATGCGTGTTGTGAAAGCTCTTTTTGGTGTAGCGTACAACACAAGACATTTGTGAAATTAAAAAGAATATTTTTCACAAAATTTCGGGGTGTTACATTCTACCCCCCTTAAAATGAATTTCGCCCTCGAAATTCGTCGGGGTTATAAATGGTTTACTATTAGAAAGTTTCTTTAATAGAAACCCACATCGTAAAAAGGAATACCAAAACGAATCTTTAAAAACAAAGGTATGAAACGTAACGGTTACCCAAATAAACTAATCACTGGGTTTCCACATAGGTGAAAATATGGATATGGAAGAAAATCTAACCATCATGTTCTGATGGAGAGTGGTAGAGAACATGGCTATGGAAAAGCCAGAAATCACAAAGTCATAAATTTGTGACGATCTAGGGTACCATCTGATTCATCGGATATAAGGGCACTAGGACAACATTTTTGGTTTTCAAGATAGTTTCCCTAAAGTTGAAGAGATTGAATTAGAATAAATACTTACTTTATTTTGGTACAATCTCAGTGTTGTTCGTGCCTTGAAAAATTTCTACTTCATCTCTTAAATAAATGAAGTTGAATTTTTTATTCGTGAAGTGTTAGCAGATCATGTGATAGAATGACGGGTCATTCCATCTGTCTCAAACAAAAGGTTAGCAAAAATTATATACATAAGTCGATCTATAGTGAGATTAATCATATATGGTTCCTAAAATGGACTTATACTTCATATATCATACTGCTTAATATAATAAAAATAGTTTCTCCTAAATAGGGTCTTCCTGTAGGCCAGTGGTAGGTGATAAAGGCTAGTCGCACTTCGATTGTGGGTTCGATTTCCACAGCCTTGTCTGACGCGATGGGCTGTCGCCCGTCCTGCATGTTGTCCTTTTTCTAAAACTATATTACTATAACATCTCATCAATAATAACGAAAAAACATATATCCTTAAATAATACAAAATTATGTCCAACATAATCCATTCCAATCTTTAGGCTTATCCATAATACTGCAGTCCACTCTCATAACATAGTGAAAAGGATTACCATAGATTTAACACCATCGTCGATCCCCATATATCATAAGATATGTTTTGTTGGTCACATTCCAAACATTCAAAGTCCTTAATCATGTATTCTCTTGAATACCTTAGTGAAAACATGAATGCAGTTAAAAGTTAACACCTTCCACATACCAAAATCCTCAAAATTCTATATACTCAAACCATGATATCACTTAGTCTTAATATCAACCATGAGCTCATGAATACTATCAAACATTTCATTTTCTCCTTATCCCTTCATTATGGGCATATTATCTACTTTCCAAAATATTTGAATCACTTTACATGGTTACCGGTACCTTAAAATTATTGAAGACCACAATAGACCAATACCTAAATATTTCAATACACCATAAAAGTACCTCAAAAACATTATTCATGAATACCAATACATAAACACTTCAGTCCATCCACTTAAATGATTGTCCTGGAAGAAGTCCTTCCTTGATTTAGAAGTAACTTTTTAGGTCAGGGCATTGAGTTGGGTAATGCCCATGTTCTTCACAAATAAGACATTGAACTCCATAACAGTCTGTCACTCTATGACCTTTTTTTCCACACTGATAACATCGGTTCCTCCATTTGAGGTATTCCTCAAGGTTCTTCTTCCCTTCTTTAGAAATCTCAATCTTCCTTTCTTTATGCTACTCAACATGCGAACATGCATAATAGTTTATCTTCCTCTTCTTTGATGAATTAAGAATACCACTAAATTTCACCTTGTTAATCATATATCGTGATGAATGATTTGGAATAATCACAAGATCTTTCTCTCTAGGAATTACACAATTTTTTTCTCATAGTCACCAATTTGTCCATTGGATTCAATGTTAACCGAATTCCTTCTGGTTCCCTCCATTAAATAAAACACAAAAAGAATCTTGTGAGAGAGCAAAAATCATGCTAGGGAAAACAACATAGTAAAGAGGGAGTACCCTTAATATCTATCATCTTAGGTTAAATTCTAAGATCGTTACCATAGTTCTAGGACTGTATCTTATACGTATACTTATCCTTAGGGACATCCCTAGACATACCTTAGAAATATCTCTAGGGATCTCACTAACGTTTTCGCATCCTAGTTTCCAAAGGATGACTAAACCTTTCCTCTAATACCAACTGTAGAGACCCATATCTTGACGTACATGGACATTACATTACTTTTGCAGAATACTAAGTACATAACAAAAACACACACACATGGATCGTAATAGTTTAGTGTCTTTGGAAACTCGGAATATAATCTTCTAATCGTGGTGAAAGATCTTTAACATCACCCATAAAGATCTTCTTTTTTTACCTAAAACCTTTCTTTATATCCTGGGGAAAAGAAAACATAAAAGGGTGAGCTCAAATACTCAGTAAGGGTAAACAAAAGAAATATCAATCACATCTTATACACAAGCACATAACTTTTGGAAATCTTATCCTGCAAAAGAGATCATAATTTTATAACATGGGATAAATCATGGCAGTGAAATGTAATCACAATAATCATAACTTAAAACAAGAAACTTTGTGGCATTCAAACATAATCATAGAGAATCATTTCTTATTAGTCAAGACTCATTTCCAAGACTATCTTAGTGGACAAAGTCCCTTTCTGAACCGAGTCACCCTCGTTTCAGTCCTGTTTCACTGAACCGGTATAACCTACCGTTCCAGCCATGTCTATCTCATGAGATATAAAATCTTTACCTAATGCATTGGAGGGAGATATAGGTCCCACCCATCTTATAATGAGTCCTTTCTTATGTGTGCCACATAATCATAAATCATACATCATCGCATAACACATGTAACAAAAATGGGATTCTTGAAACATCATGACATCATAAAAAAAATCATATAAGGTAAATGACTTCATAAAAATAATTCCCTCACAACATAATCAAATCAATGTAATAATAGGGATAAAAAGATAACCCTATATTATCTTAGATGGAAAATAATTTTGATAAAACATTTGAACTCCATTCTTGAGGAAAATATCCTTTCTACTTCAAAAACACTTTTCTTTTCTTAACATGTCATACAATTATAAAATAAAAGAAGTTGATTAAAAATAAACTTTAAAACTTATAAAGGATGATTCTTGGAAATAATGTTTTAAAAATCCATTCTTGCTGTATAAGTTAAAAAAACATTCTTCATACTTTTGTCGGAAAAGTCAAAAAGTACCTCGTACGAAAAATGACAAAAGAGTACTTTCATATCCTTTATTAAAAACTCACCGAAGGGTAAAATTGGATTTAAACAACTGTAGGTGGTTGAAAATAATATTACATATTGACGAAACATGGATGTGGATGATAAAATACACCCCAGTAAATTTCAAAGTACAAACAATCTCGAATAAAAATGAGATTGTGATATTTCCCTTACCTTAGGTCTGATTTGCTTTGTAAGTGTCCGAACCTCCTGTAAAATGATTTAAATAATGTTATTGACTTATTCCAGAATCATATTCATTGTTATTATATCATATACGGTCCACTTATGACATTATATTACCCGTTCTTTTGTAAATTCATGTTAAAGTAGCGTTTTGGGTAAAATCGTCTCATTTGTCGTTCGTGTTTTTAACTTGTAATTATTAATATGATTACTTGGATCATGATTACTTATATCCAGAATGTAAAACATGATTTATATATAATATATATTAAGAATATATATATATATATATATAATATCGATAAATGGAATGAAATACACCGTTCATGGAGACGGTAGTCCGTACGTACGCATGAACGTTGTTTTCGTTTCCTTATTGAATTGAATGGAATTAAGTAGATGACATACATATAAATATACATAAATCCAGTATCATTATTATGTCATATATTTAATTAGTACTTATTATATATACTTTATAATCATTCATGAATGGTTAATCATTGAGAATGAATCTCATCGCGTCGTGGAGACGGTAGTCCATACGTACGCACGAGCGATGATATCGTTCCCATGGTCATGGAATTGTGTTGAAATGTATGTATAATATTTCAGTATCAATATCACTTTATAATAATCATATATAGTTACTCATTACACCATTATACCCATCCAATTAAGGTGGTGGCAGAAAATAGATTACACCACGTCGTGGAGACAGTATTCCGTACGTACGCACGCGCGGTGATTTCCTTTTTTCCGTAGGATGGATAGAAGGTTAATTAGAGTTGTTTCATATTTATAATAACATATCAGTATATAAGAAATACTTATGTTATTACATTATCATGAAACAACTAAAGAAGAAGAAGTTGAAGAAGAATGAAATTGAAAAAGATCGGTAATGGATATTACCTCTTTTTGACGCGCCTTCACTTAACCTCCGCTTAAAGAAATAAGAATGGTATTTTAAGAAGACCAGGACCTCTAGGATGATACTAGGGAGGTGGATAAGATATTTTGGCAGTGTTTGGCCGAGCTTGAATGCTCAAATTGGTGTGAGGAGGAGAGGGAGGAGGTGCCCTTTTATAAGGGAGGAGAGGGGCATCTTAGGAAAATCTCAAAATATTATTTTATATTAAGGTCAAATTCGGTTTATAATGGTTCCAAATGGACTTATTTCGAATCTAAAGTGGGGAGGGTTCGAAATCATCTCATCCAATAGGATTTAGGCAAGTTTAGGTTATTATTTTAACCTTATCAATTAGATTTAACTCTAAGTTAAATAATTTACCTTTTACCGCGTCTTTTTTTTTCTTACACTATATGGTTAATAAACAAACTATATGAAGCCAAAAGAACCCCAAGTTGTATATTATTAATATATCTATCCTTATCTAAGTCATTTTGCCAAACCTTAGAATTTTAGGAATTAAAGAAGAACTAATAATATAATATTTGTTTTAAAAACTAAATTATGCCAATTTTGACACTATTTGGTACATGATTTTTATGAAATTTCTAACAGAATGATAAGTTCGAAACAAGTTACATAAATCAACAATAACACGTCATATTAACCTATAAAATTAGTGTAAGTCATAAAAAGTCACAAATTACATTTATTTGGGCATTTATAACATCAATTATGTTAAAATTTTCTTAAAAAGGTAATTACTGCATCATCGTTGTGTCATAAATAAATTAAATTATTTAAAGTATAAAAATTACAAATAAAATACCATTATGTAGAAAATCTTTTTTAGCTTTATAATTAATATTTATAGTTGAAATTATATTATTTATAACCCTATATTAAAAATGTTTTAGTAAATAAACATTGATTTTAACTCTTTTAACTCTTCTTTAAATAAATTAATACTAAATGTCCTAATCTAATCCAAGTGGGCCTAAATGGTCATATTTTATTCCTAAGTTTGTTTTTGGTCGAATTAAACTTGTCCAATAGAATTATGACATATGTTAAGGTAATAATAATATCATTTTTACCCTTAATTACCCTATTTACTTTTAACCGTGGTAAATAAAAGTAAAAAGTTAATATTCACCAAAAATTATTTTCATCTCATTGAACCACATTTTACTTACTGACATCAACCGTGTCTCTCGGATTTTTGAAATTCCATTCACAGAAGCAGTAAAATTAAGATTTATGAAAAAAAATAATTTTTTAACTACCACTTAGTAGTTTCACTATTCATCAAAAATTGAAGTTTTTCAGAAAAATGCCAAAATTTCACCCTAAGCTATAATTGATATTCTGAATTCAAAAATTATTTCTATTTTACAAAATTCCCAACATATAAGTTGCATTAATTAATTTTATAATTAATTCCCGTTGTCACAACAAATAGCGTGTTTTTAAGAGATAATAACTATCAAAAGATTAACACTTGTTTATGTCTGGTGTAAATGTGAAATTACATCCAATGACCAACATTGTATTGAATTGTAAAAATATATTCTAAATATACTTTAAAACCACTCAAATTAATAATTTATCCCTATTAATAATTTCGATTAAAAAAGATGTTTTTAATTAAAATTTATTAATTTGTTACTATTCATCAGAATATGAAAGTTATCCGAAAAGTAACAAAATTTCACCTTAGGCTGAATTCGAAACTCCGAATCCAAAAATGAAGTCCATTTTGAGAGATAAAATTTCTAAAATTTTAAAAGGTGGTTATTACTATTCATAACAGCTAGTTTTAATAATACTTTAATAGCATATCGTTGTTTAGTGAAACTCAGTATTGCGTACTACACACGCTATCGAGGAAGGTCGTGATTGCGTGTAATGAAAGGAAAATCAAGGATGCATGTTGTGCAAGCTCCTTTTGGTGTAGCGTACAACACAAGACATTAGGGAAATTAAAAAGAATATTTTTCACAAAATTTCGGGGTGTTACAGTAAATTTATAATCCATAGAAAATTGATTATCCAGGATAAAGTAATAAAGATAGAGTAATTAATGAAACATGGTAACAATGAAATAAAAGGTTTATTGTAATAATGGTTAACTAATGGAACCCGAGTTGTCCCTTTTTTACTTGTCTATTATTTTTTATTTACCCGAACTATCTATTTAGACTAGATATTTTGATGACATCATTGGTGGTGGAAAACTGAGTTGTGCTGACACCCCTCTCGAGCTATCATTGGGTATCCAAGAATACTTCATTGTTGCAGGATCAGATAAGGGAAAATGCACAATATTAGGGAGTTGAGTTAGGCTTGGGATACACATGGATGATAAACCAAACATGGTGTATGAAAATTTTTGGGAACTCATCTATTTCCTTTTATTTTGGGGTCATTTACTCATGGTACTATTAGAATGAAATTACATTGCTATTGTTGACTTTTGGTTCGTACCTAGTTTTGGGTGATGCTTAGTTTTTCATGATCATTGGTTATTACAAGCTATTTCCACAATTATTATTCATAACTTTTATGGATTACTCTAAGAATATAGGCAATGTCTCCCCACATGACTCATTGGACCCTCACAATTAGTTAGAAACCTCTAGCGTACGAGGAGGCATGATTGAGATCATGAGGTGACCGCACTTAGAGCACCAATTTATTGGCTTTTTGTTTAGGGATGTTACGAAGTTGTATCAGATGAGGTTTTATTTTCTACCTTACTATTTGGGATATTTGACATGATATTAGTATGTGTTCTCTCCTTCCAATGATCATATGATTTGGAGTATCTAACCTAAGTACTATGGAAAACCCAAGTCACCCATAGTGGGAGCTATTGTTCTTATTGTTTCGTGTTAATTTAGATTATAATTTCATTTTCTGATTCAATTGCTGTGTGATGTGATAGTTTTATGATATTTTGCACATGGATATAATGACACATGATTTCACATTCATTAATCATTATAGGAACCTTAGTATATAAGTGACATGCATCTTGATAGGGACAAACGGTATGGGTCTGTGGGATATAAAAGGTTTAATTCATTTTATTTTCATGTGAAAGTTAATGAAAATGGCATCTAAAAAATGATGAAAATGGGTAAATTGGGAAGAATGTTATATAATGGATAAATATTTGTGCTTAATGAAAGTTGTAAATGAGTTAAAATGTGGGTTGTAACATGATGTGTAAAGGGAAATGTTTCTAAGAATAAGGACATTCTCTACAAGTGTGTAAGTAGATTTAAAAGGATTTATTGTTAAATACCGTGCATATGTAAATTTTTTTAACCATGTTCAAAATGATCAGTTCTCTTTATGTCAAATTGTAGTGGACAAAGGTCTTGATATCCATTGGGATAGTGTATAAGAACACTTGGTTATGAATAATTAAGAGCCTTCTTGTGTGTAAATTGTAGATGATTTATGATATGTGTAATAAAGATCATGTTTTTAATTATAGGAAAATTCATCCATCAAGGCGTATATCAGTACGGAAATAAGAGGTTGTTACTGAGAATGCTTTCTGGGTAGTGTATCATGTCGTGATAGAGATTCAGTGTAATAGAGAAGATCATTTTCTTGAGAACTTTTCTTACTTTATTTATATGATAAAACATGACCTAAAGAGGGTTGTTCAGAGTATTTGATCTGAATATAGAGTTTCAGCTACCGTACCCTATGGCCTTTATAGAAGAGGGTGGGATAGAGATAGCTTGGTTCATGATAGATTTCATTTAGAAGATTCTTTATCATTTAGAGACACTTTCCGAGAAGTGAGTCTTGTTGGTGGACTATATGCTGTTAGGATAGACAATGCGTTGGTGGGACATCAAGTTTAAAACATAATAGGATGAAGGATTCATATTGAAATACTATCAAGAGAAGTTTCTAGAGGAGTTCTATCCAGAATCCTTGAGGCATGATAAGGAAAAAAAGTTTTTGATTATAACCATAGGGGTGTGTCAATAATGGATTTTGCTAACTATTTAACATACTTATGATGCTTCATTCTATCATTAGCATGGGATGAGGTGGTTATTAGAAAATGTTTCTAGGATGTGCTTAGACCCAATATTAGATCCCAAGTTGATATCTTCTTTTTTATGAGGTTTTTACAGGTAGTGGATCAGGTCCATATCTCAGAAGGAAAAATAATGGTGGATTTAGGTAGTGGACTTGTGGTGCAAATTGGTTAGATGGTTCCTGCATCTATAGAGGATATGAAGGGTATTTTTTGGAGTTTCTATTATGGTTTAAGTGATTAGTATAGTCCTAAGAGAGGTTTATCCTCTTATGGTGGTGACCATGTGCTTTTTTTATTAGTGTGGAATGTTAGGGAATGTACATAATGAGTTTCCTCGACCACTAGTTGTTTGTCGAGCATGTGGAAGGATGGGGAATGTGAAATCATTCTTTATGAATCCTTGATTACTAGATATTGTTATAGGAGTAATGTTGATATCGACTGTAGGAAGGGGGTTAGTTACCCCTTATATAGTATGTAGCTGGAGGTCGACTAGTCATACCATTTAGGTTAGTGGATGTTGTACTCAAAGTCAGGATCATTCATATCAATAGAGTAGTGTAGTACATGGGAATCATGCTAGATCCAAGTGTAGAGGAGAAGGTAATCTTTATGCAGTTCAGTCTACACCATCAGGTGGTGAGGCTAGACCATCAACTTTTCAAGGTATGATCCTTGTAGCCTACATGCTTTCTAGTGCTTTAATTAACATATGTACCACACATTCGTTTATATTTTCTCATATTTTAGTTGTGTTGGGCCCTTTATTTGAAAATTAAATGGGGTGATGTTGATTGATTCTTTGTTAGGGGTGCGAGTAGAGGATATCAGACAATTGAAGGGTTCTTCTCTAGATATTGGTGGATATCATTTCTTATGGGACTTTTTCACCAGGGAGATGTATATTTTGACATGATTTTTGGAATGAGTTTGATGTAATTGTTCTAAAACCATATATATTGTTACCGTCATTGAGTAACATTCATGGATTTTGGGGGAATCACTTGTTTCCATTGTGTTGAGTGTGATGCTTGATCAATCCATGTAGGGACAATTTGTGATCGATTTATAGAACTCACTGCCCATGTGGCTGGTCTCACACTTGATGATGAAGGAATATAGAAACTAGTTTTTTCTCCCATTGTATTTCAATTTTAATATGTGATTTATAAGGACTTCTTGGGGATACCACTCGAGAGAGATGTTGAGTTTATAATCCAATTGATGTGAGGGGAAAAACCAATTTACATACTATTATATAGAATACAAAAACCAAAACACCAAGTGTGTAAGGCTCAGCTGGAGGTGTTGGATAATAAAGGGTTCATCTATCTAATTAAGTCACCTTGGAGGTGTATGTTATTTTTTTTCAGAAGGATAATGGATCATTGTGGTTATGTGTTGATAAAACGATGTTGAATCAGAAGATTTTTAAGAACTGATATCGTATTATGTGAATCAATGATCTTTTTGACCAGATGAGAGGTGTGATAGTGTTCTCCATGATTGATTTAATTTTAGGGTATCACCCCTCGGAGGGAGATACCTTTCGACATACCACAATTTAATTTTAGGAGCTTGTATTGGTTGTATGAGTTTTTGTGATGTTATTTTGGTTTACCAATGTGTCGACAATGTTCATGGTTCTAATGAATAGAATATCCCACCCTTACATAGATAATTTTTTGGTTGACATTGTGGATAAAATTCATTTTTACTCAAACAATCATGATGATTATGTAAAAAACATTGAAATATTATTGAGAATGCTAAGAGAGCATATACTATAAACCAATCTATCTATATTTTATTTTTGGATCGTTATGTTACATTTCCTGGGTCACATCATCTCTAATGAACGAATTCTAGTGGGCCCAGATAAAGTGTAAGGGTTTTTTTCATGGGATCATCCCAAGGGTGTTTTTGATATCCAAATTTATCTAGGTTTTAAAGTCTAGTATCGAAGGTTTATCAAATATTATTTATAATTAGTGGAGCCAAATTTAGGGCTGATAAAGAAAGGAATGAGTTTTGAATGTTCAAAATCAAGTGATAATTATTTAAAAGAGTTAATGAAGTATTTGACTATCACACTAATCTTGATATTAATCAAGCCATGTAAAAAGTATAGCTTGATTTGTGATGTGTCCGGTGTTGCGTATAGTGTAGTTTTGATGCAGGTTGATCAAGTTTTTGCAAATAGTTGTGAATGTTGAGGGATCAGA
Organism: Viscum album; assembly: GCA_963277665.1. Taxonomy (NCBI): domain Eukaryota; kingdom Viridiplantae; phylum Streptophyta; class Magnoliopsida; order Santalales; family Viscaceae; genus Viscum; species Viscum album. The sequence continues at coordinate 633,596,150 of OY728138.1, read as the reverse complement.
AATGAAATTGTCCTACACATGATCTGGAATTCGATCCAGTGGTTCACACCTTAAAATGATGGAGGCATTACATGTTGAGAGAGTATTTTATAGTGTATACTAATTATTAAAGACTCAGGTACATCTTTTCTCTTTATGTTTTGAATCATTAGATGTGAAGATGGGTTTATTACATAAAATACATTGATTCTGATCTGGTTTTGAATCTTGGAAAGGGAAATAGTGTTTCCAATTCATTGTGTCAGAAAAATTCTATTCAGGTGGTTTAAGAGTTAAACATTGAGTTGAATATGATGTCGTTTTTTTGGTAAAATGAATCTTGATGTTTAGGATTGCCAAGGAACTATAACCCTTGAATCCTTGGTTTTTTATTCCTCACTTATGATTTAGGTTATGGATGGAAAACATGAGGATTCAGAATGTTTTTCTATGAAGGAAAGTCTTAAATGTGGGGACTCACATTCTAGTTGGTCCGTTGAAGATGGCGTGAACGTTTGTGCTTGTGGCCATGTTGTTATTCCAATGTCGATGCAAGATGATTTGATGGTATGTTTCATTTATTGTAATGGGAGGTTCATACTTGTTAGACCATGATGTATCATGAAATTCAATGGTTTAATTAGTGGCTAGGAATTAGGAAAATGGTTAAAGGATTTGTGGTGTGATGCCTTACCTTTTAGCAAGTGAAGGACGAGAATCAATTCCTAGGTAGTTTGTTACTGCAATTTACTATTCTATAATTGAAGTGAGATGAAGTTATAATTGACATAATAGTAGGTGTTCCAATGAATCCATAAGAGAAAGATGTAGTATGCGTAGTTGCCTATCGATCGTCTTAGGTGGCTCACTTATTGGTGACTTGAGAGACATTCAACCTAGATCAGTTGGGTGAATTGTATTTTCAAGAGATAGTGATATTGGCTAGAGTGCATTTGACTATAGTTTCGAATCATGATCCTCATTTCACATAAAATTTATAGTGTTGTTTTCATAAGTCACTTGGTACCTAGGTATTCTTGAGTACAAAATTCCTCATGTAGATAGATTGGCAGTAAGAACATACAAATTATGTACTAGAGGACATGCTAAGGGCTTGTATCATTGATTTTGGTGGATTTTGGGTAAATTATGTGGCCCTTATTGAGTTATCCTAAAATAATATTTACCATGATACCATTAAGATGGAACTTTTTGATGCACATTATGATAGGTTGTGTAGATCTCTATTATGTTGGATTGATGTTGGAGAATCAGAGTTGTTGGGACCAAGCCTCATGCAGAAGACAATCGAAAATGTTTAGATGATTCGTAAGTAGATGGAAATGGATCAAAATTTAAAAAAGTAGTTTTTGATACACTTTTTATAAAAATTTAGTTTTGTAGGGATATCATGTGTTTCTTCACCTATTTCTGATGTTGGGTCACCATCAGATTTTGAAATAGGGTATGTTATCACCTAGGTATGTGGGGTCATTAAAGAATGAGGAGAGGATTATATAGGTGGCTACCGATTAGCTCTTATGCAAAGATATAGTGGAATGCATGATGTTTTTCAGGGGACACATCTCTAATAGTATCACCCTAATCCATCTCATATGATTGACATTGAGGATGTTTAGCCTAAGGAATAGATGTCCTTTTAGGAGAATCTGGTTCGTATTAACTTGTTCATGGTGAGATGGAGGCAAACCTATGTGTTGCGCCATAGCCAAGTAGCTCTTATAAAACTATGCAACCTCCTCAGAAATATAATTGTCAATAATGGAGGCTTCAGGTCGATATGGATTCTTAACACACCCCTTCAATATTTTAATCTACCTTTCAAAAGGATATGTCCAACGAAATTATATAGGTCCACAAAGAATTATTTCTCAAACCACATGAATCATTAAATGCACCATTATATCAATAAATGTTGGAGAAATATACATTTCCAATTGACAATGTATAAAAATTGCATCATTTTCCATAATTTTAAAAGCATTCACATCAATATCCTTATTACAAATTGAATTGAAACAATAACACAACTTCATTATAGTCTTTCTAACACGGATGAGAAATATTCCACACAATGAAACTGGTATAATTTGTTGCATCATGATGTGACAATCATGAGATTTCATACCAATCTACTTCAAGTCCTATAATGAGACATATTTTTATACATTTGAAGAATAACCTTGAGGCACTTTGATATCATGAAGACACTGACAAAAGAAAATTTTCACCCACTTTGAGAATGTATGACATGCCGGGGAAGAAATGTTAATCTTATATTAGGAGTGGGAGCTAACTCCAAACGTATTCCCATTGATAGTAAGTCTATTCTTACATTAAACCCATCCTTTGTCTTCCCTTTAATATCTAACAATGTTCTAACAAAACTATCACATATATTATTCTCCATGTGCATGACATCTGTATCTTGGTTAACTTCATGATATCTTCTATATGGTATCTGAATAAATATTGACCTTTTCATCCAAATATGTCTATCAGTAATAGATTTATGTGTCTTTCTAAATGTTACATCAAGGATTTTCACTCTCAAAATAATGTTCAGGGGATAAAGGTTTTGGAGAAGTATCAAATTCTTGTGAGCCATTTAATGCATTTTTAGTCTTCTATGAGAGTGATCTATAAGAAAAATCTTTTGATGACCCATTTACACAATTTTCCTCCCATGATGCAATTGATAATATGACGTCTGTTGTTTATAAATTGGAAATGCTTTAAGCCCTTTAACACTATATCCAGAAAAGTTTCCATATGATGGGAAGTCATTTATAGTGAACAAAAGCACTGAATACAGTTGAAAATATTCCATTTTGTAATAATCATACACCATAATACCATCCTCCCATAAAAGTTTCAAATCATCAATCAATGGTGACAAGAAAACATCAATATCATTTCCGAGTTTATTCGGACCAGAGATCATTATACTCAAGATGAAATATTTGTTATTTATACAAATTTCATGAGAGAGGTTGTAAATTTCTAATAAAATACGCCATGAACTATGTGTGATACTGAGGGTCTTGTATGGATTCATTCCATCTGTGCACAACCCTAGTTTGAGTTCTCTAATTTCATTTCTAATTGTAGGATACTGCTCATAAATTTTTTTCCACTACGGAAAATCTGCTGGATGACGTATTTTTCCATCACATAACAACTCATCAGCATGCCATATTAACCATTTTGCATCATGTCAATTAGTAAATAATCATTTGAAATGATGAATTATAGGAAGATACCAAAATAACATTAAAGGGATATTTATAATCTTGATATTATCCTATGATTTTTCTTTCACCTTATACAGTGATGTCCCACATTTAGGACACTCTAAAAAAAATTCATATTCCTTCTTATATATCATACAGTCATTCAAACAGGCATTCATTTTCTTGTATCCCAATCCCATCGGGCATAATATTTTCTTGGCCTTATAATGTGAATCTGAAATATCATTATCTTTTGGAAGAATGTATTTCATCAATTATAGCAGCTCTGTAAAACTTCTGTCACTCCATCCATGTTTCACCTTCAAGTTAATAAATCTTAACACCTCCAAAAAACCGTAAAATCTATACACCCATGATATAATGGTTTTTAGCATCACCCTATTGATGTGAAACTGTCGGTTCTATCTCAATTTGTTCTACTGCAATATCGCGAATCATTTCTTAAATTCCATCAGAGTCACCATCATGAAAATCATCATCACCAGTGACATTCCATCTAGTTTGACCATAACAAATCCAAGGGCTATAACTCAAATTAAAACCATGACAAATCAGATGATATTTTATCTCTCTACTTTTCAACTTCTTTATATTCAATCATTTCAGGCATGGATGGAAAAAATTTCACTACTTGGAACATTTCGTTTAGAATATTCCAAAAAGGAATCAACACCTTCCTCATATTCATTACTCATTCAATGTTCCATAATCCAACTTCGACTCATTATTACCTATAACAAATATCAAAATAATAGATCTTCTTAAGATAAGACAAATATTTATTTATATGAAAAAAATCATAAATTGAATGTAAAACAATTTTGAAATATATAACAAATATACGCGTATTTAAAAAAATATGCTTGAATATGATTTAAAAAATATAATATACTTAGATATAATAGTTTTAAATTCCATGGGGCCTCCAATGGTTGACATAAAATTGGAGAAAATGGAGTAAACCTAAGAATCGAATCAAATTTAAAATAAAAACTCGGAAGGAGAAAATCACAATGTAGAGACAACCATCACAACACAATCAGGTCAGGATAACTACACATATTTGAAAACCATGACATGGTCTCCCCCATAACCCATAATTTTCTAATAGTCGATGACTAGTCAAAATATATATAACCAAATTGAATCATATTGCAACACTAATATCCATGAAACAATACAATCATCATGTCATAATCTCCCAAACCACGATGCAATATCCAATCCCAACCGACACTTATCCCCCACCCCCTTGGACACCACCAAAACCTTGGAAAGCCCCCCCACCCCTCAGGACACCACCCCCACCCCCTGGATAGCCCCCCACCCCTTGGACAACCCCACCCCTCCTAGACACCCCCACCCCTCCTGGACACCACCACCCACCTCTTACCCCCTTGGACACCCACATGGACACCCCAAACCCTCTGCAAAACTCTTGAACAACCCCCAAACCCTCTAGATAGGCCCCCATCCCCTTGGACAGGCCCCACCCCCTTGGGTACCCCATGGACACCACCACACCGTTGGACACCCCCGCCCTTCAAGACACCACCCCTATCCCCTGGACATCCCCCAACCCCCTTGGACACCCCTCCCCTCCAGGAAACCCCCCAACCCTCTGGACAGACCCCCCTAGACAACCCCCCAACCCTCTGGACATTCCCCACCCCTTGGACACCCCCCCCCACACACACAGTTGTGGACTGCCCCCACCTCCATGGACACCATGGACACCCCCAACCCTCTGGATATCCCCCCGAACCCTCTGGACACCACCACACCCTTGGAAAACCCACCACCCCTCATGACACCTCCCCACCCCTGGACAGCCCCCCACCCCTTGGACACCTCCACCCCTCCTGGACACCCCCACCCCTTCTGGACACCACCACCCACCTCCTACACCCTTGGACACCCCCCATGGACACCCCCATCCATTTGGACAGCCCCCCCCCCCAAAAAATACAACCCCCAAACCCTATGGATAGGCCCCCACCCCCTTGGATAGCCCCCCACTGCCTTAGACACCCCCACCCCCCTCACACACACCCCTTAACTGCCCCCACCCCACCCACCTCCAAGGACACCCTGGACACCCCTACCCTCTGGACACCCCCCAAACCCTATAGACACCACCCCCACCCCCATGGACACCCCCTGTACACCACCACCCCCTTGGATAGCCCCTCACCCCTCTGGACAGTCCTCCACCCCCTAGATAGCCCCCACCTCTCTAGACAGCACCCCCACCCCCTTAGACACTCCACACCCCACCTGGACACCAAACCCACCCCCTAACCCCTTGGACACCCCCTGGACACCCCCAACCCTCTGAAAAGCCCCCACCCCCTTGGATATCCCCCCACCGACCCACCCCCTTGGAAATCCCCCCACCCCTTGGACCCCCCCACACCCCTGGACTACCCCCCCCCCAACTCCATGGATACCCTTGATAGCTCCCAACCCTATAGACATCCTCCAACCCCCTAGAGCTCCCAACCCTCTCGACAGCCCCCCATAACCATGGGATTTTAACCTCATGCTACTAGTTTTGGAATATCTAGCGATTTTAACTTCAAGCTACTAGTTTTGGCATCATGCCATTATTCAAAAAGAGAACCATGAACTCTATCTCCTACTAGTCTTAAATTCTATATTGTTCAATGAATCTGGTTTTAATTGCATATTAAGACATATAAGAGTCCACAAAAATAAGTGACTTAAATAGTTTATGGACCAGAAAAAAGTGATACCCAAAATAGGAACAACCAAAGATCCAAAACAAACACTCCACCATGAAAAAACATATATAATTATAAAATAAACCACACTGGTACATAGAATGGGTCTATCAGAATGGTTTAGATATAATTTGTAGTAATATAGGTGAATGAAATCATTAGTTTTCAATGACAACAAATATTACTATAAATGTAAGGAATCTGTGAAACAAAAAAATCAAAATAGAAGTAGGTGAGGATTAATTGAATATTACGAGTCGATCTAATAGACCCTGTGATAATAAATAAGATGATGATGGAAAACTAGGTAAGAGGGTTCGAAATTGAAGAATCGTACCTTGTTTAAACCAAAAGAATCACAAAACGTAAATATAGACTATCTGAAAAAAAACAAATGAAATAAAGTCGTTGGAGGCTCACCTGAGTGTTGCGAGTGGAAATGATAGATCCGAGGAGAGTAAAGATGATAAAAGATGATGGAAAAACGAATTTCACAAAACAAGATCAAAGATTAGATTCTAGGTTTTACACATGAGAGTGATGAGTCGCATGTATGCCGATCGAAAAATCAAAAATAACAATCCACAAGGCGTGATAAACATTTTAAATGTTTTATAATGTCGGTTATTGAATAACCAACATTATAAAAATATTTTTATTACATTTATAACATCGGTTATTATAATTACCGATTTTATAAATGTATCAGATACCGATTTTTTTACGTCAGTTATAAAATAATTGACGTAAAAAAGTCGTGCGTCTGTTTTTTATGTCGGTTATTCTATAACCATCGTAAAAAACACATTAGAAACCACCGTTTTTATGTTGGTTATTTTATAACTGATGTAAAAACTACCTTCTATTGGTTTTTGATGTCATTTATAATATAACCGACTTAAAAAATTCTGCGTGTTGGGTTTTTACGCCAGTTATCAAATAACTGACATCAAAAAGGCTTTAGATGACGCTATTTTTTACGTCGGTTATTCTATAACCGACGTAAAACATTCATTACATGCCTCATTTTTTACTTCGGTTATTTGATAACCAATATAAAAAAATTCCACACGTTGGTTATTAAAATAGTAGATGCCTAAAATATACTCTTAGTATTTTTTATGTCGGTTATAAAATAACCGACATAGAAACCACATATCACAGATTTTCACGTCGATTATATATAACCGACGTAGAAAATGGTGACGTTAAAAACGTTTTCTACACTAGTGGTTTGTTTTAAATACATATTTTATATAATATTAAATGTTAACTAATTATAAGAGGTTCCTTATGGGTGTTTCGGGGTTTGGGGCATGAATAGAAGGAAAATCGTGCTAGCATGTACAAGGTGCATGGTTTCCACAAAGTTAAGTAAATCACAAGGACTTTAATGAAAACCAAGAAACCTTGGATGGTGGTATTATATTGAGTTGGTGCATTTTTAGTCAAACCAAGAGGATCTTTATAGGTAAACATGCAACCTAACACCACATGGATAGTTTCTTATCCATTTCATGCACATGATTTTGAAAACTATATTAAATAACTATGCACCCCATTAATATTTATAAAAAATACAATTTTTCTATATCAATATTTTTATGTTCTTCCTTAATTTTTCTCCCATTCCACCATCTCAAACATTGTGAAAAAATAAATCTCCCAAATATTCCCAAGGGTGGTTTCCCGTTGATTCTTGAATCTTTGGAGTGTTCTTTTTTTAGATCCAAGCTTCATGTAATTCTAATCGACCTATTTCTTATCTTTCCAAATTCAGGGCTTCTATCTTGTGTTTCTTTCTTCTAAATCCCAAAAAAACCTCTTTATTTTTTGGACTCTATGTTAAGGATTCAACGGGTGATTGAGTATAGATCTATGGTAATGATTAAGAGGGTTCTCATTAATGGATTTGAGGTACGTGGTCTATAAGTTATTTCTAATTGTCGTTGATATGATTTTTTCATGTTTTGTTTCATTCCTGGTTATCTATTATTTTGAATTTGATTCCTTTAGTGAGTTTTGGTAAAATAGATGTCTAAATAGTGAATTCAACCCCTCATGATCCCCGTGGGATTCATAAAGGATGATTAGACTAATTTAGGGCTACCCATGGGGTGAACCTACATAACATAACCATGTAATATGTATTGTTAAACATGAAAATGACATGAGATTACATTGAACTCCTAAATAACATGTTAACATGTTAATTTGAGTAGAATGAGGAATATTGATAGATTTTTCTTGACTTGTAAAATCTAATAACTCTTCATTTGGCTAAATGATGATGGATTATGCGAGAAATGAAATGTAAAAATGGTAACTGGTTGGTGGAGTCCAGATTATTAATGTAAAATGGGATGTTTAGGTTAAGACATGTAAATGGGAATGGTTGAATGGGTAAAATATCTTGATTGGATGGAATGGTTAAAGGGAAAATAAATAGAGATTATTAAATGTGATTATTGGGTTAATTAGACTAATATAAATGTTCTAAATTTCTTATGAAATGTTAAAAGAATGCATAAGTGGGGGTTATTACTTGGAAAATGTGGAATGAGTTATAGGGGCTGATATGTGTTAAATTGACGAGTCTTATAAATTGAAGAATAAATGGAATTTTATTAATATTCATAATGAGTTTAGGCATAATAAATGGGAATGGGGAAAATGACTATGTAATATAGATATAAAATGTGATAATGGGATATGAAATAATATAAATTCCCCAGTTTACTGTTATAGTTTTTGTTTTATATTTGTATTGATTTTGTTGGTAGAGATATGGTACGTATATATTTAATGGATAAATAATAATGTGCACACGGCTTTGTAGCGTGGGGTATTGACCTTAGGTTATACACCCATTGGTCAAGTTAGACTGAGGATCTAAACACCATCCCTTGATTCATTGGTTAGGGATGGGGTTGGAGGATCAATTCCTCTAATGGTTTCATTTGATGAGACCACACAGACCGAGGATTGAAGTGATGGAAATTTATTTTTTTCATGATGTGATTGCCCCTAGTGATATAAGGACTTGATTTATTTCCCATAAGATAAATTATTTATTTCGTTAGACCCATTTGTAGATGATGTAATTTTATAATCCATAGAAAAATGATTATCCAGGATAAAGTAATAAAGATAGAGTAATTAATGAAACATGATAACAATGAAATAAAAGGTTTATTGTAATAATGGTTAACTAATGGAACCCGAGTTGTCCCTTTTTTACTTTTCTATTATTTATTATTTACCTGAACTATCTATTTAGACTAGATATTTTGATGTCATCATTGGTGGTGGAAAACTGAGTTGTGCTGACACCCCTCTTGAGCTATCGTTGGGTATCCAAGAATACTTCATTGTTGCAGGATCAGATAAGGTAAAATGCATAATATTAGGGAGTTGAGTTAGGCTTGGGATACACATGGATGATAAACGAAACATGGTGTAAGAAAAGTTTTGGGAACTCATCTATTTCCTTTTATTTTGGGGTAATTTACTCATGGTACTATTAGAATGAAATTACATTGCTATTGTTGACTTTTGGTTCGTACCCAGTTTTGGGTGATGCTTAGTTTTTCATGATCATTGGTTATTACAAGCTATTTACACAATTATTATTCATAACTTTTATGGATTACTCTAAGAATATAGGCAATGTCTCCCCACATGACTCATTGGACCCTCAAAATTAGTTAGCAGCCTCTAGCGTACGAGGAGGCATGCTTGAGATCATGAGGTGACCGCACTTAGAGCACCAATTTATTGGATTTTTGTTTAGGGATGTTACGAAGTTGTATCAGATGAGGTTTTATTTTCTACCTTACTATTTGGGATATTTGACATGATATTAGTATGTGTTCTCTCCTTCCAATGATCATATGATTTGGAGTATCTAACCTAAGTACTATGGAAAACCCAAGTCACCCATAGTGGGAGCTATTGTTCTTATTGTGTCGTGTTAATTTAGATTATAATTTCATTTTCTGATTCAATTGCTGTGTGATGTGATAGTTTTATGATATTTTTCACATGGATATAATGACACGTGATTTCACATTCATTAATCATTATAGGAACCTTAGTATATAAGTGACATGCATCTTGATAGGGACAAATGGTATGGGTCTGTGGGATATAAAAGGTTTAATTAATTTTATTTTCAAGTGAAATTTAATGAAAATGGAATCTAAAAAATGATGAAAATGGGTAAATTGGGATGAATGTTATATAATGGATAAATATTTGTGCTTAATGAAAGTTGTAAATTAGTTAAAATGTGGGTTGTAACATGATGTGTAAAGGGAAATGTTTCTAAGAAGAAGGACATTCTCTACAAGTGTGTAAGTAGATTTAAAAGGATGTATTGTTAAATACCGTGCATATGTAAATTTTTTTAACCATGTTGAAAATGGTCAATTCTATTTATGTCAAATTTTAGTGTACAAAGGTCTTGATATCCATTGGGATAGTGTATAATAACACTTCGTTATGAATAATTAAGAGCCTTCTTGTGTATAAATTGTAGATGATTTATGATATGTGTAATAAAGATCATGTTTTTAATTATAGGAAAATTCATCCATGAAGGCGTATATCAGTTCGCAAGTAAGAGGTTGTTACTGAGAATTCTTTCGGGGTAGTGTATTATGTCATGATAGAGATTCAGTGTAATAGAGAAGATCATTTTCTTGAGAACTTCTCTTAAATTATTTATATGATAAAACATGACCTAAAGAGGGTTGTTCAGAGTATTTGATCTGAATATATAGTTTCAGCTACCGTACCCTATGACCTTTATAGAAGAGGGTGGGATAGATATAGCTTGGTTCAAGATAGATTTCATTTAGAAGATTCTTTATCATTTAGAGACACTTTCCGAGAAGTGAGTCTTGTTAGTGGACTATATGTTGTTAGGTTAGACAATGCGTTGGTGGGACATCAAGTTTAAAACATAATAGGATGAAGGATTCATATTGAAATACTGTCAAGAGAAGTTTTTAGAGAAATTTTATCCAGAATCCTTGAGGCATGATAAGGAAAAAAGTTTTTGATTATAACCATAGGGGTGTGTCAATAATGGATTTTGCTAACTATTTAACATACTTGTGATGCTTCATTCTATCATTAGCATGGGATGAGGTGGTTATTAGAAAATGTTTCTAGGATGTGATTAGACCCAATATCAGATCCCAAGTTGATATCTTCTTTTTTATGAGGTTTTTACAGGTAGTGGATCTGGTCCATATTTCAGAAGGAAAATTAATGGTGGATTTAGGTAGTGGACTTGTGGTGCAAATTGGTTAGATGGTTGCTGCATCTATAGAGGATATGAAGGGTATATTTTGGAGTTTCTATTATGATTTAAGTGATTATTATAGTCCTAAGAGAGGTTTATCCTCTTATGGTGGTGACCATGTGCTTTTTTTATTAGTGTGGAATGTTAGGGAATGTACATGGTGAGTTTCCTCGACCACTAGTTGTTTGTCGAGCATGTGGAAGGATGGGGAATGTGAAATCATTCTTTATGAATCCTTGATTACTAGATATTGTTATAGGAGTAATGTTGATACCAACTGTAGGAAGGGGGTTAGTTACCCCTTATATAGTATGTAACAGGAGGTCGATTAGTCATACCATTTAGGGTAGTGGATGTTGTACTGAAAGTCAGGATCATTCATATCAATAGAGTAGTGTAGTACATGGGAATCATGCTAGATCCAAGTGTAGAGGAGAAGGTAATCTTTATGCAGTTCAGTCTACACCATCAGGTGGTGAGGCTAGACCATCAACTTTTCAAGGTACGATCCTTGTAGCCTACATGCTTTCTAGTGCTTTAATTAACATATGTACAACACATTTGTTTATATTTTCTCAAATTTTAGTTGTGTTGGGCCCTATATTTGAAAATTAAATGGGGTGATGTTGATTGATACTTCGTTAGGGGTGCGAGTAGAGGATATCAGACAATTGAAGGGTTCTTCTCTAGATATTGGTGGATATCATTTCTTATGGGACTTGTTCATCATGGAGATGTCTATTTTGACATGATTTTTGGAATGAGTTTGATAAAATTGTTCTAAAACCATATCTATTGTTACCGTCATTGAGTAACATTCATGGATTTTGGGGGAATCACTTGTGTCCATTGTGTTGAGTGTGATGTTTTCTCAATCCATGTAGGGACAATTTGTGATCAATATATAGAACTCACTGCCCATGTGGCTTGTCTCACACTTGATGATGAAGGAATATAGACACTAGTTTTTTCTCCCATTGTATTTCAATTTTAATTTGTGATTTATAAGGACTTCTTGGGGATACCACTCGAGAGAGATGTTGAGTTTATAATCTAGTTGATGTGAGGGGAATAACCAATTTACATACAATTATATAGAATAAAACCACCAAAACACCAAGTGTGTAAGGCTCAGCTAGAGGTGTTGGATAATAAAGGGTTCATATATCTATGTAAGTCACCTTGCATGTGTATATTATTTTTTTCAGAAGGATAATGGATCATTATGGTTATGTGTTGATAAAACGATGTTGAATCAGAAGATTTTTAAGAAATGATATCATATTATGTGAATCAATGATCTTTTTGACCAGATGAGAGGTGTGATAGTGTTCTCCATGATTGATTTAATTTTAGGGTATCACCACTCGGAGGGAGATACCTTTCGACATACCACAATTTAATTTTAGGAGATTGTACTGGTTTTATGAGTTTTTGTGATGTTATTTTGGTTGACCAATGTGCCGACAATGTTCATGGTTCTAATGAATAGAATATCCCACCCTTACATAGATAATTTTTTGGTTGACATTTTGGATAAAATTCTTTTTTACTCAAAGAATCATGATGATTATGTAAAACACATTGACATATTATTGAGAATTCTAAGAGAGCATATACTATAAACCAATCTATCTATATTTTATTTTTGGATCGTTATGTTACATTTCCTGGGTCACATCATCTCTGATGAAGGAATTCTATTGGGCCCAGATAAAGTGTAGGGGTTTTTTTCATGGGATCATCCCAAGGGTGTTTTTGATATCCAAATTTATCTAGGTTTTAATGTCTAGTATCGAAGGTTTATCAAATATTATTTATAATTAGTGGAGCCGAATTTAGGGCTGACAAAGAAAGGAATGAGTTTTGAATGTTCAAAATCAAGTGATAATTATTTAAAAGAGTTAATGAAGTATTTGACTATCAGACTAATCCTGATATTACTCAAGCCATGTAAAAAGTATAGCTTGATTTGTGATGTGTCCAGTGTTGCATATAGTGTAGTTTTGATGCAGGATGATCAGGTTGTTGCAAATAGTTGTGAATGTTGAGGGATCCGAAATGAAATTGTCCTAGACATGATCTGGAATTCGATCCAGTGGTTCACACCTTAAAATGATGGAGGCATTACATGTTGAGAGAGTATTTTATAGTGTATACTAATTATTAAAGACTCAGGTACATCTTTTCTCTTCATTTTTTGAATAATTAGATGTGAAGATGGGTTTATTACATAAAATACATTGATTCTGATCTGGTTTTTAATCTTGGAAAGGGAAATAGTGTTTCCAATTCATTGTGTCAGGAAAATTATTGTCAGGTGGTTTAAGAGTTAAACATTGAGTTGAATATGATGTCTTTTTTTTGGAAAAATGAATCTTGATGTTTAGGATGGCCAAGGCACTATAACCCTTGAATCCCTGGTTTTTTATTCCTCACTTATGATTAAGGTTATGGATGGAAAACATGAGGATTCAGAATGTTTTTCTATGAAGGAAAGTCTTAAAGGTGGGGACTCACATTCTAGTTGGTCTGTTGAAGATGGAGTGAACGTTTGTGCTTGTGGCCTTGTTGTTATTCCAATGTCGATGCAAGATGATTTGATGGTATGTTTCATTTATTGTAATGGGAGGTTCATACTTGTTAGACCATGATGTATCATGAAATTCAATGGTTTAATTAGTGGCTAGGAATTAGGAAATTGGTTAAAGGATTTGTGGTGTGATGCCTTACCTTTTAGCAAGTGAAGGACGAGAATCAATTCCTAGGTAGTTTGTTACTGCAATTTACTATTCCATAATTGAAGTGAGATGAAGTTATAATTGACATAATAGTAGGTGTTCCAATGAATCCATAAGAGAAAGATGTAGTCTGCGTAGTTGCTTATCGATCGTCTTAGGTGGCTCATTTCTTGGTGACTTGAGAGACATTCAACCTAGATCAGTTGGGTGAATTGTATTTTCAAGAGATAGTGATGTTGGCTAGAGTGCATTTGACTATAGTTTCGAATCATGATCCTCATTTCACATAAAATATATAGATGTGTTTTCATAAGTCACTTGGTACCCAGGTATTCTTGAGTACAAAATTCCTCATGTATATAGATTGGCAGTAAGAACATACAAATTATTTACTAGAGGACATGCTAAGGGCTTGTATCATTGATTTTGGTGGATTTTGGGTAAATTATATGGCCCTTATTGAGTTATCCTAAAATAATATTTACCATGATACAATTAAGATGGAACTTTTTGATGCACATTATGATAGGTTGTGTAGATCTCTATTATGTTGGATGGATGTTGGAGAATCAGAGTTATTGGGACCAAGCCTTATGCAGAAGACAATAAAAAATGTTTAGATGATTCGTAAGAAGATGGGAATGGATCAAAATTTACAAAAGTAGTTTTTGATACACTTCTTATAAAAATTTAGTTTTGTAGGTTTATCATGTGTTTCTTCACCTATTTCCGATGTTGGGTCACCATCAGATTTGGAAATAGGGTATGTTATCACCTAGGTATGTGGGGTCATTAAAGATTGAGGAGAGGATTATATGGGTGGATACCGATTAGCTCTTCTGCAATGATATAGTGGAATGCATGATGTTTTTCAGGGGACACATCTCCAATAGTATCACCCTAATCCATCTCATATGATTGACATTGAGGATGTTTAGCCTAAGGAAGAGATGTGCTTTTAGGAGAATCTAGTTCGTATTGCGGAAGGAAATGAAAAATTCTTGTTGGGAATGCATGTGATGTTGGTTTGTGTATTATAGAGGTATGGAAATATTCATGAAGAAACATGGGAAAGAGAGTCATATGTGGGAGTTTATGTGCCCAATATTTTTACCTTGGAATCTTAATGAAGCTTGGGAAGAGCGGTTTGAGGAAAAACTGTTATAAGGTGGGGAGGTTGTTAGATCCCAACTACATGGAGTAATTTTGTTTTTTAAAATTTGGTTTTAAACCATTATTCATCATTGATAAAATGTTCATCACTTGTATGAGTGTCCTCGGAGGTGTTACAAGGTTCGAAAGATGAAAGAAAGTAAAATTGGTCCAACCTATGCAAGGTTCATAATTTGCACATAATTAATTAAATCTTACTAACTTTCAAGGAATACTATGAAACCATGGACAGTGGAACTACAAATAGTTGGATCATGTTAAATAAAACCATATGAAGTTCCCCATGTAACTGTGTGACCTCAGTCCCTTTAGACAGTGTCTTGCACATGGTTTATACAGAGGTTGGAAAAAATTTCATAAAAATCTTTCATCACATTAAATGTTGGAAAAATTAATGTTTTTTCCATTAGGTTATTTTTAATATAATTAATATTTCTCATCTCATTACCCCCTATAAACCATAGTGATGAAATTAAGCTCCACAATCTTTCCAAGGGTAGATCTCCTTCGATTCCTGGATATTTGGAGCATTGTTTGTTGAGGGTAAGGTTCGTGTATGTCTAATCAGCCTCTCATTTATATTTTTTAAATTAGGGATTATATCTTGGGATATCTTATTCAAATTACCTATATCCTTATTTATCAATAATATTCTAGCTTAATGCATCAAGGGGTTCTTAAATTAGAATATAAAGAAATTATTACAAGTGAGTTAATCAATAGATACAAGGTAGGTGGTCTATAAGTTATATCCCATTGTCGTTGAGTTGATTTTTTTGTTTCATTATTGGTTATGTACTATTGTCTGTTTAATTCCATTTGTGATATTGGTAAAATGGGTGTTTAAATGGTTAATTTAACCCCTCATGACTGGAATGCTATTCATAGAGGTTGATTATACCGATTTAGGTGCACCCATGGGGTCTTCCAATATCCTCAATCCATGGCATAAGAAGTGATAAACATGGAATTGACATGTGATAACATATATCCCATGAAGATCATGTTAACGTGATAATTTTTATTGAAATAGAAATATGGATTGATGTTTTAAGTCATGTAAAATGGAATAAGGGGTCGTTTGGAGAAATTATAGTGGGTTATGTGAGCTATGAAATGTAAAAAGGTAAATTGGTTAATGATCTATGTTTTAGGTATGTTAAACTGGCTATTTGGGATAATAAATGTAAATGGTAATTGTTGAATAGGTCAATCCTATTTACTTTATGGAAGTTTTACATGGATAATATTTGGAGATTGTTAAATTTTCTAAATGGGTTAATTGGAGTAATATGAACATTAAAACTAAATTATGAGATTTACACAGACTCCATAGGGTTATGGTTATTACTTATAAAATGAGGAATGGATTAAATGGTTAAAATGTAGGAAATTGAACAGTAGGATAAATGGTATAATAAATGGAAATTATTTAATAATTTTACGATGTTAGGCATATGAAATTAAAAGTTCGATGAATGACTAAGTAATGTAGATGGAATGTGTTAATGGGTTATCAAATAATATTAATTCCCATGTTTATTATTATTTATTATGTTTTATATTTCTATGCATTAGGATGGTTTTGATATGGTATGTGTGTGGAGAATGGATAAATAAAAATGTGAACATGGCTTGGTAGTGTAGGGTATTGACATGAAGTTATATGGTAACAGTTTGAGTCAGAGTAAGGATCTAAATTCCATCCCAAAATGCATTGTTTAGAGAAGGGGATGGAGGATATCTTCCCCCTAGGGTTTCATTTGGTAAGACTACCAAGACCAAGGATTTGAGGTGAGTGAAATGATTTTTTGTGATTTTTATACCCCTAGTGAGATAGGTACATGATTTACTTTTCATATACGTAATTATTTGTTTCTTTAGGCCCTTATGTGGATGATGTAAATTCTCAACCCATGGAAAAATGATGAATATGGATTATTTTAAGAATAATTTATATGTAATGAAGATGATATAAATGATAGAGAAAGGTTGTGTTAAATACTATTAACTAGTTTCACTTGATTCATTCCTTATTTACCAGTATTTAATTTATTATTTCCATACTCTATCTATTTAGAGAGGATATTTTGTAGACATAGTTGGTGGCGGCCTACTGAGTTGCACTCATACCCTACTCAGGCTAGCATTGGGTACCTGAGAAGACTTCATTGTTGTATTTTCAAATATTTTTATAGGCCTTATATTTGGGATTTGAATTAGGATTGTTTTGTGCATGGTTGATGATCTAGAGTTGGAATCAGGACATGTTTAGGAACATATTTGTTTGCCTTTATTTTGAGTTCTTTCTCTCTTGGAGCTAGTATCATGACATTACATGGTTATTTTTTATTTGTGGTTTGTGCTCTTTTTTGTTACATTTTTATATATTTGTTGTTAATTACGTTTTGTTTCTACTATTTATAATTAAAAGTGTTGAGGATTACCCTGATAAAGAGGGTATAGTCTCCCCATGTGAATCATTTGACCCTCTATGCTAGTTGAAATCATCTAGCATGAAGGGAGGCCTTCTTGAGGCCTTGTGGTGACCCAGATCAGATAGAGAGTTTATGGGATTTCAGTTTGATTATGTTACACACTAGAGTTTCATAATCGAGTGGAATGACAAATTTCATATATATGTTTATGAACAAATGGTTCTATTTTCTCGTTTCAAATTTAAAACATCTGAAATTGTGTTTAGGATATGATATTTTAAGTAATTCCTCGATGTAGCAATTGGGGAATTTAATAATTCATAGAAAATTGGTAGTATATTTTGGACCCTAAATATTATTCCCTCATGTGAATAAGTACCCTACCCATGACCTTGAGTAGGAAGCAATTATTGTTTCTCTCAATGCAAGGTTCCACTATCTCCTTAGGGAAATTTTTTATCGTATAATATGATCATTGACGCATGAATTATATTTTTTCTCATAAGGATATGATATTGAGATAGTGAAAATGGTAATAATGTCATTCAATTTTATATTTTGATATTTATTATAGTTATGGAAACTGAAATTTTGTGGCCAACCAATTGAGAATGAAATTTCCTCATTAGGCCATCAATGAATTAGTTGAGGAGTGGTTTATGATTATTCTGTTACTTATGATGATCTGGTTATTTTATGAGTTTTTTGTGATTGTGATCTAATCTTTTATAAAGGATACCTCTTCATTTTGTGATTATATTTTGCTGAAGTAAGTGACATAAACTTATTGGTAGGGAATTTTTAAATACATTAGTCGGTGAGAGATCTCATGTATTTGTTCTTAGTCATATATTAGCAATAATTAAATCAATTATAGTAGTTTGGTTAATATATCCCCATAGAGGGAATATATGAATAACTAATAATGGTTTAGTTGGTTCATAAATCAAAGGAGTTCCTGGATGAATCATTTTCTAGGATGTTATTATTGGTGGATGGGGATGAGGCGTTCAATTATAGACTTCATGCCATGATGACTTACTTGTCAGAGAATTAAAGAGGAGCACTAGTGACTTATTGGTTTTTGTAACCATTACCCATTATATTATAATTGTTTTATGATATATCTATGAATTTCATAATTGGTTTCCCATGGGCTCTTATCTATAATATTTTGATTAGGGTGACCATTGTTTTATATATTAAATCATCTCAATTCCTTCTATTTAAGAAGATGACAATGGGGGAGTATCTTGGTAACATGAATATTTGAGAGGTAAAAGAGCTTCATGGATCCCCTACTACAATTTTGTTATAATTTCATGAGTTATGAATCAATGTTTTGAAATTATTTTCATGTAGTGATGCATACCATATAATGAAATGCTTTACATACCACCCTTTGTCTTTTCAAAAAATAACAATTATCCAACTCACATAACCTACAAAAGGCCACCCACAGTCATCTCTTTTTTCCCATATTTAAACACTTCATATTCTTCCATGTAATTATTAGGTCACTTAAAAACATATTTCCTACAATTATATAAGTATTGTTTCTCACAAAAATAAAACATGTGTTGTCATTTTAGGGAAACTAAATGAGGATGACCAAATAAGTGGTGACGTACTGCATTGAGTGTTTTTATTTTTTTTCTTACACAACCCAAAAAAATTCTCAGTAAACCGTGAATATATAATATAAAAAATATATTCCATATAATTAGATACTATTATTTTCATGAAATTTATTAAATCATCCCCAATTACATCATATGGGTTACAAAATCTTCATTCATGTATATAAAAGGCTACTAACTCGTAAACCAATATAAATCATTTTTAATTAGCACATATCATGTATGGATATTATGATAGATATAAAGAATATATAAATATGATATTCATAAAATAATCATACAATTGGATTCATTATATCATATATAAATTTTAAAATTTCATCCTATAAGAGATATGATAATATCACTCATTGTAATGGTGGACTACTCCTTAGAGAAAAGTTACGATAAATATTTCACAAACACTTTACATAGAATGTAATAAAGAAAATGTAAATAAATAATATTTATGTATCTTATACATTTTAATATTATATATTTATATGATGGAATATGAAAATAATTTTTTTGAAAATGATAAATTAATTATTCATATTTTTCTGAAACATAAATTTTTATTTAAAAATTTATAATTAATATAATTATTTAAAATAAAAATAAGCATCCTAAATAAAATATATAAATCGGTATTCTATTTTCTTATGGTTATAAAGTTATTTTAAGTTAGTTAATTAATTTTTCAACGTTTCATAAAATCAATTATATATTTAAAAAATATATTTTTTAAATAAATGATGTAGTTAATTTTATAGAAACATTCACATGATATTGAAAAAAATTTCATAAAAAATTATTTAGTTTTTGGGATTAAAACTAAAAAAATGATTAGGGGGAATATTTGGGTTTTTTCTAAAATACATGATTTTTTCGTGAATAATATAATAAAGTAATTTATGATATATATAAATTATATGTTAAATACACTATTCCTTAAATATTTGTTGATGTAATAACCATAATCTTGATCTACCTTAAATATTTTTATATATTTAGTTATAATCCTCAAACTATTCATAGTCTTGAGCCAAAATAAAAAACTAATGAATGAAATATTCAAAAAAATCTCATATCCCCATCTATAAATACCACACCTCGCTACATATTCTCTTCGCACCTCTAAATATTCAAGTCTTTTCCAAATTCTAAATAATACACATCCTTATCCCCCCACCTCTAGGAGCCTCTTATGACAAATAAAGCCTAATCCAATTTCGGTAAGACGGCCATCAAAGATAATAATTCAAGAGGTAAAAGCTTTGTTCATTTTAATTTTTTTTCTTTTCAATTTTATTTATCTTATTAATCTCAGCTCATCCAAACTCAACCAAGTAACAAAAAAAATACACTAACATTCATATACTATAATTGTATTGTGTTAATTGAATAATCCTCATCAAACCTATCATATTGTCCTATTATTCTATAAGAGTAAAACATCATCTGTGATGTGTTGATTCACAACCTTCATGGACATTGAATTTTCATTCTCATTTACCACCTTCAAGGTGGGACATAAATAATATTTATTGTTAAAATATATTTTAATATATATATTTTAAATTATTTATATTTTTAGAACTAATTTATATATATTAACTTATATAAAATGAACCTAGTTTGTGATGGCCGAAAAAAGATGTCAAAAATAAAAAAACTATTATTATTAATAATTTTTCTAATGAATATTTATAATATCATAAAATAAAATGATATATGATATCATTTAAAACATTTAAAACATGTTAATACAATTTCATTACACTTACCCTTGTTTTATTCCATTTCAAAATAAAATCATAATGAACCAACTGTGGAAATCATGAAATAAAGGCACTAGAAACAATGAAAATAACAAAATATTATTAATAAATGGGTGGGAAGATGTTATAAGAGGATCATATAAGGTTTTTAAAATAGGAATATACTTATTTAATAAATTAATATCATTCTTTATAACATTATACTACAATTTCTAACACATTTAATGTAATCCAAACTTGAGGATGGAGAATTTTCTTTAAAAACCCTCTTAAAAATTTTTAATTTAATAAAAATATATAATAATGTTTTTATGATTAATGTATTCATGTTTTATGATTATTTTTTGGTTTATGAAAATTTATTATGATGACAGGTCGATACATGATAGCCCTCTAATGCACTTGTTATACTATTTTGAATACATTATAATACTTATTACAAGTGTAACTACGATGGATACACCATATGCTAGGTATTATGGTTAAATTTTATGTTAGCCATGAGGGTTTCAAATTATAAGGTGTCCATGAGGGATATAATACAATGTAATTATGGTAAGAAAATTATTCCCCAAGTTACCAAAATGGATTATATATGTACTCTATATTATATGGAATCTCTATGTTTTCAAAAAGTATCACTTACTTTTTGGATGACAAGTTTATTTTTTATGTGTTTGTAAGTGTCATGGACTAATTGTTTTTTTTCTTTTATTTTATGTTTTCTTCTATGATTTTTATTCTCAATAAATGTTTTAAAAAAATTCCACATGGATTATAAATTGGAAAAGGATATGAATATTTCATTTTTAAAGTCATGAAGACTGTGTCTTTCTCAATCCACGTGATTTATAGAGTAACATATTCTTTTCTACTAAGAGAATAATCTACCTTTTTTCATTTCTGGTATGGTAGTTATTATTGAAATATTAGTCCATAATTATCTCAATAAAACATAATTGATGCATGTTTATATCTTACTATGTGAATATGTACATTAGACTCTATTGATAAGGCCATATATCACACTTCTCACCATAGAGATAACACCTGAGATCATTGGATTTAAGATTGTAGTAGATAAGTATCAATAATGTGTCAGATAGTTCTTCTCATGGGTCATCAACTATCTTGAGTCATATATTATCACTGTATCATTCTTTATGAGTAAAAAACAATTTCATCATTTGAATCATCACAATATATCATATCATTATCCACTTTTTTGTAGTAAAAGTACATAAGTAGAAACTAGCCTCATCTTGAGCTCCATAAAAATTTCCTCACATCATTCTTTATAGGGGTAATTTACCCCTTTACATATTATCTTAATTAGACTAATATATTATCATGTTTTTTTTAACAAAACATTTGCAATACCATGAAAACCCCATAAAACTAGGAATTTCCATGACACTAGTTGGAATGGGTAATACCTAAATTATCATTGTCCTTGAATCCTCTAAATAAATTTTGTCACTTTTTATTCTCTTAAACAAGAATAAAACATTCTTAATCCAAAAGTCACATTTCAAAATTTTAGCAAACGTTTTCCCCATCATTAATATCACCAGAACAATCCATTTATGATCTTAAAATTCCTCCTTGTTCATGGATTTAATGATAATATCATCGATAAAAACTACAACACAATTTCCAAGGTATTATATAAAACCAAAATTCAATACATCCATGATGATTTTTGGAGAATTATTATGTTTGAATGGAATCACTATGATCACATAGTTATAAAACCTTTTCTAGAAAGTTTTATTTTGAATAAATTTATTAGCCACCTTCATTTGATGATATCCTGAATTAAGAACCACATTTGAAAAGTAAATAGCAGTCCTACATAATAAACATTTCATTATTAATTTTAATAAGATACATTCTCTTTATGGTGGTCTAGTTCAGCTCCCTGAATTTGATGAGCTACAATATTGATCTAATTTTTTTCTTTAAAATAGCACTATTTTATCCCATATTTATTCAATAGGGATTATAAAACTTTTTTCTAAATTATATTGAAGAATATTTTTATCTCCTCATGTTGGATCTGGACCATCATGCAGGTCATTTTAGATAGGAGTAGATCCATGTATGATTTATAATGAGAACTATGACCCAAGATCTAGTGGATTTATATGATACTATTCATGAATTGAATCTTTGTATTACATACCAATAGGAATATCATCTAGAATTATACCATCAATGGACTCAACCATTTGATGGAATTATGATTCTCTACAAGGTATCAACTACCACACTGTTGATGGTTTTTCAAAAGGATTATCAAGAACACCCTTTCATCTTTATAAGAAAATTTGATGGTTCTAAATATAAAAATAGATTTCATTTTCCCAAAAATTATGGTTTTATCTATATAATGAAATCCAGTCCATTTAAATAATAGTGTTTAATTCCACTAAAATAAGTAATATGAAATTCTATAGAATAATCATCCAATGGATTCATACAATAGAATTTTAAAAAAATGTTGGTTTTGAAGATTTCACAAGTATATTTTTTACTGATATCTCTAATCCAAGGTAGTACGGATTTTGTTAATTATTAATAGAAATATTTATTGATATAATGTAGTTTATAGAATAGGAATCTGTTAAAATTTTTTACATTCTCTAGTGAATTGTGCGATTTTGTTATACGAATTCATTTCCTTGTTACACTTCATTGTAAATGATGGAATATGATTTCCCTTTGTGCTATGGATTTAGTATATTCAAACACTAATTCCCTCAATGAATCATGATTTAGTGCAATGGATTTCATAGTGACTATTCTTCTAACAGTTGAAACCAACAACCATATGTGGTTCCCTCCATTACTCAATCATTTTTCCATCTTGTTTACACCTCATTGACATTAATTAGTTTGGTGGACCTCTATCCCACAGTTTATGCATTTATCCATCCCATTGATAAAATTACCATGTTTAAAACCCATATTTTTTACAAATGGATTTTTGAATCCCCATTCCACCATATTCATTTGACCAACCAGCTTGAAACACCATTATACTCTTCATAACTCCATAATAATGTTACTATTCTCAGAAATATATCTTTATATTAAGTCACATCAAATAACTTGTACACAACTCTTAATGTATCATATTTTATAAGCCTTTAAATGTATTGTTTTAACCCTCTAAGGAATTTATCTATTTTTTAACATTTTCAATAAAAAACATGATCTATATCTACAAATAACTGTGATTTTTTCCTCATAATACCTGATATATTCTTCTTCATTTTTTGTAATCATTATGAATGTTCCCTACGTGTTTGTTTCAAGAGATTCATGGAAATACATTGTAGGAAATACATTCTAAGATAATTCACACATTTCCTCTACTATTTTATCATGTATCATAGTGTTTTTTTCGAGCATAGAATATTCATCGGCTTTTATATATAAATGATAAACCAAATGAGTTCGCTATCCTTCTTGGAATAATCGATCATATAAAATATCTTCTCTACCAAGTTATCCCACTATTCCAGGATTAGTGGATCATAATTTCAACCAAATGTTAGTGTTTGTTTCCTCACAAAGGAATCAATGGATTTTTGATCTTTATAGGTAAATACTAGTGATATATATGATTCGGGATATTATTCATTATATGAGTTAACTGGGTATGCATTGCCAAAAAAATTTAAACTCCACCTCCCATATCATTGGGGGGGTTTTTGGGAAAATTGATTCATTGTCCCTTACATTGGGTTTTTTCCTAGTTTATCTTCATTTCCCTTATTTAAAAAAAATTGACCATAATTAAGTCAATAAAAAATGAAAAAAAATAATTTATTATTTTCTATAATTAACTCTTATGGAATATCTTTTGGGATCCCTATGTTTATCCTTATTTAAATATATTCTTCTATGTTTTTTTCCTTTATATATACCTACACTTATTGTTTTTAGTCATTCCTTCTAATCATAATAACAAAATTAACTAAATTGTTCTATAATACCAACTATAAAGACCTTTTTTTACATGACTCTTTAAAAATTTTAAATATAATCAACATAATATCATTACAATAGAGGATCTAATGGTTTTGTGTCTTAAAAAAGTTAGGCTCATATAAAATATTTATATAATAAAACATAGATATTATTTAATTCCTTATTCACTATCATATTAGTGGCCTTTGTGTTAATATTAGTATAAGTAATCATATGTTGATATACATCAATGAAATTGATTAACTGAAATCCTAGTGAGAGGCAAATAAGGGACATTAATCAATATAACTTTGGTAATTATAAGCATCATCATCATATCAAAATAACAGTATTATCATAAAAAACATGTGGGAAAAATGTTATAGAGAAATTTATTGTGGTAATTTATAAAAATAAATCATCATGTCATTGTTGTCCAAACCACACATCAAATCTGGCATCATGGTCATGAATAAAATTTGTTCATAATAATAACATTATCATTGTGAAAAAACATACCATCATGTTCATTAATATTTCACATTATCTAGTGAGATACATTAAATTGCCAAATGAATTTGAGGACTATATAATTCATGTCCCACTAGTCATGTCATAACATTTACATAGTCAATCATTCCACATATAATATATTATATTCGCGTTCATAGAATTACCCATTGAAAATAATTTGTTTCAAAATAATTTCATAAACAATACATTGATGAATAAAAATTATATTTTGAAAAGGATAATTTAAAACAAACATTTTTTATGAATAATAAATATTCGATAGAGAATAAACAACCTCAATACGTGTCAATATCTGTATTAGTAAGAAGAGTTGTTTTAAAAAAAACCGTTGTATTTGTCATAAACTAAAGTAAAAAAACATGTATGACCCTAAAAACTGTGAAGAATAATTAAATGAAATATAATAAACATTTACAGAACATCCATATAGAAATTTTTGTGAATGTGGGGTGCCGAAAGGATTGGGAGTTAGTTTTAAGATTTCTCTTACCTCTTATTCATGCTTTTTTTCATTACTTTTCCACTCCTGAATAAAAAACATATATTCATAAACAAATTGATAAATAAGTTAATTTTTGTCATTTATAAAATAATTTATAAATTATAATCATTTTATTATATATATTAACTTCTTATTGACGAAATATAAGAATTTTTATATAACGTTTTAATTAAATATTTCCAATTTTTCATTGATTTCTCTATTTTCATAAAATTAATGTAATCATTAGAATAATTAATTTCATAATATTATTAATCATTAAATTATAGGTTTATATAATATATATATATTATATAATATCTATCATTGATAATTGTTATATTTTTTGGGACATAAATGTCTCTGAATGTAGTTAACTGACCTTTGATGGGACATTATCGAAAGAGTGAGAAGAAGGGGTTTAAAATTTTATAAATTAATATATATATATATATATATATATTTTAGTATGATAAATAATGTAGGATAATATAATTTATATAATTTGAAAATAATGTGTAATTTCTATCTTTAATGCTTAGTTGTGAAATGAATTCATGGAAAAATAATTAGAAGAGGACGAACACATTTAAAAAAAGCGAGAAGTGGATTAGAAGATACATAATCATCGATGTAACATCTCTTTTATGACAATATACCTCATATGTGATTGCATTTTTATTACTATATAATGTACCTATGTATTACAAGAGTTATGAGACGGGATAGTTAAGTAGATATTTTTCATTGGTATGGGTGGGAGAATTTATATCGAATGGGGAGGAAGATGGGTTATTTATACTTTAGGAGAGGATAATTTTTAGAATAAAATATATAATAAAATAAAATATCAATGATAAAAGTAATAATAATGATTTATTGAAAATATAAATCATATTTTAATATATTTTAAGTATTTTAAGACATTAAACCACTCTATAATACAAATTCATTAATTTATTAAATAACAATGTTAAAAGAATGAAAATTAATATCTTAAGGAATCACTTCTCAATTTTTGTTATGGAAAGGATTTTATGGTTTTGAAATTGAGTTTATTTTATTTTAATGAACTATT
Source organism: Viscum album (assembly GCA_963277665.1). NCBI lineage: Eukaryota > Viridiplantae > Streptophyta > Magnoliopsida > Santalales > Viscaceae > Viscum > Viscum album. The sequence continues at coordinate 633,569,018 of OY728138.1, read as the reverse complement.
TTTTACATTAAATATACCATGTAATAACATAGTGTTCTATATACTATTTTTTATCCATTAAATTATGAATCATTTAATTTATTATGCACAAATTATGTGAAAACATTATTTTACTAGTAACTGAAAAATTAAATTATTTCATAAAATTACCAAAAAAATATACCTTTTATAATTATGACATTTTGATTTAAAAATTGAAATTAATTGAATAATAATTAATTTCTAAAATAGTTAATTTCAATTTTATATATAAAAATAATAATTTTTAAAATATAATTAAAAATAATGTTCATTAAATATGTGTTTATATTTTTAATTAGTTTTTTGAATCATGTAATTTTCTGGTGAAATTATTTTTCCAATGACCATATTACTATTCCAATAGTCACATCACCTCATATAAATTCTTATACATTCAATTATTCATTTATTTAACTAAATTCCTATAAAATTACTATATTTACTTTTCCTATAATATATCATGGTATACTAATATTTCTCTCCAACTCTATAGTTTTTACAGTAGTGGGGATGCATCTAGTAGATTGGGGAAATACATATTTTCTCATTTTACCTTTTCTATTTTAAATTTTCTTATCAAGTTGTATTTTTTTTAATTCAAAATTGTTTTAGAGTCATTGATGGTTTCTCAATTTTTTTTAGTTTATACAATTATGTAAAAAATATTTATTCATGAGAATGATTTCACTAAAACTATATGTATTTTAAAAAAATAAACCATGATATTAAACTTAAGGATATCTAATTCTTAAATGGAATACCATATATCCCAAAATATCATAAATCACATTAAAAATGTATTACCTAAATCCTAAAAAGTGGTTTCTATGAAATAATACTGCTGAAAATTGATTAAATTATAACCCCGTGATGGTAAGAAGAAATACTATGTTATCCTTAAGTGAAAAAAACATAATATTAAATGATATTTTAACCATGCTTCTAATACAAACTATGATATCCTAAAACTAGCACTCTCTAATCCAAGTAAAAAAATAATCATTACATTTCAATGTTTTATATTTTAAAACATTACCAATTTTGATTATTCTAGATCATACAAATATGAATAAAAAAATTTGATCAATTTTGTACCAAATTATCATTTAGGTTTATAGTTTAAGATATTAAAGAAAAAGACACAAAAAATATTATCTATTTATTAAATTGACCAATTTCTCACACAATACCAAAAATTTTACTATTCTGCATTAATTCCTTATCATAACCTAAAATAAAACCTTTTAGAAAAATTATACCTAACATAATTCCTTACAACCAAAGAAATGTTTAACATAACAGTGATATTATATCCATAGAAAGGGTAAATAGAAGAATAAATAATTAAACATATTTAATGATCATATTAAGGTATAAAGTCATCCACAATGTTCCTTAGAAAAACATAGGATAATTTCATAACCATCAAAATGTTAATGATATGTAAGGATTAAAGGAATAAAACATTAAATTATGATAATATTCATATGAGTGAGAAACCATGATCAATTTTATTGAAATATTAAATCATTTAAAACATCATAAAACCCTTCAAAAATTAAAAAACTATATGGGCTTGTTGGGTTATAAAAAATTATTCGTGAAATAAATTAAATAGGGTAATTCCATCAGTATCGTAAGAGTTTATTACATCAATTATCTCCATCATCACATTGTAATTATTTACATCAATAAACTCTATCGTCCCTTATGAGAAACATAATCAATTCATCTATTCGGTGTAATATCTGGATTATTATCATTGTCCTATTATATAATTCATGAGATGGAATTAATGAACCCACCTATAACATATCTTAAAATACCCCTTATGGTTTTATTCACTTCCCAATCCAACTTTCTTCACGAATTTCCCTGTACCATATCATGAATTAATTATATTGGTGATTTCATTTCATAACAACAATCAAGGCTTGATTTACCAATGCCAATTAAATAGGGTTCCAAAAAATATTATTTAAATATCATAACTAAAAAATAAATAATTTTAAGTGTATGGTATCTATATATAAGATTCATAATTAAATAGTGTAATAATTACAGGATGTTGAAATATATGGATATACTTTTAAAATAACACTTAAAATTATTCTTGTAAAAATAGAAAAATATCATTTTCATTTGGTAATATTAACTAGTAATATTTTTCAAAATATTTATAAAGTTATTATCCTTGAAAATATTAATGGAATCATATAAAAGAATATTCATATGAAATAATATTTAAGAATGTGGGAAACTTCAAATTTATAAAAAACATCAAATATAAAATTCATTTTTTTAATAAAGTGTTAAATGTATCCAATGATAAAAATATTTAGATATTTACATTTAAAACCATTAATTAGAAGAGAAATGATACTACAAATTAATTGTAGGTTATATTTTACTTTTAATCCATAATATTCCTAATATAATAAAAAGAATATGGAGTATGTGTTTGGTAAAAATTATGATTAATATTCAAAGAAATTTTTTTATTAAAATAAAATTTACATTCTATTAGAACCAAAAAAAACATTGAATAAATGTATATAAAAAGAAAAATAAAATACCATTAGTATAATAATTTTCATGACATTATAATTCAGTATATATTATATAAAACATTTAAAATAATACACGTGCATCAATCAAAACACCTTTCCAAGAAGGATGATTGAGATAGGAAGCCCTTGTAAATTCGAAAACCCAAAATAAAAAATTCACTTAATGAAGTAAAAAAAAAATTATATAAAAAATATTTTTTCCAAAATATAATATGTGAAGAAACATTTATTAAGTTAAAATTTAACCATATAAAATAAAATATTTCCTATTATTTAAATTATGTATTAATGAAATCAATTTGGGACTAAGAATCCCTTAAATAATTTATAACATTTTAATCAACATCTCATGATAGAGATAACATGAAAAGAACCATTAATATCCTTGTAAATGATAAATAATTATATCATATCCCAATATAATGTATATATACTATATACAAGGTCACAAGATTATAAAAACAATGAATGTCTCAAATAGAAAATAATAAGATTATTTATCCTTAAAACGGTCATATCATTGATGTTAGAATTAATCTATAAAATTATTATTTGTATTAATTGTAAAATATTTCAAAAAAAGATTAAATAAAACATAATAATGTCATATTTTATTTTAAAAATAATTCTACCCTAGACTATTCAATGATGTTAATGTATGGCCTAATAATTTCAAATTGAGTTACTAACGCCGTTTCCATGAGTGAATTCAGGCTATGAATGTACCTTAAGTGTATTGTAATGAAATTATATTATTGTTAAAATTGTTTAATATCCTTTTTTGGGATTCATAATTTATCATTGAATAGTTTAATTCATATTATAATGGAATGTTACATTACATAATTGGTTAAGTCCAAATCATATTTTTTGAGGACATTCAGCTCATAACTTCAATAAATGGAATATGAAATCTGGTCAATGTATTCATGGTTAAATAATCTGAATTTTTTTAATAATTACATAATAAAATGTTTTATATTTCAAATAAATTTTTATAACCATACCTGAAATAGAAATATGAAAAGTTAATCTCATCTTTTCATTAATGTGTTAATATTTACATTCACACAAATGCCTTTAACATTTTCCAATAGAAGGAAGGGTAAGAAAATATTTGATATCATCTCATTCAATAATTATAATTATTTCATGAATACAATATAAAAATATATGAGATATATCATAAAAATTATAATATTCACTTATGGAAAAGGAAACACTCATTTAATGGAGGTAATAGTTCACACATACAAACATATGTTCTTTTTGTTCCACATGAGATTTAAATATATATAAATAAGGTTATATAACTATCATGATGGAAAAATATTATATGAACTATATTAATTATACTATATTATATTGGATATAAACTTATTTATGGAGGAAGAAGACTAAGTAAAATAAAAATTGTTGGTTGAGAAGATTACATCTGCTTTGAAGAAGCACCTTTAGGTATATCCTTAAAGACCCTGAATATGGTTTATTAAGAAGAAGAAAAATATTGAAATATAAATAAATAATAATATATTTGGTTTTTTATGTGTTTGTGTTATCTTAACGTAACATGAAATTTGAGGAAAAGCGGATGTTTGGTGACCGTATATAAGAGAGAGGACGAAGTCCTTATAATTACTTATAATATTAAACTAATATAAATTAATATTTTGGATAATGTATAATTAAATAATATATTTATAATAAATCAAGAGAATAAGTCAAAATAATCTAAACTTTTTAAATTTAAACAATATTATGTGATTTTTAACTTAATTTTCCTAGTTGTTACCCATATTAAACCCTTTTTACAATTCCTTTAAAAAAAATATTTTTACTATATAGAAGTTTAGAATGTTGTCATAAAAGGATAAGTATCACTTATGTGGAAAGTATTCTATCTTCTCATCTATTTCCATTTTTATTGGATAAATATAATAATTATATAAAAAAATATTAGTTAACATAATATATAATTTAATTCATTTTAAGTATTATTTAAATAAATTGACTTTAATAACATTATGATAGTAATATAATTTGAATTTAATTTTTGAACACATTAATAATATGATATATTTTTATAATGATTCATGGATTACAATACATAATCCAAAATTAATTTTTTTTAATGTTTATATACTAATTTATTTGGTTTTTACCTTTTTCCTAAACATTGAATCGTTATGGGGCAATTGTTGTAAATAAATCATCTAAATTTAAAATTTTAAAATAATTTATTTAAATATTAATTTATTTTTAAAAATTATTTACTATTTATTTTTAATATATATGTCTATTTAATCATATCTATGTCAATAAAACATTTTTATAAGTTATTTCCACTTTTCATTCCATACATATGTAATACAAACAAATATTTAAAAGATCTATTATATATATAAAAATCATAAATACCATTCCTTACAATTAAATAACCATCCTATTAATTAAAATTTTTATGAAAATAATTCTTTATTAACAAATAATAACATTAAGATTTCAAATATTACTTTCTAATGATGCACAGACCCTCGTCAGTATTAGAAATTATTATAATATATATCAATAATAAAATTAAAATTGATATTTTTTGAAATTTATTATTGTTGTAATGTTTCCATAAAGTATAAATTAATTAATTTTGATAAATATTTATATCATAGAAATATCAAAAATATTCTTTATTTCATTATAATTATATTATTTTTACTATTAAAAAGAATTGTATTCTACAAAAAAATATAAATAAATCATCCAAGAGATTTTTTTGTCAAAACATTATGATTTCCATTTAACCAAAAAATTATTATAGGTTTCATAAAATAATATTAAAATGATTAGTCAAAATGAGATGAGTTTTTTTTGAAAATTCCATTTTCGTTATAAAAATATTTTTATACAAAAATTTACCGTAATTTTTGTTTTAGTTACAAGAATTATGTTATATTATCCAAAATATATTAATAAAATTTTAAAACAAAATAAAAATAAAAATTTCAATTTTAAATACACTAATGGGAACGATAATTTTTTATAAAAGATGTAATTTTCATTATTTACTAAAAAATAAATCTTTTTGGAGAAACCATTAAATTTGATGTTAAACTAACATTGATATTATGATTTCAAAAAACATAAACCATTTTCATATAAATATATTACAAGTCATATAATTTATAATATTCTATCAAAAAATAAAAATAAAAATATTTTTTTAAAAGAAATATTTTTAAAACAAAAAATAACTACACTTTAAATTGAGAATCTATTTATTATGAATAAATTAATAAAAAATAATAATATGAGAACATTATAAATATATTTAATTATATTAATTATTAATTATTGTTTTAATTAAATTTATAGTTTATAACATAAACATTGAAATTATTATATAATTTTATAGTGTATCATAATTCTCTTAGAGAACATTGTTATGTTATCTTAATCCTATATAGGATTTTATTATTTTAAACTAATATTTTTGGGTAATATAATAAATGAAATGGAATAGTTTGTAGAGTTATTTTATTTATTATATCATCATTTTAAGGTTAAAAATTTTTACTTATTGTTCCCTAATAGTTTATGTCAATATTTTATTTTTTGATTCATTGGAAATCATTATTGAATCATAATGTATATGTTTCTGTCATTAAAAAATATCCTTCATTGTGATGAATTTATTATTATTACCCTAATGAATTATTGTACACTATAAAAATTTTTTTGGGAAAAATTTCTTTTGAACATGATGATGAAAATATAAATGATTTATTCACTACTATGATTTAAATCTATTTGACTTTAATCTATCTTAAATGTTTCATAAAACAAAGGTTTAAAAATTAAAGAAAATGTTACTTGATATATGTGGTGGAGGGGCCATAAATATAATTAGCTATATTTTAATGTTTCTCTAACCAAAATCCAATTATAATTTTTAAAATTATGAATCATAAAACATCACTAAAGAATTTTCTTATTGGGGAAAATGTTTCTCAGGTTTAATGGATTTCATGCCACTCTAAGTAAGTTATTCATTACTAACCCTCATATTTACTTAAGAAAATATTTACATTACCCTATTGGAAAATATTTCATTTAGTAATGAATTGGAAAAATGTTTATTAAAACATTAATAGCTTTTCGTGGTGTGTTTTTAGCGACATTTGTTTATAAACCGCCGATTTTTTTTCAACCCTAACACTTCCCCCACACCTCATGGCCCCCTTCTCTCTCTGAGCCCTGAAAGACCCCCCTAATGACACCCAAAACCCTCATTGGATCACTGTCTTTCCACCATTCCCATTTCATAGGTAGTTTATCAAATTGGTTATGAAAATACCATATTTGATCTTAGGTAGTATTTTACTAGTGAACATTTGTTACTTGCCATTATAAAACTAGATCGTTTTTGTATATATTTTAGTGAACCATAAATGACTCCTCATCTAATAATTTATAACTATTATAATTGGAATTTAGAGTTTCATGAATAGAATGTATCCTTATAACTTGATTTATGATTGGGTTGATATTTTTTAAACATATTTGGATTCTATAAAATAATATTTATTATTAATTAATGATTTCTGTTCTGATCATGTTTGACATGGAATTATGTTTTATTAATATTTTAGTCAATTTATCATATTCAATCATATTTACCTTTTTTATTGTTTAGAATTACATTCATTACAATGGAATTATTTCGTATGCATGACTATTAGTTTGATGTGTTGATCTTGTTTTGACTTTTTTATAACAAGCATGTTGATTAATATAAATAATAATTCAACCTTGACCATGGATATTGTTTTGATAAATAATGAGTATGTTATAAGGGATATTTTTCTATTGTATAACATGTGTGTTGGTATGTATTATATGGATATTTATGAATAATATGGGATCAAAATGACATGAATTTTGTATACCCCTTTCACCTATCCCTAAATTCATGTGATGATAGTTCCTTGATTCTTGAATACACCTTCCTCCTTTAAAAAAAGGATTTTCCCATGACTCAATCATGGGAAGTGTTGATATGACCATAGTTCGATGGGAATGGCATCATGAATTCCTTAACCTTATGTCTCATATCCAAGTCTAAGATCAACGAAATTATGTTATGTATAAAGCCTCCCACTATATAGATTTATTGTTTATAACTTATTCTATTTTATGATGTTTTCTGTTATCTGATGCTTCCATGTTTTTATTGATAACCATTTTCATAGTTATATATATATAAATGATTATATAGATATAAATAACATATGTAATTATATTCCATATAAGTTATAAAATAGTTTGTTTATTACTGGTTATTATATTCTCACAACTAGCATAAATTGTTAGGGGGGACATGAAATTTCATGGTTTATTTTTCGGGTAACTATATGTACAAGTACATGTTCAGATGAATTCTTTTTTCTAAGATTTGTTGATTTTTAACGACTTCTATTCCATTTAGTGTTGTAAATAGAGACAGGAGATTGATTTTTTCATTAATCATTAGGTTTAAAGGATAATTCTATACTATTTATCTTTATTTGATTTGTAAATATTAATCATATGTAATTAACTCTATTTATATCATGTTAGTTTTCTTGTATTTGTTTTGTTAATAAAATTGGGTAAACCAAATTTAACTGGTCTTCTTAGAACCCCAATGCTATTCTCTTGCCATTGGTGATTGAGAGGTGAAAATAGGGTCATGTAGTGCTTTATCCTGGTAATATTTAGGTATCTCAGTCACAATCACCACACCACATTTACATTTTTCATACATATGATCTTGAATAAGGGAGGTTTTTTTTCTACTTGTACCTTTATCTTGTGTATCCCTTAGTATAATATCCTTACATCTTACTCTATATCAACCATTTATAGTAATTAATAATGGGATTTTTGATTTAAATTATTGATATAAAGGATTTAAATATCGATAGTCCAATTTGTGGTTTTTCCCATCTATAATTGTTTATCAAATTGCTCTATCCAAATTAGTTTTTATGAAAGATTATTCTAAATAGTGTAAGTTTATAGATTTTTTTTGAGACTTTATAATATATTGGATTTGAGTGATGAGTTTTGTATTTTCTTGTATCTTTTACAATGAAAATGTTTTTAGTATTCTCCCATAGATGTATGGAATTATCCAAACCACATAAATATTTATTTTGTATTTGGTTTTATTTTGTGTGAAGTTTGTTAATAGAAATTTTTATAGTAATTTGGTCATATCACTCCCTAGTTCAAGTGAATAGACTCAGAGGAGGAAATTATCAGACAAAACTCTATTTAATATGATTATAGATATTTTCACTATACAAGATGAGTTTCATAAATCAAATTTATATCCATTATATATCATATATTTTATAGAACTTTCCACTCATTTCTTATGATGTTATGTTTGGATCATACAATTTTTTAGATGTTCTATTCCTCTATTTGATTATTTTTATATGATAACCACCATCTGATCATCTTTATCTAATGATACCAATTAAAAAAACTCTATCTGGTGAAACTCCATATGATTATTTTTTATCTTCTCATTTTGGTGAAAAAAACCCAAAAATCTTCTACATGGATATTAATTTATGATTTTATTTTTCTTCAACCATACACTTGAGAACATCCTTTATTTGATACATATTTTCCACTTTAAAATTTCTGTATTCAGGGGGATGTATTGGAAGACATGAGATAATATTTTTGATACATAATAGGTATATTATGTTAAATTTTTTTTGGCTTGATATAATCTTAGAGTGCCTTTAGTTGCCAAGGGATATTGGGAAAAACTATATTTCAGGATTTTTTATCTAATCCAAGTCTTTTTTAAAATATTTGACATATTTATATATAATTTGAACTAATATATATATGAATATATTTCCTTATATTTTGATAGTTATGTGTTTTAAATTTTTTAATATTGTGCAGGCACATTGTGATATACATAGAAAAAAGATGGATCACATTACTGAGGAACACATCTTAGTATGTTAAGGGTTTGGAAGAGTTTTTAGATTTTTAAAATTTAAATCTATCCGTTGAAGGGATAATAAGATATCCATGTCCTAAATTTAAATGTAGAATATTGTAGAAGAGAAATGATGTTTATGAACATTTAATATTGATGCAATTCCCTAGTCAATATTTTTGTTGGAATTGGTACAGAGAAACAAACATTTCAGAAAGGTTGAGCACTGATGTCAATCCACAGAATGAGCTCCCAACTTAATCAACAATGGGAAATGAAATGGAAAACATATAAATGATGTAGTTAGTAGTGAAATATACCACTATCAACATCAAAACTTATCATAACAACTAAATGAGGGTTCTAATAATAGAAACGTGACATGTGATGTTTTTGAGACTTTAGGATAAACAAATGAAGATTGTAGCATATTAGTGGATCATCCTCTTGATTTTGTGGAGACTAATGTAAGAGAAAACTTCACTGAGGAAAATACGATTCATTATTTAGTTGATGATGAAAATCAAGAGTTGTATAGTGGTTGTTTGAATTATTGAAAACATTATTTTCTGCTAAAGTTAAACCATATCAAATGTCTTTATAGAATTAAAAATAAGGCAATGTCCATAATATTGGAATTGTTTCATGATGAATTTTAGAATAAAACACAACCAAGTCTTTTTATGATATGAAAAATTTTGATAACATGCTTTGTTTGAATTATACAATATGACTTGTGTGTTCCAATGATTGTATGCTTTATTGGTGAGAGGATTCTAGTAGACAGGATTGCAAAAAAAATTATTCTTTTAGGTACTAGTCAATGGGTGATGTTGGAAGTCTGAATCAACATACTACCATGAAGTAGAAAAGGAACACACCAGAAATGGTTTTGCATTACATTCCTTTAAACGCTCGATTTCAAATATTATTCATGTCATAAAAAACCACAGAAAACATAAAGTGGTATTCTGTAGATAATAATAATGATGGGTTAATAATACATTCACGAGATTCATAGTCATGGAAAAAAATTTATTCATTACATCCAGATTTATTAGCTGATCATTTGAATGTAGTATTGGGATTGGCTGCTGATGGATTCAACCCATTTGGGACATTCATCACCAGTTATAGTATTTGGTCAGTTGTTTTGATCCCTTACAATATTCATCCATGGATGTGTGTTCAACAAACGTATTTTATCATTTCGATGACTATTCTTGGGAAAACAATTCCTAGAAATGACAGTGTGGTATACTTACAACCTTTAATTGAAGAATTACATATGTTATGGAGAAATAGTATAGAGACATTTGATGCTTCTTCTAAAACAACGTTCAACATGAATGCTGCTTTAATGCGGAACATTAGTGACTTCCCTGGTCTTGGGAATTTATTTAGTTGGAAAACTTATTTGGGTGCAGTGTTTCTTGTTCTAACATGGATTTTGATCCCAAATGGGTAGCTCACAGTAGAAAATGGTGCTTCTTGTGCCATCAAAGATTTTTCAATGAATCACATAGATTTTGGCTGAACAGATCAGAATTTAATGGTTTCATTGAATGTAGAACACCTCCAAAGTTATTAACTGGTTTTTAAATATTGACACAACACAAAAAAGTTGAAATAGATTTGTGAAGGTTTATCATTTGAATGATAGAAGGAAACGGGTTTGAAGTGCATTGTCAAGTGAAATTGAATGCAACAATGGATGAAAAAATAATATTCTTCGATCAACTGTATTGGGAATTTAATATATTGTAGAATAACCTTGATGTGATTCATATTGAGGAGAATGTCTATGAAAATTTGATATTCACATTTCTTAATGATCATGGAATGTCGAAGGATTATCTCAATGCTCAGAAAGAATAATAAGTAATTAACATAAAACGTGATCTCTCACCAGATGAGAATGAAAGTATACTTCAAATATTTTTGAAATGAAAATTATGTATAAAGGTACATTCATTTGAATTTTAAAGTGTGTGAAAGTATCTGATGGCTATTCAAGTAACATCTCAAGGTGTGTTGACTTAAAGAATAGTATGTTACATAGATTGAATTGTCATTATTCCCATATTTTGTTATAGAAGTTACAATCAATGGCATTGTGTACATTATTACCTGAAAATGATACTACTATTGTAATCCAATTATGCACTTTATTAAGGAAACTATGTGAGAAATATCTATATCTATTTGAGCTTTACAACTTTCATGAGAGGTTTGTATTGACACTTTGTGCAATTGATATGATCTTTCCTCCATCTTTTTTTACTGTCATGATGCATTTAAATGTGCATTTGGATGTGGAAACTAAAGTAGGAGGCCCCATTCAATATTAATTAATGTATAAAATTTATAAGTACTTTAATTACATGTTTCATTAGTTAAGAAATTTTTTTGTAACTTAATTAAATTCATAACTATGTTTTTTTATTTCATAGATATATTGGGCAATTGAAATCATACATGAGAAATAAGGCTCAACCAGAAGGCTCTATTTCTAAAGAATATTTGGAAGAATTGTGTCGTACCATTTATTCTAGATACTTGGATGATATTGAGACATTATTTAATCATGTTGGATGTGTTGACGACACATATACACAATCTAAAATACATGGGAAATAAAAAATATATCCTGATATTGGCCGATCAGCTAGGAGGACCTCAAATGTTACACTGACAGAAATGAGATTATTACAGGAACATAGATATGTGCTGCTGATTATTTAAATTTCATATATATTTATTGAATAGTTGAGGATACATAAATAGAGATAAATGATAGGCCGAACACGAAATGAGATAGATAAAGAGAAATATGTAAATAAAGAGCATATAGAATGGTTTTCACGATGTGTAAGTTCATAAATATTGCAATAAATATGAAATATGGGTTAAAACATGTATTTTTTAATTATAATAAAGTAGATTTATTTTTTCCAGTCATGAATACTGATACTCGAGCAGAGTTTTTAGATGATTTGAAGTTTCTTGCTCGAGGTCCACTAAAACAAGTTAGAATGTTCAATTCGTACAATGTGAATGGCTTTAGATTTTCTACAGTCGATCAAGAAGAGGTTTTGAATGCATTTAATATTAGAATATTTACATTTTCTTAAGTGGGATACTATTTAATGTTGATTGATATTATTTAATTTAACAACCATTGTAATTTTTCAGTTGTTTTATTCAAATGAAATTGGGTCGATATTATCAGAGGTGTTATAATAGATTCATTAAAATTTACTTCTGTTAATTATCTCACTTGATTGATGTTGTTGATCGTGAACTTCAAGATCCATATATATTATCATTGTAAGAAAAAAATTTATAATATGTTAATGATTTTGTGGAAGAAGGGTGGAGTGTAGTTTCTCACGTAAAACAATGATATTTATAAGATATGGGTGATGAAGTGAAAGATTTAACCTCTGACATAGAATCTCATTAGAAACAAGAATCATAATTATTTGTCCACCATGATATTGAAAATATTAGTCCATCAAGGATGATTGAAGTGGATAAAGTAATGGAGTAGGAAACCAAAATGACTGAAGGATAAAATTATTGTATGTACATTTATGCATTCATTTAGAAACCACTTATTTCATTTGTACAATCATTAATTATCATTTTTATGTATATTTTGTTTATTAGTATTATGCTATTGTTATATTTTATAATTTTGTTTATGCAATTTTTTTTAGAAATATATGATCTGAACATAATTTTATTGGATTAAATGATAGGCTTGCCAAGGAAGAAGCGATATACTATTTTATCGACCACTCAGACAGATAATGATCCATCTGACTCCATCCCTATGATATCTAAGCCACCATCCTCCTACTGCCATAAACCATCCTACCCTGCCCCATCTATTACACCCTCTTCGAGCATCCCTTCAGCAGCATAGTCATCGCCTCCCGCTTCAGGAGCCTCAATAGTTGGGGAGGGCGCGCCACTTCTAATTCTTCCCAAGGATACTGGAGGGTTACTGTTATAGGTACAAATTTTAATATGACTAAAATTATTTCTCTTTTTTACACTAAATTTTTTTTCATTAATGATAGAAACAACGACACTGTGGAGAAAAATGTAAAAATTTCAGATGTGTAGAATTTGACTAGAGATAAGATAGTTGTCATATTCGTTTCATATGGGGTCCCCATAGATAACTTACATGCTTACATGGCTAGATTTTAGGCCAACTGGCCGCGAAGCCTATTTTCCATCTTATTTCAAAAGATGATTGGATATATATGCCTACAAGTAGGAAAAATGATGTTCATTATTCCCAAATAAAAGGAATTTTAATACCTTATAGTGTAATTGAATGTCATGATATTAGTATTTTCAAAATTAATTTCTGTGTAAAAATGTTTTCCCCCTTTACGGTTCCTAATGTGATAGCACGAAGTGGACATTGAAAAATCATAGAAAAATGGAAAGTCTTTAAATAGAGATTATGGGGCGATGTCAATGATACATTGTTGAAAGCCCAACAGATGTATTACTAGCTACTCGATGGAATATCCGAATAGAAATAAAATTATTTTGTTGACACACATCATGATGAGAAGAAGATGGTATTTAAATATATATTACTATAGTAATATAATTTTACATTTATACATTTATATGAAGAGGAGAAGACATTGTATAAATTTCTATTAAATTTCATTTTATTTATTTCAGTATCCTTCAAGAAATAATTCATCAATCTGGGCTAAGCAGGTCTTCCCTCCCACTACGGGGTCAAAGAGTTTATCTAGAAGCCGATATGCTCAGGTAATATTTTCATTAGATTATATATTTATAATAAAATATTAATAGTTTAATATATTAAATTTTTTTGTGTAATTCTTTCACAGTGTTTAGGGCACAAAGAATCCCGAACAGAAGTGTGGTTGAATGATCACCAAATATTTGATGGAATTTTTATTAATGAACCAGCCAAAGTTGTTGGGGTATGAACTCATTTTTCATTACAATAACTTATTATCATTTTTTCTTAAGTTAAAATATATTTCTTATAATATGAATGATATTTGATTTATAGGTAAAAATTTAAAAACTATGGGATGCCAATCCTATGCAGACTTACTCAGTCTCCCAGGATGATCCGGTTACTAACGTCTTTGGGAAGGATCATCCAGGTAGAGTGTGTAGGATGGGTTTGGGACCCATACAATCTGAGGTATTTGGTAGGACACTGGGGAAAATAGCTGCATTTAATCCTGGTTATAGCCAGTCCACACCCCGAGATACTTAGAGAGAGATATTGTTTCACTACGAAACACAATTCATGACTAGGGGGCTCATATATATGCTTTACAGAAATCGGTGATTGATTTATATTAGAAGATGACGAGATCTACACCTGGCGGTATTGCATCGACTTGTGGTGAGATGTAAAATCACAAAATTCAAAATCATTTTGTTTGATAACATTTATTGCATATTAGATTTAATATAAATGTAAATCAATATTTAAATTTAAATATAATGTTTCTTCAGGTGGTTGTAGGAAGTAGAGATGGAGGTGGAGAGTTCGATGAGATTTGTTCATCATCAGACCATGATTAGTTATTTTATTGATATGATATACAAATATGGTAATATTCGGTTTGTATATGTATCATGTGTGGCACATTGTTCCCACCAAACATATTCATGACCCAAACTTTTATTGATTTCTCATGTTTAATTTTATGTAATGCATTTATTTATTATGTTTCATTTTATGTCTTGATTTGTCAAGTGTTATATGAACCATATAAGTCAATTATTTTTTGTCATGAAGCATTTTTTATGATTAATTTTTTCTAAATTTATTAGTTTTGTTACCCAAGGATGAATGATAAAAAACATATCCAATAGTAACAGGAATCAGTACATGCATAGTTCTTAGAAAAGGTCCTCTATAAAAATTTTTCTTGTTTATAGGAGGAGAAGTATGAGATGTATGTGAACCATTATGTGAGAAAGAAATAAACAAATTAATGTCAATGAGTAAGGTTCTATCCTTTATGGTATAACCAGTGTGATTATAATTTTTATGAAGGCCTATTAAAGGAGATCCTGACATCATTAAATATTTTGAAACATCATGAATTAATCCACATATAGTATTTATACAATAACCCTTATGCATATTAGGCTATTTTCTAGGTAAGAGTGATTTTTTCATGACATAATTTTATGGATAAAGGACCACATTATAAAGATCCTAATATAGATTTGGGTAATATGTAGAGGAATACAAGTCTTACTAGGGAGACTCCTCTAAGATATTTCAAGTCTTACAAGATGGACCATGCACCAAGTAGATTAAAATCATGTGAAAAAAAAATAATCCACGGTTTAGGATTATTTGAAAAATACCTTATTATATGCGGTTTAATGTATTTTAAACTAATGATTAAAACAAAATGAAATTGCCTTTATGCCAACCCTATTGATGGAAAACCAATATAAATGAAGAATCCCAATCATTAAGATAAATTGGGGGATTTTTTATAAGTTTTTTGGTTGGGTTTGAGATAGAATATATAGGAATCATGATGTATCCCATGAAAATAGGAATCAATCCACGCATAGTTCATATAATTTTGTGGAAAATATGATCACTTTGACATAGAATTGAGAAATGATAGGAAAACCAGAATAAATAGAATGAGTTTAATTATACATACGCTTTCAGAACTTCCATTTGTGCATTATGAATTATAAGGGATTTTTATGAAATTTTTTGTGGTGATTTTGAGGTTTGAGGTGGTGTTTAATCCTTTTAATGGCTACCATGGCTTGTGCAATGACTTTTTTGGATATGAAAGAGGTATGTTTATGTTGGGCATGCTCTTGTGTAAAATGGGATATATAACCATGACATGTGGTTAACATGGTGTTATTCATGTTGTCCTAGTGGTTTTCATGTACACAATGGGAATCTTGGAATTCCCTTGGGTGGGCATGGAATATCAGAGGACCACCTTTCCAAAATAAGATTCCCAAGCTCACCACATTATATCGTTGGGAATGGTGAGGGTAAAATGGATGGAAAATGTGAACTAGGTCATTGATTCTATAAATGGTAGAATATAGAAAAACCACTAAGGCATAGACCATTCCATGTTCCAAAATTTTTTTGTGGAAAATTCCATTTTAATATGAGAAAATAGATAAAATGAAAATGTGGGTTCCAGATCACACTTTTACCAAAACCACCACATGTGTTTGGGATATTAGCTATGTTTTGGTAGAGTCCTATGTGATTAACTTAGAAATAAGAGTTTTAATACCTTCTTATTTTAAATTTTAGACTTTCATTCAATTCCTGGATGACCCTTACTAATCTTTTCCTTCCCTAGTCACCTCCCTTGGTGTTCCAAACCACTTGCATTATATTGGATAATTTAAATTGATTTTATTTGATTCATGGTATCCCTATCATTCCCCATTACTTCTTTTTAATATATTTATTATAATCAAGAGTTCATTATGGTGGTAATTCTCCCCCCATTTTAGGTTGTTTTTTGATGGAGTCTTATAATTCATTGGATTCCATATTGATTTACTTGAGATCAGTTGTGGTTAATGCTTGGTTCTTGTTCATTTCTCCTTGAAGATTTATTCAAGGTTGGGAATCCTTCATCTCCCCTTATTTATATGTATAATTGGGTGGTTTTTACTTATTCTTATTCATTATTCTTATATGGCCACACAAACATGGTTGTCCAATTATGACTTATTTTGAGATAGTGTGTTGTTTTGGGTTTTATAAAAATTTCTATGTATGTTTGTATAACCTCACCACATATGATAATGATTAAGAATATATATTGAACTATTATTTTGGTTTCCCATGAAATATTGTATTTATATGTGAATACACTTCATAATTATTTAGAAATTATGATAAAAATCCTTATTGAAACAATATTATGCATGGTGGTTGTGATTTTTGGATGTTATGATGTGTGGTGGTGGTGATGTGGGGTGGTTATGATGCAGCGTGGTTGCGATGTGTGGTGGTTATGATGTTTTATATGTTATATCTTTTGAAATGATTTTTTTTCAGGGTGTTGGTAATGGTCCTGCTATATCTGCTGCATTTTATTTTGTAAATCTAGCTTCAGTGCCAGTTTTAAACACCGCAAAATAAATATAATATATTTTGCAACAGTTTTAACTAAAACTAAAATTATTATATTTTACTATCTGAGGTATTTAAAACCGCCACTACAGATAATTATTTAGCAGCAGGTTTAACCACTACTAAATAGTTTTCATATTCTTTTATTATATCGCGGTGATTTTAATGGTTTTAGCAGTAGTTTTCCCTGGAAAAAGAGACATTTTTTTCTATTAGGTTTTAACCATTCCTAAATAGTTTTCATTTTTTTTACTATATCGTGGCAGTTTTAATGGTATTAGAGGTGATTTCCCTGGTAGAAACTACCAAAAAACCCATTAAAAACCCACAAAATACACCCACTAAGACGGTTAATATAAACTACTAATAAATCATGGAAATCTCTGCCTATCGTATTCCGACACACACTTTAGTGGAAGTTTTAAAAAACCACCACAGAACCATATGGTGGCCATTTGAACCACTTCCATTTAAAAAATTGCTAGGAAATGGCCTTTTCCCCATAGTGGTTATTCAATATTCATTGACTTTATTCTTTTTAATTTTAATGAAATTCATATGATATGAATCAAAATGTACTATGTAAGAAAAATAATAATATCTGTTAAATTTTTTATTCTTTATTTATTCATTCATTAATCAGTAATTGTTGACTGAGTTACTTATTCAACCAATAAATTTTCTCTGTACCCAATCATGTGTTAGGATTAATTATTAGGAGTTGTGAGAGAATTTTAGTTTGTTCTCCTCAAGGTAAATATAATATTGATCTTTTAGTTTCATGTAAATATATTTTTGTTAAATTAATTTCATAATTTTTTATATACGAATATTTTAAATATAGTAACAAAATTTTCAATGGAACCATATATTTTTATGGGGAGTTCACTATAACAAAAAATTGGGTCTTAGGATTAAAATCATATTGAAAATATATTCCTATTATGATTTTAGTGTTTATTTATTTTTAACTGTTATCATCCACTTAATTTGAATACTTGGTAGTTTGAGGATAAAAATTTTCAACATGTTGTAGAATTTTTTGTTTCGTTTAATTGTTGTATTTTTTTCATCATCCTTTACAATTTAAATTAGTGAATTTTAAATTCAAGTACTATATTAAATGAATTTTCATTGATTTTATTATTCGGAATTTTGATGGAATTTAAATTTATTGAATAATTAATGGAAATTTTACAATTTTATTTATGAATGTTAAATATTTTATCGGTATAGTTCTTATATTTATAATGACTAAATATGAATAATTTAGTATTCATGAATGGAACATTGAAAATTATTTCATGAAATAATTAAAAATTATGTTTTCTGAAGAAATTTATTATTCCACATTATAATATTAAAGATGTATTTTCTTGTTTTTATATTAATTTTACAATAATTGGAATTTTTATAATTTATTTTAATATTATATATTTTAGTTCTTATTAATTTTTTACTATTTTTCATAAAAATTGAGGTTGTAGATTTTAAAATTATTGAAACAGAATTCTATAATAAGACCAAATATATGATGTCATATTAAGGGACTCTAAAATTTATTTAATGTAATTCTATAATTAGACAACCACTATAGTGACTAAATGTTGGAAATTTAATCAACTATAATAGTCTATCTATGTGATAAAAGTGGAAAAGCAATGATCGACCACAATACGTAATTCTTGATTGACCACGTGTGTTTCTTTAATTAACCACATGGAGAAAATATTTATTAGTTGATGATACCATGATGAAAAATATAGATCAAATTTTCACCTTTTTACAATAACCTTCCATCTTGATATAACATGATTCCCACAAAAAAATAAAAGGATAGGAAAAAAAGAATTAATTGTGCTTAAATTTACCAATCAACCATTCTCAACAAATAACAGTTCATTCATCAAACATAAAAGGGAGAGGATACTAAAAATATCTGACTCTCAAAACATATTATAATATTTTAAGGTTATATGACAGGGTAAACACATGAATGATAGATTGATCATTATATATTAAGGAGAATATAATTGATTCACCTAAATAAGTCTATATTATCCAGGTGATGGATAGTTAAATTTGATTAATAATCATTTTATTTGGTGACCTCATAATTTTTCAATTGAAGCATTGACCATGATATGAATTATATTGATAGAATATAAAATGGTCTAAATAAGGAACTCAATAGTGTGACTTAAAAATGTTAATGATTTATATATGTACTATTAGGATTATCGAGTTGAATTTTAACAAGCTTAATCTATTATTTGTGGTATACCAAAAAATTATATGATCTCATCTTTTGGATTAATATATAGATAAATATTTATTTTATATAATCTACTAATTTTTTTTGAAGTAATCCATTAATAAATCTCATACAGAGATCATTATTCAAGGAGGATTGTGTAATTGAGTTATTATTTACTAAAGAGGAATTTTTTTCTCATATATATTTTATTCATAGGATGGGTGTTATCAGGTTCCAAAATTATGAATATTCGAATGAGTTTTTTAATATGTTTTTCTTGAAATATTTTTTCTGTCGATATATTTCAAGAGAGGAATAAAATGATG
Organism: Viscum album; assembly: GCA_963277665.1. Taxonomy (NCBI): domain Eukaryota; kingdom Viridiplantae; phylum Streptophyta; class Magnoliopsida; order Santalales; family Viscaceae; genus Viscum; species Viscum album. The sequence continues at coordinate 633,548,668 of OY728138.1, read as the reverse complement.
TCCTGTAAATTTCTGTATGGAATTTAATGTAATATTAAAAAATTAAAAAATTATTTGTAAAATGACCTAGTATAAACCGTAATAATATTTAGATTAGATAAATCATTTCCATTCTCAGATTTTATGGAATTATTCATAATGGTATTGGGTGACATGATCGAGGATATTAATTTTGGAAATATTTTTAAAGCCAAAAAGTATTTCAAATTCATTGGTCTCACATTATTGAAATTTGGAGATCATGTAATGGTATATTATTTATTTCTAATATTTGATAAGATTAGTGTTTCATAGATGAATATTTAATTTGGTAATGTCTATGAAAGTTTAAAAATATTTTTGTAGTGGTTATGCATGGATATATGCTATGATAATTAATGTTGTGACTGATTATATATAGAACAATAGTTCCCAATATTGAATAGTGAATGAAGGAATGAAAATGGGATTCCAAGTTTATTCCAAAATATTCTTCATGCTTCTAAAATTATATACAGAAATATTTAATTATATCCGACAAGTCGCTGGGTTTATATTAATTAGGGTTGATATAAGACCACATGTAATAGATTATTAGGTCAGAGGAGGTTAACTAATTTCATTTGGAGGTTTTTTAAAGATTCCAAAAAGAGGTTATAAATATAAGATTAATTATTATTTTTGTGAAGACATTTGTGTTACATAATTTGAAAAGAAAACTCAACAAATAACTCGAACAGTGGATTCAATGGGTGAAACACATCTTTGTAGCACATGGTTGTGGGTTGGTGTAGAAAACTGAGTCAGAGATAGACTGGGAGCCACAATATGATGAAGGTGATGATATCATATGAGAGGATTCTTATTATATTTATTATCTCATTATTAGCATTATTTTGTGAATATATATACTTAACTTATTTTAAAGAGTAATATTTTGAAATCAAACATAGTGCAAGGATCCTGGAATATTTTATGGTATTATTGATATTTTTTTGTTTTAGAATTTTAAGAGTACATTATAAAACTCATTTTCATAACATTTATATCAGGATCCAGAAGAACTCATACAATGTGAATGATCTTGGATAAAAATTAATGTATGTACATCTGGCTAGATAATAAAATATACCTATTAATGTGAGGATATAAAATGATTTTTCCATAATTATTGTCTTTAAATAAATTGGTGTAACTCTCTTCCACACCATAAAAAGAGATACCCTCACTCCTTATTATGTGATATAGTTAACATCTAATCCAACCATATTTATGAATATACATTATTAAAATAAAAAGTTACAATTATTGAAAAACCTACATCAAATCACTTAATCATTATATTTATTGATGTTGCTTCTGGAACATAAATTCCAAGAATTATATTTTTTATATTTTGAACATGTAGGAACTAAATCTTTGGGTCAAGACGGACTGTTCATTGGAAAAATAATATATTATTATAAATAATAAACAATATGAAACTATTATTCAAACATAGTAGTAACTTTTTATATTATTCATTTTAAATAAATTTCCTTCAATGTTTTATAATGTCATTGATTATTTTTTAATATAATTGTCAAAGAATTATTTATAGATAACAATTTTCATTATATATTTTTTTAATATTTTTGAGAATTTTCATAGTGTATTATAACAGTAAATGTTCTTTTTTTTATACATCAGTAGAATTAATTTTTAAATATTAATTTTAATCCCTGAGTTATTTATAAATACCTTAATATTAGAAATTTTTTCTTAATATTTAATTTGTTTACATTAAGAGATAAAAAATTTAGTGGTAAATGTTTTTTGACCTTTCTTCTGACCTTAAACCAAAATAATTCACCACTGAGTTTAAAATCATTTTGAATTTAAACTACCATAAATTTTTCTTCAAATAGAGAATTCAACATTTGAGAAAATGTTGAGTTTTATATTTAGTGGAGGGATCTTAATTGTAATTCAATTTATTTCAATGTCCTACCCATCCAAAATCATTAGTACAGTTTTAATTTAAGTTTTCGTAATATTAACAATGAATTTATTTATTTAGTGGATTTTGTAATGAAATTTTATGGTTGTGATGTAATTTTGGGGATGTAAATATTTGTTAATTCTTCTCTTTAACAGAGATAACCATGTTATTTAACTAATGAAAAACATTTATAATAACATTTTTTTAATATTATTCATCTTTCCTGGACATTGAAAATTTAAAAATGAATTTAATAAAAAATATAGCCATCTATATTTTCCATGAAATAAATTTTATTATCAATTTTAAAATAAATACTATTAATAGAATTCTATAATTTTTCTTCATTGTTACAAAAGATATTTATTCCACAACAAATCATCATTCAACCAACACAATGGTTTATCTACCTATTATAAACTTTTTAATTTTGTGATTATTTTTCGAGGAGTTATTGAGAAGTTTATAATATTAGTTTCATTCAAATTGATGGATGTCAAATATAGTTAAAATTTTATATTTAAATTAATTTATTTAAAATTGTTAAAAATATGTCATTTGGAAAATATTCTATTATTACAGAAATAAATATATAACATAAGAGGATCCATATAGAAAATATTTTTTATATATCATTTTTATGTTTTATTTTATAAATAAAGTCTTTTGATTTATTTTGATCCAATGAAAATTAAAACATGGTTATGTTCGGAAAATAAACATACATAGTGTTGATTAATTTTACATAGATGTTAATTATTTTGGGGTTTCGACATCTTCTAATTTGGGATTTCATAAATTTAAAAATAATTTTCAATTTAAAAGAGGAATCAATACCTTTTTTTTGATCTGTGATTGAATTTAAATTAATAAAATAATTATATTGAATATTTTTTATGAGTTTTAAATGATAAATTTTTATCCAACATAGTTTTCATATAAACTAAGAAAAAAAAATATTAATTTAGGATTCGTGGATGGACCACTGAAACTTTTATTAATTCAATAATGATTTTTTTTTTGTATTTATGAAATTGATTTTTTTCATCCCAATATTCTCAATATACTATATTTTGATGAATAAAAATATTGGATCTTGGTAACTTCTTTTTTATTTTATTTATGATTATAATTTTTTATTTTTATGTAATTAATTTTAATATAGGAATATTTTTTTTATAGTTGTATGATGTGATAAAATGGAAATGGAATGCCATTATAAGACTGAATAATATCTATTATTCCATATATGATAAATTTTTAACTATGTTATGCTATAGAATGACTACCATATATGTAACCAAAAGTTGAAAATTAAATTTATAATGATATTCTACAAAAAAATAAAAATATAAAATTGATTTGATTAACAATAAATGGAAATTTTAAATTGACCGTTTGAGTTTTAATGTTTGAATGTATTTCAAAATGAAATTTTTTATAATTATAATATAGAGGAATATTTGATCATCCTTGTCTCGTGAAACTATCCACTTCTATATTGATAGATTGTGAGAACTTAGACTAATAAACAAAACATGAAAGAGTAGAACTAACCACACATAATTATTATTAACATTAATATTCTGATAATTATAGTCAATTCATCACCCATTAATGGAGCCTAATAAAGAACATACCATGATCTTTTGACCCTTGATGAATTTTTATTGTTATGTGAACATGAAACAACTTGATTAAGAGGCGAAAATTAAAATTCAAGTAGAATTTAAATGGTTCACATGAATATGTTTAACCAATAAAAATGATGATTATTTCATGTAAATTGATAGAAATATTCAAGATGATTGGTGTACTATGAGAGGGAACTATTAAAACAATTAATGTAATTTTATTTGAAGGAGACTGACATTATCCAATCTAATTCAAATGAGTTACGGTGTTGCATGACTTAGAATTAATTATGATTTGGTTATTTACTATCAAGATCATCATGTTATATTTCACATAGTATGAATTTACAAAATATGATTGAGCACGAAAGGTGTTGATCTCATTTATTACAATATTACATTGATGATTATTAGGTTTATCAATGTCATTGACATTTCCTAATTGAAACAATGAATTAATATCAAGAACAAATAATTATGGGGATGATATTTAAAATAAGAATTGTTGTTAATGAGGTCATGCTTAATGTGTATATAAAATGTTTGATTAATTATATGTGAGTTTTTGTGTTTTGGTGTAGATTTTATACAAATGAGTGGTCCTAAATACATTTTTCATGATGGATTTCTATCTTGGGATTGTTATAAGTGGCTGATAAAATAAATTCATGTATATGATTTTTTTCTAGAGGTTCATAAATTTCTATACTATTTAAATTTCATTTTTAATAGGATCTAGTCTAAGGATTAATGATATATTGATTATTTTTTGAATTTCCATTCCCATATATAATAGATTTTTTCTTTATGATATTGGGGGGTCATGATCGAAGATATTAAGTGTTGAAATAGTTTGGATAATTACAATTTAATTTTATATTACCTGGACATGAAAAATAGTAAATGGGTTATCATAAAAGAATACCCAATGAAAGTTAAATTTTCATATAAGTAGTTTTTTTAAAATGGTATTAGATATTTTAGTGTAACTCCACTATAAGAGTGGAAATGTAATGATTGAAATATACTATTCATTAGGTGTGGCTAAAGATAATTTAATTTATTGAGACTTGATTTGTAAAATCAAATATGGAACAAAATTTGGATTCTAAGATAGTGTCGATGTATTCAAGAATCTAATATAATTTTATAAAGTTACTATAATAGTTATTTCATGAAAGAAATTCATTAATATTCTTCACAATTAGTGTCAATTTATGAACACATACAAGAGTGTTTTTGATTATAATAGTCAATCATCAATCATGTGGAGGTGACTAAAGAATATCATATAATGGTTGTGTAATTTGAGATTAATTATTACTTTGATGATAGTATTTGTGAAGAAAATTTTAATTTGAAACAAAATTTAAAAACTCACAATGATTATATAATGGTGAATATTTATTAGGGATCAAAAAACACAATGAGAGGAGTAAAAGAAAGAGAAGGAGCACGAAATGTAACTATAACATTAGTCATGTATTGATACCTCCATATGAGATTAATATTATCCTTTTTATTAATCCTTTATCATAATATTTTAATACAGGTGAACAGAACCTCATTTTAAGAGTCATATTTTTTTTAAAAAAAATATAAATTTTTCTTCCCTTATTTTTAAAATATATTCCGTGTGATTTTTTTTATGTGACCTAAAGATCATTTATAATAATAATTATTTTTCACTAATCATTGGAATGATGAGATATTGTGATTAATTATTTACATTGGTACATAATTTGGTGAATTAAAAATAGAGAGAGGATGTTGTTTAAATTTTATATTATTGAACTATTCATTTTATATAAAATATATCGACTAGTCTTTATCATAAAATATTTCATTGAGTTTTGTTATAATTCCCCCATTTTTTGTAGAAATTATTATTATTATTTTCATTAATGAATTTCTATAATTTTAAAGTATATTTCACAGTTATTTTAAAAGTAATCAAACATGATTATAAATTGATCCCTAGTAGATATGAACTAACCCAAATATATGTCATTCATTCAGAATATGAAAACTAATAAAAAAACATGTATTTCATATAGTGGAATATTACATACAATGGATGGAATACGTAAATTAATTGTCCACAATTAAATAGGGGATAATAGATGGAAAATAATGATATCCCTATGTCTAGGATAACATCCAAGGCCTATACGACTCCAAAACCATTTCTCTACCATGGATGAAAATGGTAAAGAGAATGCGGACATGAAATAATAGAAGTCATAAATTTTATGATGGAAATAAAAAATGTTATTTCAAGGTATTAAATGGATATATGACTATGTGAAAAATAAGAATTCTCCAAATAGATGATGAATAATTAGAAGGACCCCAAAGGGGACATAACAATTTAGCCCAACTTAAGGAAGATAAATCAAGGAAATATAGTATCTAGGAATTTACCAGTTCTCAAAGAGGTGTGGTGGGGGGAAGAATGCAATACCTTAGAATGTTTAACTGAATGTTTCAAAAACTTTTATTATTAGATCTTCAGGAAGTGAATTTTCATATGGAATAGAGATATGAAAGAGGGAATCATTAATTTTATACGGTGATAAAAAGTTTCCTGGTAAGTAGTGTGAGGAACCTAATTATTGAAATCAAGGATATTAATGGAAATGAACCAATGTCAAATAGAGCCTTAAATATAATGTAACACCATGTAGAGGAGAATAATACGGATTTTTGGAGCTCATTGTACACTCTATGGAGAAAATGATTGATAAATCCTTACATATTAAAAAATTTAAATATGTTATCAATAGAATATATGGGTGATCTATTACGGTTGAGATTAATGAATACCAATGGGTTTGGGTACACAGGTAGGGTTTTAGTTTTGTTCGAGGTTACCTCGAATGGATGATATGTTTAGAGGAATAAATCTATGCATGAAACCAGATGTCTTATCATTTTGGATATAATCTAATGAATGAATCCGATATATAGGTAACCACAATTAATTTGGTGGTTTATAAGGTGTTTGGTTCTAGTATACTTAATTTTTTATTTATAGAATTTTGAGTAACCATTTGTTCTTAACACCTTTGTTTTGGAATTATATTTGTTCCCTCTTTTTCCTCAAAACTGATTTCTAAATAAAAATTTAATTTTCATTTAGTCAGGAAAGTCCCCATGGAATAAGACATCATTATTCAAAATCTATAATATGAAATTAGAGCTATGTATTTGAAAATGATTTTTAAAGGAATGAATTTTTTATGAATAAAATATATATATATGAATAAAGTATGGTTTTACCAAAAATAATCCTTCCAAATATAGTTATTATTCATCAATCCAATTGGTATTTTAATTTCGTGTATTTTCACAACCCGTCCCTCGAGGCCCATGTCGTGACTACCCCAAGCCCACCGTCCATAGGCTAGAGGATGGCGACTAACACCAAAAGTGTAAATCCCTAAACTGATAAGGCATTGACTATATAACTGAAAGAACACACAATAGAGTACATATATGGATACAAAACACTATATAAAACTATATTACAAGTGAGTGCTAAAATTTAATGGGGCTGGAAATACAAGCCCAGCTGTAAAGTACATGTACAACTGAAAAGGAAAAAATAGATGAAAGGTGAAAAGAATCTCTTGGATCATCCACCACGGATCCTACCAAAATGGTATGTACAAATAGCCTCCTCAGCACTCTACGTCTATCAGTCTCCACCGGGTACCGACTCGTCATGAGGTCCTCCTCCAAGTACCATCTAGTCCTCGTACACTCAGCTTCATTCAGCGCTATCTGTCGACTGAATCCAACACAAATGATGTGCGGGCATAGCCTGTACAGGGTTGAGTATAATGATACTAAGTAGGGACCCCGAGAACCACAAGGTCTCACAAAATCCAACAAGGATAAACCACATGCTATGAAATCAATAAGTAACCCAAATTAAGTATATTCCCATACATATACATATGTTATCTCGTAATCCATCTCAATCATGAGGAAAACACAATGTTACTGACTCAAATACCACATGTATACAAATTTTGAAGAGAGATAGATATGATCAGATGTAGCCACTGATTCATCTATTCTATTGAATCCACACAGGATCTACGAACAAAAATCAGAACTTTCAAACCCACACAGGTTCCAGGAACAGTAGTCAGAGCTGTCGAACCTGTACGATATCCAGAAACAGTCGTCAGTGCTGTCGAACCAACACATGATCCAGGAATAGTCTTCAGTGCTATCAAACCCACACAGGATCTAGGAACAGTTGTCAGTGCAAATCCCGCCACATGATTCTACACGAAGCATTCTTGATTCTGGTAGGGTCCTCCCCTTAGGCCTAGTGTCGATACATCAACTGCCACGAAGTACCACAAAGAAGTATCTCAAAGGTCTGCCTCATCCAACACTAATGAGGACCAGAAAATGTTTGATGAAATGTGGAGATAACTTGCTGCATTGGCTAAATCACCGTAAAACTCATCGGGGTGAGACCCGTAGAAAGGTGTGGCCTTCATCCACAAACTCCAAAGGTCTCTGTCTCCTGTCAACATAGGACTTTTTCTTGCTATGTGCAGTCTTCATCCACTCCTAGATGATTTGAACCTTCTTTTTGATATCCTGTACCTTCTCTGGTCCCACCAGTGTTGACTCCACTGGGTTTTTCCAGCACAAGGGTGATCTAAAAGGTTTCCCGTATAACGCCTCTAAAGGTACCATATCAATGGTGAGTGATAGTTGTTGTTTTAGGAAAACACCACCAAAGATATATGATCCTTTCAGCTACGAACAAAGTCTATAACACAATCACGCAACATGTCCTCCATGGTCTGAATGGTCCGCTCAGTCTGACCATCCATTTGAGGATGGAAGGAATTGCTCAGACGAATATGCATCCCGAAAGCCTCCTAAAACTCCTACCATAGCTGGGAAGTATGCCGTGTGTCACGATTAGCGATGATAGAAGAAGGTACTCCATTTAGCTGCACAATATCTTTCACATAGAGGCATCCCATGCTCTCTACTGAACCCTACTCTCTGATCGGTAGTAAGTGGACCGACTTGGTGTGTCGGTCAATGATCACCCAAATCTAGTCATGACCCATGGATGTATGAGGAAGTCCTATCATGATGTCCATGGATATCCCAGCCCACTTCCACTATGGGACCTCTAAAGGCTGAACCAAGCCTACATTTACCTGATTCTCCGCCTTCAATTGCTATCAAGTGAGGCATCGAGAGACAAACTTCTCTACTTCCTTCTTCATACCTGGGGTCATGTGCTGCCATCGACGGTCCTGGTACATATTCACCTCTCCTGGATTTACCTGTAGAGGGGATGTGTGGAACTCCCTAAAAACTTCATCCTGAAGTGACAGTGGTACCATAGTGCATCCTCTGAAGAGGATGACTTACAACCCATCCTCAAATAATCTATCAGGTGCCTGCCTTGTGGATAACTGAGCATGTCATGTCTCATAGTCAACGTCTCCACTCTGTTCCACCTAGATTTGCTAAAGAAAAGGTGGAGTGACTATAAGAGACTGAAAAAAGATCCTCCATCTCAGTCTACAAAGTATATCTATAAATTAGCCATCTCCTTTGTCATCTCACCTAGAAGCTGTATACCAGATCTCCTACTGAGTGCATATGCTACAACGTTCCCCTTATCAAGAGTATAGACTATCTTCAAGTAATATTCCTGGAGGAACTCAATCCATCACCGTTGTCTTAGGATTAAGTCCTTATGAGAGAAGATATACCTGTGACTATGGTGGTAAGAGTAGACTATGAAACACTCTCCCATCAGATCGTGCCGACAAATCTTCATGGCGAAGACCACTGCTGCTAGTTCCAGGTCCTGGGTTGCGTAGTTCTGCTTGTGCTGTCTCAGAAACTGAGAACCATAAGCGATCACTGCTCACTCCTGCATCAGGACACACCCGAGTCTGGTCCCTGATGTGTCACAGTAGACTAGGTACCCTATGCCTTCTTCTGGAAGCCTAAAAATGGGGGCACTAGTCAGCCTCTTCCTTAGATCTTGAAAGCTCTGCTGGAATCTCTCTGACCACATGAAGGGTTTCCCCTTCTTCACTAAGGCTGATAGTGGTGCTGAAACTCTAGAGAGGTCTGGTACGAACATCTGGTAATATCCAGCCAAACCAAGGAAGCTTTGTACCTCCGTCACATTCCTCGGTGGCTCCCATGCGAGTACCTCGTCAATATTCTCTGGATCCACTACAAATCCAACCTACGAGATGACATGTCCCAAAATGTGAACCTCTAGAATCCTGAACTGGCACTTCGAGAGCATACCCTAAAGATGGTGCTCTCGGAGTGTGTCCAGTACAACCCGAAAATGGTAGGCATGCTTCTCCTCAGTAGTTGAGTATATGAGAATGTCATCGATGAAGACTACAACAAATCGATTGAGGTATGGCTAGAAAATCCTATTCATGAGTCCCATGAACTCTACTGGTGCGTTGGTTATGCCGAAATGCATAACCAAGAACTCATAATGGTCGTACCGACATCTGAAGTTCATCTTCTACACATCCTCATCTCAAACTATGACCTGGTGATAGCCTGATCTCAGGTATAGCTTTGAGAACCACCGTGCTCCCATCATCTGATCAAAGAGGTCATCAATACTCAAAAGTGGGTACTTGTTCTTCACGGTCATCTAGTTTAGGTGATGGTTGTCGACACAATGCCTCAAGCTTCTATCCGCCTTCTTGGCGAACACAATTAGGGATACCGAGGGAGAAAGACTGGGTTGGATGAATCCCTTCCATTACAAGTCCCCCAGCTGTACCCGCAGATCACAATGCTCTGCATGATCTATCTGATATGATGGTGTAGATATTGTCACGACCCGACCTCGGGGCCCGTGCCGTGACTACCCCAAGCCCGCCTTCCATAGGCCAGGGGCTGGCGACTAGCACCAAGGCGTAAAATCCCGGTAAACAGGGATGGAATTGCCTTTATAAGTAACAACCACCACAAAGTCAGCAAGCGGAAAGTAACTACAAGTGCAGAAAAGTAAAGGGGGCCGGAATACAAGCCCAACTGAAAGTACAACTGAAAAAGTAAAGAACAGCAACTGAAGAAAAGGCGACGGCCTCGTGTCGTCCACTGGCAATCCCACCTGAAGGGTGGGTACAGATAGCCTCCAGGCTCCTCGGGTCCCACGTCCGCTCCGAGCACGTCCCGCCCAGTGGTCCACCTCCAGGTACCGTCCTGCTCCACGCCCCAACCGTGATCAGCGCTGTCCGTCGTCTGCAACCAACACAACAAGGTGCGGGCATAGCCCGTGCAGGGGTGAGTATAAGCTACTCAGTAAGGACCCCGAGACCCCCGAAGGTCTCCCGAAATCCACAAAGGATATAGCACAAAAGAAAGATGCAATCACGAAGTAACATCTGACTCGACTTAGGTATATGCCCATACATATACCTATGTCCCCAATTCCAGCTCTGCTCACGAGCTCAAGAACAACTCAATCCACGCAGGAAAGCAAGACTCAAGTCCACAAGGAGAGTAAACAGTAAATCCACATAGGATAGTTCAACACAATCCACAAGGAGAGTAACATAAGATTCAGCTCAACCAGGTATACTTTTTCAGATGACGTCAAAGATGATCACTGATCCATCTATGTCGTCGGACCCACGAAGGATCGGTAGGTACTAACCCCCGCAAAAGACCCACACAGGATCGGGCTCACACAGAACCTGTAGGCAGTGGCTCACACAGAACCGGTAGTAAGGACCCACATAGGATCGGGCTCACACAGAACCTGTAGCACAGATCCACGTGGGATCGCTGAGTGCAGTAGTCGACGCAGTCCACTGAGGATCTCTGCACAGTCGTCGCCGCAGTCCACGAAGGATCTCTGCTCTGCCGTCGCCGCAGTCCACGGAGGATCTCTGCTCTGCCGTCGTCGCAGTCCACGGAGGATCTCTGCTCTGTCGTCGAATTCACAGCCAGCGCTAGGGTTCCCGCACATAGCGAGCTCGTTTAGGAGGGTCCGCTCCACGAGCCGAGAGGCTGATACATCAACTGACACGTAGTCCGAAATTGATGTATCCAAAAGTTCCGTATCGACAACAGGATCTCAACGCAACAGACGGCGCATCAATCGGACGCCCGGTCTGAGAGTTATTGGCATTTTCGTCCCAGGGGCCCGGTTGGTTTTTAGGGAAAAACCAACCCGACCGTACTCCGCCTGTATCCGATCCTCGGGCGGAGTATGCCAAAAGTTCCGTCTCACTTAGAGGAAACTACCACAGCTGACGGTACGTCGATCGGACATCCGTAGCTCAAGTTATGAGCGTTTCCGCTCCGAGGGCCTGGTTGGTTTCGGGTACGAACCAACCCGGCCGAACCCAAAGTCTTCCGAAACCTTGAGTGTAATATACCGAAACGACCGTATCGAGAAAAATAAACCCCTACCTTGTCATCGTCGTCGGACGAGAGGTCGTCGCGGAATCGCTCGTCGCGGAAGGAGGGGATCGTCGCGTCGTCGCGGAAGAGACGTTCGTCGCACCGCGGGAAAAACGCCGCACCGACGATCTCCGGATCTAGAACAAACGGATTTAATTAATTAAATCCGTTGTTATTGAAATTAAAAAAAAGGAGAAATAAACGATCCGATTCTCACCTTAGTTGCCGTACGAGGATCGGCCGCGGAAGAAGAGGCGTCGCCGAAGAACGTTGCGGGTAGAGCTCGTCGACGTCGCAGATCACGGTGTGCGTCGTCGAATTCCGGTCGCCGGCGTTCTTCGCGTTCTTCGCGTTCTTCGCGTTCTTCGCAGAGAGGGTGGAGGCTCAGAGGAATTGCACAACAAAAGCAATCCTCCAAAATAGACAAGTTTGTCTATTTTATTATTTTCCTAACAAACGCAAAACGCGTAAGTAACGACCCATTAAATTCGTTGAATTAATTCAACGAATGAAACAACCCATTTAATTCACGAAGTAAACCGCCCATTTAAATGGTCTGTTAAGAAATTAAAGAAAACGCGTCGGTTGACTTTTTAGTTACTTTGACGGGTTTTCGCGGGTGCGTTACTTAGCGAAAGAAACGGCGGGGCTCGTGCGGGCCACACCTCACAAATATCCTAACAAGGGGGTAGGATATTTCCGGATAGCATCCAATCCCCTTTAACTCAGTTCAAGTGGCTTCCAAGTGACTTCCATGTAGCTTAAGTGAAATAAAATAAAGTTGTCGCACAAACTTTATTTTATTTTTGACTTAAAGCCCCAAAATTTAAAAACCACGTCTGAGCAAACGCAACTCCAGAAGAGGCGTTTCTAAGCAAATACCGGCGCTGCGATTTCATCGGTGCCCTCAGAATTTGATTTCGGGCACCGGTTCAAAAGATAGAAAAACCCGCTCGTCCGTTCACTGAACGTACCCGAGCCAAACTTCGGAAATTGATTCCGGGCACACCGGGCCTCGGAATCAGGTTCCGTTTGAAGCTGCGCTCTTGTAAAATTCCAAAGAAAATTAAGAAAAAAATTTCCTTGAAATTTGCGGGTCTTTACATTACTCCCACCTCAGGGGTTTACGTCCCCGTAAAGATACATCAAAAACTAGGGGAACAAATGGGGGTACTGAGCACGCATCTGAGCCTCTCGCTCCCAAGTGCTCTCCTGGAGGTTCCCGTGCTGCCATCTGACGCGCACAAGAGGAATCGACCGCCCACGTAGGACTCGCTCCTGTCGATCCTCGATCTCCACTGAGACCTCCGCAAAAGTCGCCCCATCGTCCACGCCCAGCTCCCCAAAGTCGATGATGTGCGTCGGGTCGTGCACGTATCTCCTCAGCTGAGACACGTGGAAGACGTCGTGCACCCGGTGAAACTGAGGCGGTAGATCCAGGCGATAAGCCACCTCTCCTATCCTGCTGAGGACCTGGAAAGGCCCGATGAAGCGTGGAGACAACTTGCCGCCTCGGCCAAATCTCCGTAAACCACGTCGAGGTGAGACACGCAAAAAGACGTGGTCGCCATCCTCGAACTCTAGTGGCCTCCGCCTCCTGTCAGCATATGACTTCTGCCGGCTCTGAGCTGTCCTCATCCTCTCCTGGATGATCTGGACCTTCTCTGTCGTGGCTCGGACCATCTCTGGTCCCACGAGTGCTGACTCCCCAGGTTCTGTCCAGCACAACGGTGATCTGCAGGGTCTGTCGTACAACGCCTCGTATGGTGCCATCCCGATGGTGGAGTGGTAGCTGTTGTTATACGCGAACTCCACCAAGGGTAGGTGGTCCTCCCAGCTGCGACCAAAGTCGAGAACACATGCACGGAGCATGTCCTCGAGTGTCTGTATGGTCCTCTCCGTCTGACCATCCGTCTGAGGGTGGAAGGCTGTGCTCAGATGGAGCCGCGTCCCGAACGCCTCCTGCAACCCCTTCCAAAGACGGGAAGTGAAACGAGCATCTCGATCGGAGACGATAGACGATGGCACACTGTGAAGCCGTACGATCTCCTGGACGTAAAGACGTCCCAAGCTCTCCACTGAGCCCTGCTCTCTGATGGGTAAGAAGTGTGCCGACTTGGTGAGTCGGTCGACAATCACCCAAATGGAGTCGTGACCTCTGGAAGTGCGTGGAAGTCCAGTCACGAAGTCCATAGATATGCCGTCCCACTTCCACTCCGGGACCTCCAAGGGATGTACAAAGCCTGCTGGTACCTGATGCTCTGCCTTCACCTGCTGGCAGGTGAGGCATCGTGAAACGAACTCTGCCACAGCTTTCTTCATGCCCGGCCACCAGTGCTGTCGTCTGAAATCCTGGTACATCTTCGCCACTCCGGGATGCACCGCCAAGGGAGAAGTGTGAAACTCTCTCAGCACCTCCTCTCGTAAAGCGACTGGTACGAAGGTACGTCCTCTGAAAAGGATGTCGTGCTCTGCTCCAAGGGAGAAGCCATCAGGCGCCTGACCTGAGGATATCAGTGCACGACGGGTCTCACAGTCAGCGTCCCCACGCTGAGCCTCTCTGACCCGCTGTAGAAGTGGAGGAGAGACTATGAGAGACTGAAGAAAGGCTGCTCCGTCTCTATCCACGAAGGATAACTGTAAGGAGGCTAGCTGCTCCGTCGCCTCCTCAAGTAGCTGAATGCCCGTCCTCCTGCTGAGGGCATCAGCTACCACGTTCCCCTTCCCAGGAGTATAGACTATCTCAAAGTCGTAGTCCTGGAGGAACACAAGCCATCTCCGCTGTCTCAGGTTCAGGTCCTTCTGAGAGAAGATATACCTGAGACTCTGGTGGTGAGAAAAGACTGTGAAGCGCTTGCCCATCAGATAGTGCCGCCAAGTCTTCAGAGCGAAGACCACTGCTGCTAACTCCAGGTCATGAGTGGCGTAGTTCTGCTCATGCGGCCTCAACTGACGTGATCCGTAGGCGATCACGGCCCGCTCCTGCATCAGGACGCACCCGAGTCCAGTCCCTGATGCATCGAAGTAAACTACGTATCCAACTCCCTCCTCAGGAAACCTCAAGATAGGTGTGCTGGTCAATCTCTGTCTCAGCTCCTGGAAGCTCTGCTGACATCTGTCTGACCATACGAAGGGTTTCCCCTTCTTCGTCAACGCTGAGAGTGGTGCCGCAACTCTGGAGAAGTCTGGCACGAATCTCCGATAGTATCCGGCTAGGCCCAAGAATCTCCGCACCTCCGTCACGCTCCTAGGTGGCTCCCAAGCTAGTACTGCCTCGATCTTCGCGGGATCCACTGCAACTCCCGCCTCAGAGATGAAGTGCCCCAAGAAGTGGACCTCACGTAACCAGAACATGCACTTTGAGAGCTTGCCATAAAGCTGGTGCTCTCGGAGGGTGTCTAGCACAACTCGCAGGTGGTAGGCATGCTCCTCCTCAGTCGTCGAGTACACCAAAATGTCGTCAATGAAGACCACGACAAATCGGTCGAGGTATGGCTGGAAGATCCTGTTCATGAGGCTCATGAACACTGCTGGAGCATTGGTTATGCCGAACGGCATAACCAAGAACTCATAATGTCCATATCGACACCTTAAGGCCGTCTTCTGCACGTCCTCGTCTTGAACTCTGAGTTGATGATAGCCTGACCGTAGGTCTATCTTCGAGAACCACCGCGCTCCCTTGAGCTGATCGAAGAGGTCATCAATCCGTGGCAGCGGATACTTGTTCCTTACTGTCACCTGGTTCAGGCGACGATAGTCGACACACAGTCGCAAGCTCCCGTCCGCCTTCTTGGCGAACAAAATCGGGGAAGCCCAGGGTGAAACACTGGGTCGGATAAACCCCTTGCTCTGCAAGTCCTCCAACTGTACCCACAGCTCTCGAAGCTCGGCGGGGGCCATCCGATATGCTGGTGTAGATATCGGGGCTGTCCCGGGGTACAAGTCGATGTAAAAGTCTACCTCTCTACGAGGAGGTAGCCCTGGAACGTCGTCGGGAAAGACGTCCACGTACTGGTCCACCACTGCAGGAAAAGCTGGACTCCGCACGTCCACTGCTCCTAGGATGAGGCTAGCCAACTGATGAGAGATGGGCTACACTCTCCTCCGCGGAAGTCCATCATATGCTGCAAAGGTTCCCTTCTCGCCGGTGAAGGTAACCCTTCTCCCGTCGGTGCGAACACATCGCACCTTGCACCTAAAACAATCGATCTGGGCATGAACCGTGGATAGACAATCCATGCCCAAGATGACGTCGTAAGGCCTCGACGCCGCTACAAGGAGATCCCAGCCGAAGCTCTCGCCTCCTAGAGTAAGCTCACACTGCCGGCACCAGTGCGTAATCGTCGAGTCTGCTCCTGTAGGAGTCTCTAGCCGTAAGGATCGAGCCAATGGCTCAGTCAGAATCTCCGAGCTCCGAACAAGGGCAGAGGCTATGAAAGAGTGACTCGCTCTTGTGTCTATAAGTACTGCAGCAAGGGTGGAATGGACACAGATCGTACCTCGAATCATCTCTGGCATGTCGGGGTCGTAGGCCTCCACTGCTTGGAGCTGGGCCTGTCTCTGCCCGCCAGCTCCCTGTGGTCGAGGTGGCCCTCCTGGTGGTGGTGGGGGTAGAGCCTGGAAGCGTCGCCCACCACCCGCTGCTCGGCCAGCTCCTCTGCCTCGTCCGCCTCCTCCCTGCGGACCGCCACAGTCGACCCTCTGCCTCTGTCTGGGTGGAACCTCCACCGTCTGCTGCTCCTCTGGTCGGCGAGTCGGGCAATCACGAGCCATGTGACCCTGCCCGCCGCAGGAGTAGCACAGCCTGCCTCTCGGAAGGCCGGCACTCCGCTGTGTGCCCCGCACTGCTGAGCCGGTGTCCTGAGGCCGTCTGCGTGGGGGTCTGGTCTGCCTGGACCCGAGAGTCATCCGTCGGCTACCTGCTGCCGAGGACTCAGCTACCTGCCGCCCTGCGCTAGGTCTCGCCGCTGAAGAAGGCTCTGCCAGGAAGCTCTCGATCAGGAGGGCTCGCTCCAGCACTCCCGCCTGGGTCGGAATGTTGAGGGAGATCAGCGACGCCCGAATCTCCTGTCGCAAGCCCTGCTCGAAGGTCCGGGCCCGGAAGAAGGGGTCCCGTACCATGTCGGTCGAGTAGCCAGATAGGTCAGTGAACCTTGCCGCGTACTGAGCGACCGTCATGCTGCCCTGGCGCAGCTGGAGAAGCTCCTGGATGCGCACCGCTCGGAGGGTGGCCGGGACGAACTCAGAGCGGATGAGGCTCTCGAAGTCCGTCCAGAGCAAGGATGCCTCATCGTGAACCTGTAGCATCAAGCTCCACCATCGTCCTGCTGCCGCCTGCAGGAGGCTCGCCACGAGAATCACCATGAGATCCGTTGGTGTCCTCACTAGCCTAAAGATCCGTACCACCGCCTCTAGCCAGTCCTCGGCGGCCTGGGGGTCCGCCTCACCGCGAAACCTGGGCGGTCGCTGGCTCTGAAACTCATGCAGTGCCCTGAGGCGACGTGCATCGTCAGCATCTGGTACTGGTAGCATCGGTGGCTCGGCGGGTAAAGCTAACGCCGGTGCCACTGCTGGAAAAGGGCCCTGCACCGAGGCCTCGTCGTTCGGTGGGCTGCCGTCACGCCCTACACTCGGAACCCTAGCTGGCTGTCATCTCGGGGCCATCCTGAAAACGAGAACAAGAGCACCACAGTCAGAACAGTATACCTGGTGAGCTGGCACAAGTAATCACAAGGAAAACTTGAGACTTTCATAAAGCAGATCAGTATACCCGGTGAGCTGACACAAGTAATCAAAAAGAAAACTTGAAACACACACGCAATCAATGTTTTCATGTATTACGTTGGAAATCAGGAGTCAGGGTCCTGGTGTACGAATACGTCGGCCGCCGCACCAACACTGGGCTCCCTGAACTGATAACCACACTCAATACACTAAACACTATTGCTTCATATAGAAAGAAAAGACGATCAGAGTCTGCGGTAGAACCGACCACCTCTGATACCAATTTGTCACAACCCGACCTCGGGGCCCGTGCCGTGACTACCCCAAGCCCGCCTTCCATAGGCCAGGGGCTGGCGACTAGCACCAAGGCGTAAAATTCCGGTAAACAGGGAAGGCATTGCCTTTATAAGTAACAACCACCACAGTGTCAGCAAGCGGAAAGTAACTACAAGTGCAGAAAAGTAAAGGGGGCCGGAATACAAGCCCAACTGAAAGTACAAATGAAAAAGTAAAGAACAACAACTGAAGAAAAGACGGCGGCCTCGTGTCGTCCACTGGCAATCCCACCTGAAGGGTGGGTACAGATAGCCTCCAGGCTCCTCGGGTCCCACGTCCGCTCCGAGCACGTCCCGCCCAGTGGTCCACCTCCAGGTACCGTCCTGCTCCACGCCCCAACCGTGATCAGCGCTGTCCGTCGTCTGCAACCAACACAACAAGGTGCGGGCATAGCCCATGCAGGGGTGAGTATAAGCTACTCAGTAAGGACCCCGAGACCCCCGAAGGTCTCCCGAAATCCACAAAGGATATAGCACAAAAGAAAGATGCAATCACGAAGTAACATCTGACTCGACTTAGGTATATGACCATACATATACCTAAGTCCCCAATTCCAGCTCTGCTCACGAGCTCAAGAACAACTCAATCCACGCAGGAAAGAAAGACTCAAATCCACAAGGAGAGTAAACAGTAAATCCACATAGGATAGTTCAACACAATCCACAAGGAGAGTAACATAAGATTCAGCTCAACCAGGTATACTTTTTCAGATGACGTCAAAGATGATCACTGATCCATCTAAGTCGTCGGACCCACGAAGGATCGGTAGGTACTAACCCCCGCAAAAGACCCACACAGGATCGGGCTCACACAGAACCTGTAGGCAGTGGATCACACAGAACCGGTAGTAAGGACCCACATAGGATCGGGCTCACACAGAACCTGTAGCACTGATCCACGTGGGATCGCTGAGTGCAGTAGTCGACGCAGTCCACTGAGGATCTCTACACAGTCGTCGCCGCAGTCCACGAAGGATCTCTGCTCTGCCGTCGTCGCAGTCCACGGAGGATCTCTGCTCTGCCGTCGTCGCAGTCCACGGAGGATCTCTGCTCTGTCGTCGAAGTCACAGCCAGCGCTAGGGTTCCCGCACATAGCGAGCTCGTTTAGGAGGGTCCGCTCCACGAGTCGAGATGCTGATACATCAACTGACACATAGTCCGAAATTGATGTATCCAAAAGTTCCGTATCGACAACAGGATCTCAACGCAACAGACGGCGCATCAATCGGACGCCTGGTCTGAGAGTTATTGGCATTTTCGTCCCAGGGGCCCGGTTGGTTTTTAGGGAAAAACCAACCCGACCGTACTCCGCCTGTATCCGATCCTCGTGCGGAGTATGCCAAAAGTTCCATCTCACTTAGAGGAAACTACCACAGCTGACGGTACGTCGATCGGACGTCCGTAGCTCAAGTTATGAGCGTTTCCGCTCCGAGGGCCCGGTTGGTTTCGTGTACGAACCAACCCGGCCGAACCCAAAGTCTTCCGAAACCTTGAGTGTAATATACCGAAACGACCGTATCGATCCAAGGATCACGTATCTGCTGACGGTTCGTCAATCGGAGGTCCCAGGCCCATGATATGGGCAAAAGACCGAAGAAGGCCCGAAAATGGGGGTTATGGGCCCGGGGCGACCCGGCCCGAGCCCCCCCTGGGTCGGCCGAGCGGTCGAAGCAACCACCGCGGGTTTGACCCGCGGCTTAGGTGGAACGCGGCCCCGCGGGGGGCCGCCTGTCTCGCAGACGCGGCCGGGCCGCCGCGTCCCTCCCCGGTTCCGCGCGGCCGCGGAACCGGCCGCCGTCGCCGCGGCTTCAGCCGCGGCGGATTTCCTCCACGGCGGCGCGCCGGGCGCCGCCGGAGTTGCTCCGGTGGCCCGTTTTGCCTCCCGTCTGCGCCGTTGCTCCTCCTGGGGGCCGATCTTCACTGCGGGATCAACAGATCGCCCCTGCCGCGCGGTTCGTCGTCGTCCGCCAAATCCGCACAACAAAAAGATCGGCGGAGGGTTGTCGGGTCTTGTTCGTTAGACCCGCACCCTCCGCGTTAGTCATAAACTCAACGGGAGGAAAAGAAAATAATCAACAACAATTTTAAATAAATTAAAATTGTTCGGAGATCAGGTTCTTTACTTTAAAAGAATAAACACGGGAAAGAATTATCGAGAAAAATAAACCCTTACCTTGTCGTCGTCGTCGGACGAGAGGTCGTCGCGGAATCGCTCGTCGCGGAAGGAGGGGATCGTCGCGTCGTCGCGGAAGAGACGTTCGTCGCACCGCGGGAAAAACGTCGCGCCGACGATCTCCGGATCTAGAACAAACGGATTTAATTAATTAAATCTGTTGTTATTGAAATTAAAAAAAGGAGAAATAAACGATCCGATTCTCACCTTAGATGCCGTACGAGGATCGGCCGCGGAAGAAGAGGCGTCGCCGAAGAACGTCGTGGGTAGAGCTCGTCGACGTCGCAGATCACGGTGTGCGTCGTCGAATTCCGGTCGCCGGCGTTCTTCGCGTTCTTCGCGTTCTTCGCGTTCTTTGCGTTCTTCGCGGAGAGGGTGGAGGCTCAGAGGAATTGCACAACAAAAGCAATCCTCCAAAATAGACAAGTTTGTCTATTTTATTATTTTGCTAACAAACGCAAAACGCGTAAGTAACGACCCATTAAATTCGTTGAATTAATTCAACGAATGAAACAGCCCATTTAATTCACGAAGTAAACCGCCCAATTAAATGGTCTGTTAAGAAATTAAAGAAAACGCGTCGGTTGACTTTTCAGTTACTTTAACAGGTTTTCGCGGGTGCGTTACTTAGCGAAAGAAACGGCGGGGCTCGTGCGGGCCCCACCTCACAAATATCCTAACAAGGGGGTAGGATATTTCCGGATAGCATCCAATCCACTTTAACTCAGTTCAAGTGGCTTCCAAGTGACTTCCAAGCAGCTTAAGTGAAATAAAATAAAGTTGTCGCACAAACTTTATTTTATTTCTGACTTAAAGCCCCAAAATTTAAAAACCACGTCTGAGCAAACGCAACTCCGGAAGAGGCGTTTCTAAGCAAATACCGGCGATGCGATTTCATCGGTGCCCTCAGAATTCGATTCCGGGCACCGGTTCAAAAGATAGAAAAACCCGCTCGTCCGTTCACTGAACGTACCCAAGCCAAATTTAGGATATTGATTCCGGGCACACCGGGCCTCGGAATCAGGTGCCGTCTGAAGCTGCGCTCTTGTAAAATTCCAAATAAAATTAAGAAAAAAATTTCCTTGAAATTTGCGGGTCTTTATAGATATCGATGTCGTCCTTGGGTACATTTCAATGTAGAAGTCCACCTCTTTGCAAGGTGGTAGTCCTGGGACATCATCAGATAAAACATCCATGTACTGATCCACAACTACATGATATGTCAGACTCTCCATGTCAACTGCTTCGAGTGTAAGGTTGGCCAACTGATGAGTGATCGGATGCACCCTCCTCCAAGTAAGTCTTCCATGCACTGTAAAGGCTCCCTACTCAATGATGAAGTTGAAAATGGTCCCATCCACGAAGACACACCGCACTTTGTGCCTAATACAATTGATATGAGCATGAAATATAGATATCTAGTCCATACTCAAGATTATGTCATATGGCCTCAATGTCGTTACGAGAATATCCCAACAAAAGATCTCACCTCCAAGAGTAAGCTCACACTACCGACACTAGTGTATAATCATTGAGTCTACTCCCATACTAGTTCCTAGCCATAAGGATCGAGCCAACAGCTTCTTCCGAATATCCATGCTCCAAAAGAGGGCAGTGGTGATGAAAGAGTGACTGAAATTTGTGTCTATAAGAACTACAACAATAGTGGAGTAGACACAAACTGTACCTCGAATCATCTCTGGAGCACCACGGACATATTCATTAGCTGCATGAAGGTGGGATATCACCTATCCACCTGATTTCTGTGGTCAGGGTGGACCTTCTGGTGGTGGTGGCAGTGACATATCAAAACATCTCCCACCACCATCTACTCGACATGCTCTTCCTCCACGTTCGCATGCTCATTGAGGACCGCCTCAATCGAATCTCTACCTTAACCTGGGAGGTACCTCAACTATTTGCGGATCATCCGTACGGTGGGTCATACAGTCATGAGCCATGTGACCTAGCCCGCCACATGTGAAACACTACATGTTCCTCAAATGACTGGATCTATCTCATGTGCCTCACACAACAAAACCCATGTCCTAAGGTCATCCACCAGATAGTATGGTCCACATAGACCTCTGCGACATTTGTCTGCTTCCAGCTGCAGAATATTATGCTACATGACGCCCGGTGGTGAGTATAGCTACTGGTGACTACTTAGTAAGGAAACTCTCCACTAAGAGGGCTAGTTCCAACACCCCCACTTGCGTCGGGATGCTGAGAGAGATCATCGAAGCCCTGATCTCTCGCCTGAGCCCCTCCTCTAAGGATCAGGCACTGAAAAATGGGTCTTGTACTATATATGTAGAATAGCTTGAGAGGTCTGTGAACCTCGTTGAATATTCTGCCACAGTCATGATACCCTACTATAGATGAAGTAACTAATGAATCTGCACCACACGTTGGGTGGCTGGTACAAACTCCACCTAAAACAGGCTCTCGAAGTCCTCCCAGAGAAGTGTCACCTCATTATGCACCTGGAACATCAGGGTCCGTCATCTGCCTGCTTCTTCCTGAAGGATACTCATGGCAAGGATCACCATAAGGTCTATTGGTGTCCGTACCAGTCTAAAGACTCTCACCATATCCTCCAGCCAATCCTCAGCTGCCTGCGAGTCCATCTCGCCCCTGTTCCATGGTGGCCTCTGGGGATGGAACTCGTGAAGCATGCTCATGCGGTGTTCACTCTCTACTGCTGGGGCTGGTAGTATCGATGGCCCAACAAGTAGTGGTACCACTGGTGCCTCTGCTGTAATAGGGCCCTGCACCGAGGCCTCGTCACTCGATGGGCTACCATCTTGTACAAAGTTTGGAACCCTTGTTGGATTTCTGCATGGAGGAATCATATAATGTAATAGGTGCGCCATGGTCAATAAGTTATATTTGGTGAGCTGACTCAAAGAGATCACATAAGAAAACTCTTCAAATTACACACACAGTCAGTGTCTTCATGCACTATGTCAGAAATCAGGAGTCAGGTTCCTGGTGTATGGATACGTTGGCCACCACACCAACACTGGACTACCTGAACAAAAAACCACACATATTACCCCTAAAACAATTGCTTCATAGAAAATATCAGAGTCTTATGTTTTTCAGTAGAACTGACTCCATTGATACCAATTTGTCATGACCCGTCCCCCGGGGCTTCTGCTGTGACTACCCCATGCCCTCCATCCATGGGCCAGGGGCTAATGATAAGCACCAAAGCCGTAAATCCCTAAATTATGAAGGCATTGACTTTATAACTAAAAACACACATAATACAGTACATCGTTATATACAAAACACTAAGTTAAACTGTATAACAAGTGAGTGATAAAAGGTAAAGGGGCCAGAAATAAAGCCCAATTATAAAGTACAAGTACAACTGAAAGGAAAAAACATGTGAAAGGTGAAAAGAAGCTCTTGGATTGTCCACCATGGATCCTACCTGAAGGGTAGGTACAAATAAACTCCTCAGCACTCCACATCTATCAGTCTCCACTGGGTACCAACTCATCATGAGATCCACCTTCGGGTACCGCCCAGTTCTCGTACACTCAACCTTGGTTAGCGAGATCTGTCATCTGCATCTAACAAAACCAGGAGCGGACATAGCCCATGATGGGTTGAGTATAATGATACTTAGTAGGGACCCTGAGACCCTCATGGTCTCACAAAATCCAACAAGGAAAAACCACATGGTATGAAATCAACAGATAACCCCACTTACGTATATCCCTATTCATATACCTATGTAATCTAGTAATCCATTTCAATCATGAGGAAAACCCAAACTTACTAACTCATCTCTCACAGGTATAAAAATTTAGAGGAGAGATAGTGATGATCAGATGTAGCCACTGATTTATCTATTTTGTCAAACACATACAAGA
This sequence comes from Viscum album, assembly GCA_963277665.1. Classification (NCBI taxonomy): domain Eukaryota; kingdom Viridiplantae; phylum Streptophyta; class Magnoliopsida; order Santalales; family Viscaceae; genus Viscum; species Viscum album. The sequence goes on along the minus strand of OY728138.1, from coordinate 633,524,507 downwards.
TCTAGGAACTGAAATCAGAACCGTTGAACCCACACAGGATCCATGAACAATTATTCTGTAGAACCCAAACAGGATCCAGGAACAGAAGTAAGAACTGTCAAACCCACACATGATACAGGAATAGTATTCAAAGCTATCCAAACAGTACCAGATCCAAAAATAGCCGGTAGTGCTATCAAACACACACAGGATCCCAGAACAGTCGTCAGTGTTTTATAACCCACACAGGATCCAGGAACAGTCGTCAGTGCTCAACCAGCCATAGGGTTCCCCACGAAGCATGCTTGATTCTGGGAGGGTCTTCTCCTCAAGTCGAGTGTCGATACATAAACTGCCATGAATTCCCAAGAAGAAGTTTCTCAAAGGTCCGCCTCGTCCTAGGGGTCTCAACCCAATAGACGACACGTCAATCAGACACATGTTCTCTGAGTTATTAGCCTTTTAGTCCTAGGGCCCCCGTTGGATTCGTGTATGCGCCATCCCGACCATATCTCAACAAAAACCCAGACTCATGTGGGGTATACTCAAATGGATGGATATGCTACAAGATTTCTAGCACTGCTGACGGATCATCAAACGGACGTCCAGTGCCAAAGATATTTCTAAAGAAAGTAAAGGGTCAGTTGTGGGCTCGGTGCCGGTCTGACCCTGTCGGACCGACTTGGGCCATCCCAGTCTAGGCCAACCTGGTTCATGTCGACTTGTGCCAAACGAAATGGTACTGACTTCCCAACGGGCCAAGATGGACCCATCGGGTCAGCATGAGTTGACCCAAACCAGGTCATCCCAGACAGGGTTGGGCCGAGTCGTTCCGACTGGGTCGGACTAGACCCGGTCCCACTATTGACCCTTTACTTTCATTGGCCACATCATTAGCAATGGATGTCTATTTGAATATCCATCAGTGGTGCTAGAAATCTTAGAGTGTAGCCGTCACTTTGGGTAAACCCCACTAGAGTTTGGGGTATAGTTGAGATATGGTCGGGTTGGATCGTACATGAATCCAATTGGGACCCTAGGACTAAAAGGATAATAAATCATAGACCGGGCGTCTGATTGATGCGTCATCTGTTTTGTTCAGAACCATACGATGAGGCGGAACATTCAGATACTTCTTATTGGGACATCATGGTAGTTGATGTATCAACACTTCGATTGATGAGATGGCCCTCCCAGAATCAAGCATAGTTCATACGGAACCCTGTGATAGGTTGTGCATTGACGACTGTTCCTGGATCCTATGTGGGTTCGACAACACTGACAACTATTCCTTGATCCTATGTGGGTTCGAAAGCACTGATGACTATTTATGGATCCCATATGTGTTCGGCATCTCTGACTACCGTTCCGAGATCCTAAGTTGGTTCTACAGTTCTGAATTATGTTCCTGGATCCTGTGTGGGTTCGACAGAATAACTGTTTCTTGTTCCTGTGTGGGTTCAACAGTTCTCATTTTTGTTCTTGGATCGAGTGTGGGATTGACATAATAGACGAATCAGTGGATACATCTGATAATCTCTATCGCTCTTCAAAAGTTGTATACCTGTGAGAGCTGAGTCAGTAACATTATGTTTTCCTCATGATTGAGATGGATTACTAGATAACTTATGTATATGTATGGGCATATACCTATGTATGATTATCTGTTGATTTTATACCATGTGGTTTATCCTTGATGTATTTTGTGAGACCTTGAGGGTCTCAAGGTCTCTATTTTGTATCATTATACTCACCCCTGCACTTGCTTTTCCCGCACCTCGTTGTGTTGGATACAGACGACAGACATCGCTGACCGAGGCTGAGTGTATGAGGACTAGATAGTACCCGGAGGTGGACCTCATGATGAGTCGGTACCTAGTGGAGACTGACGGATGTGGAGTGCTGAGGAGGCAATCTGTACATACCAGTTAGTTAGGATCCTTGGTGGATGATCCAGGAGATACTTTTCACTATTCCTTTTTTTGTCCTTTTCAATTGTACTTCTACTTTACAGTTGGGCTTATATTTCTGGCCCCTTTACTTTTTATCACTCACTTGTTATATAGTTTTACATAGTGTTTTGTATCCAGTTGTGTACTCTATTGTGTGTGTTTTCAGTTATAAAGGAAATTCCATCCCAGTTTAGAGATTTATGACTCTGGTGCTAGTCGTCAACCCATGACCAATGGAAGGCGGGCTTGGGGTAGTCACAGAATAGGCCCCGAGGGACGGGTCGTGACACATATTGTTATGTTGTAAAAATAATATAATATAACCTCCGATATGATCTAATAATATCATAATGATATATATATATATATATTAATTTAAATGTTATATATATATATATATTAATAATAATATTTATAGATTATAAGATGTATATTTTAAATTTAAACAAATATTAGAATATCATAGGAGTAGTAAAATTATTGTTTGGAATACAAATTTTTCATTTTATTTGTTAATGCATATTTTGTATAAACGATGATATTCTATTCATTCAATGAATTTTTTTTTATTTTACACATTATCTTAAAAGGTTAAATTGAATAAATTTAAAATGTTTCATTACATATATAATAATGTCATATTATCTAACTAATTATAATTTTATATGAAATAACATTAAATATAAATAATGTTTGAAAAAATAATTTTCCAACAAAATGGGTTCTCATATTATTTTTTACATTTATTTAAAAAATAAATTTATAAATTATAGAATATGAATTGGGTAAATATAACATCATTTATTATTTATTAATTAAAAATTTTCTTAGTATGGTTTTTTTTCTAATAATCTTGGTATTTAGTCAAAGAAAATATTATTTTTTAAAATTAAAAATTTTTTGTAAGAGTAAAATAATAGAGTATAAACAACATCATAAATAAAATATGTATTCAATATGTGACACAATTTTTTAAAAAATTTTATTTGAACTTGTAAATCATATTCCTATCATATTTATAATAATTTAAAATATTACATTAATAAAAACCGCTCTCTGTCATTTCATCTAATAAAATTTTTTCATTGTGAAGTATATTTTTATTTGTAGTTAAAAGGAAAATATTATTTTTATGTTTGAAAATGATATATATATTTTAAAATTTATTATATATGATAATATTATATTTCAAAATAATTTTGATTCCATTATAATTCAATATTTCTAAAAAAACATTTCCCCACAATATGTGCATTTATTTTAAAATTAACACTTCAATATGATAAAAATTTTATTTTCTAAAAAAAATATAAAATAAGAGTATTACATGTAATGATATGTAAAATATATTATTTTGACTTTTTTCATTAATATTTATTAATAATGTTAAATATTAATCATGAATGTAATATTAAATATGACTAAAATATTAAATACATAAAAAATAAAATAACAATCTATATTGACTCCAAAAAGAGAGGATGAAGAGTCTCTTATCCCACACACACATCCACTCAATAATTTTCATTATTAGCTCCATTTAGGTTTGAAAAATAACTTTTCATTATCAAAAAAATAATACTATCTTCGAAAACCAGCCTTCCCCTCAATTATAAGAGGGTAACAGTTCTGCCACATTAAGACTCATCATCCCATTCGAATTTATCCTCGAAACTGTAAAAAATAACTTATCCTAAAACCATACCACATGTCTATATCAGTTTGGTCACATATATTTTTTATAAGGAATTCATTTCAAATGAATATTTCAAAAGAAAACTAAATATTATAACTAAGTATGACCATGGTCAATTAAGATGAAATATAAGGTGCGGGGTTATTTGAATTTTTTTCTATGAGTCAAATTTTATTTCATGAACTTGATATCATTAAAATATTCTATATAAATTTAATTGGATACATAATACGAAAAATTATAATCATTCATTTAATTTTTACCTTAATTATTATAAGTATATATCTATATCAATAAATTGGTTTCAATTTAATTTTTACCCAAGATGTTACAGTTTAAATGAAACATATTCTTTCTCAATGAGTCATAAATTATCTACATTATTATCATATTATATGAAACTTTTATCAATAAAATTAATTTTATATATGGTATTTAATCTAAATTATTGTTGATGTTATGTATTTTCATTTATATCATATTCGTTGATGATGTACCCTCTCAAATGAATGTTTGATGTTAGAATGAATAACTACTATTAATTATAAAGTAACATTTCCATAATTTCCAGAATTTTTATTCCCATATAAATACCCACTAATAAATGTCAACCTATTTATATTTTATATCATGCGACCATCATATTTCTATTTTTAAATTTTTTAAATTTTTTTATAATCTTTTATGATTCTTGTTTTAAATTATATTATTTCAAAATATTCAATTTGTTTTTTAATTATTTCAAAACCAATGGTTTATCCTATGATAAAAATTTTTCTTATAACAATTATTTATTTTATTTTATTGACTTCAAAAATTTATATTAAATTGTAAATGATTTAAATGATTTCAAATATCACTTTTTTAAAAAATAATATTCTCCAAATTTATCGTAACATCTTATTATATATAAATTTGATAACTGTATTTTATAAAATTTATTTTATGATATCATCCCAATATTCATATTTAACCATAAATTATTTATTTTACTATATTTTTTTTAATTAACATCTTAATATTATAATTATATACAAATTTTTATGATATGATTTCCAGTATCAACCATGCTGATTATTGTGGTCAATTTTTGTGATGCCACATTAGTGCATTGTGAAACAAAATTTTCTTTTCATTAGGGTTTTATGATATGTTTAATAAAATCAATTTTAAATCTTGTGTGTTTTAAATATATTTATAATGATTGGAGTATTATGGTGGACATGTGTTTGGATGATGATTGGTGTTGTCCTATATCTCCCTCTAATGCATTGGTTAGATTATTATATAACTAGAGTTAATGAATTGTTGTATGAATTGAATTTTTGATGAATTTTTTAATTTATTAAGGTGTTATTTATATTACATAATCTATATTACCATTGTTTATAAATTTTATTTAGGAATATTTTCCCATGAAATTTTCTATTATTATATTTGTGAAAAATATCATTACTATATAATGTTTTGATTGAATTTTATATATTATATATATATATGATTAAACTCCATGACACTTATATAATGTATCTTAATTCTAAAAAATGTTTCCATTCCATATTTATATTAATTTTAAATTTATTTTCCATCAAATAAGAATTATGGAAAAATATGTTTTCCCAATATTATTTTTAAGAATATATTTCTTCCATGATTATATATTCTCTTATGCTTATGATCTAGTCCTTAAAAACATGTTGAAATGTTTTCCCTCACTAAGGCTTTGATCTCCCCAAACTATTATGTTTCCATTCCACAGGATATGAATTAAGGTGTATATTATGTGATAATATTTAAATTATAGAGAAATGATCACATAGTTTATAAAATAAATTTCTAATGTAACTAGTCCTCAATTACACGAATAAAAATGATCTCCAACATTTGTAAAATTTTAGTGAGATATAATATATATATTATATATATTATCTATGATAAATATATGTATATAATATCTTTTGATAGTTATTTTTAAATTATCAAATAGTTATATTATGGATTAGTAAAACTATTTTTGGAAATATTGTAATAGAACATTAGTGAGTACATTTGGGATAAGCCTTAGAATATATGAAAATAAAATTTTTTAAACTATTTTAATAATGTGGTCTCCCTAAAAATGAAATCCCATTACGGATACGGGAAGGTGTATACATTTTTGAAAAATATGTGGCTATGGGTAATCACCATAAAACTTTTTTTATAGAAAATTAACATGTTAATCATTATATTTTATTTATGAAACTATAATTTTTTAAATAAATGTATCATAGTTTTACTAAAGGTTTTAACAATGGAAAAAATATTAATGTTAATATTAAATATTCATATAATATTTTACTCTAATTAGGTTTGATATTACCTTTTCCAATTTTATTTTCATATCTTTTCGGAAATAGAATCATTAAAATTATGATGTTTAAGGGATGTCTTAAAAACTCCTAAGACATAATTGTAGAGGAATATTTTGAATTAATGGTTAAGAATGATAATATAATAATATTGTGTGGGAAAATATATTATATAATTTATTCCAAAAAATAAATAATGTCATTATATAATATGAATTGTATCATAAGTATTTATTGGATTTATGTCCCCTTATGTATATTTATTAGTATGTAGTGATTTAAATGGTGGGGGTAAAATTTATTTAATGGGGATATAACACCTTGGGTTTTAGGAGCCATTATTATCATTATTTTTATTATTAATAATCATATTATTATTTTAAGTATTTATTTTAAAATAGATTTCTTCTTTTTATGGAATTATTGAAACATGATTAGATAATACTATACAAAACATATGAACAAAACTTAATACAGTTTATTTATTCCTAAGAGGTCCATTAAAACAAAAGAACATACATTTATTTATTATACACCACAAGTTATTTCTAAACATAGATAAAATACATCCATTAAAGTGCATAAATTAATAAGGTATAATATATAAAAAGTAAAAAATATTTGAATCTGGGAAATGACCTAGATCATCTTTAAATATTTGGTTCACCAGCAACCTAAAAATACCAAGAGTGAAAAAGTTTTCCAGAATGGGATAATTTATAATGTAAAAGAAACAATTTAAAATGAGAACCATTTATTGTGATGTTAGATTGTAATGAAAAAAATAATTAATATATATATATATATAGAAATTAAATAGAAAAATTTAATATATAGTCATTAGAAATATTTTTGTTAGACATACATCCCATTGGTAAACTGAAGTTGTATTACTGTATTGTAAATTTATAATAATATACCACACAATTTGATATAAATTTTCTTTTTAATATATATTAATATTCTAAATAGTCCATTATATGATGAATCTATATAACCCAAAGAATTATTTTAATATCAATTGTCTAGTAAAATTTAATTGCATTGTATGAAATCATTATGGTATTTGTTGAAGTGTAATTAGTATAAATGTAGTATTTCATTTTTTTCAATGAATATTATTTTAAATTATTTAATATTCTATTCTAATATATTAAATTTAAAACTTTTAAAATAATACAATATATGTACTATTATATTAAAATCATTTATTTTATAAATGTTTGGAATTAATATTAATAGCATTTAATGGTAAAGAAACACATTGATTAAATAAAATAAAATTATCATTATATTATTTAAATATATATAAAACCCAAATTTATTTATTTTAGAATATGAATTATATAAAATTAATATTATTTTTGTATTTAGAACACCAAAATTTTCAAAGTATGAATTTTCGTATTTTCTAAAAAACATCAGGTTTTAGTCTAAAATAGTTCATTGAGAAAAATATAATTTTACTATATGTTTATCCTTGAATATTAAAAAAAATATAAATAAAATAATCTGTATTATAGAAATAATATTCAAAAATTCAAATTAATTATTTATATGAGAAATTATTTCTCCATATTTTCTAGAACTAATTAAAATATATCTTTCATAGAAAAATCTAGAATTCTATTTTAATTAAGTTCATTAATGCTAAAATTCAGATTTTAATGTACATAAATGTGACCTATAATTTTTATTTTATAATAAATCATATTGTGATTTTAAAATAACCATCAAAGATAATATTTTCATATATATTAATTAGTAATGTTAACATTGTTTTATTTAATTCAAACAAATTATTTTTACATGTAGTTAGTAATAAATAAGCATTAACATCCCTTAGAAAAAATTTATAAAAAAATTATTAAATTATTAATTAGAATGATTAAATTAAATAAATGTTCTAGTATTATATTTTTACATTAATTTAATTACTAGTGTTATTAATTATCTTCCAAGGTAAAAGTAAAATATAAGAAATATAAAATTACTAAATGAAAGGCCTAAAAACACCCCTATTTTTCACCAATATGATTCAATGATAATATTATAAACCTAAAAACCCTTACTAAAAACTTTATTACATTTTAGAGTCATTTTTTGAATATTAATAGTAAATTATTTAAAATTTAGTGGTTACATATTAAATTTCAATCCCCATCAATTATAAGGTGGTATTACTTTCCCCACTTCAAGACTCGCATACCCTACTAATATATCCATGAAAATATGCCATATTTACCTTCCTAGAACCATATCCAATATCCATAATCATATGGAAACAATTTTTTTTAATTACGTCATTTTCGAGCTGTTTTCTTTGATAAACACCATCTTTTCAATGAGGTTATACAATAGTTAACTAAGAAGAAATATAAGGTAAAATTTTCATTAAAACAATAATTCATTGAGTTGAATTTTATTTTTTGTACGTAATATAATATAAATGGTGAGTATAATACAAAACAAATATACAGTGTTATGAATTATCATTATTTATTCCAATTTAAATTAAATTTAAATACCTCTATCATTTAAGGGTGTTTGATTTTAATGTTACGCGATTAGTAATAGTTATCATGAAACGATTCCATTCTCTTATAGTCATAAATTGTATAAATAATTAAGACCAATTGAGAGACTATTATCCTTAAAAATATTTTTGACAATGTGATTTTCTATTTTTATACGGGGATGATAATTTTTTTGTTAATATCATCTACCACGATGAAATACTTTCTAAAGTAAATATTTTATATTATAATTAATTAATCTTATTATTTTCAATAGATATATCTCTACTTATATATAATTTTAAATCCCTCCAATGTTTTCCTTTTCAATTGGGAACCTAATTGTCTGTCTCATGTTACCTTATTGTTTCTATTTTCATCATTTTAAAATGATATTTTTTTAGTCTTTTATGTTTTTTGTTTTCAACATGGTTATTTAAAGTGATCAATAATATTTTCTATCCATTAAAATGAATGGTTTCATATTCTATGCCACATTTATTTTTGATAACATTTATGTGTTTTTAAATATCCATGATAAAATATTATTTAAAAATTTAATTGTTTTCATAGTTTTTTCATTCCAAATTTTTAATTAAAATAAAATCTCAATGTTAACATAATTTTTTTCAGAAATGGTAAAATACATTTCAAAAATCTATATTATGACTTCATCTCTTTTTTTAATAAAAATATTATTCAATTTCAAATTATTCTTGATAAATTTAAATTTAAATTTTCTAATGAAATTTCATTTTTAGGTAATAGGTTTTTTGGTATATGCCATTTTAAGGCATGAAGTCAATTTCAATGATACTATATTAAGGCACTATGAAACCCATTTTTTCTATGGGTTCATTACACCATAATGAATGAAAAATATTTTCAATTCGATTGGATTTCATTATATTTTTAATGATTGGTTTCATATGTCCCATTTTTGTATAATATGTTCATAGGAGGGGTCCAATATCACCATTCAATTGATTTGTTAAGGATTCATATCACCTAAGATAAATAAATTCTATGTTATTGATATGTATAAAACATTGATATAATAAATTTATGTAAATAATATATGAAAGGATTTGATATCAGGTTTTGGTATATATGTGATGCATGGAGATTTTTTCACAAGATTATTGAAGTTAATTTTGTAAGATAATTTTTTTTGATATTATTATTGAATGAAAGAGAAAAAAATTAAACACCCATGATTTTTCTCTTTTACATGTGATCAATTTCTTATGATTTATCACATGATTTAAAAGGTGTTTTTTTATTTGATATCACATTTCATTACATCATGTCTTATAGATAACTCTTAATTCGATATTTTATCTATAATAATTTATTTCATCAATGTTATGGTTTCCCCTCTTTCTTAAGATATAATCCATGATGACATGTTAATATGTTTTCCCTTAAATATGTTTTTCTTGCAACTAATTCTGAATCTTATAATCTGTAGGATATGAATATAAGAATATCTTATTATGTTTATTGAATGTATAAAGAATAGTTTTGTTCTAGAGGAATGTTCAAATTCATTAAAAAATAAGATTCCCATATAACAAGACCTCATATACACTAATGAAAAATGTTATCTGAAATATGTTATATAACTGTCATATACACTTATAAATTGTAGAAATGGTGTGAAATAATGATATGTTTAAATTATATAACAAAATGTGTTAATCACTCTCTGAAATTTTTTTCTCACCCACACTCATATTCACATCACTATCAATGTTGTGATTTATTATAGATAGAGCAAACTACATATTTTACAAATTCATGAATTCCCATTTTTATATATTTTATTAACTAATTTGTTCCATCCCTCCTGTAGAAATTCCCTTTTCTTAAACACTATTTTCAAAAAAATAACCATCACTTAAAAATAAACATATATTAATTTTGGTGTTTTTCACTCTATATTTTTCCATATAGATATGATTCCCTACTAACTAATAACACTTTTGTTATGTGATTAGAAATTTTTTTATTTTTCATGAATCTGTTAAATTTTATCGATTTCTTAAATTATAATATATATAAAATAATATTAATATATGTGAAAAAATAATCACCAATTAAGAAGAATTGATAATATAATTTCTTTATAAATAATTTTAAATAACATCATCAAAAATATATTTACATGATAAACATACATATCACGATAAAAATAATATAATAATGAATAAAACCCATATGATGTTGTATATAATACCTCACTATCTAAATTTTAACAAAACACGTGGAATAATAGAAACACACTCCATTAATTACTTTCCATACACTAATTATTCAATTAATATATGCACAAAATTTAATAACCAGTCTGTATCAATTACTTGTGAATAAAAATATATGATTCTAATCCTTTTGGCTTAAATACAGTAGGTTAAATATATAATAATATTATATCTTGTTATGGTAAACTACACAAAATTCAATATAATGTCCAATAACTATACATTTATGGGGTTTTTGTTCTTTTTAGATTCCCCATTTAGGTTTCAAGAATGATGGCATTCTTTTAGTCTCTCCAAAGGATATCTTTTTTGTTTCCATGATTATACCTTTTCCCTTATTCTTATACAACATCAAAATGGTACATGAGTTATTAAAATCAATTTATTTCTCAAATATCAACATCATATGAAGGATATCATGAACACATTTTTTCAAATCAGTCATGATATTATTAAATATGAATAGATGAGATCATTCAAGAAATGAATAAAATATAAAATAAAAACATAATAAAACCAGAACTACTTTTTGTATAAGGTCCACTATTTTATAAATATTATTTAATTCTTATTTGACCATAATATAGTTCATATAAGGTAGAAAAATTGATGATTTTGAAATAAAGATAAGGTTAGGGATATATTAGAAGAGTAGGAACATGTCTAAAAAAAGTTAAATCATTATATATAGAATATCAGTTAAAATTTAACAATTTCTAAAAATCATTTATTCAACATTGGATATTTATTATATTTTTACTAAAATAATGTTTTTTTATTTAATATAATTTAAAATAATAACTTATTTAAAAATAAATTAAAAAATAAATTTTTTTATCATATCAAGAGAATATTTCTTAACTTGTAGTTATTTCCCTATGAATTCACATGGGGTGTCAATTGAGTTATTAAAATATATTAAAAACAATAACCAATATATTGAAAACTCAAATGAACATATTCCAATATTCTAAAATTTATATGATGTTTAAATAAAAATATCTTGGAATAAGGACATGAGAGTATTATAGTGATTCATGGAAAAAATATCCATTTGTCCACTATATCAATAATTCTCTTAGCCAAATTGCTATTTTTAACTATATAGTTAATTTTTGAGTCCTCAATAAATGTTAAAATGAAATAAAAAATTATTATAAAAAGAAACCATTATATGTTATAGTTATCAAAATTATACAATACCTATTATTGAAAAATATAGAAATAGAGGATGAAAAGTAAAAATACAACAACATAGAAGTGTAGAAAATAAAAAAATGCAAGGATTTCAAAATTTTATGATGTTTTTTCAAAAAAATCTATATGTACTCGGATTTAATTCATTATTGTTTTAGACTCCCTGGGAAAATAATTTTTTTTTAAAAAAAATTTATTCAATTCTCGATTTTCATTTTCTAAATATCATGTTTGATGTAATTAAAGGTACAAGTGGACTTTTCTCAGAATTCAACATTGGTAATATCATAATAGACAACATAATTATATTTTAAAAAATAATAATCTTCATAAATATTAATATTAATATTATATTTCATTTTTATACATTTATTAATATTTCATTTATTCTAAATATAATACTATAGAAATTTTCATGATACTCTAATACTTCTTATAAAGTTTGACATAGAGAAACTAATTCTAAATTATACAAAAATTTATCCATTTAAGGATATCTTATGTATCGTATATAACTTTTCATCAAAATATGTCAACATCATGAAAGAGGTGGATGAATAGTTTTATATGAATATTTTATTAGAATATATTATCTTTTACACATTTATGATACATTAACATCATATTATATCTTTTTTTTTCAAAACATAGCTTGTATAAATTTCTTATATCTGAGGATATTTGAAATTAACACACATATATTATTTTTAATTTTTATCATTATAGGATAATCCCCAAATTTTGTTTGACTTTAAAAAATATCAAAATATAATAGGATAAATGAATTTACTTTTGGTTAAATGATACCTAAGAAAATATTAATTATTCTCTATAAAAATATTAAGGGAAATTAACACTAAAAAATTTATATACTATGACTATTAAAACATATGAAATATTTTTAATATATTTGGAAAATATAAGTGTAGTGAAAATATCTCAATTTTTCATGACCATAGTATCAATATAAATGAAAAAAATGTTACTGATCATTTTTTATTTAGATAAAATATTTATATTAAATGGATCATTTACCAGTTTCTAGATATCAAAAATAAATAATGAGAATAGAGATTAATTCCATTTAATATATCACTCAAAAATTATAAACATTAAGAATATTAATAATTCAAATGAATATAAATGTATCATTCACATGGTTTAATTTAATAAAAGTACAATGATAAGAAAAAAATTTAATCATTAAAAATTACATAAGATATTAATTGAATCTAGAAGAGAAAAACTGGATTATAATAATAGATTCATTGATTATCAAACGAAATTAATTATACAAAGAAATCATTTTTAGTATCAAGATGAAACATTGTATGTTTGGGATTATGTGGTTTTTATACATGGGAACTAGGCAAGGATATATAATTAATAAAAAAATAAGAACCAAAAGGATATAGAAGCTGTATCTCTCAAAATCTTACTAGTAAACCTAAACCTCAACCAACATGAATCTTATATGTCCTGTAAGGTATTCAAATATAATTTATGATATTTTCTTTAGAGTCTATATATTTTTATATTATTATAATATGTATGGTAATAAGGGAATTTATTTTGAAATAGGTATGATGAAATATTTTATTAGATTTCATGTAATAATTGTTGAGTTCATTTAAAATACTGGGTGGAGATATCAATGATATCTTGAATTTTTTAATAGGTAACTAGAAATTGGTCAATAATATCATGACCCAGAAAATTCCTATTTTTTATTTGATAGAGTGTTTATTAACGCATATTTATCCTTATAATTAAATATTTTTATCTTAAATAATTTATTATTATAATAAATTTTCATTTATATTTATAGATAACAACGCCACCATTTTAAAGGTATTATTTTTGGGCACAACATTTTAATAGTGTTCTCAATACTTCTATTAAGAAGACTGAGAATTTCTAAGAGGGAACTGATGAATAAGTCGGAACCTATGGTGCACTTGAAACAACCACCTCCTTTACCTTGGAATATTCCTTTTTAACTGAAGTATTTTTATAAAAAACTTACTTAGTATATTTCATAGAATAAAAAGTGAGAGAATTCAAAAGGGATGTAAGTTTCCTAAAAAACTATTTATAGGGTGGGTTTTAAAGGTTCTCTGTAATATATGAAACATAATTATATGATAATAAAATTAAATTCTTTAAATAATATATTATTTATAATCTTGTATTGGATATTTATTTTTTCATTTGACATATAATCAAGTCTTTAGTTTTCAATAGAATCAATAATGATATATATTTGAGACTTTTACAGATCATATGGATCCCAAAAAATATATGATATGATTTGATTCCTCAAATACAATATAATTATTTCTAAAAGATATATATGATTTGGAATTAGTATAATAATGTATTAAGATAAATTCATCAGAATGTAGATCGAACATTCCACCCTTGTTCTTGTTGTATGAGATATACACATTTCATCCAGTCACCTCAAAGTAACACACCTTTAATTTTCCTATTTCTATAATGAAGTGGTTATTTTCTTTCATAAAAGACACATTTGATATATAATTATGAGATAACATATTAATTTTATTGATTATGACAAACAACCAGTGTTATAGACAAACTCGCATAATATGTTCTAAAAAATATCATGAAGATTCATATTACTCCATCAAATTATAGTATTATATTAATGTCTCATTTGGGATAAGAATAATGTTTTAAAGACTAATTTTTATACAAATGAATATAATTAATGATTCTCAAATTCTATCCCATGGTTAATTCTCAAAGAAATATTATTAAAAATATATTTTTTAATTACTTATATAAATTTAAAAAAATATCAAACACAACAAATTTATGTATTTAATAGTAAAAACATATATATAAATATATATAGAAATATAATATTATAATATATACACATATTATTTCCCACATAGTCTTGTAGTTATAGAATGGAAAAGAAAATTTATAATAATATGTTGAAATGGAGTATAAGTTGAACCAACATGAGTTGGTTCGAACGGTTACTTCTATTGAATCCCAATTTTACTTGTATCACATTTAATATGTTTTCGAATTTATGTTGATAATAATGAAAAATAAAATTTTTCCTAATAATATCTATTAAATATTATAAACCAATTTTCATGTATCATATTCCAAATCTAATTTTCATTAATATTAGTAATAACAATATTTACATTTTTACTATATAACGAATGAAGATCTAGTGTATAATTTTTTTTAACTATATGTGATACAAATTTAATTAATTTATCATAAAAAAAAATAATTTTTATAGACATGAAAATAAATTCCATAATAAATATATAGAGAGATATAAATTAATATTTTCTTTAATCCTTATAGAAAAAATAAATTTCTAATGATGAAAAATATGGGTGCTTGAAGGCGAGTTGACATTCTTCATTGAGTTTTTTTATTTAATTTCATACTATGCCTTTTAAAATTATAATCAAATCATAATGACATAATATACAGATTATCTTACATATAAAGACATGTTTTTATTTTAATATAATTTCATATAACCATCATCACTTATAAAAACATGGGTTATGAAATCATCAACCGTGTGTACCACATATTACCACCTCGCGGACCAATTTTATTCATTTTTTCATGACCACATATCCCAGATGGATATGTTGATTTTTGTGAAGTATATAAATGATATTTAAAAAAAATATTGTACCACTTAAGTCATTATACTATATATATATATATATATATATTTCTCTTTTTGAATTCTATTTCATGTGAGATATTGTAATGGTACTAATTTTTATGGTCGACAAATCATATTTCAATAACATTATTTATTAAAGGAAATACAGATAATGTAAATACATATATGTGATATAAATGGTAAAATTATTATAAAAATATAATATTTCATTTTATTTTTACCTTTTCACTCACTGAATGATCATAACATCGTTCATTTACTTATGGACCACCACCACCATAAGCGTTGTGACTCTATTTTCACCAGAACACATCATGGATGATATATATGTATATTTAATGAAATAACATTTTTAAATTATATTATGATTTTTCTTGAAAAATAATATATTACCTACAATATTTACATAATGATTATTGAAAAAATGGAAATGGTAATCATTCATACGTACGACCTACCCTCTATATTATTGTAATGCACTTCATTTTTTATAACCATAATTAATCAGTTTATTTCAAAGTAAATTTTTTTAATAAATATGATAATTATATCATAATTTTTATTCTATATGTTCTTAAATAATGAACTTTTGACCATAGTCATCTTACCAATGTCAATTTTCCAACATAGTCTTAATATCATCAAAACAACTGATATAATATTTTGTGATTAATAAATTATTAATAACATGGTAATAAGTGAATAAAAATATTATTAAACCTAAAATTGGTTCCTAATATTATAAGTAATTATTATAGGTTTATTTTTCACGAATAGAAAGTATTTTTATAATGAATTAGACTAAATTTATGGGTTTCCCATGTCACATGTAATTATACATGACATACGCTATATTTAACACTTATTTTTATTGTGTTTTGTATATAAATATATTTCTTATATTATACCATGAATTAATTTTTATTCATAGAATTTAAGGTTTTATTTAAATTTATTTCATTCATGGGAATTTTTACAATATTTAACATTGAGTTAAGGGTTTAATTCATAATCCCATCATTAATCATGATTGATTCTATTTAATTATACTAGGGAATCTATTTGATAATCATATATCAAAATAAATATATTTTCTTCTCATATGGTTATTCTTGAAAAAATTTCAATTAATAGTAATATTTTATTTTCATTTGTACATAACATTATTGCGAATTTGTTTTTAAGTAAATATTACTTTATTTTACTCGTCAGTTGAAAAAACATTTTCGTCAAAAACATGATTTAAAGAAATGTTTTCAAAAACGATTTAAAATTATATAATCTATTTATTAAAAATACTTTTTCATTATTTACTTATTAAAAAATTATTTGGAATGATTCATTTAGTTGTTTTCCCAAAATGTAAATATATAACTACTTTACAATGCATAGGGAATGTTATTTTAAAAAAATATGGATTGTACTGTATTAACTATAGTCATGTCCATCATATCACTAAAGGATCCATTGAAATTTCAAATGGTAATTTTTTGGGAGATTTTCCTAATACTCTTAAAATTATAAATTATTAAAATTCTTTTTCAAATAAAATTATTTTGAAAATATTGAATGAATTTCCATGTTTTAAAATAAAAAATATATTTTCATAGGAAGCTCCTTTTCATAATGAAATGTTCCAATTTATCATTCAATGTAATTTATAAATATTAATAATTTGATTTATATTATTTATTCATCAATTGGAATATAATCCAATGAGAGGATCATATTTATTTCACCAGATTGTCTATAATAAGATTGATTGGGTTTGTACACTTTTCTTACCATTCATTATTTTACACTGTTATTTAAGACTATATCTTTTGATTGGGAATGCATTTAAATTTCACGTATCAGTTTTTTAATATAAATATTAGTTTTATTATTTTTCCCCCTCTCATATAAGGAATTCAACAAACTTAGTATGTGACGGTTAGGTCCCTCTATATCATTTCAGTACATTAGTATATCTCATGAGAAAATCTATAATGGGTTTTGGAAAAATTATTACCCATTTATAGAGATGTATTTATAAAGGGTCTTAAAGGTGTTATTTATCATGGAACATATCCTGAATAGTTTAATTTATATGTCCAACATCATTAATTACATCATTATGAATTTAGATATATGTATTCATTATGATTATGCTATTTGTTAGAGTATACATGGCTATGTTTTACTGATAGTGAAATTATTTATATATAATTGTTTTATCATCATTTATTCATGTCATATAATGATCATATTATTTATTAAATGGAATGTGTTACAATTATTTACCTGTAACTATAGATTATTAATTATTAATTCATAGATTATGTTGTAAGCATGCTCTTACAGATCAAATGAGCTAACCCCTTTCTTATGTTCTATTTTCCCCTGGATACTAGAAAATGTTTTGTGATTAGTATTCAAGGATACTGTAAGGGTATTAATGGGTTTCACAAAAAAATACATTTTTTATTTATGTTTTAAAATGTTAGGTGAATTTCATGTATTTTTCTAGTTTACCAACAGAACTAAACTATTTGGTCCATTGGGATGAGATTTCTTGTATCTTGTTTCTGATGTAACAATGTTGGCATCAGTTTGGGCTAGTGGGGTATGGGTAGTATATAATTCTATGAAATTACATGTTTTCAAATATAGTAAATTCAGATGAATTAATGAGCTGATTTGTTGTTTTTAACATTACATACCACCTCATATCATTTATGGGTATCGTGAGACAATTTTTTTAATATATTACACTTATTATTTATTTATTATATCTTTGAACACAACCCTGACAATATGTTTTTTATATATGAAATTATTTATTACATTGTTATTATATCATTATTATTGATATACATGTTTTAATTTAATTACATGGATATATCATGCCATCAATTATCATTGGTTGTTAATTTTTATATATTATTTACGTATTCTATAATATGTATACCATTCATGTGTTTTCGTTATCATTTTTATATGTTCATCATACTAAGGATCTAATCTCGTCCGTTCTTATATTTTTATTTACTTGTGTTATAAATAAATGAAATAAATTTAATATAACTAAAAGGAAATAATGTGAAGAATATTTTTGGGATGTTATGAATATCTATTATAGATTATCTATTTTTCATATAGTAAAAAAATGACCAACAGTCTAAAAATACAAGGGTTTTATTTTATTTTTTTTATAAATTCTCTAACATCCAATATCTTACAATTATAGAGAATATATGTAATGAAATATATTATTTTATTCATTTAGTTAAGGGAATATTATTTCTTTGAATCTATCATTAGTATTAGAGCTAGTATGTGGAGTATGTTTTTTTGGAACCAGATCTGGGAGTACAAGTATATGGGGTCACAAAAATGGATTATATTTTCTCAGTTTTATTAAATGATGATAAGGAAAATAAACCATGTTTTTAAAAAATGTGACTATTTTGAAAATGTTCTAAAATTGTTAATGTACAATATTTTGAGGCGGGATTTCCTCATCACAATCAAAGTGTGGGAATAATTAACTATAAACATATATCTTTTTTGAGGTGAAATCTATAATTATTTTTCAGGATTCAAAAGTTAAAAAATGAGTGAAGGGTTTAGAAATAGTTTATTAGAATTTAACAATAATAATAAATGTTATATATTTTCCATGTGAAATATCAAATATACTATTATAATGATGATAATTTTCTATAAGTTATTAATTGAAGAAGGAATGGGTATTTGAATAAAATAACCTATGGTTGACAAAGGATTTTATTATCCTAGATCAATCAATAAATATGTAATATTTTATTATAATATTATTTTTGAAATGATAAAATTTATTCTTGGTCGTATCAGTTGAAAGAATATTTCAGGTATTCCAAAAAAGTGTTAAATAATTTTTCCTAAATGTATGCCATGAATATAAATAACTATACATTTAATATAGTGTTTTTTCTCAGTCATTATGATGGGAATAAGTCTTTTTCACTTATGTGTTTAATAAATAATCAATATAAATATTTTTAAGGATTGATTAATGCATTTAAATGATTGGATTCAAACATGGATGGTTGATCATGTCCTTTATTTTACGAGTGAATGAGGTAAAAAATTAGGGGGAATATATATATATATATATATATGATATCATATTTGGAAAATTTCAAATACCTCAACAAATAAAAATTATTGAATTTATTGAGATCATATATGAAATTTCATTGATTGGGGCGGTGAAAATTTTTTATGATATCACATCCATCTAATTAAATCATTAATGGTTTATGCTTCAATCAAATTTTTTAAAAGTTTCTATGTTTTTTCTTGAGGATGATAATAAGAATATAAGAAAATATTTTTTACTCACATTATAATATCACGTAAAAAAATATAAAATAATTATATAAGAAATAGTATATTAAAACCATTTGATTCATGTTTTATATAAATAGTATGAGATTAAATGTTTCAAACATTTAATTAAGTGTGTTTTCAGTGTTGTACAAATGGAATTGATGATATTTTAGTGGCATAAATGCTTTAATATATTAAAGTAATGGTTTATTTTAGACTAAATTAAAAATCTATATTATATCATCATTTATTGAGCAATATTGATATGGATTAGTCAAGTAAACATATTTAAAATATGCTTACATAATCCAATTTATTTGATCTAGTAGATTCATATATTTCCCAGTGGGGTAAAAAGAGAATTTTTATTGTAATATTCACTTTAGAAGTCAAATTTATTGTCACTACTCATGAATTCAATAAAATAATAAAGATTAAAAAAATAATGAATATATTTAATTTTATGTGAATTGTCATATGAAAATTCATAATGTTAACTTTAGCACTACAAATACTTTAAAATGTATTTCATCATTTGGGGAAGAAGAACATTGTGATCAAATATCAATATAGATACATAATGTTTTTTATCATGGGTTATTGAAATTATTGTCTATCCCAATTCTAATTCATTTTTAAATTTTTTTATTTTAATAGAACATTCAAAAAAACGTTTAGAGAATCATATATTTTATTCTGAAGTTCCTATATCACTATAAAATTCATCGGATTAGAGTAACCTTACCTAATCCATTAATGATATTTAAAATTGTATGATTTTTTTAATTCATTAGATCCTAGTAAGGTATGGTTCACCTCAATAGTCACATTCTTTAGTTATTTATTCACATTCATGAATTTCAAAGAAGATCTCTTTTGGATCATAGATAAAGTGGAGTTATATAACAATGTCTTTAAGGGAGATTTTTTCTAAAGGATATGTTTCATCTCAAATGTTTTAGCAATTCTGGAAAATGGGGTATTATTTTTCATTGAAGATATATTATTAGGTGGAGTATATTAAAGTAATATCATTTTCTGAATATGATATAAAATTAAATTTATAGAAGATATCATAAAATATTATTTATATGATGTCTAAGAAAAAGTGATATAATAAAAAGGTGTTAATTAATGATGCTAATAAACTGGTTCCACAATTAACAATTCCTTTGACACAAGTTTCTAGTGATGATCCTTAATAAAGTATATTTTAATAGAACATTATTTATATAATGAATAATGATTATTGATTATATTTGATTCCATGAATTATAAAATAGTTCTGGTTATGTGTGATATATTATGGAGAGGAATGTTCCTAAAATACTTAGAGGGTATATAGTTATAATAAAACATCATATAATTTACAAGGTTTTAGTTTTATATAATGGCCATCCAATAGACTCAATAAAAAATTGGGTGATGTATTTGTAGAGTTATTATTATAGAGTATGATAAAGAGTTTGTATTATTTTAAGTAAAATTCGTGCTCCAATATTTCCAATGCTATAAAATATTTATTATTATGTAAGGATGCGTATTTTAGTTATGTGGATGTATTGTGATTATCATTGTATTTTTTAAAATAATTAATATCCAAATTTTAGTTTAATTGATATATGAATATATATTTTATTTTATCATGAGGATATTATGATATGAATGGTTTCAAACTATTTAATATGTTTATAATTGTCTTTTATCAATAGAATATCATGTTTTACTTGGTACCAATAGATCACCATGGAAGATTCTATTGAAATGGATTGTTCATGATAATATTTATATCTTTTCACTAATTATACAAAAGGTTGGTAGAAAATACTAATTATCTAGTGGTGGTTTTTATTTCAATGTGATGTGAAAAATGGTGTTTTGTTTTATTTGATTTATATTAGTATATTCAGTGAAATAAATGCAATGATGGATTTAGTGATTAATTGTGTATTTAAGAACCATGAAATTAGATGTTTCTACACACATATTGGGAATATAGAAAAGAGATTTTGTCTTCCATTTATTATTTTAAAAGATATATACATGTGAGAGGATCCTAAATTAGATGAATGAGGAGATGAAATTCATGGTTGAACTTAATTGGTGTTGTGGATATTACTCACATACTATCTACAACAATATTGATTCAAAAGAATATTGGATATATTTAATTTCTTTAATGAGATATATATTATAGTATTATAAGCTAGATTAATGTGTAATGGAACAGATAAATCGATGTACATATATTCCCTATGTTTATATGAGTTCAAACTATATTATTTTTTAATTAAATAAATATGGATAATTACCGAGATGATGTTTTGTGTTGACTGAAATCATAGGTTTAGTGCGTGATATTTAAATATATAGAGTGACATGGTTTAATTTTTTTTCCAAGACCCTCAGAATAATTATAAATTGTTTTATAATATTATATAAATTCCCAAATGTTACATTAAATTCTTAAGATTAGTTTATTATTGTTGGAGATGGCATGGTCTAACCCTAATTCAATATTATGGAAATGACGATAATCTAATTAATTCAAATATCCATGTATCTAAAAAAATATTATATTTGAATTGAATATACATGAGGAATGTACTATATACTTGAATATTTTCATATTTGAATGTTTATGGAAGGAAATATATGACATGTGTGTGGAAAGGAGTAAGAGATTTGGATAGAGTATCAAAACCCCATGTAATAATATTCTACTACATATCTGATCATATATCCATGTAATTGAATGAGGACCTTCATATGTGAGTTTGTATAGAAGATTTGTGTATCCAAATTAAAATATTTTAACCACCACAAAATCAAATCCATCATGATTCTACGTCTAAATATGTGAAAAAAATTTAGTTAATTTAATTTCCACTAGGTACTAAGTAAAAATCACCCCTTTGATTATTTTTAATTTTTAAGGACAAAATAAAATCTACTTATGCATATTTTGACGATTTACGAATTAAAATTCATTATTTTTATTCTAATTCATAATCCATTCGATGTTTTATGATGATCACAACTGATGTTCCACTGTATGTATACCTTGAAAACCGGATTTAAGTTTATTGGTTATCATGCATAATATTGATAAAAATACAAAAATACATTATTGATCATCAAATAATTAAATTATTATGATCAAAGGATGTTTTAGATAGAAAAAATAATTATTGAGATGATGCCACTATTTTCATCTATATTATTCAATACTGCATATTTTTTTTGGTGAACGATGTATACTACAAGGGAGACTTCCACTATGCATACTTGTTTTCTATTCAATCATATGATAGTGTGAATGTTAAAATTGTATATTTTGTAGAATAATTCCATGTAATAGGGTTATATACATATCATATATATTATTAATATTAAATTTTTATATATATTTTTTCAAAAAAAGTAATATTTTGTTTATGTTTAATCTTAGAATACTACAACTTTTAAAAAATAAAAAGTTTTGGAAATATTTTGTTTTCATAAATAGTTCTATTTTTTATTGAAAAAAGACAATTTATTACATTTATGGTATTTTTGTAAGAAATAATTCATTTAAAAATCCACATGTACATAATACATTTTTGAATATCGAGAAGAGTAAAAAAGAAAAGAAAAGAAGAATTCATTTATAGTTTGTTGAGTGAGTTTGATCATTATAAAGTCGATAGTAGTTTTGTTTTGAGTGATTTTGAAGAATGATATCATAATGATTAGAAATATAATTTCATTTTATAATGAGTTGTTTTTATCTTTTGAGCATCAAAGTAAAGATCAAAATATTTTTTTCTATTACAAATTTGTCACATAATCCTAAGAAAAATAAAAAACAACATGGATGACCATATTTGTATTATTTTATTCTATAGATATGAATATTATGAAAGTAATTGAGCAGCTTATAGAAATAAAATATCATCAGAGAATATAAATTTACTGAGGCATGGTGGTTAGGTTCTTTTGAAGGACACAAAAGTTCTGTTTTCATGGACCATCAGTCATGTAATGTTTATCTTGAACGTATGAAGGAATTCAAGACTGATACAAAGAATATTTGGAGATGTAATATGTGGATATAGAGACATACATATACTGATTATATCTTCACATCCAATTATTATCACTAAAGATATAATTTCATATATACATTTTAATTCCAAATTTTTATGTGACCTGGGGAGTGTACAGAGATCACCACGAGACTCGGTGACTATTATGTGAAGCTACAATGGTAGTCCAGCAGGAACCTATTAAGGTGAGTACTATTAGACACATAGAATGTGTCTAGTGTGACACTATCATAGTAGGAATTGGTAATTCTATAATCTAGTTATAGTATTTGAATAACAATTTTATTATAATTGAAGACAATTAATTATATTAGAATATCCAATGTTTGGGAACATAACTAATTATGTTATGAAGAATTTCCTTATACTAATAAATAATAATGCCAATGTTCTTGTGAATTTATTTATTAAATTATCTTGGAAAACATATGAGACCAATTTTATATATTGAGGCATAATAATTCTTAGAGGATGAATTAATAATTATAGATGAATTTTATAAATTTTATGTTACCAATGATTCACCCCAGCCCTCTCACTGATCCACAGATCTTTTAGAGGCTCTAATATGATCATAGAAATATCTAGTTCCCTATAAATATATTCCAATTATGTGTTTATTTAGGATTAATGGAAAAGATATTTTGATCATGAATTCTACCCATACACCTACTAAATCATAAATTGTTGTTTTTCGAATGGTAGTGATAAACAGGGTAAAGAAAGAGGAATTTTAAAAAATAAAATTAGGAAAAAATGGGATCAATATCTTATGGATTTTAATCATAATACTATGTAGTAAACTATTGAATATATTTATAAATATCCCTTTATTGAAACAAGTAGTTTTGGAATGTTTGAAAATATCAAAACTTTTGAATAATTCTCAAATAAATACTGATTTTATCCAAAAAACAATTCATGTTTTATTTATTGTGTATATATAAGGATTCACCAATTTTTTTTAAGAAAACATAACATATATAGGAATAGTCTAATAACATGTATAAGAAACTATAACAGAAGGTTTTAATATATAATAAACACATAGAACTAGTAAAATCCAACAATGAAACAGCCTCACCTTGCAATGATAACATGCCTATTATTGATATGAAAATTATAATAAACATTTTTTTATAAACTTTGAACAATGCTTCTATTATTTAGTTACTCTATGATCATTAGAATATATATATTGCAATAATAATTATTAAAGATTAATAGTTAGAGTATAGATATATGATCTTATGTGAGAATGATAGACCTCTTCTTCAAATATGTATGATGTAGGATGACCATACTCACAAGATGAACACTAATTGGTAACTCTGAAGCATATATTTGATGATGAAAGGAGTTCAATCAAACAAATTTATCTTTAAGAACTGATTAAGTAGAATAATAAGGAATCTTGTCATGTTGAACCAATTCATTGGTCAAAAAATATTAATATATCTACTAACGATTATGGGTATATTTATTACAAAAAAATATACACATGTTAGTTGTAATTTGTGATTGATTTGTGTTGGGTAATTTTTTTCCTGTATCATATTAAGTATGAACACACGAATTCCCAAATTTCATGAACATTGTAAATCTATTTTACCAACAATACATAAAGAAATGTAAATTTTATACCAATGTGGGTTAGTAAATGACATGAAAATCCTTACACATAAATGATGGTATATTTGAGAATATATATATATATATGCTGAATCTTTCTATATACCAATCGTTAATTTATAGTGAAATAACACAATAATAACAAGGTTATCAAGTATAAAAATATGGGGAAATTTTATCACCAAGAAAAAAAATCATGGTTATCGGCTATTGATGGTGTAAATATATTTTTCAGTATATGTTAACAGATTTCTAGTACAACATGTCAACTAATGACTATTATATAATTCCATGATATTGGGGATCAGATCATAATGTAGAATCATACTTACTACCCAACAAAAAAATTTCACCAAATTAGAAGGAACTATCATTGAAAAAAAGGATTTAAATATTTTGTGTTATTTTTGAATTCCCTAACATATATGTCATCAAATTTATTGAAATATGGTATATTAAAAAACAATAATACACTCACAATGATTGAATAATGTCTATAAAAAATTATATGGAAAATAATAACGGTGATGGGGACAAGTCTAGAATGGGAAAAAATAGATATCATGATGTCAATAAATTCTATGGAGAGTGCTGAGTTATCTATGGGAAAACCCAAATAGATGGAATATGAAACAAGTAAAAATAATTATAACAATGTTTTCACAACATGTAGAATATATTTTTTATATTTTTTTAGATAAGACACAATATGTATTGTTACAAAAATTCATGTAATGACAAACTATAGGAAGAAATCTTTAAAATATAAATAATATAATCAAGGATTTTCAAAATTTTGATGAATTTTTTAATAAATTTATAATGATGAGTTTTAGAGGAAACATATGGATGTCATGTAAAATAAGAAATAAATCATATTTTGAAGGTGAAACATTCATATACACACTCACAATAATTGTTTTACCATATCACCTATTCAAGAGGAATAAAAAATATGTAATAGGAATAAAATATTTGTTAATAGTGACAAATTTAATTTAATAAATAAGTAGTTCACATTAAATAATATGGGCGTTCATGAAACAATTAATATTTTCATCATATGTTTGGATCACTTGGAATATTAAAAGAAATTATAGAAAGTTAAAAATTGTATATGTGAATTTATTTCTCAAAAAATATACCCCTTCTAGTTAGTAAGGAAGTCCAAATTAGTATAATTCTATTATACATAATTGATAAAATACCTAGAAATATAACGATTAATCCATAAATAAGCATAGAGATAAATTTCATTGGCTGGGAACACTATTTTAGCCCCCCTTGTCATGTTTTGGAGATACTTATAGATCTACAATATTTAGTAAAAAATTATATGTTTTTTTGACCTATATGGGTAATAGTGGTGATGATATATATAAATAATCCATGTAAGGGGTAAATTAGAAGAGTAAAATAATCAATAGATATATGAAACTATATTAAATCTATAATTTGGAACTTCATTGTACAAAATTAATGTTTGTTGTATGATAATTAATATTCTAACTTTTATTAATATAAATTTTATTTTCATGTCATTAGGGGTAATTATCTAACAAATGGAAAGTCATAAATCATAAAATATATTCATATATCTATTCATGTTGATGAATATTCATTAAATTATCTAAAAAACATGATATCCTACAACCCCAATGAAGTATGAAAATACATGTATTATAAATTGTGTAATTATTTATATATTGTTTTGTTTAAATTAATCACTCATGATTTTAAAATAGTTTTATCCAACATGAATATGATTTTACGATTCATGTCACACTGATAAGTAGCATGTAATTATACTCAAATTAAAATGATGATATGTCAATCATATTTTCCAATATTCACATGCTACTAGAATGTAATAAATATTTATTAATTTTTTTCCAAAAATATGTTATGATTGAATATATAAAAAGGCGATAGAAATCATATGGATATAATATGATGTTTAAATAATTCCTTATAAAATCCTAATATGTACAGGAATATGTTAGAGTGCCAACCCGTGTATTTAAATTTGTTAAATATCTTAAATATTAACAATCTAAAATGGTATAAATAATTATTGGGGAGAAAAACTCAAAGAATCAACCAATCCTATATTGAAAATTATGGTGAGATTATTTCCTCCCCCATTGAATTTATTTTTAATTAGTTGGAGTGTAATTACATTGAATACTGAAGGCCATTTAAGATGAAATTAAATAAAAGTGGTGATTAATGTTCTTAATGGGTTTTGGATATATTTATTTTAATTTAGTATTTTCAGTGTAAGAAATAAATGTTTTTATTGAATAATGGACTGAGTATCCATCAAATAAATAATAATAAGATTATTACCACATGTTGATGAAAGGGACAAGGACAATTTAATAACCTATAATATCTTGTTGGATAGGACATGATAAGTGGTTAGAATGAAGTTCCAGAGCATTATATGATATTTTGATATTTAAATAGTGTGGTCTATGGTACATAACATGTAGTATAAATATTTTTAGTATTAAAAAATTACTATGATATTGAAGATATATAGTTGTTCTGATATAATCTATTTATTCCTATAAATGTGGATGCTAAAATTAGTGAAGAAATATGAATTTTTTAAGGATGAACTAGTGTTTTGGGATAACATAAATAAGTATTATTTTGCATGATATTGATGAAATAAAATAAGAGATTATTCATGGTTTGTATACCCCCATAAATCATTTTGGTATTTTTTTGAATGTTTTGTAAATTAATTTTTTTTATTTGATGTGTTTTGGATTCGATGAGAATAGATGGATACTGGATGGAGTATCCTTGCTTCTTAATTAAGATAATTTATAAAATATTCTTTATGCTTTAAATCAATGTTACTAATGTAGCAATTTTTTAATTAACCATCTTTGTGAAGTATATTACATGTTTGAATATTTTCATATATAATTGCTTGTTTATGGAAATTCATGCCACATTTGTGAAATGACATAAGCATTTTGGATAGTGTTTCTAATTACCACATTTCCAAATTCTTTTATATATTGTAATTCAGATAGACATACAGAAATTGAGGAATAAATATGATAATATGTATATAAGTGCATCATAATAATATTCTAATACATAAAGTGCTATGTTAGGTAATACATCATGTATATAAGTTAGTTTATGTGATGTTGCTGTTCATTTAATTGATTTTCCCTACATACTAGTTGAAGACTACTTTTTCTTAAACATTTTTTAATAAATAAAATATATTTTAAAGATATACCTATTACGAATTCAAGATTGAAAAATCATGATCTGTATTATAATTAATGATATTAAAAACTTTTTAGGAAGATCTAAAGTGAAAACCATGGATTGTTTTATTCTTATGGAAATTTATTTATCGTATTTTAATTAACAATTCAGTAGAAAACAATATATATCTTTTCTATTCTTGGAAGAATTAAATCATTTTGATCATTGGGTTTTTTAGAGACAATTGAGATGATATTAGATATTTTTTTTGTATACATGTATAATCATTAGGATATTATTTTTTATGAGTTCTTGTCAAATAAAAAAGGATATTTCAATAATAAAAACATATTTATTACATCTTTTTTTACATTTGAGATGATTATAAGTGCATATTTTAAGAAAACATATTATAGATGATGAAATTATTCATACTATTGATTTTATATAATGTTACTTTTAACTATTTTTCAATAATATTAATCATATAATGATGTGTATTCATTTAATAATCCATGTACGAATGAGACTTATCATTGTAAGAAGAAGTTAGTTTTAAATAATAATAAATTTTTGTCATTTAAATATAAAACAATGCATATAATTTATGGTCTTATAAAAAAATTGACACTATAGATGATGCTTCCTATTTATGAGATTCTTTTAGATATTGAGAACATGAGAGTGAAAGAAGAATAATACACCAGTAGTGTACGTTATAAGTTTACGTATTGATTAACCATGAGATAATGTGAAATGTTAATATTTAATAACACACTCATCTTTGAAGTATCAAATACTCTGTAGATATTTTTTTATCATGGATTCATCGAAGAATAAGTTAGAAGAAGAAACTTTTTTAATAATTGATTTGGGAATGATTTTTGTGAAGAAAACATTATCAAGGTTAAACAATTTTGTATCATAATAATCATCTCTACTAAATTATCTAATGAATAATGGTGAAAAATTAATATTGAAGAACAAAATATCTCATATATTGAGTGACACATCTTGGTGAATATATATTATTTAAGAATTATATATAAAATATGTAGTGATATGAATATTTTATATTGTATAT
The DNA here is from genome assembly GCA_963277665.1 of Viscum album. Lineage (NCBI taxonomy): Eukaryota > Viridiplantae > Streptophyta > Magnoliopsida > Santalales > Viscaceae > Viscum > Viscum album. The sequence continues at coordinate 633,494,461 of OY728138.1, read as the reverse complement.
CATTAAAATAAAATGGAATTTTATTATTTTCATAAAAGAATAAGTATATATATTATGTGTATTTATGGTCATTCTTGGGTTAAACGAAGATCGAATTCTATCATGTAGTTGGAATGTAATAGTTATATATACATGGTTTAAATATATTCAACATCTATTACTCTTGGTGTATAGGTAGGTCACCATGTGACTCTATAACTACAATGTAAGGATATTTGTGATTTCTCATAGAAATATGTAATATGTTGTCTTGTGAGATGATGGAAACATTTTTGGTATCACTATGTTCAAACGAATTTTAGTGAGACATTTATCAATTTATGGTGATTGAATTTTCTACCATATAAAATTCAAAGCATTTATTTAGTAGTGAATCCTTAAATTGGTTCAATAACTAATCAAGCAATGGATTATAACCATATATTGAACCTTTTCAATCCATGTGGTTCTATTTCTCTATTTATTTCATTATCCAAATAATTTTTCCTACACTTAAAGGAGTGGTTCAATAATGAATAATTCTATAAGGAAGAATTAATAAAATGGAATAATTCATAAATATTTTATCTTACCATTGATTAACCCCTACCATTATAGTTGGTTATAGATCATGTGGCACCATAAAATAAAAAAAATTATTCATATTTATTCATGAGGATGAGTCAGGACAAAAATCTTTATAGTTTGAATTTAATTTTGCCATATTTTTTGTATAGTGAAAAAATTGAAGGAATTATATAATAATAGTTTTTGTATCACATTAATGTGGACATGGTTTGTTTATTTTTTATTGTTTAAATATCATATATATTCATTATAAAAATAAATAATATGTAGGATCTAAATGGATATATTTACACTTGGTTTTTAAAGAGATGTGTGCAAATGTTTTCCCATGATTAATGATAGAATAAGAAAAACAATCTAGAAATAAAGAACTAGTTTCTATAATTGGTAATAAAAAATTAACATGTAGAAAAGAATTAGGATTGTATATATATAAATATATTTGTTGAATTACATTGAGATTATTCATAGAATAATTTTCTATGTGATAGGTTGTTACTATCATATAATATAAAAACATATTCACTAATATATCGATAACAATGAATTATCTTAATACTCTAATCATGGTCTAATATTTTATGTTTTATTAATATAATAAGAATTGATCACTTGAAAGAATAGGTAGGTATTCATGATAGTGGGAAATTTGAGTTATCATTCTTGGAAGTGGTAATGTTCCAAGATGTATATTCGGTCAACTATATGGTTGTAAATAACATTGGTTCTTTTAATTGATTTTGGGGCATTTAAAAATAAATGTTTGTACTCACATTTAATGAAGTTTAGTTTTTATGAACCATGTAAAATTAATTTTGTATCATGATAATTTATCTCATATTTAATTATTTTAGAGAGATATTGGTGGTTTTATAATCATGAAACACTATTATTATAATGGTTTATTTGAAATCAACTTATACTTAGCCACCCTCGTCCCCTCTAAAACTACCCTTCCATGTGTGGGTATAATAGAATTATACTATATAATAATCCATATAAAACAATAATAAATAAAATTGACTCTAAAATAATAATATTTTTGTTAAATTGAGAATTATACATAAAATCATATATTAAAAATCAATTAAAAAATATTTATCTACAAAATCTTTTAGGGAACATACAATGGAGGATAAGAGTGAAAAACTTATTAAAAAAATTATAAATTGAAATAATTTTACAAATTTTAATGGTAATTTTAGGTGAAAATATTAATAGAAAATAATTATAAGATAATATTGTCAAGAATAAATTTTAATCATGAAAAGTAAGTCAAAATATCCTATATGGAGGTAACCTTTTCCCAATTTATTAACCTTCCAAATAATTCATTTCCACTTATCAGTGAAATCGACAAATCATATTAATATATTTCATATAAAATTATTATATTTTTTAAACTCAATATAATCTAAATTATAAGTAAATAACTTCATGTGAAAAATTTCAATTATTTACATGATGTAAAAGACATTACATGTAAATATTCAATGAAAAATTCAATTAGAGAACATTAACTAGAAAGGATTACTGAACAATATTAATTATTATTATAGACTAACAATATATGTGCCTAAATATAAATTGGTTTTTATGAAATATATACTCCACTAGGACAATCATTTGGATCCAATAAAACATATATTGATGAATTTTACTATTATAATTAGTATAATTCAATTGAAAAAGAAAATGAAAAAAATAGTTAAACTATATTTTATTTATTTGTAAACAATATATTTTCATTTAAAAATAATAATTCAATATTATTTCATAACAAATGAAAAATATTTATTGTTAAAATATTTCATTCAAAAAATTATACATGAATCCATAAATTATAATCAATAATTGGAAATTATTTTAATACCAAATTCTTAAATAAATATATAAATCTTATATTTAAACATTTCTTATTATATATCCACATAGAAAATATATTTGAGATCTCTAGTGGTAAATTATAGTTTATGTATATTGTGGATAATATTAGATTAAAATTATCAGGGAATATTACATTTGATGAAACCACATTATTACATCTTTATAAGTATTTTCATTAATTGTTTCATTAAAAAATTACTGTTGGAATAATATAATAATTTCTGTAAAAATTATATTTTATAATTAATTCATCCTTATAAATAAACATTTCCTTATAATTTCCCATTAAATCCCTTATTTCTAATAATTATTAATCCATATATAAAATAAATTGAAAATTTTCTAATATAAACATGAAATGAGATCCTTTATCAAAATTTTAAATGAAGTTTGATTGAATAATATGAATGGAAAAATACTATTTAATAACTTCTATTAAGATATCATGGGGGGGAAAATCAACTAAAGTATTTCACCATTACTCTTCCTATAAAACCATTCACCAAAATTTATGTTAATGAACTATATATTGGATATTCATTATAAATATTATAGTTGAAATTTTGACAATGATAATTGGATAAATAAAAAAATTTATTATAACAGAAATTTTTACAAATGTTTTATATTTATCTTTTTACGAAAAATTATCACACCAAATTAACTATTTGAGAGAAAAAAATATTTTAATGATATATAAACATAATTTTAGACTTCTAGAACAACACTAAAATTAAAATTATAGGTAAAACATTTAATATTAATTCATTTCATTTTAATTTATGATTATTGAGTATATTATCCAAATAAAAACATTTATGTCACCTTTATATACTAATGCTAATTATTTTCATACTTATTTTCATTATTCATTACACTCCCATCCCAAAAACTATAACATGTCCCCAGAAATCACTAAATGATATGAAGATATAATTTTTAATATTATGTTATTCTTGAGCGTAGAGGATAATATAAAATATATATTGGAACAAAACTAATAAATATAATGACATATATACATGATCATTTCTTAGTGGATGAAGGTTGTCATAACACATGACTCTAAATTCAAGAAACAAATTATAACAATGAAAACATATCTTCCCATAAGATTTGAATTTTTTGAACTAGATAACTATTGAGTTTAATTTTCACATATATGTTTGTTAATTAATTTTTGACTATCTAATAGCACTATTGAACAAGATAGGACACCTAAATTTCACAACAGAATAAAATATTCGAACACAATAATTATTTATTTTATAATAAAATTATTAAAATATATAAATTCATATGAAATATAAATTTTCGGACATGTAAAAATAATCTCCTAGATTTTATAATTTGAGGAGATGTAATTACATGTCCTAGTAGAAAACCCCAATAATTTAACGAAATATTTATTTTCAACCTATAAAGATATCATATTACTATATTTTAAATATTTTTGTATAAATACAAGATATTTTACCAATTATATATTAATGTTTCCGAGTTATCATTATAAATGGTTCAATTTTTTGGAATCAAATTTTTTATTAATAATTAATTATTTACAATTATTTAAGGCCACCAACGAGATTTAAATTAAAAAAAATCATAAAATTGCATCCCCTCTTTACATCTTCTATGTAACATTCATCCCTCAAGACATAAATCTATCACAAAATTGGCTCTTGATAATGTTATTCACCAAACCAAATTTTTCCACTTTAAATAAATTACACATTATCAGTTGCTATATAATTTCTATTTTCTAGTATAATATATAATACATTATTTCAGTGCTGAACCCAAACTCCAAGCCCCTATTGAGTGATATATCCATTATATGAAATCAAACACACAATGATCAACCAATATCCTAAGACACTTATTTAACAAATTTGTACCACTACCCACCCCCCATAATTTATCATCCCTTATTCAATTTCTTCTAAAAATATAGACACATAGATCAAATGGATTCATTAAATTTATAGAGTTTTAATACTCTTTGAAGTTTTATAGAAAAAAAATCAAAAAATGATGAATAATCCAAACAAAAACATTATAAAGATCTATCAAGACATGTTTATTAAATACCATTTATATAAATGAATATATGGAAAATAAAATACACTCTAACTATCATGTTATAATTTTAATTGATTTTTTTAATGTTGCATTTAAAAAAAAATTAACTATCATAGATGATCAACTGAGTAATGGGATCATAGATCATAACCTATGGTCCAACATAAAATTCATTTCATTATTTTACTATATTTATGTAATTGAGTAAGGAGGTAGATAATTTATTCCCAATATGACTTTATTTCTAAAAATATTAATTAAATAAGGTTACCAACTCTATGAATTATTTTAATACTATAAATGATCAGGATTACATGTTTAAAGGAAAACTCTCAATTAATAACATCATTTTTTATTTTCATTATAATTTTTATAATGTATTTAAATTATTATATTAACAATATAAAATTATTAAACACTTGAATCCATAAAATATCCAAAATTAACCATATTAAAAATTCATTAGAATATATGGTATATAAATTATTGATTTTAGGTTTAATTTATAGATATATTACTATAAAATTATATATATTTACACCATACCTCAACAATTCTTATTTTTTAGTATTATATAACGAACTTGTGATATGTAATAAAATAACCCCTATATTAAAAATATAAATTGATCCAATTATTTATATAATTTTCAATAACATAAATATAGTAAATCCTTCAATATTTTCTAAACAGTATTCATTACGATATATTACATTAAAAAAACTAATCTAATATCAACACTCATTTATTATAAGCATTCATATATGTTTTGTAATATTTTGTAAAAAATATTAAAAAATTGAAATGTTTATTTAAATATAGTTATATGTAACTATGATGGTATTTATATCATTTATAATGATTCTATTTTTATAATTCATGATAATTTACAATGTGAGTTTTCTTGTAATCAAACCATTTTTACTCAAGAAACAATGTTGAAGTCCATTAGCCACATGAATCTTAATTCTAGAGATTACATATATCATTATCATTTATATATTTATATCATATGTGTATTCATAAAATAAATATTTTAATTAAATTAATTATTTATATGAGACATATAACATTTCGATCCCAAATATATATAATCATTCAATATTTTTTTAGAATACATGAAAAAAATATAGAAGGATCAAATATATTTCTATTAAATAATTGAGAACATTGTGAACACTATGTTCAGAATGGACACATAATATATTATTTTTACTTAATAAAGACACTATATTAAATACCTATCACACATGGTAACTAAGACCTTTTTAAAAAACATCCCTACATTGTTTATAACTACACACGCAATAATAAATTCATTTTTTGGGTTTGAAAAATATGTATATAATCATGTACATAACATTTTTACCCTCAGGTTTATGTTATTAATATGATGAAAAAAATCCTGAGTGTAATAATATATATATATATATACATGTTTATATATTATTCTAAACATTGATAAATCCAAATATAAACTTCTGTATGTGTCTCGTGAAAAATATATGTATCCTTATATGGTCCCTTAATCATAATAATCCTAACATATCATTGTAACTCATGAATTTATGAGATGATCATTTGTAATGGAGAATTAAAATTTACCGCTAAATGGGAATATATTATAGAAAATATTTTAATATAAATTTAATATAAATAAATAAATAGTATAAAAATTATTTTGTAAAATATATAAAATTGAAACATAGTATATTCAAAAGATTTATATCAGTTTTATAGATTTAGGATATATTAAAATTTAAAATATTTTACATTTGATCAATTCAAAATAAAATTTTCCTCAATAAAATAATATTGACTTTATATATCTATTGAATGTGTTTTTCTCTCTTATAAAATACTTCCTTAAAATTTTTTTCCACCCAAAAATTCATTAAATCGAGAAATATAATATTTTTATGGTGTCATTTTTATAATGGATATTCGTAGACCAATGGGGTGATAAGTGATCCTAAAACATAATTAACATTAAGATCAGTTAAGAATATTATTATTAACAATAATATTTTCACCACAAATAATATTCATATATATATTAAAATGGACCTATTCCATTCCATTATTTTTGAGATAATAGACATTTTAATAGACTTATTTAATCACCATTGTAATTTTGAAAATAAATTATAGTAAATTACTTCTAAAAATCATTACACTAAATCCAAATATTATTAACACACGTATTAGTACTTATGTATATCCTTGGTAATAACATTTTGATTATTACTAGGGTTTAATTATTATCGAATAATTTATCAACTATTTATTTGATAAATTTATATATTTGAAGAAAACCATGATTTAGAAATTGAATTTCCATTTAAATTTGAAATTTTACAAAACAAATAAGAATGTGATAATTGTGGTAAAACATGATCATAAAAACATGGATCTAAAAAACTTCTCAATTGGATAAAAATTTAGAGATAAAATTAATTTCATTTTGTATTGTATGCCTTCATTGAACAACAAAAATACCCCACCATAAAAAGAGATGAAAAAGTAATATGATAACCTATAATAATCTTTCTTATGTGAGAATTATCAATCTCTAATAATCCTTTCAAATGTTTTATCATGATACCCACATTAAAAATTGTTAAGTGTAATCAAAACCCCAAGAAATCCTTAGGATATAAACTATTGGATTTAAGATGAATTATCCTCTAGGTTATCATTCATAAAAAAAATTTGGAGTAAAATGAGTAAACAGGTAGGAAATATCAAACAAGATTTAACATAATACATGTAGTCATTGTTAAGAAGGATGTAACCAATATGTTGGATGCTGGAATTATTTTTCTTATCAATTATAGTCAATAGGTGAGGCCTAAATATATTATCCAAGAAAATGTGTCTTGAAATTATTTCATATTGAATTCAATGAGATTTCCAATGATATATTTCTAAAAAAATTGGGAATATTCATTGACTATATGAAAATAAATTTTTTCACAACAAATGACCAATTTGAATTTTAATCTTATGATCAAGTCCTAGAAAGGCTTGATAGAAACCCTGAATATTTTTTCATGGTGCATTATGTAGTCATTTATAAATTATCATTTTATTATATTTTATGATAAAACCACATTAACATTCCCATTTGGAATCTTTGTATATATTATAATAATGTTCACCTTATTTAATCATTATGGAATATTATATAGGATTATAGGAATTATTTTCTCCCTATTAAAAATAAATATTTATTGATGTTTAAATGGTTGACTTTATAGTTTATGGTTTATCATTATAAATTCAATTGAAAAATATGGTACATATCCTTGTAACATGAATTAAAAAAAACCATATCCTTAATTTTGAAAACTGAAATTTTGTAGTGAATAAGGGGTTTGTAATTTGTCATATTTTTTATAGATATGTAATTTATGTCGATCTCTAATATTTTGAGTTTATAACATCATTTCCAAACCCAACATAAATTAATAATTCTATTATAAAGGTTTACCATCCATTGTAATTATTTCTCAACAAATGCATCCAATTACTAATTTATGGTAGTTATAAAAAAATCCTTTAATATTAAATTATAAAAAAATTATCCAACCCATTTTAAACCACCCTACTGTGGAATTAACATTGAAATCATGGTTCATGTCTCTGACATTTTTCATTTATATTTTTTGAGGCAATGGATAAAAAATAAAACCACATCTAACAATTTTTCTTCCAAAATATTATAATGAACCCCAAAAATATAAATAACATCTAAGAGATAATTTTTAGTAGATTTATTTTCATTGGAAAAATTTAATTGTTATATGCTAGGCTCTTATGTGACTGTTTTCCTAGACTACTCTATAATTTTATTTTTGATGAAGAAACACGATGTAAAACCAATATGTTTTAAATGGATATTGTTATTATATAAGTTTGGCATTATGGTAAAGAATAACATTGGATGCTAAAAACATTTTTCTAGTAATTTTAATAGGTTAACATCTATTTTGAATTTGAAATAGTTTATTTGAAAAATAATTAAAAAATATTCCTTAGAGAAGAGTTTTATTCATTTAAGATTGATAGACCATGATTTTCGAATACGGTGAATTATTATTTTTATGTGAATTCCCAAAAAAAAATTAATTTTTTATTTATATTATATGGTTATTTAATTAATTACATTAGGTATGATCCCTACTGATGGAATTTTAAAAGTGATAAACTTATTATGAGATTAATTCCAAAATATTAATTTCGATCAGACCTATATATTTTTTATACATTGAGAAGTGGAGTACAATTTATATCCCAATGAAATGAAATGAAATATCTAGATTCTAGGTTTTATTTTTCCACAATTATTACATATTAATTAGAGTTTTGTATAACAAGTTAAAATTTACAATTCAATGGATACAACAACAATGTTAATGTGATGCCTTAGTAAAAAAATTTACTTTCTCTTATATTTTCTTAATAGGGTATTTATTTCATATAACCTTTTACCATTTATTTTCAATATTTTTATGCCTATATTAATATTGGTTATGGGTATCAGTGGTTAATGGATATTATAATTAGAGAATATGGTTTCAAAATAGTATCCATGAATGTGAATGTAAATTATTTTTCATTATTAAGATTGAAAATTTTTATTATCATTGTTCAAGGAATAAATTTTGTAATAAAAAACTAGAATCTATTTTTAGAAAATAATTATTTTTTCATAGGGTCAATACAAACTATCATCCGCAAACAAATATAATATATATATTGTCATATTAAAATATAAAATAAATTAAACATTTCTGAAAGAAAAAATAATGGATTATATTCTTTGAATAGATGATGAAATCTATGTTGATAGAACTTATTTTGAAATGTCTATTAAAATTTAACTGTTAATATTAGTTAATTTAAGGTAACATCTTGTGTCTCTTGAGTTTCTATAGAAATTATTTTGGGATGTTAAAACATGAAACATCGATATTTTTTTCGGGTAGAATAGATAGCAAATTACATTTATAGAATTAGGTTGATATCATAATATTTTCAAATTAAATCATCATGATGTTTAATGAAATACATAAATATTTTATAGTTGGAATGGTCCACCTGAGAAACTATAAACGATTGGATCAATTATAATGGGTAAAATCAAGATTAAATTTGTTCCATAGAGAATTTCATTCCAACTAGTGATGATCATTTATTTTTACTAATTCCATACATTTTGGTTCTATCTACATAAAATAACCTGATAATGTAATTCAATTCATAGGTAATGTCAATATATTGAATCTCTACAGGGATAATTTTTTGGAGCGTATATAGGTGGATATATGTTTTAAAAAATCTAAAAACAATGGAGTTATGTTTTTTCCCTTTCCATATAACATATTTTTCTTTATGTAGATTATTTTTAAATAACCCTTTCTATAAAAAAAGGTTTCAAAAATTGGGCAAATTATACAAAATAAGTGCTAGTGTCAGAACATACTTTTTAAATTATTGGTTTTTCCTATTTTATAAATTTTTTTGTATATTATCTATCACTTTTTTGAGATTTTTTATAATTTTGGATTCTTAAAGCTTATGATTAAATTATTATATATTTTGTTTTTTTAAAACCAAGTTATTGTGTTAATAACTTAGAGGAGTGAGTGACTTCTTATAGTGGAGGTGTTGCATTTTTTTAAATTTTTGAAAGAAGGAATTCCACACATGTTTTTCTATGTAAATTGAATCTAATAATTAAAATATTTTGATAAAGTGTTTATATGGTATTAATATGGTCATAAAATGGATGTTATATTTGTTTCAATAAAATTCAGACCTGTCGGTTTTTGTATTACTTCCTTGTTAATAAACATCTTCTCTTAATCGCTATAATTAATTTAACTCTCTTCCAAGAGTATTTTTTGTAAAAAAATAGTGTGAAATTAATAGAAATTTTAAAATTTTATTATTATAAATATTAAACTAATTATTACAAATTCCATCTACATAATTGGATGAAATAAATATAAAAATAATGTCACATACGGGATGAAAATGATTGTTTTCAATGTGAATGTGTTCAAATGTATGAAATATTTTTATATGAAATATCAATGTAAATTTTTTTGAATGATATAAGTTGAATAATTCCATGTAAATATAATATAATTAAGCTTTAAAAGTAATCAAATATATAATTTTACATTATTAATATAATAGATGATAAATCATATTTCAAGTGCAATTCAGTATTTTTCATTATTCATTAAAAAATGAAACTTTATATACAAATATAAAAAATTAAACGTACTAAAATTTTGAAATTAAAATTTAAAATATTATCTATTTTTTGGAAAATAATATTTTAAAAAGTGTCAAAATTTTGTTTTTAAACTAGTGTGCCATGAAAAGGTGGAAATTTTATCATTAGAGAAATATATGTTTTTATGCATAAAATTGGGTTTGTAATAAAAACATTTATATAAAATATATTATATGATTTTAAAAAATATAATATTAAAAATATTATATAAAAATATCATTAATATCATTCACAAATAGTAATTAATTTAATTTATTTACATAAAATCACATTGTGAGAATGAAAATAATTCATTTATATTTAATTGTTTTTATATTCATTTCTAATTAATTGGTATCCAATGAATTCATTTTAAATTTAGATAAACTATATATTATCATAAGATAGTTAATTTTACTCATAACTACTAATTTTATAGCTAAATGGTATTGTTCCTTTTAAAAAAATTTATTAATAGTCTTCTTCAAAATATGATCTTTCATATAACACAAAATATAGAACAATTTCATTATTCCTTATAACACAAGATAACTATGTGTTTTGTTAATTTCAAGGAATATAATAGATTATTTTTTTAAAATAGTAAATGTATAATATTTTCCCCATAAGATATATTCCTTTATATGATTGGTTTATTTTCACACTTGCCATCGAAAAAAATTTATTCTCTTGAGATTTTTTAGGGTGTTAATGAACATATGTTCTTTAAGAAGCTCACTTGTTCTTTTACACCATATGATGATATATTGGTTTGAAATTAAAATTACATAGATATTTTATTGCTGCTAATATTTATTCAACAAAATGTTTTCCCTTTTTTATGATTTTAAGGAGAAATAAAATTGATCTATTCTCAATATATCAATAAATTGTTTTTCATTTATAAAGAATAAAAAATTTACATAAATATTGATAGGGAGATTGTAATTGATTGAAAATTATAATTATGAAATTTTTCATCAAAAACTATTAAATCCTTGTTATTTTAATGTGCAATTTCTAAAATCTACTTACTACAATCTAAAGGACACTAAAATAAGAAAATTCATCATCACAATATCATGATCTAGACTCACATCAGGTATAGATGTATAACTTTTTCAATATGAGGGGAATCATAACTTTTTCTTGGATTAGTAAATCATTTTGAAAATGTATATTTTTAGCGTGAAATTTATGTGGGGTTGGTTTTCTTGTTCTTTAGATTTGAAATGAAGTTAAATGGAATGAATTAGAGGAATGAAGGACCTAGACATGTTTTTAAGGAGGCATGATATCTTTGGTTTTATATTGATAAAGTTTTGTATCACATTGGTATGTGTTGTGGATTTTCCTTAATTTTATTTTTATTTATAATTTTTTAGTATTCTATGTGCACATAATGGGTGAATCGAATGAGATAATATTTTGATTATGTTTGTGTGTATTTTAATGGAATAATATTTAAACATTTACTAATTTGAGTTTAATTATAACACATTTACATTTTAGGGATAATTTGAGATTAAATGATAAAATTTAAATATTTCAAGGTTTAAGGTCAATCAACATTTATTAAATACAATCAAATCCTTAAAAACAATGATTAGTGGGAATCAATGTCATGGATTAGTATCCTAGAGGCACATATTCCAAAATTAAGGATTACTCTATAAAAATAACAAAGACGATAGGTCTCATTGATAAACACATTTATGTAATATTATAATGATATTTAACAGAATATATAATCTTCATTCTCCAGGAATTGCAAGACCTGTGTTACCCCACCCCTGGAAGATCCAATTGTCTAAAAAAATCCAAGTATCAATTCCAGATCTAGTATTATGTATCAGCCCACATTCAATCATTGTAATCATGTTTTCATTCGATAGTGATGTTTCCCCCTACCATAATGTTGTTTCATGCTAGTTAAAAATAAGTGATAGCTAGCACCTCCTTACCACAATAACCTATGGGTGGAGGACCCGATGATGGGTTCCAGCACACCCATATCTATTTTGAGCATACCACCTCATGATGCTTGTGGGGATCTAATGAGACCATCATATTGATTCATCAGTTCATATGAATGAAATCAGTATCCACCAATACCTATGGTAGGGTTTCCATCTCCAAAAAAATAGGACATAATGATGAATGATGGTTGTTAGAGTGTAAATCCCTCTTAGGAGGATGCACACCCATTGACACCTAAAAACACCATTATCCAAATGCATCCATTCAATTTTGTATAACCATTGTGATACTTTTACACCATAAAACAAATATGTCCAAATACCTAGGTATAACATATGAATAATTTACCAAATATTACCGAGATGGACTAATATTTTATAACCTACCCAACACCACTTCCACTTTAGATTTCCTACCAAGGGCTAGCTCCACATTAAAATTTCCAATCGATCACCATCACCAGCCAAACAGAACATGCAACTTTTTGTTGATCTAGGGCCAAACATAACCCTATCTTATATAGTATCAAATTATATTAGAAAACCCATTATCTTCCACCCTATATATTGCAACAATATTTAAACATAAAAAGTGTAAAGAATATCAATAAATCATGAGGCACCACAGAAATTTCAAAAATATGACGCTCAATATAATTTAATTTCAAATAACTAATAAATAAGAGATCACATATATGTAGTGTTGGTGTAAATATAATTGATGTGGAAGTAGGAGTAGGACAATTTTGATGGGAGATCGACCGAACATAGAGTGGAAGAAAGAAGGGAAATTAGCATTAACTATTGATAATTTCCTTCTATACTCCTACTCTAATGAATACCTAACCCAAATCAATGAGGTGGGGGTAATGATTCTTCAAGGTATTCAAAATTAATCTTAATGGATAATATAACTACTCCTGGGTAGCACGTTTCCATTCTTTTACTAATTTTATAGATCAAAACATGTGGTATGGGTTATAATCGTCTCCCTATGTGAGGACCCAACCAATCCTAGAGAATTTTTATCAATCTCAAGATTGGAATTATATATGAGATTAGTTTTTCACAATATTCATAGATTCCATGTCAATAAGGACTTAGATACAAAATAATTCCCATAGAGAGTGATGGGTATTACTATCTCATCTTCTATATTACAGTCATAAAATTAACAATATTCATCAATATTAAGGAATTATTTTTAGTAGGCTTCCTTTAGTATATGGATTAAATTATTTAGTAATAAAAAGTGCTAATTAAAAATTCTTGGGTACCAAATAAATTAGTAAATGTGGAAAAAAATTGGCTAGGATAATTATACTCCCCAATTATTAAGGTTGACCTCACGATAGAATATAAAGTTTTACAAAGACCACATATTCCTCCATTGAAGACTATATTGAAATGGAGAGTTCCTGGTTAAGGTTTTTTCTATTCAAAAATTCTATAAATGAATGATAAAAAACTAATAATCATATAATTATACTTGTGGTAAGAATATGAAGTGCCTAAATGTGTTTAGTTTCATTTGATTTTAATTAGTCAATTTAGTCAAATAAATACAATAATGTATTCAATGATTGATTGGGTATCTATACAACATGAAAAAATATTGATCTACCCACATATTGGGAATAGACAAAACATTTGTTTTCTACCATTAAATACATGAATAGATATATTCATGTGGGAAGCCCTTAAATTATATGATTGAGGGAGTGAAATTCATGGTAGACCATAAAAATATTTATGGATACAAATCCCATTCATTTTATAAATATATTGAACCATCACTATATTGGATATAGTGAATTAGATGAATGACCTATATATATCTGTGTTAAAAGCTAGATTAATTTGAGGATGAAGAGAAAAATCTATAGATAAATCTTCCATATATTCCTATGAATTCATCTATGATATATTATCATGAAATAAATATGTATAAAGGATTAACTGATGTTTTGTGTTTACTTAAATCTTATGATTAGTGCATAATATTGAAAAAATCAACATGAAATGTTTTCAATTTTTTAAAATACCTTTATAATCATTGTAAAGTGTTTGAGAGTATTACCTAAATTACCAAAATTAACATTATTTGTTTTTTATAGGTTGATAATGTTTGGAGGTGGATTGGATGATCCCTGATTCAAGATCATTGAAATTTAAATAATCCACACATTTATTGGATCCACATAGCTAAAGAAAAATATTTATTTGAATGGATGATGTATGAGAATTTTATGATGTACTTGAATATATCCATTTTTGAAGTTTGATGAAAGGAAATCTATGCCATGTGCATGAAAAAGAGTAATATATTTTGATGGCATATTCGAACTACACATAGTAAAATTCTACTATATATCTATATGGAGATCCATGAAACATAATGAATAACATCATATGTGAATTGGTATATAAGAATCATAAATTGAAATTCATATATGTGAAACAACAAAAAAGGAATTACCTCATTTTTTTGAACCTACACATGTTAACCAAATGTTCATGTAATAGAATTTTTCTTATATACTAGGTTAAAAATACCTCATTGCATTAATTTTTTTATTCTGAAGAATAAAATGAAATCAGATAAGGGGTTTTTATGAATTTTTTAGCAAAAAACCATAATTATTAATCAAATAAATGATGCATTAATACAATGATATGATCAAATACGAAGTACATTTATATTAATTTCTTGGTGATAAATTTGATTTTATGGTTTTTCAATAATAACGATGATAAACCGACATCAATTCTTGGTTATTCATAAAATCATAAAATCAATGTGATAAAATTATGCCTTAGAAAGGTTATTTTTTTGATATTAAGTTATTATTAACATGTATGAGATTCAATAATGTACATTTTATTTAGAACAACATAAGCTGCAAGGTAGAGTCCCACAATGCATAAAAGTTCTTTATTCATTCATAGAATGTATTGAAGGTTAAAATAGAATATTTTGTGGAATAATTATACGGAATGTGGGTATTTAAATATAATATATATTATCATTATATTTATTTTTTTCTTTTCAATAAAATTAATTATTAATTTATATTGATTTCTGGAATAATTTCAATGTTGATAGGTGAAAATTGATGTGGAAAAGTGAGTATTCTATAATACTTATTTTCTATTTTTGAAAAGAGAAAAAATATTTCAAATGAATCAAATTTTTATAATGATTAATTAATTTAACAAATACACATGTGTACTTGTATTTTACAAATATTAAGAAGAGTAAAAAGGATAAAGAGGAAGAAGAGTCCATTTTTCGTGTCTTGCGTGAGTTCTAGATTTATAAAGTTGACAGTTTTTGTAATGTAAATAAAATTGAAGAACAATATCAAAGGATAATAAATATAAATATAATTTCACACAATGTTGATATGTTTTTATATTTTTACTATCGAATGAAATTTGATGACACATCAATACTATAACATCAAGGATATATAAGTTGGATAATAGTAAAAAACTACAGGGATTACTTTATATAATGACCCATACATTACATACATGGTTATTATTTCAAAAATTGAAGCATACTTATTACAACATATAACAAAACCATGAAAGGACTATATAGGTATAGTGTCTTTAGAAACTGGGAAGCATAAACTACTGGTTCATATATCATCTACATTGTCTCCTATTTATTTTATCACATCTAGAGTGCCTTTTGGCATATTTTATTTAATACTCTTCATCCAGACCCGGGGAAAAGAAAACATACAAAATGGGTGAGCTCAAATGCTCAGTAAGGGTAAAAAAAGAAATATCAATCATATAATATTCATAAGAACATAACATTTTAAATATCTTAACCTGCATAAGAGATCATAATATCATAACATGGGATAAATTATAGTGGTGAAATGTAATCCCAAATAATCATAACTTAAAACATGATACTTTGTTGCATACACACATAATCATAGAAAATCATTTCATATAAGTCAAGACATATAGCCAAGACTATCATAGCGAACAAAGTCCATTACTGAACCGAGTTCACTACTCATTCTAGTCCTATATCATTGAACTGGTTTAACTTACCATTCCATCCATGTCTATATCATGAGATATAAATCATTACCCAATTAATTTGAGGGAGATATAGGTCCCACCTATCTCATAATGAAATCATTCTTTCGTGTGCCACAAAATCATAAATCATACATCATAGCATAACACATGTAATAGAATGGGATTCTTAAATATCATGCCATCATAACATAATCCATATCAAAAAAATGGTTATCATTTCATAATAAGAAGAATAAGACCATGTAAATAATGGAGACATTATAATTGAAACATGCACATATGAAATAATGTCATCTTAGATGGAAAATGGTTTTGATAGAACACTTGAAATGAATTCTTGAGGAAAATGTCATTTCTACTTCAAAAACATATTTCCTTTCTTAACATGTCATAGAATTTTAAAATAAAATAAGTTGATTAAAAATAAACTTGAAAAATTGTAAAGGAAGCTTCATGGAAGTAATTTTATATGAAATCATAAAAATCCATTCATGCTGTAAAAGTTAAAAAAAACATTCTTCTCGTACTTTGGCCAAAAAATTCAAAAAGTACTTCGTACAAAAAACAACAAAAGATTCCACTCATATCTTTTACTAAAAACTCAATGAAGGGTAAAATTTGTTTTAAACAATTGTAGGAGGATATAAATAATATTACATATTGAGGAAACATGGATTTGGATGATAAAAACACCCTAGTAAATACCAAAGTATAAACAATCTCAGATAAAAACGAGATTGTGAGATTTTCCCTTAACTTAGGTTTGATTTGCTTCGTACGTGTCTGAAACTCCTGTATAATGATTTAAATAATTTTATTGACTTATTCCATAATCTTACTCATTTTTATGATATCGTATATGGTCATATTCCTAACTTTTTATTAGTAATATTTCATTGCTACTTGTTATTCAGGTGTTTATTGCTTTATGATCTTTTGCGTGTTTTGACGAATAAATTCTTATTCTTATTTTCAGGTTATAGATACCACATTTACAGAATGGTATTAGTGCAATATATATCATATTTAGACCTTCAATTCATTTATATAATCATTATACAATGATGATCTTGTAGAACGAGTCGAATCCCATCGTGGAGATGGTAGGCCGTACGTACACACGAGCGATGATATCACTCCCATGATCGTGAAATTGTATTGAAGTGTATGTATACTATTTCAGAATAAATATCACTTTAAAATAATCATATTTAGTTATTATTTACACCATTATAAACATCCAAGTAGGGTGGTGGTGGGAAAACTTATTACAGCACGGCGTGGAGATGATATTCCGTATGTACGCATGCGCTGTGATTTCGTTTTCCGTAGGATGGATAATTGGTGAAAAGGGGTTTTTTCATATTTATAATAAAATATCAGTATATATTTAATACTGATGTTATTACTTCATAATGAAACAACTAAAGAAGAATAAGTTGAAGAAGAATGAAATTGGAAAGGATTGGTAATTGATATTACCTCTTCTTTGACGCGCCTCTTCTTAAACCTATTTTAGTGCACTAGGGTTGGTCTTTGAAGAAGACCAGGACCCCTAGGATGTTTCTAGGGAAGTGGAAAAGAGAAATTGGTAGGGTTTGGCTGATCTTTAAGGCTCAAAGTGGTGTGCTGAGGAGAGGGAGTAGGTGCCCTTTTATAAGGGAGGAGAGGGGCACCTTTGGACAGTGTGAAAATATTATTTTATTATAATCATTTCATCAGTTTCAAATGGTCAAAAAATCATTAAAGATGAAGATAAGATTACTCATGGTAGAAATAAAATCATTAAATCAGAATTGGACATGTTTTGGAAAATATTTTAATCATTATAATCTTATTTATTTAAATCATTTATTAATGAGGTAAATACTGCATCATTATTGTGTCATAAATAATTTAATTTATTTGATGTCTAAAAATTATGAAAAACTTTCACCATGTAGGAAATATTTTTTTATTTTCAATTAATATTTATAGTTGAAAATATATTTTATAAAACTCCATATAAAAATTAATTACTAAATGATTTTTGTTAATGCCAATTTTGACTTTACAATAAATTAATTTATCTAATGTGTCAATTTCATTCTTAATTGGTGAAATGGGGTCCCAAAATCTACCCAAGAATGCCTATGGTCGGCCATTACTCATCCAATAAGGCTTGGACAAGTGTTAAGGTAATTTTTAATTATTATAATATTCTTTTAACCGTGAATTACCCTATTTATCTTTAACTGTAGTAAATAAAATTCAAAAGTTACTATTCACCAAAATTTATTTTCATCTTATTGAAACACATTTTACTTCTTGATAACAACCATGTAAGTCATATTTTTTAAATTAAATTCAAATAAGTTGGAAATTTTCATTTAAATGATAGATTCAGTTTTTTTAACTACCACTAAGTGGTTTCACGATTCATCAAAAATTGAAGTTTTTAAGAAAAATACCAAAAATTCAGCCAAAGCTATATTTGATATTCGAAATTCAAAAATGATGTCCATTTTTTCAAATTCAAAACATATAAGTGGAATTAATTAATTTTAAAAATAATTCCCCTTATCAAAACAAATAGTGTGTTTTTAAGAAACAATAACTATCAAAAGATTGACACTTGTTTATGTCCAAATTCAAAGTGAAATAAATTCCAATGACCAAAATTGGATTAAATTGTAAAAATATATTCTAATTACACTATAAAACCAATTAAAAATATAATCGAACCATATAAATTATTGCGATGAAAAAAAGTTGTTTTTAATTATAATATATCGTGTTTTTACTATTCATTAAAATTTAAAGGTAATCAGAATAATATGAAAATTTTATCCAAAGTAAATTTTAATATCCTGATTCCAAAGAAGAATTTTATTTTGTCAAATTGAACTTATAAACATGTCAAAAACTAGATTTAATGTGGTTTCACCATCAAAAGGTGGCAAAACTGCATTTTTAAAAAAATATTTAATTTACCCAAAAAATTTATTTTGTTCTCATAACATGTTCTAGAAAATATGCAAGATGAATAATAATGTCATAAGATTTAAAATTCAGTTAATAATATTCATAATGTCTTGTTTATAAAATTATATTAATATATTGTTGTTTAGTGGAACTCGGTATTGCGTACTACACACGCTATCGAGGAAGGTCGTGATTGCGTGTAATGCAAGCCAAGCTAGTGTTGTGTGTCGTGGAAGATTTCTTTGATGTTGTGTATAAACTAAGACATAAAAAAATACTTCTCATAACATATCAGCGTGTTAAATTCTATCCCCCTTAAAATGAATTTCGCCCTTGAAATTCGTCACTTCGTACAAATAGATGAGGATACCTCTCCCTCATCATATCCTCAACCTCCCATGTAGCTTCTTCTAATTGGTGGTTCCTCCATAAAACTTTAACCAAGCGAGTGGTATTGTTCCATAGAAATTTTTTGCTACGATCCAGAATCCCTATCGGCTCTTCCTCATGAAAAATATATTGCTCCAGTGGTAAAACTTCTGAGATGAGTACATGTGAAGGATCATGTATGTACTTTCTTAGGAGAGATACATGGGACACATCGTAACTTGAGAGAGATTCAGTGGATGTTCCAATTAGTAAGCTACCTTCCCAACACGATCCAGTATTTTGAAAGGACCGATATACCTAGGGCTCAGCTTGCCCTTCTTTCCAAATCTCATTACTCTCTTCCAATGTGATATTCATAAGAACACTTTATCACCCACTTTAAACTCTATGTATTTTCTTTAGTTGTCGGCATAACTTTTTTGTCAACTTCGAGCTGCTCTTATGTGTTGTTAAAAAGATCTGACCTTTTCTGCTATTTCATCAACAAGATCAGGTCCTAATAGCTTTCTTTCCCTAACTTCATCCCATAAAGTTGGAGTTCTGCATTTATTTCCATAGAGAGCTTCATAAGGATCCATCAGAATTCTGGTGTGAAAGCTATTATTATAAGAAAATTACACCAAATGTAGGTGTTGATCCCATCAACCATTGAAATCCATAGAGTAAGCTCTCAATGTGTCTTCTAGAGTTTTACTTGTTCACTCAGACTGACCATCTATCTGAGGATGATAAGCAGTGCTGTAACTCAACTATGTATCTAGAGTTTGCTTAAGTCTTCTCCAGAACATCGAGGTAAACCTCAGATCCCAATCAGATATAATGGAAAGTGGTACTCCATGAAATCTTACCACTTCCTTTACATATATCCTGGAAAGCTGATCTAGAGAGAAATTTTCTCTAATAGGAATGAAGTGTGCTAACTTCGTAAGATGATCAACTATGACCCAAATAGCATTATTTCCTTTGGATGTTTTAGGAAGTCTAATGACAATGTCCATAGTGATTTTTTCCCATTTCCATTCGGGTGTGGGTAATGGTTGTAACATCCCATTACACTTCTGTCTCTTAGCTTTAACTTGCTATGAAACCAAGCATCGAGAGATATATTCAGCAACATCTCTTTTCATGCTATCCCACCATAAGTACTCTTTCAGGTCCCTATACATCTTCGTGCTTCCAGGATGAATAGAGAATGAAGAACTATGACCCTCATCCAGTAGATCCTTCTTTAATTCTTGGATGGGAGGAACACAAACCCGATTCCGGAAACTTATTATCCCATCACAATCAAATTTGAATTAAGGAACATTTCTCACCTTTTTTGTAACCCTACATCTTTTTTTGTGCCTCTTTAATCATCACACTTATAGATGGTTGAAAATTCATTTGAGAAAGATAGGACTTTTCCCCTTCCATTATAATTCCAAGATCCATCCTTCGTAAATCCATAAAGATTGGATTTTTTTTATCCTCATCATAGATAAGCTAGCATGGTCTTGTCGACTTAATGCGTCTGCCACCTTGTTTTATTTTCCAAGGGGGTAATGAATTGAACAATCGTAATCCTTAATCAGCTCCAACCATCTCCTTTGATGAATATTCAGCTCCTTTTGTGTGAAAATATACTTTAAACTTTTATGATCAGTATAAATATCACACCGTTCACCATAAAGATAATGCCTCCAAATCTTTAATGCAAAGATTACCATAGCTAACTCCAAATCCTGAGTTGGCTAATTTTTCTCATGGATTTTCAACTTTCTTGAGGCATAAGCTATCAACATATCATTTTTCATGAGAACACACCCCAATCCCTTCTTGGATGCATCACTATAGATCACAAACGGTTCTCCACTACATGGAAGTGTGAGCACAGGTGCACTGGATAACCTTCTTTTCAACTCCTTGAAATTCTCTTCACACTCCTCCATCCACACGAACTTAACTCCTTTTCGAGTCAACCTAGTGTGTGGATTAGAAAATAGTGAAAAATAATTCACAAAATATCGATAATATCCAGCCAAACCAAGAAAAATTCGGATCTCAGTGACTTTTGTCGGTCTCGACCATCATTCAATAACCTCTATTTCTATTGTATCCAAATATATCCCCTATTTTTAGATTATCTGACCCAAAAATAAAACTTTCTGAAGCCAAAATTCACACTTGGTAAATTTCGCATAAATATTCTCCTTTCTTAGGGTCTTCAATACAATTCTCAAGTGATATTCATGTTCTTCCTTGCTCTTTGAATATACAATAATATCTTCTATAAAGACTACCACAAACGGATCAAGATAGTCTCTAAAGACTCTATTCATTAGATCCGTGAAGATAGCAGGGGCATTAGTAAGACCAAATGACATCACTATAAATTCATAGTGTCCATACCTTATATAGGAATCTGTCTTTGGTATATCCTCTTTTTTTACCCTTAATTGATGATACCATGAACGAAGATCAATCTTGGAAAAGTATTGAGCTCCACGTAGTTGGTAAAATAAGTCATCAATGCATGGGAGATGATATTTTTTCTTCATAGTGATCTTGTTATGTTCTCGATAATCAATGTAGAGTCACATTGATCCATCTTTCTTCTAAACAAACAGAACAAGTGCTCCCCAAGGTGACACACTAGGTCGTATGAATCCCTTATCAAGATTCTCTTGGAGTTTCTTCTTTAATTCCTGCAACTCAATTGGGGCCATTCTATAAGGTGTATTTCAAATAGGCATAGCACCTGGTAAGAGTTATATTGAAAAATCAACTTCAATATTTGGTGGAAGAACTAAAAGTTCCTTCGGAAAGACATCATCAAACTCCCGTACAATGGGCATATTCTTAATCGTGAGATTATCTCCAACCATTTGAGATAAATAACCTTCATTTAGTGGAATCAAGACCCATAAGATGGAATAAATTTCTATTGGAATGTTATGTTCATCCTTGCATCGATAGATGATCATAGATTGATCTAGAATATGAAATGTGACTTCCCTTCTTTGGAAAATGATATGAGCTCCATATAAAGAAATCCAATCCTTGCCAATAATCTCATCATATTCCACTATAGGAAAGATCACATGATTTTCAAGAAGCAATTTCCCACAAACTTCAATCGGAGAAGAATTGTAAACATTTGATGTGACTGTTGTGCCATTAGGGGTTGTCACAACTAATACAACATCTAATTGTTGAGGTAATATGGTGATACCCTTAGAAAATTCTTCAGAAATAAAAGAGTGGGTGGATCCAGTATCAAATAAAACATTTTCTACTTTAGAGTGGATGGTAAGTGTACCTTTCACCACTTCGTTATCATACTCCACATCGCCGATAGTAATTACATGTGACATTCCTTTGTCTTTGGCCTTAAGAGTTTGTTGACGTCGATCATCATCAACAACCGTTGTATTTGGGAATTGATTAGCATAATGCCACATCTCCTTGCACTTGAAACATTGAAGTGTAGGAGGTGCATTCTGTGTATCCTTTTCTGTGTTCGTATCATTAGACATCTTCTTCCCATTATTTCAATATTCATCTTCCCGATGACGTTATTTTACACACATAAAACATTTTCTTTTCCCTTTAAGACAATTATCTCCATGTTTCATTCCACAATTTGAGCATAAAGGAAAACTCATCTTCTTTTCAGTGTGGTCTTTAGATTTTCCTTTGAATTCCATTTTCCTCTTCTTATCAAACACATATGACTTATGGGTTACTCCAATCTCCATCTCAACATTGAGAGCACATCAAACAATTTCCTCATTGTTATTGAAGTCCCTTATGGATAAAGCCCTTCATAGACTTGGTTTTAAGCCACTTAAGAATCGATCTATTTTACTCTCAGGTGGGATAATAATTCCGGAAGCATTCCTTGCAAGTCTTGTAAAGTTCTCTTCGTAGGTACCAACAAATTTATCATCTTTTTTCGTCAGTTCAAGAAACTCCTTCTCCATCATTGTTCGAAGAATACGAGGGAAGTACTTGCTGAAACATATGTTCTTGAACCCATCCCATTCCATGGACTCAATTTCATCTCTTTTCCTCGTATTCTTGATAAGATTCCACCATTGATCAGAATCACCTTCCAAACGATACACTCTTAAGATGACTTTTTCATGTTCAGAACATTGTAGAACTGAAAATATCATTTTAGTGGTACTAATCCATTGTTCAGCCACTAATGGATCAGAAGACCCGCTGAATGAAGGTGGATGCTGCCTCATGAAGGATTCAACAGAATGTTGATCCTTACATTGTTCGTTTGGAAGTCCTTCATGGTTCATAGGTTGAGAAAGTTGTGTGATCATGGCTACATGATTTTGCATTCCAGCTCCCATAACGTCTGGTTGCTCAGGGGGACAATCATTGAATTTCCCGTCACATTCCCCATTAACACGGTTCCTTCGGGTTCCAGCCATTTACTAAAATCAAGAAGAATAGTGTCAGCGACACTAATGATAATAGGAAAACGACACAATCAAGAATAAAATTTCACACTTAAGGTCTTATCATAGGTTACTCATGGCCATTTCTAAAACACAAAGATTGTGTTCTATGCTTAGACTTATCCTTAGGGTTCTTACTAAGGCTTTCACATCCTTGTTTCCAAAGGTTGCTTATAACCTCATTCTGATACCAACTATAATGACCCATACTTTACATACAAGGTTATTACATAAAAAATTGAAGCATACTTATTACAACATATAACAAAACTATGAAAGGACCGTATACGTATAGTGTCTTTAGAAAATGGGAATCATAAACAACTGGTTCATAAATCATCTACGTTGTCTCCCATTTATTTCATCATATCTACAGTCCCTTTTTTCATATTATACTTAATACCCTTCATCCAGACCTGGGGAAAATAAAACATAAAAAAGGGTGAGCTGAAATTCTATGTAAGGGTAATCAAATGAAATATGAATCATATCATATTCATAAGAACATAACATTCTCAATATCCTAACCTGTAGAAGAGATATTTTTTTTTGGTCAAAGGAACAAATCATATTTATTAGAAAAAAGAAAGAAAAGATTACAAGAGTCTAAAAGACGGGATCAAATTACAATCTTTACGATGCAAAGGCATCAAGTTATCTGGGAGATCCTCCAGCCAAGTTAGATTCTGAGAAATCCCTTTATTAGCGAGAGAATCTACAACCTTGTTAGCTTCACGGTAAGTATGAGTTGCAATGAAACTGACGTCATGAAGAGATTGAAGACAATTCATCCAGCGCGTAGTAATTGACCAAGCAAGATGAATCTCTCCCTTCCAAATGGCTTGAACAACAGTGGTAGAATCACTTTCAATCCATAAATTGTTCCACCCACGTTGAAGAGCAAAAGCAGTGGCATGAATAACACTTAGCATCTCAGCTTCCAGAGAGGTTGCAGTACCGCAGCCTCCAAAATAGCATCCCATAACATTACCATGCTGATTTCTGAAGACAGCACCACAACCCGCAGGACCTGGATTTCCTTTAGAAGCTCCATCCACATTAATTTTAATCCAACCTGGAAAGGGAGGTCTCCAAAAAACCTCTAGAGTGCGGAGCGGTTTCAAGAAAATGGCCTCAACTCGGAGACGTCGAAGGATCATAAAATCATCCACCGAATTGTTGCAGGAACCATTCTGAATCAGCGCAGCTTCCCGAATAGCAATAAGAATACGCGTTTTACCTGCATTAATGTTGTGTGAGAAATTATTGTGAAGAATCGAGTTTCTATCATACCAGATCACATGTATCAGCTCTGAGACCCCAGCAAGGAACAAGTTTCTGATTTGTTGAGAGTTATCCTTGGCAACACATCTCTTAAGCTGCTCATCAATTGAGTTCTGAACCAGCCATCTGCAATCAAAAGTGTCAAAAATATAGTTCCAAAGAGCGGTGGCAGTAGAACAAGATAGAAATAAGTGGTTAGTATCTTCTCTATGCTGATTGAAAAGACGACATTTTGAACAAAGTTGGATACCAAAACATTGAAGAAAAACATCAGTGGGAACTCTATTGTGGGCGAGATGCCAAATAAGAGTGAATCTAGAAGGTTTGATCCAAGGTTTGTCAAAAAGTTTTATCCAATTCATATCATTCTCAGCGTTGTGAAAGGAGTGATTATAAAAGTTTTTGGTATTAAGGATCCCATTATGAGAAGGCTCCCAAATCAAGAAATCACTCGAGGTAGAAAAATGGTAGGAATCAATAATTTGAGTGATGCTGTCTGGGAGGGAATCAACGTGAGAATTAATCACATCATTGATAGTGGAGTTGATGTCAACAGGGTTATGGTCAAGGGGAGTCACAGAGATAAGAGGGTCACCAGTCCAATTGTCTAACCAGAATCTCATGGAAGAGTTTCTTGAAACCATCCATCTAGCATTATGCATAATATTATCATAAGTGTCTCTAACAGAGGGCCAAATGGAAGAGGTCATGAAACTTCTATTAGCTCTTTTTAATCTATCAATGAACCTGTTTTTGATAAAAGAAACGGGAGGGGTGTCATTATGAATCAGGTTCCAAGTTAGTCTGGCTTGGAGATCTTCGTTGAAGAACTTAATGTTTTTAATACCAAGACCACCCATAGCTATAGGCTTACAGCACTTAGCCCAAGGAATAGTCACCAGTTTTCTGTCCAGAGTGCTGCCAGACCAGACAAAGTTTTTAATGTGAACATTTAGCTTTTTAATGAGACTAATAGGCCATTTATAAACCATCATCGAGTAAACAAGTTTGGAAACAATCACAGACTTTACAAGGCAAACTCTCCCCGCCATGGAGAGGGATTTTCCTTTCCAAGAGGAAAGTTGGTGAAGAACCTGGTCAACAATACTTGAAAAGTAGCAGGCTTTGGGACTACCCCAGAAGATGGGAACCCCAAGGTACTTGAAAGGGATAGTACCTTCTTTGATACTAAGCTCGTTGATAATATTATTTTTTCTAGTAGAAGGGATGTTTTTTCCAAAGTAAATGAAAGATTTATTCCAACCAATGACTTGACCCGAGACCTCCTCGTAGTGATTGATAGTAGCTTTAAGAGTTCTGATGTTTTTAAGATCACCCTTTAGAAAAATAATGATGTCATCAGCATAAAGGAGGTGGGTGGGGACATTCACATTTCTGTAAGCCTGAATGGGTTTGAGCTTGTTATGATCAACCATATGGGTGATCAGACGACTAAAATAGTCTTCTGCAATGGAAAAAAGAATAGCAGATAAGGGATCTCCTTGTCTGACTCCTTTAGAACATTTGAAAAACCCTCTAGGCGATCCATTGACTAAAATGGAAACATGAGTAAAATGAAAGAGGATTTTAAGTCTAGATATGATGTTATCATTGAAGCCAAATCCATGAAGAACTTTGAAAATGAAATTCCAGTCCATCGTATCAAAAGCTTTACGAATGTCACGTTGAATGGCAATGTTTCCACCTCTATTTTTATTATTAAGCATGTTAGTGCATTCCGAAGAAAGACATATGCAGTCTTGGATTGATCTCCCCTTGATAAAACCAAATTGGTTGCAGGAGATAATTTTATCAGTAATAGTGTTGAGTCTGTTAGCTATAAGCTTGGTGATATTTTTATAGAGAGTGTTGATCAGAGCTATAGGGCGAAAAAGATGGATCTCAGCAGCATTTTCAACTTTGGGGATCAAAGCAAGGAATTGGGAATTTAAACCATGAGGTAAGAAACCATTAGCAAAGAAAGATTTAACGAGCTTGCAAACATCAGCATGGATGATATCCCAATAATTTTGATAGAAACTATTAGTGAACCCATCAGGTCCTGGGGCACTATCAGGATTCAAACCAAAGACAGTGTCTCTAATTTCATGATCAAGAGGAACACCCAAGAGAAAACTATTATCAAAATCAGTGACAAGAGTTGGAATGACGTCATTAATGAGGTCCTTGTTTAAACAAGGCCCATTGAATAAAGATTCAATGTAAGAGACAACATGCTGATCAATGTCATCTTCATTATCCAAAATATTATTACCATCTTTAAGGGAGGCAAGAGGCCTACTGGCTTTCCGAATTCTTTGAAGAGAGTTATAGATTTTGGTGTTACGATCACCATCCGTTAGCCATTTGATTCTAAAA
Source organism: Viscum album (assembly GCA_963277665.1). Classification (NCBI taxonomy): domain Eukaryota; kingdom Viridiplantae; phylum Streptophyta; class Magnoliopsida; order Santalales; family Viscaceae; genus Viscum; species Viscum album. The sequence continues at coordinate 633,466,115 of OY728138.1, read as the reverse complement.
GTATGCTTGCGGATGTTGTCTTTGAAGGCATGAAGCATATTTAGATTCATAGTAATTTGGGTTTCTTGATTGTGATCAGAGGCGAAGTCTAAGTGCGTGTTGTTGTTTTGGATTTGATGCAGCTCATTCTCAAGAGAGAGGATGTCATTGTCAATTTGAATTGCTTTAGTGCTGCACCAAGATTTGAGCTTACATTTGAGATATTTTAATTTAAGAGGACAAGAAAAATCCTCATCAGAATGGCTCAGAGAAGACCAAAAATGATTAATGAGATTAGAACAGTCAGGGTCAGAGAACCAAGCATTGTTGAATCTAAAGGGGAAAGAGGGTTTGCGAATGTTGAGGGAGATGGTGACCAAAATAGGATGATGGTCAGAATGAAGTTTTGGAAGGGTGGTACTAGAGATGGTATCCCAAGTATCTAATGCATGATCATTAGAAAAGGCTCTGTCCAATTTGCTCGCAACCACTCTATTGTAATGTTTCCTGTACCACGTGTATTTGGCACCGCTTAGAGTGATCTCAGTGAGATTGGAGTTTTCAATAGCAGCTTTAAAATCCCTCATAGAAATATTTGAATGAAGAGGACCAATTTTTTCCTCAGCAGAAAGAATAGCATTAAAATCGCCCGCTACGATCCAGGGGGAATGAATTTTAGAATTAAGAGAGGAGAGGTCCCTCCAGAGAGACCTCCTATCTTGATATTTATTCTTGGCATAGATAAAGGAACAAAAGATATGAGTATTATCAATGATAAAGTCACAAGTGAAATTTTGATCCGAAGTATGAAAAACATTAACTTTAGATAGGGAGGGATGGGCAAAGGTCCAAAGAGTATTAAAGCTATTGGAGTTTTGACAAGCACCAATGAAGTTGTATCCAAAACGACAAAAGTGAGCTATGTCAGTGGAAAACATTATTTTAGGTTCAGCAATGGCAAAAATTAAAGGCTTCTGGGTGTTAACCATTCTTTTTAAAATATTAAAGGTGTCAAGGTTCGTAATACCTTGGCATTTCCAGAAGAGGATCTTCATTTAAATCTACGCTTGGAGTTAGAACTCCCTTTTTTTTCCAACCGAGCCCTTATGCCTATTAGATCTTCGGACATTTTTAGACAAATTGTGGGTTAAAGCAGGGGCTTTATTTCCTTTGGCAGGATCAGAGATGATAGAGGAATCATCTAACGGAATAGATGTCGTCAAAGCTGGGACTTGTATGCTATTAAAATTAGGTGTCACCAAAGTAGTTAGAGCATTTTTATTGTCAGTATTAACACATTCAACATGTAAGTTATCTTGCTGGACTGCGAGATTACAGGTACCTGGTGGGATGTTCGAAACAGAATGAGGAGCATTCAGTTGCGGCTGATCAGTGCAGGTACCTGGTAAGGCTTTCAAAACAGAGTGAGTAGCAGCAAAATCTATAGACCTTTGCTTACCTGAGAAATCTGCAGCCGGAATAGCAGTCTCTTAGACTTGCTGTAAGGGGGGAAGCAGCATGCCTTCATCATGGAAGGCAGGAGCCTCCTTGTGTGGCAGTCCAGGATGAGTATCCTGCATATGATAGTGATCTTTTTCCAAAGAGAGAGACTCATGAGTAGTGAAGTTCAAGGAATCCTGAGGATCATGTTGCACAGCCGTGGATATAGGATTATTAGATGGAGTGTGAGTTGTGGGGGAGTCTTGAATCTGTTCAACAGTACAGGAAGTGGGATTAGGCCCAGGGTCCTGTTTAAAAGTGTCTAAAGCAGCAGATTCCAATTTTAAGGAGTGCTCTTTGTTGTTTTCTTCCTCTTCAACAAGGTCAGCCCATTTGGAGCCTGAGGTCTCTCCCAAGTGAGATGAAATGGTGGGCTTTTTCACCCAGGTTGTCGTTCTAACTGGTTCAGTAGCACTAACCAAGGGAGCTTTTTCTTTCCGAGATCTTCTTATTTCTTTCCAATCATTTTCAATCGGTTGGATTGACTGTTTCCTAATCAGTCTACAGTTATAAATGTTGTGTCCAATGATCTTGCAATGGTCACAAAAAGGGGGTATCCTCTCATATTCAATGTTAATTTCTGTTTTGTAGTCTTTAGCATTGAAGTTAATAGTATTAGGGGGTTTTGATTCCAGATTAATTTCCACCATGACTCTAGCAAAGATTCCTAAATCAGCATTCAAGGTTCTTTGATCAATTTTGAGAGGGGTGCCTATGCATGAAGCGATGTCATTAAAAATTTTAGGGCGCCAAAAAAACCAATTAAGGCCATGCAGTTTAATCCATACCTGCGCCAATGTGTTTCGGTGAGTGTGTGGGTTGAAATTGGAGTCCCAATTAGAAAGCCGTAGCAGGCCAGGGTTAAGATTTAGATTTCCTAATTTCCAGACTCGATCATATTCGTCTTGAGATTTAAACAAAATGTGAAAGTACCCTTTGCCGATTGGAATAAGTTTCCAGTTCACAGAGTTCCAGCATTTAGAAATACGGTCATGCAAATCAGAAAATGACCAAGGTCGATTACCTTTGAGATAGGAGATTCGGGCCAGAATGGAGAACCTGCATAAGTGCGTGCGCTGCTGAATCGCTTCTGGGTCCGCTTCTACCAGGAATCCACCGTCGTCAAGCTTCTTTACCAGCGAGGTCTTTGTCAGGGTTTCGTTATGATCAGCAGACTTCAGCGCATCAAGGAAAGTGATCGCTTGGGATCGACCAGAGAACTCGTGGCTACGAGCACGATCCCGAGGATCATCGTCGTTGCAGATCATTGCAACAGGGAGAGGTAGATGTCCTTGGATCTTTCGAGAGTCATCATAATGGTGAGATTGAAATCGGCCGGGCAAGAGAAAATCCGCCATTCGAGAGCAGATCAAAAGATCGCAGGAAAACCCTAGGTGGCTCGCGATTTTAGAGAGAGATGGTCTCCCATATCTCTAACCCGTCCAATGTTTTTTTTAATCAAACCTGTAGAAGAGATCATAATATCATAACATGGGATAAATCATAATGGTGAAATGTAATACCAAGTAATCATAATTAAAAACATGATACTTTGTGTAATACACACATAATCATAGAAAATCATTTCATATTAGTCAAGACACATAGCCAAGACTATCATAGCTGACAAATTCCATTGCTGAACTGAGTTCACTCCTCGTTCCAGTCCTATATCACTGAAACGGTTTAACATTCCATTCCATCCATGTCTATCTCAAGTGATATAAATATTTTCCCAATGCATTGGAGGGAGATATTGGTCCCAACAATCTCATAATGAAATCATTCTTTTGTGTGCCACAAAATCATAAATCATACATCATAGCATAACCCATGTAATAGAATGGGATTCTTAAACATCATGCCATCATAACATAATCCATATAAAAAATGGATATCAATTCATTATAAAAAGAATAAAACCTTGCATATAATGGAGAAATTATACATGAAACATACACATATGAAATAATGTCCTCTTAGATGGAATATGGTTTTGATAAAACACATGAAATGAATTCTTGAGGAAAATATCCCTTCTACTTCAAAAACATTTTTCATTTCTTAACATGTCATACAATTTTAAACTAAAAGAAGTTGATTAAAAATAAACTTGATAACTTGTAAAGGAAGATTCATGGAAATAATTTTATATGAAATCATAAAAATCCTTTCATGCCGTATAAGTTAAAAAAACATTCTGCTCATACTTTTTTCGAAAAAGTCAAAAAGTAATTTGTACGAAACACAACAAAAGATTCCTTTCATATGTTTTAATAAAAACTCATCGAAGAGTAAAATTTGTTTTAAAAAACTGTAGGTGGATAGAAATAATATTACATATTGAGGAAACATTGATATGGATGATAAATACACCCCAGTAAATACCAAAGTATAATCAATCTCGGATAAAAATGAGATTGTGAGATTTTCCCATTCCTTAAGTCTGATTTGCTTCGTACGTGTTTGAACGTCCTATATAATGATTTAAATAATGTTATTGACTTATTCAGTAATATTAATCCTTGTTATGATATCATATATGGTCATATTCTTAGCTTCTTATTAGTAATATTTCATTGCTACTTGTTATTTTGGTGTTTATTGCTTTATGTTTTTATTCATGTTTTGTCGAATAAATTCTTATTCTTCTTTTTATGCTATAGATACCTCATTTAAATAATTTTATTACTGTAATATATATCATATTTATTAATTCAATTCATTTATATAATCATTATGAAATGAAGATATTGTATAACGAGTCGCATCACATCGCGGAGACGGCTGGCCGTACGTACGCACAAGCGATGATATCATTCTCATGATTGTGGAATTATATTTAAGTGTATGTATACTATTTAAGAATCAATATCAATTTACAATAATCATATTTAGTTATTATTTACAACATTATACCCATCCAAGTAAGACGGTGGTGGAAAAAATGATTACACCACGGTATAGAGACGGTATTCCGTATAGACGCACGCGTGATGATTTTGTTTTCCTTAGGATGGATAGTAGGTGAAATGGGGTTGTTTAATATTTATAATAACATATCAGTATATAAGTAATACTTATGTTATTACTACATAGTGACACAAATAATGATGAAGAAGTTGAAGAAGAAAGAAATTGGAAAGGATCGGTAATTGATATTACATCTTCTTTGACGCGCCTCTTCTTAACCTCCTATTAGGGCACTAGGGTTGGTATTTAAAAAAGACCAAGAACTCTAGGATGATTCTAGGGAAATTTAGAAGAGAAATTTCCAAGGGTTGGTCGAGCTTTAAGGAAAAAAGTGGTGTGAGGAGGAGAGGGAGGAGGTGCCCTTTTATAAGGGAAGAGAGGGGCACCTTTGGAAAGTGTGAAAATATTATTTTATTATAAACTTTTTGTCAGTTTCAAAAGTTCCAAAAATCATTAAAGATGAATATAAGATGAATCATGGTCGAAAGAAAATCATCCAATTATAATTGGACTTGTTTTGGAAAATATTTTAATCATTATAGTCTTATTTATTTAATTCATTTATTAATGATGTAAATACTGCATCATTATTGTGTCATAAATATTTTAATTTATTTGATGTATAAAAATTATAAAAAACATATAATCATGTAGGAAATATTTTTAGCTTTCAAATAAATATTTATAGTCGAAAATATAATTTATATAACTCCTTATAAAAATTAATTACTAAAAGATATTTGTTATTGCCAATTTTGTCTTTATATTAAATTAATTAATCTAACATGTCATTTTGACAAGTGTTTTGGTAATAAATGTCTAAAGTTACTTTTCACCAAAAATTATTTTCATCATATTGAACCACATTTTACTTCTTGATAACAACCATTTATGTCATATTTTTGAAATTAAATTCATATAAGTGGTAAAATTTCATTTAAATAAATGATTTAGTTTTTTTAACTACCACTACGTAGTTTCACTATTCATAAAAAAATTGATGTTTTTCAGAAATATACCAAATATTCAGCCTAAGATATTTTTGATATTACGAATTCAAATCTGATGTCCATTTACAAATTCAAAACATAGAAGTGGTATTAATTAATTTTATAATTAATTCCTGTTATCAAAACAAATAGCATGTTTTCACGAAACAATAACTATCAAAAGATTGACACTTGCTTATGTCCGAATTCAAACTGAAAATAAATCCAGTGACCAACATTGGATTAAAAGGTTAAAATATATTATAAATACACTTTAAAACCAATTAAAAAGATAATCTAACCATATTAAGTATTTCGATGAAAAAAATTGTTTTTAATTATAATATAGCGTGTTTTTACTATTTATTAAAATATAAAGGTTATCAGAATAAAATGAAAAATCTATCCAAAGTAAATTTTCATATCCTGATTCCAAAGAAGAATTTTGTTTTTTCAAATTTAACTTATAAACCTATTAAAAACTATATTTAATGTGTGTGCACCATCAAAAGGCGGCAAAACTGCATTTTTAAAAAAATACTTATTTTACCTGAAAAATTTATTTTGTTCTCATAACAAGTTCTAGAAAATATGTAAGATGAATAATAATGTTAAAATAGTTAAAATTCAGTTAATACTATTAGTAACAGCTAGTTTATAATATTATATTAATATATCATTTTTTAGTGAAACTCGGTATTGCGTACTACAAACGCTATCGAGGAAGGTTGCGATTGTGTGTAACGCAAGCCAAGCTAGTGTTGTGTGCCGTGAAAGATTTATTTGATGATGCGTAAAACATAATACATAAAAAATACTTCTCATAAAATATCAGGGTGTTACATTGTATGTGTATAGTTTTAGTCCAGGTAGTTGAATTTAATGTGAAAAAATGATAATATTCATTAAAAAGTGATCATAGGAGCTTAAAAATTGGCAAATATATACATTTAATTATATTCTATTTATGAACTGAAAATTAGTGTTTTTGTGGACCCTCTTTCATGTATACTGAATCTTGAAGATATAAATGAATTCAAGGAAACTATAATAAAACATCAGAGTTATATTATACTGATATAAATACTTCCTTGAACTTATTATAGATCGATATGTAAAGAGGTCTTGAAAGATACACCATCATATATATATTTTTTGATTCTATGTAACACATGTGACTAGGGGTGTACAGGGAGATCCCAATGAGACTCATTGACTATTGTGTGAAGGTACTAAGGAATTCTAGTAGGAATTTGGTCTGTTGAGTCATCTAAGACATATGAAAAGTGGCTGGTGTGACTTTAGTCGAAGGAAAATAAATTATTCTTTAATCTTGTTGTGAGATCTGATGAAACCTTTTTAGAAATTTGATGAAATTTAATTATATATTAATATTCAATATTTTGTCTCAAAACAAACTATGTCATTAATTATTTCTATATACCAAACAATGTAAATAATTTAGTGGTGTTGAATTCAATTATTTCATTATCCTAGCAAATATGTAAGACATAATTTATGGATTAAAAAGAATATTTCTTAGAGGCTGAATTAAAAAAGACAATTAAATGTTAAATAAATTAAATTTCCCAATGATTCACCCCACCTCTCTATGTGATCTGAAGATCATGTGGCACCTCTTCTAGTATCATAGAAATACGAGGTCCCCTCTGAAAATAATCAAATGATGTGGTTATTTGAAACACTAGAAAAGTATCCTTAGATCCAATTTTTTTTATATAAACCTATTAAATCATAAATATCTATTTTAGTTATGTATGTGACACATAGGTCAAATACATTTTAAATTTTTAAATGAAAAAATGATACGTATCATCAACTTCTGAATGATAAAAAAGTATTAAGTGGTTATCTGTTGAATATATTTACAAATATAATTTTAATGATTCATGTAGTGTTAGAATGTATAGAAATATCAATAATATTTATGAATTCTACTATCATGTTTTATTTTGTCTCAATAATCATCATAATGAATTTATTTTATATATATACAAATAATGATCAATTAAATTTTTGATCCTAAATCACAAATAGAGGGTGAATCAATTTACATAGAGAATAAATTTTTAATTAATTTTTCACGATTTACAGAACACATGACACAATGAATATACAAGAGTGAAATAGTCTCACAAATCTAGGTTTACTTTTATAATATTTATGAAAAATTAAAATGGAATTTTTTTGAGAAGGAATTTGCTGAGGATTTTATTACTAGGTTACTCTATACTCATGAGAAGATAATATAGTATCATTTATTGTTTAATATTCCCTGTTATATTTAAAATAAAAGATGTTAAATGATATTGATATACCAATTCCTGAAATAAATATGATATAGGAAGAATATAATGAGAAAATGAAGATTGGTTGCGAGGTTAGGACAACATCATTTGACAACGAAATGTAATTAGTCAGCTAAAATATTCTTGTATAAGTGTTCGTGTATATCAAATAGAATATGGTGATTTTGAACAATGTAAATGATGTAAAATTAAGAATATTTCCACCCATATATCATAGTTTAATTTTCAACCAAAATATACTATTGTTAGTGTTAAATTTTGATTGAAACGTTTTTTGATATATTCTACCCCAATCACACTGAATAAGAGCATAAGAATTCCCAATTTTCAAGAATACACAAATTATATTTTTTTTCAAATAGTAGAAGAAAAAAAGTAATTTATATAAAAATGTGGGTTAGTAAAATACAAAATAATTATTAATCATAAATATTTTTATATGTGAGAAAATATATATAATGAATTTTTTCACATACCGAGGCCAAAATTATATAGGAACAACTCAATAACATCAAAGGTATCAAGTATAAAATATGGGGGGATTTTATCAACAACGAAAAGAATCATGGTTTTTATTTATTGATGTTTTTGATATATTTGTTTGTATATATTCATATATATCTAGTAAAATATGTCAACCAATGAATGTTATATAATTATATGATATTTTGAACTAGTTTTCAATGAGGAATTATACATACTATTCAACAAAAATAGTTTTAACCAAATGAGATGAATATATAACTGAAGAAATGACTTTAATATTAAGTGTTTTTTTAGTGAATTTTTGTATCATATATGTTTTCATATTGAATAATTTATGGTTTATTAGAATAATAATTACAATCATAAAGATTAAATAAATTTACCACAAAAATAGATGGAAAATTAAAATGGTGTTGAGGGGGGGAATCTATCAAGGGAAAACATATAGATATCAATTAGTTAACGAATACTATAGAAGATGTTGAGTCCTCTAGGTGGAATAAAAATTAGAAGGAATACGAAACTTCTATGAAGAAGGATTTCCAAGTTTTTAAAAAATTAAAATAAGTTTATTCAACTATGTTAAGAAAATCCACACTATGGATTGTTGTAAAAATATATGTATTGAAAAACTAGAGGGACCATTTTGAAAAAAACATTGATTTAATAAAGGATATTAATAAAAAAATTTGGAGTTTTGGAGTAAATATTAGATGATTAATATTAGATGATACTTGTGTAGGTAATGTAAAATAAGATTGAAATCTGATTTTGATGGAGAAACATTAATATAAAAACCCCAAAAATTAATATGACAATATATCATGGTCAAAAGAAGTTGGAATCATATAATAGGAATTAAATATTAGAACCTACTAAAAATGTAATTTTATAAATATTTATTTCACATGAATGAAATGGAGGGTGCATTAACAAATTTATATTTTGATTATATAGTCTGATCCATTGGAATATCAATAGATGTTAGAGAAACCTATAAATAATATATGTGAATTTATTCCTAAAAACGAAACCCATTATTTATAGGAATTATTTATAAATGTGAATTATAAAATTCCACCTAATAGTTTATAGAAAAAATATAATGATGAATATTGATTGATGTCGGGAGATGAATTTCATCAGTTGGGAACACTGTCTCGACCCTGAAGCTCATGTTGTAGAGTAACTCATGGATCCAAATTATTCAGTAATTCATCAAAATGTTCATGAACTATGATTATAATATAGTTAAATGTATACATAAATAATCAAATTATGATGGCCAATTAAAATTACCAAAACATTTATATATATTGGAAATTTAATTAAATGTATAATTATTGGATTATTTAAAGAAAATTAAATTTTTAGGTAGGATCATCACTCTTAAAATATGTTATTTATTTATATTGGTGTTTTTATTATTCGTAATATAATCTATAATGAAGGGAATGTCATGTAACATGAAATATTTTCATATATATGTTAGTGTGAGTGAATTATTTTAAAATTTCGTAAAAAGATTAATATCCTACCACCCAAATAATATTGAAAAAAAGTATCATAAATTTGTAAACTATGGATAGATTATTTATCAATAAAAATCAATCATGATTTAAAAAATGATGTATCCATCATGAATTTGATTTAATGATTCATGGATCATAGATAATGAGCATGGGATATCTCATAAATTTAGATAATGGTATTTCATTCATAAGATCCTATTATCAATTTTAACAGCCACACAATGATTATTTCTATTTTTTTCAAAATTGGTGTTGATTAAATATATCATTGGTACATAGAAATCATATGTCGATAATATGACCTCTAAATCCTCTGAAATAATGTTATAATAGGGAGAATAATTTGGTGGATGTCATTCCCAAGTATTTTAGTTGGTAATATACGTCAAATAGTACAAATATTAAGTTTTATAATAATTGATTGGTGATAAAATTTAGTGAATGATCCAAACCTATCGTTTATATTATGAGGAGAATAATTTCCCCCAAATTATAATTATTTCAATTTAGTGGGAGTGGAATTAAATTCAATATCAAAGGTAATTTAGAATCAATTGAAGATAAAGAGGGGTGAATTAATGTTCCTAATGGTTTTTATATATATTTATTTCCAATTAGGTTATACAATAAAATAAATTATGTGTTTCTTTAGATATTGGATTGAGTATTCACCCACAATAAAATAAGAAGTTTATTCCCACATGTTGGGAAAATAGAAAAGATTGTTTTAATAACCTAGAATATCATGTTGGAATAATTAAACTATAAAATTCATGTATCAGGTAATTGATGTGATGAAAATAATTATGTAAAATTATTAGTAATGAGGATGATGTTCTAAATATGTCTAAATTTTTTAGCAAATATAAGAGTTATGGATATTGTAAATAACATGAAAGGTTTATTTTTTTAGTATTAAATGAAATTTATTGAGTGATGGAAGATATAAAGTTTCATTGATATCATATACATGTTACTATGAAGATGGATATTTAGAGATGTGATTAAATACACATAGTTGAAGGATGGACTAATGTTTTGGGTTGATTGAATTAAGAGTTCTTACACATGATATTTACGAACTCAAAGAGGAGATAATTAATTTCCCTCTAATTCCTTGTATATCTTTTTTGTGTTTTGGGATTGTTTCTTAAATAAAAAATATTTTTTGGTGCTTATAGAAGTGGATGATAATATAAAGTGACTATCTAGATTTCCCTTCTATTGTAACAAATAATATTTTTAAAATCTTACAATTTCTTGGATCTACATAACCAATGTACTAAATATTTTAATCAACCAAATTTTTTGAATCCTATTATATATGTGAATATTTTCTCCGATAATGGTTGAGGTAATGGAATTCGTTTCACCTAATAATTTTGGAGAGTGTATCAAAATCTCACAAAACCAAATATTTTTTTGTATCTTAAATTGTAAACACATACCCAAATTAATTCTTGCATTATAGAATAACAATAGAAGCACCACATAATGATATTTTGATTCATCAAGAACAATGTAAGGGAATCAATCATGTAAATAAGTCTCATAATATGATATTTAGGTTCATGTATCTGAATTTTCAATACATATTGGTTGAAACATATCAGTTTTCAAAATAATTATTCATCATATATAAAATTTTATTTGAATATGTTAATATAGTGAATTCAAGATTGAAATATGACTATAGATAATAAAATCCATGATTGAGACTATTATTGAAGAATATATAATGTGAAAACTATAAAACGTATTTGATCATATTGAAATATATTTATTAGTTTTTAATTAAAAAATTAGTTGAAAATAATCTGAATCTTATCTGTTCACATAACCATAAAACCACTTTTTATTAAAGGGTTTCTTTAGATAATTTAGAATATATTATATGTTTTTATTGTATACATGTCTAAACATTATTATAATATATTTTTTGTGGATATATCTCCAATTACAAAATATTTCAACACTTAAAATATATTTATTATATATTTTTATATAGAAGATATGATTAGTCGTGAAGATTTTCTGAAAAATTGTTGTTGATGATGAGAGTGTAAACGTGTATATTTTATCTAATGATTCTTTACCCTTTATAAATAATATGAATGATATAATGAATGGTATTCATATAACACTCATTGAGATGATGGAAACATATATTATTAAATATAATAGATTATTATATAATAAAAAGTTTATATTACCATTAATATAAGATTAAAGGTATAGAATTTATGTTATCTCTAAATAAATGGACATATTGAAATAATATACATTTTTATGAAAATTTTAAAATATTAAGAATATGTGTGAAGAATAATAAAAATCCAAAAATAGTGTACAGTATGTGTTTGATTATTGAGAAATTGAGAGATAATGTGATGTGAAAATATAGAATAATTTAGTCCATGAAAAAGAAACAAATATTGTGTTGAAATTGTTTGATCATAGGTGTATCAAAGAATTAGTGAGGAGAATAAAATATTACACCAAAAAAGTTAAAGATTCTTGATATGAAAAAATTGATAATTAGGATTACCGACTATGTATGGTTTTATTTGATTATATTTAACCATATAAAGATCAAATAGGACTTAATAAAAATTAAAAACACAAGTGTTCATAGATTGAGTGTGACATTTAGTTGAATATATTCTATTAAAGTCATATTTAGTTGAGTTTTAGGTGAAACCATTTTTCACATAGTATAATTTGGAAATCGGAAGACATCATAATATTTTAATGTTAGAATAATTTTATCTATTATGTTGATGCATATTCCTCCTTATATTAATAAAGTATCAATATATAAAGAGTATATAGAATGGAAAAAATAAATATTAATTGTTTGAATCAATACAACATGTAAGACTCATGGTGTACATGGATGTCACTATGTGATACTATGGATGTAGTGTGATGATATTGGGGGAGTCTGGTATGAATATGTAATGTGGTTTATTGTGAGACAAAGGAAATGTTTTTAGTGTGAAAACATCCTTGAGAAGATCAATGATCAATTGATCCAGTGAGGATGATTGAATTATTCTCCATGTATAATTGAAGGCATTTTATTTTATTATTGAATCCTTGATTTGGGTCCACAAAAAATGAAGAAATAGATTAGATTATTATATTAAAACATGTTAATATATATTGTCTCGTGCCTTTTTTTACTTCATTATAATTTTTTTGCGTAATTTTAAAGGATTGGATCGATAATGAATAAGTTTATAGGGATGAATTAATATAAGGGACTAACTATTAAATATTTTAACTAACCAATGATTAAACATTACCCTCATATTAGTTCATTGATAATGTCGAAATACACAATGAAAAATATTATTGTTATTTATTTGAGTTCATTATTCATGTCAATAAAGTTATAGAATAAATTATATTAGGCCATATTTTAGTATAATGCTTAATGTTATCACATTATATAATAATTGTTTATCTTTCATCATAATATGGATATGGTTTATTTATTTTTAATATTAATATCATAATTTAATCCAAATGAAAATAAGAAATATTTAGTTCTTAAAAGGAAATTTTAACACATTTTAGAAGATATATATGCATATGTTTTCGAATGATTAATTAAGTATGATAAAATAATTTTGAAATGAAATATCGAGATTCTATCTTGAGTTGTAATAAATATATATAAAAAAATTAATATTACATATATATGTGATGAATTCTAGAGAGAGTTTTCTTATACTAAGTTAGTGGAGATTTTTATGAATATGAAATAAAAAAAATTATACCTCAACATGTTGAAAACAATAAATCATAGTAATAAACAAATAAAAATGGATTATTATATATTTAATTGATTGAATACAAATTGTTCACTTGAGAGAGTACTGAATTATATATGGGTAATATATTTATGAGTTCTCATTCTTGGTATTGGAATTGATCGAATAGTTATAGTGGGTCGATAGTATGTTTTCAACCAACAATTGTGCAATTAATTTTTTTGTTGCATTGAAACAACGTTCTATGTACTCAAATTGAACATAGAATGGTTTTCAATAACCAATTAATGAAACATAATTATCATGATTATTTTTCTCATATATAATTATATTAGAGAGAGAGTTTTTGTATGGAATATAATGAAACATGGTTATTGGAATGGTTTAATTGAAATCATCATACCCTTACTCACCCCATCCCCTCTCAAGCTTCCCTTCCCTAAGCAGGACTAATAAAATTCTGTTAAAGAATAACTATTATAAAATAATACTAGAAAAAATTTACTCTAAATTAAAACTATTTATGCTAAATTAAAAATGACGATTCTTAAAATATAGCAAAATAATAAACAGGAAAACATATAATGAAAAATGGATTAACTGAATATATGGTAGAAAATAATAGTGAAAAAATTATAATAAAATTACCCATTGAAACATTTTTTAAAATTTAATGGTCCTTATAGTGGAAAATTATAATAGAACATATTAAAATAAAAAATATAGATTAGGGAAAAAATTCATCATGAAAATTATATCAAAAAATCCCTTATAAATTTAAATATACCCCATTTTATTTTCATACTAAATTAATCATTTCACAAATAAGTGTAATAAAAAAATTGTTTTAAAACATTTCAGACAAAAATAAGTTTATTTTATTCAAAAAAAATCTATTTAAAATGATTAGTATATAACTTCATGTAAAAAATTCCAATTTTTTAGTTGATGTAAAATACACAACATATTAATATTCAAAACAAAATTCCATTGCATAAATTTAATTAGAATGGTTTAGAGGAAAATATTAATTTTAATTGTACACTAAAAATTGATGAGCTGAAATTTTAGGTGGAGTTTTTTAATATAGAATTCCCTAGAACATTCATTGGGATCCAATAAAATATATATCAATTAATTTTACTACATATTACTTTAGGATTCAATAGAAATTGAAAAGAATAACTTATTCAAATTATTTTCCATTGCTTTAAAAGTAAAATATTTTCATTTGAAAAGTTTTGTACAATATTTATTACGAATGAATGAAACTCATTATTAATTAAAATATTTCATTTGATAAATTATACTATACACTAAAAATTATAATAAATATTATAAAACTATACATTTAAAATATTATTAAATTAATCAAGAAAAAACCCTTTAAAAATTTCCCTTTGTATACCCACATAAAAATTAACATTGAGAACTCTAGTTAAAAATTATAGATTATATATTTAGTTTATTATATATAAAGAAAAATCATTAGGAATATTATATCTACTGAGTCTTTTTTGATACATCATTAGAACTATTTTCATTAATGATATGAGTCGAAAAAATCAAATGGGATCATAAAATAATTCATTAAAAATTAGATTTTATATTTAATTCATTTTTGTGAATAATTTTTTATTTATAATTTTACATTGAATCCATTATTACATTTAAATGTTAATACATTTTAATAACTAATATAAAATGATATATTATAAACACTAAATGAAATTCCTAATGATTTTTTTGAATATTGTAATACGGTATATTGGAAAATTCTTGTGAATAACCTCTATTCATATATTTTGGAGAAGAAAAGCATATATAAATTCTTACTAGTATACTTCAGTACAATCATCCACCCCAATTCAACTAAAATAAAATTATATAGAAATTTAAACATAAAAATTTCTTTTCAATTTTAGGAAATTAGAGCTAAATACAAAATAATATAAAAAAATTAAATAAATATATTTAAAATTTCTATTTATTTAAATATTAATGAAAAATAATCATACCCAAATAACTATGTGGGAGTAAACATTTTCATATGGATGCATAACCACAATTTTAAAACACTAAAAAATATGAAAATGAACATTATTGGTTAACTGTATTTTATTATGTTATTTTATTTTATAATGTGGTTCATGAGTATATTTTTTAAATAGAATTACCTTTGTGAAATTAATCTTCCAATGTATATGTATTTTATCAATTTTCTATATGATTCATTAGATTTCTATATCCAAAAAATATAACATGTCCTCATTATCCAATGAATTATAAAAAGAGATAATTTTTATTATATTTGTATTCGAGATTTTACAAGAATGTAAAAAATATTAAATGAAACCATAGAATGAAATATAGATGTTATATATGTAGGATGAATTTATAATAGATGAATATAGTCATCACTCATGAAAAAAAATGAAAAGAAAATTTAAAAACAAAACATATCAACCCAATAGATTTTGTTTTTTTCAAACTTGATAACTCATTATATTAATATAAACATTTTAGTATCTTATCTTGTGTTGTACTATCTAGTAATGTCATCAAACTGGAGAATAATACTACTTTTCATTTCCAACCACAATCTTCTAAGAAATTATTTATTTTTTAAAAAATATTTTTTAAAAAATATATAGATTTATATAAAATTTATTGTGTTTTAAATGTATAATAATTCCCAAATATTTAATTATATGTGGATATTTCATTGATTTTTCTAGTTAAAAAATAAAATAATTGAACTCAAGTTTTGTTTTCAACTAAATTAAAAAATTATTATTATATTTTATGAATTTATTTTCTATCAATACATGAAATTTTTCTGATATGTTTTTATGTGTTCAATTTATCATTATTTATTGTTTTTATTTTTATATTAATAAATATTTTAATAATAATAAATTATTTATATTTTTAAGCACCACTATGGATATTATTATTAAAACTATAAAAAAATTCATCCCACCCATAGAATTATAAGTAAACATCATACCTCATAACCTCAATCTATCAATAAATTGGTTCTGGATGATTTCGTTTATCCATCCAAAATTTTCCCCTCTAAATAATTCACACTTCATCCACAACTATATAAGATTTTTTTTCAATACCCACTATGTTACATCAATAATGTGTTGTACCAAAAATCCCCACCCCCTTTGTTTGAAAAATACAATATTTTAATATAGAACATCCCATGATCAACCTATATCTTAAAACACATCTCAAACTAATTGACACAACTAACCACTCATGCGTCATCATCCATTGTTATGTTTTACCCCCTTTATATATAAGAACTCATATCCACTTGGACATTTACATTTAATAGAAAAATTAATTTATGATTGATGTTAGGGAATGAAATATATCTTATAAAAGTATTGAACCATAGATCCAATGGATTTATGCAATTTATATTACAATAATACTCCTTGTAGTTTTTTTAGAAAATATAATTTTTTAAAAATATATAATACACCTAAAAAAAATATTATGATGATCAATTGACACATGTTTATTTAATACCATTTATATTATAGAATATATGAAAATTAAATAAACTATAACTATCTTATTATAATGATAAAAATTATTTTTTTATCAATTGTATGATTCTATACAACAATTAAACTATAATAGATGATCAACTATGTAATGGGATCATAGATCATATCTTCAGAGCATCTCAAAATACCATGTCATGTTTCCACCTAATTTGTTTAAATGAGTAAGGTATGTAGAAATATTATTCCAAAAGAGAATAAATTTATAAGATTTTATATTCGATGAGGTTATAAACACACTGCACGATAGTAACACTATAAATATAAGAGGCTTAAAGTATTATGAAAAACTCAAATATTTTTACTTACTTTTTAATTTTCCTTTTAATTCCCAAATATATTTTATTTATATATAATAAAAAATTAAATTTTTTGAAAACTTCAATCATTTAAATTTGAAAAAATAACCCATTTAAAAAAATTATTAGACTATATAGTATCAAAATTATTGATTTCAAGTTTAATTAATTAATATATCAAAATAAAAAATATATATATTTAAATCCTAACTCATGGATTCATATTTTATAGTATAAATTAATAAACATGTGATTATTAATAATATTTCACCTATATTAAAAATACAACCTCATCTAATTAGGTATATAATCTTTAATATCTTAAATGTATTAATGAAAAAAATTATTTAAAAAATGAATTTATTATGATATATCAGATGTAAAAAATATAATATAATATAAATACTCATTTATTATACACCATCATATTTGTTATGTCATAATTTTAAAAAACATTTTATAAAAAAGAGTCATTATTTAAATATCAATACCTAAAATGTTTTGGGTATTTATATCTTTGGAAATGATTCTGATCTCATACATCATAACCAATTATAAGGTTATGTATCTTGTAATTGAACCATTTCTACTCAATAAACAATGTTGATATCGATAAATCAAATGTATCTAAATACTAATGGTTACATGTATCATTATAGTATATATAATTATAACACATGTATAGTCACATAAACCATCTTATCATGAAATTATGTATCAATAAGATATATAGAACATGTTAATCACCTATAAAGATAAACATTCAATCTATATTATTTTAGAAAACTGACCAAATCATTTGAACATATCACATCCCTTTTAATTAATTAATTAAAAATATTTTGAATAACTATGTTACAAATGACCACATAATACTTTAGTTTTATAAAATCAAGAGATTATATATTGTACCGACCAAACATGTTTTTTAATACATTTTTTTTAAATAAACACAACTTCGTGAATTGATACACACCAAACCACACATTCAAGTTATAATATTGAAAAATATGATTGATATCATGTACAGAACCATTTTAAACTCAGGTATAGGGGATAGGTATGATACATACACCCCATTGTAAAAATTCTATATATATATATAATAGTTGATGTCAAATTATCAAAATGAATAAATAAATATATAAACACTAACATGTTTCTCATGAATAATCTATGTAACCCCATATGATCCCGGAATCACAATAATACTAATATATCCTCAAAAATAACGAATTTACTAGATGATTATTTGTAATGGAAAATTAAAATTTACCTCTACATGGGAATATATGGTAGAAAATATCATGTTATAAATTAAATATACATAATAAATAATATAAACATTATTCTACTTACTATAAAAAAGTGGGTTATAAAATATTCCAAAGATATATATCAGATGGATAGATTAATGATATATATAAATGTACATTATTTTACATCAAATACAGTCAAAATATTTATATTCCATTAAAAAATTATATTTACCTTACGTACATGTTGAAAATATTTTCCCCAATTAAAAATACTAATTTAAATATTTTATCAACCTAAAATAACCTTACATAAACAAAACTACAATTTTATAATGATATCATTTTTAGGAATGATATGCATAGACCTATGGTGAGATTAGAGATCATAAAATCAGATTAACATTTCATTCAGTTAAAAATGTTATGACCCAAAAAAATTTATTCACCATATATAATATCACATATGTTTATATGAACATGGATCTATACAATACAATTATTTAGGTATAATAGAAATAATGATAGGTACATTTAATCAGTATAATAATTTTGGAAGTAAAACATTGTTAAAAACGTTAAACAACCATTTACTTGAATCCAAAGATCAATAACACATACTCTAGTAGTTATGGACATCCCTGATGGGAACCTTGTGCATATTTATATAGTTTAATTAATATCCAACAGTTCATCATCTACTCTTATTATAAATTTATATTTCAATATATTTTTTAAAAAAAATGGAATAATATATGGTATGTTTTTGTTTCTATAACTTTTTTAAAATTTTCTCAATATCCATCCTAGGACTATATCATAATTTTTTTTTCTCAAGCATCAATAAATTCATTTGTACTCTTAGTGGTTCATTAAAAAATATTATTTTAATATAACTTTCTATGCTAAAGCACAATGGATTTTTTATTATAGGATATGAATAACCAATAACAATCATTTAGATATACAAAAATTACAATTTAATGTGTTTGTGGCTATTTTTTACAAAACTAAAATATCATAGATACATTTTATAGCCAAAATTATATATATAGAAAAAAATAAAGGTTACTTCATATAAAATTTAAAATATGGTTCATTTTTTTAATATTTATATTTATTGTTGTTAGTGTATATAAAAAATATTATTTAACATATTCCTAGAAGTATATAAATTTTTTGATAGATTAAAATTTGGGAATTCTAAATTCTTCTGAAGAACAATAAATTATTTATCTTTATTTGAAAAAACTATCTTAATACTTTTAACATAAGAATATTTTTATATTATGTATTATATTATTTATGTCTAATTTAATTATATTATTCTTTAATTTTATATCAATGTAAATTATTAATTTTTAAAAACATATTTTCATGAAAAATAATGAATTTTCATCTCTTTATATACATATAATGTAATTTAAATTCATTAAATAATTAATATAACTTTTTTATTTGGTTATTTAAATGATAAATTTTCCATTGCAATGGCTCATAAATGAGTAATATAAAATGTTTACAAATTGATGATTAGTTGATGGATCATTGAAATCTATTTCATGAAGAAAATTTGATATAATTTTGAATTAATTAAATAATAATTCCCTTATACCAATATTTTAAATTAAATATTATTTATTTAAAATTTATAAAAATATTTTATGAATTGTGATTAAATTGTTTTTTGGAATTTTTATATTTAATTTTTTAATATATAAATTTTAATGGGTTAATTTTTTTAAATATTGTTCCATGTTTAAAATTGAAGTATATTTACATAATAAGAAAAAATAAATTATTTCCATCTACATGCCGTTATAATTCAATAAAGGGATGATTCCACAATACCTCCACCAAAGTGAATGCATTTTTACAATTCAATTTTCCATGAAAAATTTCTATTGAAATTATTTTTTTAAAGCAATTGATTTACCGTAAGAGCTAATTATGGAATTGTGGTGTTTGTTTCTTTAATAGACATCATAAAAAATAAATATTTGTGGGTTTGATAATTTTAAAGAAAATATTAATTGATAATTTTTCATTGCCTATGTTCATCCATCATCAGAAAACCATAGTGAACACAACCAATTGTCTATATATAAAATAAATGAATTGATTTTGCTTGAATTTTACATTCTACATCACTCATAAAATTACAGTATGTTAATCAATTATGAGTGGATGCTGAAAAAAACATATCCAGAGATCATAAAAGTTGTTAGTGTATTATGTTTATTTGATTAAGAAATAATATGGAAAAAATAATGAATGATACAAATTAATGTGAATGGCATTAGTGCCCCTAAAGAAGTAAAAATAATTTCAATGACAAATTTTTTATTATAATATATCAATATATTGATTATAAGGGTTCTCTAATGACCTAAAACTATTCGAAATAATGAATGGAATATGATATGAAGAAGATGGACTCAAACTGATTAATTTCAAATTATTAACTTGATACTGAGACATTGAATTCTTGATGATTCATAAATATACATCAAATGCAATAAATTTTAATTTCAGAGAGGATGAATTTTCCTTACAACAACAACCAAAGAAAGAGATGATCTCATATTTTGGAAGATGACTAAGATAAAGAATCATTTTATTGGATGAGATTTACATAGTTAATTGATGATGATAAAAATAAAATTAATTTATCATGGTTTGTGGTTTAGTACGAAATAAATTTTCTCTTCACTAGTATGATTAATGATATTTATATTAGATAATTAATTTCCATGGTGGGATTTTATAGATTTATGTATAATTATAATGTGGAGGAATACCAAGGAATCAAATAATATAATTGGTCTTAATGCTTATTTGGCTATGAAATTTTTAATCCTCACATAAGAATATATTGGACATCTCAAAATTATCTAATGTATTTCATTGTTTTTTTTAATATTAGTGTTTTACATATAAATTCATTTTATTTTAATTTCTATATAATAGTATCTCATAAACAAATTAGTTATATATTGATTTATGGAATTTATATAATATTTCTTGGAAAAAAGAAATTAATGTTTTAGATCCCTCCTTTCTAAAATCAATGATTTAATGGGAAAGTGAATTCAAGATTACAATATTTTAGTTTGGAATATTCTATAATATTATAAAGATACGAAATTATTTATTGATGTCAAGATATGTATCATGATTCAAGTTAATTATTATCAGAATAACGCCATGTGGGGGGGGGACTTTTAGTTTAAAGAGTCTAGTTTACATCACATCGATGTGACTGAATGATGTTATGAGGATGTTATAGAAGCCATGATTTATTCTTATTTTAGCACGGTTTTACGTTTTTCATAATTCTACACCCATGTCAATAAATGAAAAAATATATCAAATTTAAATGGAGAGATTCATTTGGAAAGCAAATGACAGAGGGATTGAGAAGATGGATGAGATGGGTATGCCCCAGAGTTGGATCCTAGAAAGGAGTCAAACATATCATATAAGATATATCTTCTCATTTCCTCTTAGTTTATGAAAAAAATTTATTATTAAAATATTAATTTAACATCTTTTATTGAGTTATATTATGATGGATAACATACTCTTAGGATCCTTCAATAAAAAGGTAGAAATATTCACATTGTGGGTGTATTAAAAACATTGTGACATTGTGTGCAATCTTCAAAAACAATAATGAAATTATTATCCTTTAGAACTCTTTCCCACTAAATCATCATAGATAAAAAATCATATCCATGTGTTATGTTAGGGAATTAAAATCATGAATTTTATGGTAGGAAACTATTAGGTTTTTTGTTGTTAATTAGGGTTTCTTTTTTTGATAAAAATCATTAGATCTTATACATTCTTTCTCTGTATATACCCTCCCTCAGAGTCAAGTGGATTAGTGATGATATTTTTACAACTATATTTATTAATTTTAATATATTCCATAATAAGATATATATATATATATATTATAAAACCAACTTCCATTTCTCGTTAACATTATATATGGTTTCATGCCTTCTTAAATATAAGTTCTAATGTTTTTATGTTTTATATTTTCATATTATAGGTTCAACACATTAGTGTCAATATGGATTTTTCTCGAATAAAATATAGTATAATATAGAAATAACAATAATGAAAAATATTCTTCAAACATGGGAGTAATATTTTATGTTCTCCATTTTAAATAACTTTCCATTTATGACTTATAATGTTACACCTGCATTATGTTCACAAATAAACCAACCCTGAACACATATTAATTAATTAGTATTGAAAAAAAATATTTACATTTATATATTTAATACAAGTCAATGTTAAAAATATATTTCCATAAATAATAGACATCATTAAATAGAAATCATTGATCACTTCCATACCATATGAAATTTTTGATTTATTGTTTTAAATAATTTTTATAGACCCTTATAAAAATACCAATGACTATGTGTTAGAATGGTGTTCCATTATACTTTTTATTTCTTATTGCACATTATGTTCCTATCGTCACATAAATGATAACCTTATATATATATCATACGTAACATATTTCTTTATTAATAATGGAAAATGAATCATAAGAGTGTTAACCCAATTGATCAGTTATGGTGAACATATGAATTAATAATCGAATATCATATTCGACTTTATATGGTTATAAATACAAAATCATTGTTCATGAGAACTGTATAGGAAAATTTCAAAAAAAGTAAGAAAAATATAACATATTCCATGATTCAGAGAAGAGAAATTTAACATAATACATGGGTCATATGAGTGAAAAATCATGATCCATCTGAAATAAATTTTTGATCAAATAGAATATTAGATCCTATAACAATCATTGAAAATATATTTTGATATCTTGGTTTAACAGAAATTAATTATGAAATCACCAAGGAAGTATATTTTAAACAATCTCATAAGAGGAACATACATTAATTAACAACACAATATATTTAGCCACAAATATGAAAAAAACACCAACTATTTAGAGAAAAATAATCCTATAATCTATTAAATGTGTTTATATTGATTTTTTTTCATTATTTGTAATGTTTTTTCAATGATAAGGAAAGTATTTTTGTTATTCACTACCACAAAACTGGGCAAGGCTAGCGCCACCCCTTTATTAGCGCTAACGAAAAAGCGCTGATAAAGGGGGGGGGGCTTTATGAGCGCTCAAAAAAGCACTGATAAAGGGTGCCTTTATCAGCGCTAAAAAAAGTGCTGATAAAAGTACCCCTTTATCAGCACTTTTTTTAGTGCTGATAAAGGGACCCCCTAATATACTTTATATAAGGCTAGTGCTTGTTATATTGATATAAATATAATATATAATTTTTAAATATATTTTAGATAAGTATAAATGTACATTTACACTTAATATACTTTATATATAAGATATTTAGTGAAAATGGATTCTTAAAAAATAATAAAAATATTTTTAATTAAAAATTTTATAATTATTATGGAGTAATAGTAATTTAATAACAATTTGAAGCATAAAAAATTAAAAAATTAAAAAAAAGATCCAAAATATGTTGAAAACGCAACTCAAACTTCAAACGGCCATAAATTTTGATTCGGGTGTCCGTTTGAGCTCTACCACATATCAAATCGAAGCCTGCGGCGAGCTCTACATCACTATCACCCGGTTGACCCTGTTCAAGCGTTGTTTGAAGCCAAAAGAGGCCCATAAGGACTCCAAAACTGAGTTTTTAGTCCGGGTACCCATATTTTTTAACATTTTATGGATTTTCAGCATCATTTAAGGGGGTATTATTGGATTTTTTTTGGTGGGGACTGAATTTATTTCAAGGTATCAAATTTATATTGATGTTATGTCTTTGAAATTTTATGGTTTTTTATATTTCATTGTTATTTATAATCAAATATATAACTATATGTTCATATTTTTTATATATTCACACCTAAAAATTAAATTTTTTAAATAAATAATTAAACATATTTACATATAAAATATACTAGATTTATCTAAATTGTAACGCCCCGACCCCATCTACCCAGAGTCGGTGCATTAATTACATAACATTGGCATGATCACGAGAAAGATCAAGTCTCGAAAGACCGATTAGTTTAGTAGCCTTGGAATAACTAGATACATCCATAAATTTTTACATTACATCATAAAAAAACATCTTGTCTTCATATCCCCTCATACTATCCCTGCAGGTCATTCATAAATTACTTCTTCATAATCCTGGGAAAAAAAATAAAACATTGAAAGGGGTGAGCTCGGAAGCTCAGTAAGGATAACATTATAGCAGAAGCTTTCATAAATGAGCATAAACACTTAAGGCAATTTATAACTAAAACAAAAGCCTTTTAAACTTGAACTTCAGCATAAAATGGCAAAGGTAAAATGAAATAATGCCATTTACTTACTCACATGGATATTCTACTAGTCGAATGATCACATGCAATATCAATAACCACTTTCATAATGATGGAATGCATAATGCCAGACTATCATAACCACATAGCCAAGGCCTCGTGCCAAGACTACAAATAAGATTTTGCCAAGGCCTTGTGCCAAGACACTAGTTTGTCTCATTAGACCTACCGATGCATCGAGGAGCTATAGCGGGCTCCACCCGTCACTTATTAAGTCCAATTCATTCCCATATGAAAAGGTTTAAACATAACGTAAACATTCGTATTAAACTAGCATACGAATGTCAATACTTTCACCACAAACCATGAATGGTATAAAAATAGCACATCCACAGTCAAACATAATTCATTAGATACAATATGGAAGATTGTATTGTATCACATTAACCTCAATCAATAATAATGAAGGATGTTGACATAGATGAAAATAATCATCAAAACTATTTGAGAGAAATATCCCCCTTTTCTTGAAAACATTTAAAAGTCACACTATTTGTCAAGAAGCCATTTAAAAGTATATTTTTGAATCAAAGTGTCCCATACCACTTTGAAACTTTTAAAAGGTGTTTTAATTTTAAAACTTTAATGTCCATATAAATAAATCCTTAAAACCATTTTTAAAATATGGACATTAATGAGCATGATTTAGAAGAATAATTCTTTAAAACATTTTAAAATGGTATTTTGGTTAGAGTTTCTAACCAAAAGAGAGACACTTGAATACAAATAATTGAGGTAATCAAAACATTGTAATATCATGAGAATAAAGGAATTCATGATATACTATGTCAAAGTACATTATATACACCACATAGAAGTGATTTGGTGTATATCATCAAAGAAGTCTCAATGGAAGGTAAATTGAGATGAAATTTCTCAAAAAGGTTGTATCCTTAGGTTAAGGATAAATCAATGACATAATTATGTGTGACAAATATAAATACACTAAATATGATTGGATATTCAGTGTAAAACAATCAAAGGACATTCACACATATTCTTGTAAAAAACAATACCAACGAATTGGATGTTTAACTCAACAAATGAAGAATGAGTTAAAATTACTCTTATCAAATTCATATCAATGACTTGAGAATTACCAATGGAGTGATTATGTGTATCAAACTTCTATCCACAGGAAGGGGAGTGGAAATTATGACATAATCAAATGAATAGTGATTCCACACATAATCTTGGGGTAATATAATCAATGAAATATGTGTAAAGCCAAATGAGTGGAAATTGAAATCTCAAATTCCCTTATCGATTAGGTAACTTACGAAACATACACCCATGAAAGAAAGATCATACCATGATGATGTAAATACCCATAAAATAAAGTATATTACACAATGAATACAATCATGGGTAGTACGCATACACCACATGCAATAATTAAGTGGTGATCAATGGAATTCTCACGGAATTAAAAGTGAGACAAGAAACCCCTTACCACGTTAATCAACTGAGTCGCATGGCCAAAAGTTAATAACCACCAAATTATTTACAGAATAACATGAATATAAAGTGAATCATTATAATATATATCAAATGGAAGTACACAATACACCACTTTCAATAATTTAGTAGCGAACAATGGAAATCTCACGGAATTGAAAGTGAGATAAGAGAATCCCTTACATTGTACTTTTTCCTTGGTCGATGGTAGGTTTACCTCCTGTATAATGGTGAAATAATTGTTATTGAATAATAAAAGAATCATTTACTTTAATATGATATCATATATGATCTTTTATCATTGATTTGTTAATAATATTTTAGAATTATCGTCATTTCGGGTGTTAACGGGTTCATTTTACTTTATATTCTTTGTTATGTGAGACATATTCATTATTAATGGGATGTATATTATTCATACCCAGAATGGTATCAAGTTCTTAAACATCATTTTTAAATCATCAAATTATACGATGGAGAATGAATCTCATCGCGTTCGTGGAGACGGTAGTCCGTACGTACGCACGAACGCTACTTCCATTTAATTTTTATTTTAAAAGAATCGAATCCAAATTATACATAGGTATATTACTATTCCATTATAATATAATATTTTATATATGTTACTTAAGTTCATTTACACCATCCTTTATATGTTCCATGTGTGGTATGAACGAGTCATATCATTTTAAGGGGGCGGTAGTCCGCACTTCCTCAAATGAAATTATCGTATGTATATACAACATGAAACGAATAATGGTATGAAATAAAATGGAATTACAGAAGCTTATATATAAAATATATATCATTAATATCATATTTAATTACAGTGCCATCCTAATGGCCACCATGAGAGGCGGTAAGATGTATTTGAACAATCATCGTTTCGTGAGGCGTTAGTTTTCCATCCACAGAAACATTATGTTCATCATCCATTAGATGGAGTTGTGTGAATGTGTAGTTTGAATCCTTCTTATAACAACATCCTTGTATATTGAGGATACTGGTGTTGTTATAAAATAAAGGAAATAAAAAGATTTTGGGGGTTGGAGAAGCAAAATAAATGAAAATACTTTAAGAGAAATTGTTACCTTTAATTTAAGTAACTCACATTGGTTGGAACAAAATGACTTCTTGAAATGCTTTCTGCCTAAGGGGAAGCTTCAAGGAGGAGGAGAGGGATGTGGGGAGCTTAGTTGGGCAGAGTTTGGACGAGCCAAGTTGCTTGAGAGGTGTGAGGAAATGAGAAGGAGGAGTGCCCTTCTATAAGAGGGGTGAGGGGCACCTTTGGAAAAGCTAGAAATATTAATTTATAATAAATTAATATTCGGTTTCCAAAGGCTCCAAAGTTGACTATTCAAAGGATGAGGTGGGGATAGGTCGAAAACAACTCATCCAATATAATTTATACAGGTTTGGGTACTTATATTAACCATATCATTAAGTATTAACTCTAAGTTAATTAGTTTCACTTTTACAATGTCTCTTTGTATTTTTATATAATATGGTTAATAAACTTACTATATACATCCAAGCGACCCCCAAGTGGTCCATTAATGATTAACCTATCATAATATAAGTCTCTTGGCCGAACCTTAGATTTTTAGGAATTTAATATCAATTAATAATATAATATTTGTTTTAAGAACTCTTTTATGTCAATTTTGACACTATTCAATAGTTGATTTTTGTGAAACTCATAACAGATTGATTACTTCGAAAAAAGTCAATTAAATCAATCCTAATATATCATATTATCCTAGAAAATTAGTTTAATTCATTAAAAGTTTCATATTATATTTATTTGGGTGTTTATAATATCAATTATTTTAATTTTTCACTATTATATTAATTACTGCATCATCATTGTGTCATAAATAAAATAAATTATTTAATGTCTAAAAATTATAAATAAAATATAATTATGTAGAAAATCGTTTAAGATTTCTAATGAATATTTATAATCTAAAATCCAACATATATAACCCTATGTAACAATTGTTGTTCTAAATGATATATGCTTGTGTCATTTTTGTATTCATTTTAACTAAATTAAAATAAAGTGTCATTATCACTTACAAGTGGATCCATGGGGTCCCAAAATAGACCCAAAGATTCCCATGGTCGACCATGTATCAACCAATAGGGTTAAGACACGTTTTAGGGTAATTTAGTATTATTATAATATTATTTTTTTAACCCTTATTTACCGGATTTACCCTTAACCATGGTAAATAAAATATTTACCGCAGTAATTATTCAAAATGTCTAAAAATAAAAGTTACCTATTTACACAATTTTAACATCCTGATTCCAAATATGGAATCCATTTTCCTAAATTCAAAACACAGAAGTGGCAGAAATTAATTTAAAATTAAATCCCGCTGTCAAAACAAAAAAGCGTGTTTTTAAGAGATAATAACTATCAAAAGATTGACACTCGTTTATGTTCGGTTTAATTGTAAAATTATGTCCAATGACCAACATTATATTAAATGGTAAAAATATATTCTAAATATACTTTAAAACCACTCAAATTCATAATTTATGACTATTAATTATTTTGATTAAAAAAGTTGTTTTTAATTAAAATTTAGTAATTTTCACTATTCATCAAAATATAAAAGTTATCCGAAAAGTACCAAAATTTCACCCTAGGATAATTTCGATATTCCGAATCCAATAATGAAGTCCATTTTTAAATATAAAATATATATAATTTCAAAAATTAGGTATTACTATTCATAACGGCTAGTTTGATTGGTTGTGGTGTGTGTTAAAACTCAAGGTTGCGTACAACACACGCTACTGTATTATTCAAAGAAAGCGTACCGTGGAAGCTTGGGATGTTTCATTTTAAATTTTTGATGTCCTCATTTAGTCAAAAAGTTTAAAATATAGTATTTAAAAAGGGTTCACTATTAAAGTTGACAAAAGTGCAATACTGAAAATGAATTTGTTCTTGCATTATATCTAAGAAACTCATAATATGGATTCTAAAATTATAAGGATTATATAAACATTAAAATTTATCTAATACTATTCATAACCTCTTTTGAACGGCTTGTTTGGTAAGTCATGGTGTGCTT
Organism: Viscum album; assembly: GCA_963277665.1. Taxonomy (NCBI): domain Eukaryota; kingdom Viridiplantae; phylum Streptophyta; class Magnoliopsida; order Santalales; family Viscaceae; genus Viscum; species Viscum album. The sequence continues at coordinate 633,436,450 of OY728138.1, read as the reverse complement.
GAACATGGTGTTGCATGTAGTGAAAGTTATTGAATTATTTTGAAGAAATAACACACTATGAAATCTTGGGGTGTTACATTCTCCCCTCCTTCAATAAATTGCGTCCTCGCAATTTGAAATTGTTTTTCGAAAAAAAAGGTTGAAAATAGATAATATATTTGTGGGAAAACCCACATCGGAAATTGGGTTACTAAAATTTAGTCTTAATATGAGAAAAAGAGAAATCAAAGGGTCACCACCAAATTATGATCTCGATTAGGAGAACATTGGTGGCAACTAGAGACATATAATTGGAGGAAAAACATAAATATTTATAGGTGGTGATTGAGGTCATCAATCACAAACAAGTGTAAAATTGAGTTCCTTATAATCATCAATCTATGATGATTTGAAATACCATCGGTTCAACAAAACATAGGGTATTAGGATAACACATTTTTGACGTTTCAAAATATCTTAGTTGAAATCCCACATCGAAAAATGAATTAATGAGGCCTCTATTTAAAATAAAGAGTCGAAAGTATGAAGATTACCGAAAATAACACATACTAGGGTTCCATGAAGGAAAATATGGATATGGAGGAGAAATCTAACCATCAATTATCTGATGGAGAGTGGTAGAGAACATGGCTATGAAAAGGCCAAAAATCCCAAAGCCATAAATTTGTGATGATTTAAGGTACCATCTAGGACAACATTTTTGTTCTATGTTTCTTTTATTAATGTTGGGGATTTTATTTATGAGATTGGCTAAGAACATTATGAGATATACTTAAATTTTAAGTAGATTTTCATTCTTTAATTAATTTCCACCACTAACTCAATTTTTTTTTAAACGATGAGTATTCAAGAAGACTTGGTCACACTGGAAGAGCTAGAATAAACTTCAATAGAATCACATGATCCATGCAGGATAAACCATATATTAATCAAAACCAAAATGGTTATTGAATGATCTAATGATCCCCCAAAAGTATATTCATTGAGATAAATATGCACTAATCTTAATTTCTAAAATTAAACCAACAATACCCCAAAGTTAAATAGATACCATTCAATAACCAATTGTCCTTAAAATCCTTTAATATAATCCAAACTAATATTGAAACCCAAAACATAGAAGAATTTGATTATGTAGTCTCCGATGTTACATTGTATCTCCAAATTACATCAAATACTCTTAAAGTCACATACTTAAAAGTAATCATCACATATTCTCTGTTATAGGTTAATCATTTCCATAAATAACCCAAATCACTATAAATCAACAATAAAAATGTAGATAAAAATCCACCATTACTCTATAAATGAAACCTCATTGTATTCTATTTTCCTTGGGCATATAGTGTTCCTAACAAAACGAACATCTTCCAAAATAACATTTATCACTTAATCACCAAATCATTTTCCTATACAAAGGGTATTCATTTGATAAGACATAAGAAACCAAATCATCATATTATTGATCAATAAAATCATTTAACAAAAAAAATAGTCACACTAACCAGGGACTTCACGTAGTCCAGTGGTAGGCGATAAATCCCAATCGCACTTTGGTTGTGGGTTCGATTCCCACGGCTTTGTCCGACGTGATGGGTTGTCACACGGTCTACGTGTTGTCCTTTTTCAAAAACTATATTTTATAATATTAACAAAATGAGATAAATTCCTCAAAATAACATAATTTAACCACAAATGTTATATCATACTTTGCATTTTCATCCCAAATTATAATAACTTATCATTTTCTCAAACCCCAATGATCATATAAAACCAAATGGTTATTTATACCTATATCCACAAGAGAAGAGACAATTCTTCCTCAAATATCTTTCTCACATGGCAAACTGCGGGGTTACAAATACAAGAGAAAATTATTCCAAAGCAAACCCATCAACAAGGAGTGCTAATACTTTTTAAATTTTTCTCCAGCCATTTATTTCCACATAGCTTCTTCTTTGACCAAGAAAATATCCTATAAAATAGGACATTCACTCGGGTAGTGGCCAGGTCCCCTACATTTACGACAAATGACTGTAAATGGACTCTTGGGACCATTTTTATCTTCTTCCATAGTACTCTTCATTTTTCTTCGGCAATTCTTCACTTTATGTCCTTCCTTCCCGCACGTAAAACATTTCGTTGTCCCATTGAGACACTTTCCTGGGTGTCTCTTTCCACAATTCCTGCATGATGAAAATTGAGGTTTCTTTTCTCCATGGTCTCCATTGCTGGAGATCTTATCATTTATCACCTTTCTCTTCCTTGTTGAGTCTGGGAGTTGGTTAATATATATGTTGTTGATCATATTTTTGGAAAACTGATTTGGCATAAAGACGATATCTTTCACGCCTATCAACATTCCATTTTGTTGCTCATTGCCACCACTGTTCCCAACTTGTACATCATTCTCAAAGTCACTATGACTTCCTTGGAATCCAGCCATTGACTAAAACCAGAAGGCATTGTGTGAGTAATAGTAGTCGTAAAATCATTTAGAGATTAAAATGTCACCATATTCTCAATTTGAAACATATTAGGATTAACCAAGGTCATTTTCTCTCATCTTATGTATATATTACTTAAATCGGTTTGTAAAGAAAATGTAAATTATCCTAAGCATATCCCCCGGGAGTGTCGTAACCAAGAGTGCAGCAAGGCCCATTGTCGTGCACCAGTTCCCGTTCGAGTCTAGCTCAAAGCGGTGTTTTCGGGTTTTATCCCTAGGTACATCTGTGCCAGAGCCGCCTCTACCTGCTCGTATCCAGACAGGGATGTATTGCTCGGAAAACTCAAAAAATCTTTACAATACCAAAATTCTAAGAAGTTTTTTTTATACTAATCCTCAAAGTTCATCTTAGGTCTACGTGCTCTAATCAGAGTTTATCTAAATCTAGCTACCAAGGTTTGTAATAAACTTCCTCTGATACCAACTGTAACGCCCCGACCCCAGCTACCCAGAGTCGGTGCATTAATTACATAACATTGGCATGATCACGAGAAAGATCAAGTCTCGAAAGACCGATTAGTTTAGTAGCCTTGGAATAACTAGATACATCCATAAATTTTTACATTACATCATAAAAAAAAACATCTTGTCTTCATATCCCCTCATACTATCCCTGCAGGTTATTCATAAATTACTTCTTCATAATCCTGGAAAAAAAAAATAAAACATTGAAAGGGGTGAGCTCGGATGCTCAGTAAGGATAACATTATAGCAGAAGCTTTCATAAATGAGCATAAACACTTAAGGCAATTTATAACTAAAACAAAAGCCTTTTAAACTTGAACTTCAGCATAAAATGGAAAAGGTAAAATGAAATAATGCCATTTACTTACTCACATGGATATTCTACTAGTCGAATGATCACATGCAATATCAATAACCACTTTCATAATGATGGAATGCATAATGCCAGACTATCATAACCACATAGCCAAGGCCTCGTGCCAAGACTACAAATAAGATTTTGCCAAGGCCTTGTGCCAAGACACTAGTTTGTCTCATTAGACCTACCGATGCATCGAGGAGCTATAGCGGGCTCCACCCGTCACTTATTAAGTCCAATTAATTCCCATATGAAAAGGTTTAAACATAATGTAAACATTCGTATTAAACTAGCATACGAAATGTCAATACTTTCACCACAAACCATGAATGGTATAAAAATAGCACATCCACAGTCAAACATAATTCATTCGATACAATATGGAAGATTGTATTGTATCACATTAACCTCAATCAATAATAATGAAGGATGTTGACATAGATGAAAATAATCATCAAAACTATTTGAGAGAAATATCCCCCTTTTCTTGAAAACATTTAAAAGTCACACTATTTGTCAAGAAGCCATTTAAAAGTATATTTTTGAATCAAAGTGTCCCATACCACTTTGAAACTTTTAAAAGGAGTTTTAATTTTAAAACTTTAATGTCCATATAAATAAATCCTTAAAACCATTTTTAAAATATGGACATTAATGAGCATGATTTAGAAGAATAATTCTTTAAAACATTTTAAAATGGTATTTTGGTTAGAGTTTCTAACCAAAAGAGAGACACTTGAATACAAATAATTGAGGTAATCAAAACATTGTAATATCATGAGAATAAAGGAATTCATGATATACTATGTCAAAGTACATTATATGCACCCCATAGAAGTGATTTGGTGTATATCATCAAAGAAGTCTCAATGGAATGTAAATTGAGATGAAATTTCTCAAAAAGGTTGTATCCTTAGGTTAAGGATAAATCAATGACATAATTATGTGTGACAAATATAAATACACTAAATATGATTGGATATTCAGTGTAAAACAATCAAAGGACATTCACACATATTCTTGTAAAAAACAATACCAACGAATTGGATGTTTAACTCAACAAATGGAGAATGAGTTAAAATTACTCTTATCAAATTCATATCAATGACTTGAGAATTACCAATGGAGTGATTATGTGTATCAAACTTCTATCCACAGGAAGGGGAGTGGAAATTATGACATAATCAAATGAATAGTGATTCCACACATAATCTTGGGGTAATATAATCAATGAAATATGTGTAAAGCCAAATGAGTGGAAATTGAAATCTCAAATTCCCTTATCGATTAGGTAACTTACGAAACATACACCCATGAAAGAAAGATCATACCATGATGATGTAAATACCCATAAAATAAAGTATATTACACAATGAATACAATCATGGGTAGTACACATACACCACATGCAATAATTAAGTGGTGATCAATGGAATTCTCACGGAATTAAAAGTGAGACAAGAAACCCCTTACCACGTTAATCAACTGAGTCGCATGGCCAAAAGTTAATAACCACCAAATTATTTACAGAATAACATGAATATAAAGTGAATCATGATAATATATATCAAATGGAAGTACACAATACACCACTTTCAATAATTTAGTAGCGAACAATGGAAATCTCACGGAATTGAAAGTGAGATAAGAGAATCCCTTACATTGTACTTTTTCCTTGGTTGATGGTAGGTTTACCTCCTGTATAATGGTGAAATAATTGTTATTTAATAATAAAAGAATCATTTACTTTAATATGATATCATATATGATCTTTTATCATTGATTTGTTAATAATATTTTAGAATTATCGTCATTTCGGGTGTTAACGGGTTCATTTTACTTTATATTCTTTGTTATGTGAGACATATTCGTTATTAATGGGATGTATATTATTCATATCCAGAATGGTATCAAGTTCTTAAACATCATTTTTAAATCATCAAATTATACGATGGAGAATGAATCTCATCGCGTTCATGGAGACGGTAGTCCGTACGTACGCACGAACGCTACTTCCATTAAATTTATATTTTAAAAGAATCGAATCCAAATTATACATAGGTATATTACTATTCCAGTATAATATAATATTTTATATATGTTACTTAAGTTCATTTACACCATCCTTTATACGTTCCATTTGTGGTATGAACGAGTCATATCATTTTAAGGGGGCGGTAGTCCGCACTTCCTCAAATGAAATTATTGTATGTATATACAACATGAAACTAATAATGGTATGAAATAAAATGGAATTACAGAAGCTTATATATAAAATATATATCATTAATATCATATTTAATTACAGTACCATCCTAATGGCCACCATGAGAGGCGGTAAGATGTATTTGAACAATCATCGTTTCGTGAGGCGGTAGTTTGCCATCCACAGAAACATTATGTTCATCATCCATTAGATGGAGTTGTGTGAATGTGTAGTTTGAATACTTCTTATAACAACATACTAGTATATTGAGGATACTGGTGTTGTTAGAAAATAAAGGAAATAAAAAGATTTTGGGGGTTGGAGAAGCAAAATAAATGAAAATACTTTAAGAGAAATTGTTACCTTTAATTTAGGTAACTCACTTTGGTTGGAACCAAAGGACTTCTTGAAATGCTTTCTGCCTAAGGGGAAGCTTCAAGGAGGAGGAGAGGGATGTGGGGAGCTTAGTTGGGCAGAGTTTGGACGAGCCAAGTGGCTTGAGAGGTGTGAGGAAATGAGAAGGAGGAGTGCCCTTTTATAAGAGGGGTGAGGGGCACCTTTGGAAAAGCTAGAAATATTAATTTATAATAAATTCATATTCGGTTTCCAAAGGCTCCAAAGTTGACTATTCAAAGGATGAGGTGGGGATAGGTCGAAAACAACTCATCCAATAGAATTTAGACAGGTTTGGGTACTTATATTAACCTTATCTTTAAGTATTAACTCTAAGTTAATTAGTTTCACTTTTACAATGTCTCTTTGTATTTTTATATAATATGGTTAATAAAGTTACTATATACATCCAAGCGACCCCCAAGTGGTCCATTAATGATTAACCTATCATAATATAAGTCTCTTGGCCGAACCTTAGATTTTTAGGAATTTAATATCAATTAATAATATAATATTTGTTTTAAGAACTCTTTTATGTCAATTTTGACACTATTCAATAGTTGATTTTTGTGAAACTCATAACAGATTGATTACTTAGAAAAAAGTCAATTAAATCAATCCTAATATATCATATTATCCTAGAAAATTAGTTTAATTCATTAAAAGTTTCATATTATATTTATTTGGGTGTTTATAATATCAATTATTTTAATTTTTCACTATTATAGTAATTACTGCATCATCATTGTGTCATAAATAAAATAAATTATTTAATGTCTAAAAATTATAAATAAAATATCATTATGTATAAAAGCTTTTTAGCTTTCTAATGAATATTTATAATCTAAAATCCAACATATATAACCCTATGTAACAATTGTTGTTCTAAAAGATATATGCTTGTGTCATTTTTGTATTCATTTTAACTAAATTAAAATAAAGTGTCATTATCACTTACAAGTGGATCCATGGGGTCCCAAAATAGACCCAAAGATTCCCATGGTCGACCATTTATCAACCAATAGGGTTAATACACGTTTTAGGGTAATTTAGTATTATTATAATATTTTTTTTAACCCTTATTTACCGGATTTACCTTTAACCATGGTAAATAAAATATTTACCGCAGTAATTATTCAAAATGTCTAAAAATAAAAGTTACCTATTTACACAATTTTAACATCCTGATTCCAAATATGGAATCCATTTTCCTAAATTCAAAACACAGAAGTGGCAGAAATTAATTTAAAATTAAATCCCGTTGTCAAAACAAAAAGCGTGTTTTTAAGAGATAATAACTATCTAAAGATTGACACTCGTTTATGTTCGGTTTAATTGTAAAATTATGTCCAATGACCAACATTATATTAAATGGTAAAAATATATTCTAAATATACTTTAAAACCACTCAAATTCATAATTTATCACTATTAATTATTTTGATTAAAAAAGTTGTTTTTAATTAAAATTTAGTAATTTTCACTATTCATCAAAATATAAAAGTTGTTTTTAGGATCATGTTCTCTATTTTCCATCAAATTGGTACGTGTGGTCAATCAAAGAACAGAAAATATTTTAATAGGACAAAATCATAGGAATCATGACATGAAACTTTAGTTCTTATGATATAAAAAATTATAAGACATTACATGAGTATATTGGATAGACTTTATCTAAGTAAAAAACCTCACACATCCTTATTAGAAATTATGCATCACTTATGTTTCATCACTGTGGAAAAGGAAAAAAACTCATGTATCAACACAAAGATTCTTACATATAAAAGGGTAATTGTTGTCTTGTCTTAGAGAAAATAGAAAATTTTCATACATATAGGATTGAGACAATTAACTATCCTCTATGAAAAATTTTATGTATCAGTAAATATACTACGTATCATTGGGTTATGGAGTAACTCTTAGGTATCATGTTTGAAAGAATATTATAGATGAACTGATGTAAATGTATAGTTTCTAAATTGATTAAATATAGACCATTTATCTTCTATTAAAAAGGAAAAACATTTACATATCCACATAATATATTATGTATTCCATGGAATTTTTGTTAATTACTTTTTATAGTAATAGAAAATTTCTTAAGTATTATCTAAAATATCTTTTGCATCATCCAAAGATATTACGTATCGGGTAATTTTATACAAATATTCCTAAAATTATAATGAATGGGTTGAACCATATGTAATGTTTCCAACATAATGAATAAATCATATAAACCAAAAATTGATATATTTCATTATTTTATCAATTATTAATAGAAAAATAATACTATCAATATAAATAACATTTTAGGGAACTTTTAAAATAAGGTCCAAAATATCCCAAAAATATAAATACGTAAAAAATTACCATTTTGGAGTGATGATAAAGGGGACCCCCCCCCCCCCCTTTATCTACGCCGGCATTATCATGAATTTTTATAGCGCTGTTAATGGCCATTTTTAGCGCTGATAAAAGCCATATTTGTTGTAGGGATTTTTCATCTATATTTCGATGATTTTATCCCAAAAATTTTACAAATTTCAGGTAAATTTCATCATTTTTTACTTTTTAAGATTTTTGACTTACAAGTTTTTTTATTGGAAGCAAGAAAATGAAAGTACCAAATGAGAAGGGAAAGGGAAAACATAGAACACCCAAAACAAAAGAAACTATTTGTTTATCTTTTTCACCAGCCACTCAGAAAGCTTTCATTTTTCATCACTAATAGCATCCAACTCCACCATTCCACACCCACATCCCCAACCGCTCATCCTCCCTCTTCTTTCACATGCCCTATTCGAGATATCTTGGAGTCTTTTGTGAATTGTTTCTATAATTGTGATCTTAGAATCTGAGCTATCCTCTGAATCATCCATGCATTTGTCAGAAGATATATTTTTAGAAACTGGTATTTTAAAATCTTATGCTATGGGTAGCTCAACCACCATTGGGGAAACAACCAGGGCTGAATTCTCCTTTTAAGAAACAATTTTTAAGCCCACATTATCCAAAATAGGCTTTGAAGTAGAATGATGGGACTTAGAGATGACTGTGGAGTCAGAATCTAAGATTTTATTACCTTTTCGAATCACCGAGTCAACCATGTTTTTCTGTAGTTGAGCTTATTCTTCCATAACATGTTCCATTCTAGAAGGAGCAACGACATGATGATTTTCTTCTTCTGTACAAAAATCAACCCAAGATTTGTTTTTTCAGGAGATAGAGCACATACCTTTGGTGAGTCTGGGTAGTCTCCCATTGTTTAAACTTTAGATGCCTCTTAATGAGTGGAATTTTTCTACTCTTTCTTCGCAGGATAAGAAATAGTACCCAAATCCTCCACACTCCTACAGAAGTCTTTAAAATCTTCATGTAACAACTGTGGGACATGTTTCAATGTAGTGGCAGATTTTCTCTTATTGAGACAATTATTCTCGTTGTAACCATTCAATGCATTGAAGCTGTAAACTATAGACGGTTGACAAGAAGATAAGTCATGACCAATTACATTGTATTCCTCACAGAATTGAGGCATTTTTTCATAAAAAATATTCATATTAATTATATCATCCTCAGTCATAAGCATCACTTTTTCAACAAAGAGGTGTACCCATCTTACCATCAACCATAAAACTAGAAATGTGTCCAAAACGAGCAACCTCCATTTATTTATCAATTTTAATTGGAATACCAATGGATAAGGAAATATCCAAAAATATTTTGGGATGCCAAAGTATCCAGTTTAGGCCATACACTCTAACCAAAATTTGGTTAGTAGTGTGACCAACCTCCAAGGGATTGAAATTTTTATCCAATTCACAGAAGTGAATAATTCCCGGTTTGAGGGAAATGGATCTAATGCCCCATGCTTGAGTTTTCAATTCATCCATGGGGAAAAGAATATGAAAGTATCCTCGACCAAGTGAGACACACTTCCATGAGGAAAAGCCCCATAACAATGAAACAGGATCCTTGAGTTCTTCAATTTTCATAGTTTGTGAACCTATAGGAAGGAAGAGTCGAGCAATGATTGAGAAATAACCCATTTTGAGCCATTTGGAGACTGCAATGGGATCCACTTTGATGTGTTCTATGTTTCCTTTTCATCAGAAGGGAGAATCAAACCCTTATTTGAGGGAGGAAAAAGGGTGATAACCATTTATTTCTGGGTGTACTAGCTTAGAAGACTCTGTAACATGATCAATAGAACCTATTACAGTAGATAAAATTCCACCCCGCAAAGCAGATACATCCTTGCCAACATCCCCCTTCGAGGCCAATCCATTGAAAACCTAAAACGCCTTTGTCATCAAAGACATGCTACCCACACCAGATGATAAACCCACAACCTCCATCATCTCCTTCAAAGTGCCATCACGAATCGCAATAGCCTCAGTAGAGCTAGAGGTCAAGAACCATCTGGTATCTACATCCGCAGTAGAGTGCATCTTCCTCACACCACCATACAACTCTGCTTCCATGCTCTCTGTTCCAGCCGCATTGCTCGAGGACCCAACCCCATGAAATCCAAGCATTGACTTCGTAGAGAAAGAGGTCAAGATCGGTCTGATCTCTACATCTGTAGCAGATATCTTCTTCATTGCAACATCAAAAGACTCAGCTTCCATTACAACTGTTCTATCTGCATCGCCTGAGGTCCCACCATCATCATGAGATCCAGGAAATGCCAATGTTTTACACAGATCTATCCCACCGTGCATGCTAGCCACTGATGACCTGTAGCAGTTGAATCTACCCCGAGGAAAGAGATCCACAACAAATATCGTAGGTGCCGAAGATCAAGAACCCTAGCCGAAACAACTTTTCGAGAGAGAGGCTTCCACTTCTCTCATCCCCCTCCAACTCCTTTCTTGATCATAAAATTGATAATTCATGAATTACATAAATTTTGATATTTATTATCACATCATCTTTTATAGAATAAATTTTGCTACATTGGCCCAAGTTGAGGAATTAATTTATTAAAATTATTGTTTTTCATGGAATTAAACATCTTTAACTAGATCATGATGTGCTTCATAATTTATAGTGACTAAATAAATCAGTCAATGTGGAAAACGTTTCTAGAAAACAAAACCGACTAATCATTCATAACAGTAGAATATATCTGGATAAAGGAAACCAAATGAGAAGATTCTATTGGATATTAAATTGGATTCACATGAACACATTCACCTGAAATTTCATGGATAAATATTCTCATTAAGGATTTTTTTCCAGCTTAAATTTGGATGAGGATGAAGATCCTATTAATCTATAGAATATTTCTTCAATAAATTGATCATAATATTTTTTCAAGCATCCAAAAGATTTAAAATTTTTATGTTTGACTAATATCATAGTCTAGAATGACTCTTATGATGAAGAAAAATCAGGAGTAATGGTAACTAAATCAAGTAATCATTCAACAATGAAAAACTATAAAAATAAATTAATCTCTATTTATTATATATATTAATATTCACGTCTTCCATTGGGGGTGGGCTGGAGATAGATTTTAAAGGTATATGTTGAAATTTTTTTTTGATGATTTTGTGCAATATTTTTTGAAAATAATTAATGTGGATAAAATGGGTATCTCATGTAATGTGATACTAAGTACTATGTTGTTTTGGATGGTGGAAAAAAGAAACCATATTCCAAGGATTAATCTTTATGTTTATTATGTCTTTATTTTCACTTTAATATATATTTTTAAACCAATGTAGGTATTTTATTCCATGAATATATTTTCAAATAATTTTTTTGATGGTTTTCCAAACTATGGAGTAAAATAAAAAATAACATTCTTTATTTTTTTGCACTGTATTTCTATTAACCGTAGTGATTTTTTTGTTGGAGTTCTTGGAGGTCATCATGTGAATGAATCACACCTATTGGATAAACTGAAAATATATGTTGGTATCTATATGATGTCCATAAAAACATAGTTGTTCATCTAATGTTTTTTTCAATCAGAATAGAGGAATTTAATTTGGAACATTTTTTAAACAAGGAATAGGGGACTACAGGGAAGATCTATGATTTTCCACAACTATTGATTCATTTATGGATTAAAGTACATTTTTTCCAATAATATGAATATTTTTATATTTAATTTTTTCATATATTATTTTCAATTATATATAATTTAGAACATTTAATTAAATCCACAAATATACATTATTACAAAAATAAATCAATATTTATAGTTATGTAACTCAAATTGAGACCTAGTCATGAGAAAATCTATCGATTAATATTTTTCATTTTTAATGGTGGTAAAAGTTATAACAATGGATTCATAAAGGAAAAAAATCACAAATTATATCCTTTTATTTGTAGGATTCTAGAGTTGTTTTTTTTATTACAAGAAATTATAACCCTAAACTATTATCATTAGATTATGAAATTGAGATAACATCATCAACCTTGAGTAGAGCTATCAAAAATCCCTATATATCATGTCTATAATCATTCACTAACACATGTGAAATAATTTAGTTGAATACGGCATTTAGATGGATGAAAAAACAATATTGAAATAAATAGCTTCAAATTATGATGAAAATATTTAAATCCCCATGCAATATCTAGAGAAAATGAATGTGTGTGAAAATAGATTTCATATTCTTTACTATCTCCAAAAAAATTAAGGTATATTCATGTGGAAATCTCTATATTAATATTCATTAATTTAGATAACATTTGTGTTAACTTGAATCCACAAGGTGTTGACATAAATAAAATTAAATTGATATAATTTCATTTTTCTTCAGATATATTCTCCAAATAATTGTTTTTATATTCACAATAAAATGTGAATAGTGATCTGAATAATTTTAAATTAAATCACACAATTGTTTCATCCTTAAATATAGATCTTTATCCATTTGAAAATAGTTTTTCAGAGAGGAAGAATCATGGTGAAACTTTTCTTGAGTTCTAGGAATAATCCAATCGAATCTTTTTTAGTTTTACCCACCATAAAATCAGTTCCCATCACATAATTATTTATATATATAATGTATTATTTCATAAAAATATGATGATGATTAATGCTAAAACAACCCATTTACATATAAAATAATTTAGTTTCATCCTTAAATAAATTTGTTAAATTAATTTTAAATGAATAATAAAATAAGAGGTATTTATCATAATTAATGAATTTAAAATAATAGAATAGTAAACTTACATATGAGAGTATAAATAATATTTATGTATCTTGCATGTCATAATTTGACCTTCCCGGTTTCATGAAACTATCCCCTTCTATATTGATAGATTGTGAGTGCTTAGACTATTCTTCTAAACAAGAAATAATAGTACTAACCATGAATGAATATTATTAACTTTAATCGTTTGAGAATTACTGTTAATTCATCACCCATGAAGAGTACCTAATAAAGTACATAACATGATAATATGACCCTCGATGAATTTTTGTGGGCATGTGAATAGGAAACAACATCATGGAAAGGCTAAAAATTGAAATTTACGTAAAATAGTAATGGTGCTCATGAAAATGTTCAACAAATTCAAATGATGAATATTTGTTATCGATTGATTGAAATATTCAAGATCATTGGTGTATTAATGAGCAAGAACTATTAAAACAAATATTTAAATTTAATTTTAATGAGAGTGACGTTTTCCAATCTAATTCATATGAGGTACGATATTATGTGACTTAAAATTAATGATAATTTGGGTATTGTCTATCAAGATCATCAAGTTGTATTCCACATATGATTAATTTAAAAAATGTGATTGATTACTGAAGGTGTTGATCTCATCTATTATAATATGACATTGATGTTGAATAAGTTTATCAATGTCATTGACATTTGTTTACTAAAACTAATAATTAATATTAGGCACAAATAATTATTGGGGATGAAAGTTAAAATTACATTTGTTGTTAATAAGATCATGATTAATGTGTAGATAATATGTTTGACTAATAATACATGTGTTTTGGTGTTTTGGTGTAGAGGTTATACTAAAGAGTGGGACTACATATATTTTTCAAGATGGAATTCCATTCTGGGATTGTGATAAGTGGATACTAAAATAAATTCATGTATATGTTTTTTCGAGAGGTTAATAAATAAATATACTATTGAAATTGAATTTTTAATATTATCTATTCTAGTGAATAATGATATATGAATTCTTTTTGGAATTTTCATGCCCATATTTAATGATTTTTTGGACCATTATAATGGGGAAATGATCGAAGATATTAATTATGGAAATAGTTCATATGATTACATTTTTTTTAAATTCCATGGCCTTGAAATATGGTAAATGGGTTATCATAATAACATATCTAGTGTATTTTAATTTTTCCTATGAATAGTTTTTTTAAAATGGAAATAGATATTTTTTGTAACTCTACTATAAGGGTGGAAATGTAATGATTGAAATATTTGATTCATTAGTTGGGGATGAAGTGATTTAATCTTATAAAGACATAATTTATAAAATCAATTATGGAAGGAAAGGGGGATTATAAGATAATGTAGAGGTTCTCTAGAATCTAATATAATTTTCAAATGTTATTATAATTGTTAATTCATTAATGAAATTCATCTAGATTCATTATAATTACTGTCAATGTAATAACGCATACAAGAGTGTATTTGATTTGAGTAGTCCATCTTCAGTCTTGTGGATGTGACTGAAGAATGTCATGTAATGTTTGTGTAATTTAAAATTGATTATTATTTTGATGATACTAGTAGTGAAGAAAATATTAATTTCAAAAAAAATTATAAAACAGACAATGATTATTTAATGGTGAATATTTATTTGGGATCCACAATCCCAAAGGAAGGTGTATATAAAAGATAAGGTGCACGAAATGTAACTAGAGCTTTAGTAAGGTAATGATCTATATAGATAAGTTTAATATTATCCTTGATATTAATACTTTATCATAATATATTAAAATGTGTGTACTTTAATACATTCTAAGAGTCTTATTTTTTTTATTAAAATCATTAAATTTTTCTTCTCTTATTTTCAAAATACATTCAGTGTGATTTTTATTAAGTGGCCTCAAGTTCATTTATCATTATTATTATTTTTCACAACTATATGGAAAGATGGGTGATAGTGGTTAATTATTTATATTATGACATCATTTTATGATATAAAAATTGAGAGAGGATTATGATTCAATTTTATATTGTTTAACTATTCATTTAATAAAAAATATATATCAACTGGTCATTCAAAAATATGATTTCATTGAGTTTTTTTAATTTCCCATGTTTTAATAGTAATTATTATTATTATTATTATCAGAAATTAATTTATATAATTTTAAAAGATATTTTATTGTTATTTTAAAAGCATTCTAAAAATAATAAAAATGGTTCCCTAGAATATATGAACCAAACTAGAGACATGTCATTCATTAAAAATATGGTAAGTTATAATATAAAATAAAAAACTAGTATTTCATTTAGTTAGTCACCATGGATGGAATACGTAAATAAATAGTGAAGAAATAAATAGAGGATCATAGATAGAAAACAATGATATCCCTTTGTCTAGTAGAACATCTAAGGTCTATACAGTTCCAAAACTGTTTCACTACCACAAATGAATATGGGAAGGAGAATGATAACTAAAAATAATGGATGTCATAAATTTTATAATGGAAATGAAATAATGTCATTTCAAGGTATTACAATGATATCTAACCATGTGAAAAATAAAAAGACTCCAGAATCATTGTGGATAATAATACGGACTTCAAAGGGGACATGCCAATTTAATCCAACTTAAGGAAGGTAAATCAAGGAAATATAGTATCGATGAATTTCCCACTTCTTAAGGGGGTGGGTGGGGGTATAATGCAAGACCTCACAATGTTTAACAAAATGTTTCAAAAACATTTATTAATACATCATTGGCCAATGAATTATAAAATGAGATGGAGGTATGATAGAGGGAATCATTAATTGTATAAGGTGATAAAAAGTTTCATGGTAAGTAGTGTGAGAAATACGAAAGTAAGGAAATAAATGATATTGATAGAAATGAACCAATTTCAAAAAAACCTTAAAAATAATGTAACCCAAGGAGGAAGTAAATAATGGGTATCTTTTGGATATTTTTCTACACTCAATGGAAGAATTGAATGAAGAATGCTTCCATATTACAAAAATTTAACGATTTTATCAACATTATATATAAGTGATCTATTAGAGTTGAAATTAATAAATACTAACGAGTTTGGATAAACATGTAGGATTACAGTTTGGTGAGATATTTCATCCAATGGAAGATATGCATGAAAGAATACATTTATGACAGCAACAAGATGTCTTATCATTTTGGATATAATCTAATGAATTAATTAGATATATAGGTAACCACAACTAATTTGTTGTTTTATAGGGTGGTTGGTTCTAATATCCTTAATTAATTATTTATGGAATTTTAAGGAGTTGTTTATAGTTAACACCTTTGTTTGGACATATATTCGTTCCCACTTTTTCCTAAAAACTGATTTTGGAAAAAAAAATTAATTTTCATTCATTTAACCAGATCACCATGGAATGATACATCATTATTAAATATCTATAAAATGAAATAGGAATAATGGATTTCAAACGGATTGTAAAATTAATGAATTATATATGAATTAAATGTGTATATATGAATGGAGTACGGTTATTCCAAATATGGTTCTTCCAAATATATTTATTATTCATAAATACAATTGGTATATTAATATCACTTATTAATAAGTTATAAACATAAAATAATATTACCCACAATATGATATTATAAAATCATAAATATATATTAATATATATGTTACATATCAATATTAATAATACCATTTATAGATGATATTATGTATATTTAAAATACAAGTAAATATTCTAATATTATTAGAGTAGTAGATTTAATGTTGGGAATAAAATTATTTCATCATATTTTTTAATGTTTATTTTTTATAAATGAATATATTCTTTTAATTCAATGAATTATTTTTTTAGATAATGTTATTCATATAATAAAAGATTAAATTGCATAAATTTAAAATAGTTTATTACATATGAACTAAAAATATATCATCTGGCTAATTACAATTTTATATGAAATAACATTACATATAAATAATGTTTGAAAAATTAATTTTTTTAAAAATAATAAGTTCTCATATTATTTTTTATATTCACAGAAAAATAAATTTATAAATATTAAAATATTAATTGGGAAAATATAACATCATTTATTAATTAATAATTTCAAAATCATCTTAGAATGATTTTTTATTTAAAAATAATTAACATTTATCCCAAGAAAATGTTATTTATGAAATTTATAATTTTTATGTATGAGTAAAATAATATATTAAAAACTAATTCATTAATAATGTAAGTATTCAATATATTACAAAATTTTTTAAAAATTATTATTACAACTTGTATATCATAAGTCCAATATATTTATCATAATTTAAAATATTATATTTATAAAAACATTTCTCGGTCATTTTATCTAATAAAATTTTTTCACTATGATGTTTTTTTAGGTGAAAGTAACATATTTTTTTATTTTTAAAAATGAAATATATGTTATAAAATTTACTATAGATTATAATCTTACATTTCAAAATAAATTCTATTTTATTATAATTAATTATTCCAAAGAACATATTTCCCCACATTATGTGCATTTATTTTAAAATTAACACTTCAAAATGAAAAAATATTATTTTATTAAAATAATTAAATATTAAAAATAATACATGTAATGTTATGTCAAATTTATAATTTATAATTTTAACATTAATATTTTATAATACAGTTAAACAGTAATCATGAATGTAATAGTAAATTTCGCTAAAAGATAAAATACTAAAACAAAAAAACAAAAAACACTATAGATTGTCTCCAAAAAGAGTGGATGAGGAGTCTCTGACCCAAACAATCTTCCACTAAATTTTCGTTATATTTAGTCCATTTAATTTTGAAAAGTAACTTCTTGTAATAAAGAAAATATTATCCTAAAAAACTAGCATTCCCATGAATTATAATAGGATAATAGTTCCGCCACATTCAAACACATCATCCCATTGGAATTTATCCTTGAAACTCGAAAAAATGACCTATCCTAAAACCCCCTCACGTGTCCAAATGGTTTTGTTCACAAATATTTTGTATAAAGAATTATTTTCAAATAAATATTTCATAATAAAACTAAATATTACAACAATGTAAGACTATGGTCAATTAAGATGGAGTATAAGGTGAGAGTTTTTTCTAATTTTTTTTCTACGAGTCAAATATTATTTCATGTACTTGATCTCATTTATGTATTCTATATAAATTCAATTACATGTATAACACAAAAAATTATAATCATTATTTTTATTTTTACCTCAATTTTAATATATTTATATATATATCTATTACAAAAAATATATCTTTCAATTTAAATTTTAAACAAGAAGATACAGTTTAATCGACACATATTCATTCTGAATGAGTCATAAATTATCTACATTATTATCATATTCTATGAATCTATTATCCTTAAAATTAATTTTTTATATGGTATTTAATATTATTCATTTATGATGTTATGCATTTTCATTTACATTATATTCTTTTATGATGTAACCTCTCAAATGAATGTTTAATGTTAGAAAGAATAACTCAGATGCATTATAAAGTAACATTTTCTTCATTTACATAATTTTAATTCCTATATACATCATCCCAAATAAATGGAATCATATTTTTTTTATATCACGTGGCCATCATATTTATTTTATATTTTTAAAATAATGTTTAATGATCTATTGTGAATATTGTTTAAAATTATGTTATTTTAAATATTCAAATGGGTTTCTAATTCTTTCAAAACTTATGGATTTATCCAACGATATATTTTTTATTAAAATTATTTATTTTATTTCATCTACTATAAAAATATTATATTTAAATGTAAAAATGATTTCATACTTCACTATTTAAAAAATATATTCCCTAAATTGATCATAATATTTTATTATAAAAAACATGACAACTGCATTTTATAACATTTATTTTAATATTTCACATAAATTTTCTTATTTATCCATAAATTATTTATTTTACTATAAATATTTTTTTTGTTAATTAAAATATGAATCATATAATTATATACTAGTTTTAGTGATATTTAGAATGATTCGAGTCTTATAGTGAACATGCCTTTGGATGATGATAGGTGTGGTCCTATATCTCCCTCCAAATCATTGTACTTAATTACATGTAGTCATGACTATAATTTCACTAAATCTTCCATTGAAAGTTTATATTATAATTTTTTGGAAGGTTTTCCCAATACTCTTGAAATTATATATTATTAAAATTTCATTTTAAATAAAATTATTTTGAAAATATTTAATTAATTTTCTTGTTTTAAAATAGAAATGTTATTTTCATAGGATGTTCATTTTCATCATGAAATGTTCCAATTTATATTTCAATGTAATTTATATATATATTAATAATTTCATTGATGTTATTTATGCTTCAATGGGAATAATTTCCAATGACACCATCATCATCATTTCTCTATATTTTCTATAATAAGTTGGATTGGGGATGTATAATTTTATAACCATTCATCATTTTACACTATATTATTTAATGCTATGTCTATGGATTGGGGAATGTATTTAAACTACACATTTCAAATTTTTAATTTTAATATTTTGGTTGATTATATTTTTCACCTTTCAAATGAAGAATTCATTACAATTAGTATGTGATTTCTATTCCCCACTATATCATTTCCGCACATTAATAGGTCTAACGGGTAGAAATAAAATTTGTTTTGGAAAAAGTATCACCCATTTATAGAGATTCCTTTACACATGGTCTCAAAGGTATTATATATCATGGAACATAGCCACAAATGATTGATTTATATTTCCAACATCATTAATTTGATCATTATGAATTTAGATATAGGTATTCTTTATAATTATGCAATTTTTTATAGTATACATGGTTATGTTTTCAATCTCATTAAATCATTTATATGGAATTGTTTTATCATCGTTTATTCATGTCATATAATGCTCATGTTGTTTATTAAATAGAATGTGTTTTAATTTTTTAACTTGAACTATAGATTATTCCTTTTTCATTCATAGCATATGTTGTAAGCGTGGCCTTAATGTGCATCTGATGTCACCAATTTCTTAGGTTTTATTTTACCCTAGCTACTAAACAAAGTTTTTTGATTAATATGCAAGGATACTCTAATTGTATTAATTGGTTTCACAAAAAAATCATTTTCATTTTATGTTCTAAAATATATTGTCAATTCCAGGTATTTTTATTGATTACCAAGACAACTAAACTATTCATTACTTTAGGATGAGATTCCTTTTATATTTTTTCCAATGTAACAATGTTGGGATCATTTTTGGGATAGTGGGGTCTGGGAACTATATAATGATATGAAATTACTTGTTTTTAATTATATTTAATTCATAGGAACTAGTGAGGTAATATTTCGTTTTCAACATTACATATCACTTTATTTCATTTATGGGTATCTTAAGAAAAATTATTTTTTATTATATAACTCTTCTTATGTATTTATTGTATCATGGAACACAGATGTAACAATTTTATTTTTATATATGACATTATATATTACATTCGTAAGAGATCATTATTATTGATATCAATGTATTAATTTAATTACATTGATATATCATTCCATAAATTTTTGTTTACTAATAATTTTTTTAGATTAATTACTTATTCCATATTATGTATACCATGTATATGTTTTCAATTTCTTTAGTCAATAGTTTATCGTACTAAGGATTGGATTTCACCACTTTATATATTATTATTTCCTTATGTAATAAATAAATCAAATAAATTTAATATAACAAAAAAAATAATGTGAAGAATATTTTTGGGATATTATGAATATTTATTATATATTATGTATTTTATATATAGTATAAAAATGTCCACTACTCTAAATATAAATGGTTTTTTTTAATTATTTCTCTAACATATAATACCTAACAACTCTAGGGAATATATGTAATGAAATATTTTCTTATATTCATGTTGTTAAGGGACACTTGTTTCCTTGAATCTACCATTAGTATCAAAGCTAGTATGTAGAGTATGTTTTCGTGGAACAAGATCTGGGAGTACAAGTCTTGGGGGTCACAAAAAAGGGAATGTATTAACTCAGTTTAGTTAAATTATGATAAAGAATATATACCATGTTATTAAATAATGTTAATATTTTGAACATGTTTTAAAATTGTTAAAATACAATATTTTGAGGTTAGATTTCTATAACAAAATCAAAGGGCAGGAATAATGTTCCATAAACATAAATCATGTCTGATTTAAAATCTAACATTATTTTTCAATATTCTAAATTTGATAAATGAGTGAAGGTTAAAAAATGGTTTATTCAAATTTGATAAGAATAACACAAGTTATATATTTTTCTTCTAAAATATAAATTATAATATCAAAATGTTGATCATTTTTTATAAGTTAATAATTGAAGAAGTAATGGTTATTTGTTTAAAATAACCTATTGTTGAAAAAGGATTTTATTATATTATATAAATTAATAAATATTTAATATTTACTTATTATATTATATTGGAAATGATACATTTATTCTTGTCCATATCAGTTAAAAGGATATTATTGGTATTCAAAAAAATTTCCAAATCATTTTTCCTAAATGAATTCCTTGAAAATAAAAATGTATATATTTAGTATATTGTAGGTTTTTCTCACTCATTATGATGGGATTAATTGTTTTCACTTATTTTTTAAATAAATAATTAATATAACTATAATTAAGGATTTATTAATCCTTTCAAAATAATGGATTCAAACATGGATGGTTGATCAGAACCTTTATTTTAAGAGAAAATGGGGTAAAATTTTTTGGGGAATATATATATATATATGATATCATATTTGGAAAATTTAAAATGTCTTAAAAAATAAAAATTATTTAAATTATGGAGATAATATATGAAATTTCATTGATTATGGAGTTTAAAATTTTATATAATTTCAAATCCATCTTACGAAATCAGGATTGTTTTATGTTTTAATTAATATTTATTTAATAGTTTCTATGTTTTCTCTAATGGAGGATAATAAGGGTATAAATAAATATTGTTTACTCATACATTAAAATAAAAAAAACTGAAAATAATTCTATAATAAATTGTACATTAAAATCATTTGATTCATTTTATATAAAAATAACATGAGATTAAATGTCTCACACATTTAATCAAGTGATTTTTCAATGTTGTCCCAAAAGAATCGATAGTCATTCAGTTTCATGAATACTTCAATATATTAAAGTAATGGTATTTTAGACAAATATAAAAGTCATTATTGTATCATGAGTTTTTGAGAAATATTGATATGGATTATTCTGGTTAATATAATTGTAATTATCCTATATTATCTAATTTATTTGATTTTGTAGAATCATCTATTTCTCGGTGGGGTAAGAAGAAACATTTTATTATAGTATTCACATTTGAAGTCAAATTGACTGTCCCTACTCATAGATTCAAGAATATATTAGTGATTACGAAATGTAATGATTATAATAAATTTTATGTGAATCTTCATTTTACAATTGATAATGTTAAATTTATCTCTAAAAATACTTGAAAATGTATTTCTTCATTTTATATGGAAGCACATCGTGATCAAATATCACTATAGATAAATAAGGTCTTTTATCAAGGGTTATTGAAATTATAGTATATCCCAAATCATATTTATTATTTAAAAAATAATATTTTAATGGAGCATTCATAAAAATGTTTAGAGAATCGTATATTATATTTTGATGAGAATCTATCTCCATAAAATTCATTGGATTATAGTATATATACCTAATTCATTAATGATGTATAAAATTTTAGGATTTTTTTAATTTAATAGATCTTGGTAAGGTATGGTTCTCCTCAATAATCAGATTTTGGAGTTACTTATTCATATTAATGACTTTAAAAGATGTTCAAGTTTGGATCATATATAAAGTGGAGATATATAATGAAGTATCTAAGGGATTTTTATTTATAAATGGTAAGTATCATCTCAATTGTTTTAAAAAATTTCTAAAATGGGGTATGAATTTTCATTGAGGGTGTGTTATTAGGTGAGAGTATATGAATGTAATATTAGGTTTTAAATATGACATAAAATTAAAATTATAGGAGATATTATAATATATAATCTATCCGACGTTGAGCACAAGTGATTTAATAAAATGTTGTTAATGAATGATGCTAATAAAGTGGTTCCTTGATTGACAATTCTGTTGTCACATGTTTCTAAAGATGAACCATAATCAAGTGTGTGTTTGATGGAACATTTTTTATATTGTGAATTTTGATTACCGATTATATTGGATTCAATAATTTATAAAATAGTTTTGGTTATGTGTGTTCTGTTATGGAGAGGAATGTTCCTAACATACTTACTATTTATACTGTTAGAATAAAACATCATAGAATTTTATAGGTTTTACATCAATTTAATGGCCATACAATATAATTAATACAAAATTGGGTGATGTGATTTTATAGTTTTATGTATAGAGGATGATGAAATGTTTTTATTATTTTAGGTAAAAGTAAATCTCTAATATATCCAATGCTATAAAAGATTTATTATTATATAAGGATGGGTATTGTAGTTGAGTGGATGTATTGTGATCGTCATTGTATTTTTCAAAATAATTAATAGCCAAATTCTAATTAAATAGATATATTTATATATTTTTTATTTTATGTTTAGGATATAATGATACGAATGGTTTTAAACAATTTAATATGTCTAAAATTGTGTCTTGTCAATTGAAAATCATGTTGTTCTAGAAACCCATAGAACTTCATTAAATATTCTATTGAAAAGTATTGTTCATGATTATATTTAAGTCTTTTCAATAATTATACAATGGGTTGATAAAAAATACTAATTATATAGAGGTGTTTTTGGTTTAAATGTGATGTGAAAAAAGTTTTTTGGTTTTATTTCATTTATATTAGTATATTCCGTGAAATAAATGCAATGATAGATACAATGATTGATTAGGAATCTATTCAGCATGAAAGTAGATGTTTCTACACACATATTGGTAATATATAAATGAGATTTAGTATTCCATTTAATATATAAAAAGATACATACATGTAGGAGGAACCTAAATTAGATGGTTGAGGATATGAAATTTATCATAGAACATTAATGGTGTTGTACATATAACTCACATACTATCTACAACAAACATGAATCAAAATCATATTGTATATATTTAATATATTTAAGGATATATATATATAATTATTATAATCTAGAATAAAGTGTGACAGAAGAGATAAATATATTTATTTTTCTTCCATATGTTTATATGAATTCAAACTGTATAATTTATTTTAAAGTAAATATGGATAATAACCGAGATGATGTTTTGTGTTGACTGAAATCATAGTTTTAGTGCATGATATTTAAAAACATAGAGTGACAATTTATCTTTTTTTAAGACCCTCAAAATAATTATAAATTGTTTTAGAATGTTACATAATGTCTCAAAAGTGAAATTAAAATTTTAAGATTAGTTGATAATGGATGGAGATGGCATGGTCGATCCATGATTCATGATAAAAAAAATATAATCTAATTAATTATAATATCTATATATCTAACTTAATTAATATATGTGAATTGGATATACATGAGAAATGTATTATGCACTAGAATATTTTCATATTTGAATGTTTATGGATGGAAATACATGTCATGTGTGAGAAAATGAGTAAGATATTTGGATGGATTGTCAAAACCACATGTAGTAAAATTAAGCTACATATTTGAATATACAACAAAGTACTTGAATAAGTACCTTCATATGTGAATTTGTATAGAAGAACTGTGTATCCAAATTCAAATATTTTAAAGACTACAACATCGAATCCATTTTGTTTCTAGGTCTACATATGTGAACATAATGTTTATGTAATATAATTTCTATTAAGTAATAAGTAAAAATTAACCCTTTGATTATTTCTTATTTTGATAGACAATGTGACAATTAATTATGCATATAATGGGGATTAATGACATAAAAAGTTCTTATTTTTATTCAAATTCATTATCTATTCCTATTTTGAGGATGACCACAGCCGATGCATCATTGCATTTATATATTGAAAATTGGATTGGATTTGATTGGTTATCATTCATAATATTTATAAAAATTAAAAAAACACATTTTTTGATTAAATAATAAAATTATTATGATCCAAGGATATTTTATATAGAAAAAATAATTATTGAGATGATATTACTATTTTCATCTATGATATTAACTACTGTAAATTTTTGGGGAATGACATATACAGCAAGGGAGAGTTCCACTATGAAAACAAGTTTTGTATTCACTCTTAAGATAAATGAAAGTTAAAATTGAATATTTTGAAAAATAATTACATGTAATAGGTGTGTTTATATATCATATATATTATCCATATATTTTTTTATATTTTTTTTAAAAGAGTAAAATTTTATTTATTTTTAATCATGGAATACTCTATCTTTTGAAAAATGAAAATTATAGGAAAAATATAGTTTTCAAAAATAGTAATTTGTTTTTTATTGAAAAATGTACAATTTATTATATTTATGGTATTTTTATAAGTAGAAATTCGTTTAAAAATCCACATGTCCACTATACATTTGTGAATATCGATATGTGTAAAGAAGAAAGGGATAGAAGAATCCTTTAATAGATTGTTGAGTGAGTTCGACCTTTATGAAGTAGAATTTTTTTTGATTTGGGTAATAGTGAAGAACCATATCATAATGATTAGAAATATAATTTCAGGCTATAATTAGATTTTCTCCATCCAAATTTGAATTTTTTATTATTAAGCCATTTTTTGGAGAAATGGGGAAACCGAAGTTCACAACCAAGAACCACTACGTGCTAAAAGAGCTCACAAAATTATTAAACACCAAACTAAGATTACTTGACACAGCTATTCTAAAAATTTCCTAGTGTAGTGTACTAACATGGGTATCTGGATCCTATCTGATAAGCTCTTCAAAGTGAGTGATCATCTATTCGATTGTGTGAATGAATTCCTCTGAGTAGATTTTTCTCTGATTGAAGCCCCTGGCAAGGATTCGATCTTGTTTATCTAACCACGCTTCTTTCTCCTCATTGGCATCCACTAGAATCCTTCGTTCATAAATCCTTTTAAGCTCCTCCTCTGATACATTGGGTCGTACCTCTTGTTCAAGTATTTCTTCCTTGCAGTGCAGGATAAGTTTCAAAAATTCCCCATCCTTTTCACATTCCCCCTTCTATAGAGTTGTACTGTCTATATATCTACCCTTCTTGGCCGACCTAGTCTCCTTTGGTTTTGGAAAGTGGGAGTAATCTTTGCGTCCCTTTGGTTTTTTTCCTGAACCACAATACATTCTCCTAGGTCTCTACTGGCTTTTTTCACTTTCTTCCTTATAATGGTTTGAGGACCTTTCCCTTCAAAGCGGTCCATGGAATCCAGTGAAAGTTGGATAAAGCTGTCATCATCTGAATAATACTCCTCTTGAGCTGATGGAGGTTCATAAACTTCTAAACAATCATAACAGTTCCCCAATGTTATCATCATGGCTTCTTTGGGGGGGGCTCTTCTTACCTAGAGACATCCCCTTACCTGCCTTCTTCTCTGGGCCAATTTCCTTCCCCATGGGCCCATCCTTTTTGGCACCGAGAATAAAAAAACAACATCAAATGATCATATTTGTATTATTTTATTCTATAGATATAAATTATATGAAATTGATTGATCAAATTATTGAAATAAAATATCATCAGATCATATAAATATTTTGAGGCATGGTAGTTAGGTTCTTTTTAAAGACAAAAGAGTTTTGTTTTCATGGACCCATAGTCATGTAATGTTTATCTTGATCATATGTAGGAATTCAAGAGTGATACAATGAATCATATGAGATATATTATTTAGATATAGATACATAATTTACTGATTATATATTCACATCCTATGAGTATCTATAAATAAATACTTCAATATATTTTTTCTAATTCCAAATACCTATGTGACTTGTGCTGTGTACATAGATAACCATGAGACTCAGTGACTATTGTGTGAAACTACAAAGATAGTCTATCAGGAACCTGGTAAGGTGAGTACTATTTGATACATGAAATTTGGCTAGTGTGACACTATCATAGAGGGAATTCGTGATTTTGTAATCTAGTTATGGTGTCTGAATAACCAATTTAATATAATTTATGACAATCAATTATATCTTAATATCAAATTTTGGGGAACATAACCTATTATTTTGTGTAGAATTTCCTTATATTAAAACATGAAAATCACTTTGTTCTTGTGAATTTATATATTTCATTATCTTGGAAAACATGTGAGTCAAAATGAATAGATTGTGACATAATAATTCATAGAGTTTGAATTATGAAAGATGGAAAAATGTTAAAAAATTTATCTGACAAATTATTCACCCCACCCCTCTAACTGATCCACATATCACATGGAAGCTCTAATATAATTATAGGAAGATGAGGTTCCCAATAAATATATTCAAATTATGTGTATATTTTGGAAGCATGAAAAAGATATTTTGATCAAGAATTCTACCTATACACATACTAAAGCATAAAATGTAGTTTTATCAAAGGTTCTAAAAACAACTTAAAAAAAGAGGAAATTAAGAAAATCATATTAGGAAAAATGGGATCAATATCTTATAGATGTTAAACACAAAACTATGTAGTCATCTGTTTAATCTACTTATAAATATCCCATTATTGAATCAATTAGTTTTGGAAGGTTTGAAAAGATCAATCTTTTGAGGACTTATTTTATAAATATTCATATTATCTAAATAAATTTAATGGTTAATTAATTTTTAATATATAAGGATTCACTGAAAAATATTTTATGAAAAGATACCATGTTCTTCAATAATCTAATTTCATGTAGATATAATTGTACAATATGGTTTTAATAATTTATGAACACACAGAATAGTTCAAATCTAACTGTGAAATAGCCTCACTAGGAAATGATAACATTCCAATTATTGAAGAAAAATTATAATAAACATTTTTAGGAAATTTTAAACAATTATTCTATTACTATGAAACTCTATGATCTTCAGAATCAATATATAGAAACATTATTTGTTAAATATTAATAGTAAGAGTATATATATATGATGTTAAGTGAGAATGATCGACCTCTTACTGAAATATGTATAATGCATGATGAATATACCAACAAGATGATTAATGAATAAGAATTCAAGAGCAGGTGATTGATAATGAAAGGAACTCACATGACCAATTTTTTCTTGAGGAAATGATTAAGTAGAAAAATGTGGAATCTGTTCATTTTGAACCAGTTCGCTGATCTAAAATTATTAATATATCCACTCATGATTTAGTGTAGATTTTTTACAAAAAAACACCCATGTTTGTGGTAATGTATTATTGATTTGTGTTTGGGAATTTTTTACCTCTATCACATCAAATATGAACACAAAAATTCCCAATTCTCAGGAACATAATAAATCTGTTTTATCAAAAAATATAGTAATAACTATAAATTTTATAACAATGCGGGCTAGTAAATGACATTGTAATCCTTACCCATCAATGATGGAATATTTTAGAATTTATATATGACAAATTTTTATAAATACCAATCCTAAAAGTATAGTGAAATATCTCAATAATAACAAGGTAATTAATTATAAAAATATGGGGCAATTTTATCCACAAGAAAAATAATCATTGTTGTCAGCTATTGATGGGGTTGATATATCGTTTGGTATATTTTCATATATTTCTGTAAGAACATCTAAACTAATGACTGTTATCGAATGCCACAATATTAGAGATCAGTTCATAATGTGGCATCATACTAACTACACAACAAAAAGTTTTTCTTCAAATTATAAGAATATATCATTGAAAATAGAGATATAAAATTTATGTGTTATTTTTAAATTCCCTAACATATATTTACCCGAATTTATCGATTAATTTTATATTAAAACAAAATACAAAACTCACAATGACTGAATAAATTCTATAAAAAATTATATGGAAAACAATAATGGTGATGGGGACATGTCTATCTTGGAAAAATAGATATAATGAAGTCAATAAATGGTATGGAGAGTACCGAGTCCTCTCGGAGAATCCCCAAATATATAGAATATGAAACATATATTATGAATAATAACCATGTTTTCAAAACATGTAGAACATGTTAATTTTATTGTTTTAGATAAGCCACACTATGGATTGTTGCGAAAATTCAAGTAATGCCAAACTTTAAAAAGGAATCATAAAAATAAAAACAATATGATCTATCAGATTAAAAAAATTGGTATTTTGTATGAAATATTTAATGATGAGTACTAGAGGATACATATTGATGACATGTAAAATAATAATTAAATCTAATAAGGAAGGTGAAACATTCTGATACACACTAACAGGAATTTTTTTACGATATAACTTTGTCAAGAGGACATGAAAACATATTACAGGAATAAAATATTATTCAATAGTGAAAATTTTAATTTAATAAATAATTTGTGCACATTAAATAATAAGGGATTCCGTGAACCAATTATTATTTTCATTATAATTCCAGATCATTTGGAATATTAAAAGAAGTTATAGAAAGCTATAAATATTATATGTGAATTTATTTCTCAAAAAATACACCATTTCTAGGTAGCAGGGAAGTCAAAATTTTAGTGATACTATAATACATAATAGATAGTAGACATGGAAATATAATTATGAAACCATAAAGAAGTGTGGAGATTATTTTCTTTGGATGGAAACTCTATCTCAACCCTCCTGGGCATGTTTTGGAGCTACTCATATATCTACATTATTTGGTAAAAAATTATATGTTGTTTGACTTATATGGGTAATACTGGTGATGCAATATATATATATTGTATGTTAGGGGTTAATCAGATGATTAAAATAATCTATAGATATATTTAAATATATTAAATCTATAATTTGTGTCTTCTTTGGAATAAATTAATGTTTATGGTATGCTAATTAATATTCTAACATTTTATTAATTCAAATTTGTTTTCCTATCACTAGGGGTAATTATCTAACAAATAGGGAATTTATAAGGCATGAAGTATATTCGTATATCTATTAATGTGGGTGAATATTCATAAAATATTTTAAAAAACATAATATCCTACCACCCCAAAGAAGTATGAAAGTACCGGTATTATAAATTGTGTATTTATGGATATATTTTTTGGTCTAAATTAATCACTCATGATATCAATATAGTGTTATCTTACATGAATATAAATTTATGATTCATATCACCCTGATAAAGAGCTTGAAATATTACTTAAATTCAAATGATGATATGTCCTTCATATTTTCTTATATTCCCAAGGAACTAGAATGTAATTAATGTTTCTGAAATTTGTCTAAAAAATATGTGATTGTTAAATATATAAAAAGGTTATAAAAATCATATGGATATAATTTGATATTTAAATAATACATTATAAAATCATAATATATAGGGTAATATGATGGAGTTCCTCCCCATGTATATCAATTGGTACCATATCTCAAATATTACCAATATCAAATTATATAATTATTTATTTGGGGGGAAAAATTCATAGAATCATATATACATATGTTTTTAATTAAGGTGAGATAATTTTCACCCCATTGAATTTATTTCTAATTAGTGGGAGTAGAATTACATTGAATATTGAAGGCTATTTAAAATGAAATAATATAAAAATGGAGATTAATGTTATTAATGTTTATTGATATATTTATTACCATTTAGTATTTTCAATATTAGAAATGAATGTTTTTATTGACAATGGATTGAGTATCCTTCCTCAAAATAAGATGAAGTTTATTTCCACATATTGGTGAAAGAGGCAAGGAATGTTTACTAATGTAGAATATCTTGTGGGATAGAACATGATAGGTGGTGAGGATGAACTTAAAAATCATTATATAGTAGTTTGATATTGCAGGAGTTATGGTTGTGGTTCATAACATGAATTGGATTTTGGTTTTAGTATTAAAAAAATATGACTATGATATTGAAGAGATATAGTCGTTGTGATTTAATCCATATCTTCCTATAAATGTGGATGTTGAAATTAGTGTACAAATATGAATTGTTGAAGAATGAATTGATGTTTTGGGAAAATTAAAATAAGTATTATTTTTCATGATATTGATGAAATAAATTAAAACAGTCTTCAATTTTCTTATTCCACTTTAAATTATTTGGGTGTTTTTTAGATGGTTTTGTAAATTAATTTTTTTTTCGATGTGTTTTATAGTCGATGAGAATAGATGGAGACTGGATTGATTATCCCTGGTATGTAATTAATAAAATATATAAAATATTCTTTATGTCTTAGTTTAACATTACCAATGTACCAATTCTTTAATTAACCACGTTTTTTGAATTATAATACATATGTTAATTATAAGGCCCTATCCTTAAACCTTACTTAATCTTGAGTTATTACAAGATTACACATTGAGGATCTTTTCAGGTTTAGTGTTTTAGATAATTAGATCATAAAACATGCATTACATTCCACATTTAAACAAAGTGGTTACATACAAGATAGTATTCATTTTTCCCATCAACAGAAACATATTTAAAATAAAACATGGATTCTTTCTTGACACTTCCTTGACACTATCATCATATCATGTACCCTTCCCTTGACCTGTGAAAAAACATTTCAAAAACTTGGGATGATCATAAAAAGCTTAGTAATGGATATAAACATATGGAAAGGAAACATGAGTACATGTATAGATAATAATGAAATGAAACTTTACCCATAAAACATAAGCACTTTAACATACCTCATAAAATCATGAATAAATCTTAGAAATCATAAGTCATAAAGGCAACTTGAGGCATTAATAACATTCTTACGTAGGGAGTAACCCTCTTGGTTACGTTTGGAATACCCATCATAGTATATTCCTTTAATATCTTTGGATAAACCTTAACGTTTAACCCCTTCGCGTTACCCAATGCATTGGAGAGCTATATCGGGCTCACCCGCCCTTACTTTATCACGGAACCACCCATTTTCATAACAATGACCAAGAACCATAACATAAACGTATCACATAAAAAATGCAGAAAGGAAACATAACATTTCCAAATTTCAATCACAATATAACATTTTAGTATATTGAAATAATGAATCCATTCAAAAAGAAACCATTTCCAAAACCATTTAAAACATTTAATAAAGAGATTTTTGAATCAAAGTGCCACATAACATCTTGAAGCTTTTAAAATTTTAAACCATTATTATCCATATAAATAAATCCTTAAAACCATTTTGAAAACATGGATATTAATAAGAATAAATCATTAAAACATTTAAAGTGATATTTTGGTTAAAGGGTTTTTACCAAAATTAGAGACACCTGAATACAATAATTGAGGAATAACATTTAGTCAGAACTTTATAATATCATGAGAATAAATGGATTCATGATATAATATTCCAAAGGATAGTATATAGACCATATAAGAGTAAATTGGTGCATAACAACAATGAAGTCTCAATTGAAATGTAAAATGTGATGAAATCCCTTATAAAGAAGGTATCCTTAAATTAAGGATAAATCAATCTCAAAATTATGTGTGAAAAATATAAATACACCAAATATAAGTGGATATTAAGTGTAAAACAATAAAAAGACATTCACACATATTCAAAGGATGATATATTCAATAACTACATGTTGAACCCAAAGAAATCGAAATTGGGTTAATATGTTCCCTTGGTAAAACTCGACAGCCTATCAGCGTCACATAAAATTTTACAAAAAGGGTTGATGAGAGAGATAGAGGGGATATCATAACATGGAAATAAAATTTACATAAATAAGGATATATAATAACATACCCAACATAATAGTATGTTAATTAAAAGACATAACGAAAGAAGTCTTTTAAAAAAAGGATGGTGAAAGGTCCCCTTACCGAGTTGGGTAACTTTTGAAACGTACACCCCATGGAAGAAGGGTCATACAATGAAGATTTTAATACCCATAAATGCAATTATACTACAAAAAGTGTATAATAATGGGTAGTAAATACACCACTCAAAGGAAATTGTGGAAAACGTAGCATAAATCTCACGGGAATAAAAGTGAGATGAAAAATCCATTACGAAAACTCGGCAGCCTAACGACGCCACTTAAAGCTTCCAAAAATGCATTTATGAGATCAAATAGGGTCTCTCATCATATTAACATAAAAATTAAATTAGGAGTAATATAAAATAACATCCCAATCATAAGAAATATGAGCTTAAAAGGAATTACATAAAAGAGTGTACTTAAAAAGAAAGAGAGGGGTATGATCCCTTACCTCAAGTCCAAATTGTCTTGTTCATTTCTTTATATTCCTGAATAATAAACTTTGGTCAATTTATAATTTCATAAGGACCTCCTTTAAAGATTATTATTCAGTTCATATAACATATTATAATGTTATAATAATTGTTTAATAATGTTAGTTCATATCAGACGTTTTTGCCGATGTTTGGTACATGAGTCAAAAATGAACTTCTTTGAAAAATGATTGTCCATGTAGTTATAGGTACATCATATCCCGAATATTATTAATGTTTTAAATATCATATATATCCAGTATGTATTCATTTTATACTATTCCATATCATTGGGAGATAAAAATTAAAAACACTGTTCATTGAGATGGTAGGCCGTACGTACGCATGAACACTACTTTCATTTTTTGTCATATTAATGGAATTAAAACAAAATGAGAGATATATATATGTTATAATTTCAGAATTATATCCATAATTTAGATTTAACATATTAAATATATATCCATTATATATATGTACTTATAATAGTACATAACATTTTGAGATAAGAAATGAAATGTACCGTTCATGGAGTCAGTAAGCCGTACGTACGCATGAACGCTACTTCCATTTCTATTTCACATTTAATGGAATTAAAACATAATGATACATAATATTATTTTAATTCCAGTATGTTATCATATATAATATCATTAAATATATCCTTTATATGTACCACATATGGTATTAATGAATCAAATCACTTTGTGGGGGCGGTAGTCCGCACTTCCTAAAATGAAGATATCACGTTTACTCATAATGGTAACCATAAAGGATATGCCATAAATGAAAAATAAAGAAGCATAAGTAAAACATAAACATATTATATATAATATATAAATATAGTGACATCTTAATGGCCACCTTTAAAGGTGTTAGAAGAATGTTGAACAATCATCGTTTCGTGAGGCGAAAATTCTCCATCCACAGAAACAGTATGTTCTTTAACCATTAGATGTAGGTGTGTGTAAGTGTAGCTCGAATCCTTCTTTATAAAAACATCCTAGTATATATAAGATACTGTATTTGTTACAAAATAAATGAATAAAAAGTGTTTAGGGGGTTGGAGAAGCAAAATAAAATAAAAGGACACAATGAAGACATTACCTTAAAATCGGGTAACTCCCTTTGGTTTGAGCTCAAAGGCTTACTTGGGAAGACTTCTGTCCAAAGTGAGGATTCAAGGAGTTATAGAGGGATGTTGAGAGACAAAATGGGTAGGGGTTGGCCGAGCCAAAGTCGTTGGAAGTGTGGGTCAGGAGGTAGAGGTGGGGGCCTTTTATAAAAGGAGAGGAGGGGCACTTTTGGAAAGTAAAGAAATGTTTCATTATTTTAGAATGAGTTTCGAATTTTAATGGTCCCTTATTGATTTGTTTCGAGGAAAAGGTGATAAGGGTTCGAAATACACCCATACAATAGGTTTTGGACATGTGTAGGTCTTCTATTTTACATTATCTTTCCATTTTATTTAAATCGATAAATAATGAGGTCATCACTGCATCATCATGATGTCATAAATAATTTAATTTATTTAATGTCTAAAAATTATTAAAAAAATAATATAATGTAGGAACTCTTTTTATATTTCCATTTATTATTTATAGCAAAAAATATGACTTGTATAACCCCATGTAAAAATTGTTTTAGTAAAACATTTCATGTTTGTGTCATTTTTTACTTTAACATTAAATAAAAAGATATTTATGTCATTTTCCAACCAAAGTGGCTCCATGGGGTCCCCAAGTTGACCCATGGATTGTCTTGGTCGGCCATGACAAATCCAACGAGGGTAGGAAATGTTTCTAGGTCATTTCATATTATTAAAACATTATTCTTACCTTAAACTACACTAATTACCTCTAATCACGATTAAAAACATAATAAGTTATTAATCACCAAAAAATTATTTTAATCCCATTGAACCACATTTTACTTCCTAATGACAACCATGTATGTCAGATTTTTTAAATTCAAAACACAAAGGTGGCAAATTATTATTTAAATGGAGAAATCAGTTTTTATAAGTACGACTTAGTCGTTTCACTATTCATCAAAAATTGATGTTTTTCAGAAAATTACCAAAAATTCACCCTAAGCTATAATTGATATTCCGAATTCAAAAATGATGTCTATTTTAAAAAATTCAAAACATATTAGTTGAATTAATTAATTGAATAATTAATTCCCACTGTCAGAGCAAATATCATGTTTTTATGAAACAATAAGTATCAAAAGATTAACACTAGTTTAAGTCCAATTTCAAAGTGAAATTAATTCCAACGACCAATATTGTATTAAATGGTAAAAATATATTCTAATTTAACTTTAAAAACAATTCAAAAGATAATCTAATCATATAAATAAATTAGATTAAAAAGTTTTTTTGAATTAAAATACAACATTTTTCACTATTAAAAATTGAACTTTTTAGGAAAAATACCAAAAATTTACACAAAGTAAATTCCGATGTCCCGATTCTAAAGAAGAATTTTATTTTGTCAAATATAACACATAAAATTGTCAAAAAGTGGATTAAAAATAGGTTCGCCGTCAAAAGGCGGTTAATCGACCTTTAAAATAATATTAGAATGTTTACGCTTTAAAATTGGATTCATTCGCATTTTTAATCCTATAACATTTATTGTAAAGAGTAAAAATATTTGAAAAACATATATAATCATTTTTTAGTTAGTTCTATTCATTCCCGTCATTACAATGGCTAGGCATTAACTACCATTTAAAATAATATTATTTTATTATTAGAGTGCAACGCAAGATTCCAAGGAAACTCATTGTTGCGTGTGGGTACGCCATCATGCATAGCGTCCCCTTTAAAGTAATATTAATATTCTATTCAAAAATATGGATAAATATGAAAATGTCATATTCTTTATTTACCTGGGGTGTTATATCCTACGCTCCTTTTGGGAATTGCGTCCTCGAAATTTTAAAATTGGGCTTGGAAACTTCATTGAAAATCCACATCGGAACAAGAGTCAGTAAAACAATCACTTTAAAATAAAGAGTGATAAGTACAAAGGTCACCCGAGTTAACCCATACTAGGATTCCAAGTATGAAGATATGGACATGGAAGAAAAAACAAAGGGTCATGTTCTGTTGTATAGTGATATTAAACATGTTTAGGAGAAAGTTAACCACAAGAAAATCACAAACATGTGATGGGTTAAATGGTATTCGATTCCCCAGTAGGAAAAGTTAATAGACAACATTTTTTTTAAGTTACTCTCCATTGAGGAATTTATTTTTGATATTAAGGAAAAATACTTACTTGTCATGCTGACTTTCAACTTTTACTAGATTTCTTACACAAACTCATACTTTCCCCAAAAGACGAGTATTTAGGAAGACTTGTTCACATTAAGAGTACTATAATCAACTTCTATAGGATCACCTAATCCACAAAAGAGAACGATATACTTCCCATGTCTTTAGACTTTAACCAAAACCAAAACCAAAAAGGATAGTACAAGATCAGATAATCCAGAAAAGGATAACCCTTTATAAAAAGAAAATCTATTCTTAATCTCCAAAATTTGTCCAACAAAACCCAAAGTTCAACGAGGACCATTCGATAAAAAATTTTTCCATAAAATTCTTCAAAGTAAACCAAACTAATATTGAAACCCAAATATTTGAAGGATTTAATCACAAAGTCTTCCAAGGTACAAATTAACTTTTATCTCGAAATAACATCAGTTTCTCTTAATGTCTCGTATTGAAAAGTAATTAACCTAATCACATATCCTCCATGATAGGTTAATAAATTTCAATAAATAACCCAAAATAAACTTACACTTAATTCATAAAATAATATAACTATAAAGAATCAGTCAAACTAACTAGGGACTTCATGTAGTCCAGTGGTAGGAGATAAATACCAGTCGCACTTTGGTTGTGGGTTCGATTCCCGCAGCTTTGTCTGGCGCGACAGGTTGTCACACGGTCTACGTGTTGTCCTTTTTCCAAAACTATATATTTCTTAAAACATTCCCCAAAATGAGAAAAACAATGATCATAACATATTTTAACCTCAAGTTTATCTCATGCCTTTCATTCTCCTTCATAACGTATAATAACCCATAATTACCTCAAAATTAAGGTTCATATAAACTCTAATGGTTAACTTTATAATTATTACCTGAACTTCCACATCGATTGGTCATCTCGTACATGATTCATTACAGATAATACCAAGGTTCAAGTGGTTGATCATGACTCCTTGATAGTTGGTTTAGAAGAACCACGAGTTTCCTCATTGAATACCCCATTTCATCCAGTATCTTAATCAGAGAACCACCACAGTTTCATTCAAACCTATTGTCACTTTGGTGCCTGCTAGATCCATCCATTCACTAAAAACAGAAATGTCAGTGTGAGTATATCAAAAAAACCATCATGTACTAATGAGAAAGATAAACACTAAGATATACTTATTTATTCACTTTATCTAAAACTAGGACTCTTTCTGAAATCCAAACCATTATGGTGATGTCACTTATGCTTAAAGAATACCCTAACCTCTAAAGTTATAAAAACCGAACTTTGATACCAACTATAAGGCCCCAGCCTTAAACCTTACTTAATCTTGAGTTATTACATGATTACACATTGAGGATCTTTTCAGGTTTAGAGTTTTAGAGAATTAGATCATAAAACATGCATTACATTCCACATTTAAATAAGTGGTTACATAAAAGATAGTATTTATTTTTCCCATCAACGGAAACATATTTATAATAAAACATGGATTCTTTCTTGACACTTCCTTGACACTATCATCATATCATGTACCCCTCCCTTGACCTATGAAAAACATTTCAAAAACTTGGGATGAGCATAAAAAGCTCAGTAAGGGATATAAAAATATGGAAAGGAAACATGAGTACATGTATACATAAGAATAAAATCATACTTTACCCATAAAACATAAGCACTTTAACATACCTCATAAAATCATGAATAAATCATATAAATCATAAGACATAAAGGAAACTTGAGACATTCATAACATTCTTACGTAGGGAGTATCCCTCTTGGTTACGTTTGGAATACCCATAACAGTATATTCCCTAAATCTCTTCGAATAAACCTTAACGTTTAACCCCTTCACTTTACCCAATGCATTGGAGAGCTATATCGGGCTCACCCGCCCTTAGTTTATCACGGAACCACCCGTTTTCATAACAATGCCCAAGAACCATAACATAAACGTATCACATAAAACATGCAGAAAGGAAACATATCATTTCCAAATTTCAATCACAGTATAACATTTTAGTATATTGAAATAATGAATCCATTCAAAATGAAACCATTTCCAAAACCATTTAAATCATTTAATAAAGAGATTTTTGACTCAAAGTGCCCCATACCACCTTGAAGCTTTTAAAATTTTAAACCATTAATATCCATTTAAATAAATCCTTAAACCCATTTTGAAAACATGGATATTAATAAGAACAAATCATTAAAACATTTAAAGCGATATTTTGGTTTATGGGTTTTTACCAAAATTAGAGACACTTGAATACAATAATTGAGGAATAATATTTAGTCAGAACTTGATAATATCATGAGAATAAATGGATTCATGATATAATATTCCAAAGTACAGTATATACACCATATAAGAGTTAATTGGTGCATAACAACAATGAAGTCTCAATAGAAAAGTAAAATGTGATGAAAACCCTTATAAAGAAGGTATCCTTAAATTAAGGATAAATCAATCTCAAAATTATGTGTGACAAATATAAATACACCCAATATAAGTGGATATTAAGTGTAAAACAATAAAATGTCATTCCCACATATTCAAAGGATGACATATTCAATAACTACATGTTGAACCCAAAGAAATCGAAATTGGGTTAATTAGTTCCCTTGGTAAAACTCGACAGCCTATCAGCGTCACATAAAATTTTACAAAAAGGGTTGATGAGAGAGATAAAGGGGATCTCATCACTTGGACATACAATTTACATAAATAAGGATATAGAAGAACATATCCCAACACAATATTATGTGAATTAAAATACATAACAAAAGAAGTATTTTAAAAAAAGGAGGGTGAATGGTCCCCTTACCGAGTTGGGTAACTTTCGAAAAGTACACCCCATGGAAGAAGGGTAATAGATGAAGATGTGAATACCAATAAATGAAATTATACTACACAAAGTGTATAATAATGGTATATACATACACCACTCAATGGAAATTGTGGCAAATGTAGCATATATCTCACGGGAATAAAAGTGAGATGAAAAATCCCTTACGAAAACTCGGCAGCCTAACGACGCCACTTAAAGCATCCAAAAATGGATTTATGAGATCAAATAGGGTCTCTCATAATATTAAAATAAAAATTACAGTAGTAGTAATATAAAATAACATCCCAATCATAAAAAATATGAGCTTAAAAGGAATTACATAAAAGAGTGTATTTAAAAAGAAAGAGAGGGGTAGGATCCCTTACCTCAAGTTCAACTTTTCATGTTCATTTCTTTATATTCATGAATAATAAACATTGGTCAATTTATAATTTCCTAAGGACATACTTTAGAGATTATTATTCAGTTCATATCACATATTATAATGTTATAAAAATTGTTTAATAATGTTAGTTCATATCAGACGTTTTTGCCGATGTTTGGTACATGAGTCATAAATGAACTTGTTTGAAAAATGATTGTACATGTAGTTATATGTACATCATATCAATAATAGTATTGATGTTATAAATTTCATATATATCCATTATATATTCATTTTATACTATTCCATAGCATTTGGAGATAAAAATTAAAAGCATTGTTCATGGAGACGGTAGGTCGTACGTACGTATGAACGCTACTTTCATTTTTTGTCATATTAATGGAATTAAAACAAAATGATATATATATATATATATGTTATAATTCCAGAATGATATCTATAATTTAGATTTAATATATTACATATATATCCAATATATATATGTACTTATAATAGTACATAACATTTTGAGATAAGAAATGAAATGTACCGTTCATGGAGACGGTAAGCCGTACGTACGCATGAACGCTACTTCCATTTCTGTTTCATATTTAATGGAATTAAAATGTAATGATACATAATAGTATTTTAATTCCAGTATAGTATCATATATAATATCATTAAATATATCCTTTATATGTACAACATATGGAATTAACGAATCAAATCACTTTGAGGGGGCGGTAGTCCGCACTTCCAGAAATGAAGATATCGTGTTTACTCAAAATGGTTACCATAAAGGATATGCCATAAATGAAAAATACAGAAGATTAAGTAAAACATAAACATATTATATATAATATATAAATACAGTGACATCTTAATGGCCACATTTGAAGGTGTTATAAGAATGTTGAACAATAATCGTTTCGTGAGGCAGAAATTCACCATCCATAGTAACAGAATGTTCTTTAACCATTATATGTAGGTGTGTGTAAGGGTAGATCGAATCCTTCTTATACCAAAATCCTGGTATATTGAAGATACTGTATTTGTTACAAAATAAATGAATAAAAAGATTTTAGTGGGTTGTATAAACAAAATAAAACAAAAGGACACATGTGAAGACATTACCTTAAAATCGGGTAACTCCCTTTGGTTTGAGCTCAAAGGATTCCTTGGGAAGACTTCTGCCCAAAGTTAGGATTCAAGGAGTTATAGAGGGATGTGTAGAGACAAAATGGGTAGGGTTTTGCCGATCCAAAGGCTTTGGATGTGTGGGTTAGGAGGTAGAGGTTGGGGCCTTTTATAAGAGGAGAGGAGGGGCACTTTTGGAAAGTAAATAAATGTTACTTTATTTTAGAATTATTTTTGGATTTTAATGGTCCCACATTGATTTTTTTTTCTAGTATAAGGTGATAAGGGTTATCATTACACCCATATAATAGGATTTTGACATGTTTAGGTCTTAGATTTTACATTATCTTTCCATTCTATTTAAATCGTTAAAAAATGAGGTCATCGCTGCATCATCATTATGTCATAAATAATTTAATTTATTTAATGTATAAAAATTATTTAAAAAATACTATGATGTAGTAACTCTTTTTATATTTCCATTGATTATTTGTAGTCAAAAATATGACTTGTATAACCCAATGTAAAAATTGTTTTAGTAAAACATCTCATGTTTGTGTCATTTTTACTTTAACATTAATTAAAAAGATATCTATGTCATTTTCCAACCAAAGTGGCTCCATGGGGTCCCCAAGTTGACCCATGGATTTCCTTGGTCGGACATGACACATCCAATGAGGGTAGTAAATGTGTCTAAGTCATTTCATTTTATTAAAACATTATTCTTACCTTAAACTACACTAATTACCTCTAATCGCGATTAAAAACATAATAAGTTACTATTCACCAAAAAATTATTTTAATCCAGTTGAACCACATTTTACTTCTTAATGACAACCATGTATGTCGGTTTTCTGAAATTCAAAACACAAAGGTGGCAAAATTTCATTTAAACGGAAAAATCATTTTTTATAAGTACCACTTAGTTGTTTCACTATTCATCAAAAATTAATGTTTTTCAGAAAATTACCCAAAATTCACCATAAGCTATATTTGATATTCCGAATTCAAAAATGATGTCTATTTTAGAAAATTCAAAACATATTAGTTTCATTAATTAATTTAATAATTAATTCCTGATGTCAGAGCATATAGAGTGTTTTTATGAAACAATAAGTATCAAAAGATTGACACTAGTTTAAGTCCAATTTCAATGTGAAATTAATTCCAACGACCACTATTGTATTAAATGGTAAAAATATATTCTAATTTCACTTAAAAACCAATTCAAAAGATAATCTAATCATATAAATTAATTAGATTAAAAAGAGGTTTTGAATTAAAATACAACATTTTTCACTCTTAAAAAATGAACTTTTTTGGAAAAATACCAAAAATTTACACAAAGTAAATTTTGATGTCCCGATTATAAAGAAGAATTTTATTTTGTCAAATATAACACATAATATTGTAAAAAGGTGGATTTAAAAGTGGTTCTCCATAAAAAGGCGGTTAATCGACCTTTTAAGGAATATTGGAATGTTTACGCTTTAAAATTGGATTCATTCGCATTTTTAATCCTATAACATTTATTATAAAGAGTAAAAATATTTGACAAACATATATAATCATTTTTTAGTTATTTTTGTTCATTACCTCCATTACAATGGTTAGGCGTTAACTACCATTTAAAATAATATTATTTTATTATTACAGTGCAACGCAAGATTCCCAAGAAAATCATTGTTGCGTATTGGGTACGCCATCCTGCATAGCGTCCCCTTTAAAGTAATATTAATATTCTATTCACAAATATGGATAAATATGAAAATGTCATATTCTTTATTTACAGGGGTGTTACATTAATATTTTCATATATAATTGTATATGTATGAAAATTCATGCCACATATGTGAAATGACCTAAGATTTTTTTATGTTGTTTCTAATTCCTACATTGAAAAATTATTTTATTTATCATAATTAGGATATTTTTTTTGTGTATTTGTATAATCATTAAGATATTATTTATTATGTTTTTTTTCAATTAAAAAAGGACATTTCAATAATGAGAAAATATTTATTACATACTTTCATATAGAAGTGATGTTTAGAAGTGCGTATTTTGATAAAAATTGTTAAAGTTGATGTGATCATACCTACTATTGATTTTATATGAAGTCATTTTTACCTGTTTTTCAATCATATGAATCATATAATGAAGGGTATTCATTTAATACTTCATTTTATGAACAAAACATATAATTATAATAAGAAGTGAGTTTTATATAATACAAAATTGTGGTTTGTTATTGTAATATAAAACAATGTACATAATTTATCGTCATATGAAAAAATGGACACTCTGGATTATACTTCTTATTAATTAGAGTCTTTTAGATATTTAGAATATGATAGTAGAAGAATAATAATACACTCTTCATGTACTTTATAAGTACATCTATTGATAAACAAAGAGCTAATTCGAAATGTTAATGTTGAATAACACACTCAAATATTAATAATAAAATATTCTATAGATATGTTTTGATCTTAGGTTCATTAAAGAACATGTGAGAAGAAGAAATTTTGGAACAATTGAGTTGAAAATGATTGATGTGAAAAAAAAATTATCAAGGATTACAAATTTTGTATCATAAAAATCACATCTATTGAATTATCTAATGAATAATGGGAAAAATTAAAATTGAACAACATAATATCTCATATATTTAGTGATTCATTATGGTGAATATATATTATCAAAGTATTACATAGAACATTTGTATTGAAATGAATGTTTTTTATAGTATATCATTCAAATGAAATGGAATTTTAATATTTTCATAATAGAATATGTATATCAATTATGTGAATTTATAGTCATCCTTGTACTGAACAGAGATCAAAATCTATCGAGTAGTTAGAATTTAACAAATATATATACATGGTTCTAATCTATACAACATGCACGACTCTTGTTGTATAGGTATGTCACCATGTGACCTTATAAATATTGTGTAAAGATATTAGGGATTTCTTATATAAATATAGAATATAATGTCTTTTGAGATGATAGAAATGTTTTTGGAATTACTATGTCCAAACTAATTTTAGTGAGACATTTATCAATTTACAGTGATTGAATTTTCTACCATATAAAATTGAATGCATTTTATTTTAGTATTGAATCCTTAAATTAGGTCAATAACCAATCAAGTATTAGATTATAACCATATATTGATCCTTTTTCAATCGATGTGGTCTGATTTCAATATTTATTTCATTATCAAAATAATTTTTCATTCACTTGAATGAGTGTATCAATAATTTATCAGAAT
This sequence comes from Viscum album, assembly GCA_963277665.1. Lineage (NCBI taxonomy): Eukaryota > Viridiplantae > Streptophyta > Magnoliopsida > Santalales > Viscaceae > Viscum > Viscum album. The sequence goes on along the minus strand of OY728138.1, from coordinate 633,392,032 downwards.
ACATGGATGAATTAACAAAATATAATAATTTTTTTTATTCACCCCTACCATTATAGTAGGTTATGGATCAGGTGGCAGAAGAAAATGAAAAACATTAATCATCTTTATTTGAGATGATGTGTCATGCCAAAAAAAATTATAATCCGAATTGAATTATGCCATATTTTTTGTATAGTTATAAAATTGAAGGCATTATATATTAATAGGTTTTTATCACATTAATGTGGATATGGTTTGTTAATTTTTTTTAATGTTTAAATTATAATTTTATTAATTATGAAAATAAATAACATTTAGGATCTGAATGAATATATTTATACTTGGTTTTTAAGGAGATGCATGCATATGTTTTCCCATGAATAATTATAGAAGAAGAAAAAATATATAATGAAACATCTAGTTTCTATACTGGGTAATAATAAATTTACATGTAGAAAAGAAAAAAGATTATATATATATATGATTAATTCCATTTTGAGTTTTCTGATAAGAATCTTGTGTGAGACATGTCGTTACTATCATATAATGGAAAAACGTATTCACCAACATGTTGACAAAAATGAATTATCTTAATACTCCAACCAAGGTGTAATCTTCAATTTTTTATTAATAGAATAAAAGGTGTTCCTCTTAAATGAGTAGGTAGGTCTTCATGATTTTTGGGAACGTTGAGTTCTCATTCTTGGAATTGGTAATGTTCCAAGAGGTATAATGGGTCTACTATATGGTTATAAATAACATTTTTCCTTTTAATTTATTTTGGTGCATTGAAACATCATTGTTTGTACTCACATTCAATTATTTTTTATTTTTATGAACCAAGTAATATTAATTATTTTTCATGATTATTTATCTCATATATAATTATTTTAGAGAGATATTTGTGGTTTTGATCATCATTAAACATGATTATTATAGTGCTTCATTAGAAATAATTATATTCATTTCCACCCCATCCCCTCTCATGCTACCCATAAATGTGTCGGTTTAATAGAATTCTACTAAGAAATAATTCATATAAAACAATACTAGATAACATTGACTTTAAAATAATACTATTTATGTTAAATTTATAATTATACTTATGATGATATATATACCAATCAACTAGAAAACATATAGAAACAAACTTCTATAGGGAACATACAGTAGAAGATAGGAGTAAACATATTATTAAAAAATGATAAATTGATGTAATTTTAGAAATATTAATGGTTCTTATGAAATATATTCTCCACTAGAACAATCATTGGTATCCAATAAAACATATATCGATGAATATAAATATAAAAATAAATATTATTTAATTTAAATTGATAATTGAAATTTAGGTGAAATATTTTTCATTTAACTTAACACAATACTTTTTCAACAAAAAAATATTAGAACAATATTCATTCTTATTGGAAGAAAAAATTTCAATATTAAAATATTTCGTTCAAAAAATTATACTTGAATCTATAAATTATAATCACTAATTGAAAATTATAATAATAAAAAATTATTAAATATATATATAAATCACCTATTTAAATACTTCTTATTATATATTCACATATAAATTAAATATGAGATATATTTTGGGAAATTATAGTATATGAATTTATTGGATAATATTAGTTTAAAATTATAATGGAAAAATATATATGATGCATCCACTATAATACATCATTATAATTATTTTAAATAACTGTTTCACTAGAAAATTACCACGGGTATAATATAACAATTTCATTAAAAATATTATTTTATATTTAATTCATTTATATCAATGAAAATTTCATTATAATTTTACATTAAGTCCCTTATTACCAATAATTTTTAAACCATTTATAAAATAAATTTAAAATTTTCTAATATAATTAAGAAATGTATCCCTTATCAAAATTTTAAATTAATTTTAATTTAATAACATTCATGGTAAAATTCTATTTAATAACTTCTATTAATATATCTTGGTGGAAAAAAATTAACTAAAATACTTCAACAAAACACTTCCTATAAATCATTCCACCAAAATTCATGTCAATGAACCATATATTGAGTTTTCATTTTGAATATTATATTAGAATTTTAGGGAATGAGACTTGGATGAATAAAAATATAAAATTTATTATACAAAATATTTTTAGAAATTTTTTATATCTATTTATTTATGAAAATCAATCACACCAAAATAACTATTTGGGAGAAATTTTTTCATAATGATACATAACCATAATTTTAGATTTCTAGAAAAGCACTAAAATTTACATGAAATGTAAAAAAAATTATATTATGAAATTTTATTGTAAATTAGGGTTATTGAATATATTATACAAATAGAAAAATTTATGTCACCTTTATCTACCAATGTTAACAGTTTTCTTACTTATGTTCATTATTCATTACATTCCCATCCCAAAAACTATATAGTGGCCTCAGAAACTAATTAATGATAAGAAGATAGTATTTTTAATATTGTTTTATTCATGAGTGTAAAGGATAATATAAATTATATATGGGAATAATAATTATAAATCTAAATTTCATATATACATGATGTGTTTTTAGTGGATAAATGTTGTCATCACACATGTCCCTAAATGATTAAAAAATATTATTACAATGAAATAATATCTTTCCACAGGATTTGAATTTTTCAAAATAGGTAACTATTGGGTTTAATTTTCGCATATATGTTTATTAATTCTTGTTTGACTATCTAGTATCATCATTTAATAATATAGGACTCCTAAATTTCACAGGAAAAAATATTATAACTCATTAATTAATTATTTTATAATAAAATAATTAAAAACATATAGATTTATATGAAATATAAATTGTTGGACCTGTATAAATATTCCCCATGATTTTATAATTTTAGGAGATGTAATTAAATGTACTTGTTGAAAAATACAATAATTTAATGAATGATTTATTTTCAAACTCAAAAAATAGTATATTATTATTTTTTATAATTTGGTTTGGTACAAATACAAGATATTTAACCAATTATATATTATATTGTTAGAGTTATCATCATTATTGGTTTATATTTTTAGAATCAGAAAAAAAATTTATAAATAAATAATTATTTATATTTATTTAGGACCACCATGGATATTTCTATTAATAAAATCACAAATATCCATCCCTTCTCCACACAATTTATAAAACATTCATCCCTCAAGACATAAATCTATCACAAAATTGTCTCATTATGATGTTATTCTTCCAGGAAAAATTTTCCCTTTAAATAATTCACACATTATCAACTACTATATTATATCAATTTTTCCAATCTACAATATAATACATTAATTCATTGTTGAACCCAACATCCTTTACCTTATTGTGTTTCAAATCCATTATATGAAATCAAACACCATATGATCACCCTATATCCTATGACACTTCTTAAAAAAAATTCCACTACCCCCACCTGCCTGATTTATCATCCATTATTCAATTTATGTTTCCCTCTCTATATAAGCACTGAAATCCTCTTGGATAACCAAAATATTCAGAAATATATAATTATAAAGGAAGATATGGAGTAAAAAAATCATCATAAATATAGACACATATATCCAATGAATCCATTCAATTTATAGTGTTTTAATACTCCTTGATGTGTTTATAGAAAATATAATTTTCCAAAAAGGAATAATAATCCTAAGAAAAACATAATGAATATCTATCGAGACATGTTTATTAAATACCATTTACATAAAAGAATATATAGAAACATAAATACACTCAAACTATTATGTTATAATTTTAATTAATTATTATTTATAGTAAATTTAAAAAAATTAAACTATTATAGAATATCAACTGAGTTATGGGATCATAGAACATAACTTCTGGGACCCATAAAAACCATGTCATGATTTCACCTTATTTATGAAAATGATTAAGGGAATGAGATAATTTTTTCCGAATGTGCCTAAATTTTTTAAAATTTAAATTGACTAAAGTTATAAACTCTATAAATTACTATAATACTATAAATGAAGGCAGATACAAGTTTAAAGAACATCCCACAAATAATAACATCCTTATTTTCATTATAATGATTATAATGTTTTAAATTTTTTATATTAGTATTACAAAATTATTAAACACTTCAATCAATAAAATATCAATAATTAACCATTTTAACAATTCATTACAATATATGGTCTCTAAATTATTGATTTCAAGTTTTATTTATTGATATATACCTATAAAATAATATATATTGACATTATACATCAATAATTCATAATTGTTTTTATTATATAATGAACTTGTGATATGTAATAAGATTACCACTATAATAAAATTTTTAATTGATCCAATTAGTTATAAATTTTAAACACATTAAATGTAGTAATCCTTTAATATTTTATTAAAAATATTCATTATGATATATTACATTTAAAAAAATTTATCTAATATCAATACTCATTAATTATAAGTAGTCATATATGTTATGTAAAATTTTGTAAAAAATATTATCCAATGGAATATTTATTTAAATATCGTTATACGTAACTATGATGGTTCATACATAATTCGTAATGATTGTTATTTCATAATTCATAAGAATTTACATTGGGAGGTATCTTGTAATTGAACCATTTGTACTCGTAAAACAATGTTGAAATCCATTATCCATATTTATCTTCATACTAGAGATTACATGTATCATTATTGTTTATATATTTATATCACATGTGTTTTCACAAAGTCAATATTTTTATTAAATTTAATATTAATATGAGACATATATCATTTTAATCCCAAATAGTCATAATCATTCAATATTTTTCATAGAATATAAGAAATAAATATAGGATGATCATGTATATTTTTGTTAAATAATTAAGAACATTGTGAATCAGTATGTTAAGAATGACCACGTAATATATTCTTTTTAGTAATTAAAGAGACTATATTTTAAACCTAGAAAACACATGGTTACTAATACCTTTGAAAACACATCCCCACTTTGTGAATAACTACACACCCAATAATAAATTCATTTTTTATGTATGAATAATATGTATATTATCATGTACCAAACATTTTTAACCTCAGGTATATGTGATTAATATGATGAAAAAACCCCTAGTGTATTAATTATATATATATATATATATATATATGTTTATATAATATTCAAAATGTGGATAAATACATATATAAACCCACATATGTGTCTAATGATTAATATTTTTATCTTCATATGATCCCTTAATCATAATAATCCTAACATATCATTGTAACTCATGAATTTCCAAGATGATCATTTGTAATAGAGAATTAAAAATTACCGCTAAATGGGAATATATTATAAAAAATATCATGACATAAATTTAATATAAATGAATAAATAATATAAAACATATTTTGTAAACTATAAAAAATTGATACTTAGTATATTCCAAAGATTTATATTAGTTGAATAGATTTATGATATATAAAAATGTAAAATCCTTTACATTTGATCCATTAAAAAAAATCACTCCTCAATAAAATTATATTGACCTTATATATCTTTTTAATGTATTTTGGTCTTTAAAAAATACAACCCTACAATTTTTTTCCACCAAAAAATTCATTACATCAAGAAAACATATTTTTTTAAATGGTGTCATTTTCACAAAGGATATTCGTAGACCAATGGGGTGATAAGGGATACTAAAACACAATTAAAATTTGTATTAGTTTATAATATTATCATTAAAATTTATCTTTTAACCACATATAATATTCATATATATGAAAAAATGGAACTATTTCATTACATTATTTCGGGATAATAGAAATTTTGTTAGATATATTTAATCGCCATTGTAATTATTGAAATAAATTAATTTATAATACAAAAAAATCATTACATTGAATCAAAATATCATGAACACACACTCTAGTACTTATGGAAATCGTCAATAATAACATTTGGGACTATTACAAGTGTTTAATTATTATCAAATAGTTATCATATATTTATTTTATAAATTTTTTTTTTAATGTTTTGAATAACATATCTATGATATAGGACATTGTTCTATTTCTATAACTTCTATGACATTTTCCCTATATCAATTTTTAAGACTATATCTTATATGTTTTTATAATGTGTAATTAATTTGATGAAGACATATATTGGTTACTCAAAAATATATTCATTTTAATACAATCAACAATGATAAAGCACAATGGTTGTATCATTATATATTAGGAATAACAAAAAATTCCCTTATGATAAACAATACACAATAAATTAACATATTTTAAAGAATTATTTTCATAAATAAAATACCATACAAACATTTCATGTACAAAATTTCACATATATAATAATATATATGTTAATTCATAAGAAATATCAAATATGGTTTATTTTTGTATTTTCTTAGATTTAATATGTTTAGTATATATAAAAATAATTATCAAGATTCATATGATATGTAAATAAAATTAATTGATAAATTAAAATGTAAAACACTTCGACACACTTCTAAAGATCAATAATTTGTTTATATTTGATTGATTAAAATATCTTAATACTTTACCAGAAGTCTTTTTTAACATTTTGGTTTTTATTACTTGTGATTCTTTTAATTATTTTGTTTTTACAAAGCATTAAAATTGTAATTTAATAAAATTAATAAATTTATTTTCCCCAAAAATGATGAACTGTTCATTTTTTAAACAACTATGATGGAATTTTAATTTACTATAAAATTACTACAATTTTTTGGTAATTTCTTGATTTAAATGATAAATATTCCCTCAGTATAGCTCTTATTTGATGAATTAAAAAATATTTTTAAATGATTATTGGTTGAAGGATAATTGATAGTTATTCATTGAAATAATATTGATACATATTTGGTTTTATTAAATATGATTTTACTCATACTAAATTTTTTAATTAAATTTCATTTTTGTAAAATATATAATATAATATTAGGAATTATTGTCATATTTTTTTGGAATCTTTAATATTAATATTTTATCTTTTTCAACATTCACGTGTTAAATTTTTAAATATTGTAGCATGTTTAATATTATAAATTGAATTCCACTATAAGATCAAATTCAATATTTTTTCAAAGTGCCTTAAAAATTCAACAACCGTACGATTCCAAAATGCCTACACATATGTCAATGAATATTGAATATGTAATAAACCATGAAAAATTATTATGGAAATAATATTTTCAATTGAATTAGTTCACTACAAGAGTTGACTATGTAATGATAGTGTATGTTTCACTAATATATAGAATAAATTAAAAATAGATGTGGGAAATATATTTATATGGAAAAAATTAATTAACAATGCATCAAGTGAATATGAACATCCAACATAATTGACCATGAGGTACTCGACAAATCGACCATATATAAATTAATTTAATTGAACACGTTCGAATTTTTTCCCCACTACACTATTATAATTAGAGTCAATTCGTCAATTATAGAATTAGGATGAGAACAAACATATCCTATGACGATAATAGTTACATCTGTTTGATGGGGATTTGATTGAGAAATAGAGTGAATGGAAGACGGAAAATTATAAATTATATTGAATGGAATTAGTTCAGCAGAACAAGTAAAAATAATTCTAATGATTATAATATATTAATATGTTGAGGTCTATGTTTTTTTAATGAACTCAAACTATTAAAACTGATGAACAAAATCCAATATAAAGAAGGGATCCCAAAAATTATTTATTTTGATTTATTTTCCCATCAATGGAATATTAAATTATTGATGATTTTTTATATTCTCCCTATATCATGATGTTTAATTTCATAGATGATGAATTTTAGATAAAATATTGACCGAATAAAAAGATGAGATCATCTATGAGAATTTGAATTGGATGAGGAATCATATTATTGATTAATCAAAACATTATTGACTGATATAGAGAATGGATCCAATTCATTGATCGTTGTTTGGGTATTAGTATGGACTCATTTTTCTCATCACAATTTATATCATTTAGGTAATTTTTAATATATGTTTGATTATTGATATGGGATTTTGGTGATCATAAATTTTGGTTATTAATATAGGCCATTGGGAATGTTATTTTTTTGATGGGATATAATTTTGGGCTCATTATAGTATGAGAAACAAATCATTTGATTTCCATTTCTATTGGATATTTTTATCAAATTTAATACCAATGAAAATAAATTTATAATAAAATCTAATCACAAGAGAAACTATATCTACATTTTGTAATGTGTTTCCATTATTGGGTATTATTGAATTCTAGATAATTAAATTGGGGTTTATGATCTAGGATAATAATTATTCAACTATTTTTAAAGCTGATATGTTTTTGAAATTACCAATCCACAAAAAAGGTTATTTTGGGTCTCTCAAAGTGTATCTTGTGCTTATTATGGTCTTTGTAAGAGTATAATTTCATGTATTAATTTAATTTATTTCAATTCATTAGTAATATAAACTCATTATAAAAAGTAGTTACAAAATGATTAATTTCTTAAATATATAATGTCATGGATAGATATAATTAATGATTTAGAGCCCTACATTCCAAAATCAATTATTGATGGATAATATGAATTCGATATTAGATTAATTTATTTTGGAATTTTATAGAATTTTCTAAATATACCCAATGTTTTAATCATGTCGGGACACACATCCAGATTAATCTTAATTATTCTCTATAGAAAACCATTTGTGGGAGAAAATATAGTTTGAAGATATCAGTTTACATCACTTAGGGGGTGAATAAATGATGAAATGATGAGGTTATAGAACCTATGATTGATTCTTATTTTAGTATAGCTTGATGAAATGAAGAATTTAACACATAACTCAATAAAATAACTCTTAAATCAAATTTTTAGGGAGACACACATTGGGGGAGGACCTGAAATAGGGAAGGTGAAGATGAATCTACCAGAGTAGGACTTAGGCTGGGATCATTAAAAAAAGATATGATTTTATGAGATAATATTTGTCATCCCTTTATTCCAAATTCATGATACTTTTTATAAAATGTTAAGATTACTACTTTTATTTAGATATATTATGATTGATATCAGAATCTTTGGACCATCTATATAAAGGGAAAAAAATTCCAATTACATCTGAATTAAAATATTTTAGATAATCTAAGTAAAAATGATTTCTAAATAAGAAAATTAGGATCTATTAAAACACTTTCTCATTGAATAGAAATATATTAAAATTTATATCAATGTAATAGGATAGGGAATTAAAATATTCTATTTGATAGGAGTAATGTAAAAAAAAATTCTTTTTCGTTAATTTTTCATTTGTATTAATTTTTTATAGATCTTCTACATTTGTTCTCTGGAATAACCCTCCCTCCCACTCAAGTGGTCTATTGATGAACTTCTCACAACTATATTTATTTATTTTCAACTCTTCCATAATAATATATATTGATTTAACAAACAACATCAATTTTTATTTTACTTTTTAATTTTCGCATGATTTTTTAAATATAAATTCTAAGGTTTTTATGTCCTGTACTTTCACCTTAAAGGTAAAAACCCTTAGAGGCCATATGGGTTTTTAGGAAAGTAAATATGGGAGTATTTAGAATAAAAAATAATGAGATAAGATACTTCATACATATGTGTAAAAGTTTTTATTTTGCATTTTAAATAATTTCCCATCAATGATTTGTTATGTTACTCCAGATTTATAAACATAAACATACCTACATGATCCCGTACTCTTGGATTAGTTTAGAAAATATATTATTTACATTTATAGATTTAATACAAACAAATGTGAACCATTGTTTTCCATCAGAAATGGAATACTTTAAATAAAAATATTATATCACATACATACACAAAAAAAATTTGTTTTGCAGTTTGAAATAATTTTAACAAAGGCATATATAATTGTACCATGGATTTTATGTTTGATTTTTATCCCCATTATACCCAGTATTTTTTATTAAAAATTATGTATTCATCATCAATTACTTGATAAACTTATATATGTATCTTACTTAACACATTTCTATATTGACTGGGGAAAAGGAATCATAAGATGGTTGATCCCAATCTATAATTGATAATAAAAATATTAATTAACAATGTAATATCTTTAGTGATCAAATAAAGTTATGAATACATGATCATTATTCATGTGAATAGTATATGAAAATTTTTTACACATAAAAACATATACCATTTTCCATGATTTAGGTAATAACAATTTGACATAAGACAAGACTCGTATGAGTTTTCAATCATGATACATATTAAATAATTTTTGGCTCGAATATAATATTATCACCCATACACATCATTGAAAAACTTAGTAGATATCATGTGATAAAAATCATTCATTTTAGACTCACCTAAATATGATATGATTACAAATATAATTAAATTATCATATATCAATCAACTCCAACATCCCATTGGAATTACATTAGTAAACTATACCCTCTCATAAGAGAAACATAAACCTATCATCTCTTAAAATTATTTATAGTGCCACATTTTACATTATTTATCTTTTTTTCAATTAATGATAAAATATTAATGATATTTTCATATAATTTTGATGATTTTCTCCGCAAAATTTTCCAATTTCAGCTAAAATGCATCATTTTATAATTTTTTGTATGTTTTGAGACTAAAATTGAATATTTCTTCCTTTTGGAATTGTAACTATTTTATATCACATTATTATTTCAATCATATCATTCTCTATATTGACCCAAATTGTTGAATTCATTATTTTAGTATTATTTTTTTCATGTGATAAAAAATCGTTAACTATATTGTGTGAAAATTTATAATTCATGTGGCTAAAATAAATCATTCAATGTGGAAAAAATTCATAGACAATTTTGTTAACCACTCAAAAATAAATTTTGAATATCTTGGGATAAATGAAATGAAATTAGTGGATTCACAAATACAATAAATTATATTTAAAACAACACATTCACATTAAATTTCCAACAGATCTTTGGAAATTATGGAAGTTGATTCATGCATTATAGTGGAGGAGGATAAAGAGACTCTTTATCTAGAAAATGATTTATTTCAATAATTTAAGAAAAAAATTTATTGTAGTGTCTAGAGGACTCAAAATTTTTCAAATTTACTGGATTTAAAATTTATAACAACCCTTATGAAGAACTAATATTGAGAGTAAAGGTAACTAAAATAAGTAATCATTGGATAGAGAAAAACTATAAAAATAATTTCCACCCCATTGTATTATATATTTTCATTTTCACTTATTCCTCAGGGGGTGGAATGTAGATATAATATAAAGGGTTGTGTTGAATTTTTTTGATTATGTTATTCATTTCTCTTGGAAAATAGTGAATATAGAACAAATTGGGGTCTCATGTGATTTGAGGCCAAATACATAGTTCTTTTAAAATGTGGAAAAAAAGAGAAATATCAAATTAGTTTTATTATTTATGTGTTATACCTTTTAATTAAGACACATATCTATTCTTAATAGATGATTTTATTTTATTTCTTGAATACATTTTCCAATAATAATTTTTGTATGGCCATCAAATATATAGAGTAAAATAATTAATTTTAATAATTAATTTTTTTGGGGTTTTCATTAAATATAGAATAGTGATTTTGGTTATGATTGATTTCTTGGTGGTCATGAAGTTTATGAAGAACTAGTATAGGATGAACTAGAAATATATCAATATCTAGATATGATTACATTGAAATCATATGTGGTCGTCTAGAGGGTTTTTAATGGGAATTTGAATCTGGATTTGGAATAATTTTTAGACTATGAATAGGGGAGTGTTTGGAAGATAGATTCCATTTTGGAATAATGGTTTAATTTTTTTAAAGAACCCCTCCTTAATATCAGTTAAATTTATATTTTTAGGTCAATTTTTTCCCATATTAGTTTTTTTTTCTATCTTAGAGCTTATAATTTCACCCAAATATTTTCTCCTTTGAAAATGAAAAAAGTGATAGTATTGAAACTACAATTAAAAATTACCTACAAGATATTCCATATTTTACTATATTTAAATTATATTGGTGGTAAATATTTTAAATATAGATTCATGATGAAAAAAAATATCCCAAATAAAATGATTTTTTGGGTGTATTATATTGTAGATTTTCTATTTTTTGAGGAGTAGAAAATATGTCCCTAAACAATAATCTTTGTTTTAGTATATTAATAGAACAAATCACACTTAGGAGAGAGATTTTAGATATCTAGTTATATATAGTTGTGATTCCTCCCCTAACACTCCTTAAAAAAAAATTTTGAATATGAAATTCAAATGGATTAAGAAATGAACATTGAAATAACCGACATCATATTCTGATGAAATTCAATAAAACTCTATGGAATATCTCTATGAATGTACTAGGTTTGTAAATAAATTTTATTTTTTTCAAAAATATCAAAAATTAAATGTATTTCAATTCAAATATCCATATAAAAATATTCATTAATTTAGTTGTCAATGTAATAGAATGAAACCTCAATGAGTTGATATAAATAAAATGAAATTGAGGTCATTTTATTTTTCAATAAATGTTGTGGCAAAATAATTATATTTATATACTCAATAATATTTTATTATGGATATAAATTAATTGAATAAAACTAATTAAAAATTTTCCTTACTTCTTTAGTTTAACCAATTCAATAGGTGTTTTAGAGGATAATAAAAATCAAGGTTAATCTTTTGATTGGTACTATGAATGGTTCAATGGAATCTATTTTAGTTTTCCCAAAAATATAAACATTTCCCAAGACATGTTTCAATATTTTATGAAGGACTATGTCTCAGGATTGGATCAGGATTATTGCTATTTTAGGGGGATATTTATATGATAAAACACTATCATTTTATATGGCATTAATTATATACATAGTCAAATGTTATCAGTAATTTTTAAAAAGAATCCTTCTTTATATAAAATATTCCCATGAAGTCCCCACTAAATATAAAAAAAATAACATTTGTAGTCAAAAAATTTAAATTTCCACCATAGTGAAGTGGATGGTGTTATAATACAACTCATAAACCCCACCCAAACATGAAAAAACATTTTAGATACATGGAAACTATTGATTTTATTCATCAAATTATCATTTTAATAAACAATTCTTACAAATAAAGGATAACTTTTAAAATTAAAATTATTTTTTTATTGAAAGACCAATCAATCCATCAACTAAATTCTCTTTAAACCAACCAAAATTTCAATCAGGTTTGGTGCAACCACAATAATCCCATATTGTAACAACTATATCAATGTATACTCTTATTCCAATGTATTGAATGAAATTATAACCAATATATTTCAATGATAAATTAACTAATAATTATAGATGAAAAATTAATCTAGCCTAACCCCTCAAATGTTTGAGTGTAACCTTACTAATGCATTGAGGCTATAAAAAGATGTAATAAGGTAGAAAGTAATGATAAGACATAAAAATCAATGAATCAATAACTAGAATCCTCAAATAAATATATGAAGATAATGAATACCTTAATGAATGGAGTGGGTAAAATATAAACTGATCAAAAACGTTAGAGATATCAAATGATTGGACGTTGACATTCACAAAACAACGTGAATGTGATAGACAAATGTAATGAACCATAATCCTTTACCATTTTCTGTACTATTGGGGAATTTAAATTAATGTGTATAAATCTTGATTTTGGTGCATCAATTAATGTTATTCTATGTAACATCCCAAGTAAATATTGAGTAAGAAATTTTTATATTTGTTAATATTTTTGAAATAAATATTAATTTTACTTTAAAGTGGAGTCTATGAATCGATGTAAAACATGATACACAACATTGGGTTTTTTTGAAATCTTATGTTTCACACAATGTTGAGTGATACTAAAAATTAATTATATAATTTTATTTTTTAAAATAGTAGTTAAGGCCTTGTTTTTGTAATGGTGGGAATAAACAGAACTGACTAAAATATTATTATACATGTTTCTTCAATGTTTTTACATTTACTCAATAAATTCAAGAGCCTTAAAAGTAAGAAAGAATCCAATTTTAAGCATAGATACTCTAATATTCATTAAAAAGTAAATTTACCGCCTTTTAATGGAGAAACCTATTCAAATACTTTTTCAGTCAAATTTATATGTTATATTTGAGAAAATAAAATTCTTCTATAGATTAAGGACATCAAAATTTACTTCAGGTAAATTTTTGGTATTTTTCTAATAAAATTCATTTTTAATGAATACTGAAAAGTACTATATTTTAATTCAAATATTCTTAGTAATATAATTTATTTATATGGTTAGATTAAATTTTTAATTGTTTTTAATGTGTAATTATATTATATTTTTTCTATTTTTTTTTCAATGGTGGACTTTGGAATTAATTTCACTTTGAAATTGGACATAATCAAGTGTCAATATTTTGATAGATACTATTTCTTAAAAACATGCTATTTGTTTTGACAATGGAAATTGATTTTAAATTAATTAATTCAACATATATGTTTTGAATTTGGTAAAAAAGTAATAATTTGTGAATTTGGAATATCAAATATATCTTAGGCTGAATTTTTGGTATTTTTCTAAAAAATATCAATTTTTGATGAATAGTGATACCACAAATTAGTACTAAAAAACCTGAATTTTTCATTTAAATGAGATTTTACTACATAGGAGGATTTAATTTCAAATATCCAACATAAATTATTATTATTAGTATGTAAAATTTGGTTTAATAATAATATAGTAATTTTTAGTGAATTGTAACTTTGGACTTTTATTTACCACAATTAAAGGTAAGTAGAATTATTCAAGGTATAATAAATACTATAATAATAAAAAATTACCTTAACACTTGTATTAACCATATTGGATGAGTCATGTCCGAAAATGGGCATCCTTGGGTTGATTTTGGGACCCCATGGAGCCAATTATGAGTGATAGTGACACCTTATTTTAATTAACTTAATGTAAAGGCAAAAATGACATAAACAAATATCATTTAGGAAATTAATTTTTACATTGTGTCATATAAGATAAAATTTCCAATATAAATATTTTTTGGAATGATAAAATTATTTCCTACATCAGATTATTTTTTGTAATTTTTATACATCTAATAAATTAAATTATTTATGACACAAAAATGATGCAGTATTTACTGCATTAATAAATGATTTAAATAAATATGATTATAAATATTAAAATAATATCCACAACCTATGAAATTTTTATTAGATGAATTTTTTTAGACCATCATACATCTTATTATTTACATTAATTATATTTGGACCTTTTGAAACTGACGATAAGTTTAAAATAAAATAATTGTCTCAATCTTTCTTAAAGAGCCCATCCCACCTTATAAAAGGAAAACAATTATAACCAATCCTTGACACCTCTCAAGCTTGTTGGGTCATCCATAATCTGACAAATTAATCTCCATACATTTATATCCTCTTCTTATAAGCCTTACCATAGGCAGAAAGAACTTCTAGAAACCCTTTTGGTTCATACCAAGGGGAGTTACCCAAATTAAAGGAAACAATTTCTCTTAACTTCTTTTCTTATATATTACTTCTCCAACCCCTAAACTCTTTTTATTCCATTTGTTTATAACAAAACCAGTTTCCAAAATATATTATTATGTTTTTATGAGTAGGATTATAACTACACATACACAGACCTCCACATAATGGGTGAAGAACATACTATTTCTGTGGATGTCAACTAACGTCTCACGAAGCGATGATTTTTCAATTACCTAATGCCACCTATCATAGTGTCAATTAAGATGGAAATGTATTTATATATGATATATATTATGTTTATTGTTTCTCTATTATTCTATAATTTTTATTTACAAATACACTTTTATGATATCCAATATGTGTAAACACGATAATTTCATTTGAGGAAGTGTGGACTACCGCCCCCTCAAAGTGTTATGACTCGTTCATACCATACGTGGGACATATAAATTATAGAGTTACTGAGATTATATATATTATATTATACTATAATTATAATATACCTATGTATAATTATGTTTTCTGTCCATTAAATAGAAATAGAAATGAAAGTAGCGTTCATGCTTACGTACGACTTACCATCTCCATGAACAGTGCATTTCATTTATTAGCTCCAAATGTTATGTACTATTATAAATACATGTATATACTAGATATATATGATTTATAAGATATATAAATCATGAATATAATTCTGGATATAATGAACTTTTGACCATATGAACAACCTGTAATGATTAGAAGTCCATTTTTGACTCAAGTACCAAATATCGACAAAACGAACGTAATTAACTTAAATGATTTCATAATGTTTATAAAATGTAAATAAGTGATATAAAAGGAATAATAAAAATGAAAAAGATTCTTAATTAAGTATAAATTACCTTTTTTATTCTTTAGTTGATTAAATAATGAATGGGTCAAGTCAGACATTAGGTAAGGGGCTTTCTTATCTCACTTTTAATTCTGTGAGATTTCCATTGTTCACCACAAATTTATTGCATGTGGTGTATTGTGTACATTAATATGTTATATATTATAATTATTATCATTATATTCATGCAATTTTTTCAATCCTTTTGTTTTTATTAACTTTTGGTCGTACGACTCGAATGATTACAACATGGTAAGTGATTTTCATATCACTTTTTATTCTTGTGAGATTCATTCTATATTTGCTACTATTTCCTTTTGTGTGGTGCATGTACTAGACATTATTGTAATCATTTTATAATATAATTAAATTATGGGTATTTACATCTTCATATTATGATCCTTTTTTCATGGGTTGTATGTTTTGTAGGTTACTAAATCGGTAAGGTAACCTTTTAACGCAATTTCAATTCCTGAGGTTAATATTCTAATTCTTTATTATGTCATGCTATTATTATGTGTTGAATCACTATTTATTTATTTATGTTGTAATTTAAACTCCCCATTGTGTGCATATAATTTTGATACACATAATCACTCCTTTGATAAATTTTCTTGTCATCGATATGAACTTGATATGAGTAATTTTAACTCAATTTCCATTCATTGTGTTAAACATCCAAGTCATTGGTATTGTATTAAAAATAACATGTGTGAATGTCTTGTGATTTATTTACACTAAATATCCAATCATATTTACTGTATTTATATTGTTCACACATTATTATATAATTTATTTATCATTATTCTATGGATACCGTCTTTATAAGGGGGTTCGTCTTAATTTACATTCCATTGAGACATCATTGTTGTTATGCACCAATTCACTTTAATATGGTCTATATATAATAATTTTTCACATTATATCATGAATAATTTTATACTCATGATATTATAATCTTTTAATTAATTTTATTTCTCAATTATTTGTATTCATGTGTCTCTCATTTTGTTAAAAACTCTTTAACTAAAATATAATTTCAAATGTTTTAAGGATTTGATATTCTAAATCATTCTCATTAATGTCCATGTTTTAAAAATGTTTTTAATGATTTATTTATATGGACGTTAATTTTATAAAATTTTAATTCTTTTAATGTCTTCAAGGTGTTATGGGACACATTGATTCAAAAATATCTTTATTAAATATTATAAATGGTTTTAAACACGGTTTGATAAAGCATTTATTATGTCAAAATCATGAAATGATATATTATAATTGAAATGTGATAATGTTATCTTTCCTTTATAATTGTTTTATGAATTACGGATATGTTATAGTTATTGGGAATTATTTAAGTATTTGGGTGGTTCCATGATAAACCTTGGGAGGGTGAGCCCGAGATAGCTCTCCAATGCATTGGGTAACGTGACAGAGGATTAATTTAATGTTTCTCATAAGAGATTAAGGGAATATATAGTGATGTGTATTGCAAAGTAACTCTCTCTGACTCTATGATAGCTACAATGTAAGTATCTTATGTATTCCACAAGTTACCTTTATGATTTATGATTTCTATGTGTTATTCATAAATCTTATGATTTCATGAGCTATGTTATGATTGAAAAGTATAGTTTCATTGATTTGAATTTATTGATGGGTTAATGTTTACTTTCATTATTTTATAACCCTTACTGAGCCTTTTATTCCATCCCATGTTTTGAAAAAAAGGTCATAGGATATATAGATGAATAGGGTCATGGATGGAATCATGGAAAAGTCATGCTATCTAAAACATGGAACTAGACATGTTATTTTATTTTATGTTTTTATTTTATAAAAAAATAGATACTGAGTAGAAGTGTCTACTTTGTAAATATTTTGAGATGTTATAGTTATGGTCTAATTCTCTAAATATCTAAACATGAAAAGATCCTTAATGTGAATTATTAACATAATTCTACATTATGTAATGTTTTATGGATGGGTCCTTATAGTTGGTATCAACAGTCAGTTTAGACAACATTTGGGATTAGCAGTTTTCGTGAAACACATGGTTAGTCCCTGTGTCTATTATTTCAGTTAAGTCCTTATTTTAAAACTTTTTCCGATCAAGGAATGTCGGTTACAAATTGAAGGTTAATGATATCAAAATAAATTTGTATCTCTTCCTAGTGACATGCTTGTAATAATTGTTTGAAAGTCATGTTTAGATGATTTTGAAACTTTTTCTAGCATACAACTCACTTGTAAGATGTTGTTTGATATATCAAACACCTCTACTATACCTCGATATAATCATGGATCATGGTTTGTATTTAATCAAATATTATTTTCACAGTACTCTCATATTTTCTATAAAGGTAAACATTTTCAAAGAATTTCCAAATATTTTACCCTATCACAAGATTTTGAAGGATATTATAATTTTGAAAATGGTTCTGAAGAAGGAGACCCTTGTGCAACCAATTTATATTTACTTCTAAATTAATGTATTTCAACACATTAATATAGTATTTTTAAAGGAACATTGATTGAAAGTTTCAACTGAAACTCAGTCCGACTGTTTTATAAAAAGAAAGTTTTATTAGATGTTTTGAAATTATATGTTATACATGATTATTTTCTAAAAAAAAATTTCTCTGAACACCCATATGAGCCATGTTGTACAAGGTGTATTTGGATGGAGGAAGAAAATGATTTTGAAGGATTTGTAAGTCATTATTGCAATTCATGGACCTTCTTCCTACATGAACAATATGATGATGAATCCATATGGAAACAATGATCACAAAATGATGTTCTTTCTTTTGGTAGTAGTTTTTTTAATATGGAGGTAGAAAAAGACAATATATAAGATGTTGAGGTCTTAATTTTTTAGGATAAAAATGAAAGTTATAAGAAAACCTTTGAGGTAAAAAAATTTCAGTGTTATTTTTGAGTTTTATAAAAATGACAAACCATAAGATTGGTGACAACCTGTCATGTCTGGAAAGGCCATATGAATCGAACCTGCAATCAAAGGGTGACAAGTGCACAACGCCTACCCCTATCCTACGTGAATTCCCTATTTAGTATGACGTATTAATTTTAGTTACATTATTTTATAGATCAAGAATAAGTTGATTTTGGGAACATATGGTTTTTTTTCAAATGGATATCCCTATTATAGTAAAATGATTTGGTGATTAAGTGGTAAATGATATTTTGGTAGACGTTCTCTCATGGGGGAACATTATATACATAAGGGAAATAGAATACTATGGGATCTCATTTGAGGAATAATGGTTTAAATTTTATTTTGGAAGAATCCATGTTTTTATTGGGGACATATGGTGATTTGGGTTATTTATAGAAATTATTAACCTATCATGGGGAATATGTGATTAGGTTAATTAAAATTCAGAATGAGACACTAAGAGTAGTCTATGTTTTTTGAGATAAATGTTAAACTTTTCTGTGGAAGACTATATGATAAAATACTTCTATATTTTGGGTTTCAAACTTAGTTTGGGTTATTTTGATTAAATTTAAGGAAAAGTGTATATTGAGTGGTCTTAGTTGATCATTGGGTATTATTTAACAATTTTGGAGATTAAGAGTAGTTTTTCATTGGGAAAAATATTATCCTTTTTGGGGATTATCTGATCTTCTACTAAACAAATTTGGTTTTGGTTAATGTCTAAAGATAGGGGAAGTATGTAGTTCATATTTTTTATATTTTTTGATACTCTAGAATTTGATTCTCACACTTCATGTGTGTCCAAGTCATCTTGAATACTTACCGTTTAGGGAAATGACAAGTTTGTGGTAGAATATTATTAAAGGTTGACACTCTACATGACAAGTAAGTATATTTCCTTATGATCTTGGTCAAGTTATTAATAAATTTCTTTAACTCTATGAAAAGGATCTTCAAAAAAATTTAATCTCTCTATTATCATCATTCCTATACCCAACCACAAATTTCTGGTATTGTGGTGGTTAACATTCCGTGATGATGTTCTCTATCACACTCTATTAATCTATGAGAGTATGTTTCTCTTATATATACAGGTTTTCATGGAATCCTAGCAAATTTTGTCTTGGGTGACCTTTTCACTTCTATTTCTTTCTTTAAAAGTTATATATTTATTGACTCTTTTTCTAATGTGGGACTTTCCAGTAAGTTTCTAAGACAAGTTTTAAAAATGTGAGGACACAATTTCTCAAAGGGGGGACTGCTCTAACATCCCAGTTAAATATTATGTAATAAATTTTCATATTAGTTAATATTTGTGATTTAAAAACTAATTTTATTTTAAAGGAGTTGATATGATTCTATGGCATAACTGATATACTACAATGGGCTTATTTGAAATTTTGTGTGGAACACAATATTAAGTCATGCTGAAAAATAATAATATATTATTTTTTTTAAATAATAGTTAATGACAAACCATTGTAATGGAAAAAATTTATAGAACTAACTACAATATTATTATACTTTTTTTCAGTGTTTTTACATTTATCCAACAAATTCTTTAGCCTTAAAACTAAGAAATAATCTAATTTTAAGCATAAATACTCTAATATTATATAAACGGACGATTTACCACCTTATAGTGGTGGAACCACTTTATATATACCTTTGGTCACTTTTATATGTTCTATTTAATAAAATAAAATTCTTCATTAGATTTGGGACATCAAAATTTGCTATGAGTTAATTTTTAGTATTATTCTGATAAAATTCTTTTTGTAATGAATAGTGAAAATTATTGTATTTTAATTCAAATCTTCTTTTTAATATAATATATTTATATGGATAGATTATCCTATTAATTGGTTTTAATGTGTAATTAGATTATTTTTTCACAATTTAATCCTGTAGTGGTCATTGGAACTAATTTCAATTTAAAATTTGACATAAAAAAGTGTCGATCTTTTGATAGATATTGTTTCTAAAAAATACACTATTTGTTTTCACAACAGAAATTGATTTTAAATTAATTAATGAAACATATATGTTTTTAATTTGTTAAAGTAGACATCATTTATGAATTCGTAATATCAAATATAGCTTAGGCTGAAATTTTGGTATTTTTATAAAAAACATCAATTTTCGATGAATAGTGAAACCACTAAGTCGTAGTTAAAAACCTGAATTTTTCATATAAATTAAATTTTACCACTTCAATGAATTGAATTTGAAAAATACAACATACATGGTTGTTATTAGTAAGTAATATTGGGTTCAATAAAGTGAAAATAATTTTTGGTGAATAGTAACTATTTACATTTATTTGCCGCGGTTAAAGGTAAATTGATAATTCAAGGTAAAAAGAATATTATAATAACAAAAAATTACCTTAACTCTTGTAATAACCTTATTGGATGAGTCCTAGCCGACCATTGGCATCCTTGGGTCGATTTTGGGACCCCATGGAGCCACTTATGAGTGATAATGACACTTTATTTAATTAACTTAATATAAAGGCAAACATGACATAAACAAATATAGTTTAGTAAATTAATTTTTACATGGGATAATCTAAGTTATATTTTTTACTATAAATATTATTTGGAAATATAAAATTATTTCCTACATCATGGTATTTTTTTATATTTTTTATACATCAACTAAAATAAATTTTTTATGACATAGAAATGATGATGTATTTACCTAATTAATAAATAATTTAAATAAATAAGATTATAAATATTAACATAATATCCAAAACCTATCCAATTTTTATTGGATGATTTTATTTATACTATGAGTCATCTTAACTTTGACATTAATGATTTTTGGACCCTTGGAAACCGAAGATAATTTTATAATAAAATAATTGATTCGAACTTTCCTAAAGAGCCCCTCATCCCCCTTATAAAAGGACACCACATATAACTAATTTATCACACCTCTCAAGCCTTTTGTGTTGTCCAACCTCTAACAGATTAATCTCCCAACATACCTCTCCTCCTCCTAAAATACTTACCTTAGGCATAAGGCACTTCAAGAACCCTTTTGCTTCATACCAAAGGGAGTTACCCAGATTAATGGTAACATTTTCTCTTAACTTCTTTTTTTATTTTACATCTCCGACCTCCTAAACTCTTTTTATTCCATTAACTTATAACAACACAAGTATCCTAAAAATACTAGAATTTAGTTAGGATATGTAATATAACTACACTAATACACACCTCCATCTAATTGGTGGAGAACATATTATTTCTGTGGATGGAATACTAACGCCTCAAGAAGCGATGATTGTTCAATTATCTACTACCACATCACATGGTGGCCATTAAGATGGCACTGTATTTATATATTATATATAGTATGTTTATTTTTTCTCTATGCTTCTTTAATTTGTATCTAAAAACATACCTTTTTTTCTTTCTAATATGTGTGAACATGATAATTTCATTTGAGGAAGTGCGGACTACCGCCCCCTCAAAGTGATATGAATCATTCATACCATACATGGGACGTATGAAGGATGGAGTTACTAGGATTATATATATTATATTATACATAAATTATAATATACCTATGTATCATTATGGTTTCATTCCATTAAATATGAAATATAAATGAAAGTAGCATTCATGCGTACGTACGACTTACCTTCTCCATTAATAGTGCATTTCATTTCTTAACTCCAAATGTTACATACTATTTTAAATAAGTTTTTATAATGGATATATATTATATATAAATCATGAATATAATTCTTTATATAATGAACGTTTGACCACATGAACAAACTATAATTATAAGAATTCCATTTTTTACTCAAGTACAAAAAATCGACAAAATGACCGTTATTAACTTAAATGATTGCATAATGTTTAAAACATGGTAGTAATTGATATAAAAGGAATGATAGACATGAAAAATATTCTTAATAAAGTATAAATTAAATTTATTGTATTATTTAGGAGATTAAAAAACGAATGGGTCAAGTCGGACACGAGGTAAGGGGTTTTCTTATCTTACTTTTAATTCCGCGAGATTTCCATTGTTCGCCACAAATTTATTTCATGTGGTGTATTGTTTACTGACATTTGGTATATATTATCATTATTATATTTATATTAATTTTATTATATTAATCCTTTTTTGGTTATTAATTTTTGGTTATACGACTCGATTGATTACAACATGGTAAGCGATTTTCATCTCACTTTTTATTCCTATGAGATTCATGCTATATTTGTCACTATATCCTTTTGTGTGGTGTATTTACTACCCATATTTGTTTTCATTGTGTAATATAATCCAATTTATGTTTATTTAATTCTTCATTTTATGATCCTTCATTCATGGGTTTTCTGTTTCATTAGTTACCAAATTGGTAAGGGAACCTTTTAACCAAAAATAAATTCCTTGGGTTAATCTTTTAATTATTAATTATTTAATGATATGATTATGTGTTGAATAACTATTTATTTATTCATGTTGTAATTTTCACTCCCCCTTGTGTGGATATAAATTCTATGCACAATATCACTCCATTTATAAATTCTCATGTCATCGATGTGAACTTTAAAAGAGTAATTTTAACTCAATTTCCATTCATTGATTTAAAGATCAATGTCATTGGTATTGTCTAAAAAAGAGCATGTGTGAATGTACTCTAACTAATTTACACTGAATATCCAATCATATTGAGTGTATTTATATTTTTAACACATTATTATGTAAATTATTTATCCTTAATGTAAGGATGTCGTCTTTATAATGGAATTCATTTCAATTTACATTCTATTGAGACTTCATTGTTGTTGTGCACCAATTCACTTTCGAAGGGTGTATATACAATCCTTTAGAATATAATTTCATAATTACCTTTATTCTCACGATATTATAAAGTTTGGATTAATATTATTTCTGATTTATTTGTATTCAGGCGTCTCTCATTTTGTTAAAAACTCTTTAACTAAAATATCGTTTTTAATGTTTTAAGGATTTATTATTCTAGGTCATTATCATTAATGTAAATGTTTTAAAAATGGTTTTTACGATTTATTTATATGGACATTAATGTTATAAAATGTTAATTCCACTAAAATATTTAATGTGGTATGGGAAACATTGATTCAATAATCATTTTATTATATTTTTTAAATGGTTTTGAAAATGGCTTGATAAAGCATTGATTGTGTGAATATATTGAAATGATATCTTGTGATTGAAATGTAGGAATGTTATATTTCCATTATTCTTGTTTTATGTGTTATGGATATGTTGTGGTTATTGGGCATTGTTTACTTATTTGGGTGGTTCTATGATAAACCTAGGGTGGGTGAGCCCGAGATAGCTCTCCAATGCATTGGGTAACGTGACAGAGGTAAATATTAATGTCTCTCCTAATAGATTAAAGGTAATATAGTGTGATGGGTATTCCCAAGTAACTCCATATGTAGCTGTGATAACTACAATTTATGTATGTTATGTATGCCACAAGTTACCTTTATGATTTATAATTTCTATGTTTAAGTCATCAATATTATTATATCTTGAGGTATGTAATGATTAAAAAGTATAGAATCATTGAATTGAATTTATTGATGGGTTAATGTATCATTTTTTTATATTATAAAACTTACTAAGATTTTTATGGACACCCCACATTTTGAAATTTTTTTCACATGACTTAAAGATGAATAGGATCAAGGATGGAATCAAGGAAAAGTAATGTTGTCAAAAACATGGAACTAGACATGTAATTTTTTACAAGTTTTTATTTTATGAAAAAATGGATACTTAGTAGAAGTGACTACATTGTATATTTATTGAGATGTAATAGTTATGGATTAATTTTCTAAAACTATAATCCTGAAAATATCCTCAATGTTAAATATTAACTTAATTCAAGATTATGTAATTTTTTAAGGTTGTGTCGTTATTTTCTATTTTTTGTTTACTCATCAATTTGGGATGGAGAGACAAATCCTTGTAAAATTTTAATAAAATAAGCCTACTAAAGTAAAAAAACTTCTCAATATATAAGGAATATCTTAAATCAAGGAGGGGAAAAAAGTTTTCTATGGATTGTTGCATATTATATATATAAGATGATTAATTTAGTACCCAAACAACTCTTATTATAGGGAGACCATTTTTGAAAAATTATGAATCGATCGTTAATTTTTACTAAAGTACCCTTTAATTTTTTTGGTGGAGATTTTTTCTATTCAAATTTTATCCAATTTTTGAAACACACTATTTAGTATCTTTCATCCCCTTATGTGATCATGATTAATTTTTCTATTTTAAAATTGAGGACTGTGAACCATCTTATTTTGGAAATGATGAAACTAGTTTAAATACAATTATTGATAATCTATATTCTAATTTAAAAAACTATCAATTAAAATTGTAAAAAATGTATAATATTTTGAGGTAGATATCAAGAACCATTAATATGAAGAAAATTTTGATTTAGAAATTGAATTTCCATTCAAATATGAAATTTTACCGAACAAATAGCCATGTGATAATTGTTGTAAAAACATGATCATAAAAATGTTGATATGAAAACATCTAATTCAGATTAGGAATTTAAAGATAAAATTAATTTCAATATGTGTCAGAACCCCTATTGGAACAATGAAAATACCCCACCATAGAAAGAGTTGAATCAATAATATTAGAACATATAATATGCTTTCTTATGTGGGAATTAACAATCCCCTATCATCAATTCAAACACTCTATCAAGATACCCACATATGAAATCATTAAGAGTAATTAAAACCCACAATAAATCCTTATGATATAAACTATTGAATTATACATGAATTATCTTCTCAGTGATCATTCCTAGTATTTTTTGGAGTAAAATGAGAAATTGTTTAGGAAATATAAATGAAGTTTAAAAAAAATACTTGTAGTAATTGGTATGAATGATATAACCAACATGTTGGATGTTGGAATTATCTTTCCCATCTATTATAGTCAATAGGTGAGTCCAATATATATTATCCCAAAACAAGTGTCTTGGAAATATATTACGCTGAATTCTTTGAGATTTTCAATGATTGTCTTTTAAATAAATCTAGAAGATTAATCGATTATATGAAACTCAATGTTTCACATAGAAAGACCTATTCGAATTTAAATCTTATGATATATAGATATAAATACTATCTAGAAAAACTCTATAATTTTTCATGGTGGATTATGTATTCATTTGAAAGTTCATATTTAATTTAATTTTAATATTAAACCACATTAACATTCCTTTTTGGAATCTTTTCGTATTGGATAATGATGTTCAACATATTTAATTATCATTGAATATTATATAGGTATATAAGAATAAATTTATCTGAATGAAAATGAATTATTCATTGACGTTTTGATAGATGACTTCATAGTTTGTGGTCCATCATTAGAAATTGATATGAAAAATATGATCCATGATCTTGTAACATGAATTAATAAATGATATCCTTAATTTTAAAAAAAATGAAATTTAGTAGTGAATAAGGTGTTTCTACTTTGTCATTTTTTTCTTTATATGGAATTCATGTAGATATATCAAATTTTTAGTTTATATCATCATTTCCAATCCAAAAATAACCAATATATAAGAGATCATTCCTTATCCATGGATGTTTTTATATGATATTTATGAATGATATTATCATGGTTTAAAATCAATTTTCTTTATTTCTCAATAAAATTACCAAATTATTCATTGATGTTAGTCATAAAAAATCATTTAATGTTAAATTTTTAAAAAAATTATCCATCCCATTGTTCATCCACCCTTTTGGGGAATTACATATGAAATCCTGGATGATGCCTCTAACAATTTTCATTTATATGTTTTGAGGCAATGGATAAAAAGAAAAATCACATGTAACATATTTTTCTTTTAGAAAACAAGAATATACCCCAAAAAACTAAAAAACTAATAAGAATTAATTTTTAGTAGATTTATTTTCATTGGAAAACATAAAGTGTTATATGCTAGGATCTAAATTGATTGTTTTCATACTCTACACTTTAATTTTATTTTTTATGAAGAACCATGATGTAAAATAAATATGTTTGAGATGGATATTGTTATCACATAAGTTTGATATTATGAAAAAAAATATCACTGGATGTTAAAAAAACTTTATGGTAAATTTAATAGGATAAAATTCATTTTGAATTGGAAAATTTATATTTTAACATAAAGTATATAAATATTTGTTAGAGAGGAGTTGTATTAATTTAATATTGAGAGGCCATGGTTTTCTAATATAGTGAAATATTGTTTTTATGTAAATTTCAACAATATTCTTCAAAAAATCAGTTTCTATCATATGGTTATTGAGTTAATTACATTCGATATGATCCCTACTAATATAATTTTGAATGTGATAAATTTATTATGAGAATCAATCCAAAATTTATATTTCAATAAATCATATATATATTTTTTAGACATTGAGATGTGGAGTAGAATTTGGACCCCAATAAAATGAAATGAAATTTATGGATTCTTGTTTTTATTTTCCCACTATTATTAGATATAATTTTGAGTTTTGTATAACAATTTAAAATTTACAATTCCATGGAAACTTCAATAGAGTGATTGTGATGCCTTAGTAAAAACATTTTTCTTTTCCCTATCTTTGATTAATAGGGTATTTATTTCATGAGACCTTTTACCAATTATTTTTGATATTTTAATACCTATTTTAATATCTATTTTTGGTACCCAGTGTTAATGTATATTATCATTAGAGTATATGATTTCAAAACAGTATCCATGTATGCGAATGGAAATTGTTTTTCTATATTTGGAATGCCAAATTATATTTTTATTGTTCAAGGTAGAAATTGTTTAATAGGAAACTAGAATCTATTATTAGAAAATATTTTATTTCATCATAGGGTCAATACATCCTATCATCCACAAATAAATATACTATAGTTATTGTCATATTAAAACATATAAATAATAATGAAACATTTGTGAATAAATATACAATTTATTATACTCTAAAATAGATGATGAAATGTATATTTATATAACTGATTTCAAAAGTTCCATTAAAATGTCACCATTTATATTAGTTTATTTAAGGTAACATCCCTTGTCTCTTGAGGTTCCACACAATTGATTTCGGGATTTTAAAACATGTAACATGGATCTTTTGTTTGGGTAGAATTGTTAGAAAATTACATATGTAGAAGTAGGTGTATATCATAATATATTCACATGAAATCACCATGATGTGTCAGGAAATAACTAAATATTTTATACATTGAATGATCCACCATG
Source organism: Viscum album (assembly GCA_963277665.1). Taxonomy (NCBI): domain Eukaryota; kingdom Viridiplantae; phylum Streptophyta; class Magnoliopsida; order Santalales; family Viscaceae; genus Viscum; species Viscum album. Next base: position 633,363,328 of record OY728138.1, on the reverse strand, counting down.
TAAATAGAAAATGATGGGTTAAATTATTGATGGTAGAATCAAGATTGAATATGTTCCATGGAAAATTTCATTCCAACTAGTGAGGATCATTCATTTTAACTAATGTCCACCATTTTGGTTCTATCTATATAAAATAACCAAATAATGGGATTCCATTCACAATTAATGTCAATATATCAAATCTATATAAAGATAATTGTTAAGAGCCTATAAAATAGGATATCTATATTCAAAGATCTGAAAACAATTGAATCATATTTTTTTTATTTCCATATAACTTATTTTTACTTATGTAAATAATTTTTAAATATTATTTTCTATAATAAATTTTTTAAAAATGATGAAATTATAAAAATAAGTGTCAATGGAGGAACATACTTGTTAACTTATGTGTTTTTTCAATTTTATTAACTTGTTTGTATATTATCATTATTATTATTATTTTTTGAAACCCATATGCTAAATTTTTTATATATTTTATTTTTTGAAAGCCATGTCAATGTGTTAATAACATAGACATGTGAGTTCCTTATTATAGTGGAAAACTGGTATTACTTTATTTTTTGGAAATCGGAAATTCTATACACATTTTGCAATGTAAATTGAATCCAATAATGAAAACAATTTGATAAAGGGTTTATAGAGTATTAATAAGGTTAGATAATATATTGTGGATATGTTTCAATGCAATTTTTGCCCATTAGATTTTGAATTACTCCTTTATTAAGTGAGTTCTTCTATAAATCAATAAAAATAATTTAAATTTCATCCAATAATATTTTTGGTAAAAAATTAATATGAATTTAATAGTAATTTTATAATTTTATTATTCTAAATATTATATTAATTATTCCAAATTCCAAATACAAAAGTGGCAGAAATTAATTTAAAGATAATATCAAAGATGGGACAAAAAGGTGTGTTTTCAAAGTGAACGTGCTCAAAAGTATGAAATAATTTCACATGAAATATCAATGAAAAAATCTTATAATGATATAAATTGAATAATTACATGTAAATATAATATAATTATGCTTTCAAAGAAATCAAATATATAATTTTTCCTTATAAATATAATATATGATATTTCATATTTCCATTAAAATTTAATATTTTCTCTATTCATCAAAAAATGAAACATCATAGAAAAAAAAAAGATAAATGTAATATAATTTTTAAATTAAAATATAAATTATTAGGGTTATTTTGAAAATTAAAATTTAAAAAATTTTCAATTTTTTAAACTAGTGTGCCATGAAAAGGTGTAAAATTTTCCTATAGATAAATATATGTTCTTATGAATAAAATTGGGTTTATAATTAAAATATTTATATCAAATATATTATATGAATATAAAAAATATTATATTAAATATATTATATATAGATATTGTTAATATCATTAAATAATAGTAATTAATTTAATTTATTAAGATAAAACAACATTGTGAGAACTAAAATAACTCATTTATGTTTAATTGGTTTTTATATTCATTTCTAATTAATTTGTATCTAATGAGTTAATTTTATAATTTTGTAAACCATATATTATCAAAAAATAGTTAATCATATTCATAACTACTAATTTTATAGGTATGAAGTAATTTTCTATTTAAATAAAATTATTAATAGTATTCTTTGAAACATGATCTTTCCAATGACATAAGCTATCGAACAAAGTGGTTATTCTGAATAACATAACCTAACTCAGTGTAGTGTGAATTTCAAGGAATAGGATGGATTAAATTTATATAAAATAGTAAATATATAATATTTTCTCTATAAGATATTTTCTTTCCTATGCTGTGTTTTTTGTCACATATTCCAACTAATAAAATGTTTTAATTTTAGATTTATGTGGTATTAAAGAAAACATGTTTTTTAAGAATCTCATTTGTTGTTTTCTACATCATATGGTTCTATATTGGATGGAAATTAAAATTACATAGAAATGTTATTGCTGCTAAAATTTATTCACCTAAATGTTTTACATTTTTGATACTCATAAGGAGAAATAAAATTGATATTTACATGATATATCAATCCTAAAAACATTTTGTACATTTATTGAAAATAAAAATTATCATAATTAGTTATAGGGATATTACAATTGATTAAAAATTTGAATCATTTAATTTTTCATTAAATTTTTTTGATCATGGAAATTCAACCTCAGAATTTTGAAATCTAATTCCAACTAACTAAAAGACACTAAAAACTAGAAAATGTATTTTTTGAGTGATAATTGATTTGGGGTTAGAATTTTTGTGATTTAGAGGTGAAATTAAGTTGAAATGAAATGAATTAGTGGAATGCATAACCTAAACATTTTTTGTGAGGAGGAATGATATATTTGGTTTTATTATGATAAATTGAAGGAGCACATGGGTATGGGTTGTTAATTTTCCTTAATTTTATTTTTATTTTTAAGTTTCTAGTATTCTAAGTGAACACTATTAGTTAATTGATAGAGATAATATTTCCATTATATTTATGTGTATTTTATTTGTATAATCTCCAATAATAAACTAATTTGAGTTTAATTCTATAACATTTTCATTTTATGAATTTTTATTATTTAATATTGAAATTTATATTTTTCAAGAGATATGGGTCAATAAACATTAATTTTATACAAAAAAATCATTAAAAACAACTGTTTGTTGGAATCAATGTCATGGATTAGAGGCCATGAAGCACATATACCAAAATTCAGCATTATCTATAGATATAACATAGTTTATTGGTCTCATTGATAAAATCATTAATGCAATAGTATAATAAATTTTACATTGAATATAATATTCATGCTCCAAGAACAATAACACCTGTCTAACCCCACCACCTAAGATATACAGTTGTCCAAAATATTCATCTCTCACTTTAAGAACTAGTTTTATCTCTCATCCCCCATTCAATCACTATAATCATTTTTTCAGTCTATAATTATGTGTCCCCCAACCATAAATTTGTGTCAAGCTTGTTAAGAAAAGGGACAGCTAACACCACCTTACCACTATTCCTATGGGTGGAGGACCAGCTGACGGGTACCAGTATAACCATATCTCTTAAGAGCATACAACTTGATGATGTTTGTGGGGATCTAATGAGACAATCTTATTTATTCTTCTGTTCAGATGAATGAAATTAGTATCCATCTATACCTATGGTAGGGTTTCTATCCATCTCCCAAATAAATAAGACATATTTTTGAAATATGGATGTTAGAGTATACTTCCCTCTTAGGAGTATGCACACCAAATGACACCGGAAAAACACCATTATCCAAATTCTTCCAAAAAAATGTGTTGAACCAGCATGATATGTTTACACCATAAAAAATATGTCTAAATACCTAGGTAGAACATTATAAGAATATACCTACTATAAACGAGATGTACTAATATTTATTGACCTACCCAACAACACTACAAAATTTGATTTCCAACTAAGTGACAACTCATTAATATAATTCACAATCAATCCACATCACAAGCCAAGAAGAACCTATATTCTCTTGTTTATTCTGGGACAAACTTCACCATATAATATAGAGAATCCCATGATATGAGAAAACCTAGTTACATCCACATTATACATTTCAAATATATTCAGTTGGAAATAATTACAGCATATCTAGAAAGCATGAGGCTCCACAGACACTTCCAAAGTGTCACTCACACTATAATTTAGTGTAAATTACATAATAACCAAGAGATTGAATATATGTAATGTTGGTGTAAATATAATGGAAGTGTAAGTTGTAGTATGCTAATGATGACAGGATATCGGCCGAACATAGAGTGGGGGACAGAAAATAAATTAGTGAGAACTATTGATCATTGTATCTTATAATTATTCTCCGATGAATACCAAACCTGAATCAATGAGTTAAGGGGAATGATTCCGCAATTGATTCCAAATAAATTTTAATGGATGAAATAACTGCACCAAGGTAACATGTTTCCATCCTGTTAATAATCTTACTATTCAAAACATGGGGTATGGGTTATGGTCGACTCCCTATGTGAGGACCCAACCAATCCTAGAGAATTTCCAACATTTTCATGCTCGGAAATGGATTTGAGAATAGTTTTTCACAATATGCATAGTTTCCATGTCAATAAGGACTTAGGCATAAAATAATTCCCATAGAGAGTGATGGGTATAACAATCTCCACTTCTATATTACAATCATAAAATTTACAATATTCATCAATATAGAAGAAATATTTTAACTAGGATTCCATTATTAAATGGATTAAATTTATATAATTATAAAAAGTACTAATTAAAAATTCTGGGGTACCAAATAAATTTCTCTATGTGGAAAAAAAATTGGTTAAGAGAATTATAATCTCCATAAATTAAGGCTTACCCCATGATAAAATAACCTAAATGTGGTGATTATATATATATATATATAATAGTACTCATAGGATGACATGAACTTTAAATTTCATTTAAATTATTTTCACAATGGTATCCCTTGAATAAGTTAAATTTGATGAATTTTAAGAGACAATTCAGCCAGAATTTTTTTATGTATTGTGGGAATAAATTGTTTTACATATACTAAGAATAAATATTATTGAGATTCTCCCTAGAATATGGACTAGTTTGGTGAACATTTAAATGGATAGAAACTAGAAAGTTAACCTTCCAACCCTCTATTATATACATAATTATTGAATTGTTTCATTAAGGGTTGGAAAGTTAAATAAAGGTGGAAGAGGTTTTTGATATGTTTTTTATGATTTTATGAATGAATTTTGGAAATGATGTCATGCTTAATAAATTATATACTCATTTTATATATGGACGAGAACCATGTGGTAGTGGATAGTGGAAACTAACAGAATATATATTCTTAGTTTTAAAATTAATATATAATTTAGTTTGCATTTCTCTTAAACCAATATTTTAGTATTAATTTTTTATTCTTGAATAGAAATTCAAAAAAATAAATGGATCATTAAATGATTTAACATTTAAATTTTTATATTTAATTATTTCAATTTCAGTGGTATGGTCTTTTAATTGAGCATAATTATTTTTATTAGGTTTTTTTGATTTCTGTGCATTAAGTTGTTGAATAAATACTATAAGTGGAATAAAAAACATATCAATGTCTTGATATTATTTCTTTGAAAATAGTGTTTTTCATCTTAGGGTATTCCTATGGGAATTATAAAGTTCAATTAACAAATATTTTAAGACAATTAAGAGGGGAGTTTCTATATGTACTATTCTTCTACAAATCAACAGTTTCCATTGTGGTATAAATTCTATTTTTATTTTAATTCAAAATTATTTCACTTAATGTTTCTACATTATTTTATAATTATTTTTTATTAAAACTTTTTATGAAATACACAGCTTATTATTCTAACAAAAACAAAGAAAATGTTATTTTTTTAAAAGTCAAATTGAACCATCCATAAAAGATAACATGGTAACATGTATTATGATTTATAAGGTATAATATTATGATTTTTATTTCACAAATATCTCTACCATAATGAAATATTCATCATGTTTACTCATTTTTCATACTGAATACATTATAGGGCTATAAATAATCTTCATCTTATATTAGTCAAATACCCTTATGGATTTGTGTTCTCGCCCCAATCCTCCATTCATTAATAATTTCTATGTAATATATCATGAAGAAAAAAACATGGATTGTTTTAGATCATCATAGTTGATATATCTTCACTTACCAATTAAATATAAATTATATTCCTAAAAATTCAATTAAAATAACATCATAAACAATAAAACCTATGGAATGGAATGGTATCATAAGAAATTTTTATAGTGATGAAATAAAATCATTATAGGATGTTTAAAAAATGATAATATATTTTAATGTTTATGAAATTATTTTTTATAAAATATGTTAAATAAAATTTTTATTCTTTACCTTTATATACAACAAATTCAAAAAAATTGAATTTTGTTTTCATTAGAAATAAATGTTGTTATAGTTAAATATTTCACTAAAATGTAATAGTAATTAAAGAGGGAAAATCTAATAATACTATATATATTAAAAGTAAAAAATCATTGGAAACTTCTCTAAAGTGTGGGAAAGTGACCTATGGGGATTATACTACAATATTTAATACTAAAACCATTTAAAAAATGTAAATGATCATAAAAAATATCTTATTGAAATCATTTTATATTTAAAACGAATAATCTTGAAATAAAATAAATAACATTGAGGAAGTGTTTCGAAAACTCCTTCAAAACCATTGAAGACATGTATTTAAAGAAAAAATATTTATATTATTTAAAAACAGCAATAAAAATTATGGAATGAGAATAAAAGGGTAAATAATTACCATGAGTATAAAAATATTCATTATTTAATATTTCATGTGTTATTATATAAGGCATATAAATTAAAATAGGTTCATCAATCTGAACATGACATAATAAATGTTTTTTGAGAGTAGAAACGCTAAAATATGGGTAATTTATGAATCAAAATTAAATTGAATTAAGTAACATAACATTATTTTGTAAAACATATGATTAAGGTGAAATAATATTAAAAATACATTCATGGATAAGTAATTATTACATATAAAATAAAAAATAGTAAATAACATGTATTATGTATGAAATAATTCAAATAGATAAAATGAAAACACAATAATTGTTTAAACATTTGAATATTTTTCTAGTTAAAGAGAGAACTTTAAAGCCCCATTAAATATCATGGTCAAATATTCATTCATGATATAATAACTCAAAATAATATATATATATATATCTTTATAGAAGGGGTATGTTCATAATACTATACATGCCTCATAGAAAACATATTGAGATGAATAATCTGTAAAATGATCATATCATAGAAGTTAGAATTAATCAATGAAGAAATTATTAGTAAAAAAATGAAATTCAAAAGTAGTTTAAATAAGAAAAAATGAAATTTGTGTAAATTTACAAAATAATCCTAATATAATGTATTCAATGAAGAAGAGGTTTAATCTAATAAACAGAAATTTAGTTAATGAACCCCTTACCCCACATCTGGACTTCTTATGTATATCCTTATAGTTAAATATAATATGAATATTTTATTTATTTACCTGTTTAAGAAATTATACATGGTTTTTATTAATAATTTTACCATTTATATTATTTATTTTATTGACATAATAAATTAAATAATAGTTTACTTCACCTCAGGTTGTTTTGAGGATGTTCAGTTTATTATTTCAAAAAAAAACTTTCATAAGTTTACTGTAGTCAATGAATTCATGTTTTAATTATATATAGAGTAAAAATAATGTCATATATTTCATTTTAATACATCATATTTTTTCACACAACCACCCATTATTGTCATGTATGAATGAAGATTCACACAAGTTCATTAATGTTATAATCCACATGTATGCATGAACGCTATTAACATTTTACAAGGGATGATACAATAACAAAACTAATTATTTAATATCTTTAAAAATTGTAATTTATTAATAAAAATCATGCATATTTAGAAGTAAATCCCATAATTATAAATATCCATGAGAGGTAGAGTTGTAAAATTAATCATATCGCTTCATTTGATATTGTAGTAGACATGTTCACATGAACAAAGTTCTTATTCTTTGTATGATGGAAAAGAAGATGATTAATGTCATTACATAAACCTAATAACACCTTATAATATGGTATATACTAATTTTATTATATTATAAATGTATGGATATAATCTAAGGAGGCATAATGAGAGGTAAAATGAAACTTTTTGACTACGATGATTAAACTCTATTCGATTATCCTCTTTATGATATCAAATTAAAAACTATATGTCTAGTAATTTAGGAAGAAAAATCATATAAAATTTATATATAAATGATACAATGAATTTTATGAAGTGTTTATTCAAAATAAATTTCCAATTAATTTTGAGAAAAATTGGAGATTTGGTGTCCTTATGTATGACAGGATTTTCACACAATTAAAATTACTTAATGTTTTAAAATAAAATAAAATAATTTCATAATTATATAACACTAAAAAGATATATTTTTAATTTATGGTGATGATAAGATAAGAATAAATCCTACAATAACATTTATACCATATTAGGTGATGATTTAACCTTTTTTTAAAAGTTATATCCACTTTTTGTCCCATTTTATGATTATCTCAATAACATTTTTTTCAAAAAAAGAGTTAAGATAAATTCTATAAAAGTAAAAATGTCCCACAAATCGAATTTTTTTCATATTATCAACATTCGATAATTCAAATAGTGAGGGTTAATTTTTTAATAAAAAATTTAATATAATTTAACATAATTAACATTAAAGTCATTTTGAGGGCTATTCACACAGTATAAATATATTGAAATCAGCATATTAATTGAATGGAATTTTTTTATATGAAATTGTAATAAATTTTAAAATTTATATATATACTTCTTAGATCATTAGAACTCATAAAAATTCAAATAATTTTTTGGTTTTCGATTTCACTTTATTTTTCATCTAATTTTTTAAATGTTTCTATATTGCTGCGTAAATAATTCAGTCAATTATTTAAAATTAAATTATTAGAGATAAATTATTAAAAGATATATAATTTTATTTAATAATTATGACAAGGTTTTCATAATAAATGTATATTTAATCACATAAATTCTTTTAGAACATATTAATTATTTTATTTTTACTAATCATAACTTATGAAAGAATCTTACAATAATTTGGATATGTTTGCTCTTATATAAATGAGAAATTCATAAATTATTGTAAATTTCATATTTAAAAAATTATATTATTTAATACAGATTATCAAAGAGTTATTACTTCTAAGATATAATCTTTCGAAAACGAAATTCTAATTTTGCAGTGCATTGTAAATATTTCATCCTTAGAGAAAATGATTTTCATATTTTTTATATAATAAATTTTAACCCATTTATATGTTATCAAAATATGACAATATATAATGTATTTCATAAAAACCAAGTGTTTTATTATTCCAAAAAAATTAACTTCATTAGGAAATATCAACAATTATTCCAAGGATATATTTTAATTTATCAATAAAAAATAATTCCAATTAAAAAACTAAATTCATATAGCTTAATGAAATTAATTTTAAAATTAACTGAGAATGCATGATAAAAACGATTTCCCCGAAAATATATTTTTTATGATTAAATTTTTTTAACAAAATAAAAAATTATTATTATTTAAAAAATAATAAATAGATTATTATTATAAAATGTAATATAATAAAATTTTAAAACTTAATCGAAACAAAACTGCTCATTACAAATACAAGAAAATAAATGGTATTTTTCTATAAAATAGATATTTTCACTATTAATTATAAAATGAATATTTTATGAACAATACCATCATTTTAGCCTATCATAATTATGTTATGATGATTTTTGAAATTATATAATTCTTTATAAAATAAATATCAATAAGTTGATAGATTATAATTTTCACTCAATATTGATAATTAAACCCATTATTGAAGGAAACATATTTTTGAAGCATAAAATAACATTTGTCAAATCCAATGTTAAAATATTATGAACTAATAAATTCATTTTCTTTATGTAAAACCATTATATATATTTTTCCAAATTCAGTTCTTAATAATCATTCCTTAAAATTCCTTGTCCTTGTTATTAAGTTCACATTTAAATAATCATTTATTTATTACATATCACAATTTCGTTAAATCTTGGTGTTGTGTTTTAAAAAAGAATTATATTATAGTATTCTATGAAAGTAAATATTATGCATATTATATTATACCCTAAATATGTAATTATATCTAAAAAAATTATCTTATTCCTTATAAAAATGGGTTTACATACTTTTTTTAAATTATATCCAGGAAGTGGATTATAAACATAGAATAATTACTGGAATACTTTTTAATATTTCATGGAACCTTAGTTGAAAACACACATCCTAAAAATTAACAATAATATATTAATTTAAAATGTGAATTTTTGAAATATTATTATCACTATGAATAACTAATATTAAGGGTTCCAAATAAAAAATATTAGTATGATGATAAAATGTGGACATGAATGAGAAAAGCAATGTCCAAAAAATTATGGGGATTAATTGATTAGGATATTAAGATACATATAATGACAATAAAACTGAAAAAAATAGTAGGTAAATACATAGAATAAGTGGACAAAAATAAATCATAAAGTAAAAAAAATTTATTTGTGGATTCTTTTTCCAAGAGTTGGGTGATTCTTTTACCATATTGAAAATGATCATAATGAAATATATTTATGTTATTTTAATCAAATCATAATGGTAATTTTATCATTTGGTTGTGTGTTTCAATCCATTTCTACCATTACCTCATCTTATAATCCAAATGATGAATATCCATAATTAATTTTATTTATGTCTAGTAATTATCATTTAAATTATCATATACTATAGAGATGTATAAATTCATAATAATTCGATTTTTTTGAATAAAAAATGTTTCAGATAGTGTTAGACCATACCCCAAACAAAAAACCATCATATGAATAAACAAAAAATTTTAATCTTATGTTTCTATAATAAAACCAATGGATCTACATAGATCATTCCATAAAAAAAGAAACTGATATCATAAATAACATTAATATCCTCAACATAAAATAATGTTTTTGCAATAATGGTTATCTCAAAGATTTTAACAGACATCAAAAAATATATAATATTATTATTCTCCAATAATAATGATCCTTATTTTTCTAACATGACTATAATATTATTTAAAATATAATAAAAATAATATCATTACAATCCAGGATAAAAATGATTTGTGTCCTGGGTAAATTATGCTCATACATAAATGTCAAATAATAAAAAATAAACATTATTTAATTCATATTCTATAGCTTCTTAGTGTCCTTAATTTGATTTTTTGTACAAGTAATCACCTAATTATATAAATCAATTAAAGCAGTGACCTAAAATCCCAATAAGTGGATAAATAATGAACATGGATCAATATAAAATTGGTGACAATAAAATTCATCATCATATCATAAGAATAAGATAATACTAAAAAATAATGATAGAAACTTGTGAAAAAGTCATGGAATGTGTCAATACATAAAAATTAAACATTATGTTTTCATGGTCAAAACCAGACATAGTTGTGAAAGAATCTACTATCATGTTCACACATAATATATGTGCATCATAATAACATCATCATTCTGAACAAATCTAGAAAAATGTTCATCTATATTTAACATTACCTCATGAGATAAACCACATTACCCAATGCATTGGAGAGAAATATAACTCCAGACCCCCTGTCACATCATAACATTTACCTAATCATGTATTCCAAATAGAACATATTATATTTGGCCCCATAAAAATACTAATGGAATGAAATAAGATCAATAAGAATTTCATAAATCATTAATTCATGAATAAAAATATAGGATACCCAATGGAAAGATGTAAAAATATACATGGTATATGAATTATTTATCTTGAGAGAAGAAGAAACAATTTCAAGAGAATTCAAGATGTGTTTTGGATATATGAGTTATTTTTGAAAATTTGTTATGTTTTTTAAAAACATAAATAAAAACACATACATCACTAAAAATAAATAAGATGTATAATGAAAGGAAAATTAAGGGAAATTAATGTATTATTCATACTGAAATTATTGTGAAAAATTGAAAACTCATGGAATGGGAGTTGGGTTCGAGAAACCCCTAACCATTATTCCCTCTTTATTCCATCACAATTTCTCCTCTCAAATAATAAAATAATATTTATTAAATAATTGATCCAAGAGAGAATTATTGTCATTTTTACAAATATTTATTATTTATAATCGTTATATCATATTTAAAATTTTTTGTTAATGCAATTGAATCATTTTAATATCAATTTTTACGGAATAATTTCATGTTAACTCTTTATTTTGTCACTTTTTCACTTCTTGAATAATCAAATAATATTTATTAAAACATTGATTGAGAATATAATTATATTCATTTATAAAAATATTTATCATTTATAATCACTGTATTATATTTCAAAAACAAATTGATGCAATTGAATCATTTTGATATCATGTATTATGTAAAAAAATAATGTTTTCTTTGATTTCACAATTTTCATAAATTTAATTTATATATTATTCAATTAATTATATAATATTATAATAAGTATAATTACAAATTTATATATAATATATCATTTATAATATCAATATTCGTGATTTTTATACGTGTTTACATGGAAATGACTCAGTTAGTGGTTAACGAACTTTTAATAGGACATTTTCTTGAGAGAGGAAGATGATTATATATATATGTAGTATTAGTGTACATAATAGAGGTTAAAATAGATAATAAGGTTACAAAATGTTTCCATATTAATTATTTTATTATTTTTTAGGAACGTGTTTTTTGGAAAAAGAAAGTCAATATGCAGATGAAATAAAAATAGAGAGATGTGGATCAAAACTAACATAATCCTTAGTGTGTCTTCCCTTGTATAACACTATTACTACTTTGTGATTGGATTTGGATTTCTCCAAAAATAACCCTAAATATTAACTAATTCTTGAAGATGACCATTTGGGATGATCTTTTAATTTTATATTTTTGGTATGAGAGTTTTTATATGGGGTGTTTGAGGGGTTATTTATACATGGGGAGATGTGGAGTTTTAGAATTAAATATTGAATAAATTAATTTATCAATGGTAAAACATTTAATAGTGATTTTTGTGAAAATATAAATAATATAGTAATATAATATAATGAGTTTATGACAGTAAATCCCCATTATAACTCAAATTCATAAATTTATTAAATATGAATGTGGAAAGAATTTTTTTTTGATATTTTAAGGAATCACTCTTTACTTTAGGCTTTGGAATGTTCTCTTTAGGGTTGGAAATTGAGGTTAATATATTTTATCTAAAAAATTATGAAATTAAATACACCACGGATGATCCGAATTTTATATAAATGATTATTTAACCTTTACATCATGAAGAATGTAATTTTTATAGAACTATTATCTGAAAAAAAATGTATTTTTACTATTCATATTAAAAATAATGTATTTTAAAAAATTACCAGAACATCACACATAGTTAATTTCACCAATATGATTTCAAAAAATATATTTATTTAAAAATAATAATATTTATAAAATATTTAATTTATATTTTAGACCTCAAAATAATAGTTTTTAAAAAATACTTTAAAATACAGTTTTAAAAAAATATGTTAATATTTTTTTTAATAATTATATTTTTTTGGAATTACTAACTTTATATTAACAGAATTTAATCATAACAAATATTATTTATATCATAATTTTTTTGAGGTAGAATTATGTTTCCAACAGGCGTATAAATATTCCAATGGTCACATACTGTCTATAAATACCAATTTTTTCATTCATTAATTTATTCAAATAACATAGTCCCATGGTTCTATATTTCATTTTTATATAATTTTTCCCGGTTCACTTATATTTTCATTCCTTTCTATAGTGCTTTCAGTTGGGTAATGATTTTACTAGATTGGGGTGATCCATATTTTCCAATTTCTCCTTCTCAATTTTATATTATTTTTCAAGTTAAAATTTTCATAATTTTAATTAGTTTCAATGTATTTGTTGTTTTCCCTATATTTTTTTATTTATAATATTATATAATGCACATTTTTTTAAGAAGAATATTATACTAAAATTATCACATTATTTCATCCTTCCCCCTTTATAATTTTTGTCTCTAAAATTTAAACTTGTTTTATTAGTTGAGAATAGGTGAGGCTACTTATATATCATTGATTATTCTAGTTTCCAAATCATATCATCATTTTTATGGTCTATCTACATCACTTTTACAAAGTGATTTGTCTTATTATATTATAAATTTATCTCTACAGTCCATGATTTTCACCAATTCTCTTCATATGATAGGAAATTATACATTTGTATAGCCTCTTGTTTTATTACATGTGAGGAATCAGGTATGTACTTCTTCAATAATGTATCATGGAACAAATCATGAACAATAACCACAATTCATGTAATTTCATGTTGATAGGCCACTGGCTCTATGAAATCAATGGTCTCAAAGGAGAAAATGTTTTTATGTTTTGTTTTTCTTCCCTTCCATGGTCATAATCGATGAAAATATTTTCTCTCACATTGAATGCCATGTACCTTAAACTGTAGTCAACATAGTTCTTTTCCCAAATCCAAGAAGAATTTATATGTTTTTTGATGGCATCACCAATATCTATCATTAATTTCACAGGCTTAGGTAAATATATCATTTCTTTGCCAACTTCACCCCATCAAGATGGATATCTACATTTCATACCATACAGAAAATCATATATAAACATTTAAAAATGCAAGTGGAAATAGTAGTTATTTGAGGACTCATCCAAATGGAGATCCTAATCTCATCCTCTATTAAATTTTAATAATTTGTATCATTGAATGTCATCATGTGTCTAAATATTCCTTTCATATTGGCCATCAGTTTGGTGGTGATAGGACATGCTTATGTCCAATTAATAATTCTAATAATGTTAAAGTCCTATATTGAGTGTAGAGGTTATCCTTAGAATACATTCATTGATGGTTGAAACTGGTTCCCTAGGCGGCTTCACCACTTCCTTCAAACATATCTTGGAATATGGTTCAGGTGATAAATTCTTCCGAATAGAGATAAAGATGTTGGTTTTAGTTAGTTGATCCACCCAAACCCATATCTGATTGTTTCTATTATGTTTTTTGAGATGCTAGTGAAAAATTCCATAGTGAAATTATTGAATTTCTATGTGCGTATATGAAATTATTAAATCATCTATTTGGAGTATTTTCCCTCTACCATAACATGTTTCCATAACAAAAACATTGATATTTATTCAAAATATCAATCATCATATTGCATCAAGAGATGTTCTTTGGAATATTGTGATATATCTTGATAATTTTATGTATGACGGAGAAAGATGTGGTATCTACATTTTCTAATGTCTCCTTCTTTATCTCAGGCGATGAAATGATATAAATAATTATTCATAATTGAATCACACCACTATAATAGATATGAATCTCTAGTAATTTCCCTTACATTACTACATTCATCTTCTTTTTTAGCTCAAACAAATCCCTTTGTGCCTCCTTGATCATCACATTGATGGATGTTTGGGAAATAATTTTGGAAAATCAATATGTATTCCATGTAATTATGATTTCTAGATCCATTATTTTCATTTCCATAAAGATATGGTTTTTCTCAGTCATTATCGTGGATAATGAAGAATATTATTTTATACTAAAATAATTATATACCATGTTATTCTTTGTTGGATGGTATTAAATAGAGAAATTATATTCATTGAATTACTCTAATTTTCTTATTTCATGCTTTTATAACTTATGTTGTGTGATAATGTACTTTATACTACTATGATCGGTATATATATCACACTTCTTCTCATATAAAAAGATATTAAAATTATTTAAAAATAATATTATAGTTGATAAGGACAAATCATGCATCAGTAATTATACTCATTGATCGTAAGATTTTGTGAGGTATATGATTTAACATTATCATTCTTCATGAGTACATGACCCAATACTTTATTTGAAGAATCACAATATATCAAAAAATCTTCACCACTTTTTCGTAGTGTGAGAACGGGTTCATTGACTAGCCTCTTTATTATCTCCATAAAAGATTCTCACAGTATTCAACTTATATAACTGTTTCAACATTTCTTTTTGACATAGTTTTCATGCTATGAAATTGTAAAAAAATCATCACAAAACATCAATAATGCCCATCATATCCAATAAAACTCTGTATTCATATTACACTAGTGGGCCTTATCCATTCCTCAATTCCATTTTTCAATAATTGGCTTATATATATTCCCTCACTTTTGATCAGGTTCCCTAGGAATGTGATTGGTTGTAACTAATAGTCAAACTATATAAAAATAAAATACATTTTATCCTTCATTAATGTTGTAAGATCATTCCTTATATGTGTATCACGTTACTCTTTGATATTGGGGTAAATTCAAATATCATCAATAAAACCTACCACAAATTTTTCAATGTACTATTCGAAGACACTAACAATATTTATAAAATTTATGAAGATGGTTTGGGAATTAGTATGTCCTATGTTAATCATTATGAAATAATATTTCACATACCTTGTAAGGAATGTATCCATCTAAATATATTACTTCTTAACATTCCTATGATGGTATCTAAAATGATGATCTATATTTGATGAGTGAACAAGAAAGATTCAAACACTCTCCCACCCATTGCTCTAGTGCCCGTAGGGATTCCCCATCTTTTGTGCTTTGTTCTCTGGCAACCAGTGTTGGCTCGGCTCGACCCCCTCAGCCCTCTTTCATGGATGCTTATCTGTGTCCTCCAACATGAGTGGATCTGGTATAGAATGATTCTTTGGATGATCCAGTGGATTATTCTTCCTTCTCTAGTTATGTCCCCCCCATGCTCTAGGTTTTTGCAGAATCCTTCGTAGAGGCGTCCTTGGATATTTAGTGGACCTTGGTTGCGCGGTTCGGTGCCGAAAATCCTCTTATCTCTTTTTCCAAGGTTGTGTCAGGAGTTGGGGTTTAGATATGCTGGAAATGGTGTTAATACCGAATCAGAATGTGTTTTGAATCCTAATGGATTCTATGGCATACATTGGGAAGGAATGGTGCTAGAGATCGCGCACCATGTGGGATGGATGTTCTCCCTCTCACGTAGGTCTATGGATGCTCATTTCTATAGGGAATACATCAGATTGGTAGTCATTATCTCTCTTCTAGTGCTACAACTTTCCCATCATGAATGGGTAATTCCATAAGGAAATTGGGGATTCATTAGGATGTTTTTTGTGCACTGATAAAAGGACAACCCATTTGGGGGAAGCATCGGTTGCGAGGATCTACATTGAGATGGATATTTCTCAGCCACTCCAGGACCACCTTATGATCAAGATGGAAGGGATGAAGGATATTCATCAACCACTACTTTATCCATCATTTCCCATGGTTTTCTCCCTCTTCCACATCTTTGGTCATTCTTTACATGTCTTTCGCAAAGATCATAGAAAGGATTTTAATACAATATAGATAATGTGGTCTTTCCCTTATCATCCTAGTTCACGGTTCCCTTCATGCTCTAGGGGACTCGACCAAGGAAAAGGGTTTGTTTCCATTCTCACAGTTCAGATGTAAGATGCCTCTTCATCTATGCATTTTATATTTGGTGATGGGTGTGTATCCCCCTCTTATAATCTAGTTCATGTCCACTGATGCATGGGTGGGGTTTCATTGGTTCAGTTTCTAGCGGGGGGGCATTCTCCCATGGGGACAACCCTCATCTTCTATCCATGGCTTCATTATCTGTCTATTGAGAATTGGGTTCCAACGAACATATGCATCTCAGATATCACTATGTTTGAGTCTGGATCGAGTAATCATGAAGCCTCCACACTCACTTTGACGTGGGAGCATCCCCTTCAGGCGTTAACCTCTCTTCTAGTGGTGTACTCCCCTCCATCTTATCCCACACCACTCTCTTCTCTTACCCCTCCTCTCTCTCCTCTAGCAAATTCGATGTTGGATCATTGTTTGATGGAAGGGAAAGCCTTTGTTTCTCCATGAGTTACTCTCAAGACTATTTACAGAGGTGTGGCTTCACTAGGGGAAACCTTGAAAGAAAATTTTGGTATTCAAACACAATCTCAATCTAAATTGGGTTTTATGGTATGTGAAATCTCGTCTCATCATACAAAGGTCCAGGAGTCTGGGGCCAAATCCATACATGCATGGTTCAATGTCTAATGTATTAATATGGAACTCCTATGGTATTGGGGACCAGGAGAAGTCCAATATCAACATCAATGAGTATAGTAACAATCATGTTTCTATGCTAGGTATTCTAGAACAAAAACAGGTCTCTAACAAGATTAATGAGTATTCTCAAAAGCTCATGATTTATGACATTTTGGATGGGGATCTTCCCAACTCTCATATATGCTTGTTTTGTAAAAACCATGTTTTTATTGATCTTTGACTATGTCATACCAGTCACTGACCACAAAAATTCTAGTTGTGAATCATGTATTTCTATTTTCATTTATCTACTCAAAATGAAAAACCCAGGATAGAGAGTCATTATGGAATGAGTTAAAAAGTGTTAACCCTGATGAGTCCCCCTAGATTGTTTTGGTACATTTAAACATTATCGCAAGACCATATGAGAAGAAATAGAGAGGTGCCTTTCCTAGGAATACCAGTCATTCTTTCGTTTCATTCATGGAAATGAAATGCCTTCTAGACGTGGGCTATGATGGAAGAAGCTTCACCTGGTGAAACGACCATCCAAGAGGGTGACACACCCACTATTGACTTGATATGTGCCTAATTAATGAGGTTTCAATATCTATATTTCCAGATTCCATAGTTGTTCATCTGGTCTGGTGCCTTCTTGATCATTTTCCACTCTACATGTCTCAAATTTCAGGGTCGTCGAGGGTAGAATATGTCCAATTTTCCATATTGTAGAGGGATGAACCAAGTTTCTTGAATGTGCTCATGGAATCATGGGACTTCCATCACCAGGGGAATCCGTGGATCACTCTTCACAATAAACTGATATAGATCAAGAATATCATTCGCACCTAGAAAAAGAAGATTCTCTCTCACGATCATGACATGATCGAGATTAGCATAGACGTGTAACTCTTAAAGAATTTACTGGATCAAGAATGGGAAGAATCATTTTTAAACTAAAATAGAGTTAAAAAAGATCATCTCACTGATAGCATTTTGAGACAGGAGTGGATGGCCAGAGAGGGAGATAGAGTGAAATGGATTCAGGAGGGGGATCAAAATCCATGCAACCTTCACACATGCATTAGAGAGCATCCATGTGTTCAATAGATGAATAGTCAGAGATACTATGGTTCATACTCTAGTGATTGCGATGAGGTTGAGATCAGGATTAATGGGGCTATAATATCATTATTTGATGCTCCCAATTCAAGTATGGAATTCGGTATCCATGATGTTCTTCTGAGATTTTTCAGGGCATTCCAAGTTGTGTTTCAAAGGACACTGATGGGGGCATGAGGGGGACTCTGGATAAGGATGAAATTCATGAGGCGATTTGGCCTTTGAACTAGGATTGTGAACTGGTCATGATGGCCTCCATGGGACTTTTCATAGGGCAATGTGGGACTTTGTAAAAGGGGACCTTGTGAGAGCTATCCAAGATTTCTTTCAGGGTGGGGATCTGAAGCACATTTCATGTTCAAGAAACATTATTCTTATTCTTATAAGGTGTAATCCTTTATCCATTGATTAGTATCATCCTATAAGTATGTGTAATATAATGTACAAGACATTGGCCAACATTATCATCAAAAGACTAGTTATTCATCTAGATTCCTGGATGGCCTCAGGATAGAATGACTTCATTAAAGGGAGGTCAATTCACGGCAATATGGGTTTGGTCCAACAAATGGTATGTGGAATCAAAAATAGGTCTCTTAGGGGAAATATGGTGCTTATTATACACATGATCAAGGACTACGATGGGGTAGAATGGGGATCTATTCTCAGAGACTTTGCTTGAAAAGGGTTCTCAAATTGGAAAGGTGACCTTCTTTTCCACTACTTCAGCTTGGCGTGGCTTTCAACATCATTTAGGGGTAAGAAATTTGAGTTTTTAAATGCTTGCCATGGTCTTTGGAAAGGGGGATCCTTTTTCTCTCACTCTTTTCATTCTATACAAAAAATGATTTTAGTTTCTATATTAATCAAGGCCTTGACACGAGTGAAGTTAATCATTACAGTAATAGGCCATCTACAACAGGAACATCACACATGACGTGCTCAAATGATACTATTATATTTATCAATGGCAGTAGATAGTCATTACTATGGTTGAATGGGCTTCTGGGGAAATACTACAAGTGTTGTGGGTAGGTGGTTAACAAAGAGAAAGGTATTTTTTATCTAACTAAGATGATCTATGAACTGAGGGTGAAGGATGTGGGGTCTATAATGAGTATGGAGAGAGGCTCTTTTCCCAAGGAGTACCTCGGGTCTTCGGTAATACATTCCTCTCTTAGGATCCATAATTATGATAAACTCATAAGATAAGTCTCGGGACAAATGTACAATTGGAAAAATAGATTCCTATCATTTGGAGGTCGCAAGACATTAGTGAACAGTTTCCTGGTTTCTATTAGCAATCACATTCTCTCCACATGTAGGTTCCCAAGAGTTTAATTTCAATTCTAGATATGATTATGGTTTTATTTATATAATATAGTAAGATTGAAGGAAGACATCATTGGGAATTATGGAAAAGTCTTGCAAGACCTCTCTCAGAAGGTAGCATCAACCTGAAGAGTGTCTCCCCAACCATGAAAGGGATTCATGAAATGCTTGTGATGGAGGCTCTCAGAGTTCGAACCATTAGGGCCAGACTATGCAGGAAAAATATGGCCAAATCATGTTTGATCAGAGAATGCTTCAATATAGTATATGGAATCTGATTAACCCTTACAAGTAGATTTTGTAACATCACACTTAGTGGTTAGTGGGAACAATGAACATAAATTTTTGGTAGAAAATTTTTGGGGCGGGCATGATCTAATTCCTGGGAAGCCCCACCCTAGACATGTCTTTTTGAGAGGCTTGTGGTTATCTTAGGATCCCTTAGTCCTTTCTTGATGAGAATAAAATATCTATTTTTAACAAAATTGCTACTAGTGATGATCCTGATAAAATCATCTTAAAAGGCATGATGTTTGGTATTTTTTCTATCAAGGATATCTTCCATTTGATAAGTGGCATGTTGATTGAAAATCTGTGGGGGTGACTTTGTGCTTCCAAGATCTTCCATTAATATTAATTTCTTTTTGTGGTGTGGGAAGATCAAGGACTAGTCTACTAAAGTATATTTTTAATGTATGAGTGTGAATATGGAATCTAGGTGCTGGTGCTAAAGTTCTTCTAACCAAGAAACAGTAGGAAACTTATTCTATGACAATGAATGGGATAGAGGTATATGATAGAATATGGGAATTTAGTCAACTAAGATGTATCTAATGAGGTATAGGTCAATTTTCATAGCTCGTGGTTTAGAGGATAGGGTACTCACGGGGCCGAGAGAAAGGAAAGGGCCTTCATTTTTATCACAGTATGCTAGAATAACTAGCAGGCCAGAAATGTTGTTCACCAAAAAATTGTTCAAGATCTCATGTAAGTATAATTTTTAAAAGGAAAAATATTCTTCTAGATCTAGTTCGGTTGTGCCCAAATTGTCAATATACACCGTATTTGTATTCAATTTTCCTAAATCTCTAAAAAAATCAAGATACAATTCTAGGTTAGGGATGTTGGGTCTGACAACGTCCTCTCAACCAGGGGCTCATGCTCAATACGGATGGGTCCATACTCACGGGGGATGCATGGGGGTGAGGTCATTAGATACTTTAGGTGCTTTGTAATTGCATCATTTTAATCTTTCTATAGAATAGGAGATGCATTACAGGTTGAGGATTTTTCCATGGCTATCGGGCTACAGATATCCAACTAGAGGCATATCATTCTTAAGATGGTGGATACAAAATCCATGAATCTGTATAAAGCACAGTTAGGCAATGTCAATATTCCTTGGAACTTCACATACACTATCAAAAATTGAAACCTACTCATAAGTAATTATATGGAGCTCTCTCACACATGGAAAGATGGGAACAAGGTGGAATATGTTTTGGGGATTGTAGATTCCTCAAATAAAATTATATTTTATTACTTTTTTTGGGTTCCATTCCAAAGGAGGTGATGGAATTTCATTCCTATGATTCTTTGGGATTACATTAATTTCAACCACCATGATTTTTTATTTTGGGTTCCTCAGTATGGTAGTTTTTTAATGTTAATAAAATGTTAGTTTTCATTCTATGTTCTATATTACTGAATTACATAGCTCCTTGTATTTAATTGAACAAGTCATCAATCCCAGTATGTGGTTAGTTATTGATTATTATGTTCTCATTGAACTTTTGGAAATCAATATTCATCATAAACTTTGTCCAAATTCTATTTCAGCATCTTCTTTAACTCCCTTAGTTCGATCGGTGCCATCTTGCATGTTAATTTTTAGATAAAACCCACCTTGTGTATGTTCTGTATAGAGAAACGTTCATCATGATCTAGAGGATTTGTGGGTAACGATTTTGTAAATACATTAGTGTATTTTATATCAATGGTTATTTACTCTAGGTTGATACCTTCCTTGAACTAAACCATTATATCATGATATGCTTCTCTATAGTGCAAAACCACTTACACTATTAATGTGTTTTCTAAAGGAGAATCATGATCACACTTGAATTTTTAAAGGAGTGTTAGATGGTTTGGATTATGAAATGAAATTTCCTTTTTCTTGAGAGTGGATGTGTTTTCTATATAATATGATTCAATCCATGGCATGTATGTCTTCAAATTCCACTGAGTGATGTATTGTGAGATTACCTGGAATAATCATCCCTTAGATACTTATATGAGAGGAGTTCAACACTTTGGAATCAATTATTTAACCACATGACGTTTTTATAGGTATCCCTACCTCAAGGTATTAGGTATTTGAATCAATAGATCTATAAAACAAGTTAGATATAAATAAATGTGCATAACCAAAATAAAATAAAAAATTATCCATTATTATCTGAATAGAAATATTACATTGTAAGACTTTGTTTCCATGCTCCTATTTAGAAGTAGTGATTGTATATGCATTCTATTTATCTTGTGGTTTTGGTGGATATTATAACTAATTACCCTCAATTATTTGAGGTTTAATTCACTGTATTTCACAATTCCTTTTCCAAAACATTTGATGAATTAGACCATAGGTGGTGCATTAAGAGGTTCCCACATTTACTCCATCATGATGGATTTATCCTTTATGTTTCTTCCATATTCACTAGCTTAGTGGCCTTATAACGAACCAAAACATATGTACAAGGATATTAAGTCAATTTTTTATGGAATAAATAATAAATTACATAAATATATTCCCAAAGTCCATATTAGTTTATTATCTCTGGAATCATGGAACACATTCTACTAATTTGGTGAAATGTAATCAATAGATCACATAATGATATTACCATTCAGAAAACCTATCTAAAACATTTCTTTATAACTTGGGAAAGGATATTTTAATAAAAGGGGCGAGGTCAAATAATCACTATGAGTAAACAATAGTGACATGTAGACTTAATCAAAAACATAATGGTATGAGAACATGATCGTGAAAATAGAATACCATAGCCTCAATATCAATGATCATAAAAACTAATCAAGTAATTAAAATTGGACGTTCATAAGACATAAATAATTAGTAAATAATGAACGTAATCAATGAAACCATAATAAAAGAATAAGTCGTGATTTTTTTGGGATACTTATAAGAATATTAAATAATTTCCATAGTTGTCAAGGCATCACCACCAAGTCCATATTAGTAGTATGGTTTCACTCTAGATTAGTTATTGGAAGTCATGGCTCAATACTATAACCATATTTGTAGTCATGGTTATCTCCCATAACCATTTATGTATACATCGTTCACTACCATAACCATCATGGTATCATGGTTCACTCTTAAGAAAATATTTATGTGTATGGTCCTTTATCTCTACATCATGAGATATAAATCTATTCCCAATGCGTTGAAGGAAGATATAAGTCCCACCCAAAACATAATGGAATCATGGAAATATCTTCCCCTAGAACATAAATCATATATCATATTAGAACCCATGGAATGAAATGGGTTTTAAAAATATCATTTAATCATAACATAACTCATAATAAAGAAATGGGTTTCTTAAATACCATTCCATCATAACCATAAAACAGTCATATATATACTAATAAAGTTGAAATTGAATGATAATCCATGTAAATCATAAGAAAAATAAAATAATGTTATCTTAGATGTAAAATAATTTTGATAGATCACTTGAAAACAAATCTTGAGGAAAATAACCTTTCATTTTGGAGATAATTTTCCTTAATTGGAATACCAAAAAATTTTAATGAAAACATTTTATTTTAAAATAACATCATAATCTTGTAAGGGATGAATAATTATATATTGGATTCATGATATCATATAATTATGTTCATGGATTATCTATTAAAAACATTCTTCTCATACATTTTTCTAGAAAAGATAATAAGCAAATCCTTATTAAAACGACACAAGATTCCTTTCAAAACATTTTATAAAAATTCATGCAATGTTGAAAATTACATTAAGAAATTTTAGAGTGATAGTATAAATATTTTGATAAAAAATTTTAAGAAACATTTATATGGAAGATAAATATTTCCTACCAGATAAATACATATTAACAATCCTCTTAATAATGGGTTTTTAGAATTGAACATTACCTTAGGTATGATTTTATCTATATATATCAAAACAATAATATATAGTGGTTTTAAAAATATTATTAACTTATATAATAATATTAACAATATTTAGGATATCATATATTATTCATTTATAACATTATATTACCCATTTATTCACAATTCCATGTTAAACTATGGTTTCAGTTAATAACCCCTTTGTTTATCATAGGTGTTTTGACTTGTTGTTCATTGTCATTTTATTTAGATAATGATATAATTACTTATATAATATAAATAATTATTTATATACCAAATATATTTAGTATATAAATCTATATAAATAATAGACATATGAAATAGAATTCAATGTTCATAGAGATGGTAATTCGTACGTACGCATGAATGTTGTTTCCGTTTTCATAACATACTCAATGGAAGAAGTTAAATGACATATATGTATATATATATATATATATAATAATATTTATTTTTTCATATATTCCATATTTATTCATTATATATATTTTTATAATCATTCAAGAAATGTTTAATGTGAAAGATGAATCTGATCATGTCGTAGAGAAAGTTGTTCGTATGTTCACATGAGTGTTGATATAATTATCTTAATCCTAAAAAGTGACAATTAGATCGTAAATTAATTAAAAATAATAATTATCATTTCATATTTATTATTTATATTGATTATATCCATCATTATACCAATAAAAATAATGTAGTGATGAAAAAATAGATTAAACCAGAGTGTCGAAATTGTAAGCCATACATTTGAATGTAGGTACTTTTGTTATTTTAGTATGAATAAAATGTTGTAACGAACCATGTTGGACATCCATCCAACCCGACACCCAGTCCGGTTCATGGAATGGCCTAGAGGGCATTACTGATCCCCACCGACTGGCATAAAGTACACGGGTATCACAATATTCATGGGGAGTTATTTAACCCATTTACATAAGCAAAAATAACCAACAAATGTCAATAATACAATCATAAATAAGAAAATTCAAACAAAGGAAAAATTTTCCAAATTCATGTTTTTACAAATTAAAAAAAACCAAAAGTGTTAAAAAAATTGGAACAAATAAATATTTCAAAAACACAATATTAAAATATGGATGTCACATAGATTCCACCCCCAACACCAATACATAAATATGTAAACCTAATAGAAACCTGAACCACCACCTCCATACATCTTCATTTACCTGAGTTAAATATAACCAAGTTTATAGACACCCAATGTTGTATGTAGGGTGTGATCCAAAACCCCATATAATTCCCTCAACAAATAATATTTAATTAAAAACATTTTAAGACACCCTAACAAAAAAAAGTTTATATAAAAAATATGTAAAACAAATTATCCAAAAAACATTAAAATGAAACATGCTCTGATTTCAAAATAACCAAGTGCACTGTATGATAATTGTAAGTAAGATATAATAAAATAGCATTATGTCACAGGAAATACATATAGAAACATGATATAATGGAACACTAGGTACCTAATATCTCAGAGAAATTTGGAATGACAACCATGATGAATATTTCCCTTGTGCATGAGCCCTTGAAGACCAATCTATCCACAAATATAGTGGTGTTGAATCATCATATTTTCATTATCATTTTATTATCACTACCATTAGAAAGTACAAGGTCAAGGCCCCACCTATACAACTAGAATACAATCTTATTCCTCCCACCCTATAACCTAGGATTCAATTTATTATCAATTTCAATTCACATATCATATACAACATTACTTTCATCCATAAAAAAGACAATAAATATAAACAAACTTGATAATTCACCATTTTTATAACCAAAACCACATTCAAATCCAAACTGAAACCAAATACATTTCAATATAATCTTCGCACTATTCATACATTTTATCAAACACCATTAAGAATAAAAACAAGGAGGGGCACATGAATTACACATGTAACACAAATCATTTCCTTTAAAAAATATTTATTCCACACATCTGAATTTTGATTCAATTCCCAACCAAATTTAGCACCACATACATAATATATAGATCATATTTCAAAATCAAATCAATCATATCAAAGATACCCAGAAAAATTTAATCATAGAACGACTTACCTCAAGTTTATAAAATTTTGAAAATTAGTTCTAAACCACAACCACAACGCCATGGGATACTATAAAGGCAAGAAGGAACCATATAAATAATTATTAAACCATAAAAAACAAGATCCAACCATAAATAGGTCATCTTTCTGGTAGGTGAAGTGAAAAACCATAAAAGAAGAAGATAACTCCTAGAAAACATGAGAAATCAATGATGTAATAGAACATACCTGAATAATATTGGACAAACCACAAAAAACCACCAAAAAATAGCTTTAAATGGGAGTAAAGAGAAGAGGGATAGACACATAGGGATAGAAATCCTCAGTGGGGAAGAAAATAAGAGATTTTTTTTCAATCCTGAAAGGAAAAACCAATCATTTAAAAAAATAATGTTAACATGGTGCATGATTCTTACAAATAGTTTTCCAATATCAACAGTAACTATAATCCCATCATATTACAATATAGATAAGTCTCATGGTTCTCCTATTATATCTAAAACCATACAGGAACCCTGTTGTTTCACTCTGTAATAAAATGAAACTTTTCTTCATGGTTTCATGGACAAGGGGGCACAGTTTTCCATTCCATGTACCAATCTTGTGCCACCTTTTGTTAAACCAAAACTATCATTTTCACCAAAAACTCCTCGAAAAATTCAAGGATAAACACAAGATGAATAATACATAGAATAATACCTCAAATTGGAACATTGATGTGACCATATTACCCACAATGAAAACATTCATCCCCCCAAAAGTCAACCTAGATCATTGTTAGAGAATTAAAAATAATACACTTCTTCAATAGAATATTTCCTCTAACAAGTGTCATGCACATTATTACCATTATTCCAAAGAACACAAACTTGTGGAAGAGACATCCAGTGAATTACATTCTCTTGGATATCTGAAATTTGCATTGTTTGTTCAAAGACTGACAAATCTATCTCAAACTCTAACTCTTCCCAATTTAGTTAATGAGATGGATCTTGGTTATGATTTTTCAATTGGGAGAGATGGAATACCTCATCAGTTAACATTAAATATGATGGAAAAGATAACTTGTATTCCACCATACCGACCTAATCAATTATTTAATAATATCTGACATACCTCAGAGTTAGCTTCACATCCTTGCATAAAAAGTGCTGGCCAAAGCGAGTTTCCAATTTTTGAAACATCCGGTCACAATGTAAAACCTCAACGATCATGTTCTATGATAGACATAAGACTTATAATGACTCTTGTATATCAATAATGTCTTCTTATTCAACTTTACATTCATAAAACTCACCTTTAGATGGCCCAATCCCATTAGTGTGGTCTCACCCACCTCATCCCAACATAAAGGTGACTAACACGACCAACCCAAAAGTTCCTCAAATGAATCCATTCCAATCAAGTATTGGTAACTATTTTTATATAAAAACTCAAAAAATAAAAAATAAAAATCCCATTTTGCTTTGAAATCTTATACTAATGCCCCTAGAATGTCTTCCAAAATCTTATTCACCATCTCTATTTGAGCAACTTTTTTACAATGGTATATTGTACTGAACATCACAGGATAATAAAATAATGATTCTTGTTGGGGAGTTTTTGTAGTGTTTTAAATAAATGCCTCTAAATGTTCATAAAATATATTTCTAATGTTTTTTAAAAAAAATCAATAAAAATTAATTTACAATTGGAGATAGTTTTCTTTAAAAACCGCTACGAAAAAAAGGGAAAAAATAAAAAATATATAACAAATTTTTTAATATTAATTATTATTAATTATTTATAATCATATATAAAACATTTTTTAAAATTTTAATCATTCATAATTTTTCAATTAATAAATATGTATAATTAGTAGTTTATAATTTTATTGTAAAAAAAATATTCAATAAGTTGAATATTAGACTTCTTCATCAAATGACCATATGTTTTGATATGAGGGTATATTTTTTCTCTATAACCAGTCAAATAGATGGTTATGAGTTGAGCTAAAACAAAATGAAATTCAGATATTGTGGTAATCAATGGAATAAAATATGTTATTGTTTCAAAAAAGTAAGAAGTCAAACATGAATTTCAATTGGCCATAACTATTTATTCGGGTGCCCTTTAGGGATCTACCACATATCAAATCAATCCTTGTGATGATCTATATAGGATTAATGGTCTCTTATTGAGGTCGAAGAGCTGTATCTAGTTTTTTATTGCCTGAAATGTCAAAAAGGAAACCAACATTGAGTTTTTTTATTGCTGACCCCGTCTTATTAAAATTAAAATGGTCATAACTTCTGGTTTAGGTATCCGTCCAGCTTGTAATTCATATAATATCGAATATCCTTCTCTTATATTTGGTCTGACTGGATTTGGAGAATAAACAGAATCTATCATTAGATGTTGTGGTTAATTTATGGTTTATGGGGGTTTTATTATTTATTATTTATATTTTATTATTTATTATTTATTTTTATTAATTTTTTAATTTATTTTTTTATTTAATATTTTTATTTTTTATTTTTTATTTTTTATTTTTATTATATTATTATATTATTATTTTATTATTTTATTTGTGTAATTTTATCATTTTATCAATTTATTTTCATAATTTTTTTATTTATTTATTTATTTATTACTTATTTTTACTTTTATTATTATTTATTTATGAATGATTTATTATTTTTTATTTTTTCTTTATTTATTATTTATTTTTTAATTGTTTTTTGTTACAATTTATTTATTATTTATTTTTATTTATTTTTTAGTATTTATTGTTTATTATTTATTACTTATTATTTATTATTTATCATTTTTTATTTTTTATTTTTTATTTTTTATTTTTTTATTCATGTATTATAATTTATTTTTTATTTATTGAATTTGTATTAATTTATTAAATAAAAATTATTTTTATTATTTTATTATTATTATTTTTTAGTTCTTATTTATTATTTATTCTATCTTATTATTATTTATTTTTTACTATTTTTTAAACATTTACTTCCATATCATGTATTTTGTTATTTATTTACAAATTAGTAATTGGTAATTACTAATTATTAATTAGTAAATAGTAATTTGTATTTAGTAAATTCTAATTAGAATTTTTTATTATTTAATTTTAATTTTTTAATTTTTAATTTTTAATTTTTAATTTTTAATTATTAAATATTAATAACAAATAATAAATTAATAATAATTATGTATTAATTAATAAATAATAATTAATAATTAATAATTATTGATGATTAAATTTTTATTACTGATTAATCGATGTTTTGTTTATTTGTATGTGTTATGTGTTATTTGTAATTTTTATTAATATATATGTATATTAAATTCTGTTTATTCACCATATGAAGAATTTATTGGAGTTGTAAGTCTTTGGAGAATATACAAGAGGTAAGGGGTTCAAAGCTCACCCTATACAAGAATTTTATATATGTCACTCACACATACTTGTGCATGTGCATCGTAATTAATAGTAGAAAATATAATAAAAAACATATTAAATATTAAATATTAACTAATAAATAAAAATAACACATAAAAAGTAATAAATAATAAATAATGAAAAATAAATAATAAATAATTAATAAATATAACACTAAAAAATAAAAGAAATTACTAACAAAAAATAAAAAAATTAATAAATAATAACCTACTAAAACATTAAAACATTAAAATAATTAAAAAAATAAAATTAATAAAATAAAAAAATAAAAACAGGTATACATCTTTTAAATGCGATTTAAAGTACCGCTAAATCATTATTTAATAGTTTTAAAAACCTGCCACTAATGATTTCCCACAAATGATTTAGCAATAGTTTTTCAAAATCATCGCAGAACGATTTAACGACAGTTTAATCCATTGCTAAATGAAAAAAACAACTACACAACTTGAATTTGGCTTAGTATCACCTATAAGCCCATTATATTTTGAAGGTCTTCCCAAAATCAGGATGTAAAATAGAGTTCCCAGTTAGAAAAAAATCTTGAAAGCACACCATCAAGCCTCACAAACTCCCAGACAGATAACAAACGAAACACATCCACCTTCATTGAATATCTGATTGGAATGGAATGGATAGATTTGGTCAAGTGGAAAATCACTCCAAAAATGGCATTCCTTATCTAGGGTGTACAAGGTAATCCCATGATAAAATCCGTGGTGATATTTTCCCACATTCTGGTAGGAATGGGTCACAGCTGGACAAAATCAGTGGGTCTTTGGTGTTCTACTTTAACCTGATCAATCTTATAATACCTGGATACGAAGTCTGCCACATCCCTCCTCAAACTGGCCACCAGAACTATGGATGGACATCATAATAAATTGTGTTGGCACCATAATTAATTAACAACTTAGACTAGTGGTTATCATGCCTCACCACTTTCCTCTTATAAAACTGCACCACAAAGAGACCCATAATGCCCAATACTCTCTTGGGATACCAGAACCAATCAAAAGGTGTCTCCCCAGAACAGGAAACTGCATAGAATACTATCACTAACCATCAATAGAATTATCATGAAGAAATAATTCTATGAGATATGATGTAAACTGAAAGCTATAAATGAGATCACATCCATTGTGCCCCTTTGGTCTGCAAGAGAATCTGAGGAAATATCCACATCATCATCCACTCATCCCTGAACACACTCAATGCTTACACTAAAAACATTCTTCTCAAAGAATCTTCCAAAACACTTACTTTCCTAGGGTATACATGTTATCAAAATAGAACCCCTAGAGATACTCAACCCAATGACACTTCAAAAAAATCAGATCCTTTTAGAAACAAAGTGGGATAAGATTTTATGGTCATAATAGACCACAAAATTTAGCTCAAATTTGAACCTTTTTTCTTAAAGGAATGTAACACTACTACAAACTGCAATACATGGGTTAGGTAGTTCCTTTCATGTGGTCGCAAGTGATGAGAACTATGAGCCACTACATTATTTCTCTACTTTGAAAAACACATAAGTCGTATACCTAATGTATCATAATAATCCAGATACCCTTTTCTAGATTCCAGAAGAAACATAATTGGGGTGGTGGTAAACCACATATTTTGATCTTGAAAGGTTTCTTGGAATTCTGGGCCACATTCAAACTTCAGCCTTTTATGTGTAATATTCCTCAAAGATGATGCATTCCAAGAGAAGTCTTGAATGCACATCATGTAATACCCTTCTAGGCCAAATATTCTCAAGATCATGAAAACATTATTTGATTTCTCCCATGATAGTGCAACACTAATCTTCATTTGGTCTATAAAAAACCATCATTCCCCAACCACATGGCAAAAAAATGTGACCTCCCTGATCCAAAATGTGAGTGTAAAAAAATAATTGAAATGAAATTTTCCATGAGTTCCCATAATGATCATACAATTATTCTCATGGCCCCCCTATGATCTATAATAAACTATGATTATTTCCATGAATACCATGAAAAATGAGATGAGTTACCGATGGAATACCATATTCATATGTTCCATGAAGACCATTGGTGAATTATTCAATCTGAAATGCATAAGTAAAATACTCACAATGGTCATACCTACATATGAAAGATATTTTCGGAACCTCTCTCTATAACTCTAAATTTGTGATAATCAAAATAGTAGTTGATTTTTGAGAACCACATTTTCCCCTTAAATCTGATCAAACAATCCATCATTATGGGGTAAGGAATAATTTTTCTTGACGGTCAACTTATTCAACATCCTCAAGTAAATACATAACCAGAGAGGTCCTTTGTCCTTTTTTGAAAATTGAACCAAGGAGGCCCCATTAGAGATTGTTGGGAAAATGAATCATTTCGATTTGAGATTTTCCAACTAAATATTTAATTTCACCAACTTAGTGGGGATATATTGTATCAGGAATGTGATATTAGTTGGGATCCCAATGCCAAATCGACAGTGAAATCCACATCCATCTCTAGAGTAAATCTCAAAATATGAGTAATGGAACACTATAGGAACATATCAACCACTTGAAGATATTCACCCCCAAGAGAAACACTATATTTATCTAATGTGAGCATTGATAAATGGAAACAAATTATACCAGATTTCCGATGTAGAGGCCCATCAAAACCTGGATAAGGATCCAATTAACCATGGAAACGCAAGGTACTACCATCAGGTTCCAAAAAAAGTAAGACCTTTCTCTCACTTCTTACAAATCGATGTTACTAAATCAATCACATATGACATAGGTATAGATGGTAACATTAAAAAATCCATGTGATGTGAAGAGGTAAAATAAACTGAATCATCATTGTCAAAGGGGAATAAAGCATTGGGTGATGATATAAAAATAGTACCTCGAAGTTTGGCATGATGTTCCACTATTTCCACCATTGCCTAATGCGTAATAAGAATAAATTTCATCTCTTCTTCAATCTGGGAATGAAATCCAGCCTGAAGCACTTCTCTAGAATGAATCTTCCCAGAATATTATATAGACCAACCCCCACGACCGCTAAACTATGAAACCATCATCTTGGATGGGACTGAATTGGATGAAATTCATCTAGAAGAAATAAATCCCACACCTCTCATATAAAAATGTGTGTCCCTCCTAAACCACTATAAGTGACCCATATGTCCACACTGATGGCAAGATTTGGGTGGTGTTGGACATGTCTAACACACATCCCACAAAATGAAACACTAATGTCACAAAACTGATCCATCATCTAAAACTAATAAAGAAGATAGTCGAGATGAATTACCCAAGCTACCACCTCCCTTTCTCTCACAATGGTCTCACTTCCCCTTCTTCTCAGATGATATACTACTCCCCACTGATGAAACTAATCAAGATAAATCATGGTTTCTCAGCAAATAATTTTTTGTAATTGTAGAACAATTGACCCGCTCATTGTTGGTCAACAGATTAAAAAAATTACTATAGAATATATCTCTAAATGTAAATCCCTTTCAATACCGTAATATTTAATTTTTTCATTTGATATGACCTCAAGTGCCAACTATACAATATCCATGAAGTGATTTGCATACCCCTTCACTATCATATCTCCGTAGATATGATCCATGAACTCCTGGGACCTGTTCTAGGCTAAAACCATAGGGTAGTATGTAACATTGAAAAGAATATTGCAATATTTCCTTCCCATATGGTCATTATTTACTATTTTAACCACTGTTTCCCTCACATCTGACTAGGGCCATTTAGTTAGAATGAAGTTCAAATCACCCTAATCTCTTCATGTGTTTCACAAAATTCAAACATCCTCTTGATCATCTCAATACATTCCTTATCATCATAGGGATCTAAATTTCCCTAAAAATATGTTATTTTTTATTGTAACTCATTAGCTTTTCCATTCACTGAACCAATTCAACTTCTCTAACTTGAGAATAACCAAATCCCGCCCCATCTCCCCATGCTTGGACAACATAACCCATATATTTGACTAGTCTGTAATCAATTAGAGACTAAGATAACTATTTGTACTCTTCATGAAAATTTAGGAGACTTATATGATATATCATTCCTAAAGAAACAACAACCAAAAATGAATCTTTCAGTAAAACCATCAATCAAAAATCTGGAAATATTCAGTAATAACAAAAAAAATCAAACACATCCACGAATCAAAACGTAACTAAATCCATATCAATTATAATTAAAAATAAAAAAACCACTCCACCCCACACAGTTTCCTTATACAAGCTATATCATGTATATCTCACATGGATTGTAAGTTAAAAAATCCCAATATCCCATAGACACTCAAGACCTATCACAAGGTGCAGTAGCCAAAAACCCAAAATGAAACCAAAACCTCATGTTGTGATAGTCTAAGAAATATTACATCCCTATCCATTCCAAAATAACATGACTCAAAATATCATAACCTAACGTGATTTCATTTGGTCAAGGGTTAATTCAATGTTCCATCCAACCTAACACATGACCTGGTTCATGGCATATCCCGAAGGGCCTTCTCGATTACCTAGGATGAGAACTATGGCCTGGATATCACAATATTATTTGGTAATAGTTTCATCAATTTACATTAGCATAAATAACCAACAAACATTAATAATGAATTTATAAATAAAAAATACATACATGGAATAAATATTTTCAGAATCAATATTTTACAACTTTAGAAAAAACCAAAAGAGCAAAAATCAAATGGGTACCAAAAAATATTTGAAAAACAAAAAATGGAAAGTGGGATGTCACCCTAAATCCCCCACCACCCCCAATTCCTAAAAATGTAACACCACTATAATCCTGAACCACCATCTCCATACATCTTGATTTTACCTAT
Organism: Viscum album; assembly: GCA_963277665.1. Classification (NCBI taxonomy): domain Eukaryota; kingdom Viridiplantae; phylum Streptophyta; class Magnoliopsida; order Santalales; family Viscaceae; genus Viscum; species Viscum album. The sequence goes on along the minus strand of OY728138.1, from coordinate 633,328,377 downwards.
GTCAATCATAACCAAGGCTACATACACTAGAATTTGTATTCATGGGGTGAGTCAATGCCTATTATATTTCCACCCAATAAAAGATATTCCATGCCAAAAAATTATTAAAAATATTAAAATGTAGGTTTAATAAACAGACATTTTGGGCACAATTTTATAGAAAACAAATTAAAGGGATACACGCATTGATTCTGAAATAACCAATAATGTGCGCTGTATTTTGATGATATGTATGATATCACAAAACAATACTATGTCATGGGAAATTCCTATATGCACTAGATATAGTGGAACACTAGGTACCTCATATCTAGATTAAATGTGATATACCATCCACAATGATCATATTCATCATGAAAAAGATACTATAAAAGAATAATTCTGAAATTCTGTTGGTCTCCAATCATTATATTTTCCTTAGTGTTGTATCATCAATCCAACTAGAAGGAACTAGGATGTAGCCTCGCCGATTAAAAAAGAATAATAGTTATATTTCTCACACCTAGTCACCTAGGAAACACATTGTGATCAATTTTCATTCCACATATCAAATAAAACAGGATCCTCACTTATGCATAAGAAAATCATTATAAACACCCTTAGTAAATCACCACATCCAGAACCAAAAACACTATCAAATCTGAATAAAAACCAAAACCACTTCAAAATATGCTTCCAATAATTCACTAAATTTATCAAACACTATAAGGAATAAAAAATGAAGGACCCAAGAAATACACAAGTAACATAACCCATTTATTTTGAAAGTCCACATTTCCACACATGTACATTTTGATTCCGTTCCAAAACACATTTCACACTTCATAAACAATATATAGAATGCATCCAAATATACAAGAAATCATATTAAAGTTAACAAATAATGTTTAAGCATGGATCCACCTACCTAATGTATAGAAACATCCATAAATCGGTGAAAAACAATAACCTCACTCTCGATGGATCCTATAAAGGGGATATCAAAACATAAAAATCATGACTGAACACTAAAGTAAAATATCCAACCATAAAAGGTCACCCAACCCAACAGAAAAGCTAAAAACTATGAAGGAAGAACGAAAATCGTTGAAAAAAAGAAAAATTCAAGAAATAAATGGAACTTACATAAAGAATCATTGAGTAACCACATCAATTCTTGAAAAAAATTGGGGTCTAATGGATCCATGGGAGGGGAAGAGGATCCTTGGGCTAGGAATAACAGGTGGGGAACAAAATGGTGGATTTAGGGTCAAATAATGAGATGAAAAAATAGTCATTCTAAATGTTTTAAAGAATTAGACATGTTTCATGGTATCCCCAAATGCTTTTCCAAACAGTGTGTCAACCGTTTACCCTCACTGTCCAAGAGGGATATTCTGTATGGTTTTCCCACACAACCTATAAATCGTGTTGTTCACCTCTTCCCAAAAATGACACTTCACTACATGGTTTCAAGGGGAAACGTAAAATATTTTCCAAACTGTGCGCCAACTATGTGCCACCTACTATGTACTGAAAAAATGTAAATTTTTTACCATAATCACATGATAAAACTCAAGGGTATAAATAAGATCAATAATAAAAAGATTAATACATTTAAATGAATACATGGATCTTTCAAAGGTGGAATAATGTTGTTCACTAATAATAAAAACATCTAAGTATATCGATGATACTTGATTTATTATTAAGAAATGAATCAACATATGAAGTGGACATATAAGAAGATTCTATTTTCAAATATTCGGTTAAGAGATTACCTCTTCTTAGATGATCTACCTATATATCTCCTCTTAGAGATACTATTGTTGGACAATTGAGAAAACCAGAACCTCAATAATGTTACTAGGTAAGTTTTTAAGGGATATTGGTAGGGTATGGTCTAGATTGAAGGCTAGAAGTAGTGTGAGGAAGTGAGTGAGGAGGTTTAGTTTTATAGTTGAGGTGAGGGGCACTTTGAAAAATCCTAAAAATATTAAAATATAATAAAGTCATTCTAGAGACAAAAACATAGAAATGAGATATAAATGAATGGGGTGTGACATTCTCGATCATATCATATTCTATTTGTGATTATTTGTCATTTTTATGATTTTAAATAATTTAATAATATAATAATTTATTATAATATCATTGTTTTTATATTTCATACTATTTATTTATTCTCGGTTTAATTACATAAAAAAGATGAAAATTGAATCTAATGGTTCAAAAAAACTATAAAATATCCTATAGATCTATAAAATTCATTATGCACATTATTTTAATAATGTTATATAAAAATTAATATTATAAAAATTGATTTGTTTATTTTTTTATTAATTAAATAAATAATTCTTCGAATTTGATGGAGAATATTAAGTAATTATACAATTTCTAAAAATTCTAAATATAATTCAATACTTAATTTAAATATATTATGATCAATATAGGCACTAATAATCATTCATAGTTATATTTTGTGACAATTTGGACACATAAATTATATTAAATTCAATCAAAAAATATTATGTAATTATGCTTGACTTTAAAAAAATGACTTATTGTTCATGGACTACTATCTGTTAAACAACTATTATAAAATTTTACAGTGATATGGGTTTAATCCACTTCATCAAATAATTTTTTGAAATTTTTTGGTTTTATTTTAAACATTTTCATTTCTAATTTCCCTTAATTAATCTATTGTAATATTAATTATACTAACAACATTTTAAATATTAAAGGGTTGATATTATTACTTTTATGTGGTAAATTTTTCAAAAGCAGAAACTTTATATTTTTTTTGACCATATGATAATATTTTTTTAAAAAAATATGATTTTAATTAATTTCATAATATATTATTTTTCTAAAATATCATTATAGTCAATTTTGACACAATTCAAACCATTGTAATTAAATAAAATTCAAAGCGAAATATAATTTCGAACCAAACCCGTTATTAACCTCATAACATGTTACATTCACTTTTAAATTTATTTTAGAAGCTTAATGAATTCAAAATATATTTATTTGAATATTTTTAAGGTCATTTATTTGATCCTTTTATTAATTAAACAATAACTTCATCATCATTTGAACAACATTTAAGATAAATATTTTATCACTAAAATAGTAAATAAATTATCATGATGTAAAAAATTGTTAGCTTTCAAATGACTATTTATAGTAGAATTTATCATCTATATAATCATAAAATTTAAAATTTTACATTTAATAAAAATATGAGTACACAAATGTAATGTTATATCTAAATAAGATATATCAAATATCATATTATTACACATGTGGATTAAGAAGGTTATAATTTCATCCTAAGGATTATTTATTTTAATCCCACTTTACAATAGAAATTATGAAATGTTTTATAGTAATTTTAAAATATTATAATATTATTTTTACATTTAATTGTCAAATTTACCCTTAACCATGGTAAGGAAAAATTTACTAAAGATACTCTTAATAATATCAAAAAAATTATATATATCTTAATAAAATAAAAATATAATAAAGACTAAAACCATGTATGATTGTTTTCCAAAATTCAATACAAAGAAATAAAAAAACTATGTTTAATGCAAATCCCATAGACGTGATAAGAAGGTGACAATGTTGTATTTTTTAGTATTCATCAAAAAATAAAAATTCTCAAAAAAATATTTAAAATTTATCATAAGTTATTTTTTAACTTAAAAATTAAAAAAATATTTTTATTTTATCAAATTTAATATCTTAGAGTTTCTAAAATTAATTTTATTATTTTTCACAAAAGGACAAAAAAACAGATACTTTAAGAACAAAGTATTTTTATACCTACAAATACATTACCCAAAGTTATAAATCTAGTTATAAATATGTTTATTTATGTGAAAAAAAAATTAAATTAGTTATTATTATTCATATTACAATGTTTAGGGTATAGGTTATAACTATCTCATATAAATAGTCATAATATTAATGTTTGATTCACAGAAACATATTATTTCACAGAAAGAAAGTGTTTCATGTAATATAAGCTAAGAAAGTGTTTTGTACGGAAAACTATCATCATGTTGTTTCATATAACATAATCCAAACATGATATTTTTATAGAATTGAAAAATTATATATTTATTATTTCTTATAGTGAACAATATCAAAATGATTGAATTAATTCGAATAAAAAAAATTCTCAAAATCTCGGTGTGTTACATTCTACACCCATTAAAATGAAATTCTCCCTAAAAATTTATGTGGGTTATGAATGGTCTAATATTTGAATGTCCCTTTATAAAAAACCAGATCATAAAAAAAACAAAAACTCCCACTAAAAAATGAAATGTTAAAAATATATGTGTTACCCAAAGTAACTCAAACAAGGTTTCCACATAATAGAACATGGGTAGGAGATGAAAACATTAACATTGAAGAGATATAGATCTATCAATTTATAATTGAGAGTGGTGTAAAACATGTTTATGAGAATCATAAAAATAAAATATCCATAAATAGTCGATGATTTATGGGGCCATTTGAGTTATTAGAAATGAAGCTACATGGAAAACATTATTGGTTGCAGGATCCTTTAAATAGAGTTAAATTATTTTCAAGAAAATATATTTATACATGATTCAGCACAGTCTCCCTCATTTTTATGACTAGAGAAATTTCCACCACAAGTATTTCTCTAAAGATAAATGTTAATTTTTCATACCTAAAGAACTAAAACATCATGTGAACCATGATAATCCATCCTATTTTTCATCAGTTACCACCAATACAAAGTTGTTAGATCATGTTAGCCAATATGCATACAACCTCACATATATGGATAATAGATTAATCTCACAAACATTAACATAACAATTCCATCAATTATTAACCATATAACACTTATGAATGATAAAATCCAATACATTTGAAATAAGGTCACAAAATCCACCTAACATTGATCCGCCCATATATTAAAATGTTGTTTTTGGTTTTCACATTCCACACATGTGAATACACTCATGGTATATTCTCATTAAACATAGTAGTAACCAAAATTAAATACATGCATGTTTCATTTTGCCAAATTATATTGTATATATTCCTTAAAACCCTAAATTTTTTAACCTTTCACAATGAAATAATAACCACTTGTGAAAATGTCATTATTTAGTTATAAGGTAAATAGGGATGAGAGGGTATGTGAGTATGATATAATCTATAATACCAAATGTAGAATTTAAATAATAGATATAATTTATGTAGTATCTAATGATACCCAACATACAAGAGGGGGTGAATTGTATACTTTTAAATATTCGTTTGCAACTTTTAAATATGGTTGTTCTTAACAAGGTTAAACAAAGTAATTCACAAAACCTCTAGTTCTAGACACTTTCTTAATTCATGAAATATGATTCCGAGAAAGTGAATCTGGAAAAATGGTTCTGGAAAATAAAACTTAATGAAAGTTTACAACAACAATTATTCTACCTTAAAGCGTATAGAATCTAACTAAATCAGAGTACAAATATAAGGAAGTATAACATATTTATACTTTCCTCAAAAATACAAATGTTGTGGAAAACATGTAACAAAACAAGTAATAGTAGTAAGTCTTTTGACACAAAGAGAAGGGCATCCAACAACCTTGGATAAAGGTCCCTTTATTTATACTATTAAGAAAGTAAGTCTTAAACACACTAGGGTAAGCCCTCGATACGAAGATTGGAATCTATCTTGCTATCCCCAAAATCCCTAAACTTCAAGGTAGTTGGAACCTCTGTTTTCCTTTGTAAGTAAGCCCTAAACTTCAACATTGTCGACACATCTGTCTTCTTATCCCCAGAATCCCTCGATTGTAAACAACAACAATCGGAGTGGCACAAAGAAAATCTGACAAAGAATTTTAGTATGTACATTGAAATAAATCCTCTCTCTATAGAAATTACTTCAGAAGCATGTAATCTCTAGACTGATCAACATGTCGTGATCTCTTTCAAATGTGCATCTATTTATAGGCATGGCTCAATGGTCGACTCCCTCCTCCAACATTCATATTTTTCCTTTAATTTTGGAGGCACCTATACACATGTCACTCAAACAATGATTAGTTAGTAACTGAATTCATGACATAATTTTATAACAAAACAAGTGTAAGAAAAAATATGGTTACATAACTAAAATCCAATATTTGGAATGTAAGGAAATATGAAAGTGTGAAGTCTAACCAAAATTGAATTCGGAGTCTATAATACAAGGATATTCAGATTCTTTTTTCAAGGAATTTGGAACCTGAACTCTATTGGATTCCAGAGTCTGAATTTCATGGAAATTCGTAATCTCGATTCACAAGAATTTGGAACCATAACTTTTGATGTTCGAAGTCAGTGTTCATGAGAATTCCTAGTCAGAACTCATAAGAGTTCGGAGTCTGTATTTAGAGAACTCAGAGTAAGAACTTGAAAAAGATCATAACCAGAATCTGTATTCAGAATTAAGAGTCATAATTCAGAAGATTTTGTAACCAGAATTCGTAATCAGAATTCAGAGTCAGAACATCATAAGAGTCCATAACTAGAATTCTTATTCAGAATTCGTAGTCAGAATTCAGAAGAGTTCATAACCAGAATTCTGAGAATTCAGATTCTAAAATAAAATGCTTCATATCTAGGTATTTATAGGATTCCGAGGTTCTGGTTCCAAAAATAATTTTACACTTAGAAAAATTATGATATGAACAATGAAAACATGCTAAGAATAAATTTCATTGGGGATGGAATTTTTTCCTTATAGAAGTAAAACACATGGTAAAAATAGATTTGTCTTGAGATAAGGTGTTTTTGATTTTCAAAATAAGAGGAATGGTAAAGTCATAAGGAAAACATAATAACTCAATCAATCTCCCAAACTATGAAGGAATAGAAAATTTATAAGGAAAACCTTATTGACTCAACAATATCCTCCTTTTTACAAAGCACAAACATCCTTACGAAAAAGAACATAAGGACTTTGGAAACAAATTTCTAGACATTGGAATAAAACATGTCTCTCTTTTTCATATGGACAAGGATCAGTATTACTAACTCCCCCTTAGGCTTTGGAACACTAAGGAACATATTCAAGATTTATGGAATGAAATTTTTCATTTATCTAGAATATGGAAATCTTCATAATGAGAACTTCCCCTTAGACAAACTCCCCCTTACATAGGGATATTTCTTCTTTATATAGCATTCTTTTTTCCTTTCTCCCCCGATGTGATTTTAAAAAATAATTGAGGTAATGAAAAAGAAATTATAGTACCTGAAATATGAGTACAAAAATCCAATCAAAAACAAGAAACCACAATTTCATTATGATTGAAATAATTTGTAAAAGGGAAAAAATACAACAAAATATTGGATTGATCTATTTTCCTTCCTTCTCCTTGGGTATCAATTTCTTCACAATGGTTTTCATCTTATTCGTCTCTTTGTGATCTTCCTCTACTTGCTTCTATATGGATTTGATCCTATTATCCTGAGCCTTCAGAGTCTCTGCCTGAACCTTCAATAGGTCATCTGTCTTCACTAACTTCTCTTCAATCTTGATCTGGAGATCTCTTTCTATTTTCTAACATTGGACAACATAATTCATCTTCCTATTCAGATCTTTGAAATCTTGAATCTGAGTATTATGCTCAAGATTTAGCTTTTCCTCGAAGCTATTTGTGAGATCCTCGATTTTGGGGTCTTGAGTATTAAAATCTCTCTTAAAATCATCTTGAAACTCCTCAATCTCTCTTAAATCATCAACTACTTTTTTGAACAGCATACCATTTTCTTACAAGATTTTCTGTGGGCATCATAGTTGATAAGTATGTTCTTGTAATCAGCCTCAATCTCTATGAACCTATCCATCACCATGGATACATAATCCAATTTTTGATTCATGTTATCTTGAAGCATACGAAATATGGAGTAAATTGTTGGATGAATTGGAATGGTGTTAACAAAATTCTTCAGATATTGAATGAAAAATCATTTCCCATAGTTGATGATTCTAAATATGACACTTTTCTTGGTGAGGGTTCTTCTGTTAGCTCAACAAGCTTTCTCTTCGAAGATCCACCAGCTTCCTTCTTCCTTAAAATTGATTTTTTTGGGGTATCAACAACCACCTGTTTCCCATTGTTGGTCCTAGGAACAACTTCTTCATCGGGAGACTCATGCTAACTTTCAGATAACTGAACAATCTCATTTTCATCAATTTTTTCTTGCTCGGCTCTTGTATCAATATCCACAGGGTGTATGAAGTGATGATTATAACTCTCTTACTTAGATAATTTTTTCACTTCCTCTTTAGCCTTCTCATTAACCCCAAGAGTAGCAAACCTTGAAGATCCGCCTTGAGAACTTGGGATTTATAATTTTTTGGATGGACTTTCCTTCTCATCAAAGTCTTCAACTTGCTTTATCATATCAGATGTATCATCACTGCTTTTAGCTTCTTGTACTTCATCCACTATTTATTTTTCTTCGAAAACCATTTGTATTAATTTTTCTAGAGTCATGAACATCTTCCCCGGAGTCACAGGTAAAGGTTCAACCAAAAAAGATTTCAGTACATGAATGTTCTGAGATGCTAATTCAGTGTCCCTCAAAAGAGATTGGACAATTTCAGCCTCAGACATTTTCTTCTTAAGATTTTTATCTTTGGATTACTTCTCAACACTATAGTAGTTTTTTTTAAGTCTTGGCCTAAGAAGTATCTAGACCAAAATGTGGTTCTCCTTCCTCCCAATTCTTTTTATCCTCCCTCCATTTGGATAATACCTCATCTGGATAGGCTTTATGCTTCTTGGGATTTGGACGTGAGGTTTGAGCTTCCTAAACTACATGGTTTTCACCTTCAGATTCTACTTCCTTCGATTTCCTTTTCTTTCTGGTCTTCTTCGATGGTTCATCCTCTTCTACATTTCTCAGAACGAATTGTGCTTCATCCACTGGTAGATCATAAAACTCTCTGGAATCTTTAGAAAACCTAACATTCACTCTTTTCAAAGTTTCAACACTAACTAACATAACATTGAAATTCCTCAGCTTGGAACATCAAGGAATATTGAAGGACTCAAGACCCCAAACAATCAACTTAGGGAGTAGGGTAGGATAAATTATTATCTATGCTTTAAATTTCCCATTCTTGATATTCTCTATCGTAATTAGAATTTGCTTCATCATATTGATCTTCCTTATATTAACTAAAAAACAATGGTAGACATATCACTTTTCTTGAGTGTGTCCTTGTCACCCTTTCTCGGTATGATAAAACCCTGAACCCATGACTCAAGGATCTGATTGTTGGTAGAATAGTGAGAAATCATTGAGATCTTAACATCTTTAAGTCCTATACAATCCATAGCTTTTACCTTTATAAAACTTCCTTGTACATAATGTAATTTGTGAGAACAAAATTATGCTTCTCCTTCATAGGATAACCCTACCCAGATAGTAGCCTTGGTGTATGAGAGGATATAGGATTTACCATAACTCTTGAATGAAAACTTATCTCTAAATTCTTCCTTAAATAATTTTACTGACTCATAGAACTCTATAAGAAGATCCGGATACAACAATTCTTGAGATCCAGGCTTTAAAACACAAATGCTTCCCATACATTGAGTTTGATATTTTTGTAGATAATTGAGTCATACTTGCTGAAGAAATTCAGATTCACTAACCTCTCTCTGTATACTTTCCATTGCACAAGTAGCTTGATAGTAGATATATCTTTCTGAGAGGATTTTTCTGTAGACATTCAGACATGAGAAAACTCATATAAGCTAGGAACATGCTTTTCTAGAAGAGGCAGATCATCAAAAACCAAAGGCTAGAAATCGATGTGGTATAACTATCGGGGGTGTCCTTTTATAGGTGTTGATGTGACGGTTGATCTTCCCATATGAATCCAATGGCTGGGAATTGTTTTAATTGATTTGATGGTTTAAGTGATTTCTACAAGAAAAATTTGGTAGGATCCGATCTTTTGTGGGTTTTAAAAGAACACATTCTGATTTAAGGAAACTAGAATCCAAGAAATTTGTAAAAAATACAAAAGAAACTACCAGTAATTAAAAGGTGATTACAAAAACTCAAGAAAGTGTCACACCTTGAGGGTTGTCAGGAAAATTATTCGCATTGAGGAGAAATTCTTCTTGATGAAATTTAGATTCTGAAAATTTTGATTACCAAGAAAAATCATAAACAAAGAAAACATCATTATGAAAATTTCCATTATGAAAATATTCATTATGAAAATTTAGAAACAAAAATCATTAAAAAAATATGAAAAAATTCATTAAAAAAACATGAAAATCTTCATTTCAAAAAATATGAAAAAATTCATTACGAAAAATATGAAAAACTTCATTACGAAATATATGAAAAACTTCATTATGAAAAATATGAAAAACTTCATTACGAAAAATATGAAAAAATTAATTACGAAAAATATGAAAAACTTATTAAAAATTGTACACCCTTTAGGAAAAAGAGTTTATTACTGTATGATGATTGATTTCAATAGAAATTTATCAAGGAAGATTACTTTGTGGTTGTCATTCCTAAATTTTGTTTGATGTATTCAAATCTATTAGACGGTATAGATTTTGTGAAAATATCAACAAGTTGATCTTGTGTTATGATAAATTGAAAAATAAAATCTCTTTTTTCTGTGTGATCCCTAAGAATGTGATGTCTAATATCTATATATTTTGCATGAGAGTGATGTGTAGGGATCTTACTAAGAGAAATGGCAGTTGTATTAACACAAAAAAAATTGTTTTGGTAAAACTCATACCATTGTATGTGAGTGTGTGTTGCATCCACAAAACATGATCACAACAACTTCTAGTTACTATATATTCAGCTTCAGCAGTGGAAAGTGCTACTGAGTATTTTTTCTTGCATGACCAAGATACTAATGAATCTCTTAAGAAATGACAACTTCCGGATGTACTCTTTCTATCCATTATACATCCACCAAAGTCAGCATCTGAAAAAAAAATTCAAAACAAAATAATTTCCAGATGTATAGAAAAGTCCTAAATCCATTGTTCCTTTAATGTAATGAAAACTTATTTTCACTACCTTTAAATGAGATTTCTTAGGATTGGATTGATATCTTGCACATAAGAATACTGAAAACATTATGTCTGGATGACAAGCTATCAAGTACAGTAAACTTCCTATCATACATCTAAAAGATGTTTAATCCACTGGGTTTCCAGCTTTAATGTGATAAAGTGTGTTTGAGGTACCAAAGGAAGTACTTATACTTTTAGTGTTGTCATATATATCCTTTTTAAGATGTTCATTAATATAATTATGTTGGGATATATATATTCGTTCTTGTTTTTGAGAGATTTGAAAACCAATGAAAAATGTTAACTCACCCATAATACTCATTTAAAACTCAGATTTCATTAGATTTGCAAAGAAATCGGTTAAAGATTGCTGAGTTAAACCAAATATAATTTCATCAACATAAATTTGAACAATCAAAACATTTTTTTTATCTTTCTTTATAAAAAGAGATGGATCTGCATTTTCCATTACATATTTATTTTGAAGAAAAAATCATATATGTCTATCATACCTGTCTTGAGGGCTTGCTTAATTCCATACAATGCTTTGGTAAGTCTAAAAACATGATTAGGATGTTTGTTATTTTCTAAACCAAGATTTTTTCCAACAAAAACATCCTCTTGTACATAACTATTAAGGAAATCACATTTCACATCCATTTGAAAAAGTTTGAAATAGAAGAATGCTTCAAAGGCAAGTAGAATATGAATTTATTCGAGTCTAGTTACTGGAGCATGGGTTTCTTCATAATCTATTCCCTCTTATTGATTATATCCTTTAGCAACTAATCTAGCTTTATTTCTAACTATGATTCCATTTTCATCACAGTTATTTATAAAAACCCATTTTACTCCTATAAAAGAAGTTTGCTTAAGTTTTTCAACCATGGTCCATACTTTATTCCTTTGGAATTCATCTAGCTCATCTTTTATAGCTTTAATCCAATCATCATCACCTAAAGATTCATCAATGCTATTTTTTTATAATTGGGAAAGGAATGATAGATTTTCCACTTCATTTCTTAAGGAACATATAGTCCTTATAGGTTGATTCACATCACCAATGATACTATCAATAGGATGATTCTTTAGAAACAACTTATTTGTGTTTTGTAAAACCTGTTCACCAATATAGGGTAGAAAATATTCAGGGGTAAATGATTCAGAAACATTTTCTTGGGAATTATTCTTATTAGAATGATCTTCTAACAAAGGTTGATAATCAGTTTTTGAAAACACATCTGAAGATGTAGGTTGTGGTTGTTTAAAAAGAAAAAGATCAATTTCTTCAAATTTTACATGTACTGTCTCTTCAACAGTACAAGTGTTTTTATTAAAAACTCTATAATCCTTAGAAGTTGTGGAGTATCCTAGGAAAATTACTTCATCAGATTTTGGTGTGAATTTATATAGATTATCTTTAGTATTCAGGATGAATACCTTTCAACCAACAACCTTGAATTAGGATAGTATAGGTATTATACCATTCCATAACTCATAAAGAGTTTTTTAAGAAAAGGTCTAATTAAAACTGGATATATATTATAACAAGAAGTACATATAGCTTCATCCCAAATATTTTTGGCTATAGAATATTCACTCAACATGGTTCTCGTTATCTCTTGAATAATTCTATTTCTTCTTCCAACAACACAATTTTTTTGAGCTGTTCTAGGTGCTTAGAAGTTATGAGTAATGCATTTTCTACTAAAAAATGTTTCAAAATCATAATTCTGAAATTCTCCACCATGATCACTATGAATAGTTTTCAATTGAAGTATTTTCTCATTTTTAACTTGGGCTCTAAAACTATTGAAATAAGAAAAATCAATAGACTTCCTTGCTAGAAAATTGACCCACGTAAATCTAGGGTGATCATCAACCTAGAAAAATACATAATACATTCCCCCAATGCTTCCAATTTCTATAGGACCAAAGAGATCCATATGCACTAACTGTAATGCATCAGTAGTTTTTACTTGAACAATTGATTTAAAACATGATTTATGTTTCTTTCTATGTTGACAAGGGTGACAAACTTTTGAAGTCTCAAATCTAAGATCTAGTAGATCCTTAACAAATCTTTTCTTATAATGTTTTCATAAGTTAATAATGTTATAGTGTCCTATCCTTCTATGCCACATCCAAGAATGATCTTCCATTGCACTAATGCAAGGTAGATCTTGGCTCCTAAGGTCTTATATGTTTAGTGTGTAAACATTCTATTGCCTATGTGAAGAAAAACAAACTCTACCTTGGAATTGTGTACTAAGCACTTGTCATTCCTAAAATTCACAAGGTAACCTTCATCACATAATTGACTTCTGCTAATGAGGTTGTGCTTAATACCCTTAACGAATAAAAAATTTTAAATAAATGTTTTTCCAAGAAGAATAATGTTACCTATACCAATGAGCATTATATCCGAATGTTACTTTTCCTCCTTTAATCTTGATAATGTTTTAAAAATAGTTTTTGTTACCAGGCATATGCCAGGAACATCCACTATCCATCTACCATGTATTTTAGTTGGTACATTATCTATTTTCCTAAAAATAAGAAAAATTTAGGTATTCGGAATATAGACTTTCTTGGATTCAGAAATCTCAGAAAGCAAAATTTTCATCACCCAGATCTTTTTAGAAAAATAGGCTTTATGAAATCCTAAAGACTGGGTTTTGTTAAAGGAACAATGTTATGCCCAATACCCACCACACTGATTATTAATGTATAATGGAGCACTTTGACGAACAAAATAATTGTTACTAAAAATCTTTTTACAACCAATATAACCAAAACAATAACTATTCCTTAGAGGTCGAATTTGGGAATACATTTTATCAAAATTTTCCTTACCTAAGGTAAAGTTTGACAAAAACTTCTTTAAGGAAAAGATTTCAAATTTCAGTTTTATAACCAAATTCTTGTCTTCTAAAACATTTGATTATGAACTAGAGTTAGGCTCGAAAATGTTTTACTTTGAAATTACGTTTTAAAGATCTTTAGAAAGTTTATTCTTCTCAGAATTTACTTCCTCATGTTTTTTTGAAATACTTTAAGAATAAACATTTTTCTTATCAATATCTTTAGAAAGATATGATATTTTGTTAGAAAGAATAGAATTCCTAGAGTTTTCTTTATCCTGTTTATTCATGAGTTTTGACTTCTCAATCTCAAGGAGTTTGGAAAACCAAGTAACAACTTCATAGAAAGGTAAATTTATCTTCATCAGAAGAGGATTCTTCATCAAAAGAGTCATAATATTTACTATCATTATCATGCAGGGATATATTGTCCATATATTCATCATTGTGTACCTTAGCCATAAAGAAATGATTTTTAATAGGTAGTCTAGCTATTAGACCAAGATTATTATGTCCAGAAGATTCATAATATGATTATTTATCTGAAGAGTCACCACCAATGGAACTACATGTGTCAGTAGCTTTCAACACTTTCTTAGCTTTAGCCTTATATGAATTCTTTCTGTTTTTCTCAGAATGACTTTCCTTTCGTTATTTTCTCTTAAGCATTGGACAATCAGGCCTTATATGTACAACTATCTTGCATTCATAACATGTAACCTGTACATCCTTCTTATCTTTCCTTTATTTATTCTTGTCTTTATAATGAAAGTTATTATGTCCAACTATCTTGTTCATCCTTCGAGCAAGATTTTCTAATTCATTCACTGAGAATTCATTTCCACCAGATTTGGATTGGATAACAGCCTTTTTAAACATATATATGGTAATTCTCTCAGAAGACGTATCTTTCATATTGATTGAAGTTGTTGTAAATTCTACACTGTCATTCCCTTTTTTCTTCTTAACATTATTAGCATATCTCTTCATTCTAGTCTCATGCTTAAGAAGAGTTTCAAAGAGTTCATCAAGATTAATCTGAGTAACCTTTCTGTTCTCATCAATAGAGGTCCTCTTGGATTCCTACTCATTGGGTATGAGTTATATGATCTTATAAACAAGAGCTTCATCATCTAATCCTTTCTCACCCATGGATTTTAAACTATTCATAATAGTAATGCATATTTATTGCACCTTACATTAGGGTTATGCATAAGGAATGTTAAAGCCATGGTATTTAGCTCTGAGCAAAGATCTTCTAGTTTCAATAAATTTAGAAGTACCAAAATGTGTAACTTCAGGTTTCTTCTAAATACTATTTGCTGATTCATAAGATGATATTTGGATATATATATATATATATATTTATAGTCATAGAACAATGAAAAGTATTTTGTACCTTATAATTCACCTGATATTCATGTTTTTCTTGACTGGTAAAGGTACTAACTTCCTTGTAAGGTATTTTATATCCTGCAGTAAGCATAACAAAATTATCAAATCCAGTATTGATAATGAATGTCTTCATTTGATCTCTACAATACTCATAATCATTTCCATATAAAATATGTGGTATTTTTGGATTGAGATTGTCTATAGAATCGACATTGATTCGTGCCATCATGAAGAAAAAATTATTTCCACAAAAACTTGTTAATAGAATTTTTTTTTACAGAAGGAAAATATTCCTAAGAAAATAAAATAAATAACAAGAGTATCTATAAGAAAAAATGAATCCAAACTATACGAGTATGAAATACTGATTCTGATAAAAAGAATATGATTAATTCTCTTCTGGATATAATTGTGAGATTAATTCATTTTGAACCAATCCTCTGAAGCTAGTTGTTGAATTAGTTCAGTGTATGAGCTTCCCAACCTCTGATACCAATTGTTGAGATGGTATGTGAGTATGATATACTGTATAATACAAAATGTAGGATCGAAATAATAGTGATACTGTATGTAGTATCTAATGATACTCAAAATAAAAGAGGGGGTGAATTGTATACTTTTAAAAATTCCATTGGAACTTTTAAAGATGGTTGTGTTTAACAAGGTTAAACAAGGTAATTCACAGATCCTCTAGTTTGAAACACTTCCTCGATTCAGGAAATATGATTCCGAGAAATTGAATCTAGAAATATGGTTCTGGAAAATAAAACTTATTGAATGTTTACAACAACAAAGATTCTACCTTAAAGCGTATAAAATCTAACTAAATTAGAGTACAAATATAAGGAAGTATAAGATAGTTATAATTTCCTCAAAAATACAAATGCAGTGGAAAACATGTAACAAAACAAGTAATAGTAGAATGTATTTTAACCAAAATATTAGGGTATCCAACAACCTAGGATAAAGGTCCCTTGATTTATACTTTCATGAAAGTCTGTCTTACCCACACCAGGGTAAGCCTTTGATATGAAGATTGGACTCTGTCTTGCTATCCCCACAAGACCTCAACTTCAAGGTAGTCGGCACCTCTTTCTTTGTCAGCAAGGAAGCCCTCAACTTCAAGGTAGTCAACACCTCTGTCTTCCTGTCCCCAGAATACCTCGATTGTACACAACAACAGTCTGAGTCGAACAAATAAAATCTGAACAATAAGATCAGTATGCACAAAGAAATGAAGCCTCTCTCCAGAGATAACTTCAGCAGTATGTAATCTCAAGATTTATCAAGTTGTTGTGAGCTCTTTCAAATGAGCTATTATTTATAGGAACAGCTTCAGCAGTCGGCCACCTCCTCTAACGGTCACAATTTTCCTTGAATATCGAAGGGACCTGTACACATGTCACTCAAACAACGGTTAGTTAGTAACTGAATACACGACATCATTTTATAACAAAACAAGTGTTATTAAAAAATGGTTACATAACTAAAATCTAATATTCATAATGAAAGGAAAAATTAATGTTTGGATTCTATGAATAATTGAATTCGGAGTCTATAATACAAGAATATTCAGATTCTATTTTCAAGGAATTCGGAACCTAAACTCTATAGAATTTTGGAGTCTGAATTTCAAGTAAAATTGGAATTTTGATTCACATGAATTAGGAACCAAAACATATAAAGTTCGGAGTCAGAGTTCATGATATTTCATAGTCAGAACTCATAAGATTTTGGATTCTGTATTCAGAGAACTCGTAGTCAGAACATGGAAATGCTCTTAACCAGAATTTGTATTCAGAATTCAGAGTCAGAACTCGAAAGAGTTCATAACTAGAATTCGTAATCATAATTTGGAGTCAAAATTTAGAGTCAGAACTTCATAATAATTCATAACTAGAATTCATATTCAGAATTCGTAGTCAGAATTTAGAAGAGTTCGTAACCAGAATTCTGAGAATTCGGATTCTAAAACAGAATGCTTCAAATATAGTTATTTATAGGATTAAGAGGTTTTTGTTCCAAACCGAATTTTACACTTTGAAAAATAATGATATGAATAATGAAACATGGTAAAGATAAATTTCCTTGGGGAGGGAAATTTTTCATTATAGAAGTAAAACACAGGGTAAAAATAGATTTTCCTTGAGATAAGCTGTTTGTGATTTTCAAAACAAGTGTAATGATAATTTCATAAGGGAACCATAATGACTCAATCAATCTCCCCAAGTATAAAGTAATGGAAAATTCATATGGAAAACCTTATTAACTCAAAAAATAATTCCATTGAATTTACTTGTTCTTTCCCAATATATATTTTTCTAACCATTATTATCTTTACATAAATAATATATTAGAGGTTAGCATTCCTTTAATCGTCACCTTACCACCTCTATCCATCTTTGTGGTTACTAGTACCATTCAACATAGTTTTTTAATCCTGAAGTACATATTAAATAAAAAAATCATTATATTTTTTATTACTTCATAACACTATAAAATTTATTCAAAAACATTATTTAGGAATTCCATTAACAAATAATGATTCCAAAACTTCACATTAGTGCTCTATATTTCAAATATAGATTGCATGATATTTACCCATGTCCCTTAGAATAAGAGGGTGGTTACTTCGATCATCATCAATAGACCATGGGTTTGGGAACTGGTTATCATAATTCCAATTCACCTTACACATGTAGAACTGAAGTGGGGGAGGTTATTTCACTTCAACATTCTCTATAGTCTCATATTTAGCTAACTTCTTCTCAATACATCAGCAATCATGTTCCTATTGACCATTATTTCAATACATAAACATTTTTTGGACCCCATAAGTGAATTTTATCCAAGCTTCTTCCAACACATAGATCATAAATGAAATTTCATCTTATTTTATCCATGGTTTTTATTTTTTTCTTCAAATTCCATCATCCTTTTATTGTCAAAACCTTGAGATTGATATGCAACTCCAACCTCCATTTCAACAATGATTAAAAAACCCTAAACCTCATCATATCTACTAATGTTTCTTATGGAGAATTACCTTCTGATAATTGACATTAATAAAGTAAATAACATATCATCCTTATATTTGGGATGCATGAAAATTCAAAAAGAATACCATGCATGTCCTAAATAATTTTCTTCATACTTTCCACCATATTCATCATCCTTTTTCTAAAGGATAAAGACCTCCAATTACATCATTGTATAACGAATACATGGAAAACTCCTATTGAATATTATGTTTATGAACTCATCCAATTTCATAGAGTTATCCTAACCTATATGATTCATATTCTATATTAGATTCGAACGCTACTCCAATTCACCTTCTAACTGATGAATAATGAAAATGACTTTTATATGTCTTGAATAGTGAAGGACTGAAAATATCATTCCAATGGTACTAATCCACTATTAATTAAAGAGTGGATTAGAAGACCCACAAAAAGAATGTGTATGTTTCCTCATGAAGGACTTAATAGATAGTCATTCCCTTATCTACTTGTTTGGATGTATAGAATGATTCATAGCTGTTGTAAGTAAAATGTTACAATTTTTGAGTCTATTTCACATAACATTTGGTTGTTCAGGATAATTATTTTTGGAATTTATCATTTTATTCATCATTAAAATGATTAATTTTGGTTCTATCAATTGACTAAAACCAAAATCACTTAGTAAGAAAGAGTCATCAATGTGAGGAACCACGTAATCATTTAAAATGATGTATATAATGTCTAAATTCTCACTCCTTCTTTAATATATGACACCTTAATTTCACACTAATTCATTCATATCCATCAAATATTTAAATACTTCATAATTTTTTGTGATGTGTTTTTTAATTTCAAATGAATATCCACTAGAAGTGTCAAATTATCTGTGCAACAATGCCTTTTGTCATATACTAGGTTACAATTGAGTGAGGCTTGAGGCATATTTTTGGAGTTGTTACTGTATATACATATTTTTTAGTTGAACATCCACTTTAGTATCCATATGGGGATGTATTTCTCGTATACCACATACTTTATCCACTAACAAAATTCCAGAACATTTTCCTATAATTTTTCTTATCCAAATACTTATCAATGGACATGTCCGTAATGATATCACTAAGGGTTTCCCAAATTATATTGCATTTGTTAACTAAAATTTTTTTATGATACCAACTATTAAAACCCATTCATGATGTATGTGTATATTAGATATTTTTATGTGGAATACATAAAGAATTACCCAAATATACACCCAAATACAGTATTGATTTTGCATATAGAAACTTGGAAAGCACTCCACTAATTTGGTGAAAGATATTCAAAATCCCTCATAAAGATATTTCTATTTAGTACCCCTTTCTAAACTAGTTCATTATATCCTGTTGAATATAATACATAAGAAACTGTATGAACTTAGACGCTCAATAAGGCTAAATAAGAGAGACATGTATGCTTAATCATGAGGAAAATGGCACAATAACATGATAATTATACTAGAATATCATTCCATATGTATCAATGATCATAAATATTAATAATGGAGTAAATATTTAATATTCAAAAGACATATTTCATAATTACATAAAGAACATGATCCATGAAATATTAACATAGTATTAAGACAATAAATTTTTGTAAACATATAAGAATATAAAATTATTTACGTTGTACTAAAGGCATCGATGCCAAGGCCATCAAAGTAGTATGGGTTAACTCCCTAAAATAATAGTTGTCATTATTCAATACCAAAACAATTTATGTATTCTTGGCTAACTCCCATAACCATCTTGGTAGTCATGGTACACTCCGACGAACATCATTGTAGTTATGATTCACTCCCAAAAATCTTCTTAGAAGACATAGTCCTTTATGTCTACCTCATGAGATATAAATTATTACCCAATGAATTAGAGGGATATATAGATCACACCAATATGATAATGGAATCATACATATATGTTCTATAGGAACACAAATTGGGTACAATATCAAAACCCATGGAATAGAATTGTGTTGCTAAAAATAATTCAATCATAACATTACCCACGAAAAACAGAAGGGTTTCGTAAATATCACTCCATCATAAACATTAAACATTATACGAAACTATAATAATTGTAAAATTAATGTATATACTTATTAAATCATATTTAACATCATATAATGTTATATTTTTTGGAAAATAAATTTTTGAGATCACTTTAAAATAACTCATATTGAAAATATACTTTTTTCCATTCAAAATATTTTATTTACATAAAAAGACGTGAAATTTTAATAAAAAAAATTCATTCAAAATAAACTTGTAAAAAAGTAAGTGAGGTTTAAAATTATCAAGGATTCGTAAAAGTGTAAAAATTTATTCAATTCATATTATTTAAAAAAATTCATATAGTTCTAACAAAAATAATAAAAAGTACCCTATTAAGAAAACAAGTAAATATTACATTCGTTTCATTTAATGAAATGTAATACATGGGTAAAATTAAAATTAAAAAATTGTAATGAATAGTAAAAAGCCTTTATAATTTTTTTAATGAATCACAAAACAAAAATACAAATACTTCTTAGAAGATAATTACTTATAAACAATCTCGATAAACATGAAATTATGGAATTAACCCTTACTGTAGGTCTAATTCCCTCCGTACGTATTATAAAATCCTCTATAGAGGTTCTAAAAATATATTTAACTTATAGATGAATCATAATGAAATTTATCATATCAAATATGATTTATTTATGGATTTACTTTATCCATTCATTAACAATTCCATGTTAAAGAAAACATTCGGGTAAGAACCGCGTTGTTTATTTTATGTGTTTTGACTTCTTATTCCTTATCATATTACTTAGAAAATGATTTACATAAATAAATAATTTAAAAAATGATTTATATATCATATATATTTAGTATATAAATATATATAAATGATTGATATATAAAATGGAATACACCATCCATGGGGATGGTAAGTCTTATGTACACATGAACGTTGTTTCTATTTTCATATGGTATTGAATGAAAAATGGTAAATGAACTATATGAATATGTATATATATCATTAAATTATAATAGTTATTTCATATATTTAATATGTATTCATTATATACATTTTTATAATCAATCTTGAAAAGGTTAACGTGGAAGATTAGTGTCATCGTGTCTTGGGAACTGTAGGTTATATGTACACAGAACATATGATATCATGTTCTTAATTGTAAAAGAGAGGGGAATTAAATTATATAATAAATATAAATAATCAATATATATTGTCACTTTTAATTTTTATATATATTATAACCATAAATATACAAATCCAAATAATGTCGTGATGAAAATATAGATTCCACCATGGTGGGGAAAAGATAAGCTGTATGTACACACACTTGATAAGTTCTTTTTTTGTAGGATGATTAAAAGGTAGAATATGGTATTCATTTAATAATATATTAATTCAATAAAATATCATTATTTACACATATGATAATATTCATTTAATTTGGATTTAAATATATCAACAAAAGTTTGGAATTCGAATCTATTGTATTCAAATATCTCTATCATATCATATATATATATATATATATAATATTCATTAAAACATTAAATAATCCAATATATATATATATATATTATTAATATTAAAATCAACATCTTTTATTGAAAATTAAATAAATACTTTTTTAAAATTGATGAAGAATATAAGGTAATTATGTAATTTATAAAAATTCAAAAAAACAATAAATTGGATTTATTTTCGTTATGAATAAAATAGACATTTGGAGTCATAAAAATATTGATTTTTACCTCTTGTGGATACATAAAATCTATTAAATATAATGGAGTGATATTTTGTAACCTTCCTTGACATTAAAAACTATGTATGTTATTTTCATGGACTAGTGTCCATTAAATAACTAAAATTAAATATTAAGGTTACAAGTGTCGAATCATTTTAATCAAATATTCTTTCGGAATGATTTCATTTTATATAAAACAATATCATTTTGATTACCCTTAATCAATCGATTGAAATTTTAAGCGCGACAATTATTTTAAATATTATGAATTTATAAATTAGTACTAATATGAAAAAAAATTCCATAAATGGATACATTATGAAATTTTATACCTTATCATAATATCATTATATTTTTTAATGAATTTTATGATATTCAAATAATTTAATGAAACATTATTTTAATAGAATATCCAAATTATCAATTTTGACAATATTAAAAACATTTTCATTAAATAAAATAAGAATTCAAGATAATTACAAACCTAACAATTTAAGAAACTCCTAACATGTCATAGTCACCTTTAAAGTCTTGGATAACCATTAAATATTCCAATAATAATTAAATTAATATTTTTAATTTCATTTATTTGATTATTTTATTAATTAAACTACTACTGCATAATCATTGTGTCACCATTTAACATAATTATTATATCAGAACAAATACAATGACCCCCTCCCACTAGAGATACCCCTCCAGGGATGGATGTAATGAAATGTTGATGATGACCCCCGAGTCCTCCCTTTAGTAGGCCTCACTGTTGCGACCAACACAAATGGTATACAAGTAACACAAAATGGGATGCACTACCCTTTTTTAAGAAATAATATTGATAGATAAGATGTTTCATCCAAAAAAAAATCCAATATATATATATAATCAGAAGGAAAATAAATCCCACATGCATGTCTAAAAAATGGAATGATAAAAATAATTATCTTATGTAAATACCAAAAGTATAGCATGGTATCGACAAACTAACTGTCAAGATCTGAGCTAGTAAATTCCAAAACAGTCAATGAATAAAGCATACTAATGCCCCTATGAGAAAAAAACAAAACCATATAGAACCAAAGAAGTTATACTGACCAACCCAACAACACCAAAGCATTCTAAAAAAATAAAGAATGGCAAGTAATGTAATATAATTCACATCGATAATATGGTACCTTAGACAACTTCTCAACTAATTAGATACGCTCACACCCCAACAACAAATGTCTTGGTTATCCCACCTATTCTAAGCACACCACATCACAACCCTCCTACCAACACCTACAACTCACTACCACACCTAGTCCCATCACCAGGTCCACCAATGACATCTCATCTTGCCTGCAGACACCAACACCCCATTCCACATCACATATTACCTACAGAAACATGAGAGAGATAACATGTCACTTCCAAAAAACACATGGGATATAACAAGAAATATCATCCCGAAGACTCCTAGGAAAACACAAAAAATATTATCCTGAAAAAAATGGGAAAACACAACTCACCCACGCACATCTATCCCCCACAAACCATATCTTACCAGAAGAATTTTGGGATGCCACCGCCTAGAAGAAGGAGTAGGGAAGAGCAGGTGTCCAACCATCCATCCTTCCATCGAGATGTTTTGGAAAGAAACCATCCCCTGTGATGATGAGGGTGTTCTAAAAATAGTTTTCAACTAGAATTTGATGTGTATTGATATCACAAATAAAATATATATATAAAGATATAATAGCAAAAAATATTTCCCAACCTATGGGTTCTCTAATAGAAAACCATCAAATAATACTTCAAACATCCTTGATACCTCTAATGCAATCACCATAATGCAAGCCACAAATTCATTCCAATTACCATCCAATTTTTATAAACCATTACAATTATTTATTCGAAACTCATTTTCAATTCCTTAACAAAACTAATATTATCTGGTTCCAAACATTATTAACCCTTTATTTATTCAACTATTCTATTACTATGTGGGTAACTACCAACCACATCAAATAACAATAGACACAACAACTCATCATCAAACAACCATATATCATCCCCATTGCATAATATTTCTCATCCATTAAACAATAAAACAATAAAACAATCTTTTATCTTATGATTCCATTACATGATCAGGTTGATGTATCATCTATAGGTTCATACACCACACAACTCAAACCACCCACAACACACACATGTCATTCACAAACGCGCCACAACACAAACTAGATCATATCCACACATAAAAACATGGGAATTCAACATCTTATATGCCAGAAACACACAACCAACCAATTACACCCAACACGTCACCCCACAAACCAATGTATAACAAAAATCATGGATTAATGAAACATCTCTTATTAAATTCCACTTGTTAATTCAGGGGTTTTCATAGAAACTGGGTAATTATGAGGCATCTGTTTATTATATAAGTGTATGTTATTTAAAATATTCTATATAAATGTGTTCAATAGAAATAAACCTAAATAAGTATTTTTTTAGTTTTCAAAAAAGAAAAAAATGACATGATTTTGTTGGGGAATTTAGCTCATATAATTAAAAATAACAACTAAAAAATAACAAGAATATCATTTATCACTTCTACCCACCCAGCATATTGATCTTAAACTGATTCAATTATCATTAATTAATTTGGATTCAACAATATTCATTTGGGAAACATTCATACATCCAACCCGCACGATACACAATTATGAAGGTAGTAAGAAACCTTCCTAGAAGAATACACAATTTTTACATTCTTATTACGCCAAAATAGTGTGGTATGCATGATATAGGAAACGACTCCATGGAAAAAATGATACTAAATTATAAGCATGGAAACATGAATCTGATGGGAAGAGGGATTAGGAAAATATTTTAGAAATCTAACGGGGATAAAATGCAAGAATGGAAGGTGACCGACATGGTATGGTTGGATCCGAGACTAATGGGAAATGAAATTTTTTTGAATTTTCCATCATAAGTGACTCCTAAAAAATGACATGTGTTTTGACCTTTAAGTGCCTCATGATTTCTATAAATGTCAATGATGTAGTTCATATCCCTATAAATGGATTTGAAACCACATAAATAAGGCATTAAACTCATTTGTTATCAAAACATTCATCAAAATTGAAAAACTGTAAAAAATCGAAAATTCTGGAAATTGGAAATGTATTGGAAATCACTCACCACTCCGGACTCACTGCTCCTAACTAACCACTCATGACTCACTATTCATTGAGTCACTATTCTATGATTCAATAGTCATGATTCACTGTTAAGCGACTCACCACTCAATGAGGAACTACCCTCAAGTCAATATCCGCGAGTCACCATTAGATGAGGCACTGCTCAATGAAGCACCACTCACGAGTCATCATTGGTGAGTCACCATTCGATGAGATACCATTATGAAAGTAACTATTTTAAGAGCTACCATTTGGTGAGTCACCATTCGGTGAGCTAATATTTGGCGAGTCACCATTCAGGGAGCTACTATTCGGTGAGTCACCATCTAGAAATTCACCATTTGATGAACTACCATTCAGCAAGTCATTGTTCGATGAGCTACTATTTTATGAGTCGCCGTTGTATGAGAGACCATTTGGTGAGTCATTGTCTAGCAAGTCACCGATATCGACTCACTTCCACAACTCACCCTAGGGATTCACCTCCAGGAGTCACGAATGGAGAACTTGAAAAACTATGAAATTTTACAATGTGTTGAAATAGGTCACCTTAACCTCACAAAAAACATCCAACACTAAATTTTCATAATTTAATAGACTAGAGAGGTCTAGGTGATTACATTATATACTTCTCAAACTATTCTCTACCTCAAGAATTTCAAACCAAACCTAGAAGGAAAAATGGGTCAAAAGAACCACCCTATGAGATACCTCCCAAGACATTTGTCACTCATCAAGAACTACCACTAGCTTAACACTCCAAATGAAAATATCACATAAACACTACACAAGCATAAAAACCCATGTTATCAAATAAAAAAATCATGTAATTCCAATATCCATTTCACAATACTATCCACTCTGGGTGGCACGGACTCTCCCACACAGGTTTAATCGCATCACATTTAATGCCTCAAGATTAGGAGTCTGGTCTTTCTCTATTCACATGTTAGGAATTAATCACACATTTCACGACACTAATCTCAACCAATGGGAAAATAACATATTTCATAAAAATAATTTTTAAATATTAAATTTCAAAACAAAACATAACTTTGAAAAACTCAATTATACTCCTGGTACTGGGAAAGCATTTTCATTTCTCACTCCCATGTACACTCTTCTAGGCCACCATGCCTCCACAACATGTGGACCAAACGAATGGCCTATCCACGAAGCACCTTCTTATAAAGATCTTGAATCTCTATCAATATTTACACGTATGTCACATCATCCTCAATTTCAAACACTAGTTATTTAAGGACATGGGATTCATGGTGAAGATACCATGGAAGTTTAGAGATTATGAATACATCATGTATCCTCTCCCACTATTGTGGAAACACCAACTGGTATTCCACATCACGAAATCATCCCAACACCTTAAAGGGTCTATCAAATCTGGACGAAATCTTTCTCCCTTTTCAGAACCTCTACAGCCCACTTTGAGGAGAAACCTTCCAGAATACATGGTCCAAAAACTCAATCTTTATGTGCCTCCTCCTGCAATATGCCTAACACTTTTTTTCATCCTAAAATGCTTTCATCCTCTCACAAATGAGTAAAAAATTCTCTTTCGTGCTTTGTACTACCTAGAGTTAATGAACAGTTGTCACCCCAAACTCCACCCAGTACAGTGGAGAGTGCCATAGTCTCCTGTATAATACCTCAAATAGAACCATGATAGGGGAAGAGTCATAAATATTATTATATAATAAATCTAACAAGGGAAGGTTTTGTACCCAAGACCCACGAATGTGTAAGACACACACTCTCGACATATACTCCAATGTATAATCAGTCAACGCTGTCTACCCATATGTTTGAGGGTGGAAAGAATTTTTGCGGTGCCACTGGGTAATAAAATATTTCTATAATTACATATAAAAATGTGAGGTAAACCACACATCCCTATCTAAGAAAATAGATCGCATAACTCCATAAAAACGTACCACCTCATACACATACCTCTTTGCTAAGGAATAAATTATACCCAACTAATTTATCACTAAGAAGTTTTCTGATTTTTTCATTTGTTCGAATACTACCCATAAAGTATTATAGTGTCCCATAACCCAAGGTAACCCTATGAAGAAATCCATTGATATGTCTTCCCACTCCCCCTTGGGGATGTTCAAGGGCCATATTAAATCACCATAAACATAGTTCATGTACATTACCTACTGGCAGACCATGCATCATACCACATACTCTGCTACTATCTATTTCATCCCAGAGCACAAAAACTACATCTTCATGCCATGGTATATTTTATAAATTCTTTGGTGTAACAATAAAGGCATGTTATGTAACTCAAGAAGAAATACCACACACATTTGTACTACAATAAATAACCTCCCACAAAATAATATCTAATTCTGACCATCAACTGACCATCCCACCAGAGCATCACCATTTCCAAAATGATCAAGAAACACCTCTACCTCCATTTTTTCCCACTAATATTTCACCACTATATGCATCATAGAATACTATACTGTCATCTAGAACAAACAAACATTACCCTCATCCATTCATTCATCTATGTGCATGGATTTGAACTCATCTATTTATTTTCAATCATCAACAGATTCCCAAACATACTCCTTCCACAAAATTCAACTCAACACATTCGCAACGACATTACCCTTTAATGAAGTGTAGGTCATCTCAAAATCATTGTTCTGAAGAAAATCCATCCACCTCCACTTCTACAAATATCGATCATGCTATGAATAGATGAACTTAAATTTCATGTGGTCTATGAAGACCACAAGGTTCTCTCGAATAAGGTAATTATGCCCTAACATCTGCACAAACCAACAACTTCAAAATCTATATCTTGTGTGGAGTAGTTTGTATCATGGGTATGTAACTACAATGACCCATAAAGGTTCAACCCCTAATATTGCACAAGCTTTCTTCCCAAACATGTAAGGGAATCATAACAAAACAACACAAACATCACCATTTCCTTAGGAAACTATAGCATTGGGGCACAAACCAAAATGCTAATAACCCTACAAAACACTGATCACCCTACCAAAAAGCTATGTCCATTCTATTTAGATATTTAAAAATGAATTAAACTTGACATAAATCATGTTAAACCCTCTGGTAACACCCTATGATTATAAGAAAACTACAAATAACTACCACAAAATTTTGTTCTTCCCATGAAATGACTTTATCAACCTTTGATAGGTCCACCACTACACCCTGATGAGACACCACATGTTTGAGGAAATTTACCTCTAATTTCCAAAACTAACACTCGGAAATCATTCCACAGAGCTGGTGGCATCGAAGAATCAACAAGATGGTTTTGATTTCCTTGACATGATCCTCCTATGACATTATGTAAATGAAGATATCATCAATGATTAAGAATATTAACCAATATAGAAACTCATAGAAGATGGTGTTCAAGAGTTTCATGAATATTATTGGGGTGTTACTACCACTGAAATGCATGAATATAATATTAAATTTCCCATATCTGAATATGAAAGTTGTCTTTCATATATCACCCTACTTCACCCATAACCGGTGTTATCCAGACTAAAAATAATTAATTTAAAACCAACTATCTCCACTCAGCTAGTAAAAAAGATATTCTATCCTCAGAAAGGGTAATTTTTCATGACTATCAGAAGATTCAATATCTAGTATTATATGAAAAACCCAATACTAACATTAGTCTTCCTTGTGAAAAACACTAGAGAACCCCACAATGAAACACTAAGATGGATAAATAACTTCATCATTAGATCATCTATCTGAACCCTCAAGTCCCACAATATACAAGTTGTTATATGATAATAAGCCATCAAAATCCAAGAAGAACCACCGACAATTATAATCCCAACTCAACATAAAGTTGATGAGGTTGAGTCACAACCTCCTTGAGAAAAATTACATGATCTTTCAAAAAACCTAGGGAAGTACACCATCTCAATTTCCATAGATTCCATTGATAGTTTAACCAACAATGAAAGAAGTGGTTCCACAAGATTACTTCCCACCTGAAAACATAAATCTCCAATTAAAGCCACGTGATGAACATCCACATATGAAAACACAAATCCCATCTAGGAGGAGTCAATAGTGTCATGAATGGAATATGATGAATCGTTGTTGAGAATAATATTATATTGGAACATCTATAGAAAGAAGAGATCCCCATGGAACTAATTCATCCCCATCATCATTCTACATCCTTGACACACATAAAACTAGTTGGATTGGCCTATAATTGGAATAGTAAACACCCGGAGAATGAGAACCCTCTATATGTCTAGTCTTAGAGTGTAGGGTAGAGTGGGTGGAAAAATGGAGTGAGAAGTTCCTAAATCAAATAAAACATAAGAAAGGGTATTAATAAAATCCGATTGTACCTCTAACAATGTATGGTCCTACAAGAACTCATGTATAAACTATGTGCAGATGATCATACCCAACTCATCTATTCCTCTACTAATGTGCACCTCTATGACCAAAATCAGGTCAAGGTCCATGAGGAACACCCTGAAGTCATTACCTATATACTTCATCTCCTCATGGTTGAGTAAATAAATGTTGTCCCTACTGCTAAGTCCTCCTTACCAGCCACTACCATTGAGGATGTCACTGAACATATCCTCCTTTACCAAACTGGGCTCAAGCATCCATTGCATACTATATCCAATGATTCTCGTTGACACTATAGAAGAAACACCCTGGCACCAACACCACCGAAAGTAAAATAAATCATTGTGACTAGAAGGAAAGAAGGGAATCTACTAAGATCGACACCCTGTTAGTTGAAACATTGATTGTCGTAGCACCTGGAACCTACTGCTGACAACCCTTCTCCTCGAAAAACACTGTTGTCTCCCTCTACACTATAGACCTCCCCACGAATGAATCCACTCGATTACCTATTCTTTTTTCCAAAACTAAAAACACTTTTTCAATTTAAAATAAATTCAAAATAATTGACAGAATGGTAGAGGTCCCCCTCAAGCCGTCTCACACAAGACTTCACATCTAGAAAGTGATCTTGGGTGAACATATGAATATCCTTGATCCTGATCTAATGTTATCACACTAACATACTCCCCCCTCTTGAATGGAGAGTAGCTCCTTACTCTTATTATACATCATTTTTGATGAAAGGATATCCACTCAGAACACCTTGATAATTTCATCCCCCAACAAATCTTCATCCTTCCCCTCCCTTTTATAAAGAGTTCACCACTGACATGCAACTCCTCGCATCTTGCTAATCACTTAAGGTACCTATTATACTATAAAAGACTTGATCAAACTAAATGAGATCTAATTATCCTTGAGTTAGACCACTATATCTACGTAGAAACACTTTTCTCATAAATTCCAATGGTCTTCTACACTAATCCATGTAACATTATATTCCACTCATCGTCCTCCTCCTCCAGATTAACCCTCCACCATTCAACTGAATCAGCCTACTAAGACTCAACCACTCTTCCCACACATAGATGATAACCAGGTTACATAGATGAAAGGTAAAAAAGGAATTTATAATCATAATCTGTATGGCAGTTTATATAATATTCATTTTAATTCATTGTTTTCATCCAATTTATCTTAACATTACAAAAATAACCAAACTCAAATAAGAACACAAGTCATTATAATCCATGTTCCTTTTCTATATGTCTACCCTCTAAATGTTGTAGCCTCACTTTGTTTTTCGGTGGGCTCATATTCCTTGCATCAGATCATGGGGTTCCCTAGAATCCCATGTCCTAACTGGTCTTCCATAACCTATGTAACTATCTAAGTTCACATAACATTGGTTCCCTACCAACCAATTCAATCATCACTGTTCCTACCCCCAAACTCCATCATATATCTCTAACATCAACAATGAAACAATTTTTTCCTGCCCCCTCCCTCTATTGATACCTTCAAGGGATGGTAGTTAAATGAGGGAGATGATGACCCCCACGTTTTCCTCTGGTAGGCCCCAGGGAGGTGACCAAAACAATGGGTATACAAGGCTTATAAAATGGGGGGCATTTCCCTTTTCCATGATACTAGATCAAGAGATAAGATGTTTCAAAACAAAACAACTACAATATATATATATATATATAATAAAAACAAATCTATCCCACATGCATGTTTTTAAAAAATGGAACTAATACCAAATAATAGTCTCTAATGTAATTAAAATAATTATAGCTATGAAGTTACACACTAACTATCAAGATCTGATCTAGTAATGTCTATAAAATTCTAAGAAGTCCTCAAAGAAACTAGGAAATAATTTTATATACGTATTGTGAGATTACATGAATGCTATGTATGAAATCCAATGAATCTCATGCACATGTAGAAAAATCATACTAATGCCCCATGTGAGTTAATAGAAGAAATAAACAACACCTAAGAAAGTATAATAACCACACCAACATCACCAAGTCACTCTCACAAAATAACCCAATCCATTTAATGTAATATAATTAAAATTTATAATCGAGTACCATGCACCACGATTCCACTAATTAGATACTTTCACACACTAATAGAAAATGTACTTGCGCTCCCACATCTTCCAAACACACCACATCACTACCCTCTCACACACACCAGGACATCACAACCACTCCTTACCCCATCATCAGGGCCACTATCCACATCACTTCTCACCCATAAAAACCTGGTCCCCATACCACAAAACATGACTCCCATCGACACACTAGTCACATACTAGGACACTTCCTGAAAACACTAGCGAAAGCACAACATATCTTATCTTGAGTAAACCTATGAAAACACAATACATCTCATCTCCAAGACACCTGAAAAAACATACCTCACTAGCACAAACCTAGGCCCAAAAAACCACAACCTTCCAGAATACTTTTGGGCCACCAGTATCTGGAATAAAGAGTAAGGAATAGCTAGTGGTCAACTATTCATCCTCACATTGGGGTTTTTGAGAATTCCACCCTCCCCTATGACGATAGGGGTGTTTGGAACACAATAATCAACTATCATGTGTGCGTATTGAAATAAAAAATGAAATAATTGTATATATAGATATGATACGAAAAACTCCTTCCCATCCTATGGGTTCTCAAACATTCAACAATATCATAATACTACCAACCTTGGTGTTACCTCTAATGTAATCACCACACAACAAGCCACAACTTTATTTCAATTACCAACCTATTTGGTTAAACCATAACAATTATTTATTCACAACTCATTTACACATTCTGTTAAACAAAACAACTGAAAATAATTTCATAATTTATTGGGAAATTATGTATCCATAAATTCCATTACAATTCCAGAAACTACCAAGAACATTAAATAAACAGCTACAAAATAACATAGCATCACACATCCTGATCGTAGCCCGACTGCACAACACTAATCATTCAATCCAGAACAAAACAATATCTTTATATAATATTCCATTACATGGTTAGGTTGACGTATCATCGACATGTTCATCATCACACCACTAAACCAAACACATAACCCACTCATGTCAATCAAAAAACATACCACATAAAAAACTAGATCAAATACATACATCACAACATGGACACATCACATCCATTATTCCTCGCACAGAAAAAAACAATGTAATATAGTACTCATAATGCACATACGAGTGGATAACAAAAATATGAATTTACTAAGGCACCCAATATTAAATTCCAACTGTTATTTAAGGGGTTTTCAAAGTAACAGGGTAATCTAGGGATATTTTTTTATTATCCATGTGTATTTGATTTATAAATTTCAATAAAAAAATGTTCAATAGAAATCAACCAATAAGAAAACATAATTATTTAGAATCCAAGGACCACCATCGACCATAATTTTCAGCAGGGAGTTTCAATTGTATTATTCACAATAACAACCAAAAATATATAACAAGAAAATCATGCATCACTTTCCCCACCCTAACATATTGATATTAAAATGATTCAATTATCTTCATTTAATTTGGATTCAACTATATTCACATGGAAATATTCATACACCCACCCCACATGATACAGAATTATTAGGGATAATGGAAACCTACTCAAAAGAAGAGATGATTACCAAATTATTATTTCTCTAATATATAGGTCTCACATGAACTAAGAGAGTCCTCTAGGGAAAAATGAACCAAAATTATAATCATAGAAACATGACTCTGATGGGAAGAGCTATTAGGCATATCATGTAGAAAGAGAAATGAGATGGAATGAAAGATGGGAAGGTACCTGACTTAGAAAGATAAGATCTGATACTAATGCGATATGAAACAACATGGAATTTTTAGTCAACGGTGGGTTTTGTCTAAGACCACAAGTTTGGACAATTTAAAGGACTATGTATTTAAAAAAAAATTAAAATATAATACTTATATTTCTAAAATGGATTTAAAATAACGTAAATATGGAATTAAAATCTTTTTTCATCAAAGCATACGTAAAAAGGTAAAAACTTGAAAAATTTGAAAAAATTTGGAAATTAAAAAATGTTTGGAAATGTCTATCCAATCTTGACTAATCGCACCTCTGTCACTATTTAGTGAGTCACTATATGCAGAGTCACATCTCTCATGTCACCATTGGATGATTCACTGCTCGACGGGGAACCACTCACAAGTAACCATTCATGAGTAACAATTAGGTGATCTACTGCCTAGTGAGGATATACTCAAGGGTCTATATATGGTGAATCACCATTCAATGATATACTATTCAAAGATTCACTATTCGGTGAACTACCATTTGGTGAGTCACTATTCATAAAGTCACCATTTGATGAGTGATCATTCAGTGAGTCTCTATTTAGTGACCTATTTTTTAGTGAGTTACCTTTTAGTGAGATATTGTTTGGTGAGTCACTGCTGGAAAAGTGACTATTCGGTGAGTCACCTCTAATGACTCACCACTAGTGACACACCACCAGTAGTCAATGCCAGGAATCACCACCACAATTAATCATCAAAGAAAATGAATAATCAGGAAATTTTTTAAGTTGTTGAAATAAATCATTTTAACATCCTAGAACACATCAAACAACAAATTTTCACGAATTAATAATTATCTTCCAATTTATCTTCTATACAAACTTATATTAAAAATTTTATAGTAATTAAAAATATAATTAGCACATTTCAAAATTATCTTAAAATAAAATATAATGAATGTCATAATCATACCCAACTGTATTAAAAAAGTAATAATTTTGGACTAGGGTTTATTTAAGCATAATCCCACTTATCTAATATAAATAAGACAACTATTAGTGTAATTTTAAAATAAAATAATATTATTTTACCTTTAATTATTTAATTTACCTTTAACTACGGTAAATTTAAATATACTAATGTTACTACTAATAATATCCAAAATATTACATTGATACTATTTGAATCAAAATATCATAGATATTATAACCATGTTATTAAATTTATTGAAATTAAATTCATAGATGTTGAATAATTATGTTTAACACTGTTCTCATAGAGGTGGTGTGGAGGTGGGTAAAAAGAATGATCTAATGTTCAATAAGTTAATTTATATTTATTTTCGATATAAAAATGATTCGAACAACCTAAATTAGATTAATATATGTATAATTGAAATATTTTTATATTAAAAATCAATATAATGTAAAATATTTCTTTAAATGATAAAGGTAGTCCTTAATTAAAATACAATATTATTATCTAATCATCGAAAAATAAATCTTCTCAAAAAAATACTAAAAATTAACTATAAGATAGTTTTGATAGTCCAAATAAAAAATTCATGATTATTTTATCAAATTGATGTTCTATGAGTGTAGAAAATTAATTTTATTACTGTTCAATGAATGACAGAAAAGAAGTTCCATTAAGAACATAGTATTATAAAACATATAATGAATTTACCAAATATTAGAAATTTCATTATAAATATGTTTTATTTATTTGAAAACATTAAAAAAATTGTTATTACTATTCATATTACTATTTTTAATGTCTAGGTTATTACAATTTCACTTAAATAATTAAAATAGTAAATTGATGCTTCATTGAAACTCAGGGTTTCATGTAACATAGGTTGTGTCATCATTTCTTGTAGTTAAAGATTATATTTCTGTTACCTATAATTTAATACAAAGATGTTATTGTTATATAATAACAAAATTATATATTTATTTTTTGAATAAAATTTTAATTTTTAAAGATATTAAATTAATTAAGAATGTTCAGTAATTCATAAGGTGTTACATGCCTTCTCTCCCACACTTAAATCTTTTCCCTATTCCATCGAGAAAATTCCCATGAAAATTCATCCCAAATTTTTGAAATGTGGCTAGTTGGACACTCTTTCCTCTTTTTCCATTTGACCCACCAGTGTTAAACATAATTCTTCTCTTCTATTCTCCACAACCATGGGACTATTCTCTGAACTCCATCTCTACTTGAGAGAACATCAATCCTTTTATTTATAACTCTCAATGTATGAGATTGGTATTTCCCTTTGACGGTGTGATCTTATACCAATAAATATCTATCTATTTAAATATCACTGTAGATAACAAACTACAAGTAATACCTTTCAAGCCTTATGAATTTGTTGTTATAAGTCATGATATATCCACCTTCATTTAGTTTCAGCTCTTTGAATCCTCTCTCCATTATTATTTGAATAGTAATGTTGAAATATATTGTAGGAAATATATTCCTTATTTCATTTCAATCCATGCCTTCTATTTTATAATTTGTTTTTATATTTTGTAATAATTACCACAAATAATCAACATTCCCAAATAAAGGAAAACCCACAACAGTACCACTATACTTCTTCAAGCAATGGAATAATGAAAATATATTCTCAATTGAGTAAACACACTATTCCGCAACAACTCTATCAGATTATCCAACAAAAATCATTGTTTGTTGAAAATAAGGGATTAATGGATAGTTGATACTTCTTAGGTGAAGGAAAATATTTTACATGATTCAAGTTATTATTCACAACATAAGATAGCTGGGTATGTATCCCAATAATGGTTTGAACTCCACCTCCTATAGAATTGGCTGTGTTGTTTTGATAATCATTACATTATCCCTCCCAAGGTTTTTTTTCCGATTTTCTCTTTTTTCCTCAATTTTCTAGAATATATTATATTTGAACAACTTTATTTCAACATAGCATGAAAAATTAATTTATAATTTTATTCAATTAATTATAAAGGCGTGTCTTACGGGTTCCCTATATTTATCATTTTATTAAAATATTCTTGTTGGATGTTTTTCTTATTCACATATTTATACATATGGTTTTAACTCTTGTTTCATAATCATAATTAATAAATAAAATAAACTAAGCTCATATTAAAAAATAGTGACCATTATTTTTCTTACATGATTATTACATAATTTTAAAGATAATTAATATAATATCATTACATTCTAGCATATAAATGTTTATTGTCTTTTAAAATTTATTCTCATATATAAATTTTACATAATCAATCATACACATTATTGTATTCCTTATTTTGTAGATACATGGAGGACTTCATTTTTTTTCTTTGTATAATTAATCATATAAGGATCTACATCAATGAAATAGGTGATCAAAAATCCCAATAAGAGGATAAATAAGGGACACGGATCAGTATAACATGGTTGATAAGAAACATTGTAAATAAGTCATAATAATATGATAATAATTAAAAACATTATGGGAATATATATTAATTAAATGGAATATGTCAATGTAATAAATTAATCATCATAAATTATTAAAAGAACCCACACATATTCGTGAATAATGCAAGCATCATTTTCATGCATAACATCTGCTCATAATCATAAAACCATCATTGTGAACAATTATTTCATTATGTTTAAGAATATTTCACATTATATCATGAGATATATCACATTACCATATTTGTAAGAGGGATATATGATTTTTGGGCCCACCATTCACATTAGAACATTTATGTAATCAGGAATGCCACATAGAACATAAT
Organism: Viscum album; assembly: GCA_963277665.1. Taxonomy (NCBI): domain Eukaryota; kingdom Viridiplantae; phylum Streptophyta; class Magnoliopsida; order Santalales; family Viscaceae; genus Viscum; species Viscum album. Next base: position 633,290,993 of record OY728138.1, on the reverse strand, counting down.
ATATTCATAATCATAACATAACCAATGGAAATGAATGGTTTCATAATAATTTCATAAATAATACAGTAATGAATAACAATTGGGGTAATAAAATGAAAAAATAAATAAAAAAACTTGTTATAAGAATCATAAATCTTTAGTGAAGAAGAAAAAATCTCAATATGGGTAAAGAAGTGATTTGTAATGATGATTACTTTTTAAAAAACAGTGTGTTTGTCATAAAATAAGGTAGAAAAAATATATATCCCTAAAAAAATAATACTGAAATGAAATTTATGGAACATTAATAGAATATCCATTCATAAATTGGAGTGAAATAGGGAAACCCCCAATGAATGGGAGAATGGTTTGTGAATCCCCATACCTTTATTCGTACTTTATTTTTTCTCATTCGTTCCTATTGAATAATAATGTTATTTTTATAGAAACATTTATATGGAAGATAATTACATTAATTTATATAAATATTTAGTTATTATACTAATTAGATTATTTTAATTAAATTATTTTTATGAAATTATAATGTTTTGATATCATGTTTTACTTAAAAATATCTTATTTTTATTTGACTAATGTATTTTCATAAATTTCATTCGTACATATGTATAATTAATTACATAATATTATAATTAATAGAATTAAATGTTTTTATATATTATATATAGTTTATAATAACCATATTTGATTATGGTTATATGTTTTGACATGGTAATGTCGTCATAGGTGGTTAACCAACCATTGATGGGACATTGTCGAGAGAGCAGGATGAAGATGCTTAAAATTATATATATATATATATATATATATATAGAAGAATTATATTTACATGAGGTTAACATAATTAATATAATTTTAACCTACTTAATAATTATTGTTTTTTAAGATTGGTTGTGAAAGGGATAATGTACAAAAGATAGTGAAGAGGAAGAAGAAACCAAAAAGATAGAGAAGTGGATCAGATCATACATTAAAATATAGTTTTTTAAAAACATGTTTATATTTTATTTTGGTTTCTTTACAATGACATTTATTATTTGAAATTATTAAATTTCTATTTAATAAAAATAATAATGATAAATATAATTTATATCATAATTTGTTGGTTTGAGGTGAAATAACCATTCAAAAGGACATGTTACTATTAAAATAGTCACATTACTTCATTTAAAAACATATATATTACTTCATTCATTTATTACATTAAATATTCTTGAAGGTTATATCTTTCTTTTCTCTATATCACATATTTGTTTACAAATATTCTTCATCTTCTCTATAGTGTTTTTAGTGGATTCAATGATTTGAGATGATTGGGGTGATCCGTATTTTTTAATTTTAGATTTTCTATTTTATATTTATTGTCAAAATATAATGTTTGGAATTTAAATTTTTTTCAATGTGAATAGTTTTTTCTCAATATTTTTCTGTGTTTATTATTATATTACACACAATTATTAATTATTTTTTTACTAAATTAAATTTGTCATTACACATATAAACTTTTATATTAAACCTAAGTGTCACATAATGTAACAACCCAAACATCTACGGTACGCTTCTCTTTGAATAATGCAATAGCGTGTTTTGTATGCAACATCATGTTCTAACAGACTCCACAACCGATCAAACTAGCCATTATGAATATTAATACCTACATTTTTAAATTTTATAAATTTTATCTCAAAAAATGGACTTCATTTTTGGATTCGGAGTATCAGAATTTAGCCTAGGGTGAAATTTTGGTACTTTTCGGATAACTATAATATTTTGATGAGTAGTGAAAATTACTAAATTTTAATTAAAAACAACTTTTTGTAATCAAAATAATTAATAGTGATAAATGATGAATTTGAGTGGTTTTAAAGTATATTTATAATATATTTTTACCATTTAATAAAATTTTGGTCATTGGACAAAATTTCACAACTAAACCGAACATAAACAAGTATCAATATTTTGATAGTTATTATATCTAAAAACACGCTTTTTGTTTTGACAGCGGGAATTAATTTTAAATTAATTTCTGCCACTTATGTGTTTTGAATTTGGAAAAATGGATTCCATATCTGGAATCAGGATGGTCAAATTTTGTAAATAGGTAACTTTTATTTTTAGACATTTTGTATAATTATTTCGGTAAATATTTATTTACCATTGTTAAAGGGTAAACCCGGTAAATAAGGGTTAAAAGAATAATATTATAATAATAAAAAATTACCCTAAAACGTGTCCTAACCTTATTGGTTGATACATGTCCGAACATTAGCATCTTTGGGTCATTTTTTGGACCCCATGTATCCACTTGTAAGTGATAGTGACACTTTATTTTAATTAAGTTAAAATGAATACAAAAATGACACAAGCATATATATTTTAGAAATATAATTTTTACATAGGGTTTTATATGTTGGATTTTCGACTATAAATATTCATTATAAATCTAAAATTATTTCCTACATAATGTAAGTTTATTTAAAATGTTTATACATTAAATAATTTAATTTTTTTATGACACAATAATGATGCAGTAATTACAATAATAGTGAAAAATTAAAATGATTGATATTGTAGATACCCAAATAAATATAATATGAGACTTTTTATGAATTAAACTAATTTTATAGGTTAATATGACATGTTAGTATTGATTTATTTAACTTTTGTTAGAATTAATCATTCTGTTATTATTTTTACAAAAATCAATTATTGAATAGTGTCAAAATTGACATAAAATAGTTTTTAAAACAAATATTATCTTATTAATTGATATTAAATTCTTAAAAATCTATGGATCTGCAAAGAGACTTATATCATGATAGGTGTATCATTACTCGACTACTTGGGGTTCTCTTGGATGTATATAGTATGTTTATTAACCATATAATATAAAAATACAAAGGGACATTGTAAAAGTGAAACTAATTAACCAAGAGTTAAAACTTAATGATAAGGTTAATATAGTAAACCAAACCTATATAAATTATATTAGTTGAGTTTTTTTCGACCCATACCCACATTAAACTTTAAATAATCCACTTTTTATCCATTAGAAACCGAATATGAATTTATTATAAATTAATATTTGTAGCTTTTCCAAGGGTTCCCCTTACCCCTCTTATAAAAGGGAACTCTCCCTTCTCATTATCTCACACCTTCAAAGCCTTTCGGTTCATCCAAAATATGCCCAAATACTCCCTAAAATTCCCTCACTTCATCCTAGAGGACTTACTTTAGTCATAAATCCAACTTAAGGAGCCCTTTTGATCCAATCAAAAGGAAGAACCTGAAGAAGAGGAAATGATTTCACCACCCTTTTTCAAGAACCTTTCTTCTTCCACTTCTTCTTCCTTTGTTATTACCATTCTAAAATAATAACTCCAGTATATTATATATATTGTGATGTTATTATAAATATGGTACAATCATATTCAGTATTCTATCCATCCTTTGAATAACATTTCACCATACGTGCGTACGTACGGCTTACCGTCTCCACGTCATGGTGTAATTGTTATTCAATAAATTATTATTTGGATGGGTATAATAATGATTTATAATTAATGTACATAATAAATATAACATGATAATAATTCTATATATATGATATACCATCCAATTATATATTATTTTAATATCAAAAGAATGATATTGTCGCTCGTGCGTACGTACGGACTACCATCTCCACGAACACGATGAAATCCATTCTCCATCGTATCCATTCAAGTCTAATTCTCATTTAATGATTAATAATAGTATCTAAGGACTTGATGTCATTCAGGATATGATTAAGATACAACCTATCCATGAAAAACATGACTTACATAACAAAACATATAAAAGGAAACGATTAAGGTAACACACGAAACAACGATAATACTAAGATATTATTAACAAGTCAATGTTAAAAGATCATATATGATATCATATTAATGTATATGATTCTTGTATAATTTAATACCAATTATTTCACCATTATAAAGGTGTTTAACCTACCCCCAACCAAGGAAAATTAAAAGGTAAGGGTTATTTCACAATCTCTTCATTATCTGAGGTTGTTTATACGTAATAATCTACTGGGATCTCTTTATCATACACATCCATGTTTCTTAAAATTGTATTTCAAAACGTTTTTACTATTTAAAAGGAATATGGGTTAAAGTAATTTCTACCCTTGGTTGACTTTATATACGAGTTTTATAAAGGAATCTTTCCGTCGTTTTCCAAACAAGGTGTTTTTAACCTTTTCGACAAAATTAACGTAAGATTGTTTTTTAACTTATACGGCGGGTACAGCTATTTTCCACCGTTATAAAATTGTTGAAGCTTCCCTTACAAGCTTATAAGAATATTTTCAAAGAAAATGTTTTATTTTATAAATATATGACTCTTAAATGATTTCAAAATAGAAAGAGATGTTTCTCTAAAAAGAGTTTTGATTTCATCTATGTCAACATCCTTTGATGGATTTTACGCTTATTTGAAGTTGATTTATTATGATACAAAACTTCTATATTGTATTGAAGGTTTTGTGATATGTTTTACCGTGGATGTGTTATTTTTATACCATTAATAGTTTATGGATGAAGTACATACATTTTTTATGCTATTTTTAATACAAATGTTTATGTTATGTTTAAACCATTTCATATGGGAATGCATTGGACTTAATAAGTGACGGGTGGAGCCCGCTATAGCTTCTCGATGAATCCGTAGGTCTCATGAGACAAACTAGTGTCTTAGAACAAGGCCTTGGAAAAATCTTATTTGTAGTCTTGGCACGAGGCCTTGGCTATGTGGTTATGATAGTCCAACATTATGCATTCCAGCATTATGAAAGTGGTTATTGATATTGCATGTGATTATTCGATTAGCAGAATATCCATGTGAATAAGTAAATGGAATTATTTCATTTTATTTTTTCCATATTATGTTGGAGTTCAAGTTTAAAAGGATTTTGTTTTAGTTATACATTCCCATAAATGTTTATTCTTATTTATGAAAGTTTCCGCTATATTGTTATCCTTACTGGGCATTTGAGCTCACCCCTTTTCTATGTTTTATTTTTACCAGGATGTGAAGAAGTGAATTATGAATGACATGCAGGGATATTATGAGGGGATAATAGTGTGGTTTATGGAGACAATATGTTGTTGTAGTAGTTTTTCCCTTTATGATGTAATGTAAAACATTATGAATATATCTAGTGTTTCCAAGGCTACTAAATCAATCAGTATTTCGAGATTTGATCTTTCTTGTGATCATGCCAATGTTATGTAATAATGCACTGACTCTAGGTAACTAGGGTCGGGGCCTTACAGTTGGTATCATAGGAGGGTTAGTACAAACGTTGGAAGCTAGATTTAGATAAACTCTGATTAGAGCACGTAGACCTAAGATGAAATTTGAGGATTAGTATAGAAGAACTTCCTAGAATTTTGGTATTGTAGAGATTTTGCGACTTTTCCGAGAAATAAATCCTTGTCTGGATACGAGCAGGTAGAGGCGGCTCTGGTACAGATGTACCTAGGGGTAAAACCCGAAAACACCGCTTTGAGCTAGACTCAAACGGGAACTGGTGCACGACAATGGGCCTTGCGACACTCTTTGTTACGACACTCTCGGGGGATATGCTTAGGATAACTCTCATTTTCATTAAAAATCATTATGAAGGGTTTATGAGTATATACTTCCTCAAAGAAAACATTTTTATGATTATGGATTATATCCATAAATAGTTCAATTTATGTTAAGTGTTTTATAAGTATGGAATTATGTATTTTGATTCATAAATTGATCTAGTTTATGACATTGTTTAGAAATGGTGCCTAGTGGAAGAAATGGAAACTGTATCAATGCATGCACTCCATGTAGGGATTTCCCTCCTACTCAAGATAATTATTGTGGAGCTGGTGATGCAACTGGTGCCGATCAGCTAATCACCATACTGGGACAACTCACTCAGGTTATGAATAATAACCTTACCTATATGGAGCACCCTGATCTGCAGTGTGGAGGATCAATGTTAGATCAATTCATGAGGAAAAACCCACCAATGTTCAATGGGAGTAGAAATCCCTTAGTATCTGAGCGGTGGAAAAATTCCCTACAGAAAATATTTCAGGTTTTGGGGAGTAGTGAAAGGGAAAAAGTTGTTATGGCAGTCTACCACCTCACTGGATATGCTGATCAATGGTGGTCATTGATTCAAAACATGAAGGAAGATGATGAATTATCAAATATGTAATGGAGAGAGTTCAATGATCTGTTTTTAGAAAAATACTTTTCTCGTGACCATCGAGCAGATATGGAAAGGCAATTTCTGAGTCTGAGACAAAAGGAAGATGAGAATGTCACAAAGTATGAGGCTAATTTTACAAGGTTAGAAAGGTATGCTGGAGATTATATACATAACCCAAGAAGTAAGATTGATCATTTCTTTTATGGGTTAAAACCATTTCTCCATCAAGCATTAGTCTCACAATCCTTCTCGTCGTACGAAGACATTGTCTCATGTGCTATCAAGACAGAGATAGAATTCTCCAAGTCGTATGACTATGAAGCAAAGAATGAGAAGAAGAGATCTGCTGATCAATTTGGGAATGGAAATAAGGGGAAGAAGGGAAAGGTTGAATATCCATCATGTGGTAAATGTGGGAAGAAACACCCCAGTACATGCTTGAAGGGAATGGGTGTCTGTTACAAGTGTGCTGCAAAAGGCCACCAAGATCGTGATTTCAAAGGGAAGAATGAAGCTACCAATGTTCTATGCTACAATTGCAGGGAGATGGGACATTATGAAAAAGAATGTCTTAATAGTCAGGGGAACTTACCTCAGAAAAGCCCGAGGGATCAAGGCCAAGCTTTTGCTATCACTACTGCTGAGGTAGAAGCTCCAAAAGACGAGGTGGAAGGTAATATAATGGTTTCCTCAAGTTTAGAAAATGCATTATTTGATTCTGGATCATCACATTGTTTCAAATCATCCCAGTTTACTAAGAAAATTAGATATTTCCAATTTGATTTAACAAGGGAGTTGTCAGTTAAAACTCTTAAGGGAAGTATCATTGCAACAATGTTTTGTTAATCAGTCCCCATTAGAGCAAATAAATGTTCTTTATCTGCTGATCTCATCGTCATACCTATGATTGAGTTTGATATAATACTCGATATGGATTGGATTTCGGACTATGATGATAAAATTTATTGTAAGAAGAAGGAGGTTACAATTTCTGATGATGCTGATAAGTAACACCTTATCTTTAGAGCAGAATCGTCACCACCAAATTCTTATCTAGATCCACCACCAGTAGCTCAACTAAATTCAATTATTAGGGAGGAAGAGAATGAAAAGACTTTGGGTGAGGAATGGAATATTCAAATAGAGGATGTACCTGTTGTGAATGAATATGTAGATGTGTTTCCGGAAGATTTACATGGACATCCTCCAGAACGAGAAGTTGAGTTTTTCATTGATTTAATTTCTGGATCAAGGCCTATATCGAAGAACCCTTATAGAATGGCCACTATGGAATTATTTGAACTAAAGAAACAACTAGAGGAATTGAGTAAAAAGGGATTTATTCGCCCTAGTGTTTCTCCATGGGGAGTCCCTGTTCTTTTTTTAAAAAGAAAGATGGATCTATGAGGTTATGTATCGACTATAGGGAGATCAATGCTATAACAATAAAGAACAAGTATCAAATACCTCGCATTGATGATTTATTTGACCTACTGCATGGAGCTCAATACTTTTCAAAGATTTTACTTCGATCTGGATACCATCAGTTGTGTGTAAAGAAGGAAGAAATTCTGAAGACAGCATTTCGAACCAGGTACGGGCATTACGAGTTTACTATAATGCCTTTTAAATTGACTAATGCACCCTCTGTATTCATGGATCTGATGAATAGAGTTTTCAAGGAATATCTCGATGAATTTGTGGTGGTATTTATTGAGGATATCTTGGTATACTCCAAAATCTATAAAGATCATGAAAATCACTTGCATTATCCTGAAGACTCTGGGAAGACATGAATTATATGGGAAGTTTAGCAAGTGTGAATTCTGGCTTCATGAGATTTCTTTTCTTGGCCATATTGTCTCTAAATATGGAATCTCTGTTGATCATTCTAAGACCAAGGCAATCCAAGAATGTCCAGCACCTATGAATATAACTGAGGTACGTAGTTTTATTGGTTTAGCATATTATTATCGACATTTCATCCAGAATTTTGCCCGATTGGATAACCTAGTAACAAAGATCACACGTAAAGGGGTTAAATTTGTTTGGACAAAAGGGTGTGAAGAATGTTTCGAAGAACTGAAGAGAAGATGAGTCAATTCTCTTATATTGACTCTACCATCGGTGAATGATGGGTTCTCTATTTATAGTTATTCATCGAAGAAAGGACTTGGTTGTGTCCTTATGCAGAATGATTGGGTTATTGCCTATGCATCATGAGAGTTTAAAATTCATGAGCAAAACTATCCTACTCATGATCTCGAATTTAACACAAGAGGAAAAGGAGATTTCTTGAATTAATCAAGGATTATGATTGTACAATACACTAACACACGGGGAAAGCAAACAAGGTGGCAGATGCTTTGAGCAGAAAAGATCATGGAGTTTTGAATAATATGAGAATTGAAAGGGATCAAATTTTCATGGATCTAGTGAAGATGGATATGGGAATAACCAAGGAAGGTGAAACATAAATTCTTTTTCAAATGGTTTCCAAACCATCTTTACAAGAAAGGATTAAGAGTTCTCAGGCCAATGATGAAGAATTTCAAAAGAAGATTAAAGCTGTGAATGATGGGAGATTGAGAGACATTGTGTATGAAGATAGAATTCTGAAATTCGGGAAGAGACATTGTGTTCCCGATATACCTGAACTAAAAAGGGAATTGCTGGATGATTCTCATAGTTCCAATTTCTCTATACACCATGGGAGCACCAAAATGTCTAGATATTTGAATGAACATTTTTGGTGGGACAACATGAAGAGGGAGATTACTGATTTTGTGCCAAGATGTATGGTTTTTCAACAAGTGAAAGCTGGAAGGAAACAACCTTGAGGAATCATGCAACCTCTTCCCATACTAGAGTGGAAATGAGACAATATTACGATGGACTTTGTCATGGGGCTACCAAAGACTCCTAGAAGGAATGATGAAATATGGGTTATTGTTGATCGTCTTACCAAGTCAGCACATTTTCATTCTATAATAGAAGATCTACCACTGGAACGTCTAGTAAGACTATATATTGATGAAGTTGTGAGACATCATGGAGTACCCCTATCGATTGTTTCTGATCGTGATCCCCGTTTTACTTCAAGATTCTAGAAAACTCTTCAGGAAGCCTTGAATACTGAACTTCATTTAAGAACTTCCTACCACCCTCAAACAGATGGACAATCAGAACATACTATTCAAACCATAGAAGACATGTTGAGATCATGCTCACTTTACTTTCAGGGTATGTGGGATCAATATTTACCTCTGGTAGAATTTTCTTATAACAATAGCTTCCATTCGAGTATTCAGATGGCACCATATGAAGCGTTATATGGAAAGAGATGTCGCACACCAACCTTTTGGGATGACGTTGGTGAAAGAAAACTTGTAGGTCCAGAACTGGTGGAGGAAACAATTGAAAAGGTGAAGGTAATCCAAAATCACATCAAAGTAGTTCAAAGTAGGCAGAAGAGCTATGCTGATAATCAAAGGAAGGATTTGGAATTTCAAGTCGGTGATCTTGTTTTCCTAAAGGTATCTCCATGGAAGGGAGTCTTACGTTTTGGTAAGAAAGGTAAATTTCGTCCTAGGTACATCGGACATTTCGAAATTCTAGAATGAATTGGGGTCGTAGCTTACCGATTGGCAATGCCGCCAAGTCTCTCCAAAGTTCATGATGTGTTCCATATATCTCTATTGAGAAAAAAATGTCTGACCCAATGCATGTACTCACCTATGAGGAATTAGAATTGGGACCTGATTTGTCTTATTGCGAAGAGCCCGTCAAGATTCTTGATACAAGAGAACAAGTACTGAGAAACCAGATGACATGTCTGGTAAATGTTTTGTGGAGAAACAATAAGATGGAAGAGGCAACATGGGAACCTGCAGAAGTTATGATGAAGAACCACCTGTGTCTTTTGATGCGGTAGTATTCTAGAAATTTTGAGGATGAAATTGTTTGAAGGATAGGATAATGTAACACCTCAAGCTTCTACGGTATGCTTCTCTTTCAATAATGTAATAGCGTGTGTTGTACGCAACATCGAGTTCTAACACACACCACAACCGATCAAACTAGCCATTATGAATAGTAATACCTACTTTTTGAAATTTTATAAATTTTATCTCTCAAAATGGACTTCATTTTTGGATTTTTATTATCAAATTTAGCCTAAGGTGAAATTTTGGTACTTTTCGGATAACTTTAATATTTTGATGAATAGTGAAAATTACTAAATTTTAATTAAAAACAACTTTTTTAATCAAAATAATTAATAGTGATAAATTATGAATTTGAGTGATTTTAATTATATTTATAATATATTTTTACCATTTAATACAATTTTGGTCATTGGACATAATTTCACAATTAAACCGAACCTAAACAAGTATCAATCTTTTGATAGTTATTATATCTTAAAAACACGTTTTTTTGTTTTGACAGCGGGAATTAATTTTAAATTAATTTCCTCCACTTCTATGTTTTGAATTTGGAAAAATGGATTCCATATTTGAATCAAGGTATTAAAATTTTTTAAATAGGTAACTTTTATTTTTAGACATTTGAATAATTACTTTGGTAAACATTTTGTTTACCATGGTTAAAGGGTAAATCTGATAATTAAGGGTTAAAAAAATAATATTATAATAATATTAAATCTCCCTAAAACGTGTCCTAAACTAATTTGTTGATGCATGTCTGACACTGGGCATATTTGGGTCGATTTTGGGACCCCATGGTGCCACTTTTAAGTGATAGGGACACTTTATTTTAATTAAGTTAGAATGAATACAAAAATGACACAAGCATATATCTTTTAGAAAAAAAAATTTTACATAGGGTTATATATGTTTTATTTTCAACTATAAATATTAATTAGAAATCTATAAAAGGTTCCTACATAATGGTATTTTATTTATAATTTTTAGACATTAAATAATTTAATTTATTTATGACACAATAATGATGCAGTAATTACAATAATAGTGAAAAATTAAAATGATTGAAATTGTAGATACCCCAATAAATATAATTTGAGACTTTTTATGAATTAAACTAATTTTCTAGATAAATACGACATATTAGGATTTATTTAATTAACTTTTTTCGAATTAATCATTCTGTTATTATTTTTTAAAAAATCAATTATTGAATAATGTCAAAATTTACAGAAAAGAGTTTTTAAAACAAATAATATATTATTAATTGATATTAAATTCCTAAGAATCTAAGGATCGGAAAAGAGACTTATATCATGATAGGTGTATCATTAATGGACCACTTGGGGGTCTCTTTTATGTATATAGTAAGTTAATTAACCATATAATATAAAAATACAAAGGGACATTGTAAAAGTGAAACTAATTAACTAAGAGTTATTACTTAATGATAAGGTTAATATAGTAACCCAAACCTGTCTAAATTATATTGGTTGAGTGGTTTTAGACCCATCCACACCTTAACCTTTAAATAATCCACTTTGGAGCCATTATAAACCGAATATGAATTTATTATAAAATAATATTTCTAGCTTTTCCAAAGGTGCCCCTCGCCCATCTTATAAAAGGGCAATCTCCCTTCTCATTAACTCACACCTCCAAAGCCTTTTGGTTCGGCCATCCTCTTCCCAAAAACTCTCTCAACTTCCCTCACTTCATCCTAGAGGCCTTACTTTAGTCAGAAAGCCATCTTATGGAGCCCTTTTGATCAAATCAAAAAGAACAACCTGAAGAAGAGGTAATGATTTCACCACCCTTTTTCAAGTCCCTTTCTTTTTCAACTTCTTCTTTCTTTGTTATTACCATTATAAAATAAAAAATCAAGTATATTATATATACTGTGATGTTATTATAAATATGGTACAATAATATTCAGTATTCTATCCATCCATTGAATAACTTGTCACCATACGTGCGTACGTACGACTTACCGTCTCCACGTCGTGGTGTAATTGTTATTCAATAAATTATTATTTGGATGGGTATAATAATGATTTATAATTCATGTAAATAATAAATATAACATTATAATAATTCTTTATATATGATATACCATTCAATTATATATTATTTTAATATCAAAAGAATGATATTGTCGCTCGTGCGTACGTACGGACTACCGTCTCCATGAACGCGATGAGAGTCATTCTCCATCGTATCAATTCAAGTCTAATTATCATTTGATGATTAATAATAGTATCTAAGGACTTGATATCATTATGGATATGATTAAGATACAACCTATCGATGACAAACACGACCTACATAACAAAACATATAAAATAAAACGAGTAAGTTAACACCCGAAACAACGATAATACTAAGATATTATTAACAAATCAATGTTAAAAGATCATATATGATATCATATTAATTTATATGATTCTTGTATAATTTTATAACAATTATTTCACCATTATACAGGAGGTTAACCTACCCCCAACCAAGGAAGAGTACAAGGTAAGGGTTATTTCACAATATTTTCATTATCTGAGGTTGTTTATACGTAATAATCTACTGGGATCTCTTTATCATCGACATCCATGTTCCTTAAAAATGTATTTCAAAACGTTTTTACTATTTTAATGGAATATGGATTAAATTAATTTATACCCTTTTTTGAATTTTTATAAGTGTTTTATAAAGGAATATTTCCGTCTTTTTTCAAACAAGGTGCTTTTTAACCTTTTTGACAGAATTAAGGTAAGAATGTTTTTTAACTTACGCGGTGGGTACAACTATTTTCCACAATTATAAAATTGTCGTAGCTTCCCTTATAAGATTATAAGAATATTTTAAAAGAAAATTTTTTAATTTATAAATATATGAATCTTAAATGACTTCAAAATAAGAAGATACATTTCTCTAAAAAGAGTTTTGATTTAATCTATGTCTACATCCTTTGATGGATTTTACGCTTATTTGAAGTTGATTTATTATGATACAAAACTTCTATATTGTATTGAGGATTTTTTGATATGTTTGACTGTGGATGTGTTATTTTTATACAATTAAAAGTTTATGGATGATGTATTTACATTTCGTATGCTAGTTTTAATACGAATGTTTATGTTATGTTTAAACCTTTTCATATGGGAATGAATTGGACTTAATATGTGACGGGTGGAGCCCGCTATAGCTACTCGATGCATCGGTAGGTCTCATGAGACAAACTAGTGTCTTGACACAGGGCCTTGGAAAAATCTTATTTGTAGTCTTGGCATGAGGCCTTGGCTATGTGGTTATGATAGTCTGGCATTATGCATTCTATCATTATGAATGTGGTTATTGATATTGCATGTGATTATTCGATTAATTGAATATCTATGTGAATAAGTAAATGGAATTATTTCATTTTATTTTTTCCATACTATATTGAAGTTCAAGTTTAAAAGGCTTTTGTTTTAGTTATACATTGCCTTAAATGTTTATTATTTTTTATGAAAGTTTTCTCTATATTGTTATCCTTACCGAGCATTTGAGCTCACCCCTTTTCTATGTTTTATTTTTCCCAGGATGTGAAGAAGAAAATTATGAATGACCTGCAGGGATATTATGAGGCGATAATAGTGTGGTCTATGAAGAAAATATGTTTTTGTAGTAGTTTTTCACTTTATGATGTAATGTAAAACATTATGAATATATCTAGTGTTTCCAAGGCTACTAAACCAATCAGTCTTTCGAGATTTGATCTTTCTTGTGATCATGCCAATGTTATGTAATAATGCACCGACTCTACGTAAATATGGTCGGGGTGTTACAAATAAACCTAAACATAGTAGAACATATCCGAAAATATAATTAATAACCCTAAAAAATATCACATTAAACCACAAAATGGTTGTCTTTAACATTTTACATCATATAAAACATAAACTTATCGACCCATGCTGGTATATAAAACTATTATGTAATCTTTATTTAAAAAAACATAATTTACAATGTTATTAAACCTTATCTATGATTCTAACTATGATATCCACAATCCCACACTTCTAAATCAAGTTCTAAATATATAATCATAACATTTTAAGCTTTTATAATGATAAACATTAACCAATTTTAGTCATCCAGAACATAAAACTCCAACAAATTTTTTACTTTTAAATACCAATGCAACTCTTAGGTTTAGAGATTTATATATAAAATACAAAGACATACATAACAATATCCATGTAATTTCATGCCTAATTTTTCAATATATACTCAACCATTATTATTCCCTAATATTTCCCCAATCATCAACCTAATGAAAAAATCATAAATAAATCATAATTAATAACAATATTTATAACCTGTCAAATTTTGATGAAAATAATTTTAAGACTATATGCTAATTAATTGAAAACATAATAATTTATAAATAAATATATTTAGAGAGAATATTACTATAATGATGAAATACACAAACTGTATGAGCACAACATAGGATATTTTCATACAAATTAAAACACTGATTATATGTATGGAGTAATGGAAGAAAACAATAATAGAAAAAAATATTAATATGAGTGAACAACCAGGATCCATTTGAAATAATTATTATGTCAATGAAAATATAATAACCATTTATGAAAATTATGAAACTATGTTATTTTATTGGGTAATTAAAAATTAATCACGAAATCCTGGAATGGCATAATTCCATCAGTCTCATGGGAGTTCATTTCATTAGTTAACTTCAACATCACTTATTAATTATTTTCATAAATATGCTTAGTTGATTATTAGAAGAATAAAAAATAATTCATCTCTTATGTGTAATAATTGTGTAGTTATTTTTTGTCACATTACCCAATACATTATTGGGAATTAATAATCCCAAATATCACATGTAAAAAATTACACTTATATTTTTTATAAAATTATAAATAAAACATTAATCAATAATTTACATTTTCCATATCATGAAAAAAATACATGGATGCGATCATTTTTTCCCAGCAATCAAGGCTTGATTTAGCTATAAATAGAAATTTTTTCCAAATAATAACTATTAAACATCATAACTAACAATTCAAAAAATATATAAATGGTATCCATAGATGGAATTTCAATGAAATAGTGATATAACTTAGGGATGTTGAGATAGATTAAAATACCTTTAAAATAACATTTAGTATCATTATAGGAATAAAATCAGAAAATATCCTTTTCATTTAGAACAATTAACATCTAAAATTTACAAAGATATTTCAAAAAATATTTCCATTGATAATTATAATTGAAATATTTATTTTTATATTTCTAGAAATTAGTTGTTATTATGTATGTAAAATCCATTTATGTAATAAATGTGAAATATAAAAATCATTTTCAATATTTTCAATAGGGTGTTAAAAGATATGCGTGCTTAAAAAATTTCTAAACATTAAATTTTAATCCATTAAAAAAAAGATAAATGATCCAATAAAAAAATATACAAAATAATTAATGATTAAAAAAATAATTCTACTAATAATTACAGAAATATCAAAGAATGTTTTAGTTTAAATTATTTATATTCATTAAAGAAACATTTTTAAAGAAATAAATTATGGTTTATTAGAAAAAACCATTGAAGGAAAGAACATAAAAAAAATTAAATACCATGACCATAAAAAATTCATGATAATATATTTCATTGGATATTATATACACCTTTTAAATAAATATACGAGTATCAATCGAAACAAGTCTTAATAAAGGATGTTTGAAATATAAAACCATAGTAAATTGGGTAATACTATAGTCAAAAATCTCTTGAATAAATTAAAATAACATTATTATATATAATAAATTATTTACACAAAGTAATATGTGAAAATATATTAATTGAGTAGTAATTACACCATATATAATAAAACATGGTCCATAATTTAAATAATATCTCAATGAAATCAAATTAATACCATGAAAACCCTTCGATCATTTATAAAATTGTAATCAAAATATCATGACTAATATAACATGAATGGAACCATAAATATCATTATCATATATTAATAAGTATATAATATCCCAATAAAGGGAATATACACCTTATAAATGGTCATAGGTTCATAAAAACAATAGATGTCATAAAGCGACAATAGTTAGAAGAATATTCCTTACAAATATTAAATCATAGAATGTTAATATTAATCTATAAATTGATTATGTGTTCTAATATTAAACCAATTAATTAAAAGTTAGAAATATGATAAAATAAAAAAATATTTTATTTCAAAATTAATAATTACTTGTCATATTCAATTATGAACAATTTTGGCCCAAGTATTCGAAATTGAGTTAAGAACCCCATTAACCCATGTTAAGACTAGCTATGTGTGTACCTCAATTGCATTGTACTAAAATTATACTAATTGTTCACATGCTGAATAATATTTTATTGATTTATAAATATATCATTAAAAAATTTAATTAATTATTTATAAGACATATTAATGTATATAATTAGATATTTCTACATAAGGTGTTTTGAGGACATGCAGTTCATAAATTCAAAATTACATTGGTATTTTGTATGTGGTCAAAGTTTTCATGGTTAAATTATCTCCCAAATAATAAAAATTACTTAACAATAATTTTTCTTTGTAAAATAAATTTCTAGAACCATAAATGGGAATGAAATATTAAAAATTAATCACATATCTTCAAAGATATTGTAATCCACACCTACACACGAACGACATTACCATATACCAATTGAGGGGAGGGTTACAAAATAGTTTATATAATATCATTAATAATGTATAAATATTTCATCAATATCATATTTAAATATATTAGATATATCAAAATAGAAAACCATAATATTCATTGATGAAAAGGAAACACATCACTTAGTGTAGGTGGTAGTTGACACGTACACATGAATGTTTTTTTCTTTCCCATAGGATTTTTAAGGATATAAATAAGGTTGTGTAATTAAATGAAAAATATAAAATAATATTGTATGAACTAATGATATTATATTATCATTCTAAGAAAAATATTTATGGATTTTCAAGAATCAATAAAATAAAAACAATTGGATGAGATGATTGCATCCTCTTCAAATAATAATGTTTTTGTCTCTCATTAAGGTCCATTTAGAACATATTTTAAGAAGACAAAAACTGTTATAATATTGATATGGAAGTTCATAAGTGGTTTTTGATGTTTTTGGTAAATCTAAATGAAAGATAATGTTTATGTTAAATATTAGGAGTTAAGAAATTATATAAGATAAGGTAGGGGCCCTTAGAATTACATGTATTGACAAAATGATATAAATTAATATTGTAACTGCCCCAAATTTCTAAAAGAGTAAATTTTATTTGATACCGTATGTGAAAAAAACCAAATATAGAAGAGAACATAAATGCTTGAAACATTATTGTATAATTAATATTGTTAATAAATTTAATGTATTACAAAGCTTCTATTGCTATAAATATTAATTTATCATATATTAGAAAAAAATTTCTTTGATGGATTATTGTACAAGAAAGAAAAAGTTTCACCAAACCACAATATATTATTAAAATTATATTATATAATATAAAAATATATAAACAAAATCTAAAATTATATTTATGAATAATAATAACTAACTTATAAAAATTTATGTTTTATAGAAATATAAAATTCATTCGTTTGTTAAAATATAATTTGAAATGAATATAAAAATGAATTCAATATAGAGGAAATATTTTTTTGATAAAAAAGGTGGAATGTGATAATAAATTAATTTAATTAATTAATTTAAATGTATTAATGAAATATATATGTTATATGTTTAATAAAATATTTTTTAAATATATAAAATTTATTTTATAGACATAAAATAAGAACAAACCCAATTTTATGCATAAAAAGAAATATTTTTCATAATGAAAGATTTTCCACAAATAGATGAAAAATATTATTTATAACTAAATATTGGAAATTATTTATATTTTATACTATTGAATTAATATATATTTTTGAATAAATATTTCAAAATTATATTATTATGAATTTTGGGTATTTTTCTATTATGTTTCATTTTTTTATATGTAATAAAAATACAAAATTTTAATTGTATTCTTATTTTACATGTAATTTATTTATATAGTTAAATTATATATTAATTTATTTAAAGTATATATAGTTCTATTATAAATCAACTATAACTATTCAGTTCATTTTAAAAAAAATTATTGAAATTGGATATTAAAAATTTTCAATCTTTTTAATATTTTTCAGTAAAAACCCCATTGTTCGTCGTATCTGTGGGATTAAATCTGAATTAATTTCTACAAAATATGTGATCAAAATTTTGAAAAATTGATAACATATTTGTAATCATACTAATATATAATTTCAAATAAGTTCAAAATGGTTTTTGAATAAAAAGAATAGTGAATATAGTTAAAATTAAATATAGTGATTAAGATAAAAGTAATCTTTATAAGGAACTAAACCTGAAAAAATAAGGACACAAATGACATGTTTAATTTCCCAAAAACTATTTTATAAACCTATTTAGACCATATAATCAATTTTCTATATATTATTATTATTGGTGGCACAACATATAAGGGATACATTTCGATTGTTTTTACCTTTTAATATTTAAAATAATGTCACTTCTCTACAATAAAACGGCATTAACCCCTAAAAATTATTGACACCTATAAATCCAATCATCTCAACACAAATATTCCACAGTATGATTAAAAAATAACTTCACAAATAATATTTTCATAAATTTGGGATTTATCAATACAGGTAATTCTTTTGATATAAATCAAATGGAATTAGAAGAATAAGAGGTAATTCTCATAAATAGTCACTATTGATTTATTTACTTCAACACCATATCAATTATTTTTTATATCATTCATAATTAAAAATAACATATAATAAATATACTGAGTGATTTATATTCTAATATGATGACCAACATGTTCTTCCAGATCCATAAAATTAGAACGGAATCACCATTCGTCTATATGGAGGTCTATCACCTCATAAATTGATGTAATTTTTTCCATTGAAAAGCATTCAAGGTTGGAAATAATAATGGATTTATTGTTCATATATTATATTCATAGTATTTTTAATTTATTTATTCTTATGACATTTTTAATATAACACATAACATTATCACTTCCATTGTTTGGGAATACTATAACTTAAGTGTTGGATGTGTGGTCTATTAGATCCTCAATGTGATGTCATTCGTTCATTTTATTCATGGAATGTATTAAGGATAGTCATAATAAACCCATGTGAAATAAATGACACAAATAAAACAATGGAAATATTATATACTTATATATATCCTTTAACTTTCATTCTTTGAAATACAACATTGAAATACAAGTAGCATTCATGTGTACTTACGACATATTGTATCCTTGAATGGTGCATTTCATTTCTACAATAAAATATTATGGAATACTATAAATACATGTATAGTGATTATATATGATAAATAAATCATGTTTCACATTATTTAGATTCTAAAATCATGATCTATGTAATAAGAACAAAAATATTCAGTCAAAACATACTGGAAAAAATATGAAATTGACACAATAAATTGTGAAACTATTGTATTATTATTAATTAATGGGTAATAAGATATTTTCATATGATAATATATGATATTATTAATATTTTTATAGTTCTGGTATAAAATGGTGACATTTTTAGAACCATTATACATAAAGATAAAGGATGTTCACCCAAAAGTAAAGGCAATGTAAGGTATTTCATCTCAATTTCCTCACATTAAGGAATCCTACAATGTCATGAACATATTTTATTTAATATGGTGTATATACTTTCAATTTTTCATATAATATCATTAATAATTTATTTTTATGATTTATTGAGTTCTAATTTTAGTCATTTCATCTGAGCGGATTTGGACATAAAGTTGCCATGTGGTGAAAACATTTCATAACTCAATTCCTTTTAAATGGGTTATATATCTTCCCCATTTTCATTAATAATATATGACAATTTAAATAATTACATTCAATATGTATTTTTTTATTTCCACTTCTACTATTTATATTTAGTTTTTATAATCACAATTAACTCATTGATTAATTATCAGTTCTACATTATAATAATTCCAAGAGTTTACTTCATAATCTAATTCTAATCTTGAATGATAATTCATGAAATACCAATAAAAGAATATATAATATCAATTTTTTCATAAAACCATTTATTTTGTCCTTTTATGGTTGTTCATGAAATTTTTCATTAAATAGTACAATTGTCACTAACTGGTACTCAAAATAGTTTAGAATTTTTTTTGGAAAAACTGAAATCATTTCTCTATTCAGTAAGAAATATTTTCTTTCTAAAACCATGTTTTTTAAAATTATTCAGAAAATTGAATTTGATATTTTATAAATTAATTATTAAGTGAGTTTTTACACCACTTTTATTTTATATTTCTTTCAATGTTTTCTTCTTATCTTGTTTCAAATAATGATTTTTTTATTTTTACTCCATGATGAAATGTTATTTTTAATGTTCACAACATGTACTAATTTAATCGTCATAATTTATTTGATTGTTATTTTTTATTTTTAAAAGAATAAATTTTATGGGTAGTACATTGAAACATTATTTTCAAATAAAATTATTTTAAAAAATGATTTAATGTTAATTGTGTATTTTCATCATGATATTTTTTAAAATATTTTTATTACATTTTTATTAATCAATAAAAAACCCATAAATTTTACTCTACATTGGATATATTGTTTTCATAGAATATTAATTATCACTCTAGATGGTTTATTATTTATTTATCCAAATATATTATTGAAATTTACATCTATTTTTTATTATGCAGTCCCCTTAAAATATTCAATTTATAATGATAATTAAAAATTTCCATTATCCTAGATATCTATATCCTTTATCATGGATATAATATTTTTTGTAAACCATATACAATTTTTACATATGGTGGGTACATGATAGTTATTTGAATAACATTTTATAAATTTATAATTTTTAATATTGTCCTCAATACTTTTTTTTAACAGAATTTTTTCATGAAATAATATATTATTTGATATATAAAGAATTATTTTCATATGTACAACACTGGTGGGGCTCTATTATAGATAGCCCATCGATTCATCAGAATACTTGTGGGACGATATATTTTTACAGATTTATTGGGGTTCTAAAAAATTATATTTTAAACTATTGTAGGAATGGTATTGGATTTAAAGGTATCATGTACCTAAGAAACATTGAGTCCTATAATTAATAACTTCCTTTATTTTGATTCATTAATTATTATCCATAAAATTTTCAATATGAAAAAATTGATAGATTAATGTCATTTTTTTATTTATTAAATAAAATGGTCATTAATTATTAATTTTTCTATATTCATTATGCATTATCCAATTATTTTTAACTGAATGTGGGTTCAGTTATTTAATTTAAATATTTTTTTGCACATCCTATAATTAACTACATGACATTTGTGTTTAATTATTTACCTTTTATTTTTGATTTATTTTTACTGATCCATTATTGCTAAAAATGTACTTAACCTTATCAATCATTTGATCTTACCCTAATTTTGTATCTTATCCATATGATATGAAGAGAATATATTTTAATGGGTTTTCAAGGATTAATTTTATTGTACATTTAATATGTTGTATTTATTTATCAATTTACCAATATAAAATGGGCTTCACGTATATAATCTGGAATTCCAAAAATCCAATATATTTATCCTTTCAATATCTAATTCCATGAAATAATTACTAAGTAATGGTTATAGACATCAGTTCTATGCTTACTGATGTTAGCTCACTATACATGGTATTAGAGAATCAAAAGTAGTGAACATGGTAATTCGATTTAAGAAAATAATAATTAGAAAACATATCCCTAAGGTTTAATTTTGGGATATGTATATAAGAACATCCTAATGTTTCTATTAAATATATATTATGTGGTTTTCCTATCAATACATATATGTATGTATTCATAAAGTGGACTTAGTTATGGAAAATATATTCATAGGGGTAACGACTCTGAAATGGTTTTTCAATTCTTTCTAGAGTGTAACCTAGAACATGATAAAATGACTTAATGTCTGCCTGATAAAACACTACTGGGGGACACACATAAGATATTTCACATTTTATTTACAAACAATTATAAATGATTTGAAGAGGAAATAAAAATGAATGGCCTAGGATAAACCATAGACCAATGAATAACCTATATTTAAATTAAATTGATTAATTATTTATATATTATGGTTTTATTGAAAATGTCAGATAAAATTACATTTAGTTGTTAATGTTATTTCATGGATTACCATTATATTTTTTTTTAAATCAGATTAATACTATTTAGGAAAAGGAAAACAAGAATGAAGGGTGAAAACCCATCAAATATAGTAAGGTCATAGGTCTTGAATCCATGATCAAAAGATGATAAGGATTTCAAACCATCCATTGGACAATATGATGTCCTGGTTATGGTGTAATTATTTCTAGTTAAAAAATGAGATGAATAAATATTAGTAATAAACCAATATTGTTACTATTTTAGGTTTATGGATTAATATATTAATAATATTTTATTTTTATCTTAGTTAGAGACATATATAATGACTTTTAACTCTATTATAGGCCATATGATCCATTAAACATGTATTTTAGTGCATTAAAATTCAAATTTATTCTTTAGATATCCATTTATTACTGTAATGAAAGAATTATAATTTGAATTAAAAAATGATGAAATTATTATTAATAAATTTTCATGTATCAATGAATTATATTTAATTATAATATTGTTTAATAATATAACTCCTCATCATTAGGAAAATTATCATAAAACAATAATGTTGTCATAATTCCATCATTTTTATTGAAGTGGTTGACTTTTAAGTTATTATAAATTTATGGAATGGAGGCCCTCAACCTCGCATTAATCATTGAATTATTTTCATAAATTATTTCAGTCATCCATATAATTATTAATAATTTCTCAATATATACGTAACTTAACATTCAAATTATGTTCTCATACTTAGAGACCATTTATGTGATTTTCTGTGTTACGTTTTACTTATCCATCTATCTTATTAAAATGATATGATATTAATTTTTTTTAATTATAAAGGATATAAGAATTATTTTTTTGAAATATCATACCCTATATCTCCAAGATCAAGTTTAAATTGTAAGGACAAATTTTTTTTTTTGGGAGAATGTAACACATTGAAAATTCATAGAGTATCTTTTTTTATAAAGCATATACAACACACAACACAAATCTTAGAAATTAATATAACCAATCAAGCGAATAATTAATTTTTAAATTTTTTTTAAAAAATAATTCTATATCTTCATATGCATTTAATATAGATTTATCTTTCATTACACGCAAAAAATACATTCTGTAACATCTTGAATTACACAGAAAAATAATGCTTTACCGAACAATACTATATTATTAAAATATTATTTTTCAACATAATAATATATAATATTTTCATTAAATTATTGGTAATCAATAAGATTCACTAACATATTAAAATATATGGTTTACAGAAATATAAAATCAATTCATTAGTTACCAATTAATTATAAATGAATATAATAAAAAATTAAAAAAATTAATTGTATTTATGATGAAAATGGTTAATTACATTAAAGAAATAAATTAATTACAATTATAGAATGATTATAATGAAATATATATTTAATATATTCAAAAGAAATTTTTTTTACATTCATCCATCATTTTTCATGGAATAAAATAATAATAAACATCTATTCACACATAAAAATCAATATTTTATTATATGTAATGTTGTGGCCTTTTGATGGTGAAACTACATTTAAACTAAATTTTGGAAATTTCATAAATTTTAAATTTTGAAAAAAATTGAAATCTTAATGTTAAAATTATTTTAGGATAAATTTTTCATTTATTTTTAAGAAGAATTATTTTTTAATGAATAATGGTAAATATAGAATTTTAATTAAAAGATACTTTTTCATCTAATTTATTTATATTTATAATTATATTTTAAATTGGTTTTATAGAGTATTTAGTTAATTTACATACCAATAAATTCAATTTTTCTTATTGGAATCAATTTCACATTGAAATTGGATATAAAGACATTTAAAACATTTGAACACATTTCTTTAAAACCCTGCATTGTTGTCCCATCTACGAGATTAAATTTAAATTTATTTATACCACTTATATTATTAGAATTTATAAAAAAATCATTTTTGGAAGCATAATAATTTTTTACTCTTAGTATTTTTTTACTTTGTTATTTAACAAAAGTTAAATGAAGTTAAAATTAATTATTATGATTAATGTAAAATCAATCTTATCATGGGACTAAACATTAATATTAGGGGATGTAGTTACCTATTGAAATTTTGTAGACCTATTTAATGGCCTTATTTCGACCACATAATCCATATTATATAATGTCAATTATTATTGGAGTCATCTAATGTAAGGTAGGCATATCAATAGTTTTTACCTCTATATATGTACAAGAATACCACTACTCCTCCACTATAAAAGAGAACTCAACCCTCCCACTTATTCACGCCTATAAATCGATTTGGATCATCAAAAATATAAAAACTTATCCCTATATCCCTATCCTCATCATATAAGTCTCAATTTAGGTAGAATGAAACCCAAAGAAGTATTTTGGTGTAAACTAAAGGAGTTTATTGAATAAAATGAAACACTCTTCAACAATCACTTTTTATTCATTTATATATCCCCCAAAAAAGTTTATTTTATATCAAAATAATTTAATAACATATGTATATTTAATATAATTTTATTTTTTGATATTATATCTACCTACACATTCACACACATCCATCAAATGGGAGTATAAATCCTCATTTTTTTATATGGTCGACACCTACCTCACAAATCGATGTCATTAATTTTTCCATTTTCAACCTCTGAAGGTTGAAAATAATGATGTTTTTGTATTTTACATATTATATATATATATATCATACTTATGATTTATTTATAATTATATAATTATTTATATAACATATACCATTAAATATTTCTATTTTGTTTCAATACAATAACATCATTTGGGGATGTCTTGATAACCGCCTCTTCAATGCTATTGGATTCCTTGAAACTATACATGGAATGTATTCATGATGGTCTGAGTAATAATATGTGATATACGCAATTTATAAATAGTAATATTATTTTAATATATATATATATACAAATATCATTTAATTTTTTATTTTAAATACAATATAAAAATGGATGTAGTGTTCTTATATACATACATCCTAATGTATGCATGAATGGTGTAATTAATTTCTTATATCAAAATATTATTGAGTATTATAAATAAATATATACTGAACATATGTGATAATTAAATTAATTTTTTCATTATGTATATGAGTAAATCACAATCTATGTAATAATAATAAAAATAAAAAGTTAAAACATACTCAAAAAACTAGGCAATTAACACACGAAATAGTGGAAATAATTAATTGTTATGATAAAATGGGTAATGAAATATTATGATAAGATCATATTTGATCTTATAAAATTGATTATTATTCTAGAATATGTTTATTTACTTATTTAAAAATAGTTTACAAGATGATAATATGTATTCCTCAAAAAATACAAGGTACAGTATTCCATCTCAATTTAATTTCATTAAGGTGTATTTTTAATGTACTGAACCTAGTTTAATTTATGTGGTTTATATACTTTAACATTTACATTTAACATTAGGGAAAATATATTACTCATGGTATTATGAATTAAAATTTTTATTATTTCATATAATTAAATTTTAACTTCATGTTACATAGTGGTAATGAAATTTCATAACTCTATTACGTTTTAATGGTTTATATTACTTCCCCGTTGTCGTTAATAATATAATATTATGTGTATTAGGAGTTTAGTATATATTGATGTATTTGAAATTAATATATTTTTATTTATTTTTGATATGTATAATCAAATCTTTGATTAATTCTCACATCATCAGTATGATCATTTTAAGGGTTTATTTCACAATCTCATTATTATTGAGATTAATTTTTCCTGAAATTCCATTATATTAGTTGATATGATCAATGTTAAATAATAAATTTTATTTCAATCTCATTTGGTAATTCATGAGAGTATTCAAGTAATAATACATTTTTCCACTCTTTGGTAATCAATTTTTTTTTAAAAATTCTTTTATAAAAACCCAATATCATTTCTCTATTTGTTCAGAAATATATTTTCTAATTAAACTATGATTTATATATATATTTATACACAATCAAAATGATTTATTAAAATGAATTTTACATCTTATTTCATTTATAAATTTTTTCAATGGAAAATTACTGTCTCTTTCCAAACATAAAAATATTCTATCCTTTTTACCATAAGAATGAATGTTCTTTTTATCTTGTACGACATGTGCATATATTCCCACAATCATTTCATTTTATATTCCATTAAAAGTTTTTAAAAATAAATTTTAATGATGTTTTTTAAAATAAAATTTCAAAAAAAATTCCTGTCAAAATTTTTTTCAAAATGAAAAGTATATCATTCTCAAGAATGTTATCATAATATCTTTTTTTAATTTATATTCATCGAAGGAAACAACACATTGTAATTACTCCACATGGGATATGTTGTATTTATGCCATCCTTATTCATCATCTTTATGGAATATGATTTATTCGGATAAGGATAGTATTCAAATTCACATTATTTTTTAATTTTCTTATTTGAAAAAAAAAATCAATTTATAATGATTATTAAACATTAATGTTCCCCAAAATATCCATATCTTGTATCATGGATATGGTTATTTATTAACCAGTATAATTTTTTTACATACAGTATGAACTTCATATTTATTTGATAAATTCAGGAAATATGAATAAATCTGAACCATTTACTCATTATATATATTTTATAAGGAACATTTTTCATTAATTAAATGAATTATTTTATATATTTGTAATGATTTGGATAGGTATGACATGAGCATGGGATGATTATCGTTATTCCCTTGATGCATCAGTATTCTCATGGGAAGAGTTAGATGGATAGTATTAGTGGGGTTCTTAGACAATATTTTAAATGATTTTGTGAAATTTCATTCTAGTAAAGGTATCATGTTCCTTGGATACATGATGTCAAATACTCAAGTAGTTTCTTCATTTTGATTCAGTTATTATTATCGATGATATATTCACTATGAAAAAATCTTTGGTTTCTATTCATTCTCAGTTTATTTTTTAAATGGTATTTTTGTTCAGTTATTTACATTCTATATTGTTTACACACTCCCTATTATAGATTACATGTCATGTATTCTCAATTATTCACCTTTCTATGTTTCATGGTTTTAATTGATTCATTCTCTCTTATACTAAGCATACCCTAATTTGGAATTTGTGTTCACACTTATTTTTGTTCTTTTTCCCAGGTTATGACAACAATACCATAGAATGAGTTTTTACAGATGTAGTTTATTTGATTTTTTTTTATTATGTTTCAATTTCTATTTCCCAATGTAAAATGGGTATAATATAGGTAATGTAGTTTTCCAAGAAATCTAAACATTCAATCCTTCAAGATTTTATTATACAAACTCATGACAATATAATGGTTGTAGAAACTAGTTTTGGGAATATATGGGTTATGATGCTTCAAATATTCTTCATAAAGTGGAAGAGGAAAAATATATTTTGAATTTTGTGTGAGTATAAGTCTAAAAAACTATTATTTGAAAATTTATAAATGATTCTGTGATATTTGATCCATTATTTTATTTGTTTGATCCTATAAGGACTCAGCCATAAAACATTACATAAGCTTGAAATTTTTTCATAATTCACATTGACGATCTTTTCAGGTTTAGAGTTTTAGAGAATTCGGCCATAAATATTACATCTCAAAAAAATATACAAAGTAGACACTTCTACTCAGTATCCATTTTTTTATAAAATAAAAACATAAAAAATAACATGTCTAGTTCCATGTTTTAGACAACAGAACTTTTAATTGAATCTATCCTTGACCCTATTAATCATTAAGTCCTCTAAAAAACATTTTAAAACATGGGGTGAGTATAAAATGCACAGTAAGGGTTATAAAATAAGGAAAGGAAACATTAACCCATGAATAAATAAAAATCAATGAATATATACTTTTCAATTTTAATACACCTCTTGAAATTATACTATTTATGAATAACACATAGAAATCATAAATCATAAAGGTAACTTGTGGCATACATAACATACATACATTGTAGTTATCACATCTACATAGGGAGTTTCTTTGGAATACCCATCACAGTATATTCCCTTAATCACTTAGGGGAAACATTAACGTTTACCTCTGTCATGTTACCTAGTACATTGAATATCTATATAAGTCTCACCCTCCCTAGGTTTATCACGGAAGCAACCGTATATGTAAACAATGCCCAATAACCATAACATATCCATAACTCATAAAAAAACATAAAAACAATAATATTTCAACATTGAAATCCCAATATATCATTTCAAGATATTGACATAATCAATGCTTTATCAAACCATTTTCAAAACCATTTAAAACATTTAATAAAGATATTTTTGAATCAATGTTTCCCATACCAATTTAAATCTTTTAAAGTGATTAACATTTTTTATCGTTAATGTCCATATAAATAAATCTTAAAAAACATTTTTGAAACATGGAAATTAATGAGAATGATTTAGAATACTAAATCCTTAAAACATTTAAAAAGATATTTTAGTTAAAGAGTTTCTAGAAAAATAAACGATGCTTGAATAAAAATAATTGAGAACTAACATTAATAAAAACTTTATAATATCTTGAGAATAATGGTATTCATCATATAATATGCCAATGGATATTATATACAACATATGAAATTAAATTGGTTCAAAATAACAATGAAGTATCTATGGAATATAAATTGAGAGGAAATCCCTTATACAGATGGTATCCTTAGATTAAAGATAAATCAATTACATAATAATGTGTCAGAAATAAAAATACAATCAATATTATTGGATATTTAGTGTAAATCCATTCGAGGACATTCACACATGTTCTTCTCAAGAAAATACCAATGACATGGATGTTTAACTCAATGAATGAAAATTGAGTTAAAATTTCTCTTATCTTGTTCATATCAATGACTTGAGAATTTATCAATGGAGTGATTATGTGTATCAAAAGTAAATCCAAAAAAAGGGGAGTGGAAATTACAACATAAATAAATAAATATTTATTCTACACATAATCATATCATGACATAATTAAGAATTAGAAGATTAACTCAAGGAATAGAAATTGGTTTAAAAGGCTCCCTTATAGATTTGGTAACTTATGAAACATACAACCCATAGAAGAAGGGTCATAAAATAAAGATGTAAATACCCATAAATTGATTTATATTACACAATTAATACAATAATGGGTAGTAAATACAACACACAAAATTAAATAGTGACAAATATAGAATGAATCTCACATGAATAAAAAGTGAGATGAAAATCCCTAACCACGTTGTATTCAATCGAGTTGTATGCCAAAAAGTTAATAACCAACAAACGATTAATAGAATAACATTAATATAAATAGATTAATCATAATATAGACCAAATTAAATTACAAAATACACCACATGCAATAAATTTTGTGGAGAACAATGGAAATCTAACGGAATTAAAAGTGAGATATGAAAACCCCTTACTTCGTGTCTGACTTGACCAGTTCATTCTTTAATCTCCTGAATAATAAAATAAAGTTAATTTATAATTGATTAGGAACCTTTATAAAGTTTATTTTTAATCCATTTATATCACTTATTACCATGTTATAAACATTATGGAATTATTTATGTTAATAACAGTCTTTTTGTCAATATTTGGTACTTAAATCAAAAATGGACTTCTTATAATTTCTGGTTGTTCATGTGGTCAAAAGTTCACTACATACAGAATTATGTTCATGATTTATATATCTAATATATAATATATATATATTATATACTTTCATTGATAATAGTACATAACATTTGGAGGTAAGAAATTAAATGCACCATTCATGGAGACGATAAGCCTTACATACACATGAATGCTACTTTCATTTCTATTTCATATTTAATGGAATGAAAGAATAATGATACATAGGTATATTATAATTGTAGTCTAATATAATATATATATTCTCAATAACTCCATACTTTATACATCCCACATATGGTATGAATGAGTCATATAACTTTGGGGGGGCGGTAGTCCGCACTTCCTAAAATGAAATTATCGTGTTTACACATAATAGAAATAATAATGGTATGTTTGTAAATAAAAATTACAGAAGAATAAGGAAAAAATACACATTATTTATATCATATATAAAAACATTTCAATCTTAATGGAACCATGATATGTGTTATTAGATAATTGAACAATCATCGCTTCATGAGGCTTTAGTTTTCCATCCACGGAAATAGTATATTCTTCACCCATTAGTTGGAGGTGTGTGTAAGTGTAGTTTGAATAATTCTCATAACTAAATCATATTATATTGAGGATTATATTTTTGTTATAAAATAATGGAATAAAAAGAATTTGTGGGGTTGGAGAAGTAAAATAAATGAAAAGAAGTTACGAGAAAATTTTACCTTTAATTTGGGTAACTCCCATTGGTATGAACCAAAAGGGTTTCTTGAAGTGTCTTCTGCCTAAGGTAAGGCTTCTAAGATGAGGATAAGGATTTAGGAAGCTTAATTTGGCAAAGTATGGATGAGGAAAAGTGATTTATAGGTGTGAGGAATTTGTTAGAAGTGGTGTCCATTTAAAAGGGGGAGGAGGGGCTCTTTAGGATTGTTTGGAAGCATTATTTTATTATAAAATTATCTTCAGATTGAAAAATTCCAAAAATCATAAAAGTTGAATATAAAATGACTCATGGTCGAAATACAATCATCCAATAAGAATTGGACGGGTTTTGGATATTATTATAATATATATAGTCTTATTTATTTAAACCATTTATTAATGAGGTAAATACAGCTTCATTTTTGTGTCATAAATAATTTAATTTATTTGATGTCTAAAAATTATAAAAAAAATACCTAGATATAAGAAATATTTTAATATTTTCAAAATATATTTATTGATGAAATGATAACTTATAAAACCCTATGTAAAAATTAATTTACTAAAATAAATTTGTTTATGTCATTTTTGTCACGACCCGCCTTCAAAAATAGGAGGGAAGGGTCAGCAGATTGCTAGGCCCTTCCTTGCTTAAGTTGAAATAGAGATAATGACCCCCAAAACCCGCCTTCAATAGGTTCCATAGTGGCGACCAGCACCAAGGGCATGAAATCACACACTAAATGGAAGTCATTACCCTTTTTTCTTTTAATTGGATTGAGAGATAAGATAGTGAATCCCACAACACCAAACTGAAAGTAAAAGTAACGCCAACAACCATTCCCAATGCATGTTACAAAACTAAAATCCACAATGTATAGGTAGGCTACAAAGAAAAATACCAGAAGAAAGAATTATAGCTACTATGATAAATTGTCACAAGGTCTTATCTTGTATGGTCCAACACAATCCCTGATGTCCACCTGGAAACCTGAAAGCAGTTGTATATACGTAGGGTGAGCATACAAGTATACTCAGTAGGGAAAAACCAAAGTTTTTCATGCACATGTAGGGAGGTATACTAATTCCCTATGAGAAAAGAGATAACCAAGCACCTAACAAGGAAACTAACCACCCAAGCCTCACCAAGGCACACTCCCCAATTAACGCAAGTCAAGTATAGTATAGTAAAAGCACATCGATGTTTGGGTACCCTGCGCCACTTTCCCACTGATTATTGAAGACATCCTATGCATCGAACCAATTTCACCATTCTCATCGTATTACCACTACCATACCACACCCGCACACACCTGGGCCACAACCACACATCCCTCCTGCAAACACCTGGGCCACAAGCAATAACCCTCCCACAGACACCTGGTCCACAACTATCACACATAACCACACATGCAAACACCTAGGCCAGAACAACCACTGCCACGCCCAAAGACACCTGGGCCTCATCCCGAAGATACATGGGAAACCACCAGCCCGAAGATTCTTGGGCTAATAATGGACATCAGGCCATCACATCCTGCCCCAAGATACTTGGGATATCCAGGAAAGCGAGCAGAAAGGAGCTAATAACTATCCACTAACAGAAGTGTTGGAAAATACACCCTCCCCCATGAAATGGGGGTTTTCGGCACTAAGTGCTCAACTTGGGTGGGGCACGAATAAGAAACACAAAAACTACAAGTATATATACAGGTAACAAGAACTCACCCAATCTAGGTTTTTCTTCAGTCTTCTTAAAGAACACTATCCTTACTATTAATTCATAAGAGAAGAGAACAACACCCAAGAACAAGTCACAAATCACACCAAACCAAATCCCCAATCTTCCCATCCTTGTCTTCATGTTCAATAATATTGTTTAAATAAGTTTCCTGCACTACTGGGCAACTCACAACATAAGCACAAACCAAGAGAAAAATTAAAATTCAACAGTAATTTAAGAATTCACACCCAGTTCTATTGCAAAGTCACAAAAACAAAGGGATAAGGGAGATCTCTCGAAGTAATGGAACCAAAGAAAACCCCAAGATACAGCCCCAAGTCCCCAAAATAAAATCCAGGAGCCAACAGTTTCTCAACAACTGAGGGTCCCACCCCAATTCATGTTACAAATAGAGGATCCCATCTTCATCCACATCACCCACAGAAATCTAAGCCCCTACCCATGAAAACCATAATGTCACCCATACTCGGCCCATGGAGGAATCAACCAAACCAATACCACCAACACAAGGAAGACTCAGTAGGTGTTTTTAGATTTAAAATATTTATCACACTCCATGATTTCAATTCCATGGGGCTTAAACAGGGGTTATCATAGAAAAGGAGTTGATCTTGGTGGTTCCAATTTATTTAGCCGAATATATGTAATTAACCAATTTCCTTTACACAGCAAAAGTTTCAAAACCAAAATACATTCCATTTAAACATCACAATGGGTAAGGGTTTATTAGTTCACATAGAAAGACCACTAACGACCATGATTTTCAGTAGGCGTAAGCCCACACAATTTAGAAATTATTAATCATGACAGAGGATAAAAACATAGCATCATCATCGATCACACCCCTCCCCTTAATTATTTATAATCTGTTTATTATCTTCATTTAAGTTGGTTCATCCAATTCTACAGAAGCAGTAGCGTACCCACCCCACAAGATACACAAAAAGGAGAGATGTGTAAGAACCCGATTCTTAACTTTGAGTTACAGGCTTCATATTTTATCTTTTCCTTATGTTTTTTAATAAAATATGGAAAATGGGGACAAATCATAAATTTTAGAACTACATGTCGTGTACTTTTTCCACACGCCATGTACTTCTGGCCATGTTGGGATGAGTACACAGGGCGTGTAGCTATGTCAGTGACAAAGGGTGTAGGAAACAACTACACACCGTGTAGTGGTCCTTTACATGTCGTGTAGTCAGTCAGAAGGCAAAAAATTAAGGTGGTGGAGAAAATGCCAGCTAGAAGACAGTATACGCTGTGTACTCAGGAGTACATGTTGTGTACTCTTGTCGGCAGGCGAACAATGCTCAACTGGGGGGAAGCCGCTTGAGGAACAATTAAATGAAGGGAGTACACTCCATGTACTTGGAAGTACATGCTGTGTACTTTCCCTATAAAAATAGCTTCTATGAGACTCTTAAGATTGAACCATACAAGGCTATATATGGTAGGCTGTGCCGATCACCTTTGTGCGGGATAGAGGCACGTGACGCAGCTTTGCTGGGACCGCATCTCGTACCGGAGACTTCAGAGCAGGTCCAGATGATTCAGAAGTGGATGGATACCACGCAGTCTCATCTAAAATCTTATACTGGTCACCGTAGAAAACCTTTGGAGTTTGTGGTCAGGGATAAGGTTTTCATGCGTGTTTTTCTGAGGCTGGGACAGAAGCGGATTAGGAGAAAGGGTAAACTTTCACCACGGTATGTGGGGCCATTTGAGATTCTGGAGAGGGTCGGGCTGGTTTCTTATTGGTTGCGGTTACCGCAGCGGTACCAATCCATGCACGGAATCTTCCATGTATCTCAGTTTCATTGCTATCATTTAGACTCGTCTCACATCTTTTTTCCTGAGGAGGTTGAGCTGGAGGCAGATGCGTCCTTTGAGGAGCATCTGACTCATATCGTTGACTTGAGCACAAAGCTTCTCTGAGGCCATTCAGTTCCTCTCGTACGGGTTCTATGGCAGCATGGCCAGGTGCAGGATGAGACCTAGGGGTGGGAGGCCAACATACGTGCTTAGTGGCTAGAGTTGTTCACGGATATATATTCTCCACCCTTGGAAGGGCAATTCGGGGACGAATTGCAATAAGGGGTGAAGTTTGTAAGAACTCAGTTCTTCTCTTTGAGGTACGAGATTCTTCTTTTCTCTTTTACTTATTTGTTTTTAATAAACTATGGAAAATGGGGAAAAATCCTAAATTTTGGAACTACACACTGTGTACTTTTTCCACACGCCGTGTACTTCTGGCCGTGTTGGGATGAGTACACAGGGCGTGTAGGCATGTCGGCAACATTGGGTGTAGGAACCAACTACACGCCGTGTAGTGGTACTTTACACACTGTGTAGTCAGTCGGTAGGCCAAAAAGTAAGGCGGTGGAGCAGCCGCCAGCTGGTTGGAAGTACACACCGTGGACTCAGGAGTACGTGTCGTATACTCTTGTCGGCAGGCGAACAGTGATGTGCTGGAGGGAAGCCTCCATAGAAACAGTTAAATGAAGTGAGTACACTCCATGTAATTGGAATTACACATCTTGAACTTTGTTTTTTCTGCTTAAAACAGTCAGTAGCCTCCTCATTTGGCAGAGGAGGCATTTGAGCCATTTTAGAGCCAAAGGAGGAGGCCGAACCTTTGAAGATCCTCTGGGTGTTCGTCTGGAATCCGATTCCACTTCGAACGATATCATTGGAACTGCACGGGTAAGCCCTCTCTTCTCCTAGAGTGTTTATTACCAATTCTTATCCTAACGTATGTTATTTATGTTTGAATGGGTTTCATTCTTCGTCAGATCTACGCCATTCTTGGGCATTTCTGGAGTCGGTGTTCGGGTATAACGATCGTTGGAATATAAGGTAGGTGGCTTGGTGTTTAGTTTTCCAACTGTTGTGTGTTTTGTGCATTTTTGTGCCATGAAACCATGTTGGGGTGTTGTGTGGATGAGTCTGTTGCTATATTAAACACCTAGAATTGATTAGGTATTTAATTATGATATTAAAATGCTGGTTGGGATCATTGTCTGGATCCGGAACCACCACAGGGGTGTGTTCCACTGTTTAGTCATTTGGCCAGGATACCCGAGGGTATGACTTTAATGTAGTAATTGTAGAATTGACTTGAGAGGAATTTCTTGTTTACTGCATTTTGACATGTCGGTCATGGCCCGGTTATCTGTTTAGCCTGAGGGAATTGTTGTGATTAGCCTGTGGGCACTGCACTTTTTAGCCTGAGGGTACTAGTTATTTCTGCCTGAGGGAAACTTCTTTCGTGCCTGAGGGAAGCTGATTATGTGCCTGATGGAGACACTACCTACGCCTGAGGGCAAACACTGTTATGCCTGAGGGCATATTCTTGTCTTGGATACTCTTTACCTGAGGGTAGGAGTTTACGTGTCTGGGGACATTAGCTAGTTATTTAGAATAATCAATGTGGTGGTATTTTAAATGTAATGGATTAAATGGATAATAAAATGGAAATATAACTGCTAATTCGTTACTTTTGAGTGATGCTTACTTTATTTCATTTTACTACGGCACACTATTGATGCATGCTTACACACAGTTGGGCACGAGGCTTTGGTGGGTGCCTACAGAGATATATTTCTCACACCCTGTTTAGGTCACGCTTTTCGGCCCAAACAGATTATGTTTCTATAGGCATGGGTAGGGGAAAGATGCCTTATATAGGTACTTGACTGTTGCTGAGGAGTAGGAGGGCATGGGACCGAGCATAGGCTCGCGATGCCACTGCCAGCTATTTTTCTTTGTTTTGTTGTACTCTGCTTTTGGTTGTGCTGTATTGATGTATAACATGTTCTTGCTGTTTTCATAGAACTTGAGACATTTAGCATCATCATTTACATACTGTTGGTTATATTCACTGCTATTGGTTATTTCAGTTGTGTATGGTTTACTGTTTCTGCTGTTGATGTATTTGTAATTTTGTATTCCGTTGGGCTACACTTTGACAAATGAGGGCATAATTTTCCCACTATCAGACCTGGGCCCTTGCTGCTAGTCAGTAGCTTATGGTGTTTGGGGAAACACGCATGAGGTCACGTGGTGAACCAGGTTAGGGGCCCCCGTTGAGTGGAACCCTTTAACCGGGATGATACAAGATGAAGCTGAAACCCCTACCTGAAGATCACGGATCGACATTATTTCCTCGTGTGGAAACTGGAAAACAGGGGTGGCATGAACTCCATGGAACGCGATAAAGGAAAACTTCAGAACAGGTGTATGGCTCGTCGGGAGGAAGGGTACTCTGAGTAGGATGATAAAGAAAAGAAATGTATGTAGAAAATTTTATGTTATAACGGCTGATAAGGGCTGAGATATAGCACTCCCATATGGTTAAGATATAGAGAGAAACTGTGTAAGGAGTGGGATCGTGGGTTGACCACATGGCTGGGACACCCCACACGTCATTAAAGGGTCACTGCCTTTCGGGGCAGTTTAAACTGATGCACACATCATGGTTTTTTTCATTTAAGGGGTACCTCACCAATCATTTAATTTAAATGGGCATTAATGTTCTTTAAAACTGGATTAATGGGGTCAAAATATGTCTTAAAAGCCAATTTGTGCAAAAAGAGGTGACACTGGGAAAACCCGTGGTCACCAGTAGGCTTGGTCTACCGGTCGGTCGAGCCACCAGTAAGCCGAGGCGACCAGTAGGACAAGCTCCCAGTTGGCCGAAGCTACCGGTAGACCAAGCCACCGGTAAGCCATAGCTACCGGTAGGATGAGCTAACGGTATGTCAAGATACTGGTAGGCTGAGCTACCGGTAGGCCGAGCTACTAGTACGGCGAGCCACCGGTAGTCCGAGCTACTAGTAGACCGAGCTACCGATAGACTGATCTACCGATAGACTGAGCTACCGATAGACCAAGCTACCGGTAGACCGAGATACCGGTAGGCCGAGCTACCGGTAGGCCTGCTACCGGTAGACCGAGCTACCAATAGACCAAGCCGCATGTAGGCCGAGATACTGGTAGGCCGAGCTACTGGTAGGACAAGGATACTGTTAATCTTCACTGAGAAGCTATGATAGCTTCCCAAACTTCCCCGAACACCTGAAAATCATATTTTTACTAAATAATGGACCCCAAGACATTGGGCCATTACATCAGATACTTTTCAAACTATTCTCATCCTCGATAATAAATGAATGAACCAGAAGGAGAAAAGTGGGGTCTGAACAACCACCCTCTAATGATACTTCTTAGGGGAAAACCCTTGAGTTGTTCTAAAGATGGAACAGAACCCCTCCTACATCCAAGAACACTCGCCCAAACGTCATCAACCACAAAATTCACAATAAGCACAAGGATCACACTGTCCAACACATGAGTTAGGGAGTCCCTTCCTACATGTCAGGATATTATCCACTTTGGGCTACACTGACTCTCCCGCACGGGTTTAATCGCTTCCACATTTATCCATCCCGATTAGCAGTCAGGTTTTCCCCATCATCACACATTTGTGCACACACATAGAGAACATGGAATAGATCATCTAATAGATAAGTAAAACAACCATTCCATATATTAAAGCACAATGTATAATATCTCAATGATGAAAAGAAAACAACAAGTCAAAACAGCTCTGGGTACTGAATGCGTAACTGGGCCCCCTGCTCCCATGTGCTCTATTCCAGGCCACCATGACTCCATAACACACGAACCAAGGGGATGGGTTGTACACGACGCACTTTATCCATATGATCCTCAATCTTGATTGGTCGTTCTATGAAGTTCGAATCGTCTTCGACATCTATCTCTTCCCAATTGATGGTGTGGGAGTCATCATGTAGATATCAATGAAGCAGGGACACTTTGAATACATTGTGTATCCTCAGTAGAGGCGGTGGGAGCGCTAGCTGATAAGACACTTCAACGACCCTCCGCAACACTTTGAAGGGTCTGATGAACCTGGGAGAAATCTTACTTCCCCTATCGAACCTCCTCTATCCACACCGAGGAGAGACCTTCAAGAAAACGTGGTCCCCGACCTAGAACTCCAAGGGTCTCCTCCTATTATCAGTATATGACTTATCCCCGTCCTGATCTGCCTTCATCCTTTCTTGTATAAGCTGAACCTTCTCTGTCATGCTCTGCACCACCTCCGGGCTAGGAACACCTTCTTTTCCAACCACAGTCCAGCACACAGGTGAGCGACATGACCTTCCATATAGGGATTTGAATAGATCCATTCCATTGGTAGAGTTATGGCTATTATTGTAGGAGAAATCTACCAGACGCAATTGTAGCACCCATGATCCCCCAAAGACCAGAATACATGCCTGCATCATGTCCTCCAAGATCTGGATGGTGTGCTCTATCTACCCATCTGTCTAGGGGTGGAAAGTAGTGCTAAGACGTAGCTGGGTTCCAAAAGCATGCTACAATATCCTCCAGACTCATGAGGTAAAATGTACATCCCTGTCCAAGACTATGGAACTCGGAACTCCATGAAACTGCACTACCTCATCCACATACATCTGTTCTAGAGCGTCCACTCCACTCGACTCCTTAATCGCTAGAAAGTGAGCCGACTTCATCAAGCGGTCCACCACTACCCAGACGGCGTCGCAGCCCCCCAGAACCTTGGGTAGTCCTGTGACTAAATCCATCGAGATGTCATCCCACTTCCACTCGGGGAAATTTAAAGGATGCAACAACCTCCCTGGAACATGGTGTTCAGACTTTACCTACTGACAAACAAAGAACATGGCCACAAACTCTGCCACTACTCGTTTTACTCCAGGCCACCAAATGTGTCTCCTCAGACCCTGGTACATCTTCGAAACTTTTGGGTGTACCGCTAGGGGTGATTTGTAGAACTCACTAAGAACCTGGACGCACATCACCTCTGGAACAAACAACATTCCTAGGAAAATCATCTGGTTCTGACAATCCTTCATCCACCCTCCCAGAGAATTTCCCTGGTAAACTCGGTCATGCATTACTTCGCACTCTAGGTCTCCCCACTGAGACTCCTCTACTTTCTAAAAAATAGAAGACTACACGGTGATCTGATACATGAAGCCTCCACCGCTATCCATCCTCGCATCTAGGTGCAAGGAATTCATCTCCTCCATCACCTTCCAAGTGAATGCCGACTCTCGGACCGCATCCTTTTGTTACCTCCTTCTCAAATAATCAGCCACTACATTCCCTTTTCCTGAAGTGTAGGAAATCTCGAAGTCGTAATCCTGGAGGAACTCCATCCACCTTCGCTGTCGTAAGTTTAGGTCTCGTTGGGAGAAGACATACCTCAGGCTTTTGTGATCCGTTAAGACCAAAAAGAGTTCTCCGATGAGGTAATGCCGCCAAAACTTCAATTCAAAAATGATCTCTGGAAGTTCTAGATGGCGGGTGGAATAATTACGCTAATGAGGGAGTAGATTCTTAGAACCAAAAGAGATCACCCCTTGTTGCTGCACCAACACACATCTGAGGCCTTTCCCTGAAGCATCATTGCACACCTCATACGCCACCCCTTATTCTGGTAGTCTTAGCACTGGGGTACTAACCAATTTATCCTTCAGATAGCTGAAGGCTACCTCGCACTACTCACTCCATACGAAAACCTGGTCCTTCTTGGATAGGGTTGTCAATGGGGCTTCAACTCAAGAGAAGTTGGGTACGAACCTCCGATAGTAAACTGACAGCCCGTGGAAACTATGAACCTCTGCCACATTCTTGGGTGCTGCCCAAGAAACAACCACCTCAACCTTTTATGGATCCACCGCTACCCCCTATTTGGACACTACATGCCCAAGGAAGTTTACTTCTCGCATCCAGAACTTGCATTTCGACAACATCCCATATATCTGGTACTATCAGAGGACCTCCAAAACTATCTTCAGATGCTCCGCGTGGTCCGCCTCTAATATTGAATATATCAGGATGTCGTCAATGAATACATATACAAACCGATGGAGGTACTCCCAGAAGATGCATTTCATTAGCCCCATGAACATAGTCGGGGCATTCGTAGCATCAAAAGGCATGAATACAAACTCGAAGTGCCCATATCTGCACCTGAAGGCCTTCTTTGAGATGTCTCCCTCTTTCAACCTCAACTGTTGATATGCAGATCGTAGGTCGGTCTTCGAGAACCATCCTTCCGCCTTCAACAGGTCAAAGAGACCATCTATCCTCGGAAGAGGGTATCGATTCTTGATCGTTACCTGATTCAGCCTCCTATAGTCTTTGCACAACCTGAGACCACCATCTGCCTTCTTTCCGAACAATACTGGAGCACCCCACGGTGACACACTCGGTCGAAAAAAACCCTTCTTAATCAGATCATCGATCTGAATCCGCATCCCCTATAGCTCTGAAGGTTCCATTTGGTATGGAGCCATCGAAATCAGATGAGCACCAGGCTGCAAGTCTATCCCAAAATCGATATCATGTCGAGGGGGTAGAGTCATCACCTCCTCAGAGAAGACATCCAAAAACTCACTTACGATCCCTGATACTTCCACCATCTCAGCATCCACTGACTCTACTGATAGCTCGGATAACAAGGAGAGGAGGGGTTCCTCTCGCCTGCTGCCCTTCTATCCACTCCGCTCACCGGTGAATGTAACACATCGGCCACCCAAGTTTAAGAACACAACCCTTCCTCAGAAGTATTCGCTGATGGCACACACAGAGAACAGCTAGTCGATGCCTAGGGTGACACTGTATGGATGTATCTGTAGTAGTAGTAGATCCATGACCGACTGATGTGGCCCTATCATCAGCCTGCATCCTATACAAACATATAAAAAGTCAGTTTGACCTCCGACTCATGTGCTAAGCACTAGGGGCACTAGAATACTCTCGGCATCTAGACCTAGAGCACGGGCCAGACCAAGTGCGACAAAGGAGTGTGAAGCTCTGGTATCAAACAAGGGGTAAGCAAGGGTACTAGAAAAACAGATTGTACCTCAAACAACCTCTGGTCCCACTGGAACTGTTGCATCCATGGCGTGCAACTTTACACGCCCAGTTCCTCTGCCCCTTGGCTATCGGCCTCCTCCCCGACCACGCCCTAGTCGAGGTCCCTGAGGAGCACCCTGAGGTTGGCCTCCCCCTACAACGTCTGCCCTCAGAGGAGCGGGAGCTCGCTGCCCCTACTGCTGCTGCTGGAAGGGCCTAGATGGAAGCTTCTACTGAGGTGGGTGCTGGGCTTGTCCACCACTGTCGTACTGAACTCAGTCTGGGAATTGATTCTAGAGATGTCCATGGATCCCACAGACGAAGCACATCAGTCGTAGACCCAAAGGGAAAGGGCGAGGACCTGGGGACCGTAACTGGAACTGCTGCTGCTTGCTCCCTACTAGTCGGAACCTAGAGGGTCCCGATGCTGGAGTTCTAGTGCTAACAACCTTTCCCTTTGACGGGCCTAGCTGAATCCCCTCTCTTGATACACCACCCATCACGTGCATCCTCTCCATCACCTATGCATTATTCTAGACCTCCATTTATGTCGGCAAGGTGAAGGGGGTAATGGCGTACTGGAGGGAGGATCAGAGTGCCTCCTCTAAACGTCTCACCCCAGAATCCTCATCTGGAAAGAGGTCCGGGGCAAAGCCTAGGAGGTCCTTGGACTTGATCCCCAGCTCCCTTACTGACATACTCTCCTGCTGGAGGGAGAGTAAATCATGCCTCTTATCCTCCTTCATTGTAGAATAGATGAATTCCGCTCGGAACTCCTTCTCAAAATCAGCTCATGCCACATCAGCCTCTCTCCTATCCCCCAGGTAGAGCATCCACCACTGGGGCGCTGCTCCCCACATCTGGCTGACGGACATAGGAACCCAGTACTCGGTCGGAACCCGGATCAAGCTAATGTCTATAACCAGCTCCTCCATCCAGCGCTCTGTCTACATGTCAGAGGTGTTGCCCTCGTACTTCTCGAGGGTCTGTCACTAGAAGGCTCGAAGCATCTTCTGCCTCTGGTCATCCTCCTCCTCTTGATCAGTCGTCTATTGATTGGCCAAGTCAACCTCCTTGGTCTCAATCACCCGTACAACTTGTGGTCATCTCCCGGGTGCCATAGCTACAAGGTAAACAAAGAATGCCTAAGCCCAAGTAGTGTAGAATATTTCTCTTAAAAATTCTTAAACTTCTTATTTATTTCAAATTTCCCAAAACACCCCAGAAACACAAGAACACAACTCATTATGATGCATGTACTTTTCCTAGGGTCTCTACCCTGCAATCAGTGTGGCCTCACATGGTCGTTTGGTAGGTCCAGAGTCCATGCATCGGATCATGGGGGCCCCTAAAATCCCGTGTCCTAACCAGTATTCCTTGGCCTAATTCACGCACCAAGGTCACCCGACACCATTTCCCTACCATACCATGCAATCCTCATTGTGCCTAACTCTAGACTCCATCCTACCTCTCAATCTTGCCATTGATACCATTCTGTCATGACCTGCCTTCACCAAAAAAAGGGAAGGGACAACAGATTTCTAGGCCCTTACTTTTTTAAGTTGAAGGAGATATAATGACCCCCAAACCCACCTTCAATAGGTCCCGGAGTGGTGACCAGCACCAAGGGCATGAAATCACACACTAAATTGAAGTCATTAACCTTTTTTTACTATGATTTGGAGATAAGATAGTGAATCCTACAACACCAAACTGAAAGGAAAAGTAAAGCCAAGAACCATTCCCAATGCATGTTAGAAAAGTAAAATCCACAAAGTATAAGGAGACTAGAAAGCAAAATCCCAAAAGAATGAAAAACAGCAACTATGATAATCTATCACAAGATCTCAGCTAGTACGGTGCAACAAGATCCCCGAAGTCCTCCTAGAAACCTGAAATCAGTTTGATATACGTAGGGTGAGCATACAAGTATACTCATTAGGGAATAACCAAAAGCTCTCATGCACAAGTGGGGAGGAATACTAATTCCCTATGATAAAAGTGATAATCAAGCACCTAACAAGGAATCTAACCACCCAAGCCTCACCAAGGCACACTCCCCAAATAACGCAAGTCAAGTAAAGTAAAGTAATAGCATATCTATGTTTGGGTACCCCTCACCACTTTCCCATTAGTTATTGAAGATATCCTATGCATCGATCCAATCCCGCCATTCTCATCACTGTCCCACTACCATACCTCACCCGCACAAACCTCAGCCACAACCACATATCCCGCCTGCAAACACCTGAACCACAACCACTAACCCGCCCGCAGACACATGGGCCACAACTATCACATGTAACCACGCCTGCAAACAATGATGTCAGAACAACCCCTTCCACAACCGAAGACACCTGGGCCTCATCCTGAAGATACTTGGGAAACCACCTGCCCGAAGATTCTTGGGCTAATAATGGACTTCAGGCCATCACAGCCTGTCCGAAGATACTTGGGCAATCCGGGAAAGGGAGTATAAAGGAGCTAATAACCAGCCACTAATAGAAGTGTTGGGAATAACACCATCCCCCATGAAATGGGTGTGTTCGTCACTAAGTTCTCAACTTGGGTGGGGCATGAATAAGAAACACAAAAAGTACAAGTATATGTATAGGTAACAAGAACTCACCCAATCTATGTTTTTATTCAGGCAGCCTAATGAACACTATCCTTACAATTCATTCATAAGAGAAGATAACAGAACACAAGCCCAAGTCACAACTCACACAAAACCAAATCCCCATTTTTCCCATCCTTTTCTTCATGTTCAGTAATAATGTATAAATAAGTTTCCTGCACTACTGGTCAACTCACATCATAATCAAAAACCAAGGGAAAAAGTTACAGCCAACAACAATTTAAG
Source organism: Viscum album (assembly GCA_963277665.1). Taxonomy (NCBI): domain Eukaryota; kingdom Viridiplantae; phylum Streptophyta; class Magnoliopsida; order Santalales; family Viscaceae; genus Viscum; species Viscum album. Next base: position 633,246,505 of record OY728138.1, on the reverse strand, counting down.
CATTCACACCGGGTTCTATTGCTATGTCACAACAACAAAGGGATAAGGGATATCCCTCAAAGTATTGGAACCAATGAAAACCCCAAGATATAGCCTCATGTCCCCAAAAAAATCAACAAGCCAACGATTTCCCAACAACAGAGGATCCCACCCCAATTCGTGTTACAAACAGAGGATCCCATCCTCACCCACATCACCCCCAACAATTTAAGCCCCTACCCTGGAAAACCATAAGGTAACCCATAATCAGCCCCTGGAGGAAACAACCAAACCAATACCACCAACACAAGGCCGACTCAGTAGGTATTTTCAGATTTAAAAGATTTAACACACTCCATGATTTCATTTCCACTGGGCTTAAGTTAGGGTTATCATAGAAAAGGATTTTATCCAGGTTCTTCTAATTTATTTAGCCGTATATACATAATTAACCAATTTCCTTTACCCATAAAAAGTTTCACAACCAAAATACAAGACATTTAAACATCACAATTGGTAAGGTTTTGTTCGTGCACAGGGAAAGACCACCAACGACCATGATTTTCAGTAGGCGTTAGCCCACACAATTCATAAATAATTAATCATGAAAGAGGATAAAAACAATGCATCATTATTGATCACACCCCTCCCCAACATTCATTAGAATCGGTTTATTATGTTCATTAAAGTTTGGTTCATCCAATTCTACAAAAGCAGTAGTGTACCCACCCCACAAGATACACAGAAAGGAGAGACAAAGGTGAAATCCCTACCTGACGATCAAGGATCGACGTTAAGCCCTCGCGTGGAAACTGGAAAACATGAGTGGTAGGAACTCCACAAAACACGATCAAGGAAAACTTTAGAACAAGGGTACGGCTCGTCAGGAGGAAGGGTACTCTGAGTAGGATGATCGATAAAATAAATGTAGGGAGACGATTTTAGGTTATAAAGGCTGATAATGGTTGAGATACAAAACTCCCGGATGGTTAAGATATGGAGAGAAACCGCGTAAGGAGCGGGATTGTGGGTTGACCATGCGGTTGGGACACCCCACACGTCATTAAAGGGTCACCGCCTTTTAGGGAAGTTTAAACCGACGCACACCTCATGGTTTTTTTCATTTAAGGGGTACCTCACCAATCATTTAATTTAAACAGGAATTAATGTTCTTTAAAACACGATTAATTGGGTCAAAACACGTCTTGAAATCCAATTTTTACAAAAAGAGGCGCCACTAGGAAAACCCGTGGTCACCAATAGGCTAGGTCTATCGGTAGTCCGAGCCACCGGTAACCCGAGGCTACCTGTAAGCCAAGATACCAATTGGCCAAAGCTACCGGTAGACCAAGCCACCGATAAGTCGTGGCTACCGGTAGGCCGAGCTACTGATAAGTAGAGCTATCGGTAGGCCAAACTACTAGTACATCGAGCTACTGGTAGATCGAGCTATCGATAGCCCGAGCTACCGGTAAACCGAGCTATCGGTAGTCCGAGCTACCTGTAGACCGAGCTACCGGGAGACCAAGTTACCGGCAGACCGAGCTACCGGCAGACCGAGCTACCGGTAGACCAAGCTATCGGTAGACCGAGCTACCTATAGACCGAGCTACCGATAGACTGAGCTACCGGTACCCTGAGCTACCTGTAGGTCGAGCTACCAGTAGGCCTGCTACTGGTAGACCGAGCTACCGGTAGACCGAGCAATTGGTAAGCCGAGGCTACCGTTAATCTTCACCGAGAAGCTGTGATAGCTTCCCAGACAACCCCGAACACCTAAACATCACATTTTTACTATGTTATGGACCCCAAGACCCCAGGTTATTACAATTTTTTCCTTAACATTTTGTTAATTTAAATAATGATTCATTATCACTCATAAGTGGCTCCATAGGGTCACAAAATCTACCCAATGATGCCCATTGTTGGCCATGACTCATCCAATAAGGTCAGAATATGTTTTAAGTTAATTTTTTAATATTATAATATTATTTTTACCATGAATTACCCTATTTACCTTTAACCGTGATAAATAAAAGTCAAATGTTACAATTCACCAAATATTATTTTCATCTTATTGAACCAAATTTTACTTACTAATAACAACCACATGTGTTGTATTTTCAAAATTCAATTGAAATAAGGGGTAAAATTTCATTTAAATGAAAAATCCATGTTTTTAACTAATACTTAGTGGTATCACTATTCATCAAAAATTGATGATTAAAAAAAACAAATAATCCATCCTAAACAATATTTGATATTACAAATTAAAAAATTATGTCTATTTTACCAAATTAAAAACATAGAAGTTGAATTAATTAATTTAAAATCAATTCCCGTTGTCAAAACAAATGGCGTGTTTTATGAAACAAAATCTATCAAAAGATTTACACTTGTCAGTGTCTAATTTCAATGTGAAATTAATTCAATGACAACCATTGGATTAAATGGTAAAAATATAATATAATTACATTTTAAAACCAATTAAATATATAATCTAACCATATAAATAAATTATATTAACAAGAATATTTGAATTAAAATAAAGGTATTTTCACTATTCATTAGAAAATGCATTTTATCAAAAAAATTACAATTATTTACCCAAAGTAAATTTTGATGTCCCAAATCTAAAGAAGAAATTTTTTTTGTCAAAATGAACATATAAAAGTGACCAAAACTAGATTTAAATAGATTCATCAATTAAAAGGTGGTAAATATATCTTTTAAAGAATATTAGAGTATTTATGCTTAAAATTAGATTTTTTTCATATTTTAAAGGCTCTATAATTTATTGGATAAATGTCAAAACATTGACAAAACATGTATAATCATATTGCAATTATTTATGTTCATTCCTGCCATTACAATGACTAATATTTAATTAATATTTAAAATAATAGTATTATATTATTATTTTTCAGCATGACTTAGTATTGTGTGAAACAAAATATTTCAAAGAAACCCATTGTTGCATATCAAGTATGCCATCAAATAATAGCATCCCCATTAATGTGAAAATATATTTAATTCAAAAATATTAATAAATATGAAAATGTCTTACTCAATATTTACCTAGGATGTTACATCCTTAACCCCATTTTGAAATTGTGTCCTCGCAATTTTAAAAATGGGCATGGATACTTTATTGAAAGTCCCACATCAGAAAAGGAGTTAATAAATATATCACTTTTAATGACAGAAAGAGAATTACAAAGGTCACCCAAGACAAAAGTTACTACGATTCCATGAAAACATTGTTAAGGAAGTGAAACTAACTCTCATAGATTAATAGAGAGTGATAGATAACTTGTTCACAGAAATTTAACCACCACTATACCATAACTTTATGGTTGGGAAAAAGACTGATGATAAAAGAGAGATTATAACATTTTTACAATATTTTCTTCATAAAGTTGAAGAATTGTTTCAATAAGTAGACCAATTTCGTATGGAAATATACTTACTTGTCATGTAGTGTGTCATACTTTAATTAAATTCTACCGCAAACTCTTATTATCTCCAAATGGTATGTATTCAAGATGACTTGGTCACACCTGAAGTGCTAGAATCAACTTCTAGAATTTCACATAATCTACAAAAGATGAAAAATATTTGTCCCCTATCTTTAGACATCAACCAAAACCAAAATTGGTTAGTAGAATATTAGATAATCCCAAAAAATGATATTCTTGTACCAAAAGAAAAACTAAACTTAATCTTCAAAATTTTTCAAACAATTCCCAAAGTTCAACCAAGACTATTAAATATAAATTTTTCCTTAAAATTCATAAAAATAACCCAAACTAATATTGTATCCCAAAACATAGAATTATTTTATCACATAGTCTTCCACAGTAAATTTTAACATTTATCTCCAAAAACATCAACTACTCTAAATGTATCATTCGGAAGTTTAATTAACCTAATCACATATTCTCGATTATTGGATAATCATTTCTATAATTAACCCAAATCACCATATTTCCACAATAAAAACATCGATTCTTCAAAAATAAAATTTCAACTATTACTCCACAAATGATATCCCATTGTGTTCAATTTCCATTAAGAATATAATGTTTCCCAGAAGAGAGAACGTCTTCTAAAATATCATTTATCACTTTATCAAAAAATCATTTTCCTATATTAAATATGTCTATATGAATAAAACATAAGTTCCCAAAATCAACTAATTATTTTTCTATAAAATCATTTAACTAAAAAGAGAAGGTCATAATAAATAGGGATGTTATGTTGGGTAGTGGTAGGCAATGCACACTTGTCACCCTTCGATTGTGGGTTCAATTCCTACGGCCTTGCTAGACACGACGGGTTGTCACCCATATTATGGATTTTCTATTTTATAAAACTGAAAAATAAACCTAACATGTTTTAACCTCAATGGTTTACTTATACCTTTAATTTTCATCTTAAATCACTAAGACATCAACATCTTATGTATTGTCATTTTTTCACCTACATATTATAAAATTAAACTACTCCCATAAGAAATAACATCATACATTTATCATGGTGTTCATATGGTTTAATCATCATCTTTTTCGCATAGATAAAAGGTCCATGCATTGAAATAATGATTTAAAGATCCTTAAAAATCATTTTCATCCATCATCTAAATACACTTTGTACATCATGGGTCATATGGGTGTTCATAGAAAAATAGTTTCAGAAAATAATCAAGTATAACATATAATTTCAAAACATATGATAAAACATTTTTTTATAAAACATTGGACTGATTTTGAGATGAAGCATTCAATCAATGGTACGTTTAAAATACCATATGTTTGTGCAGAAATACTATAATTGAAAAGTAAATACAAATAGAGTGCACAAGGTACTAGTTCTTCATCACCTTTTTAAAATCATATTATTCTTCACAATATTGTGATAAGGTAAAATATTTGAAAATTCCTTGATAATGATTACCTTTTTGAAAATATGAGATTATTGTAAAAATAGGATTTGATTAAAGATAACCCTTGATCCACAATGATATTGAGGTATATTTGATGTGTTTGATATCTCAAACAACATATTTCATGTGAGTTGTATGTTAGAAAAAGTTTCACTATCATCCGAACATGACTTTACAATAATTATTACAATCATGTCATGAGGAAGATATAGGAATGTCGTTGGAGATCATTCTCCTTCCATTTGTAACCAACATTCCATGATCTGAAAAATTTATAAAACAAGGATTTAACTGAAATAAAAGGCATAGGGACTAACCATGTGTTTAACAAAAACTCTTAATCCCTAATGTTTTCTAAACCGACCTTTGATACCAACTATAAAGACCAGACCTTAAATCATTACATAATCTTCAATTAAGTAAATATTTTACATTGAGGATCTTTTCAGGTATAGAGGTTTAGTGAATTAGGCCATAACTATTAAATTTTAAAAAATTTACAATGTAGAAACTTCTACTCAGTATCCAATTTTTCATAAAATAAAAACTTTTAAAAAAATAACATATTTTGTTTCATGTTTTAGACAGCATGACTTTTCCTTGATTCCATCCTTGACCCTATTCATCTTTGTGTACTGTAAAAAACATTTCAAAACATGGGGTGATCATAAAGAGCTCGGTAAGGGTTATAAAATAATGAAAGGAAACATTAACCCACCAATATATTCAAATCAATGAAACTATACTTTTCAATCATAACATACCTCAAGAGATCATAAGATTTATGAATAACACATAGAAACCATTAATCATAAAGGTATCTTGTGGCATACATGACATATGTATATTTTAGCAATCACATATACATAGGGTGTTGCTTTGGAATACCCATCATATTATATTCCCTTATTCTCTTAGGATAAACATTAACTTCTACCTCTGTCACGTTACCGAATGCATTGGAGAGCTATCTTAGGCTCACCCACCATAGGTTAATCACGGAACCACCCATGTACGTAAATAATTCCCAATAACAATAACATAACCGTAATTCATAAAACAAGATTTAAGGAAAGATAACATTTCCACATTGTAATAACAAAATATCAATTCAATATATTTATATAATCAATTCGTTATCAAACCATTTTCAAAACCATTTAAAACATTTAATAAAGAGATTTTTTAATCAAAGTGTCCCATAAAACATTGAACCATTTAAATGAATTAACATTTTATAACATTAATGTCCATATAAATAAATATTAAAACCCAATTTTAATAAATGGAAATTAATTTGAATTATTTATAATAATATGTCCTTAAAACATTTAAAATGATATTTTAGTTAAAGTATTTTTAACAAAATGAGAGACACTTCACTACAAATAATTGAGAAATACCATTAAAAAACGTAATAATATCATGATAATAATGGTATTGATGATATAATATTCCAAATGATAGTATATACATCATATTAATGTTAATTGTTGCATAACAAAAATGAATTCTTAATGGACTGTAAATTGAGACTAAATAATTTATTAAGACTGTATCCTTAGATTAAGGATAAATCAATTACATAATAATGTGTGAAAAATATAAATACACTCAATATGATTGGATATTCAGTTTAAATCAATCAGAGGATATTCACACATGTTTATTTTAAGATAATACCAATGACTTGGATGTATAACTCCATGAATAGAAATTGAGTTAAAATTACTCTTATCATGTTAATATTGATGACATGAGAATTTATCAATGGAGTGATTATGTGTATAAAAAGTATATACACAAAAAGGGGAGTTGAAATTTCAACATAAATAAGTAAATCATGATTCCACACAAAATCATATCATGACATAATTAAGAATTATACGATTAACCCAAGGAATAGAAATTGAGTTAAAAAGTTCCCTTACCAATTTGGTAACTTACTAAACATACAACCTATGAAGGAATGATCAGAAAATTAAGATGTAGATACACATAAATTGAACTATATTACATAATTAATACAATCATGGGTAGTACATGCACCACACAAAAGGAAATAATGGTAAATATACCATGAATCTCATAGGAATAAAAAGTGAAATTAAAATCTCTTACCATGTTGTAATCAATCAAATCGTATGACCAAAAGTTAAGAACTATAAAATGATTCATTGAATAACATTAATTTAAAGAGAATAATCATAATATATACCAAATGGAAGTACATAATACACTACTTGTAATAAATTTGTGGTGAACAATGGAAATCTCACGGAATTAAAAGTGAGCTAATAAAGCACTTTAACTCGTGTCTGACATGACCCGTTCATTCTTTAATCTCCTAAATAACAAACTATAGTTAATTTATACTTGAATAAATACCTTTTTTATGTTTATTATTCCTTTTATATCACTTATTACCATGTTATAAAAATTATTCAATCATTTATGTTAATAACAGTCATTTTTTGGATATTTGGTAGTTGAGTCCAAAATAGACTTCTTATAATTACAGGTTGTTTATCTGGTCAAAATTTCAAAATATAAAAAATTATATTCATGATTTTTATATCATATATATCATATATATCCATTATATACATGTATTTCTAGTAGTACATAACATTTGGAGGTAAGAAATAAAATTCACCATTCAGGGAGACGTTAAGATGTACGTATGCATGAATGCTACTTTCATTTCTATTCCATATTTAATGAAATGAAAACATAATAATACATAGGTATATTATAATTTCAGTATAATATAATATATATAATTTCAGTAACTTCATCCTTTATACATTCCATGTATGTTATGAACGAGTCATATCACATTGAGGGGCGGTAGTCCGCACTTCCTCAAATGAAATTATCGTGTTTACACATATTGGAAAGCATAAAAGTATGTTTTTAAATGAAAATTAAAGAATCATAGATAAAACATAAACATAATATATATAATATATAAATACAATTCCACCTTAATGGACACCATGAGATGCGGTAGTAGATAATTGAACAATCATCACTTTGTGAGGCATTAGTTTTCCATCCACTAAAATAGTATGTTCTCCACCCATTAGATGAAGTCGTGTGTAAGTGTTGTACTAATCATTCCTATAAAAACATCCTAGTATATTGAGGATACTTTTTTGTTATAATAGAAAGGAATAAAAAGAGTTTATGGGGTTGTATAAGTAAAATAAAAGAAAAGTAGTTTAGAGAAATTGTTACATTTAATTTGGGTAACTCACATTGTTATGAACCAAAAGGGTTTCCTGAAGTTCTTACTGCTAATGGTAAGGCTTCTAGGAAGAGGATAGGGATGTAGGTAGATTAATTGGGCAGATTTTGGAGGATATAAAAGTCTTTATAGGTTTTGGGGAATTGGTTAGAAGTGGTGTTCTTTTATAAAGGGGGGTCTCTTTAAGAACGTTTGAAACAATTATTTTATTATAAACTTATATTTGGTTTCAAAAAGTCCAAAAATTATTACAGTAGAATATATTACGAATCATGGTCTAAATAAAATCATACAATAATAATTTAATGGGTTTTGGATATTTTTTTAATATTTATAATCTTATTTATTTAAATTATTTATTAATGAGGTAAATACTGCATCATTTTTGTGTCATATATAATTAAATTCATTTGATGTCTAAAACTTATAAAAAAATATCATGATGTGGGAAATCTTCCTATATTTCCAAATAATTTTTATAGACAAAAAATATAACTTATAGAAGCCCATGTAAAAAATAATTTAATTACAAATATTTGTTTTTGTCATTTAACCTTTATATTACGTTAATTAAAATAAAGTATCATTATCAGTCAGATGTGGCTTAATGGGGTCCCGAAATTGACCCAAGGATGGCCATTGTCGGACTTGACTCATATAATAAGGTTAGGACAAGTTATAAGGTAATTTTATATTATTATAATATTCTTTTTACCTTGAATTACCCTATTTACCTTTAATCGCGATGAATAAAAGTCAGATGTTACTATTCACCAAAAATTATTTTTATCTTATTGAACCAAATATTACCTAATAATAACAACCATGTATATAAGATATTCTAAAATAAATTCATAGAAGAGGTAAAATTTCTTTTAAATGAAAATTCATGTTTTTAACTACTACTTAGCGGTTTCACTATTCGTAAAAAATTTATATTTTTCAGAAAAATACCAAAAATTCCACCTATGCTATATTTGATATTCATAATTCAAAAATTATGTCTATTTTACCAAATTCAAAACATTGAAGTTGATTTTATTAATTTAAAAACAATTTCTGTGGTCAAGACAAGTTGCTTGTTTTTAAGAAACAATATCCATCAAAAGATTGACACTTGTTTATGTCCAATTTCAAAGTGAAATTAATTCCAATGACCACCATTGGATTAAATGGTAACAATATAATCTAATTACACTTTAAAAACAATTAAAAATATAATATACCCATATTAATAAATTAGAATAAAAATAATATTTGAATTAAAATAAAGTACTTTTCAATATTCATTAAAATATTGAATTTTATCTAAAAAATACCTAAATCTTACCCAAAGTAAATTTTGATGTCCTGAATCTAAAGAAGAATTCTATTTTGTCAAATAGAACATATAAAAGTGACCCAAACTAGATTTAAAGAGGTTTCTCCATTAAAATGCAGTAAATCAACCTTTTAAAGAATATTAAAGTATTTTTCCTTAGAATTATATTGTTTCTTATTTTTGAGGCTCTAGAATTCATTGGATAAATGTAAAAACATTAAAAAAAGAGTATAATCATATTGTATATAGTTCTATTCATTCTCGTCATTACAATGACTATGCATTAACTACTATTTAAAATAATAATATTATATTATTATTTTTCAGTATGACTGAACATTGTGTGCAACCTAAGAGTTCAAAGAAACCCACTATTGCGTATCAGGTATGCCATTGAATCATAGCGTCCCATTTAAAGTAAAATTAATATTTAATTCAAAAATATTAATAAATATGAAAATTTCATATTCAATATTTAGCTAGGATGTTACATCCTTCCCCCCTTCTAGAAATTGTGTCCTTGAAATTTTAAAATCTGTCACGACCCGTCCTAAGGGCTCGTGCCGTGAAACCCCAAGCCCGCCTTCCATAGGCCAGGGGCTAGCGACTAGCACCAAGGTGTAAATCCCGGAAAAAGGAAAGGCATTGCCTTTGTAATGTAAACCAAAAACACCACAGAGCAAGAAGACATAAGTAAACACTATGTAAAAACTGGTACAATAGTAAGTGTGGAAAAGTAAGTGGGCCAGTATACAAACCCAAACTGAAAGTAAAGTACAACTGGAAAGGGAAAACAAAAACTGAAAAGTAAAGCCGCAACGTCGATCTGTCCACTGGAAATACCACCTGAAGGGTGGGTACAGAAAGCCTCCACTGCTCCTCGGGTCCAGCCGACCACTCTGAGTACATCTCGCCAAGTGGTCCACATCCAGGTACCGTCCTGCTCCGCAATCCTCCACCACGATCAGCGCTGTCCATCGTCTGCAACCAACACAACGTAGTGCGGGCATAGCCCGTGCAGGGGTGAGTATAAGCTACTCAGTAGGGACCCCGATACCCCCGAAGGTCTCCCAGAATCCACAAAGGATAAACAACAAAGTAAAGATACAATTACAAAATAACATCCGACACTGCTTAGGTATATTCCCAAACATATACCTAAGTCATCAATTCTCGCTCGACTCCAACATCCGAGCTCATGTACAACCCAGTCCACACAGGAAAGAAAAATAGGATTCAACTCACACATGTATACTTCTTCATATGATGATGAAGATGACCATATATTTCCACTGATTCATCTAAGCCGTCGGACCCACAAAGGATCGATAGGTACTAACCCCCGCAATGACCCACAAAGGATCTGACCCACACAGGATCGATAGGTAACTAACCCCCGCAATGACCCACAAAGGATCTGACCCACAAAGGATCGATAGGTAACTAACCCCCGCAAAGACCCACACAGGATCAGACCCACACAGGATCTGTAGGCACTGGACCACACAGGACCGCTGAGCACAGACCCACACAGGATCAGACCCACACAAGATCGGTAGCACTGACCCACAAAGGACCGCTGAGTGCTGTAGTCGTCGCCGTCGAATCCTCTGAGGATCTCTGTATAGTCGTCGTCGTCATCGTAGCAGTCGCAGCCTGCTCTAGGGTTCCCGCACACAGCAAGCTCGTTCGAGAGGGTCCGCTCCATGAGTCGAGAGGCTTATAAATCAACTGACACATAGTCTAGAGTTGATGTATCCAAAAGTTCAGTATCGTCAACATGAACTCAACATCGCAGACGACGCGTCAATTGGATGCCCGGTCTAAGAGTTATTGGCTTTTTCGTCCCAGGGGCCCGGTTGGTTTTTAAGTCAAAACCAACCCGACCATACTCCACCTGCGTCCAATCCTTGTGCGAAGTAAGCCAAAAGATCTGTCTCACTTAGAGGAATCCATCAAAGTCGACGGTACATCAATCGGACGTCCGAAGCTCAAGTTATAAGTGTTTTCGTTCTGAGGGCCCGGTTGGTTTCGTGTACGAAACAACCCGGCCGAACCCAAAGTACTCCGAAACCTCGAGTGTGATATACCGAAACGACCATCTCGATCCAAGGATCACATCGCCACAGACGGCGCATCTATCAGAGACCTGTAGCTCAAGATACGAGCAAAAGTCCAAAAAGGTCCGAAAACGGGGGGTCTGGGCCCGAACCGACCCAGCCCAACCCCCCTGGGTCGGCCCGAACTGGCTCGACCCGACCGGCACGGCCCGGCCCGTCGGTACGGCCAGGCGGCTTGGCAGGCGCGCTGGCACTGGCCAAGCACCGCGCAAGGTAGCCGCGCCCACCCAACCCCCCCCCCCCCCCCACCCACCCCCCCGCGGGGGCCGCTCCGTGACACCCAGACGCGGCTTAAGCCGCGTCCCTCCTCTGCGGCCCCGCGCGGCCGCAGGACCGGCCAGCACCACCGCGGCTTCAGCCGCGGCGGGTGTTCCCGGTGGCGTGCCGGGCACCGCCGCATCCTGGCGGCCGACTTGGCTCCTCGGCAGGGGCTTTCGCGGACCACCGGATGCGCTCTGGTGGTCCGATTTGTGCGCGGTCTTTTCCAGTGCTCATCCCGGGACTTGTTCTTCACTTCAAAGCCTTCAAAATTTACTTACGGCACTGTTTGTCATCGCCCTCCAATCCGCGCATAACAAACAAAAAGGGTGGTGGGTTCAGACTTGTTCGTTGGTCCGCACCCACCGCGTTAGTGGTTTTTAAAGTCTCACAACATTCATAATTAACAACCGGGGATATAAATCACAAAGATTTAAAAAGGAACAACCCCTACCTCGTCATAGTCATCGGACGAGTTCTTCGTGGAATTGACCATCGCAGAAGAAGAAGATCATCGTGTCGCGGATGGGCGTCGCGTTGTCCCGGTATACGGCATTGCGTCGACGATCTCCGAGGGTTAAAGAAAAACACAAAGATTTAATTTCCTGAATTAAATCCGTGTTGAGGATAAAATTCACAAAGATAAATTAAAAGATCTGCAATCTCTTACCTCAAGAAGTTGATCGAAGATTTGTCGCGGGGAAAGAATCGTCGCGGAAGAAGCGTCACGGAAGGAGAATCATCGGCGTTCTTCATCGACTTCCGTCAAAGGCCGGCGTTCTTCGCATTCTTTGCATTCTTTGCGTTCTTCGCGAAGAGAGATGAAGATCTTCTAGCTTCAGAGATTTCTCCAAATCCTCAAAACAAGACACCCCTCAAAAGACAAGTGTTGGTCTTATTTTTTAATCTCATGCCAAAAATTGATTTCAAAGATAAGTAATGAACAAATTAATTCATAGAATTAATTGCAACAAAATAACCACCCAATTAATAGGGGCGTTAAGAATTTAGAAAACGTGTCAGTTGACTTTCATTTAAAAGGGGTTTTTTCGGGTGCGTTACATAGAGGAAAAGAAACGGTGGGGCTTGTGTGGGCCCCACCTCACAAATATCCTACCAAGAGGGTAGGATATTTTGGGTTCCACCCTATCCGCTTCAACTCAGCTTAAGTGGATTTTAAGTGGCTTTAAGTGGCTTTAAGTGAAATAAAATAAAGTTGTCGCACCACTTTATTTTATTTTCTTCACTTAACCCCCAAAAATTAAAAAACCACACCCGAGCAAACGCAACTCCAGAAGAGGCATTTCTAAGCAAGTACCGGCACTGCAATTCCATCGGTGCCCTCGAAATTCGATTTCGAGCACCGGTTCAGAATTTAGAAAAATCCGCTCGTTCGTTCACTGAACGTACCTGAGCCAAACGTCGAAAAATGATTTCGGCCACACCGGGCCTCGGAATCACATGCCGTCAGAAAACTACGTTCTTGTAAAATTACAAAGAAAATTAAGAAAAACAATTTCCATGAAATTTATGGGTCTTTACATCACTCCCACCTCAGGGATTTACGTCCTCGTAAAGATACATAATAAGCTAAGGAATCAAATGTGGGTACTGAGCACGCATCTGAGCCTCCCGCTCCCAAGTGCTCTCCTGTAGGTTCCCGTGCTACCATCTGATGCATACTAGAGGAATCAATCGTCCACGTAGGACCCGCTCATGTCGATCCTCGATCTCCACCGGGACCTCTACAAAAGTCGCCCCATCATCAATGTCCAGCTCCCCATGGTCAATGATATGTGTCGGGTCGTGCACGTATCTCCTCAGCTGAGATACATGGAAGACATTGTGCACCCGGTGCAACTGAGGTGGTCGATCCAGGCGATAAGTCACCTCGCCGATCCTACTGAGGACCTGGAATGGTCCAATGAAGTATAGAGACAACTTGCTGCCTCGGCCAAATCTCCATAATCCACGTCGAGGTGAGACACGCAAGAAGATATGGTCGCCATCCTCGAACTCTAGTGGCATCCGCCTCCTGTTAGCATAAGACTTCTGCCGGCTCTGAACTGTCCTCATCCACTCCTGGATGACTTGGACCTTCTCTATCGTGGCCCGGACCATCTCTGGTCCCACAAGTGCTGACTCCCCAGGGTCTGTCCAGCACGAAGGAGATCTGCAAGGTCTGTCGTACAACGCCTCATATTGTGTCATCCCGATGGTGGAGTGGTACCTGTTGTTGTACGCAAACTCCACCAAGGGTAGGTGGTCCTCCCACCTTCGACCAATGTTGAGGACACATGCGCAGAGCATGTCATCAAGATTCTGAATGGTCCTCTCCGTCTGACCAACCGTCTGAGGGTGAAAGGTGGTGCTCAGACATAGCTGCGTCCTGAATGCCTCCTTCAGCCCCTTTCATAGCCGGGAAGTAAAGCGAGCATCTCGATCGGAGATGATAGATGATGGCACACCGTGAAGCCGTACAATCTCTTGAACGTAGAGACGCCCCAAGATCTCCACTAAGCCCTGCTCTCAAATGGGTAAGAAGTGACCCGACTTGGTGAGTCGGTCGACAATCACCCAAATGGAGTCGTGACCTTTGGAAGTGCGTGGAAGTCCAGTCACGAAGTCCATAGATATCCCGTCCCACTTACACTCCGGGACCTCCAAAGTATGTACCAAGCCTACTGGTACCTGATGCTCTACCTTCACCTACTGGCATGTGAGGAATCGAGAAACGAATTCTACCATAGCCTTCTTCATGCCCGGCAACCAGTGCTGTCGACTGAGGTCCTGTTACATCTTCGCCACTCCAGGATGTACCTCCAAAGGAGAAGTTTGAAACTCTCTCAGCACCTCCTCTCGTAAGCGACTGGTACAGAGGTACGTCCTCTAAAAAGGATGTCGTGCTCTGCTCCAAAGGAGAAACCATTAGGTGCATGTCCTAAGGATATATATGCACGCTGCATCTCACAGTCAACGTCCCCATACTGTGCCTCTCTAACCTACTGTAGTATTGGAGGAGAGACTGTGAGAGACTGAAGGAAGGCTGTGCTATCTCTATCCACGAAGGATATCCACAAAGCGGCTAGCTGCTCTGTCACCTCCTCGAGTAGCTGAATATCCATCCTCCAGCTGAGAGCACCGGCTACCACGTTCCCATTCCTAGGAGTATAGACTACCTGAAAGTCATAGTCCTGGAGGAACTCAAGCCATCACTGCTATCTAAGGTTCAGGTCCTTCCGAGAGAAGATGTACCTGAGACTCTGATGGTCCGAAAAGAATGTAATGCGCTCGCCCATCATATAGTGTCGCAATGTCTTCAGAGCGAAGACCATTACTGCTAACTCCAGAACATGGGTAGCATAGTTCTGCTCAAGCAGCCTCAACTGACATGATACATAGGCGATCACCGCCCGCTCCTATATCAAGACACATCCGAGTCCGGTCCCTGTTGCATCGCAGTAGACTACGTACACTACTCCCTCCTCAGGCAACCTCATGATAGGGGCGCTGGTGAATCTCTGGATTAGCTCCTAAAAGCTCTGATGACATATGTTTGACCACACAAAGGGTTTCCTCTTCTTTGTCAAAGCTAAGAGTGGTGTGTCAACTCTGTAAAAGTCTGTCAGAAATCTCTGATAGTATCAAGCTAGTCCCATGAAACTCCACACCTCTATCACGCTCATGGGTGGCTCCCAAGCTAGCACTGCCTCGATCTTCGCAGGATCCACTGCAACTCCCGCCTCAGAGATGACGTGCCCCAAGAAGTGGACCTCACATAACCAGAACTTACACTTCGAGAGCTTTCCATAAAGCTGGTGCTCTCGGAGTGTGTCCAGTACAACTCGCAAATGGTAGGCGTGCTCCTCCTTAGTCGTCGAGTATATCAAAATGTCGTCGATGAAGACCATGACAAATCGATCAAGGTATGGCTGAAAGATCCTGTTCATGAGGCCCATGAACACCGCTGGAGCATTGGTTACGCCGAATGGCATAACCAAGAACTCATAGTGGCCATACCGACATCTGAAGTCTACCTTCTGCACTACCTCTTCCCGAACTCTGAGCTGATGATAGCCTGACCTGAGGTCTATCTTCGAGAACCACCGTGCTCCCTTGAGCTGATAGAAGAGGTCATCAATCCTCGGTAGTGGATACATGTTCTTCACCATCACCTGGTTTAGGTGACGATAGTCGACACAAAGTCGTAAGCTCACGTCATCCTTCTTGGAGAACAATATCGGGGAAGCCCAGGGTGAAACACTAGGTCGGATGAATCCCTTTCCCTGCAAGTCCTCCAACCGTACCCGTAGCTCTCGAAGCTCAGAGGGGGCCATCCGATATGCTGGAGTGGATATCGGGGCTGTCACGGGGTACAGATCAATATAAAAGTCTACCTCTCTATGAGGAGGTAGTCCTAGAACATCGTCGGGAAAGACGTCCGCATACTGATCCACCACTGCAAAAAAAACTAGGACTCCGCACGTCAACTGCTCCTAGGATGAGGCTTGCCAACTGAAGAGTGATGGGTTGTCCTCTCATCTGCGAGTGTCCATCATGTGCTGTGAAGGCTCCCTTCTCGCCGGTGAAGGTGAACCTGCTCCCGTCAGTGCGTACACATCGCACCTTGTGCCTAATACAGTCGATCTGAGCATGGACGATAGATAACCAATCCTTTCCCAAGATGATGTCGTAAGGCCTCGACGCCACTACAAGAAGATCCCAGCCAAAGATCTCACCTTCTAGAGTAAGGTCACACTGCCGGCACCAGTGTGTAATCGTCGAGTCTCCTCCCGTAGGAGTCTCTAGCCGTAAGGATCAAGCCAACAGCTTTGTCGGAATCTCCGAGCTCCGAATAAGGGCAGAAGCTATGAAAGAGTGACTCGCTCCTTTTTCTATAAGAACTGCAGCAAGGGTGGGATAGACACAGATAGTACCTCGAATCATCTCGGGTGCACCGTGATCGTAGTCCTCCACTGCCTGAAGCTGTGCCTGTCTCTGCCCGCCAGCTCCCTGTGGTCGGGGTGGACCTCCTGGTGGTGGTGGTGGTAGAGCCTCAAAGCGTCTCCCACCACCTGCTGCTCGGCCATCTCCTCTTCCTCGTCTGCCTCCTCCCTACAGACTGCCACGGTCGACCCTCTGCCTCTACCTGGGTGCCCCCTCAACCGTCTGCTGCTCCTCGGCACGGTGGGTCGGGCAGTCACGAGTCATGTGACCCTGCCCGCCGCATGTGTAGCACTGCCTGCCTCTCGAAAGACTGGCTCCACGCTGTGTGCCCCGCAATGCTGAGCCAGTGTCCTGAGGTCGTCTACGTGAGGGTCTGGTCTGCCTGGACCCCTGAGTCATTCGTCGACTGCCTGCCGCAGAAGACTCTTCTACGTGTTGCCCCGCGGTAGGTCTCGCTGATGATGAAGGCTCAGCAAGGAAGATCTCGATCAAAAGGGCTCACTCCAGTACTCCTGTCTGAGTCGGAATGGTGAGGGAGATCATCAATTCCCTGATCTCATGTCTCAAACTCTGCTCAAAGGTCCGGGCCCGGAAGAATGGGTCCCGTACCATGTCTGTCGAGTAACACGAGAGATCGGTAAATCTCAATGAGTACTGGGTGACCGTCAAGCTGCCCTGCCTCAACTGAAGAAGCTTCTGGATTCACACCACAGGGAGGGTGGTCGGGACGAACTCTGAGCGGAAGAGGACCTCAAAGTCTGTCCAGAGGATAGATGCCTCATCGTGCACCTGGAGCATCAAGCTCCACCATCGGCCTGTTGCTGCGGGCAGTAGGCTCGCTGCGAGGATCACCATGAGGTCTACTGGTGTCCTCACTGGCCTGAAAACTTGTACAACATCCTCCATCCAGTCCTCGGCTGCCTGGGGGTCCGTCTCCCCAAAGGACCTAGGCGGTCGCTGGCGCTGAAACTCATGCAGAGCTCCAAGGTGACATGCATTGTCAGCGGTTGGGGATGGAAGCATCGGTGGCTCGGCGGGTAGAGGTACCGCTGGTGCCTCAGCTGTCAACGGGCCCTATACCGAGGCCTCGTCGCTCAGTGGGATGTTGTCACGCTCAAATCTTGGAACCCTAGCTGGCTGCCGTCGTGGGGCCATCCTGAAAAGAAACAGGTGCGCCATGCTCAGAACAGTATACCTGGTGAGCTGACATAAAGTAATCCCAAAGAAAACTTGAAACACACATGCAATCATTGTTTTCGTGCATTAAGTTGGAAATAAGAAGTCAGGGTCCTGGTGTATGGATATGTCGGCCGCCGCACCAACACTGGGCTCCCTGGACTGATAACCACACCCAATATGCTTAACACTATTACTTCACATAGAAAAAGATCAGAGTCCAAAGTTCTGTGGTAGAACCGAACTCCTCTGATACCAATTTATCATTCCCCGTCCTCGGGGCTCATGTCGTGACTACCCCAAGCCCGCCTTCCATAGTCCAGGGGCTGGCGACTAGCACCAAGGCGTAAATCCCAAAAAAAGGAAAGGCATTGCCTTTATAAAGTAAACCACAAACACCACAGAGAAAGCAGACAGAAGTAAACACTATGTAAAAACTGGTACAACAGTAAGTGCGGAAAAGTAAGTGGGCCAACATACAAACGCAAACGGAAAGTAAAGTACAACTGGAAAGGGAAAACAGCAACTGAAAAGTAAAGCCGCAACGTCGAGTTGTCCACTAGAAATCCCACCTGAAGGGTGGGTACAGAAAGCCTCCACTGCTCCTCAGGTCCAGCCGACTGCTCCGAGTACGTCCCGCCCAGTGGTCCACCTCCAGGTACCGTCCTACTCCGCAAGCCTTCACCACGATCAGCGATGTCTGTCGTCCTCAACCAACACAACGTAGTGCGGGCATAGCCCATGTAGGGTTGAGTATAAGCTACTCAGTAGGGACCCCGAGACCCCCGAAGGTCTACCAGAATCCACAAAGGATAATCCACAAAGGAAAGATACAATCACGAAGTAACATCTGACACTACTTAGGTATATGCCCATACATATACCTAAGTCATCAATTCTCACTCAGCTCCAACATCCGAGCTCAAGTACAACCCAGTCCACAGAGGAAAGCAAAACAGGATTCAGTTCACATAGGTATACTTCTTCATATGACGATGAAGATGAACAGATATTTCCACTGATTCATCTAAGCTGTCGGACCCACAAAGGATCGACAGGTACTAACCCCCGCAATGACCCACAAAGGATCTGACCCACACATGATCGATAGGTAACTAACCCCCGTAATTACCCACAAAGGATCTGACCCACAAAGGATCGATAGGTAACTAACCCCCACAAAGACCCACACAGGATCAGACCCACATAGGATCTGTAGGCGCTGGCCCACACAGGACTGCTGAGCGCTGACCCACACAGGATCGGTAGCACTGACCCACAAAGGATCACTGAGTTCTATAGTCGTCACCGTCGAATCCATTGAGGATCTCTGTACAGTCGTCGTCGTCATAGTTGCAGTCGCAGCCAGCTCTAGGGTTCCCGTACACAGCAAACTCGTTCGGGAGGGTCTTCTCCACGAGCCGAGAGGCTGATACATCGACTGAAAAATAGTCTAGAGTTGATGTATCCAAATGTTCCATATCGACAACTGGAACTGAAAGTCACAGATGGTGCGTCAATCAGACGCCATGTCTGAGAGTTATTGGCTTTTTCGTACCAGGGGCCCGGTTGGTTTTTAAGTCAAAACCAACCTGACCATACTCCACCTATGTCCAAACCTCGGGTGGAGTAAGCCAAAAGATCCGCCTCACTTAGAGGAATCCATCAAAGTCGACGGTACGCCAATCAGACGTCCGGAGCTCATGTTATAAGCGTTTCCGTTCCGAGGGCCCGGTTGGTTTCGTGTACGAACCGACCCGGATGAACCTAAAGTATTCCAAAAACCTCAAGTGTGAAATACCGAAACTACCGTCTTGATCCAATGATCGCATAACCATTGACGGCGTGTCAATCGGAGGCTCGTAGCTCATGATACGGGCAAAAGTCCGAAAAGGTCCGAAAAGGGGGGGTCTGGGCCCAGACCGACCCAGCCCAACCCCCGCTGGGTCGGCCCGAACCAGGTCGACCTGACCCGGGTCTGGGTCCGACCCGACCGGCGTGGCGTGGCCCGGTGGTCCAGCCAGGAAGCTCGGCCTACGTGCTGGCACTGGCCAGGCAGCCGCGCAAGGCAGCCGCGATCCCCCCCACCCCCACCCCCCCCCCCCCCCCGCGGGGGCGGCTCCGTGACACCCGGACGTGGCTTAAACAGCATCCCTCCTCCACGGTCCCGCGCAGCCAAGAGACCGGCCAGTGCGGCCGCGACTTCAGCCATGGCATGTCTTCCTGGAGGCGTGCCAGGCGCCGCCGTGCCGGTGTGTCGCGCAGGCGGGGGCTTCCGTGGACCACTTGACGCACTCCTGTGGTACGATATGCGCGCGGTCTTCGCCAGTGCTCGTCCCGGGACTCGTTCTTCACTTCAAAGCCATCAAAATTAACTTTCGGCCCTGTTTTTCGTCGCACGCCAATCCGCGCATAACAAACAAAAAGGGCGGTGGGTTCAGACTTGTTTGTTGGTTCGCACCCACCACATTAGCGGTTTTTAAAGTCTCACATTATTAGTAATTAACAAACGGGGATATAAATCACAAAGATTTAAAAAGGAACAACCCCTACCTCTTCGTAGTCGTCAGATGAGTTCTTCACAGAATTGACTGTCGCGGAAGAAGAGGATCGTCGCGTTGCGGAAGGGCGTCGTGTCGTCGCGGTATACGGCGTCGCGTCGACGATCTCCGAGGGTTAAAGAAAAACACACAGATTTAATTTCACGAATTAAATCCGTGTTGAGGATAATATCTACAAGGTAAAATTAAAAGATCTGCAATCTCCTACCTCAAGCAGTTGATCGATGATTTGTCGTGGGGAAAGAATCGTCATGGAAAAAGCGTCATAGAAGAAGAATCTTCGGCATTCTTCGTCGCCTTTCGTCGATGGCCGGCGTTCTTCGCGTTCTTCGCGTTCTTCGCGTTCTTCGCATTCTTCGTGAAGAAAGATGAAGATATTCTAGCTTCATAGATTTCTCCAAATCCTCAAAACAAGACACCCCTCAAAAGACAAGTTTTGGTCTTATTTTTTAATCTAATGCCAGTAATTGATTTCAAAGATAAGTAACGAACAAATTAATTCATAGAATTAATTGCAACGAAATAACTACCCAAGTAATAGGGGTGTTAAGAATTTAGAAAACATGTCAGTTGAATTTCATTTAAAAGGGGTTTTCGCGGGTGTGTTACGTAGAGGAAAAGAAACGGTGGGGCTCGTGTGGGCCCCACCTCACAAATATCCTACCAAGAGGGTAGGATATTTTGGGTTCCACCCTATCCGCTTCAACTCATCTTAAGTGTCTTTTAAGTGGATTTAAGTAGCTTTAAGTGAAATAAAATAATGTTGTCGCACCACTTTTTTTATTTTCTTCACTTAAACCCCAAAAATTAAAAACCACACCCGAAAAAATGCAGCTCCGGAAGAGGTGTTTCTAAGCATGTACCGGCGCTGCGATTCCATCAGTGCCCTCAGAACTCGATTCTGAGCACTGGTTAAAAATTTAGAAAAACCCGCTCTCTCATTCACTGAACGTACCCGATCCAAACATCGGAAAATGATTCCGGGCACACCGGGCCTCGGAATCACGTGCCGTCAAAAACTGCATTCTTTTTAAAATTCCAAAGAAAATTAAGAAAAAAAATTCCCTTAAAATTTAGAGGTCTTTACAAAATCGTGCATGGAAACATAATTGAAAATCCCACATCGGAAAAAGAGACAATAAATATATCACATTTAAAGAAAGAAAGAGAGGTGAAAAGGTCGCCCAAGACAACACATTGTAGGATTCCATGAAAACATGGAAATAGAAGAGAAGATAAATCTCAAAGTTTAATAGAGAGTGATGAATAACTTGATCACGGAAAGTTAACCACCATAATACCATAAATTTGTGTTTGGGAAAAAGTCTAATGATAAAAGAGACCTTATAAAATTTTTTCAAGATACTTTTCATAGATTTGAAGAATTTTATTAATAACTAGTCCAAGATCATGAGGAAATATACTTTCATGTCATGTATATTGACATCCATTAATAAAATTCTACCACAAACTCATCTTTTCTCCAAACGGTAAGTATTCAATATGACATGCTCACACCAGAAGTGATAGAAACAACTTCTAGAGTATCACATAATCCAAAAAATATGAACTATATATTTCCCCTATCTTTAGACATCAACCAAAACCAAAATTGTTTAGTATAAGATCAGGAAATCCCCAAAAAGGTTAATCTTTTACCAAAAGAAAAACTACTCATAATCTCTAAAAATTTTCAAACAATACCCAATGTTCAACCAAGAGCATTCCATATACCATTGTACTTGACATTATTCAAAATAAACTAAACTAAGATTGTAACCCAAAACTCACAAGGATTTTATCACATAGTGTTCCACATTAAATTTTAACATTTATCTCCAAAACATCTACTATACATAAAGTCTCATTCTGAAGTGTATTTAACCAAATCACATATTTTCCATGATTGGTTAATCATTTATATAAATAACCCAAATCACCATATGTCCACAATAAAAAAATGGATTCTACCAAAATAAAATTTCAACCGTTACTCAAAAAATGAGATCCCACAGTACTCTCTTTTCCTTAAGCATATAATGTTTCCCAAAAGAGAGAACATCTTCCAAAATATCATTTATCAACTAATCAGAAAATCATTTTCCTATATTAAGGATATCCTTTCAAAAAAACATAAGTTCCCAAAATAAACTTATTTTTGTTATATAAAATCATTTAACTAAAAAGAATAAGTCATAATAAATAGGGAGTTCACATAGGATAGTTATAGGTGATGCACACTTGTCGCCCTTCGGTTGTGGGTTTGATTTTTATGGCCTTACTGAATGCGACCGGTTGTCACCAATCATATGGGTTGTCAATTTTATTAAACTCTAAAATAACCCTAACATGTTTTAACATCAATGGTTTTCTTATACCTTTGATATTCCTCCCAAAACATTAATACCTCAACATCTTATATATTGTCAATTTTTTCACCTACATATTATAAAATTAAACCACTCTCAAAAGAAAGGACAGCATACCTTGATCAAGGTGTCCATATGGTTTCATCAATATCTTTTGCACGTAGGTAGAATATCCCTGCATTTCAACAATGGTTTATAGATCCTTGAAAATAGTTTTCTTCTTCTATCCCAATACACCTTGTAAAACATGGGTTATATAAGTGTTCATAGAAAAATATTTTTGGAAAATAATCATGTATAACATATAATTTCCAAACATCTCATAAAACATTCTTTTTATAAAATAGTCGGAATGAGTTTGAGTTCAAACTTTCAATTAATGGTCCTTTATAAATACTATAAGTATGTGTTGAAAGACTATAATTTAAATGTAAATATAAATGGGTTGCACAGGGGTCTCCTTCTTCAGCACCTTTTTCAAAATCATAATATGCTTCAAAATCTTATGATAAGGTAAAATATTTAAAAATTCCTTGATATTGTTTACCTTTCTTGAAAATATGAGAGTATTGTAAAAATTTTATTAGATTAAATACAACCCATGATCCATGATGATATCGTGGTATAGTGGAGGTGTTTGATATCTCAAAAAACATCTTTCAAGTGAGTTGTATGCTAGAAAAAGTTTTATAATAATCTAAACATGACTTTTCAATAATTATTGCAAGCATGTCATCAGGAAGAGATATGAATGTAGTTTTAGATCCTTCTTCTTCCATTTGGAACTGAATTTCATTGATTTGAAAAAGTTATATTAAAATTATTTAACTTAAATAATAGACATAGGTACTAAACATGTGTTTAACAAAAACTCCTATTCCATAAAGCTGTCTGAACCGGCCTTTGATACCAACTATAAGGACCCGACCTTAAAACATTATATAATATTAAATTATGTTAATAATTCACATTGAGTATCTTTACGGGTTTAACATTTTAGAGAGTTAGGCCATAACTATTACATCTCAAAACATTTACAAATTAGACACTTCTACTCCATATCCATTTTTTCATGAAATAATAAATTTAAAAAAACAACATGTCTAGTTCCATGTTTTAGACAACATGAATTTTCCATGATTTCATCCTTGAACCTATTCATCTTTAAGTCATGTGAAAAACATTTCAAAACCTGGGGTGAGCATACAAATCTATGTAAGGGTTATAAAATAAGGAAAGTAATCATTTATCCATCAATAAATTCAAATCTATGTATCTAAACTTTTCAATCATAATATACCTCATGAAATCTTAAGATTTATTAATAACACATAGAAATCATAAACCATAAAGGTAACTTCTGGAATACATATCATACTTACATTATAGCTATAACAACTACATAGGGAGTTACTTTAGAATACCCATCATAGTATATTCACTTAATCTCTTACGAGAAACATTAACATTTACCTTCTTCACGTTACCCAATGCATTGGAGAGCTATCTCGAGCTCACCCTCCATAGGTTTATCAAAAAACCACCCATATATATAAACAATATCCTATAACCATAACATATCCTTAATTCATAAAACAATCATAAATTAAAGATAACATTTCCACATTGCAATAACAATATATCATTTCAATATATTGAAATAATCAATGCTTTATCAAACCATTTTCAAAACCATTTAAATCATTTAATAAAGATATTTTTGAATAAAAGTGTCCCATAAAACATTGAATATTTTAAAAGAA
This sequence comes from Viscum album, assembly GCA_963277665.1. NCBI lineage: Eukaryota > Viridiplantae > Streptophyta > Magnoliopsida > Santalales > Viscaceae > Viscum > Viscum album. The sequence goes on along the minus strand of OY728138.1, from coordinate 633,221,816 downwards.
TTAAAATTTTATAACATTACATTCCATATAAATAAATCATAAAATCCATTTTTAAAACATGGACATTAAGGAGAATGAATTAGAATAATGAATCCTTAAAACATTTAAAATGATATTTTAGTTAAAGAGTTTTTAACAAAATGAGATATGATTAAATACAAATAATTTAGAAATAATATTAATCAAAACATTATAATATCATGAGAATAAAGTTATTCATGATATAATATGCCAAAGGATAGTATAAACACCATATTAAAGTGAATTGTTGCATTACAACAATGAAGTCTCAATGGAATGTAAACTGAGACAAAATCCATTATAAAGACGATATCCTTAGATTAAGGATAAATCAATTACAAAATAATGTGTGACAAATATAAATACCCTCAATATGTGTGAATATTCAGTGTAAATCAATCAGAGTACATTCACATTTGTTCTTTTTAAGACAATACCAATGACTAGGATATTTAACTCAATGAATGGAAATTGAGTTAAAATTACTATTATCAAGTTCATATCGATGACTTGAGAATTTATAAATGGAATGATTATGTGTATCAAAAGTATATAAACACAAAGGGGAGTGTAAATTACAAAATAAATAAATAAATGCTATTTCTACACATTATCATACCATGACATAATTAAGACTTAGAAGATTAACCCAAGGAACGAAAATTAGGTTAAAAGGTTCTCTTAACGATTTGGTAACATATGAAACATACAACCCATAAAAAAGGGTCATAATTTAAAGATCTAAATACCCATAAATGGAATTATATTACACAATGAATACAATCCTGGGTTGTACATACTCCACATAAAATGAAATAGTGGAAAATATACCATGAATCTCACAATAATAAAAAGTGAGATGAAAATCCCTTACCACGTTGTAATCAATCAAGTCATATGAAAAAATATTAATAACCACAAAATTATTCACAATATAACATGAATATAAAGAGAATAATGATAATATATACCAAATAGATATACAAAATACACCACATGCAATATATTTGTGGCGAACAATGGAAATATCATGAAATTAAAAGTGAGATAAGAAAGCCCCTTACCTCGTGTCCGACATGACCCATTCGTTCTTTAATCTCCTAAATAATAAACTAAAGATAATTTATACTTGCATAAAAACCATTTTAAAGTTTATTATTCATTTTATTTCACTTATTTCCTTTTTTAAACATTATAAAATCATTTAAGTTAAAAACAATCATTTGGTCGATATTTGGTACTTCATTCAAAAATGGACTTCTTATAATTATAGGTTTTTCATGTGGTCAAAGGTTCATTATATCCAGAATTATATTCATTATATATATATCTTATATATCATGTATGTATATTATATACATATATTTATAATAGTACATGAGATTTGGAGGTAAGAAATGAAATGCACTGTTCATGGAGACGGTAAGTTGTACGTATGCATGAACGCTAATTTCATTTCTATTTCATATTTAATGGAATGAAAACATAATGATACATAGGTATATTATAATTCCAGTATAATATAATATATATAATATCAGTAACTCAATCTTTTAGACATCCCACGTATGGTATGAATGAGTTATATCACATTGAGGGGGTGGTAGTCCGCACTTCCTCAAATGAAATTATTATGTTTACACGTGTTGGAAAGCATAAAGGTATGATTTTAAATAAAAATTACAGAAGCATAGAGAAACATAAAATTAATATATATCATATATGAATATATTCCCATATTAATGTCCACAATGAGAGGCGGTAGTAGATAATTGAACAATCATCGCTTCGTGAGGCGTTAGTTTTCCATCCAAAGAAATTGTGTGTTTTTCACCCATTAGATGGAGCTGTGTGTATGTGTACTTATAATAAATCCCATAAAAACATCCTAGTATATTGAGGATACTGTATTTGTTATAAAATAATGTTATATAAATAGTTAATGGGGTTGGAGAAGTAAAATAAAAGAAAAGAAGTTAAGAGAAAATGTTACCTTTAATTTGGGTAACTCCCTTTGGTATGAACCAAAAGGGTTTCTCAAAGTCCTTATGCCTAAGATAAGGCTTCATATATTAGTATAGAGATGTAGGAAGATTAATTGGGCATATTTTGGATGATCCAAATGCCTTTATAGGTGTGATTAATTGGTTAGAAGTGGTGTCCTTTTATACAGGGGAGGAGGGGCTCTTTAGGAATGTTTGAAACAATTTTTTTATTATAAACTTATCGTGGATTTCAAAGGGTACAAAAATAATTAAAGTCAAAGATATGATAACTCATAGTCTAAATAAAATCATCCAATAACAATTGTACAGGTTTTGAACATTAATTTAATATTCATAATCTTATTTATTTAAATCATTTATTAATGAGGTAAATAAAATATCATTTTTGTGTCATAAATAATTTAATTTATTTGATGTCTAAAAATTATAAAAAAAATATGATGATGTAGGAAATATTTTCAGAGTTCTAAAACAATTTTATAGTAGAAATGATAACTTATATAACCTCATGTAAAAATTAATTTACTAAATGATATTTATTTATGTCATTTTTGCCTTTACATTATGTCAATTAATATAATGTGTCATTATCACTCATAAGTGGATCCATGGGGTCCCAAAATCGACTTAAGAATGTCCATGGTCATCCATGACTCTTAAAATAAGGTTAGGACAAGTGTTGTGGTAATTTTGTATTACTATAAAATTTCTTTTACCTTGAATCACCCTATTTATCTTCAACTACGGTAAATAAAAGTCAAATGTTACTATTCACCAATAATTATTTGCATATTATTGAACCACATTTTACTTATTAATAATATCCTTGTATATTTTATTTTCTAAATTCAATTCACAGAAGTGGTAAAATTTACTTTAAATTAAAATGTTGGGTTTTTTACTACTACTTAGTGGTTTCACTATTCATCAAAAATTGATTTTTTTCAGAAAAATAAAAAACAATTCATCCTATACTATATTTTATATTCTGAATTCAAAAATTATTTCTATTTTACTAAATTCAAAACATATAAGTTGCATTAATTAATTTAAAATCAATTCTCGTTGTCAAAACAAATAGCGTGTTTTTAAGAAACAATATCTATCAAAATATTGACACTTGTTTATGTCCAATATCAAATTGAAATTACATCCAATGAACACCATCAGATTAAATTGTAAAAATATAAACTAATTACACATTAAAACAAATTAAAATGATAATTTAACCATATAAATAAATTTTACTTAAAAGCATATTTGAATTAAAATACAGTACTTTTCACTATTAATTAAAAAATGAATTTTATCACAAAAATATAAATAAATTACCCCAAGTAAATTTTGATGTCCCTAGTCTCTAGAATAATTTTATTACGTCAATAGAACATATAAAAGTGAACAAGACTATATTTAAATAGGGTTCACCCTTAAAAGGCGGAAAATCAACCTTTTAATGTATATTAAAGTATTTATGCTTAAAATTATATTATTTATTATTTTTAAGCCTCTATAATTTATTGAAAAAATGTAAGAACATTGAAAAAATTTGTATAATCATATTGTAGTTATTTATTTTCATTCTCACCATTATAATGGCTAGGCACTAAGTACTATTTAAATTATTAATATTATATTATTATTTTTCAGTATGACTCAGCATTGTGTGCAAGGTAATATTTCAATGAAACAAATTGTTGCGTATCAAGTATGCCATCGAATCATAGTCTCCCCAACTAAAATTTATATTTAATTCAAAAATATTAATAAATATGAAAATGACTTACTCAATATTTACTTGGGATGTTACAGATCCCTACGTTAAACCTTTTTATAATTCCCTTGATAATGACATTTACTCTATAAAAGTCAATAATGGAAAATTAAGAAAGGAAAACTGGCCCATATGTGTAAAATGTTTTATATTATCATCCATATCACTTTTACTTGTAAAAATATATGAATTTTATTAAAAATAAATTATTTTTTATCAAAATATTTAATTATTATCATTTTAGGATTATTAAAATCATTAGACCATAATTACAGAATTATTTTAATATAATTCGATGGTAGTTTTTTAAGACATTACTAAAATGATTATTATTTATATAAATTTATTGAAAATAATACATAAACCAATTTTTATTTCATTTAATGATTTTAAATTCATTTACTTGATTTTTTCCATTTTCCTAAATGTGTTTTATCCGATTGTAAATGTTTTAGAAAATTAACCTAATTTTGAAATATTAAAATATTATAAAATAAATAACTATTATTTTATTTATATATTTATATTTACTCGTATTTATGTCATGAAAACATATTTAATACATTATTGTTACTTTTCTATCTATACCTAGTCACACCACAAGAATTTTTATGTTATCCAAAACATATGTATAAAAAAATTATACTTATAATTTCCTATTATAAAATAAATATCATATAAATTAATAAATTAAGTAACATAAGTATTTATATTCAATAATTATCCTTATAAATATATATATCTTTTCAATTGGATTTTGTTCCATAGATGGAACATATGATTAAATTATGATAAAATAACATTGAAATCACATCACTATTATTTTTCTGTAAAACATAGTATGTGATAATGTACCTAGAGTGGACATTTCCCTAAAAAGTCAAAGTAGTTCCCCACTATTATCAGAAGATGAAATTTCTACGCTAGAATTATTAAATATATGTTCTATAGACCAATTATATCATGTGAGAGATAAAAATGATATAGGTTATAAGTGGTGGAGACTCATAAGACCCTAAGTAACCTTATCATGATATACTACATTGGTTATATCTAATGGGATATTATGAGAATGGGAACATCGATTAGGATATCTACATTTATATAAGTCATTGGATGTTCGTATCTACATTTGTGTGTATTGTTTCTTATGCATTAATATAATTATTAATGAGTACTATAAGTAGCACACTATAATTTATTGATGAAAATTGTTATTAAGTATGTTCTTAGAGAGGTAGGACATATTGGCTGCATCATGAATAATATTATATTAATGAATAATGTGATATGATATTTGTCCATTATTCTATTTAACCAAATGTAATATTATAGGCCCTATGATGGTAATTATACAGCCTAAATAAATCCATGCCCATGGTTTTCTATAGGAATTATCTATTACCAAAAATTCATGATAAGAGACATCAAACACATGTGTTGATGGCACCGAAAACTGACCTTATTTATTGGGGATATATTGATAATGATATTACATTGAACGGTAAGAATCTAGGAGTATTTTTTGTCGTTGCGACACTATCTTCTTTCTCTGTGGGTTCAATGTCATGTTTTTAGACACTAACCATGGACATCAAGATTCATCACCTAATGCCATAGAGAAAGAGGCCTAGAGGTTCACAAACTAAGTGTATCTAGGATTTCAGTTAAAAAATATATTATAATTTATTATTTAACATGTTATATAAATTTTATTCCAACATATGGTTCAATAATTATTCATCCTATCTTGATTGAATTTGTTATTCCCCAAGTCATACGAGAAAATCTAATGTGAAAAGAATATGAAATAAATATTTATATCCTATTTAGTGAATATGAAATATATATATTTATTAGTGAATAATGCAGAAATATTAATTTCATAAACTAATTGATATTATTCCAGGTTTAAAAAAATATTATAAAGGAATGAAGAATTGTGATTTAGGTTAGGTGATAAATTAATTATGATAAATTTTAGTTTACTAAAAAATATTTAAATTTAATTTGCATGTTATGTGTATGTCATTAAATAATAATAATATTATTATTATTTGAAATGGTGTTTGTCCTATGATTAAATATATTATAATGGGAACCGATGTAATTAATTTATTTTAACACTTGTGATATATACACCTAGTATTATTATTTTATCATTACAACACTTCATTTGAGTGGGTTTTGTCATAATGGAATTAGTATATTCTCTCATGTCATTAAGATCACTTTTCTCTAAGATCGCTCCCATGATTAGAGATCAATCCCCCACCAAAATATCAAGGAGAACACTTTGGAACCAATTCTCATAGTGATCAAAGGTAGATGATGCACGTGAAAGGATCTATCATGATAGCATTCAAATATTCTTTTGATTATGTATAGAGATTCATGGATCACATGTGGATTTACGATAGAGGAATATGCATTTGATTCCTACAATGCAATGATAGTGAATCACATATCTATCACCACGTCGATTAGTGAAGAAAAAATTCCATCAAAGTAATTATTATTTTATTAAATTAATTATAAATAATATGTGATGATCCACACTCTGGTTCCGAAATGATTCATGTTTTTTGTCTTCTTTGATACAACTCTGTTGAACCTGATGTATATCGTCATGTAGATCTCCGGTTGATCATGGCACATGACAAAAAATATTTGGGGAACATACCAATGTAAGCTTTCACTGTGTCTGGAACCCACAAGTGGTTTCAGAGCACTAACATAATTATTTATAATTAATTAATGACCATCGGTGATTTCCACATTTTTATTTTCCTTTTCAATTCAGGTTTAATCATTCATTTAATATGAATCAGTAGAACAACTTATTCCTTCATGATTATTATTTTTAGGAATAAAATAATATTAAGGAACTCATATAGAGGTTTTAAGAATTCTATCTAGGTAACATAAGATTACACATCGTGTAATCGGAATTACACTTCCTGTTCTGGTCATAAATGAAACATGAATTAATACATCAATTAATTCAAACTGTGTGGATTGATTACACACCCCACATTATATAAATTATACAAAATTTTGATATAGACTAGACAATGCATGGCCAACCATAATAAAAAAAGTGTAGCCTACAGATATAGCATGTAGTCCCTTTGTGTCATAGATGTTATAAATATTACCATACATTACCTATTAGACTGGTGATCATGTAATTCGGAGATCAAATGATGTGTATACCAGAAGACCATACATGTACTCTCTTTTAAAGGTAATATTTACATGATGATTCCCAAAGAGTGTATGTCACAAACCAAGCCGGGTTGCCATCTGAACTGATGTCCGACCCAGCATGTATTAAGGCACAAAGGTCATTCCTGATCCCCATGGGCTTTCACAAGTTCCCGGGTATCAAAATAAACATTGGGAACGATTTACCTGAGTAACCAAATATAAAGCAGCCAACAAAATAAACCAAACAAAAGTAAAAGTTTCATCCAAACAAGTCGTTAACCAAAAACAGGTTTTTAAGTCACATGTAAGTCCAAAACGCAAATAATACTAAATTAAAGGGGACCAAAAACCAACCTAATAACTATCACCCAGTGTGAGGACTCCACCCTCAATCCACCACCACAACGCCAAGCAAAGAGGCATGCTAACAACCTAAACCACTCCTCCCAAATGCTGGACCCATACCTATATCAGACGTAAACAGATCTACTTACACCAAAGGGTGTAAGTATTGTGTGAGAAATCTACCAGTAGGATGTCACCAAGGAAAGATTCCACACACAAATATTAAAATACAATACATTTTCAATGATAAATAAAAGAACACAAGTAATTATTAACAATGTTAGTGAAAACAGTTTTCATCAAACAACTTTTAAGAAAAGTAGTTTAAGGCAAACACATTTTTGGGCAGTAACTCAAGTGACATATCATGTATCATTTATGTGCACAAAGTGACCGGTAGCACCAAATGATGGGAGAGATGCTATGGGAACTAGAGACAGGTGGGACCCTAGAATTTCGTGTCTCAGTTAAACGTGGCTTAGAAGGCCACGACCCTCAGATAACATGGCTTAAAAGCCCACAACCCTAAGAAAACGTTGTTTAGAAGGCCATGACCCTAGGATCATCATATGTTTAGTTAGTGTTGAAATCGTCAATCCTGCCGGTGAAACCGGGATGAGCCATCTCCGGAACACAAGATCACTAGTCCTAGTCCCCCCACCTAATACCCCGGATTCCCTCCTTGTTCTCACCTAAAATCAAGGTTCACATAACATGTCACTCACACACTGATATCCTTTTTGAAAACCACAAGCACACCAAAACATCTCAAAACACAGCCTGCATTGCTATCACATTAAATTAAACTAGTTATATAGTTTTATAAAAACACTTTTTATAACCAGGAAAACCATTAGAATAATTAAGCAGTTTGGAAACATGTTGAAAAATATTTAATGGGAAAAAGTCACTCAAAACAATTTTCAAGAAAACCAAATTTTTAATACTATGACAAAACATAACTACACCTACCACATTTCCCCAACACACACGCTGCAATGTTTGCAAACAATAATAAACAGTCCAAAGTAAGTTTTCACAATAAAATTCACCAGAATCAATTGAACATAGCTCTAACTAAATAAACGCACAATAAATCTCAGTAAAATACAATTCTGCAATATGTAAACAAATAGAAAAAAACTAAATTAATTAGATAAGAATGAAAATGATTGTAAATTAATACTCTTGTGCGGAACCACCTATTGGCTTGTAGAATCCTTAGAAAAATTGGTGTGAAAAATCCACTGCACCTCAAACAATATCAAAACCCACCCTAAAAATAAAGAACAGCATAAACTCATCAAAAAATATTCAAAGACAAACTAAAACCCATTCGTAACAACACCAAAGCAGTTGAAAATCAACCAATGTGTTCCGCACCGATGACAATGGTTTCAAAAGGAAGGGAAGATGGAATTTGGGTTGTCGGAAGGCTGTCTGATGGTGGGAGGAGGTGCACAGCTTGGTGCGACGTAGGAGGAAGACGTGGAGGTATGTGGTGTGGTTGTACAATGAAGGGAGGTGGAGTGGCGCAACTATCTGGAATAGGAGAGGTGGAGTGGCGCGGCTGTCCTGAAGATGAGGGGTGCATGACTATCAGCTCGAGGCAGCAGTAGAGAGCGGGGTGACCAGTTGAGAAGGAGGAAAGCAGTGGGATGTGGCCTAGAGCAGTCTGAGAGGAAGGATGAAGGTGTAGCTCCGGCTGGGTAAGACAGACGGGATATAAGAGGGCGCAGCTCTGGGAGGAAATATGGTTGGCTGGGTTAGGGTGAGTAGGAGGCAGCAAGGGAGACCGTGAGGAAGGTTGGGTGTTGAGGGTGTGAGCCGGCAAGGAGCGGGGTGGGATGGAGGAAAGAGGCGGCTAGGTTTCGACGCGGCACAATGTAAGAGGTGGATGAATAGTAACCCGCGTGAGAGAGGGAGAGAGAAAGAGCGAGGAAAAAAATTAAAGAAAATAGAAAAGAAAGGATAAAAAAAGAAAGAAGGAAATAAATATAAATAAAAGAAGATAAGGGGATAAAAAAAGTAAAGGAGGGATAAAATAAAATAAGAATACAGAGATGAGGAAAAAAATAAATTAAAACCTAAAAAAATCTAATCTAAACTAATAATAACAATAAAAAAAATAATTATTGAAATAACTATAATTATAAAAAATACTATTTTTTATTCTGTTATTTAATCATCTGCACCTCAGGATGACCGCATGTTAAACTGGAAAAGAAACACGGCTTCACCCGTGACCTACCCGCACGTCGGGCGATGTTAAGATGACTCTCATTTATTAGCGCATAAACACAAAACTCACGTCAAGATCAGCTCTCTTTTCAACCAAATAATTAAATAAAAGAAAAATAAATCATGGGATAAAAATTGAAAATTAAAACATACCTCAAGTGATGTCCGGGTGTAACAATTCTCCCCACCATGAATACTTTCCACCCTCGGAAAGTCAACTCGAAACCTGATCAGAGAATAGAAATGGGTACTCATGCTCAACCCAAGACATCCGCTCCCAAGTTTTATGCTCATCATTCCTATGTTTCCAAAGAATGAAAACCAAAGGAATGGACTTTCCATGAAGCACCCTCTCCTGAGAATCCACTATCCGCACTGACCGCTCAAACACTGATAAGTCTGGCTCAATCTCCAACTCTTCCCAATTCAACACATGTGACGGGTCGGGATTATACCTTTTCAGCTGGGAGACGTGGAATATGTCATGAATTGACGTAAAATGTGAAGGCAAATATAACCTTTACGCCACATTTCCAATCCGTTCGGTAATCTCAAAAGGCCCAACATACCTCGGTGTCATCTTTCCCTGCTTTCCCAAGAGATGGTGACCCAAGCAAGGGGCCACCTTCAAGAACACTCTGTCCCCCACCGAACACTCAAGATCTAGATGCCTCTGATCGACATAAGATTTGTGACGACTCTAAGTTGTCAACAACTATTTCCTAATCAGCTTGACCTTCTCAGATGTCTCCTGAACGAGGCTTGGTCCCAGGAGTGAGGTCTCACCTACCTTAGCACAACACAAAAGAGACCGAAAAGGCTGACCATAGAGCGCATCAAAGGGTTCCATTATAATAGAGGATTGGTAACGGTTATTATATGTAAACTTGACCAATCGAAAATGGCTATCACATGACCCTCCAAAATCCGACACACATGCGTGAAGCATGTCCTCCAGAATCTGATTTCCTACTCCGTCTATCCATCCGTATGAGGATGGTATACCGTGCTCATCCTAATCTGCGACCCCAAATCGTTCTAGAGGCCTCCCAAAACAAGAGATGTAAAGCGGGGGTCCCTGTTATAAACAACTATTGATGACACACCATGATGTCTGACCACTTCCTGAACATACAAACGGCCCAACTCCTCCACCTTCAATGTATCTCTAATCAGGATAAAGTGAACTGACTTGTTCAAGCGGTCAATCAATACCCAGATAGCATTCCTCCCTCAATATGTACGAGTTAATTCAAAAATGAAGTCCATAGATACCTCGTCCCACTTCCAGGTAGGAATGGTTAATGGCTAGAGTAGGCCATATGGTCTCTGATGCTCTGATTTCACCTGTTGTCAAGGGTTGCATCTCGATACAATGTCAGTTATGGACCGCCTCATACCTAGCCACTAGAACTACCAACAATCATCGTAGTACATCTTGGTTGCACCAGGATGGATGACCCACTGAGATTGGTGGCTATCCTGCATCACCACCTTCTGCATTGACAACGGAACCATTGTCGGCCCTTTAAGCACAAGATTCTCTCGGGAGACAAAGACCAATCAGAAGAAGTCTACCCACGATGAAGAAACTACATAGATCACTGACATAACTCTTCACCGGGTTGCTCCCACTGAATCAACTCCAGAAGAGTGGGAGTCAACTGAAAGCTAGCCAATAAAGTACCTCTACTATGCTTCTTGCTCTCTAAGTGCATCTGGGTGAGAGCCCCATCAAATTCCACTCATCACTAGACATTCGTAACACCTGCACTGGTACCATCATGCTCAAAGAGTCAGCAACAACATTTCACTTTCCCAGAGTATAGACAATGTTAAAATCAAATCCCCGTAGATACTCGATCTAGCGGCGCTGCCTCAGATAGAGATCCTTCTGAGGGAAAATGTAGTCTAGGATCTTATAGTCAGAATAGACCACAAATTTCTCCCCACAGAGTTAGTGACACCAAGTCTTTAGAGCGTGCATCACTGCTACCAACTCATAGTCGTGAGTTTGATAATTCATCTCATGAGGCTGGAGCTAGCGAGAACTATAAGCCACCACATGGTCATCCTGCATGAGTACACACCCAAGGCCCATTCCTAATGCATCACAATAAACCACATATCCCTTTACAGATTCCGGTAAGGTCATCATAGGTGCGATGGTCAACCCCCACCTCAACTCCTCAAAGGATGCCTGACACTGTGGGCTCCACTCAAACTTCACCCCTTTTCGGGTGAGTGCAGTCATGGGGGAGGCAAGCCACGAGAAGTCCCAGAAAAAGCGACTGAAAAGACATTCCACGTAAAGGAAACTCCTACTCTCAAACACATTCCTCGTCTATTCACATTACATCACCGCACTGATCTTCTCAGGGTCCACTGAAACCCCATGTTCTGAGACAACATGCCCCAAAAATTTTACTTCCCTGAACCAAAACGTGCACTTCGAGAGTTTGGCATATAGGAGATGGTCCCTCAAAGTGCCCAAAACAATGCATAGGTGATTCCCATGTTCCTCCTCAGATCCAGAATAAACCAAGATGTCATCCACAAATACCACGATAAAGGAGTCGAGATATCGATGGGATACCCTATTCATGAGTGCCATAAAAACTTCCGGAGCATTCGCCAATCCGAAAGGCATGACTAGATACTCGAAGAGACCATAAATGCTTCGGAAATCCGTCTTTGGGATGTCTGCATCTCTCAACCTGAGCTAGTAGTATCCCGAATGCAAGTAGATTTTGGAGAACCACTTTTCCCCCTTCAGTTGTTCAAATAAATCGTCAATTCGGGGAAATAGTTATTTATTCTTGATGGTCACCTTATTTAATTTCTGGTAATCAATGCATAACCAGTGGGTTCCATTGGCCTTCTTCATGAATAAAACTGGGGCTGACCAAGGGGAGAAGCTTGAGCGAAAGAATCCTTTAGATTCCAAATCGTCCAGCTGTATCTTTAATTCCCTAAATTCAGTGGCAGCCATGCGATATGAGGGAAGGGATATATGATGTGTCCCCGACGCCAACACAATCTAGAAATCCACGTCCCGCTCTGGAGGTATGACTAAAAAATCATCTTGGAAGACCTCTGGGAACTCATCCACTACATGAGGTAACCCACCCAGAGAAACACTACCATCGTCCTCAAGTGCGAGCGACGAAAACTAATAAGCAAGATTACCCATCTCAGGGAGTGGAGGTCCCACGCGACCCGACTAAGGTTCCCATTCTCAATGAAGTATCTGAGGACTCCCATATTGTGTTGTAACGCAGACTCAGAGCTTATAGTAGAAAATATGTTCTTGGAAGCTCACCAACCAGTCCATGCCGAAGATCACATCAAACAGGTCCATATCAAGGACCATGAAATCCCACTCCATCTCGACACCCGACACAGAGAGTGCGCACGACGGGCACCTAAGACCCTCCTCCTTTTTCGTACCCAGTGGTGTTACTATCTCCATTTCAAAAGATAAAATCTCGGTTGGGAGGCTCAGCAAGTTCACAAGATGGGAAGATATAAAAGAAACTGAAGCACCAATATCAAATAAAACTACAGCTATATAAGATGTAATCAGAATGGTACATCGAATAGTTGAAGGTCCTACATCAAATCCCGCCAGTGCCTGATCCATAGCATGATAATGTCTGGTCCCTTCCTGAGAATGACCGCTCACCTAAGGCTCTGCCCTAATCTGTCTCTGCCCAGAAGACAATCTGATCCTACCACCACGACCACCGAACCATGATCTTGTCATTTAGGTTGGTTCTGACTGAACTGATATCCATCTAGAAGCCACAGATCTAGCACCACTTTGGTAAGGGCATGCGGTCCTACAGAAGAGTTGTAGATGTCCCAAAACTCCACAAACATGGTAGGGTATCGGAGGGTATGGACAAGCAGGTCAGATGTTCCCTACACTTCCACACTGATGGTACACCACAGACCCCGCACCAAAAGCCCCAGATGAAGTCTGCCTGGGAGGATGACCTGAGCTGCCACTACTCTTCTTCCATTTCTCATCATGCTTCCTCTTCTTCTTGGATTAACTGCCACTTCCAAACCCTGATACTGATCTAGAAAACTTTGAAAATCATCTCTAGTCAATCTATACCATGCATGCATGATCGACCACCTCGGCATAAGTTCCCAGCTTGAACAAGAAGACCTAAGAGTGGATTCCTGTTTAAAGTCCCTTATCGAATTTCCGAGCATTCAAATATTCACTTGAAACAATTTCAGGAACGTACCGCACTAGCTCAGCAAAGAGGTTTGCATTCTCCATCACTATCAGATCCCCTTGGGGCTGATCCATGAACTCCCGAGATCTGGCGTAGGCCAGGAACTCGGGACAGTACTGCTCATTGAAGATAGCTCTGAAATCCTTCTAACACATCTGCTCATGCTTACTAGCATGGAACACTGATTCCCACCACTTGCGACTTGAGCCCTCTAGCTAGAAAGAGGTACAGTTTACCCTGACTTCCTATAGAGTGTCAAGGAACTCAAACATACACTCTCTCTTTTCAAGACATTCCTCTACCTCTTGATGTTATAAGATACATCGGAATGAAGGAGGTTTCTTCTTCATAAATTCTTGAGCTTTATCCCTATTGGACCCAAAATCATCTCCAATAGCTTGAAAAGGGGCAGGGTCAGGAGTCGCCTCATGTCCTCATGTCTGAACAGCTCATACAACGGCTTTTACCAATCTTTGATCAAGCGGTGAGGGAGAACACTCCCCGGCTTCCTTCCGAGGGTGCGTATAATCTCTCCAGGGAGGCATCTTTCTTCAATGAGAAACAATCATAAAATAACATCATCAACACATCATATCCAAAGAAAGGTCAAATTTTTAGCAAAATATTTAATCCTCAGTAAACCAAATATGCAAAAGTAACATCATGTACAAACTCTTCTTCCCTGCCTGATGTCCACGCACAGTCTGCAGCCAGCACGTCCCACCTGGAAGAGAATTCAAACAAGCATTCTGACATCCCATGGAGACTCAGGGGATGTCACGAGGTATACTGGCTAGGCACCCTACTCGTAACCAAAATTCTGAGCCCTGACAATCCTAACTCTTGTCTAACTAGACTCATCCAAAAAAACTCAGACAACAAAAGAAACCTTCTTCTGATACCATTTTGTCATGAACCAAGTCAGGTCTCCATTTGAACCAACACCCGACCCGGCCTGCGGTAAGGCCGGAAGGGTGTTCCTAATCCCCACGGGCTGGCACAAGTGCTCGAGTATCAGAATAAACTTTTGGAATGATTTAGCCAAGTAATAAAATATAAATAAGCCAACAAAATAAACCAAAAAAAAGTAAAAGTTGCAGCCAGACAAGTATTTGGCCAAAAAAAGGTTTTTGAGTCACATGTAAGTCCAAAAACCAAATAATACTAAAATCAAGGTGACAAAAATCATACCTAAGAACTATTGCCCGACGTGAGGACACCACCCTCAAGCCACCACAACAACGCTAAGAAAAGAGGCATGTTAACAACCTGAACCAGTACTCCCAAATGCTGGACCCTTACATATATCAGATGTAAACAGATCTACTTACACCCAAGAGTTTATGTAGGGTGTGAGCTATTGCCCAACAATATTTCACCAAAAAACGATTCCACACACAAATATTAAAAGACAATACATTTGAAATGATAAATAGAAGAAGACAAGAAATGTCTAACAATGTTAGTGAAAATGGTTTTCATAAAATGACTTTTAAGAAAAGCAGTTTAAGGTAGACACATGATTGGACAGTAACTCAAGTGACATATCATGTATCATTTATGTGCGCAAAGTGACATGTAGAACCAAAGTATTGGAGAGACCATATGGGAACTAGAAATAGTTGGGACCCTAGAACGTCGTGTCTCTGTGAAACGTGGCTTAGAAGGCCACGACCCTCAGATAATGTGGCTTAGAAGGCCATGACCCTCAGAAAACGTGTCTTAGAAAGCCATGACCCTCGGATCATATTATGTTTATTTAGTGTTGCAATCATCAATCCTGCCATTGAAATCGGGCTGAGTCATCTCCTAAACACTAGCTCACTAGTCCTAGCCCCCCCACCTAATACGCTGGCATCCCTCATTGTGCTCACATTAAATCAATGTTCACATAAAATTTCACTCGCACACTGATATCCTTTTTGAAAACCACACGCACACCAAAACATTTCAAAATTTAGCCTATGCCACTAGCACATTAAATTAAACATGCTTCATAGTTTTATAAAAACACTTTTTATAACCAAGAAAACCATGAGAATAATTAAGAAGTTTCAAAACATGTTGAAAAATATTTAAAGTGAAAAAAGTCACTCAAATCATTTTCCAAGACAACCACATTTTTAATACTACACCAAAACATAACTAAACTAACCACATTTCTCTAACACACATGCTGCACAGTTTGCAAATAATAATAAATAGTCCAAAGTGATTTTTCAAAATAAAATTCACCAGAACCACTTGAACATAGCTCTAACTAAATAAACGCACAATAAATCTCAGTCAAAGACAATTCTATAGTATGTAAAAAGGTAGAAAGAACCCGCTAAATTAATTAAATAAGTAAGAAAATGTATGTAAATTAATACTCTTGTGCGGAACCACCTATCAGCTTGTAGAAATCTTGGCACAATTGGTGTACAAAATACACCGCACCTCGAACAATATCAAAACACACCCTAAAAACAAATAGCAGCCTAAACGCATCGAAAAATATTCAAAGACAAACTAAAACCCATTCACAACCACACCGAAGCAGTTGAAAATCAACTAAAGTGTTCCGCACCTACGAAAATGGTTTTGAAGGGCAGGGTAGATGGAATTTGGGTTGCCGGAAGGGTGTCTGATGGTGGGAGGAGGTGCACAGTTTGGTGTGAGGTAGGAGGAAGACAGGGAGGTATGTGGTGCGGATGTCCGAAGAAGGGAGGTGGAGTGGCGCGGCTGTCCGGAAGAGGAGTGGTGGAGCGACGCAGTTGTCCGAAAGAGGAGGGGTGCACGGCTATCGGCTCAAGGCAGAAAGAGATAGAGGGGTGAACAGTTGAGTAGGAGGACAACAGAGGGATACAGCCTGGCGCGACAGAGGAGGAAGGATGGAGGTGCGACTCCGGCTGGGCAAGACGGACGAGATATAGGAGGGCGCAGCGCTGCGAGGCAACAGGGTCTGCTGGGTTGGGGTGTGGGGGAGGCAGTAAGGGAGATGTAAGGAAGTATGGGTATAGAGGGCGTGAGCCAGAAAAGAGCAAGGTGGGATGGGGGCAAGAGGAAGTGAGGGTTCGATGCGGCACAATGTAAGATGGTGATGAAAAATAACCCCTGTAAGAGAGGGAGAGAAAAAGAGGGAGGAAAAAAAATAAAAGAAAATATAAAAGAATGGATTAAAAAAGAAATAAGGAAATAAATAAAAATAAAAGAAGAAAAGGTCAGAAAAGAAAAGTAAAGGAGGGATAAAAAAATAATAATAAGGAGATGGGGATAAATAAAAATAAATTAAAACCTAAAAAAATCTAACCTAAAATAATAATAACAATAATAATAAAACTAATAATACTGACAGATTTAACAATAACTATATTAAATCCTATTTTTTATTTGGTTATTTAATCATCTGTACCCTGGGCTGACCGCGCATTAAACTGGAAAAGCAACACGGCTTTGCCCATGCCTTACCCGTGCGTCAGGTGATGTCAATATGGCAATCATTTATTATCTCATAAACAGAAAACTCATGTCAGGCTCGGATCGATTTTCAACCAAACAATTAAATAAAAGAAAAAGAAATAATGGGATAGAAATTGAAATTTAAAACATACCTCAAGCGAAGTCCAGGTGTGATAGTGTACCTCCGATAGAAATTGAGGGATTTACACTTCAGGTATCAATCTTTAACATGTAATGTACTTATACTAAATTACGTAGATTTAATTTTTTTATAATATTATGTAATACTTGATAAATGTATATATGTTTAGTAATTAAGTTGAATGAACACGTCATGTAATGGTTTTGGTGGATATATACATAAATGTTTAATTAATATCTATGTAATGTTTAGATCTTCATATCATGTATGGGTATTATTACAATTGTTACTATAAGTACATTAAATCATTCCATGTTAAATAAAAATAACGTAATTTGTGTAGTCATTATGTTTATTATACACATCAAGAAAGTACATCATAAGTCATGTTTGCTATATTTCAAAAATAATAAGCATGTATCCGAGAATAATATATGTTTGGTTGATTCGAAGAGGTATTCATTTTATTAACACTGAATTACATTTATGAACATAGTTAATTATAAATGAATTTTCTTAATTTGTTTAAAATTATAATGGATGAGAATCTCAAGGAAATATGGATGAGAATTAAGTTAAATGAATTGATTTATTAAATATGATATTTAATTGATTTGAACATGATTTACCGTAAAAATAATGATTAATAATTGTATTATAGTTTTAATAATATCATATTTCATGTAATTTATGTGGATGATCATGATCATAGTCCAGGAATTTGTATGAAATTAGATTCATTGAATTTATTATTTAATTAAATTTTTTGTATGTGTGTCCTATCTTTTATTTTTATTTAAGGGCTTTTGTTCTGATGGTTTCTTTTATTTAAACCCATTTACCATTATCTTCATGTGAGTATGAGCATATGTAATGGATTGAGCTCCCTAGCTAATGGAGGCAGTTCATGTTTATAGGCGTGCTAAAACCAGTCCAAGAGAGATACATTGGTGGATAGGTGGAAATCTGTAACATGAACCTTAATTGGTTCAAGGTGCTTTTCTGCAAGGTTAATTGTTAGTTTATCAAAATATAGATAAACTAACCACTAATAAAATCACATGATCACACTGGTATATTATTTTATTTCTATCAGTTGTATGGTTATTTCATTTTAAATGTTTTATCGCGATCACATATATTAATGAAATTAATGAGAAAAAAATATAGAACGAAAATAAATTGTCTTATATTTAAATATTTTCTATGATATGGTTAATCTCATATATAAATACATATAATATTAACTAACATGTAATAAAAAAAATTATCAATTAATGCATTACGAGTAAAATTCCTCAATTATTTATATTTTGTTGGTATAACCTTACACTAAATAAGTTAAAATAGAACCATCGTTTATGGATATTGACCATCTAAAGTTGGGGTTCTTCAAATTATGAAGGAATTACATGTTCAGGGTTTCATTTAACATAACTGGGTTTACATCAAGGGTTGACTGCCAATGTAGGGCTTCCTGTAAATGGGATGAAAAGGATAATGAAATCTATTTTAAGGATTTCTGGAATAGGGATTCCACTTAGTGGATCAAGAGAAATTTGGTAAATATAGTTGGAATTTGGAATTCGTACCACAAACCATTGATGATTCATTACCAACCAATTTCGGGGTAATGAGAAGGGGAATACGGATTCATCCCAATAGAATGTCCATGAAACATAATATTCTAAAGCCAATAGTTTGGGATATTGTGTTTCAGTAAAATATTGGGAGTCTAAAAAATTAAATTTTTATTTATGGGTGTAAATTTTATTAGAAAAATTTCTATATTATACTCATAATGATTATAGAAACATCATTAATTTTTTAAACATATCAATGCAATACATGCTTTGCAATGATAACCTTTTCACCAGCACAAATTTATATGAATGAAAATGGTGGTCAGACATTATACTTTACTATAAAATGAAAAATTATTTGAAGAAGTAACCTTTTACAATTACACCTAGTAGTGAGGGGATATGTCTCTTTAGGAAAAAAACTAAATGATGTTTTAGAAGATTAGTGTTCCATGAAATCATCAGAGTCCTGTGAGATTTTGTATCAACATGAGGACATGGTTACATATAACTTGAGGTATATCCATCAAGATCTTTATCAACATAATCATAAATAAGAGAGGTATGAGATCTCCAATGATTCTTTTAAAACTATCCACAATGAGTCTGTTCTAGGTAGGCAACAAGTGGTCAATATTATTTGAAACATTAAACTCAGTCTAGGATATTGTGTTTCAGTAAAATATTGGGTGTTTAAAAAATTAAATATTTTTTGATGTGTGTTAATTTTATCAGATAAATTACTATATATACTCATCATGATTATAGTAACATCATTACTTTTTTTAAACATATCAATGTAATACATGCTTAAGAAGGATAACCTTCTCACCAGTAAAAATTTTATGATTGTAAAAGGTGGTCACACATTATACATTACATTAAAATGAAATATTATTTGAAGAAGGAACATTTTACCATTAAACGTAGTATTGATGAGACATGTCTCTATAGGAAACAACTAAATGATGTTACAGCTGTTTAGTGCTCCATGAAATCATCAAAGTCCAATGAGATTTTGTATCAACATGAAAACAAGGTTGCATATAACTTGAGGTCTCTCCATCAAGATCTTTATCAACATAAGCATAAATTAGAGAGTTATGAGATCTCCAATGATTCTTTTAAAACTATTCACAATCAGTCTGTTCTAGGTAGGCCACAAATAGTGAATATTATTGGAAACATTGAACACTTAGACATCTTAGAGATTAAATTCCTTGGTGAGTTGTGTACAGATCTAAAATGTTCATCGGTGCACAAAACCATTATACTTTTTTTTCAATTAAAATATGATAAATAATAAGAGAATCACTCAGAACATAATACTCTGATTCACATATTTGATAAAGAAAAGGGGTGTAATAAAATCATGAACTATATGGTGAATTAGAAATGTATAAACCTGACAAAGGGTCCCAAGACCTATAAAGAGTCTAAAGCTCCCAAGAACCATCCTTCCATTAAAAGGAAGATCTTGAGGTTAAGAAAGGAAAATGAGGTAGTATGTTCTGAATGTGTAAATTCATGTTATTGGAAGAGGAACTGCACCTATAATAAATGTGATACAAAAAATAAAATAGTTTTTATGGCATCCCTCATTTGTATTATATAACTATTTATTACATTTTACAGACATACTTTCTTTTTATTCTAGTGTCATGGAAATCAGGAACATTGAACAAGAAAAGAGTATAAAAATTTATTAAAATACACTTGTAAGGCATTATTATAAGTTCATATTATGTAAAAATGCTTCATCTCATAACCTAGAGACATTAATTAAAGTAAAAAGTTAGAATAATTCCCAGTAAGGAAATCAAAGGAATCAGTATAATTGTGATATCAATTAAAACATGATGAAAACCACAAGACATGAGCAACAAATAAAGTGGTATATCATAATAAAAACAACATGAATCACAAGATGAATATGTGCCTACAAAATTTAATTTAGACATTCATGATCATATCACCAAGGTTCATTCCCACGGTGTCATCAAAACATTATGATGTTTATTCACCAAGGTATCAGGAAACTTTTCATCTCTAGAGATTAATTCATTATCGAATGCATTGGAGAGCTATCCAGGTGTATCTTTAAAATTCCTTTAATTTCATGTGATCCACATAGATAATAATAAGAAATTCATAAATTATCAAAATAGAATCAAATAAATGGTTTTCATGTCAGGATCAGAACATTTAAAAAGTATATAAAAATAAGATCAATATGTCATTTATAACACATGGAAAAGAAGTGAGGGTTATATATATGTAAATTACATAATAAAATAGATCAATTTTATGTTTTATGAATACCCATATAAATAAAAATATATTTGGGTATCGTCATAAATAATACCAAAGAATTTCTTGAAGAAAAGAGAGATATTTTGAGAGGCAAATTCTGCAGTCTAACGACTACAAAACATCATTTTCAAAAAAATTTAAAAGTGAGGGGAAAAGGTTCAACCACTCATAATTAATTTATAATAGAGTATTGGTAAATAATAATATCATGGTATGGATATTTTAGTGACAAACCACATGAAAAAGAAACATGAAATAAAAGAGAACATGTTCTTTCTTTTATGAAATATTCGGCAGCTTAACGATGTCACGTAAAAATTAAGAAAATAATTTGATGGGAGAAAAAAAGGGTCTCTCATCATTTGGACATGAAATGAACATTAATAAAAATATATAACAACGTACCCCCACATAATAATATGGAAATATGATGAAATAAAATAAAATAAATCATGACTAAAAAGAGAAGGGTGAAAGGTTCCCTCACCTTAAATAGTATCTTTGAATGCTCGATGTTTGGGACCTTGGGGGGCTTGAGGGATCCTTGGGATGAATCCTTGGGAGGTAAAAAGACCATAGATTCATTGATGATGATTTTGGAATGAAATTAATGAGGAAATGTCTTGGTATTTCTAAAAAAGCAAGGGAAAATTTAATTAGTTTCCAAGGGACACCTCATCGGTGGTATTTGTAAATCCAAGGGAATTCACAGGGTATTTTCCCATGGTATTTCCAACATGGGAATCCTCATAACATATATTACTATTCAACAGTCGAACAGATTTATTATATCCATATTACATCATCAATGATGCCATTAAACACCTGAAACTAAAAACTATATTTTTACTATTCACCGAAAATTCAACTGTTTCAAAAAAATCAAAAAAATTCACCCTAAACTAATATCGATGATCTGAATTAAGAAATGAACTCAATTTTATAAAAATATTTTTAAAAATAATTTTCATTTTATTTTAACCAAATAAATATTTATACAAAAAACTACTCTAAAACTATAACTTATTTTGTAACACCTTGTAAACGTAATCGAGATCCCATAAAATTATTGAATAACCATATGGAAATAAAGTAAAATTTATGGATTACATTATATAAAAATACATTTTTATTTTAAATTATTAAATTAGTTATAAAATTTTAATAAAAATATTTATGACATACAATAATATCAATACTTATATTATGACAATTTGTTCACTTTTAAGATGTCTAAATTATATTTATATATTCATGGGTGAAGTTTCTAATTTTTTGTCAAATTTGTGATTAATTATTATTCATTAAAATTAATAAGGGTATATTATTATTCATAATTTACTATTAAAAAAATATGTTTATCTTATTAGACTCTAAATTTATTACTGGACACAATTATAGAAGACCATTTTCTGAAAATCATTTCACATTATTAATACATTAAATGAAATACCACATTTTCCAAAATAAATCAATAATATGGAACATCAACCTAAATTTATCTGGAAATTTGAAATTCACAAATTTAACATAATAGGAAATAAAAATTTTATTTAGAAAAAATGATTACACAATGTAACTATGGTCTCGTTACATAGCCCCTTATAACACCTGTATAAGACCTAAGTGTGAGGTGTTCTTTGGTTATAGAATCTTTAGGCGGCTCGGACAATGTTACCTGAGTGGTGATTTCTATCTTCTTGAACTTCTACCTTAGGTGATTTCATTCAAGCTTCACATGTTGATGATCATATTGGGATTGATCTAGAGCAAATCCTAGAGATGCTACCTCCTTCCCAAGCATTGATAAATGGGCTTCGTATGACCCGAGTCTACTAGATAATGCCCTTGAATCTCATTTATGTTTTAATTAACCAAGATAACTTGTATTTATAAATAATAATAATAATTTTATGATTTTATTATCCAACTTTTATATTTACCAATAGTCATATAACATTCAAAACCCAATGGTATCTCTTCATTAATTAAGGGATATAGTTTTATGGAGGATAAAATGAAATAACACACAAATTTAGGAAAAAAATATTTTTAAAAAGTTCAGGTCATTATAGTTTTCATGTGTAATCATTAAATATAATCACATTGGGGATTTTATATTGATTTTTTATCACCCATGTATCCAAATACAAGAACCAACTAGATAATGAAATATTACTAGAGATGAGTTTGATATGAGAGTTTCCAATGATGCAATTTTATCTGCACCAGCCATTAGTGACTACCCCCATTCATTGGATATATAAATTATTTTGGTTTTGAAATAGTTATATTGTGAAACTACAGTTACAAACAAAATTATTTCTATATCATGTCTATATATAGACGGGTTTATATTCAAATTTGGAAATATAGTTTGTTTCTTTTATAAGGAAAACCAATGTTATGGTATAAATAATTTAAATAGCGGTCTTTATGTGTTAAATTACTAAATATAAGTGTTGGAAATTGATAATTAATCAAGTTTACATGACACATATAACACCCATTTATTATATAACCATCTCAGTCCTATAAACATAGAGTGTTTCACAATGATCTATCAATATGGTTAGTTTGAATCATCAGAGCTAACACCACAAAAACTATGGCATTCTTGTTTTCAGGGAAATATGACCAAACTTCCATTCGGTGGATAAGATCCATATAGATTCTAGTATTCGTACACACATATGTTTGTAGACCATTTGAATTATAATATAAAGGTGGATATTTTTACATCAGAACTTATACAGATGAATTGAGTAGATATTTATATATATACATGATTATGTATATTTATGAGTCCATAGAAAAATTATATAAATTCATGAATCAAGTCAAAAATCACAATTGTATGAAGATAAAGAATATTTGATCAGATTCAGGTGATAAATATATTAACCAATTGTTTATCAACTCCAAAATGAATTTTCGGATACTATCTCAACTCACTCCACCATACACACCAAATTGGAATAGTGTTTCTAAAATGAGGATCTATACCATGTTAGGAATGGTACGTATAATAACGGGTTATGAAAAACATTTGTTATCCTGTTGGGGAAATAAATGAAAAACATTAGAATAAACATTAAACTGAGTTCCAAATAATGTGTAAAATATAATTTCTATCTAGTAATAGTATGTAAAGGAACCCATTTTGTTGCATACACATGTATGGGGTTGTAAATATTTTTAAGGCCTTCTTAGACAAATAATAAGAACCTGGGGAACAAAATGTATCATTATATGGTGTCCCAATGAAGAAAATGGATTCTACATATATAACTCATCAGACAAGAAAGTGTCTATTGCCAAAAAAACTTATTCTTGAGAGGGAGGACATTATAAAAAAATAAAAGTGGTAATAATTATAAATTCGATGAATATTATGCTAAAGATACATATGATTTGGTTCAATAAATGATTATTTAGGACTTTGTGGAAGATTTAGTAACAAAAATACAAGTACTAAGTAGGAGTGCAATAGCGGTAATAGAACAAGAGGGATAAAATTTTCCAGTCATTGATGATTATGGTTCATTATTGGCTGAAAATAATTATCCTATATTCAACAAGGAGGAAGTAGATACCACAAAAGCTACAACATGGATATAATTTATGAATTTTGGTATAAATTCTATGTATCAGAATAAGTATTGTGTATTGTTCGATCTGTCACTTGATGTTTTCCCATTGGATTCAATGGGTACTCAAGAGGAAACTTGATATTGAATGTAAAGTAAATATAGATACACCAATTCTAGTGGATAATGGGTTCATTAATAGTCATATAATTGACTATGAGGAATCATTTTAACTAGTTTCCATGTTTAAATCCATCAAAATTATAATTTTTATATGTGATTACCATGACTAAGATATTTGTTATATGGATGTCAAAACTGAAATCCATAATGGAAACCATCAGGAAAATTTCTATGTGATAGATCCTAAAGGGTTTGTGACTCCAAGAGATGACCAAAATAAATGAAATATGAAAATATGATTTTATGAACTGAATCATGAATCATGTTCATGAATAATTCAATTTAGTGTATCTATAATTGAATTTGGTGCAATTATGAATGAATGTGAGTTGTGTTTTTACAAGATGATTAGTGTTAATGTGGTTTTTAGGCTAGTAATATATGTTGACAAAATATTACATATAGGAAATGACATACCAGTATTGAAATATATTATAGATTAGTTGAAAAAGTGTTTCTCTATCAATGAAATATGTAGAGAAAACATTATTTTAAGGATCTTGATCACTCAAAAAGATCAAAGATGCTTCTTGGACTAAGTAAATGAACATATAGTTACTTGATATTTAAGAGATTTAGTAGGGAACAATAAAAGAGTTGATTGGTTCCAATTTCAGAAGGTTTACATCTTTCTATGATGTTATGCCCTATCAGATCATATGGGAAGCATAGAACGAGTAAGATCTGATATTCTTCAATAATATGATAAGTCATGTGTGCAATGTTTTGCACTACATTTTCAATTTCATATGAATTGATCATGGTAGGAAGATATTATGAAGGTATGTGACATTTTAATTTCCCAACTATTATGTATATCCATAATAATTTAATAATAACAAAGGATTTGTTACTTGTGTATATAAGAAACAAGAAGTTAATAATTAGGGGTTATATTGATTCTAGATCTTTTACAGATCAAAGTGATCTGAATTCACATTCTGAATATGTATTTTGTCTCAATAGGGGAGTTGTGAGCTAGAAAAGTTTAAAACAGTCGTTGTCGCTGATTCTACAAAAAATTCTTATTATGTAGCAGCGCATTATGTTTCCAAGGAATCCATTTAGAGTTAGAATTATTTCTAGGATATTGATATGGTACGTAGATTTAAAGAACCTATCACATATTGTTATGATAATACTATAGTGGTGGATCTTTAAAGAGATCCAAAGTCACACCAATAGAAAAAGAACATACTCTTGAACTATAACCTCTTGAGGAATTTTTATCAAAGGGGAAATGTTTTAGTGAGAAGAGTACCAATAAAAGACTATGTGGTGGATCCTTGTATTAGATTACTATCTTAGGTTAAGAATTAGTAACATGTGAGAGCTAAAAGACTGATAGTTTTATGTATTTGGATATTGTGCAAGTGGGATTCTATTGGAGTTGGGTCCCTAGAACCACTTTCTCTATGATTTATGGAAAAAGTTATTAATTTTTTTATTACTTGTAAAATTATTATCACATCATTATTGTTCTTCAACGTGACATAGTTTATTATAATTACACTGGAGTAACTATCGTGGTAAAAGGTCATAACAGTTCCTCACTATTATGAAAACATAGATGTTCTACAACATTATTCATAAATATATGTTCTGTTGCTGAATAATTAAATTTTTTGGGTATAAATGATATAGTCTATCAGCAGTAGAGACTCATAGGACTTTGAGGAACCTTTTCATGGTGTATTCCTTTGGAAAAGTCTATTATGATATTTTGTGAATGGGACCCACCATTATGAAATAAACGTTTATACATTCCCTTAGATGTTATTCTCTATGGGCATGTGTATTCTTCCTTATATATTAAGATTATTATCAATTAGTATTAGGAGTCACTTACAATGATGTCTTGATGAAGAACTTGATGATTTTTTTTTCAACGAGGTAGGATAAGTTGGGTAGGTCATGGTTAATATTACATTAATAAATAATGTGAGAAAAGATTTATCCCTTCGGTTCTTTAATGGATGTTAATATCTCAATACCATTTATGTAAATGATATAGTCTAAATAAATCCTTTTCCATGTTTTTCTATACGAATGTTCTATTACTAAAAATTCAGACAAAGAGATATCGAGCACATAAGTTGATCGAACCTCCAAGAAACATACTTTATTTGATATATTGTGATAAAGGGATTGCATTACAAAGTAAGCATCTTTATGTTGAATTATGTCATTGAGTCATTAACTTATTTCTCTATGGGTTCCATGGTGTGTTACTAGACCTTAACGTTATACATTAGGATACTTGGCCTAAGGCCATTGAGAAAGAGGACTAGAGGGCCGCACAATTTGTGTATCCAAAATCTCCATTAAATAATATATAATAATTTATTATTTAACATGTTGAAGAATTATTATTGTAGAGACCCGAAGCTTATCGTACATGGACATTACATTACTTTTTCGGAATACTTAGTACATAACAAAAACACACACACAAGGATCGTAATAGTTTAGTGTCTTTGGAAACTCGGAACGTAATCTTCTAAACGTGGTGAAAGATCTTCAACATCTCCCATAAAGATATTTTTTTTACCTAAAACCTTTCTTTATATCCTGGGGAAAAGAAAACATAAAAGGGTGAGCTCAAATGCTCAGTAAGGGTAAACAAAAGAAATATCAATCACATCATATACATAAGAACATAGCTTTTGGAAATCTTAACCTGCAAAAGAGCTCATAATATCATAACGTGGGATAAATCATAGAAGTGAAAATGAAATCATAACTTAAAACATTACTCATTGTGGAATACACACATAATCATAGAGAATCATTTTTTGTTAGTCAAGACTCATTTCCAAGACTATCTTAGTGGACAAAGTCCCTTTCTGAATCGAGTAATCCTCGTTTCTGTCCTGTTTCACTGAACCGGTATAACCTACCATTCCAGCCATGTCTATCTCATGAGATATAAAATCTTTACCCAATGCATTGGAGGGAGATATAGGTCCCACCCATCTCTTAATGATACCATTCTTATGTGTGCCACAAAATCATAAATCATACATCATTTCATAACCCATGTAATAAAAATGGGATTCTTAAACAACATGACATCATAAAACCATTCATATAAGATAAAGGAATTCATAAACATAATTCCATCACAACATATTCAAATCAATGTAAAAATATGGATAGAAACAGAACCCTTTATTATCTTAGATGGAAAAACTTTTGATAAAACACTTGAAATGAATTCTTGAGGAAAATATCCTTTCTTCTTTAAAATCAATTTCTTTTCACAAAACATCATGCAATTTTAAAAGAAAGATATTTTATTGAAAATAGTCATGAAATATTTTATAGGAAACTTCATGAAAATAAGGCTTTATAAAACAGTATAAATCTGTTCGTGCCGTATAAGTTAAAAAAAACATTCTTCGTACTTTTGTCAGAAAAGTCAAAAAGTACCTCGTATGGAAAAACGACAAAAGATTCCTTTCATATTCTTTACTAAAAACTCTCCTAAGGGTAAAATTGGATTTAAACTATTGTAAGTGGATGGAAACAATATTACATATTGAGGGAACATGGATGTGGATGATAAAATACACCCCAGTAAATACTTACGAATAAACAATCTCGGATAAAAATGAGATTGTGATATTTCCCTTACCTTAGGTCCGACTTGCTTTGTAAGTGTCTGAACCTCCTGTATAATGATTTAAATCATGTTATTGACTTATTACAGAATCATATTCATTGTTATGATATCATATATGGTTCACTTATGACATTATATTACCCGTTCTTTTGTAAATTCCATGTTAAAGAAGCGTTTTGGGTAAAATCGTTTCATTTATCGTAGGTGTTTTGACTTGTTGTTCTTGACATCATTATTACTTATATCATGATTTACTTACTTCCAGAATATAAAATATGATTTATATATCATATATATTCAGTATATATATATATATAGTAGGTAGATAAATAAAATGAAAAACACCGTTCATGGAGACGGTAGTCCGTACGTGCGCATGAACGCTGTTTTCCTTTCCTTATTGTCTTGAAATGGAAGTAAGTAGATGACATACATATGTATATATATACATAAATCCAGTAGCTTTATAATGTCATATATTTCATTATTATTTCTTATATATACATTATAATCATTCTTAAATGGTTAACATGTAGAATGAATCTCATCGCGTCGTGGAGACGGTATTCCGTTCGTACGCACGAGCGATGATATCATTTCTATAAATATTGAATTGAATTGGAGTGGATTATACAATATATCAGAATCAATATGATGTTGTAATAACTATGTATAGTTTTTCTTTACACCATTATACCCATCCATGTAAGGTGGTGGTGGAAAATAGATTACACCACGGCGTGGAGACGGTATTCCGTACGTACGCACGCGCGGTGATTTCTTTTTCCGTAGGATGGATAGATGGTGAAATAGGGTTGTTTAATACTTATAATAACATATCAGTATATGAGTGATACTGATGTTATTACTTCATAATGAAACAACCTAAGAAGAAGAAGTGGAAGAAGAAATAAAGATGAAAGAATTGGTAACGGTAATTACCTCTTCTTTGAAGTGCCTCTTTGAGACCTCTTCTTAGGGCACTAGAATTGGTCTTTGAGGAAGACAAGAACCTCTAAGATGTTGCTATGGAAGTGGAGAAGGGATTTTGGCAGGGGTTGGCCGAGCTTGAGTGCTCAAATTGGTGTGAGGAGGAGGGGGAGGAGGTGTCCTTTTATAGGGGAGGAGAGGGGCACCTTAGGAATATCTCAAAATATTATTTTATATTAAAGTCAAAATCGGTTTATAATGGTTCCAAAGGGTCTTATTTCGAAGCTAAAGTGGGGATGGGTCGAAATCCTATAAACCAATAGAATTTAGACAAGTTTAGGATATTATTTTAACCTTATCAATTAGATTTAACTCTAAGTTAAATAATTTAACTTTTACCATGTCTTTTTGTTTTCTTTCACAATATGGTTAATACACTTACTATAACATGCCAAACGAACCCCAAATTGTTTATTATTAATATATATATCCTTATATAAGTCATTTTGCCGAACCTTAGATTTTTAGGAATAAAATAACAATTAATAATATAATATTTGATTTAAAAACTATTTTGTGTCAATTTTGACACTATTTGATATATGATTTTTGTGAAAGTCATAACAAAATTATATGTTCGAAACAAGTTGATTAAATCATCACTAATATATCATATTAACCTAGAAAATTAGTGGAATTCATAAAAAGTCTTAAATTACATTTATTTTGGTATTTATATTATCAATTATGTCAATATTTCATTAATAAGATAATTACTGCATCATCTTTGTGTCATAAATAAATTATATTATTTGATGTCTAAAAATTACAAATAAAATACCATCATGTAGGAAATCTTTTTATCTTTCTAATGAATATTTATAGTCTAATTTATCTTATTTATAACCCCATATTAAAAATGATTTACTTATTAATCTTTGATTTTAACTATTTTAACCCTTCTTTAAATAAATTAATAATAAATGTCCTAATCTAATCCAAGTGGGCCTAAATGGTCATATTTTATTCCTAAGATTGTTTTTGGTAGAATTAGACTTTTCCAATAGAATTAGGACATGTGTTAGGGTAATATTAATATCATATTTACCCTCAGTTACCTTATTTACTATTAACCGTGGTAAAAAAGTAAAAAGTTACTATTCACCAAAAAATTATTTTCATCTCATTGAACCACATTTTAGTCCTTGATATTAACCGTGTCTCTCGGATTTTCGAAATTCCATTCACAGAAGCGGTAAAATTAAGTTTTATGCAAAATTCAGTTTTTAACCTACCACTTAGTAGTTTCACTATTAATCAAAAATTGATGTTTTTCAGAACAATGCCAAAACTTCATCCCAAGCTATATTTCATATTCCGAATTCAAAAATGAAGTCTATTTTACCAAATTCATAACATAAAAGTTGCATTAATTAATTTTATAATTAAATCCCGCTGTTAAAACAAATAGCGTGTTTTTAAGAAACAATATCTATCAAAAGATTGACACTTGTTTATGTCTAGTTTAAATGTGAAACTACATCCAATGACCAACATTGTATTAAATTGTAAAAATATATTCTAAATATACTTTAAAACCACTCAAATTAATGATTTATCACTATTAATTATTTCGATTAAAAAAGTTGTTTTTAATTATAATTTAGTAATTTTCACTATTCATCAGAATATGAAAGTTATCCGAAAAGTACCAAAATTTCACCTTAGGCTAAATTCGATACTCAGAATCCAGAAATAAAGTTCATTTTGAAAAATAAGATTTACTGGATTTCAAAAAGTGGTTATTACTATTCATAACGGCTAGTTTTAATAATATTTTTATAGCATAACGTTGTTTAGTGAAACTCGGTATTGCGTACTACACACGCTATCGAGGAAGGTCGCGATTGCGTGTAATGCAAGTCAAGTCAAGGATGTGTGTTGTGCAAGCTCCTTTTGGTGTAGCGTACAACACAAGACATTAATAAAATTAAAAAGAATATTTTTTTATAAAATCTTGGGCTGTTACATTCTACCCCCCTTAAAATGAATTTCGCCCTCGAAATTCGTCGGGGTTATAAATGGTTTACTATTTGAAAGTTTCTTTAATAGAAACCCACATCGTAAAAGGAAATACCAAAACTTGGCTTTAAAAACTACAGTATGAAATGTAACGATTACCCAAATAAACTAATCACTGGGTTTCCACATAGGTGAAAATATGGATATGGAAGAGAAATCTAACCATCATGTTCTGATGGAGAGTGGTAGAGAACATGGCTATGGAAAATCCAGTAATCACAAATCCATAAATTTGTGACGATCTAAGGTACCATCTGATTCATCAGGTATAAGATCACTAGGACAACATTTTTGGTTTTCAAGATCATTTCCCTAAAGTTGAAAATTTGAATTAGAATAAATACTTACTTTATTTTGATACAATATCACTGTTGTTCGTGCCTTGAACAATTTCCAATTCATCTCTTAAATAAATGAAGTTGAATTTGTTATTCGTGAAGTGTTAGCAGATCATGTGATAGAATGACGGGTCATTCCATCTGTCTCAAACAAAAGGTAAGCAAAAGTTATTAAATATACATAAGTCATTCTATAGTGAGATTAATCATATATAGTTCCTAAAATGGACTT
Source organism: Viscum album (assembly GCA_963277665.1). Classification (NCBI taxonomy): domain Eukaryota; kingdom Viridiplantae; phylum Streptophyta; class Magnoliopsida; order Santalales; family Viscaceae; genus Viscum; species Viscum album. The sequence goes on along the minus strand of OY728138.1, from coordinate 633,189,510 downwards.
AAACTTCATATATCATACTGCTTAATATAATAAAACTAGTTTCTACTAAACAGGGACTTCCTGTAGGCCAGTGGTAGGCGATAAAGGCCAGTCGTACTTCGGTTGTGGGTTCGATTCCTACAGCCTTGTCCGAAGCGATGGGTTGTCGCCCGTCCTGCAGGTTGTCCCTTTTTCTAAAACTACGTTACTATAAAATCCCATCAATAATATCGAAAATCTTCTATCCTTAAACAATACTAACTTATGTCCAACATAATCCAGTCTAATCTTTAGGCTTATAATACTGCAGTCCACTCTCATAATATAGTGACAACGATTACCAGAGATTTAATACTGTCGTTGATCCCCACATATCATAAGATATGTCTTGTTGGTCACATTCCAAACATTCAAAGTCCTTAATCGTGTATTTTCTTGAATACCTTAATGAAAACATGAGTGCAGTTAAAAGTTAACACTTTCCACATACCAAAATCCTCAAAATTCTATATACTCAAACCATGATATCACTTAGTCCTTATATCAATCATGAGCTCATGAATACTATTAAACATTTCATTTTCTCGTCTTCATTATGCGCATATCATCTTATTTCCAAAAAATATCTCAATCACATTGAATACCACATCAATAAATATTGCAATACTCAATGATACAACATTATTTTGGAATCCCATTACATAAACACTTAATCATTCCACCACATCGTTGTCATATTCAACATTGCCAATAGTGATCGCATGTGATTTCCCATTGTCCTTTGCCTTCAGTGGTTGCTCATGTTGATCATCACTAACCCTTGGATTAGGGCAATTATTAGCATAATGCCCCATTTCCTTGCACTTGAAGCATTGAAGTGTTGGCGGTGCGTTCTCTGCAGTGTTTGCTTTATTCACATCATTAGAAACCCTTTTTCCATTACTTCGATACTCAGCTGCTCGATGACCTTCTTTTCCACACTTAAAACATTTTCTAGTCCCTTTTAGACAATCTCCACCATGCTTCTTTCCACACTTTGTGCATAAGGAAACATTCATCTTCTTTTCACCATTATTCTGAGATTTCTCCTTGAACTCCATCTTTCGTTTCTTGTCAAAACCATGAGATGGATATGTAACACCAACTTCCATTTCTACCTTGATAGCACAACGCACAATTTCTTCATAGCTACTGAAGTCTCTTATAGCTAATGCCCTTCGAAGACTTGGTTTTAAGCCACAGAAAAATCGATCAACTTTACTTTCAGGTTGGATGATAATTCCAGAAGCATACCTTGAAAGTCTTGTAAAATTTGCTTCATAGGTACCAACAGATTCATCGTCCCTTTGCTTCAGTTCAAGAAATTCTTTCTCCATCTTTGTTCTAAGAATACGAGGGAAGTACTTACTGAAAAACAAGTTCTTGAACTCGTCCCATTCCATGGACTCAATTTCATCTCTTGGCCTCGTATTCTTGATAAGATTCCACCATTGATCAGCTTCACCTTCCAAACGATATACTGCTAAGATGACTTTATCATGTTCAGAACATTGAAGAACTGAAAATATCTTTTCAGTAGTACTAATCCATTGTTCAGCCACAAGTGGATCAGAAGACCCACTGAAAGAAGGTGGACGTTGCCTCATGAAGGACTCAATAGAATATTGTTCCCTTCTCTGCTCATTTGGAAGTCCAGAATGATTCATAGCTTGTGTAAGTATAGCAATAAGATTTTGCACTCCATCTCCCATAACATTTGTTTGTTCAGGAGGGCAATCATTGCATTGTCCATTGCATTGATCAACACGGTTCCTTCGGGTTCCAGCCATCGTCTAAAACCCAAAAAGAATAGTGTGGGAGGCAAAAATCATGCTAGGGAAAACAACATAATAAAGGGGGAATACCTTCAATATCCAACATCTTAGGTTTAATTCTATGATCGTTAGCGTAATTCTATTACTATAACCTATACGTATACTTATCCCTAGGGACATCCCTAGACATACCTTAGAAATATCTCTAGGGATCTCACTAACATTTTCGCATCCTAGTTTCTAAAGGTTGACTAAACCTTTCCTCTGATACCAACTGTAGAGACCCGAAGCTTATCGTACTTGGACATTACATTACTTTTGCGGAATACTTAGTACATAACAATAACACACACAGAAGGATCGTAATAGTTTAGTGTCTTTGGAAACTCGGAACGTAATCTTCTAAACGTGGTGAAAGATCTTCAACATATCCCATAAAGATATTTTTTTTACCTAAAACCTTTCTTTATATCCTGGGGAAAAGAAAACATAAAAGGGTGAGCTCAAATGCTCAGTAAGGGTAAACAAAAGAAATATCAATCACATCATATACATAAGAACATAGCTTTTGGAAATCTTAACCTGCAAAAGAGCTCATAATATCATAACGTGGGATAAATCATAGAAGTGAAAATGAAATCATAACTTAAAACATTACTCATTGTGGCATACACACATAATCATAGAGAATCATTTCTTGTTAGTCAAGACTCATTGCCAAGACTATCTTAGTGGACAAAGTCCCTTTCTGAATCGAGTAATCCTCGTTTCAGTCCTGTTTCACTGAACCGGTATAACCTACCATTCCAGCCATGTCTATCTCATGAGATATAAAATCTTTACCCAATGCATTGGAGGGAGATATAGGTCCCACCCATCTCTTAATGATACCATTCTTATGTGTGCCACAAAATCATAAATCATACATCATTTCATAACCCATGTAATAAAAATGGGATTCTTAAACAACATGACATCATAAAACCATTCATATAAGATAAAGGAATTCATAAACATAATTCCATCACAACATAGTCAAATCAATGTAAAAATATGGATAGAAACAGAACCCTTTATTATCTTAGATGGAAAAACTTTTGATAAAACACTTGAAATGAATTCTTGAGGAAAATATCCTTTCTTCTTTAAAATCAATTTCTTTTCACAAAACATCATGCAATTTTAAAAGAAAGATATTTTATTGAAAATAGTCATGAAATCTTTTATAGGAAGATTCATGAAAATAAGGCTTTATAAAACAGTATAAATCTGTTCGTGCCGTATAAGTTAAAAAAACATTCTTCGTACTTTTGTCGGAAAAGTCAAAAAGTACCTCGTATGGAAAAACGACAAAAGATTCCTTTCATATTCTTTACTAAAAACTCTCCTAAGGGTAAAATTGGATTTAAACTATTGTAAGTGGATGGAAACAATATTACATATTGAGGGAACATGGATGTGGATGATAAAATACACCCCAGTAAATACTTACGAATAAACAATCTCGGATAAAAATGAGATTGTGATATTTCCCTTACCTTAGGTCCGACTTGCTTTGTAAGTGTCTGAACCTCCTGTATAATGATTTAAATCATGTTATTGACTTATTACAGAATCATATTCATTGTTATGATATCATATATGGTTCACTTATGACATTATATTACCCGTTCTTTTGTAAATTCCATGTTAAAGAAGCGTTTTGGGTAAAATCGTTTCATTTATCGTAGGTGTTTTGACTTGTTGTTCTTGACATCATTATTACTTATATCATGATTTACTTACTTCCAGAATATAAAATATGATTTATATATCATATATATTCAGTATATATATATATAATAGGAAGATAAATAAAATGAAAAACACCGTTCATGGAGACGGTAGTCCGTACGTACGCATGAACGCTGTTTTCCTTTCCTTATTGTCTTGAAATGGAAGTAAGTAGATGACATACATATGTATATATATACATAAATCCAGTAGCTTTATAATGTCATATATTTCATTATTATTTCTTATATATACATTATAATCATTCTTAAATGGTTAACATGTAGAATGAATCTCATCGCGTCGTGGAGACGGTATTCCGTACGTACGCACGAGCGATGATATCATTTCTATAAATATTGAATTGAATTGGAGTGGATTATACAATATATCTGAATCAATATGATGTTGTAATAACTATGTATAGTTATTCTTTACACCATTATACCCATCCATGTAAGGTGGTGGTGGAAAATAGATTACACCACGGCGTGGAGACGGTATTCCGTACGTACGCACGCGCGGTGATTTCTTTTTCCGTAGGATGGATAGATGGTGAAATAGGGTTGTTTCATACTTATAATAACATATCAGTATATGAGTGATACTGATGTTATTACTTCATAATGAAACAACCTAAGAAGAAGAAGTGGAAGAAGAAATAAAGATGAAAGAATTGGTAACGGTAATTACCTCTTCTTTGAAGTGCCTCTTTGAGACCTCTTCTTAGGGCACTAGAATTGGTCTTTGAGGAAGACCAGAACCTCTAGGATGTTGATAGGGAAGTGGAGAAGGGATTTTGGCAGGGGTTGGCCGAGCTTGAGTGCTCAAATTGGTGTGAGGAGGAGGGGGAGGAGGTGTCCTTTTATAGGGGAGGAGAGGGGCACCTTAGGAATATCTCAAAATATTATTTTATATTAAAGTCAAAATCGGTTTATAATGGTTCCAAAGGGTCTTATTTCGAAGCTAAAGTGGGGATGGGTCGAAATCCTATAAACCAATAGAATTTAGACAAGTTTAGGATATTATTTTAACCTTATCAATTAGATTTAACTCTAAGTTAAATAATTTAACTTTTACCATGTCTTTTTGTTTTCTTTCACAATATGGTTAATACACTTACTATAACATGCCAAACGAACCCCAAATTGTTTATTATTAATATATATATCCTTATATAAGTCATTTGTCCGAACCCCAGATTTTTAGGAATAAAATAACAATTAATAATATAATATTTGATTTAAAAACTATTTTGTTTCAATTTTGACACTATTTGATATATGATTTTTGTGAAAGTCATAACAGAATTATATGTTCGAACCAAGTTGATTAAATCATCACTAATATATCATAGTAACATAGAAAATTAGTGGAATTCATAAAAAGTCTTAAATTACATTTATTTTGGTATTTATATTATCAATTATGTCAATATTTCATTAATAAGATAATTACTGCATCATCTTTGTGTCATAAATAAATTATATTATTTGATGTCGAAAAATTACAAATAAAATACCATCATGTAGGCAATCTTTATATCTTTCTAATGAATATTTATAGTCTAATTTATCTTATGTATAACCCCATATTACAAATGATTTACTTATTAAACTTTGATTTTAACTATTTTAACCCTTCTTTAAATAAATTAATAATAAATGTCCTAATCTAATCCAAGTGGGCCTAAATGGTCATATTTTATTCCTAAGATTGTTTTTGGTCGAATTACACTTTTCCAATAGAATTAGGACATGTGTTAGGGTAATATTAATATCATATTTACCCTCAGTTACCTTATTTACTATTAACCGTGGTAAAAAAAGTAAAAAGTTACTATTCACCAAAAAATTATTTTCATCTCATTGAACCACATTTTAGTCCTTGATATTAACCGTGTCTCTCGGATTTTCGAAATTCCATTCACAGAAGCGGTAAAATTAAGTTTTATGCAAAATTCAGTTTTTAACCTACCACTTAGTAGTTTCACTATTCATCAAAAATTGATGTTTTTCAGAACAATGCCAAAACTTCATCCCAAGCTATATTTCATATTCCGAATTCAAAAATGAAGTCTATTTTACCAAATTCATAACATAAAAGTTGCATTAATTAATTTTATAATTAAATCCCGCTGTTAAAACAAATAGCGTGTTTTTAAGAAACAATATCTATCAAAAGATTGACACTTGTTTATGTCTAGTTTAAATGTGAAACTACATCCAATGACCAACATTGTATTAAATTGTAAAAATATATTCTAAATATACTTTAAAACCACTCAAATTAATGATTTATCACTATTAATTATTTCTATTAAAAAAGTTGTTTTTAATTATAATTTAGTAATTTTCACTATTCATCAGAATATGAAAGTTATCCGAAAAGTACCAAAATTTCACCTTAGGCTAAATTCGATACTCAGAATCCAAAAATAAAGTTCATTTTGAAAAATAAGATTTACTGGATTTCAAAAAGTGGTTATTACTATTCATAACGGCTAGTTTTAATAATATTTTTATAGCATATCGTTGTTTAGTGAAACTCGGTATTGCGTACTACACACGCTATCGAGGAAGGTCGCGATTGCGTGTAATGCAAGTCAAGTCAAGGATGTGTGTTGTGCAAGATCCTTTTGGTGTAGCGTACAACACAAGACATTAATAAAATTAAAAAGAATATTTTTTTATAAAATCTTGGGCTGTTACAATTATTCCCACATATAGTTTAATAATTATTCATGTTTTCCTAATAACATTTATTCTACCACCATTTTTTTCAGAGAATAAAATGTGAGCAGAATATTTAATATATATATATTTTCTATTTAGTTAATATTATATTTATTTAATTATTGGGAAATAATTTTGTGATATTTATTTAATAAATAAATAGAAATTACCCAATGTCTGATAAATATTATGGAGTAATGATGGACTGGGATTTTATTTCTTGTGAGAAAATAATAATATTGATATTTTATTTGGTTATATAAAATTTGATCTTAATTTACAAGTTAAGAGCATGTAAAGAAATAATAATATTATTATTATTATTTGACATAGGGTTTTTTCATGGACTAAATAAATAACTAAGATCATATGTTCAATTATTTTATTTTTACCCTAATGATTTATAAACCCAGTTATGTTATTTTAATATTAGAACAATTCATTTGTTTGGGTAGTGTAAAATGGAATTAAGGAATTCTCTCAATTCCCTGAGATGTCTCTTTTCAAATATCTATCCCATGATTGGAGATCAATATTCCTCCACCATATAAAATATAACAATTTGGAAAAAAAATTATATAGTAGTCAAAGGAATACGATGTAACTGCAATGATCTATCATGCAAGCACTTAGATATTCCTTCTACAATGTTTAGATATTCAAAGAACACATGTGGATCACCACTGAAAGGAATCTAAATTTTGTTACTACAATGAAATGATAGTGTATTGAATATATGTTACTAGATCTGTTAATAAAGAAGTAGTTTCGTCAAGAAAATTATTATTTAATTAAATTATTTATAAATAATATTGGAGGATCCATTCTCTAGTTAGGGCATGATTCATGTTGTCTGTATTCACTAATTAAATTCCATTTAATGATGTATTTGTCTTTACTTGAATCTCAGATTGATTATTGGACATGAATAAATATATATTGGGTAATGACAATCACACTCTTCTACTATGCCTCAAACCTTCATTTTGCATTGATGTAAAAGCACTCTGTCACCACTGAATATTATTTTCATATATATCATGAAATTAATTAGAATTTATATAATTTAATTTATTTCTTATTGATAAATTGTTTTCATAAATCTCTCATCACATGATTTTCATAATTTCTTTATCATTTTATGTTGTGTAAATATCATAAAATATACATTATTTCATAAAAAAAAATTCATTTTACTATTCACCAAAAAAATTAACTTATTCAAAAAAATATCAAAAAATCATTGAGTGGGATTTTTTATGAATTAAAAATGTTTTCTATTTTACAAAACTAAATTCATGTATTTTTTATAATTTTGATTTAATGGTCACTCAAAATGAGATGAAGATTAATTTTTTAGAAAACGACAATTTTTATATACAAATTCATTATAATAAAATTAATCATACTTTATTTGTAATAATATTTATTACATTTTTTAACCAAAATTATTTAATACAATTATAAAATCAATTTAAAAATAATTTTCTCATTTTAAATACATTACCATAAATTACAATTTTCTAAAAAACCAATATATTAAATTATTTACTGAAAAAATAAATATTTTTAAGGAAATACCATCATTTCACATTAAACTATCTTTGATTTACTAATTTTAAATATTATATCTTTTTTAAAATAATTATTTTAAATGTATTTGAAATTATAATATTCTCTCAGAAAGAAAAATAAAATAATTTTTGCAGAAAAACAAATTTTAAAATATAAACATGAAATAATGAAAAAAGGGAATATATTTATTACGAATATATAAATAAACCACAATTATATAAATATTTTTGATATAAAACCAAATGAGATTCTAAAATTAACTATTCTATTAATGATCCTTATTCCATGACCAGTATATTTACAAGGATTATATAATTTTATACTATAGTTTTTAGGGTAGCATAATAATGTAAAGAGATTTTTTATGATGTCATGTGTTTAATTATATCATCATTGTATTTTTTTTGAATATTTGCTTATTTTTACCTGTCAGTGTATGTGGATAATTTATTTAATGCTTCTTTGGAATCCAACATTGAAATTATATTGTATAGACTTGAATGATGTCTAAAAATAAATTGTGGGAATTAATTGATTTATTTTTGTCCAATATAATTCTTATAAATTGTAATACTATTATTTTGTGTGAAAAATTTCATTGAACATGATTGTGAATTTATATATGAATTATTATCTATTGATATTAAAATATGATTCAAGTTAAACTATTATAATTTTTTTATAAACCATTGATTCAAAAAATATTGAAAATAGTGTAATTTATATTAAAAAGGTCTTAAATTATATTAAATATATTTTATTTTTAACCCACCAAAAAACCATTATATATTTTTTATATTTTCAGTCTTTAGGAATCATTAATATTATTTTATTTTATGGAATGATTTATCACATTTAGTGGTTTTGAGTCCACTTTAAAGATGTTATTTATTATCGACCATTTGATTTAATTAAAATCATAATTTTATTACCCCATTAATAATGAAAATTTTAGTAGATAATCAGGAAAATTATATTCAGTCTACATTGACATTGAAATATTTAATTTTTATATAATTCATTTGATATGAAACAAAATGATCTCTGAAACATAAAATAATAGTCTATTTTTAACTTATTGTTATATATTTATTTATAAATTATAAATTAAAAATTATATGAGTTAATTATTCCGAAAAAAATTGCACTCCACCCCATCAAATTATATTCTTATATTTAATGATTAATTATATAATTTTATTTTTTTCTCATTCTGTTAATGAAATATTGAACATTTAGTTTCATTTAAATTTATGTTCTTTAAAATCCTATTACATTTTTAAATGTCAGTCATTTTTGTAAAATTAAAAAAAAATCATTAGAACCATTTATTTTTAATGTTTTACACTTTTATAATATAATAGGGTCATTAGAGGAAAATAATATTGAAAATCCATTCCTAGTATCATCAATGTATTATAGATTTGATAAATCTTCTCATCTCCTAATTTTGAATAATTAGTTTTTTGAGGAAAATAAGAAGCCAATGTGAGGGGGAATTTTATGTGACATTAATTTATTAGATTTTCATATCATCTATTACATTTTTTTAAGTGAAATTTAAATTCATATTTTACTTTAAATTAATAATTATTTATTTTTTACATATCAATGATGGAATTTAAATTCATATAATAATTAAATAGAAATTATTCTTCTTTGGAATTCAAAATGATAAAATTTGAATGTGTAAAATTAACCAATTTATAATGACTAAATCTATTTAATTTAATATGGTGAAGGTAACATTGATAAATATTTGTTGAAGTAATTATTGATGTTTTTTTATATTATAAAATATTTTATTTAAGATCTTAAAATTTTGAATTTAATTTCCTTTTTCAGAAAATTATTTTATGATATAGTTAATTATTTTACATTAATTTTATTTTGTATATTATATTTTTTACTAGTTAATTTTTCTGTGTAAAAAAATAGGTTATTCGTGGTGAAAAAATAGCAACGGAATGCTACCGGATGACTAAATCTAGAAATTCATACCAATGGATTTAAAAATTAGTTAGTGTAATGCTTCTAAAATACAACCACAAAATTTAATACAAGTTATAAATATATTCAACAAAAATATAATATCAATGATAAAAAAGTGTAAAAGTAAATAATTGACCACAATTGTTAATTCATGATTGACTATATATTTTTCTTCAATTATCCACATGAAGGGAAAAAATGTGATTAAGCTACTATAATGGAAAATATAGGTCAAACTTTCACTTATTGACTATACCCTTTCAAATTGATCGAAAATAATTCATACAATAAATTGAATGGATATGTAAGAATCAAGTCAACTATTATTTTTTTTCCAAATAATCAATACTACATGAATTATAGTTGATTCTCCTATCATGAATGGAGGATGATATAAAACATGTTTCTATCTATTAATACTTTATATAATTTGAAGGTGATATAACTAAGAAAAAAGTCAATTGATATATTGATAATTTAAATTTAAGGATAAATATAATGGTTCACCTAAAAATGTTCATCTAATTCTAGTGATGGATTGTTAATTTTAATATATAATAAATTCGAGGATGAATGAAGTGTTGGTGAATTGATAAATTTTGTACTGATTCAAGGGATCAAATTTGACAAATATTAACTAGAGCCAATATTATTTATATGATGAAAATAAGAGTGTAACAAAACAATCATAATGATTCATATGTGGATTATTATTCTCATTAAGTTGAAAATGTATCAAGATAAATTTATGATATGATTTTGAAAGAATAATAATAAGTGCACGTGTATGGAATTAAAATATTGATAAAGCATCATCATATCAAATAAACTGACCATTTATGATTGAATACTTTAACGAATCTAATGAACTGATCATCGTTGGAGGATGTATTTAAAATTGTTATTTTATTTTTCAAAGAGTTTGTGTTTTCTGTTTGATATATTTGATTAAGAAGATGAATGTTATAATGATCTCAAATTAAAGGTAATAAAGATGATTTTTTATGAACATGTTCTCCATTTTTTTTTATTGTGGTCAAATTTCATGATTAGAATAATATAATGTCATTTCTATGATTTCTTGTGAATTCTATGGAATATTGTATTAATGAAACATATTTTGAATAGTCACCAATTGTAAAAAATAATGATCTAAATATTAGAAAAATAATTTTTATTCTAAAATAAATTGATTATTTTATAATGTTATTGGGTGACGTGATCAAGGATATTAATTTTGGTAATAATTTTAAATATGAAAATGTCTTGAAATTTATATGGCTCACATTATGGTGAATTGTATCTCATGTAAAAGATTACTCTCTATATCAATTATTTTATAAGAGTAGTTTTGTGAAGATGAATCTTAATTATTTTAATGTACTTGTATAAGAGTCTCATTTATAATATTGGTTATGCATGGATAGATTACAATGTACATAAACAAGTGAAAAATAGATATAAAATTGTATTGGCCTATTTTCTATAATCAATGGTGGAATAAAAATGGGATTCCAAGATTTTTTGCAATACATTCATCATGGTTCTAAAATTTTATAAATATTCACAAGGATTTAACGAAACTCGGACATGTTTCTATATTTATATTAATTATAGTTGAAGTAAGACTACATATGAGAGCATATCCATCTAGAAATTTTCTTTTTATTTCAGATTGTGGTTGTTGAAGGATTCTATGTAGAGGTAATGCATGCTAATATTGGTTATTATTTTTGTGCAACCATAGTTGATGAATCATTTTCTACATATATCAACAAAATAACTCACACAATTCATTTATAGGTAGAGAAATGTCATAGTATAATATGTTAGTGGTGTAGATTTGAAAACTTATCTTCAATATGACTAGAAGGATCATTGTGTGGAAGGAGATGATAAAATTTGTGAATTTTCCATATTTATTTAATTTTAGTTTATGAGGATTTCTTTTGAAAATAACTTCCTAATGTTTTTTACCGAGTCAAATTGTGATGGAAAACATGGTATTAAGTTTCTAGAATATTTTTGGGGATGATTTCAACAATCTGGTGCATTAAAGGACTAAGACAACATTAGAAAACTCATATACACGACAATTAAATTAGGTTCAACTATAACTCATTCAAATTGACTGAACTATGAAAAAAATTAATTGTTGTATGTCTGGTGGGACACCTAAAATACACCTCTTAATGTAAGGGAAAATTTATTTTTCATTACATTGTGTCTTTACATAAATGACTCTAACTCTATTCTATACTATATCTGGATCTATTGTCCATATTTATTGTGTGGTGTAGTGATGAAATATTGAAAAACAATATTTATGAATACATGTTATTATAAAAAAAGTTAACATTCTTGAAAAAAACATAATTATCTCATTACCATTATCTTCATATGTGTCCTTTCATGAATATAAATTACAGAATTTATAATTTTTATATTTTAATATTTTCTGAAGTAAAATGTTGTGTCTAAGTGGATTTTTTCCAATAGAAAAGAATGTATTATTTAGAATAAACAATAGTGGAAAATTATTCATTAAACTCAAGAGTAATTTTTTATCTTCTGTATTATAAATATATTGCCTTATATTATTTTCAATGTTTTTGATGGTTAGCAAACATAAATGGATAATAATTATTTCTATATATCTATGTTTCTCTCTATATTAGTTATTATTTTTGTTTGTATTTTCATAGTGTATAGTAATAGTGAATATGGATGTTATTTTTTGTACTTAATTTGTAATCATTTTAAAATTATGAATTTGAATTCGCTAATAATTTATAAATATCATAATCAATGTTGATATTATTAATATTTGAAAAATAATTATTTTTCATTATAAAGCTATTTTTTGTGTGCAAAAATTGTTTTTGAACATTCTTGTGACCCTATACGTAAATAATACACCACATAATTTAAAATGAATTTGAATTTAAACTACCTTATATTTTTCTTAAACATCAACAATTAAAATTTGGGACCATTTTGGGGTTTATTTTTTGTGGATTGGTCTTATATGTGTTTATATTTATTTCAATTTTAAAAACATCAAAAACCGCTAATATATTTTTGAATTATTGGTTTTCAAAAATAACACAGTATTTATTATGTTAGTGGAATGTTTATTCAAATTTGATATTTGTAATTATTTTGGGGATGTAAATCATTATTAATCCTTCCATTTAATTGAGAAAACCATTTAATTTCAGTAATGTAAAAAATTCTCTTCAAAAAACTTTTTGTCAATTTTATTCAATCATTGTTGACTTTGAAATTAATAATTTGAATTTAATTCATAAGATATGAATCTAGATAGATTATGAATGAAAAACCGTAATCCATTTTAAAAATTTTATAACATATTATATTTTATATTATTCATTAACAATTTGAGAGTTAATTTATTCCACCAATAAATATTTACTTTACCAACATAATTGTGTGACTATTTATTATTAAATATTATATTTTTAAGAATTATCAATAATAGTGAATGATTTGTTTGTAATTTTAGTGGGTTAAAAATTTATGGATGTGAAATTATAAAAAAAATTATATTTAAATGATTTTTCTAATATCAATCCTAATAAATTTTTCAAAATATCATTTTGTGAAGTATAAAAAATTGAGAACATAAGACGATCCGTGGAGAAATTATTGTTAAATCAATTATTTCTGTTATTTGGGTTTTTTGTATTCTGATTCATTTCCATCCACAGAATATGTTAACATGGTTATCAGTGAAAAATAAACATATATATTATTGATGAATTTTATGTATCATGTATAAATTTTGGGACTTCCACATTTTTTTCTTTGGGATTTAATAAATTTTAAATGCATGTTTTCACATTAAATGATGAATCATTACCTTTTCATTAATCTCTAAAATAATTTCAATTAATTAAATAAATTGATATTTTTTTGGAGATTTATATGGTAAATTTTCATTCAGTGGGGTTATCATATTTATAATGAACACAAAATATTATTTGGTGATTTTTTGAAGGATCAATTATAATTATTTATTAATGTAATTTTGAAATCAATTTCTTTTTAAGAAATTCAATTTTAATCAATAATTTATTATGAAATTGTTATATTATATTAGAATATTAATTTATAATATTGTAAAATACATTTTTATTTTGGTTATTATTATTATTTTTAAATATTAAAGTTATTACTTAATTGGTATAAAAAAAATTCATGGTTGAGTAATGAGATAAAATGGATAAGGAATGCTATTCTAAGACTAAATCTAATCTATTATTCCATTTTACCTAAAATTAAAAAAATGTAATTTTTATGAATTACAACAACATAACCGACCAAATGGTAAAAAAATTGACCACGATATTCAACCACCACATAAACATTTTAAATGGCATTGATCTACCATAAGAGGAAATAATATATTGATGTTTTTAGTTTCATTAATCGAACTAATTTTTGAAATAACTTTTTCAAAAGCTATTATGTAGGAAAAAATTTATCATCCATGTTCCATGATAATGATACCTTTTATTTTTATCAATTTTTTGTCCATATACTATCCATCTATAGATGAAGGTACAGTGTTGACTGTGCATTATGTTTTTTATCTTTGAAATTATTAGAAATAAATTAAATTAATCATATATGAAAAGATATTTGGAATGGAAATTTTAGGATATCAAAAACCATTATAATATTTTAAGGGGATACGACATGGAAACAACCTGAAGGGAAGTCTAAAAACTAAAATTTAAGTAGAATAATAACTATGCACATAAATATCTACAACATCTTCCAATGATGAATATTTGATAACTATTGGAAAAAATTTCCTAGATGAATGGTCTTATAAGGAACTGAATCTATTCAAACTAATTCATGTATTTTTATTTTATATAGATTGAATTTATCCTATCTAATCCCAATGAGATAATATGTGGTGTGGCTTAAAATTAACAATTATTCAGGTAAATACTATCATGCACATCAAGATGAATTTTTGGCATGTTGAATTTACCAAATGATATTGACCATTGTAGGTATTTATCTCATTTATTACAAGATGATATAGATGATGAATAATTTTTTTAAATTCATTTACATAAGATGATTTAAACTCATAATGATGATCATTCAAATATCATTATTGGAGATGACTATTAAAATATTTTTCTTTTATTAATTATTTCATGCATGTTGTTTGAATAATAAGGTTGAATACAAATACAAGAGTGTCGGTGTTTTGATGTTGATGCTATAACGATGAGTTAGTGTGAATTAATTTTTCATTATTCATTTTCATTGTGGGATCATTATATGTGGAGAATAAAATAAATTCATGTATATGTTTATTTGAGAGGATAATTTATTTTTGAAGTGTTTAAATTTCTTTTGGAATATGATATAGTATAAGGTATAATGTATAAGGACCCAACCATAAACATTACATAATCTTTAATTATGTCAAGAATTCACATTGAGGATATTTTTACATTTAGAGTTTTTGATAATTAGGCCAAAACTATTACATATCAACTTGAAAATTTCATGTAGACACTACTACTCAGTATGACTTTTTTCATAAAATAAAAAGTCTTATAAAGAAACATGTCTAGTTCCATATTTTAGAAAACATGACATTTCCTTGAATCCTATAATTTACCCTATTAATCTTTAATTCCTATGGAAAACATTTCAAAAACTTGGGATGAGCTTAAAAAGACCAGTAAGGGTTATAAAATAAGGAAAGAAAAATATTAATCCATTATAAAATAAAACCTAAGAAACTATACTTTTCAGTCATAACATTCCTTATGTAATCATAAGATTTTTGAATAAGACACACAAATCATAAATCATAAATGTAACTTATGGAATTCATAACATACTTACATTATAGCTATCAAAAATACATTGGGAGTCACATTTGGAATACTCATCGCAGTATATACCCTAAAGATATTATGAGAAACATTAACGTTTACCTCAGTCACATTACCCAATGCATTGGAGATCTATCTCGGGCTCACCCGTCCTAGGTTTATCCTGGAACCAACCATATATATAATAAAGGCCAATAACCATAACATATTCATAACACATAACACAATCATAATGGAGAGATAAAATTTCTACATTCCAATCACAATGTATCAAATCAAGATATTGAAATAAAAAATGTTTATCAAATCATTTTCAAAACCATTTTAAACATTTAATAAATAGATTTTTGATTCTAAGTGTCCCAAAACACTTTGACTATTTGTTGACGCTCCTTTCGTCATGGAATCTAAAGTTCGGAAAAGGGAATATCTGAGCTCAAAGTGATTAATCCTTTGAAGAAACATCAAAAATCGACAAAAGGATGAAAAAGGAGAACATTACCCATAGGTCGCGCAAGTTCCCTCTTGGTCGCGCAAGTACACTTGCGTGCCGCCTCAACACTTGCGCGACCCCTCATGGTCGTGCAAGGGACTTGCGCGACAGATCTGGTAACCGCCCAGTAACCGCCCGGGGTCTTCTTTTGCCTATAAATAGACCCTGTGGGCCCCCCATTCGTGAGGATCTTTTTCCAGAAACTCGGATCAAAGCTCCCGACGCTCAAGTCTCTTCTCAAAGCTTCCGGAACACTTCTAAGGTAATTTCTTACCTAGAATGGAAGATCTAAAGAGAAGAAGGAAGGCCCAAGTGTTGAAACTTATCAAACACTTGCGCGCCAACTTAATTCCTTCAATATAACTTGCGCGTCCCTTCTCTGGAAGAACCTCAAGAGGATGGGAAAGGGTTTAATAAAGAGTCGCTCAAGTAATTCAACTCTGGTTGAAAATCGCGCAAGTATCCCTCATGTCGCGCAAGTATACTTGCGCGACCAACACTTGCGCGCTGACGCAGGACTTGCGCGACCTTCAAGACTTGCGCGCCCCTAGCTTTTTGGGTGCCCATCTTGCCCATTTTTACCCCTCTTAATCCATTTCACCCTTCCTATTCAAGATTCAGTCTTCAAAGATACTCTTCAAAAGCCATTTATGGCATGATTTCTTGATTTGATATCCTTATCTAAAAGGAATTCTGTGAAATACCTCTCAAACACCCAGTGATTTAAACATCTTTATGTCACCAAAGATTGAGAGTTCATCCATTTCAACCTCATCCTTTAAGATGAGAGAATCCGAACCTGGGTCTCCTTTTCAGGAATAAGACTCAGTCATAACCTTGGGGCTTCCTTTTTAGGAGTAAGCCCCAAGTCCCCTAACCTAGGCTTCCTTCTCAGGAATAAGTCCTAGTCATAAATTTTGGGCATCTTTCTTAAGAATAAGCCCCAATCAAGTTCCCAAACTTGGGCATCCTCCTCAGGAGTAAGCCCCAAACCTTAATCCCTAACCTGGGTCTCCTTTTCAGGAATAAGACTCAGTCATAACCTTGGGCTTCCTTTTCAGGAGTAAGCCCCAAGTCCCCTAACCTGGGTCTCCTTTTCAGGAATAAGACTCAGTCATAACCTTGGGCTTCCTTTTCAGGAGTAAGCCCCAAGTCTCTTAAAATTTCTCTTAACCAGTCATAAATTACCTTTGATTTGGGTTTCCTCTTTAGGAATAAAACCCAATCATAAGTCCCCTCCTAACTTGGGCATCCTCCTTAGGAGTAAGCCCCAAGATTAGAGTATTCAAATCTCCATGAAGCACATATAACTTTGTGGACCCTGTTCTTGGATTTTCTCCCTAAAAGTAAATCCTAAACTTTCGTCTATCTGGGCAGTCATCTATACATAAGCCCCAAAACAAATTCTTATGATTTCATCTTTTATGGCACAATTGTCTGAATTTTACCAATACCTCTTGTTTCTCACACCGAGCATGACTCACGTGAGCTTAGAGTGTAAAAGTAATTATGACATTCATCTTTGAGCCATCAATCATAAAACATCATATCCCATTCCTCGAACTACGTGGGTTCTGATTCCTTTTTCAAAACAAAGGATACGTAGGTAGCCCATTTATGGGTTCGATCCCAACATTTAAATAATCTCTGTCCTTCTGAATGACGATAAACTTCAAGTGCCCCATTGAGTGGCTTTAAAACCAGCCTGGTCATCAAAATGACCAAGAGACTTTTATATAAATGTTTTGAAGGATACCATTGACCAAGAATCTCTAAACAAATATAGATGATTCTATATTGATGAAGAACCTCAAATACATATAAAATATTCTCTAAATTTCTTGCATATTTAATCATTGATTGTTAAAACTAAAGGAAAGCTCATTTTATACTTGGTAATGTAATAAGGATTCACGAACTTAACTTAAATCTATAAAGAGAGTCCCGGAGTAGACAATAATTCCCCTCAAAAAGGTGTGATGAGTCCGACCTCCCATCCTCTCGACCAATGCAAATTCCTAAGCCTCATTAGCCCACAAGCTAATGAGCGCCTGCCTTTGGAAAGTAGGTCCAAACGGATGTGGAATCATTGGATGTTTCCGGTTCTACGAACAAACCCGTTAGAAACCGATCGGAACGTTTGAATCTCCCGTCCAGGAGGTCATCCCCGGATTCCGCGCGAAACAAAAATGGTGAACCCGACGTGAATCCTTAACCAAATTAAAGTGATGTTCTTCTTATCTGTTAGGCCCTTTGGGCCAACAAGGCAATCATTGACATATGATCATCCAAAAGATGCAGTAGCCGGATTCATCTTGATTATGTCTGTTACATGGAACAGGCACTCTTTTTTCAAGATCTTCTACAAAAAATGGCTTTCCTTAAATTCACCCCTGTGAATACTGCTGCTGGGAACACCTCTACTGTGAGGTCTGCTGCCGTGAAAACCAATGCTGCTACTCCTGCTGGAACGTCATCCGCTCTGAGGATGACATCACCAACTCAGCGTCTTCAACGCTATGTTTCTAATGCACTGGTTAAGGAGTACCGTCGCAACGGTACTATCCCAAATCTGGAGGCCGCTCGTCAAGCCCTCCAAGTTAACAATTCTACCTGGTCGTACGGACAACGGCGACCAGCAATCAAGAAGCAGACGGTGCTGACTACCGTCTCCAACCGTTTCGGGTCGTTATCCCCGGAACGCAATTTCCATTCACTCCCTTACTCCGAGGAAGTGAATGAGCAGGTCCCACAGGACCTTAATTCAAAGAGACAGGAGTCCTTCTCAAGGGCTCCCATCAATAATCGCCGCCAGACTCGTGTGGTAGTGCGCCCTCAACATGATGAGGGTACCGACTCCAGGCGTTCAGCTCAGGTTCCTCGAACCCGAGCAGGCAAGATGAATCGCCAGAGACGGAACCCGGTTAACAATAGGCAGGTTGTCATCCCTGTCATCTCCGGAGAAGTCCACCAACCTAACTTGGTGGCAAATAACGAGCAGGCATACACACCTGTTCGTTTTAATCCCGCTGTCCAGCAGACTCGTCTGGCAGCATCAAGCCGATCCCGCCAGGCAATTCCGGCGGAGTACCATAGGCAGGAACATACACCTGCTTATACATCAGCAGTTAGTCAGCAGGCTCGTCTGACTACATATGATGGATCTCATCAACAGCGTTTGGCGAAGTGTAATCAGCAGGCACATACACCTGCTAATACTAATCAAGCCTACCAACAGTCTCGTTTGGTAGCGCACGGAGAAGTCAGTCGGAAAGCCCCGACGACAAACAGGAGGCAGACTAAACTCTCTGCCTCCACACTTGAGTACTGTCAGGATTCACTGACAGGAAAAGGAGGACAGGAGCAGGCACATACACCTACTCCAAGCCCGGAATGGACGTATATCCCTGTTCCGGCGGCTGAAGTCACCAAACATATTTTGTCAATGGTGAAAGAGCAGAAGCAAATTCCTGCTCATATTCTGGATGCTTGCCAGGATATCATAACAGCTTCAGCATCATCTCAGGGACAGACACATAAATCTATCCCTAGCAGTGGAGTGACACATCAACAATTCACTCCGGAACAGACACACACATCTGTTCCAGTCCAAGAGGGTTGTGGGGCCTACTCCCCCATATCATACGGACAACCAAGTCAGGCAAATACACCTGATTTGAGCGATGATCGTCAGCCTAACCTGACCATCGTTCCTGATCAGGCACATACACCTGCTCAGAGCAATCACTTTCATCATCAAGTGGTTTCTAAAGCGAGTAAGAAGGCATCTAAGAAAAAGATCCGCCCAGCACAGTCAGGAGATCAAAGGCCAATCTGCAACAAGGCCTTGCTCGATGCTGGAGTTCTTGAAGCCCTCAGACATTTATCTGTCGGAATTCAAGATTCTACTCCCTCAGTTCCCAATAACATGAACATTAATCCCGAAGGTCTTCAACAGACACTTCCTCATGAAGACTTGCTTCATGAAAATTCGGTCAATCTTGAAGTTTCTTCTTCAGATGAGAACCACAGGAACCCTCTGTGTGGTCAGAAGACCAAGGAGCAAGAGATCTCATCTTTTGCTGTAACCCATCATGAAGGTCCTCCTCATGGTGATGAACTTCGCTGCGAAAGTCCTCTCCGCAGTAGTGATTCACATTGTCTCGAAAATTCTTCAGAAGGCAATGTAGTGACGAGAAAGCCCTCCTATCTCGAGGCACTTGCAAACGTAAAACCAGTCATGTCTGAAGTTTTACTATCGGCAGGTGAAACTCTTTCTCCATCAGAAGATAGCTTGGGGTTCAGGTTATTCTCCGAACCTTCCCTGGGTCATTCATCTTCCAGCATGAATAGTGATTCCTCTACCAATCTTGTTGAATCCGATGAAGCAACAAGGAAACACCAACTCTGGTCCAAAAAGGTAGAAGAATCTTCATTTAATGATAAAGAGGAAATGCTGAACATGAGGAAAAAACTGGAAAAAGGTGAAGTACCAGTCATGTTTTGGCCTTTGGCTGATTCACAGTATGACATTCCAAAGATGTTGACGGATGATGGAATCCATGATATTCGTCTTAACATATGGAAAAATCTTTGTCAATTAAAGAAGAAGGTATTATCTTACGATGAATATGAAAATCATCTTAAGATAATAGAAGGGTTACAACGCCAGATTGATTTGGCATCTCTATCAGTCTCTCGGTATCCGAAGGCTGAAAAGCAACAGAGAACCCTTCAACGTTCATGCCTTGGCGCACTAAGAAGATTGCGTCAGTTAATTTCCAATGCTCCATCTAATGTTCATATCAGAGGATGGGGTATTCACGGAGCACTACATTTCACAGTGCTTTCCGGTTAGCAAAGCCCGCCGAAAATGGTCTCATGCAATGTTATTGCCCATGGCCGGCCACAGTCAATGGGCTTTGTTCATAATCAAAATCTTGCTCGAGATCAAGCTTCAACTAGTTCCTCTCAAAGTCAAGTATATAGAGAACAGGTTGTTGAATTGCTCCTACATCAAGCAGGCGAGAATATTGCGCAAGCCTCTCGTCTGGAGCAAACACGTCATCAAATGACAGAAGTTTCGGAAATCATCCAACGGTCTGTTGAACCAGGTGATAAAAGTGGATACAGGTTAATGCATCGAGCTAATTTCCGAACTAAGATACGCAAGATCAAGAGAGATTTCAAGAAGATCTCAGACATAGCATGTCAAGAGACACCCCAGCTTGCCAGACTGGGGACTTCTCTAACCCTACCCTCAGAATCAACGAATGGGATTCGAGGAGTTGAGCAGAAGCAACAGGAACACCCCCAGTCCACCTGACTGGGGACTTTTTCAAATCTTCAATCCCTCCCTCAGAGAAAGTCAGTATTCTCTCGATTAGGGAATAAGCCTCAAGAGGAACGAAGAGCCAAGATGTCAGGAGATTCTCTCCAAGTGACGGTTCACAAAGAAATTCCTGAGGGGTCAAGTCAACGGAATTCCATGTTTCATCATGAACATGGAAGAAGACAATATCACAGAAATGCTGATAGAAAGGATTCCATGAAATATGCATCCATTAATGTTATCACTGCCGTTGCTGCTGATTCACCAGATGAGGCTCAATCAGAGGGATCAGACGAAGAGGTTCCTGCTCAAGAAGTTGCGCACACAGACTTAAATGAAGAAGGTGTGCGCACACGTAATCAAAGGCTTACCCAAAATCTGGGTATTCCTTCAAGTAACCCACTTCCCCCTCTCCGAAAAGGATCCAATAAGGGGAAAGGAAAGAATCAGGTTACTTCTCACCCTTCCTCTGAAGGAGGTCAATCGCTCTCATTAGAGCAAAGGCTTGCACAACAGGAGGAAGAAATGAAAGAATTAAGAAGGTTGAATGGAGAACTGCTTCAGAGTAGTCTTCTTCTTAAGAATGCTGAAGTCCGACAGCCGAAGGAATTTGTTGTAACTACTGAGATGGATCAGGAATATCCTCCTTTATCAGTACACCCACAGAGGTCTAATCCTACGGGTCAAACGCAACAATGGTTGGCAGCACTACCATTAGTTGCAGCACCAACCTCCACGGCTGTCCAAGCTCCATTCATTGCACCTACCCAAAACCAAGTTCAACCTGACGTTTCTCAAAAGTTAATAACTACTATTGAGTCATTAACAGCTCGGTTAGAAACTATGGAAGGGAAACGGGCGCAAGTTCAACCTGAAAAGAAAGTTTACCCTGAATGGGTAGATTCAATTTCTCCTCCATCCAGTTTTGGAAACCCTATTTTCCCTACTTTCAATGGATCAGGCGACCCTGAACAACATTTGACGCATTACGTGTCTTGTTGTGATCCTATGATGGGAACTCCAGAACAACAAGAAGCAGTGAAACTCAGATGCTTCGTGCGAACCTTGCAAGGACCAGCTTTTGTCTGGTATATAAGCTTGCAATCCCGGTCAGTCATCGGATGGGAGGATCTTCGTCAAAAATTCCTTCTTCAGTTCAGCTCAACTTTGCCAAAAACGACAGTTTTCGATCTTACAAACTGCAAGCAAAGGGAGAATGAAAGAGTCTCTGATTTCATTGCTCGTTGGAAGGGATTAACGTATTCCTTGAGTTTATCACTCCCTCAGGAGGAATTATTGCCAATCTGTGTGGCAAATTTGCGTGACGAATTACGCACGCCATTGATCCCTGTGAAATACACAGGAGGGTTTCGAGACCTTACTTCAATCGCTCAATAGATTGAAGATTCCCTTATGCAGGCTAAGGTTAAATCTCGTGTAATTCCATCAGCTCCAGGAAGAAGAATGGGTAAAGCAGAAACTGCTACAGTTATGCTTAAACAGGCACCTATACCTATTTCTACTTCAAAACCTTCATCTTCTCGAAGGGCTCCACCTCCTGAACGCCAACAACAAAGGCTGTTTCGTCCAAATGATCAAAAAGATCAACGACGAAAACAATTTGAGGATATGAAGAGTAAAACATACTCTTTCCGAAGTGAGCAAGTTACTGGTTACTTCATTTTAGCTCTGGAGAATAATTTGGTTCAATTACCAGTGCCGAAGAGACCAAACAAGGAAGGAGATGAAGACCGTCCCAATTATTGTCCCTTTCATCAAATGTTGGGGCATCCCATCCAGGAGTGTTTTGTCTTTAAAGACCTCCTACAAAAGATGGTCGACTTGGGACAAGTCAAATTGAAGGGTTCTTCAGCTCATGTAGCGTGTATTACCGCTATAGATCCAGAGGAAGGAGGCGAGTGGCAGGAAGTCAAAAGCAAAACTGCGAAAAAATATGATGATTGGATGGTCAGAAAGACAATCAATCGGACCCATTCCATTTTGCGAACACAATTGAAGAAGCCAATTGTGTCTCCTACAAAAGCTGCAGTAAAGCCTCCATCAAAAGACAAATCCTAAAAAGGGCAGAGCAATTCAAAGAAGAAAGAGGAATCAGGAGAAGATGAGTATGTATCAAAGCCTAAATTGTCTTTGACTCTGGCAGATTTCATGCCATCTACTTCAAAGCCACGGGCACCGTCCCACCAAACGACACAGCCTAAACAGGCTAACTTGGCAAAGTCTTTATCAGACGAAGAATTGATCTTTGGTTCTGTTAATATGATTCAATTAACAGATTCATATTCCAGTCTTGATGAGCCTGAATTCCCTGTATCAAATAAAGGAACCCGAGGAAGTTCTAGAGGTTCAGGATATAGGGGAAGACGTGGATCTTTCCGAAGCCACTACTCTAATTCTACCCCTGCTAGCACTGTATATGCAGCAGAAACTCGTGGTAGAGCCCTTCAGCGAGCTCAAAATGAACAAGCAAGTTCTTCTTCCAATGGCCAACTCAGCTTCGGCACAGTTATTTTGGAAGACCGATTAAATGTTCCATCTTCTTTATCTCAGCAAGTAAATGGATCTAATCAGTCTAATTTTCCAAAACCAAAGATGTTTCCAACTTCAATACAAGAGGCATCAGCTTCCAAAGCATCTGCTTCCAAGATACCTGCTAAACCACATATTCCTATTGGGAAACGCAGGCCTCTAGATCAAAAGTATGATATATTGAAACACTTGGCCCAAGTACCAGCCAAATTATCAATTTTGGATGCTTTGAATCTATCAAAAGATCTTCGGAAAGCACTCATCGAAGCTTTGTCAAGTCCTCAGGAGTTTGAAGCTGAAATTGCTGCAGCTGAAATTTATCACATAGAGAATAATCCTGCAGAATGCCATGCAGTGATATCTTTTACTGATAAAGATGAAGATGATGTTGTGCATGGGAACATAAAACCTTTGTACCTATCTGGCAAAGTCAATGGTATAGATGTTCGAAGAGCTTTTATTGACAATGGTTCAGGAGTCAACCTCATGCCCATTCGCACACTTCGTCGATTGGGCCTCACGGAATCTGATTTATCTCCTTCTACCATGATGTTGCAAGGATATGATAAAAATGAACAAGAACCACTGGGAGAAGTTACGCTCAGAACTCAGTTTGGAGATCTTGTTTCCAATTCAGATTTCATGATTGTTGATCAAGACTCAGCTTTCAATATCTTGCTTGGAAGACCCTGGTTACATCAGCATGCAGCTATTCCGTCATCATACCATCAATGTCTCAAATACTGTTTCGATGGTCAAGTTGGAACATTGTATGGTGATAAGGCCCCGTTCAAAACATGTGAGTCTCAATACATTGAGGCGGAATTTTATCACATGAAGGGAAGAGAAAAATCTACAATGAAGGAAATTACCAAAGTTAATGCTCCATATGGTTTGGAAAAAATTCCAATAAATCCATTTTCACATGTGAGTACAGATTATGTGTTACCTATCAGTCAAATTGACAAAATAGGCCCAAATCAAAATACTCTTATGGAAAGATCCATAATGTCAATTACGGAAATCGAGCCAGACAACATGGGAGAAATTGGTAACTTACCAAGCAATGATGAAAGCATAAGTGGTGACGTTTTCATTTCGTCTGCTGAAATCCAACAAGTCTATACTTCGCTAATCAGGCCAGAAGAAGTTATAGCAACACCAGAGGTGAATGTTGATGTCGATTCTCAATCCATCATCTCCTCATTATTTTCCAAAGAAGACCCTTTTTCATCAATAGGGACGGAAATGGAAGCTTCTTCTTCAAAATGTGAAAATTTTGACATCTCTTATGATCATGAGAATTTCGTTTTTTCATCTACTTTGCAAGTAGAAACGGAAGATATAACACATGATGAAGAGGATGAGGAAGATCTTAGAGATGCTCCTCCAGCATTTGAAGAGGGTATCTCTACCACTGTGGATGAACTCAGAGAAGTAAATCTGGGTACAGAGAAAGATCCACGCCCCACTTTAATTAGTGCGGCCATGACCCTTGAAGAACAAGAGATGTATATTTCTTTTCTATAGCAAAATAAAGATATTTTTGCTTGGAATTATACAGAGATGCCTGGCCTTGATCCTGATGTTGCCACCCATCATTTGGGTTTGCCAAAAGAACATCGAGGATTCAAGCAAGCCGCGAGAAGAACACACCCAACCTATGCTTCCAAAATCGAGGCTGAAGTGGATAAGCTTATCAAAGCTAACTTCGTCAGAGAAGTTCAATATCCCAAGTGGTTGGCTAATATTGTCCCAGTAAAGAAAAAGAACGGACAAATTAGGGTTTGCATCGATTTCAGAGATCTTAATCGGTATTGTCCCAAATATGATTTTCCAGTTCCGATTACAGAACTCTTAATTGATGCGACGGCTGGCTATGAAGTACTTTCTTTCATGGACGGATATTCTGGATATAATCAGATCCGAATGGCCCCAGAAGATGAGGAATATACAGCCTTCAGAGCTCCTCAAGGTGTGTTTTGTTACCGGGTGATGCCCTTTGGTTTAAAGAATGCAGGTGCAACATATCAACACGCCATGCATCGTATCTTCAAACCTTTTCTAGGGAAATTTGTTGAATGCTATGTAGATGATTTGGTGGTTAAATCCAAACAACGTTTTGATCACTTGGCTGATTTGGAAATCATATTCCACAAGCTTCGACAACATAATTTGAAGATGAACCCCTTAAAATGTTCTTTTGGGGTAACCTCAGGAAAATTCCTCGGCTTTGTTGTACGCCATCGTGGTATTGAAGTCGATCCTGAGAAGACCAAATCAATCCTTGGTATGTCACCTCCTCAGAATTTGAAAGAATTAAGAGGACTTCAAGGACACTTAGCCTATATTCGGCGTTTCATCGCCAATTTGGCAGGCAAAAGTTTACCTTTTACCAAATTATTGAAGAAAGGAGTCACTTACCAGTGGACTAAAGAATGTCAAGAAGCATTTGATGTTCTCAAAAAATACCTCTTATGTCCACCAGTACTTATGCCACCTGTTGAGGGTAGACCTCTTATCCTCTATGTGACAGCTTTAGAGCGATCATTGGGTGCCTTTCTCGCTCAAAAGAATGATGCTGGGAATGAAAATAGTCTCTACTATCTCAGTAGAACTATGCTTGAAGCAGAAACCCGGTATTCGAGTATTGAAAAATGCTGCCTAGCATTAATCTTTGCAGTTCAGAAACTGAGACACTACCTGCAACATCACGAGGTCCAATTGGTATCTCGTAATAATCCACTCAAATTCATCCTTAGTCGTCCAATGCTTACAGGACGTCTGGCAAGGTGGGCGGTTATTTTACAGCAGTTCGACATCCAGTATGTGTCTCAAAAGGCAATTAAGGGCCAAGCTCTGGCTGATTTCCTGGCTGAACACCCTTCAGTGGAAGACACGTATTCAGATATCGAACTCCCTGATGAGGAAGTTTTTTCTATTCAAGAGAATCCTCAAATATGGGAAATGTATTTTGATGGTGCTTCTAGAAGTCCAACAGGGAAGAAAATGGAAAATCCTAAATTCAACAAAGTTGGTTTAGGAATTGTGCTCATTTCTCCAGATAAGGCAGTGTTACCTTATTCCTTTTTGTTGTGGGAAGGTGGTACCAATAATGAAGCTGAATACCAAGCTCTCATTGCAGGCTTAGAGTTAGCGCTTCAAGCAAAAGTGAATCACTTAAAGGTGAAAGGTGATTCAGACCTGGTAATCAAACAAGTCAATGGGGATTATGCCATCAGAAAAGAAGAATTAATCCCTTTGTATGATTATGTCAGAGAGTTAATGTCGGAATTCCCTTCAGAATCGACATTTTCTTATGTCCCAAGATCACAAAATGCTCAAGCTGATGCACTGGCTAATATATCCACAGCTTTAGCAGATCCAAATCGGGACGAGACAACCATCTGTATTGCCCACCGTCGTGCAATTTCACCTTATGATCAAGTCAGAACAGAGGAAATTAATGAAATTAGTCCCATTCCTGAACCATATGGTCATACTACAGGATGGATGTCACCTATCAGGGAATACCTTCAAAATGGAACACTTCCACCTGATAGAGCCGAGAGAGAACAAATTCGGCGACGTGTGGTCAATTTTACTCTTTATGATGGTCCAAACCACCTCGAGAAAATTCTCTACAAACGTGGTTTTGATGCAGTTCTATTCAGATGTATTGATGGTGAAGAGACAATGACTGTCATAAAAGAAGTGCATGCAGGAGTCTGTGGTGCCCAGCAGTCTGGACATAGATTGTCTGATCAAATTCGAAGACTTGGATACTTCTGGCCTTCAATGATACAAGATTGTGTTAATTTCACAAAGAAGTGTCATTCATGCCAAGTATATGCCAATTTCATTCATCAACCTCCAGAGTTGCTTCATACAGCTAAATACTCATGGCCATTTTCCACATGGGGAATGGATGTGGTAGGACCTTACCCTTCAGCTACGGCCAAGCAGTTTAAGTACATTCTTACTGCTACTGATTTCTTTTCCAAATGGGCAGAGGTAGTACCTCTCAAAGAAGTCAGTTCTAAATGCATTGTTAGCTTCATCAAGTCTAACATAATTACTAGATTTGGTGTCCCTCATACCATATTGACAGACAACGGCACCAACTTCTGTTCTTCTGAGGTAAAGAGATTGTATCAAGAATACAACATTAAGTCCAACCATTCATCTCGATATCATGCAGCGGCTAATGGTCAGATAGAGGCCTTCAACAAGACTCTTTCAAATATAGTGCAAAAGATGGTGGATAAAGATAAGAGGTCATGGCCTGATAAACTCTATCATGCTTTATGGGCTTATCGGACTACCACTCGCAATGTAACGCGGTCTACTCCATATTCATTGGTATATGGAACAGAAGCAGTCTTGCCAATTGAAGTTCAATTGCCCTCACTCAGAATAGCCATTTGTGATCAGTTATCAACAGATGAGCAATCCCAAAAGCGTTTGAATGAATTGGAATAGTTAGATGAGAAAAGATTGTGCACTTTGCACCACTTGGAAATCTATCAGAATCGAATAGCACGAGCTTTTAACAAAAAAGTTCGTCTTCGTTCATTCATTCAGGGAGAATTGGTATTGGTTCTCAGAACACCAATGATACCAGGAAAGAAACCTCCCAAGCTTGAACCAAAATGGGAAGGACCTTATTCAGTACATAAGGTCTACTCCAATGGAGCGTATTCTCTAATCTCAATGGATGGAGAACACATCACGACTCCAACTAATGCCAGATTTCTGAAGAAGTATTTTGTATAAACACAAAATATTGTTCCTAGAACCAAGACTTACAATTGGTTCATACAGAAAAGGTCCGGTATGACCTTAAACTACACCAAGGTCCGGTATGACCTTAAACTACACCAAGGTCCGGTATGACCTTAAACTACACCAAGGTCCGGTATGACCTTAAACTACACCAAGGTCCGGTATGACCTTAAACTACACCAAGGTCCGGTATGACCTTAAACTACACCAAGGTCCGGTATGACCTTAAACTACAACTTCGTCCAACATGACGTTAAACTGTGTCACCTTCAATGTCCGAGATGACATTAAACTAAATTTTGTCCCTGCAACATGACATTAAACCGTGCAGCACCAATAGTCCTAACTGCAAGACTTTAAACTGCATAGTCCCTGATTTTGTCCTACATGACAATAAACTGTATAGAAGTTCCTACATTTTGTCCGAGATGACATTAAACTATATTTTGTCCTAGCGACATGACATTAAATTGTGTGGCACTTTCATCGTCCAGCATGACGTTAAACTGTGTTAAGTCCCTTATTGTCCTACATGACACTAAACTGTATTCTGTCCGAGATGACATTAAACTATATTGTGTCCTAGCGACATAACATTAAACTGTGTGGCACTTCCAACGTCCAGCATGACGATAAACTGTAAAAAGATCAGAACTGATATCCTCATATTGATTCACCTTAGTCTTAGCTACATGACTTTAAACTGTACAGCATCAGTTCGTCCGTGCTATATGACGCTAAAACTATACAGCAATGGTCCAGTATGACTTTAAACTGCAACTTCGTCCCACACGACATTAAAACTGTGAAAAAGTTCCATAAACAGTCCAGCATGACCTTAAAACTGCATCATTCCTGGTCCATGTATACGACCATAAACTATTTGCAAATATGTCCAGCAAGACGTTAAATTGTGACGTCCTAACTACATGACGCTAAACTGTATAAAAGTCTCTCACGTCCGGAAAGACGTTAAACTATATAATCATCAAAAGTCCAGCATGACATTAAAACTGCACAATCCCCCTTTCGTCCAATATGACGTTAAACTGTATTGTCCCCATCGTCCTAACTACATGACGCTAAACTGTACAGAAAATCCTTGATATGTCCTACATGACATTAAACTGTGCATCGTTAAGGTTGTTATTACCTCTTGTTTCTCACACCGAGTATGACTCACGTGAGCTTAGAGCGAACATCAACAATAACACTCCCTTTGGGCCACTAACCATGTGTAAGTCCCAACAACATTTTTTTAGATCATTGTCCACAAGAACAACTTGATCATTAATTCATTCTTTAATTGAACTAAACAAACTTTGATCCTTGCCCTCCAGGCTGGGTATGTAGGCAACCTCCCAAAGGTTCAAGCCCAAAAACAATCTCTTCACATTGGTTCACCACAATCTCATATGATGATGATTTGTGAAACCACCCTTGGAATCAATATCTTTACATTGATTCACTTTCGCCCTTGTTATATGACGTTAAACTATACAACACTTTTGTCCAGTACGACAATAAACTACAATATTCTTTGATTTCCTCATTTGAGAAGGAACCATTATTAACATTGATTCTTTTTCAATCATGGTTTTCATTTTCATAAAGACTACGTACATACATGGTAATGCCTAAACTTTTTATCTTAGGTTAAAACCATCATTGCACTAAAGTCCCTTTTCACCCTTCACATGTACGAACCAAATTTGTACAAAGGGTAGTTTCTAGAACTACGTGGACTTGATTCCCATCTTTATGGGATACGTAGGAACATTCGAGTGTCCCTCGAATCCAGTCCCAAGTCTTTTGGGCCTAACCCCAAATTTCACTTTCAGCCCCTTGGCTGAAAAGTCCTCATGAAAACACACACTGTGTATTCATTATTATGGTCCGAATTCTATGACCCCAAAAACTAAGATCACTCATCCTTTCGTCCTGCACGACGTTAAACTGCATTTCAAGAACTACGTATGGCTTGATTCTCATTCTTATGAGATACGTAGTGAAGTCCAAGTTTCAATTCAGGACCCAGCCACAACATGATTATGGTTTTCATTGACCTATGTATCTCTATATACATTGGAAAATACCCATCTTTATGTATTATAATCCTAACCTTAAATATTTTCAGATCTTCATAACCCTTTTCATGACTTATAGTCACAAAAATGTCAAACTTCTGAGAATTATTTTGCCTGACTATGCAGCACGTGCCCATAGGTGGCCTTGCATAAACAGTCCACATAACAGACTTGTCAGCCAAGAGATGCTATTTATTTGACCATGCAGCCAATGCCCATAGGTGGCCCTGCATGTTTTCAACCCCCTAACGGGTTTGTTAAATAATAGTAACTTAATTCTTGGGAAGAATGCCTCTTTTGTCCTTATTTGTCTTAAACGACAGTATGTAGGGATCCGCAAAAATAGCCATCCTTAACATATTTGTCCCATATCCTTTTTCATGATCTGAAAGTATTCAAGTCTATGGTTTATTCTCCTTCCCTACGTTTGGGTCAGACCTTCGTAGGAGTGATATTCATCCAGTTCTTCGATATTCTTGTTTGAAAATATCTTCTCCATATTCAAGTACCTCTTTCCATACAACAAACTTTATGCTTTAGAAAATTTGAATCTCCATAAACTTTCACTGGCTTTTAGCACTAGGAAAGTAAATTTCTGAGAGTTCTTTTGCCTAACTATGCATCACGTGCCCATAGGTGGCCTTGCATAAACAGTCCACATAACAGACTTGTCAGCCAAAAGATGCTATTTTATTTGACTATGCAGCCAATGCCCATAGGTGGC
The DNA here is from genome assembly GCA_963277665.1 of Viscum album. NCBI lineage: Eukaryota > Viridiplantae > Streptophyta > Magnoliopsida > Santalales > Viscaceae > Viscum > Viscum album. The sequence continues at coordinate 633,157,780 of OY728138.1, read as the reverse complement.
CCTGCATATTCCAACCCCCTAACGGGTTTTGTTAAATAATAGTAACTTCATTCTTGGAAACTACTTCTTCTAATGCTATTTAGCTCTTTTTCATATCATTTCTCAGATTCAAATATTCTTAAGTCATAGTTTACATATTTTCTCTCATACTTGAGTATGGTAATTTGTTTTCAGATAAATTATCAAGGAATTGAATCCATTTTAATCCATTTTTTTGGTAAAAGCTATTTCGACCTTAAACATTAGCCTCTTTTTGTCCGGCTTGCATGACTTTAAACTGCCCACACAAAAGACAGAGGAACTATGAATAAAAGTCAAAGTTCCAGCTCACTAAATATACATTTTTTGTATGATTTAGCTAATATTGAGCAATTAAAAGATTCAAAGTTTGTAGGGTTATTTGTAAATAATCCTAGTAAAAATCATACTATGATTACTAGGCCCATTGGCTTAAGTAAATTTAAAGAAGGTAATGAAAGAATGCAGGTACAAATGATTGGAGACGAAAGTGTTTTTCATTGATATACAAGAGTTAGAAGGACATCCACAGATTGGAGTCTCTTCTCTTTTTCAAGAATTACAAGAGGCTTTCAACATAACACTTCATTTGATTTACGGCATCCCGAGCTTCATCAGCAACCACCTGGAATTCATTCATTCAACTGGAAACAAAAAGGAGATGCAGTGATACCAGCTCTTCTTGGAACAATTGTAAAAGGATGTTATTGAGTGCGGTTTGAGAAAATTTTCTGCTGATCAAACAGTGACTCTGTTTCTGTCCAAGAGACTTGGAAGATGGATACATGGATTTGAGAATGGAGCATTGGAAGTAAAGAGCCATTTGAAGAGAGTACTCTTTTCAGATATTGCTCTAATACCATGTTTGTCTCCTCTCCACCAACCGGTAGTGGAAAACATTTCAGCCCATGGGTTTGCCATTTTTATATCTGCAAGGAAATGGCATGCAAGGAGAATTTGAAAGTTCACACCATTGTTGTTGCTTTTAATGCACAGCATAACCGAAATGAAGGAGTAGCAGCGCAGCTGCATTTCAGGTGTATAGTTGTTTGCATTTGGAACATTGACTCCTTGCAAGTGACCATGACCACATAGAGACAGGTAGATGCTCTGTGGGAAATTAAGATGATATTTCTTCAAATACTTAGCCAAAACTGGAAGAGTGCTGTCGCAGGTGTCATAGTAATCAGGGCCAATGATGTTCATCATGTCATCAATCCGCTTGCTAGCCAGTTCATAAGTCGTTCCAATTCCCTTGGGAACCACTGAATCTGCACAAAAGATGAATAAACTAACTCTTAAATGGGTTTATTTTTCATAAATTTTGTGAAGAAATTTGAAAAAATGGCTAAGGCATTAAGGCGCGCAAGTCTACAAAATGGCGCGCAAGTGATCACGTGTCGCGCTAGTTTTCGTCGCGCAAGTATAAACCGCGCAAGTACGAATACCTTTACAGGAGCACGACATCAAGGAAAAACAGAGCAGACTTGCGCGGCTTAGGTGACCTGCGCGGCGAGAGCTCGAGAAGGTATGAGGTCCGGAAATCCGGATACTTGTACGGAGGTGAGGCTGTATATTTATAGGCCAGGAGGCCTACCTGCGAGCCATACCAGAGGGTTTAAGGCCTGCGCGACGCAGACTTGCGCGCCTCCCTCTGCACACTGAAGACTTGCGTGCCGCCCTTTTCCTTTAGAGGGATTCGATTTCCTCAGAGTCAAATCCTCATTTTCTCTCCGGATCCAACTCTGAGGGGGGACTTTTGTTGACGCTCCTTTCGTCACGGAATCTAAAGTTCGGAAAAGGGAATATCTGAGCTCAAAGTGATTAATCCTTTGAAGAAACATCAAAAATCGACAAAAGGATGAAAAAGGAGAACATTGCCCATAGGTCGCGCAAGTTCCCTCTTGGTCGCGCAAGTACACTTGCGCGCCGCCTCAACACTTGCGCGACCCCTCATGGTCGTGCAAGGGACTTGCGCGACAGATCTGGTAACCGCCCAGTAACCGCCCGGGGTCTTCTTTTGCCTATAAATAGACCCTATGGGCCCCCCATTCGTGAGGATCTTTTTCCAGAAACTCGGATCAAATCTTCCGACGCTCAAGTCTCTTCTCAATGCTTCCGGAACACTTCTAAGGTAATTTCTTACCTAGAATGGAAGATCTAAAGAGAAGAAGGAAGGCCCAAGTGTTGAATCTTATCAAACACTTGCGCGCCAACTTAATTCCTTCAATATAACTTGCGCGTCCCTTCTCTGGAAGAACCTCAAGAGGATGGGAAAGGGTTTAATAAAGAGTCGCTCAAGTAATTCAACTCTGGTTGAAAATCGCGCAAGTATCCCTCATGTCGCGCAAGTATACTTGCGCGACCAACACTTGCGCGCTGACGCAGGACTTGCGCGACCTTCAAGACTTGCGCGCCCCTAGCTTTTTGGGTGCCCATCTTGCCCATTTTTACCCCTCTTAAGCCATTTCACCCTTCCTATTCAAGATTCAGTCTTCAAAGATACTCTTCAAAAGCCATTTATGGCATGATTTCTTGATTTGATATCCTTATCTGAAAGGAATTCTGTGAAATACCTCTCAAACACCCAGTGATTTAAACATCTTTATGTCACCAAAGATTGAGAGTTCATTCATTTCAACCTAATCCTTTAAGATGAGAGAATCCTAACCTGGGTCTCCTTTTCAGGAATAAGACTTAGTCATAACCTTGGGGCTTCCTTTTTAGGAGTAAGCCCCAAGTCCCCTAACCTAGGCTTCCTTCTCAGGAATAAGTCCTAGTCATAAATTTTGGGCATCTTTCTTAAGAATAAGCCCCAATCAAGTTCCCAAACTTGGGCATCCTCCTCAGGAGTAAGCCCCAAACCTTAATCCCTAACCTGGGTCTCCTTTTCAGGAATAAGACTCAGTCATAACCTTGGGCTTCCTTTTCAAGAGTAAGCCCCAAGTCCCCTAACCTGGGTCTCCTTTTCAGGAATAAGACTCAGTCATAACCTTGGGCTTCCTTTTCAGGAGTAAGCCCCAAGTCTCTTAAAATTTCTCTTAACCAGTCATAAATTACCTTTGATTTGGGTTTCCTCTTTAGGAATAAAACCCAATCATAAGTCCCCTCCGAACTTGGGCATCCTCCTTAGGAGTAAGCCCCAAGATTAGAGTATTCAAATCTCCATGAAGCACATATAACTTTGTGGACCCTGTTCTTGGATTTTCTCCCTAAAAGTAAATCCTAAACTTTCGTCTATCTGGGCAGTCATCTATACATAAGCCCCAAAACAAATTCTTATGATTGCATATTTTATGGCACAATTGTCTGAATTTTACCAATACCTCTTGTTTCTCACACCGAGCATGACTCACGTGAGCTTAGAGTGTAAAAGTAATTATGACATTCATCTTTGATCCATCAATCATAAAACATCATATCCCATTCCTCGAACTACGTGGGTTCTGATTCCTTTTTCAAAACAAAGGATACGTAGGTATCCCATTTATGGGTTCGATCCCAACATTGAAATAATCTCTGTCCTTCTGAATGACGATAAACTTCAAGTGCCCCACTGAGTGGCTTTAAAACCAGCCTGGTCATCAAAATGACCAAGAGACTTTTATATAAATGTTTTGAAGGATACCATTGACCAAGAATCTCTAAACAAATATAGATGATTCTATATTGATGAAGAACCTCAAATACATATAAAAGATTCTCTAAATTTCTTGCATATTTAATCATTGATTGTTAAAACTAAAGGAAAGCTCATTTTATACTTGGTAATGTAATAAGGATTCACGAACTTAACTTAAATCTATAAAGAGAGTCCCGGAGTAGACAATAATTCCCCTCAAAAAGGTTTGATGAGTCCGACCTCCCATCCTCTCGACCAATGCAAATTCCTAAGCCTCATTAGCCCACAATCTAATGAGCGCCTGCCTTTGGAAAGTAGGTCCAAATGGATGTGGAATCATTGGATGTTTCCGGTTCTACGAACAAACCCGTTAGAAACCGATCGGAACGTTTGAATCTCCCGTCCAGGAGGTCATCCCCGGATTCCGCGCGAAACACTATTTTAAATGAATAATCATTTGAAAATATTAAGGTCTATATAAATAAATCCTAAAAAACATTTTGAAATCATGGGAACTAATTAGGTATATTTATAATAAAAAATCATTAAAACATTTAAAACAATATTTTTATTAAAGTGTTTTTATCAAAAAGAGAGATGTTTGAATTCAAATAATTGAGGAATAACATTTAATAAAAATCTTATAATATCATGAGAATAGAGAGACTCATGATATAATAATCCAAATGATAGTATATACACCATATAAGAGTGAATTGTTGAATAACAACAATGAAGTCTCAATGGAATGTAAATTGAGAATAAATTCCTTATAAAAATGGTATCCTTAAATTAAGGATAAATAAATTAACTATTAATGTGTGAAAAATTTAAATACACTCAATATTCTTGGATATTCAGTGTAAATCAATCATAGGACATTCACACATGTTCTTTTCAAGACAAAACCAATGACTTGGATGTTTAACTCAATGAATGGAAATTTAGTTAAAATTACTCTTTTCAAGTTCATATTGATGACTTCAGAATTTATCAATGGAGTGATTATGTGTTTAAAAAGTATTTCCACACAAAGGGGAGTGAATATTACAACATAAATAAATAAACCAAGATTCCACAAATAATCATATCATGATATAATTAAGAATTATAATATTATCCCATGGTATGGAAATTGGGTTAAAAAGTTCTCTTAAAAATATTTGATAGCCTAAAAATGTCACATTAAAGTTCATAAAATTATTTGATTAGAGGAAAAAGGATATATCATCATATGGACATAAAATTTATAGCATCAACGATTTATAAGAACATATCCCAACATAAGAAGATAACAAAAATATGTCTTTTAACAGGTGGAGGGTGAAAAGTTTCCATTACCGATTTTGTATCTTACGAAACATATACCCCATGAAAGAAGGATAATTCAATGAAGATTTAAATACTCATAAATTTAATTATATTACATAAATAATACAATAATTTTATGTATATTCACCACACAAAAGGTAATAGTGGAAAATATAGCACGAATCTAATGGGAATAAAAAGTGAGATGAAAACCCATTACCACATTGTAATCAATAAAGTCTTATGACCAAAAGCTAATAACCATCAAATGAATCCAAGAATACCATGAATATAAACACAATAATGATAATATATATCAAATGGACATCCAAAATACAGCACATGCAATAAAAAAGTGGCAGACAATGGAAATCTCATGGAATTGAATGTGAGATATGAAATCCCTTTCCTAGTGTACGACATGACTAGTTTGTTCCTTGTTCTTCCTGAATAATAAACATAAGTTAATTTATACTTAATTAAGATCTTTTTTTCAAGTTTATTATTCCTTTTATATCACTTATTACCATGTTATAATCAATATGTAATCATTTACGTTAATAATTCTCGTTTTCTCGATATTTGGTATTTGAGTAAAAAATGAACACCTTATAATTAGAAGTTGTCCATATGGTCTAGATTACATTATCTTCAGAATGATATTAATGATTTAGATATCATATATATCCTATATATCCAGTATATATATCTATTTAAAAAATTACATAACAATTGGAGATAAGAAATGAAATGCACCGTTCATGGAGACGGTAAGTCGTACATACGCATGAAAACTACTTTAATTTCATTTTCATTTTTTAATTGAATGAAAACATAATGATACATAGTTATTTTATAATTCCAGAATAATATAATATATAATTTCAATAAATCCATCCTTTATAAGTCCTACAAATGGTATGAATGATTCATATCACTTTGAGGAGGTGGTAGTCTGCACTTCCTCAAATGAAATTATCCAGTTTACTCAGAATAGAAACCAAAAAGTTATTCTATAAATTAAAAATATAGAAGAATAAATAAAACATAAACATAATATATATCATATATAAATATAGTGTCATCATAATGGCCACCATATGAGGTGGTAGGAGATAATTGAACAATCATTGTTTAGTGAGGTGTTAGTTGTCTATCCACATAAACATTATATTCTTTACCCATTAGATGGAGTTGTGTGTGAGTGTAGTTTGATTCCTTCTCAAAACAACATCCTAGTATATTGAGGATACTGGTTTTGTTATAAAATAAAGTAATAAATAGTGTTTAGGTGTTATAGAAGTAAAATAAAATAAAATATGTTAAGAGACAACGTTAACTTTATATTGGAAAAACCCATTTGGTTTGAACCAACATGACTTCTTGAAGTGCCTTCTCCCTAATGTAAGGATTCTAGGAGGAAGGGAGTGATCTTGAGAGCTCATTAGACTAGGGTTTGGATGAGCCAAGGGTAATGAGAGTTGGGATTAATGGGTTATAGATGAGGTATTTTTATAAGGGGGAGGAGGGGTTCTTTGGGAAAGTTTGAAAGTATTATTTTATTATATAATGATTTTCGGTTTCTAAAGATCCAAAACTCATTAAGGTAGAAGATAAGAAGACTCATGATTGAAATAAATTCATCCAATAATAATTTCATAGGTTTTGGATATAATTTTAATATTTATAATCTAATTTATTTAAATGGTTTATTAATGTGGAAAACCCTGCATTATTTTTCTATCAAAAATAATTTTATTTATATGATGTCTAAAAATTATAAAAAAAGTACAATGATTTATGAAATATTTTTTAGCTTTACAATAGATATTTATAGTTGAAATGATAACTTATATAACCCCGTTTAAAAATTAATTTACTAAAAGATATTTGTTTATGTAATTTTTTCCTTTACTTTTAGTTAATTAAAATAAACTGTCATTATCACTCCCAAGTAGCTCAATGGGGTCCCAAAATCGACCCAAAAATGCCCATGGTTGGCCATGAATCATCCATTAAGGTTAGGAAAATTTTTAATGAAATTATTTATTATTATAATATTCTTTTAATCTAGAATTACCCTATTTACCTTTAAACGCGGTAAATAATAGTTAAATGTTACTATTCACCAAGAAATTATTTACATATTTTTGAACCACATTTTACTTAATTTTTACAACAATGTATGTCTAATTTTCAAAATTCAATTCACAGAAGCGGTAAAATTTTATTTAAATGAAAAAGTCAGTTTTTAATTATTTCTTAGTGGTTTCACTATTCATCAAAATTGATGTTTTTCAGAAAAATCCAAAAAATTTATCCTAAGATATATTTGTTATTCCAAATACTAAAATGATGTCTATTTTACAAAATTTAAAACATATAAGTTGAATTAATTTATTTAAAATTATTATTTGTTGTCAAAAAAGATAGCGTGTTTTTAAGAATCAATATCTTTAAAAAGATTGACACCTGTTTATGGCCAATTTCAAAGTGAAATTAATTCCAATGTCCAATATTGGATTAAATGGAAAAAATATAATTTAATTACACTTTAAAACCAATTAAAAAATAATCTAATTGTATAAATAAATTAGATTAAAATACAGTTTTGCATTAAATTACAATATTTTCACTATTTATCAAAAAATAGATTTTTTCCCTGAAAATAACACAAATTTACCCAAAGTAAATTTTGAAGTCTTGATTCTGAAGAAAAGTTTTATTTTTTCATATAGAACATATAAAAGTGTCCAAAAGTATATTTAATGTGGGTTCTCCATCAAAAGGTAGTAAATCGAATTTTTAACGAATATTTGAGTTTTTATGCTTAAAATAGGATTCTTTCTTATATTAATTCTATAAAATTTATGGGTTAAATGTGAAAAAATATAAAAAAACATTTATATTCGTATTGTAGTTAGTTATGTTTATTCCTGCCAATATAACAGCTAGGCGTTAACAACCATTTAAAGTTATTCTATATTATTATTTTTTAGTATAACTCAACGTTGTATGCAACCTATGATTTCAAAGAAACTTGTTTTTTTGTATCTGGTATCCCATTGAACAAATAATACCCTATAAAGTAAAATTCATAATTAATTTAAAAGTATTAATAAATAGGAAAATAACATATTCTTTATTTACATGGGATGTTACATCCTTCCCCCCTTTTGGGAATTACATCCTCACAATTTTTAAACTGGTCTTAGAAACATCATTGTATGTCCCACATCATAAATAGAGTCAATAAAACTATCACTTTAAAATAAATAATGATATATACAAAGGTCACCTGAGAAAATAGATACTTGGAATCCATGAAAACATGGATATAGAACAGAAACTAACTCATATAGATTAATAGAAAGTGGTAGAAAACATGATCGCGAAATGTTAACCACCACAATACCATAAATTTATGGTTGGGTAAAAGTCAGATGATAAAAGGGAGCATGCAGTTTTTTTCACTTCAAGTTCCTTTTTATAAATTTGATGAATTTTATACATAACTAGACTTAGATCATAAGGAAATACACAAACTCATCTTTTCTCAAAGCGGTTATTATTCAAGATGACTTGGTCACACCTAAAGTGCTAGAATCAACTTCTAGAGTATCACATAATCTACAAAAGATGAACTATATATTTCCACTATCTTTTGACATTATCCAAAACTAAAATTGGTTAATATAAGGTCAGATAATCCCCAAAAAAGATAACCATTTACAAAAAGAAAAACTACTCTTAATCTCTAAAATTTGTAAAACAATGCCCAATGTTCAACCAAGACCATTCAATAAACAACATTCCATAAAATTATTCAAAGTAATCCAAACTAACACTGAATCCCAATTCTCAGAAGGATTTAATCACATAGTCTTCCATGATAAATCTTATCATTTTTTTCCAAATAACATCTTTTACTCTTAATATCTCATATTGAAAAGTAATTAACATAATCACTTATTTTCTATGATAGGTTAATCATTTCCATAGGTAACACAAAATGAAGTTATTAATGATTCATGAAATCATCTAAATAAAACTAATTTTTCATACTAACTAGGGACTTCACGTAGTCTAGTGGTGGGCAATAAATTTCAATCGCACTTTTGTTATGGGTTCAATTCATTCAGCTTTGTCCGACGCGACGGGTTGTCACACGGTCTGTGTGTTGTGCTTTTTGAAAAATTATATAATTTTTTAACTTTTACAAAATGAGATAAATTCATCAAAAATAACCAAAAATTATTTCAACCACAATTTTTATCTAATAACATTCATTTTTCATCCCAAAATTTATTAACCTGTAATTCTTTCAAAATCATGGTTCATATAAACCCAAATGGTTCTTTATAACTATATCCAAAAAAGAAAAAAATTATTCCTTGAATAAAATTTTCATATATGAAGCATCAAGATTACACATTCTATAAAAAGACTTCAAATATAATCCCATCATAAAAAGAGCCCTAATACTTTTAATCATTTCACCATCCCAATATTTTCTATATCTCTTAAATCCCTTATAAGTTGACTTCATAATCATTCAAAATTCATGATGATCCATTAACCATTCCATTCCAACATATTCTGAAATACTTCTTTCCTACATAAAAATTCACGAATCATATCCTAAGATTAAATAATATCAAATCATATTTTAATAAATAATCCATAACTTTCATTGGTCATTGTCAGTTTCTTCATCCTCAATCAGAATTGAAATAGGTATTGGTAAACATATATTTTTATTATCCTAGTGATCACATTTCTGAAACATCATCTTAATACATCTATTTTTATAATGACCATGCACACCACATTTATAAAATTAAATTTATACCTTATAAAGAACTTCTTTACCATTCATAGAGTCAACTTGATGCTTCTTTTTTTCATGGAATGTTCTTGATTTATGACCTTCACTTCCACATCTATAGTATATTCCCGTCCCTTTGAAACATTTTCTTATGTGTTTCATTCCCCATTCTTGAAACATATGTTTTTTTAATATACATAGCTTTATGATAATTACCTGAATTTCCAAGGATATTTGTTTCTCGTATATATGATTCCTTATGAAAATCTCCAAGGTTCTAGTGGTCATTCATGACTCTAGATATTTGGATGAGAATATCCACAAGAGTTCTCATTGCCTCTCCCATTTCATTCAATTTCTCATTCAAAAAACCATCACAGTTTTCTTCACATCCATTGTCACTTTGATGCCTACTAGATCCATCCATTGACTAAAACCAAAAAGGTTGGTGTGAGTATATAATTAAAATCATCATATATTATCTTATGAGGATGCTAAACAATAAAACATACATTTTAATGTAATACTAAACTCATTTGATTTATCTAAAAAAATATGTCTTTTTTAAATATTCTAACCAATATAGTTATGTCACTGATGATTAAATATCACTCTATACTCTAAATATATCTAAACCGACCTCTAATACCAACTATAAGGATCTGACCATAATCATTACATCATCATGAATTATGTCAATAATTCACATTGAGGATCTTTTTAGGTTTATAGTTTTATAGAATTGGGCCATAACTATTACATATCAACATGAAAATTACATGTAGACACTACTACTCAGTATCCATTTTTTTAAAAATAAAAATTCTTAAAATGAAAAATTTCTAGTTCCTTGTTTTAAACAAAAAGATTTTTCTTGAATACCATCCTTGACCCTATCAATCTGTAATTCATGAGGAAAAAACATTTCCAAAACATGGGATGGGAATAAAATGATCCGTAAGGGTTATAAAATAATGAAATAAAACATTATCCCATCACTAAATACAAATAAAAGAAACAATACTTTTCAGTCATAACATAGCTTACGAAATCATATGATTTATGAATAACAAACACAAATCATAAATCATACAGCTAACTTATGGAATTCAAAACATACATTCATTATAGCTATCATAGCTATGTAGGGTGACAGATTTTGAATACACATCATAGTATATTCCCTAAATCTCTTAGGAGAAACATTAACGTTTACCTCTATCACATTACCCAATGCATTAGAGAGCTCTCTCGGGCTCACTCAGCCTAGGTTTATCATAGAAGCACCCATATACGTAACAATGCCCAATGACCAATAACCATAACATATTCATAACACATAACACAAGAATAATGGAAAGATAACACTTCCACAACCCAATCACAATATATCAAATCAAGATATTGTAATGTACAATGCTTTATTAAATCATTTTTAAAACAATTTAAAAAATTTAATAAAGTGATTTTTGAATCAAAGATTCCCATAACACTTTGATTAATTTAAATGAATTTTCATTTGAAAATTCTAATGTCCATATAAATAAATCTTAAAAACAATTTTGAAAATGTGGACATTAATGAGAAATACTTAGAAGAATAAATCTTTAAATCATTTAAAATGATATTTTAGTTAAATCGTTTTTATCAAAAAGAGAGATGCTTAAATACAAATAATTGAGAAATAACATATAATTAGAACATTAAAATATCTTGAGACTAAAGTGATTCATGATATAATATTCCAAAGAACAGTATATACACCATATAAGAGTGAATTGGTGATTAACAACAATGAATTCTCAATGGAATGTAAATAGAGTCTAAATTCCTTATAAAACGGTATCCATAGAGAAGGACAAAAAAAATTACATAATAATGTGTGAAAAATATAAATACACTCAAATGATTGGATATTCAGTGTAAATCAATCATAAGACATTTACACATGTTCTTTTCAAGACAAAACCAATGACTTGGTTGTTTAACTCAATGAATGGAAATTGAGAAAAATTACTCTTATCAAGTTCATATCAATGAATTGAAAATTTATCAATGGAGTATTTATGTGTATCAAAAGTATATCAACCCAAATAAGGGTAGAAATTACAACATAAATAAATAAACAAAGACTCCATACATAATCATAGCATGACATAATTAAGAATTAAAATATTAAACAATGAATGGAAATTGGGATAAAAACATCTCTTACAGAAGATCGACAACATAACAGTGTCACATTAAGGATAAAAAAACGAGTTTATGAGAGAAAAAATGGTATCTCATATAATGGACATAAAATTTACAGCAACAAGGTTATATAAGAACATTTCCAAACATAAGAAGATAACAAAAATAATTCTTTTAAAAAGAGGAGGGTAAAATGTTCCCTTAACGATTTGGTAACTTAAGAAACACACACCCCATGAAAGAAAGATAAATAAATTAAGAAGTAAATACTCATAAATTAATCTATATTACAAAAATCATATAATCATGGGCAGTACATCCACCACACAAATGTAAATAGTGGAAAATATAGCACGAATCTCACGGGAATAAAAAGTGAGATGAAAACCCCTTACCACATTGTAATCAATTGAGTAATATGAACAAATGTTAATAACCACCAAGTGAATCACAAGATACCATGAATATAAAGAAAATTATGATAATATATATCAAATTTCAGTATACAATACATCACATGAAATAAATAAGTTGTGAAAAAATGCAAATCTCACGGAATTGAAAGTGAGATAAGGAATTCCTTACCTCGTGTCCGACTTGACTTGTTTGTTCCTTGTTATTCTGGAATAATAATCATAACATTATTTATACGTCATTAAAATATTTTTTTTTCAAGTTTATTATTACTTTTAGACAACTTATTACCATGTTAAAAACATTATGTAATCATTTAAGTTAATAATGGTCGTTTTTTCAATATTTGGTTCTTCAGTAAAAAATGAACACCTTATAATTACATGTTGTCTATGTGGTCAAGAGTCAATTATCTCTATAATGATATTAATTCAGGATTTAGATATCATATATATCATATATATCCATTATATATATTTATTTATAACATTAAATAACATTTGGAGATATGAAATGAAATGCACTGTTTGTGGAGACGGTAAACCGTACATACACATGAACGCTACCTTCATTTCTATTTCATATTTTAATTGAATGAAATAATAATGATAAATATTTATAATATAATTATAGTATAATATCATATATAATTTCAATAATTTCATTCTTTATATGTCCCACGTATGGTATGAACGAGTCATATCACCTTAAGGGGGCGGTAGTCCGGACTTCCTAAAATGAAATTATCGCATTTACTCATAATGGTAACCATAAAGGTATGATGTAAATTAAAAATAAATAAGCATAAAGATAACATAAAAATAATATATATCATAAATAAATATAGTTTCATCATAATGGCCAAAATATGAGGTGGTAGGAGACAATTGAGAAATCATCATTTCGTGAGGAGTTAGTTTGTCATCCACAAAAACAATATGTTTTTTACCAATTAGATGGAGGTGTGTGTGATTATAGTTATAATATATCTTATAGAAAGATCCTAGTATATTGAGGATACAGTTAGTTATATAAAATAAAGGAATAAAATGAATTTATGGGTTGTAGAAGTTAAGAGAAACTGTTACCTTTAATTTTGGAAACTCCCTTTGGTTTAAACCAAAAGGACTTCTTGAAGAACCTTATGCCTAATGTAATGATTCTAGGAGGAGGATAGGGATCCTTAGAGCTTACATTGGAAGGGGTTGGATGAGCAAAGGATCCTGAGAGGTGTGATGAAAGGGTTAGAGGTGAGTGTTTTTTATAGGGGGGATGGGTTCTTTAGAAAAATGTGAAAATAATATTTTATATGTATATGAATTTCGGTTTATAAAGGTCCAAAATTCATTAAGGTATAATATAAGATGACTATTGTTCAAATAAATTCATCCTATATTAATTTTACACGTTTTGGATGTTATTGTAATATTTATAATCTTATTTCTTTACATGATTTATTAATTAGGTAAACACTGCACATTTTGTTGTCACAAACAATATTATTTATTTGATTAATAAAAATTATGAGAAATGTACCATGATTTAGGATTTTTCTCTTTTTAAAATGATTATTTATAGTCAAATGGATATCTTATTTATCCCCATGTAAAAATTAATTTACCAAAAGATATTTTTTTGTCATTTTTTCCTTTACTTTCAGTGAATAAAAATAAAGTGTCATTATCACTCCCAAGTGGCTCCATGGGGTCTCCAAATCGACCCAAAGATTTACATGGTTAGTCATGACTCATCTAATATGTTTATGAAACGTTTTATGGAAATTTTGTATTATTATAATATTATTTTTACCTTCAATTTCGGTATTTACCTTCAACCGCAACAAATAAAAGACAAAAGTTACTATTCACCCAAAAAAATTCATCTTATTGAAACAAATATTAATTTATAATAACAACCATTACTATTGTATTTTTGAATTTAAATACACTGATGTGGTAAAAGTTCATTAAAATGAAAAATTTAGTTTTTTAACTACTACTTTGGGGTTTCACTATTCATCAAAAATTAAAGTTTTTCAGAAAAAATACCAGAAATTATGCCTAAGATAAATTTGATATTAAAAATTCAAAAATGATGCCTATTTTAATAAATTAAAAACATAGATGTTGCATTAATTAATTTAAAATTAATTTTCATTGTCATAACAAATGGCGTGATTTTAAGAATCAATATCTATCAAAAGATTGACACTTGTTTATGCCCAATTTCAGTGTGAAAATAATTCCAATGAAAAAAATTAAATTAAATGGTAAAAATATAATATAATTAAAAATTAAAAGAAATTAAAAATACAATATAACAATTTAAGAAAATTAGATTAAAATATGGGTTTGAATTAAAATAAACTATTTTTCACTATTCATCATAAAATTGAATTTTATCAGAAAAATAAAAAACATTTACCCAAAGTAAATTTTGGAGTGTTGATTCTAAAGAAGAATTTCATTTGTCAAATAAAACATATAAAAGTGATAAAAACTAGATTTAATGTGGGTTCTCCATCAAAAGGCGATAAATCGACCTTTTAATAAATATTTGAGTTTTTATGCATAAAATCAGATTATTTCTTATTTTAAGCCTCTAAACATTAGGGGATAAATGTATAAACATTTAACAAACATTTATAATAATATTTTAGTTAGTTATATCCATTCCTTCCAGTACAACAGCTAGGCGTTAACTACCATTTAAAATAATATTATATTATTAATTTTCAGTATAACTCAACGTTGTGTACAACCTATGATTTCAAAGAAACCCGTTGTTTTGTATCAGGTGCTCCATTGAAAATAAAATCCCCGTTAAAGTAAAATTAATAATTAATATATAAATATTAATAAATATGAAAATTTCATATTCATTATTTACCTGGGATGTTACATAATGATATATTGATTTGATAATGAATTTTCATGCCTAGATTTAATGGATTTGTGGATTATGATATTGGGGTACATGATCAAAGATACTATGTGTGTAAATGGATCTAAAGTATATAATGTTTCAAAATACTATCAATTTTCATAATTATAAATGGAATATCACAAAACTATATCTAAAATATTTTATTTTCTTATGAAAGTATTGTTTTAGAAATGAAATTATATAATGGTAATGTCAATATAAGGTTACCTCCATTTTAAAATTATAAATTTTATAATGGAAGTATATGATTGATAATACTATGGCTAATGAGAATAAAAATTATAGAGCCTTGATTTCTAAAATAAACTATAGAATGAAAGGTGGATTATGAGTCTAGAGAATGGTATTTTGGAAGATTGTATAATTTTATAATTATACTTGAATATTGAATCAATATGGTGAATAGTTATATGTTCAAAACAATTAGTGTTGAAGTAAAACCACATGTGGGATCGTATTCGAATAGAATAGTATAGCTTTTGTCACGTATTGGTGACTGAAAAATTTCATGTAATAATTTTATAAGATATGGTTGATTTATATTTTGAAGTTACTTGTTTGTAGGAATAATTTAATGTGAAACAGAATATAAGAATAAACATATTTTATTTAAAGGTGAATGTATTCCAGGTCTTCACATAATCAAGAGATAGAGTAAGTGAATTAGATACATCATGGACTAATTCTAGAGCTTGAGGAAAAGGATGATCCCTCTAGATATGTTTAGTCATCAATTTGATTGAAATTATTAACCATGGTTTTTAATAAAATAATTACATAAATAAATTTTCTGGTCATATTTTTTCATTGAAATCATTATATTGTTTATCGTTTATATTCTAAATCACTTTATTATGATATCTTTTAGTTCCCTAATTTTCATTTATAATAATTATTCTTTTTCACTACTACAAGAACTGGTCGGTGATGGTGGTGAATTCTTAAAACTGTAAAATCATTTACTGTAATAAAAATCTTTATAGGATGATGATTATCTTCTATAATATTTCACCATTCATTTCATAAATGTTTAATCAATTCTTTCACAAATAATATTTTTGTAAGTAGTCTTATAATTCCACATTTTTTAGTACTAATTGTTGTCATTTTTATTTTCATTATTATCATCATCATTGTATTTCTATAATTTTAATGGATATTATACTATTATTTTAAATGGATTCAAACATGATTATTATATAATCCATAGATGATATAAACCAAACCAAAGGCAAGAAATACATTCAAAAAATGTATATTACAATAAAATAAAAAAAATATATTTAAAATTGAATTAGGATATAAGATAAAATATTAAATAATAATTAAAAAAGATTTATAGGTTCTCTCAAAAAAGTGTTAATGAGGAGTATCAAACCCAAAAACATGTAAAATCTATGGTTTTCAATATTTGTTCCATTCACCTAGGAATAATAACTTTTCTGTATAGAAGAAGAAATAGTTACTTCAAAAACTAGCCTTACCATAATTTATAAGAGGATAAAAATACCACTAATTAGACACTCATTATCCCTTTGAATTTCTAATATAAACTATACAAAATATATCATACTGGAACCTTATCACACATACATATGTTTTTGGTTACATTTATTTTGTGAATGGAAATTATTTAAATGAATATTTCCTAAGAAAACATAATATTCCTAAAATGAAATAGCACGGTCGAGATATCTAAAATACATGGTAAGGGATTCATCTAGAAATTTACTTCCTTGATACATTTTTTATACCAATTATTTCCTTAAAACCATATGTATACTTTTAATTGGATATATAATATCATAAATTTTAACTATTTATTGTTTTTTTACCTCAATTTCAATGTCTAATTCTCTCTCTCATTCAATTTATTTTTAATTAAATTTTACTAAATTCCTAATAGTTTTATCGACCAATTTGTTTATTCACAAGTTATAAATTTTTTACATGATTATAATATTATCAGAAAATTTTATACTTCCAATTTATTTTAATTATGGTGTTTTATATTAATCATGGGTGACGTTACATATTTTCTTTGATATCATCTTTCTTGTTGAAATAAAATCTTCAAAAAAAGTTTATGTTTGACTAAATAACATCAATTTTTTATAAATTAATATTTCTTCCTTGTCCCTAACATTCCTCTCCATCAATTTTCTCTATAATATTCATGATCCTAGTTATCTTTTATATCATGTAACATTTATATTCAAATTTTTCTTTTTCTAAAATACTGTTCTTTATAATGTTTAATGATGTATATATCTAACAATATTATTTCAAATATTCAAATGGGTAATAACTCCTTTTAAAAAAAGTGATTTATCTTATGTTACAAATTTTCTTTTTTATTACCATTATGTATTTCCAAAGATCAATTATGAAATATTATATTAAAATTTAAAAAAAACAATTTTTTTCACTTCATTTTTTTAAAAGATTCCCTTTAAATTTGATCATAACAAATTATTTTAAACAAATGTTAAATAAATTTTATAAAAAAAATTCATCATTTCGACAAAAATTTATTATTCAACCGTAAAATCTCTATTTATTTAGAAAAACATTTAATTAATTAGCATTTAAATATAATAAATATATACCCGATTATGTGATTGAATTTATAGTATAATCTATTTTCATGATTGAGGATAATTTTGGTGATACAATCTTCATGCATTATGAAACTCAATTTAACTTTTGTGGGGTTTTTCTGATGTGTTGAATGAGACCCATTTTCCATTCAATGGGGGTTTTAGGATATATGGAATGATTGGTGTATTACAGAGAGTATATGTGTTGACCTCTCCTATTTTGATAATCCCAATTATATTTTTACATATTTTGATAATCCCAATTATGCTTTCACCTTTTTTGATAAGCCCAATTATGCTTTCACCTGTTGTGATAACCCCAATTATGCTTTCAACGGTTTTTATAATCCCAATTATGATTTTACATACTTTGATAATCCTAATTAATTTTTATCTATATTCAAATTCTCTCAATCTATGTTATACTATTATCAAGATGATAATAATATTTTAATAGTCCTTGAAATATGTTAATCAAAGTTTATCCACGTTGGTATGAGTTTTGAAGTAATTCTAACCCAATCGGATTTGTTTTGCATAAAACAGACAAGTGTTAGTCACTGATCTGCGTATAGATACTGATACAGAGCTACCAGTACTTAGTCTACTGATGGACTTAGTCTACCAATAGACAGAGTCACTGCTAAGCTAAAGCTACCGATATTTATAAGTCTACTAATATACATAATCACTAGAACTAAGCTTGCTACCAATACAGACAGTAACAAATACATAGAGCTACCGACAGACCAAGAGCTACTGAAATATAGAGTCCCCGATATAGAATGAACCTACCGATAGATCAAGAGATACTGATAGATCAAAACCTATCGATATATCAAGAGTTACCCATAGAATGAATTCACTGGTATATAGAGCTACCGATACCAAAAGTTACCAATACAAAGTAAAGAGTTACCGATTCAAAGAGCTACCGATGTTAAGAGATACCGATACAAGTGTAAAGACCTATCAATACAAGTTTAAAGAGCTACCGATACAAGTTAAAAGAGCTACCGATACAAGTTCAAAGAGCTACCGATGGAAGGTCACTGTTATACAATGCCCACCAGACACATCTACCAGCAGGAGCTACTAATGATTGACCAACCAGTCAAACTCTATATTCTCAGTACTATTTCATTATTATACTAATGGTTACATTTGATGTTTTTAATGCAGTTAATATTTTTTCATGATGTCTGTTTTCATGTCAGGGAACGGTACCTAGTACCCATGCAAAAATTAATCATTTCTTTTTTGACGGAGATGAAATCTATAAAGGGAAAGAAAAGGATTGTGTATATGGGATCGAATAGATCGAATGAAAGGGAGATAATCAAGGAACTAAGAAGGAACCAAAAGTGGGAAAAATAAAAAGGCTCACCAACATTAAAACGCGGTGCATTCACACAAGGCTATATCCATACTCCAAGATATTTGGATATACATGGAGCAATTCATTTCTAGAGGAGAACACAAGCAGCATCTTGAGTGAAGAACTACAACAAACACTTTATGCACTCTGTCTGATAAGCTGAACCTGGAACCATGGAAGAAAACGATACTCTATTTTTCAAAACAAAAACCAGAGAAGGTCTCAGAAGATTTTCTAACCAATCAAATGAGTCTAGAGATGCAATTTCAATCACTAATGATTTTCTAAACTCATTCACACATTCTTTATTGATCCTTTCATTTACATTTGGAGCAGTGTGTGTACCCCGTTTATTTTTCACACACACTGTCTCCTGAGATAAGCTGGAGGATTCTAAAATCCTCATCAAAACTCTATTAACTCCCTTGTATCCCATTGTGGATATTGGTAGAGGTCAAGTACGACATGGACAGCTGTGAGCTGTTGTCTGTGTTTTCCCACGTAAAATTGTGGTAGAGGTCTTTAGACCTGGAAAGTATTGTACTGTTGTTTACCCCGATCCAGGGTGTGGATCAATTTAAATAAATTATTTGAGAGGAATATGTCTTGGATTGAGACTGAACTTCTTGGTTACATCAGCTGTGCATTTTGGTTTAAATCATATGTATACTATATATTTCATATTCCACTACTAAATACTTTGAAATATAATTTGTTTTAATGTTGCTTTGATAGTTAAATTAGAAAGTTTTTATACTTATTGTAAACCAGTAAGTTAGGTTCAAAAGTCAATTTAATCGTCAGATTAAATTACCTGAGACCTAATCAATCATTGAGAAACAAATTGAACATTTACACTCAGTATAAATTCACTATAGATTAACTTTGTTTTTAAATAGTTGGATTTTAAGAGAAATATTTTTAACAGAAATTTTAATTGGAAATCAATTCACCCCCCTCTTGAGTGTCCACTCCGACAAACATTTGGTATAAGAGGTTGTTTTTATTAATACAAGTTTTCAAAACATTCTATTTTTCAACTGTGATTTAAGTTGCATCTTTAAAGAAGTTAACTTTCTATTAGTCCTAAATTTTATCTCTTTAATATATTTTCTAAAATCTAGTTATGGATAATAGACTAGAGGTTGTTGCTACCAACATGCCATATTTTTTTAATGGTACAAACTTTGCCCAGTGTAAACTTAATATGAAAATTCATTTAGAAAGTACTACTTTTGATATCTATAGTGATATAGAGTAACAATATAAAATTCATGAAACTGATAGAACAACTTGGGATGAACCTATAAAGAATGCTTACAATAATATTTGTAAAGATATGAATGCCCTGTATTTTTCCTTAGGAGATGAAGAGTTTAATATAATTTCTGCTTGAAACACTTCATATGAAATATGGGACACTTTGGTTGTTTCTCATGAGGGAACAAAAAATGTTAAATTGAAATGCCTGGATCGGTTGTGATCACTGAGAGGGGAGGGGTGAATCAGTGATAACTTTTCTCTTTTTATAAATTGTTCCCTTTGGATTATCAATTCAAACTATGCAGCTGGTTAAAGCCTAGATCTACTCTTTTAGTGGTGCAGTAATAATGAGAGCACAGAACACAGAGATTTACAAGGTTCGGTACAAAGACCTACTCCTTGCCGTGTTGGTTACACCCCCCAACACGGATTCTTCACTATGCCAAAAGATGATTACACAGTAATTGGTTATACCCCCCAATTACAAGTTGGTCAAACCCCCCAACTCCACAGCATCATCTTCATCATGGCTCCACTTCACTTCTTCAAAGGTGTTGTTCAAAACTTCAAGTAGCTTCAACAGTCTTCAAAAGATCTCGTTGGTCTTGCTCACGAAAAACCCAATCACTTAGAATGATCAGTTCTTTTGCATTCACACACTTAAGTGTGTACTCTTCTTCTCAAGGTTGGTCTTCTTCACTTGTGCACACACAAGGGCTAAGCCTCAGGTCTTCCTCCTTGCACACACACTCCCATGTGTGCTAAATACTTCACCCAAACTCAAACACCAAAAGAGGCGCGCAAGGTCCTCCTGCCTTGGGTCGCGCAGGGTGTCAAAGACACCTTGGGCGCACAAGTGCACTGCCCAAACTTCCCTGTCGCGCAAGGAGTAGCGTGCAGGGGGGGTTCTCTACTTGTCGCGCAAAGAGGTAGCGCGCAAGGTCCTTTCTTCTCAAACAGAAACCCTTCGCGCAAGGGTTGCGCGAGAACAAAACTTGAAGCCTCTTGTCGTGCAAGTAATGCGCATGATTTTACTTTGCGAGGCAGAGAGCATCGCAGGTCTTCACGAATGAACAGCAACCTTCCCTCGGCCTCAGACTCCTCTTTATATAGGCAGAGGAGGTGCATGAATGATTTGCGGGGAAATACATTTTGAATGCCTGAAATCTGCGGCGTCTTTGAAAACTTCAAACGCGTTAAAAAGATCTTCCGCATATCACGTTCTTCTTCACTGTATTAATGCGGGTTTTCTCATTTTCGGTTCCCCTCACGTGCATGTGTTTTTGAACGCATGCATGTCTCTGTTAAAGCACAAACCATGCAAAGCAAGATTGCACGAAGCCTCAGCAACTTCATTTGCCTCGGCCGTTCTTCGAAAAACTCCATTTCACGTATGCATGTACATTTTAAGGCATGGATGGATTCTTTAGGGCCAGACAATCTCAACGGTGCAATCAGATACTTCAAAGGTGGCCGGAGTCTCGATCTTCAGTCACGGGGGGAGCTCTGGTTCGAAGGCGGCTGCGGGAAGACCTCAGCTGAGCCCGAGGATGAAGACAACTCCAGAGCCGTCAGATCAGGAGTTTAATGACAGCGGACGACCAGGATTAAAACATCGTCGCGGCGATCGGATGAGCGGACGAGTTCTTCCGCGAGATAAAACGGGTGGCCATGATTAGATCGGGCTTATTTTTCACCGTCCCACATCGAAACGCGCTGCTGATTTCCCGCGGTTTATCAAACTCGAGCTGCCGGCTTCCCATTAATTAGTTCTCTTCTGCCTCCACGGTGCCGCCCCGCACCGTGCCTCTGCGGGCGCGCTCTTGCGCCCACCCCTATCACTCAGGCGCCCTATGCGCCCACCATGCGTGTGTGCCTTCGGGAGCGTGTGCTGTTGGGATTCATCGCCGTGTAGCCTCGGGGGCTTATACACGGCCCCGACCTTCTGCCTCATGGAGCACCTTGGCCTTGAGGGTTCCCCATGGGTGTGGTGACCCTGAGTCCCACAAGTTCCTTGGGTGATCCCTCGGCTGGCCTCCTTGGTGACTATTTTTTGACAAAGGAATGTATAAAAACAAAGTACTCCATATAAAAATTGCCAAACCAAGTGCCATTCAAGCCATCTTCCTCTTCATTTCTTCTCCTCTTCTTCTTTTTCATTTGAAATTCTCTATTCCTCGTCAACATATATTCAATACATACATGGAATTCCGAAGGTTCTTCATCTTCAACCGAGATCCTAAATCAAACATATTATTCAAAGAACTTCATTGATCTAATCAGAGAGGTCGGATCAAATTTAAATCCTCATGCACTAAGAGATAGTGCATGGTATTCTAATCATGTTGTGACAATGTATCTCCTTGATACACGTTCTTTGAACTTATGATCAGCTTAGCAATCGTCTGATTTAATGCTTCTGTAATCATCAATCTTCAAGATGTACTTCATCAGATGGCACACCATGACAAGTTATTGACAACAAATGCAATTACTTCACTTGGGAACAACAATCTCCCCCTTTGTATTTGGTTGTCAATACTCCGAAGAACACTGAGAGAATGTCGTGTGCCTGATGATTTCTCCCCCTTACTGGCCAACAAATGCAAAGGGATGAATGAAAGCCATACTCAGAGTATAGAGCTTCTGGAACATGCACATCTTCAACTACCAATGCTCCCCCTCAGGGGATGCACTCATCTCCTTCAATTCCCTGCATGTAAGTACAAGAATACAAAAATTTAGGGAATAAGGAGGGACCTTCTTCTTCCTAAAGTGAGAGTAGAAGGCTGAACATGAAGTTTCAGCCTCAATTCAACAAATCTTTCCATATGCATAGCTTTGGTGAAAATGTCTGACACCTGATCTTGAGTAGGAATGTAGTCTAGCTTGATATCTCCACTGGCGACCCTTTCTTTGATGAAATGATATTTTATATCAATGTGCTTGGATCTGGAGTGTTGGATAGGATTCTTAGACAACCCAATTGCACTTTGATTATCACATAAGATCCTCAATGGTTTTTCAGCTTTAATCCTCAAATCTGCTAGCTGCACCTGCATCCAAATCATTTGAGTACATGCATGTGTAGCGGCCACATACTCTGCTTCAGCTGTGCTCAATGTTACAGAATTTTGTTTCTTGCTGTACCAGCTAACACATCCTTCTCCCAGAAAGAAGGTTCCACCAGATGTGGATCTTCTATCAGTGCAATCACCAGCCCAATCAGCATCTGTGAATCCCAACAACTGTATGTTTGCACTGTGTTTGTATAAGAGTCCATAGTTGAGGGTTCCTTTAACATATCTCAGGATTCTTTTGGCTGCAGTTAAATGAGATTCTTTTGGGTCACTTTGGAATCTGGCACACAAAGTCACTGCATATGCTATATCTGGCCTTGAAGCCGTGAGATAAAGTAGACTGCCAATAATTCTTCTGAACTCTTTCTGATCAACATTGTTGCCTTCTTCATCCTTGCATAGCTTGGTTCCGACAGAAATGGGTGTGGAGACTTCCTTTGAACTTTCCATTCCAAACCTTTTCACTAAGTCCCTTGCGTACTTCTCTTGTGAAAGAAATATGGAGTTTTGACTTTGTTCCACCTGAAATCCTAGAAAATATGTCATTTGACCAAGCATCGACATTTCAAAAGTTCTTTTCATCTGCTCAGCAAATTCTTCACATAGTCCTTCCTTGTTACCAGCAAAAATGACATCATCCAGATAGATAATGACTATGAGGGTACCATTGGCCATTTCTCTGACATAGAGGTTACTGTCAACTGTTCCTTTGACAAATTTCATGTCTTTAAGACAACCATCCAATTTTGAGTACCAGGCTCTAGGGGCCTACTTCAATCCATACAAGGATTTTCTCAATCTGCACACCATACTACCATCTTTGTCCAGCAAAAATCCCTCTGGTTGTTCAATATACACCTCTTCTTCAAGATCTCCATTCAGAGATGCAGATTTCACATCCATCTGATAGACCTTGTACAGCTTGTGTGCTGCAACTGCTAAGAACATTCTGATAGTTTCCAGTCTTGCAACTGGTGCAAAGGTTTCCTCAAAGTCGATTCCTTCCATTTGTGAATATCCTTTGCATACAAGTCTGGCCTTGTTTCTAGAAACATCTCCCTTTTCATTGAGTTTGTTTCTAAACACCCACTTTGTCCCAATAACATTTTTATTTTTGGGCCTTGGCACAAGATCCCAAGTGGAGTTCTTTTCAATTTGATTGAGTTCCTCATGCATAGCTTGTATCCATTCCTCATGTACAACTGCTTCAGCCACTGTGTGAGGTTCAACTTGAGAAACCAGTGCAGTCTGATCTTCCAATCTCAATCTTCTTCTAGTTCTTACTGAGGACTGTAGGTCTCCAAGGAAATTTTCTGTGTCAACATATTTCTTCAATTTGTTGTATATGATCCTTCCATTTTCATTACCTTCATCTTCATCACTGGTATATTCAGAGTTGATCTCACCAGCAGTTGGTGTTGGCTCAGGTAATTCTGCATTCTTCCGTTCCAAGGCTGTGTCATTCTTTGAGTCATCATCATCTACAGTGTATGGCTTGGTGTTGTTTTCAATTATTATTACATCACTGCAGTCAATCATTTTATTCAACCTCTTATTCCAGCATCTGTAGCCTTTTACATCAGGTAGGTAACCCATAATGATTCCTTCTTCAGCTTTTTCTTCAAACTTTCCCAGATTGATGTTTTTAATCTTGATGATGCAGGGACTGCCAAAGACTTTGAAATATTTAACAGTTGGTTTTCTGTTACACCACATTTCATAGGCTGTCGTTTGTGTTTCTGGTCTCAGGAGACATCTGTTCTGTATGTGTGTAGCAGTGCATACTGCTTCTCTCCAGAAAAACTTAGAGATATTATGCTCAGCTAACATAGTCCTCCCCATTTCAACTATGCTTCGATTCTTTCGTTCAGCCACTCCATTCTGTTGTGGAGTATATGGTGTACTATATTGATGTTTGATTACATGCTTGACCAGATAGCTTTCAAAGACATCACCGGTATATTCTTTTCTGTTGTCTGATCTTACTTTCTTGATGCAGAGCTCTAGTTCCTTCTCAGCCAGCCTTCTGAAAGTCTTGAACATCGTGATTGCCTCTGACTTGTGTTTCATGAACATGACATTGGTCATCCGAGTGTAATCATCAATGAAGGTTATAAAATAGAAATCTCCTCTTGTAGACTTATGTCTCATCGGTCCACATATGTCTGTATGGATGAGTTCAAGAGGCCTAGTAGACATGATATCAACTCCTTTGTGTGACCTATGGGTCAGTTTTCCCTTATAACATGTGTCGCAGACTTCATCTCTTTCTCTCTTTAATTTGGGTAGATCTCGTACAACATTGTACTTCAGAATTTTACTCATACTCCTTTGACCAAGATGGCCAAGTCTTCTATGCCAGAGGTTGTTTTCATCTTTAGAGCTAAGAAAACAAGAATTGATGGGATTACCAATTTGAAATATATTTCCAGTGGTTCTTCTTCTTTGAGTGATGATTTTTCCATCCTTTGAGCTCTTGATGATGCATGAGTCCTTCTGGAACAACACCTCATGTCCATCATCGCATAATTGACTTACACTCAGTAGGTTGTGCTTTAATCCTTAAACAAACAACACATCATTGGATTTTAGATTTGTTGTTGCAATCATAGCCATTCCAACTCCCTTGATTTTTAGAGAACGATCATTTCCAAACACCACGGTTCCTCCCTCATGACTTTCAATGTTTCTTAGAATTTTTGTATCACCAGTCATGTGGGATGAGCATCCACTATCAAGAATCCATGACTTGGTTTTACTGCTGGCTTTTAGAGCCACTTCAGCAAAGCATGTGATTTCATCATTGGTTTCTTGAATGCCTTTCCCTTTCATGTCTTTGACTTTTTGTTTAGGAAGAGATGTCATACATTTATCAGCTCTATGACCTTGTTGGTCACATCTTCCACAAGCTTCACTCAGGCAGTCAAATGTGTTCTGAGTTGGTGGTTTTGATGCTTTCTACAAAACACTCTGGGTTTCAGGATGTCTCCACCTTGACTCATGCCTCATGTTTGGACGAGACATGTTATACCAGCATGCATAGGCCTTATGTCCAAACACACCACAACACCAGCAGTAGCCTCTGAACCTTGACCTTCTTTGTTGATAAGAGTCATGTTGTAATTTTTTGTCCAAGATTTGAGTAGTCCTTCCTGAGGATTTCCTTTCTTCCATTGAAGATGATTTTACACAGGTTGGTTCATGCCATGTTTGTCTCAATATTATCTTTGAATATGTGTTCGATCTCTGTTCGTTCACATTCATCATCTTCACTGCTGCAGGTGTCAAACCCTTTTTCCACATGAGCCATAAAATTTGTTTCTTCTTCTGATTGACTGGCTGAAGAGAAGTCTGATTCTTCCTCTTTGCTTACATAGCTTCTTCTTTCACCAGGAAAGATCCTTTTCTTTCTTGCACCAAATCTGTTTCCTTCTCTTGGGTATCTACTCCATTTCTTCTTTTGTGACTTATCAACTTCAATATCTGGAGTACTAGATCTTTTCTTAGGACAGTTAACAGCAAAGTGTCCGATGTTATTGCAATTGAAACATCTCGATGGTGATTTCCCTTTTCCCCTGAATTTAGTTTTTCCAAACCTTTTAGAAAAAAGAGAAATAATCGTGTTGAGATCTTCATCCTTTTCTTCATTGTCAGAATCACTTGATTCTAGGACTTCGTCATCTTTTATCTTGAGTTGTCTCATGGCCTCAAAATCCATCTCATCCTTGATCTTCTTCTTGAATACTGGGATCTTCCTCATTTCATATGCAATGAGAATGTTGTGTAGTTCATCAAGAGAGAGATCATATCTGTCTTCTAATGCTGAGACTTTGGGGTCAAACCTGTCAGGAAAATTTCTCATTAGTTTTTTAACAATAGTGGAGTCCTCCAACTTTTCTCCAAAGCCCCGAATGTTACTGACAATTTCATTGACTCTTGTGAAATAATCATCAATATTTTCTTCTTCTCCCATCTTGACATCTTCAAACTTGCTTCTCCAAATTTGTAATTTGGCTTCCTTGACTTTCATGTTGCCTTCATAACTACTTTCCAATTTGTCCCAAATTTCTTTAGCATTCTTGAGTCCCATGACTTTTGTGTATACCTTTTCTGAGAGTGACATAAGAATGGAATTTTGAGCTTTACCATCAACTTCCATATTTCATTTCTCATCGAGTGTCATAGCAGCTTCATTAGCAAGAGGAGGGAGTCCAAATAAGGCTGCATCTCTAACATCAAGGCCGAGAGATAGAAGGTAGGACAACATCCGATTTTTCCAGCTGTGATAATTCTTTCCATAAAATGTAGGGACACCCCTACTATTGACAGAATTTAGATTGTCCATTTTCTCAGAAGTAGATCCTAACAGAGGGAACCTGGCTCTGATACCACTTGAAATGCCTGGATCGGTTGTGATCACTGAGAGGGGAGGGGTGAATCAGTGATAACTTTTTTCTTTTTATAAATTGTTCCCTTTGGATTATCAATTCAACCTCTGCAGCTGGTTAAAGCCTAGATCTACTCATTTAGTGGTGCAGTAATAATGAGAGCACAGAACACAGAGATTTACAAGGTTCGGTACAAAGACCTACTCCTTGCCGTGTTGGTTACACCCCCCAACACGGATTCTTCACTATGCCAAAAGATGATTACACAGTAATTGGTTATACCCCCCAATTACAAGTTGGTTAAACCCCCCAACTCCACAGCATCATCTTTAACATGGCTCCACTTCACTTCTTCAATGGTGTTGTTCAAAACTTCAAGTAGCTTCAACAGTCTTCAAAAGATCTCGTTGGTCTTGCTCACGAAAAACCCAATCACTTAGAATGATCAGTTCTTTTGCATTCACACACTTAAGTGTGTACTCTTCTTTTCAAGGTTGGTCTTCTTCACTTGTGCACACACAAGGGCTAAGCCTCAGGTCTTCCTCCTTGCACACACACTCCCAAGTGTGGTAAATACTTCACCCAAACTCAAACACCAAAAGAGGCGCGCAAGGTCCTCCTGCCTTGGGTCGCGCAGGGTGTCAAAGACACCTTGGGCGCACAAGTGCACGGCCCAAACTTCCCTGTCGGGCAAGGAGTAGCGCGCAGGGGGGGTTCTCTTATTGTCGCGCAAAGAGGTAGCGCGCAAGGTCCTTTCTTCTCAAACAGAAACCCTTCGCGCAAGGGTTGCGCGAGAACAAAACTTGGAGCCTCCTGTCGTGCAAGTAATGCGCAGGATTTTACTTCGCGAGGCAGAGAGCATCACGGGTCTTCACGAATGAACATCAACCTTCACTCGGCCTCAGACTCCTCTTTATATAGGCAGAGGAGATGCATGAATGATTTGCGGGGAAATACATTTTGAATTCCCGAAATCTGCGGCGTCTTTGAAAACTTCAAACGCGTTAAAAAGATCTTCCGCATATCACGTTCTTCTTCACTGTATTAATGCAGGTTTTCTCATTTTTGGTTCCCCTCACGTGCATGCGTTTTTGAACGCATGCATGTCTCTGTTAAAGCACAAAACATGCAAAGTAAGATTGTACGAAGCCTCAGCAACTTCATTTGCCTCAGCCGTTCTTCGAAAAACTCCATTTCACGTATGCATGTACATTTTAAGGCATGGTTGGATTCCTTAGGGCCAGACAATCTCAACGGTGCAATCAGATCCTTCAAAGGTGGCCGGAGTCTCGATCTTCAGTCACGGGGGGAGCTCTGGTTCGAAGGCGGCTGCGGGAAGACCTCAGCTGAGCCCGAGGATGTAGACAACTCCAGAGCCATCGGATCAGGAGTTTAATGACAGCGGACGACCAGGATTAAAACATCGTCGCGGCGATGGGATGAGCGGACGAGTTCTGCCGCGAGATAAAACAGGCGACCATGATTAGATCGGGCTTATTTTTCACCGTCCCACATCGAAACGCGCTGCTGATTCCCGCGGTTTATCAAACTCGAGCTGCCGACTTCCCATTAATTAGTTATCTTCTGCCTCCACGGTGCCTCCCCGCACCGTGCCTCTGCGGGCGCGCTCTTGCGCCCACCCCTATCACTCAGGCGCGCTATGCGCCCACCATGCGTGTGTGCCTTCGGGAGCGTGTGCTGCTGGGCTTCATCGCCGTGTAGCCTCGGGGGCTTATACACGGCCCCGACCTTCTGCCTCATAGAGCACCTTGGCCTTGAGGGTTCCCCATGGGTGTGGTGACCCTGAGTCCCACAAGTTCCTTGGGCGATCCCTCGGCTGGCCTCCTTGGTGACTATTTTTTGACAATGGAATGTATAAAAACAAAGTACTCCATATAAAAATTGCCAAACCAAGTGCCATTCAAGCCATCTTCCTCTTCATTTCTTCTCCTCTTCTTCTTTTTCATTTGAAATTCTCTATTCCTCGTCAACATATATTCAATACTTACATGGATTTCTGAAGGTTCTTTATCTTCAACCGAGCTCCTAAATCAAACATATTCTTCAAAGAACTTCATTGATCTAATCAGAGAGGTCGGATCAAATTTAAATCCTCATGCACTAAGAGATAGTGCATGGTCTTCTAATCATGTTGTGACAATGTATCTCCTTGATACACGTGCTTTGAACTTATCATCAGCTTAGCAATCGTCTGATTTAATGCTTCTGTAATCATCAATCTTCAAGATGTACTTCATCAGATGGCACACCATGACAAGTTATTGACAACAAATGCAATTACTTCACTTGGGAACAACATAAATAAATGAGGCTGAATACCTATACTATTAAATATGATAATTTTAAAATGAAATCTGAGGAACCTATTTCTGAAAGGTATCTTAGGTTCAGTGAGATTTTCAATACTATAATCTCTCTTGGAAAGGTTGTTCCAGCAAAGGAACAAATTGTGAGGAGATTAAGATGTCTACCAGAAAGATGGAGAGGAACATCTTTTTTCATTAGAGAATCATGCGACATCAACACACTCCCTATTAAGGTATTAATAGTTTATCTAATGATGTATGAGGAAGAACTTAAATTAAATAAGTATGAAGATGATGAACCGAAGTGAAAATCCATGGCATTCAAGTCTAATACTTCTAAGAGCAAAGACAAGGAGAAAATACATGTACCTACTAAAATTTTAACAAGTGAAGATCCAGATTCAGAAAATGATGCTGAGATGGATCAAATATCCAGGAGATTTAAGATGTTTTATAGGAAGAATAAATTCTTCAGAAAATCAAACTACAAAGTAAATTATGACAACAAGGGTCATTGAAAGAAGGATTAGAATATGTATGATAAGGAAGATGATATAGTCTACTATGAATGAAAGAGGAAAGGACACATCATGGATGACTGTCCAAAATTAAAATTCAAAAAGAAATATGATTATACAGACAAGATGTAGAAGAAGGCTATGAAAGCTACTTGGAGTGCTTCAAGAGACAGCACAAGTAAATTTGAAGTTTCTGATTCTGAAAAAAATCGTGCCAACATGTCTTTCATGACCAACACATCTGAGGTAACCTTATATACTCCTTTATATATTCCTATTATTCTGGAGATGATGCAAAATCTATTTCTGATTCTGAAGACATGTCTAAGGATGAATTTTTTGAAAATAGTAATATAATGGAGGAAACATGTAATGAACATAAGGAAAAATATAAGTCATTAAAAAACTACATGCTCTCACTGTCAATGTTAAATCTGCCTTTGATATAGAAAAGGAAAAGAATGCTCAACTATTGAAGGAAAATACTGAACTGAAAATGTCTAATGAGAAACTTAGAAAGGACTTAGAAAAGTTCACAAAGGGAAAAGATACACTTACTCAAATGTTAGGTAAACATTTTTCACCAAAATACACTACTAGTTTGGGATATCAACCTGGACAAAGAAAGTTTAACAAAAATTGATTTATTCCTAAATCTGGACAAAATTTTCCTTATTCCAGTTCTTGAAATTCATATGCTTCAACTAGTTATTCATATACATATAGATCAAATAAAATTTATCTTTCAAAATAAATTGAATCTGTAAATTATATGAGACCCATACGACAAATCTGGGTACCTAATTCTTTGATTTCTAACCTTTCTGGACCCAAGATGATCTGGGTACCAAAATCATTTTCTGTTTAAATCTGTGTTGTAGGAAACCTGGTTCAAGAGTTCTCAAAAAAAGTTATTGTACTTGGACAGTGGCTGTTCAAGGCACATGTCTGGAGATAAATCATTCCTCAAGAGTCTAATCAATGTTTATGGAGGCTATGTCACCTTTGGTGATAATTCTAAAGGAAAAATCATCATCCTAGGCCAGATTGGTAACACTAATTCAGTTTTGATTTCTAACGTTTTATTTATTGATCGACATAAGAATTACCAGTTAATTATTTCTCAATTATGTGATGATGGCTTTAATGTGAAATTTGAAAATGATTCATGTAATGTTTTTAACTCTAAAAATGTTTTAGTATTTTTTTCTTTAAGAAATTAAAATGTTTATGTTGTTGATCTAAATTATTTATCTAAGAAAAATGTTACTTGTTTAAATGATTTTCATAAAGAGTCTTGGATTTGGCACAGATGATTGGGACACTGCAAAATCTATTAACATACAAAATTGACTAGTAAGAACTTAGTTAGAGATCTATCCAAACTTGAATTCCCAAATGACTATGTTTGTAATCCCTGTCAAAAGGGAAAGCATCATATAGTTTCTTTTAAATCAAATAAAAAAGTTTCAACTTCTCAACCTCTCGAGTTGGTTCACATGGACTTGTTTGGACCTTCTAGATTTTCTAGTTTAAATGGGAAGCACTAAGTATATGTCCTAGTAGATGACTTTTCTAGATATATCTAGGTATACTTCTTGGCTCACAAAAGTGAAGCATGTTCGTACTTTATTAAATACTCCAATCTGTAGAAAACCTTAGTAGAATTAACATTAAAACCCTGAGAAGTGATCATGGCTGTGAGTTTGAAAATCATGATTTTGATTCTTATTGCTCACACAATGGCTATAGTCACAACTTTTCTACCCCTAGGACACCTCAGTAGAATGGTGTAGTAGAACGAAGAAACAGAACCCTTCAAGAAATTGCCAGATCTATGCTTAATGAATTTGACCTGCCTATTTATTTTTGGGATGAAGCTGTGAATACAACTTGTTATATTATTAATAGAGTCTTGACTAGACCTGTTCTCAAGAAGACCCCATATGAAATATGGAATAATAGAAATCCCAAAGTTAGTTAATTTAGAGTCTTTGGCTGTAACGTTTTTATTCTCAATACAAAGGATAATCTAAACAAGTTTTCTTATAAGAGTGATGAAGGAATTTTTCTTGGTTATTCATTAACTAGAAAAGCCTATAGAGTCTTTAACAAAACATCCAAATGTGTTGAATAATTTGTTCACATCATGTTTGAGGAAACTGTTCCACATGAGCCTAAAATCTCTATAGAAAATCATGAAGAAGATTTGACTATTCTGGACCTTAATGATAAAACTAATGAATCTATTGTAAAAGTATACAGTTCTGGACATATTATAGAATTTGCTTCTGTTGAACCCGAACCTATAGATGACCCTAAAATTTCTAGTCCTACCTTTACTAGATCAATTAGGATTCTAAATAATCATCCTATAGATGTTGTTGTTGGTAATCTTGATAGAGGTACACAGACTAGAGCTTCTCTAAGAAACCAGGTTGAACATCAAGCCTTTCATTCACAGTTAGAACCGAAAAATGTCAATTATTCTATCAATGATGAAATTTGGGTAATGGCTATGCAAGAAGAGTTAAATCAATTTGAAATAAACAAAGTCTGGGAATTTTTTGACAGACCCAAGGACACTTTGACAATAGGCACTAAATGGGTTTTTAGAAACAAAGTTGATGAGTCTGGAAATATAGTTAGAAACAAAGCTAGGATAGTTGCACAAGGATATAGTCAAGAGGAAGGTATAGACTATGAGGAATCTTTTGACCCTGTAGCCAGATTAGAAGCCATTAGGATCTTACTTGCCTATGCTGCTCATCTAAATTTGAAGTTATATCAAATGGATGTAAAAAGTGCTTTTCTAAATGGTTTTATAATTGAAGATGTTTTTGTTGAAAAACCACCCGGATTTACAAATCCTAATTTTCCAAATCATGTTTTTAAACTCTCTAAAGCATTATATGGTCTAAAAAAAGCTCCAAGAGCTTGGTATGATAGACATAGTAATTTTCTTATTTCAAAAAGTTTTACTAAAGGGATTGTTGATCCAACTCTTTTTATTAAAAGATTTTCCAAAGATGTTTTAATAGTACAAATATATGTTGATGATATTATTTTTGGATCTTCTAAACATTCCATATGTATTTATTTTTCAACAAGTATGCAAAATGAATTTGAAATGAGTTTAATGGGAGAACGTAAATATTATCTTGGATTTCAAGTTTTTCAAAATGAAAATGGTATTATTTTTAATCAAAGTAAATATATGAAGGATCTTTTAAAAAGGTTTTGTTTGGATAGTAATAAGGAATGTGATACTCCAATGAGTACAATCTGTAAATTGGATGTAGATGAAGCTGGGAAACTAGTGGATCATACCAATTACAGAGGTATGATTGGAATCTTACTTTATTTTACTTCTAGTCGACCAGAAATTATGTTTAGTGTATGTATGTCTGAAAAATTTCAAGCTAATCCAAAATAATTTCATGTACTTGCTATTAAAATAATTTTTAAGTATCTTAAACACACTATAAACTTCAGTTTGTTTTACCCAAAAGGACAATCCTTTGTGTTAATGAGTTATTCAGATGCTGACTTTTATGATTTCAAGTTGGATAGAAAAAGAACAACTAGAACATGTCATTTATTAGGGAAATCCTTAGCTTTTTGGTGTAGTAAAAAGAATAATTTTGTAGCTTTATCCACTGCCGAAGCAGAGTATATAGCTGCTGGTAGTTGCTGTACAAAAATTCTGTGGATGAAACACACTCTTTTGGACTATGGATATGATTTTAAGCATGTTTCTATCAACTGTGACAACACTAGTGCAATAAACATTTCAAAGAACCATGTATCTCACTCTAGGACCAAACACATTGATGTAAGGCACCATTTCTTTAGAGATCATTACCAAAAGGGTGATATTACTCTTGAATTTATTAGTACTGAACATCAATTAGCTGACATTTTCACTAAACATTTGAGTTCGGATAGGTTAAGTTATATTAGAAATGAGTTGGTAATGATTAACCATGATCGGTAGATACCTCACCGATGTAGATACCACACCGATGTAGATACCTCACCGATATATATACCTCACCGATGTGATACCTCCCCGATGTAACCTCACCGATAAACCCTACCGATGAATGCACAGTTTTAATCTTCTGTCTGCCCCCAGAATCTGAATCGTTTTTTACTTTATTTCGTTTTATTTATTTATTTAATGATTCCTAAATGATAAAAACAATGTTATAGCTACTTCTCAATCCACCGAGCCTCAAACGCTTACCCTCTAACCTTAGCACCCGAGTCTCTCAAAAACACTAAATCCCTCGAACTAGGTACGGAAAAAACCAAACTTCCTACCATAAGAGATGACACTGATGTGCCGAAAGCCAAGAAGCAGATGTTCGAGCTAGAAGCAAGTGGTAGTGTTGGTACAACTAGGTCGGGTAGCCGACCAATGAATCCTCATTTGTAGAATAGAGTTATTGTGATTGAAAAAGAGTTGTGCGTAGAATGGTTGTTGACTATCAAGTCATTAGTGATCTATGTTCTAGAAGATCAAAAGTGGGTATATTTCTTCTCAAACAACAATGGCCCCTACTATTCAATGCTCGTGAAACAATTTTATGAGTTTTTAAGCTTTGAGAAATATTAAAATGTGAACTGAGTGACTTCTTTTGTGAATGGAAAGGACATGTCTTTTTCATCTGTTGAGTGGGATGAATGCCTAATGGTTCCACATGAAGGTGTATTTGGATATGTCTCGAATGTTATTCCACCTACAAGTGATATATTCGATTATGATACTACCTTGGAGGATCTCACTAGTGATGGAAATCAAAGACAAGTAGTGGCTGCTGAAATGGACGGAGAGAACAGATTGTTGTTCAAATTTGTTATGCATGTCTTAACACCAAGGAGATGAGACTTTGCGAATTTAAGATATCAGGAGATCTATCTCCTACATCTCCTGAGACATTGTGTAAAAGTGAATCTGTGCAGATTGCTGATGATCCAAATGGAAGACATGACAAGGCCAAAATAAAATACTAAGTCCTTATTCTTTTCCAAGTTGATCTCAGTGATGATCAAAGTGAAAGGGGTAGCTGAGTCTCAAGATGAGACAGTGGTAGTAAGGAATAACTTTTGTATCACAACAACTATTTGAAAATACATAAAGATAAGTTAGAACCCATGGAGAGAAGAGTGGGTTAATGATGACCAAAAGGTATATGAAAAATTTATTTATGTGAATCGTCCTTCAAGACCTAAGGATGTGAGGGATCCAGGTCTAGGACCTGATGAAAAAGAACCTGAGTACAATGATGAGACAAAAGAAGAAGAGACTTTTATGGATGATGGAAGAGATCTGGACTTACCTCCACGTCGTGGTGCTGAAATTGTCTCTTCTAAAAATGAAATCTAAGTAGATGAAGAGACACCTTCTGATGAGGAAGACCAGCCAGCCCCTGAACATAATGAAGAAAAGGAGAATAAATATAAAGCCTCTGATTCTATCTACTTAAGTCTGAGTCCATTAATTGGAAGCTCAGTTGTTCATACTAAGGATATAGTATGAGAAATGGAAGAAGTGTTACCAAAACCAGAGGACCCTCC
This sequence comes from Viscum album, assembly GCA_963277665.1. Lineage (NCBI taxonomy): Eukaryota > Viridiplantae > Streptophyta > Magnoliopsida > Santalales > Viscaceae > Viscum > Viscum album. Next base: position 633,121,311 of record OY728138.1, on the reverse strand, counting down.
TACTGTTGTAGAGAAAGAATTGATTGTAGAAGATTCTTTTGAGGAAGAAAGACCCGCTGATAATTTCCTTGCTATACATGGGAATGAACCCATTGAGGGGGATCATCAAACCAAGTTTGGAAGTGTTTCAGTGGCTGTTGATATTGAGGAATGGGCAGAAGACCCAGGTTTTGTCGTTTGTGGACTAGACTATCCTGATTCTGATAATGAGGAATCCCTAAATAGACCAAAGATTATTTATGATGTTGAGACTGAGTTGTTACCTGAAGATGTGGTCAGAATACATGACCTGGATATTTTGAAGAAAAATATTAAGGATAGTTTTGTGGAAGATAAAGGAAAATGGATGCTTCACTAGTGTCATCAATCTAATTGATTATGACTGACTCAGTGTCCAGCATAGCAACTGAAAGAGAACCTGTTGTAACGTCCCGGTTCTGGGTGACACTCAATGGGTCCCCGAACCCTGTTATCCATGTGACCTCAAGCGCATTTCCCCAAATACTAGAGGCTGCCGACTAGTAGCGAGGGTCCAGGTCTGATAGTGGGGAAACTATGCCCTCATTTGTCAAAGTGTAACACAGCGGAATACAAAATAAAACATACATCAACAGCGGAAGTAGTAAACCATACACAACTGAAATAAAAAAAAGTAGTGGATATAACCAACAATATATAATTGATGATGCTACATGTCCCAAGGTCTTTGAAAATAGCTATAACAAGTTATACATCAATATAGTAAAACAAAAACAGAGTACAGCAGTACAAGGAAATAGACCTGGCAGCGGCATCGCAAGCATAGGCTCGGTCCCATGCCCTACTAATCCATAGCAACAGTCAAGTACCTATATAGGGACTCTTACCCTTATCCACACCAGTAGAAACGTAATCTGTTTGGGCTGAAAAGCATGACCCAAATAGGGTGTGAGAAATATATCTCAGTAGGCACCCACCAAAGGCTCTTGCTCAACTGTGTGTAAAGCATGAAACAATAGTGTGCAATAGTAAAATGCAATAAAGTAAGAAGTACTGAAAAGAAACTAACCTAACAATTAAATTTCCATTTTATTATTCATTTAATCCATTAAATATTAGAAGTCACCACAGTGCATTTCTAAGTAAACAGTCCATGTCATCAGACAAGAAAAACCTTACCCTCAATTAACCAGAACCTCGCCCTCCGGCATCCAGAATATCACCCATAGGCATAACATAATTCTCACTCTCAGGCATACGAAGTGTCTCCCTCAGGCACAGAAGTCAAGCCCTCAGGCACGAAAGGTTTCCCTCAGGTGAAATAGAATGCCGCCCTCAGGATAATACAGTCACACCCTTAGGCTAATACAGTACAATTTCCACAGGCTAATCACAACAACACACTTAGGCTAAACACGTAACCAGGCCATTCCCAACAGTTAAACAAGCAGTAACAAGCAATTCCTCTCAAGAAAATTCTACAATTATTACTTTAAAGGCATAACCTCAGGTATCCTGAACAAACATATAAATAGTGTAACACACCCACATAGTGGTCCCAGATCCATGAAATGATCCCAACCAGCATTTTAATATCATAATTAAATTCCTAATCAATTCTAGGTGTTTAATATAGCAACGACCTCAGCCACACAACACCACAACATGGGTTCATGGAACAAAAATGCACAAAACACACAGTAGTTGGAAAACTAAACACCAAGCCACCTACCTTATATTCCAATGAGCGGTATACCCGAACGTCGACTCAAGAAACGCCCAAGAATGGCGTAGACCTGATGAAGAACAAAACCCGCGTAACCTCAAATAACTCTTATTAGGAGAAGAATTGGTAAGAAGAAGTCAAGGAGATGGAATCCCTTAACAATGTGGTTCCAACGAGATTGTCCGAGGCGGAAACCAATTACAGACGAACAATCGTAGGATCTTCAAAGGTTCGACCTCCTCCTTTGGCTCCAAAACGGCTCAAATGCCTCCTCTGCCAAATGAGGAGGCTAATTCATGTTTTATGCCAAAAAAACAAAGTACCTGGCGTGTACTTCTTGAGTACAAGGCATGTACTTCCAAAATTTTAAATTGTTCCTCTGGCGGCATCCCACCAGCGTGGCACCATTCGCCTGTCGACAAGAGTACATGGAATGTACTCCTGAGTACACGGCTTGTACAACCACCCAGCTGGTGGCTGCTCCACCGCCTTACTATTTTGGCCTGTCGACTATCTACACGGCATGTAAAGGAACACTATATAGAATTTAGTCAGTTCCTACACCCTTTTTCGCCGACATGGCTACATGCCCTGTGTACACATACCAACATAGCCAGAAGTACACGGCGTGTGGAAAAAGTACACGACGTGTAGTTACAAAATTTAATATTTTCTCCATTTTCCATATTTTATTAAAAACACTTAAGGAAAAGAGAAAAGAAGAAACCTTTACCTTAAAGTGAAGAACCGAGTTCTTATAAACTTCCCCACTTATAGAAATTCGTCCCTGAATTTCCCTTCGAAGGGTGGTGAAGATATAGCCGTGAACAACTCCGGCCATTGAGCACGTACATCGGTTTCCCGCTCCCAAGTTTCGTCCTGCACTCGGCCATGCTGCCATAGCACCCGTACGAGAGGAACTGACCAGCCTTAGGGAACCTTCATGCTCCTGTCAACAATACGAATCGGTTGCTCCTTAGAGGACGCATCTGCCTCCAACTCAACTTCCTCGGGCTGAAAGATGTTAGACTGGTCTGAATGATAGCGGCACAAATGAGATACGTGGAAGACGTCATGCATGGATCAGTACCGCTTTGGTAACCGTAGCCAATAGGCAACCAGCCCGACACTTTATAGAATCTCAAATGGCCCCACATACCGTGGTGAAAGTTTACCCTGTCTCCTGATCCGTTTGAGTCCCATCCTCGGCAAAACACGTAGAAAAACCTAATCCCCGAACACGAATGCCAAAGTATGTTTGTGGCGATCAGCATAAGACTTCTAACGAAAATGTGTGGTAGCCATCCGCTTTTGTATCAACTGGACCTACTCAGAAGTGTCTTGTACGAGACGTGGCCCCAGTAAAGCTGCCTCACCTGCCTCTAACCAGCACAAAGGTGATCGACATGACCTACCATATAAAGCCTCATATGGTGCCATATCAATATTCTCCTAGAAGCTATTGTTATAGGAAAACTTGACTAAGGGTATATGATTCTCCCCAGAGCCCCCAGAGTCCAGGACACATGCACTCAGCATGTCTTCAAGCACCTATATCGTACGCTCCGACTGGCCATCGGTCTGAGGGTGGTAAGTTGTGCTCAGAAGCACCTATGTACCCAGTGCCCTCTGAATGATCTGCCTGAAACGTGATGTAAATCAAGAGTCCCTATATGAAATGATAGAATGAGGGATCCCATGAAGACACACGAAATCTCAGATATACAGCCTTCCGAGCTCATCAACACCGAAGGTCTCCTTTATTGGAAAGAAGTGAGCTACCTTTGTGAGTCTGTCCACAATAACCCACACGAAGTTATTGCCTTGAGGTGACCTCGACAACCCTGTCATGAAATCCATCGTGACATCATCCCATTTCCACTCTGGAATGGGTAATTTCTATAACAGTCCGGATGGTCTCTAATTCTCCGTATTCACCTTCTGACAGGTGGAACACCTCATAACAAATCCTGATACATCTCTCTTCATACCCGACCCCTAGTACTGACGTCTCAGGTCATTGTACATCTTGGTAACCCCGTGATGAACTGTCCAAGCTAAATCATGAAACTCTCGCATTATATCCTTGCGTATATCCCCTGGAACCCACACTCGTCCAAGGAAACGCAGAACTTCATCATCGCTTATCGTCCAACCAGGAAGAGGGTCCTCACTTGCCATCGACTCCTATTGAACTATGCCTTATAAAACAGATATATGTCTCATCGTCACTCTATCCATGAGGGTAGAAGTCACAGCTAAAGATGAAAGATAAGTCTGCCCCTGACTATCGTGCATCTCCAAATGCATTTCAGAGAAGAAAACCATGAGCTGCCACTCCCCACTGACCTCATGAACTGCCTGTATCTAAGTCTTCCTACTCAGTGCATCAGCTACTGCATTACCTTTACCAGGTGTATAGGCAAGCTCAAAATTGAAGGACTGTAGGTACTCAGCCCACCTTCGCTACCTCAGATTCAGGTCACACTGTGTAAAGATATACTTGAGGCTTTTGTGGTTGGTGAAAACCACAAAATGCTCCACCAATAGATAATATCTCCATCATTTCAAAGCATGAACAACTACAGCTAACTCGAGATCATGCGTCGGGTAATTCCTCTGATGTGGCCTCTTCTGCCAAGACCCATACGCAACAACTCGATCGCCCTACATCAAAACTGCTCCCAGCCCAATACCTGATGCATCACAGTAAACTGTATAGCTCTTCCCCTAATCTGGGAGTATCAGGATCAATGCTAATGTCAACCTTCCTATCAGGTCCTGAAAGGCTGTCTCCCAAGCTTCTGACAAAACGAACTTCACACCCTTCTTAGTCAATCTCGTCAAAGGTGCTGCTAAGCGGGAGAAGTCCTGTATGAAGTGTCTATAGTAACCATAAATCCCTAAGAAACTCTATATCTCAAACACATTCTTATGTTGCTCCCAGGAAACTACTGCTCTCACCTTCTCTGGGTCTATGGAAACTTCTGCCCCTGAGATGATATAACCTAGGAAGTGAATCTGGTCCATCCAAAAGTTGCACTTTGAGAGCTTACCATATAGTCGATGCTCTCTAAGTGTACTCAATACAATATCAAGATGGGTGGCATGGTCGTGTTGAGTGTGAATGTACACCAAGATGTCGTCCATGAATACTACCACAAATGAATCAAGATATGGATGGAACACACGATTCATCAGAGCCATGAAAACTGCTGGACCGTTCGTGAGTCCGAACAACATAAATGTATACTCATATATACCATACATACTCTTGAAAGCTGTGAGAGGTATATCAGAGGGTCTCACATGTAGATGCTGATATCCAGATCTTAGGTTAATCTTAGAGAACACTCGTGCTCAACGAAGCCGACCAAAAATATCATCAATCCTCAGTAAGGGATATCAGTTCTTAACCGTTAACTGGTTTAGCTTCCGATAATCCATGCAAATTTTGAGGGTACCATCCGCCTTTTTAACAAAAGGACCGGCAATCCCCCTGGAGAAGTACTGGTTCGGATGAAGCCCTTGGCATGTATCTCCTCTAACTACCTCTTGAGCTCCTACAACTCAGGTGTATCCATCCTATAAGGATGAATGGACACCAGTGCTGCCCCTGACACTAGTTCAATTGAGAAATCCACCTCACACTCTGGAGGGAGACCCAAAAAGTCGTCTGGGTAGACATCCCTAAAAAGATCAACCACTGGAGGGAAATTCGTCTGACAAGTCCCCTGATCATCCAGATATAAGCCCGCAATCTGGACTGTGACTCCACCTCGCCCATGATGCTCTGGTCCAACTCGACTCACCTGAACATCCCATTTGCCCTTGTATAGAAACTCTCAACCCTCTGGTGACGTGAAACTCATCCTGCGATGATAGCAGTCTACAATGGCTCGGAAGGGGACCAACCAGTCCATCCTGAGAATGACGTCATAGCTCGTCATCTCTAGGACAAAGTGGTCCCTAAGAAAGTGACACCCACCAACCTCAATGGGGAACTCCTTACACTGAAGTACACCGACCGTTCTAGTTCCCAATGGGGGTGTATAGCGTCATAATATCAGAAGATGTAGAAACACAGAGCCCAAGGATCTCCACAACGGGCACAGATATAAAACCATGTGTAGCACCCGTATTGAAAAGTACGGAAGATAAGACAGAAGCTACTAGAATATTACCTATTACTGTAGTAGGTCGGGGATATTGCCCATGATGGGTCTATTGCACCACATATGTCTGCCCAATGCCGCGACCCAATGACACAGCCTAGCTACCCTGAGCTGTCCCACCCTGCTGCCTCTGAGATCATCGTGTCTGGCTACCACGGCCATGACCACCATCTCTGCCTACACAACCTGACGTATTCCGGTTCCCTGACTGGTAAGAAGCCACTGGTCCATCTTCTGCACTAGGAGTCTGCACAGATCCCCTCTCACTAGCCACTGGTGGATATGCCCTAGAAACGTGTTGTAGATGACCCATAATGCTGCAAGCTCAGCACTCCACTAGGTCTCGTGGACACTGTGGTCTCTTGTGCCCCTCTCTACAACACTGGTAGCACCTGATCGGGCCACCTAAAGAAGTTGACTTAATGGTATTGCCACCCTGAGAGAAGTCCATAAGTCTCTTCCTCTTTCTAGTAGAAATAGTACCAGTAACTGGTGTTGAACCTCCCTAGCCAACACCAAGAGATTCTCACAGGATCCTTTCTGTAATCAATGTCTGGTTCCCAATAGCATATACTGAAGGAAACCCGAAAACATTCACCAGTGCTCGAATGTCATACTGTAGACCATCCTCAAAATATATGGCTCTCAGCATCTCATCACCCACCAGCATAGGTGCAAAGCGTTGAAGCTCTGTTTAACGAGCAGAATAGTCCATCACTGACATAACACCCTGCTGCATATTCATGAACTCTCGAGCTCTATTTGCCCTCAGCGTCTCGGGAAAGAAGAAGTCATAGAAAACTTCTTTTAAATCTTCCCACACCATGTCTCTGTGATGCTTTGACTGGGTGGTAACATCCCACCACCTCTTGGCGGAATCACGCATCATGTAAGTCGCGAGCTTAACCCTTCACCTAGGAAGCATCTCAAGATCCTCGAAAATAGTTTTCATTGACCCCAACCAAGATTCTGCATCCTGTGGTCCGTCATCCCCTAAAAACGTAGGTGGATGCTACTGCTAAAAGAAACATTTCATCTCGACCATAGATGTGGCAGCCTAAGGTGCTCCATGAAAGCTTTTCATGAACCGTATAAAGACTTCACGGAACTGCGCTTCCATGCCTGTGTCCGGTATAGCAGCTGGGGTCGCATCTGGCTCTGCTGAAGGATCAACTCGTAGCCCATGGCCCACCATCTCCGAAGTATTCTTGTTTCCTGCTCTCCGGGAAAACAACGCACAATCGTCTAGGCGGCATGACACTACAAGGTCAAAAGAACGAATTAGATTCAAGATTATTAAGGCTAAAATGAAGAAACCACAAAGGGAACAAGTGGAAGAAATCATCTCAAAATTTACAAAACCAGACTACATGGCACGTATACTGACTACAAAACATGTAATTGACTTCCCTTCCCCTTCCCAGGTCCTTCGACATGGCTAAGACACATGGCTCCTGTTAAAAAAACTACACGGCGTGTATATAATCAACATGGTGTGTATGGTGTTATTTTCCAACATCCCGTGTCATTTGTGACATGGTAGACTACTCGGATTGAAACTACACGGCGTGTTACACCCGTACACGGCATGTACACCACCCCATTTCCCAGTCACACAGCTAAGTCCACACGGTCTGTCCTCGGACAAGACTACACCGCGTGTCCCCAAAGGTACACGGAGTGTTCAAGGATCGGTGACATCGACCCGTGTTTCCAGTTACACGGTCGAGTCCCCTGGTCACACTACATGGTGTGTACACAATTGACACGATGTGTTCTATAAAGGAGTTCACCGACCCGTGTCGTTAGTTACACGGCCGGACCCCGGGTCCCAACTAAACAGAGTGTATATCCGGCACAGGGTGTGTTTTACCCAAGCTCTTCCCTACCCCGTGTCATCACCCACATGGCTTATGACACAGAAAGAGACTACACGGGGTGTACTCTGGGTACACAGTGTGTACTAAAAAAGTTAATTTTTCTTCATGAACAGAATGCCAAACACGGCATGTGTAAAAATACTACACGGCGTGTATACTGATTTTCCATACAGTATGCCTCAGAAACTTCCCTGGAACCCAGAAAACACTGAAAAATAACACCTGAGTGCCAAATTCCAATCCGTGAGGGCCCATACTCCCCACAAATCAATGTTTGACAACTTATCTGTGTTATAAGTAATAAAAAATCAATGATCCACTAAATTCCGGTCAATGGGGGCACATACTCCCCAACAACCAAATTTTGGAATCCATTCTATGAAAAGCACACACAAAAATTACCCTATCAAATAGCATGTATTTTATCAGTGCAGCTATCAGAACAACATGCTTTTCTAGAACATCAAATATCACAACAACATGCAATTTTCTAATGCTCTTACATAGCATGGAAACTATGCATGGCATGTGATTCTAGCATGTGCCTAAATGAGGCATGAGATAGAATACCCTCATCTCATCAGGTTGCAACTAAATAGAACCCATAGATAAAATATAAATAGCACAATACAAGTGCGTCACCCAACGGTGAAATCATATCAACTGTAAGATTTGCAAAAATACAAAAATTGCAAAATACGTGGTTGACTGGCTTTTCCCTATACGTGGGTTAGCTACGCCCAGGCACAAAATATTACCAACTACCGTTCATCCTATCCCTAAATAAGGCTCCGAATAGTAAGTCAAGTGAAAAGAAATGCCTCTGATACCACTATGTAACATCCCGGTTCCGGGTGCCACTCAATGGGTGCCCCGAACCCGGTTCTCCACGTGACCTCAAGCGCATTTCCCCAAATGCTAGAGGCTGCCGATAAGCAGCGAGGGCACAGGTCTGATAGTGGGGAAACTATGCCCTCATTTGTCAAAGTGTAACGTAGCATAATACAGAATAAAATATACATCAACAGTGGAAGAAGTAAACCATAAAAAACAGAAATAAACAACAACAGTGGATATAACCAACAGTATATAATTGATGATGCTATATGTCCCAAGTTCTAAGAAAATAGCCAGAACATGTTATACATCAATACAGTACAAAAAAAAACAGAATACAGTAGTACAAAGAAAAACATCTTGCAGCGGCATCGCGAGCCCAGGCTCGGTCCCATGCCCTCCTACTCCATAGAAACTGTCAAGTACATGTATAGGGACTCCTTACCTTATCCACACCTACAGAAACGTAATTAGTTTGGGCCGAAAAGCATGATCCAAACAGGGTGTGAGAAATATATCTCATTAGCCCCCCACCAAAGGCTCGTACTTAACTGTGTGTAAAGCATGAAACAATAGTGTGCAATAGTAAAATGCAATAAATTAAGTAGTACTGAAAAGTAACTAACTTAACAATTAAATTGTCATTTTATTATTCATTTAATCCATTAAATATTAGAAATCACCACAGTGCATTTCTAAGTAAACAACCCACATCCTCAGACACAAAAATCCTTACCCTCAATTAAGAAGAACCTCACCCTCATGCATCTAGAATCTCACCCACATGCATAACATAATTCTCGCACTCAGGCATACGAAGTGTCTCCCTCGAGCATAGATGTCAAGCCCTCAGGCACGAAAGGATGCCCTTAGGAGAAATAGAACGTCTCCCTTAGGATAATACAGTCTCTCCCTCAGGCTAATACAATACAGTGCCCACAGGCTAATCAAAATAATTCCCTCTGGCTAAACAGGTAACCGGGCCATTCCCAATATGTAAACAAGCAGTAACAAACAATTCCTCTCATGGAAATTTGACAATTATTACTTTAATGGCATACCCTCAGGTATCCTGGCCAAATAGCTAAACAGTGGAACACACCCCTAGGGTGGTCCCAGATCCATGAAACGATCCTAAACAGCATTTTAATATCATAATTAAACTCCTAGTCAATTCTTGGTGTTTAATATAGCAACAGCCTTAGCCACACGACACCCCAACATGGGTTCGTGGCACAAAAATGCACAAAAAACATAGGAGTTGGAAAACTAAACACCAAGCCACCTACCTTATATGCCAATGAGCGGTATACCTAAATGTCGAATCCATAAACGCTCATGAACGGCGTAGATCTGATGAAGAAAAAAACCCACTTAACTTCAAATAACTCTTATTAGGAGAGGAATTGGTAAGAAGCAGTCAAGGAGATGGAATCCCTTACCCCTACGGTTTCAACGAGATTGTCCGAGGCGAAATCCGATTCCAGACGAACACTCGGAGGATCTTCAAAGGTTCGGCCTCCTCATTTGGCTCCAAAAAGGCTCAAATGCCTCCTCTTCCAAATGAGGTGGCCACTGCATGTTTTAATCTGAAAATACAAAGTACACGGAATGTACTTCTGAGGACATGGCGTGTACTTCCCAAATTTTAAACTGTTCCTCTGGAGGCTTCCCGCCAGTGCGACACTGTTCGCCCGCCGACAAGAGTATATGGCTTGTACTACTGAGTACACGGCGTGTACTACCGCCCAGCTGGTGGTTGCTCCACCGCTATACTATTTTGGCCTGTCGACTAACTACACGGTGTGTAAAGGAACACTACACGGCATGTAGTCGGTTCATATACCGTTTCTCACCGACATGGCTACACGCCTCGTGTACTCATCCCAACACGGCCAGATGTACACAGCGTGTGGAAAAAGCACATGGTGTGTAGTTCCAAAATTTAGGATTTTTCCGCATTTTCCATATTTTATTAAAAAAACATAAGGAATAGAGAAAAGAAGAAGCTCGTACCTCAAAGAGAAGAACCGGGTTCTTACAACTGTTGTGATTTCTCCTACTGATATGATCACTAGGGATGAACTTGAATCCAAAATGGATGAGTTGAAGGAGTCCTTTAGTTCTTCAGTTGGTGAGTTGAATCCCTTCTTTGTTGAAGAGATGAGTAACCTGAAAAATCATTTGAACTCTCTCTTGGTTGTAATTAGTCAACCTTTGTGGCAGAAATAGTGGATAAAGTTACAGACTGCCAGACTCAAGTATCTAGACTGGATACTGAGGTTGATGCTTTAATGAAATCAGTTGTCTCTTTAGAATCTTACATGAGTTCAAAATACCAAGCAGACAAGGACTTTCAAAAGTGTTGTAAGCCAGATAGTTTCATTGTTCGAAGGTTTTAAAACCTCCATGAATGATCATGTTAAAAACCTGGATTCCCATGTCCAAAATATTATTAGTGGGTTGAACAAAAACTTCATGGAAACCATATCTTTATCAATTGGTTCTATTGCTTCTAGACCTTCAGTGGATATGGATCGGTTTTGGGATGTGATGGAGGAGTTTGGTTCGACATCAATAAGTGGCTCTATGGACTCATCTAACCTAAGCAAAGTTGTGGTTTATACTTGAGATTCATGTAGAGAAATAATAAAGAAAGTCCAAGACTATATGAGAGAAGATTCTGCCTCTCAGAAATAAGTGAAAGACAAGGTGGAATCCTATTTTCAAAACGTTTACACCAAGCATCAACACAACAATCATTTCAAACATTGTTGGAAAACCTGAAGTTACCTCCTGTCAATGAAGCCTTTAGAGAGAAAGTCAACAAAATAAGGGAATTGACTCCAGCCTTGGACAAAATCATGGAGAACAATGATGAATTAATATCTGCTATGGAGAGAGGAGGAGGAATAATTATGGATTTCATAAATCTTTTGCTACCTTTCCTCCATGTTGATGCAAGGCTAGTGATTGCACCTCCTGCTTTACCTGCCTCTACCTCTACTTATTCTACTGTTTAGATAACTCCAGCCCATTCCATTCAAAGCCTTACACCTATGATCACTATATGATTTCCTCAGAGCGGGACATGCACAGTTTCTATGGCTCAGCCTCCTGTGATCATCTCTGGAATTCCTAAGCATTCACCAGCATCCACACAGTCTGAATCCTCTTCTGATCCAAAGGACCAATCTAATATTGAGGATGTGGATTAAATAAGTGGCTATGATGTTTGATAGAAACCCCTTGTATTTTTTTCTTTCTATGTACCCTTTTACAACATATAATACAATTGACTTTCATTTATTTCTCATTGTGTTCCTTTTTCTATTTCTTGTTTCCCACTTTTTGATTATCACAATGGGGGAGAAATATTATCAAAGTATCAAAGAAGGAGAAATATTCTCAAAGGGGGAGTAATATTATCTAAAGAAGATCTAACATGCTTTGCCCCTCTAATATCATTACATTTATGTCTACCTTTGATACATTATGTTCTATAACATATTGTTTTCTCTGAGATAATTTCATTTAATGATAAATCCTCTGATACAACTACTAATTGTTTTAGAACGATATTATCATAAGTTGTGATTATCAAAAAAGGGGGTGATTGTTGACCTCACCAATTTTGATAATCACAATTATTATTTTACATATTTTGATAATCCCAATTATTCTTTCACCTATTTTGATAATCCCAATTATGCTTTCACATGTTTTGATAATCCCAATTATGCTTTCACCTGTTATTGATAATCTCAATTATGATTTTACATATTTTGATAATCCCAATTAATGTTTATCTATATTCGAATTCACTCTATCTATGATATACTATTATAAAGATGATAATAATATTTAAATAGTCCTTGAAATATGTTAATCTATGTTTATCCACGTTTGTATGAGTTTTGAAGTAATTCTAATCTAATCGGATATGTTTTGCATAAAACAGACAACTGTTAGTCACTGGTCTATGTATAGCTACTGATACAGAGCAACCGGTACGTAGTCTACCGATAGACATAGTCTACCAATAGACAGAGTCACCAATAAGATAAAGCTACCAATATGCATAAGTCTTCTAATACCCATAATCACTGGAACTAAGAAAGCTACTGATACAGACAGTCACCAATACATAGAGCTACCGACAGACCAAGAGCTACCGATATACAGAGTCTTCGATATAGAATGAAGATACTGATAGATCAAGAGCTACTGATAGATCAAAAGCTACTGATAGATCATGATCTACCGATAGAATTAATTCACCGGTATATAGAGATACCGATAACAAATGTTACAGATACAGAGTTAGGAGTTACCGATTCAAAGAGCTGCCGATGGAAAGAGATACTGATACAAGTGTAAAGAGATATTGATAAAAGTTTAAAGAGCCACCGATACAAGTTTAAAGAGCTATCGATACAAGTTCAAAGAGCTACCGATGGAAGGTCACTATTATAAAAAGTCCACCGTACACATCTACCAACATGAGATACTAATGATTGACCAACCACTCAAAGTATATATTCTCAATACTATTTATTTGTTATGCTAACGGTTACATTTGATTTTTTAATGCAGTAAATGTTATTTAATGATTTTTGTTGCCATGTCAGGGAACCGTACCTAGAACCGATGTAAAAAAGAATTCATTCCTTTTTTCCAGAGCTGAAAGCTATAAAGGGAAGGAAAGAGACCATTCCGATGGGATCAAATAGATCGAATGAAAGGGAGAGAATCAGGGAACTAAGAAGTCACACGAAGGGTGAAAATTAAAAAGGCTCACCAGCATTCAAATGTGGGGCATTAACACAAGGCTACATCCATACTCCAAGAGCACTGGACATACACGGAGAAATTATTTTCTAGAGGAGAACATAAGAAACATCTTGAGTGAAGAACTACAACAAACACTTCATGCACTCAGGCTGATATGCTGATCCTGGAACCAAGGAAGAAAACGAAACTCTGTTTTTCAGAACAAAAACCAGAGAAGGACTCAGAAGCATTTCTGACCAATCAAACGAGTCCAGAGCTGCACTTCCAATCAATAAAGCTTTTCTAAACTCATTCACACTTTCTTTAGTGATTCTTTCAATTACATTTCGAGCAGTGTGTATACCCCTTTTATTTTACACAGACACTATCTCCTGAGCTAAACTGGAGGATTCTAAAATCCTCATCCAATCTCAATTAACTCCCTTGTATCCCAATGTGGATAGTGGTAGAGATCGAGTAGGACTTGGACAGCTGTGAGCTATTGTCTCTGCTTTCACATGTAAAACTATGGTAGAGGGCTTTGGACCTAGACTGTATTGTACTATTGTTTACCCTGATCCAGGGTGTGGATAAATTTATATAAATTGTTTGAGATGAATAAGTCTCGGCTTGAGACTAAACCTATTGGTTACATCTGCTGTGCATTTTGGTTTAAGTCATAAGTATACTATATATTTCATATTCTGATGTTAACTACTTTGAAATATACTTTGTTTTAAAGTTACATTCATAGTTAAATTAGCAAGTGTTTATACTTATTGAAAACCAGTAAGTTAGTTTCAAAATTCAATTTAATCATCCGATTAAATTACTTGAGACCTAATCAATCTTTGAGAAACAAATGGACTATTTACACTCTGTATAAATTCAATACAGTTTAACTTTGTTTTTAAATAGGGGGACTTTAAGAGAAATATTTTTAACCAAAATATTAATTGGAACTCAATTCTCCCCTCTCTTGAGTGTCCACTCTGACCAACAATATGTTTCTACGATGATGGGTTAGGTCTTATATCTCCCTCTAATGCTTTGGATATCATTTTATATCATTGGAGATGATGAAATTTTTCATAAAGGAGATGATGGTATCTTTTTTCACCACATGTTTTTTGTTTTAATGGAATGAATTAAGATATGACCTAATTACTTTTTTCAATATTATTTCGGAATATTTGTTCATATTATTATATATGATTATTTTGATGTAATTCTTAAATATAAAATTATTTTATGGAATTACATATTCATATATTCTTATTTTTATTCACCATGAATTATGTGAAATGTTTAATGATTATGCACAATTTTTCGACTAAATGTGTCCATTCATTTAATATTACATGTCCTTCCATTTTAAATTGTTAAAAAAATTGTTCTTCCGTTATTATTTTTAATAAGTTATTTCCTAGATGATAATTTTTTCTCTCACACTTAAGATCTATCCCTTAAAAACATGTTGACATGTTTTCCCTTACAAATGGTTTCAACTCCTCCCACACATATGTTTCCATAAACTAGGATATGAAGTTACTTTTATATTGTGTAATAATATTTAAATTATAGGGAAATGTTCACATACATTATAAAATAATAATCCAATATAACTAGTCCGCAAATATATACTAATCCAAAAAGATATCCCTGATATATGATATTTTTATGAGAAATAAAATGTTAATTATAAAATTTTTTCAATATAAAGATATGTTCAGCACATGTTTATATAGTTAGTATTGAAAAATGATTTTGATATTTTATTAGTCTATATATTTTGGGTAGTAGGATAGTAGAACACTAGTGAGAACTATAATGATAATCCTATGTATAGAAGAACATCCTATTTTTTTTACAAACATTGAGTATGTGGATTTCTAAATTTTGAAATATATTTATAGATACTAGAAGGTGGATACAACTATAGTGAATAAAAAATTACCATTTATACCAATAAAAATGTTTGGTCAGACATTTACTTGAAAATATTTCTAAATCCGGATTAGTGGTTCTATGAATTCACAACTAGATAGACATCTAGAGGGATATGATTTTGATGACCATATACAATTTATAAACCGGTGTGATGGATGGATTTCTTAGTTTCATTGTGGGGTTATGTCGAGATTTTTAATATAACCTAATATAATTTAACAAAGGATGAACCAAAAGTGTTTTAAGGTGAACCTAGTGTGAAATATTTTAAATAAATGTATCATAGAATGATTGAATATTTCATCAATGAAATCATCTTATAGTTAATATTTAATATTAATATTATCATTTAATATAATTTGGTTAAATGTCATCATTCTCACTTTGGTTATATTATCATGTTTGAAATAGAGTCTTTAAAATGTATATATGGAAGGATTGAATCTAGAAACTACCATATCATACCTATTGAGGTATATTTTTTTAATTGAAATGTATATGTAGTTTTGTCAATTTCAAGAGTGAGTTAATTGTAGTTTTAAAAAAATTAATTTTTTATCCTTAATAAAGTCTATGTTTAACAATGTCAACGAAGATGGATTCAAAAACATTATTTAGTTACTAATTAAGAAAAAAAAATTATTTTTTTATAAAATTTGTTACATTAATCGGTCAACAAATTCATACCCCAATGATATTTATTAAAAAACAAGACTAGCAGTACAAACATGAGGAATATTGAACATACACTAGTATATATTGAGAGAAGTATAAACCGAAAAAAGAATGTAAAAATAAAGTAGGAGAAAATGATCAAGAAAAACATTCCTTTTCCATTCTATGAATTCCACATTGGGATGTGCAATGTGGATTCCACTATCAGACCTCCTTCTGTAGACAACGTCTTTCTTAAAAACATTAAATTTATATCGACTTGAGGTCTGTCTTTCATGTTGTTATAGTATTGAGATTCTAAGATAAAATGATGAGTTGAAACCTAAAATAGTCCTTAAAACATTGAAACCAATATTTGGAAATGAAAACCAATAAGTGACTGTATCAAAAATCATTTGAGTAAGAAGACCGTCTTTGAATTAATTTCATCATTCACATCACCGTAAAAAGTAGAAACAAATAATGATTAGTGAAAGGTTCCAACATAGAATATACCATGTGATAGAATGCTCAAAAACTATTATGTCATCATTCTTCCAAATATCCATTATTCATACAGCACACCCAAACATGGTTGTTTGGGAATTCAGTAGACCATTACTGAATTGTATGTTCAAAAAACAAATATAAGGCTAATGTATATTGGTTCAAGTGTCAAGAAAATTCAAAGGATGTTAGAAAACCATTGAAGAAGAGAGAAAAACCATATCCTATGTACCAAAACTGAAAGGATGAAAAATATATAAAGCCGAGTGTATCATCCCACCCCAATAATAGGTGATTAATAAAATCAACCATAAACTGAATAGATATCGAGAATAAGAAATGAAAAAAAATTCCAAGTAGTAAAAACAAACAAAAAGAACCCCATCAAGAAAGATTTATCAATAAATAATTTCCAAGGAATGTATCTAAATATAAAATTTGGATCCTTTTTAAACTCATCATCCAAACAAATAAACATGAGCTTCCGGATTTAGTGATACATCTCAGCTGAAATTTCAGCATTTCAATATTTCTGGATGGTAATTTCATCATGGTCATTTATCCATTTATCAACTACATCACAAAAAACATTCTAAATCTAATAGGAATAATTGTACAATGGATCATTATTTTGATCATACACCTCCACTTCTATATAAGTGGTTGAAACAGGTTCAAAAAAAAAATAGGCTCTGTGATTTCCTACCTAGTAGGCTCAAGTGATATTGTAACAATTTTTATTCCATTATTAGAGTAATCCCTACATTTCCATGTTATTTGGGATTTGGAGTAATGTTACCATTAACATCCACCATCATTTTTTCTATTCTTAGAATATGGTTTAGGGTATTCTTCATCAATTTGACACATTTGATTCTCATCCACCTATAATGAACTAGAGTAAGAGAGATCCTATTTTTCTTCATCCCAAAGATCATCTGATTCAAAATGATTTTCCTGCTCCCACACCAGAGAAGAAGAGGAAATGGTAATACATTGGACTGTATCTGTAGTGCCGAATATTCACTTATTTTTAAATGGTTGTTCAATCTTACCCCAAAGATCCTTTCTCACACTGGTTTTCTCCATTGATTATCAATGCTAGAGGGACCAACCATAAACATAAGACTAATATAAACCCATGTTTCGAATTATTCTTCGCTTTTTCAACCCAAGTAGCTTTGAGGGCCTTAGTACGTGTGGTATTAGTCCCGCAATCTCTCAAAGAATGTCCAAGAATGAGAAAAACGTAAAAGAAATCTGGAAGTAATTCATAAAAAAACTCATGAAGGATACCAAAATATCTATTATAGATCAAAATTTGAGAAGGTATATCCTTAGAATCAATCATTTCCATTCAAATTCTAGTGACAGATGTTATTGAAAGATTATTTGTCATCTAATCCAGCTTCAATGGATTATCAATGTTCATGGATATTATGAAAACATGTGTTTTTTTAAACAAATGCAGCGTCGATCTAGGGAAGACAATCAAAATTTATACAATGGGAGACTCAAATTTGTGGTTAAAATAAGTTGTCTATTTAATAACCTTCATGGAACAACCCCCCAAAAACCATGATTGTTACTCCTACATATCGTAATAGTCCACCTAAGAAGAAAGGTAGAAAATAACATATAATGAGTTCAATATGCCGATATAGAAACCAGTAAAGCCAACGTCTTCTAGTGAGGATCGTAGAAATATCAATGAATATCTATGATTAATTAACATCCCAACATGATCAGAGAAAATATCAAATGGAAGAAGGGTTTCCTCATTTTGAGAATAAAATCATTCTTAGTCTGTGGTGATGAAAATGTGTAGGGTTATTACACTAATTAGGTTCAACATATTCATTTGGTAATGACCCAATGTTCACAATTGATCTTCTGGTAACCACATCTATAGGGATCTCAAATTTGAGTCATGGTTCCACTCGAGATGTGGTTTTCTTAGTTCATGTATTGTCATCCAAACATAATTTCATAAAATAAATTACATAATATAAGTTTACTCAGGTAAAGATATTACCTTAAAGCATATAGAATCCTATTTATATAATAGTGTAATATTATAAGAATGTTTAAAAAATTTACACATTCATTCATTAAGAAAATGTATTGGAATTAAAACATTTAAAAAAATAGGATAAATATTAGAAATATTGAAATCCAAAGATAAGTGTATCCAAAAACCTTGGATAATGGTTCATTGATTTATACATTAAATAATTTCTATCTTTCCCTCAATAGGGTGGGCCCTCGATATGAATATCATAATATATCATGCTATCCTATCAAGACCTAGATCTCTAAGGTGATAGGTACATTTGTCTTCCTATCCCCAGAAGCCCTTGACTGATCAGAAACAATCAGTTTCACACTAGAAATGTTAAACAATATGTTCTCATCTTGAAATTTTTTTTCACTACATTATCACAAGGCATATTATAGAAGAGCTTTTGTAGCATAATTTCTCCCTCTATAAATAAACACACTTGAAATCAGCTCTTGCAAAAATAGAACACCTCCCTAATCACAGTCAACTAGTTTTTTATTTAAAGGAATGTATTCCAACTGTACACATCCTCTTCCAACATTAACATTTTTCTTTAAATTTCATAGGGATATGTACACATTTCACTCAATAAATGAATACTTAGAAATATATTGTATAACATTGTTTCAAGTAAAATAACATGAAAAACATTTTCATATGTGTGAATCAATAATATGAAAAGAAAAATTATCATGAAACCTATGTATAATATGATACAATAAAATGAAATGATACATTAATGAAACAAGGAAACTGTACGAAAGAAAATTAAATCAAATTCTTGAAGAATTGAAAATCAGAACCTAAAAATTAATGAATTTTGAATATGATTTATGACGATATGAGAGTATGAATTTAGAAGAAATCATAGTATTATTTCAAAATAAATTGGAGTCCAATTTAAAAAGATATAGGAGAATGATTTTACAATTTATTAGAGTCTAATTTCAGAAGAAATCATAGAAATATTTCAAGAAGAAATCAGAGTTTGATTTCAGTAGAAATCAGAGTCTTATTTTCAAAAGAAACAAATGTCTGATTTTAAGAGAAATTGGATTCCGATCTCAAAAAAAAAATCATAGTTTGATTTTAGAAAAAATCAATTTCACAATTCTGGGCAAATTGGATTCTATGAAAATGTGTGGTTCTATGTTTGATATGGATCTGATCTTTTTAATTTATGAAAAACATGTATATATTTGGTTTTAGAAAACTCAAGATGAGACCTTATAACCCATATTAAAGAAAGAATAATTCATAGAAAATTAAAATTTTCATTAGGATAAATATTCATAATGAAAAATAATTTTTCATTAAGAAAAAATGTGTGTGATTTTCATATCATAAAGGAATAAAAAATACATAAATTAACTTATTGAATTAACAATCTCACCCTGTTTAGAAATCAGAGAAATATATTTTTTAAAGTATATATGAACTATGTTATTAGTTTTTATACATAAAATAAATACTTATCTCCCATTGAACTAAAAAATTATGATCAAAATTTCTAACTCCTCCTTAGATTTGAAAATCCCTATAGATCGTATTCTTCATATTCTTTGAGAAATAAAACTTCCTTATATTATAATTTAATCTTTAATTAATCTCCCCATTAGATAGATATTATCTTTCTTAATATTAATTTTTATCATTATTTTATCCCCCATTGTGATTTTAAAAATGGAATGTAAGGGGAAACCATACTTAAATGGTTATAAATTTACCAGAAAAAAACAACAGAAAGGTAAAAAAATTATTTAATATGCTAAGATTTGTTAAAAAAATTACAAAAAAAAAGATCAGAGTTTAAGATAAAATCATTCATCCTTATTTTTCTCATTCAGAATAAGAATTTCACAGGTAGCCTTAAACTTCATTAATTCCTTATGATCATCATCAAAAATTTTGATAAACTATTCATAATCTTGATTTTTTTCTTTCATGAATTTATATTCTATATTTATGAGTCTATAGATGATATCCCTAAGAAAATATCACAGCTTCTTATTCTTTGATATTTTCTTCCATATCTTCCCAGTGTTCTCTTTCCCTTTTAACATTTAATGTGACAAAATTCATCTTTTCATTCAGATATTTTTATTCATGAAGACTACTAACTTGCTTTTGATTTAACTTTTTAGAAATACTTGTTGATAGTTCATTTATATTTTCATCAGATTTATTAAAATAATTTTTAATTAAATAATTTAAATTATCCATATTTTTAGGATCATGAATCACTGCCTTATACCACTTGGTTATTTCTTTGCAAGATCTATTATGACCATCATAACCAATGTGAAAAGTATGGAACTCGTCTTCAAGAATGATAATATATTCCATTAAATATTTGTTGAATCTGACTATTGATTTACTATTTCTTCAATTAGTTGACATATAGAATCAATGATTGAATATAAAGAAACGGTAGTCATAAGATTTTTTATGGACTGAACCACAAAATAATTTCCTAAGGATGATGAAGACTCTGAAATAGATTCTTTTATGGGAAAAGTAAAATTACCTTTCTCATCTTCTTTTCTCTTTGACTTTCCAACAACATATAACATTATCAAAAACAAATACTTTATCCGGATCATTATGAAGAATTTCCATATCAGCCTGGGAATCAACTTATTTATCAATATAATCATTTCTTCTTTCAGTATCTGAAGGTTTGTCAACCTCATTAAAAACATCTTCATTTTTTGGAACAGTATGTCCTTATGAAATTATCCTGGTGGATTCAACTTCGGATGTTCTGATAGATTTATTGACAGAAGGGCTCTCATTTTGTTGATATTCTTCCACAATCCTTATCACATCATTAATTTCCTCTTCCTATTATTCTTCTTCATAATTAATTGGTTCTAGAAAAAAATATCTTTCATTATATTATCTACACACAGAGATTCAATTGGAACTGATTCTCCCATGATGGATTTTGGTACATTAACGTTTTTAGATGCCTTCTTGGTTCTTCTAAGTAATGATTGTACCATATTATCTTCTTATATCGTCTTCTCCATATCCTATTATTTATATTGTCTCTCAAGATAAATGGATCCTTAAATTTTTAATTCCTTTCCCTTAATAGGTTCTAATCCCAAAACTACATCTCATTCTTTCTTCAAATTCATTTTCACTCTCCACTTGGATACCATTTCATCAGAAAACATTTTCTTCATCTTGGGTGAGTAGATTCTCACTTAAGTGATATTAAATTTTCTTTATGATATTTCAGATCTATACATTATCTTTTCATAGGGGATGGTTTATAAATTTCACCAACTAATCCATTCCTTATAATAGGTTGATCAACCTTATCAAGAAGACCAAAGAAATATCATATCATAACACTGATTCCAATATTCCTTACTCTAAGGTTATCATCACTTAAAAAATTATCATTAAGACCTTCTCCTTGTATATTCATAGGATTTTGAATGATTCTAAGCATATGACAATGATCTTATACAATATCACAAGTTATATAATGATCTAAGAAATGATGGTACCATTCTTGATATTGTGGATAGACAAAAGAATCTACTTGATGATATTTATATTCTATATATTAACTATGAAATATCGATGGATAATGACACATATATTAAGGGAATCCTTATCTCCATTTCTCTAAATTACAAAAACATTCATCTAGATAGATATCAATCTATCACTTGAATAAAGATGAGCAATCATGTGTGTATTTACACCATAAATTCCAAGGAACTAAATTAGATTATCCTTGAAAAAAAGCCTTCATTATCAGGTAACATGTGAGAGAAACATATTTTTTCTCCATAATATATAATATCCACCGTACTAGAAGAATTGTTTAAAGGAAAAGAATAATGTTCCCATCACTATTAACTGAAAACATTTCTCTTCCAGCTTGTTTATAAAAATAGAATGATTTATAGAATTCTATTAGAATATCGGGATATGCTGGATACTAATTCTTCTCCTTGGATACAAAATGAATTTCTCAACTATTATCTTTATGATTTTTGAAATCACGGCTTTGTACA
Organism: Viscum album; assembly: GCA_963277665.1. Taxonomy (NCBI): domain Eukaryota; kingdom Viridiplantae; phylum Streptophyta; class Magnoliopsida; order Santalales; family Viscaceae; genus Viscum; species Viscum album. Next base: position 633,098,731 of record OY728138.1, on the reverse strand, counting down.
TGAAAAATAAATTCGGGTCTACCAACCATTCCATGAAAATTAACAAATCCTGGATTTCTTGTTTTATCCCATCAGAGTCTGCACAGATACATAAAAGGGCATTCGGAGTGTAAGAGAAAAAGGGAAAAGTAAATTGGATCATTGATGAGTGGAAGATAATCTATGAAAAAGAAATGAAATAACTGATGTGGGATGTGAATACATGGGTTACATTATATAGGATTCACAATGACAATTCATATTACCAAATAAATCCAACAGTTGAGATTTTATTGATCTGATATGACGATTGATATTAATGACAATATAGAATTTATGGGTTTCAATATTTTGATGTTTTAAGAAAAAATGTGATTTAAGGAATGATTATCCAATAATTATTCTGTAAAACAAGATTAAAAATATAATTAAACTAAAATTCCAATTATAATGATATAAGTAAGGAAAAATATCAGTTGGATTGCTCAGAAATATTTTCCAGTATTGATAAGGTTTCTTTTATAAAAAATAGATTCCAAAAAAATTATTAGTGAAATAAACATTTTGTAGGTTCTGAAAAAAATATGGAAAAAATATACAAGGTTAAATATATGTACTCCCCTATGCAAATGAGTAACATAATGTTATGAGTTGGTTTTAACAAAAAATTAATGTCGATGACCACCTTGAATATATCATTAATAAACTTTGTTTATTGTATTCAAATCTATCAGAGGGTAAGGATTTTGTAAATAAGATATAAATTTGATATTGTGTTATAAGAAATTGAATAATAATATCTCTTTTAATTGTGTGTCCCCAAAGAATGTGATTCCTAATGTATATGTGCTTTTCATGAGAGTGATGTGTAGGGGTTTTACTTAGGGGAAATAGAACTAGTATTGTCACACAATATTTGTGATTTCATAAAACTCAGGACATATTTTGTGAGTATGTATTACATCCACAACACTTGAACATATCAACTTCCAACTACTACATATTCAGCTTGAACAAGGGACAGTTATACTAAGTGTTTCTTCTTGAATGAAAAAGAAACTAGTTAATATCATAAGAAATAACAAGTTACCGAATTACATTTTCTATCCTTTATATATCCACCAATGTTATCAGATAATGATCTTTTAAAAATAAAATCATATCTAGATGAATAGAAAAAATCCAAATATATAATTCCCATTTAAATAGAAAAGTACATTCACTTCTTTTAAATAGGATAATATTTTATTTGATTTATATTTTGTACATAATCATAATAAAAACCATATGTCTATATGAATAGATGTTATGTAAACTAAACTTCTTATAATACCTCTAAAGGATTTTTGATCAACTGGTTTCTAATATTTTTCAATATCAAGAATGTTGAAGTTACCCATTAGATCATGTATACTTTTACTGTTGTCATATCCATACTTCTTAATGATATATTTAATATTCTTATGATGATATATATAAGTTCCTTCTGGTTTTTGAGAAATTTCAAAACAAAGAAAAAAATGATAAATCCCCTATCATACTCATTTCAAACTCAAATTTCAGGAGATACACAAATGAATCAGTTAAGGATTTTTATATTGATCTGAATATAATGTCATCAACATAAATTTTAACAATACAAACAATTTCCTTATATTTATGTATATAAATTGGTGGATTAAATATTATATTATCATAATTTTATTGTTACAAAAATCATGTAAGTCTATCATACCAGAATCTAGGGGCATGTTTAAGTCTTTATAGAGCTTTGGTATGTTTTTAAACATGTTTATGTTATTTTGGGTCTTCAAAACTAGGAGGATTTTCAACATAAAATCCCTATTTAACATATCTGTTAAGGAAAGAAAATTTCATGTCCATTTGAAAATATTTTAAATCATAGAATTCTTTTTAGGATAAAGGAATTAAAATAGATTCATGTATAGCTTCCATAGTGTTGGCTTATTCAAATTATATTCCTTCTTGTTGATTTTATAATTTCACAAATAACAATTCTTTATTTTTTACAAGGATTCCATTTGAATCACATTTATTTCTGAATACCCACTTAACAAAAATTATAGAATATTTTTAGGTCTTTCAAACAAGGTCCAAACATTGTTCCTTTCAATTTAATTCTGTTCATCATGAATAGCTTTAATCTAATCATCATCACCAAAAGCCACATTTGTGCTTTTACGTTGAAATTGGGAATCAAATTAAAGAATCACTACTTTATTTCTAAGATATCATCTAGTTTCTACATGTTGATATACATTACATATGATAGTTTCACTAGGAGTATTCTTAAGAAGCAACTGATTTGGTTTTTTTAAAATATGTTTGTCAACCTAAGGTAGAAAATATTCTGTGGTAAATACTTCAAAAAAAATTTCTTGATTATTTTATATTTTAAAAGAATTATCTATCAATGTTTGATAATAATTTTTTGAAAAAACATTCAATGATATAGGTTAATGTTGATTAAAAAGAAAAATATTAGTTACATCAAATTTAACTTGTACAGTTTCATCAATAATACAAGTATTTTTGTTAAAAACCCTATATTATAAAGAAGTAGTGGAGTAGCGTAAGAAAATTCCTTCATCAGATTTGGTTGTTAGTTTATGTAAGTAATATTTAGTATTCAAGATGAATACTTTGTATCCAAATACATTGAAGTAAAAAACATTAGGTTTTTGACCAATCCATAACTCGAAAGATGTTTTATTTAAAAAATGTCTGCTGAAAAGGCGATTTACAATATAGAAGATAGTAGTAACATATGGAGCCAAAAATTATTTGGTAATAGAATATTCACTAAACATTGTTCTAGTTATCTTTTAAAGATTTCAATTTAATCATTAAACAACACCATTTTGTTGAGGAGTTCATGGAGGTAAGAGGTTATAAGTAATGAAATATTTACTACAGTATAATTCAAAATATAAATTTTTAAATTCTTTACCATGATCACTATGAATAGTTATATATTTAAGGTTTTTATCATTTATAACATTGTATAAAAAGAATTTAAAATTTGAAAAGCATTCATATTTCTTTTCCCGGATATAGACCCTTGTAAATCTATTTCAAACATCAACTAAAACAAATACATAGTATTTTCCACCAACACATCCAGTTTGTGTTTGACCGAAAAGATCCATTTGCACTAACTGTAATGCCTCAAGAAGACGAGACATCACTTCTTGATTTAATTCTTGACTTATGATTTTTATCTATATTTACAATGATCATCTACTTCTAAGGAATCAAATTAGTGTCTTGCATATCCTTAACAAGTCCTTTAATTGAGAATTTTCATATGTTCTTAAGATTATAATGCCCTAGTTTTATATTCCATTACCAATATTCATCTTTTATTTCACTATAAAAAGGTTAGTATTAGATCCTATGGTCTTCTATGTTATGTGTACTAACATTCTAATTCCTATGGGTAGAGATAATAAACTCATCGTTGATATTGGGTTCTAGGAATTTATCATTCCTAAAATTCATAATTAAACCTTCATCACAAAATTGGATTATACTTATAATGTCTTGATTAAGACCCTTAAAAAAATCATTTGAAATTAAATCATTTCCAAGAGGAAAATTGTTACATATACCATCAATTTCTCCTTGATAATTTTCTTTTTTATGTTACGTTTACACCATTAATCTTAATATTCTTTTTCAAAAAGTTTTTTTTACCAGTGATGTGATTGGAACATCCACTATCCATGTACCATGTATTATTGTTGGTAATTCCTTTGTTTTATAGAAAATAAAATAGTCAGACTTTCAAAATCCAAATTTTTTTGGATATAGTATTTTTATAAGGTAAAATCCAATGTATCCACATTTGTTTATAAAAATAAGATTTATGAATAACTAATGATTGAGTTTTCATTAAAAAACAATTTTCTCCCAATGCCTACCACTTTAAAACATGGTGAAAAGAGAAGAACTTTAGGGACCAAAATATTTATGAATAAAACAAGATTTTGAACATGAATAATCAATCCTAGAATTATTCTGTAGAGAACGATGATTTGAATACATTTTATCAAATTATTTTCTTGCCGATGTAAAATTTGTTAAAAGTTTTTTTAAGGAAAATATTTCATATTTTTGTCTAATGAAAAAATTATTATCCTCATTATAATTTACCATACAATTTATTTAGGCTTAAAAAAATTTCCTTCGAAATTACATTTTTAAGAACCATAGAATTTTTATCCTTTTAATAATTTATTTCCTCAAGGATTATGGAATTTTTTTACAAAAAATGGATTTTTTTTATCAAGATCTTTTGAAAGATTAGATACATCTTTTTCGAATATATGGATTCTAGAATTTTCATTATCATGTATCTTATTTATCTTACTAATTTTATTCTCATGAAATTGGGGAAACCAAAATACATGTTCAAATGAAGTTAAAGCATTATATTCTTATGATGAAGATTCTACATCTAAAGAATCTTAATATTCTTCATTTAGAAGATTCAAATTGATGAAAATATTTGTTAATGATTCATACGTGTGTACCTTATCCATAAAACATTGATATTTAGTTGGAATTTTGGCTATAAGACCAATAGTGTTTTGTCCAAAATATTCACTATCCAAATATTCATCAGAATAATCACCACCACTAGCACTCCATGTGTCTCTAACATTCAGTACATTATTAGAGGTAAACTTTTAGAACATCTTTTTTTTATTTCTAAATTCCTATCCATTCTTTCTTTTACATTGTGCATAGGAGATAATATAATCTAATATGATCTTCCCTCTTTCATTCATAATGAGTTAGTTTTGAATCGTTCTTATCATTTCATTATTTCTTGTTATATCTAAATTGGAAATCATTCTTTCCCACAATCTTGTTCATTCGTCTAGAAGGATTGGAATGTTCATACTCAGAATGATCACTTTATCTTTATTTAGATATAAAAATATATTTATTATCTTTTGATCAAGTAACTTTTTTTGGGTTTATGGATTACATGTAATTTTATGTAGTAGTAATAGAAACACTACCATTACCATTAAATTTTTAATGCTTTCTACATCTCTCTTTATTCTATTTTCTTGTTTTAGAATATTCCCAATTAACACATCAAGAGTGATGTTTGGAACATTACTATTGTCATAAATAGATGTTATTTTGTATTATCACTCATTAGGCATAATATCTCTTATCATATCTTTATGAAAATAATAATCAATTCCTTTCTCACGCATAAACTGAAGGATATTGACGATAGTAATAAAACATTATTGAACTTCCCAATTAGGTTCTCCACAAGGAAACATAAAACCATGATATCTAGCTCTAAGCATAACCCTTTATTTTTTAATAACCCAAGATATACCAAAACTTTTAACATCTAATTTTTTCCTGATGCAATTAGTATAGTTACAAGATAAAATATCTCTATAGAAATTTTAAGTCATTAAACATAATAATGAATTTCATACCTTAAAGTTAAGTTGATAATTTTTTTCATGATTAGTGAATTTTATAATTTTCTTATCAAAAATCATGTAATATCCAGTTAATATAACAAAGTTATCCACACTAGTATTGATAAAAAAAATATTCATCTAATCTCTCGAGTACTCATAATCATTTCCATAAAAAATAGGTGGTCTGGTAGGATTTACATTGTCTATAGGACCAACGTTCATTCATTATATTCTATAAGAAAATATAACAAATATTTTCCTCAAAAAGATTAATGAAAAAATGTTTATAATACCTGAACAAGTAATGTTAAGGAAGAATAGTTGAGCAAGAAAACATATATGTATATATAAGTATTTCAAGGACCTCCTCTAATACCTTTTATACGATTGAAATGTATATGTCAATTTCTCAATTAAAAGAGGGGTGGGGTGAATATTAGGTTTACAAATATTCATTTTCAACCTTAAGAAAATATATGTTTAACAAAGTTAAACTTGGTGGATTCACAAAACCTCATTAGTTATTAACAAAAAACAATCTTTCTTAAATAAAAGAAACATAAGACAAGTTTACTTATGAAATGATTCTACCGTAAAGTATATAAAATATTTTTTATATAATAGTATACAAAGATAAGAAAGTGTGATAATGTTAAACTCTATTTCTTTAAAAAAATCAGCAGAATTAAAATTTGTTAAAAAATAGGAAAAGTATAACAAATATATTAACCAAACGGAAGGGTGTCTAACATCCTTGGATCAAGGTTCCTTGATTTATACTTTCAAAAGGTCAATCTTTCCCATACAAGGGTAAGACAAAGATATGAATATAAATATCTATTTTTCTTTCTGTAAAATCCCTTGATCTATTAGGTGGTCAGAACATCTGTCTTCTTATACATATGTCCTTGATTGATTAGAATGAATCAGATTCATAATAGTTATGATGAAAAAGATTTTTCAATCATGAAAAAGTTGTTCACATTATTTGTACAAGGTAGATTGGTAAAGATATTTTGCAGCAAAAAATCTCTCTCTGGAAATCAGAACTCTTGAAATTAGTTATCTCGAAAACACAAAACCTCTCTGATCTCATTCAAATAGATGGGTATTTATAGGCATGGATTCCAATGGTAGAATTTCTCCTCCAACATTCAAATTTTAATTTATTTCTTGGAGGGACCATTCCATGTGTCACACTACCAGCAGTTAGTTACGAATAGATTATATGACATCGTTTCATGTAAGAAAATATGAGAAATATTGTCTTTTTTAAGATATGACAATATTAAATAAAAAAATTATTAATAAACTTATGTACAATAGGATCCAAGGAAATGAGATGATATTTTAAATAAATGAGGAAACTGTAAAAAAAATATTTAATTATATTCATAATAATGTTGGTACCTGAATCTAAAAATTACCAATTTTAGAATCTATTTTCTATGTGTATTATGTTTTGATTTCAAAAGAAACCAGATTCTGATTTAAGAAGAAAATATAGTTTGATTTCAGAAGAAATAAAATTCAGACTTCATGAGAAATCTGAGTCTGATTTTAAAAGTTATAGAAGTCAGATATTAGAAGAAATAAGAGTCTAATATCAGGATGAATCAAAGTATTATTTCATAAGAATTCGAAGTCTGATTTCAAGAGAAATCAAGGTTTGATTTGAGAAAAAATCAGAGTCTGATTTCAGATGAAATCATATTTCCAATTCTGGGGAAATCAGATTCTAAGAAACTGTAAGGATGTATGTTATATAAGGATCTGAATTTATCCATTATGAAAAATATGGTTAGATTTGGTTTGAGAAAAAACTATATAAAACATTGGAAACCATAGGTATAAAAAATTCTTAAAAAATGAAAATTTTCTTGAAGAGATATATCCTTAGTGAAAGATAGTTTTCCATAAAAAATGTCTGTGATTTTCAAAACATAATAGAATAGAAAACTCATAAAGGAACTTTTTAAATTAATAATATTTTGAATAAATGGGTTTCAATGTTAATATTTTAATATTATGTGGTGAAAGATATGATATTATGTATTCCAGAAAATAGAAAAGGTTTGGTCTCATGGAAACTATATCTTATGTAATTATTCACATTAAATTCCCTTTTGTATTTTTATTAGTATGTAAATATTAAAATAGTGAGGATGTAAAATTTTTATAAAGATATAACATCCTAGGTTTTATGAGCCATTATTATCATTATATATATTAATAATAATACTGTTATTATTTTATGTCTGTATTATTAAATATTTTTTTCTATTTTTTTTAAAGTATTGAAACATGTTTAGAAAATAATCCCCAAAGAATATAGACTAAACTAAATATCTTTTATTCCTTCATAACATGTATATTTAAAAAAACAAAATTATATATTGAATACCATGGATTATTTCTCACTATTTTTGAAATACATAAATTAAATGTTCGTAAATTAATTCGGGATGATAAAAAAATTGTTGCTAGGAAATCACATACATCATCTTCAAAATTTGGATCACCAACAATTAAACATGATCTATAATGAAGAAGATCACTATGAAAGGAGAAATCATGACAAAAAGGTTACACCTAAAAATAAGTATTGTGCCTTGAAAACTAAGACTGTAATGAATGACTTATTTAACATATATATATTTATATAAGAATGTCATATAGAAATTTAAAATATATTCATTACAAAAATGGTTTTTGGACACATATCCCATAGGTATATGGATGTTGTACTATTAAGTTGTAAAATTATAATAATATAACTCACAATTTCACATTAAAATTGTATATACATATATATATATATATATATTAAATAAAACATGTTATGATGTATCAATTTAATTCAAATAATTACATTAATAACAATGGTTTAATAAAATTAATAATAACAATATAAAGATTTAATGTTATTTTTAAATTTTATTTATTAAAAGTGTCATGTATTATTTTTTTCAAAGAAAAGATTTCTTAATTATTATATATTTTATTCACATAAAAAAATTTAGAATATTTAAAATAATATAATATATGAAATAATATATTAAAATAGTTTATATTAGTAGTTTATATGAATTAAAATTAACAACATTTAATGTTTTAAAACATCATTAATTCAATAAAATATATTTTTCTTGTACAGTTTAATTTAATTTAAATCAAACATTTATATATAATAGATAAAAAATTTGAAAAAAATGAAAAAAATTCATCAAAATTTTGATAGTATGATATTTTTTTATAATTTTTTTTGTTGAAAAATGGTTTATTGGGAAATATATCAATTAAATATATTCATATAAATTAATATTATGAAATAATTTAATTTATATAGTTTGTAATTAAGAAATAAAAATCGGTATTTTAAATTAATATTTGATCTCAATGATTGTGTCTCTCCCATTTCTAGAAATAATTAAAATTAAGCATTAATAAAAATATATTATTGACAGTTCTTTTAATTATTTTTCTTAATGTTGAAAATCAAATTTGAATGAATTTAAATCCCTATTTACTTTTTTTTATAATAAACCAAATTATGTATTTAAAATAACTCTCATTGATAATCTTATCAAGTATATAAATTTATAAAATGACCAATTCATCTTTCCAAAAAAATTACGTGTTACAGGTATTTCTTTAAAAAATTAACATTTCAATCCCATAAAAAAATTATCATAATATTTATAAATTATAAATAATAATATTTAAATTAAAAATATGTTCCAATATTATCTGTTTCCATAAATTTTATAAATACAGATAATCATAAATTTATATGGTAAATGTAAATTATGGTGAAAATAAATTCATATAAACTCACCAGTTTGCCTATAAAATGAGTCAATTGGAATAATATCACCCCCAAAATACAACCACCATAGTTTTAGCAATTTTAGGTTATTTTACTGTGCATATTAATATTACATTAATTAAAATTTAATCGTTATATCTAAATCATCCACCCCCTTCTCTTATAAAGTGGTATCACTTAAATGACATTTGGACTCATCTTTGATTCGAATATCTCTTTTGAACACTTCCAAAGTTACCTTCCTAGAACCCTCTACAATTCCCATAATCATATGGGGTTATTTTGTTTCTTATTACATAATTTCCATGTTTTTCTCTATGAGAAAAACCATCATTCAAAGGAGGATAAACCACAATCGAGTACGAAGGAATATAAGAAATGATTTTTAAAAAAAAATTAATTCATTGAGATGAATTTTAGTTTTGGAACATAATTTCATATAAATGGTGAGAATAATAACAATTTAATATACAATTTAATTAATTATTCTTATACAATATATTTTAACTTTTATAAAAATCTCTCTTTCATTCATGGGTTTTCTATTTTAATTTTACTCGAGATGTAGTAGTTATATGGAACTAATTTCATTCCCATGTAATCATAAATTTTCTACATTATCGTGTTTTATTAATCCATGTTTATGCATAAAATTATTTTTAAGTATCTTATTTTCTCTTGTTTACTTGGTATGTTATATATTTTCCTTTATATCTTCTTCCATGATGAAATAATCTATAAAATAAAAATTTTACATAATAATTAACAACCCTTATAATATACAACCGATATTTTCCTTCTTGTCTATAATTTTACATCCCTCTAATATTCTCTCTTATAATCAGAATCCTATTTTTTTATCTCATGTTACAATAAATTTCTATTTTATTTTTTATAAAATGTTATTTTTTACTATTTTATGTTATGGATTTTTAAAATGGTTATTTAAAATGTTTTAAAAAATCAATATATAATAAATAAATGGTTTAGTTTTCCTCACTACATTCATTTTTTATAAAACATATTTGTTTTTCAAGATTTATTATTAATGATTTATCTAAATCCAATAGTTATTAATGTGTTTAAACATTATATTTTTAAATAAAATTTTATTTTTAACGTGAACATACCATTTTCCAACCAATGAGAAATAAATTTTTAAAAATTAATTTAAAAAATTTCACCAATTTCCTGAAGAAAGTGTTTATTTGATTGTAAATTATTCTTGATGAAATTAATTTTGAAATGATAATATGAAATACGATTTTGTAAAATTTTATTGGATCAAACATTTTTTCATGACGTCAATTTAAATGACACCATATTAAAGAGTTTTTAGGGATTCATTATGACATGATGAATGAAATAGATTTTACATCCCATGGGTTTTCATTACATTTTAAATGATTGATTTCTTATTTCACATGCATTTATCAGAAGATTATAACAGGGACCAATATCACCGTTCAATTCATTAGTTAACTCCTTATATCACATAAGATTAATAAATTTTTTGTTACTATGATGTGAGAAGAATTGATATCATATTTGTTTGAATGATATTGAGAAATATTGATCACATGTTTTTGTATAAATTTTATATAGGAATATTTGTTCACAAGATTTCAATTTCTTATTAAATTCATTAATTATTGTTCATATTATTATTAAATGAAAGTAAAAAATCTTTATTGTATTATTATTATCGATATTTCCTTTTGATTAATGTCTCATGATTCAACTGACAATTTCAAAGGTATATGTTTGTTCTTTTGGATCACATGTGATTACATCATATCATATAGTTAACTATTATTTCCATATGTCCATATCAATATAATATTTCTTATATGTTAATTGTTTATCTCTTCCTTATGATATAACTATTGATGAAATGTTGATATGTTTTCCAAAAATTACATTTTGAGAACACATATTTATTAAAGTTTCAATCCCGTGGTTATTAAGATTATTATACCTTTTGAGATTTCTTGAAATGACGAAGAAAATTTTATCTATAAAGGAATATTCACTTGTTTATAAAATATTTTTCCCATATAAATAGCCCTTCAAAGACACTAAAACTACATGTTATTTGAACTATATGATATTATCATCAAATATATGTATATATTATGAAAGTGATATCAAATAAAATAAATTAAATTGATTAACTAAATGTGTTAATCAATTTCTCATATATATTTTCTTCTAGACACTCCTATTCATATCTTTATCACTTCCAAATTTTCATAATTTTAAAATATCATAGTATCCATATTTCCTATGGAATATTTTTTTATTACAGTATTTTCAATAAATATCTATCACTACATCATAATCTTATATCCATTTTGATTTTTTTTTTGTTTTTTTTTCACACAATATTTAGTCCCTATATTTATGATACACTATTAACTAATAATAATTATTTGAGGATGTTTTAAATATTAATATTATTCATTGATAAAAAACATTGTATTCTATAAATAAATTATAGAATATTTAGAAGACTAATTATATCATTGAAAATTTAAAAACCCAATATGATAATCAAATAAAACATTTTCTTTATAATTATTGTTTAAAAATTTCATGAAAAATAGATAATTGTGATAAATAAGCATATCACCATGAGAAAATTATAAATTCAGGAATGAAACCTTTATAATAATTTATATCGTACCTCAAAACTTCAATTTTATAAAACCATGTTGTATTATTGAAACGTAATCCATTAATTAATTTTCAGACACATATAATCACATTGAAATATGAACAAAATTTGATAACAAATTAATATCAAATGGTCAAAAGTAAATATAAAATAAAATATTCCATATATCATAAATAATATTGGTTGAAAATATAATATAGATATATCTCTTTATTTTATACTTCCAAAACTTCATATAATATCATGTGATTTTATATTGAAGAGATTTTCTTTATTTTAGGATGCATCATCGAGTTTTCAATTATATTGCAATGCCTTTAGACTCTCTCATCGCTAAATTTTACTTGTACATGAATATTACATTACAAAAATTCTTATAAAACATCAAAATTTTACTTCTATTATAAATAATAATTTTTTATATCAATTATCATATTCATATGAAAGAAATCAAAAAAATATTTTTTAATTAATTTATGATATTATTAACATTGAATTGATGACATCATTCATGAATTGATTAATACATGAAATATATAACTAAATAATAACTAACAGGTTTTCTATATAGATAAAAAAATTATAATTTTTTTATATTTTTCTAACACTATAACATTTTTTAAAAATATAAAAGAAATTGATTATTTAAAAAAATCATAATGTTATAGATAAATTAAATGTGTGGGAATTGTGTTAAAAAATTGAATAATTTTATATGGAATATCAGTTAAAAATAATGGTTTCTAGAAATCATTTAGACATATTTGAATATTGGTATATTATAATTATTAGGAAATGATTTTATTTAATGTTTTTAAACAGAATATTCTGCGATTATTAACATTAAAAAATAATTTTTTTTCATCATATAATTAACCTATTTCTTAGCAAGATGTTATTGTAGAAAGTCTCAATAATGGGGTGAATTTATTTCATATGAAACCTTAAAAAAAGAAACCAATGTCTTAAAATCGTAACTGAATATATCTCACTTTTATAATATATATATGTAGTTGAAATTTAAAAGATATATTAATAATTCCAATGGAGAATATTATATATTCATTGTTCAAATATACAGATTTACACTACACTGATCACTCTCTCAATAAGGATAGTGTTATTCACTATACATGTATTTTTTAGGGACCTCAAAAATGAGTACAATAAACTAAAACATGTTAAAAAAATTTAAGAATAGATTTAAATGGTATTACTATTTTATAAGTCTGATCATTGGACATCTAAAACATAAATTAATGAGGGAACATTTATTAATATGTTCATTGAAAAGTGATTTTGAATTTAGTACATTTTTGAATTTAAAAACATACAAATGGTTAATCATTTTCATTGAGAAATAACACAACATATATGAGTTTCTCTAGATGTTCTTGAGATGTATATGTCTTAAATGAACAATAGATTCTATTAATTCTATGTTACACAAAAATCCCATAAAATATATAAAATTTTGATTAAATGTGCGTTATGATTCAATCATCGCATTATATATTCATATATTTTAGATGGAACAATGCATTAATATTAATTTTAGAGAGAGAAATAAATTAATAAAAAGGGAAAGATCTGTAAATATCATTAGTAATTATTCTATAAAAATGGTATGTTTATAGATATTGTTCAATATATTATTAGTCGATCATGGAATATAAGTTTTGATTTGAAACATAATAATTTATAATTATCCATTTCATTATTCAAATAATCATGTTTTGATGAAACAAAATAGATATGTGGAATTATAATAGAATAAAAAATAGTAATAACTTATTTGATAACACAATTAAATATTATAAAATACTCAACTTCATAAATATTAATATCCATATTACATTTCATTGTGATACACTTTCTAATATGAAATGTTTTCTAAACATAAGTCTTTATTAATTTTTATGATACTCTAATACATCATATGAATTTTTATATAGAAAAAATATTTTTATTTATTGAAAATTTGTTTATTATAATTATATGTTATGTCTCATATGGTATTATTCATTATATGATATTAAACATCACAAATTGGTGGAGAAAATTTTTTATGAGAAAATTTTACAAGTTGTGTTATATCTTCTACACATGTAAGATATTCTATCCTCATATATTTTTTTCACGATATAGGTTGTATGAAATTATTAGCTTTTTGATACTTTAATTTAACACATATACAATGTGTCTGACATTTTAGCTTCATAATATGACTCCAATTAATTTTTCCCTTTATGAGATACTACAACCTCCATCATATTATAATTTGCATACATGAGACATTTATAAGATATTTTACTTTTCCATATTTATGAAATTTAGAGTCTTCTCATAACATTTCACCATTTTGTAGGATATTTTCATTGTAAGAGAAGTATCCAATCATGATAGATCATTAAATATTAACATACTCGTAGGATATTTTCCTTAAAAATAAAAATATATCTAAATATCAAAGGCTAAATTGATTTTTTCACATATAATAATACATAAAAAATAAAAATTATTCTATAAAAACATTTAATAAAAAATAATTGTAATATAAGGAAATTTATTTAAGCATTAAAAAATATTAAATATGGGGATATGTTGGAAAAATAGAAGTGTGTCCACAAATCTCTACATTATTACAGACTACAATATCTATAAAAATTCAAAACAAATGTTACCAATCCTATTTAAGATTAATAAAATTTTTATATTATATATATAAATTCCAAATTAACTGATATCTAAATTATTAAATGATAATAGTGTTATTGAACATTCAATATTTCACACGAAAATTATAGAGATTATAAAAATTAAGGATTTAAATGAATAAAATTATATCATTGACTTGGTTAAATTGAGTAATAGTAAAATGTCATTAATATTTTTAATCAATACCAATTATAATAGATATAAAAGAAATATATAAGGGAATAGAAAATGGAATATAATAATAGATTCATTGATTATGTGAAAATAGGGTTTTCAACAAGATATAATTTTCTTATTACCAAGCTAAGACATTGTTGGATTGTGTTTATGTGGTTATTTCATAAAGAAAAATAGGCAAGGATAGATCTTTGGCATGTAAACTATATAACGAATGATACAAATGGTATATCTCACCTACATATATATCTAAACAATAATATTCTCAAAAAAACCTTATATATCAATGAATGTGTTCTCATAAAATCCAAGAAATTTTCTTTAGAGTCCAGATATTTTATTTTTTTATTATTTTTTTCGTAATAAAATAATGTTTTTAGAAGAGGTGGGAAGAAATACTGGCATGGATCTTTTTAAATACTTCTAGGTTTCTTTTTTAATATTGGGTATATGGATCAAATATAGATTGAATATTTTTATAAGAAGTGGAAAATTGATCCTGAAATTCACGACATATAGTTTTTTATTTTTTATTTGATAGACTGCATAAAAAAATATGTATCATTTTGACAAAAAAATTATATTTAATAAATGATTATTTTTATCCATTCCATTTATTTTTAGGGATAATCATATCCCACTTTTGAAGGATGGGTTAATGGGGAAAAAATTTAATAGTTTTCTCAAAACTTCTACTAAAAAGACTAATAAATCTTAAGAGGGTACATAAAAAATCACCATAGCTTATAGGCAACTAAAAAATAAAAAATTTAGAGAATCAAAATTATTTAGTTACAAAAAATTCAATTTGGTAGAAAACATCATGAAATTATAATAAATAGTATGATATATTTTCAATAGACGTCCTTTATGAACTGATAAAAATCATGTTCTATACATATAGTCATCCTCAACTATAAAGTGATCTTCATAATAATAAATCACTGATATTATAGAGGTGATAATGGATTTTATGGACTCCTTCTTTGAGTCTATAATTAACATCCCATGTTTTAGAGGTGATAGCCCATGGGGATTCATGGGATTTATCGAGATAGTCTAAATGATCATTAATATAATCTACCATTTTAATCAATGAATCTTGATTTGAAAAAAATATACTATCATAGAATCCAATAACCATTCAAAATAATAAATCTATATGTATATTCATCAATAGTTTTTATAGGATGAGGTTTCACTATTGGAATAATTTTAATATACTCGAATTGAGATATTATTATTTTCATCACAAGATAATATTTTTTCTAAACTTCATTATTAACTATTTCATTATATTATAAAACTATAATGGATAAATAATCATGATCAAATGGAAAATTGAGAATTATTTCAGTTTTATCATTTAAAAAAGGTATTATCAAATTAGAATTTGACTTATGATTGGAATTATCTTTAACATCTAAAACTAGATCTAAAAAACATCACATCTCAACACATTGTAATGTAATACTAGCAAAAATAATTTATGTGAAAGTGTGATGTTATTTTTTAAAAATGGTAATATTATAAAATCGAATAACTACCCATGCAACACCATTTTTTTCATCCACCTATTCTGTTGCATATTTTGGTTTCATAAGAACCATATTCCAAAACAAAGTAATTTCTCCATCCCATTTTTTCCTCTGTAGTACCAGGAATGTATTTCATGAGGAAATAATATTTCCCAACTATATATGAAACAATTGGTCTAGAGTGAATATCTATGGTAGTTCTAACTATTGAAATATTAGTATTCTCATAATTCACATTTCACAATGAATGGATTCTATACCAATAACCTTATAAATAAACCAATATAATGTTAGAAATATTCTAATGTACATTAATAGGAGAAACTAAATCCACATTCTCCATAGAATTAGTCATTGGGACCACCACATCATGTATTTTTTGAGAAAATAGGTCATTTATGGGTATATGAATTGCATAATGATTACTAACCATTTTCTCACCTTGGATAGATTCATCTTTATCTCTATCATTAGAATCATCCATGTGTTCATCATAAAATATTTTATCCATAGAAACAGGTATAGAAATAAAATAAGTTATTATTTTTATATCTATTCTTATCAAAACATGATTATCATTTTCTATTTCATCAACTATGTCATTCTCTAGCAAAAATACTATAAGATAAAAAAATATCCTGGAGGATCTTGTATCCACCATGGAATTCTCCAAAATTGTATAAGTAAGGTTGATTCTGTAACATCCCAAGTAAGTAATGAATAATATATATTTTTATCTATGTCAATTAATGAACTAGATAGTGTTTTAGAGGATTAAAATGAAAATAAATCCAATCTTAAGCCTGGAATACACTAATATTTTTAAAAGATTGTTTTACTTCCTTTTGATGGCAAACCATTTTTAAATCTATCTTTTGAAAATATTATAATCTATGTTTGTCAAAATAAACATATTGTTTATTATTGGGACATCAAAATTTACTTTTTGTGAATTTTTGGTATTTTTCAGACAATGTTCATTTTTTAATGAATAGTTGAAAATACTGCATTTTACATCAAAACTGCTTTTTAATCTAATTTATTTATATGATTAGATAATCTTTTGAATTGTTTTTGAAGTGAAATTAGAATATATTTTTACAATTTAATCCAATGGTGGTCATTTGAATCAATTTCACATTGAAATTAGACTTAAACTGGTATCAATCTTTTGATACTTATTATTTCATAAAAACACGCTATTTGCTCTGATAGCGGGAATTAATTATTAAATTAATTAATGTGACTTATATGTTTTGAATTTTGTAAAACGGACTTCATTTTTGAATTCAGAATATCAAATATAGCTTAGGGTGATTTTTTGGGATTTTTCGGAAAAACTTCAATTTTTGATGAATAGTGAAATCACTAAGTTTTAGTTAAAGAAACTGATTTATCATTTAAATGAAACTTTTTCACTTCTGTGATTTGATTTTCAAAAATCCGACATACATGGTTGTCATTAAGAAGTAAAATGTGGTTCAATGAGATTAAAATAATTTTTTGGTGAATAGTAACTTATTAAGTTTTTAATCGCGATTAGTGGTAATTAGTGTAGTTTAAGGTAAAAATAATGCTTTAATAATATGAAATGACCTAGACACATGTCCTAACCTTATTGTATGTGTCATAGCGGACCAAGACAATACATGGGTCAACTTGGGTACCCCATGGAGCCACTTTGGTTGGGAAATGACATAAATAACTTTTGATTTAATGTTAAAGTAAAAAATGACACAAAAATGAGTTATTTTACTAAAAAAATTTTACATGGGGTTTTAAAAGTTAGATTTTTGACTATAAATATTAATTAGAATGATAAAACTATTTCCTACATCATAGTATTTTTTTTATAATTTTTAGACATTAAATAAATTAAATTATTTATGAAATCATGATGATTCAGTGATGACCTCATTATTTAACGATTTAAATAAAATGGAAAGATAATGTAAACTCTAAGGCCTAAGCATTGCCAAAACCAATTGGATGAGTGGATTTATAACCCTTATCACCTTATACTCGAATTATGTCTATGTGGGACCTTTTGAATCCGAATACCATTTTAAAATAAAGTAACTTATCTTTACTTTCCAAGAGGGCCCCTCCTCTCCTCTTATAAAAGCCCCCCACCTCTACCTCCTTACCCACACTCCCAAAGCCTTTGTCTCGGCCAACCCCTTCCCATTTTGGCTCTCCACATCCCTCTATTACTCCTTGAAGCCTCACATTGGGCAGAATCCTTCCCAAGGAAGCCTTTGAGCTCAAATCAAAGAGAGTTACCCGATTTTAAGGTAATGTCTTCTTTTGAGTCCTTTTGATTTATTTTTCTTCTCCAACCCCCTAAACTCTTTTTATTCTTTTCTTTTGTAAAAAATATAGTATCCTAAATATACTAGGATATTTTTATAAGAAGGATTCGAGCTACACTTACACACAACTACATCTAATGGTTAGAGAACATACTGTTTCTGTGGATGGGGAATTTCTGCCTCCCGAAACGATGATTGTTCAACATTCTTTTAACACCTTCAAAGGTGGCCATTAAGATGAAAATATATTTATATATGATATATAATCTATTTATGTTTTCCTTAAGCTACTGTATTTTTCATTTTGGGCATACCTTTATGGTTTCCATTATGGGTAAACGCGATATCTTCATTTAAGGAAGTGCGGACTACCGCCCCATCAAAGTGATTTGATTCGTTAAATACCATATGTGGGACTTATAAAGGATGGAACTATGATATTATATATGATATTATACTGGAATAATAATATATGTTTATATCATTATGATTCCATTTTATAAAATACGAAATAGAAATGAAAGTAGCGTTCATGCGTACGTACGGCTTACCGTCTCCATGAACGGTGCATTTCATTTCTTACCTCTAAATGATTATGTAATATTATAAATTCACGTATATACTGGATATATATGATATATATGATATATACATCATGATTATAATTCTGGATATAATGGATACATAAACAACTTGAAATTATAAAGGGCTTATTTTTGACTCAAGTACCAATGATCGTTAAAACGACCGTTATTAACATAAATAATTACATAGTGTACATGACATGGAAATAAGTGATATAAAAGGAATAATGAACTTGAAAAAGGTTCTTAAACAAGTATAAATTAACTCAAGTTTATTATTCAGGACATTAAAGAACGATCGAGTCAAGTCGGACCCGAGGTATGGGACTTCATCTCAATCTCCTTTCATTGAGGCATATTTTGTTTTATACACAACCTTATTTTATACGGTGTATAAACCCCTTTGACTTTTACGTTTATCCAAAAGAAATATTTTTTATACGAAGCATTTTACTAAACGACAAAAGGTAATGTTATTTTCGTACGTATGCGGCGACAACAACTTCTCCGCTGCTGTGACCGTTATTTGAGTTTCGGCTTCCTCTACAAGCTATACCTTTTTTTTAAAAGAAAAATAAATACAATGTTTTAATTTTATTTTATTTTGTTATTTAAAATGGTTTTCAAAAAGTTTTTATATCAATGTGTTGTATTGATATCTTGGGATTGAAAGATGGGAATGTTATGTTTCCTTTATGCATGTTTTATGTGATACGATTTTGTTGAGGTTCTTGGGCATTTTTATGAAGACGGGTGGTTCCGTGGTAAAAGAAGGATGGGTGATCCCGATATAGCTCTCCAATACATTGGGTAATGACAAGGAGTGTGACGTTATGGTTTCTCCAAAGATATTTAGGGAATATACTGTGATGGGTATTCCAAACGTAACCAAGAGGTTTACTCCCTACGTAAGAATGTTATGAATGCCTCAAGTTACCTTTATGTCTTATGATTTCTATTATTTATTCATGATTTGATAAGGTATGTTAAAGTTCTTATGTTTTATGGGTAAAGTATGATTTCATTCTTAAGTATATATGTACCCATGTTTCCTTTCCATATTTTTATATCCCTTACTGAGCTTTTTATGCTCATCCCAAGTTTTTTGAAATGTTTTTCACAGGTCAAGGGAAAGGTACATGATATGATGATAGTGTCAAGGAAGTGTCAAGAAAGAATCCATGTTTTATTTTAAATATGTTTCCATTTATGGGAATGAAGAATACTATCTTTATGTAACCACTTTGTCTATATGTGGAATGTAATGAAAGTTTTATGATCTAATTCTCTAAAACCCTAAACCCGAAAAGATCCTCAATGTGTAATCTTGTAATAACTCAAGATTAAGTAAGGTTTAAGGCTGGCGCCTTATAGTTGGTATCAGAGGTCAGTTTAGATATCTTTAGGAGTTATAATTCTATTAAATGATTATCCAAAAATATTTTTTTTAAATGATATAGAATTTGAAGATTACCATGTTGCTTCATCTAAGACATGTTTGTTCAGAATGGTTTTCCGCAGAGGAAACAGGGAAGCAGTGCTAGGAAGGCATACAGAAGGAAATAACCTTCCGAATCAGCATCTCGGGATGGTCGGAATTGGAACTGAATAGTTTGTTGCAGTGATGGAATAGTTGACTCAGGCTATAAATGGTGGTGGTATCCATGCACGAGATCAGCCAGATCAACCGCAGAGGAACATGTCAGTGGTGGAACATTTCATGAGGCAACATCCCCCATCTTTCAGAGGATCATCTTACCATATGTTAGCTGAAGGGTGGATTAAATCACTAGATAAGATTTTCGATGTCATGGGGTGTCCAGACAATCAAAAGGTTAGTCTTGCTATTTACCGTTTGGAGGGTGAGGCAGATCAGTGGTGGTCGATGGTTAAAAATATCAGGGACGCTGATGAGATTGATGCTCTCGACTGGGATGAATTCAAAGGTATGTTTCTTGAGAAGTATTTTCCTAAGGCTGTTCGACTTAGGGTGGAAAATAAATTCATGGAATTGAGGCAAGTGGAAGACTCAGTGGCTGCCTATGAAAAAAGGTTCACTCTATTGACAAGGTATGCTCCAAATTTTATCCGAGACCTTGATAGTAAAATCAATCGTTTTTACTCATGATTAAAGCCAAAAATATTTAAGGGCATTATCTTCTCGTGAGTTTAAATGTTATGAAAAGCTTGTTCGATGTGCTGAGAAGGTGGAAATGGAGTTTGCCAAGGACCAAGTGTTCTATAATAACCAGCAGAAGAAGAGACCCAGGTGGCAGGAGAAAGGTAAGAATTCTTCAAAAAAGTATGATGGTATGAAAACTAAGTTTCCAGTTTGCGATAAATGTGGAAAAAGGCATGCGGGGGAATGTCTTCTGAATTTTGGAAAGTGCTACCGATGTGGTAAGATGGGACATAAGGCTCGTGATTGCATTGAAAAGATCAGGGTGATGGTAAGACCAAATATGATTTATAGATAGTGAAATGTTATAAGTGCAATGAGATGGGTCACTATGCAAACGAGTGTCCGACAAAGAGCTTGAGTGATGGGAAGCAGTTAAACTACAAGCAAAAAGGGGTGGTGAAATCTTTTGCAACTACTTCAACAAACGTTGGACCATCAAATGAAGTTGTATCAGGTACTTTGTTTGTTTTTTCATATTATGCCAGTGTGTTTTTTGACTTGGGGTCTACACATTCTTTCATCTCTGATAACGTTTCTAGTAAAATGGGAATACCATCTCAAGAAGTGACTCCTGAACTTGTAGTAAAAACACCTGGGGGAAATGTTGAGGCAAATAGAATTTATAAGAATCTTCCTATCCTTATCCGTGGAAAGAACCTACTTGCGAACCTTATTGTTTTACCTCTAGTACAGTTAGATGTTATCCTGGGTAGGGATTGGCTCTCAATTTACCATGCTAAGATTGACTGTAGAGCTAAAGAAGTTTCTTTTCAGAAAGACTTTCAGTTTGTGTACAAGAATGAACCCTTACTATTGATAACTTATCAAGAGGCCAATAAACTTGTAAAACATGGAAATGAATTTTACCTTGCACACATCGTTGAAAATAAAGGAACTGTTCATATTAATGATGTGCCAGTGGTAAATGAGTATCCTGATTTTTTTCCTAATGAGTTTCCTGGAATAATACCAGATCGGGAAGTTGAGTTTACTGTTGACTTAGTTCCTGATGCTAAGCCAATTTCAAAACCCCCTTATCGAATGGATAAATTTGAACTTTTAGAGTTGAAGGATAAATTGCAAGATTTATTAGAGAAAGGTTTCATTCGACCTAGAACATCACCTTGGGGTGCTCATGTTTTATTTGTTAAAAAGAAAGATGGTTCTATGAGACATTGCATTGATTATAGGGCCTTGAATAATATCACTGTTAAGAACAAGTATCCTTTGCCTCATATCGATGATTTGTTTAATCAGCTCCAGGGAGCTCAGTTTTTTTCAAAGATTGACCTGAGATCGGAGTACCATCAGCTGAAGGTAAAGGAGGAAGATATTTCGAAGACCGCGTTCCGTACAAGATATGACCATTTTGAATTTGTAGTAATGCTTTTTGGGCTAACCAATGCACCTGCTCTATTCATGGACTTAATGAATATAATTTTCCATGAGTTCTTGGATAAGTTTGTTGTGGTTTTCATTTAGGATATTTTGGTGTTTTCTAAAATTAAAGAAGAGCATGAAAGACATTTAAGGGTTATCTTACAAACCATAAGAGAAGAGAAACTATATGGAAAATTCAGCAAGTGTGAGTTTTGGTTGCAACAAATTTCTTTCCATGGTCATATTGTTTCTAAAGATGGAATAACTGTTGATCCTGCAAAAACAAAGGTTGTGGAAGACTGTCCAAGACCCACAAATGTAACTGAGATTCGTAGCTTCCTTGGTTTGGCAGGCTATAACCGAAGGTTTGTTAGAAATTTTTCACTGTTTTCTAGTCCAATGAATAAGCTAACTCGGAAGGGTGTTAATTTTATCTGGACAAAATAATTTGATGATTGTTTTCAGGAATTGGAAAGAAAATTGGTGAATGCTTCAGTTTTGGAACTACCTTCCAGGAATGGTGATTTTGTTATATACAGTGATGCTTCATTGAAAGGACTTGGTTGCGTCCTAATGCAGAATGATCTGGTAATTGCTTATGCTTCACATTAGTTGAAAACTCATGAGGTAAATTACCCTACACATGATTTGGAATTAGCTGCTGTTGTTTTTGTTTTAAAAATTTGGAGGCATCATTTTTATGGAGTAAAGTGTGAAATATATACCAATCACAAAAGTTTAAAGTATATATTCACTCAGAATGAATTGAACATGAGACAAAGGAGATGTCTAGAATTAATCAAGGATTATGATTGTACAATTCATTACCATTTGGGAAAAGAAAATAAAGTGGCTGATGCTTTGAGTCGAAAAAGTAATGCTTCATTAGCAATGTTGCGTTTGGAACCTGATCCTTTGGTTAAGGATTTGATGAACTTTGGCATAGAAGTTGTTGGTGCAGGAAGTTCTTCTGTTTTGTTTCAGGTATCTGTGAGATCATCTCTATCAGATAGAATCAAGAAAGCACAAAAGCAAGATAGTGAGTTGCAGAAAAAGGTAGAGCTGGTTCAGAAAGGTAAGTTGTCTGAATTCAACATTGATAATGATTGCGTTTTTGAGATTTGGGAAGATATTGTGTGTGCCTTGTGATTCACGGTTGAAGAGAGAGTTGTTATGTGAAGCTCATAGTTCTCTGTTTTCAGTCCATACTGGTAGTACTAAGATGTACAGAGATCTGTGGGAGTATTACTGGTGGGATTTAATGAAAAGAGATATTGCTGACTTTACTGTGAAGTGTTTGACCTGTCAGCAGGTTAAAGCAGAGCGACAGTTACCGAAATGGATTCTTCAGCCTCTACCAGTGCCAGAGTGAAAATGGGAGAATATATCCATGGACTTTGTTGTGGGATTACCGAAGGAATCTCGAGGTAATAATGCAATTTGGGTTATTGTTGATTGCTTGACCAAATCTGCTCATTTCATTTCTATACGAGATACTTTTTCCCTAGATCAACTTTCCCGTTTGTACCTTAAAGAGATAGTCAGGTTGCATGGAGTACCTCTATCCATTGTATCCGATCGTGATCCTAGGTTCACTTATTACTTTTGTAAAGGCCTTCAGAAGTCGATGGGTACTAAATTAAATTTTAGTACAACATTTCATCCTCAATCAGATGGGCAGTCAGAACAAATAATTCAGACCTTGGAAGATATGCTACGAGCTTGTTCTATGGATTATCAGGGATGTTGGGACCAACATCTTTCTTTGGTTGAATTTTTATATAATAATAGTTTTCATTCCAGTATACAGATAGCACCATTTCAGGCATTATATGGGAAGTGGTGTCGAACTCCAGCTTTCTGGGATGAAGTGGGTGAAAGGAAGTTGATGGGACCAGAATTGGTAGAAGAGATGGCCGAAAAAGTTCAGCTAATTCAGAAACACATGAGAACAGCTCAGAGTAGGTAGAAGAGTTATGCAGACAACAGGAGGAAGGATCTATCTTTTGAGGTAGGTGATCATGTTTTTCTCAAAGTATCACCATGGAAAAGAGTGATGCGATTTTGTAAGAAAAGAAAGTTGAGTCCAAGGTTCATTGGACCGTATGAAATTCTGGAGAGAGTTGGATCAGTTGCTTACCGAGTGGATTTACCTCCGAGTTTATCTCAGGTACACAATGTTTTTCACGTTTCGATGTTGAGAAAGTACATGCCAGATCCATCTCATGTTTTGAGTCCAGAGTTAGTTCAGCTGCAAGAGAACATATCTTATAAGGAACAACCGGTCCAGATTCTTGACCACAGGGAGCAAGTGTTACGGAATAAGGTGATTCACCAGGTAAAGGTTTTTTGGAAAAACCACATGATTGAAGAGGCAACACGGGAATCTGAAAATGCAATGAGGGATAAGTACCCCCATTTATTCGATAAGTAAATAAATTGTGGGGATGCATTTTTCTAAAGGGGGGGAGGATGTAACATCTCAAGTAAGTAATGAATAATATATATTTTTATCTATGTCTATTAATGAACTAGATGGTGTTTTAGAGGCTTAAAATGAAAATAAATCCAATCTTAAGCATGGAATACACTAATATTTTTTAAAAGATTGTTTTACTGCCATTTGATGGAAAACCATTTTTAAATATATCTTTTGAAAACATTTATAAGCTATGTTTGTCAATATAAACTTATTGTTTATTATTGGGACTTCAAAATTTACTTTGTGTGAATTTTTGGTATTTTTCAGACAATGTTCATTTTTTAATGAATAGTTGAAAATACTGCATTTTACATCAAAACTGCTTTTTAATCTAATTTATTTATATGATTAGATTATCTTTTGAATTGGTTTTGAAGTGAAATTAGAATATATTTTTACCATTTAATCCAATGGTGGTCATTTGAATCAATTTCACTTTGAAATTAGACTTAAACTGGTATCAATCTTTTGATACGTATTGTTTCATAAAAACACGCTATTTGCTCTGACAGCGGGAATTAATTATTAAATTAATTAATGTGATTTATATGTTTTGAATTTTGTAAAACGGAATTCATTTTTGAATTCGGAATATCAAATATATCTTAGGGTGAATTTTTGGGATTTTTCTGAAAAACTTCAATTTTTGATGAATAGTGAAATCACTATGTGGTAGTTAAAGAAACTGATTTTTCATTTAAATGAATCTTTGTCACTTCTGTGATTTGATTTTTAAAAATCCAACATACATGGTTGTTATTAAGAAGTATAATGTGGTTCAATAAGATTAAAATAATTTTTTGGTGAATAGTAACTTATTAAGTTTTTAATCGCGATTAGTGGTAATTAGTGTAGTTTAAGGTAAAAATAATGCTTTAATAATATGAAATGACCTATAAACATGTCCTAACATTATTGGATGTGTCATTTCCGACCAAGACAAGCCATGGGTCAACTTGGGGACCCCATGGAGCCACATTGGTTGGGAAATGACATAAATAACTTTTTATTTAATGTTAAAGTAAAAATGACACAAACATGAGTTATTTTACTAAAACAATTTTTACATGGGGTTATACAAGTCAGATGTTTGACTATAAATATTAATTAAAAATATAAAAATATTTCCTACATCATATTATTTTTTTATAATTTTTAGACATTATATAAAGTAAATTATTTATGAAATCATGATGATGCAGCGATGACCTCATTATTTAACTATTTAAATAAAATGGAACGATAATGTAAAATCTAAGACCTAAACATGTCCAAAACCAATTGGATGAGTGTATTTAGAACTCGTATCAGATTATCCTCGAATTATATCAATGTGGGAACTTTTGAATCCGAATACCATTTTAAAATAAAGTAACTTATCTTTACATTCCAAGAGTGCCCCTCCCCTCCTCTTATAAAAGGCCCCCACCTCTACCTCCTTACCCACACTCCCAAAGCCTTTGGCTCGGCCAACCCCTGCCCATTTTGTCTCTACACATCCCTCTATTACTCCTTGAAGCCTCACTTTGGGCAGAAGCCTTCCCAAGGAAGCCTTTGAGCTCAAATCAAAGAGAGTTACCCGATTTTAAGGTAATGTCTTCTTTTGAGTCCTTTTGTTTTATTTTGCTTCTCCAACCCCCTAAACTCTTTTTATTCTTTTATTTTGTAACACCTCCAGTATCCTCAATATACTAGGATGTTTTTATAATAAGGATTCGAGCTACCTTTACACACACCTACATCTAATGGTTAAAGAACATAATGTTTCCGTGGATGGCGAATTTCTGCCTCCCGAAACGATGATTGTTCAACATTCTTTTAACACCTTCAAAGGTGGCCATTAATATGACACTATATTTATATATGATATATAATATGATTATGTTTTCCTTAAGCTTCTGTATTTTTCATTTTGGGCATACCTTTATGTTTTCCATTATGGGTAAACGCGATATCTTCATTTAAGGAAGTGCGGACTACCGCCCCCTCAAAGTGATTTGATTCGTTAAATACCATACGTGGGACGTATAAAGGATGGAAATATGATATTATATATGATATTATACTGGAATTATAATATAACTTTATATCTTTATGATTCCATTCTGTAAAATACGAAATATAAATGAAAGTAGCGTTCATGCGTACGTACGGCTTACCATCTCCATGAACGGTGCATTTCATTTCTTACCTCTAAATGATTATGTAATATTATAAATGCACATATATACTGGATATATATGATATATATGATATATACATAATGATTATAATTCTTGATATAATGAATACATGAACAACTTGCAATTATAAAGGGCTTATTTTTTACTCAAGTACCAATGATCGTTAAAACGACCGTTATTAACTTAAATAATTACATAGTGTTCATGACAGGGAAATAAGTGATATAAATGGAATAATGAACATTAAAAAGGTTCTTAAACAAGTATAAATTAACTCAAGTTTATTATTCAGTACATTAAAGAACAATCGAGTCAAGTCGGACCCGAGGTATGGGACTTCATCTCAATCTCCTTTCATTGAGGCATATTTTGTTTTATACACAAACTTCTTTTATAGGTGTATAAGCCCCTTTGACTTTTACGTTTATCCAAAAGGAATCTTTTTTATACGAAGCATTTTACTAAATGAAAAAAAGGAATGTTTTTGTCGTACGTATGCGGCGACAATGACTTCTCCACCGCCGTGACCATTATTTGAGTTTTGGATTCCTCTACAAGCCATATCTTTTTTTAAGAGAAAAATAAATACCATGTTTTACTTTTCTTTTATTTTGGTATTGAAAATGGTTTTCATAACATTTTTATATAAATGTGTTGTATTGATATCTTGTGATTGAAAGGTGGGAATGTTATGTTTCCTTTATGCATGTTTTATGTGATACGATTTTGTTGAGGTTCTTGGGAATTTTTATGAAGACGGGTGGTTCCGTGATAAACTAAGGGCGGGTGAGCCCGATATAGCTCTCCAATGCATTGGGTAACGCGAAGGAGTGTAAAGTTAAGGTTTCTCCAAATAGATTTAGGGAATATACTGTGATGGGTATTCCAAATGTAACCAAGAGGGTTACTCCCTACGTAAGAATGTTATGAATGTCTCAAGTTACCTTTATGTCTTATGATTTCTATGATTTATTCATGATTTGATAAGGTATGTTAAAGTGCTTATGTTTTATGGTTAAAGTATGATTTCCTTATTATGTATAAATGTACCCATGTTTCCTTTCTATATTTTCATATCCCTTACTGAGCTTTTTATGCTCATCCCAAGTTTTTTGAAATGTTTTTCACAGGTCAAGGGAAAGGTACATGATATGATGATAGTGTCAAGGAAGTGTCAAGAAAGAATCCATGTTTTATTTTAAATATGTTTCCATTGATGGGAATGCAGAATACTATCTTTATGTAACCACTTTGTTTATATGTGGAATGTAATGCAAGTTTTATTATCTAATTCTCTAAAACTCTAAATCTGAAAAGATCCTCAATGTGTAATCTTGTAATAACTCAAGATTAAGTAAGGTTTAAGGCTGGGGCCTTATAGATTCCCTCTTCTATCCCACTATATGTAGGAATTAACATTCTGATTGAGTACTACTAGGTATAATAAATCAGTTTTTAAATTCTATATCCAAAGGTATTCTTCCCAAAAAAATTTATTCCAATAATTCACATAACACTATGATTTCTATTTGAAATATGAGAGTTAAAGATCCCCTATATGGATAAATTACACAGGTTTTATTACTTTCATGTTATATATAACACATATAATAACATAGAAGAAAAAATTAACTTTCTACCAGTAGTATTTAGATAAAATAGATTACAATATGTCAACCTTTTCCAAACTCACCTTTTATCTAGGAAATTATACACTAGATATAAATTATAATGATATATTTTTCATCTTCAAATTCTATTTCTAGACCCTTATTAACAACTAGATATCAAAAAATATATCTCATCATGTTAACATGTTGAAAATCATCCCCTTTAAATGGAGATGGATAAATCATCTATAATAATTCATTTGTGAAATGAAATAATTTAGCTGAATTATATGAAGAGGTATATAAGATCTTAATACTTTCCATAGAATCCAAAATAATTAGAATCACCAAAATTGAACTCATTATTTTTGTAGAAATATACAACAACAATTCTATAATGAACTCTAATATTTCAATTTAAATAAAAATTCCAATCATCACAAGATAAATAATTATTTCATGATTGTGTTCATATGATCCCTAACATTAAAAATCAAAGTGTTCATACATTAAACTATTAATAGAACTTTTTTCACGTTAAAATTTCAAAATTAGTCACTTGAAGAGTATTTTAATACATAATTATCGATGAGAAGATATTTTTTAAAGGTGCAAGCCTTTAATAATGATATATCTTATGAAGAATGAAATGTATAAATAAAAGTGAGGATATATTAATATAATTAATCCAATTATTAACTTTTTAATTTTGAGTGTCACATAATGAAATAAATGTATTTTTAATTGATAAAAAATAAATTGAATTAAAAAATATACTATTACTAATATTAACAGTGAATAATATAAATAAGAACACATGGTCATCTAAAAAACTATATAATGAAATAAAATAATATAAAATTAAATTGTACAATACAAATTTTTAAATAAAATAAAATCCTTTAAAAAGTTATTTTTAAATATATCACCATGTTAAAGTTCAAAACAATTTCTTAATATATAGATACAACAATTTTTCTAGTGATCCCTTGATAAGTAATACCTTAATTGTATAGGTTTCGCTCTACATTATCTTTTCATATTCATGTGAATATTGATTGTTTAAGTGCTATCATATTAAAATAAATCATGATAAATTTTGTGTCAAAATGATATTATGATACTGATCATCCATAACCCATGATCACAATAACATCCAACTTGGAATATATTCAGCCTCAGAAATCAGTAAATAACTATATTATAGCTTCATATGATACCATGAAATAGATTATTTTCCGAAAAAATATAGGTCCTAGATGTAAGCATTCAATTAAAACTTCACCCCCAATGTAGGAATAAGAATATTAAAATAAATAAAAAACATATGATTATTAGAAGAGAGAATATATGTTAAACAATAATTTTAAATTCATAAATTTAATTCAATTATAATTAAATGATATTCAATAGTCTTTGATTGAAAATGAGATCTAATAAATGATGAACCAAAATATCTAGTCCACTTTTAATTTTACCAATCATGCATTCAATTATTCCTTTGTACAATTTTTTTAACTGTTTGACCAAGTTTATCCAAATAAATGTTAATATATGAATTCATGGGTGTTCAATAAGGCTTACTTTAATCAATTCCAAGTCATGTATGTATTTTATTTTATTTGAAAAATTTCCAAATATATTTTCAATGATTTTAAATCAAATAACTCTTTTTAATTCTATGTTCACAATCTTTTAAAATTATTATTTCATACTATATGAAAAATAAATAAAATGTTTTTGTTTTATTTTGACAATAATTATATCATAAAAATAAATTTAAAATATTTACAAAAAATTGATATTGTTTTTCAGAAAAATATGGGGTCCACAAGTCATGTTGTTAAAACATTTCATAAATTAAATAAGCATAAAAATTTATAAATTGTTATAAGATATCATTTTGGAATATATAAGTAATTGTTAAGCACTGTGATAGTGTATATAATGTTGAGAATTTCAAAACTGGGTGGTTATTATTCGTAAAATTATTATATATGAAAAAATTCATGGGAGAATAATTTACATCCTTCTAAAATAATTTAAACTTTTTATAATATAAATATTTTTGATAGATTGTAATATATTTTAATATAGTTATATGAGAACAACATTCATCAAAATAAGTTTCTTTTTATTGATTTAATTGTTTGAAAGATAATATATCATTATTTCAGTGGATTA
The DNA here is from genome assembly GCA_963277665.1 of Viscum album. Taxonomy (NCBI): domain Eukaryota; kingdom Viridiplantae; phylum Streptophyta; class Magnoliopsida; order Santalales; family Viscaceae; genus Viscum; species Viscum album. The sequence continues at coordinate 633,067,416 of OY728138.1, read as the reverse complement.
TACAATGATTATCATAATTATTTCTAAATAAATATTTAGTTATAATTACCTGTTAACAATAGGTTATTTCAACTATCTATCATAACATGTTCAAAATTAATGTAGAAAACTCAGCAAGGATTCCTATAATAAATCTTGTCATTATTCCTTCAGAGATAATTTCTAAATATTGTATTTATATGATGGGTTTTCAAGGTTATCTTTATTCTAGGAAACATAGATATGGTTTATTAAAATTTAGTTATTTCATATATATATTAATATTCATCTAGATTTATATTATCATCCATTCCCTCATTTATGGTTGGATCATGTCTCATATTTTTAGTATGAAAACTAGTGTTATCAAATTGAATATTTTACTGATCAAAAGGGAAAATAGTCATCAAATATGACATGGTTGGATTAATCATATACCATTAAATTTTTGTTAAAAACTATATATGATTTAGATATAGTATGGTTTCTTTATAAGATTCATTCATCATACTATGGGTCAAACATTCAATCAGTTTCCTATATATATAAGATATACACCTTCCATTCAACAGCCTCTGGTATCCAAACATCAGTTTACATTTGTTCTATAATGTAGTGGGATTTTTCATCATGATATGCCTCATTATAACTCTAATGATGACATCTATTTAGTTTATAGATTATTTCCAAACGTGAGTGGGCATGATATACATGGATTAAATATTCATAAAACTTTCATGAGGGGTCATATTTATCCATTTATAATACTATTCAATTGATGTCCTCATAGGGGAAAGAATATTGTTTTAAGGGCATATTTTGATCAAAATGAATTTGAGACATGATTATAAAATTTTCTCCCATAGATAATTTTTAGAGATATAATTATAAAAATAATAATTTTTATTAATTACATGTAGAAGTTTATAAAAATAAGAAAATAATCAAAATTAAGTATATAATAAGAAACCCATATATATATATATCATATACAAAGTCATATAAAAATTATTTCACAGGTAGTCATGTATTTTTAGAATTAATAAACAATTCAATTGCAATCAGTTTAAATGGACAATAAGTTTGAGCGTTATTTATTGATTTGATGGATTATTTCTGTTGATCTCCCATTTTAAATGTATCACATTGTTTTGATCAAATTTATGTTGTGGATAATCAAAATTAATTTATTTTTGTAATGATGCATGTCAATGAGTAGACATCAATTTCAATATATCATATTCCAAATTAGAGACTCATTAATTTCAGTCTTAATATTCTATACGGTTTTTCTAAAAAATTAATGAAGATATAATAATTAAACATTTTTAAATCTAGTATTTATAAATATTAGTCATTTAACATTTAAAAAATAACAATTTTTTTAAACATTAACCAAAATTCTATCATCAAAATGTGTAGAGACCCTTCTCATGTTATTCTTTAATATATAATTAAAAGGTGATTTTGTGTGATGAGAAATATGGATATCTAACATATCCTATAGTAATAATCATTAATTTATTATTATCACCATAAATAAAAAAACCTTCAATGATTGTATATTTTTAGTGGATAATAGCGAAATATTAACTCATATTACTTGAAAATAACTATCAATAATCCATTATTCATTTTAGTTATTTTGGATATCACATAAAAATGAAAAATTCTGTAAGATAGTTTTTTTCATCCCAAATCCATGTTGGTCCAATAGAGTTATCCCGAATATTTATTTGAACAAAAATGTTTCTATATTTTGAAGCGTTAAAAGTATACATCTTTATAGAGGTAAATTTTTTATTTACACTGAAAAATTGACGTTCTGTTAAAAATAAACATTTGAATGATAAATGTTACTCTTATAGGGAAATAATGTATTATTACATTTTTTTTATCTTCTTAGACCTTGACCTAAAATAATTCATATAAAATATTCATTTTTCTCTATTACTAATTATTAATTATTTACTTTTATTTACAATATAGGTAGAATTTGATTATTAAAATTCTCCCACTTATTAATGAAAATTAAAATAAAATTCTTTTAAAATCATCCATTTATTATTTCTTCATATTTTATTAGAAACATGAGAAGATAAATTTTTTTTATAAATTACATTTTAAATTCATATGTTTTTTAGTTATATTTTATTTTTTCATGATCACCAAATTAATTTATTTTTTAAATAGGCTTTATCTTCTTTTTGAGATATTCATATTGTTCTTCAATAATTGTTAAATACTCTATTAATTATTTATACCATAATTCTTAAAAATAATATTTAGATTCATAGGAAGACTGATAAACAATATGTACGTATTATTTCATAGCCATAAATTATATATTTTTATTTTGACATGATTCCCCATTATCTAAATAAGAAATTGAATAACCACTATATTTCTTAAAATCACTATTGGTGATATTTTTAGCTTTCAAATACCTTATTTTATAATAAAATTTTTCATAAAACATTCTCATATATTTTTCTCATCTTTATACAAATGATAATCAGGATTGAGATTCCCAGGATTTATAAATTCATAGAATATAACATACATTGACTGTGTATAATAGTTATTATACTGGGAAATGTTTTTTGAATATAATTACCTTGTTTTATACCTTATTGAGTTTTTCACAAAACGTATGTAGTTTATCCATCTTATTATGATAATAATGTGTTTCCTTCATTGGATGAGACTGAAAATGGTTTTCCTTAGGATTTATTAACATCCTTAAAAATATATACCTTTATATAAATATTATAATTTTAACTTGTTTGGCATCTTCGGTTGTTTCTACCATTTGTGATGCATACATAATAATTTCCCCAATAATGTATTTACTCATTTGATAAAAGACAAGTGTGTATTGTCTAATGAAATAAGATTTTATATTCAACATAAATGTTAATACTCATATAATATTTAGTGCATGATCCTCTATAGGTGGTAGCGGTCAACCCATCCTGAGAGCCTTCTTGATTTTTTGTTATATTGGGATAAAAAATGTTTTAATAAAGGTTATGTGAAAAACCTTACATGTTATGTATGTATTTTGAAATAAGTCCCACTATATAACCCAGAGGCCCATTTATATTATCACTCTATAAATTCTAATCCATATAATCAGCTCTTAGAATAACATTTTCTAATGAGGAAAAATTAATTATTATCTCTATAAAACAACCATCAATTTGAGAGAAATTTTATCACCTGAATATTAAAAAAGTATTTTAATTTTCATTAATATCATTCATTGAATTTGATTTGCTATCAAATTTATCTATAGAATTATAATCCCATATATTTGGTGCACACATTGGAATTTCATTTGTCTTGATCCCCATTAGATAAATTTCCAAACCAAAGTCAACATTCAAATAATCTTGTGATATTCCCAGAATATATAATTTCACAAATAGTAGGCATACCCTCTATATATTAACCATTACAATCAACAATAAACTGAATTTACTAATCAATTGATAAAGGATAAGAAATAGAATTTAATAATATATGATACCTATTATTGAATGTTATATGTTTAATAACGACTGAAGAGGGGTAGTTAATTGAGTCTATAAAAATTCATAGAAATATAAACTATCATATTATATACATAATTGTATCGTTAACACACTTAACAAATTGATACATAATGGAAATAATTCTTTAATATAATAAGGACACCAAAGGTTTAATTTTTTCATTGATATTACTCCATTTTCAATATTACTTATCACTATCTCAATGATCCTTGTTGTTATCCAAATAAAAGTCTTTGTATCAAGGACCTTGATAGTTGTGTGAGTGAAAATTTTATTTGTTACAAAATTTGAGGATAATCTGATATTATCCATATTTTACAATTCATGTCATTTTTATTTTATATCTATAATAAATGAGTGAAATTTCAAATAAAAAGACATAGTTTGAAAAATCATACATCTTCATCATATAGTTGCAGGTAGAAGGTGACATATAATGAAGAATATTCTGAGAGATTTAATAAAACATAAATGTTTGGCTCCAAAAGTTATTCATCAATATACTATATTCTCCAATCAGAAGTAATATATTTTTTCATAGTTTAATAAAAAAAGAATATTAAAAAAATGATCATATGATTTTTATGAGGGTAATTCTTGAAATTATTGATTCTCTATTTATATTTTAAATTAGACAGATAATTCCCTTTAACAGTTGAGAGAAGAAGAAAAATAAAAACGGAAATTCTTTTAAAATATCATAATTAGTTCTTCACAAAAAATGGTATAGATAGAGTTTCTATTGACTATTTGTCTAATAATCCTTGAAAAAATATGTTTATGGGAATAGAAAAATATTTAATTCACTCTTTCCGCATTTAGTGACACAAATTTTGAGAAATCAATGTTTGGATTGGACTATCCCTCAAATGAAACATTTGTAATATGTTCCACAATAATAGAGTTAAATAATATAAAATACCGAACATCACTGATATTTAGCTTCAAAATTAATATCTTTATAAGATGTATAATTTAATAATTTTTTAACTAGCATAATGAAATAGACATCATAATGATACATTATAACATTCAATGAATTTTGAATTATTATTATGTATTGTTTCTTAGAATTGAATTTTTTATTTTAAATTTATCTTATGTCTCATAAACTAATCCATGACGTATTATTTTTTTATAGATGATATTACTCAAAAAACTATTTTACATTATAATTTTACTAGTCGTAGAATAACATCTACACTAATATGGTATTTGATCATCATATGATATATGGTTATTTTGAATAATATAACTAATGAAATTTATATATCCTAATATGTTTTTCATTAACACATATTAAGAACGTAATATAATCTATCTATATTGGATCACTCCCATATGATGATTCCTCTTGTAAGACATTTCTATAATTTTCATGTGATAATAATCTTACATGAGAAAATTTTAATATACTTTATAATTATATATCAATGAAATCCAGAGTCAACTCATATTATTCATATAATGTGTAAGACATTTTTTTATCAAGATAAATATTCTAATTTGGACGTAAATAAGTTATATAAATGGTCATACGATATTTTAAATATTAAAAATTTATTTAATTCTCAAATGATCACACATTAGAATATATCATTTAAAATAAAAAAATAATTAAAAAAATAAAATTAATTTACTTCAAATATCTATATGAAAATTCAATTCTAAAATGAATTTTTATTTTTCTATTATTAAAATGTGTGATATATTGGGTTCTGATGGAAAACATAATCTTGTCAAATATTTTCCCAATCCTAATAATTCTACTCCTCACAATTCATAAAACCTGCTAGTAAATTATCTCATTTGAGAACTCTTCCATGAAATCAATACTCATCATTATCCATTATCTTTCATTATATCCCATATACTACTAAAAACGTATGATATGTTATTCTATGTATTATATGTTGTATTAAAAAAATACCTTATTTATGAATATGATATTTTTATATATTTTTTCATAAATTTGATTATATGGAAAATATTTTAATTAAATATGTAAATATTTTTTTTAAACTATTTACCTTCCTTTATCCTTCTTAATAAAATTTTATTTTTATTGTTTAAATTATTGAAAAAAATTATTTAATTTTGTGAGCCTTTTTAATATGATTTTTTATACATTAATTATGCGTCAATTTTTATATGTATTATTTTAAAAAATAATTAGCTGATATAATTTCTTTATTATTTATTTTTTTCATTTAATTTATATTTAATATTTTGATATATTTTTTTATATATAATTTTATAAAATAAAAAAAAAATTATTTATTTTTTATGAAATTTTGTATATATAAATAGATAATAATATTACACTAAATAATATATTTCTACTTTAAAGAAATATAAAATAATTTCAACCCATTTATCATATTTCATTATAATGTATATAATTTTTTTATGTTTATTTATGGATTTTCTTGTCATTCATATGAGAATATAAGTATAAAAAAATTTATAATTAATAACATATAAAATAATATTATTGTTATCATATTAAGAAAACACACACAAAAATAAAAAATTTAATATATAAGAACTACTAAATAAAATAAAAAACTAAATTAAATAAAGAAATTATCCTTTATGTAAGGTATTAAAAATTTTACACTTCATTCTTATACGTGTTTTTGTTATTTTAATTGTTTTTATATTGTTTTCAATTATTAATAATTACATTTCCTTTTCAAAATTAATATTTATTGTCGTATATTTCAATGTAGATATCAATATATAATTATTGTTAAAGTATATAGTAATTTATTTTCTTTCCTTTATAAGTTTTCTAGATGATAATTATTCATAGTTATATTTTTACAATATAAAAATCTAATTAATATTTGAAATGTGTTTCTGATATCCTATAATCTCATAAATGGAATGCTGTAAACATAGAATTTTTCCACTACACATGAGTGGTATTTTTAAATATGGGGAACCAGAGATATGTAAATATCTATAATCAGGTCATTTACAATGTTCATAATATTTTTTTGGCACTAGATCCTTATAAAAGAAATATACAGACATTCAATTGAAAAAATTGATAGAAAATTTTAAATTGATAAATATGATCTAATTTGTGTTATTACTAAAAATATTAAATTTAAATTTATTGATAAAACACTATAAATTTTAGTGAATATATTATGATACTAACAATCAATGTATCGGGTTTATATTAGATTTATGATTTTATGAAAGGTGTTTTGGTTGGTTAACTTAAGGTCCTATAATTGATTTATTGATTATATTTTTACTCAATTAATTGTTTTATTGAAAGACATTATATGTGAAATCAATAATCTATATGATTTTAAAAAAATGTAATTAAATATTATTTCTTAGATTATTAGGTTATAATACGATATTATTACATCATAATGATTGTTGTTTAAAGGGAATACAAAGGACAATCAAATATTTCTAATTATTGGATATTAAAATATTATTTAAAATAAATATAATTTATTTCCAAATCAACTATTCTACGTAAATACTCTTATTAAATAAATTTGTTACATTATTAAATTCATTATTCTAGGAATTTAATTCCAAAATTGGAAAATGTTGAATGGTTATGATTAGTTTTAGATAATTTATTATCTGAAGGAATAAAATGTAATCTAGCATATTCCTCACAACAAAAGAAAGTTGATACACCATTTTCATTCACTCAAAATTGATTTAAAAAATAATTTTTTTCGATTCTCCGTAGATGGAATAAATTACTACTATAATTATACTATAAAAATTATTTCATGACATTTTTCACTGATAATATATATGTCATTCCAAAAAATATATATGAAGTTGAAATATTTTATGTTCAATTTAATGGATTCCATACAAAAAATTCCTTGAATGAAATCAATATTAACATGTCACTATTAATTTGAGATTTTATACTCTAATAAGTAAGAATTAAAAGTATTTGATAATTATGGAATGGAATATTTACAATTAAATTATATTTTTATATTCACTATAAATGACATCTAATAATATGGTAATTTTTTGTGAAACAATGTTAATGAACATATTTTAGTACAATTAGTTATAAAAATAATTTATTTTATCAACAAAAACAATGGATGTAACAAACTATTGTTGTTTTATGGTAATACAAAACAACTATTTTTAGAATTATTTGGTTTTATTATTTTAAGGTGATTCTTTCGAAATTTTACATGTTTGTAATGTTCCTGTGCTAGTGAACGGACAGTGCATGGGTTTACCAAACCCTATGACCAATAAAAGAAAATCATGAAAACCCATGAATTTGGGATTTCATTGTTTGTTCATTGTTTGAATAATTGTGAACCAACATAGTTGAAACTATGTAGCCAATTTAATGTAGAAACACTGCCAAGTTGCACGGTTGGGTCTAACAAAGTGGCCATACTGAAGAAAAAGTTCATAATCATTTTTAAAATTCAAACACACATTTTACAATCCTAAAACCCATTTATATGGAATAACATTGACCAATATTACCCCAAACCTATTTCTCCTTCCTTGAGATATGACAAGAGATGTTTTGGTCTCCTCAATAACCTCACTGAAGTGGATTGAATCTTTGAAAACAATGTTTGATCCTCTCTTAGTTAATATCATCTTTTTATTTTCTATCTCCCACTATCTATATTTCACTCCAAACAGTTTTTTATATATCCAAGTATGATTGATGATCTAATCCTTTATTTTTTGATTGGAAACCGTGTTTTTATTCCTATTTTTCATTTATGTTGCTCTCCATTAAAAAATCTCGTTTAGGGTTTGGTGTTTCAAGATTTATGAATTCCAAGGAATATCGTTCCATCCTAATGCAAACTTTGATTAATCATTAGTTTGATATTTTAAATTCAATTTTCTATTTAAATTCAATTGAAATTATAATGAAAATTTATTTCAATTTACTGATTGAAATCCCATTTCAATTTAGTTTCTTGTTTTTTGAAATTAAATTTTTCCATAAAATTTGTAAACCCGCCAATTCTATTGAATTGAGGTGAAATCATGTAATATATTTAAAATTATAATGCAGAATTTTTTTTATTTTAAAATATTAAAATTCATAAAATTATTTCAATTTAATTGTGGAATTTAATTGGGGTAATAATGTTCGGAAAATGAATTATAATTTCATTTCAAATTTTTATTTTGGATTGATGTATTAATATAGTTTTCAACGAAACAATTTTTTTTAAGGAAAAATGGAATTTTTATTATAATCATTTTTTTAAATAAAAAATTGGCATTCCATAGATGAGAGAATGGGATTTATTTTTATTTTAAGGGTGTATAATATAATATTACCTTTATTAATCTATTTTAGGATGCTTGAATGCTTAGGTAGTTAATGAATTATTTGCAACAAAAACACTATGATGGGAATTCCTATGAAATAAATTGAATTTTTTCTAGTCTAATAAAAAATTAATACATCATATTCCTTAGTATAACATAGATGATTCCTTACTTTTCTATGTCGAGGGATGTCTGTATACATTATTGTTATTATAACATAACTTTTGGTGAATCCCATAACCATAAAATATAATACCTCTTTGCAAATGACCATGTATCACTCTTGTTAATATGGGAGATATATATATTTTAATTTTTATGAACTATTTTACAAGACTGCTAAAATTATATAAAAAAATTATATAAAATTTTTATTTAATCCATTTGTTTAAAAGTACTTCCATCATGTGAAATGTAAAGAATTATTTGTTTAAATATTCTTTTAAAATTCCCAAACATTATATTTATAAATTTTAATATTTTTATTTTGTTTGTTTAATGTCAAATTTTTTCTATGGAATCCTTGGTGAGACCCTACTAGGGTTGTATCTCACACCCTACATATGGTTTTTGGTGTTTTTTGGTTTTCTATTTATAGGTTAGAGTAGGGTTAAACCACCTCTTAGAGATGGTTCAAGCTATAAATATATGGACATGAAGAGTTGTATCCTTTGGGACAAGGTAAATATTTCTTATTTATACTACATTGATGTAATACTTTGGGTTCCTATTCCAATATTATTTTGTTACAATTATCCCTATGTATTTTCTTTTTTTATGGACATTGACATGTTTATCTTTTTTTTAATATTTGTGTAAACATTATTCCCATGTTCATTTTGTAGGATGACATGTCATAGTATCCAACCCATGAGGATCAAGAATTCCATTTGGGCTATTTTAGGAAAGGATGAGATATTGGGTTACCATGGTTCCCTAACTGGTTTGTGACAAAGTCATATTATAGGGAGGGTCATCATATTTCCATGATGTCAGTATATTGTTTGGGAAATCATGTCTGGACTCAAGATCTAGTTTTAATTGGTATATTGGAATGGTCTCACCACAACAACCCATATGTCACCTAGGTTGGTTATAGAAATAAATTGTAAGTATTAGTTCTGGTAATTTTCATAATTTATATCCAAATATTTTTAAATCAACCTATTTCTTGTCCATATGTTGCAATTAATTTTCAATTTTGTTCTATTTGAGTGTTAATCTAACATATTCTTTGTGACATAATGATGTTATGTAGAATCATACCTCAGAGAAGATGTGTTAATAAGATCCATGATGAAGATGCAACAGAACCACAATGATAAAATATTCTGGTAGACCCAAATCTGGTTGATGTGATCTTGTGTGCTATAAAAAGATCTTGAACAGGCACCCCCATCATCACTTTATATAGTCCCTAGATGGGGAACCTCAAAGTGATGATCTCTGATATCATTCAAGGGAATTTTATCTACAGAATAAAGTAATGCTTGAATGAAAAAATGATCCTCTAGAGGCCTAGAAATGCCTAATCATGATGGTACATTTAATAGGATTCAAGGAGTGAAATGATGAAATAAAGGTGATGTGTGCCACCATCCTTCTAGAAGGACCGTTCCAGAGATATTGGGACACAATAGTGATATATAATATTAATGGGGGATTATATTGTACGGTCTTCAATGTTATTTATATTGACAAGTTCTATCCAGATTCGATGAAATGGACAAGAATATAGATTTTTTAAAACATGGCCAAGATAATAGGTCTTTAACAGAGTATAGAAACCATATTTATTAGATCATGCATTTTCACCTAAGATTATATAAAATAAAAAGATGAATCCTTAAAGGTTCTAGTTGGGACAACGATATCATATTTATTCCCAGTTTTCAAACTGAATCATCCCTCTTATGCTATTGTTATGGATAGAGAACCGACGGTCAAAATTGACATGGGTGGTGTGTCTTAGGTTTCAGGAGGTTTATTCTCAGACCGTCATAGTGGAAGTTATATTAATGGAAAGATATTTCAGGATAATTCTAATGGTGATTCTCGGTAGAATGGTACTTCTACGCCTCATTTAGTTCCTAGAAGAGGTTTGTTGGATTATAATTATCATGGAAACAGAGGAATTAAATTAGGTTTTTCACCAAGGAAAAAAGTTATGTGTATCATATAGATTCTCAAGAATCCAATAGAAGTTCTACCATATCAATTCTAATCCACATTGTGGAACAAGATCATCATATAATTCTAAAACTATAGGGAAATCTGATGCTTCATGTAAAAAAGGGATATAAACACATGCATCTGGAGTGAAGCTTCTTCATGTAGTGTAAGAGTATCTAAATGAAGTGATTATGGGTGTAGAAACCATGAGAGGTACCACCAATATAGTTTTATCATTTTTGACATCCTTATTTTATACTTATACATTTCATTAATTTATTTCAATTTGTGATGTTAATATACTAAATCGTTCTACATATTTTTTCATATGTAATTTATTTTACAACCCACCTCTAAATGAAGTGATGGTTGGGGATATATAGTTTTTCTTGTTTTATATATCTGTTAGACATTGAACTTTCTTGGAATTTTCAACTTCTCAACATGAAACCGGTTGACATAAGTTTTATGTTGGATTAGATCATTTCTAAAAAAGCCTATATATATAAATTATATGGTCCTCCTTTACTAATCCTGATGCACTATATCATGTCTTATTAGGAGAATGGTACCCTTGCTAACTAGAGCTGGACATTTTTATCAAGAGTTTGGGTATGTAATATTTGTGATTAATTTTTATCTAGATTGGGAAGCTTTGATCTATGATCTCCCTCTAGTTTTCATTGAGGATCCTAATGAGTTTCCTTTAGGATTCTCTAATTTTCTTTTAGGAATATAGGTAGGGTTTTCAATTTATTTAGTTTCATGTACCCACCCAGTTTTTATTCCCTCTTACTATTAGAACTAGCTGAAATGAAAGACCTGAAGAATCAGTTATATGTTCTTCAAAAGTATTTATTTATACTCCTATGTGTGTCACCTTGGGAGGATCCTATTCAATTTTATATTAAGTCTTATGGTTCAATCTGCATATGTGTTGATTACTGAAAAATCAATAGAGTCACAATATCGAATGAGTATTTGTTCACATAGATTGAGGAACTTCTTTACTAGTTGAATGGAATGTTTTGGATCTCAATGACTGGTCTTCATTTGGGTTACCACCGTTTAAGGATAAATGAATATGTCCTTCATAAAACAACATTTTGTAGAAGGTAAGTCCATTACTGTAACCATGTTATTCAATTTGGTTTAATCAATGCTCTTATAGTATTTATGGATTTAATGAACATGATTACCCATAAATATCATGATACTATAGTGGTTGCCTTTTTGGATGATATCCTCATTTTATCAATGTTTGAGGAGGATTATGTTTGTCATCTGAGAGCCATTGTATAATTTTTTAAAAATGTCATATTTAGTAAAATATTTCTAAATGAGTTTTATGGATTCAAGAACAGAAATTATTGTGACTCCTGGTGTCATTACAGGTAATATTAATTCATTCTGAGAAGGTGGAGGGATTAAGGACAATGTAGAATCCCCAAAATATTTTAAATAATTTAACTTTCATGGTTCAGGATACATATTTTTTCTAGTTTTTTAAGGACTTCACTATGTTGCCTTCTCTGAGGAATTATCTATCTTTGAAGGGACTAATTTTTTTTGTGATGTGAATTGTCCTAATTATTTTTTTAAGATGAAATGTATTTTGAATACTATGTCAGTGTTTCCTCTTCCTGAGGTCGGTTAAGGAAATATTGTCTTACCTGATGCATTAGTTTCATATTCGTGATGTGTTAATATGCATTGTGAACACATCATTTCTCTTCTATCTCATCATATAAGGCCACATGAGAAAAATATTATGAACCATGACCTTAAATATGATTTTTTTATGCATTCACTTAAAATAAGGAAGCATTACTATAAAGACTCGGAAATTACATGGAATAGTTTTTCTTAAATACATGGGAATCTTATGAGTCTGCAAAAATTGACGGTACTTGATTTTGAATCGCAGTGTACCCAGAATCAATTTCTGATGTTTTTTTCGGGTACATTCAGTAAAGGTATGATTGGGTTTCTATAACATTTGAACCAGTTCTCAGAATTAAAATCTGAGGGCACCCTTGAACTCACAGCGCCGATCTTCTATTAAGAAAATATTCACCTCGATGGTAGTCGGTCGAGAGTAGAAGATAGATTTTGGGTTTTCAAGGAAAGTAATAAAATAAAGTGAGTTTTCACTTTATTTTATTAGATCCTCCATCTGGGTGTTTGGGGGTTAAAACCTCCTCATGGGAGTTAGAAGTTGGACCACCACACCATAACCTCCCATGAGAGGTTATGGTGGTGGGGACCATCCGAACATAACCTCCCGTGAGAGGTTATGGCATGAGGACCACATGGGGATTAACCCCCTTATTGATGGAGGAGAGTAAAACATCTAAAATCTCAGTCATTAATGAGGGAGATACTCTTCACCTCCCCTAATAAATTATGTTTGTCAACCCCTTGATTTAATTAAGGGGAGCCTATATAATTATTTTAATTCTCCATTTAAATTTCATGCTAACATCTAAAATAATAGACAATCTATTATTACTTTTTCTTGGAATTTCTCATTTGGTGGTAGCCTTTGAGAGAAGATCCTGGGAGAATTGGTGTTCTCCAATGAAGAAACCCATCTCTCAACGAATAATGAAGAATAAAGAATGCCAACCTTCTTCGACTTCTTCCTCGAAGCTTCAACCATCAAGAGATGTCTCCGAACACCGACGTCTGCAACTCCATCAATGAAAAATGATCAATGGTAAAAGGTAGGGGGTTGTTTTGTGTAATCCTTTTTTCGTTTTCTCTTCTTCGAATGAATGGAATTTTTGCAGTGGATTGTAAGAATAATTGAAGTTCAACTATCTTCCTCTTAATGAACCGATTGATACCACCCTAAACACAGAGGGTGTAGGCCAAAACAACATGGCCCGACCCATCTGCTGATCTTGTTTATGATTGAACATCATCTTGGAGATGAAGCAACGAGGCGACAGAAGTGGCGACGACAAAGGCCGCGCTACCCACGACCTCAGCGGACTACGCCACCCCCGTGGATCTCTGGTGCTCCGGGCCGAACCATGGCCCTCTGACTGAGCCACCTCGACGGCACCTACACCATCTCGCACCCCCGTCTAATGGTCGCCGCCAGTCTCCCTGCATCTTGACCGCCCACCTTCCAGCCTGGATGAGACGCTAGCCCAAATGGTTGTTCCACCAGCCCACCTGGTCGTATGCCTCCTGGCCGCTGGCCCACCTGGTCGCGATCCTCCCTACCACCGACCCGCCCAACAACCATCCCGCAAAGTCTGCGAGCCTCCCAGCCGCCGGCCCGCGCTGGGTTCGCGCCTCCCGGCCCTCCTGGCCGCACGCCACTCAGCCGTTGGCCCGCCGGGTCGTGCACCTCACGGCCGCCGAATTATCTGGATGCACGCCTCCCAGCTATGCCAGCCCACACTAGCCACGCCCTTTCCAAACCGTTCGCATTCCATCCTCCTCAAGTGCCACGTGTGCCTCACCAAGCCGCCCCCCTTACGGCCTCCCGACCTAGCCGATGACCCATCTCCTTCTCGGCCTCCCAACCGAGCCGGCGTCCCGCCCCCCCTCGTGGAGCCCTGACCGAACTAGCCCTGGCCGCACCCTCCGAAATGAGCTACGCCAGGCCAAACCGGCCTCGATCCTGGGTCGGACCACTCTCGCGGCCTACTAGACTGGGCCCAGCGGGCCCGACCAATCACAATGAGATGTCCCTCCCATCAGTCCAGGTCGGACCCATCAGTGGCACTGGAAATCTTGACGTTTATCAGTCCCTTTGAGTATAACCCACAAGAGTTCAGGGTTTAGTTGAGATACGGTCTTGTTGGATCGTACACAAATCCAACTGGGCGCTCGGGACTAAAAGGCTAATAACTCACAAAATGGGAGTCTGATTGATGCGGAATATTTTTCATTGTGACCCCCATGATGTGGGAAAACGTTGATATACTACTTATTTGGACTTTGTGTCAGTTAATGGATCAACACTTGGCTTGAAGAGCGGACCCTCCTAGAATCAAGCATACTTCATGCAGAAACTTGTGGCTGGCTGCTCTCTGACGACTGTTCCTGGATCATGTGTGGGTTCGATAGCTTTGAATACTATTCCAAGATTATATGTGGGTTCGATAGTTCTGGTCGTTTTTCCTGGATCCTGTGTGGGTTCAACCGCTCTAATTACTATCCATGAATCCTGTAGGGGTTCGACAGTTCTGGTTGTTGTTCTTGGATCCTATGTGGGTTAGACAGCATTGACGACTGTTCCTAAATCCTATGTGGGTTCGACAGTTCTGATTTCTATTCCTAGATCCTATATGGGTTTTAGAGAATAGATGTTGTAGCGTTTACATATTATCATCGCTAACACTCTACAAAAGTTGTATACTTGTGTGAGTTGGGTTAGTAACTTCTGTGTTTATATCATTATTGAGAGGGTTTACATGAAAACATAGGTATATGTATGGGAATATAGCTATGTGGTTTCATCTGTTGTTTTCCTACTCTTTGGATTATCCTTGGTGGATTTTCTAAGACCATGAGGGTCTCGCGGTCCCTACTGAGTATCGTTATACTCACCCATGCACTGGTTATTCCCACCCCTCGTTGTGTTGGATGCAGACAATAGACAATGATGATTGAGGCTGAGTGTACGAGGACTGGATGGTACCCAACGGTGGATCTCACGACAAGTTGGTACCCGAAGGAGACTGACAGACATGGAGTTCTGATGAGTCTATTTGTACCTACCATTCTGGTAGGATCCATGGTGGATGATCCAGGAGCTTCTTTTCACCTTTCAGCTATTTTTTTCATTTTAGTTGCAATTTTACTTTCAGTTGGCCATATATTTCCGGCCCCTTTACTTTTCAACACCCTCTTATTATACAGATTGACTGAGTGTTTTGTATTCAGTTTCGTACTCTATTGTTTGTGTTTTCATCTATAATGGAAATTTCCTCCCCATTTAGGGATTTATGCCTTTGTTGCTAGTATCTATCCCCTAACCTATAAAAGGAAGGCTTGGGGTAGTCACGACACAGGCCCCGGGGGATGGGTCGTGACATTTTCCATTTCATAGAAATTTTTCCCGTCGTATTCCAACAATAAAGATTGAGTTTTTTGTTCTCCCAAAAAAATTTGAATATGATCTAGAGTCATTTGGTAAAATAATTGTATTGTTTCAATTTCTAAATTTCCTAAAAAAAAGGTAATAATAATGTTGTTGTTGATGATTTGAATAGTAAACATCCAACCATGGTCATGTAAGAATCATTAGAATAATAGAATTTTATGGCTCTATTATCACAATTACATGTTGGAGTCAACAAATATAGAGCTGAGGTTTCACAGGACAATGTTCAGTTGACCCCTAGTCTTCCTGAGATGATTTTACCGAAGAGAATCTTATTGATGTGTTTTATAAAATTATTGTATCTCTTGATGGTGGGTAGGTATATTTTAATGGTTGTTCAACAAGGAGGGAAATTATTTCATTCATAATATATTTGTTGTAAATTTTTTAGAAAGGAACGCTGTGATGGGAGATTTTGATAATATCCAGTGATTTTTTCTCCAAGCTACCACAAAAAATGTTATATGACATGCGACATCAATTATGTTGACCCTGTATGAGATGGTGCATTAATGAGTTTATATCTCATTGTTGAATAGGCCAAAAAATTAAGGTCGAGCACCAGAATCATTTTGGATCTCTTAATCCACTTCTAGTCCCTACATGGATGTGGGATAATATTTCTATAGACATTTTGGTTAGGTTATGACATACCTTGAGAAATACTAATGTGATATGAGTTTTGATCGATCGGATGACTAAAGCATCTCAATTTATACCCATTCTTGATTCAAAAAAATTTCAGGAGTTGTGAAATATCTATGTATACGAATATTGTTCATTTTCATTGAGTTCCATGTATTATATTCTTTGAATGAGACCCATTGGTCACTTTTCATTTTTTTATTGGACACTAGGAGGCACTGAGTTCCCATGTTCATTTGATTATTGAATACGATCTGTAGTTGGATCGCTATAAAGAAAGAGGTTTTGAATCATTGATGATATGACCCACGCTGGTCTTGCTGACTTTGGTTGTTCTTGGGATGATCACTTATGGCTGGTTGAGTTTTCTTATAATAACAGTTACTAGTACCTTATAATAATGGGTTATTTTGAGGCAATGTATGTCCATCCTTGAATATATCTATTTTGATTGTTAGTGATTGGGGAATGTTCCTTTGTTGGACCAAGCATTGTTCAGAAGTGAAAAATATATATCTAGATTATTAAACATGTAATTTTGAGGGAAGAGATTCTATATAATTCTTATTCTTATAATTGGAATAGCCGTTTAGAATTTTCATTAAGTGAAGATGCTTTCTTCAAAGATTCACCCTGTTTGGGTCATCAACTACTTGGGAGGCATGGGAATCTTGATCATAATTTTATGGTGCCTTCTAAGATTGTTGAGAATTTGTGAAAATATTCTTATCATTTAACACTTCCATCGTAGCTATGGTTGATACATAATGTGTTACATGTATCATATATTAGAAAGTATCTATGTGATTCATCTCATGTTACGAGTTGGAGTTATCCTAAGGTTGAACATGATTTATCCATGAATTAGATTCTAGTCAGGATACTTTATTTTTAAACCAAGGAACTTCATGAGAGGATGACACCATTGGTATGCACTCTATGGAAGCATGGATCTGATTCTTATGAGATGTGGGATAATAAACAACTAAGGAATTATTAGTGGCCCCTTATTTTGGGCATTGACCATTCGAAGATTGGTTTCTGGGGAAAAAATATATATGATGAGGTGGTTTTAACATTCAGTTACTATTTTTAGGTAAATATTACTCTTTTTTTAGAATTTTTTGTGAGGTTTCTTTTAAGGGTGAATCAGATGATATCTTATAACTTTTTAAACATTCTTGGCTAGTGCACGATTGACATACTGTTTTCCCAAACCATACCCCCTCTCAAGGAATACCATACAAACCTAGGTAGTAGTGCTTTGAACATTTGAAAAATTACTTCAAAAAATTTCACCAACTAATGAATAATTGTGAAACCCATATAACATAGGTTCACAACTATAGATCGTGTTTTTTTCAAAAAAATCTTCCCTACCCAGTAAACCAAGTGTACATGTGTTTTAATCTGAACAAGTGTTTTATAATCCTAAAACTCATCTTTTAGGTATCTGATAGACCTATATAACATCAACATAATTTAGTCTGTTTTTAATGCTCACAATATAAGTATTTGTCCCTTGGGTACCCTCCGAAAAGTGGATCTTAGTTTGGAAAATTATGGTCAATCCTCCTTCTATTAGATTTTGATCTCATTATGTATCTCCCCATCTATCTCTTTTCCAACCTAAGGGTTTTATACATCACGGTGTGGGTTTGGGGATCTAATCATTTTTTATATGTAATCTTAAACATAGGTTTGATTCCAATTTTTCATTTTTTTCCACTATCCACATGAAAATCATGATTACGGGTTGGAGATTCGATATCTAGAGATTCTAAGGTAGGTTGTTCCATCTTGATGTCCAATTTTTATTAACCCTATATTACATGATTTAAATTCAATTCTTGATTTAAATTAAATATTTTTAATAAATAAATTTTCATTCAATTGGTTGATTAAAAACCCATTTAAATTGAATATGGGTTTTTGAAATTGAATTTTGAAATGAAATTAGGAAAAACCTCTATTCTATTTAATTGTAGTTGGATTTTTAAATTTAAGGAAAATACTGGAGATTCATAATTGTAATTTTTTTTTAAATTGATGAAAATTGTTTCAATTAAATTTTTGAATTTAATTTTGGAAATGAAACTATGATATTGAATTATAGATTGATTAAAAATTGTGATTTGGTTTAAATTCAATATAATGGTTTTCATAGATACTATTGTGTTTTATCATATGAAAATGAATTTTTTTATTTAAAAACCCATTTAATATTTTAAAAAGAAAATTTTAATTTTTGAAATGGGCAGATGAGATTAAATTTAATTTTAATGATGATTACTATAAATTGGCATCGTTGATTTGTTCTCAAGAACAACAAATCTTTTGTTGTTAGTGTGTTATTTGGTAAAAACATGCTATGATGAAAATTCCCTAGAAGTGAACAGGAATTTTACAACACTAAAATACACTTTTTTTATCATATAAATCATCAGTAGGACATAGATTAATATTCTTCATCCAGTTATGAGGGACATGTGTACACATTTCTATTATTATAAGATGACATTGTGAGGATCCCATAACCTGGAACTATCATACCAGTTAGAAGATGACTATGTTGATGTCTTTTTTATATATTAGATATAAATGTATGATAATTTTTGTGAACTATTTAACATTTATTCTGAATTTATATAAATCTTTTTATATGGAATTATTATTTAATTAATTTTTAAAGTATATATACAATTTGTAATGTATATCATGTTTTTTTAAATATGATTTTTAATGCCAAAACTCTTAATTTAAAAATTTAAATTTCATTATTTAGTTAATTAATGGTTCGCAACATTTTATGGAAACATGGTTGTGACCCTACTAATCGTTTAGCTAACTCATAACCTATGGATTCAAGTGTTTGTATATTATCTATTTCCAAGTTTGAGTAGGGGTAATTCACCACTTGGATGTATTTCTAGCTATTGATTTGTAGAGAGGGTGAGTTGCATTCATTGGGAATTGAGATGTTTTTCCTATTTCTGGTAAATTCCTATAATAATTTGGGTTGTTATGCCTATTTGATTTATGTTACAATTCTCCATGTAGAGTTTCATTTGTATTCATTCAAACTTGCTTGTTATTATTCTATGATATTATTGGAAAATTCGTTCCCACATTCATTTTGTATGATGTCGTGTGCTAGTCATAAACCCATTATTATTGGGAACACCCATCGGGATATGTTTGGACTATCTCGGTTATCGAGTTACCAGGGTAACCCGACTGGTTTGTGACTTCAGATAAAAACATTATATGTGTGTCGTCTCTTTTTCTATATGGATAACTCATATTAATGATTAAAAAATTCATTCAACAGTAATTAACAATATTATGATACAACTTATACAGTTATAATAGATAAATTTTTTGGTTGAGAAAAACGTTTATATCGCATTGGGAAGATAAAAAGATCTATAATTTACAAAAATATATTGAACAAACACACAATAATTGTGAAGAATACATATTTTTGATAAAATTAACTCAAACATAACATTGATTTGATTCCTATTGAGAAGAATATTTGGGATAGTTTGATAAGAATTATTATTTTCTTAATTTTTTGGATATCATTTTTTTCATCAAAATGAAATAGAATCAGTAATGATTATTTCTGCTGAAAATGATGTTCCTCGGTTTTTGTCACGTATTGTTATTCAATATCATCATGTTTCCATGTATCATTACCCATGTGACTTAATCTTACACCATTGTTATTCATATTCACATCATTTTCCAACACGAACATGTGTTATCAGTCTTCATATGAATTCAATATTGAAAAAATAACTTCCCTGAATAGAATCCATGTATTTTCTACCTTTTCAGAAGAATATTCTTACTTCACCTTTATGTGCACCATGTTCACACATAGTTCCTCTACATGTGCTCTATCACATATCTAACTTATTATCTATTCTATCTCACTTATCTTCACCACTATATTTATAATGACAGAAAAGGATGGATGAGTGATAATGATAGATGATAATGAGATCATTCATCTTAATATGCACCTTACCCAGTAACATCCCCATTATGGGACTCCATAAGTCAATAAATTGAGATGTTAAAAGGGATAATCAAGTTAATTTAAATATCTAAAATATTTACTAAAAATATTCCGGAATGGAAGCTTACCCTATAGAATAAGGGTGAATGAAAAATGTTTTATCCTTTAAACATCATTCTAGTGTGAAAAATATTCAAGCTAAGGGTTCCAAACATGATTGAATCTTCACCAACCCATTAATACAATATTTCAAATGATCCATTGTCAAACACATTGATTAAAAATAAACTAAGTCCCATATATAGTCAAAAATTCACCCATGTATCATATATAAAGACCTAAAAATTCATTCGATTATTAAAATAACTCTTATTTCACAATTATTATATTCACATGGTTTAAGATTAAATAACATATAAAGACATATATTTCAACGGAAAATTACAAATCATTAAATAATATTTTTCTATATGGAAATGAATATTTTGGGTTATAATAATGAATATTTAAAACACTATAGATAACTCTATAGGTCATAATTATCCCCTAAATATCATTTCCTTCATATATACTAAAAATAAAGTGAAGGTTTAGGAATGTGATAGGCATTAAAATGGGAAATTTAGAAAACCTTAACAGAATTAGGGAATGATGAGTTATGGGAATGATGGAGTATATATATAGTTCAAATGGAAATGTGACCATTTGGGTCATACAATTATATGAATCTTAAATGAATATAGAAATTTTAATGTTATATAACTGTTGGATTCGAAATAATACACAATTTAAAAATAAAAAAAGATTAAAATTAAATTCAGACTATTATATAAAATAAAAAAATTTATAATATGTTATTTATCAATATATAAGAATGATATTAAAAAATAGAGGCCATTAATTTCAATAAATAGTGAATAATAAATTAAAAACTATTTTATAAAAAAAATGGAATTTTACATAGAATAATTTAATCCCAAATATAGAAATTTATTTTAATAAAATAAACATTATATTTCCAATATACCTGTCAAAATTAGGTTAGGATGAAATTTTTTCCTTTTTCAAAAAAATATTATGTTCCAATTATTTGTAAAAATTCATGTTTTATGATTTATGTTTCTTTTAGGACTTCACAAAATGTAATAATGATTTAATAATTAATATTATTTCATAAAAAATACCATTTTATTATTAATGATATATATTTCAATAAATACAAATGAGTTTTCAAACATATGAGAAAACATTTAAATTTATAATATGAAAATTATAGATTTAATAACAATATAGTTTGTAAAAATTATATTCGCATGGAAGAAGTAAAATTAAAAAAATTATTTCAAATATCTCATGAAAAAAACTAATAAAACATTCCTTAAATGTCAAAAAATAACTATAACTATGGGTAGGCCAATGGTTTTAAATTCTACACAAACATGATTTTTATTCCATATATTTAGAAATTTATATACAATTATACTCATATTTCATTAAATACTCACCTATAAACTCCATTTAATTCACCCTCTAGTTTATTATCACATCCCACCATTTCGTATTCTATTCTTTATTCCAATGGAGAAACCTTCAAAATCTCAACTGATTCCCCTTCTATCATTAGGACGTGAAATATAAGTTAAGGGATTCAATTCATCTTCCCTTTCATTCAATTACATATTTCATTGTATTTTTTCAAATATTCATGTTACTAAATTTTCATAGAAATATAATCATTTACCAACTATACAATTAATGTTCAATTAATGAGAGACTTCCATTCTCTCTCATTACTATCATTCCATATATTTTTTTTATAATCCATATATGTTCAAAATCATTTTTCAATTTCCTATGCAAACAATTTTTTTTTTGAAAAACCCTATCCAATTTTAATTAAAATTAATTCAAATAAATTTAATTTCTCATCAAAGATTGTGAAATTACTTGTACTAAACCCACATTCCCTTCTCATGGGTTGAAAATGTATATTTTCACATTCCTTGAAGATAATATGAACATAAATATTATTATATGAACCTCTTTCAGATTATCCATGATTTATTGTTGAAATTATTTCCTTTGATATGTGATATATGTGAATCACATAGTTTTTTGATATATGAAGTGGCACATTTATAATGATCTAAAAAATTGGGTAGTACTTTAATCTCATGATATATCATGTTTGGTTCAAGTGTAGTTTTCATTGTAGACTATGATATTATGTCTTTGTAGTGACCCATAATTTATTCTTATATTTTCATGTTCTATGTTTTTATTCACATCACATTGATAATATGGTCTTATGATATTATCATTTTCATTCTATAATTCCATATAAATATTCATTATTTTTATTCCACGATATGAATTTTTCCTAAAATGTATTATACATACGCTTATTTTATCCATTAAAAGGTTTTTTGGACATCTCCTTTTAGTTATGTATTCTATAGGATATCTAATAATATGTTAGAATATCAATGGGATATGTAACAATTTGTTAGATTTTAAATAATGATGAATTAGTTTTCCTTTATTTTTTCATTTAATCATCTAAGCATCCAATTAACCTAGACATCAATCTGCTTGGTTTTTATTTTACATATCATTGTATTAAAAACAAGTAATAAAATATATAATGTGATTTGGGTTGTAATTGTTTTTATAAAATAAAGGTCTAGTTACTTTTTTGGGTTTGGAATATATAACATTATTACAAATGTCTCTGGATAAAACATATTATTTTAACTCTTGCTAATGTTTTTAATGTATGTTGTATATTATTCCACAACAAATATATCCCAATCATGTAAAAACATGTTTATCCAAGATCACGCACATACAGATGTAGGGTTAATTTTGAAAAAAAGGATGGTTGATTATTATATGTATCTTCACTCAATGCATGTAAAAGATGCCAAACTATAAGTCTCTCTTGATACTCATGGGGGATATTCCATAGTAAATTCTAATCACATTAAAAAACAATAGAAACTATTAGAATATATTTTTATGTTAATTTTTATGTATATTTAAAAAAATTGGATGCAGAATTACAGTGAATTACCTAGACTGAAATATAGAGATTCATTAGTTAGTGTCAATATGAAATTCTTTCTATGTGAAGTATTTTTACTATTTATATGATTATGGAATCCTGTATTCTTATCAAAAAGATTTTTTTATTTCAATAAATGATGGAAAAGAAAAGAATCATATTAAAAAAGTATTTGATAGTAAATGGGATGTTTTACTTATTGAAATACCTAATATGATAGACGATGGAGATGATACCATCATGGAATAACAAGAATAACCAACTAATTTTATGATTAATACAATTATTTTCATTTAACACTTTCCTTATCCTAAGAGAGAAGATGATGATATTTAATCATTTATGTGACAAAAACTCCATCATTTTTTTGGAAATTCAAATCCCTTAATTTTGGTGTAATAAATAAATTCCATTGATAAACTATTCAATGTCCTCCAATTCTCTAGGTAAGATAATGTCACATTGTACAACTATTGACTAGAGGGGAAATCTAATAGATAATGGAGCCCGATAAATAATATAAATTCCATGGATCACAATGAATTTATGTAAGGGGATGTATTTAAAAAGATATTTTTGAATAAATATTTTCTTTTGACTCTTCATCTTAAATTAGCTATGGAATTACATTGACTTATTAAAAAATATATTGAATCTATTAGTTATTAGGAATATAATGTAACAAGTATTTTATGACACACCTTTTACTTTTTCATGTATGATTAATGTATGGAAGAACACTTTTTTAGGGGACTGAGGTCGAATATCTATAATTCTTTAGTTATTTGGGATTTTAATATTTAGGATGATACTATATAACATACCCCGAATTTCAGGATGGAAATAATTTATTCTACATTGTCCTAGTGTAGTAGATATTTTATGTAGAAAATGTATTTTTACACTAGAGGATCATGAGATTTTCTTCATGATAGAAATAAAATCCAACATCCCAAATTCAATATGTTTGGGAAGAAGTACACATTGAATTGACATAAGGGGAATGAAAGTGTTTCACATTTGTAAAGGATGGACATCATACTAAAGAATTTTTGAAATTCATGAATGACACCACTAATGATACTGAGGATAGAAATATCTACTGATACTTCATCTCACGATCCAATATTTCAATATAAATAATATTGGACACTATATAAAAAAATTCCACACGATAAGTATCAATGATGAAAACTAATTACAATTACCTTAATATATAATTTATAATGGTAGGGAATATGTTATCAATTCTACTAAGGTCATTCTTATTAAAAATATCTCCCTAGGTATGATGATGATTCATTAGAGAATAGTTTATATATTATTTGATACTAGTTCAATGATTTATCTCAAATAATGCAATCATAGCAAAACAATATAAATGAAACCTAAAGACATGGTGCTTTAGTTGTCAGTGAAAAAGAGAAATGAAAAAATTATTTCATCATAATAATGTATCTCTTCAAAATTCAATATTTTTGTGTTAGATATTCTAAAAAACCATGTCACACACCTTTTAGTGGAATTGTTTTATATAATTTTTATGGAATTTTTGTCTATATATAGACCCCATATCAACAATCAAGAAAAGGAAAGCACTATACATTTCAATAATCACCCTTTGAATCTATAAACATTTATGGAAGAGGTTGAATATTTTTTTAAACTACTTCTCATGAAATTATATTATTATCTTATGAGAAATAATATCATGATTAAATAATTTAAAAAAAGGAGAGGTTTACTCTTCAAGAAATTTTATTTGTAATGGATTAGGTGAATATGTTACCCCATGTTGTTTTTTTAATTTCCAATAAAAAATTACGTTGAGTTCCTATTTTAACTTTTATTTTTTGGATTACATATATATAAGACCCCCTATAGAATATCCAAAATTTTCTACAAGAAATGATGAAAAATCTAAAATATCGTTTGAAAATGCTTTTCATTTATATGAGGGATTTTCCACTGGTTGAACGTATTCATTTTTTCCTAAATAGGGATAAAACAACGTATCTCTTCATTGATAATAATGATCCTGATAGGATCACAATAAATAATTTATATCCATTACCTTTTTCTGTATGAATTTTTTATTATCTTTAGAGATGCCAATACCTACATAAAGTGAAAAATTATTCATGGTATAGTCATATAATGGTGAGGAAGTTTGATATACCCCAAAATACGTTTTATATAAGGTATTTACACATTGAGTTCATAATAATACCTTAATAATCAATAATTCTCTAACAACATTCATGGAAATTTTTAATCGAGTCTTGAGAAAGATCATTTATATATGAATGGTATTTGTTTAAAATTATATTATATTATTGTTCAAAAGTAATAAGGAACACGAGGATTGTTTGAGTGATAGGATAAATAAATTTATAAAGGATAAATTGTATATGATGATTAGAAAAATTTTCTAGATACAAAAATGAATCATTCATGGTTTATGTAATCATAATAATGGGAATATACCAAGAACTATTAAGGGAAATGTTGGTTGAGGAGTACCATTTACAAAAATATATCATGGATATCTACTTATTCATATTAACTAATTACTATAACTGATTTATGTTATTGTTTTCAGGGTTTTAAAACCCATTAACCAAGATTATTTAGAAGGGGATAATGTTTTTTTTGGAATCAATTCTTGTGAAGAGAGCATCGATGAGTTTAACAGAAATCTAATCATTGAATTAGAAACCTCACAACCCACATTTTTTGGATTATTTGTGATATATTGTAATTCTCCAAAGATTACAATTGTATATTCCATCATGAAAAATGTCAATGTGATATCCAATTACACAAATTTATTTATGATCATTAATATGAATTATATAATGAAGATTGGAATTTGGCTAAAAGAATAATTACATTGAATATTTTTGTGCATTATATATATATATAGAATTTTGACATACATAATAATAATATCTTCATGAACATATTTACTCAAAAGGAGAACATAAAATTAAGGTAGTTATAGATAATCAAGGATTATTATTTCTTATTTAACTACTATAATTAGATGTTGGATAATGTGAAATTTTCCATAACTAAAAAGTATCATGAAATATTATCAGTGATGATTATTGATAATAAAAAAACATTATTAAAAGATCAAATGATAGATATAGGTATCATAATGGAAAGAACCAAATAATACCTTAAATAAATGATTTATAAAAAATAAATTATAGAGAATATTATAGAATCTCATGGGGAGTATGTTCTGATATAGAAGTATATATATGCAATGTCTAATTGTAAACATCAAGGTTCAACACTTATGAAAAGTGATTTTTCAGATTTGGGAAATGAATATAAATAACATTAGATCCTATTAAAGGGAAATAATACCTGAAAGATTCTCATAGCTCATCATTCTTTATCCACCCATGTTTCAAAAATATGTATTAACATTTCAAAGAAAATAAGTACTGCGAAAACATGTATAATAATCTTGGGTAATATACAAAAATGTTCTCGATACTTCACTAAGTGGGTGATGAATGGGAAAATGCCAAGGTAATTGTGGAACCATTACCCATACAATCCAACAAATGTGACACTCAAACTATTAATTAATTCATGGGTCTACAAAATAAAACAACCTGAAAAAAAATTTGTATGGGTTAATATATATCTCTGTATAATTATTTATCATTTCATTTCCACTGAGGAAAACTCCATTGATGAACATTAAAATATACAAACTATATAAATTGTGTTTCTTAATGGATAAAAATTATTAATTTTATCAAATCATGATTAACGATTCACATCTAAATTCTTGAAAAGTCTCATAAAATATATGAACATAATGTCTATCAATACCATATACTATTACCCTCACACAGAATGTAAATTAAATATAATGGTTTAGAAACATGATATTATATTTAGAGCTTTATAAAAGTAATTTAGTGGAAGATGGGATAAAAATATACCATTACATTAGTTCTATATTAATAATAGGTTAAATTCATGAATTTAGATAACACCTTTTGAAGACTGACTTTTATACAAATAGAAAACATAAATATATTGGTATTATGTAAGGGAATAGATGTTATTGGTTAAAAAATTAGTGGGAGAAATGATTGATATGGTCAAGTCTACCCAACCACACATCTAACCATCCAAAATTCCCTAGAAGAACAATGAGGATGACCATAAAATAATCATATAATTTGAGGATAGTGATATATTATTTCTTCATATATATATCTCTTGATTGGAGAAATTATATCTCACCTTGTGATTTTAAAATAAGAACATATTTAATATCATATATTAAATGAGTCATCAAACATTATTTCCTAAGAAATTTTTTATTCATATATGACCAATATAACCTAGTAATTGAATCGGTGGATATGAATATATGTAATAAAATTATTATATATAATTATATATATATATATTACACATAATATAAATATATCGATAAAATATTAGGAAATAAGAAATCGTTTTTGAGTAAATTGATTTTATACCTGATAAATATATTTTCTCCAAAAAAAAATTTGTAAAATTTTGTAAGAAAATATTATAACTAGTATCTGATTTTTTTTGTTAAAATTTATATCATTTTTTGAATCACCATCCCAACAATAACATAAGTCGATGTTTTCAAATTTTATGGAAATGGTTGATTACTCAATGACTGGTGAAAAATAAATATTTTATAAAAAAAATTACATTCATTTCATGTATCTAAAAAAAATTTAATTTATTTTTTTTAAATTTTGTTTCTTTAATTACATTAAAAAAAATTCCATTTTATAGTAATTTATATTATAACTAATTTAGGTATAAATGTTTTTATACTACAAATTTATTTTCATAGATATTTTTTTCCATCCATTTCAGGAAGAATTTTAATGTAATTTGAACTTCTTATATGTATTTAATTTGATTGAATTGGTTCTATATTTACAATCATTAGGTAAATTTTTTTAGGTTTCAACTTTTTTTATCATAATTAATAATAATATTGGTAAATATTATGTCCCAACGATAAGAATAAAACATTTAAATTTTTTTTGAAACAATTAAATATGTATTCAAAAATATTCCCTCAACCACCATTATATAATTTTGTTAGTTTAATATGACCACCTACTTAATATATTTGATACTATGGAATCCAGGTTCCAATTATCTAATATAAAAACATTTATGTTATTTTATGTAATGGAAAAATAAAAAATATATCTTTCGTTATTTTAATAGCTCAAATATATTTTCGCAAGGACAGAAACAACTCATGAACGTTTATAATTTGTTAATATTAATATGAATAAATATCATTTGATTAATTTTTTTAAAAAAATCTAGTGACAATATAAATATCATAAATTCTGACACAATGTGAAAATGTGGTTTGTGAAAGTCATAGAAAATCATATAAATCAAATGATAATATAAACAATTAAGACTTTTTTGTATGATATATGGCAAATCATTGGATTTCATTGATAAATATAGGGTATTATTGATGTTTAATAAAATTTTAATTTAACTAAATTATAATCATGATATAATTAGGAATAAAATTATTGTAATTGTAATAAAAATTAAATTAATGGTATTTTATGAATATAAAATTTTGGTAAATGGTATGAACTTTTATAAATTCTTATATATCTCCATATAAGTGTTATATAGTTGATAATAAAATCCATTTATAAATTATGGATCACTTTTTATTTTATCATTACATTAATGGAACCTAAAGTGTATAAATAATTGTTTTCACATTAATTGATAAAATGGTAAGCATGAGATTAAAACTAATTTATAATCATTAAAAATTAACCTAAACTTATAATTTTTTTTTATTTAATTTAGTTATTTTACATTATCTCCATTTTATATGCTATATATAACTATTTTGAGACAAATGAAAATTTAAATTAATTTTTAATAATTTAATACATTATTTAGTTACTGAGGTTCATCTCCTTTCAGTAATAAATACACTCCACATACCATCTCATATTCACCTTGTTAAATGAGCATCTTGACTAATATCTAAAAAATAACACACCAATATTTTTCAAAACATTTTATAGGACTTGGTTTCACCAAAACTAAAAACTAGAGTTAGTACCAAAACATTCTTTCAATTAACCATTATTTATGCCTTATATGTATAGGAAGTATTTGGGTTAATTTTGCGATGTTATAGAGAAATTTTGTAATGGTTTTGGGGCTCTTCTAGATTTTAAAATTTTGATATTGTTAGTGTAACTTGTAAAACACATCCATGATACAATAATAAAGGAATCATGGGTATCTAGGTGGGCTCATGGGTTGAACATTGTTTGACCAAACAATATAGCACACAAGAGAAACCCAAAAAACTCGATTTGGGGGATAATGAATGGTTTGGACATGGTGTGTATAATTATACAAGAAAA
The DNA here is from genome assembly GCA_963277665.1 of Viscum album. Taxonomy (NCBI): domain Eukaryota; kingdom Viridiplantae; phylum Streptophyta; class Magnoliopsida; order Santalales; family Viscaceae; genus Viscum; species Viscum album. The sequence goes on along the minus strand of OY728138.1, from coordinate 633,037,082 downwards.
CCATTTGAGAGGTGTTTATAGGTTTGTGTAGAGGAAAATTTTCATAATCATGCACCTAAAAAGTGAAACATTAATCTTTAGATCTGAATTCTTTAGATCTGAATTCTTTAGATCTAATAAAAATTAACACTTCAACTAATTATATTCCTTGTATTAGACCTAGTCATGATTTACACTCCCTCCCATGGCTTTATATAACATCCCATTTAATCCTATAGTGATCCGATTTTTGAATTTTGGTTTCTTGGATGCTGGATTCCAAGGTAAGAGCTCTTTCTTGGGGTTTTCCTTATATTCACACTTATTCCCACTCTTGGAATAAATTATATATTACATTTGGGATTGGTCCATGATTTTTTATTATATTAATGGGGATATATACTTGTGTGTATGACATGAAAATACTCATAAAATTTATTTTTCAATATTTATGTATCATTTGATGAAGAATTTAGGTTTTTTTCTATTTCACATATGATTTGTAAGGTAGGTGTTATCACTCTTAACTCTTCTTGATTAGAATTAAAACATTATTTTAAATTGATTGAAATTTTTGGTCTGAATTGAGAAATTGATGTCCAATGTTTTCTGGAAACCCTATTTAGTGATGGTTTGTGGAATTATATATATTGGTTGTTTATAGAAATTTATGTTTATTAAATGATATTAAAATTATTATTTTTAAATTTTTATTAGGTTTTAATACATGGAAAACTAGATAGATTTTTTTTTCAATAAACTGATTTTATTTTATTGAAATGATTTTCACAATTGGTTTGGAATTGTTTTTGACCAAAAAAAGATTGCGATTGTTCATGTTCATTTGGGATAGACAAAGGGTTTATGTTTATCAAAACAATGTTGGATAAATAAGTGTATTAAAATTCCCAAATAAAAATGGTTCAACAAGACTTATCTTGGGGATAAGATGACTCAACACTCATGAGTATATGTTTTTCTATTGTTTTATTATAATGTAGAATTGTGGAATGGAATGGTTTATTCCAAATTGAAATGTCGAAATTTCATTAATGTATTGGTCAGTAAAGAATGTCTGGTTCAGAAATTGGTTTGGATTTCCTATAAACTATTCAAAATAGTTCTATATAAATAGTTTTATATAAATTATATAAGTACTTATATCCTAGTGGCATTAGTATAGTGGTTATTGGGGGGAATTATACTTTTTTTTATACTCTCCCCTTCTTACGAACTTTTTGGTCTTTGGAGATGTTATATATTGTGATACCGGTATAGGTAAGGTGACATATTTTTTTAGTAATTTATCATGACACATTTGGCCTGACATATTGTGTTAGAGATGGATATTATTGGGAGTTCCTTCTAGTCGTAATGGTTTATTGTGTTTTATTGGTTTTTACTTTATAATTGTACTCTAATTTTGTTTATTTTAATAGATTATATTATAATGAGTTGTTTTTTCAATATTTTTTATTACACTATTATAATAAATCATATTGTGGTTGTTCATCTATGTTTGTGTTTGTATGGATATTTTATTTTAAAATGGAAAATTTCCCCCCAATAATTCATGAAGACCTTATAATTTATATCATTTTTTATTTAAGGTATGTAACCTATACCCTAGTATTGTCCAACCACCTTTTTATGATATTGAGGGGGTGGTAAGTTACAATGTATTGGTCAGTCCATATATCCATTTTGGATAAACAGTATAAGTTTCTTTAGTTCAAGAGTTGAATATTATTCTAGTCTAGTTCATGAGATGAATTGGCTGAAATGAGTAAGAACATATGAACATGAAATATATATCCGAAAAATGATATAGATAATATATTTATTTCAAACACCATGTTACAATGAAATTTGGTACATATGGTTTTTAAGACACTTGTAGGAGTTGTTACCTCATTTTAATTACATTCACCAATGAGAAGAGGTTGAAAAACATTGACAGAAATGACATCCCAGTAAGAGTTCATAATTCCTTTTAAGAAATTATATATTATTTGATGAAAACAAATAACAAAAATTAACGATTTTTTTAATTTTTATATTTTTAATGGTAATGGTAATGAAAGTTTAAAAATTGTTTGATTTTCAAAATCATAGTGGATTTTTCAAAAACAGTTTGAAAACAACAATGTTTGAATTTTGGGAAGTACTGTTAGTTGTATGAGTAATGTAAAAATTTCTAATTGATAATATAGTAGTTTCTAGAGAGTGATATTAAATGGAGTTTTATTTTATATAAATAAAATGGAAACTGATAGGAATTATATAAAACAACCGAATGAATATTCTTGGAAGGTGGATTCACCCAATCCATAGGTGAACCAATTACTAGATCAATGTATTTTCCTTGATTTTCAAATTATAGATAGAGAAAATATATTGGATGAACTTTGGAAATTAAATCATTCCATTAAATGTTGGGGAAATATAATTTTTCGAAAAATTTGTAAGAAATTTATCATAAAAGATGGAATCTTTGACCTTGGAATCAGTTGACAAAATCCTAGAACATAGATTTATAACAATTATTGATCAGTTTCTTGTGAGTTTTCCTAATAAAATGTAATTTTCATTGTCCTTAATTGAATTATATTTTATGATTGATCACTTAAGAGGGACCATTTCTATATCACTTCGATCTTACCAGATGGTACTATCATAATTAATGAATTTAATGTTTTATTAGAATATTTTGAAAGAAAATGGTTCATTCATCCTAGTACATATCTATGGGAAGCACTATTTTTTGTGAAAGAGGTGGAAGGAATTATATTAATTTGAGTGTTTAATCGTAATATTATCCATGTTATGATAATTAATAAATACTTACTTCCATGAATTGATCTTCTATTCGATCAATTTAGTGGATCAAAATGTTTCTCTCAATAAATTTTTTAGGTTATCACAAATTGTAGGTTTTAAGGGATGATATTCCAAAAACATATTTTATAATAAGATACGACCATTACGATTATGTGATTTTCACATTAGATCATACGAATTCACAAATGATATTTATGTAATTGAGGAATCTCGTATTTCAAATGAATCTATATTCTATTGTGTTTTTGGTTTTGGAAAAAATACGGGTGAATTCCATGAAAAATAATGAGAATGAGAAAGACTGGGTGAAAGCATTGGGTATCTTACAGATAATCATTTTTTTTCAAAACCATTGGAGTTGTATTTTGGGCTAAAAGTGGTACATTTTATTGGATGCATAAAAATTAAATTATTATTTTTTGTTCCATAAATGATAGTGTTTCTAAAATATTGTAATCCTCCAAAGAATTTCATTAAAATAGATAGTTTCCTTACCTTTTCTAGTTATTACTAATGTTTTTTCATGATGTTTCTTAACAAGATTCATAAATTACATCATGGAAATGGAAAAGTGTTCCATTTAAATTGATCTAATAAATACTAAATACTTTTCATGTATATAATTTTTACCTTAAACATCACGAATCATGATATTTTTTAAATCAAGACAAAGGTATTTGTGTATTGTGATGATTTGTAATTGGGGTTGGTATGTGTTATCATGTAGGGAGATCATGTTGTTTCTTATGCATAATAGAAGTTATGATTTATTGATAATAACCACCCAACAAATTATTTGTTATTCGATGATGTAGTCTATGTATTGAGGACTTTTCCTCAATGACTTTTTGGTGACAAATTCAAGGTGATTATGGATCAAAATAGATTAAAACACATTTTATCAATGTGATATTTTAATGTGAGATAAAGAATATGGATAGAGTATAATAGTTTATGACATTACCTTGATGTATACACCAAGTAAAAAAATTTGATAGTTGATACATTATGTAGGAACTCATAATGTTAATTGTCTATTGAGGCTTCAGATAAGTGGGGGTTGATGTTGTTGATACTCAATGCACACTTGGATTTTGAAAACTATGGTAGTGTTTTAGTTTTTATCTAGGTGTCTTTTGTTCCAAATTTTATGGAAAAGGTTAAAGAGGAACATACAACTGATTCATTGATTATTGAAATGAAGGAAAAAATAAATGGTGGGGATACCATTTAAGGATGGAAGTTGGATGAGATTTGATTTTTATTGGTATTGATATTGGATGGTTATAATTATGGCTATTTAGGAACAACATATTCAGGAATACAAAAATTTGGGATGTGCAGAACATCATTGAATACAAAATATGTATAAGTTAGTGAAATAAAAAAAATTTTGGGTTGGAATAAAAAAATGTCGATGAGTTCGTTATGAAATTCCATACATGTTAGTTGGATAAGGATGAACACAAACATTTAGAGGTTGTGTTCATGTATTTACCTATTCTTTTTTTAAATAGGAGTAGATATCCTTGGATTTTTTGATATGTCTCCAAAGGATGGCTCAAAAACATAATTCCATATGAGTGATAGTTTATCGTCTCAAAATGTTGGTCCATTCTTACTCTATTATTGAATCACAAACAATGGAGAAAATGTATAAAATCTATATATGAGAAGTGGTATAGAGGTATGTAATACTATTTCTAATAGTATCAGGGCAAGAATTAAATTTCACTTTTTATTTTTAAAATCATTTTAGAATTCCCTTTTCACTCAGTTTATTATGAGAATAGCATATCATCCTCATGTTAATAGAAAATAATATATGAAAATAATAACATTGGAAAATATTATTTGGTATTGTGTAATAGAATTTAGGGGCTAAGGGGATGAGAATATATTATTAGTGTAATTATTTTATAATTAAATATTTCAAGATTCAATACTTATAGCTCTTTTTTTATAATTTCATGAGCCTCCTAGTCATTATCCTCTTTTTAAGGTGGAAACAAGTGAGACATCACAAGTTGGACAAAGCATTAAGATAGGGATAATGAAGAAGATTTAGTTGATCCAAAAAAATTTGGAGGCATCTCACAGTTCTAAAAAATTATATGGGGATCATCCATTATTGTTCTCTTCATTCAAATATAATGATCATGTATTATTTATACTATCTGTTATGTCTGGTATTTGACCGTTTAGGATTCTGGTAAACTTTTCTCCTCAATACATATGCCCTTATGAGATACCCTAAGGAGTTAGAGTGGCATCATATTGGTTGGTATTTACATATAAATTTATTTTAGCACATAATTTATTTCATGTATCTAAAATAATGATGAATGAGTCTGATCTTAACTATTTGATCAATGGGATCATGTTGACCTATAATCAGATTATTTGTTGCTTCATATTCATGCACGGATTTCAGATATGCAATATCAAGTCTTCTATGGGAATTTTCTGTTCTAGTTTAGGTCTTATAGAATCATGGTAAAAATCATGATTAAATGATAGATTGAGAGGATGAAATGGTTGAAAAAATTATATAACTCATTCAATATATTTAATGTTTTCAAATTTCTTGGGATGGAAAGACCAATGGTGGGGAGGCTATAGCACCCCAATTTCATGTAATTAACCTTTTAATTATTTATTATGGTTATGTTTGGGAATGTAAAGTGGGTTTTTCGAATGTTTTTGTGATTTTATGGAGGTGAAAATTTGATCATTTTTAGTAAAAATTTTCCAACACTTCTCAAAGGCCATGAAAAAAGATAAAAGAGTCACTGGGATCGCACACGGTTGGCATACGGTTTGGCCAAACTACACATACAAATAGAAGAAACTGCATAATTTTTTACAGAGGGATTATGCATGGATGGATCACAGTTTGTATAAATATGTGATCCAACAATGTGAGGGGTCATTCGAGTCTTGGGATTACAGATACACTTCACACTGTTTGTCTAACTGTGTTCCTAATGTGTACATCGTTAAAACATTATTTCATAATTTGAATATATAATCATAATCACCAGTTAAATCACTTATTTTATTTAATCCAACCAAAAGTTGATTTCCTCTCCCTACCAAGGTTTCTAAGGCCTTTCCATCAATCTAGGAGTGATATTTTGGTGAATCTTGGTAAGTTGGAGGATGGATTCATTGGTAATTTAACATTATTGGTGGTTTTACATCACTTTATTCATCTTTCATTACTTAGTTTCATAGATCTATTCTATTGGGGACAGATCCATGTTATATTACGCCATTCATGATGATATATGGTTGTGTTGTTAACATATAACACAATTTGTAGTGGCTTTTGGAAGGTATAATTCATCATTGTTGAAGCATTTGAGTAATTATTTGTTTTCACCTATTTAGTGTTCTATGTTAATTCAATCATGACTACTCATAATTAGAACTAGATTTATTTATTTAATATTGATTTATTTTATTGGATTGAGTTTTTATATTTTTGTGCAATTTTTTTGGAAACTATATTTAGTGATAGTTACTGGAATTTTTTAAATTATTTATTTTGAAAGTGATGTTTGTTAAATTATTTTAAAATAATGATTTTAAAATGTTTTTCTTATTGTCATGAATGTAAAATTAATTGTAATTTTTTTTCATTAAAAGGGTTTCGTAATTTATGTGGTTTTGAAAAAAAATTAGATTGTTTTTTTCCTAAATAGTTGGCATGTCTTCTTGTGCATTTGGGATGGAAATGGGTATAAATTTTTTCCTATCAAAAGTCACAAATATAAAAATATAAACATTCCACTTCAACATTTTTCTCCATGGGACGTCTTGGGGAATGGATGGATCACCACTGCTAAGTGTATGGATTTACATGGTTATATTCGTGTTTGAAAGTGTGGAATGGAATTGGATATTCCAAATATAAATGTATAAATTTTTTTAATGAATTGGATGGTTCCATTAAATTGGTAACTTAGAGCGTTCTGAAATTATATTCACTATGAATAAAAAAGCTTAAAATTACGTTATAGATATCATTTTATATGAATTTTAAAACTTGTTCTGTCGTAGTGGAGTGAGTGGGGATGCGATTTTGGAAATCATAATCATTTTTCACTCACTACCTAGTTGGGAACATGTGTTCATTTATAGATTTTAGATATTGAGAAATATTTATTCATGAGGTATCCTATTTCTTTATTAATGAATCATGATACCTTTATCATGGATTTTTCAATTAATGTTTGGATCATATTGGGATACTCATTTATTTTTCCGAAATTAATGAGTTTTATTTTTTTCATCAAATTTTTACTTAGATATAGTATGTGGTTTTAGAGGGTTTTTTTGTTGGTTTTACATTATGTTGTACAACATTTTACCCATACATCTTATAGTGGGTGTTTGGCTATATTTTTTATGGTTTTTTTTACATTCAATGATAAATTCATCCCCAATTATTTATGAAGAACTTTGAATTTATTATATTCCATTAGTGTCTTAGAGAGGTCACCTAAGGCTTAGTAATGTCCCACCAGTATCCCAAGATGGTGAGGAGCGATAGGATTATACCGTAGATGTTTTAAGGTGTAAGCCAAAGGTGGAATTTTTAAGAGATGTAATCATATTAACAAAAAAAATTCATTTCCTTATATTTAAATTTCTTAAATATATTCATAAACCATGATGAAGTAATAAAATAACAATATTCACTATAATTTAGTTTTATTATGATTCTTTTTCATCTCTTTTTCCATTGTTTCTAATGCTTTTGCCAGGGCGCACGCGTCCATCTTCTTGAGTGCGACATGCGTGGCTTTTTCTAACTCTCATTCTCACTTTCCTAAGGCCGGTGGCATCCATCCCTTGTTCATGTACCTTTGCTCCTTGATCAAAATAAGATGATGGGATATCGGTTCTTACTTCCGTGGATTCCTCCTCAGTATTAATCACCATGTTCGGGACTCCCTTATAGATTATTTTGTGGTTCATGAATCTCGTTCCTAGTTCCATATCTTCATGGACGCTGGATAATTACAATACTTCTATCAAGACATTACTTGGGGTCATGACATGGTAGTGACCTTCGGTCGGAGTAGATGACAACATCAGGCATGTCGGGGCTTCCTTGGGTGCGTGGACAATGGGGAACCTGTATTCTTCCGAATAAGAGGGCATCTCAAGGGTGCAGAACCTGAGGCATCCCACATAGAATGTGGGGAATCATATGCCACATGCATGCATCTATGGTTTTCCTCAGCTTCCCATGTTTAACACATGGTATGCTGCATGTTTAACATCTTGTGAGGATAGTTACGCCAAAGGCGTGTCATCCGATGTTTTCCTCAGGCATCTCATGTTTATCATGAGGTAGGTCGTTAGTTTAATGTATTGCACAGACAAAATGAGGGTGATTAGAACATCCCATAGAGACGGATCATAGGTGTTGTGTCCCATAGAGGGGAGATGTCACACCATGAAAGCAGATCTTGACACCACTGAGGGCGGATCAGGGAACGTCCATCCCAAAATGGGGGAACACTAAGGTTTACCATTGGCTGGGATTGAACCTCAGGGCAGTTTCCTAGGTACCTTGTCTAGGATACAGGGATCAAACCCCAGTTAGTTTGAAGGCGTGATGAATCAAGGTGTACACAAAGGACAGTGACTCGAAGACATCATGGGGCTTATGCGTGGATAGCGGCCCAGGTACTGCTAGGAGCAGTGAAGAAATGGATGAATGGTCCCATCGGGATGTGGCGGCCCAGATAAGAATCAGGATGGATGATGGAGAGTTTAATGAATTGGAGGGGGAATCATATTGAACCGATGTGAGGATGACGGTGAATTTGTTCTTGAGCCTCGACGAGACTTCCTACATATCCCTGTGGCAGGGAATCAAAGTCTGTGTAGTTCATATGGGACAATGGGACACCTGAGGAGGCGGCCCATGAGAATGGATGAATGTATGGGGCCTAGAGGAATTGGAACCTCCAGGTTGGGGCATGACCTTACTGAGACACATAGGCTCGAGGGAGAGATCAGGATGAGAAATAAGTGACGGGCTTGAGCCTCAGTAAGGCTTCCTATATATCCCCGTGGCAGGGAATCAAATACCACATAGTTCATCTGATGATGGCTTACGGCCAAATAAGGTTGACAATGGCTTACCACTGTAGTAGGTCGCAACGGCTTACTACTAGATAAGAATGTCAAAGTCTTACCGCTGAATAGGGTCACAGTGGCTTACCACTGATCGAGGTCAACACGGCTTACCGCTGGATGGGCTTGAACCTTGTGGAGGCTTCCTACATACCCTGCCTTAGCAAGGAACAAAGACCACGTTGTTCAGGATGGTGTAATCAGCGAATAGACGTGAAGCTGGACCCGAGGATCTATTGGTGGTGGGCTTGAACCTCATAGAGGCTTCCTACGTACCATGCCTGGACATGGATCAAAGTCCTCATAGTTCGGGATCGTGTGGAATATAGTATAACGTCATGTGGGACGGGGGTGAACCGAAGTGAAGGAGCTCAGAATGACCGAGTGGTGGACTTGAACCTCGTGGTGGCTTCCTTCGTAACATGCCTTGACATGGATCAAAGACCATGTAGATCAGGATTTCGTCTGCAAACCGATGTGAAGGTGGGCCCGGGGATCCACTGGTTGTGGGATTGAACCTCGTGGAGGCTTCCTATGTACCATTCCTTGACATGGATCAAAGTCACTGTAGTTATGGTTGGGTGTCATCAGCGAACTGACGTGAAGGTGGACCTGGGGATCCACTAGTGGTGGGATTGAATGTCATGGAGGCTTCCTACATACCATGAAATGACATGGATCAAATTCCTCATTGTTCGTGTGGATTTTGTCAGCGAACCGACATAAAGGTCGACCCAAGGATCCACCGGTGGTGGGCTTGAACCTCATGGAGGCTTCCTACGTACCATGCATTGAAAAGGATCAAATTCCTTGTAGTTCGGGATGCGGTGTCAGAGAATCGACATGAATAAGGACCTTGGTCTTGGTGGATGGCAGACTTGAAACTCAGGGAGGCTTCCTACGTAGCATTCCTTGACATGGATCAAAAACCACATAGTTCAGGTTGGTCTGGGGCTTACACTCTAGGATACCCAAAGCGTTAATGTGGATTGGTGCACCGACATGGAGATGGTCGGGGTCAATGGTTATTGGGAATGAACCTCGTGGAGGCTTCCTACGTACCATGCCTTGACGTGTATCAAAGTCCTCATTGTTCGGGTGTACAGTTTAACGTCATGTGGGACAAGGGAATAATACAGTTTAACGTCATACGGGAGGGAGGTGTTGTCATGGTTGATTCTTACTCTAAGTCCAGGTGAGTCTTGCTCGGTGTGAGAAATAAGAGGTGGCAGAGACCTGACGACCACGTCATGAAAGGTGCGTCCATGAGAAGTGGGGTGGGTCTTATGCATGGAGCGGCCCAAGGAGATAAATATTGGGTCTTACTCCAAGATGGAGGCCCGAGTGTGACAAAGCGATGCAAGAGAGGGACTTGGGACCGAAGAAGTGTGGAGCCACGTTCCCTATCATGCCCTCTACTAGACTTGGCACCGAGGAAGTGAGGAGGATCAGGGGTGTTGCCTCCTATGAGAAAAGATAGGGGCTTACAACAAGATGGTTTCCATTCTCCGCAGACAAACTCTACTCCAAGAAGGAGGATATCATCCCCTGTGGAGACTAGGGGGCGTAGAAAATGCCCAAGGCGGGGGGGACCTTGTGTGTGAGGCTTGGGGTCAGATCACAGTTTAACTTCACGTGTTGGGGACAATGATTCTTGGCAGTTTAATGTCTTGTATCTCAGATAAGGTTGGTTTTCTCCACAACCCTAGGACTTACATAACTGGTACCTTATAATCATTGTGGGAGGGAAGGCACCAGCAACTCTGTGATGAGGGGTGTAATGAAGTGAACCATCAAGGGGTCCTTGTTTGCATGGCTATGTGAATAAGAAATATCCATTATCATTCCTATGCGAAGAAGCATCAGGCGAAATAACACAATGGTTGGTATCGTCGAGTGGAATTTGAAGTCACATTGTGCAAAACTAGAGGGTCGCATGGGAAAAGGGATTGCCAAGCAGAAGGGTCCATAGGCAATGGACATATAGATCTCTATTGCTCTTTGTGGTGGAGATCACTTATTAAGGGGTGTGCTTTGCATAGTGGGGTGCCTTAGCCTTATCATGGGTTGAAGGTGAAAATGAGATGTGCTTTGCGAAGTGAAAGGGCATTAACTGAGCACAACCTCACAGAGCAAAGGTTCCTCATGAAGCAAGGTGTCAGGAAGAAATGTGCATCACAATCTACAGTGACCCTACCTTAGCATGTGGATCATGTGTACATGAAGGGTGTTTTGTGAAGCATAAATGCTCCACAATGAACCGAGTACCCTTGGGTATCCCCTTCCTTCATGAACGCCCTTAGGCTTCATGAAGGGAATCCCTCTCGGAAGAGCGGATCAAAACAATACAATGGGTAGGAACTTCCCAAAGCGGAGGTACCTCGCACAGATCACGGTTCAACGAGTGAATGAGTGCTTCATGATTCGGGAGCTGAGAAGCTGAAAGGTCGGATTGTCCTTCTTCAGTGCTCAGGAAGAGCCCGGTATTTATAGGCAATAGGTGATGTGATGCTGAGCTCTCTCAATGTGAATATGGAGCTTGCTCTACAGTGGGTTTGAAAACCTCAAAGGAGGTTGCGGATCGTCTCGCCTCCTTGCCTCGCGGTGCCACTCCATGATCGTGGAGGGGGCTTCTCGAATGGTCTTCAGAAACCATTTTTTCATTCCAACTTCAAATGTCCATAACTCCTAATCCGTAGCTCCATTCAGACCATGCGACCTACCAAATCAAAGATTGAAAAAATGGATATGATCTCTAATCATGTGTGGAAGCATCTAGAAAATTTTTTGGATGATTTTTTCAGGGCCAACAAATTCCACACCTACGAATGGGGTCCAACAAGGACGAGGAGGGCGAGGAAGACTGCATTCTGAGGAAATTACTAAGGAAAACACATGAATCAGGGTCCATTGTATCTCAATAGTATGGAGGAGATAGTCGACTAAATCTCTAAGCCTGTGTGTTCCATGATCGGTGCGGGGAACAAGAGATAATAGGAGCTCTTGTACGAGAGTGTTAATCAATAGAATGTGTGAGGCAATCAACATGGGACATCAATCACCATTTGGGAGAATCATAAAAGAGAGAGGGGTCGCAACTGGAGAATAGGGCTCTCTGGACAGCTGACCTGCTACTCCCACTATGCTCTGGTGCACGAGCGGGGTAACACTAGGGGCGTTAGAATCAATCCGAACAGAGGGGAGTAGAAGGTGTGAATCATGATACCCAAAATCTGGAACACTATGGGGGTGGCATGGCAATAAAGAATAACTATTGTCCACATTTGAAACACATCATTTATGTTGCATTAGCCTAGAGGTGGGATATCCAATGAGGGTCGACCGTTGACCAAGTTCAAAACGAGGGAGTAGACTGAAAATGTCATTCATTAGTCTTTTGGAATGTTGTCCAAGGACAATATGTGGGCCATAGGCCAAGCATCCATACTGTTAGGTGGTTCCTCAAGATGTGAAATAGGCCGAGGGTCCAAATAATGGGCACGAAAAGTGTGGAATGTGATGTGAGGGTTTGTTTGAATAGAATCCAACACTCTTGAAATTATGCCACCGTGGTGGAATCACACTCGATGGACTAATTGGTTTGATCATGGATCATTCGTTCTTTTAGACTGGACCTCTCTGGCAAGGGAGTCATCACTTTCCAATGTCATCTTAGGGAATCTTGAACTTGTTCAAGGAAAAGCTTCAGTTACGCAGTTCCCCACAAGGGGTCAGGCCAGGGGGTCAGAAATGGGGAGGAATAGGATTTAGGATTCATAGCGATGGACCCTAGGAAAAATACCAGGGTGTCTCTACGTATCCCATGAGGATGGGAATCAATAAATATGTAGTTTTTCAATCACAGATTAATGTCACGTAGGATGATGAGAAGCATGACTACACCGGTACACATCCTACCAAAACTACTTAAACCACATGAGACGTGATAGATGTGGGAAACATGAAGTAATGTGGGAATTTACGACATATGTATTAATGTGTTAGGGTAAATGGATGCTCGGTAAATATCATCCCAATGATGATAACCCATCCATGTAGTGCACCTAGACATGTGAAGAGATAAAGCTGAGTATGTTGGAATTACACATGAACATGAGGAAGTTGAAATGTGTGAATCATGATGCTCGAAATCTGGACCACAATAATGGTAGTGAGACTATGTAGGATAACTGTTAACCGTGGTGGAAACACAGCATCCACCTCGCATTAGCCTAGAATGGGGACATAAAAATGAGGGTAAACTGTTAACCATGTTCGAATCATGGGACCTGACCCAAATGTCATCAGAGATCCTTAGGGGTGTTGGCCAAGGACAGTAGGTGAGCCGATTTGGCATGGGACCAGGCCATTAGGGGGTCCCTTTAGATATAGATGATGATGAGGATCCAAATAGCACGCTCATGATTCTTGGACATGGAACGAGGGGAATGTATCTAGAAAAATACCACACTTCGGTCTCTTCGTCAAAACACATATGAATACGGAAACGAGACGTATTAGATAGAGGGATTAGAGTCCCTTCCCATAGGGAGATCTTAGTTTATTATCATATAATTCAGACCGTGGATGTTTAGAATCGTGGGAGACACATGTTGGGGTAATTAAAAAACCCGATTTGTGAATGGGAACTCGGTGTTCTGACCACCACGTGTTCTTGGGAGAGGTTTTAGGTCAAGGGACCAAAAACAACAGTTTATATGGGCCTAAGGAAAAGTCCACAGGTATTCCTACATACCCCATGAGGATAGGGATCAAGCTGCACAAAGTTCCTTAGGTGGAACAGTAAGGTACCAATGCAAGGGATAAAAGGGGCGTGTGGGCATGTCCCTCGCACAAAAATAAGTGGTATTTGATAACTCATGTTTGTACCTTAAGGTAAGTGGTTTTTATTTTGTGAAGAAATAGGCCCAGGATAGTAGGCCCTGGCATCGCCACAAGAATAAATCCATAGAGGGCATTGAAAAATGGTTTGGCGTGTGACCAATACCAGACATGGTGCCCCCTTGAGGACATCACGATGCAGTGCCATTTTTCGTCATGTGGCTAGGACGATAATGTCATAGTTTCGGGTCATGTGATGGGATCAGGCATGCATTTTAACGTCATGCAGAACAGATGTAGTAGAGAAGATGCTAGGTGTGCAATGTGTACGGTGCAATAAAACATACCCGACGTGAATGGGGAAATGATCCTGTATCACATCGTACACAATTTCGAGAGGGGAACCTCAGGCCAAGGGGGCCAAATAGGGGTAAGAAGGAAAGGGAAAGATGAAACAATCTCTCAACTAAGCTGGAACTGAAAACGCAGTGTCCGACTAGTCCTGCGTATCCTATAAGGATGGTAATCAAGCCACACGTAGTTTGAAAAAAACATGCGATATGAAAGGATCTTAGTTTACGGTCTTTGAACATGGACCATGGAGAAGCAGAAATTTCCCAAGTAAAGGTGTATCCTAACCCAATCCCTAAACCTACTTGAGTTAAACTCAGTGTAGGAAACAAGGGAGGATACACTATTCACGATATATGAGATGCATGCAGGTGGAAAATCAATGAAGCCCTGAACGATCTCCCTGTTGCATATTTTTTCCTCCTAAAGTGCGGATGCACACCGAGGAATATTACCAGGAGTTTCGAAGTTCAACTTGGACATGGTGAGGTGGATGAGGATGTGAATCATGTAACCAAAATTTTGGGCTTAATGGGGTTGGTGTGGCGATGGAGGATAACAGTTGACTATGGCGGAAATGCAGTATCTATATCGCGTTAGCCTGAATTGGGAACAATAAATGACCATCGACTGCTGACCAAATTCACAACATGGAATTTGAATCAGTTTATTGTCCGCGACCCTCAGGGGCATTGGCCCATAATGGTAGGATAGCCCTTAGGACTAGCATGAATGCCAATAGGGGGTCCCTTCGGGCGTGAAGGGTGGTGGAAGCCCTAATTAAGGGGAACACAAAGCCTGAAAAGGGGGTGGAAGCATGTCCGAGCAGATTCCGACACTCCTAGTACTAAACCAGAGTACCCATAGGCACATTGGTGCATCTCCAAAGAGGGTCGATGAAGGTTTATGGGAAAGAGAGTGTAAGCCATGGGGCCAAGGTGAAATGGAGATTTCTGAGCGATGGGGATGGACCCAAAAATGAAGTGTCCGGGTGGTCCTATGTATCCCATATGGTTGGGAATAAAACCACAAGTAGTTCTTGAAGATACCCGAGAGTTAGGATACCCTAACGAGGGGGGGTGTATGGAATGAAAAATAACTCAACGTGAATGGAGACATAATATCGCATCACATCATACACTCCTGGTAAGAAATTGGTCCGGGGGTCCAAAAAAGGCAGAGGGACCTGGGGCCATGCCTCTATCAGAAAGGCCTGACCAACTTGCAGTTTAACGTCTTGTAGTGAGGACGAGGGCCAGGGGCCCAAGAATGCCAAGCATCTTGAGGCTGGGCCTCGGTCAGGAATTCCTGACCTGTTTTCATTTTAACGTCTTGTAGTGAGGACGAGGCCCAGGGGATCGAGAAGGCCAAGTGGCCTGAAGCTGGGCCTCGGTCAGGATGGACTGACCTATTTGCAGTTTAACATCTTGCAGTGAGGACATGGTGGGTGTATGATTCCCTAAAAAAGAGAGGCATACAACACGGTAAATAACCTAACGTGAATGAGGACATATTCCTGCACCACACAATACACTCCCACAAGAGAACATAGGATAGGGGCCTAAAAGGACAAGGGGAATGACGGTTGGAATCCCCCGGAGGGAATTCATTTCTTGGAGATACAACAGGGTCGAATGAACACTACACTCATCCTACAGGACCTCTTGTGGTGGCCCCAACGATCTAGGATGGATGTTGACCCTGTTCGAAACACATCATTCCTATAGTGACCTCAAACAGAAGCAACAAATGAGCATTGCTCACTAAACTTATTCAAAATGTGGGATTTGGATCGGCTTGTTCCTCGACATCCTCTAGGGCATTGGCCTGAAGTGGCAAGAGAGTTACCTTAGGCCTAGCATCCATACCAATCAGGGGCCCTTCCAGATGGGGAAGGTGATGGAATCCCAGTCAAGGAGTCGGTGAAGCATAGTTGTACTCATCTTTAAAAGAGGCGAATGTCTCATGGGAGTAGGACATAGGGTTATATTGAGGTTAGATTGATGTGAATTGAGGCAAGAATTTGCGCCCCACCCTATGTCTTGACCCGATGGGAAGATTCCGGCATTTGGGCTGGGCCAACAGAGAAAATGTTCAAGTGTTCCTACGTATCCCTTGAAGATGGGAATCAATCCATACGTAGTTCATGAATGCCATGCAGTTTAACGTCGTCTGGTGAAGATGTGGGAGGATAAAAGAAAGGGTGTGGGAATGTGGTGCGACCATTACAATCCTAGTGTGAGTGGCTCTGAGGAATCCTACATCATATCATGCGAGGATCCTCTAAGAGAACTATACCCAAGGGGTAGTCGAGAAGAGTTCGGGTTGGGCTCAAGACGAGGCGTCCGAGCATTCCTACGTATCCCATGAGGATAGGAATCAAGCCATATGTAGTTCATAAAATGAATTTTTACGTCATGCTAGATGATGCATAGTTTAATGTCATCTAGAAATGGACAGTTTAAGGTCAAGTAGGACCGACATGCAGTTTAGGGTCATGCAGAACCATTAGGCTCAGGAAAAGTATTTCTTGAAGAACTTGGAATTGGTTGGAGGATTTATACTTTCACCATCCATTATTACTATGGAGTATGCTCCATTGGGGTAAACCTTGTGGACTATGTAAGGACCTTCCCATTTTGGATGCAACTTGGGTGGTTTCTTTCTAGGGATCATTGGTACTCGGAGGGCCAATACCTGGTCACCATGTAGCAAAGAGTGGAGGCGGACCTTCTTATTGAAGGCTCTAGCCATCTTATTCTGATGTAATTCTAGATTGTGTAAGGAATGAAGCTTATTATCTTCATGTGCTTCCAATTCATCTAGACTGATTTCAGCCACTTCATCTGGCGCCTTCTGTTCATAGACCACAGTACAAAACAATGGTAGCTGTATCTCGATGGGCAGGACGGCCTCAGCTTCATACACAAGAAAATATGAGGTCACCTGGGTGGAGTTACGTGTCGTTGTCTGATAAGCCCAAAGGGCATTGGGGAGCTTTTTTTTCCTACTCTTCTTGTTCTGGAAAACCATTTTCTTAAAAATGTTAGAGAGGTTTTTGTTGAATGCCTCGATTTTTCCATTTTCCTACGCATGATAGCGGGAGGTATAGTTCGAATGGATATTGTACTTACCGTACAATATCCTCAGCTCGGCTGTTCGGAAGTTGGTGCTGTTATCAGTGAGGACGGTGGGAGGGACTCCAAAATAATGGATGGTATTAGAGCTCACAAAGTTAATGATAAAACGGTCCTTGACTTCCTTCAGCGGAATTACATCTTCCCACATGGAAAGAAATCAGTGGCGGTCAGGATGAACCTGTATTGGCGGGCTGTCGCCGGTGGATATGGTCCCATGACATCGAGTCCCCACACCGAAAATGGCCATGATTACTTGGTAGAGTGTAGAGGTTCTGGTGGCCGATGCAGGAAGTTGTCATGAACCTAGCACGTGTTACATTTCTTAGAAAACTCGATACAATCATGGATCATAGAGGGCTAGAAGTACCCCAGTCTCCAGATTTGATGGGACAGCTTTGGCCCAGCTTGGTGGGTACCACAAGAACCAGCATGAACCTCTTGAAATACATGTGAATTCTCTACTCCTTGGATGTAGTGGTGGAGAACACCAACAAAATCGTGCTTATAGAGGATATGCTCAAGAATGGGACCACTCTGGTGGGTAAACTGCAGCACGCAGCATCGGATTCTCACTAGCTCGACCCGATCAGCCGGGAAGTAAACATTTTGGAGATACTTGACAAAAGGGGATATCCACTCATGTGTCACTTAAACCAGTGGATTTGATGAGCCTATTGGTAATGACGTGGAGGATCTGGTGGAAGGATGGCTTACTCGAAGGCTATCATCATCCTTTGGTGTGATGGGGGCAATGAATCTTTGATGAGGCACGTGTATAATCAGATCATCCTACTTGGGCACTACCAGTGATGTAGCTAAGCTGGACCAAGAATCCGCTCGACCATTCTGGGACTGAGGAACATGGGTAACCTCTGGTCGAGAAGGGAACATAGCCATTATCTTGGGGGTGCATTCCAAAAATGGTACGAGCTCTGGATTTCTGACAACATAGCCACCATTGTCTTACTTGATGACTAGCTCATAATCCTCCTTCACATGAAAATGGGGTACATCGATCTCGAGAGCCAGTTCGAGGCCAGTGATAAGAGCCTGATACTATGACTCGTTGTTGGTGCAGCCTTCGGAAAATAAGAATGAGTACAGCAGAATGTCTTGCATCGTGGTAATGAAGACGATACCTAGAACCACTCTACTGAGCCAATGAACATTGATCCTCCTACTAGAGGTACACTGGGAGGCACCGTCAATGTTCATTTGCCAGCATGGGATGGTATGATCTATCGAGAGGATCGCCTCATCGGGAAAATCCAAGTCCAAGGAATCATCTGTGGAGGTTTGATGGGTAGCTAGAATGTCTGTGAATTCCTGCCCCTTGATAGCTATTTGAGGCATGAACTTGATGTCGAACTACTGGAGGATTACTTCCCACCATGCTAGATGGCTGGTAATCATGGGGTGATTCAAAATGTACTTTAGTGGGTCTACCTTAGACACCAGCTATACCTCATGGTGTTGTAGTTAGTGTAACAATTTCTATACTACAAATACCAATGCAAGTAATATCTTCTTGATGGTGGTGTATATTGTCTCCGTATTGATGAGAATACGACTGAGGTAGTAGAGACTATTTTCTGTCCCCTCATTGTTCTTCTGGTTGAGAATGGCTCCGATAGATCATTCCAGGGCGGTGACATAGAAGATCAATGGCTTTTTGGAGACGGGTGGCATCAAGACTAAAGGATGGAGTAAGTACTGCTTGATTTCATCAAATGCGGCTTGACACTCGTGGTCTAACTCGTAGGCAGATCCCTTCTTCATTAGCTGAGAAAAGGGATTACACTTTCCAACTAGATTCACAATGTATCGGTGTATGTAGGACAAGTGGAATTGGAAACCCCAAAGCTCCTGGATATTGATCTAGGGAGGCATCTGGATAATGGCCTTGATCTTCTCCAGGTCGATCTCGATGCCCCGGTACCTGAAAACAAAGCCATGACATTTTCTAGAAGTTACCCCGAAGGCACAATTCAACAAAATCATCTTCATGTGGCGGGAACAGATGAAACCGAACACCTTATCAAGGTCCTTGAGATGGTCCGGGCACTGGCGAGACTTGACAACCAGGTCGTCCACATCGGACTCAACCTATGTCCCGAGGATTGGATTGAATATGCAGTTCATGACACACAAATAGGTGGAACCGGCATTCATTAGGCCAAAGGGAATAACCTGGTAACGGAATGTACCTTAGGGTTCCCTGAAAGTTGTGGACTCTTCATCCTCGGGGGCAATCCAGATCTGATTATATACAGTTTAAACATCCATGAAAGAGAGGGCTTGGAACCCGGCCGTAGCGTCGATCAACAATTCTGTCACTGGAAAGAGAAAATCATCCTTCGGACAGTGACAGATGAGATCTCGGAAGTTGATACGAACACTGACCTATATTTTCTTCTTCATGACCATCACAATGATGGCTATCAACTTGGGGTACTGGAACTCCTTGACGAAGTTGTCCCTAATGAGCTTTTCAACATCAGCCTCAACCATGGCACCATGAGAAGGGTGCATCTTTCTGGGAGGCTTCTTGAACCCATGATGGTTAGTCAGGAGACCGAGATGGTGGATGGCTACCTGGGGATCTAGTCCTGGCATCTCGTAGTTACTCCAAGATAACACGTCATGGTGTTGTCTAAGGAAGTCCACGTACCGCTGCTGCTCCTCGAGGGACACAACGTCACTGATCAACATGGGCCTTAGTTCTACCTCATTACCAAGGATTACCTATATGAGATCATAGACTGTGGCAGAGACGCCTTCTTCAAAGGTGGGGAGGGGGATCCTCCAGTTCTGCTTCATCACTTTAAGACGAGAGATTCCCAGGGGTGGAGCTTCCCCTTGGTCAGTGGAACCTGACTGGAGGCTGGTACCAGCCTGGACAGCAGAGGACAACACCTCACTAGATTCACGTGCCACTGAGACCATAACGATGAAGGCAGTCGACCCAATCTCATATGGTCTTTGACCCAAGGGGCCACACTTGATGATATCAAATAAATATTGATGCATCAGCTTGAGTTGGTTGATCCCAGCCTGGAAAAACAGGCACGTATGACAAATTTTTGTGGCCATGGGGAGGACATCCTGATATCGAACGGGGGTAGGAGGTTACGGGATCACTGGAGCCTTGTTTGTGTAGGATTATGAGGTGATCTTCCGCCGTCTCTTGGACTTGGTATATTCCTTCCTCTTGTACCAGAAATAAAAAATCATTACCCCATGTCAGGGTCATGGCCTCTAATAGTTGGATTGGTAAGACTTAGATGTCATCCAGACCGGCCAAAGAGTTACTTGTGACTATGGCGGGTTCAACCTCGCTTTCCAGAATATGCTTATCCTTGTTCATGTAATAGTCAGTGTCTAGATAATGGGCTTCAAAAGAGGAAAAAATAGATTCATCACCTTAGAGTACGCCTACTCGACCATTAAATGAATACTTGAGGCACTGGTGATATGATGAGGGGACTGCGGCATGCATGTGGAGCCATGGCCTTCCCGCCGAACTGGGTCTTCAGACAGATCATGCCAACCAAGGTCTGCTCTATCCTATCATATCTTTGGATCCTAAAATATTAAATATTTAGTTCATCCTTGGATAACCCCAACTTTCGCAGCGTCTGCGTCGGGATAAGGTTGATCCCGGAGCCGGTGTCAACGAGACAGCGACAAACCTCTACACCGTTAAATAGATCGGTGATGTACAATGGGTGGAGATAATGGGCTTCACAAGAGGCGAGAGGAGATGAATCACCTTGGAGTACACTTACATGACAATTTAGGGAATACTTGAGGCACTGGTGATAAGATTTGGGGAATTCCACATGAAGGTGGATCCATAGCCTACCCATCAATGCATTGTACATGGTGTCTTGGGAGACGACCATAAATTCAGTGCTGGAAACTAGGCCACTGAATTGGGTCTTAATATGGATCGTTCCAACTGGGGCTTTCTCTGTCCTGTCATATCCATGGATACTTAAATCGGAGGGAGTTAGGTCATCCTTGGATAACCCCAGATTTCGCAGCGTCCGCATCGGGATAAGGTTGATCTCGGAGCCGGCGCAACAAGACAACGACAAACCTCCACACCATTAAATTGACAGGTGATGTACAGTAGGCGGATGTTCCCCAGTTTGGGAGAGCCTCCATCCTCTCAGGAGAATAAAATTATATCCTTGCATTCGGCAGTCTCAACTGCTTCATCATGAATGGCTTCTGCAGCTGCTACCTCTGTCTCAAACTGGAGGGGGATCCTTAAAGCCTCAGTGAGGGCCTCACGCAAATCTGATGATAGGAGAAGGGATTCATGGATGGAAAGCCTTGTTGGGATGACGACAAGGTTTTTGAGGACATCATACATCTGTGCTCGGCATGAACTTATTCTTACAGGAGGCTGCTCTACGTTTGGAGGCATGGCAGGCCCTGTGGGCTAGGCCGACGACTGGCTGGTGCTAGAAATATCCCACTGCTCACTAGTTGAAGCCCGAATAGTAGTTGCTAGATGAGGTCCATACCACTGATATCATCCTGCAGCGGGGTAAAACTGGTCATGGTGTGGCCGAAGTGGATCTACCAGATCCAGTAGAACAAATAGGGGTGGATGTGATCCTGACGCCACCAGATGAAGAGGCTGCGAGTGCTGAGTTCTACGCTGAGCCTGTTGCCTAGTCTCAGTGGCATACATAGCCTGGCTGGAGGTGCTAACTAATGTTCCTTGATGACCCATATACACATGGCTTCGCTAACGATGGCGTTGACTGGGGATGTTAGGGAGGTTCGTATGGCGTTCCCCCTCGTCGGGAGTCATATAAAAGTTTACAAACTCGACGGTGTTATCCAAAATGTACCCTTGACGGTCACATGAAGAATCATCCACCACTAGGAAAATTCTAGGGGGAGTCCACATCTCATGGGGAATAAGTCACAGAGAGTTCAGGACGACAATGACATTCGAAGGGCGGGGTGCTTTTTCTTGCACCGCCGATGCTTGCTCTTCTGGGAAGAGGCCGACTGAGATAATGATGAAGTGGTGGCGGTCGCAGCTTCTGAAGGCTCTGGATGATTCAGCAATTCCTGAATTATGTCATGGGCATGGGCGACCATTTTGTGAGCCATCCAGTCATCGTACATTTGGGATCTATGGCTGGGAACCTTTTTCCACTCGCCTTCATCATTGATACTTCCATCTGACCTCAGGAAGACACCCTCCACTTATGTCGGGGCAGGACCTAGGCAGACTATGTTGTTATGGATCAGGTCTTGTAGCCAGTCCTTAAACACATAGCACTTCTTGAGCGTATACCCCAAAATACGATGATAGGGGCAGTAGTTGGGGCGATCGGTGAGATTCGCCTATGTCGGCCTTCTGAACTCAAGAAAGCGTACAATCCACTAATCTAGGTCGCTACGGAAGTAACCAGGGACCTGATTCTCACGGAACAAGTATATATAGAGCCTTATTTCTAGAGAGTGACCCCTTGGAGACTAGCCTTGACGAGGAGCTGGAGGGGCCTGTCGAGGAGGTGGACCATGATTCTCCCACCTGGGTGGTGGCGGTGCATTACGCAGAGGCACCTGCCGATTATGAGGATGCTGCGGAGCCAAAGGATGTACCTGAGGTGGAGGGCCTCTATGAGGCTACGAGGATAGCACTAATGGTAGCAATTCTAGTTTATTATGGGATTCTATTTGGACTACCACGACAGGATCGTCCTTAGAAACTCTCCTCACTGGGATTACAGGGGGCAACAAGCGTGTCTATCTAGCCTATTGGAGGGATTATTCGAAGAGTTAGGCCTTATCTAAGAAGACTCATAACCCTCTGAGGTAGTTTGGGGTGATCAGAGAAGGAACCAATTCTATCTTGATGTTCCATATGCACATTTTCAGTAATTTCTCCTGAGTCAGTGGCAAGGTAAGGGAGTATGTGAGCCCGTTCCACCGAGCGATGAATTCCGCGACTCACACATTGGGCCTTTTTTTCACGTGAAGAGGTCTGCGATGCTGGTCTCCATGGTGGTAGTATTGAATTGGTATATGAACTACATGCGAAGGTCCTCCCAGCTGGTCACAGATCCGACGGGGAGCTGGCTGTACCAGATGAATGTTGGCCTCTCCAGTGTCTGAACAAAACAACGGTACTCGGCACCCTCCTCCTACACTTGAGTCCCCAACATGGGCCTGCATATTGAGTTTAAGTGGGCCATATGTTGCGGCAGGTCCCCCATCCCGTTGAAGGGGGATAAGGTGGGATTTCCAAAACCTGGAGGTGGCGGAAAATCATCCACCCAGGCCGGGTATGGCATGAAATCTGGTAAGATTTCCACCTGCTGCGTTTCTAATGGATCAAGGTGAGCTATGAGTGCCTCCACAGGATCATCTGGATGTGGAACCCTATCTTGATGGGGGTCCCTAACCACGAGTTCCTTTCCTGGTTCTTCAATGTGGAAGACAGGTTCAACGACTTGTGGAAATACCGGTGGAGCGAACCTTAGGGCTGTCGGAGGAGCCTGAGAGGGGTTACTTGGATTGTCGCGCCGTTCAGGAGGGTTTGGCGAGACATACCGCACTCTCTTTCTGTGAGATCTGGCTTCCACCCTATCAAAAAATGATGCATGATCAGGTTTTCATAGGGGAATCACACCTAAGATGAGTTGTTTTTCCCCTACTGCCCCAACCTAGGATCACCATAGTCGGGTCGTCTTTCTACATCACATTAAGTGATGATTTCATCGACCAACATCTTCTGATCAGCAAGTTATTGGTGCAATGTGGCCATCTCGGGGTCCTCCACTATCTTCTGCACTGATGCAGACAGATTAGAGTGCTTGACAACTCCGGCATCTTCTTTTCCCTTACCAGCATTCCGGCTGAGTACCAACGCCTTGGTGGGTTCATGGAGCCAAAGGTGGTTCGTCTCCTGATGCGTAATCCTCCCCGATGGTTCCAACAGTGGTGGAACACCCTCAGGGGGAAAGCCTCCATTGAGAAGCTCCATCTCATCCTACTTGTCCACTATATTGTCCATGTTGACCATGATCGTTCCTGGGGGCATGTCTTCAATATCGCATAGCGAATCAAGTTGCCGCTGGATATGACAGAAGAGGAGGGTAGCGTACTATCCCCAACCATAAACTTGCAAGTGGGGGGTATCCTCCTTGATAATTTTGTGGAGTACCTTGATACTCTGAATGAATTGATGGTGGAGGGCCTCACGACGGCCTGGTGACTCGGGGCGTTGGGCCATCAGGGGTGTGGCCAGATCGACTAGACGACACTACTCACTGATGTCTTCGTAATGCGCTTGGATCCTTGGATAAACCACACGCTGATGACAGAAACTGAAATGTGTAGCCCAAAGGGTGTAACGGAAACAGTCAACATTTTATAGGGTGAGGGACTCTGGTATGTGGAAATCCCGCGCTGTTGCGGGCCAGAACATCTCGAGGAAGAGGTCCTCTATAAGGATGCTCTAGACGCTCCTCAGCTCAAATTCTGGGTCTGGACCTTGACTGACCACTCGCCAACTAGGGGTTGATGAGGAACTGGAAGTGGTACTGAGGTAGACCGCTGGGACGATAGGTCGGCCAGTGGAGAATACAGTGAACGGGCTGACTAGATGCTGATTTTTGGGCTTGCCTTCGAGGAGTGTAGTGACCTGTTCACCAGGTCATGATAAGAGGGGCTAACAGTCGCCGTTACTAGCTCAAGGGTCAGGGCAGTCGGTGGTGGGTCGCGATGCTGCTCGCCCGCCATTAGTCCCCAGAATAGATCTCTATGATCTGTTGTGGAGGTAGAAAGTGCTTCCAGTGATGATAGTGGCGACTGGACGACCGTAACCTGCGGGGTCCCCAGATTTTCATCCTCATGGATAAAACTGTGGAGTGAAGTGGGAATCTTATGGACCTCGATTTTTGGGAGCACCAGGATGATGGACCTTGTTCCTGCCCCGACCCTTGACTCAGATTATTCAGGGGAGGGTTCATGAGCTGAGTCACAATCCGCTTCAGAGTCTTACAAGTGGACTGTTTTGATTTCTGTCCCAGACTTCCCAGGATTCTTCTTGTGTTGGCGACAACCCACCTTCCTGCCCCTAGATGGCTCCTTGGGATAGGGTTGATTCCCGACATGTGGTCCTTCAGCTTCATTGGTGCCAGGGCGGAGATGGTTTTTATTTGAGACAGCTGGGGTTCAAGGAGCATCAGGACAAATGTCGAAGGGGAAATGGGGAGGACCTCCATGAACAACACCTGATCGGGCGAAACCTCCTTCGAAACCTGGAGAGCATGGGGGGACCTCCATGCTTGGTGCGGGTGGAGCGATGATGGACTTCACCCATATGGTTTCTGAACAGAGGAGGGCCTTCTCCAGTGGTAGAGAGGAAGTATGGAGGATCCCCACATTTGAGAGAGGCCAGATGGGTAACATCTCCACATCGATAGTCAGGGGTAGGAGGAAGAACTCTATACCCAGTGTGATGGCCACAGGAGAGGATCCCATACCGAACATCACTATTTCAGGGCATACCATCATTTGGATTGGGGTAGCATGGGGCAGACCTCCATGACGAGCCTTGAAGTGGGGAAGGCCCACACTATGTGTGATAGTTGTATAGGGAGGACCTCCATGCGGGGTGATATCGCTATGGGTTGGTTCTCGGTGACCACTGCTCGTGCCTGCGACCATAAGAGTCCACCCAGCCTGCCTGTGGTATGGTTGGCGACTTGATCCCTGTTGGGCATATAAGCTCCTATTCTCAGTGTGTGCAGGGACTTGATGATATGCGTCGGCAGTGGCTTGGGCAATAATAGCCATCAATGTTGATGCCCCTTGGCGGGTGTCCTCAGCTTTTTCCCATCGCTGGCATTGGGTCAGACGAACCGGGGATGGTGGCGCTGGTGCATAGCTTACCTGCTCCTCCTCCAGCACGGCCAGGAGGTGGCACAGACGCGGTCATGTGGAATCCCTTGCTGGTAGCCCCTAGATCGGGACTCTGACCAGGCTAGGCCATACGTTTCCCATCTCATCAGCGTAAGGCAGGGATTCGTCAATGTGCTTCGGGGACAGGCTCCTGAAACGATTGAATGTTTGGGTGGGGAGAAGCGGCTCCCTGTTTTGCCCTTTGGTGTGGCGTTGATGGAGGTTCCAAGATGACTCCAGGTCTAGGAGGGCCATATCCCGCATATGTATAATTCCCTCCTCCTCGTAACGACGTACGTGGTCATTAATTACCCTTTGTTAGATAATTGTGATGGTGAGATGGGGTGTGGGCGCCCCATGGTCATGGATGAAAAATCCGTTGCAGAAGCGGTGAAGCCACGCCGAGCAGCCGTGCTAGCATTACCCATGCCCTTGCGTAGGGGGCGGGCGGTGATCACGTTCCTATGACAACAACCTAATTCTTGAGAAGTATAGAGATAAACTCGTTAGTGCTGAACGGAAAACAAAATCGATGACCAATTCCTCAATGCCATCCACTCTTCCATGACCGATAAGAGGGATCCACACTAACAGCGTCACAGAATGGGATTTCCCACGATCTACTACCCCAATGTTTGGTGAGTTTCACGACAGGCCCACTATTTTCTTGGCCGGACCGGGTGCCAGATTCCTAGATCTAGTGACACGTCAATCCATAGATTCCCAAAGCATTAATAATCATAATATTGAGGGGATGATATTCCCATCAAGTTCACCATTTCTGTTTCTGATGCTTTCACCGGGGTGCACACGTCCGTCTGCTTGAGTGCGACAGGGGAATCTTTTTTTACCCCATATTCCCGCATTCCGATGGTGGGCGGCATCTGTCCCTTGTTCAGGTATGTTTTCTCCTAAATCGAAACGGGATGATGGGATGTTAGTTCATACTTCCGTGGATTCCTCCTCAGAATTTGCCACCTAGTCTGAGTCTCCCTTATAGATTAATACATGTTTTGTGAATCTCATTCCTAGTGCCATATCTTTATGGACTCCGGTTAATCAAACTACTTCCGTCAAGACATTCCATGGGGTCTTGACATTGTAGAGACCTTCAGTCAGAGTAGATGACAACATCAAGCATGTCGGGGCATCTCTTGGTGCATGGACATTGGGGAACCTATATTCATCCTCATAAGAGAGCATCTCATGGGTGAAGAACCCGAGGCATCCCACGTCAAATGCGGGGAATCATTTTCCATAGGCATTCATATGGGGTTTTCCTCAGCTTCCCATGTTTAACACAAGGTATGTAGCATGTGTAACATCTTACAAGGGCGGTTACGACAAAGGCGTGTCATCCGAGGTTTTCCTCAGGCATTTCATGTTTATCATGTGATAGGACACAAGTTTAACATCTTGTGGAGTCAAAATGAGGGTGATCAGAACATCCCATAGAGATGGATCAGTGGTGGTGTGTCCCTTAGTGGGGAGATGTCACACCGTGAATGCTCATATGAACACCACTAAGGGTGGATCAGGGAGCGTGCATCCAAAAATGTGGGAACACCAAGGTTTACCATTGGCTAGGATTGAACCTCAGGGAGGTTTCCTACATACCTTTTCATGGAGACAGGGACCAAACCCACATAGTTCGAAGGGGTGATGAATCGGGGTTTTCACAAAGGACAACGACCTGAAGACATAATGGGGCTTACGCGTGGATTGCGGCCCAAGTACTGCTAGAAGCAGTGAAGAAATGGTTGACCTAATCCCACCGGGATGTGGTGTCCTGGGTTTGAATCAGGATGGATGATGGATAATTTAATTAAGTGTAGGGGAATGAGATAGAACCAACATGAGGATGAATGTGATGTTGTTCTTGAGCCTCGAAGAGACTTCCTACGTATCCCCATGGCAAGGAATCAAAGTCTGTGTAGTTCAAATGGGATGATGGGACACCTGAGGAGGTGGCCCATGAGAATGGATGCATGGATGGGTCCCAGAAAAAGTGGAACCTCCAGGTTGGGGCATGACCTTCCAGAGACACATAGGCTCGTGGGAGAGATCAGGATGAGATATGAGTGATGGTATTGAGCCTCATGGAGGCTTCCTATGTATCCTCGTGGCTGGGAATCAAAGACCACACAGTTCATCTGATGATGACTTACTGCCGAATAATGTTTACAATGTCTTACCGATAAAGGAGGTCGCAACGACTTACTGCTGGATAAGGTTGTCAACGACTTACTGCTGAATAGGGTCACAACGGCTTACTGCTGATTGAGGTCGCAACGGCTTACTGCTAGATGGGCATGAACTTCATGGAGGCTTCCTACATACCCTGCCTTAGCAAGGATCAAAGACCACATAGTTTAGGATGGTTTCATCAGTGAACCGACATGAAGGTGGACCCAGGGATCTGCTGGTTGTGGGTTTGAACCTCATGGAGGATTCCTACGTACCATGCCTTGACATGGTTCAAATTCCATGTAGTTTGGGATGGTGTGGAATATAGTTTAACGTCATGCCGGAAGGGGGTGAACCGAAGTGAAGGAGGTCAGAACGACGGAGTTGTGGGCTTGAACCTCATGGAGGCTTCCTACGTACCATGCCTTGACATGGATAAAATACCACGTAGTTTAGGATTTTGTTAGTGAACCGACATGAAGGTGGACTTGGGTATCCTATAGTGGTGGGCTTGAACCTCGTGGAGACTTCCTATGTACCATTCCGTGACATGGATCAAATTCCCCGTAGTTCGGGTTGGGTGTCATCAATGAACTGACATGAAGGTGGACCCGAGGATCAACTGGTGGTGGGATTGAACCTCATGGAGGCTTCCTACGTACCATGCCTTGACATGGATAAAATTCCCCATAGTTTGGGTGGATTTCATCAGTGAACCGATGTGATGGTGGACCCAAGGATCCACTGGTGGTGGTCTTGAACATCATGGATGCTTCCTACGTACCATGTCTTGACATGGACCAAAGTCCACGTAGTTAGGGTTGGAGTGTCGGAGAACTGACGTGAATAAGGAACTTGGTTCAGGTGGATGGTGGGCATGAACCTCCAGGAGGCTTCCTACATATCATGCCTTGACATGGATCAATGACCACATAGTTCAGGATGGTGTGGGGCTTACACTCTAGCCTGCCCAAAGCGTTAATGGGGCTTGGCGCACCGACACGAAGATGGTCGGGGCCAATTGTTGTTGGGCTTGAACCTCGTGGAGGCTTCCTACGTACCACGCCTTGACATTGATCAAAGTCCTCATAGTTTGGGTGTACAGTTTAACGTCATGCAAGATGAGGGGGAAATACATTTTAAAGTCATGAGGGATGAGGGTGTTTTCATGGTTGATTCTTACTCTAAGGCCACATGAGTCATTCTCAGTGTGAGACACAAGAGGCAGCAGAGACCTGACGACCACGTCGCGAAAGGTTCGTCTGCGGCAAGTGGGGTGGGGCTTATGCATGGAGCGGCCAAAGGATATAGATATTGGGACTTACTCCATGATGGAGGCCCGAGTGCGAAAAAGAGCAGTGGGAGAGAGAATTGGGACCAATGAAGGGGGAGCCCCATTCCCTATCATGCCCTCCACTGGCCTCAACACCGAGGATGTGAGGAGGAGCAGGGGTGATGCTTCCTGCAAGAAAATCTAGGGGATTACACCAAGATGGATGCCCTTCCTCATGGACAAAGTCCACTCCAAGAAGGAGGATATCATCCCCTGTAGAGACTAGTTGTCGTGGATATTTCCCAAGGTGGGGGACCCTGCGTGTGAGGCACGGGGTCAGGTCACAGTTTAACGTCATGATTTGGGGATGATGATTCTTGGCAGTCTAACATCCTGCAGCTCAGATGAGGTGGGTTTGCTCCACAACCCTAGGACATACATAACTGGTAACCTCTTCTACTTGTGGGAGGGAAGGAACTAGAAATGTTGTGATGAGGGGGTTTAATGGAGCGAACCATCGAGGGGTCCACGTTAGCGTGGCTATGCGAAGAAGCAATAGCCATTAGCCTGCCTATGCAAAGAAGCATTAGGAGAAGCAATGCAATGGGTGGTATCATCTCGGGGACTTTGAAGTGACATCGTGAAACCCTGGAGGATCACATGGGAAAACTGATTTACAAGAAGAAGGGTCCATAGGCAAGGGCCTTGTGGAGCTCTATTGCTCCACATGGTGGAGAGAACTTATTACAGGGTGTTCTTCGTGAAGTGGGGTGCCTTATCGTTAGCATGGTGCGGAGTTGAAAATGTAAGGTGCTTCACGAAGTGGAAGGGGATTCATAGAGCACAGCCTTGTAGAGAAATGGTTCCTCATAAAGCATGGTGTTGGGAAGCAATGTGCTTCGCAAGGTACAATGACCCTGTATTAGCATGTGGATCATGTGTACAAGAAGGGTGTTAAGCGAAGCATAAATGATCTGCGACGACCCGAGACCCCTTGGAGATTCCCTTCATTCACGAAAGCCCTTTGGCTTTGTGAAGGGCATCCCTATCGGAAGAGGGGATCAAAACAAGACAATGGGGAGGAACTTCATGAAGAAGAATTACATCGCACAACTCATGGTTTACCGAGCAGAAGAGTGATTCGTGATTCGGGAGCTGAGAAGCTGAAAGGTTGGATTTTCCGTCTTCAATGCTCAGGGGGAGCCCAGTATTTATAGGCAAGGGGCACAACGATTCAGAGCACACTCAGTGCGAAGACGGAGCTTACTCTATGGTGGGTTCACAAACGTAAAAGGTGGTCGCGAAGTGTCCCTCCTCCTTGCCTCGCGGCGGCGCTCCGCGATCGCCGAGTGGTCTTCGCGAACGGGCTTCACGAACTAGTTTTCCAGCCCAACTTCAAATGTCCGTAACTTTTAATCTGTAACTCAGTTCGGACCCTATGACCTACCAAATCAAATATTGGAAAAAGTGCTACGATCTTGGATCATGTAAGGAAGCATCTGAAAAAATTCGGGGACATGTTTTTCAGGTCCAACATCCATCTAATTGTGAAATAAAACATATTTCCCGCATACATGTTTACTACCACGTAAAAAATGTGATGTGTCTTGTTTTCCATAACTTGACCTCGTGGATATTTATATTTATTAATTTATTATAGACCCTAAACCTAGTAGGCAAGATATAGTTGTTAATTTATTACATTGGTTCTAGATACAAGAGATTTAATCACAATAGACTGGATAGGTTAGTATTTTTGGTGATCTAGATAAATTTAGTTGTATTGAATTGTATTTTAATGAAATAAATAAAACATAATGAAAGTAAAAATCATATATCCTTAAAATCCAGAAATAATTCATTCTTCATACCATGGAAAATGGAAACAAAAGAAGGATTATCTTAGATACTTAGTAAGTGTTACATTAAGTTGAATCTATCAACAATAAAAAATTCATAACCATTAAGTGATAATCAATATGGAAATAAAATTATTTGAAGACACATATGATTTAATAAATTACTTGACCATATGGATTAAAAAAATAATCAATATGGAAAGGTAAATAATTGAAAATATATTACCTTATATAAATAATTTATCATACAATTTATCCATGGATTATATAATTTAAATAATCTCATTTATAATAATAATTGATTTATTAAAAATGGAAATTCACAATATTTTATGTTAGGATATTAGAAATCGTTACTTCTATTCCATGAATAAATTTCACAAGATGATTAAAACAATGGGTAATCCACCATTTCAAGCTAACTCACTGATTCACTAAATGAAAATATCAATTTAGCAAGGGGAAATATAATTTTGGTCCCCACCCATAAATTCTTGTCCAATACAGTGTACATATTTTGAATGAAGTACTTATTTCATGAATTAAATATCTAATAAAAAATTTCACACGTTGAATAAAAAATATAATATTTTAATATTTTCCTAGTAAATAGAACATCTATTAATGTAAATCAACCGATATTGAAAATATTTGTTGTTTTAGAAATATGTGTATCTATGGTAAATAATATTCATATTTATGTGTATGTATGTCTAATGATTATAAGACAATTAATTTTTCAAGGGAAATTCAAAAATTACAAATTATTAATCAATAATGATAACTTCCTCATTTTATATGCATAATTAATTATATAACTTGCACAGATATAAAATTGATTGAATCCACACAACACATACCCCATGTATTATATTTAATATAAAGTGTTGTTATCATTGATGAATAGAAGTAAAATAAAATTATCTATAAAATACGTTGTTAGGAAAATAAAAAATTCTCATTGAAAATAATTTTTTAGAAAATAACAATTTCAAGAATATAAGAATTTATTTTAAATAATATAGTAATAAATTATAAATGAAGCATCAATGTAGTGATTGGTCATAATTAAATGAATGTTTAGTTCATAATAATGATGTTAAAGTAGTTATTTCATTTACATTTTTTTATGAATAGAAAAAAGGGATTTTTTGGGATATGATATGAATATTACGTTCAATAATTTTTCCAAAAAAACCATCAATGGATAAAAATTACAATATACAGTCATAGTAATATTTTTAAAACATGGATTTGGAAGGAAAATTATTTTCGACTGAAAAGTGATATAATGTCAGATTCTTTAAAAATATATTCATAGTGATTTTCAGTTACAAAGAGAAAATATTAGTACTATTACATTAAAACTCATGAGTAACTATAAGAGAACAATATTTATGTGCTCAATTATATAATGATAAAGTAAATCATTTAGTTGTATATCTAGTATAAAAATGACAATTTAAATAAGATTGAAACATATATCTCTTACAACATTGGAATCTTCTGAATCATAGGCACCATGAATCAAATAAAATAAATTACATTATTCAATAACATGAATATAATGAAATTTATGATATAACATATCAAAGATGATATATATACTCCTCATTAAATAAAATACATCTATAACGTTCCATATTTCATAATGAAGAAAATTGGAGATAAGAATCCTTTAAAATGATCATTATGTTAAATTAATAAATGAATCTATGAAGTTTATGTAACAACTCATATTTTCAATGTACTATTTTCATAAATTATATATATTTATTTCATAACCAATCGATAAGACGTTGTATGATTCTGAGGCCCGGTGTGCTCGAAATAGTTTTTTGAAAACATTAAACATTAAATAGATCGAGCGCACAATTTTCCTAAAATAGTGAAATATCATTTAAATAGGTTTTAGAATAATAATAAAGAGGTTAATGTTTAGATCAAAGTAGTGTATTTACACTAATAGGGACATAACATGGGTCATTGTGGGTCTTCTGTCAAAAACACCTATAATTTCATCACCATCAATAAATAATTTTAAGAAAAAAATAATTCCTGAAGCTATGAATTTCATTTTATTAATTATTTTCCAATAATTAAGGGGTATCAACATGACCTAGGAGTTATATTTTGACATGGAGAAGAACCTATTAAGAAATATTTTGCGATTGATTTTTTATCGATCAGTCGAAGGAACCACAAAATCAACAAATCAAGGATTGACCAACAACAATAACAATACTTTTTTCTTCATCAACGATCGATAAATCTCAGAGTAATTATTGATATTTTTTTCCATAAATAAATTCAAATGTGAACCAGGTCTAATTCATTAATAGATTAGCCCGTGACTTGATCATTACAGGATTACTTTTTAGAGTTTTATGGATTTTCTTTTTCACTTTTCATGCCAACAAAGTAAGATTAAGGATGAAATGAACAAAGGTAGATGTTCATTACATGGGTGTTCTTGGGATATTCTACCTCAATTTCCTATGTTCTCATTTTTATCTACATACCCTCCCCAAAATTAGATAACCTTATGGGAATAGTTGATTGTTACATTCTAGATTCATGGAGAAATGATCAGAAAGTGTTGATCTGCATTTGGCATGAAACAAAAACGATATGACGAAAATGGTGTGCCTTATTTTGTCTACGGTGGTGGCACATGAAATTGTAGGAAGTGGTGTATGACGGTAGCTGGGGCGGTGGCTCTGGTCGGTCCAGGTGAGCGGTGGCATGGGTGCAAGGGGTGGTCTAGGCAGAAGGTCAGGTAGTCGGCAGAGGCAGAAAGCGGCAGGTGGCCACATGGGAGCTTAAGGGGCCAGACAGTTGACAAATGTGGAGGTGGAATGAAATAGAGGGATAGAGGTATGGGATGGAGTGGAACAGGTTATGCCAGAGTAGGTTTTACTAGAGCAGACCAAACAATTGGAGGAGGCGGGCTGGAGTTGACCGGAGTAGGATGAGATGGAGTTGAGTGGACCAGTCTGGTCTAAGATGAGACAGGTTGGGCCCAAGGGGCTGGGACATACCCAGTGGGCCAGGTAGGTCCCATCAGATGGTTCATATCCTGGTTTGACTGATGGAAACCATGCTGGAACCGGGCCACGGTCGACCACAGTGGTTGATCGAGATTTGTGGTAGCATCAGCTACCACTTATCCAATGTAGTAGGGGCAATTGATCATCATGATTGACCATTGTATCATATGACAGTATACCTCTAAGGTCGAATGTGGTAGCCTACAACGTCTAACCTCCATGTTCAAACCTGGTAGAAGGAGGATGTCGACCACCAAGGTTTACTACAGCGGTCAATGGACTGAGTGTGAGTAGGTACTCAAGCCCACTGACCCCTATAAAACATGGAACCACTATTACATTCTAATGGTTTGTATTTTTGATAAGTCATATTTGGTGATGTGACTCTTGAATTGAGAATGTCCTTTTGTGATGAGGTAGTGAGTTTTTAGATTGGACATGTACTGTTTGAGAGTGTTTCCGTTGGTCATTTCCTCATGGTTTCAGTACGATATTACATCCACATCACTTGGATATAATCATATATAGAGTCCAAGTCCCAAATAGAGATATTCATACCTCCCTTAGACTAAAGTGTGATCCTATATCACCCCTAATGGTGTTTACAGAAACTCATAAACTATGTTATTAGCGTGTTAATTATCCACCTAGTGGGCTACATTTATTGGGTATGTAGTTTCCCTTATTATATATGGGTGTAATATGTGGTATCATATATGGTGTCCAAATGTGATCCCCTAAATTTTGAATGGATCTATATTTGTTACATGGTGTCCCCTAGAATATCTGGATGCGATATGTGCTATCCTCTAATGTATATGGGAATAATCCCTTCTTTGTGGAATCACTATCATCCAAGACCAATATTTTCTCATATGAGAAAGGCCCAAATGAGATAGACCTATTCGTGATTTCCTCTGATGATATAATGGCTTGAGTAGCGAGTTCTCCCAAAATGAGTGTGATTTTAGTAGAATCAGGTCGATGTAAATTTTTGGTGGAGTACATCTCGACTGTGAGTTTTTAATTAGTATATTTGGATGTTCATGCAACCTAATTTATAGATAGACACCTGTGTTGAGCTGACTATTTATTTAATTCGTGTTATTTCATTTATGGTAAATTCCTTTGATGTTTTTCCTTTGTGTACCATTATTTATTTGTTTTTCCTTTGTGGTTTTGGGGTGTCCTATTGAGTATTGTTTTTCTCATCCCTACACGAGTTCTGACCATACATTTTGTCTCTTGTGATGATGGTCAATACATTAACAAAGGCCAAGGTGGACTAAGACTATTTGTTGCTTAAATATGATAGATAGATGAGGTATGCTCCTATGACTTTATAGAGTATTCCTAGTACCATTTCCCTCAGGTTGGATCAGGTATGGTTTTCAGTGGATGATTATTATTAATCTATGTGTTTTGTATCCGATACTGGGATGACATGGGCAATACATTACCATTTTTTGGTATTGTTTATAGATTTTATAGGTGGTTTGTGTTCTTTTCCTTTTTACATTCCTGTAATTTATTTTTTTTCGATGGTTGATGTATATAGTGGTTTTCATATCTTTTTATCTTAGTGGTTTTACCTTTTATCATTTTTTTCATTGAGATGGGTCCTTGGGTATAGGCAAATTAGGCCAATTCCTCTAATTTGTTGTATATTCCAACTCGCTTCATGTCACCATACCCTAGCCGATTAGAATCAGTCTTGTAGTAGTCATGGAACTGGACCCTCTAGGATGGTTCATGACACAATGTTATAAGAGGATTTGGTTCACCTTTAAGATTGGGAGTTTGTGAGTTTTCTTTGGGGAAACATTGTTAAGTGTTTTGAGTTCAGATTTCAGGATATGGAATCCAATGTTGACATAGTAGCCAATGTATCCTTACACTAGGAGTCTAATCATATAATTTTTGGCACGGTACCTGAAAAAACTAATTGGGTAAAAAATAATGCTACTTGCATCATATATTAATGGTTGTGTTTTCCATTTCATTATTGAGTCATCTCCTTAGATATACTCTATTTACCAAAGTACAACTTGTATCATTTCTGAATGCCTTCACATATAATTATATCTAGTTTTCCACTACATTATCATGATTTTGATCCACCTAGTGATGTTTCATTGGTATCGAATAATATACCAGAGATAGAACCTCCAGGTGGGTTATAAGATGTACCAACAACTGTCAATCAACAACCACTACCAGCACTCCCAGCAGAGGATGCACACAAGATAATCAGTTTGAATGTTTTTTAGAGTTTTTGACCTCCATGGTTTCATGTTAAACTAGACCCCTATATGGATGAGGATTTTCTGGAGATGGTCACCTATGTTTTCCATCTTGTGAGGAAATGTACTGACTAGATTGAAATAATCTCTACAAATCCTCTTGAAAGATCCATAGGGTGATGGTGGAGCATGGTGACATAATATCACTATGAGATAGCTCTCTCCAAGATATACATTAATAATCTCTTTATATATGTGTTATATCCATCCACATTGTGATAGGTACACATATAGGAGATCCTACATCTTCAGTATAGAGGCATAAACATGGTTTGGTATTTAGTGAGGATTTATGATCCTTTATGCTACTCCATGGATATGGTACAAGACCATTTCTTATGTAATGGACCTTTGAAAAGAGATTACATAGGGATATCAGGGAATCAATGGTATCCCATAGCATTCTTATTTATGTTTGGGTACATGAGAGTGACATGCTAGTGGATATTTTTCTAGTGGACTAGACACAAGTTGTTGAAGCTACCTATGGGAACATAGTAAATGAGACCTTGAAATCTAGTATCTGATGAAAGTCACATGGATCCAAGTGGGTCAGGCTCTTTAGGGAGTTATCCCAGGATCCAGCATATATGGTGATTGTCTCTTAGGGTGGCTTGAGTCATCCTAGAGATAGATAGTGTTACCCATGTGGCGGTTAGGGTCATCTTGCATAGGATTGCCCGACCAATCTTACAACTAATCAGGGGATGGTCAAAGGACTACCAAGGAAGAGGCAGAGACCAGAGTAGGGTGGTTTTTAGGGTAGTGGACATGGATGAGTAGCAGGAAGGGCACTAATAGGTTGTTTTTGGTTCAACATATTACAACAACCACCCCAAAATGATCCACTCTAGGCTTAGTGAGCATGTGGATAGGGAAGAGGACATCTTCTGGGGATGGATGCTTAAAACATAGGGGATCTAGCGATGATTTGAGGTGAAATATACATCTTTTCCACCATAGATATTGTTCTTATATAAATTGGTTCTAGAAAATTCATTCTTACCATGAACATTGTTTAGGGCTCATTGATTCTGGTTAAACCATCAAATCGGACCTTACCCTTTGAAACTCATATGAGAGGATAATAAATGGTCACACACTGGTGGAAACAGTGTGACCTACCTCTTGGAGGTGAGAGTAAAGGTTAATATATCTTGGTAGTGTCATCGAGGCATTACGACGCCATTTTTTTCATAGACTGGTGATCTACAAGTGATTCTCATATTAATAGTTTTAGGCACAAAGTGTTGAATGTCCACTATGATGGGACCAAGTCTTCCTTTTGCTAGTGAAAAGGAAATACATGTAGTGTGGGATGGACACACACATAAGATGTATTATCCAATTACCCATCAGTTGGCTATCCTCAACCTTAGTGAAATGTATCATATCAGTCCTCAGTTTCCTATAGTGGTGCTGGATAGTAAAGGAATCTTTCCTAAGGATGTTCCAATTTTACCTACTTATAGATAGGTAAACATATGGATTGATCTATACCCAAGTATAGAACCGATACCAACACATGAATATTGAATGGATCCAAATATTTCTATGATATAGGGGTATATTTGAAGTACTTATAGAGGAAAGCTATTATGATACTCTGTGTCTCACCATGGGAAGCCCCATTTTTTCCATGAAGTAAGATGGGATCTTAAGATAATGTATTTACATATGAATCTTGAAATATGTGACCATGAAGAACAATTAATCACTACCGAGGATCAATATCATCTATAATCAGTTGAAATGGGTGCAAAAATTCTCAATGATCATCCTCGGGTATGGATATCACCAGTTGTGGGTACAGGATTAGGAAATATAGACGGCGACTTTCAGATGTCATTATATTCACTATGAGTACATGGTGATTTTATTTTGAATGACCAATGGCCTAGAAGTGTTCATGTAACTCATGAAAAGGATGCTTCATCCTTACATTGACTACATAATGGTTGTCTTCATTGAGGACATTCTAATGTAGTCACCTTCTTAAGAGGAGCATGAGAGACACTTGAGGATGGTCCCAGACACACTCTGATAGCACCAAATTTATGGGGAACTATCAAAGTATGAGTTATGAATTTAAGAGGTCCACATTCGAGGAAACTTCATGTTAGAGGATATATTTTTAGTGATTCTAGTTATGGTTGAGGAATTTCTTGCTTGGGAGACACCCAATATTGTTACCGAGGTGTGGAGTTTCTGTGGTTATGTAGGGTACTATCAGTGGATTGTACCTTACTTTTCCATAATCACATCACCCATGACATCTTTTTCCTAAAAGGGTCAACCTTTCATGTGGATAAATAAGTTCCAATTAAACTTTCAGGAGTTGAGGTAGATGTTGATATGATCTCTCATCATGTAATTGTAAGAGGGGGTGTTGAGTGTCTGGTGTTCTATGATGCATCATTGATTGGCATTGGATTTTTTATATAGGGGAAGTGTTTATTTTTTATGAATCACGTCGGTTGATGCCACTTGAGGATAACTACATGACCCATGATCTTGAGATAGAATCCATAGTCTTTTCATTGAATATGTGGTGACACTACCTAATAGACTAGTGTTTTATCATAAACTATATACACATGTTTATAATGTATATATTCTCTCAGAAATATCTCAACATTAGACAGAAGCGGTGGAATGAGTTCCTCCTAGACTATGAATTTGAGATTATATATACTATTTGGAAGGTGAACATGGTGGAAGATTCTCTCAGTAAGATATTAGGTTCATAGTTACCGAATGAGGAATTAGAGAAGTCAGCATTGGTATGATTATAATTTAAGGATGGAGATGGAACATATTACATCCAATTAATGGTTGTAACCCCTACACTCTTATAGTGAGTTAAGGAGGAACAACTTGTGGAGGCATACTCCTGATAGATATTCGAAAGGGAGAACACATATTTCATTTCATAGGGAGCATAGTGGTACAAGTGACGTTTGAAGAAGAGGTTTTGAGAGAGTTTCATACATCCTAATTGGATTTAAATCTAGTTGAGAGAAAGAAGCAATAGGACATCCATCATTAATTTTGGTGGACTTGATTGAAGAAGGGAGTTATAGTGTTATTCTCTAAATGCATCAATTGTTTTTAAGTGAAGGCTGAGCACCGAGTTCTAAATGGTTTTTCCAAAACCCTTAAGGTTTCAAAATGGAAGTGTAATGGGATATCGAAGTACTTTATGATAGTTTTACCACAAACATCTTGGGGAAACGATGCCATCATGGTGATTATGGACTAACTCACAATGTATGGTCACATCCTAGCTATCCGAGAGCATAGTTTAATAGAGATCATGGTACTCCTCTACATGAATGAGATAGTTCAACTCAATGGAGTCCCATGAATTATTTTTTATGATCATGATTCTTGATTTAAATCCCTTTTATGGAAGGGATTGTAGGAGGCATTTGGGACTCAGTTATGCTTTAACACAGTGTTTAAGCAACATATGAGTGACACAACTAAGTGTACCATTGACATTATGGATGAAATGATATAGGTGTGAATGTTAGTCTTTCATCATAGTTGGGAGGATGAGCTACCACATGTGGAGTTATCATACAAAAACACCTAACATTCCATAATCAGTACAACACCATCCAAGGCCTTGTATGAGTATCACGTAGGTCACCACATTGTTTGAATGACATAGGAGAGTCACCAGTAATGCGACAGAATATGGTGTCATCTACCACAAAAAAATACAGATCATCTAGGAGGGTATCAAGACTGCATAGATCTAGAAGAAGTCTTTTTCTATTTGGCGGCGGAAGAACATTGAAGATCATGGAAAGAGACCACATGTTTCTTAAAGTCTCACCTCAATGGGGATTATAGAGATTTGTCGGGGTAGCAAATTATATTCGAGGTTCATCAGCCCTGTCCAAATAATATGTATAGTTAGTGAGGTGGTGTACCCCTTGGATATACCACCATAGTTAGATCGAGTACATGATATCTTCCATGTATCACATATGAGCAGGAACGTGCATAACCAATAGCATGTCATTGACTGGGGTGAGTTGGACAGAGAGGATTGGGAATCATTTGTGGAGTACCCAGAGGAGACTAATGATTGAAAGGAGATGATTCATCATGGGTGGTAGATTCCTTAGGTGTGTGTCAGGTGGAAACATAGAAATCTCCAAGAGACCACTTGAAACATGAGGCTTAGGTTTGTGATCAGTACCTTTATTTGTTTTAGTAGCCATTGTTCTAGATTTCAGGGACATAAATCCCATAGGTAGGTTGAATTTAACATCTTAGATTTTTAATGTACAATATTTTTAATTTATATGGATTGATTTAAATACTAGGAGGTAAGTTGACATGTGATTCTAATGCATGGTGTGCCTAGAAAAATTGTTTGGAAAATATTAAACATTTAATAGAATGGGCACACATGTTTCCATAAAAAGGTGGAATAACTTTTACATAGTTGGATGAATTAGAAATGTGAGGACAATATTTATCTCATAGTAATGGATTTACACTAGGATAGACATAACATTGGTTAGTGTGGGTCTTCTAAAGAAATTCCCAAAATGGACATAATCATCATTAAATAATTTAAATAAAAAAATAATTGGTAGATGCATAATTTTATTTATTAAATATTTTCCATGAATTTTGGGTTATCAAAATACCCTTGAAATTTTTATGAGATGTAGAGAAGAACCTCAAGATAAAACATTGGAGAATTACTATAGATCGATCAATTGACATAACCTCATATTTTTTTGGATCAGGGATCAATGAATGGTGATAACACAGCTTCTCTCATCATTGATGATCAATCCATCTCATGAATGATAATGAAATTTTGAGTTAATTTCATAGTTATTAAATTTCTCGATATACAAGAACTAATCCACCAACATATTACCCTGTAGTTGGATCATTGCAGGATAGATAATATTTGTGGTATTATTTTTGTGAGCATAAATAATTTTTTAATTCATTATTCATTCTAACAGGGGAGGATTTAGACTGACACAAAAAATACCATGTTTCATTCCATAAGAATTATTTTGTTTTTCTCCACTAATTTATACCATTATTTTTGTATTCTATATATCCTCCCAGTGCTCTGAAAACCCTATGTGAACAATTGATAATTGTGTCCTCGATTCATGACAAAATAATCTAAAACTGGGGATCCTGATTTGAAACATTATAATAGAGGAACAAAGGTTATTGTGCAGTGTGTTTTCACAATGATGACGGAACACAACAGAGTAGGCGGTGGTGAATGAAGATGGTCAGGGCAGTTGTTACAGATGTTGTAGGTGAGTAGTGGCATGAGTCTAGGGGGAATAGTCTAAGAATATGGTGAGTCCAATGATGAGGAATCTGATGAGGTTGTTGGTGGAGACTAAAAAAATGTGGGAATGTGGGGGACAATAGGACTGGAAGTGAGAAACATAGAGGCAGTGTGACACAGATAGACCGTAGGCTAGGTTGGATCGGAGCAGGCCAGGCCAGATAATGCTAGACTACAAGAGTGGGCTATGATGGAGCAGAGAAGACTAGTATGGGCCACAAGGGCCCACAAGGATACATGAAAATCATAAAAAATGGGATATTCCCAATAGGCTGGGTCAGATCTAGGTTGGAGCTAGGGTAACCAGTCTAGTGACGGGGAACGGTCGACCACAACTTTCACCCGTGAGCTAAGGGAGCTCTAGCTGCTGTGCGGATACAACTGCTATGGGATGATGATTGTGGAATCCCATGGAATTCAACTGCCAAAATCGACTAAAGAGGTCGATTGAATGACTATGAGTCAGTCAGCATGACTAATTTCTCCCTTTTGAATCATAAAAATTTTATAACATTCAAACGGCATGACTATTTGAAGATCCTTATGTGGAGAGGGGACCACAACATTATGATGGTTCTTTTGAGATGTTGTGGTGAGTTTTTAGCTTGGAATATTAGAGGTTGAGATAATTTACATTAGTCTATTCTTTAAGTTTTCAATACAATATTACATCCATATCATTGGACTATAATCCCCTCTAAAGGCTGGGTCCTAGATAGATTTAGGCGCCCCC
The DNA here is from genome assembly GCA_963277665.1 of Viscum album. Taxonomy (NCBI): domain Eukaryota; kingdom Viridiplantae; phylum Streptophyta; class Magnoliopsida; order Santalales; family Viscaceae; genus Viscum; species Viscum album. The sequence goes on along the minus strand of OY728138.1, from coordinate 632,994,081 downwards.
CTCAGGACTGGAGTGATATCCTCAATCACCCCATTTGTAGTTTGTGGAATCATGTAACCACCATGATCAGGGCACTGATCCTCCACCAATAAGACCACAACAGTGGGGTACATGCTATCCCCCAGAGTATTAGGGTGTGATATATGGTATCACCCAAGGTTTCTAGGCATGATTTCTGACATTGATAATTTATCCATATTGGGTATGTGGTATCCCTAAATATATTTGAGTTTTATTTATGGTATCCCCCAGCATATTTGGGTGTGATCCCTTCTTTCTGTAATCATACTATTTCTTAAAAAAATACATTCTCATTTGGTTAGGTCCCAAATAAGCTATACCTTTTCGGGAGTGTCTCAGATGATATCATGGCTTGAGGAGTGACTTCTCTGAGAATGAGTATGCTTCGAGAAGAATCTGGTGGTTGGTAATTGGTTTTGTCATACCATTATACTATGATTCTGGGAATTATAATATTTTTATTTCCACGATACATGTGTGTTACGCCTACACATTTGTGGAGATGGCTGTGAATTTCCATCATGGTATTTCATTTGTGTTAATATTAATCATGGTAGTTACTTTGTGGTCCTTTTCATCATGGTATTTCCTTTCAGGTTTTGGGGTGCCCAGTATAGTATTATTTTACTCACACAAGAATGTTATTTCCCCAAATGTTTCATGTCTTGTTTAAATAGTTGGACCTTTGACAGGGTCCTTGCTAGACTAGGACCAAGTGGTTCTTAGCGAGGTCATACAAATGAGGTGTGCACCTGGGATATCAGATAGTATTTCTAGTTCCATTTACACAAGTATGTATCAGGATGTATTTTATACGGATGGGTTTCATGAACTTTGGAATTCACTTTCCTAGATTGGGATGATGTGGGCAACACAATACCATGTTTTTTTTGTCTTTTTACATAATCTATTGGATGGAGTTGACTTCCAACCCTAGTTACTTTCCAGTAATTTCACTGTTTTACTTTGGTTTTGGTATATATTTGTTTACATGAATTTTTTACTTAGTATTTTTAAATTTCATAATTTGTGTCTTTGAGATGTGAGTCTGCATACTGGTTCTTTGTTTAATGCATACCATTTTTGGAAATTCTTACGCGGTTCTAGTCACTATCCACTTTCATATTGGAGGCGGCCTTAGAGTAGTGAAGACACGGACCCCAATGGGATAGGTCATAATAGTGTATCAAGTTTAAATTAATATAGAAGCACTAAATAGAACATAATATAGTCACATTTAATAACAAACATACTCATATATTATAAAAGGCAATGAATATGAAATTTAACCTAAGGAAAAGAAATTGATTTATGAAACACATTTCCACGTTCTAATTTTCATTTAATATCCCATTAAATGAAATAATTCATATTAAAAAATAAAATAACATGAATTACAAAGGATTCAAGATATTACATATAAAAGATGTAGTATATATATCATATAAAGATAGTATGGGAATCACATTACAATATCACTCAATGAAAGAAAATTGAGGCAAAATCTATCACCACACGCTTCTATTTGGTTAAATTCACTTTAGACCATTGTATAATACTTTTAAGAATGAAATTAATTTTTTACATAGAAACATTATTATTTATAATATCATATATTACTCTCCTATAACAACTTACCACTATCTCATTAATAATATTTTATTATTGTTGTTGTTTTCGTTGTTAATCGCCTCGTTTTGTCATTTGAGTTTTTTCATTAAAGATACAGTTATTTTTTATAAGAAAAATTTCCATAATATTCATAATTATATTAATATTATAAGTATCATATATTCTTAGGGTACTTATTTCTAAAAACAATCTTTAATTTTTTAAGGGAAATGAGTCACATCGCTTTATTGAGATGGTTGGACATATGTATGGATGAATGATGATATCAATGCATTAATAGGTGAATGGATAGTGAAGATGAAGGTAATTACATTTTCATGACTTAATATACTATCATAACTGTTATAACTATTAATTATTTTGATCATTATTACTATTAACTTTAGTCAGAGATGGAATAAAAATTACACAAGTTTGCGGGGTAGTATTCCACCATACAACTGAGTGACAGATTTGTTTCCCATTTGATTTTAAATGAGATAGATAAATATAATTACATAAATATAAAAATATCTCAATATATGGGATGTAATTTTTTATTATCAGATTTAATACATATTTTATGGGGGATAAAAAAATAAATAAAAAGGATGAGCTTTGTGAAAATAATTACAATATATTATTAGACCATCCTTTGGATCACTAATCAAGGACAGTATGATTGGTCTTTGTGATTAACCAACACCTCTATAATTTTTCTAATCATTTTTGGGATATATGTTTGTTGAGATTGGTTGATCCAAATGGCTTAATAGGCATAAAAAATTAGGGGATAGAGTATCCACTTATAATTTAGTAAAATAACACCCATGGTATTTTTGAAAATTATAAAATTTAACCATTTTTTCACAATCCCAGAGGATCAAAAATTATGATTCACATAACCTCTATATTTTATGGTATAAATATATTGATACATTAATATGTAAGCATGTTTATAATAAATTTAAATAGTATCATTTAGTTTAACTCCTCGTAAACCCATTTTATCTTTAACCTTGGTAAAATATTGTTACTATTTTCACAATTCATTATGAAAAAATTTATGTTCATATTATTATATAATATAAATTATAGAGATTCTAAATATGTGATAAATTTTATCAAATTATTTCCCATATGTGGCATAATTTTATGGAAATTAAAACCTACAGACTTACTGAAAAACAGATTTACAAGAAAATCCTTTTCAAGCATAAGTTGATCTTATATTAACTATGTTACTAGTAATCATCATTATATTGATTTATTTTCATAAATAAATAAATATATATATAATATATTACTTAATTCATTTTTCATTAAATATTATTTTAAATAATTAAAATGGAGGTACATTCTGCATATAAAAACTGTTTTAAAAAAATGTGTGTTTATTCATAAAAATAAAAATATTTAAAAACTCAATATAAATATGATTCAGATGTAATTAATTACATTAAATATAATTATATAACACATAGGTTTCATTGAAATTAAAATTAATATATAATTTGACTTTGTGATAATAAAATTTAATTGAATTATTTAATAGTATTTGATAAATCAGTATGTTTTCCCTATTAATAAAAAAATAATCCCTTGGATAAATTCCCAAAAAATTTATGAAATTATAATTTTAATATTATTAATTCATAAATAAAATTATTTTTATAGAATACATTTATTATATGTTGTAAAAATTTATTGAATTTTAAAATCTAAAAATCAAAAAAAGTTATTTTAATAATATGTATTTTGAAATATAAAATGACATTAAAAAAATTTTAGTTATTGTTTATTAATAATTAATCAATAAATATTTATTAATTGTGAAATAACTATATATATTAATTAATTATGTTCTTCCACTTTATAATATCCATTATAATTGCATGGAAATAATAATCATTATTAAATAATATCCCATTGTTCTTTTAGGAATGGAATTATATGTTGTATACTCTATAATCCAAAATTATCATGTTTTAAAATAACAGGTTGGTATTTAAAAAAAATTATCAAATTGAGTTAAATATTTTGAAATTAAAATATTATACAAATTCAGGTTGTTCATTCTCCCAAAATTATATAAATTACATACTCAAAATTTGAACATGGTATGAAAATAAAGTGTTAGATATTTAAGAATATTGTTACTGAAATCCCACATCAGAAATATTATTTACAAAACTAACTTTTGACAAGATAGAAAAAGAATTATGATGGTCTTTTATAAAAGATAAATAAATACATTCAATATAGTATAAAATTGGATTGATGTGAAAACATGGAAATTGCAGAAAATCATAAATAATTAATGATAGTGATAAAGATAATTAATCATAAGAAATTGAATATTCACAAAAGATTTAATGAACATAAAACCATAAATCCATGAAGCGTTAAACGACTATTGATTTATCGTATTGAAGTTAATATGTTAACATTTTTTAGAATCATTTATCTTATGTTTTAAGAATTTTTTTACTACTCTGAAATATATTGATATATAATTACATGATATATTTCTTTTTAATAACCATAATAACAACATTTTTTTACTCTGAAAAATCTCTATATCAACTTCTGCACTAAGAAATGAATATAAATAATTATATTTTATATGTGAAGAAAAAAATTATCTTTTAAAAGAATATATGAATAACTAATAAGTGATATTTCTTTCCTTATTTTCTTAATATTTACCCTTAAAAAAATTCATAGCACATGTTTTAATAATACAATAAAATATATACAAAATGTATAATAAACAATGTTCTAAATAATATTTACCCATAAAATAGTGTAAATAAAAAATTTCATATTATGAAAAATATCATTGATGCCAGTTTTAGAGTTTATCTCTGTACCACCATTTGGTTTCCAATTCATGCCCCACCACCACCTCAGATGTGATAGGTTTTCACATGATATGTGGGTTTTTCATTAATTCTACAAAAAATAAACATATTAAAGATATACACCTTACCTAGATATTATCAAAAAATGAGTATTTATATAACTAAACATATAAAAACCCATAATTTCAAAAATAACCTGATTGTATCCATACTTTTAGTGTTAATATTAAATTAAGATATATATTCTTTCAAAAAATAACAAATCCCAGAGATTTTTCATGTTTCTTACCTCTAATATTTCATTTGAGAAGATACTTCCCAAATTTAATTCTGGAATCAAAATATAGAAATAAGTCAAAAAAAATTTCTTTAACATTGGTACATCATTGGTCTATCATTTAACCATTAAAAGATATTATTTATTTTGGTATATCACATGATCTCCACATTATAGAAAAAAAATATAAATGGATTCGAAGGATGGAATCTTTCATATGCATTGAAATCCTCACTTCTCCGTAGAAACTCTTATTTCTATTCACTTAATTTCAACACCATGGATATCTTCATGATCATTTGATAAATTTTTTTTTGGGTTCTCATTCTATATTTCTAAAATGATGGAAGTTGATCACTTCCTCATCCATGGTCTCAATAACTCATTTTTATAGTGAACTATATCCTTATCTTCTTTGGTGAGTAAGAGAGTTTGATAATGTCTTTATTGATACCCATATATCATGAAAAAAAACTAGTGAAAATATTTATATTTCTTACTACAATCATCATCCAATTTGGTATCTCATAATCACCACATTATAAATTCTATTCAATGTTAACACAATTTCATTGGGTTATATCAATTAACTGAAACAAAAAAAATCATAATATGAAAAAAAAATCATTGTGGAAAAAACAAAGAATAATTTATATGATTACTAAATCATTCCCACGCATTTTCAAATTAATACAACGTAACATTAACCTAGATCATTCATTGTCAGCATCTATTTAAATACTTCATTAATGATCCCATCTAAAATTTGGATTATCTTAGGAACATCCCTGAACAGTGTCAAAATAGATTTGTAGTAAGGCCTATTATCGTTCACCAAGTGAAAATCAAGTAAAAGGATAATGCAATCTTTTCAAACTATCTACATCTAGGTATAACTATTTTCTAACCATGAAAAATTGTGTTATCAAATGAGGGATGTATTTCTACCAAAAAAATGATAATATAAAACTACCAAAATCATTTGGATGTTATTACACTATTATCATTAAATCATTTCATAGTTTTATTTTCCCTAAAATATTTTTTTCTTAAAAATAGTTCCCAATGATTTTACTAAACACCATTTGATACAAATTATAAATGTGTTGAACCCATTTGATCAAATATAGTTGTTTCATTATGAAATTGGTTCTTGATACAATTGATCACATACAAATAAATTGAAGTATTTAATAATATTGGTGAACGAAATACAAACATGGGTCATATATTATATTTGAATGCATAAAATAAGATATTTTGTAAATAAAAATTCTACATCCTTGAACTAATTAAAATATTCATTCTTCATATCCTGGTTAAAGGAATCAAAATAATGGTTCACTTAGATGCTCAACAATATTTAAATAAAGAGAATGTAATAATAAATAAACAAAACATAATCATAATGGAATAATTGATATGGAATGATAAATATCTAGACACACAATTAATTCAATCAATATCTTTACTATCATGATTTTATATGGAATATTCAATATGGATATAAAACTAATTAAACACACATAAATTTTAATAAATAACATAATAAAAAATTGAATCCATGGAAAATATCAATGCATTAAAATCATATATAACAATAACGAAATTAATAACTGCTGATATTACTTATATTATGAATCATGATCTAAAACATCAAGATATATATAATTCTAATACTATTCGGATGATCATTTGAAATTATATAAAACAACACTTTTAATGGAAGATTACTAATTTGGATCATGGTACTATCATTACATCGTGGGGATATAAAATTTTGATCCCCACCAATTACTACATATCCAATATATTCACAATATATTTAATTACCCATTTAATTGATGATCAATATATAATATAAGTAAATTAATGTTTATAACAAATAATATGTGATATACATTTTTAATAGTCAATCAAATTAATTTTAAAGTAAAAAAACTCACATATAAATGATATATGGTTAATTATATAATAATATAAATTCTAAAAAATGTAGGTATTTAGGGTTAATGTAGGTATAATGAACACAAAATAGTGAATATTTATTGGGATTGTAAATGATTACAAAAAACTAATCAACAAAAAGAACATAAAAACCTTTAACAATCAAACTAATCATAGAACATATATAGAAATAATTTTTATATTATAATTAAAACATATCTTGAGTATATTATAAATAATTTAAATTTTTTCTATTATTGATGAATAAAAATAATAAAAAAATATATTTAAAAAATCAAAAGAAAATATCATTTTCTCTTTATAAATCCAATTTAAAACCCAATAGATTCCAGAATATTCATGAATTTTTTTAATTAATTATAACCTTTTATAAATGTAAATGAATATTAAAATCAATGGGTTTTGATGATGGATGGAATGTTTTTTTATTCTGGTTATTTTAAAACAATTATTCATTTACTGTTATTTTATGAAAATTCAGATGTACCTTTCATTAAAAAATATAGAGGATTGTTATAAAATATTAAAATTAAAATTATAGTTAAAAATATATTTAACAATTTGTATAATAATTTTTGAAAATAATTTTTTTTAAATATCAATTTGGAAGAAAATTGACTATTAACTAAATTGAGAAATGAAGATGTATTTTACAAAAAAATTCTTAGTCCTTTTAATTTGAAAATATAATAGAAATGAATTATTACATTAAAATAATAAATTTACACAATACAAAAAAAATTATAGATTTTATTAGAAAATGATAAAGAAATTTCAATCAATGAAAATTTATGTATAAATAATCTTGATTAAAATGACATTCAGCTATAATTATCATACAAAATTTGTAACTTTTGAATTATAATCCCTATGAAAGGAAACAGAGAAAATGAAAAATTAAATAATGTGAATATAGAGTTTTTATTATATAACACATAAAATTGTAAGTAGTTAATAATCATAAAATAAGACAGTGTATTACATGATAAATATTCCATAGAAGACAATTTGAAAAGATAAACCCTTTCAATAATAATAAAATGAATGTGAGAATTGATCAAAGAAGAGATTATTTTTATCATTTATAAATCCATTTAAAATTATAAATACATTATACTATAATAATAACTAATCACACACATAATATTTGAATATCAATGATAATGAAGTGTGATATTACCCAATGAAATTAAATTTAGTTATGAAATTATTTAAAACTTGATAATTTTCTTGTAAAATACTTTTTTAAGGAAATAATTATAATTAAAACATAAAATTAAATTACTTGTGAATTATTCATGTTATTACATTTCAATGGAGAATTATATATACAGAATAATGAAATCATATGCATAACATTACAATATGCCTCAATGAACGAAAATTGAGTTAAAAACCTTACCATATACATCATTTTGGTTGAATGTGATAAAAAATTATATATAAATTTTTATAGAATTTGTTTAATTTATAAAATAACCAAATTCCTTATATAATATCATATATGATTCACTAATAACATATTTCGACTTGTTCTTTGAAAATCATTTATTATTAGTACTATTTTGGGTGTTAATTTGATTGTTTTCTAATGTAGATCATTTCATGAAATTCATAGTTCTTGTATATAAGATTAATTTCCAACATATTAGAAATTATATTATGATTTTAAAAACAGTTATTAATTATTTTATTCATTTTTTAAACCATTTATAAATATTGGACATGGAAAATAATTTGTATCACTTCTTACAGACAGCGGGTTGTACGTACACATACAAATGATTTGATTCCCTTAATAGGTGAGAGGGTATGGTTTTTGATGGGATATAAATGTTCAGTAATAAAAATAAGGTCATAATTATACTATATTTTCATTACTTCGATAATAAAGACTATCTATGTGAGTCGGTGATGGAAAAAATTGAATTAGTTCTTGAGACTGTAAATCACCAAACACATGATAAATGGATTTGATTTTAATTTGATGGTGGGGGAGATTGATAAATATTAATTCATCAACATATTAATAACTCATTATATTTGATATATTATTTTAATTATTTTCAAAGTACTAAATAATAATTGATGGTGCAAAAAAAACGAATTAAAAATAAATAGCTAAGTGAAAAAAATTACCTTGGATTAGATGAACCTCTTTTGGATATCTTATTAAAGACCCAAGGGTTGGTATTATAGGAAGAGAATAAAAAATAGAATCTGGATAAGGATTTTTTATAGATATTTTTTCTTTTTTTTCATAAAATTTTCATTAGAAGAATGACTGTGTGAGAGGAGTGTGTTACCTTTTATAATTGAGGAGGAGGAAAAAAATTTAATTTTTGAATTAATAAATCATATAAATATTTTATTTATTAAGAAAGTCCCCAAAATGGATCATTCATGAATGTTACATGTTATTTGGTTAAAATATATCTAGAAAATAGTTTTAAGAAAAAAATTCCATTTTATCCCTAGTGATTTTAGTTTCATAGAAGATACAATCATTTCACCTTAATTGTGGTATAATATTTTTTATATTTTCACTATTATTTATGAAAAAAAATTATGAATATAATTGTATTATATAAATTATTAAAATTCCAAATATGGATTCTATTTTTTTAAAATTTGTTAAATGAATGTAGATTAATAAAATTAATAATAAAAACCATAGACCTGTCGAATCATTTTTATTCAAGAATTGCACTTTTTAAGTATAAGATGATAATATATTAACTATTCTAAAATTAATAATCATAATATTTATAGAAATTAATATATATTTTTTTATAATATTATTTTATTTAAATAATTCCTTATTAAATATTAAATTATTTAAATAAAATGGAGGATAAAAATTCATTAAAAACCTGTTTTTAGATAATTATGATGTTATGACTAAAAATTTTATATAAAAAACAGGTATGAATATTATTCCTAAGTAATTAATTTTTTATAAATAACAAAATAGTACATAAGTCACTTTTAAATATTTATTCAATCATAATATATTTTTATAATTATTTAATTAAATCTATAGACATAACATTATTTAAAAAATCTAATTTTTTTAACATTTCACTGATAAAATAACCTTTTATGATAAATCCCAAAACATCACCCAATGATAAATTTGATATACATATTTAAAAATGAAAATATTTAAAAAAAATTAAATTGACTAAAATTTATTATAATTCCTAACATAATGTTTAAAATAATACAATTTTTTTTAAAAATAAAATTAATGCATAATATGAATTTACGTATATATTTTTTGATTATATATGATCTATATATAAATTAATTTTCATTTATTATAAAATACCTATTTATATGTAATTATTTAATTATTCATGTTCGTACACAATAATTCACTAGCTACATTATAATAACCATTTTTAAATAGTATCTTGTGGTTTGTTTAGGTTTGATGTGTTGTTTTTATAGGCAATTGAACACAATGTTCTCATTTTTTAAAAATGTTTTGTGTATACCTCATGATATCAAAGAGATTAAAATTATTTAAAGGAAATATAATTTAAAATATCATGTTTTTATAGAAATAATTTTTATATGCGTTATTAATGAAATACTCATTATTCTGTAATGAAAGGTTATCATCTATTTCATTAACCTTGTACAATTTTAAAATTACAATGTAGAATATATGTATGTGTGGATTACCACCTCCATAGAGTTATGTGATTCATTTAACATCAAAACCATCATAATTTTTTATAAAAATTTATTTAATTTTAAAAAAGTATAATTATATTAATTTTAATATTCTAGTGTGGATTGATCAATAACCCCTTTAAATGCGATAAACCTACCAATGTTATTTTCCATTTACGAACCAAATATCCACAAAATATATGTATCATAATTAACTAATTAAGTAATTAATTATTACATAAGAATTAATAATTTAATTATAAATTAATATACAATTATAATTTTCTTATATAAGTAAATAAAAAATATTAGTTTATTATGTAAGAGGTAAGGGAAATATAAAGCATGTTATCATTCAAGTTAAGAGAATTCATCTGAATTGCCCTTCATTGAAGAATATATTAATTTTAAAATCCTATTTTATTTTTTATGTTGTATACAATACCCCATTTTCCTTTTATATCACTAATAATACATTCATAGTGGTATCTTATGTTATAATTCATTTTATTTCAAACTTGGGGTTTTGATTTGAATGTTACCGAAGCAGTAACTGCTTTAATAATATAATTTACTTCCATTGGGTTATATTAATTATTCAATTTCTATGTCATGCTTATAATATGTTTTATTTTAACATTTTATTTGTTTATTTTATTATTTAAATCATATTAGTATCATTGATTGATTCTCAGTTGAATGTTATAATCATTGTAAAGGTTTATTATCTCACTTTTTTATATAATTCATATTTAATATCATAGCATTGTTTCCATTATTTGTTAAATACATATCCCCGTTTATATAATATAAAATTCATCTATTTATATTAATGGAGATTAATTATTTATTTTTTGACACTCCATTACAATAATTCATATATTATTTGATTCTTGTTTGGGTTTTCCCTTTTAAATTAGGTGAACTACTGAATTCTCATGGATGGAGAACCACTACTTTGGAAAATGACATAAACTCATGGAATGTATGTATATTATATTATTTGAGTCTATTAATAAAATTATAAATGGATTTAGAGAATGATATATATGTTCATATAACCTAAAATAATTTAGGGACATTCTATAGAAAAATTGACTTTTCACTTCTTTATGAACATATTCACTCTGTGAATGGGTTACACGATGTAAACATATTATAAAGAAAAATGTCATAAGTCATTCTAAGAACAATAAAATTAAAAATATTTCACACCATTACACATAAAGAATGGTTATATCATGATATAATTTACCCTGAGTTAATTTTTTATTTCTATACTAAATGAAAATTTTAAACTTTACATCAGAAAAGTGGTTCATATAGTGAATTCTTTAGGTTCCGCTATTTTAACCATGTTTCATGCATAACCTATTTTTATAAAAAGTTCGAAAGACTGACTCTAGAGATTTAGGGTGATTTAATGTGATTACCACCTTCTACATTAATTTTTTTAGCATTGGGAACCCACGAAGGATACACAACATATCCTTAGTAAAAATATATTCTTCTTATTCATATTAATTAGTCATATCAATGGAATTTGCTCCATTTTTATTCATATTGTGAGTTAATTGTGATTTATATCGATCATTTATATTTTGATTCATGCCTTATCATTATAAGGTCAATAATTTGGTTTCCAATCCTTATTTTCAAAGGAATATCGGTTTTCATTGACCGTTAGGTAGGTGTATCTATGTAAGTTGTTCTAATTCTATGATTATAATTTGTTCATATGAATCATTTTTTGGATATTGAATGAACCTACCAGATTTTACATTTTAAATTAATTTCATAAATATAATTACATTTTTCTATATTTAAATTCAAAAATGGATTATGAATACATAATAAATTGGAATGATTTGGTTTTCAAATAACTATTTATACACTGAACATATTGTGTATCATTGGGTTCTTTGGTTATGGGCTTGTCATTGTTCATGTGTGTTGTGATACATGAGGTTTTATGTCACTTTAGTGTCACTAATTCCACTAGAAAATTGTAACATCCAAGGTGGATCATTTCATAAATGATAGAGAGAGAATTAATAGGGCTTTTAAAATAGGATGGTTAATCTATACTCACATACATAGAATATTTCACAAGGCCATAAAATTATTCATCCAGATTTTTTAAAAAATAATAATGATTATTTACTATTTTATAACTACCCCTATTAAAATATATAGATATATGAGACATTTATGTTAATGAATAACGATTTTTTGGTTCTCTCAATGAAGATACAATTTTTAAATAATTTCCTCATCGAAATAATAATAAGAATTGATGAATTGAGATAAAATGTGGTTTCTTAGTGGTTAAACATTTATCTTAAGAGTATAAATGAACTATAAAATTTCCTGAAACCCTTTTCATGAAAATTATTTTCCGATATATTACATTGGATCAAATTTGGATCATTATTGGAGGCACATGATATAAGTGACACCTCTCATTAGTGTTTAACTTTTTATATTTACAATAATGAAACATCCTCTCAATATAAAATTCTATTCAAACACCCCAATTTTTTACACCTCTCAATACATTTGGATAGTCAAAAACATTCCCAAATATGGTAAAAAATATCCCATTTCACATTAGATTCCTCACTTGAGGAAATACATTAACCATGGAATCATTTCTGTGAAAAAAAAGGGTTACCTAAAAAAAAGGTAACATTATTCAATGCGCATTTATGTTTTATTACATTATCCAAAAATTAATTTTTCATTATTCCATCATTATATAATTAAATAATAATCCTCAAAATATATATATTGTTTTAGGATTATGTTTTAAACCTACTCCTATACACACTTCCATCAAATGTGTACATAAATTACCATTCTTGTATGAAGAACTACTACCTCCTGAAATAATGTCTTTTTTCCCTTTACCACCTATCTTGGTCGATAATTATAATGGAAAAAATATTTTTGTTTATTTTTTATTTTTTTTCATACTTCTGAAATTTTTATATAACACATACCTTTATGCTTTCAATTTAGTGTAAAATGATTACATCGTTTGTGGACATCTGGACTAGTGCCACCTTGAAGCGATATGATACGTTCATATATTACATGGAATATATTAACAATGGGTTCAATTAACTATAGGTAACATTAATTATTATATATTTTATTAATTAAATAGTATCATTTCTTGAAATATAATATATAATTTTACTGATTTTCCATTCACACATCGAAACGGTCATAACGTCATTTATAGACGTGTGGAAAACCACCTCCTCGATGTTAGGTGATTATTTTTATATCATAAGAAATATATATATAATAATATATGATTAAACAATATGTAATTTATTATATAATTATTATTATATAATGATAAATTTCACTTACCATCTTTCTGTAATGATTGTTGAAAAATTAGAGCATTAGACATGTGTATTTATATCCTATCATCTCAATGATTGTAATGTTTGTTCATTTTTTCATAACATTGTTTCATTGTTGGTTTAAAAATTATATTTTAAGTATAAATATAATAGTAATTTCATGAATTTAATTCTGGTAATTTTTATATAATTAGCCCTTTCACCATAGTTTAACTATCAAATTGATCATTGACATATAAACTGAATATGTTAACAAAAACATGATCAAAAAATAATATTTTATGTAGTTGTTTACAAAAATGTAACAAATAAGATAAATTTTAGGATAAAAAAAGAAATGTAATGAAGATGGTAAATAATTAACTAGTTTTTATTATTCAGGAAGACAAATACACATGTGACAATTCGTACTAAAGAAAATGGATTTAATCTCAATATCCTTTCAGTGATGAATATCCTGATGTTATACATAATTATTCTTTTAATAGGTGTACATAAAACCCAATTGGAATACCCTATCATTAATTTATTTATTGTCATGTAATTTAATGTTTCTGTTGAATTTTATTCTTCATGGGGATTATGATTCAAATTTTCAAAGTTGAATTGGACACCTTCAATACAAAATATTTTATAACAAATTCATTTTCTCCATGTCAATATTATTTATATAATTATAAATATTTATTTAGTTTTATATGAAAGTATTATAAAGTAAAATTATTTATATTTTCAATATAATTCAATGTTTTTAAAAACTACTATATTTTAATGTTTTATATAGAATATTTTGTTAAATCAAAAAAGGAATGTTCTATTTTCAATTTATCGGGAAACATTGAATATTCTTCCACCATTGATAATATTTTATTTTGGGGTTCCATTTCATGAAATCATGTTTTCTTAATTGAAAAATTATCTTCATTTTTCGGTATATTGGTATTGAAAATGTGTATTCGATAGATATGTGTGTTTTGTATTATAAGTGGTAATTCTCAAGGGAAATTGTATTTTAATATCTATAAGTGATTTTTGGTTTATGGACAATAAAAATGACTGGTGCACCTAGATAGTGCTTGGTTATCTTGTACATCTCAAACTATAGTTGTGCCTAGATAGATCTCCAATACATTGGATAATTATAATATTCTCTAAAGATTAATATTATAATATTTCCGTATGTTTATTCCAACTTGTAAGGGTCCTGTCAGGGATCAATATGATTATTTCCAATGGAAAATTCATGAATTTTCAATGTTTTATAACAACATTTCTTTAAAAAAATTAATTGTTAAAATAAAATATATTTAATAAATAACAATATTTCCCATTTCAAGTAAAATGTAATTATTTTAATTGTTGTTCATTCTTGAGTTTTGATGAATATAAATTGGATAATGTTTTGCTTCTTTTTAGATCTCTAACTTATCTTTTTATTCTAATCCCAAAATATTGAAATCATTTCAATAGATTTAATGATGAGAAAGGTATTAGAAGAGGTCATGTTAAAAGTATTGAATAGATTTAATAAAAGTGATCCTAAATTATTTTTAAATTATTTATATTTTATATAAAAAAGAAACTATTTGGAAGTGTCCAATTTGAATTATATGGTTTTTATGTGTTAGATATATATTACATCCTTGGAAATATAACCTTGAGAAGTACCTAAATGTTAGGAAAACTAAATCAATTAATAAAACTCAAAATTATTTAATCTTTAAGGTAGTGATGCACCCGATTTTTGTATCCATTTCCATATATATAATTTACAATAAAAACATGTTTTTAGAAAATATCTGTTTTTTATGAACATATTCTTTGATTTTGGTGAATCAATTTACTTTTAGGAAGTTTCTGGCTAAATACACGGATCAAGGGAAGTCTGTGAAAATTTTGAAACTACACAGCGTGTACTTTTATACACACCGTGTACATCCAGGAAGGGACATGGACCGAAGGAGGGAGTACACGCCCATGTCACCAGGAAAAAGATAGACGCCATGTGTGGCGGCGTTACACGCCATGTACAACTTTCTAGAAGCAGTAGTTGCTGAAGAAAATTCCACACGCCCATGTGGCCGTTGATGGAGACACGACATGTTACATTATTACACACCGTGTCTGCTATTCTAGAAGTGGATGGCGGCCAAAATTTTAATACTACACGTCGTGTATGGCGGCGCTACACGCTGTGTAGACTCAACTACAAGGCAACGCCGTGTTCAAAAGTCAAAGATGACGTGTTAGGCCACCTGCCAGCGGAGAAATTGGTGCCAAAGCACATTGATGAAAAGTACATGGCATGTACTTTCTATACACGTAGTGTACATTATTTTTCTATAAAAAATAGGCCTTGGCCTACATATTTGGGAGTTCAGAACCATTTAGAGGAGAGAGAAGCTATGCTATCACCATTCCCGAAGCTACCAAGGTGTCGTAACTCTGCCATTCCACCTTCCGACACCCTACCTTAATGCCTACACGATGAATCCATCTGGTATCACATGTGTCATTTCTCTCCCACTTTAAATGAGTAACTAAACCCCTCATGTTGGGGCAGTGGATGATGGGATCATAATTTTTATGTTGTTTTATATAGTTGTTTTTGAATCGTTGTAATTCATCTTACTTTTCTTAAACCACTGTCTAATATAACTGAGAATTATTAGCCGGACCAAGGAAAGAATTCTCAACAATACAAAATAAAAGTAATGGTGAAATAATCCATGACCATTGGAAGGATTTCACTGATTCAAATAAAGGACTGATCTTAATAAAAATTTAAGAACACTGACTACCAGACCAAGGAGTCAACATCTCTAATTTAATACGAGAGGAACCAGAACAAGGAAATATTGTAACAAAACAAAATCCGGAATGATTGAATTATTATGAACAACACAACCATTTGAAAAACCTGAAAAAGTAATCCTAATCACCACAGCCCCGACACGTCTTTTTCTTCCTATTTTAAACTCTATAAATTTACCCATTGTTTTATTTAAAACTGGTAATCATTTATTCAAAGTAAGACAATTTAGTTTCAATTAAAAACCAAAATCAACTCAATCAACTCTAAATTCTGCATACTTCACTTAATTAAGTATTAACTCAATTGAATTTATGCACTCCGTTGTTCCCTGTGGATCGACCCAGAACTTATGATATACTAAAGTTTTATGAATAGGTAATTAATTTGGGACACATATAGCTTCAATCAACGACAAGCGAGACCAAATTTTGGCGCTGTTGCCGGGGAAATATTTGTTTTTAGTGCTAAGATTTTAATTATGTTAATAATTGATTTAAGTGAAAATAAAAATCAAAAATTATCAAAAACCTCTTATCTAATACCATTTCAAATTTTCTCGTTTGTTTTTCCCTTTTATGCCTGATTTTTTTTGTGTTGTGCAGAGCTTAAAGTGTATGTTTAAACGTCTCACACGATCCGGAAGCGCCGAATCATCGGAATTAGTTTTTCTTGACCCGAAAATTGAACAGAACATGCTTCATCGTCCGCGTACACGGACAAAAACTCAGAACCATCAACCACAACCCATGGAGAACAATGAAGAGTGAGCACCAGTCGTAGATTCCACGACTGAGCATCAGTACTAGGATCAGCAGCCTCCCACTGCTGGTCTACCAGAGGAACCTCCTAAGGAATTCATGGAATTCCTCCCAAGGGATTACCAATGGCCGCCACAATAACTCTTCACACGGCCATATTTCACCCCTTATGAGCAGTTCATGCAAGCTCCACCCCTTCAATAACAACCTCCATGACGTACCCTTATGGAGTACAGTCTTCCTTCAATCCACAGAAATGATACGGGCATTTTCCGTCCCCCGATTCAGGCTCCACACTTTGAGATCAAGCCTGCTATCATGACGCTGATCCAGAACACAGTCCAATTTGGAGGTCTGGCCAACGAGGACCCGAACGCTCATCTCTTGAACTTTTTGGAGATCTGCGACACCTTTTGGTACACCGACATGTTCGAAGACACCATCTGTCTTCACCTATTCCCATATTCTCTACGGGACAAGGAAAAAGACAGGATCAAGGGGATACCACAATGATCTATCCTCACGTGGGAGGAGCTAGCCCAGGTGTTTCTATCCATTTACTTTCCACCATCAAAGACGGTGACACTCCAGAATGAGATCCATAATATCCAGCAGCATGACTCCGAGTCGTTGTATGAGTCATAGGAACGTTGAAAAGAAATTTTATGAAAATGCCCCCACCAGGGACTCCCACTCTGGATGCAAGTCCAGACCTTCTAAGAAGGACTTACCATGAATACCAAATCCGTGGTGGACGCTGCTACTGGAGGCATGGGTATGCGGAAATCCCCCGAAGAACTATTCGAACTACTGGAAGATATGTCAGCCAACAACTACCAATGGCACTCCGAGAGGGGGAATCAAAAGTGAGGTATGCACAATATTGATGCTACCACTATGTTAGCTGCTCAGTTGGACGTTGTGTCCAAGAAAATCGATGCATTGAATCTCAAAAGATCATCTCATGTTCATGCGGTGAACCATCAAACATGTGGAGAATGTGGTGATAACCACATCATGGGAGAATGGTTGGGTTTGGCTAGAGGCCCTTTGACGAGGGTTGTGAGTTATGTTGTCAAAAATAGAGGGCCCAAATAGTACCAGCTGTACTAGAACCAGGCATAGTGAGATCAACAAAATACAGGTTGGGGCCAACAACAGCAGAATCCTCTGCCCTAGATACCGCCCAGCTAAAACCAACCTCAATACCAGAACCAATACCAAGGGCCCCAACAACCCCAGAAGGGTCTTTATCAGCAACAAGGGTATCAAATACCTCGTCCATAGCAGCCACGTCAACCACCTCCTCCACCGGCTCAACAACCACCTCAGCAGGAGAACTCTTCAAGGTTAGATGATCTGATGAATAAATTCATATATACTGCTGAGACTCGGTTCCAAAATCTTGAAGCTTTGATTTGAGGCATAGAGAATCAGATTGGACAGTTGGAAAACCAACTTTCAGGAAGAAAACTGGGTATAGTTCCGGGAAACACAGAAAAGAACTTAAGGGAGGAGGCCAATGCTATCACCTTGTGAAATGGAAAAGAATTTCCACAGAAGGAGCCACCAGCATAGCCAGGTATACCCACACCCCCTGATGATGAAGAACGTACCAAAACCGACCCCTCCTCATCCAAAATCCCACATAAGGAGGCTTTGCAGAATAAATAAAAGGAAGTAATCCAACCATTCAAGCCTGCCTTACCTTTTCTGGAAAGATTGAAGCAGAGGAAGCTGGACCATCAGTTCAGCAAATTCATGGATGTGTTCAAGAAGCTACATATCAACATCCCATTTATAGAGGCCCTAACTCAGATGCCCACATATGCAAAATTCCTGAAGGAAATCATCTCAAATAAGAGAAATATGGAGGATTTGGGCATTATTGCACTAACAAAGGAGTGCTCCATGGTTGTTCAACATTCTATTCCTCCAAAACTCCATGATCCAAGTAGTTTCACCATTCCTTGTACTATTGGATCATGTAAGTTTGGGAAGGACCTCTGTGACTTAGGGGACAGCGTGAACCTCATGCCCCTCGGAGTTTTCAAGAAGCTGGGAATCAACGAGCTCAAGCCAACCCATGTATCCCTTCAACTTGCTGATCGATCCATCAAACACCCGAAGGGACTACTGGAGGACGTACTGGTCTAGGTGGGTAGGCTGATCCTTCCTGCTGATTTCATCATCCAAGACATGGGGTATGACCAGGAAGCACCTCTTATACTTGGAAGACCTTTCTTGGCAATTGGGAAGGTGCTGATCGATGTGAACCAAGGAGAGCTTATTTTTCGGGTAGGTGATGAACGAGTTTCCTACAACGTCCTCAAAGCCATCAAACATGATTTCTTATTAGAGCATGAGGACTTTTATGAATTGTCTACCATGGTTAATTATTTTAGTGACAAAGGGGATGATCTGGTATGATCTTTTAATTTGAATAATTTAACTATTCCAGATATTCTATTCAAAAAAGCACCAAAAGACTTGTAATTCATAGAAGGGAAGGGCGGCCACTATTGGAAGTGTGCAATTGTTCCTGGTAGTTTGGATCCAGACAAGGTGAAACAACTTGTTCCTTCGATTTTAAAGGCAACTAAACTCAAACTAAAGCCTCTTCTATGTTCCCTCAAGTATGGGTATTTTGGACCCAATCAAAATTTTCATGTTATACTTAATACAAAACTATCACAGGAGCAATAAGATAAACTTTTTCGGGTTCTCAATCAATGGAAGAACGCTATTGGGTGGGCATTCACTGATCTGAAGGGCATCATCCCTACCATTTGCACTCATAAGGTGCTACATGAAGAAGGTTCCAAGAAATCTCGGTAACCACAATGTTCCTTAAATCCTCCCATGAAGGAAGTTGTAAATAAAGAGGTGATCAAATTATTGGATGAAGGATCATCTATCCCATCTCGGATAGTCCGTGGGTGAGTCCTCTCCAAGTGGTACCCAAAAAGGGAGGTATCACTGTGATTTCAAATAAAAAGAATGAGCTCATCCCTACACGTACTATCATGGGTTGGCGAGTCTGTGTGGATTACTGGAATTTAAACGATGCCAGAAGAAAGGATCACTTTGAATTGCCATTAATGGATCAAATGCTAGAGAGGCTAGCAGGGCAAAACTTCTATTACTTCCTCGATGGTTTTTCTGGCTACAACCAAATCTCCATTGCTCCGGAGGATCAGGAAAAGAGCACATTCACTTTCCCATATGGCACATTTTCTTATCGAAGGATGTCTTTTGGCGTGTGTAATGCCCCTGCCACCTTCCAGCACTGAATGCTGGACATCTTCCACGACATGGAGGAACGCATACTGGAGGTATTCATGGATGATTTTTCCATTTATGGAAAATCATTCACCATTTGTTTACGACACCTAGAGATTGTTTTGGAACGATGTGAGCACACTAACCTAGTATTGAACTGGGAAAAGTGTCATTTCATGGTAAAAAGTGGCATAGTCCTTGGCCACAGAATTTTGGCGAAGGGAACAGAGGTGGACCCTGCGATGATTGAAGTAATTTCACGACTACCTATACCGACTTCTGTCTAAGCCATCCGCAGTTTCCTGGGGCATACAAATTTTTACAGGCAGTTTGTCCATGACTTCTCCAAAATAGCCCAGCCACTCACCAATATTCTAACCAAGGATGCCATTTTTGAGTTTGATGAGACATGTGTCAGATCTTTTCAGCATCAAAAGCAGTGCATGGTGGAAGCTCCAGTTAGGATTCCTCCCAACTGGGAGGAACAATTTGAGGTGATGTGCGATGCGAGCGACTATGAAGTGGGAGCAGTCAGGGGCCAGCGACATACCGGATTTTCCGACCTATCTATTATGCCAGCATGACGCCCAACGAGGCACAGATCAACTACACCACCATAGAAAAGGAGATTCTTGTAGTGGTTTTCGCATTTGACATGTTTCATTCTTACTTATTGCTGTCTAAAGTTATTTTTTATACTGACCATGTAGAACTAAAGTACCTACTCAACAAGATTGATGTGAAGCCCCGATTGATCTGTTGTATACTCCTCTTACAAGAATTCTATCTAGAGATGCGAGATAAGAAAGGGAGTGAGAACTTCATTGCTGACCATCTCTCCTGCCTCGAGTTGCCTCATTTGGAGAAGGAAGAATATCGGGAGATTATTGAGGATTTCCCTAATCAGAACCTCTTTTCGATCAATAAAACACCTAGGCCACGGTATAATGATATCGCTAATTTTCTAGTTATAGGTGTCGTTCACCCCGACCTGTCCATCCAGCAAAGGAAAATATTTTTCTCTGATGTGAAAAAGGAACTTCTGGGAGGATCGTCTGCTATTCTGATCCAGTACATATGGACTGATCCACCATTGCATCCTGGAGAATTATGTTCACGGTGTCTTGGAGTTCTGTCACGCCACACCAGTAGGAGGATATCATGGGCCAGACCGTACCATAGCTGAGATCATGCAGTCTGGATTTTTCTGGCCCACCATGCACAAAGATGCTCAGGACTTTGTTTCCTGTTGAGATTGGTGCCAGAGGACCAGTAATATGGGATGTAGAGCCAAGATTCCCAAGCACCCCATCCTCGAGGTCGATATTTTCTACGTCTAGGGAATAGATTTCATGGGTCCCTTTCCCCCATCTTTTAGGAACATTTACATCCTGCTCTGCATCGACTACGTATCCAAATGGGTGGAAGCCACTGCTAAATCTCACGACACAACCAAGGTAGTCATAAATTTCTTAAAGAAAATTATTTTTAGCACGTTTTGAGTTCCAAAAGTACTGATCAGAGATAGAGGGACCCACTTCGGAAACACACTGATGAGAGGAATACTGTCAAAGTATGGAGTAAAGCATCATATGGGGACACCATATCATCCCTAGTCCAGTGGACTGGTAGTGCTCTCTAATCGTGAGCTCAAGCAGATCCTGGAGATAACAGTGAACACTTCATGGAAGGACTGGTCCAAGAAGTTAGATGATGCCTTGTGGGCCTATCAGACTACTTTCAAAACACCACTTGGAATGTCTCCGTTCCGCCTCATATATGTAAATCCCTTCCATTTTCCAGCAGAATTGGAAAACAAAGCCTACTGGGCCGTCAAAGCCCAAAATTATGATCTGAAGGCAGCTGAAGAAAAACGGATGTTCTAACTGTCGGAACAAGATGATATCCGATTAGATGCATACGATAACACCACGTTGTACAAGGAGAAGACAAGAGCCATTCACGACTGGATGATTTGAAAAAAATCTTTCCAACCAGGTGATCAAGTACTTCTCTTTAATTACAGTCTTCGCTTATTCCCAGGGAAGTTATAGTCACAATGGTTGGGACCATTCCACGTTGTATGCGTATTCCATCATGGAGCGGTAGAAATTTCTAGAGAAGATGGTCAACCATTCAAGGTCAATGGGCAGCGGTTGAAAGCTTACCATCCTACAGACAACATGGTGGGAACATTGTCCACCATACTCCTCAGGTAAGCAAGGTAAGTAGGTCGAGCCAATGACCTAAAACCAAGGCGCTTTCGGGGAGGCAACCCAGAGGTTACACGTTGTGTCCCATTTATATACACGTCATGTACTTATCTTTTTAATTTTTAATCTTAATAGTATAAATATATTGAATAACAAATTAATAACTAGGGATGATGCCGGTGTCGATGGTAAAGTCAGTGGAGTTTATTCTTGTTATCCCCAGTTCGAATCCTCCTGACCTACCTTTGGCAAAGGGTTCCTCCTTTTTTTTACACGGCATGTGTGGTATTTTCCATATATGTATATATATAAATATGTTTAATAAAACCCATGATGGGGATTCACCAGTTGGCTAAAATCGTAATCATGTTTCACAAGACCCGGGTTCGAATCCAAACAACCATCCCATTTCCATCATTTGTCCTTTTAATAAAACCACATGACATGTATCCCGATATATGCCTTGTGTTCCATAATTTTTCAAATATAAATTAAAATAGTTTTTAAAATAAGAAATTACAAGTGGGTGAAGTTGGCGGATTGGCCGAGTCTTGGCACCAGGTTCAAAAGACCCGGTTTCGAATCATGCTAATCTCCCCGCTTCATCCCCATCATTTCCTAAATAAAAACCACATGCCGTTCATTTCTTTCTTTACATGTGTATAGGTCGTATAGAATAAATTTTTATATATAATATATACAGAGAGCAGAATAACCTTTTCTCCAGTGGGTGAGGGCGTCCGTCCGAATCGGCCGATCACCGGTTCGAATCCCGCCCCAAGCACCAGACCAAAGGTTGTAATACTCTTTTTCTCATTTTAAAATACACGGCGTGTATTTCCCGATAGACGCCATGTATCAGTTTATTGTTAATAGAATTTGTAGATATATCTATTTTATTTTAATTGTTAATAATTAGTATATAGTTTAATATAATACTTATATTTATTTATATAATCTTAAAAAAAATCAGGATACATGGTGTCTACTATACATACACACAGTGTACCTCGGCTATAGAAGCCATGGTCCACCCTGCTTGAGGCCATGTCGCACGACCGCCCCATTTTTCTCCTTTCTTACCATTTCTTCTCCCGAACGCCACCCGAACCCCCCTTTTCCATATCTTTTGATTTGTTGTGTTTCAAGTTTTGATTCCTCTCACATTGTGATCTTTGATCCAGGTACACCATTATACACCATTTGTTTCATGTTTTTAGACTCGTTTAGGGTGTTTTCCAGATCATCCGACCGTTCGGCTTCCGGCAGTACCGACCACGAAATGAAGAACACATGTCGTGTACTTCTATACATGGCCACACACAAAATATTTCGAAATTTAATATACAATGTGTTTATTTTCAGTACACACTGTGTCCTTTTCATCGTGCCCGAGTACACCTTTGCACACGGCCTCACCCACCATTTTCATAGACGGCGTGTATGTTTAGTACACACCATGTAGACCATTTCCCTTGGCCCCTCCATGTGTGGAACTTAACACGGCCTGTCACCCCATGTTCTAGAACACGGCGTGTATATTCGGTACACTCCGTGTCCTTCATATCTATAGTCGACCCATGTTTACCCTCTACACGGCCTCTCACCCTATATTCCTATACATGGCGTGTGTGTTCGGTACACGCCGTGTCTGTTTGATGTTTGACCGGCCTGTGTCTCATCCTCTACATGGCCATGTTCTTCGTGTGCATTGCATGATATTTCCTATACCTACACGGTGTGTATTGTTTTCTATGAACTGATAAAAACATTCTAGTTTTATTTGTACCACACGGCCACCAAAACATTGAGTGAACACGGCGTGTATGTTCGGTACATGCCGTGTACTTTTCCATGGTCTATTTTTCACCCTCAGCGTGTCTGTCCAGAGAACACGGGATACTCTCTGTTTTTGAGTACACGCCTTGTACTCTGGAGTACACGCCGTGTACTTTTCTTTCCAGTTTTCTCACATTTTCTTTGTTTTGTTTTCTTTCCCCTTTCTTTTTCTTTTGTTTTGTTTTATATTTCATTCTATTTCAGGATATGGCAGATCACGATCCTTTGCACAGGAAGCGGCTAGCCTCTGCCACTGAGGGAGAGGAGTCTAGTTATCGTCAGATCTGACTCCGACTAGCAACGAAACCAGACCCCGACGCTCCGGTCATTGAGCTCCCTCCATTGGCCATTCTGCCGCCACTCACTCCCTCAGATGAGGCCAAGCCTACTTCTACTGCACCATCTGCCACTTTCCCTGTACTATCATCCTAAGAAGCTGGTCCCTCTTCAAGCACACCTTCCACCAAGCCACCTTTTACTTCCGCAGATCCACCTCCAAATCCAGACGTTGCTTCTGCACCAACACCTGGTCTGGGACCTGCAGGTTCGCCCTATCCCTGCACGGTATTCCCAGTCACCGACATCGCATACGACAGGTTCCGATGCTTCTCTCATCGGCCGATACCATTGAGTGGCCAGTACCTCAACAGCAGCATTCCACAATGGCTCAGTATTTGGGAGGAGTTGGAGGTTCTTCTCGGGCACACCGCACTCCTCAATATTTTCCATGTCAGCACTCCTGTGTTTCGTGATTTATTTTTGGAGTTTGAGGCCTTGTTGAGTTCGATGGAGCAGAGTACCAAGAGACACCTGGAGATGTGGTGCACGTAGTTCGATTCCGGCTAGGCGGCCGACATTTTTCTCTGATGATGACAGAGTTTGGCTGAGGGTGCGGCTTCTACCCCCATCCTGTCACCCCACCCCATGTTTCTGACTTGATCGGCCCGAGCGCTCTGACCTTATTGCCATGTGGTGGGAGATCGCCGGGCCTGACCATCGATACTCCACCACATCCCAAAAGAGCACTCTTATAGCTGACCCCATCCTTCACTTCACCCACCAGTGCTTCAGCACCATCCTTTTCCCCTTCCATGAGGATATGGGGGTCGTGACCAGCCGTGACATGGCGCTTCTTACTTGTGTCATTCGGCATGACTACCCGGACCTCCCCTATCTTGCCTCCTCCTATTTTCACTCCATGTTTACCGGCCGTCAGGATAACCTGACCGACGGGTTTTACACCACCCGTTATGCGGACCACTTAGGGGTATTCAAGACCTCATTACCTCATGACCTGATAGGTTCACTCCATAGGATGGACATCCTCATGCTCATTCGCATGGTATTGGTCCAGAAGCAGGGGGTGCCTACATCCTTACTTAGGTTCGTGCTCCACCACCTGCTGACCCCCCTGCCCCAGCTGCTGACCCCGGTCCTCCCTCACCACCCACTCCAACGTCTCCACCTCACCCACCTCATACTGACCCCACTTCTTCTGACCTTCCTTCTTCCGTACCATCCCCCATCTCACCTACCCCCACACCCTCGGTCGATCCGACATTTTCCCTCTTCCTAGCCATGATGGAGCAGCATTTCGTTCATATCATCGGCCACCAGGACACCATTTCATGCTATTTGATTCGTTTGGACGGCCGCTAGGACCGGATGGAGAAATTGTTGGCACATATTTCTCAGTATCTTGGTGTTCCACTGCAACCACCGCCAGCCTCTGTCTCCGCTCCTGGCCCATCTGCAGCTGCTACCACTTCTGCCGGGACAGGGCCTGCTGCTGAGCTCCCCTCACTGAGTCCAGCACCTACGTCTCCTACTTCTTCAGCTCCCCTTACCGATGAAGAGTCGGGGCCTCCCACTTCCATGACTCCTGAGCCGTCTTTACCGGCCGATTCTGTACAGGATGATGCCTCCTCTGAGGCGACCTCATGATAGTGCCATTTTTCTTTATCTTATATATCTCTTCTTTCATTTTCTGTGCTGTGATGTTGTTCATGTTTGCAGTTTTCTTTTTCCTCGCCGGTCACAGGTATCGTGGAGCACCTTGGGCTTCACTTTTTCACGAGGGGAGTGTTTTTCCATTTCTTTTTTTCTTTTTTTTCATTTACTTCTTCCACTGCTTTCCCCCATTTCTCCTCGTTTCCCACCCTTTACCTTCATATTGCACTTGGTGGACCATGTGCAGTATTATGTTTGGGGGAACATCTATATCTTTCCCCTTAGTATTTTCCCTTAAACTAATCTAAGAGAAATCATTATTAGACTCTATATTTGAAAATGTAAAAAAAATTGGTCAATCATTCTTATAAATGCTAGAGTTATAAGTATGAACTTTTGGAAATGTTGCATGCTTATTTTAGTTATTAATTATTTTAAAATGACTACTAATATAGTTTCAATTGCAACTTTTCATCCTTGATTAAATTAAATTGATTAGGCTAATCATTTATATGAATGTCATGACCTGATTGTCCCTTTATTATTTTTCCAGCCTTGAGAGGTATTCTAATCCCTTTTTCGTATTTATTTTCTAAAGCCCTCTTTCTTGAGAGATTCTTAGGATATGAATCACTACAAGAATTTGCATGTTTTATTTTCAAAACATGAATAAATTTCTTGAATTACATTAAAATTATTGAGGCATTAGACTGTTTCAACCCCTTTATCTTGATACCAACCCTACATTTAATCTTCGTTAATCCCATAGAAGCCATGAACAACCTTTATAGGAAGCCACATTAAAAGCCTATTTCCCTTCCTACCCTATTTCTTTTTAAACATTGCATGATTATTTGTTTGAGATTTACAGAGGGAGTTGGAAATACATTGTATATTTTGTGCACAACCATGAAATAAAATGTGGGGGAGTGCCTCTTGATTATTTGGGGCAGAATGGGATCCAAACATCTACTCATTGTATTCAGAAGTGTTTCCCTTGTGATTTGTCTTTAAAAAACAAAAAAACAGAAAAAAAAACAAACAACAAAAAAACAATAAGAGAACCATAAGCTTATTTTCCCATGAACCCTACTTTTCTAAGGAAGATGGTGACAATTACAAAAGCATTTGACTGAGCTTTTAAAGGATGTATTTTCAGTGAGCTTTACTTTGAATATCATGAAATGTTGTTTAATGGAATTATCCTTCCTTTTTCAAGCCTAAATTATTTTTTCACATCTGAACCTACTAACCCTGAGCCACAGAAGCATCTGAACATTATTGATAAAGCCCTCATGATTTTTTTAATTCAATTTTTCTGAAGTAGAGAACATGATATCATTTAGACCTATGGATAGAGTGTACATACCTTAGATTGAGCATAACACTGAATAAAAATATCTCGAGTGTGAAGTGTGATTGTAACTGGTAAGGTAAATCATCAAATGGAATGCTTATTTTTGAAGGGTTGAAAATTGTGTTAATAGAAGATGAGAGTAGTTAATTGCATTATATATGAGGCATGATTTTAATATATTATGAATTGAATTTGTTTGTGCCTTTTATAATTTTTCCTCAGTAACATTGTCAGTTATACGTTTGATTAATTAAATTCCTTCCTTTTAAAGTATAGGCTCTATTAATTAGATGTTGAGATTTTGCTTAAGGGAAAGAAAATGAATAAGTGTGGTGGAATTTGATGCATCCGATTTGTGTATACATTTCTATATATATAATTGACAATAAAAAAATGTTTTCAGGAAATATCTATTGTTTTATGAACATATTCTTTGATTTTGGTGAATCTGTTTACTTTCAAGAGCTTTCTGGCTAAATACACGGATCAAGGGAAGTCTGTGAAAATTTTGAAACTACATGGCATGTACTTTTATACACGCCGTGTACATACAAGCAAGGACATAGACCGAAGGAGGGTGTACATGCCCCTGTCACCAGGTAGAAGATACATGCCTTGTGTGGTAGTGCTACACGCCGTGTACTACTTTCTAGAAGCGGTATTTGCCGAAGAAAAGTCCACACTCCCATGTGGTTGTTGATGGAGACACTTCGTGTTCCATTTTTACACACTGTGTCTGCTATTATTGAAGGGGCTGGTGGCCAAACTTTTGATACTACATGCCGTGTATGGCGGCGCTACACGCCGTGTACACTCAACTTCCAGGCGACACCGTGTTCAAAAGTCAAAGACGACGTGTAAGGCCACCTTCCATCAGAGAAATTGGCGCCAAAGTGAGTTGATGAAAAGTACACGGCGTGTACTTTATATACATGTCGTGTACTTTATTTTTCTATAAAAAAGAGGCATTGGCCTACGGATTTGGGAATTTTGAACCATTTAGAGGAGAGAGATGCTCTGCTATCACCATTCCCGAAGCTACCAAGGTGTCCTCACTCTGCCATTCCACCTTCTGACACCCTATCTCATCACCTACACAATGAATTTGTTAGGTATCACATGTATTGTTTCTCTCCCACTATCTATGTGTAACTAAACCCCTCATGTTGGGGTTGTGGATAATGGGATCATAATTTGTATGTTGTTTTATATAGTTGGGTTTGAATAGTTGTAATTCATCTTACTCTTCTTAAACCACTGTCTAATATAACTGATAATTCATAGCTGGACCAAGGAAATAATTCTCAGCGATGCAAAAGAAAAGTAACGGTGAAAGAATCCATGACCATTGGAAGGATTTCACCGATTCAAATAATGGATTGAACTTAATAATGAATTATGTACAGTCAATACCGGACCAAGGAGTCAACTGCTCTAATTCCAACCAAGTTGAACCAAAATAAGGAAATCGTGTTACAAAATGAAATCCAGAATGATTGAATTATTATGAACAACACAACCATTTGAACAACCAGGAAAAGTACTCGTAATCACCACAACCCTGACACGTCTTTTTATTCCTATTTTAAACTCTTTAAATTTACCCATTGTTTTATTTAAAACTGTTAATCATTTCATAAAACTAAGACAATTTAGTTTCAATTAAAAACCAAAATCAACTCAATCAACTCTAAATTCTGCACACTTCACCTAATTAAGTATTAACTCAATTGAATTTATGCACACCATTGTTCCCTATGGATCGACCCCGAACATATGCTATACTAATGTTTTAAGAACGGGTAATTAATTTGGGATGCATATAACTTCAATAAACGACAAGCGAGACCAGGTAGGTACACTATTGTTGGTATCAAAGGTCAGTTTAGATAAATTTAGAGATTATGTTAATATTGATAACTTTTCCTTGAAATTTGATACATTATTATCAAGGTAATATGTTATCGAATTTTATGATTACTATAATTCTTCATCTAAAGTATTTATGTTCAGAGTGGTTTTCCAAACGCTAAATGGGGAAGTGATATTGGGATGGAATCGAGAGGATGATATCCTTTAAAATAAGAACCTCGTGATTCTCCAAACCAAAAAGGAATAGTTTATTACAGTGATGGATGAGTTGAATCAAGAGACAAATGGTGGTGGTATCCCTGTTAGATTAGAACTCAGAATACCCTGAAGGAACATTTTCTTTTTGGATAATTTCATGAGGAAACATCCCCCATCATTCAATAGATCATCTATCCTAGTGGTAGCTAATGGATGTATCAAGTATCAGGAAAAGATATTTGATGTCATCTGATGTACGGAATGTCAAAAGGTAGCACTTTTTTTTATCATTTTTATGTTTAAGATGCTCGATTGTAGGCTTCAATTAATAATTACAGAGGTAATGATGATCTTGATTCCATGGAATGAGAAAAATTCAAGAAACATTACCTACATACATGTTTTCCCATGTTTTTCCGACTATGAATGGAAAAAAAATTCATAGAATTTAGGGAAAAAAGAAGACTTCATAGCTTGATATGAAAGAAACTTCAAAATATTGGAGAGTTATGTGCGGGTTTTTATTCAAGACACTAATAAAAAATCATATTAGTTTTAATTTGGATTGAAAACAAGTATACGAATATAATTTTCCATGTGAGGATTTTTAATCTATGATAAATTGTTATGTTGTCCTAAAACAGTTGAGATGGAATTTTCTAACTCTTGTTTGACTCGTGATGATGAAAGTCAGAAGTGTTCAGAATGGAATGTGATTATGAAAAATGTATCCAAGAAATATAGATATAATAAAATGAAATTAAAATATTGTAGTATGTGTGGTAGAAATCACCCTATTAAATGTCTTATAAAGACATGGAAGTGTTACCAAAGTGATATGTTTGGCCACATAGCCCGAGAATTTAAGGTGAATAATCCCGAGGAATATATGAATGATATAAATGTTATCTATCTAATGGTATGTTTTATTAATCATAATTAGGTAGGTAATTATTATAATTCTTGTCCAAAGTTAGTTTCATGGGATGAAAATATTCATGATAAAAAAATATAAATTTTTAGTGAGGTCAATTTCAACTACTATAGTTGATTTTGAGCCATAAAATAAAGTGATGAAAAGTATACTACTTGTATATTCCAAAATTTTAAATACCATAGTAGTGTTTGATATACTTTTTGGTATATATCTACATTCTATTTTTCATATTATGATATATTATAGTGTTAAATAGTTGGGTTCAATGATTTATTTCTTTTTAACATACCAAGAAGTTGAAAATTTGATTACAGATAGATATACAAGTTAGGTAGATAATATTTTTGAAACTAATAAACCTATAAAAATTATTTAATAAGTAATAAATGAATATACAAATTCTTTTTTGTATGGTTTTCTATATATTAGTCCTGATTGAGAGGTTGAGTTAAACTTTTACTTAGTACCTGATGATAAGAAATTCTATAAATCCTCTAATCTAATGGCTTAAGTGGATCTGTTAGATTTGAAAAATAAATTATAGGAGTTATTAGTTAAAGGTTTCAAAAGACCTAGAAATTCAAAAAGGGGTGTTCTGTGGTTGTTAGTTAAAATGAAAGATTTATCAATATGATTTTTCACTGATTATATGGAGTTTTATAAAATGAATTTTAAGAACATGCATCATTTTTTTAATATCGATGGTTTTTTATTAGATCTATGTATCGATGTATTTTTCAAATGCTGACTTGAGTTTGAGGTACTATAAGTTGAAAGTGAAGTGATATGACATTATGAAGATATCATATAGATATAGATATGGCCAATATAAATTTTGATTCATTCTAGTTGGGTTATCCAATACACATAATTTATTCATTGATATTATTAATAAAAATTTTCATGATTTCTTGGATAATTTTATTGAAGTGTTTATTAAAGAAATTTTATAATTTTTTAATAGTTAATTGGAAAATGAAAGGCCTCTAACAAACTTTTTTGGAAACCATAATGTATAAGAAACATTAGGGGGAATTTTTCATTTTTGAATTTTGGTTCCAAAAATTTCCATTACAGAGTCGCATTGATTCTTAATATGTAATAACTATTGATAATAAAAATTAATGTTGTTTAAGATGGAAAAATATCCCCAAACATAACATAGATTTCTATTTTTTGTGGATTAGGATGTTACTACTTGAGTTTTTTTAAAGTGTTTTTCAATTGTCTAGACCACAGACAATGTTATGTAAAAAAAACGAGTTTAGTTTGTCTGGACAATAGAATGTGATGATTATTTTCAAGAACTAAAAAAATATTTGTGAATGCTCTAGTTTTTTCGATTCCTTCCAAAAATATAAATCTCATCATCTATAGTTTTTATTTCTCTAATGGACTTGGTTGTATTTTAATAAGGAATGATGAGGTAATATCATTTCCTTCACGTAAGTTGAATTCTCATGTGTTTAATTACCCTACACATGATTTGGAATTTGATGATGCTGTTTTTTCTTTAAAATTTTAGAGAAATTATTTTTATGGAGTAAAGTGTGAGACATATATACTAATCATGGATTATGATTTCAAGATTCATTATTATCATAAAAAAGAAATAAGTTGTTTGATGAATTGAGTTGAAAAAGTAATGCCATATAAACCATGTTATGTTTGGAATAAAATATTTTGGTTATTTATATGATGTATTTTTTCTGTGATCTTCTGGATGTCAGGATATCATCTATTTTGTTTCAGGATTTAGTGCAGTGATCATTTTCAGAAATAATGAATACGACTAAAATTATGGACGAATCATTGAAATAAAAGGAATAATCCATTAGAAATTGAATGTTTCTTGGTTTTAATGTAGTTGAATATGGTGGTTTATGATTTTGAAGAAGATTATGTGTACCCTATGATACATTGCTGACAAGAATATTTGTAGACTCAAGATCATAGTTCTCTATTTCCATTCATCCAGGAATAACAATGATGTACATAGATCATCGACTGTATTATTGGTCTGATAGAATAAAAAGAGACATTTTGGACTTTAACATGATGATTTTGACATTTCAGCATGTCAATGGAGAATAAATGTTACCGAATTGTTTACTTCAGCCATTGGTAGTGTTAGAGTAGAAATGGGGGAATATATAAATGGATATAATGGTTGGATTTACAATTAATTATCTAGGTAATAATGTTATTATGTTATTTTATATTGATGAACTAGATCTATACATTATATTCCCATTAAATATATGATTCATTAATAGATGTTTCATTATTGTATATAAAAGATAATTTCAGGTTACATGGAGTTCCACTCTCCATCATATTAGATAGTGATTATTGGATAACATTCATTTTTGAGAAAGGAGTTCATAATGCATTGAGCAGTGACATAAATTTTATTATATCTTATACTCTTATATCTAATAGATTTTATGAGTGGGAGATACAATGATTGGACATTATTCTTCATTTTTTCTCAATGGATTTCCAGGGATGATCAGATCTACCTATTTATTTGGTTGAGTTTTCTTATAGTAATATTTTTTTATTATAGTATACATAGAGAACCATTCTATGAATTATATGAATGTGCAGTGGGACACTGGGTTTTTTGGATGATGTTGGAGAAAGGAAATTAATGAAATAAGAGATTCTAGAAAAAACAATAGAGAAAATTTAGTTGATTCAGAAACACACGAGAACAACAAAAATTTTGCAGGAAAGTTTAGTGAAAAATAGAATAAAGGAAACTTCTTTAAATATATTTGATCATAGATCACTCAAGGATTCTCTATAAATATTTGTGATGTTTTTTGGTAATATGGGGAAGCCGGGTCTATGGTTATTTGGACCACATTAAATCCTATAGAAAGTTGTATCATTTCATTACCAATAGAACATGACTCTAATTTTTTCCAGGAAGACAATGTATTAGAAGTTTTATTATTACTGAATTATGTACCAGATTCATATCATGTTTTGTTTCCTGAAGTAATTTAGTTAGAAACGAATAATTCTTTTGAGGAACTACCAGTTTCTTCTCATGACTGTGGAGAGAAAGTATTGGAAAAAAAGTTGATTCATCTAGATATGTTTTTATGGAAAAATAACATGGTTTTTGATTTAACATGGGAACATATAAATTATATGAGGGAATGATATCACCACTTATTTGATAAATGAATAAAATTAAAAAGGCACAATTTCTAGGGGGAATATAACATCCAAGGTAGTGATAGAATATTTATTTTTCATAGTTATTAAAATTTATAGATTACATGCTAATTTAAAATAAAATGGTTTCTACATTCAATAGTGTACCCAACAAGAAATAATGGGATTGTATGAAACCCTACATTTCATGCCAGACTGAGTTATACCAAACAATAATATATTTTTAGTATTGTTTTTTAATATGGTTTTTTCCCTCTTTTAATGGAAATCCAACCTTAAAACTAACTATTTACTCTTTTATTATTATTTTTATGAAAAAAACATATTTTCAAATATCATAATATACTTTGGGTAATTTTTCAGTGGTTTTTTAGAAAACTTTCATATTTTTTATGAATAGAGAATAATACTTAATTTCAGTTCAAATCTGCATTTTCAATAGATTTATTTATATTAAAAAAAATGGTCATAAATGGTTTGAAACTAAAATTAGATCAATTATATTATTGTTAAACCAAGTAATTTCATTAGAAACAATTTCACACTTAATTCATAAATTAAAACTCTGCGATCTTTTAAAAATTGTTACTTTTAAAAACATCATTGTATTCCTATTTAGAGGAATAAATTAAAATAAATTTATAAAAAATATATGATTTTAATTAGGAAAACTGGATTCCATATTTTGAATTATAATAATTTTTAATTTCTAAATAGTTTGTAATAGTTTTTGAATAAAAATATTAGGGAGTGTAATTAAAATCAAATACAACAATTAAGGAAAAACTATGAACACATAATGGTTAATCCTTTATCATATGTGTATAATTGACCTTTAAACATGTCTAAAACCCATTTTAGGGACATTATTACACCATATAACCATTTTTATATAATTGGAATCATTTTATTTGGCACATGATATAAGGGATACCTCTTAATTGTGTTTATCTTTTTATATTTATAAGAATGACACTCCCCCAAAACTATAATAAATCATTTACCCATCCCACTTCGTCATACATTTCATTTCCATTGCATCATCAAAAATATTCCCAAATAATTTCTTCATATCAATCCATTCAACCTACATTCACAAATTTGTGAAGAAATAAAATCAAGGTATCCATTTGGTGTAAACACAAATGAGTTACCATAAACAGAGGTAACATTTTTCAATGTGAATTTAGGTTTTATTTATTTATCCAATGCTTAATTTATAATTATTAAATTTTTATATTACAAAATAAATATCATCAATATTTTGATATGTTATTATTTTATTGTTTCAACCTACACCTACACACAGTTCCATCAAATAGGTAAGGAAAATAATATTTGTGTACAGTGGGCTGCAACCTTGCGAAATGATGTCATTCATTTTTCTTTTACCACCTCTGATGGATGGAAATTTTGATTAAAAAATATTTACTTATTATAATTATTTTTATTATTAGTTAAAAAATTATAGAACACAATCTTTCATTCTTTTTTATTATTTTATTTCTTGCATACATTTTATTTTATTTTAATGGTTTGAATTTGTATTTAAATGATTAATCATGACGAGTTTTTCATAGATTAAATTGTTTCATAATTTATTGTAGGAAATAATGAATTTATAAAAAAAATTAATGATGACAATGATGAGATAAAGTACACTTCATGCCATACGCAACATGAAGTAGCATGGAAGAAGATTTTTATGAAGCTAGAAGCTTGAAATTAATTAGCAAAACCATTTCACATCCTGTAATGAAATTTCATGTCATGAGTTCTTCAAAAAATAAATTATAAGGAATAATAATTAATGACATCAATTCTTACTATGATAGACTATTACACATCATGAAACTATTTTATATGAAATGATTTTTTTGGAAAACGTTTTTATAGAATATTTATCTAAGATTCATGATGCCATAAAATCGAGAGATTACATGTCATGATGAAGGTGGTGAGTAGAAAAACAATTGTGGATGTGGACAAGGATTTAACCAGTTTTTCCTATAAATAGATCACAGAATCCTCTATTCCAATACATTCTGGGATAGAGGAGTACATGTGACGTAGATGGTAGGCTTTAGAACATAGAGTGACAGTCAGGGGTCCGACTTTACTATTTTTCTTCATCACCATTCTTCTTCAGGTACCCATGATTATAATTATCACCACGAAACGCATTATTGATTAGTTATTTTAATCCATGTGATTAGATTTAAGGATTATGTGATGTTTAGGTATTAATTATATTTTATTATTCATGTTTTAGATTACTGCATCTATATTTTTCTATACAAAATCTATTTCTTTCATATTTCATGATCATTACTGCATTCTAGATGGGTATATTTTAATTACATAAATTTAATAATATTTATTTATGGAAGTATAAAATATAGTATAATTATGTTTTAAAATTTTTATAGGTTGTCTAGTTTTTTTTTTATATTTATTAGATAAGCACTCCATGGTGCAGTCATAGAATTAGTGTGGGGTACACATACCACAGATCCTAGCGAAACCAGTTTTGATACAAGACCTGAATAAATCCATAATCGATTAAATCCTTAGCACATGAAAATGAAAATCATTGAACCCAGCATTCCTCTCATCTGGATTCACAACCCAATCATTTCTGATGTTATTTATCTTTTATCTAAACAAAACAATCAATATATATATAAGTGTCTTTAACGGATTTTTAACATATGATCAGTTCTTGTGGGTTCGACACAAATAATACATGGACACAAAATTATCAATTAAGAAAATATTGTTTTTAAAAAATACTATATTTTTTATCCATGTATGAATTAACAACACCATATAGGCTATCAACTATTTGGATTTTTTTTTCAAGGAAGGTTGCGTCATTGTTAAAGTGAATTATAAATTTATATTTATATTTTTATTTTTATTGAATATTTGACACATGGTCTTAACATGATTTAGTTTCAAGAAATTTTACATTCTAGGAATACTCCAATCATGGGAAGGAACAACTAGAAAATCCTTCAAATGTCCACAACCTAGAAAGGTCCATTCATAAGAGAAAGTATGAGAAATAAGATTCCCACCAAGAAAAGAACACCAAGGCTAGATCAGACCAATTTGATTGAACTGATCAGGACCTAGGCTAGAGAGTAGAACCATAATCCCACGAAAGAAACCTTGGTGGAGGGAATAGATGACCAAATATGGAAGACCCTCATACATGGGAGTCAATAAAAGAATTCTGATACCCCTTAACTACTCACTGTATTGAGATCATGTAGAAAATCATCTAATTGATCACACATTCACTTCAATTCATCAAGATGGATCATGAAGACCCCAAATCACTCCTCAATAGTTTCAGGGAATGTTATGAAACCTTCTAAATTCTGAAGGTCCCAAATTATGTTGTAATACTTTGCCTATTCATATCCTCATTAAAGGAAAAAAATACCAAAGTGGATCCAATGTATTCCTCCGCATTCAACTATAACATGGGAGGATCAATTAAATAAATTTTTAACATGGTTTTCCTAACCTCAATTTTAATGGATCTCTATATAAGTATTTCAAATTTTGAATAATTAAATGAAGGACCATTATATAGTAAATGGGAATGGTTTAAAGGTTTGATAAGTTTATGTCCTCATCATGTAATATAAATGTTCATATTAATTAAATCATTTTATAAAGGATTGTTACATGGAAATCATATAATATTTGATGTTTCTGTAGGAGGTTCACATAGGATTAATTCACCATAAGAGAGCAATGAATTTTTGGATGAGATTACAAAAAAATATTTATATATGAATCTAGATTATGAGAGATCACAAGGAGTACACATTGTGGAAAATATATGGGTGGATACTCAAATGGAGTCTATGGTAAAGAAGATGGATGTGATGATGGAAAATAAAAATCCATTAGTTATGTACATTGATGATATGAGTTATCATTATTATAAAAAAATTATACACAAGGATGGTGGCCATGACAACCACGATAGTAAAATCAAAACACAGGCCAAGGATTTCAGCCGAGAAAACCAGGTTTTCATCCTCAATAACAGAGGCCAACACTGGTCAATCATGTACATTCACTGGAGGAGACCCTTGCATATTTTATGACTGAAACAAGTGTTACACATAAATTTTAAATAATTTTTTTATGAGATCATGAAACTATTATTAGAAAAGTATGAAATGATTCTCCAAACCAACAATCTGAAATGAGGAACATGGAATGTCATGTCAGTCAGATTGTTGATAAATTAATGGAAAGGCCTTATGGAGAACTTCCAGGATTCCATGAATAGAATCCCCATGTAGATTTGAAATCCTAATTACATAGAATTTAATATAAGGCACAATGATGTAGTGTAGAATTTAAAGGTCATAAAAAACAAAATATAGTTGAATTGTGAAATGAAAAAACAAATAAGCTAATGAACATAATGAGGAACAATCACAAGTAATATACCAACCAACTCTAAAACATACCTATCATAAAAAATAAGTGATGATTGAATAAATAAAACAAAAAAATTAGAGATGTTCAAGAATATAGAGTTCAACATCCCCTTTGCTGAGGCAATTAAAACATGAATTTCAATGAAATGTTCATAAAGGATTTGGTGATAAAAAAATATAATATTGAACAATAGGAAACCATTAAAAAAATAGGATAAAGTTTAGCTATGGTGATAAGAATGCTAAAAAATATTAAGTGTGATACTGGTAGTTTTTATATTCCAATTACTACTGGTAATAATGAGGTAAGAAGGGAGTTGTGTTATTTTTGTGAAGTGTAAATATCAAGTCATATGAAACAATCATGAGTATGTTATTAAAATAAATGAAACCTACTAGAGTAATGATTTATCTTGCTAATACAAAAAGTGAGATGTCCTTGAAGGCTACATGAAATTGTCATCGTCAATGTAGATATGCTATATTTTTTTGCAAATTTTTGGGTGATTAACATAGATCATGAAAA
This sequence comes from Viscum album, assembly GCA_963277665.1. Lineage (NCBI taxonomy): Eukaryota > Viridiplantae > Streptophyta > Magnoliopsida > Santalales > Viscaceae > Viscum > Viscum album. The sequence continues at coordinate 632,954,877 of OY728138.1, read as the reverse complement.
GCTCCCGATAATCACTGGAAGACTATTGAAAGCTACAAGAATGGAACTACTTAACGTTCATAAATGATATTCGAATTTAAGAGTTTTAGGATCAATGGTGAAGTTAAATTTTCACTAGGAAATGTAAAATTCAAATGAACCAATTGAGGACATTTCAAGAGATAGTTTTCGAAAATAAAAAGACAATGTCTTCCCTTGTAGAATAGGTGAATTTTCTATCATTAAAAGTGAAGATGAATGATATAAAAATATAAATAAAGTTAATAAGGTTTGTAAAATGATTAATATAGTTGAGGAAAAATTATTTATGTTGAATTCAAAAAAGAATAAAAAATTTGGTTATTCAGTGAACTACCATTCCATTTTCCATGAATGGCCATGAACATCTCAATTGGGCCAACCTGGATTGAGTGTTTTTTAAAAAATGGTAGTGTAAAATTAGTATCACTAAAAGGGAGATAAACCATCTAGACGTAAGAATAAAATCATTGACATTTTTTTGATCCATATTTGGTAACCAATTTCATACCATCAACCACCTGAGATGAATGAGGTATGGTTGAGACAACGGCTGTAAAAAAAGTGCTACTAGGTTGGAAAATTATTTCTTAGTGTTTTTATTTATTTATTTATGATTTTTAAGAAAAATAACACATCTATAAATATTTTTAAATTTCATTATTATGGAATTTAATTTATCTTATTTTTTTATTTTTGTTAGACCATCATGGTATATGGAAATGAGAGGAAAACAGTAGGAGAAAAATTGAAATGTAATTACACGACATGAATAACACATACACATTCTGAAAAGGTTCAAGTGGAACGAATACAACCCAAATATGAAACATCAATTTGAAAGGGTAGTAATAATTTTAATTCATTATTTTTCAATTGTATTCAAACAATTATAGTTGTTTTTGAACAATAATTTTCAATTTCATGGACACAACTAATTATTGATATAATTAACTGAACTATGTGACAAAATCTTCCTAGGATATTTAAAATTATATGATTTTTAAAATTATTTTTCAATAATATTCAATGTGAAAAAATGGGAAAATGAATTTTTTGACAAAATAATGTGGATTAGGTTGTAACATATAATGATTTAGGGGATCATTTTAATTATATTAAATAATTTTTTCTGAGATTTTGTCTTGTTTTAAATTTCTGATATATTCATTAAATGATTTAATTGTTCGTTTTTATATCCATGAGTGATTATCACTACCGATCATCTCATTTTTTAGACATACACTACGATAATATTTTCTATTCATTTTGTTTTATGTTTCTGATGAAAATCAGGCATGCTTTCTTCCAGCACTTTCATGACATCTTATCAAAGAGATTACTGAATAATGTTACATTTTAAATTAATGAGGCAATATTCTAGTTATCCCCTTATCCATGTTCCCACATTGAATTAATCCTCTTTTCAATTTTTAGAAATAATGAAAACATTTGTTAAAAAATGATCCATGTTACAAGCCTTTTTTACCCTTTAATACCATCCATGATATGTTTTGATTTATATGTAAAATAATAAGTGTGGTTGGTAAAATTATTAGGTTTACATGGATATAATGTGTTCTGGAAATTTTTCTTGGTGATTTATCATTATGATATGGAGACTGGTCCTGAAATCATTCATTTTATTTTATTATTCACCTCTACTTCTAAAAAATATAAAAAATAAAATAAAAAAAATTGGTTGTGTTTAGGGAGGATAAAACATCACCAATATCTATAAAATTGATCTTTTGATCTAATGTGGTTACGCGATAGAAGTGAGATTTTTCTAAATCATATGGTTTTAAAAGAAAGGAAAAATTTATAAAAAGACAAAAATGGAAAGTGAAGTTGAATCTATAATGGTGATTATATTAATCATGGGCCTAGATTGAGTTTTTTTGGGGGGGGGGGGAGAAATCACATATGTAAAGGGTTAATTTCATTAATTTGTTTTGTTACCTTGAAAAATTATTTAGATTCAAAGCTCCGTTTTCTACTAAATGTTTTAAAATATTCACCTATATATCGTGAATCCTCATAGTCATTTGATCCTAAATGGTGAATCCCTCATGGTAAATTGTGATCTCCCACTTTAAATGGTGTATATGATATATTCCTTGCATGAATATGTTAGGTTTCATGTTTTTGAGTTATGTGCGTCATTATATTAAAATTTGTACCGTGATGATGAGTGAAAATATTCATGTGAGGTAAATTCAATGTTGCATGTCTATAAATAATGGATTGAAAAATGAAAATGGATGACTGAATAGCTATGGATACATCAAAATATGTAATTTAAAATACATGGTTTTTTATTCATTGAAAAGTCTTGTTTTTAATAATTTTCCCCTTTGATGATTAATTTTTTTAATATTTGATAAATTTTATTTATTGAAATTGAATTTTAAGTATGGTATGGTGGATGTCCTTTGTAGAATGTTAAGATTACATCCTTGAGGAAAAGTATGAATTCAGGTACGTGGTTATTTGATAAGGGTACTTTATGCATACATTTTATGGGTTTTTAACCTAGTGAATTGGTATTTAAATGAATAACCATGCCAATTTTGTAACTAATTGAATTGGTCTATGATTTGTGGTTGGAAACACTGAATTAATGAAAAAGGAATTACAATAAGATAATTATGAGAAAAGAGAAACTACTGGCCATGAGTCTTTGTTTTTGACGTGACATCATAATTTTGTGAAATTATGAAAATATTAATTCTAGAATAGAAAAATTACACATCATGAATTTTTTCAAAAATAAATTTGTTTACAGTTCAAGTCGTGAATTCAATACATGTTTCGAATGAACATTACATGTCGTGTACCTAGAATTCAAAATGTGGCATTTTTTAAGAAATATTTTTGAGAATATTTATCCAATATTCACAATGCCTGAAAATCAAGAGATTACAAGTCCTGTAACTCAATTACACTTTGTGACAATGGTGGAGTGTAGAAAAATATATAGTTTTGTAGTCAAGGATTTGAAGGATTTATCATATAAATATAGTTTCTCATCTTCAATTCCAATACTGTATGGGACATCGGAGGGCATGTGATGCTGACAAAATATTTTGTAACACATGGTGAGGATATGGGGTCCTTATTTACTAATATTCTTTGAATCCATTATTTTTCAAGCACCCATGATTCCCATTCTCATCATGCATAGAATGAACGAGTAGTTATTTTTTATAGGTGATGTAGTTTTAGGGGTATGTGAATATTAGGGATTAGTTATATTTTATTATTCCATTTTGGGATTGTTGTAACTCTGTTTATAAATTCCAAATCTCTTTGTTTTTATTTTTCTTCAACATTGCTATGTTCTGAATGTTATCTTTTAATTACATCAATTGATTAATCTATTTTTTATATGAATATTACGCAATATATTATAGTTATTTTTAAAAATAGTTTTCAGTTTCCTAGTTTTATGATTGAATTTAGTAAATGACCTTTCCAATGGTGAAATCATAGGATTAGTATTGGGTACCTAGACGACAGATACCTATTGTCGCAATTCCTTCACCAAACCTAAATAAATACAAAATCAATTAAATCCCTAGAACATGAACCTTAAATTCCCTAAAGAAATAGGTCTTCTGATCTTGATTCAAAACCAAATATTTTATAGTGTTATATCTATTTTATCTAATCAAAAAAATCAGTTTGAGTATCATTAATTAATTTTGAATACATGATCATTCCATGTGGGTTCGACGCTCGGACATTATCTATACATGATATATTGGTAGGTTATTAGTGTTTTTAAACAATATTTAATTTCTTCATCATTGGTGGAAAAAATGATTCCATGCATGAGGTCGCTTTATATTTTAAAAACATACGATAACATCATCTGGGGATGTGTGGACTATCACCTTCTCAAAGAGATGTGATACATACATTGATTATATGGAATGTTTTAAGGATTGATGTAAATAAATATTTTTTGAAATAAAAAAATTATATATGATTTTAATGAAATTATTACATTTCTATTAATATAATATATCATTTTTTATTACCATTTATCACATTAAAAAGGTAATAATGTCATTTGTGGATGTCTGGACGACGTATTACTCAATGCGATGTAATTCCACTAAATTCACAAGAAATATATATAAGTATATATGATTAAATAATTTATTATATATGATATAATAATCATTCTCGAAAGATAAATCAAACTTACCTTCATTCCAATAATGATCATTGAAAAATGGGAACATTACGGATGATGTACATACGTCATTCCATCATAATTATTGTATCATATTTTATTTTTTCATAACCATAATTAATGATTGGTTTTAACAGTATAATTTATATATAAATAGTATATTTATCTGATGAGTATTATTCTGTAGATGTTATATATATTGACCCCTTTGACCAAAGTTGACCTACCAAAGTCATTTTTTACACTTACACCGAATATGGTCAAAACACCCGATGTAAATATTATTGATTAAGTGTTTGTATAAAAAATTAAAATAAGTTAGATAAAAGTAATAATAAAAATGAAAAATAATATGAATCCATTAATTAATTAACATACATTTGTAAACCAGGAAGATAAAGACACACATGACAATTTAGACTCAATGTAATGGATTTTTCTTCAATCTTCATTCATTGAGGGTTATCTTGATGTTATACACCTTTATTATTCTTTATGGAGTATATATAGACCATTTAAATTATCCTATAATTATTTTTCTTATTATCATGATATTTTTTATTATTCATTATTTTCATTCTTAATGGGGCTCATTATTTAAATGTTTAATGTATTAAAATTTTAATGTTTAAATATATAATTTCAAAATACTTTTCTCCATGACATTATTTTTTATATTATTATACTTATATATTAATATGGATATTAAAGGATTATAAATGTAATTTGCGTTTATTTTATTTTTAATTTGATGGTTTTCATAAGGAATTATTTTATGTTTTTAGATGAAATGTATTATTGAATGACAAAATGAATGTTCTATTCATAACATATAAAATGAAACATACTTTCCACTGGAAAATCCAGTATTTTATTTTTCGATACCATTGTAATATTTGATGATTTCATAAATAAAAAACATATGTTTTTTGGTATTGAAATGCTTTTTAAAATAAAGTTGTATTTTTTATTGTAAAATGGATTCTTGAAATAAAATAGATTTTAAATATCTAAATGTGATATTCTAATGAGTTAAAAAGTGTTTTTAAAATGATGATATGGTTTAATTCAGGTAGTTTTTTTACTTTATAAATGATGGGTGAGCCCATATGAAAGTGGATTATCCTATTATTGCTTCAATGAGGGGTGCACCCAAATTGTAGTCCAATGCATTTGGTAATGATTATATTCTCTAGAGAATTATATTTGAAGTTGGTATTATAGTAATTCCAAGATTTAATGAATCTTTAATGGTTAGATGTGATAATGTTCTAAGGTACCTACCTAAATTATCTATGTTTTCTATTTAGATTTCAAAGAAATCATTTTTTTCAAAGGAAAAATAATTGATATTTCTAATTTTGGTTAAATTTTTATATATTTATGAAAACGTTTTTCATGAGTTTTAATGTTTTTAATGGATAAAAACAACTTCCTTCTTTATCCCTCAGTGATATTTCAATGCCGATCCAACATTTTTATGTTTTTTTATTTGATTTAATAATGGGTATGAGTTTGGATGAGGTCAACATGAAATTAATAACGATTTTTTATAAAATATATCATGATTTGTTTTATAAAAGATTATTTTCTAGAAAAAATGTATATTATTTGGATGTTTCCACATTGTGTTTTATGTTTTTGTTACATATTAGATATGGGCCTACACTCTAAAACTGTAAACCTAAAAAAGATCACCAATTTGAATGAATGTAAATTATTAACTCAAAATCAATATTATGTAATGTTTAACATCACATCCTTATAGTCTTGAATTTCAATGATAGTTGAATTGTTTTTCCAACATAATAGAGGAAAGGAATGACCCATAATAGCACCACCTGATGTGTAATTATTCATTTGTAGTGATTAAATTATTTTTTCGTGTTAGTGAAATAAACACTAGTATATTAGGGATAATCAATGTCAACAAAATGTATGTTCAATGGAGAAAGGGGTATGTTATTTTTTTACTACAGTTGAGGTAGAAAATGAATATGAAACAATACATGGTATACATACATTTAAAAAATTAGGAAAAACATTATTTTATTTTCGTTCTATAAAATCCTTTATATAGTTTTTTTAAAGAACTACTGAATTAAATTCATGATTCGTGATGTAGATATATCCATAAGACCACCTTTGTAATGAGATCAATCAAATCCCTGGGTTGGATTATTTCCCTATTAGCATTATTGGTATTATTCTTCCAGTGAATTATTTACACATTGCTATTGATTAGTGTTATGTAATAGTTTTCATGGATTGTATATTGTTATATTGAGACCACATAAACTGTTTGGAAAAAGAAATCTATATCTATATAATAACACGTCCCATAATCATGTTTAAATGTAATAAGGACCATGAATCTCATTTTTAAAAGCTACCAACGGTGTGACAGTTGATACCTATCAAATTAGATTTCCTTTACCAAATGGATGAGTTAAAGTCTGGTATCCACCTTGAGAAAGGTCCTATTGTAATGGAATAAGAAGATTCATTTTTAATGAATTACTAGGAATTCTCCCAGATCATATAGTAAAGTTCTAAATAGAGAATAAAATTAGACACTCTCATATATCTAAATTATCATATAGGAGGGCCCTAATAAAATTGAAGGATAAAAATATTTATCGAAAATGATATTTAGATAGTGGAATCATTTACCATATTGCATCAAATTTGTTGGAACTGGTCCTCTTTTCAAAAAAACTACAAAAAATGACTTATACCATTAAAAAATCAATAACAGTTAATATATATATATATAGGAAAATACCAGTATTCCTAATTGATATTGTGTTTTGTTGATATTAATTTCAGATACCATCAATTTATTTTCCAAAATATATATATGTTAATAATAATTGAATAATACACACAATTATTTTACAAAATTTTAAATCACTTGTTTTATTATATGAATACCATCATTATTTCATACAATGTGTGAATATATTATAAATAAATGTTTTTAAAAACATATATTTGACATCATAAAACTATGTTATAAGAAACCGTTGAAAATAATTTTTTTTATTATTAATCACTTTGAAAAACTATTTTTGATATTGTCATTTTTATGAAAAACACATATATTTAATTTATCATTTTTTATGATTTGCTAAAATATATTGTCATATTATGAAATATTTATTTTAAATTTAATAAATATAGAACATTAATCTATATAAACCAAATAATTAACTAAAAAAATTATGAAATTAGAAATATAAAAATTAATTAACTATTATAATTTTATTAATACAAATAAATACATTTTTAATTTTTATTTTAAATTATAGAAATAAAATATTTGAGAACCCTCCCCTCCCCTCCTAGAATCAGAAATGGAATCCCAACCCATAATTCACCCAATTTCCTTATTCCATGTTTATAATCCTAATCGAGCATCCACACCACTCTGACTATCGAGGACACCAGTGATCATCCACTCTTTCCATATCCCCACGTTCTTAATATTTTATGTCCAATAATAATATTGATAATTAATTTTTCACAATTCAATCTATCTTTTATATTTTGTTTCTTATATTTCTAGTCGAATGAAATCAAAAGGTTCACACTCTCCCTCTATACAGCATATGGTTACCACCTCACATTATGTTCACTCAGTAAGAACAATGTTCATAACTTCTCCATCTCAGCTGGTATTCCTCTTTGAGTTTAACCAGTTAGCGTCTAGTATCTCTAATTCATACCAATTTTGGTGACTCAGATTCCTCCTCATATCGAATTCACTAATTTACTCTTAGGAACTCTACGAGTATTCTATGATAGAAATTCCTAAAATAATGATAGATTCAGTCAATGATTCATAGTTTAAAATGTTATACAAAGTATGATTTAATGGTTTCCCATTAATTTCTTTCAATAAAAAATCTATCATTTGATTTCTAATCATACCTTTATTGATTCCTTTTATATAATTTTTAGGAATACACTATATGTTATGGTAATGAATTTATGTTATTTTTATGTGAGATTATATATTTTAAAGTTACTAAATGATTTGAAATTTTCTAAAATATTATTTCTCATGAATTTTTGGACCATGGATGTAATTTTTTAACAATTTATTCATACACATATACTATGAAGTTGTTACGTGAAATTTTTCATAGGATGAAAATATAGTTTTATTTTTTAATTTTAATCTTGGTTTCCACTTATATTTTATGTTATCTCATCAAATCAACCTAAAATTTAATTTTTAATAAAATTTGAAATTTATATAGATGGTTATATATTAGGTTATGAATATATATTTACATCATTTGAGTACTCGGATTTCTCATGCAACAATTCTAAATATTCATGGTCATTATTCATTGTGTTGTGATATTGTTATGATTTTGGTTCTCATAAAAAAGTGTGATCAATTTTATCATAAATGTTATTGATAGTTCTAACCATGATTTCCACTTCATTTATGATACCATAGTTGTCTTTAAGGATTGAAAGTATAGAAAATGATTTTATATGTCTAATTAGTTTGTTCTAATTATGCACAATGTGGTAAATTGTTTTTACATTCCACTGATATTGTTTCCAATTAATTATAACTTATTTTTTATTCCTAGTTTTTTCCTAATCTGGTGTTTGAAATGATATTAACCAACCATAGTTAATTACTTTTTGTTTAATTTCAGTTAGTTTCATCAATTCACTTATTTATGGTAGTTGGTTTGATGGGAAATTTTCGCTTACATTAATAATTGTTTCCCTACATATTGTAGGTTTAAAATTTAACAATACATTTACAGATGAGTTTCATTTTAATTAGATAAATCTATTTTAATATTTTGATATTAAAAATAATTAACTTGACATATTATATGCTATTGACATAATATAATTGTTCAACTCCTTAATTCATGATGTATCATCAATAAAACACATATACTTTTATTATCCTAATAAAAATAAGAATGAAAAAAAATTATTGTGACATATTTCCACTAATAATTAATGATTCTGTTTACACATTTATTTATATACTTTGCATATACATTTCATATCTATAACCCATTTTCATTTGAAAATTTTACCCACTTCAGAATCATCATTAAAACACCATTAGTTAAGAATATTATTTATACAACAACTTCTACATTGTATTCATTTCTATGTTTACAATTATAACAATATTTATGCATACATTATATTGTTCTCACTATGTTGTTTACAGATAACAATATTATTAACTAATGAATGCATTATATAGTTTATATATGTTAAGATTTTTATGGTTTATAGATGTTTTTTAGTTAATTAGACATTGAAATTGTAAGTATCTAGTTTCTATTTATTAATTTTATGTTAATGATTTTGAATTCCCAAATTTTACATTTGATGTTTTTGAATTTGATTCTGGATTTTTATTTTCTTATATTTAAATTTTAGAATAGTGTTTATGATCCTGATTCCTGAGATTATCTAATATTTTTTTATTTCATTTTATATTTTTATTGAATGTTTTTTCTAAAAATGAATCCTCAAATACAGAATATCATTTTAAAAAATTTACAAATAATGTATCTCGAATCCAATTTTGGGTAATAATTTCAAGGTTATACTATTAATTTTCTAATGTTGGGTATCATTTATTAAATTATTCTATTTAATTTTTTAATATAATTATATTTATACATGGTATCAAAGATTTGATGTAAAAAACAAAAAAATGTGTTGGTCATCATGATATTATTAGGTTTATCTAATGAAATTTCAATAAATTGTGTTTCATTATTGATTGAATCACAATTCCACTTATGATGGATATAATAGTACATGTTAATATTTTATTTACTCTAAATCCCAGTTATATTAATCCAATATGATTATTTTCTTTTAATACTGTCCTTGTAACTCTTTCCTTAGCACCTATGTTTTTTATATCACTACATGGGTTTTGAGCTATTGAATTTTGTGGAATTTCCAATTATAATTTTGAAAATTTTAAATTGAATGTAGATTTATTTATTAATAGAATTTCATTCAATTTTACTAGATAATATTTGATTGAGTTATGTGTCCCTCTTTATTAAAATTAGTGTTGTTATCAATGGGTTGTGCTCACGTGTTAGATAATATTCAATTTATTTTTTTATAATATTTTAATTCTAGTCTTGATTACTGGTTATATTCTTATAATTCAGACATAGGAAATAGTATCTAACTACCGATTTTTCTAGTCATTTTTTATCCCTGGTTATTTTAATATCAAGTATTATGGAATTTTTTTGTGTGGTAATAAGTTATATATTAATTTTTTTGTCACCAGATGTAATATATTTTGGATGTTTCGGTTTTTAGTGAGATTATATTATTGTTGTTGTTTCTAATAGTAAGATAATATTATTTTTGCGGTTACTACGTGGTATTTTTGACCGTTCCCTTATTGGTTTCAACCATGAGTGGTAATATTATTCACTAATTTTATGTATCAACCGTTTGTGAACAAAAATGTGTTTTATGTTACTAGTGCATGTTTTTTCATTTATGTTTAATTGATTATATTGGTCTCACTCTCTTCAAACATAATATTATATTGATATATCAATGTTTATAGGTGTGAACTATTATCAACATATTCATTGACATGTGATTTCATTGATATTTTATGTATCAATTCATTCGTTAGTGATCTAGTTTCTGGTAAGATAATGTGAACACATTTCCCAGTTTATAGCTTCTTCAAAGTGTTTCTCTATTAAAAATGTTCCGAAAGAAAAGAAAAATTTATTTCCATTCATTTGAAGATGTGGAATGATTGAATTGTTTTGTTATAGGTGTATCCGGGTGAACCAAATGCATTATATGGACAGAATGACGAGGCAAGAGAAAAATATTGGTTTCAATGACACACTTGAAGTCATTTTTAAATTTTGAATTTTTGTGTATGGTATATTGTGGATAGCTGGAAGATAATAAAAGGAACTCATATTTCATAGACAGTAAGTGATTCTAGGAACATTAAAAAAATCAAAGCCCCAATGAAAAATTCACTAAAAAAAGTAGGTAGTTTTATCTTACTTCAATGTATCATTTATCAACATGGTAATAAGAATGTTTTGAAATATATGTAAACTAGTATACCAGATTTTACTAATAAATGCTACTTTTGTAGATTTTTAGTATTATATTGATTCTGAAGTAATTCTATTTAAATTTTATAAAACATATTTTGATATTTATATATCAAATATGCGAAATGAACATGATTTTGACTATTTAATAATTTTCACATGTCATGTTATTTCCAATTTGAGGTACGATGTTTACTTATTCCATCCAAAAAATATGAACGTTTGTTTTCTCACTTGTGATTCGAACTACAACGGTGAAAATTATCTCATAGAATATTCTTCTATCAACTTGTGCATGTAGAATAAATTGGATTTGTAACAAATGTAGAGAAAGAGACATTCTTGGATAACCAATATTGTGTCATCCATATCAAAGATGTTTTATTCCACCCAAAAGAATAGGTTTATGAAAATGGACTGGTATGAATGGATACAAACATACATGTATGAATCCCATCTCGAATGTGCGCTTGGATAGGGACACACAATGTATAAAAAATAGATTGATAATGAACATGTTTTCAAACTACTTTTAGACATGTTTTTTCCAATAAATCCTCATCTTTTTTTAGATTTATATAATCTAATTTTATAATTATTTTATAGTAATTATATTATATATATAATAATAAATATAATAATTTTTTTTGAATTAAATGTTGGAATATTGACACATAATACTTTATTTAAAAAATAATTTACAAATAGATAATAATTGATGGTATTTCTTATATTAATGTTATTAATATTACTGATTAAATGATAAATACTAGTAATGATATTACTAATAGATAAATACGTCATTTCAATAAGTTGCTACTGATTTTCGATAATAAATATATTATCTATTGTTATTATAATAATTTCAATAAAACTATTTTATCTATCTCAATAACATTTACTAACATTGTTTTTTACAACAATATAGTGATATAATGTTTTTTTGTTAATATGTTTTAGGAACAGAATTATTTCTTCCAATAGATATTCCCATGTTGAAAAAATGTAATTATTTTTTCACTAAAAAGATGGATTATTATGGATTTGTAATGATACATATGTGCTTAAAATGATCTCTATAAATAATAAGTATCTTATTCTATGGATACATGAATATTTCAACCAAATATAGTGAGATAAGTACATATCAAAGGTGGTTATTTTTTATTCATATTATCAACTAATGTTAAATAATGACTATTTTCAGAGGAAACCCTTATATTTCTATTTTTGACACTATGATATCATAGTGATTACCTTTATACTTAATAAATCACATTATTGTATTCATTGCTTTTATGAATAGTGTCCTTAGAGAATAAAATGAAATATTAGGGGTAGTATTCGGTGATGATATTTTATTTTACTTCAAAATAAAGGGTAAACATGAAGTGGATCTAAGGATTCAGATAAATATATTAAGAATTATAAAATCTATGATGTGTTTAGAATTAGTTTCTTTTGGATGTAAAAAATAAAATTTTCCAACACAAGTTCATAAAGAAATGACTATTTGTGGACCTTTCAAAGGGAATTTAAATTTATGAATGTCTTAGACACATAAGTTTAATGTAAATATATTGTTTTCTTAATTTATATGGGTTTTAATAAATTTTATAGGAAATTTCCCATGACATTGTAGCCTTTTTACAATGTTTATATTTAAATAGTTAAACTATGTATGGATGTATAAAATTGCGAAATTATTTATCAATCCTAATAAGTGGATATTCACATTTTATGTAATCACAATACCATACATTGGATATGTTTTTGTGATATATAGTAAAACATAGATGATATCATGGGTTTTGTACTATTGTAAAATGATGAATTGATAGACTATGCCTCATGAATGTTGAATATCCCTGGGTAGAACTACATAACAAAAGATCTAGAACTATTAGTTATGATAAATACCATGAATATTTTATGGTACTACCTCTATGGTGAGAAGTGTGAAATATATATATATATATAATAAGACTCTAAATTATATTCTCACATAGAATATAATTAACATACATCAACAATGATTAATAGATTTGATGATGAACTATGATATCCTTATACAATAATATTCTAGAATGTTGAATAATGTATCTAATTCTATAAGTAGAAAATTCCTTTCATTCCTCTATATAATGAAGAGATTGAATGAACCAATAATTATTGATATACATTTGATTGACCTAGAAATCACAAAAAATTATAATATATCCTAATTTGTCTAAAAAAATTATAAACCATATATTTTTTAGAAAGTCAAATAAGAAAAAAGGGATGGTTTTTAGTGACCAATGTAAGTGAAATATGTAGTGGAACAGATGATTCATGAATTCCACATCGATGAAGATAAGATAATTATTTATAAAACATGGTGTTTTTCCCTACATCACTAGAGATAGATAAATAACAACTGGATTTGAACATATCTCATCTTACTACATATATCAGATATGTTCTAAGATGTAACATGGACTTTGAAAAAAATTATATTATTAAATTATAAAGAAGGATTTATTTGAGTGAAACAGAATGTTCATGGTATGTAATCATGTAAAAGAAGAATGATAAAAATATAATATAATTCTGAAAGTAGTTCCAATACCCATGTAAAAGTTAGATAATATCACCATCATATTTTCCTCTTTTATACCAAGGAAATCAAAAGAAATTATAATGTTATGGTTCCGGTTTACTGACTCACCATGAAATCCTATATAATCACTACTTCAGAATATATATCACTTTTAAAAAATTCTATAATATAAATTGCACTTTTTTTGATGATTAACGGTAAACAACATTAAATTTTCAATGATCATGAAAATTTTTTCACTTCTATATTCAGGAGAGGACCTCAATAAACATTGTATAATGAATTGAATTTAGTATGTCTTATCAAAACCAGACTAATGGACAATATGAGTGGAAATTTTAGAAACTCAACTTCATACTAAGAGGATTCTCAAAAGAATATATAGGTTTATAAGATCAAAATATGCCTTTAGTTTAGTTTAAATACAATAACACATCGACTAGAGTATTATAATAGATCCATAAGAATATCAATAATGGAAGAGATATAGATCTTATTCTAGTTGGGACAATGATAGTGAATGGAAAGATATTGAGACCCAATATTTGGAAATATATGACAGAAAATGTGCAATCCATCCTAAAACTTATATAAGCTGTTGATATTTAGTTCATGATCTATAATAAAAAACCTTGAACAAATATAGAGTTTGAATTTAGAGATAATTAAATCCTTTTAATACCATCATAAAAGAGGTTCAAGTTGTTTGGAAATAAAAGATTGATTTCCCCTAGGTTCATGGGACCCTTTGACATCCTTTATCTCATTGCCGAAGTGTCCTAAAAATATGAGATTCAACAAAAAAAGGGATCATTCTCATGATGTGTTCCACATATCTCCCATGATAATGTTTATACGTTACCCAATAAATGCACCGAATTTAGAATATTTGTAACATGATAATTATCTCCAATTGTAGGAGTCATTATCAAAGATCTTGTACACTAAAGTCAATGTTTTATGCAACAAGATAACTCACACTGTCAGAAAAATTTGGATAATAATAAATAAGAAGTAGCGACACGGAACCCAGTGGAAACAATGAATCAAAAGTACCCTCGTCAATTATAAATCTAGAATGTGGGTCAAAATATTAGGGAAGATATTTCAAAATGATTTAAGAATGTGTGTATATAGACATTAAAAATAACATTTGTTTCTAAATAAATTTGTATTATATTGAATATTATTGTATATATGCAATACATTGAGAAACCAAAAACAGATTTTTTCATTAATATTGATCTTTATATCAATAAAAAAATTAACTATTAAAAATTACATATAAATTAATTATAAAAAATTAAAAAAAAATTATTTTATCATGGAAAATTTTGGAACATATTTTCCAACTAGAATCCCCCCCCATGATAATAAACACTATGGAATAGAAACATAATATTCATAAATAAATTTACCTCATTAGAAATATAAAATATAGAACTATGGGAATACATTATATTAATGTTGAATAAAATAATGAATTAGTATTTATATGTGGTTATATTGTCATTAAAATATTTATATAACCAATCAGATAATCCTATTTGGAGATTAGCATGTCTCTTAGTGGCTCATCTGATTCGAAAATGTTATAGAAAGCATTCCCACACCTCCACTCTTCCCCCATTTGTTAGGGGGGTCCTTACCTAATTCTTCTTCATCCAATCTCCGACCCTTAATCCTCATCACTAACTAATTATTTTTCACCTACTATCTCGTGATTGAATCATTCAAAAATATTCTATTGAATTAATATGGTGTTCCCCGACATCTAATTTCCTTACTAGATTTCACTAATGTGTCATCTCTATTTCATATCTCTTTAATGGGAATCCCTTAGTAGAATTATTTCATAGGGAATAATTTTATTCAACTAGTTTTTATGGGTTGGTGACTATATGGATCCTATACTGGCAACATTTGTTGACTAATTTTATGAATGACGAATACTCAATCTTAGAATGTGCTACTGAACATCATGCTCTCTTAATTTTTTCTTTGTTATGTTATATAGGTAGTTTTATTTCACCCTAAAACATTACCTCCCATTGGAAATGATTAGTATCTCCTATTAAGTATTACAAATTCAATTTTGGAATGTCAGGATTCTAAGGTCAACTTCTAACATTGTGGGAATTTCTTATCTTCGCATCACCACACTAGTGCTCTATGTAACTCAATTTCTCTAATGATTTGGGTTTAACAGGATTTCTCTAGGGCCCTAGAGGACTTTATATTTATTTAGATTGAGGGAACCATTTATTCAAACAATAAGTACTCATTGAATAAAGGGAGTATTTCTATTAATATTGCATGCATTTGGTTCATGCTTCTATTTTATATCGGCATGGGGTGAAATATAATTTAACGGATATGGTCACTACTCACATAGTGGTCTTGGTTGGTAACCGTGGTCCAATAGTAGTTAATTCTTTTCATAAACAACCATGTCCATGGAATGAAAATCTTAATATTATGGATGCTTACAACTGGTTGGGGAATAATATGGATGAAACCAAGTCAATAGTATAATATACTTTGGGATTAGTGGGAATATTGTTGGGGGGTATATTATCTTAGAACCAATCCCTATTATTTTATAATATGTCTCCTATGAAGGTGTGGTAAGATCTAGGAATGTCATTAATGAATAAGTGGGGATGAATGAGGCAGGAGATAGAGGTCAATAATGTTGTAAGGCTATATAGAAATGAATTCAATATACTAGTAGATATAATAATGTATATAATGATACATGTTAATGTTGGAACCTTTCTCAATAAATCTATAGTAGCAAATTTTAAGGTTTGGAATCTGTTGTGATGGTTCTAGAACATGTTTACGATGAATGAGAACATACCTCCATGGAAGGGAAATAATTATTTGGGATAGATTCACGAGATGATAATTCTATCAATATTTTCTATGAAAATGTATCTGTATTCCAAAGAAGATGACTTAATGGCCTAAGTTTAAAGAATGGGATGAATGAACATAGAGACATTACAAGATACATTCTGTTCAAGGAGAAGAACCCAATAGGGTGGGAGTATTATTCTTACCATCCAAAACCCATGGAAACAAGGTCTATCACAAATTTAAAGACCAAAGGTATGAACTGTAATGTGGTTGAATGTGATGGTGGGGATTATATGAATAAGAGAAAGAATGTGAAATTATTATAGAAGAAACTATGGTGTTGGATCCTAAAAAAATGATTCTTTATGTATGATGACTAATTAGGCACGATACATAGTTATGGAGGCTGAATGTAGGGGGGCATCATGGGAACTCATCAACCATTTAGATGAAAAAATGTTTGATCATTCCACTCTGATCACGAACCATAGAGGTTATAGAATAGATATTCTAGATATTGGTTCTAGTGGACACCAAAATATAAGTATCATGACTGAATTAATAAGAATTTGCTTACCATGACAAGACAAATCAATGAATGGAATATTATTCTGGATATGTATATTCAAATATCTTTCAATATTACTTGTTGGTTCTATGATATGATCATGGAAAACCATCATACTAAGGTAATCAGTCGTCATTGTAAATTATTCAGGGGGAATACTTCTAATATCCTCAAACTAGATTTTAATGGTTCATAGATTTATTTATTGTTTAATGATGCTTGTGTGGTTCTATTATATGTGGTTTCACAATTTTTCCTTAAATGTGTGTCAAAACAATATAAATGTAATTTTATCAAAACTATAATATGACCATTCAAAATTGTATCTAAGACATTATGAATAATAACAATACCATTGTAAATAGTAACGAGATTGTTAAAAGAGTAATTTGAAATAAAAATAATAAAATTTAATATAAATAATATTTATCATGGCTAATTTAAGAAAATATAAATAATATTACACTATAAAATATGTAAAAATATTATTAACTCATAAAATATAAAATAATTCATTAAATAAACTACAATTTAATGTATTTGATAATTACTATAATGTTTTATTAAAAAACTACCTATTCGGGAGAATTATTTTGATAAAATAAATTTCATTATTAAAAATCAACACATCTATATTATATCTAGGTTATTTTTTGGTAAATTTTTTATATAATTAAATTTTACTTGAAGAGTAAATGTTTTTTTAGAACCAATAAAATTTTAATTTCATCAGTCATTTCATATTAATAAAATAATAAAATACAGAAATTTGGACTCATCCAAAACATATTTAGTTTTAAAAAATAATTTTTGAATTACAAATTTCATTCTAAAAAAATGTGTTTTGTAAATTTTAAAATCCTAAAGTACACTATAAAAATTTATTTTATCATTTTTAAGAATTCCAATTAGTTAAATTTATAAATTTGAATTATAAAATGATTAAATTTCATAAAATAATGTCATATTACTCAAATGGTTTTCATATGTTCAAAATGGTAAAATTAAAAATTTTACCGTGGGATAATAAATTATTCACTATTTTATGCCTAATATAACCATATCCTTATATATAAATAGCCTGTCACCCCTCCCAATGAATATCAATCCTCGCACCCTTTCCAAATCCAATGATCTTCCAAAATCCAATCTCCCATGAACCTTATCATCATTAGGTATGTTCATTAATTACAAACACCATGCACTCTTGGAGTCTCATGCCATAGAAATGATGTAACTCTCCGAAGAGGGTAAGTCACCACCAGCATTTCTTCTCATTTACCTCTTATCATCCAATTCATTTGTATTTTAGTGAAACCCAAATATTTGAAATAGTATATTAACCATATGTTAATGATGTCCACCTACTGTAATATTAGTATCTATGTCATATTTACTTTGAATAATTATCTATCATCCTCTTTAGAAAATGTCATATGAATTGATAATTAACTTGATATGAAAAAATTTCAACTCTCGTATCCCCACCCCTTAATTGATACATGGTTTGAATTATATAAAATATATAAATATATAAATATATTTATTCTGTTTTCCTAGATTAATTTTTAATTATTTAAAATTTTCCTTTAATAGAAATAGAAAATTTGAAACATAAAATTATAGTTTAAGGAAAACATGATATCACAATGTATCACCATTAATGAAGTGAATTAAAGAATAGAATCCAATAAATAAAATTTATGATGAATAATTTTTTTGAATATATTCAACTTTATGGATTTAATTTAAAAAAACATGTTTATTTTTTAGATAGAGGAAAAGAGACAAAATAATTTGGAATTATGGTTTTTGGATTCTCAAACCTAATTCCCTCTCTATTAGGGTATTTATTCATGAATATAATTTTAAATATGTATATTACACTAATAAAAAAATTATTATATATACTTTTACTTGTTTTTATTTGGATATTCATTTATCTACCATGACATAATAATTTTTTTGTAATTATAATGTTTTATAAAAAAATTATTTTTCTAAAAAAATCCATGACTCATATTTTCTTGTTTCTTTTCATGAAAAACTATTATATTTTATTTCATAATATTATTTTAGTTTTTATTTTTGGAACCCTAACTGTTATTCCATTATGTAATATATTTGGAATACCTTATGAAACCCATTTACCTCACATTTGTTTATTTAATGACTATGATTATTATATTTTAAATTTTTATGTGGAAAGCATGATTAAGTGAATTTAATGATATGACGAGTGGGCTACAAATTATATATCCTTGAAATTAATTCAATAATGTGATATATCTTGTCATATTATGTTTATTATACATGAACATACTTCTATCTTTATTAATACTTATAATGTTAAAATTTATATGCATATCTCATTCATGAAAATGATGATATATTTATTTATAACTATGTGATGTATTTGGCCACTATGATATGATGGTTCATTATTATTCATATTCTACATCCCATTAATTTATAAAATTCATCCCTTGTGATTATGAGGAGGACCCTATAATTATTATAGGATGAGGATGAATATTCTCAACTATGTCTAATATTTTTATATCCATTATTCCTCCCATTATATTCTTCCCATTAATGGTATTTTATATCAAATATTTTATTGATGTATATCCTATGTTTATTAAATTTAGATCGGATAATAGGAGAACCATTAGAATGTTAAATAATAAATATTTAAACATTTTTTATGTATTATTATGTACATTTATTGTGTGTTCCTAATTTCCCAATGATACTACATTTTTTAACCCTTTAATGTATTTCTATTAGTTTATTTATCATGAAAATGATGTAATAGTTCAGAAATAATAGTTGGTTTACTATATTCTTCTTATTTCATAATATCATAAACATTTTCAAAATAGATATTATTGAGAATACTATGTCACCCACTCCAAATTATATATCTTATATATTATTACTATAATTATATTTATATTTTATCTAAGCTTAGCTCTTTCATCGTTAGACATATCTCACATTCACTTCCATTTATTTAGCTACATCATGCCCCAATTTCATTCTTTGACTAACATCGTCTCACTATTTTGGATTCCAACATTTCATTCCAAATGGGGATATATTAGGATCCATATAAATTATCTATGAAATGTAATTTTAATATGAAAATTTAACTATAGGGATATTTTGATCCCCCCATCCTTTAAAATAAACAAAATTCATGACCCATCCGAGAGGGTCTCATTTCATAATTTCCCCAGGCCTGCTCTGATAGGCCATGTGTTGGAAATTAGCACCGATAAGGAATATCCTACAAATGGGTGAAATTTTCCAAAATTGCTGCACAGACACACATAGAGAAATCTCCAGGACTAAAATAATGAAATATAAAATCAAAATGTAGATAAATAATTAATATACTAATATGAAAAAAAGATTATGACATTAGGTAACACAAAATTAAATAAATTTATAATACCAGACCACCAAAAGAATGAGTCTATAAATGTGAATTCAAAAGTTCTTGAAACTCAACCAAAGAAAACCCTGTCTGAATTGTAGGTGTAGTACATTTTAATGAAGCTATTAGATCGCAACACGGGTATTTAGTCTAATAAATAACCCCCTTGTACCGATCCACCTGGGACTATTTCAAAGTGTAGATCATCTTCATAAGAAATGATAGGTGCAGGAAAACCCCATGTAGGGGTGAGTAAAACAATACTCAGAAGGACACCCTGAATCCAAAAAAACATTACTATATAAGAAATTACATATGAATATAATGAAGGGATACCACTAAAGGAAACCATAAAAGAACATCCTGAAGGAACACCACTAAGGAACATGATGAAAGAACACCACTAAAGAGCACCATGAAGGAACACCATGAAATAACAATACGATGGAACAACACTAAGACACACCATGAAGGAACACCACTAAGGTACACCACAAATGAACACCACTAAGGAACACCATGAAGGAACATCATGAAGGAACATCATGAAAGAAAACTGTTAAGGAAAACAACTATAGAACACCACTCAGTAACACCATGAAGGAACTCCATAAAGGAACACCATGAAAGAACACCCGAAAGAAACACCACAAAGAAACACTGTTAAGTAATACCATGAAGGGAAAACACAAAGGGGCACCATGAATGAACACCACTAATGAACACCATGATTGAACAACGATTAGAAAACACAAAAAAGAATGCCATATAAGAATGACACTAAGGAACACCACTATGGAACACCATGAAGGAGGACTATTACAGAACACCATGTAGGAACACCATAGAGAAATACATGAAGTAGTCCATATATAAATAGTACAGTCAGCTCTATATAGGTATTTTTATATAACTCATAAAACAATGATATCCAAAAATAATCATGACTAGCCACAAAGTAAAGAGGTATGTAAAACCAATCAATTCCACCTGATAATACTCAAGTCACACTCATTTTAAGAGAACTCACTCCTCAGGCTAGGATGTCATTGATGACTATCATGAAGAGGTCTTGCAGATTTGTGTCCCAACCAAAGATAAATACATTACACAAAGATCATAACATTAAGAGAGGGTATTATTATAATAGAATACCAAAAACCCTTTTTTATTATCCTTAAATATAGGGGGTCTCTATCAGATAATACCAACAACCCTACTGATGCGGATCATAATGTAGAAGATCCTTTTCCGAGAATACCAACAACCCTATTGATCTGTCCCACTTGATGGATGATTAATGACACACACTTGGAGGTCAAATAAATTCCCATAAAACTCCATCAGGGGTGGTAAAAGATCACTCTAGTCCCAAGGAGGGATTCTGTAACTTTATATTTGACTCAACCTCTATAGGGGACTAATATCTAGGGATGTGGGCATAATACTATATTGAACCCTCGAGGAAAGAACCAACAGAAACTCTCCACCTATACTGGCCAACACAAAAAACCTACCAATATATCTCAAAAGGATCAACTTTTCCCTAGGGTCATAGCATCTGAGACATCTCATAAAACAGACCTTTAGTTTGAATTTTATGGTCATTTTTATGAATAGCCCAACTCAAGTCCCACCCAAACAAGCTCACCCCAACTGAACCATCCTGAAATTTTGGGGTACTAGGCTACAAATCATTAGATTAATTTACCCATCTAGATGGGTGGATATAGTTGTGCAACCCCTCCACTCTGACCTACATTAATGTGACGGTTTTTTTGCACATGTCATGGTCCGTTGGACCACCTACCTCTAGTTACTGAGGCACTGTCGCTTTCAACGTGGACAGCTCATGACTCCACCTATCCCATAACCTCACCATAATAGCTTCCTCAAAAATTGAACCAATCCATGTTACATCTTTCTACTTCATCACCTGTCCTCCCATCAATGTGTTCAACCTACGAAAGCTGCCCTTAATACGGCCTCTGCCTTCTGGCTCACTATCTGCCTAGACTAGCCCCCTAGACCTACACTACCTCCCATGAAACTGCCAGATCTGTCATCTCCAGCCAACACCGTGTGCCTCTTTCTTGCAGTAACATGCACCGTTTTCCCTAAAAAAAATTTCCACAACTTTATTCTCACCTCTATAGTGATACTGGGGTTCATATCCTCGATCTCGTGTTATTTTACCATGAATCGAGAGAACAAAAGTCGATCGTTCTCACATGAGATTCAATGGCGTGGAGAATATCATGAAAAGAAAAATGACAGGACAGATTAATTGGAGAGATTAAATTCGCATGAACACCCAAAAAACGATTCTTGACCTCTTTTCGTGTCAGCCTCGAATCATTCTTGTTAGATGGCATAACCAAAAAGGTTAATCACTATGATTTTTCACCAATCAACCCCACAATTTAACCATCCATCTAAAACTACTTAATCATGGATCAACATATTCATGTGTTGGACATAATTAATCATTAAATCTAAATAAGGGGAAAATCAAAATGATATCACTACCCTACTGGATATTTTGATTGGTTTGTTATAAATGGTGAATAAGCCTCATCTTCATTCATTGATTTTTTGAATAAGAGGTTATTCATTCTTGATTGGCCAAGGTAGAATCCTCTAATCTATTCCTAGATATTTATACATTATTCCTAGTGTTTGAATCTAACACTATGACATATTCATAAGTATCCATTTAAAGTAAATTGTTTCTCCGTTAAGAAAATAATTTTTATATAAATTATTTAATAATGATTATGTACTTTTAGTGGTTTCCCACAGAAGGCCATGTTGACAAAAGTTATTCCTTTTTCCAATCCTATTCTATGTCTATGAGTTATTATTATATTAATATAAAATAATTTTTATTTTATTATTTTACATAGGTTTAGATATAAAAAAATATTTCTTATTTAACATGTGTCAGACAATGTTCAACATTACCTTAGGTAAAGCCTCTACTCTAAAGACAATAGTGTGCTTGGATTTATGATCCAGGCACTCTTTTATGATTTATACAACATTTTAAGAAAACTGAGGTTTCATTCTATTAAAAATATTTCATTTTCCAAGAACTATTTTGGGAATATCTGGAATCAGAATCGCATGATGTCTTAGAAAATGGCCTTGAAATTATCACAAATAATTTATAAAAATAAATGTTATAAAATCTCTGTCATTATATTCTCCCCAACAAGGGGTTTCAAAACCTTTAAATCCAAATGATTGGATACCCAAACAGATGAGGTTATTGAGAATGAATTTGAGCATCCTTCCCCCATACGCTCTACTATAGATTTCTGTTCCTCCAACACATGTGTACTCAAGGATTATATCACCTAAGAAGAATCCTCCCAAATGTGGCCAACAATTTCAACTGAAACCTGTAGCATTCCCTCTAGAACATGAATGGTCTACTATGTCATGATGTTTGTTTATTGTTGAAACATTGTACTCAAGTGTAATTGTGTCCTAAACACCACCTCCAATCCCTTGTATAACAATGATGTAAGTAAAGCATCAAGATATTAATTTTTTTTAATGATCTCCATGAAGTCAGACTATCTCATGAACATAGAGGAATCTTAGTCTCTCTACAGAACTCTACTTCGGAATAATAGGAAGTGGTCTGACTTGGTGAGTGGTTCAACGATCACCTAGATGGAATCATGGTACATGTATGTGCGTGGTAAACCAGTCACTAATTCCATCGATATCCCATTCCACTTCTACACTATAACCTTAAGTGGGTTGGGTTATCCCACTGAAACATGGTGATCACTATTTACTTGAGGAAAAGTGAGGCATCTATAAACAAACTCTACATTTTCCTTCTTCATCCCCATCCACAAGAACAAGCGTTAGAAGTCACGGTACATCATTGCTACCCCAGAATATACTCCCATGGGGGACTTATGGAATTCACTCATGATTCCCCCAAAAAATCTAATGGAACCACTCTGTGTCATCTAAATAAACATCATTATTTCCACCTTTCGAATATTCATCAGGGGCATGCCTTGTGGACATCTGAGCACGAAAGTTATCATAGACATTATCTGGAAGTTTTGTCCCCGAAACTCATTGTAAGTGTAAATGGGTGACAATAATAAAATAGAGATAAGATATTAAATATACATCCATAAAGGATAACTATGATGAGGCTAATGGCTTCGACACCTCTTTTAGTAACTGCAAATTAAATATCAGGTAGAGAGTATTTGTCACCACACTCCCCTTCCATCCATCAAAAAAAATCTCAAAGTCATAAACCTGGTGTATCTCATTCCAATGCCTGTATCATAAACTTTTCTAGATATACTAAAACTTTTCCTCCATTTCAAGAAAGTGTGGACTCACAACATGTACAATATCAATGGTTAGGATAGCCAATTGATGAGAAATCAGGTGCACACATTTTGGCGAACCCAATATCTGCTTCTTAGGTTTTCATTTCACAAACAAGGATAGCCTCATTCCAAAAATGGGGACACACTCCATTAATTGACTAAAACATCAAATATGAGCATGGACTCTAGATAACTAGTCCATACCATTATTGACATCATACAACCATGATACCGCTACAATGAGATCCCAACCAAAACTATCACATCTAAGATTTAGGCTGCACTTCTAGCACCAGTGTCTGATCATTAGGTGTCCTCTAGTATTCATCTTCAAGCGTGAGGGTCAGGTCAAAATTTCAATCGAAATCTCAAAGGAGCGAACTAGGGCCATGAAAAGGGATGAAGGATTATACACATGACTATATAATATATCTAAGGTAAAATAGGCACACATTGTACCATGATTTATTCTTGGATCCCTGGGTTCATAAGCGTTGACCACATGTATTTGTCTCTCTATAGTCCTCCAAATCTCAATGACCACTATGGACCACATATTTTTGGTGGTGGTAACATGAAGAATTTTATACAACCTATTACTGATTTTCTAGATCCTCTACTATTTATACCACATTACAGATCTCTCTATTTTGGATTTATAAAAACTGACTTTCACTGGTTGTATATGTTCATCCAATTTCATCTTAAACCCAAAGGTTCACTCTTGAACCCCTTGCATAGGTATGAATTCCGAAATGGATAATACTGGATCAGATGTACTTATACACACCATTCTCAACAGTTTGATCCTTGAAGAACTGGTCGTGTATCGCATCCATCGAGCACCTGGTATTGTTGGTATACCTAGATGAGTACTCAGATACTGACACATTGTCCTGTCATAGTTGTAGAAGCTTCTAGATATTCATATTCCATATCTTATAAGGTGAGAACTACACTTTGAAATTTTTATCAATCTCTATCAATAGAAATGTCACATTATCACAATATATGGTATCCAAACCCCACCATAACCCTTCTAAACAGTGTATAAGGATCGTTTTCTGAACCACCATATGATATGCTGGTGTCCTAACTAGATAGAAAACGTAGATCATCATCTCAAACCAGTCCTCAACAGCCTATGTGTTGGGCTCACCTAGGAACCCGATGGATATCTATCACTGAAACTCAAGTGGTGTGCTCAGCCTGGGCTCATCGTCATCTAGTACTATGGATACGATGGGCTAATATATATGAGGTGGTATAACTGCTGAACCTACTAGATGTGTTATCTCCAGAAAAAATCCTTATAATGATCTCTCTTCACCTTTTGGATCATTGTCATGATCATTCAGTGGAATCGGGGATGACTGTCTAATTAAACTCATCGTGAAATATAACAAGATGTACCATGGTCAATAGTGTATACATGTTGAGTTGTCTCAATATGGGCATGATAACACACCCAAATATGATATGACTCATGTACCAATATTTTTTTCTTACAACCAATTTTTTCATGTACTGATTCAAAACATAGAATTCAGAGTCC
The DNA here is from genome assembly GCA_963277665.1 of Viscum album. Taxonomy (NCBI): domain Eukaryota; kingdom Viridiplantae; phylum Streptophyta; class Magnoliopsida; order Santalales; family Viscaceae; genus Viscum; species Viscum album. The sequence goes on along the minus strand of OY728138.1, from coordinate 632,928,138 downwards.
CGGTGTGGTGATACATTGGTTGGCCCACCAACGCTTGATTCTCGGGTCTGGAAGTTGAACTCAAAAACATAACAATGTTTCCCAATATCAATCTCACATACTATTGGTTTTATTTGTATAACCATCCACCTCTGATACCACTCTGACACAACCTCTCGTAGAGGGGCCCGGGTTTTGACTACCCTAACCCTGCTTCCAATTGGCCAGGGGATATAGACTAACAGTGAGTGGGAATATCCCCCAAATGGGAGTTATCTTCCTATGTACATATAAAAATGAAGACATCTCCATTCCCAAAATTATGAAATGTTAAAATAAAAGGTATAAAAATCTTGCATATACTATGATACCAACCACATAGTATAGTAATAGAAAACTAGAAAGTAAATAGGGCTAGAATACAGGGCCAAAAAAAGATGTAGTCTGAAAATGTTTGTTCACATGTTAGTTAAACTCATCTGTAGAAAACCATTCTTGAGGGGTAGGCCTGGGATAGCTATTTGAAGATGTAGGAGTACACCTCTATTGTTTGGTCTCATTAATCACCACCTGCTACTAGTACACCTTCGACTCTTTGTACGATATCAACATTTTCTAAAGTAATATCGAGAATGTTTTCATGTATTTTTTGATTTTTTTAAGTAACATTAACTTGGATTAGTGGCTTGGGATGAGTATGGGTGAAATTTTAAGGAAAAATAAATTATAGTGGGTTGTGCATGATTTTCACACTGTTTGACAATCCATGCCACTAAATTGTGCCAAGTGTGAGAATGTGGATAGAGTAGTCTGCACGGTTTGCGAACGGTTTGATAAACCATGTGACCAAACCATTTTAATCATGTTAAAATGGGTAGTGGTGTCCTCATGGTTGGTGAACGATTTGCCTAACCATGTGCCTCTTCCTAGGAAATCATGCGTGACATTTTTAATATCAAAAATTCATTTATAAAACCACCCGAACCCCTCAGGATACCATATTTCAATATTGGACTGATCTTGAAAAATTCTAGGTGTTCTAAAATACTTAAGAAAGGATTCCAAGGATATCAAAACACCGTTCTTTGAGATTGAAATCCCTGATGGATGATCCTCTCTCCTCTCGATAAGTGTATTTTACCCCGATGTTTCTCTCGTTATTTGCACCATCATTAATAAATCTTTTCATGAAGGATAATCACATTCTCATAGATCTAAACCTATGACTTTATATCTAGATCTATTATTTTAGATCTATATCTACTATTTCAAGATCTTGAGTCCTTCGATCTTAATTTTTATTTTAGGGACTTAGATCCAGAATTCGATCGACAATGTTGAGTTGCTCAGATTTTGGGGATTTTCGTAGGGCTCACTTCAATCAAAAAACTGAGGTAGGTTGTCTAAATTGAACTCCCATAGTCTGGATATATGATATGTGTATGAGTTGTGAAATTTATGTATTTTCTTGATAATTGAATTCCTAAAATGGATTAATTAGGAATATAATTTTGACATATGATTTTCCTTGGTGGTTCATTGATGGTTGATCATGGAATAAAAGAAGGGGTGTCCAAATTGATCATTTGGAAACTTGTTATAGTAGTTGAGATATTAAATATAATAAGGAAAGATATGAAATTAGGGGAAATTAATTATAGAAGGATTTTTGGATTTGAAAGATAACTGATTGTGAGAATTAATTCTATGCTACGTTGATGACAATGGATATTTGATTCGGAGAATTAATTATTTGTCATGATGTGATTAATGATAATTATTTGTGAAAATTAATTATGACATGATGATTTTTAAATGGATAATTAATTTTGAATAATTAATTATGGAATGAAAATGAGTTTGATTGATTAATTAATTGATGAATTAATTAATGGGTTATATGCTTAGTTTATTATTGAATTAAATAATGTCCTTTGAAATGTTTAACTAATAATTGGATTTGTAAATGATTAATTTAGAATATTTTTGAGAATTAAAGAATGATTAAATATATGATATTTTGGGGTTCCAGGAATGGTTTCCAAGAATAATTTAAATTTGGTAAATGGAAATGTCATTCCTCCATAAAAGATATTGAAGCTTGAGATTAAAGGGTGATAGGGATGAAGACCTACTCGGAATGAGAAACGGAGTTCTTGGAATAATGACCTACACTCATGATATTTGTGGTGCTAGGCATAATCGACTATACAAAATGATAAATGATATTTAATGATGATTAAAATGGGAAACATGAATTGAAATTAGCCTAATGTGATGATTAAAGACTAAATTAAAATATTATAACTATTTAAATTATGCATTGTATTTATTAATTCATAAAACAACATGAAATAAAATTTGACTGGACTCATTTTAGACATAGTTGGTGGTGTAACACTGAGTTGTACTCACACCCTATTTGGGCCACTTGATCGGCACCCGGGATAACTTTGTTATTGTGGGAAAGGATATGGGCTAGGCCCTAGGAAAGATATATATATGGGTTTGCAAAATGGGAGGGGAAACCAGACATTTTTCGGGAAACGTTTTTGGGTTGTTCTGTCTTCACATTCATTTTAATTGTTGACACTAGGAACTTTTATTTCCATTTCATGTTTTACCTTTTAGTTTAATATTGTATTTTTTGGTTTTGACTATCATATGTCATGGTTCTATTGTAGTAATTTATATACGCTTCCACACTTGGTTATTTTTATTTTCTTTTATAGGTGTTTTATCCTGATAATAGAGGGTATCATCTCCATAGGCCTAACATACAAGACTATCACTACTAGCCAACACCCATTAGTGTATGGGGAGGCGCATATGAGGGCATGTGGCCAACCAGATCGGGACACAGTTCAGTGTCTCCCAAGTCAGGACATCACAAAGTTGTATCAAAATATTTTTTTAATATTCATCTTATGGCATACTATTTTAGGAAAAGGTTGACACGAGACTTAAAAAAGTCGAGTCATGGAAATGATCACATGCATTTAGTTGAAAACCCATGTACAGTGGAATATCTGAGTACCCTAGGTGGGATTTTTGTGGTTGTTGTTTGTTGTTACAATTGTATATTATTTCACCTTTGGTGATGAACTTATGGTGTTATGTGATATTTGTTTTGAAAATTGTTTAATATAGATTTGTGGCCTAAAGAGGCTCGATAGTTGAGTCTGCATACATAATTCTAAGAAATCAGTGTTGTTGTCATATGCATCATTCTAGGAACTCACAATAAAATGGGTTATGGTTAAGTTGTTAAACATAATATATTTTCCATGATGTGATATTAAAATAATGATGAAAAATGAGAATAATTGGTGTCTAGTGAGAACCATGATTGATGATATGGGAATTATAAATTAATTAATTTTTGTATTAATTAATTTGAAATAATGTGATTAATTAAGGGATGAATTAATTAAATAGAATAAATATACCCTTGTTAAGAAATATCTAGTTGTAGGATGGTTATGGGTAGGGAAAATGCCTCGGTGTTGACTGTGTGGCAAGAGAAAAGGGAAAAAGATTTGTTGAAAATTGCTTTTTTAGATTCTCCTCTTATGTAAATGTTATATTGATTTATTATTAGTCCTAAGATGTGTGTTTGGATTTGTAGAAATATGCTTCCATGATGCTTGTTGAGGGAGAGACCATGGGGTATGGCCTAGAACGAACATCCAGATGGGGAGCATGAAGCACCATTGGTGAAAACTGAGGAAGGAGAGAAGTTCTGAGAGAACATATCTCGTTTCATACAATTCTTCGAGGGAGACCCATGGTGGGTTTAGAAAATCGTGTCTGATATGACAAGGGAGTTTCAGTTGCAGCACCATCTAACTATTACTAGAGAGGGTGGAACTGATAGAGGTGAATTCTAGATTGAATCCTTTGAGATGATACTTTACCATTTGGAGACTCCAGTTGATAGTAGGGTCAAGTGGTATGCTTATATGCTACAGGGTTCAACGAAACACTGGTGGGACATTCAGTTATGATCTGGGTAGACTGATGGTATGTTATGGAAGGACTTTTTGGAGATGTTCTTGGAATAACTCTATCCGTACACGATGAGGCAAGAGAAGGCTTTAGAGTTTATGCATCTGACACAAGGAAGCAAGCCCATAATAGAGTATGTTGAAAGTTTTATATATTTATAGTGTTTTTGTCCAGCTTTGGCAGCAGATGAGACATCTTTGGAAAAATGATTTTAGGATGGACTATAGTGTGAAATTATGTCCCATGTGAATATCATTTGGATGATGAAATTTTCAGAAGCGTTTAATCAGGCTCTCATTGAAAAGGGGAACTTGAATGAGGGTAGATGGATGATCAGGGAGTGGGACATCCAAGGGTAGGATGCGCCACCACGAGAATCATAGCCAAGATAGTGGAATGTAAGGTGGAACAGTGACACTAGATTTTCTCATGTGTTTTTTCACCAGTGTAGTAGAAAGGGACCCTATCATTCACATTGTCCTCGACCACTAGTAGAGTGACAGTTTTGTGGTAAGATTGGAAATCTACAGAGGTTCTATAGGAAGCTGCGGTAGGATAGTGCTCACGGACCAGCTCCTCATAGTCAGAGTGTGAGAAGGGGGTCTTCTACACTCTATAGGTCTGGAGGTTGGAGTTCTACTGGAAAATGCAGTAGAGGAAGTGGGATCAGTGCTTCAGGGTTTGAACACTTGTACCAGTAGAGTGGTGATAATCAGCAGAGTTAGATGACACCACAAGGAATAAGGGTAGGATAGTTACATGCAGTACAGCCTAAACTTGTCGATAGCGAGGCTGGTCCATGGACAGTGAGAGGTACCATTCTAGTTTCTTATACTTTAGCTAATGCCTTGTTTGATACTGGTGCATCACATTCAATTATATCTTCCAATCTTATCAATGGATTGAGCCTATAGGTGGATTCCATTAATGGGATGATGAATATTGATACACCATTGGTAACACAGTCTAAGGATATCAGTTTATGTAGTGGATTTTATCTAGGGATTAGAGAGTATCATTTCCTTAGGGATATCTATGTCTTTGATATAACGGGCTTCAACCCGATTATGGGTATGGAATAGCTAGTCTCATATCGAGCCCATAAATATTTTTACCGCCTGATAGTGACCTTTGTATCTCTATAGGGTGACCAATATGTCTTTTGTGGAGAATGGGATATCCATTGAGGCATAGCTATTCTAATTAATAATCAATAGAGAGAGATTACCACCCAAGTTGCTAGTATTTTGTTGGATGATGTGAGTGGTATAGAAGACGTCCTTCCACCAGTATTAGAATTATTTCAGGATGTATTTACTAAATAATTTTTAGGGTTTCCACCTGATAGAGATGTTGAAATCACAATTGAGCTCATGTTGGGGGATGAGCTTATATATATTCCACCTTATAGAATGACACTGACTGAGCATCAAGAGCTCAAATTTCTATTTGAAGCTTTAGAGGATAAAGGGTTTATCCATCCAAGTACATCGCCTTAGGGACCACCTGTATTGTGTTCAATGAAGGAATACAAGAGTCTATGATTGTGTTTCAATTATAGGATGTTGAATAAAATGACTGTGAAAAACCGATATCCTCTTCCATGAATCGATGACTTATTTGACCACCTGATGGGGTATAGTGTATTCTAAAAGATTTATCTGATGTTAGGGTTTCATTAGATGAGAGTTCGGACTTCTAATATACCATGAACTACTTTCATGAGAAGGTATGGCATTTTGAGTTTTTTGTAATGTCGTTTGGGTTGACTAATTCTCCAGCAATGTTTATGCCCTTGAGGAACATGATATTTAATCTGTAATTAGATTAGTTTGTAGCGGTGTCTGTGGATGACATCTTAGTGTACTCTAATACTCATGATTATGATGCTCAACAACATGAAATTTTCATCGTTATACTATGGTTACATCATCTATATTACAATATTTCTAAATGACAATTTTGTATTGAAATGGTACACCTTTTGGGGCACATCATCTTAGAAGAAGGTGTGGTAGTGGACCCAGAAATAGTGCAGGAAGTGATTTAATTGAAGCAGCCGATGAATTTTTTTGACATTCGAATATTACTAGGATTAGATGGTTACAATAATAGATTCATCCATCACTTTTCCAAGATGTATGTACTTATTAATGTTTTGAAAATGAAAGTGGTAATGTTTGTTTCGACAGAAGAATGGTAGAATGATTTCCATGATTTGATGAAGCACATGACTTCGACAACAATTTTGATCATACATGAGTCGAGTGAGGAGTACATTGTGTATTGTGACTCTTATGGGGTTTGAATCATAGAATTTTTTTATGAAAGAGGGTAGAGTCGTTGCTTACGGGTCATAGGAGTTGAGGCCACATGAACGGAACTATCCAGCATATGACCTCAAGTTGGAAGTATAGGTTTATGATCTTAAGTGTTGGAAACAGTATCTTTTAGGTGAAAAATTCTACAGTTTTTACAGACTACAAAAGCGTGAAGTATATGTTTTCATATGGAAACATGAATCTTTGGAAGTGTCAATTGGTGGATTATATGCATTCCTCTAATTTTGAACTGGCATATACTCCCAATAAGGGTAATAGTGTTGATGATGCTTTAAGTAGAAAAACTCAAACTCAGTTTGTACATGATTCATGTGCGGAGTGGAAGATGATGTCTTTCCTGGCAGAAAATCATGTTGTAGTTTAAGAGAATCAAGAAAGGATTACTCTGGTTGCTGTATAAGTGGAGTCTACACTCTTGAGATGGATTAGATACAGGTAGTATGAGGATCTAGAGTTATTATACTTTTGGGAAATCCTTGAAGGTGTGGAGACACCTTCAGATTGGATAATAGATGAGGATGAGATCAAATCTGTAAAAAATATTGTTGTTGTGCCTATGACTTTTCGAGATAAACTCATTATAGAATTTCATGCTTGAATGTGGGTGGTACATCCTAGGGTGAAAAAATTTACCATGACCTTTGATGACAGTTTTTGTCACCAGGAATGAAAAAGGAGTTTGCAGGGTTCGTAATAAGATGGTTCGACTTTCAGTAGGTGAAAGTAGAGCTTCAATGACCTGGAGTCCAATTGCTGCTATTACCTATTCCAGAATGGATGGGGGATGATGTGACTATGGACTTCTTGGTAGCACATCCAAATAATTTTAGGAAGAATGACTGAATTTGGGTCATTTTGAATCAACTAATGAATGTATATGACTTCTTTCCTATCCAGGAAACCTTTACAGCAGAGCATTTGGGAGAATTGTATGTGAGATAGATAATTCTTTTGCTTGGGGTGTCGTAGACTATAATCTCATATCATGATTTTATCTTTACTTCACGATTCTGGCAGGGATTAAAGAAGGCACTTGGTACAACGGTTCTATTATGTATTACCCTCCTCCCAAATACATAAGGGTAGTCAGAGCGTACCATATAGGTAATAGAGGATATGTTGCAAGCATGTGTGCTTGAATTTTGTGGTGCTTGGGAGAAGTAGTTGGATTAAGTGGAGTTCTCCTATAACAACAGTTATCAGGAAATAATATATATCACACCATACAAGGCACTTTATGGTAGACCTTGTACATTACCTCCATATTGGTTAGAGGTGGATGAGTTAGAGCTGTTAGGATAGTGTCTCGTTTAGGATACATCAGAGTAGTTGCAGTAGATTCAAAAGTATATGGCTAGAGCTCAAAGTAGAAATAATTCATATGCTGATAGACAGAGATGAACCCTAGAGTTTATAGAGGGTGAAAATTTATTATTTTATGTATCACCTAGATTGGGTCTCCAAAAGATATGGTGACAAGGAAAGATAGCGGCCAGGTTTGTGGGACCGTTTGTGGTGCTGGAGAGAATCGGGCAGGTGGCATACCGATTTTCACTTCTATAGAAATTCAGCACTATGAATGATGTTTTTCATGTGTCACAGATATGGAGGTATCCTTATTACCCTTCCCTTGTGTTTTATGTGTAATAGGTTGATCTCGAGATAGATGTGTCTTTTAATGAGCATCTGACACATGTGTTGGGTCGCAATGAGAATGTATTACAGGGAAAGGTCATGCCGTTAGTTCATGTGTTATGGAAACATGGTAATGTTCAAGAGAAAATATGGGAATAGAAAGAACAAATGAGGGCTTAGTGGCCCAATAATTTTGTATTGGAATCAGATATATATTTGGGAGTGCAGCTCTAGGACAAGATATTATAAGGTGGTAAGATTCTAAGATCCCATCCTTTTCTAGAGTCATTTAAGGTGATTATTTTGAATTTTTTTTAATGTTTTAAGTACCATTAAAATGGATTAGTTTCTTGAGGTGAGTTTGGGTAAACTTTTAAGGAAAACTAAATTTAAATGTGACATGTACAATTTAGGTATAGTGTGACAGACTGTGCGACCAAACCGTGCTATGTGTGCAAAACTGGAAAAAGTAATCCACACGGTCTGCGCACGGTTTGACAAACCGTTCGACCAAACCATGAAAACCGTGAAAAACTGTGAAGTGGAGTCTACACGGTTGGCACAAATTTTTCCAATCCATGTTCCTCTGCATAAGAAACCATGAAAGTGGTTTTTAATATCAGAAAATATCTTTTAAAACCACCCGAACCCCCTAAGACTCCCGTATTTTGACCTTGGATCAGGCTTGACAAATTCTAGGTGTTCACAAATCCTTATAGAGGGATTCTGAGGAGATATGAACATTGTTCATCAATTTTGGAAGCTTGTATTGAAGATCCTCTCTCCTACCGGTAAGTGGATTTCATCCCAATGTTTCTACCGTTCTTTTCTCAGTCATTCATAAAACATTTCACTGATGATCATCACCTTTTTCTTAGATCTAAACATATGAGTTATGATCTAGATCATGGATTGTAGAACTAGATCTATTTTTTAATGTTCTTAATTCCTTTGTTCTTAATTTTTGTTTTAGGGACTTAGATTCGGAGTTTGATAGTTGACGATGTGCCGCTCAGATTTTGGGGATCTCTATAGTGCTAACTTCCATCAATATACTGAGGTAGGTGGTCTAAATTTAACTACCATTGTTATGATTTATGATATCACTATGAGTTATGAAATTGATATATTCCCTTTATAATTGAATTCCTAAATTGGATTAATTAGAAATATGGTTTTGACATGGGATTTGCTATAGTGGTTTGTAGATGGTTGATCACAGAACAAATGAAGGGGTTTTCCCGAATTGATCTTTTGGAGAATTGATATTGTAGTTAAGATATTGAATTGAATAATGAAATATAATTAATTAAAGGAAATTAATTATTGAAGGTTGTTTGTCTTTGAAAGATAATTGATTATGAGAATTAAATGTGTGTTTTGATTTTGAAAAAAGTTAATTAATTAGGAGAATTAATTATGTGTCATGATGTGATTAAAGATAATTAATTATGATAATTAATTATGTATTGATGATTTTGAACTGTATAATTAATTTTGATGAACTAATTATGGAATGAAAATGGTTTCGATTTATTAATTATTTGATTAATTAATTTATGGGTTATGTTCTTAGTTAATTGTTGAATTAACTAATGGCCTCTGAAATGACCATCAAATCATTGAATTAGTAAATGAATAATGTGGAAAATTATTGATAATTTACGAATGATTAAATGGATATGATTTTTTGGTTTATGCATGGTGTCCTAGACCAATTAGAAGTTGGGACATTGACATGGTGTTCTTCCCCAATAGTTATCCATGCTTGAGATTATGGGGTGATAGGCATGGAAACCTATATCGAACGAGAATAAGAGTGCTAAGCATGACAACCTACACTCACAATATTATTGGAGAAAGGCATGGTGAAAAACACCAAATGAAAGATGAATATGAATGATGATTCAGATGGGAAAAAAGAATTGAAGTTAGCCTAATTTGATGATTAACGATTAAATGACAATGTGATAACTGTTTAAATTATAAATTGTATTAATTACTTCATAAAACTTCCGAAAGTATCTTTGGACTGAACTCATTTTAGACACTGTTGGTGGTCGTATACAGAGTTATACTCACACCCTATTTTGGCTGCCTGATCGACACCTGAGCAGACTTTGTTATTGCATGACAAGATAATGGCAAGGACCTGTGATAAATTCTATTTGGTTTTGTATCTTTGTAAAGGGAACCAGACTTGGTTCAGGAACCATATTAGAGTTGTTGGGTCTTTATATTCACTTTCATTGTATACACATTTCAATTTAATTGTAATATCATGATTTACCTTTCATTTGAATATTTTATATTCTGGTTTGGACTATCATATGCTAGGGATCTGTTCTGGTTATTTATATATGCTTTCATACTTGGTTATTTTCAATTTCTTCTACTAGTGTTTTATTCTGATAATAGAGGGTATAGTCTCCCCAAGACCGACAAACTATACCATCACTACTTTTTGACACCCACTGGGATACGAGGAGGTGTGCTTGAGAGCAGTTGGCCAACCGGCTCGGGGCATTGTTCAATAGCTCCTAGGTTGGGAAGTCACACTATGCCAAAGTGTCAATCATCTGTAGAAGACATGACACAAATAGGAAAAGCCCATACATGTCTGAGTAAAAAAATACTCCATAGGATACCCCGAAACAATAATGTAAATATACTTTATTAAAAATTAAAATGGAATTCCATGAAGGATTTCCAAAGAGAATACCACTAAAGGGCACCAGGAAGCAACTGCACTAAGTAACACCATGATAGAACACTGCAAATGAAACACCATGAATGAAAACCTTGATGGAACACCACTAAGGAACACTCAGAAGGAAAATGATGATGGAACACCATGAAGGAACACCATAAAGGAACACTACTAAGGAACACGATGAAGGAACACAATTAAGGAACACTACGAAGGAACACTATGAAGAAATACTGTGAAGTAACACAACTAACGAACACAATAATAGAACACTACTAAGGAACACCATGAAGGAATACCAAAAAAGAACAACATGAAGAAACACCACAAAGGATCACCATGAAGGAACACCAAAATGAATCACCATGAATGAACACCATGATGTGGCACTATGAAGGGACACCACGAATGAAGACCACTAAGGAAGAATATAAAGGAACACCACTATGAAACACCATGAAGGAACACCATTATGGAACACCATGATGGAACACCACCTGTGAACACAAATAACAAACACCAATATAGATAACCAAAAAGAAACACCATGAAAGAACACAATACAAAAATACATGAAGTACACCACATAAAAATATTAAAGTCTACTATACACAGGTATATGTCTATAAGACATAAACCAAGGATATTCATATATAAACATGACCAACCACAATGTAAATAGGTATGTCACGACCAATAAATGCCATATGATTATGATCAAGGTGCCCTGATTCGAGGAGAAATCACTCCTCGAGCAATGGTGTCATGGGAGACTCTCACGAAGAGGTCCCATTAATTTGCTCCCCGCCCATATAGAAATACACCAGTCAAAGAGCATAACCTACATAGAGGGGATCCTACATAGAGAATACCAAAGCCCAGCCTATATTACTCTACAACGTAGGGGATCGTAATCATAGAATAACAAAAACCCTACAAATTTGGCTCATAACATAGGGGATCCTTTTCAAAGAACACTAACAACGTTACTTATACGACCCACTAGATAGGGGACTAACTACCTATGCTCAGAGGTCACATAAATTTCCACAAAACACCATTATGGGTGATAGAGGATCACTTCAGTCCCAAGGAGGGATAACATAACATTATCAAGGAATCATAATCTATAATTTACTACTATATAGTGATGTGAATGTATTATGATACTGAACCCTCGAGGAAAGAATGAAAGGATAAATTCCACCTCTACTATTCTAAGCTAAAAACCCACCAAGCTATCTCAAAAGGACTTCCTTGTTTAAAGGGTCCCAACACCATAGATGAATCATCATAAGGACCCTTTGTTTGAATGTTATGAATATTTTTTTTGGAAGAAGACTGACTCGGGTCTGGTTCGGGTCCAACCTAAACCAACCCTACCTCTCTTGCCCAACCCGTATGCATGAGCCAATGTTTTTGTGCCACACACGATCCATTGGCCCAAGTATCTATGGTCAATGTGGCACCTCTTTTTTCAACACAAATGGACTGCACCATAAGATGCCCGTGGCTACGCCGACATGGGTTCCTCCTACCTGGAACCGAGAAGTGTTCCATCTCGACGATGTGTCCCCTATTTACTATCACCACATACCCCATTCGACATTGCAGCTTCCTAGAGCAACCCATGCCTACATACTATGATACCCCTAATGTGGCCTCTTCCATGTTCCACCGCTACTGGAAACCTCTCCCTACCGGATCACTATCTTCGTAGACTTGCCCCTACACCCATGCTACCTCTCCTAAAATGGATGGACACACCTCCTATGACTGTTATCATGCACCAATTCATTCAAATACCATGCACCAGTGTCCTAGCCAAATTGTGTTATGCTTTCTGTCGCACATCCATTGTTCTATTTCTGGTTTAGGTCCCCGATGTATGATTGTTGATCCATGAATTGGGGGAGCAATAATTTATCATTCACATAAGGGATTCAATGGCATGTAGAAGAAAAATAACTGATAAAGAACACATGATATTGAGGGGGGAGATAAATGCCCATGATCACTTGATGAATGTATCTTGGCCTTTGTTTTTTTTCAGCCTAGATTCATTTTTCATAGAAGGGATAATGAAAAAGGATAATAAAAAAGATCTATCACCCCTTAACCCCACAATTTAACCATCCTAATGGAATGACCGAACCACAGATCCAAATATTTGGGGGTTGGTCTGTGTTCTTCATAGAATCTGAGAAGGGGGAAAGAAATCAGAAATAGATCAATACCCCATATGTAATTTATATCAGTTGATGATGAAGGGAAAAGTTGTGTCTTTTTTGTTCATCGATCCATCAAATCTGATGTTCATCATTATTGATTTGCGAAGGTAAAATACTCCAAAATCATCCTAAATATTTCACCATCATTCCCAGGTTTATAGGACTATCCTAGGGATTTCTGCATTAGGAATCCTTTAAACGATATCACCATTGCGTCAACCATTTAGTTTATCTTTATAATATTTATTAACTATTACATTATTTTCAGGTTTTTTCATAGATGACCTATGTCTACAAATGTAAAGTCGTTCCTAGGTAAAACACCACATTACGAACTCAACAGTGATATAAAATTTCTTATATGAGTCTCTATTAATGTGTGATAATTATTTCAATTTAAAATATTTTTATTTAATATTTTTATTTACAGTTATGTACAAAATCTATCATTCACAACCGACCAACACTAGTCGATGTTATGCATCACGTAAGGTAAATCCACTGCTCTGAACATAATGGTGCCCCCATATTTTGGATTCGAGAAACCATTCAAGAGTTGTTCTAATTTTTCATGAAACCGTGAACACATAATTTAATAACATAACATTTTTCAATGATCTATTTCGGTCACACTAGGCCTTAGAAGTGCATGGAAACTTCGAGCATCATAATGTAATTTCCAAATTAATTTGTTAAAATAACTTCAATAAAACTTATATCATTACATAAATAAAAAATAATTTCATCTAGTGTCTATATAGTCTTTAGATAATTAACAATAGTCTTAGTATGTTCAGTAGTAATACTTTTCAACTCCATCTTAATTTATTAATGACGTAATATTTATAAAATTGACGTAAACCATAGACTTCTATCTGATATAATTGACTATGGTACTCTATGAAAACATATATCCTCTTATATATATATCATAAAATGATTTTAATGCAATAAATATTCCATGAAATATTTAATGGCCCCATTTTTAGAGTAATTTAATTTTTGAGTAATTTAAGATACATATGTTTTGATTTATGCATAGTTAATTAATATTTCATGGAGGTGGAAGAAGAAATTAATAGAAAAATATTTCTATGAACTATACCCCCTTTTCATAAAATATATTTAGGATTGAACCCAATCCCTTACTAGTATTGTTTTATAAGAAAAGGAATATAATACCAGGGATTGTAATTTAGAAATGAATTTGGGATGTTCATGGTAAAAAAGTATCATTATACGTGAGGATGATATAAGAGGATGATCCCATTTATAAATAATGTGAGGGTCACATCAGAAATTAATTAAAATAACAAATAAATAAAAAATTATATCTTATTGATAAATGTATCAAAATTTATTAAATTTTAGTTAGGATAATAATAAATATTTTTATTTTAATCCAGTAATATTCCGACATGTTTAGGTGATGTTTTCATCCATCTCATTTTCTTTTTACCCAAAGTCTACCCTTTTTCCAATTACAACTGTATCATTTTTTTTACAATAATAGAGTCATTCCATTTTCTATAAAATAAAATGTTACCCATAAATAGACCATGGTAGATATTCTCAACCATATACCATTCAAATAGAAAAATATTTTATTTTTAGGGATTTGAATGCACATAATACAATTTTTTTTAAATATCATTATTCTCTTTTTTGACCTTTAAATTTATTTGAATTTCAAACCATCCTAAAAATAGCTAAATTTTAATAAAAAAATATATATTATTAAAAAATTATAATATTATATATAATATTATTTTTAATCCTTACCTTAGGAAAATATTTTCACTTTAATTATTTTTAAAATATTTTATCTTAATTTTTTATTAATTAGAAAAATACTATATAGGTATTTTGTATGTATTTAAGGTAATTTGTTTCACGATTAAATTTTTAAAATAAATTACCATGACAGAAAATAATTAATATTTCAAATAAATATTTTGAATGAAACAAAAAAAGTATGCATCAAAAAAATTCTTGAATGTAAGTAAAACTAAGAGGCTTTTTGACATTATTTATTCCGAAAATAATATAATGGTCAAAGTAAAATAAAAATGTAAAAATTTGGAAATATAAATAATAATATGATATAAATATTTTATATAAACTCATAAAATAACATAACAATAGGTTTTGTGAAATTTGAATGCCTTATCCCAATTTTTATACACTGGTTTACATGTTTCATCATTACTAAGGTGATAAATATTTTCCAATATTACTAGTCATAGAGACTAAAAAGTTACATGTTTATCAAATTTATCCCTATGGATTCCGAATATGGAGTCAATTTTGCATTATTCAAATAAAAAATTCCAAATTTTTTCATTTTAATAACCACACTAAACATGATAAATAATGGATTTTCGAAAACAATTCATTTAATGTATAAATTTTTTTTCATACATAATTCAAAAATGGAATTCAATACATATAAAATAAATGAATTCAATTTATTTAAAATGGTATATATAGTTTTAGAAAATAAATCAAAAAACAATATGAAAGTGTAAATAACTGAAATTAAAATATAAGATTCCAAAAAAATATATATTCGTCTCAATTAAAAGAAAAATCAAGTAATTAGAGGAAGTCTCGAAAAATCATCCTAATATAATTCAAACATTATGAATTAAAAAATGATTTTTATTATATCAAATTTAAATTCAATAATTTTAAAATAAATTTTCTAATTAAAAAATTATATTTTATGAAAAATTGGTATTGTTAGAAATAATGACATCTCATTTTGACTAAAAATTTATGCATTTTTTTATAATTAATATAATTCAATAAAATCTCATTAATATATGAATATTATGTAACTTAACAATGCCTAGGTTCTTAAATTCTACCACCTTCGTAAATTTATTAATATTAGTTTCAAATAATTTTTAAATTAGTGAGGATATATTTCCCTCTTAATATATTTAAATTCCCATATTCCTTCATCAACAATAAGGTTTTTTCACAAAACTATAATATGATGAATTACCTAATTCTAGAATAGGTTATCTATATAATCTTAAATAAATACTAGTTGTACCTTATATTAATGGTTGTCATCCAATTAAAATATTTATTGTTATATAAACACAAGATTTATTCTGGATAAAAAATCCATAAAAAAAATTTATATACATAATTTTCCGAGATAAAATTTGAGACATGAATACTCAATAGAGTCGTAGCCCCACTTTATCCTATATATCATATGGTATAATAAATAGAAGAAATATATTCCCCTTTTAACCAAAAGGTATATAAATTTTCCATATATATTCAATATAGATAAAGAAGGATTTTAAAAATATAATTACATGATTTTGAAAAATAAATATTCGATATGTACAACCCAAAGATAATGAGGCCTGGCCTTTTTAGAATACTATGTTCATAATACCACAAATGGTGTATAAAACATGATACCCTTGTAAATTCTATATAATGTTCTCTTAAATCCTTTTAAAACCCTAAAAATACATATTATAACATGGGGAAACATAAAATAAATTGGTTAACTAAATATAATATTGATGTAATTAACCATATATGATACAAGACATGTCATTAAAAGGAATAACATAATATCATAAAATATAAGGCTTATGAGCAATCACATTAAATAATATCATAATCAAAATGGTATCATAAGATACTGAAAACATTATAAATGGGAGAGAAATGTATAATATGTCATAAAAAGTAGTTAAATCTATCTTCATAGACAATATCATGTTGTAGAAATATACCATAATTGATTATGATTACTCTCTAACCCCATATATGACATATCCTAAAACTCAAACATTACCAAATTAATTGGATAACTAAACGAAATCATTCATTATAACATTTTACTCATTTATGTATTCCATAAAATAATATTAATCATATTTCATGACATAAAAATTACACATGGAATGAAAATGGGTTGTTTAATCACCCACCATATCATAATTAAAGAAACATTTACACTAAAGGGATTTGAGAAATAAAAATAATACATGAATTACCTAATAAATTTATTGAAATATAATAAATTTATATATGGAATAGTTATATAAACTAAATTTATAATCCTTCTATAACAATAGTAAGAGATAAAATGTGAGTTAGAGATGAAATTGTCATAACCTGAAGGAAAGGGGTGTTTAGCTGAATTCCACAATAGGATCCAGAATCATGAAAGGGTTTTTATATCTTACATAAAAATAAACAGATGTTAATTTTTTAATTTTTTTATACCCATTATCTTGTTTATTATTACTTTTATTTTAATTATATCCCTATAATATTTAATTACACTATAAATTAATTTCATATATAATGTTCTGTTGATATTATGTTTATATGAATAGAATGAATTTGGAATGTTATCCATGTTCTAATTGATTGTTATTTGATCATACCAATAAAAATAATCAAGGGAAAATTATTATTTTAAAACATAAATTATAATTTTAAAATAAACCATGAAATGTGGTCATGAAACATGAAGCATGTTATAACCCTAGAGACAATGGGTCATATGTACACATTAGTAATGTTTACATCAATAAAAAATAATAATTGAAAGAAGGCAAGTATTATTTCATGTTCCCATATATATAATTATATCATGACTATCATATTATTTCAAAAAAAAATCTTACATATACAATCCATGTGACACATCAATAAAAACGAATCACATTGCGTCGCCATGTGAATGTCCTCTGTAAAACATTATAATGATATTATTTTTCAATTAATTGAAAGGTAAGAATTAAAATGATATTTTACTTTCAAGAAAGTTAATATCATATTAATATCATCTATAATAATTAAATACATAATCTTTAATAATCATTAGAGGATAGGATGGAAAATTAATTTCACTAGGTTGTGAGGAGGTAGTTCATCATACACACGAATGACAATTTATTTTCTCATTTTTTGGAAGTATCAATGGAAATATGATATTTAATTAACATAATAAAATAATATTATGTAGTAGATACTATATTTATTATATCATTATTTTTAATATGATTTTAAGGTGGTGGAAGAATAAATAAGTCAATTATTCTCGGTTAAGAATGATATACATTCTTCAGACTACCTCATTATGATTATAAATATAGCCTCCAAAGATTGGATATATGGTAAAAAATAACTCTAGAACATTGATAATTAATTAGTTAATGTTTTTCTGTTTGTTTTGGATGAACCAAAATCCTTTATAATTGTATAAAGAATCTATGATGGGTTCCCTTTTATAAGTTGGGGATAGCACATAGATGGAAGTTTATAAAATAGAACATTACACCCATGTTTAATCAATAAAACTCACCAAAAATTCCAAATATCAATAATTATATTATATAAGGTATATATATGGAAATGAAATTGGATTTAGAGATGGTTTGAGGTTATTTTTTCCAATACATTTATAGTATAACCCCATGTAAACTCGTTTTAACCTTAACAACAATGATTATTTCTTAATGATTTTACTATTTATTATGTGAAAAAAATAAATTGATTTTTTTTATAAATTTTTTTTTATTATTAAAAATATGAAATTAGTTTTTACAAATTTTATTCCCAGAAGTGGTAAAATTAAAATTAAAATTAATTCGGTATACCCTGTGAAAAAACAATTTTCCATCGAATTTTTTCATAAGTGGAAACGATTTTTAAAAAAAATTAAAAATTTAATTTATTTCAATAGACCATATTGAATTAATAATTAAATAATTAAGATAATTTTCTATTAAATTTAATTTGAAACAAAATAAAAAAATTTATGTTGTTTTAAAAAAAGTGAAGTGTTCAATAAAAACCACTATTTTTAATTATTCAATAAAAATTAAAAAAATTCTACAAAACCACAAAAATCATCCTAAGACTACATTGATATGATTATTCAATAAATTAAGTACAAATATCCAAATAAATTATTACAAAATAAAAAAAAAATTCTTCACTAAAAGGAATAATAATCATATTTTAAGAATAGGTACTTAATTTTAAAAATATATTCATTATCCTTTATAAATAATTTTAAGAATGTGGTAAATATTATTAATAACACAATATTTAATTCTAGGTTATAATATTCATGATTAAATATAAATATTCATATTATATTATGATTCACTAAAACTCAATGTTACATGTTGTAGATGCTACAAACCATAATTGTTTTTATGAAAAAACTAAGGGTCTTAAATTAATCCCCATTTATATATTTTATCCCTCATAATTTTTAATTATAGTTCAAGTGGAAAAAATTTATGATAATTAAAATTCACTTCTTCCTATCATTCCGTGGATGACTCTTTGAATTTATCATTACTCCATATCACTTTTTCCATGTGAGTTTTCTAATTACATATAATTTTATCTCTATGTTCCAAGAACATCAAATACTGTTGATCATAAGTGAGAGTATATTCTATATTTAACACCTCTAAATTTATATATATAATGGATCTTTTATTTAAATAAATCAAGAGGGATATAGAAATTAAATTATGTTCTTGATAAAGGGTTGGTGTGAGTTATACTTGATAAGGCACAACTAAAATTCAATTAAGAATATCAATGGGGTAGATATACCATGGGAATAAATTTATTTTTCTCCAAAATATCATGACCTATTTTAGTATAGATATGCATAGAAATATTTTATCAGTGATATCAAACTCTAAGTATCTTCAAAAACATTCACTATAGTTTTTATAGACATATAGTTTTCAAACGTGTTGTTGAATGGTCTTGAGTTTTTTTACCACATCCTCATCCATTTCAAGTATTAATCATCTGATCTCAGATTATTTATCCAATCATGATGGTGTTATATATATCAAAATATAAATGGACTCATAAGGATAAAGTAATACTCTTTTTTGATGTTATTGTTTTAAGAGAACATCTCTAGAAGAATATTTTGTTCTCATCATCCTTTTAAGTCCAGCAGACATGTTATAAAAATTTTTTCCTATGTTTTTATAATTTTCTCATATGGGAAATAATCGTCAGTTGATAATGTAAACTATTGTTCAACAGAGTATTTATATTATTTTGGATGATATTCTAGATATTCGGTCTAAATCGTAGATCTTCATATACAATCAATTGTGGTGTTCGATGTACCCTTAATTCCACACTAATGTGTAACCTTCCACGTGTATTTATTAAAAATTCATCTTATATTACAATGAAGTTAGTATTCATTATTATATGATCCACAAAAAACATTAGATAATTATTTCTTACTGATTTCTTGGGAAGATCATTGATAATTTACATGGTAATATTTTCCAATTACCACGTACTTACAGAAAATGGTTGCATCATCCCCTTTGTTTGTTTCCATTCATCCTACTCTTGATAAAATACAGGAAACGTTGATCTATATTCTATGATCTTGTTCATCATATTGTCTCACCTATATTTATCTCGAATAACTTGATATATCTTAGTGATCCATGGGTGTATGTAAAATGATGATCTATGTGTATTACTCAATATATCATTCTTTATCTCAATAATTGATGGTACTAATAGTCATTTCCAAAATTGTAGAACAAATTCATCATTTGTTTTGAACTCTGAGGATTTCCCATTTCATATAGATTACACCGTCTTTCGAATTCCCACATCATCTTCTTGATCACCCATTATCAACTATGACTATATTCATTAGTTCATGTAAATATCTTTCTATTTGAATATATTTTCTAAAAACGTATGTTCTGCATATATTTCACACTTCTAAACATAGATTAAATGTTTCCATATTTTCAACACAATGATAATCATACCCAACTACAGATCTTTTGTGTTATAGGTCAGCTCATTAACATTCACTATCACTGAATATTATGTTATCACATATTATTTTTTCATCATTAGATAGCCTATTAACAATTTGAATTGTTTTTATAGGCTAGAATATGTTCCCCAAATGAGGTAAGAATGAGGATTAGTGCAATGATAAGCCTCTTTTCAGCACCTTATATATCCCTTCTCAATCACTAGTTTAAAATAACATTACTCCATTCAGTGTTATTTGGGACATTGGAAAAAAACCTATAATTGATTCACTAATAATTGGTAACACTCTTCTCATCTTAGGAAATTAAAAATAAATATTACATATACAAGTCTAAGTATGTGCTTAACTAATTTATTTATTATAAGGCACCATAGATATCCCTTCATATGTGATAACATTAAAAAATAATGAAACTTATGTCTTTTAAAACTCAAATTTACTACATAGTTCATTTATTTTCTCCTATATCAAATCCTTAAAAACAATATTCACATGCTCATAAAAATTCTCATTATTATGGGAGTCAATAATAAAATCATCTATCAATACTACAATAAATATTTTAATGTAGTTTCTAATGACTATATTCCTTATATCCATAAATATTTCTAGAATATCAGTTAATGTAATAGAAATCAATATAAATTCATTGATTCCATTCCATACTCACAAGTTATTTTTCATAATATTTTCATTATTAATATTTAAATAATGGTATCCCGACTAATGGCTTACCATAGATAAATACTCAAATCTATGTATTTGTTAAAAAAGTCACACATCCATAGAGATAGATACTTTTCATTTATCCTTACTTTTTTATTTAATTATAATTAATGTAGAGGTTAATTGACCATTCAATTTTATTGAATATGAGGAATACAAACCCTATGGTGAAGTACTTGGCCATATAAATCTATTATCTAGATTCTCTTGTAACTACTTCTTCTACCCATCCAACTCAACAGGTGCAACACTATTTGGATACTTCTACATCAAAAGATATATAGGTTTAATTTTTATATTCAACATACCCAATTGGTTTGGTTATTGGCCAAGAAACAGATTGTGGAATATAGTAGCATAATCCCTCAAATTGGGAATTACATCAAATACGATTTCATCATTTTTCTTAATAATTTGGGAATTATTGTTATACTCAAAAGGAAATAATATCCACACTTGAATAGAATATTTCATGGGATATCTATCATTATCCTTACACATGAACAAAATCAAAGGATAACATGGTGTGTGTATAATGATTTCTCTATATCAATAGATTATTTTAGATTTATATAAATGGATACCGAATCCATTCCCAATATAGAAAAAAACATCACCTAATTATGTAAGAAAAAGTTTTTAGGAATAATATATCTATAAAAATTTACTATAGAGGAGTTATATACATGGGATCAAACCAATACCCATTATAATATCCTCAAATATAACTGAACAAATAATTTTTGCGGTTCATTACATGATACATTACCATTGAAACTACCAGAATAAAATAGTACATTAGTTATTCATGAAATAATAACCCGAATACCTTTCACCACATCATTTTTATGATAAAAAACTAAATCCATAAAAAATATTCCCTTCTATGATCTCTATGTATTGGATTTGTTTTTGTTATTGCATCTAGTAACCCTTATTATATGGGTTTGGATTTCATCTTTCCCATGTTCTGTGTAGTTCGATTACAACACCACATGAATAGTGTTGATATTAACCATTTTTTACATTAGTGGGGTTCTTCATTTCCCTCCAAAATGGTAAAAATTATTCCCATATTTTTTATATTTATATAATGTCCTTGTTCTCAACATATAATTTATATTTTTCTTTATCCCACAATTTTGGAAAGTGGGATGTTGTTTTTTCCATCATCCATTTGATATTTATATGGATGCCCAAGAATAAAACTCTATATTTCATTTTCATTATACTATTATATGAGACCACAAAGGGTCGTTGAAATCCATATAAATATTGAGGTCACATTAGAAAATATATTCATAACTATAAATTTCATAGATCACTAAATATTTTCATAAACAAGGATTTACTTCACAAAATTATTATTTCTCATTAATTTTATTGTTCATCAAAAATACGAAGGCAACCATGAAACCCTATTATTTTTTCATTATATTCCCTATTATAATCATCTTATATTTCTTTCACAATGTGGATATACCTCTAAATTCTAAAATGGCTAGTTATAAGAAAATAATTATTGAATTGTTTTTCTGGATTTATTCTCAATCAATAAAATGAATATCCAATTTTGATATTTAGTTATTTATCTATGGTCAGCACTAATAGACTTCTCTATCAATGTGAAAAATATCTATTATAATATTATATTTTAATGAGCATTATATTATAGATTATATCTTTTCAATTGAGTTAATCTATTTTTTACAATGAGGGAATATTATTATTAACTAAAACTATGCGGCCTTTGTCAAAAAAAATGAATGAAACATGATCTACCACAAGAAGAGTATAAAGTTCCACATGTTTCGGTTTTTATAAATAACTTTAACTACTTGATATATTACTCCCCTGAATTTCATATCTCCACCACCCATAAAATTATAGATACCATTAGGTAAATCATTATATTTATTATATGCTTTGTTTTTAACATGGTTTCAGCTATTTTATTCAATTAAGCAAAAAAAGAAAAAATGATTTTCATACATTAAATAGTAATTTCTCAAATGTGATAATAAAAAACATGTTAGGAATAAAATATAAAACATAAATATATCCTAATGTATTAATATCTTTTTTTAATCATTATTATCCGTAGTAATTTTCATATTAGGTTTTCTGTCCTAATAAATTTTTCCAGTCATTCATAATAATTCATAAATAGTTTTAAAATTTATAAGAAATATTACAAAATAGTTTCAATAAGGTTTTTAGTAAGTCCCATTGTCATTCACTAGGTGAGAATTGATTCCAAATTAATAAACCATTTTCAATGTTATTTCACCTAAGAACTACAGTTAAAGAAACAAAACATATTTTTTATATAAATAGTGATGTAATTGCTTATTACCCACTCAATATATAAATAAAAATGTTATGTGACATTTTATTATACATATAATTACCCTTATACATACCCTAGGGGATTTCATTAAATTATTATAGTCATAATCAACAAAAATAAATTAGCCTTTCTCTAATACCAAATATAATGATGCAAGGCATTTATACATATTATTATATGATTTTTAATCTTAAATATCATTTTTATTAAAACACAATGATCATGATGGATAATGTATTTGTAATAATAGGTTTAGAATAGTTTATAAATAAACTAAAACAAGAAATCATTATTATTATCCATAATGATATCCTAATTCCATTTGATCTTCAAAAATTTTATAGGAAAACATATGGAAAACATAATGGAAATGGGTAAAATAAAAATCATAGTAATGGATTAATCATGATAAGGAAACCTAACATGTGAGTGAAAGTTATAATAAGATATCATAAATGAAAAGGCTCCCGATTAAATTATTGTATGAAAAACAAAAAGAATATGGTATCCGAAGTTCATGGTAACAAAGGAAATGTGGTGGATATATATTAGATAACACTCATGTTATCATGAGATAACCAAATATATACTTTCACATAGTGTAAAAACACACATAATAGATTAGGGTTATTAAATAGTCCCATACATGACATATCATGAGAGTCAAACATTTCACAATGCATAGTTGTGATATCTGGGCACACCCATAATAATATTTTCCAGATTTATACATGACCCCATAGAAAATAAATCATATGGAATAATAAGATTATAACCCATAGAAATAAAATGGGTTTCATAATTTTTCTCCATCTCACAATCAAAGGAAATTTCATAATGATAGATTTTAAAAAATAAAATTTGTGAATTTATTAACCCACAAATAGAAGAAAGAATAACCTGGTTATATATGATAGGGATACATGTGATGAATTTATAATGATTCCTTAATATTAATGGTAGATATAGAGAGAATTTTCATAACTGGGATAAAAAGTACATTTAGAGATATCCATTACCTTATAGTAAAATCATCACATGTGTTCTATAATTTCAAGAATATTAAACATATATAAATCATTTACATACATAGTAACGTTTTTAGACTTCTTTATTTCTTCTATTTTAATTTTTTCCATGTTATACTCAAATAAATAGTAAATTAATTTCACATCTTATGTTTTGAATATGATTGGTTTATATGTGAAAAAAGATTTCGTAAATATTACTATGGTGAAATATATTATTTTTTCATAATATCATGAATAATAATAATCAAATAATTATATTTTTTAAAAAATAAATTATAATTTAAAATTTATCCATATAACATGGTTTGGAAAAATAACCATGTTAAATTCATGGAGATGATGTGTCATATTTATTCATAACTAAATTTCGCATTTTTCATGACGATGATTAAAATAAGGTAAGTGTGTTTTTATATATAAATAATGATACATATATCATAAATATCTTCTTATTTCATTAAATACACATAAATATACCATGTATTTGATGTAGTAAAAAATCACATCGCTTTACAAGGTGGTAGTCCACCATAATCATAGACAACATTAACATTTTTATTTGGATGGTAGGGAAAATGGTATGTGATATTTTACTTCCCAAAAATTATTATTATTTAGTTAATAGCATATATAAAAATTAAATCTATCATCCTTAATATCATTTTCATGTTATAATATATAACTAATTATATGGATTTTGAGGTAGTACACCTCCATACTCATAAATGATGGATTCATTTCCCTTTTATGGAAGTACATATTGATTTGGGTTACTACAGTAACATAATAACATAATATTATGTGTACGATAATAGTTTTATTATATCATCATTAATGAATAACATTTTACATGGGAGTAATAAGAAATAAAATAAATATTTTTTTTATGTGTGAAACCTCTTCCTTAGTCCACCTATTTAGGATTATACAGACTCTCTCCGTATATTAGTTTTATAATAAAAAATGGACTATAAGAAAATTTAATGTAAGTAATGAAGGAATTTGTTTCTAATAGGATTCAAATAAATTCATTATCTTTTTAAATTGGAAAGGGGAGTGGGTTCTAGTATATAAGAAGAGGGAGGAAAAACTTGGAATTTGTTGAAATTAAGAAGTTATACACTCGTTTTAAATAGGGAAAAAGGCTTCAAAATTGATAATTATCAATCCATATATTATATATTGTAGAAATATGGATATAAAATTGGATTAGAATATATTTTTGGTCATTTTAATCCTTATATTTTCATTTTAACCACATATAAACCCGCTATTACATTAACAAAGGTTATTAATTTCGACATTTTTACTATTTAAAGGAATTGAGAATAATCATATTTTTTATACATAATTATTTATTCTGATTGAAAATATGGAATTAATTTTTCTATATTCAATTCAAATAAGCCGAAGCATTTAATTTTAAATTAATTTAGTAGATGTGATAAAATAATGTTTTTTTTCACATGAGAATGTATTTATAATAATAACATGTTTTTATATAAAAAATAAAAAAGAAATATAAAACACTTTATCCAATTGGATTAATGATACCATTATTTAAAAAAAATTCTTGAATCCCAATTTAAATTAACATAAAACATTTTAAATGATTTAAATAAAAAGGAACCCTTTGCTGAAAACCATAATTTTTCACTATTCATTATAAAATTAATACTTTTTTGAATAATAAATAAATTAACACAATTGTAATATTGGCATGTTGATCCAGAAGTAAATTTTTTTTAAATTAAAATTTTTTAGTGTAATAAATATTTTCATAATTTGTACATAATATGTATTAATGGTTTTTAAAAAACAGAAATTTCGATACAAATAAAAAATTAAGAAAAAACATAGTGCTAATTTATCAATATATATTATTTATCATTTACACAAAACAAATTTATTCAAAATAATATTAAAATTCCAAATAAATTTTTTAATTTCTAGACTATAATTGTTAATTTAAATAGTCATATCAGTATTGTATTTAGGTTCATTAAAGCTTTGTGTTTCATGTCACATATGATTTCAAACATAAAATTATTTTTAAAAAAATCAGGGTGTTACATACAATATGAGAAACATAATCTCCTACCACAAAATAAATATCCTTCTTTTTTTATAAACTTAACTATATTTCCTTCTTTGAGTAGTACTAAAATGTTTCCAAATAATTTTCACAATCTCAACCAATTGCTACACTAATGTGGGTCCGACCAAATCACTTTCTCTTAATTAATCCCAATAAGCTAGATTCAAACACCACATTCTATATAATTACTAAAAATGATCCATATAAATATTATAATGAAATTTATTATTATAAGAACACAAAACTATTCAATTATTTTGATCCTAACTTCCTTATTAAGCCCATGAATATCCATGAAGCATGTAATCTATGGTCTGAATCATTCACTAAAACTATCATTCTCATTGAAAATGAAAGTTTATAATGAAATATATTTTGTACCTAGTGAATTTTAATGTTCAATACATAATTTAGAGGTCAATATAGGATCACTTTATGATAAAATAGATTGAGGAACACAATGTAATCAGATTATCTCATTATGGTATAATTGATAATGATGATCTAAATAATGTTATCTTTAGGGGGAAATCAATATTGTGTTAATCAATAAAAAATGACCCAAATATAATTATTACCTCATGATTTACTTGCTTATACCACCAATAAATTCATGGATTAATATATATTAACTTGCATTCCTTCATTATAAATGGATGTATATTCTCCTTTAGTAATTCTAGTTCAACAATAAAAAATTTATATTTAAAATACATAATGGTAAATTTAATATCATTTCTTTTCATTTCATCCCAACATAAATAATACTAAATTTTATTGTACATTTTAGTACCATGAAAATTATTATAAAATGGGGAATTATAAGGCTCACTAAACAGACATCTGTTAAAATATGAATCATAATAAAAACATATCTTGTTAGAAAATCTCAAGACCCCATATTTTTCAATGCCTAATTAAGGTAACATATATTTCCGTACAAGTTCCTCCTTTCCCTGTCGGTCATGGAATTATTTTAAAACATTATATGTTCTATGCAAAAAAAATTACTACACTAAACTCAAAACAATATAGGGGATATTAATTTAGTCCAAATTTTATAGAATATGTTTTCTAAATCATTATCCAATGGGACATGGTCCAAATGTAACATTGTCAATGTATCATTATCTTGAAATTAAAACAATTAGCTATGTTGTTTTTTAACAATGATGATATTGAATCATTAAGACATAATTCTTAATAAATTCCATCCATATTATCAATCTCATGGTCTACTATTTCTATGAGAATATATACAACCAATTTTTTCATTATATATTTTACACTTTACTCAAAAAAATGATTCCTTGATATTTTTTAACAAAACCCCCCTTCATATAATTATAGATTATGTGTAGAATACCTTATTTCATGAGGTTTCAATTGGCATGAGTCGTAGTTAATTTCTTGATTATTGTGCATCTATACCAACCCATTCCCTTAAATGATGTGTTACAGTAGATGATAAATTAAAAATTTCTAGAGTGAAGTTCAAAAATTAGATCATTTACCAAAATTCAATTTTTTTCTTGGAAATAGACAACACACTCATTCATCCATATTAATTTATCTATTTTTAAAATAAACATAGAATGCGGGCTAGATAATCAAGAAATAATTTCAAAAAATTCCTAGAGAAATGTCATGAAACCTCCAAAAAAGTATGTTAAAATGAATTGAGAGAGATAAAGGACCATGAGACTCGCCTCTAGTTAGTCCTTAGTTGTAATTGAGATTCTATGGTATAAATTTCTCACATTATGGGAGGAATAACACTTCTATTAATAGAAAGAGTTCTGGATATAAGATAAAAAATCACTAACCAAATCTAGTGGCCAATATATATGTATACCAAAAAACATCCCATAATGCATGAATATAGTAAAAATGAAACATCTAAAAGTATCCCACATGAAAAAAAAATACAATCCTATAGAAGAAACTCATAAAGAACTCTAACCTTGATAGTAATGTCAAGATCAGTTCATAAAGTATTCATTCAAAGATGAATACCATTTATATAAATTGTGTGAACATAATTGGTATACATAGTAGGGACATAACAAAGGCTCCATGGGAACATGTTAAAAGATAATTCCAATGCTCCTGTAAAAAACCAATGGACCAACAATAACATATTAATAGCCTCTAACAAAACCCACCCACAAAATGGATCACTCACCAAATCATGTATCCAATATAATAATATAGCATGAAGATCAAAAGAATAAAAGGCATCGTGATTCCTCTTCACATGTGATTTACCACTCTCACACCTAGATGTATAACGTTATATGCTCATATCCCTTACACATATATCACATCACATCACATCATATCCCACCCATAAACTCATAGGGCACACATAACATCAAATCACATCCCATTTTCATCCACCTTGGAAACACATTACGGCTCACCGGAAGACATCTAGGAGATCAAAAAACAAAAAATAGACTAGTGGGGGAGAAGGGGTATCCATCCATCTGCATGACTACAATAATTTATGTTGGGGAAACACAATGATCTCAACACCTTTGACCTTGGTTATGGTAATCCATATCATGTGGGTTCTTATAAAATAAAGTAAAAAATGTAATATATATATATATACACACCGAATCTATTAGTTGACCCAAAAAACACAAGTGCATACCACATCACCACCACATAAAACACACCATCTATCAAAATATCATTTTCTACTATATGAAACACCACTCAAGCTCTACAAAATCCACCCAAAATTTTACACTTTCATCTTACAAGATTCTTTATGTTTCTTATTAATCTATTTAGAACACATAAACAACCATCCCATTATATTAAATTATAATCCGGTTAATTTATTCATTTCATTCAACATTGTACTTTTTTATCTAGCTGCATGGGAAACTAACAAAACCAAACCACACAACCAGCACAATACACATATCCACTGGTACAGAAGTACACAACCACCACCATTATCACATCTCATATACCAATACATATAAAAAATAATAACCATGCCTATCATCAATAATACAACCACATCCACTATGCCACAACCTCCGCACCAAAACCACTACACCCCAACCGCTGTAATACAACCAATGACCCATAACCACTATGTCACAAACTCTTACCACAACCTCTACTCTACAACCATTATTACCTATCAACTATCCTACAAAAACTATTCCAGAACCACTATTCCACATACTCTATGACACAACCTCTATTCCAAATCGCACAACTTCCCAACTATCACAGGGGAATATGAAAAACCTTAGTGCACATCACAACACACGTTACGTCATCAATAATTATTCATGGAAATTATATTTTATCTTTTTTATTTAAAATTATTATAAAAACCCTAACTATATGTCCAGGGGTAAAAAATTATTATCTAAATATGCATTATTTAACAATTTATTTTCATTCTATCAGAAAAAAACATAAAAAAATCCCTCATAATAATACATCTATAATGAAATCAAGGCTCCAAATGGCCTCTATTTTCA
Source organism: Viscum album (assembly GCA_963277665.1). Lineage (NCBI taxonomy): Eukaryota > Viridiplantae > Streptophyta > Magnoliopsida > Santalales > Viscaceae > Viscum > Viscum album. The sequence continues at coordinate 632,897,673 of OY728138.1, read as the reverse complement.
TAAATGGAATCATGAATTCACGATAACATTAAAAATATATATCAAAGTAGTAAATCATGCCATAACTCACCAATAAAAAAAATTTAGACATTAAAATTTATAATATGATTAAAATGAACCTTATAATCCAATTAATTTTTAGAAAAGGCATTAAAATCCGAAATATTGTGTCATATCTTCCATTTAAATTAAAAAGTTACTAAAAATAATATACAATACTATAAACCATCCATCAAAAAATAGTGAATCTACCTCTCACGTCAGGAAAAAACTATATGTCTTGTATTCATCCTTACACCATATTTTTAATATCCCACACATCAGGCTTTTCTTTAGGCCTCCTATGAGAACCTCCAACACAAAAAAATAATAAATGGACATCGATGTCATAGAACATTACATTAGATACCATTGAAATGATTCATTACTTCAAAAATATATAACCATATATGAAAATAATGGGGACAAAACATCAACACAACAATAGGCCTCTCAATGGTCTGATTACTCTATTATTCTACCACAAGCTAAACAGGACAAACCAAAAAGACATAGAAAATTTCCCAAAACCAGATCACCACACAACCACATCACCTAAACATCTGATATTGGTCACAATCCATGCACACAATACATTCACCTACATAACCATATAACCTCAAGATATCCCAAGGAAACAACCACTACAAAAAACAAAATGCACTACCAAAAATGATTGAATCGAAAAAAATTACTACCTATTCAAATACTATCCGCTCTTGGTAGTATTGAGTACCTCACACTATGATAACTATAGAATAGTTAATAATTCCCATTATTTAATAATTCCACACTTTAAATATGTCATTTTTTTATAACTCATTTCAATGCAATGAAAAAAATCACTTCTTATATCACAATAAGATCCAGACATCACGTAATCCATAATATTGATTAATGATAAACTAAAAAAAACCTAGGTAATAGGCATGCATTTGCATCTATTTATCCCAAGTTCCCTCCTCAAGGACACCATTCCCATAAAACACACATACCAATGGTATTTTCTTACCATATAAACCCATCTCTCAATGACTATAGATCCTTACCGATCTATCAATGAATGTCACATTTTCATCGATATCCGACTCTCCTCAATCAATAAAGGGGGATTCATATTGAAGATATTAATGGAGTGGGGACATGTTAAAGATGGAATGGATCCTCTAAAACTTTTGTGGCTAGTAAAAATAGTAACCCTCTTCACCAATAGGTCATATTACCTGAAAATACCAAACCAACCTAGGTGAAAGCTTACTCTCCTATAAAACCATTACTTCCAACAACAAGGGGAGACACTAAATAAAACATGGCCTCCAACATTGATCAATAAGGGCCTATATCTACTCTCTTTATAGGAATTTTTCCGGTCCATCACTTCCCTCTCCCATGCTCAACCCAACAATATCTTCTCAGTTATGCTGTACAACTAATTAGGACCATGAACTATCAACATTTCAATATCCATCTAGCATAACATAGAATGAAATGGATGAACGTGAAATAAATCATATACTGACATACCAATGGATGAGTGATAAGAAATGTTATGATAATAAATAATCAATGGTTGTTTTCATACCCAAAATCCATTAATGTTAATGATAAATCCCATTAACATATCCTTTAGCATCTTTATAGCCCACTCTAACTTCCCATCTGTATGTGGGTGAAATGTTGTGCTAAGATGCAACAAAAAGAAAATATCATGTTGAAATATAAAACTGAATTTTTAGGAATAATGATGATCTTAATAATAATTTTTACCATAGTAAAAAATGAATCCTAACTACATCATGTATATGAAACCACTGTAAAAAAATAAGGAACTCGAGTCATGGATTTCAAAAAATTGTGCTGATTTTCTCAATTGGTCCACAATCACCAAAACTGCATCACAACATCCAAATTAACTGGGAAACCCTAGAACTAAATCCATCATTGTTTCCTCCAATTTTCCAACAATAACATCCATAGAGTACAAAAAAAATCTATTGATACATGGTTCTTCATTTTCAAAAGTTTATAAATAAGAAATCTATCCCCAGACACTAAAACCGATAGTTTCATCCATGACCACCAAACATGTCTCCTAATGTCCTAATATATATTTTTCACACCATGATGTATCACTAATGGAGAGCTATCATTTTCATGGAGCACTCTCTAAAACATCTCCTACAAGACAATCATTATTTCCAAGAACCACACTCTCTTCCAACCATCCTCTAACTATCCCTCATGAGAATCATCATATTCAATAAGATCTTATATCAAATTTTATTATGAGCATCCCAACTATGAATCCTACACCACTCACATCAAGTAAAAATAAATGGTCATATGATAAAGAAAAAATGGTCTACTACACAAAACATCATCAAGATAAATCATTGAAATCTCCTTCATTATGTTCCTAAAATCTATATACTCTTGATCCACATCTACTAGGGGATTTTGACTCAATTCATTGAAAATACGATACCCTTACATTGGGTTTATGAGATCTGAAAATCATAATCTTAATGAATATCCAACCAAAAACACTATATCATATTTATATAATGTTTATATAATATATATCATATGTTTTTATGATATATCAAAACCATAAAACCATCACCGATGAGGTAATTCATCCTCAAATTTTGTGCGTATGTAAATACCATTATCTCCGAGTCATGGGTTGTATAGTAACACTCATTGGAACATAACTTACTATACCCATATTTTATCTCCACCCTATTCAATATCAATACACATCCCAAGACCAGATGAGTTGTAACACAGAAAACCTCAAACAATATAGTGTCTTTGGGAAACTGAACAACAGGAGAATTAACCAAAATCCCCTTCAATTAACCAAATTCTACTCAGAACTAATATTTCCACAAAAATTTTAGACCATCCTTATCAGCACAATTAATTGAGTAGAAACATAAGATGAATTAAGTACAAACATCTGATAATATCCTGTGAGAAAACAGATACAATGATCCTCTGACACATTCATGCTTACTACCCATGAGTAATCTTCTTTAACCATTAACATGACCACTTCTCCACTATACTGAGACAACACATGTCAAAGGAAACTCGCCTCTCAAGTAAAGAAGTCACACTTGAACAACATCCCATAATGTTGTCAGTGTAGATGGACCCACGAAAAAATATGAGATGTTTATCATTCTCAACATTTGAATTCAAGTATACCAAGATATCATCGATGAATATTATTATGTACCAATCCACGAACTCATGAAACTTACAGTTAAAATGAACTATGAACTTGGATGGTGCATTCATGACATAAAAAATCATGATCACATACTCAATGTTCCCATAAATACATATGAAAACATACTTCTAAATATAATCATTATTCACGCGCATGTGGTGATATCCAAAACACAAATCAATCTTCAAGAACTAAATCAATCTTCTCAACTGGTCAATCAGATCATCGATCCTTAGAAATGATAATATATTCTTAACTACTACATGATTCAACCTCTGGTAGTCTATATAAAACCTCTTACTACATTATTTATTCTTGTAGAAAAATACCGGATAACATCATAATGAAACGTTGGATCAATCAATTCACCTATACAACAGATCATCCACCTACAGATTCAATTCATGATACCCCTTGGGCTCCATCCAGTTGACTATAATAAAAATTAGAGATTCAATTAGCTAAAATGCTATCCTGAACTATATTTCATGTCAAGGTAGTTATTCATTACCTCCACTAAGAAAAAGTATAATAACTCCTTCAAAACCCAAGGACCATCCCCAATTAAAAAATTTACAGTCAACTCCTCCTATAGAAAAGAATAGGATACACTTTTCTATGACTGAACCAAAAACCTTACTAGAAATTGAACTTTACTTATTATCCCTCCACATAAAAAAATAGTGTCTTGATAGAAATTATTCAATGAATTCAGAAATATAATATATAATATTCATACCAATGTTAAAATTGAGAGGATTTATATATAACCAGAATAATTCCACCACTAACTAGGGTTTTCCTATCACAAATCCACATTCTTGATACACATCAAACAAGGAATCATATCCTACAAGTAGCATAGATAAAACTAGTGGAAATGGATGCGTCACAAAAATATAGTCCCAACATATAGAAAAAATCCAACCAAATAATGATGTGTGAGGCTCCTCATTCTAATACACCCCATAGAAGGGTAGATTATAAACTAAAAGTACCTCAATAAACTCTAGGATCTCATGGAAATACTGGATCTAATGCATGTATCTAACCATGACTAGATCCTACACTCCTATGATTAAGGAATCCATGATTGTTCTCTTTCTAGGGTCTCTGTGGACAAAGACCATCACGAGACTGACCTATGACAACTCCTCCTACTCTGAGATGATGAAATGAACTTTTTCCCATATCACTGGTATTATCTCAGAGGAAATGATAGCTAATGAAAAGTGGCATGACCACCTATATGAAACTAGCCTCCATGGCTGGTCGAACACTAATCCTAGTGTGTCCCATATCTCTCACTGATATGGAATATAAATGTAAAACTTGAGAATGGTTCATAGAAACCACATTTCCCTAAAGATCAATAAATAAACTAATGTGGTTAGTTCACCATTGAACGGAACCTTGACTTCTTGAACACTTATGACCCACAACCCAAAGCTGTACTCCTAAAAAAACTCCACTTTCCACCCATTTGTGGATAAAATACCAAGGAATGGATCTTATATATAACATAAACCAATTTATTTACCATTTGAAAAGTTAGTAGAATAAATGGAGTTACCACATACCAGAATACTGGATGCAAACCCTACTCTAATAATCCCCTATTGAACCCACGATTTCCCATTCTAATAATACCCTACTGAAGTGAGATCAACTCTAGTATCTTGGATTCCCTCATCATCGATAATAAAAACTCTAACTACAACTCCAATGTCACCACACATATGCTTCATTATAGTAACAAACAGATTACATAAATAACTAACATGCACCTCTATGAATCTGAATAATTGCCAAAACACCTAAAACTTATCTTATTATTAGATCATATAGAAAGTAATATCGATCTACTTTATCCAATCACCTATCCCATATATGAGACACTCCCCTCGTACATACCCAAATTATGTCGTTGAATGGAATGATAACCCCATTGTCATAACTCATCCTGGTCGACTAGTTCGTCCCTCTAACATTCAACTTGATCAGCCTAATGATCCTCAACTTCCTGAGAAACTCATTAATCATTAATAAGATCCATTAATGAAAACATGTAGAACAAATTAATCCCATTATGATGGATATTTATCATGTATTATTTATATTATTCATTTTATTTTCCCTAAATATCCATTTCAAAAAAATTGTCATCAAGAAGAATGTGACTCCCATATGTATCTACCCAACAAATAGTTCCACCTCAAATGGTCATTTAGTAAGATTATAGTTTGTTTACTAGATCATACGAGGGGCCTAAATTAAAGATTCATATCTCATCTTCCTGACCTATGGTATTCACCAATCAGAATTTTTAATAATTTCAAACCATCTCTGAAATCCACTCTAATCCTAACTTCAAACTCCATCCAATCTATCAACAATCACCTCTAATATGACTTTTTCATTACCCCATCCCATCAATGATGTGTCAATGAAGGGAGAGAGAGATAATGACCCGCTATGTCCTACCTTTATTAGGCCCTACATTGGTGATTATCATATAGGGTATAAAAATATCATAATATGGGAGGATTCACCCTATGTAATTATGAATTGATTAGGATATTGGATTAAAAATTACAAAAAACAAGTCCATGAGAACATATAGGGGTAATCCACGATTCCTCCCACAATGCATGTATAATCTAATAATGATACATATTAAAATTTTCTATTTAAATGCTAATGAATACTATGATAGACTCTCAACAACCACTCTGAACCAGCTAGTAATGGCTATCTATTTCCCCAACATCATCATGATAACTGAAAATAGTTTATATACCTAGGGTGATGAAAACGAGTCTACATAGTTGGTATATAACCAAGACCTCATGTGAACATGTGAGATGATCATGTTAATTCACCAAAAAAATAGGGGAACCGACAAAAACTTATGTGGGTCATAAAAACAAACCCATCCACACTATGGATTGCTCACTGAATCATGTATCCAATATAAGGACATAACATCAAGAGACCAATAATGAAACCCACCCTACTGCCTCTCCACACTGATTTTTTTCTCTCATACCCCAATGTCAAATTTTGTTTTCTCCAGTCCATTCAAAACAAATGACATCAAATAACATTAGAACCCACTCAAATGCACTTGGTCTATGAATAACATCAGATCACATCACATCCTTCCTAATAGAATTTCTGAAAGACATAAAATCTCACCAAAGAAACTTGGGAAAACACATCCCAACTGATGGTACATAGATAGAGATGGGGTAGCTAGCCATTTGTATCACTACTATAATAGATTCTTGGAATAACACTCAGAACAAAACAACACTAAATGTTGGTAAGGTGATCCAACTCGGTTGGGGTTCATATAAAATATTGTAAATATACCTGATATATATAGATAGAACATAATACCCAACCAATGGGTTCACACCAACAATACTAGTGAATACCATGCCACTACCACAAACCACACACCCAATATCACAATTACCACCACCTCTATATTCAACAACACACAACTACCACACAATCCACACAAAACATTCCATACAACTGTACCAACACACATAAAAATATCCCTACCCCACACATCCACCACCACCATCACATCTCTTCTCCCAATCCATATCAAAACACAATAACAAAAAATCACATTCATCACATAACCAAAACCACCATGTAACACGACCAATGTTTTGAAACCCATACCCCACAAACATTGAGATAAAATCATTTTGACCGAAACACTATGTTGCATCCTCTTTGTTATAATATCTTTTCCACAATACCAATGTGAAAACTAATGAACCACATCGATTTTACCAAAAACACTATGTTAAAACCCCTACTCTATAAGCTCAGTACCACATATTATAACTACCAAAGCCTTATAAAGAAACAAAACACGAACAACCAAACATCGCAACAAACATTCCAGCATCCATAATTGTTTTAGATGAATTATCAAATATCATTTATACATAATATAGGTCTTATAAGACAAAACAAATATCTATGGGAAATATATTTCCAACAAAAAATATGATCTTAAAATTTTAATTTGGGTGCAATCACACAAAAAAGAATCATTGGTCGTCATAAGAGAACAATTATAGTATAATCAAGGATACCAATATCCCTTATATTAATAATTAGTGACATGAATTAATAATAACAACAAAAAAATATATTAGAGTAGTATAGAATACAATAAATTACCATACCTATCAATTTTATACACACAAATTTACAATATTACTTTGTCAACCCATGTTATCCAGTAGATGTTATGAAAAAAGAATAAACTTACAACACATACAAAAAATGTGGGAATGATGATCCCTTGAATCAATAATGAATTCCAAAATCAATACACACATTAGGGAGAATAAAAAACATACCCCAAATAACCTCTGTACACAGAACTCGTGAGTCATCCTAAAACACACCAAATGATCAAAAACATTCATCCACACATACACCCCAACCCAATAAACATCACTATAGTAAATCCATACATAATAATGGAACAAAACACATTTGATTTATATAATAACTCACCATATACCATTTATGGGAATCCAATGATTGATCTTCAATTAATGAATCCCAAGGATATTAGAGGGAAAGATGATTGATTGTTTGGAAATGAGAGGAATCCCTACTTGGCATAGGGTTTACATAAATCCCAAGAACTAAAAACATTTATAATTTAATTTCATAGGTAATTTACAAGTCTTTTAGACTTTTCACATCATATAGATGTCAATTTTTTAGTACCACTGAATGACACATCACCACTTCCATTTAAATCACTAATTCAATACACATTATGTTGCATCCCATTAACCAAGAATCAAAGTCATTAAACATTAAATTCATTTCATGAAAACTCTATATTATGTGCATACATCCTTCCATCATATTTTTAACAAAAAAAATCTCTAACCTCACTCTAGACCACCTCTGAGGATATCTAACTCAAAAAACAGGAAAAGTGGTGTATTGGGAGGACACACAAAATAACTTATAACCTGGTAATCTAATAAAATTGTTGATCAATTTAACATTAGTATAAATATTTCATTATTAAATAAATATAGTTATATATGGGTAAACTATTATTACATATTGTAATGCATTATTCACAATGTATGAAATTTTATGCGACCAACATTCACACATACTAATATATATATATATATATATATATATTAATTTCGTTTAATCTTTTCAAAATTATATTTATGTGACTTACAATATTCTCATGAAATTTAGAATATAAAAATAAATATTTAACAAATATAGACATAATAAAAAGTGATTTGTTATGGAAAACACTATTCATAAGATCCTTGAATAAATCTGGTCCATTCGATCACCCAATTGGAACAACAAAAAATTCATAATTCTTAAATGTGAAAAAAATGAGGTATTTGGAATATATTAATCCATTATCATAAATTTATTATACCCTAACTTGAGATCAATCTTTAAAAACTACTATTCTCACAAGAGTTTATCAATATAATCATTTATAAAAGTAAAATGAATCGTTTTCTAACATTTATTTTATTAAGGGATCTATAGTAAATGTAAATATTCATTGTACCATCATTTTCATTGACATAAAAATAATGAGAAATCCAAGGTGATTTTCTTTGACGAATGAAAAATTTAACCAGAAATAACAATAGAATCTTCATCAATTATAGAAGTTCTACTTAAACCATTCAATAAGGGTGTTTGAAAATAGGTTTAGAACAAGGAAAAATGATAATTTAATACTCAACGTCATGATATAGAATAAAACTAGGGAAATCCTTCTAAAATAAATACACTTATTCATTCACTACTAAGGCATCACTAACAAAAAAATAAATCTTTTCAACAACATGATCTAGGTAACATTCACAACAATATTTAAACAATTTTAATTATTCATAGTATGATATAAATATTATGAACACATTTAATAATAGTCTGTTAGATTTGAAATGAATTTTATCATGATAAAATTAAATTCAATCTATACAAAAAAATAACATAAAAGTATTTAGTTGGTAGTTATATATGATTTTTTGGAAATAACACCCCTCTAATAACAATATGAGTATTATTATAAATCTTTGTTTCATTTATATTTCTACCTTATGTTTTTAAAAATATTAAAATTCTTATTTATTGAGGATTTATTTCGATTTTATATAAATATATATTAATTATTAATGATTGGGAATAACTAATGCCATAATGGCATAGTCATTAATTGAATTAATAGAAAACACACTTTTCACAACATTATTTTGTGGCCCAACGTCAACTATGGTAGTTCAAAATTATTTGGGGACACATTTTTTCAGCCAGCCATGATGAATATCTAATTATGTGAATAATGTTAGAAACATTTTATCATAATTACCAAACTTATTGTTACTAAATCAACTCACAATTTCTTATTTTTTTGTTATAATATTCTTTCATTATTTATTAAAATATTTATTGTCATGATACCTATTAAAACTTACCTTAATGTTAATACATACCATATAGAATGAAAAATTCCTTGGAAATTATTTTCCCATAATTATAATACCTTCAAAGATTATATATATATTTATTTGTTAACTGCTTATCGATTTCATTGAACATTGAATACTTTATTCTTTTATCATCCTATGGAATAGAAATATCACTAAACACCATCAAAAAAAATTATAGGAAAATAAAAAATTTCTCATCATAATATTGAATATAATATAGGATATACAAAGTCATTTTTAAATTGTTCATCACACTTGGATATTGAATATTTAAATTATTGTTTCAATTTGAATAATTATTTTTTCATCCTTAGTTGAACAACCATTGAAATATATTTTAATAGATATAGACTCATGTTTGTGTCCCATTCCATGGAATCAAGAACATCTCCCTATATCTATTATTATTTAACAAATAACTCAATAAAATAGATTCAACATAAAAATTATAAATGGAATGAGTTACCTTTTGACATTATGATCATCACATGAATTCAACTATATTTTCTGGAGCATTTATCAATCTTTATGCTACCACTGTATTGGATATTCCACCTAGTTATAGAGGGAGTTGTATCATAAAATACTCAATAATCAACATATTATTTAATTATTAAATATGATTTATCACTAAAATAGATGAAATTAATATTCATTTCCCATATAAATTTAAACATAACTATAATAAATTGTTCAATTATAATTCTATACATTCTAGGATACTAATTTGGAAGGATATTTTACTCTTGATACCGTCCTAAATAACCTTAATTATTTTCTATATAGAAAAAACATTCAAAACTAACATATTTTAAACAAAACAAAACATTGTAATAGTCAAATGTTATATCATTTAATCTTAACTAAATTTTATAATATTTCAATGGTAATATATTTTTATAAATTTTATCATTAAATTTGACTAAAAAATAAGTATGATTCCAACTATAAGTACCCCACCATTAAAAAGATAAATATTATGATGTCTTTATTAATTATATCACAATTTTATTTTTTAGGGATCACTAATTATTATTGTTTTATAGAGTTAGAACATAAATAGTACATAAAAACACATTTATTAGAAAGTGGAAACATAAAAAAGTATCCCTTATTACAACTATATTAATATTTTCAAATGAAGCATTTTTTCCATTAATGAAATATACTCAGGGCATTTTTCATGAATTATTATTTACTATTTACCATTCATAAACAATATGAAGATAATTTTAAAACATTTGATGATCAAAAAACTTTAAAAAGGTACATAACAAAGAAGAAACCTTTTATTTTTTAGAAAAAAAATAACAGCAAATATTTACCATTATAACCATATTTTGTGAATGTATTTGTAGATCATATCCATATAAAATGAATACATATTTTGATATAATTGAACCATTAAACCCTATATAATAAAAATAATAATACCTTTTTTGTCACATAGAGAAAAAATTTCATTCACCATGCTAAAATTGTTCTAAAAATAACTATAGCTTAGTTAAATAAATTAGATAAACTAATATTTATAACTCACTCCAGATTGATGAAGACATGGAATATTAACCAATGTATTGGAGAGTTATAATGGGGTTCTTTAATCATATAAGCTATATCAAACTCACCCATACTATAATTTATATCAGCACCACCAATCATATATGTCAAAACCCCAGCCCTAGTAGGCTAGATTTAGTGGTTATGTTATTATATTGGTTCTAGTTAAAGGTGATCACATCCCAAAGGACTTAATGTTTACTTAGTATCAGTGAACAAGACATATAATTAGGTATTTAATAACATTTGAATGTATGAAATACAACATACTAAAATTAATAATTTTGAATCCATGAATAATTTCAATTAATCCTTCATCATATCCTTTGGAAATTAATCCTAATTAGAGTAATCATGGATTTTCAGTCAGAGTTAAGGAAATTAAAAGCTCCCATGAATAAATAATGAGTAATAAATATGTAAAAAATTAATATGGCAAGGAAATATCTGAACACACATTACTTTTAATCAATAAGCCGAATATAATTATTAGATATGGCATAATCAATATATAAATAAACAATAATTGGACACATATTCCGTTTAACAGGTAACATGAAGATCAACATTATATAACGATTAATCAATGTGGTGTAGTAATTTTTTTACTAGTTTTTACTGAAGCCTCATTAATAATTTAAAGCAAATACATATTTCAAAGAGGGTATAGGGAGACCCATTACATGTCCTGAAGTCCCAAGACCATGTGGTTTGAATACATGGACCGAAATCCCATTTTTGGCCAAAAGGGCCCTTTAGTAAATAGTGATACTATAGTACTTGGGCTCCTACAATTCCATTGCCACTGTTTTTCTAGCTATAGTTCCATCATTGCTATAGTTCCACCATTTCTATAGTTCTACTGCTGCTATAGTACTGTTATAGTTAACTACTATAGTGATACATCAGAACCCCAGAAATTCATTCAGGCTCGGATTTGATTGTCAGTCTTTTAGATGCCAAAGAGGTTCCTTTACGACATGGTTATCAGCTCGTTGGTAATGGAATGGTAAATAAGATAACACGCATTTAACTAAATAAATAATATGAGCACATAATGAATACATGTGTTATATAAATTTAATAATCTCATGGATATTAATAAATAAAATGATAAATAAGTATATTCTTTATATTAAACATCCTGACCTCAGAAATCATGATATATATACCATCGTTACCTTGTATAAGATCCATTAAAACTCTGTGTAAAACTCCCATTTAATGAGATCTTAATGATTTACCTCATGATACTATCAATATATCTAGGGTTTATATAATTCTTCTCCCAACACATCACTATATTTCCAATGCATTCCTCTTATATAGAATGAACATAATGACTTATCAATAAAAGTTTTATTGAATAATGTATATAGAATATCAATACTTTACTTTGAGATAAAATAAATTTATTAATATAAAACTCTATGCTAAAATTATATAATTTTAAATAAATAAAAATATTAATGATAAATTGTGTAGATATTTATGTAAAATGTTTGTCTAATGATTATGAAGAAGTGAATAATTCATGGGAATGTTTTTTATTACAATAATTAATAGTCAATAGGAATGTAAAAATTTTCCCCAATTAAACTAATCAAAACCCTTCAGATAATGAATAATATTGGTATCATTAAAAACCCACATATGAATATATGTAATATAATTTCTTTTTATTAATGAATAGAAAAAAATAAAAAAATATTTTAAAATTGACTTGAGGAAAACTACCATTTCACATTTGATAATAGTGATAATATAAAAATAATTACTATAATATCAAGATACTCATTTTTATTAAATATTTCCTTTTATAATTGTAATTTTTTCTTCAAATAAATAGATGTTCATGATAGAAGTAATTTTCTATTTACGCTAAGTACATTAAAACAAAGATTCCTTCACTAGTTTTTTATGTAAAGTAAAAAGAAACTTTTTTGGAAAAATATAAGATGATTGATTTCTAATTTTTTTGTAAAAACCAATTATTATTAATATTGGTCCCATAACATCACAGTAGTACACTTTTAAAAAAAATTGAAAAAAAATTGAAGAAAAAAATCTTTGAGGGAACTATAAAATGACATTTGATTTTATTAAAAACATTTTCTTAATGATTTTAAAAACTAAATAGTAGGAAATGGTATTATTAATTGAAAAAATCATCAATAAACAGAGGGGAATAAAATTAAGGTTTTTAATTATAAAATGATAATATAATTTCCTACAATGTAAAATAAATTATAAAGAGACTCAAATAAAAAAAATTAAACCTAAATCTCTGACCACTTTTGTAACATTTGAGTCATATTTTCCACTACATGATTTACATAAATGAAAAATTTAAAACCATTAATATAAATTGATTCTATATATAGATTCTTAAATTTGATGAAGATACACCTCACCAAACGAGATATGTGTATAATGTTAAAAATACCCCAAAGAAGAAAATTTGGGGCGATAAAGCCATTAAATGATTATACCATTAAAGTGACTATTAATAAATGGATTGATTATTCATATAAAATGACATTCAACAAAAATGGTTAATTAAAACATAATATCATGAAAATACATTACATATAATCTAATAATCTAAAATGGAATGAATAAGTAATTTTTTCCAATGAAATGAAAATGAGTTATGAAGTTCTTTATAAGAATGTAATTTTCATGTTAGGTATTCTAGAAAGAATGAATTAAAATTAAAATATAAAAGTATCATGATGTAATAAGTATTAACTAAAAAACATTTTAACTTTGATATATACCATCTATATAATGAAATGTATTTCATAATATTACAAAATGTCTTAATGAATGGACATTGAGTCAAAATCCCTTACCACAACACCATATTTAGTTAATAACATTGTAACATCATGTAAAATAATTTTAATGATGTTATTAATTTATAACATAAACATATTCATTTATATAATATCATAATTTATTATACTATATCATTATCTCATATATATGTTAACAATTATTATTATTATCATTATTATTAATTACCATGTTTCCACATTCATGTTTTGTCCAAAACTTGTTTGTTATTGTTTATATAATATTGTAAAATAATCTACATAATTTTCATTAGGATATTAATATCATGTTAATTTATCCAATCCATTTTTAAAATAATTTTAGAATGTTATTCATATAAAATATGTTCTATTGCTTCCTAGACAAGATAGGTTGTACATACACATGTTTTACGATTTCATTCCATTTATGGGTGAAAGGATAAGTAATTAGATGATATCAATATGTTTAATAATTAATATCATGTCATATGTTTCATATATATGAATTATTTTCCTCATTATTAAAATCTATATTATTTGATGATGGAAATAAATTATATTATTTTCTGAGGTGGTAGTCTGCCGTACATATGAGTGATCACATTGTTTCCCTTTTTGAGGTAATGGATATGGATAAATATTATTATATAAAACTAATAATAAATATAATTTATATAATGGTTTTATTATATTGTATCATTTAAACCATAATTTAATGAGGGTTAATTTATTAGAAAAAATACCTTAGTGAGGCCAATTACCTTTGCTTAGAAGGACCTCATTTTCATATCTATTAAGTAGCTTAGGGTTAATATTTTGGTAACACCACCCCCAATATATTGTTGATAATGATCTTGGGGGGAATTTTTGATGTTTTTTAATGAAAATGTTCCTATATGTGTGACTAAGTGATGAGAGGGAGAATACGTTTATAAATTTAGTTGGAAATATAAGAAATATTTGAAATGAAAAAGTCATAACAACATTTTTGACATTTTAAAATGATAAAAATGGAACATTATCAAACTGTAGTAGTTAAAAGGTATAAAAATGGCATTAAATTTCAATTTATAAATTTCTAGGTAATTTTATATCTTATATTTTTATTTTAACCAACAGGAAAACCCATTTTCACATTTTCCATGTTAAACCAGTTTTACTATTTTCACTATTTAATATGAAAATATAAGTTCAAATTATTATATAATATAAATTATGATTATTAACAACATGAAATAAATTTAAAAAAATTTAAATTCATATAAATGGATGAAGTTAATTTAAAATAAAACACACAGGAATGTTAATATTAAGTCTCCATGAAATTCATCATTCAAGCATAATTATATTTATTATTTACTCTGTCACCTGTATTAATAATAATATGAATTTAACATTATATCGATAAAAATATAATATAAATAGTTTATTTTATAAATTAATCATTAAATATTTTATTCCTTCATTAAATATTTTTTATCATTATTCATTTAAAATGTCTTTTAGAAAGATTATTTATTAAGACTAAATAAAAACATATATAATAAATGATTTAACAATGAATCCAAAAAAATGAAATATTTTTTTTAATATTAGATAAAAAAATTTCTTTTTTTAAAAACAATTAAATAGAATTTTAGACTATTTAATTTAATGAATAGGAATAAAAATATTTGAATCGTCAATATTTCATACATATTCACAGATAAAAAATTATTTTTATAAAAACCTAAAAATGTCTCCCTAAGATAATATTGATATGATTATTTTTACATTGATATAATTTTAATAAAAAATATAAAACTATAATAAATTTATAATAATATCAACATAAATTTTCCAATAAAACTATTTGTTTGAAGAATATATATTTGGAAGCATAAAATGAATTTATTAAAAAATATATTTGTTATTTACTAAAAATAAATATTTATTGAATGGTACATGTATATATATTTCATAATTATATTAGTCTTATTAATACCCTCTAATTCAACATCTAGTTTATGATGCTCATATTTAATTATTATCTGACAGTTCATTTTGGCTTGGTGTTTCGTGTCATACACACTATCAAATCTAATATTTTTCTTATAATATCATGAGGATGAATATAGGTAATGATATCAAATATATATTATCTATTTAAATGAAATATACTTTCAAATATTAGCTATTTATTAACTCTCATCCACAAATATATAGAATCCCCATAATTTTTAATTGTGCTCTAAAATAAAGGGTTTGATATTTGAAATAACAATTGTTGAAAACCAACAACGTCAATATGGTTAAAATATACCATCTTGTTTATAGGGAATAATATTTATGAATTTGATATATAATAACACATAAGTATGTTTCCAAGTAGTAGAACATTGTTTAGATATGGAAACATTGTCATAGATGAAATGAGTAAATATTTTTGGATAGAGATGAATAATATTGATCATAAGTTATTTAATGACTAAAATACCATAAATAGGTTATTAGTTAAATGATCAATGATCATCTGAAAAAAAAGAAAATTGGATTAAATTTCTTCTTCAAGATAATGTTCTTGATTTTTATTGGAATTTTTTTACAATCTGATATTATATATAAGTATTAAAAATTAATATATTTTGATTTTATATGCATAGGTTCATCATTTGGTTATGCATCGATCAATTTAAACATAACTTATTTCACAATAAATTGAATATCCAAATTGAATTTTAATTCCTAAAGCATTAAAATTAGATTTTAAAGGACTACTATATCCATAAAAGAGTTACATGTTTTCCCTCAATTTCAAAATATATAACAAATCCAAAAACATTTATCCCATGTTAATAAAACACCACAATCACTATACCAAAACAGTAACCTAAAATATCCGACATAATTATTTTACTAAAAATAATAAAAGAAAAAACTCGGCATTACCTATTTCATTATATTTTCTAGTGGTACATACTACACATTTTTTACACTTTGGTTGGTGGTTTATGCATCACCTCCTCACCTGATGCAACAGGTTGTTACCCTATATATAGGATATCATTTTTCCAAAACAATATTAATTTAATTAATATATTCTTCCAAAATTGAGATGACACATAATTACCACATAATCAATGATTTTATAAACCTTAATTTTTTTGAATATAATTATTTTTATATCCTAATTAATAATCTCAATATTATTTTATAAAATTTTCTTATACTAATCCATTGTGATTTATTGAAATAATTTTATCCAAAAGTAACATTATTCTTCATAAACTCCCTTCAAATAAAACAAAAAATATCATTAAATAAATTAATCATATTATCAACCTTATAACAGTTAAACCAATATGGTATCCATAATTTTATGAAAAATATTATATAAATAAACACATGCTTACAAAATTTAATGCAATAATCATACATTTCATGATTCACATAACCGAAATACCATTAATGAAAATAATTATTAAATTAAATTTCTGAATCAAAATACCTAAATACTTCAACCCATTAACATAAATACCTTCATTCTTTAGTGTACTAGTTATCCATTAAAATAGTGCATTGACTTTGATAATTCCATGATTCTTCACATTCAAGACAATGGACAATAAATGGATTAAAAATATGAAAATTATTTTTCTCTATTGAAAAACTATCATAATATAAACAATTCATTAATTTATTACCATATTTTCCACAAAAAATACATTTCCTTCTTCTGTTGAGAAATTCTCTATTGGTGTCAACTTATACAATTTTTAATTGAAAGAAAACAAACCCTTTTCCCTCCATTGTGGCCACCACTCTAGCTATTATGGGTGTTCATCCATTAAATCATTGGTAAGTATAGTAGTTATATAAGGTATATTTTTATAATTATATATCCTGATAACTAAATAAGAGTAATAATTATACATCTATGTAAATTTATCATCCCATTTTTCTTTCTATAATCTCCACGTTTTCCATTGTATTAAATATTATCATGATTTCATTGGGTTACATAAATGAAAAATAAATTCATTATTTGAGAACAAAATAATTTCATTAGAAAAAACATTAAATCTTTTAAAGGATGTATAAATTACGACAAAATCTTTTTAATAAATGAATCCTCCGGCTTATCCTAGTTCATTCATTGTCACCATCTATTAAAATACATCACGATGTTTCATGAAGAAATTGTGAATTATTCATTGATCACAGATCACATTTTCATGACATCTAAAATTTATTATGATTTGAAGATGATTTTTTATAATAGTGTATACCTTAGGTAATATCTCAATATTAACTGGAGGATTAATGTTTTTAGGTTCAATAAAACATATAAATGTTCAGGGTTGTTTTAAAAACTATTTTTAAAAATTAACATTATTTAAACAATATTGAACCTTACAAAAAATATTATATTCAAAAATATGAGAAAATGGATTCGTTCTGAGATCACTAATCATGTTTAAATTTCACATCTCGTTGAGATTAATTTAGGATTTATATTAGTATTTCATTTATATTACTCTTAATTTTAATTAATTAACATAAATTTTATATCAACACTTGTTGAACCAAAATATAACTTAACAATCATATTGACAAAGTCAACCTCTAATGAATGGTATAATATATTACAAAGAAAATTAAAATCTCTATTAAGTGGGGAAAATCCTCATTTTTCCCAATATGAGCAACACAATTCACACACTAAAACTTTCACACTACCTGAATGGACCGAAGGGCTCTTTTTTTATTGATTTTTGATAACCCCACTTTCAAGGGATGAGGGGGGACCCTTACAAGTCACATAGTATTAGGTGATTACATTTATAGTTGTCTTGAGATACATTAAATGACTCTAAGGTCATAAAGAATTCAACCAGATTATAATTTCTAGGAACTACCCCTTCCCAGCATCTGTATCATGATGGTAGCTCTCCACCTTCACATGGCTGTCTGGATAAGCGTCCCATGAAATCATAGGCTGGTACCGATGTCATAACCATACCCTCTCATTCTTTACCAATCTATTTGGTCCTACACTGGTGATTGTGCCTGTTCTGAATCCTCCTCTAGGGCTGCTCTTTTTTTGTAGAGACTCTTTGGGGAAACTGCATGTAGAGACTGGCAGCTACAACACTGCAATTGTAACTACTACAGTAACTACTACAATACCACACAGTGCCTGCTATAGTACTGCTATAATACTTCTATAGTACCCCCAGAAATATGCCTCCCTCTAGTTTCGAACTTGGGTCTCGTGGATGCACTTAAGGATACCTCACCAAATGGGATGTGGATCCTGTTCAAACATTCACATTGATCAGTTAAAAGTAAAGATCATTCCAGTTGGTTAAAATTAAAAAATTATTCAAATATTAATAAACATAAGATACATCAGAAATAATTTTTTTCAGACCCTAAATAAATAAAAACAATGAAAATACTTGTTTCATAAATATCTTTAAATTATTTATGTCACCCCCATAATAAAATCCCACCATTAAACCCATCTTCGATTAAAGGAGGAAGCTGAGGAGGGTCTCATTATTCATTTAAGTTGTCCATATGAGTATAGGTAACTCATGAACCACTATAGTGATGAGAGTAATACTTTTTAACTCAAAAATGGAATCCCTTCACTCCTTTTTATATTATAAAATTATGGTTCTAATGGTCCCCTTTTATAGAAAAAAATTGTGTAGTTGTTTTGGGATCCTAGATTTCAAGAAACAGTTTGTGTATCGATTATGGGCTATTAAACGGAAATATCTGAACATGAAAAAATAAGTTAGTCCATGGATGAAAAAATTACTATGTAAATGTAATATATGGATTTTATTGGAATAATATATCTACATATGTGGCTGAAATGAAGAGCCTTGATTTTAACATCATGAAGATTTAGTTTCTTGGAAGGATCTACTTTTTTGGTCCCCTTGTTAGATAAATAGTGTTGGTTTTATTAAGAATATTTTTAGCCTAACTATTTTTGGATCATCCAAAAACAATTCATCCTATTTAGTTACACATATTTTCTAGAGTAGTCATTTGGGTTCATTTGTGTTCTGGGATCCAGTGCTATTTGGCCCACTTAACATTAATCCCATCGTGGGCTCTCAAAATCACATTCCCCTATAATGAAAAAATCAAACAAAGTGAACTTTAAATATTTCAGGGTAATGATATTAAATAATTGAATAAAAAATGGAGAGAACGTTTAATTATAATTGCAATTTATAATACAATTTTAGTTTATCATTTTGGTATAAAGGATGAGAATTAATATTGAATAACGATACAATCAAACCCACACACCTAAACATTTTCACTCCTAAGAAATGACTATTTCCAAAATGATACATGTATAAGTAAAAAAATAATGAATATTTAAAATTATAAAAAAAAAATTGATGACTGAATTGTGATTAATGATTAAACAACACCAAGGAGTTATTCTCAATGATCATAGAAAAACATGTTTCATAAATATTATCTGAATGAAATTTTAGGAGATTCTTGATAACAATATACGAAATTAATTCAAAAGTGAAACATGTAAATAACCATCCAAGTGTCTATGTGAAAACCTTTTCATACTATTCTTTCATATTTTTTCCATTAAATTTCATTTATTTTAAAAATTTTGTACTTACATGATTCTTTCCATTGAA
The DNA here is from genome assembly GCA_963277665.1 of Viscum album. NCBI lineage: Eukaryota > Viridiplantae > Streptophyta > Magnoliopsida > Santalales > Viscaceae > Viscum > Viscum album. The sequence goes on along the minus strand of OY728138.1, from coordinate 632,876,816 downwards.
CCGAACCTACACCGTTTTCAATAGAATTTAATGATCCACTCACTTAAGAATTTCTAGATATTAAACTAAATGATATCAACCAAGATAGACCATATACATATATTTCTTCACTCCCCTTAATATTTTTTAGGGTATACAATAGTCTTATAACAGGTACAAATGTATAGTTCAATTTGTTATAGTAACCAAAAATATCATAAAAGGAACAAACATATGGGAACATAATTTTATAATGTATAGAGACCCTAATATAAAATATATATACCTTATATTTGGTTTGTGATATTCAAACATCTTTTTTGGGTGAAAAGATGTGGGGACATATTACATGGCATAATTTTTATATAATCAAATCACACAAAGGGTATAAATATTTTCAATGGTTTCATTGTGACATAAAAATTGATATTGATGAAAAAATGACCAATTTACTTGAAAAATACATACCTCAATGGTAGATTCATCATATAACACACATTCCATTTTTGAAAACAAAATATTATTAAATATTAAAATAACATTAAATAGAGAAATTTATCAAGAATTTTAAATAATTCTAAGATTATTTGGGAATAAAAAATGAAAATTCATACACAAAAGGAGGGTATGTAAATATACTATATATTATCTGAAATGAAAAAATAGGAACAATGATTAAAATTAAATTTAATATTAGAAATTAGGGAAAAGTAAAATTACTATGAATCAAACTAAAAATTTAAAAATTATGAATGATTATAACAAATCGTAAATAACCATAGAATATAACCATCCCCCCTTCCATTGGTTTAGTGTTATGTGTCCTTAATAAAATGAAAGAGAATGTGGGAAGGAAGGATAAAGCATGGTAGCTGTTGTTGGTTGATTTCATTATAAACATGTACTTCCTCCATCAGTGACTCTAGAATGACTCTGTCAAACTATTTCATCCCTTGAATATAGTGATGTATTGTTTTTTTCAGCATTTTGTAACTTAACAAAACCAAATGAATAAATATTAGTAATAGTTTATAGTCCAAACCAGTGAAATAACATACTTACATGAAATAGTATAATTTCATCTAAAATGAGTACCTACTAGAAATTGTATAATTGGAATTGATGAATGAGGAGGTCTTGGAATCATGTGATATCTCCTTATACATAAAAAATTAAATATATGAATCCCAAATAATTATCTCCAGATTCTGAATCTCTAACACACTTTGATCACCTACAACAGAATGATTGGAATTTCACTGTATAATGACTCATAAGGATGGGTTCTCTAAATAAATAGTTATGTGATAGCTCTATCCACCTATAATGTGATAAGGTGAAATTATAATTGGAGTTTAGAAGTAATCTTGTTAATCCAATAATGATTCAATGATTCTAAGAGTAATATATTGTATTTTGGGTAGAACCATTTTTTAAATTTTTTTGTACATCTGGTTTTGAAACCACTACAAAATTATTTGTTTTGGTGATATATAGTAAACACTCGATGCCATCCCCCATACTAAAAAAATTAATTATGTTGTTCAGTTCTAGAAATGAGAATCGTGGTCTCTAATAATGATCCTATGAAAACCATTACTATAAAAAATGAGGTTTTCCAAAAAATAGTAAACTATTTTAAAATAATTATTCATAGTGTCTCTTACCACTAACCAATTTGGAAAATAATTTCTTCTATAAGAATGTACATATTTCTAAATGAATTAGAAAAATGGTCCCATTATGTCAATTCCCCAAATATCAAAAAAATTATTTAATGATAAGGGGTTTTGGGGGAATTTCATTTCATTATGAGGAAACCCAAATTCTTTAGTAGTGAGTAAAATACTTATATTAATGGTAGGAATCAATAAATATTGGTGTCTAAAAGTTATAATAATTTATTACCTTATGAGAAGTATGTTGTGGACCTATTTATCCCCCATAAGAAAGAGTGTGGAGGAACCTAAGGATAGACTAAAACTAAATATGAGGAGCACAACACCAGAGGAAATCATGACTACATATTCCCCAATGATAAGGGACATCCATAATGTACCAATAGAACTCATGTTTTATGTGATCATATTTTTTGTTGAAATCATTGTGAATGAAATATACAACCTTATAATTAACAGTTTCAACAAACTATTGAATTACATCATTCACTCGATATAATTTATCATTGGAAATAATTTAATTTATGATAATATAGGTGGATGAGTAAATGAGTGCCCATGGAAATAACTTTCAAATACGGTCATAAATTTTGTCATATACTCTATTTTATCCTTATTTTCTATATTAAATTCTAGAAATGGAGTATCCACTGAATAAGACCAGATTTGGATTTTAGTTTCATAATGAGATATCAAAGGACTCCATGGTTTGAGAATATAACCATATGGGACTATAAAAGGTATTACATGAATTTATCCCAGGATGAAAATTTAAAGGAATTTTATTCAATTTATTGTGTATTTTTCTTGGGTAGCATCCATTGTGCATGTGGATTAGGTTTTGTCATGTGAAGCTTGATCGTATTTTGGTTATATGACTTCCCAAACTACATAGTGATCATAATTACACATGAGCTCAAATGCTAAATCCCACCATGGTAGATGGATTATCGGGGGTTATGTGAGAATCCATCTCAACTTTTTAAAATATCCCAAACATTTTTAATCGAAACAAATTATTTTTCATTTTGTAGTAAACATGGGAGAAAGAGTAAATTACTAATAAAGTAGTGAATAAAATGATGATAAAATCTTGTGTGAACTATGAAAGGATACACATCCCAGAATTGTGCTTTATAATTTTAGGGGATAAATTATATCCACATTCTGTTTATTTATTTTGAAACAATCCCAATAAATAACTAGTCTAAGAACAATAAATTTTCTCACTATAGCACTTAAGTTATAATAATTTAATTCAAGATTATTTTTAATATAGTGAATTAGAATATGACCAATAATACTCAAGAAATTATAAAAAAGAATCCCAAAATAGTTAAATAATCCCTGAATACTGTAATGAAATTATCTACATAATAAGAAATAATACATATCATGCATCACTATATAGTACATGGTGCATTTAAAAGACCAAATGCAATCCACCTATATGAAAATGAGCCTAAGGGGAATTAAAAGGATTTATTTTTAGGATCCTTGGGGAAATATGGATCTAAATTTAACCAGAATAAAAATTAAATAAATACTTTTGTTAATTTTCGGAGAGTAAATCATGAATTTGTTCAGTGAACATCATTGGTAAATGGCCCATTATAGTGTGTTGGTTTGGTTGGAAATAAGATATACATACATTGAAACTATTATGAATGAGTTGGAGAAGAATCATTTTTTATTTTTAATTACACAAAGACCATATTTACTTATAATTTCTTAAATTTAAAAAACTAATTGTATATCAAATATATGGTAAATGATTCCAAAATCAAATAATATTCTTTCCTCATATTAAAAATATATAGTAAATGTGGGTTTTGCCAATGTTTGGCTTACCTCACTAGTTTATCCTCATCATTTAATAATATAGGATGCATGAAAATTGATGTTTTATTACCAAGAATTGTAGAAAGTGTCTATCCAAATTCAAAATTATAATCCCTCAAAATTTAGTTGATCATAATTCACGCACTGGATGAAGTGAATTAACAATGATGGCATGAAACTTTATTTCATTATGATAATATGAATATTTAATATCTTGATGTATATGATTATTTTTTAGGTTAGGGGAATTTTAGATTGATGGGAGAGAATGTGAAAGTGAGTGTTCACTATTCCCGTCCATCTACATAATGATAACATTTCAGATGAGGATTACTCATTTTTAAGATGAGCAGTATCATCAATGTCCTAGGATCCCCAATTCTCATGAAATCATCAATTATTGAACATATGGGATATATTTATAGTATACTATAACATTAAATACATGATTAATATCCTATATTTTCTATCAATTAAGAATAGTCTAAAATTGGTTCATGAGAAAGAGGATAATTTGATTTAGGGACAGGGGCACATCAATATAATTAAATTAAGGTGAAGAATGATCAAAGGAGGTGTGATTAATGGAATTAAAGATATTAAAGTGGAAAATGTCACCAAAAAACACCAAATATAAAATACCATTGGGAATATTAATTATTGTTTTGGAATATTTCATTTATGTTCTCCTCAATATAATCTTGTTTGTTTCATTCATATAAACATATTCTATTTTATTAACATATGAATGAGTAGGAAAATTAATTTTTTCTGGAACATAGAAACGTCCTCTAACACACCATCAGGGTGTGTGGTGAATTATTTTTCTAGTTGATCGACTATTTCTTTGGGATTTAATTCCCCTATATAAAATAAAGAGAAAATTTGCTGACCCATCACATTTATAGAGGAAATAAAATAAATAATATCAATGGAAAATAAATACTCACCTTTGGGTCATGAAAGAGTGATTGTTATAAGATCATTAAAGTGGGTGGGATGTTAAGGATATATTAATTTAGAGATATTATTTCCTAATATAATCTTTTATTCACCCCAAATTTTTCTTTCCTATTTACAAATACCCTTTCGAAACTCCACATATCATAATCATCTATTTATGTCAACAATCAAGGGAATGACATCCTACTCCATCTTAAATGTTTCCAATATTTATATTTCATGTTCATTATCTTTTTGTTTACTTGTTTTGGTGGCATTTTATCCGAAATTGCATAGGAATGATTTGGATTCTTGGTTTGTTAAATAAAACACTCTTTTATTGGGATGGGATTTTCATTGGAATAGTTTTTCTTCATTTAGACAAATATAATGGGTTGGGATATTAGTTTCTTTATAAGAGTTATGACTATAACGGTGGGGAAATTTGGATATTGAATTATATTCTAGACTGAAGGGTGATTTAGATAATGTTTGCCTTATCCATAGGGATGAATAGTGGTTGAGAAGGTAGTTTAGTAGACTAATGAATATATATTCCCCCCCCCTATTTGGAATGTTGGACTAACTAATTCTTATATATAGTATGGAATCATGGGTTGTTTTCTCAAATTATATATTGTTTTCATCCAATTGTTTCATTATGTACTCTATAATAGGATTTTCCTTTGGTGGGGTTTCTTGCAAACATTGTTATGGTGGTTAAGGTTTTATGGATTAAACGGTTTTTGACGATAATTTTAATAACCCCCTTTAATGTTGGATTAGTTTTCTTTCCTCTCAATATTGTATGGATTTTATGGCTCATGATTAATGGGTTTCCTATATGTGTGTATGGGGAAAATTGCGTCCCAACTATCCCAAGGTTATCTCTGTTGATGGAATTATTCAGAATAGTGGGTATCCATAGAACAGATAATGTGACGGGTTTGTAGGAAGTGGTTTTTAATTTACTAGGTAATGAGAATTTTTTCTATAGAAGGGTGCTTACCTCTTAAAACATTATGTACATTTTATTCTCAAACTAAAATCTCTACACCTCATGGTAACCATGAAAAGGTACACTATACGTTTAACCAAATTATAGTGTGCTCTATGTTTTATTCTCAATGAGGTTCATTATAGTAATTTGAGTCCCTTCCACTAGGGCACCACTTAAAGAAGAATCATTATTGTTATCATAGATGTAAATTAATAATTCATATAATTATTTTATTAAACGTTTCTCTCTTATTTGTTTGTGTGGAAATATTGAAAAAAACCTTTTAAATCATTTCTATTATTCATGAAGTTTTTACACATTTGATTTTACTATTTGAAAAATTTATTTCTATTTTTTGTAGTATGAGATTATGGGAAATATTTTTCAGGGAAAATGTGTTTCAAGTCCTCTCATTATTTTATTGTAGAATTAACAATATATAACCAAAATTTTGTAGTATATCTTCTGGGAATATGATTAATCAATATTTTAAATGTTATTAATACAAATTGTGAGGTTCTAATTTTGAACACATAGTATGAAATTATTTTATGTTCTGATGTGTGTCTTCTCTATCTAGTACATGAGATTTGGGTAATAGTTGAATTAAACCATATTTAAGTTTGATGTTTGGTGTTTTTTATTGTGAATTGATATATGCATGTAGCCTTTCAAGATCATGTGAAGTTTGATATTTTGGTTTCCAAATTTTATTGAAATATTATTCGTTATTTCAGTTATGATGTTTGTTTTAGAAGAAGAAGATAGTTCATGATGAGTTTTGATGCTTTGTGCGTCCTCTTACAAGGTTTCTATCAATGCTTTTTGGTGTTAGTGATGTATGGTACTATGTGGTTCATCAAAAAAAATTATGGAGCTCCTTTGATTTAGATCATTTCATGATAAATTCCTGAAAATAAAATTCTATAAAAAACAACGAAAAAAATGACAAAATAAAGGAAACACACAAATATTTTCAATATACAATATTATTTTATAAAAAACATACACTAAAAACTGAAGCACTGATCAGAAATGGCTGTAAATGTTTTCGATGTTTTCTTCAAAAGTAAAATTGATTATAATTTTATGATGATTTTATAGCATAAGGTTGACCCTAGATAATCTATCAAGGAATGTTGTAGTATTAAAGTGTGTATTTTTAAATAAATCTACTAAAATATGTGGTAGTATTTAAAATAGTGTTAAAAATATAATGTTGTAATATCAAAAATTTATTAGCTTAAAAATATGGGATTTTAAAAAATACGAGAAAAATGTATCATTGTTATTTCACTAAACTTATTTAAATTCAACCATTATAATATATTAATTTATATTTTATGTATGTATTTTATTGAAATTAATTATTATCTCGATTACTCTTCAATATTATATATCAATCCATATAATACTAAACCATGAATTGGTAATCATATAGAAAAGGTCCAAATACTTTGCATGGTATAATAAATTAAAAAGAAAAATGAAATCTCAAATTAGTGGGGGATGAAAAGGATTATTTTGTTTCAAATCAGAACAATAGTAGTCGCATCCAAAAAACATCACACTGATTTGTTATAAGAAAATAGTATTCCATTCAGTTGAATCAAAAATAATGACTCAAATATGAATAAAATTAAGTTATTTTGAAGTGAAATTTTTTGAAACAAAAAATATCAAACAAGTTACAATAAATGTTTCTGAAATTACTTTAAATTAGTGTATCTCCGTTATTATGAATGACCTTGATTTGGCCCATTGTCGAGATGGGGTGGAAGATTGGGTGGATATCCTTTATTAATTCATCTCTCCTTAGGAGGATAAGAAGATCCAAAACATCCAATGTCATGAGATTACAGCTTTGGAGATCCAAAAAATGGATCGACTCACTATTTTTAAAAAAAATACAATTGAAGTTACAAGGGATCCCTTTATACCTAAAATGGGTATTATTTTTTGGCATCAAGTTTATGATGTACCAATTTGGTCTTTGTTTTGGGTTGGAAGAATTCTATATCAAGAATTATATGAAGAAGACAGTTTTTGTAAAGCCTTTTGAATATATATAATTTGTATTTGGACACCATTGGTAGTACACATCATCATATATGGATATAATATTGGCCCAAAATTTTGATATTTGGAAGATTCCATTTCATAGACATATCTGCTCAGTTGGTTTACTTTTCTGATGAATTGGGATTTTTTATATTAGGAATAGTTTTATCATAATGGGTTTTGGATCGTATCACAATATTGAAACCCATTTTTATTGTTAGATTATATTTAGTTGGTTTATGAGGTCTCGTGTGTTCATAGGATCCTAAGTAGTTTGGCCCGATTTTCTTAAATTCCTTCGTGGTCTCTCTAAATCACCTCCACCCATAATAAAAAACAAAAAGCAAGTGAAAATAAAAAAAATTAGAGAGATAGACATTAAATTTTATAATAAAACATGTAGTAATGTTTTATTATATTTTTAATTAACTATAAAAAATAAATTTTTCACAATGGTATTAAGGCTGAATAGAATATTGAAAAGCTACGCGATCACATATCGCCCAAGAGTGTCTAACGAGGTGAAAAGTAAGGCACCTTTTCATGAAACAAGTGACGATCAAGTCAATTCCCAATGATCACATTAGTTATTTATTACCACTTAGTAAACAATTATAGAACCACATCAACATGTATTATCCTAACATGGATGTATTTCTAGGAAAACATGAAAATAGATTCCTCACACAATCATTATGACGTTTTTCTTACATATCCTTAATTTGATATAAATTGGGTTCGGTATCTTGATCTAAGTTTTCCTAAATATATTTTCCCTATTTCCTACAATACATTCTATTTTTTCAACTATATAAACCTTAACCCCATTATCCATAATCTAGTGGTAACATTATTACATTGTTTGTTTTTTAATTCAATCTCATCCCAAAGAAATAAATATAATAGTAGTCCTGATGAATGATATACATACATGTTTATTGTATTGAATTTAAAATAATGAAATAAAAATAGTGAATGTTTAAAATTCAATATCATTGAACACATTCAATGATTCAATCTTCATATCCTAGGGAAATAGTAACAAATTAAGGGCTTGCATATATTCTCAGGAATATTTACAAAAAGATAAAATTATCAAGAATAACTAAATAATTATAAATAAGCAAAAATCAATATGGAAGGAAAAAAAATCATAAAACACATTTGTTTTAATCAATATCATAGAAATGATAATTATATAAGGAAAAAATCAATAAATAAATTTGTATAATTAAATAGACATTACATTTAATCAAAAATGTTATCAAAAAATATATCAATGAAAAATAATAATGAAATTATCTCCTGGAAAATAAAAAATTGGATTCTTAAAGATAAAAATAATTAATATTTTATGTTGTGATATCATACATCATAATATCTATACCATCAAGATCATTCACTTAGTGGCTTAAATCGATGGTTATAAATTCATTTAATGCTAGAATACTAATTCACCACATGTGACTACATATGCATCAATGGGATATTTATTTTTGGGCCCACTCATTACATCATGCCTTGAAAATTCCAAAAATATTGAATGACCGGTTTAATTCATGAACAATATACCTTATCAATAAATGTCTATATTGAATCAAGAATATGGGATATCCATATTTTCTTATTAAACCAAAAAACATACTATGTAATACATCATATGAAGAAATTATATGTGGATTAAAAAATATTATCCATGATAAATAATATTTTCCATTAGGGGGAGGTTATGTCAAATGATAGAATTAATGTTAATATTTCAAGGGAAAGTTAATGATTATAGAAAAATAATCATGAAAGATAACATCAATACACTCTATATAAAAATTGATCTGATACCATACAATGAAAGAATACAGATGGTATAACTACCAAATATATTATTTAAATTATATGTAAAAATAAGGGATATATTCTTTGACAAATATAAATACACTAAAAATAACTTTTAAAAGAATTATTTTGGGAAATAATCATCTAAAATTTAAAATAACTCTAAGAACTAACAAAATAATTATATTATAAATAAATTATTACTTAAAGATAAACTTTTAAACATGCAATGGAATATTCAATATAATTATTGCTTCTGATGATGAGAATGATCTGTTAATATTAAGTTTGTTAATAAAAATTTTCAATTAAAATTTTCTTATGAAAAATCCAATGTACATTATTTAGAATAAAACTAGAAAGTTCCTTTGAAAATATTTTGTAAAAATCCTATTGTGGGTAAAAATTATATAAAAAATAATAATAAAACTATTTTTATGAAATTGTTACAAATCAAATATTTAGAATATAAGTTACTTTTGTGTAAAGAGAGAAATGATGTTAGATTTCATTAAAAACATTTTCTCAAGGTATTTAATTACAAAAGTGAGGAAAAAGATACAATAACATAAAAAATATATTATAGTTAAATTAGAAGGGGTTATTAGTAATGTATAAAACAATTTCCTTCAATATAAATTCATCTAAAAATCCCAATTAAACATAGATTGAAAAATAAATATCTTACCACATTGGTATCTATTTTATCATAACCCTAGGAAAGTCATAAATTAAAATGAAACATTAAATAACATTAATTAAAATAGAATCATTATATAACATATCAAAGGGGTATTTGATACACCTTATAAAATAATATAGGTATATAACATGATATATATTCCAAAGAATAAAATTTTATGTGAGCAACACCAAGAAGGTTTATATCATTTAAGTGAGAATTAATCATTGAATTTATTTTTTGTAACATATATAAAAACACCTAAACAAAGTGGATATAAATTTTAATATAATAAAAATTCCATGGACACTAAAAAATAGAATATCAAAGACAATGATGAAGTAATACAACCTACTGAAATGAAATTTAGTTATCAAATTATTTTCCACTTGTTATTTTAAATTTAAAATACCATTGGATAATTTATAATATAACATAATAAAACATGAATTATGAAATATTATTTATATTATATATAATAGAATATTTATATAATCCATATAATGAAATTTAGTTCATAACATAAAAATATGCCTCAATGAATGGAAATTGAGACAAAATACCTTACCACACGCATCCTTTTTGTGGAGAACACATTGAACTCCAATTTAATGAAATTATGCATGTTATTAATTTATTATATATTAATATTCATGTCTAGAATATCATATAGTTTAATTTAATAACATCATACAACCTTTTATTAAAAATAATCATTATTATTATTGTTCATATGCTATTTTCTTTGATTTATCATGTTTTTTTTATCTTAAATTTTCTTGTTATTGTGTATAAAATATAAGTACATAATGTGAAGAATAATATTAATAATATACATATAAAATTTAATTAATGGATTAATTTTTTAAAACTACTAATGAATGGTGGACAATGAAAATGTGTCGCATCACTCCATTGAGATGGTAGGTCGTATGTATGCATGAGAAACACTATGTTTTTTAATGGGTGAAATGGTATAGAATAATATTGTATATACTTTTACAATGATTAATATAATATTATATATATTTTATATATAAATTTTTTACATTATTAGTAATATCAATGTGAGTTTGTAATGGAAAAAATTATTTTAGTTTGTGAGGTGGTAGTCTTCCATACACTTGAGTGATGGATTTGATTCCAATTTGATGGAGGTGGAGATTGATAAATATTATGAGATAAAAAAATAAAATAAAGTATATTTTAGATAATGGTTTTATTATATTGTAAGATTTTATACATTATTCATGGTGAAAAATAATTAAAAATAAATATATTAGGGAATACAATTAACATCTCTTACAATAACCACATTTGGATCTCTCGTAAAGGCCCTTAGGTTAGACGATTGGTAAAAAATAATTTCTAGAATTTGTATAATAAATTTGGGGATATATTTTCTTTGGGATGTTCGAGCTAAATGGCTTGAGAGGTGTAAATAATTGATGGAATTGAGTTCTCATTTATAATTTTGGAGGACATCAAATGGATTTTTGAAAAGAATAAATTACATCAATGTTATATCATTCTACAATAATAAGAAACTTCTCAATATAAAATCATATATGTTTTGAGGTCTATATAATGCCTGGAAATTGGATTTAAACTATATGAATATAACACAAATTAGGTGGATTTAAATTCATATTATAAGAAATATTATCTATATATTTAATTTAAATAATTAAAAACTATATATTCTTTTATTTAAGTTAAATAGAGTTTCCTAATGCATTTAGAAAAAGTTTTCAAATAAATTGTGTTTATAGCCTAAAAGTATACTTATAGAAAAATATTTTATAATGATAAGTAAAATGTATTTAATTATTTTAAATATATTTAAATAATAATTTCTTTATAATTAAAAAATGTAAATCATATTAAGAATTTCTTATTATTTATTTTAATTATAATACAAAATATTATTTGAAAAATTTATATTTGGTCAGTATTATTCAATGAAAAATCTACATTTTTTGAAGGATACCAAAATTTTAACCTATTGAAATTTTTATATTATGGTATAAAAGTCATCATATTTATAAATTATATAATTTCTAAAATTTTCTTATGTTTCTTATAATTTCAAATGTAAAATTCTAAATAAAACATTTATGCCGAATAATAAGTATATTGAAGATTAAAATTACATTATCGAAAACATTAGTGATTATTTTCGAAGAACATATAAATGTATTAGTTTTGAGTTAAAAATATCTATATACATTCCATTATTTATTTTGTCTTATTCATTCCCTCCAATTAAATTGTTTGGTTAGAATAGTTATATTTAAATAGTGTCTCATTATTCGATTAGGCTCATTGTTGTGGGTCATATATGTTATGGAAAACAATTTTTTTATTTTATAATCTCAAAGATCCATCTACCATAATCTATCAATAATATTAATTTTTTAAAATAAATACACATTTATATATTGGGGTGTTATAGTATAATTTGTATAGGTCTCACTCATAATCACATATAATATCCATCTTCAATATCAATAAAAAACACTTTATACATTCAATATTTATTCATAAAAATTTTAAGAATCTATTTTAACCCATATATAAAACAATTTTTATATCTAAATACAATTTCTTGTTAAAAACCCATTTTCAAAACTAAATTAACTAAATAAAAATAGAAAATTTATTTAATTTCATGAAAATTAAAAATATTTGAAAATAATATAAATATAAAATAATGGTTACAATAATATAAAAACATATTCATGTGTATATGTTAAAATATAAAATTAACTTCTCATATTGTAATGAAATTAAAATTGTAGTCAATATAATATGCCAAAATATTTTTTTTAAACATATGAAATAAATAAAAATGAAACATAACAATTACACTATAATTCATTTATTTATATATGAATAAATTTATAAATTTTTTTATTAATATGGACATGGATGTATTGTTTATAGAAAAAAATTTATAAAAATTCATAAAATGAAGTTTTAATGGTGAAGTGTCTCTTAACATTAGTTTTAATCATTGTTTATGTTCATTGTATTTCTGATTAATTAAAATTTATTAAATATTTACATGAATAATAAACATTTTCATTCACATTATTCCATTTATTTTACATAATAACATGTTATATAGAATTTATTAATCAACTATGTACATATCAGATATATTGAAAATATTCAGATCATATGACAAAAATTACATCTGTATGAATACTATGGTAAATGCAGTCACAATTTCATCATTTATAGGATTATAACAATTAAATTACTTTAATTTTTATACATAATTTATACTTTTAAATCCATCCATGACTAATGGTTGTAAAATGTGATCTATGTTACAATCATAGAGACATTAGGTAATATGTGCACATGGATAACATTTCTTTTGTTATTGATCGAGAATAAAAAAAGATAAGTATTATTTAATAATTAAATAATTTCATTATATAATAATTAAAATATAATTATTATTTAAATATACTTGTATATATCAAAAATGTGATTCGGTGATGAAAAATGAATCACATCACATATGGATGAGGTAATCCACACAACTGCATAAATGATGTTATCATTTTTCTATGAATACAAATGTTGTGAAAATTGATGATATATTTATTTAATGAATTATGAATACATCATGAATCTTATATATATATATATATGCATTAAATTCATTATTATATACATATGTGACAGAAAATTATGGTAAAAAACACATCACTTTGTGGAGGTGGTAGTCCATACTCACACACGAACTATGTGTTAAATAACCATTTAACAGAATAGGATATGAATATATATTTCCCCAATAAAATAAAATCCTATCACTATATATAATATACCAAAGTTTTATATTTTCACATAGATGAAAAAAATATTAAGCGATGAGAAAAAATAAATCAAAAAATCTTTGTAAAGACTTATACATCTTTTTCAGACAACCTCTTTAAGATTACAACAATGAAATTTCCATAAGGGTTTTATAACCACTAAATTTATCTAGTATATAGGGAGGTATTTAAGGGAGTATTTGGGTCGGTAACATTCCCAAAAATATGTCTCTTAAAATTTAATAAAGATATGAGAGGATGTTACAATTATTTGTGAAGGGAGCGTATTTTGGAATTAATTATAATATTAAATTAATATAAATTAATTTTCATTGGAATATCAATCCAAATAGATGTAACTAAAATATTGTTGGAATATGAGTTTTTATATTCTCATTTATTATAATGTCTAAATTTTTATATTATGATATAATTCTTATTGTATTGTTTTATCCTCTCATTGATCCTTTTGATAATTTCTGTAATATGAGATTTTGTTACTAAAAGAGTCATGAAAGTGACAATAAATGTTCAAGTGAGAAATAAATTGAAAATGGTTGATATTATTAACTATATCACATTCAACTTGAATAATATATTATCTATAGTAATTTTAAATCTCTTAAGAAAATATTGATTATAATAAAATGTTATTATAGTCATTTCTGGAACTATTGACCTAACTTTGCATAGAAGACGACAAGGAAAATGCTGAATTTGAAAAAAAACCATTAAAAATATAAAATACCTTATTCATATTAATAAAATTAATGGGATACATTAACATATAAAAATAAAATTACTATTAATATTTTTAGAACAATCCATTTTATTTTCTATTTATTGAATAAATATTATGTCGGTGCTGCGCATGAAATATAGGAAATTATTTTCAATATAAAAAATTATTATTAATAACATGATAAAATAATTATTCATATTGAAAATATATAAGTATAACTGACAAATAATATTTTCCCTTGAAGAAAATATATATATATATATATATATATATATATATATTATAAACAACAAAGTTATATTTTTACATATTTTATACTAATAATATTATAAATTAAAAATTAAATGAAAAATGGCACACCATATCTAAATATTTGAGAATTGGATGGAGATTTCTGAAATATACTCATCCAATATGAAAAAGGTAGTTGTATGTGATGTTTTAATGACTTATTCTAATGTTTTAACCCATTCTACTAATTTTTCCTTTATTGTGGTGAAAATTATTTACCCAAGATAGTATTCAAATTTGGTCCTACTAATTCTAAAAAATGGGAAAAACATTTACAATTCAAAAATCATTTCTGGAATAATATAATTTAAAATTAACCCAAAAAATGAGATCAAACCACGTTTTTGAGAAAAAAATATTTTTAATTATAATAAAATTCGTACTAAAATAAGTTATATCATTCATGATATAATCCATAATAAGTCAATTTTTCAAAAAATGGTATATTTAATTTTTTTAAAATTATCCAACATATAAATTGAATTTAAAAATACTAGAAATGAGAATGCATTTTTCAATGAAGATCTGTATTTTTTATTAGTTATTCAATAACCACATCATTTAGAGAATGCTAAAAAATTCAACCATAGATAAATTTGACATGATAAATTCAAAAGGAATATTAATTCTATAAATCTAAAATACTTTAATTATAAAATAAAATATTTAAGTAAAACCAAATGATTTTTGAAAATAATATTTGGATAAAAATAATGATTTTTCATTTTGTTTTAAAAATTAACTAATATTTCTTTAATGAATAAAAATATATTGAATTTTATAAATATATAAAATATGTTTATCTTAAAATTACATGGTTTTATATATTAATATAAAACTCTATTATATCCCCTTCTTTAGTTCATTCATTGAGATGTGATATCTTACTACATTGGTCTAATGTGACATATTTTTAAGGATTTTGTCAGATTTTTGTCTTCTCCCAATTAAGACCATAGAATCTTCTATTATTGGACATTTATACTCTCTAATATTTGAGTATAGTGTTCAATTTAATTCAAAACATTGTTTTACTATTCTTTAGAGTATTTATAATATGTTGAAATTTGTTCCTTATCATTCTTTATAATCAATTTAATTTACTATTTTAAATTTATATTTTGTTTATTAATGTGTGATGTTCTGGACTCGGATAACTCAACATTAAATGAACCTTGTTGGCCACAAGTCCTCAATCATGCCTCCCCATATTATAGAGTCTACCGATGAGCATCATGATTATATGGTGGAACAGTGGGTAGACTATACCCTCATGACTAGAGTGTAGAACAATGGTATAATAATATCAATAAATAGCAGAATCATATGAAATAACATAGAAGCTGGAGTAAAAATTCCATTATATAAATAACTGATTAATATAATCCATTAGTCTCGTATAAAAAATATGATCATGGAAAAAAAATAAAAAAAATATAGGTAGTAGAAATAGGAATCTAGTAGAATAAATGTATCAAAGTAAAAATGACCAACAATTAATTATTACGTGATATCATCATAATATACAGCTTGGTCTTATTCCCCTCTACTCCTTTGAAATAATCAATCAAAATTCAACAAGAATAACTTTCCCTTATCCTTACCTATATCCATGAAGTCTTTGTAGGTAACCAATGAATCTTGAATAACATGTGATATAACATACAGTAATCTAAAAAATAGTTTCTATAATATGTCATGTGTGTGCATATAAGATTAGGTGGAGTGAATATATAATTTAGGTACAAATACTAAGAATATATGTGATATAGTCCAGTCTATCAAGTCTCAGATTGATCAAGAAACTAAAACAATAGGGTTATTTGTAAAGCATGACCATCAACATTAATAGACTACACTATTTAATCAAGTATTAGGATAACATGGTATAGGGTCCCAAAAGTAAAAATTTCATGTAAACCAAATAAGAAGAGTAAAAATTATAAATACAATCAAATGAGTGTAGCTGTCCAAGTCATCTGAGTGAGTCATGTAAACTAATTAAATCAAATCGAAGGAGTTTAAATTTATATGAAATACTAATATGATCATTAGATCCAAGGAGTGTAAATTTATATAGCTTTCTAATATGGCCATCAGATCCATGTAGTATATTTGTCTAATGCATCCTAATCTAGTCATCAGGTCCATAGAGTTGAAATGGCCATGTAATCCTGGTAATCTAATTAGATAAAATAGAGGGAGTATAAATGTCCAAGGAATCCAATAAAATAAGGTAAATCAACTAATTGGATTCAAATAGTAGAAATTTTCTGTGAACCTATGTAAGATAATTAAATATGATCCAAGGTGTATATATGTCCAAGGAGTCTTAATATGTCAATTACATCATATCCAAGGAGTATAAATGTCTAAGGAATCCTAATCGAAAAGATCTATATATTAAAAATTTCCATGGAATCTATGTGGGTCATTTATTGCCAACGAAAAATTCTATAATATTATCATAACCAATTCATACATCATTTCATCAACCATTAATTTAATGATTTCCCTAATCCCATAATTATAAAAAACAATCCAATTGATTAATCATTTTAGACAATTAATTTAAAATGATATCGTGATACAATGTTTTAAAAAATTTAACAATTAATTTAATTTCCACATTCAATTATCAATTATGCACGGTGATGTGAGTTCACCGCATGAGTAAAATAATAACGGATAAAATGTAATACCAACCCCACTGAATGTTTTAGTTGATTTAAAATAAAACCAAAATTTTTAAGGTGCTACATCATGTCTTAAAAAAGAATATATCATTTCACTATGGTTTCCAATATTTTTGGAAGCATCTCTCTGAAATCCCAGTGTGAAACATGACTGCAATCGGATATAACACAACCATACATGATGGAAAAGGTACTTAACTCATACCTTAAACGAATAAAAATGAACTAGTCTAGTTTAAAACCATGATGTTACATGATTATAAGAAAATTTAAAGACATATGAATACACGAAAAATAGGGTAGAATATCCTGCACCAAAAAAGCATTACTAATAATATGGGATAAATAAATGATCTAGAGGAGTGGAGATCTTAATGGAACTTAGCTAATAAGACGATTAGCTCTAGAATTGGAGGTTTTATGATTAAAAAACAAATCCTAGCATAGGGTTCACAGAGAGCTCCAATAGAGGACATCTTGTGCATGAAAGAAGAGAGATGGGAGATTTTCTTAAAAATACTTGGCCCTCCTACCTTTTTAAAAATATGACCAATGGAAATTATATGGATAGTGAGAATTTCATTCCATGTGATGATGGGGGTTTCCCCCTCTAGTGAAAAACCATTACACATCATGAAAAGGGAACTTCTGGACAAACGCATGACATGTATTAAATTCACACCATATATTCTGAATACAAACTGTGTGCATAGCATGTATCAAACATTCAACTACCTAATTAAATTTTTCTATAAACATACCAACCAATCCAGAGGCATGAAATTCTGGTCTAAGATAAATATAGATTTGTATAAAGGGTTTAAGATAAGGTTAATAGGATTAGTTCTTTATTAGTAACATATTATCTTACAATCATTAATAATTAGAGAAATTCATTTTTGAATTCTTTTTACATGGTTTGAAAATAATCTTCTGAGAATAACATTTGGAACTATTCTTGTAAATTTTCCTCACAATATCAAGTATTTTCATATATGAGATCAAACTATAATTGTATCAATACTAAAGTAACTAACCAACCTTGAAGAAAAATCCTCCCTTGATTGACAATATAGATATATTTATCTTAATAAGATGCATGTACCTCCAAATCAACCTCATCTTTTAAAAGAAGTTTTTATAGATAAAAATGACATCTACGAAGATTATATATGTGAAAGAAATTTTCCATGGACTAGTACATCAAAGGTAATAGTAAATATTTAGTTATCAACCTGAATTTCTAATAAATAATTAATGGAACAAAGGGTCAATAAAAGTTTTCCCCTTTTTTAGATTTTTTTGGCACCAAGATCAGTAAATCTTATAATAAATCCTGAATCCCCACCTCTTACTATAGTTTTTAAAAATTACAAAAGACATATTATATTAGTCTAATGTATGTTTTAAACATCTTCTTCCTAATATTTTGATCAAACACTGATGTATCGTAAATGAGAAAAGGACTTAATTTCACTATCTATCCTGCCTCTAACCTATATATTGGATTAATATCCTGAGAAGAAATATAGTGCCTAAAAATTATAAATTTAATGATCTCTTGGAAACTATAATAATACGTGAACTCAGGAAGATGTTGGTGTTTCTCCAATGAACCTCTAATGTAATGATTTTTTTTGGATCATGTCCTCCATAACCTATATAGTATTCTTAGATTCATCATCAGTTTAAGGGTGATAGGTTTTACAGAGATGTACCTATGATCCTTGTTCCCTCCGAATCCCCTCTCTGATCCATGATGTGAATTTAGTGTCTTCTTATGATATGATTTAATATAGAACACTATTGAGGAATATGATCACATTAATGTTGGCCATCATTATATTATCTATATAATGGGTCTCAAAAAGAGGTACGGAATGGGTGGAATTTTTTCAACCTATCTTAGATAAGACATACATTTTCACTACCCTGGGGTGATCTAAAAAATCCCATCATGAAATACATGGTGATAAGATCCCATCTTCTCTAAAAAGTAGATAATAAATATATAAGACATGTGGGACTTTATTTCCATTTATTCACCTAACGATAGGTTTAGAACATAGTAACAATACTATATTTTTTTAATCCATGTAAAAAATTATTGATAGTGTATGTAACGATACGAATATTTGAGATCAGGATGCTCAACTCATATCAAGGATTTAGAATCCCACTTCAACATATCAAAGATATCTGTTGGAACCCATATTCATATATGAAAATGATAAACTTTTGTTCAAATAAATGAATCCACTAAGAGGAGGCTTATCCCATTCAAAGGTCTCATGTAGTGTCAAGGTCCAAGAATATGATAGACTAATCATATTCACTCCCTCTAGAAGGGAATGTTCATTGATAATAATTCCAATACATGATATCAATGATGGCTGTAAAAATATTAATGCATCCCATGAAAAAGGAATATAAGATATCAATTTATACTGGACTCTTAAACTTCATTCATCTGAGTTCTCATGTTCATATAATTAACAATTAAATTTCCATTTTTAGTCATAAAAGAAATAACAACGTCTGAGAGTATAGGTATTTAACCAAACACAATTTCCCAAGATTCAAGTAACTATAGGTAAATATTTAATTTGGAATTTATGGAGTATATAAAAACAAAGATATACTCCTAAAAAATAATTCCACTAAAATTACAAGGACGGAATAACAATGGTTAACTCAAGATCATGTGTGAGGTTTTTCATCTCATGTTTCCTCAATTGATGTGACCCTTATTCCACGACTCAGTCCTCATACCTCATAATTTCTCCAAGACTAACATCTGATGAATCATAATATAATATATATTTTCTTCCTAGCTCTGGTAGAATCAAAATCAGTTTTGAAGTCAGTATCCGTTTCTATTATAAGAATATATTATCACATGATTTTGAAAATATAAACATCACAACCTTTTTAGTCAAACCTTTATGATATTCTTCCATCTCACAAAATTCTTGTATGAAGAACCTGTAATAACTGGATACCATTATAAAATTCTATACAAAAAATATGTTTCTAGGATACTCCTAGGATATTACCCCTCTACCATTCTATAGGTCAAGTGATACTCGTATCTCTATGATAATATGACACTCATATTTGAATTTTATCATTTTAAATGAGTTGCATTGGTATCATAGAAAATAGAGTTTTTTCTATCAATGTATTAAATATGATATTATGATGTTTGGTATAGTCAGGATTATTTATAGAATATAACAAGATATCATAGATTAATACCACCCTAAACTAATCCATATAATGATGAAAACACTTCATTTACCAGTTCCATGAAAACTAATGTTGCATTTGTGAGACCCAATGGCATAACCAGACACTCATATACAAAATAACAACATTGGAAATCCATATGAGGTGTGTATAATGTTATAAAATGCTCTTAATGTAAAAATTTATTTAGAAATATATTCAAGAATAGAAAATATTCTCAGATAAGGTAGAAGATATCATCATTTTAGGGAAAGGGGTTCCGGTTCTTAATATTCAACTAGTTCTATTTCCATTAATCCAAAAATAAAAGAATAATTCCCACAACCTCAATGAGAAAATGGACTAGTGAATCCCATTTATAATTATTCAATCATATGAACCCCTTCATTTTTAATTCCTTTAACTACCTCTTAAGATCTTTGAACTCGGTAATGGACATCTTATAAGGATGAATGGATACTGGTGTACCTCATGGGACTAAATCTATGGAAAACTCTACATGTCTTCCTAGAATTAGTCTTAACATTTTTTCAGGGAAAAATTCATTAAAAATACCAATAGTGGTAAATACTCCTGATTCTATCCATGATCATCATGATATAAGATTTAAATATGGGATATCATACAATCTTGAACACTATTCTTCTGTCCATATCGTCTCTCATGGGCATCTCATTCACCCTTCTGAAGAATAACCTAGACCTAGGGGGATATGAATTTCCTCCTTTGGTGATATCAGGCAATATATAAATGATAGGTAACCAACCAATATATTCTAAGAATAACTTAAAACCCATTCATCTTAAGGTAAAAGAGGTCCCTTATGATCCAACACTCCCCAACCATTAAGGGGAACTCTCCTCACCAGTGTACACTCTTTGATGAAATCCCTAATGGAGTATTGATTATCATCATACCACATGAAATTGTAAAATTGAGTCCATGTAACAACACAGGATTCATAGATATGACTGGATGAGATACACAAGTATCGATAATTGAAGATACTTATGTTGAGGCTTTTAGAATAGTCCATCTCACTGTTGAAGGATTAGAATTTTTATGCACCATTAATGGCTCTATAGTATACATCTGGCCAGGTTAAAGGCTATGTGATATATCCTATCTACCCAGAGATGTTTTTATTTACTATCACTAAAAATATTATGTCACGTTATCTCCTCCACAACCAAAACCTCGGCTTCATCCGCTAGTCACAGTCTAGATCCCTACTTGATGAGAATATGTTGACGGATTTCTTGAATGTGGAGTCGGTGAAGACCCTCTAACATTAGATGATATAGGAAATTCCTAGAAAACCCAATCTTGATAGATCATCCTTCTTCATGGCCGACTGTAAATTGTGATTATATCACATTGGATCCTCATATATCCCTATATCCCAACCTGATGATAGAAAACTGATCTACCAAAACTCATACATTAACTATTACTCCCATCATGAGTGACCTCAAAGTTAATCTTTTTTCCACTATAAAAAGTTACATTGGGTCAATAAGGTAACATTACTAGATCATTTCCACTATCCTCCCCTAGGATATGTTTAGTAACCAATGCCCGATTTTCTATTTCAGATACGGTAGCATGGAGAAATACATTCACCAATGATTTGATGTCCTACCTTTCCATACTCACATCTCATAACCATAGATAACTAATTAACAAAATTATTTTTTTCAAATGTCATAGCACTATAATATGGGGATAATAGTCTATGGAGGATGATGATACTTAGTCCCGATGCATAGAATCTTTTTCTCTATTTTCTCTCAACGTCTCTAGAGATAAATAAACATAGAATATAATCAAGAAAACTATATGGACATATCCCAATGATGATCCACCTATATAATCACACCCCTCAATATCATAGTTAAATATTGAAAAATATTCCTAGATATCGTCAAACACATCTCTTAATGTGTCTTGAGATTCATAGAAATCAATAGAATTCGCCTTAATCCCTTATTTCACAGCCTATGAAATAATATCCTGAAAAATATGGGAGGATGTTTCCATTTAAATTTAAACATCAACTCTTCCATAGTCGAGGCTGGTCACGGGCCCCTTGAATACTCTTTGTAAAGTATAGGAAACCCTCTCAGAACTAGGCCTGATAACCTATACCTGATATAGCTAGAGGTGATTAAAGATTCATGAATATAGGTTCTTTATGTGTCTTAAGGCCCATGTTTTTCAAAGAATTTCCATATACACCCTATTGGTGCACAATTGGAGGCCTTTATGCTGGCATATATTAGTAAATTTCAAGAAAAATCCTTAGAAACGATTATGAAAAAACAAGATCACATATATTCAAGTATGATATCCCAAAAACTTGTTATTCTCGTATTGTTTCTCTTATATATAGATCCATGTCATATGAATCTTATGAATAAATTCAAAATACTCTATCTACTACAAAATACTAAGGTCGAGTAAGAGTCATGTTCTCTGTTATAAGTCAATAGTCCTGGTATAGAGAGTGAAAAATGAAATTTATAAAGGAATACACTCTTTAAATTAAAATTGAAATCCCTATTTAATGTTATCTATTCATTATAGAATATATTTTTATTTATGTTCATTCTCATGTATATAATAGTAATATTTAAAAGGATAAACACATATATCACCAGTTCCAAATTTGAGGATGTCATACACCATTTAAATTATAGTGTGACGTCAATTTATTCTCAACTAGTAATTTACCAATTCCCTATATGAAATATTATAATAATATCATAGACATATCAAAAAATGGAACCTAACCATACCGAATTCAATCATCATAGTAATATGAATGTTTTATCTAATAATTCATCACATATTAATCCTGAAGTGCATATGATCAATCATGATGGAATATGTCTATTTCATTTTCGGAAGAGGGTAAAAATACATAATCATAAGGAAAATAAAACATCTAGTACATCACCCAATGGTCAAATCTAGTCAACTATAATAATAAATATCTTTAAAAACATGTCCCATAAAAGGTAAATTTTCCTTTCACTATATGTGGAATAGCTACTCTTAGGAACAGTTCATTTCCAAATTTGGACACATTCTTAATAAATTGTCAAATATTCCCCACCGATAAGTTAAAATAATGCAACCCCACTAATTCTACTCCTTGATGTCCTAGACCAATTTCACTAAATAGTAACCAGACCTAGTTGGAATCATGGCCCCATGCATGCCTCCCTATATTACACAGGATTCCAAATACCAGTGAGGGTTTGAGGTGGAATAGTGGTAATACAACACCCTCATGATTAATGTGTATCATAGTCTTACAATAATATCAATCCATACCAAAAACATATGAAATAACTCATATTATGATGTAAAAATTAAATTATATAAATAAAAACGTAATATCATCAAATGTGTTCATATACAAATTATGATAAATGGATACTATACAAAATACATTTAATACAACGAATCATTCCTCTAGTAATATAAATACATCAAAATATAGAAGACCAAAAAATGAACAATCCCATGATAGCATCATGATCCCTTTCATGGTTTTATTCACCCCTTATCTGGTGAACCAATCAATGATGCATCATAAATCTAGTTGAATTCCACTTTTTCTACTTACATCTATCATGTCTATCTAGTTAACCAATAGTTTCTTAAAATTAGACTAACATACAACTCAGTATTTCACCACCAACAATGTCTATAAAAAATCCGTTTATTGTAAATTATATTATATAATGTAAAAAATAGTATTACAAGTATTAATAATATATTTAATACTTTTAATTATATAAAATCATGTTGTGATTTTGTAACTAAATTATAAGGGCTAACTGTAAAGAGTAAAAAACAAACATTAACGCCCTTTTCCATGTAATCTATTATAAGGAAAACCTGTGCTAGGCTTCAGGGAGTAGAAATATACAAAGAATCCATATAATATTTGTAAAATAGGCACACCAGATCAATGGAGTATAAATGTTTAATGTATGATGGAGATTCAATTAAACCAATTATATCAGATCCAAGGAGTTTAAATGTTCAATCCATTCTATTATGATTGTTGGATCCCAGGAGTAGAAATTTCCAAGTCATCCTAAACTAGTTATCATATCCTAGGAGAATAAATTCTTGTTGATTAGTTTCCTTGTAAAATGACCCAATGAGTATATACATACAAAGAATCTAATTAACCTAATTACCTTGGATCTAATGATTATAAAATTCGAATGCATACAAGAAAAGTTTGTAAATAAAAAAATCATAGTCATGGAGTAGAAATATCAATTGAATCCATATAATCTAATTAAATATTATTAAATGGGTACAAATATCTAATAAATAATAATAAGTCATCAAACAGGAAGTAGAAATTTCTGCTCAATCTAAGTGAGTCATCGTTGCCATATCATTTACCATTTAGTATAATCATCACCAATTTAAAGATCATTTAATCAGCCATTCCTTTAAACATTTCACAAATGAATTCATAATCCTAAAAAATCACAGGTAATAACCACTTAATAACATTCATTTACAATGTCATGGTGATAAAAGGTTCATTCATCGATAAATTTTTCTTTTAATTTCAATATTCAATTCAAAAGTATACATACTGAGTTCAACACACACCAAAGGTGGATTAAGCATTAAAAATGGTAGAAACCAATCGACGGGTGGTTCGAGTTGTGTTTAGCTACCTTCAACATTACAAAAAGGAGTCTTTAATTATTATAAATATCAAATTATCTTTTAACACAAGGGTCGATTAATTATAAAAGCATCACCCATAATGTCTTGTGTGATGGACAATGGAACAAGAAATAAGACTACCAGAAATCACGAAAAATGATATGAACAAACTAACTTAATACCATATAAGAGTACACATACTGTCTCAACATCTTATTTGGTCTATATTATAACAAAATGGACGAACCTATGAACACATTGAAAATATTTCATAAGATCCTACAACAAAAAAATTTTGTGAATCGTAAGGAAAAAAATGAAATCATCCTAAGGAGACAGGATCATACTAGACACTATCGAATGAGATGATAGGATCTCAAATTATAGTTTAGGTGATGAAACCACACTGAATCCATTCTTAGCCTTTAGGGAGAGATCATATAGAGGAAATAATTTATGTGATAGACGATAAGTAATGGGTAATGTCAAAATTCAGAGGACCTACATCATTTTTAAAATACTTATCCATGGAAATTACATGGAGTATATGATTTAAAATCCATGTAATGTTCATGTTTTACCCATATAGGGAGAAATAGTTACACATAATATAAAGGATTCTTCTAGGAAAACACACCTCGAGTATTGAATAAACATTATGTATTCCAAATTCATGTTATATACCTGACCTTTAGCTAAAAATAATCCCAATTCAAACTACTTTCCAATAGAATACCGACTAGACCAACATCTCAAAATATGTGTCAAAAAAATTATAGAGTTACAAAAACGGTTAAATAAATTGTTAAAATGATTTTTATGTCATATAAAATATGTTATCTTATATAATATCTGATTTAAAATTTTTTACGCATAGAAAATTCATTTTTCCTTAAAGGATAACATTATTCGGTATATTTCAATGAATGATATTAGGGTGATGAATTTTTATTTAAATTTATTGGTTAAATAATAATTTATAATTATAATTAATGGTTTTTAAATATAATTTACCAAATATTAATTATCAATGAATTAGATGGACATTGAAATTAAACCTCATAGGTTTGGAATGATGAATCATAAAATATATTTCACCCCAGAATTGAGTCTAATTTATTCGATAGTTTTTATAATAAGATAGATAAATTATGTTTGAAAAACATTTAGTGTAGAGAAAAGTTTTTTTGGAATGGCCAGAATATTTAGTATAGTGGTAATCTATAGTTAGAAATGGGTAAAAAAATTCATGAATGGAGTTTCATTCCTTATGATTTGAAAAGATATTTCAAATAATTTTTTTCATTAAATATATGTCAATTGAGAATACTATTAGGAAGTTTTTCTTTTTTATTTTGAATTAAATAAATTTTTAATGTACCTCCCTTAATGCAGAATCCTAGAGGTGGTCAATTATTTTATTAAATTGGAATAATTAAAAGGAATAAATTCCCAAAGGATTGATTATTTTTCCAGTTTCGGACATCCTAATAACATATATGATAGAAATAATAAATTGGGAAAATTTATTCACCTAAGTAAAATCTCACAATACATGAAGCTAATTCAGGGGATTTATGTTCTTAACATAGGGAATATAAGCATAATATGGTTGATCTCAAATTACTAGTATAGAAAAGTAAAACCAAAGAACTAACGAATTGATGATAATGAATCAACATGGAATGGATAATAACTGATAAAAAATTTCATTCCAATAACTAGATAATAAATAATAAATATTTAATGTTAAGAATCTAAAACACTTATTATTTAGTTAGTAAACTGAAGATTAAATGAATCTATAAATATTTTTTGATATGATCTCATAGATAGTAAAAATAATTTAATTCTTCATAAAATAATGTCTTATTTATTTTACGCCATATCTTAGGAACATGAATTCAAAATCTGTCAAGATCCATCCTCTAGAGTGTTTACAACTATTGGATACACCTTTTTAATATTTTGAAATGATTTTCCCATGAGAAAATGTTGATGCATTAAGAGACTATATAATGTTTATGCCCTACCCATCACATCATTTTGAAATCATTCTTCATATTGAAAAATAGATTTTATTAATAAAAAATATGCCTTATCAAATATTTCTATAAAATATATAATACATATTTATCAATATTTCCCTAGTAGTGGTGAACTGACAACATCAGTTATTTATATTGATGAATGGAGAATTCATTGTATATTCATTAGAAAATTCATCAGGGATACTTTTTTCAACATTTTGAAGTGCCCCATACCACATTAAAAGATTTGAATAATATTTCCTTATAAAAAAGGAAACTAATAAAGTTAGATAATAAAGAGATTCATGAAGAAACTTGTCAACATAAAAAATATATCAAAAAAATGAATTACATTTTAGTAAAAAAAACATATCCATGATAAATGATAATAATAATTAGGATTAATTCAATGTAAAATGATCAAACAAAATTGAATATTTCGAAGGGGACTAACATTGTAATAAATGAAGTTAATGTCAATAATATCTTTTAAAAAATAAACCATAAACCATTTGGAGGAATTATAAGAATATAATTAATAGAAAATATCCCAAGTGGATTAAGATAAATGGTTGTTATAATTGATGAAATCTATGATGAACATTACAACTATTTTTGAGGAAAATAGACTTTTGTTTTAAAAAACATAATAAATAATATTTCACTGAAAATAATTTTAGGAAATATACGTAAAAAGTGTCATTTAAAATATTATCATTAAACTTCAAAGAACTTATGGTGGGATATCCATACATTCCATACATGGTAAGAAGTACATTCTTTTTTTCATAACAAAATGTTAGAAAAAATCTATGTTTAGAATGAAATAATAATATTCCATTGAAAACAACTTTAAAAGACAAAATAATAAATAATTTTTTAATATATAATTTTTTCATCATTAAAAAAATAATTTTAAATCTTTTAGAAAACACATTTTTTAGAAGAAATTAGGTTTTATGACTAAAGTGGGAAATGATGTTGGGTGTTCTTGGAAACATTTTATGAAACAATTTTGGAACCAAAGTGTAAAAAAATGGTACCATTACAAGAAAAGGTTTATACATAACAAATTTATAATATAATTATAGGGTTTATTTTACATATTTTATATAATTTACTTGAATGGAAATTCAAATGTAAAAAATTCCGAATAAAATGAGATTGTGAAGTAAACCCTTGAAAAAACCGTAATGTTAAAGTGAGACTCAAAACAATGAATATATTATCTGTTTCAAATGAAAATAAATATAAAAATTATAAATACAATAATATATAGTAAAAATTTATTACACACATAATCTTATAATATTAACAACAACTATGAAGAAATATAACCCAACAAAAACAAATTTGGTTATGAAATTCGTCACCACTTGGTAACATTTAATTGAAATACACCTATAAGAAATAAATAACATTTAAAATTTGAATATAATTATGATAAAATAATTTATGACATAATATGTCCAAATTTTAATTATATAGACCACAGAAAATAATTATTTTTTGAATATTTCATTTATTTCACAGATGTAAAAAGTGAGAAGAAAATCCCTTAGCTCATAATTTTTTTATGGTGTGGTATTAAAACACATATATAGTGGTTTAAACATGTTATTAAGTTATAATATAACAATTATAATATTAATAATACCATATAGAATGTTATTATAATATCTTAGAGCATTTTTCTTGAATATCTTTCATTATTCTCACTATTTCAGATGTTAATTTCCCTGGTTTTTAGTAGGTTTAGAATTGTTATTTGTTATTTTAATTAAATTGATAATTATTTTATAATATCAAAATTTTAAAACATGATTTATTTATAATTTATATTCGTTGTATATGTATATAAAATAATTCATAATATTTTGATATTTCTAATTGAATACACCATTTATGGAGATGATAAGTAATACATACACATGAACACTACTTTTATTTCATTTACATGTTATAAGAATGAAGATTAAATTATATATATGTATGTTATATTTAAATTATCATACTTATGTCATAAATTTAATATATTTTATTTAAAATCATCCTTTATACATTTCATTTATTGTGTCAACAAATCACATCACTTTGAGAATGAGGTTGTCTGCACATCAACAATTGATGTTACAATGTAAACAGAAATTGGAAAGAATAATGGTATATGTTATATAGATATTAAACCAGAATCAATAAAATATATATATCATATATTTCATATATAAACATAATTTTTACATTATTCCCACTATGGGAGGTGGTGTAGGAAAAATGAACAGTCATCATTTCGTGAGGCGGTAGTTTGGCGTACGCATAAAACAAGGTTCCATGGACAATTAGATGGATTTTTGTGTAATTTCATGTTGAAACCATAATATAAAAACAAATCAATATATTTCTTGTACTAATTTTATTATTTATTCATAGAATAATAATATTTAAGTTGTGAGGAAAATGTAATTAAAACAAAATAACTTGAAGAATGAGGTTGCATCTTCTTTTTGTAACTCATTTTGGTTTTCACCAAAGGTATTCAATGGATGTATTTCATTCCATATGGAGGCATGAAGTTTTAGTTTATGGATTTTGGGAGCGTATTTTCACATATTTTGGGAGAATCAAATGGCTTGGTAGTTGTGAGGAAGTGGGAGTGGTGAGTGACTTTTTATTGTGGATGATGAGTGGCATTATTGAATTTTTTTTAAATGGAATTCCCTATATGTTTTTCTTTGAAAAGGGGATACAGTAAATAGTATAATTTATATAACAGATAGTATAATTTCTAAATATATCCATAAAATATATTTTGGATAACTATATAGGTTATTTGGAGTATAATATTTTAGGATTAGTCAATTTCTATGAAACTTTTTCTCCTAATCGTTGTAATTATATTTAATCAATTCACTAATATTTTTGTAGAAAAAATTAATTGGACTATATTTTAAATGATAAATTAGGATGAATACAAATATTGTATCCATTTTTTTAATTTTTAATCAAATAATTGTAAAAAATTAATTTAAACATAATCCCATAGACTGAATGACAATGCGGGTTTCTGAAAAACGTTTTAATATTTGAAAAGTTATTATATAAAATTTAAAAGTGAAATTGAATATAATGACATAAAATGGATTAATATATTTATATATTATCTAAATAATTCTTTAAACTAATAATAATTAAATATAATCTTATAAATTAATTTTACAGAAAAGTATTTTTGAAATGAAATTATGTATTTTTCAAAATTCATTAGAAAAAGACAAATAACATAAAATTACCAAAAAATCACCCTAAATTAATTTTGATGTTTTGATTTAAAATTAAAGATTATTTTTTCAAAATGAATTAATAAATTTGTAAAACAATTGACTAAAATAACTTCATTGTAAACGTCTTGAACTCCCTTTATTAAACATGGGATTTTATGCATAAAATTGGGTTTTTTGACATCGTATAACTACCAAGTCTATTGGATGAATATAAATAATATTTTATTAGATATATAACCAATAAATTTACTATATAAATTTTCTATTATCAGTATAATTTAATCAATTGTGAAAAAATATTTTTAAAAGTAGTTTTTTTATTTGGAGTTTTGTATATTGAAAAGATCAATAAAATTAAATTTATTCTAAAAGATAAAATTTCTAATGTATTAGGGTGTAATAGTCATCACTCATAGAAAAATTTAATTCCCAAACATACATGTGTATTACCTTAAAAATATATGTTTATTTCTCCTTCATAAAATCATTTTTTTCATATGTTTCCTCATCGAATTTTTTGATTTCTCATAAGAACATTTATAAGAGGAGTGGTCTGATTCCTCAATACATGATCTCTAGTATCAGTAATCTAGATGGTATCATCACAATGTGAAAGGTAATGTTCTAACTCTATGTCTTCATATAGGAGAACATGTGTTGGGTCTAACATACACTTTCTTAGCATCAATATATTGAACACATCATGTACTATTGAGAGATGTAGTGGAATTTCTAAAAGATAAGAATGAAATCCAACCCTTTCATGAAACTTGAATGGACTTATGTACCTTGGAGAACATTCCATTCATTTTCTAACCTTATAACACCAATATAGGGATATACTTTAAAAAACATGATCTCCCACTTGTAACTCTAAATCAATCCTCTAATTATTGACATATATCTTTTTCCTACATTGAGTTTCTTTAATAAGATCTTGAATAGATTTTACCATTGTCGATGTTTATTCAAAGAGATTTAAGCCCAATAGTTTCCTATTACCAAATTCATCCCAAAAATGTTTTAGTATGACATATATATCCCTATAATTCTTTAAAAAATTCCATTTTAATACTTGATTGGAAACTGTTATTAGTGGAAAAATCTACCAATGGTATGTACAGATACAAAAATCGTTGACCATCAACTAAGCATCACCTCAACATGTATTCTATTGTTTTAATTATTCTTCTAGGCACTAAATCAATTAGAGGATAGTAGGATATGCTGAAATTAATCTTAATTTCATGAGACTTCAAAATAATTATCCTGATTAAGGATTTTAATTATGGATATTGATTAGAAAATATTTATAGATATGAACCATGAATTCATAGAACAAAATTATTATAAATCCTTGAGAGGTTCTAAAGAGGAATGTTTTCCCTTATGATAAGATAATGTATGGATTTTGTTAAGATATCAATGATAATAAATATTGCACCATTCTTTACAAGTGACTTTGGTAGGCTTATGACAATGTCCATAGTAATTTCATCCCATTTATGCATGTGAATAGGATGAGGTAACAGGAATATTTTAGGATGCTGACTCACATACATCACCTTTTGACAAACCAAAAAGTTCAAGACATAATCAAAAAGTTCTTACATCATTTTATCCCACAAAACATTATTATGAAACCACTAATACAATTTTTTTAAATTATGGTGTATAGATAAATTTGAACTATGAACATCGTCCAACAATTCCTTTTTTAGATCTGGAATATATTGATCACATAAAATCATTCCAAACTATAGAACACCATCATCCCAAACAGTGTCTCATAATTTTCCAATGTTTACTTATTTAATTTTCTCTTAAATGTTATTTTCATCAGATTACAATATATTTATCCTCTCTAAAATATATGGTATTTTATATTTAAACAATGAAATATTTCTACCCTACCATCAAAAGTCTCAAACCCAAATTTAATAAATCTCTGACCATATGATACTTCTCAATCCTAATTTGTCTTAAATCACCATGATCTTTAAAATTCAATTCATATGCTCCAATATTTTATTTCCCTATATGGTAGGGTTTGGATAAATCATATTCATTTAGTAGCTCAGGCCATCACTTTTTTCTCATGTTGACTTTATTTTGTGATAACCTATACTTCATGATTTTATAATCTGTTTAAATGTTGCATCTTTCCTGATAGATATTATTTATACATAATTTCAAAGTTATGATAAGATCCTCTAAGTCTATTCATGGGACTCATAGTTATATTCATGAGTCATAAATTGACATGATGTGCATTAAAATACATTATAACATTGCATTAAGACACAACTATGTCCCTTATTTGATTCATCACTGTATATAAAAACCCCATCACTTCTAGATGGTAGAGTAATAATCAGTTCTTTGACTAATATTTTCTTCAATTAATCAATTAATTCATCATATTAATTTGGCCACAAAATTTTAATCCCTTCATATATAAGCTTCATTAATATTTTAGCTATTCGGGTGAAATTATGAATGAATCATAGATGGTAACCCGACAAACCAGTGAAACTATGTACATCAGTTATGTTTTAATGTGTAGTCTATTATCCAACATCATTTTTCATTTTAGGATAAATAGATATTCCATATTCGGAGAATATATAGCCTATAAAAGAAACATTGTAAATCTACAAGTCTCACTTAATAAATATCCCATATAACAACTCCCGTATATGAATCTATTAAATGATCTTCATGTTATTTTCATGGTTAAAATTTCTTTTATAATAAACCATAATATAATCAATGAATACCACAAAAAAATAATCAATATATTCCATGAATATCTATTCATTAGGTCCATAAAACAGAGATATCATTAGTCAATCCCAATATATTTATTGTAAATTTGTAATTTCCATACTATGTATGGAAATATATATTTAGAATGTATTACTTATTAATGTATAATTAGTCATAACCATCATGAGGATTCATCATTGAAAATTATTTGGATCCATGAAGATGATCAAATAAGTAATCAATGTAAGGTAGATGATACTCTTTGTTTTCATTAATAACATTTATTTCACTATAATTATGGTAAAACATCATTGATCCATATTTATTCTTAATAAATAAATTTGATGATCTCCATCGTGAATAACTATGAATAATAATTCCCTAATTAACCAAATACTCTATTTTTTATTCATCTCCAACAATTCCATAGTGTCCATAAAATTGGGAGGCTTTTATATTGGTTGTGTATTGGGAATAAAATCAATGGAAAATTAAACCTCATGCTCTGGGGGATGTCTAGCTAATTCCTTACAAAATATATTAGTTTGTTCCAAAACAATTTTTACATACTTAATTTGAATATTACCTCCTTCATCAGTATATATTTTTTCCTCCTCTTCCCAAGAATATCATTCATAAGAGATATTGTGGGATCATATAAACAATAATCCATTGAGGAAGATTCTTCTCTAAAATGATGATTTTATATCTTCCTCACATATCATAATTACCTTCCTCTTATAATAAACATTATCAAAATAGATTGACATCTAGTCTATACCAAATATTACATCAAATTAAATCATTGTTATGTTAACATTTTCAGTAATTAAAGCACATTTATGAGTCATAATGGGGACGTACCAACATATATTGATTTTGTTGAGACTTCTCTTATGATTTTTGACTAAAAACACTATTATTAAATCAAAATGAAAATGTAAAATTTTAAATGAGAAATGAGTATATTTAAAATATTATGACGATCCAAAATCAAATAAGGAATTGTATTAATTTTATGATTGGATTAAAGTACCTTCCAAAAACTCATTTGGTACTTCTACCTACATTATAGTGAAAATATACTATTTGAATTCTCTTTTTTATCTCTTCTATGATATATTCCCCTGACGCCTGGGGAACTCATTTTTAGAGTGCCCTATCTTAAGAAAAATGAAATGTTGGACAATAGTATTTTCTTTCATCCCGTTGTAATCACCATCTTGGTGACCCCTATATCCACACTTATAACAAACTCCCAATCCCTTCTAAAAAATTAATTTGTTCTTTTTTACAAACATTTCATCGAGTTAATAATATTGAGTTTTTTTATTCGTCATGGATGTATTCCTCTTTTCACGATGCTTAGATGGCTCGTTTTTTTATTTATTTACATTGAATTTTTTATTCTAGAAAATTCATCTTTGTTTTGATGGAACATAATACTATTTTTTCACATGGTGAATAATTCTAAGAGATATGTTCCCATTTATTATTTGGATTATAAAAGTAAATGAATTCATCAATATTGCACCCCATGTTGCCTATCTAATCTGGTACATACCGTTATATCCTTATTAAAGTATATTAAAAATAAATAACTCATTTTTCTTCATTTTCATTTAAGAAAAGAAACATTATATTAATATATATTTTTTCATCATAAGGGATGAATTTATTAATTAATGTTTCCTAAAAAGTTATCCATTCTATATTTTTTTTCATCTTCCTCCATAGTATTATAGATTGAGGAACACTATTTACCAAAGTCATATGTGGGACGATACATTGCAAGTGTAACTACTTTAATTTAATTTCATTATAAGGATATAAATATCATCCCAAGAAATATAATCCATTTCTATGATATAATTGTATTAGTTTTCCCACTAAATGTTATAGGATAATACCACATAATTTGATCTGTCATTGGATATTCCCTCATTGGATTTGTTTTTTCCATTTTGGAAAGGTTATTTGTCCAATAATTTTTAGGCTACTATATTATATTCATATTTTGATCCATTTATATACCAGATATATTGGGTTTTTAGTGGGGAAATCCTTATATTATACTCTAGTAATGATACTAATCTTCCTTCCAATATCCATTTCAAAATAATTGAAAATACTATATTAGAACATAAAGTCATGAATATAATATATTGTATAACATTCAACATAATTTAAAAAATTGTTCTTCGAAAATAAAAATCAATAGTTTATTTGGATACATCACTAAATTTGAATCTTTCATAACAGTTTACTAGGAAACTGTGATTTATCCTTTGTTTATCCCCCATGAGTGTCAAACCAGTTGTGCAGTAAGGCACATTTTCATGTATCAAGTTTCACTGAGTCAGTCCTAACACACCTTTTTAGAGTATTTAACCCTAAGTACATCTTTTCTAGAACCACATTCACTTTTAGTATCCTAAAAAGGATGTATTTCGAGGAAGACCCACAAAATATCTACCTTCCGAAAATTTGGAATTTTCTTCTCTAAATACCATCAAATTATATCTTAGGTTTATGTTCCCTAAATTAAGTTCTCTAAATCTTGTTTCCAAGGATACTGCTAGACATCCATTTTTATCAACAATAATGTCCCATCTCTTATATCTCAGATCCCTTTCATGATTTTCTTATATAGGAATTATTATACAGAATCAAATCAGGAATGATTGAATAATTTAGATGTTTTAAAAAACTATATTACATACATGATACCCATAATATGTTGGGAAAATTAAATAAATAATAACATAAGTAAAATATTTACATCAATGAAACAAATTTATAAGATTCCACTTCATCACCTGGAAAAATAAAATATAATAAGCGTTAGCTGAAATACTCAATATAGTAAAGTAAAATGAAATAAAATATGAATTAATTAGAATAAATCAACATTTCAGGGTAAATAAATGATAAACAATTACGTGAAAATAACTAGATAAGTTATATCTAATATATAAATTTATGAACCTAAAACACATTACATTTTTTCAATAAAATAAAAATTAATTACATACATATACATGTTAAATAATAAATATCATGGATGGTAATAATAACTCAATATTAAATAAAATAGATTCTAATTTAATGGATTCCATGTCACCTGAACATGAAAACCTATTCTTTCATGATGCATATTCCAAATAGTTTAAAACTAGAGGTGGAAACCTATTATGTTAGGAAAACTGATTATTCTCATGAAAACCTATTATTGTATTAAGGGGATATATAATATCTTGTACCCAACATTAACTAAATGTCAAAAAAAATTCATATGGAGTAATTTCTGTAATAAATAAACAAATTACTTTTCAAATATCTATACTAAATAAGTGATACATATTTTTAAATATTTACTCATTAGATGATAACTAACAATTAGTGCTTTTTATGTTGATTAATGGTGATACCATTGAAATATCATTAAACATTATTTCAAAAAAATATCCAATCATTCTAAATATTGTTAGACAACATTGAAGAATTTGAATAAATAATACCCATGAATAAATTAAACAAATAATATCAGGAGAAAAAACAGATTCTTCATATAATATTTTGATGTTATCACCGTATATAAAAATAACTTATGGTTTAGAAAATAATCAAATTCATGATAAATGATATCGATAATTAGGGGAAATTCAATGTCAAATGATCATAAGAACGTGAATATTTCATATGGGACTAACAAGGGTATCAAGAAAGTTAATTTTGACACTATCCTTTGAAATATAATTTGTAAAACTTCCAAGTGAATATAAGTATTGATTCAAAACAAAATATCTAATGTGAAGTAAACTAAATGGTTGTTTTCATTGATGAAATAAAAGAATAATGTTAAAAACAGTTCTCAAGAAAATATGCTATTATTTCAATAATCCGTTTGATAATAGTTTTCATTTAATATAAATTTTTAAAACATTATCTATAAATGTATGCATTAAAATTTTCAAATAATCCTTTTATGAAATGATAGAGTGTAATTTAATTTCTGTCTTATAAGGTAAAAAGAACATTCTTTTTGAACAATAATAGTTTAGAAAACATCCTTATGTAGAAATAAACCTGAATATTACATTGAAAATATTTTTTAAATATTAAATGGTAAAATTATATTTAATATATCATTTTTGAAAGGATAAATATTTTTTTGAAAAAATATTTTCAAATCATGTTTTTTAGAAGAAAAAATGTTCTCTAACTAAAGATGAAAGTAAAGTCATGTTTCATTTAAAAAAATTTATAATACATTTTAAGTTCGAATGTACAGAAAAATGGTAAAATAACATAAAAATGGTAATTAAATTCCATTTGAGAAGATAATCAAAGGATTTATTATACCATTGTTATATAATATTCGGGAATGTAAACTCATGTGTATACAATCATGACTGAAATAAGATTGTGATGATAACCTATGAAATGACAATAATATTGATGGGATACTCAACCAATGAATATATTAATTATGTAATATTTAAATACATATATTCAAGTTAAAATTCAATAGTATATAGTAAAAATGATTACACATATAATCATATAATATTGACAACAAGAAGGATGTAATATAACCCAAATATAAGAATGTGGGTTATGAAATTCTTCACCACTTGGTCTCTTTTAATTGAAATCCACACTGAATAAATAATTTAAATTTTAACTCAAAATATAATGAGGAAAAAATAATTCCAGATATATTATTTCAAAATGGTCATTAGATACACCACAAAAAATAATGAAGTTGTGAATATGACATTTTTCTCATAAATATAAAATGTGAGATAAAAATCCATTACATTATACATCCTTTTTATTATGTGGAATTAAATTCATGTATAGTTTTTTAAATAAGATAATAAATTACAATATAACCATAATAATATTTATTATATCATAAATTATATTATTATAATATCTTATTCCTCTTTTGATGACAATCTTTCATTATTCTCACTATTTCATATTTTAATTACATATTTTTTTGGGTATGATTTGACTTGTTATTTGTTGTTATTATTAAATAGATTATTATTTAATCATATCTTAATTTAAAACAGTGGTTTCATTATAATATATATTCAGTATATATATGTTTAAAATTATACATAATATTTGGATATAGGAAATGACAGGACCCATTCATTGAGACGGTAGGCTATACATACACATTATTACAACATTAATTTATTTACAATATAAGAAGAATGAATGGAAAATCATGTTTTTGTTTGTTTTAATTAAATTATAATATTAATATCTTATATTATATATTGTTTTATTTAAAACATCATTTATAAATTACATATATATTTATAATTAATGACAACACTTTGGGGAAGCAGTGGTTCACACTTCCACAAATGATGTTATCATATTTAAAAAACAAATGAATAATGGAATATATTATATAATAATTAAATAATAATAAATAAATTATAACTATTATATATTTAGTGTTTCAATATTTTCCATCAAAATTCTCACCATGAGAGGTCGTAATGTAAAAAACGAACAATTGTTGTTTTGTGAGGTGATAGTTAATCACACACATAAATGAAAGTTCTGTTACCTATTTTCAAAATGAGTGTATAAGTTACGGTCAAAATATTAATGTAAATACATCTAATTATTTTGATTATACTTATTTTATTATGTAATCATGTAATAAGAATATTTTATAGGGTAGATAATGTAAATAAAAAAAAATTGATTGAGGAAAGCGGTTACCTATTCTTTGGGTAACAAATTTTAGTTTGTATAAAAGGGGTTACATTGAAAGATTTAATAAAAAATGGAGGATTCTATGTTTAGGGGGTATTTTTGGTGATTATGGTATCCAAAATTGAGATATAAGAAGTTCTTGAGGGGTGTGAGGATGTAGGAGGGTTGAGTCCTATTTTATAGTTGATGAGAAGTGGAATTCATGTAATTTTTATGACTGGGAATTCCAGCTTGGTTTATCCAATTAAAAATATCTCCAATAATGCTAAAAATCATATGAAATGCATTTTTGTGTCTATATCAGAAAATAATGTATATTTTTACATGTTTCTAGATTATTTTGTTCCTTATGTTTAAATTTTAGTCATATGTTACATTAAATTTTCTCTGAATCGTTGTAATTAATTTTAATAACATTCAGTAATATTTTTAGTCAAAAACGAATTTTAACATATTATAAAACACAAATTATTATTATTATAAAATTTTAGTCCATTATTTAAAATTAAAATCACATAATTGGCACAAGTTATTTTAAATATAATCACGTAGACAGGAAAACAATGCGAGTTTTTAATGTAAAAACAATCAACTATTTTCTTTGTTATTATATTCAATTTCAAATTTAAATTTATTAAAATGAACTATATTGGATTAAATTATGTATAATTGATCTAATTAAAATTTAATACTATTTAAATAATAATTTAACCTTATAAATAAATTAGACAAAAAAGTTGGTTTGAAATAAAATCATGTTTTTCCACTATAAATTAAAAAATAAAACATCACAAAAAAACTCACCCTAACATAATATTGTTGTATTAAATTAAAAAATAATGTTTATTTTTTCATATTTAATCTATAAAGGTTCCAAACTTTTTATTTAAAATATGTAATTGTTAAAAAGCGGTAAAAATTCCTTTATAATATATGAGTTTTTATGTGAAATTTTTTGTTTTTATTATCCCTTGCCTATAGAATCAATTGGATTAATTTAAAAAATATTTTATTTAATATACAACATATAAATTTTGAACAAGTACTTTTAATTTTGTTATAATATAATCAACAATAAAAAACGTGACTAAATAGTGTTCTTTATAAATCAGGTGTTGTCATTATTATAAAGCTATAAACTAAATTAAATTTATTCTCAATAGAAAATATATGAAAAATTATTAGGCTTCTAAATTTAATAAATCCTTAGATAAATGATATGTCTTGATCAGAAAAAATTTATATAATATAATTCTTATGGGATCAAATAATGATGTTTCTTGATGATAAATTTGTGGTCGGTGAATAAGTATTTAATTAATTAATTAATTATTGCATGAATAATTATTATGGGAATAATTACACGTCTACCATCGTTTGGATTTAGTCTTGAATATGTAATGAGTGTAATGAATTGAGGGAGCATGCAATCCATTTGGGGATTCTCTTGAGTTCTGTGGTTGGACAGTTCATAGGATTCAATGATGTATAGTGCTAATGAATCCAATGATCTTCCATGGATTTCATATCGATTCATTATTTTGATTTCCTTGAGTTTATTATATCAAATATTTAGGTGACGAATTATGTTTTAATTATCATATAATATGGACATGTATTCCCTTAGGTTAATCTATTGAGTGTCATTGGATGGTCTCCATAGATTTTTATTGATTGTAGGATACATAATGTTGTGGATGTGCACCTAGATTTTAATAATGTTTGTTACTCTGAATTCCCTAAAAACATCACCCTGTTTATTTTCATTACATAATTACAAGGAATGATTCTTTGTATTTAGAAATGTTTTCTAGATATTAATCTCAAAGATTATTTACAAGGATGATGGATGATTTGTTTTTATGGGAATGGACAGTTTATCCCCAACAGGTTCCCATGTGATTTAATGATTTTAATTTTCTTCATAGAATTCCATTGAATTGTATTTTTAATATTGTATTCCATTTATCGAGAGAAACTGATTATGGAAGATGTGGATGGGTCTGATTGTTTTTTTAAATCCTAGGATCAGGGGTTGTGTTGTTATTTATGTAGTTAATTTTCTGTTGTTGTGATAATATGTTATTCGTAGAACTATTTTATGAAATTATTATATGGACTGGATATAATATAGACACCATTGGTGCTAGCCTTATATTTTTTTCAAATATCATGATTAGTCTACCATTGATCAAGGGTACCTAATAATAGAAACATTTTTAAGATATAGGTTTAGGGAATGTGTTGATTTATTAATGTTTTTATTGTAAGGCTATGAGTGGATTTAGAACATTGTCCCCAAGAATAACTCGAGATATGTATTAGGATGAATGTAGTTCTATTTGATTATGTTTTAATTTTATCAGTTTTCATATCTACCACGAGGTAACCTATAATTGTATAGAATACAATATACATTTATATCTTGTAATATTGTTATTATTTATTTTCATTGACTTTGTCTTCTGTATGATGTTTCTCTAGCACAATTAAATTTATCATTATTAATTATTTGTTATTTTTATAGTCACTAGAGGTTATAATATCCCATTTTCATCCCTAACATCCTATTTTCAATTAAACACCCTATAGAATATGACAATGTGTTCTTGAGCCCATTTGTTTTACAAAGCAAGAACATCAGTTTATTAGTTTTTTGGAATGAGTGTTATTGAGTTGTCTCTAAGTTATTTTCCTTTTTCATACTATTTTTTGTAGTAGAATAGAAAATATAAGTTTTTTGGAACATGATAATATGATCACTCCATTCAGTGATCAACCCCTACAAAGAGGAAATTTTATGTTGATTGGGATGGGATTTTTGTTCCTATAATTTCTATATAAATGTGGTATTTTATTATAACCAAGACTGATTCAAAATATTTATTATGTTAATATCCTATGGAATTTTTTCTCATGGACTATTATAGAAAGATAGTGTTTATCTGTTCATGAATATTTGATGAAAAATAAAATTGATATATAATCTCTATGAACCCTATGATAGATATATTTATTTCTTTAGATTTATTATCATCTTATGAAATTATTTATCCATTATATATATATATATGGATTATTCTGATTTATTGGAAAAATAGATAATGGTGATTAAATGTTTATACATTTTTTAATATGGTTCATTAAATTATAATAATATAGATCAATATTAATTGACTTATTCATAGGATGGTTCATTGAAAAATGAGAAATGACATATTTTATTTTATTTTAAAAGAAATTATGGTGGAAGCCCTTTTTTTATTAAAACTAAGGAAATGACATCTCTTTTTTGGGTAGAGAAGATCCATTACATGGCCTATTGGCCTAGGGGGAATTAAAATCCATTACATGGCCCTAATGTACTATAATTATGGCCCCAATTCCCTTTGTTGATTACTGCAGCTACAATACATATGATGTTATAGTCCCTACTAAAGTACTACGACCATTATAATGCCTGTTATAGTTCCCGACACCGCAATAGTGTTCTTGTTGTGACAGTTCAATCACTACTACAGATCTGTTATAGTACCGCTACATTGCTTCTATAATAACCTTCACCCAATTAATTTTTTACCCCAATTCATGACGTACAATTATAGGGTGGATACTCATAACACCCCAAGCTTTTTAAAAAACAACTTAAATACCTGAAACATGTTTTTTGTATATATTTATAACTATACTTTAAGCATCATTTTACAGCTTCTATGTTCTGAATTTAGAAAAATAGT
Source organism: Viscum album (assembly GCA_963277665.1). NCBI lineage: Eukaryota > Viridiplantae > Streptophyta > Magnoliopsida > Santalales > Viscaceae > Viscum > Viscum album. Next base: position 632,833,715 of record OY728138.1, on the reverse strand, counting down.
CATTTAAAATTGCGTTCAGTATGTTTTTTATAGTGTGGATGAACCAACATGTTATTTTGATGAATAGTAACATACATTTATGAATAGTAATGTGACCCTAATGAATATTAAATTATATTATTATATTATTATATTAATTCATTATGATAATAACATATTGGTTATTTTTTCAATGTGATATAAAAGAAGTTATGGAATTGAAATCCTGAATTTTTGAATTAAGTATGATTTTTGGAAAATGAAATTAATAATAATTAAAAAATTATTATCAAAAAATGGAGTACATTTTTCAATTTTACATGTCGAAAAATGTTTGGGTTATTTTTTTGGATTTTTCTGAAAGAGTTGATTTTTTGGTGAATATTAAAACTATAGTTTTGACTTTCGGTGTATTATTAACATCATTAATGATCTAATAAATCTGGTCAAGTTGTGTACTTTAAAATAAGATTTGTGGTGCCTCAAGTGGCTATTACAATGGGAAAATACCATGAGGAGGCCTATGGTTTTGAAAATACCACTAATGAGTTGTCCCTTGGAAACTATTAAACTATTATTCACTTTTTCTATAAATATCATCTCATTCCTTTATTCCATTAACTCCAAATTCCTACTCAATAAATATTTGGCCTCCTTAGCTCCCTTACTAAGTTTTATAATCATCCCATGTTTTAAATTTTTTTCATTGGATATAAGGATGGGTAATAGAAATAAGGGATTCTTGATGTTTGATATGGATTGTTGTCAATAAAATCATGCATTATGTTTTAATGCTTTATATATTGAAAAATATGAAAAAAATTTTAATAGTTTCTCTTTGTGTTAATGTGGTATGTTATGTAGGTATGATATCCTAATTCTATAATACTCTAAACTCAAAAAGATCCTCAATGTGTAATAATGTATATTCTTGACTGAAATTCAAGATTAAGTAACGTTTTAAGGCTAGGTCCGTATAGTTTGTCTTAGAGGATGGTTTATATAACATTAGAGGGTTTAGTATGATGTTAACATAATACCATTAATGTTTTGTTTTTTTACTCTATGTTTAAATTTAAATGTTATATAATTTAAATATTACCATGTTTCTTCAAATAATATGTGTCTGTTCAGAATAGTTTTCCGAAGAAGGAACTGGGAAGTTGAAGTAGGAAGCCACCAAGAGGTGGATGTCTGTCTGAATCGGTATCCGAAAATTGTGGGAATCGATACAGATCAGTTTGTGACAGTAATGGCTCAGTTGACTCAAGAAATAAATGGGGGTGGTTTCCATAATATAGAGGAATATGATCGAAAACAAAGAAATATTCCTTTTGTGGATAATTTTATGGGTCCACATCCTCTAGCATTCTATGGAACCGTAGATCTAATGATAACTGAGGGATTGATAAATGTTCTAGACAAGATATTTGATGTCATGGGATCTTTGGAATGTCAAAACTTAATACTATATAATTATATTTTGGAAGGTGAATATGATCAATGATGGCCTTTGGTTACGAATACATGAGAAAGAGATGATGATGACAGTTTAGAATGGCACGACATTATGAGTCTTTTTTGGGAAAAATACTTTCCCAAAATTGTAACGACCCGAAATTTTTAAATAAATTTTGTTTCCTAATTTTATGTGTTATTGTTATACTCAACAAAAATGTTTTATTTGATAAACATGATTATAATTAAAATGAGATCAGTGGGTTTTGACTATTATATAACCATCGGTCAACATGACCGCTGTGAACAAAATGTTTTGATTATTGTCTCTAAATATAAGTAATCTTGGTTAATTATTATAGAAAGAAGATTTGATGGCCTCACCTAGTAGTCTTGGACCGATCGAAGCCCATCTAACAGAGCTTGGGAAGGAGGTAGCACCACTGGGCTTTGCTCTGGATCAAATCCAAGCCGAACTTCATCATGCGAAGCTGGAACGAAATCGCCTTCGTGAGAAGTTCAAACTGATAGAAATTACTACTCGGGCAATGTTGACTGAGCCGCCCCAAGCTTCTATCACCCTAGCACACCTTACTCTTAGGTCCTATGCTGGTATTATAAGGGGTTATGTAACGAGACCGTAACTACCTTGTGTAATCCTTGTTTTAAATAAAAATTGGGATTTCTTCTTATGATGAAGTTTATGAATTTTGAAATGACCGGATAAATATAGTATGCATATTTTTGATGAATTTTAGAAAAAGGATATTTTAATTATGTTTATGTAAACCCTAAATAATTAAAAATGTGTAATGATTTTCAAAAAATGGTCTTCTGCAATTATGTTCAGTACTAAATTTAGAGTCTAATAAGATCAACTTGATTTTTGATGAATAGTAAATTATGAATAGTGATTTTATGATTAGGATTAGTAATATGACCAAATGGATTAGTAATCTCACTTAAAGAAAGTTTTAAAATAATCTAGGCACCTTGATTAAGTAATGTGATTCAATAAAATAGTTAAATAACGGTTTCATTAATTATTATTCAAGTATTAGTTTTTTCAGGTGAATAGTGTTTTTTAATTAAAAATTTAATTAAAAATAATTAGAAAATTATTTTTATAAAAATGACTTTATTTTTGAACTCAGAGAATCGATATTATGTTATGGTAATTTTTGGGGTTTTTTCTGAAAAAAATGAATTTTCGATGAATAGTGTTTTTATTTAAAAATTAAATTAAAAATATTTAGAAAATTATTTTTATAAAATGTATTTCATTTTTGAAATCAGAGCATTGATATTTGGTTAATGTGAAATTTTGGGATTTTTCTGAGAAAGTTGAATTTTCAGTGAATAGTAAAAATACAGTTTTAGGGTTTCGGTATGTTTAATGACATCATAACGGTGTCATGATGATGTCATGAGATTTTTTGAGGGTTGGCCGTCCAAGGGTGATGAATTATTGTTTTGGGGGCCCCATGTGTCCTAACTCCATGATAAATGACAAGGGAGAGCACATGGGTTTGAGAAAAGCACATGTGAGGTGTCCCTTGGCCATTAATGCCTTGTCCCCTCACTTTCTCTATAAATACCAAGCCCTCCTCTCATCCATTCGACTCCCCACTCATTCCCAACGAATTTCTGGTCTCATTACCTCCCAAGGAGTCCACCCAAGGTGCCCCCAAGCCCTCAAGGTCCCAACCTTTGAGGTTTAAGAGTTACATTTTAAGGTAAGGGATCCGACCTCTCTCTTTCTTTTCAAGTAATCTCTTTTATGTCTTTTCTTTTATACTCCATGTTCTTATGTTGGAGGATGTTCTTTTATATTCATCCTACTGCCTATTTCATGTTCATATGATGAGAGATCCCCCCTTTCTCTCATCAATTCGTTTTAAGAATGTTTAAGTGGCGCCGTTAGGCTGCCGAATTTTTAAGGGATTCTTTCACCTTGCTCGTTTTCAAGTTCTATTTTCATTCAAGCCTTTCATGTTTCTTTGTATTATGTTGGGGCATGATCTCTAAATTTATCATACTGATATTTTATGATCATATGATGAGAGACCCCATTTTATCTCTTCAATTCAATTTTTTTGAAGTTTTATGTGGCGCCGTTAGGCTGCCGAATTTTTTAAGGGATTCTCTCACCCTTCTCTTTTTCAAAGTTCTACTTTCATGTCAAGTCTTTCAAGTTAATTTCTATTATGTTGGGGTATGATATCTATATCTATCATACTGGACTCTTGTGTTCATATGATGAGAGACCCCATTTGATCTCTTCAATTCAGTATTTTGTTGAAGTTTAAGTGGCGTCGTTAGGCTGCCGAATTTTTAAGTGGTTCTTCACCATTCTCTTTTTGAAGTTCTACTTTCATGTCAATTCTTTCAAATTCCTTTTTTTTATGTTGGGGTATGATCTCTATATCTATCATACTGGACTCTTATGTTCATATGATGAGAGACCCCATTTGATCTCTTCAATTCAGTATTTTGTTGAAGTTTAAGTGGCGCCGTTAGGCTGCCGAATTTTTAAGTGGTTCTTCACCATTCTCGTTTTAAAGTTCTACTTTCATGTCAATTCTTTCAAGTTCCTTTCTATTATGTGGGGGTATGATCTCTATATATATCATACTGGACTCTTATGTTCATATGATGAGAGACCCTATTTGACCTTGTCAATTCAATTTTGTTGATGTTTAAGTGACGCCGTTAGGCTGCCGAATTCTCACAGGAGAAATCTTTTTTTTCTTCCGTTCATGTTCTTCATTTCATATGGCATATTTTCAAATTTCATTACCATGTTCTTAAATCCCTTATATTTTGTCCCTCTACTGTTTTATGGGTCATTTATGAATGTTTGACCCATGTCCCCTCTCTTCTCAATGTTTTCTAAAACCTTGTAACATAGCCGTTATGCTGCAGAATTTTCGTCTCAAAATGCCTCTCTCTCTTTTATAAAAATTATTTTATGTTATAAAGTGAATACTCAAAGATCTTATTTATACATGGGTATTCACATATATATCAAAATGTTCTATTTTAAATTCTGGGAATTACATACATGAAACCCTCTTCCCTTTCCGTGGGTTTAAAGTGACGTTAAGATCATGTCTTTAAAGCAGTTTTTAAAACGTTATGATTATGAAATGAAACCCATTTATTTTATGCTATATGGGTTATTTATGAAATTTTTGATGATGATATATGTGGCTCACATGATAATAAAGGCAAATTTAAGGGTGCGCCCTGATAGCGCTCCAATGCATTGGGTAATGATGTAACCACTAGGGATTACAATTTTCACGATACCTTGGTGAATAACCTTGGTAATTTTAAAATGACACCTTGGGGATGGACCTTGGTGATATGTTCATGATTGTCTATGTTAAATGATGTAGCCACATCTTCAAGTTATGAAAAAGTTTTATTTTTATTATGATATGCCTCATGATTTCATTTTCATGCATTAAAGTTCTTTTCATGACTTTATTGATGTATCTCAAGTTCATATGTAAAATGTTTCACTTGTTTCCCTTGCTGGGCCTTCTGCTCACCCTTCCTTTTGATGTATGTCCCCGGGTTATGAGATGCAGTAATGAGCCTAGGGTGAACATGAGGAGAAACCTTTCAAGTGTTTAAGAAGAATGTTTTTTTTGTTTCATGTTTTATGTTCCTTGTTTCCAAGACACTAAACCTTAAAGATCCTCAGTTCCGTGTAATGGAATGAAAAGTTATGTTATAAAAAGACGGGATGCTATAGTTGGTATCAAAGGATGGTTTAGTTATTTGTGGAAATTAGGATATGAAAACTCTAGGAGGAACCCTATAGAAAAGTTTAATATAGGAAATCTTCCTGGTATTTTGGTGAGTATTGAGTAAGGGGTTGCCAACAAATACATCCCTGTCTGGATACGAGCAGGTAGAGGTGGCTCTGGCACAGATGTACATAGGGGTAATACCCGAAAACACCGCTTTGAGCTAGACTCGAACGGGAACTGGTACACGACAACGGGCCTTGCTGCACTCTTGGTTACGACACTCCTGGGGGATATGCTTTGGTAAATTCATAAGCTTGGTATGAACCATTGTTAAAGGAACAAAGATAAAATAAAATAAAGGTTCACATAAGAATATATGATCATTCATAACCTAGATGGGAACCTAGGAGATCACAAGTTAGGGTATACCTTTCATATACAAGTTATCCTTATATGCTTTCAGTTCCTTTTCATTATTATTAGCTAAGTACTTATGCCCCTAATTATGCTTTCTCTTCTTAGTTAATGGTGGGAAATGGAAGAACATGTTCCGACAACCAATGTGATAGGAAATGCGACGATTTTCATATTAATATGACAGGGATGATTAGGGGATTAAAATATGATTATTATTTTGGAAGACGTTTATTATTTTGGGAACCATATTTGATCGAGGTAAATAGATTACTACGGTATTTTCATTGAGGAGTAAGGTTGACTTAAATTTTGAAGAATTGATGAATTTAAGGTGAACTTATAGTAATTTAGGTTACTTATGGGAATGACTAACCTATCTTGGGTAAAATATGTTTAGGTTAGCTACTTTTTATAAGATGTTAGGAGTGGTTGATGTTGTCTGGAGATGAACAATGAAGTTGTTTTGGAAGACTATGTTATCAAATCCTTATTGTATTTGGGATTCAATCTTAGTTTGGTTTGTTTTGAGGAATTTTAAGGACCGTTATTTATGGAATGGTCTATGATGAACTTTGGGTAGTACCATGGAACTTTGATGATTTAAAAGAAGTTTCCATTCCTATGGGATTCTTTCTTTTTGAAGAGTTGTTTTACCTTAACCATTCTGTTTTTGGGATAATGTTTAAAGATAGAAGAAATAGATAGTTAATCTTTTGTAGATTATGTGATTCTATAGAAGATGATTCTTGTGCTTTTATGAGACCAAGTGTTTTTGAATTCTCATCATTTGGAGAAAAGATTAGTGTTGGTAGGGACTTGTTAAAGGATGAAACTCTACTTGAAGGTATGTAACACCCCAAGCTTCCTCGGTATGTTTCCTTTCGAATAATGCAATGACGTGCATTGTACGCAACTTCGAGATTTTAACACACCACAACCAATCAAACTAGCCGTTATGAATAGTAATACCTACTTTTTGAAATTATATATATTTTATATTTCAAAATGGACTTCATTTTTGGATTCGGAATATCGAATTTAGCCTAAGGTGAAATTTTGGTACTTTTCGGATAACTTTCATATTTTGATGAATAGTGAAAATTACTAAATTTTAATTAAAAACAACTTTTTTAATAAAAATAATTAATAGTGATAAATTGTGAATTTGAGTGGTTTTAAAGTATATTTAGAATATATTTTTACCATTTAATATAATTTTGGTCATTGGACATAATTTTACAATTAAACCGAACATAAACAAGTGTCAATCTTTTGATAGTTATTATCTCTTAAAAACACGCTTTTTGTTTTGACAGCGGGAATTAATTTTAAATTAATTTCTTCCACTTCTGTGTTTTGAATTTAGAAAAATGGATTCCATATTTGGAATCAGGATTTCCAAATTGTATAAATAGGTAACTTTTATTTTTAGACATTTTGAATAATTACTGCGGTAAATATTTTATTTACCATGGTTAAGGGTAAATCCGGTAAATAAGGGTTAAAAAAAATAATATTATAATAATACTAAATTACCCTAAAATGTGTCTTAACCCTATTGGTTGATACATGGTCGACCATGGGCATCTTTGGGTCAATTTTGGGACCCCATGGATCCACTTGTAAGTGATAATGACACTTTATATTAATTAAGTTAAAATGAATACAAAATGACACAAGCATATATCTTTTAGAAAAACAATTGTTACATAGGGTTATATATGCTGGATTTTAGATTATAAATATTAATTAGAAAGCTAAAAAGATTTCATAGATAATTATATTTTATTTATAATTTTTTGACATTAAATAAGTTATTTTATTTATGACACAATGATGATGCAGTAATTACTAAAATAGTAAAAAATTAACATAATTGATATTTTAAATACCCAAATAATTATAATATGAAACTTTTAATGAATTAAAAAAATTTTCTAGGATAATATGATATATTAGGATTTATTTATTTGACTTTTTTCGAAGTAATCAATCTGTTATGAGTTTCACAAAAATCAACTAGTGAATAGTGTCAAAATTGACATAAAAGAGTTCTTAAAACAAATATTATATTATTAATTGATATTAAATTCCTAAAAATCTAAGGTTCGGCCAAGAGACTTATATTATGATAGGTTAATCATTAATGGACCACTTGGGGGTCTTTTGGATGTATATAGTATGTTTATTAACCATATTATATAAAAATACAAAGAGACATTGTAAAAGTGAAACTAATTAACTTAGAGTTAATACTTAAAGATAAGGTTAATATAAGTACCCAAACCTGTCTAAATTCTATTGGATGAGTTTTTTTCGACCTATCCCCACCTCAACCTTTGAATAGTCAACTTTGGAGCTATTGGAAACCGAATATGAATTTATTATAAATTAATATTTCTAGCTTTTCCAAAGGTGCCCCTCACCCCTCTTATAAAAGGGCACTCCTCCTTCTCATTTCCTCACACCTCTCAAGCCACTTGGCTCGTCCAAACTCTGCCCAACTAAGCTCCCCACATCCCTCTCCTCCTCCTTGAATCTTCCCATTAGGCAGAAATCATTTCAACAAGTCCTTTGGTTCCAACCAAAGTGAGTTACCTAAATTAAAGGTAACGATTTCTCTTAAATTATTTTCATTTATTTTGCTTCTTCAACCCCCAAACTCTTTTTATTTCCCTTCTTTTGTAACAAAACCAGTATCCTAAATATACTAGGATGTTGTTATAAGAATTATTCAAACTACACATACACACAACTCCATCTAATGGATGATGAACATAATGTTTCTGTGGATGGCAAACTAACGCCTCACGAAACGATGATTGTTCAAAAACATCTTACCGCCTCTCATGGTGGCCATTATGATGACACTGTAATTAAATATGATATTAATGATATATATTTTATATATAAGCTTCTGTAATTCCATTTTATTTCATACCATTATTCGTTTCATGTCGTATATACATACGATAATTTCATTTGAGGAAGTGCGGACTACCGCCCCCTTAAAATGATATGACTCGTTCATACCACACATGGAACGTATAAAGGATGGTGTTAATGAACTTAAGTAACATATATAAAATATTATATTATACTGGAATAGTAATATACCTAAGTATCATTTGGATTCGATTCTTTTAAAATAAAAAATTAAAAAATTAAATGGAAGTAGCGTTCGTGCGTACGTACGGACTACCGTCTCCACGAACGCGATGAGATTCATTATCCATCATATCCATTAAAGTATAATTATCATTTAATGATTTAAAAATGATGTTTAAGGACTTTATATCATTCTGGATATTAATAAGATACAACAAACATGACTTATGTAACAAAACATATAAAAGAAAATGAGTAAGTTAACACCCAAAACGGCGTTAATACTAAGATATTATTAACAAATCAATGTTAAAAGATCATATATGATATCATATTAAAGTAAATGATTCTTGTATTATTAAATAACAATTATTTCACCATTATACAGGAGGTAAAACTACCATCGACCAAGGAAAAAGTACAAAGTAAGGGATTTTCTTATCTCACTTTTAATTCTGTGAGAATTCCATTGATCACCACTTAATTATTGCATGTGGTGTATGTGTACTGCCCATGATTGTATTAATTGTGTTATATACTTTTATTTATGGGTATTTACATCATCATGGTATGATAATTCTTTCATGGGTGTATGTTTCTTAAGTTACCTAATCAATAAGGGAATTTGAGATTTCAATTTCCACTCATTTGGCTTTACGCATATTTCATTGATTATATTACTCCATGATTATGTGTTGAATCACTATTCATTTGATTATGTAATATTTATACTCCCCTTCCTGTGGATATAAGTTTGATACACATAATCACTCCATTGATAATTCTCAATTCATTGATATGAATTTGATAAGAGTAATTTTAACTCATTCTCCATTTGTTGAGTTAAACATCCAATTCGTTGGTATTGTTTTTACAAGAATATGTGTGAATATCCTTTGATTTATTTACACTGAATATCCAATCATATTTAGTGTCATTATATTTGTCACACATAATTATGTCGTTGATTTATCCTTAACCTAAGGATACAACCTTTATGAGAGATTTCATCTCAATTTACATTCCATTGAGACTTCTTTGATGATATACACCAAATCACTTTTATGTGGTGTATATAATGTACTTTGACATAGTATATCATGAATTCCTTTATTCTCATGATATTACAATGTTTTGATTACCTCAATTATTTGTATTCAAGTGTCTCTCTTTTGGTTAGAAACTCTAACCAAAATACCATTTTAAAATGTTTTAAAGAATTATTCTTCTAAATCATGCTCATTAATGTCCATATTTTAAAAATGGTTTTAAGGATTTATTTTTATGGACATTAAAGTTTTAAATTTAAAAATCCTTTTAAAAGTTTCAAAGTGGTATGGGACACTTTGATTCAAAAATCTATTTTTGAATGTCTTCTTGACAAATAGTGTGACTTTTAAAAGTTTTCAAGAAAAGGGGGATATTTCTCTCAAATAGTTTTGATGATTATTTTCATCTATGTCAACATCCTTCATTATTCTTGATTGAGGTCAATGTGATACAATACAATCTTCCATATTGTATCGAATGAGTTATGTTTGACTGTGGATGTGCTATTTTTTTATACCATTCATGGTTTGTGGTAAAGTATTGACATTTCGTATGCTAGTTTTAATACGAATGTTTATTTTATGCTTAAACCTATTCATATGAGGAATGCATTGGGCTTAATAAGTGACGGGTGGAGCCCGCTATAGCTCCTCGATGCATCGGTAGGTCTCATGAGACAAACTAGTGTCTTGGCACAAGGCCTCGGCAAAATCTTATTTGTAGTCTTGGCACGAGGCCTTGGCTATGTGGTTATGATAGTCTGGCATTATGCATTCCATCATTATGAAAGTGGTTATTGATATTGCATGTGATCATTCGACTAGTAGAATATCCATGTGAGTAAGTAAATGGCATTATTTCATTTTACTTTTTCCATACTATGTTGAAGTTCAATTTTAAAAGGCTTTTTTTAGTTATAAATTGCCTTAAGTGTTTATGCTTATTTATGAAAGCTTCTGCTATAATGTTATCCTTACTGAGCATCCGAGCTCACCCCTTTCAATGTTTTATTTTTCCCAGGATTATGAAGAAGTAATTTATGAATGACCTGCAGGGATAGTATGAGGGGATATGAAGACAAGATGTTTTTTTATGATGTAATGTAAAAATTTATGGATGTATCTAGTTATTCCAAGGCTACTAAACTAATCGGTCTTTCGAGACTTGATCTTTCTCATGATCATGCCAATGTTATGTAATAATCCACCGACTCTAGATAATTAGGGTCGGGGCGTTACAGTTGGTATCAGAGGAAGTTTAGTACAAACCTTGGTAGCTAGATTTAGATAAACTCTGATTAGAGCACGTAGACCTAAGATGAACTTTGAGGATTAGTATAAAAGAACTTCTTAGAATTTTGGTATTGTAGAGATTTTGTGAGTTTTCCGAGCAATACATCCCTGTCTGGATACGAGCAGGTAGAGGCGGCTCTGGCACAGATGTACCTAGGGGTAAAACCCGAAAACACCGCTTTAAGCTAGACTCGAACGGGAACTGGTGCACGACAACGGGCCTTGCTGCACTCTTGGTTACGACACTCCCGGGGGATATGCTTAGGATAATTTACATGTTCTTTACAAACCAATTTAAGTAATATATATATAAGATGAGAGTAAATGACCTTGGTTAATCCTAATATGTTTCAAATTGAGAATATGGTGACATTTTAATCTCTAAATGATTTTACGACTACTATTACTCACACAATGCTTTATGGTTTTAGTCAATGGCTGGATTCCAAGGAAGTCCTAGTGACTTTGAGAATAATGTACAAGATGGGAATGGTGGTGGAAATGAGCAACAAAATGGAATGTTGATAGGCGTAAAAGATATCGTCTTTATGCCAAATCAGTTTTCCAAAAATATGATCAACAACATATATATTAACCAACTCCCAGACTCAACAAGGAAGAGAAAGGTGATAAATGATAAGAGCTCCAGCAATGGAGACCATGGAGAAAAGAACCCTCAATTTTCATCATGCAGGAAATGTTGAAAGAGACACCCAGGAAAATGTCTCAATGGGACAACGAAATGTTTTACGTGCGGGAAGGAAGGACATAAAGTAAAGAATTGCCGAAGAAAAATGAAGAGTACTATGGAAGAAGATAAAAATGGTCCCAAGAGTCCATTTACAGTCATTTTCCGTAAATGTAGGGGACCTGGCCATTACCCGAGTGAATGTCCTATTCTATAGGATATTTTCTTGGTCAAAGAAGAAGCTATGTGGGAATAAATGGTTGGAGAAATGTTTAAAAAGTATTAGCACTCCTTGTTGATGGGTTTACTATGGAATAATTTTCTCTTGTATTTGTAACCCCGCAGTTTTCCATGTGAGAATGATATTTGAGGAAGAATTGTCTCTTCTCTTGTGGATTTGGGTATAAATAACCATTTGGATTTATATGATCATTGGGGTTTGAGAGAATTATAAGTTATTCTAATTTGGGATGAAGATTCAAGGTATGATATAACATTTGTGGTTAAATTTATGATATAGTATTTTGAGGAATTTATCTCATTTTGGCAATATTATAAAATATAGTTTTTGAAAAAGGACAACACGTAGACCGTGTGACAACCCGTCGCGTCGGACAAAGCTATGGGAATCGAACCCACAACCAAAGTGCGATTGGGATTTATCGCCTACCACTGGACTACGTGAAGTCCCTGGTTAGTGTGACTATTTTTTTAGTTAAATGATTTTATTGATCAATAATAAGTTGATTTGGGTTCTTATTTCATATCAAAAGAATACCCTTGGTATAGGAAAATGATTTGGTGATTAAGTGATAAATGTTATTTTGGAAGATGTTCGCTTTGTTGGAAACACTATATGTCCAAGGAAAATAGAATACTATGGGGTTTCATTTGTGGAGTAATGATAGATTTTTATCTACGTTTTTATTGTGGATTTATAGTGATTTGGGTTATTTATGGAAATGATTAACCTATAATAGAGAATATGTGATTAGGTTAATTACTTTTGAGTATGTGACTTTAAGAGTATCTGATGTCTTTTGGAGATACAATTTAACATGGGAGACTACATAATCAAATTCTTCTATGTTTTGGGTTTCAATATTAGTTTGGATTATATTAAAGGATTTTAAGGACAATTGGTTATTGAATGGTATCTATTTAACTTTGGGGTATTGTTGGTTTAATTTTAGAAATTAAGATTAGTGCATATTTATCTCAATGAATATCCTTTTGGGGGATCATTAGATCATTCACTGACCATTTTGGTTTTGATTAATCTTCAAAGACAATGTAAATATATGGTTTATCCTTCATGGATCATGTGATTCTATAGAAGTTTATTCTATCTCTTCCAGTGTGACCAAGTCTTCTAGAATACTCATCGTTTAAAAAAAATGAGTTAGTGGTGGAAATTTATTAAAAAAATGAAAATCTACTTAAAATGTAAGTATATCTCATAATGTTCTTAGTCAATATCATAAATGAATTCCTCTTCCTTATATAATGTAACTTAAAAAAAATGTTGTCCGTTTACTTTCCTACTAGGAGACTAATGGTCGTTTGTCCCAACACAAGTTTGTGGTTTTCTCATTGTTAACTTTCTCCTGATCATGATTTCTATCCCTCTACATCAGAACTTGACACTTAGTTTATCATCCATATCCATGTTTTCTTACATGGAATCCTAGTATGGGTTATCTTGGATGACCCTTATACCTCTCTTTCTTTCTTTTAAAGTGACAGTTTTATTGACTCTTTTTCCGATGTGGGACTTTCCGTTATATTCCCAAGCAAAATTTTAAAACTTGCGAGGACGCAATTTATTGAAGTAGGGGAGAATGTAACACCCCAAGCTTCCTCGGTATGTTTCCTTTCGAATAATGCAATGACGTGCATTGTACGCAACTTCGAGATTTTAACACACCACAACCAATCAAACTAGCCGTTATGAATAGTAATACCTACTTTTTGAAATTATATATATTTTATATTTCAAAATGGACTTCATTTTTGGATTCGGAATATCGAATTTAGCCTAAGGTGAAATTTTGGTACTTTTCGGATAACTTTCATATTTTGATGAATAGTGAAAATTACTAAATTTTAATTAAAAACAACTTTTTTAATCAAAATAATTAATAGTGATAAATTGTGAATTTGAGTGGTTTTAAAGTATATTTAGAATATATTTTTACCATTTAATATAATTTTGGTCATTGGACATAATTTTACAATTAAACCGAACATAAACAAGTGTCAATCTTTTGATAGTTATTATCTCTTAAAAACACGCTTTTTGTTTTGACAACGGGAATTAATTTTAAATTAATTTCTGCCACTTCTGTGTTTTGAATTTAGAAAAATGGATTCCATATTTGGAATCAGGATGTCCAAATTGTATAAATAGGTAACTTTTATTTTTAGACATTTTGAATAATTACTGCGGTAAATATTTTATTTACCATGGTTAAGGGTAAATCCGGTAAATAAGGGTTAAAAAAAATAATATTATAATAATACTAAATTACCCTAAAATGTGTCTTAACCCTATTGGTTGATACATGGTCGACCATGGGCATCTTTGGGTCAATTTTGGGACCCCATGGATCCACTTGTAAGTGATAATGACACTTTATATTAATTAAGTTAAAATGAATACAAAATGACACAAGCATATATCTTTTAGCAAAACAATTGTTACATAGGGTTATATATGCTGGATTTTAGATTATAAATATTAATTAGAAAGCTAAAAAGATTTAATACATAATTATATTTTATTTATAATTTTTTGACATTAAATAAGTTATTTTATTTATGACACAATGATGATGCAGTAATTACTAAAATAGTAAAAAATTAACATAATTGATATTATAAATACCCAAATAATTATAATATGAAACTTTTAATGAATTAAACAAATTTTCTAGGATAATATGATATATTAGGATTGATTTATTTGACCTTTTTCGAAGTAATCAATCTGTTATGAGTTTCACAAAAATCAACTAGTGAATAGTGTCAAAATTGACATAAAAGAGTTCTTAAAACAAATATTATATTATTAATTGATATTAAATTCCTAAAAATCTAAGATTCGGCCAAGAGACTTATATTATGATAGGTTAATCATTAATGGACCACTTGGGGGTCTTTTGGATGTATATAGTAAGTTTATTAACCATATTATATAAAAATACAAAGAGACATTGTAAAAGTGTGACTAATTAACTTAGAGTTAATACTTAAAGATAAGGTTAATATAAGTACCCAAACCTGTCTAAATTCTATTGGATGAGTTGTTTTCGACCTATCCCCACCTCAAACTTTGAATAGTCAACTTTGGAGCTATTGGAAACCGAATATGAATTTATTATAAATTAATATTTCTAGCTTTTCCAAAGGTGCCCCTCACCCCTCTTATAAAAGGGCACTCCTCCTTCTCATTTCCTCACACCTCTCAAGCCACTTGTCTCGTCCAAACTCTGCCCAACTAAGCTCCCCACATCCCTCTCCTCCTCCTTGAATCTTCCCATTAGGCAGAAAGCATTTCAACAAGTCCTTTGGTTCCAACCAAAGTGAGTTACCTAAATTAAAGGTAACGATTTCTCTTAAATTATTTTCATTTATTTTGCTTCTTCAACCCCCAAACTCTTTTTATTTCCCTTCTTTTGTAACAACACCAGTATCCTAAATATACTAGGATGTTGTTATAAGAATTATTCAAACTACACATACACACAACTCCATCTAATGGATGATGAACATAATGTTTCTGTGGATGGCAAACTAACGCCTCACGAAACGATGATTGTTCAAAAACATCTTACCGCCTCTCATGGTGGCCATTATGATGGCACTGTAATTAAATATGATATTAATGATATATATTTTATATATAAGCTTCTGTAATTCCATTTTATTTCATACCATTATTCGTTTCATGTCGTATATACATACGATAATTTCATTTGAGGAAGTGCGGACTACCGCCCCCTTAAAATGATATGACTCGTTCATACCACACATGGAACGTATAAAGGATGGTGTTAATGAACTTAAGTAACATATATAAAATATTATATTATACTGGAATAGTAATATACCTATGTATCATTTGGATTCGATTCTTTTAAAATAAAAAATTAAAAAATTAAATGGAAGTAGCGTTCGTGCGTACGTACGGACTACCGTCTCCACGAACGCGATGAGATTCATTATCCATCGTATCCATTAAAGTATAATTATCATTTAATGATTTAAAAATGATGTTTAAGGACTTTATATCATTCTGGATATTAATAAGATACAACAAACATGACTTATGTAACAAAACATATAAAAGAAAATGAGTAAGTTAACACCCAAAACGGCGTTAATACTAAGATATTATTAACAAATCAATGTTAAAAGATCATATATGATATCATATTAAAGTAAATTATTCTTGTATTATTAAATAACAATTATTTCACCATTATACAGGAGGTAAAACTACCATCGACCAAGGAAAAAGTACAAAGTAAGGGATTTTCTTATCTCACTTTTAATTCTGTGAGAATTCCATTGATCACCACTTAATTATTGCATGTGGTGTATGTGTACTGCCCATGATTGTATTCATTGTGTTATATACTTTTATTTATGGGTATTTACATCATCATGGTATGATAATTCTTTCATGGGTGTATGTTTCTTAAGTTACCTAATCAATAAGGGAATTTGAGATTTCAATTTCCACTCATTTTGCTTTACGCATATTTCATTGATTATATTACTCCATGATTATGTGTTGAATCACTATTCATTTGATTATGTCATAATTTCCACTCCCCTTCCTGTGGATATAAGTTTGATACACATAATCACTCCATTGATAATTCTCAATTCATTGATATGAATTTGATAAGAGTAATTTTAACTCATTCTCCATTTGTTGAGTTAAACATCCAATTCGTTGGTATTGTTTTTACAAGAATATGTGTGAATATCCTTTGATTTATTTACACTGAATATCCAATCATATTTAGTGTATTTATATTTGTCACACATAATTATGTCGTTGATTTATCCTTAACCTAAGGATACAACCTTTATGAGAGATTTCATCTCAATTTACATTCCATTGAGACTTCTTTGATGATATACACCAAATCACTTTTATGTGGTGTATATAATGTACTTTGACATAGTATATCATGAATTCCTTTATTCTCATGATATTACAATGTTTTGATTACCTCAATTATTTGTATTCAAGTGTCTCTCTTTTGGTTAGAAACTCTAACCAAAATACCATTTTAAAATGTTTTAAAGAATTATTCTTCTAAATCATGCTCATTAATGTCCATATTTTAAAAATGGTTTTAAGGATTTATTTTTATGGACATTAAAGTTTTAAATTTAAAAATCCTTTTAAAAGTTTCAAAGTGGTATGGGACACTTTGATTCAAAAATCTATTTTTGAATGTCTTCTTGACAAATAGTGTGACTTTTAAAAGTTTTCAAGAAAAGGGGGATATTTCTCTCAAATAGTTTTGATGATTATTTTCATCTATGTCAACATCCTTCATTATTCTTGATTGAGGTCAATGTGATACAATACAATCTTCCATATTGTATCGAATGAGTTATGTTTGACTGTGGATGTGCTATTTTTTTATACCATTCATGGTTTGTGGTAAAGTATTGACATTTCGTATGCTAGTTTTAATACGAATGTTTATTTTATGCTTAAACCTATTCATATGAGGAATGCATTGGACTTAATAAGTGACGGGTGGAGCCCGCTATAGCTCCTCGATGCATCGGTAGGTCTCATGAGACAAACTAGTGTCTTGGCACAAGGCCTCGGCAAAATCTTATTTGTAGTCTTGGCACGAGGCCTTGGCTATGTGGTTATGATAGTCTGGCATTATGCATTCCATCATTATGAAAGTGGTTATTGATATTGCATGTGATCATTCGACTAGTAGAATATCCATGTGAGTAAGTAAATGGCATTATTTCATTTTACTTTTGCCATACTATGTTGAAGTTCAATTTTAAAAGTCTTTTTTTTAGTTATAAATTGCCTTAAGTGTTTATGCTTATTTATGAAAGCTTCTGCTATAATGTTATCCTTACTGAGCATCCGAGCTCACCCCTTTCAATGTTTTATTTTTCCCAGGATTATGAAGAAGTAATTTATGAATGACCTGCAGGGATAGTATGAGGGGATATGAAGACAAGATGTTTTTTTTATGATGTAATGTAAAAATTTATGGATGTATCTAGTTATTCCAAGGCTACTAAACTAATCGGTCTTTCGAGACTTGATCTTTCTCATGATCATGTCAATGTTATGTAATAATCCACCGACTCTAGATAATTAGGGTCGGGGCGTTACAAGGTAGGTATATTTTCTTATGTTTTTGTTCTATGTAGTAAATGAAATCCTCAAAATTATGAAAAGAAACGTAAAACAAAAATGTTGTTGGTTTACGTTTCCTACTAGGTAATCAAAGACCGTTTACACACATCATAAGTTTGGGATTTTCTCATGGTTAACTTTCTCCTAATCATGTTCTCTATCACTCTCCCTCAGAACTTGACCCTTTGTTTTTTCCTCCATGTCCATGTTTTCCTACATGGAACCCTAGTGTGGGTTAACTCGGGTGACCATTGTACTTCCCTTTCTTTATTTTAAAGTAATAGTTTTACTGACTCCTTTTCTGATGTGGGACTTTCAATGAAATTTCAAAACCCAATTTTAAAATTGCGAGGACGCAATTTCTTAAGGGGGGAAGATTGTAACGACCCGAAATTTTTAAATAAATTTTGTTTCCTAATTTTATGTGTTATTGGTATACTCAACAAAAATGTTTTATTTGATAAACATGATTATAATTAAAATGAGATCAGTGGGTTTTGACTATTATATAACCATTGGTCAACATGACCGCTGTGAACAAAATGTTTTGATTATTGTCTCTAAATATAAGTAATCTTGGTTAATTATTATAGAAAGAAGATTTGATGGCCTCACCTAGTAGTCTTGGACCGATCGAAGCCCATCTAACAGAGCTTGGGAAGGAGGTAGCACCACTGGGCTTTGCTCTGGATCAAATCCAAGCCGAACTTCATCATGCGAAGCTGGAACGAAATCGCCTTCGTGAGAAGTTCAAACTGATAGAAATTACTACTCGGGCAATGTTGACTGAGCCGCCCCACGCTTCTATCACCCTAGCACACCTTACTCTTAGGTCCTATGCTGGTATTATAAGGGGTTATGTAACGAGACCGTAACTACCTTGTGTAATCCTTGTTTTAAATAAAAATTGGGATTTCTTCTTATGATGAAGTTTATGAATTTTGAAATGACCGGATAAATATAGTATGCATATTTTTGATGAATTTTAGAAAAAGGATATTTTAAATATGTTTATGTAAACCCTAAATAATTAAAAATTTGTAATGATTTTCAAAAAATGGTCTTCTGCAATTATGTTCAGGACTAAATTTAGAGTCTAATAAGATCAACGTGATTTTTGATGAATAGTAAATTATGAATAGTGATTTTATGATTAGGATTAGTAATATGACCAAATGGATTAGTAATCTCACTTAAAGAAAGTTTTAAAATAATCTAGGCACCTTGATTAAGTAATGTGATTCAATAAAATAGTTAAATAACGGTTTCATTAATTATTATTCAAGTATTAGTTTTTTCGGGTGAATAGTGTTTTTTAATTAAAAATTTAATTAAAAATAACTAGAAAATTATTTTTATAAAAATGACTTTATTTTTGAACTCAGAGAATCGATATTATGTTATGGTAATTTTTGGGGTTTTTTCTGAAAAAAATGAATTTTCGATGAATAGTGTTTTATTTAAAAATTAAATTAAAAATATTTAGAAAATTATTTTTATAAAATGGATTTCATTTTTGAAATCAGAGCACTGATATTTGGTTAATGTGAAATTTTGGGATTTTTCTGAGAAAGTAGAATTTTCAGTGAATAGTAAAAATACAGTTTTAGGGTTTCGGTCTGTTTAATGACATCATAACGGTGTCATGATGATGTCATGAGATCTTTTGAGGGTTGGCCGTCCAAGGGTGATGAATTATTGTTTTGGGGGCCCCATGTGGCCTAACTCCATGATAAATGACAAGGGAGAGCACATGGGTTTGAGAAAAGCACATGTGAGGTGTCCCTTGGCCATTAATGCCTTGTCCCCTCACTTTCTCTATAAATACCAATCCATCCTCTCATCCATTCGACTCCCCACTCATTCCCAACTAATTTCTGGTCTCATTACCTCCCAAGGAGTCCCCCTAAGGTGCCCCCAAGCCCTCAAGGTCCCAACCTTTGAGGTTTAAGAGTTACATTTTAAGGTAAGGGATCCGACCTCTCTCTTTCTTTTCAAGTAATCTCTTTTATGTCTTTTTTCTTTTATACTCCATGTTCTTATGTTGGAGGATGTTCTTTTATATTCATCCTACTGCCTATTTCATGTTCATATGATGAGAGATCCCCCCTTTCTCTCATCAATTCGTTTTAAGAATGTTTAAGTGGCGCCGTTAGGCTGCCGAATTTTTAAGGGATTCTTTCACCTTCCTCATTTTCAAGTTCTATTTTCATTCAAGCCTTTCATGTTTCTTTGTATTATGTTGGGGCATGATCTCTAAATTTATCATACTGATATTTTATGATCATATGATGAGAGACCCCATTTTATCTCTTCAATTCAATTTTTTTGAAGTTTTATGTGGCGCCGTTAGGCTGCCGAATTTTTTAAGGGATTCTCTCACCCTTCTCTTTTTCAAAGTTCTACTTTCATGTCAAGTCTTTCAAGTTAATTTCTATTATGTTGGGGTATGATATCTATATCTATCATACTGGACTCTTATGTTCATATGATGAGAGACCCCATTTGATCTCTTCAATTCAGTATTTTGTTGAAGTTTAAGTGGCGCCGTTAGTCTGCCGAATTTTTAAGTGGTTCTTCACCATTCTCGTTTTGAAGTTCTACTTTCATGTCAATTCTTTCAAGTTCCTTTTTGTTATGTTGGGGTATGATCTCTATATCTATCATACTGGACTCTTATGTTCAGATGATGAGAGACCCCATTTGATCTCTTCAATTCAGTATTTTGTTGAAGTTTAAGTGGCGCCGTTAGGCTGCCGAATTTTTAAGTGGTTCTTCACCATTCTCGTTTTGAAGTTCTACTTTCATGTCAATTCTTTCAAGTTCCTTTCTATTATGTTGGGGTATGATCTCTATATCTATCATACTGGACTCTTATGTTCATATGATGAGATACCCTATTTGACCTTGTCAATTCAATTTTGTTGATGTTTAAGTGACGCCGTTAGGCTGCCGAATTCTCACAGGAGAAATCTTTTTTTTCTTCCTTTCATGTTCTTCATTTCATATGGTATATTTTCAAATTTCATTACCATGTTCTTAAATCCCTTATATTTTGTCCCTCTACTGTTTTATGGGTCATTTGTGAATGTTTGACCCATGTCCCCTCTCTTCTCAATGTTTTCTAAAACCTTGTAACATAGCCGTTATGCTGCAGAATTTTCGTCTCAAAATGCCTCTCTCTCTTTTATAAAAATTATTTTATGTTATAAAGTGAATACTCAAAGCTCTTATTTATACATGGCTATTCACATATATATCAAAATGTTCTATTTTAAATTCTGGGAATTACATACATGAAACCCTCTTCCCTTTCCATGGGTTTAAAGTGACGTAAAGATCATGTCTTTAAAGCAGTTTTTAAAACGTTATGATTATGAAATGAAACCCATTTATTTTATGCTATATGGGTTATTTATGAAATTTTTGATGATGATATATGTGGCTCACATTATAATAAAGGAAAATTTAAGGGTGCGCCCTGATAGCGCTCCAATGCATTGGGTAATGATGTAACCACTAGGGATTACAATTTTCACGATACCTTGGTGAATAACCTTGGTAATTTTAAAATGACACCTTGGGGATGGACCTTGGTGATATGTTCATGATTGTCTATGTTAAATGATGTAGCCACATCTTCAAGTTATGAAAAAGTTTTATTTTTATTATGATATGCCTCATGATTTCATTTTCATGCATTGAAGTTCTTTTCATGACTTTATTGATGTATCTCAAGTTCATATGTAAAATGTTTCACTTGTTTCCCTTGCTGGGCCTTCTGCTCACCCTTCCTTTTGATTTATGTCCCCAGGTTATGAGATGCAGTAATGAGCCTAGGGTGAACATGAGGAGAAACCTTTCAAGTGTTTAAGAAGAATGTTTTTTTTTGTTTCATGTTTTATGTTCCTTGTTTCCAAGACACTAAACCTTAAAGATCCTCAGTTCCGTGTAATGGAATGAAAAGTTATGTTATAAAAAGACGGGATGCTATAAAAATAGTTCAACTTTGAATATAGAAACCATTCATGGAACTGAAGCAGAAAGATTATGATTATGTGTTATCATATGATGTAAATTTTACAACACTGGTAGGTATGTACTGAATTTTATTTAAGATTTTGAAAGTAAAATTAATAGATTATCCTCTAGTTTAAAAGCTTTTTTGCAAAGATATTTGTCTATAATAGAGTTTAAAAGCTATGAGAAGCATGATTTTTGTGCTGAAAATGTTGAGATGGGAATTTCGGATATATATATACCTTGTGATGAAATGAATAATAAGCCTTTAGGTTGGTAGGAAAAGAATAATAACTTGTCAAATAATTTTGGTGGTAAAAAATGAATTTCTCATCTTATGAAAAGTGTTTTAAAAGTCATCATGGTGAATGTCTTGTAAATTTTGTGACATTCAACTGATGTGGAATTATTGGACACATGTTTCATGATGCGAGGAAAATGATCCAAAAAAAAAGATAAGTTTATGGTGAGATGAGTTAACTATAAAAAAGGATGTCAAATTTCTAATTTTTGTCCGAAGCTAGTTACTCAAGTGGGGAATCATCATGATTGGAAACCAAATGGTTTGGAATTTGCAACCACTTCAGTAGACGTTGATCTATCAAATAATGTGGTATCACGTAGATTTATTTTTTTAATAGATTTCACAAATGTTTTGTCCAATCCAGGGTCTACACATTCCTTCATTTCTAAGTAATCTTCATCAAAATATGGAATTCAACCTTATGAAATGAAAAAAAAACACATTGTAAAATGACTTGGAGGAAATATTGTGAAAAATGGCTATAATAATCTTCATATCCTTGTCTGTGTAATGTGGTTACCAGAAAATCTTTGAGTTTTGCCTCTTGTAGAGTAAGATTTTATTTTGGGTATGGACTGGATTTCTTTTTATCATGCTAAGATAGATTTCAGAGAAAAATAAGTTGTTTTTTATAAAAAATTTAAGTTTGTGTAAAAGAATTTAGCCATTCCATTAATAACATATTAATAATCTAAGAAACTAATAACGGATGTAAATGAATGTCATCTGATCATATTTTTTAATATAAGTGAACTATCTAGATTAATGAATTACATGTGGTAAATGAATACATGAATTTTATTCCGGATGATTTTCGTTGTGTTATTTTTAATCGAGAGGTTGAAATTACTATTGAATTAGTTTCAGATGTTAAGATAATTTATAAACATTTTTATCAAAAGGTCCAACTATCTTTTGGAATTAAAAACATTTGTTTCAAGAATTATTAGATGAAGGATTCGTTTGACCCAAAACTTCACTATGGGGCACTCATGTCTTGTTTGTTAAGAAAAAAGATGGTTCAATTAGTATCTTCATCGATTATAGAACCTTGAATAACAATACTATTAAAAAAAAGTATCCTTTTACTCTTATCGATGATTTTTTTATGAGATCTAGGGAGTATAGTATTTTTTGAAGGTTTTCCTCAGGTCTGGTTACCCTCAGTTGAATGTAATGGATGAAGACATCCCAAAGACAGTGTTCCGTACTAGATATGATCATTATGAGTATGTATTTTTGCCTTTTGGGTTAACTAATTATCTTGATATTTTCATGGATCAAAGGAATAGAATATTTCATGAGTTCATAGATATGTTTGTTGTTTTATTTTTTTATGTAATTCAAGTATATTATAGAAGTGAAAAGTAGAATGAAAAACTTCTATGGGCTGTTTTGAAAACAATAAAAAGAAAAGAAACTATATGGAAAATTCAAAAAGTGTGATTTTGACTGCATTATATTTCTTTTCATAGGAACATTATAAATTAGGATGTAATAATAGTTGATCCTACCAAAACAAATTTGTTGATTAATTAACAAGACCTAAAAATGTTATAGAAATACTTATTTTTCTTGGATTAGCAAGTTATTACAAATGGTTTGTTAAAAACAATACACAGTTATCTACCTCGCTAACTAAGTTAACACGAATAGGGGTTAAATTTTTCTGGATAGAAGAATGTGAAGTTGGTTTTTATGAACTAAAGAAGAGATTGGTGATTGCTCCAGTATTAGCCTTTCCCTTCTAAAATGGTTAGTTTTCCATATACAATGATTCTTAATTGAAGGAACATGGTTGTGTTCTGATGCAGAATGATCAGGTAATTTATTATGCTTCATGAAAACTAAAATATCATGAGTTAAAATATCCCACACAATATTTTCAATTGGTATCTATGGTCTTTTCATTGAAAATTTTGAGGAACCATTTATACGGACCCAAATGCCAAATATATACTCACTATAAAAGTGTAAAGTATATATTCAATCAAAAGGAATTAACCATGAGGTCGAGAAGATGGATTTAAATGAAGAAATATTCTGATTGAATGATCAATTATCATCTAGGGAAAGAAAACAAAGTTGCAAATTCCTTGAGTCGAAAACAGCGTTCATCATTAACCATGTTATGTTTGGAAGATGACCCCTTGATTAATGATTTATTGAATTTTGCATTAGAATCTATTGGTGTAGGAAATACATCTGTATTGCTTTATATATCAGTGTATTCATCATTATCAAATAGAATTAAGCGAGTATAGATGGAAGATCGTGATCTACAGAAAAAGGTAGATTGGTTAAAATGGGTATGATTTCAGAATTTAACATTGATAATTATTGTGTTTTATGATTTGGGAAGAGGTTGTGGGTGCCTTGTGATTTCCGGTTGAAGAAGGATTTGTTGTGTAAAGCTCAAATTTCTTCATTTTTAGTTTATCTTGGAAGTACTAAGATGTACAAATACCTATGGGACTATTACTAGTGGGGTGTAATGCAAATAGATATTACTAACTTTACTGTGAAATGTTTGACATGTCAATAGGTTAAAGTAGAGCAATAGTTACAAAAGGTAATTCTCCAGCCTTTTCTAGTTCCAGAGTGGAAATATGACAATATATCCTATGACATCGTGGCGAGACTATCTATGAATTATCTATGTAACAATGTGATTTGTTTTTTTGTTGATCAGGTGAGAGAATATGAACATTTTTCTTTTCGAGACACAATGTCATTGGATCATATTTATCAACTATACCTAAAAGATATTTTCATGTTAAGTGGAGTTCCTCTTTCCATTGTATCTGATCCGGATCCTGTGTTCACTTCTAACATTTGGAATGGACTTCAAAAGTCATTGGGAATGAAATTAAATTTCAGTATAGCTTATCATCCTCAATCAGATGGACAGTTATAAGGAATGATTCAGATATTGGAGGATAATTTTTGATATTATATAATAGGACATCAGTGAATATGGGATCAGTATCATTGTTAAGTTGATTTTTTTTGAAATGAAATTTTTTATTCTAGTATACAGATGACACCTTTTGGATAATTGTATGGAATGTGGTGTTAGACTCCATTGTTTTGGAATGATGTTAGTGAATGAAAATTGATGGGGGCAGAATTAGTAGAGGAAGTGGTTGAGAAAGTGAGATGATCTTGCAACACATGAGGACAACTCAGAGCAGTCCAAAAAGTTATGCAGCTAAAAGAAGAAAATTCTTCTATTTCGAGGTAGGTGTCCATGTTTTCCTTCAAATCTATCATTGGAAAAATATGTTGCATTTCCGTAAGAAAGAAAATCTAAGCTTGCGATTCATCGATCCATTTGAAATCATGAAGATTGTTGGACTAGTTGCATACTATGTATCTTTTCCTCTATGTTTGTCTCAACTACACAATGTTTTTTCTTGATTCGATGTTGAGAAAATATGTTTGAGATTCATCACATGTCTTGATCCTAGAAGAGGTTCAACAGGAAAAGAAACTTTCTTTTGAAGATAAACCAGTTAATATTTTTGATCAATGGAAATAAGTATTATGGAATAATATAATCCACTAAGTAAAGGATTTGGGGAGAAACGACATGGTTGAATAAGTAACATGGGAGTCTGAAAATGCTATGAGGGAAAGGTACCCTAACTTCATTTATAAGTAAGTAAAATTATGAGGATGAAATTTCTAGAATGTGGTGATAATGTGACACCCCACAAATTTTAAAAAATAAATGAAATGCATGAAATTTTTTTAAGTATATATTTATAACTAGCCTTTAAACATAATTTTTCTACATTTATGTTTTGAATTCCAAAAAACAATCATCTATAATAGTGTTTGGTATGTTATTTATAGTATGATGGAACCAACATGTTTTTTTGGTGAATAGTTACATACCCATATGAATATTAATAAGACCCTAATGAATAGTAAATTTTATTATTATTTTATTTTCTTAAGGAATTAAGATAATGCCATCTTGGATAATTTTTCAATGTAATATAAAAGCTGTTATAGAATTAAAATTGGTAATTTTTGAATTAAGTATTATTTTATATAAAAGTTAAAATAATAATATATAGAAAATAATTTTCATAAAATGGAGTTCATTTTTTAATTCTACACATCGATAAATTGGTAGGGTTAATATAGGGGATTCTTATGAAATGATTGATTTTTCGGTGAATAGTAAATATACAATTTTGAGTTTCAATGTGTAAATGACATCACTAATGATGTAATAATCTGGTAATAAATCTGGTCAACATGTGTATAGTAAAATAAGATGTGAGATTTTCTATGTGGTTATTTCCATGGTAAAATACCTTGGTCAATCCCATGGTTTTTCAAATACCACAATTGAGGTGTCCCTTGGAAATTATAAAAATATTCCATTACTTTTTCTATAAATACCAACCCGTTCTTTCATTCCATTCCTTCAAAATTATTCAGCAACAAATATCTAGCCTCCATTCCAACCTACTAGTTCTCCCAAGGTTTCCCCAAGCCCCCAAGGTCAAAACCATTATGTATAAGGATATACTCTATAATGTAAGAAAATTATCATCTTTTTTTTTCCATTCAAGTTCTCTATTATGTGGTATAGAAATCAAAAATCCAAAAAACGGTCATATTTTTATCTTATTCTTATTCTATTATGTTTTATGATTTATATTTGTATTGGTGAATCTTATCCCATATCTTTATAATGTTTTTTAAAACCATGTTGCATGGTCATTAGGCTTGCGAATTTTTGTAAGGGATTTTTCAACTATTCTTTTATTTTGAGTTCGTTTATTTTCTTATTATTTCCTCATATCCTCTTAACCAAGAATAATTAATGCCTAAAAAGCAGGTATATTCTAGATTTTTTCATTTTCTTGGAAAATTCATAATCATCATTCTTCTCCTCTCACAATTATTCAAGTAATAAAAACATTGTCCACGACGTGTCGAATTACCGACATCATGGATGGTGTGATTCCAATTTACATTAATTATTTCAATTATGGTCATTAAAGCATTCCTATGGATGAACCAGGTTATTATATAAGTTTTATATATCATACATGTCTCTTTAAATCTCTTTTACATATTGGTTCTATTTGTAAAACTAAATGAGGTCATTACAATCAAAGAACAACTAAAATGATCTAAAAGAAAATCATTAATGTGAATCATCCTAATATAAAACATAAAAATGATAAATGGTATAATTTATGGTACTGTAAATAGGTAAATACCTTCCCCTTCCAGTTCTATAGTTTTATATCCAATCGATAAGAACATCCATCATGAACCGATCATGGAAAACATGTAAAGAATGCACTACAAAACAATGCATGGAAAAATATACATCCAATTAAAGGGGTGAAATGTTGTAATGATATGATCATATATGATATTATATGATGGATATGTTTCTATAAGATATTAATAACACTCCTTTGACCATTATACAAGTGCTTTAAACCTGTTTTATGTTTGAAAACCCAGAGGTAAGGGAATTCAAAACCCAATTTCTATTCCTTGGGTTAACCTTCTACTTTATCCATTTACTTGTATTAATAATATTATTGTCACAATTTTTTTATACATTCTATATTATTATGTGTATTTATAGTCTGTATGCATGTATATCCATTTCTATTAATTCTCACCTCAATTATATTTTTACGGAACTTTCTTTTTAAAATCCTTTTAAAATACTATTTATTAATTTTCAAAGGGATTGTCTTTTTATATGTATATGGAATGACTACTTTCCCCTGGTGTCAAGATACATCATTACCATGATATGTTCCTTGGACATTATTTATTTTTGGTTGATCCCATTATAGCGCATGATATAATGGGTGAGCCCCATTATAGCACTTCAATGCATAGGGTACTCTGGAGATGGAATTTGACCAAAAGTTTATTCCACATATAAGGTTGAATGTATGTATGATATGGTAAATATGTCCCAATGAAACAACGTTAGTATTCTATGCATTCAAGTTTTTTTGATGTGGGTTTAATTGGTTTTTATGTTATCACTTGACTGGAACATTCTATATTTATATCCTTTATAATTTTCTGTACTCATCCCATGTGTTTAAAAATTTTTTCACAGGATATAAAAATGGGAAAGAGAAATAAGTGATTCCTTATGTCTGATATGGAGTGTTTTCAAACAAATCATGCTTTTTGTTTTAATTTTTTATATTTTGAAAAAAATGGAAACTATTTTTAATAGTGTTCTATTTGTATGAATGCGGTATGTTATGTATTTATGTTATCTTAATTCCTAAAAAATATAAACTAAAAAAGATCCTCAATGTGTAATAATTTATATTCTTTTCTAAACTTCATGATTCAGTAAATATTTAAGGTTGAATCCTTATATTAACACTAAAAGAATCCCCAACTACAATAATATATGTATGTTATATTAAATGATGTTATTTATTAAATAATGTGTTTTTAAGAAACCTATATTATTTTCCATCGTATCTTGTGAAAAAAATTATTTAATAGGGAACTCTAATTTTTCAAATATTAGTGTACCCTTGAAATACTCAATGTAAATCATACAATTAAAATAATTTGAACTCTTTTTATAATGTGGATGTTTCCCCCAAGTAATAATAGAAATTATTTCGAATTGTTATTCTTATAAGAAAATATGGTTGGATCAAATTAAATTTCACCTGCCATCATATCAGGGGTTTTCCATTATTGCTTTTAAATTGATTTATATTTAATATACCATTGATTTTAAACCTTGTGAAATGATAAATTACTAAAAATAGAAAAAATTAACGTGATTAATATTAAATGGATGTTCTGACATAGATTCTTTCTTGCGTTTGGACTGACCCAGTGTATTAGTAGCTGGGTATGTTGTGAGTTCCCAATTTATGTGGTTCCCATGTTATGTGTTGAGAAATACCATATAATGTAGTTTAAAAAATAATATGAGGTTATTAAACATGTTAGTTTAGTGGGGCTAGATAGAGAGATCAGGATAATGAACCTTTAGGATATATAGTTTTAACTTGTGGCCCTTTTGAATTATACCTGATATAAGAGTGGATAATGTAGATTGGGTTTGAACCTTTTTATATGACCTTTTTCTAGGGATAGTGTTAATCCATGAGAGTTGATTCTTGTGATGATTGTTTTGGGGGGGATGGCGTAATGAGCTAGATCACATGAGTCACGAATTTAGAGATATATTGATAGATGGAGTATGTTGTATTTCATTGAGTCATATCATACTTGATGTATGAATTTTTAATGATTATTTACCATAAGAAAACTAAGGGTAATATCAAACAGGGTCGAATTATTCTTGTAAATTCCATTAAATTGTTATGATTTGATTAATTATTATTCTTATGTGATTGGTCAATATTCAATGATATTATGATTTGATTTAGTTATGGTTAAGTACCTACAATTCTAGTTTCATTTATTTAGGATGGTTTTAAAGGTTAAGATCAATCAGATTCTTCGCACTATCAATTATGGATGTTATTTTAGTGTAAAAGAGATTCATGGGAAAGTAGTTAGGTTACTTCAAATTGAACTGACATGATTAGTGAATTACTATGAAGTAGTTATTGTGAATATGTGGTCTCAAGAATTTAATAATATCATAAGGCCTGAGAGGGTAAATACATTACATTGTTAGAGTATTGAGTGTATGCTTGGTTCATATATCATTTCACATAAAGAGTGATTGGGCGTGCAACATTGGTGAAGTGATGCCTTTGAATTTTTATAATTTTTAATGAAAACATGGTTTCAATGATTTGTATCAATGTCGGAGGTATATGTAACCCCAAAAGATTTTATAGTTTTTTTCCTTTAAATTTAACTTATTTTATAACTTATGCTGCACAAAATACCTTGTTCAAAATCTTTATATTGTTTTATATATTAATATTACCCATAGAATAGTAATGTGACTCTTAGGAGTAGTAATCTTATCATTAGAATAATAACCTCACCTATGAAAGTATAAATAAAATGTACTTATATCATATATTAAAATAGGATATATTTATATCATGGAATAAGTAAACAGATCTTTTAGAAATGATAAATTAATTGTTGTTATTTTATGATACATAAATGTAAATTTAGAATACAATAATTAATATAATTATTTATAATAAAATTAATTTTCAAAAAATATTAATAAATTAATACATTTTCGTTAGAATTATATGTGACCTTTATTATGCAGTAATAATTTTTTTTAAAGTGTTGTAAAATCAATTATAATATTAAAATCTATATTTTTAAAATAAATATTGATTTTATATTGAAAATAAAATTTTCTAATTTAAGAAAATATTTTCATAGAATGGATTTAATTTTTGATGTATTCACTTTGAAATTTTTTTAGGTTTATTCATAGGGGTTTTTTAAAAATAGTAGAATTTTTATGAATATTGAAAAGTATGTAATTTATTTTTTAGAATTACTAGTAAATAAATGAATTTTTAATCATTCATAAATTATGAATTAGGTGGGAACTCATTATTCTAAACTCACTGACATTGGTTACTACACATAGTCACAATAATAAACACTATTGATAGTATTGAGCCAATATAAAAAGTAAAATAATAAGATAATAAAAAAAACCAAATATCCTGCACTATAAATACCACTATATCTTATCACACCCTATAAGATGTTAATAATGTTTATATACTGAAAAATTTCCTTCTGAAGAATATTCTCCACACAAGACCTACTATTCTTACCAAAATAACTAATGAATGTGTATTATGTAGGTTCCCAATTTGACAATATCCAAAATGTAAAATCCTCATTTCTCTTAAATATGTTTTTCATTTTGTATCATATCCTCCCATACCTTTTTCAATGTGGCATAAAAATTATAGTAATATATATATGGGTTGAGCAATTTTGTTATAATAATGAATTATCCATTGTCAAATCATTTTTCCATTCATTTAAAAAAATGAAAACATCATCCGTGATTTGTCAGTTCACCACCATCATGGATGATGAGTTTTAATTTTTTATTACCGCCATCAAGGCCAGTAATAAAACCATTATTTTGGTTAAATATGATTTCAATATATCACAAATTAAATTTTTTAATTTAATCAAATTTAAGGAAATGTGGGAACACAAAAAAATTAAAGAATAGTAAAAACCTTAAACCACATTAGAGATACTCGGGTCTTTAAATAAAAATTTAAAATGGATAGAATGGTCTAATTTGTATAGTCACTATTCATATTTGGTAACATCTATTTCCAAATTGGTCTTGATTTGATCCTCAATGTGGAATGAAAAATTTTCCCACGTGTAAATATTTTCTTCTAGGATTAAATTCCCCTCATTGAATCCATATATCAAAATTTTATTTTTTTATCGATCCAAGATGTCTTTTCTTCATTCAGATCAACTCAATGTGGTCTTTAAAATAATTTGTTGTAGTCCTCCGTGATTATGTAGATCTAAAAAGGCTCCCATAGATTCTATTTTCTAGAATATATGATAATAATCTGAGTGCTCTTTTTGTCAAACACATCATTATCTATAGACATATGAGTATTTGTAGTTGTTTCTAGCATTTGATTTGGGATGCCTATCTGGATTGGAGTGATTTCCACAAACACATCCAAGATAGATTATTCATGCTCCACTTTCAGTAAAAACTCACTACACCTACATACATCGTGTAATAAGCAAGAAGTACATCCACTATTATATTATCCCTTTTCAATAAAAAACCCATTAGGGAGTCAACAAATAAATAGACTTCTTCTGAAGGGATGCACCTTTTAAAGATGATTTTGCGAGAGGAGGGCTTAGAAGGTTAGATTAATCCTTTCATTTTTATATTCAATTTACATGATGGATAAACCCCTCTGAGTCAACAAGGTTTTCTTGACTCTCTTTGAAGAGGCATAGAGGTACTCTTTCACATGTTTTGTTTCCTTGGACTAAGATGACAATGTATTATAATCATATTCATTTTAAAAATAATTCTAATCTAGACAACCTCCATTATGGATTTTCCCGACAATACCTACCTCTTCTTCGTATCCTTCATCTTGTGATGATGGATCACCAACACCTACCACCAAAAAACAATTTGGAGTGTATACTCCATTGGTGGTCTTGATGAAGTGGACCTTGGATGCAACTTGTCCATTAGATGCATAACCCCTCTAGAAATAACTTACATGATCTATTTTCAATTTCTTGAATCAACTTATTTTACTATATCAACAAATGTGGGAGTTTTAGTGTGAGGGACTAGCCTGACCTCAACTGAAACTCGTGCTTTCAATTTGAATTCAACCAGTCCATGCCTCAAATTGGACACAAATTCAAAACCCTTATATTAGTTTTCAACAGTCATAATTATCGAGAATAAGGACATCAGGGAAAATGTTCTCAAGAACTAAAAGACTTGTGGGGATTCTAGAATGACCATGATGATCCCTACAACTATGCCTCCCAGATAAAACTATGTATCCCATATTCTTGTTAGAAGATAGATAATCCATCCATGAGTCTAAAATTACCACCTATTTTTTGTTAAAAAATTATCCAATAGATATCCAAATCAATGAAAATGAATGTTTGGAAACATTAGCTTCAATGAATCTACATAGTGAAATAGGGTAACAAAGTGTTCTTGTTCTACTGGATGAATACTGAAAATGGACTCCCAGGTTCCTCAGCATAAATATGATCAATGTATTTTTGAATGAATGTAGGGTCTCAATAAAATATACCCACATCTCTATAGAGGGGGTATCCATAAACATATGAAAAACATAAGAAAAATGAAAGTGGAAGAAAAAGTATCTTTCGCAACATTGGGGAGAATTGGACCATAAACAAATCAGGCAATCTGATGAAGAAAAGAATATTGTAACGACTTGAATACAGAGCCCCTCCACTAGTGCCCCATACCTGGTTCTCCACATGACCTCAACTGTGTTTCCCCAAACGCCATAGGCTGTCGACTAGCAGCGAGGGCCTTGGTGAGTCGGTGGGGAAACAATGCCCTCATTCGGTAATATAGACAGTAGAAGAACAACCAAACACAATAGTGGAAACAATAAACAACATACAACAACTGAATTGAGAAGTGAAAGCAATGTATAAAATAATAATGATGCAACATGGTATATATGTCTATAGAAAACAGTTACAAACCAACGTGCTGAAGTACAACTAAAAAACAATGTGCAAAAGAAAAACAAACTAAACTCCTCAGGAAAACAAACCATTGATTGGTCCCCTGCTCTCCAGTTCCACATCAAGTCAGGTACCTTAAGTAGAAGGGCGCTTGGCCTTATCTATACATAAAGCAACATAGTCTTCTTGGGCCCAAAACATGGCCCAAATAGGGTGTGAGACAAATTCCTAGTAGGCAACCACCCAAAGATATGTGCCTAATAGTCAATGAATACATGGCAAGTAAAATATAGGAATGGTAAATAGAAAATACACAACATCTACAATTCAAAGTTCTAACATATAAAGTACACACGTAACAACCAACACCAAGTAGAAAATAGGTAACCCTCTAGGTAGCTCTCACAGCCAAACCCCTATGGTTCATCCTAGCAGTACTAGAAACCCTCTAGGAGGCACACACATTCTCACCCCTCTAGTTCAGCTAAGAATAGACTCTATGAGAAAGCACTCACCGTCAATTACCCCTATAGTCTTGTATCATGCAAAAGGCTCTCTGGGGAAGAACTCAACCACTCATTCCCCCTGTGGCCTGTGTCGAGGAACTACAGACTCTCTGAGGAAGCACTCATCATCAATTCTCCATGTGGTCTCACATCGTATTAAAAGACACTCTGGAGAAGCACTTACGTCCATTCTTCCTATGGTCTACAACACTAGGTTCTTACAGTCCTGTGTGGAAATAAACATTCTCAGCGCGCATGCATCGTCAAAGTAAACCTCAAGAACTACTTGGATATCAATCTAAATGATCACCAACATAACAAATCAACAGTTCCACTATCCTACAAATAGGCATGGCAATTAGAAAAATTACAAACAGGTAGAACAAGCATAACAAACATCCAAAGTATAGTAAAAACTACCATAATCATAGGAAAAACATCTAATCTAGATATCAAGTAAAGCAGGAAATACAACAAGTGAAAAACATGAACACACAATACCGCGTTCAAGTGTATTGGTGGAATTTACACAAAATACTCATCGACTTTCTACAGAAAGGCACAAACCACCTACCTAGATCCTAGAAGATCGATATATGTAAAAATCGATGATAGATTCTCCTTATAACATCGTAGATCTTAGAAAATTTCTGAAACACGTAAACCATGATAACATGAGAAAGAGGAGGAATTAGAAAACAAGGCTCAAGCAGAAGGAATAACTCACCGCTGCGATTCCAACACAATCGACCATGCTAGAATCGGAGAATGGATGGAGAGGCCAGGGATCATCGAAGATTCACAGATCCTCAGTTCTCTCGGATGAATGGAACATAGAAGAAGACGTTTCTGTATGTGAGGCACGACCCTGGTCCGTTTAGTAAAAAACAAAAGTACACAACATGTTCTTTTTGAGTACACAGTGTGTACTAGGTTTTTTCATACTCTGCCAAAATCGGCCTCCAAGTCACACCTACACATCGTGTGTGTGGCCCGGACACGGCCAGTACACGGCTTCAGGTGGGAAACGAGTTCATGGAGTGTACTCAGAAAGTACACGGTGTGTACTTCAAAAATTTCCAGAAACATTATTTTTCTCAAAAACTCTAGAAAAAGGAAAGGCGTACCTGAAACAATGATCCAGGTTCTTAAAAACTTTCCCCCATAAAGAAATCCATCCCCAAATTTCCCTAGCGAGGCCTAGAAGAAGAAAACCCCGAACAACTCTGGCCACTACGATCGAACCTCATCCTCCCTCTCCCATGTGTCGTCCCATACTCGCCCGTGCTTCCATAGCACTCGTAACCGAGGAACAGACTTGCCTCAAAGAACCTTCATATTGCGATCGACAATCCGAATAGGATGCTCCTAAAACAATGCATCTACTTCAATATCAACCTCCTCGGGTTGGAAGACATGAGACGAGTCTAAAAAGTAACTTCAGAGCTGAGAGACATGGAAGCCATCATGCATGGCCTGGTACCTCGGGGGTAACTGCAACCGATAGGTGACTGACCCAACTATCTCCAAAACCTGAAATGGCCCAACAAACCATGGTGAAAGCATGCCCTATCTACGAATCCTTCTATGTCCCACCCTCAGTGTGACACGCAGGAAAACCTTATCCACAACCTCTAACTCCAAAGGTCATCTCTACTAATCAGTATAAGACTTCTACTGAGACTGTGTTGTAGTCATCCTCTTTCGAATCAACTATATCTGCTCAGAGGTCTCCGGAACAGGACGAGGTCCCAGCAAAGCTACCTCTCCTGCCTCCACTCATCATAAGGGTGATCGGCATGGCCTACCATAAAACGCCTCGTAAGGTGCCATCTAAATAGTCTCCTGAAAACTTCTATTTTAGGATAACTCCACCAGTGGAATATGCTTCTCCCAAGAACCGCCAATGTCTATGATGAAAGCTCGGAGCATGTCCTCAAGAACCTGGATCGTGCGCTCGGACTAGCCATATGTTCAGGGATCATATACTGTATTCAAAAGTACTTGTTTACCCAAGGCCTTCAGAAGTCCCTACCATAACTGAGAAGTAAATCGCGCATACCTGTCCGAAACAATAGAGTGTGGAAGTCCATGCAGATGAACAATCTCTCTGATGTAAAGTCTTCCCAGATCATCGACACTGAAAGTCTCCTTGATCGGCAAGAAGTGAACAAACTTCGTGAGCCTCTCAACGACAACACAAATAGCATCACTCCCCCAATATGACCTCAGTAACCCAGTAATGATGTCCATTACGATACCATTCCACTTCCACTCGAGAATGGGTAACTTCTTCCAAAGCCCCACTGGTCGCTGATGATCTACTTTCACCTCTTGACAAGTAGAAAATTTCATTAAAAAACCAGAAACATCTTTCTTCATACCTCGCCAAAAATACTGGAGATGAAGGTCCTGATACATCATGGTGACGCCAGGATGAACTTCCCAAACTGAGGAATGAAAATTCTACAACAGCTCCTCGTGTATGTCTGTTGGCACCCATACGTGTCCCTGGAAACGCAAGATCTCATCCTCGCCCACTGTCCATCCAGGAAGAGGGTCCTCTCCTAACACACTCTCCCACAAGACTAAGCCTTCTGATTTTGATAGTTTCCTCATTTGGACCTCATCAAGAATTGTAGAGTTAACAGCTACAGAAGATAAGAAGGAATGTCCCTATCTGTCGTGAACCTCCAGATGCATCTCAGAGAATATAGCCATAAGCTTCCACTCACTGCTAGCCTCCCGAACTGCCTGATTATGAGTTCTCCTACTCAATGCATCTTCCACTGCGTTTCCCTTTCCCAGCATATAGGCATGATCGAAATAAAAGGATTGAAGATACTCGACCCACCTGCGCTGCCTCGGATTCAGATCATGCTGAGTGAAGATGTACTTGAGAATCTTGTGGTCGGTGAAAACCACAACGTGCTCTCCCAGAAGGTAATATCTCCAACAGCGTAAGGAATGAACAATAGCTGCCAACTCCATATCGTGCATAGGGTAGTTCCTCTCATGTGGCCTCAACTGCTGAGACTCGTACACAACAACTCCATCTCCCTGCATAATCCCAACGCCAAGCTCGATACCTGAAGCATCACAATAAACAGTGTAGCTCTTTCCTAGCTCTGGAAAGACTAGTATAAGTGCTGACGTCAGCCTTCCCTTCAGCTCCTAAAAGTATGACTCGCAAGAATCTGACCATAAAAACATTGTCCCCTTCTTGGTCAGACCTGCCAAATGTGCTGCAAGGTATGAGAAGTCCTGAATGAAGCGTCTGTAGTATCCAGCCAACCCTAAGAAACTTTGCAACCCAAAAAAGTACTTCAGATACTCCTAAGAAACTACAGCTCTCACCTTCTCTGGGTCCATAGAAATTCCTTCCTCTGAGATGACATGACCCAAGAATTGAATTTGATCCATCCAAAAGTATCACTTCGAGAGTTTAGCATAAAGCTTATGCTCTATCAGTGTACTCAAAATTATCTCAAGATTCGTAGTATGGTCATGTCGAGTGTGAGAGTACACCAATATATTGTCCACAAAGACCATGAAGAATGAGTCCAAGTAATAATGGAACACTCGGTTCATCAGTGCCATGAAAACTGTAGGCATGTTCATGAGACCAAACGGCATCACTGTATACTCGTATAGACCATACCTTCTCTTGAAGGCTGTCAGAGGTATATCTGATTGCCTAACACGTAACTGATGATAACTGAACCACAATTATATCTTCGAGAAAACCCAGGCTTCTAGAGGCTGATCAATGATTTCATCAATCCTCTGTAAGGGATATCAGTTCTTGACCATCAACTGGTTCAGCTTCCGATAATCCACACAAATATGAAGGGTATCGTCTTCCTTCTTCGCAAACCGGACAGACGAACCCCAATGAAAAGTACTGAGTTATATGAAACCCTTTTCATGCAACTCCTCCAACTGCTTCTTGAGCTCCTGCAACTCAGGTGTAGCCATCCTATAAGGAGAAATGGACACCGGTTCTTCTATTAGAATGAGCTCAATAGAAAAGTCTACCTCAAGCTACGGAGGCAAACCTGAAAATTACTCTAGAAAGACATCCCTGAAGCAATCCACCACTAGAGGAAAGTCCAACTATGAGGTCCCCTGATCATCTAGATATAGACTTGCAATATTTTATGTCACCCTTCCTATCCCATGATGCTTGAGTCCTTCCTGACTCACTTGAACATCCCATTCGCCTCTATGAAGAAAACATTCACCCTCTGGTGAAACTAAACTCACTTTGCGGTGATAACAGTCGACCACTGCCTGGAATGGAACTAACCAGTCCATCCCGAGAATGACTTCATAGCCTATCATATCTAAGACATAGAGATCCCATAAGAAATGATACCCTGCAACCTTGAGAGGGAACTATCTACACTGATGCACACTAGATGTCCTCATTCCAAAGGTGTGTCTACTGTCAACGAGTTGACAGAAGAAAAGATGTAGAGCCAAAGGCTCTCCATGACAGAAACAGAGATAAATCTATGTATAGCACCATTATCGAAAAGGGCTGAATATAAAACTAAGGCTACTAAAATTGTACCTCGAACTGTAGAAGGGTCGAAATCCCACTCATAATAGGTCTACTCCATGGCGAAAGACTTCCCTGCACCACAGCCCTGCACCCCTGGCTTACCACTCTGAGCTAAACCTCTCTGCTGGTGTTGAGGGACTGGTGGCTGAACGCCGTAGCCTCGACCTCCACCTTGGCCCAAATGGTCGGGAGAACTCTAGTTCCCCGACTGGTGGGAAACTGGTGGTGCTGCTCTTGAACGAGGAGTCATGGATGAACCTTGGTCACCAGCTGCTGGTGAGAAAACCTGGCAGAAAATCTGAAGGTGACCCATCTTGCCACATGATCGGCACTCCACAGGGTCCCTCTGGCACTGTGGCCTCATGTGCCGTGACCGACCACACTGGTATCATATCACCTGGCTTCCTAATGATGCATCTCGCTTCCTCAGATCACCGTGCATAGACTCCCTACGACGCTTCTTGCTGTCATCTGGAGGAAAACTAGCTCTGGAAGAAGAACCACCCAGGCTCGCAGCTCCGGAGTCTCTCAGATTCTGCTCCGCAATCAGTACCTAGTTAACGATGGAAGAGATGGTAGTCCACTGGAAGAGACCTATGAGCGGATCTCCCGCTTGATACCATCCTCAATCTTCCTTTCTAAGAACACCCCACTCCCATCCCATAGGGGTGTGAAACGATGTATCTCGGTGAAACGAGAGGAATACTCCCTGATAGAAAGAGTACCCTTCTCTAAGCTCATGAACTCTCGAGCTCGATCAGCCCTCAGGATCTCTGAGTAGAATTAGTCTTAAAAGATGCATTGAAACACCTCCCAAGCCATAACCTGCTGATGACCTACCTCTGAGATCACGTCCCACCACCTATTGGCGGAGTCTCGGAACATGTAGGTACCGAGCTTGACCTACCTCTCTGGAGGCGTCTCCAGTTGCTCGAAGATAGTCAGCATGGCTTCTAGCCAGGACTCTGCATCATGAGGTCCTCCTTCCCCCAATAACGTAAGAGGATGCTGCTACTGGAAAACCCACATCAAGTCTACCATTGTCATGGAAGGAGTTGGTGCTCCCTATATGATCTCCATCATCCTCATAAAACCTTCCTTGAATGGTCTGTCAGTGCCTAAAACTAGTATGAAAGCTGGTGCCAAGGCCGGCCTGACCGGAGGATCGGCAGGAAGTCCCTAATCAGCCATATCTGGCGTCTGATCACTGCTGGACAACTAACGTACAACCAGAGGACGTCTCGGAGGCATATCTGTGAAAGGTCAAAAGTACACCTTAGATTAGAAAAACAAGGACAGAAAACAGAAGGGTACAAAATGGGAATAGGGTAAACAAAACACACAAGTTTACAAAACACGACTACACGACGTGTATAATAACTACACGACGTGTCTTCTAAAGCCACTGACATGGGCGTGTACTCCTACCCTACAGGTCGTGTAACACCTCAAACTACACAGCATGTTGTCCCAACACACGGCGTGTACATGAGAACTATTATCCTACCTGAGTCTCTTTACACGGCTAACCCACGATGTCTAACTTAACCCAAGACTACACGGCGTGTTCTTAACAAACATGTCGTGTTCTAGACAAGGCTTCGATGGCCCGTGTTATTGAATACATGGACGTATACACAGCTAGACCTTACACGGCGTGTTTCAAAAAAAACACGGCGTGTATTGGTGAAGGTGACACTGTCCCTTGTAGTTCGGAGCAGTGTACCCGGCCTGGTCACTAACAACACTAGTCGGTGAAGCTCGAGCTTTGTAATGACCCAAATCTGGAGCCCCTCCAGTGGTTCCCCATACCCAGTTCGCAACATGACCTCAAGCTTGATTCCCCAAACTCCACAGGCTGCCGACTAGCAGCGAGGGCCTTGGTGAGTCGATGGTGTACTATTCCATTATTCGGTAACATATACAACAGAAGAACAACTAGACACAATAGCAGAAACAATAAACAGCATACAACAACTGAACTGAGCAGCGAAATCAATGTATAAAATAATAATGATACAACATGGTACTTATTTCTATGGAAAAAAGTAACAAACCAACGTGATGAAGTACAACCGAAAAAAAAATTGCAAAACAAAAATATAGTAAACTCCTTAGCATCGCAAGCCATTGCTTGGTCCCCTGCTCTCCAGCTCCACAGCAAGATAGGTACCTAAAGTAGGAGGGTGCTTACCTTTATCTACACCTACAAAAACATCGTCTTCTTGTGCCCAAAACATGGCCCAAACAGGGTGTGAGACAAAGTCTCAGTAAGAAACTACCCAATGATCTGTGCCTAACAGTCAATGAATACATGGCAACTAAATTACAGGAACGGTAAACAGGAAATATACAATAGTTACAATTCACAGTTCTAACATATAAAGTACACAAGTAACAACCAACAACAAGTAGAAAATAGGTAACCCTCTAGGTAGCTCTCACAGCCCTACCCCTATGGTTCAACCTACCAGTACTAGCAACCCTCTAGGAGGCACGTACAGCCTCACCCCTCTGGTTCAGCTATGAATAGACTCTCTGAGGAAGAAATCACTGTCAATTCCCCCTATAGTCTCTTATTGTGCTAAAGGCTCTCTAGGGAAGAACTCAACATCTCATTCCCCATGTGACCCATGTCATGGAACTACAGACTCTCTATGGAAGCACTCATCGTCACTTTCCCCTTTGGTCTCACATCGTATTAAAAGACACTCTGGAGAATCCCTTATATCCATTCTCCCTATGGTCTACTACACTAGGTTCTCACAATCCTATGTGGAAATAAACATACATAGAATGCATGCATCGTCAATGTAAACCTCAAGAACTACTTGGCTATCAATCTAAGGCTCAACAAAATAACAAAGCAACAGTTCCACTATCCTACAACTAGGCATGGAAACTCACAAAACGCCAAACAGGAAGAACAAGCATAACAAACAACCAAAGTACAGTAAAAAATACCATAATCAGAGGCAAAACATCGACTCTTGATATCATGAAAATCAGGCATTACAAAAAGGGAAAATAGGAACATGCAATACCCCATTCAAGGGTATTGGTTTAATTTGCACAAAATAATCATCGACTTTCTACAGAGTGGGACAAACCACCTTCCTGGATCCTAGGATATCGATATATGTAAAAAGCGATGATATATTCTCCTTAGAACGTCATAGATATGAGAAAATGTCTGGAACACGTAAAACATGATAACATGAGAAAGAGGAGGAATTGGAAAACAGGTCTCAATCAAAAGGAAGAACTCACCGCTGGGATTCCAACGCAATCGACCGTACTCGAATTGGAGAACGGAAGGAGAGGCGGGGGCTCGTCAAATATTCATGGATCCTCGACGCTCTCGAATGAATGGAATCTAGAAGAAGATGTTTCTGTGCATGAGGCCCGACCCCGGTCTGTTTAGTGAAAAATTAAAATTACACGGCGTGTACTTTTAGAGTACACAACATGAACTATTATTTTCCGTACACCGCCAAAATCGGCATCCACGTCACCCCTACACACCGTGTGCGTGGCCCGGACATGTCCAGTACACAACTTCGGGTGGGAAAAGAGTACACGATGTGTACTCATAAAGTACACGGAGTGTACATAAAAAATTTCCAAAAACTTTATCTTTCATAAAAACTCCAGAAAAAGGATAGGCGTACCAGAAACGAAGATCTGGGTTCTTAAATATATCATTATATACATATTATCTAGTATAACTACTATCACAATATCCTACAATTTCCATAAACTTGACATGAACCTGTCAAAAGAATCAACTAAAGGACAAAACTGAGAGAGCATGCCACCATTGTCAGATTCAGGGGATCTATAGCATTAGTGAACATTGAGGCTGAAATTACAATATAAGGAAATACATAAAAAATATCAAGATATTTAGGGCTAATAATGATGATAGGAAACATCATGTGTAAATTAACATTAGAGAATGGGATGTAGGGCGAATGCTAAT
Organism: Viscum album; assembly: GCA_963277665.1. Classification (NCBI taxonomy): domain Eukaryota; kingdom Viridiplantae; phylum Streptophyta; class Magnoliopsida; order Santalales; family Viscaceae; genus Viscum; species Viscum album. Next base: position 632,790,975 of record OY728138.1, on the reverse strand, counting down.
CCATTGTGTGGGATGTAGGGAGTCCCTCCCCTACCTTCATTGTGGGTGGGACCGTGGAAGCATCCATCGCTACCTAGATCATATAATATATCACCATCGATAGAAGGAGGGGGAAAATACGATTTAAATACTCATATTATAAGTAATATCACACACTGTGTTGAATATTTAAACATAATATTAAAAAAATTAAACAATTTCGTGATTATAGTTATAACCACCAAATTAAATTAAAACATTTACATCATTATTTTATATAATCAATCATTTTTATACCATTTATAAATAAAATTTAGGTGAGACCATTTAAAAAAAATTATGTTCAATAAAACTAAATAATTTAACTTTTCCAGAATTTATTTCCATTTGACAAAATTTAAATATTTATAATGAAGGAATTTGACAAAAAACCATTGAAAAAAACACTCCTGAAACAAAAAAATAAAACAATATAACTCATCAAATGATCATATATGATATTAATTAAATTATAATAAATAAAACATGAGTTTAATAGGTTCATGTTTAAGAAATTAATGTATTCTATTTTATTATCTAGGAAATTATTTACAAGTGAAAAATACATTCATACATAAGGTAAGGGTTTCTTATGTCACTTTTTTCTATGAGATATATTTATTATTCAACACTTATTTAGTTTTTTGGGAGTATATAATTACCATTAATATATCATATCTAGGAGATATTTTTCATCATGTAATTCAATATTTAATTTTGTGAACATTGATTTTATTGGGCATACATTTCATCTGATTATAATGTGGTAAGGAAATTCAAAACCCGAATTCCATTATTTTGTTTAAACTTATTGTGAATTTATAATTCCATTATATTATTATTCATAAAATTAATTTTGATTATATATTTTTTATATAAAATTTATTATATGTATTGAAAACTGATAATCATAAATGATTAATTTGGTTATCAGTGGTAATTTTTTTAAAAAAATTCTTTTAAATGTTTCTTTTTTATAATTCAACAAGGATTTTGTTACAAATATAAATAATAAGTGGATTTTTCTTTTTTATGATGCCTTAATTCCATGATGAATCATTTACAGGTTTATAATGTTATATTTAATTTAATATTTTTCTTTTATATTGTGCTTATTCTTGAATAAATGATTACAATTTAAAAGTGGAATTTCACTCTAGAATTTTTTCATTTATATTTTTAGAAGATTTTTATATAATTCAATATTATTTATTAGAAACATTTATTAATTTAGTTTTATCTATTATGATACCATCCACTAATTATTATTAATTGGATTATGATTACTTTCAATATTAATGTTCTTATTATATACAATTCAACATATTACACATGGTGAATTATAATTATGTCCATTGTTTGGGGAATTATATTAACATTTCACTTTCTATTTTCAATTAGAATATATATATTGAATATTTTTCACCCCAATCATATGAGGAATGAATTAGACTTATTATGTTATTGGTGGGTCCCTCTATAGCCCCCCAATGCATTAGTATGTCTAATGAGACAATTTATTCTGTATTGGTTGATGTCTTGGCCGATTATATATGGGGTCATAGAAGAATATATGGTATTATGTTTATGATGACTCATAATATATATCCTCCCATAATGATATTTTTTACTGATAATAATTTTTATAACTCAACAATTACAATATCAACAGATAAGTTTCATTATAAATTATTATTTATATGAAATTATTTGATCTTCATTTAATCCTTCGATATTATTCACAAGATTATGTTTTAATGGGTAGTTTTCCATGTTATTCACCTTGAAATAGTTTTTATGTCTATTTATGATATCTTCCACTATATTCATACCCTTACTTTGTTGGAACCATGGTCTTCTATGCATGATTTGGAGTGTGGTTTGTGTTTGTTGTCAGTCATCAATGGAAGTTCACGAAGATAGGATTCATGGTTTGAAAATTGCGAAGACCAGAAGAATGGAGGCGGTGAGTCTTCACGATTACGTCAAGATTCGCGAATGGAAGAGGGTGAAATGCATCGTTGCGGAGAAGGGATTTGCGAGGGAGATTCATGGTGAAGGAACTAAGGAATGTTGACGGTGATTCTTCGCGATTACATCAAGCTCCGCGAATGGAAAATTTTTGTGGTGCGTCGCGATTTGGACAGAATTCCGGCGGAAACTTTGGAGCTTCGCGATTTGAGCTGACATGGGGCTGACTTCGCGCGGAAGGGTCGAGGGTCGGCGGAATCGCTTATAAATAGAGGCCGAACCCCCCCCCCCCCTCAAGAGAGGTAGAGAGAAATTCAGAGAAATTCCTTTTCTCTCGGTTCGCAAAGGTCTCTCGCGAAGGCAGTGTGCTTTGCGAAAGAGGAGCTTCGCGTCGGCTATTCTAGCTCCGTGAAAACCGTGCACCCCGCGTTGGCTCAGTGAGCTTCGCAAAGATTCCAGAGCTTCGTGATAGACAAGCATTGCGAAGGCTGGATCATCGCGAGAGTGCTTCATGATTGATTTTCGCGAAATGGCAGGGGCTCCGCGAAGGCTTGTTTGAGCTTTGCAAAATTGGGAGCCTTGCAAAGTAGGGTACTTTGAGAAGGCCTTTTACAAAGGTTGTTTGCCCTGTGGATAAGGGAAAAGGGGGTATTCATCAGTGGTTGGAATTTGGATCTTAACAGAGCATTAACTCCGGACTCTGATGCAAGAAAAGTCTCATGCTGAACATGAGACAATGAACTTCATGACTATCAATTGAAGAGACCTTCATGTCTATAAACTGAGTGTGACTTCACCAGCGGTAGTGAGCCAGGGGGAGTCAGCTGGAGTGACCCGAGGGATGTAGTGAGCTATCTCAGAACCTTTGTAAAGGCAGTGATCCTGGGACAAAGTGACTGTGCCTGAACTTTTGTAACCTCCAGCTAGTGAAGCATAGTGGTTTTTGGTACGACCGACAACTTGTCTGCGTTTGCTCCTTGGATGTAGCCCTTTGTGGTGAACCGAGTAAAAAGGGCTATGTCTTCTCTGTGTATGTGCATGTTTGCTTTATGATCTTTTTCATCATACAAGTTCAACAAGTTCCTACCAACGTGGGAACAAGATCCACAACTTTAAGAAAAAAAAGTTGTCACCATGATTCACCCCTCCCCTGTCAGGGTGTCCAGGGGTCCTTCATACTGATCATCTAATATCCCCCATTAATATGATTTATTTTCCCATAAAATAAAAAAAAAATATATTATGATTGACATGTAAGGATATTCTAGGAGATTATGGTTGTTTCCAATGGAGTTTGTATTTTTTATTTCATTTAATGTTGTAATGTAATACATATGCTTGTATCTAGTTTTATAAAGAAACATAACTCATATTTCCATTGGGAAGTAAGAACATAAACATAGTACCATTGTAATAAAGAAAGGAATCATCTCCATGCAATTGAGGTCCGGGTATTTACTATTTGTATTAGAGGAATTTTAGTTGAAATTTTGGAAACTATATTTTAGAAAATAGATATTTCAATAATATAACTTTATAACTAACATTGAGTAAATTTCCAAGGTGAAAATGTTTATGATTATAAGATCATTATTTATTATTTTTCTACATGTTTCACTAGTTTTAATATTTTATAATCTAATATTGTGTATTCCATTATATAGAAATTGAACTTAGTGGATAGAATGGATGTAATATAAACACATGTATTATATGTATGGATTTCACTCCTGTGAATGATAAATATGGTAGAGATAGAGCTACAACTAGAGATACAAAACTTATAAATATATTAGGAAACCTACTTGGTTTCTGAGAAATAAAATTATTATATTATAAATGATTCTGTTGGTTGGAAGCTCCCACAAAGGCAATTTATGGTTTCCCCAAAGCTGGATCCATCCTTCAGCTGGGTCAAATCTCCCTTTAAGCTCATATTCAAGGCATTGCAATCACAGTGTCTTCCAATTTCATTTGTAGGGTTATGAAACCAACATATTCTTAGATTTTTTAATTCAGTTTTTCATAGATCGGTGTTTGTTTCTTCTGTCAGACTCAACAATGTGGGGTCACATTGCATGATGATTTCATATATTCTCATAGCTTCTCCACTCGACGCACATGATCATCACCCCATATGGGGTCTATGACCCGGTGGAGTGAAAATGGTCAATGATGGCCTCTGGTTTGAGTGGTGTACTTCAATCTCATATGTAGCCCTAACTATCCAATATTCAATAGATCATGGGCCTTTATATTGTAGATTTGGAAGTGGGCTGGGAGGTGTATTTTTCTTCCATCCATCTATGTTCCTTTCCCCTTTGACCATGATGTTGTTTCCTCATTGACATGGAGTGCCCCTGAGGTTGTTGGGAATGTCGAGTGGGGATTAGATGTTTACCCCCAATGACATGGTGGGTTTTATGTACTTTAGTAGGATGGAAGGTAGTGGTGGGGATGATGGATTCTCATTAGCTTCATCCAGGATCATTTTGGTCAATATTCCGGGTAGCACCTCGGTTCCGGAAGTGGCATATTTATGGATCTCAGTTGTGGTATGCTCCTAGTTCGGTGTATAGATTTAGTTGGTTTGGAATGAGCCTCTTCTTCAATCTCTATTTTATTTCATTCTATGTTTGTGTTGGATTTACATACTCATTCAAGGTACGATCGAGGCATTAAAGGAACAATGACCACAATATAGAGTTTTGTGGATGGTGTAATAGTTGGGTTTCATTGGAGATGTTCACCTCTTTCCATCACACGTCCAGGGGCTCTGGGAATGCACTAGGGAAATATTGAAGGGTCTATGGATATGGGTGGACTGCGACAAAAAAATTCACTTATAGGTGCAAACAATTTCACGTCATCTTCAATTGTAATTTTTTCTATCCCATTACATAGTTCCTCATCAAACATAAAAAATTAATTTAAAATTACAGCTATGTGTATAGGGGTATAGTTTTTTTAGAAAAATGGAATGTGAATAATAATTTGAGGAAATTAATAGGAGATTAATAATTTCTTTGATCTTGAATAATCCCTCAGTAAATAATAGATTTGTAATTTATGGTGATGTATCGATGAATGAGCATGGTTTTATCCCTATGTAGAATGATATATAGTTATTTCATATACATCATGGTAGTTAAAAAATCATTTGTATAACTAACCAAATCATGATCTAGAGTTAGAACAAGTGGTCATTTATCTAATTATATGGACACACAAACTCTATAGTAAAACATGTCAGATACATAAAGATTACAAGAGTTTTAAATATATATTCTCATAGAAAGATCTCAACATAAGGAAAATCTGATGGCTCGAGCTGTTCAAGGATTATAATTTTTCAATATGTTATTACCCAAGGAAAGAAAATAGTTTTGAAGATGCATTGATCAGGAAGAATCATGGATTTATAAATAAGATTATCATTCATAGGGATCCTATGTACATGGATATATTAATGATAGATATGGTAAATACCACAGATGGTGAAAGATTAGTACTTTTTTCCAAAGGATTCCCAAAACATATTTATTAGGAACGAAATGGTTCTCAGTCTGATGATAAAAATTTTGAAATGAAAATTAATGATGTGAATGGTGGTAAATTATTTGAATCAATATATGATGTTGAAATTTTAAAATTTGTGAAGAGGATTTAGGATTCCAATATACATGATCTAGAACGATACTTATTGTATGATTATCACATATCGATTTCCTCTATATACTCTTGTGGAACTGAGATGTGTATAGATCTAATGAAACATTTCTAGGGGGATAATATACAGTGGGAAATTGATTATTATGTATCAATATGTTTAGTTTTTCGATATGTGATTTCTAAAAGACAATATCCATGGGGAGTAAAGAAAACTATACCTATTATTATATGGAAATTAGATGACATTACTATTGATAATTCACTCCATTATAGAATAATGAAATAATGAATGATGAAATATGGGTAATTGTTGATCAACGTATAAAATCTTCACATTTCCTTCCTATAAGGGAGATTTTCCAGTGGAGCACCTTGCATGACTCTATATTAATGACGTTGTAAGACATTATGGTACATCTCTATTTTTATCTGATCAAGATCCATATTTTATATAAAAATTGTAAGGGATTCTCCAGAAATATTTTGTTGTCATGATTCCTTTGAGAACTGATTATCATCCTTAAAATGAATAGATGTCATAAAGGATGATCCATAATATTGAAGCCATATTTATGTCATAATAACTTGACAATCAAGGTATGTGGGATCAATATTTACCTTTGTAGAATTTTTATATAATTATGGTTTCCAATAAAGTATTAAAATTGCACCGTATGAAGTGCAATATGGAATGAGATGTCAAACACTAACTTTTTGGGATGATGTCAATGAAAAGAATCTTGTAGGTCCAGAACAAGAAGAGGAAACAACAATTAAGTTAAATACTATGAAAAATTAGATCAAAGAAGATCAATGTAGGAAAATTAGCTATTCTGATAATTAGGTGAATTATTTGGAGTTTCAAGGGTGGATCAATTTTTCATCAAGGTATCTCCAGAAAATATTGATATAATATTTTGATAAGGAAGATAAATTAAACCCTATGTTCGTTAGAACTTCTCAAATGCAGGAGAGAATTAGAGTTTTGTCTTGGAATTTGGCAATTCTACCTAGCCTTTATAAATTACATGATGTGTTATAGATATCATTGTTATGAAGTATATTATAGACCCAATCAGCTTTCCCACTTATGAAGAAATATAGTTGGAACATTATTAAACTTAATATGAAGAGCATATCTATATTCCGGACACTAGAGAATAGGTGTTAGAAAATCAGATGACTCAGATGGTAAAGGTTCTTTGAAAAAAAAACCTAAAATCCAAGGTTTGATGTGGGAATGAGAGGGAACTATGATGACGAACTACATAAATATGTTTTTTAGGTGAAATGATGAGAATTTATTGGTTGAAAGTTTTAAAGGAGGGTGGAATGTAAAACATAATGATTTTATGGTATATCACTTTTAAATTTATATTCTTCCAAAGATTATGTTGCTTGAAGCATAGAGTTTAAAACCATGATATGAAATTAAATATCAACATGACAATTGTAATAGTAATATAACCATTAAGAATAGTAATATGTACATTATAATAATAACCTCACATATTAATGTATAAATAAAATTTATGTATCTTATGAATAAAAATATGATATATTTACAAAATGGAATAAGTTAGTAAAATGTTTTAAAAATGATAAATTATGTGTTTTTATTTTTTAAAATATTAATATTTACTTAAAATTTCATAATCAAAATAATTTTATGAAACTATAATTAATATTTCAATATTTCATAAAATTGGATATAATATTAAAATCGATATTTTTAGAATAAATGATGAATTTATTTAATAATTAAATTCCTCATGTTTAGAAAATTATTTTCCTCAAATGGTTCCATTATACTAATTTAAAAATTGAAAAATTGTTAACGTAAATTTTTTATATTTTTTAAAAATATTTAGGTTTTTTATGAGTAGAAAAATATAGTAATTAACAGTATTTAATATTATAAGTGATTAAATGACATGTAGATTCATTGATAATTCTTGGATGAGGTAATAAATCATTATTTCAAACTCACTTTCAATTTTTACTATAATTAGTCACAATAATCAAAACTATTGATAGTCTTTGGGAAAAAATGAATAAAATAATAAATAAATATCCATCTTCTCCCATATAAATGACACCACTTCTCCTCAGACCTTATAATAATTGAAGACTATATATATTTTGAAAAACTAAATTTACAATATTCATACAGATTTCAAAGATATTAGGGTTATACCAAATTACCATGTGTAATTATCATAATAAGGTTCCCCAAGATACAATATCCAAGGGGTAAAATCGTCTTTCTTTCTCTTTAGTTTCTTTTATTGTCATATATTATCCTCACATCCCCTATCCAAATTTGAATGGAAACTATAGTATCGTGTATATAAATATAATGGAATTTTATTTTTCTAATTGATAATCCATCATTAAATCCATTCTCCTCTCATTTTATTATAAAAAACAAAAACATCATTTATGATGTTTCGATCCACCGCTTTCATGGACATCGAGTTTTCATTTTCCATTACAGCATTCATTATAGGTAATAAAACCATTAATATGAATAATTAGAATTTAATAGTTATATTAAAAGATACCTAATATTCAAAAACCAATATATAACCATAATTTTAAAAAAAAATCCAAGATGGTCATAAAAACTACAAACAGAAATTTACATAGTTTAATCATTACTTTATCTAATTAATCATCCTAATACCATATAACCAAATGATATATGGTAAAATATAAAAGTCAATAAATTCATTTCTACTAAATAATTTCACTTATGTTTTTGTTATTTTTAATTTAAAAGAACTCTCATATTTATACTCACGAGAACCGACCATAAAACCCTGAAATAAATGATCCTATAACAATAAAAATATGCATTATATCTATTAAAAATGGACATAAATGAACATAATTAAATTAAAATAAATAAAATATTTTTTAGAGGTTCTGAATTAAGTCAAAAATGATTATAATTTTATTATCACTATAATAAAATAGGACTGCTTAATGCTATAACAAATAATATAATGGTTTCTCATATAATATTTAATTCTGTGAGATATATTAAGTATTAAAATTTTATTTCAATTATGTGGTGTAAATAATTACACTTAATATATAATATAATTAATCTGATCTTCATCGAATTCCATGTTTCATTTTATGAGAATTATTTTTCTCGAGGAATTATATTTTTACTGATTACAAAGTGGTAATATTATTCATAACCCAATTTCATTTATTTAGAATAAATATCTACTTAATTGATTATGTCATGCTATGGTTATTTTTGAAAGTACATTCGATTATATTATTTTTTATCTTTACTTATTTTAGGTATATTTATATATGATGCAAAAATTCTTTACATTTGGTTAATTCTCTCACATTAATTGTAAAATAATCTTTTAAATTTTTGTGTTTCATAATTTCAAATGAATGAATTTTCTAAAAATCCATTGTACAAGAGGATTTTCCCCCTATCATGACACCTAAATACATGGTTAAAAATATTTTACATGTTTAAAATTTTATTTTTAAATAAATATTTTCATTTTAAAGTTTCAAGGATATTAAAATAATTGATTTCTTTGAAAATATAGAATTTATCTTATGAATTTTCAATGATTTTTTAGAATATTTTCACACTTGTAAAAAAAATGTTTAATATTATTTTCAATTATGGTTGATCTCTTATGATACCATCCTAAATATCTCATTTATTTTTTATGATTAATTTGACTATGGATGAGCTAATTTAATACAAATCATCATAATACATGTGATCGTTTATGATAATTATTATTTGGGGGGGGATATTATTAACATTTAATAGGGTAGTTTCAATATTCATGTATATTTTGACCATTTTATAACCCATTCATATGAGTAATGTATTGGACTTAGTACATGGAAGTCAGATCTCACTATATCTCTTCGATTCATTGGTAGATCTTATCAGACAAACTATTTTGGGTATTAGATAATATCTTACCTAGTTATGTATGGTGTCTTGGATGAAACCTGAATTGGTTATTTATGATGCCACAAATTATTCATTACACCATTATTTGATTAGTTGTTCATAATCCGTGTGATTATAAAACATGTAAGATATCCAGGGAAAATTTTTAATCTCACATAATTCTATATATGGAATAATTTGATCGTATTTTATTTCAACCATTTTATACTAAATATTATTTTTAATATAATGTGTATTAATTTATTCACCTTGACTTATTTTTTATGTTTATTTATGATATCATTCGTTGTATAAATTCCCTTATAGACCGTCTGATCTCACCCCTTTGTTGTGTTTTATATTTCCCTAGGATTCTGAGATGTATTTTATGATTGACATTAAAGGATAATATTGGATAATAGGTGTATTTCAAATGGAGTTACTATAATTAATTTAAATTCTTGTTTTAATGTAATACCTATGTTTTATTTTTTTAAATTCTAAAAACTATTTGGTCTTTTGGGATGTAATCTATTGTACTCAGTAGAAATATAATTATTTAAGGCACCAGATCCAGGATACAAGGGTTGTTTTTTTATATTATAGTTTCTTAATGTTAAATAACTTTCTTGGTAGAGTTACATATGAAATTATATCATCTATGGTTAATCTAGGATCAATACATTCCATTTTGGGATCATTTTTTATGATGAGTAGTAAAATGTGGGAATTTATCATAAGTGATGTTCTTGGTCCTAAAGAATAATATTGGTAGTACTCTAATTATGTAAGGAATAATTTTTCATGATCTTGATCCATGGTTTAGGTGTTGGATATGGGTTTGGTGTGATTCATATCATGGGAGAATGATTCAGGTTATGTGATATGTAGGGGTGAGAGTTTTAACTAGTTATTAATCAATGGATCAGGGTAGAATGCACTAGAAATCATGGTGATATCTATGATTTGGGTTAATTAGGAGTTGAGTGTGGGATAAGGACCAATGAACGTGAGGAGTGATTATGGTAAAAAAAAATTATAGTTTATGATAAAAATGGAAAATTATATCATTTGTGAGGGGAATCATCAGTTTGTATGAATGATTTATTCTAATGTTGATTCAATTAATCAATAAATGGCACATTTTAATAGAATTGTGGGTGTGGATTGGAATATTGGCTCACATAAGATAAATACAAGAATTAATGAGGTTCAATGCAGGGAGAGTTGTGTATGGAATCCAATATGGTTGTTAGGGAACTATAAGTTTTATAGAATGTGACCAACACATTTAATGTGACTCAGTGAGGACATATGATATTTTTTGTTGATTTTATTGTGGGTACAATAATTTTTTTTAAATTATATCAGGTTTTACTATTTATGTTCATGAATTATTATTATGTTTTCAGATTAATCGGATTTATTTTCAATGATAGGTTTGTTGACATATTTTAAAAATTAAATTTAAAGTATTTTTGTGTGTGACACGTGAGGCATGGTTGAGTGACCGCTTAAATGGATGTTTTTTTGGACTATGAACTAAAATTTATGTGGTCACAATGTAACTCGTTTGAAGTGTGTTATTTATTTTTTTGTACTATGGTTATCTTAGGGAATTCCATATATTTATTTCTAGAGGTTGTTGGATGATTTTGAGAAAATGTTTTGGGCTCAGGGTAAAATTTTCTGGGAATGTATTATGTGTTTGAAACTAGACCATGGATGTTCTTAATCGAATAGATGACTGATATAAGTCCTATGACTCCATTTTATGACATACAATAAATCTGGTGTTTGATAAATTTTATGGTGCGAGGTTTTAATTCCCCAATCTATATGGCCATTTTGGTTTTTTAGGGATTTTTATTTTTGAGTGACTTGTTGGTCTATTTTTAATTCAGAGTTAGGAATTTAGAATTTAAGAATTATAATGTATTTAATGGATATTATTTTGATGTGGCTTGAGGAATGATAAATTAGTCTTTTTGTAAATTAACTATTGGGAGATTCATGCTAAATTATAGATGGTTTCATAGGCCATTTTCCTTGGTTAACAATCAGGGATTAGTAGAAACCATGAAACACCCCAAGTGTATACTAATTCTAAGTTCATATTCTAAAATTAATGGTAATAAATCATGTTTAAAATATGGTTTATTAATCATTGTGGCCATCCCCAAACCCCAGTAATGTTTTTAAATTACAAAATTTCACTAATATTCTTCTATATTGTTAACTCGTTTTTCATTTTGTTTTCAACAAGGATCCCCTCTCACACACCCTCACTTCACCTTTTTTCCCATGGGTAGACATCACTCGCTTATTGAATGATAGGTAAAATATCTTGGAAAGAATGAGGTATTCATATTACATTCTTATCCCCACAATCCTGATTATTTTGATGATAATATATCTCACACCATTTTGTTCTAATATTACATATTTTTTAGTCTTTTGTTTTGTGTATTATTTTAAGAATATTTAGGCAGACGCAATTATACATATTATATGTGTATACACACATATAAATTAATTATAAGGTTTATTTAATTTAACACAAGATATCAATATGTTTTATAGTGTATGCATGATGTAGTAAAGTCTAGAATGACATTATTTGACCACCATTTAATTAAGGTTTTTAAATTGATGTTTCCATGGATTAAAATTTTCTTAAACATGCATTGAGATATTGAAAAAAGATGATTTTTTTATCAAATTACCTATGTCATTATTTTATTGTGAATGTACATGGGCGTGAGAAATGGTTATCTAAATTTAAAGGTTCAATGCAATGTTCAAATTTCAATTTTCATTTTGAAAAAATAATTTCAGAAAAAAAAATTTGAAAAATTTATTCATTTCAAATAAACATAATGTGTTGTAATCATTGAATCATAAAATTTATTTGACCATTGATGTGGTTCTAATGTAATGGTGAGTCATCCTTATAAATGTGATAAATTATCTATGAAATATGTTTTTTTGGAATGAATATGATATTATTAAAGGGATCTAATAGTGATTGAAGTGTTAAACTATAGTTTTGAAATAGTTATTTAATGTTATAAAGTGATTTATTAACATGTGTATTCAAATGATATGTTACATTATGGTGTGGATTGACTAGTTTTCTTGTACATAACCTAAATTCTTATTCCATTATATATTGTGAATGATATCCTATTTAATCCAAAACATATAAACAAATAATATTATTTTTTTAAATGACATATCAGATGGAATAATATCATGGGATCTAATAATGATTATTTTTTATGGGAAATTAATTATTGGTGAATATGAATTTGGTGAATTGAACATTTATTATATAAATGGTTATTGTGGTTGGAATGCCTTTGGAGCCCTCCTATAGAATAAATTTTGGATATAAAATTGGTGTAATTTCATCAGTGGGGGTGGGTGTTACTAGGGGATCCAATTGAATTACATGGTAGGATAACTCATTATTTTAAAGGATGTATAAATATAAAAAATTCAAAGAGATTATTTGTATTTATAATTTATTCATCATTATGAATTCCTTAGCATGACTACCCTTTGAATTCAAGTGATGTCTTGTTTGTTGATTTCTATAGATTAATGTCATGTATTCTACTTTAGTAATATAGTGAATGTAAAAAAATTCTCTCCCCAAATTCAACATTATTGTATATGATAGAATTTTATGGGTGTGGACTTAGTTTCCACTAAATCCAAGTCATATAAATTCCTTGTAAACATTTCCCCTTGGATAATATTTAAAGTATAATAAGGTTGGATTTCTTGTAATCCCATGGATTTTGAAGTGAATAATTCAATAGACGACTTCGATGTATTTAAATGACTTCATTACCCGAAAATACCATGTGGATCACCTATAGATTACTATTTTATTTCTTGATTGTGGTTTCAATTTTGGTATACCATGGAACTGGATGTTTCTTATTTAATGGTTTGGATATAGAAACACAGGTTATTGCCAATATTGGTAGTTCAAGTTTATTTTTTAATTCTGATCCTATGATCAAGGGTTTTTTCATTATTTTAGTACTTTATTTCATAGGTGTATTCTATGATTGTATCAGTAATACATATTGATGAACGTTTTGTATGGACTAGTTGTTTTATGGTCATAATTGGTGGTGGAAAACTATATTATAATAAAAAAACATGGATAAACAAAGATCATATTTAATCATGTATAATAATTTTTTTAAGGTTATAGGTTTTGTGAAAGAACCTATTTGTTGAAATTTTTCATGGAAGGATAATAATAGAGAGAAGATGTATTCATAGGGAAGGACTCGTGGCCAGTTTAAGAATCAGTTTAGTTCTATTTAATTTTGATTGGTTTTATCCTTATTTTTTGTACACCATGAGGGATCATTGTATTTTATTGAATACACATTATTTTTATAGAATGTGTTTTTTTTATTTGTAATTTACCTATCTTATCCATGATGTATTTCGCAGTGGATTTACAAGAGATATATTATTCCACTATTTTTGTTACTATTACCAAAACATATAATCTCCCCATTTTATCCATGAGACTATCACTACTAATTTGAATCCTTCAAAAAACCATGAGATGCGCATGAGGCTGTGTGGTGAACTAGCCTGAGGCACTAATTCACTATATTCAAATTCAAGGAATTATAATAGATATAAAATGATTTTAATGAATACATTGGTTGACAAAACACAAATTATGTTATAAATTGTAGATGTATTGGGTTCCCTAGGATGAAATATAGTGTGATGTTTTTCATTCTCCGTTCAGGAATACATAATGGTTTCAACATCCCCTTATACATATGATATTCATCATTAACATTTTAACACACCAGGGACCATGATACATAATCCATAATATAATATTTCGAGCAATCACATGAGAATGATCATTTATATCTCTATTGAATAATGTATATCCACAAATTATATATAATGATTATCTAGTTTCTTTATCTGAGCACTTGGACATAAATACTAGTACTAAAGGGTCACATATATGGTTCCAAAATCTTATCATTCCATCTATGTCAAATATGATCTATGGAACATTTTTATATTCATTTTCAGTTCTAAAACTGACTTTTTCTTATTTAATCTTCAATTGGATGGATGGGTGAATATTTATTTGATAAATATTATATTTCACCTCCTCCGACATTATTTCATGTTTTATTATCAAAAGAACCTTTTTTTAATGTATATCTTCGAATCCTTATCTTCTACAAACTAGAATTGTCATTCCAATATAGATAATTGGTCTCCTTCATCTCCATATTAAGCTGGTAATGTATTAACTAGTTGAAATATATAATAAATTGAACCATATATTTTGGAACATATTATAATCATTCACAGTGAATATATACTTCAATATTATATTATTATTATGTCTATAAAACCATTTATTATAATGATAATACCTCATTACCTTCAAAAAAATGATGTTTCCTACTCCAAGACATGAGTTGGGTAATTTTCTCATAAAACATTGATTTGAATGAGGTATAGGATACCACCATGTCAGTTTGTATGATAACAAATTCATGTACCTTATTTGAGGCATCAATATAGATAAAAACCACTTCTCTACTATAGGGTAGTGTAGGCATGGGTAAAGAGTTCAAAATTTTCTTTGGATACATTAGTTTTACTTATCATTAATCACTATAATGGTAATTAGCTACCTTCCACATCAATGTGGTTAATGGATTTCATATGAAAGATAAATTTATAATAAAACATCAATAGTATCCAACCTATATAAGAAAATAATAGACCTTAGTTATAATTGTTGGATTATTCTATTACATCAAAACATACATCATTGAAGGATCTACCAATATACCCTCTCTTGTAATTATGAAACCCATTATTGATTCATTATATAGTATGAATTTACAGATGATGAATTTTCCATATATCATATCCTTTTTCAAGGACATTATAAAAATCTATAAATGATCATCACGATCATCCATTATTTTTCATATATAAGAATACAATAAATAATTACTACAAAACACTGATAAATGTAATCTGCAATGTCTCATTTGAAAACATTCATAAAAAAATTTTAGCAAATGGTTTGTGAAAATTGATTCAATATAAATTAATCAACACCATACCTTGTATGTAAGGTTTTATTGGGTAGTTATTCTGTTTTGACTATTATCTAATGATAACTAGATTGAATTAATGTCATAGAAAAATATTGAAAATCCATAAATTTGATAAAAATTCATCAATTCATCGAAGATAATATATAATCACTATCATGAACGTTTAAAATTTTCAATAATCAATTGATAAATTCATTGACACATAATTATTTAACAAAAAAATAACGGGTTCCTTTTATAGAGAAGCATTTTGATGAATCAATACATTATATATATTATTGTGGACATACTTCAGTAAGTTCCTTCAGCTCGATCAGGTTAATCTATAAGGAGATTTTTAAATGGGTGTAGCACTATGTATGGGTACTATTTAAAACTAAACAAGAACATTCATTTGATTATTGGGAAACTCTAAGAAATAGATCAAAATATTCCTAAATTTTTTTAATACGTTCAAGGTTTATTTTCTTCCCAGCCTTTATGGTTTAATACCCATTGTAAATTGGTCATTTGACAAACATGACTAACCAAATGAAAATTAAAATATTTAAATAAAAAAAAGATATGGAAATAAATAATAAAAAAATAAATAAATTATGACCAATATAAAAGAGGTAATTTCCTTTAGATATTCATGTTCATCCACACAATGATCATTTATCATATGACTATTTTGATTATAAAACTTTTCCACCATTCCTTAAAATTTAATATGTGATTCATATAAATAGAGCCCATCCATGCCGAAAACAAAATCAAATATAACTTTTTTAATAATAAATGAATTTATTGAAATGAAATTTAGAAAAGAAAATATCAATTAGGAATTATAGAATATAGGATTGATCATTGGACAAATTTTTCACTAATAAATTAACTTCTAATTTTATAATTTATTAATTATTATTCCTAGAGACCGCATTGTATTTTAATATATATATATATAACTATCATCAAATAAGATATTTTTAATACTAATCATACATTCCACCACACCTCCAACATAGTTCAATTTTCTATCCCATACTAAAACCAAAATGGTCAATGTAAAAATTATACAATAATAATCATATTGATAAATCCTATTCAAATTTAAATCAATCATATAATTTCTAAAAAAAATGATTCTTTCATAACAGTCCCTAGAACTTTTGAAATATATATAAATTGTTTTATCATTGGTTTTCATTATATGTATCCTCTTATTCCTCGTAATGTAGTTTCAATAAATACCTAATCCTATATATAATACCATCTATTTTGACTCATGAATCACTTATATAAACATTAAATATTTTTGGATGAACGCTCAATATATCTTTTTAGAATAAAAATCATCTAATTTTAAAGTCCTACTATAATTGGAGATGTGATACATAATCAATATATTTTATATAATACCGACATTCTCTCACACAAAGAACTCCTCACTTAGAGTGATTATTTAAAATTTCAAAAAAAATACTTATTTATAACCTAGGGAAAGGGAAATAAGAAATAGTGTGGTAAAATTTTTAATAACGGTAAGCATGGGTATTACAATTATTGATCATAATTGAGCATAAGTTAATCATAAGGTGTGATAACTAGATAAAAACATATGAGAGATTAACCTAAAAATATAAAACATAAAACATGAGTTTTTTCTAATGCTTTTTTATAATAATACTCATGAGTAATAATGTCATGAAATCACAAATTATCAATCGGTGTCCAAGAGAGAAAATCATAACCATAACATATATGTTTATCACATATAATTGTGACATAAATTTACGTATAAAAACCCAATTTCTAATTAAAGGATTGTATCAAAGACTATCATATAGGAAAGAGTATCAAAGTAGATTAGGTTTACTCCCCATTATTAAAAAAGTAATAGCTTATGACAAGGATACATATTATGGTATTTTAAAATTAATATCATTAGGATAACTACCTATGTCACCTATTGGGCTTCATCTAATTGCTCATTTACCCTCTTTAGAATACAATCATAAACAATTTAAACTATTCATCTTTGTACAAACTTCTTTTCAACCATTCATCTATGATAAATATTTTATGTTCCATATTGATCATGGTATAATAAATTGTATACCCAGGGGATTTGAAAAAAAAATTAATCATTTCAAACCATGAGTTGTAAAACATTATGTAATAGATTCATGGGATCTGATGGACCAACACATCATATAGTAATCCATTAAAATACATTCTATTGGAATAAATTTTCATTTTTCATTCCATCATAGCTTATGTAACACATGAGAAGGAAGCAGGTGTTATGAAACATCAATAAAATAACATTATCATAATCCATCCAAATAAATTAATTTAATGAGATAATAAGATCATATTCCCATTTAATCATAGATACCCTTAAATCATATTTAAATAGTTGAAAATTATTTATAAAAGAATTTAAAATATGAATTAAAAAACAAATAAAAACCTAAATTTTCATTTAGTAATTTTAAAAAACAAAATATTTTTAAAATTAATGGAACATAAATATATTTGAAACCATATAGAATATTCTAAATAATTTATGATAAAAAATAATGATTATTATGGTAAAAATGTGTTCAGTTGGTAAAAATAGAAATTAATTCTTATTTTTACATTTATAAAAAATAAAATTTGATGCACATGGAAAACATTTGAAAATATCGATTTTAGATAACTTTAAATAAAAATTTTTTAAATAAAAATCCATTTTTTCAACAATTTTTTTTACAATAACATGTAGCAAACAATTTTCAATAATATGTATATAGAGTAAATATACTCTTGATGACAAATGATAAACAATGTCATCATTTCATATAAATATTTCTCTCAAATTATAGTATATAATGTAAAAGATATATAAATATTACTTGAAACCCAATAATTAATTATTGATGATTTAAAAATATATGTTGTTAGAGGTAAAATTACATATAATTTACTACAATTGCAATTGAGACATAACCAATCCTAATAAAAAATGAAATTGTAATATAATCCCTTTACTAAAATATTGAATTTCAATATATTCACTTGAACCACAACTATAATAAATTACATAATATTATACATCTATAAAAACAATATTCATACTTATATAAAAATTTATCATTCCAACAAAATTTATTATTAACAGTTAAATAATATTTCTTCATCAAAATCGATATTATGGTTTGATCGGTTATATTGTAAAAATTTGTTTCTATATGGAAATTATAGTCTTTGAACATTACCCATGGTTTGATCAACTCTATAATAATTATAATATAATAAATATCATATTTTATTCATTTAATAAGCTTTTTAACCATCCAGGTTAAGATGGTATGAAGAATAAACTCATTCTAATAATGGATATAGTGGTCTATATGATAGAGTGAGTAATGTTTTCATTTTTTCAGGGATGAAATGAAAGAATGATAAATAATAATTTTCCTTTAAAGAATAATAATTTTTTTTTCAAAATAATATATATTAATTAAAATATATATATATGACCTCTCATGGAAGTAGGTCATAAAAAATGAAAGACATCACCTCATAGAGAGAGTATTATGTACATACACATTATAAAATTTTTAATTTTCCATGTGGTTATATGATGAAACAAGAAGGTTGTAAAATCTTAATAAAATAAATTATATACATTATATATTGTGGTTTATTTATATTTTTTTTGTATATAAAATATAATTTGGATGATTTAGAAGAAATATAATTGAAAAATGTCGGCATGAATGTATACCACTTTTGTGGGTAATATTTTTTAAGAATCACCCTAAGGAATATTTTGTAGGGTCTTCTATGAAGAAAAAAAATCCCTAGGGACTCAGTTGGAGAGTTTAAAAGGTAATTGGATTGATATTTAAATAGGTATGTTTCTAAATATGTTTAGATTAATCAGAATATGAGGTTCCATGTTATAAGTGATGAGAGTGACACCCGTGTAAATATTTTGAAAATTAAAATATATTAAAATCACTCTTAATGAAAAGTGAACCCATGAGATTAAATTTTATAATATAAGGAGATTTAGGTATAAATAAAATCATAATATTAAAATAATTATCTAGTTAATTGACACTTTAATGAATTAACCTTTTATTTTACCCCTTTTAATACATTTTTATGTTAATTTTGTTTGATAAAATTTTAACCAAGGTATCATATTTTTATGAAGAAAAATTAAAATAGTATTATGAAAAAATTTAGAAATAGTTATTTAAAATATAGAATGATTTTATATTATTTAAATTCAATGCATGTGGTAAATTAATTCTTATATAAAATCATAAACAAAAATTATAAAAAATTCTAGAGAAAATGTTATTAAATTATAAAAAAAGTAGTCATATAAAATTATTAGTACCAACCAATAAATGACTATTAATTTATATAAGAGAATATATATTCTAAAAAAATCATCAATATATTTCTTCTTTAGTGATTATTTTAATTTATTAAAAAAATGTGTTCTTAAAAAAGATTCTATAAAGGAAAAAATGACCAAATGATTTTTTTCATCACTTATAACCATATTGTAATCAATATATAACTGATTAAAAATATCCATTTAACTCAGACCAATACTTTCAAATAATATTTATACTCAAAATAAAATAAAATTAGTTTTAGAGAAATAATGAATAATAAAACTACAATTTTATACAAAATATTTTAATTTGACTGTTAATTATTAGGATATAATTCTTTATCAATGGAAAATTATTTAATTAAATTCATTAAATAATTCAATTTCATAAATTTATGAATTATATTTAAATATCCCTTATAATCTTGAATTAAATATTTTTATTAAATAATTAATTATTTATGTTTGATGATATAGGAATCACAAAAAATGGAAACCATTGAATTTATAAATGTTAAATATATTCCAAAGTCACTAGGTGTTGGAAAAATAATTTTTAACATTCAATAACTAGACCGACATGCCATAATATTTTCATTTTAGAAAAATAATTATCAAACATGGATCTACATAGATTTCCAAGATCTCAATCGGTACATCCTAAATAATGATTTCCCAGTCCTAGTATATAACGACCCGACATTTTCTTACATTACTATTACATCATTTCAAAGATAAACAACATAAAATTTTCACACATAGAGGATCCAAAGGTTTAGTGTCTTGGGAAAACAAGGACCATACATAACAAATACAACATCAACCATGAACATTTATTTAATTTCTTCTTCTATAGCTTCTTAGTAGTACATGTCCTCTCCGTAGTACATGTAGCCACCTGAGGATATACATCAAAAGGGGTGAGCTAAAAGCCCAGTAAAATCATAGATAAGAATAATACATCATGGGGTGAGAATAATCATAACATAGGAAAAAGATCATGATCATGACAGGAGCATAAGTAAAAGACTTGAAATGTGGCAATGCATAAAAATGAAACATCATGTCTTAGTGGTTAACTACCACACATACTTGTGAACAAAGCTAGCTTCATTTTCACACATAATTTCACATTTACTCATGAGATTCATCACTTTACCCAATGCATTGGAGCGCTGTATAATCCTGGGCGCACCCATCACATTTAAACATTCATATTGCGCTATATAATTCCAGGCGCACCCGTCACATCATAACATTATCATTATCATGCTTGACACATAGAACACATATCAAACATGTACATAAATAACCCATGTAATGGAATGGGTTTCATCTAATAATAACACATTCATAAGCTTTGGTTTTCCAAAAGAAAGAGGGAACAACATACTTGATACAAGAACCATCAACCTTGAATGAGAGGTAAAATGTGAGATCTTGAAAGAAGAGTTCTTTTGGAAAACATTTTTATGGACATAAAAACCAGTGACAAACATGTATATCCCAGAAAAGTAATGTAAATGATGAAAAAATGATCTTTGAGGAGTAACCATATCAAAAATGGAGTGAAAGAGGGAGAACCTGAAGGAAGAAAATTGGGTTCGAGATTTCCCCTTACCTTGTACTCGAATGCCTATTTCTCTTTAATGTCCTGTATAATGACATTATATTCATTAATTAGAAATTCCAGAACCTTTTATACATGAATAGGGTTCATTCTGGTTTCATTATTTCATATTATGTTCCTTTGGATGACTTATAGAGTTTAAAAACATTGTTCGTGGATGTTCATTTTTATGGTTTTCTTGAGCGGTCCACTTATATTCTTAAATTGATGTTTGAGTAGATCATGGGTAAACATCCAGAACTAATAATACATGTTATTAATGATATTACAGTAGCTTTAATAATTTTATAGTGAATTAATTTAGATCCAAGTGGACGAATCATTAGATAAAAATTTAATGATGGTTATTTGGGTTAATTTGGGAGGTTTTTGGATCACAACGATCTTGTTTTAACATTTAACTTAGTAATAAGGCCATAGGTTATTTACAGAACTTAAAATAGAACATGATACATATAAAATATTCTGTTTCAACCATAAAATGGTTTCATTACCAGATTTAAGGTAGAAATGGAAGAAGAGAACATGTCATTTTTGAAGGTGATAAATTTAACACCTCATGAACAACGTTCTCATTAATAAAATAAATGGAAGAGGGAAGGGGTGTGGGGTGATATAATATAACATTAGAATCATAATATTACAGTATATATATAATAATGGATTTACAGAACAATTTGGATGAAGATAGGTAGGGAGAGATCAATAAAGTAACTTGATCTTGAAAGGAAATTAAAGGAGAAGAGAGAGAAAAATTACCTTTAGAATCCTCCTCTTGAGTTCCTCTTTAAGGAAGTTAGGCTTGGTCTTTTGATGAGACCAGAAGCTTTTGGACATGGGGGATGATATAGGGAAGGTGTATGGGCAGACTTTAGAGAAGTCTTGGAGCTTGAGATGTGTGAGGAAAAGAGGGAGTGAAGGGTGGCTTTTATAGTGGAGGGGAGAGGGGTTTCCTTAATATAAAATTGATTAGTTTATTAATTTCACCTAAGACAAGGAATAGTGAGTCTTGGATGACCAAGAATAGTAAAAAAGGCATGTGAGTTATGGATTTTGGTGCTTACATCACTTGTGATGTCAGGAATAGTGGGTTTTAATTAAAATGTATTTATATGGTAAATTAATGTATTCTACTATTCACAAAAAATTCATGTTTCTCAGAAAAATCCCAAAAATTTACCCGAACCATTTTTCGACATGTAGAATCCAAAAATGAAGTCCATTTTTCAAAAATAAATTACTAAATATTATAAATTTAATAATTAATAAAAATCATAATTTACATAAAAACAGTTTTTAAGATTAAAACTAAATTTACAGTTCTTTCAAAAATTACGTAGGGTCTTATAAAATTATCTAAAAACTATTAGACGTTGATTCAATAATTTATGAATACATTACAGGAAAATAAATATTCTTTTAAATTAATATATTATTTATAATTAATTATTTATGACTTATAAAATACCAAAAACGTTTACTAAGGTTAGATTTCCACTTCTTAAGATGTCTAAATTTAATTTTATTATTCATAGGTAATGTTACTCTTATTTACTATTCATAATGTCATATTACTATTCATAAGGGTAGGTTACTATTCATAAGGGTAGGTTACAATTCAACGAAAATTATTTTTGTTTCATTAGACTCCAAAAACTATCTTGAACACAACTGTGTATGTCAGATTTTTAAAATTCCAAACATAGGGGTGAAAAAATTATGTTTAAAGGTCACTTATCACTTAGTAGTTCATTATTTTGTGTTTTTATGACATATATATAAGAAGGGAATTTTCTATTGAAATACTTTGGGTCGTTACATTCTTCCCCCCTTAAGAAATTTCGCCCCAAAAATTTTACTTTACACAAATAGGTGTGGGTACTTCTCCTTCATTACCTCTTCTGGTTCCCAAGTTGCTTCCTCAAACTTATGGTTCCTCCACAACACTTTGACAAGGCGGGTTATCTATTTGTGTAAAACCTTATCACTTCGGTACAAAATTTTTACCGGTTTCTCCTCATAGGAGAGACCATCATCCAGTTGTACCACCTCTGAGTTTAGTACATGTGAGGAGTCTGGTATGTAATTCCTCAGTAGTGATACATGAAACACATCATGAACATGAGCCATATTCGGTGGAAGTGACAGATGATAGGCCACGACTCCTATACGATCAAGGATCTCAAAGGGGCCAATGTACCTTGGGCTTAGCTTCCCTTTCTTCCCAGATCTCACGACTCTCTTCCATGGAGATATTCGAAGGAAGACTTTATCTCCAACGTCGAACTCCAAGTCCCATCGACGATTTTCAGCATAGCACTTTTGCCGACTTTGAGTAGCTTTGATGTGTTTCTGGATGACTTGAACCTTCTCGGTCATCTCCTACACAAGATTGGGTCCAAGTAGTTTTCTTTCTCCAACTTCATCCCAACAGGTTGGAGTTCTACATCACTTCCCATAAAGACCTTCATACGGATCCATCTGAATACACGAGGAGAAGCTATTGTTGTTTGAGAACTCATCCAATGGAAGGTGCTGATCCCATCCACCTTTGAACTCTAGAGAGCATGCTCTTAGCATATCTTCGAGCGTCTGAATAGTCATTTCAGACTGGCCATCGGTTTGGGGGTGATAGGTCGTGCTGAAATTTAAATTAGTACTCAAAGAATGTTGAAGGCTCCTCTAGAATTTAGATGTGAACCTTGGATCACGGTCAGAGACAATCGAGAGTGGAACACCGTGAAATCTCACTAATTCCTTCACATATATCCTTCAAAGCTATTCAAGTGAGAGGTCTTCCTGAATAGCAATAAAATGGGCAGTCTTGGTGAGTCGATCAACCACAACCCATATCGCATTATTTCCTCTTGACGTTTTCGGGAGACCCGTGACATAGTCCATAGTAACATTTTCCCATTTCCACATGGGTATAGGAAATGGCTGCATCATACCTTTGGACTTTTGCAGCTTAGCTTTAACTTGCTTACATACCAAGCACCTTGATATATATTCCACAATCTCTTTCTTCATGTTATCCCACCCGAAGTGTTCTCGGAGATCACGATACATCTGGGTCCTTCCAGGATGAATAGAGAAAGTTAAGCTATGTGAATTATACAATATCTACTTCTTTATACCGGGTGATGAAGGCAAACAAAGACGCGTTCCAAACCAAATCCCACCATCATCGTCGATATGGAACTCTTGCAGCTTCCCTTCCTTTACTGCATTCACCCTCTTTTGTATCTCCACATCATCCCTTTGTGCTTCCTTAATCTTCTGTTGGATGGATGGTTGCACAATCATTTGGGCAAGGTAGTATGTATCCACTACCCTTACAAATCCCAAATCCATCCTTTGCATATCCAAGAAGATAGGGTCTTTCTCAATCTTCAACATGGATAGAGTAGCAGGTTCATTTCTGCTTAGGGCATCAGCTACCTTGTTCGCATTTCCAGGATGATAGTGAATAGAGCAATCGTAATCCTTGATGAGCTCTAACCATCTCCTTTGATGCATGTTGAGCTCCTTTTGTGTGAATATATACTTTAGGCTCTTGTGGTCGGTGTATATGTCACACTTCTCACCATAAAGGTAGTGCCGCCAGATTTTCAAGGAAAAAATCACAACTGCCAGCTCTAGATCATGCCTCAGGTAGTTCTTCTCATGGATATTCAACTGTCGTGAGGCGTAGGCTATCACATTATCATTTTTCATGAGTACACAACCCAAGACTTTCTTTGAAGCATCACTGTATATCACAAAACTTTCTCCACTTTTCAGTAGTGTGAGTACAGGTGCAGTGATCATCCTTCTCTTTATCTCCTTGAAGCTTCCCTCACATTATTCCGTCCATACATACTTTACCCCTTTCCTTGTTAACTTAGTTAGCGGGCTTGACAATCGTGAGAAGTTTCTCACAAAATGTCGATAGTACCCAGCTAATCCAAGAAAACTACGTATTTCTGTGACACTAGAGGGCCTAGTCCATTCTTCAATCAACTTTTTCTTTGAAGGGTCCACAGAAATTTCCTCTCTTGTGATCACATGTCCCAAGAACATGACTTGATTCATCCAAAAGTCACACTTTCTTAACTTGGCTTACAACTTCTCCTTTCTCAATGTCGCCAACACAAGTCTTAGATGTTCTTCCTGTTCCTCCTTGCTCTTGGAGTAGATGAGAATATCATCGATAAACACTACCAGAAATTTTTTGAGGTAATGTCTAAATACTATATTAATCAAATCCAAGAAGATTGCAGGGGCATTAGTAAGTGAGAAGGGCATCACCAAATACTCATAGTGCCCATACCTTGTACAGAAGGCAGTCTTTTGATTATCTTCCTTCTTCACCTTTACTTGATGATATCCAGAATGAAGAGCCACCTTTGAGAAGTATTGAGATCCTCTTAACTGATCGAAAAAGTCATCAATCCTTGGGATATAATACTTGTTCTTTATGGTGATCTTGTCGAGTTCCCAATAATCGATACACAGCCACATGGTACCATCCTTCTTCTTCACAAAGAGCACTGGTGCACCCCAAGGTGATGCACTAGGGCGTATGAACCCTTTGTCCAGATGCTCTTGTAGCTACTTCTTTAACTCCTCTAGTTAGATAGGAGCCATCCTATAGGGGCACTTTGAGATAGGAGTAGCTCCGGGTATGAGTTCTATCGAGAACTCTACCTCATGATCCGGGGGAATTCCGGGTAACTCTTCGGGAAATACATCGCCATATTCCCTTACGATGGGAATTTCCTTAAGGTTGGAACTTTCCTTTGACTCAAACATTTGGGCGAGGTATGCTTCTTCATAGGGAATGATCACCCACACCATTGAAGGATTTTTCAAAGGATATTCATGATCTTCTTTTCATTTGTAGAGAATCATGGGATGGTTCAGAATATGAAAATATATTTCCTTTTCCCGACAGTTGATATGTGCTCTATATAACGAGAGCCAATCCATTCCCATTATAGCGTCTAATTCCACCAAGGGGAGTATTACAAGATTTTCTGGAAGAATCTTCCCACATACGCCAACAGGAGAAGAGTCAAACACTTGGGTTGAAATTATTGCACCACTTGGAGTTTTTATAGATATATCTACTTCAAGGTTTTGGGTCTTCGATTCTATAGTTCTAGCAAACTTGCAAGATATAAAGGAATTCGTAGAACCAGAATCAAATAATAATTTTTCCATTCTTGAGTGAATAGGAAGTGTGCCTTGTATGACTTCATTATCATGTTCCACCTCTGCAGTAGTGATGGCATAAGCCTTCCCTTGTTCCTTTGGCTTTGGTGGTTGTTGGCGCTGATTACACTCAAGAGCTCGAGGTTTAGTGCATTGTTTTGAATAGTTCCCTAGCTCCCTAGAATTGTAACATTGAACCACGAGTGGTGCTCTCCTTTCATCGGCAACATTATCCTTCCTTTCATGTCTTTTCGACACTCGTGAGCTTGGTGTCCTTCCTTCCCACACTTAAAGCATTTCTCCGTACCTTTGAGGCAGTTCCCATGGTGTAACTTCCCACATTTTTGGCATGTGGGTCATTGTGTTTTCATCCCATCTTTATCACTAGATCCACCAGATTGAAACTCCATCTTTCTTTTCTTATCACCATAGCCATGTGACCATTCTCCAAACTCTATCTCCACTTTGAGAGCACACCGAACAACTTCTTCACAACTCCCTAAGTCTCGAATTTCAAGAGCCTTCCGAAGAGGTGGTTTTAATCCACTAAAGAATCTATCAATTTTGCTATCATTGTTGATAACAAAACCCGAAGCATACCTTGCGAGCCTTGTAAAATTTGATTCATAGGTTGTGATAGATTCTCCTTCTTTTTGTTTGAGCTCTATGAATTCTCTCTCCATCTTCATGCGAATATTTCTTGGGAAGTACTTATTAAGAAACATTATCTTAAATTCTTCCCATTCCATCTCTTCAATTTCCTCCCTTTGCTTGGTGTTCTTAATCAAAGCCCACCATTTATCAGCTTCTCCATCAGGACAATAAATGAATAGAGTCGCCTTCTCCATCTCAGAATAGTGATGAACAGAAAATATCTTCTCCATGGAGTTGACCCACTGTTCCGCAACAAGTGGATCAGAAGATCCACAAAACGTCGGTGGTCGTTTCCGTATAAAACATTTGATAGCTAGTTGCTCCCTCTTTGGTGAAGTTGGAAGTTCCCCATTATTACAGTTATTATTCATAACCCGAGATAATTGGGTAAGCGTCACCATAAAGTTTTGAACTCCACCTCCAAAATCATTGGGGATGTCGTTTGGGCAATCGTTGCATTGGCCCTCGCAAGAGTAGTTGGCCTGATTTCTCCTGGTTCCCACCATTTTCTAAAATAGAAAAGGTTAGAACAAAACATAAATAAACAATTCATGAATAACTTATTCATTTAAACAATTATACCAAAACCATAACATATGGGATCCCTCGGTAAATATTTTTGTGTACATATTTGTACTTATTCTCATGCTAGAGGTTTTCTCTAGGGTTTACTAATCTTAATTCCTAAATTAACTAAACCATCCCTCTGATACCAACTATAATGACCCGGCCTTTTCTTACATTACTATGACATCATTTCAAAGATAAAAAACATAATAGTTTTACACATAGAGGATCCAAAGGTTTAGTGTCTTGGGAAAACTAGGACCATACATAACAAATACAACATCAACCATGAACATTTATTTAATTTCTTCTTCTATAGCTTCTTAGTAGCACTTGTCCTCTCCTTAGTACATGTAGCCACCTGAGGATATACATCAAAAGGGGTGAGCTAAAAGCCCAGTAAGAGGATAGATAAGAACAATACATCATGGGGTGAGCATAATCATAACATAGGAAAAAGATCATGATCATGAGAGGAGCATAAGTAAAAGACTTGAAATGTGGCAATGCATAAAAATGAAACATCTTGTCTTAGTGGTTAACTACCACACATACTTGTGAACAAATATAGCATCATGTTCAAACATCATTTCATATTTACTCATGAGATTCATCACTTTACCCAATGCATTGGAGCGCTGTATAATTCCGGGCACACCCCTCACATTTAAACATTCATATTGCGCTATATAATTCCGGGTTCACCTGTCACATCGTAACATTATCATTATCATGCTTGCCACATAGAACACATATCAAACATGTACATAAATAACCCCTGGAAATGAATGGGTTTCATCTAATAATAACACATTCATTAGATTTGGGTTCCCAAAAGAAAGAGGGAACAACATACTTGATACAAGAACCATCAACCTTGAATGAGAGGTAAAAGGTGAGATCTTGAAAGAAGAGTTATTTTGGAAAACATTTTTGTGGACATAAAAACCAGTGACAAACATGTATATCCCAGAAAAGTAAAGGAAATGATGAAAAAATGATCTTTGAGGAGTAACCATATCAAAAATGGAGTGAAAGGGGGAGAACCCGAAGGAAGAAAATTGGGTTCGAGATTTCCCCTTACCTTGTACTCGAATGCCTCCTTTTATTTAATGTCCTGTATAATGACATTATATTCATTAATTAGAAATTCCAGAACCTTTTATACATTAATAGGGTTCATTCGGGTTTCATTATTTCATATTATGTTCCTTTGGATGACTTATAGAGTTTAAAAACATTGTTCGGGGATGTTCGTTTTTATGGTTTTCTTGAGCGGTCCACTTATATTCTTAAATTGATGTTTGGGTAGATCATGGGTAAACAACCAGAACTTATAATACATGTTATTAATGATATTACAGTAGATTTAATAATTTTATAGTGAATTATTTTAGATCTAAGTGGACGAATCATTAGATAAAAATTTAATGATGGTTATTTGGGTTAATTTGGGCGGTTTTTGGATCACAACGATCTTGTTTTAACATTTAACTTAGAAATAAGGCCATATGTTATTTAAAGAACTTAAAATAGAAAATAATACATATAAAATATTCTGGTTCAACCATAAAATGGTTTCATGACCAGATTTATGGTAGAAATGGAAGAAGAGAACAAATCGTTTTTGAAGGTGATAAATTTAACACCTCATGAACAATGTTCTCTTTAATAAAATAAATGGAAGAGGGAAAGGGTGTGTGGTGATATAATATAATATTAGAATCATAATATTATATTATATATATAATAATGGATATACAGAACAATTTGGATGAAGATATGTAGGGAGAGATCAATAAAGGAACTTGAACTTGAAAAGAAATTAAAGGAGAAGAGAGAGAAAAATTACCTTTAGAATCCTCCTCTTGAGATCCTCTTTAAGGAAGCTAGGCTTGGTCTTTTGATGAGACCAAAATCTTTTGGACGTGGGGGATGAGCTAGGGAAGGTTTTTGGGCAGAGTTTAGAGAAGTCTTGGAGCTTGAGAGGTGTGAGGAAAAGAGGGAGTGAAGGGTGGCTTTTATAGTGGAGGGGAGATGGGTTTCCTTAATATAAAATTGATTAGATTATTAATTTCACCTAAGACAAGGAATAGTGAGTCTTGGATGACCAGGAATAGTAAAAAAGGCATGTGAGTTCGGGATTTGGGTGCTTATATCACTTGTGATGTCAGGAATAGTGGGTTTTAATTAAAATGTACTTATATGGTAAATTAATGCATTCTACTATTCACAAAAAATTCACGTTTCTCAGAAAAATCCCAAAAATTTACCCCAACCATTTTTAGACATGTAGAATCCAAAAATGAAGTCCATTTTGAAAAAATAAATTACTGAATATTATTAATTTAATAATTAACAATAAATCATAATTTACTTAAAAAAACTGTTTTTATGATTAAAACTGAATTTATAGTTCTTTCAAAAATTGCGTAGGGTCTTATAAAATTATCTAAAAACTATTAGAGATTGATTAAATAATTTATGAATACATTATAGGAAAATAATTATTATTTTAAATTAATTAATTAATTAATTATAATTAATTATTTATGACTTATAAAATACAAAAAACGTTTACTAAGGTCAGATTGTCACTTTCTAAGATGTCTAAATTTTATTTTATTATTCATAGGTAATGTTACTCGTATTTACTATTCATAAGGGTCATATTACTATTCATAAGGTTAGGTTTCTATTCATAAGGGTAGGTTACTATTCACCAAACATTATTTTTGTTTCATTAGACTCCAAAAACTATCTTGAACACAACTGTGTATGTCAGATTTTTAAAATTCCAAACCTAGGGGTGAAAAAATTATGTTTAAAGGTCACTTATCACTTAGTAGTTCATTATTTTGTGTTTGTATGACATAGATATAAGAAGGTAATTTTCTATTGAAATAATTTGGGTCGTTACATAGTAAAAACACTATTCATTAGTGAAATAAAATTTTTCCAATACCTTTATATTATGGATTTGTATTTAAGAAAAATACACATCAAATGGACCCTAAATTTGATGAGTTCACTAAATTTATGTCACCAAAAGGGGTGTACTATTATCACGTATTTAATAACTTCATGATGAGTGTTAGTTCCACAAACAATCATTCTATGGAACATATCATAAATTCTCTTTTATATAGAAATATTGATTGATTTTTGGATATCCTGGTGTTCATGTAAAAATATTTTTCTGATCATATTTTATGTAATAAAGTTTTTTTTTAACAAAAAATAACAATAAAATTGTATATGAATCACCTAAAATCTTATTTTGGGTAACATTGGGGAAAATTACCTACCATGTGGTATTCCATGATTGAATTTAATTTGATAATGATAGGTTTATTTTCTTACATTATATAACTCCTCTTAAAACCCTCAATTATTTGAGATTATTCAAAATAATTTATTCCTAAATATGACACTTTATATACAACCAATCCAGAAAATTTTTACCCTTCACAAAGATAATGAATAAAGGTGTTATAATGTATCCACTGATTTTTATTCTACTATTACAAGGCAACCCATTAATCATATATATATGGGAGTTAGATTGATGTAATGGTTTCCCCCTATAGAAAAATGTTCCATAATGATTGTTTATCTCATTATTTAAAAAATAAATTCCCAATAATTCATGTTAAAAATCTACAAAACATGTTTAATTAGAACATTAAAAACAAAAATAAACAATATTAACTGTAAAAAAAACTATATTCATAACTTTTCATATTTCTCCAATAATCAATATAAGATATAGTACTTTATTGGGTACCCTAGGTAAAATAAATGATGAAAAGGGTGAGATAAAAAGACAATGAAGAAAATCTATTATTTAATAATGAAAAAAATAAAATTATAGAGGAATAACAAGATATAAAAAATATAATTGTCAAAATAATAAAAACAAGACATAATGAAATGTGATATTAGGGTAAAGAATCCTAATCGTATTAAGACATCATAAAAGAGGTAATTATAAGCATGCATAAAAATAAACCACAAAGAAAATATAATAAAGTATAACAACTATCATAATCATTATTGTGTCTGGATAACTACCAATAAGACATATTTTTTATGATATATTCTAATGTACCATAGATAGTGTTCTTAGTCTAAACACCCGAGAATCATATATACAAAGCCGAGGCTAACCACTTAGGAACCTT
Source organism: Viscum album (assembly GCA_963277665.1). NCBI lineage: Eukaryota > Viridiplantae > Streptophyta > Magnoliopsida > Santalales > Viscaceae > Viscum > Viscum album. The sequence goes on along the minus strand of OY728138.1, from coordinate 632,758,610 downwards.
ACAGGGAATCATCTGAGACATTAACACTACCTAATTAATAATATTTATAAAACAAACTGACCCATAATATTATAGGATAAATTTTATCATAAAATTTACATTCCAATGTGTTCCACAAAATTAAAATTGAAACCATACATAAATCTTAAACACGAAAAACCTTGGAGATAAAAGTGGTTGTCCAAATATTTTCTTAAGGAAAAACTAGAGGTTGTATCATTTGGATTCACTTGAAATATAGAATTAAATCATTTTTTAAATTTATAATTGTATAGATAATATTTTACATTGTCATGTGTTTTTAGTTTTAAAAATATTATTTTAAAATAGTTTTAATAATAAAGAGTAAAATAACCACAAGGTGATTCATTTTTGAATAAAATAATGATTTGTTAAATAAAAAAAGGGTTTTAAACCATAATTGAAATAAATAATATTTACCTTGAAATAAATAATTTTTTTATAAAATCATTCATGTCTTGATCAGTTCATAAGGTTTACAAAAATAATTATTGTATACCAGGGGATGTTCTTTAAAAAAAATAATTCTCCGAAAATATAAATAATTGAATAGGTGTAATAAATATTCATTCAACATAAATGAAAGATGAATTAAACTTGTTGTATATATAAAAAGAACATTTATATATAATATGAATTATTTAATTCAGAAGAATATAAAAAAATGGGAATTAGAATTAGAGAATATAACCAAAATGTAACAAGGGTCATTTGAATGGTCATTTACCTTGTGTCAAAAAGAACTATGAACATACACATAACATCCAATATAATTAATATAATTTGATTAAATATATACCAAAGAACCTGTTTAATATATATATAAATTAATACATTTATATAAATATCATTTGTTTTTTATTTTTAATATTATTTATATTACATCAGTAACTCAGAGTTGTGTGGTCAATTTCATCATAATAATGTCAGATTGTTCACTATAGCCAATGGTGCTGAAAAATAAATTCATTATCTCTCTATTGGTGGAGTCTTATTTACATTATTCTTCATTAAGGATTATAAATATTTTGTTTCAATGTATTTCCCTTTAAATTTAAAAATTAATATAGGTTCTAAGATACGTCCATTTAAGGAAGTCAAAGATCCTATATAATTTTGTTATTTTTAAAACATATTTCTTTTCATATGTTATCACTATAGATTTCTAATAGTGTAAAAAATAATTTTTGACATGATAAAAACGCTTTCAAATTTATCCACATTGGCAATCCAAGGAAAGAAAAATATGTCATTCATGGAAATTTTAGTCCATACCCATTCAAGATTATGTTTTCATTATTCTCATTGATCTTAGAGTACGATATAAAATAGATATTAAATGACTATAATATAAATTAAATATCATTTAAATATCATTGTTATTATATTATCTTGTATATAGGGGACTTGATGTGTGTATAATAATAAAGGAACATAAAAGTGTTGGGTTGAGGGTATTACCTTTCCCTAACAAGTTCTCCATTAGTTAACTGTTTAAGGATCATTAGATTGGACTTTTGGTGGGACCAAATAATCAAATGATGTAGAGGAATTTGAGTAAAGACAACGAATGTGTTTTTGGTTAGAAAAATAATTTTATTTAGTGGATCGATATCTATGAGTTAGACTTCATTTATATGTGAATAATATGGAACATCTATAAAAATCATTATTTCTAAATGATACTAGTCAATTGTTCCTGGAGGAATGCTACAAAATAGAAAAAATATGAATTTAAATAATCTATTAATATGAAAATTATTATTTTAAATATGTAAATAATTATATTAAAAACATTAGATTTTAAAGAAATAAATTTTAGGATTAGTGTATATAATGGGAAAACCTACTTTTCAAAAAATAATTGATAATAAGATTAAGGTTTATGGAAAAATAATAGTTATTATTGATTCAATTGAAAGTAAATTTTTTATTAATTTTCAATAAAAATTTATCTAAATTTTTAAAATGTCAAAATAATTTCAATATTGTTAATATTTTATAAAAATAATTATATTAAAAACTATTTCATTAAAACATTACGTAAATATTAAGAGATGTTGGCTATGAGTTTTATATATCAATATAGTATTTTTCAAATAAATTATATAGATTTATATCATATATATTTTATTTTAAAAGTGTTTTAATAACATTCTTATAATTATTATATAATATTGTCATAAAACATTCACTATTACTAAAATCGCTATTTTCAACATTCAGCTAAATTTTTTTATTTTTTAGAAATAATAAAATTTAATACTAATATAGTTTTGAAAAGGTTAATATAACAGGTAAATTAATATTATTTTATTCATCTATTGTATCTAATAAATATATATATAATCCAAAAACACAATAAACCAATCTTTTTAAATTAACACATAAATTCTAAAATGTAAAATATTGGTTTATAAATTAAGTCATTCAATTTTAAAATTAAAAATTCTCATATAATATTCATATTTATTTTTTGAAACTACTTTCATTAAATTAAATTTTTTTATTTCAAACTAATTATTTAATAAAATTATTTCATTTATATAAATGATGGAATTTTCTCTTAAAAACAATTATTTACAATAGTTATTCATCTAAAACTAATATTAAAAAAATAAATCTAAAAATACATTTTTTTCTCCAAATAAATTTAAATAACATAAAATTTTAATATTTAATTTAATCTATAAAATAAAATGGGAAAATTTCTCAACAAAATTACTTTTTATAATTATATATATTCTTATTAAATATTTCTAAAAACCCTAATAAATATATTCATAAACAATCAAAATTTTATTTTATTAAAATCACCCTTTAACCAAAATATTTTTAGTTTTATTTAATAAAAAATAAGTTATCTTATGAGAGATTATATTTAAATAGGTAAATTTGTATATACATATATATAAATTAATTTTGTTAGTCGCTTTCAAACCTACTAAATCATTGTTCTTGTTTTGACAATCTAAACTAGTAATTTTTATTTATGTTTAGTACTATTTTGGGAGGAATATATATTTCTTTTGACTACATTAGTGAAAAAAATTATATTCTTATTTCATTACATTACACCCCCAATATTCCCTCAATATTTTTATTATTACCCTTTGATGAAAATATGACTGGGTACTTAAAAAAGTTTAACTATTATAGATATAACATTCCATGTGACATTTACTATAAAATATTATTCAATATCAATACACTTACTATTTATAAATAATAATTATTTTTTATACACAAGTCATATATTCTCTAGTTTACCCAAATCTAAATAAACCTACTTTCTCTAAATCAAAAAAACTCTCTAAAATATCATATTCATCAAAAAAATTAATTCAAAATTGAATCATAATGTTTTACTAACCACATCTTCATAAGATCACTCAATTTATAATATATATGATAATCCTCAAAATTTTATAAATGTCAAGAAAATATCATGGATCACTTGTTAAATAATCATTTCCATGCCTATTTAAAATATTTAACTCACATATATAAAAAAGTATTCAAACATTTAATAAGTATATATCAATAATATATTAATAATAAAGGTTGTCAATACCTCAATCATGTATTCTTCTTTATTTATCCCGAATAGGATATCATTTTCATAAAATAATTTTCCAATGTTATTGATTACGTTTAATATATGTGTTATTAAATTTAAATAATAAATATGGATGAAAAATCATTGTATTCATCAAATAATAATTATATATATTTTATAATATATAGAAATATCAATAATAACTATAACAGAATAGTAAAAATAATGAAAATTTTCAAAAAAATAAATAAATTTCTTTTATGATATTATCTTCACTACCATATGTATGAATTTTAACAAACTCCTACGATCATAAGAGTAATATATTATAATTCTAAACCATTTATGATTTATTCATTATTTATTTATAAGAAATAGTTGTTTATTTTTGTTCTTACCTTTATCAGATTTATTCTCAAGATCCAAACCATATAATAAAATACAAATTATGATGTTAGTATCTAAGATAATAATATTATATAAATATGTAATCATGATATTAATTTATATTATTCAACTACACCTTCATCTCTTCCAAAGATAATTACATTTAAACTATGTCATAATTATTTAATCCAATAACTCTCATTTTACTACCTTGGTTATATTAATGTGTGTTTTATGGTAATTATTAACCAAATCCCTTAATGTAACTAATAAATAAATCCTTCATAATAGGATAAAATGAAATTTTTAAATTAATCAATGAATATCCCCAGAGAATACCTAATAAGGTTCATTGTAATTGACCATTCACCATGCACTTAAATGATGTTCTTTATATACAATAACACCTTGTTCCCTAGTATATTACACCCTGGTGAATCTATATTAAAATTATTTCAACTTTTAATATACTTACATGGGTGTATTTACTTGAATAATAGATAATCTCTACTATAGTAAATCATAAGGATCGTATCTTATAAATTAGGTTATCAATAGGGTTTTCACTAAGGTTCTGTATTCATAATCAATAATAATTACATTCCCAACCTTGTATACCAACTACTATGACCCAACACATAAACACATTTTTCTTCATGATTTATGACATATTACCCCATCAATATAAGAAAATGAACTACATGTCTATTGTAATTTTCAAATTAGATAAATGAATACATAATATTAAATTTAAAAACATTATATTTATTTAATAATTAATTTTGATATCATAACTTCCATATATCATCTAAAACTGTATAAAATGACTTAGGTAAAATACATTAAGAAATAGTAGATCTAGAAATACCAATAATGGAATATTCATAGACATAAATCCTAAAATATGAGTCAATATACCTATCATAATATCATAAATATAACAACCATTATCATGAAAAGGGAATAAGAAATGAAATCATATGATAATTTATTTGTATATATATGGAAACATCATAATGCATGCCATCATAAACATATGTCATGACTAACAATCATGGAATCACTAAATATTCTAACCACCATAATAATTTTCATGTTTAATAGATAAAAAAATTATAATATATTTTTCATTGTCTAACCACCCATTCACCATATATAGTGTTCTTATGACAACCCATCATTCACCAAACACAATTTCATTAGGCTAACAACCAATGCATCAAACAATTTCATCTCATGAGAACTTATCATTACGTATTACATTGGAACACTATAATTGTCACATCCATGACTTATTTTAAAGTCATTTTTAATTTAATTTCCATTCCTAATTTTTTTTGGGGGTTTACAAAGCATTTTGGTCGAAATGGTGGGTTTTTGAAATTTGGGGAAAACCGTAAGCCCATTTCCACATTTAAGAGAAATCTTTTTTCTTTTTTGACTCCTTATTTTTTCAAAATCTTACACCCATTCCACTTCAAAAATGGAATCCCCTGGTATATTAAAATCATCATATCAATTTAGAATCCATATTAATCTATAATAATGATGGATTTTGTTTTTTATTAAGGTGTTGGGTCATCCCAAAATCGTATTTCCCACATTAAAAATATATTTTAATTATTTAATTTATAATTCATTATTTATGTTTTTTCAGTGATTTAAACTCTAACTCTAGCCCACTATCCCAAGGCACCCACCCATTCTACCCTCCCCCTATTTAGAGATTATTTTCATTGGTAAATTAGGAGAAACTTCTCTCGATTTCTCAAATCTCCCAAATTTGAAGAGGTAAATTGATTCCTTCATAGATCCTTCATTTATCTCTATGTTTTCCCCATTCCAGTTCCTGCATGATCTAAACAACTTGTTCAAACTTCCCTTTAATTTTTGGATATTTAAAATTTTAGATACTTGTGGATTTAGTGAAATTTATCTATGATTCTATCAAGTAAGTGTTCCTCCCTTCCATTTATTCTATTTCCATAGGGTTTCATCCCACTTTTTTGATGTTTTAAAGTGTCCAAAAGTTAGAGTTATAACCTAGGGTTTGAAATGTTTTCTATTTGGTGTAATCAGGATATAATAGGTTTCCTTTCACCTTCTTGTGTTGCAACAATGGTACACATGAAGTTTCGCACCATGATGTCAGGGTTTTGACACAAAAGGTAGGTGATTACATGGTTAATTATTAATTTATGAGATTGTTTGCTTGTTATACTGATTTTTGATGTTCCTAATATGATGTGTGTGGAGATAGTACCATTTTTGAGGGATTTTGTTAAGAATTTAATTTTCTAACTTCGTTTTTGTTGATGTTGTGAACTTTTCATATGTAACACATGTGGTATCTTTTGTGGTAGTTTTATAAAATATTAAATTGAATTATTAGTTGTTATAAGAAGATAAATTTTTCATGTTATTGTCATTGTGTCGTGTGGTCCTTGGAAAGGGTTTCTGGAATAGGATTTTTGTGTAAAACGTTCTTATAATTCTTGATAGAATTTTATGAAAATGGGTGTTTTTATTTGTATCATGCATGCTATTATCCAAGGTGACTTTATAACACATGAAATCGGTTTTATAAATGTATCTAGGGATTCCAAATCTACTTTGGTAGTGTTTTGTTGTGGTTTTGTCCTTGAAATATGGGTTTGACTTGGGTTTTATGAGGAAATCTTGGGAATACTCTTTAAAACTATTTTATGAAAGATTTGAATGATTTAAAAATTTATGTAGGTGGTGAAACCATGTTGGTAAACTCTTTTTGAGTGTGTATATTTTGAAATGGTGAATTTTAAATATTAAATGGTCTATTTTGTGATGTGTTCCATCTTGTAAATGTTTTACAAAAATGATTGATGCATATTCTAAAGTGTGAATGAGATGTGTAGGTGATGTTGGATGTTTTGTGTGAGTGTCATGTTCAAAATATATTTTGGTTATCAAAAGGGTATTATGTAACATGTGAGTGGGATGCTATGTGATTTGTAATAACATGGAATGATTTTATAAAAAAAATTTAATGGATTTTTGGCTGTGTTAATGAAATTTGAAAGGTATTGTGGGTTATTATGATTTGAGTCGGATTTCAAAATAAATATGAATAAAAAGTGTAATATTGTGACTTTTGTGGTATACATGTGGATTTTTGGTGAATTTGTGAGGTGGAAATTATATTTTCATGTGAAACGTATATTTTATGAGTTGAGGAATGTGTTTGAGCACAAGGGGATAACCTAGATATCTAGGTTAGTGGGCGTGTACTAGTATGCTAGTGAATCCATGGGGTTTGGCCCGAGTTTCACTTAGAAAGATTAATTATTACAACATTAACTGAACTATGATGTTGATGATTGGGTTCCACTAGGTTATGGGTATTTCTTTACTAGTGGCTCGGGCATGAGAAATGATATTTTTTTATGGTTACTCTCATAGAGATACGGGTACTTGGGACCCACAACTAGCTAGTTCCTAGGGGTTATTTACTATTTCTTGTGCTCATTAGATCCTTTATACATACTATCGGCATACATTATATTTGGATGGAAAATTCAGAAGCCTTGTAATTTTTTGTAAAAGAGTTGATTCATTATATTATCCCACTTGAAAACTGATTTTTTTATGTTCCATATTTAAGAAATTGTAACTAGAAATTACATGTTTTTGAAAATATACATGCTTTTCGTTTTTGAATGTTTATCACATGGAATCTCATAGTGGTGGTATCTTACTAGGGTTTGGATCACACCCTACTTACACATTTGGGTGTATCTAGACTTGGATTTTTTCTGATGTCACAGGTTGGGTACTATTTACAATGTGATTGGTTCAGGTTTCTAGCAGGTTCATGGTGGGTATATATTGTTGATATGGCTTGAGGGGGTGCCTTTTTTCCATTAGAATTCATGGGATATTTATTTTTGGTTTTGTACCTTTGTTATTTCCATTGTGAGTTATTTTAAACAATGTAATTTAGTTCTGAATTTTTTTAAAAGAAGGTTTGGTTGAAAATACAGAGTCATTTAATTGGAATCATTTGTTGTTTTATGTATATAAAAATGCGTAAATCATTCGCAATTTTTAGTTGATGATACCCGACAACTTGTGCTAGCCCGTGGGGATCGGTAACGCCCTTCGGGCCATGTCGTATGATGGGTTTGGTGCCATTTTTGGCGGTGACTAGATTTGGTTATGGATAAAAATGAACCACCAATCACACTATAGTATGATGTAAATTATAATATTTTTATTATTATGTGTTATAAATATAGAAAATAGAAACCACATATAAATCATAAGATTGTTAATCCCATGATAAGAAAGTTGGGTTCAGATTTATTTTTTTTTGTGTAACTGAAGGCTATATCATATGGGCTCCCAGGAGAATAATTAATTAACTATTTATAAAAATTAAAAATGTTAAAGTTTCTATAGTTTATGGACATGGGAAATTATTTTATGAAATAATTCTTATAATAATTTAAAAAAATAGAATAAAAAGGACATCTTGTGTGATGTTTTTTTGAATGAGTGATGAAGCATTTGAAAATAAAAAAAGAAAAAAATATTATTTGAAATAATGTGACTAAAAAATATTTTTTTGAGATAAATAAATTTTTATGAAAAAATACTTATGGTTTAAAAATTATATTGGAGTGATAATTAACAAGATTTTATATAAATAATTGTTCCAAAAAAATCATGTTCACATAAAAGAGAAATCCTTAAAATGGAAATAAAATTTTACATTCCCCCCAAAAAAATTGTGAAGTATAATATGTATATGTTAAAATTTAAAATATACATATAATTTGGATTATTTATTTGAAAATAGTTTAATGAAAGGTTGTTAATATATATAGTATGTGTCTCCCAATGATAATGAGGGTGGTTTAGAAGAAGCAGGATATTGTGTCTGAAACCTCCATTTACTAGCACATACATTCATATATAATTATATTTTTTAGGAAATATATACCTAATAACCTTTTTCATCTATTTTCATTTTTATAATGTTTATTTTGAATGATTTACTTTTTTATTTAATTATATTTTATGATTGTGTTGGTTACATTGGGTTTTTGGGATAATTTCTTAATAACACATTCAGATTGATGAACATGGTAAAAGGTATGATACAATATCTTCATGATCTTCAATATTTCATATTATAATGTAAATTTATAATAAATTATTACATTACTTATAAAATTTATCATTTCATCCAAAAAATTGGCCAAATTAGAAAATGTTTCTTCATAAGTCAATTAATGGTAGTTAAATTTACTACAACAATTTAATGTTTTCATTTTGTATATATTAAAATATATATTTTCATTATATAATAAAATATTGTAAAAAATGTCATTTCTATATTCTATATTCATTTCTATATATTGAAATTTTTTTGATCATGGAAAGGAAAACATGTTGTTCATTGAACTAGTAGTCATCACACACATATGACCAAATTTTCATTTTTCACAATGACCTTCTCGGAATGTAGAAAATTGATATTACCATATTATAATAACATTTAATAATAGAAATAATTTTGGAATTATCATACCTTTTTAGATACATGGTAATTTTAATGTGTATAAATATAATATAAAATAAAAATGTTGGTTTGAGATAAGTACCTTCCGATTGTAATTTTACCGTTGTGTAACTCTTTCATGCTACTTAGATTTGTCTTTTAGTAAGAAAATAATAATCAATGAAATTGAGAGGGTGTTGAGGAGTTTTCAGAGAAATGTTTTGGGATATCCAACACTTTTTAATGGGAGGATAAATCAAGGGGATTTTGTCTTCTTTTAAAATTGAATAGATGAACACTTTTATAAAAAGTCATTATTTCTCTAGATATCACTCCATTATTCCAGGAAATAGGCTCAAAAAATCCAAAATATATATATTTAAATTATTAAATAATTTTAAAATTCGAATTCTATATATTTTAATAATTTATTTTACTAAAATTTCCCTATATTTATAAATGGTAATTTTAGTATTAGTGCATATAATGCACAGAAATCTGCTTTTATGAAGATGTGTATTTAATAACTAATTTTTTGTTTAGGGTAAAGATATAATTTTTATTTATTCGGTTGAAATTAAAATTTTATTAATATTCAATTTATATATAATTAAATTAAATATATTTTGAATGAGTAATTCAACCATATGAAAATATTTCTAAAAAAACCTATAAAAAATATTTTTTGTTAAACCATTACATAAATTTTCAATGATGCTAAACGTGGTAATTATATATTAACATAGTTTTTTAAAATAAATAAATTAAAATTATATATTATTTCTTTAAAAATGTTTCAAAAAAATTTCTTGTACTTCAGTATAATAATGCCATAATATTTTTTGTATTAATAAATTTCATAATTCCAATATTCAATGACAAAATAATTATTTTTTTTAAAAAAATAATTCCTAAGATAATTATTCAATATTTAACGAAAAATGATTATTAATTTTTTATATAATATTAAAATAAATGATATTTTTTATATATAACTACTTAAAATAAAATAAAAATATTTTTTTATAAAATATAACAATAGTTTTGTAATATCAAATATTGGAATTTAAAAAAGCAAGTATTTTCTAAATTTATAAACAATATAAATAAAAAAATATTTTGTCTTAGAAAATATTTTATGTATTTTTTGATGCATAAAAATAAACTCATGGTGTTATAAATGTTATTTAATTTATAAAATTGGAATTTTTCATTATTCATTAAGAAATCAATACATTTTTAAGAAAACCAAAAAAACATCATAAAATAATTTTGAAATTATAACTAAAAATTGATGTTATATATTAAAATAAAATTCCAGGAATTATATAATTTATATTATAATAAAATAATAATATACAGTGAAAAACAATATTTTTTTAAAATAGAATTTTAAAATTATTTTTTTATTGTTAATTTTTACTAAGAAATATCGTTGTTAAATAAATATTATATCATAATAAGATCATATTTTTATCAAAAATGTATTTTATTTAATAAAAAGTGAATCACATAAAAATATAGTTTCTTAACTACAGAAATGATGTAATTAAATATCGATAAAAACCCTTTTTAATATATATTAATAAATATATTTTTAGTAACACTTGTCAATACCTTATAATTCAACGCTAAGGTTTTAAAGATCTAAACATAAAATCATTTTTTGTTTCTTTGTTTCATTTTGGGTAATCTATTGATAATATTTTTCTTAATGATTGGAAAATATATATTGAATTCCTTGTTCATTACACCTCATCACTCAGACGAATGATGTATGCATGGAAAGAAATTGCTAGTATGTCATTTCCATAATTCTGGATACTATGATGTTACATTATAACATCAAGATGAATGAATTTGATTTGATATTCATATTACAGATACTAAGACATTTTTAAAACACCAGGAGGTCTATCATATGCGTCGTGTTGAACTCCATAATAACATCCTCATACATAAAATATTAATGAGGTGTCTTGTATTCTGTGAAATTAATCTAAAATATTTTTACATCATGTTCATGTACTATAAAGATATCAAGGTTAATGTGTTATAAATATTACACATAGTTCACATTGTATTATAGAAGCCATTTCTAGACATAGATATCCTCAATAAATATGTATTATCTATCCATGAATCTCACCCAACAAAGGAAATGTACTTTTATGGAGCTCTAAATGTCCATTAAGATGATGGATAGAAATCCTAGAACTCAAAAAATTTGGTATAAGGATTGAATTCATATCCCAAAAGAAATAAAATATATACTTCTCTTACAAAATATTTGATGTTTATTCCATTAATAATCAAAAATTCCAAGAACTCGTCATGGGAAAGGAATTACCCCTACATATTCAGGGGCTCAATTAAATATCAATCATTCATCATATTGGTAACATAAAAATTAATAGTAAATATGATTATAATAAGATGGGTTTGATTCCATTTATCAATTTTTATTGAGGGTTGATTGATTAATATTACTCACAGTTGGCACAATATCAGTTCATACATCACTAAATGCCGATATATATACACAGTCCATTGTATATATGATTAGGAAAAATCTAGACACGAAAAAAATATTCATCCACATCTAACATCGTTATGTGATCTCAAAAATCAAAAATAATGATATGTAATATATAAATATGTTTTACACAATTTCTAAAAATGGAGAACCTCTACCATTCAATATTGATACAAAAAACTGTTTTAATATCTCCCATAACAGACAACCTATAAAACATATTCTCCCATTATATTGATATATAAATGAATAAATATGTCACCTATTATAAAATATCATTCTATATAATGACTCGAATTATCATAAACTCTAATATAAATAATGATTTCCCAATTTCCTTCATTTATGAATCAAAAGTCAACAGACTATCAGTTTCATGTCCCCTCCCCCCAAATTCTATCCCTCCATAGACAATAATGAGGGATGGGAGATGGTGACTACCCACATCCCTCCTCCAATAGGCCCCAGGTAGGCGACTAACACCAACTGTACAATAAATCATACATATATAATGAATTAAGGTATAAGAAAACATACATAAGAGATTTATAAATAAGATACATGAATAAACACATGCTTGAACATATATATAAATAAATACTTTGTGAAAAAAATAAATTCCATACAATACTATAAAATATAAAAGAAAAATTATTAATGAAATGATAATGACGGTAATAACCATGAAGCCCAACCAAAACCTACCAAAGAACAAGCTATTAGTATTCATCCCGGTCTCCATCATTCCCTTATTGTACATATAAATTATATATATGTAATCATAGCATAAAAATATACTCATTAGGATCCTACCTAGAGCCTCTTGTGAATAAGTTAATGATATAATGATAAATCATTGTGAACAAAAGTGAAACATACTCATCACCCAAAAACATATACTAAATTACAAACATCCACACGAACAAATATCACTATGTATCACATAAATTTGTTCAAATTTTTATTAATAATGAGGCATCAATGGTACCCTTCTCCCATGTACCCAGTAGTTTCCATCTTTCCTCCAACAATAGGTATCATGATACATCTCACTTAAAAATAATTCATCCTGAAGACACTGTGGAAATTATTCACGACATCAACCTCGTGAATAACATTATCCCATCATCCAATTAACATATCCATTAACAATAACCACGTAGTTTCTAGTATCCACCACATCCTGTATGGAAATTATCAAACATCTAGTATTATTCATCAATATGTCAGATCCCATACACTGAGTAAGGTACCACAAGATAATACATTCTATTCACATCATACCAGTAACAATTTTTTGGAATCAATATACAAGAATACATTTCAGTGAAAAAACATGTTGTTTTTCTCTACACACATATATGGGGATACTAAATGTCATGCATGTCGGTCTAAGTATGTACCATGAGAATAGAGTGGGTATGTTGGAGGTAGTTATCCATTTATCCTATCATTGGGATAATGAGTAAAATCCCTCCTATTTCCCACTAGGTTCCATTTTAACTATCTGTTATAGGTGAGGTATCTTATGAAGTCATTGAATATACATGATAAAATATATCTCACAACCACAATATCGTAATAACCTAGACTATGAATCAAATATAGTAAATGTCACTCAGAATCCCAACTTCAAAAGTTATGACAAGATATTTGATAAGAAATAAATTATTTAAAGAGATACAATAATTATTTATTTCCACTTTAACATTTCCTTTTGTTAATTAATTCATTATAAATTAATTAAACATTAACATTATTTCAACATATATTCTTTAATCATCATTGTTATATCCATTATCTACATGAAAAATCCTAACTAAGTGGAAATTTTATGGTGATTTACATTTGTTTATAATTTTATTTCCATCAACAAAACCCTCCTGAGTAATGAATTATTAATTTATTATTAGCACAATTATACAAACATGGTACTCTATGAATACTCTACTAATCTGCCACTAAATGGAAAAGTAATACTAAGAATATCTATCATAATCATATAGTGTAGAAATAAATATAGATAAAACAACAAACCCAGACATCATCCATTAAAATTTTTTCATAAGTGAACACCCTAGCTCTCAACATCACATCAATGGGTAAGACTAGTATCCAACCGATAATTCATTTTTGGTTCCATTCCTGACACCCACATGAATATCTCGATTCATCTCTCCATCATATTTGTCATCCGATTACACATAATTGAGGATTCTCCGCCCATATATCACATCTCACATCCAATGATTAGTCATCATATAATCACATCACATCTGTGAATCCTCTCCCTATAACACATTTTATAATGAGTCTCACAACTGAATCACATCATAAATGTATCAGTAAATATTTAATGTTATACAATAGTTTATTCTAGTCCCTAAAAGATGAATCAATCCTTCACTCATAAATTAGATATCACATCTCAAAACTGAAGGCACTTAAGCATTATATGAAGATGAGAGACACGAGCCTCAACAACAATCATTATCATAGAAACTATTCTTATACCAACATGAAATGACTAATTCATTGTTAATAGGTTTCAACTATGGGAATCCAATGGATTCCATATATAAATTTCTATCAAAATATGAACATGTTATTAGCATTAAAACCAATTTCATCAATCTATGAGAAGTAATATTCTCATTTAACATTACATTTATTTTTTAGTAACATTATCATTAAAAATTATAATAATTCACAGTCTTTAAATATTTCTTTCCTCACATGTCAGATCATTTTATATTATACATGTGCATCACATAAAATTGATTAATATCAAATTACTTCCAATGTTAAATTACAACATGAATCTTATTTAATTATTCTGTATACAACTAATTATCAAGTAATTTCTTCTTTATATTCTTTACCAATTTTTATATTATGATATAATAATATGAAAATGATAAAAAATGATATCATATATATCACAATATCTAGAATATCAAAATTAAAAACAATATCATAGTAAAAAATCATCAACATGTGATCACTACAACAAAATATTAATCAGGCTCAATCATTATTAGGTAAATTTCACTATCATCCAAAGGGATATTTAATGATGAATTTAAAATAGCATGTAAATAAATGGAAGAATATAAGATTCCTTTAACTAAAATTTATCAACCATATTTTCACACTAATGAGACAACCTTGGGTTTCCCAATCACCACTACTAGTAGAAATACACCCATCTAATTATCCTAAAACATAACTTCACCGACACACCGCCATGAAAAACTCAATTAGAAACATGGAATCGATCTACAAACACATGGAAAGACGAAATAGGAGGAACTATATAATTAAACTATTATAAAGTATGTAAACATACCTTATACCACCATGAATTAATGAAAAAATTCAATGTATTCATACCCATATAAATAATCCCAAGACACAGGAGGAGATATTCATCAGCTTCCCAGAAGTCGAGAGAATTTATAGGTTTTTGAAAACTCTCATGACACTGTAGAATTTAATGAAATTATTCAAAGGGGATTTACATAGCATGAAACCCGTTTTTACATTGTCTGAATGTATGGATTTAGATCTCAAAAAGAAATTTTCACCTTAAATCATTTATCCTTGAATATTTATACATCATGTTACATGACATGAACCATCCTCAAACAGGATATGTAAAACATTGAAGAATTGAACATGGAATACAAAATGTTGTGAGGTCTGAATATGTGATGGGAATCATATCTACACAACATATATTCTACCATGTTCATGGTTTGAGTAGCTCAAATATAACGACCCATACTTTACATACATTTTTATTACTTCATAATTGAAGCACCCTTGTTACAACATATGACAAAACCATGAAAAGAACCGTATAGGTATAGTGTCTTTAGAAACTAGGAAACATAAACAACTAATTCATAAATCATCTGCACTATCTCCCTTTTATTTTATCATATCTAGAGTCCCTTTTTGAATATCTTACTTAATACCCTTTATCCTGACATGGGAAAAAGAAAACATACAAAAGGGTGAGCTCAAATGCTCAGTAAGGGTAAATAAAATAAATATCAATCACAACATATTCATAAAAACATAATATTTTTTAAATCTTAACCTACAAAAGAGATCATAATTTCACAACATGGGATAAATCATAGTGGTGAAATGTAATCCCAATAATCATAATATACGACATGAAACTTTGTGGAATACACACATAATCATAGAGAATCATCTCTTAGTATTTGAGACTCATTGCCAAGACTATCTTAGCGGACAATGTCCATTTCTGAACTGAGTTCACACCTCGTTTCAGTCCTGTATCACTGAACAGGTTTAACCTGCCATTCCAACCATGTTTATTTCATGAGATATAAATCTTTACCCAATGCATTGAAGGGAGATATAGGTCCCACCCATCTCATAATGATACCATTCTTATATGTGCCACAAGATCATAAATCATACATCATAGCATAACCAATGTAATAAAAATGGGATTCTTAAAAGTCATGCACTCATAACATAATCCATATAAGATAAAAGGAAATCATAAAAATAATTCCATCATAACATAATCCAATCAATGTAAATATAGGGATAGAAACAGATCCCTATATTATATTAGATGGAAAATAATTTTGATAAAATGATTGAACTCCATTCTTGAGGAAAATATCCTTTCTACTTCAAAAACATTTTTCATTTATTAACATGTCATACAATTTTAAACTAAAAGAAGTTGAATTAAAATGAACTTGAAAATTTTTAAAGGAAGATTCATGGAAATAATGTTTTATGAAGTCATAAAATACATTCATTCCGTATAAGTTATTAAAAACATTCTTCTTGTACTTTGGCCGAAAAAGTCAAAAAGTACCTCGTACTAAAAACGAAAAAATATTCCTTTCAGATCTTTTACTAAAAACTCTCCAACAAGTAATATTTGACTTAAACAATTTTAGGAGTATAGAAATAATGTTACATATTGAGGAAACATTGATTTGGATGATAAATACACCCTAGTAAATACCAAAGTATAAACAATCTCGGATAAAAATGAGATTGTGAGGTTTTCTCTTAACTTAGGTCCGATTTTCTTCGTACATGTCCAATACTCCTGTATAATGATTTAAATAATTTTATTGAGATATTACATAATTTTAATCATTGTTATGATATCATATATGGTCATATTCTTAGCTTATTATAAGTATTATTGCATTGTTACTTGTTATTCGGGTGTTTATTTTTTTTGTTCTTATGCGTTTTTTGTCGAATAAATTCTTATTATTCTTTTTAGGTTATAGATAACTCATTCACATAATGGTATTAGTGTAATATATATCATATATAATCATTAAATGCATTTATATAATCATTATTCAATGAAGATCATGCAGAACGAGTCGCATCACATCATGGAGACAGAAGGCCTTACGTACGCACGAGTGATGATATCGTTACCATGATTGTGGAATTGTATTTAAGTGTATTTATAATATTTAATAATCAATATCACTTTAAAATAATCATATATACTTATTATTTACACCATTATACCCATCTAATTATGGTGGTGGTGGAAAACAGTTTACACCACGGCGTGGAGATGGTATTCTGTGTGTACGCACGTGCAGTGATTTCATTTTTCGTAGGATGGATAGAAGGTGAAATATTGTTGTTTCATATTTATAATAACATATCAGTATATTAGTGATACTTATGTTATTACTTCATAATGAAAAAACTAAGGAACAAGAATTTGAAGAAGAATGAAATTGGAAAGGATCGGTAATGGATATTACATCTTCTTTGACGCGCCTCTTCTTAACCTCCTATTAGGGCACTAAGGATGGACATTTAAGAAGACCAGGACCTCTAAGATGTTTCTACGGAAGCGGATAAGAGAATTTTGTAAGGTTTGGCTTAGCTTGATGGATCAATTTGGTGTGTGGAGGAGAGGGAGCAGGTGCCCTTTTATAAGGGAGGAGAGGGGCACCTTTGAAAAACTAAAAATATTATTTTATTATAAAGACATATTCTGTTTTTAATATCTCCAAATTGATTTATTTCAAAGCTAAGGTTGGGATGGGTCGAACTACTCTCATCCAATAGAATTCGGACAAGTTTATT
Organism: Viscum album; assembly: GCA_963277665.1. NCBI lineage: Eukaryota > Viridiplantae > Streptophyta > Magnoliopsida > Santalales > Viscaceae > Viscum > Viscum album. The sequence continues at coordinate 632,740,439 of OY728138.1, read as the reverse complement.
TTACTATTTTAACCTTATCATTTATATTTAACTTTAAGTTCAATAATTTTACTTTTAACATGACTTCTTGTTTTATTACACTATAAGGTTAATAAAAATACTATAACAAGACAAACGAACCACAAGTTGTTAATTATTAATTCATATAACCTTATCTAAGTCATTTGGACGAGCCTTATATTTTTAGAAATAAAATAAAAATTAATAATATAATATTTGTTTTAAAAACTATTTTATGTCAATTTGGACACTATTTGTTAATTGATTTTTGTGAAAATTATAACGTCATTATTAGTTCTAAAAAAGACAATTAAATCAATAATAACATGTAATGTTAACCTATAAAATTATTTTAATTCATAAAAAGTCTCAAATTACATTTATTTGGGTATTTTTAACATTAGTTATGTTAATATTTCATTAATAAGGTAATTACTGCATCGTCATTGTCTCATAAATAAATTAAATTATTTAATGCCTAAAAATTATAAATAAAATTCCATTATTTAAAAAATATTTATATCTTTCTATTAAATATATATATAGTCGAATTTATCTTATGTATAACCCTATATTAAAAATTTTATAGTTATTAAACTTTGATTTTAACTATTTTAACTCTTCTATAAATAAAATAATATTAAATGTCCTAATCTATTCCAAGTGGACCTAAAGGGTAATATTTTATCCCTAAGAAATTTTTTGGTCCAATTACACATATCCAATAGAATTAGGATGTAAATAACTAGAAATTTCAAGGAATTTGTTTTAATTTTCTTTGGGATTTTATGAGTGCACAGTTTCTGATGGCACCTGATTCCAAGCCCTGGAGTGCCCGAAATCAATTTCCAAAGTTTAGCTCAGGTACGTTCAATGAAAAAACGAGCGGGTTTTTCAAAATGTTGATCCAGTGCTCGGAACCGAAATTCGAGGGCACCAATGAAACCACAGTGCCGGTAATTTCTTAGGAAGACCTTTTCTGGAGTTGTGTTTGCTCGGGTGAGGTTGTTATATAAATGGTTAACTAAAGAGTGAAATAAAAATTTGTGCTACAACTTTTATTTCTATTCTAAGTAGTTATAACCTATGCATGGAAGTTATGGTGAGACCCACTATATCCTAACTCCAATTGGTAGGATAATAGTGAGGCGGGGCCCACACGAGCCCTACCCCTTCTAATCCCTTAAAACCTCCCTCGTGCATTTAATTGTGTAACACACCTACACCGCCATTAATTTGTATCTCCCCCACATTAAAACACATTCTAATAAATTGACTCATTAATTCAACAACACAGGTTAATTAATTCGGTGAATTCATTTTGATTTTTGAAAAGGATGGAATGTGTAATAAAATAAGGGAAGCCTTATTTTATTATGGTGGAATTGTTGTGCGAGAAGGATTGGGGAGAGATTACCCTAAGTCTTGAAGAACGCGAAGAACGTCAAGACCTAGATGAAGAATGCCGTCACTACATGGAGTGATCTACACGCCATTCTTCTCCTCTCCGTATCAGGTGAGAGATTCCTTCTTCGGAGAACGACGATGCGTCACATCCTTCATCGGGCAAACACCGATGATGCTTAAAGAGCTTCGTTCAGCGACGTCGTCTTCAGCGACGTCTTTTCCCGCAATGAACCTTGTTCGATGACTTCATCGAGGTAGGGGTTGTTTGGAGAATGATAATAATACCATGTTTGTTTTCCTCTAAACCATGAACTTGGACCAACTAATTATCAAGTTGATCAGTGGATTTATTATTTGCGGGTTGGGGATTATCATTTTCCAGAAAATGTTGGGAGTTTTTTCAAACCACTAACGCAGTGGGTGCGGACCAATGAACAAGTCTGAACCCCTCGTTTTTCTGTTCTTCTTGTGCGGAGAATTTGGAGATGAAGAAATGGGACCAGAATAGCGATTGGAGGCCTTCACAGTAATGTACGGGTCCCGGGAGAGCTGTAGGCGTAGATGGCGGGCAAATCGGACCGCCGCAGCGCGTCCGGTGGGCCGCAGAAGACGCTACTGGCGCGCCACGCCGGCAAGGTGGCGCCGGCAGCTGGAGGAGGTGGCCCGAACCAGCCGGCCGCCAGGAGGTGGCGGCGCCCCGGCGCACTGCCAGGAGGAACCGCCGCGGCTTCGGCCACGGTTGTAGGCGGCTACATCCCGCAGCCGCTTGGGATCCGGAGGAGGAGGACGCGGCACCTGCCGCATCCGTAGGGCGCAAAGGGGGGAAATGCCCCCCCCCCTGTTGGGATGGGGCAGGTCGCGTAGCCTGGACCATGCCGTGCCCTGCTAGGCCGGGCCACGCCCCGCCGGTTCGGGTCAACCCGGTTTGGGCCGACCCAGGGGGTGGGGTTGGGCCGGGCCCAGACCCCTCATTTTCGGACTGTTTTCAGTCATTTTCCCATATCATGAGCTACAGACCTCCGATCGACGCACTGTCTATTTTTTTGGGATTCGTGGATCGAGAAGGTCCTTTCGGTATATTACAATTATGGTTTCGTATAACTTTGGGTATGGCCGGGTTGGTTCGAACACGAAACCAATAGGGCCCACGGAGCAGAAACGCTTATAACTTGAGCTCCGGATGTCCGATTGACGTGTCGTCAACTTTGTTGGTTTCCTCTTTCTGAGACAGACCTTTTGGCATACTCCAATCAATGTTTAGATGTGGTTGGAGTATGTTCTTGTTGGATTTGACTTAAAAACCAACCGGGCCCCTGGGACGAAAATGCCAATAACTCTCAGACCGGGCGTCCGATTGACGCGCCGTCTGTCGTGTTGAGTTCCTATCAATGAGACGGAACTTTGGGATACATCAACTCCGGACTACGTTTCAGTTGATGTATCGACCCCCTTGGCTCGTGGAGCGGACCCTCCCGGAATCGAGCATGCTGTGTGCGGGAACCCTAGAGCTGGCTGTGACTGCGACGACGATGACGACTGCACTGAAATCCTCTGTGGGTTTGGCAGTGATGATGACTGCACTGAAATACTACATGGGTTCGGTAGTGATGACGACTGTACTAGAATCCTCCGTGGGTTCGACGATGATGACAACCGTACTGGAAACCTCCTTGGGTTCAACGGTGAAGACTTTCGTACTGGAATCCTCCGTGGGTTCGACGACGATGACAACCATATTAGAATCCTCCGTGGGTTCGACGGTGAAAGCTTTTCTACTGGAATCCTCCGTGGGTTTTACGATGATGACAACCGTACTGGAATCCTCCTTGGGTTTAGTGGTGACGACTACTGTACTTGTATCCTATGTGGGTCCGACAATATTGACCTATCTTGTAGTATCCTACGTGGGTCCGACAGAGTAGCTGGACTAGTATCCTATGTGGGTCCAGTAGCTTAGTTGGTCTAGTATCCTACGTGGTTCCCAGCTAGATGAATCAGTAGCTAAATATGATCATCTCCTTTTTCTTTACAAATGATGTATACCTGTATGAGCTGAGTCTTGACTTTCAAGCAATATCTTCGATATGATGGACTTGCTTTCCTATGTGGATTGGGTTGTGTTATCCTATGTAGATTGGGATGCACTATCCTATGTGGACGTGCTCAAAATTGGTATCAGATAATGGAGAAGAACTGGAATTGATGACTTAGGTATATGTATGGGAATATACCAAAGTAGGGTTGGTTGTTTTCCGTGATTGTATATTTCCTTTTTGGTTCATCCTTCGTGGATTCTGGGAGACCTTCGGGGGTCTTGGGGTCCCTATGGAGTAGCGTATACTCACCCCTGCACGGTTTATGCCCGCACTACGTTGTGTTGGATGCAGATGACGGACAACGCTGGTCGTGGTTGAGGCTTGTGAAGAAAGTCAGTACCTGGGGGTGGACCACTGGGCGGAACGTACTCGGAGCGGACGGCTGGACCCGAGGAGCTGAGGAGGAGGCCATCTGTACCCACCCTTCAGGTGGGATTTCCAGTGGCCGGCTTGGCGTTGCTTATTTAATTTTCAGTTCCTGTGCTTCCTTTCCAGTTGTACTTTACTTTATGTTTGGGTTTGTATTTCAGGCCACTTACTTTTCCGCACTTATTTTTGTACTCAGTTTACTCAGTGGTTACTTCTGCTTGCTTACTCTGTGGTATTTGTTTACTTTATAACGGGAATTCCTTCCCCTTTTTGTATGGATTTATGCCTTGGAGCTAGTCGCCATCCCCTATCCTATGGAAGGCGTGCTTGGGGCAGTCACGGAACGGGTCCAAAGGACGGGTCGTGGCAAATTGGTATCAGAGGAGTTCGGTTCTGCCGCAGAACTCAGGACTCTGATATTTCTTCTATGTGAATCAATTGTGTTTAGGGTATTGAGTGTGGTTATTAGTCTAGGGAGTCCAGTGTTGGTGCGGCAGCCGACGTATCCATACCCCAGGACCCTGACTTCTGATTTCTGACTTAGTACACGAAAACATTGATTGCATGTGTGTTTCAATAGTTTTCTTTTTGATTAATTTGTTTCAGCACATCAGGTATAATGTTTTGACCGTGGCACACTTGTTTCATTTCAGGATGGCCCCATGATGGAAGGCAGCTAGGGTTCCAAGATTTGTGCGAGATGACAGCCCACCGAGTGATGACGCCTCGGTGTAGGGCCCATTTTCAGTGGAGGCATCGGTGGTACCTTTAACCGCTGAGCCACCGATGCCACCAGCCCCAGCCACTAAGAGTGCACGTTGCCTTAGTGCACTGCATGAGTTCCAGCATCAAGGACTGCCCAGGTTCCACAGGGAGACGGACCCTCAGGCAGCCAAGGATTGGCTGGAGGCTGTGGTTCGAGTTTTCTTGTTAGTGTGGACACCAACTGACCTCATGGTGATCTTTGCAACGAGCCTCTTCCATGTTGCAGCAGGAAGATGGTGGAGCCTAATTCTTCAGGTGCACGACGTGGCATCTTTACTTTGGACGGACATCGAGAGCCTCTTCTGCTCGAAGTTCGTTCCAGCCACCCTCCATGCGATGCGCATTCAGAAGTTACTACAGCTGCGGCAGGGCAGCATGACCATGGCCCAGTACTTGGCGAGGTTTACTGATCTCTCGCACTACTCCACAGATATGGTACGGGACCCATTCTTCCGGGCCCGGACCTTCAAGCAGGGACTGAGGAATGAGATCAGGGATTTGATGATCTCGCTCAACATTCCGATGCAGGAAGGGGTTTTGGAGAGAGCCCTTCTAGTGGAGAGTTTTCTCCCCGAGCTGTCACCACCGGCGGGACTCTCCGCCGGACGACCCATAACGATGTCTTCTGCTGCTAGAAGTAGACAGATGACGCAGAGGTCCAAACGGGCCAGACCATCAGACGAGAAATCTCAGGATGCAGATTAGTTTGTGTGGGGCACACGAATGATAGCCAGCTACACAAGGAGAAGGCAGTGCTACGCATGCGGCGGGCAGGGTCACATGGCTCGGGACTGCCCGACTCATTCTTCCGATGAGCAGATGGCAGTAGAGGGACCTCCCAGGCAGAGGTTCGACCATGGTGGTGCATAGGGAGCAGGCAGACGAGGTAGAGAAGCTGGCCGAGAATCAGGTGGTGGGCGATGCTATGAGGCCCCAGCACCATCACAACTAGGAAGACCACCCCGACCGCAGGGAATGGGTGGACCGGGGAGAGATCTGCTATAGGCATCTGAGGCTTATAGCCATGAAGCTCTGGGAGCATATGGACAGGAGCGGGACTAGCTCAAGACATGAGGACTTTTGTTCATGTTACTTCTATCTTTGGTGATATTATGTGTCTTTGTACCTTGAGATGAAGAAATAAAAGACACTTGTTCTTGTGATGTTTTGTTCCCTTTCCTTTTTATGTGGTTGATACTAAGAGGTTCTGGTTTAAAACTGTTGACATGACCCTCACTTTTGAGATACCTACTGAAGGAGACCCCGTGACCACACACTGATGCCGACAGAGTGACTCAACCCTTGGAGATGAGAGTAACAGTTGGATCTCTTGGTAGTAGCGTCGAGGCCTTACGACGTCATCCTTTGTATGTATTACTATCATCCATGTCGGGATTGACTGTATTAGGAAAGGAACGTGGTTCATCCATGGGATGAGACCGGATTTCTCTTATCGAAAAAGAAGAAATCATAATAGCTCTTGTAGAACCAAAGAAGGCTTAGGTCATCCAGGAGTGGATGAGGACAGCTCAGAGCCGATAGAAGTCTTATGTTGACTGTAGGTGGAGACCACTAGTGTTCGATGATGGTGACCACATTTTCTTACGGGTCTCAGGTAGACATGGATTATGATGATTTAGTCGAGGCGTCAAGTTATCTCTGCACTTCATTGGACCCTTCTAGGTCCTCAACAGGGTAGGATAGGTGGTTTACTACTTGACCCATCCACCTCAGTTGCACTAGGTTCACTACGACTTCCACGTATCTCAACTAAGGAGATACGTGCTTGACCCGACGCATATCATCGACCATGGGGAGCTGGACATTGGTGATGGGGTGACTATTGCGAACGTCCTGTTGGAGATCAAGGATTGATAGGAGTTGGTCCTATGTGGACAATCGATTCCTCTAGTTCACATCAGGTGGCAGCATTGGAATCTCTATTAGAGTACATGGGACTTAGAGGCTCAGTTGCATGATCAGTACCACTTTTGTTTCCCTAGTGTTTGTTATAGCTTTACTAGCACGTAAAGCCCTGAGGTGGTAGTGATGTAAAGACTCAGAAATTTCAAGTAAATTTTTTTAATTTTCTTTGAGATATTATGATTGCACAATTTCTGACGGAACCTCATTCTGAGACCCGGTGTGTTGGGAATAAATTTCTGATGTTTAGCTCGGGTATGTTCAGTAAACAAACGAGCGGGTTTTTCTAACATTTGAACCGGTGCTCGGAACTGAAATCTGAGGGCACCAATGAAACCGCAGTGCTGGTAATTACTTAGGAAGATCTTTTCTGGAGTAGCGTTTTCTCAGGTGAGGTTGTTATATAAATGGTTAACTAAAGAGTGAAATAAAAATTTGTGCTACAATTTTTATTTCTATTCTAAGAAGTTATAACCTATGCATGGAAGATGAGGTGGGAATCACTACATCATAACTCCACTTGGTAGGATAATAGTAAGGTGGGGCCCACATGATCACCCACCCCTTCTAATCCCATAAAACCTCCCTCGTACATTTCATTGTGTAACACACCCTCACCCCCATTAATTTGTATCTCCTCCACATTAAAACACATCCCAATAAAATGCCTCATTAATTGGCCAACACACGTTAATTAAATCGGTTATTTCATTTTGAATTTTGAAAAAGGTTGGCATCAGTAATAAAATAATGGAAGCCTTATTTTATTATGGTGGAATTTTTGGGCGATAAGGATTGGGGATAAATTATGCTATGTCTTGAAGAACGTGAAGAACGTCAAGACCTCTATGAAGAACGTCGTCACTACAGGGAGTGATCGACGCGCCATTCTTCTCCTCTATACAGCCGGTGAGAGACGCCTTGTATGGAGAATGAAGACGCGTCGCATCCTTTATCGGGAGAACACCGACAACGCTTACGGAGCTTCGTTCCACGACGCCGTCTTCTGCGACCTCTTTTCCCGCGACGAACCTCATTCGGTGACTTCATCGAGGTAGGGGTTGTTTTGAGAATGATAATACTCCCATGTTTGTCCTCCTCTAAAACATGATCGAGGACCAACTAATAATTAAGATGATCTGTGGATTTATTATTTTTGGATTGGTGATTCTCATTTTCCGAGAATTGTTGGGAGTTGTTTCAAACCACTAACGCGGTGGGTGAGGACCAACGAACAAGTCTGAACCTTCCGTTTTTCATGTTCTTCATGCGTGGAGCATTTGGCGATGATGAAACTGGACCAGAATGACGATTGGAGGCCTTCACAGTAAAGTACGGGTCCCGAGAGAGCCGTAGGCATAGACGACGGGCAATTCGGACAAACGAATCGCTTTCTGTGGTCAGCGGAAGACGTCCGTGGGGCACAAAGGGGGGAAACGCCCCCCCCTGCTCGGCCCGCAGGCCGAGCCAGCGCACCCCCCCCCCCCCCCGGCCGTGCCGAGGCGGGTCGCACGGACCGTGTCGGGCCATGCCCAGCTGGGATGGGCCACGCCCAGCCGAGCCAGGCCGTGCCTAGCTTGCCCGGACCCGGACTCGGGTCGAGTCGACCCAGGGGGGTTGGGTCGGACCGGGTCGGGCCCAGACCCCCCATTTCAGACTGTTTTCAGTCATTTGCCCATATCTTGGGCTTCGAACCTCCGATCGATGCAATTTTAGTTGTGTTGGGATACTTTTATTGAGATGGTAGTTTCGGTACATTATAATAAGGGTTTCTAAGAACTTTGTGTATGGCCGGGTTGGATCGAACACGAAACCAACATGGCCCGCGGAGTAGAAACGCTTATAACATGATCTTTGGACATCCGATTAATGTTCCGTTGACTTTGTTGGTTTCCTCTTAGTGAGAAAAACCTTTTGGGTTACTCCACTCTAGGTTTTTATGTGGTTGGAGTATGGTCGGGTTGGTTTTGAATTAAAAACCAATGGGGACCCTAGGACGAAAAAGCCAATAACTCTAAGACCGGGCATCCGATTGACGCGTCGTATATTGTGTTGTGTTCATATCGACTAGAAGGAACTTTGGAATACATCAACTCTGTACTACATGTCAGTTGAAGTATCTAACCCCCTGGGCTCGTGGAGAAGACCCTCCCGGAATCGAGCATGATGTGTGTGGGAACCCTCGAGCTAGTTGCGACTGCGATGACGATGACGACAGCACTATAATCCTCTGTGGGTTCGGTAGTGATGTTGACTGCACTAAAATCCTCCATGGGTTCGGCAACGATGACGACCGTACTGGAATCCTCCATGGGTTCGACGACGATGACAACCATACAGGAAACCTCCGTGGGTTCGACGATGAAGACTTTCGTACTGGAATCCTCTGTGGGTTCGACGACGATGACAACCATACTGGAATCCTCCGTGGGTTCGACGATGAAGACTTTTGTATTGGAATCCTCTGTGGGTTCGACGACGATGAAAACCGTACTGGAATCCTCCGTGGGTCGGGCGGTGATGACTACTGTAATTGTATTCTATGTGCATCTGACAGTATTGACCTCTGTTGTATTATCCTACGTGGGTCCGACAAAGTAGCTGGACTGGTATCCTACGTGGGTCCGACAGCTTAGCTAGTCTAGTATACTATTTGGGTCCCAGCTAGATGAATCAGTAACTACATTTGATCATCTCTTTTTTCTTTACAAATGATGTATACCTATGTGAGCTGAGTCTTGACTTTCAATCTATATCTTCGATATGATAGACTTACTTTCCTATGTGGACTGGGTTGTGTTATACTGTGTGGATTGGGTTGCACTATCCTGTGTGGACGTGATCGAACTTGTGCTCGGATGATGGAGCCGAACAGGAATTGATGACTCATCTATATGTATGGGCATATACCTAAGTAGGGTTTGTTGTTTTCTATGATTGTATCTTTTCTTTGTGGTTCATCCTTCGTGGATTCTGGGAGACCTTCGGGGGTCTCGGGGTGCCTAGTGGGTAGCGTATACTCACCCATGCATGGGTTATGCCCGCACTACGTTGTGTTTGATGCAGACGACGGACATCACTGATCGTGGTTGAGGTTTGTGGAGCAAGTTGGTACCCGGGGGCGGACCCCTGGGCGGGACGTACCCGTAGCAGACGGCTAGACCTGAGGAGCTGAGGAGGAGGCTATCTGTAGCCACCCTTCAGGTGGTATTTCTAGTGGATGGGTCGGCGTTGCTACTTTACATTTTTGTTGTTGTACTTCCTTTATAGTTGTACTTTACTTTCAATTTGGGTTTGTATTCTAGCCCAAATTCTTTTCTGCACATACTGTTATACTTAGTTTACTAAGTTTTTACTTCTACTTGCTTACTCTGTGGTGTTTGTTTACTTTATAAAGGCAATGCCTTCCCCTTTTTGTCAGGATTTATGCCTTGGTGCTAGTCGCTAGCCCCTGGCCTATAGAAGGCGGGCTTGGGGTAGTCAAGACATGGGTCCCGAGGACGGGTTGTGACATAGGACATTAGTTAGGGTAATAATAATATCATTTTCACCCTTAATTACACTATTTACTTTTAACCGTGGTAAATAAAAGCAAAAAAGTTACTATTCACCAAAAATTATTTTCATCTCATTGAACCACATTTTACTTACTGACATCAACCATGTGTCTCAGATTTTTGAAATTCCATTCACAAAATCCGTAAAATTATGTTTTATGTAAATTTTCAAATTTTCCTTGGAGGTGGGTAAAAGATGGTCAAAAGTTCAATAAAATTTTATATATCGAAAATTATTATAAAATGAATCCAATGAATTAAATTGAACTTATATAGGTATTGTGTTTCAATTTTTACCTGAAATAAATTTAAATAAAATAAATAATTATTTAAATAAAAATTCGGTTTTTAAATAGTAACCCAGTGTTTTCACTATTCATCAAAAATTGAAAGTTTTCAGAAAAATACCAAAAATTCACCCTAGGATAATTTCGATATTCCGAATCCAAAAATTAAGTCTATATTGAAAGATAGAATTTTAAAATTTCAAAAAGTGGGTATTACTATTCATAACGGCTGGTTTTTAAAATAATATAATAGCATATCGTTGTTTAGTGAAACTTGGTATTGCGTACTACACAAATTATCGAGGAAGGCCATCATTGTGTGTAAAGAAATCCAAGCTAGTGTTGTGTGTAGTGAAAGATTCCTTTTATGATTTATATAACATAAAAACAAAATATTTCTCATAGAAATCTCGCGTGTTACATCAACCCCTCATGACTCTCTCCCGACTTGCTCTATGAACCACAAGCTTCGGGAACACACAAAAGGTGAAACCAATTAAATCAGAGGCCTTAAATTATATACCTTACAAATAACTATTTTACATGTGAATGTAAAACCAAAATAGATATAAAAAATGGTCTTTTAAATATTCACCTTGTGAGATACCTCTCAATATATCTCTCCATATCATGAGCACAACCACCTCATCGTATAAGACAAGTGGAAAACCAAGAAAAAACAATGAACATATCCAAAAACTCTATCATGGGAATACCTATCAAAATTGAATCAATAAAACAAAATAAGTATAATTAAACCATCTCATAATAAAAAAAGGTTAACATCCACAAAAGGAAATGTTACATGGGAAGAGCTAATCCTCAAACAGATCAGGGTACTGAGTACACAATTGTGACTCGCGTTCCCTGGTACTCATCTCCATTACGTCATTTTCCAACAAGAAATGATCCAAGGTAATAGAATTCCAATGAAACAAATCCTCCTATTATTCTATGATTTACATAAACCACTCCATTAAGATAACATCATCATCAACATGTAACTCTCCCCAATCAATGACATGAGACTAATCAAAAAGATAATAGAGTTATGTCATAAGAAAAACAACATATATCGATTTGATATATGTGGGATATTATATCTGAAATTAAATAGATCCAAAAAAATCCAACACCTTGAGTGGACCAAAAACCTGGGAGAAATCATACTACCATGACCAAACCATCACATCCCATGATGAGGATTCATCTTTAAAAACATTTGATCCTTAACATCAAACACTAATCGTATCCTCCTATGATATTTAGAAGTATTTTTGATGATCCATTGTTTCCTTCATCCACTAATAAATTACCTGAACCACATCTTTCATATTCTATAATAGTTCTTTCCTTAGAATTTATAACCCTCTGATCCTAGCCTAAAAAATGAAGAAGGGAAAGGTCATAAATATAAAGCTTCAAAATACTCTGTAATAATGGTTGATTATAATCTCTAATTATAATAAAACTCAACCAAGGAATGGGGCATCATCCAAGAACCTCCAAATCCAAGGAATGTGATTGTAACACTTCATCAAGATTCCGGATTTTCCATACTATCAAACCATCCACATACAGAGTAATAGTAGTTATATCGAATAACATAGATCCAAAAGCTTGTTGGAGACCTCTCCACATCCTAGAGGTAAAAAGAGGACCCCGATATGGTATGATCTTACTTGTACCCCATGAAGTCACACCACCACCTCTATATAGAACCTTTAAAAACCCATCATTGATCTTGACTCCAAGATGAAAATAATGTGGGCTGATTTTTTTATACACTCTATTACCACACATATATCATCATAAACTCCCTGATATTGAGCTAACCTGGAAACAATGTCTATAGAGATATCCTCCCACATCGATTGGGGAATATCTAACAGTTATAGAAAACTATCTGTAACAAGATTCTCGACCTATACCTACTCAAATAATAAATATTGAGAAACAAACTTTGAAACTATATGCATTATCCAAGGGCACCACAAATGATATCTCAATGCTCAGTTATTTTTCTTTTAAAAAGGGATTTTCCACCATAATATTTTTGTGGAACTCATTGATAACTATTTCATACATCAAATATGGATTGAAAAATCCTCCCTATAACATCACCCAGTTCATTCCATCCATAGACCAACCATCAAGGGAATTTTTTTAAATAAATCAGTCCCTCTAGACCACCAACTCAAAATACCCAATCTAGGAATCAATCTCATACCGAACCAATATGACATTACTATAATGTAAAAAAGTTTAAATTTACCTCTAATATATCCCATATCTACATGATTCATTGATTGTTCTTCCATCACTATATCTGAAAAAACTTATTTATGAATGAAATAAATATGTAACTACATTCTCAACATATTAGTTAAAGCATTTAACATGTCTACTAATTATTTAATATCAATCCATAATCATAAAATACGTAGTTCCAACAGTGATGAAAAAATATCATGTCACCCTAGGTGAAGACATGCCTCATGATCATGTCGATAGTAAAGACCATAAATCTATCCGGAATGTGGAAATTTCATTTAAAATTAATATAAAACACAACCTTCACTAAATTAGGATTATAGGTGATATAGTTATGCTCATGGGGAGTTAATTTCTAAAACTATTAAGAAACAACTGACATCTACTACATTATAACGCATTCAAATCCAAGACAATTTTTTTTATTGAAATACATAATTTTACAATCTTCTTGAAAACAAATGATTGGATTAATCAGCAACATGCCCTTCAGTACTAAAAAATTCATGAAATGTGTCATTCTTTAGAACTCTGGATCATTTATATTTAAGGATTCTAGATGAGTCACAACCAATGATAAATTAGCTACCATCATATGGTAATATACTACATGACTAAAGAAATTGTTCACATCAACCAATATCTTGGAAGATTCCAAATAAAAAATCACATCTATAATTAATGGATCCACAATAATCTGTACAATGAAACATCATTCCCAATGAAATAGAGTTCACTTGCATAAAATTCTGACTTCGAAATCTTCTTGAATAGATGTTCACAATGATAAAATATGAAAATAGCATACAAGTTATCTTCATGATTCTCATTAGAATTTTAATACACAACTATTTTTTCAATGAAACCCACCATGATCATATCCATGAAACAATTGGACAAATCATATGTAAACCCCATGTAAACGGCTAGAAAATTCATCATGACAAATGAAATTGCAATGAACACATAATTCCATTGATGAAATTGGAAAGGAGTCTTCTAAATATCTCACTCATTCACACAACTCTAATGATATACGGAATACAAATTGATATTTTAGCATATACATTCTCAATTCAACTGATTGAATAAATCGTCAATACAAGGAAGAGGATAAAATTGTCCCTTCACTACCATCATCCTTCTTCACAAACAAAAATATAGAACCCCAAGGCGACACACACATTCGAAAAAATCCTCATTGCAATAGTTTTATTTGTACTCAAATATCCCATAACATATAAGGTTCCACCATATATGGATACATTGAGATATGATTTATTCATTGATTTAGCTATATCCCAAAATAGATCTCTCATCGAGGGTGTAACTCTAAAACCCAATCTTGAAAGTCAATATGGTACTCTTTTACAACTATTGGAAACATAAATTGTTGAACATGTAATGAGATCAGAATCAACTAGATCATCAATGAATATAAGGATAGAATATGCATATAACCCATTTTATGGTCATTCTTTCCAACATACACGGCTATCTATCCATTAGCATCATAAAGAAAAAAACAACTACCGATGAAATCCATGATACCTAGTAAAAAATAAAACCAATTTAGGTGAAGAATGATATTATATGGATATATTCATAATCATCAGAAATATCCAAAAGAGAGGTTCTTCACCAACAATTTCTCAGAATTTCTATGTACTTCATACAAGTCAGTTTGACCTCCAACATGAGTAGTCAATTCTAATGGCACAAGAAGACTCTATAGCTCATGTCCCAAAGAATATACGCGTGTCGGTGATACAAATACGTATGTTTATCCTAAATCAAACAAAGAGATAACTTTTGAAGAAAACAAGCAAAGGGTACCTCGAACGACATTTGGATTACTCAATGTTTGTAATGATAAAGCATCAATATCACCACAACCGACCCACATCCAATATTTCCCTATTGGATACCACCTCTATAGTCATGATGTACTCTCTAAGGACATGTTAAATTTTAGCAATGTACTCCAACATCCCCTTATCCTCTGTACTAGTCCAAAACAAGAGAACCCTTCTACTACTACCATATATGAAACTACCCCAACATAGGAACCTTATGTGGAACACAAGGATACCACTAACTATTCAAAATATTTGGGAACTCCTTCCATTGATGAGCTCGACCTTTATAATAAAAACATGAATCTGGACCCTTGGAATGGATCTGAGAGCCACCACCCAAGAGAAATGAGATCATTAGGCTTGGGAAATACCCCATTATAACTAAAAGCTCTTCTATCCAATAAACTGGTAAACTTATAATGTATCTATTCTTCTTGAGGAATCTCGATGATTCAACACTCATAATAACCCAATTCATGAAAAAATCTTCTAAATAACTATTTATCAAATTATTACCAAAAGATATATCTTCATCATAAATAGGTAAACACAACACTATATCTCTGGATGGAAATCCACCTCAAAATGCCTCACCCTAGAATACCTATCTTCAAACATGTCTGATGTATATGATAGAAAGGTCCTGAAATAGATGACAAACACACACACTAAAACTCCCCCGTCGAAGGGTGTAACACCCCAAGATTGCGTAGTGTGTTATTTCTTCAAAATAATTCAATAACTTGCACTACACGCAACACCGAGTTCAAGAGCAGTATGACTTACGAAACAAGCCGTTCAAAAGAGGTTATGAATAGTATTAACTAAATTTTTAAATTATATATATTTTATATTTCAAAATGGACTTCATTTTTGGATTCGGAATATCGAATTTAGCCTAAGGTGAAATTTTGGTACTATTCAGATAACTTTAATATTTTGATGAAGAGTGAAAATTACTAAATTTTAATTAAAAACAACTTTTTTAATCAAAATAATTAATAGTGATAAATTATGAATTTGAGTGGTTTTAAAATATATTTAGAATATATTTTTACCATTTAATATAATTTTGGTCATTTTACATAATTTTAAAATTAAACCGGATATAAAAAAGTATCAATCTTTTGATAGTTATTATCTCTTAAAACACGTTTTTTGTTTTAACAACGGGAATTAATTTTAAATTAATTTCTGCCACTTCTATGTTTTGAATTTGGAAAAATGGATTCCATATTTGTAATCAGGATGTTCAAATTGTGTAAATAGGTAACTTTTATTTTTAGAAAATTTGAATAATTACTGCGGTAAATATTTTATTTACCATGGTTAAGGGTCAATCCGGTAAATAAGGGTTGAAAAAATAATATTATAATAATACTAAATTACCCTAAAACGTGTCCTAACCTTATTGGTTGAAACATTTTCGACCATAGGCATCTTTGGGTCTATTTTGGGACCCCATGGAGCCACTTGTAGGTGATAGGGACAATTTATTTTAATTAAGTTAAAATGAATACAAAAATGACATAAGCATATATCTTTTAGAAGAACAATTTTTACATAGGGTTATATATGTTGTATTTTAGACTATAAATATTCATTAGAAATATAAAAAGCTTTACTAAATAATGATATTTTATTTATAATTTTTAGACATTAAATAATTTAATTTATTTATGACCCAATGTTGATGCAGTAATTACCATAATAGTGAACAATTAAAATAATTGATATTATAAATACACAAATAAATATAATTTGAGAATTTTTATGAATTAAACTAATTTTATAAGTCACTATTACAAGTTAGGAATGATTTAATTAAATGTTTTCGATGTAATAATTCTGTTATGAGTTTCAAAAAAATCAACTATTGAATAGTGTCAAAATTGACATAAAAGAGTTTTTAAAACAAATATTATATTATTAATAGATATTAAATTCCTAAAAATCTAAGGATCGGCAAAGATACATATATCATGATAGGTTCATCATTAATGGACCACTTGGGGGTCTCTTGGATGTATATAGTATGTTTATTAACCATATTATATAAAAATACAAAGAGACATTGTAAAAGTGAAACTAATTAACAACGAGTTAATACCTAAAGATATGGTTAATATAATGACCCAAACCTGTCTAAATTATATTGGTTGAGTTGTTTTTGACCCATACCCACCATAAAATTTAAATAATCAACTTTGGAGCCATTTGAAACCGAATATGAATTTATTATAAATTAATATTTCTAGCTTTTCCAAAGGTGCCCCTCACCCCTCTTATAAAAGGGCACTCCTCCTTCTCATTTCTTCACACCTTCAAAGCCTTTTTGTTCGGAAAACCTCTACCCAAATACTCTCCCAACATCCCTCACTACACCCTAGAGGACTTATTTTGATTAGAAAGCCAACCTAAGGAGCCCTTTTGATCAAATCAAAATGAAGAACCCGAAGAAGAGGTAATGATTTCACCACCCTTTTCCAAGTTCCTTTCTTCTTCCACTTCTTCTTCCTTTGTTATTACCATTCTAAAATAATAACTCCATTATAATATATATATATACTGTGATGTTATTAGAAATATGGTACAACCATATTCATTATTCTATCCACCCTTTGAATAACATGTCACCATACGTGCCTACGTACGGCTTACCGTCTCCACGTCGTGGTGTAATTGTTATTTAATATACTATTATTTGGATGGGTATAATAATGATGTGTAACTCATATAAATAATAAATATAACATGTTAATGATTCTTTATATATGATATAACATCCATTTATATATTATTTTAATATCAAAAGAATGATATTGTCGCTCGTGCGTACGTACGGACTATCGTCTCCACGAACGTGATGAGATTCATTCTCCATCGTATCCATTCAAGTATAATTATCATTTGATGATTTAAAAATGATGTTTAAGGACTTTATATCATTCTGGATATGAATAAGATACAACCTATCCATAACAATGACGGATTACCTAACAAAACATATAAAAGAAAACGAGTAAGTTAACACCCGAAACGACGATAATTCTAAGATATTTTTAACAAATCAATGTTAAAAGATCATATATGATATCATATTTATATATATGATTCTTGTATAATTTAATAACAATTATTTCACCATTATACCGGAGGTTAACCTACCCTCAACCAAGGAAAAGTGCAAGGTATGTGTTATTTTGCAATCTCTTCATTATCAAAGGTTGTTTATACGTAATAATCTACTGGGATTTCTTTATCATCCACATCCATGATTCTTCGAAATGTATTTCAAAACATATTTACTATTTAAAAAGAATATGGGTTAAAGTCATTTATACCATTATGTGTTTTTAAAGGAATATTTCCGTCGTTTTCCAAACAAGGCACTTTTTACCTTTCGACAAATTTAAGGTAAGAATGTTTTTTTAACTTATACGGCGAGTGCGGCTATTTACCACCGTTATAAAATCATAATAGCTTCCCTTAAAAGCTTATAAGAATATTTTTAAAGTAAATGTTTTATTTTAAAATTATGTGACTTTTAAATGATTTCAAAATGAATATTTTATGAATTTTTTAAAGGTACTCTTTATCAAGATCATAATTTTAAATGTTTCAAAGATTTATCTTTCTAAATATTTTTAATTAATGTCCATGTTTTCAAAATGATTTTAAGTATTTATTTATATGGACATGAAAGTTTTGAAATGATATTTATTTTCAAAAGTTTCAAACTGGTATAGGACACTTTGATTCAAAAATCTATTTTAAATTACTTCCTTTATAAATGTGTGACTTTTCAATGATTTCGAGAAAAGAGATATTTCTATCAAATAGTTTTGATTTCATCTATGTCAACATCCTTTGATGGATTTTAAGCTTATTTGAAGTTGATTTATTATGATACAAAAATTATATATTTTATTGAAGGTTTTGTAATATGTTTGACTGTGGATGTGCTATTTTTATACCATTCATGGTTTGTGGTGAAAATTTTGACATTTCGTATGCTAGTTTTAATACGAATGTTTATGTTATGTTTAAACCTTTTCATATGGGAATGCATTGGACTTAATATGTGACGGGTGGAGCCCGCTATAGCTACTCGAAGCATCGGTAGGTCTCATGAGACAAACTACTGTCTTGGCGCAAGGCCTTGACAAAATCTTAATTGTAGTCTTGGAACGAGGCCTTGGCTATGTGGTTATGATAGTCTGGCATTATGCATTCCATCATTATGAAAGTGGTAATTGATATTGCATGTGATTATTCTATTAGTAGAATATCCATGTGAATAAGTAAATGGAATTATTTCATTTTATTTTTGCCATACTATGTTGAAGTTCAAGTTTAAAAGGCTTTTGTTTTAAGTTATACATTGCCTTAAATATTTATTCTTATTTATGAAAGTTTCCGTTATATTGTTATCCTTACTGGGAATTGGAGCTCACCCCTTTTCTATGTTTTCATTTTTCCAGGATGTGAAGAAGTAAGTTATGAATGACCTACCGGGATAGAATGTGGGGATATGAGTGTGGGATAAGGATACTATGTTGTTGTAGTAGTTTTTCACTTTATAATGTATTGTAAAACATTATGAATATATCTTGTGTATCCAAGGCTACTAAACCAATCGGTCTTTCGAGATTTGATCTTTCTTGTTATCATGCCAATGTTATGTATTAATGTACCGACTCTGGGTAACTGGGGTCGGGGCGTTACAGTTGGTATCAGAGTAAGTTTAGTACAAACCTTGGAAGATAGATTCAGATAAACTCTTATTAGAGCACGTAGACCTAAGATGAACATTGATGATTAGTATAGAAGAACTTCCTATAATTTTGGTATTGTAGAAATTTTTTGAGTTTTCCGAACAATACATCCATGTCTGGATACGATCAGGTAGAGGCGGCTCTAGCACAGATGTACCTAGGGGTAAAACCTGAAAACACTGCTTTGAGCTAGAATCGAACGGGAACTAGTGCACGACAACGGGCCTTGATGCACTCTTGGTTACGACACTCCTGGGGGATATGCTTAGGATAACCATCATTTTCTTTACAAACCTTTATGAAGGGTTTATGATCATATAATTTCTCAAAGGAAAATTTTTTATGATTATGGATTATATCCATAAACTATTTAATTTATGTTATGTGTTTTAAAAGTTTGGGATTAGGTATTATTATTCATAAACTAATCATGTGTATTCCATTGTTTAGAAATGGCGCCCAGTAGAAGGAATGAGAACTCCAACAATGCACATGATCCAAAGAGAAAGAAGGATCATATCATTCATGGTCTTAAGCCAGAATTTATAAGAGAAATAGTCTCCCAGGTATTATCATCATATGAAGAAATAATATCATGTATTGATAAGATAAGTAAAGAGTTTACTGAGTCCTATGGCTTTGAAGGGAAGCAAGAGTAGAAAATGATGGAAGAGAGAAATATGGATAAAGGGAAGAGGGAAAAGAAGAATTTTTCCATATGTGATAAATGTGGGAAGAAACACCCTGGAACTTGCTTGAAAGGAATGGGAGTTTGTTATAAGTGTGGAGGAAAAGGGCACAAAGTACGTGACTGCAAGGGTAATAAAATGGTTTCAAATGTTCAATGCTTCATTTGCAAGGAGTTTGGACACTATGCGAACCTATGTACTATTCATCAGACTATGCCAAAAATGATGCTATTGGATAATAACCAAGTTATGATACTACCACAGATGAAGAGGAATGATTAGAGTTCTTATGATGATTATTTCATTTGATTGTTGTATCAACAATGTACTTGTTATAATAATTATGGAGTATATAAGGATTGTACAACAGTACTATTTTATTAAGGACATGAGATTGTGTGGAACAAAGAAAAGTGACTCAATAGCAGGTTAAATTTTTGGAAAATATATGGTTGAGAGAAAGATAAACCATTATATGGTTCTAATACCGAAGTAGTGATTTTAGAATAATACATGATTGATTTGGATAAATTATATTGGATATTCATGACTACCTTGAAACTGATTAATGATTTGTATATTCCGTCATTGTTGGGGTTTAAAACATTTTTGGATTGAAAGAATTTATCTATTATTCTATAAGGAATAAGGGATCATGAATGTAATCAATAAGGTTTTATGATAATTCATGATGTTGCAGTGTTTTAAAAGAATACATTATGAAGGTGATCACACGTTATTACACGAAAAAAGGATCTTCATTGTGTTTACCTTCCTTATAAATTTTGGACTGAATTATTTTGGATAGTTCTAGTTTGGATTATTTCGGACTTCCAAAAAAGGACAACTCGGAGGTCGGGCGGCAACCCGTCGCATCCGGCAAGGCCGCGAGACTTGAACCCACAACCGAATGGCAACAAGGGTGTATCACCTACCACTGACCCACGTGATGTCCGAGATTAAATAATGTAGTTTTTTTAAAAGATAAGGTAGATGAATTATAAATTCATTTTTTTTAACGCTATATGAATAGGATAAATAGAATATTTTTTTTACGTTCTATTATCTTTTAGAGTGAAAGATGAGTTTGTGGTAGAAATTAGTTAAAGGATGGAACTCTACTTGTCAAGAATATATTTTTCTTCTTCTATTATTTGATGAAGAAATTAATTCATATAATTTATTTAAGGAATCCTAAAACCAAAAATGTGTTATCCTAATACCCTATGTTTTGTTGAACCGATGGTATTTCAAATCATCATAGATTGATGAATTTAAGGACCTAAATTTTACACTTGTTTTGGATTGATGACCTCAATCACTACCTATAAATATTTACGTTTTTCCTCCAATTATATGTCTTTAATTTCAACCAATGTTATCCTAATTGAGATCATTATTTGGTGGTGACCCTTTCATTTCTCTTTTCCTCGTATTAAGAGTAAATTTTTGTAACCCAATTTCCGATGTGGATTTTCCCACAAAGATATTTTCTATTTTCAACCTTTTATTTTCGAAGAACAATTTCAAATTGCGAGGATGCAATTTATTTAAGTAGGGGAGAATGTAACACCCCAAGATTGTGTAGTGTGTTATTTCTTCAAAATAATTCAATAACTTGCACTACACGCAACACCGAGTTCATGCGTACTATGACTTACAAAACAAGCCGTCCAAAAGAGGTTATGAATAGTATTAACTAAATTTTGAAATTATATATATTTTATATTTTAAAATGGACTTCATTTTTGGATTCGGAATATCGAATTTAGCATAAGGTGAAATATTGGTACTTTTCAGATAACTTTAATATTTTGATGAATAGTGAAAATTACTAAATTTTAATTAAAAAAAACTTTTTTAATCAAAAAAATTAATAGTGATAAATTATTAATTTGAGTGGTTATAAAGTATATTTAGAATAAATTTTTACCATTTAATATAATGTTGGTCATTTTACATTAGTTTACAATTAAACCGGACATAAACAAGTTTCAATCTTTTGATAGTTATTATCTTTTAAAAACACGCTTTTTGTTTTAACAATGGGAATTAATTTTAAATTAATTTCTGCCACTTATATGTTTTGAATTTGGGAAAATTGATTCCATATTTGGAATCAGGATGTTCAAATTGTGTAAATAGGTAACTTTTATTTTTAGACATTTTGAATAATTACTGCGGTAAATATTTTATTTACCATGGTTATGGGTAAATCCGGTAAATAAGGGTTAAAAAAATAATATTATAATAATACTAAATTACCCTAAAATGTGTACTAGCCTTATTGGTTGATACAGTTTCGACCATAGGAAACTTTGGGTCGATTTGGGGACCCCATGGAGCCACTTGTAGGTGATAGGGACACTTTATTTTAATTAAGTTAAAATGAATACAAAAATGACACAAGCATATATCTTTTAGAAAAACAATTTTTACATAGGGTTATACATGTTGGAATTTCTACTATAAATATTAATTAGAAAGATAAAATGCTTTCCTACATAATGATATTTTATTTATAATTTTTATACATTAAATAATTTAATTTATTTATGACACAATGATGATGCAGTAATTACCATAATAGTGAAAAATTAAAATAATTGATATTATAAATACACAAATAAATATAATTTGAGACATTTAATGAATTAAACTAATTTTATGAGTTAATATTACATGTTACTAATGATTTAATTAAATTTTTTCGAATTAATCATTCTGTTATGAGTTTCACAAAAATCAACTATTGAATAGTGTCAAAATTGACATAAAAGAGTTTTTAAAACAAATATTATATCATTAATTGATATTAAATTTATAAAAATCTAAGATTAGGCCAAGAGACTTATATCATGATAGTTTCATCATTAATGGACCACTTGGGGGTCGATTGAATGTATATAATATGTTTATTAACCATATTATATAAAAATACAAAGAGACATTATAAAAGTGAAACTAATTAACTAAGAGTTAATACCTAAAGATAAGGTTACTATAATGACCCAAACCAGTATAAATTATATTGGTTGAGTTTTTTTCGACCCATCCCCACCTTAAAAGTTAAATAATTAACTTTGGATCCATTAGAAACCGAATATGAATTTATTATAAATTAATATTTCTAGCTTTTCCAAAAGTGCCCCTCACCCCTCTTATAAAAGGGAACTCCTCCTTCTCATTTATTCACACCTTAAAAGCCTTTTGGTTTGGCCAAACTCTGCCCAAATACTCTCCCAAATTCCCTCACTACAACCTAGAGGACATAGTTTGATCAGAAAGCCAACCTACAGAGCCCTTTTGATCAAATCAAAAGGAAGAACCTAAAGAAGAGGTAATGATTTCACCACCCTTTTCCAAGTTCCTTTCTTCTTCCACTTCTTCTTCCTTTGTTATTACCATTCTAAAATAATAACTCCAGTATCATATATATATAATGTGATGTTATTATAAATATGGTACAACCATATTCAGTATTCTATCCACCCTTTGAATGACATGTCACCATACGTGCGTACGTACGGCTTACCGTCTCCACGTCGTGGTGTAATTGTTATTCAATATATTATTATTTGGATGGGTATAATAATGATGTGTAACTCATATAAATAATAAATTTAACATGTTAATGATTCTTTATATATGATATAACATCCATTTATATATTATTTTAATATCAAAAGAATGATATTGTCGCTCGTGCGTACGTACGGACTGCCGTCTCCATGAACGCGATGAGATTCATTCTCCATCATATCCATTCAAGTATAATTATCATTTGATGATTCAGAAATGATTTTTAATGACTTGATATCCTTCTGGAGTTGAATAAGATACAACCTATCCATAAAAAACACGGATTATGCAACAAAAAATATAAAATAAAACGAGTAAGTTAACACCCGAAACGACGATAATTCTAAGATATTATTAACAAATCAGTGTTAAAAGATCATATATGAGATCATATTGATATATATGATTCTTTTATAATTTAATAACGATTATTTCACCATTACACAGGAGGTTAACCTACCCTCAACCAAGTAAAAGTTCAAGGTAAGGGTTATTTCACAATCTCTTCATTATCCGAGGTTGTTTATACGTAATAATCTACTGAGATTTCTTTATCATCCACATCCATGATTCTTAGAAATGTATTTCAAAACATTTTTACTATTTAAAATGAATATTGGTTAAAGTCGTTTATACCCTTATGTGTTTTAAATGGAATATTTCCGTCTTTTTCCAAACAAGGCACTTTTTACCTTTCGAAAAATTTAAGGTAAGAATGTTTTTTTAACTTATACGGCAGGTACGGCTATTTACCACCGTTATAAAATCATAATAGCTTCCCTTAAAAGCATATACGAATATTTTCAAAGTAAATGTTTTATTTTATAATTATGTGACTTTTAAATGATTTCAAAATGAATATTTTAAGAATTTTTGAAAGGTACTCTTTATCAAGATCATAATTTTAAATGTTTTAAAGATTTATCTTTCTAAATATTTTTAATTAACGTCCAAGTTTTCAAAATGATTTTAAGGATTTATTTATATGGACATGAAGGTTTTGAAAGGATATTTATTTTAAAAAGTTTCAAAGTGGTATGGGACACTTTTATTCAAAAATCGCTTTTAAATTACTTCCTTTATAAATGTGTGACTTTTCAATGATTTCGAGAAAAGAGATATTTCTCTCAAATAGTTTTGATTTCATCTATGTCAACATCCTTTGATGGATTTTAAGCTTATTTGAAGTTGATTTATTATGATACAAAACTTCTATATTGTATTGAAGGTTTTGTGATATATTTGACTGTGGATGTGCTATTTTTATACCATTCATGGTTTATGGTGAAAATATTGACATTTCGTATGCTAGTTTTAATACGAATATTTATGTTATGTTTAAAACTTTTCATATGGGAATGCATTGGACTTACTATGTGACGGTTGGAGCCTGCTATAGCTCCTCGATGCATCGGTAGGTCTCATGAGACAAACTAGTGTCTTGGAACAAGGCCTTGACAAAATCTTATTTGTAGTCTTGGCACGAGGCCTTGGATATGTGGTTATGATAGTCTGGCATTATGCATTCCATCATTATGAAAGTGGTAATTGATATTGCATGTGATTATTCAATTAGTAGAATATCCATGTGAATAAGTAAATGGCATTATTTCGTTTTATATTTGTCATACTATGTTGAAGTTCAAGGTTAAAAGGATTTTGTTTTAAGTTATACATTGCCTTAAATATTTATTCTTATTTATGAAAGTTTACACTATATTGTTATCCTTACGGGGAATTTGAGCTCACCCCTTTTCTATGTTTTATTTTTTCTAGGATTTGAAGAAGTAAGTTATGAATGACCTACATGGATAGAATATGGGGATATGAGTGAGGGATAAGGAGACTATGTTGTTGTAGTAGTTTTTCACTTTATGATGTAATGTAAAACTTTATGATTATATCTAGTGTTTCCAAGGCTACTAAACTAATCGGTCTTTCGAGATTTGATCTTTCTTGTGATCATGCCAATGTTATGTAGTAATGCACCGACTCTGGGTAATTGGGGTCGGGGCGTTACAATGGGTATGAAACTCAAAGATAAATGTCGCCTTCATTTTTAAAGAAAAAAAATGATCAAAAAAAGTCTCTTAAAATTACCTGTGAGACGACCAACTCCTCATGATCCTAGAGGATGAACAACCACCACTACCTCATTGGACTATTCAGTATCATCATAATAATGACAACCACTGTTCATTATAAGAACAAGTTGAAATATGTGATATCAAATCATCCACAAAATATACATTTGACATTGAATTTGATATTAAACCCTCTTAAATTTGAAGACACTAGTGTTAAAAATCTCAAAGTTTTCTCTTCCAAGTGTTATCTTCATCGACCTCTAATATGTGGTGATATTCTGGCCTATCCTTATGAACATCTTCATTATAAATTGGTTGATCATATCTTACTAGATCCATGATTTCAAAGAAAAAAACTATAAGATCTCATAGACATTTAATATAGAATATTTAAAATTAATAAATTCATTAATTTAATATATTGGTATGGTTTTAACTATCCCAAGGACTGCCCATTTCAAAAAAATATGTGAATAATCATGATGAATAATCCTTTACTAGGTCTTTACCCAACAACTAGTATCACATCCATTAGTATAAATATTATATGTAAGTATTCATACATCAGGTCATATAGGGACATAAATATTTATGTCTTAGCTTGAATCTAATTCTTACATTTATCACTAAACGTAGTTTACATAATTTCCCAAGTGACCTATTAATAATTATTTGTTTATAACTCCAAATATCATTCTATCACATAAAGAAAACCACTAATAACAACTTTTCATTACACCCTATTCCAAAATTTTACCCCAAATAGAAAGGATATGATGTAAGGGAGATTTTGAATGCCTATTTCCGGTCTCTAATAAGTCATGAGATTCCAACTAGTACTAAGGGTATAACAATACACACATATGGAATTGAATTCCCCTCATATTGAACATACTAAATAGAGAGATAAGATCTATATTCCATCAAATAAAGCCTCAATAATATATATAATGAAGTATCAAGTGGAAATATAAAATTGTAAATAATAATATAAAAACTAAAAGAAAACAACATTTACTAAAAGATACATATAGAAGCGGTCATGAATCCTTGAAAATTTCTATAAAAAATCCCTAGTAATATCAACCCTGATCACCGACCATATTAAGATGACTTGAAAAACAATGTATACATATGTAGGGAGAGAATACCAGTATAATGAGTATGCTACTCCTCAAATCCTCTTATAAATGGAAAATAAATCCTAGTAAATCAATGTGAAACTAACTTATCACCTAAATAGGTACAATGAGTTCACAACATCACAATGGCTAGATCTCACAAAACCATCTCATATAAGATAAAATAAAATATAATAGTGAAACATTAATGGTGCCACACTCCCACTACACCACTTGTTTTTTTGTCTTCCATCACATCACACATTTTGATGGAGCTCTATAAAGATTAATCTAGAATGAATAAACATATTCAAGAAATCAAAACATTCCCCTTATGCAACAAATCATCATATCAACAAATCCTCATATCTAAATAAATTACTTGTGTTTTATCCAAAATATACCACAACCCATGTGGAATATTTCACAAATATTGTATTAAACCACCTGTGACCACTTCCATACACTATCTAAGGTACCACAATCCATGAAATCCTATACAGATTATACACTCAATAATACTATGGATACTATTTCCATGAATTCATGTGTGTAAATAACCAATATCTAGACCAAACCATTAGAAACATATATGTGAAAACTACCATCCATGTAACTACAAATATAATAGTGAAGGACCATAGGGGGTTCTCATCCATCCATACTCACATCGAGGTTTTGGGGAGGATGTCCTCATAGATCCCACTATTTGTTAGTTTCCCTAATGGAAATGTGTGAGGAAGCATATGGAATCACAGAATATATATGATATAATATTTCACCCAAACACATAGTGGGAATTTACAGTCTTCTAAAAAACTAAAGCTAATAACACTCAAACTCCCAGATAAAACTTCTAAGATAATATATCATATAAGAAATAATGTATTTAGAGATATTTAATAATTAAATCTTTCATTATTGTCATTTATTTTTATTAATTAATTCATTATCCATAAATTAACTTTTAATTAGTTCATGATATATTCTTTATTCATCATTGTAATGTTTATCCCCTAAAATAATAACATAAATTGTGTTCTTGGTCTACCAAGATTGACAACTTTTTCGCATTTTTATTCCATACAAACCAAACTCAAAGGTTAATAATTATTTATTAATTACTAGACTCATTAAAGAAACCACTTACTCTTGCAAAACCATACTAAGATACAAAAATATGAAACATTAAACAAAGAACATATTGATACCTCATTTAGAGGGGAGTGGAACTTAAATAATAAAGAATACCAACCATCATCTATTAATGAGATTAAAATAAAGGAATCGATTATCTCATCATAACATCAATGGGAAATCCCATCTTTAACCAATTTAACAACATGGTTCCCATTACTGACACCCACATGCATATGCAGATGCATCTGGACATCACAGTTCTCAAATGCTATCACTTTCTCAAGTCCTCCCTACCCCTATATCACACCATCCAAACCTGGATCATCCATCAAAATCTCATGTCACATCCAGGACTCCCCACAATATAAAAAATCACAAAGAGAATCTCAAAACATTATAAAATAATAAAATAATAATGAAACAAATAGACATCGATAACTGGTAATCAAGGACATAAAACATGCCATCTGTCTTTTATTAATAAATGGGCACTCATAGCTCCCAATTCAATACACTAATCCTTTTCTTATAGATGGGAATCCTATACCAAATAAATTATCTTCATCAAATATTTAGTTCATAAACAAATTTCATTAATCGAATTATTATTCAAAGGATCCAATGATGGGAATACAAAGGCTTCAATATACAATAATCAATGAAAATCTACAAATTCTATTATAAATAAAACCAGTTTCACTAAACTGTGATAAGTACCACTCTCATTTCATATGACATTTATTTGTTATCAACATTATCAACAATCATTATCCTGATTAACAATATTTAACAATTATATTAATGAAAATAAAGATCATTCTTTGTATACATGTGAAATGAATCAATTTTATCATTATTAAATTTCATGAAACATCATATTCAAACATGATTGTTCTTTAAATATTACTAATCCAATAAATTATCAATTAATTATAGAATTACATTATTTTACATTTTATACAGGAGAAAAAAACAATAATAAAATGGTAAAAAATATTAGATTATATATCACAATATGAATGAAATAAAGAGGAAAACTATTATATTGATAAAAATAATCAACATATAGTCTCTACAACTAAATCATTGTCATTATTGTAATAACATTATTAGGTCAATTTCACTTTCCTTAATAGGGGTAAACGATGATTGATTTAATATTTCAACTAAATAAATGTAAGAATCATAAATTAACATACCTCAAATGATTCATTTTTCATCGAAAAATAAATAACCATTGTTACAGATCACAATAAAAACACTTATAAGAAGATGTAGACATTTAAGGACAACATGACACAACCATATTGATAAAAAACCCCTAAAAACATAATTTGATACATTGGAATGATCATCCATTATATGGTAATATTAAACCGGAAGAACCATATCTTGTGACCATAATAAAAGAGGATGAACATTCCAAAAATCACCATATATCAAAGACAGAAGTTCTAGGATCGATCCCCATCATATAAAACCTAAAATGAAAGAAGAAATGGTTTAAGACTATATTTATGTCATTATAATTAATGTAGCTCCCCAACCATAGTTACCTCGAGTCGATGCATTATTTTAATACATTGGAATGATTATAAGAATCATGTCCCAAAGGACCGATTGGTTTAGCAGTTTCGAAATAGATTACATACATTAACATTACACTACAATTTCAAACATAAAACACAATGTAAATATTTTATTGAAAACTCTATTATTCTCTTTAGCTTCACCTGGAATATCAATCATTATACACTTCTTGGAATCCTCGGAAAATAAAGCATTAGAAAGGGGTGAGCTCAAACACTCATTAAGGGTAAGTAATACAGAGGAATACGACATAAATATTAATCATGGTGAATAATTGAAACCACATGCCTTTACCAATAATAAAAATGAATACTTCTATGGAAAGAATATGAGATAAGTAAATAATTCCATAATAAAACATAATCATGGTTTTTCTACTAGTCGAATGACCACATGAACCATAAATATTATTTCCATAATGAGGGAATGTATAATGTCGGACATTATGAAACATTTTGTCAAGGCCTCGGACAAGACGTCTAAAAATGATTAAGGACTCAGCCAAAACCATATATCAAATTGAGAAAGGGCCTTGGCCAATTCCACGTCTAGTAGTCTCATGAGACCTACCAATGCATCGAGGAGCTATAGCGGGCTCCACCCATCACTTACTAAGTCCAATACATTCTTTATATGAAAAGGATTAAACATATCATAAACATTCGTATAAGAACTAGGATATGATATGTCAATACTTTAACCATTAACCATGAATTGTATAAAAATAGAACATCCACAGTAAAACATATCACAAAACATTAAATACAATATGGAAGTTTTGTATCATAATAAATCAACTTCAAATAAACTTAAAATCCATCAAAAGAAGTTGACATAGTTAAAATCAAAACCCTTTTTAGAGAAATATCACTTTCTATTTTGAAATCATTTAAGAGTTACATAATTTATAAAGGAAGAAATTTAATGAAATTTTTGAATCAAATTGTCTCACACCACATTGACACTTTTAAATAGAATTATCATTTCAAAACATTCATGTCCATATAAATAAATCCTTAAAATTGTTTTGAAAAAATTGACTTTAATTAAAAGGGTTCAGAATGTTAAATCTTTAAAACATTTAATATGATGATATAGTTAAATATACCCTCCCATAAAACCTTAAAAGATTCCTTTTGATTTTTTTTTCAAATATGGGTATCTATGATAATTATGTCCCAGAAAATACATACACATGAACAATCTCAGATAATAATGAGATTGAGGAAATAACCCTTACAAATTTGGTAACTTACGAAAAATACATCACATGAAAGAAGTATCATACAATGAATATGTAAATAAACATAAATTAAAGTGTATTACACAATGAATAAAATTATGGTAAGTATATACACCACACAAAAGATAATAGTGGCAATATGGAATGAATCTCACAGGAATAAGGAGTGAGATGAAAATCCCCTACCTTTAACTTTCCTTTAGTTGAGGTTATGTTTAACCTCTTGTATGAAGACTATAGTATGTTATTAAATTATAACAGAACCATATTAATATTTATGATATCATAAATTATTCATTTATGACTTTATACTACCCATTTAATAATAATTTCTATGTTATATAAATATTTCGGGTAATAATCGCATTCATTATCGTAAGTGTATTAACTAGTTACTCTTGATTGTATCACTTATATAATGATTTAAATAATTCCATAATATAAAAAATTATTTATATATGATATATATTTATAATATAAATATGTATAATAGACATATATAGGAAATTGAAAACACCATTTATGGATACGGTTGTGCGTATGTACGCAAAAATGTTGTTTGTGTTTTCATATAGTATTGAACGGAAGTAAGTGAATAAGATAAATGTAAGTAAATAAATACTTATATATATATATATATATCTCCAGTAGAATTATTATTTCATGTATTACATACTTATTAGTAATATATATTTTTATAATCGTTGATGAATGGTGGAATTGGAAATGAATTTCATCGCGTCGTGGAGATTGCAATCCATACGTACGCATGAGTGAAAATATCATTCGTTTGATATTTAAATAATATATAATTTGATGATATATCATATATACAGAATCCTTATCATGTTATATTTATTATTACATCAAATACAACTCATTATTATACCCATCCAAATAATAATGTATTGAATAAAAATTACACCACGATGTGGAGACGGTAGGCCGTACGTACGCACATATGGTGACATGTCATTGAAAAGGTGGATAGAATAATGAATTTGGTTGAACTATAATTATAATAACATCACAGTATATATAAGATGTTGTATTTATTATTTTAGAATGGAAACAAAAAATAAAAATGAAGTGGAAGAAGAAAGGAACTTGAAAGAGGGTGGCGAAATCATTACCTCTTCTTCGGGTTCTTCCTTTTGATTTGATCAAAAAGGGATCCTTAGGTTTGGTTTATGATAAAACTAAGGCCTCTAGGTTGAAGGTAGGTAGTTTATAGGGTGTTTAGGTAGGGTTTTGCTGAGCCAAATGGCTTAGAATGTGTTAATTAGAGTGAAGGGGTAGTACCCTTTAATAAGAGGGGTGAGGGCACCTTAGAAAAAACAGAATATAATATTTTATAATAAATTAATATTCGGTTTATAATGGCTCGAAATTGATTTATTTGGAGGATAAGGTGGTTATGGGTCTAAATCCACTCAACCATTAGGTTTAATATAGGTTTGGGTCACTTAATTAACATTATCTTTTAGTTTTAACTCGTAGTTAATTAGTTTGACATTTACCATGTCTCTTTGTATTTTTATACTATATGGTTAATAAGCA
The DNA here is from genome assembly GCA_963277665.1 of Viscum album. Lineage (NCBI taxonomy): Eukaryota > Viridiplantae > Streptophyta > Magnoliopsida > Santalales > Viscaceae > Viscum > Viscum album. Next base: position 632,708,112 of record OY728138.1, on the reverse strand, counting down.
TACTCTAAACTTCCAATAAACCCCCAATTAGTCAAATAATTATACAAATATCATGATATATGTCTTTTTCCTGAACCATTGATTTTTAGGAAAAAAATATCATTTAATAATATAATATTTGTTTTAAAAACTATTTTATGTCAATTTTGACACTATTGGGTATTTCATTTTTAATAATTTCATAAATGAATTATTACTAAGAAAAAAATTCATATAACCAATAATAATATGTCATATTAACCTATAATATTATTTTAATTCATAAAAAGTATAATATTACATTTATTTGGGTATTTATAATATCAATTATCTTATTCTTTCATTAATACGGTAATTACTGCATCATCATTGGGTCACAAATAAATTAAATTATTTAATGTCTAAAAATTATAAATAAAATAACATTATGTAGGAAATATTTTTCTATTCAAATTAATACTTATAATCAAATTTTTTTACGTATAACCCTATATAAAAAATGTTTTAGTTATTAAACATTAATTTTAACTCTTTTAACTCTTCTTTGTATTAAATAATAATAAATGTCCTAATCTAATCTAAGTGGACATATATGATAATATGTTATTCATAAGGTTGTTTTTGGTCGAGATACACTAGTCCAATAGAATTAGGACTTGTGTTAGGGTAATATTATTATCATTTTTACCCTTAATTTCCCTATTTAAGTTTAATTGTGCCGAATAAAAGTAAAAAGTTACTATTCAAAAAAATTATTTTTATATTACTGAACCATATTTTACTCCTTGATATTAACCATGTCTCTTTTATTTTCAGAATTCAACACACAAAAGTGGTAAAATTTAGTTTTATGTGAATTTTCAAGTTCTCCTAGGAGATGGGTAAAAGACAGTGAAATGTTCAACAAAATTTATATAAATCTAAATCATTTATAAACTAAATACAATGAATTAAATTGAACTTATACTGATATTAAGTATCTATTTTTACCTAAAATAAATTTAAATAAAATAAAAAACTCTTTTAAAAAATTTGGTTTTAAACTATAACTCAGTGTTTTTGAATATTCATCAAAAATTGAAATTTTTCAGAAAAATACAAAATATTAACACTAAGCTAATTTTAATATTACAAATCCAAAAATGAAGTCAATTTTGAAAGTTAAAATTTATAAAATTTAAAAAGTGGGTATTACTATTCATAACGGCTAGTTTGGTATGCTATTATGCGCTTGAACTCAGTGTTGCCTGTAGTGCAAGTTATTGAATTACATTGAAGAAATAATGTACTATGAAATCTTGGGTTGTCACATTCTTCCCTCCTTCAATAAATTTCATCCTTGCAATTTGAAATGGTTCTAAGAAAATAAAGGGTTTAAAATAGAAAATACCATTGTGGGAAAACCAACATTAGAAATTGGGTTAATAAAATTTAGTCTTAATAAGAGAAAAAGGGGAATAGAAAATTCACCAAAAAATTATGATCTTGATTAGGAGAACATTGGTGGAAATTAGAGACACATAATTTGAGGAAAACATAAATATTTATAGGGAGTGATTGAGGTCATCAATCACAAAAACTTATATAATTGTGGGCCTTAAAGCCACCAATCTACGTTGATTTAAAATACCATGTGGTCAACAAAACGTAAGGTATTAGGATAAAGATTTTTTTTTTATGATGCCTTACTTAAAGTTTATGAATTTATTTCTTCATAGAATAAGAGAACAAATGTATACTTGTCAAGTATATTTCTATCCTTTAACTAATTTCTAACACAAACACATCTTTCACTCTATAAGATAATAGACCTTCAAAAATATTCTATTTATCCTATTCATATTGGGTTCCAAAAAATGAATTTATAATTCATCTACCAGACCCTTAAAAACTACATTATTTAATCCTGGACATCACGTGGGTCAGTGATTGGTGATACACCGTTGTCTTCCTTCGGTTTCGGGTTCAAGACTCGCGGCCTTGCCGGACGTGATGGTTTGCCACCCGACCTCCGGGTTGTCCTTTTATGGAAATCCAAAAATAACCATAACAATAGTATCCAATTTAAAAATTAATCCATTCCAACCTTTATAATTATCTGAAATAATTATATCCAAACTCCCAGTCCAAAATTTATAAGGAATTTAAACATTATGAGGATCATTTTTTCCAGTTAATAACATGTGAACACTTTCATAATGTTTTCTTTTACAACACCGCAACATCCTGAATTACCAAAATCGATCATCTCTTATTCCAAAAACACTACCTCATTATCAGGACCATATTAAGGAGTACCTTCCCTTCAACCTTGTATTTTCAAAAAAGTGTAGCTTAATATTAAGTCACAATATAATCTCAAATCCTCAATAAAACAGTATTGAAGTACAATCCTTATTTATCTCCATAATTCATGTTACCAGTATACTATTGATACAACACTCAAATTCAATAATTCTATAATAACAACATAAAAACACTTGTCATTCCTCTTCATCTGAGGTAGTATCATAACTTGGTTATTATCCCATAACATTGTTTTTGGTATACTCTTATCAATGGGAAATTGAATCGTGTAGTGCCTCAATGCCTTGCAGAAGAAGCATTGTACATTTTGAATTTTTTTTACCCTTGCAATCACGTATTTGGTATCCTTTTTTCTCCATAATTATAACAAACTCTCATTCCCTTCAAGAATTTACCATGGTGATTATTTACACAGTTATCACATATAGGAAAATACTTCTTTTCCCTATTCCCTTTATCAATATTTCTCTCTTCCATCTTTTTCTTCTCTTGCTTCCCTTCAAATCCATAAGACTCAGATAATTCGTTACTTATATTATTAAAACATGATATTATTTCTTCATATATTTAGAATACATGGGAGACTATTTACCTTCTAAATGTTTACTTAATACCGTGAAAAAATGATCTTTCTTACTCTTTGGATCATACGTATTGTTGGAGTTCACATTCCTTCTATTGGGTGCCATTTCTATACAATGGCATACACTAGGTCAGTTTATAAATCACAATTCATAATTACAAACATGTAAGATACCTAATGTAAATTGAAAAATTTATGGATATAATCCATAATCACAAATAAGTTTTCTTTGTGGTGGTATATAATAATACACCCTTTATAGTGGTTTGTAAAGAAAATGAGAATTATCCTAAGAATATCCCCCATGAGTTTCGTAACCAATATTGCAACAAGGCCTATTGTCGTGCACCAATTCCCATTTGATTCTAGCTCATAGCGGTGTTTTCGTGTTTTACCCCTAGTTACATCTATGCCAGAACTGCCTCTACCTGCTCGTATCCATAGAAGGATGTATTTTCATGGAAAATTCACAAAACCTTCACATTACCAAAATTCTAGGACGTTCTTCTATACTAATCCTCAAAGTCTATCTTATGTTAATGTTCTCTAATTAGAGTTTATCTAAATCTAGTTCCAAGGTTATTTCTAAACTTACTCTGATACCAACTGTAATGCCTTGACCCCAGTTACACAGATTCGGTGCATTATTTTAATACATTGGCATGATTACAAGGAATCAAGTCCTAAAGGACCGATCAGTATATAATTCATGGAAATAAATTACATACATTAATAATACATTGCAATTCTAAACATAAAACACAGCATAAATAGTTCTTTGAGAACGCCATTTTTCTTTTTAGCTTAACCATACATATCAATCATAATACACTTCATGGAATCCTGGGGAAATGAAACATAAGAAAGGGGTGAGATCAAATGCTCAGTAAGGGTAAATAATATAGTGGAAAATGAGAAAAATATTAAGCATGGTGAATAATTGAAACCAAATACCTTTACCAATAATAAACATGAATACTTTTAAAGAAACAATATGAGCTATGTAAATAATTCCATAATAAAAATAATCATGTGTATTATACAAGTCGAATGTCCACATGAACCATTAATATTATTTCCATAATAAGGGAATGTATAATTCCAAACATTCTCAAACATTTTTTCAAGGCCTCGGCCACGACGTCTAAAAATGATTAAGGCCACAGCTAGAACCATATATCAAATTGGGAAGGGGCCTCAACCAATTACCTATCTAGTTATCTCATGAGACCTACTGATGCATCGAGGAGCTATACCAAGCTCCACCCATCACTTACTAAGTCCATTACATTCCTCATATGAAAAGGATTAAACATATCATAAACATTCAAATAAGAACTAGGATACGAAATGTCAATAATTTAACCACTAACCATGAATGGTATAAAAATAGAACATCCACAGTCAAACATATCATAAAACCTTCAATACAATATTGAAGTTTTGTATGATAATAAATCAACTTCAAATAAACATAAAACCCATCAAATAATGTTGACATAGATGCAATCAAAACCCTTTTTCAAGAAATATCTCATTCTATTTTGAAAAAATTTAAGAGTCACATAACTTATAAAGAAAGACATTTACAGAAATTTTTGAATCAAAGTTTCCCATACCAATTTGAAACTATTAAAAATAATTTCATTTCAAATCATTCATGCCCATATAAATAAATTCTTAAAATCATTTTGAAAAAAATGGACATTAATTAAAAGGGTTCAGAAAGATAAATCGTTAAAACATTTAAAATAATGATATAGTAAAATAGACCCTCCTATAAAACCATAAAATATTCCATTTGAAAACATTTTTTGAAATATGGGTATCTGTGATAAGTATGTCCCAGAAAATTCTTACACATGACCAATTACGGATAATAATGAGATTGAGGAAATAACCTTTACCAATTTGGTAACTTATAAAACATACACCCCATGAAAGAAGAATCATACATTGAATATGTAAATAGAAATAAATTATATTGTATTAAATAATGAATACAATTATGGGCAGTACATACACCACACAAAAGATTATAGTGGCAATATGGCATGAATCTCACGAGAATAAGGAGTGAGATGAAAAACCCTTACCCTGCACTTTCCTTTAGTCGAGGGTACGTTTGACATCCTGTATGAAGACTATAGTATGTTATTAAAATATAACAGAACCATATTAATATTTATTATATTATACATTATTCATTTATGACTTTATACTACCCATTTAATAATAATTTCCATGTTCTATTAATATTTCGGGTAATAATCCCTTTCTTTATCGTACTTGTTTTAACTTGTTACTATTGATTTTATAAATTATATCATGATTTAAATACTTCTAGAATTTATAACATGATTTATATATCATATATATTTAGAAAAAAAGTATGTATAATAGACATATATTGGAAATGTAAAACACCGTTTATGGAGACAACAGTCCGTACGTACGCATAAACGTTGTTTCCGTTTTTATATAGTATTGAACAAAAGTAAGTGAATAAGATATATGTAAGTACATAAATACTTATATATATAAATATATATATCTCCAGTATCATTATTATTTCATATATTACATACTTATTTGTAATATATATTTTTATAATCGTCGATGAATGGTGAACTTGGAAATGAATCTCATCGCGTCGTGGAGACGGTAATCTGTACGTATACACGAGCGAAAATATCATTATTTTTATAATAAAATAATATATAATTGGATGGAATATCATATATACAGAATCCTTAACATGTTATATTTATTATTACATCAAATAAACATCATTATTATACCAATCCAAATAATAATGTATTGAATAACAATTACACCACGACGTGGAGACGGTAAGCCGTACGTACGCACATATGGTGACATGTCATTAAATGGGTGGATAGAATAATGAATTTGGTTGATACATAATTATAATAACTTCACAATATATAGAAGATACTGGATTTATTATTTTAGAATTGAAACAACAAAGAAAAAGGAAGTGGAAGAAGAAAAGAACTTGAAAGAGGGTGGTGAAATCATTACCTCTTCTTCATGTTCTTCATTTTAATTTGATCAAAAGGGCTCCATAGTATTGATTAATGATCAAAATAAGTCCTCTAGGTTGAAGAGAGGATATTTTAGAGGCTATATCATCAAGGGTTGGCCGATCCAAATGGCTAATAAGGTGTGAATTAGAGTGAAGGGGGACTACCCTTTTATAAGAGTGGTGAGTGGCACCTTAGGTAAAACATAAAATATTATTTTATAAAAAATTCATATTCGGTTTATAATGGATAAAAATGATTAATTTCTAGGATGAGGTGGGGATGGGTCGAAATACACTCAGCCAATAGGTTTTATACAATTGTGTTCACTTTATTAACCTTATCAGTTAGTTTTAACTCTTAGTTAATTAGTTTGAAATTTACCATGTCTCTTTGTATTTTTATATTATATGGTTAATAAACATACTATAAACTTCCAGTAAATGCCCAAGTGGTCCATTAATTATAAATCTATCATGATATAATTCCTTTGGCCAAAACATATATTTTTGGAATAGAATATCAATTAATAATATAATATATTTTTTAAAAACACTTTTATTTCAATATAGACACTATTGGGTATTTTGTTTTTGATAAATTCATAAAAGAAATATTACTAAGAAATAAATGCATATAACCAATCCTAATATGTCATATTAACCTAAAAATTTATTTTAATTCATAAAAAGTATTAAATTACATTTATTTGGGTATTTATAATATTAATTATATTAATCTTTCATTAATACGGTAATTACTGCATCATCATTGTGTCATAAATAAATTAAAATATATTATGTCTAAAAATTATAAATAAAATACCATTATGTAGGAAAAAATTTTATCTTTATAATTAATATTTTTAATCTAATTTATCTTATGTAAAACCCCTATATTAAAATGTTTTAGTTATTAAACATTGATATTAACTCTTCTAACTCTTTCTTGAATTAAATAATAATAAATGTACTAATCTAATACAAGTGGACCTAAATGATAATATTTTATTAATAAGGTTGTTTTTGTTCGAGATACACTTGTCCAATAGAATTATTAATTGTGTTAGGGTAATATTAATATCATTTTTACCCTTAATTACCCTATTTACTTTTAACCGTGGTAAATAAATGTTAAAAGTTACTATTCTCTAATAATTATTTTTGTCTTATTGAAACACATTTTAGTCCTTGATATTAACCATGTATCTCGGATTTTCAAAATTACACTCACAGAAGTGGTAAAATTATGTTTTATGTGAATTTTCAAAATCTCCTAAGAGATGGGTAAAAGACTATGAAAAGTTCAATAAAATTTTTATAAATCTAAAATTATTATAATCTAACTCCAATGAATTAAATTGAACATATATTGGTATTATGTATCTATTTTGACATAAAATAAATATAAATAAAGTAAATAATTATTTAAAAAAAATTAGGTTGTAAACTATAACTCAGTGTTTTTCACTATTCATCAAAAATTGAAAGTTTTCAAAAAAAATACCCAAAATTCACCCTAAGCTAAATTCAATATTCATAATCCAAAAATGAAGTCTATTTTGAACGATAAAATTTATAAAATTTCAAAAAGTGGGTATAACTATTCATATCGGCTAGTTTGGAAAGTTAAGGTGTACTTGAACTCGGTGTTGCCTGTAGTGAAGGTTATTGAATTACTTTGAAAAAATAATTTACTATGAAATCTTGGGGTGGTACAATTAATATGTTGTTATGAACTCCCTATCTAAAAATTCAGTTATAGGTACATTACATAACTGATTTACATGGTCTGAAACAATTTTCACATCATCTAATTTTCAGGAATCATATATCTCTAAAAAAGCACCTCCTCAAAGCATAAAACATTGAAAATTTCCACGTCATGTAACATCCCATAAACAGTCCTCAAATATGACATAAAAGTTTTTTAGGTCATGAAACAACCATGCAGGTTTTTTGAACTATGACAACATGATGTGAGACTCATTTACATATAATGTAATTTCTTTGCTTGTAGATTTTAGCATCTGAACCCTTCCAGACTCACTCCAGACCTCCTCCATGTAGTAAAATGTTTTTGGACAAGTAATGGGTCAAACATCATAGATATGTACCCTAATATTCTATTTAATATAGGACTTCATTATGGATAAATGCATTGATAACTATTTATGGGGAATACTCTATAATTAAATTAGATGACATTGTTAAATAAGACCCCAATGTTTAAGGAAAATATGTTGTTTTTAAGGTAGTTAATTTATTCTCAAATACATTCCAATATTATTCATAAAAACCTAGAATTGTTTAACATTACATAATATTCATTCTTGTTTTTCGTATGGTGGATAGAATTCATGGGGTATATCCTCGGCTACAACAGGGCATTTTAGGTCCCTTCTTTCTAACACATATTACTTTTCAATATTGAAAAAACTATATCGATTAAGGAAGTAAAAACTATGGTTATCATAAATTTCAGAAAGCAGAATATCATCACCATATTTGGTGTCCTACACATAATAAAAATTGTAATCAATTTACCATATTCAAAATGAAAAATTACAAATCAACAATATAATATATAATCATTATACCTCACCTACTATCATGAAGTTGTGAAAAGAAGGATAGAATACATTAATAAAAAACATTCTAATATCTATAAAAAAATATTGGGAAAATAAATTATGTCTTGGTATTAGAATTTTAAATAATATTTGTGGGATTATAGCACCAAAACACATAATACCACACTGGTGGCACAAAACTTTCATGTAATTAAGAGATTGGTGGTACAACCTATTGAGGTTTAATTTTCGTATATTTGAAATTACATCAGAAATGAGTTGTTCAAAAATGAGAAATCTCATATATTAATTGAGTAATTTTTCCATCTTACTTATATATTTTTTCATATACTATAGATATTATAGGTTCATTATAATTTTTCCACATAAATTATAAATAATATGTTTTCCACCAGTAATTATTCTTGGTTTTTTTGTTTTTATCCATAACAACCCCTATTGTTTTTAAGAAGATACCCCTAATTCTGGGGTTTAATTGGGAATGAACTTTCACCATACCTAATCTACATACACATGAAGTCTATTAATTTGTAATATTGGAATGAGTGGATATCAATATTTATATTAATGAATTATTTCTAAATTAGTACATTGAATGATTTCATAAGGGGTTAAAAACATTATCGACACATGAGACCAAACAACACAAAAAATTCATTACTGATAGACTCTAAACTATATGTCATATGTTTTCCAGCTAGATAATGTTAAACTACATCTCTTATGGTCCATCCTTAATTATACTAAATTTCATAGTGTGGTTAATTCTATAAGAAAAAACAACATTATATAAAAAATATCTATAAAAAACCATTTTACGTTGTTCCTTATCCTTAATCTTATGTGATGAAAATTTTCCATAATTTTATAGATTCTCATATTACTATTTTGATTCTCTATTCCATAAGGAATCCCCAGATATATATATATTTGGAGTAGGAAATATCACTAAGTCACAGTATTAAGACATAAATCATGATGATTTCCCATCTTACCTATAGGATGAAACTCCTCAATTTTTTTTTAAAAAAGATTTGTAAAATGTTTTACAAATATTTCAATGTAACATGACCAAAATGTATATGAAAATTGTGTCTTTATCACATGACATTAAACTACAATACATAATAATATATTATACGTGACATTAAACAATTCAATATGGTTTATCCCACATTAACATTGATTTCTCATAATGATCCATTCCATGTGACCTAAAGTTGAAACATACACCATTATATAAAATATTGATCTAGGTATGGGTTATGGGAGCACTTTCAATCAAAATTGTTAGGGTTCCCCCATCATATAAAAATACACTTACTTGAATTCAATGTTTATTATTTCATATTATTTTGAGACACATAGTGATTATTGGACCTCTCATAACACTTCAAGCCATAGATTCCACATTTTTGTTTCACCTCACACAATAGATGAGTTTTACTAATTCTTACAATGGGTCTTCCCATTATTTTGTGTTATGTTATAATTGATTCAGGTTGACTTAGATTTGATATTCCATTGATGAAAAGTTTCCTCGCATCTCAAACTAGGATAACAATTCACATTATTACCAAACTCCATACAATTGATTAAATCTATATAGAGACCTTTTAAAAACAATGTGTTTCTTTATTCATATTGTTTTAAAAAAATTTATTTCATAATATTATTTCAAAGGGCCAGCCACAAATCCTATTAACTTCAACCCAATCACAATCCTAGATTTTCTTCACTATCACTCAAGATAGTTATTAAAATGAACATGAAATAAGAAAAATCTATAACTATATATTCCCTTCACATTATTCTAATCTATACATAGGGTACAATACATGAACTAAATTTGGTTTGATTCATGTCATTATGTGATAAATGCCGATGATCGGGTTATTTTTCATTGATTCATCCATAGAGTTAATCTCTATTAAGCCTTTAATTTATCATATGATTTTATAACCTATAAATTCATATTAATTTATCCCCCATAGTTTATAACATAGAGAAATAAATTTCATTTTATGCGTGATCTAAATCAATGATGAATAAGCTATATGATGGTTTTCTTCATATGACAATAAATTGATGAAGACCAAAGTACACTCCACATGACTCTACACTTCTCTTAATCATTCCTCATCAGAAGTCCATAAATTTTATGACATCTCAGTCCTATTTTTATGTTATTAAACTAAACAATGCATGACCTTCCTTTTAAGAACATAAATTTATAGATTAATCATCAAAATATGATCTAAATATAGCAAAATGGTAGATAATCAATGTAAGGGTATATAACACAGGGTTTATATCCATAAGGACATGCCAATTTAAAATTCCACCATTATTGATAATTATATTCATGTGAATGGAATCCATATATTTACTTTCAATTTCCAACACCATTCATAAACAAATACATTATTTACAGAAACAAATATCTACAATCAAGAGTGAAAAAATAGACACTGTTTTTGTTTTGATCCAATAACGTAATAAAAAACCCCCTTTTCATGTATTACAAAACGTTATATTCAATTTGTAGAAGAATATATGGTATCGTTAAATGTTCTAAACCCATGTCGATTGAATCATTCATCACCATCAAATTCCCCCACTATCCTTGTGTTTGGGCCTTCCCACTCGCATCATATACATCAATAGACCAACCATTTGAAGGGTTTGTTTTACTATGAATTATATTGGGTATTATTTCTATAATCTCATGAAATATAGTAACACCTAGAGGTCCTGAACAAGAATTGTCATCAAACCCTCATTGACTTTAATGATAGTGACATGGCTCTCACTCATTCATTTTGGGTCAACCAAAATATCATAGGACCAATATTAAGTATTTTTCATTTTTCCCTTTATATTAGCTCATGTCTGGTAGTGTATCATATATTATAAATATTTGTAACTTCATTCTAATTGATTATAGAATCATAGTGATGCCATGATCACTTGTATTAGACTATGTATTATTCCCTATCAAAAAATCATGTACTTGTTCTTAGTGTCTAAGTATTCACCATCTCATGTTATATATTCTCCACCTATATAATTTTAATGTGAAACAATATATTTTTTAAAAAATAGTGAAAAGTATTTTAAATACCATTTAATATAGGACCTCATCATGTGAATTTAATCTATAAAAATTATAATTCCTTTTCTCATGAAATTAGACCAAAGAACACATATTCCACCAAAAGTGAGATTATATTTCCCAAACAAGTGATTTTTTATCACCAAATCCACTTATACAAGGGATAAATCCATATAAGAGTTTTTGGCATATGGTTCCATTCATAAAATCCTATGATCTAATAAAATTTTGTCTCTATAAACTCTTATAAATAGAATAGGTCAATACAAATTACATATATCATGTCCCTTCCATAACTTCTTTTGATGGAAGAATCAATATACCACCCCTATTACACGAGTTATATATATGTAGATGATTATATTCTAATAACTATATATAGATATATTCATTTTAGCAATTAATATGTAGTGACCCCTTAATCATTCATCATTGGCCAAACATAAATATCCCAAACTCTTAAATCTCTTTCCTAGAATATGGTCTTATCTATAATTTCATGTTATTGTCTCCCACAATACTAAACATTTCCACATCAATTTAGTCAAATATCTGTGACCTAAAACACTATCCTTCAATTTATATTATTTTATAATTGTAAAATAAAAAAATATATAAATTCTCTCGAGATTGGAAATTTGTAAATATGGTTTACAAAATTTGATTCTCCACTCACTATGTCAAAAAAGGTAGAATGTAAAACAAAAGTGGCATAAGTATCCAATGGTCAACTATATAACCCATGAAAAAGTTAAAAAAAACTCATTAGACCTGTTTTGAATGGATAATTTTAGAGAGTAGAAGTAAAAGTGAGTTAAATATTATGGGGTCCACCATGTATCCATAGAAAGAACCTACTTACACAACATATACACATTATTATTTGGAAAAGTCAGAGGAAATGTTATTTTCTCTGATACATGAAGATTTGTTGGGCCATATGATCAATTGAACTCATGGGAAGTGAATTTACTCACGTGATATAGTTGCTCCATCTTTACTTATAAATCTATTTGGATTTATATCCCTTTAAACAATTTTTTATTAAATACTTAGTGTTTTGACATTATGTGTACTCAACCCCTATTAAATGTAATTTTATATATAAAAATACATAATTTATCAGGTGTTATAATTCTAATAAACCATTCACATATATGGGTTAGGAGTGAACATAAATACCAAAGGACTCTTTTTATTAGTAATGGAATTCCCCCCATAACCATCGAACCGTCTTAATGATTATTTTTAAATGAGGAGAATGTCCTCTATATCCATGTGACATTTAATGAATTGAGGTGGAATCCATCATTTAAATATTTGTTAGAAATCATCATCTGTATATATGTTTTATCCCATTATTTCCTGATTCAAATATCAAAAATAATGATTTAATGTTTTCATAATCAAGCATTCCAAGTGTAAAAAAAGACCATCAATGCTATAAATGTTTTTTTATTCTATAATGGATATGAAAAATAAAAAAATGGGGGTGAATTGATTCCTTCAATGAATCCTAAATAAATTAAAACATCTCCCTAGAAATAAAGAAACTCTTTCTTCCCTCTTAAAGAAGAGTGTAAAGTGGAAATAAATAATGAAAATGACATTTTGACATATCGTTGATAGGGAAAAAAGATCCCCCAGTCCACTCCGTTAAAATACTACTATATGATCATCAGGATTTTCAATAACAGATCCTATTATCGTTAGACATATACAACTATGTACAGAAGTTTCACCTTGAAATAATTCTATAGGGCCTTATGGTTCTTTTTTTTGGAAACAAATATCTATAGGTTAGTCCAAAAATCATTAACATCAGCATTATTTTTTTGAAGCATCATATAAAACCAAAAAGAGATAGGTATTGATTTGATAAATAAAAAAATTCCACTTATTTTTTCAGAAAAACTGATGGTTATATTTTATCATCAATAATACAATGAAATAGTAAAATATTTTTCAACACCATTCAATATTTTTCTCCATTAAACATTATAAACATAAATATTTTACCTTGGGAATGAACATTCCCTATCTCCATTTTCTTTTTACAGTGAAGGTATAAAGGATATACTGAGTATTTTAATTATATATTCACAATGTAAAGAAGTAGAATGAATATATTTCCTCAAATTATTTTTCAAATTGTTTCACTTACCCTCTATTCAATAGATATATATTTTTAGATATAGTTAAATATATAGAGAATAAATATCATTAAGTTTCATAAATATTATTCTTTTGGATACTCATAATAGATTGAGTCAATAGCCTTTATAAATTTCTCCAAATATATTATCATTGTTGGATTATTCCTCTAGAATAACTCTCTAAAAAATAAGTCCAAATAATATGAATATCACTTTAAATAATAACCCAATAATAATAGCAGCATTGAATACCTCCATATTTTTTGTCTCCAAAAAATCCAACTATTTGTTTGAAATATATACTGAATACTTGTAACAGAAACCAGAATATATTTTAAACATATGAATTTATGTATCCTTGAGTTTTTTGTCATCATGTGTCCTTCTTTGGATATATCAAAAATAATAGATATTCTATTATTGAATAATAAAATAATAAACACATCATCTCTTTGTATCCACATTTCAAGGTTTCTCCGAAATTATATGATACAAAGACATCACTTTCATACTGATATAAATATTACATCACATACCCTTTTCAGAACCCATTTATAATTCTAAAAATAAATGTCCTAAGATAATACGATGCATTCACATGAGGATAAATTTAGTAGTGTTAAATAGTTTGTGATCTTATTAAATGTGATCTCGTATAGAGGGAATCATTATGAGTTACTACTTCTCCATTCCCATTTCAATTTCTAATGCATTATAATATCCAATTATTAGGTATTGTTTTACATTTTCATGGATTAGATCATGAAATAAAAAATATTGGTGTTCTTGATATGAATAAACATTATGAATAACATTAATGAATGTGTTCTAATACTAGAAATTATTTGTAGAAAAATAATTTAAACTTAAATATAAATTATTGAACCACCAAATAGATCATTATTTTGGTATTTAATCTATAGAACATGGGATGAAGATGGTTTTCATCATCTCTAATTTGTTTAATGTTCAAGTAGAAGCTTCAATTTTTCATCATTGTATATATCTAGCTATGTTTTAGTTTAGGATTATTTGATATAGGGGACACACTATTGAGCATGATTTCCAAATTATTCCAACATTCAGGCTTCTAAAAAAATCATAACATTTACATGATAAAAACAACCAGATATTTTATTCATTATATTAATCTAAATATTAGGATTCCCCACTTATAGCAATGATATGATGAAATTAAAAGTAGTGGGAAAATAAAGAGATCATTCAAATTAGAATTCACCAAAAGTCAGGTTAATTGAAATTTTGGTTCATTGAATGTATGGACAATTAAAAGTATGGTAAACTGAAATAAGGGTTCATTGAATGTATGGTTCATTGAAATTAGGGTTCATTTAATGTAACAATGGGATATTTTTATTCTAATTTATGGTACACGAATGACACTTCTGAATCAAATGTGGGTTTGCTGATAATTTTTGTATGGTTGATTGAACCATAATTTCCAACTAAAAATTAGTGTTTTTTTTCAAAATGTAGAGTTCATAACACTTATTCATAAATCAAAATTTTTTATAAAATTCCTCATAACGGAAAAATTTACTATTATATACATCATAAATTTTTTTGAGGCACATAATTTCTAATTTTCAAAATTCACTGTAGAAGTAGTATATTTAGAAAATATAAATAGATATCCAATATATAGTAAAATAAATATAACATCCCATGATTCAGATACCATTACAAAAAATATATTCTATATTATTAGGTAAAAAATTCATGTGGGAAATATCATTTTGGAACATCAAATATTTTATTGACCAACCAAGTGATATTTTATCATTCAAAGTAATCTAGAAAAAATCATGAAAATCATCTTGTATTTTTAACACACTGGGTTTTCATAGATTCCAATATTATTATCATTTCTAGTAAATGAAATATTGTTGCTTTCAAAATCATAAGACTGTAGAGTTGCACAACTGCTATAGGAATGTTTCTGATTTTTTAGAGTACAAAAATGTCCTTTTCAGACTTCCTCATAAATTAATGACATTCATAAAAGTATATTAAATGTACAACGATATAATACCCACATGAATCTGTTCAATATATCTTGATATGTTACCATAATGAATATCTAACATTATGATAAAAAATGAAATGTCACTTGAGTATCTTTGTATACCTGCTGTGAATTTTAGAACCATTTAAACAAATGAATTGGAATTAATCATAAACACAATAAATGGATAAAATATTCTTATATTTTCAAAAAAACTATCTCCATAGAAATATGATAACTATTTTTTCTGAATAATAATAATTACAGTGAAATGAAAAATTTAAAACATTTAAAAAAGTTATTATAAAAAAATGATGGATTGATGTAATTATCAAAATAAAAAAACTTGAGAATGGATAGGATCCATTCAACAATATCCCACTTGTTAATAATTAAAAACCACAACCCTTTACCAACCTTTTCACCGAATTTTTTGAAAGGATATAAAAGATGTGTTATCGAGTGTATTAAATAATAATATATATATACCCATTTAATAAAAATATAATGTTTAAATTTTATTAGCAGTATTAAAATTATTAAAAATTTTGAATAAAAAATCTAATCCCCACTTTTTATAAAATATCAAAAAGTTTATTTACTGATAAATATGTTCTTAATAAAATCAGAAATAGAAAGTCACCCTAAATTTATGCTTCATCTAAAATGAAAAATTGACATAATCAATGATCCATGAAACCATACAATATATAATTCAATTAATAATAAGGTTATTCAATGAATTAAAAAATATGTATTAGACAAATTAATTTATTTCAGAATAATTAAAACCATGATAAATATTTATAATAACTCCTCAAAATACATATTGTAATTGTAAAACTATTCAATGGAATTATATAAAATATTTCTTATATGTTTCAATTGAATATTTTTAATGAATTTTATATTAAATAATTCCAAATAATTTAAATTTTATTAATTTATTCTTAATTTAAAATAATGTATTTTCAAATAATATTGTTTTTAGGGAATTTAAAATAAAATTTGTGCATTTTATAATTTAATAAAACATTTTAATCTATTAAAATATTATTTTATCACATACATAAAATATTAATTTAGAAAATGTAATTAATTTAAATAGTAAAAATATCAAATACTTTCTTACATGAATAATGACCATTTTAATAAAATATTAAGAGTATTTTTCATGGTAATTTGTTTATAAAATAATCCAATGGATTAATTAAAAAATTTGTGTTGTGATAAAATGATTTGTTAGTTAAAAAGGGCTAATTAAATATATAGGACAAAAAGATAAAAAATATAACAAAATCTCCCCAATATAAAATAGTTAGTACATAAAAATTGAATATTAAAATGGAATAAAATGTTTCCTAGATTTTATACTTCCGGTTATAAAATTTTTTTTAATTAGAAAATGAATTCATAGATTTCCATCCTTTATAATATAAATAAAATAATTATCCATAAATATTTTTATGAAATTTTTTATGATATTATTATAATTTTTAGTTGTGAAATATACAAAAATATAAAATAATGGTTAATTTTTGTACCCATATGCTTTTGGGTGCAGTAGTATTAGCAACTACATATATATGTAGAGAAAACAATTTATTATGATCATAAAATTTATAATTAATCTAAGATAATGATTTAAGATAATGAACATGATTTCAACCAGAAAATTGAGGTTTTTTAAAATAACATTCATTATTATAATGTCTATTAATACAAAAATATAACATTTAATAGTAGTCATTTTTTTCCAATTCAAACTTCGAATCATAAAAATTGGGAATAATTTTGGATTTTCAACATTACTAAAAATACTATATTTTCCTCTATGATTTTGATTTTTTAAATTAATTTTAGTCAAATAAGTCGCTTCCTTAACAAGAATACTAGAATATTTTTTTAAAATGAAACTTTTTTCCAATAATTTTTTTATTTTTGTTTTATAAAAATAATAAGAAATTTCAAAATAAAATGATCTTTAATATAAAACATTATTTGAAAAACTATACGATCAAATTAAAATAGGATAATAAGATTACCTCTTACTTTTATTTTCATTATTTGAGGATTTTAACTTTTCTTGAACCATAAAACAATATTTATCATTTTTCTTCATGAGAAAAATAATTTTGAATCAAATAATTATGATTAAGATGATTATAACTCATTAGAATGATTTATAAGTCTTATATTTTTATTTTTATTTTCAAGATCCACTTCCATGTTTGACGTAGATTCTATTACATGAACCCAAATGACTACAATCATGAAACTCATCATTCCAAACATTGATTGAATCTTTTTCCTCTTTGATAGTAATTAAAATTTTAGTTTTATATTTCCTTGAAGCTTCACATGTCTCACTTAATAATTTTAAAGACTAATTGTATTATAAAATTGGAGTTCTGAATGAGGAAACACCATTTCAAAAATCGTTAAATTTATCGGTTCTTTCATGTGTAACTATTATGTTTTTCTGCATCTCGAAGTTATTTTTCCATTATAATACACAATTAAATTCTTCTGAACAATGTTGACATATGATAGTATCCATAGCTCTCGAATTAAAATTATTTTCATCTTCAAAAACATCATCCAACAATTCAGGTCATCCAAGTATTTTATAAGGTCTCACAATGTCCTGTAATCATTTAGACTAATATTTATCAAATTAATAGTCTTACTGGATTCCTAGAATCCATATATATTTCCATTTTAATAAAGATATTGTCTAATCAACATTCCTTCTTTATGATCATACATTAATATTTTTCTTCATCTGAATCCTTAACATGAGCTTATTAGAGCCAAAATAAATAGAAGACATTCCAAAAGTTTCATGTATCTGATATAACATGTTTTTATTGGATAGAAAAAATATAATATTAAGAAACAATTAGGGCGTAGTGAATTGTGTCCTTTTAAGAATATTCATAACATTAAATCAAGCCTCTTGAAATTAGGTAATCCATTACTTCTCTATTAATGGTGAGTGGGTAACATAATAATATACAAAAAGGAAACTATGATTTATAGTATTTAATGAAAAATTATCCCCTAGTCCACTTCAATATTGTTTTATTCCATATGTTTAGTTATTTTCATCATATCCTATTTTTTGGAGACCTCTACGATTGATTATAGATAGTTGAAACCCTATTAATGTTTTATAGGACCGTTTGGTTATTTTATAGTGAAATATATATATATATGTACATATTAATCCATGAATATAACACTCCACCATGATATTTTCTAAGAAACTAATACATCAATAAATAAAAAGAAATTGATTTTATTGAGAAAAAATATTTCTCTCATAGTTATAACATCAGTTGATAGTTATACATCATCTTTACTAATGAACAATAGAAAAAAAATATTTATAAATATCAAACATGTTTTTTATTCTTTAGGCATTAGAAAATTATATATTCCTCCTTTGTAAATGGATATATCCATCTTCTTTTTCTTCTAGTAGTGATATTATAAAGGATATAAACATATTAATTTTCTATTGAATATATCGAGTAGTAAACTAAATATATTTTTAAACATTATTTTTGAAGGTGTTTTCATGCCTATGTTATTCTACATATATATTTGATTCTTATATATAGAGAGAGATATATATATATATATAATAAATATCCATTTGTTTCATCACCCTCTTCTTTTAGATAATCAATATAAGTTAGTCAATATCCATAATTAATATCCCCAATAATTACCTAACACTATTGTATTCATCCTATTGAATAAAACTCTAATAAAATAATTAAAAAAAATTCGATCAACCAATAATATAATATCTTTTTAATAATATTCCTGTTGTATTTTCATTTATTTATTTCTCAAAAAACGAACTTTCAATGTCACAGAAACTAATCCTAAAAATTATCAACATCATCCGAATGAAAATTCAAATATTTGAATTGAAATATCATTGATTTCTTTAGAAACATGTTTCATTATTTGGAAATATCTTGAATAATTGATATTATAATATTAAAAACAAATTGATAATCTCATAATATCAATGTATCCTCACTGCAAGAATTCTAAAAACATAATAAAAATTGAGACACTAATTTCATACTAATCGGAATAAAAGTTCTATTATGATCAAAAGTATCTAGTTAAAATTACAAATATACACTGATGAAATGAATTTTATTTATTCACACAAAGTGATCTACATTATTTTAATGAAATTTGATTTCTTGTTTATTAAGTTCTCCAATAGAGAGTATCAAAAGGAGTTGATACTCTCCCTTTTTAATTTCATGTTCTTTTACATTATAATTTCTTAGTTATGATGTATTATTTGTCTTATTTATTTTTCACTTCATGAATCGAAATAAAATTGTGTTCTCGAGAGGATTCAACATTTGGGGGAACTGTAAAGAATGTGTGATGATATTGGATATTTGTTGAAACAAAATATTGTATATTAAAACATCCATTTTTAAAGTATATAAGAGATCGTCACTTAAGTATATATTTTTTGTTGCATAGGATCACGATGTTGTACATCATTTTAGATATGTTTAGTTTTTAAATTGAATTAGAACTCATTCATGTTATTGATATATAGATATTTTTCTGTTTAGGATAATGATATATTTAGGATAATCTCTATAGAATGATTAAAGTCATATTCCATCAATTTATCTAGTAAATAAATGTAAAACATGTACATGAGAAAAATAGTGGGATTGGATATTCATTAGAATTTTCAAAATATGAGGAAACATACCCTATAAAAGAAGCACGATGAAATCTAATGAAGAAAGAAAACATTGATTTCATTAAATATATGGTTTATTGAATGTAGGGTTTATTGAAGATCTTATTCACTGTATGAAAGGTTCATTGAAGGTAGGTTTCATTTAATTTATGGTTAATTGAAACTAGCATTGGGATCATTTAATTCTAAATTATTCTATAGGAACTATAATATTTAATCAAAATAATTTTTTTTCAAAAGTATTATATGGTTCATTGCAAAATTATTTCCCATTAAAAAATTGTTTTGGTTTTGAAACATTGGGTTTATCAACCATTTATTTAACTCAAATTTATGATAAAAGTACTCATAACTAAACAACAAAATATTATAGACTTAAATGATTTTTAGATCCTTGTAACGTTGGATTCAGATTTCTCCCTATATGACTGATATCTAGAAAATATAAATATCATTCCAATAAATATTGTATTTAACCATTAAAAAATTAATACATCTAGATATCTACAAATAAAAGAATCAATAAAATAATGTTAAAACTATAGTTGGGAATCATCATCGGAGAATATCATATAATGTATTGACCATCTAAAAATCATTTTTAGCATTTGATTTCAGCTGATGAAATCAAGGTAAACATATTGGATTTCTGACACACCCTTTTTCACAAGATTCTAATATATGTAGAACATTCAATAAATAAATACTATTATCCCTCCAAAACTATATAATCTATAGTGGTAAAACGGTTTTAGAATCTTCAATGAGTTTCCGAGTAAAAAATCATATTCAAAATTCCACATAGAAATATTTAAGTATATATAAATATCATAGTCATCCAATGGTATAATATAAATTTGATTTGGTTTGTTATATAATTAAATACTATTATAATTCAATGTTTAATTTATGATGTAAATGGAATTGTTACATAAATATCTTAATATAGATTCACTGAATTTTTTCACAATATAAACAATAGAATTGGATATCCACATAAACATAGGAATTGAATTTAATCCGTTTATATTTTCTAATAGAACAAAATCTATAATAATTCATTGATTATTTCAAAATATATAAAATAACTACTATAACATAAAAATATCGAAACACTTAAACAAATTTGTTTCCAAAAAAGAATAATGTGTTGCAGAAATTATCAAAACCAAACTAAGATAAAAATGTTAAGGTTCAACTAAACAATTTGCATCAATCACATTTATGCAGAAAGACTATGATTTTATTTCTTGAATCTAGCACATATTCATATATACATTTCCATATATGATCTATTTGGGACTTGATTCATGTTATCAAAGGATATAGTGTGAACTTTGAGCCATATTCATCCGACATAGTCACAAAAAATTAATCCACTTACATTCAACAAATAAAATGCACAATATACCAACTATGGTTAATTAGAAATCATAGTACTATAATAACTTCTATGTGGACAATTATCATAAACCAAAAATCATTCCATAAGTGTTTAGATCACCAAAACACATTATGGATTCTTGTAATGAGTGTATTTGAATCAAAATGGAACTTGTTGGTCGGAGTGGATACTCAAGAGAGTATTTGTAACACCCCAAGGTTTTGAAAATAAATAGAGAATGAAATATTATAATCTATCCATTAAAAACAAATTTTCCTCACCTATGTTTTGAATTCCAAGAAATTGTCATCTAGACTTGTGTTAAGTAAGTCATTTAGAGTTTGATAGAAAAAAAATTGATTTTTGTTGAATAGTAACACACCCTTATGAATAGTAACATAAATATTAATATGAATAGTAATATGACCAATATGAATAGTAAATAATATTATTATTTTATTTTACTAAGGAAATATGATAATGGGATCTTAATTCATTTTTCAATGTCACATAAAACTAATTTCACTTCAATATTATTATTTTTTAAATTAAGTATGACATTATTTAAATATTAAATTAATAATATTTTCGAAATTATTTTTTAAAAATGGATTTCACTTTTGAATTCTACACTTCAATAAATTGTAGGGGTGATTTTTTTAGATTTTTCTAAAATAAATGAATTTTTCATGAATAATAAAAATACAGTTTTGAGTTTTCAATAGTTTAATGACATCATAATGATGTAATAATTACATATAAAATTTTTTTCGACTTGTGCATAGTAACTTATGACATGAGGTGTCCCAAGTGGCTAAAACCTTGGGTAAATACCATGGGAAATCCCATGGTTTGTCAAAAACCACTAATGAGATGTCCCTTTGAAATTATTAAAAAATTACCTGTCTTTTTCTAAAAATACCCACTCATCCATTCATTTTATTTCATTCCAAATACCTCATCCTCAATGATATAGTGGTTTTACCTCTCTATTACTCCTACCATGGTGTCCCTAAGCCCCCAAGGTCCCATCCTTCATGATCTAGGAGTTATTCTACAAGGTAAGGGAATCCTTCATTCTCTTCTTTAAGTCGACACTTATTTTATGTTAGCTCTTTGAAATTCCTTTCTCATATGCTGGGGGTTTGATTTTCTTTATTCTTCTTACTGTAATTTTTATTTCAATATGATGAGATACCATTTTGATCTCCTAATTTTATTTTATGAAATTTTAAGTGACGTTGTTAGGCTGCCGAATTTTAATAAGGGATCTCTTAAATTTTCTTTTATTTTCAAGTTCATTTATTTTATTTTTCTCTCCTCACCTCCTCTGTCCAACTGATCATGATAAATCTAGTAAACTCTATATACATGATATATATCATTTTATTGGAAGAACCATCATAAATATTCTTACTCCCTCCCTTTTATTTTTATAAATGAAATCAATGTCCATGAGTTTCCAATTTGTTGCCTTCATGGACGACGATGTTTTGTTCTTCAATTTCTTTTTCATTACTGGTCTTAAAACCATATTTATGGTTTACCCAGACTATAACATGTTTATTATAACATAATTAATATTCAGTAACCAGAATATGTACATATAATTAAGTTATATGACAAAACTAGTTCATAATAATCCAAATACCACCGAATAATCGAAGTGGTAGTCATCTAAGGATTATTCCTCATTCCATGTATCTGGATGATATAAATGACCATTAAAAATTAATTATCATCATAAAAAATATATAATACCAATATTGGAGATTTATAACCCTTCCACATGAACCCCATTACTTAAAAACAAGTGAATCGAATATGAAAAAAAAGGAAACAAACACTCCGAAACGACGAAATTCAATAAAATAACATGTCAATAAAGACAAAAATGAACTAAACATAAATATGGTAAAATAAATACATGTTTAATATGTTCTGAAATAATTTATTAAAAAGTATATTTTCATATTCTAGGAGCTTAAGTACAAGAGTAGAACACTTTTGGAGCTAAGGTAACGGTTTTCCACATGAACTTCCATTTTCATTCAGGTTACAATTGTTGTCTAATTTCCTCGATGAAATTCTTATGTATTTTTATATACTCCTCATAAATTATGTGTGAGTACTATATATTTTTACACAAACTAGAATCCATTCCTATTTTCTGGATAGTTACATGTTTTAAAAGGATATCTCAAAACCATTTCCAAATATACGAGCCTAATATAAAAGAATTTCTCAAATTCATATCTATTTTCAAGGGAAATCTATAACATATTTTTTGAAACCATTATCTTTCTAAAAACAATAATTTTATAATAATATACTATCTTATTTCAATTATGGTTTTATACAATGAATTTTTCAAAAGAACTTTTCTTTTCCAAATAAATGAGTATTTATCTTTAGAATTACTTAATGATTTTATAAGAGTGTTTTCATCTAATTCAAAACTCTTGTTTATTCCATGGTATTGTTGGGTTTAAAAATTTATGAAGTCATCTACCATATTTTATTAATGGTTTATTACTATCTCTATTGTGGATGATCTATCCTAAAACCATTCAAGATATTATTCTGAATGGTTAGTTTTTATGTTTAATGACTGAGGAAAGATAGTTACATTTCTTGTGATATTTTCAATATGAATGTATTTGTTGTTTATGTTTATTCTCAGTCAAATGAGGAATGCATTGGACTTATTATGTGATGGGTGGGGCCTGCTATAGCCCCTAGATGCATCGGTATGTCTCATGAGACAACTAGATGTGGAATTAGCCGAGGATATTCCCAATGTGATATGGATTTTTGGCCGAGGCCTTAATCATTAGACGTATTAGATGAGTCCTTGAAAAAAAATGTTTCAGAATGTTTGGAATTATTCATTCCATCATTATGAGTTCATATGAAGATATTTCATGTGGTAATTCGATTAGTAG
Source organism: Viscum album (assembly GCA_963277665.1). Taxonomy (NCBI): domain Eukaryota; kingdom Viridiplantae; phylum Streptophyta; class Magnoliopsida; order Santalales; family Viscaceae; genus Viscum; species Viscum album. The sequence continues at coordinate 632,683,221 of OY728138.1, read as the reverse complement.
AATACCCACTACTATGTTTTATTATGGAATTATTTTATCATCTCAAATTCCTGCCATGATGTGATCAAATTTATTTATTAAAGGAATGTGTTTTCAATTATTCACCATGTATAATGTTTATATTACCTTTGGTTGTATTTCTTACTCTTACTGAGCGTTTGATCTCACCCCTTTATTATGTTCCATTTTCTCAGGGAAAAAAGAATCCTATTTTGAATGACATGCTAAGATAACCTAGGAGTTATGGAAGTTGTATAAATGAGTTTCTATGTTGTTCTTTACTTAAAATTTTAATGATGATCTTATGTATGTATCTTGCATCCAATAATACTGAACTACTCGGTCCTTCGGGATTCATATTCCTTAATTGTATTCCAACTTAATTAAATAAGGCACGGGCTCTGGGCAACTAGGGTTGGGTCCTTACATTATTTGAATCAAAGATAGAAATAACAGAAGGGAAAAGGAAATAAAGTCATTTGTATTTCATGGTGAAAAAAGTTACAAAGGAATATAAGAAGGAAAAAAAGGAATAAAGGTGATTTCTATCGAATGTCCTAGCAACTATTCAATCCACCTCCTGATGTCCTTGTTGGATTTGCCTTTGGGATACGAGGTAGACTTAGGTTGTGTGGATGCAGGTGAAGGATTTTGAACACCAGAAATGATCAGAGCAGGCTGAGCCACTGAAACTGTGCATGGTCTGCACTCTATAGCTCTCTGAGTGATCATAGGAGTATGGCTTCGGATGGCTTGGACTGGTGTCATCTGAGCAGGAGAGGTAGTAGAGGCAGATGTAGGTAAAGCTGTAGGTATAATCACTAGTTGAGAATCAACATGCAATAAGGGAAATAAGCAATTTATGAAGTCCATTATAATTCCTCCTTCTCTTTCCATAACAGAAATGAAATCATCCTTGTTTTCCATGAACTTATCTAGTTCTTTGGTCTACTCTCTGAGCTTTCTGAATTTTTTTCTAAAGGCTTGATTGGCTAGAGGTGGATTCATGTTCTCTAACATAAGCTTGAAATGGTTTATGAGCTAATTCTTGGTGTAGACCTTTTGGAAATAGTAATCTACCTTGTCTTTCACTTATTTCCGAGAGCAAAAGCTTAGCTCATATAATATTGTACATTAATCATGATATCTCTAGTGGTAGACACAACCTGGGTCATGGAAGATAAGTCCATAGAGCTACTGGGTAAAGTTGAACAAAGCTCCTCCTTCATCCAAGCTCTAATCTGATCCAATTCAATTAAAGGTCTTGAAGTATGAGAACCAATAGAAAAATCCACTGTTTCCTTGAAACTCTTTGTTGTCCCATTAATAATATTCTTTAGTTCAGAATCTTAGGTGATAACATGCTTTGTTATGGAATGAATAAACTCCTCAAAAACTGAGACCATTTGGCTAACTACACTCTTCACATAAGCTAAATCCTTGTCTGCTTGATATTTATAACTCATATAGGATTCCAGAGAGACAACTGATCTCTTTAGAAATTCAACATCCTCTTCCAAGCTAGAAGCCTGATTCTGGAAATCTATGAGTGTATTTTAAGAGTTTAAAAAAGTGCATACTAATGGTAGGGTATACTGGTGAGAATTCCTAACAGTGAGGTATAACAGTGAGGTTTTATACCGGTGATGTATAAGGGTGAGGTTTCATACCGGTGAGGTATAACAGTGAGGTATAACGATGATATCTCATACCAATGAGGTATAACAGTGAGGTTTTTAATGGAAATATTCTATAATTCTTAAATTCATTTCTAATGTACCTTATCCTATCCGAACATAAAGGCTTGGTGAAAATGTCATCTAATTGATGTTCAATGCCTATAAATTTAAGAGTAATATCACCTGTTTTGGTAATGATATCTCATAAAAAAGGTGCCTTACATCAATGTCTTTGGTCCTAGAGTGTGATACAAGATTCATTGAAATTTAAATTGCGCTTGTGTTATCACAGTTTATTGATACATGTCTAAATTGATATCCATAGTCCAAAAGAGTGTATTTCATCCACAGAATTTGTGCACAACAACTACCAGCAACTATATACTATACTTCAGCAGTAGAAAATGCAAAAAAAATCTTCTCACCACACCACGATACTTGGGACATTCCTAGAATATGACAAGTTCCAGAAGTTCTTTTCTTATATGACTTGAAACCAGCAAAGTCAGCATCTGAATAACTTATTAAATCAAATGATTGTCCTTTTAGATAAAATAATCCTAAGTTTTCAGTAGGTTTGAGATATTTGAAAATTATTTTATCCGCAAGAAAATGGGATTCTTTTGGATTATCTTGAAACCATTCACACATACACACACTAAACATAATGTCTGGTTGACTAGTAGTAAGGGATAGTAGCCTCCCAATCATACCTCTGTAATTGGTTTGATCAACTAGTTTCCCAGATTCATCAATGTCCAACATACAGGTAGTACTCATGGGTGTATCACTTTCCTTAATACCATCTAAACCAAAATGTTTTAAAATATACTTTGTATATTTACTTTGACTTAAAATAATACAATTTTCATTCTGAAAAAAACGAAATCCAAGAAAATATTTGAGTTCTCCCATTAAACTCATTTCAAATTCATTTTGCATACTCTTTGAAAGATCAATACACAATGTATTGTTAGATGATCCAAAAATAATATCATCAACATAAATTTGTACTATCAAAAATTCTTTAGAAATTCTTTTGATAAATAGATTTGGATCAACAATCTATTTTGTAAAACCTCTTGAAATAATAAAATTGCTAAGTCTATCATACCAAGTTCTTGAGCTTGTTTTAATCCATATAAAGCTTTAGATATCTTAAAAACTCGATTTTTAAAATGAGTATTAATAAATTAAGGTGGTTGTTCAAAAAACATCTTGAATTATAAAACCATTTTGAAAATAACTTTTAACTTCCATTTGATATAATTTGAAATTCGGATGAGTAGAATAGGCAATTAGAATCCTAATAGCTTCTAATCTATCTACAGGGGAAAAGGTTTCCTCATAGTCTATTCCTTCCTCTTGACTATACCCTAGTACAAAAAACCTTTCTTTGTTTCTAAATATATTTTCAAACTCATCAACTTTGATTCTAAAAACCCATTTAGTGCCTATGGTCAAAGTGTACTTAGGTCTATCAACTAATTCCCATAATTTGTTTCTTTCAAATTGATTTATTTTATTTTTCATAGACATTACCCAAAATTCATCATTGATTGCATCATTGATATTTTTAGGTTCTAACTATGATAGAAAAGCCTGATGTTCAACCTGGTTTCTTAGAGAATTTCTAGTCTATGTCCCTCTATCAAGATTACCAACAACATCATCTAAAAGATGTTTCTTTAGAATCCTAGTTTACCTAGTAAAGGTAGGACCATAAATTTCATATTCTTATCTAGATTCAGACTCTACAAAAACAGGTTCTAGACTGATTCTAGAATTGGATGTATTTACAACAGGTTCATTGATTTTATCATTATGGTCCAGAGAAGACAAATCTTCTTCAATATTTTCAAGAGAAGACTTAGGCACATGTGGAACAGTTTCCTCAAAATTTATGTGAACAGATTATTCCACACATTTTTTTCTTTTATTAAAGACTCTATAAGCATTTCTAGTTAAATAATAAACAAGAAAAATTACATCATCAATTTTAGAAGAAAACATGTCATGTTTATCCTTAGTATTGAGAATAAAAACATTGAAACCAAAAACATTAAAGTAATTTACCTTAGGTTTCCTGTGGTTATACAAATCATAAGGGGTATTTTTAAGAATAGTTTTAATCAAGAATCTATTAATAATATAACAAGACGTATTTATAGCTTCATCCCAAAAGTAAATTGGCAAACCATACTCATTAAGAATAGTTCTGGAAATCTCTTAAAGGGTTCTATTTCTTCTCTATACTACACCATTTTGTTGAGGTATTCTAGGGGTAGTGAAATTGTGACTATAGCCATTGTGTGAGAAATATGATTCAAACTCATGATTTTCAAACTCATGACCATGGTCACTTATCAATGTCTTAATCATAAGTCCACTAAGGTTTTCCACATACATGGAATATTTAATGTTGTAAGAACAAGCATCACTTTTGTGAGATAATAAGTATACCCATGTGTACCTAGAATAGTCATCTACTAAGACATAGAAATTGTTCTACCCATTTAATCTAGAAACTCTAGAGGGTCCAAACAAGTCCATGTGAAACAATTCGAGAGGTTTGGAAGTTGAAACATCTTTCTTCGATTTAAAAGAAACTTCATGTTGCTTTCCCTTTTGACAGGGATTACAAACATTCTCAGCTTGGAATTCATGTTTAGGTAGGTCTCTAAAAAATTTCTTCTAAGTCAGTTTTATAAGAGAATTAACATCGCGTTGTCCTAATATTTTGTGCCGTAGCTAAGACTCTTTATGAAAAGCATTCAAACAAGTATTGTTTTGTTTAGCCAAGTAATTAAAATCAACAGCAAAAACATTTTCATTTAATAAAGAAGAAAATAATAAAATATTTTTAGAATTAAAAACATTACAAGAATCATTTTAAAATTTTACATTGAAACCATTATCACGCAACTGAGAAATACTTAATAGGTTATACTTATGTCCATCAACATATGAAAATTTGGAAATTAAAAATGAATCAGTGTTAAGAATCTGGCCTATGCCGATGATTTTTCCTTTTGAATTATCACCAAAGGTGACATGGCCTCCTTCAACATTGACTAAACTATTGAAGCATGAGTAAACTCTAGTCATATGCCTTGATCATCCACTATCCAAGTATCATACCTTCTTATGGAAACTTTTTAAGAAAGTTTCCTACAAAACAGTTTTAAACCGAGGATGATTTTGGTACCCAGATTTTCATGGGTCCAAATAGGTTAGAAAGTAACGCTTTAGGTACCTAGACATGTCATATAGGTCTCATATAATTTACAGAATCAATGGATTTTGAATGATAAACATTATTGGATCTGTAACTATGTGAATAGCTAGTTGAATCATATGTGTTTCGAGAACTAGAACTAGGAGAATTCTGTCCAGAATTTGGAATAAATCTATTAGTAATTTGTCTCTGCCCAGGGTGATAGCCTATTCTAGTGGTATATTTTGGTGCCACTTGTTTTCCTAGAATTTGAGTTAGAGTATTATTTCCATTTTTGAATTTCTCTATGTCATTCTTTAATTGCTCATTGGAAAATTTCAGTTCAGTATTTTCCTAATGTAATTGAACATTCTTTTCCTTTTCTATATCATGTGTAGATATAATAGAGCTGATCAAAGCATGTTGTTTCTTTATGTTTTTGTACTTGTCTTTAAATTAATTACAGGTATCTTCTAGCATATTACAATATTCAAATAACTCTTTACAAGTCATATTCTCATAATTAGAATCAGAATAAACTCTAGAATAATAAGAATATAAAGAAGAAGTATCTGGTGTTACCTTAGATGTGTTTTTCATAAAACACATGTTAGATTTTTGAGATTTTTCATCCTAAGTAGAATCCAAATCACTTCAACTGTCTTCTGAAGCACTATAAGTTTCTTTCATATATTTCTTTTACTTATTGTCCATGTAGTCATGTTTCTTTTTGAACATTAATTTTGTACAGTCTGCATTAATGTGACCTTTTCTTTTGCATTCACAGGGGACAACTTCATAACTCTTATCATACTTATTCCAGTCCTTCTTCCAATGACCATTGTTGTTATACATTCCCATCTAATTTGATTTTCTAAAGAATTTATTCTTCCTTTAGAACTTCTTGAACTATCTGGACATCTGATCTATCTCAGCATCACTGTCAGATTCTGAACCCTCTGTTGTTGAGCTTTTAGTAGGTATGTGAACTTTCTCCTTGTCCTTGATCTTTGAAGTAGATGTCTTGAAATCTGTTGACTTCTTCTTAGGTTCATCATCTTCTTCCTTATTTACATTAAGTTCTTATTCATAAATAATCAACTTCACAATTAATTCTTTACCAAGAAGTGAACTTATATCACGCGATTCTCTCATTGAAACTGATGTGCCTCTCCATCTTTATGGCAGACATCTTAGTATTCTCATCATCTGTTCCTTCGTAGGAACAAATTTTCCAAGTGAGCTCATAGTGTTGACAATCTCATTGAACCTGAGATACATGTCATAAATAGATTTATCAAACTTCATTTTAAAATTATCAAATTTAATAGATTAGGTTTTTAGTCTCATTTCATTAAAATTGGTTGTTCCTTCATGGGAAATAGCTAAAGTGTCCCAGATTTCATAAGCAGTTTTAAAAGCAGATATTCTATTAAATTTTTCATCACCCAAAGCATAGTATAAAGCATTCATTGCTTTATAATTATTATTGCAAGTAGTCTTAATAGGTTCATCCCTAGTAGTTATTTCAATTTCTGGAATTTTATATTGAGTCTCTATAGCAGTCCAGATGTCAAATCACATACTCTCTAAATGAATATTCATTTTCAATTTCCACTGGGCATAATTTGTACCATTAAAGAAGGGTGGCATGTTGGTAGCATCACCTTCAAGTCTATTATACGTAATTAAATTTATAAAGAGATTTAAAAAGATAAAATTTAGAACTAACAGAAATTTAATATATTTAAGATACACATAAAATCACAGTTGAAAAAACATTTCTTTCAAAAATCCTTCGAAAGTAAGCATTCCTTTAACACCAAATGTTGGTCGGAGTGGAAAATCAAGAGGGGGTGTGAATTGAGTTCCAATTAAAAATTTCTATTAAAAATATTTCTAATAAAATCTACCAATTAAAAACAATGTTAAACTGTATTGAATTTGTAAAACTGTAAGGGTTCGATTAGGATCTAAAAAGATTGATGGAGTCTCAGTTAATTTAATCAAAAGATTAAATTAGCTTTTGAAATTAACATACTGATTTACAATAGTTAAAAACACTTTCTAGATTAACTTGTCAATGTAACTTTAAAAAAATTGTATATTTCAAAGTAATTAACATTGGAATATTAAATATAGGTTAAAACCAAAATATGTAAGTATAGTAGTTTTAAAACAAGAGGTTCAGTCTCAAGACAAGACTTAGTCCTCTCAAATAATTTATATAAAATTTTGATCCACATCCTGTATCGGGGTAAACAATAGTATTGGGATTGTCTAGGTACTAGTACCTTTACAACAGTTCTTCATGGGAAAACAACACAATAGCACACAGGTTATCCAGGTTCTACATGACTTCTACCACTTTCCACAGTGGGAACTAGAGTATAGGGAAAGAGTGAGTGAGGATTAAATCCTCTAGTTTAGCATAGGAGTTAGTGTGTATATGAAATGTACAGAGTACACACACTGCTCAAAGGTAAGTAAAAGAATCACTAAGAGAGTATATAAGACTTTAGAATGCTCTAGTGATTTTAAGTGCCGCTTTGGAATTCTTTTGATTGAAGAGAAATGATTCTGAGTCCTTATTTGGATTTTGTTTTGAAAATAGAGTGTAATTTCTTCCTTGATATTCAGGTTCGGTTTGATCAGCATGAGTGTATGAAGAGATTGTTGTATTTTATCACTCAATGACCAAGATTCATCTTATGTTCTCTTCTTTTATGAATGGTCTCGTGTATGTATAGTGTTCTTCAAGTACAAAAGTGTTTTCATGTCGCCCTTTTTTGTGTATATGCACGACTATTCATCCACACCCTTTTCACGGATTATGTCATTAATTTATAGATTTCAGCTCCAACAATGGGAATAATTACCTTTTCATAGGTATGAGGTAGGGTTCCCTGACATACCAACAACTATAATTAAATAACATTAATTGCATTAAATCATCAAATATGACCATTGATAAATAAACAAATAGTACTATAGATTAGGAAAAGTGGCTGGTTCTCAATCAGTAGCTCCTTATAAAAGTGAGCATGTGGCGGTGGATCCTCTGTATCAGTAGCTGTTATTCCATGTAACAGTATCTACTTGTATCATTAAATCGTTCATTGTACCAGTGAACTTATATTAGTAGTTGTATTTCTTTATATCGGTAGCTCACTGTGTAGTGGTGAGTCTCTGTCGGTAGCTCTTTGTTCTTGTACCGATAACACTTTATATTAGTAGTTTTCCATATCTTTGACTGTCTGTATCGATAACTATACTTATTAGTAGACTTTGTGACAACAGCTCTTTATCAGTGGACTTCATATTGATGGATGTCTGTATCAGTAGACTTTTTGCATACCGGTAGCTCTATTCTATATCAGTGATTAAGTGCATACCGGTGGCTCTGTTCTTTAAGTAGCTGTGTATCTATTTGTCTATATCAGTAGCTATGAGCATATCAGTGATGTTATGTATATCAGTGGACTTACCACATGTCTGTTCTATGAAAAACATGTGTAGATTGAGTTAGAATTATTTCAAAGGATACATAAACATAAATAAAAATTTATTAACATATTCCAAATAACATTTTGATATTCTTATCAATTCAATAGAAGGATGAAAAATTAATTAATATATGAGTGAACATTATTTGGGATTTTCAAAGAATATTATGACATAATTGACATTATCATAATAGGTGAGGTCTACATGACCTTTTTGTGGAAATTATTACTATGGTTTATTATTTTACCTAATATCTTCAATCAAATTAGCCATGGATCGGGTTTCATTAGTTCTTAATATATAAACTAGTTTATCTATGTTTAATTCAAGATACCAACTAAATAACAATTAGTGTTGTATATATATTGTCATCCCATGGTTGAACCCTTCGGTATTGAAATTATTTATACTACATACTAATGAATGAAAATGTAATAATACTTGTTTAAATTCAATAAAGTTGAAAATATACCAAAAATATTAGATCAATGATCATGTATTGATGAAGTGAAAATATATGTAAATAATCTATATTTTTACTGTGATTGGGTATATGTAATATTTCATTCATGTTCTTTACACTCTATTGTAAGAACATCTACTTTCCAATTGTCATGTAATCTGAATTTCTAATGGAATAAGTGATTCAAAACCTTATTTAAACACATGTAATCCAATAAAAAATATTTAATACATGAATTAAGTTAATATGATAATGTATTACAGCGCACTCCCTCTCCCTTACACTATGTCCATGAATATAAAAAATGAAAAGATACAATAATAAATTTCAATCAAGATATGCCAACATGTTTGAATCTTGAAAACAATGCATCCATAAAAAATCACATTATAACAAAATGTTCGGATCTAAATATACTAACCATCTCCCTTAAGATATCCATGAGAGAGTTTGAAAAAATATAACATTTTTCAAGTGATAACAAGGCTCCATATAAATGAAATTATATATAATATTTGACCCTCTATAACATTGATAATCAAATGTCAAATTGCATATTGGACCCCATATTAATTTTATAGATAGCCTACACCAAAGTTGTCTTCATGTATCTATACTTATATTATAAGGCCTCAGCTTTAAACATTACTTAATATTGAATTAAATGAATAATTCACATTGAGGATCTTTTCAGGTTTAGAGTTTTAAAGAATTAGAACATAACTATTACATCTCAAAAGATTTACAAAGTAGATAGTTCTACCAAGTTTCCATAGAATAAAAAACTCTTAAAAAGAAACATGTCTAGTTCCATGTTTTATATAGCATGACATCAATTGATCCCATGCTTGACCTTATTCCACATTTAGTCTTGTGAAAAAAATTTCAAAAAAACTTGGGGTGAGCATAAAAAGCTCAGTAAGGTATACATAAAGAATGAAAACTGTTATTTTTTCAAACATCAAGTAAACCATGTATACTTTATCAAAGTAATACCTTCACCTTCATGAAGTAGTAAAAAACTCTTCACTGAATAAAATATCATTACTTACCTTTTTGTAACCAAAGGATTACCATAAAACCCATATAAAGAACACATAAAATATATATAGGTAACTTGGGACATAAACATACTTAAGTGGAATAACCATACGGTCGAATTCCACACATATCACTTAATGGAATAGCGATACGGCCAACTTCCATATATACTTAATGGAATAGCCATACGGCCAACTTCCATACATACTTAATGGAATAGCCACACGTCCGACTTCCATACCCAATGCATTGGAGGTTATAACGTAACCACCCGTCCTGGTATTCACGACACCACCCGTCATATGGGTTATCTCGTAACCACCCGTTAAAATTTCCAAGTACCAATATAAAATCATGAAAAATAAAACCAATATAAAGGAATGATAACATTTCCACATTTAAATCACAATATATCATAAATATATTGACATAATAGAATCCTTTATCAAAACCATTTTCAATACCAAAATACATAAATTAGTATATGGTATTTATTTTATTTTAAAAACAATACGGCTTGTTGAGGAAGCCAAATACCATATAATACTAACGGCGGAGGAAAAGGTCGTTGTCACCGTGTATGTTAAAAGAAACATTCCTTTTTATCGTTTTGTAAAACGCTTCATAGAAAAAGATTACTTTTGTATAAAAGTAAAATGCAAAGGGGTTTATACACCGTTATAAAAGAAAATTTTGTATAAAACGAAATATGCCTCAATGAAAGGAGATTGAGATGAAGTCCCTTACCTCGGGTCCAACTTGACTCGATCATTCTTTAACGTCCTGAAAAATAAACATTAGTTAATTTATACTTGATTAAGAACCTTTTTAAAGTTAAGTATTCCTTTTATATCACTTATTGCCATGTTATAAACATTATGTAACCATTTAAGTTAATAATGTTTGTTTTGTCGATATTTGGTTCTTAAGTCGAAAGTGGACTTCTTACAATTACATGTTGTTCGTGTGGTCAAAGGTTCTTTATATCCAGAATGTCATTCCTGATTTGGATAGCGTATATATCATATATATCCAGCATATACATGTATTTATAATATTACATAATCATTTAGAGGTAAGAAATGAAATGCACCGTTCATGGAGACGATAAGCCGTACGTACGCATGAACGCTACTTTCATTTCTTTGTCATATTAATGGAATTAAAACTAAATGAGAGGTATATATATTTTAATTCCAGAATTATATTCATAATTTAGATGTATCATTCATTATATATATCCATTATATACATGTACTTTTAATAGTACATTACATTTTGGGATAAGAAATGAAATGCAACGTTCATGGAGACGGTAAGCCGTACGTACGCATGAATGCTACTTTCATTTCTATCTCATACTTTAATGGAAATAAATAATAATGACATAGAGGTATATTATAATTCCAGTATAACATCATATATAATAACTTTAAATCCATCCTTTATATGTCCCACATATGGCATTAACGAATCACATCACTTTGAGGGGGCGGTAGTCCGCACTTCCTTAAATGAAGATATCGTGTTTACCCATAATGGAAACCATAAAGGTATGCCCAAAAAGAAAAATACAGAATCTTAAGGAAAACATAAACATATTATATATAATATATAAATGTAGTGTCATCTTAATGGCCAAATTTGATGGTTTTAAAAGAATGTTGAACAATCATCTTTTCGGGAGGCAGAAATTCTCCATCCACAGAAACAGTATGTTATTTAACCATTAGATGTAGGTGTCTATAAGTGTAGCTAGAATAATTCTTATAAAAACATCCTATTGTATTGAGGATACTGTATTTGTTACAAAAGAAAATAATAAAATATTTTAGGGGGATGGAGAAGCAAATTAAAACAAAAGGACTCAAAAGAAGACATTACCTTAAAATCGGGTAACTCTATTAGATTTGAGCTCAAAGGCTTCCTTGGGAAGACTTATGCCCAATTTGAGGCTTCAAGGAGTAATATAGGGATTTGGAGAGCCAAAATGGGCAAGGGTTGGCCGAGCCAAAGGCTTTGGGAGTGTGGGTAAGGAGGTAGAGTTGGGGGCTTTTTATAAGAGGAGAGGAGGGACACTCTTGGAAGGTAAAGAAAAGTCACTTTATTTTAAAATGGTATTCGGATTTATGATGTCCCACATTGATTTGCTTCGAGGATAAGGTGATAAGGGTTTTAAATCCACCCATACAATAGGTTTTGGCCATGTTTAGGTCTTAGAGTTTACATTATCTTTCCATTTTATTTAAATCGATAATTAATGAGGTCGTCGATGCATCATCATGATGTCATAAATAATTTAATTTATTTAACGTCTAAAAATTATAAAGAAAAATACTATGATGTAGGAAATCTTTTTATATTTATAAGTAATATTTATAGTCAAAAATATGACTTGTATAACCCCATGTAAAAATTGTTTTAGTAAAACATCTCATGTGTGTTTCATTTTTACTATAGCATTAAATAAAAAGTTATTTATGTCATTTCCCAACTGATGTGGCTCAATGGGGTCCCCAAGATGACCCATGGCTTTTCTTGGTCGGCCATGACAGATCCAATAAGGGTAGGACATGTGTCAAGGTATTTTCATTTTATTATAATATCATTTTTTCCTTAAATTGCACTAATTACCTCTAATCGCGATTAAGAACTTAAAAGTTACTATTCACCAAAAAAATATTTTAATCTCATTGAACCACATTTTGATTATTAATAACAACCATGTATATCAGATTTTTCAAATTCAAAAGACATAAGTGGTAAAATTTCATATAAAAAAAATCAGTTTTTATAAGTACCACTTAGTGGTTTCACTATTCATCAAAAATTGAAGTTTTTCAGAAAAATACCAAAACATCACCCGAAGATATATTTGATATTCCGAATTCAAAAATGAAGTCCATTTTACAAAATTCACAACATATAAGTTGCATTAATTAATTTAATAATTAATTCCCGATGTCAGTGAAAATAGCGTGTTTTTATGAAACAATAAGTATCAAAAGCTTGACACTAGTTTAAGTCCGATTTCAAAGTGAAATTAATTCCAACGACCACTATTGGATTTAATGGTAAAAATATATTATAATTTCACTTTAAAACCAATTCAAAAGATAATCTAATCATCTTTATAAATTTAGATTAAAAAGTGGTTTTGAATTAAAATACAACATTTTACACTATTTATTAAAAAATGAACTTTATCGGAAAGATACCAAAAATTTACACAAAGTAAATTTTGATGTCCCGATTATAAAGAAGAGTTATATTTGGTCCAATAGAATTTATAAGATCGATCAAAACTATATTTAATGATGGTTCGCCGTCAAAAGGTGATAAGTGGACCTTTCGTGAAAAATAGAGTATATAAGCCTAAAATTGAATTCTTTTAGTATTTTAAGCCTTTATCCATTATTAGATAAATGTAAAAACATTTAACAAACATATATAATCATATTTTAGTTATTTCTATCCATTCCAGCTAGTACAACGGCTACGTGTTAACTAACATTTAAAATAATATTATTTTATTACTAGTGTGCAACGTACGATTTCAAAGAAACTCTTTGTTGTGTATCAGGTACGCTATCGAACATAGCAACCCCTTTAAAGTAAAATTAATATTTAATTCGCAAATATTAATAAATATGAAAATGTATTATTCTTTATTTACCTGGGATGTTACATCCTTCCCCCCTTTTGGGAATTGCGTCCTCGCAATTTTATTCACTTATCAAAATAAGTGGGGGTATCTATCCCTCATAGCATTTTCAGATTCCCAAGTTTCCTCTTCAACCATATGGTTTTTCCACGAAACCTTTACCTGGTGAATTACCTTATTTCGTAACACTTTCTCTCTTCGATCAAGAATCTAGACTGGTTGTTCTTCATAAGATAGGTTCTCTTCCAGCTGAACTACCTCTGGACTCAAAACATGAGATGGATCTGGCATATACTTCCTCAACATCGAAACATGAAAAAAATTGTGTACCTGAGATAAACTCGGAGGTAAAGCCCCTCGATAAGCAACTGATCCAACTTTCTCCAGAATTTCATATGGTCCAATAAACCTTGGACTCAGCTTTCCTTTCTTACCAAATCTTATCACACTTTTCCAAGGAGAAACCTTGAGAAAAACATGATCACCTACCTCGAAAGATAGATCCTTCCTTCGGTTATCCGCATAACTCTTCTGCCTGCTCTGAGCTATTCTCTTGTGTTTCTGAATCAGCTGAACTTTTTCTGCCATCTCTTCTACCAATTCTGGTCCCATCAACATCCTTTCACCCACTTCATCCCAGAAAGCTGGAGTTCGACACCTCTTCCCATATAACGCCTCAAATGGTTCCATCTGTATACTGGAATGAAAACTGTTATTATATGAAAATTCAACCAAAGAAAGATGTGGGTCCCAACTTCCCTGATAATCCATCGAACAAGCTCATAGCATATCCTCCACGGTCTGAATTGATCGTTCTGACTGCCCATCTGATTGAGGATGAAATGTTGTACTAAAATTTAATTTAGTACCGAATGACTTCTGAAGGCCTTTCCAAAAGTTATAAGTAAACCTGGGATCTCGATCGGACACAATGGAGAGAGGAACTCCATGTAACCTGACTATTTCTTTAAGATAGAAACGGGAAACTTGATCTAGTGAAAAAGTATCTCGTATATCAAGGAAATGAGCAGATTTAGTCAAGAGATCAACAATAAACAGATTGCATTATTACCTCAAGATGTCTTTGGTAATACCACAACAAAGTCCATGGATATATTCTCCCATTTACACTTTGGCACTGGTAGAGGCTGGAGCATCCCTTTCAGTAACTGCCACTCTGCTTTAACCTGTTGACAAGTCAAACACTTCACAGTAAAATCAGCAATATCTCTTTTCATTCCATCCCACCAGTAATACTCCCGCAGATCTCTGTACATCTTAGTACTGCCAGGATGAACTGAGAACGAAGAACTAAGAGCTTCACATAACAACTCTCTCTTCAACTTTGAATCACAAGGCACACACAATCTCTTCCCAAACCTCAAAAAACAATCATTATCAATGTTGAATTCAGGCGACTTACACTTCTGAACTAGCTCTACCTTTTTCTGTGACTCACGGTCTTGCTTCTGTGCTTGCTTGATTCTGTCTGAAAGGGAAGATGTCACTGATACCTGAAACAAAACAGAAGGACATCATACACAAACAAATTCCATGCCAAAGTTCATCAAATCAAAAACCAAAGGATCTCGTTCCAAACGTATCATGGTTAATGAAGCATTACGTTTTCGACTCAAAGCATCGGCCACTTTATTTGCTTCTCCTGGATGGTAATGAATTGTACAATCATAATCCTTGATTAATTACAGCCATCTCCTCTGTCTCATGTTCAATTCTTTCTGATTGAATATATACTTTAAACTTTTGTGATCAGTATATATTTCACGTTTTACTCCATACAAATGATGGCTCCAAATTTTTAAAGCAAAAACAACAGCAGCTTATTCCAAATCATGTGTAGGGTAATTTACCTCATGAGTTTTCAACTGACGTGAAGCATAAGCAATTACCTGATCATTCTGTATAAGGAAACAGCCAAGTCCCTTCAACGAAGCATTACTGTATATTACAAACTCACCATTCCTGGAAGGAAGTGCCAAAACTAGAGCATTCACCAATCTTCTTTTCAACTCTTGAAAACAATCATCACATTCTTTTTTCTAGATAAACTTAACACCCTTCCGAGTTATCTTAGTCATTGGACTAGATAACCGTGAAAAATTTTCTACAAACCTTTGGTGGTAACCTGCCAAACCAAGAAAAATACGGATCTCAGTTACATTTTTGGGTCTTGGCCATTCATCAACAACTTTTGTTTTAGCAGGATCATCTGTTATGTCATCTTTTGAAACAATATGACCAAGGAAAGAAATTTGTTGCAACCAAAACTCACACTTGCAGAATTTCCCATACAATTTATTTTCTTTGAAGATTTAAAAAAATAACCCTTAAATGTCTTCCATTCACCTATTCACTTTTAGAAAATACCAAAATATCATCAATAAAAACAACCACCATTTATAACCTGATTCATTTGAGCCATCAGTGCAGTAAACTGCTCAATTCTGATTCTGACCATCTCTGGTTGCTGATTTGAATGGTCATTTCCCTCTGTATGCATTCCTAGAAAAGCTGTTCTGTTTCCTCTATGGAAAACCATTCTTATCACAGAAATATATTAGTCGAAGAAACATGGTAATCCGTAAATGCTCTATCATTTGAGTCGTACCATAAATTAACTTATAATTTAACAATTTTCTAACACCTAAAGTTGTCTAAACCGACCTTTGATACCAACTATAAGGCCCCAGACTTAAAAATTACATAATATTGAATTAAATGAATAATTCACATTGAGGATATTTTTAGGTTTAGAGTTTTAATGAATTAGAATATAACAATTACATCTCAAAAGATTTACAAAGTAGACACTTCTACCATGTTTCCATAGAATAAAAAACTCCTAAAAAGAAACATATCTACTTCCATGTTTTATATAGCATGACATTCTCTTGATCTAATCATTGACCTTATTCCACATTAAGTCCTGTGAAAAACATTTCAAAAAAACTTGGGGTGAGCATAAAAAGCTCAGTAAGGTATACACAAAGAATGAAAATTGTTAGTTTTTCAAACATCAAGTATACCATGTATACTTTATCAAAGTAATACCTTCACCTTCATGAAGTAGTAAAAAACTCTTCACTGAATAAAATATCATTACTTACCTTTTTGTAACAAAATTATTACCATAAAACCCATATAAAGAACACATAACATATATAAAGGTAACTTGGGACATAAACATATTTCAGTGGAATAACCATATGATTGACTTCCACACATATCACTTAATGGAATAGCCATATGGCCAACTTCCATACATACTTAATGAAATAGCCATGCCGCCGACTTCCATACATACATAATGGAATAGCCATACGGCCGACTTTCATACCCAATGCATTGGAGGTTATAACGTAACCACCCGTCCTGGTATTCACGGCACCACCCGTCATATGGTTTATCACGTAACCACCCGTTAAAATGTCCAAGTACCAATATAAAATCATAAAACATAAAACCAATATAAAGGAATGATAAAATTTCCACATTTAAATCCCAATATATCATAAATATATTGAAATAATAGAATCCTTTATCAAAACCATTTTCAATACCAAAATACATAAAAGAGTATATGGTATTTATTTTATTTTAAAAACATTACGGCTTGTTGAGGAAGCCAAAGAACAAATAATCCTCGCGGCGGCGAAAAAGGTCGTTTTCACCGCGTACGTTAAAAGAAACATTCCTTTTTGTCGTTTTGTAAAACGCTTCGTAGAAAAATATTCCTTTTGTATAAAAGTAAAAGTCAAAGGGGTTTATACACCATTATAAAAGAAAGTTGTGTATAAAAGGAAATATGCTTCAATGAAAGGAGATTGAGACGAAGTCCCTTACCTCGGGTCCGACTTGACTCGGTCGTTCTTTAACGTCCTGAATAATAAACTTGAGTTAATTTCTACTTCATTAAGAACCTTTTTAAAGTTAATTATTCCTTTTATATCACTTATTGCAATGTTATAAACATTATGTAACCATTTAAGTTAATAATTTTTGTTTTGTCGATATTTGGTTCTTAAGTCAAAAGTGGACTTCTTACAATTACATGTTGTTCGTGTGGTCAAAGGATCTTTATATCCAGAATGAAATTCTTGATTTGGATATCATATATATCATATATATCCCGAATATACATGTATTTATAATATTACATAATCATTTAGAGGTAAGAAATGAAATGCACCGTTCATGGAGACGGTAAGCCGTACGTACGCATGAACGCTACTTTCATTTCATTGTCATGTTAATGGAATTAAAACTAAATGATAGGTATTTATATTTTAATTCCAGATTTATATTAATCATTTAGATGTATCATTAATTATATATATCCACTATATACATGTAATTTTAATAGTACATAAAATTTGGGGATAAGAAATGAAATGCACCGTTAATGGAGACGGTAAGCCGTACGTACGCATGAACGCTACTTTCATTTCTATCTCATAATTTAATGGAAAGAAATAATAATGATATAGAGGTATATTATAATTTCAGTATAACATCATATATAATAACTTTAAATCCATCCTTTATACGTCCCACATATGTCATTAACGAATCACATCACATTGAGGGGGCGGTATTCCGCACTTCCTTAAATGAAGATATCGTGTTTACCCATAATGGAAACCATAAAGGTATGCCCAAAAATAAAAATACAGAAGCTTAAGGAAATCATAAACATATTATATATCATATATAAATATAGTGTCATCTTAATGGCCACCTTTGAAGGTTTTAAAAGAATGTTGAACAATCATCGTTTCGGGAGGCAAAAATTCACCATCCACGCAAACAGTATGTTCTTTAACCATTAGATGTAGGTGTGTGTAAGTGTAGCTCGGATACTTCTTATAAAAACATCATATTATATTGAGGATACTGAAGTTATTACAAAAGAAAAGAATAAAAGATTTTAGGGGGTTGGAGAAGCAAAATAAAACAAAAGGACTCAAAAGAAGGCATTACCTTAAAATCGGGTAACTCTCTTAGATTTGAGCTCAAAGGCTTCCTTGGGAAGACTTCTGCCCAAATTGAGGCATCAAGGGGAAATAGATTGATGTGGAGAGCCAAAATGGGAATGTTTTGGCCGAGCCAAAGGCTTTGGGAGTGTGGGTAAGGAGGTAGAGGTGGGGGCCTTTTATAAGAGGAGAGGAGGGGCACTCTTGGAAGGTAAAGAAAAGTCACTTTATTTTAAAATGGAATTCGGATTTAAGAGGCCCCACATTGATTTTTTTCGAGGATAAGGTGATAAGGGTTAGAAATCCACCCATACAATAGGTTTTGTCTATGTGTAGGTCTTAGAGTTTACATTATCATTCCATTTTATTTAAATCGTTAAATAATGAGGTCATCACTGCATCATCATGATGTCATACATAATTTAATTTATATAATGTCTAAAAATTATAAAAAAAAACTATGATGTAGGAACTCTTTTTAAATTTCTAATGAATATTTATAGTAAAACATATGAATTTTATAACCCCATGTAAAAAATGGTTTAGTAGAACATCTCATGTGTGTGTCATTTTTACTTTAACATTAAATAAAAAGTTATTTATGTCATTTCCCAACCAAAGTGGCTCCATGGGGTCCCCAAGTTTACCCATGGAATTTCTTGGTCGGACATGACACATCCAATAAGGGTAGGACATTTTTCAAGTTATTTTCATTTTATTATAATAACATTTTTTCCTTAAATTGCACTAATTACCTCTAATCGCGATTAAGAACTTAAAAGTTACTATTCACCAGAAAAATATTTTAATCTCATTGAACCACATTTTACTTCTTAATAACAACCATTTATTTCGGATTTTTGAAATTCAAAACACATAAGTGATAAAATTTCATTTAAACGAAAAATCATTTTTTATAAGTACCACTTAGTGGTTTCACTATTCATCAAAAATTGAAGCTTTTCAGAAAAATACCAAAACCTCACCCTAAGCTATATTTGATTTTCCAAATTCAAAAATGAAGTCCATTTTACAAAATTCACAACATATAAGTTGCATTAATTAATTTAATAATTAATTCCGGCTGTTAGAGCAAATAGCGTGTTTTTATGGAACAATAAGTATCAAAAGATTGACACTAGTTTATGTCCGATTTCAAAGTGAAATTAATTACAATGACAACTATTGGATTTAATGGTAAAAATATTTTCTAATTTCACTTTAAAACCAATTCAAAAGATAATCTAATCATCTTAAAAAATTATATTAAAAAGAGGTTTTGAATTAAAATACAACATTTTACACTATTCATTAAAAAAATGAACTTTATCGGAAAGATACCAAAAATTTACACAAAGTAAATTTTGTTGTCCCGATTCTAAAGAAGAGTTATATTTAGTCCAATATAATTTATAAGATCAATCAAAACTATATTTAATGACGGTTCTCCATTAAAAGGTGATAAGTGGACTATTCGTGAAAATTAGAGTATATAAGCCAAAATTTGAATTCTTTTCGTATTTTATGCATTTATCCATTATTAGATAAATGTAAAAACATTTAACAAACATATATAATCATATTTTAGTTATTTCTATCCATTCCCTCCAGTACAATGGCTACATGTTAACTAACATTTAAAATAATATTATTTTATTACTAGTGTGCAACGTACGATTTCAAAGAAACTCTTTGTTGCGTATCGGGTACGCTATCGATCATAGCAACCCCTTTAAAGTAAAATTAATATTTAATTCACAAATATTAATAAATATGAAAATGTATTATTCTTTATTTACCTAGGATGTTACATCCTTCCCCCCTTTTTGGAATTGCGTCCTCGCAATTTTATTCACTTATCAAAATAAGTGGGGGTATTTATCCCTCATAGCATTTTCAGATTCCCACGTTGCCTCTTCAACCATATGGTTTTCCATAAAACCATTACCTGGTGAATTACCTTATTTCGCAACACTTTCTCTCTTCGGTCAAGAATCTGTACTGGTTGTTCTTTATAAGACATGTTCTCTTCCAGCTGAACTACCTCTGGACTCAAAACATGAGATGGATCTGGCATATACTTCCTCAACATCGAAACATGAAAAACCCTGTGTACCAGAGATAAAATCGGAGGTAAATCCACTCTGTAAGCAACTGATCCAACTTTCTCTAGAATTTCATATGGTCCAATAAACCTTGGACTTAGCTTTCTATTCTTACCAAATCTCATCACACTTTTCCAAGGAGAAACCTTGAGAAAAGCTTGATCACCTACCTCGAAAGATAGATCCTTCCTCCGGTTATCCGCATAACTCTTCTGCCTTCTCTGAGCTGTTCTCATGTGTTTCTGAATCGGCTGAACTTTTTTTGCCATCTCTTCTACCAATTATGGTCCCATCAACTTCCTTTCACCCACTTCATCCCAGAAAGCTAGATTTCGACACCGCTTCCTATATAACTCCTCAAATGGTGCCATCTGTATACTCGAATGAAAACTGTTATTATATGAAAATTCAACCAAAGAAAGATGTTGGTCCCAACTTCCCTGATAATCCATCGAACAAGCTCGTAGAATATCCTCCAAGGTCTGAATTGTTCGTTCTGACTGCACATCTGATTGAGGATGAAATGTTGTACTGAAATTTAATTCAGTACCCAACGACTTCGGAAGGCCTTTCCAAAAGTTATAAGTAAACCTGGGATCACGATCGGACACAATGGAGAAAGGAACTCCATGTAACCTGACTATCTCTTTAAGATACAAATGGGAAATTTGAACTAGGGAAAAAGTATCTCGTATAGCAAGGAAATGAGCAGATTTAGTCATGTGATCAACAATAACCCAGATTGCATTATTACCTCGAGATGTCTTCAGTAATCCCACAACAAAGTCCATGGATATATACTCCCATTTACACTCTGGCACTGGTAGAGGCTGAAGCATCCCTTTCGGTAACTGCCACTCTTCTTTAACATGTTGACAAGTCAAACACTTCATAGTAAAATCCGCAATATCTCTTATCATTCCATCCTAGTAGTAATACTCCCACAGATCTCTATACATCTTAGTACTGCCAGGATGAACTGAAAACGAAGAACTATGAGCTTCACATAACAACTTTCTCTTCAACTGTGAATCACAAGGCACACAAAATCTCTTCCCAAACCTCAAAACACAATCATTATCAATGTTGAATTCAGGCAACTTACCCTTCTGAACTAGCTCTACCTTTTTCTGCGACTCACTGTCTTGCTTCTATGCTTGCTTGATTCTGTCTGATAGGGAAGATTTCACTGATACCTGAAACAAAACAGAAGGACTTCCTACACAATCAACTTCCATGACAAAGTTCATCAAATCAAAAACCAAAGGATCTCGTTCCAAACGTAGCATGGTTAATGATGAATTAATTTTTCGACTCAAAGCATCGGCCACTTTATTTGCTTCCCCCAGATGGTAATAAATTGTACAATCATAATCCTTGATTAATTATAGCCATCTCCTCTGTCTCATGTTCAATTCTTTCTGAGTGAATATATACTTTAAACTTTTTTGATCAGTATATATTTCACATTTTACTCCATACAAATGATGCCTCCAAATTTTTAAAGCAAAAAAACAACAGTAACTAATTCCAAATCTTGTTTAGGGTAATTTACCTCATGAGTTTTCAACTGACGTGAAGCATAAGCAATTACCTGATCATTCTGCATAAGGACACAACCAAGTCCCTTCAACGAAGAATCACTGTATATAAAGAACTCACCATTCTTGGAATGAAGTTCCAAACTTAGAGCACTCACCAATCTTCTTTTCAACTCCTGAAAACAATCATCACATTCTATTATCCAGATAAACTTAACACCCTTCTGAGTTAGCTTAGTCATTGGACTAGATAACCGTGAATAATTTTCTACAAACCTTTGGTGGTAACCTACCAAACCAAGAAAACTATGTATCTCGGTTACATTTGTGGGTCTTGGACATTCTTCAACAACTTTTGTTTTAGAAGGATCAACAGTTATGCCATATTTTGAAACAATATGACCAAGGAAAGAAATTTGATGCAACCAAAACTCACACTTCCATAATTTCCCATACAATTTATTTTCTTTTAAGATTTAAAAAAATAACCCTTAAATGTCTTCCATTATCATCTTCACTTTTAGAAAACACCAAAATATCATCAATAAAAACAACCACCATTTATAACCTGATTCAACTAAACCATCAGTGCAGTAAACTGCTCAATTCCAATTCTAACCATCTCTGGTTGCTGATTTGAATGGTCATTTCCCTCTGTATGCCTTCCCAGAAAAGCTGTTCTGTTTTCTCTATAGAAAACCATTCTTATCACAGAAATATCTTAGGTGAAGCAACATGGTAATCCGTAAATGCTATATCATTTCAGTCATACCATAAATTAACTTATAATTTAACAATTTTTTAACTCATAAAGTTGTCTAAACCGACCTCTGATACCAACTATAAGGCCCCAGCCTTAAAAATTACTTAATATTGAATTAAATGAATAATTCACATTGAGGATCTCTTTAGGTTTAGAGTTTTAAGAATTAGAACATAACTATTACATCTCAAAATATTTACAAAGTAGACACTTCTACCAAGTTTCCGTTGAATAAAAAACTCTTAAAAAGAAACATGTCTAGTTCCATGTTTTATATAGCACGACATTCCCTTGATCCCATCCTTGACCTTATTCCACATTAAGTCCTATGAAAAACATTTCAAAAAAACTTGGGGTGAGCATAAAAAGCTCAGTAAGGTATACGCAAAGAATGAAAACGATTAGTTTTTCAAACATCAAGTAAACCATGTATACTTTATCAAATTAATACATTCACCTTCATGATGAAGTAAAAAACTCTTCACTGAATAAAATATCATTACTTACCTTTTTGAAACCAAATTATTACCATAAAATCCATATAAAGAACATATAACATATATAAACGTAACTTTGGACATAAACATACTTCAGTGGAATAACCATACGGTTGACATCTACACATATCACTTAATGGAATAGCCATACGGCCAACTTCCATACATACTTAATGGAATAGCCATGCGGCCGACTTCCATACATACTTAATGGAATAGCCATACGGCCGACTTTCATACCCAATGCATTGGAGGTTATAACGTAACCACCCGTCCTGGTATTCACGGCACCACCCGTCATATGGTTTATCATGTAACCACCCATTAAAATGTTCAAGTACTAATATAAAATCAGAAAACATAAAACCAATATAAAGGAATGATAAAATTTCCACATTTCAATCACAATATATCATAAATATATTGACATAATAGAATCCTTTATCAAAACCATTTTCAATACCAAAATACATAAAAGATTATATGTAATTTATTTTATTTTAAAAACATTACGGCTTGTTGAGGAAGCCAAAGACCAAATAATACTCGCGGTGGCGGAAAAGGTCATTGTCACCGCGTACGATAAAAGAAACATTCCTTTTTGTCATTTTGTAAAACGCTTCATAGAATAAGATTCCTTTTTATAAAAGTAAAAGTAAAAGGGGTTTATACACCATTAGAAAAGAAAGTTGTGTATAAAACGAAATATGCCTCAATGAAAGGAGATTGAGACGAAGTCCCTTACCTCGGGTCCGACTTGACTCGATCGTTCTTTAACGTCCTGAATAATAAACATGAGTTAATTTCTACTTGAATAAGAACCTTTTTAAAGTTCATTATTCCTTTTATATCACTTATTGCCATGTTATAAACATTATGTGACCATTTAAGTTAATATTGTTTGTTTTGTCGATATTTGGTTCTTAAGTCGAAAGTGGACTTCTTACAATTACATTTTGTTCGTGTGGTCAAAGGTTTTTTATATCCAGAATGACATTCCTGATTTGGATAGCATATATATCATATATATCCAGAATATTCATTTATTTATAATATTACATAATCATTTAGAGGTAAGAAATGAAATGCACCGTTCATGGAGACGGTAAGCCGTACGTACGCATGAACGCTACTTTCATTTCTTTGTCATATTAATGGAATTAAAACTAAATGAGAGGTATGTATATTTTAGTTATAGAATTATATTCATCATTTAGATGTATCATTAATTATATATATACATTATATACATGTACTTTTAATATTACATTACATTTGGGGATAAGAAATGAAATGCACCGTTCATGGTGACGGTAAGCCGTACGTACGCATGAACGCTACTTTCATTTCAATCTCATACTTTAATGGAAAGAAATAATAATGATATAGATTTATATTATAATTCCAGTATAACATAATATATAATAACTTTAAATACATCCTTTATACGTCCCACAAATGGAATTAACGAATCACATCACTTTGAGGGGGCGGTAGTCCGCACTTCCTTAAATGAAGATATCGTGTTTACCCATAATGGAAACCATAAAGGTATTCCCAAAAAGAAAAATAAAGAAGATTAAGGTAAACATAAACATATTATATATCATATATAAATATAGTTTCATCTTAATGGACACCTTTGAAGGTTTTAAAAGAATGTTGAACAATCATCTTTTCGGGAGGCATAAATTCACCATCCATGGAAACAGTATGTTCTTTAACCATTAGATGTAGGTGTGTGTAAGTGTATCTAGAATAATTCATATAAAAAAATCCTAGTATATTGAGGATACTGTATTTGTTACAAAAGAAAAGAATAAAAGAGTTTAGGGGGTTGGAGAAGAAAAATAAAACAAAAGGACTCAAAAGAAGGCATTACCTTAAAATCGGGTAACTCTCTTAGATTTGAGCTCAAAGGCTTCCTTGGGAAGACTTCTACCCAAAGTGAGGATTAAAGGAGTATGAGAGGCATGTGGATAGACAAAATGGTCAAGTGGTGGCCGATACAAAGGCTTTGGGAGTGTGGGTAAGGAGGTAGAGGTGGGGGCCTTTTATAAGAGGAGAGGAGGGACACTGTTGGAAGGTAAAGAAAAGTCACTTTATTTTAAAATGGTATTCGGATTTAAGAGGTCCCACAGTGTTGTGTTTCAAGTATATGGTGATAAGGGTTCGAAATCCACCCAACCAATAGGTTTTTTCCATGTGTAGGTCTTAGATTTTACATTATCTTTCCATTTTATTTAAATCGTTAAATAATGAGGTCATCATTGCATCATCATGATTTCATACATAATTTAATTTATTTAATGTCTAAAAATTATAAAAAATTACTATGATGTAGGAAACATTTTTTTATTTCTAATTAATATTTATAGTAAAAAATCTGACTTGTATAACCCCATGTAAAAATTGGTTTAGTAAAACATTTCAATGTGTGTGTCATTTTTACTTTAACATTAAATAAAAAGTTATTTATGTCATTTCCCAACCAAAGTGGCTCCATGGGGTCCCCAAGTTTACCCATGCCATGTCTTGGTCGGCCATGACACATCCAATAAGATTAGGACATGTTTCAAGGTATTTTCATTTTATTATAATATCATTTTTTGCCTTAAATTGCACTAATTACCTCTAATCGCGATTAAGAACATAAAAGTTACTATTCACCAAAAAATATTTTAATCTCATTGAACCACATTTTACTTCTTAATAACAACCATGTATGTCGTATTTTTGAAATTCAAAACACATAAGTGGTAAAATTTCATTTAAACGAAAAATCAGTTTTTATAAGTACCACTTAGTGGTTTCACTATTCATCAAAAATTGAAGTTTTTCAGAAAAATACCAAAACTTCACCCTAAGATATATTTGATATTCCGAATTCAAAAATAAAGTCCATTTTACAAAATTCACAACATATAAGTTGCATTAATTAATTTAAAAATTAATTCCTGTTGTCAGAGCAAATAGCGTGCTTTTATGAAACAATAAGTATCAAAAGATTGACACTAGTTTAAGTCCGATTTCAATGTGAAATTAATTCCAACGACCACTATTGGATTTAATGGTAAAAAATATATTTTAATTTAACTTTAAAAGAAATTCAAAATATAATCTAATAATCTTAAAAAATTAGATTAAAAAGTGGTTTTGAATTAAAATACAACATTTTACACTATTCATTAAAAAATGAACTTTATCGTAAAGATACCAAAAATTTACACAAAGTAAATTTTGATTTCCCGATTCTAAAGAAGATTTATATTTGGTCCGATATAATTTATAAGGTCGATCAAAACTATATTTAACGACAGTTCGCCGTCAAAAGGTGATAAGTGGACCTTTCGTGAAAATTAGAGTATATAAGCCTAAATTTGAATTCTTTTTGTATTTTAAGCCTTTATCATTTATTAGATAAATGTAAAAACATTTAACAAACATATAAAATCAAATTTTAGTTATTTCTATCCATTCCCGCCAGTACAATGGCTACGTGTTAACTAACATTTAAAATAATATTATTTTATTACTAGTGTGCAACGTACGATTTCAAAGAAACTCTTTGTTGCGTATCGGGTACGCTATCGAACATAGAAACCCCTTCAAAGTAAAATTAATATTTAATTCGCAAATATTAATAAATATGAAAATGTATTATTCTTTATTTACCTGGTATGTTACATATATGCCCTTGATATTCTCATAATATATATTCCAATTCATGTTTCACTCAGTTCATGAAATCCATTTTTGAGATATTCTAAAAATTAACATTATTATTTCTTAGTGAGAGGTTCGTCTCGACTGATATATATATATATATATATATATATCTTCAATAACATAAGACTAAATTTTTAATTATATAGTGTAATTAACTTCATTATTCATAAGATCTTTGTTTTAATGCATTTTTGTGATAATGAAACTTCATTTAACAATGTGAACTACTTATTCTATACTAAAAATTTTCATATCACATTATTTTTAATATATCTATCATTTAAATGGATTGAAAAAATTATCAAAAATAAATTGTTTCATTTTTCATGTTCCTAGATGTACATAAGAACCCCACCAAATGAACTGTAATACAAAAATAAAATCATCCCAGATTCAAGTGTATACAAAACGAATGAGAATAATTCTAGAAAAAACTAATAATTTAAAAAAAATTCTTAATATCATCCATAATATTAATGTTTTCACATCATCAAATCACAATAGCATAAATGATTTTAGAGTTTATAAATGTAATAAATTGATCTATGGTCAATTTTCTTACAATAAAAACTAGGTTGTCACAACGTAAAAGATATCTTCCTATGTACTTAATTATTACTATGAAACCCTTATATGTTTCTCATCCATGATATAGTTATATTTTTATTATAGTATTCACCTTTGAATATGTAATAGATGGGTAGGTTCATGCGGCAAACTAGAGGTTATAGAGAATCTATAGTGGTTGGATGTGATATTAGTAACAGTGGGGTTTTTATTGGCATGATTATTATATGATTCACTCAAAATAGATAAATTTGTGTATGTTGTATAGTGGTCACATGAGGACTCATCACAAATAAGTTTCAACTACCATGATGGGGTCCCTAATATATGATTGTGGTCACTATTGGATCAAAATAGTTCTTTCTAAGATACCCTAGAATGTTTTCCCTTTACCTAGCTCTAAAAAGCAACATGCCTTCATCATAGTTCTCTATTACAACCTTAATCCATCCCCATGTCCTTCTGTGGTCTTGGTTTATGACTCAAGTTCTATCAACTCATCCTCTCATCATTCTTGGTCAGCAACCCATGAGGATGTTGGATACACTATTTGAACCTATCAATATACTATGTTTTAAAAAACAACTAGAGTTTATTTACAGTTCTAGAATTAGTCCTTTTATAGTTAAAAAGTCCAATCTTTTTCATCTATAAATGTCTTTTTACATCAATAAAATTAAATTCTTTTAATAAAAAAATATTTTACTTATACATAAATCCAATTAATTGTTTAAATCAATTATAATTTGAATAATTGACTTATTAATTAATATAATTGATAAATTAGAAATTAAAAAATTATTCATGAGTTAACAACATAAAATAAACCCAATAAACTAATCTTCTCATAAGGAATATATTCTCCTCTAAAATCACAATGATGTTCCAGGATAGAATTATTTAAATCTTAGGATTTCAAAATAAAAAACACACCGAAAATAAAATTTTCATTCCATATTTTACATAAAAATACATTTTCAATGCCGGATAATTTCGTTAAAAATTATATTTAACAATATATATTATATTTCCCATTAATATTTATAATTATTGTTATAACATATATGGAGATATTGAGTTTCATTATTACCAGGAATTCATATTGTGATATAACTTACATTGAATTTTTTTCATCACACAAAGAAATAATTTATTGGATTTATACTCAAAATTAAGTATATTCCCCTAACAATAAGATTGAAATGAATTAAAAATATCCACCCCATAAATTCTTCGAAAAAAATTATATGTGATAAATTCGAGTAAGGGATCACATGAATTTTATGATTTAAGTATGTGGATATGGATGCGAAAAAAAACATTATGTCCCTTGTGGTGGTATAAATATTATTAACATTTCATGATAAAAAAAATTCAATGGAAATGAAATACTCATAATCAATAATTGGATCTCTAAATACGTCTACAAAAATTTAAATACTCATTAAGTAATGAATAAAATGAATGAATTACTATATTTTTTTTAAATAATTTATTTTCACATATCTTGATTTTTCATCAATATTTCTAAACCATTATTTTTTATAACCCATTTATTTTTATAGAGAATAATTTTTAAAAACCTAGATTGTAATAAATAATAAATAATTAATTTCACTCCTGAATCATCTCCCAAAATCTATTTAATCATCTTGGAAACATATATTTAATGTGATTTTTTTACATCATGGAAACACAAAACTCCACACTAGAACCATTGAATATTACACAAATAATAACGAGTAAGAGTGGGGAGGATAAATTAATCATGTAAAGAGGATCCCTTTATCAATGGTTATTAATAGAAACTATGATATTAAAACAATGATACAAATGTGATGATTGTTCTGAAAGATAAAGGAATAAAATAAATATTTAACATTAATAATAAATTTGATTTTGTAAAATCTTATCTTTGAGGAGATATAAATTTTTATTCTAGAAGATCTATGTTTCATATGTGTACTATAATAAATGGGTAAAAATGGATTGTAAAATATCACACAATAATCCTCACCAAAATATCAAATACATAATAAGAGTTAATCAATCATGGAAAATTACACCATAATAAACTAATCGATATAGATATAAAAAATTATGAGTATGAAACATATAAAATGAAATATTAATTAGATAAATCAACTAGTTCTTATATATCATGATTCCTTAAATCAATGCCCATATATTTATCTCTAATAATTCAATCTCACATATGAATCATTAAATATTATTAATAATAAAATATAAAACTATGAATAATTTATTTCATATTTAGTTTTTTTATTATGTATTAAATTATAGTGAACAATATAAGTGCGGAATGAATTATTCTTTTCTAAAAATGAAAAATATATTCAAAAAATAAAAACCATATATCATTGTGAAAACGATAAATAATTGACCATCAAATTCAAATATTTTCTTGAATAGATTATTCTTTTAATCCAACTGTTTCTTCCTCTAATCATAATGGATATATACGAGAAAATACACATGTGATATGATAATGTTAATTAACATATAAGATAAAAATGAGATAGGGGATTGAAATTTGTAATGAAAAAAAATATTAAATTAATTTTTATATAAAAAATTCAACAAATAACATCTTGTATGAAAATTATAAACACAAGATATATCCATTATGTGCATTGGTTTTGGTAGTTTAGTTCAACATTACCAATTTTTAGTTATATGACATAGGCTTGTAAAGAAGTTACCTAATCTCAATTTAGAAGATTTTTAAATTATGATTTATCCATTAATATAGTGATTCATCCCTTTATTAGAGATTAAATTCACTCATTTGTGAAGAAATATATTATCTACATCATGCTCACAATCCACCAGTGATTTGTTATCATAGAAAAATATAATGTTATTTTATAGTCTATGAAAACCTATGGGAACTCTATATATTATCTATGGACTAAATTTAATCACCATTATTCTGTTCTTTTCAACTTATTTCTTACCTTATTTACCTCTTATTTATCATTTTTTATCTAAAAACAAACTAATTCGATGCATCCCTAAATTGTAGTAGTTACATAAAACTATCTCTTTATGGAAACAACATGATTATTTCATAGATAAATTTCATATTCTTTATCATACCAATTTTCATTAAAAAGTTCATTTATATATTGATATAAATTAAACATTCTCACAACCAACTAGAATAGATAACTATACATGTTTCATATAAAATATAACTCATTACCAATATAGGAATAATGTTCGAAAGATAACATGTATCCGTTATTAATTAATGTCAATGAATATAAATTGAATAATGAAATCAAACATAAAAACATGGACTAAAATTAATTCAATAATACATTATTACAGACTCATAAATGTATCTGAAATTTGAATAGAAGAATTTTGGGCTTCAATTCCTCTATTCTTAGGCTCTAGAAAACTGATTATGAAAATACAATCACACACACTCTTAAAACACATACAAAAATCTATAACTTTTATGTTTCAATATTATCTATAATGGAAAATCCACTAGGGTCATATTTTTTCTATGGTGGAATCCATGAAACAAATAAATATATACTCTCCCCATAGTGTATTATTCATATATATTCCAAAATCATTTTATTATAGAATATTATTTTCTATAGTTTTTTTATTTGGAAATATTTAATAACACTTTAAAAATGGGAATGTTAATGTGCATTTTCATGAAAATATCCAGACATCAAATTTATTTTATTCTTCCTCCTATACCAAATCATTGAAAAAATGTCTTGGTGGATTATATGGTTGTGAGGACTCATCATCAATTTCATTTTCCTTAACATTTACACCTTCCTCCTACTTCTCCTTTATTTTAATCTCATTTTTAGTATTTTTTTATACTATATTAAAACTTATTTTGGATACATATATTATTTATTCATATAGTTGGACCTCCATTCCACCCATTAGAATTACTTTTCACCTATACTTAGGTTTTTTTAACCCATACAACCCAAAAATAATAATTAAACAAGAAATAGCTTTGATACATTTAATATGAATTAATTTATTTAATGGATGCTTAGTTGGATGGAAAACATTTCAACACTATATCCTCTATGTTGCTTATTTTTCATTAATGATAAGGTCATTTATATATTGGAACCCTTAAGATCATGGTTGGTATGATTGATATTGTTATTTTTTTATTCACCCAAATAAATTATATTATAAATTATTATATACAAAATTAGAATCATAAATGTACATACAAGGAAGATGGCTCATGGAGATCATGTCTTACATCATCATTATGAAGGACTTCATATATTCTACCATCCAATAATTATTATCAATTATATGGACATTTTTCTTTTATTTTATCCTTAGGTTTTACAATGAAATTTTAATATAGAAATAATATCTTTGATTTTATAGAATTCCTATTATAATTTCATCATTAGTGATCCTTTAGTCTATTCATCTAAGATAAATATTTTTACCTGAGATAGAACCTTATAAAATTTTCAATCAGAAATACGATGTCAATAAAATTATGGGGAAACATTCCTATCATGACATTAAACCAGTGCCTATCATCATATATCAATTCATCATCAAATAAAATGAATGTAAAATTATTAATATGAATTTTCATGGATTTTGAAAAATAAAATATTCAATAATGAAATTTTGATAATAATTAATTCCATGTTGTTATAGATGATGGGGATAAATTATGACTGAAATATAATTATTTTTCTTCAAATGGTAATCTATAAAACCATATATTTACAACATCTCTAGGGAAGATGTAAAACAAAAATATTCAAAAAACGTGAAGGAGGATTTTAGGACAAATGATTCAATATTCCTAAGGTTTCCCATGGAATTTATTTGATTTAAAAATAATTTTAATATTTTTAAGATTAATCAAATATAAGGTGTAAAAAATGGTAGAAAAATAGTTCTTTTTTGATCTTATACACTTGAAATTTTACCATAGTCTATTATACTTCGTAGCCATATGTCTCTTTAATGCACTCCTTAGTTATTTCCCTGTTTTTTTCAACTCTATCCATCACCAACTTCATAATAATTTACATAAATATGTTATTTTTTATGTTTGGATAATAATTAATTTATTCTAATAGTTTTCCATGAGTAGAGTATTCAAGTATAACAGGTTTTAGATGAAAATCATACTATGAATATAAGATGAATAACATTGGAAAATAAAACCTAAAAGTTAAAATAATAAACTAGTTATCCTAATGAACCTCATAACTAATTCCCTATAAATTGTTCAAATAATTTGGACAGTTGTATGGTTTCATTACAACCTATATGAGAATATGTTGATAATTCTTCATTGAGACAAACAATTTAGTGTTTTTTATGACACATTTTATACAATATAATTGTCTTTCTAGTGTAGAAAATTTAAACCCATGTTTTAAACCATATAGAATATGTTAAAAAAGTTACTATAATGAATAATAATAAATGAAAGAATAAAGGTAAAAATATATTATTAATCAAGAGATAAATATATGAAACGTAGTTGAATCATTTTCTTGTATTAATTAAGTAAATAAGATATGTAACTCTTCAAATATGTCACCATAATTTGGAATAAGTAAAACCCTATTCTTTTTAATCAATATCTATTTTAAAAATCCACACTTTTCTATGGATTCATAATTACAAATTTCTAGGGAATGGTTTTCCAAAAACCTTATTAATAATCACACTAATCAACTTACTTCCCATGTATGAATAAAAGTGATTTTTTAATGTATTAAACTTCACTCCCTTATCCTTAACCAATGGTAATGAATAATAAATAATTAATATATAATATAATTAATCATAAATACACTATCCCAACATGTATAAACCATAACAATATTTACTCATTTAAAATAGTCCCTCTCCACCACATTTTGGGCACTAAATATAATAACTCCATTGTAACGACCCAGATCCAAAAATCCACCCAAACAGTTCTAAACAGGGCAGGTGTTACTACCTTAGGTGCACCTGCCCAACCCTGAAGGCTAATGACTGGCAGCGAGGGGCGTATAGGTATAGTGGGGAGGCTATACCCTCTCGGAGGATAAAAATAATGGTACTGGACCAAGTATAATAATAATAAAATGTAGCAAAATAATGACTCACCAGACTCGAACCAGACCCGTAGAGCAGAAGCACATTCAATATACATAAATAGTGGAAGTAATAAATATAGACAACAGTAGCAGAAATAAACACAACATCAAGATGATTACTTGTAACCTCTACTGAGCAACAAAACATACATCCAAAGAAGTTCATACATATCTGAATATAAAAAGGTGCTAATGACTAACTAACTCTTGATATAATAGGTAAGAATGCTAATACAGAACAAAAACAAAATAGAGTAACTCTGTCTAGGTAAGACATCAAAGCCCATATCATCTCCATGCAACAACTAACGTAGCCCAGCTTCTGAAGCTGGCCTCTTTCCTGCACATAAATTCATAAAGTTTTCATGCATCCCGAATGGACCATGTAGGGTGTGAGACAAATCTCAGTAGGATACCACCCAATGGTGCATAACTATTATTAATGTTTAAGAAGGAATTAATTTATAAGAAAATATGTAAATATGAAAATGCAAAAATAAACACAAACTCCACTGGTGCTCAGTAGCCACCATGGAGTGTCACCTACTTCGACCAACGCCGGAATCTCTGTCATGTTACCTGGAACCATGTGCCCCCTGAAACCGTGTGTCTCAAGTACTGACGTCCCGAAGGAACACCCAAGAATAGTAAACTGGCACCTTGTTCCTCCTGAAAAGTAGTGCCTCAAGTGATAACATCCCGAAGGCATGCCCAAGAATAACCAGGAGGAACAATGATGTATGTCCAAAAAAGTACCAGATGGACAACGATGTCTGCCCTCAAATAACGTAACCATAGGGACCTCGATTTCTTCCCTCAAATAACGGCAATCCTCTGCCCTCAACCAAATAGCCTAAATGTTATCCCATAAAATCTCCTCACCACCAACGTGGCTTTCTATGGAAAGCACCCCAAACAAAAGTACCTAAACCACATCTATGGGGGCCTCTACCAACACGAGTGGTCAAAACCACCTCATCACGGAGTATCTCTGTGTGCACACTACTCAATGTTCTGGGTGAGCAGTAATCACCAAAATATTATCTATGCCACCACACATCTGACACCTCCTATCCCTGTGACCAATCGACTCAATTATGATGGCATCGCCATCCATGTAACCAAGTCCACGCCCCAACTCACAGTCGTACTTCCTCAAGACGACGTCCATGACACCCAATCCCATGGTCAAAACCACCCAATGTGACCCTAGCCGAGACCAACCTATGATCAGCATCACTTGAGAATATCCTGGCCATGCCCAACACCACCCACAGGGTCCAGCAGATGCAATTCAGCAATTTCATATTTAACATATTCAAACAAAAAACATAAACAGGGAAAAGATTCTTAATAGTTTAATTTATCTATGAAAGGAGTTGTCTCATACTAGCACTGAGGTCTTGAATTCCCCTAACAAAATTATATCAAGTTCAATAAACAAAAATCAATAGTTTAAAGCATTCTAATTCTAATATAACCATTTTGGCATCCCCCTTCCAAAATGCAACAATGAGCTACGACCTCTCACCTGACCCCACCTAGTAAAATTGGCAAGAGGGCATACCCAATGACATATCATCAGTCCAAAAATCAATTCAATACATAAATGAAGATAAAACGGGACCCGCTCAAAATACCCGAAAATGCAGCGAAGGCCGGGTCACCCAAACGACCACTAAAACATAAAAGAGGTATGCACCACCTACCTGAGACTCATATGATTCTAATATGATAACAACCTCCAATTATGTCTAAAATGTGGTAGATTAATGGGGTTCCAATAGATCAAACCGTGATCGAAACAGAGGTCGGATGAAGATCTCGGAGGAGAATCAAGGTACGGCAGGCTCTCCCCACTCAACTTGACGAAGTGATTGTGTTTCAGCCTCACAAAAAGACTTCTACTTGTTTTAGTGACAAAATAAAGTACATGGCGTGTAATTCATGACAACATGCCATTTATATCAATTATCTATTCATATGGAGGTTGGAATTTTGCTGACTTACTTTCCAGAACCTATCGACATGAGTACACGACATGTACCTAGGGGTACATGGTGTGTACTTCGTTTTTCTTCTCTTCCTTAATGAAATACCCATATGCCTTGTATTTATCTCTTAAACAACCAAAATACACCACGTGTCTAAGGAGGACACGGTGTGTACTTGGTTCAAACGATTCTACCCATCCAACAGGCCTACATACCCTGTATGGCCACCACACGGTCAAGGGTACATGGCGTGTCGATAACTATACACCGTGTAGTAAAAAATTTCAACATGGTTATCACCCGACATGTACTCCGTGAGAACACGGTCGGAAATCCCCTACCCTATACACAACATGTACATAAAAGTAAATGGTGTGTTGCCTAGAAATTTCCAGAAGCTTCCCAGTTTCTCTAGTTTTCTCAGGGACAAGTAAAAAATTCAATCAGGGTCGGGATTTTGACCCATTATAAAACCCCAGGTTCTTACAATCTCCCCGCCTTAATATCGATCATCCCCAAGATTTCAAATGCAACCCAGAGATGGCACCGAAAATACCAACCTGATAAATGTAACCTAGACTTTCCCAGTCTCAAAGGTCCCGAAATGTTTTTGCAAGGGGCTCCCCACCTAAGGAATCACCTAACCTGGTCTCATCCCAACAAAACTCAAAGAAAATAAGGTTTACTAACTTATTTTCCTGACAAATAGTCCTTCTGTGATGCATCATCGCCCCTTCACCTCAATGGTGCTCTTGTGTCATTCCCGAAAGCCAACATATCCCACACTACATTGGTGTCCGCCTCCACAAGGTCCTGGCACCTAGCACCTCAAGTAACATGCATCCTCAATGCCCTGATTCCCAAGGAACCTCATGTTACCCGCATCCTCGATACCCATGATTCTATGTATCTCATATATATATATATATATATATATATATATATATATATCACACACCTTATATGGTGCCAATCCCACTGACTAGCATCTAGTCAGTCCACATAAATCATGTGCATTACGTGCACTCAAAACATACATGCCTCTACAGGTCATGAAAAAAATGAAACATGGTAATCATGGCCACACCGCGGTGTACCACTAACCGTCGTCAGCTCACCAACCTACTCTGCCTCTTCCAGCTCCACAGCATGCACCTAGCCTGAAGTACGGTCTCCTGATTTTTACCCTCCCTTTTGTGCTACTCCAGCCATCGACCACTAACCACTCAGCTGGATCCCTCTATCTTTGTCATGCCCTCCACGTGCAGCTAATCCTTGGCTATCCTCTCCTGGTACCGAACCCAAACCAACTCCGGATTCCACCATCTGTCCTGGTCCCTACCTGCCTGCTGTCTAAGATGGCTGCCTGCAGAATCTCTCTAGATGCCCGACCAGTACACATGCCCAACACTCCTTGGGAGGCCAATCGCACTGAGTCCGATCATGCCCTAGTTGTCCACTCTGAAATCAAACCACTAAAAAACTGCTAGGAGGTGGTCTAGCTATGTAATTGGCCTGACTTCCCTGCTGGACCTCATCCCTTCCTCACTTCCTACTATCAAAACACTCACCTAAAGTCATCATCCAACCAACCTGAGGCATATCCCACAGGTTTCCCTCTACTATGAGTTACTAATTCACCACCTCTGAAAAAGAACATAGTTGGAAGATATTCACCTAGATCTGAATGGTGTGTCCTAAGCCATCCTCGAAGCCCCACACACTAGCCACGTCATCACATACCATACTAGGTGAAAAGTGAGACACCTCAGTGAAAGTATCTTCATAGTTCATGATGGACATGTCTCCCTGCTGAATATTCTGTAACTCTCGAGCTCTATCTACTCTTAGTGTCTCTGGATACAAGTTCTCAATGAACATTTCCTCAAAGTCCTTCCATGATATTCCCTCGTGTCTGCAATCCTGAACCTGCACATCCCACCAACACTTTTCCGGTCCTCGCAACATGTATGTGACCAGCTTGACCCTCAACCCTGGTGGCATCTCGAGCTGATCGAAGATCATCTGCATACTTTCTATCTAGTTCTCATCCATCTTCGGACCACCCTCACCCTAAAAAAGTGGCGGGTGCTGCGACTGGAACTACCACGTCAGGTATTCCATAGATGGATCTGTGCCCTGCACACCTCTATCGAACCCTTCTAAGAAATGTACTAGACAATCTCGGAGCTTCTCATCAATCCATGGCCCAAATGCTGCCAAACCTAGCTGTTGTCCGGCCTGAACTGAATCATGGACTTGTTCCTATCCCTGAGCCTATACCTATGGCTACTGCTCAACCTGAACCGGATCCTCAACCTGATCTTGCAGCTACGGCACTATACCATCCCCAGTCAGACGCTCCATCTGAGTCGCCCAAAATGGAACCCACTAAATACCATAAACGGTCATACAGCTGACCGCACTGTCATGGCACATAAAATTGATAATGTTTTTAAGGATAATATATAGTCTATGATAGACCCTAGTTT
The DNA here is from genome assembly GCA_963277665.1 of Viscum album. Lineage (NCBI taxonomy): Eukaryota > Viridiplantae > Streptophyta > Magnoliopsida > Santalales > Viscaceae > Viscum > Viscum album. The sequence continues at coordinate 632,644,822 of OY728138.1, read as the reverse complement.
GTCTCTCGAGAATCGTCGATAGGTTTTGAGTATGTATTTTTAATAAAAATTACAAGGGGGGTTGATTTTGAAAACATTTTTAAGAAAATAACATAAATTAATGATTTTAATAGTTGATAGAATAAGGTGGTGGTTTAATAATTATGATATAAGAAGATCAATTCATGTTCACTACACATGTTTGATTGTACATTGTTTTGAAAATTTCAAATTTTTTTGTTTAATTATATGGTTGAGGGTTATCAAGATATTGATTCCCCTCTGGCCTCTCTAAACGTTGCACAAAGTACCAACCCATGACACAACAATCGTGCTGTCATGGTTTGGACTTCAAGAAAAAATTAAAGGTTATCAAAGCATACTAAAATCTTATTTTATGTGTGAGAGAAATAGGATCCATGGGTTTCACAATCAGAATAACTCAAGTTTCCCACTTGAAATTTCAACCCAATCGGTGATGAAATGAAAAGCGGTTCACTTAATTAAAACCAGAAAATGAACTCAGAGGAGAAACATGTTTAGATAAAACCTAAGTGAAATAATACTCACACAAATGACACAAAGACAGTATAGTATCATGTTCCAAAACTCCCTCCCATGTCTGTGTAGCTCCCTCGAAATGATCGTCCACCGTTTAGCTCGCCATCGAGAGGAGGAGAAGGCTCGAGTGGAACTCCTTCTTCGTTGATGACCCCATATGATGATAAAGGCCTCTAGAACTCCAATTATAAGGATAAATCTCCTTTGGGTCTCCAAAATACCAAGGATTTGCCTCCTGGTTGAACATTCAAATGAAGAGCCCAAGGTGCCATTTTATAGGAAAATGGGAAGGTGGGTTTGAGCACACAGAATTATTAAATCCACTTGTCACAAGTGTTTCGACCTCCATAAAGCCTTATCTCAATTTGGAGAAAATTAAAAAGTTGTATCCCTACCAATTATCTATCTCTAACGAATTTTTAGAAAAACACAAACACATATATCCCGTGATATGGGGAGACTATATCTCACCACTTTTTACTTTGTGCGGATTTTGTATGCTGGACATATTAGGTCATAAAGGCCATCAGATGACCAAATGCATCCTGGGTTTCATCATATTAACAGCAGCCCAATAAAATTTGGACAATCTCACAAACATTCATCCCAATTGGATGCACATTCTAGTAGCAATGTGTGGATTACTTTACTGGTGTGCTTGGATCCTATGTTGTTTGGCCCATTTTTCTTAGACATTATCATGGGCCCCCCAAGTCACCTGTCACCATCAATGAAATTTTCAAGACAGGTAACATTTTCCATTTTAATAGATATAAAAAAATAAATGATTCAAACATGGAATTTAATTTTTAATTATTTTTTTAATTTAAAATACAAATTCAGTTTAATACAATAGTGTAAGGGTGAAAATGACATTGTGAATCGTGGTACGATCACACCCCCACACCTAAACATTTTCACTCCTGGGAAAATTCACATATCCAAATAAAACGATGCATATATATATATATTCCCAACATCATGAATATTTAACATTTGAGGAAATTTTAATTTACTAATGTAATGTGATCAATGCATGAACAACACCAAGGATTTATTCCTAGTTTGAATAGAAAAAGATGTCTCATAATCATATCAAAATAAAATTCAAATAAATTCATGACACTAACATAAGCATGGAATTAAAAAGTCAACCATTCCACTAACTGTCAATGTGTGTGTGTGAAAACCATTCCATGCTATTCTTTCCACTTTTTATCAAATAAATATAGGTTATTTTAACATTTTTCAGCTTTAAATGATTTTTCACCAAACCCATCCTACAGCCTTTGCAATCATATTTCATGACACACTCACTTAAGCATTCCTAGAATTCAAACCATAAGATTTTGACCAAGAAATCCCCATATTTTTCACATTTCGTCACTCCCCTCATTTATTATATGTTTTTGAAGTTCCATTTGGATCAAATATCACACTCATATCTCAACCCTTGTTTGATCTCCTCACGACTCTAATTACAATAGTTATAAAAAGATTAAAGGTCGAGGAGGATTGCTTTTTGACCTGCCTATGACACAATGTTTTTGAGGTCTTACAACAGTCGGACCTTAGGTACACATGGATAGCTCAATCTGGTATATTGATGAAACAGATCGGATAAGGAACGATGGTATGAAAATATCATCTAAAGATAAAAATATTAACCTAACATATATTTACCTTATATTAAGCAAGAAATATTTATACTTTGTTGTTTGGTGCCAAAATGTATTGAGATATTAGTGAAAATGTTTTCCAAATACTACTCACACAATGAGCAGCAATCATCTCAAATGTTTCACAGGGATACAACCATTAATATCATTTAGAGAAAATCAATTCACTAAAAATCACTCCCTGATATTAAATTCATATAGACATTCTTTTTTCCCTTCATTATGGTATTTTTAGTGCCCCCCCATTATGGTCACCACATCATGGAACTTTGAAAATTTTTATGGGGAAAAATAAATATACCATAAACAAGGAAAAAAAGAGATGAAAGGGGAAAGACAATGGAAATCCTAATGAACCCAGAAAAATGGGGAAAAGTGAAAATACGATATAGAAGTCAGAAAAAGAGAAGAAAGAAAAAATTGATTAAAATTCCTAACTATACCAGGAATGTACCAATCCCCCCCCCCACACCTAATGTTTGTAGTGTCCTCACTATAAGAAAATAGGATGTGGAAAGGAAGGATAAAACCTAGTGATTTTCTTTCATAGATTTCTTCTTGAACTTGGAGTTCCTCCATCAGGGACTCTAGAATGGATTCATGGAAGTGCTTCAACTGCTGCCCACTAATAGTGAATGTTTTCTTGGTTTCTTCATTTTAAACCTAGACAAAACTAAATAGAGGGACTTTAATAATAGTGTATGGTCCAAACCAGCGGGAACGAAGCTTACCTAGTTGAAACATCAGACTTTCATTATAAAGGAGGACTTTCTTGCACAATGTGGAACTGACGATGAAGGATAAGACCGTTATGGGCAGCCTTGGTTCTCTCCTTATTAATCCTAGAGTTTTCATATGCATCCCTTCTCATTTCCTCTAGCTCCAGAATCTATAACGTCTTTTGTCCACCAACACCATAATGATTAAAATTGAATTTTTTGATGGCCTAATATGCTTGGTTCTCAATCTCAACTGGGAGGTGACATCTCTTTCCAAACACAAGATGATAGGGTGACATTCCAATGGTAGTTTTTAAAGTAGTACAGTAGGCCCATAATGAATTATCATGTCGAATACTCCAATATTATTTATTAGGATGAAACATTTTTTCAAGAATATTTTTAACCTCTCTATTTGACACCACGACTTGATCATTGGTCTGTGGGTGATATGCATTAGACACTCGATGACCGACCCCATACCTAAAAAACGGATTGGATTGTTCAGCTGAAGAAATGAGAACCCTGGTCACTGATGATGAACCTAGGTAATCCAAACCTACACAAGATTTGGGTTCTCAAAAATCAACAACCACCTTATAATCATTGGTCCCTGTAGCTCGTGCCTCTACCCATTTTGACATATAATCAACTGCCAGAAGAATGTACAAGTTTCCAAAGGAATTGGGAAATGTCCCCATAAAGTCTATACCCCAAACATAACAAATGTCCATAAAGAGCAACAGTTGTTGTGGAATTTCATTTCTTTTAGATACATTATCCATTCTTTGACAATTAGGACAATATTTTCAAAAATCATGGGCATCCCGAAAAATTGTGGTCCAAAAGAGACCGGAATCAAGGACCTTGCGAGCATTCTGTTGATTACCAAAGTGGACCCCAAAAGCAAGAGTTTGGCAGAATCTAAGGATGGACTGAAACTCACTATCGGGAACACAACGCCTAAGGACATGATCACTACAGGTGCGCCAATTGTAGGAGTCATCCAAAATATACCAACAGAACTCATGCTTTAGATGACTAGCATGGTTTCTGTTGAAATCAGTAGGAACACAAGATGCTACCAATTAATTTACAATTTTTGCATAATAAGGAATATCATCTTGCACTCGGTAAAGTTGCTCATCAAGAAGCTTTTCATTTATAGGAATATATGGGTATGAATCTATGTCTGTGAATGGTTGAATCCTACTCATATGGTCAGCCACCACATTCTATACTCATTTTTAATCTCAAATTTTTAGATTTAATTCTTGAAGGAGGAGCCTCCAACGAATGAGATGTGGTTTGGCTTCCGGTTTCTAAAGGAAGTATCAGAGGGTTGTATGGTCTAAGAACATAATGAACTTGGACCCCAAAAGGAATGACATGAATTTTTACAAGGAAAACACAATGGAAAAGTATTATTTTTCAGTTGTGGTGTAGTTTTCTTGGGCAGGGTCCAATGTACATGAGGCATAGGCTATGACATGTGGAGCTCGGTCAACCTTTTGTGACAAAACTGCCCCAACTGTATTGTTAGAGGTGTCACGCATGAGATCAAATGGTAAATCCCACTGAGGTGGTCAGATTACCAGGGTTGAGTTGAGACTCCATTTAAAATTATTAAAAGCATCCGCACATTCTTTATCAAATACAAATTCTTTTTCTTTTTGGTGTAATCGGGAGAGGGGGAGTGCAATTTTACTAATGTCACGAATGAAACGACGATAAAATCTAGAATGACCTAGGAACGATCGCACATCCTGTATATTTTTTGGGTAATGGAATGGAATAAATGACATCAACTTTTGATTTATCTACATAGATACCATTTCTAGAAATGAAATGCCCCAAAAATATACCTTGTCATACTATGAAATAGCATTTCTCATAATTTAATACAAGATTATTTTCAATACATCGATGTAAGACTGAACCAAGACTACTCAAACATTCATCTAATGAAGATCCATAAACAATGAAATAATCCATTAATACTTCCATACATTTCTCTAGGTGATCTGGAAAAATACTAACCATGGATCATTGGAATGTACCCAGAGCATTGCACAGACCAAATAGAATCCTTCTATAGGAAACAGTGCCATAGGGACAAGTGAATGTTGGCTTTTCCTGATCCTCAGGGAAAATATGGATATGAAAGTATTCAAAAAACCCATCCATGAAACGGTAGTGGGACTTACCTGCTAGCCACTCTACCATTTGGTCAATGAATGGAAAAAGGAAATGGTCCTTCCTTGCATTTTGGTTTAGTCGGTGATAGTCTATACTGACACGCCAACTATTCTGCACACGAGTTGGAACCAATTCATTGTTTTCATTTTTAATTACTGTAAGGCCAATATTTTTAAGAACTAATTGAACGGTACAGACCCATTGGATGTCAGAGATGGGTTAAATGACTCCAGCAGCCAATAATTTTCTTACCTCATTTTTCACAACTTCTATGAGGTTTCGGTTCAGTCGACGTTGTGTAAGCCTCATTAGTTTAGACACATCATTTAACAAAATATGATGTGTACAAATTTATGGTCTAATACAAGGGATTTCAGCATGTTTCCACCCCAAAGCATGTTTATACTCTCTCAAAAGGTCAAGAAGTCGCAATTTATGCTCAGGAGGGAGTGAACTTGCAATGATGATGAGTAACATGTTTTCAATCTCATGATATGAATATTTTAAATCTTTAGGTAGTTTATTTAGTTCCAATTCATGTGGTTTTTGGATTGATGGGAGTGTGTGTGAAAGTGAGACTTCACTGATCTCATCTAACTACTCAATGGTATCAACCTCGGATGAGGAATGAGGTTTTACAAGCTTAGCAGTATCATCGATGGTCAGTGGATCCCCAGTATTCAAGAAATAATCAATCAATGAACATGCATGGAGCATTTATAGACCACTACAACAATCAATGCATTAATTATTTCCTAGCATTTCAATCAATGAAGAAAACTCATAAAGGGGATCGTGGGAAATAAAAGTTCTTTTTTCAGGGGTAGGGAATACATCAATTGAATTAACAGAGAGAGGGTGATGTTCTTCTGAGGGGTGCTTCATGGCATCAAGGATGTTGAAATGGACTATGTCACCACCAAATTCCCTAGATAATGTACCATTTTGGGAATTAATTATGGGTATAGATGTTTTTAAGAATGGTCTCCCCAATATAATCGGGGCATGTCTATTCATCATATCATCCTCCATTTTATGCACATAAAACTCCGCAAGAAAAATTAAATTTTGGACCCTCACAAGAAAATCATCTAACACACCAGAGGGTTGTGAAATAATCAAGTTATCTAGTTGAACAATATTTCTACTGCACTTCAGTTCCCGAACCTACAATGTAGAGTAAATGGAGTGAGGTATCACATTTATAGAGGCACTTAAATCAAGCATAGCATAAGAAAACAAATACTCCCCTATGGTGCATGGAATTGAGAATGTTCAAGGATTATTGCGCTTCGTGGGGAAGTTATGGCTCTATCAATGCTGAAACATTCCTTCCCAAGCTAACATTCTCATCACCTCAAAGTCACCTTCAGTGAGTACACATCTCGTTTAGAAACTTTGCGTACCATGGATTTTTCTTCACAGCATCAATCAATGGGATGTTAACCTGCATTTTCTTATAAATTTCCAATATTTTATTATCATGTTTAGGTTCCTTTTGTTTTCTTAGTCGGGTGGCCTTTTGGGGAAGTGGAAGAGGAATGGTTAGGCTAGGTGACTCATCAATATTCACACACTTTCCTTTGAAGGGGATTCTCTCAGGAAAAGTTTCTTCAACTTTTGGAACATTCTTAACGGTTGGGATGGATGTTTTTTCAGGAGGGGATGACTCTAATGGAGGAGCCATTTTACTTTCCATTTGTTTTCCACTTCTAAGTTTTATGGTACTGACATTTCCTTTATCCCTAGGGTTAATTACTGGTTGAGAGGGAAGTTTACCAGACTCATGACTTTGAATTTCACCCACTGAGTTAGCTAGTTGGCCTAATTGGGTTTTGAGGTCTTCTATGGATGCATTAGTGGTTTTTTGGAATTGGATATTTTTGGAAGCCATTTGTTTCATCATATCATCAAGTCTAGGCTCGGTTTTTGAGGGGTTTTTTTGGAAAGGCCTTTGGGGTGGTTAAGGGTTCCTAGGTATTGGTGGTTGACGACTACTCTACCCTGGTTAATTCCATTATTTTTGAGGTTGTTTTGAATACCCCATTGCCTATAGTCTTGTTTCTATTTTCACCTAGGGTTGGGTGGATAGTAAGGTTCTTGCCTAATGGGTTGGTTATAGGGGAGGCCTAGAAATATTGCCTCACAACTCTTAGATGTTTCCCTCAATTGAGGACATTGGTCAGACTAGTGGGTGTCATAATAACATATTCCACAATGGATAGGAGGAGGAGATTGGGATTTCCCTTGGGAAATAGAAAGTTGTTGAAGAAGGGTACTTACCTCTCCGATCATTGTGTCCACCTTCTTCTCGAATTCAGTACATTTCACCTCATGGAAACCTCGAATTGGTACATTTGTCCTTGAACCAAATTGTTGTGTGTTTTGATCCATGTTCTCAATCAGGGTTCTTGTAGCAATTGGGGTCTTATCAACTAGTGCACCACCTGCAGTAGCAACGAACATATTTCAATCAATACAGATTAACCCTTCATAAAAATATGGAATTAAAAGTTGATCACTTATTTGGTGGTGTGGAAAACGTGAACATAACCTTTTAAAACGTTCCCAATATTCATGTAATGTTTCCCCATGATATTTTATTATCCCACAAATTTCATTCCTTATTGTTGCAGTTCGAGATTATGGGATATATTTTTCTATAAAAGGCGTTTCATGTCCACCCAGCCTCTTATTGGATAATTTACATTATATAACCAATATTTCATAGTGTCTTCCAATGAAAATTGGAATTATCTAAGGTTTAATTGTTCCTCATCCACATTAGTAGGTTATAATGTTGGACAAACAGTATGAAATTAATTTAAGTGCTTGTGTGGATCCTATCTAGGACGTCCATGGAATCTTGGTAATAGATGATTTATGCCAGAGTTTAGTTCAAACTTAGGTGTCTTACCTTGAAATTGAATATAGGTGGGTTAGATATCAACATGAGGCGAGGTTAGTTCATTTAATGTTCGGTTTTTTTCAGCCATATTATGGAAGTTTATTTCAGTTTTTATATAGGTTCTAGAAGAAGAAGAGGAAGGATCAAGAAGAGTGTCAATGTTTTTAGTGTCCTTGTAGCGACCTTGATCCTCGGGTGCCTTATGAGACATGATATAAAAACATTTCATTACAACATTTACCAATAATATATCATATCCCATTACTACAGAAGATCTCAAGGCTCAGGGTTATGGGAAACCAGCTGCTTCTGATAAACTTCATTAGTACAAACCATGCCTGAAAAATTTAAAACAAAAATGTAGGGTGAGAAAATATGCCCAATAAGGGGTTTTAAAAAACATTTTAAGAAAACTCTTTCTCAAAGCAGGCATTTTGAATATAGAACTTCAGTAAAACAAAAAAAATCATTATATTTTCTTATAACATGTAAATCTTACATTTTTGAAAACCGCTTCCATAGAAAAGAAGTACGAACTTGCAATAAACTTTAAAGTAAACATAATCAGAGAGAGAAAACACATGATGAATAGAAGATACATAATTTAAAATAAATATTACTTCAGTTCTAAGAATATGTGAGTAACCAGGGAAAATATTCATAACATGATTCATTGGCACATAAAGGTCTTATAAAAACTTACCACATGAACTACAATTATTATCTCATGATTTCATTCTCATAATCAAGGGAATTTTCAACTAGGGGGTGTCTTGTTAGTTGGAATAACCCCTAGTTGACCATTTATCATTATATGTAGAGGGAATGTATAATGCCTAGACTTTTCAGGACCTTGTTTCATGATCTTAAAACATAACTTAGTACGGCTCAAGGCAAACCGCCAATCCTGTTTCCCATGGTAGCACAAGCCAAGGATAACTGCCAAGACCGTCGCACATAAAAGCACAAGCCAAGGCTAACCGCCAAGACAGTCTCACATAAAAAAACAAGCCATGGCTAACCGCCAAGACCGTCACACATAAAAGCACAGGCCAAGGCTAACCACCAAGAACATCGCACATAAAAGCAAATGCCAACGCTAACCTCCAAGACCGTCGCACATAACGTCTCATGAGACTCTTACTTTACCCAATGCATTGGAGCGCTATATAATTCCGGGTGCACCCGTCCATAAAAACTTAAGTCCAAAACATCACTCACATATCATGACATGGTATTTCTTTCATATGGTTTCATTCATACATTCTTAATCAAACCCCTTTTTACATGCGTTTTCAAAGTCAGGAAGACAGTTCAATCATTAATAAAACTAAGACGTACGTGATAAAAATCCGTACACATAAGAAATTAACTTAACAATTGAAAACATGGGTTTTAAGGAAATGAACATAAAAACATTAACATTCCGAAGCATCATAAAACCAAAGTAATAACCATTATGTTCATAACTAATACACATGCTGAAAAATGGGTATGGTGGATGTTTATTTAAATTTGTGTAAATATACATATATTTATACAGTTAGGGATTTAATGTATGCAAACAGGTCCATCTTGGGGAGTCATGTATATATGTATACAAACTGCATGAACATATACATAATTGTGTAAAAACTCATTTTCACATTAAATAACATGAAATTTCCTTTGAAAAGCTTGTAATCATCATAGGAAGAACTTGTATTCGAAGACAACATGTTGATACAAGGTTATATATACCTATATATATTTATAAATTTAGGTTCATAAACACATGTGTATGGGTTTACCAAATTAAACCATACTCAATAATACTTCTAATTTTAAACATTTAATCAAAAATTAATGTTTGGTAAAAAAAGAAATAAAACATAACCCAAGAAAAACATCCCTCATCCCGATTGAATCTTGGAAGAGAAGAGCAGTTATGACCGGTTCTTAAGATCCTTTTATATGTTTATATACACTTGTGTATGAAGTGTATATAACTGTATATTTCCACCCAAATAGATGAAATTTGAAAATAGGAAGGTCACCCTTACTTGGTTCGATTCTAGGAAGGGAAAAGAGGGTATGAATCGGTTCATATGATCTTGTATACATATCATTACACATTTATATAAAAAGTGTATATACATGTATATATCCATCGAAGTTGAAGGGAAACGAGACAAAGGTATTTCCCTTATCCTGGTTTTTGGGACTCCAAACAGAAGTGGATCAGAACATTTATCAAAGTCAAGAATATATGTATAAACAAGGTGTATATACATATATTTTTATATATAACCATATGTATAAATATATATATATCGATGCTAAAAAAATAAACAAAAACTGGATTGTCCCTTACCGGTTCGAAGAAGAGTAGATGGGGAAAGAGGTCTCGGAGGCTTCCGAAGGAGGTGCTTGGAGAGAAACCCGAAGAACATCCCTGCTACGGTGCAAGTACCGGTAAAAAGAAGAATGACAGCCAAGTATGAATAGGCTTCGAGGGTACAGAGGCTGGGTATTAAAGGGCAGTGCTGACCTGTTGAAAGGGTGTAGTGAAGTTGGGTCCTCCATCATCCTAAGCGAAGAAAAAAATGCCTCACCCTACTAGTAGGCATGCGCGATGAAGAAGGAGATGTGGGGAAGATAAAGAATCCAGAAAAACATGGGGGACAGATGAGATTAAATAGAATTTGATCGGATGGATTAGATGTCGTGTGGTAATAAAAAGATCGGATGGCTCATAAGGAAGTGTAAGGATCGGACAGTCCGTAATTTCTGTGGTGTTTTAAAGAAAAGAGGCTTCGTTTTTAACATTTTAACAGAATATATTTATTTATTTTTTTCAATGTTTTTTTCTTATAAAATCTGTTATTTTATTGTTTTATTAAACCTATTATAAAATCATTATTATTATTAATATAACCTTATTACAAAACTATTATTATCCTAAGTCAAGGGTTATAAATACACCAATATATTAAACTATTAAACCCCTATTTATGTGATACAATATATTATTGTTTTCCTTAAAAAAAGAAAAAACAATTTTCTGAATTTATTATTACATATAAAGATTTGAATACATTTGATATTAAAATTTGGTTTCTTAATCCTATATTTAACATAATTTCAAAAACACAAATTCATATAACATTACCAATTATTTTAAATTTTTACAATCATTCTATTATCTTTATTGTTTTTAAAGAAATAATAGTATTCGTGTTAGCATTAACATAAAGACGCAAAATTTGTAATGTAAATAAAATCATAATTTGACACAGTTTCAAAACTGTTAATAAAAAGGTCAAATTATAAATATTTTCATAATTATTATTACTTATATTTAATATAGAGATAAGTATAATACATTTATTTTAAAGTTTGACGCAACATATATAACTCAAGAGTTTGAGTGCATATTTTCTTAAACAAAATAAAAACCCATCAGATTCAATATAATTACAAAATAAAAGATTAATTGATCAAGTTAAAAACATATAGCAAATAGTGGAAAAATAATAATATTAGTTCTCACAATTTTGAAATATAAAATCTAATTCACCTTTTAGGAAAACAATAAATAAATAAATTATACTATTATTGATGTCATTCTTTAAATATTAAATCAAATAACACAATTAAATTTTCAATCCTTTCGGGGGTAATCAACTCTTATCTTCAACGGTTCAAAATAAGTCATTAGAGGATAAGAGGTTAATGGGGAGCCAATGGTTATATTTATAGCCATTAGGGTCCAACGGTTGAATAAGAGTTCTTATATAAAGTCTGGTCTCGGGGCATTCCATACTCAAGGCGACAAGAGGAGAAAAAGAGGAGATGGTTCATGTTATTCTGTTAGTGCTCAGTACGGCTGCGGTGGCTTCGGCCATCCTTATGTTTATTTTGATGGATGCCAAAGACCATTACCGCCTTCTTGGTGTCCTTGTGGTTTTAATAGGTCTCCCTATAATTGTAATCGGGTTTTTAATTGAGATTTTTTGTTAGCTAAACTTCTTGTTCGATTACCGTGAGTTGTAGCCGCCAAGATGTTCCTCACTTGAATAAAAGGGCCTTTCATTCATTTTGATGTGTTTTAGCCATTTTATTATTTTTATTATCTTATAAGATGGTTTTTTGTTCAATTAATGGGTGACATTGTAAAATAAACTTTTCATTACTCAAAACATAGTTTCTTTGGTCGTTACAGTCCTCCTTCTATGGGATCTCTTGTGCGTCTCGGGGTCGCTAATGTACAATCCTCTATGGTTCAGGTTTTAAAGGAGGTAAATCTCCCAGATTAGAATGCTTCATGCACCAAACCAACTCAGAAAATAGATACGAATACAAAATTATAGGTATTGGTATAAAATATATAAATGTTTACAAAATTTTCAAAAAACAAATTCAAAAACAGGCACTAAAAATCAAAGCACTCCCCGAAAATAGTGCCAAAATTTGACCGCGTTGTCGTGACACATCAAATTGATAATATTCTAATGGTTAATTTATAGTCTAGGAAATACCCTAGGTTGTCTCTTGAGGAGAATAGATAGGTTTTGAGTTTTTATTTTTAATAAAGATTACTAAAATAGGGGGTGATTTTGAAAACAGTTTTAAGAAAATAATGTCATATAAAGAGTTTAATAGTTGATAGAATAAAGTGGTGGGTTAGGAATTATGAGATAAGGAAATAAATTAAAGTTCAATACACATCTTTGATAGTTCATTGTTTTGAAAACTTCACATGGTTTTGTATAATTCTTTGGTTGAGGGTTGTCAAGATCTTGATTCCCCTCTTTCCTCTCTAAATGTCGCACAAAGTACCAACCCGTGACAGATCAATTTTGTTGTCAAGGTTTTCACTTCAAGAAATGATTAATGGTTACCAAATCATACTAAAATATTTTTTATGTGTGAGAGAGTTAGGATCCATGTGTTTTCCAATTGGAACAAATCATGTTTCCCACTTGAGATTTCAACCCAATCGGTGTTGAAATGAAAAGCAGTTCACTTAATTAAACCAAAGAAATAAACTCAGAGGGGAAACATGTTTAGATATAACATAAGTGAAATAATCCTCACACAAATTACACAAGACCAGTATAGTATCAAGTGAAAGAAATCCCTTTCAAGTATGTGTAGCTTTCTTGAAATGACCGTCCACCGTTTAGCTCTCCCTCGAGAAGAGGAGAAGGATCGGTTGGAACTCCTTCATCATTGTTGACCCCCTATGATGAGAGGGGCCTCCAGAACTCCAAGTATGAGGAGAGAACTCCCCTGGGTCTCCAAAATACTAGAGAATTTATTCCTATTAGTTCTTGCAATTGAGTATCGCAAGGTGCCATTTTATAGAAAAATGGGAATGTGGTTTTGAGCACACAGAATTATTAAAACCACTTGTCACTGGTGTTTTGACCTCTAGACAGCCTTATCGTGATTTGGTGAAAATAAAAAGTTGTATCCACACCAATTGGATGTCTCCACCAAATTTTTGGCATAGTCTGGGCACATATAGCCTGTGATATGGACAAATCACAACAAACCACTTTTGACTCCTTGCAGATTTGGTGTGCTGGATAGATCAGGTCGGCAAGGCCATCATGTTGCCGAATTAGTCTTGGATTTTTTTCATATGAACTGTATCCCAATTAATTTTGGACCATAACAAAACATTCCAGCCCAATTGGATTCACTGTCTAGTAGCATTGTGCAGATTAATCCACTTGTGTGCTTAGATCTGGTGTAGTTTGGCCCATTTTTCTTGGACACAATCATGGGCACTCCAAATCACCATCCCCATCAATGAAATTTTCAAGACAAATAACATTTCCTTTTTAATATATATAATCACAAAATAAATGATTCCATCATAGAATTAAATTTATTATTATTTTGGGAATTTACAATACAAATTCATTTTAATACAATGGTGTAAGGGTGAAAATGACAGAGTGAATCATGGTACGATCAAAATCCCATATATATATAACAATACATATTCAATAAAGATAAGGAAAGTAGTAAAAGGTAGTTTATAACTACTACCCTTACTCTCCCCCACCGCAATGCATGCCCCATGGCATTCCGGCCTCCTGGCCTCCTTACCCAACCCTATCATGGCCCAGTATCAAAGTACCTCGGGCCATGCCTATCCAGATAACAAACGTGGCCTAAAATCGACGACCAAGTCACCCAACCCTGGTGATAAAAATCACCTTAACTAAAGTACATGGCATCTCATACAAGAGCTAGACCCAAATATCATACCACATGAAATTCAACAAATATTAAAATCATGGCATACACATTTCCACAACAAGCAATTATATCAAGAATCTAACCTATTCACATTTCAAGAGAACACAAAGCATGCGAATTAATATCATTCACATGGTATTATCACTTCACAAAGCATACGTGCAGTTATGAAATTGAAATACCCTAAAAACATGCCTATCAAATGACAAGATAAACAAGCCTTGGCATACTGGGAAAAGGTCCAATTCTCTCTTAACACACCAGGTCAAGGGTTACATATCATAATCAATAACATCACACAAAACGTGAGCCACCATGGTGGAAATCATATAAACTGTAAACTGAGAAAAATCACATAGCAATTCCCACCCATGGAATTTTGGTCCATCCCTCATACCCGGTGTTACAGGCACCTAAGCACCGGCTAGAAACCCAGTTCTAGTATCAATATATCTCCATTGTACCATATCCCAAATAGTAAAACCAGAAGAAATAAAAGACAAGAATCGGTCTCATTAGTAGCCCGAAAAACACTGATACTAAATCCCTATCACAAACTCCTATTATACCACTTTGTAATGACCTGGATCCGAAAAGCCACCTAAACAGTGCTAAACGGGTTGGGTGTTACTACCTTAGGAACACCTCCCTGAACGCCAAAGGGTGCCCACTAGAAGCGAGGGTCTTATAGTTATAGTGGGGAGGATATACTCTCTAGGATGATAAAAATAATGGTACTAGTCTGAGTATAATAATAATAAAATATAGCAGAATAACGACTCAATAGACTCGAACCGGACCCGCAAAGTAGAAGCACATTCAATATCAATAAAATTCCGATGAAATAAATATAAACAAAAACTATAGAAATAGTCACAACAGCATGTTGATCAATTATAACTACAATTGAGCAACGAAACATGCATCCAGACTAGGTCATACATATCAATATATAAAAAGGCACCAATGGCTAACCAACTGTAGCTATAACAAGTAAGAATGATAATAAAGAAAAGAAAAAAAATAGAGTAACTCTAGCTAGGTAAGACCACAAAGTCCATACCATCTCCATGAAACAACTAAGCCAGCCCAGCTAGTGAAGTTGGCCTCTTTCCTGAAGGTAAATCCATAAAGTCTTCAGGCGTCCTGAAGGGAACGTGTAAGGTGTGAGAGAAATCTCAAAAGGATACCACCCAATGGTGCGTACCTAATATAAGTGTTTAATAAGTCATGAATTTATAAGAAAAGCAGTAAAAATAACAATGCACAAATAAACACAAAGTCCACTGGTGCTCAGCAGCCACCATGGAGTGTCAAATGCTTCAGCCAACACTGGAATCTCTGTCATGTAACCCAGCACCATGTTCCCCCTGACACCGCGTTTCTCAAGTACCGATGTCCCAAAGGCACACCCAAAAATAGTAACCTAGAACCTTGTGCCTCCTAACACTTTGTTCCTCAAGTATCGACATCCCGAAGGCATGCCTAAGAATAACCCGGAGGAACATTGATGTATGCCCTCAAATAAGTACCTGAGGGATAGCGATGTCTTCCCTCAAATAACGTAACCAGAGGGATAATGATTTCTACCCTCAAATAATGGTGAGCCTCTATCCCCAACCTGATAGCCTCTAAGATATCCCCTTAGGGCTTTTGACCTCTCACATGGATTTCTATGGCATGGACCCCCAACAAAAGTACCTAAACAACATCTATGGGGGCCTCTACCCACACGAGTGGTGAAAACCAGCGCATGAAGAAGTATCTCTGTGATCACACAACTCAATGTTTAGGTTGAGTGGTAATCACTAATATAGTACCTAAGCCACCATTCATTTGACACCTCGTGTCCCTCTTACCATGCCGCTCAAGTCTTTTGCATCTCCATCCAAGTAACCCGAGCCATGCCCAACCTGACAGTCGTACTGCCTCAATCTGATGTTCATGATGCCTAATAACATGGTCAACAACACCCAAAGAATGCCGGTCCAAGCCCAACCTGTGATCAGCATCACTCAAGAATATTCAAGCCATTACCGACACAACCCAAAGGGTCCAGCAGATGCAATTCAGCAATTGCATATATAACATATTCAAATAAGAAAAACATTTTTAATAGGTGAATTTACCTATGCAAGGTGTTTTAACATACCAGCACTAAGGTCTTGAATGCCTATAAAAAAATTATATCAAGTTCAATAAACCAAACTCAATAGATTAAAGCACACTAATTATAATATAACCATTTTGGCATCAGTCGGCCAAAATTCCCCAATGAGCTATGGATTCTCACCCAACCCCACACAAAAATAATTGTAACATGGCATTCCCAAAGCCATTACATAGGTCCCAAAATCAATTCAATACGTAAAAGAAGATAAAACAGGTCCCGCTCAAAATAACTGAAAATGTGCCAAAGGCCGTGTCACCCAAATGACCACGAAACACAAAAAGTGATATGCACCACCTACCTGAGACTCATATGATGTTAATCCTATGATAACAACCTCCAATTTGGTCTAAAATGTGGTAGATCAAGGGGGTTCCAATAGATCTAATCATGATCGAAATGGAGTTTGGATGAAGATCCGAGAGGAGAAACAAGGTCCGATTGGTTCTCCCCACTCAACCTGAAAACGCTATTGTGTTTCTGCCACAAAACGAGGCTACTACCCATTTTAGCAACAACAAAAATTTCAAGTTGTGTACTTCATGACTACACACCGTGTATATCATTTAACTGTTCATATGGTGGTTGGTATTCCGCCGAATTAAATTCCAGAACCTACTGACATGAGTACACGGTGTGTACTTTGTTTTTATTCTCTTCCTTGCCGACTTACCCACATGCCATGTATTTCTATCTTACACAGGTAGACTACATGGCGTGCCCATGGAGGACATGGTGTGTACATGGTTTAAACGAATCAACCCAGAAAACAGGCATACACACCATGTATGGTCGCCACACGGTCAAGGGTACACGGTGTGTCGATAACAACACGTCGTGTTGTAAAACATTTCTACACGGTCATCACACGACATGTACTCGGTGAGCACATGGCCGACACTTTCCTAACCTATATACAGAGTGTACTTAATAATACATGATATGTAGTCTTGAAATTTCCTGAATCTGCCCAGTTTCTCCAATTTTCTCAAGGAAAAGTCAAAAAGTCAAACAGGGTCAGGATTTTGACCCATTCTAAAAACATGGGTTTTAACATCCATCATGATATCCCTGAGAGTTTGTGTAACAGAAATTAGTATGTCCCTTCCAGCATTGGAACATCATATTAAGAACATCCATGATAAAATTATTCTTATAGAATATATATAATCAGTTGATAAATAGAATATCTGACCCAATCATTATTTTATAATCAAACATCTCTAAATATATCTTTTGAAGTGTCCCCTTATATATCATTTATTTTATCATCATATTATATTACAATTCAAGATTCACTTATATAATTATTTCCACAATTATAATTATTCTCCATATATACCTCTAATATATCCAATTATACGGTTCATCATGACTAATACAATTAATTATTCATTAACTTTTAATTAAAATAGTGATTCATGCAACGTACGCTAATTCATCTTTCAAAGGTTCTTCATAGAAATTAATTTTCATGACTGGGATGATTCATCTCATGTTATCCACAAAATCATCTCTCCTCAAAAATATACTATCAATTTCATCGCACAGTTTCCATTGTATTTGATGAATGAAATAAATTTCACTATTATAATTCATTTATTTTTTCATGTTAGGTTCCCAATAGTAACACTTTTCATTGCAAACCATACTCAAGAATCACATTATTTTTATTCGAAAATGTATTCATCAAAAAAAATATATGTGTGTCGTGAACAAATTTTATAATAAACAAAAAGCACATTCATTATATTCATCATATTTATTTCCAAAAATATCATCATTGAAATAATGTTTCATAATATTGAAAATTCAAACAGTTAATTTTCTATGAAAAGATCATGGTAAAAATAAGGTATGTACAATGCGAACCTCTAGATCATCAATACTTTATCATCACCATATAATTTTTCTTAGTGTCTTGATGATGAATTAGTGATTTATTCATGGTGTATTTTAACATCCTATATGTGGTAAAATGGTAGGATCAAACTACATTGTGGGGGTATTCATGATTGTCTAATGGTCAAATATGGTGTGGGTGGTGGTGGGGTTTTGTTTGAGGAAGTCAACTATGGCCCATGATATATAATATAATGTCTCGTAAGTTGAAACATGTTCTTGTAAAGAATCAACCAATATGAGATTTAAGTGTAGTGAGATGATCCCCAATAAATAAGGGGTGGCACTGCTGAATCATATGACCACTATCTAGGATTCCATACCAGGGTTTCCACATACCAATTTAATACACACATCAGTATTTCCACTTTGATCCTATTAAATTCCTATTGAAACCCCTAGGGCTCTCCATAACATTAATTCTTGGATCATTCCATTCTTATCTAGCCTCCCATCATACTTAGTCAACTACATAGAAGATATAAGGCTTCTCTAGTAAAATTAAATTAGGTCTCATAAAAAAATACTACTCATTCAATTAATTTCCCATTTTAGAATTTGAAAGTCTAATTTATCTATAAAAAATTTGAAATTAATATACTAATAAAATTGTTTATTATTTTAATAATGGTATATTTTAAATGTAACCAATTCACATAAGTAAATTAAATCAGGTATTTTTTATTAATTAAAAATTTAAAAATATTAAATTTTTCAATTAATTAAATTAGGCTCAAATTATCAATATCAAATATTATCATTCTGAGTTGATGTTTATTTATCCAAATGTTTCCATGGTAATATTTCAACGGACTCTTACAATTGAATATCACTTTATGGCCATCCTTATCCTACTTTGTCCACCTCATCAGTTCTTCTTTCACATTCCTCAGATAATGAATTACATTTTCTTAAAACCATATTTGTAACACCCTGGTATTTTATGATTTTTTTAAAAAATATTAAATTTATTTGATAGATTTCATTACATGAAACACTCATCTTCAATAAACATTGAAAAATAATTAATATTATTATTTAAACTGGACAGGTGTAGCCTATTTTTTATAATTAGAAGAATGAATATAAATAACCACATTATAAATATTATGAAAAGTAGTTTTATATAAGTAAAAAAAATTATAGAAAGGTGCATATTTTTTGGAAAAGTGTTTTAATGTTTTAAAATTACAAATTTTTTCAAAAAAATGACTTCATTATTTTTTTATCAAATAAAAAATGTAATTTTGTATACTATATTATTTATATTAAAAAATATTCCATATTTTTTACATTCAAAATGAGAAAGTTAACATATTTTTTATTATTTATATTTTATCTAAAAAAATTAATTTTTTGATAAGTAGTTAAATATAAAAGTTTTTTTAAAAACCTTTCATTTACTGAAATTAAAATTGTCTACTTTTATTTTTTGTGTTTTATAGTATAAATTTAGATCACTTATATATTAATTAATAAAATTTAGGTAATTATAGTCAATTTCATGTTGAATTTTGAGATAAAAACATTTTAAACTTTTGAACATTATGTATTTAAAAAATTATTTTCCTGTCACATATAGTGTTACCATTTTAAACACATTTTTCCACTTATTTGAATGTAATTTAGAAAAATGGATTTCATATTTGGAATTTAAAAAATATATATTATATAATATGATAAACCTTATTTTTTTACAAAATAAATGGTAAATATTGTAAAGAATAATTATTTTAGTTATGGTTAAAACATATTTATTAGTGATTAAAAAATAGAGATATATGTAAAAATGACATATAGACATTCACATAAAAAAATATGTCCATGTTAATACCATATCACCTATATGGTTTGACAATGGCCCATTTTGGAGAATTTTTTCATATAAAAACATGGGTTCAATTTACTCTTTTCAAATATTTGATGTTTGTCCTCTATTTTAATTTTAACAGGCCACCAATCTCCTCCCCTCTTCATACCTCCAATAACATTTGGTTTGAAGAATAAATTCCCAAATATTATTCATAATTTATTATAAACATCCTATATGTATTATTTTTATATGTATGACCTACTATGAATGTATTATGTATAATATTAAAGATGTTCGCTAAAGTATAGGTAATAATATGAAACATGGGTTTTTTTATTATTCTTATACTTCATTGAAATCATATTAAACAATGATAATATAATAAAATACTATTAAAACATATAATGACATTTTATTATGTTAATTCCAAAAATATACCCATCTCCACCTCTATCAATTGTAAAATTAATGGATCGATCATGTTTATGGTGGATGACCGCCTCACAAATTGTAGTTGTTCATTTTACATCACCACATATCAAGGTAGGATATAATGAAAGATTTAATTTTTATATATGATATTTATGATATTATTATACATGTTTAACTATAATGTCACGTATAACGTCTTAATTTCCTTTTATTGGGATTGCGATAATGTCATTCATGTCTATGTTTTATTACCGCCTCACGAAGTGATGTGATCATTCTTCAAATATTATTTATATGGTAGGTTATAAGGTCTTGTTTTAATAAAAATAAGATACATGTACATCGAAAAATTTATTCTCTAATGGTAATATTTTAATTAACTTTATTTCTATCAATCTACCAATAAAATGGAATCATTGTTCATGCGTATGTATGACCTACCTTATCAATGAACACTCTATTTCATTTTTTATATAAAATTTAGATGCATTTCTATAATTAAAAACATTCTGAATATATATGATTTTTATATAATTATTAATATTCATGGATATGATGTAACCGTGGTCAAATTATGATAACCAAAAATAATAAACCAAAACACAAGAAAAAAATGTAATAATTTCCCAAAAACATGATTTTAACAATGAATTGTTGATGAAAGGGTAAAAAAGGTAAAATTTAATTCATAAAGTTTAGGATAAATATGATAGTGTTTCTATAATATATTTATCATAAACCTAAATTAATTATATAGTATTTTTTACATGAACAAAGCGAGTAGATAATTACGATAAGCGATTTTTGTCTAACTTTTATTCTCTTTGAGGGACATTTCATATTCACCATGTGAATCATTTATATGGTTTATATAGTACCAATGAATTTATATAATTATTATAATCATGTAAATTTTGGTTATTTACATACACATTTGATTATATATCATTCTTGGGGTATATAGTTAAAATATTACCAAAGTGGTAAGTTATTATTTTTCCTCAATTTGTCTTCCTAGCTATATACAATATGTTTTTCATCTATAATGTTTTATAATGAGTATATATATCCCCTATGACTTGTAATATAATTAATAATTTTATTCTAATGATATTTTAAGGTTCACTTTATTTTAATCTTTCAAGGGGATGGCAACTCAATGTTAAAAAATTACTTTGTGTTTTATGATACAATGTCATTGTTTATTGGTATTGTTTCTAATTATGTTTCTGATGATCAAATATTATGATTAATCACCAAAAAAAGCTCATAAATTCTCTAATACTATGGTTATCTCATTAGAATATATTTTTCCCTTTATTTTCCTCTATTTATGTACTAATTATTTAAAAATAACATTTCTAGGAAAAACAACATTATTTATCTCCTCAATCAAAAGTAATTTTTCCTCAATATCAATGTTTTTTAAATAAAGAATGATTTTTCAAATCTCAAATGATATTTTAAAGGAATTTTTATGATTTTTTTAATTTTCTAAATAATAATTAATATTAATCTTCATGTAATTTTCCAGAAAATGCTTGTTTTACTTTTAACAAAAATCGGAAAGAAATAATGGTTTTAATGTATAATACATGAATGATATTCCTGCCTTGAGGATCTCAAAAAAAATTTAAATATTAAACTAAAAGATTCAAATTTTATTTTCCTGAAAAAGGATTTTCAAATTTTTTTTATAGATTGTAATATTTAAAAAATTACTTTTCAATTAAGGTTATTTCCCAAAATAAACATTCAAATTGTTCTTTCAAAGTCATTTTCAATCTAATATGACATCATTCAATGTTAAATATTATTTATAAGATATATGATAAAAGGATACCATTCATATTATTTTTGTAGATGGTTTAGGTATGTGATCCAAATGTGTTTGTGAAACTTGTTTCTCATCTTAAGGTCATACATTGATAAAATAATTACAAAACTCGTTTCCATTTATTACAGGTTATGTGTTTATGAAATAATGAAATTGTTGTGGATATTTGTTATGTTTTTAATTAGTTATGTTGTTCTAAAATGTTTATGAAACACATTTAATTTAATGGGTTATGATATGATGAATTTCTTATGATCCTGTGAAAACATAATTATGATTTTAATTATGTGATGGCTGGGACCTATATCTCCCACAAATACATTGGGTAAAGATTGATATATCATGAGATAAATATAAAAAGAATAGTTAGTGAACAAAGTATAGTAATGAAATTAGTACATTATTTTTTTTTATTGGGAGTGACCCTTGAATACTTTGACAATTTGGGTATTGATACCATTCCAAAATGATCATTTTGGAATTGTGCCTTCACCACGAAGAAAATTATTTTACATGCTTATGTGTATGACATAAATCTACATCTAATGAATATATTAATTTTTAAAGGATAATGTTATTTGAATACAATAGGATTATTTTCTTATGAACATCCAATACTAATATCATGACAAAGGATTCCAATCACTGATATGAACTAATTTTTTTTTTCCTATTATATTCATGTTCAAAAACATGTATGCTAACATTATTTTTATCTATTTCCCTAATTTATCCTTATTTTGAATTTGATCTCAGATATTTTTTTCTTTTTCTTTTTCGTAGATTTTAATGATATGTATTTTGTTTTAAGTGAATAATAAGGGTGGTAGTTATGATTAACTAAGTTGGTGATGATGTAAAAGTCTTAAGAAAACATTATTGTCTACATACAGGTTTCTAAAGAGGTACACCATTAAGATCCTCAACCTGTTGTTTTTTAAGGTTATGAATATCTATTTAAACAGATGTTATATTTATATACGAAAATAATAGATCTCTATAGTTTGTATCATAGGTTATGTTTAGATATCCTTTTAAAAATAATATGAAAACACATTAGTGAGATCCCTATGGATATGTCTACGGATATATATAATGATAATTCTATGGATGTTTTAATGTATTGGAAAATGTCCTATAATTTTCTTAAATGATATTGTGGGTGGTTTCCTATAAATTGCAAAATTTTATTTAAATTAGAAGTTGATGTGGTTTTGTCATAGAGGTACCTAGGGACTATAATTTTGAAATTATTACAATGAGCTAGACTCGATTGTAACAAGTTTCTAGAAAATGTTCGCATTACACACCTGGATTGACACTCCCATGGGATATGCATTGGAAATTGAAAATTTTTTATAAAAAATCATGAATAATTTGATTAATAAGAATGAATTATATGGGTTAAGAAAAAGGATTCAAAATTTTAAAATAAGGTTCCTTGATTAAGAAAATATATAAGTTATTTTTTCATGACTATATGTTTTCCACAATGATTATTATTGCTCATCTAATGTTTATTTGGTTTTATTCAATTGATGGAACATAAAGAAACCAGGTTAATGCTAATTTCATTTGAAAATGCAATGATTGTCCTCCTAAGAATCCTAATATTCTGGGAAATGGAATGAAAGATCATATATATATATTCTTAAAATTTTTATCATGATTCTAATCATCCCGCACATATAAATGAGAAAAGGGGGAGCAATATTATACAGAGTAATTCAGGAGGAAACCACTACTACAACACATAATTTTTACATCTCCAGAATTTGTTAGTACTAAACAAAATGTGCTAATATATTCCACCTTTATCAGTTTTTTAGCACTGATAAAAGGAAAAATTTATGAGTTATTTATTATAGCAATCAAAAAAGTTACCCTTTATGAGCGCTATTTTTATGTCACTTTTAAATGATATCATTTATCAATGATTTGTTAGTGTTAACAATGGACCTTTATTAGTACATTATTTGCACTAATAATGTTCAAGAATAAAATGAAATAATTAATCATGAAAAAATAATTAACTAACTAATTATTTATTTATTTATTTTTAATAATTAATATATTGAATATATATATGTGTATTAAAAATTAATAAATATTAGATAGTAAATTTATAGAAATGTAAAATGAATAAAACGAACTAACAAAAGAAATATAAACATAAAATGAGTAAATTAAAAAAATTAAACATTATATAAATTAAATATTAATTGATAAAATTAATTAATTGAATTAATTAAAAAAATAAAAAATAAATTAATTGCAAAATTATGAAAAACATTACCAGTGAAGTGATTATTAGTAAAACTGAATATGTATAATATATATGTGTGTAAATTAATTATATATACTAAGAAAAAAAATATTAAATATAAATATTTGTAAAATTAATTATATTTTAATTAAAATATATTTATGACTTAATCAATTTTAATATTGTTTTATTTTTCAATTTAACCTATATCCAACATTTTTTGTTACATTGATTTCATGTATATATATATACATATATATAGATGTGTGTGTGTGTGAGTGTGTGTCATTCATGAATTTTTATATATAGACACACACACAAATATATAGAAAACATACACCTATTATTTATGTAACGTTTTTAATTTTAGTATATTTTAAAGTTTCACTATAACATGATACATTTAATATATTATATATTCAATCAGTAAAATTTATTTATATATTTTTAATACTATTACAGTTTAGGTATTCAATTTAATATTTTTTTTATTTTTATTTTTATTTTTTACTTTATTCATTTTCTATTATTTATTTATATTTATTTATTTAATAAATTCTAGTATATTTAATATGAATTCATATTTACTATAATATATATATCAATATTTGATTAATAATTTATATGTAAATAATAAAAAATATCAATTTTTTCATTATTTTTATAGTGTACTAATTTTTAATTATTCATTTTTATTCATTTTTAAAATTCATTTTTTTAAGATTATATATAGATATATGATATTAAAAACATATTTATAAATAAAATTGTATAAATAAATATATTTATAAATTCATATTTAGAATATTTATGAATTAATATATTTATAATTATTTTAAATAAATAATAATTATTTTTAAACGAGTATTTATATAATTGTAAATAAATAATAATATATATTTAAGTAATTATAAATTTATAATAATTTTTTAAAAAAAATTATTATTATAAATCCCTTATGAGCACTAATGTTTTATCTCTCATAAAATGAGTATTTATCAATACTAGAAAGGAATTGTTAAAAGATATCATTATCAGTGCAAAAACACTAGCACTGATAAGAGGGATGTTTATCATCGATTCTTTAAAGGTACTAGTAAAATTTTCCCTCATCTATTTAAAAAACCCCTAATTTTGACTCCATCACTCACCATACACAAGCTCTTGTGGAACTCATCTTCTACCAGTGTGACACCTCTATGTTCCCTCATATTAATAAATAATAGAATACAATGCCTATCATTTTCAAAATTTCCTTTATCATTTTTTGATTTTTTGGGTTCCGTGTTTTGCATTTTTGTAATGTAATTAACCATGGAAAAAAATACATTGCATCTCTTCATCAGTGAAATACAATGAGTGGTTTTATTTTATATATTTTCATTATAAAAAATGGTTTCGAAGTAATAGAAGGATATTTTAATATGGTATGGTTTTAAAAAATATGTGTAATGTCTTATATGGATAACTACAATAGATTTCTCACCACACGCTACTACAAATTTATTGTTGGCTATATAGAGTGATCAAATTGTGTTTTATTAATCATTGAATTGGTTAAACCATTTCTAAAACACATTATCTATATCCCTAAGCATTGACACAAGTATTTAGAGATCATGATGTCTTTATAAGGTGATGTGCTAACCTGAATTGGAAAATATTTTGGTATACTAGGTAGAAAATGTTACAAAATGGAATCTGATTGAAAACATGAATATTGGTATTGAATATATCCAAAATAAAAAAACAATCCATATATAATAAGTAATCAATAAGTATGAATAGATAGGATAATTATGTTTGGTACATGAGTTACCATATTGTGTCTTTGTTTTTTTCTCCTTGACATATCATCTTGAGTATCGTGCCTTTTATTTAGGTTTATGATAGGTAGGAATTAGTAAGAATATTTGAAATCTCATACAGTTTTGTTTCATTGATTAATATTTTATATATATTCAATTACAAATATATATTAATATAAACATGAATAAAAATAAATTTTGTATTCTTATATACTCAGTAATGATTATTAGTTTTATATAACTTATTAATTTATTGAGTTTATTTAGTAACCCCCTTTTCGATACTATTAGTTAGTTGATTCATACATAAATTTCAAAAATGAATGTAACAACTTTTTATTTTTATTCTTATTATGAAATTTCTTCTAAAAAATGAAATGACTGAGGGAGATTTAAGGGATTTTACATTTAATATAGATTATTTTACCATTATTTCTGAAATATTGTTGTTTTTGGGAAGGGGAATATTATTTGAATCTTGTAATTAATTTGGAATTTGTTACCACTCCGACCAGTTGATATGTATAAGAAAGATAAAATTAAAATTATCTGTATTCTAGATCTTATATCAATCCTCATGTCCTAGAGATAATTTTAGATCTTCTTCAATCTATGTGGTATGACTGTTTATAATGGTAAAATATAGTATATATGGTTCTTCTATGATTTTATGGTAAAATATCATTATAATAAATTTAGTATTTAATTTAATAGATACATTTAATATAAAAAATAACGATCAATGCGTTCATAAGTAGAATAATTCACAAATTAAATTGATGTATGTAATTACCGGGATCTTATGGTCGGTTAAAAAATATCCTAACAAAGGACCATAGTTTTAAAAAATATGGTTGTGTAAATAAGGATTAATTTTGGTATGATAGATATTCAATAATATATACTCAATGCATAAAAGTCCACAATTTCAGGAATATTTCATGTATGTTGTATCTATATTGAACATAAATATAATATTTAAATATTGTAGCACAACTAACCTTCACTACCATTATTTAATCCAAACTCAAATACTAGATTTCCTTCTAACTATTGAAGATGGATTAGACTCCCCCATTCATTCTATCTTTTATCCCATTAACGGGAATACAAATTTCATTAACAACAGAACTCCCGCTCATATTGTATTCATTAATATCTTTAAATTCCATTACCATGGCTTTGAATACCAAATCTCCAAACTCATTATTAATCTCTTCATGCATTTCATCCTCCTAATTTACTATTATTGAGAAAAAAAATAAATGGCACTGAAAAATTAATCAATACATAATGAATGAATTTTTTTTGTTTCTTGATATGAATTCTCTTATATAACTCACTAGACTATTTTTTACAATACTTCATCAAAAAAATAATTTTATTTTGAGTTTGGTAACATTGGATCATTTTAGAAACCTATAGTTATGAATATATGGAAGAGAATACTATTAAAATAAATGACTAACTAAAAAATACCACGGTTGCATAGTTTTTTTAAAACATGCCAAACAAACATTTCGTTTCTCTTCCCCTTCCACCTTGATAAATTCAAAAGTTTTCCAATCTGAATCTTGAAGGTATTCCACCGACAATGAGTAGATCCCTTTATCTTTGTTTTGGAATCATTTTGAGGACACTATCTTTTAAAATCATAGAGAAATGGATAGGTGTCAATCTCTCCCATCCACCTCACCCCAATACCACCACATGTTTGTATCTCTTATAATCGCTTACAATCAATGAAATATTTTCGAGGAAGGAGAAAAATTAAATTTTTTTGAGTAGAAGGAAAAGATGGTGATTCAATTTCATGTGAATTTTAATGTTCATTACTTCATTTGGAAATTTTACATGTTAGAATCCATAATTAAAATTTAATGTAATGTTTTTGAACCTTAGTGGAAAGTAAACTTTTATCTCATGAAATGTTATTATTTCATTATGTTTATTGAGACTTTTCTGCAATATAATATATATATTTTTTGAACAAATATGATCAATAGTCATCCAAAACAATTCGCAATACAAGGAATGTGAAGCATTTTGGTTAAGGTAGTTAAAGCAACCTAGGTGTATGTATAAAAAATATGGGATATAAATATAATAAAAAAATGCAATAATATCAGTTTAGGAGGTATTTCATCATGGATATTTGGAACCAAAATGATGGGTGGAAGGCCTGTTGGAAAGAGGGAGTCTAGTCCATAATCAGGTTATGGAAGAAAATCGACATCTGAGGTAGTAGTAATTAAAGGTACTAAAGGTTACTTGTATTGATGTTCTGAAGTATTAGATCTATATTCAATATAGTAATAATTTTATAGAAATATGTGTGTAATAATGGACTTTTATTTCTGGATTTTGTTTTGGTGTATCTATTCAAGAATAATTAAATGTTTGACTACTCATGAAGACAATGTCTTCTACACATTATAGTATTACCAACACAGAGGAAGAAAATACTTTTTTTGATGAAATTGCAGAATTATTAGAGGTCAAAAACAAGATGATGAAAAAAAACAATGACACAACATCATAATGGTGAATAAAATTATAAAGGCAATACGTAAAGGTAAAAATATTGAGGTTGTTTAGAATCAATGTGGCCAACATATTGACCCCAAAAAGTCAATGTTCATTAGTTATCTTGGGGTCACAACAAGGATGAATGTGTAGATTGATATTGATTCATGGTGCTGCAACCAACCTATAATGAGGAAATAATTTGAAAAGATATAAAAATAATGTAAGAATATACTTTTTCTGTTTTAATAAAAAATTATATGATGGAAATTTTATTTAATATTCATTATTCATTATAAAAAAGGTCTATTTTAGAAGATTTCTGTAATAATTTTTCTTAATGTCCACATAAAAGAATATAAATGATTATATACTCTTATAATTAAGATACATGTCAGGGATACAGAGGGGGAAAATAAAGCCCCATAACAAACTTAGTTATGACCACGTTATTAAGCAGGAAGCAAGAACTTATTTAATCAATCATCGCAATGAAAAATAATTTCAACTATATTTTAGTCGATAATAAATTATTTAACATTGATTATTTTGTCCAATATGATTCAATTTTTTAAGTCACAAAATAGAAAGAGTGTATAAAATAATGAATGTGCAACAAATCCAACATTCACCTATCATAAAGCAAGGATGGGGTCTTTTTAATTAATAAATATTTCAATATTTATTTTAAATAAAAAACAAAAGATTAATTATTAGATATAAAGCATAATGAGTTTTTTTATATTAATATTAATGAAAAAATATATTTATCCACTTCCATCCTACATCCTATGCTATGGAAGGAGGCTAGTATAAATAAAGAGTGTTAATTTGTTGATGAAAACATAAAAATGGTATGGGAATAATTTGTAATTACAACATAATTTAACATATTTATTATTTATAACAATATTACAAACAAATATCAACTTATTTTTATATTTTATTATATGGTGTAGACACAAGAATTAGAAATGATCGTACCAGAAGAAAAGTAATTTTTTTTAGATTTTAAGCAACCTGAAAAATATAGTCCCTTACGAGGATTAGGTTTTTGAGCCTCTCTAAGAACATATCTCAAGAAGAAAATCGACATGAAGATACATATAATATGGTGAGAATATTTTATAACCCAATAGAATCACTATAAGATATTATTTTTTTCTGGTTTGAAGGACTAATGTATATGAAAGGATCAAAGAAAAGTTGTGGTAGAGCAATGATATTCACATGAACCAAATGATCCCACTAGATTTGAGCCTACTAAATCCCCCCAACATCATACTTTTCTCAAGGTAATAAATTTTTTCATTATCATTCTCATAAATGTGAATGAAGCAACTTCTCATTACATTATATTACTAAAACATTTCAGGGTACAATTGTTTGTGTTTTTATCTTTCAACACCCACATATGGCCAAGTTGTGATGGGTATATTGTATAATATCCCTAGAGAGAAGTTACAAAATAAATACCACCCAAAAGATCAAATGGGATTGGGGATTGAGGTAGCTTATGAGCCGACTGCAGAGTTGTCTTTTTCAATTGATGGTCCGAATATTAAAACAGTCAAAGATGGTATTAGATCTTTCATAGCACGGTCATAAAATATTATAAAGTTACATGAGGTACTTATTTATCAAATTTTATCATATGAAATAAATTTAATTGTTGATGACAAAATTGATGAACAATGGTATGATATTATATATGGATAAAGCGATAGATAAATGTAAGTTTGAATCCGAAAAATTTATTGAATCAATTAAGAAAAAAATTGAACTTCCGAGCATACCATCTTTCTACCGGTTCTAGAGAAACATTTTTTTATCATTTGAACTATAGAAATATTCCATATTTCCTGATGAAACTATGTCTTACATTTAATATGATGATGAAATATATAGAGATTCCATGATAGACAAAATTGGTCACAAGACTCTATATGAGATTCACAGACATGAATGGTTGGGTTTCTCAAGTGTGAATACCTACATATGGTAAATTTTCATAGTATTCCTATCAAAATAGTGAGATTATATGTTTATTAAGGTTATCAACTATTCATATTATGTACAATCATTTATATAAACTCCATATAAAGGATAGATCTGGCGAAGCACAACTTGGATTCATTAATCCTGGTATCATTTCTACACTAGAACACACTTTAAAAAGAAATAAAATATGTACAAAAAAGATGAGTTACTCTAAATTTTCAATAAAAAGGGATATTAAGAAATACTATTTTTTATTCATATAATGAAAATTATAATCACTACAATCAAATACCTGATAATGTATTTCCAATTTTTTCCTTATATAATTCTTTTTTTGGATTCTCTAGATGCTGATATTTTCCAATAGCCACACACTAAATATATTTTTGGATACACTATGAATATGAAACCAACTGACCACACATTATGTGTATTATGAATATTTAATACACTAAAATCATTATATTATAGATACAGTTCTAATTATATGTTCAATTTCTGTTTTAACAAGAACATTTTTTATGATATGATGGTTTCTAAATATAAGATGCATCATGGAATGAAGTTGGTTTTTTTATGGAATATAGCATGTGTATTACTAAAAATGGAAATAAATTAAGGTATATATAGAAAGATTAAACAATAAGAGAATTTTAAAATAATTCAGTTATTTTTTCAATGTATCTATATTCTTTGAAATAATATAATGGAATTGATTATGGATATTATGTTTTCAGATTTATGATAGATGTAATAAATCATGAAAATACCAATAACACCCAATATGTAATTTTCAAAGGTAATTACCATTTAATTTAATATATTTCATAATAATTTGTTTTTCAATATTTTCTTATTTGTATAATGACTTCTGTAAACTTAGTTACTCAGAAGAAGAAATCAATTTGTTTAGAGATGATTAAATATCATAATTTATTTTTTCAAAATACATGCCAACAACAAATTTATGTGATTACCATATATTTTTTTGATATTATATGAGTTATGACTTTCAAAATATGTTTTTCGTGTAATGATTTTGTGCCAGAATGATTATATATTAATTTTTATTTCTTTATCAAGTTGAAGTATAATTGAAAAAATATTTTTTTTGAATAGATGACATACAAATAAAAAAATTTGGAAGTTGCAGAGATAGAGGTAGAGGAAGATGTGTAGGTAGAGGCAGAGGCTGAGGTGTAGGTGGAGGCGGAGGCATAGTTTGAAGGAGAGTTGGGGGAAGAGGAAGAGGTAGAGGTGGAGGAAAATGTTGAGGTAGAGTTGGAGGTTGAGACGGAGTTAGATACCAATGTCAAGGAGGAGGTATAGGCATTGATTGAGGTGAAGTAAAACTCATATGAGTATAAGAAGAATTAGATTTCATACACTAAAATTGATAGGGAATGAAGTAGAATAAAAATTATACCCATATTTTGTCTAAGATAAATTGTTTAAATGTGTACAAGAAAATTCTCACATATGATAGGATCTTTTTTTCAAGTGTTTCAGGTGAATTATTTAAATAATGGGTTTCACTTCTTGTTTATGTGATTTTATACATGGTATTAATCCACCTATGACATCATTCTCAGAAATAAGCATCAATTTCTGCACTTGTGTTGTATATGAAACGTTTATACAACTCCAAATCATAAAATAGGTATATAATCAAACATAAATGATTGAATAAATATATGTGTATTCAACCAATGATTTCAAAAGGTGTTTGAAATAATTTTTAGTGGAAAAATAGCATTGATATATCATGTTCATCGAAGATGGCTAGTGTCAAAGTGTCTATTATCCGTTTAAAATTGAAATTTCAATACAAAAAATGGTCACTCACTAAAATATGAGAAACCACGATCATATTGTATATATTATTTGGAAGAAAATTAATTCTTCATTTGTAATGTTTATGGCTGAGTATCATGTGAAACCTTCATGTTATTCCACCTCTATGGCTCAATGTGCATGTTTCCAATTTGAAATCGAATTATAGTAAAAACACCATGTGGAATACAAAAAAATAAGGAAATATTTTTTGATTATGTTGATAAATTAAGAAAAATATCAAAAAGTAATTTGGGATGTTTATGTGTTATTCATAACTAAATGCAATGCACGATGTGACCAGTATGCCTCTAAGTGAAACTTTATATTCAACATTAACATTAATTATAGTGAAAAAACAACTGATATAACCAAACATAAGAAAAATAATTTTTATTATTTTGGAATGTTTTTAAAATGATCAATACATCATTTGTGATGAGTAAAAATCAACTGCACCTTAATATGCCACATAGTGTGTCTAGTGATACTCCACATGTCTGTTATCATTTTAAAATTTTCATTTTAATATCGAAAAGTATCACTAACAGAAAACAAAGAAAACATGGTCATATTTTCTTAATAATTTGAAACAATAATCAATAATTCATTTGGGATGTGAATGAATCAGTATCACCTCAAACCCACACACAATTTCAATTTTATTGTTTATAGTTCGTGTTTCCAGTTTAAAATGACATTTTAGAAAATGAAATGTTGTCGTACCCGAAGCCGAGGAAGAAAATTATGATTGTTTTTATACATAATTAAAGTAGTACATAAGTAATTTTGGATGTGTATGTATTATACACACCTCAATTTTACGCATGGTCTGATAGATATGGCTCCATGTTCATAGTTTTCTTCAAAATTGACATAAACTTTATTGAAAAACTAAATTGAAAAAATAGAAAACAAATAAACCACATTCGTATTGTTTTTTTATTTTCTGTAAAAACAATATATACTTTGATTTTTATTTATATTAATTAGTTTCACCTAAATATGATGCACAATGTGACTGGAATGACTCCATGTGTCTATTATTAGATTAAAATTTACATTTCAATTGAAAAAAGTGTCACTCACTGAAAACTGAGAAAAAATTATCATATTTCCCTCATAATATTATTCTATAATTATTAATTCATTTGTGAGATGTACGAATAAGTCTCTTGTCAACACCACACATGATTCCAGCTATTTGGATCAATGTGTGTGATTGAAGTTTAAAATGTCATTTTTCTAAAAAACCCACGTCAATAGTCAAAACTGAGGATAAAAAATCTGATTGTTTTGATACATTATTCAAATGATACAAAAGTCATTTAGTATATGTATAAATCATCCTTATCTCAAAATGGAGCACGTTGTGATTGGTATGAAAGAATGTGTGTATTTTTATTCAAAATTGACATTAATTTTAATGAAAACCTCTACCCAAAACCTATAAAATGCATTCATATTGTTTTTGTAATTTATGGAAAAATATCCATAAGTCATTTTGGACGTATTAAAATAAGAGGCAAATCAATATGACTGATGGTTTGATCTATAAGACTCTCAGTGTCAATTATCAATTTAAAATTTACATTTTAAAACCAAAAAGCTTCACTCAATGAAAACTGAGAAATCACACTCAGATATTCATGATAATTTGTGCTAATAATTCATAATTAGTTTTTGATTTTTATGAATTATCCTCATTCCAAACCCACAAATGATTCCATCATTATTACTTGAAGTGCATGTTTACAATTTAAAATGATATTTTAGTAAAAAACAAAAGTTTCTTACTCAAATCATAGGAAGTGATTTTTTATTTTTTTGATACATTTGAAAAATGATCCATATTTCATCTAGGATATCTAAGAATCATCCTCTCCTCAATCTGATGCACGATGTGACCGATATAACTACATTTTAATCTTTTTATTCAAAATTTACAATGATTTTTTTGAAATCAACTAACATTCTCAAAATTGAGAAATAGCATTATGGTTATTTTGGTACTTTAGGAAACACTCCATAACTCATTTATTATGTGTATAAATCATTGAAACTCAATCTGACGCATGATGTGAATGGTATGTCTCCTTATGTCTATTATTAGTTTAAAATTGACATTTTAGTACAAAAAAGTGTCACTCACTACAAATCACGAAAATTCACTTAAATTTTCATGATAATATTTGAAAACTATTCATAATTATTTTTATTTATGAATCTGTCTCATTTCAAACCCACACATGATTCCACATGCATGGCTCTAACTGCATGTTTTCCATTTAAAATGACATTTTAGTAAGAAAACACAAGTGTCATACCCAATACCAAAGAAACACAATTTAATTGTTTGGATACTTCAGGAAAACAATACATAAGTAAATTGGGACATGGAGGAATCATCTTCACCATAATCTGATTCACGTTGTGATAGGTATGAGCCTAAGTGTGTATTTTAATTCAATATTTTCATTAATATTAGTGAAAAAACAACAAACATACTGAAGAATATAAAAAAACATTTAGATTGTTTTGATAATTATGATGATGATCCATATGCCATATTTTACATATACGAATTAGGTGTACATAAATATGATGCATGGTTTGACATATATGACTCTAGGTTTCTTATATCAGGTTAAGATTAAAATTTAAAATAAAAAATTTTCTCTAAATGAAAACCTTGAAAACATTCTCAGATTTACTTGATAATTTTGGATAATAATTCATTATTAATTAGTGTTCTGTATGAATCAGTCTCACCTAAAACCCATACATGATTCCACATGTTGGTTCGATGTGCGTGTTTCCAATTTAAAATGTAATTTGAGTAAAAAACATGTAGAATACTAAATCCCATGAAAACACATTTTTATTACTTTTATACTCTACTAAAACAATCCATTTGTAATTTAGTATGTGTTGGAATTAGACTCACCTCAATTTTATGCACAATGTGACTAGTATGACTTCAAGTGCATCTTTTTATTCAAAATTGACATTAATGTTTTTGAAAAAAATTCAAATGAAATAATTGAAAATGATTGAACCTATTCATATTGTTTTGGTATATTAGGATAATAATCTATAGGATATTTGTGCTGTTTTGGAATTAGCTTCACCAAAACCCAACACATGGTATGTCTGGTTTGACTCTATGTTTTTATTGTATGTTCAATATTTACTTTTTAATGCAAAAAAGTGGCACTCACTAAAAACAAAGAATATAATGCTCAGAATGTCTTGATAATTTAGGAAAATGATTCATAATTCATTTTTTATTCATATTAATTAGTCTCATGTAAAACACACACATAATTCCACTTTTATACATAAAAATGAATGTTTCACTTTTAAAATAACATTTTACACAAACAAATGTGGAAAACTCAAAGCCATTGAAACAAATTATGATTTTTTTGAAACATTTGGAAGCTATTCTACAAGTCATTGGGGATTTATAAGATTCAGTCATGCCTCAATAAAATTCACATTGTGACTGATATGACTCCATGTGATACTTTTTACTCAAAATTTTCTTTAATCTTAGTGAAAAATAAACTGACATACTGAAAGCCATGAAAAAGAATTTGGATTGGTTTATAACTTAGTAAAATAATCCATATTTTTTTTTGATGTGTAGTAATTTTCATCATCTCAATCTGATGCATTTTGTGACTAGTATGACTCCATGTGATACTTTTTATTCAAATAAAACAATAATTTTATTTAAAAAACTACTAACATACTCAACACCAAAAAGACATTTACATTGTTTGGGTACATTAGGAAAAATTTTCATAAGTCATTTGTGAAATGTATATGTTAGTCACACCACAATTTGAATTATGGTGTGAGAGGAATGACTCCATGTGTACATTTTTATTCAACATTTACATTAAATTTAGTAAAAAAGTATCTTACATACTCTTTAATAGTGTTTTTTCATACATTTCTGTTAGAAATTATATTTCATCTATATTTATTAATTAAATATTATTTTGATAATTTTTGTTGGTTTTTCTTGCGATATAGTGTGTTGTTACAACACACCACACTTTTTTCTTGTAATAGTGTGCTATAACATCATAATACCATTTTCATATTTATTAGTGCTACTAAAAGTGTTGAGAAATGGTTTTTTATTAGTTATTTTTAATGAACTATGTAAAATAAGTCATTATTAGAGCTTCTATTTTCACTCATAAAGATACACATTATCAGAACATTTCAAGAACTGATAAAAACCATGGCCTTTTAACCACACTAAGGTTTTCAACACTTTTCTAGCACTAATATAGGCTTATTATACCACTTTTAAGGGTGTGTTTTGCAGTATTGAACACTCTCCATATTTTATTTGTCCTACTGATCCACAAGTTAATGAACAATGTATTATTACAAATGAGAATATATTAATGGATCTATAGTGTTTGGAGAATGTATAAATAATTATGATTATTTATTATTTGTTAGGTAAAACATATCAATGGTGGAATCTAATCTAGAAAATTCTTCAATATAATGAAATTAACTCCATAGAATGTTATGATTTTATGAAATTATTTTTGGGTATGCAATTTCCTCATATTCTTCTCATGAAAATGGATATGTACGTTTTTTATTTAAATAAGAAGTATGATTAATACATATGTACCCATTAGAAATATTTTATAAGGAATGGGATGTTTTTTTATACTATTATCATAACTTCTAAAAGTAAGGATCATTGATTCTTAAATTACAGAAAACCATGTCCCAGAAAGTCATTTTCCATAAGAGACATTAGTATCTATGAGAAAAGTTATTTTTTCTATAAATTTTGGAATATAGATTATGGTTACCCTTCAATCACATGTTTTTATAAGAAATGAAATATGGAATTCAAAGGGAAAACTAGAAACCATAGAGAAGATAAGATGAGCTCTACATCATTTTAAAATTGTTGAAGGAATCATGTAGGTAGTTTTCTTAAGGCCATTAGAAAAATATTTTATGTGTTAGATGAATGTTCATTAAGAAATTTATTGAAAATGTAAGGGTAATACGATAGATAATAATTTGAATATAGATAATGATGTATATAATAAACAACCCATAATTTTTAAAATTTAAGGATTTCAGGTATTCTACTATCTAGTTCCCAAATAAAAAGGACAATGATGATTATCGACATCAGAAACTTATTATGAAAATTGGTTAAGGGATTTTTCTTTAGATTATTGTTTATAATAATAGGTGTTATAATGATGTGGTGAAAGGAACCCAAATAATCCACACTATAATTGATAATGTACTATTTAATTCTATATCTACTCATATATTCATATGTGAATAATTCGATAAGGTTATAAATATTCCCCCAAATTGATTTTTTTAAATTAGCAGTGAAACCCAACAATTCTACAATGATCAGAAATCATGTATATGATTCCTTTACTATTTCGAGTTTTTTGAATCTATTTCTTAAATTTCATTCCATTATTATTATAGTTAAATTTTATTTTCTCTTGGGAAAGTATTATATTTATCTATATGAATTTCAAATTAATTTTTTTAGGATGGGAATTCATGTTTGATATTCTAAACAAATCTATGATCTCATATCATTTTCAATGTCAATATGAACATCCAATGGAAATTAAAACCATTTTATGGGTTTTGATCCCAATTAAAAATTTCTGTATACCCAAATTGGTTTAGAGAAACTCAACATGAGTGATATACCAATTGTAGATGATATTTTTTAAGTATTTCTGAAAGAGTTTCCTAGTATTATGCTAAATCATGAATATGATATTTAGATAGAACTAATTCCTTCTATAAAAACAATTTCCATGAGACCATATAGAATGGGACTAACAGATTTGATGGGATTGAAGAAGAAACTCAATGAGAACCATCAAAATGGATTGATTTTTTCAAATGTAAAATCATGAGGTGATCCAACTATTTTTAAGAAGAAATAAGATTAACGTGGCTCTTCATTGATTATTATAAGTTGTCCAAAATCATGACCAGAAAAAATTATTAGCTACCCTATATTGAAAAAATATTTTATCAAATATGTAGATCTCAATAAGTTTCCATGATTAACCATCATTCTTACTATCATCAATTATAGTTCAAAAATCATGACATACCCAATACTTCAATTCATACAATGTATGTCAAGTAGGATTATATAGTGACATCATTTGGTCATACTTATTCTACTGCTATCATTATTTGTTTAATGAATAGAGACATTGAATATTCCCTCTATCCATTTGTGGAAGTCTTTATTGATTACATTTTTATCTATTAAATGAGTGAGTAAGTGAAAGATAACCAAATTAGAATTTTTTAAATACCCTATAGAGCGAGAAACTATATAAAAATATTAGAGTGTGATTTTTTATAGAAAAACATTTCATTTTTTGGCTGTATAATCTCAATATGGGGTATATCGGTAGATCCATCAAAGATATAGGCTGTAGAATATTATCTCTAAACAATCATCTTGACTAGGATATTTAGTTTTCTTGGTTTAGCTAGATATTGACAATGGTTTCTGGTGAATTTATCATGAAAATCTAATAAACTCAACATGTTAACTTGAAATGGAGATCTGTTCAACTAGACAGATGAATGTGGGGGAAATTTCAAAGAACATGGGATAATATTAGTCAGGGAATATGTTCTTAAAATAATTTATAGTGAAAATAGGTTATTAATATTTATTGATGTTTCCAAGAATATATTTTGATAAGTTATTATTTTTAATGATATTGTTATTTTTTAAGACTCGTGATAATTGATGGTTTGTGAATAAAATTTCCCAACTCATGATTTTGAGATAGGTGTGATAATTTTCACAATAAATATATGGATGAATTATCATTATAAAGAAAATTTTCATATATATACATATATATAGACAAAAAAATAGTAAAATATATATTCACCTACAAGGAGTTAAATATGTTGTAGAAATTTTCTTTAGGTTGATTAAATAATATGACTTCTCAATACATTATCACCCTATAAAAGTGAAGAACAAGGTTAATTCTTTGAGTCCGAAGGATGGTCCAAGCTTCTCGATGATGAGGATCCTAAAAACCCATCAATTATTTAATTGAAAATGTTTTATATTGAAATAATAAATTAAGGGGATAAATATTATATTTTTTAAATTGATTGTTCAACCATATATCCAAGTAATGATTAAAGAGTCCAAGAATAATGGTATAGAGCTTCGATAGAAGGTTAGAAATGTTCCTGATATTTACATAGATTAAGATAGAATGATAATGTTTTGGGACCATGTATTTGTTCCATCCATAATATATTTTATGAAGTAATTGTTATAGGAATATCATTGTAACACCCATAATCTATAATATATGAAAATTTTATTTGATAGCCAATGTTACCCACAAAACCAATATTAGAATAAAATTTTACACCTCAAGTCGTTAAAATATATTTATTTTTATATAAATTCAATATCATCAAAAGATTTCCATACACTCCTAATTGATATTAACTTGTATTGAATAAAACAGTGAGTTTCAACATTGTAAACCTCAAACACAATTCTTTATTTTACATTTATAATAAATTTAATTTTTTCAATCTCTTGTAAAATGCACAATATTGAGTTAGTTTTCAATGCATGCAACATCCAATTTAAAAAATATATTATTTAGTCATTCAATTCATAGTATATGAAATTATTACCCTCAGAGAGGATTAACATGGTATGTTTATATTTTATATATCCAATAAAATATTTTTACATTTAGTCAATATATTTTATTGGCATAACATAATAAAAAAATCAATGTTAAAAACAAGAAACCTTTTTTTACAATATAAATTTTACCATATTTTAATGAAAAAATTATTTTAAATATTAATTTTTAATGTTTAATAATTTAAACATGACTAAAGAAATATAATTTTTTATATAAGATACCATAATTAGTTAAGGGTGATTTTTTTATTTTTGGGAGATGTTTTTATTTTTTGATGAATACTGATAAATACTGGATTTTAATTCCAAACTGCTTTTTCATATAGTTTTTAAAATTGTTAAATTATATATTAATTAATTTAAATTAATATTATATAAATAATATATCAATTAATATAACTTAGTAAATTTAAATAAATTTCACTTTGAAAATAGATATAAAAACATACCAAACTGTTGAACATTGTTACATTAAAAACAATTATTGTCATCCGAACAATGGGATTAATTTTAAATTATTTTCATCCAATTTTTTGATAGGAAATTAGAAAAATGGATTCCAAATTTGAAATCACACTAATTTATAATTTAAAATAATGTCATCTTTTTTTTTTGAAAAAATGATTAGTGAATGATTTTAATATTAATTATAGTGATTAAGAGGAAAAGTATCATAATAATAGAATATACCATAATCATAAGGGGAAAAATGACCTAGAACCTTTTCTAAACTCCATTGGAATTCAATATTAATACCATATAACCCATGGTTTCCAATTTGTTCCATTATTTGATCAAAATTTAAAAAAAAACATTGGTGGAATTCCTTTTTAAAAAATTTACAAGAATCCCACTCCTCCTCCTCTATAAAAGGGCACTCAACCCTCTAACTTATACACACCTTTCAAGCCCTTTGGATCACCAAAAATATAAAAAAATATTCTATCAAAATAAATCCCTTGATCCTAGAGACATATCATTGTGAATAAATTCTTCCAATAATTCCATTTGGTGAAAACCAAAATGAGTTACCAATGGATGAGGTAACATCCTTCCTCAAGCTATATTTTTCTATCTTAATTATCCACACCATAAAATATTTTTATTCTATTAACAAATAATAAAATAAGTATCCTAAATATGTTATGGTACTGGCCTTCACTTATATATAGATCCATCTAATGGTAAACAAACCTACCGTTTATGTGTACGATGAACTACCACCTCATGAAATGATGATTGTCTGTTTTCCCTTTGTCACCATCCATGGTTTGAAATTATTTTGTAAATAATGTTAATATAAGATATATATGATATTTATAATGTCTTTATTCTTCTATAATTCTTTTATAATACATAAATTTACACATTGTATTTTTTTTAAATATGATAACATCATTTGTAGAAATGTGAACCACTTCCTCCTCAAAGCAATATGATTCGTTCACACTATAAATATAATGTATATAGGATGGTTTTCATATCAATGTGTGAAATATGTGAAATATATATGATATATTAATTATCATATATTTATATATATATATATCATTTAAATTTCATTCTTTTAAATATAAAAAAGGAATTGGAATTAGCGTTCATACCTACGTACATATGACCTACCATATCTATGAATATTACATTTCATTAATTATCTCCAAATATTATGGAATATTATAAATACATATATACATAATATATATTATATCTATATAATGGTTTACATTGTTTATATTAATAAATTATTATATATGTAATAGGAAGAACAAATTACACGTCAAAACATACTCGGAAAACTAGGCAATTGACATATTAAATTGTGATAAAATTGAATGATTGTTATCAATGGTGAAATAAGATATTATAATAACATAATATATGATATTATGAATCTGATTATGGCTCATTTATAAGTAGTAAAATCTATTTAAATACTATATATTAGGTTAAATACATCAAAACAGAAAGGAATGATAAGGC
This sequence comes from Viscum album, assembly GCA_963277665.1. Taxonomy (NCBI): domain Eukaryota; kingdom Viridiplantae; phylum Streptophyta; class Magnoliopsida; order Santalales; family Viscaceae; genus Viscum; species Viscum album. The sequence goes on along the minus strand of OY728138.1, from coordinate 632,602,207 downwards.
AAAGTATTTTCATCTCAATTTTTACATATGTAACATAAATGTCATATTCACACAAAAAAATTATTTTCTATCATGTATCTACTACTCCTTTTGAAATATATTATCAGGAATACATTTTTCATCATAATATTACTTACATTAATTTAATCTTGTTTCTTCATGGGGATTATTATTCATATATTTTAGAGTGGAATGGGACACTTTACAATGTTTACTGATTGTTCTCCTCAAGAATGTATTTAATGATTATCTTTGTAATATCAATTTTTTGACTAATAATATTCTCCTAAAACAATCAAATCATTTTAATAATTGTTAATATGATATTTTCTTAAATATCCACCTTCTTGGGTGATGGATATTATTATTAGAAAATCCTTAAAAAAATTACATATAGTGTTGAATTTGTAAATAATTTGATTATATGGGAAAATATTGATAATTATATATAATCTATTCAATAATGATATTTTATAAAATATATTTTTGATTAATTAATTATATTACTCGATATGAGAAATTCATTGTACATGTACTGATGGATGGGGCTCCGAATTTATATATCCCCTTGATGCATCGATAGGTTCTCGTGAGACAAATCGGTTTGAAAAATTAAAAAGTTTTCTATTTAGAGATTTTAACTATTAGGAGGATGCATATTAAAATTATAGATTTTCATCTTCCTGTGAACAGACATCTACTAATTAATTATTTCTATTCTTGAGAATCCAGTTATTTTTACTATCCATGAATTTTTTTCTTTGACATGTGTATGGATGAATTTCAGTATCATTTTGTTAACTAAATTACATGTGTTGTAGTGTCTTAAATTTTCATATTGATAATGCCTTATATAAATATTTTAATGGAATGTGTTATTAGTTATTTACCTTTTAATGTTTATATATTCTCGTCACTTAATTATTCCTTTATATTAATTTTCCTCTACTGGGTATTTGAGCACACCCTTATTAAGTTTCCTCTCATTAGTTTATGAAGAGGAATACTTTGAATGGGTTTCAAGGATTCAGAAATTTTACTTATTCTATTTGTTATTTTCTTTTCCTAATTTATTGTAGTTATCATTTATGTAATCTGGTTTTTAAAAAAAATTAAACTAATTGGTCCATTTAAATTTGATTCCTTGTAATCATGCTAATGTTATAAAACAATATGCTAACTTTTGTATTCAGGAGTCGGAGAATTAGGCTATGTATCAAAGGATTTATAGAAGAAACCTTATAAAATAGAAATATAATACATAAATTAGTAAACATAAATATATGATAAACATTGTGGATAGGTATAGAAAGCATCCCATAATTCTGGTATGGTGTAAATCATTAGGGCCTTCCAAGAAATACATCCCTATTTGGATTCTACAAGTGGATGTAGTTCTTGAACAGATGTACCTTGTGTAAACATCTCAAAAAATGTGTTTGGGGCATGACTCAGCATATCATGGTATATGAAAATGGGCTTTACTTCGCACTTATTTGGAAACTACTATGGGATATGATTAGTATAATTCACATTTTCCTTCCAACCCCTTATTAGGGATGTGAAAATATATATGTCAAACAAGAATCTAAGTTTTGTGATATTTTATGAATAAATTTTTCATTTATGTTTATTATTATAAAATATTTGAAATTAATGATTTTATGAGCTAATACAATAAAATCCATTTTTTAGAAATGGAGTCTTGGAGGATTAATGTTATCAATCCTTAAAGAAAATTTATAGATTTTTCAACTGAGAAAACTAATACATCTCGAATTGGAATAGATAAAATTATTTATATGATAAGGCATCATAATGAGGAAATGAAAAACAAACATTCACTAGTGGATCAACATATTACATGGAGAGAATCTAATAAGATAGATCTCTTTATGAAAATTAATCCCCCATAATTTAGTGGGACTACCAATGCAATTGTATCTTATAAATGGATTATGTCTATGGAGACGTTATTTATTCCCATTATATGAAGTTAAAAAGAAATTATTAAAATTGACGTGTATTATCTCAAATATTATTCCAAACAATGGTAGTAGTTAATCATTAATACAATAGTGGAAGAAGAAATACAACTCATGGAATGAATAATATTTAAGAAGAAATTTTAAACAAGATAATTCCCTCATGATCAAAAAATTGAGTTACAGATAAATTTCATTATATTATAGAAAATGGAATAATAAAGTTTTTTATAATATCAAGCCACATTTATAGGGTTATCTAGGTATGAAATGGATTACACACGCAATACTGACTGCAAGGTCGACCACATCATTGAATGTCATAGGTTAAATCTCCAAAGGGAACTATTCTCTAATAATTATTCACCATATGATGAAATATTTTTCTGTTATATTAAAATATAAAATTAATTTTATGGTATAAAATTATTTAAGGGAAACTAATTGAATAAGTGTCCATATTAAAATCATGAAAATGAAAATGTATCCAAGATGAATCAGAAAACTCAACATTTTTTCACATTAGAAAACTAGGGAAAAAGAACCTAAGAAAATGATTAAGGGGACTAGGAGTTATTTATATTTGTGGAGATAGGGGTCAATAACCTCACGGTGGAAAGTATATTAATCATATATTCAAAATTTTTCATTTCAATATTTGATTCCATGTCATCATAGTAAGTAGTATAATTTGATCTATTTCCGATGGGATCTCGTCGAAAAAGAGATTTTCTAACGGGGTCCTATCGCAAATAGCCTGTTGCAGAAAATAGCGTCGCAACTAGTATTTTTTACGACGTTACCATTGAAAAAAATAATATTATGTGTGATGGGTAGTCATCATATCCCAAATAGATCGTCGATTAAATATATTATATATATATAAATGTATTGTTACGGGCACATCACAAATACTTTTTGTGACAGTCCAATTGTCTCGTTGAAAATAGTTCTCCATTTATATATCTTATATATACCTAACCTTTTGTGATGGGCCCGTCACAAAAAAATATTTATGATACATTATTTTACAATCGAAAATAACTTATAATATATATATATATATATATATATATATATAATATATTTGTGATAGGGTCCCATTGCAAAAGGCCCCATCACAAATACTAAATAAAATAAAAAAAATATTCAATAAAATTGTGATTAATGAAAAAATAGTATTATAATTATTAAAATAATAAAAAAATTATTAAAATTATCAATATTCACAAAAAAATTATAAAAATATCATCAAATATTATTATTATTATTATTAGTAATATTAAACAACATTAAAAAATGTAATACTAATAATAAATACTAAAATACTAAAATATTAAAAATAAAAAAATATTAAAAAATTATGAAATTTTCAAAACAATATAAAAGAAAAAAATTATAAATAGAATATATTAAAACAATTTTTTTAACATAACAAAAAAAATAACTATGTGGGATAGTCTTCCAGAGGAGCTGGAGGAGCTGGAGGAGTTGGAGAAGATGGTAATGAAAACTTCATCCCTAAACTATGAGACATAAGGAGAATGCACTACATATTCTCGGGCCACTACAGCTGCTATCGACACATCTACTTCCCATGCTACTGCTGTAACTTCCATCGACACATATTCAATTTGTACCACTGTGGTTTTTTTTGTTGTTGTTGATGCATCTCTTTCTGCAACTGAAATACCTCTTCTTGTTTCTTCTGCAAACTCTCTATAAGCTCAGTCTGAATCGCAACTCCTCCTGATACTGTGAGACAAAAGATGATGCCTCTCCATGAGCTCCTCCTGACATGGATTCCGACTTCGCTGTAGTACCATAATAAGTCCCTGGAGTCATATGAGTGCTGATACTAACTACTCTTCCCTTCATGAAGGCATACTGGGTCGCCTTCATCCATGCCTCCTCATTGAAATGGTGAGCGCTATTCTAAACAGAATTCTCTACATGACACTCAGCCTATGTCTGAGAGTTTTTAGACTCATAGGACTCCTTCAGTTAAAATTTGAAATTGTAATAGTGAAAATATTATATGAAGTTAATCTTTAACTGAAAATGAAATAATACTGACACCAATCTGATGTTATCTATCACCTCTATTCACTATAGTGGATGGATCACTATACATCCTTTGATAAACATCATACTCTATAATATCAAGATGTTAGACTTCCTATATGAATATAAAATAATCTTTTTATATTTAATATTATATAAAATAATTAAACAAGTTACTTACCAGATGATCTCTATGTGTACTGAATGTATGACTACCATCTCGATGTGTCACCTCCTATCTCCCCATGTTCTACCGACTTGATAATGTTCTCCACTAAAATCCACCACTCAACCAGTGTGAAAATAATCCATCCCAAATGTGAGATAAAATGTACTCTGGTTGGTGGGATCTGCACGACTCATCAAATAATATGACTCATGCATTCTTAATGTTCGTACTTCTCAAATTGTTCAAAAACTGATGAAAACACTCAAACATAGACACCCCCCATGCTGCTCAGATAACATCATACATGCTATCATTGATGGGATACAAATAACACAACAAATAATTTATAATATCAAGTTATTAATGAAATAAATATCAAAATAAATATTATTTTTTATGCACCAGCCAATGATTGGACATTCCAAGATGCACATCAATGGGAATTTGTTACAATGTTATCCATGGTTGAGAAAAATAATTGTGAAATAAATCACTCCCTTGTCCAACAGCTACATACACAAAATTGTGAAAAAGATTTAATAATCAAACAATTAGTATATTAATAAATTAATGAATGATAACTAAAATACACAAGTTATTATACATATGTGTGCATGGGTTGAAGCCATGACGTGGACGTCGCTCGGGGATACGTTTAAGAATCATCAGTCACAAAATACCACACCCCCTCTGCATACCCTCTGAACCATGAGTAGGTTGAGAGTCAGATGATCCCAAATCCTCTTCATCCTAAGGTAGCTCAGCCTCCTGCAAACCATGAATTAGATCAGGGTCCATCTAAAACAAAAAATGATTTTACTTATTAGAGAGTTGAAAATAACATTACAAATAGATATATATTAGTTATGATTATAACTTGCATTTAACTATGTCAACGTTCACCTTCATCATCATCTTCATATTTAACAATGTAAATTTCTTCATATTCATCATTGGCATCATCAATATCCATATGAATTCTAGTTTCATCATATCTTTCCATTTAAAATTAATTTGTAACATCATTAAATTCATATTCACTATCGACCATTAATTGTAGGGTGTCATCATCGATATTAATTTCTCTTTATGAAAATGATAGATTATGAGTAGTCTTTTGAAAAAAAATTATTCCTTGTACTTCATTGAAACCACATTTAGTTTGAGTAAACTGATTTTTCTAAGATTTAATTTTTATTATTCTCCACCAATCACTGATGTATATTGAAGTAGCATAGTACTTTGCGTAATATATTTGATGTTCCTTTTGATCCTGTAAAAATGGTTTTTTTCTATAAGAAGAATTTCATATTTAATATAAACGATTACATGAATTGGATGAACAGACAAGCCTCTCTCAGTATCCAACCCCCGAAATCTAAACATCATTTTGTTATTTTTCCCTAGATAACATAGTTCAATAATTTCATCAAGCATGCCATAAAAGTCAACTTAGTTTCTCTATGATGCAATCATCTCAAGCAAGTTCCACTATTCATTGTTTTTTATCCCCCATATTCATGTGTCTAAATTCGAAAACCATTCCCCACATATGCATTATAAGATTTAACCATATTGGATAATGTGTTAGTCAATATACAATGTCACGTATCAATTTTATCAGCATGTTGAGACACATTCAAATTTGTATAAAAATTATCAATATAATAAATAATAAACTGAATTGATATGTTAAACTATCAATAACTTATGTTACCTGTTTTTGAAACCTTTGAAAAAAATGTTTTTTTCAGCGTTCTTCAAAAGTAGCTATTGTAATTTGTAGAAGCATTTTCTTGTTATGATTATTATATAAACTACAAATAAAATAAGCGTACTTACTGTAACAAATATTATATAATAAGTTATAGAAGCAAACATAGTACAAATGATATTATTTCTTCACAGTTGAGCAGAACATATGTTTGAGCTCTTTGATGTTCACCATCTGAAGGCCATCGTTCATGAACTCCATCGAAGCCAAGATCTACATGATTAAAAACCGATTATTTATTGAATTTTTCATCATCAAAATTCCACACATTCTATCCCATGGGATTTTGTTTTGAGGTATATTCCTATTCAAAATAATGAGAGTATAAAAAATTAATTTCCTCATATAAATAGGCTTCAGCAATTGATCCTTTAACTGATTCTTTGTTGCATACATTTTTCATCAATTTCTTCATGCATCTCATTAATGGGTATATCCATATAAATTTTACCAAACCTCCACATTTATCTTTATGTGACAAATGTAATATCAGATGTTCCATTGTTTCAGAGAAAGATGATGTGATGATTTTTTCCAGTTTACATATAATTATAACAACACCTTATTCAATTTTTATTAGTGCATCTTAGTATATTATCTCCACAAAGATATCTCAAAAAAATGATATGTCTTTTATCGAATCCCAAATAATAGAATTCAACAAACCTCTGAATCCAATCAGCACAAGTCTTTCCATTAAAACATGCTAATCGAGACTTTTTAATCCAGTTATATGACCATTCTTAACTCATCTGCAAAAATAGGAAGAACAGTCTTGTGGAAGTCTCAAATATTTAATCCACATAAAATATAATAAGAGACACTCTTTAGAATGTGTATATGCAACTTTTGGTTTCATTAACCTTTGTGATATGACATTTTGAGACAATTCATGTTCTGGGTGTCTGAAAATTTGGGCCAGATCTAATTGTGCCTTTACATTATCTTTGGTCTTACCTGGGGTTTCAATAACTGTATAATATAAATTAATAAAAATGTTCTTCTCAAAATGCATGACATACAAAAAATGGTAGACTAAGAATTCAGAAAAATATGCAAGATCCCGAAAAATGATTTGTTTTATCCAATTATATACTTTTCCAAATCCATGAATTTTCTGTTGGTTTACTATTGGCTTAAATGTGATGAAAGGTAATATAAATAAACTAGATTTTAACTCTGTACCTGAGATCATTTTTGTCAATTCATCCATTTTAATTATGCTTTTACTATAATGATATTTGTTCCTCTGAAAAAGATCATCGGTTGGAAGAAATCTGTGATGACTGTCAAAATAGCTTGGTTTTTTCTCACTGCTAATCATAAAGGCTTTTTTTCTTTCATACAGTAAGGAAATGATTTTGGACAATGTGTACTCTAGCAAGATAACATTACATATGTCAAGAAAAACTAATCATATTTATCAATGTAGCTTTTAATATAAAATTGTGTCTCGTAGAAACATAATATTTAATATCTCTATTTCTCCCAAATGAGTTAAACTCACTAATAAATGGTTTCACATAAACATCAATATTATTTTTCTAATTTCCTGGGATTAATAATGTAAAAAAGATATAGGGTACATTCATCAACATCTGTGGAGATAAATTTTATGGAGTTAAAAAGACATGCCAATCTGAATACTGACTACCACACGAAACAAAAGGACAAAAACCATCAGTAAAAAGACCCAATCCCGCATTCTAGGATTCTATAGAAAAAGACAGATTCATTTAGTCAAAATGTTTCCATGAATCACCATCATATAGATGATTCAATATTTTACCAATTTAAATCTTGGATTTGTGCCATGGAATCATTGGCACTATGTTCTGACACAAAAATAAATGTTGAAACCTGGGTGTAAGAGAGTAATATCTCAAATGTTTTATAATAATCGAACCAGACTTTCCCAATTGAGCTTCCTTATACCTCGATTGTCAATGTGTGGGAAAACTATCCAAAAATCCATTTTCACCCGAATATAACATGAAATAATTTTCACATTCATTTTTTTTGGATAACTAAGGCTTAGATTACAAATCCCCCTCTTTCTCTCATAGTGATTTTCAGGAAACACATTTCTTCCAGGTAACAGTCTTTTAACTAAAGAAAATATATAATAAAAACAGATGTTTGACATTGCATTATCTGATACAATAGACATAAATTTTTCAACAACTTCTCGTTTGTTTATCTTGAAATCATGATATAATGCATCCTTAGTAGACCTCAAAAACTAATAAAATTAAGATGGTGCAAACACAGGAGATAAATTAATATTATCCTGAGTTTTAGTTTTTTGAACAAATGATCCCACAACCTCATGTACTAAATCAGCATAGAAATAACAGTTATTAGATGATCATACTTGGATAAATCAGTGCAGAAATTCAAACATATCAAATAGTGACAATCACCTATGATGGATCTATTTACCAAAATGAATCCCCCATCGTTTAGTGGTACAACCAATCCGAATGTATCTTATAAATGGATTAAGATAATGGAAAAGTTATTTATGGACAACAGATAAAGTTAAAAGGAAAAGGACAAACAGGAAGGGTTTTTTTCTCATCCGTTATTCCAATCAATGGTCGTTGTTAATCAAGAATAAAAGGGAGGAAGATAAAATACAACTCATGTAATGGATAACATTTAAGGAGACATTTTTTAAAAAATACATCCCTCATGATTAAAAAAATTAGATGAAGAGAAATTTTCTTATATTAGGGAAAAGGGAAAAATAAAGTGTATTATATTATGAATAAACCTTTATAGGGTTATCGAGGTATGAAAAGTATCACATACACAACATAGAGTGGAAGGTAGACCGCATCATTGAAGGTCATACACTAAATCATCAAAGGGAACTATTCACTAATAATTATTCATCACATAATGAAATAGTTTTGTGTTCTATTAAAATAAAGAATTAATTTTTTGGTATAAACATATTAAATTAAAATCAACTTAATAAGAGGCCATCTGAATATCATGAAAATGAGAATGTTTCCGAGAATAATAAGAAAACACAATATTGTTCACATTATAAAATGTGTTGAAAAAGAACTCGAAAAATGGTTAAAGAGACCAGGAGTTCATTATATTTTTAGAGATATGGGTCACCAACCTCATCGTGGAAGGTACATTAATCATATATTCAAATTTTTTTCATTTCCTTATTTGATTCCATATCATCAGGCTCTTTTATATCTACCTAGTTTGTAATGAAAATTAGAAATTTCTCATTTTATTTAATATGATATTTTTCAGTCAAAAATCATAAGGAATGTCTCATTGAAATAAATATGTGTCGATAAGTAACCATTATGACACATAAACATGATTTATTTGATGAAAATCCTATCGTACATATGGTTAAATTTGATATAATCCTCATTATGGAGTAGATCTCAATATATGAGGAAAACAATTATTGTAAGAGGAATGAAATTATGATTTATGGGGAAGCAGTATGATAACTCATCATTAGAGAAAATGATTGCATAATGGATTCATTTTGAAATGCACCCGGAGTAGCTATACTAACTAAAAAAAGTGGATATGAATGAAAAACATCTAGTCATGATGAATATAGTGTTTAAATTGATGATTTACCAATTGTGATGGAATACATTGATGTATTTACTTAGGAATTACATTGACACACCCTAAAGAGTGAAGTAGACATTTCTATTGATTTTATTCCCGATTCAAGTCCAATATAAAAGAATTACTATAGAATATTAACTATGTAATTAGTGGTGTTGAGGATCAAACTAAAGGATTTGTTTAAAAATATATTTCTTCACATAAGTGTTTCACCATGTGGATCCCATGTTCTCTCTGTTATGAAGATATATGGATCAAAGACATTGTGTATGAACTATAGGGAAATCACAACAATTTCAATAAAGAACTTGTATCCACTATCATTATTTGATGAATTTTTTGATCAACATCTCATAGAGAAATATATTCCAATATATTGTACTTTTTTTGGTATAACCAATTGTATATGAAGAATGAATACATTTTTAATAAATCTCTTCAGAAAACGTATCGATATTGCGAATTTATTGTAATTATATTTTGATTGACTTATTCACCCATAGTTTTTATGGACCTAATGAATAGAGTATTCAAGGAATATGATGAGGATTATTTTGGTATTAAATGTTGATATTTTGGTGTATTCAAAAATCATTTTGGACTATGAGAATTTTGTGAGGATCATTCTTAAGACTCTTAAATGTGAAGAGTAATATGGAAAATTTGTTATATGCGGCAAATGGCTACATGATGTTTCTTTTTTGACCATATTGACAAAAAACATGGAATATATGTTGATCTTACAAGTACAAAGGATTTCAAAAAATTTATTGCACCAAAAACATATCTAAGTTACATCATTTTATTAGATTGGTGGGTTACTAATGAAGAGTGATTCAAAAAAATTCTTTATTAGATAACTTGTTAATGAAGATTATATGTAATGAGGTTAAGATGGTATAGAGAAAAGAATGTGATGTATTATTTATGAAGTAAATATGATACGTGTCAATGTGATGATTTTTACCCTACTATCTATATGTGATGGGTGTGTAATATATAGTGACACAACTAAGATGGAACATGTATGTGTCCTACTAGAAAATGATAAATTTATTAAACATGAATAAATGAAATTTAAGACTCATGAATAGAACTATAGAACCCATGATCTTGAATTAGTGGTTATTATATTCTCTTTGATAATATAGATAAGTTATTTCTATGGACTAATATGTGAGATATAGACAAATCAATGAAGCATGAATTAGATTTTGTTAATGAAATATCTCAACATGAATCAATGGTTGACTGCTCAAGCTAGTCAAGGATTATGATTTTTAAATAGACTAAAACCCAGGGAAATAAAATAAGGTAAAGGACGCGTTTAGTTGGAAGGATCATGCAGTTATTTCTTAAATTGGTATTGTGATGGATTTTATGTTCATGGATCTAGTAGAGATGTATTTTGGAACTTAAAAGGAGGGAAATACATCAAAAAATTTTCCATTTATTGAAAAACTGTTTTCATTGTGTAGGATAAATAACTCTAAATCAGTCTATGAGAACATTTAAAAGAAAATAAATGATGCGAATAATGGAAAATTAGGTGCCTTTATGAAAAGGGTGTTCTAAATTTTCGAAAGAGGCTAAGTTTCCAAAATATACATAAGATAGAAATTGATTTTTTTGATAATTACTATAGCTCAAGATTCTCTATACACTCCAGAAGAACTAATATTTAAGGGACATGAAAAAATACATTTTCTGGGATAATATAAGGAGGAAAATTTCTGATTATGTTTCCATTTTTTTGGTTTTGAAACAAGTGAAATATTACCTTCCACTTAATGTAATATAGGTTATCATTGATCATCCAACCAAATGTATACATATCCTTGATATAAGATATTACCTTTCACTTTTGTTCTTTGGAGGCCCTATATTAATGATGCTGTATAAATTCAGGGTGAACCTCATTCAATTGTTTCTGATTGATATCCCCACATTACAACAAAATTAAATTAATGTCTTCTGAAGGCTCTTGACACTGAGCTTCATTTTATCAATGCCTTCCATCATAAATCGAATGAACAATCTAAAATAACATTTGAAAAAATTAAATCCATGTTGAGTTCATTCTAACATTACTTTCACGGTGTGTGGGATCAGTGCTTAACAATGGAAAATTTTAACTATAATAATATTATCTATTGATGTATTGAAATGGAACTATGTGAAGAATTATATGGAATGATATTTCATAATTTAATTTGAAGGGTGAATTTGGTGAAAGGAAACTCATAGGCCCAAAAAACGCTGAAGAAACAATGATAGAAGTACAGGAAATTGAGGGTAAAAATATTGTAGCTTAAATTATAAAAAACATTATACATATTTTTTATGTAAATATTTACAGTTTCATCTAGGAGGTAATGTTTTCGTTTATATAACTCCATAAAAGGGTGTTGTAATGTTTGGTAAGAATGGAAATGTGATTCCCAAGTATATTAGATGCTTTAATATTCATTAAGGAGTTTGATTTTCTTCTTAACATTTTGAAATACAACTGAATATATCAGATTTTCATGATGTGTTACATATATCTATGTTAAGTAGGTACATGCAAGACTCAACGCATGTGTTCAACTCTAATGAAATAGATTTGGAACCTAAGATTTCATACTATGAAGAATGAATCCATATTATTCAAACTATATAGAAAATATAGAGAAATTAGACGAATCATAGTGTAATGGTATTATGAAGAAATCAATAAATGGATGAAGAAACATAGGAACCATAGGATTCTATGACGAAAGACTACAAACACAATTTTAATACCACTGACTTTTTGAAGATGAATTTTTTGTAGGATTGATGAATGTAGAACCATAATACAATACCATATTTTTATTTTTAGAATAAATTATTTTTTTATAGCTTTCAAATCATGAAATTTTGAGTTAGTTTATAATTAATGCAATATTGTGTTAGTTATCAATGCACGCAATACCTAATTTAAACATAGCAACATTTAGTCATGTTTTGGGCAATCGATTAAATTATAACACTCATACAGAATTTATAGTGTAAATTTATATTTCAAATATCTAATGAGAATTTATAAATTCATTCAATATATTAGATTGTAATAAGATATGAAGAAACTCAACATTACACGTAAAAAATTATATTTTTATAAAATCAATTTTACGGTCTATTAATAGCGCACCTATTTTGAATACTAATTTTGAAACTTTCATAAGTTTACTATGAAAAAATAAAATTCTATTTTTAAATAGAATTATAAAAAATATGTTAGGGATAATTTTTGGTAACCTTCACAGATGTTCCGTGTCAATGATGAATAATTATAAAAACAAAATTTTAATTCAAAACATATTATTCATATAAATTATTTATAAATTTAAATTATATTTTAAATAGTATTTAAAGTAAAATTATATCAATTATAATTCAATTAACCAATATAGGTCATTTTAATCAATTAAACATTGATATTGGACATAAAAAACGTAAAAAATGTTTAAAAACATTAACATTAAAACCTCATATTGTCATCCCATCTTTGAAGTTAATTTTAAATTAATTTCTAGCCACTTATGTTTTTTATTTTGGAAAAATGGATTCCAAATTTTTAATCCACATAAATTTTAATTTCTAATTATTTAAAAGAATTACAGACAATTTTACTGAATGGGATTAATATTAATTATTACGATTATGATAAAAATTAGATTAACAAGATACTAAACTAGAAATTTATGGGAATAAAAAACCTATAAACTATTCACAATACAATTTATGACTATATTTCAACCATATCCTCCCTTATATCAAAATTTTATAATAATTGGATCCAATTTTCATTGGAAAAATGTGGGTGGAATTCCCTTTTCAAAAATTTACAATAATGCCACTCCTCCACCACTATAAATATGTACTCAACCCTCCAACTTATTTTTACCTATTAAACCCTTTATCTCACCCAAAACCTACTAAAATAAGACACCACAATCCCTCAAATCATCCTAGAATCCTCTCATTGGTCATAAATTCATCAATGGAATCTATTTGGTGCAAATCAAAAGGAGTTACCCAAAGAAGAGGTAACATCCTTCCTCTAGATATTTTGTTTTATTTACATTGCCCACCACATAAAATTTTATTATTACATTATTATATAATAAAATAAATATCCTAAATATAATTAATTGTTTTTATGTTATGTTTTTGAATTTAAAATACACCCACATCTATCAAATGTCTAATTAAGCTTCCATTTATTTGTGTGGTGAACTATCACCTCACGAAATGATGATTTTTTATTTTTACTTCACCACCATTCATGGATAAGAATTATGAGGGAAAAGATATAAATATATGATAAATATTATTTTTTTATTTTTTTTTATTATTCTATAATTCTGTTATTATAAATACCTTTATACTTTCGATTTTTTGTAAATATAATAACATTTGATATTGGCAGTGTGCACTACTGCCTCTTCAAATTGATATGATTTGTTCACAATATACATGGAACATAAAAAAGTATGGTATTAATAAATATTTGTGACATACAAGAGATAGTTATGATAATATAAAAATAATATTAATTTATATAATTTAATTTTCATTCTATTAAATGTGACAGATGATGTAGAAGTAGTGTTCATGTGCACACACGTTCTTCTATCTCTATTAATGATGCATTAGATTTCTTTATCCTAGTATTATGGAAAATTATAAATTCATATTAAATGAATATATTATATATATTTATCATGTTTTAAACTATTTATATGGTTAAATCATGATCTATGCTATAACAACAAAAAATTACAAGACAATACATACTAAAAAATGAGATAATTATCATCCAAAATAGTGAGATTAATTAATGACTATTATAAAACATGTAATAAGATATTATAGTAAGATCATATATGATATCATAAATATTATTATTATTCTATTATATTTTATTAACATGTTTAACTACTATACAGTAGGTTAATGACCACCTAATGAAATGAAAGTATAATGTATGTTATTTTTATCTCGCTTTTTACATTTGTGAGATAAATGTCATATTCACCATTTACATATTTTGTGTGATGTTTATTTTTCCCCTATGGATATATTATATCATGAATACTTTAACAAGATTGGTGTTAAATACATTAATTAAATTTTTTTTCCATTGGGGGGATTATGAATCAAACCATTCATAATGGTATGGTACACGTTGGACTGTATAATTATTATTTACCTCAATAAATGATTAAAATTGCAATCTCATTTTATTTTTTGCTTTATAAATTTTTCATGAAATAGTACCATTATTTTAATACATTTTATTTGTAAATTTACCTAAATATACACCTTATTTGGTGATGTATATTATTATTTCATAAATAGAATAACATATTTACAAACATTGTTTACTTTTCTATTTATTCAATTTTATAAGAAAATATTGATAAATAATTATCCCTTATTAAATATGGATATTTGTTAATGAATATTATTTCGTATATAAATATATTACTATATATAAAAAATTATTTGGACTTGCAGAGATGGGTGGGGCCCAGACATTTTATATTCCCTCGATACATCGATAGGTTCTCATTAGACAAATCAGTTTGGCCAAACTAAATAGGTTTCTACCTGTAGTTTTAAATATTATAGATTATGGACTGTGATAATATTGATTTTCATGTTCCGGAAACAGTATATCCATTAATTAAGAATTTACATTATTTATAATATATTTATTATTAATATCAATGAAATTTTCTCTATGGAATATTTATTTATGCATTTCAATAATATTTTATTAAATAAATTTAATTTGTTAAAATTTCAAAAATTTAATTATTGATTATTCTTTTTTTAGTTACTTTAATGTAATATTTTAACAATTATTTGTCTTCTTGTTCTGATTTTTCTTTTTAATTCATTATTTCATGTTTATTACTTTCCCTTACTGGTGATTTTATCTCACCCTAATTTTGTTTTATTTTTCCTAGTTAAGAAGAAGAATAATTTGAACGTGTTTCAAGGATTGTTAACTGTTACTTATGTTATTATTTACATTATTTTTCAAATATGTTTTACATATGATGTATGTGATTAGTTATTTCCAAAAACTATTAAATTAACATGTATTTCAGGATTTTATTCCTCTTAACATTTCTAATATATTATAATAATGCACCGACTATGGGATTACGAGGTTAGGGTGTTTCATTCAATAGCTTGTGTAACCTGAAAAATAGTGTTTTATTGAATAACAATATACTAATAGTAAATTTATTTAATATTAAAAAAATCACACAACATTTAGAATAGGAATTTTTAATAGTAATAACTAACTGATTAATATATAATGTTTATACACTGTTATTAGTTATATACATATTTTTTAATGATTTTAGAATTATTTAAAATGAAAAAAAATTATTAAAAATACATTC
The DNA here is from genome assembly GCA_963277665.1 of Viscum album. Lineage (NCBI taxonomy): Eukaryota > Viridiplantae > Streptophyta > Magnoliopsida > Santalales > Viscaceae > Viscum > Viscum album. The sequence goes on along the minus strand of OY728138.1, from coordinate 632,586,148 downwards.
ATCTATAATATTTTCTATTCATGGATGTGACAATAATTTAAAACTATTTTTTTATAGCTTTTATAAAATTTATTTGAAAATATAAAATAAAATTTTGAAATCATGATGTCAAAATAAATAGAATTTATATTTTTGTGTTTTTAAAAAATATTTCATTTTATTTATAAATAGTGAGAAATTATGAATTTGAATTGAAAATATATTATTCATATAAATTATTTTTAATGTTAAATTATATTTTCTCTTTATTTTAAATATGCATTAGGTCAAATTTATGAAGTGACGGGATGAAGGTCTGGTGTTCAGAAGAAACACTCTCTGACGAAGTTGATCGCATCTAGGGTATCATCTTTCCAATAAATATACCCAATTTTAATACTATTGAACTATTTTTTTGTGGAATTTTATCTTCTAAGGACACATTTTGAGGTAGTACTGAGGTATGTAGGTCTAATGGGTTCAAGACCACATCGAATGAGGATGATTCAAAAAAACATTTCTCATCCATAAGGAAATATACCCTAGTTTTGTCTTACATATATATTTGGATTCTAATAAAGAGGATGAAGGTATGTCTTCAGATCTAAATCAAATCATGTTATCAACTTTTAATGATCTCAATTATATTATGTATCTAAAAATGGAGATATAGCTATTTTGATATGATGGAAATATGCAGTATCGGAGGGCTACAAAATTTTTCAACATTCAATTATCAGACAAGTGGTTATCAAGACGAATCAAAAACCATAGTAGATAGATGAATTTGTTGGAAACATATCCTCAATTTGGGTTTTATCTAATAATAAATTCTTCCAGTAAGGCACAACTATTTCCACTTCTTGTTTCCAAAATCAATCGTAAATTAGAGGGCTTGTAGCATTGAATATGTCTCCTTGAATCCAAGTGCTCTCATAATCGATGAATGACGTCAATGATTCAATCTATTAATGGTTATGAATTATTATTTTTCATGTGTGGGTCAAAAATATTCCCATAAATTGATGGTATTTGGAATCCAATGATCATTTTTGACATTTATTTGTCTATTGGGGTTCTATTTAAAATGGACAAGTGAACCGAGTATATCTGATTCAGTTTCATGGCTATAATTAATATTGAGGTTGATTGAGAATCAAACAATACTAATAAGTTGGGGGTTTCCATAAAAAATACTAATTTGAAAATTAGTTTTGAATATGATAATTTTCCTTTATTTTGGGATGTTTTAATATTAGTAGTGAATGATATGATTACCTAGAGGAAATAAGTTTCTTGCACAGTCTGCTCAATTGGAAGAAATTATGCTTCCCTTTGTAGAGGTAGAATAAGGATTCATGGAAAATATACTGATAATTTAGTCCCTCTAAATTAGAAAATGTGTGATATATCCCATGCCTATGATACTTCAAAAAGAAAATAGAGGTTTTATACAAATAAGCTATTTATGATTTCTGTTCCTTATTCCCATCAAGGGAAGTGTAATTGATTAATGTAATATTATGTTTCTATGAATTTTTATGTTTTAAAATGGAAAGATAATAATTCAGAGTGGATGTCAATAGATTTTTACACCATACAGGTTAATGAATGATGGTATGTTTCTATTTAGAAAAAAATAATTTTAGCTATAGATCATTATCTATGAAGAAGGGTCCTATAAATGATTGGGATTCAAAAGGATCTCTATTTTAAAAATATTTGGTATAGTTTTATGATCATCGGTATGATATTGGAATGTATATGGTTATAGTTAATCCCCCCCAAGAGAGGCTGAACTTTCTCAACATTTGAAAATAATCATTCTATTTGAGATTGATGTTGGTCTCTCCTTATTTTCATCTTATTCTCTCTAGTGTGAAGGTGTTAATTATAAAAAAGATAAAAGGGGGTTCCTATTATTAAAACCACTAGAATATACATGAAAAGAAATTTTTATTCATTATATGGGGATTAAAAACAAAATTTATGGTTAATAGAATGTCAATTTCTATTAGGGGATCCTGAACGTCTTCAATCGATCAAGAATCTATGATAAATAGAGAGTCGTCTCTTATAATGAGAAGTGAAATGAATCACTCAAATACAGGATTAAGAAGTGTTTACGAGATTATGTTAGGTATTGTATAATATATGGTGAGAAAACATTGTTCTATTGTTAGGGGTTTACTCCCTCTCCTTAAAAAATAATTCTATTGAATAAATATTTCAGTCTGCCGAGGAATATATCCCCCAGATCATCTATGGTGTCATAAATGTCCCATAATGAGATCCATCATAACACAGATCAATTTAATTCTCAGTTTGAGTGAGAAAATATATATTATTATGATTATCAACATTATATTTCATATTTTTATATTTAAATCTATTTTTTCGGATTAGGGAAAGTACCTTTTCTTCAACCCCTTCAATTTCTTTGTTTTTATTTTTATTTAAAATGTAATAAATGTTCAAAAGCATTTTCTCATGATTGTAATAATATGTTAGTCCACATTTATATCAATTAATTATATTTAGGTAATTTTATTTATTTTATGGTAATATTTTTATATAAACACTTTAAAAGTTTTGAACAATTTCTCTTTTAAAACACGTGCTCTCACATCATCAGCGGGATTACATTCAAATTAATATTTATAGATTGTATTAATTTAATTTTTAAAAATATATTACATATTTTTATAAAGAATAATTAATATTATCTTATAATTTCAGATTAACTTTTTAGCAAAATGAGTATTGAATATAGTAAAAAAAAATTACCACGGTTAAGGAAATCTATTGATTTATCGAGGGTAAACTAAGAAGTAATGTGTTAAAAATGATATACCAATCTATAAAACACACATTATATGGCCATATATAAACCTTTTCTCCTATATGTAATATAATATCTCATTTTAATTAATTTTTTTGGTAAAACAATGTTGTTATAATTTTATATTTTTAAAAAATTACATGTGTACCACTCACTACACTAATAAAAGGCCACACACTCTCCTCCATTATCCACACATTCAAACCCTTCTAGTTTTTAAAATGCCTCCCTAAATTCATTCCAAATTTCAATAAAATAATCATATAAGGCTTAGTTGTGGCATAAATATGACCTAGTAAGGCTTCGTTGAAAACCTAATGTGGTTACCTGATGAAAAGGTTACATTCATCATATAGTGTTTTTATTTTATTTCTTCTTCCACATATTTAAATTACAATAAAACCATGATGGTATATAGAACAAAACAAATTCCAAATAATTATAAATTTTTTTATTATGCTAATTAACAAAAACCACCTCTACATCCATCAAATGGGTTATGAAATCATAGTTCCTGTGAATGGAGAACTTCCGCCTCACAAATTGATTTCATTCTTTTTTTTCATTTTCCACCTATCAATAATGGGAATTATAATAGATATTAAGTATATATATTATATCTATAACATTAGTATACCAATTTATTAATTGTGTTATATATATTTACTTTGATTCTGTTAGATATATGACTACGTCGGTCATGTGTATGGAGGACTACTGCCTTGTGAAGAGTTGTGATTAATTTTTTCACTACTGTTTCATATAGAAAGTAATAGTGATAGTTTTAAGGGATATATATGATATAAATTAAATTATTATGATTTTAAAGACATATATAATATTTTTAAAAGATAATATAACAATTTCTTCCAAAACTAAAAATATATGAAAATGTCGTTTGTCTGTGTGTCCACTTTTTCTTTCTAAAAGCGATGTGACACACAATTCCTGACAACACAATATGGATGATAAAAATAATTTTATTTAAATAATTAATATTTTATATGTGATATAATGATGATTAATTTAAGATAAAATATTTCATTCCTTCTATATTTAATTATCATTGATATGCAAAAAATGTTACTCATGGGTACGTATGACCTACTGTATCCACAATTTCAATATAGTGAATTTTTAATAATCGTCACCACTGATTGTTTTTAGATGTTAAATTAGTTTAAAAGATTCTATTAATATAATTATTATTTTTTTAGAGATGATATAACTATATAATATTCACAATAATTGGATGATTCATGAGGAAACACGCCTAAGAATACAATGAAATTCACACCCAAAACAACTAAAATAATGAAATATTATTAATTAATGGGTGATAATATGTTTCTATAAGGATAATATTTGATATTATTAATATTAATATAGATATTTAAAAATTTAATTACATATATAAAGCAAATATACAAGTAGATAAATGAAGTTCAACAAAAAAGAAGTGTGAGGTAAGTGACTTCGACTAAAGGTCAGTTCACTAGGGAATATTTTTATGTAATCCACCTAATTTAATTTATAGGGTATATAAATTAAACTTTTACATGTAATTTAATGATTTATTTATAATTCTTAGTCTTTAAAGTTTCAATATTAATTATTTCATCCATGGGGATTTTATAAGAAAATTACCATGTAGTAATGAATTTCAAAACTCAATTTCATTTAATTGGTTTATATTACTTCATCATTGTCTTTGGTATTATAAGATTATGTATATAATGATGTTTTATTATCTTATATTTTATTTATAATTATTTTATGCGGATTTTTAGAAGATGTACATAATATATTAATTCACTAATTCTCACTTCAACATTGTGACCATTGAAAGGGTTCGTTTTATAATTTTATTCTAATGGAGTCTGTTTAATCTTGAATATAAGTTGAAGAAAATTATTTTCCCATTTCCTAAAAGAAACATTTAATTTTTTAATATTATTATTCATTATATTCTCATGTAATAGTATCATTTCCCCACACTTTCTATCTAAAAAAGATGTTGAAGTGTATTTAGGAATATCCATCTTCAATTATCTCTTCTGCCAAAAACCCTATTTTATTCCAAATAATTTTTTCGAAAGGGTTTTCATACATTTTCTTATACTTTTCAAAAATATTTATTACATAAACTTTCACACATTTTTTCACTTTAAAAAATGATTTCAAATCAACCAAATTGACATTTTTCATAAAAAAGGATTCCTTGTCCATTTTAAAATGCAAATGGAATGTTCTTTTAACATGTACAACATATAGATAGTGATTCACTGATGTGACCATTAATTATTTAATGATGAATATATAATTTTACAGGGTTTGTTTTAATGAAAATTTATTTCCTAAAAATCAATAAATTAATGTTTTCTTAAATTTATTTACTAAGAAATGTATTTTTTTAAAATATATCATAAAAAGTGACTTTCAAAATCAAAAGGATATATTCCTCAAGAATGTTATTAAAAAATAATTTTCATGATATTAATATTCAGAAATTAAAACATATCACAATTTTACATATGATTCTTTGGTGATATCTTTTATTGGTACCATTTTTATTCTCCTTCCAGATTTTTATGGATGAATTTGACCAAGGATAATATCTATGTTCAATTATTTGATTTCTTTTTTTAGTTGTTAACATTCAACGGAAATATTAATTTTAATGTAATAATAGGTAATTAAATTTGTTATAAATATTAATATTATTTATCATGGATATAATTATTCTCTAAAGTGTATAAAATTTTTACACATGGTGTTCTCAATTGAAATTCATTTCATTATCTAGGGAAATATTTATAAATCACTTTTCAATAATTTATTCATGGAATATGGGTTTAGTTATGTCCAATTCCATATTTTTTATTCTAATTGATTCATTATTTATTACATTTAACTTTACCCTTTTTGAGCATTTTACCTCACCTGTATTTTCTTCTCTTACCTAAGAATACATGGAGAGTACTATGAAAGATATGAAATAATATTATAGATTTAATAATGATAATCTCAAAAAAAATGTTATACCTTATATATTCAAATGTCATTTGGGAATAATATATTACTATATATTTTACTATGATTTTTAAAATATTTGATCTTTTATAGTGATATTTCTAGTAAGTGATGAAAATGTCATTAAGAAGGTAATGACTCCAGGATACTGGAGATGGGTTCACTATAGTTAAAATTAATGGGATATTAGTAGAAACAATGGAAAAATATTTATGAAAATGTATATTAGGGTACAAAAAATAATAATAATTGGGGTTAATTATATTAAAATGCTATTATTTTGGTAATGATGAGATTATAAAGTTTTTCTAAGGAATAGAACCATTTAAGAATATGACAAGTAAATTTATGTATGAAACAGAGGTATCTAAGGGTAATAACTCCAAATGGGTTTCATTAGTATTTTCTTCGTGATATCCTATTGCATGAAAATTTCCCTTACTACACACTAGGGTTGACACTCTTGGTGGAATTTCGTAGGATAATAAACAATTTTTTTGCAACCTATTATGAAATATTTAAATAAATTTTAAAAATTAATGAAAAATATTTAACCTAATGTGAAATATTTTGAAAATAAGGTTTCATGATTTAATCATCCTATAGATTATTATATGGCTTTCGACTAAATTTATTGTTTCCTATAGTATAATTTATCATTTTAGTCAATGGATGGAACCTAAAAAAATCAAGTCATGGTTAACCATGAAGGGAAAATTGATGATTATGTGAATCTAAACATGTTGATAATATGAGTAAATGATACCTAGATTATTTTTAATATTTTTCCCAAAATATTATTAAAAACATGTTCCTTTTACAACACCCAGACATAGCAAGGAAGATAATGATAGAGTTCACATAGATATTGATTGATGAAGATTATGGAAGAATTAATGAATGATTTCCTTAATGTATGTAATTTGGAAGGAGACACCAATGAAATTGTATTAATGCAACTAGAAAATTATTTATTTATGAAATTAATAGAATAAAAAAATTCCAAGAAAAAATGAATAAAATTATGGAAGGAATTAAATCTCACCATAGGTATCTATTGTTAGTTATTTGTATTATGTGTGGAGAACATTGGAATTATCCAAATCAATTACTTATTCAAATGTTTATCCACAATAACATAGAAGGAACTTTTTTCAAAAAAAATAAAGGGTGTATTTTTGTGTTTTCTTTCAATAATTAAATTGTTAATTTATATTACGAATGGTATTTTGCTTTTCATAATTAAGAAACATCTAAGGACTTGTTGAATTTTTGAATCATATATATTTTCCTTATCCTAAGAGTTATGGATAACATCATGGGTTTTTGAGTAGATGAATTACCATAATATCAATGTCTTAAAAACATCTTTTTTTTGTTTTATATGATTGGATTCAACCAATATTCTAGACAGTATGGGAGAAATTTACTATAACACAATCCACTAGTTTAGTATATGTTTTACTAAAAAAAATTGAGGAATAATTAAATTAAATTTTATAGATATTTTTTAAATGTATTGATAATATCTAAAGTTCATATGATCATTAAATATATTTTAATAATTCTAAAATATAATGATTATTTTTTTATAAAATGTGTTGTATTAAAAATCTTAGTAAAGGATTTATTTAATGATTAATTTTATTTCATTTACCTTCATCATTATAATTTATTTTTGGGGATAGTTCAAAATATTATTATAAAATAGTTTTTAAAAATGAAAACCTGCCTATTGGGTAACAACCGAATGCATCATGTAAGATCACAGGTCATGAATCCATGACTTGCTGAAATTATGGGTGTAGGTCCAAACTCTAGCTTGTGGAGTGTCTGAATTAATATGTCATTGTTTTTAGTTAAATGATACGGAAAATAATTATTAATAGTGAGTTGTTTAGTTATATTTATTTTTTAGATATTATTGTATTAAATTGGCCAACTTGTGCTGATGATATTGGTTTTATAAAACAGTTTCAAATAAATGGTAGTACTTGTCACTTATTTATTGATTTTATTATCCTTAAAATTATAATTTTGATTTCATCAAGAAAAAAATTAATATTTTTATATTCATTTCTTAGTGTAAGAAATCAATTACAAAATTATTGAATTATAACTAAAGGGTGAAATGGTAATTATAAAATAAAATTATATCACGTTATTATATTTAATTACACTCCTATATAGTAAAGTAGTTCCTTGACTTTAAGAAAAATGATCATGAAATAAAATTTTATCCTATTAATACAATTTCTTATGATATTAATGACTTTTTCAAACCATTTATATTTAGGGTTTTGAGGTACATAATATTCCCTTGATCAATAATTTTTTTGTAATCAAGAACCTCAATCACCATCCTTATATATATTTATGAATTTCTTCTATTTCTATATCTTCAATTTCCACCAATGTTATCTCACTTGGTTGCCTAGTCATGTGATATTCCATATAACCTTTGTACTTCCCATTCAGAATAATTAAGATTATATTATATTAACCCACATAAGATGTGGCTTTACCAACTATGATATTTCAAAATATCAAAACCTAGATTTTAAAGATAAATTTTAAATTTCTGGGATACAACTTATTTAATGGTAGGTGAATGTAACTCCTAGAAATTATATGAAAATGATATTGTTTTCGATATCATATGAGACACACAACACTAAGCCTAAAATAAAATATTACACCTATGTACTTTATTAAATATCTAGTCTTAAATAAATTAAATATCATCGATATATTTAAATTCATACCACATTATTGTTTTCTTCGTTTATAATAAACAATGTGTTTATTCGATAGCTTTCATTAAATGAAGACTGGGTTTTACATAACAAAAATATACTATTAATATTATTATTTATTTTTCAAGTTATCACCTTGACATTGTAAGGGTTAGTATGAATAATATTATCTATATTATAAATATATATATATATATTACACAAATATATTAGTTATCTATAAATTATTAGTCAAATTATAATCATCTAAAAGGAAAAAATATATTTTCTGCAAAACTCCATTTTTCTAAAACATGTTGTGTTTTCACATTTTGTACAAATTTTAAAATTAATTTCTAATAATTTTATATAATTAATTTTCAAAATAATGATAATTTTGGAAATCAGGTTATCTATATTAGTATAAGGTGGGACTTTGGGATTATCCTAAAATATTTTTCATTAGTTGACTTATACTGAAAAATAATGAATTTTGATTGAAAAATACAATTTAGTCTAAATTGATTATAAAGATAATTTTTTTAAAATTAATTTAAATATATAATTAGGACAATTTTATATCAATTAATCCAATTTATTTTATTTGAAGAATTTTAATATTTAAATTTGATATAAAAACTACACGATATTTTGAATATTCTCTCTTTGAAAACTCAATTTCTCGTCACGTCTACCGGATTATTTTCAAATAATAATTATTAAATTATGTGATTTTTTTAAAAAATGTCTTATATATTATAAATAATTTTTATATATAATTTTAAATAATTTGAACATATTTTTTTACTAATTTGTATAGTAAAAATTGTAAAAATTAATTACTTATTTCATGGTAAAAATTTATTTATCTTGGGTTAATTTAAGATAATGATTGTCAAAATAACCTACAAACATAAAAAAATTAATATAATTGTTCTAAATTTTATATTATATTTTTGATAAGGAAATAATTTTTTTCATGATAAAAAAATTGGTATTATTGAATCTTTTAAAAATAATTAAAAGCACGCAATTCACCTCACCAAAAAATGGAAACCCACCCTCATCGCTTATTCCCACTTCTCAAAACCTTTATTCATTAAATATCTGATAAAATAACTTAAAAACTTCCAAATAATCACCATGAAAAGTCTATTTTTGGAAAACAAAATGTAAGGATTTTGGTGAAAACATAAAGAGGATACCCAAAGAAGATGTTGTGTTCATTAGCAGGCATTTTTATTTTATTCCTTCATCCAAATACATCAATTATTATTAAAAAATTATTATATAATAAACATATTATATTTCTACTCATATATTTATTTATTTTAATATGATTTATTACGACCACCATAACTTATATCAAATGTGTTAAAAATTCATCCTTCCTATGTATGGCGGAATACAGCCTAACAAACCGATGGCATTTTTTCCATTACCACATTAAAGATTTGGGTATGAAGATAGATATAAAGTATATATATAATATTAATTATATAATAATACCTATTTATTAATTATATATTATATTAATGTTTTTACATTCTATTAAATTAGGGATATAATAACGTTGGTCATGGGTATCGTAGTCTCCCACCTTGTAATGAGATGTGATTTTTTTTCACCAATTCTTTACATGAAAAGTAATAAGGATAATTTTATTAATAATATGGTATATTCATGAAATAATTTTTATTTTCGTTTCTTATAAATAATTATTAAATTTTAATATATCATTTTCTTTTTCTTACAAAAAAATTATAATATCTTTTATGTTTGTGTGGACTACAGCCTTCATGAAGCGATGTGACTCTCTCTTCATAACCAGAAAACATGGATGATATATATAAGTATGTTAACATAACTAATATTTTATATTTGATATTATTTCTGTAACACCCCAGGTAAATAAGGAATATGACATTTTCATATTTATCCATATTTGTGAATAAAATATTAATATGACTTTAAAGGGGACGATATGCTCGATGGCGTACCCAACACGCAACAATGAGTTTCTTGGGAATCTTACGTTGCACTCTAATAATAAAATAATATTATTCTAAATGGTAGTTAACATGTAGCCATTGTAATGGTGGGAATGGATAGAAATAACTAAAATATGATTATATATGTTCTTAAATATTTTTACATTTATACAATAAAAGATAAAGGCTTAAAATACGGAAAGAATTCAATTTTAGGCGTATATGCCCTAGTTTTCACTAAAGGTTCACTTATCACCTTTTGATGGAGAAACGTCATTAAATATATTTTTGTTCACTCTTAAACATTCTTTTGGACCAAATAAAACTCTTATTAAGAATCGGGACATCAAAATTTACTTTGTGTAAATTTTTGGTATCTTTCCGATAAAGTTCTTTTTTTTAATGAATAGTGTAAAATGTTGTATTTTAATTCAAAACCACTTTTTAATATAATTTATTTATATGATTAGATTATATTTTGAATTGGTTTTAAAGTGAAATTAGAAAATATTTTTACCATTAAATACAATAGTGGTCGTTGGAATCAATTTCACTTTGAAATCAGACTTAAACTAGTGTCAATCTTTTGATACTTATTGTTTCATAAAACACGCTATTTGTCATGACAACGGGAATTATTTATTAAATTAATTAATGTGACTTATATGTTTTGAATTTTGTAAAACGAACTTCATTTTTTAATTCAGAATATCAAATATAGCTTAGGGTGAATTTTTGGGATTTTTCTGAAAAACTTCAATTTTTGATGAATAGTGAAACCACTAAGTGGTACTTATAAAAACTGATTTTCTGTTTAAATGAAATTTTTCCATCATTGTGTTTTGATTTTCAAAAATCCGACATACATGGTTGTCATTAAGAAGTAAAATGTGGTTCAATGAGATTCAAATAATTTTTTGGTGAATAGTAACTTATTAAGTTTTTAATCGCGATTAGTGGTAATTAGTGTGGTTTAAGGTAAAAATAAAGCTTTAATAAAATGAGATGAGCTTGAAACATGTCTTTCCCTCATTGGTTGTATCATGGCCGACCAAGAAAAGCCATGGGTCAACTTGGGGACCCCATGGATCCACTTTGGTTGGGAAATGACATAAATAACATTTTATTTAATGTAAAAGTAAAATTGACACAAACATGATATGTTTTACTAAAAAAAAATTTAAGTGAGGTTATACAAGTCATCTTTTTGATTATAAATATTCGTTGGAAAGATAAAAAGATTTCCTACATCATAATATTTTTTTTATAAATTTTAGATATTAAATAAATTAAATTATTTATGACATAATAATGATGCAGCGATGAAATCATTATTTGATGATTTAAATAAAATGGAAAGATAATGTAACATCTATGAACTACACATGTCCAAAACTTATTGGATGAGTGGATTTCGAAGCCTTATCACCTTATCCACGAATTATATCAATGTGGGACCTTTTGAAACCGAAACACATTTTCAAATAAAGTAATATTTCTTAACTTTCCAAAAGTGCCCCTCCTCTCCTCTTATAAAAGGCCCCCACCTCTACCTCATTTAACACACTCCTAAAGCCTTTTTCTCGACCAACCCCTGCCCATTTACTCTCTCCACATCCCTATCCTCATCCTATAGGATTCTCTTTGGGCATAATCCTTTCAAAGGAAGCCTTTAGGCTCAAATCAAAAGGAGTTACACTTTTAAAGGTAATTCACTCTCTCATGTTCATTTGTTTTATTTTGCTTCTCCAACCCCCTAAACACTTTTTATTTACTTCTTTTGTAACAACACCAGTATCTTCAATATACTAGGATGATGTTATAATATTTATCCGAGCTACACTCTCACACAACTACATCAAATGGTTAAAGAACATACGGTTTCTGTGGATGGTGAAATTCTGCCTCCCGAAACGATGATTGTTCAATACTCATTTAACACCTTCAAAGGTGGCCATTATGATATCACTATTTTTATATATGATATATAATATGTTTATGTTTTATTTAAGCTTCTGTATTTTTCATTTTTGTATTACCTTTATGGATTCCATTATTGGTATACGCGATATCTTCATTTAAGGAAGTGCGGACTACCGCCCCCTCAAAGTGATTTGATTCGTTAAATACCATATGTGGGACGTATAAAGGATGGAACTATGATATTATATATGATATTATACTGTAATTATAATATACCTTTATATAATTATTATTCCATTCTATAAAATATGAAATAGAAATGAAAGTAGCGTTCATGCGTACGTACGGCTTACCGTCTCCATGAACGGTGCATTTCATTTCTTACCTCTAAATGATTATGTAATGTTATAAATGCATGCATGTACTGGATATATATGACATATATGATATCCAAATCATGAATATTATTCTGGATATAATAAACATTTGACCACACGAACAACATGTAATGGTAAGAAGTCCACTTTCGACTTAAGAAGCAAATATCGACAAAACAAACATTATTAACTTAAATGTTTACATAATGTTTATAACATGGAAATAAGTGATCTAATAGGAATAATGAACTAAAAAAAGGTTCTTAATAAAGTGGAAATTAACTTATGTTTATTATTCAGGACGTTAAAGAACGATCGAGTCAAGTCGGACCCGAGGTAAGGGATCTTACTCCTCTCTTTCTTTTTAAGTACACTCTTTTATGTCATTCCTTTTAAAGCTCATATTTATTGTTATTGGGATGATATTTTATATTAATACTACTGTAATTTTTATGTTCATGTGATGAGAGACCCTATTCCCTCTCATCAATCCATTTTGGAAGTTTTGATTGGCGCCGTTAGGCTGCCGAACTTTCGTAAGAGATCTAACTTCTCTCTTTCTTTTTAAGTACTCTCCTTTATGTCACTTATTTTAAGCTCCTATTTGTAATGTTGGGGGATGTTCTTTTATATTCCACTTTCTGTACATTATATTGTAATGTGATGAGATACCCAATTTGTTCTCATCAATCCATATTCGGAAGTTTTATGTGGCGCCGTTAGGCTGCTGAGTTTTCGTGAGGGATTTTTCATCTCACTTTTATTCCCGTGAGATTTATGCTACATTTTCCACAAATTCCATTGAGTGGTGTATGTAATGCCCATTATTCTACTCTTTGTGTAATATACATTCGTTTATGAGTATTTACATCAATGACCTATTGTCTTTCTTTCATGGGGTGTATGTTTTGAAAGATACCCAAGTCGGTAAGGGAACCTTTCACCCTCCTCTTTTTTAAAAGACTTCTTTTATTGGCTCTTTTAATTTACATATTTTTATGTTGGGATATGTTCTCATACATCCTTATTGATGTAAATTTTATGTCCAAGTGATTAGAGACACTTTTTATCTCTCATCAACTCTTTTTGATGTGATGTCGTTAGGCTGTCAAGGGAACTTTTTAACCCAATTTCGATTTATTTGGGTTCAACTTGTAGTCATTGAATATGTCATCCATTGAATATGTGTGAATGAACTTTTATTGTTTTACACTTAATATCCACTTATATTGGGTGTATATATATTTGTCACACATATTTTTTGAGATTTATTTGTCCTTAATTTAAGGATACCTTCTTTATAAGGGATTTCATCACATTTGACATTTCTATTGAGGGCTCATTGTTGTTATGCACAAATTCACTCTTATATGGTGTATATACTGTCCTTTGGAGTATTATATCATGAATCCTTTTATTCTCATGATATTATAAAATTCTGACTAAATGTTATTCCTCGATTATTGTATTCAAGTGTCTCTAATTTTGGTAAAACCCCTTTAACCAAAATATCGTTTTAAATGTTTTAATTATTTGTTCTTATTAATATCCATGTTTTCAAAATGGTTTTAAGGATTTATTTATATGGATATTAATGGTTTAAAATGTTAAAAGCTTCAAGGTGGTATGGGACACTTTGATTCAAAAATCTCTTTATTAAATGTTTTAAATGGTTTTGGAAATGGTTTCTTTTTGAATGGATTCATTATTTCAATATCCTAAAATGTTATATTGTGATTGAAATGTGGAAATGTTATGTTTCCTTTATTCATGTTTATGTGATACGATTATGTTATGGTTCTTGGGCATTGTTATGAAGAACTGGTGGTTCCGTGATAAACTAAGGGCGGGTGAGGCCGATATAGCTCTCCAATGCATTGGGTAACGGGAAGGAGTGAAACGTTAAGGTTTATCCGAAGAGATTTAGGGAATATACTGTGATGGGTATTCCAAATGTAACCAAGAGGGTTACTCCCTACGTAAGAATGTTATTAATGCCTCAAGTTACCTTTATGCCTTATGTTTTCTATGATTTATTCATGATTTGATATGCCTGTGTTTTATGGGTAAAGTATGATTTCATTCTTATGTATTTATGAACTCATGTATCCTTTCCATATTTTTATAACCCTTACTGAGCTTTTTATGCTCATCCCAAGTTTTTGAAATTTTTTTCACAGGTCAAGGGAAAGGTACATGATGTGATGATAGTGTCAAGGATGTGTCAAGAAAGAATCCGTGTTTTATTTTAAATAGGTTTCCGTTGATGGGAAGAATGAATATTGTCTTTTATGTAACCACTTTGTTTAAATGTGGAATGTAATGCAAGTTTCATGATCTAATTCTCTAAAACTCTAAACCTGAAAAGATCCCCAATGTGTAATCTTTTAATAACTAAATATTAAGTAAGGTTTAAGGATGGGGCCTTATAGTTGGTATCAAAGGTCGGTTTAGATAACTTTAGAGGTTAGGGTATTCTTTAATCATAATTGACAATTACCATAATGGTTAGGATTTCAGAAAGAGTCTTAGTTTTAGATAAAGTGAATGAGTAAGTATATCTTATTGTCTATCTTACTCATTAGTACATGATAGTTTTGTTGATATACTCACACTGACCTTTTTGGTTTTAGTAAATGGCTGGATCTAGCAGGCACCAAAGTAATAGTGGATGTGAAGGAAACTGTGACAGTTTTTTGAGCAAGCAACTGAATGATATGGGAGCTGCAATGAGAACTCTTTTGATTATCCTCAACCAACTATCTGGAGTCATGATTGACCACCTAAACCTTGGAGATTTCTCTAAGGCATCATATATGCAAGAAACAAATCCCTACAGAAGTACAGGTAATAATCATAAAGGTAAGTGTGTTCAAAAACCTATGTGTCAAAGATGTGGAAAGAAACACCTAGGAAAATGTTTCAAAGGGACAGAAATATGCTATAGATGTGGAAATGAAGGTCATAAAGCAAGAACCTGCCATGGAAAAAGGAAGCATCCAGTTGACTCGAGGAAAGGGAAAGAAGTTCTTTCTGAGGGATCAATTGAATGTTTTAAATGTGGTGTGCATGGTTATTATGCAAACACATGTCCTATGAAGAAGTTTCGTGAATGGGGTCACCAAGAGCGTACCAATATTTGTTTACCAATACCTAATGCCATTCCAATTGAGGATGAAGAAACTGACAATGACCAATCAAAGGTATGTACTATTTCATGACTATTGTTTTCTTATTTTGGAATCTTAGGATATGATTCATGATTTTGTTTGTAGGAAAGAGGTATTTCGGAATAAGTTGGAAAGGAATGGATAATGGATCATGAAGAATGTTGAATGAGTAAGATGTCAACATATGAGGGCTTCAAGAGTTAGGGTGAAATTCTTAAGAGTATTAAGTCTCTTTTGATGATGGGGTTACATTAGAAGACTTTTTATATTATGTGTAACCCTGATGTTTAATATAGGCAAATTTTATTCAAGTAATAGTTATCTTTTCTATTGTGGACATAGTTATAAAGAACCATTTGGGTTTATATGATCCTTACTTTTGAGGTAATTATGGGTTACCATATGTTATGATTGAAGTGAAAGGCATGAGATAAAATTGAGGTTAAATTATGTTATGGTTATTTTTGATGATTTTATCCCTTTTTGGGTAATGATTTGAGAATTATATAGTTTTGGAAAAAGGACAACACGCAGACCGTGTGACAACCCATCGCGTCGGACAATGCTGCGGGAATCGAACCCACAACCAAAGTGCGACTGGTATTTATCGCCTACCACTGGACTACGTGAAGCCCCTGGTTAGTTTGACTGATTCTTTTTAGTTATATGATTTTATGAATTAAGAGTAATTTGATTTTGGAGGATATGTGATTAGGATAATTACTTTTCAATGTTAGACTTTAGGAGCAACTGATGTTGTTTGGAGATAAATGTTACGATTTAACATGGAAGACTATGTGACTAAATACTTAAAATATTTGGGTTTCAATATTATATTGGTTTACTTTGAAGAATTTTATGGACAAATTGTTTATCGGATGGTCCTCGTTGAACTTTGGGTTTTGTTGGACAAATTTTGGAGATTAATAATAGATTTTCTTTTTATAAGGGGTTATCCTTTTCTGGATTATCTGATCTTGTACTATGCTTTTTGGTTTTGGTTTTGTTTAAAGCCTAAAAACATGGGATGTATATAGTTCTCTTTTGGGGATTAGGTGATTCTCTAGAAGTTGATTATAGTACTCTTAATGCGAATAAGTCTCCCTAAATACTCGTCTTTTGGAAAAAATATGAGTTTGACTAAGGAATCTAGTAAAAGTTGAAAGTCAACATGATAAGTGATTCTGCTTCCTTATGAATAAATTCCTCAATAAAAAGTAACTTAAAACAAAAATGTTGTCTATTAACTTTTCCTACTGGGGAATCGAATACCGTTTAACCCATCACAAGCTTGTGATTTTCTCGTGGTTAACTTTCTCCTAAACATGTTTTCTATCACTCTCCATCAGAACATGACCCTTTGTTTTTTCCTCCATGTCCATATTTTCATACTTGGAATCCTAGTATGGGTTAACTCGGGTGACCTTTGTACTTATCTTTATTTATTTTAAAGTGATTTTTTTTACCGACTCTTCTCTGATGTGGGACGTTCAAGGATGTTTCCAAGCGCAATTTTAAAATTGCGAGGACGCAATTCCCAAAAGGGGGGAAGGATGTAACACCCCAGGTAAATAAGGAATATTACATTTTCATATTTATCCATATTTGTGAATAAAATATTAATATGACTTTAAAGGGGACGCTATGCTCGATGGCGTACCCAACACGCAACAACGAGTTTCTTGGGAATCTTACGTTGCACTCTAATAATAAAATAATATTATTCTAAATGGTAGTTAACATGTAGCCGTTGTAATGGCGGGAATGGATAGAAATAACTAAAATATGATTATATATGTTCTTAAAATTTTTTACATTTATACAATAAAAGATAAAGGCTTAAAATACGGAAAGAATTCAATTTTAGGCGTATATGCCCTAGTTTTCACTAAAGGTTCACTTATCACCTTTTGATGGAGAACCGTCATTAAATATAGTTTTTTTCACTCTTAAACATTCTTTTGGACCAAATAAAACTCTTATTAAGAATCGGGACATCAAAATTTACTTTGTGTAAATTTTTGGTATCTTTCCGAAAAAGTTCCTTTTTTTAATGAATAGTGTAAAATGTTGTATTTTAATTCAAAACCACTTTTTAATCTAATTTATTTATATGATTAGATTATATTTTGAATTTGTTTTAAAGTGAAATTAGAAAATATTTTTACCATTAAATCCAATAGTGGTCGTTGGAATCAATTTCACTTTGAAATCAGACTTAAACTAGTGTCAATCTTTTGATACTTATTATTTCATAAAACACGCTATTTGTCATGATAGCGGGAATTAATTATTAAATTAATTAATGTGACTTATATGTTTTGAATTTTGTAAAACGGACTTCATTTTTGTGTTCAGAATATCAAATATAGCTTAGGGTGAATTTTTGGGATTTTTCTGAAAAACTTCAATTTTTGATGAATAGTGAAACCACTAAGTGGTACTTATAAAAACTGATTTTCCGTTTAAATTAAATGTTGCCATAATTGTGTTTTGATTTTCAAAAATCCGACATACATGGTTGTCATTAATAAGTAAAATGTGGTTCAATGAGATTAAAATAATTTTTTGGTGAATAGTAACTTATTAAGTTTTTAATCGCGATTAGTGGTAATTAGTGTGGTTTAAGGTAAAAATAATGCTTTAATAAAATGAGATGAGCTTGACACATGTCTTACCCTCATTGGTTGTATCATGGCCGACCAAGACAAGCCATGGGTCAACTTGGGGACCCCATGGAGCCACTTTGGTTGGGAAATGACATAAATAACATTTTATTTAATATAAAAGTAAAATTGACACAAACATGATATGTTTTACTAAAACAATTTTTAAGTGAGGTTATACAAGTCATATTTTTTATTATAAATATTCATTGGAAAGCTAAAACGATTTCCTACATAATAATATTTTTTTTATAATTTTTAGATATTAAATAAATTAAATTATTTATGACATAATAATGATGCAGCGATGAAATCATTATTTGATGATTTAAATAAAATGGAAAGATAATGTAACATCTATGAACTACACATGTCCAAAACTTATTGGATGAGTGGATTTCGAAGCCTTATCACCTTATCCACGAATTATATCAATGTGGGACCTTTTGAAACCGAATCACATATTCAAATAAAGTAATATTTCTTAACTTTCCAAAAGTGCCCCTCCTCTCCTCTTATAAAGGCCCCCACCTCTACCTCATTTAACACACTCCTCAAGCCTTTTTATCGACCAAACCCTGCCCATTTACTCTCTCCACATCCCTCTCCTCATCCTAGAGGAATCCCTTTGGGCAGAATCCTTTCAAAGGATGCATTTAGGCTCAAATCAAAAGGAGTTACACTTTTAATGGTAATTCACTCTCTCATGTTCATTTGTTTTATTTTGCTTCTCCAACCCCCTAAACTCATTTTATTTACTTCTTTTGTAACAACACCAGTATCTTCAATATACTAGGATGTTGTTATAAAATTTATCCGAGCTACACTCTCACACAACTACATCAAATGGTTAAAGAACATACGGTTTCCCTGGATGGTGAAATTCTGCCTCCCGAAACGATGATTGTTCAATACTCATTTAACACCTTCAAAGGTGGCCATTATGATGTCACTATTTTTATATATGGTATATAATATGTTTATGTTTTATTTAAGCTTCTGTATTTTTCATTTTTGTCTTACCTTTATGGCTTCCATTATGGGTATACGCGATATCTTCATTTAAGGAAGTGCGGACTACCACCCCCTCAATGTGATTTGATTCGTTAAATACCATATATGGGACATATAAAGGATGGAACTATGATATTATATATGATATTATAATGTAATTATAATATACCTTTATATCATTATTATTCCATTCTATAAAATATGAAATAGAAATGAAAGTAGCGTTCATGCGTACGTACGGCTTACCGTCTCCATGAACGGTGCATTTCATTTCTTACCTCTAAATGATTATGTAATGTTATAAATGCATGCATGTACTGGATATATATGACATATATGATATCCAAATCATGAATATTATTCTGGATATAATAAACATTTGACCACACGAACAACATGTAATGGTAAGAAGTCCACTTTCGACTTAAGAACCAAATATCGACAAAACAAACATTATTAACTTAAATGTTTACATAATGTTTATAACATGGAAATAAGTGATATAATAGGAATAATGAACTAGAAAAAGGTTCTTAATAAAGTGTAAATTAACTCAAGTTTATTATTCAGGACGTTAAAGAACGATCGAGTCAAGTCGGACCCGAGGTAAGGGTTCTTACTCCTCTCTTTCTTTTTAAGTACAATCTTTTATGTCATTCCTTTTAAAGCTCATCTTTCTTGTTATTGGGATGATATTTTATATTAATCCTACTTTAATTTTTATGTTCATGTGATGAGAGACCCTATTCTCTCTCATCAATCCATTTTGGAAGTTTTGATTGGCGCCGTTAGGCTGCCGAACATTCGTAAGAGATCTAACTTCTCTCTTTCTTTTTAAGTACTATCCTTTATGTCACTTCTTTTAAGCTCCTATTTGTAATGTTGGGGGATGTTCTTTTATATTTCTCTTTCTGTACATTATATTGTAATGTGATGAGATACCCTATTTGATCTCCTCAATCCATATTCGGAAGTTTTATGTGGCGCCGTTAGGCTGCCGAGTTTTCGTGAGGGATTTTTCATCTCACTTTTATTCCCGTGAGATTTAGGCTACATTTTCCACAAATTCCATTGAGTGGTGTATGTACTGCCCATTATTCTACTCTTTGTGTAATATACTTTCTTTTATGAGTATTTACATCAATGACCTATTGTCTTTCTTTCATGGGGTGTATGTTTTGAAAGATACCCAAGTCGGTAAGGGAACCTTTCACCCTCCTCTTTTTTAAAAGACTTCCTTTATTGGGTCTTTTAATTTACATATTTTTATGTTGGGATATGTTCTCATACATCCTTATTGATGTAAATTTTATGTCCAAGTGATGAGATACACTTTTTATCTCTCATCAACTCTTTTTGATGTGATGCCGTTAGGCTGTCAAGGGAACTTTTTAACCCAATTTCGATTTCTTTGGGTTCAACTTGTAGTCATTGAATATGTCATCCATTGAATATGTGTGAATGACCTTTTATTGTTTTACACTTAATATCCACTTATATTGGGTGTATATATATTTGTCACACATATTTGTTGAGATTTATTTGTCCTTAATTTAAGGATACCTTCTTTATAAGGGATTTCATCACATTTGACATTTCTATTGAGGGCTCATTGTTGTTATGCACCAATTCACTCTTATATGGTGTATATACTGTCCTTTGGAGTATTATATCATGAATCCTTTTATTCTCATGATATTATAAAATTCTGACTAAATGTTATTCCTCGATTATTGTATTCAAGTGTCTCTAATTTTGGTAAAACCCCTTTAACCAAAATATCGTTTTAAATGTTTTAATTATTTGTTCTTATTAATATCCATGTTTTCAAAATGGTTTTAAGGATTTATTTATATGGATATTAATGGTTTAAAATGTTAAAAGCTTCAAGGTGGTATTGGACACTTTGATTCAAAAATCTCTTTATTAAATGTTTTAAATGGTTTTGGAAATGGTTTCTTTTTGAATGGATTCATTATTTCAATATCCTAAAATGTTATATTGTGATTGAAATGTGGAAATGTTATGTTTCCTTTATTCATGTTTATGTGATACGATTATGTTATGGTTCTTGGGAATTGTTATGAAGAACGGGTGGTTCCGTGATAAACTAAGGGCGGGTGAGCCCGATATAGCTCTCCAATGCATTGGGTAACGCGAAGGAGTGAAACGTTAAGGTTTCTCCGAAGAGATTTAGGGAATATACTATGATGGGTATTCCAAACGTAACCAAGAGGGTTACTCCCTACGTAAGAATGTTATGAATGCCTCAAGTTACCTTTATGCCTTATGTTTTCTATGATTTATTCATGATTTGATATGCCTATGTTTTATGGGTAAAGTATGATTTCATTCTTATGTATTTATGAACTCATGTTTCCTTTCCATATTTTTATAACCCTTACTGAGCTTTTTATGCTCATCCCATGTTTTTGAAATGTTTTTCACAGGTCAAGGGAAAGGCACATGATGTGATGATAGTGTCAAGGATGTGTCAAAAAAGAATCTGTGTTTTATTTTAAATTGGTTTCCGTTGATGGGAAGAATGAATATTGTATTTTATGTAACCACTTTGTTTAAATGTGGAATGTAATGCAAGTTTCATGATCTAATTCTCTAAAACTCTAAACCTGAAAAGATCCTCAATGTGTAATCTTGTAATAACTCAAGATTAAGTAAGGTTTAAGGCTGGGGCCTTATAATTTCAATTCCATAATGATTATATATTACATATGTTTTTTCTAGATTGATCATTAAAAAATTGAAATGTTATTAATGCTTTATTATGGTATACCACCTCCATTATTAAAACATGGTCCATTTTTTAGAACCACCATTAATGAATGGTTTCAAAAGGTAAATTGGTGTAAATTTATTATAATTTTGTCATGATTATTATTATTTAGATGATATTCCTATATAATATATGAAACAATTAGATATTTCATTATGAAACATACATGAGAAAACAAGGAAATTTAAACCTGAAAAATAAAAATAATTAATGATTATTATTATTTATCTGATTAGATTCTTTAAAAAGATCAAATATGATATTATAAATATTAATATAATTTGTAAAAAAGTTAATAATAAGTTTATGACCAGTATAAATGAGGATAAATCATGTTCAACCCAAAGGAAGCATGAGTTAATGGCCTTCATCTCAATTTCCCTTAATTGAGGAATATTGTAATGTTATACACTAAATTTATTTTGTATGGTATATATACAGAAATTTGACAAATTATATCCTAATTAATTAATTATTAATTTTTTTAATTATAAATTAGATTTATTTCATCCATGTTTATTTTATATAATATTTTCAAAGTGGTAATGAATTTCATAACTGAATTTCATTTCACTGGGTTATATTACTTCATTATTACGGTTTATATTCTATGATTATGGTTTTAATGAAATGATATTATATTATGATTTATTTTTTAAAAAAAATTATTATTATTTACTAATGATAAACATAATTTATTAATTTATTAATTCTCATTTCAATTGTATAATCATTGTAAGTGTTTATTTTAATATCTTAATATAATCAAGATCAACAATCCTTAAATTTTAGTGGAAGTAAATTATTTGGAAATTGTATCTATAAAACCATGACATTTTTTCACTATGGGTTATTCAATATATTTTAAAGTAATAGTGAATTTTTTAACTCTGTGGTAATTAAAATTATTGATAATTGTTTTTTAACAAAATCCAACATTATTTCTCTCTTCTGTCAGAAATCTGTTTACATCAAAAAGAATATTTTCAAAAATGAGTTAAATTTTCATTTTGTTATATAATTTATTCAATGAATTTTTAAAAAAAATTATTTATAATAAAAATCAAAGAAATCATCTAATAATCTTCCAAAAAATTCAAATTTTTTATTTTTTTACAATGAAAAATAAAATTTTCAAATATATATGTCATGTATGTAATTACCCATAGACAAGCCTATAATTTTATTGATTTTTTCATTTCAATGATATAATGTAATATCTAAAAAAAATTTATATGATAATATTCATGAAATTTTTATTTTTTAAATGTTATTTATAGTGAAAAGGATTTTTAAAATGTATTTTGTTATAAATATTAATTTTCAAAATGAAAATGAAATTTTCCTCAAGAATGGTAATAAATGATATTTTAATGGTATATCAATTCATAAAAGTAATAAAACATTATCTTACATATACTTCTCTAGGGATGTGTTGTATTGATACCATAATTATTCTATATCTAGATAGTTAATGATTATTTTGATAAAATATTCTATTAGAATTCACTACCTTGACGAATTTATGTAGTGAATAACGTACCCTTGAAATATGCACTTTCTTATGATAATTTCTAACAAAATTTTACCTAAGTATCGATATTATTTATCATGGATATGATTATTTTTAAAATTGTACCTCATTTAAACATACAGTGTTATACATTGAATGTTATTTTTTTATCTATGGAAATATTGATCAATTAGCTTTCTTTACTCAATATTGACATTTGATTATAAGGCATATTTTTTATGAATTATATTTATTATTTGATATATTATGAATTATTTGGACATGAATAATATGGGTGGTCCTAGTTATATATATCCCAACAAAGAATTAATAGACTATTGGTATGAATCTATTTTCTTGCAATAGTTAAATAGATTTCTACCCCTCAATTATAAACTGTCTTGAGTATTTATCATGATTTGTTAAGGTTTCATGTGTCTATGAATAATGAAGTCAATTAATTAAGTATTTCCCTTGTTAAAAGTATAATTTTGAATATACATTATATTTTATCTCTGTTTTTTCTCTATATTCAATTCATTAACTGTTATTGATTAGATGAAATGTGTTTTTATTTATTTACCTTTCAATATTCATTAGGCAATATCTAGTAATTATAGTTTTGGGAACTAAAATATTTATAACACATTGACATAGGATTTGTTACAAAATGATACATATATTTCAACCTAGAACATTAAGAATCATTGTTTCTTTGGTAATTAGGTATATCATTTAATTACCAAAAATATGAAATACATAATATTTATGGAAAACATCCTTAACATGATCCTACTTAAAACTGCATGGGATAACCTATCGACATACATAAAAAGGGTTTAGATATAAATAACATTTAGGGAATCATCATGGGGTTAAATGAATAAATTAATACATATCAGACAACATATATATCAATGGTACATAAAATTGGTGAGAACTATAAACATGAACAAAAATACATGATATTTCATGACAATATAGAGGAAACATGAGAAATGTAGAGAAAACACAGAACACTGCATCATAAACATAGATCAAGGATAATAACCAATATATCATGATTAGAAAAGTCCTTTAATTGTTTAATTTTACTCTCCTATCCCTTTCATGATGTCTCGTGAGACTAAAAAAGTATCCAATGCATTGTAGTGCTATATAATTTATATCCCAGTAGTGAGTTTCATTTCTTTCTCATGCATAGTTGTTCCCCATAGATCATACAACATAGAATCATTTTTCATTAAAATTTATTCAATTTTCATTGAGTGTGGAATACATACATACAAACATATATATATATATCCCCAATCAAATAAGTATAAGTTTATAAAGTTCATCACCCTTTATAGGAATTGGCTATGGGAAGTCACTACATATTTTTTTGGAATGTAATTCCATAGTGTAATCTTTGGTGCACAATGGGGTCACATAAATGTTCATATAAGGGATTATTTTGAATCAAAAGGGTCTATACTAATTTATAGGTTTTATCGGTTTTATGAGAAATGCGAAAAACACAACTGAACGTTAATAATTAAAAAATTAGCATAAAATGAATAATACTCATAAATAATTGGGACAAAGAGGGGATCCCTTACCTTGATAGTGTGATTCCAAATGCCTGGTATGGTATCTAGGGTTCTTGGAAAACCATTGGAGGACTCCATGGAGTGGTGGGAAGAGTAATGAATTGATCCAAGTATTTTTTTGTGAAGAAAAGTGAAATCATGGGTGGGTTTATATAGAAAATGTGTAGAGAATAATTTATCATTTCTCCAACATAAGTTTTGGACTCTTCAAAATAAAATAACACAAAAACAACCACACCATGTGTTTTAATAATTTTTATAATAAGGATTAGTGTTTATCATTATTTTATATTGTTATGGGTGAAACTTATTAAAATATTATGCTTAGTGACGTAGAGGTGAGTCATACTCTTAAAAATTTAATTTTTAAACCATAAAATATTTTTATTAGGATTCATAAAGGATTTATAAGATTAATAAAATGAAATTAATATTAAATTATTTTAAAGGTAAAAATATAGTGTTTTTTCGATACCCATTACTAAATTTATTAAATCATTTTGGTTCATTTAGATGCAATATTACACACTATATATTTCTGCCATATTCAATGTTCACGCAAAAAATCCACTTTCTCAAAAAATTATAAAATTTTATTCATTGGATAATATATACATTTTTATTCCATAAATAATATTCATCATATTAGAATAATTTTCTAAATATGTGAATTACCACTTTTAAAATAAGAATTGATATTTATTAAGAAATGGTGGGTTTTTTTATGATAACAATTTTCAAACCCTTATAAAAATTACATTTGTCTTTATAAAAATTAAATAAAAATTTATATTTAAAAACATTATTGAATAATAATATTTCAATAAATTATTATTTATTTCAAAAATCCATAAATTATTGAAAATAAATTCATTAATTGAATTTTAATATTACCAGCAAATAAAATCAAAATTATTTATAATGTAATGATAATTTGTAAATATAAGAATTAATCTACAAAAAATTACAATAAAAATATTCATATTATTATAATCTTCATACATACCCATTAAATACAATGAAATACCCACTATGGTTAATGTTTGACTGTGATATTTTAATGGTGTAGTTCAACGTACATGATTTAGGTTATAATCTTTATGAGCCTAAACATCTCCCATGAATAGTTTCAATCATTATTAAATTGTTAGATATCATCTCTGTATTGATCATGAGAAAATCCCAATGATTATTTGTCCCATGATATCTCCAATAAATGGGCTTCATAGGGTTTGATCCTACTAGTTGAGGACATCACTTCCTTTGTCTCTATCAATTGGATTTGTGAAAACCCTATATTTTAACAAATCAAATGATCTCTATTCTTTGGCTATATTAACAATTGGAAATAAAATTAGCGGGCTTATTAAACAGATAGGCTATAATAAGACCAAATATGTTCATGTTTTTTCTATAACCATAACATATGATAAGGAATTTAATTTAATGATAAGTTATATTTTATTTATAAATGATCGGTTCATTACAATCATCCACCCTTTGAATATTTCACCCATTAAATTTTCATTTCACACTCTAAAATAGATGTTAGTAACTCTATTTCATCCCCATATCTGGTTCCCATGATAATTATTCAAATATTTGGTTTCTCCGTATCACTTTGACTAGGTGAATCATCTTATTTCCTAAACTTTTGTCTCTACAACCTAAAATCTTCACCGACTACTTCTTATATGAGAGATCATTCTCTAATGGTACCACCTATTAATTGAGTACATGTGAGGGGTCTAATATGTATGTCTGCAATGGGATACAAGGAATTCATCTTGAACTTGAGAGAGGTTAGGTTGAAGTACTAGCTGACATGCACCCCTCTTATGAAATCAAGGATCTCAAAGGGACATGTGAATCTTTGATTAAGCTTCCCCTTCTTACCAAATCTCATACAAATATTTTAATGGATATATTAAGAGGAATATTGTGTATCAAACATCATACTATTTGTCTCGTTGATGCTTTTTAAAATAGATCTTTGTTCGAATTAGAGTATCATGGATATGCCATTGAATTATCTTATTATTTCCATAATTTTATCAACTATCTCATGACCTATTAATTTTTGTTCCCTATCATGATCCCAACATGCAGGTGTTCATCACCAATTACAAGAAATGGATTTATATTAATTCATTTTGTTTCTTGAGTAGAAACTGTTATTTTAAGAGAAATAAACTAGATTAAGATTTTCATACCATCCTCCTTTTATGTCAATAGAGAATTCCCTCAACATTTCCACAAGGGTCTCCATAGACTGCTCATATTATCCATCAGTTTGAGGGTGATATGTAATAATTAAGATTCACACATTATTTCTGGAATGTTGGAGACTCTTCTAAAAAATTTAGGTAAATCACAGATATTGTAACACCTCGACCCTAGTTACCCAGAGTCGGTTCATTATTTTAATATATTGGCATGATTACATGGAATCATGTCCTAAAAGATTGATTAGTTTAGTATTCTTGGAATCACTAAATACATTCATAAGTCTTACATTACATAATAATGTGAAAACAACAACAACAACATCTTGTCTTCATATCCCATCATACTATCCCTGTAGTTTCGTTCATAAAATACTTCTTCACATCCTAGAAAAAAACATTGAAAGGGGTGAGATTAGATGCTCAGTAAGAATAAAAATATAGAGGAAACTTTCATAAATAAGCATAAGCATTTAAGTCAATGTATAACTAAAACAAGAGCCTTTTAAACATGAACTTCAGCATAATATGGAAAAGATAATATGAAAAAATGCCATTTACTTATTCACATGGATACTCTACTAGTCGAATAATCAGATGAAATATCAATAATCACTTTCATAATGATGCAATTCATAATTCCAGACTATCATAACCACATAGTCAAGGCCTCATGCCAAGAATAAAAATAAGATTTTGTCAAGGCCTCGTGCCAAGACACTAGTTTGTCTCATGAGACCTACCGATTCATCAAGGAGATATAGTGGGATCCACCCGCCACTTACTAAGTCCAATGAATTCCAATATGAAAAGTTTTAAAAATAACATAAAAATTTGTATTAAAACTAGAATACTAAATGTAAATACTTTCTCAATAAACCATGAATGGTATAAAAATAACACATCCATAGTAAAACATATCACAAAAGCTTCAATACAATATGGAAGTTGTGAATCATAATAAATCAACTTCAAATAAGCTTAAAATTCATCAAAGGATGTTGACATAGATGAAATCAAAACTATTTGAGAGAAATATCTCTTTTTCGAAATCATTTAAAAGTCTCACATTTATAAAGGAAGTAATGTAAAATAGATTTTTGAATCAAAGTGTCCCATAACTATTTGAAACTTTTGAAAAGAATTATCCTTTTAAAACATTTATGTTCATATAAATAAATCCTTAAAATCATTTTGAAAACATGGAAATTAATTAAAAAGATTTATAAAGAAAATCTTTAAAACTTTTAAAATTCTG
Organism: Viscum album; assembly: GCA_963277665.1. Classification (NCBI taxonomy): domain Eukaryota; kingdom Viridiplantae; phylum Streptophyta; class Magnoliopsida; order Santalales; family Viscaceae; genus Viscum; species Viscum album. The sequence continues at coordinate 632,557,036 of OY728138.1, read as the reverse complement.
ATCTTGATAAAGAGTAACTTTCACAAATTCTTAAAACATTCATTTTGAAATCATTTAAAAGTCACATAATTATAAAATAAAACATTTACATTGAAAATATTCTTATAAGATTTTAAGGGAAGCTTCAACGATTTTATAATGGCAGAAAATAGCTGCACTCACCTTATAAGATAAAAAAATACATTCTTACCTTCATTTTATCGAAAAGGTTAAAAGGACCTTGTTTGGAAAATCACAGAAAGATTCCTTTATAAAAATCATATTAAAATTCAAACAAGGGTATAAATGACCTTAACCCATATTCTATAAAATAGTATGAATGTTTTGAAATACATTTTTTAGAAACAAGTATGTGGATGATAAAGAGGTCCCAATAAATAATTACTTATAAACAACCTCGGATAATGAAGAGATTGTGAAATAAACCCATAACCTGTACTTTTACTTGGATGAGGGTATGTTATCATTTTTTATAGTGGTAAAATAATTGTTATTAAATTATAATAGAATAATATTCATTAATATGATATCATATATGATCTTTTAACATTGATTTGTTAATAATATCTTAGTATTATCATCATTTCGGGTGTTAACTTTCTCGTTTTCTTTTATATATTTTGTAATATAAGTCATGATTGTTATGGATAGGTCGTATATTATTAATTTCCAGAATGTTATCAAGTCCTTAAATATTATTTTTAATCATCAAATAAGAATTATAATTGCATGGATATGATGGGGAATGAATCTCATCGCGTTCGTGGAGACGGTAGTCCGTGCGTACGCATGAGCGACAATATCAATCTTTTGATAATAAAATAATATATAATTGGATGTTATAACATATATAAATAATCACTATCATGTTACATTTATTATTTACATCAATTACATATCATTATCATACCCATCCAAATAATAATGTTTTTGAATAACAATTGCACCACGACGTGGAGATGGTAAGCCGTACGTACGCACGTATGGTGACATGTCATTCAAAGGATGGATATAATACTGAATATGGTTGTAAAATATTTATAATAACATCACAATATATAGAAGATACTGGAGTTATTATTTTAGAAATGAAATAACAATGAAAGGAGAAGTTGAAGAAGAAAGGAACTTGAAAAGGGGTGGTGGAAACATTACATCTTCTTCGGGTTCTTCCTTTCGATTTGATCAAAAGGGCTCCTCGGGTTGGATTTATGGTCAAAATAAGGCCTCTAGGATGAATTTATGGAAGTGATAGAGTATTTGGGAATGGGTTGGCCAAACCAAAAGGCTTTTATGTTGTGAATAATTGGTTAGAAGTTGTGTCCTTTTATAAGGGGGAGGAGGGGCTCTTTAGGAAAAACTTAAGGTATTAATTTATAATAAATTCATATTCGGTTTTTAATGACTAAAATGAATATTAATCTAAGTATAAGGTGGGTATGGGTCAAAATCCATTCATCCAATATATTTTAGATATGTTTGAGTCATTATATTAACCTTATATTTTAGTTTTAACTATTAGTTAATTAGATTGACATTTACCACGTCACTTTGTATTTTTATATTATATAGTTAATAAAAATACTGTACACATACAAGGGACACCCAAGTGGTCCATTAATGATACACCTATAATGATATAAGTCATTTGGACGATCCTTAGATTTTTAGGAATAGAATATCAATTAATAATATAATACTAGTTTTAAAAACACATTTAAGTCAATTTTGAAAATAATTAATAATTTTTTTTAAACTCATAAAAACATTATTAATTCGAAAAAAATTAATTTAATCAATCCTAACATGTCATATTAACCAATAAAATTCGTTTATGTCATCAAAACATTCAAATTATAATTATTTTAACTTTAATTGTACCAATTATATGAATCGTTCATTAATACAGAAAATATTGCATCATTATTGTGTCATAAATAAATTTAATTATTAAAATTATGAAAATTATAAATAAAATACCATTATGTAGAAAATATTTTTATCATTCTAATTAATATTTATAGTCTAAAATATAACATATATAACCCAATGTAAAAATTGTTTTGTTAAAATATATATGCTTATGTCATTTTTGTACAAACATTAACTTAATTAATATAAAGTGTCCTTATCACCTACAAGTGGCTCCATGGGGTTCCAAAATCGACCCAAAGATGGACATGGTCGGACATGTATCATTAAATAAGGTTAGGACATGGTTTAGGGTAATTTATTATTATTATAATATTATTTTTTTACCCTTATTTACCGGATTTACCCTTAAACCATAGTAAATAAAATATTAACGGAAATAATTATTCAAAATGTCTAAAACTAAAATTAACCTATTTAAAAAATTGGGAAATCCTGATTCCAAATATGGAATTCATTTTTCTAAATTCAAAACACAAAAGTGACAGAAATTAATTTAAAATTAATTCCCGCTGTCAAAACAAAAAGTGTGTTTTTCAGAAATAATAACTATCAAAAGATTGACACTTGTTTATGTCCGGTTTAATTGTGAAATAATGTCCAATGACCTAAATTGTATTAAATGGTAAAAATATATTCAAAATATACTTTAAAACCACTCAAATTCATAATTTATCACTATTAATTATTTTGATTAAAAAAAGTTGTTTTTAATTAAAATTTAGTAATTTTAACTATTCATTAAAATATAAAAGTTATCTGAAAAGTACCAAAATTTCACCCTTGGATAATTTCTATATTGAAAATCCAAAAATTAAGTCCATTTTGAGAGATAGAATTTATAAAATTTCAAAAAGTGGTTATTACTATTCATAACAGCTAGTTTGATTGGTCACGGTGTGTTAGAATCTCGAAATTGCGTACAATGGAAGCTATTGCATTATTCAAAGGGAAACGTACCGTGGAAGCATGGGGTGTTACATTATACCCTACTTCAATAAATTTCATCCTCACAATTTTAAATTGTTCTTCGAAAATAAAAGGTTGAAAATAGAAAATATCTTTGTGGAAAACCCATATCAGAAATATGGTTAACAAAAATATAACTTTAAAAGAAGGAAAGAGAAGTACAAAGGTCACCCGAGATATCCCATACTAGGATTCTATCAAAACATGGATATGGAGGATAAAAAACCATCAATTTCTTATAGAGAGTTGTAGAAAATAGTATTAGGATAAAGTTAACTACAAGAAAATCACAAACTTGTGATTGGTTAAACGGTCTTTGATTCCCCAGTAGGAAAATTCAACCAACAACGTTTTTGTTTTATGGTTCCTTTCCTAAAGTTGAGGAATTTATTTCTGAGATTTAATGAGAATGTAAGGAAATATACTTACTTGTCATGTAGAATTTCATTATTTAATAAATTTTTACCACAATCCCATCTTCAACTCCAAAAGGTAATAGAACTCAAAAATATTCTATTTATCCTAACTGTATCTGGTTCCAAAAATAAATTTATAATTCATCTATCAAAACTTTTCAAAAAAAAAACTACATTATACACTCCAGGGACTTCATGTATTCTAGTGGTGGGTTATAAATCCCAATTGCACTATGTTTTTGGGTTCGATTCCTGCTGCTTTTTCGGACGCGACGAGTTGTCACACGGTCAGCATGTTGTCCTTTTTATAAATATCCAAATATAACTTTAACAATAGTATCCAATGTAAAATATAATCCATTCCAACCTTTATACTTATCCAAAATAATTTTGTAAACCCTCAGTCCTAAATTTATATTAAAGGTAAACATAATGTAGATCCTTTTACCCCATAATTGCATGTGAATACCGTCATCATGTATTCTTTTAAAACACTGAAACATCCTGAATTACCATAAAACCTTATTGATTTCATTAATACTCCCTCATTCATTATAGAATACTGGATATACTTTATCCATCCAAAAATGTTGTAAACTACAACAATTATGGAATATACAAATCTTTAATCAGTTTTAAGGTAGTCAAGAATATCTAATATAATTTACCCAAATCAACCATATATTATTCCAAAATCAGTACCTCAATATTAAGACCATATTAAGGATTATCTTTACATCAACCATGTAATGTTCAAAAAGATTAACTTGCTGTAGAGTCACTTTTCTTAGAACCATGAAATCTCAAATCCTCAATGAAATAGTACTGCAGTACAATCCTTATTTATTTCCAGTACATCATTGATACAACACTACAATAAAATAATTCCAAAATAACAACATATGAATACTAGTCATTATTCTTCATCTGTGGTAGTATCATACCTTGATTATTATCTTATAGCATCATTTGTGGTATAGTATGATGACTGGGACATTGGTTCGCATAGTGTCAAAACTCCTTGCAGATGAAGCATTGTACATTTGATACTTTTTCTTACCCTTGCAGTCACATACATGGTGTCCTTTTTCTCCACACTTATAACATACTCCCATTCCCTTCATGCATTTTCCATGGTGATTCTTTCCACAGTTATCACATGTGTGAAAATCCTTCTTTACATTCTTCCCTTTATCTTTCCTTCTCTCTACCATCCATCCCTTCTTCGGCTTCCCTTCAAAGCCATAGGACTCCGAGAATTATTTACTTATCTTATCAACACATGATACTATTTCTTCATATAATGAAAATACATGGGAGACTATTTCCCTTCTAAATTCCGGTTTAAGACCATGAAATATATGATCCTTCTTACTCTTTGGATCATGTGTATTGATGGAGTTGTTATTCCTTCTACTGGGAACCATTTCTAACAATGGCATAAACTATATTAGTTTATGAATAAAATACCGAATCCCAAAATTGTAAAACAATTAACATAAATTAAACAGTTTGTGGATATAATCCATAATCATAAAATTTTCTTCTTTGAGGATGTATATACTCATAAACCCTTTATAATGGTTTGTAAAGAAAATGAGAATTATCCTAAGCATATCCCCCAGTAGTGTCGTAACCAAGAGTGTAGCAAGGGTCATTGTCGTGCACCAGTTCCCATTCGAGTCTAGCTCAAAGCAGTGTTTTCAGGTTTTACCCCTAGGTACATCTGTTCCAGAGCCGCCTCTACCTGCTCGTATCCAGACAGGGATGTATTTCTCAAAAAACTCAAAAAATCTCTACAATACAAAAATTCTTAGAAGTTATTATATAATAATCCTCAAATTCAATCTTAGGGTTGTGTGCTCTAATCAAAGTTTATCTAAATATATCTTCTAAGGTTTGTACTAAACTTCCTCTAATACCAACAATATCGCCCCGACCCTAGTTACCCAGAGTCATTTCAATATTTTAATACATTGGCACGATTATAGGGAATCAAGTCCCAAAATACCGATTAGTCTAATAGTCTTGGATTCACTAGATACATTAATAAGTCTTACATTACATAAATAAGTGAAAAAACAACAACAACATCATGTATTCATATCCCCACATACTATCCCTAAAGGTTATTCATAACATAAATCATCACATCCTGGGAAAAATAAAACATTCAAATGGGTGAGCTCGAATTCTCATTAAGGATAACAATATAGCAGAATCTTTCATAAATAAGAATAAACATTTAAGGAAATATATAACTAAAACAAAATCCTTTTAAACTTGAACTTCAGCATATTATGGCCAAGATAAAATGAAATAATTCCATTTAATTATTCACATGGATATTCTACTAGTCAAATAATCACATGCAATATCAATAACCACTTTCATAATGTTGGAATGCATAATGCCAGACTATCATAACCACATAGTCAATTCCTCGGGCCAATACTACAAATATAATTTTTTCAAGGCATCGTTCCAAGACACTAGTTTGTCTCATGAGACCTACCAAGGTATCGAGGAGCTATAGCAGGCTCTACCCATAACATACTAAGTCCAATAAATTCCCATATGAAATGTTTTAAACATAACATAAACATTCATATTAAAACTAGCATTACGAAATGTAAATACATTCTCCATAAACCATGAATGGTATAAAAATAACACATCCAGAAAAAAACATATCACAAAACCTTCAATACATTATGGATGTTTTGTATCATAATAAATCAACTTCAAATAAGATTAAAATCCATAAAAGGATGTTGACATAGATGAAATAAAAACTATTTGAGTGAAATATCTGTTTTTTGAAATCATTGACAAGTCACACATTTATAAAGGATGTAATTTAAAAGTGATTTTTGAATCAAAGTTTCCCATACCACATTGAAACTTTAGAAAAGAAATATGATTTCAAAACATTCATATTCATATAAATAAATCCTTAAAATCATTTTGAAAACATGGACATTAATTAAAAATATTTTGAAAGATAAATCTTTAAAACTTTTAAAATTATAATAAGGGAGACTGCCTTACCTTTAAAAAAACATTTAAAATTACGATCTTGATAAAGTGTACATTTCACAAATTCTCAAAATATTCATTTTGAAATAATTTAAAAGTCACATGATTATAAAATAAAACATTTAATTTGAAAATATTCATATAAGATTTTAAGGGAAGCTTCAACGGTTTTATAATGGCGGGAAATAGCTGCACCTGCCGTATAAGTTTAAAAAAGACATTCTTAACTAGGTTTTATCGAAAAGGTTAAAAGGACCTTGTTTGGAAAACGACGGAAATATTCCTTTATAAAATTCTTATAAAAAGATAAAAAATGTTTTAAATGACTTTAACCCATATTCTATAAAATTTTAAGAATGTTTAGAAATACATTTTAAAGAAACATGGATGTGGATGATAATGAGATCCCAGTATATAATTACGTATAAACAACCTCAGATAACGAAGAGACTGTGAAATAAACCCTTACCTTGTACTTTTCCTTGGTTGAGAGCAGGTTAACCTCCTTTATAATGGTGAAATAAGTGTTATTAAATTATAAAAGAATAATATACATTAATATGATATCATATATGAACTTTTAACATTGATTTTTTGATAATATCTTAGTATTATAATCATTTCAGGTGTTAACTTACACGTTTTCTTTTATATATTCTGTTACACAAGCTATATTTGTTATGGATATTTTGTATCGTATTCATATATAGAATTATATAATGTCCTTAAATATCATTTTTAATCATCAAATGAGAATTATAATTACATTGATATGATGGGGAATGAATCTCATCACGTTCGTGGAGACGGTAGTCCGTACGTACGTACAAGAAACAATATCATTCTTTTGATATTAAAATAATATATAATTGGATTTTATATCATATTTACAGAATAATTATCTTATTATATTTATTATTTACAAGAGTTACATATCATTATAATACCCATCCATATAACAATGTTTATGAATAACAATTACACCACGACGTGCAGATGGTAAGCCGTACGTATGCACGTATAGTATCATGTCAATCAAATGATGGATAGAATACTGAATATGGTTGTAACATATTTATAATAACATCACAATAGATTGAAGATACTGGAGTTATTATTTTAGAAAGGAAATAACAAATAAAGAAGAAGTTTAAGAACAAAAGGAACTTGAAAAAGGGTGGTGAAAACATTACCTCTTCTTCGGGTTCATCCTTTTGGTTTGATCAAAAGGGATCCTTAGGTTGTATTTCTGATCAAAAAAAGTCCTCTTGGTTGAATTGAAGAAAGTTGAGAGAGTATTTGGGCAGGTTTTGTCCTAACCAAAAGGCTTTGAAGGTGTGAAGAATTTGATAGAAGTTTTTCCCTTTTATAAGGGGGGAGGGGCTCTTTAAGAAAAACTTAAATTATTAATTTATAATAAATTCATATTTGGTTTCTAATTGCTCAAAAGCAGATTATTAAAAGTATAAGGTGGGTATGGGTTGAAATCCAATAAACCAATTGATTTTAGTATATTTTGTGTCATTATATTAACCTTATCATTTTGTTTTAACTCTTAGTTAATTAGATTGACATTTACCATGTTACTTTGTATTTTTATATTATATTGTTAATAAACTTAATATATACATCCAAGGGACCCCCCAAGTGGTCCATTAATGATACAAATATCATGATATAAGTACTATGGCCGAACCATAGATTTTTTGGAATAGAATATCAATTAATAATAGAATAATTGTTTTAAAACCTCATTTATTTGAATTTTGACAATATTTAATAATTGATTTCTGTTAAAGTCTTAGAAATATTATTAATAAAAAAAATCATTTAAGAAATCCTAACATTTCATATTAACCAATAAAATTTGTGTATGGAACAAAAACATTCAAATTATATTTATTTTCACTTTTATAATACCAATTATTTGATTATTTCATTAATACGGATAATACTGCATCATTATTGTTTCATAAAAAAAATTTAATTATTAAATGTCTAAAAATTATAAATAAAATACCATTATATAGGAAATATTTTTATCTTTATAATTAATATTTATAGTCTAAAATATAACATATAAAACCCTACGTAAATTTTTTTTTCTAAAAGATATAAGCTTATGTCATTTTTGTACTTACTTTAACTTAATTAATATAAAGTGTCCATATCACCTACAAGTTCCTCCATGGAGTCCCAAAATCGACCCAAAAATACCCATGGTCGTAAATGTATCAACCAATAATGTTAGGACACATTTTAGGGTAATGAATTATTATATTAATATTGTTATTTTACCCTTATTTACCGAATTTACCCTTTAACCAAGGTAAATAAAATATTTACCGAATTAATTATTCAAAATGTCTAAAAATAAAAGATACCTATTTAAACAATTCTGACATCCTGATTCCAAATATGGAATCCATTTTTTCAAATTCAAAACACATAAGCGGCATAAATTAATTTAAAATTTATTCTCGTTGTCAAAACAAAAAGCGAGTTTTTAAGAAATAATAACTATCAAAAGATTGACACATGTTTATGTCTGGTTTAATTGTAAAATTATGTCCATTGATCAAAATTGTATTAAATGGTAAAAATTTATTCTAAATATACTTTAAACCCACTCAAATTCATAATTTATCATTATTAATTATTTTGAATAAAAAAAGTTTTTTTATTTAAAATTTAGTAATTTTCACTATTCATCAAAATATAAAAGTTATCCAAAAAGTACCAAAATTTTACCGTAGGCTAATTTTGATATTCCAAATCCAAAAAAATTAAGTCCATTTTGAGAGATAAAATTTATAAAATCTCAAAAAGTGGGTATTACTATTCATAATAGCTAGTTTGATTGGTCACGATGTGTTAGAATCTCGAAATTGTGTACAATGCAAGTTATTTCATTATTCAAAGGGAAACGTACCATAGAAGCTTGGGGATTTATAGATCCAGATCAATACAATTTATAGGGGTGTTACATGTAGCCCCACCACATCTCTATTGTATATCCTCCCATGTTGATCGAGTGAAAAGTCCTCTCGAATAAAAATGAAGTGTGAAGTCATAGTGATATGATCCACCACAACCAAGATCTTCTTATTTCATCATATCATATTTTGTAGACTAGTGAAAAAGTCCATGGTTTTGTTTTCATATTTCCATGTACGTTTACATAATAGATGCATCATCCACTTCTATTTTTCTCATTCCTCCTTAACATGGTAGAATACAATACATATTGATTTATATTTTTTAATCATCTTCTTCATATTGTCCCACCAATAGTGAACTCAAAAATATTAATACATCTTTACACGTCCAAGATGGATAGATAAGGTTGATCTATGTAAATCATCCAAAATATCCGTCATCAACTCATGATTATATGGTACACATAGTCATGACCAAAATATCCCCACATCTTCTTCATTAACAATAACTCTGAGGATGTACCTTTTCGTATAGCTTCAACATTCATCTAAATTTATACATTATCTCCTTAAACATCCTTTATCCTCTCCATAAGGGATGGTTGACCAATCATTTATGATATAATTGATGATATTACTCCTTTTATTATTCAGATTCCCATCATTTTTATGTCTAATAATATCATATCCATCTCCATTCTCATCAATGATAAATTAACATTTACCCTTTATACTTAGAGAATCTTCCACTTTATTCACTTTTTTCGATATAGTAATTGATTGAGTATTCATAGTACTTGATTATATCTAACCATAATCATTGGAACATATTTAGATATATCTATGATACTAAATACTTGAAGAATTTGTGATCTTCATATATTTTAAACACCTCCAAGAATGGTTAATTCAACAAGATTTTAAACATGTTTATCACTACAGCTAACTCTAGATCGTGTTCTCAGTTGTTCTATTTGTGAAATATCAATTTCTATGAGGTATAGTCTATCACTTTATCATTCTTAATTAAAAAAATCCTAATTCATTCATTTATTCTTCACTAAATACGATGATAATTAATCCACTTGTGGGATGTGTGAGTATTCATCCAATGATTAGCCTCTTTTTCAAATCCATGAATCTCACTTCAGATTCATATTCCCCGTAGTGCATGAATCCCTACCATGTTTGATTGGATATACATTTTTTCTTTCATGATATATATGTATAAAAAATTAATGATATTACAAATATTATCAAAGGAAACTAGATAAATCAATCATATATGTTGGTCTTTTCCATCCCTTAATAGCTTATATCATATAAGGGTCCATATAAATCCAATTTTTTGTGATAATATACCCCATGAATGAGACTTCTTTCAAACATAACTCACAATTGTTTCACTTGTAATAATGCTTCTCATTTCATAAGAACATTGTTATAGTTCTAAATTACTTCTCAACCTCCTCTATGCATTTATAGTATATTATAATGTCATCTATAAAGACGAAAACAAAATTTCCAAGGTAATATCTAAAGACTCTATATGTGAAGTCCAAAAAGAATGCTAGTGAATTAATAAGCCCCAATGTAATTAATATAAACTCATAATGCGTGTTCCCAGAATGAAAATTCGTTATGGGAATATTCTTCTTATTTACCCTAACATGGGAATTCCGAGATAGTAGATCCATCTGGTACAATTACTAGGCCCCATGTAGATGATCAAGGAATTCATAAATTAGTGGAAATGTGTCACAAACCAGATATGTTTTACACAAATACTCGCACCAAATACATCCCATGGAAAGGCCCGAAGGGCGTTCCCTATCGCTACGGGGAGGAAAAAGTTCCCAAGTAGCAATTAATTAGGTTTGTGAATTATTTACACAAGTATGAAAGCATCAAACATTAAAAACAATCAATATTAAGAATCTGAATTTTTCATGCCAAATAAGACTTAACAAAACTAGAACTAAATTCCTGATTTTAAACAATGCACAAGAAGGCCAATTAGAAATAAAAATAGAAGCATGTTAGCCATGAAGAATCCACACAATAAGGGGTCGTCACCCCCGAGTCATTTCAACAACACCGCACCCAGAGGTGACTAACAACCCGAACCACCATCACCCGAGGTTTTTCCTTTACCCGATTCAAAAATAATTAATTCGACAAACAATAATGGTTTTTTATTTATGTGTCATCCATAGCCCAGTAGGATACCACCCAATTATTCCAAAGGGTATTCAATAAAATGTGAAAAGCATGCAGTTTTACTATATAAAGAAAACAATGATAAATTCAAGTAGTGGAACTTTAAAATTGAAAATAGTTTTTAAACTAAAAATTTCAGAATTTTAACACAATTAAATTATAAATTTTATATACATTAAATTTCAACAAAACACACCCTAATACAAGGGTAAATACCACAAATCCAATGATCACCAAAACGAGGAACACCCCTAGGCAACTAGATAGTCTCAGGCCCTATGCACTTTGTACCTCTATAAAAAGTAACCATATAAAAATCTGTTCTAAGGCATGAGCCTCTAGTAAGGAAAATTATCATAACCTTGTGGTCCCCCATTAGTATCCGTATAGTTTAGTTACAGTTTTCGTTATCCATTTTCTCAGTGAAATAGGGACATTTCCCATCTAGTTCACTAGCTATACTAGTACATATCTCCCCACCAAGGTACCTATGATTCCCCTATTGTGCTCAAACAATTTCAGAAAGAAACACAATTCCCTTTTCAAGTAAAAACACTACTACTATTCACTTACAAATCATAATGTATATACACACAAATTATATCACTTAAAACACACAACAAAGAATTTTGAATTTTAATAAACAACTTCTCAAAATCATGTCTTGTTTTCTAACATAATTACTTGATTCCCCATCTTTTCACACCATGTTCACACATTAGGATACCAAAAAAAATTCATTCTAAAACCATCCAATGAATCAAAAAATCTGTATTAGGTGATACCCATATAATTTTGTAAGTGATATCATTGTAAAACCTCCATTTTTATCAAACAAGGAACCTAAAATTTTTTGTGTTTCACAAACACCATTAAAACAGATTTTCGAAAGAACCAAAAAAGGAAATAGAAATTAAAAAAAGTATTTTTAGACCAAATACATTTCAATAAAATCAAATACTAAATCATAGTCTGTCCCCATGTGAAGAAATGAATGATTTATTTTTAAAACCTCCAATTTCACGTAAAAGGGACACCAAAAATTCATTTGAATTATAAATACCACTAAAACCAATTTTTTTATCAACATTAAAATGAAATAAATAATATCATACAATAAAAACAGAAAGATAAGTCACAAAATTCCACACACAATGTAATCACCTACCAAATTAATGAAAAACATGAATCCTTTATGCGAAAAATAAAACGCACCACCACCACACCTCAAGGAGGGTAGATGAATCCTAAAAACAGAATCATGGACCAAGGAAACCCAATGTTAAACCCCCAGTTCAAAAACCTACTCACTAGTAATTTGTGACTTCATTTATAAGGGAATAAACGCTAACCACAGTCAATGAAACTCTTAGAAAATTGACAGAATAATGAAGGAGACCCACTTACTTGAGGGATCTTCAAAAAATCTCCCCAAATACACTACTAGATGAAATTTAAAATAGAAAAAAATAATATTGAGGTTGTAATAAGGATGATAAGGTTAATTGAGAACTAAAATGGGGGGAATATAGTTAAAAATGAAGGAGTTATGAAATCATCAAAATACCTTTTTAAATCAGGATGAAATGTTAATGTTTTAGATGTTTCGACCTAAACCGTGAGGTCAATGATCTCCAAAGATGTGGAGAAGGGAATTGGGGGTGAGACTATGTTATGTGGTCTGATGTTTGAGTTGGAATCACCAAAAATCATTAAAATTTAATATTATATTAAATAAATAGTTTTTTTAACTCGAAATGAGCTTCTGGGATGGAGCAACTTCTTAAATAAAAACCCAAATACACCATGATTAAGGATTTATGAAGGATCCAAATTGCCATGGAGGTGTTAATATATCATGGGAGGCCAATTAAGAAATGTAATGGATGAAAAATTTTGAAATATTAAAGAGTTATAAATGTAACAAAATTTATTTTTAATTCTGGAATTGGGTTCACGGTTTGGACGAAAATTTGAAAACCCACCATTTCCACCAAAATTCATGAGAAACATCTAAAACAAAGAATTAATTAAAGTTAAATGAAAAATACCTTTATAATAAGTCATTCATGTGACAATTTTCTCCACCATGAAAACTTTCCATCTTGGAAATTCAACCTGAGACTTGTTCAGAAAAGAGGAACATATACTCTTCCTCAACCCATGACTTCTGGTCCCATGTCTCAGGTGTATATTTTTCATGATTCCAAAGAACCTCAACCAGTGTAATAGACGCTATTTGAATCACATTCTCATGGGATTCCACTATTTGTGATGGATTCTCAAAAACTGATAGGTCAAGATCTATCTCCATTTCCACCCAATTCATCACATGTGATGGATTTGGGATGTACTACTTCAACTAGGAGATGTGGAAGCCATCATGGATCGATTTCAACTGGGTAGGTAAAGACAAAATGTATTCCACCTTGCCAATAGGTTCAATGATTTCAAAAGCTCCAACAAACTACGGTTTTAGCATCCCTTTCATTCCCTATTGACGATGGCATAGACAAGGGGCCACTTTTTATAAGACCATGTTACCCATAGAATACTCCATGTCTTGACGCATCTTGTAAGCATAAGATTTGTGGAGTCTCTAAGTTGTTAATAAAAGGTTCCTGATCAATTAGACCTTCTCAGAAGTCTCCTGCACCAGAATCAGCCCTAGCAGTGAGGTCTCACATACCTCAGCCCAAAACAGGGTGGACCGATAAGGATGACCAAAGAGATCTTCAAAATTATCCATTCGTATTGAGGATTGGTAACTTTTATTATATGAAAATTCAAACAATATCAAATGGATATCCTAGGAACATCCAAAGTCCAAGACACATGCACAAATCATTTCCTCCAAAATCTGATTCGCCTGCACTGTCTCACCATCAGTCTGAGGGTGTTATGTTGTGGTCATCCTTATATAAGACGCCAAGGCCTTTTAAAGGCCATTGTGAAATAGAGAAGTGAAACAAGGGACTCTATATGAGACAACTGCTGATAGAATTCCATGGAGTCTCATAACCTCTTGAAGATACAAGTGTCCCAAATCATCCACATTAACTGTATCTACAATAGGAATGAAGTGGGATGATTTTGTGAGATGATAAATAACAACCAAAATAGCATTATTACTCTATGGTGTATGAGGAAACCTCATCCCACATCCTGGTTGGAATGGGTAATGGCTAGAGAAAACTAGAGGGCTTATGATGTTGTGCTTTCACCAACTAGAATTTGTATCATCTTGAAATAATGTCTTCTAGGTCTCGTCGCATACATAGACACCAGAACTATCATCAATCATCATAATACATCCATTTCGAACCTGGATGGACATCCCACTAAGACTAGTGGCTATCCTCTCTCACCACCTTTATTAGAGACGATGCCACATCTGAGTGGCCATTGAAGAACAAGATGCCCTCTGGAGTCAACAAAAAATTGGTGGATGTCTACCCACTATGAAAAACATCTTCTACCACTAACAAATCTCATCACTAAGATGTTCCTGATGAATCAACTCCTGGAGAGATCGGTTCATCTGAACTCTCTCCAAGAATGCACCTCCAATGTACTCCCTGGTCTCCACATGCATCTGAACAAAGAGTCCCATCAAATTCTACTCATCACTAGACTTCCTAAAAGTTTTCACTTGAAATATTCTTCTCAAGGCATCGTCCACCACATTACCCGTGCCTGTGGTATGTAAAATGTCAATGTTGAACCCCAATAAGAACTCAAACCAATGATTCTTCATCACGTTGAGGTCCTTCTTCCAGAAGAAATATGCAAGGATTTTGTGATCAGAGTTGACCACTAACATCTCCCCAAAGAGATAGAGATACCAATCCTTCAAAGCATGAATCACCACTACCATCTCCATATCATGGGTCAGGTAATTATTCTCAAGTGGTCTGAGTTTCTGAGAGCATACACCACCTCGTGATCATCCTTTCAAAAGCATCCACCCAAGACACATACTTGAAGCATCACAATAGAGCACATACCCCTTCCCGACCTCAGAAAAAATCATCCTGGGGGAGGTAGTAAACTGCCACTTCAGAACCTTGAATGATTCCTAACATTTAGGGGGCCATAGAAACATAACCATTTTCTGGGTGAGAAGGATCATCATTGAAGCAATCTGAGAGAAATCCTTGATAAACTGCCTATAATTACTAGCCAGACCAAGGAAACTCTTGATATCAAACAAATTCTTCGGATTCCCCCATGACATGATAGCAGTGATCTTCTTGGGGTCCACATAAACCCCTTGATGTGAGATCACATTCCCCAAAAACAAAACCTCCTTGATCCATAAGGTTCACATTGACAACTTTTCATAGAGGCGGTGATTATGAAAAGTGCCCAAAATGTTCCTCATGTGATGTTCATGTTCCTCCTCAAAGCCATAGTATACTATAATATCATCCACGAAAACCACAACAAAGGAATTGTGAGACTGATGAAACAGCCTATTCATGAGTACCATAAAGACCGATGGAGCATTATTCAATCCAAAGGGCATGACCAAATACTCAAAGAGGTCATACCTACTCTGGAAGGATGTCTTTGAGATATCTGACCCTCTCACCCTGAGTTGATGGTATCCCAAACGCAAGTCTATTTTTAATAAACCACTTTTACCACTTCAACTGATCAGATGAATCATGTATTCTTATAAAATTGTATTTTTCCTTTAATTGTTACCTTATTCAGCATTGGATAGTCAATGCACAACTGGAGGGATCCTTAAGCCTCTTTTGTGAACAACAGAGGAGTGGCCCAAGGAGATATGCTCAGGAAAATGAATCCTTTGGATTCATAGTCATCAAACCGTATCTTTATTTCACTCATCTTGTTATGGGCCCTGTGATATGAGGGAAGAGATATCAGTTGTGTTCCCGGTGCTACTGCAATCATGAACTGCACATCCCGCTCCTGGGAAGACCTGAAACATCATCCAAGAATACTTCCAAAAACACATTCACTATATGAGGTAGTGCACCTTCAGGGGAAGGACCATCGTCCTCTAGTGCGAGTGATGATAATTGTAATATAAGACTTCCCAATTGTAGAATTGGTGGTCCTGCATGACAAAACCGAGGATCCCATTCTCCACAAAAAACCAGACAACTCCAATCCAGTTCCATGAAACCCACTCTCCACCTATAGCAATCAATGTGTTCCTAGAATTGTACCATCCAATCCATGCCATGTATCACACCAAAATATCCATATATAACACCAAAAGGTCCCACTCTATCTCAATCCCTGACACGGAGAGTGCACACCATGGGAACCTAAGACCCTACTACTTCTTCTTTACCAACAGCATAACCAACTCCATCGCAAAAGAAAACAAATCAGTTGGAAAATTAATCATGTCCAAAAAATTGGCTCAAATGAATGAAATAGTTGAACTACTATCAAAAAGGGGAGAATCTATAAAGAATACAATTAAAAACAGTACCCTGAACTATCGATGGTCCCACCTCTGATCCTACCGGTGCCTGATCCACAACATATTGATGCCCAGTATCTAGTAGAGGAAGACCACTAGTCTATGGATATCCCCTAAAGTAGCTCTTCCCCGAAGATGTCCCAGCCCTACCAAAATGACTGCTAAATCGAGATCCCCCAGTCCTCGATGGATTGGACTATGTTGTACTCATCTTGAAGCCACTAACCTTTCCCCACTCAGAAGTGGACGTGCCACCCAGTAGAAGCGCATTAAATGCCCCATACCTCCACACTGGTAATAAGGCTTCAGAGGAAGTGGGAATGTTGTTCAGATGTGCCTAGGCTTCCCACACTGGTGGCATGTGACTGATCTCGCATCAGAAGCTGCAAACAAAAACCACCTGGAAGATTGTCTTGAACTACCAACTTCTTTCATCACTTGTTCCTCCTGTATCCTTTTATTCTCTAAAATTATGGCATAACCCACTACTGGTACTGATCTAGAGAAACAATCCATTCCCTTCTGGTCAATCTCCTCAATGCACACCCGAACAACGAACTCATCGTACCTCCTCATCTTAAACAACAACACATTGGAGTATATCTCTAGACGCTAGCCTTTAACAAAACTCTAGGCCATCTCTTGCTCATTGGAGACAATTTCATGGTTATAACAAACCAAATCAGTGAAACAGTTGGCATACTCCATGAAAAAAATATTCCCCTGAAAAAGATCCAAGAACTCTTGGGACCAGGACTATTCCAAGACCTCGGGGTAGTATTTCTCATTGAAGACAACATTGAATTATGCTTAGAGCATCTACTCATTCTTAGCAGTCTAAAGAACTCATTTCCACCACCAACAACTAGGAACCTACAATAGAAAGGATGAACACATCACCTTAATCTCCTCGGGTGTATCTAAGAACTCAATCATGAGCTCGATCATCTCGATCCATTCATCTACTTCCTTGGGTTCTATGCTGCATCAGAAGGTGGGAGGTTTATTTTTCAGGAACTCATGGGACTTATCCATTCTAGGACTAATCTCATCCTCTCTAAAAGGAGCTAAAAAAATTGATAGTTCCAGTCCTTGAGCCTAAACATCCCGAACCATTTCCTCAACATTCATTTGATTAATTGGTGTGGGAGAACTCTCTCCAGCTTAATCTTGTGGGCGCATGGGAGCATTCCATGGAGGCATGTTACTTCAAAATTAAATAGTCACAAAACGTTATTCAATACCAAAATCCTGAATTATTTTTTAAAAAATATATCAAATATAAATAATCTAACCACATTATGATAATAAAGGAAACAACAACACCACCCCCTCCTGATGTCCATGTGTGGTCTGCATCCCACACGTCTCACCTGGATGTGAAGTGAATAAGTCAATTCAAACGTCCCCTGGTGACTCAAGGTCTACCACGAGAGGTGCAGTCTAGGAACCATAATCACATCCAATACCCCAATCCTCAACATTCCTAGCTTTTGCCTATAACGAATCATCCCAAAATAGCATGATAACTGAAAAATATTAACCTCCATTGATACCATTTGGTCATGAAATAGATCTAGTTTCCACTAATACCGACACCAAATCCAGAACATAAAAAGAACCGAAGGGCATTACCTATCCCCACATGATGGTAAAAATTCATTTCTATCAATAAATTAGGTTTTCTAATGATTTACCCGAGTATGAAAGCATAAAAATATAAAAACAATCAATAATACAAATATGAAACTTTCATGCCAAATAAGTATTAACAAAATTAGAAATAAATACATGGTTCTAAAAAAAGTACAAGAGGTCCAAACAATAATAAAAATAGCATTATTTCATCCACTATGGCTCCACAAGACATGGGGACATCACCCCACAATCATTCTTCTCAACACTGCACCAAGAGGTGACTAACAACCCAAACAACCTTCAACCAAGGTTTTTCATTTACCTAAGTCAAAAATAATGAAGTATAATTAATCCCAAGGGGAGTAGGTTGGGTGTTATCCTAATCCCATTAGGGTATCACACAATGATTCCAAAGGGTATGAAACCCAATGTTAAAAGCAACCCATTTTATTATGTAAAGAAAACGAAGATAAATTCCAATTAGTGGTACTTTCAATTGAAAATGGTTTTTAATCTAAAACATTAATAATGTAAAAAAATTAAATAATAAATGTTAGATACTACAAGTATCATCCAATAATATCGTAATACATGGGTAAATACCACAATTCTATTGAGCACCAAAACCAGGAACACTTATAGGCAACTAGATAGTCTTGGGCCCTTTGCACCACATACCTCGGTGAAAAGTAACCATTGAAAAATCAATTCTTGTGCACAAGACACTAGTATGAACCATAACCATAACCTATTTGTCCCCATAATCGAATATATTTTTTATTTAGTGTTTCCTTTATCCATTTCCTCAATAAAACATGGACAACACCTATCTGGTTCACTAGTTATGCTAGTACATATCTGCCCACCTGGGTACCCAGGCTTTCCCTTTTGTGCTCAAAAAATTTCATCAAGAATCCAAAATCCCTTTATAATTAAAAAAAACCACAAATTGAAACTTAAAAATAGTTTATTATCTACACACACTATATACCCCATAAAACACTCAATGAATTTTATTTATTTTTAATTAATAACTTCTCAAAATCATTTATTTTTTGTGCCCAAAACACCATGAAACCCCCACTTTTCACACCATGTTGACAATTTAAGTTACCAAAAGAAAAATGGAATTCCAAAACCATCCAAAAAAACCAAAAAATAAATCTTTCAGAAGCCAAATATTATTTAGAAATAGATAACATTGTAAAACCTCCATTTTTTCACAAACATGACACCTAAAAATTTAGGTGTTTCACAAACACCATTAACAAAGATTTTCAAAACAACCAACAATGGAAATAGTCATTCAAAACAGTATTTGCATCCATAATAAATTTAAATAATATCAACCAGGAAATTATAGGGTATCTGCAAGTGTTGCATTGAAATAAATATTCGTAAAACCCCCAATTTCACATAAAAGTGACACCAAAAATTTAATTGAATTATAAATACTACTAAAACCAATATTCACATCAACATTCATATGAAAGAAACAATAAAATATCATAAAAACATAAATATAAGTCACAAAATTTCACAAACAATGGAACCACCTTCAAAATTAATGAAAAACATGAATCCTTTGTGCGAAAAATCAAACGCACCACCGCTGCACCTCAAGGAGGGTAGATCAAGCCTAAAAACATAATATTGGACAAAGAAATCCAAAGGATAAACCCTATGTTATAAACCCAACCTTATGGTCATTTAGGACTTCATGTATAAGGGAATAAACCCTAATCACATTACTTAAAACCCTAAAAAATGAAAGTAGAATGAAGGATACCAATTTACTTGATGGATCTTGAAGAAATCGACCCAAATACACCAGTAGATGAATTTAAAAACATCCAAAAATTAAATTTAGGTTGTATCAATGAAGATAAGGTTAATGTATAACTGCAATGGTGGGGATGGAGTGAAAATATAAAGGTGTTAAGAAGGAATCAAATTACCTTTTTATGTCAGGACGAAATGTGAACGTTTCATATGTTTTGACCTAAACCACAGGGAAAATGAGATCTAAAGATGGGGAAAAGTAAATGGGGGAGATTCTAGGTCATGTGGGATTGGGTGAGTAGTTGAATATCCAACAAATAATTAAAATTGAATAATATATTAAATAAGTTTTTTTTTAAACAAGAATAGGGATCCCGACATGGCTCAACTCCTTAAATAAATACTCAAATACACCATGATTATGGATTTCTAAAGGCTAAAAATTAACATGGTGGTGTTAATATGTCAGGGGAGGCTGATTATGTATTTTAATGGATTAAAAATGTTGAACCATGAAGGAGTTAGAAAAGAAAAAAAATTATTTTTTAATCGGGAATTGGGCTCACAGTATGGGCCAAATTTTGAAAACCCACCATTTCCACCAAAATTCATAAGATACAGCCGAAACAAAATAGGAATGAAAATTAAATGAAAAATACCTTTAAAATAAATCATTCATGTGAAAAAATTCATACTTTTCTTTATAATAATCATCTTGAGATCATGATAATCACTGAAAATGTGCATTGAACCATTCATCTTCTTAAGGAATATGATTGGTGCACCCCATGGAGGACTTCATGGGTTTATGAACCATTTATATAGAATCCACTATAGTTTTTTATTCAAATAATAATATTCCACATGATCCATTCTATATATATTCATGGATAATAGTAACACCCAAGATATAAGATCGATGGAAAATTCAACTTCTTTGTTGTGAATAAGGCTCGTATATTATATAAAAAACACATTAGCATATTCCCTCACAATGGGCTTGTTTTTAAGGATGATTCTTTCGGTAGACTCAATCATTTGAGCTAGATATTATTACTCTTATAGAAATACTATCCATTCTTGAGATTATGGTACTAAAGAGTACACATCCATCTCCTATTATTTGTACAGAATTATTGGATGATTCCTAACACAAAGTGTGATCTCCTTCTCTAAAAAAATTATGATGGATCTATATAGGGGAGTCCAATCCATACATATAATTGAATCAAATTACACCACAAGAAATATGAAAAAATATCCTCTGAGATGTTAAGCTATGAATTTTGAAAAGTGTGGAGTTATATAGTTGCAAAAAAATAATTTTCTCATATTACATATTCCCAGACATCCCAAATTCCATACATTGTGGTGCTATTTCGCATGTTCTACTAAACATTTTTTATATGAAGAAATGTGTATAACTAGAATCAAAAGGTATCATATATATCCACAAGTGAATAACTAGTTTACCTTTTCCCACTTCCGTATTGGGATCCACCTTAGTGGTCATGATGGAAACAACTCTTAATTTATACCATGTAGTTTTTGGGTTGTCTCTAAAACCCTTGGAATAGTGAATTAGTTTGAAAAGTTCCCTAGTTCCCAATAGTTGAAAAAATGAACAAATAAGTCTGGTATAAAGGGATTATTCCTTTCCCCATAGTTCATTATTGGGTTTCTCTCATCGGTAATCACTAGCACGATGTCCCTCATTCCCACAACTAAATCACTTCCTTATTCCCATCATGCAATATATTGGGCCCTTCTATTCACACATTGGATAAGTGGTATCTTGAAATTTCATTGTATTGGTAGATTTCTCCAAAATACTACTATAATTACACTAATATTTCTTTTGGTCAACCCCATGATACCCTTGTTATTATCCAATTCCAATTTTTTCATTATGGGAACACCCAGAACTTTCTCATACCTATCAATGTATCAGATCCCCATAGATTTTTAGAGAATATGTTTTATCCCACCAAATAAGCATTCAATCATTCATTCATAAGTAATGAAAATTATAGAGTCATATCTTCTATGGCTTGTGATGTTTTTATTATATTTCCCTGATATATTATTCATACTATTTATTGAGAGAAAGGAAATCCCTTCTAATTTTATTTCATTGGGTGAGATGAAAAAATTTATCAAAAGAAATTCCAGATTCATTCCACATCATCTCATTGATATTTTCATCTGGATTTGTATTCTGGATCAATGTTCTCAAATAATAATATTCTCCCTCCATATGATAAACTGCAAATTGACCATTCTCTTTCTTGGAAGATTGATGGATGTAGTATATCTTATCAATGGTTTTAATCTATTAATTATTGATTAAGGAATAAGATGATCCCTTGAATTTTAGAGGCCTTTTAACATAATGGTTTCAATTACAACATGTTAATTCTATAAAATATTTGGGTGATACTATTTGTATTGTCCCTAAAATTACATTTTTAATTATATGGAATTATTTAGTGATCGTGAAATCTGATGGCATGAAATTCTGATCCATTGAGTGCATGGAATGATCCGTCAAAGTTTTGTTAAGCATTAGTTATCCCACTTAATTAGTTTTCCTTAAAAGGTAGAATAACTTTTAAATGGTTGCTCAGATCATAAATCTAAGGGCACCGTTGCATTCAAGATAGAGGGTTTACCCTAGGCATGACTTATGTTTTTTCAGTGCAGGCCTCCTATTAAAAAAATGTGAAAATGGAATAATAGTAAATAATATAATTAAATAAAATTATTTTAATTTCAAAATGATTATAACTCATGGATGGTAACATGGAATGAAAATTTGAGACCACTGATGAACTTGTAACGGTATTCATTCTTTAGGAAGATTCTAACATTGGCCAGTGCGGGCCACCAGTGATAGTTAGTTTTTGGCCGAAAATAAAATAATTAAGTGAAAATTATATTATTGTAAAATTATTAACTTCTAAACTGTAACTCAGATTGACAAACCGAAAGTACTGTTTAGTTAGTTGGGGCATGTTCTCTTTAGTCAGAGACTAACCTCAACTAGTGCGGGTCGAGGGTGAGCGTTAATAATTTATTGAATTTTTTTAGGTACGTTCAGTAAACGAATGAGAAGTGATTTCTAAAATGTAATATCCTAGAAATTCCATATTTTTTAATTATATATAATTATTCAGAGACCATGAAATCTAACAGCGTCTTATTCTGAGTCCTCTAGTGCCCTGAATGTTCTATCAATGTTTTGTTATTCTTTAGTTACCACGTGTAAGCAGTTTTCTTAAAAAAGCAGAATGTCTCTTAAATGGTTACTCAGATAAAATATCTGAGTGCACCATTGCATTCAAGATGGAGGGTTTACCCTAGTCATGGAATAATTTTAGTCCTTTCAGGCCGCATATGAGAAAAATTGAAAATGGCATAACCATAAATAAAATTATTAAATAAAATTATTTATTTTTCAAATGCTTATAACTCACGAATGGTAACTCGGGTTGAAAATCTAAGACCACCACTGAACATGTGATGGTATTTTTTCTTTAGGATAATATGATATTTGACTTGTGTGGGCCACTAGTGAAATTTATTTTTTGGCTATAAATAAAATAATTAAGTGACCATTATTTTATTGTAACATTTATGACATCTAAATTGTAACTCGGATTGAAAATATGAGAGTACAGTTGAGTTCATTATGGTGTGTTCTCATTAGGCAGAGCATAACATCAACTGGTACAGGTCAAGGGTGAGAATTAATAATTTATTGAATTTTTTTTTCAGGTACGTTAATTAAACACGTGAATGATGTTTTCTAACTTTTGAACTAGTGCTTGGATTAAAAATATGAAGGCACCGTTGAACTCGCTGCATTGGTATTCACATAAGGGAGGTTTAACCTAGACTGCAATGGTTTGAGTGAAGATGTTGGGTTTTACATGTTTCGTGGAGGATTAAATAAAAAATATATATATTATTTTAAATATCCTCCCAACTCACTTTTTAATATTTGGTGGCGGGGTCTACAAGAGGGTGGTCAGGCATTTAATGTTGTTCATTAAATGCCTGGTTACACAAAATGTGTAACCACCAATCCCTTTAATTAATTAGGTCCATTAATTTTAATTAATGAACCACCCCTTTAAGGGTGGTAGGCTCCTCATTTCTCTTGGACGAATTATTGAAATCATTTCCAAAGGAGGTGATCTAGAGAGGAGGACTTTTGATGAACCCTTCGGTGAAGAACGGATCCACCAAGTATGGTCGAGGATCGTTGTTCGAGTGGCGTTGTTGGAATCTTGTTGTGGGAATGATGAACACATACCCACCTTCAATATTGAACATCCTCCAATGGATTTAAGAGATAGGGGTTTTAAATAGAATTATGATTAAATTTTTTTTTACTCTTCATATTCTGCATTCAGAATGAGGATGTCCAAACAAACATGGCCATCGTCCCACACTTATACCATTCCCATTTTCCTTTTTTCTTCATGTGTTCTTCATGTTTTCATCAATTCCAAATAATTAAGCACACAAGAAACTCAATATTTTGTTGAGAGCAATGTATGGATGCGGAGCCCTCGACCAGAGGATCACGAATATGTGGTCGGATTATTTTTTGGGTTTACAATGAAGATGTAGTGGCCCATGGAAGTGGAGACATGGCGGTGTGATTTCTGGCATGTGTTCAGGGCGTGGTTCCAGACGAGGTAGAGGTTGCGATGTGCAGCGGCAAAGGACAGCTGGGAGGAAGCATTTAGGCAGTGCAGCTGTCTGGAGGCACCATGGATTGGGTAGCCAGAGGTGGTAGGGGAAGTCTGGCCATGCCGAAGAAGAAGAAATCGTGAGAGAACAAAGATTATATTAGAGAGAGAAATAAATTAAAAGTGAATAAAAATAAAAATCAAAAAATATAAAATAATAAAAAAAGAAAATCTAGTGGTGGAGTCCGGAACAAAACAAGTGGAATGAAAAATAATAATAATATGATAATGATATTATAATTTTTGGTTGAAAAATCATAATTCATCTGTAACTTATCCATGTGAAATCAGTTTCGCGAACCGTCTACGGAAATGCGACCCTGATTCCAAGACGGACATTCTGAGTCCAATATTTGTTGTCTTTTTCTGTTTTTTTGGATCGGGTACCTAAAACGCTCGTTAATTATTATATTTAATAATATTATTAAATATTCAACTCGCCATAACTCATGTGTGCAATATCGGATTGGCTTGTCATCAGTGGCAGTGTGATCCTGTCATTAATAAGGTCAATTCCACACTAATGTTGGAAAATAAATTCTGGTTCGTGGCTCGGGTCAATGAAACTCCCAATAATAATAATAATAATAATAATAATAATAATAATAATAATATGGGATATTGTATCTGACATATATCCCTCATATGGTGTTGGAATATCGAACCATTTGTGACGCTGGGACCATGAAATTAAGACAGATGTTTTAAGACCCATATGGATATTTAAGGCAAGGTCTAGGCACGAGCCCCACGATGCTCGGTTTCCACCTATTGCGGTGAAATGAAACTATTTCACCAGGTATCTGTTTTGGACAAATGGGTAGTACATCTTGTGTGTTTTTTCATGTGAATCGTAATGGTGTGACCTGTTTGGTTATCTCGTTCCTTTTGAACTACGATCGGGTTGGATCGAACATGAATCCAACAAGGTCCTCGGCACTAAAATGCATATATCTTACATACCGGGAGCCCATTTGACAAACCATCTATGGCATTAGGACACTTGGAGTGAGATTGTTATTTTGAATTACTCCATTATATTTTTGGAGAAACATAGAGTTCGGCTGTGTTGGATCTCACCTAAATCCAACCAAGACCTCAGTACTAAACTTCCTATTACTTATATATTGGGCGTACGGTTGATGCGTCATCTATTTCATTGGAACCCTTACGACATAGAAGTCCTTTGGGATACTCCTTTGTGGAGCATAGTGGCTGTCGTGGTACGACCGGTGTCTTGAGAGGGAGATTCTACGGATCTTGAGCGCTCCGACTGTGAGGAATATTGTGGCTAGTTATAACGTGAAGAAAGAACATCAATCCTCTATGTTTCAGCATCTATCAGTTCCTATGTGGGTCAGCACTCATCGATCCTATGTGGGTTAGCGCATACCAGTCCGGTGGGGGTTAGTTCCTGTGTGGGTCAGTGCTCAACGGCCATGTGTGGGTCAGTGCATACTGATCCTGTGTGGGTCAGATCATGTGTGGGTTAGTGGGGGTTAGGTAGCTATCGAGCCTGTGTGGGTTAGTGGGGGTGAGTTATCTATCGATATGTTGTGGGTTATAAGCAGTACTACTTAGTAGAATACGATTATCTAGCTTTATGTCCAATCATTTGTACATTTGTAATTAAGTTATAAATGATTGTGATCTGAGTCTCTTCTATCTCTGTGGGTCTACCTGTGTGGTACTTCTATATTCGTGTTGTTACTTTTGTGGTGCTTCTATCATGTGGTGGTACTTGTGTGGTACTTCTATCTTCATGGCGCTACCAGTGTGCTACTTCTATCTTGATGGTGTGACCTGTGTGGCACTTCTATCTTCATGGGGTTTCCTCTGTGGTACTTCTATCATTGTGGTGTTACCTATGTGGAACTTCTATCTTAGTAGTGTTACTTGTGTGGTACTTCTATCTTCCTAGTATTACATGTGTGGTACTTCTACCTTCATGGTGACATTTTCGTGGAGTTACATATGTGGTACTTATACCTTCGTGGTGTTACCTTTGTAGTATACATCCCTCTGGTATGGGATGAGTATATATTGATAACTTAGTTTTATGTATGGGCATATACCTATGTAGAGTTAATGACTATTGATTTGTGCTTTGAGATGGGGTCTTGTTTTGTGTTATTTCCCTTGGTGTAACTCCAGGAAACCTACGGGGGTCTCTAGGACCCTTATAAGTATCATTATACTCACCACTGCATGGACTATGCCTGCACCTTATTGTGTCTTGTAAAGATGACGTACATCATTGATCGATCCTGAGAGAGATCCAGGATGGGACAGTACCCAGAGGTGGACATTCCCCTTGACATGAAGCAGAGACTATTGTTTGTGAGTTATACCTACCCTTCAGGTGGGATCCATGGTGGACAATCTAGGAGCTACATTCACGAATGATCAAGGATATTCCATTCACATTTTAAATGTTTTGTACTTTTCAGTTGTACTTGTACATTTAGTTGGGCTTGTATTCCCTCCCATTTACTTTTATCACACATTTACTACATCAGTTTACTTTGTGATTACTTTATATAGTGTTCTTGGATTGTGTGTCTGTACAAGTTAAAAAGGAAATGCCTTCCCATTTTAGGGATACTACTTTTCAATGCTAGTATCCTTCCCTTGACCTATGGAAGGCGGGCTAGAGGTAGTCATGGAATGGTCCCTGAGGGATGGGTCGTGACCGTTTTGATCTAGGTTTTTATTCAGAACTCGATTTAGCTGAGAGAGTATATACATAAATTTATCAATTCATACTCCAATCGGGTTGGGAATCTCATTGTGGTAGTTATCATTGTTCCCTTCACATTAATTGTTTACGCAATTCCACATATTTCCATGAATCTGCTAAAATTAGGGTTAATTATTTTTAAACTAAAACCATAAAATGTAATCTAATAAAATTGAATGGATTACATATAAATTACAGATATTTTATTTATATATGAATTTAAAGGCATCAATCTATGTTATCTAAGAACTATTTCATAATATATACTCTTAGGGAAAAAATTATTCTTCCTTTAATAATAGTTCATAATGAGATTATGAATTTACTAAAGAATATACCCTAAGATGATATTCCCAGGTGTGTAGTATGGTTCATCTTCAAACAACAATTCATGGAAAATTATAACTCTATGTGGTGTTTTCATGTTTTACCCCTATGTACATTTATTCCAATGACACATCACTTGTAGTATCCTGGATGGGTAGTATTTTCTTGATAATTCATTGATGAAATTCTTACCAAAATTTAGGGTTGTCTTCTTTAACTGTGTCTTATCCCTAAGGATTTTTATAATGTTTTCAAATCCTAATCACTAAAATAACTAAACATTTACATTGATACAAACTATGAAAACCCTTCTCTTCATTACACATTAAATCATGATTTATTATATAATTTTACACATATTACAACATAAGAGATTGAAAATATTTGATTCTTTGAAAATTATGTACATTACATAACAACTTAAAACATTAAAAGTATCACATTTATTGAAAAATTAGTTAACAGGTGCATATATAAAACTGAATTGGATAACCTTGAGATATATATAAGAAATGTGTATACTACGAAGCCCAGTAATGGAATAAATATGGAATAAAATGTTTAATGTAATATATGTTTTACAATATATATCATTTGGGAATAAATATAGTGATAATCATAAACATGAATAATAAGACATGATAAAACATGATGACCTAAACCCAATATGGGATATGTGGAAACAACATAAAACAATATATCATAAACATAAAAAATGATAACTGCCAAGAAATCATGATGAAAATAGTAACATGATGAATTAGGATCACTTAATAATACCTTGAAAGATGCCTCATGATACTAAAAGATTATCCAATGCATTAGTGATCTATATAATTTCAGGTTCACGTGTCACATTCATTTCATTATCATTATTGAGTGTTCCACATAGATCATACTAAATGAAATAATTTTTTGACACATTTTCTTCCAAATAAGGAGTTTTGAAATAATAAATTTATTACCAAAATAACATAATTATAAGTTAAAACAAGTGAGCACCTTTGATAGTAATTGTCTATGGCTATTCACTACACATTATTTTAGCAATGAACCCTGCAGTGAAATATCAACATCAAAACGATGGAACATTAATGTTCATGGGAGGGATTAGTGTGAGTGTAAGGGGTCCCTCATAATTTATAAATATTATGTTCAGTATGATATATGTTTAAAAACACACAACAACATTAGGAATTGAAAATAAAATTGCATAAAATTGAAGTAGATTCTTGAATAAAGGGGAGAAAGAGAGGATCCCTAACCCTGAGATTTTGACTCCAAATGATATTAAGGTGATTATTTAGATATTTTACGAACCTTAGAAGAACTATATAGTAGATATTTAAGATAAATGGAATTATAAATGTATTTTTAGTAATGATTTGTGAGATATTTGGTGGGTTATGTAGGAAATTTTTCGATAATTGGTTATCATTTCTCAAACATATATTTTTGACACTATATAATAATATAACAAAAAATTACCTTCCCATGGTTTTTTCCAATGGTTTCATCAAAATAGGATTTTTTTTAAATATCTTATTATGATAAGGTAATAATGTTTTAAAATAACACTCTAAGGGGTTCATAGGTGTAACATCCCAGTTCCAGAGGCCACCCAGAGGCACCCCATACCTGGTTGGTCACATGGCCTCATGCACATTTCCCCAAATGCAAGAGGTTGTAGACTAGTAGCGAGGCCTTGGGTGTGATAGTAGGGAAACTATTCCATCATTGGCAGAGTACATAGAGGAAATAAATAAATAAATACAAGAGAAGAAAGCAGTAATAATGTCTTACAGCAGTAACAACAGAAAACTAGAATTATAAACAACTGGAGAAAATATGCAAATGATGCATGATACATATGACTAGGAAAACAGTCAAACAAGTCACAATGTTGAAATATAATAGTGCTAAACCAAAGTGAAAAGGAAAGCAGATAAAATCCTTAGAATCACAAGACATAGCTTGGTCACATGCTCTCAAGCTCCACATCATATCAAGTACCTGATGTAGAAGGCGCTTTCCCTTATCTATACATGTAACAATAAAATCTGTTTGGGCACAAAATCATGGCCCAAACAGGGTGCGAGACTAAATATTAGTTGGAAACCACCTGAAGATCTATGCCTAACAGTCAATGAATATATGGCAGCTAAAAGTACAGTAAATAGAAAACTAGAAAGTACTCAGCATTAAACTATCCACAGTATCAATATCAAGAAATCAGTGAGACAAACAACTAAACGTAAATATGTAACACTCTGAGAAGTACTCACAACCATCCCAACTGGTCCTACCTAAGTACTACAAGCAATCCCCTAGACAGTGCTCTCGGCCTATCCCCTCTGGATTAGTATATAAATACTCTCTGAGGAAGCACTCACTGTCAATTTCGTTTTATAGTCTAAGGTAGTTAGGAAATCATTGAGGAAACTCACACGGTCAATTCCCCTTATAGCCCCAAGGTAAAGGACTCTCTAAGGAAGCTCGCTCGGTCAATTCCCCTTATAGCCCAGGTTATTCACAAACTCTCTGAGGAAGCACTCACCATTAAATCTCTCTATAGTCTAAAACAGTCAAGGTAATTTAGAGTAAAACAAATAAACTCTGAGGAAGCTCACACGGCCAATTCCCCTTTTCGTCTAAAGTACTCAAAGACTCCCTGAGGAAGCTCACTCAGTCAATTCACCATATAGCCTACTACACTATGTCCTCACGGTCCTGTATAGGTCAAGGATCAAAGAAATGTATTATGGCCAATGTAAACCAACAAAACTACTTGGATAAACAGTATACAACCAATCAAGCATGTTATAATGAAAACTCTCCATCCTATAGAAACAGGCATGGAAAACAGGCAGGGTTGCCTAACTGGCTAAACATGACCAATCAGTCGTAAATAGAATATTCAAGTGAAAAATATCCAAATCATAGCAATGAACCCTATTCATATCCAAACAACCTCTACAGAAGCATACATGCATTGCAGGAAATAAGCATGGGTAAAACGGTAAACACGCAATACACCGATCAAGGGTATTTGTGGTATTTTCACATAATACTCAAAGTCTTTTAATGGAAAGGAACAAACCACCTATATAGAAATTGGGAGATCTATAAATGGAACCTCGAAGCTTGAATCTCTTTAGAACATTTAGGATCTACAAAAATGCCAAAATTGATAAACCCATGAAATCTCATGAGAGAAGAAAAAATCAGAATATGGTGCTCTAAAAGAAGAGATAACTCACCGATGTAATTCCAATGAAACCAACTGTGTTTGATTCAGAGGATGGACGCACGCTTCGAGGTTCATTGAAGAGTTGTGGTCGTATGAAACTCTAGGATGAGATGAACAATGAAGTGGGTATTTATGTCGATTAGACGCGATCCCAGAGCATTTAATGAAAAAAGAAAGTACACGGTGTGTACTTTTTAAGTACATGACGTATACTCCCCTTTTCCATACTCCACTTTAATCACACTCCAGGTCATCCCACATGGCCATGTGCAAGGCCGCTACAAGGACAGCACACGGCTACCCACGGTAACCTAGTACACGGATGTACTCTTAAAATACACGGTGTGTACTTCAAAAACATCTAGAAACTCATCTTTTCTAAAAATCTTAAGAAAAAAAACATACATGAAAAGATGATCTGGGTTCTTACAAACATACCCCCTTAAAGAAATTTGTTCCTGAATTTCCCTTGCAAGGTGGCGTAGAAGATGAAACCCAGAATAGCTCTGGCCACTGTGATCGTACATCAGCCTCCCTCTCCCAAGTCTTGTATTGTCCTCGCCCGTGCTGCCAAAGCACCCGTACTAGAGGAACAAACTGGCCACGCAGAACCTTCATACATCGATCAATAATCTGGATAAAATTCTCTTCAATGGATGCATCCACCTCTAACTCAACCTCCTCAGGTTGGAAGATGTGCGATCGGTTTGAGAGGTAACGTTGAAGCTGAGAAACATGGAAGATGTCGTGCATAGCCTATTACCTCTAAGGTAACTGCAACCGATATGCAACTAGCCCAACTCTCTACAACACCTCAAATGGCCTAATGTACCTCGCCGAATGCTTACCCTCTCTTCTAATCCTCTTGTTTCCCCACCTTGGTGGGAAATGCAGTAAAACCGGATCCCCGACCTCGAATTCCATATGTCTTCTCCTCTGATCAACATAAGACTTCTGTTAAGACTGCACATTATCCATCCTCTTTTGAATCATCTCTATCATTTTTGTGGTCTCCTAGACAAGGCGTGCTCCCAAAAAAGAAGCCTCTCCTACCTCCATCCATCATAAGGTTTATCGACATGGTCTACCGTACAAAGCTTCATAATGTGCCTTCTGAATGGTTGCCTGAAAAATGATGTTGTAGGAAAACTCCACAAGAGTCATATACTTCTATGAAGAACCTCTAAAATCAATAATTCATGCCCGAATCATGTCCTCAAGCACCTTAATGATACGCTCGGACTGGAAATCTATCTAGGGATGGTATGTTTTACTCAAAAATACCTATGTACCCAATGCATTTTGAAGCCCCTACTAGACTCGAGAAGTCAAATGTGAATCCTTGTCTGAAACAATGGTGTGTGGAACTCCATGTAGTCATACAATCCCTCATCTATACAACTGTACCATCTCATCAACACTGAGGGTGTTCTTGATCGGCATTAAGTGAGTGACCTTCGTGAGTCTGTCAATGACAACCCAAACTGCATCATTCCCTCTAGGAATCTTCGTTAACCCTATCACAAAATCCATTGAGACATCACTCCACTTCCACTCTGGAATGGGTAACTGCTGCAAAATCCCTTCTGGTCACTGGTGCTCCTCCTTCACCTACTGACAGGAGGAACACCTCATGAAAAAACCATTAATGTATCTCTTTATACTTGGACACAAATACTAATAGTGTAGATCACGATTCATTTTAGTGATGCCAGGATGAACTGACCAAAATGAGAAATGGAAGTCCCGCATCAGCTCCTCTTGTATGTCTACTGGCACCCATACGCGCCCCTGGAAATGCAAGATCTCATACTCGCCTACGGTCCATCCAGGAATAAGGTCCTCTCCTAACACACTCTCCCGTAGGACTAGGCCTTCTAAATCATATAACTACATCATTCATACTCGATCAACAAGGGTATAGGTAACAACTACATAAGAAAGAAAAATCTTCCCCTAACTATCATGCACTTAAAAATACATCTCATAGAACAGAGCCATAAGCTTTTACTCACTACTGGCCTCCTGAACAACCTATATCTAAGTCCTCCTACTCGACGCATCAGCCATCGTGTTTCCCTTACAGGGCATATAGGAAATCTCAGCGTTAAAGGACTTTAGGTACTCAACCCACCTACGCTGTCTCAAATTCGGATCACACTGGGTGAAGATGTACTTGAGAATTTTTTGGTTGGTGAAAACCACAAAATGATCTCCCAAAAGATAATGTCTCAAACGGTGTAGGTCATGAACAACAACTTCCAACTCCAGATCATGCGTCGGGTAATTCCTCTCATGGGGCCTCAATTGCTAGGACCTGTATGCAACGACTCCACCTCACGACATAAGTACAGATCCCAGTCTGATACCTGAAGCATAATAGTAAACAGTATAGCTCTTTCACATCTTTGGAAAGACTAGTATTGGTGTGGAAGTCAGCCTTCCTTTCAGCTCCTGAAAGGCTGACTCACAAGAATCTGACCACAAAAACATTGCACCCTTCTTAGTCAGACCATTCAGTAGTGCTTCTAAGATGAAAAGTCTTATATGAAGCATCTGTAGTATCCATCTAGACCTAGAAAACTCCGCACCTCAAAGAAGTTCTTCGGATGCTACCAGGAAACTATAGCTCTCACTTTCTCTAGGTCTACTGATAAACCTGCCTTTAAGATAATATGTCCTAGGAAGTGAATTTGATCCATCCAGAAGTGTCACTTTCAGATCTTATCATATAAATGATGCTTCCATAGTGTACTGAAAACGATCTCAATACGGGTATCATGGTCATATCGAGTATGAGATTACACCAAGATATTGTACACAAAAACAACCGTGAAGGAATCCATGTTTGGATGGAACATGTGGTTCATCAGTGCCATGAAAAATTCAGGCGCGTTCGTGAGACTGAATGGAAAAAACATGTATTCTTATAAACCATACCTGCTCTTTAAGGCCGTAAAAGGTATATCTGACGGTCTAAAACACAACTGATGGTTACCAGTCCTCAGGTCCATATTTGAGAACACTTGAGATTTTCAAATCTGATCAAATAGATCATCATTACTCATCAAGGGATATTAGTTCATTAACATAAACTGGTTCAACATCTGATATTCCACAAAAATCATAAGGGTACCATCTGCCTTCTTCAGAAATTGGACAGGTAAACCCCAAAGAGAAGTGATGGGTCAGATGAAACCATTTGCCTGTAAAAGCCTCCAACAGATTCTATATCTCCTTCAACACAGGTGTATCCATCTTATAAGGAGGAATGGACACCGGTGCCGCTCTTGGAACAAGATCAATAAAAAATTCTCCCTCACGCTCTGGAGGCAAACCTGAAAAGTCCTCTGGAAAGACATCTCTGAAATGATCCACAACTGGAAGAAAGTCTAACTGTGAAGTCCAAAGGTCATCCAGATATAGACTAGCAATCCAAGTTGTAACTCCTCCTAACCCATGATGCTCTGCACCCTCTTTACTCTACTGGACATCTCGTTCGCCCTTATGAAGAAAAGATTCACCTTCTGGTGACGTGAAACTCACCCTGCGGCGATAAAAGTCGATGAATTCATGGAATGGAACTAGCCATTCCATTCCAAGAATGACATCATAACATGTTATCTCTAGGATATAGAGGTCCGAGAGATTGTGACATCCACCAACCTCTAGTGGGAACTCCTTGCACTGAATACACTAGCCGTACTAGTCCCAAACTGAGTGTCTAGCGTCAAGATACCAGTAGAAGAAAAGATGCAGAGCCAAAGTCTCTCCACAACCCCAAATGATATAAATCTATGGTATTACCATGTATCGAAGGGAGTAGAAGATAAAACTGATGCTAGTAAAATCGTACCTCGAATAATGGAGTCTTTGGGATCCTGCTCAGGCTGGGTCTACTCCACATCAAATCTCTAGCCTATGCCACGGCCATGTGACCCTGCCTAACTGCTCTGAGCTGATCCACCCTAATTTCACTGAAGAACTGGTGACTGAATACCATGGCCATGACATCCCCCACGGCCTGAACATCCAAAAGAAATCCAGTTCCCAAACTGGTGTGAAATTGGCGGCGCTGCACCTAAACATGGGGTAATAGAAGAACCACTATCACCAATTTCTTGTGAGAAGAACAGACAAAAGGATTGATGATGGCCTATCTTGCCATGAGATCAGCACTATGCTTGGTCTCTTGGGAAACGTGTCCTCGTATGCCTGCTTCTCTCACACTGGTACCTCACCAGATGTATTTCGGAAGATGCATCCCACCTACTATGATCTCCTCATGCAGCCTCCCTACAGTGCTTCCTACTATCAGCAGGAAGAGTACTAACTTTAGATGTTGAACTGCCCTGCCTCACACCTCCAGAATCTCTCAGATTACACTCTGTGATCAGCACGTGGTTGACGATAGAGGATATCGAAGTCAACCTAATTATGTTCACCTTGGATCGGATGTCGTGGCTCATACCATCCTCAAACATCTGTGCAAGGAAAAAATCATCACCTCATAGAATTGTAATGAAACCCTACAGCTCTATGAAGCGAGAAGAACAGTCCATAACAGAAAGAGTACCCTTGTTTAGGCTCATGAACTCTTAGGCCCGATCAGCTCTCACAGACTCCCGATAGAGGTAATTGTAGAAGATGTGCCGACACTCATTCCATGGCACATTCTTCTGCCATACGGCCTATGATATCACATCCCACCACCTCTTGGAAGAGTCTCAAAGCATATAGGTAGAGGGATTCATCCTCTTTTCTTGAGGTATCCGTAGATGCTCAAAAATCATCATCGTTGCTTATAGCCATGACTCTGCAGCCTGTGGTCCTACATCCCCTAATAAAGTAGGTGGATACTATTGCTGGAAGACCCGCGTCAAATCATCCATCGACCAGGTGGGAGGGGGCGCTCCCTGAAAGGTATTCATCATCCTCAGAAAGACCTACATGAACTGTGCATCTGCACCTATGTCTGGTATAATGGCTGGTGCCAAGGATGGCACAACTGTAGGATCTACAGGTAATTCCTGATTAGCCTGGTCA
Source organism: Viscum album (assembly GCA_963277665.1). NCBI lineage: Eukaryota > Viridiplantae > Streptophyta > Magnoliopsida > Santalales > Viscaceae > Viscum > Viscum album. The sequence continues at coordinate 632,520,514 of OY728138.1, read as the reverse complement.
GATGTTTGATCATCATCTTGCAACTAGCACACAACAAGAAGACGTCACGGTGGCATGAATCTGCAAGGTCAAGCACACACCTTAGATCAAGGTTATAAAGGACTAAAAACAAGGAGTGTTAGAAGGGAACAAGAGAAAGAAGCATTCATGTTTTAAAAAACATGACTACACAGCGTGTTCATTTCCTACACTGCATGTTGCCTTATGTAATTTTCATTGGTGTGTACTCCTGCCTAAACTGGTCATGTAACACCCCAATCACACAGCATATTCTCCTAACACATGGCGTGTACTTGAATCATTTTCCCCTGCCCAAGCCTTTCTTCACGGTTAGGCCACACGAGTCTCGTAAGACAATACTATAGAGTGTGTTCATGGTATACATAGTGTGTACTAGACAAGATTCACCTGGACCTTGTTGTTAGGGGCACGTCTTGACACACGTCTTACACTACACAGCCTATTCCTGATGGAAATGGAATGTATGTGAAGGGGTAACACCAACATGTGTTGTTTGTAAGACGGTCGAGTACCTGGGTCCGACAACATGGATTGTTCAATACCGATATAGAATGTATATATTAATTATTTATATATCCTTATTGTTAGTTACACGAGCGGACATACGTTCAACACTACACGGCCTATTATACTTGTACACGGCATTTTCCCACAATAAGTTCCTCATCACATGTCTCTTCCCAGATGGCCTACGACATAGTTAGAGACTACATGGCGTGTACATAATGTACATGGCGTGTACTTAAGAAAAACAGTTTCTTCCTGAATAGAAGAACAGATGGCGTGTATTTAACAATACACGACGTGTGTTCTGAGTTTTTTCGGACAGTATTCCCCAAAAACTACTTTGGAACCTAGAAAATGGTGAAACAAACATTGAAAGTGCCAAATTCCGGTCAGTGAGGGCCCATACTCCCCATAAATGAATGTGTGGAATCTTATACATGTTATAACTAGGAATACCGAGAAATGATCCACCAACCCCCAGTCCATGACGGCCCATAAAACCTCAAGAACTAAAGTTTGGAGTCCATTCAAGGAAAACATTACAGAAAACAATACCCTATAAAACAATATGTATTTTAATAAAGGAATCTATCACAACAGCATGCATATTCTACACAACGTCTATCACAACATCGTGCAATCATTAATACATCCTAGACGACAAATCAAAAATGCATGACATGGGATTTATAGCAAGTTCCTATATGATATATGAGATGTAATACCCTCATTTCATCAGGTTGTGATAGAAATAGAACCTCAATAACATCAATAGTAGTAACACAAAACATGTGAGTCACCCAATGGTGAAAATTAGATCAACCGTATACTTACAAAACCAGAAGAAATTTCAATAAATGAGATTGATTGGCTTTTCCCTGTACACGGGTTAGCCACTCCCGAGCACAACTTACTACCATGTACCTATTCCTTCCTATCCCTCGCTAAAGCCTCCAAATAGTAAATAAAAAAATAAAATAACCATTTGATACCACTTTGTAATGTCTTGGTTCCAGAAGCAACCCAGAGGCGCCCTGTACCCTGTTGGTCACATGGCCACAAGAATATTTCCACGAACACCCGAGGTTGCTGACTAGCAGTGAGGGCCTTGGTTCTGATAATGGGGTAAATATTCCCTCATTAGTAGTGTACAGAGTGGAAGTAAATAAATATATACAAGAGCAGAAGTAGTAATAATGACATATAGTAGTAATAGTAGAAAACTGCAAGTATAAACAACCAGAGCACATATAAAAATGATGCATGATACATATGACTAGGAAAATAGCCAAACAAGTCACAATTCTAAAATACAACATTGCTAAACCAAACTGGAAAAACGAAGAAAAAATCATCAACATCGCAAGCCATAGCATATTCCCATGCTCTCCAAATCCACATAATATCGTGTACCTGAAGTAGAAGGGTTCTTTCCCTAATCTATACAAGAAACAATATAATCTGTTTGGGCCCAAAAGCATGGTCCAAATAGGATGTGAGAATAAATCCCAGTAAGAAACCACCCGATGATCTGTTCCTAACAGTCCGTGAATATATGGCAGTTAAATGTACAAGAAAATAGAAAATAGTAAAGTACTCAGTAGTAAACAGTCCATAGTTTCCATATCAAGTAATCAGCGAGACAATCATCTAAACGCAAACTGGTAACCCTCGTGGAAGTACTCACAACCATCCCCTCTAGTCCTACCTAACCAGTACAACCATCCCTCTGGGAAGTCCACCTAGCCTAACCCCTCTAGTTCATTATATTTTGACTCTCTAAGGAGAACTCATCGTCAATTCACCTTATAGTCTAAGTAGTCAGGAACTCTCTGAGGAAGCTCACACGGTCAATTTCCGTTATATCCCCAAGGTCAAAGAATCTCTAAGGAAGCATTCTCAGTCAATTCTTTTTATAGCCCAAGTAGTTCATAGACTCTCTGAGGAAGCACTCACCATCAATTCCCTTTATAGTCTAAAAAATTCAAGGTAATTTAGAGTAAAACAAAGACTCTCTGAGGAAGTTCGCATGGTCAATTCCCATTATAGTCTAAAGTGCTCAAAGACTCTCTAATAAAGCTCACATGTTCAATTCTCCATATAGCTTACTACATCAGCTTCTCACGGTCCTGTGTAGGTCCACGAGAATAAAAATACAGTATGTCCAAAGTAAACAAATGGAACTACTTGGCTAAACAGTATACAAAAAAACAAGAATGTTAGAATAAAAACCCTTCATCCTATACAACAGGCATGGAAAACAAGAAAGGCTGCAAAACTGGCTAAAAATGACCAAAAGGTCATAAAAAGAACATACAATGGAAAAACATTCGAAGCATAGAAATCAAACCTATTTATATTCAAATAAACTCTACACAAGCATAAAAGCATAGAATGAAATAATCATGGGTAAAACTGTAAACCAGCAATACCCTGATCAAGTGTATTGGTGGAATTTTACCATAATACTCAAAGACATTGAATGGAAAGGCACAAACCATCTACCTCGGCGTTGGGAGATTGATTTACGTGAAACTTGAAGCTTGAATGTCATTAGAACATCTAAGATCTTTAAAAATGTCTTAAAAATTCAATCCATGATATTTCAAAAGAGTGGAGAAATCGGAAGACTTAGCTCTAGGTGAAGAGAGAACTCACGGATGAGATTCCAGTACAGTCGATGGTGTTATATTCGGTGGACAGATGCATTTCCATTGGTTCATCGATGATCTGCGGTCGTACGATGCTCCTGGATGAGACAAACGAAGAAGGGGTGTTTCTTTTGATTATACGTGACGCTGGTGCAGTTAATGAAAAAAAGAAAGTACATGGCATGTACATTTTAAGTACACAGTGTGTACTCATCTTTTTTGTACTCCGTTTTAAGCGGTCTCCAATTTATCCCACATGGCTGTGTACAAGGCTACTACATGGCCAGCACACGACTACCCGCGGTAACCTAGTACATGGAATATACTTCAAAAATTTGCAGAAACTCCTCTTTTCTCAAAAACACCAGAAAAAAGAAAATCATATCTGAAAATAAGATCTGGGTTCATAAAATAGGTGAGTCATACTCTTAATGAAATGATTTTACAACCATAAAATTCGTTGTAGATTTTGGAGGATTCATAATGGCTTTATAAAATTAATAAAATAAGATTAATGTTATAATATTTTTATGTTAAATCATATATTTGGCCTTTAACACCCATTATAGTGTTTATTAAATCATTTTTTGGTCTTTATGAGGTCATTATACCCAAAATATATTGATACCTTATATAATATTTACGAAAAAAATCATCTATCTTAGAAAATTATAAAAAAATTATACATTCAATAATTTATACATTATTATTACATAAAAAAATGAAATTATATCGATAATGTCATAAGTATGTTAATTTTTATTTTTAAAATATTAGTTGATATTTACTAGGTAATGCTTTCTTTTTTACTATATCCCTTTTCAAACCCTTATAAAAATAGCATTTGAATTGTTAAAATATATATTAAAATTTTTATTTAATAAAAATAATTTGAAAATTCTATTTAAATAAATCATTATTTATATCAAAAATCTAATAATTCAGAAAAATAAATCCCTTCATTATTTTTAATATTAAATGAAAATAAAAAAACAAATTATTTTTAAAGTAATGATAGGAAGTATATATATACATTATTCTATAGAGTATTCTATATCAATTTTTATATTATTATTTCATTGGCACATATATAATTAATTATATTGAAATATTTATAATTATATGTTGGGTAATTGTTATATTTTCATAGGGTGGTTCGGCATACATGGTTTGGCTCATGATCTTGATAGGCTATATTGTATCCCATAAACAATTTCTATCATTATTAAGATATTGGATCTCAACATGTGATTGATCAATGGAAAATCATAGTGATTTTATGTCCCTTATAAGCTCTGATAAATGGGATTTATAGGGTACAATACTACTAGATGAGTTTATCACTTCCTTCCTATGATTCAATTAGATTGTTTTAAATGCTATATTTTTATTAATAATGTGATCACTATTCAACGTCTATATTATCGATGGTAATGACACATAATGGTCTTCTATAACTGATATGATATAATAAAACAATATATTTTCATGTTTATATATAATCACAATATGCAATAACACATTTAATTAAATTATAAAGAGGGATTGATTTCTAATATTTCAGGTTTTTATAATATTCATGTTATTTGTGAAATTGATTGTGTATTTAGTTATTTACCTTTTCATATTATTTTTTATCCATAATAATTTTTCATTAATTTTATCTCTTTATAAAATTTCATCGTAGTTTATTGATTACAAGGAATATTTTTTCAGATATTCACATCACCATATTGATTGCACATATTGATTCATGATTGATTCCTCTTTACATGACCCTTAAAGAATATTTTCTCCCACGCTTATTTTGATTCCATTACCATGGATCCATGATACACACTATGAGTGATATAAAAGAATATGATATAAGCTATAATGATATTATTGAAAAATAGTTAAGTTATAATTTTCGTATTCAAATGTAATATTGGAATCATGAATGTATGATGATTACCAGGAAAAATAATACATGTATTCCTTTAGGATTCAATTCCTTATACATTATGCTGATATAATGTAGTAGGCCCCAGCTTTAGGAAACCAGTATTGGGGTCACAACACCCAAATTGTTTTATTTAGTAGTAATCCTTAATGTATGAATAAGTATAGATATTTGAAAAAATATTTTTGGTGGGATGGAATAATGAGAGATATCGTAGATTTAATATATCGGTGCTTGGTAAATCGTCATGCTAAGGATAAGAGAAATACTTTTAAGTGAAGTTTATATCTATTAACCATACCAAAATATAAATGGAAAAACATTACCATGTATTTTTCAAACTACCCAAAATTATAAAGGGAAAAATTTGATATGTATTTTAATAGATATCCTTAAAAAGTTAGCACACTTCATCACTATCAGAGATGATTTCTATATATATCACTTTTTTTGACATATAATAATAATATAGAACTATTTTGTGGGATACCATATTCCATTTTACTTGATTGGAATCTAAGGGTTACCTTGATTTTCTGGAAAGGAGATCAATAATCTCATGATATAAATTCGATCTTCTGCACTCGGTATCATCCTCATAAACATAGTCAGTCTAATAAAATAAATAGAGCCCTAAGATTAGGTTTATATCTAGTTCCCTAGATTTTAAAGGTTGTTGGGATCAACATCGGCCTCTGTTTTAGTTTTCATATTGCTATGTATTTAACTCAACCCATCAAATGAATCCCTTATTATAAGAACATTATAACTCCAAGGTACTTCAATAACGATTTAGAATGAAATCTTTTGGGAGATGAGATATCTAATGAAATGTTTAAAATTCTAACCCTTTTCAATATTTTTCTTGGTCTCATTTATAGGTACTATTTTTCCTTGGTTTCGTTTCATTTCATTTTGGGTTTTACCATTAGGTGTGTTTTGGTGGAAATTTTAGAAAAATTGTTGAAATAGGGTAGTCTATGGTTTTCACATGGTTTTCCCAAACTATATTCCCCAAGCTATAAAACTGTGAAACCATTGATAGAGGGGAATTACACAACTGGTGTGTAGTTTTTCAAATAGTATTCCCTATTAGAAGTAACCTTTATCCCCTATGAAATTAGTATACAGTTTAGGCACATAGTTATGTGAAACCATACACCCATTCACATAAAACTATGCATGAGAATTCAGTTAACCATAAAATTGTTTTTAAAAATTCATGAGCACCCATTTTAATCCCAAATAAACCCACATTTGTCCTTAATTCCTATTTCATGGTTTTGGATCCACCTAATAAAAATTTGAATCCCTCCCGGCCTCTTTCCAGGGTGGATCGAAACCGAAATCAAAGAGTTTCACCCCTCCCTATAGGAGGATTTCATCCAGGTTTATTTCCCATTACTCATCCTTTTTTCTCTCTTTATTTAAGGTATTTCATTCTATATTTTACATAGATATATACCTTTATATATATATATATATATCTATGATTGTAGATGTAGATGTAGATTTAACATATATTTAATTCTTCAACATTTATTAAATTATAGAACTAGTTTTCATTCAATGCCATTACTCAACTGAATTTTGGGGATTTTTGTTGGGTGACTAGTCATCGACGAATCTAGTTAGGTGGTCTATAACTCAAATCTCATATTCATGATTTCAATTATGTGAATGTAATTTTAGAATTTATATAGTGTTTTATGAAATTAAAGTTCCAAATTTAATTAATTAATTATAGAAATTAATTAATTAAGGGATCTTGGTGTTAAAATCAAGTGATTTTTGGAATAATTAATTATTGTATTAATTATTTAAATATAGATATGTGAATCAGAATAATTAATTGATGAATTAATTAAGTCGTACTAGGATTTTAGATATGATTTATCAAATGATAAATTAATATATATATATATATATATATGTTACGTGATTAATTCAGTGTTGAAATTAATTAATGATATGGCTATGAAAAATTACATATTTTATTAATTAATATAATTATTTGATTAATTAATTGTGTTAATTAATTAATCAGATATGTATGATGAATTAATTGTATAATTAAATAATATAATGATTTGTGAAATGGAATTTGGTTATATGAAACTTGGTTGTGATTATAGTGGCATTGAGTAACACATGGGTTAACCAGGGTGTGAGTGAAGTATTTCTGAGGAAATCCATGAAAGAATCCATATTGATTTCCGAAGGACCATGAGAGCCTTCCGGGAGGAAGACCATGGGGGATTTTATTTTGATTTCTAAAGGATCATGAGAGTCTTTAGAGAGGAAGGTGATGAAGACTGTTATTTTATTTATAAGGGACTATTATAATTCGTGGATTTGGGATAGAGAAAATTCCATAAGAGATTTCACCTTTTACTAGAAATATATTATGCTTTCTTTAGTCTCACTCACATTTGACCATTGATGTTTGGGCTCTATATTCACATTACTCATTCCAGATTTATTTATATGTTTTATGAATTATATCATATATGAATTGTAATAATGAATGGTAACAAGGTAATTAATATATGAAATGGGATAATGAAGGGTAACAATGGCATTCAGATATATGATATCCCATGGGTATAGTATAAACTCTAGCATCCGACATTGTGGGTATTGAGAGTTTGGGTATCCTTAGGAACCACGATGTTATATTGTTAAATACAGATTCACTACATAAATGTAAATTCTTTAATTTATTAAATTTATTTTGTTCTTTATACAACAACATACACAGTTATTTAATGGATATTGTTTTAGAAACCCTTGTTAGTGGCCTATAGAGTTTTACTCACACCCTTTATGGGATACTTGATTGATATCCAATTAGATATTGAGTTTTATAAAAAACTAAAGGGAAAAAGACATGTGTTAAATTTATGGTTTTTGATGGTGCATGGATGAAAGAACCAGACATGATTCGGATGCCACATGGGGGAGTTGTCAATGTATTTATTTTCAGTTTTATATTCAAAACATGACACATACATTGGAATGTCTATTTCCTACATTAGTTATAATATTTTATTACCATTTATTCCATCTTTTGATACTAGTTCTTTAAAGTTATGATTATATGTTATTCACTTCTTATTTCTTATTTTCCCAGTGTGTATTACTCTAATAAAAGAGGGAAAAAAACCCTATTATTGATATATCTAACACTTTCTGCTAGTTGGAACTCTTTGGAATATAAGGAGGTTCACATGTGGTCATGGGGTTGTCTGGCTCGTGACACCAGGGCAAGGAACCCAGGTCAGGATGATTCAATTTGGTATCAAAGGAGATTTCATTTAATCCCATTCATCATAGTATTTGGTAATTGTAGACAATAGATTAGGTAGAGACATGCCTTGGATAAGATCTCATCCATGGGAGTTGCAAACTCATGTATGGGGGAAAATTCAAGTACCAAGTGTGGGATTTCTATTATATATCTTTGTTGATATAGTTGGATATTATTTCACTGTGGATGATGCACTAATTGAGTGATGTGATTATTGTTTCAGATATTTGTTGATATTTTATGAGTTTTGGCTCATGACCCAGTATGGAATGATTTTTCAGTAATCATGCATCATTCTCGTCACATAGGATTATTTTGTGACATTAATCATTTTAGTCCCTCATGGGAAAAATTATATTGGGTAAGTTGTTTCCCATGAACTATTTTTCGCTACTTTGGAAATGGAATTGAAAATTCATCAAAATATGAAATTTTAAATGGTTAATAAAATGATATTGAAAATGAAAAAATTATGAATAATTTGATTAAATTGGTAACTAATGGAATGTGAATAATTAAATTTTTTACCCAATTTATCTAGGACCTAGGTGGAGGATGGTTAAGCTCAGTGATAACACCTCAGCGATTCCCATTTTGTGTGGATTGGGAAAATAATTGTTGTGACTTGTTGTAATTTTCTTCTTACGTGAATGTTCTAAAGTCGTGTTATGATTCCTAGGATGTGTGTTTGGAAATTTTGATATATTGAACAACATATATTCTTATAGAGAGGATGATAGATGAATATTGACGGAGATGCTCCAGCAGTAGTGTAACATGAGGTATCGATAGTTCTAGTTTAGTTGGTAGGGTGGATGTTCTAAGATAACCTCACTCAATTCATGAATTTCTGGGAAAGATACCCAGGTTATGTTGTGAAAATCATGTCTGATCTAATGGGGGAGTTTCAATTATAACACCCTTTAAATATTACTATAGTCGGTGGACCTAAGGGAGATATGTTCTAGATTGAGTCTATCTAGACAATACATAAACACATGTAAAATTCTATATAGAAGAGAGTAAAATTGGATGCCTATATGTTACAATATTTAGAAAATATATGGTAGTACATCTAGACTCAGGATGGAAAGTTAAATACAATTTAATGGAAGGAATTTCTATAAATGTTCCTGGATAACATTTATCTATACACCCTGAGACAAGAGAGAGTAGTTGAGTTCATGATGTTGACTCAAGGGGAATATGTTAGAAATATAATATGATGGATTATTTATAGATTTTCAGAACATTGGTCCACCATTGGCAACAGAAGAGGCTACTAGGAAAAGTAGTTTTTGGAAGGACTTTTTGTGAAATTAAGACCCCAGGTAAATTTTGTTATCTAGAAAAAGAATCCAAAGGTGGTGGATCAGGCTCTTATATCTATAGGGTACATAAATATGTATTCTAGTTCCAGATATGTGGTTTTGTATTCATATCCTAGTGTTATGAGTTTTTAAATATGGGAAAATAGTTAGGAGAATTTCACCCATAGTAGTGGATATAATAGTATCCGTGGGGAAGGTTCGGTCACAAAAGACCATACCCAAGTGGTTTTCCACTTGTGTGGTAGGTTAGGAAACTTATTAAATCATATTCTGAAACCACTATATGTTATTGAGGTTATGAGAAACTGGTACATCTTAAGTGGTTCTTCAGGAACATGCAAAAAATTGTTTCTAGTGGAGGAGCTAGTCAGATCCATAGTGTAGGAAGGGGATCTTCTACACAATATCAGTGCGACAGCTGGAGTTCAACTGGAAAAGGTGGTAGAGGTAGTGTATGTTCATTATCTATGTATGATCACCTATATTAGTACTTTAACCTATCTCATGTGAGTTAGAAGAAATCATAGGGAAGAGAGTAATTAAATTTACATTCCATTCTACATAAACATGAGGATAGTGAGGCTGGACAATTGACAATGGGAGAAACTATTAATGTATTTTCTACTTTAGCTAGTGCCTTATTCGATACCAGTGCATCTAATTCAATTATATATGTTGAACTTGTTAACGGTTTGATCATGGAAGTGCTTTGTGAGAGAATGTTTATGAAAATAGATACATCATTCGACTTATGGCCTAAGAAAATCTATTTTTGCAAGGGGTGTTCTCTCGAGATTATTATGTACATGTTTCTCTATAATATTCATATTCTTGATATGTTAGGCTTAGAACTAATGTTGGGTATGGACTACTTTATATAATATGGATACCACATAAATTTTTACTGAGGGAGCTTGACTTTTACATCAAATAATTGTGACGATTTCATTCACCGTGGAGAGTGGGATTTCTTACAAGGTTGAGGAGTTCCAATTACTCTGAAACTGGAAGATCTGACATCCTAGGTTGAAAGTATTTTGCTACATGAAGGCAGTGTGAAAAATGATTTATTTCCACCCATAGTTGATAGGTTTAATGATGATTTTCCTGATGAATTATTAGGACTTCAACCAGAGAGAGATGTTGAAATCACTATTCATATCATTCCATGGGACACGCCAATTTTAATTTCACCATAAACAATGGTACCAATAGAGCTTCCAGAGCTCAAGAATCTACTTGAGGAGTTGTAGGATACGATATTTTTTCAATCATGGTGTGTCACCTTGGGATTCTCTAGTGTTGTTTACAATGAATGCTAAAGAGAGTTAGTGATTATGTGTTGATTACCGAAATTTCAACCAGAAGACTATGAAGAACTAGAATCCAATTCCATGAAATGATGTTATTTTTGACCATTGGAGGTGATATTGTGAGTATTAAATGATTGACTTGAGATCAATCAATCATCAGGTTAGATTTGGTATATTTTATATAATATAGACTACGCTTGGAAGTAAGTATTGCCTTTATTATTTCATCATAATTTTTATTCAGTTGATGAATTCACCTATAGTGTTTATAGACATGATGAATTGAATATTCCATTTTTAACTTGATTAGTTTTTTGATTTGTTTGTTGATGAAAACTTGGTGTACTCCAAGAGTCATGAATACCATGCCCAACACCATGAATGTTTCCTCATTACACTAAGAGATCATCAAATATACACTAATCTATCAAAGTGCTAATATTTTATTTATAAGGTAGGATTTTTGGTCCACATCATCTTAGAGGACGACATGCTCATGGAAAATGATAAAGTATTGGAAGTGGTTTCATGGGAGTATCCAAATAACATTTTTTATATCTGAAGGATTATTGGGTTTATATGGATATAATTAGGGGTCTGTCGAGGACATTTCATGATTTTTATAAACTCATACTAGATTGGAAAAAGGGGGGAAAAGTTTTAATTTTCTGAATAATTCAAGAATTACTTCTATGTGTTGAATATTCATTTGACATCAGCCCTGATCTTGATCCTAATAGAGCCATGTGGGGAGTATACATTGTATTGTGATACATATAGAATATGAATCATAGCTAGGTTGGTATAGGGAGATCATATTGTGGTGTGTAGGTATCATAAATTGAATCCACATGAATGAAGCTACCATATGAATTACCTAATGTTGGTTGTAGTTGTTTATGAATTGGTGTGTTGGTGACATTATATGTTGGGTGAAATTTTCTCCATTTATACATATCATAAGATATTTATGTATTCCTTTTCTTAGAAAGACTCCAATATATACCAGTTGATATGGCATGAGTATATATAGTTTTTTTATATCGAATTAGAATGCATCCTTAGACAAAAAATCATTGTGGATGAATCCTTGAGAAGGAAAACTCATAATCTTACATTTTATGAGTATGCCACTTATTGGAAAATGGGGACTATTCTAGTGGGGATGAAATTGGTGGTTAATGAGAGTTAGGAGTAGATGAATCCCATATTACTTTCTGTGGAGTCTTCACTTTTGATTCGGATTAGAGATAGATAGTATAAGGATCCAAAGTACATAACCATGAGGGAATCCATGAAGGTGGGGATTCACCTTCCGAATGGAGCATTAATGAGGTTGATACCATCTATAACTTGAATTAGTCTTTTGTTCCTATGAGAATTCAAGAGGATTTTATGTGGGAATTTCATGAGTCAAATTGTAAGGTACCTCAAGGTGTTACCAAAATGTACCATGACCCACAATGATTGTTCTAGTGGATGGGCATGAAAAAGGATATATCATGGTTTCTGACATTATGATATACCTATTAGTAAGGGAATCTCAATCATCAATGACCTATAGGTTTACTAATATTGTTTCCTATTCCATAAAGGAAATGGGATGACGTGGCCATTGAACATTTGATTTTTCTCTGAAGGATTCCTTAGAAGAATGATTTTATTTGGGTTGTTTTGGATAGAAAGATGAATGTAGAAAATTTATTGCCTATATGAGATAATTTATCAGTGGATAAGCTATGACATTTTTATGTTCATTATGTAGTATCTCTGAATAAGGTGCCACAGACTATAGTTTTAGATCAAAACTCCTGATTTACTTCACTAGTTTGGAAGGTTTTATTGAAATTTTTTAGTAAATCGGTTCTATTGTATATGGAATTCCACCTATAGACAAATTGGGTGTTAAAGCATACAATACAAGTGAATAAGGATATGTTGTGATAATGTGTCCTAGAACATGGAGGATCATGAGAAAATAACATATCTTTGGTGGTGTTTTCCTATAAAAATAGTTAGCACTAACTGATAGAGATGTAATCATAAGGGGAACGTTGTTATAGGACATGCAAATATCCTCCATACATGATGGATGCTGGTGAGTCAGAACAATTTTGACTGAGTCTCATGCAAGAAATGTTTTAAAATGTGCAGCTGATTCAGAAATATATTGACACATCTTAGAGTAGAAAAAATTTGTATGATGATAGACTTAGAAAACCCTATAGTTTAAATATATTAGTCGTGTATTCCTTCGGCTATCACCAAGATTGAGTGACTATGAAAAGTGGATAAAGATCAAGTTGGTTCCCAGGTTCACTGGATCATTTGAGGTGGTGGATAGAATCCAGTCAGTGGGGTACCGATAGGATCCTTCATTGAAATACAGTGTTATGAAATATGTTTTCCATATTTCACAACTCTGTTCATATCACCCTGCCCCTTCTCATATTACCTAGGTGGATGATATTGTTCTTGGGATTGATGTGTCCATTGAGTAGCATCTAATACATGTTTTGGATTGCAGGGAGAATGTGATGTGGGTAAAGAAAGTATTGATGGACCATGTATTGTGGAAACATGGGAATGTGTAGCAGGAACCATGGGAAAGGAAAGTAGATATATGAGATTAGTGGACTAATATTTTTTACTTAGAATCATAGAAATGATTCAGCATGTGGCTAGAGGACGAGCATTGATAATATTGGATAACTGTAAGATCCCATCCTTTTCTGGAGTTGTCTCGGGCTCATTTATAGGTACTCTTTTTTATTGTGTTGAGTACATCTCATATGGGTTTAACCATGGTGTGTTTTTAGTTTAAATTTGGGAAAAATGGATGAAATAGGGATGTTCATGTTTGGAGAATGGTTTTCCCTATATTTGTGCCCCAATCCAGAAATCTATACAACCATAAAAATAGGGGATTTATATAGTTAGTGCACAAATTTCCAAACCATATACCATATATTGAGTAACCATGTACCCATATAAAATAATTTCATAGTATAAGTGCACATTGAGGGGAAATTATTCACCCCTTACCAAAAAAATATGCACAATAATTAAATTATAAAGAAAATTTTATTTGAAAATTAACAAACCTTCATTTTAATCCCAAATTAGACCCTATTCTACCCTAACAAATATTTCCCAACTTTGAAAACTCCTAGAAAGATTAATATCTCTCCATATTCCATTAATGGTTGCAATATCTCAAATAAAAGATCTTCACCCCTTCCAGTAAGAAGATAAAATTTCTGTTTCTTTTATGATCCTCCTCCTTTATTCCCTCTTTTTTAAGGAAATTTATTCTCTATTTTTATTATATCTATACCTAGTTATTTTAATCCATATCTTTAATTTTATATCAATATCTATAGTAAAAAGTTCATGAATATCAAATATTGATTTAGGTAATAGATCTGAATATCATTTTATTCCATTATTTAACTTAATTTTAGGGATTCTTGTTGAGTGATTGTTCATCGACAAATTGTGGTATGTGGACTATTATTCAAATATCATAGTCATGATTTCAATTAAGTGTATAGAATTTTATAATTAATATTTTTTTACTAAATGAAGTTTGAAATTTAATTAATTAATTTTTAGAATTAATAAACTAGTGGATTAAGATATTGAAATCGCTAGATTTGGGTAATAATTAATTGTTGAGTTAATTATTATAATGTTCAATTGTGAATTTGAATAATTAAATGTTGACTTAATTATAGATCTTTTTATATTTTAGATATGATTAATTGATTTTTGAATTAATTAATAAAAATGACATGTATACTTAACTGTTGAAATTAATTAACTATATGTGTATGATAAATTAATTTTATGATTAATTAAAATAAATTATGCTATTAATTAAATTTGGGAATTAATAAATGAGAAGGGTATGAATAAATAATTATTGAATTAATTAATAGAATTATTTTTTAAATGTACTTTGGTTATATGTAACATGGATTTAATTATGTTGGAATGGAGTATCACATGAGTTTACTAGGGTGTGAGTGATGGATTCTTAAGGATCATCAAGAGAACTTCCATTTTGATTTTCATAGGTCCGTGGAAGCCTTTGTGGAGAAATACAATGGGAGAATATATTTGAATTTAAAAGGAAAATGAGAGACTTTGAAGGGGATGACTATGAGAGCTTCTATTTTTATTTTAAAGGGAAATTGAGAGCTCATGCAGTTGGGCTAGGGAAAATACCACGAGATCTTTCCCCTTTGCATGGAAATATTTCATGCTTAGTTTAGACTCACTCACATTAGACCCTTAGGGTTAGAACCATATATGCACATTACACATGATGAACTATTTTTCATGTTTTAATCATTTTATTAAATAAATATGATAACAATGAATGGTAACATTGACATTCATATATAAATTTTAAAAATAATGGATAACAATTACATTCATATATATGATATCCATTAGCGATAGACCAGACTCTAGAATGATCATTTGTATATATTGAGAGTTCAAGAGTTCTTAATAACCTAGGTTTATGTTGTTAAATAACGTTAAATTGAATGAATTTAAAATATTTACATATATCATTTTATAATATAAATTATACAACTACATAAACTAATATTTACAGGATTTCATTTTAGGTATCATTGGTGTGGACTACAAATTTGTACTCACACCCCAATCGGGTTTCCAGATCAATAATAGAATAGAATCTGTGTTCGCTAGTTATGAAAATGAAAATTTCCTTATGTTATATAACTTACATGGGATGGAGCATGGATGACTGAGTCGAAGATGAATCAACATCCCCTTAGGGGAGACATTAGTGACATTATTTTGGGTTTCATTTTAGATAGTTGTCACATATATTGGCATGAAATTTTTTTATTTAGTATTGATATTTTATTTCTACTTTTCACAATCTTATGATACTGTTTCATTTAGGTTACGATTATATTTTATTGGTTTTTTTCATATTTTCTTCGGGTGTATTATTGTCATAAAAATGGGTATAGTATCTCCAGGATCAATATATCAGACCCTCACTACTAATATGTCATCTCTGGCATATAGGTAGGCATGCTTGAGTTATTATCATAGTATAGCATTGGGAACTAGGGTGTGAAACCTTATCTAAGATGATACAAAATGGTAGAGTATTTTAGATTTATTCAACCATAGATAAAGGAAACACAAAATTGAAAAAATAATCGATGATAATCACTAGAGTTATCTAGAATTTGAGGTTATTAAAAAATGTGTTTCTATTAATTTTCCAATAGAAAATTTTATGATATTTGACAATAAATAAAAATTATTTCCTATTTATAATGGTACCTTTGAATTATTTGTTATATCAGTACCATAGCTTATCACTCAACATTTCCATCAAACCAATCCCAATCCTTTAATGTGTTCCGTGTATCACTCCTAAAGGATGTAAATAACTAATCCTTCACAAGTAATAAATGCATAGGTCCTACCACAATAGAATTCTAATTATTTTTTGAATAATACTAATATATTCTTATTTATAAAATGAATTATCAATGAAACAGGACCACTAACCAGGAATATTTGTTTTTACTAAAACAAAAATTGTGAGAAAGTTATGTAGGAACTAGAGGATATAATGAGAAAAATTTATCATCATATGTGTGTATTGATGTGAGAACATTTGATAAAAAATTTAATTTTAATGGGTATATTATGTAACCCCCCCTAATTTTATTGAATATAAATATCTTCTTAAATATAGTTTCATTGATTTTTTGAGTTTTAGGACACACCTAGTTTTAACAAACTAGGATAGAATATTAAAAGTAATATTTAAACAAAAACATTATTAACTAGACATTAATATTAATGTAATTAATATGAAAAACCAAATTTTTTACTTGTAATTATTTTTTATTTACAAATTAAAAAAATTTGGTAAAAATTTACTTAATACTTAGTGAATTATTATTATTTTTAAAAATACACTTCATTTAAAAAAATAATTTATTTTATTTTTGTGAGAATATAATGAATGTAATATTTTTTATAATTTTAGAAAATTGATTTGAAAAATTAAACAACTTTTTTAGTAATATATTTCAAAATTTTCTTAGGGGAGAATTATTATGATTTTTCTCAGAAGATAAATTGTTCCATTAGTAATGGAAATACTAGTATTATTGAACATTTCGTTCTCATTTAAAGAGTTTATATGGATTTATTTGTATTAAAATTGTTTTAAATGTAAAATTTATTAAATAATGTATTTATTAATCCAATATTGTTTTCATTTGAATGAATTCTAAAATTAATATAGATATAAAAATGTCTTATACATATCAACGTTTTCTCTTTGGGAAAATTATTTCTCATCATATAGGGAGATTTAATTTCAAATTAAAATTTAAAACATCTAAGAATGGAAGTTAGAAAAAAATTATTTCATATTTGGAATCATAAAATAGATAATATATAATTTTCAACTTAATTTTGTCCAAACTAATATTGACTATAATAAAAATTATTTTTCAATATTAGAGATAAAAATGGATTCAAGATGATTAAACTAAATAATAAGAGGTAAAATGACCTATAATATTAAAAAAACATTAAGAATTTTTCTCGACCTTATCACCAATAATAACTTACAATGGACCATTTTTTATCATTTTTTTCTATGAAAATTATGGTTACAGTTTGTTTTTTTCAAATGTTCCATGTGGGTCCTCTCCCCTATGTATAAATGGCCACCCACACCCACTACTTCACAACTAAAAACAATTTTATTCAAAAAATATTGACCTAAATATAATAATTACAACTCCATTGACTTTATATAGTAATTATTAAAAATAATATTCCATCATATAAAGGCTGTATTTTTCATCATTTAGAGTTTCTATGAAGAAGTGGAAAAAAATTAAACATGTGTTTTTGTTTTATTACTTCTTCCATCACATTAAAATATTCCTAAAATAATATAATGTAGTAAAAAATTATATCCTATATACATATATGTTTTTATGTTAATTCTATAACCTATATACTTCTCCACCTCTATCTAATGGGAAACAAAATCGTTTATTGTGTGTGTAGTGGACTATTCCCTCACTAAGCAACATAATTCGTTTTCAATCACCACCTATTAAAAATCAATATAGTGATAGATTTTATTTTTATAGATTAAATCTATGATATTATTTTAAATATTTTTTAATATAATCACATATAACGTTTTACATTCCCTTCCATGGTAATACGATAATTTCATTTGTGTCTAAGGCAGACTACAACCCCACCAAGAGATGCGCTTCTTTCTTCATGTATTCTTTACAAAGAAGGTAATAATGATATTTTTAAATAATATTCTATGATATATATGTCATAAAATATATTATCGAATGATTATATATTATTTTCAATTTATTCTTTCAATATTTATAGAAAATGGAAACATAACTCCTGCAGACATAAAATATATCATCTCTAAGATGGTGTATTTCACATTCTATCTCAAATATTAATTGGTAGCTATAAAATATATATAATGAATATATATAAAATTTATATCATTTTTCAAATTTTAGAGATGATATATCCATTTTTAAATTCATTGAACTGAAAATAATATATTCACACATACACAAAAAACAAAGTAGTTATTCCCCAAAACATGATTTTAAAAAATAATTAATCAAAAACCTATAATAGTAGGTCATAAATAAATCATATATTGTTTTATATATTTCATTATGATTCAATAATATATTTATAATATATTTATATTTGTCATAATGTATTTTTTTATGTGTACGAGGATGTTGAGACCTAATGTTTATGATTTACCTCTAACTTTTATTTTTTGTGACACACATGCCAAATACTCCCCCATTTTATTTTTTTATTATGTATATATTTTACATGAATTTATTTTTAGGTGGTTGTAAGTAAAATTACTTGGTTTTTTATAGCCATTTTATGATAAATATGTCATTTTTATGGTTAAAATGTTACCAATGTGGTATAGGACTTTTTTGTTCTAAAAGTTTCTTCTTTGAGACATATGTTATGTGACACATCAATATACTTTTATGTTGCCTATATACATACCATTTGAAATATAATTTAGTTAATTTAATAATTATTATTGTATGTTATGGTTTAATTAATAATATTCAATCAAGGGTCTTACGATGTAATGTAACTAATGTGGTAAGGATTTTATGATATAATCTCAACATTATAAGGGATTATTTATGTTTATGCATTCCCTGATGTATTCATTTTATGAATATCTCAAAATCTCAATATATTTATTATATGATTATTAGTTAATCATAATACCTTTTTCCAGTCATTTCCCTATCCTTATGTTCTAAATAGTTAAAAATAAGTTTTTATGGAAAATCGATTGTATTTCTATCTTCAGTCACAAATAAATTTCCGTCCAAAACCGTCTTTCTGGAAAAAAATTTACGGATATTTATTACTACACTACTTTTGTTTTTT
Organism: Viscum album; assembly: GCA_963277665.1. Classification (NCBI taxonomy): domain Eukaryota; kingdom Viridiplantae; phylum Streptophyta; class Magnoliopsida; order Santalales; family Viscaceae; genus Viscum; species Viscum album. The sequence continues at coordinate 632,500,931 of OY728138.1, read as the reverse complement.
GACTAAAAAAAATAAAATTGTATAACTATTTAAAAAAATAATGGAACATTCATTCCATTTTTCAAAAATTGCACATTAGAATTTTACCAAAAATATGGAAGGAAACATTATTTTAATTCATATGACATCAAAGTAATATATTTCATAATTAATGAACTAGGTTTTAAATATTCTATTATATGATTCAATTTTTATTTAAAAAGAAAATGATTTCCAAAATATTTCATGGATTTTCATTTTTAGAGATTTATTTTCAAAGAATACTTATTTCCTATAATCAACCTTTCATGTCATCATTAAAAATAATTTTCCATCTAAGGTAACAATATTTAATGTATATAATGCTTTATTGAGGATAAAATCCAAGGATAAAACTATTATTAATTTAATGTATAGTTTCGGTCTATGATTAAAATATTTTTATTAAAAACATTTCTCTTCCACGAGTTCTATCATGATAAAATTATTATCAAACCCATTAATTTTTTCAAGGGTGATGCTTTTATAAAATGTTGAAATGATTATGAAAACTATTTCTTTTCCATAGGTTTTGTTATGATAAAATTAATGTGAAACCCATTTATTTTCCAAGGTTATTATTTGATGAATGTATTATGATAATGTGAAACACGCATGTTTTATTTTCATTAAGTTAAAGGTGAGACCTCTAGATCATTCTAATAAATTTGGTAAAGATTGATATCTCATGTGGTTTAAAGGAATGGAATATTGAGTTAACTTAGTTCAATTATGGACTGTGTCTTCTATGATTTTCTTCTGAGTGAACCTTGGATACTATGATGGTTTTTAGAGTGAACCCATTCGACTATGATTGTTTTGGAAGTAATCTGTATCTACAAATGAAATATTTTTTATTATTATATATATACTAAAAATATTTATATTATTCCAATAATATGTTCTATGGATCAGGATATTTTTATTCCATTATGATATATTTCTTATCACTATTAATTATTATGTCATGAATCATGATTTTGATCATTGATATGCTAGGTATGGTTTTCATATTTTATAATCATGTTTCTTATAACATTACTGTAATATTATATTTATGATATTTACTTTATTTAAATATATTGATAATCTGAGATCACTGATTATTATGATTCTTTTCTATATGTTTTGATGTTAGGTTTTACATTAGATATGTCTACTAAGGATTCTAGTAACAATGAACTAAATTGGATGAGTTATACAACTATTGTAAACCAATTGCTTTTATTTCCATGTTTCTAAGGGAACTATAACTTTATATTAATCATACATTTTTTTAATATAATTAAAATTAAGTTAATAATATTTAATATCAATATAAAAAAATCCTTTGTTACTATATTATCATAATGTTATAGGTAAGTCTTTTCTCCTAGAACCTATTTTTTCGTATCACACAATAATTTATATTTTACTCTCCACGAGATTAAAAATTTTCTACCCCTACACATGTTTTTCTAAATAAATATCAAGATCATATTCATTTTGGGTTTTCTGCATACATTAAAGATATACCATATCACCCGTTGGTCATGATGGTATTCCCTTAAGCTGCAGTCATTCATTTTTATCAAATATGTCAAAAAGTTTTTATTTTTTCCCATTTGACCTATAATTATAAGTATAAACCACATACTCCTACCTGTATATCATCTATACTAGTTATGAGTACCTCTCATTCATATTGGTTTAAGTATGACATTTTGGTTAGGTAGACTATAACAACTAGAACTATTATAAATAAAATTCCCCTTGATGTTTAATACAACATATTATTATTATGGTTATAAAAAATAAATTCACTTCCATGGAATCAATTTATTAGATAAAAAATATTGTAATTAATATTTACCATTGATAATTTAATAGTTCAATAGTAATCTAACTATTAAAAAAATATATGGTTTTAAAAAAGTCAATCAACATATAAAAAGTATGTGATTGACCCAATCAATAGGATAATTCCCTATAAATACCGCATATCAATGCTCTCGGGGGAGATAAAATCACTCTGATTTTACAGTAACTAACCCATGTTCAGATCCAATAACTTATGTGTTATTGAAACAGTTTACCAGAAAATTTCAAACTCATCGAAATCATGATCTAAAACAAGTTTGTCCAATCGCCCCATTAATGTTTCACAGTCTTACACCATAGGCTTAGAGAGTTTCTGGAATATTATAGGGATATGTATCAGAAAAATCATAATATGAATACAAGCATCCTATTTTCAATACAATAATGGTTATATTTACTTGTTATTTTTACATTATTAATGATTTTGATTTTTGATACAATAAAACACAAATTGTATTTTTGGGAACATTAAAAATTAATTAACACATTTATTTTCACTAATAAATGGATTTTTGAAATAAATAATCTGTTAATAAAATATTTTAAAAAAATTGTATTAAATATAAATTTCCATATAATTTTTATGAAGTCAAATTTAATTGTTATATCAACATGAAAAATGTTTCTTTTTCAAAAAACAATGAATATCCAAAAAAAATGGCAATTATTATTTAAATTTGATAACATACATATTTAGAATTTTATTTAGATAAAATCTATATTTAATTTCAAATCATACAATTGACATAATCCAATGGATAACTTTTCATAGTTTTGATAGACAACTAAATTTTTAGGTAAAAATTAAATATAATATAAATGTACAATGTGTATTATGACATCTAAATAACCCAGAAGATATGTAATAAATACTATCAAGGGAATAAAAGATCAAATCTATGTTTTTCCTTCAAAATAATTTTATGTTATGTTTATTTTACTTATTTTATAAATCACTTATGAATCCTTCCAATGCATTAATATATTTTACGGTTTTGAAATCATTTGTCTAAGAGTATGATTCACTTCCACATCATCAAGGGTATTATTTTGTTAATTTCAACCATTTTCCAAACCAAATAATGAAATCAACTTCTATTTGGTAAAATAAATGGGAAAACCCATGGGAAGGTTTCTCATTTTTTTTGTTATATATATTCCAAAACCTGTGTTTATGAAATATTATTGAAATCCCCACTCAAATCATATATAATCCCACAAAATATCTCATTTATCTTCACTAAAAATACATGGTGGACGTCCATAATATTCCCTCCCCTATCTAGAGTCCTCCCAATGTTCCATTACTCTCTCAAAAAGCCCCTCCCAAGAATTTTATTTCACATTCTCAAGGTAAGGGATCCCCTAATTCTCTTGTTTATTAATGATTCTTTATTATCATATGTCTTCTATTTGCAATTCCAAATTATGGCATATGTATTCCCATGTAACTATAATATTCCATTCTAGTTCAGAATAACGAGGGAATCTTTTATATCTTATAAACCCTTGTTGTTTTTTTGTGGTTTTTTTATACTATAAAACATTCACTATGATTTTCATTACAAAAAACCATAGTGTATTTAATACCATACCCATTCCCTATGAAGGGTGATATGATTTATAAGCTATTACTTATTTTAAATAGGACTTACCATTATATATTACACACTCATTAATCTTATAATAAAATATGAAGATGAATGAATCAATGTGGTATGATCTATATGGAACACATAAACATGACCATAAAATAATGTGATGGGTGCGCCCAAAATTTTATAGTGCTCCAATACTGAATAAAACATTATTTTAATTATAAAATGAGGGTGATCAAACACCACCACAAAAAACAGCCTCAAGGAGGATGGAAGTGATGAAAACCGAGCGCATCCCCTTGAACAAAATAGTAACACCATGCAGGAAGAGAACCAATACAAGAATAAACAACAAGCTCCTCCTCTAAACTCCCCCTTTGGGAAAACGCATCTGTTGGAAAATTTGCCTCCATCAAACAATTATGAATGCTTTTCTCAAGCTCTATCTCAAGTGCATAGTTACCAAGGACATAAGCCAGTTCCCATGGCGGATCGTACCTTCCTCGCACTACACGAATCAAAACATTAGAATTTGATTCCACTTCAGCCACCTAAAAGCCAGCACTCCGATACACTTGAATTCCTGCCCGAAGAGCCCTGGAATCAACATCCAAAGAACATCTTGGGCCAAAATATTCACTGAAGGTGATCTTAACTAAACCACTTGTGTATCTTAACAACCCTCCACCTCTCATGATCCCAGAAATCAGCGATCCATTAACGTTCAACTTTAAACTTTGACAGGGCGGACACCATCTGATCCACCGACATTCCAGCCGGCCGCGCATGGGCGAATCATTCAAACTAAAGAATCCAAGCAGATGAGTTCTTCCTCTCAACAGAGAACCCACCTTTATCAAGAGTGACTTAAGCTGTACCCATAGGTAATGAGAAGAGCGTCGGTCACCCATCCGAGATCGATTCCTCGCATCCTAGATAATCCAGAAAATTGAGGAAAGAATAACGCACCACTCCTTGCATGCGATGGACTCCGGTCCATTCAACCAAGCATACAAAAAGTCATGAAGTGAGGTGTAACCCGCAGGAGAATTCGAGAGGGGAAGGAAGTTAGACCAAAGAAACCTGGCCCAATCACTCTGGCAAAACAGATGTACCACGTTTTCATTCTGAGGGTTGTCGTAGCAATGGCACCGCGAGGCCAAGTGCACTCCCTTTATCTGGATATTTTCCTCCTTGGGAAGAGCTCTATTGAGGATACGCCAAAGAAGGATATTCATCTTGATTGGAATCTCTTTACACCAGTACATTAGCATCCACACATCTGACCTCAACTTTCCATGATGTAGCCTCCTATAATCCCGAGATGAGAACTTCCCTGACTAGAATCCCTGAAACAACATCTATCCTCCTCCGTATTCATGGTAACCTACCCAAAGATCTTTATCTGCTCATGCGATAGTACCACTTGAATAAAGGATGGAATGTCTCAAGCTTCTCTGAAAGTCATCTCCAGCGTGGGGAACCCAGGGAAGTACTGCCTCCCACCCACCCAATTATCCTTCCAGAAACTGATGTCGCTCTTCCAAATAATCCATATTATCGATTCCTATAAAACATTCAAACATGAGAACATTCATCTCACAAGACCAGTGCGAGGAGGTCTAAGAACCACTGAAATCACCCCTTGTTTACCATAACGAGTTGGAAAGAATGTGGCCCAAAGTGAGTCTCCCGCAATAATATCCCATGAAAGTCTCGCTTGCATTCCTTTCAAGGTATCCTTAATGTCACGAAGACCAACACCACCTTCTTCAATCCGTTTTGCAAGATGATCCCACACGCTCCAATGGTAGTGACCAGTATAATTAGAATCCTAGAGAATGGAATTAAGAATCTTTTCCATTCTATCAATGGTACCCTTTGGTGGACATAAAACCAAGAAGGCATTCATTGGAATAGCCAACAGAACACTGTTAATCAGGATAACCCTCCCACCAAAAGAAAGCATTTTTTTCTTCCAATAAAAGATACGCCCCAACACCCGATTGGTAGACCTCTCAAAGAAACATTTTTTAATGCGCCCACACGCAAGATGAACCCCAAGGTAGTCCATTGGGAGAGATTTCTTAAAACAACCCAAGATATCTTGGATGAACCTGGACTAGCTTCCCAAGCATTTGTTGGAAATAAAAACATTACTCTTACTGGTATTGATTCACTGACCACTCAAATGCCCATACCTATTAAAAATCTCCCTTAGCACCCATAAGGTTCTTCGCTGGCCATTTGTGAATATTAGGATATCGTCAGCAAACATCAGATCAGACACAACCTCCCTGCCACCCCTGCTGACAAAAGGAAGCAACCTTCCCACCTCCAAACCGTCATATATGTTCCTTGAGAGGGCCTCCTGAGACAAGATTAAAAAATTCGGAGAAAGTCTATCGCCCTGCCTAACACCACATACTGATTTAAAAAGAAAAATCATTTCCCTTTAAGAGAGATGGAAAGCCATGGGGAGGAGTAGCATCTGAATCAGATGTCACAAACCCACTAATGGAATCCCAACTACCTCATAACCCATATAATAATGCTCTACTCCACCTTATCATATGCCTTGTCCATGTCCCCCTAAAAAATAACCTTGGAACCAACATTTTTCTTGTTAATATCATAAACCAATTCACTAGCAACGTCCACAGCCCCTTGAATATTCTGGCCTTTAACAAACCCGTGTTGTTCCTTGGACACCAACCTTGGAATAAACTGGCTCAATCTCTTCGTAATCAGACTTTCTTGAATTTTATAGGACACATTACACAAACATATTGGTCTATATTGGTTAATGCTATTAGGATCTTTAACCATCGGAATCAGCACCACCATTGAAGCCACAACCCCCTGATTAAGAGTGCATCCATGGAAGACATCTTTTATAGCCAACATCACTTAAGGACCCACAATACCCCAGACATCCGCATAGAAGGAACATGGAAAGCCGTCTGAGCCTGGTGCCCTATCCTGAGGCAACTCCAGAACTATCCTCTTAACTACCTCCTCACTAGGTAAGGCCATATGAAACTCATTCTCTGTGTACCCAACCATTCTGGGAATGCACCTCCAGAAGCTCGCGTCCTCCGCAACCCCATCCTACACCCCCTGACTAGCATGAACCCCACTTTCTAGAAGACCTTCAAAATGTACCAAGGCCAGACCCCCGATCACATCCACGTCCAAGGAGAAGACCCCATTTCCCAGATCAATTTTGAGATTCATTCTGCTCTTTTCCTTAAGATATTAATGAAAGAACCCATTGTTGTGATCCCCTTCCTTCAACCATCACACTCGAGCATGCTGTTTATAATCGCGTTCCACTTCCAGTAGTTTCTCAGCAAGAAACCTACATTTCCCACTTAGAATAGCAAACCAGTTATCATCCCAGCAGAACTGAAGCTCCTCTTTCATGTTCTCAACCTCAGATTGGATAGCATTTACACTGAAAAAGGCATCTGGTTTAGAATCCCTCCACTCTAGAAGGCCCTTCTTAAGCCTATGCCATCTAAAAGAAAGGTTTCTCCAAGCATCCCTAGACACCTCGCAATCCCACGAGGCCCTCACCGTCTATAAAAAGATCTCCAACGGGTGCCAATTGCTAGAGTATAGGAAGGCTCGCCTCCTTGAATTATTGCAACTCACCTCCACCAGAAGCGGAGCATGGTCAGACAAGGAATTGGAAATGTGGGTAACCTTCGTTTTAGCAGAGGTGTCAAGACCTTGGATATTGGACAAGCAGCGATCAAGTCCACTCCATATACGAAGCGGCCCTCTTTGGTTATTACACCATATAAAACGCCTTCCTTGAACGCCCTGGTCCAACAGTCCCACAGCATTAATGAACTCGCGGAAGTCCTATATGGCAACCGCCGAAGACCACAAACCCCATATTTTCTCGTTAGGTTCCACGATGGCATTAAAGACTCCGCCCACAAACCAGGGCATATTTCCAGACTGAAAGGATCCGAGGAACCCCCAAAGCTCCGATCTCCACTGCACATCAGTACTAGCATACACAAAAGAGAACAAAAAATCACCTCCAGCACAGGAATCATGGGTGTTACTGCATTGCGGGGAGAGACTAATCACTTCCACCTACACACTCGACTTCCAAAAAACCCAGATGTGTTGATTAACATGACCCCCATGCAAAAACCGTGGAAAACCATCTGTCTTGCCACAGATGAGATCTTCTTCTAATCAACCTTCACTTTAAGAACAAAAATAACAAAGACAATATACTTACGAGATTCAACAGCCATGAAGTCACACTTTGCCCAAGCCCCCAACCCGCGGGCATTCCAAATGATAACCAAAGCCATTACAGAATCCCCCTCCTACCCACCAGGCCAGGGAAATAAAAATTATAAACCACCAACGATAACCCAGCCTGCCTTGATTTCGAGTGGGTAATAGCACCAGCCAAATTGAGTGACAACCTCCCAAGATGCGACCCCGGAGAAGATTTGTTGGGAGAACACTCTGAGCCCTCCAGAAGCAAAATTCCGGAAGCCGACGACAGAGGAAACGCCCCCTCATCTTGGAGGAGCGAAACCAGCAAGTGACGTTGAGGAGAGGATCTTGAAGATCGTACTTGATTAACCACCCCCACCAGAGGCAAGGCACCCATGGGAGATTGAACGGGCATCAAAGGAAAGCTAGGGAGGAAAGATCTCTTGATGAACTCTGGGAAAATCTGAGACGAGATCTTGAAATCTGGTGAAGAAGAAGAAAGCGGTCGGGAAGCATGAAGGAAAATATCCCATTGGTCCTAGGAAACCACCTTCTCGACCACTGGCGCGACATACCTTGAGAAAACTGGATCGCAGTAGTCTGACGGCGACAACAAGATTAGATCCACAGGGGCCCCATGAGCATCCGAGAAAAAAGCATCCTCCATGTGAAAACCCGCCATAGGCACCTGAGTGTCACCATTGGAATTCAAAAAACCCCCACTCTCCTCAATGGTCATATCCTTTCATGGAGACTCAGATATCCACTCCATGCTGACAAAATATTTCCCCAGATCCCCAGAGCCAGAAGAACTCACCACACCCTTCTACCTCCAGCAAACCTGTTCTAATATGCCCATGGATATATCAAACCACGCAAAAGCGTAGTGATCTATGAAAAACCAGTTTTTTCCACCATATTAGACCACCATCAGACTGAAGAAGAACCCTCATCGGCAACCGATCCGAGAGATCACGTGCCACGAAAATACGAGGGCAAACCACAGATAGCCAATTCTCTCTGGCATCATCTGATCTGAGGAAGGAACCCAAGGAATCTCTCACCAACATCAGAATCTCGGGGTTCTGAAATGGAAGGGGAAGGCCAGGGAGACCCACCCACACTGCCGCTGAGGGGTCCTCTCTACCAAAGAGAACCTTTTAAGACCAATGGAATAATGAAAAAGTCCATGAGCAACATCTGTGGCCTTCCCTAGCCCATGCCTGATAGAAATCCTCCTGTGAGGAAAAGTGAACACACAACCAAGATCTAAAGATATCAGAGACTGCCGCCAGCCTGGAAAGGCCCCAAGAGCCACCAAACTCCCTGAAAAAAGAAATCAGGGGCTTGTTGCAGCCGAACAGCACCACCAGGGTCAGGTCGTGAAAGGTCGAGGCCAACTGCACCTCCTGATCCACAAGTTCCACCACAGGGTAGCCCTCTTCCAACCAAGCCTTCCTGGGAACCACCGAGATCTTCAGGAAGGCAAGTCTACATGCCTCTACAGGCGGCGACCTAACCCCAGTCAAAACATCCCCCCACCCCACCCCCCGTGCCCCACCATAGAGAACATCTTTAAAGGAATTCCTTTTGCCACTATATGAGGGTTCTAACCCATTCATCGGAGTATCCGAGCCATGGCCGGCCTTTGCAGGACCACCACACGGAGGAGACACTGAAGCAGACACCATCTGACAATTTTCATATGATTTTCCCTTCTATAGTGCTTCAATATATTGGGTAATTTATATTCTCAAGAGAAGTCATGATGGGAGGGGGTGTAAACCTGATTCCTTTAAGGAACATTTCCCATCAAGATTTTTTGGAGGTTATCCATCATCTATATTTATGATTCACTTATCAAGATGTTGGAACATTTCCCATGTAGCCTTTATGATTATAATGTAAAATCATTCCTCATTGTTCATGATTATGAATCTTACTCATTTTATGCCACATGGGTATTCTTATTGTCTTAAATTAACTATTCTCTTTATATTATTCCTTTTTCATTATCTTTATAGGATTTATATCTCACCCCTTCCTTTTTGATGACCCAATGTGATCCCATGTAGTTTTATGTTCGATGTAATATTATGACCATGTCAAAGAAGCACTAAATAAAGATGATTTATTCCTCATTTTAAGTTGTTACAAGATCTCCAAAAATCCCAAATACACTAGACATCTCAAGAATCTATGTTTTATTAACTGATGTCTTTTGTGATAAATCATCTCTTAATGTGAAATAATGAAAAAAAAAATTATAGTTGATTTCAAAGGAAACATTTAGTTATTTTTGGGATTACGATTTTAAAAAATTAGGGAAAACCATACGGATAAGACTAATTATATGAAAACATTCATTACTATTGTTAATTATATATTAAGGGGTTTTTGAATAAAATAAATCCATTTCTAGATGTAATATGTGGATGTATCTATGGAATAGATGTACGTAGGTGTAAAACTGAAGAAACAAAAGGTTGAGCAAGAATCAACTGAGAAATGGCCCATGATAATGGGTCCTACATAAATCCTCATTTAACACTTCATGGTGATATTATTTGGAAAATATAAAATATCAATATGAACCATTATTATAGTAAAAAATTCAAAAAATAATATATATTAGGAAATAGATCACGAAAAACATATATTGAATCCTATAAATTCATAAGTTAAGTAAATACATGAAATTTTTATGGAATATTTTTAATGTAATTTGATTCCAATTTATATTGTTTATCATTTAATGTAATCATCCCTAATTTACTATTTATTCTAGATAATAGATGGAAATCTGAGTAATTGGGTCAATAACTAATATGATGGGGAATGTGATGACTTCCCCAAATGAGATGCCAAAGCCAATGGGAGATGGTTTCCAAAGAATTATATTGATAATCTATTAGATGAATTAGTATATTATTGGAAACCAGTATTAGGATGAGAATTCATTTCCCCCTAATATAGTACATCCTGTGATGGATTTCATTATGTTACAAAGGCCTCTAACATTTAATGGATCATTTTATTCCTCATTCATAGAACAATTTATCCACTCAATTGATAATATCTTTTCCATCCTTCAAATCTATTTGTAAGATAAAGATCTATTAGTTTTCTATCATTTGAATGGAATAAATGATCAATGGTGGATATTTATAAAAAATATGAAGCCTATGGAAGGGATAAAAATGATGTGTTAGAAGGAATTCCAGAAAATATGTTTTTGAAAAACACTTTCTTCTCACACATTGACATAAAAAAGAAAGGAATAGCCTTTCCCTCAAACAAAATACAAATAATATATCATAGATTATGAGAAAAAATTCACAAGGCATGGATGATTTTCCACCATATTTTTAATCACCCCAAAAATTCACTGTTAACCACTTGTTTCATGCCCTAAATCCTAGTATATGAAATTCACATATGTTTAGATAATTTGATAGCTATGAAGAAATTATTTAATGTTCCTCAAATTCAAGATGGAAAACATAGAATCTCAAGAGTATGATGGGGATAAGAAGCTGAAACTGGAGTTTAATTAACATTGTTAGCAAGAGAAATCTAAAAGTTCTAATGAATTTCAAAATCGAACATGTCAATGTTGAGGAGAATAGAACCCCAAAAAAATTTGTTTATGGGAACAAGGAAATACATTAGGAATGAGAATGATGGACACCAAGCTAGTGATTTCTGACAGAAGAAACCCACTAATGTGAGGGAGGAATGGAATTATCTAGTCAACCCTTACTGCATGTTTCCATTGCTTTATCTACAAATAACTATGTCACTTTGAAAACTAATGCAATAAGACAAGGGATTTTTGGGCAACCAAAACTTCCAAGGCAGCAAGGGTGAGATTTTTCCATCAGAACAATCATGGTGATTCCTAAATATGAGGTGGAGATAGTTATTTTTTTATTCATTCAAGAATAGAGAATTTAATTTTTATTCCTACTCCTATTCATTATATCATATTACTAAAAATTTGTAGATTTATTCAGTCCCCATAATAAAGAATTGAAGTAAGGATATATATGAAAATGGTAGATGGAGAAATTATTGAATACCATATATATAACTCCTCCTTGGGAAATATTTATAGGTTTAGTTTCCCATTAATTTTTTTCATTCTCCCTATTGTGGAATTTCATGAAATTGTGTGTATGGATTGGCTTTCCTTATTTAGAGCCAACAAAAACATCATAGATAAGAAAATCAATCTTTGTATGATAAATCATCCTCCAATTTTGTACATGTACATGGAGGATGATGAATATTATTTATCACCATATTATGAAGCATGGATATTATTTCCCAACAAGAATTATTATCTAGAAAAACTATTGAGTCTACAGAATGAATAATCCTTAAAATCATTCTCAATTTAAATTAATAGAGTTATATGTTTCCCAACGAATTGTCTGGTCCTTCTCCTAGATGAGATGTTGAATTTCCAATCGAAATTATACTATGGGAACATCCCTTATCCAAGACTCAGTATAGAGTTTTTATTATTTTTCAAGAGGTGCTGAAGAAATAAATATAAGAGAATATGAGTAATGCTTTATATGCCCATGTTCTTCCACATGGTGTGTACAAATCCTCTTTACCAATATGAATATGTTTTAATCATCCTTTTCAATGATTATTATGAGCTCATAAAATCATGATTAATAATAATGTATCCTCTTCTATAGGTTGATGAATTGTTCGATACACAATGTGAATCACGATAACTCTCCAATGTGGATCTATGTTTGGGGTATTTCAATTTTAGGCTAAATGAGGATGATATCACCAATACTGTTTTTATAGAGGTTACAGGCACTATGAGTTCATATTAATTCCACTTTAACTCACTAATTATCCAATAATCATAATGGACATGATGAATAGGGTATTTATAGTCTACATTTACAATGTTTTCGTAGTATTTATAGATTATATTCTAATATAATCTAAAATCAATGAGTATCAGGGAAAGCATCAAAGAACTGTTCTAAATACCCTATAAATGGAGAAGTTTTATTCAAAATATAGAAAATGTGAGTTCTTTTTTAATGATGTATCATTATTGAGGCATAACCACATAAGCAATGGCATTTCGGCGAACACTTAAAAATATAATAAATTAATTAATGGATGAAGCTAACATCGATGACTAATATATGTAGTTTACATGGATTATCTAAGTATTATCATTGATTTTTGAGAAATTTATCATGATTTCCATACTCTCTATCCAAATTACCTCATTAGGGATTCATTTATTTTTTGTAATGATTAATGTGAATAGATCATTAAGGAGTGGAAAAATATACCTATCATTACACATCTAATCGCACTAATAACTATTGGATCACTTTTTATAGTATTCAAAATCCCATTGAAGAAGAGAATGAGATGTGGGTTAATGCAAAATGAAAAATTTAACGCATATGCTTCAAGGTAGTTAAAAGTCCATGAATATAACTACTCAATGTATGATCTATAGATTCCAATAATGATATTAATATTGAAAATATGGTAGAATTATTTCTTTGGGGAGATGTTTGAAATATATACTGATCACAATTGAATCAAGAATATATTCACACATAAATAGATGAATATACACCGTAAATGATGGTTATATTTGATCAAATACAATGTCTGCTCAACACACTACCACCCTATCAATGAAAATAAAGAGGAATATTCTATAAGTAGAAAAGATCGATCAATTTTTATCATTGAACAAAATTTAAAAGGATATGATTCTCTTAGACTTAAAATGGATGGACATGGGAGTCATAAAAGTAGAAACATCATCAACCCTTTGACTAATTATTGATCAACAAGAACATCTAGAGATGATAAAAGACACTAAATAAAATGATCTACTCATTAAAAAATGTTCAAGATATATAAAAAAGGTAAATTCTTAGAGATCAGTGTTAATGAAGTAGGATATGTATGATTGGGATCATGGCTATGTTTACCATCAAATCATAAGATAACGAAGTATTTTTTTGGATGATGCACATAGTTCAACTTTATCTATCCATCCAAGAACCAATAGATGAATAGATATATCTGAGAGAACTATTTTGGGATTATATGAAGAACGTGATCATGGAATATATATCTAGTTTTCTTTTATTTCACCATGTGACGGTGGAATAGAAAAAATACAAGCGGATGATGATACCATTACGCCAACTTACATGGAAATGAGAAAACATATCCATTGACTTTATCAGAATGTTTCTAAAGACATTAAGAATAAATAATGATATTTGGGTCATAGTGGATCATCTTATAATTACTGAACAATTCATTTTGATTTAAAAGGAAAACCCAATCGATCAATAGGAAATTATATACATTAAAGAAGTAGTGAGGCTACATGGAACACAATTATCGATTGTATCTGATTGAGATCTATGATTTACATACAGTTTATGAATGATTATTCATAATTCCTTAAATACTATACCGAACGTCATCATGGCATATCACCCTCAAACTGATGGCCAATCAGAGTGAAATATTGAGAAACCTAAGGACATGTTGAGAGCATTCTAGATTGAATTTAATGGAGGATTGGACCAACATCTTCCTCTGGTCAAGTTATAATATAATAATAGTTTCCACTCAAGCATCCAAATAGATCCCTATGATGCCATTTATGTGAAGAGGTTTAGATCACCTTCATGTTGTGATAATGATGGGGAATGGAAACTACTAGGTCTCTAAATGGTCATGGAAATGGTGAAAAAGGATAGGTCCATTCAGAACCATATTGATAGAAGAGCTAATATGAAAATCATCTACCAAAACTAGAGTTTGTTTTTAGATACATTGTATTCCTTTTAATATCCCCATGGATGAAAGTGATGATATTTTGGATGAAGGTAAATATATTTTTAAGATAAATTGGCTGCTTTGAGATCCTTGATCACATTGGAGTGGTGGCTTATAAACTATAACTCCCATATAACATACCTCCAGTACATCATGTATTTGATCTATCCCTATCGACAAAGTACAAACAAGAACACTCAAATGTTATCAATCTAGACATACAAAAATTAGAGATTGATCATAGATATGAATAGTTACAGCAAAAAATCATAGATTTTAATGAAATGTTTCTACAAAATAATACTATAAAGCATGTAAAACTGTTGGGTAGAAACAAAAATATTGAATAAGGTACGTGGGAAATAGATTAGGTCATGAAATAGAGTTACCCTAATCAGTTTTAGTATAGAAAATTAAAATTTAGGGCGATATTATTCTAAAAGCTGGAATATTGTAATGACCCTATCTTTTATGTATAATATTCCATATATAAATTAATTAATTTTTTTTTATTATATTTATAGATACACCTAAACTTACATGGGTACACTACATAAGATTCAACGAACATATAAGAATATTTAGCATTGATAATATCAATGGTGACCAGTGAACACCTGATTAATATAATTATAGGGTTTTAACAAATCCAATCGACATGGACAAAGGATGTGATGGACTCAACTAGCAGGATTGTGCCTTATGAACACCATTTTTCAGAGATTCTAATGGATATATAATCACTAATATTTTCCCATAATCAAGCCAAATATATGATCCAATATATTAATTAATTGAAACCATTCATGGGAGAAGTCTGTGATCATCAAGTTCACAACCCAAACTATGTTCACCAAAGCATCCCATGAAGGTCTCATAGTCCTAGACAATACCATTAGGTAATTTTATGGTGTATTAATGGGATGTGTATAATGAACTAAATAATATGTGTATTTATATTCATTTTTAAATATTATAACTATTATATTTACAACATATTGTTACATTATAATCAATTTTATTTTTTGATAAAGTAAAACACTAATTGTATTTTCAAACAATACTAAAATTCAACTATGGACTTTATTTACACGAAAAATTATATTTTTGAGATAAATAATATTTTAAAAAATATTTTTATTAAATATTTTTCATTAAATATAAATGTCCAAATTATTTTTATGAAGTAATTTTTTGAAAAAAGGGTTTAAAAAATTTTTTGTGTAAAAAACCCATCATTTCTCAATAAAAGTCTATTTTTATTTTAAAAGTTTGAAAATGCATATTTATATAATTATTTCTATAATATGAATAGTATCATTAGATGAAAAATATTGAAATTATCCAATGGGGGATTTTTTATATTTTTTTGAGATAGATGAATTTTGGGGTAACAGTTTAATACTGTATAAATATATTGTGTGTATTATGACATATAAATGACCCAAAAGAGATTTAATAAATATTATAAATGATATCAAAGACCAAATTTTTGTTTTCAATTTAAAATAACTTTACATTATTTTTATTTTATTAATTTTATAAACCCCTTGTCAATCCCCACTCATTTATAATATAACCCCAAAAAATATGTTATTTATCCTCATTTTGAATCCATCGGTCACATCCTTAATCTTCACCCTCATCTATATATTCCTCCCAAGGTTCCCCCAAACTCAAAAAAAGATCCTCTCAAGAATTTTGTGTCACACTTCCAAGGAAATGGATCTTATCATTCTCCTCATTATTAACGTTCCTTTATTACCCAATACCCCATATTTCCAATTAATAATGTTGAGATATATATTTAAATATACCTATTAAATAAAATTAAATTTCAAAATTATATGAACCACATTTATCTATAATAAACAAATTTTAAAATAAATTAGGAGGCACTTTTATGCTACCAAAATTTCACCATGATTTTCCATTCCAAAACAATAGTATACTGAATACCATACCTATTTCTTATCAAGGGTGATAACCTTTCTAAAATTGTACTTCATCGAACTGGAACATACATTTTTGTCTACCAAAGTCCATAATTTTTGAATAAAATATAATGATGTAAGAATCTATGTTGTGGGATCTATGTGGAACACTTAAACATGTGATTGAAATGAAAATGATAGGTCAATCTCGAATTATATAGTGCTCTGATAAATTGGTTAATGTTTAGTATCATGAAATGGCATTTTGGGATAGGGAGTAAAAATAACACATTTATGGGAAATTTTCAATCTTTAATTATTGGTAATTACCCTTGACAAATGATTATGATTTAGTGTCTTAATATGTTTCTACATTTTTCATATTTCCTTTATGATTATCATGTTATATCATACCACATTGTCCATGATTATGATTCATACTACTTTTATGCCCCATTCGTATTCCTATTATATAACATTTTATTATTCACTTCATGATATTCCATCTTTATTCTCTTTCTAGTATTTATAGCTCACCCATTTTTTATGTATGTCCCTAGGTAATCCAATAAAGTATTAGGATTGATAGAATATTATGAACATGTCCAGTAATTTTTAAATAATGATGTTTTATTCCCCATTTTATGTTTTTATGTTATCTACCTAAATCCAAAATAAAATATACTTCTAGATCTTATGGGTTGTATTAAATGTAATATTATATAATGAATCATTTATTAATGCGAAATACAGATTCGGGTTGTTATATTTATTGTCTGTATTTTATTTAAAGCTATCATACCTTAAACATCAGTTGTATTAATTATTCATGAGAAAACAAATTAGAAAAAGGTAGGTTACATTGCACAATCTAGGTTAGAATCCTATAAAGGGAACTATGGTAATAATATGACTCTCTTCATTAATTGTATGAACCATCCCTCTCCTAGGAAATATTTGATCTTTCTTAAGAAGTAAAAAAGGAACCAAACATATCTATATAAAAACACAAAATGGTCATCCTACTAAAAATCTATGTTCATGCATTTTATGCCACTTCTACAAAAAATCATTTCCAAAATTTTTTGTTCAAATATAAAAAGGAATGTAGTAAATATTTTGGGTAAACCATGTAGTGATATAAAAAATGAATGCAATGCTCACTAGTACCCCTAAAAAAAGAAATTATTAGATGAAAACTATGATCCAAGAATACTACCACATATGATCCATTTAAAATAATCAAGGGTTTCATTTTAGGTCACTTGATCACTTTTGAACATTATAATACATATTTCTAAATATTTTTTCAGCATTATCCTTATTTTATGATTATAAAATCCCCACATCTCGATATTCTAATTGTTTCTCAGGCCATCTATTTCTATTTAATCATGCCTCCTTGTATATCATAGGCTTCCAACTATTGGTGAGGTCCCATGAGGACACTATGGGGAAACTATACCATCTAATCAGATTCTAAAAATAAAAAGAAATAAATAAAATTACATATAACCAACCTACATAAATACAATATATACGAAAATAAATCTTCCAATAATTAATAATGATATCATATAATTGAAAAAATTTGTATATTCTATACAATTAATGGGATCCTCTAAGGGAGGATCATGTACAAAAGTTATTAAAGGCCAAAAATAACTAAATACTTTAGAATAATCCCATGAATGGTTTTATGGGAAACTCAATACCATCATCCATATTCCATCTTAGCTAAAAAAATCAACCATTAATCATTGATCCCAGGCATGTATCCCCTCTTAAGAGAAAATATTATACTTGGGTACCCAATGTGACATGAGTAGGGTGTGAGTACCAATCCATAGGCCACCACCAACCGCATCCATATATATATATATATATATATCTATCATGATTAAAATTTCATAATTAAGAGATGAAATTTTATTATTTAATAACAAAAGTAAAATAAATAATAATTATAAGGATTTTCAAGCTCTTTGGTGATGCCCAATATTGGATAGACCTTCTTAGGCATGTTTCATAAATCTCGGATATTGTAGCTGATTTTCCATATATATATATGTAACCTCTCTCTATCAGTTTCTCAAGAGTAGTAACCAATTCACATAGAAAGACCAATTAAATAGTGATTATAATACACCTCATGGAGTTTTTCCAGAACAATCTAAGAGAATATAAAATTCATTACATAATAACTAATCCAAGATAATTTATATGAAATCTCAATGAGCAATAAATTATTAAAACATAAAACCACTATAAGGGAATCTACATCAAAGTTCAATGAGAATTTTAATAACAAAAAATACAGACCACCCCAAACACATTTACCCAACCCCTCTATGAGTGTTTACATTACATCAGAGAAATACCACCTCATTGGAATTTACAATACTAAAGCATCGAACCACCTATATTTTCCATATCACCATCCCTTAACAATTTTCAACATTGGCCATTTCAATAATTAATAATGCTTTTTAAAAAACTAGTTACAATTTGAAAATATAATGGGAACATTAATTCATATCTATTATATCACTCATAATATTTATTCAATATCTATAAGATATTGTCTAGCAATTTACTGTCTATAACATTTAAAAGTGCCATTATTCTTTTCATAAGGCCATTTTATATTAATATGTCATATATGAAATTTAACTTTTCATTCAAAATAAGTGTATACCATACAATAAATGATTTTATAAGTTTTATATGGAACAATTTTAATTTTTACACATATTTAAATAACATGGTAATTTTCAAGGACATCTTGTGATAGGTCATTATGACCAAAAAAACAAAAAACTTATAAATAAGGAGAGAAAATTAGAAATTTCAAGAGGCTACTAACTTTATACTAAAAATAGTACACTCACTAAATATAAACCATCTATTCAAATAAGACAATATGTTATAGAAGAAGCACTCAAAATCCTTTAATATTTGGAATAATAGGTAATGATGCATTATTAAGCATGATGGTGGAAGAAATAATGGAAGGGTTTTAGAGAGAGGTTATTCTTAATTTAAGTCTATAATTTCACTAAAATCTATAAATTATTAAGGATCAATAGAGATTTATCAAACCCAATGGGAGATAATTGGGTTTCACATTGGGGGAATTTATTGTAAAAATTAATGTAAAATCAGTATAAAGGGTTTAATATTCATAAGGGAAAACCATAAACTTTTACATACTAAAAGGTAAAATGGTTTGGATGCATGTTTTAAAACCCACAATCAATAGTGTGAACTGGAACTGTCTATGAAAAACCATTTCTGAAGGAAAATTGTTCATTGATTAAGAATCCTTCCACTAACAATTCATAATATCCGTTTAAATTACCATACATATTTCCAATATTTTCTAGATCCATATAAAAATATAAATATGACACCTTATGATACATATGAGGTCCCGTGGTTGGAATTTATGATTATCACATTCCATGTTCTAAAATTTTACCACCTGATTAAACACCAAAATTGAAGATTTATTTCCACGATTTATGCACCTTTTTACTTGGAAATGGTTCATGGTTTAATATGTTGTACACTAAGATCACATATTAGGGTCTCATTACCATGTATTCCCTCAAACATGTCAGTTATACCACAACACATATACCATCTTAACCTTCTTCCAATGAATTTTCTTTTCACTATAATATTTTATACAAATTCAGTGTGCCACAAATGACACCTTAGCATCTAATTCATTTTCCTGGACACCGGTCATGTGAAATGGCTCAGGAAGGTACCATCATCGTTTCGTGATATGAAATTAATCTTCAGTAGTGATGTATAAAAATGGAATATCCATAATTATTCCTAATTATTTATCCTATCCGTCTCCTCAAAACATCCAACAATCCTTAGTGTTTTCTATAACTATTTTTGAATCTGTTGTTTTTCTTGACATGGGGACACTCATAATAAGCCTCCTAACTCACCAAAAACTCTATGATAATAAATAAATTGATAGCCATGTATATTTTTTATCTCATATAATCATTCATCAATTTCTAATTCAACTAAACATACTCCAACGTCTCTATCACAAGACTTGATCAAAGCATGGAGGACTCACTAGCTTCCATCCAGATATTATTTGATCGTCACAACTTTCTATAAAAAACCTCAGTGGAAGCCACCTAAATTGAAAACATTTAGCTATTGTTTTTGGATGAATCATCTTGTAATATATGACTCTCCCAATTTCTACCAAAATCAAGTACATGTGACTAGATAATTTTCTCCAACACCTATGCCATATGCTCATACTATTCATCTTACAGTTGTTGGAAAACTAAACGCAAGTATACCTATATACCCACAACAATATGTAACCCAATATAAAATCATGAAATAAAATGTTAAATCTAGTCAATTACGAACTATTTTGAAGCCCATTCTAGTTCACCATCTCTTGGACATACAACATACTATGTCATCTAAAAAAGTATCCCCTTTCATTAGTAAGAAATGAATTAGTTTCATTAGTTGATCTACAATAAGAAAATTCATCATGTCCTTAGGGAATCCATGATAACTGTTTTATGAAATCTGTTTCTATATCAACCCTCTTTGATTCAGTAATGGGAAATATCATGAGAGGACTGGTGCATTTTCCAAGCTCAACAATCATCTTCTGGTAAGTGGGGCTTCATTTAATGAACCCCACTAATTCCTTCTTTGTCCTAGACTACAAATAAAGTTAGTTCATATCATGGAATCTCTGTGGATAACATAGATGTAATGCCCATTTCAAGGCATATAATTCCATCATTGTCACATCGTGTTTGCTTAGGGGACCTCAAACATATAGAATCTCATTGATATCAATCTTTGTATGGATCCAAATTTTATATACGGTATTTCATCACTATGTACAATATGTATGAAATATGACTTTCATTCACCTATCAATAAGTGAAAAATTAATAGAGAAGGAAGAAAGTGTTTCTCATCCTTGATACCACTAAACACCCTTACTTGGATTTCAAAAAAACCATTATCCACAACTAAATGCTGAATTATTGACCCGCATGTGTATTAATATTTATACTCACTTAGTCTACAATTAAAATCCCCATATTATGAGTGTATTCAAACTAGAAATCAAAAGTCAAAGGAACTCAAAGAACCAAAGCTCTCGATAGATCAGATCACACTGGGAAAACAATATTACAGGACCCTTTTATCTATATAACCTATTAACCATTCCCCCTTAATTTATTCTTTCATTTCTTCATGAAATAAATAACCATAGATAATTCAAAATCATCAGTAATATACTTACACTTATGTTGTCTCATTCATCAAGATGTTTATGTAAAAGAATGTCCATTCTGCATTATAACTTCTCATAAGCTTATATATGTCCATCAAAAAATATAATATAATCATTACTATGACTGAATAATGGAAAGATAAACATGAATAGAAGCCTCTCTTTCAGATCAATATTATCATTATCACAATAATTAATAAACTCAAACCAAATAGCCATCTGTTTCAATTTCATCTATGGGGTATTCATAATGTACAAGTTCTGAATAAACCAATGATAATAAAAATATAATATCAATATATCGGGAATAACAAAGCCAATATTGGGTTTTTCCATGGAAACCAGGTCCTCCTCTTTCTCTATATCAAACAATACTCCTATGTCTGATATGACATATCCCATGAATTGAACCAAATCAATACCAAACTAACATAGTAAGAGTATTTTGTATAGCTGTTTCCCTCATACCATTGTCCAAAATTACTCAAAATATCAATCATACTATTACCTTGACATGCATACACTAAAATATCATTGATGAAAATTACAAACAAGGAAACCAAATAAGGGAGATAAATCTAAATCATTAAATCCATAAACACAATTGGAATATTCATCAACATTAACAACAAAAAGTGGTACTTATAAAGTCTATAATAGATCAAAAAAATTTAATGAGTAAATTCTAATCTCATTTGATGGTACCCCAAATAAAAATATGATTTACAAAAAAAACATGAGGTTGTTTATGTTCATATGATATATCTTTGATACAAGTAAGCATGTATAATTTCATAAATACTGGTTGATTATTTTTTCTGATAATATACACATAACATTCATAATCCATCCATGTACATTGAAAGTAGGATTGGAGAACCCCATTGGGATGTACATGAATGTATAATTCCATTAACCTAATGTAACACTATTGAATCCTTCATCTCTCATTATTTTGTTGGATCCATCCAACCAAGAACATAAATATGATATTCTCCATGAATAAAGACAATTATAGACATAATCATTCCCTCAATTAGTAACCGTAAATATTCCTCAGGGAATTCATCATTATATAGATTTATGAATGGATTAAATATAACTATATTTATCACCAAATAATTTAAAATAAGATTCTAACACTAGGGCGTGACCCTAACTTGTTTCTAATGATCTTGAATTACAAAACAATTTTCAAATAGCATTCATTCACCAAATCAAAAGATTCACCATTTTAAGATATTAGAAACACTTATTGACGATAGAATTAAATATAATATCAAAATAGAATAATACAATCAATCCCTATTATCATATCAAAACAACCCTCATTTATTATAATAAAATACCTATGGAAATGATAACTAAAAATAACCAATGCTCAATATTTACACATATATCCCCAATTATAAAAATCCTAACAGAGTTTCAATACATTACACTCTATAGGGAAATTCCATAGGCAAACCCAACCTACGAAAAAAAATATAGATAAAATAATTTGAGGATTCATTACATAATAATGAATATTCAAGTGTTAAGTTTATTAGAATAAAAAATTTATTCTTAGGCATCCCTTTATGTTGATCAAACATAGTAGTTTTGACAACATATATTTATTATGAACCATGGTCCTAGACACTATCATTACTACCCTATGTTGCATCCCCCTATATCAACTAATGTACCTTCCCCTAGGATAATTTCCCTCTACCATAAAATAAATGGTTGATGGAACTCTAACTACAAATCTGATGAGAGAAAATAGATCAAGTTCTAAATCCCTTCACTGATCTTGATCCATTACCACTAGAAGCATGTGATACAATCCTTCAAAAATGTTTAAGATGACCCATATTCAAAAATTAATGTCACTCCATATATTTCCATGTAAATCATGGTTTATTATGCCTTAACTGACCAAATAGATAACAGATAATAAAGATACCCTTGGTAATAGAAGAGAAGAATCACTAATCATCAAAGATCTATAACAACTAATCTGGTGTGTCTTGTCTAACTAACACTTCCTGGTATGATAGGTACCACAAACACTAACTCCCATGGATTAATGTTTCCTATCAGTATAAACCTCATAGATTCCACAATATTTTAAGAGTTTCACTCTTAATTATCGAAAACTTCACTAGTATGAACACTTTTTAATACTCCAAAATCTCATAATAAACTCCCTGCTCTAACTGTATACCTATGGTGGCATCATCGCTTGTTATCGTACGAGAAATGTTTTGTAACTCTATAAAATCAGAGGAATAATCCATAACATAAATATCACTTTATGTCTGCTAAAATAAATAATGGGTTATCTATGATCAAAGGGTATTAGAAAAAAATTATCAAAGGTGTGGGTATTTAAATCCTTCTAGGTGAAACTAGTTTACTAATAACTTAGAACAAGAATATCCCACCATTTTCATGACAGTCCTCAAAACATGTAAATAATCATATTCATCCTCAACTCTTGTGGAATCACTATATGAACAATAATGGTTATTATAAATTCATTTAATTTATATTTTTCTTATGGGACACCATCACATGTAAAAAATGGTGGGTTTTGCATCTAGAACCAGTGGGTTAGGTAATAAATGGTCGGTATTTCAATGAAATCTATACTCCCCATAAATTGTACCACTCCTAACAAGATTTCATGAAGCCGATAATCTAGAATTGGAACGGGTAATATAGGAGGCTCTTTCTAACCTTTATGTGAAGAATGTTCATTTTTTTCCTCCATGAATGGAACCATGAGTCTCCATAATAGATGTTTTATACAAATATAGACATAAACATCTAAAAAAAACATGAAATCCAAAATAAGATGCTAAATGAAAAAAAAATCATTTCATCACACTACCTCATAAGATACCCTTTCATTTTTTCATAACAAGATACTTTCCTTAAAAACATTAATTACTAAATGTCAAACATCATAATTTTCATAGTTTTTAGATTTTAAAAAATCAATTATTCATTTGAATGTCACCTTCCTAGACTATGTTAAAAAAATTCATACACAATTTATAAAGTAAATCAAATAATAATTTTGGTATTTCCATATAATTTATCTATCCCATCATTTATCAATTAATTTATCCCAACAAAACTAACATAAAATCTCTTTAGGAGTGGTCATCTAATATGAATCCATACATGTATATGGAAAAATAGACTATATGAAATTAATGACAATTTAAATAACCATACCCTAATCTAGAGGGTGATATGTATAACAATTACTCCCAATATACAAATATCATATGAATCATACCTACCAGACCTGATTCATGAACACATAGTCCCTTTTTATATAAGACATGATATAAAATGACCTTAAATAATAATCAACACCATGTGCATCACTCAGAAAATTTAGATCAAATAACAATATAGAAAACAAAAGATCACAATCCCATGCAAGTGACATAAATTTCTATAAGGTGTGGGTTATATACTCCAAATAATATGGTCAAAACAAACCACAATGATGTCTAAAACAATTTTTACCATTACAAAATAGTATTGAAAAGTAAACTGTACGATTTGATTAAAATTTGTAATATCCTTCTACCCTCTACCACAAATCGATGCCTTGACTAGCGATTAACACTATTCTATAGGTATTTATACCCTTAATTCAGACATAGTAGACTTGCGGTGATGGTCTATGAGGATACCTTTCAAAGAATGTAATGTCTCATAAAATAAGAAATAATATCCACAATTACAATATTCACATATGTTTATCATATATAAATACCATATACATGACAAGTAATGTTTAGATAAATAATCATAACGTTACACCATAAATATTTAAATTAAGAACATTGTATTTGATAGAGTGTGTCATACAAATCACTAATTGAATAATGGAATATAATACCTCAAGAATTTAGAAAATATTTACTTTGATAAATAAATTAAATATATGACATATCATTCAATGCACGTGATACCGAGTTAGAATGTGTTGTATGCAACAACAAGTTTCCTCATAGGCTTATATTACATGCAAGACTGATATTTTCCAAACAATAATATATTATTCAAAATTCTATTATTTAATATAATAAGATATAACCTAGCTAAAAAAGTATTAGCTATTAAATGTTTTAAAAATAATTTTCCAAATATATTTCATACACATATATAAATAAAATTGATTGTTTATAAATTAATTATAAATAAATAAGAATCCAATTAAATATAGTGGAAGATATTCTTATTTTTATGCCCACATAGCTATTTTATCCAAATAAATAAAATTAATTAAAATTGGTGAATGATATTGATGAAATATATATATAATATATTTAATAAAATATTTTTTATATTCATCATATATATTTTATAGGCATAAGATAAAAACATTAATAATTTTACACATTAAATACTATATTTTTTAAGGCGCTTTTACCTCCTGTTAATGGAGAACCTATTTTAAATTTTTTTTTCAAATTTTATAAATATTATTTATCATAATAATAAATATATTTTAAATTGGAAAATGAAAACTACGTTATGGTGAATTTTTGGTATATTTCTGTGAATTTATATTTTAAATTAATAGTGAAAATTAATGAATTTTAATTCAAAACTATTTCATGTCTAATTTAATTTTAATGTTAAATTATTTTTTAAGTGGTTTAAATGATTAATTAGAATACTTATTTATAAATTAATCCAATTTAGGTTCTTGAAATCAATTTCAATTTGAAATTAGATTAAAAAAATTAGTAAACTTTGCACCATTTTTACATTAAAACCCTATATTGTTGTCATGTGTGAGGGATTGAATTTAAATTTATTTATGACACCTTTCTATTTGAAATGTAAAAAAATGGATTTAATATTTGTAATCACAATAATATCTAATTTCTAATATGGTAAAAATAGTTTTTTCCAAAATTATTGTTGAATGTAATTAAAGTTAATTACAATGAATAAGGTGAAATTATACTTTAAAAAAGACTAAACATTAATCATAAGGTCCAAAATGATCTATAAAATTTTCCAAAATTCATTTTATAGATGTATTTACACCTTATACTCCATTTTATAGATTTTTGACATTATTGGATCCACTTTTAATTGAAAAATTTTGTTTGACATTTCCCTTTCTAAAAATTTACAAGATAGTCACTCCTCCTTTAGTATAAAAAGGACTTCTGTCTTACCACCTCTTCACACATATGGAGCCAATTTTAATCGATGAAATATGACAAAATATCTCCTAAACTTCCTTCTCATAATCCTAGAATCCTCACATAGGTTTTAATTCTAGTCAAGGAATCCCTTTGGTTAAAACCAAAAAGAGTTACCCGATAAAGAGGTAACATCCTTCCCCAATATTTATAGGTTTATCTCATATTCCACTTCTCCAATTATTTTTATTCTATTATTATATAACAATAATAGTATCACAAATATAAATTTATTTTTTATTTATTATCCCTACACATACAGTCACTTCCATCTAATGGATAATGAACATACAACTTATGTATACATCGAAATACTGCCTCATGAAAAGAAGTTATTCATTATTCTATTACCACCTCTCACATAGGGAATTATGATGGAAACTATATTTCTATATGAAATAAAATATTTTTATAATTACTTTAGGATAATTTAATTTTCATAAATAACATTCCCTTATTCATTCCATATTTTCAAAATGTTATAACATCATTTGTGGAAGAGTGTATTATAGCCCCCTCAAAGTGATGTGATAAATTCACACAATATAAGGAATTTATATTTGGTGCTTTTAATAAACTGATGTAACATATATGAAATAGATATGATATATGAATTATAATATATATATATATAATTTTCTTTTCATTATTTTTAGTATGACAATGAGATAAAATTAGCCTTTAGGTGCATGTATGGCCTACCATCTCAACGAACAGTGCATTTCATTTCTTATGTCGAAATATTTTTTATTATTACTAATACAGAATATCCTATATATATATATATATGTGGGTGATATTGAAATAATTATTCTACATTTCTTAGATGATTAAACAATGATCTAATTAATATGAACAACATATAACAGGTCCAACAGATTCGATGAACTAAGAAACTAAACACCCAAAATAGTTGATATAATAAATCATTAATAAAATAATTGTAATTAGATATTATTATAAGGTAATATATGATATAATAAATATTAGTATGGTTCTAGTATTATTTATTTACATGTTAATAAATATTATGTAGTACTTTAATGTATGTTCACCCAAAGGGAAAACACAAGGTATAATATTTTTCCTCAATTCAAATTACATATTGTATTATTTGTTTTCATGCAAAAATTCACTTTTATATAGTGTATATACTACCATTTTCCATGTAATATTATGAATATTTTTATTCTCATGATATTTAATGTTTAGTTTAATGTTATTCCTGAAAGAGGATTTGGATTTCAAATGTTTCAATGTTTTACAAAATACATTGTTGTAGTTATTTATTATTTTCATCAATAATTTCTTTATTTATTACCATTTCAATATGACTTTATATTGTGATTC
This sequence comes from Viscum album, assembly GCA_963277665.1. Classification (NCBI taxonomy): domain Eukaryota; kingdom Viridiplantae; phylum Streptophyta; class Magnoliopsida; order Santalales; family Viscaceae; genus Viscum; species Viscum album. The sequence goes on along the minus strand of OY728138.1, from coordinate 632,472,526 downwards.
TTAACTTTCTATTGAAATATTCACTTCCCTTTGATCATTTTGATTAGCTGGAAATTATTGAAAAATATATTTCTTTTGTTAAATATGGATATTTTATAAGGTATATTTTCATTGAATTATTCAATATGTAATGACCATGATTTTATTAAAAATTATATTTATAAATTCATAGAAAAAAATTAGAATATTCATTGAGATGGCATAAAATGCTGATGCTTGGTGTTCTCAGAATAAACCATTTAATAAAGTTCATTTTTAATTAAAAGTTATCTAGAAGATAAAATTTAATTTTAATATATTTTAAATGGATACTCGAATCAAAAATCCAAGGGCACAACTACATCGAAAATAACAGCTTTACCTTAGGCAGGGCCTAACCTCGACCAGTGCAGGTTGAGGGTTAATTTTAGTTTTCAACAAAACCATCCATTAAAATATATTTTAAAAAATATCTTCAAAGTAACTGTTATTCGGTGTTACGTAACAACCTAATAGAACTGCAACATAATGAGTTAGCGACGGCGTAACACAGTGACACGATAATGGGGAAATGCATGTAACACCAAAACATGTCGTCCCCTATTAACCATTACCAGGGATTCATAATTAGAATTATTGATCCTTTTCTATGATCATTGCAGGAGGGCCTAAAAAATTTCATCTAATTGGAGAGTGATAGATGATGACAAAATGAGGACTAAGGATCGACGAGATGGTGTATCATGACGACTCTCAATGGATTTCCAATGATAATCGAACCTTGACACCAACTAATCTAACCTCCGCATACGTGTCTTATTTCTGTGTGATTTTATTTCTAGTTCATTGTTTAAAATTATGAAAGCAGATCAACCCATGAATAGGTTTATCTGTGGGTTGATCATTCTTCTAGGATGGGTGTTCTATAGTGGGGTCTAATTCGGGAATTATCCACTCTTAAAGTTGATGTTGTTTTATCCACTACACTTCAATTATAACTTGGGTTGATCGAGGCCAACATGAACAAGGCCTAGATCCATCCACTTTGTCTATTATTTTGCTTTTCCTTTTTCCATTATTTGTGTTATCCTCCCTCATAATTGGGAAGAATGATATGTAGTGGGATCTGGGATAGCGGTATTGTGGGGAAGCTCTAGCCTTTCCAGGTAGATCATGGTGAGAGGAGTTCGCCGGAGGGGCAGCTAGTGTAGGGGTCATCATCTGCCCGATGGTGTTTCCTGGCCAATAATACTACCACAAAAAAGGGGCAAGTGGTGGAAGTGAACTATGGAAGGGGACTGTGGATGGTGGCGGAGTGGGACACCAGCTCGACGGTCGGTGATAGGACCCCCCAGCTTCAAAGCTGCGGGCGTCGACCATTGTTGCAGACATGGAAGGCCATGGCGGTGTGGACCAGTGATATGGTCCCACAGACCATATGTGTAAGGAGAGTTCACATTGACAGTAAACCACATTGACCATGTGGGGACCCCCACCTTCAGCGTCCTAGGAGAAAGAATATGTCCGCTCAAGTGGGGCTGGATGGAGCTGGTGGGCCGGGCCGACACTGGGCTGGGTTGACAGTGATCTGGGCTCAGTCGGGGTGGTTCAGGCCCAGTGGGATTATTTGTACCTAGCAGTTCGGGGTCATACATGACCCCAGTTGGGTCAGGTTTCTCCGACTATGTCAGACTAGACATAGACCCCACTATCTCATTTTCACTAAAATGCCCATAATTTCCTAACTGTATGTCTGTTTGAAGAGTCGTTTGTGGAGTTTGGACCCTTTTGATGAGGTTAGAATGTTTAGGTACTCTATGTGATATTTTTTGAAATTTTAAATAAAATGAATGCTTTGAAAGTTAGGTTCTTCCAGAATAACCATCCAACAAATGGAAACCTTTGGCTGGCAGAGACTCAGTGACTATATGTAACACCCCAAATTTTCACAGTATGTACTTCTTCAAAACAATTCAATAACTTGCACTACACGCAACACCGAGTTCAAGCGCATGATGACTTACCAAACAAGCCGTTCAAAAGAGGTTAGGAATAGTATTAACTAAATTTTGAACTTTATATAATCCATATAATTTTAGAATCTATATTATGTGTTTCTTAAACATAATGTAAGAACAAATTCATTTTTTTCAGATAAAAGAAGTATTTTTTGAAAATGCACTTTTACCAACTTTTTATAGTGAACCCTTTTTAAATCCGATATTTTAAACTTTTATATATTAAATTTGAATAAATAAATTTATTCCTTAGAATGGGGAAATAAAAAATTTACAATTTAATAGCCCAAGCTTCCATGGTACGCTTCTCTTTGAATAATACAGTAGCGTGTGTTGTATGAAACTTCGAGTTCTAACACACACCATAACCAATCACAGTAGCCGTTATGAATAGTAATACCCACTTTTTAAAATTTTATAAATTTTATCCCTAAAAATAGACTTCATTTTGGGATTTAGAATATCTAATTTAGCCTAGGGTGAAATTTTGGTACTTTTCGGATAAGTTTTATATTTTGATGAATATTGAAAATTACTAATTTTTAATTAAAAACAACTTTTTTAATCAAAATAATTAGTAGTGATAAATTATGAATTTGAGTGGTTATAAATTATAATTAAAATATATTTTTTCCATTTAATACAATTTTGGTCATTGTACATAATTTCACAATTATACCGGATATAAACAAGTGTCAATCTTTAGATAGTTATTATATCTTAAAAACACGCTTTTTGTTTTGACAGCGGGAAATAATTTTGAATTAATTTCTGAAACTTATGTGTTTTGAATTTGGAGGAATTGAATCCATATTTGGAATAAGGATTTCCAAATTGTGTAAATAGGTAACTTTTATTTTTAGTCATTTGGAATAATTACTTCGGTAAATATTTTATTTACCATGGTTAAAGGGTAAATCTGGTAAGTAAGGGTTAAAAAATAATATTATAATAATAATAAATTACCCTAAAACGTGTCCTAACCTTATTGGTGGATACATTTCTGACCATCGGTATCTTTGAGTTGATTTTTGGGACCCCATGGAGCCACTTTTAGGTGATAGGGACACTTTATATTAATTAAGATAAAGTAAATACAAAAATGACATAAGCTTATATCTTTTAGAAAAATAATTTTTAAATAGGGTTATATATGCTATATTTTAAATTATAAATATTAATTAGAAAGATAAAATAATTTCCTACATAATGATATTTTATTTATAATTTTTAGACATTCAAAAAGTAAAAATATATATGACACAACAATGATGCAGTATTTTACTTATTAATGAAAGAATCAAATAATTGGTAGTATAAATGTGAAAATAAAAATAAATTGAAAGTTTTGATGACATAAAATAATTTTATTGGTTAATATTACATGTTATGATTGCTTAAATTAATTTCGTTATAATTAATAAAGTTGTTATGACTTTAAAAAAATCAATTATTGAGTAGTGTCAAAATTAACCTAAATGAGTTTTCAAAACAAATATTATATTATTAATTTATATTATATTCTTAAAAACCTAAGGATCGGCCAAAGGACTTATATCATTATTTTTTTATCATTAATGGACCACATGGGGGTCTATGTGATGTATATATTATGTTTATTAACTATATATTATAAAAATACAATATGACATGGTAAGTGTTAAACTAATTAACCAATAGTTAAAACTAAAAGATAAGGTTAATATAATGACCCAGAACTGTCTAAAATCTATTAGTTTAAATTATTTAGACCCATAACCACATTAATATTTGAATAATCTACTTTTAATCCATTAGAAACCGAATATGAATTTATTATAAATTAATACTTTATGTTTTTTCTAAAGAGCCCCTCCTCCCCCTTATAAAAGGACCCAATATCTAACCAATTCGTCACACCTTCAAAGACTTTTGGTTCGGCCAACCCCTGCCGAAATACTCTCTCAAATTCCCTCACTTCATCCTATAGGCCTTATTTTGATCAAAAAGCAATCCTAAGGAGCCATTTTGATCAAATAAAAAGGAAGAACCCAAAGAAGAGGTAACATCTTCACCACCCTCTTTAGAGATCCTTTCCTCTTCAACTTCTTCTTTCCTTGTTATTTCCATTATAAAATAATAAATCTCATATCTTCTATATAATTTGATTTTATTATAATTATGGAACAAACAAATTCATTATTCTACCCATCCCTTGAATGACATGTCACCATACGTGCATACGTACAGCCTACCGTCTCCACGTTGTGGTGTAATTGTTATTCAAGATATTATTATTTACATGGTTATAATAATGATGTATAATTCATTTAAATAATAAATATAACATTATAATGATTCTTTATATATTATATTCTATCAATTTATATATTATTTTAATATCAAAAAAATGATATTTACGCTCGTGCGTACGTATAGATTACCGTCTCCACGATGCGATGAGATTAATTTCCAAGTTCACCATTCATCGATGATTATAAAAATATATATTACTAATAAGTATGTAATATATTACATAATAATGATACTGGAGATATATATTTATATATATATAACTATTTATGTACTTACATTCACATACTTCCGTTCAAAACTATATGAAAACAGAACTAGTGTTTATGCATACGTATGGACTACCGTCTCCATAAACAGTGTTTTCCATTTCATATATATGTGTATTATACATATTTATATTCTAAATATATATGATATATTTATCATGTTTTATATTCTTGAATTATTTAAATCATGATCTAAGTGATACAATCAAGAGTAACAAGTTTAAACACGTACAATAAAGAAAACGATTATCACCTGAAATGTTAATTTAACATGGAAATTATTATTAAATGGGTAGTATAAAGTCATAAATGAATCATGTATGATATAATAAATATTAATATGGTTCTGTTATAAAATAATAATATACTATGATCATCATACAAGAGGTTAAAAGTACCCTCGACTAAAGGAAAGTGCAAGGTAAGGGGTTTTCATCTCACTCCTTATTCCCGCGAGATTCAATCCATATTGCCACTATTACCTTTTGTGTGGTGTATGTACTTCCCATTATAGTATTATTTGTGTAATACACTTTAATTTATGTGTATTTACATATTCATTTTTTGATACCTCTTTCATGGGTTGTATGTTTCGTAAGTTACCCAATTAGTAAGGGTTAATTCCTCAATCTCATTATTATCCGAGATTGTTTATGTGTAAGTATTTACTGGAAAATTTTTATCATCAATGTCAATTTTTCATAAAAATGATTTCAAAATGATGATTTTAATGTTTTTGAAAGGTACTCTTTTTCGAGATCATAATTTCAAATGTTTTAATGATTTATCTTTTTAAATCATTTTAATTAATGTCCATGTATTCAAAATGATTTTAAAATTTTATTTATATGGGAATGACTATTTTGAAATGATAATTCTTTTCAAAAGTTTCAAAGTGGTATGGGACACTTTGACTCAAAAATATCTTTTAAATTACTTCCTTTATAAATGTGTGAATTTTAAATGATTTTACCAAAAGGATATTTCTCTCAAAAAACTTTACTCATCATTTTCATCTATGTCAACATCATTTGATGGATTTTAAGCGTATTTAATGTTGATTTATTATAAAAAAACATCCATTTAAGGTTTTCTAATATGATTGACTGTGGATTTGGTTTTTTATACCATTCATGGTTTATGGAGAAATTATTGACATTTCGTATGATAGTTTTAATATGAATGTTTCTATTATGTTTAAACCTATTCATATGAGGAATGCATTGGACATAATAAGTGACGGGTGGAGCCCGCTATAGCTCCCCGATGCATCGATAGGTCTCATGAGACAAACTAGTGTCTTGGCATGAGGTCTTGACAAAATCTTATATGTAGTCTTGGCATGAGGCCTTGTCTACGTGGTTATGATAGTCTGGCATTATGCATTGCATCATTATGAAAGTGGTTTTTGATATTGCATGTGATTATTCGACTAGTAGAATATCCATGTGAATAAGTAAAAGGAATTATTTCATTTTAACTTTTCCATATTATGCTGAAGTTCAAGATTAAAAGGCTTTTGTTTTAGTTATAAATTGCCTTAAATTTTTATGCTTATTTATGAAAGTTTCCATTGTATGGCTTACCCTTACTGAGCGTTTGAGCTCACACCTTTCTATGTTTTATTTTTCCCAGGATTCTAAGAAGTGTATTGTGATTGATATGAAGGGTTAAGACAAGGGAATAATGGAATTCATAAAATATTATTTATGTTGTTTTTTATGTTATGAAGTGTAATGTAACATTCGTGTATGTAATCTATTTTCCAAGACTGCTAAACTGATCGGTCATTCGGGACTTGATTCCTTGTAATCATTCCAATGTATTAAAATAATGTACCAACTCTGGGTAACTAGGGTAGGGGCGTTACAGTTGGTATCTGAGGAAGATTAGCAATAACCGTGGAAGCTAGATTTAGATAATCTCTGATTAGAGCACATAGCCCTAATATAGACATTGAAGATTATTATAGAAGAACTTCCTAGAATTTTGGTATTGTAGAGATTTTGTGTGTTTTCTGAGAAATACATTCCTATCTAGATACGAGAAGGTAGAGGAGGCTTTGGAATATATGTACCTAGGGGTAAAACCCGAAAACACCGCTTTGAGCTAGACTCGAAAGGGAACTGGTGCACGACAACGGACCTTGCTGCACTCTTGGTTACAACACTCCCGGGGGATATTCTTAGGATAATTCTCATTTTCTTTACAAACCACTATGAAGGGTTTATGAGTATATACCTCCTAAAAGAAAACATTTTTGTGATTATGGATTATATCCATAAACTATTCAATTTATGTTAGGTATTTTACATGTTTGGAAGTATTCATTACAATTCATAAACTGACCTAGTTTATGCTATTGTATAGAAATGGCGCTCAGTAGAAGGAATGTGAACTCCAATAATATGTATGATACAAAGAGAAAGAAGGATTGTATCTTTCATGTTATTAATCCATTATTTAGGAGGGAAATAGTCTCCCACATATTATAATGATATTAAGAAATAGTTTAATGTGTTGATAAGATAAGTAAAGAGTTTACTGAGTCATATGGCTTTAAAGGGAAGCAAGAGAAGAAAAGGATGGAAGAGAGAAAGATGGATAAAGGGAAGAGGGAAAAGAAGAATTTACCTATATGTGATAACTGTGGGAGGAAACACCCCGGAACTTGCCTGAAAGGAATGTGAGTTTGTAATAAGTGTGGAGGAAAAGGGCAGCAAGTACGTGACTGCAGGGGTAAGAAAATGGTTTCAAATGTACAATGCATCATTTTCAAGGAGTTTTGGACACTACTCAAACCTATGTCACAGTAATCAGACCATTCCAAAAATGACTCTATTGGACAATAATCAAGTTATGATACTACCACAGATGAAGAGGAATGATTAGAGTTATTATGTTGATTATGTCATTTGAGTGTTGTATCAGCAATGTACCTGTTATAATAATTATGGAGTATATAAGGATTGTACTGCAGTACTATTTCTTTGAGGATTTGAGATTTTATGGTTCTAAGAAAAGTGACTCGACGTCGTGTTAATTTTTTTTTGGTAATTACATGGTTGAAGGAAAGATAAAACATAGTATGGTCCTAATATTGAGGTACTGATTTTGGAATAAGATATGGTTGATTTGGGTAAATTATATTGGATATTCTTAACTTCCTTGAAACCAATTAAAAATTTGTATATTCCATCGTTTTTGGAGTTTACAAAATTTTTGGATGGATGAAGTATATCCAGTATTCTATATGGAATAAGGGATCATGAATGTAATCAATAAGGATTATGGTAATTCAGGATGTTTTAGTGTTTTAAAAGAATACATGGTGAAGGTATTCACAAGTTATTACAGGGTAAAAATGATATAAATTATGTTTAACTTCCTTATAAATGTTGGACTGTGAGTTTGGATAGAAGTACTTTGGATAATTCTCGTTTGAGATTAATTTTGGATTGCAATAAAAGGACAACCCGGAGGTCGGGCGGCAACCCGTCGCGACCGGCAAGTCCGTGAGACTTGAACCCGCAACCAAAGGGCGACAAGGTTGTATCACATACCACTGGCCCACGAGATGTCTTGGATTAAATAATGTAGTTTGTTTTTATAATGTCTAGTTGATGAACTATAAATTCATTTTTAACTCCAGACGAAATGGATAAATAGAATATATTTTTTATGTTATATTATCATTTAGAGTGAAAGATGAGTTTGTGGTAGAAATTAGTTAAAAGATGGAAATCTACTTTTCAGGAATATATTTTTCTTCTCCTCTTATTCTATGAAGAAAATAATTCATATACTTTATTGAAGGGATCTTAAATCCAAAAATGTGGTATCCAAATAACTTATGTTTTGTTAAACCGATGGCATTTTAAATCTTCATAGATTGATGAATTTAAGGACCTCAATTTTAATCTTGTTTATGATTGATGACCTCAATAACTACTTATAAATATTAACTTTTTTCCTCCGATTATATGTCTCTAATTTCCACCAATGTTCTCTTAATCAAGACAATAATTTGGTGGTGACCCTCTCATTTCTCTTTTGCTCCTATTAAGACTAAATTTTATTAACCAAGTTTTCGATGTGGGTTTTCCCACAAAGATATTTTCTATTTTCAACCTTTATATTCAAAGAACAATATAAATTGCAAGGACGTAATTTATTGATTGAGGGAAGAATGTAACACCCCAAGATTTCATAGTATGTACTTCTTCAAAACAATCCAATAACTTGCACTACACACAACAGTGAGTTCAAGCGCACCATGACTTACCAAACAAGCCCTTCAAAAGAAGTTATGAATTGTATTAACTATATTTTGAAATTTATATAATACTTATAATTTTAGAATCCATATTATTATTTTCATAGACATAATTTAAGAACAAATTCATTTGTTTCATATAATAGAAGTATTTTTTGAAAATGCACTTTTACAAACTTTTAATAGTGATCCCTTTTTAAATCCAATATTTTAAACTTTTATATATTCAATTTGACGAAATAAATTAATTCCTTAGAATGGGGGAATAAAAAATTTACAATGTAACACCCCAAGCTTCCACGGTACACTTCTCATTGAATAATACAGAAACGTGTGTTATACGCAACTTTGAGTTCTAACACACACCACAACCAATCAAAGTATCTGTTTTGAATAGTAATTCCAAAATTTTAAATTTTTTTCAATTTTATCTCTCAAAATGGACTTCATTTTGGGATTCAGAATATTGAATTTATCCTAGGGTGAAATTTTGGTACTTTTTGGATAACTTTTATATTTTGATGAATAGTGAAAATTACTAAATTTTAATTAAAAACAACTTTTTTAATCAAAATAATTAGTAGTGATAAATTATGTATTTGATTTTTTTTAAAGTATAATTATAATATATTTTTACCATTTAATAAAATTTTGGTCATTATACATAATTTCACAATTAAACCGGACATAAACAAGTGTCAATCTTTTGATAGTTATTATATTTTTAAAACTCTCTTTGTTTTGAAAGCGGGAATTAATTTTAAATTAATTTTTTACACTTCTTTGTTTTGAATTTGGAAAAATGGATTGCATATTTGGAATCAGGATGTCCAAATTTTGTAAATAGGTAACTTTTATTTTTAGACATTTTGAATAATTACTTCGGTAAATATTTTATTTACAATGGTTAAAGGGTAAATCCGGTAAATAAGGGTTAAAAAATAATATTATAATAATAATAAATTACCCTAAAATGTGTCCTAACATTATTTGGGGATACATTTACGACCATGGGAATATTTTGGTAAATTTATGGGACCCCCCAAAGCCACTTCTAGGTGATAGGGACACTTTATTTTAATTAAGATAAAGTAAATACAAAAATGACTTAAGCTTATATCTTTTAGAAAAAAAATTTACATAGGGTTATATATGTTATATTTTCAATTATAAATATTCATTATAAATATAAAAAGATTTTTTATATAATGATATTTTATTTATAATTTTTAGACATTGAAAAAGTAAAAATATATATGACATAATAATGATGTGGTGTTTTCCTTATTAATGAAAGAATCAAATAATTGGTATTATAAATGTGGAAATAAATATAATATGAAAGTTTTGATGACATAAACCAATTTAATTGGTTAATATGACATGTTAGGATTGCATATATTAATTTTTTAGAATTAATAAAGTTGTTATGACTTTAACAAATATCAATTATTGAGTAGTGTCAAAATTAACATAAATGAGTTTTAAAAAAATATATTATATTAATAATTTATATTCTATTCTTAAAAACCTAAGGATAGAAAAAAGGACTTATATAATTATTTTTGTATCATTAAGGGACCACTTGGGGGTCGCTTGGATGTATATAGTAAGTTTATTAACTATATATTATAAAAATACAATGTGACATGGTAAGTGTTAAACTAATTAACAAAGATTTAAAACTAAAAGATAAGGTTAATATAATGACCCAAACCGGTCTAAAATCTATTTTTTGAAAGGATTTACACCCATACCCACATTATACTTTGAATAATCCACTTTTTATCCATTATAAACCGAATATGAATTTATTATAAATTAATACTTTATGTTTTTCCTAAAGAGCCCCTCCTCCCCCTTATAAAAAGACCCAACATCTAACCAATTATTCACACATTAAAAGCCTTTTGGTTCGGCCAACACCTACCCCAATACTCTCTCAACTTCCCTCACTTAATCCTAGGGGCCTTAGTTTGATCATAAAGCCATCATAATGAGCCCTATTGATCAAATCAAAAGGAAGAACCCGAAGAAGAGGTAACATCTTCACCACCCTCTTTAAAGTTCCTTTACTCTTCAACTTATTATTTCCTTGTTATTTCCATTATAAAATAATAAATCCAGTATATTCTATATAATATTATTTTATTATAATTATGGAACAAACAAATTCATTATTCTACACATCCCTTGAATGACTTGTCACCATAAGTGCGTATGTACGGCCTACCGTCTCCACGTTGTGGTGTAATTGTTATTCAATATATTATTATTTAGATGGTTATAATAATGATGTATAATTCATGTAAATAATAAATATAACATGATAATTATTATGTATATATGATATTACATCCAATTATATATTATTTTAATATCAAAAGAATGATATTTTCGCTCATGCGTACGTACGGATTACCGTCTCCACGACGTGATGAGATTCATTTCCAAGTTTACCATTCATCGATGATTATAAAAATATATATTACTAATAAGTATTTAATATATGAAATAATAATTCTTCTGGATATATATATATATATATATATAAGTATTTATTTAATTACATTCCCTTACATCCGTTCAATACTATATGAAAACAGAAACAATGTTTATGCGTATGTACGGACTACCGTCTCCATAAACGGTGTTCTCCATTTCTTACATATGTATATTATACATATTTATATTCTAAATATATATGATCTATTTATAATTTTTTATATTCTGGAATTATTTAAATCATGATCTAAGTGATACAATCAAGAGTAACAAGTTAAAACACGTAATACAAAGAAAACAATTATCACCCGAAATGTTAATTTAACATGGAAATTATTATTAAATGGGTAGTTTAAAGTCATAAATGAATAATTTATGATATCATAAATATTAATATGGTTCTGTTATAATTTAATAACATAAAACAATCTTCATAGAGGAGGTTAAACGTACCCTCGACTAAAAGAAAAGTGCAAGGTAAGGGGTTTTCATCTCACTCCTTATTCACATGAGATTCATGCCATATTGCCACTATTACCTTTTGTGTGGCATATTTACTTCTCATAATTGTATTATTTTGGTAATAAAATTTAATTTATGTGTATTTACATATTAATTTTATGATACCTCTTTCATGGGTTGAATGTTTTGTAAGTTACGAAATAGGCAAGGGTTAATTCCCCAATCTCATTATTATCCGAGATTATTTATGTGTAAGTATTTACTGGTAAATTTTTATCATCCATGTCCATTTTTTATAAAAATGATTTCAAAGTGAATATTTTAAGGATTTTGAAAGGTACTCTTTATCAAGATCAGAATTTCAAATGTTTTAAAGATTTATCTTTCTAAATATTTTTAATTAATGTCCTTGTCATCAAAATGATTTTAAGGATTCATTTATTTGGACATGACTGTTTTGAAATGATAATTGTTTTCAAAAGTTTCAAAGTGGTATGGGACACTTCGATTCAAAAATATCTTTTAAATTACTTCCTTTATAAATTTGTGACTTTTAAATGATTTTACAAAAATGTTATTTCTCTCAAAAAGTTTAACTCATCATTTTCATATATGTCAACATCATTTTATGGATTTTCAGCTTATTTGAAGTTGATTTATTATACAAAACTTCCATTGAATGTTTTTTGATATGTTTGACTGTGGATGTGTTATTTTTATACCATTCATGGTTTATGGAGAAAGTATTGAAATTTCGTATGCTAGTTTTAATACGAATGTTTATGTTATGTTTAATCCTATTCATATGAGGAATGTATTGGACTCAGTAAGTGATGGGTGGATCCTGCTATAGCTCCTCGATGCATCGGTAGGTCTCATGGGACAAACTAGTGTCTTGGCACAAGGCCTTGACAAAATCTTATTTGTAGTCTTGGCACGAGGCCTTGGATACGTGGTTATGATCGTCTGGTATTATGCATTCCATCATTATGAAAGTGGTTATTGATATTGCATGTGATTATTCCACTAGTAGAATATCAATGTGAATAAGTAAAAGAAATTATTTCATTTTATCTTTTCCATATTATACTGAAGTTCAAGTTTAAAAGGCTTTTTTAGTTATACATTGCCTTAAATGTTTATCCTTATTTATGAATGTTTCCAATCTATTACTTACTCTTACTGAGCATTTGAGCTCACCCCTTTCTATGTTTTATGTTTCCCAGGATTCCAAGAAGTGTATTGTGATTGATATGCAGGGTTAAGACAATGGAATAATGAAATTTATAAAGGATTATTTATGTTGTTTTGTATGTTATGAAGTGTAATGTAACATTCATGTATGTAACCTACTTTCCAAGTCTTCTAAATTGATCGGATCTTCGGGACATGATTCTTTGTAATCATGCCAATGTATTAAAATAATGCACCTACTCTGGGTAAATGGGGTCGGGGCGTTACACTATACGACTTGGTGTCTTCATGACGTGGAGTCTACAAGACAAATCAAAACATGGTGTCTCATTGGGACTAAGATTCTAATTGGGACTAAGTTTCTGATCAGTACTATGTGTCTCATCAGGAATACATGTCACTTTGCTTCTAGGTGTTATATGAACTCTATCTGATAATAATTCTTTTAGTGCAATAGACTTATACCTATGTGAACTAACAATACTTCATGTGTATTATCCTTGTGATATTTCCTTCATGTTTTTGGGTTGTCACACTGATTATTGTTTTACCCACTCTTTCATGGGATTTTCCCACACATGTCGTGTCTGGTAAAGGATACTGATGAGTTGATAGAGGCCTAGGTGGGCTAGGACCAAGTGGTGCTTATAGGGATTAGGCAGACGAGGTGAGCTTCTATAGCTTCGGAAGGCGGACCTAAACCTACCCTTTTGTTAGGGTTTTCTACTGATTAGCGTGTAGATACTTGAGTAGATTCTTGTGTTCAATTTTCCTTTTTAGTTGACTTGTATACTGGCCCAGTTTATCTTTTTTGTACTTATTGTTTTTACATTGTGGTTGTTTTTAGAGTTTCCATGCATGGTTTTTAGTGGATTACTTTTTAGCTATGTGTGTGTACAAGTACATTAGAATATGCCTAACATATGTGATATATTCCTAATTAGTGCTAGTCGCCAACCCTTAGCTTATTCGAGGTGGGATTGGGATAGTCACGGTAGGGGCCCCACTAGGATGGGTCCTGATAGAGTGGTATCAAAGAGATTGCCCAGTTCCACATTCATATTGGGAGTATATGATAATGGTTTGTGGTAGCAATGTAATTTCTTTAGGCTTTGTATTTGTGGCTAGGGACTGTAGTGTTGGTGTGGTAGTAGACACATCCATAAACCTGGACTCTAGACACTGATATTCCAAATCAGTAAATTATAACACTAGTTTTAGGGAAATAAATTTTATATGCTTCATATAGGATTTTTGAGTGTATCCTTATTTCCATCATGAGTCAGCTCACCAAGTATACTCTATTGACCATGCTTCATATTCGTCTATTTCAGGAGGCCTCCATGCCAACAACTAGTCGGGATTCCATTGCACGACCATGATGATGGTATGTCTCGAGATGGTGTGTCGGTATATGGACCAGTACCATAGATTTCCCCACTGGGTGTTATACTAGGGAAACCACCACCTTTTGATCGACAATTACTACCTGCTCTACCAATAATGGATGTGTGTATCCTTAGTTCATTACATGATTTGTAGAACTAGAGACCTCCTAGCTTCATGGGAGAGACTCACACCCATTTAGCTGAAGATTTGATGGATGAAGTCATGTGTGTCTTCTTCCTTATGAGTATATCGCCTGACCAGATGGCAGTCCTAGCCATGATTCTTCTTCCAAGATCAACAAGAACGTGAGGGCGCATAGAGATCTAGAGACACAAGGAGGCGAACCTATTTTGAGAAGAATTTGAGTGACTATTCAATGAGGAGTTATTCCGAGCTACATTATGATTAGTGTATATATATGATTTATTTTATCTATAGTAGTTAAACCATATGGTATTAGAGTACTCGATGAGATCCAGGGAATTATCTAAATACTCCACAAATATGACGTGAGACTCATTTTCATGGAACATACCATCGATTAGGGGTTATTCTGGTTGATCATGGTGTCGATGATATCCCTTGGAATACCGACTTATGTTGTAGTACTAGAGTGATATCTACTCTTAGAGAGATTTTTGGTAGAGCAGGTGCCAGAAGTGGGAGCTACCAGCTGGCACCAAGAAGCAGAGTCTTTGGTAGTATGTATCCAACAACCGAAGAAGAGACCCCAGTGGGTCATGAACTCTATAGGAAATCCTTAGGACACAAGTTTGGTAGTACAAGGCTCACTAGGAATAGGTAGTCAGTTAAAGGATAGGTTGTTCTACATGTTCCGCGGTTGAGGTTACATGGCTCACGATTTCCCGACATGTCATACAAATGATCAATAGATGGTTAAGGGACCACTGAGGAAGAGACAATGGTTCAAGAAGGGTGGTATTCCAGTAAGATGACGTCATAGGAGAGAATGTAGAGCAGTAGGTTGTGGGAGGAGGTATGAGGTACTGCCACAACCACCCCCATGTGGTTCACCAGGGGCTCTGGGAGCTAGTTGGAAGGGGCATAACCAGCGTCATGTTATTGAGGTTTATTATCAAAATACTTTAGAGATGATTAGAGGTATGATATTCTTCTTCTCCACCCTATTTTTAGTTCTTGTAGAAACAGGTTCCCGTCACTCTTTAGTTTCCAAATACCTTGTTCAGAGCTCACAGATTCAGGTGGAGTCATTGGATAGATCCATATATTTAGAGACTCATACAAGAGGGGATTCGATGATTAGACACTGGTTTCTGTTCTGTGAGATTACTATTAAAGGAAAGAGCCTCAATTGGGATCTCTTAGTTGTGTTGTTGAGTCCAGACAATGCCATTCTCTGTGTGGACTATTTATCTATACTCTATGATCACATTGACTATTTTAGGCATATAATGTTTTGTTTCTTAGACTATGGTACCATGTTTTCCATTACTTGTGAAAAGGAATTGCATGTAGTTCAAGAGAGAGTTTCTCAGAGTAGGTTGTAGCCTATTTCTCACCAGTTGGTTAGTCTTACCCTTAGTGTGGGGGAAGATAGTAGTCATAAATTATTTGTAGTAGTGGAGGAGATCAAGGATGTATTCCCTGATGATGTTTCTATTATTCATCCACATAAGGAGTTTGACTTTTGAATTGATATGTACCTCGCGAAGACACCATTTTCCACACAAGCATATCAAATAGCTCCCGCAGGGCATCGTTATTTGAGGGTGAAACTGAATTATTTGATGAGGAAGGGAATCGTGAGGCCCAGTGTTTCATCCCTTTTAGACCTACTATTGTTCGTCAATATATCAAATAGGAGACTAAGGTTTTGTGTGGACTACTAATTATTATGCCAGGTGACCATGATGAACAAATATCCACTACCAAGAATTTACGACCTTATTTATCACCAAATGGGAGTGTGGTCGTTCTTGAAGATAGACCTCAAGGCTGTCTATCATCAGCTTTATGTAAGAGATAAGGATGTACTAAAGATTGCCTTTAGATGTTGGTATGACCACTACAAGTACTTTCTAATGACGTTCCATGTATCCAATACCCCAAAAATGTTCATGGGACTAACGAATAGGATCTTCTAGCATTACCTTCACTGGTTCATCATAGTATTCATTGGTGAAATTCCATTGTACTCAGCATCTGAGGAGGGGCATGTGATACTCTTGAGGATGGTCGTAGACACACTCCGAGAGAAGTAGCTTTATGGGATGATCATGAAGAGTCAGTTCTAGATTAAGGAGGTCAAATTTATGGGACTTTCCATTCCAGAGGATAGAGTTGTAGTTTATCAAATGAAAATAGAGGTGATTCTTACTTGGGATCCACATAAGAGGGTTACCTGGGTGAAACTTTTCATGGGTATTCGAGGAAATATTGGTTGTTTGTGCATGAATTTTCTAGGGTAGAATCACCCCTGATGGATTAGACATGGAATGGACAGCCCTTCGTATGGACCGAGGAGTGAAAGCAGTTCTTTTAGGAGCTGAGGCCAACACTAATAGGCACCCCCATCTTGAGACTCTCATAGGAGGGTTCTGTGTATGTAGTATTCAATGATTCATCTGGGATCGGACTGTGTTGTGTCTAATGTAGGGGAAAGAAGTGATTGCCAATGGATTATGAATGTGAGACGATAAGTGTATAACTACGTGACATATGATCTTTAACTCTCTGTAGTGATATTCTCATTGAAGATATAGTGGAACTAGTTGATGGGTTAAGGGTTTACCGTCTACTTCGAACCCAAAAGTCTCATGTATATCTTTACCCAAAAGGACATGAACTAGATATAGAGGTGGTGGGTAGTGTTCCTCCAAGATTATGACATTGATATTTTCTATACTGTTGGGAAGGGGAATGTGGTTGCCAACACACTTAGCAAGAAGATCCAACATACAGTTGCTAATTGAAGCCTCGGATCGGTTAGCCATGATGTAGATATCTATCATGGATGGTAAGGTAGTAGCTTACCTTTAGTTGATGGTTTTCACTCATCTACTCATACATCTAGTTACGGAGTTGCAACATGGGGATGTAGACTGCAAGACCAGATATGCTCAATTATAGACAAGGTAATCCCCTAATGGGAGTTCATTTTATGGGGAGAACATCATCCTTTCCATATTGTGAAGTGTTGTACTAGTGGAGTTCCAAGAGGAGGTATAAGGGAGTTTCACAGATATCCTTTGGTGGTGTATTACGGTTTGGGAATGATGTACCATTATCTCCAATGTTAATTCTAGTGGTCGGGGATAATGAAGGTAGTGGCAGAATTAGTTTCATGGTGCCTCACATGTCAGTAAGTGAAGGAATAGCATCATGTTCCGGTAGGATTGGATCATCCACATAAGGTGACAGAGTTTATGTGGGATGAAATATCGAGGTACTTTGTTATGGGTTTACCAAAAATGTTCTGGGGACACGATACTATCTAGGTGATAATTGACCGACTCATCATGTCTTCCCACATCCTACCCAATTGAGAGAAGGGTTCAGTGAGTGATTGGGATTTATCTATGACCAGTATATAGTTTGGATTCATGGGGTGCCTTTGAAGATCATTTCATTCTATTATTATCGCTTTACATCCGAACTATGGAGGGAATTTTAGGAGGCATTTGGGACTCATTTGTTCTTGATCATGGCATTTCACCCACATAAGGATAGCCAGATGGAGAGGACTATCCAGGTTGTAGAGAAAATGCTATGTGCTTGCATCCTAGACTTTGGTCAGAGATGGGAGGATCATGTACCTCTGGGGGAGTTTGTGGACAATAATTACTACCAATCCACCATTGGTATGGAACCATTCGAGGCCCTGTATGGGTGACCAAGAAAGTCACCATAATGCTTGATAGGCCCAGGGGTGCCAGTACTCATGGGTCTAGAGTTGGTACAGGATACCACTGACAAGATGAAGATCATCCAGGAGTGGCTACAAACTAAATAGATTATTCCTAAATCATATGTGAATAGGAGAGGGGGCCCTTAGATATTTTGGTGAGAGACCATGTGTTCCATTGAGTCTCACCTCGATTGGTATTGTATATATTTGTCTTGGGATGAAATCTATCTTCGAGATTCATCCGCCCAATCCAGATTCTTAGTAGAGTTCGCAAGATGGTGAACCACATTTCTCTACCCCCATAGATTCTTAGAGTGCATGATTTCATTCATTTTTTGTATCTAAGACGGTATGTGCATGATCAATACCATTTCATTAACTAGGGTGAGCTATTCATTAATGATGGGGGTAATGTTTATGGAGTTCCCAGGGGAGAGAGAGGATTGACTGGAGTTGATCTTTCTTGGGAGTCGATTCATCTGGTGCATGTTTGGTGGAAGTACAAGATTCTCTAAGAGAGCTCTTGGGATTTGGAGACTCATATTCATGCTTAGTAACATCATTGTGTTCTTCAGGAGCCTTTTATTGGCTTTGGGGGCCATAAATATCTATGGTGGGGGGGGAGAATTTAATGACTATGATTCTTCTCATAATTATTTTTATAAATTAATTGAGAAAATATTCATACCAGGCATTATGAGAGAATGAAATTATAATGCCTCGTGTTCCTGAAATAAATATTTTAATAAAGTGTAGTTTTTAATTAAAAGTGTTTCGGTAGCAAATTATGAATTTCTAAATATTTTAAATGGGTGCTTGGATCAAAAATATGAGGGAACTGTTGCATCCAGAACAATGAAATTACCTTTGGTAAGGCCTAACCTTGACTGGTGTGGTAAGAGGATATAATTTTTCTTGGACACAACCATCCTCAAATTTTTTTTAATAAAAATATCATCAGGGTCACCAATCCTTGGTGTTATGCAATGAGACAGAAACACTGTGACATAGCGACACATCAACGCAGAGACATAGTAATAATGAAATGTGGGTAACACTGAAACATGTTAATTATAAAACGCATCTTCCTCTTTTAACCATTTGTAGGGATTCCGGATAAGAATTATTGATCCATCCCTATGGGAGTTGTTGTAGGGCTGTGGTGGTTTGATCGCATTGGTGAGCATCAAAAAACAACAATATGAGGATCTAGGATTGTTAAAATGGAGGATCATGATGTCTCTCAACATATTTACAATGATAATAAAACCCTGACCCCAACTGATTCAAACAATAGGTAGTTGTTTTATTTATGATTGACTTCCATTCTTGTTTTTTCCTTTCAAATGATCAAATTGGATCAACCCATGAACAATTTAATTCACATGACAATAATTCTTATAGGATGGGTGTCCTATTTCGGGGTATTATTTGGGAATTATTCACACATAGAGTTGATGTTTTTCACCCATATTTCTTCAATTCTAGCGTGGATGGATTGAGGCTGACACACACAAGGCCTACTTCCATCCACTTTGGGTGTTATTGTGCTTCTCATTTGTTCCATTATTTTAATTCTCTTCATTTTTTGTTAGGAGTAAAAATCTGGAAATTTATTTGGAATAGTGGTAGTGTGATGCAACTCTGACATTTCTAGGTAGAGCATGGAGAGAGGAGTCTATTGTTGGAGTGGCTGGTGGCACAGACAGCATTAGCCTGATGGAAAATTCAGGCCAGGTGGATGGCTATCAACATTGTGGTCTGGGGAAGTGGCGCATAACGGTCAAGAAGGATAGTGGTTGGTGGAGTAAGAGGCCGCTGGCTCGATGGCCGATAGCAGGAGACCACGGAAGAGAAACTGTGGGTGTGAACGGTATCCACAACAAGGGCCAGCAGCGATGGTCTAAACCGGCAATGCGGTGCAGTGACATGTTTTCCAGCTGTCATGTAGTCCCACCGACCACATTCAAGAGTATCATCTGACTCGACAACCATTTGCATTGACGAGGAAAATAATTGTTGCCTTCCGCATACCTGGAGGGTGAACCAGCCCACTCAAGCCCATTGGCCTAGAGTTGTTGAGACTGGCCGACAGTGGTTCAGGCCCCGCTAGGGGAGTCTAGGTTTTCTGGCCATGTAAAACTCGTTGGGGCTGGTCAGACCCATCAGGTCAGGTTGGACACAGTGGGTCGGGTCAGGAAGGACTGGGGTCAAACAAAACCCGGATCGATACAGCCCCTTTTTACTAAAATTCCCATAACTTCCAAACCATATGTCTTTTTATGATCCCATTATGGTGTTGGGACCCTTGCAATGACAAGTACTTTTGAAATAGTCTAATTGAGTTTTTGTAGAAGTTTAATTATGACCATAGGCTTGAGGGAAAGGTTCTCCTGGAATAAGCGCTCTATGAATGGAATCCTATGCCCGATAGAGAATTGATGACAATACAACTAGTATGATTTTTGACTAGGTGTCTATGTGCCTTTCTAAGAATAGGTGTCTCATTGGGACTGGGTGTCTAATCAGAACAGAGTGTATCATATAGACAAAGTGTATCATCATGTCTAACAATCTCGTCAGGACTTCGCATCTCATAAATACTATATGTTCTATGTACTACATTCGATAATAATTCTTTTAGTATCATATACTTATACATATGTGAGCTATCAATAATTCATGTGTACATTCTATGTGGTCTTTCCTTTATGAATTTGGGGTGTCCTACATGGTACTATTTTACTCACCCCTGAATGGGATATTCCTACATGTGTCGTGTCTTGTTTAGTAGACTAAAAAATTGATGAAGACCTAGATGGGAAAGGACCAGATGGTTCATAGATTGATCCAGAAGAATATGAGAGCTTATACGGCTTCTAATAGCTATCTTACACCAGTACTTATTGTAGTTTTTTCTTCCAATGAGTTTCAAGAGACTTCAGTTCTTACTTTTGTTCGGTTTCCCTTCTATGTGAGCTTGTATACTAGCCCAATTTACCTTTTATACGATACGTTTTAGTGTACATTGTGATTAGTTTTAGTTCTTTCATGCGTGGTTTTCTTTGGTATATTTTCTAACTATGTTTGTTTGTATACAAGAACTTGGAAAAGGCCTCCAATTTGTGAGATATTTCTAAATGGTGTTAGTCACCAGCCCCTATTATATTAGTAGTGGGCTTGCAGTAGTCATGAAACATGCCCCACTAGGATGGTTTTTGACACAATATATGAGGAATTACTTGGACAAGTATGAAATGGGTGGGGCCTGGTTATATATAGCCCTTCGATGCCTCAGTTGTCTCATGAATTGAATCAATATTCCAAATTAGATGTATTTTTTCATAATACATTGTAATCTATATATTGAAAGGTCTTGACTATAATGTACCATGTACAAAGGAAGCATGGAATCCAATAATTAAGCATTTACCTCACTCAGATTCAGTTATTATTTATCCATGAGATTTTGGGTTGAAATATATATGGATACATTTCATTCTCAACCTATTGATTGAATGTCATGTGTTCTTAGTTATTTACATATCCAGGATTAGTTTTTTTCATTGATTCGTTCTTTATACCATTTTACATACATTACTAAACATTTTTGATTACCCTTATTTTATTTCATTCCCCTAGTTTATGAAGAATAAATCTTTGAATAAGCCTTCAAGGAAGTAGTTTATTTCATTTTATTATATATAATGTCATATTATCTATTTCCTAATGTAAAATGAGTTCAATTTCAGTAATATGGCATCCCAAAACTGATAAAATAATCATTCATTCAAAATTTATTTCATTTTAATTATGCCAATGTTATAAAATAATGAACCGACACTAGGCTTCTGGGGTTGGGGCATTATAGTCGGTATCAAAGGATTCATATCAACAACATTAGAAACTAAATTTTGAAAAAATATATTAAGGGACATAACCCTAAGATAAATTTTTAGGAAAATTATATAAAAACATCTTATAATTTTTTAAAGTTAGATATTATGTTGGTGTTCATCAAAATACATTTCTATCTAGATACTACAAGTGGATGTGGTTCTGGAACAAATGTACCAAGTAGTGACAACATTGAAAGGGTGTTTTGGGCCTGACATGGTGTAACCATGTATTGGGAAATATGACATATTTCACCCGAATGTTGGCACTCCAAGGGGGTACACATAGGATAGTTCACAATTTTTTTAAACAATTATTAATGATTTAAATGTAGTTATATCCCCAATAAAACCATGTTCACGATTATGAGATTAGATACACCTAAAATACTCAATTTATGTTATGTATTTTTCTAGTTTTGATATTATACATTATGATATGATTTAACCTAGTCTATGACATCATTTAAAAACGCATCCTAGTATAAGGAATGTGAACCTCAGAAATGATGGTGATCCAAAGAGTAAAAAGGTTTAAATCATTCACGGTCTTAATCCATTAATTCGAAGGGAAATAAACTCCAAAAAATTCTTATCAAATGATGATGTAGTATTATCTTCTAATTATTTGGGTAAATAATTCTCCATGACTTATGTCATTGATGGAACAAAATAAAATAATAGTTTGATATATCAAAATATGTATAAGGGTAATAAGAGATATAATTATTTTATCACATTTGATAATTGTGGGAAGAAACTCCTCAGTACATAGTTTAAGGGATGGTAGTTTCTTATAAGTGTAAAGAAAAAGTCCCCAATGTATGTGATTTTGAGGTAAATAAATATTATTCCAATGTGCAGTTCTTTCATTGTTAGGATATGAGGCACTATGAAAATAAATTTCCCATGTGTCATAGGAATATACCCCAACATATGAGAATGGATCATGTATATGATTATACTACTACAATGAATGAAGAGGCATGATTAATGAGATTATTTTTGGCTTCATGAATTATATCATTTGTGTGTTAGTTAGAATAATTTGGGAATATATAAGGATTATAATACAATAATTAATCATCAAATATTTAAAGGGGTGTTTTGATCAATTTTGATAACCAATAAAAGTGATTCCGTATCAAGTGGAATTTTTTTAAAAATATATTATTGAGTGAAACGTAAGCCTTATTATGTTCCAAATTTTATGATTTTTTTGGATCATTGAATTATTTATGTGTATATGTGCTGACTACCTTGGAACAAATTAAATATTATTGAACAATGTGAATTATTCTATCATTGACAGAGTTTACAATAATTTTGGTTTTATATAATATTCCAAATAACATGTATTTTTTATAAGGAATATTGAAGAATGCATGTTTTTAGTAAATTTTATGCTAATAATTATAGTTACCATATTATGATAGAATATATGATATTGGTATTCTCATGTTTGGAATGTGGTAATTTAGTTCTCCTTCATGTTGATAAAGGATAATTATTTTTTTCATTTTGGAATTAATTTGACCTTCCTACTAAAGTGTCATAATCTTTTAAAAAAGCTAACCCCTTATAAAATGGTTTAAGTTGTTCTTTGGATGAGGTTTTTAATACTGATGTATTACATCACCCTATGATACAACTCATGCTAATAGATGATGTAGGAATAGTTCAAGGAATAATCA
The DNA here is from genome assembly GCA_963277665.1 of Viscum album. Classification (NCBI taxonomy): domain Eukaryota; kingdom Viridiplantae; phylum Streptophyta; class Magnoliopsida; order Santalales; family Viscaceae; genus Viscum; species Viscum album. The sequence continues at coordinate 632,448,663 of OY728138.1, read as the reverse complement.
AATCAAAAGATTGTGTTTATAGAAAAATATTTTTTTTTATTTTCTTATAGGGTGAAATAATTTATCAACTCTAGGGAAAAATGGTCTTGAAAAAAGTCGTTGTCCTATTATCATCATTTTTGTATGATATAAATGACCCTTATTCTCATATATGGTTCATGGTTTTGCGGTCAAAAACTTTAATATGAATGCATTCTCAAGAATTTTTTATTAGATCATGACTGTTATATTTTTCTTCTATATAAATGATTCCATTTAAACCTTATGTTTTTTACTAGGGACCCAAGACACGTGACGATTTTACTTACCTTTCTCTCAAATTAAGAAGATGTGTTATTTAACTGATTTATGTTGTTGGTTTTTGAATAAAATTTTATTTTAAAATATCAATCTAACGATTACTGAGATCAATTTAAAATTGTGATGATGAAATTTAATTAAGGTAGGGAGAATTTAACACCCCAAATATCTAAATTATGAGAACTTTAGTTGATTGTATGCATCACACGAATCAATAATAAAATAAGTTAATATAATAACTCAATACATTACAATATATTCAATATTTTAAATAAATTTAATTTGTGATAAAACATGAATTTTACATGAAACTAAGTTAGTATGCATCACAGCAAAACATATGTTTTTTCAATGGCTTGTGTGACATGTATGAAAACGTTTTACCAAATGATAATATATTATTAAAAATATTATTATTCACTATAATAAAATATAATCTACTATCTAAAATTGTAGTTATGAAAAGGGTTAAAAATAGTTTGAAAATATTTGTATTACACTACTATAAAACAAATTTATTCGTTACAAATTAAATAGAATTAAATTTGATAACAAATTTAATTCAAAGGAAATTATTATTATTTTTATGCTCACAAATTAGTTTTATCCAATTACATTTAATTATTTAAAATTGCTTACTATATTCATGAATTATATATATTATATATATCATATAATATTTTATATATTCATCCAATATATTTTATAGGAATAAGATAAAAAAAAATGTAACACATTAATATTATATTTTTATTAAGGCGCTTTTACCTCCTTTTAATAGAGAACATATTTTATATCCAATATTTTGAACATTTATAAATCATATTTTTAAAACTAGACATAATATTTGAATGTGAGACATAAAAAAATATTAGGGTTAACATGTGGTATTTTTCTGCGATGTTTCCTATTTTAAGGAATTGTTCTAAATAATTATTTATAATTCATAACGTGTTTTTCATATTAATTATTTATAAATATAAATTATATATTTAATTTTTTATAAATTATATATATATTAAATTTATTAACATTCATATAATAAAGTTCATTGGAATTAATTTCTCTTTTAATTTAGATATTAAAACATAGAAAACATTTGACGGGTTTACACTAAAAACTCACATTGTCTTCCCTTCTGTGGGATTAAATTTAAATTTATTTCATTGACATATATTGTTGTAATTTCTCAATATATATTCTATTATTTAAATTTTTTTTGATATCCAATATGGTAAAACAACAATTTGGATAAAAATATTATTGAATGTAAATAAAGTTAATTATAATGATTAAAGTGAAATTATGAATAATAATAGACTAAACCTTAAACTTAAGAGACCATATAACCTATAAAATTATCCAAGTCATTTTTTCCATATTCAGACCCCATAAACCATTGTATATACTTTGGAACATTATTTTATCCACATTTAAAATGAAAACATGTGGTTTCAATTATGTTTCCAAACAATTTACAAGAGTTCCAATTCTCTTCATCTATAAAGGTGACCCATTTCCTCCCACTAAATTACACATCCAAATTAAATATGGAAAACAAAATATATGAAATAATAGAACATAAACAACCCTAAATTCATACTAGAGTCCTATCTTTGGTCACAAAGGAATCCAAGGAATCCATTTGGTGAAAGCTAAAAGGAGTTACCTGATTAAGAGGTATCATCCTTATGAAGATCTTTAAATTTATTTCTATTTACACCCTTTCAATTTTTTATATTCCAAGATTGTATAAAAATAATATTATCATTAATATAAATATTTTTTTTTGTATTAATATAATCTTTCATACACTTACATCTAATGGGTAACAAAATTACTGTTTATGTGTACGACTAACAATCACCTCACGAAAAAAAGTAATTCATTCTTCATATACCACTTCTAATGGTAGGACTTATTTGGGAAAATATATTTATATATGACATATATGATATTTTTATTTTATTTATTCTTCATTAATTTTTATATATGACATACCTTTATTCTTTCTATCTTGTCAGATTACGATAACTTCGTGTGTGGGTGTCTGTACTACCGCCACCTCAATGTGATGTGATTCATTCACAATGTACATGAAATACATAAAGGATAGTTTTAATAACCCTATAATACATTTATAAAATAAATGTTATAATGGAATTATAATATAAATATATATAATATTATTTTCATTCTTTTAATATAAAAAAGAGTTGAAAGTAGTGTTTATGTGTATGTATGACATACCGTCCCCATAAACGAACCATTTCATTTAATATCTCCAAATATTATATATTATTCTAAATACATATATAATGGGTTTATATGATACTTAAATCATGTTTTAATTTTTTTATATGATTATCCCATTTTCTAATTAATAGTAACAATAATTATCATGTTAAAACATACTCAAGAAACCAGAAAATTAAACACCTAAAATAGTGGATATAATAAATGATTACTAACAAATGAGTAATAATATATTATAAGAAGTTAATATATCATATTATAATTATGATTATGGTACTAGTATTAGTTAGTGACATATTTAAATCCATTATTCTGGATGTTAAAAAATGTTCACCCAAAAAGGAAAAATATGGAAAGGGATGTTGTCTCAATTTATATTATATTGAGACATAATTGTTGTTATGCAGCAATTCACTTTTATATATCATATATATTATCCTCTGATAAGTTATATCCCAAATATCCTTATTATAATGATATATTAATTTTAATTTAATGTTATTACATTAAGTGTCATTTCATTTAAAATGTTTCAATGTGTTATGGGACACTTTCCAATGTTTTAAGATTATTTTTTCCAAGAATGTGTTTAATCATTGCCTTTGAAATCCCACTTTATTAGAGATTATTAAATTTATCATGAAACAATAAATTCTTTTTGGTCATTTTATTATCATTACATTTATCATGAATATACATATTCTCATTTAATCGATATTATATTTTCTAACTTCAATATAATTTTATAGATGGTGTTTACATTGACAGTTATTTGATTCACATGGGAATTATGGATAAATACATTTATTTTATTCAATATTCATATTTGATAAGGAATATTAATAAATTAATTATTCTAAAAATTATTAATGCATCAAATAGGTAAAACATCATTCTGCCATGTTATAGATAGCCCCTTTATGCATCAATAGCCTAATAAGGAAAATCTATTAGCCAAATCAAAGGGGTTTTACCCAAAATGTTTTGAATCGTTTTATGAAAGGTCAAAATAGTTTAGGTACTATATTCCAAGGAATCATAGAATCCAATAAATAATAATTTTCCTCATTTATATTTATTTTTTAATAATCTATTATATTTTTCATCGACATTTCTATGGACAAATTTCATTCTCAGTATATTGATTTAATGACATGTTCTCTCAATTATTAAAATTCCCCTGATCCTTTATTCTCATTGATTCATTGTTTCTTTAATTTTTATTACACTTTATAAGTATTCTATCCCACCATTATTCAGTTTAAATTCCCCATGTTATGATTAATAAATCTTGAATAATCATTTAATGACATTGCATATTTCATTTTATTATGTATCATTTATTATTTTCAATTTCCCAAAATAAAATGGTTTCCATGTATAGAATATGGAATTCCAACACTACTAAACTGATTAGTCTATCATGATTTTATTCCTTGTAATTATTCCAATTTAATAAAATAATGCATTAGCTCTTGGCTTCTGGGATAAGGTTGCTACACATAATATCACATGATATTAGATAAGAGGGTGTTATATTCAAATCTAGGAATCCCCCATGTGTGAGTTATATATTAAAGACACTAAACGATAAAAATATCAAAAAAAGTAATTGAATAACCATATAACTGGTTCTAATTAACCTAGTCACATCTTTCATACTCTATCTTAAATTTCCAAAAAAAATCATCATGAATCATACCTTTTCCATTTTCTTTTCATGCCACCAAATAGTTTTTTAGGGTAAAAAAGGTGGACCAAGAAGGGTATGAGTTTAAATTATATTTTTCCCATGACTGATATCCCAAAATATAACCAGTTAATTATTATATGGTATTTTAATGAAAATAATAATTACATTCCTCTATGAATTTTTCACATTAAATGTAGTGGTTAATATTTTCAAGAATAAATAAAGGGTTTCATTACACTAATTTTAATGTTATTAATTCACTCAAAATTTCCTAATTGTGACTTCATATATATTTTACTATTAATTTTTTTTAAAAAAAATATTGTTTTCAATGGCCTATTTTCACCACTTGATATTTAATTTTCGATAGTGACTTAATTTTTTTCCATCAATGATTTGAAATATTTATTAAAATTAAATTTATACATTCAAATATATTTTCTTATAAATTTAAAAATTATATATATAATTTGGAGTTATGGTTCATTAAATAAAATTAAAATCATCTAATAAATTTATAGTTTATTCCCCACCCTGTTCATAGGGGTAATTCTCATTATCACTCTTCATCACTCTATTGACTTTATTTTTCTCATTTATGTCCATTATTTAATTTCATTTATATATATATATTATCACTTACATGGTTTTTCTTTGGTAGTTTCTAATATTCTATTAACTAAATATATATTACTTCATATGGTGATAGTTTTAACAATGTTTATTAAGAAACTTATTCCTTTTATTGACTATATAAATATTGATAATCGGTAAACATTTAATACTGCTGTTGACATTTATTAAAAAATTATAAAAATTGGTTATATATTGAATTTTAAATTAATTACCATATATAAAGAATTTAATAGAAATAATTTTTGATGGGTGAGATCTATTATTATATATCCCTCAATTCATCGATTATTCTCCCAGAGCAATCGATGTCACGAAACGAATCTGGTCACCACAAATATCAGCACCAAACACATCCCATAACAAGGCCCGAAGGGCGTTACCTATCTCCACGGGCTGTAACAGGTTCCTGGTTATCAAAATATTTGGTTTGGGAATGATTAACCCAAGTATGAAAGCATAAAACATAAAAAAACAATCAATAATAAGAATCTGAAATGTTCAGGCAAAACAATTCTTAACAAAACCAGATAAGAATACATTTGTTTAAAGTCACTACAAGTTGTCCAAATATAAATAATGACAACATTAAGACATCCCCAAGGACTCCACATGACAAGGGGTTTATCACCCACAGGTCATCTACACAACTTCTCTCTTGCGATGGGGACTAACACCCTGAACCGCCATCAACCTTAGCCTTCTCTTTAACTGAGTCTAGCATAATATGGTCTACTTACACTAAATGGGTGTAAGTAGGGTTTGATCCTAATACCAATTGGATACCAATAGATGATTCCAAAGATCATTTAATACAATGTGATCAAAACAAAAAATTTTAATAAACAAGATGGAACAGTGTTAAAATTCCATGAAATGCAACTTTCAATTGAAAACAGTTTTCAATCAGAGAATTTCAGAATGTAAACACATTAAAATAAATATGTTATCTACTATAATTTACTTCCAAACACACCCTAGTATATGGTTAAATACCACAAATCAAATGAGCAACAAAATCGAGAACCCCCCTAGGAAATAGGTTGTCTTGGGCCCTATTTACCTCGTACCTCGGTGTAAAGTAACCCTCGAAAAATCCATTCTTGTGCATGAGCCACTGGCAGGGAACATACCCATAACCTAGTGGTCCCCAATCATCATCCACATAGTTTAGATGGAGTTGTCTTTATCCAAATTCTAAGTGAAATAGGGACAAAACCCATCAAGTCCACTATCCATACTATTACAAATCTGCCCCACCTAGGTACCCGGGCTTCCCCTTTTGTGGTAAATAAATATCAGCATGAAACATAAATATATTTTTATATAAAACACCACTACTGGTCACACACAAATAATACAGTAGCTATCAAATTATATACCACTTAAAACACACAACAAAACACTTATATTATTAATAAAACAGTTCCTCCAAATCCCATAATGTTTCACACTCCAAACTCCTTAAGAACCCAACTTGAACAGTATGTGACACCATAAAGTTACCAAAAAAAAAATTTCAGACAAATAAGTTTCAATTAATATGAAAAATCGTTTTTAGGGCAGCCCCTTGTGAACCATGAAATGATAACTTTTAAAACCCACCATTTATACATAAACATGGGACTTAAAGTTCACATGTTCCACCAACACTATCAAAACTCGTTTCCAGAGAAACAAAAAAAGGGGTTAAAAATTAAAAAAAAATTGGAGCCTTATTATAGTTCAATAAGATCAACTAAGTATTAATAGGGAATCCCCAAATAAACCAATAAAACTTTCCCAAGACCCCCCCCCCCCATTTCACATGAAATTAGCATTTAAAAATTCATTTGCAAAACAAACACCACTGAAAATAATTTTTTTAGAAATAACAATATGAGATAAACCTAAAAGTATGATAAATACTGAATGATATGACACAAATATTTCATAAACATGGAATCACCTACCAATGCAATGAAAAACCTCAAATCACCAGGCGAAAATCAAGTATCACCACCGCCGCAACAAGAGGGACTTAGAACAAACCTAAAACCATAAGAATTGACCAAGAAACCCCAAGGTTAAACCCTAGGATTTAAACACTACCCCCTGGTCATTTGGAATTTCATGTAAAAGGAAAGATACCCTAATCGAAATGAATAAAACTCTCAGCAATTTAAAAGACGAATGAAATGGACCCACCTACTTGAGGGATCTTAAATTAATCTCCCCAAAACACATGTAGCTGAAATTTAAAACAGCCACAATTTAGGAGTTGTTTGAAAAAGATTCAGGAGGTCATTTTGGAACTATAATGGAGGGAAAATATTACTAATTTAGAGAGTTAAGAATGGATGTAGTTAACTCTTCAATTCAGGACGATTTGAGACACCCTATAATGTTCTGCCCTAATTCTCGATTTACAAGATCTCCAAGGAGGGGGGAAAGGAAATGGGAGCACGCCTGGGATCCTTAGGGTATAAAGGGTGGTTGAATCACCGAACAATTAATTATAATTAATATGATATTAAAAAATTAGAAAAACAATTTAAAACAAGAAAATGGGATTTCGGGTTGGCCCAATTCTTAAATAAAAACCCAAATACACTATTGTTATGGATTTCTAAGGGGACCAAATTGAATTATTGGTGTTAAAATGTCAGTGTAAGATATTTCGGAATTAGAATGGGTGAAAAATATTTCAAAATAAAATAGTTATAGAAATAATAAAAATTGGTTTTTGAATCTTGAAATGGGCTCTCGATTTGGCCCAAATCATGAAAACTTACACTTTCCTCCAGAAATGAATGGGAAACCCCTAAAATAAAGAATGAATTGAAAATAAAGGAAATTAACCTTTAAAATAAGTTATGCATGTGACAATTATATCCAGCATGAAAGACTTTCTTCCGTAGAAAGTCAACATGAATCTTGCTTTGAAAACAGGAATGGATACTCTTCCTCGACCCATGAATTCTGCTCCCATGTCTCATGAGTATCACTACCATGCTGCCAACGAACCCGGACCAGCGGAATGGACATCCCTTGAAGATCCATGTATTGGGAGTTAACTATTTGCACCGGCCACTATATAATAGACTTGTTTGGCTCTATCTCTAGTTCATCCCAACTCAGCACATGGGATGGATCTGGGTTGTATTTCTTCTACTGGGAGACAAGTAAGAGGTCGTGGATGGCCATCAACTGAGAAGGTGAGGGAAACTTGTATGCCACATTTAAAATAAACTCAATGAACTCAAAGTACCTGACATACAGTGACGTCAGATTCCATTGCTTCCCCAATCAACGATGGCCCAGACGAGGGGCCAAATTAAAGAATACCCTATCACCCACAGAAAACTCTATGTCTCGATGCCTCCGGTCAGCATATGATTTATGATGACTCTGAGATGTCAATAAACATTGCCTGATTAATTTTACATTCTTAGATGTCTCCTACACTAGACTTGGCCCCAGTAATGAGGTCTCACCTACCTCAACCCAACACAGGGGGACCGACAAGGCTGACCATAGAGCGCCTCAAAAGGGCCATTCGAATCGCGGATTGGTAACTATTATTATAAGAAAACTCAACCAATCCCAAATGGCTATCCTAGGAACCTCCAAAGTCTAGGTCACATGCATGGAGCATGTCCTCCAAAATCTGATTTGCTCGCTCTATCTAACCATCTGTTTGAGGATGGTATGTTGTGGTCATCTTAATCAGGGACCCAAAGTTCTTTTGAAGGCCTTCCCAAAATCATGAATTTAAGCGGGGGTCTCTATTTGAGACAACTGCTGATGGTACGCCATGGGTCTCACCACTTCCTGAAGATACAAATGGCCCTACTCATCCACTTTAGTTATATCTTTCATCAGAATGAAGTGGGATGATTTGGTCAGATGATCAATCACCACCCAAATGGCATTCTTACCCCAAGGTGTATAAGGTAAAACAACAATGAAGACCATGGAAACCTCGTCCCACTTCTAGGTCAAAATGGGTAGTGGTTGGAGAAAACCAGAGGGCCTTTGGTGCTCTACTTTCACCTGCTGGCATGTGTAGCATCTCGACACAAAGTCTACTATGTCCTATCTCATACCAGGCCACCAAAACTGTCAATGGACATCATAATAAATCATAGTGGAACTAGGATGGACAGCCAACTGATACTAGCGGCTATCTTGTATCACCACCTTCCACAGAGTTAACGGCACTACTAGATGGCCCTTGAAGCACAAGATGCCCTCGGGAGATGACGACCAATCAGAGGATATATCCCCACCGTGAAGAAACTGCTTCGACCGCTGACAAAGATCATCACAGGGTTGTTCCCACTGAATAAACTCCAATAGAGAAGGAGTTAGCTGGATGCTCGCCAAGAACGCCCCTCCACTGTGTTCCCTGGTCTCCACATGCATCTGAGAAACCCCCCCCCCCATTAAATTCCACTCATCACTGGACTTCCTCAAACCTGCACTGGAACTCTTCTGCTCAAAGAGTTGGCCAGCACATTACCCTTTCTTATGGTATAGACAAAGTCAAATTCAAACCCCTATAAGTACTCGATCCAGCGATGCTGCCTCATGTTGAAATCCTTTTGCGAGAAGATATAGGCTAAGATTTTTTGATCAGAGTAGACCTCAAACATCTCCCCAAAGAGGTAGTGATGCCATGTCTTCAAAGAATGCATCATCGATTCCAAATCCATGTCATGGGTTGGGTAATTATTTTCATGTGGTTAAGGTTGGCAAGAGACATACTCCACCATGTGATCATCCTTCATAAGCACGCACACAAGACCTATACCTAAAGCATCAAAATAGACTACATAACCCTTCCCGGCCTCAAGAAAAATTAGAACAGGGGTGGTAGTCAACCATCTCTTCAGCTCCTCGAACGATGCCTGACATTCTGAACCCCAAAAAAACATCACCCCTTTTCAAGTCAGTGCAGTCATCAGTGAATCAATTCAAGAGAAATCCCTAATGAATCACCTTTAATAACCATCCAGGCCAAGAAACTCCGGATCTCGAACACATTCTTTAGCTGCTCCCATGACATAACCCCACTAAACAACTTAGGGTCCACTGAAACTCCCTTCTCAGAGATCACATGCCCCAGAAATCCCACTTCTTGAATCCAAAAACTGCACTTTTACAACATTCCCTTGAGGCAGTGATACCGTAATGTACCCAAAATGATCCTCAAGTGATGTTCGTGTTCCTCCTCAGAGGCAAAGTATACCAGAATGTTATCCAAGAACACGACAATGAAAGAATTAGGATACTGATGAAACACCCTATTCATGAGTTCCATAAATACATCTGGATAATTGGCCAATCTGAAGGGATTTACCTAATACTCAAAGTGGTCGTACCTACTTTGGAAGGTTGTATTAGGGATATCTGACCCCTTCACCCTAATCGGGTGATAACCCGAACACAAGTCTATTTTTTAGAACCACTTTCCCCTTCAACTAATCGGACAAATCATCTATTCTAGGCAAAGTGTCTTTGTTCTTAATTGTTACCTTATTCAGCTTCCGGTAGTCAATGCACAATCGGAGGGATCCGTTAGCCTTTTTCGCGAACAACACAGGAGAATCCCAAGGAGAGATGCTCGGGGGAATGAATCATTTGAATTCTAAGTCGTCCAGCTGTATATTTAATTCCCTCAGCTCAGTGGGGGCCATGCGTTATGAGGGAAGTGATATCTATTGTGTTCATGATGCCAAATCAGTTGAAAAATCTACATCCTGCTCTAGGGGAAAACCTAATAAATCATCTGGGAATACCTCCAGAAACTCATTCACTACATGAGTTAGTGCACCTCTATAGTAAATAACGTAATCCTCTAGAATGAGTGATGATAACTTGATGTTAAGACTTCCCAACTCTAGGAGTGGATGTCCTACGCGACCTGACCGATGATCCCATTCTCCCCGAAAAACCTGACGACTCCCATCAGGTGCTTTAAAACTCACTCACCGCCTGTAGCAGTCGATATGTTCTTGGAAGTGTACTAGCCAATCCATCCCATGAATGAAGTCAAAAGGGTCCATATCTATGACCAAGATGTCCCACTCCATCTTGACCCCTGACACAGAAAGCGCACATGATGGGCAGCTGAGACCCTGCTCCTTCTTCTTTCCCAGCGATGTCACCAACTCCATCGCAAAAGAAAGCAACTCAGTTGGAAAATTAACCATGTCCACAAAACAGGCAGAAATAAATGAAATAAAGGCGCTAGTATCAAAAAGTGTATTAGCTATAGAAGATCAGATCATAACGGTACCTTGAACTATCTACGGTCCTACTTCTGATCCTGTTGGTGCCTGATCCACTACATGGAGATGTCCAATATCTTCCTGAGGACGACCGCTAGTCTGTGGTTGTGCCCTGAACTGGCTCTACTTAAGAGATGAGCCAAACCTACCACCACGACCACCAAATTGTGATACCTCAGTCCTTGATGGCTCAGACTATGATGGACCTCCTCTTGAAGCCACTGACCCTACCCCACTTGAAAGTGTACGTGCCACTCTGTAGAAACGCTGTAAATGTCCAATACCTCCACACTGGTAACATGGTTTTGGTGGAAGAGGAAATAGTGGTAGGATGTTCCCCAGAATCCCTCATTGAATGCACATGACCGTTCTCGCATCAGAAGCCACAGAGGAAAACATCCTGGAGGAGTGGCTTGAACTGTCATCTCCTTTCTTCCCATGTTCCTCCCGCATCCTTTTCTTCTCTGAAGAGCTTCCACTACCCACTACCGATACTAATCTAGAGAAACTAGCTCTGCCATTCCTCTCAATCTCCACCATGCATTCCTGATCAATGACATCCGCATAGGTCCTCAGCTTAAACAAGATCACCTGGGAGTATATCTCTGGTCGCATGCCCTTCTCAAACCTATGGGCATTCGACTGCTCATTGGAGATGATTTCTGGAGCATACCAAACCAACTCAGCAAAACAGTTAGCATACTCCATCACAGATGGATTTCCAGGAACATGGTCCATGAACTCTCCAGACCTAGCATAAGCCAAGAACTACTAGAAATAGAGATATTTGCGACGGGTCATTTGCGACGGGATCCCGTCGCAAATGGCCTTTTGCGACGGGGCCCCGTCTCAAATGACCCGTTGCAGAAAACGGCATCGCAAGAAATTTATTTTGAAATGGGCCCGTCGCAAATAAATTTATTTACGACGGAAAATGGGCCCGTCGCAAATAGATTTCTAGTTAAAAAAACAATTTTGCGACGTGCCCGTCACAACAAAGTATTTGCGACAGGCCCTTTTCCTATCGCAAATAGTTTCTTTGAAGCGCCTATTTGCGACGAGAATATATTCCCGTCGCAAATAAAAATAAAAAAATTTAAAAAAAAATTTAAATTTTTTTATTAATATTTAAATATATTAATCTATTTATATTGATATAAATATAATATTTATTTTATAAATATGTTTTTGAAAGGATCTATGGAAATATACACTTAATTTATAAGATATTTAATAAAATAAGAATGTAAAATAAATTAAAAAATATTTTTAATTAGTAATTATGTAATTTTTATCATTTAATAGTCATTTAATAACTCTTTGAATATAAAAAAAATAAAAAAATTAATGAAAGATAAAAAATAAGTTGAAAATGAATCACAAACTTCAAACGTCCATAACTTTTGATCCGGGACTCCTTTTGAGCTCTACAGCATATCAAATCCAAGCCTGTGATGAGCTCTACGTCGCAGTGTCCAAGGGACACCCCGGTCAAGGGATTTTTGAGGCCAAAAGAGGCCCAAAAGGTCTCTAAAATTGAGTTTTTAGACGGGGTACACCGGTTTTTTACCATTCAAACTGCTATAACTTCTGATCCCGATGTCTGATAAATCATTAACACATATCATATCGAAGATCATTTCATGTTCTTCGATTTGACTGATTGTAAAGCTGAAACGGACTCCTGGATTAGAAGTTATGGTCATTTTAACATTCAAATGGCTCTAACTTCCGATCCGGATGTCCGTTTGGCATGTACCGCATATCATATAGAATATCATTTCATGTTATTCGATTTGAATGGTTGTGGAGTTGAAACGGACTTACAGATTAGAATTTATAGCCATTTTAACATTCTCGATGGATTTTCACCCCCTCATTTCTATTTATTCATTCATAACTATACATATATATATGTGTGTGTGTGTGTATGTGTGTGTGTGTGTGTATTGTATATATGTATGTATTTATGTATTTATTTATTTATTTATAAATACACATAAAAACATATTTTAAAAATTTATTAAAAACTAAGTTTATAAATATATATTAATATACAAATAAATATACGAATAAAAATTTATATCTATATATATATATATATAGATATAAATATATATTAATATTTGAATAAATATATATATATATATATGAATAAATACATATATATATATATATTTATTTATTCATATAACCAAATATATTTATATTAATATAAATCTATATTAAATATACGAATAAATATAACTATATATATATATAGGTAGATCATTAAATGTATAAAAAATGAAATGGATTAGTTGTAAAGGTTAATTCGTGCATGGATGAGGTTTATTAATAATTATTAGTAATTATTAGTAATTATTCGTATTTTTTCTTATTTTTCGTAATTGTTCCTAATTATTTCCTAATTATTCTAAATTATTCTAAATTATTACTCATTATTACTAATTATTACTATTTATTACTATTTATTCTTAATTATTAGTATTTATTACTAATTATTGGTATTTATTCTTAATTATGACTCATTATTAATAATTATTCCTAATTATGACTATTTATTATTAATTATTCCTTTCTATTATTAATTATTTATAATTATTATTAATTATTCATAATTTCCATTAACTATGAATAATGAATAATAATAATATAAATTTATTAAATAAAAAAACAATCTAAACATAAATAAATTACAACTAATTAAGAATAATTAAAACTAATAAAAAATTTAAAATAAATATTAAATTAAAATGAACATAAATACCTTTAAAATTGATCTGAGGTTGATCTCTAATAGTTGTTGAAGACTTCAATATCAACTCTGGAAATAAATATTAAACTTAAAAAACTATGAACTCTAAAAATAGAGTTTTGAGAGAAGTAGAAGATAGAGTTTGAGAATGATTGAAAAGACGGATGGGGGTATTTATAGGTTAGCTTATTTGTGACGGGACTATTTGTAAAGGGTATCCCATCGCAAATAGTGTTATTTGCAATGGTACCCATCGCAAATACTTTACCCTGCATTTATCTTGGTCAACGGTTAAATAGTTATTTGCGACGGGTCCCGTCACAAATAATAACCTACTGACATACTATTTGCGATAGGGGTATATTCCCGCCGCAAATATTTTTTACTGCCACCGGTTATTTGCGACGGGAGGTAACCCCCGTCACAAATAACATTTCTGCAGTTTGGCGTGCATTGCACACAAAACCTTTTGCGACGGGTGAGCTTTCTCTGTCGAAAATAAGTAGTTATTTGCGACGGGAAATTCCCCTATCACAAAAACCCCTTTTTCCCGTAGTGAAGACATCAGGGAAGTACTGTTCATTGAAAACTACATTGAAATCTCCCCAGTGCATCTGCTCATTCTTCCCAGCCTAAAGCACTGACTCCCACCACTTACGGCTGGGACCCTCCAACAGAAAGGAGGCACACTTCACCCTGAGCTCCTCGGGTGTTTCTAGGAACTCAAACAAACTTTCTATCTTTTAGAGCCATTCCTCTGCTTCCTAGGGTTTTGAGCTGCCTCAGAAGGTAGGAGGCCTATTTTTCAGAAACTCTTGTGCTTAATCTTTTCTAGGACCCATATATTCTACCCTAACAAGAATAAGAGTAGGAGCCGGTCCATGTCCCAATGCTCGGACTTCCCGAACCACAGCCTCAACTAGCCCTTGATCAATCGGTGTGGGAGAACTCTCTCCGGATTCTTCTCGTGGGGGCATGGGAGCTTTCTGGGGAGGCATGTTGCTACAAAATGCAACAGTCTCCAGACAATAATCAATACCACAATTCAAAAAGTCTAAATCAAATACATCAAATATAAATAATCTAGACACATTCGAATAATAAATGAAATAGCTACTCCACCTCTGCCTAATGTCCACGTGTTTTCTATAGCCCACACGTCTCACGTGGAAGGGAATTAAATCCATAAATTCCAACATCCCCTCTTGACTCTAGTTCTTCCATTAGAGGTGTTGTCCAGGCACCCTACTCACAACCAAAACCTTGATCCCCGATAGTCCTAGATCCTGTCTATCCCGACTCATCCCTAAATAGCAATATAACTCGAAAACATTAACCTCCTCTGATACCATTTTGTCACAAACCGAATCTGGTCACCACCAATACTGGCATGAAAACAAGCCCGTTAAAAGACCCGATGGGAATTCCCTATCCCCACGGGCTGGCACAAGTTCTTGGGTATCAAAAAAAATTGTTTGGGAATCATTTACCCGAGTATGAAAGCATAAAACATAAAAAAACAATCAATAATAAGAATCTGAAATTTTCATGGTAAACAATTTTTAACAAATCCAGATATGAATAAATTTGTTTAAAGACACTAAAATTGGTCCAAATACAAATAATGACAACAGAAAGGCATCCCCAAGGACTCCACATGACAAGGGGGTCATCACCGGAAAGCCGTCTCCACAACTCCACCCCAGCAATGGGGACTAACACCCTGAACCGCCATCAACCTTAGCCTTACCTTTACCTGATTCAATCATAATATAGTATAATTAGGCCCAGGGGGTGTAAGTAGGGTGTGAGACTCATCCCAATATGATACATCCAGATTATTCCAAAGAGCATGATATACAATGTGAACGAAACAATAAATTTTAATACATAAGGTGAAATGGAGAAAAAATTCCAAGAAATGCAACATTCAATTGAAAACAGTTATCAATCTGAGAATTTCAGAATGTCAACACATTAAAATACAAATGTTAGCTACTGTAATGTATTTACAAACACACCCTATAATATTGTTAAATACCTCAAATCCAATGATCAACAAAATCGGGAACATCCCTAAGCACTAGGTTGTCTCGCGCCCTATGTACCTCGTACCTCGGTGTAAAGTAACCATAGGAAAATTCGTTCTCATGCACGATCCACTAGCAGGGAACATTCCCATAACCTAGTGGTCCCCAATTATCATCCACATAGTTTAGTTAGAGTTTTTTTTATCCAAATGCTACGTGAAACAGGGACAAAACCCATCTGGTCCACTAGTCGTACTAGTACAAATCCGCCCCACCTAGGTACCCGAGATTCCCCTTTTGTGCTCAATAAATTTCATAATAAAACATAAATATATTTTCATATAAAACACCAATACTTGTCACACACAAATAATACAGTAGCTATCACATTTTATACCACTTAAAACACACAACAAAACACTTAGATTTTTAATAAAACAATTCCCCCAAATCCTATAATGTTTCACACACCAAACTCCTTAAGAACCCAACTTGAACACTATGTGCACATCATAAAGTTACCAAAATATAAAATTCAGAACGAAAAATTTCAATTAAAACAACAAATCGTTTTTAGGAAAGCCCCTTGTGAACCAAGAAATGATAACTTTGAAAAAACTCCATTTTTACACAGACATGGGAGTTAAAGTTCACATGTTCCAAAAACACTGTTAAAACTAATTTTTACATAAACAAACAAAAGGGATAAAAATTAAAAACATTATTGGGAACCCTATTATAGTTCAATAAAGTCAATAATGTTTTAATAGGGCAGCCCCAAATAAACCAACAAAACATTCCCAAGAACCCCCCCCCCCCCATTTCACATGAAATTAGCATTTAAAATTTCATTTGCAAAACAAACACAAATGAAACTAATTTTGGAAGCAATAATAAAATGATATAAACCTGAAATTATGATAAATATAGCATGATAAGACACAAATATTTCATAAACATGGAATCCCCTAACAATGTAATGAAAAAACTCAAATCACCTTGCGAAAATCAAGTCGCATCACTGCCGCACCAAGAGGGACTTAGAACAAACATAAAACCATAATAATTGACCAAGAAAACCCAACGTAAAACCATAGGTTTTAAATACTACCCCCTTGTAATTTGGTACTTCAAGGAAAACGGAAGAAACCCTAATCAAAATGAATGAAACCCGAATCAATTTTAAAGAGGAATGAAATGGACTCACCTACTTGAGGGATCTTAAAGTAATCTCCCCAAAATAGCTGTAGCTAAAATATAAATAGCCACAATTCAGGGGTTGTTAAAAAAAAGATTTAGGAGGTCATTTAGGAACTAGAATAAGTGAAATGAGTAAGAATTGAGAGAGTTAAGAAGGGATGAAGTTACCACTTCAATTCTGGCTGATTTGAGACATCCTATGAAGTTCTGCCCTAATTAGCGATTTACAAGAGCATCAAATAGGGGTAAAGGCAATGGGAGCATGCCTAGAATTTTTAGGTTCTAAAGGGAGGTATAATCACCCGAAAATTCATTATAATTAATAAGATATTAAAAAATTTAAAAAAAACTATTTTAAACTAGAAAATGGGCTTTCTGGTTGGCCCAATTCTTATATAAAAACCCGAATACACCATTGTTAGGGATTCCTAAGGTGTCCAAATTTCATTGTTGGTGTAAAAATGTCAGTGGTGGATATTTTTAGAATTAGAAAGGGTGAAAAATATTTAAAAATGAAATAGTTATAAAATAATCAAATCGGTTTTTAAATCATGAAATGGGCTCTCGATTTGGCCCAAATCCTGAAAACTCACCCTTTCCTCCAGAAATTAATGGGAAAGCCCTAAAAAAAGAATGAAGGAAAATTAAATGATATTTATCTTTAAAATAAGTTATGTATGAGAAAATAAAGTTTGTGTATTTAGTTTAAAACATACATATTTTTATATGATGTTTGGAGGCACTACTACAAATACGCCTTTTATAAGCGCTAAAAATGGCCTTTAACCACGCTAGAAATGCACTGTTAAAAATGGTGAAAATAAAGGGGGGTTCCCCTTTATCAGTGCTCAAAAAAGCACTCATAATACTCCTTTATCTGCGCTAAAAAAAGCACTGATAAAGGGGTCCTATATCAGCGCTTTTGTTTTAGCGCTGATAAAAGTTAAAAAAATTAAAAAAATTAAAAAAAATTAAAAAAATCAAGCCTATCTGGGGGGGCTTTATAGCCCTTCAGCCCCACTTTTAATAGCGCTTTCCAACCCCTCTAGGGACCCGCACGCACCCCCTTCATCCTTTATCAGCGCTAACCCCCCACATCCACCCCCTTGTGTGCACCTCTGCCTCCAACAGGTTTTGAACTCGAGACCTCCCCCCTACGCGCCTAAGCCCTTACCACTACTCTATTTTGATTTGTTTACCGTTTCATGATATCTCTATATATATATAGTTATATTTATTCGTATAGTAATATTTATTTATATTAATATATATATATATAGTTATATTAATATATATATAGAGTAATATTAATATATATATAGTTATATTAATATATATATAGTTATATTTATATATATAGTTATATTAATATATATATATATAGCTATAATAATATATATATAGTTATATTAATATATTAATATATAGTTATATTAATATATATAGTTATTTTAATATATATAGTTATATTAATATATATATATATAGTCATATTAATATATACATATATAGTTATATGAATATATATATATATATATTTATATATATATATAAATTTAGTTATATTTATTCATATAGTAATATATATTTATATTAATAGATATATATAGTTATATTAATATATATATATATATATAGTTATGTTAATATATATCTCTATTTATATGTATATATATATTTATTCGTATAGTAATATATATATATATATATTAATAAATATATATTTATTTAGTTATATGAATATATATATTTATAGTGATATTAATATACATATATATAGTGATATTAATATATATATTTATAGTAATATTAATATATATGTAGTTATATTAATATATATATATAGCAAGATTAATATATATATATATATAGTTTGATTAATATATAGGAATATAAATATTCATATATTTGTGTTTTCAATAAAATGGATATTAGTTATTATTTAGATAAATCTAATATATTTTATATGTAAATATATTTTATTATTTATATTTATAATTAATTTTTATGTGTGAATATATAAAAAATATGTATATATTGTTATATATTTGATTATAAATAGAAGTGAATTATAAAAAAAGATAAAATTTCAAAGACATAATATCAATATGAATGTAATACCTTGGAATAAATTCAGTCCCCACCCAAAAAAGCCAATAATACCCCCTTAAATGAGTCTGAAAATCCACAAAATGTTATAAAATCGGGGTACCCCAACTAAAAACTTAGTTTTGGAGGGCTTATGAGCCTATTTTGGCCTCGAAAAACCCTTGAACATGGTGCCCCAGGTCACAGTGACGTAGAGCTCATCGAAGGATTTGATTTTATTTGTGGTAGAGCTCAAACGGACACCCAGATCAAAAGTTATGGCCGTTTGAAGTCTGAGTTGCATTTTCAACATATTTTGGATCAATTTTTTTCTTCAAATTGTTATTAAACGACTATTACTCCCTAAGAATTAGTAAATTATTAATTAAAAATTTATTTTTAAAATTTTTAGAAGCCATTTTCACTAAATATCTTATATATTAAGTATATTAAGTTTAAATGTACATTTATACTTATCTAAATTATATTTAAAAATTATATATTATATTTATATCAATATAACTATATTTATATATTTATATATTAATATATTTTATTAATTTTTTTTGAAGTCTGCCCTTTATCAGCACTTTTAAAAAAAGCGCTGATAAAGGGGGGCGCTGGGAAAAACTACTTTTGTAGTAGTGATGGTGTATTTTTTTTCATTGTGATTATTCATTTGGCCACTATAAAATTATTTATTATTGTCCATGTGATTATTTAAATTTTTATTTTATAAAATGATATATTAAATTTTTATGTTACCAGTTATATGGAATTATTTGATTATTTTATATTCTTAGTATATTATTCAATATGTGATTATTCTATGATAACGTATGTTTTACTCTACACCTTACTAAGACATTGATCATATTTTTTTCATTTCTCCATTTTATAAGGATATGTATAAATTATGAAATGACAAAATGGATTTCATTGTGGATAATTTAATTTTAGATGTTGAAGAATCAATGTAAGATAATGAGTTCTTGGTTTAGAGATAAAAATTAATATTTAATTGGAATGTTGTAGGTTTCTTAGTTAAATGTTTTTTCTAACCTTTTAAAACTCTCTATATAAATGTTATGGGGTTTGAAAGTGACAAAAAGTATATTTATATTGTAATTATTCATGGTTTTGTCTTCCTTAATACAGACTATATCGATATAACTTTATATACAACATTTTTAGCACCCGATTCGAGAGTCTTGATCTAGAGTGATGTAGTTTGTATGTGGAAAGGTTATATATTAAAATAAAGGGGTTGACTTTATCAAATGGAGCTAATTTAAGTGTTTTGGGTACCATCATGGTTTAATAATTTAATGCATTTTATATATTAAAATGGATTGATACCCCATTTTAGGTCTTATGTGATTTGGATTTTATGGTGGACAATTATATTATGGGAGTGTTTTATTAGGATTTTAAAAGTATAATTAAATAACATATGTATTGTGCTTAGTGTTGGTAAGTGATATAACCTAAATAGTAATTTAATTATTTTAGGAATGTTTTAATATTTTTTTGAGGAATATCTGATTTTGTAGTTTGAATGATATTATGATTTTGAATTTGAAGGGTAAAATGATTTCTCAAAGAAAATATTTCAATGATTTTGGTTTTGTAATATAGTAAAAATGATCATGATACACTTTATATTATAAATGAATACTGTAATATATTAGAGAAACCCATATTCAATATATTAAATAACTAAAAATATTCTATAATTTTTGTTAATTGTAGAGAGTGTGGTTTCATGGAAAAGATATATCAATCATCATATAAATATATATAAGCAAGATATATCTCATATTCACCTAGGGTTATTATCTATATATATTCTTGGTTAATTTTAACTTAATTTTATCTAAATGTACAAAAAAATGAGACTAACTACATAAATTGTTTGACACTCCTTGGGATGTTTAGTGGAATATTCAAAATCCATTTTTGAAACACTTTGAATGATTTTGATACATTGTTATGTCTTGAGTCATTATTATATTAATAAAACTCGTATAAATTTTCACCAATGAGATAAATTAAAATTATGAAGATACTATTTCTTTAATGGGTAGAATGAAACACACATGTATTTTAATACGTATTTTTATTTAAATAAATACTATTTGTAATGTATTTTATCACTTAAAACACAAATATAAAAAAACCAAGATTTATCGATGATTTATAAGGTTTAAATATGAATTTTATGATTTGGACACTGTATTGGTGGGTATAAATAAAATAAACTACATTATAAAAGTAATACAGAAAGGAAAAGAAATAGGGTTACTTGATTTGATTCTTCCTTATAATTATCACATGTTATAGAATAAAATGAAAGAAGAAACGTTTTTATTTTCCATAGACTAAGACCAATATGACCTTATACAAGTACATCTTGAGAGAAATTAGCTACAAAAGATTTTGAAGAAAATGGATTTCACTATGTGATCCATTAATGATAAATCATTGCATTTAAGGGCCACTATTGATTCCCTTACCATCATAAATTATGCAAAGGTCATGAGGGTTTTGTAAGTAGATGTTTGGATAAGAAAACAATTCAAAAACTAATATAATATATATTCTTATTATTTAATATTATATAAAAATATAGTTTTTAAATAAAAATAAAATAAAAAATATAGTAAAAATGTGTATATAGAATCATTGGAAATAATACATTTTCATTAAAATTATGACAAAAATATTTTTTTTGAAGGATATATTTTTTAAAAGATTTTTATTTTTTTATATATTCATTTTTTAATCATGATAAACAAAATTAACCACTTTTTAAAAATAAATTTAATGAAATGTATTGATAATGTATTTAAAAAAATAAATGAACTCTAATTATATAAATTTTATTGCAAAAGGAACAATAATAAATGCAATTTCTACATAAAAATTCATTTTTTTATGAAACGTTTGTGTTATGTGTAATTATATTAAAATTAGTTTTTTTCACTTTAACAAATGGAATAAAGTAAAATAGATTTAATATTTGTTTTTAATTATTTATAAATTATTTCATAAGATTAATTACCAATATTTACATAAAAATAAGCTTGCAATGTAAAAAAATCAACCCCATGATAAAGGATAAAATGTGAAAAAAAATTATTCAAGAGGTAAAGTCTCAATAAATCATAAAAGCGATCTCTAAATGTGTGTATGAAGGATATATCTCCCTTAACATATATTTTACTCTATAATTATCTATTATATATCGATATTATTTTTAAAATTAATCACATTTTATATATAGAAATTAATATTTTAATATTAGTGCACCCTAACTATAAAAGGACCACTTAAAAAATCCACTTCTCCTCAATCTTAATCCATTCTATCATAACAAATATCTACCAAAACACCTCAAAAAACCTTTTTCCAAATCCCTATACAAATAAAACCCTGGTCATACAATGTTTTATTTTTTTATGTGTTTGCATGCATCATGATATGGTATGTATATCCATGAAGTATGGAGATTGTGTCCTTAAACATATTTTAAATCATTATTTATGACACACCTTCCAAAAAATTCAATTCAATGATAAAGAGGTCAAGTGTGCATTGAAATTTAGATATAAATGTATATTATCATAAACATAAAACAATATTATTAATTTAAAACTCTTCAAAGTTATCCTAGCTCCCAAGGAACTTTTATTGCAGAAAGAATAACCATGGTCTAAAACCCCATGAATAAAAATATATTAAGGAAATAAAATGTAAAATAGATAAAAAAGATAATCATGGAACCATATGCCAACAAAAGAAAAACACAAAATCACTTCTTATTACTTCCCATATTTCTATGAAATCTTCCACTCTTGTTGAGGTGTCGACCATGCCACCAAACCTTTGGTAAATCATGCTCATCAGATAACGAATCATATGATAACTCATGAGAATATTCTAAGTTCGAATGAAATTCAACCTCAAAATTGATTATAATCATTTTCTAGATAGAAAAATGGTCATTACAACCAAACACTTCTTGCTTCATCAAGGAAAAATTGTCCTCCTATTGCAAATAGAACCAATCTGATACTTCTATAAAAAATCCACTAAGTGGCCGCTCACCATTCTTGACATTTTGGGAATGTGACAGTCATGATCTTCGAATGAGCATGAAGATAATTATCATCAAAATATTTTCCAAACGATGAAAAAACATTTTTCATAATGTTAGAGACAAAATGAGGGTAAATCTATTCCAAAACTTGTGATGTACTCCCATCCATGGTAGGTGGTGCCACCTGAGCCAAGCCTAGAGACATGACATTCTAAGGATCAAAATATCTTTCATACACCTGTGCAACCATCCAAGGATTCTCTATTCTAATATAAGTTCAACCATCCACAACAACAACCATGGAGATGTGGGTCAAAGGAACCTATTCAGCGAGCGGGGCCTAAGGATCAAACCATATTTTCTAAGGAAATAATATTTTCATACATCTTAATATATCATTTTTTTTCTTTCCCTGGAGACTCACCGCCACTAGTTGTTCTTGCTGTAGGTCATGGTTAGCAGATTCTTAAATAGCCTCCTCATCAAGAATCTTACTGTCCACTAATGTTGTATGAATTTCACCTGCTGAATTTCCAACAGAAGTCCCAATATCACTAATAATTTTATTCTTATAGTCATCTAGAGGAAATTCCAAGTCATCCCAAATAGAAAGATCAATCTCCCTACCCTCAAAAATGTCACCCCAGGTTCTCATATTCTTCCCACTACCATAATATACATTTGTGGATATTCACTCTATTCATGTGGCATCTCCTTGCACATTAGGTATCGCATCAACCTATGGATGTTTACCACCCTTGTGCGGGAAAATTCCATCACCCCTAACAAAATTTGGTGGACCAGCCTTCACAGCTCTTTCCTCTGGTCCATGAGACCCCCCATGTTCATGCAACTCATCACCTCTTGACCAATTGTCTTCCAATTCACGCATAAATGTGGTATTTTTTTCATATTCAAAAATCTGTTCAATTTCCTCATCCTCAGTGGATAGGACGACATGATCAACTATTACTGAAGCCAAGTCAACTTCTCCCATAAATATTTCATGATTCCCAATTCCTACAATTTTAGTTTATTTATCCAATTTAATTTTGAACCCCAATGGACATTGCAATGTCACAGAAGATCTTGGTGTTCCTGAGGATCCCACATAGACCAAAAACATTAATCCACACCTATATTGAATAATGAATGGCCTTCACAGTGTAGAATAAACGGTCTCACTCACAGATATTCAAAAAATTCAAACTTCAGCAAAAGTGACCCAAAACACAATTCTTTCATCTTCGAGGCCACTAAGGAAAATATAAAAAGGAAAAATCCAAGACCCAATGAGATACATCAAAACCCTTCATCCCCCCCAAATACATGAGATTATGAAATATAAAACAAACATAAGGGGGTGATATCATAATATCATTGAATAATAAAATTGTGGAAACATCATAAAACATGATATTTGAAACACTTGTTAAGGGTCACTCTGAAGACCATAATTATAGTGTTCAAAAATTCCCATTCGTGAATAGGATCACTCCATATTACTATATATAAAATCTTCTGAGATTCAATGATATATGTAATCAATTGGAGAGCTGTATAATTCTCAAAATATGCATCATATAATAAAGCTAAAACTTAAGTATACCAAATGAGGAAAATAATGCATACATAAATAATAGAAAAGATCAAAAACATGAGAAGTAATTGGGTTTTATAATTATAATTCAAGGAAAAAATTAAAGTTAAATCATAAGTATTCAAAAAATAATAATGAAATAAATCATTTGAATGTTTAAAATTGAAAAAGGTACAAAAATCTTGAACATGGATATTTAATGTAGAAAATCCAAGAGAAGGATCTGGGATAAGAAAAAATATTTAAAACCCACTTAAGTATTGATTTTTTATATAATTATAGGATCATATTTAAATATAAAAAGAAATTTGGACATTACATAGGGAAAAAAATAAAGCATTAGGGTTATAATTAATGTAATTATATTTTTTAGAATGTATTCATGTTTTAATAATATTTTATTGGTTTAATATTTTTGAGATATGGGAAACATAAAACATCCCTTAAACTAAGATTTGGTAAAAGTGTTAATTTCAATAGGAATTAAAAATAAGTAAAACAATAGAAATGACATGTCTATTTAACTAAGTATAGGTTTAATATAAATATATTATAAAATAAAATATTTACATAAGGGGAAGACAATATAAAAGTAAGAAATGAAAATATAAATTTTAAAGGGAATGTCCCAAATAAGTTACTAAAGATATGTTAAAATTTTAAAAATATATATATTTTTGAAAATCCAACATTATAAAAATTGTAATACACATTTCCATTTTAAATGAAGATATGTTAAAATTGTAGATCAAATGATATACGACAAAATTATGTTATAATTTTTTATGGGAATTTAATTGTTAGGACTATATTTTAAGAAGATATGAATGATTCTTAACATATTTGAATTTTGAAAAAGTTTTAAATCTTTATAGTAATTAATATCTGAATCAAATTAGTCTCCGTAAATATGAATAGTGAAATGAACTGAGAAAACCAAAGGGTAACATTCTATTTTTAGAAATCAAATTGATATATAAAATGAAATAAAATTTTAGGAATGATTTGAATGATGTCCTACAGAAAAAAAGACCCGGAATGGAAGGTAATTTCCCAAGATATGTAATATTTTTTTGGTAATAAATTTTATAGGGACTGTATATTCACCATAAGAATGTGGTTTGGTGCATAGTATAAAATCACACCATAATGAAGAGTACTTGAGAAAAAATATTAAATCTAATTAAACATACTAATAATATAACATTGAAAGATATAAAGAAATAATTCACAGTTTAAATAAAACAAATCAATATAATTCATTGTATTAAATACCCAATTTTTATTATTCACTCCATTTAAATGAAATGGGCCGAATTCAAGAAAATATATCTCAAAGGAAGAACTTTTGAGGAAAACCCTTATGACTATAGCAATTTTGAATCGATGTTCATTGAAATATTCAAAATCAAATATTTCTATAAATACAATGAATTAAATCCTTTAGTATTCCAAAATACATTATTGGACACTATATACACAATATAAATAATTATATTTTGTATGATATTAAACATGTTCCCATTTTGGGTAATTCTGATGAAAAAAGTTATCATGGCCCAAAGATGTTCTATGAGTGTTTATAACATCTCAAATAATAAAATTATTTATACATTATATATTATTTTAACAAAATTCTTCTTTATTTAATTTAATAAATACAATTTTTTATCTTAATATATTTATTTAATGTCTATTATTTTCAAACACGAAGTTGATCCATCAATTTTCTTGAAACTACTTATAATTGTTGACCACGGTAGGAAGAATTGTAAAATAGTGTCATTATTTAATGAATATTAATAGTTTTATAGGAATAACGTTTCTATATTATATATATGTCTATGTCTAACCAATTTGGGTGGTGATAATAAATTTAACTCATTTCATATGGAGCATATAGTTCACACATACACATGATTAATATATCTATTTCTTAGCGAATGAGAGGAAACGATGTTAAAGGATAGATTATTATTTAAAAATCATTTATATATTATAGATATAAAATTTATTCATCAATTTTATATATTTAATCAACCATGAATGGATATGATGAGAAAAAGGAGACATTGCTTTGTGGATGTGGTAGTTTACCCAAAAATATTAAAAATGATTCTATTTTTAGTAGTTATATATATATATATATTATGTTTATGGGGTATAATTACATTCAAACACACATACACACCACACAAAGACAAGATGTAAAAGATGTTTATATCCCCCTAGGGATAACCCAACCATCCAGGCACATTATTACATTGTTAATTTTGCCTGAATGCCTAGTGGGAATGAATCTCATTACATATCCCAAATTCACTCAGTACATTTCACGTAGTCGTACAATTGGATTCCTCGAAGGCCATGCTAGTATCTTGCCTATGTAACCACCTGACCATCATGCCTACATCACTGAACCTTTGATATCTTGAATGCCCAATGGACTGAAGGACATATTTGGTTAAATAGTATTAATAATGTAGTACCCCGCTATTGTACATGCACTACTACAGTGCTATAGTTATTATTAGAGTACTTTATGATTTCACTCCCACCTGGATTTGATCCATGGTATGATGAAAATTTATGGGGAATCTTAACCACTCATTTAATCCCATAACTACCTTATACATATATATATATATTATGTTTGAGGATGAGGACTATTTTTTATTAAAAAAGTTGAGGATCTATTTTATACTGGGCATATCAAGATCAATTACATAGCCATAAGGCCCAGGGACTTAAAATCCATATTTTGTGCCTTCAAGCCCAATATTTGGACAACATGCCCATTCTATGAATGATACTAAATATATTACCTAGTATTTTATAGTACCAGTTACATTACATCCACTAATATAATACTTTCGATAGTGCACGCCACTACTACAATGTCACCTTTCACTACTATATTACTTTTACATGATCCCAAATACAGTGCTTCTATACTACTTGTGCTCTATGGGATATTATCCCCCGAAATTGGATGTAGTGTTATGAGGTTCTTAGCACTAAACCAAAACCCAACTACACAATACTGCTATAGTAACTTGTAAATTTCACCCCTTCCCATATTTGATCCTTGGTCAATTGGATGCTATGTACAAGCCTTAACCACTCGTGTATGGGCTCATTAGGATGTTCTATTTTTATTAGTGAATGGAGATAAATAAATAATTATTACTTTATTAATATAATAAAATATCATCATATTAATTTTAATAACATCATTATATTCTTCTTGAAATATATAATTTTTAAGATAGTGATTATGGGGAAGATGTTATGAAGAAGGTGATACCAATGTGGGCGACATGATATTCTCTTTGATGTTTATAGGTATTTGAAGGTATAAAAATAAGCTATGGAGACCATGATCATAAAAATGGGAAAATGTTTAATAGTATATTTATTTTAGATATTTATTATCTAAAATTATAATGAAATGTGTACCCATGGATGGGTGGAAGAAATCTCTTTTTATATTTGAAGAAAAGAGAAAATTTATGAAATCTCTTTACCATTCCATGATATAACTATACTATTCCATGGTATATGAATCTGATTATTAAATTTAGTAGAGTATAGGGTTTATATGGGTCTTTAAGGCCTCCAAAAATTAATTCCACACATGTTTTGAACATGTTATATGGTTTTTAGCAATATTATTTTATATTTTATTCATTTTCATTTAAAATGGGTAACTAGTTTTTTACTAAGACATTTTATGTTTTACTAATTTTATATCATAACCCATATAAATATTTTTTCGTGTAATATAATTATATATAACATAATATTTAATCAAAATCAATTTTAAATTATTATTGATAAAATTTTAATTCAAACAGGTAATGTGTGAAAAACACTTTTAGTATAAATTTCTCACTTCAACCACTATGGATTGTTAATTTTATTTAGTATTGTTTAAAATAAAATATTTTTTAATATAATTATATATATGCAAAAAATGATATTTTATTCATATTTTGGATTTTATCAATTTAATTGAATTGGTAAAAATTAATCCATATTAAAAAAATATTTAATTTAAAAAACTGATTCATTATTATCATGGCAATTATCGCTAATATTTATAATATTATCATCATTAGTAAAAATTATTTTGAACATGTTATATGATATTTAAATATTAAAATAATATGGAAAATTAATTTTATATTTAATTTTACAAATTGATAATGATGAATTTTCAATATAAAAATGTTAAAATAGTTTTTAGTGATTAATATTATTTGAGATTAAAAAATGATAAACATGTGTCTTATAAATTAAATAAATTATCTTTTTAAAATTATTCTTATTAATTATTAAATATATTATTTTTATGTTAAAATAATTTATTCATATTTTATGTCATTCTTGTAATATAAAAGTGATAGTTTTTAGTGAAATTATTATTTTTTTAAATTAACCTACAAACTTGATATTCATGAAAAATATCTAAATATTAATATTATAATAATCCTGTATTCCATATACGAAAATAATGTAAATTTTTTTACAATTATAATTCTAAAAATATAAAATTTAATTTTTTAATAATATCAAAAATATAATGAAAAATATTTTTATAAGAAAATTATAATTTAAAATACAAAAGTTTATAATTTATAATTCATAAAATTTACCAAGTATATTTCTGTTAATAAATTATTAATATCAAACATAATATATTACCATTACTCATACATTTCATTGAAAAAAACTTATATCACCTAAACGTTGATTAAAAAAACTAATTTTAAAAATAAATTATCATATTAGTCTTTTAAGTTAAACATATTAAATTTTACTTATATTATAAGTATACATTATTTTCATTCTATAAATATTTCATAAAATAGTTATTAGTATTCATTCCTTATAATTGAAGTGCTAGTTTTTTACTATTATTCAAAAATGTTAATATCATATCTAAATGAATCAAATTTTCTTTTAAGATCCATGTTTCATTTGGAGAATCATATTAATAAAATTAACATAATTTAAGGAAAACAATTGTTAAAATCCAGAGTTTTTACATTATCCAACATTAAATAAATTAAACCCTCATAATTATAATTATTATCTGTTAATGAAATTATCTATTGAAGTCTTGTTAATAGGCATGACTCATGATATAATTTCAAGATTGATATAAAAATTAATAATTGAGGGAATGAAACATTTTCATATAATAGAATTTTCTATTATAATGACTTTTCTCTAGATTTTTATGCCAAGAGTATATCAACCATTTGTATCTATACTCACATTGTATAATTTAATTATAAATTGTTTTCATAATCATTATTTCATTGACTATAATTGATTAGTATAAAATATGATATCATTATTTGAATTACTATTTCGTCTATGTGGATAGAACCAATATATTTCCAAAATATCATTTTGTTATTCAATGAAGGATAATGTGATTTTGATAGGAAAATTTCCTATAAACTAAATCGTGGGATATATTAATCATACCAATACCTGTTTTTATTAATAATTCAACATCTATATATTGATAATTTAATTTGATGTTCATAGAATATATTTTAGGTACATATGAGTAATTTTATCAAGATAGAAATAGAATATTCTTATTTCATAAGATGATGATTGTTGTTCCCCACACCACATCCTTTTTGGAACTCAAATTTGTAGTTGATATTGAATTTTATTTCTCTTATTTACTTGGACTTAGAGGTCATTGATGCTTATCATTCATGTTAACCTTTATAAAAGGGAATTGACTTAGATGATTCCATTTTATTCCACATATTATGCATTATACCATTATTGGTAATTTTAGATGGCCTCTTTCTACTCCCATAATGCTAATCAAACTCTACCAATTTTGAATATAATTTTAATTACCCATTACTCCCTCTTCAACAAGTAATGATTTTTTTTCTACCCATGATGAAATATCATTTCTTTTTCATCCCACATTTTATTCAAAAATTGAATTTTGACAAAATTAATTAATCATATTCATTGTATAAATTTTCTTGAGACTTCATATTTTTTTCCCCCGGAACACATGAGGTTTATTCAATGGATAGAGTGAAAACCATGTTTCCTGTTTGTTGGTCAGAAATAATCACTATATTTTTTAATCCATCTCCCAATTCTAAATTTTTGGATTATTGGGGTAGTCATTTCATTATACCACGCATCCAAGGTTTGATCATTTCAGTAAAATTATCACAGTCACAAAAATAAAAATGGTTATCATGTGTGATGAAAATTTACCGTCATATGGGTGTAATAATAATCAATAAAATAAAAGGGATTTAATCAAATGTAATTTTACCCTTTTCATCATAACATTATCCCATAATTATTTAATATAATAGTATACCAATATTTGTTTGTAAATCGATACATTTTGTTGGTTTGTATTCTACTTTTCATACCAGACACTAAATATAATTACTAATCAGTCCTTAATTGTATTTTCTAATGATAATATGATTAACTAATTCATTTCACTCAGAATTTTAAACTAGGTGTGTAGTTAGGCCACTTTTCAAGAACTAGGTGATGATTATGTTGATGTTAAATAAACTTTTTTCATGGTTATTACCCATATGAACATCTATTCCGGATCTTATATTCACTTCTAATATCTATGCATTATTTATTACATGGAAAACCATCATTGTATACATTAACAAAATTCAAGGATGTTATAATATTCTTAGACTAATCTCTAAGAATTTTAGTTAATTTTTCACTAATTCCACTAATCCTGTTATCCAATAATAACAATACCTTTCTCTAAAACCAAATATGGTTACACAATCCTGAAAATGAATTATATAATTATATATTTCATGGTTTTCCAAGAATATATTCCAATTATCAAATTTTTAGTGCCTTTGAAATATTAGACATAAAATTACGTAATAATAAACATAAAAAAATTAAATTTTATAGAAACTCCATATAGATCTACTAACTTCCAATAATAAAATAATACAACATAGGATATCCTAGATAAATACATAAAGAAGAGGGTGATCAAGAAATCTCATTAATGGAGTATAAATGGAAATAATGAATAACTTTTGACTTAACATATGAAGAATGATATCATAATGAGGAAAATAATTAGAATATAAACACTTAAAAGGAGAATTAAATCTTAACATCATATAATCCAAAACCTAATAAAAAACATGAAATCATAAACATAATTCTTGGGATCCCCCGATGACCATCCTCATAAAGAGGATAAATCCATATTATAGGTTATGTTCACTCCATAATCTCTTACATAACATCTCATGAGATATAATTATTTAGCCTATTAATTATATGACAATATAATTTTACCCTAACCCGTCTAATAATCAAAAGCATATATATGTGTCCCACATAGGGATAACATACCATACATAAATCAATATCCTGATAGATCACATTAGTAGAATGTGGGTTTTATTATTCTAGATCAAATAATTATAGAAGATTATATCATTGAGAATCTATATAGAATAAAGTACTAAATAATTTGAAATATTTGAATTGATAATGTGAAAAATGACTCAGAAATAGATATCAAATGTAACGAATTCAGGAGTATGGTCTTGGATAATGTTGATAAAATAAACCAAATAGGGGGTGATTTATGAAAGAACTAAAGAATCATTTTTAAAGAAGGATAAAAAATTATCCAAAAAACATAATTATAAAGGGATGGTTATTAATAAAATAAATAGTTTTTAAAGATAATCATTATTTTAAAAAAATTATAAGGGTGATTCTTGACGTAAAATAAGAAACACATAATTTCCCATAATAAAAGTATACATAAAATTGAGACTTTTGAATATAACTGAGAACTTATATAACATTATAAATTAGAATTTTATTTGACTAGGTATATATTTTTTGGATATATCTATATATAAATAGAATATTTAAATTATAATAATACAGTTTAATTGGAAAAAAATGAAGAGAATATTTAGCTAGAAAGTCACGATGGAGGTACAGAATATCCACTGCTATGTTTTAAAAACACCATTTTTGAAAATCACACAACATATAATAGTAATACAGTATTCCTTTTGAAAGGATGAGAAAAAAAATATAAATTTTGAATTATATAAGTCTTAATTAGGATACAAATAAATTGGATAACATTTGTCGGATGTGAAATTATGGACACAGAGAGGAATCCATCAATTAAAATAATAGGAATTATTCTTAATATAGATTCATTTTCAGATTGAATTAAAAATCACCAATGAAAAAGTATTTTAATCAATGTGATACCCTAAAAAATAATAGTTAAATTAATGATTAAACTCTTCTAGAATGATTATATCTTAAAAAAATAGATTGGGTTATAAAATACAAATATATTTTAGGTAAGTCATCAATTATAACCCAAAATAAGGATAATAATGAATGTAATTGAATTTTACATGTTGATAAATAATTTATCATGTTATATGTCATTGGGTAAATAAATATGTTATAAAAATAATGGTGGCTTCAAAATATCAAATCTTTACTCAATAAATAGTGATTGAGATAGAATACTTATGGCATAAGAACCATACATATAAAAACACCTTCAAATGGAGTAAGATTGATGTATAAGTTAAAATACCATGTTATTTTATATATTCAAATGTATGTATAAACTATTTTATATTAAATTTTTTTCTTACAAAAAAATATGTCTCATGGAGGAAAATATTGAGACGAAACCCTTACAACCTCTGTAATTTTGTATCAAAGATTAATGGATGAATGAAAATTATATGGTTATATAAAAATAAATTCTTTAAATGATTTTGTATTTGACTGTAAATTCATGGGATGTGTATACACCATTGAAATAAGACATTGGTGTGAAACATTAAAATATGTCATAATGAAGATAAATGTAGATGAGAACCATGACCTTGTTCCAAATTCATTCCTTGTAGAAACCTAACATCCTGAACAATAAAATAATGTTCATTTTATAAAATATTAGTTTAATTATATTTATTTACATAAAAAACTACATATAAAAATTATTTTATTGTAATTTTTTATCCATTTTTCTTTACTACATCGACTTTAAGTAATTATATGATCTATTTTTTTATAACTTATTTTTTTCTCACTAAGGTAGAAATAATTATAAAATAATTTCATAATTTCCTTCATTTTAAAATTTTAACAAGAATACATCCTATTTAATATATATATATATATATATTTAATGTTATCCTTGATGGGTGGTTATGATAAATGAAACGCATGGCTCATAGATGGGATAGTACGTACAAAGACATGATTAATATTTAAATTTATCTATAAATAAGAGGGAAAAAGGTAAATGATAATTTGAAAATTAATAATAATGGATATATTATATATTTCATATTTATTCAAAAATAAAATAATTTTGAACATCCTTTAAAATAGGTGATGAAAAATATAAGATATACCATTATGGAGGCGTTAGTCAGCAAAATGCCCCAATAAGACTTTTTTCACATTGAGAATGGAATGGAATGAATAATTTTTGTTTAATTAATATAACAATATCTCATAATATAAATGATACTTATTTAATTAAATGATATTATAAATAATATATTTGGAAGAGAAATATTAAGGAGAAAAATTAGGATGAAGGTAATACTTATGTTCGTGACAATATATTACCTCAGAGATATCCTTGAATGTGAAAGAATTAAGATTATATCTTTATACCAAGGTATTAAAGTTGTGAAATTGAAATAGAGTATATATATTTTGGGAATATTTACATGGAAACTAGTATTTATAGTGTAACAATGTAGGGGTTTAAGTGGTCCCATTTTATAAGTGGAGAAAATGGATTGTTCATGAATACTCTTCAATCTTTCATGATATCACTACACTATTTCATGGTTAATAAAAGAAATGATTCAAAATAATAGAATTTTGGGTGTATATGGGTTTATAAAGAATAAAAAATGGTTTTCTAAATATTTTTGAAACATTCTATAGTGTTTATATGATTATTTTTTACATTTTCATCTTTTACCTTTAAACTAGGTAACTAGTTTTTAACTAAGTAGTTTTATTATTATTGAAAATATAATATATCTCATATAACCATATTTGGTTTTTATATAAGTATATTTAATAACATTTTAATCTAATTCCATTTCATAATATTATTCAGTTAATATTTAAATTAAAATATATGATGTTTATATAAAAATTAATATACAAATGAAAATTTTATCAATATATATTTTTAATCATATTTATTATTGGTTATAAATTAAATGAGGGTTAATATAATAATATATTTGTATAAATATCATGTTGATTAATAATTTAATTTTATAAATTTTTTTGAAATGATAAATATTTCACCAAATGAATACAACAATTCATTTTAATAATGCTTGATAATTATCATGGAAAGTAACCCTAATCTAACTAATTTGATCTTCATAACTAAAAAATAAGTTGAACATGTTTTCAAATTCTTAAATAATGAAATAAAAAATTAAATACATCTTTTTAGTTTATAAAACTGAATGGCTAACTTTTAATCTAAGCATGTAACAATATTTTTTACAATAAAATATTATTTTTCGTTAAAAAATGTTAGAAATCAATTTTATAAATTAAAAAATTATTTTTTGATGATTTATAATTATTAATAGATATATATATTTTATATCACAATAGTTTCTTATGTATTTAATTCATTCATGTATTATACATGTGGTTCTTTTTTGTAAAATCATTATTATTACTATTCACTAAAAAATTTATTATTTTAGAAAATTTCCAAAGGTTATTCATAATCTAATTTTGTTATCTCAAATCCAAAATTGATTAAAAATTTTTAAAATTAAAATTATTCAATTAATAATTTTATATTTTGGAAAAAATTTAATATTTTAATGAAAAATCAATTTTTATTAAGAAAATCAAATATTGTCTCTAATTATTGTTATTTCATCCCATTAATAACAAAATTGGTGTTATCCAGTTATTATGATTAAAAATTATTTTCCATCATTAGTCATTCATTTATTTAAATATAAATTAATAAGGTATAAAAAATCTATTTTTAGAAAAAAAACATTTAAACTAAAAATCATTGTTTTTATTATTTTAGGTAAACTAATTGAATTTAAATCATAATAACTGTCACCCTTATTTTAATTATATAAAAATTTCATAAAATTGTTGGTATTATTCATTCCAACTAATTAAATCTCAATGTTTCAATGGTTTTGATTAAAATTTTATATTCTATTTAAATTAATTGTGGTTGCGTTTAGGTTTTGTGTGATGTGCAAAGTAAGATATTAAACCCATAGACACAGTTAAAGGAAAAAAATATATAAATATGTTATAATTATAGGAAATGGACCTCAAAAGTTGTTCTATATTTTTGTGTACATTTAACTTCAATCATGGGTGGACACTCAATTATTGAGGTTTGTCAAGGAACATGCACTTCCTTTTGGAGTTTCAAAAAAACCCATAGGCCCCACCACAAAAATATAAAGTGATATGTTGTGTCAATATATAAATATCTCACTCAAATTATGATCATATACTAGGTGTTATGTGTAATTATTGGTGGAATGGAAATTTACCATTTTCCACTATCAAATGTATAGAAAAAGTTCCATTAGGGAGAGTTCATTCGGACTACTCTACATCGTTGTTTTCCCCTATTAATTCTCCATAGCGAGTAATTGTTTTCGATGTGATTTTAAGTGATTCATGGTTACTTCCTCACCATGTTTTCT
The DNA here is from genome assembly GCA_963277665.1 of Viscum album. Lineage (NCBI taxonomy): Eukaryota > Viridiplantae > Streptophyta > Magnoliopsida > Santalales > Viscaceae > Viscum > Viscum album. Next base: position 632,411,933 of record OY728138.1, on the reverse strand, counting down.
TTACTTTAATTTTTCATTAATTATTCCTTGATCTAAGTTATTTTAGGTTGTTTTCTAATCAGCCAGAAAATAGTAGAATCAATATAGAATGATGGTGCTTTAATTAGTAGTGGATGAAAGATATTTGAAAAGGTTAAATTCAAACATTTGGATACAATTTTATAGAATACATGTTTCATGATAATAATTGAGGTATTTATCCTATTTTTTTAAATTTTTTTATTTTTTTATTTTTGTATTAAAAAATGAGATCGGAGCTCATGAAGATTTATGGGCCTGAATGAAGAATATAAAGAATTGTGCAAGCTCAGAAAGGGATAAATAGGTTGTAAATTGTTAGTCGTGTCAGATTTTTTGCTTTAATTTTACTCCATATTCATGTAATCCATGTTTTAATTCATACATGAATAATACATGTTTCATGGTAGTGGGACCAGGTTTGAGTGAACCCCAAATAGGGATCCAAGGTGTAATTGAACCTCCTCAGGTGAATATAAATACTATCAAGAACTTTTTTAAATTACTGCCACCTGGTGACCATGTTTCCTAGGTGAGGGTCTGTCAATATAGTTGAAAGTAGAAATTGGTTAGGTATCAATGTGTTATCTGTAACATTGGCATCCTAATATGGGTTCCCTAAGGCTAGTCAAGAAGGTAGAATAGGATTAGTCTTGATGGGATAATTTGATGACTATTTATCTCAGGAAAATTGAGTTAAAAATATTCTAATGTAGATTTATAGTTAGATATATTTAGGAGTGGTAATATTTTAGAAGGATTTTATAGGCTATGATGGATGCCAATTTTCTCATAGTGGTGATTTGGGAGATTATGAAAGCGTGATATAAAATAGAACTCGTGTGTAGGTCTTGGGAACTAATTAGGACTCATCATTCAGTTTCCAAGTGTCTTAGAGTCACATTGTTTTTGGGGGACACTGTGTAGTGGGATTGGGTTTTGAGAAGTTAATTAGATGAGGTCAAGATTATACATCTTGAGGAAAAGGTAATGAATTTCTTTTTGGATGTGGTGTGGCCATTGGGTGATAATGAAAGATTGTTATCAATTAGAATATATAATAATTATTTAATAATGTTATACTAGGATTATTGACTAATATTTTAGGGTGGATGAAATGTAGGTCAAGGTCAATAGTGACTAGAAATCTAGTATGAGAAATTTATCTTCTGTTACAGGCTGTGTACCATTATTTTATGTCATTTTAATGAGATGGGATATGAACTTTGATGTTGGAAATAGATCTTCAAGTATGGCCTGACCATTATTGATATAGAAGTAATATGATTGAATTGGTTAGATGGATCCCTAGTCTTCCTGAATTTTTGGCCTATATTTGGACAAATAATATAGCTTCAGACCTATTCACATCACTTTGAGTGAGAATCTTCTATCAAGGACCTATCCATAAGTGAGATGTGAGTATCTAGTATAGTATATAGACATGAGTGAGAAGGATAGTGTGATAATTATATGGTGTAATATTTTGATGATGGCCTCTATGTAGAAATATAAAGTACTGGTTTGGGATGTAGATGAGGGGACCTACCCTGACAAATAAGGTAGTGTATATGACTTGATGGATTACCTCTCATGAGTAATAAGGGTTGGTCTATGCCTAAAACTTAGTACCTTAACATATTTCTTCTAGGGGAGGTAGAGACATGGTTAAGACCTGTGCTTTGAAGTTCAGTATTGGATATGATACTGGTTTGGTATCATAAGTTGAAGAAAATATTTTTTATTGATCTAAAGAAGCTATGATTTTTGGTTTTGTTATCCTAGTTAGATAACTATGACTCAATGCATGTTCAGCCATGGTGGACTCTTTAGCACATGATAGTTGATGAACCTGTGAAAGAATAATTATTTTTTCATTATTTATATATGTATATAATTTTGTACATGGGGAACTCCATGAACTCTTAAATATATATATATATATATTCCCACCCTAACCAAGTTGTATGCTACATTTGTAGAGAAAATGTAAAAATTCAAGGTGTTCATAGGATGAAAAGTGGATCAGGACAATATAGCTAGAAGGGATTTCAAGATGGGGTGTGTTGTGCCCTAGGTATAATAGCAGGTCATGTTGTGAATTTTAATCTATCTATATATACATAAGTCATCATCCATATTTCTGATCAGCTCATAAATAAATTTATAATTTTTTGTTATTTTTTTTATTGAATTATACTTGTTTAATTATACATACTTTTACCTGCGCGATAGATATTTTATAGACATAATCTATTATTTTCTTACTCTGATTCAAGTAGATAGTCTTACCACTATATACATTAGTCACTTAATTCTAGTCATCAGCCTCTATCTTTTGGGGAGGTGCACATGAGGTCATGTGGTGACCTAGAACAAGGAACTAAAAGTGAACTTTGGAATATTTTTCTACAAAATGGTATCATTTAACTATATTTTATTTAATATTTTGGGATTTGGTATGGATTTTATCTATGAATGTGTCGAATCTTTTGATGGACTTTGAACTTGTGCATTCAAATGTCTTTTCTATGGGAAGACCGAGTGAATTGGAAACATTATAGTTGTTCAGGGTTATTATTGTTATAATTGATATTATTATTTAAATATGATTTGTTCATTATAGATTTTTATTTATGGTCTTATATATTTTACCACTACTAATAGAAATATGTATGTGTATCATAACTTGAATACTATATTTAAAAAACTAACAAGTAATTATAATTATTTATTTTACTGATAATTGGTTAATTTTTCAATTATTTCATTAATAATTTATATAGAGTCTCCCACATGAATTAATGGTGGAAATATACTCAACTAAGACATGAATTTTTCTTCTAATGAAAATATATTTATGTCATATGGTGAGACGATTTCTCATTTATAGCTATATGGCCTCATATATAATGGATATATAGTGACGCTTTATGTGTTAGTGTAGGCATTAATTTTCTAATAAGTGATTTTAGAATGGGAATCGATTTCTTTAATAATGGAGTGTTGTGGAAAATGTGACAAAAATCACATATATATTTCTTAACATATATATTCCTTGTAGCAATCTACATAACGAAGACGATTAATTGAGAAAATTCATGTGAATTTCTTAAACATGGGATGTGAAACACTTCATGTTAATCTACTATTAATAGAATGTGAGAGGTAAGGATCGTTAATAGACCATTGTTTTATAAATGAAATTTTTATTTAGAATGAATATATATATATATCATTAATAAATGATGTAAAATATTGAAATGAATAACATGTAATTAAAATATATAGAACATTATTATAAAATGAAGCGATTATATGACTATTTGGAATTATTTATAATGAAAAATATACCCATAAGTAACATAGAAGTCATAAAGATTAATTAAAGATTAATATATATTAAGGCTAATATAGAAAGAAAATTGATATAGAATGATGAAGAGTTGAATTAGGCAAGTAAGGTCATCACTTATAAACATCATTTCTTAGAACATTCAAGGTTGATGGAATCACTTGGGCTCATCCATGTCGAATTCTAATAAATGATTCAATAACTAATATATAGAAATAATCTATTATAAGATAAATTCATGTTTATAGAATCCACCTCCCGTGTAATGTTTATAGAATCTCCCAGTGAATGTACAACAATATAAAACTATACCATTTGGATGTAAGATAATTTGATATGGTTTTATATATCTAGGAGTTAGAAGTATAAATATTACACTATTGTATTTTATGATATATTTATATTTAGTTTATTTTAATGTGTCTGATATATTTCTGTACACACAACATTGAGTTTAAACAAAATGTGCCATTATATTAATAATATTATTATCAAATATGATTATTATCAACAATACAAATGATTAGAGGGTATAATTAATATTATATAAACTAATAAATTCATTTATAAAAGATTTCCTAGAGTCAAGAATATATATTTATACCATGGAAATAAGTACAATTTTTAAATAGTACAAATAATATCATTGTATGATAAAATATTTATTTTAAATGTATTACATTTTTTATAAATTATTTTATATTAAAATAAATTAAATATAATTTTGATATAATTTATTTAATTTTAGATAACAAATAATCATTCAAACATTTATTATGAAATGTTTACAAATTAATATAAAATAATTTGAAGATAAAAAGTTGTATTTTTCAAAAATGATTATTATGAGAAAAGTATTTTATCATTATAAATTGAATAATTATTGTTGATGAATAAATCTATTTCTATATATAGATAATATAGTCCATATAATATATTAATATTGATTAAAAAATTTTACTAGTAATGGAATTTTAATAAATTCAATTTTATGACTAAAAATTCCCTCTTGTAAATAAAATATTTTTGTTTTCTTTTAAAAAATTAATTTTCTATTAATTTCATCCACATATACTAATTTAATTTGGTAAAATGGTTTCCAAATTTTACACTATAATTTTCAAATTCATTAATGTCTTCAATTTCATTTGTATTCATTATGAATAGTAATTGAGGAAAAAATTCATTATTATGGTAAAGCTTAAATGATTTAATTATGTGTTTAACAAAAGATATAATAGTTAAAATAACCTAAATAATTATTTAAATCATACTAGATGATATTATTTAGAATCTACACCATAATGTTTTTACAAAATAAGAAAATTTGTTTCATTTTCTTCGTTAATGTGTCATTTTTATATTTTAATATTATTATTATTTAAATTTGTGCCACACACATCACTTATAAATGAGAACCACCTATACTCTGTTATCAATTTCACAAGAGGACTTTTTCTCAAAAAATATCTTTCAAAATAAAATTACAATATTCTTATAAATTTCATTTTAATTTTTCCCAAAAGTCACATCTAATAATACATAATAAGATTTTCAATGGATGAGAATTGAAGAAGTTTTGTATTTTCTTACATATCATTTTCATCATTATATCAGTTAATCCCTCCTCAAAATGTTCAATAAATACTATTCTTGGTTAATTAAATATAATTATTATACTGATATATGGTTCTACAAATTTTAAATCAAAAATTTCAGCTTCCCATCCGCTAGAAAATGATAATGTTGTTCAGGTTTATGTGTGGATTACCATCTCAAAAAAGTAATGTGAATAAGTTTTTATTATATATTTAAATGTATGATAATAAAGTTATATTTAAGTGGTTTTATGAAATTTTATATTTAAATATTATTCTTGAATGGTGAATTATTATTTAACTTCATTTAGTTCTATCCATCGAAAAGTTGAAGCACCACATGTCTGTACATACAGACTACCACCTCCAATACAAGATGTAATTAATTTTTCTTATATAAGTTTTTATAATTAATACTTATTTAATTCATGATATTCTTAATAATCTATATATAATGAAACCATAACTAAGGCTACTGTACTGAAACCATCATACTAAAATATAAATGGAAAGGATACTTGTTTTCACCAGAATGATCATTTTATTAAATAATTGTTAATAAAAGTGTAATAATAAATTATAAATTAATTTTCTATAATAATTAATAAATAAATATTTTTCAATAATAGATATATAATAATTATATTTTTATTATATAGGGGGGTTGAATTTCTGTGAAACAAAATTAGAAATTAAATAAGTGTTTATTATCTCAATATTTTTTCAGTAAGACACATTTTATGTAATGTTATTAATTTGGATTCTATATAGTCATATATTATCCCCTTAATATGTTACATAATGAATAAATATGTATTACCAGTATTTATTATTTCATTTCAATATATTTTTTTCAATGGGTAATTATTCACATGTTACTATATCAATAAGGGGTTGTTATATAACTGCATTTCCTATGGAATTATCGATGTTAAATTTACATTGGGGGGGAAATAGTATGATCTATATCCATAAAATTAAATATAATTTATATTTCAATGTAAATTTCTGTTATTTTCAAGTATTATTATCATACCCTACTGTTTGTTTGTTAAAATGATAGAAAAATTGTGTTACGATTTTTTGACATTAATTATTATTTTTTAGATAGGAATCTTATTCCACAACATTTATGTTCCTAAAAAATTATTGTCTTTTTTATCTAATCAGTATTTTTAGAGGAGGATTATTTTTATAATGTTTACATTTTTTAAAATGATTCAAAATAATCATTTAAAACAATTTATGCATGGAGAACTTCGTACATTCTACCAGAGTGAGAAAACATAATTATCTAGAAACATATTTCGGATGAATGAATCTTCATTTCATCTTGAACAACATTTTCTTGATAATTTATTTGTAAATGTTTCTTAATATTTTCAAAAAAAATCAATATATTTTTTTTGTTTTTAATTATATCAAAATAAATAAATATTTTATATACTTTCAAATGAATGACCAAATATTTTTTTAATTTTATGTTTTATCCATGTAAACTTACTTTATCGACCACCATGATTAACTAGAGATATTAAATTATTATACCATCTAATTAATTTTTTATGATGAGGTTTTCTGATGATGTTTGGTGGATGATTATTTGAATCTATTCAATTTACAATGGGTTTATTTAGATATAAAAAATATGGATTGTTTTTTTATTACATCCATTGTAATTATCTATACAGTTATTATTGTGTGTTGATAAAATTTTTATGAATGAAATTTCATTTCCATGCATTATTCAGTGATAAAATGATGATTTATTTAATGGTATTTTGGTACTCTTATATATACACTACCACAAAACAGGGAAAGGGAAGCACTACCCTTTATCAGCACTAAAGTGAAAGCGCTGATAAAGGGGTATGCCTTTATCAATGCTAAAAAACCACTGATAAAGTAATTCTTTATCAGCTCATTTATTTTAGAGCTATTAAAAAATACCTTTATCAGTTCTTTTAACGAACACAGATAAAGGTTTTGGCGGTTTTTATTTAATAACCCTAACAGGCCCTCCTCGCTCGCACGTGGTCAAGATTTCGTGGAAGCTGAACCAGGACCCTCTCCCACTGCGACCTCTCCTTATCCTCATCCTCCTCCTTTTCATCCTCCTCCTCCTCTGCTGCCGCCACTGCTTTCGCCCACTCTTCTGTGACTGTCGCTGCCTCTGCGGCCACTGCTGCCTCTATCGCCGCCACTACCTCCACCCCCACTGCTGCTACCTCTGCCGCCATCGCTGTCTCCACTGCCTCCGCCGTCTATAGAAGGTTTCCATTCATCCTTTTTCACTAGTGATACCATATTTGGGTAATTTAGTTATTTTTTGAGTCTTCTAAATTAGAGAAATTTCCTTAATTTTTTCTTATTTTTTCATGGAATGTAGTTATTATGTCTTAGATTATGATGCCTTATGTAATATTGAAAGGTAATTATAGTGTTAGTGTATCAACAATCCTCTTAGAGATTTGTGGAGTTCTATGATGTCTCATATGTTTTATCTTGGCGAATTCTCCTCTTATCACTATCCAAGAGTGATATTTTCTTATTAATTCAAATAATCATTGATTCTACCATTATTGATATTCATTTTCAGGTAATTTTTTTTCAACTGATTGAATTTTTCATCCATGTTCCTTTATCTAAAACCATTTATTTATATGTAATTGGTTCTGGAAGATATTAGAGAGATATATTATTCTAGTTGGTGTGTGAAAATGTATTAGGATACAAAACACCTGATGAACATTGATGTTAATTTTGAGATTGTGGTAAGAAGTTCCGTAATAAATAAGTCCTTGTATATGGTATTTCCAAGATTAATGGTTTACGCTTGATTCCCTTTCATGATGTTATTGCTAGAAAGAGTGTGGGTAGACCTTGAAACTCATTCTTTATATATGATTTAATGGTTTGTCTATATCCCCTTGTGAACCATTCTTGATATTCCATATTATTCATTTATATAGTGAATATTTGTTATTCTATTGAATTACCTATAGAACATGCTTGGGTCAAGAATCCATCAGATATAGGATGAGGTGGGAGAATTCCATGAAAGGGTGATGTGTTATCCAATTGTGTCAAACAATTTGGTTGGGACATTCCATCATCTAAGGATAACAACCACCATCATGGTGGGATTGTGGTGTTCTTAAAAATGACCATCATTAGGATAGGACATGTCGTGAAATTTGCGATAATAGAGGATTGATCAGGGCTTACTCATTTGGGATATATTATCTAGAATAAACTTGTGGATTATCCTAGTAAGGAGGAACTATTGGTCAAGTATTACCCAATGTATGTTCATGTTTTATTTTTTTAAGTCTGTTGACCAAATTCTATCGAAGGTGGGTTCTATAATTTATTGTTATCTTAAGGTGTTTTTAACTATTGTCTGGGTTGATTTCGGTTTTAGTGGGTTCATGGGGTTTGTGGGATATGGAAAATGGTGTACTCGGTATTAGATTGTTTTATTCTCATGGGTTACCCCAATTTTATGTTTTCTTTTCAGCTGGAAATCTCCTCTGTTGTGCGCCTCTCCTCTACCATGAACGCACCTCTGGCGTTTTCTAAACGACACCTTCACAGTGAGTTTTATCCTTTTACTCATTGGTTTCCTCCTGTTCCCATGTTCTTAATGTTTGATATTGATGGTTATAATGTGAAATGTACGGGCTAAATGCCCCGCCGAAAATCGTGGTCATTGGTGGTCCTTGTTTTCGAACTAAATGAATTGAATGTTGGTTAGATCTTATTAAACATTGGAATATAAAAATTGGTAATTTACATATACTTGACTTATAAATGAACACCCCAGGATGATAAAACTTCTGTGATAACCACTGAATTAACAAACAAAACTGAATAAGGGATGCTTTGTAAAATCTAAAATTGTGATTGTTTGGATTGTATGGTGTTGTGATTGTGATCATGATTTTGTTTTTGTATGGTGGTGCAGTTGTTGGCGTGATTGATATGACATTTGTTTTCCATGTTTTAGTTCTTCCACCAATGAATATCAATCCAAACTTTACCCATTTCAATGGAACCACCACTTCGTTACTAGTGCAATTCTACCGAATACTAGAAATCCACTTATAGAGGACTCTATGAGACACTTTAAAATACATGGTATATAGTCTTGTTAAATGTAACATGCTTCACCATACATGGATTTCATAAAGATTTTAATTCCACAGAACATTTGTCTCCAAAATTTACACCACATGACTAATCTTCTGACTCAAACTTGGAATAAGTTTCATTTTAAATGTTACATGTCATGTGAACCTAGGTCACACACAATGTATCTCCAAGACATATACTTCATCATGAAACCATGTACATTCCATGAAATAATGGTAGAACCATATGACATGTGTTTTACTTTACTCAAACCATGTATAGATACCATAGAAACTAGATTTGTATAGACGATACACCCCTAGTGGTCATGTAAGGACTCCACACCGTGTATTCCACAAAAATGTGATATATAGCTGGTGTGGTGACTCAGTATGAATCTATAGTACACACCTTTAGCTCAAGTTGTTCTATATGTCATGTATTTTCAAAGGCATCATTCAGTCTTTGTAAGACAAACTGGGAATTAATTTGATATATGTCAGATAAAATCAGGTATTTAACCATACACGATGTTCACCCTACTGGACACACCATGTATATGGATTCCACATGAGTTTAGAGGCATTTGTACCGTGATTTGTTTATATAAACCCCAAAAAATGTTACTTGATTAATTAAAACATAATATTAGGCAAGTTCGAGATCGAACCCATAAAGACGATGAATATGAATAAAGAATGGATGAATGCCAATCGGTTAACAAAAGTGTATAAAGATGGCGTGAAAGAGTTTATCATGTTTGCATAAGATCATGCATGTGACCCTTCTCAAATCCTTTTTCCGTGTTTACAATGTTTTTATTCAAGACAAATTAGTCCAGAGGAGTTGGAAGAACACCTGATCTGTCACAGAAAAGATCGAAGTTATACATGTTGTAATAAATATGGGGAAAAACGAAAGTAGGTAGGGGCTTAGATAACACAGAATTTTATAGATCATCTAATACGATTACAAGCATGAAAATTGAAGACGATTGTATGGAGGGTGTGATTACAGATGTTAATGATGTTGAAGATCATATTGAGGAAATGACAAGGAAAGTTGAAGATAAACTTCGTGATTTCCCAAAATTGTTTGAGAAGTTAAAGAGTTCTGTAAAAATTCCATTATATGTGGGTTGCACTAAATATACAACATTATCAGCTATATTGAAGCTGTATAATTTGAAAGTAGGAAATGGGTGGAGTGACACTAGTTTTATGGAACCACTTGCTCTCCTGAATGACATGCTCCCAAAAGATAATGAACTCCCAAGCCGAACATACGATGACAAATGAATGCTATGATCGATGGGTATGATCTATGTAGGAATACATGCCTGCCTGAATGACTGTATGTTGTTTCGCAAGGACCACAAATCACTTAATGAATGCCCAAAGTGTGGTGCTTCTCGATACCAGAAAGTTGAATCTAGTCCTATTAAAGTTGTATGGTACATTCGAATCATTCTAAGGTTTAGGCGCCTATATGGAAGTGAGGAGACTACATGAAAATTGACATGGTATGAAGAAACAATAATTAATGATGGGAAACTACGTCCCCCTACAGACTCTCCTTAGTATAAGAGAATTGATCACGAGTATCCTAAATTTGGGAACAAGCCGAGAAACCTTCGTCTGGCATTATCTACTAATGGGGTTAATCCTTTTGTCATTCAAAACAGTAGTCACAGTACATTGATGGTTATGTTGGTAAAATATTACTTACCATTGTGGTTATACATGAAAAAAAAATACATCATGTTATCTATGCTTATATCAGGACCAAAACAACCGATAATGATATTGATGTTTATTTAGCCCCATTGATTGAGGATTTGAAAATATTGTGGGATTCAGGTGTTACATAGTATGATGCTTACAAAATGGAATATTTCACTTTTAAAACCATGTTGTACGGGATGATAAATGTCTTTCCTGCGTATAGAAATTTTTCAGGATATATCATTAAAGTATCTCAAGGGTGTCCCATTTGCGAACACGGTACACAGTCAATTAGGTTGAAACATTCATCGAAAATAGTGTTTCTAGGAAATCGTAGATTTCTACCCCAACGACATAAGTACTGATCTTGGATGATATCATTCGATGGAATTTCAGAAGAATGTAAAGCACCGTATCAACTAACAGGTGATCAATTGTTTGAGAAAGAAAATTATTTGGACACTACCTTTGGTAAACCGTTTTCGAAAAAACTTACGAAAATTGGTTTGAAAAAGAGATCAGTTTTTTTTGAATTACCATACTAGAAATGTCTATATGTCAGAAATTTTCATAATGTTATGGTTGTTCAAAAAAATTATTTGATAGTGTCATCCACACATTGCTAAATTCACTTGACAAAACATAGGATAGAATTAAGTCTAGATTGGACATGGTTGAGATGAGAATATGAGAAGAGTTGGCACCAGTGAAGGGTGAAAAAAACATTTCTTCCTCCTATTTATTACACTCTTTCCATGATGGAGATATATCAGTTTTGCAACTTATTGAATGATGTAAAGGTTCTATAGGGGTATTCATCAAATATCAATAACATCATGTCAATGAGTGATTTATAATTAAAGGGTCTGAAATCACATGACTTCCATGTTTTGATGAAAGATATAATTCCTATAGCTTTACATAGTATTTTTCCCAAGAATTTCCACCATACATTAACAAAGCTATGTTTCTTCTTCAAAGGTTTATGCATCAAAGTTATAGACCTGGCGAAATTGTCAACTATGGAAAGAGACATTTCTGTCATATTATGTGAATTGGAAATGTTCTTCCTGCCAACATTTTTCTATATGATGGTTTATTTGATGGTTCATTTGGTGAGATATATTTGACTATGTGGTCCTGTACATTATAGATGGATGTACACCACTGAATGGTTTGTCGAAAACTGAAGTCGGCCAGAGGGTTGTATTGCAGAGCAATATATTGTTGAGGAAGTCGTTGAATTTTGTACCGAATACCTGTCTACTGTGGAAATCATTGGCCAACCAAAATCTTGTCACCCTGAGTGGTTTGAGGGTGAAGGAATTTCTAGAAGAGAGGTTGTCACAATCAATATTATTGACCGGGAGCAGGCCCACCTTTAAATTTTTCATAACAGTTTCGACGTTGACCCATATGTTCAAACCCAAAAAGAAATACTTAGGCGTTTGAATACTTCTAGGGATGAAAATATATATTATATAGACATAATTGATAGTTTATAGGATGATTTTGGGACCATATTTTTAAGCAGTTAGATGAAAATCTAGACTCAATTTCAGAATGACTTCGATGGAAAGCAGGAGGAGGGAGTGTGTACGTATTATCTTACAATGCATATGAAGTTAATGGTTATGCATTATATAATAATGAACATGATAAAGATAGTACCATGCAGAATAGTGGGGTTACACTTTTGGCTGAGGCGATGCATGTTTTCGGTGCTAAGGAAAAAAATTAAATTTATGCGAATACGTTATACTTTGGCATTATCAAACGAATATAGGAGTTGTATTACACGACATTTAAAGTGCTGATTTTTCAATAAAAGTGGGTTGATAATAGGAGTGTTATTAAAATAGAGGAATTAAGATTCATGAAAGTTGATTTTAGTAAGGAAGGGGAGAAAGGTGAACCATTTATAATGGCATCATAGGTAGTACAAGTATTTTATTTTCCAGACCCCACTAACTGAAATTGGTCATTTGTTCTGTAATCGACCAAAAAAACTGAAGGGTCATATGAAAGTTTAACGGAGGTTAACCCTTTTATAGGGACTTTATAATCATTTCTCAGCGGTCCCAATGTAGACGACTTTTTGTATGTCATAGGAGACCATGATTAATGGATTTACATAGTCGATAGAAGAGTCAAATCTCGTCCTCCTTTAAAGAAAAAAATAGAGTACAATAATCAGGTTATTTGTTTATTGTAATATACATTGTGTTATTTTATGTTATTATATGTTCACTGTTGTTTTTATGTAATATAAATTATATATTAAACCACTTCTACAGATAATGACTTCTGCACCTACTGATGCACCCAATCCTGAGTCATAAAAGGTCTCTCAACCAGCAGCTGGTGGTCCCTGTGTAGAGCAACAATAGGTTTCACAACTAGCTACCGGTGGTCCCACTATAGATAAACAACATGTTTCTCAACCAGATGCTAGTGGTCACAGTGCAGAGCAACAACAGGTTTCTCAACCTGTTGTTGCTGGTCCCAGTGCTGAGGTACAACATGTTTCTCAACCTATTACTGCTGGTCCCAGTGCCGATGCTAGCGCTCTGGGGGAACATATTGATGATACTTCTGAGGAAATGGTAGGAAATGAAACCCTTAAAGTCCAAAAAAAAAATAGCATCGTAGTTTTACAGTGTTGTCCAAAATACATAAGGATAAAGTAAAAGGAATCAAATTTGAGGTGGGATTGAATGAGCGAGGCCAACATTTTAACCATAGTAGAGCCATATTTAGTAAGTACATTGGAATCGTCACTCAGCAACACGTGCCGATTGTTGTACAGTAGTGGCACCATGTTGCCACTGGGCTGAAGACACTAATGTGGGAAGAGATTATAGTAACATTATGATATCTTTTTTTTAATTTATTAAAATAAAATAAAATACCTGAAAATTGACTTACTCTTCATCATCTATTACAGAGTGCATTTATAGTAGATTCCTCGCATAAGGAATATGTATTAAGAGTTGAAGGAAGTATTCATAGAGTTTTATGCACAATTTTAACGAAATATCATCTTAATGATGCAGAAGGTAAATCAAGCCTCACCCACCTCCTCTTTATGGACACTTGATATCCCAAAGAGCATGGGATTCGTTTAGAAACTGTCGTGGGGAGTAGACATTTCAAGTACATTGTGTGGGGTAATACGTTGTTTGACGTTTGCTTGTATTCATCACATTAATTGATAGTTTATTATTTATGAAAAGACAATTGTGTGATAAAAAAATGTGCAATGGAACCACTGAACCATTACCGTAAAGCAAGGATGGGGTACGCTTCACTTGAGAAAAAATTGCTGCGTCTTTTAAATCTACCATACTACTTGTATGTGTCATTAAACAACACCATAACCATGTTTCTCTATTTATATGCAGATTGATGAATCAAAATAGAAAGCCTTATCCATCCCACGTCAGGTGCTATGGATGGAGGCTCATATAAATAAAGAGGGGATACTGATAGATGAAAACACACAAAATTTTTGAGAAACTTTTGTATGTGTGACATAATATAAATTTTATTTGTTTAAATCTATATTACATTACAATAACTACTTATTTTTCTATATTTTCTATCTGACATAGTCACAATAATCAACAACAGCCGCACCAGATGCAGACAATCTTTCAGCAGCCTTGAAGCAGCTAGAACAGTACGACCACGTCAGAGGTGCGGGTTTTGGGGTGACACCCGGAATATATTTTCAATAACAAAAACAAGCGGAGGATCAAAATGAAAAAATGGAAAGTATTCAAGACAAATTATCTATTTTTCAAGATAATTAGAATACCAGATATAGATGATAGAAAAATTGATGGGGGAGAGGCAAAGAGAAGAAACAAGTCAACAACAACCCATGTGTGACGATCCCGCCCCAACCCCGACCATCTTTGAGGCTAGCCATTCCCCTAAAAACCTGACTTATCTGAGGTAATCAAAGTTTTAATAATTTTTTCTGTGTAATGTGATTCACATAGACACTAATACCATTACTGTACTAATATTATATAGGGTGAAAATGACTGTGATTTATATCTATCAACTCCCACTTATCACCTTGTAGTGAGGGCTACAGTGTTCAATATGCAGAACGACATGCTACACAACAGACAACATCCAAAAGATCATCTTAGAGTGTCAATTAAAATAGCTAATGAGCCGAGTGCCAAGCTACATGTTTCAAATGACGATGACGACATTCATATGATTGAACAAGCTGTTGGAACATTCATCCCATGGAACAAAATTCTTGTAAATAACATGTCGACAAAAAGGTATCCATTTCCAATTTATTTTTTAAGGTGGAAATTTATCATTTAATGAAAAAAGTTCTGAACCGATTAATGTTATTACAGAATGAAAAATAAAATGGGGTGAAACGAAATATCAACTCAAAAATATCTCAAGGATCATCCAACCGATTGAAATGGTCTACTAAGAGCACCTTCACCCCACTCGTTCTATACCCACAGTTAATATCATTACAAGCTCATATGGATGCAATGTTGAAAGATGTAAATACTCACACAATTGATTTTGAAAAAAATATCTATGGAGAGGAACCATCTGATTTCATTTGTGCTGAAAATTTAAATGAACTCCTAAAGTATGAATGGCTAGGTGCCTCAGTTGTAAATGTATACATGAGGTATGTTTTCATTATTTGATTTTAAAAAAGTTGATACACTCTAATAATTATGACTAAATACATTTTATATTTTTCACAGGCATATATATGAAAAAACATTGAAGGTATTTCCCCATGAAAAAATTTTGGACTCATTAGTCCCCACACCACCTCTTCAAAAGATGAAATAAATTCTGATAAAGAGGTTGAAATAATTTCATCCCTTCTCAAATCGTTTGACAAAAAAATTATGGATGAAAAAATCTTTTAAATAACAACGATGCAGGGGCAAAACACAAAAATTTATTCATATCAACTATATTTTCTTTTTTTTCTTTACTTATTCAATTTTGTATTTTTAGGGCGCATTGGATGCTGATTACAATCAATTTGGATACACCAAAGATTTATTTTCTATATTCAATGCATGGATTTCCAACAAACTGACCATGCATGATGGTGTTTGTTAGTTTGTAATACACTATATTCAACATTTTAAAACTAAACATTTAGTTATATAATTTATGTTATTTTTTAATGAGGATTCTGTTATGATAGGGTGGTGCATCAATATCGTCTAATGCATGGAATGAATACAGGGCATAAGGATAAGAATGCCAACAAGATCTACAACTGGAAAAGTATCCTGGTATATATAATAACATTTCACTATCAGAACACATATCAAAAAAAATTACTTATCGTTGTCGATGTTTTTGCAGTTTCCTAAACAAACAAACAGAAAGGTCTGTGGTTATTATGTTTGTAAATTTATGAAAGAGATCACATTTCGTCAACAAACTAGCATCCCTAACGAGGAATTTTCAAAAATAATTAAGATTTAATTTAAAATATTTATTAATCCTTTTTTATTTATATTTTTTCAGTACTACCATGACTGTCATAAAAACTCATATTCCGAAGATGATATAGATGTGTTTAGAAACGAATGGGCAGCATACCTGAGGGAATATTGTACACAAACAAGATGATGGTGAATTCCTACTAGTTATGTTATCAATATATGATAGTTGATTATCCTCCAAACTTATTTTCTGAATAAAATTGGATGATGAAGAAATTAAATATTAGAGCAGATCAAGATACAATGAACACAATGACTTCCTTCAATCATTGGTATCATGATTTTTGATGCACGAGATAATGGTTATCGTTGAGGGACTTTTGGAACTATTGGATACTCTTCTTCCTTAAATGATCTGTAAGATGGATATCCCCTTACCCATTTTTCTCAAAGGCGCACGGTATAATAAGGCGCAAAGGCTGGTTGGGGATGTGGTGCAAGGTGTGGCGTGAGGCGCAAATAAGGCGCATAGATGAATAGTTAATTATCAACAGTTTTAAATGATATTTTCAAATTTTAAAAAATTAAATTAAAAAACAATACAAATTAATACATTGAATCAAATGAAATGGGATTGAGGTGCAAGTAAGTGATGTTTGTAAAGTATGTTATGTTTTTTTATTAATATATTGAAATTTCTATTTAATTGAACATACCCCGATTTCTTGTGGTGCACCATGGTTTTCACTGATCGAACTCTCCCACGCCAGATTTTCATCATCCTGTCTTGATCTTCTTCACCATCCTAGATTTCATCGCCCCCTGATCTCCACTGCCCCTGTTTGCTATATATGTAGCCATGATTTCCACCCTCTCCGCTAAAGCTTTTTAGAAAGGATGTATGTTTTTTTTCTAGGGGTGCGCCATTACAGCGCCTTATTCCCTAGCACCTCCTGAGATGGCATGTGAGGAGAATGCCTTTGGCGCGCCTCTGTGTGGTCGCCTTGCCTCACCTGTGATGCGGCACGCCATCCATGCCTCGCCTCGCCTCTCACCAAGGCGCCCTTAGGCATGCGCCTTTAACAACAATTCCCTTAACATCAATTTGGGATTATTATAAAAAAGTTTATATATATATATATATATATATTATCTTTATCAATATATTGGATTTGGTTACTCTCTTCCATTCGAGGTGAAGATGTGTGGGGTATTCCACTACCTTTTTAGAATCTGGCTGTTATTCGCATGCTAGGTAATCTCATATGAAGGTATTTAAGTTCTGATTCTCGAACGAAAGCTATGTGTCACCCGGTTAATCCCCACGTTTGTGTGGAATTGGATGCTTCCCAGATACCTTTTGATCACATATGGATTACAATTAGAGAAGAGTATAGGTGATAAAAGCAGGTGGTTTATGAGGACTGGATGGATTATTATTTTGTTTGTCACCACTTGGGTCATTCAGTGGGGGTTTTCAAGAAGGGAGGGCCCTGTAAGGCACGCTGTTCAGATTCCTAGGTGTCAACATGAAGGGTAGGAGGTGCTTCAGTAAGGGTTTCCGAGTCTGGTGCGGGGGTGGGTCCAGGACAGGAGAAAACGGGACCTGAAGGTGTGGGTAAGGAGCCTCACCAAATGGTGGTGGAATGGAAACTGGTTGAGGACTATAGAATGAAGGTTTTGGCTGGTCTTGGCTCTGTTCGAGGAGAAGAAGATGTCTTGAGTAAGGAGTTGGAGGGTGGTGATAAGGTGGTACCTGTTCTAGAGGAAGAAAGACCAGAAGGAAGTGGCGGGGATGCTCAACCTACAGTGGTGGATGATCAGAGGGAGGAGTTCAGTAGAGAGTTGGTCGAGGATAGCCAGGGAACTGTAGCGATTTTTGGTAGGGTGAATGCCTCGGAAGGGCCAGTGCTGGTTGCTGAAGGGGATCGCTTCAAGGAACAAAGTGAGGGGAAGGTTCTTATAGTTCAACCGAAGACTAGGGGGCTAGAGGTACTGATATATCAGCTATGACTTTTATCCCTTTAAGCAACAGGTTTAAAGGCCTTTCCAATTTTAGTTTTGATTCTGGTTTATGTCCTAATTCAAAAGGTGGGGGTGTTGGTGCGGGGTTATCCATGGAGGAGAACATTGGTGGATGTTTGGGTCAAGGGGAAGTCTCTAGGGATGTGAATAATTCTACTGATGGGGTTAGATGTCTTGTTAATATTGAGGATAATAATTTGAACCAAAGAAGAAGGAGTAATAGTGGGGGAAATGGTTGTGCCTTAGAGGAATTTCTCGGTAAATGGAAGGAGCATGATGGAGGTGATAAAGAAAATATGAATGGACCAGATAATCATTCGTACAATGATATAGTAAAAGGGGGGGAAAGAGGATGGAAGAGTCTGAGGGAACCTTGTCAGTGACTCTATGAATAAGAAATAGGAATGACTACTCTTATCTCCCGCGCCCAACACGAACTAGATCATCGTTTTAGTAGGATAGTGGGATGATTATTGCCTTTAAAAAAGCTTTCTTGGTCAAACAGTGTTGTGGAACCCAACCGCCTCTAGATAAGTCGAGGAGGTGGGATGTTGGTGATTTTGGGAGGCGGCATGGACCAGCTTCAATTTGGGAATTGGCCACTGTGGAAGATGAATATGGTATGGGATGTAGAAATGTTTACGGGTACTATGATCTGTATTGTGGTGTTGTTTTCTTTCGTTTGAGGTTATATTTCTACTGTTGGTTGTGGAGGTTTAGGTATTTTGTTCTGGCCTTGCCTTGAACCTTGATTTCGGTACCGAAAACCCATAATCCGGATTTGAAAATGGAAAAAAATGATTAGTCCAACAGGTGCTCTATGGACCAACCTTTTCCATAACCCCCAATGGATAACTTCAGGTATTATAAGAACTGCTCATTCCCACACCCTTTACTATGGAAGATAGAAGGTACTATATTGGGAACCCCATTATAAGCACCAATAGATATAACCTGGTAGGAGCCTATAACATCCAAACTTCAAATACATGGCAGTCTAGTATGTATCATCAACAAAACCCTTGGAGCATATATAAGATATTCAAACGTATAAAGACCATTTCATGATTTGTTTTCATTTCTTATGTAGACTAACATGAGCACATATATCTTGGGAATGTTCTTGGGTCCCCTATGTGTCATAATAGCCTGAAATCCGCATGAAAGTCCCAAAATACACAAACCATCCATCAAATATTTACCTACCCAGGTCATCACATCACAATGGGGAAGGAACTCTCGCTCTATAGTCATCTCTCCTAGACCTATGAACTAATGAAAATAAATGTTATAACAGGCAAAAATTGCCATTTTATTAATTTATTCATTCATATTAATGTTTAATTTATTTCATTATTGTATTAATAACATAATATTTGTTTTCTTATATAGGTGAAATCTTTTTTCCTGAGTTCGAATTCATTGTTCGTAAACCACCGCCATGGAAGAAAATTATTTAGAGTGGATAATGGATGAAAAAAGGATGAAACATCCATGTTTTTAACTATTTTTTGGTTAATTGTAATAGTAACCAAATTAAACATTGTCTGAAATTTATATAGTAGTGTGTTGTTTTTTATTCATGATTTCAAGTAAATGTATGTTGCATTTTTGTTCTTCTGTTCTTTGTGTGGGGGTGTTATTTGTGTTGTGTGCAGGTGTTGTCATATGTTTGGATGTTCTATGCAGGTTCTGGTTTTGCAGAGGAACATTGGACTTTATCAGCACTAGTAATGTGCTGGTAAATGGATAATATATCAGCACTCAAAACAGTGCTTAAATAGGTAGTGTTTATCAAGGCTCAAAATAGCACTGATAAAGGTAGTGTTTATCAGCACTATTTTTAGCGCTGATATATTATACATTTATCAGTGCTGATAAAGACTACCTTTATAATCTCTTGCTTAGAACCGATAATGGAACACCATTATGAGCGTGTTTTTAGCGCTGATAAAGGTCCCATTTTATTAGCGCTATTTTTTGCACTGCTAAAGGGGACCCCCTTTATCTTCACCGAGATTAACAGTGCTTTTTAGCACGGTTAAAGGTGGTTTTTAGCGCTATTATAATCCCTTTTTGTAGTAGTGATAGTTTTCACTGTAACATGGGTGGTTCTGAAATTATTTATCCCACTATTGAATTGGGTAAATATTAAAATCTCATGATATAATATGGGATAGATTGGGAGTAATCCACGTTTAGCAAGGGACTCTTCCCAAAATTATAGTATTTGTAGTGAGCATTGACAGATGAAATTATGGAATGGGGATTTAACCTAGTCTAATAAGAGACTATTTACACTATTATTTTCTTTATAGCGTTCCTTGAATAGAGAAAAATTGGAATGGGGATTGAAGACAATCTCCTTGGAGACTTAATGAATTCGGATAGTCTTGGTAGTTATCCTTGACGTGGGAAAATATTTTATATGTTTATCAGTATACCAAATAATATACATATCTTATTCATGCAATACATTCTCGGGTAATTGATTGACTAATTGTGATTCTCAAATTTTAAGACCTATGTATTTTATTATGTAAAATCCTTATGTGATGACTTAGGATTTAAGAACATTTCCTAATTGGGTATGAATTTAATAAGATATGGTAATTTTATGAAACCCTAATAGTTAAATTTTTATAACATATGATTATTGATTCATATCTCGTATGTGTACCACCACTAAAAATCTAAGCTCATTGTTTCATAATTTTTTTTTCGGATATGAAGAAGTGGTTTATTTTGGGTATTTTATAAAGGATTTTATTATAGGATAACATTTTTAGAGATATTGAATATCATTAATGATATAATTTTATTACGTATCTAGTATCTACAGAAACTAAAATATATATTGTTATGGAATGTATTAGTGTTTGGTTTGTTGAATACTCAACTAAAATTATTTAATATTTAGGTATGATATGAATGAGTCATATTATATTTTATTAGATATGTGTTAAATTATTTATGGATATTAATAATATATTACATAAGTCAAATCACTAAGGATAATTTTCTTATAGGATGAAATCATGATGATTTGATAATGTATTGTCCATGTGGTTTTGAACAGGTGAAACACATTTGTTGATATAAATAAGAGTATGTAGGATATGGAGTAGATGAACCATGGTTAAATAATATAAAAAGGGACGGTTTGATATTAACTTGATCTTTAGTTGGTACTTGAAAAATATTTCTAACTACACCTCTAGTTTAATACTCGCAGGAGATATTCAAGGGATACATAACATTATCTTTATAATCCAATATGATGTACATGAGGATAGAACCTATGAAAATATATGACAAACCTATGTGATAAATGATGTTAATAATTTGTCATGGGATAATAAGAATATGTTATAATTTAGTAAATAGTTCAAATTATTGGTATGATTTTATGATTTCTCACTCTGATTAAAAATTAAAATTCATTCTCTATGATTTTTGGTTTCATTAAATCGATAATCCCAGGTGGAACTAAGATGAAAATGCGTGTAAACGATAATGCGGTGGTTATCTGAATAAAGAACCAACCCGGATAGAATATAATGACATGGAATTAAACATTACATATTCATGAGTTCTAGGTCAAAAAACACTCATGCAACTGATAATCATTTCAGGTATTGAGTTCATTAAATTATTTCAAAACACATTGATAAAAAAACATTATAATTCAAATTTCACACTTATTATGAGTATAAATTTTTCCCATAATAAAATTATTTAAAAGTGAAACTTGGTTTATCTTTATTAAAAGTATTCTTGAATTTCACGTTGACTTATTTTATTCCTTTACCCAAAATAAAAACCTATGAAAAAAAATATCATAAAAATAAAATGAGCACAACAAATATCATGAAGGGAAATAAATAATTACTCCATTAATCCTATAAAAAAAATATGAAAACCTAGGAAAAAACATTCTATAAAGATTACCCTTTTTTCCAAAATTTGCATAATTTTTCTTTTAAATATATCATTTTCGTGCATTTTAAAATTAAAATATTTTTGTCAAAACACAATAGAAAACATCTAAAAGAAATATTGGAGACATAGGGAATTATATTCATAGAACCCTTGCTTAACACTTTTTTTAATAACTATACAGCCAACATCCAATATAATTATCCTGAGAACATAATCATTACCCAAAGATTTAGTGTCATATCTAGGCGTACCCATAATATAATATATATCAACCTCACATATGATCTATAATGGGGCTCATCCCATTACATAAAAAAGGATAAACTATTGTTAAATTAATGAAAAATGCAATATTGTATCTTTTAATCATAAAACACTTAGATTAATCATTTAAAATCATATAAAAAACTCTTTCTAATATCAAAATACTATTTTCTCTTAAAATCCAATTTTTAGGTAAACAATACTATGAAAAAATGGGATAATATTTATTCATTCAATAAAACAATAATGTTTGTAAAGGATTATAATCATCCAATTATTGTTATAGTGGTGAAAAAAATTGTTGTTGTCAGATATTCTAAAATTGAGAATTCTTTTTATCTTTTCTAATAAAAGTCAAACATTCCGTAAAAGTATTAATTTTTTAAAACAATTATAACAAATTCAAAATTTTTAAATAATTCTTTTTTCAACATTTATATCAACATAAAAATTTATTCATAAAATAATATTAAATATATATAAATTGAATAAAATTAGATCAAAATTAGTATTTAATAGAATATATTCTAAATGAAATCCCTTACATCAATCCATAAAAATTGTTCCACATTAAAATAATTAATAAACTAAACTACGGTAAAATATGAAAATAATCATCCATTAATGAATAAATAATAATTCCATTGATCTTTTATTATAATAATCACAAGAACGAGAGTGATTTAAAAAATAAATCATTAAATCATTTAAAATAATTTTTTATGTTAAAGTGTCCCTTACATGGGGACAAAATCCTGATATATGTTATATTTATTCATGAATAATAAAATTATTTTAATTATTTAATTTCCAATAAATCATTTTCATGTTTAATATTCATTTTATTTTATCTCTTACCATTATATACTCAATTATTAAATCATTTAAGTTCACTTTAGTAGTTTTGATGGTATTAACTTTATATGTCAACAATGATTTATGTAGGTCGACTATGGTCAAAAAAGTAATTAATAAATTACATATTTAATAATAGTAATATTAAAATTATCTTTTAATTGTATTAATTTTTATTTTGAAACTAATATTTAATTGTATTTTTGAAAAATGAACTATATTACAATCATGGATATGGTAGGTGGAACGTACACATGAGTAACGTTTCAATTTTTCAATGATCATTATGGAAATAAGGTAAGTTATATTGTATATTCCTTGAATTGAAATCATATAAGATATACCATATTATTTATTTTTATATACTCATCTGTATCATCCATGTGATGTGGTTATGTAAAATTAATCATATCACTTCGTCGAGGCAGTAGTCCACACCTACACATGAATAACTTTATTATATTTTAGTGTGTGTAAAGGAATGATATAAAATGATATATTTTCATTTAAAAATAACTAAATTTCATGATTATAATATATTTATATAAGTTCATACATTGAATCCATTATTAAAATAATACTTAAGAGGTAATTAGGGGAAAAAATTATATATGTTTGCGAAGTGGTAGTCCATTATACACAAGAATGATGACTTTGTTTTCCATTTGCTGGAAGAAGAGATGAATATGAGTTACTAAATTAAAATAATAAACTATAAATATTTATAAGATACTTTTTTAATTATAATATAATTGTTTAATAATATTTTAAAGTGGTGTATGAAGAAACAAGTCAAAAAAGGATCTATTAAAAATGATATGCATTTTTTGAAACCAAATCTTTTTGATTATAAAGAAATAAATATTATATTTTAATTTTAATAAAACCAATGAGTCTACGATATAGATTGGAACGTAATAAATAGAATTTTATAGTTATTTTATGATCATAAATTCTTTGAATGTGTGAAGTGGAGAGGATAGGGGGTGACCTTTTATAAGTGGAGGAGGGGACACCGTTGGAGTTTTTGACATTAAAAAGTAATACCCACATTTCTAACTTGTTAAATGATCAAAAAAAGACCATTATCCAAAATTATATAAGTAAATATTATAATATGCCCATAAAAATAGGGTTTATATAAGTTTTAACGTCATTTTAACCATTATCTTTTCATTTTAACCCCTACTAAGACTATTTTAACTACAAATGATGAAAAATATTTTTTATTTTTTTCACTATTAATTATTAAAAACATTTATTTGAATATTTTATATAATATAAATTATGATAATTTAAAATATTTTATCAACTTAATAAATATAATTTCACATAATTAGTATAATTTTATTTATAATTAAACCCACTAATGTCATAAAAAAGAGGCTTTTCATTAAAAGTATTTTTTAAGCATGAAATGACTTTATATTAAATCTATGAATTTTAATGATAATTTTATGAGTATAAAAAAATATTTATAGAAATATAGTGTTACTTTTTCTTTCCAATAAATTATTATTAGGGGTTTCATTAATTAACTAAAATACCGAAACATTATGCACATTAAATTAGTTTTTAATAAAAAATCATTTTAAACCCAAATACAAACTTATAGTAAATTATAATATAAAGATGATTCAAATATAATAAGGTGAATTAAATTTATATCACAAAATTTCATTTCACCGAAAAAAATATAAAAATTATTGGCCATTTAAATTACATAAATTTTTAAAAATAAATTACACTTTTATAAATATCACTATTTTTCACAATTCAAGAAAAATTTAATATTTTCTAAAAAATAAATAATTTTACCATATCATTATTTAGATATTAATATTTAAAATAATTTTATAAAAAAATTTGAATAAATTAATTTATAAATTTGACATTTAAATAAAACATTATAATAAATAATTTTAATTATACCAATTAGCTTTTTAGTTAAAAATTACCTAACATTTTTATAATGAATACAACTATCTAATTGAGGAATATTAATAAATATGAAAATAATTTAATCATTCATTAATTGGTTTTTCATATTTATTCCCTTTTGGAAACTATACCCCCATGAATTTATTTTCTTATTAAAAAAGTGGGGAAATATTTTTCCTCATAGAATATTTATGTTCTTTTGTTACTTATTCAACCATATTATTTTTCCATAAAATATTAAACTTGTGAATAAAATAATTCAATAAAAATTTATCTCCTTGGTCAGAAATTGGTATTAGATATTCCACATGTTAATGATTCTCATCCAACTAAATTATATTATAGAACAAAATTAGATGAAACTGGAAAAAGTTTCCTTAAATCTGGAAAAAAATATTTTGAATACTGTAGATAAATGTGGAGGCAATTCCACTCAATAAAAAAATTTCCAACATTATCTAGGATTTCATAGGGTCCAAAAAACATAATATGTTACATTATGTTTTTACTATAAGGAATAACACTTTTCCATTTGATACATTTATATAGAAATGCTCACTTACCTCGAAAGAATTATCTCTTCTCTGGTTATCTGAATGATTTTTATACCACTATGGATCCATCCTCATATGTTTCAAAATCAACTGCACCTTCTCTAACACATCATATATGAACTTTAGACACATTAACACCAATTCTCTAATATCATCCCAAAATTTTGGCATCTGAAATCACTTTCCATATAATTCCTCAAATGGAGAAATATATATATATTAGAATTAAAACAATTATTATTAAAATCTAAAAAAGATAATTATATTGATCCCAAATTCCCATGTAACAAATTGAAAAGTAATGAATCATATATTCCATGCTCTGAATCATGTTTTTAAACAATCTATCTGATTGGGGATAAAATGTCATCCTAAAATTTAATTCAGTGCCCAAGGATTTCAAAAAGCCTTTCAAAAAGTAATATGTGAACCTTGAATCAAGGATTGATAAAAATAAAAGATAGGAACTCTATGAATCATGATTATCTTGTTTTGAGACATTTGAGAAACCCAAAAAATAAGTTTTGTCTCTAAAGTAATGGAATGGTCCATATTTAGAAAATCAATCAATAATAACCTAAATAAAAAATTTACTAGGTGATTTCCATAACAATACCACACTGAAAACCATTGATATATTTTCAAATTTACACTTTTGGAAATTGGAAATGTTGAAATAATAATTTTGGAATTTTTTATTATGTTTATCCTTATTAAATTTCAATCATTTAATTCTAAGGAAAATAATATAATTTTTCATTCTGACCCACCAGTAATACTACCAATGGTCTCCATACATCATTATGCCACTTATATGAAAGGTAAACAAGGATCTTAGAGCATCACTCAACCATTATATCCTAAATAGATAATAAAAAGGCACACATAATCTATTTTTAAATATGAAAACATATTATTTCTCAACATTAAATTGATAATACTATTCATAACTAAATCTATCTTTTATTTTAACAATTGATACTTTTTATGAGCTTTCCATATATTTTCTGAAAGAGATAGTTATAATACAACTAAAAATATATAAGAGGTTCATGTATCCACAAATTATGAAACAAAATACATTAAATTATTTTGAATAGGGTCATATTCTAAATATAACAAATGTAATGTCGTGAATGATATTCTATGTGAATGAATTATATGCTTTTTTCCAGAATCATGAAATCATAATCCTTTGTTTATTCTATCAATCTTCTAGGTATCATTTTCAAGTCCTTATAAGGTATTATTTACTTCAATATTTTTGTTCGATTATATGTATCACACATTCCTCTTTATTGATGTTGTCCCTAATTTTTTAAATAAATAAAAACAATAGTTTCTAATTATAGATCATTTTTATAAAAACATGACTCATGATGTTTTAGATGAAGAGAGGCGTATGAAATTTTTTATCATTATGAATTAGGATAAAACCAAGTCAATTAAAGATAGGATCACTTTAGACAATAAAATTATCATTTCCTAAAGGCATCTCCAAAACTGGTGCATTCTCCAGTATTATTTTTTTCCAAAAATAATCAACACATTCTTTTTCGAGATGAATTTAACTTATTTTTGACTTAATATAGTAGGTGGGCTAGAAATATGACTATTATTTTCAAAAAAAAACTATTACTAGTAAAATAATAATCAAAGAAAAATATGAATCTCAATGACATCTTCTGTCCTTTTCCATTATTCCACTAAAAAATATACTATTAGGGTCCATAGTTAAATCATATTTTGAAATAATGTGTCCATGGAATTTTTTTTTGAATCTAAAATATACCCAGAATAAATTTTCAATGTAGTTTCTTTTCAATTTTGGTTTAAAAAAATTCTTTATGTGTATTTATTATTCATCATAAATTAGATAACACACCAAAATATCATCAGCAAACACATCTAAAATACATTTAATAACTCACGGAGAACACTATTCATATGTTCCAAAAACATAGCTAGTGCATTGTATAACCCAAAGAAAAATACTACAAACTCATAATTCATATATCTATTCCAAATATTCATCGTGGAAATATATAAATCTTTCTTTTAAATTGATGGTACCCCAACCTGAGATCAGCCTTTGAAAAATATTTCTCACCCTAGAAATGATCAAATAAATCCAAGATATAAAGAAAATAATGCTTATTCATAACAGTTATTTTTTCCGAAGATCGATAATCAATTAATGTCCCATTGAACAATAGATTTTTTAAATAAAATTTGTGTGACCCAAGTTGAAGTTATTGGTTGAATAAAAATGATATCTATAGAGTCTTTAATATATTGTTTCAATTCAAAATTTTCCAGTTAATCCATTTGATGAGGATGTCTTGGAATATCCATAGTATTAGTTATATACTAATGTATAAATTTTTCATCTTAATTTGTGATAACACCAGACAAATTATCAAGAAACACATTCATAAAATCCTTAAATAATAGGTCATAAATAAATATAATAGTTTCTTCCCATTCAATAAAATGAGATTGATAAATTTTACTACCATATCCAATCAATTTCTTATCTCTGTGATATGACATCATTAGCCTGAAATCATTGAAAAAAAATTCTTACCTCTTAAATCTATCTTATTTGGATAAAATGAACTCCAATACATACCAATAATAATATCAAACAGTATTATAAGAAAAAAAATTCATGAAATTACATTCAACTAATATCAATAATAAATTTCATATAAATGATTGTTTCTTTAATAACTCAACCTGGAGTTTTCATAATAACATTATATCCTCTCCTAATGTGTTGATATTCCTATAATTATTTAAAATTTCTATATAATGAAATAATATATTTATATATCAAAATTAAAATATAACCTTGTAAAATTTTTAATAAATAATTAACATACCTATCACCACTTCATTTTATTATCTTGTATCAACCATAGTATTAGAAAATTACTTTTCTTCATATTTTTTCTTTCAATGAAAACAAACTCATGACACAAGTTACAATAATTCCATAACATCTTTCCATTGATGCATATTATCATGATCTATTTATTATCAGCTACTAATTTTGTATATAGAACTGATCATTACATTAAAACATTACACATAGGTAACACAACCCATATTCTATAAGGTTTTCTCCAAGATACTTTTGGCCACATTTATCAGAATGCGGTAACATTATCTTTATATATATATAATTATTTGATATTTTTATTCCAATTACCTACCATATATACCTTTTATTATTCTTTTAATTTAAATAAATTTATGTTTTGGAAAATTACAAATCAACATTCTCCACAAAATGAACAACATTATCATAGATTTTTTATTATTATTCAGAAAAACACTTCATTAATTTTTTAATCGTGAGTAAAATATATTAATTTATTATTAATATATTAAAAAAATTCATTTATATACCTAGCCAACCCTATATAATTTTCTTTATATGAACCTATTAAATCATTATACTTTTCCTTATTTCTAGAAATTATTTCTCTATCTTTATTCAAGAAGCCCTATGCAAATATTTCTCTAGAAAATGATTCTTAAATGTGACCCATTACACGGAATCATGATTATATTTCATTGTTTAATTTTTACCAAAGACAGTTTTTTAATAGAAATACCTTCAATGAAATAAATTGAAATAGTTACATTCTGCCATTTTAAACATACCATTAGTTCCAAAAAAACATTCTTTTATGTTGACACATAGGTTGGCTACCACCGGATCTTAGGATCCACTGAATTTTGGTGTGTATTATCTTATAAAATTATATACTATCATCACAATCCACAATAGGAGATATGGATTCCCTCAAGAATTATTACCACCACTATTTATGGATTGCGTTAACTAATTGTTCCTATAAAAAATATATTTTTTCAATTCCAACCATCTCAGGATACTTATTTGTATGTATATTTTACTCTTGATGATTTCCTATTACAACATCCATAAATCCTCTCTGGATTAAAAAAACATATTGTTAATGAAGAAATTTGGTAATCATCAAATTCTGTATCATTTTAACTTTACTATAAACTATAATCGTACAATGGGTTGCAATTAATATTATCCTAAACAAAAAATTTATCTATTTTATTCCATTGATTCTGAATATAATAAAATGGACTTAAATATTACATTATAATGAGTTCTAAAACATGAATTTATAATATAACATGTGATCATCCTTTTAAGTATTATTTCATTAAAAAAAATTCATAACTCATAGATTTTGATAACAAATTTTAGAAAGTGTACACTTTTGATCAATACCAAATATTTCATAATATAAGAGTTTAAAAATAAAGCATGTTTTTTTCCGGAAAAATCATTATGACTTTAAAAATTACATCTTCCATTTCTTTTCACATCCTTAATGATGATGAAAATCTGATTAAAAATATTGGATGAGCATAAAAATCTCATTCGGTGCCATAAAAATAAGAGATCCATTATTTCAATGGAAAACCATTTCCATGAAACAAATCATTTTATCCAATATTTTCATCATTTTTCTATCAAAAATATCATTTTATTTTATATTGAAACCATATGATTTCATTGAAAGCTCCATAGAACATAGAAAATTCATTTCGGCTCATGGGTACATTTTATTTGTTAATCCCCAGCATAATTCATAAAAACCTTTTACAAGATTTAATAACTATATGCATGACTTCTAATATAATTATCTAAATAATATAGTAATTTTTTAATGCATTAAACTTCTATCATGACGCACCCAATATATATGTGAAGACCAGACTCAATGGGGCTCATGCGATGACTCCCTAAGCCCGACTCCAATAGGTGAGGGGCTACTAACTAGCACCAAGTAGGCTATCACACACATAGAATCCAATATTCGTTCATCCGAAATGGACACCCTGTTAAAAAATTCACATTTCACTATAAATGCCCAAAAACGGACCTCATGAGGCCCACAGCCATGTTTCATTTTAATCACCCAAAATTTATCTTCAAACTTCTTCCTTTCCATCTCGGTCACAACACCACTTTCGGAGTGTTAATTTGACACTCTGTGCAGATGTTAGGCCGTGTCAAAGATGAAAAATAATAGAATGATATTATTATTTCAACGTTTCGTGGCCTTGAGACATGAACCAAACTCCTAAAATTCATTCATCATGATCAATGGGTCTATCTCAATGTAAGGGTCACATCACCATATACGACAATAGAATTGGATTCCTATTTTTCATATTACAGGGTTTGAAAGAACCCCAGGGCTAATCTGGATAAACCAGTCAACGCCACCACTAGACCGCCACCCCATCCTACCGGACCACTACTAGATCCACCACCAGAGCTCCGCCAGACTTCCCCTCACTAGAAAACGTCTATAAACCACTACGGATACACACTCCTCCAAATTTAAATTTGAATCTATATTTTTCATTCACGAATCTCAATCAATACTGCTACTTTCTCAAATCGGAGTTTCAAATATGAAATCAAGAAAAATAAGGGGAATGATCATAAAATTCAATCTTCCTTCTTCGTATGCGAAATAATGATTCTTTAATTGCATAATGGTTCCAAGGATGTGCGGGTTCTCAATCTGGAAATGATCAACATAAAAAATTACCTCTAAGAGAGTCTCCTTACATGATTTTGCCATCGATGAAGGATGAATAAGAAGGGATCTGGGATTGCACATGTAAAACAGGTAGGTTTGATTGAATTTTCTATTTTTAAATCAATTTAATCATTTAACTCCCCATTTATATGCATACTTCCAAAACACTCAGAGTAGATAACTATATATCACACCATGGGTAAACACGATATTCTCTACTCAACTGTGGCCTCAAAAATCCGACATGAGACTCCATTCAGGGATTCTTTGATCCATCATATGAAAATAAATTAATTTAATTTATTTACGGAAATACCCTCGATAAGTTTCATATAGCCATCACACACCCACAAAAGTTATAACAGACCTAGTGTTAACGGCATGCTCCTGACTCAATTATGGCCTTCGTTTTATGATTCGGGCTACCGTTTATGTGATAATTGTTTTCCACCTTTTAAATAATTTAAAAATGCATAATATTTTGATAAAATTTATTCTTGGAACACATCGTTTCAGAATCAGATGCTATCTACATTCATATATCTGTTATTATTCATAATAATATTCCAATGCCTTTCAATGCGGAACCTGATTCACTACATCCACCACACCATTAGACTTTTGATCCTAAAAAAGAAAAGGCCTAGGAATAATGGAATAGACCTGAGATCTCCACTGAGACTCCCACACCAGAATTCTCACCAAAGGTTCTTATGCTATTAAAAAACCACACCAAGATGAACCACCACACCTCTAATGAAAGAGAGGGTTTACAAGCCTTAGATGTCACCTAATGCCTCAAGAAACACTCTAAACCATAAATGAGATACATTTAAGAAGAAGACCTCATTATTGAACACCCAGGGCCACCCTCTTCGATCTATAAACACGCTGAAAGATCCCAAATAGACATCTAATGGTTCTAAATGATATGTTCCATCACCAAAATTATTTTAAGGAAAAGACGACCCCAACACCACCTCTCACCATGTGTCTACTACCAACACCAAACCTCAGAATATTGACATACTCCCAACCATAAGGAAATTTCATTGTGAACACGTCCACTGGATATCCTGTCATGCAAGTCCTTGCAATAAAACCACAACACCTCACAAGAATTGTCTCCACTACAAGGATAACAAATAGGGTATCCCAAGTGTACCCAGTGGGTCTTACTAGCCCTTTGGATATCATCTCAAACGCACAGAACTGACCTCAAACTCATAGGTTGAAGGAACTCAACCCATACACATCGTCATTATGCTATTTAGGTTTCAATGAATTTACCACATGGTTCTGGGTTGCACCTCAAGGATGGGTTTTAATGAGGGAATTTTCCATCCTTCCTGTGAATTTGAAGCCACAATGAACCACACCACAACCTCCTCGAGCATCCTGTTTGCAAGCTAACGTTGAGCATGTAAGGGAACCAATAAACAATAAAGGCATGTATAGAAACTCTTATTTGGTCTCACCAAGCCCTTGAAAACCAACATGCTGCTGAGCCTTTTATACAAAATTCAATGGGACTCAAACACCACACCTTGATATTGTCCTCTTTGGATGGCACTGAATGGCCCACACAGTTTTAGTCACGTTGCAACAAAATGTCATGGCGGGGGAAGGATCATTCTTCTACGTGTAGTTAAATATAATTAAAACAACACCAATTTCATCCATGGATCAGTCTGATAGGTTGAATATACCTAAAACCTCATAGGCAGGTCTATGTGCTGCTCATTGGGTGGTGGATTCACCAACTATACAGCTGGAAGAGAACCTGCCTCATGAACAGGCCCCAGCAATGTCACTTTTTTACTCATCAGGTCATTAACAATACTTTTTTGAGGAA
Organism: Viscum album; assembly: GCA_963277665.1. Lineage (NCBI taxonomy): Eukaryota > Viridiplantae > Streptophyta > Magnoliopsida > Santalales > Viscaceae > Viscum > Viscum album. The sequence goes on along the minus strand of OY728138.1, from coordinate 632,378,600 downwards.
AATTTGAACTCTACCATCATGGAAACATCTTGAAAAAATCCATGAAGCACCACGTCAATGATTATATCTGGGGATGCTTAGTGAAGAAGGCAAGAATAAACCACAATAATGTTCTATATAATCCATTTACCATTATCACCCTCCAACCAGTGTCCTAATGTTTTGAGTTGAAAAGTATGTTATCAGAGTTATGGTGTATGTATATGTTTGTAACATGTACTAATAGTGGAGTCCTTGGTCTAAAATTCAATATCAAAAAACCCTAGCACTGTCACTATGCATATGAAACCAAGATCATGACTTCGTTCCTAAAGTGGAACCCCCTTCGATACCACTCTGTCACGACAAAACCCAATAGGCCTTGAGCTATGACTCTCAATACCCAAATAAAATAGTCCACTTGTTGGTGACAAGCACTGAGTAGGATATAACACACACATAATCCACTAATGATTCATCCAAAACAGACACTCGGTGAAAAATTCATGTTTCACCATAAAATCACCTAAAATGGCCCTCATGGGACCCACACCCCAGTTTCATTATAATAACCCAAAATCATTCATCAAACATATTCCTTACCATCTGGGTCACAACTCCATTAATGGAGCTTCAATCAGACGTTCTGTCCAGAAGTTATTGTGGGTCAACGTTGAATAATAATAGAATATTATTACCTTTTCAACATTTTGTGGCCCCTATCCACAAATCCAATTATATAATTTCAAAAACATGCTCAAATTATTCTTCTGAAGACCATAGTCATCTCACTATAGGAAACTGAAAAATTGAATGCTATATTAGTATGTTATGGGGATTTAAAGAACCCCTAGACTAATCTAGATCGACCAGCCACTATCGTCGCCACCGAACATCCGCCCTGACCTACTAGACTATCACGTCTGAACTCCCCTCTCCAGAAATCATCTTCGGACCACCAGAGACACCCTGGTGCTCTAAATTCAAATCCAAAACTATATCTTGGGTCCACGGATATTGATCTACACTACTATAGACTCAAATATGAGTTTCAATGATGATTACAAGAAAAAACAAGGGGTATAACATTAAAACTCAAACAATGTACCTCACGGGTGAAACACTGATGATTTGGGTGTAGAATGATTCCTGTGATGCTCTGGTTCTCAATTCAGCGATGATCAGTGTCGAAAATGTACTTCTGTGGGACCCCCTTTCTTGGTTTATTCATCAGAGAAGGAGGAAGAAAAATGGATCTTGGTGTGCATATAGTAAAGAGGGAGGGTTAATAGATTTTTTTATTAAATGATTTTCACCATTTAACTCCCTACCAACACACATCCATCCAAGGCACTCGATTAGGACAACTTTATATCGCAACTAGGGTAAATGAGACATTATATACAAACAATAGTTGTAGAAATCCAATCTGAGACTCTATTAAGTATTTATTCAGTACAACATCCCGAAATAAATTAATATAATTTATTTATGGAAACCCCCTCAATATCTTTTTCTACTGCAGGCATGCTCACACAGAAATTATAACCCACATATTGTAAATGGTACACATCGGACTAAACAGCTGCCTCTGTTTTCTGATCCAACCTACCATTTAAGTGATAACCTATTTCCATTGTGCGAATAGTATAAAAATACATAATATTTTAAAAAAAATTATTTCGGGCACACCGGGACTTTAAATCAGATGCCGTCTCCACCCATAGATATTTAATTATTCGTAAGATTATTCCATTTCCTAGCAAGGAAAAACCTGAGTTGTTGCAATATAGCCAATATCGAGCCATTTGAGGAGCTATAATAGGGATCAACATATCATAAAGTAAATTTAAAATTACAATCATATATATCAAAAAAAATTAATTTTGAAATGCTTCATCATAAAACCCTTAGAAAAAAACTAAACTCTTATGCAAAACACATTCATATATCAAAAATAAATTTTTTGTTTAAAAAATATTATTACGAAACTAAATAAAAAATATAAATACGTTTTTATTTCACTAAAACATGAAATCATGAACATGAATCCAAAATTCATATAATCATTAGGGTTGTGGGAAATTTCCTTATCACCATATACATTATAATGATACATCCTATTACATTTGGTAAAGAAATTAAAACATTTTGTTAAAAGGTTTGTTTTTGGGAACCATTAAAATCATTTCAAACTATGAAAAAAATTTCCTTCCTAAATATTTAATTTTTATTTAAAAATTTATATAAAAAACTACTTTAAAATTATGTACACTGATTAAATATATTTGAAAAATAAATCATTAAAAGACGATTTCTTAAAGAAATTTCATTATGAAAAATATTAAAAAATTTCATTTTAATTTTTTTTAATGAAATAGAAATATTGTAAAAATGAACTTTATCCATCATTGATGAATGAATAATAATTTTCATCAGTCATTTAAATGAACATAAAAATGTAAGATAAATATTTATAAAATAAATCTTTTAAACATTTAAAACTATGTTTTATGTTAAAGAGTCCCTTACCCTGTGTCCGAATCATCTCATATATATTTTCTTATTTATTAACATAATTATGTTATTTTTTTTTACTTTTTTATGAATATTTTTCATATTTATTATTCATTTTTTTATCACATTCCATGATATACAGAATTTGTTAATCATTTTATTCAATTCAAAAAATTTATCGATATTCAACTTATATGTAAAAAATGATTTTGGCAGGTTGACTACTGTATAATAGTTCACTATTAAATCATATAACGAATAATAATAATGAAATAATTAGCATTTTTATACATAAATTCTAATTTTCATATAAATCCTAAATGATGGTTATGAAAAATGAAATACATTACGATCATAGAGAGGGTAGGTCGTACATATTTATAAGTAACATTTCCATTCATCAAATATCATTACGTAAATAATATAGGTATTATTTTTTCATTATATACTGGCCATTATATCATAAATTCCTTATTATTTTAATATATATACTCATATATATATATTCCTTGTGATGTGTTGATGAAAAAAGTTTCATATTACTTCTTGGACATGGTAGTCCACATATACACAAAAACGACACTATCATTTTTAAATGAGTGGAAAGGAATGAAATTATATATCATATTAACATTATATAATCATAAATATATTATGAATATCATATAAATACATATATATATATATATATATTAAATACATCATTACAAATATGTGTAATATGTAGTTATCATAAACACATTATATTGATTCGTGATATGGAAATTCACCATACACAAGAATAATTGTTTCATTTAATATATTATATATGACGAGATGGATATAATATATTCCATAAAAATTATATGATATAAATATATGTTGCATTATTTTAGGATTATATAATCATGGTTTAAAAATATTTTAATGAATTGGAAAAGGAAACAATAGAAAATGCTAACTTGAGAAATTTTTGTCTTCTTCGGGAACCTCTTTAGGATTATATCTACACCCATCCAATATTGGAATTATAATTAAAAATGAACTCTATGTTTTGTGGATGGAATTATAGAATTTATTTTTTTCATGATTAGATTAACCAAAAGTATTTGAATCTATGAAGAGATTAAGAGATCAAGTGGCTTTTTATATGTGGGGAGTAGACACCGTTGGAATTTATGAAATGAAAATGTTATACCCATGTTTTTTACATGAAAATAGATTAAAATGGACAATTATTTAAACTAATATTACATAACATAAAAAATATGGATGAATAATTTATACATGTTTTTATATCATTCTAAATCTACCCTATTTAGTTTAACCCCTTAGGTAAACCAGTTTTAACCTTAGTCGTGTCAAATGAGTTTTATTATTATCACTATTCATTATGAAAAAATATTTAGAAAAATATATTATATAATATTAATCAAGATGATTCTAAATATAGCATAAAACTTATCAGTTTAAATTCATATAACTGTGATATTTTAATTTAAATGTACACACATAAATAAATAAAAATTGGTTATTCATGAAATGTATTTTTTAAACATAAGATGATTTTATATTATCTATTTGACTAAAAAATATCAATATATAATTCTCAATTAATATTTTTATACATAATAAATTTATTTAATATAGATAATACCTCACTACATGTTGTTTTAATAAATTTCAATGGAAAATCATTATTCATTTCAAAATAGTTTTTAAAAAAATTAGTTTTTGTACTTAAAAATAAACTCAAACTAAAATTTAATATAAAAACTATTAAAATTTAATTAATATTATTAGAAAAAACTAATGGTTAATTATTTTACCTTAAATGAAATTCAAATAATAATGTTACATGTAAATTATTTAACTTATTTAAATAAATGATAGTTTTATAAAAATGATATTTTTAACTATTCATTAGAAATCAATATTTTATGTAAATCACAATATTTAAATCTATGTTAATTATCATATGTTAATATAAAAAATTATATTAATTATTTAAAATTAAAATTCTATAATTTAAAAAATAAAATTTTTAAATAAAATTTTATATCAAAATAGATTAACTAATTCTATTTCATTTTTGATTTAAAAATACATCAAATTATTATAATGAATGTAACTATCAAATTTATAATTTTCGATAAACATATAAATTATTTGACCATAATTTCATTTGTTTTTACGAAGAATATTATGTTAAAAATATTTTGGTAATGCCTAATGATTTAACTCAATATATGATTAACATCGTAAACCAACGCGAGTATCCCTACATACTTGATAAGAGAAAAATGGAGTTTAATGAGTGTTCAGTTGATATAGACCTTAAAGGAAAGAGGACCTTATTTTCAACATGAAATAAATACAATAAGTGGAACCTAGGTAAATATCTCAAATAATAAAGATGATGGATTATGTTTGAAAAAAAGGGTATATAGAAAATAATTACTGATTAAAAATAAATTTTTTGAAGGAAGGAAAAATACAATTCATCATAATGTACTACTATTAATTAAATTTCTTAAATGTTAAAAATGTCAGAATAACCATAAAATAATATATAATCTATGATCCAACACATATCCCAATAGAATACGGAAGGGGAATTGATATTTTGATTATTTGAATGTATCTTGATAACTATGGCGTGCTTATACTCCACTCTATAGTTAGAGATGTTAGGTTGATGTTTCAAAGAATATGTTTCATGAATATCTTATTTTACTTCCATTATTGTAATTTTATATAATTTTCAGAATTTATTTTCTCCTTATATGTAGTTCCCAGATAAATTTTTAGGGATGGCAACTCACATTTGTTATTCCAAATAGTGATTTTAAAATTTATAGGTGTTAGGATGAACATTAAAAATAAATACACATTAATTATATTATATCAATATTACCTCATAATAAATAGGGGTACAAATATAAAATATTTGGGAAGAGACCTAGAATTTATGAAATAGTGGCCCTATATTTATGGTGGATGTTGAGATATATATATATACTACTCAGAAAATATTGATGTATATATTCACATAAAAACAAAATAATAAAAATGATTGTATATGGCTTGAATTATTTTAATTATTATGAGTACTCAATAAAATACTATTATGGGATGGAAACCATGATTTTTTAGACTCATAGTCTGAAGAACCATGATATTTTATCAATGATGATGATTTAAAGGCATATAATACTTATTTATTTTTTTAATATTGGTCTTGAAATCATTTTGAAAGGGAATATATCATATCATTCTTGAAGGAATGTTTGACCAATATTGTTTTTGAGGAATATAAAAGATCCTATAGAGGATGTGAAAATACAAATAATATGAGCAATTTTCCAAATTTCATCTTTACTAGTGGTTGAATAATAAATTTTAGGAATATGGAATGTGACCAAATAATATGATAATTGAAGAAGGATATATTAGACGAACAGTATAACTAATCATTATCTATTCAACCTATGTGAAAGAAAATGTATAGAAATTTGAAAAAAAAAATTAGTGGTATAATATGAAGAGTTATATTATGGAGAATCTATCTCATTATTTACTATGATAAAAACATATCCTTTGTATGTTGATGATGAAGGGGATATTTCAATAGTTAATCATTGTAGAATGTAAATGGAATACCATTACCATAGTTTTATACATTTTAATCATCAACATATCTAATGGTCATAATGTTATTTGGGTTTCAGTCAATTACCTTATTAATATAGAACATTTATCTACTATATAATAATATTTCTCTCTTAGTCATATTTTCAGGATATACATTAAGTACTAGGCAATGTGGTATTGTAAAAATCATTATAGTATATCATATAAGGATCTATAATTTACATTGATGTTCTAGAGAAGTATTCAGTGTGATATCAATATGAACATTTAATTTACCTCTATAAATCATTCTTAGAAGAAAATTCATTCTAGTATAACCTTCCAAAACCTATTGGATTTGTTGAATTTTTTGTGGATTTCAATGTATTTCTGGATAAACATATTCTTTTGGTATAGTTGTATTATAACAATATATTTCACTCGAGCATATAGATGACTCTATATGATGCCCTATACCTAGGAATTTTTTGAACCATAATATATTTGAATAATGTTTGAGAAATAAATACTTTTGGACATCTATAAGATAAGAAAATTAGAGACATGTCTAGATCCATTCAGTATCTCATTAGGGTAGCTCAGATTCAACCAAAATTTTATTCCATCAATCATTAGAATTATATATATTTAAAAGTTATTGATATGTTATCCAATAAAACATCTACATGGAAAACATTTGTTATATTTTGGAAGGATTTATTGATTTACCCAATACATATCCATCTCTTTAAGATAGTTAATTATATTGGGATGGTAGCTTATCACTTGTACTTTCTACAAACCTCTAAAAATTACACAATGTGTTCTAAACATCACTTTTGAGAAATTATATTCAAAATAAATAAAAAATAAGGAACATTAATCTGTTAAAATTGGATATTTATTATTCATATATTGAATAACTAGTAGAAATCATTGATCATGGGTATAATGTCTATGGAAAATGTCTACTCACATGGTTAACATTTTCTAATAGAATCACAAATTTAAGGAACCTATATGTGAACACAATGATTTAATAAGGTAATATTAATAAATTATTTGGAATTAGAGTAATATAATTTTCAGGATGGAATAATTATAAGGGATAATATGAAACACCCTAATACATTATGAAATATTTCTCTTAAAATAAAATTGTAATTTTTATAAACATTCATTACATGAAATACTGAGCTTCAATGAATCTTGATAAAATATAAACATATTATTATTAAATTTGATATTTAAAAAATTAATATTGTATTTTTGGTTATGTATAGGACTAAATAAATTATTAAATTTTTGTATAAAATTCTCCTTTAATGAAATTTTATCAATTAATTCCTATGAAAAATATAATCAATTTTAAATGTTAAAAATAATGTATCTTTATATATATATAATTTTTAAACTATAACAGTTTATTATATAATATATTTCCTCATATATTATTGAAAAGTACTTTCATTGAATATAAAAACTCTTAAAAATGTGGAAAATTAAATTTGATTGTCAAAAGAGATACGATTTTCAAAAAACAATTATCGGGTGCAATTAATTTTTTCTTTATAAACTGAATTATATTATATTGATGTATGATTATAATGAAATATATAGATATAATATACAATAATATATAAAATCAATTATATAATTATATTTTCTTTTCCATGAATAAGACTAAATTATGATTTATGCCAAAAAATTGATTTTCCAAAAGGTTTTCATTAAGATTTACAAATTTATTTTAAAATGAATTTATAATAAATAAATAAATAAAATAAAATGTAATGTTTTCCATATATTTAATTCTAATTTATTTTTCTATTAATTAGGTAAATTTTGTTTTTATTCATTTTGAATAGTAGATGAGGTAAAAATTCATAACAATGGTAATGGTTAAAAGGATTAACGAGGGGATAAACCAAAGAGATAAGGGTTAAAATAACCTACATACATTATTAAATAATATTGGTTTAATTTATTTATAATATATCCCATTGAACATTAAATATTATGAAAATTAGTATTTAATTTCTGATAAAAATGTCTTTATTAAGTTTTAATATCCTATGTTTGTACATGTTTCCTGCCCACCTCACTTATAAAAGGCTATCTCCTCTCCATTTTTTCAACAGAACACATGATAATTTTATCTAGAAAAGATATTAAATATATATATTAATAAATATAAAATTATTTCATGTTTTTTTATTTATAAAAGGCCCATCCAATAATCCTTATTTTCCATTTCTGATGAAGGAGACTCGAATAAAATGTATACGTTCTTACAAACATTTTTTATTGTTCACTCTTCTGAAACCAAAAAAAATTATTATATTACCATATTTTCATATTGTAATTATTATATTTTTAACATTAATATATCTTTATATTATATTTATATATATTTTCCATCTCATTCTCTTACAATAGAAAATAATAACATTTACCATGTGTGTATATGGACTACCACCTCCATCAATAGATGGGATTTTTTCATTTATTATTTTCATTGATGGTTATAGAAATTAGTTTCATAAATATATATTATATTTAATAAATAATTTAAAAAAATTTAAAGGTGAGTTAACATATACTTTTTTGGTTCCATCGATTGGAAATTGGAAACATTAAATGTGACTACAAATAGACTACCATCTCTAAAAAAAATTCAAATAATTTTTTCATCTAAAATTGAATATAATGAAATATTATTATATTTATTACTTGATTAATATTTTATATATGAATAATCAATAGCCAATGTATAAGTAATATAACTTTTAAACAAAAACCTTCCTGAAAAAATTACCATTTTCACCCAAATTTTCATCTTTATGAAGATTTGTTAATAAAAGTATAAAAGAAAATTATAAAACTATGATATATAGTAATTTATATATTAATTTAGTTAAATAATATATATAATAAATATATTTTTATTATATAAATGTATTTAATTTGTGTATTGAAATGGAGGACATGTTGTAAGGGTTGTTCTCTTTAATATAGTTCCACTGATACATGTTTCATTCTATACATGTATTTCTACTTATATCGTGTATATACAACCCATTTTATATAAGATATATTGAATCTATTTATATTCATGGTATTTAATGTTTCATTGTATTTTATTTCATTTTTTTGCAATATGACTCAAATGTCACCAAGGTGGTAAGAGTTTATGTTACAATCTCGTTTCTTTTTGAGGTTGTCTTTGTTAAATATCAATTAAAGAATATAATACAATTAATATACATTATAACTTTCATATTTTGATATAATCATTTTATTTATGTAATTTTAAATTATTTTTATCATTTCTTATATTTGGTAATTAAAAATTATTGAGAACATGTGTTTAAAAAAATTCGACCATAATTCCTCATTATGGATCAGAAAGAGTTTTCCCCTGATTCGATTTTCCTAAAATTGTCTTATTGGAGTATTTTATATACATTAATAATTGTGAATGGTTTTTTACTTCTTTTTAATTTTTTTACAAATTAATAAAAAAAAATCAATTTTTTAACATATAAATGTTTCCATTAATTTTTACAAAAGTGTTAAGATAATGTTCTATTTTAATATATATATCAAGAACATATTTTCCTATGATAACTAATGGTCATTTCTTTGATGTTACATATAATATTTTCCCAAGATATTTTTCAAATAAAAAATTATTTTCTAAATTTTTTGGTTTTTTAACCAATTATTCAAAATGAAAACGTTATTTTCAATGTTCTTAATGAAAATACTAAATAAAATTTTAATGGAAATTTTCAACTATATCAATATCCATTAAGAATTGTTTTACATCACAAGTGATATGATATTATTATTTTTTAAATTTATTTATCACGATGCTTTATGATGGATATGTTTTACTAATGATATTATGAATCCTATTACATTACTAATGCTTAATTATGCTATGATGAAATATAGATTGTTTTTATATTAACATACACTTACATTCTCATGATTTCAATGATTATGTGATAGTGAAATGAAAATAAACCCCCTTTTATTTTAGTGGAATATAAAATGATGAAATTAGGAACGTGATTATGATATTATGGTACACTTATGATTGTTTTTAATTATATAAGTTAGGATATCAAAATTATATATCCCTCTAATACATTGGGTAAATATAGAAATTTCATAAGATAATATTGGAAGTAATAGAGAGTGAACCTAGTTATATAAGGGACTCTATCCTCTGTGATAGTCTTGGAAATAATCCTTGAATTATGAAATAAGTTAATGGTGAATAATCCAAATTCATTAAGTGACTATGACCAGTATAATAGTCTTCTAAATAGGGATTGACATATTAAATGATTGAACGAAAAGTGGTCACAATCCACTAAGGGACTCATTCCACTATGATAGTCTTGGAAGTGATCAATGACTAAGGAAATTAGTTTATATTATTATGTGCATGCAACAGACTTATATATTATTCTTATGATATTTTTTATCTTAATTGATTATTGAGGATTCTATATTCTTATGACTTACGTATTTAGTTATATAAATTTATTTTTATGTGGCCCATTTTAAATGACATTTAACTTATTTTTTATTAATGTCTTATGTTATAATCATGTTATCAAAAATTATCCTGATCTTAATCTCACTTATGGTAATTTATTAGAATCTATCATGTTTACCCATTTTGTAAATCATCACCAAAACTTACTTATTTTACCTTTTCCACATGATAATAATAAATGATTATGGTAGGACTTTTCTATGAAGTGTTTTCTATAGAAAAAACATTATTGGGGATTTAGAAGAACTTTCTTGGAATAGGTTAATTGTTTATTAGGTCTCAAATGTTACTAAACCATTCTATTCTGAATAATGAATTATTATTTATGTATTGAACGTTCATCTAAAATGATATAATATTTTGTTATGAAATTCAATGATTACATCAATAAAGGAATAAATTTTCTTGTATAGGATGTAGCGGTTAATTTTATACACTTTTTTATTTTATTTAAAATTAACATGAATATAATATGAATATGATATATTAATTTTTGGATACAAATAAAAAAATTGTATTTTTGTAAATAATATGACTATAATTAAAAGAATTTTATTATATATTCAAGGATTTCAAGTCAAATTAATATCCAAGAAATAGACTTATAAAAATATATTTATTTGAATATAAATTATAATCTTATTTTATGTAGTCTTGAATAATTTTATACGATTCAGGGAGTGTAATATGTTTTGAAAAAAAAATTCATAATAATTATGAATTTTAATTTAAAATATGAACATACCTCATTAAAAAACATATATTGAAAAAATAAATTACCTTTTATAATTTTCACATTAAAATTAGTAAATTGTGATTTGGTTTCATAGTTTTCTGGGATAGTTATATTATTGGGTATAAACTAAATATGGTACATTTATAATGTATGATTTATGAAATCATAATGACTTAAATGTGACATATTAAATACTATAAAAGTATATATTGACCCAATCAAATATTTATTAAAATATGGAATTTATGATTTATAATATTAATTTTCTAAACATATAATTAATATCCCAATATCTTATGAATACTTTAATGTATATAAAACCATTTCATTATGAAAATGGGACTCTTAATTATCTAATTTTCTAATAATTAATGAATTTAGGGCCTTCATAAATTAAAATTTTAAAAATATATTCTCCACATAAAATAATATTGAATACTATATTGGCATTCCAATGGTTTTTTATTTCCCATTAGATTTATATCTAAGGCCTATGCTCTGAAATTAGTAATGAATTTCACCTTTTTCTACTAAAACCCACCCAATCACTCATTTCTTATACAAACCAAAACATTAGATATATTAATAGTGACATTTAATATATAAATTTTAATTACATGTCATTATGATCCATAAAAACATTACCTGATTAACTTCTCTTGAAACAGAGATAAAAGAATAATTGGTATATAAAAGATCAAATTCATCTCTACTTTTTTCATCAAAACTAACACCCTTCTTATAAGTACCACTCTAAAAATCATTCTTCTTAAACATAGAAGAATGAAACATAAAAAAGGTTGATCTAAAATACATGGTAAGGGTAAAAATAGGAGATATCAATCAATGGTAATGCAAGCGGATATGTGTATAATATCATAGTTATATATATGAAATTCATACATGGATAATTATATATCATTAATCATTAGCCCTTGAATTATGATTTTTATTATGAAATTAAAATATTACTACCATTTTAGAATCATTAATAATCAATATTGATCAATGAGGGAGTGTCATAAACATATGAATGTTAAAATAACATAAGATTTTAACATTTGTAAAATGTTTAAAGAGTAACAAGGTCACTCCTTAAGTTAATGTCATGAAATATGGTCCTTGTATAAAATTATATACATGAAAACATTCCAAAATTTTATATATGGACATGAAACTACATCCCCAATAAACATATGTACATTAAACTAAGATTATGTATCTAATTAAGAACCTGAAACTAGATCTATAGATAATATTGTAATCATCAAATTAGGTTCATAAATAACAATGTAATCTAATGAGTTTACCATCCTTATATGGTTCCTCAGAATTTCATAATAGACCCACCGATAAGATAATGACAATCAATTCATATGTAATCCAAAATGTTATAGAAAACATTTATATTTTTATCATTTATTATTTCATTGAAAAGGAAATGAGTTTTATCATGATTGGATCATTTAATCAATAATCTTCCAAATAATTAATAATCCACCAGTAAAAAGTACCATTTATCATGTCACCCTTTTCCAATCATTTATATATATAAGATGTGAAAAAATACTTGAAAAACTCACTATCTCATTTGTTGTAATATAACCGACATAATAGTTAAATGTTTTTAAATTTCTACATTGGTTAACTAGAAACCAATATAGAAGAGTCGTTTTGTCAGATTAATTTTTAAATAACAAATGTACAATAATTATTTACAACATTGGTTATCAAATAACACAAAATATATACCATTTAAAATATTATCAATCATCAGGTGGACTCAATTTTATGTTTTTTTAATGACATCACTTTCATTATTTTCATATAGAATCCCTAAACCATGTTTATTTGATCCTATGGACTCCAATATCACACTACCATCATCAGAAGCTCTCCAGTTTTGATATCCTCTCATTGCGTGATGGAATATAGATATAGTCATATCTTATGTAAACCTCACTAATTAACCTTATACTATTTTGGTTGTTTTGTCACACAAGAATCCCTAACACAATTTTGTTTTATTTAAAGAACTCAAATATGGAAATAACATCTTGATAAACCCTTTGTGTTTTTAATATCATCATTGGACTTTGAATAAACGAACTGGTCATATTTCAGGTATGCCTCAAGCATTTTTCAGACTCCCTTTCGATAGGTCCATTGATGATTTCTTGTAAAACATATTCAGAAAAATGTTATACATATTCAAGGAATTTATTTGATTATGTTTCTTTTTCATGATATTTTTACCAAAATGTTTTAAATGAACACATTATTTTTGTTTGTTGTCACAATTTCTATTATATAAGGACTCAATTAGACTCTGTATCTCTTCATGTTACTGAAAAAAAAAGTTTGGATACTGGAAAAAATTGTATTCTTTGTTTTTCTTTTATGTTGACCCTTTCTAATCAATATTTATAAAATATGAATAATAATTTTCCCAATATATATTCTATATATTTTTTCTGGATACCATTGTATATATTTTTTAATTTCAGAACGTTATTTTAATTTCATTTTTTTGTTTATAAATGTTTTAATGGAATATATATTTTAATTCCTTCCATATAAATGAATTTTATTTTCAATATTTTCTATTCTTCTTATAATTTCTTGCTTCTAGGTTTTTCAACATAAGTTATTTTCTAAATATAATATAAATTTATCACTTTTTAATAAATTTTAAAAAAATTTAAATGTAATATAATCATATTTTTATATGTAATTATAAATTAATATTATAATGTAACTATCATCTATACCAACACACTTTATTATTTATTATTTTCTACTTGATATATAATCTAATGGCACCATGAAAATTATAATTTAGTATTGATTATGATCAATTTTTTGGATATCCTTATTAATTAAATTTATTTATCAGGTGTTCAATAATATATATTAGGATTGTGATTATTTTGACATCTATGTTCAAAAAATATGTATCTTTTATCATTATTTATTGGTTTGAAGTATTAAATCCCTTCAAATAATTGTAATTATATTAGTTTATTTATAACCCTATTATATTGAATATAGTAAGATAGAAAATTTTACCTTCTATTACGTTACAAAATTGATCCATTTTTTCAATGAAATATATTTTATTTTTTCTGATGAATAAATTAATTTAACCAAAGAATAATATTTCTTGTAAAATATATCATTCAATGTCAATGTTTTCTAAAAAAATTTGTGAATATTAACTTATATTTTTCTATGATATTTTATTAGAGATACTAGTAATGTAATAAATATTTTATTCATGACTGTCATAAATTCTTGTTCCATCTTGTTTTTTCGGAAACTACTACCATTTACATTTCTTATTTATATATTATATTGTCTTTAACAAATTCATTCTAGTTCTTAATGATCCTATATTATTTCTCTTGTTTTTTTCCTTCAATTAAATGAAATTTTTATATGAATATTCTATATATGTAGACCATATTCTATGCCTTTTGTTTTTTTCTTTTCCATAAAGACACCATTTTAAACTATAGTGATAAAAATATAATTTCAATATAGTCTATTTTAGAGATTAATAACTCTAATTAACATTCAATTTCACCTCTTTTTTTATTAAAAATTTTAACATTATATTCACAATCACTATAAATCATAGAAGCATTTTACCAATACATATTACCAGAAGTGTGTACTCTAGATTATCATTGAATAAATATACTATTACTATACCTAATTCACTTTTATCAACACTTTATAATTCTAACAAGATATTTGTTCTTGATATCAATTATGGGTATTATTGAGTTGTTTTTTATTATTTTACTTCATATAAGTGATGAATAAGAGTAAGGTGTAGATTCTTGTTCAAAATTTTCTAAATAAAATATTCCAAAAAATGGTATGCCCAAATATTCATTCTCAAAAAGATTTAATATAGTTAAGTTGAAAAATGATTGATCAAAGAACATTGAATTTTTCTTTATTTTAATTCCAGTTATAACTATTAGATTAGGAATAGTTAACTAGAAGAAATTTGAATTGATTGATGATGATTCTTTTCAGGATGATAAGTCTGATCAAATTGAAGAAATAGTTTTTTATATTGAACTATAGGATATTGAGAAAGAAAAAAAATTGATAAAATGTATGGTGTTTCTCTAAAACCATTATATTTATGTTTTACAGAATTTATATTTTTTTATTGCGATACAATTGATTAACGTGATGGAGAAAAATGAGTGGAGTGATAATAGAATTATAGAGTTTGTAAAATGATTTAAAGACGTTATTCTAATTGATATTGATCTTACACATTTAAATTATAAAGTTAATAAACTATTATACTCAATGGTATTAGGATAAGAGAAAATATAGGCCTTCTAGAATGAATATGTGATATATATGAGGGAATACGAATTTCTATCATGGTGTCTTAAATGTGAGACAAAATGATATATGTTGATAGAAAAATGAAAGGTTGTTTTAGTAGTTACAGATACCCATACAATTTAATTATGGTAACTTTAAATACTTATTTAAATTATAATTTTCAAATAAAACGGTAGAAAAGAGGCTTAGATGTCATACAGATGACTGGATATTTGTGGTAAAATTACCGCATCTAGTTGATTGTCCATAGTGGAAGAAAATTGATCAAAAATTTCCAGCATTCCTAAATATTGTCATAAATATTATAATTTGACTATTGATTTTTTAAATGAAACAATATAAATTAATTAATAGTACATGTAGTTCAAGAAATATTTTATTGGTAATGTTCAACTTATCTCGCGATTTTGTATAAAGAGAAAATATGTCATGTTGACTTTAATGGTCTTTAAAAAAATAGACCAGAGATGATATTGATGTTTTCCTATCATAAATAATTAATTATATAAAATATTAATTGAAGGAATGTATTTTGGTTTATGGTATTTATAAAATTGAATTTTATTCAACTCTATGTAATGGTTTTTTTTACAATAAATTTTATCCCAATAAATTGAAATTTTTATTGATATAGTCTTATGGGGCATCAATATTTTATAATTTTTTAAAAATACACTTCATATTATCATCTTCATAATCAAGTAAAAATTGAATACATGTGTCTTCAGAAGTTTTTTAAATGGATCACTATTATCAATTATTAAAAAAGGCATTCAATGGATCATAAAAAATTTGAAATTTCTCCTAAACCGTTTTCCACAGATCAGTATTTTTAGTGGTTGAAAAATATTGATGTGACATTAAGAAATATTTTTAAATATATTATTGATATAAATATTTGGAAGAAATATTCAATGGTTTTTGAGATACCCTATTGAGATTTCAGGAGGTCAAACATAACATTGATATCATCCATGTGGAGAATAATATCTAGAAAATATTTAGAAGAACATTTCGAGATGTAAAAAGAAAGTATAAATATTGGTTGAATGAAATATTATAATTAATATCAATGGGAATTACATTGGTATTAGATCAATCTACTAGTGGAAGATGAACCTTCATGACCCCTAAATTTTATATATTTTCCTTGTTGGGAAAAAATTATATTTTTTATGCACCTTCATGATATCAAAATTCTACATGCTTATTTATCAAATATAAATTTTTGTTTTACATTAATGGATTTGATGTTGATATGCATGAAACATCATGATTGTCACATCATGATTAAATGACTCTTACCAATTTCATTTCATGGAATATTTTCCATTCATATCAGGTTGATTTTAGTTAAGGTGTTTTATTTTCTCAAATCACTTTTTAAATGGTTGATTAATTTGATTAATTTGATCAATTTTTATAATGGAATAGTTTGTATAATTTTAAATTGGATATGTATTTTACCAATCCTTTTTTATATCATGGTAAATTTAATGATTCATTTAGAATGAGAAATAAACGTTTTTGGACTGATATATCTATGTTCTATGTATCCTTTTGAAAGGTATACGAATATATTTATGGGAAATGTTAAGAATCTATGTTGACTATAGACCCCCATTGTTGAAAATTATATTTCTAAGATGGTTTCAGAGTTTTTAAAATATAATTTTTATAGTATAGCATATCTATTATCTTATATCTCACCATGACTGAGAAAATTATGGTGAAATATTGGTCAATTGCTTGAAAAAAACCATATATTGGTGAACACATAAATAATGTACATTTTTACATCTTGGATAACATAGATATTTCTCAACCATATATAAATATTTATATTAATGTTTTGAAATAATTTTATCCAAATAATAAATATATTTTGATTTTTAATGAGCATATCAAATCATTTTCCCTAAGGTTTTATGATATAGTTCTTGGTTGATCAGATACATCAGAAACATTGAGGTCATTTGTGAGCAGTCAATGTTTAAATTTGATAACATGTTCTATGTATGAAATTAATAGCTATAACTTTCGTATAAAAACATGGACAATAGATGGGATCTCATAATGGTATTGTATTTGGGTTTGTAAAATAAATACATTTTTTGAGTTCCAAATATAAAAACTCAATATTTACATCAAGTATATATTATAATGTAATTGAATAAATATGGATGTTTTACTACATTAAATTTCAAGATCATGATTTTAACTAAAAATATTTTATCGATAGCAACAGTTTCAGATATAATGAATTTGGAATGAAATTAATCAATCTAAATAGATTGGAATATACAGTGGATCAATTTATAAAGTAAATATATTAAAAAATCAATGATCATGATGAACTTGATATGCATGAGAAAATTGTTTTACCATGAAAGAATAGTATTTTTGTGGTGATAAACTTAATGAATATAATGATTCATGTGAGATCTATACTTACATGGAATGATTAATAGATAATATCATTAAGAACATTGTATACAAGTATTTTTCCATATTAAAATATCAAGATGAAGGAATTTGGGAAAATAAACCTTGGGTATATTCCTAGTATTATAGTTATCATATGTTCATTTTTTGTTTAATTTTTAAAAATTCATTAAAGGTTAGATATGTTTATTTCAATTTATATATTGAAACACTTATTATAACAAATAAGTTAAATTGTTTGTTTATTTTATTTTATTTTTTTAGTTTACCATGTTTACCCTTATGTAACATACATATTAAATGATTTTATTTATTAATTATTATCTTATATCTAATATGTAAAAAAATATGAAATTTTTTATTAAATATAATATTCAAAAAATATTAATTTTTGGGTAAAAATTATTTTTAAGATTGGATAACTTTTACTATTACACACCATTTTTTGATTTGTTTTCATTGTTTTATGTCTTTTCACCTAATATTAATGTTTTCTTCAATTTAGTTAACTAAACTAAAAAATATCCATAAATATGGTGTCATTTTATTTTACATTGGATGTATCATTTTACATATATTCGGTGAACAATATTTTCCTTGGAAAATTGTATTATATATTGATGGTTTTTTACTATTAAAACACTATTTTTGGATTTTTTTCCATTATATTATATCATTTTATCTCTCTCTATTTTTGATTTAATTTTATTTATCTATAAAAAATGAATAAAAATGTGTTTTGTTTATTTTATATGTTGTTTGATAATTTTTTGTTTTTTTTTCATTTGAATGTAATAGTTTGATTTGTGTATTTTTTACTGATTTTTTATTGATTTGATATGTATGATAGATGATGATCACGAAAATGATCCATCAAATAATTTTGGATAAGATCTTACTCATTCCTCTAGGGAGTATTGTACACATTCTCTTATTGATGATCCACCTCATCCTCCTTTATAAGATAAATCTAGTTCCACTCGTAAAATATTTTAGGGGTTGGTAAATGCAACGACACACAATTACCCATATTATCATTTTTCTATATCCCAGACCATAGGATTTTGATAGGAGTAGATGATAATTATATTAAAAGAGTTATAGAATCAAAAAAAACTATTGACTTTTAATGAAGTGTTGGATAAAACATAACATAATATTTTGATTTTGTATTAGTGAATTGTTCAAAAACAGATAATATCTCAATTTTGGGAGAACATTTTTATTAGCTCGTTTGTTGTTATTTTAATTATCTTGAGTTTCTATAGTAATATATGTTTTCCACCTTAATATTAAGTGAAATATTATATTCTTTTTATTGGAAGAGGAATGCAAAAATGTTTATCAATAGCTAGTAGTATATAGAGGTATTTTAAATCAACCATCACATAGAACATATTTTTAGTGCATAGAAAACAATATAATTCATTTGGATATATCCACGTATAGATGAGGACACATGGAATAAATTTATTCAATGTAAATTATAAGATTCATTCTTGTTATGCCAAATAATACCACATATAATTTTTTCTTATATTATGGATCATATAAATGATTTCATTATTTTTAATTTACTATGATGAAGGAGATATAATCAAGAGATCCAATCAAAAAATTTAAAACCTCATAATTTATCTTAAGGAAGTTATAAATTATTTGAAGAACAATTTATTGTTGAAGATTTTAAAGAATAGAAAATCTAAGTCTTTAGTTTCCATAATGGTTTTCCCTCCTTCCCCAACCGTTTGAAATGAAAAATTGATGAGGTTTTAGGTGATAAAAAATGAAAATATATAATTAAAGAGTTGAGTCTCATAAATGTGAGTATTATAAGTTTTTTACATTATTTATTCAATTTAAATAAAATAATTATATATAATGTGATTCATTTCATATTTTTTCAAATATTCTATATAGGATTCCCTTGAGGAGGAGAGCACACACAGGGTATTCATATCGGTGTGTATGTAGGATAACATAGTTATAGTGTTGGGAAATCCTAAACCCTTAGGTCACGTATAATAATTCTCAAAAACTGTATCGGTAAAATAGGGTTTCCATATTATGAAGCTTCTTTAATAGAGTATTTTTATAAAAAATTCAATCATTTGAAGATAGAGTTCTTCATAATCAAGTGATTATGGAGTAATGTATCAAATCTATGGTTTAATTGATGTTCATAGATAGGAAAATATATTTTCAAAATGATGATCCCACTCCTGCACCACCTATAAAAGTTCTCAATTCATCTTATCCTACTCATACACCTCTACCTCCAGACCCCACTTCTTCTTATCCTACACTTAAACTCCCTCCTCAATGGATTCTAATGTATTTTGAGTTAATATTTATGATCCCCGACATCATATTGTTTCATATGGGATGATATATTGTATTGGTGAAACAACTCATCATCAACAGATAGGTTTAAGTCATCATAAGTTAACTATAAAAGATTGATAAATATATCAGCAAGATACTATTTCCAATAGATAAGATAAATAAATGTTGGACAATGTATCAACCATTTTTTAGTTTTTCCATCTCAAAATTTTTTAAAATATACTATAGAGGTATATATATAATAAATATTATTTATTTTAAATATTAAATTTATTTTTCAATTTTAATATTTATATATTTCTCTATTTTTTAACATAATACATTAATGATAATGAAATATTGTATAAAAACAACGAATACAATGTTTTATGGCTTCGAATAAAACTTCTATATGTCTTGATATATTATCAACATATTGAATTTTTTTATTGGAAGTATACTAGATTCCAATGGAAGCAAGAGTTTTTAGTCGTACAATAACATTGATAATTTTGATAAATTATATTATTGATCTTTTAATTTGAGTTCATTTGGGCATCAACATGATGTATTTTTTTCAATGGATGATGAATATAAAAACACATTCCATACATTTAATTTATAGAAAATTTATACATAGGTATATTTTATATTTGGTATATTTATACAATATATAAGAATCAAGATAAGATAAAATTATTTTGATTCATGGAATTATAGTTTATTTCAATTATATATTGGACAATGAATGACGCAAAACTAATGGTTTGTATTGGTGAAATATTTTTAAATAAAGAAATTATTCAGTGATGGATGTTTCCTTTTCATCAAGACTTTGAAACATATATCGTAATTTTTTTATATATATCTAAATATTATAACCACTTACATTAAATGTCCATATATATCAGGGTCCATTGGATGTTGGATATTTTTTCCAATGGAGAAGACACTTTACTATCTATGCTCTATCCATGGTGAGGTGATAGAAAATCTTATTTATGTATTGAACTGATAATTTTGAATATTATAATACTTGTTTATATTATGATGATAATAAAATTTATTTTATTCATATTATTTTCATATACGAAATGAAATTTCTTTAGATAGACCCAAATAATGAAGTGGTAAAAGATCATATTTATTAAATAAAAGTTGATTTTTAATTTAAAACTATGAAATTTATAATATATTTCTTAAAAATGATATTGAAAATTAAAAAACATAAACAATAATTTCTTGAATAAGGAGTAAATTAATTTGGATACAATTGATTAATATTTATTTATGAAATAATTTCAACTAGTATATTAATGGAATTATAAAAGGTAAAATTTCATTATTATATTTTCATTAATATTTCATTTTTTTATTCACAATAAATATAAAGTGATTTATTTTTAATTTAAAGCTCTATGATGACCCTTATCCTTATAATGGAAAAGAGTTGAGAAATTCAAAAATTGAATTGTTGAATCATGTATCATTATTAATTTAATTTTACTTTATGTCACGACCTTTCCCTTAGGGCCCCTATCGTGACTACCCCAAGCCCACCTTCTATAGGCCAGGGGATGGAGACTAGCACCAAAGGTGTAATTCTCTAAAACTAAGAAGGAATTGGCTTTATAACCTGTAAATGAACATAACAAAGTATATACCTAGATAAAAACACTAGAAATCTGTATAAAAAAAGAGTGCTGAAAAGTAAAGGAATTTGAAATATAAGCCCAACTATAAAGTACAAGGAACTGGAAATACAAGTAAAACTGAGGAAAGGAAAAATAGTTATTGGGTCGTTAACCGGAATTCCTACCTGAAGGGTAGGAACAGACAGCCTCCCCAGTACTCCAAGTTCATCATTCTCCTCCATGTACCGACTCATCGTAAGGTCCACCTCTGGGTACCATCCAGTCCTGGTAATCTCAGCCTCAGGCAGCGCTATCTGTCTTCTGCAACTAACACAAGGAGGTGCGGGCATAGCCTATGTAGGGGTGAGTATAACGATAATCAATAGGGACCCCGAGACCCTCATGGTCTCATAAAAACCAATAGAGATAAAACAAAATGTAAGGATACAATCAAAATGTATCATCCAACTATACTGAGGTATATTCCCATACATGTACCTAAGTAATCAAATAAAATATGGCTCCAACTCTTGATCCAAATAACAACACATTCCACGAAGGTAGAATGATAACTTTTTGATAACAACACAGATTCAAGCCTCTGCTCTCACAGGTATAAAACATATGTAGAGAGATAGGGATGATTAGATGTATCCACTAAATCATCTACTCTGTCGAACCCACGTAGGATCCTTGAACATAAATCGGAGTTGTCGAACCCACATAGGATCCTGGAATAGTAGTCAGAGCTGTCGAAACCACTTAGGATCCTGCAATAGTATTCAGAGCTATCCAACCCACGTAGGATCCTGTAATAGTAGTCAGAGCTGTCAAACCCACATAGGATCCTGGAACAGTAGTCAAAGTTTTCGAACCCACATAGTATCCTGGAACAGTAGTCAGAACTGTCGAACCCACATAGGATCCTCAAAAAGTAGTCAGAGCTGTCGAACCCATGTAGGATCCTGGAACAATAGTCAGAGCTATCAAACCCATATAGGATCCTAGGACAGTAGTTAGAGCGGTCGAACCCACATAGGATCCCAGAAAAGTAGTCAGTCCTTGTTGGATCCCTTTATCACAAAGCATCCAGCCATAGGGTTCCCCACACAAAGAACGATTGATTTTGGGAGGGTCCACTCCTCAAGCGACGTGTCGATACATAAACTTCCACAAAGTCTCAAGAAGAAGTATCTCAATGGTCTGCCACATCATAGAGGTATCAACGTAACAAACAGCGTGTCAATCATACACCCGGTCTGTGAGTTATTATCCTTTTAGTCCCAGGGGTCTGGTTGGATTCGTGCATGATCCAACCTAACTGTATCTCAACAATACCCGAAACTCTTGTGGGGTATAATCAAAGGGACCTCCACACTCCACGATTAATAGCACCACTGAAGGTTCGTCAAACAGACTTTCGGCACCAAAGATATGGACAAAAGAATGTAAAGGGACGACAGTAGGCCCGAGTCCGGTCCGACCATGTCAGACCGACTTAGCCTGACATAGTCTGGGCCGACCCGGTTCGGGTTCGGCCTGACCTGACTCGATGGGTTCGGCCTGGCTCGGCAGGTCAGGAGGGCCGCAAGCAGCACGAGGGTGTGGACCGGTCACTGGTTAGTGTAAAGGCGGTTTGGCATGGAGGCGCCATGAGGGACGTGGGAGGCTGGCTCAGCCAGGTGCACATGGGGTGTGGCTCGGCAGATCGTCCCGGAAGGCCAGGGCCAGTCCGGACAGTGCCGCGAGGGGCGCGGCTCGGACGGCTCGACCCGGATGGTCAAGGCCGGTTCGGCTAGCGGTGGCAGAGGGCATGCGGAGCACGTGGAGGCCGGTGCGGCTCAGGCCAATGGGGCATGCACGATTCGGTTGGGGTTTCATGAGGGGGTCGCGAGCCGATGCGTTTTAGCCGGGGCGCCGCATGGGGGGTCACGGGCTGGCGCAGTTTGGGCCAGCGGTACCGGTGCGGTTCGACCGGCATCCTGGAGGCGCGGCCGTGGCAAGCCGGGCCAACGAAGCCGGGAGATGTAGGTAGTAGGGAGGGAACCACCGTTCATCCAGGGGAGGTGGGGCTAGTTCGGCCAACAAACGGGATGGCCAGGATTGGTTCAACCAGTTTATGGCACGGCCGGCGTGCGACGCGGGTCGAAGAGGACGCGGGTAGCGCGGTCATTGCCTGTGTCGCATTCATCATCTCGTCACCTCGTCTCCATTCCAATGAATATCAAAAACAAGAATGCTAGAGAGTTTGGGCCATGTATGATTGGCATGCACCCTCTGCGTTTAGGGAGGTTGCAATCGAATCAATTATTTCTTCAATTTCAAATAATTTACAAGAAACGAAGATAGAAGAAGAAAAGTCTATCAACACCCCGCATCTTCCCACAAAAACAATTCCCAACCCGTAAGTAAAATCATCCTCACCGATTATTTTTCTTAGAAGGGAATAATTAAAGGAATAATATCATATTCAAATAAAACCCCTACTTGGTCATTGTCCATTGACATAGTCGCTGGGAAGAAGACAATGTTGTCGTCGTTCATCGCATTCGCTGCATACTTCCAAACCTGAGCTCGTGTGTTGGCTCGGTGACGATGGTGAGGAGGGAATGTCGGTCATCGAATACTTCCTACATCGGTAGGATTCCAAGGATTAAGGTTGAAGTAGATCGTTCATTGTAATCGAAGGCATCCCTTGTAGGCATTCTTTGTCGGGAGAGTTCTTCATTAGGAGCTTTCTCCCAAGCTATCTCTCTTCTCCCAAATTCCACCAAAAAGAAAAGAGGTTCCAAAATAATAGATTAGAAAATTTATTATTTTCTTGGCAAGAATTTGAAAATCGAAATTATTTATGGTGGGTGGAATGATAAATCAAGAGATGGGTTGGAAGATTTAATTGGTGCGGTGGCACAATTAATTAGGTAGAGGAGGTTAAGAGACACTCCCTCATTTATTAGGGAGTTGAGTGGTTTCCCTCATTAAATTTGGGGATTTAGTTCAGGGTGGTCCCCACACTGTAACCGCTCATGGGAGGTTAGGTTTGGGTGATCCCCAACACCATACCCCCCATGGGAGGTTACGGTGTGGTGGTCCCCACCTCTAACTTCCACATGGGTGGTTATAATAAAATAAAACAAGCGCCATTTTATTTTATTACTTCCACGAAAAACCTAAAAATTGTTTTCCACCCTTGACCTACTGTTGTTGAGGTGAATGTATTCATACGTGAATAATAGAATTGTAAGTTTAATGGTGCCCTCGTATTTCAATTCTGAGAAGTGGTTTAAAATTTAAAAAACACCACTTGCGTGTTAACTAAAAGTACATGAAAAAAGGTTTGGGAAATTATTCTCAGTCACCATCAACCCATGTCAGTCGAGGTTAGGATTTTCCTAGGTGAATCTCACCCCAAAGAACCCAACTGTACTCTCGGATTTTCATTCCGAGTTACCATTTAGAAGTTATTAATTTTACAGTAGAATAATTGTCATATAATTATTTTATTTGTGGCCAAAAACTAACTTTCTCTGGTGGCCCGCACCGGCCAAAGTTAGTTTCTTCATAAAGAAATAATACCCTCACGAGTTTAGCAGTGGTCATGGAATTTTTTTTCGAGTTACCATTATTGATTTATTATCATTTGGAAAATAATGTAATTTATTTAATTATTTTATTAACGATTATTCCATTTTTGGGTTTTCTCACAGGAGGCACGCGCCAACTAATCTAAAGTCACACCTAGGGTAAACCCTCCATTCTGAGAACAAAGGTGCCCTAAAATTTTATATTCAAGTTACCATTTAATAATCATTCCAGTTTTTCTAGAAAACTACATAAACACGTTAACTAAAGCTCAAAAAAACATCGACAGATCATTCCGGGCTCTCCGGGCCTCGGAATCATGCACGGTCAGATTTCACAGACTCGTAAAATTCTAGTATATTTAAAAAATAATAAAAATTACTTGTAAACTCCATGTATTTATATTCTCCCCACCTCAAGTCTCTATGTACCTATAAGCCACAACTCAAACTATGGAAATATGTGGGGGTACTGTGCACGCATCTGAGCCTCCCGCTCCCATGTGCTCTTTTGGGGGTTCTCGTGCTACCAACTAACGCACACTAGAGGTATCAACCATCCAAAAAGGACCTGCTCCTATCAATACCCAATCTCTACTAGAGCCTCCATAAAAGTCACCCCATTGTCGATGTCCAACTCTCTGTGGCCGATGACGTGAGAAGTTTCATGCACGTATTTCCTCAGCTGGGATACATGGAAGACATCGTGTACCCAGTGTAACTAAGGTGGAAGAGATAAGAAATATGCCACCTCTCCAACTATGCTGAAGAACTTAAAAGGTTCGATGAACCTCAGAGATAACTTACTGCCTTGGCCAAATCTCTGCAAACCTCATCGAGTTGAGACCCATAAAAAGACGTGGTCTCCATCCACGAACTCTAGAGGACTCCATCTCCTGTCGGTGTACGAATTCTACCTGCTTTGTGTAGACTTCATTCACTCCAGGATGATCTGCGATTCTCCATGGTAGCCCACACCATCTCTGGTCCCACTAGTACTGACTCCCCTGGGTCATTCCAGCACAAAGGTGATATGCATGGTTGCCCGTATAATGCCTAGAAAGGTGTCATCCCAATGGTGGAGTGATAGTTGTTGTTGTATGAAAACTCCACCAAAAGTAAGTGATCCTCCTAGATGTGACTGAAGTCAAGGACATAGGCACGCAGCATGTCCTCAAGGGTCTAAATGGTCCGCTTAGTCTTACCATCCGTTCAAGGATGGAAGGCAGTGCTCAAACGAAGATGCGTCCCGAAAGCCTCTTGAAACCCTTCCATAGCTAGGATGTAAAACGTTCGTCACGATCAGAGACAATATTCAAGGGTACTCCATGTAACCACACTATCTTCTTCACATAGAGGCATCCCAATCTCTCTACTAAACTCTTTTCTTTCATCGATAGGAAGTGGGCCGACATGGTGAGTCAGTCGACGATCACCAAAATCGAGTCATGAACCTTGGATGTACGTGGATGTCCTGTCATTAAGTCCATGGATATCCCATCCCACATTCACTCCGGGACCTCAAAAGACTGAACCAAGACTACTGGTACCGGATTCCCCGCCTTCACTTGCTGACAAGTGAGGCACCAAGAGAAAAACTATGCAACTGCTTTCTTCATTCCCGGTCACCAGTGCTGTCGTCATAGGTCCTGGTACATCTTCACCACTCCTAGATGTACCGCTAGAGGGGATGTGTGTAACTCCCTCAACACTTCCTCCGGAAGTGACACTGGTACCAAGGTACATCTTGTGAAGAGAATGACGTGCTCCCTACCTTCAGAAAATCTATCAGGTGCTTGTCATGTATTTATCTGAGCACATCGTGTCTTGTAGTCGGCGTCTCCATGATGCACCTCCCTTACTCGCTAAAGGAGCGGTGGAGTAACAGCAAGATATTGAAGAAAAGTTTTTCCTTCCCGATCGACAAAGGATATCTGCAAAGCGGCTAGCTACTATGTTGCCTCACTCAAAAGATATAGACTAGACCTATGGATGAGTGCATCTGCTACCATTTTCTCCTTATCAGGAGTATAGACTATCTAAAATTCAATTATTTCTTCCACAAGGGTGAGGTTGGCCAACTCATGAGTGATTGGATGCACCCACTTATGCTTGTTTTTATCTTGTGATTCCTAGGTTACCTTTTTCACTGACCAATGAAACCCCCATCCCATCATTGTAGATAAACCAAATACTCTTTTCTTAATATAGTGAATCTGATTGTGAACTGTGGATGTCAAGTCCAAACCCATACTAACGTCGGAAAGCCTCGACGCTACGACAAAGAGGTTCCAACTAAAACGCTTGTCTCAAGGGTCAGATCACTCCATCACCATAAGTGTGATTAAGAAGCCTCCTCCCAAAAGAATCTCGACACGTGAGGGACAAGCCAACATTTTAACTAGAAACTCTTGGTCATGGACAAGATTCGTGGAAGGAAGGAATGATTGGTACCTATTTCTATTAATACATCATCTAGTAGTAGACACATGTCGTACCTCGAATAATTTATAGAGCCCTAGGGTCACACTCTTTGATCGCATATAGCTACTCTCTTCCCCCCATCCTCCAGCTCCCAGAGCCTAGCGGGGACCACAAAGGGGGGGTGGTTGTAAAATGTCAAAATGTAGACCACCTCATACTGCTCCCCTAGCTATGTTTCCACATCTACATCCCTGTAGATTCATCTGTCTCTAACACTTTTTCTTCCTAAAACATTTTTACTCGACCAAGTTTATGACTGGTGCCAGTTTCTTGCTTCCCCACTACTAAAATTCAATAGCTCCATCCGCTCTGCCAAGGAATGTTCAACCACAATGGTTCTCTCTAGAACCCTAAGATAAGTAGGAATTCATAGAGGAATAGGGATATCTCGGATATCCCTAAGGAAACCTCGCTCAGAGGTCCAATCTCTGAAGCATTGATCGTATTCTATTCATCAAGTTATAGGAATGATTGGTATGCCTTGATGAATACTCAACTACAGACATGTTGTACTGCCGAAGCTATATAAGCTCTAGAGAACTTTCATCCAACTCCTCAAACCAGTCCTCATCTGCTTGTGAGTCAGGCTCGCCTCAATACTTGTGGGGTATCTGATGCTGAAATACGTGTAAGGCACTGAAGCTACATGTTTCCTCTACCGGTATAGCCTGTTGTAACTGATGACCAACAGGTAGTGATATAGCTGGCACACTACCTGAAGGTACAATCTCGAGGAAAAGTCCATGTACTGAAGCCTCATCAATAAGCGGACCATCCTCATGGTCACTCATTGAAAACTACTAGAAACTAAGACCACCATCTGCTCTAATAGTGTCACAACTAAATGAGAAACTCTAGCATTCACCTCCAGCCAGTCCTCAACAGCGTGGGAATATGTCTCGCCTCGAAACCTCAGAGGCCTCTGTTACTGGAAATCATGCAACGCTATCCATCGGCGTGCACCATCCGCCAATTTGGATGGTGGTATCTGCTGCCCAACGGGTGGTGGTACTACTGGTACACCACACGAAGGTTCCAACATAGTAAGAGGTCCCTGCACCGGAACCTCGTTGCTCGGTAAGCTATCTGTGCGTACATCTCTTGGAACTCTAGCTTGCTGTCTGCATAGAGGCATCCTAAAAAGAAATATGTGTGCTACTGTTAAATGGTTATACCGTGTGAGCTGAGCCTTGACTCTGTGTTGTTATCAACGAGTTATCATTCTCCCTTCGTGGAACTGGTTGTGCTTGGGCTCAAGAGTTAGAGCCAAATTATATTTGATTACATAGGTATATGTATGGGGAAATACTTAAGTAGGGTTGGATGATAATTTGTGATGGTATCCTCACTTTTTTGTTTATCCTTATTGGTTTTTGTGAAACCTTTAGGGTCTCGGGGTCCTTACTAAGTATCGGTATACTCACCCATGAATGGGCTATGCTTGCACCTCATTGTGTTTATTGCAGACGACGGATAGTGCTGACTGAGGCTGAGAGTACTAGGACTGGACAGTACCTGGAGGTGGACCTTACAATGAGTCGGTACATAGAAGAGACTAACAGATGTGGAGTAATGAGGAGGATTTATTTACCTACCTTCAGGTAGGAATTTCGGAGGATGACCCAGCCGCTGTTTTTACATTCCTCAGTTATACTTATGTTTCCATTTCCTTACACATTACAGTTAGGCTTGTATTTACAGCCCCTTTACTTTTCAGAACTCTTTTGTTATATAGTTTACAAGTGTTTTTATCTAACGGTGTGCTCCGTTTTGTGCATTTATAAGTTATACAGGCAATGCATTCCCAGTTTTATGGAATTGTGCCTTTGGCTCTAGTCTCCAGCTCCTGGCCTGTGGAAGGCGAGCATCGGGTAGTCATAGCATGGGCCCCAGGGGACGGGTCGTGACAAATTTGTATCAATGGAGTCAGTTCTTATGCAGAATTTAGGACTCTAATATTTTCTGTAAATTAATTGTGTTAAGTGTAGTGAGTGCGGTTTCAGTTCAGGGAGTCCACTATTGGTGCGAAGACCCGTATATCCATACACCAGGACCCTAACATCTGATTTCTGACTCAGTGCATGAAAACAATTATTGTGTGTGTGTTTACTTTGTGATTTCTTATGTCATCTCACCAGGACAACTCGGACTACGGTCCCAGGATCCTACGTTGGTTCGACATCTTTGACTACTGTTCTAGGATCCTACATGGGTTCGACAACTCTGGCTACTGTTCCAGGATCCTATGTGGGTTCATGAGCTCTGACTACTGTTCCAGGATCCTACATGGGTTTGATAGCTGATACTACTGTTCTATGATCCTATGTTGGTTCGACATCTCTGAGTACTATTCCTAGATCCTACGTGGGTTCGACAGCTCTGATTTCTATTCCAAGATCCTACATGGTATCGATAGAGTAGATTATGATGTGGCTACATATAATCATCTATAGCTGTCTACATATGTTGTATACCTGTGTGAGTTAATCCATGACTCTATGTTGTTATCAACGAGTTATCTTTCTTCCTTCGTGGAATGGGTTATTCTTGGGATCAAAAGTTGGAGATAGATTATATTTGATTACTTAGGTATATGTATGGGAATATAGCTAAGTAGGGTTGGATGATACTTTTTGATTGTATTCTTACTTTTTTTAATATCCTTGTTGGTTTTTCTAAGACCTTTATTGTCTCGGGGTCCCTACTATGTATCGTTATACTCACCCCTCCACGGGTTATGCCTACACCTCGTTGTGTTTCTTTCAGACGACAGATATTGCTGACTGAGGCTGAGAGTACCAGCACTGGACAGTACCTGGAGGTGGTCCTTAAAATGAGTCAGTACACATAGGAGACTGATGGATGTGGAGTACTGATGAGGCTATCTTCACCTACCCTTCAGGTAGGAAATCCGGAGGATGAACCAACAGTTGTTTTTCCTTTCCTCATTTGTACTCGTATTTCCAGTTCATTGTACATTAAAGTTGGGTTTTTTCCGGCCCCTTTACATTTCATCACTCTTTCTATATATAGTTTACTAGAGTTTTTATCCACCTGTGTGCTATGTTGTGTGAATTTACATGTTATAAAGGAAATGCATTCCCAATTTTAGGGAATTAGGCCTTTGGTTCTAGGTGCCATCCCCTGACCTATGGTGGAGATTTTTTTCATACCTTAATGATAAAAATAATATTATGTTCACATATTCATTAAAATGTACCCAATTTAGAAAATAAAAAAAATGATTCATTTTAATATATTTTATAGAAAGTCAATCATTGGAAAAAAATAAAAAAAATTAATTATTAAATATTTATAAAAAAGGACATTGAATTTTATTAGATAACCTTGATATGGATGGGAATGATTCCCAACCAAAATAGGGGAAATAAGGATGAATTATAAAAAAACAATTTCTAAACCATTTGGAGAACCAAACAGAGGGAAATATAACTAAAAAATATACAAATTAAAGAGGACAATTCAATTAAAGGCATTTATTATACGAGGGGAATATTATTTCCCTAAATGGTAATTCATGAACAATCAATCATAATTAAAATGATACTGCAACATAAATCTCATTCCGGAAGTGTTGATTTTCTTTTTATGCAGTAATATATACAAGAAAATTAATATATATTTAGTATAAAAATATTAATAAACTATAATAATATACATAATAACATATATTTTTTACTTATACCATCTTATAACCTTTTTTAAATAATTCATTATTAAAATTGATGTTATAGATCATAACTGCATCATTTTTTAGGTTTATTTTGGTTTGATTGTTCCTGAATATGAATATCAGCCATTGATTAATCATCTGTAGAATCATAATATTAATCTAATTATAATTTTTTTGATTATATTTTGTTTTATTATTATTCGAATATAGTTTTTATGGAATATGAATTAAATCACTTCATTGGGATGATAGCCCGTATATATGCATGAGTGATGTTTCCTCTTTTAGATGATAGTAATGAAGGAATGGTAAATAATATGGTACATTTATAGATTCATTATTATAACATATATATCATATATAATGTTTAAAACAATAATATTTTCATTCGTGTATATTGAAAATAAAAATTATGTCACACTTCATTATAACGGTGATAATCCTCTTGTATTCAAGAGGGAAGTTATCGTTTTTCAGAAATGAAAATAAAATAAGGTATATATATATTAAAATAAAAAAAAATATAATTATTTCACAAATATTGTACATAAAGATTAAATAAATCATAATAACCGACCATAAAGTATGATGATTGAAAATGGATCATAATTCTATGTGGAGGCAGTCTCCACACGTGTGCCTGAGCGATAATTTACATTTCTCATTTAATTGAAAAGAGAGGTTTATTGGTTATTAAATTATCATAATAACAATTTTGAAAATTTAATATACCTAAATAAATATTTTTTGATTTAATATAAATATTTAGTGGCGGTTGAATATTAAATGTTTTAGAAAACACTTAGTTCATATTTATACATCTCTATTGAAAAATAATATTTATACTATATCTAAACAATGAATGAATCATATTATGATAAAAAATTACACTATGACAAGTTCAAGGATTTTATTAAACTTTTTTCGAAGTTATTTTCTGAAATATGTATCTCTTGATTTGTGGAAAGTAGATATGTGGGGGTTTCCTTTTATAAATGGGGGAGGACACACTAGAAATTATTGAACATATTAAAATGTACTATTATCATACTTATAAAAAAAGTTTATCAAATATGGCATATTTAAATTGTATTTGGGATATTCAATGAATATATCCTTTAAATAGTCATTATAAGTGTTTAACGGAAACTAATTTTCACCATTATTGGTTTAACCACCATATAAACTTGTTTTAACATTAACTGAGGTAATTTTTTTTACTAATTTTATAATTGATTATGATAAATATTAAATTTAAAATCATTAAAAAATGGTAATTTTTTCGGAATATGAATTTCATTTTATAAGATTCAATTTCTATATTTTCCAAAAATTAATCTTAAATTATGTCTTCCAAATATAATGAAACCACATTTTTTAAAAAAATTCATTCTTATACATAAAAAATGAACTAACCTTAATTCAATTCCATTATAAAACATAAATTAAAATTTTATAATATTTTATGTAATATATAATCTCAACGTTTCCGTAAATTAATTTTTCATAAAATGTTTATACAAATTATTATGATAAATACACATTGCACGTGTAAAAACAGTTTCTTGGAAAAATGTGTTCTTAATCTCCTAAATGATTTTATTGTGTATATTAATGATTATTTTGTAATTAGGAAAAAAATTTATTATTAAATAAAAATTATATTTCATTATTTTTTATGTTAAAAAAATTATGTGGCTTTTACTGGAAAATAAACCTATTTTTTCAATTTATTGTTATTTTTCACTATTCACTAAAAAATCATTCCAAACAAACTAATAATATTTTACTATGAATATTTTGATTTACTCATTTAAAAATGATTTCATGTTTATAAAATTATAATTCTAATTTTTTAATAAATTATTAGTAATATGATTGAAAAAATATAAAAACATTTGAGGAATACTTATATTGAAAAGAGTAAAATGACTTTAAAAACAATTGAGTACCTATTTTTCATATATTAATGTATAAATTTTCATTATATGAATGTTTTATACATATTCTTCATAATATAATTATTTATGATCTTATAATTAAATGGATATTTTATAATTGTATACTATATTATTCATCATTTAGACTGTTGGTTGGACCATTTTTCCTTTAATAAAAAAATAGGTAAACCCCATAGTGGTACACTAGGGAATATGGATCTCTTATAATTTTTACACAAGTTTAATTTATTAATTATTGTAACTAAATAACTTTAATTTAGTATGGAATTTTGAAATAGGTTTAGAATTAGATTAGAGATCTATTGAAAACTCAACATCACAATTTAGGGGAGAACTAGGAATGTCTTTCAAAAATTCATCAACATAATCCTGAAAAATATTTATATCATTTTTTTAGTTTTTATCCAACAATTAGAGATAAATATCACTCATTAATATGCAGTAATCACCATACAATAGAAGTAATTTCCAATGGAGGTTCAAATCCATACACGCATTAAAAGACGGCCATATGATGATTCCGAAAATCAAATATTACCCCCATTATTGAAAATTGATATACTCTATATATATAAAAAATCCAATTCATTTAAAAATATTATGAAATTCAACTAGGATGAAAATAAAATGTTTTTTGGAATTAAATCCCCACAAACATCAATTGGATGAGAGTTATAAAATTTGGATGAAATCCTCATAGTATTGAGATTTTTTACATATAACTAAACATTTAACAATAATGGTTATGAATTAACAATCCAAGATAATATTCATAATTTTAATTAAATCATTAGACCATTCTCAGATAATATTCTACAATGTTTTATCACATCCTTCACTGGCTCAGCTTCATCAATTAATCATCATTCTCTTACTAAACCCAGAATTGTCATCATGAATATCATGCTTCATTAAATAGATTGAGGAATCATATTACCATCAAAATAATACATATTATATTTAATTCATGAGACATTATTTACAATATTTTAATCTTGAGGTTTATCCTAGTTCATTCATGATTATAATTTATTAAAATACTTTATATTGTTTCATAAAGAAAATTTGAATTAACTCAATCATGTCCCTCA
The DNA here is from genome assembly GCA_963277665.1 of Viscum album. Lineage (NCBI taxonomy): Eukaryota > Viridiplantae > Streptophyta > Magnoliopsida > Santalales > Viscaceae > Viscum > Viscum album. The sequence continues at coordinate 632,343,594 of OY728138.1, read as the reverse complement.
AGAGTGTCAAAATTGGTGTGCCTTATGTACAATGTAACCATACACCAGAATGATGGATGGGATATACTCAACCAACTATTTTTACAGTCATTTTCTTCATATGCATCAGTTGAAAAATCACTTCCTATTTTTGTAACATGATAGTGATATATTACCTGGAAACCCATATAATAACTATGTTACCAATACTTTAGGATTTTCTCATATGTTTAAGCTTATCTGCTAAGTAATCAACATTGTTTACTATTCTTATCTCCAAAAATTAACTAAAACTTCTATTAATAATAAATAATTACAACCAAAAATTACATGCATAAATATTATATCTCTTTATTTGAATATTCTTTACATGTCATTTTGATTCATGGAAGAATCAGAATGTATTTGTGTCTTTTGATACATGGATTCATCAAAAATGCATCCATAAAATAACTACATCATCTCCCACATGTATCTTCACAAATAAAACCCTTCTTATACTTATTATACATAAAACTATTCTTCATATCTAGGGGAAAAGAAAATATAATAAAGGGTGATATCATATGTTCTGTAAGGGTTGAAATTAGATATTTTAATTGAATATCATATATCAATAAAAGGGTATGTAAACATGATCATAACATAATAATTTCACTCATAATAGAATAAATATCTTTAATAAGGAGTCATGTAATAATCAATTCTCATAACAATATAAAAAAGTCATGATTGTGGGAAACCATAAATAATAAATCATGATCCACTTAAATATATCATAAACATATGAATGTGAAAAAAACAAGCTTATAATATTGTGAAAATGTATAAATAGTAACAGGTTCACTCAATATGTTGAGGACATTAAATATATCCATCCCATTAACATATAGACATCAAAATATTTCTCTAAGGTCACATAAAAAATGAAACATAGACAGAACATCAAATTAATGACACAAAACATGGTCATTAGATCAACATATATACATGAAACTATGTCCAAATATCATATTGATAACAAGCTATCGGTTTTTCATATAACATAGTTATCTCATGAGTTATCTATCTTTGAAAATTTTACTGGATGGATATAACATACCCACCAATACCATAATCTGAACCCATTAATATGTATTCCCTAATATCATTAAAGAACTTTTATCAATTCACCATATCTTAATCCATTAAAAATAAAATGACTTTTATCAAGATTTAATTATAATGGATCGAACCCCTATGGTCCATTACTTTGTGTAAATATGGTGTCTGAGGTGTTATGGGAGGTCAAGGTGATGTGTTCCTAACACCATGAATAATTTCTACTTCTATAAACAGTGTTTCTAGTTTTGTGATCAATGTTGTTAGTGAGACAATATTGAATAGTTGTATCTGTGTGTTATCTACAACTATCAGTGTCGGTGAGTCATCATCATTTGTCGGTGACTCATCATCATTTATTTGTATCATTGAGATATATTCATCTCTTGGTCAGGCATCTTCAACTGTCAGTGTCAGTGATCCATCATTATCTATTGGTGTTGATGAGTCATCATCATCTGTCATTGAGTCATCTTCATCTGTCAGTGTTGTTGAGTCATCTTCATATGTTGGTGAGTCATCTTCATCTCTCAGTGTCGGTGAGTCTTATTCATCTTATTGGTGAGTCATCTTCACCAATCAGTGTGAGTGAATCATCTTCATATGTCGGTGATTCATCTTTATCTGTTAGTGTCGGTGATTTATCTTCATCTTTCAGTGTCAGTGATTCATCTTCATCTATCAGTGAGTCATCTTCATATTTCAGTGTTTGTGAGTCATCTTTATTATTTAGTTATCCATAATCATCTATCGGTGTCGGTGAGTCATCACAATTTGTCATTGTTGGTGACTTATCTTCATCTATCGGTAGGTTCTATAGTGTTTCCTAATCAACCAGAAACAGTTTTTCCAACATCCAATAGTTTTGACCATTTGAAGTTTTCTTTGACATAAAATTCAATCATAGACTAATTTTAATGTATCTATGGATTTTTTAAATCCATTAAATCCTATATTATTTTTTCCCTAATGTATGTGATTCCATTACTAGGTCAAATCGTGTGGTCTTGATGAGATCAGCCGTAAATGGAAAATTTTTATCATATATAAACTGATACTCCATTTTTTTTCAATAGGTCAGGATACGTTCCGCCTTGTTCTTCCTTCTTGTTTTTCTATTGGTAAAAGGTGTCTGAAACCATTCTCTCCCATGTAGTTATGAAATCAAACTAAAATCCTTGGATCAATTCCCCTTGAAGTTTTCAGGCTACCAATGCATCCCTTGTCTTGGTTCAACCAGGAAATGTCAATTCATTTTCAATATAAAGTATATTGTTCCATAAATCTTTTGAGTTCCTAGATCAGTATTCTTCTATTCTCTATTCCATTTTTCAGTATCTAATCTCTATTTTTCTAATTTAAATTTCTTGGGTGTTGGTTGATGTGGTTGTACAACGACATCATCAGGTGGTTACATTTGTTGTGAGAGAGGTTATCATCATCCATTGTGTTAGATTTTCTCTCATGAAAAAAACATTATAACCCTTTTGAGGTAGGGGATTCATTGAGTCTATATTCTTTAACATGATGTGAAAGAGTTAGCATTATTTATCCCACTAGATCACAAGGGAAGTGATTTAATAAATATTATAACCAGATTAACGAATTTTTACCTTTCTTAAGTGTTGTTATTACCTGTTGTTTTTCATGTCAATTTGATATATATTCAATGATTGTTTAGTTTGTCATTCTAGACAAAAATTGGTAAAAAATTTAATGTATGGATTAATTTTAAATTAATCGTCCAATGTTATTGGAATTTTTAATGAATATGGTAATTATTTTTATATTGATGATAATAATATAGATGTCGTTATGCAAGTTTAAATGAATAAATTAATTCCATATTGAATAATTAACCGGTTGTGGGAAAGACATAATACCTTGATGGGATCTGAGTTACCCTCTTGCTTGTAAAGGAAAAGTGTCATATGATTTAGTGTTATGAGTGATCAATGTTTGGGAAGGATGAATGCCTTGTTTAGGGCAAAGATCCTAGTTTATATATTATATGTTTGCTAATACATGTGTTGTGGTGTGAGTCTGTGATGGATGATCCTGGAAACCTATTTTGGTATGTGGGGTTAGGGATGCCTAGTGGTTGCGGTGACCTCATTTGACTCCTAAATTGGGGAGATGCATCAGTTTATGCATGTGGGTGTCGAGGAGGACTCCAAACATAATAAAACATGTTTTATGTGAATGTTGGATTCTTATTGAATCTTATTTTCTGTTAACCTAGTTTACATTCCCCACTACTTCAGGTAGATTGTCTTGCGTACCCTCCTTCAAAAAGAGACGATGTCATATGCAGTATTTCATGTGATTTATGTGTTTAGAATCTCAAGGGTGGATGGTCCAATGCACTAAAAATAGGTGGGAAATACTCAAAGGGTAGTTTATCTACTCACCATGTTGAGCCCCATGTGTTTACAAGAATAGAATGTTTTTTCTATAATTCCTCGAATTATGGAAATGTGATAATGTAGTTAATAAAGTAATGAATAAATGATGTTAAACCATGGGGTTGGATCATGTGTGGATTCCATATTGTGGTAACAATTTAATATAATTGTGGACTTCATATGCTTATGAATGGAGGGAATGGAATGTTATTATTATGTTAATGGAATGTAATGTAAAAAAATTTAATGGTAAACAATTATTTAACATAAAGTGAAACTGATAAAAAGGGATATTGTAATCTAATGTAGCTTTTAAAATCGTTGTGTGCTTATAATATACCTAGCCTTTGTAGTGTTAGTTGGGAGACCTAGAGGCATTAGCTGTAGTAGAGTATATGACTAGGTTTTTCCCATAGTGTGTTTGTGAGCTATAGTATATTCTATATTTTTTTGTTTATATGCACTACTCCACCCTCTCAGTTAGGGAAACTGACACCCCAGGGATTCTAATTCCTGGTGGTGTTTCTCCCAAAATCCTGATGGGATAATGGATGGATGAAGACCCCCTTTGTCCCCTCTATCTTCTCATTATAGTTACTTATGCTGGTAGACATAGCGGTCATATTTTCTCTTATAATTGTGTAGAGGGATATAATGGCTTGTGGTTATTCACACACATATATTCTGGATATAATTTCCTATAGACTACTATCGGTGTAAAGTGTATAGGATGTTATGGCTTGAGGATCCTTACTCGGTGTATGTTCTACAATGGCTTAAGGTTTAATATATGATGTATTTTACACATTATTCAAGCTATGGTGGCTCCCTAAAACTACTTGGTAAGATTGATTATGTGGATTTGGTGGTTCAATTGAATTAGGTTCATGATGTGGTGCTTTGTCAAGGTATTTATGGGAAAGCCTTTTTGAGGAGAGATTCTTAGGATGTGAAATGTTGGGGAGAAGAGGAAAATCAGTTTGGAAGGGGTAGAATCGTACCCTTAATATTATTTATTATATTATATACTCTTATATATGATACTTGGTGTGAGTAGCCATGGTGAGGCCTAAAATATATTATACTTTCTTAGGTGATGTGTCAGTTTCAATTGTTGTTCACTGTGATTTACCATTCTTTTTTTACTCTTTCATGAGAGGATCCATGGAGGATCCTACTGAGTATACCGTTATACTCACCATACTTATATATAAACTGTTTTAGGTCACTTGGAGGAAGTTGGAAAACATACTGGTTACTACTAGCTTGGGGTTGTCGGAGTTGTTTAGGTTTCATGGTTGTTGTCGCTCTCTATTTTTTGGCACTTATGGTTTTCCCATTCCATTGTAGTAGTTATTTCATGGAATTACATATGTGTACTTTGGATTTCATTTATATTGTAGTTTGAGTAGGTGTTTGTGGGTGTGTGTCTTTTCTCTCTCTTTCTCATTTTTTCTCTTAGACGGTAATGCCTCCCATTTTTGTGTTTGTTATACCCTCAGTGCTAATCGCTAACCTGTGGCAAACTGTAGGTAGGAATCAAATGTCACTATCTCTCTCCTCTCATGGTCGCCCGAGGAGGGGTACACTTTGTGGGGAGGTGGTTGTGACAGAGTGGTATTAGAGGTCTGATTGAGGGATATGATGGATTTTAGAGTCAGGAACAGGTGAGATTGCATGGGTAGGTAGATAAATAGTGTCAGCTATGATTAGAAGGCACTGTAAACATAGTATACTAGACATGACATAGGCATTTAGGGACCCATGTGGTTTGAGGCATGGACCATTATGTTTATGGTGGCAAAAAATGAGTTGATACTTGTTTCAGGGTAGAGACCTCTGAATGGACCGTGTATAGTTCTTCTTTGTACCTATTCATGAATGGGTAGACCTTGGGATATGTTAACCTATAATTAACAGACAGAGAATATTAATTAATTTGGAGTCTTTCATATTCCAGGTTTAGGATATCTAACTACTGTTAGTTTGATGGTACGACTCCGAGTCGATGTCCTCATCAGGTTCACAAAATAAATGTTCAAAAAGTTATTCTAGCCAATCACCAAAGATTAGAGGATAACGATGAAGACAGATGGTGTGAGGAACTCTAAGAGTTTCAGCACTAGAGTCTGTAGAAGTATGAATATCTATTTTAAATGTGGTCACAAAATATTGGTTGGAGGAGGTTGAGATTACTTTCATTTAGATCTTTACTAAAAAGGAATACTAGGTGTCATTGGTTGTGACGATTTTACATAGGGCGGTGAGGTGGTGGTGGATATTGTTCCTTGGGGATCATGAGGTGTCCATAGTCTCATGGGAGGAGTTTTCAGACTAATTTAGAGTCTAATTTCTCACTTCAACATTGAAGGTGGCCAGTATTTATGAGTTATTTACCCTTCAACTAGGGAGCTCCAATGTGTGATGATTTGGAATCTGTTTCAGGAACCTTTTACAATATTCTTTGGAACTATTTCTAATTGAGGATGCTTGGGAAAGGCTTCTGGAGGAGGCTTTTCATCCAGAGATCCAGTGACAGGTCACCTTATTTATACTTAAAGAATATATTGAGGTGAAAATGAGGGTAGAGGTCATCAAGAGGTCATTAACTCAGTTAAGATCATCAAGTGAGGTGATTTTATAGGATTCCTGAAGAGGTAGATATGTGGTCAATGGTTCCTAGTATTCATGGTAGAAGAGCTTCCATTTTTCATGGGGTAGCACCTAGCCTGCAATATCTCATTTTTATTGGGGTAGAAACTCTTAGATATATGGAAACAGATCAGGCACTTTTTTTATTAGGGATTCCAAGGTCATTAGCAGTGAGAGTGCAATTTTTTTTGAGAAGTCAGCATGTGTTATGTTTTCCACTTTATATTCCTCCACTGAGGTAGTTCCCATCGAGGAAGTAGCAGTAGGTTGCATCAGCATTGGATTACCAGAGACCAAATGGAGGAGTTATAAGATAACCTCGAGATTCTCCATGTCCTCAGAGAGTATATCATGGCCATGGAGGTGGTCACTAGTAGAGTTAGGGAGGTTGTGGAGTAGGTCATGGTCAGCACCCTTCATTAGAATTTTCCACGTTGGGTGATCCATTCATCGTCAAGTTACCCTTTTCTTATTTTCTACATTGGTGTATTCCCTGTTTTATTTCAGAGTGAAAAACTTCTTCATATCATCAACAGTTTCCCATGCCTTGGGACATGGGGTATATAGATATCTGGTTCCCTTGGGGTTTACTATGCCCGTTGGAGGTTGAGCTAACATGTTTGAGGAATATAGAAAATGTGAGCTAGTGTTGGGGCATCACCTCTATTTAAAAAAATTTATATGTTTACGAATACAACCATATAATGGAATCCCCATCATGGATTGGTTGTATTCAGTACAAGATATCATGGATTTCTTCAAAAGGTATGTGGTGTTCTTCGATGCGTATTGAGTGCTAGAGGTCTTTTTTAGAAATAGAGACCCTCATATGGGTTAAAGGCATGTTCCTTCATTGTTATCATTAGTGGATGAGCTGATGTTGAGTTCATCTGTGGGTCAGTAGTCGTCATTTCCTAGATTTATGGATGAGTACCAAATTTTCTACCCATAATAGGTTCTAGCACTAACCCTCGATAAGAGATCGAGTTTGTGATCCAGCAACAGCCAGGTGTCTCTTCAATATCGATGGCTCTATATAGGATAACACCTTATGAGTTTTGGGAGCTATGTATATAGATCTATGAACTTCTAAAGAGTGTTTTGTTTTTGGATGTGTCTGTCCCTGTGGGCACACCAATATCATTCATGAAAATGGTGAAAGTAGTTTGCAATTTTGTATCAACTATCATCGCTTGAACAAACTGACACTGAAGAATTACTATCCTCTTCCATGGATTGATAATTTATTCGATCAACTGAAGGGTGTAAGTTGGTTCCCAAAGAACGACTTGTGGTCAGGATATCATCAAATGCATATAAGGATGAGGATATCTTGAATAATTCATTTCATTGTCATCATAGCCATCACAGGTTCGTTATGATGTCATTCGATGTGACGAACGCTCTAGTTGTGTTCATGAGGATGATGAAAAGTTTGTTCCATGATTTACAGTATATTTTTATGATGGTCTTCATCAATGAAATCCTTTTTTACACCACATCTAATGAGGATCATGTAGAGAATCTTCATTCCATTTTGGTAGTTCTTCACCGACAATAGCAATTTGGGATTTTGTAGATGTGTAAGTTTTGGGCTCGAGAAGTCTTGTTCATGGGGCATGTTGTATCCCAACAGGGAGTAACTCTGGATCTATCAAAAATAGAAGTATTTTTGTCTGGGGAATCCCCCAAGAATTTTGCAGATGTGTGATTTTTTCTTGGTCTTGTAGGATATTATAGGAGGTTCGTAGCTGATTTATCTAGGGTGGTGACTTCTATGATAGTGTGGAACAAAAAGGATTAGTTTTTCATAAGTACATATCAATGTCAGGTAACATTTGAGTATCTAATGGAGATTTTGGTTAGTGATCCAATTCTTTTCTTCCAGTAGAAAAAGTTTAGTTTGAGGTTTTCTATGATGCTTCCCATCTAGGGTTAGGATGTGTTTTGAGGCAGTAGATATCGGTCATTTCTAATGTGTCTTGTAAGCTACTACTCCATTAGTGTATCTATGCAAACCATGATATTGAGATGGTTGCAGTGGTTTTCCCTGAAGCTGTGGTGACAATACCTCATCAGACAGCGCTTTTTAGTCTTCACTGATCATAAAATCATGAGGTATGTTTTCACCCAGTGTGACTTGAACTAGAGAAGAAATTGGAGGATGGAATTATTAAAGTATTATGACTTCAAAATATTTTTTACACATTGTAAGGGAAATGTTGTATCCAATGCACTCATCATGAAGTTTCATTATGACGATGTGTGTGAATCATGTGATTCCTGGAGAGAAATGGAAGAAATTTCAGCATTTCATCTCGATATGAGTGATGTTTAGGGGAAGAGTTTGTCTTTTTTGATGATAGTGTAGTCACTATTTATGATGTAGGTTAATTATTCCCAGTTGGGGGATCTTGAGGTGGAGTAATAGAGAGACCTAGTTTTCTTTGGAGAGGATCGTGATGGTTAGTTTGAGGATGACCAACAATGAGTATTGTTTCATGGAACGATTTTCATTACTTTGGCGATGTGGGAGATTGTTCTTAAGGATTTACATATTTCTCCCTTGGTGGTACATCCTGGAGTGAAAATGATCTAGCATGCTTTGATTAGTTAGTTTTTGTGTCCCGGGTTTAAGCATGTAGTTGAATAGTTTGTTTCATGATTCTTAGTCTACCAGAAAGTGAAGGCTAAGCAGCATGTTCTCAGTGGTTTTCTCCAAACATTAGATGTTCCTCGGAGGATGTTGGAGGACATATATTTGGACATTGTTTCTGATTTACCATGATCTCTGTGAGGATATAATGCTATATGGGTAGTTGTGGATAGTTTTATATAATCATCCCACTTCTTAGGAATCAAGGAGATGAGCTCAGTGGAAGTTTTGTCAAGGTAGTATCTGGGGAAGGTTGTGAGACTCCACAGAGACCTGAGGATGATCATATCTGATCATGATACTCATTTTACCACTAGGGTTTGGAGAGTCCTCGAGCATCGTTCCTATTATCAACTATACCTTAGCACTTCTTCTCATCGATAGATGGATAGTTAGACAATGCAGACCATCCAGACTATTGAAGACATGGTTTTCCCTTTTGTCTTAGATTTTGGAGGTTTGTGGATGAGGAACCTAACCTTGATAGAGTTCTTCTACAACAATTGTTTCAACTCCACCATTGGTATGGAATCATTTGAATCCTTTAAAAGATAACATTGCTATTACCTGTTGTGATGGACAAGGGTTTGAGAGTCAGTAATTCTTGACCTGGAACTAGTATACGAATACAAAATTGATGGTTCAGGTGGTTCATGAGAGAATAAAGGCAATATAGGATCATCATAAATTTATGCAAATTATAGGATACCTTTGGAGTTTTATTTTGTGCATCACATCATTATAAAGGTGACTCCCCATCATGTTCAATAATGGTTTTCCCATTAGATTAATATTTATCCTTGGTTTTTTGGGACATTGATGTGTTGGCTTATGTTGGAGTTATGGAATATTGGGTTGCACTTCCCTTGCAGATTAGAAGGATACACAATGTTTTTTATGTGTCATAGAAATGTCCTTATCATCATGATGACTCTCAAATCATCGATTGTCGTGATATGGATGTTGATGATGATATGAACATTGATAAACATCCTATAAAGACTGAGTATCTCAAGGATAAGGTTTTTTGTGAGCTTTTTATCCCCTTGATTCATGTCTTGTGGTGGAACGATGGCATGTAGAAGGGTAATTGGAAACGTAAGTTGATGTTACATGCTCATCACCGTGATCTATTTGATGTATTTTCCTATTCAAGTAATTATGTTTGTTTTGTGGTTGTATACCTTTCCTATTTATGGGTTATATTCTCTTGTTTGTTTTTTTGGGTATCTCTTCATTGAGAGGTATCTCCCCTAAAAGAGTAGCTAGGAGCCGGTTTTAATTTCCATGTGGTTTCACATTGTTCCATTGATGGAGCGGTTGATCTCTTTTGGTGGTGATATCCTTGTGAGGATTCTCATAGGGTGGATGTTCTGACCAAATTTTCCATTTCCTCTCTAGCTTATTTTTGGATTATCAAGGGTAGGATTCTTTTGAGAGGTATCTGATTTAAGGGCTTGGACATCTTTGGTCCATTCCTATTTTAAAATATGGTGTTTGAGGTGTTCTAGGAGGTCAAGATGACTCATTCATATCACTTTAATGTTTCTATCACAATAAATTGTTTTAGAACCCATAAAACACGTCCCAAAATTTTCCAAATGATCCCATAAATATTCCAAGAGTGTATAACGTTTTGTAATCTTCTGTTTGATAGGTCGTAGAGCCCGAACAGAGTTGCAGATTAGGAGTTAAGGGCAATTGATGTTGGGCTGGAAAACTTGTTCGCGAGGCCCTTTCGCGAAGCTCCCTCCGCGATCGCAGAGCGTCGTCGTGGAGAAAGGAGGTGTGATGCTCCATTACCCCATTTGACATTCATGAACCTACCAAAAAGCAAGGAGTAGGGATCCCCCACGGGCTGATTTGACGTTCGCGAACCCTCCGCGGAGAAAGCTCCCTCTTCACACCGAGCGAGCTCCACTTCATGGTGCCTCCCCCTATAAATACCAAGCTCACCCCCTTTGCCGAAAGGCCACACCGCCCATTTGGGGGCCCATTTGTCTGTTTGTGGAGCTCCATTTTCTTTCGTGAAGAATCTCAGCGAGCCCATGCTCTGCATACAGCTTCCTTCGCGATGCTGCTCTGTGAGCCCATGCTCCGCGAGCAGCTTCCTTCACGATTCTCCTCCGTGAGTCCATGCTCTATGAGTAGTTTACTTCAGGATTCTACTCCACAAGATCCCGTTTCTATGTGATATACCATTTCTCTATTAGCGTCCCTTGCTCAGCGAAATCCCTTTTCTCCGCGAGTCCATGCTTCGCGAGGCCATGCTCTGTGAAACTACTTCACAAATATCTATCATTTTAAATTCTCCAACCTTCGCACCCACCGGCCCACACTGGGGGGGGTGGTGACTGCACCCTTGTACACCCGCTTGGGTTCAGTTCTGGGTTACAGTCCCTGCCCTCCGAGTTGGTCCCTTCTCTACCATCACCGACCACCATGAAAAAATGGAGAGTCGCACCGTGAAATTTTTGGTCTGGGATGTCGGTGTTTTCCATTGCACCATTATTCTCACCCACCTTCCACCTATGGAATACCATGATTTGAGATACTCCTTATCACACCATGAAACACCTTTAGTCGACATATTCCTCTTAGTCCCATTCACATGTCATGAGTTGAGATTCTCATCATCAATTTCTCGAGTACCTTGAGTTGAACCATTCCTCAAGAAAATCCTCCAAACCCTATCACATGGCTCTTATGCCAGTATGAAACAGAAAGGGCCACCCTTGCGTAAGTCCCCACACCAACAATTTCTATGTGACTTATGCCTAACAGTCATATCTACATGACTAGAAACTGTAGTGTACCCTATGCTCCAAACATCGAACGCCACATTCTCAGAACAAGAGATACCTTATGATCCAAACATTAGATTCCAAAACCATGATTATAGTGGCATAATTTCAAGAGTGTTTGAATCCGTTCAAACATTCCATCACTCCACCTCTTTCTTTGCATGTCCTTTTTTCATATTTTCATCCCCTTCCATGTATGATGAGACCCCCTAATGGCCTGTTCACATGCCACATCGGCTCACCTACTATCATGGGACAACGCCCCATAAGAATATTGACAACACTTCAAGTCAGGTCGTGTGTTTTAAACACGGTCATCAGTCAACCCTCATTTTTTAACCATATCAGGCTGGCGTGATATGGATGATGTGTTTAGAACATGGTCAATAGTTATCCTCCATCACCATGCCACCCTCATTGCTTTCTGAATGTCGGGCATGTGATTCACACTTTTTGTCTCCCTTTCTTCGGACTGATTCAAATGCCATGGGCATTATCCCTCTTGTGAACTAGCACAAAGGAAAAGGCCTCAACCCACCAGTGGGTTGGGATTCCCTAATGTCCAGACAAGAGGAAGACATTATGGTCAGCTTCCTTGTGTAAGCCCCATCCACCATAGCCTCTCCACAACGGCAACCGGGTAGCTTCCTTGTGTAATCCCATCCACCATTTTCGCTCCATAGCGGACCCCAGGAAGCTTCCTTGCGTAAGCCCCATCCACCATTGTCGCTCCATAGTGGTACCCAGTCAGCTACCTTGCGTAATCCCAATCCACCATTCCCACTCCACATCGGCACCTGGTCAGCTTCCTTGCATAAGCCCCATCCACCATTTCCACTCCACATTGGCACCGAGGCAGCATCCTCACGTAAGCTCCATCTACCATTACCACTCCATAGCGGCACCCGGGAAGCTTCCTTGCATAATCCCCATTCACCATTTCCACTCTTTAGAGGCACCTGGGAAACATCCATGCGTAAGCCTCATTCAATATATTTGATGGAAGAACCATTGCGCTATGATTATCAGGTTTTTGTTGTCTCTTATTTCTCACATCGAGCATGACTCATGTGGGATTAGAGAAAGCATCGACCATGACATCCTCTCCGGGAAGTCTAGAGTGTAAGTCCCACACACCCACCAGAACTATGTGGTCTTTGATCCTTTCCATGTAAAGGTACGTAGGAATCCTCCACGAGGTTCAAGCCCACCACCCTGGTCATTCCGACCATCTTCACATCAGTTCACCGACACCTTGGGCAGCCTAGAGTGTAATCCACAAACACCATCTTGAACTAAGAAGACTTTCATCCTTTCCGAGGCAAGGTATGTAGGAAGCCTCCATGAGGTTCAAGCCTAACACCACATCGGTTCTGACTACCTTCACGTCAGTTCCCACCTCCTGAACCACATGGTTTATGATCCTTTCCAAGGTGAGATATGTAGGAAGCCTCCCTGAGGTTCAGGCCCACCATCTATATGGGCCCCATGATCTATTTTATGTTGGTTAACCCTCATCCTACATTACGTTATATTGTGGACCACAATCAGTGGTAGGTCAATTTCCCCTATTTTATGGTAAGATGTTGTCAACCTCAATCGACTGTAAGCCGTTGAAGTCCCCAATCTACGGTAATCCATCGTCAGATGAACTATGTGGACATTGATTCCCTACCACGAGGATACGTAGGAAGACTCTATGAGGATCAACACAATCACCCATGTCTCATCCTAATCTATCCTTAAATCCCATGTGTTTGGGGAAGATCGTCCCACAACCCAGAGGTTCTACTTCCTCCGGGTATTATCCATGCGTCCATTCTTACGGGTCGCCTACTCAAGTGTCTCATCGTCCCACCAAACTATGTGGAAATTGATTCTCTATCACAAGGATACGTATACAGTCTCTGGGAGCCTCAATCCCAACATCACCATCGTCCTAACGTAGGTTTCATCTCATTATCCCTCCACTTCATTCAACTCTCCATCATCCATCTTGATTCTTGCCTGGGCTGCCACATCCTAGTGGGATCATGTCATCCATTTTTTCACTTCTCCTAGCAGTACCTGGGCCGCTATCCATGTGTAAGCCCCATCATGTATTCGGGTTGTATTCCACTTTGTAAACTATAATTCATCACCCCTTCAAACTATGTGGGTTTTTATCCCTATTGTATTCATAGGGTACATGGGAACCTCCCTGAGGTTCAGTCCCAGCCAATGGTAAACCTTGGTGTTCCCCCATTCTGGGGTGCACACTCCCTGATCCGCCCTCCATGGTGTCCATATCAGCTTTCATGGTGTGAAATATCCCCTCTATGGGACACACCACCTATGATCCGTCTCTATGGGATGTTCTGATCACCCTCATTCTGTCTCCACAAGACGTTAAACTCGTGTCCTACCTCGTGTTAAACATGAGATGCCTGAAGAAACCCTTGGAAGACATGCCTTGGTCGTAACCGTCTATGCTAGACGTTAAACTTGAGGCATACCCTGTGTTTAACAAGGGAAGATGAGGAAAAAATCAGATACATGCCTATGGAATATTATTCCCCGCATTCGACGTGGGATGCCTCGAGTTCTGCACCCTTGAGATTCCCTCTTATGAGGAAGAATATAGGTTCCCCAATGTCCATGCATCCAGATATGCCTCGACATGTCAGATGTTACCATCTAGTCCGACTGAATTTTTCTACCATGTCAAGACCCCATGGAATGTCCTGATAGAAGTAGTGTAATTAACCAGTGGGCACAAAGATAAGAACCGGGAATGAGATTCCCGAACCATGACTTAATCTATAAGGGAGACATGGACTAGGTGACAAGTTCTGAGGAGGAATCCACGGAAGGAAGAACTGACTTCTCATCATCTTGTTTCGATCAAGGAGAAAACTTCCCTGAATAAGGAATGAATTTCACCCGCCTTTGGAATGTGGGAATGTGGGGGAAGAGTTGCATTTCCTCACATATGGATGCACTCCCAAGGTGAAAGCGTCAGAAACAACAGTGTTTCCCATTTTTTTGAGTGGTGTTGTCAGTCAGACACTTGTGAATAGTTCCATCTGTGAATCATCATTATCTATTGGTGTCGGTGATTCATCTTCATCTATTGGTGAGTCATCTTCATCTGTCGATGTCGATGAGTCATTTTCACTTGTATGTTTTGGTGATTCATCTTCATCTATCAGTGATTCATCTTCATCTGTCAGTGTGAGTGATTCATCTTCATTTTTCTATGATTCATCTTGGTCTTTTAGTGTCTTCCAATCATCTTCATCTGTTGGTGAGTCATATTCATCTATCGGTGAGTTATCTTCATTTGTCTGTGTCATTATGTAGACTTCATCTATCAGTGAGTCATCTACATCTATCGATATCGGTGAGTCATCTTCATCTGTCAGTGTGTCATCTTCATCTCTCAAGCTCGGTGAGTCATCTTCATCTGTCTGTGTTAGTGAGTCATCTTCCTCCGTCATTGAGTCATCATTATTTGTTAGTGATGTTTAGTCATCTGCTTCTATCAGTGTCATTGAGTCATCTTCATCTTTCAGCAGGTGTTATAGTGTTTCAAGATCAATAGGTTAATAGTGTTTCTGGAATCCTACAATTTCTCCCCATTGACATTTTCATTGACATAAAATGAATTCAAATCCCCCTTTTAAGGAATATATGGCTGATTCATAGCCTATAACTCTTTTCATATTTTTTCTTATGGGTTAGGATGCCTTTACTTTTTCAAACGACATAGTATTGTCAAGATCATACTTTAATGTAAAATCTAAACTATATCTCAAAATTTACCCTATTTATATTTTCATATGGTCAAGATACATTTCACCTCATTCTTACATCTTGTTTTACACATGGTAAGTGGAGCCCAAAACCATTCTTTTCTAAGGAGTTTTGAGATCAAACTACAATCATTGGAACAATTCCCCTTCAAGTTTTTCTGCTGCATGTGCACCCCCTATCTTGGTGAAACCTGGAAGCATCAATCCATCTTCAATATAAGGTATGTTTTACCTTCATTCTTCTGGGTTCCATGATCAATTTATCCACATTATCTTTTTTATGTTACGGTATGTGATCTAAAAGTTTCTAACGGGACTTTCTTTGGTGTTGGTTGATGTGGTTGTGTCGTGGCATCCTCAGGTGGATATAGTCATTGTGGGAGAGGTGATCACAATATTTTGTATTGGATCATTCTCATGAAAACAATGTCAGATACGTTTTGACGTAGTGGATTTGGGGATTCCATATTCATTTACGTGTAGTTGTAGAGTTAATATGGTTTAGTCCACTAGATTATAGTAAAATTCACATAAAAATTATTTGAATGAGACTAAAGAATTTTTATCTTTTCATAGCGACGTTATTACCTCATGTTTTTCTAGATAGTGTGATATCAATGCCTTGCTTATTTAGAATGTTGTTCTGCATTGAAATTTGTAAATAATTTAATGTTGTTATAAATTAATATTAATCATCAAAAATTAATGTGGCATGTTTAATGAATTTGGATGTTGTTTTTGTGCATTAATTATAATAAAATTGAAGAATTTATGCCAGTTTAAATGAATATTTTAATTCAATATAGAATAATGAATTGTTTGTGTGGTATAGATAATTCCTTTAAGGGTTCCGAGTTACCCTCTTTCTTGTAAAGGGTATCCACCTTGTACTTTGGAGTAATGGTAGCTCTTTGTGTGTGATGAATAAATGCCTTGTTTTGGTCCAAAATCACAAATTCTATGTGGTCTGTTTCCTATTTCATGTGATGTGGTGTGAGCCTGAGATGGCTGGTCATAGAGAGCCATTGTGGTATGTGGGGGAAGGAGGGTCTAGTGGTTCTGGTGGCATCAGTTCACACCTAGTGTGTTGAGATGCAGTAGTTTATGTGTTTGGGTATTGGAGAGGACACTGGAGATAATGAGAATAGTTTTATGTGAATGTTGTGTACCTGTTGATTTTTTTTGTTTTTTTATCTGATTTTCATTCCCCAATACTTGAGGCATATGGTCTTGCAAATCCTCCTTACAAAAGAGGTGAAGATATGTGTAGTTATCCACGTGATTTCTGTGTTTAGCTACATAAGGGTGAATTTCTCTATGCTCTAGCAATATGTGGAAAAGACTTGACGGATAGTTCATCTAGTCCCAATGTCGAGCCCCTTTTGATTAGAATCTTGGAATTATTTTTCAAGAATACCTATAATTATGGAATAGTGATAATGTTGTCAATAAATAATTGAATTAATGATGTTAAACCATGGGGTAGGAGCTTATTGGTATGTAATTATATGGTAAAAAATTAAAAGAATTACTAACTCAATTTGGTTATGCTTGGAGGGCATGGAACATTGTAGTGATGCTAATGGAATGTAATGTTTAAAACATTAATGGTTAATTAACAGTTAAATATTTAATTTATTTTTAGTGAAACTGATAAAAAAGTGATAATTTCATTTAATGTATCTCTTTAAAATGTTTTTGGATTAATAGATACCTTGTTTTAGTAGAGGTAGCTAGTAGTCCAAAAGATGTTAGCTATAGTTGATTATAAGACTAGGTTATGCCCATAGTGTCGTTGGTAGATATAGTATATTCTGCGCATTTTGTGTTTCTATATACAAATCTAACAAAAATTTTAGGTAGATCGAAACCCCAGGGATTCTAAACATTGGGTGGTGTTTTCCCCAATATCCTAATGTTAGGATGGATGGCTGACTACCCCCTTTGGCCCCACTCTCTTTTCATGGTAGTTACATGTGAATTTAGTAACGACAGCTAGATTTCCACTTATATGTGTTTAGAGGGACATAATGTCTTTTTGTTATTCACACACATATATTCTAGATATATTTTCTAATGGACTACTATATGTGTCACGTGTATAGGTTAGGATGGATTCAGGATCCTTACTCAGTGCATCAGCTATAATGGATTTATGTATAATACATAACGTAGGATACACATTATGCGAGATGTGGGGGCTCACATAATCTACCTGGTTACTTTGGTGAAATTAACATGGTGTTCGTTCTAACTGAGTTTTATGTTTTTGTGGTTTTCCCTGGTGTCTACGGGAAAGCTTTTGTGGAGAGAGATTCTTAGGATGTGAAATTTTAGAAAAAAGTAGAAAACTAGTGGTGAACTAGTAGTGGGGTACCCTAGATATTCATTATTATATAATATACTCTTGTATGTGATACATGATGAGTGTGGCCATAGTGAGTTTGGGAACATATTATACCTTCTTAGGATATGTGTTAGTTTCAATTGTTGTTCACTATGATTTAGCAATCAGTCTTTACTTTTGCATGAGAGACTCTGGGAAGGATCGTACTGAGTATAATGCTATACTTACCCTACCTATATATAAACTATTTTTCGGGTCACTTGAATCAGGTTAGAGATCAGGCTAGTTAGTACTATATTTCTTCTAAAGTAGTTTTTCGGTCTTTATCACCACTTTCATTTTACTTTCTTGTGGTACTTACAGTCTATTCATTTAGTTGTAGTAGTTATTGTATGACATTACATACATTAACTTGGGATTGTTTTTATATTGTAGTTTGAGAAGGTGTTGGTTGGTGTCTATATTATCTATCTATTTATCAGCTATTCTCTTATAGGGTAATTCCTCCCATTTTTTGTTCACTATACATTTTGTGTTAGTCACCAACAAGGGGCCAACTGGTGGCCGGAATTGGGTTTCACTGTCTTCCTTCTCATTACCATCCTAGGAAGCGTAAACTATGTGGGGAGGGTTTCATGATATTAGTCATCATGATAAATATCCATATACAAAAATAATAATGATGATAACTAAGAATCATATCACCAAGGAAGCATAAGGAACATTAAAGATATTGTAAATGGTGAAATTGCATTTAAAATATGGTTGTAATATTTCATGTGGAAAATGGTATTGTTATTTTGAAATAACTTATTTAAATCAAAAATATTAAAAAACATTATGGAAACAAATTCATTAAAATATTCAGTAGAAACATTTAAGGTTATCTTAAAATTATTTCATGGTCATGATGGTCGAATAATATGTTCATGATTTAATCATTAAAAACAAGTATTATGTTAACACCTTTGATAAAATTTTCCTCATTCAAAAATGTATAGAGGAATATTTAAATTAGTTTCATAGAAATTAAAACATTTTTATGTGTAAAATTATACAATCATATATGAAATTTAATCATATTCTTGAAATAAGTTTAGATAATATCGATATGGTGTAAAAATATTCCAAAACGAAGGAGATAAATAACGTCAAAATTTTAAAAAATAAATTGTTGAATAATTTTGGGCACTAGAGAACGTAAAATAATATTAAAACAAAAACATTTCATTAATAACTATAGGTTAAAAATCATAAATTGGTTTATTATATTAGGGTCAAATAGTTTTCTTCAATGTAAATAAAATCATAACCAATCTTGAATAAAATGTGATAAATCCATAAATCCATTACTTTGTGTTTTTTTCATTGTATGTGTTCAAATATCATATAATAAATTGTATATTAATTATAAATAATTTATATAAAAATATTTATTCATATAATACCATTTAATATTTATATAATCATCTTATCAACGATTTTTTTAGTTTTCATTTTTAAAATCACTATTTCGAGTGAAAACTACTTCATTTTTATATGTATTTTGGTGCGATGGATTTAGTATGTGAACCATGTTCATACTTTTATCATCTAAATAATCTTAATAAAAAGATATATATTATATTTATTTATCATATACACATTTATTATTATTAATATGAATAGGTGATGAAAAATTTTACACCCCAAGCTTCTACGGTAAGTTTCCCTTTGAATAATGTAGTAGCTTGCTTTGTACACAAATTTGATCTTTTAATCACCACGACCATTCAAAATAGACATTATTAATAGTAATAACCACTTTTTGTAAATTTTATAAATTTTAATTTTCAAAATGGATTTCATTTTTGGATTCAGAATATCAAAATTATCTTAGGGTGAATTTTTGGTATTTTTATGAAAACATTCAATTTGTGCTAAATAGTGAAAAACATTGCGTTATTATTTAAAATTGACTTTTTATTTAAGTAATTATTTATTATATTTTAATTTATAATAGGTAAAAATAGATAAATAATTTTTATATATGTTCAATGTAATTCATTGAAGTCATTTTATAATAAGTTTAGATATATAAAATTTTATTAAACTTTTTACAGTCTTTTACCCACCTTCTTGGAGAATTTGAAAATTTGCATAAAACATAATTTTACCACTTATATGAGTTAAATTTTAAAACAAGAAGAGAAACAGTTAATATCAGTAAATATAATTTGGTTCAATAAGATGAAAATAATTTTTCGTGAATAGTAACTTTTCACATGTATTTACCACAGTTAATAGTAAATAGGGTAATTAAGGTTAAAAATGATATCATAATTACCCTAACACAACACTCAATTCTATTGGATACGTGTGATTCAACTGAAAAAAACCTTAGTAATAATATATTATCTTCATTTGTCCACTTGGATTAGATTAGGAAATTTACTATTATTTTATTTAAAGAAGTGTAAAAAGTGTTAAATTCAATGTTTAATAACATAACCTTTTTACTATAGGGTTACAAATAAGATAAATTCAACAATAAATATTAATTATAATGATAAAAAATCCTACATAATGGTATTTTATTTTTAATTTTTAGACATTAAATAATTTAATTTATTTATGACACATTGATGATGCAGTAATTACCTTATTAAAATAATATTAAAATAATTGATATTATAAATATCCGAATAAATGTAAATTTATACTTATAATGAATTAAACTAGTTTTATAAGTTAATATGACATTTTAGGGTTGATTAAATAAATTTTATTAGAAGTGATAAAGTTTTTATGGCTTTCAATAAATCAAATACTAAATAGTGCCAAAAATGACATAATTGAGTTTTGAAAACAAATATTGTATTATTAATTGTTATAATATTCTAAAAAATTGGAGGTTCACCCAAAAGACTTATATAAGGATATATATATATATCAATAAATAACTACTTGGAGTTCACTTGGAATTATATAGTATGTTTATTAACCATATAATATAAAAATACCAAGATACATGGTAAATTTCAAACTATTTAACAAAGAGTTAAATCTAATATATAAGGTTAATATGGTGATCTAAACCCATCTAAAACGTATTGTTTGAGAGGTTTTAGAACAATACCCACCTTATCCTCTAAATAAATCATTTTGGAGCCATTAGAAACTGAACGTTATTTTATTATAAAATAATATTTTAAACTTTCCAAAATTGATCCTCATCTCTCTTATAAAAGGGTACTTCCTCTTCTCTCAAAATCACAACTCCAATGCCATTTGTCTCGGCCAAACCTGGACTAAATATCCTCCCAAAATCACTCACTTCATCCTAGATTCCTTACATTGATAATACTGTCAACCTAATGATCCCTTTTGATCAAATCAAAAGGAAACACTAGAAGAAGAGGCAATAATTTCGCCACCATCATTCAAGTTCTTTTATTCTTCCACTTCCTCATTCATTGTTGATTCCATACCAAAATAATAACACAAATAATTTATATATTCTATGACGTTATTATAAATATGGTAAAACCATATTTTTTTATTCTATCCATCCTATGAATGATAAAGTCACCATACGTGTGTATGTACGGCTTACCGTCTCAATGTCATGATGAAGTTTGTTATTCAAACACTTCATTATTTGTATGGGTATAATAATGAGTATAACTGATGTAAATAATAAATATAACATGTTAATGATTCTATATATATGATAGACCATCCATTTACGTTTGATTTCACCATCAATATAATTAAATTGTCTCTCGTGCGTACGTACGAATTACCGTCTCCACCAATGCAATGAGATTCATTCCCCATTGTAATCATTTAAGAATAATTTTTATTTTATTATTAAAAATAATTTTTAGTAACCTAACATAATTATATATATGAATCAAATAAATCCTATCCATAAAAAACCTTGATTACATAACCAATCATATAAAGTAAAATGAATAAATTAACACCTGAAATGATGATACTATAGAAATATTACTAACAATGCAATATTAGAGGATCATATATGATAAAATATTTATGTATAGAGTAATTTTATAATTTAATATCAATGTTTTATCTATTATACAAGAGTTTAAAATAAAATATACTAAAGAAAAGTTCAAGGTAAGGGTTAATTCTACAATCACTTTTCTTATCCGAGGTTGTTAATACCTAAGTATCTACTGGGACCTCTTTATCATCCACATCCACGTTTTCTTAAAAATGTAATTCAAAACAGTTTTACTATTTACTATACTATGGATTAATTTCACTTATACCCTTATTTGACAATATATGTTTTGAAAGGAATTTTCCGTCTTTTTTCAAATAAGGTACTTTATGACCTTTTCGACAAAATTAAGGTAAGAATGTCATTTTTTAACTTATACGATAAGTGTGGCTATTTTCTGTCATTATAACATAGTCGAAGATTAACATACATGATTATCAGATTATTTTGAAAATAAATGTTTTCTTTTATAATTATGTGACTTTTTAATGGTTTCAAAATTGAATGAGGTATTTCTTTCAAAAAAATTTCATTTCATCTATGTCAATATCCTTTGATTGATTTTAAACATGTTTGAAGTAGATTTATTA
Organism: Viscum album; assembly: GCA_963277665.1. Classification (NCBI taxonomy): domain Eukaryota; kingdom Viridiplantae; phylum Streptophyta; class Magnoliopsida; order Santalales; family Viscaceae; genus Viscum; species Viscum album. Next base: position 632,321,254 of record OY728138.1, on the reverse strand, counting down.
TGATACAAATCCTCTATATTTTATTGAATGTTTTGTGATATGATTGACTGTGTATGTGTTATTTTTGTTCCATTCATCGTTTATGGATAAAGTATTTATATTTCATATTGTAGTTTTAATACGAATTTTTTATGTTATGGTTAATCCTTTTCATATGAGGAGTTCATTGGACTTAGTATGTGATAGGTGGAGCCCACTATAGATCCTTGATGCATCGCTTGGTCTCATGAGACAATCTACTGTCATGGAACAAGGCCTTGACAAAATCTTATTTTTAGTCTTGGAATAAGGCCTTGACTATGTGGTTATGAATTCTGGCATTATGCATTCCATCATTATGAAATTTGATATTGATATTACATGTGATTATTCGACTAGTAGAATATCCATCTGAATAAGTAAATGGAATTATATGATTTAACTTTTCTATATTATTCTGAAGTTTAAGTTTAAAAGGTTATTCATTTAGTCTTATACATTGCCTTAAATGTTTATGCTTATTTATGAAAGTTTTCTCTATATTTTTATCCTTACTGAGCATCTCAGCTCACCCCTTTCTATGTTTTATTTTTCCCAGGAAGTGAAAATGTATATTATGACTAACCTATAGGAAAATTTTATGGGATATTAATGTTTTCAATGGAGACATTGTGGATGTTGTTTTTTCATTTTATAATGTAATGTAAAATTTATGAATATATCTAGTACTTCCAAGGATACTTTACTGATTGGTCATTCAGGATTTGATCCCTTGTGATCATGCCAATGTTATGTAATAAAGAACTAACACTGGGTAACTGGGGTCGGGGCATTATAGTTGGTATCATAGGATGTTTATTACAAACCTGGGAATCTAATATTATATAATCATTGATTAGAGAAAATTACCATAAAATAGACTTTGAAGATTAGTATATAAGAACATCCTATAATTTTGGTAATGTATGTATTTTGTCTATTTTTCAAGCAATACATCCATGTCTGGATACGAAAAGGTAGAGGTAGCACTTGAATAGATGTATATAGGAGTGAAAACTCTTAAAAAGAGTTTCGAGCTTGACCCAGGGTATCTTGGTACATGACAACATGCCTTGCTGCACTCTTGGATATGACACTCCCAGGGGATATGCTTAGAATAATTCACATTTTCTTTAAAAACCATTATGAAGGATTTATTATTATATTCATCCTAAAAGAAAACAATTTTTTATGATTATAGATTATATCCAAAAACTATTCAATTTATGTTAAGTGTTTTACAAGTTTGGAATTATGTATTGAGATTTATAATTTAATCTAGTGTATGTCGTTGTTTAGAAATGGAGCCTAGTGGAAGGAATGAGAACCATATCTATGAACGTAATTCATGTAGGTAATACCCTCCTACTCAAGATAATTATAGTGGAGTTGGTGATGCAACTGGTGATGATCATCTTGTCACCATATTGGGACAACTCACTCAGGTTATGAATAATAACCTTACCCGTATAGAGCACCCTGATCCACAACGTGGAGGATCATTGTTTAACCGCTTCATGAGGAAACAACCACCAACATTCACTGGGTATATAAATCCATTTTTAGCCTTGAAATGTATAAGTTCCATAGAGAAAATATCTCATGCTCTGGGGAGTAGTGAAAGGGAAAAATTCATCACAGTTGTTTATCACCTCATGAGAGATGCAGGTCAATGGTGGTCATTAATTCAAAAAACAAAGGAGGGTGAAGAAGTATAATTTATGGAATAGAGGGAGTTTAAAGATATTTTCTTAGAAAAATAATTTCTTCTTGACCATCGATTGAATATGGAAAGGAAATTTCTGAGTCTGAGGAAAAACGAGGTTGAGAATGTCACAAAGTACGAGGCTAACATTACAGGGTTAGAAAGGCATGCAACAAATTATATATGTATCCCAAGGAGTAATATTGATCGATTCATTGATGGGTTAGAAACATTTCTTTGTCGAGCATTAGTTTCAAAATCCTTATCATCATATGAAGATATTGTCTCATGCGCTATTAAGACAGGAAATGAATTCTCTATGAATTACGAATTCAAAGTGAAGCAAGAGAAGAAACAATCTACTAAACACATAGGAAATGGAAATAAAGGGAGGAAGGAAAAAGTTTAATATCCATCCTGCGGTAAATGTGGTATGCAACACCCCAGTACTTTCCTGAAGGGAATTTGGGTCTATTACAAGTGTGGTGAAAAAGGCCACCAATCTTGTAATTGCAAGGGAAATAAAGAGGCTTCCAATATTGAATGCTACAATTATAGAGAAAAGGGGAATTGTGTAAATTAATTTCCTAGGCTCCATGGAAAATAACCTTAGAAAAGGTGAAGGGATCTAGGTCAAGCTTATGCGATCACTACTGGTGAGGTTGAAGCTCTGAAACACATGGTTGCAGGTAATAAAATGGTTTCATCAAGTTTAGCCATCTCTTTATTTGATTCTTTCTCATTACTTTATTTCATATCTTACTAGTTTTCAAAGAAAATTAAATATTTTCAATTTGACTTAACAAGAGAGTTGTCAGTCAAAACCCCTAAGGAAAGTGTCATTGCAACAATGTTTTGCGAATCATCTCCCATTAGGGCATATAAATGTTCTTTATCTACTGATCTCATCATCATAGCCATGATTGAATTTGATATAATCCTCGGAATGGATTGGCCTTTGAACCATGATGAAAAAAATCATTGTAAGAAGGAGGATATAATTTTTGATGATGATAAGGATTACCTTATCTTTAGAGAATAATCATCACCAACTAATTCTTATCTAGATCCTCCCCCAGTAGCTCTACTAAATTCAATTATTGGGAAGGAAGAGAATGAAATTAATGTGGGTGAGTAAAATAATGTTCGAATATAAGATGTACCTGTTGTACAAGAATATTTTGATGTGTTTCCAAAGAATTTACTTAGACATCCTCCAGAATGAGAAATTGAGATTTCCTTTGATTTAATTCCTGGTTCAAGGCCTGTATCGAAGACCCCTTATTGAATGGACACTGTAGAATTAGTGGAACTAAATAAAAAACTAGTGGAATTGAGTAATAAGGGATTCATTTACCCAAGTGTTTCTTCATGGGGATCCCCTCTCCTTTTGTTAAGAAGAACGATAGATCTTTAAGGTTGAGCATTTTCTACAGAGAGATCAATGCTATAACAATAAAGAACAAGTATCCCCTACCTCACTTTGATGATTTATTCGACCAACTTCATAGATATCAATATTTTTAAAATATTGACCGTTGATATGGATATCATCAGTTGTGTGTGCATAAGGAAGACATTCCGAAAATAGCATTTCGAAAGAGGCATGGGCATTACGAGTTTACAGTAATGCATTTTTGATTGACTAGTGCACCCTATCTCTTCATGGATCTAATGAATAGAGTTTTCAAGGAATATATTAATGAATTTTTAGTGGTATTTATTGATTATATCTATGTGTACTCAAAAAGATACAAAGACAATGAAAATCACTTGCACACTATTATGAAATCCCTCACAAGAAATGAATTATATGGGATGTTTATCAAGTGTGATTCCTGGCATGAAGTGATTTATTTTATTAGCTATATTCTCTCTAGGGATGGAATCTCTATTTATATTTCAAATACCAAGGCAATCCAAGAATGGCCAACACTGATGAGTATAACATAGGTACACCGTTTTATTGGTTTAGCAAGTTATTATCGACGTTTCCTCCAGATTTTTTCCCTATTGGCTAACCCATTAACCAAGATCAAACGTAAAGTAGTTAAATTTAGTTTGGACAAAAGAGTGTGAAGAATGTTTTGAATAACTTTGGAAGGATTACTCAATGCTTCTATCTGGACTCTACCATTAGGGAACGATGGGTTTGTCATTTATAGTTATGATTCAATGAAAAGACTTGGTTGTGTCCTTATGCCAGTTGATAGAGTTATTTACTATACATCACAACATCAAAAAATTCATGAATAAAACTATCTCACTCATGATCTTGAGTTAGCATCTATAATATTTTCATTGAAGATATGGAGACACTATCTCTATGGGGAAAATTTTGAGATATATACTGGTCACAAGAGTTTGAAGTATATTTTCTCACAGAAAGAACTCAACATGAGGCAAAGACGATGGCTTGAACTACTCAAAGATTATGATGGAACTGTACACTACCACTCAGAGAAGACAAATAAGGTGGAAGATGATTTGAGAATAAAGGATCATAGAGTTTTGAACATGATGGGAGTTAGAAGGGATCATATGCTCATGGATCTAGTAAAGATGGATATAGGAATAACCATGGAAGATGAAGCATCAATAATTTTTCCAATGGTTTCCAAAACATATTTACTATAAAGGATAACGATTTCATAGACTGGTGATGGGGAGATTCAAAATAAGATTAATGTTGTGAATGATGGTAGATTGAGTGACTTCATATATGAAGATGGAATTTTGAAATTTGGGAAGAGATGTTGTGTTACTAACATACCTGATCTAAAACGAGAATTGTTGGATGATACTCATAGCTCCAATTTCTCAATACACCATGGGATCACCAAGATGTATAGAGATTTGAAGGAACATTTTTGGTGGGACAAAATGAAGAGGGAGATTGCCCATTTTGTGTCAAGAAGTATAGTTTGTCCAAAAGTTAAAGCTGGAAGGAAAAAGCCTGGTGGAGTCATGCAACCTCTTCCCATACCTGACTGTAAAAGGGATAATATTATGATGGACTTTTTCAGGGGGATACCAAAGACTCCAAGAATGGATGATGCAATATGGGTCATTTTTTATCATCATACCAAGTCAACATATTTTCTTTCTATAAGAGAAGATTTACAACTTGAACATATGGAAAGACTATATATTAATGAAGTTGTAAGACTCCATGGTGTACCCCTATCGTTTGTTTCTGATCCTGATCCCCATTTTTCATCAAGATTTTAGAAATGTCTTCACAAGGCCCTAGATTTTGAACTTTATTTGAGAACTTCCTACCACCCTCCAACCGGTGGACAATCATAATAGACTATTCAATCCTTAGAAGACATGTTGAGATCTTTCTCACTTGACTTTCAAGGTATGTGAGATAAATATTTACCTCGGGTAGAATTTTTCTATAACAATAGCTACCATTCAAGTATTCATATAGCACCATATGAAGTATTATATTGAAAGGGATGTCACACACCAACTTGTTGGGATGATTTTGGTGAAAGAAAACTCATAGGCCAAGAACTTGTTGAGGAAACAGTGGAAAAAAGTAAAGATTATCCAAACCCACATCAAAGCATCCCAAAGTATGAAAAAAGATATGCTGATAACTGAAAGAATGATTTCGAATTTCAAGTAGGAAACCATGTTTTCTTGATGTTATCTCCAGGAAAGGGTGTTATTCATTTTGGTAAGAAGGTTAAATCGATTCCAAGGTACATCAAACCTTGAGAAACTCTAGAACTAATTGGAGTTGTAGCTTATCATTTGGAAATGACTCCAAGTCTCTTAAAAGTTCATGATGTGTTCCATGTATCTATTTTGAAAAAATACATTCCTGGCCTAATGCATGTACTCACCTATGTGGAAATTGAATTGGAACCTGATCTGTCTTATTGTGAAGATCATGTCATATTTCTTGAAACCAGAGAACATGTGCTGAGAAACCGGATGACTGGTCTGGTAAAAGTTCTATGGATAAACCATAAGATGGAAGAGAAAACATGCAAACCCGAGGAAAATTTGATGAATAACCACCCAAATATTTTTATGCATTTAAATTCTAGAAATATCTAGGAAGAAATTATTTGAAGGAGGGGATAATTTAACACCCCAAGCTTCCACGATATGTTTCCCTTTGAATAATGCAATAGCTTACTTTGTACGCAACCTGGAGCTTTAACACACCACGACCAATCAAACTAGCCATTGTAAACTGTAATAACAACTTTTTTAAATATTATAAATTTTAATTTTCAAAATGTACATCACTTTTTGATTCAGAATATCAAAATTATCATAGGGTGAATTTCTGGTATTTCTCTGAAAACTAGTAATTTTTTATGAATTATGAAAAACACTACGTTATTGTTTAAAACATTAATTTTATTTAAGTAATTAGTTATTATATTTAATTTATTTTATTTCAAAATAGATACATAATAGCTATATATGTTCAATTTAATTCATTGAAGTCATTTTATAATAAGTTTAGACATGTAAAATTTTATTGATCTTTTTACAGTCTTTTACCCACCTTCTAGGAGCATTTGAATATTTGCATAAAACTTAATTTTACTTCTGATGTGAGTTGAATTTAAAAAATCCGAGACACATTGTTAACATCAGTAAGTAAAATGTGGTTCAATAAGATGAAAATAATTTTTTCTGAATAGTAACTTTTGACTTTTATTTACCATGGTTAAAAATAATTAGAGAAATAAAGGGTAAATATGATATCATAATTACCCTAACACATGTACTAATTCAATTGGATATGTGTAATTAGACCAAAAAAACCTTATCGATAAAATATTATCCTCTACGGTCTATATGGATTAGATTATAACATTTATTATTATTTTATTTAAAGAATAGTTAAAAGTGTTAAATTCAATGTTTAGTAACTAAACAATTTTTATATAGGGTTACAAATAAGATAAATATGACTATAAATATTAATTAGAAAGATAAAAATAGTTTTTACATAATAGTATATTATTTATAATTTTTAAACAATAAATAATTTAATTTATTTATGACATAATGGTGATGCAGTTATTACCTTATTAATGAAATATTAAAATATTTGATATTATAAATATCCAAATAATTGTAAATTGAGACTTCTGATAAATTACAATAATTTTATAGGATAATATGACATGTTATGGTTGATAAAATGAATTTTATTTGATGTGATAAAGTTTATATGGCTTTCAATAAAATTAAATACTAAATTGTGTCAAAATTGAAATTATTTTGTTTTTAAAACAAAAACTATATTATTAATTGATAAAATATTCATAAAAATCCGAGGTATATACAAAACGACTTATATAATGTTATATATATATATATACTATGAACCTCTTGGGATTTTCATGGAAATTTATAGTATTTTTATTAACCATATAATATAAAAATACAAAGAGACGTGGTAAATGTCAAACTATTTAACCAAGAGTTAAATCTAAAAGATAAAATTAATATGGTGGCCTAAATCAGTCAAAAATCTATTGGATGAGAGTTTCTCAACCCATACGCACCTTATCCTATAAATAAAACTTTTTTGGAGCCATTTTAAACCGAAATAGACTTTATTATAAAATAATATTTTAGGTTTTTCCTAAAGTGACCCTAACCTCTCTTATAAAATGGTATATCCCCTTCTCTCAAAATCACACTTAAAAAGCCACTTGGCTTACCCAAACCTGGAGAAAATATCCTCCCAACATTCCTTACTTCAACTTAGAGTTCTTACATTGATCAAAAATCCATTCTAGGGAGCCCATATTATCAACTCAAAAGAAAACACTCGAAGAAGAGGTAACAATTTGACCACTCTATTTCAAGGTTTTCCCTCTTCCTCTTCATCTTTCATTATTGTTTTCATACCAAAATAATAAATCATGTACCTTAAACATACTGTGATGTTATTATATATATTTTAAAACCATATTATGTATTCTATCCATCCTATAAATGACAATGTCACCATACGTGCATACGTACATCTTACTGTCTCTACGCTGTGTTGTAGTTTGTTATTCAAACACCTCATTTTTTGGATGGGAATAATAATGAATATAACTGATGTAAATAATAATTAAAACATGTTAATTTTTCTTTTTATATGATATACCATCCAATTCCATATGATTTCACCATCAATATTATGATATTGTCACTCGCACGTACATATAGATTACCGTCTCTATGAACATGATGAGATTCATTCCCCATCATAACCATTCTAGAATAATTTTAATTTAATGATTAAAAATAAGGTTTATGAACATAATATCATTCTATATATGAATCAAATACATCCTATACATAACAAACATGGCTTATTTTACCAATCATATAAAGGAATACGAATTATTTAACACCTTAAACGATGATACTACTGAAATATTATTTACACAACAATATTAGATGATCATATATGATATCATATTTATCTATACAGTTCTTTGATAATTTAATAAAAATGTTTTAACTATTAGATAAGAGGTTAACATACCATCGACTATGGGAAATTACAAGGTAAGGGTTAGTTCTACAATCTCTTTACTTATCCGAGGTTGTTAATATATAAGTATCTATTAAGACCTCTTTATCATCCACATCCATGTTTTCTTAAAAATTTAATTCAAAATTTTTTACTATTTACTATACAGTGTGTTAAAGTCATTTATACCCTAATTTGACCATATTTGTTTTAAAAGGAATATTTATGTTTTCCAAACAAGGTACTTTATGACCTTTTCGATAAAATTAAGGTAAGAATGTTTTTATAACTTATACGGTGGGTGTTGATATTTTCCACCATTATAACATCATCGAAGCTTCTCTTACAAACATATAAGAATATTTTCAAAATAAATGTTTTCTTTTATAATTATCTGACATTTAAATGGTTTCAAAATAAAGAGTGGTATTTCTTTCAAAAAAGTTTTCATTTCATCTATGTCAACATCCTCTGATGGATTTTAAACTTGTTTGAAGTTGATTTATTATGATACAAATTGTCAATATAGTATTGAAGGTTTTGTGATATGTTTGACTATGGATGTGTTATTTTTATACCATTCATTATTTATGGATAAATTATTAACATTATGTATCCTAGTTTTAATATGAACATTTATGTTATGATTAATCATTTTCATATGAGGAATGCATTGGACATAGTAAGTGAGGGGTGGAGCCCGCAATAGCTCCTCGATGCATCAGTAGGTCTAATGAGACAAACTAGTGTCTTCTCACAAGCCCTTGAAAAAAATTATATTTTTATTCTTGGGACAACGCCTTGACTATGTGGTTATGAAGCCTAGAATTATGAATTCCATCATTAAAAAATTGGATGTTGATATTACATGTGATTATTCGACTAATAGAATATACATGTGAATAAGTTAATGTCATTATTTGATTTATTTTTCCATATTATGCTTAATTTTAAGTTTTAAAGGATTTTTTTAGTAATATACATTACCTTAAATGTTTATGGTTCTTTATGAATGTTTCTACAATATTTTTATCATTACAAAGCATCAGAGATCACCTCATTCTATATTTTATTTTTCCCAGGTTGAGAAGTAGTATTTTATGGCTGACCTATATGGATAGTATAATGGATATGAATGTGGCCAGTGGAGACAATTTTGATGTTGTTTTTAATTTTATAATGTTATGTAAAACATATAAATGTATCTAGTACTTACAAGGATACTAAAATGATCAGTATTTCGTGATTTGATCCCTTGTGATCATGCCAATGTTATGTAATAATTCAATGACTCTGGGTAACTCGGGTCAGGGTAGTACAAAAAATTACGTGCCCCACCTCATAGAGATGGTAGTTCATACATAATCATGAGTGGTATTTCATATTTTCTCAAGTTTGAATTAAAGTGAGATAAATAACACTTTAAACTCATTTAATATTTATGATAACCAATATATCATATTTTTATATAAATCTAACCATATTCCTACCCGTGTTAAATAAAAAAGAAAAAAGTTGCATATCTTATTAGAGGTGGTAATCCACGCATACGCACGAGAAACATTATCAATTATTCAAAGATGTAAAGGTAGGAAGGGAGATGAGAAATTATAAAAAATGAAACATAATAATTTCATTATTATTATTTAAAAACATTAGATACATCATAATAACAAACTATTAATTAGGGTGATGGAAAATGAATCATATCTATACATGGAGGGGGTTGTCCACATATACGCATGAGCAGTATATTTCATTTCTATTCAAAGGAAGTGAGTGGAAAAATTTTAAATGAAAATCATAATAAAAATGAATTTTTTATATATTTTATAATGGATAAAATTTATTTATGGGAGGTATATGATTAAATATTATTGAAATTACTTGTTTAAAATTTATACATCTTTATTGATAATCCCCCATTAGATTACACCTTAAGCACTAAAAAGATGGTATTATGAAAAAAACACCATAAGGACATGGGAATGGATGTAAAAAATTTATCTTTTTTTGTATTTTTTGAGATAATATTCAATTTAATTTTTTGAAATAGATACTTTGGGGTGTCCTTTTAAAATTTAGCTAGAGAAGACACATGGAATTTTTCCTAATACTAAAATATAGAAGTTTCAAACTCATTAAAAATGGATCCAAATGACTCAAATTCTAATAATATATGATATATATTGAGAATATGACCATAAATTATTAAATTGAAAATTATATGTGTTAAAAATACCCTTATATCATAGTTCAGCCCCCCAATATGCCCATATAACCTTAACAATGGTAATAATTTTCTAATGATTCTATAGTTCATTGTGACCAAAAATTGATGTGGCATCATTAACAAGTTAATAAATAATTAAAAAAATATCTAAAATATTTTTTTATATTCAATATATGTAATAGGAATAAAATCAAATAAAAATAATTTAGCTAAAAAATGAGACAACGTTTTTACATTAATGATTTTTGAAAAACAAAACTCAATTTTCTTTCATTACTTACCTAATAAAAACCATCAACTGAATGTTAACATATTTAAGAAAAAATTACAATCTATAAATTGCATTAAAAATATTATTACATTATGAATTATTTAAATTATGACTATAAAAACACATTGTTTGTATAAAAAAAATTTAGAGGTTTTTAAATCTAATAAATGATTTTATACCAAAATCATGTAAAATATTGTTTCCTTGAAAATTATTTACATTATTTATTATAAATTATAAATTTTTCAATTTTGATATAAAATTCAAGAAATAATTAATTATTATGTGGAAATAAATTATTTTACAAAATTGGTATTTCCCGTTATTCATTGAAAAATTTATCATTTTAATGAAATTAAAATTTTTACATTGAGATAATTTTGATATGTTGATTTCAAAAACAATATCATATTTATAATATAACATTTTATGAAGTGAACTATATAAGTATTATTATTCCAACATAAAAGGGAATAAAATCCATTTGTGAGGAAAACATATTTTTTAAGCATAAAATATCAGCTAAAATTTAAATTATTCTTTATAAAAATTTAATTAATAAATTTTTTATATATAATTATTCAAAGGATTTCCAAATAGTATTATTATTTCTGGAAAATATTTGATTTCTAGGTTAAAATTTATAATATATTATCATTTATTTAGACTCATGTTTTCGTGTAAATCATGCAATTAAAGGTATAAAATTAATTTCATAGGAAATATTTAAATATAATCTCATTTTATTACGTTCATCTTCACATTAAATCATTTTATCATGAATTTCCTCTCCTTTTATCTATCAATATCCCTCTCATGTGGTTTATATGGTTCAAAGAAGATCATCCTAATCATTATGAAACAACCTCTCAATGTAAGGGGTTTCTCCCTCCTCTTTTCCAATCAATAACATACTTTTTATAGGAAATTTAATTCTAAACTTTGTATTTTTCACATGGTTTTATAATAATAACATATTATCTTAATGATTCCATATTAATTAACTACTAACCCTATATATCATTTTTTTAATGCATAACCCTAATTTTATTCAACATTATTTACCAAGATGAAACTGCACATCATTAATCGGTGACATTCATGCAAGGAATTCATATTCTTAAATCATGGGATTTAAATAATGAAATATATTATTATGGTATATGATAGTTTTTTCATAAGTAATGTTAATCATATAAAGGTTTTTCCATGATATCTCTCTAGTTCATTAGGTAATTTTTTCATCTCATGAGATAACACATATAGTACATGGATTGATAGCTTAAGGGAACTATGTTGTGATTTCATTGTGGTTAGCCTCGACTTCATCTAATGATGTCATGTATTATATTGTTTCTAGTTTCATATTATGTAATAATCTTATCATATCATCATATCATGTCATGCTTCATTAATTTTTTATATTATTACATAATTTTTTTGTATCATGATTTTCCTCTCAACTCAAATATATAGCCTTCCATCATGTTATACATAATTATTACCACACAAACCTCATCTCCCACTATTTTTTATGTATGAGAACAATGTATCCTAGGATGTATTAAGTTCTTGAAGGAACCTATGATCAAATTATATAGATTTGAAATAATTTTTTCATTTTAATTTACATTAATAGTTTTGAATCCAATTTCTCAATGACACTATGCATCTAATTTTTATGGGATCATATTCTATGGTTATTTTTGAATTTATTTTAAATAAATTAAATTATAAATATCGTTTATTATAGTTGGTATTATACCCATGGTCTACTTATTTTTGAAAGTTAGGATAAGAAATCATAAGAGGATACCATAGGAATAATTTGAATATAGCGATTTGAATGTTTAGATAACGTATAGAGTGTATAACCTCTATGAAATTTAATCCCACTATGGATACATTATAGTTTGTATAGTTTTTTATAGATATACCATGTGGTATTAACCCATATAATGTATGGTATAGTATAAAATCAATCTTCCCTTGATACAACATTACTGGGCCAAATACTTCTTATGTATCATGAATATCACGATAATATATATTGTAACATTCAAAATTCTCTTTGAAAACCATTATTAATTATTTGAATATAATTTTTTTATAAAACATAATATAAAATAGGCCATGGAAAACCTATATTTAAACCTTGACATTTTTAGATAGGTTATATATTTATTATGAAATATTCTATAAATGTTTAGTTTTCTCTTTTGGCAATATTTGTGTTAATAACCTCATTATTTTTTTTAACTTAGATAATGGTAGGAAATTGGATAAATACATTCAGTATCAAATTTATGGGTAGAAATCCCTCAAGACATCATTGAATTTTTTTTGAGGTGATTGTGTTTGTTGACAAAGTGAAGATCGATGTTGTGATTTTTGGAAATGCAATCAATGACATACAAATTTGTTGAAAAAGGGGATTTCATGGTGGAATGTCGAGTTCAAGAGCTGTGGTCAGAGATACATGTTTGATTCAAGAACTTCTATAGAGGGATTGATGATATGGAGGAAGCATAAAACGAACAGATACAAGGTGGCACCGTTTTCCAGTGTTTGCCATATTTTTGGGCCTAAAAATCGACAAATGCAGAAAAGTGTTTTTGGAAAAGGGACTTGCACACTGAGGTCCTAGAGGATATGAAACTTGCATGCCATATGCTTTTGAAGATCAGATCATCAAAATATGGCAAAGGGATAAGGGTCACGCAAGTTTTGGTGAGGTCGCGCAGGTGACTTGTGCGCCGTGAAGAGACTTGCGCGCCGATGCCTTGGAAGCTTGAGAACTTGCACACTGATGGTTTTTCAAAATCAGAAGATCAAAATATAGAAAAGGAAAGAGGGTCGCGGAGGTGCTTGGTTTGGTCGTGCAAGTGTCTAGGAGGACAGAAGAGACCTGCGCGTTCAAACATGCGTGCCGAGGATTTACTTGCACGTCGTCACGCTGGGTGGTCAAATTGCCTATAAATACTGGACCACCACTCCTCATTTCTCACGGGAGTTCAACACTTTGAAGATTCAGAGCTCCCGTCGCACAAGTGTGGTGGTCGCGTAAGTGGTGGTGTGTCGCATAAGTAGGACTTGCACTCCATTAAAGGAAGTTGCGCGCCAAGTGTTTGTTGTGTGCCTGAGGTGGTTTAGGCGAGGAAGAAAGTGAGTCATGCAAGTGTGGAGTTGGAAAATCTTGTGTCGCACAGGTGTCTGAGATGGACTTGTGTGCCAGTTGTGACTTGCGCGCCGATACTTGCGCGCCGAGGTAGACTTGCGCGCATAGTAAGGTTGATTTCCCAGCCGTACTTTCGGGCCGCATGGAAGCTGGAAGATTGCCCGATACCATCGGTGCAAAGATAGATTAATCTAAGGGTGAAAGTTGGAATTCAATAGAGCATCCATATACAATAGAGGATGAATTCCTTCATGAAAATGAAGAGAGCTATAGGTCTATAAACTGTGAGGGGATCCTTTCCGACGTAGTGAGAAAAGGAAGAGGAAGAAGGTGATCCTCTCCACCGGTAGTGAGCCAGAGAGAGAGAAATAGGGAGTGAACCTTGGGAAACCAGTGAGATGGCCCTAAACTTTGTAGAGGAATTGAGCCCAGGAATAGAAGTGATCTATCCCGAACATTTTTATCCACATCTAGTGAAGAATAGTAGAATTTGGTACGACCGGAAACTTTTCGGCATATGCTCCTTGGACGTAGCCCAGTGAGGGTGAACTGAGTAAAAATCTCTGTGTCTGGATACTTACATACCTACATTGCATCTAAAGCATCATCATCAGATAAAGAAGAAAATAAGTTATCATAACAAACACACAAGTGAAAACAAAGTGACCCTTGTAATAAATAGGTCAAGATCTCGTGGGGTAGGAAGAACTTTAAAAAAGAATATACATACCCTGATTCACCCCCCCCCCCCTCTCAGGGTATATAGGCCCCTATTAGTCATATCAATTGTTATCGGAGGGATGGTTTTTGTTATCATATTTGTTTGCTCCGAATTGGTGTAGTTGATATGTGTGGTCAAATAATCAGTCTGCTCTTATCTCGGTGTGCCATGGCAATGGGAAAAATAGCAAAGAAGAATCAGAAGTCTGGTGGTATTCCTCAGTGTGGAAGTGTGTATGGAAAAAATGTGATTCAATTAAAAGAATCCAACAACTTACTGAAAGGACTAGATGAAACTGATAAGGAAAAGATCGATTCACTCAATCATGATGTTGGAATAAGTGAGGTACTTGATCTTTAAAGTGATGCCGAAACATCTGATGATGATGAAGTTTCACGAAGGAGGCCACTAGTAGATATTGTCAACATGAAAAAGGAAATGGACCGGAAGTTGGAAGAAGAAGTTAAATCTAAAGTTATCCGGATCAAAGTATTAGAGATTGAGGTCAACAAGCTAAGAGGTTTAAATAAAAAGCTTATTGATGTGGCTACTGACCTAAAGGAGAAGAATGATTCTCAAGGTAATGATCTACAAAAGATGGGTAAAATGAAAGGAAATCAAAAGGATGATGATTATGATGTGAATCAGATTTCAGATGAAGTTCGGAATCTAAAAGCTAGAAATGATGATCTAGTCACACAGTTGTCTGAAGAAGTTCAGAAGAATCAGAGGCTCCAACAAGAGAATGAATCATGCTTTGAATCTGTTTCTCAAGAAAAATTAAAAGTGAAGGAGAAAAGTGGTATGGTAGGAAATCACACACAAGAACTGGCAGATAAGATGATTCATGGAAAGAATCTCATAAGAGAATTCAATTCCCAACTTGAATCAAGTGATATGAAGATTCAGAAGTTGGAAGAAGAGCTAAAATTAGTAAAGAAGGAAGTTGAGAAATTCAATGATAGAGGAAATCCTAAAATGAAGGATGCCTTGTAGTTACTATTTGATTATCCTTCAGCGGGTGATGATGAAATGAAAATCAAATTTTCAATTTCTGAAAAGAGGCAAGAAAAAAATTTCTCAACACAAAGACCATATAGTTTGCAAAAAATTGGCATTGGATTTGATGAATCACCTCCCATTCATGATATAAAAAGAGCTGTGAATAGTTCCAGATGTGTAGAAAATTCTATAGGTGCTGGATGATAGGCCAAAGAGGACAGTTACAAGATGTAGTGACGACATGTGCTATTTCTGTGGGATTCATGGCCACACATCAAGCTTCTATTCAGAGGCTCTGGAATACATTTCAGGCTGTGAAAATAGAAACTTTGATAAATTTGAGAATAAGAAGAAGCATCATGAGAAGTCAGAGAGAAGAGTATCTAAGAGGAAAGCATTCATAAAATTCTATTACTGTGGGAGGATGGGACACACCATGAATATGTGTCAGGAAGCTCAGGAGTTCAATGTGAGAGGAAGAACTCAAGCTGCATCAACATCTTCTCTAAGAGATGATGAATTGAGGTATGCATTTAATAGAAGATGTTTCATATTTTCTAATCATGTACATTTGGAAAGAAATTGTAGCAATAAGAATACAAGAAAGGAAAAGGATCCCAGAAAGAAAATCTTGAATCCAGTAATGCATAAAGGGAAATTGTACATTGGGAGACAAAGTGGAAAGTTGTAGAATGGGCTTAGAGCCTTAGGGGAATCACATGGAGCTGAACGAAATGTGTATATGTCACCTCCTCTGTCACACTCACAACCGCCCCCCAAGAAAGAACATGAACAAATCTGGAAGAAAAAGGGAGGAAACTCTATAGCTGTGAGTAAGAAGAATGTACGTTCAGTGGAGGACCCAGCACCAATGAAAAATAGGGTGGTAACTCAGAAATATGATAAGAGAAAAATAAACAAAGGATGCATTGAAAAAGATGCATGTCATGTGCCACCGCAAGAAGTGGAGGAAAGAGGAATATCCCTACAATGGGGGAAGGAGCAAAGAAAGATGACAAGAAAATACATTCCTTCTCAGAGAAGGAATCAAGGGAAATGGAATTTTGGTGGAACATCAAAGACAGAAATGTGTACTAGTGGGTTTAATCCCAAAATGGTGAGAAAGGCTAGGACTAAAAAATCTAAATATCAAGAAAAAGGCTCAACATATAGGTGATGGTTGTTTAGTCATATGGCCAGAGCAGTTGAAGTTGGCTAGCCAGCTAGAAGAAGCCAGGAAAGAGTGTGATGCTCTACAAGAAAGAATCAAAGTGTTGACCCATCAGGATCAACCACAATCCTCATCTTGAGGAGTCCAGAAGATACCCCTCTCCCTATGTATATAAATTATATTAACTGATGCTTAATGTGTTTCAGATTTAGGGAGATACGATCAAAGGGGAAGTGGCATCTAAAGATGAAAAGTGGAGAAGTGATATGCTCCATAGATTCAATTGATTCAAATCAGGTACCAAACTTGAATGAGAAAGGGAGAAATAGAGCACAATAAGAAGTTATTGTGTTATTAACTCTATATCTGATTTCCTACACTGAGTTCCAACTCAGTAGACTTAGAGATTTGGTTAATGGATCAATGTTGTGTGCCAGATTAGAATAAATGATGCATGAGGATAAGAATGGTTAAGAGTCTAAAAAGTGGGACTAACCCCAGGAAGTGTTCCATAACATAGGGGGAGTATCATTTAAGGGGAAAATCAGATGCCAGATCCATGAATGCAATAATTGGAGGAATCATCTCAGGAGTTTTCAATCGAGGGAAGACTTATTGTCTGAGAAGCAGCAACAATCGGAGGAATCATCTCAGGAGTTTTCAATCGAGGGAAGACTTATTGTCTGAGAAGCAGAAATAATCATGCATCTCATGCTTATCTTTTTTTTCTAAAAAAATGACACGGTGATATGTTTTCTATTAAAAGTGAGGAAGTGGTAAGAGACTCAGGGAGAGCAGAATTGGATGAAGATGATTCAGAAGAGAATATTGATGGTGAGTACGAGGATGTAAAATCCTTATCTACACAAAAGCCAAAGAGTCGAGCTGAAATTGACAGGCAGAATATCATCAGTGATCAGTGAGCTCCAGTTCATACAAGACGAATGAAATCCCTGCAGAAGAAATCATTACTATCACAGGTAGAGATGAAATGCTTTTTTGATCTAGCTAAAGATTATAACAGGGTTCAGACCATGAATGAAGAGCTAAATTAGATTGAGAAGAATCGGACATGGGAGATTGTTTTGAGGCCCGCAGATAAGAATGTCATCGGTACTAAATGGTTCTATCACAACAAGATGAATGAATATGGCATAGTGATTTGGAACAAATAACGATTTGTGTGAAAAGGACACTCCCAGATAGAGGGAATAAATGTTGATGAGACATTTTCACCAGTTGAAAATCTAGAGACAATCAGATTATTCCTAGCCATTGCAATGCAATGGAAGTTCAAGGTGTTCTAGATGAACATCAAATATACATTTCGGAATGGGTTTCTGGAAGAAGAATTGTATATAGAGCAGCCATATGGGTGTCTCATTTAGGTGGATGAGAACAAGGTTTGTCAGCTGAAGAATGAGTTCTATGGGTTGAAACAAGAAAAGACATAATGGTATTCAATGATGAATCAATATTTGCAGAATCTCTAATTCAAATGAAACATAGTGAAGGTGGTTTTCAGAAATATGAAAAGAAGGTTCTGATGAGATATGGAAATGAAAATTCCAAGGATATGAAGACTCTGGTGGCTACCTGGATGAAATTATCAAAAGATGAAGATGGCAAGGCAGTTAATATCATAGAATATAGGAAAATTATTGGAAGTTTGTTGTACTTGACCGCAACAAGGCCTGATATTGTTTTCACCACATGCCAAGTAGCTAGATTTCAGATTAATCCCACTGAAAGACACATGCTCACAGTGAAAAGAATACTTTGGTATATCAAGGGTACGGTGGACTTTAGATTGACATATAACGACAAATCTCAGACAGAGCTATTGGGATATACTGATGCAGATTGGGCCGGTCCAGCGGATGATAGGAAATCAACATCTAGAGTTGCATTCTATCTTAGCATACTATGTATTACTTGGTTAAGCAAGAACCAGGAGTTTATTTCATTAAGCACCGCATAAGCTGAGTATATTTCGGCCACTCAAGCATGCACACAATTATTGTGGATGAAGAAGCAGCTTGAAGATATGGGATTTGAAGAGAAGTCTCTGATAAGAATCCAGTGTGATAACTCAAGTGCTATAAATCTCAGCAAAAATACCATCCATCAATCAGGAACGAAGCACATTGAGATAAAGTATCATTTTATCAAGGATAATGTTGAGCAGGGAATCGTGAAGTTGGAGTATGTGCCAACAGAACTACAGGTTGTAGAAATTCTGACAAAGGCCTTACCCAAGGAAGCATTTGAAATGCATCGACTGGCTCTGGGAGTTCAGTTGACTCCCACACTTGAAATATTGTGGATATGGAATACCCCCCCTCTATCCGAGGTATGATGTGTGTTTTTTCCCTAATGTACTGATATGTGTTCTCTACTCTGTTACATACTGAAAAGGATTTACCTTTGGGTTCGTTGATAAAGGGGGAGAAAATAATGATTGTTCAAGGGGGAGACAGTGTGGAGACTTGATAAATCATGAATGATATGTGGAGAAGATGATAGGTGGAGCAGCCAGATAGGGGGAGTTGAAGATAGTTGAACATGCTTAGCCAGAGCTTAGCTTGGAGAGCACAGGAAATAGGGCTAAATAGGTTCTCAAGCTAAACAGGGATGAATCTATGAATAGAAAGAGCGAGCGTATAAAATCTGACGATGCTATAAGTGATTGATCAAAAAATAGATATCACAATAGCTGAGGATCATGATAAAATCAAAAGAGAGATGTTGGAATGTGGTAAGAATATTTCCAACAATTGGTATCAGTTAGGTAAAAATTGGTCTCTGTTTGGTGTCAATAGTGGATGTTAGAGATGAAGTGATTCATTGATGGAATTTTCATGTACTCTTGTTTCTCACGCTGAGCATTGCTCATGTGGGCTTAGAGTATGTGTTGTGTAAATCCTTGGTCGCTATTAGAATCGCAAAAGGTGAATGGTGGCTGAAGATTCAACGATGTATCCTTTTATAGAAGAGTTGTCAACAAACCCAAAGGGGGAGATTTTTGGGAAAAAATCCCTGAAGACATCATTGAATCATTTTTTAGGTAATTGTGTTTGTTGGCAAAGTGAACATCGGTGTTGTGATTGTTGGAAATGCAATAAATGACATAAAAATTTGTTGAAAAAGGGGATTTCATGGTGGAATGTCGAGTCAAGAGTTGTGTTCAATGATCCATGTTTGATTCAAGAATTTCTACAAAGGGATTGATGATATGTATGCGTCATAAAAATATCAGATACATGGTGGCACCGTTTTCCAGTGTTTGCCATATTTTTGGGCCTGAAAATCGACAAATGCAGAAAAGTGTTTTTGGCAAAGGGACTTGCACGCCGAGGTCTTGGAGGATAGAAAAATTTCGTTCCATATGTTTTTGAAGATCAGATCATCAAAATATGGCAAAGGGATAAGGGACGCGCAAGTTTTGGTGAGGTCATGCAGGTGACATGCGCGCTGTGAAGATAATTTAGCGCCGAAGCCTTAGAAGCATGAGAACTTGCGCGCTGATAGTTTTTCAAAATCATAAGATCAAAATATGGCAAAGGAAAGAGGGTCGCATAGGTTCTTGGTTTGGTCACGCATGTGTCTAGGAGGACAGAAGAGACCTGGATGCTGAGACTTGCGCGCCGAGGGTTGACTTGGGCGTCGTCGCGCTGGGTGGTCAAATTGCCTATAAATACTGGACCACCCCTCCTCATTTCTCATGGGATTTCAACAATTTGATTATTCAGAGCTCTTGTCACGTAGGTGTGGTGGTCGCGCAATTGGTGGTGTGTCGCGCAAGTAGGACTTGCACGCCAGAGAAGGAAGTTGTGTGCCAAGTGTTTGTTGCGCGCCTGAGGTGGTTTAGGCGAGGAAGGAAGTGATTCATGCAAGTGTGGAGTTAGAAAAGCTTGTGTCGTGCAAGTTTCTGAGAATGACTTGCGCACCAGTTGTGACTTGCGAGCCGATACTTGTGCGCCGAGGTAGATTTGCGCACCAAGTAAGGTTGATTTCCTGGCCGTACATTCGGGCCACGTGGAAGCTGGAAGATTTCCCGATACCTTCGATGCAAAAAGAGATTCATCTATGGGTGAAAGTTGGAATTCAATAGAGCATCCATATACAACAGAGGATGCATTCCTTCATGAAAATGAAGAGAGCTACAGGTCTATAAACTGTGAGTGGATCCTTTCCGACGCAGTGAGCAAATGAAGAGGAAGAAGGTGATCCTCTTCACCGGTAGTGAGCCAGAGAGAGAGAAACAGGGAGTGACCCTTGGGAAAGCAGTGAGCTGACCCTAAACATTGTAGAGGCAGTGAGCCTAGGAATAGAAGTGATCTATCCCGAACCTTTGTATCCATATCTAGTGAAGAATAGTTGAATTTGGTATGACCGGAAACTTGTCAGCATATGCTACTTGGACATACCTCAGTGAGGGTGAACCAAGTAAAAAATCTTTGTGTCTGGCTGCTTACATCCCTGCATTTCATTTAAAGCATCATCATCAGATAAAGAAGAAAATAAGTGATCATAACAAACACACAAGTGCAAACAAAGTGACCCTTGTAATAAAGAGTTCAAGATACCGTTGTGTAGGAAGAACCTTGAAAAGGAATATCCATACCCTGATTCACCCCCCCTATCTGGGTATACAGGCCCCTATTGGTCATAACAAAAATGTTATGGGAAATTAAATGAAATACCAAATGACATACCTTACCTAATGGTAGTCTGATTTTAGAAATAAAATTTAGTAATTGATTAAATGACTCATGTTATGAGTAATGTTATTGATCAATATGAACTCCCCCATCTCCTAAATGTGATCAAGATTCAGTTGAGTCCTTTATGTGGTATGGACCACATAATTTAGTAGATAATTTACCCACTAATTGTAGTTAAATTAATTAAATGAATTAAAAAATTATTATTATCCTCAAATACACTAAGAAATATATATTCGTATTGATTTTTTATTACATAATGGAATGAGAGAATCAATGCCGATAACTAATTATGAATTAAAATTATATATAGGAAACAAATCAATAAAGTGATTAGGATTTAAGAAAATATTATTCAATAAATATATTCCTCATGTTATCAACCTTAAAATGGATAGGTAATTCTTTTCTCTCATGAAAAATTATGATAAATCAATTGGTCCATAAGAAGAAGAAATAAATGGGATTTAATTGTATGCCTCCAGTATTTCCATCAACCCCAAAATGTATGTTGGTGAATTTTTTTATTCAGAAAAATTAAAGTCAATTAAATGAATTAATGATTCAGTAATCTGATATGTATTAGAATGTTTCATGTTATTCCATTAAAGTTTAGTTGGATATTAATGATTCATAATGTTCATGTGGTACTCATGATTAAAATTAGATAATGTAGTTTATTTGTAGTGGATTAAAAGATATTCCTCCCTGTATAATGAAAATCCAACGGCCAATATGTAAAAAGTGTGTGAAGAAGAGTCCTCAAAATTGTATCAGGGTTTTAATTATGTCTTTTCATTCTATAATGGTATATAATCAATATACTAAATATTTAATTGAGATAAAAAAATACCAATAATATGATCAATTAATGGAAGATCCCAATGAACCATTATCACATGGTATAATGTTTAAACTCAAAGGAAGATAGACATTATGATACCCTTTTCAAAAGTCCAAGTGATTTGGAAGATAATAGTTGGCAACCAACCATATGGCCTGTAGAGAAATGGTGGGAATATAATATCACTAATACTGAGGTGGATCCTAAAAATGATGTCTGGGAAAGTACACTGCTTATGCAATCCATAATATATGTTATGCTATTGGATTTGGGTTCTATATACTCTTTCATATAATTCTTGTTCATTTTACCTATTCAAACACAACCTCAAAACAAGGATGTGGAATAATACATGAAAAGGAAAAAAAATTACATGCCATGTGGAGGACTACACTATTTTCAATATAGGTTGTTGAATCTCCCATAAACCATATTATACTCCCTTGATAGTTTTTTATGTCATTATTTTCCTTGATTTCATTTCTATGTATATATCCAACATAAATATTAATGATAATTATATCACCTTCAATATCTAAAATATTACTCTTATTATAAACAAGTGCATGTAAGATTATGAATATACCATGAAAAATTCATCAAATAAATTGATATTATTTTTTATTAAAAGACTACCTGGATAAATTGATTTTGAAAAATAAGTGGATCACTCTGGAAGACATGGTTGTTATAATAGAATATGCAGATTTATTCACCAAAGTGTTTACATGTATTCACCCAAACTCTGAGGATGATATCTTAATTAAAAAACACCTAATGATCTTCCAAATTTCTTAGACAAAATATAGAATTTCTTGCATAGACCTAGAAGATTAATAGAAAAAGATAATATTTAATATAGAATAGGGTTTATAAAAAAAATTATATCTCTATAAAGATTATGTTTCAATTTTTTCAAGAAGAAAGATGAGTCAATTTTTCTCTACGTTGAATAAAATGATATTTAAGTGATATTGATAAGTAACAAGTATACCTTATTATATCTTTATAACTTATTTGGTAAGTTAAACGTATCCAAGTATTTTACTAAAGTATACAATCGGTCCATGTATCATACAATGAAGGTATGGAAGTGTGAATTACTAATGAATTCCGTTCAAACAATCTATATACACAATTAGTTTATTGTTATTGCATTTAGAAAAACTTATGTTGTTGAAATTTTCATTGAATTAATATAAATAGTCTTGAGATATTACATTGAAATTTTTGTGTAGTATTTAAAAATATTCTTCTCATATACTCAAAAAGCATGGTGGAATATTGGAAGGATTTAATGACGATACATATCACACTGATAAAAGATAATATATATGTAAAGAAATAAAAATATGATATCTATATATAGAATTTATCATTCATGGATCTTGTTATTAGAAGAAATTAGTTATCATTGGATCCTTCAAAGACAATTTTAGTTATGTAATGTCTTAAAAATATAATGTATATCCCTAACATCCTAAAAATATATGGGAACTACTAGATATTTTTGGGAAAATTTAATTATTTTCAATCCCACAAACCAATATTACTCAGAAGTGTTCTATGTAATTTTATAAAAGTTATTTTCTCAATGCATGTTTCTCCAAAAAGATAAAGTGAAACAAAAACATTAAAAGGTTATAATGAAAAAATTACACATAAAATTTTAGAAATATGAAAGAAACATCCTGGAATTTCTTATTAGATTCTTTGTAACATAAAACAACCATAAAACGGTTTATTTTTTTGTTAGTCTCGATACAAGGTGAGTGCATTTCATTGTCATCAAATAATATTACTATCTTGACTATGTAGACATGATAGACATAAGATAGTTTGTGATTTTTTATGGATTAACACTCCCTATTATACCTGATTGATATATGAGTATTACATTAAGGTTATGGAAATTTATTGAGTATGAACTAGATAAAAAGTTGAGTTTTAACAGTCATTTCCACCCTCATATAGATGGTTATTCTTAAATAACAATTTCAACATTAGAGGACAAGCTGGAGTCATGTCCAAAAAATTTAAAAGGATATTTGGATCAAAACCATCCCTATTATAGTTTTCATATATAAATAGTTTCCATTATATAATTGAAATTGATCCTTATCAAGATCTATAATAGAATAGGTATATGAATATAGTATAGTAGACTAATGGGGGAAAATTAACATGATAGGAACATATCTTTTATAATAGGTGATAGGTATGTTTCAAACCATTCAATGACATAATAAGTCACCACAAAATCAACATAAAATCGTTGATGAAGTTTTTTTATGATACATTGATTATGAGTTTCTAGAAATGGAAATCCTTCATATACCCCTTGGGAATAAATTCATGTGGCTTGGAAATATGGGAAACATAAGTATGATATACATCATCCAAGATGAGATTTTTCATCGCATTAGAGTTATGTTATATAAAGTATAACCCCACAAAATCTATCTAAGGTGAATTATGTGTTTCACCTACCATCTTGAAGAACTATATAACATGTCCCTCATATTAACTAAATTTGTAGGTGGTTCCTTTAAAGAAGTATCATTCTCATGATAAGTTTCCAGTGAAGATCTTAGATCATAAAGACTTTGTTCATTGAAACAAGACAACTCAAATAGTAAATGTATTAGGGAATAATCATAAGTATGAATAAATTACTTGGTTTCCTTAATAATTATTTAATGAAAATTACCATGCAATTTTTTGGATATGAAATGAATTTTTGAGTGAGAAATTACATAACGAGATAAGAATTCAAGGAAAAATACATTAGAAATGAAATTTATATTTTAAATGATTGTTTGTATAATTTTTAAATATAGTAAAATATGTAACACATAAACTATGTAATGAAAATAAATAACACTTTATTATTAAATAAATAAATAATATTACTGTTCAAAATTATGACTATACAACATTATAACAATTTTAAATATTTCTATTGTAAAGAAAACATTAAGATAAGTTTATGTTAAAGATAATAATAAAATTTAATTTTAAAAGAAGATATAGTTGATGGACTCATCCATTAGGATCATTTTAGTAACGCCCCGACCCATGTTACCCATAGTCGGTGCATTATTACGTAACATTGGCATGATCACAAAAGATCATGTCTCGAAAGACCGATTAGTTTAGTAGGCTTGGAAACACTAGATACATTCATAAGTCTTACATTACATCAAAAAGTAAAACAAAACTAAAAAAATATCTTTTCTTCATATCCCCTCATACTATCCCTGCAGGTCAATCATAATATACTTCATCACATCCTGGAAAAATTAAAACATTGAAAGGGGTGGGCTCAGATGATCAGTTAGGATAACAATATAGTGGAAACATTCATAAATAAACATAAACATGTAAGGCAATGTATAACTAAAACAAAATCCTTTTAAACATGAACTTCAGAATAATATGGAAACAATAAAATAAAATAATTTCACCTACTTATTCACATGGATATTCTACTAGTCGAATAATCACATGCAATAACAATAACCACTTTCCTAGTGATGGAATGCATAATTCCAGACTATCATATCCACGTAGTGAAGGCCTCGTGCCAAGACTACAAATAAGATTTTTTCAAGGCCTCATGCCAAGACACTAGTTTGTCTCATGAGACCTACCGATGCATCAAAGAGCTACAGAGGGCTCCACCCATTACTTATTAAGTCCAACGCTTTCTGTATATGAAAAGGTTTAAACATATCATAAACAATAACATAATCATATCACATAAAAAATGCATAAAAGAAACAATACATTTCCACATTTAAATCACAGGATATCAAAACAACAAATTGATATAATACAACCATTTTCAATACCAAAATAAAAGAAAAGTAAAACTTGGTATTTATTTTTCATTTAAAAAAAACTTATGGCTTGTAGAGGAAGCAAAAACTCAAATAATGGTCACGGTGGCGGAGAAGTCGTTGTCGCAGCACACGTACGACAAAAAAATATTCCCTTTTGTCATTTATTAAAATGATTTGTATAAAAAAATATTCATTTTGAATAAAAATAAAAGTCAAAGGGGTTTATACAACGTATAAAAGAGAGTTGTGTATAAAACAAAATATTTCTCAATGAAAGAAGATGGAGATGAAGTCCCTTACCTCGTGTCCGACTTGACTCGACCATTATTTAACCACCTGAATAATAAACTAAAGTTAAATTATAATTACTTAATAACTTTTTTCAAGTTTATTATTCCTTTTATATCACTTATTATCATTTTATGTACCTTATGTAAATGTTTATGTTAATAACAATCGTTTTGTCGATCTTTGGTACATGAGTCAATCATAAACTTCTTATAATTACAAGTTGTTCACATGGTAAAACATCCATTATATCCATAATTATATTCATGATTTAGATATCATATATATCATATATATCTAGTATATATATTCATTCATAATATTATGTAACATTTAGATGTAAGAAATGAAATGCACCATTCATGGAGATGGTAAGCCGTACGTACGCATGAAATCTACTTTCATTTCTATTTCATATTTAATGGAATGTAATAATAATGATATAAAGGTATATTACAATTCCAGTATAATATAATATATAATATCATTTAATCCATCCTTTATACGTCCCACAGATGGCATTAACGATTCAAATCACTTTGAGGGGGCGGTAGTCCGCACTTCCTAAAATGAAATTATCGCGTTTACCCACAATGGAAATTATAAAGGTATGCCATAAATGATAAATACAGAAGCATAAGAATAACATAAAAATAATATATATATCATATATGAAAATATTTTCATCATAATTTCCACCATGAGAAGTGTTAAAAGAATATTGAACAATCATCGTTTCGTGAGGCAGTAATTCGCCACCCACAGAAACAGTATGTTCTTTAACCAGTATAAGAAGGTGTGTGTAAGTGTAAATCAAATACTTATCCTAAAAACATCCTAGTATATTTAAGATACTGTTTTTGTTATAAAATATAGTAATAAAAAGATTTAAGGGGTTGTAGAAGCAAATTAAACCAAATGAACATAAGGGAAGACATTACCTTAAAATCGGGTAACTGTTTTTGATTTGAGCCAAAGGCTTCCTTGGGAAAACTTATTCACAAATTGAGGCTTATAGGAGAAATATAGGTAAGTTAAGAGATTATTTGGGAAGATTTTGGCTGAGTAAAATAGCTTTGATGGTGTTAATAATGTGGTAGAAGTGGGGGCCTTTATAAGAGGAGAGGAGGGGCACTCTTGGAAAATCATGAAATGTTGCATCATTTAAATGTTTTTTGGATTTAAAAGGTCCCACAATTATATATTTATAAGATAAGGTGATAAGTGTTCTAAATCTACTCATCCAATAGGTTTTTGACATGTGTAAGTCTTAGATTTTACATTATCTTTTCATTTTATTTAAATCGTTAATTAATGAGGTAATCGCTGCATCATCCTAGTGTGATAAATAAATTTATTTATTTAATGTATAAAAATAAAAAAAAATTAACATGATGTAGTAAATATCTTTATCTTTCCAATTAATATTTATAGTCGAAAATTTAACTTATATAACCCCATGTAATAATTGTTTTAGTAAAACAACACATGTTTGTGACAATTTTATTTTTACTTTAAATAAAAAGTTATTAATGTCATTATCATACCCAAGTTGCTCCATGGGGTCCCCAAGTTGACCCATGGCTTGTCTTGGTAGGCCATGACTCATCCAATAAGGTTAGGATAAGTGTCAATATATTTTCATATTTTTATAATATCATTTTTACCTTAAATTTCACTAATTACCTTTAATCGCGATTAATAAAACTTAAAGGTTACTTTTCAAAAAAAATTATTTTAATCCCATTGAACCACATTTTTCTTCCTAATGACAACCATGTATGTCATATTTTTAAAAATTAAATCACATATGTGGTAATGTTTCATTTACACGAAAAATTAGTTTTTAAACTACCACTTAGTGGTTTCACTATTCATCAAAAATTGAAGTTTTTTTAAAAAAATACAAAAATTCACCCTAAGCTATAATTGATATTATGAATTCAAAAATGGTGTCTATTATACAAAATTCCAAACATATAAGTTTCCTTAATTAATTTTATAATTAGTTCCCATTGTCAAAACAAATAGCGTGTTTTTAAGAAACAATATCAATCAAAAGATTGACAATTGTTTATGTCCAATTTAAAGTGAAATTAATTCTAATGACCACCATTAGATAAAATGGTAAAATTATATTATAATTATACTTTAAAACCACTCAATAGTATAATTTATCACTACTAATTATTTTTATTAAAACAGATGTTTTTAATTAAAATTTAGTAATTTTCACAATTCATCAAAATATAAAAGTTATCCAAAAAGATTCAAAATTTTACCCTTGGCTAAATTAGATATTTTGAATCCAAAAATGTAGTCCATTTTGAAAGATAATATTTATAAAATTTCAAAAATTAGTTATTACTATTCATAGTGGCTACTTTGATTGGTGTGGTGTGTTTTAGAACTCATAGTTACGAACAACACATGCTATTGTATTCTTCAAAGAGAAGCATACCGTGGAAGCTTGGGGTGTAACATTCTCCCCTCCTTCAACTAATTTCATCCTAGAAATTTCATATAATATCACTGTATAAAAAGACTCAGGTGATTCTTCATCATAATTTCCTTGGGTTCCCATATTGCCTCCTCCATCTTATGGTTACTCCATGGAACTTTTACCAGACGAGTCGTCCGGTTTCTCAGCACTTTTTCTCTTGTATCAATAATCCTGACGGGCTCTTTGCAATAAGACAGTTCGGGTTCCAGTTCTAATTCCTCATAGGTGAGTATATGCGTTGGGTCAGGCATGTATTTTCTCAATAGTGATACGTGGGATACATCGTGAACTTTGGAGAGACTTGGCGGCATTGCCAAAAAGTAAGCTACAGCCCCAATTCATTCTAGAATTTTGAAGGGTCTGATGTACCTGGGACTCAATTTACCCTTCTTACCAAAACGTATAACTCCCTTACATGGAGATAACTTCAAGAAAACATAATCTCCTACCTGAAATTACAAATCCTTCCTTCTGTTGTCAGCATAGCTCTTCTGCCCACTTTGAGCTACTTTGATGTGGTTTTAGATTACCTTCACATTTTCCATCATTTCCTCCACCAGTTTTGGGCCTACAAGTTTTATTTCACCAACGCCATCTCAACAGGTTGGTGTGAAACATCTCTTTCCGTATAACGCTTCAAATGGTGCCATCTGAATACTTGAATGGAAGCTATTATTATAGTAAAATTCTACCAGTGGTAAATATTGATCCCACCTACCCTGAAAGTCAAGTGATCATGATCTCAACATGTCTTTTAAGGTTTGACTAGTTCATTCTGATTGCCCATCTAGTTGAGGGTGGTAAGCAGTGCTCAAACAAAGTTCAATATCCAAGTCCTTCTGAAGACTTTTCCATAATTTTGATGTAAAACATGTGTCACAATCTGAGACAATCGACTGGGGTACTCCATGAAGTCTCACAACTTCATTAATATATAGTCTTGCTAGACGTTCAAGTGGTAGATATTCTCTTATAGTAAGAAAATGTGATAACTTCATGAGACAATCAACAATGAACCATATTGCGTCATTCCTTCTAGGAGTCTTTGGTAGTCCCATGAAAAAGTCCATCGTAATATTATCTAATTTTCACTCAGGTATGGGAAGAGGTTTCAATACTCCACCACGAAGTTTCCTTCCATCTTTCACTTGTTGAAAAACCATACATCTTGACACAAAATCAGAAATCTCCCTCTTCATGTTGTCCCACCAAAAATGTCCCTTTTAAATCTCTATACATTTTGGTGCTCCTAAGGTGTATAGAGAAATTGTAGCTATGAGAATCATCCAACAATTACCTCTTTAAATCGGGTATACTGGGAACACAAAGTCGCCTCCCAAATTTCAAAATTCCATCTTCATACACAAAGTCACTAAATCGCCCATCATTCACATCTTTAATATTCTTTTTCAACTCTTCATCATCAGCCTGAGAACACTTTATCCTTTCTAGTAAAGATGGTATGAAAACCATTTGAAAATGTTTTGATGTTTCACCCTCCATGGTGATTCCCATATCCATCTTTAATAGATCAATAAAAATAGGATCCCTTTCTACTCTCATCTTGTTCGAAACTCCATTATCTTTTCTACTCAAAGGATCTGCAACCTTGTTTTCCTTCCCCGGGTGGTAGTGTATCGTGCAATCATAATCCTTGAGTATCTCAAGCCATCACCTTTGCCTCATGTTGAGTTCTTGTTGTGAGAAAATATATTTCAAACTCTTGTGATCGGTATACATCTCACATTTTTCACCTTAGAGATAATGTCTCCATATCTTCAAGGAAAATATTACAACAGCTAACTCGAGATCATGAGTAGGATAGTTCTGCTCATGAATTTTTAGTTGTCGTGATGCATAGGTAATAACCCTATCATTCTGCATAAGTACACAACCAAGTCCTTTCAATGATGCATCACTATAAATAACAAACCCATCATTCCACGATGGTAGAGTCAATATATGAGCATTGACTATTCATCTCTTCAGTTCTTCAAAACATTCTTCACAATCTTCTGTCCAGACAAATTTAACCCCTTTACGTGTGAGCTACGTTAATGGGTTAGCCAATCGGGAAAAATTCTGGACAAAACGTCGATAATAACCTACCAAACCAATAAAACTGCATACCTTAGTTACACTCATCGGTGCTGGCCATTCATGGATTGCCTTAGTCTTAGATGGATCAATAGAAATTCCATCCTTATAGACAATATGGCCATGAAAAGAAATCTCTTGAAGCCAGAATTCACACTTCCGAAACTTCCAATATAATTCATGCCTTCTAAGAGTCTTCAAGATAATGCACAAGTGATTTCCATGATCTTCATAGCTTTTGAGGTATACCAAGATATCATCAATAAATACCACTACAAAATCATCAAGATATTCCTTGGAAACTCTATTCATTAGATCCATGAATACAGAGGGTGCATTATTCAATCCAAAAGGCATTACTGTAAACTCTTAATGCCCGTACCTGGTTTGAAATGTTGTCTTCAGAATGTCTTCCTTCTTCACACACAACTGATGGTATCCAGATCGAAGTTCAATCTTTGAAAAGTATTGAGATACATGTAGTTGGTCAAATAAATCATCAATGCCAGGTAGGGGATACTTGTTATTTATTGTTATAGCATTGATCTCCCTGTAGTCAACGCACAACCTCCTAGATCAATCTTTCTTCTTAACAAAAAGTAGAGGGGCTCTCCATGGTGAAACACGGGGTAGAATAAGTCCCTTATTAATCAATTCCTCTAGTTGTTTCTTTAGTTCAACTAATTCCATGTTGGCCATTCTATAAGGGGTCTTTGATGTAGGCCTTGATCTGGGAATTAAATCAATTGAAAACTCAACTTCTCGTTCTGGGGAAGGTCCAGGTAAATATTCCAGAAACACATCTACATATTCATTCACAATAGGTACATCCTCTATTTGAACATTCATTTCCTCACCCTCAGTGATTTCATTCTCTTCCTCCCCAATAATTGAATTTAGTTGAGCTACTGCGGGTGGATCTAAATAAGAATTCGGTGGTGACGATTCTGATCTAAAGGTAAGGTGTTCCTTATCATCATCATCAAAAATCGTAACCTCCTTCTTCTTACAATAAATCTTTTCATCATAGTCCGAAATCCAATCCATACCGAGGATTATATCAAACTCAATCATATGTATGACAATGAGATCAGCGGATAAAGAACATTTATGTGCTCTACTGGGGACTGATTCACAAAACATTGTTGCAGTGATACTTCCCTTAGGAGTTTTGACTGACAATTATCTTGTTAAATCAAATTGGAAATATCTAATTTTCTTAGAAAACTGGGATGATATGAAACATTTCAATGATCTAGAATCAAATAATTCATTTGCTAAACTTGAGGAAACCATTAAATTACCTGCCACCACATCTTTCGGAGATTCAACCTCAGCAGTAGTGATAGCATAAGCTTGGCCTTGATCCCTTGGCCTCTTCAGAGGTAAGTTCCCCTAATGCTTAGGACATTCATTTGCATAATGTACCATCTCTCTACAATTATATAATTCCACATTGACAACAACTCTCTTTTCCTTGGAATCATGATCTTGGAGGCCTTTTTCACCACACTTGTAATAGACTCCCATTCCCTTCAATCAAGTACCGAGGTGTTTCTTCCACATTTACTATAGGGCTGATATTCAAATTTTCCCTTCGTCCCCTTATTTACATTTCTAGATTGATCAGAAGATCTCTTCTTCTATTGCTTTTCATTAAAGTCATAATAATTAGACAATTCCTTTTCCGACTTGATATCACACGAGACAATATCTTCGTACGAGGAGAAGGTTTGTGAGACTAATTCTCGATGGAGAAATGGTTTTAACCCATCAAATAAATGATCAATATTACTTGTTGGGTTACGTATATAATTTGGCGCATGCCTTGCTAACCTTCTAAAGTTATCCTCATACTTTGAGACATTATTATCCTCCTTCTGCCTCAGACTCAGAAATTGCATTTCCATATCTGCTCGATGGTCATGTGGAATGTTTTTTTCTAAGAAAATTTCATTAAACTCCCTCCATTCCATACTTGATACTTCTTCATCTTCCTTTGTGTTTTGAATCAGTGACCACCATTGATCGACATCTCCAGTGAGGCGGTAAACTTCCATGATTACTTTCTCCCGGTCGCTACTCCCGAAGGCGTGGAATATTTTCTCTAAAGAGTTTATGCATTGATCATCTACTAATGGATTTTTACCCCCATTAAATTTTGGTGGTTGTTACCTCATGAAGAGGTCTAACATTGATCCTCCAAGTTGCAGATCAGGGTGCTCCATACAAGTAAGGTTATTATTCATAACGTGAGTGAGTTGTCCCAGTATAGTGAGAAGTTGATCAGCACCAGTTGTATCTTCAGCTCCACTATAATTATCTTGAGCAGGAGGGAAATCTCTATATGGAGTGAGTGCATTGATACGGTTTCCATTCCTCCCACTAGGCACCATTTCTAAACAATGTCATAAACTATTTTAGTTTATGAATCAAAATACAGAATTCCATACATGTAAAACACATAACATAAATTGAACTATAATCATAAAAATGTTTTCTTTGAAGAAGTATATACTCATAAACCCTTCATAATGGTTTGTAAACAAAATGATAATTATCCAAAGCATATCCCCCGGGAGTGTCGTAACCAAGAGTGCAGCAAGGCCCGTTGTCGTGCACCAGTTCCCGTTCGAGTCTAGTTCAAAACGGTGTTTTCAGATTTTATCATGAGGTACATCTGTGCCAGAGCCACCTCTACCTGCTCGTATCTAGACAGGGATGTATTGCTTGGAAAAATCACAAAATCTCTATAATACCAAAATTCTAGGAAGTTATTATATACTAATCCTCAAAGTCTATCTTTGGGATATGTGCTCTAATCAGATTTTATCTAAATCTAGCTTCCATGGTTAGTACTAAACTCCCTCTAATACCAACTATAGCGCCCCAACCCTAGTTACCCAGAGTCGGTGCCTTATTACGTAACATTGGAATGATCACAAAAGATCAAGTCTCAAAATACCGATTAGTTTAGTAGCCTTGGAAACACTAGATACATTCATAACTCTTACATTAAATCATAAAGTAAAACAAAACTAAAAAAAATCTTGTCTTCATATCCCCTCATACTATCCCTACAGGTCATTTATATTATACTTCATCACATCCTAGAAAAATTAAAACATTGAAAGGGGTGAGCTCAGATGCTCAGTAAGGATAACAATACAGTGGAAACATTCATAAATAATAATAAACATTTAAGGAAATGTATAACGAAAACAAAATCATTTTAAACATGAACTTCAGCATAATATGGAAAAAATAAAATGAAATAATTCAATTTACTTATTCAAATGGATTTTCTACTAGTCGAATAATCACATGCAATATCAATAACCACTTTCATAGTGATGGAATGCCAAATTCCAGACTATCATAACCACGTAGCCAAGGCCTCGTGCCAAGACTACAAATATGATTTTGTCAAGGCCTCATTCCAAGACACTAGTTTGTCTCATGATACCTACTGATGCATCAAGGAGCTATAGCGGGATCCACCTGTCACTTATTAAGTCCAATGCATTACTTATATGAAAAGGTTTAAACATATCATAAACCATAACATAATCGTATCACATAAAACATGCATAAATGAAACATAAAATTTCCACATTTAAATCACAAGATATAAATAAAAATCATTGATATAATAAAACCATTTTCAATACCAAAATAGAATAAAATGAAAACATGATATTTATTTTTCATTTAAAATAATGTTATGGATTGTAGAGGAAGCCGAAACTCAAATAATGATCACGGTGGTGGAGAAGTCGTTGTCGCCGCATACGTACGACAAAAAAAACATTCCCTTTTTTCCTTTACTAAAATGATTCATATAAAAACGATTCCTTTTGAATAAACATAAAATTTAAAGAGGTTTATACAACGTATAAAAGAAATTTGTGTATAAAACAAAATATTCATCCGTGAAAAAATATTGAGACGAAGTCCCTTACCTCATGTCCGACTTGACTCGACCATTCATTAACCTCTTGAATAATGAACTAGTGTTAATTTATAATTTCATAAGAACCTTTTTCAAGTTTATTATTCCATTTATATCACTTATTACCATGTTATGAACATTATGTAATTATTTATGTTAATAACGGTCATTTTGTCGATCTTTGGTACTTGAGTCAAAAATAAACTTCTTATAATTACATGTTGTCCACGTAGTAAAATATCCAATATATCCTGAATTATATTCATGATGTAGATATCATATATATCATATATATCCAGTATATACATTCATTCATAATATTACGTAACATTTAGAGGTAAGAAATTAAATGCACCATTCATGGAGACGGTAAGCCATACGTACGCATGAACGCTACTTTCATTTCTATTTTGTATTTAATGGAATGGAATCATAATGATATAAAGGTATATTATAATTCCAGTATACTATCATATATAATATCATTTACTCCATCCTTTATACTTCCCACATATGGCATTAGCGATTCAAATCACTTTGAGGGGGCGGTATTCCGCATCTCCTAAAATAAAATTATCGCGTTTACCCATAATGGAAATCATAAAGGTGTTATATAAATGAGAAATAAAAAATAATAAGGAGAAGATAAACATAATATATATATCATATATGAAAATATTGTTATCATAATTTCCACCATGAGAGGTGTTAAAAGAATATTGAACAATCATCGTTTCGAGAGGCAGTAATTCGCCACCCACAAAAATAGTATGTTCTTTAACCATTAGACGAATGTGTGTGTAATTGTAAATCAAATTATTATCCTAAAAAAATCCTAGTATATTTAATATACTGGTTTTTTTACAAAATAAATGAATAAAAAGAGTTTAAGGGTTTGGGGAAGCAAAATAAAACAAAAGAACATAAGAGAAGACATTACCTTAAAATCGGGTAACTCTTTTTTATTTGAGCCAAAGGCTTCCTTGGGAAGACTTCTGCCCAATGTAAGGATTCTAGGAGTAAGAGAGGGAAGTTGAGAGAGTATTTGGATTGAGGTTGGGCAAGTCAAATGGCTTTGATGGTGTGAATAAGGTGGTAGAGGTGGGGGCCTTTTATAAGAGAGGAGGACGGGCAATCATGGAAAGTCATGAAATGTTGCATTATTGAAATGATTTTAGGATTTAAAAGGTCCCAAAATTATATATTTCGAATATAAGGTGATAAGGGTTCGAAATCTACTCATCTAATAGGTTTTTTACATGTTTATGTCTTATATTTTACATTATCTTATCATTTTATTTAAATCGATAATTAATGAGGTAATCGTTGCATCATCATGGTGTGATAAATAAATTTATTTATATAATGTCTAAAAATTATTAAAAAAATTAACACGATGTATTAAATTTTTTTATCTTTCCAATGAATATTTATAGTTTAAATGTTATCTTATATAACCCCATGTAATAATTGTTTTAGTAAAACAACAGATGTTTGTGACAATTTTATTTTTACTTCAAATAAAAAGTTATTAATATCATTTTCTTACCCAAGTGGCTCCATGGGGTCCCCAAATTGCCCCATGGATTGTATTGGTAGTCCATGACTCATCCAATAAGGGTAGGACAGGTGTCAAGATATTTTCATATTTTCATAATATCATTTTTAATTTAAATTTCACTAATTACCTTTAATCACGAATAATAAAACTTAAAAGTTACTATTCACCAAAAAATTATTTTAATCCCATTGTTCTACTTTTTTCTTCTTAATGAAAACCATGTATGTTAGATTTTTTAAAATCAAATCACAGAAGTGGTAATGTTTCATTTACAAGAAAAATTAGTTTTTAAACTACCACTTAGTGGTTTCACTATTCATCAAAAATTGATGTTTTTCAGAAAAAATAACAAAAATTCGCCCTAAGCTATAATTGATATTCTGAATTCAAAAATGGTGTCTATTTTACAAAATTACCAACATATAAGTTTCATTAATTAATTTTATAGTTAATTCCTGTTGTCAAACCAAATAGCCTGTTTTCAAGAAACAATATCAATCAAAAGATTGACAATTATTTATGTCTAATTTCAAAGTGAAATTAATTCTAATGATCACCATTGGATAAAATGATAAAATTATATTCTAATTATACTTTAAAACTGCTAAATAGTATAATTTATCACAATAAATTATTTTTATTAAAAAAGTTGTTTTTAATTAAAATTTAGTAATTTTCACTATTCATCAAAATATAAAAGTTATCCGAAAAGTTCCAAAATTTCACCCAAGGCTAAATTCGATATTCCAAATCCAAAAATGAAGTCCATTTTGAAAGATAAAATTTATAAAAATTCAAAAATTAGGTATTACTATTCATAACGGCTACTTTGATTGGTTGTGGTGTGTGTTAGAACTCGAAGTTGCGCACAACACACGCTAGTGTATTATTCAAAGAGAAGCGTCCCATGGAAGCTTGGAGTGTTACAATTTTAACACTGTTATATTCTAAAATAAGAATAATTTGTTCGATAGTATATAATATATGCCACACTGAGCTTAAATAAGACATGAAAAATTACTATTAAATTTGGCCATTATAACATAGAATTTTAAATGGAGGTTATAAAGTGGAATACAAATATAATAATAAATATATAATATTTTTAATCATTAAAAATTTCATTCTAATTTCCTAGGAAATAATAATTTAATTTTAAAAAAATTCACAATATTTTTAAAAAATATGTTTCCTTCAAAAATAATTTTTTCTTCTTTTTGTGAAAAATATTATATTAAATTTTATCAAGATCCAAAAAATATTTATTAAAATGAAATTAATTTTAACAATAGTATTACCTATAAGGACCCTGGATTTCCATGGAACTTTTTTTTTTAAAAACATTGGAATTTTACGAGTCCGTGAAAATTTACATCGCTTGATTCTGAGGCCCGATGTGCCCAGAATCAATTCCTTATGTTTTATTTGGGTACATTCAGTAAACGTATTAGTGGGTTTCTATAACCTTTGAACTGGTGCTCGGAATTGAAATCTGAGGGCAACTTTGAACTCGCAGCGCCGGTATTCGATTAATAAGGATTTCACTTCGACGATAGTTGGTCGAGAATAAAATTTAGCTTTTGGGTTTTCATATAAAAAATGATAAAATAAAGTGAGTGACACATTATTTCATTTGAGCCGCCCTATGATTGTTGGTGGTTAAAACCTAATCATGGGAGTTGGAAGTGGGACCACCACACCTTAACCTCCCATGAGAGGTTATTATGGTGGGGACCTCCTGATCATAATCTCCTACGAGAGGTTACGATCCTTCTCCGACTTCTTCCCCAGACACCTACCGACAGTGAGTGTCTCCCACGAGTCGATGCAACCCAGGAAGGGAAGTGTGCGTGACAGACGCGACGAACGATGATTCTCCATCATCTTCTTCCCCCAACTTCACCAACAACGACCGACTATTAAAGGTATGTGGAGTAAATTCATTTGAGTACCTTGTTCTTCCCTCCTTTTTGGATAATGAAGGTTGATTGAGCTTCGTTATTATGAACCATTTGCTATCACAATAAACGTGGAGGATATGGGCCACCCTAACATGGCCCGACATCCTCTATCGATTTTTCCTTCTTGTGGTGTTCTTCGGCATGGCAACATAACAATGATGAGGTGATGAAGGCGACAATGAAAAAGGCCGCCCTACCCGTGGCCTCCGCGAACCGCGCCACCCCTGCTGCGCACCGATGCTCCCGGCGGAACTCCGTCGGCACGCACCGGCCCAAGCCGCACTGAACTGGCTAGTACAGCCACCTCACGGCCTGCCCGCGCGTCCTGCCAGCTGCCCTCCGGCCTCCCGCGTACCCTGCTTAGCCTACCTGAGGTCTACCGCGCGCCCATCTCGGCCTGCCCACAGCCTCCCGCGCGCCGTGTCGGCCTTCCCAAGCCGCACCTCGGCTCCCGGACGAACCGGTCGAGCCGTGTCGGTCTGCCGAGCTGGCCTGCGGTGTCCCTCATGGCGTCTCTAGCCGAACTGTCTAGGAATTCTGAGCCGTGTCACCCGATCCGCTCCCCTCGCGGTGCTGGCCGAACTGGCCTCAACCTCCAGATCGAGCCGCCTACGCGGCGACCTCCGGGCCGAAACGCCCTCGCAGTATGCTGGGCCGGGCCCAGTGGACCTGGCCAAACCTAACATGCTGGCCCACGCAATGGTCTGGGGCAAACCCAAAAGGTCAAACTGAGTCGACCTAGAATGGGTCAACCAATACTAGGTTGGGCCGAGTCAGTCCGACCGGGTCGGACCAGACCCAGACCCACTACTGACTGTTAATTCCTTTGGCCATATCATTGGCACCAGACGACTGTTTGATGAACCATTAGCGTTGCTGGTTTTCTTAGAGCACGATGGTCCCTTTTAGTATACCTCACTTGAGTTCGTGGTAATGTTGAGATACAGTCAGGTTGGATCGTACACGAATCCAACGGTGCCCCCAGGACTAAAAAACTTATAACTCACAGACCGGGTGTCCAATTGATGTGTCGTCTATTGCTTTGATACATCTATGATGAGGATGACCTTTGAGATACTTCTATGTGGGAAATTGTGATAGTTGGAGTATCGACCTGTATCTCATGGAGAGGACCCTCCCAGAGAGGAGCGAGCGGAGTACAGAGACCTAGTAAATAGATTAGACCTTACGACTTCTTGACCGATTCAACTTGGAGTGATTCGACTATTCTAGTGGGGAGCGCCTAGTTGTGGAGGCAGACCCATGGAGGAGGAGTGCCTGGTAGTTGGTGGCAGACCTGCGGTACTCGATATGAGGAGTACCTCTACAGGCTATTATAGGGAGCACCTGGTAGTTGGCGGCATAC
Source organism: Viscum album (assembly GCA_963277665.1). Lineage (NCBI taxonomy): Eukaryota > Viridiplantae > Streptophyta > Magnoliopsida > Santalales > Viscaceae > Viscum > Viscum album. Next base: position 632,281,297 of record OY728138.1, on the reverse strand, counting down.
CCATAGTGGGGAGAGCCTCTGAGTGAGCATGGCAGACTCACGATACTCAATAGGAGGAGTACCTCAACAGTCCATGATTATTGGGAAGCACCTTGGTGTCACGGAAGGACCAATGTACTCAACATAGGAGTAGTTCTCTAGTAACTGTGGTTTCATTAATGTGAATAAAAATCCTTGTTGAGCTGAGTCAGTAACTTTTTAGTTTACCGCATGATTGAGACGAATTACTTGATATCATAGGTATATGTATGGGAATATACCTATGTGTTGTTATCTTTTGATTTCTTAATTTCTGGTTTATCCTTGTTTGATTTTGTGAGGCCCTGAGGGTCTTAGGGACCCTACTATGTATCGTTATACTCACCCCTACACGGGTTATGCTCGCACCTCGTTGTGTTGGATATAGACGACAGACATCACTGACCAAGGCTGAGTGTACGAGGAATGGATAGTACCTGGATGTGGACCACATGGCGTGATAGTACATGAAGGAGACGGAAGGACGTGGAGTGATGTGGAGGCTATCTATACCTACCCTTCAGGTAGGATTTCCAGGCAGACGATCCTGCAGTTGTTTCACCTTTCTTCTATTTTACTTGTTTTCCTTGTCCTTTTAGTTTCCTCTTACTTTACAGTTGGGCTTGTATTTCCATCCCCATTACATTTCAACACTTCTTTTTCATACTGTTTTACTTAGTGTATTTCTTCCAGATACTCTGTTCTGTGTGTTTATAATTTGTAAAGGAAATTCCTTCCCATTTTTATGGATTTATGCCTTTGGTGCTAGTCAATGGCCCCTGGCCTATGGAAGGCGGGCTTCGAGTAGTCATTGCACGGGCCCTGAGGGACGTGTCGTGAAAAATTCGTATCAGAGGAGTCAGTTCTATCGAAGAACCTAGGACTCTGATCTTCTCTATGAGTCAACAGTGTTAAGGGTACTGAGTGTGGTTTTCAGTTCAGGGAGTCCAGTGTTGATGCGGCAGCTGACGTATCTATACACCAGGACCCTGAATACTGATTTCCAACTTAGTGTATGAAAAAACTGATTGCATGTGGGTTTTCAAAATTTTTCCTTAAGTCATCTAAACTGGTCAACTCACCAGGTATAATCTTTTGACTGTGTTGTATATTTTTATTTCAGGATGCCTCCCTGTGGACAACCAGTTAGAGCCCTGAGAGTCGTATGCACAGATAGCCCACCGAGCGACGAAGCCGTAGTGCATGGACATTTTTTAGCAGAGGCACCGGCGATACCACTTCTCATTGGGCCATCGATGCCACTATCCCCAACAGCAGATGATGAATGCTTATTGAACATATTTCATGAGTTCCAGCGCCAGAGCCAACGCAGGTTCTGGGGAGAGACGGACCCGCAGGCAGGTGAGGATTGGCTGGAGGCTGTGATGAGAGTCTTCAGACTGGTTGGGACACCAGCCGAATTCATGGTGATTCTTGTTTCCAGCCTTCTACTGGTAGAATCAGGGAGATGATGGAGTCTTCTTCCCTAGGTGCATGATGAGATGACGCTACTCTGGGCTGACTTCGAGAGCTTATTTCATGCGGAGTTTGTCCCAGCCATGCTACGAGCAGTGCAGATACAAGAGCTACTGCATCTGTAACAACCTGAGATTTTTTTATAAGTATTCATTTTAATTTATTTGATGTCATGTGTTTTATGCTACACCAATATTATCTTGTTCTATACGCAACATCGTATTAGCTTGTAGTATACGCAACACTATTCTTGGCTCGTGTTACACACAATTTCATGTTCTTTTTGTATAAATTATTCTACGCAACATTAAGTATAGATTTTTTTTAATGTATAAATGAAATATGGTTGTATTTTTGTTATACTCGACAAAAAAAGGATTCTTGCACTACACGTCACCCTGACTTGGCTAGCATTACACGCGATCACGACCTTCCTCGATAGCGTGTGTAGTACGCAATATAGGGTTTCACTAAACAACGATATATTGTAATTATTATTGACTAGCCGTTATGAATAGTATTAACTACATTTTGAATTTTATAACATTATTATTTATCTTATACATTTTATAGAATAAGGTATGAAAACAAAATCAGTATTTTGCATAAAAGAAGTATTTTTCATAAAATGCAGTATTACCGACTTTTGATGGTGCCCCCATTTTAAATCTAGTTTTTGACATGTTTATAAGTTCAATTTGACCAAATAAAATTCTTCTGTGGAATCAGGGAAAAAAATTTACTTTGGATAAATTGTTCATATTATTCTGGTATCTTTCATATTTTGATGAATAGTAAAAACACGCTCTATTTTAATTAAAAAAAACTTTTTTCATCGCATTAATTTATATGGTTATATTATATTTTTAATTGGTTTTAAAGTGTAATTAGAATATATTTTTACCATTTATTCCAATGTTGGTCATTGGAATTTATTTCACTTTGAATTTGGACATAAACAAGTGTCGATATTTTGATGGTTACTGTTTCTTAAAAACATGCTATTTATTTTGATAATGGGAATTACTTTTAAAATTAATTAATGCCAATTCTATGTTTTGAAATTGAAAAAATAGACATCATTTTTGAATTCGTAATATCAAATATATCTTAGGATGAATTTTTTGTATTTTTCTGAAAAACTTCAAATTTTGATGAATAGTGAAAACACTGAGGTTTTGGTTAAAACCGACTTTTTATTTAAATAATCGATTATTTGATTTAAATTTATTTTTTGTCAAAATAGATACGTAATACTTATATAAGTTAAATGAAATTCATTGGAGTCATTTTATAATAATTTTATAATTATAAAAATTGTATTGAACTGTTCCCCGTCTTTTACCCACCTGCTAATGCTTTTGTAATTGTTCGTAAAACTTAATTTTACCTCTTCTATGAGTTTAATTTCAAAAATCTGAGAGAAAAAGTTAATATCAAGGAGTAAAATGTGATTCAATAAGATAAACATAATTTTTGGTGAATAGTAACATTTTACTTTTATTTTCCACGGTTAAAAGTAAATAGGGTAATTCAAGATTAAAAGAATATTATAATAATTCAAAATTACCTTAACACTTGTCCAAACCTTATTGGATGAGTAATGGCCGACCATGGAAATCTTTGGGTCGATTTTGGGACACCATGGTTCCACTTATGAAAGACAATGACACATTAGATTAATTAATTTAATGTAAAGACAAAATTGACATTAACAAAAATCATTTGGTAAATTAATTTTTATATGGTGTTATATAAGCAATATTTTAGACTATAAATATTCATTAGAAAACTAAAAATATTTTCTACATCATGGTATTTTTTTAATAATTTTTAGACATCAAATTAATTAAATTAATTATAACACAATAATGATGCATTAATTACCTCATTAATAAATGATTTAAATAACTAAGATTATAATGATTTAAAAATTATCCAAAACATGTCTAATTCTGATTGGATGATTTTATTTCAACCATGAGTCATCTTATCATAATATTTAATGATTTTTTGACCTTTTTAAACCGATTATAAGTTTATAATAAAATAATATTTTCACACTTTCCATAAGAGCCCCTCCACCCCTTATAAACGTAGACCATTTCTATCCAATTCCTCACACCTCTCAAGCCATTTGGCTCATCCAAAATCTGCCCAATTAAGCTCTCTACATCCCTCTCCTCCCCCTAGAATCATTACATTAGTTAGAAGGAACTTCAAGATGCCCTTTTGGTTCAAACCAAAGGAACTTACCCAAATTAAAGGTAACCGTTTCTTTTAAGTTGTTTTCTTTTATTCTACTTCTCCAACCCTAAACTCTTTTTAATCATTTCTTTTGTAACAACAACAGTATCCTAAATATAATAGGATTTTGTTATGAGAATTATTCGAACTAGACTAACACACACCTCCATATAATGGATGAAGAACACAATGTTTCTGTGGATGGAAAACTAACGCCTCACGAAACGATGATTGCTCGATTTTCTCCTACCACCTCTCATGGTGGTCATTATGATGGAAATGTATTCATATATGATATATATTATGTTTATGATTTCCTTATGCTTCTTTAATTACCAATTATATCAATCCTTTATGGTTTCCATAGTCGGTAAATACGATAATCTGATTTGAGGAAGTGCAGGCTATCGCCCCCTCAAAGTGATGTGATTCGTTAATACTTTATGTGGGATGTATAAAAGATGTTGTTAATGATATTATATATGATATTATACAGGAATTATAATATAACTATGTATAATTATGTTTTAATTCCATTAAGATATGAAATAGACATGAAAGTAGCGTTCATGCTTAGGTACGGCTTATCGTCTCCATGAACGGTGCATTTCATTTCTTACCTCCATATGTTATGTACTATTATAAATACATGTATATTCTGGATATATAATGAATATTTATGATATATAAATCATTATTTACATTCTAGAATTAACTAAACCATGATATAAGTAATAGTATCATCAAGAACAATAAAGTCCAAACACGTACGATAAATAAGACGATTTTACCCAAAACGTTGCTTTACATGGGATTTACAAAAGAACGGGTAATATAAAGTCATAAGTGAACCATATATGATATAATAACAATGAATATGATTCTTTAATAAGTCAATTACATTATTTAAATCATTATACAGGAGGTTCGGATACATACGAACCATACCAGATCTATGGTAAGGGATAACTTTTCCAATTTCGTTTTTATCCGAGATTGTTTATTCATAAGTATTCACTGGGGTTGTATTTATCATCCTTATTACTGATTTCTAAAAATGGTTTCCATGAATGTTTAAAGTAATTTTTTCCTATTTTTGACTTTTACTACATGTTATTGAAGGAATCATTCTTTTTTTTACCATACAAAGTACTTTTTGACTTTTCTGACAAAAGTATGAGGAAAATGTTTTTTTAACTTATACAACATGAACAGATTTTTACGTTTTCATAACACCTTATTTTCAAGAAGCTTACTATACATGATTTAATGAGTATTTTCAACAAAATCCAATTCTTTTTAAATTTCATGGCATTTTTTGAAAAGACAAATATTTTGAAGAAGAAAGGATATTTTCCTCAAGAATTCATTTCAAGTGTTTTCTCAAAACTGTTTTCCATATAAAATGACATTATTTAATATGTTTATGTTTCATGTATAATTTCTCAATTATTTACATGGTTTTATTTTTCATATGATGAAATGATATCCATTTTTTATATGGATTATGTTATGATGGCATGATGATTAAGAATCCCATTCTATTACATGGGTTATGCTATGATGTATGATTTATGATTTTGTGGTACACAAAATAATGATTTCATTATGAGATGGGTGGGACATATATCTACCTCAAATTCATTGGGTAAAGATTTATATCCCATGAAATAGACATGGTTGAAACGGAATGTAAATCTGGATCAGTAATACAGGGATGGAACGGCAAGTAAACCCGGTTTAGTAAGGGACTTTATCCACTAAGATGGTCTTGGAAGCAATGCCTTGGCTACTATGGAAATCATATCATGTGATTAATGTTTTTCCACTATTACAAGTTTTATTTACAAGGTATTTTATCATGATTGGTGTTCTATTATGATCTATGCCATTCGTACTTCCATGTTTTATGTCATTACTCAAGATTTCGATGTTTAAAAATTATGTTCATGTTTTTATGTTAAAATCTATATGGTTTGTTTTATTTTCTACATGATTACCCTTACTAAGAATTTGAGCTCTCCCTTTTTATGTTTTTTCCCCCAGGATTAAGTAAAGGTTTTAGGTAAGGAAAAAAACAGGGAAGATCGTTATGGGAGATGTTGAAGATCTTTCAACATGATTAGAAGATTATATTCCAAGTTTCCAAAGACACTAAACTATTATGGTCCTTGAGTGTTGGTTTTTGTTATGTATTAAGTATTCCGAAAAAGTAATATAATGTCCATGTACGTCATGATTTGGGTCTCTACAGTTGGTATCATAGTAAATGATTAGTTAACCATTAGAAACTAGGATGCGAAAACTTTAGTGAGATCCCTAGAGATATTTCTATGGAATGTCTAGGGATGTCCCTAATGTTAAGTATAAGTATCGGTTATAATCCTTGAATTATGGTAATGTTCTTAGAATTAAACCTAAGATATTAGATATTGAAGTTACTACCCCTTTATTATGTTGTTTTCTCTAGCATGAATTTTTCCTCTCACACTATTCTTTTTGGGTTTTAGATGATGGATGGAACCCGAAGGAATCATGTTGAACAATGTAATGGACAATGCAATGATTGTCCTCCTGAAAAACCAAATGTGATGGGAGATGGAGTACAAAATATTATTTCTCTACTTACACAAGATATGAATCATTCTGGATTTCCAAATGATCAGAGAAGGGAACAATATTCTATTGAGTCATTCATGAGGAAATGTCCACCTTCTTTCAGTGGGTATTCTAATCCACTTGTTGCTGAACAATGGATCTGTACCATTGAAAAGATATTCTCCATACTTCGCTGTTCAGAGCATGAAAAAGTCATTTTATCTGTTTACTATTTGGAAGGTGAAGTAGACTAGTGGTGGACTCTAATTAAGAATACAATTCCCCGAGATGAAATTGAATCCATTGAATGTGATGATTTCAAGAACTTATTTTTCAATAAGTACATACCTTATATTATTCGAACTAAGATGGAAAAGGATTTCCGTGAGCTTAAGCAAAAGGATGATGAATCTGTTGGTATATATGAGGGGAATTTTATAAGGCTTTCAAGGTATGAATCTGGCTTTATCATCCAACCTGAAATTAATGTTTATTGATTCTTCAGTGGCTTAAAACCAAGTCTTCGAAGGGAATTATCTATAAGAGACTTCAGTATTTATGAATAAATTTTGCATTGTGCTATCAAGGTATAACTTGAAGTTGGTGTTATATATCCATCATATGGTTTTGACAAGAAACGAAAGATGGAGTTCAAGGAGAAATCACAGAACAATGGTGAAAAGAAGATGAATGTTTTTTATGCTCAATGTGTGGAAAGAAGAATGATGTAGATTTCCTAAAAGGTACTGGAAAATGTTTTAAGTGTTGAAAAGAAGGTCATCGAGTAGTTTATTGTCAAAGTAATGGGAAAAATGTTGCTAATGATGTGAGTAGAGAAAAGACTATAGAGAACTCTCCACCAACACTTCAATGCTTCAAGTGAATGGAATTTGGGCATTATGCTAATAAATGCTATAATCCACGGGTTAATGATGATCCACGTGAGCAACCTCTTAAGGAAAAGGATAAAGGGAAGTCTCATGAGATCACTATTTGTGATGTTGTGTATGAAAATGATGTTGTGTAATGATTAAGTGTTTATGAGATGGAATTTCAAAATAGTATCATGGAATCTCATTTATGGTATTACGGAATTTTGGAATATCTATGTATTGGTTTTCAATAATTATATGGTATTGGTAACCATGAAAAAGTGATGGAAATATTTTTGGAGAGAAAATGAAATGCGCATAATGAAGGGATAGGGAGAAAATTAAATGTTTGATAGTATGCATGAGCTCATGACTGATATAAAGAAAAAGTTATATCATGTTTTCACTATATAGAAATTTTGGAATTTTGGGATGTGGAAAGAGTTAACTTTTGACAGTATTTATGTTTTCACTAAGGTTTAATGGGTATTCATTTTTCAATAGAATACATGATTAAGGAATTCACATGTTTGGAATGTGACCAAAAAGATATATCGTATGATAAATGATGTTATTCACATTCTTGTTATGTGACCTTTCCAGTAATAATTTTCTGTATACTATGAGATTGGAAAGATGTATTTTGGATAAGCCTAAAGATTTTAATGAATTAAGTTAGACATAAGATAGTATTTTTTATGGCTAGAACTTTTTTCAATATTTCTGATGGAATGTTATAATAGTGTAGTTTTAGAAAATGGACAACCCATAGGATGGGTGACAACTCATCACATCGGACAAGGCTGTGAGAATCGAACCCACAAACAATGTGTGACAGGCCTTTATCGCCTACCAATGGACTATAGAAAGTCCCTGGTTAGTAGAAACTAGTTTTATTTTATTATGCGGTATGATAGATGAAGTATGAGTCCATTTTTGGAACCCTATACGAATAATATAACCATAGATGGACTTATGTATATAACTTTTGATAACCTTATGTTTGAGACAGATGGAATGACCTATCATTCTATCGCATGATCTGGTAATACTTCATGAAAAATGAATTTAACTTCATTTATTTAAGAGATGAAGTGGAAATTGTTCAAGACATGAACACCAATGAGATTATACCAAAATCAAGTATGAATTTCTTTTAATTTAAAAATTCTTCAACATTATGGAAATTATATTGAAAGCAAAAAATGTTGTCCTAGTACTCTTATATTTGATGAATCATATGGTACATTAGATCATCACAAATATATGGCTTTGTGATTGTTGGCTTTTACATAGCCCTATTCTCTACCACTCTCCATCAGAACATGATGGTTAAATTTTTCTTCCATATACATATTCTCACTTATGTTGTCCTTTGTGGAAACCCAGTGCTGAGTAACTTTGGGTGACCGTTATGATTCTAAATTCTCTTTTTAAAATGAAGTTTTAGTATTCCTTTTTACGATGTGGGTTTCCATGAATGAAACTTTCAAGTAGTAAACCATTTATAACCCCAACAAATTTCTAAGGAGAAATACATTTTATGAGGGGTAGAATGTAATAGCCCAAGATTTAATGATAAGTATTCTTTTTAATTTATTTTATATCATGTGTTTTATGCTAAACCATGATTATCTTGTGCTATACGCAACACCATATTATCTTGCAGTATACGAAACACTATTCTTGGCTCATGTTACACAAAATTTCAAGTTTGTTTTGTAGAAATTATTCTAGGAAACATTAAGTATAGATTTTGTTTAATGTATAAATGAAATATGGTGGTATTTTTTTTATACGCAACAAAAAAAGGAGTCTTGAACTACACATCACCCTGAATTGGCTTACATTACACGCAATCACGACCTTCCTCGATAGCGTGTGTAGTACACAATACCGGGTTACACTAAAAAATGATATATTGTTATTATTATGGACTAGACGTTATGAATAGTATAAACTACATTTTGAATTTTATATAATTATTATTCATCTTATAAATTTTCTACAATGAGTTATGAAAACAAAATCAATTTTTCGGATAAAAGAAGTATTTTTTAAAAAATGCAGTATTACCGACTTTTGATGGCAGGCCCATTTTAAATCTATTTTTTGACATGTTTATAAGTTCAATTTGACAAAATAAAATTGTTCATTGTAATCAATAAAAAAAATGTGTATAAAATTTTCATATTATTCTGGTAACTTTCATTTTTTGATGAATAGTAAAAACACGCTATATTTTAATTAAAAACAAATTTTTTCATCACAATAATTTATATGGTTAGATTATCTTTTTAATTGGTTTTAAAGTGTAATTAGAATATATTTTTACCATTTAATCCAATTTTGGTCATTGTAATTAATTTCACTTTGAATTTGGACATAAACATGTGTCGATCTTTTGATAATTATTGTTTCTTAAAAATAAGCTATTTGTTTTGATAATGGGAATTAATTTTAAAATTAATTAATTCCACTTCTATGTTTTGAATTTGAAAAAATAGACATCATTTTTGAATTTGGAATATCAAATATATCTTAGGCTGAATTTTTGGTATTTTTTTTGAAAAACTTCAATTTTTGATGAATAGTGAAAACACCGAGTTTTTGGTTAAAACCGACTTTTTTATTTAAATAATAATTTATTTGATTTAAATTTATTTTAGGTAATAATATATCCATAATACTTATATAAGTTCAATGAAATTCATTGGAGTCATTTTATAATAATTTTAGATTTATAAAAATTGTATTGAACTTTTCACTGTCTTTTACCCACCTCCTAAGAGCTTTTGCAATTGTTCGTAAAACATAATGTTACCGCTTCTGTGAGTTGATTTAGAAAATCAGAGAGACATGGTTAATATCAAGGAGTAAAATGTGGTTCAATAAGATAAAAATAATTTTTGGTGAATAGTAACTTTTTGCTTTTATTTACCATGGTTAAAAGTAAATAGGGTAATTTAAGGTTAAAAGAATTTTATAATAATTCAAAATTACCTTAACACTTATCCAAACCTTATTGGATGAGTAATTTCCGACCATGGGCATCCTTGGGTCGATTTTGGGACCTCATGGAGCCACTTATTAAAGACAATGTTACATTAGATTAATTAATTTAATTTAAAGTCAAAATTGACATTAACAAAAATATTTTAGTAAATTAATTTTTATATGGTGTTATATAAGTCATATTTTAGACTATAAATATTCATTAGAAATATAAAAATATTTCCTACATCATGGTATTGTTTTCAAAATTTTTAGACATCAAATGAATTAAATTATTTATGACACAATAATGATGCAGTATTTACCACATTAATAAATTATTTAAATAAATAAGATTATAATGATTAAAAAATTATCCAAAACATGTAGAATTCTGATTGGGTGATTTTATTTCGACCATGAGTCATCTTATAATCATATTTAATTATTTTTGGACCTTTTTAAACCTAAGATAAGTTTTTAATAATATAATATTTTCACACTTTCCAAAAGAGCCCCTCTTCCCCCATATAAAAGGAGACCATTTCTATCCAATTCCTCACACCCATCATGCCATTTGGTTCATCCAAAATCTATACAACTAATCTCTATACATCTCTATCCTCCTCCAAGAAGCCTTAAATTAGGCATAAGTCACTTCAATAATTATTGTTGGTTCAAACCAAAGGAAGTTACCCAAATTAAAGATAACAATTTCTCTTAAGTTGTTTTCTTTTATTCTACTTCTCAAACCCCTAAACTCTTTTTAATCCTTTATTTTGTAACAAAACCAGTATCATAAATATACTAGGATGTTGTTATGAGAAATATTCTAACTACACTTACACACACCTATATCTAATGGATGAAGAACACAATATTTCTGTGGATGACAAACTAACGCATCACGAAACGATGATAGTTCGATTTTCTCCTACCGCCTCTCATGGTGGCCATTATGATGGAACTGTATTCATATATGATATATATTATGTTTTTTATTTCCTTATGATTCTTTACTTTCCAATTATATCAATCCATTATTGTTTCCATAGTAGGTAAATACGATAATCTCATTTGAGGAAGTGCGGACTACCGCCCCCTCAAAGTGATGTGATTTGTTAATACCTTATGTGGGATGTATAAAGGATGTGGTTAATTATATTATATATGATATTATACTAGAATTATAATATACCTATGTATGATTATGTTTTAATTCCATTAAAATAATAAATAGAAATGAAAGTAGCGTTCATGCATACGTATGGCTTACCGTCTCCATGAACGGTGCATTTCATTTCTTACCTCCATATGTTATGTACTATTATAAAAACATGTATATGATGGATATATAATGAATATATATGATATATAAATCATGATTTAAATTCTTTAAGTATCTAAACCATGATATAAGTAATAATAACATTAAGAACAACAAAGTACAAACACGTAGGATAAATAAGATGAATTTACCCAAAACGTTGCTTTAACATGGGATTTACAAAAGAACGGGTAATATAAAGTCATAAGTGGAACATATATGATATCATAAAAATGAATATGATTCTGTAATAATTCAATAAAATTATTTAAATTATTATACAGGAGGTTCAGATACGTACGAAGCATATCAGATCTAAGGTAAGGGATAACTTTTCCAATCTCATTTTTATCCGAGATTGTTTATTCGTAAGTCTTCACTAGGGTTATATTTATCATCCAAGTTCCTGATTTCTAAAAATGGTTTCTTGAATTTTTAATGTCCTTTTTACCCATTTTTGAGTTTTACTATATGGTATGGAAGGAATCTTTCTTTTGTTTACCAAACGAAGTACTTTTGGACTTTTCTGACAAAAGTACGAGGAGAATGTATTTTTAACTTATACGACATGAATGGATTTTTAAGGTTTCATAACACTTTATTTTCATTAAGGTTACTCTACAATATTTCATGACTATTTTCAAAAAAATCCACTTCTTTTAAAATTGTATGGCATTTTGTGAAAAGAAATGATTTTGAAGAAGAAAGGTTATTTTCCTCAAAAATTCATTTCAAGTGTTTTCTCAAAACTGTTTTCCATCTAAAATGAAATTATTTAATATTTTTATGTTTCATGTATAATGTCTCTATTATTTACCTGGTTTTATTTTTCTTATGATGAAATGGTAACCATTTTTTATATGGATTATGTTATGATGGCATGGTGTTTAAGAATCCCATTCTATTACATAAGTTATACTATGAGTAATGAATTATGATTTTGTGGAACATGAAAGAATTATTTCATTATGAGATGGGTGGGACCTATATCTCCCTCCAATTCATTGGGTAAAGATTTATATCTCATGAGATAGACATGGCTGAAACGGAAAGTAAATCTATTTCAGTAATACAGGGCTAGAACGACAAGTAAGCCCGATTCAATAAGGGACTTTGTCCACCAAGATGGTCTTAGCAGCAATGCCATGGCTACTATGTAAATAATATCATGTTCATAATGTTTTCCCACAATTACAAGTTTTATTTCCAAGCTATTTTATCATGATTGATGTTCCATTATGATCTATGCCTTACATACTGCCTTGTTTTATTTCATTGCCCAAGATTTTGATGTTTAAAAATTATGTTCATGTTTTTATGTTCAAATTTATATGGTTTGTTTTATTTTCTCCATGCTTACCCTTACTGAGCATTTGAGATCACCTTTTTTATGTTTTTTTCCACAGGATTAGAAGAAAGGTTTTAGCCAAGGAAACAAAAATGGGAAAATCGTTATGGGAGATGTTGAAGATCTTTCAACATGATTAGAAGTTTATATTCCAAGTTTCCAAAGACACTAAACTATTACGGTCCTTGAGTGTTGGTTTTTGTTATGTATTAAGTATTCTGCAAAAGTAATGTAATGTCCATGTACGTCAAGCTTTGGGTCTTTACAACATCTACAGCAGAGTATCATGACTTTATCTCAGTAATCAGCAAGGTTCATAGAACTCATGTTTACTGCATTGATATGGTACGAGACCCATTCACAAGGGCTCGGACCATCGAGTAGGGACTCAGGATAGAGATCAGGACTTTGATGATCTCCCTCAGTATCCCGACGCAGGAAGGGGTGTTGGAGCGAGCCCTCTTAGTGGATAGTTTCCTTGATAAGAAGTCTCCAGTAGCGAGACCCACCACTAGTCGATATGCAGCAGAGTCTTCTGTAGTTGGAAGTAGACATATGTCACAGAGGTCCAAGAGAACTAGACCTATAGGTGGACGATCGCATGACTCAGAATCTATTGTATGGGGCACCCGGAGTGGATACATAGCTAGACATTCCAGGAGCGGATAGTGTTACTCATACGATGGGCATAGTCACATGGATACTGACTATACGAAATGCCATTCGGATTATCAGAAGATGGTCGAAGGATCGGTCAGGCAGAGACAGAGATTCAATCGAGGCGGTCCATAGGGAGCAGGCGGATGTGGTAGAGGAGTTGGTCGTGTAGTAGGCGGTGGGCGATGATTCTTGGTGTTATCGCCACCACCGCTAGGAGGTCCACCCCGACTACTGGGAGCATGTATACAGGGGAGAGCTCAGCTCCAGGCAGCTTAAGCTTATGATCATGGTGCTCCGGAGATCATTTGAGGTACGATCTGTGTCTACTCCACCATAGCTAAAGTTCATATAGACATAGGTGCAGTCACTCTTTTATTACCACTTCCCACATGTGGAACACAGAGATTCCAATGGTGTCGTTGGCTCGATCCTTATGGCTAAAGACTCCTATAGAAGCAGACTCGACAATTACACACTAGTTTCGGTAGTGTGAGCTTACTCTTGGAGGCGAGAGCTTCAGATGGGATCTCCTCATAGCGGCATTGAGTCCTTACGACATCATCATGGATATAGAATGGTTATCTACAGTCCATGATCATATTGACTGTATTATGAGCAATGTGTGTTGTGTCCGCACGGATGGGGCAAGGTTGACTTTCACCGGCGAGAAGAGAGGCTTTACATCACATGATAGATTTACTTGGAGAAGGGTGCAGCTGACCAATCATCAGTTGGATTTTCTTACCCTCGAAGCAGTTGATGTGGAGAGTCTGAGCTATCCTGTAGTGGTGGACCAGTACGTGGATGTTTTCCCTGATGATGTTCCATGACTACCTCCTCATAGAGAGGCAGACTTCTAAATTGACATGTACCCTGAGAAGACACTGATATCTAAACCAGAATATCTGATGGCACCCACTGAGCTACGTGAGCTACGGGTACAACTGGAGGACTTACGGGGGAAGGGATTCATCCAAACTAGTGTTTCACCCCCGACAGCCCCGATTCTATTAACCAAGAAGGAAGATGGTAGCTTGAAGAATTGTGTCGACTACCCTCACCTGAACCCGGTAACCGTGAAGAATAAGTACCCACTCTTGAGGATTGGCGACCTCTTTGATCAGCTGAAGGGAGCATGGTGGTTCTCGAAGGAAGACCTCAGATCAGGATATCACCAGCTCAAAGTTCGAGATGAGGATGTGAAGAAGATGGCCTTCAGGTGTCCGTACGACAACGACGTGTTCTTGGTAATACCCTTCAACATAAACTATCCTCCAGCAGTGTTCATGGGACTCATGAAAAAGATATTCCATCCATACCTTGATTTCAGTGTCGCAATCTTCATCGACAACATTCTGATCAAATTGACTACTGAGGGGGAGCGCGCCTACCATTTACAGGTAGTACTGGACACACTCCGAGAACACCAGATTTATTGTAAGCTCTCGAAGTACCAATTTGGGATCTGAAAGGTCACTTTCTACGTCACGTCATTCTGGAGGATGGAGTTGTAGTGGATCCATTGAAGATTGAGGCGGTACTTGCTGGGCAGCCACCCATGAGTGTGACAGAGGTACGAAGTTTCCTGGGATTGGCAGGGTACTACAGAAGATTCGTTCCAGAATTCTCCAGAGTTACAACACCACTATTATCCTTGACAAAGAAGGGGAATCACTTCGTGTGGTCAAAGAGATGTCGACAGAGCTTTCAGAAGATGAGGCAGAGGCTACCTAGTGCCCCCATCTTGAGGCTTCCGGATGAAGGCATAGGGTACGTTGTCTACTACAACTCATTCGGGACTAGACTCGGGTCTGTCCTGATATAGGAGAGAGCAGTGATCTCGCATGGTTTTTGGTAGCTGAGATAGCACGAGAATAATGATGCTACCTTTGACCTGGAATTAGAAGAAGTGGTCTTCGCCTTGAAGATGTGGCGACACTATCTGATGGGTGAACGTTTTACCGTGTACTATGATCATAAGAGTATCAGGTATATCTTCTTTCAGAAGAACCTGACCCCGATACATTGGTGATGGATTGAGTTCCTCCAGGACTATGAATTCGAGATAGTCTATACTTTTGGAAAGGGGAACGTTGTAGTAGATGCACTCAGCAGGAAATCTGGTAAACAGCTACTAGGCGAGGCGATAGAGAAGTTGGCTACCTTACATATATCCTTTATGGATAGTGACGGAGCATCCTTTCTACAATCTCTTACAGTCCTCCACTTCTTCAGCAAGTCAGGTAGGCATAGAATGGGGATGCTGACTGTGAGACATGACATGCTCAGATATCCATAGGGTATGCACCTGAGGGGTTTCTTGAAGGTGGGGAGTACATCATCCTCCTCAAAGAATGTACCATGTTACCAGTGTCACTTTTGGAGGAAGTGTTGAGGGGGTTCCACACATAACCTCTGGCAGTACATCTAGTTGTGGTGAAGATGTACCAGGACCTTCGATGATAGCACTGGTGGCCAGGTATGAAGAAGGCAGTAGCGGCGTTTGTCTCTCGATGCCTCACTTGTCAGCAAGTGACGGTGGAGCACCATGTACTTGCTGGCTTGGTACAACCTTTAGAGGTCCCAGAGTAGAAGTGGGATAAGATATCCATGGACTTCGTGATGGGTCTTCCACATACATCCATGGTACATGACTCGATTTTGGTGATCGTTGACCAACTCACCAAGTCGTCCCACTTCCTACCGATCCAATATCGGGGCTTAGTAAAATGATTAGTACACCTCTATGTGCAGGAGATTGTGTGGCTACATGGAGTACCTTCTTATATTGTCTCCAATCGTGATGCATGGTTTACTTCCCAGCTATGGAAGGGGTTTCAGGAGGCATTCGGGATGAAGCTTCATCTGAGCACCGCCTTCCATCCTTAGACATATGGTCTGATTGAGCGGACCATTCAGACCCTCGAGGACATGGTCCGTGCATGTGTCCTCGACTTAGGTCGCACCTGGGAGGATCGATTACCCTAGGTGGAGTTTGTCTACAACAACATCTATCACTCCACCATAGGGATGGAACCTTTCGAGGCATTGTACAGGTGACCTTGCAGATCACCCTTATCCTGGACAGGCCAAGGGGAGTAATCACTAGTGGGACTAGAGATGGTACGAGCTACCACGGAGAAGGTGTAGATAATTCTAGAGCAGATAATGACTGCAGAGAGCGGGCAAAATTTATATGCTGACAAGAGATGGGGACCTCTGGAGTTCGAGGATGATGACCACGTCTTTCTATTAGTCTCTCCCCGATGAGGTCTACGAAGATTTGGCCAAAAGGTTAAGTTATCTATATGGTTTATCAGACCATTCTAGGTCCTCAGAAGAGCAGGCAAGGTGTCTTACTGCCTGGCTCTTCCACCCTAGTTGCACCAGTTGCACGACGTCTTCCACGTATCTCAGATGAGAAGATACATGCACGACCCTACTCACATCATCGATCATAGAGAGTTGGACATCGATGATGGGGAGACTTTCCTGATTATTCTAGTAGAGATTGAGGATCGATAAGATCAGGTCCGATATGGATGGTTGATACATTTGGTGTGAATTCACTAGCATCATGGGAACATCTATGAGAGAACATGGGAGCGGGAGGCTCAGATTAATGCTTAGTACCCCCATTTGTTCTCATAGTTCAAGTTATAGCTTACGGGGACGTGAAACCCCGTGGTGGGGAGAATGTAAAGACCTAAGATTTCTGTGGAAATTTTTTTCTTAAATACTTGGGAATTTCATGAGTCCTCAAAAATTTACAGTGCTTGATTCCGAGGCATAGTGTGCCCGAAATCAATTCCTGATGTTTTGTTTGGGTACGTTTAGAAAACATAAGATCATGTTTTTATAACATTTGAACTAGTGCTCAGAATTGAAATATGAGGAAATAGTTGAACTCACAGCGCAGGTATTCGCTTAATAAGGCTTTCAATTCGACGGTAGTTGGCCAATAGTAAAAGTAAGTTTTTTTGGTTTTCATAGAAAAAAAGATTAAATAAAGTGAGAAACACATTATTTTAATTGAGCCACCATGTGAGAGTTGGTGGTGAAAACCTACTAAGGGGATTTGGAGGTGGGACCACCACACCTTAACCTCCCATGAGTAGTTATGGTGGTGGGTCCCACTCGAACATAACCTCTCGTGAGAGGTTACGACATGGGGACTAGCCGATACCTTGACCTCCCATTTGAATAATTGGGGCGGGGACCACCCGACCCCTATTAATGGGAAGATATTATAACCTCTCAACTCTCCCTCATTAATGAGGGAGAGCCTCTTAACCACCACTAATAAATTTGTGACAACTCTTGTCGATTAATTAAGGGGAGTCATGTATTTAATTCTCCAATTTGAATTATCGTGCCAACAAAATAATAGACAAACTCATTCTTCTATTATTTTCACTTGGAATTTGGGTGGATGTTGGGAAGGAGGATAATTGGGAGAAGAGAGAATTCTCCTAATGAATAATTAAGAACGAAGAACACGTTATTCCTATGAAGAACACATGCGACAATCCTTCTCTGACTTCTTCCCTGAACACCTACCGACGTGGAGCATCTTTCACGAGCCGACGCAACCCGGGATTGGAAGTGTGTGTGGCGGATGTGAAGAATGACGATTCTCCTTCGTATTCTTCCCGCGACTTCACCGACATTGACAGATGATTAAAGGTCGGGGGATTAAATTCATTTGAGTTCCTTGTAATTCAATCCTTTTTGGATAATGAAGGTTGTTTGAGCTTTGTTCTTATGAACCATTCGCTATCACCATAAACACGGAGGATATGTGCCAAACTAACCTGGCCTGACATCCTTTATCTATTTTTCTTCTTGTGGTATTCTTCGGCATGGAAACTTAACAATGATGAGCTGACAAAGGCGGTAATGAAAAAGGATGTGCTACCCACAGCCTTTGCGAACCGTGCCGCCTCCACGGCGCATCGGTGCTCCTGGCCGAACACCACCGGCCCGCGCCGGCCCAAGCTGTGTCGAACCGGCCAGCCCGACCGCCTCACAGCTTGGCTGCGTGCCATGTCGGCTGCCCCCGGCCTCCCACGCGCCTTGCATGCCTTGACCGCAACCTTCCGCACTCCCAGCCCGACCTTCCCGCAGCCACCCGTGTGCCCCATCGGCCTAGCCGTGCCCTCCCCCCCCCCCCCGTCGGCCTGCTTGCGCCCCGCCCATCTGCCCGCGGCCTACCTGACGCCCTCATGGCTGCCCATTGGCCTGCCCCTCGCACCGCCCGCCCTGCCCGCGTGCCCCGCCAACTGGCCCCCAACCTACCCGACGGCCTCTCAGGTGCCCTCCAGCCTGCCCCGACCACCGCCCGGCCACCCCGCCAGTGTACCCGGGCAACACCCCCACTCCTGGCCGAACCGGCCGAGCCGCACAGGTCCCTCGGGCTGGCCCACGACGTCCCTCGAGATGTTGCTGGCCAAACCGGATCAGCCATCTAAGCTGTGTCACCAAAGTCGTGCCCCTCACGGTGCTGGCCGAACTGAACCCGGATTCCGGACCGAGCCGCCTACACGGCGTCCTCCGGGCCGAACAACCCTTACAGTCCACTGGGCCAGGCCCATCGGACCGAGCCAAACCTTATAGGCTGGCCCGCCCAATGTGTTGGGTGAGACCCAACAGGTGAAACCGAGTTGACCCAGACCGGTTCGACCCAGACTGGGTTAGGCCGAGTTGTTCCGATCGGGTGGGACCGGACCTGGGCCCACTTATGATCGTTACTTCCTTTGGCCATATCATTGGAACCAGATGACCGTTTGACGAACCGTCAGTGACACTGGTTTTCATAGAGCATGATGGTGCATTTTAGTATTCCCCAATAAATTTTAGGGTAATGTTGAGATACGGTCAGGTTAGATCGTACACAAATCCAACCGAGCCCCATGGACTAAAAATCTTATAACTCACAGAATGGGCGTCTGATTGACGCGCCGTCTATTCCGTTGAGACCCCTATGATTAGGCAGACCTTTGAAATACATCTATGTTGGAATTAGTGATAGTTGGAGTATCGACCTGTAGCTCGTGGAGAGGACCCTCCCGGAGACGAGCGAGCCATGTATGAAGACCTAGTTGCCGGATAATGCCTAATGACTACTTGACCGATTCGACTCAGAGTGATTCGACTAGCCTAGTGGGGAGCACCTGTTTGTGGCTACAGACCCACGGCGAAAGGGCGCCTGATAGTTGGCAGCAGACCCGCGATACTCGACAAGTGGAGTATCTCTGCAGGCTATTAGGGGGAGTGTCAGGTATTTTGCGGCAGACCCACAGTGGGGAGCGCCTCTATGTGAGCATGGAAGACCCATAGTACTCGACCAGAGAAGTACCTCAGCAGTCCATGGTTAGTGGGAAGTGCCTTGGTGTCATGACAGGCCCACTGTACTCGATAAGGGATGAGATATACAATAGTTGTGGTTTCTTTAATGTGAATAAAAATCCTGGTTGAGCTGAGTCAGTAACTTTTGAGTTTACCTAATGATTGAGATGGATTACTTGATAACATAGGTATATGTATGAGAATATTCCTAATTGTCGTTATCTGTTGATTTCTTACTCTGTGGTATATCCTTGTTGAATTTTGTCAGACTTTGAGGGTCTTGGGGTCCCTACTGAGTATCATTATACTCACCCCTACACGGGCTATGCCAGCATATCGTTGTGTTCGATGCAGACTAGACAGCGCTGACCGAGGCTGAGTATAAGAGGACTGGACGATACCCCAAGGTGGACCACATGGTGTGACGGTACACGGAGGAGATGGATAGAGGTGGAGTGATGTGGAGGCTATCAATACCTACCCTTCAGTTAGGATTTCCTGGAGGACAATCCAGTAGCTGTTTCACCTTTTTTCTGTTGTACTTTTTTTCCTTGTACGTTCAGGTTCCTTGTACTATACAGTTGGGCTTGTATTTCCGACCCCTTTATATTTCAGCACTTCTTTTGTATACAGTTTTACTAAGTGTATTGCTTCTATCTACTCTGTTGTGTGTGTTTATAATTTGTAAAGGAAATGCCTTCCCAGTTTTATGGATTTACGCATTTGGTGCTAGTCGCCAACCCCTGACCTATAAAAGGCTGGCTTGGGGTAGTCACGGCACGAGCCCCGGGGGACGGGTCGTGACATTATCATAATAATAATTGACTAAATTTTTCGACTTTTCTAAAAATATTGATTTTCCTGTGAAAAGTAAAAAATACGCATTATTATTGACAAAAGTATTTTTGTTTCAATCATATAAAAAGTTCATTTCATAAAATATTTTTATGTAAAATTAAGACTCTTATATAATTAAACATTATATTATTTTATTTGGAATCCATTTTATGTTTGAATTGGGTGTTAAATATATTTATACATAAAAGGACTTAAAAACCTATTTTACATTGTGTTTTTTTCGTAAAATAATTTATTTCACATCTACATACAAAATATTCAAAACAATTCTTCATAATTTGAATCAATATGTTATTTTTTTGTAAATTGGACCTATATAATTTTTTCTGTATAAATAGTAACATTGGTAAATATTTGTCACCTCATTAAGTGTAAATTTTTTAAAATGGGGTTAATCCCATGAGATAAGATCACAAAATAAAACCAACACATTTATTTTTTGTATTATATAGGTGGTATCATAAAAGATTCATCCAATTATCCAATACATTTCTAGTTGGTTCACCTATTATTTTATTAAATCGATTATGTTATTTTATAAAAATGATAAATACAAAACATCAATCTCTTTATTTTAGTAACTCTAAATTATTATTATTTTTAAAAGATTGGGTAACATTAGATATCAATGTTTTTTATAATATGAACTATTTTTAACATAGTAATTTATTTATAATATTTAGTTATTGAATAATTACATTAATTACATAATCAAAGGTGAGACATTATTTATTCCATTAATAAAAAAATAAAATAAATGATTTCTAAAATATTAAAAGTTATTAAATTTGGATGAATTATTTTATTCCACCAATTTTTCATCTAAATAAGATAAATAAAACCTGTTTTAATTGTTTTAATTTGAATTAAATTACTTTTATGTTGTTTTCAAATTCATAATATGTAAATAGTTCTTAAAATGAAATTAATTTAATTTTATGATAAAACTATTTTATTAGATTATATATAAATCCTAAAAATATTTTAAGAAGAAAAGTAAGACAATAATTTATAAAATACAACATCTCATGGTAATTAGTGAGTAAATTTTTAACTTATAGTTAAAAATATAACCTTTTATAATTATGAAATTCATTACCAATATTAAGATTAAAAGTGGTTAATCAATGGATTAAACCAAAAGATAATGTTTTAAATGACTCTATAAACAATTGAAATTCAATTACATAAAGATATTCCTACCTTAAAATATTTTTAATTTTATAATTATAAATTTGGATATATTTTAATTTAAAATCACTTAATTATATTTTAATTTTTTTGGTATTTCCATGTGTGTTCTCTCTCTCCCTTATAAATTAACAATCCTTATCTCTTTTCTTTACACCACTTTGACCCATCTAGATCGACCTAACCCTTCTCAATTCTATTATCATCATCCATATCTATAAATTAACTATCATGGTATTTTCAAAAGACTATTCCAAGGGTCCATTCAAAAAATATAGATGACTTATTCTAAAAAATAAAAAGTTTAAGTGTGTTTACGGTAAGGAAAACATGAGTTTATATATTTTCATTTCACTTCTACTTGTTTGAATCACATTCCATATTAACCAATTTTTTATTTAGTA
Source organism: Viscum album (assembly GCA_963277665.1). Lineage (NCBI taxonomy): Eukaryota > Viridiplantae > Streptophyta > Magnoliopsida > Santalales > Viscaceae > Viscum > Viscum album. The sequence goes on along the minus strand of OY728138.1, from coordinate 632,258,956 downwards.
TGGTGTATATATTACAAATACTACTCATTTAATATCCTTCTTGAAAAAATTATAGTGATTTTAATAACCATATTTTTCCCTCTCCTTCATTAAATATTTATTTTAAGGTTACCAAAATTGTATTGGTTTTATGTTACAACTTCAATGTTTATAATTATTTCTTATGATTGAAATTACATGGATGAAATTTCATGATCTACCTCTCAATAATCTCATAATGTTTCTTCTAATTTTGTTATTTATATAAGATAAATGTTTTCTTTTTGTTTTCCACTCATTATCTACTCAAGATACCAAAAATGTCTTTAAGGAAAACTAACATTATTTCCCTTTTCTATTAAAAATATTTTTTCTTTCATATTTTTATTTTAAAATAAAAATTCAACATTACTTGTAGAATTTCACAATTATTTTTTATATTTATTTTTATTGATGGTTTTCGTTTTTTAAAAATGTTTAAAAAATTATTCCTATCATTTTCTAAATGATATGATTTTGAATTTTATTATTAAAATATGAATATATATATATATAAATGATCCTATCTGATTACATATCAATGAAAACTATTTTATTTTCCTTTGGTTAAGTTATGAAAAATAAATTTTGATCATTTTGTGTATATATGAATGATTTTATTGTTATGTGATGGGTATGCTAGCAATTATATACACCTATAATGAATTTGGTAAATATTAATGTTATATAATATCAAAGGATACATACATGGTTATGCCAACACCAAAATAAGATTGTATATGAGAGGTTTTCCCATATAAAAAACAATAAGGTATAGTACATGTTATCTCATGCCTGAAATAGGGAATACAAAATATTATCCCAAGTTGAGAATAAGGTATGGGTTTTTTATCCAATGACTAGTATTTTATGATTGTCTTGGTGTGTAGCCTTGACTTAATATTTATATGATAAGAATTATTATATAATTATTAAATTTTTTTATGAAAAGATATTATACCAAATATTTATTCTCAACGATCATGTTCTATTATGTCATTATGATTCATGTTTTTTCAACTGCCATGATTTATTCCATGACACATGTTTATTATCTACGAGTTTCAAGGTACATATTTCATTTGTTAATCTTATATTGATGTACCCTTGTGCACATGTTATGCTTATGTGATCATTTGTATCTCTCATATTTATTCATACTAAAAATATGAACAAATCGATTATTATGTTTCCATTTCACAATGATAAGATGAAATATTTTATGTATGATGTGTCTGTGAAGGGAGATAGTTATGGAGAACTAATGGTGTCAAAATGAAGATCTTTTTTTCACCATTTATTTAAAAATATATATTTCCAAAGATACTATACCTATAATTTTTTTTCATAGATCATAATTTTATCTAATTATTATTAATATATTAATGTGCAATATTTATGTATGATATTTTCGGGTTTTTGTTATGATATAATATAATTTTTTCATTAATCTTTGGAAACTATGATGAGAAATGTTTAGTGAGAACGTTATAGATTAATCTATTTGTGGGATATCGAATTAATTTTTCTATATCGAAGATATTATACGATCTTATTAAGTAATATATCATTTTATGGATAGTATATGCAGACATGGATTTTTAATAATGGCATCTAGGGGGTATAATTCTGAAAAGACTCAGTTGAGTATCTCTCATTCAACATTCTTGTTTACAGTGAGTGTTCCCTTACTTATGACCTTTTTTGACACTCCTAGGGGATATGATTAGGTTTACTAAATATTTTTTTTGAATTATTACGATGTAATTGTATATATATGATCATGAATGACCAATTTTATGCCTAGGTTATATTAGATTAAAATGAAGGTGTCATGATATAAACATCCTATGAACTATATTTTATGATTTCGCACTATGATTTTAGTTTCTCACATTATATTTTTTGTGTATTATTCATCGATTAGAATGAGGTTGAACTATATTAATATGGAATCTAATGAATAATGGAAAAATTATATTCTTGAGAAACTATATGTAATAGGATTTGTAATGAAAAACCTTGTTATTATCCATAATGATATATCTTATTATATGATTAAAAAATCATCATTATTTAGTTCTCTAATACACCAAATATGAAAAAAATGTATTTTATTGAAGACTATTGAGGGAATAATATTACATTTCCTATATATCATGTATGTGGTGAGAATAAATCAAGGTAATGTATCAACATAATGGGAAGATGTATTCTATATAGAATAGTATGGCCCATAGAAACTATTTAGTAAGGAAAATTTAATATATTTATGAAGGTTATTATAGTTAATTATAAGGTTCCATTTATATTTAAATTTCCTATATGTCGATAATATGGGACTTATCCAATCCAATGTCGAAAAACAAGGGTGAACTCTTAAACCAAGGAGGATCCTGCACTATTCCAATCATTGAAGATGAATGATTGAGGTGTTTATATATCACATTTTTATAATTATGATGTAAAATAATTTAGATCAATGATATTTAATATATAATTATATTGATGAATTTAAGGATTGATCCAAAATATATTTTCTTTTATATTTTAAAATCTATGTTGAAAATTACTAAAAACCAAAAACAAATTGTGTAAATGTGATAATGTATTGTATGACTAAAATTGTTGTATTAAATGGGATAATATATTTCAAATTGAAATTTTCTAGTTATTTGATGAATATTTCATCTAGTTCATATTTGATGATGTTTATTATTATTTTTAATTTCTAGAAATATACCTTGATCTTATTTGAAGAAAAATGGTTGTGTTAATTTTTTGAAGCATATATTGTTTCCTCTGAGGATAAATTAAGTGTTATTCTTACTATAGTAGGATAATATTTTTATCATCAATAATTAGTTCAAAATCATATATATCAATTTTTATGTTTCATGTGGTAGTATTTTGAGGTCATTTCAATATTTTTCAGTGTTTTTGGTAGAATAGTCATTACTTTTTAAATAACCCTTTGTGATAGACTATGATTTAATGTAAAAATAATTATATTCTTTAAGAAATTAATATATATATATAATTTGGATGGTTGAAAAGTGATACAATGAAAATGAAATATTTTTGAGATATTTGTGATGATGTTGTGGATTACATTCTAGGTCAATATCTAAATTTAAATCATAACATTTCGGTTATTTTCACTACATTGTAGGATTCAATATGGTGAAGAAGGATATTTTGGATTGTTTTCATTTGGTTATGGTATATTAAACCTTTAAGAATAACATGTTATTTAACCAAAAATATTGGTGAAGGTAATTAATTTTTTCATATTTTAATTAAATTTTTTATATAATATTTTATGGTAAATCATTAATTATAGTTGAGTTCTTTGAGGTTGTTAGGGATTATTTTTATTTTTTAAATGATATAAGTGGAGTAACTATTTCTATTGAGGAAATAATGGATTTAAATAGGAAGGATTATAATCATGGAATCTTAGCATACCATATGTTAACAATTCAGTTTTGGTTAATATTTAATGATCAGAGGAAAACCTTAATATCATTTTTTGAATAAAATGTTCAGTTTTATGCTTCATATATTAAAAAACATGCAAATTCATGTTTTTTTATAAAAAGATAATAATGTGTAAGAAATTTATTAAAAAAATATTCTCCATTTCCAGAAGGAATATATACTTATGTTATTATACTAGATATTAAATAAATTATTCAACTTAAGGAAAAGTATCTTGAAAGAAAAATATAATCTTATTTAGTTCATTTCTAATTAATTAAGGGTCTTTTTCACGCCTTTTGGATTTATGGTTTTACATACATTTAAATTGTAATGATCATTTACTTTATGATGATCAATGTTCCTTATGACTCTTCATCATTATAGTTGAATATGCTATTAAAACTTTTTTTACATAAATATTCGTTTTTCATCAACACTATTTTCATTTATTTTTATGTTTTTTACATAAATTTAATTCTTCCACATCCATATATTGAATCATTAAAAATGGATACCCTTTCGGAAATAATGCGATTAATTTTTTTGAAAAGGACCCTTTTATTTTTAATCATTATAAATAGTATCCTTGGTAAATATTTTTCACCACTATAATGGCATAATGTGTAAATTATGTTTTAAACTATATGATAAGGTTACAAAATAAACTGAAAACAATCCTTTACCATATTACTAGGCTTTATTTCAACAATTTCAATTGAAAAATCACCTATATGGCCACATGGTTCCATTTTTCTTTTACTATAACCATTATATTATTTTATCAAATGGATAAATATAAAATTTTACTCTATTGAATTTAATAACTCTAAATGTTTTTATAATAGTTAAATGATTATAATTTTAGTTCTAAATATTTGTTTTCAAAGTTGAATTTTTTTTCTCGTTATGGTAATTTTTTATATTTTTATTAAATAATTACATTTAATTCATAAGCTATTCCTGAAATGTATTAATTCAATTAAAAGAAAAATGAATAAAATAATTTTTAATAATATTAAAGGTAATAAAATATGGATTAATAATTTTTTTACCTATATTTCCAAGATATATTTAACATATTTTATATCTATGAAACTTTTGGATTCCAAATCCATTATTTTAATGTTGTTTTCAAGGTAATATTTTTTAATTGTTCATAAAATTACATTAATAGTATTTTATGATAATTTTTTATTAAATTGTATTAAAAAATCATGTAATATGACAATTTGGTTGATAAATGGTAAAACTATCATTCATTTTCAATTTATGGACTATCTATTATCTTATAATTAAATTTATAACACAATAATATTAAAAAATTATTTAATATTGTTAAGAATAAAACTGCTTTACCAAGTTGTTAAACCAAAAGATATTATTTAATTAAAACGAAACCCTATCTAAATTTCACAGGATAATAATATTTTGAAATTATCATATTTTCATTGAATATCTTGATATTTTGATGTAATTTAATTAAGAAGGACTAAATTAGTTTTTAATTTTTTTGGTAACTCCATGTGTTCCCATTCTCTCCCATGTAAAAGGACTCACCTTCTCCATTTTCATTACACCCCATTGAGTCACCTAGCTCTACCAACCATTAACAAATTCTATATTCATCTTCCCTAGATATAAATTAGAGGTTTGGGTCTAATTATTTTATTATTCCAAGGTTCCTTAAGAAATGATCTAAATTATGTCTTATGAATGGAGGAGGTTAGATCACTTTAAAAACCATGAGAACTTAAAGTATGTTATCTTCATCTAAATTTTATTTATATGAGGCATATGTAATATTAAACACATGTTTCATTTGGGTGTTGTATATAATCCCTATATATGTAATTTATGATGACTCTCATGAAACATATGAGTATTTACATGTACATAAAAGCTTCTCTCATTCATGATTTTTTATTCGCAAGTTATCAAAGTTATATGTATCTTATGTTGAAATATCATTAATTTGTATGATTTGACATGGTTAAGATTTTGATGATGAAATTATCTAATCTACCACCCATGATTCTAGTTACATTTTTTCTCCTCTAGGTATTTATGGAAAATAAAATTTCCATTTCATTTTCCTCACTTTATGAAGTCAGGAGTCAAAATGAATGATTTTAAGGAAATAATACCGTAATTTATAATTTTGGTAAAATATAAATTTTATTTAAAGTCCATGTTTTATAAAAACTATTTTCAAGAATATTTTGATTATTATCCTTTTATAGTTTGATGATATTATTTTTTATGTTTTACTATTTACTAAAAAATCAAAATAAAACATCTTGTCATTTTCCAAATGAGTTACTTTTCCCTTTTTACCTAAAATGTGGAAGGAAATTTTTTTTTATAAAATAAAATGAGAATAGATTATTCCAATCATGAATTCTAAATTATTTTATTTTTTATTTAATTGTTTCAAAAGTTATATTAAAAATTTTATTCTTAATATTTAGAAAAAAAATTGATTTCCATATTTCATTTAAAATCGAAATGTGTATTTTCCTCAACAAATATTACGTTGATATTTTATTTGAATTATTCAATTATGATGATATACTATAATGTTACATAATATTCACTCATATATAATCCAATTAAACCATATTGTTTCATTTTATGGATGTTTTATGGTATGATGATGAAATATCGATGTTTGAAATTATTCAGGGGTTATGATATGAAAACATTTTTATGATATTTTGGCGTACATATGAATGGATTTATGATTATATGATGGTGAAACCAGACATATATATCACTACAATAAATTGGGTATAAATCAATGTTCTATTATCTTAAATTTTATATATGAGGTTATGAAGGCTCAAAAAAATTTGGAACATTGGAGGTTATCCCAATCCTAAATAAAAATTTTTAATTTGTGGTTATACTATACTAAAACAAACGGGTACATGGGAGGTTATCAAAATCCCAAAAGTGGATACACAATTTGTTTTTCAAATCTCTATCTGGGTATATATGTTTATATCCTATTCTTAATGTGTTATAAAAAACTTTTCGGGTATCCTTGGAATAATATTTCTATTTTTATGATTAGGAAAAATATATGTCATTTTTTAGAACATGATCCTTATCAAATGATATGTTCTCATGGATCATATTCTATAATCCCTTTATGAGTCATATGTTATGAACATATATGACTTATACCTTGACTCTTTTTTAATATCCATGAATTTTGTGTTGTGCTTTTAAAATGAAAAGTTTACATCATTATACCTCTGTACCTATGTTATGTTCAAGTGATCACATTCATATCATTTATTTAATTATCATTTTAAAGGATGTGAAAATATTTTTTTATAATTAATCCATTAAAAATAAAAAAAAATTATTAAATATAGAATTTTTATTTTTATTTTATTAAAATATCAAAAACACCTTCCATTATGAAATTACCTTAGGATTACTATTAAGAGGCCAATTGTTTTTCATTTTTTATTAACTTGGTTTCAATGTCATATGTTTTCAAATTAATAGTTAATTTTAAGAATTTTTATAAAAATAGCCACCCATTATCGTATTCCTCGTGACTCCAAATCCTTTTTCCATGAATTTTTTAGAGAAAATACATTAGTTCTGATTTATTTTGTTTTGATATTGAAACATTTTGTTGATAAAATTTTCCTCAAAGTTATGGTCTATTGAATAATGAATCATGGAGTAGTTTGTTCAATTTTTTTAAGATGGAATTGGATAAATCCTTTCATACACTATCATGAACTCAACATATCCCTTTTTAGTCTCTTATAGATAGAGAATTTTACTATAACCCATCTAGTAGGTAATTTGATCTAGGAACCCATATTTGAAAAATTATCGTGTCTACTAAGGCCACGGTGAAAGGTTTTTTAAAGTTGTGGTTAACCTATGATCCATTAATAGTAACATATAGGTTACTAGAATTTATTAGTGGTTTGGTAATTCACCTATAATCTATATGGTGTTCTCTTATATTCTTGTTAATGATCATGGTTTTGAGAAAAATTTATTTTTCAAAATAGATTACCGTAGGGTGTAAAGATTATGGTGCTCAGTGTGTTGAGGAAGATTGCTAATATATCATCACCACTCCATGGTGTTACATATATCACTATTTAATTTATTACATTTTTAAAAACATATTAGAAATATTATTATATTTTTTTAGTTTATATATTCAATTGATGGATAGTTTTGGGTAGTTTAAAAGATTTTACTTCGTGCATTCATGACATAAAATTAATCAATATTCAATGGTGGATTTAGTAAAATCGTCTACCTTAGAATGTAATGGAGCATATAAATTACAGATTTAAAGTGATTATAAATTCTAGATCTCTTTTAACAATGAGAATTAGAATAAGAGGGAGATACATGATAACAAATATCTCACTGTAATATTGAGTCAAATATTATAAGGAAGAAATATAATATTTAGTGAATGTTTTTATCTAAATTATTTAATGAATTATTCATCATAAATAGAGGTGAGGTCTGTGGTTTTATAGAAATGTTATTTTTTAAAATTTTAATGGTAGTAAATATAAGGGCCCGACCTTAGACATTACATAATCTTGAATTAAATGAATAATTCACATTGAGGATCTTTTCAGGTTTAGAGTTTTAGAGAATTAGGAATAACAATTACATTACAACGTGAATATTACATGTAGACACTACTACTCAGTATCCATTTTTATCATAAAAGAAAAACACTTAAAATGAAACATGTCTACTTCAATGTTTTAGATTGCATGACTTTTCCTTGATCCCATCCTTGACCCTATTCATCTTTAAGTCATGTGGAAAACATTTCAAAAACTTGGTATGAGCATAAAAATCTCAGTAAGGGTTATAAAATAAGGTAGGAAAAACATTATCCCATCAATAAATACAAATCAATGAAACCATACTTTTCAATCATAACATACCTTACGAAATCCTAAGATTTATGAATAACACGCAAAAATCATAAATCCTAAAGGTTACATATGTCATCCATATAAAAATTACATTGTAGCTATCACAGCTACATATGGAGTGACATTTGGAATACCCATCATAGTATATTCCCTAAATCTCTTAGGATAAACATTAAGGTTTACCTCCGTCTCATTACCCAATGCATTGGAGAGCTATCCCGGACTCACCCGCCCTAGGTTTATCACGGAACCACCCGTATACGTAAAAAATTCCTAATAACCATATAACACATGTATAAAGGAATTATAACATTTCTACAATGCAATATATCAAATCAAGATATTTAAATAAACAATTCTTTATCAAATCATTTCCAAAACATTTTAAAAATAGATTTTTGAATCAAAGTGTCCCATACCACTTTGAAGATTTTAAATGAATTTATCAATTGAAAAAATTAATGTCCATATAAATAAATCCTAAAACCCTTTTTGAAAACAATGACATTAATGAAAAATATTTAGAAGAATAAATCTTTAAAACATTTAAAACGATATTTTAATTAAATTGTTTTTAACAAAAAGAGAGACACTTGAATACAAATAATTGAATAATAAATTTTATTCAGAACATTATAATATCATGAGAATAAAGGGATTCATGATATAATATTTCAAGGGACAGTATATAAACCATATAAGAGTCAATTTTTGCATAACAACAATGAAGTCTCAATGGGAATGTAAATTGAGATAAAACCCCTTATAGAGATGGAATCCTTAAATTAAGGATAAATCAATCACATAATTATGTGTGAAAAATATAAATACACCCAATTTAAGTGGATATTAAGTGTAAAACAACCAATTTACATTCACACATATTCATAGGATCACATATTCAAGAAGTAAAAGTTGAAGCTGAAGATTTGAAATTTGTTTGAGAGGTTCCCTTGTAAAAATTCGAAAGCCGAACGACGTCACTTTAAAATTCAGAAAATGAGTTGATGAGATAAAAAAGGGAATCTCATTACTTGGATATAAAGTTTACATCAATAAGGATATAGAATAAAAAATCCCAATATAATAAGATGTAAATTAAAAGACATAACAAAAAGAAGTCTTTTATAAAGAGGAGGGTGAAAGGTTCCCTTACCGATTCGGTAAATTACAAAACATAAAACACATGAAAGAAGGATCATACAATGAATATGTGAATACTCATAAATAAAATTATATTATACAAAGAGTACAATCATGGGCAGTATATACACCATACAAAAGGAAATAGTTGAAAAATATAGCATGAATCTCACGTGAATAAAAATTGAGATGAAACCCTTTAGCACGTTGAAATCAAATGAGTCGTATGACTAAAAGTTATTAAACACAAAATCAATCACATAATACCATGAATATAATGACAATCATGATAATATATATAAAATTTCATTACATAATACACCATATTCAATGAATAAATGGCGAACAATGGAAATCTCATGACATTAAAAGTGAGATAAGAAAATCCCTTTCCTCATGTCCTAGTTGACTCGATCATTCTTTAATCTCTTGAATAATAAAGTAAAGTTAATTTATACTTACTTAAGAACCTTTTTAAAGTTTTTTATTCATTTTATATAACTTATTACCATGTTATAATCATTATTTAATCATTTAAGTTAATAATGTTTGTTTTGTCGATATTTGGTACTTGAGTCAAAAATGGACTTCTTATAATTACTTGTTTTTCATGTGGTCAAAGGTTCATTATATCCAGAATGATATTCATTATTTCGATATCATATATATCATATATTTCCAGCATATACATGTATTTTTAATAGTACATTAAATTTAGAGGTAAGAAATGAAATGCACCGTTAATGGAGACGGTAAGCCTTACGTACTCATGAACACTACTTTCATTTCTATTTCTTATTTTTATGGAAATAAATCATAATGATACAGGTTTGTATTAAAATAATAGAATAATATCATATATAATATCATTAAATCCATTCTTTATACATCACACACAAGTCATTAACGAGTCACATCACTTTGAGGGGGTGGTAGTCCGCACTTCCTCAAATGAGATTATCGTATTTACCTACTATGGAAACCATAAAGGCATGCTATAAATGGAAAATACAGAAGCATAAAGAAAACATAAAAGTAATATATATCATATCTGAATATAGTTCCATAATAATGGCCACCATGAGAGGTGGCAATATGTAATTGAACAATCATCGTTTCATGAGGAATTAGTTTTCCATCCACAGAAAAATTATGTTCTTCATCCATTAGATGGATGTGTGTTTAATTTTTGTTCGAATACTTCTCATAAAAAAATCCTAGTATATTGAGGATACTGGTGTTGCTACAAAATACACTAATAAAAAGTGTTTAGGGGTTGGAGAAGTAAAATAAAAGAAAACAAATTAAGAGAAACTATTACGTTTAATTTGGGTAACTTCATTTGGTTTGAACCAAAAGGACTTTATTAAGTTCCTTCTACCTAAGGTAATCCTTCTAGGGGGAGGAGAGGGATGTAGGAAGATTAATTTGGAATAGGTTGGATGATACAAATTTCTTGAGAGGTGTGAGGAATTGGTTAAAAATGGTCTCCTTTTATAAGGGGGAGGAGGGGCTCTTTAGGAATGTGTGAAAATATTATTTTATTATATAATGAGATTTGGTTTATAATGGTCCAAAAATCATTAAAGATGAAGGTAATATTACTCATGGTCGAAATAAAATCATCCAATAGGAATTGGACTTGTTTTGGATATCATTTTAATCATTACAATTTTTTTTATTTAAAACATTTATTAATGAAGTAAATACTGCAGTATTATTGTGTCATAAATAATTTAATTTATTTGATGTCTCAAAATTATAAAAAAAATTTATCATGTAGGAAATCTTTCTAGATTTCCAATTAATATTTATATTAGAAAATATTACTTATATGGCACCATATAATAATTAATTACAAAATTATTTTTGTTAATGTCAAGTTTGTCTTTACATTAAATTAATTAATCAAAATTGTCATTATCACTCCCATGTGGCTCAAAGGGGACCCAAAATAGACCCAAAGATGCACATGGTCGTAAATGACTCAACCAATAATTTTTGGACAAGTGTTAAGGTAATTTGGAATTATTATAATATTCTTTTAACCTTGAATTAACCTATTTACCTTTAAACGCTGTAAAAAATGTCAAAAGTTACTATTCACCAAAAATCATTTTCATCTTAATGAACCAAATTTTACTACTTGATAACAACAACATATGTCGGATTTTGAAAATTAAATTCACAGAAGTGGTAAAATTTTATTTAAATGAAAAAGTCAGTTTTTTTAACTACCACTACGTGGTTTCACTATTCATTAAAAATTGACGTTTTTCAGAAAAATACCCAAAATTCAGCCTAAGCTATATTTGATATTCCAAATTCAAAAATGATGTCTATTTTTACAAATTAAAAACATAAAAGTTTCATTAATTAATTTTAAAATTATTTCCCATTGTTAAAACAAATAGCGTGTTTTTAAGAATCAATAACTATCAAAAGATTTAAACTTGTTTATGTCCAATTTCAAGGTGAAATTAATTCCAATGACCAAAATTGGAGTAAATGGTAAAAATATATTCTAATTATACTTTAATTCCAATTAAAAGTATAATCTAACCATATAAATAAATTAGATTAAAAGGCACTTTTGAAATAAAATATAATATTTTTCACTATTCATTAAAAAATGATCTTTATCGGAAAAATCCCAAAAATTTACACAAAGTAAATTTTGATGTCCCTATTCTAAAGAAGGATTTTATTTGGTCAAATATAATGTATTAGAGTGACCAAAACTAGTTTTGAAAATTTTTCTCCATTTAAAGGCAATAAATCATCTTTTTAATGTAAATTATGCTTAAAATTAGATTCATTCACATTTTAAGCCACTAACTTTTATTGGATAAATGAAAATACATTTAACAAACATGTATAATAATATTGTAGTTAGTTTCATTCATTCCCACCCATAAAATGACTAGGTGTTAACTACCGTTTATAATAATAATATATTTTTAGTGTGCAACGTAAGATTTCAAGGGAACCCGTTGTTGCGTATCAGGTACGCTATCAAACATATAAACCCCTTTAAATTAAAATGAATATTTAACTCAAATATATTAATAAATATGAAAAATTAATATTCTTTATTTACCAGGGATGTTACATCCTTCCCCCCTTTTGGGAATTGCGTCCTCACAATTTTAAAATTTGGGCTCGAAAACATTATTGAAAGACCCATATCAAAAAAAGAGTAAGTAAAACTATCAATTTAAATGAAAAAAAAGAGAAGTAAAATGGTAATCCGAGTTAACCCATACTAAGATTCCAAGAAAACATGGATATGGAGGAGAAAACAAAGGGCCAAGTTCTGATGGAGAGTGATATGAAACATGATTAAGAGAAATTTAACCACAAGAAAATCACAAACTTATGATGGGTTAAACAGTCTTTGATTCCCCAGTAGGAAAAGTCAACAGACAAGGTTTTTTATGATACTTTTCATTGAGGAATTTATTTATGATCATCACTAAAAACAAAAGGAAATATACTTACTTGTCATGTTGACATTCATATTTTACTATATTTCTAATACAAACTCATATTTTCTCCAAATGATTAGTATCCAGGATGACTTTTTTTCAAATTAAGAGCGCTATAATCAACTTCGAGATAATCACATAATCCAAAAAAGATGAACAATATATTTCCCATTTATGTATACTTTAACCAAACCCAAAATGGTTAGTACCAAATCAGATAATCCACAAAAACGAAAATCTTTTACCAAAAGAAAAAACTACTCTTAATCTCCAAAATTGGTCAAAAAAACTCAAAGTTTAACAAAGAAAATTCGACAAACAGTTGTCCATAAAATTATTCAAAGTAATACAAACTAAGATTGACACTCAAATCTCAAGAGGATCTAATCACATAGTCTTCCAAGATAAATCTTAACATTTACCTCCAAATAGCATCAGTTACTCTTAAAGTCTCATATTGAAAAGTAATTTACCTAATCACATATCATATATGATAGGTTAATGATTTCCCTAGATACCCCAAAATCGAATTCTTATTGATTCATAAAATCATCTAACTAAAAAGTGTTAGTCATACTAACCAGGGACTTCACGTAGTCTAGTGGTAGGCGATAAATACCAGTCGCACTTTGGTTGTGGGTTCGATTCCCACATCTTCGTCCGACGTGATGGTTTGTCACACAGTCTGCGTGTTGTCCCTTTTGAAACACTACATAATTTTGTAACATTCCCACAAAGAGATAAATTCATCAAAAATAACCATAACAAATTTTAACAACAAAGGTTATCTAATAAATTTCATTTTGTATCCCAAAATGTATTAACCGGTAATTGCCTCAAATTAAAGTATCATATAAACCGAAATGGTTCTTTAAAACTATATCCACAAAAGAGAAGATAATTTTCATATATCAAACATCAGGGATACACATACTATAAAAAGTCTTATAATGTAATCCCATCATCAGAAGAGCCTTAATACTTTTAAGCATTTCACCATCCTAAATTCTACAATAACTCTTGAATCCCTTATATGTTGACTTCTTACCCATTCAACATTTTTCATGATCCATTAACCATTCATTTCCAATCTTATTCTGAAATACTTATTTCCTACAAAAAAATCATGAGTCATATCCTAAGATTTCAATTATAGGAAAACATATGTTATGAAATAATCAATACCATTCATTCGTCATTGTTAGTTTCTTCATCCTCAATCAGAATGACATTAAGTATTGGTAAACGAATATTTGTATGATCCTGGTGATCCCATTCCCAAAACATCTTCATAGGACATGTGTTTGCATAATGAACATGCACACCACATTTAAAACATTCAATTGATCCATCGGAATGTACTTCTTTCCCTTTCCTAGAGTCAACTAGATGCTTCCTTTTTCTATGGCAGGTTATTGCTTTATGACCTTCATTTCCACATCTATAAAATCTTTCTGTCGCTTTGAAACATTTACCTATGTGTTTCTTTCTACATCTTTGAAACAATGGTTTTTGAACATACATACCTTTATGACTATTACCTGATCTTCCATATGTATTTGTTTCTCGCATATAAAACTCCTTATAAAAATCACCAAGGTTAAGGTTGTCAATCATGACTCCAGATAGTTGGTTCAGAATAACCATAAGAGTTCTCATTGCAACTCCTATTTCATTAAATTGCTCATTCAGAAAATCCCCTTAGTTTTCTTCACATCCATTTTCACTTTGATGCTTACTAGATCTAGCCATTTACTAAAACCATTAAGGTCAGTGTGAGTATATCAGTAAAATCATAATATAATATTTTATGGGGAGGGTAAACACTAAGATATACTTATTCATGTTATCTTAAACTCATTCACATTATCTAAAAAGTACTATGACTCTTTCTGAAATCTTAACCATTATTGTAATGTCACTTATACTTAAAGAATTCCCTAACCTCTAAAGTTATCTAAACCAACCTCTGATACCAACTATAAGGACCCGACCTTAAACATTACATAATCTTTAATTAAATGAATAATTCACATTGAAGATATTTTCAGGTTTAGAGTTTTAGAGAATTAGGTATAACAATTACATTAAAACATTAATATTACATGTAGAACCTACTACTCAATATCTATTTTTTTCATTAACGAAAAACACTTAGTTCCTTGTTCTAGATAGCATGACATTTCCTTGATCCCATTCTTGACCCTATTCCTCTTTAAGCCATGTGGAAATCATTTCAAAAACATGGGATGAGCCTAAAAATCTCAGTAAGGGTTATAAAATAAAGAAGAAAAAACAATAGCCAATCAACAAATACAAATCAATGAAACCATACATTTCAATCATAACATACCTTACGAAATCATAAGATTTATGAATAACACACACAAATCATAAATCCTAAAGGTTACTTATGGAATCCATATCAAACTTACATAGTATCTATCATAGCTACATAGGGAGTCAAATTTGGAATACCCATCACAGTATATTCCTTAAATCTCATAGGAGAAACATTAATGTTTACCTCCATCTCGTTACCCAATGCAGTGGAGAGATATCTCGGGCTCACCCACCCTAGGATTATCATGGAACCACCCATATTCGTAAAAAATTCCCAATAACCATATATCACATGTATAAAGGAAAGATAACATTTCCAAATTCCAATATATCAAATCAAGATATTTAAATAAACAATTCTCTATCAAATCATTTTCAAAACCTTTTAAAAAGAGATTTTTTAATCAAAGTGTCCCATACTAATTTGAAGTTTTTAAATGAATTTATCAATTTAAAAAATTAATGTCCATAAAAATAAATCCTAAAACCCATTTTGAAAACAAGGACATTAATGAGAAATATTTAGAAGAATAAATCTTAAAACATTTAAAATGATATTTTAGTTAAAGAGTTTTTATCAAAAAGAGAGAGGCCTGAATACAAAATATTGAAGAAAAATTTTTAATCATAACATTATAATATCATGAGAATAAAGGGATTCATGACATAATATTTTAAATGACATTATATACACCATATAAGAGTGAATTGGTGCATAACAACAATGAAGTCTCAATGGCAATGTAAATTGAGATAAAACCCCTTATAAAGATGGTATCCTTAAATTAAGGATAAATTAATCACATAATTATGTGTGAAAAATACAAATACACCCAATGTAAGTTGATATTAAGTGTAAAAAAATCACAGGTCATTCAAACATATTCATAGGATATCATATTCAAGAAGTACAGGTTGAAGCTGAAGAATTGAAATTGGGTTAAGAGGTTCCCTTGTAAAAATTCGACAGCCTAACGACGTCACTTTAAAATTCATAAAATGAGTTGATGAGATAAAAAAAGGGAATCTAATTACTTTGATATTATTTTTACATCTATAAGGATATAGAATAACATATCCCAATATAATAAGATGTAAATTTAAAGACATAACAAAACGAAGTCTTTTATAAAGAGGAGGTTGAAAGGTTCCCTTACCGATTTGGTTACTTTCAAAACGTACGCCACATGAAAGAAGGATCATAAAATGAAGATGTGAATACTCATAAATTAAAGTATATTACACAAATAGTACAATCATGGTCAGTAAATACACCACACAAAAGGAAATAGTTGCAAAATATAGCATGAATCTCTCGTGAATAAAAAGTGAGACGAAACCCTTTACCATGTTGAAATCAACTAAGTCATATAACCAAAAGTTAATAACCACCAAATTAATCACATAATACCATTAATATCATGATAATAATGATAATTTATATCAAATTTAAGTACAAAATACACCACATGAAATGAATAAGTGGCGAACAATGGAAATCTCACGGAATTAAAAGTGAGATAAGAAAATCCATTACCTTGTGTCCAACTTGACTCGATCATTCATTAATCTCCTAATTAATAAAATTATGTTAATTTATACTTACTGAAGAACTTTTTTAAAGTTTATTATTTATTTTATATCAATTATTAACTTGTTATAAACATTATGTAATCATTTAAGTTAATAATGTTTGTTTTGTCGATATTTGGTACTTGAGTCAAAAATAGACTTCTTATAATTACATGTTGTTCATGTGGTCAAAGGTTCATTATATCCAGAATGATATTTATGATTTAGATATAACATATATCATATATTTCCAGTATATACATGTATTTATAATAGTAGATAACATTTAGAGGTAAGAAATGAAATGCACCATTCATGGAGACGGTAAGCCGTACGTACGCATGAACGCTACTTTCATTTCTATTTCTTATTTTTATCGAACTAAAGAATAAATATACATGAGTATATTATAATTACATAATAATATAATATATAATATCATTAAATCCATCCTTTATATATAAACATAAGTCATTAACGAGTCACATCACTTTTAGGGGGCGGTAGTCCGCACTTTTTCAAATGAGATTATCGTATTTACCTACAGTGGATACCATAAAGGAATGATATAAATGGAAAATACAGAAGCAAAAAAGAAAACATAAACATAATATATATCATATATAAATATAATTCCAAAATAATTTCCACTATGAGAGGCGGTAAGATGTAATTGAACAATCATCGTTTCGTGAGGTGTTAGTTTTCCATCCACAGAAACATTATGTTTTTCATCCATTAGATGGAGGTGTGTTTAAGTTTTGTTTGAATACTTCTCATAAAAACAGCCTAGTATACTGAGGATATTGGTGTTGTTGCAAAAGAAATTAATAAAAAGAGTTTAGGGGTTGGATAAGTAAAATAAAAGAAAACAAATTAAGAGAAAATGTTACCTTTAATTTGGGTAACTTCCTTTGGAATAAACCAAAAGGAAATCTTTAAGTGCCTTATGCCTAAGGTAAGGATTATATGGGGAGGAGATGGATGTAGGGAGATTAATTGGGTAGATTTTGGACGAGCAAAATGGCTTGAGAGGTGTGAGGAATTGGTTAGAAGTGGTCTCCTTTTATAAGGGGGAGGAGGGACTGTTTAGGACAGTCTGAAAATATTATTTTATTATATAATGATGTTCTGTTTATAATGGTCCAAAAATAATTAAAAATGAAGATAAGTTGACTCATGGTCTAAATTAAATCATCCAATAGTAATTGGATAGGTTTTGGATAATATTTTAATTATTAAACTTATTTATATAAACCATTTATTAATGAGGTAAATACTGCATCATTATTGTGTCATAAATAATTTAATTTATTAGATCTCTAAAAATTATAAAAAAACTACTATCATGTATGAAATCTTTTTATATTTACAATGAATATTTATAGTATAAAATAGGACTTATATAACACCATATAAAAATTAATTAATTAAATATTTTTGTTAATATCAATTTTGTCATTACGTTAAATTAATTATTCCAAATTGTCATTATCACTCCCAAGTGGCTCAAAGGGGTTACAAAATCGACCCTAAGATGTCCATGGTAGTAAATGACTCAACCAATAAGGTGTGGAAAAGTTTTAAGGTAATTTTGAATTATTATAATATTCTTTTAACCTTGAATTAACCTATTTACCTTTAACTGCGGTAAAAAAAAGCCATTAGTTACTATTCACCAAATATTATTTTCATCTTAATGAATAAAATTTTAATTATTTATAACAACCATGTTTGTAGGATTTTGGAAATTCAATTCACAGAAGTGGTAAAATTTCATATAAATGAAAAAGTCAGTTTTTTTAACTACCACTAAGTGGTTTCACTATTAATCAAAAATTGAAGTTCTTCAAAAAAATACCCAAAGTTCAGCCTAAGCTATATTTGATATTCTAAATTCAAAAATTATATTTATTTTTCAAAATTATAAACATAAAAGTTTCATTAATTAATTTTAAAAATAATATCCGTTGTTAAAACAAATAGCGTGTTTTTATGAATCGATAACTATCAAATGATCGACACTTGTTTATATCCAATTTCAAAGTGAAATTAATTAAATTGACCAAAATTGGATTAAATGGTAAAAATATATTCTAATTACACTTTAAAACCAATTAAAACGATAATATAACCATATAAATAAATTAGATTAAAAGGCACTTTTGAATTAAAATAGAATATTTTTCACTATTCCTTAAAAATGATCTTTATCGGAAAAATCCCAAAAATTGACACAAATTAAATATTGATGTCACTATTCTAAAGAAGGATTTTATTTGGTCAAATAGTATTCATTTAATTGACCAAAACTAGATTTAAAAAGGGTTCTCCATTAAAAGGCGATAAATCGGTCTTTTAATGTAAATTATGCTTACAATTAGATTCATTCACATTTTAAGCCTCTAACTTTTATTGGATAAATGTAAATACATTTAAAAAACATGTATAATAATATTTTATTTTGTTTTGTTCATTACCGCCAATACAATGACTAGGAGTTAACTACCGTTTAAAATAAAAATATATTATTAGTGTGCAACATAAGATTTCAATGGAACCCGTTGTTGCGTATCAGGTATGATATTGAACATAGCATCCACTTTAAAGTAAAATTAATATTTAATTAACAAATATTAATAAATATGAAAAATTCATATTCTTTATTTACCTGGAATGTTACAATAAACCTAGAGGGTCAGTGAGATTGCTCATAACATGTAAAATAAAGTTGTGATATTTTGTTGTGATTGGTGAACATTATCATTATTGTTCATACTCCATAGGTGTATCTCAATGTCGATGATCAAAGTAAAATCATACGTTTAATTTAAAATTTTATTCTTTCTATAGACTAAATAAGGGCGACATTGATATTTTCATTGAGATTATAGAACTAGATCGGAAAAATATGGACCACACTATAATTACCTGATTCACCCCTCCCCACCATTTCTGGCTATGTCCATCAATAAAGAACCAAAAATTGGTATAAATGGTTTTATTTGGGGTAACATTCCCTCGCTCTCCCCATCAAAAAAAATGACCTAATTTTTAACCAAAATTTTATTCATGTCTTTGAAGGCTATAATTTTCAACTATAGAGAGTCATATGAAAATCTATTTATGTTTTTTTTTAATATATGTTTATATGTAAACCATGTGTGATTTTTTTAATAAAATAGAGTATGGATTTTTCTAATATAATGATAATAGTGAATATTATGTGGATGTAAATGTAATTAATTCCTTAGAATGTGCCCTGAACAATCTTATTCTCACAGAGGTAATGTCTTGTTAAGTATGCAATATTATGTGGAAAAAATTAGAACAACTATGAAATATTTTCAATGATTTTTAGGCATAGTTATTAATTTTATGGAAATTTTTTTAATGCATTTTAATTATTTGATATGAGATTGTCAATGACTATTTTGGTCAGCAAAATATTCTGGTGGAATACATGTACACTCTTCTATAGGTTTTTAAAGATGAGAAGATTGTGATGAGAATCATGAGAATAATTCTTCCATTATTCATTGAAATTTAATTGGTTTTAGATTTCAAATACCCAAAGTAAATATCTTTTCACAACTTTTATATATATCTTGTTTCAGATCACATGATATATAATGTAAATAATTTTAGAATGAATGAAAATATCATGAATTTTATTTCAAATCTATAAATAAAATAATTGTAAAAGAAGTTTCAGAAGATTAATTAATATATGTGGTGAATTGTTTTCTCTCATATACCTTTACATGAGAAAAATGATTATTTAATGATATCATTTCACACGTTGGTTACATGAGTTTAAAATCCAGATATCCTTAGGTTCTATGTCCCATGAAATTTTCAAATTATAATGAAGAAGATGTGATGGAAAATTAGGAGTGTTCTCAAAAAGGAAAATTTGCACTCACAATAAGATATAATATTAGATAACAGTGAATGTTAAAAGGTTGTAGATTTAAATAATCTGGATTATGAATCACTAGTACCTATTAAACAAGAATATAATAGTGATTTTGAAAATTATGTGAAAATCATATTTGATCATTAGGTTTAATGCGATAAATCCCTTGGAGAAGATTATGATTATATTATTTTGTAAAATAATTAATGTGTAGTTGTTAATGAAAAAAAACTCTATTTTTATAAAAAAAGTAAAATATGTCAAAATTAAAAGATATAATTAAAAATATGAAATATAAAAATTCTATATGACAAAAGAATAATGTTTTTTTGAAACATAATTCTCCAATGATATCCAACATCATTGATGAGTTATCTATGTCATTAAATGGAAAACTCAATAGATTTGAATATCATGAAAAATAATTCCAAAAATATTAATTAATGTGTCTAAATAAAGAGAGAGAACTCCCACCTAGTTTAACATCAACAATCTCAAAAAACCTTCTCCTATCAAATAGAGAATTTTGTTGAGGACATCGCTATGGAGTGTATTCCCATTACATAATTACAAGACTTCTATAAAAAGGTAAAAATGTTATGGAGCCTACTAGTATTAATAAAATATTTCTGTTTGGTGAAAAACAACAATAATCAACACCTTGAAACAATTTGGATCTTCATATAAATCAAAAAATTGCATTTGGAGTCATTAATGTGGTAAAGAATTTATTTAGTATAAAATTTCTCAATTGTGGAAGCATGGGAGTCGACCTACATTTGTGTTACATTATGAAGATATATCCCATAGAATGAATGTCATAGAATTGTGAAGGATCGTTTACTTTTTCTATTCTTACACATTGAATGGGCATTTTAACTTTTTGTGAAGGATATGGGAAAATCCTTCTATTGTGAATCTAGAGTAAAAAAATGGTTCCAAGTGAATCTAAAAAGGGTGGAAAATAATAGTTGGAATGTTTCTCTAAAAAATTAATTATTCAAAATTTATTCTCAATTATAAATGATAAAGATGATTCATTATTGATAATAGAGAATAAAATATATTCATTATCAATAGAGGTAGAAAAAATCAAGTATAACGAAAATAATGACAAGGAAGTATAATATAGCATTGAGTTCATTAAGAGTAATGGAAAAATATGGTTTGTGGTTTTGGATTGTTGATATACATCTCAAAATATTGTAAATGAATACATAATACTAGTTATAATATTTAATAATGATGGTGTTTCCCATTTTTGAAGTTATGAGGGTGTTAGGATTATTATAGTTGGAAAGTTAAATTATTTTTTCTATTTGTTTATTTCCTTAGTTATAATCTTGTCAAAATTATTCAATTATGTGAATCATGGAATCTTATATATTTTAAAAATAATTTATGCAATATTAGATAAGGATATATATTATTTATTCTATAAAGAAGATCAAAAAATAAAATCTTTGTATCGTTGGTGAAGAGAATTGGTGTATGGTTTCCAACAATGATAAAAATAGACACTAGAAAAAACTATTTGTATACTAGAGGAAAAAATTATTAGAAAATATGGTGAAGTTGAGTATACCTTAAAACATCCCAAATATTATATACGGTTACACTCATATTTGCGATTCTTCTAAAAATTGGTATATTATTCAAAATAAATACAAACGAAACAAGTAGAATTCATCAAAACTTATTTAGTTTATAACTAGGGAATTTTTGACCAATTAAACCTAAATAAAAACTTGTAAAATAAGGTAATATGTATTAATTTTCTGGTTCTATTGTAATGAATTTGTTTAATGGTATAACTCACAAATCATATGATTTTATGTGTATCAAAAGATATTATATTTTGGATGAAAGTATTCTAGGTTCAAAAATTCAAATGTTTCCCATAAAAAATGAATTGAATTTAAAAACACCCAGGTTGAATACTAAATTAATGAACATGGAATTATTATCATATCTCAATAGTTATAACACCTTAGTATGACTGGGTAGTTGAGAGAAGGAATCTCATCATCAATCACAAGGGTTGGACAGGGGTTATTAACGAATGCATACTAGCTAAATACTGGATAAAGGTAGAACAATAAATGTTATAAATATTCAATAAATACTTATTATGTTTCAATAAGAACAACACACAATACTAAATCTCATATTTAATGAATCCCATACATAAATACATCTTACTATTGGGATATAAGTGTTTCATTCTCAATAAAATAGAATATAATGTTTGAACCTCAATATGATGAATAACTATCTATTTTTTATTCATCAATGAGTACATATTACATGTACTTAAATAAAATTATTTCTAAAATGATTGAATCTAATGATGTTCTTGTACTAGAAAATAATTACTTAATGATGACACTTGAACATATTTGAAATTATAGTGAACAGGTTTATGATGAATAATAACTAGTTTCTAAAGATGAAATCAATTATTAAGTATATGGATTAGGGGAGAAATAAGGTTTGACCCTAAATACTTTAATCTATCAAATTATGAATAAAACACATGCTTAATAGTATTTTTAAGAATATTATTGTACAAGGATGAAATCAAAAAAACAACATTGTTAGAAATGGATTCGATTATATAAAAGCATGAATGATAATGCCAAAATAGTGGGTACATCATTTGTCTCTTATGGAACTATAATATTTTTAATAAGTTCCTATGGATAAATGTTGGTTTAATATTAATCATGAAAATCTTACCCAAATAGAAAATAACTAGATAAGGGAAATCATTCTGGGGACACATGGTAATTTCATCATCAGGATGAAGTGTTGTGTTGAAATTAATATAATTAATTTATTAAATTTATAGGAAAAAAATGAATTGAGTATAATTTATATTCTTAAATTAAAGGGACTTATGTGGATAATACATTCAATATGGTGGAATTGCATGAAAAAAATAATAGTATTCCTACCCATTCTGGAAAAAACAGGATTCATAGTGTGCCATATTATTAGAAAATCATTTTTTCTTAATGGGATCCTTGAATGGGATGTCAACATTGATTGAAAAGATATATTTATCATTAATATTGAAGAAAAAATAATTTCTATCATATAATTTGTAAAGACCCGTAAAATTCAAGGGAAACTTTTTCTTAATTTTTTTTGGAATTTTACAAGAGCGCGGTTTCTGACGGCACCTGATTCCGAGGCCCAGAGTGCCCGGAATCAATTTCCGAAGTTTGGCTCGGGTACGTTTAGTGAACGAACGAGCGGGAATTTCTTACTTTTGAACCGGTACCCAGAATCAAATTCCGAGGGCACCGATGAACTCGCAGCGCCGATATTCGCTTAAGGAGACTTTTTCCGAGGTTGCGTTTTATGCTAAATGAAAGTTAGTTTTGGGAGAAATTATAAGAAGTTAAATAAAAATGTGGAAGCACTTTTTATTTTTAACTTGTTAGTTATTTTCTCCCAAAGGGAGTTAGAGGTGGGACCCACATCCACTTAACCTCCCTTGGGAGGATTAAGTGTGGCGGGGCCCACACGAAGCATAACTCTTCACCTTCTCTTTTTAAACTCCCAATAACCCCTCTTTAATTAACTTGACAACATGGATAATTAATGGAGTTGAGTTGATTGAATTTCAAACCTTTGAAATTCAAATTGATAATTGTGTGAATAAAATAAGCCTTAGCCTATTTTATTTTGGTTGCTCTCCTTAGCCATCTTGAGAGGTTTTGAAGAATTCTCTCCTTCTTCTTCAAACTTTGGCGAAGAACGCGAAGAACATTCGGACTTCGACGAAGAACGCCACGTTCTCGGGAACCGTCTTCCATGACGCCATACCCGCGACACCGACGACATCTCCTTCCGCGTCATCTCTTCCTCGATGGTTTCTCGTGACGAAATCGCCGTCAAATAACTTCGAATCCTCGCTTCACGGCGTCGACGTCCTTTTCCCGCGACGCCGACCACTACGACGCTCGTCTTCCGCGGGTCGTTGACAAACATCGTTCTTGAAACCGAGGTAGGGATTTTTTGTTGTTTAATTTATTTATTCTCGTTCTTGGTTCTAGGATGACAATCTTGAGGATAAATGATTATGTGTTATCATTTAACGAGAGGGGGGTCGGACCGCACAAACACGGCCGAACCCCCCTCCTATGTTCATGAATTATACCCGAGAATATTTCTTCGTGAAATTTATCCAATTGTTAGCAATTAACGCGAGGGGGCCGGACCGTACGAACATGGCCGACCCTCCTCCATTTCATATTGATTTTTTTGTGGATTGAAACGGGTGAGGCGCGTTGCCGTCGCACCGCGCAGGATCATACGACAAGAAATGTGCGGTGCCGTCGCGCCGCGTCGTAAAATAATGCAAGGACACGACGCCGTCACGCCGCGTCGAAGAAAGTTGAAGGCGTCGCGGCCGGAGCGGGGCCACGGCTGTGGGGCACGGTGCTGTCGCACCGCACCGAACGACGAAGGCCGCGGACGGTTCCGGGCCGCGGCGGGACGTGAAGACCGGCGGCTATCCGGGTCGCCGGTGTCGGAAGCCGGAAGGGGGACCGGCCTTGCCGGTCCCGTTGAGGAAGAACTGGCCGGCCATGTTGGGCCGGCCGGAAGGGAGAAGGACCGGGGGAATAAATTCCCCCGGCTGGCCAAAACTGGCCCCCCATAAAGGGGGGGCCGCGGTTACACCAAGGGGGGGAAGCTCCCCCCCCCCCGTTTTCCTCAAAGCAGGCCCCCCACGTGGCGGGGGGCCAGTTTAAAAAAGGGGGGGCACCGCCCCCCCCCCCGTTTTTCTCAAAGGCAGGCCCCCACGAGGGGGGGCGTTTGATAAAAGGCGCGGCTTTCAGCCGCGCCGCCAGCAGGAAGGGTGGGGGCCTTGCCCCCCGCGTGTGGCACCCGAGCGTCGCACCGGCCACGCCGCCGCGACGGACCGCGCCGCCGGCCGGGCCGGGTCGGACCGGGGTCAGGTCGACCCGGTTCGGGCCGACCTAGGGGGGGTCGGGCCGTGTCGGCCCGGACCCGGACCCCCTGTTTTCGAATCGACTTCGGTCTCTTGCCCATAAATTGAGCTACGGACCTCCGATTGACGAACCGTCAGTGGAAATGTGATCCTTGGATCGAGGCGGTCGATTCGGTATATCGCACTCAAAGTTTCGGAATATTTTGAGTTCGGCAGGGTTGGTTTGTTCACGAACCAACCGGGCCCTCGGAGTGGAAATGCTCATATCTTGAGTTACGGACGTCTGATTGACGTGCCGTCAGCTTTGTTGAATTCCTATTAGTGAGACAGATCTTTTGGCATACTCCGCCCGAAGTTTGGACACTGGTGGAGTACGGTCGGTTTGGTTTTTCCTTAAAAACCAACCGGGGCCCTCAGATGAAAAAGCCAATATCTCTCAGACCGGGCGTCCGAATGACGCGCCGTCTGTTGCGTTGAGTTCCTGTTGTTGATACGGAACTTTTAGATACATCAACTCTGGACTTTGTGACAGTTGATGTATCATCCTCTCGGCTCGTGGAGTGGACCCTCCCGAATGAGAATGCTGTGTGCGGGAACCCTAGTGCTGGCTGCGACTGCTACTTCGACAGCGACGACCGCAGAGACCCTCAGTGGACTGCGGTGATGACCGTGCAGAGATCCTCAGTGGACTGCAATGACGACGGTGCAGAGATCCTCAGTGGATTGCAACTATGAAGACAGCTGGTCTTGTATCCTATGTGGGTCCTAGCTGTGCTGGTCTTGTATCCTATGTGGGTCCCAGCCTAGATGATTCAATACTAGTCTTGTATCCTATGTGGGTCCCAGTATAGATGAATCAACGAAGACAACTGGTCTTGTATCCTATGTGAGTCCTAGCTGTGCTGGTCTTGTATCCTATGTTGGTCCCAGCTTAGATGATTCAATACTGGTCTTGTATCCTATGTGGGTCTCAGTATAGATGAATCAATGAAGAGTGCTTGTCTTGTATCCTATGTGGGTCCCAGCATAAATGAAACGATGAGGACGGCTGGTCTTGTATCCTATGTGGTTCCCGGCTTAGATGATTCAGTATCTATGTCTGATCATCTCTTTCACCCTTTTCGATTATGTATACATGTGTGAGCTGAATCCTGTTGCTTTCCTGTGTGGATTGTGTTGTGCTATCCTGTGTGGATTTCATTTTGCTTTCCTGTGTGGAATACGTATACTTTCCTGTGTGGACTGAGTTGTACTTGGGCTCGGAGGTTGGAGCGTATTGGAATTGATGACTTAGGTATATGTATGGGCATATACCTAAGCAGTGTCGGTTGTTATTTCGTGTTTGTATCTCACCTTTGTGGTTTATCCTTTGTGGATTTTGGGAGACCTTCAGGGGTCTCGGGGTCCCTACTGAGTAGCTTATACTCACCCCTGCACGGGCTATGCCCGCATTATGTTGTGTTGGTTGCAGACGACGGACATCGTTGATCGTGGTTGAGGCTTGCAGAGCAGGACGGTACCTGGAGGTGGACCACTGGGCGGGACGTACTCAGTGCGGATGGCGGGACCCGTGGAGAAGTGGAGCTATCTGTACCCACCCTTCAGGTGGGATTTACAGTGGACAGCTCGGTGTAGCGGCTTTTACTTTATAGTTGTTGTTTTCCCTTTCGAGTTGTACTTTACTTTCAGTTTGAGTTTGTATACTGGCCCATTTACTTTTCCGCACTTTCAGTTGTACTCTGTTTTTACTTAGTGTTTACTTTTCCGCTTGCTTACTCTATGGTGTTTGATTACTTTTCAAAGGCAATGCCTTCCCTTTTTACTGGGATTTTTTCCTTGGTGCTAGTCCCCAGCCTCTGGCCTATGGAAGGCCGGCTTGGGGTAGTCACGGCACGGGCCCCAAGGGCGGGTCGTGACAATTGGTATCAAAGGAGTTCGGTTCTACCGCGAACTCTGATCTCTTCTATGTGAAGTAATAATGTTTAGCGTATTGAGTGTGGTTATCAGTCCAGGTAGTCCAGTGTTGGTGCGACGGCCGACGTATCCGTACACCAGGACCCTGACTACTGATTTCCGACTTAATGCACGAAAACATTGATTGCGTGTGTGTTTAACGTTTTCTTTGTGATTACTTTATATGAGCTCACCAGGTATACTGTTCTGACCATGGAGCACCTGTTACCTTTTCAGGATGGCCCCACGACGGCAGCCTGCTAGGGTTCCGAGAGTCGAGCGTGACGATAGCCCACCGAGAGACGAGGCCTCGGTGTAAGGCCCTTTGTCAGCAGTGGCACTAGCGGTAGCTCTACCCGCCGAGCTCCCGATGCTTCCAGCACCAGCCGCTGACGATGCACGTCGCCTCAGCGCACTGCATGAGTTTCAGCGCCAGTGATCGCCCAGGTTTCGTGGGGAGACGGACCCCCAGGCAGCCGAGGACTGGCTGGAGGTAGTCGTACGAGTTTTCAGGCTAGTAAGGACACCAGCAGACATCATGGTGATTCTTGTTGCGAGCCTACTGCACGCAGTAGCGGGCCGATGGTGGAGCTTGATGCTCCAGGTGCACAATGAGGCATCTCTTCTCTGGACAGACTTTGAGAGCATCTTCTGATCTGAGATTGTCCTAGCCACCCTTCGTGTGGTGCGTATCCAAGAGATTCTTCAGCTGCGGCAGGGCAGCATGAGAGTGGCCCGGTACTCGGCGAGATTTACTGATTTCTCGCGCTACTCCACGGATATGGTATAGGACCCGTTCTTCCGGGCCTGGACCTTCGAGCAGGGACTGAGGGACAAGATCAGGGCTTCGATGATCTCCCTCAACATTCCGACACAGGCAGAGGTGTTGGAGAGAGCCCTTCTAGTGGAGAGTTTTCTCGCCGAGCAGGCTCCAGTGACAGGGCCCTCCGCAGGACGGCCCGTAGCAGGGTCTTCTGTAGCTGGCAGTAAACAGGTGACGCAGAGGTCCAAGCGGGCCAGACCATCAGATGGGCAGTCACAAGATGAAGAATCGGTTGTGCGGGGAACCCGAAGGAGAGCCAGCTACACGAGGGGAAAACATTTCTACACATGCAGTGGGTGAGGTCACATGTCTTGAGACTGCCCGACTCGTCTTGCAGAGGAGCAGCAGGTGGTAGAGGGACCTCCCAGACAGATGTTCAGCCACGGTGGTCTGCAGGGTACAGGCAGACGAGGCAGAGGAGCTGGCCGAGTAGCCTATGGTGGGAGACACTTCGAGGTGTTGCCACCACCACCACCAGGAGGTCCACCGCGACCGCAGGGAGTAGGTGGACATGCGAGAGCTCAGCTTCCAGCATTCGAGGCCTTCGATCATGGAGCTCTGGGAGCAGATGGACAAGAGCAGAACTAGTGGATATGTCCTTTGTACTTCTAGTTCCTTGTTGCTTTTGTGTAGCGTCTTGTATTATGAGATGCAATAATAAAAGATGCAGACCTTTGTGATGTTTTCATTCCTGTCCTCTTTTGTGTTGTTACTAAGAGGTTCCAGTTTTGACTATTGACTTGACCCTCACTTGTGAGACATCAACTGGAGGAGACCAAGTTACCACACACTGATGCCGACAGTGTGACTCAACCCTTGGAGGCGAGAGTAACGGTTGGATCTCTTGGTAGTAGCGTCGAGGCCTTACGACGTCATCCTTGGTATGGATTTGTATCATCCATGTCGGGATTGACTGTATTAGGCGAAGAACATGGTTCATCCAGGGGATGAGACCAGATTTCTCTTATCAGTGAGGAAGAAATCTCAGCAGCTCTTGTAGGACCAGGAAGGTCCAAGTCATCCATGAGCGGATGGGGACGGCTCAGAACTGGCAGTATTCTTGTGCTGACAGAAGGCGGAGGCCACTAGAGTTCGAGGATGGCGACCACGTCTTCTTGCGGGTCTCACCTCGACATGGTTTGCGGAGATTTGGCCGAGGCG
Source organism: Viscum album (assembly GCA_963277665.1). Lineage (NCBI taxonomy): Eukaryota > Viridiplantae > Streptophyta > Magnoliopsida > Santalales > Viscaceae > Viscum > Viscum album. Next base: position 632,229,150 of record OY728138.1, on the reverse strand, counting down.
GCAAGTTGTCTTCATGCTTCATCGGGCCTTTCTAGGTCCTCAGCAGGATTGGCGAGGTGGCATATCGCCTGGCTCTGCCACCTCAGTTGCACCAGGTGCACGACGTCTTCCACGTATCTCAGCTGAGGAGATAAGTGCACGACCCGATGCACATCATTGACCATGGGGAGCTTGACGTTGACGATGGGGCGACTTTTACGGAGGTCCCGGTAGAGATAGAGGATCGACAGGAGCGGGTCCTAGGTGGGCGATCGATTCCTCTTGTGCACATCAGATGGCAGCACGGGAACCTCCAGGAGAGCACATGGGAGCGGGAGGCTCAGATGCGTTCTCAGTACCCTCATTTGTTTCCCTAGTTTTTGATGTATCTTTACGGGGACGTAAATCCATGAGGTGGGAGTAATGTAAAGATCCGTAAAATTCTAGGGAATTTTTTTCTTAATATTATTTGGAATTTTACAAGAGCGCGGTTTCTGACGGTACCTGATTCCGAGGCCCGGAGTGCCCGGAATCAATTTCCGAAGTTTGGCTCGGGTACGTTCAGTGAACGAACGAGCGGGAATTTCTAACTTTTGAACCGGTGCCCAGAATAAAATTCTGAGGGAACCAATGAACTCGCAGTGCCGATATTCGCTTAAGGAGACTTTTTTCGAGGTTGCGTTTTATGCTGAATGAAATTTAGTTTTGGGAGAAATTATAAGAAGTTAAATAAAAATGTGGAAACACTTTTCATTTTTAACTTGTTAGTTATTTTCTCCCAAAGGGAGTTAGAGGTGGGACCCACATCCACTTAACCTCCCTTGGGAGGATTAAGTGTGGTGGGGCCCACACGATGCATAACTCTTCACCTTCTCTTTTTAAACTCCCAATAACCCCACTTTAATTAACTTGACAACTTGGTTAATTAATGGAGTTGAGTTGATTGAATTTCAAACCTTTGAAATTCAAATTGATAATTGTGTGAATAAAATAAGCCTTAGCCTATTTTATTTTGGTTGGTCTCCTTAGCCATCTTGAGAGGTTTTTAAGAATTCTCTCCTTCTTCTTCAAAATTTGGCGAAGAACGCGAAGAACATTCGGACTTCGATGAAGAACGCCACGTTCTCGGGAACCGTCTTCCGCGACGGCATACCCGCGACACCGACGACGTCTCCTTCTGCATCATCTCTTCCCCAACGGTTTCCCGCAACGAAATCGCCATCAAAGAACTTCGAATCCTCGCTTCACGACGTCGACATCCTTTTCCCGCGACGCCGACCATCGCGATGCTTGTCTTCTGCGGGTCGTTGACGAACATCGTTCTTGAAACCGAGGTAGGGATTTGTTGTTGTTTAATTTATTTATTCTCGTTCTTGGTTCTAGCATGACAATCTTGAGGATAAATGATTATGTGTTATCGTTTAACGAGAGGGGGGCCGGACCGCACAAACACGGCCGAACCCCCCTCCTTTGTTCATGAATTATACCCGAGAATATTTCTTCCTGAAATTTATCCAATTGTTAGCAATTAACGCGAGGGGGCCGGACCGTACGAACACGGCCGACCCTCCTCCATTTCATATTGATTTTGTTGTGGATTGAAACGGGTGAGGCGCGGTGCCGTTGCACCGCGCAGGATCATACGACAAGAAATGTGTGGCGCCGTCGTGCCACGTCGTAAAAAAATGCAAGGACGCGACGCCGTCGCGCCGCGTCGAAGAACGTTGAAGGCGCCACGGCCGGAGCGGGGCCGTGGTGGTGGGGCATGGTGTCGTCGCACCGCGCCGAACGACGAAGGCTGCGGCCGGTTCCGGGCCGCGGCGGGACGTGAAGACCGGCGGCTATTCGGGCCGCCGGTGTTGGAAGCCGGAAGGGGGACCGGCCTTGCCGGTCCCGTTGAGGAAGAACCGGCCGGCCATGTTGGGCCGGCCGGAAGGGAGAAGGACCGAGGGAATAAATTCCCCCGGCTGGCCAAAACCGGCCCCCCATAAAGTGGGGGGGTGCGGTTACACCAACGGGGGGCAGCTCCCCCCCCCCGTTTTCCTCAAAGAAGGCCCCCCACGTGGAGGGGGGCCGGTTTCACAAAGGGGGGGCAGCGCCCCCCGTTTTTCTCAAAGGCAGGCCCCCACGAGGGGGGCCGTTTGATCAAAGGCGTGACTTTCAGCCGCGCTGCCAGTAGGAAGGGCGGGGGCCTTGCCCCCCGCGCGTGGCACCCGAGCGGCGCACCTGCCGCGCCGGACCGAGCCGCCGTGCCGGGCCGCGCCGCCGGCCGGGCTGGGTTGGACCCGGGTCGGGTTGACCCGGTTCGGGCCGACCCAGGGGGGGTCGGGTCGGGTCGGCACGAACCCGGACCCCCTGTTTTCGAATCGACTTCGGTCTTTTGCCCATAACTTGAGCTACGGACCTCCGATTGACGAACCGTCAGTGGCGATGCGATCCTTTTATTGAGACGGTCGATTCGGTATATCGCACTCAAAGTTTTGGAATACTTTTAGTTCAGCCGGTTTGGTTCATTCACGAAACGAACCGGGCCCTCGGAGCGGAAAAGCTCATATCTTGAGCTACGAACGTCCGATTGACGTGTCGTCAGCTTTGTTGAATTCCTCTTAGTGAGACGTATCTTTTGGCATACTCCGCCCAAGGTTTGGACGCAGGTGGAGTACGGTCGGGTCGATTTTTCCTTAAAAACCAACCGGGCCCCTAGGACGAAAAAGCCAATAACTCTCAGACCGGGCGCCCGAACGACGCGCCGTCTGTTGCGTTGAGTTCCTGTTGACGATACGGAACTTTTGGATACATCAACTCTGGACTTTGTGACAGTTGATGTATCAGCCTCTCAGCTCATGGAGTGGACCCTTCCGAATGAGCTTGTTATGTGCAGGAACCCTAGTGCTGGCTGCGACTGCTACTTCGACAGCAACGACCGTGCAGAGACCCTCAGTGGACTGCGGCGACGACCGTGCAGAGATCGTCAGTGGACTGCGATGACGACGGTGCAGAGATCCTCAGTGGACTTCAACTATGAAGACAGCTGGTCCTGTATCCTATGTGGGTCCTAGCTGTGCTGGTCTTGTATCCTATGTGGGTCCCAGCCTAGATGATTCAATACTGGTCTTGTATCCTATGTGGGTCCCAGTATAGATGAATCAACGAAGACAGCTGGTCCTGTATCCTATGTGCGTCCTAGCTGTGCTGGTCTTGTATCCTATGTGGGTCCCAGCTTAGATTATTCAATACTGGTCTTGTATCCTATGTGGGTCCCAGTATAGATGAATCAATGAAGAGTACTGGTCTTGTATCCTATGTGGGTCCCAGCTTAGATGACTCAGTGCTGGTCTTGTATCCTATGTGGGTCCCAACCATGCTGGTCTTGTATTCTATGTGGGTCCCAGCATAAACAAAACTATGAGGATGGTTGGTCTTGTATCCTATGTGGGTCCCAGCTTAGATGATTCAGTATCTATGTCTGATCATCGCTTTCACCCTTTTCGATGATGTATACCTGTGTGAGTTGAATCATGTTGCTTTCCTGTGTGGATTGTGTTGTGCTATCCTGTGTGGATTTCGTTTTGCTTTCCTGTGTGGAATACGTATACTTTCCTGTGTGGACTGAGTTGTACTTGGGCTCGGAGGTTGGAGCGTATTGGAATTGATGACTTAGGTATATGTATGGGCATATACCTAAGGAGTGTCGGTTGTTATTTCGTGTTTGTATCTCACCTTTGAGGTTTATCCTTTGTGGATTTTGGGAGACCTTCAGGGGTCTCGGGGTCCCTACTGAGTATCTTATACTCACCCCTGCACGGGCTATTCCTGCACTACGTTGTGTTGTTTGCAGACGATGAACAGCGTTGATCGTGGTTGAGGCTTGCAGAGCAGGACAGTACCTGGAGGTGGACCACTGGGCGGGACTTACTCGGAGCGGATGGCGGGACCCGTGGAGCAGTGGAGCTATCTGTACCCACCATTCAGGTGGGATTTCCAGTGGACAGCTCTGTGTAGCGGCTTTTACTTTAAAGTTGTTGTTTTCCCTTTCGAGTTGTACTTTACTTTCAGTTTGGGTTTGTATACTGGCCCATTTACTTTTCCGCACTTTCTGTTGTACTCTGTTTTTACTTATTGTTTACTTTTCCGCTTGCTTACTTTGTGGTGTTTGTTTACTTTTCAAAGGCAATGCCTTCCCTTTTTACTGGGATTTTCGCCTTGGTGCTAGTCGCCAGCCCCTGGCCTATGGAAGGCGGGCTTAGGGTAGTCACGGCATGGGCCCCGAGGGCAGGTCGTGACATAATTATTTGTACGGGTTGAATCATACACCAAGATCTTGTTAATCAAGGATGGAAAAATATATGAAAATCATTTATATTAAAGTGGAGGGATTGATCATAAAATCTATAAATTTTTTTTTACAGATGGTGGTTCTTGAATAAATTGAATATATTATCATTATATGTTCATATAGAATCTAATTAAATAAATTTTTTAATCTTATAATGTTTTAATTTTAGATGTCTCTTACTATTTTATTGACATTTTTCATTAATTAAATATTATTTATATGAAATATTGGTTTCTTTATCTCTATAATGAAATATTCAAAGGTGGTCATGAATAAATTATATATTTATTATTTGAGACTAATAAAAATCTACATATAACAACAACAAAATATCAAAAGACGTAGAAGGAAAAGTGGTGGATGCTACACATTATAAAAAAAGGATTCATAGATGACTCTATATTGTTACTACACAATAAGATATTTTTTATTACCAAGTTTCATCTCTCATAATATTAATGTTTTCCTATAAAAGTTCACCTATAATTAATGAGAGAGATAATTAATAATTTTAGGGATTAGTGAAATATAGGTTTTGTTATATAAGAAAAATAAATAAGTGATTTTTGGGATATTTAGATAGGGATTGGATTGTTTTGGTTAATGATTAAAAATTATCCTATGTTATTTTTTTCTAGCTTGGTGATTTTATTATCTCATGGATTAAAACGAAACAATAATATATATTTTTAACAAAAATAAGGGCTATGTAGATTATAGAAATTTATGAATTCACTCAATTACATTAGAAGAAATAATATCTCAAGGTTATTATAAGAAGAGTTTTAAAAAATATTTTATTCATTTTTGATAAGATAAGTGTTTTATACATATAAATAACGACATACAACATTATATAAAATATCACATCATGAATAACTATAAATTCATAAAGGATATGGATGAGAAATATGGTTTCAAATTGAAGCTACATTCAACATAACTGAAAAAAAAATTATATAATGGAAGATGATGTACCTAAGGTGAAAATTCAAAATCCATGTTTAGATCATGGAGTCCAAATGAATTCAACTTCCTAGATCGTCCATGAAGAACTATGACTCCATCTAAAAATTTTCCTTGAGAATAAACAAAATTAAAATTATCATATTTCATTGTTAAATTTCATAACATATATCTTGTATATAATCATGGGTGAAATGGTTCTTTTTATAGATATTTTTTTGTATTTAGATTTGTTTGAATGATTATTTTGTCATTCAAATATTTCTTCAAACATAAAAAATTTCTCATATGGTCCAAGAATATATGATTAGTGAGTCATTTTTATTTGAATATAAAACATATAAATTTTTTATAATTTTATTTATCATTATTATTATATGTTTTTATGTTTGGGAGTTTTAAAAATACCCACAGGTGGTTATTGATATAAAGTATCACCACATTAGAATTTCTTGTTTTTTTGTTAAAAATATGATGGTGTATTTTTTTCTCTTAATTTATTCATGTGTAAAAATATTTAATTATTATGTTTAATTTGGTGAATATGTAATTATATTTTACTTAGACTACACAATTTTGAATTCGTATAGAATATTCTTTAGATTTTTATAGCTTGAGTTGGTGACCACACCAATTATGTTGGATTTAATTATCATTCAAATTATTAATGAAAATGATTAGGTCTATTAAGAACATGGTGAAAGTTTTAGTAATGTTGATATTCACCTATTATCGATCGTGATATGTTTGTGGGCATGGATAATGGTTAGGTATTCTGGGTATTCACCTATAATCCATAGATAATGTCACAATGGCCACGTCAAAACTGGGGGTTGGAGAAAAAAATAAATGTGAAAAAACTATTACAACATGATTATACAAGCCAGTAACTCAAAATCCGTAGAAAAAATGATATGTTTTATAACCAATACAATCTACATCCCATTTCAGAATTCAATTCATAAAATATAAATAAATTATTTTCCATAATACTTGAAATTTATGGTAGTTTTAAAAATAAATTGATGATGGTTTTTTATACTTTGAGATCCCTAACATTATGTATTCACAACACCAGGTACTCGACATTCATGAGAGGATTTAATTAGATAATGATTTATGGGATTAGATATATAATATAATATATATAAAAAGAGTGAATATAAATTATATATCACTTATATAAATTATAATTAGAATAAGTGGGTGATTTAGGAGTTCCAATAACTTTTAATAAGTTTTAATAGATACTGATGATTAAGATACATTGCCTTTGGTAAAAATAATTTTAAAATATTTCTGAAGAGTAAATATTCATCATGAGGAGTACCATGATCTCTTGTGTTAATGAGTAGTGAAATTTCCAAAAAATTGTGGTAATAAACAAGGTGGGTCTAATATACCCCATTAATCATGAAAAATGTTGATGTAGTAAAATCATCCACTAATCAGTTCATAAGTACATTTTAATGCATAAACTATGGAATTATCCCAATATGAGTTAACAATGTGAAATCATATATGTAATAAACTTCATTAAAAACACTTTAATGTAATATAAGGATGAATTTATGTGTTCCTCGAGTTAAGAGAAAAATACTAAAAATAAGGATCATACTCTAATACACAGAATTCCCCCTACAATTCTGGCATATTCCTTAATAATGGATCAATTATTTTTTCTTTAATGTTTTCTCTCATGAGCCCTCCAATTTAGTTTATATGTTCCTAATGATATCATTTAAATATTCAAGAATCAACTTATCAATTTAAGGAGTTTTATCTCTCCCCTTATTTCCATTAATGTTCAACCTTCATTACATAAATTATGATTTTAAAATTATTGTTCTCTATTGTGTTGATATTCTTTAATTATTATAAAAATTATTCCATATTAATGAAATACCACCCTTCTCTATCATTTATCTCCTTAATGAACGTTTTGGTAAACCTATTATTCAACTAAAATTTATCTTCATTTTACTTCCAAAACAAGTATATAGTAAATAACCTACCCAAATTTCATTCAAGGTTATTAACTAAGATATAACTTTGAATCATTTATTTGGTATATACATTTATGAAACCCATTTTCCTTCATCATAGGATTGAAATAATTAAATAAATTATTATTTATATCATTGTTGTGGAAATCATAAAGATATACCTATGTGGGATACACCCTGATTTCACTCCAATACATTGGGTAATGTTTTGATCTAAATATATACCATGTATCGTGCATGGATTGTATGCCTAGGCACACTATGTTATCAATTATGGATAGTTACACATGGATTATACGTATGTTTTCAGATGTTAGGCTGATACCACATTTTTGTTATTCAATATTCCAATCAAATAATCCTATAATTTCAAGATATAATGTTTAAATATATGATTATTAACTTTTTAGGTATCATGATACTTATCATGAATCAAATTTTTTAATTATTACCATGTTTTTATTGATTATTCCAACACTAGTATTTATAGATCACCAATTTTAATATTTGTTTTCATTTTATATTTTTCATTATTAAGATATCAAAATAACCTATGAGAGAATTGTGGAGATTTTATATATTATTGTAATATTTTTTTAATTAGGTGTTTATGCATATATTTCTACAATTAAATAATTCATATGGATTGAATTAGATTATATTTCAAAGATATTTGTTCTGAATCGTGAAATAAAATGTATTAGACATATGGATCATTATTGGATCAGTTGGATTCTTTTTTGTATTATTTATAGATGTTCTTTTAGTGGTGTGGTGGGAGTATGTTTCGACCTCCGTAATTTTTGAAGGATGCATGTGAGGTGGGTGATTGTGAGTTTAGCCTTGGAATGAGTGAGATGGTATCATCTCTTGGATAATCCTAACAAGTTTGAAGTGAATATTTTGTGGGATATGAGAATGAGAAAAGTTGTGATGAGATGTGACTCATAGAATTATGAGTTTGGTTGTGAAAATTAGGTAGTTAGTAAGTGCGCACTAATTAGTTCTGGGTGATATTGGGTAGATAATAGGTAATATCCTATGAGAGGGTTCATAAATGGTCAACATTTACCTAATTATGAGTTTATTTATTTATATTTTATGGCTTCAGATAAGTGATAATGTGGCATTGTGAGTTTGGATGAGGTGTGAATGGGCATGAATACATATTGATAGAGTTAGGTGTCATTAGAAATCATTATTAAAGGTTGGTGGTACTTTTAATATAAATTCACATTATTTTTAGGAAATTTATCTTGACTTACTGTATGTTAAATATTACTTGGTTGAAAGATATGGTTCAAGGGTTCCCAAGAGAAAGTGGGAGGGTGAAATTGAGCCTACTCAGGTGGGAAAAAATTTATCTATTGAATTTATATACATTGTGGTCTTTTGTTGAATATGTTTCAAAGGGTAGATGGTGTCGATAGTGTTGAATATAAATATTAGGTTAATCTTGTGGTATAATAAATTCTGAAAGTATCGTTGGATGGGATTTCTAATGATAGTCTGACAGGTATGAGACTCTATGGTTAAGAGAGATGTGTGAGATTACCATTCACATCACACATGGTTAGTGACTCCCTTTTTAGTGTGGGTTAATATTAATAAAGGACTATGAGAATATTAATAAAGAACTATTGATTTCATTAGGATGATATGGGGTGTGATAGATATGATTTTCATATAAGGGATTAGTTAAAAGCTCTTCCAAAAGTGATATGAGATGGGACCCCATTGCAGGTCATGAGAACTATCCATAACACATCATAAGGATTCTAAAAAACCTATAGGATTATGATTTAGATAAAATATCCTAAATATCAGGATGGGTTTTTGATGTTAGAATAATATAAATTATTGACCCTGACTCCTATTGAAAGGGTCTAGAAGATACCATGGTCTATTAAGTCTCCCTGATGTGACCATAATGGATTAACGTTGAAGAGAAAATATGAGAAATGTTTGAGGAGCTTATCTTTGGTAGATATAAATAATTTGAGGCATAGTTGAGTTATTGGGAAAGGCCCCAAGTGACTAATTATTTGTGACTTATTTCTAATCTTTTCATATGGTTTGGGTTCCTGGCTATTGATAATTTTCTTGTGATAGGTGACATACTATTGTATCGAAGATATATTCTTATTCTAAGAACCTCTTTTCATGTGATGGAAGTAAATAGACTTTCGTGAGTTATATATATTCCAAATGTTTATGAATTCTTGACCTATATTGATTTTTTTTGTTTTTATTGAGAGATTTTGGCTTCACATTGAGTGGGAGTTTATATTCAAGGATCATATGTGAGTTGAGAATCCAATGGTAAAGAATGTGGATAATATTGACTTAGAAGGATAGTTTAATTTTTTATAGGTTGATCTATAATTTATTAACACTAACTTGAGTGAAAAGATAATTGGTGGTATATGGATGTTCATTCATGCCTTTTATATGAATGAAAAATCATAAAAACCCCAAAAAATTATAAACCCTTCAAATAAGGCCAACCAATTTCTATCCTTTATCAAACATTATCACCACCAGCATCAAGAAACAGTAAAAGGTATCTCAAAATGCCCTCCAATTCAAGACATACAAAATGATTCCCATCCTGGGTTCCAATCTAAAGATTCTATAGTACCACCCCTTATATAAATATATTCATTGGAAACCATACAGTTGAAACTTGCAACTTAGAGGACTTGTCATTGTAACCCCATTAAATTTATGTATAAATATCGATTTAAAGAAATATTATATTGAATAACTTGTTTCACATGCAATGGAAACCTAAAATGATCATTGAAATTTTATATGAATATTATTAATAAAATTATAAGAAAAATTAAATCTCTAATAAATGAAAAGATATCACTCAAATAAAATTACCTATATTTAGAATATAAATAATTAATATGATATAATATTAAAAAGGTATATTCATTCACGGATAACGGGTTTTATAAGAATTTTAGATTTTATCATTAAAACTCATTAAATTATAAATTTATATGAAATAATATTAATACAACTTAGAGTTGTATTTTTTAAATAATAATACATTGTATTTATGATTTGAATATTCATTTAAAATATTAAAATTCTTATTTATTAAATTTTGAATTTATAAGAGAAACATTATTTCTGAGTTAAACAAAAAAAATTACTTTATAATAAAAAATTTAGGGTTATGAAAAAACGTTTTATTTTTAGTTGAATAGTGAAAACTAATTATTTTTAAGTACCATCCCTTTTATGAGTTATTAATATTTAAATAATTATTTGAATGATTATGAAAAAATTTCCTAAAATAGTATTTTAAAAAGTAAACAAAAATAGTTTAATATAATATATTAAATTTATAAAACCCAATATTAACATTTTGAAACATAGTTAACAATTTATTCAAAAAAATAAAAAATAAATATTTTATTTTAATTAAGATTCCACATGAAAAAATCTATTTTATAATAAATTTAACCACAACTAATAGTTGTTTTCTTAATAATTAACCAATTAATTTCATAGAGAACATCAAAATTTATCGTTTTATCTTAATCATAATTTTCAATCATAAAAATACACTTTTTCAAAAAATTATTTTCATGAATTATATGTGACAATATTAAATATAAATAATTTCATCCATAAATATTTAATTTTGAAAAATATAATATAATATTATGAATCATTTTTTCTGAATTATGTAACAAGTATTATTATAAATTTGGGCCTCAAAATGAAATAAATTTTTTAAAAATTAGTTACACAATAAATACCAAAAATAATAATATTAAAAAATATAAGACTAAAATATTTTAAAACATGTTAAAATAGTTTTTTTAGGAATTAAAAAAATTAACCGCATTCCACACTCCATTAATATCTATTATTGGATCCTTTTGAACTTTGAATTGTTACATTAACTTTCTTATTTACAAAAATGTAACTCTTATACCTTATATAAGAATCAAAAAAAACATCTCACTCCACCCCACACTCGAATTCCCGTTTATTAGGACAAAATCAACCCTAATAAATAACCAAATCTTATATACAATTTCTATTGGTTATTTTCTTCTAATAATACTACCTATCAAAACATTGATCCCTTTTTACAAAGAAGATCTCCAACAGAGTAAAGTAAAACTCTCAATAATTCCTATTTTCTTATTCCATTCTTCCTTAATCTAGATAAATTTAATATTATACACCAATATAGAAGTTATTACAGTATTGTGATATGTATGTTAAAATTTTATTATTTTTATAGGATAACCATTTTTTACCATCCTCTTAACCATCTGAATAAAGAAAATGATGCTTGTGGTATATAAATAATAGCACCTACAAAATGAAGTGATATTTTTCAAATTTATACCATAAAAGGAAAGATTAAAGTTTTTATTTAATTGATAAATATAAAATTTACAAAATTGGTTATATCATTCAAATATAAACCAATTCCTTACTCATTTTACATTCTATGTGAACAGATTAGCCACCCCCTTTTACGTTCTAACAACCACCTCCATTAAAGTAATATATTTCATTTTAATAAAGTATTTTCAACGTGATAATAGTATATTAAAATATTTTTAAAACATTTAAAACACTGAAATAATTTCATCAAGATTATATAATAATGATATTACTCTAAAATAATCACTTTTTAACCATACTCACTCGTAGATTATATCATGTTCTTGCTTGTGTTTATTTATCCACCTCCGTGAAAAATTCCATGAATTTATATCATGGTTTACTATAGAAACATAAATATTTGTTTTATTATAAATTAATATATAAAAAATATATTTATTTTATGTTTTTTAAATTATATGATATTATTAATATTCTTATCATTATACTGACTGTTTGTTTCTTTTAAATTTATGAATGATTCTCTTCACCATCTATATCGTTAAAAATAAAAAAAATACTTATTAAATGAAATGAAATAAATTAATAACATTATGATAAATATATTCTATTTCATATAATTATATCATAAAGTATTACATTGAATTAATAAACAAAAATTGACGTCGATATTGAGAAACTAGTAATTTTTTTTAAAAAAAGTCTAATAACATTGGATAATGAAAAAATAGAACTAATAATTATATTTGAAATAATTTACAATAAATATTGTTTATATTTGGTTACATTTAATAAAGAGGCTCTATTTAGGTAATTTATATAGTTATTTATTTTATATAGGAGTTTAGATCATGTTCGTCTTAGTATGATAAATGGTAAGGGTTTTGGATATCAACATTCTTTCATTATAATATGATTGATGTTCAACACTGGTTTTTAAACATGGATTGGGAATGGATTTATTTGTGAAATAATTTTCATTTAATTAAAAGAATTTTAAAATATGTCTCATGTTTTACCTATAATTTGTTTTCAAATTAAAATACAGCTATTGTGTAAGGTTTTTTTAAATGAAACCCTATTTATTTAATGTATAATGTTTCTTATGAACATCTTAAGTCAATGGTTGATTTTTTTCCTAACTATGATTTTATATGGCACATTATATTTCTCTATGTTGAAAATTAATGTTTTTATTCAAATGAACCTCCTTGATTAATTTTCTCTGCACAAAAGTATGTCATGTTTAGGGAAATTTTAATCCTCTTTGAATAAACTATTTTTATTCCAAGTATTTATTTTAGATTTAGTCCAGTAAATTATGTTTTATTTGGAAACCCAATTTTCTATAATCTCATATTGTTATAACTTTTCCCTTTTCATCATTTTAGTGTGTGTTTTGTTTTCTCTTTTATGATATAGGTTTCAAAAAATGGTTTTTTAAAATACTAAAAAGTTTTTTCCATTAATAATCCAATGTTTTGTCTTACAATCCACCTTTAATTAAAATTATATTTATGTATTATTGAAGTATACAAAATTTAATATTTTTTAAAAAAAGTAAATATTTTCAAATTCATCAACTTCACCTCTATGAAAGTAAATTTGGATTATTACGCATAACTATATAATTTATCATATTTTTTAAAAAATAAAAATTTATTTTATTTTATTTCAATTATTTTTCCTATTTATCTCAAATTTATGTATCCAATTTGGAGTAATATAATATGAATCATCCTCAAAATGATCTGATTCATTACTTCTTTTGGGTGACTAAACAATCGGTAACATATGATCCAATTATTTCTGTTTTTTATTGTACCATTTTAAAATATCATGAAAACCATTTTCTTTCCATGGTTTCCCTAGAATATGATGAACTATTGATTTCATGTGGCACATATATGCATGGAAAATTATAATTTGGGGTCAAATATAGTCCTCGAGTTAAGTAGATAATATTCTTTATCACATGACATAAATAAATATCATTTTAATGTGATGTGGGTAGCTTCATTGACATGTTTATTCAGTGAACATTATATGGGTTTCTTCATTAAAGGGTTATTCTATGTGTGTCCTATTATTATATTTTTTAACATTTTTTGAACATGATAAGGATATATCTGCTCATATTTTTATTACGATAACTTGACTTGGGTAGCATTTTTTCACATTTCTTGTGTGAACATGATGTAGATACATTTTTTGCATTTTTTTATGAATGTGATATTGGTAAATTATTTTATAGTTTTATTGTGAGAACATGATGTGGGTAGAATTGTCTATAGTTTTTTGTGTAAATGTGATGTATAAATAATTTATAATGGGTTTGTTTAGAAATTGTTATATATGTATCTTTGATCACATGATTTTTTTAATGAGATACACATATCACTTTTGGAATATTTTTGTGTGTGAAGATGATGTGTGTATATTTGTTCATACTTTTTTCTTGGAAATTAATGTGGGTATCTTTTTCATGATTTTATTTTCTTAATCAAATGATAATATATTTTTTGAAAAAAATTATTCGAACATGATATATGTGGTATTGTTGACACTTTTTTGTGTGAATGTGATGCATGTTGGTTTATTCACAAGATTATTTTTTAAACATTATATTGCTTTTTTTTACACATTTTTACTATATGGATATGATGTGGGTATATTTTCCAACATGTATTTTAAACGTTGAGTAGGTATAATTTTTGATAGATTTTTTGTATGAAGTTGATATAGATGTCTTTGTTCGCAAGTTATTTTGTTACTATGATTTGGGAAGCTTGATTCAAAATATTTTTATTCATATTATTGTGAAATAATTATTTATTATGTTGTGTTTGATAACATATTGTCTTTATATTTTTCTATGATTATGGTTCTTAACTCATGTTAACTTTATCACACTCTTTTACCACGGTATATGTTTTTTCATTTGATAGTATGTGTCATTTTATCGTAACTTATAGACAACTCTTTTTCTTCCATGTTCTTTTGAGTAAGATATTTCTCTAATTATCATGTTTTCTCGCATCCTCATGATGTAACCATTGATGATAGGTTGATATGTTTTCCCCTAATATGAATTTTATTCCAACACCTTTTTAATTCCATTTCCAAGGATAGGAAAATAAGTATAACTTGTGTGATGTTTAGAAAGTATTATAACATTGAATAGCTATAGAGAAATTTTAACATGTGCTTTAAAATAAGTTATAAATGTATGTGATCCTAAATGTTTTGTGTTATTTTATTCTTGGTATTATCTATTAATTTGGAGATATACTTTCTATATGATTTGAATGGCATAAAATAATGATTTTTTAGCTGTTTCATCTCACATTTATCAATGTCATTGTTTCAATAAAGTATCATTATAACCGAACCGTGATGTTTTTATGTTTGGAAACTTAATTAGTATCAAATAATGGTGTAGTTATTTTTTGGACTTGTTTTTTTAGTTTTTAGGATTATGATAATTGAGAATTAGTAAAGCCCTTATAGATAATTACAACTTCATGATAATTTATTTGAATTTAATTAATGTTTTTCATATGTGATTTTCCAAGAAATTACATCACTATTTTGATACTATAATGTTGATATGGTTGTGGCACATAATCCTCAAGGGGTAAAATGACACACTATTATGATGAGTGGTTCTAAAAATACACAACGGAATAAACACTCCCCGATGATACTTTTTGGTTGAATATATTCTCTTCACAAACCATTATGAATGATACGGGCATATTATTTTTTATTATAGGATAACCATATGGGTCATTATATTCTCAATTTCTTCCTTATTTATTATGGGATTTCCAATTATTTTGGTGAGTATTCATATATTATTTATATTTTTTAGATTCTTTTGAAAATTTAAATGTGCTTTTGAGAATTTATCTATATATTATTTTGATGTTAAATGAAATTATGAATTAATAAAGTAATTTTAATATTTTAAAAGATTATTTATAAATAAACTTGGATTTTTTTAGTCTAATAATAATATTTTTTTATTTTTTGGGTTTTTAAATGATAATAAAGCCTTATCAAAATTATCGATGAATTTATTAAAATTTGAAATTAAATATTTATTAATTTACTATTACTCTGTGAAATAAGTTAATTATTCCTAAGAATAATTAATTTATTCTAAAATAAGTGTAAGTATCATCCACTAATTATATGAATAACATAATTTTATAGCAAATTTGTCTATACTCGAGGAAGGGTAATTTAAATCTTGAATAATGGTATGTCACAAATTATGAATATCATGTTAGGGTAACTATAATATCATCTAAGGGACACTATTAATTCATAACATTCATGAATGGTACCCTAGGACTTATTAAACCAATGTAAATTTAAGATTATAGATTAGTTTATAACATTTTTACCCTTAAGTAGTATATATGAGATGTAATTGTATTATTTTACCCAGGTTCTAGGTATATTCTTACCAACTCAACTTGTAAACATGTTTTTGTTTTTACATCAAAAATAATTTTAATTGATTTTTCTAATTCATGTAAACCTAATTATTTTATGTTGTGAAAATAATATCACTCATACATTAAGTGTGGATTCACGGTAGAATTTAATGGTTATTCTTTTCATATATTCATGGGATTTAATCTTCATGATTATGTGATAAATGTTATAGATTGTGATAAAAAATTTCTACAATGAATGTGTTTTTATTTTATAAAAAATAATTCTAGAAATCAATTCACATGAAAATAGAAAATCCCTTAAAGATTGTAGTTGAACTAATAATGTTTAAATAAGAAGTTGTTTTAGTTACCCTTTGTTTGTGGAGATAATTTATGCAATTGTTTTTGTAGTTTAGAGAATTATGGGGGTGGATAATTTAAAATTATGGATTATGTGGATGTGGTGATGTTGTGTAATACAAGAATTTGGAATTTATATGGGAAAGGTTTAGGGAATTGTGGTTTTCTATGTTGGTTCCCCAGTACTCATGGAATTTATGAAGCATGGTGACTTATATATAAATGAACATGGGATTGAATAATAGATTGGGTAATGAAATAAATAAATGGAAATTGGGATAATTATTTATAATTCAGTATAGAAATATGATAAATGAATGTGAAAATTCTTTGTTAATTTATATTGTTAAATATTAACTATGGAATTTATATTTGGTTTCTAGTTAAAATGTAACGCCCCGACCCTAGTTACCCAGAGTCGGTGCATTATTACATAACATTGGCATGATCACAAGAAAGATCAAATCTCGAAAGACCGATTGGTTTAGTAGCCTTGGAAACACTAGATATATTCATAAGTTTTACATTACATCATAAAATGAAAAACTAATACAACAACATAATGTTTCCACAATCCACACTATTAACCCCTCATAAAATCCCTGCAGGTCATTCATAACTTACTTCTTCACATCCTGGGAAAAATAAAACATAGAAAAGGGGTGAGCACAAATGCCCAGTAAGGATAACAATATAGCGGAAACATTCATAAATAAGAATAAACATTTAAGGCAATGCATTACTAAAACAAAAGCCTTTTAAACTTGAACTTCAACATAGTATGGAAAAAGTAAAAATGAAATAATGCCATTTACTTATTCACATGGATATTCTACTAATCGAATAATCACATGAAAAAATCAATAACCACTTTCATAATGTTGGAATGCATAATGCTAAACGTTAATTTCTTTGTCTAGGCCTCATCCCAAGACCTAGGGGTTACTTCTAACCGGAACCCAACCCGGAGTGCCTCTAATAACCGGACACCAACCCGGAGTGCCTCTAATAACCGGACACTAACCCGGAGTGCCTCTAATAACCGGACACCAACCCGGAGGGCATACTTTTACCAGTCCCTAACCTGGAGGGCTTACTTTAACCAGTCCCCAACCTGGAGGGATTACTTTTACCAGTCCCCAACCTGGAGGGCTTACTTTTACCGGTCCCCAACCCGGAACATACTTGTTTAGCACATTCATCTGAAGAAAAGTTTGAAATATAACATAAACATTCGGATTAAAACTAGCATACGAAATGTCAATAGTTTCACCATAAACTATGAATGGTATAAAATAGCACATCCACAGTCAAACATATCACAAAACTTTCAATACAATTTAGAAGTTTTGTATTATAATAAATCAACTTCAAATAAGCGTAAAATCCATTAAAGGATGTTGACATAGATGAAATCAAAACACTTTTTAGAGAAATATCTCTTTCTATTTTTGAAATCATTTAAGAGCCATATAAAATAAAACATTTTCTTGAAAATATTCTTGTAAGCTTGTAAGGAAAGCTTTGACGATTTTATAACGGCGGAAAATAACCGCACCCGCCGTATAAGTAAAAAAAAATTCTTATCTTAATTCTGTCAAAAAGGTTAAAAAGGACCTTATTTTGAAAACGACGGAAAGATTCCTTTATAAACCTCTTACAAAAAGTCAAACAAGGGTATAAATGAATTTAAACCATATTCTTGTAAATAATAAATATGTTTTGAAATACATTTCGAAGAAACATGGATGTGGATGATAAAGAAATCCCAGTAGATTATTACGTATAAACAACCTCGGATAATGAAGAGATTGTGAAATAACCCTTACCTTGTACTTTTCCTTGGTGGGGGTAGGTTAAACTCCTGTATAATGGTGAAATAGTTGTTATTAAATTATACAAGAATCATATATAATAATATGATATCATATATGATCTTTTAACATTGATTTGTTAATAATATCCTAGAATTATCGTCGTTTCGGGAGTTAACTTACTCATTTTATTTTATATTTTTTGTTACATAAGCCATGTTTGTTGTATCTTATTCATATCCAGAATGATATCTAGTCCTTAAACATCATTTTTAAATCATCAAATGATAATTATACTTGAATGGATACGATGGAGAATGAATCTCATCGCGTTCGTGGAGACGGTAGTCCGTACGTACGCACGAGCGACAATATCATTCTTTTGATATTAAAATAATATATAAATGGATGGTATATCATATATACAGAATCATTAACATGTTATATTTATTATTTACATGAGTTACACATCATTATTATACCCATCCAAATAATATTATATTGAATAACAATTACACCACGACGTGGAGACGGTAGTCCGTACGTACGCACGTATGGTGACATGTTATTCAAAGGGTGGATAGAATAATGAATATGGTTGTACCATATTTATAATAACATCACAGTATATGTGAGATACTGGAGTTATTATTTTAGAATTGTAAGAACAAAGGAAGAAGAAGTGGAAGAAGAAATGAACTTGGAGAAGGGTGGTGAAATCATTACCTCTTCTTCGGGTTCTTCCTTTTGATTTGATCAAAAGGACTCCTTAGGTTGGCTTTCTGATCAAACTAAGGCCTCTAGGTTGTAGTGAGGGATGTTAGGAGAGTATTTGGGCAGATGTTGGCCGAACCAAAAGGCTTTGAAGGTGTGAGGAAATGAGAAGGAGGAGTGCCCTTTTATAAGAGGGGTGAGGGGCACCTTTGGAAAAGCTAGAAATATTAATTTATAATAAATTCATATTCGGTTTCCAATGGCTCCAAAGTTGACTATGCAAAGGATAAGGTGGGGATAGGTCGAAAACCACTCAACTAATATAATTTAGACAGGTTTGGGTACTTATATTAACCTTATCTTTAAGTATTAACTCTAAGTTAATTAGTTTCAATTTTACAATGTCTCCTTGTATTTTTATATAATATGATTAATAAACATACTATATACATCCAAGTTACCCCCAAGTGGTCCATTAATGATGAACCTATCATTATATAAGTCTCTTGGCCGAACCTTATATTTTTAGGAATTTAATATCAATTAATAATATAATATTTGTTTTAAGAACTCTTTTATGTCAATTTTGACACTATTCAATAGTTGATTTTTGTGAAACTCATAACAGATTGATTACTTCGAACAAAGTCAATTAAATCAATCCTAATATATCATATTATCCTATAAAATTAGTTTAATTCATTAAAAGTTTCATATTATATTTATTTGGGTATTTATAATATCAATTATTTTAATTTTTCACTATTATAGTAATTACTGCATCATCATTGTGTCATAAATAAAATAAATTATTTACTGTCTAAAAATTATAAATAAATTATAATTATGTAGGAAATCTTTTTATCTTTCTAATGAATAATTATAATCTAAAATCCAAAATATATAACCCTATGTAACAATTATTTTTCTAAAATATATATGCTTGTGTCATTTTTGTATTCATTTTAACTTAATTAAAATAAAGTGTCATTATCACTTACAAGTGGATCCATGGGGTCCCACAATTGCCACAAAGATGCCCATGGTCGACCATGTATCAACCAATAGGGTTAAGACACGTTTTAGGGTAATTTAGTATTATTATAATATTATTTTTTTAACCCTTATTTAACGGATTTACCCTTAACCATGGTAAATAAAATATTTACCGCAGTAATTATTCAAAATGTCTAAAAATAAAAGTTACCTATTTACACAATTTGAACATCCTGATTCCAAATATGGAATCCATTTTCCTAAATTCTAAACACAGAAGTGGCAGAAATTAATTTAAAATTAATTCCCGCTGTCAAAACAAAAAGCGTGTTTTAAGAGATAATAACTATCAAAAGATTGACACTTGTTTATGTTTGGTTTAATTGTCAAATTATGTCCAATGACCAAAATTATATTAAATGGTAAAAATATATTCTAAATATACTTTAAAACCACTCAAATTCATAATTTATCAATATTAATTATTTTGATTAAAAAAGTTGTTTTTAATTAAAATTTAGTAATTTTCACTATTCATCAAAATATAAAAGTTATCCGAAAAGTACCAAAATTTCACCCTAGGCTAATTTTGATATTCTGAATCCAAAAATGAATCCCATTTTGAAATATAAAATATATATAATTTCAAAAAGTAGTTATTACTATTCATAACGGCTAGTTTAATTGGTTGTTAGAACTCGGTGTTGCATACAACACACGCTATCACATTATTCAAAGAGAAGCATACCGTAGAAGCTTGGGATGTTTCATTTTAAATTTTTGATGTCCCCATTTATTCAAAAAGTTTAAAATATTGTATTTAAAAAGGTTTCACTATTAAAGTTTATAAAAGTGCAATACTGAAAATGAATTTGTTCTTGCATTATATCTAAGAAACTCATAATATGGATTCTAAAATTATAAGGATTATATAAACATTAAAATTTATCTAATACTATTCATAACCTCTTTTGAACGGCTTGTTTGGTAAGTCATGGTGTGCTTGAACTTGGTGTTGCATGTAGTGAAAGTTATTGAATTATTTTGAAGAACTAACACACTTATGAAATCTTGGGGTGTTACATAAAATGAATTGAATAAAAAGGAAATGGATTCTATTAATGTTAATTGGTACAAAATAGTGGATAGAAGTTTCTAAAAAATTAATAATTTTATAAATGGTGTAGAAATTAATTAAATGTTTTATTATGTTCATTGAGTGTGGAGACAGTGTGGTGTATTATATGTCATAGTATTGTTGATGTGTTATAGTGTTGATACAAAGGTTATGGTAATTTGGTGGGTTTGGTTTTTGAAAACAATATTTGAGGCTTGTGTCTAACTATTATACATTTAATTATTATTGTGACTTCCTTACACTCCCCTCCTGAGTCATTTGTTTACACTGACACCAAAATGTTTCGGGGTGTTTCACTAATATCTAGATTTAGATGAACGGATAGTTGGATACCTGCTCAACAAGGTTGAATATTCTAGAAGAGGTTGTAATACATGGTATATGATGTACATATTCCAAATTTACACTAATAGTAAGGATTTATTAGAGGATTATATGGTTCATTGTTTCTATAATGCATAGTTGGATGATGAAATGAGGTCCATCTCCTTCATGATCACGGTGCACTATAATACTGGTTATGTAGAAGTGTTTATAGGTTGATATAGACGTGATGACATGTTGTAGATAGGGTATATCTTAAGATGTGGATTATAAGGTTTCTTCATGTGGGAGGTGATGAGGTTTCCTAGTTTTCTTCGTCCATGATTATGTAAAAGCGGTGGGAGTCATAGGACATACAACATTTTGTTGATATAGTTTAGAATCAATGGGGAAGTGGTGTGGATTTACCTTTCTTAAATATGTGAATTTCTATGTTATCATACATGGATGCGAAATATGGAATGTATGCCTTGGTGAGTTGAGAAAGATGTTGTCAAAACTAGTTCTTGTTCATTCTGTTGTTTGTTCACTATGAAGAAATATTGCAATTCTATAATTCTTATAAGATCCATTTGGTGTGATCCCACTTAGTATACATGTTGTGCTCAACCCAAAAATGTATAAATTGTATTTTTGGGTAATCATTGGGTACATATCTAGACACTACTAACTTGGTAATTGGGGTTATGGTTGGATTATTGAAATATAAATTTTTTAGTCAAGTCATTGTTAGATTTATTTTTATTTTTATGAAATTACATCAATTTTGGGTTATTATTTTTATTATTACCTTATTTTTGGACCTATTTTTTTCTTTATTTATAATATATGGATTTTATTATTATTCTATTAAGGGTAATCCCTCCAATATGTCTGAAATTCTTTTTACAATTAGTGATAGAAATTAATCAATGGCCTATAAGGGGTGGAACTCAAGGGGGGTCAATACCAATCTATCTTAACTATCATTCTAGGAGTGGTATCTTGAAGGGATGGGTCATCAAAAAGTGGAATTATAGGTTTAGGTTGAGTTGTAGGATCATTCTTGGCGTTCAGAACAGTGATGATTTCATGGGTTTGGTTGGTTGGTGGTAACATATGAGATTGGTGGGTTATATAAACTGGGTATAATTTCTAGGAAAATTATTTTTGGGACCCTAATGATCTAATGAAATGACTATGAGCCTATAGAATGACCAATTTTACTATTTTACCTAGCTAGTTAGACACCTAGTCAAGGTACATGAATCATTATAGTTTAACATGTGATTGAATGATATAGTTTTAGGACCTAAAAATATAATTTCATTAAACTTATATTGACATTTAAATGAATTTTTTAATTATAAATGTTTAGTAGTTGTTAATGATCAATTATTACTATTGAATTGGTGATATAACCTAATGTTTGGGAGTAAAAAAATAATTAACTATCATGAAGTTTTTTTCTAATCCTTTTAGAGACTTTAATGTCCTAATCCATTTTCTTTTATAAGAATTTCATTCTTAAATTGAGTTTATTTCCATGTTAATTAGAAATGAATATTGAACTTTTTTATAAATGATCTGAATTTTACCAAAGCAGGATTACTGTATTTTTTCATCGATAGATTATAATTTAGAAATAATTTATAAATAATGTTACCATAAGTATATTTTACAAAATCATACTAAATTAAATATTTTGAATCCATTTTTAGGGAAATTTTGGATCCCATAAAAGTATATAAAATCCATTTTTTTATTTGGGGACATGTGTTACATATTTAATCGTAAATTTGGTTTTGGTAAATTAATTTATATGATTCCTAATGAATTATAATATTGATTTTTGGTAATTCATTTTAATTTTAAAACATAAATATGAGTAAATTTACCCTTCATTTTGGATTTTCAATAGTCTTTTAGTATTAATCCATTTATATATTGTATACATGTGTAAAAAAATATCCAAGGATGGAATTTTTTTTCACATATTTATGAATTATATTTTATGATAAACATGATCAAAAATAACTTTTATAAATTTGAAAATTTTCCAAATAAAAAATTTATTTTATCCACCAATAACTGTTTATACATTTTCATTCAAATTTTTTTATACATATATGTCTAATTTTTAAATTTAGATTTTATTCCATGTTTTTTCATTATACTCATTATATGTATCTTTTCTAGGACAATAAATTATGATAAAGGAATAAATTGTTTGTTTTAAATTATTTTAAATTGATACGTTGGCAATGTGAAAACATTTGGAGATGCAAAAATGTTAAAAAAAAATTAACTTCTAATTTTCAAGAAAGATAAAAAAAATGGGGCGAAAATAAATGTTCATAAAGTATTAAGTCATTTTTAGTGTTTTCGTATACATGTCTATTGTTGTAAACATTATTTCGATAACTATCAAATTATAGTATGTGAATATTCTGTATATAACATGTTTATTTTTTAAAAATTTCAAATGAAAACATATCATGAACCAATCACAATTTTTCTAAATATGTAATCAAACTCATGTTACCCCTAATATAGTGTATAATTATATTTTTCTATGAAATTAAATGATTATTGAATGTCTTTTTCAAGCATTGATTAAATGAAACATAGTAATATAACTTTTGAAAATTTATTTTTATGATACAAGATAATGATATATTATGATTATTGTTAAATAATGTTAGGTGTTATGAAATTTGATTAAAAGAAACCAAATATAAAATGGTAGTTTATTTAACAAGTAACAAGATGATCTAAAAATAATTTTTTAATAATATTAATCTTAATTAATGAGGTAAAGAATGTATATTTTGTATTTGTTTGGGATAATTTTTCCTATA
The DNA here is from genome assembly GCA_963277665.1 of Viscum album. Taxonomy (NCBI): domain Eukaryota; kingdom Viridiplantae; phylum Streptophyta; class Magnoliopsida; order Santalales; family Viscaceae; genus Viscum; species Viscum album. Next base: position 632,204,846 of record OY728138.1, on the reverse strand, counting down.
TGATTAAGTGGTTAAATTAATTCTATCATTATTGTGTTGGAGTACCATAGTAAGTAAACAATTTTCATTATCTCAGTTACATATTAAATCTACATAAATGAAAGGAATGACATTTCCCTAAAAAATGGATTAAAATGTTTATTTTTGTTTTGGGTTTCATTATATAATATTTATCTCATTGAATTTTTTATATGAATTTCTAAAGAAAATTCTATATTATAAGATGATTTTTTGAAGGTATTTGTTTAATAATATGATACATAATGGAGTCTAATCTATAGATACTTTATTTTTCATAACAATTTATATGATGGGATCTTTGAGATGGTCTATCTGGTTGTTGACAACTTGTATCAATATTATAATTATTCATTATGATGTGGTTGTATTTATGAAACTTTTTTCCTTCTATAAAAATTTAGTCACTTAAATCTGTTAGTGGGGAAAAATTACATTGAATATCATTGAAAATTTTAGGTCCAGACCAAAATTATTATGAAAGAAGTTATGAAACTGCATGGATATTATCCAAATGATTATATTTTTTGTAATTTATCTCATAATTGGGGTCTTATTTTACATTCAATCATATGAATACTGATAAATATTTTCCCCAAATATATAAATTACATTATAAATCATTTTAAAACCATTAGGGTCAGTTAGTGCTGCCCAAAGCATATAATATCTTGGTGTCGTGGATGAGTGTTTTTGATTAGTATGCTTATGGAAGATTTGTTTATATTGATTTATGTTCCTGTATTACTCGAAATATTTTTTGTTCTATTAAATTTAAAACACATCAAACTAATGTCACAAACCTTTTATATAGAAATTCAAATTTTAAATCATTTCTAGTTTTTTGGATGAGTGTTATCTTAGTACATAAGGTTTTGTTAACAAACATGGAAAATTGAATAGCTAGATAATGTATTCTATTCTAACATATATTTTTTGGTTATTCAGGTCATATGTTAAATTTTTTTCTATAATTTTGAGGTTATCTGTTTTAATTACCATTTTCAAAGCATTATAGAGTTGTATTATTTGAGAAAAATAGAATTCTATAAATGTTCATAGCTTGTCTATATTGTCTATTCTCATGAAAATTTTGATAAATTTTAAATTTTTGATAACTTTAACGGAGTGGTTTAAATTTATGAAAATTATCAATTAGTTAGACATGAAACATGTCTATGTTTTAAATTATGGTGTAATTTTTAAATTATATGTTGAAAACAAAATGAAATTGATTAATTATTCAGTATTTTAATCAGTTTAAATAGTAATTAAATATTTTTGGGCTAAACTTTACATAGAGTGTTTCATAATTAGAAGTTATATTAATGTTTATAATATTATTTATTGAGACCCACTACCAAAAAATTGATGTTGTGGAAACATGTTTTCATAAATAAACTAAAATATTTATTTAATAAACTTGAATTTATTTATATTCAATTATTTGATATGTAATTATGCCTTTTCAAAAATATGATTTTGATATGTATATTATTATAAAGAAGGATTAAAAATGCTTCATTTAAATTTTTTATTATCTTCCATACTCTTAAATATAACATATTGTACATTCCGAAAAACTTCCCAAATATAAGAAAATACTACCACAACCACTTTTCAGAAGGAATAAATATTTCTTGCGGGGCCAGTAAAGGGAATGGTTGCAATTTTAATTGAAATATTCAGATGAAACATGATGAATTTCAGTTTATCAATTGTTTAAACCGACCTGCGTACCATCACCGAAAATAGTTTGTAGAATTCATGAATTGTGAACCACTGAAACGTAGAATGACCAGCGATGCGTATCCCCATAGGGTGACGGCTAGAGAACCCAAGAATCCACGAACCAGATCATTAGTTCAAAAAATAAAATTATGGTCATCCTCATATATTTCTGAGAACTCAAAAGTTCACAGACGAAGCAATTCAGAATGGTTTTGTTAACAATGAATCATGACACAGCTTCTGCAAACCCCGATTGACCAAGTCTTCCATGGGATGAGATGTGTCTTCATGGAATTCTACAAATAGTGCCACATGCCCATAGATATGATTGTCCTAATTCTCTATAAATAAGATCACATAAATAATTAATAAAGGACGAACAAAGAAGTCACATAGGATACCCTCGAGACTAGAAGAATTAATTTGGATAGGATTCCAGATTCATATTCGAATCATTGATGAAGTTGAAACAGCAAACCACGTTTCCATAGGCATAACCAACCATGAACCATATAGAGAAGGAACTTAATAATATTTGTTAAACCGCAAACCTAAATGGTGTCATTTTGAACTATAAATTCCTTGCAGATGAACACCCTGTTAATGATAGCTTCCTGGACCCTCCATCAATACGATGCTCCGCACAGTAAATCACTATGAGGATCTTTCCTCGTGTCATGTACTACATCAGTGCGTGGATGGAACCTGAAGCGGTGTGATGGGATGCATCTAGGACCTCATACCTCTTTGGTATGTGGTGTTCATGCCCAAGCCCACATACTTCTTTGGTGCACGTATTACCCCCTACCCGCATACCACTACTATATCAAGGACTCACCCATCCCACATAAGAAAAAAAGTATGTGGAATGGTGAGTCTTCACTTTTCCATCCCTCCAACTCCAATATCACCCCTCCAATACCATCCATTCCTCTATAGCCTCTCCATGAACCATTCCCTTGACATCAGGCCCATGCCTACTCCAAACCCTCCTCACCATTATGATCAGATAATCGATTTCATCAGCGTGCCCCTTTGAGTCCACATACTCATGGTATGTAGAGCCATGAAGGCTCTCCTAACAATTTTCAAGATTCCCATGATGTGTGATAAGTCTACATTCCCATGTTTTCCTACCATAGTACGCTGACGTGAACCTCCCAATTCTACGTATTAATGGTGATCGCTTGCTTTTCCATAAAATGAGGGATGGTGATCAGTAGATGGAATCATGTCTTCTCCTCTTTTTGATGAGATGTGACAATCCTCCCCTTTCCAAAAGCACATTATGAGGTTCTCCATCTGAGTTAAGTCTATAATATCTTGAAATTAAAACCTCATAAGCCCTAATGTCATCCCACATTGAAGGGTTCATAGCTTCGCTCCCTCTCCCACTGTCGCCTTTGTTTCCTCCGTCATAGGCCTTCCCTCTCCCATTAGTGGGAGAGGAGGTGTGTGGTTGGTTGGATATTTTACATACCATGGTTTATCACATCATGTATGAGTGACATATACTTATAGATTTTTGATTATCATGAAACTATCCTAACCAACCCCTCTTGAACTATGAGAACATTGATTCCTATTCAAACCCTAATATATAGGATTCTTTCTTAAAGACCTGAGCTCAATAGGGGTGCCCTTCCAAAAGGGTTCACCCAATCATGTCCCCTTAAATAGAATGCTTCCATGTGTAAGACTCATCTCATCCTAAAATATGAGATCTATGATTCTCATTTAAACTAGGATACATATTATATATTCTTTAAGGCTTAAGCTCAAAAGGGGTTCCCTTACAAAAGGGTCAACCCCAATTATGCTCCCAACAGAAGGACACCCTCCCAAGTCTAAGGCCCAAGAAAACCAAACTATATGGGATCTAATTCCTCTCATGAGGATAATTAGAAACCCCTTATTTTGTCCCTGATCACAAAATTAAATCACCTTCTATCCATTCTAGATAATGGTAAACTCTAGAGCGCCTTATTGCATAGCTTAAGTCAGAATTTCCTTCGTAGCATTAGATTTAAGTATATTCATGACAATCATACATATTAGGTTTAGCATTTGGATTCAATCTTCGAAACTAAACCATGGATTCCAAAACATATGATAAAAACCTAAATCTATAAGAGTGTATTAGAAAAGGTAGGTCCATAATTCATGGATACCAGGGATTTTGAGTGTGTTTGTCTCTATAGACAAACTCATTGATGAACATCCGAGGAAGTTTTATCTTAATAGGACTGATTGCCTATATACTTGACCCCATGAAATCTCGTGATGGGACCATTCGACTATGGAACCTCTATCACAGTTTGGAAGGGATAAGTTGCCCTATCACCATGGGGTTAATCTAGTTCCCCCTAAAGGATACAAATATGGATCAGGTCAAAAAAGGTGGTGATTGGAATGATTCATTAATAATAGATGAATTCTCATCACTCGTCAGACCATTTTTTGTATTTTTTCAAATCATGTAAACTCAATGTCTCAAATGTGAAACAAATATGGTGAACCCATAGTGAATTACAAACCAAAGTGGTATTTTTACCCTACTCAAGCCCCTTTTCCACACAACAAAAAAAATATGGATTCTAAGTTGAATCGTTAAATATGAATATGATCATGAGATTCTACATTGATGGGGATTTTTTGTCTGTATATGTCATATATATATATATATATATATATTATTCCGCAGAACAAATTTTGATCCAAATGACATCACGAAAACTAGTGCAGAAATGCACCTTAGTGATTCCGTAGGCAGCCAGGGGCCCAATGAAGAGCAGGACCCCTAGCCTACGTAGTGTCTTAAATGAATGGTATCCTAGGTGATAATCAAAGAGTACCACCTAAATGGAAATCACCCTATAGTGGAAGCTATATGTCAAGACCTCCAGTATACAAAGGTATGTCGGTAGCCTCGTCAGCAAAAGTATGCACCCCAACACATGATGACCTCAGTGGTCATCTTGAACTGTTTCGAGAGCCTGTCCTTAGAAGGTGACAACAAGTACCTCCCATATAACTGGCCGTCATATGAGGTTGATGATGAAGTCTTTGTTTTTTTTTCAAAGGGTCCCTACAAACAGGACCCTACCAGAGAGCATCGCCACCTACACCGTACAACCAAGTATCCTTGTTCTGAAGAGAATCTTATGCTGAGGGCAACATTTGAAGTCCAACAGACACTGGCCCCTTGGGCCACCCGACAATGAATAAAAATATATACTCAGGGATGTTCTATCACCAAGATTCTTGAGGAGGAAATATGTCGTATAGACACAGTTATACTAAATGGGATGACATAAAACTATTCCCCCTCCACCCAATCTCGCCACAGAAACATGGTGGCACAATATGAGCATGTTCACATTATTGTTAGTGCTCCCCCATACCATATTGAAAAAAGCATATAATTACTAGAAATGATGATATCTACTAATGTAAATGAATCCGGTCATCCAAATAGGATGAAAACTAGTTACAGGTTGGCACGAATACATGCTAATGTGTATTAAGCCTGCCATCCAAATAGAGTGGTGAGTAAATATGAATAGAGTCAAATTACTAAGGATTCATTCAAGGTACATTAGAAAAATATAGTAAAAATAAAGAATATTGAAATTCTGACTTGTGAATATGAATCCCACAAGTCAAATACGGTGGCAACCCGAGAAGAAACCTGGTGGTAGATTTTTTTATCTGTCCTAGTACATGAGAACTACCAGTATCTGCAAGAAACTTATGGAGGACCAGAGCAGGAAGAAAATCATGCTCCAACATCAGAATGGGCCTTCATACCCATTTCAGTGAAATGTGTATCCTAGGAAATCATCAAAATGAACGAAGACAAGAGGTCGTTTTGAGACCATATCCTCCCAAAATTCCAAGATGTCACTGCATCAACAGAAAAGGAAATGAACCAAGCCCACAACCTAGTTTCCTCAAATTTAATGTCTTTCTCAAAAATGGTAAAGTGACTCTAGAGCAGCTATCCATCCTTTCTCCAGTCCAGGAGGGTCGATGGAAATATCCCGTGATGCACTGACAGACAGATTGGGAATGAATACTCATTCCAACTGGTGGATGTCTGTCCAATGTGGTGGCTGCTCGAAGGAAAGAAAATACCCCTACCAATACCCAAGATTTTTGTAGCATATCGCAGTAGTGTCACAGGATCCAATAGGTTAGGGAGCCATATATGAAGGTTGTTACCAATAGTAGACAACAATGGTTACCCACAAGAGTACACACAAAAATTACAAGTGTCAAAGGAAACTAGAAAATAAATAGCACATTCATGATCCTGCAATACTTGAGGATGAATTCTTGATTCCCTTGAACATATATCAATAAATTTTAAAGACTTTATCATCCCATTACAAAATTATGAAAGTAGCAGTAGCATTTTTGAAGTTATTCCCTGCTATTTTTCAATCAGCATCTCTGAAGGTCCTCCCCAAAGCACCTATGGGGTCTTACTCTGTGGGCCAAGAATGATCGATCATGAGATCCTATCTCCAAATGAGTGACATAGTATTCCTCCCCTTAACATGAATATCATACAACAAGAATTTCCTCCCCTTTCTATCATCCACCCTGATTTCCCTACATAGGGTAGACTCTGCATATACTCTTGTCCCTGTAGTCGGATGTCGAGTAATGAATGTAGTCCCTTCCATTATGACATTCACTGTGAAGGGACTCCCCTCAATGGTAGTTTATAGGATGTACATCGCTATAGTAACATCAGAAAACAAGAAGGTTATATCCCCATTGAAGTACATCTTGAAGGCCCTCCCCAAGATGTACACTATATAAATTATCCTTGTATCCAAATATCATGATCTGATAGTAGTCCTCGCCATCATAGCAGTCATTGAAAAGGTCCTCCCATTATTGAAATAAAGTACCAAGAATACCGCCCCCCCCCCTTCTGTATCCTGACGTGAAGGTACTCCCTAGGGTACATGTCGTAGAGACACTTCTCGTGGTTGGCCATCAACTTGAAATTGTATCCCTCTCTATTGTAGAACCAATTGTGAAGGTCCTTCCCATAATCAAAATTCACACAGGAAAGACAACCGTCCATTTTCCAAAAAAAAATTAGAAATCCCCCCTATGCTGAGTAACTATGAAGGATGTTGTATGAAATATCATGCACTATGTCCATTAAAAGTGATATCCTCTCCCAACCAGAGGACGGTTTGGGGACATGCTCATCTTCTGACCCACCCCCGCACTGTTCGCATATCAATGAGTCTCCTACCATCCCATCTTCATGGAACTAAATCATTAAGAAGTAATCAAGCTAGAAATATCAAGAAGAGGAGTCACTAGAAGAACAATAACAGGATATGTTTCTCGTGACATGAAAAATGGAAAAGGATAATATACCATTGATGTATTGGCCCAATACCACATCCACTTCGACAGACCAATGGAGTTGTCTGAGGAATGTAGGCATAACATTCAGCTTAATACCAGGACAACTATTCACCAGCTAAAAAAACCCTTCAAAGGTTATGAAGAGTACGTCAACATATTAAGAGTGCTTCACCATATAATTACCCCGGAAGATCTCCCATCTACACCGAATCCACAATCCGAAAGGCGAAATAAAAACAATGAAATTTATTGCCAAAACCCCATGCAAAAGTTGTGTAGCCTTATCAAAAACTCCCCATGTGGAGTTCATATTCAGGGATGGGGAGAACATGGATCTCTACACATCACCATGTGTCCCATCTAGCAGACCACATTGGAAATTAAATCTTGCAATTTCATTACACAAAATCATAAATAAAATGAAATATATTATCAGAATAGATTGAACACTCAACAAAAACTGATCTGGAGTATGTCTGAAAACCATCAGGCCCGACAAGATCTAGCCATCGAAAAGCTTCTGAGCCAGGAAATTGATAACATCTAGAAGGATTCCTTCCTAAGGTAATCCAACCAACAAGTAGTGATTATGTTTTTGAATGCTAATAAATATCATGTAGATCCACCACCTTACTCCGATGCACCCACACATGAGAGCATGAAATAAAAAAGGTGGAAATAGTAGTGGTTGCCACTGCAATACAGGAACAACCCCATCCGGCTGGGATGGGAGAATTTTTAACACAAAATTCCTTAGTAAGAACAAATAATATAGGCCATGGTGTATCAATGGAATAATGGGTGAAACTCTAGCATGTAGGAATTGGGGAATTTTTACTTCATGTTTTCATACAACATGCATTTATATTCTCCCATTTGGGAGGAACAATGAGTATAATGGTCACCCATTCTACCCTCTCTGGTGGTTTGAACCATACGATATGAAGGTATATCACGAGGACATATCAGGGCTCCCTTTACGTCATTTTTTTTCATGAATCCCAAATAATACCACAGAATAGAAGGGGAAACTCCAATAAAGGATGTAGAAATATAACCTTCCATTCAACATCAGGTACACCACCCCCAAAGTAGTATGAATTTGTGTACATGGTAAAAATAAACCCCACAAATTTCATAGGAAATGATTAAAATGGGGAGGATGCAAGATAAGATGGATCCCTCCTAGAGGCATCCCACACTGAGCCTGATGGTGTGAATACCTATAACTAGAGAGTTATTATAAAATTGGGTGCCCCTTAGTTAAAATGCCACTACCACCTTTGTGAATCCCCAAAAAGGGGATGAATAAATACCAATCCATCTATGACCCACCTCCTCCACCCCCTGAGATTGTGTCCCTCACTCTCTAGAAAAAAATCACTAAGAATGAAAAATAATTGAATGATCTCAGGCGAATAAATGTGTAACACCCCAATCTTCCATGGTACAATTCTCTTTGAATAATACGGTACCGTGTGTTGTATGCAACTTTGAGATTCTAACACACTACGACCAATCAATGTAGCCATTATGAATAGAAATACACACTTTTTGAAATTTTACAAATTTTATATCTCAAAATGGACTTCATATTTGAATTTGGAATATCAAAATTACCATAGGGTGAAATTTTGGTACTTTTCAGATAACTTTTATATTTTGATGACTAATGAAAATTGCTAAATTTTAATTGAAAATAACTTTTTTAATTGAAATAATTAATAGTGATAAATTATGAATTTGAGTGATTTTAAAGTATATTTAGAATATAGTTTTACCATTTAATACAATTTTGGTCATTGTACATAATTTCACAATTAAACAGGACATAAACAAGTGTCAATCTTTTGATAGTTATTATCTCTTAAAAACATGCTTTTTGTTTTAACAGCGGGAATATATTTTAAATTAGTTTCTGCCACTTCTGTGTTTTGAATTAGGAAGAATGGATTCCGTATTTGGAATAAGGATGTACAAATTGTGTAAAGAGGTAACTTTTATTTTAATACATTTTGAATAATTACTTCGGTAAATATTTTATTTACCATGGTTAAAGGGTAAATCCGATAAATAAGGGTAAAGAAATAATATTATAATAATAATAAATTACCATAAAACAAGTTCTAACCTTTTTGGTTGATACATGTCTCACCATGGAAATCTTTGGGTTGATTTTGGGACCCCATGGATCCACTTGTAAGTGATAAGGACACTTTATATTAATTAAGTTAAAATAAATACAAAAATGACATAAGCATATATCTTTTAGAAAAAAAAATTTTTACATAGGGTTATATCTTTTGGATTTTTGACTATATATATTCATTAGAAAGATAAAACAATTTACTACATAATTGTATTTTATTTTTAATTTTTAGACATTTAATAATTAATATTATTTATTACACAATAATGATGCATTATTTTCCTTATAATGGAAAGAATCAAATAATTGGCATTATAAATGTTAAAATAAATATAACTTTAACGTTTTTATGACATCCATGAATTTTATTGGATAAAATGACATTATATTATTGCTTAAATTAATTTGGTTCGAATTAATAAATGTGTTAAGACTTTAACAAAAATCTATTATTGAATAGTTTAAAAAATTGACATAAATGAGGTTTTAAAACAAACATTATATTATTAATTGATATTCTCTTCTTAAAAATCTAAGGATCGGAAAAAGAACATATATCATAATATTTTTATCATTAATGGACCACTTGGGGGTCTCTTGGATGTATATATTAATTTTATTAACTATATAATATAAAAATACCAAGTGACATGGTAAATGTCAAACTAATTAACTAAGAGTTAAAACAAAAATATATGGTTAATATAATGAAGAAAACCTGTCAAAAATCTATAGATTGAAAGTATTTCGACCCATCCCCACCAAAATATTTAAATAATTCACTTTGGAACCATTAAAAATCGAATATGAGTTTATTATAAAATAATATTTCTAGCTTTTCCAAAGGTGCCCCTCACCCCTCTTATAAAAGGGAACTCACCCTTCTCACTAGTTCACCCATTCAAAGCCTTTTGGATCGGCCAAACTCTACCCAAATACTCTCTAGACTTCACTCACTTCAACCTGGAGGCCTTACTTTAGTCAGAAAGCCAATATAAGGAGCCCTTTTGATCAAATCAAAAGGAATAACCCGAAGAAGAGGTAATGTTTTCACCACCCTCTTTCAAGATCCTTTCTTCTTCAACTTCTTCTTTCTTTGTTATTTCCATTATAAAATAATAAATCTAGTATCTTCTATATAATGTGATGTTATTATAAATATGGTACGACCATATTCAGTATTCTATCCATCCTTTGAATGACATGTCACCATACGTGCATATGTACGGCTTACTGTCTCCACGTCGTGGTGTAATTGTTATTCAATATATTATTATTTGGATGGGTATAATAATGATGTGTAATTAATTTAAATAATAAATATAACATGATATTGATTTTTTTATATGATATACCATCCAATTATATATTATTTTAATATCAAAATAATGATATTGTCGCTCGTGCGTACTTACGGAATACCGTCTCCACGAACGCGATTAGATTCATTCCCCATCGTATCCATTCAAGACTAATTCTTATTTTATGATTAAATTTAATTTTTAATAACTTTATATCATTTTGGATATGAAAAAGATAAATCATATCCATAACAAACACAACTTATGTAACAAAACATATAAAATAAAACGAGTAAGTTAACACCCGAAACGATGATAATACTAAGATATTATTAACAAAGCAATATTAAAAGATCATATATGATATAATATTAATGTATATGATTCTTTTATAATTTAATAACAATTATTTCACCATTTTACAGGAGGTTAACCTACCCTCAACCAAGGAAAAGTATAATGTAAGGGTTTATTTCACAATCTCTTCATTATACGAGGTTGTTTGTATGTAAATACATACTGGGACCTTTTTATCATCCACATCCATGTTTCTTAAAAATGTATTTCAAAACATTCTTACTATTTTAAAGAATATTGGTTAAAGTCATTTATAACCTTGTTTGACCTTTTATAATAAATTTAAAAAGGAATCTTTCCGTCATTTTCCAAACAAGGTCCTTTTTAACCTTTTCGACAGAATTGAGGTAAGAATGTCTTTTTTTAACTTATATAGCGGGTGCGGCTATTTTCCACCATTATAAAATCATCGAATATTCCCTTAATATATTATAAGAATATTTTCAATTTAAATGTTTTATTTTATAATTATGTGACTTTTAAACGATTTAAAAAAAGATATTTCTCTCAAATAGTTTTGATTTCATCTATGTCAACATCCTTTGATGGATTTTAAGATTTTCTGAAGTTTATTTATTATGATACACAACTTAAATATTATATTTAACGTTTTGTGGTATGTTTGATTGTGGATGTGTTATTTTTATACCATTCATTATTTATGGATAAAGTATTGACATTTCGTATGCTAGTTTAAATATGAATGTTTATGATATGTTTAAACCTGTTCATATAAGGAATGAATTGGACTTAATGTGTGATAGGTGGAGCCTGCTATAGCTCCTCGATGAATCAATAGGTCTAATGAGACAAACTAGTTTCTTGGCACAAGGCCCTGACAAAATATTATTTGTAGTCTTGGCATGAAGCCTTGGTTATGTGGTTATGATAGTCTGGTAGTATGCATTCCATCATTATGAAAGTGGTTATTGATAATGTGTGTGATTGTTCGACTAGTAGAATATCCATGTGAATAAGTAAATGGCATTATTTCATTTTATTTTCCATGTTATGCTGAAGTTCAAGTTTAAAAGGGATTTGTTTTAGTTATACATTGCCTTAAATTTTTATGCTTATTTATGAAATTTTCCGCTATATTGTTATCTTTACTAAGCATCTGAGCTCACCCATTTCAATGTTTTATTTTTCCCAGGATGTGAAAAATTAATTTATGAATGACCTGAGTAATAGTATGAGGGGATATAAAGGCAAGATGTTGTTATAATTTTTTTACTTTTTGATGTAATGTAAACTTTATGAATGTATCTAGTGTTTCCAAGGATACTAAACTAATCGATCTTTCGAGAATGGATCTTTTGTGATCATTAAAATGTTATGTAATAATGCACCAACTCTAGGTAACTGGGGTCGGGGTGTTACAGTTGGTATCAAAGTAGGTTTAGTACAAACCGTGGAAGCTAGATTTAGATATACTCTGATTATAGCACATAGATCTAAGATGGACATTGAGGATTAGTATAGAAGAACTTCCTAGAATATTGGAATTGTATAAATTTTGTGAGTTTTCTGATCAATAAATCCTTGTCTGGATACGAGCAGGTAGAGGCGGCTCTGGCACAGATGCACCTAGGGGTAAAACCCAAAAACACCACTTTGAGCTATACTCGAACGAGAACTGGTACATGACAACGGGCCTTGCGGCACTCTTGGTTACGACACTCCTGGGGGATATGCATAGGAAAATTCCCATTTTCTTTACAAACCATTATGAAAGGTTTATGAGCATATACTTCCTCAAAGAAAATATTTTTATGATTATGGATCTTATCCATAAATAGTTCAATTTATGTTAAGTGTTTTACAAGTATGGAATTATGTATTTTGATTTATAAACTGATCTAGTTTATGCCATTGTTTAGAAATGGTTCCTAGTGGAAGAAATGGAAACTGTATCAATGCACACACTCCATGTAGGGATTTCCCTCCTACTGAAGATTATTATAGTGGAGATGGTGATGCAACTGGTGCTGATCAACTAATCACCATAATGGGACAACTCACTCATGTTATGAATAAAAACATTACCCATATAGAGAACCATAATCCACAGCTTGGAGGATCAATGTTAGATCGCTTCATAAGGTAGCAACCACCAACATTAAATGGGAGTAAAAATCCTTTAGTAGATGAGAAATGGATAAGTTCCCTAGAGAAAATACTTCAGGCTTTGGGGAGTAGTGAAAGGGAAAAAGTTTTCATGGCAGTTTATCACCTCACTGGAGATGTTGATCGATGGTGGTCATTGATTCAAAACACGATGGAAGATGATGAAGTATAAAATATGGAATAGAGGGAGTTCAAATAGATTTTCTTGGAAAAATAATTTCCTTGTGACCAATGAGCAGATATAAAAAGGCAATTTCTGAGTCAAAGACAAAAGGAGGATGAGAATGTCGCAATGTCTAATGATAACATTACATAGTAATCAAGGAATGCTGAAGATTATATACTTAACCCAAGAAGTAAGATTGATCTTTTCTTTGATGGGTTAAAACCATTTATTCGTTGAGAATTATTGTCACAATCCTTCTCGTCATATGGAGATATTGTCTCATGTGCTATTAGGACAGAAAACGAATTCTCTAAGTCTTATGACTTTAAAGAAAAGAAAGAGAAGAAGATATCTGCTGATCACTATGGGAATGTAAATAAGGGGAAGAAGGGAAAAGTTGAATATCCATCCTGTAGTAAATGTGGGAAGAAACACCCTGGTACTTTCTTGAAGGGAATGGGAGTATGTTACAACTGTGGTGAAAAAGGCCACCAAGCTCGTGATTGAAAGGGGAAGAATGAATCTACCAATGTTCAATACTACAACTGCTGAGAGATGGGACATTATGAAAATGAATTTCCTAAGTGTCAGGGGAACTTACCTCAGAAAAGGCCAAGGGATCAAGGCCAAGTTTATGTTATCACTACTGTTGAGGTAGAAGCTCCGAAAGATGTGGTGGCAGGTAATTTAATGGTTTCCTCAAGTTTAGAAAATGCATTATTTCATTCTGGATCATCACATTGTTTCATATCTTCCAAGTATTCTATGAAAATTAGATATTTCCAATTTGATTTAAAAAGGTATTTGTCAGTTAAAACTAATAAGGGAGGTATCATTGCCACAAATTTTTGTGAATCATTCTCTATCAGAGCACATAAATGTTCATTATCCGCTGATCTCATCGTCATACCTATGATTGAGTTGGATATAATCCTCAGTATGGATTGGCTTTCATACCATGATGTGAAGATTTATTATAACAAGTAGGAGGTTACGATTTTTGATGATGATGATAAGGAACACATTACCTTTAGAGCAGAATCATCACCACCTAATTCTTATCTAGATCCACCCCTAGTAGCTCAATTAAATTCAATTATTGGGGAGGAAGAGAATGAAATGACTGTGGGTGAGGAAGAAAATCTTAAAATAGAGGATGTACCTATTGTGGAAGAATATGTAGACATTTTTCCAGAAGATTTACTTGGACATACTCCAGAATGAGAAGTTGAGTTTTCTATTGATTTAATTCATGGATCAAGACCTATATCGAAGACCCCTTATATAATGGACATTGTGGAATTAGTTTAACTGAAGAAACAACTAGAGGAATTGAGTAAAAAGGGATTTATTTTCCCTAGGGTTTCTCCATGGGGAGCCCATGTTCTTTTTGTTAAAAAGAATGATGGATCTATGAGGTTATGTATTGACTACAGGGAGATCAATGCTATAACAATAAAGAACAAGTATCCCCTACCTCACATTAAGGATTTATTTAACCAACTTTGTGGAGCTCAATACTTTTCAAAGATTCACCATCAGTCTGGATACCATCAGTTGTTTGTGAAGAAGGAATACATTTTGAAGACAGCATTTCAAACCAGGTATGGGCATTACGAGTTTACAGTAATGCCTTTTGGGCTGACTAATGTTCCCTCTGTATTCATGGATATAATGAATAGAGTTTTCAAAGAATATCTAGATGAATTTGTGGTGGTATTTATTGATGATATCTTGGTATACTCCAAAAGCTACAAAGATCATGAAAATCACTTGCGCATTATTCTGAAGACTCTGAGAAGACATTAATTATATGGGAACTTTAGTAAGTCTGAATTTTGGCTTCAGGATATTTATTTTCTTGGCCATATTGTCTCTCTAAAGATATAATATCTATTGATCCTTCTAAGACTAAGGCAATCCAAGAATTTCCTGCACCAACGAGTATAACTGAGGTACGCAGTTTTATTAGTTTAGCAGGTTATTATCCGCATTTTGTCCAGAACTTTGCCTGACTGGCTAACCCATTAATAAAGCTCACACGTAAAGGGGTTAAATTTTTCTGGACAAAAGAGTGTGAAGAATTTTTCAAATAACTGAAGATAATATTAGTCAATGCTCCTATATTGACTCTACCATCGGGGAATGATGGGTTCATTATTAATAGTGATTCTTCAAAGAAAGGACATGGATGTGTCCTTATACAGAATGATAGGGTTATTGCTTATGTATCATGACGGTGGAAAATTCTTGAGCAAAACTATTCTACTCATGATCTCGAGTTAGCAGCTTTGATCTTTGCTTTGATGATTTGGAGACACTACCTCTATGGTGAAGAATGTGAGATTTATACTAATCACAAGAGTTGGAAGTATATTTTCTCACAAAAATAACTCAACATGAGGCAAATAAGATGGATTGAATTACTCAAGGATTATGATTACACGATACACTGCTACCCGGGGAAGGCAAACAAGGTGGTAGATGCTTTGACCAGAAAAGACCATGGAGTTTTGAACATTATGAGAATGGAAAGGGATCCAATTTTCATGGATCTATTGAAGATGCACATGGGAATAACCGTGTAAGGAGAAACACCAATGCTTTTTCAAATGGTTTCCAAACTATATTTACTAGAATGTATTAAGAGTTCTCAGACTGATGATGAAGAATTTCAAAAGAAGATTAAAGCTATGAATGATGGGAGATTTAGAGTCTTTGTGTATGAAGATGGAATTTTGAAATTTGGGAAGATACTATGTGTTCCCGATATACCTTATCTAAAAATGGAATTATTGGACGATGCTCATAGTTTCAATTTCCCTATACAGAGTGGGAGCACCAAAATGTATAGAGATTTGAAGGATCATTTTTGGTGGGACAACATGAAGAGGGGGATTGCTGATTTTGTGTCAAGATGTATGGTTTGTCAAAAAGTGAAAGCTGGGAGGCAACAACCTGGTAGAGTACTGCAACCTCTTCCCATACCTAAGTGGAAATGGGATAATATTACAACGGACATCGTCATGGGCTACCAAAGACTCATAGAAGGAATGATGCAATATGGGTCATTGTTTATCATCTTACCAAGTCAGCACATTTTCTTGCTATAAGAAAAGATTTACAACTCGAACGTCTAGCAAGAATATATATTAATGAACTTGTGAGACTTCATGGAGTACCCCTATAAATTTTTTATGATCATGATCCCCATTTTACTTCATGATTCTGGAAAAGTCTTCAGAAATCCCTGGATACTAAACATCATTTGAGCACTGCCTACCACCCTCAAACAGATGGACAGTCAGAACGGACTATGAAAACCTTAGAAGACATGTTGAGATCCTTCTCACATGACTTTCATGGTATGTGGGATCAATATTTACCTCTGGTAGAATTTTCCTATAACAATATCTTCCATTTGAGTATTCAAATGGCACCATATGAGTCATTATACAAAATGAGATGTCACACACCAACCTGTTGGGATGACGTTGGTGAAAAAAAAACTTGTAGGCCCAGAACTAGTGGAGGAAACAATGGATAAGGTGAAGGTAATCCAAAACCACATCAAAGCATCTCAAAGTAGGCAAAAGAGCTATGCTGACAACTGAAGGAAGGATTTGGAATATTATGTATGAGATCATGTTTTCTTGAAGGTATCTCCATAGAAGGGAGTTATACGGTTCGACAAGAAAGGTAAATTGAGTCCCAGGTACATAGGACCTTTCAAAATTCTAGAACAATTTGGGGTTGTAGATTACCATTTGGTAATGCCGCCAAGTCTCTCCAATGATCATGATGTGTTCCACATATCACTGTTGAGAAAATACATGCCTGACCCAATGCATGTACTCACTTACGAGGAATTAGAAATGGAACCTGATCTGTCTTATTGCGAAGAGCCTGTTAAGATTCTTGATACAAGAGACCAAGTGTTGAGAAACCGGACGACTCTTCTGGTAGAAGTTCTATGGAGGAACAATAAGATGGAAGAGGCAATGTGGGAACCCAAGGAACTTATGATGAAGAACCACCCGGGTCTTTTCATGCGATAGTGTTCTAGAAATTTTAAGGATGAAATTATTTTAATTAGGGGAGAATTTAACTCCCCAAGCTTCCACGGTACGATTCTCTTTGAATAATATAGTAGCGTGTGTTGTACGCAACTTCGAGATTCTAACACACTACGACCAATCAAAGTACCCGTTATGAATATTAATACCCACTTTTTGAAATTTTATAAATTTTATCTTACAAAAATGGACTTCATTTTTGTATTTGAAATATTGAAATTAGCCTAGGGTAAAATTTTGGTACTTTTAGAATGACTTTTATATTTTGATGAATAGTGAAAATTACTAAATTTTAATTAAAAACAACTTTTTTAAACAAAATAATAAATAGTGATAAATTATGAATTTGATTGATTTTAAAGTATATTTAGAATATATTTTTACCATTTAATACAATTTTGGTCATTGGACATAATTTCACAATTAAAATGGATATAAACAACTGTCAATCTTTTGATAGTTATTATCTCTGAAAAACACGCTTTTTGTTTTAACAACGGGAATTAATTTTAAATTATTTTCTTCCACTTCTATGTTTTGAATTTGGAAAAATTAATTCCATATTTGGAATCAGGATTTCCAAATTGTGTAAATAGGTAACTTTTACTTTTAGACATTTTGAATAATTACTTCGGTAAGTATTTTATTTACCATTGTTAAAGGGTAAATCCGATAAATAATGGTAAAAAAATAATATAATAATAATAATAACGAATCACCCTAAAATGTGTCCTAACCTTATTTTTTGATACATGTCTGACCATGGGCATATTTGGGTCGTTTTTGGGATGTCATGGATCCACTTGTAAGTGATAAGGACACTTTATATTAATTAAGTTAAAATAAATACAAAAATGACATAAGCATATATCTTTTAGAAAAAAAAATTTTACATAGGGTTATATATGTTGTATTTTCGACTATAAATATTCATTAGAAATATAAAACGATTTCCTACATAATGGTATTTTATTTATAATTTTTATACATTTAATAATTAATATTATTTATGACACAGTAATGATGTAGTATTTTCCTTAATAATGAAATAATCAAATAATTGGTATTATAAATGTTAAAATAAATATAATTTGAAATTTTTGATGACATAAATGAATTTTATTGGTTAATATGACATTATAGTATTGTTTGAATTAATTTTTTTCGAATTAATAAAGTTTTTAAGACTTTAACAAAAATCAATTATTGAATAGCGTCAAAATTGACATAAATGAATTTTTAAAACAAACATTATATTATTAATTGATATTATATTCCTAAAAATGTAAATATTGGCCAAAGAACTTATATCATGATATGTGTATCATTAATGGACCACTTGGGGGTCTCTTTGATGTGTATAGTATGTTTATTAACTATATAATATAAAAATACAAAGTGACATGGTAAATGTCAAACTAATTACCTAATAGTTAAAACTAACATATAAAGTTAATATAATGACTCAAACCTATCTGAAATCTATTTATTGAAAGAATTTAGACCCATACCCACCTTAACATTTAAATAATTCACTTTCAAACCATTAGAAACCGAATATGAGTTTATTATAAAATAATATTTCTAACTTTTCCAAAGGTGCCCCTCACCCCTCTTATAAATTAGAACTCCCCCTTCTCACAAATTCAAACATTTAACGCCTTTTTTCTCAGCCAACCCCTGCCCAAATACTCTCTATACTTCCCTCACTTCAACGTGGAGTCCTTCCTTTAGTCAGAAAGCCAACCTAAGGAGCCCTTCTGATCAAATCAACAGGAAGACCCGAAGAAGAGGTAATGTTTTCACCACCCTCTTTCAAGTTCCTTTCTCCTTAAACATATTCTTTCTTTGTTATTTCCATTCTAAAATAATAAATCTAGTATCTCCTATATATTTTGATGTTATTATAAATATGGTACAACCATATTCAGTATTCTATCCATCCTTTGAATGACATGTCACCGTACGTGCGTACGTGCGTCTCACCGTCTCCACATCGTGGTGTAATTGTTATTCAATATATTATTATTTGGATGGGTATAATAATGATGTGTAATTGATGTAAATAATAAATTTAACATGATAATTATTTTGTATGCATGATATAACATCCAATTATATATTATTTTAATATCAAAAGAATGATATTGTCGCTCGTGCGTACGTATGGACTACTGTCTCCACGAACCTAATGAGATTCATTCCCCATTGTATCAATTCAAAACTTATTCTCATTTGATGATTAAAAGGAATGTTTAAGAACTTTATATCATTATGGATATGAACAATATACAACCTATCATTAACAAACACTACTTATGTAACAGAACATATAAAAGAAAAAGAGTAAGTTAACACCCGAAACGACGATAATACTAAGATATTATTAACAAAGTAATGTTAAAAGATCATATATGATATAATATTAATGTATATGATTCATTTATAAATTAATAAAAATTATTTCACCATTATACAGAAGGTTAACCTACCCTCAACCATGTAAAATAACAAGGTAAGGGTTTATTTCACAATCTCTTCATTATCTGAGGTTGTTTGTATGTAAATATCTACTAGGACCTCTTTATCATCCACATCCTTGTTTCTTAAAAATGTATTTCAAAACATTCTTACTATTTTATAGAATATGGTTTAAAGTAGTTTATACCCTTTTTTCACTTTTTATAATAAGTTTATAAAGGAATATTTCCTTCATTTTCCAAATAAGATCCTTTTTAACATTTTCGACAGAATTAAGGTTAGAATTTATTTTTTTAACTTATACGGCGGGAGCGACTATTATCCGACATTATAAAATCGTCAAATCTTCCCTTACAAGCTTATAAGAATATTTTCAAAGTAAATGTTTTATTTTATAATTATGTGGCTTTTAAATGATTTCAAAAAAATAGATATTTCTCTCATATAGTTTTGATTTCATCAATGTCAACATCCTTTGATGGATTTTAAACTTTTTTGTAGTTTACTTATTATGATACAAAACTTCCATACTGTATTGAAGGTTTTGTGATATGTTTGACTGTGGATGTGTTATTTTTATACCACTCACGGTTTATGGAGAAAGTATTGACATTTCATCTGGTAGTTTTAATACGAATGTTTATGTTATGTTTAAACTTGTTCATATGAGGAATGCATTGGACATAATATGTGATGGGTGGAGCTCGCTATAGCTCCTCGATGCATCGGTAGGTCTAATGAGACAAACTAGTGTCTTGGCACAAGGCCTTGAAAAAATCTTATTTGTAGTCTTCGCACGAGGCCTTGCCTATGTGGTTATGATAGTCTGGCATTATGGATTTCATCATTATGAAAGTGGTTATTGATATTGCATGTGATTATTCGACTAGTAGAATATCCATGTGAATATGAAAATGGAATTATTTCATTTTATTTTCCATATTATGCTGAAGTTCAAGTTTAAAAGGCTTTTGTTTTAGTTATACATTGCCTTAAATGTTTATGCTTATTTATGACAGTTTCTGCTATATTGTTATCCTTACTGAGCATCTGAGCTCACCCATTTCAATGTTTTATTTTTCCAAGGATGTGAAGAAGTAATTTATGAATGACTTGCAGGAATAGTATGAGGGGATATGAAGACAATATATTGTTATAGTTTTTTTACATTATGATATAATGTAAACTTTATGAATGTATCCAGTGTTTCCAAGGCTACTAAAATAATCCGTATTTTGAGACTTGATCTTTTGTGATCATGAAAATGTTATGTAATAATGCACCGACTCTGGGTAACTGGGGTCAGGGCATTACAAAATGTGAGCTGCGTAGAGGGAGCCATCTCACCCGATGCATTTCCCATGTGGATCGTCAATAGGTATTCCCAGAAGAGGTGCCCCTTCCATATAAAATCTTCCTCGTAAATTAATCCAGGATCAGATTCCCATACAATCTAGCACCGGGACCATCAACCTCCATAAATCTGGCCTTGAAAAGACATTAAATTTTACCTAGACTGGGAATGAGGCCTGAGTATATTCAAGAGAAGCCAAAAAGGATACCCCCAGCTAGGTATCCACATCAAATTCTAGTAGCACCATCACATCCAACTGTGGCTTCGGCTACACCCACCCATTATCCAGTCTGGAAGGACATGAATCAAGTACTCTTTAATGCTATTGGTAATTGATAGCACGACTAGAATTCATGGAAGGGTGGTGCACTTTAATACAACCAGATCTTAAACTGTTCCCTATGTTGGTGAGTGATGTTCCTCTACCTCCAAAATTCTAGAACCTCATATTCCTAGTGTTCAATGTTTTGGGAGACCCCGGACAACACCTAATGCCCTATTCCACTTACTGTGATCCCATGATGGGAACTGCAAAGCTGCAAGAGGTAGTAAAAATCTGGTTCTATGTGCAAACCCTACATGGTTTAGCCTTTATATGGTTCACTATATTTCAAGCTAAATCAATCACAACTTTGGAGGACCTACAGATATAGTTTCTCTTCAATTTCATTTCGACATTGCCTAAGACCATGGTCAGTGACCTCATTAACTGAAGTAGCGAGATAATTAAAAAGTGTCATAATTTATTTCTAGATGGAAAAGCCTAACTTACTCTCTGATCTGGCTGCACCCCTAGAATAAAATTCTCAATATGTGCATTGATAATATTTTTGATGAATTTTTAACACCCCTCATCCTAGTGAAATACATACGTGGGTTCAGACATTTCTTTTCCATTTCCCAAATCATAGAAAACTCCCTACATCAGACCAATCTCATGTCCCCGGTGCCCATATCAGCCCCAGGAAAATGAATGAGAAAACCTGAAGTGGCTTCTGTCATGCATAAGCTGTCCCTAGAACCAGATCCCATTGTGAGGTCTCCACAAAACCATGTGGGTCCCCCTAGAAGACCAAAACCACCATTGGCGCAAAAAAATTACTAATGGGGTGCTAAACGAAATTAGTTAGAGGAGATAAGAAAAAACGTCTAGTCATTTCGCGATGACCAAGTATGCAGCTAATTTATAGCCACCCTGAATTGAAGCTTTCTCTGGATTCTATAACCAAATAAATCCAATGAATACGGTCTCAACGACCATCTGAAAAACTGTCCCTATCATCGGATACAATAGAACACCATCCATGAGTGATTCGTCTTCAAGGATCCTTTGCAAAAGATTGTGTATTCCGAACAACTCAATTTGGGTTTTCCAACCGCACAAGTTTTGTATGTCTCCACCTCAGACCCAAGAAAGGAAGAGCAAGGGAAAATGGTCACCATAAAAATGGGAAAAAATATGATAGTTGGATGACTCAGAAAATAGTAAATCGAGCTCATATAATCCTCCAGACCTATTTTAAGCAACTAATCATGCCCCAAATTGCTTCGGATACCACCTGACCATCATCCTTATCCCCATAGTACTCTGAAGGCTAGAAGGGAGGAACAAATGAGTAAGAAGATGAACTGGAACCAAATCTGAAGCTAGTGTTGACACTTTCAGACATCATGCCAGTAAATTTGGCACAACAGGAACTGCCCCGCAAAATGGGATAGCAGCCAACGCCCCACCAAAAGGAAAAATGGGAACCGCCTCCTTAAATGACACCATAATAAGAATACTATCAGAAAAAATCATTTTTGGATTTAGAACTGGTCTTTGTTTCCATTAATGTCATAAATTAATGGAACCCTTCTCTGATGGATACTATGTCCTTGAAACCAAATTCATAGTATCCAACCAAGGAGTTCTAGGATGAGGCCATAGAGGCTAAGGGTTTCCTAGAAGGAATGATCATGGAAATAGAATAATTGTCTAGCCATTACTTAGGTTGATCTTTTAACATTACGAAGACCCACAGAAGAACCCACCAAAGGATACAATAAGAACCATAGTGTTCCTCTGCCCCTGGTGGAAGAAATCCAAGTCCAGTCATCTTAGAGTATGAATTAGAGGGAAAAACTATATCCAATAATCCAAGGAATACATGAAAACCAATTCGGCCAAACATGGAAATCACAAAACCACCATCATATCCTGTCTTAGAAGCCAGAACATCTACTTCAAAATCCCAAGCCCCTAAAGTTCCCACAAAAGAGCATCCCCAATCCAAGAGGTGGTGAAATTTAAATCAAAAATACGATATTATGAAAATCTTTCCTCAGTTCTGACAAATATATCAATCTTGGATGGACTGATTCATTCCATAATCCATACAGAGGCAGTCATTGAAGCCTTACTATGTCCACAATAATTTGAGGTAAAAGTAATAGTGGTCAACTTCTATCGGAAGAAGACCAATAGTAATGAATTTCATGTCGTCCTCTCCTTCATAGAAATGGATGCAGACAATATCATGAAAGGGAACATCAAAACCTTATATGTGTTTGGTAATAAAAATGACATTGGTATTCGAGGAATTGTCATCGACAACGACTCTGGAGTAAAAATCCTCCCACTATAAACACATCATCAATTGGGCTATGATGAGTAAAGTCTATCACCTTGCACCACAACTATGTTGGGATACAACAAAAGAGACCAGAAGAAATTTGGGAGAATATAGCATTAATAATTGCTTGGATATCTTGTGTCTGATTTTTAGATTCTGGTAGTGTGGAAAAGCACAACCTTGAATCCCCTGTAAGAGAGGCTCTGACGATGTCATCACTCTGTGATTCCCTCGTCATACAATCAGTGCATCAAATATTGTGATCTTGTGAAAAATGGGACATTACATGCTGATAAATCCTCATTCTATCCCTTTGAATTGAATTACATTGATGCATGGTTCTATGAACAAAAAACATAGAAATATTTGTCCAATGACATTAATTGGGTCACTTCCCCAAATGGATTGAAAATATCCCCCACTGATCCCCTACAAAATCACGAGCAAGTGTATGTATTACCCATTAACAAGGTTGAATGCATAAGTTCACGCATGGATTCAAAATCAGTCATCTTCATGATATCCATTATGGATTCTAATCCCAAAGACAATTAAGATAGGGTTGTCCCATAATATATCAAGGATGTCCCAAACAACGATCCTCCCAGCCAATCCTCGAAACCACATACAGTTCCCGACTCACTCGGTAAGGAAGAAGACGATTTCTCTCCCAACACCAAAAAGTTAATATCGAGAATCATCTCTCCATCAGAATAAAAAGAAGATGATAAATAAATTGATGAAAAAGAGTACGATGAAAAAGAAGAAAAAAAATTCCTCCTATATTCGAAGAAGGTGTCTCTACCACAATCAATGAACTTTTGGCGATTAACCTGGGCACTAAAAGTGATATGCGGGCCACACTAAATAGAGTGTTTACACCCTTCGAGGAGAAAAAAAGCATATATCTTCTTCTTAAAGATGAATCAAGATGTGTTTTCCTTGAACAACACTTAAATGCCAAACCTAAATCCTAAAGTTTCTACTCATCATCTGGGTATTCAAGAAGACCATCGTGCCTATAAAAAGAAATCCAGAAGGACCCACTTGATGCATGCTACCAAAATAGTGGATGATGTTTACAAAAAAATAAAATATAACTTCATTTCGGAGGTACAATATCAGATTTTGATGAAAAACATAGTCTGTTCCATATTGAGGAATGGGAATATTGGACTCAAAATCAATTGCAGGTTCCTCAATCGACACTGCTTGAATGATTATTTCCCAGTCACAATAACATAATTGTTGATCGACATGACCTCTATATATGAGTATTTCTCTTTCATGGATGGTTATTCTATATCTAACAAAATTTGAATGGCCTGAGGTGATGAAGAATTGATGGATTTCAGGGCCCCCCCAATGAGTGTTCTATTATAAAATGATTCAAATTGGTCTGAAAATTTTTGGTTCTACATATAAGGGAACCATGCATCGCATTCTCAAGTCCTTAGAGGAAAAATTCATTGAGTCCTAGAACAATGATCTAGTGGTTAGATCATGATAGCACTCAAACCACCTGATATATCATGAAATTTTCTTCATCAAACTACGACAACACAGTTTAAGGACAAATCCCCTAATGTGTGCTTTCAGAGTTACATATAAAAAATTCCTCAGATTCATCATATTCCATTGAGGCATCAAAGTCAACATTGAGAAATTAGAATCTATCCTTGGAGTATCTCCACCTCACTACCTCACTGAGTTGATGGATCCCCAGGGGCACCTAGCCAAGATCTGATGCTTTATAGACAACGTTGTGGGTAAATGTTTAGCATTGAACATGTTAATGAAGAAAGGGGTTACATCTGGGTGAGGTAATAATAGTCAAGAAGAATTTGAAAATCTCATATGATATCTCATAAGCCCATAAGTTTTGATGCTTCCAGTCAAGGGAAAACCACTCATTCTGTATGTAACCACCTTGGAACAGTCATTATGAACTTTCCTCGCATTGAAGAATGATTCTGGTAAATAGAACAGTCTTTATTATCACATATGAACAACGATTTTTGGTGAGACTCAATATTCAATAATCGAAAATAACTTCATAAACCTAATCATTGTAGTTAAGAAATTCAGGAATTTCCTATAGCACCATGTGGTATATTTGTTCTCCCACTACAACCCACTCAAATATATCCTCAACCATACCATGCTAACTGGATTCCTATCATGGTGGGAAGTCATCATGAAATAGTTTTACATTTGGTATATTCCATATAAAACCATCAAGGACCAGGATTTATCAATCTTCTAAGTGGATCACCCCTTAGAGGAAATGACCCCATTAGATACTTAATTTCTTGATGAAGAATTAGTCTCCACCTAAAAGGAACCAGAGGAATAAAAAATGTATTTCTATGGTGATTCTAGGAGAGGAACAAGGAAAATTATGGAATATCCCAAGAACCATAAATAAGGGATGGGTGTTATACTCATATCCCTATAAAAGTCATTCTTTCAATACTCCTTCATGAATTTGGAGGGGTGCACAAATAATGAAGCAGAATACCTAGCCCTCATTGTAGACCTAGAGCTATCACATCAAGAAGGAGCAGAGAACCTGAGGATAAAATGTTAGTCAAATATTCTCATCAAGTAGTTCAATGGTGATTATGTCATTAAGAAGGAATTATTGGCCCCCTTCAGGAACTGTGTTCGAGAACTAATGGAAGAATTCCATTTTGATCTAACACTGACCTATGGCACGGTCAAAAAATTCATAAGAAAATGAATTATCAAATGCACCTAAAACCCTGACTGATCATGACAGGGATAAAACAGTCATTAGCATTGCGCACAATCAGATTTTCTTTCTATTTATTCAGAATACTAAATAGTAAATTGATAATATTATCCCTATTTCTTAGTCCTATGGTCACACCACTGGCTGGATGACCCTAATTTCCAAGTACCTCTGGAGGGGAGAGATCCCACCAGATTGGGCTAGAAGATAATAATTCTAGATGTGGGCAGTCAACATAGTCCTATAAAATGTAACAAGACAAGAAAATGTTCCCTATAAAGGACTGCTAGACATATTCCTTCACAGATTAATCGATGGAGAAGAGATTGTTGCCATCATAAAAGAAGTTCATGCCAGAGCTTTTGGAGCACACCAATCGGAAACGTAGATCTCCCATAAAATTCAACGGCTTGGATACTTTTGGCCCTCTATGATATAGGATGGTCCCAAATTCTCAAAGAAGTTTCACTGCTTCCAAGTTTGTGCCAATTTTATCCACCAAACCCTAGAGATACATCACACAACTAAGTACTCTTGGACATTTTACATTTGGGGGATGGATGTCATTAAACAATATCCTCCTAGCACATCTAGACAATTCAATTTTACTCTCATAGTAACCGACTTTTTTTCTAAATGGTTTGAATCCATGCCCCTTAAAGAGGTAGGGGAGAAAAGTATTTTTAGCTTTTTGAAGACCAATATCATTACCAAATTTGGTGTCCCTCATACAATGCTAACAGACAATGGCACCATATTTTTCTCTTCTAAGTTGGACAAGTTATACCAAGTGTATAAAATCAAATCCAACCGTTCATCATCCTAACATGTTGTGGCTAACATGCAGTTAGCAGTTTTTAACAAGACATTGTCCAACAAACTCCAGATGATAGTGGATAAGGAAATGAAATTATGGTCAGACCATATCATTCATGCATTATGGGATTACTGGACCTCGATCCGCATTTACACCCATGGAAGCCCCTACTCACTAGTATACTTATAATATGTTGTTTTGCCTATTTAAATTCAAGTTCCACAACTCAGTGTGGCCATTTGTGATAAAATTTCCATGGATGACCAATCCCAAAAATGGTTTCTTGAGTTGGGGAAGCTGGTTGAGAAACGGATGCCCACATTGAACCATTTGGATTTCTACCAAAATCAGATCGCACAGGCCTTCAAAAAAAAAGGACCACCTTCGGTCTTTCTTCGAAGAAGAGATGGTGTCGGTCCTTAGATGCCTAATGATACTCATGAAGAAACCCAAAAATATTTAGTCAAATTGGGTGGGACCATTTGTCATACATAGGGTCTATTCCAGTGGAGCATACTCCTTGATATTAATGGATGGACAACTCATCCCGACTCCCACCAATTCACGGTTTCTAAAGAAGTACTTAATTTAACTATGAGGCATGTGGTCCAGAATCTATGAACATTAACTATGAGTTATCATCTTAACTACATGACATTAAACAGTGTGGTATTAGTCCCTAAAACACGACATTAAATGGGGATTCCAATGTCCTCACTGCAAGACTCTAAACCGCATAGTATAGATTCCAAGTTGCAAGATGTTAAATTGCATAGCATAAATGGTCCTAATTTAATGATGAAAAACTAAATGGCCCCCAAAGAAAAATATATGGCTTGATTCCCTTTCATCAGTGGGATATGTAGAGACACCTTGAACCATAATCTTAGCTCATCACCCCCATGGAAAAAATTCTATATTGTATCCTCTATCTCCCCATACTATGAGGGAAATCATTTTCACTCATTGTTTCTCACACTGAGTATAAATCACACAGGCTTAAGATCGGTGATAAAGAGTCCCTTAAATAAACAAATTATGGGGGAATATGACAGACTCAACACCTATTGTAGATGAAACCAAAATTCCCCTACCCCAATATCTATGTCAGATCTCTATAGGGAATATTTATAACTAAAAATGGCTTGATTCTTGCACATGTGGGATACATAGTGAATCCTGGATTTGACATCCTAGCCCAGCCCACAATTAAAAAAATTCCCCTTCCCCAATTAAGAGTTCTGATTCGTATAAAGGAATCTATGAATGGTCCTAACCTCATGATATCAAACTGAAATGTTCCTCAAGTGTCATGTGCTACCCAATTATCAACGTTACGAGATCCTGGATGTAACACCCCAAATATTTCAAAACCTTATAAATAAAAAATGTATGTTTAATGCCATTAAAGTTTTCTCCTTTTAACCAAACAGAATAGAAAAGATAAAACACAAAACTTTATTTAAGAACTTAACACCGGAGTGTCTTACAACATTGTGAGTTTACGAGGAAATATAACTAACCAAAGATACCAATTAAAAATCCTATTAAGATTACAAGAAGACCACTCAAAACAACTAGAACCTCGAGAATATGATAGGGGTCTTTAGCATCCATCATAACAAACATATGAATGGCCGAAGCCAAAGAAACCACACTAATCACTAAAGGTATGACTTGAAACATCTTCTTTTTCATTTTCTCTATCAATCACCATGTGTTTAAGACACCCCGAGACTAGGTTTTATATGACACCAATTCGTTTGTTACCTCATGTAGCCATTGGAAGCTCAACGACTATAATTATACCCAGTGGAGTCTTTAAATTCACAACGGTTGGGTTTTAAAGTAATGAAGTCCATCTTCTTGGTAAAAACATGGATTATAAAATGCTTTTACAATTTTATTTTAGTTTTTGAAATTACGTCTTTAAATTTCATAGTTTTAAAATAAACGAATACTTTTAAGAACCTAGTTGTTTTCACAAACATTAATGTTTATTTATACAGTCAAAACCTAGTAATTTAAAATATCTTTTAAATAATATAAATGTTATAACTCTTAAAGAGGTTATTTTATATGTATGGAACCAATATACCTTTAATAAGTATATTGAAGATGTATTTTTGAAACCGTAATGATATATTTTTAACTAAATGAAACTATATTTTCAACCAAGAAGTATTTTATGAACTCAATTGTTAATGTTTTCATAAATTATTGAATCTTATGTTTATAAACACTTACAATTTTAAATAACAGATATGTTTAAATATGTTTACTTCAAAACATAAATGATATTTTAAAATGATTATCTAATTTTTAATAAAAATTTTTAAGGGGAACCAGCCAACCGAGGGCAGCCATGAGGCCAAGCCCTCAAGGTCAAGGCTAATCCCCCTAGACACCCGAGGTGGTGACCAGGGCTGTGTCAAGGTGTCTCGAGTGCATGATTATAGGAGAGCCCGAGCATAGCACGCAACAAGTACCAGCGGCCACACACATTCTCATGTCTAAGGCCAGCTGTGCACAGGGGGTAAGGGTGGGCTAAAGCCCATGAGGGGGCCCGTGTTTTAGGACCCATGGAGTGTGTGTGTGTGTGTGTGTGTTATTTCCATGAGGCTAGAGCGGTGAGGCTTATAATCCATTCCCAAAAATCCAATCGTTTCGATGTGGGAACCGTTTTTTCAGGCGAAATGAAATCATGGCCACATGATCTTTCATCACTCGATCTTGGCCGTCGAAACCAATACTGGGTTCAACCTCAACTGGCCACAAAATATCACTGCATTTTTTGAGAGCCATCAGATCCTACACGATCTAATCACAACCATCCATTTTTTTTACAAATCTGCGTCTGTCTTCAACCGCCAGATCAATTCCTAGAATGATCAAGGCTGTCCATTTAATTTGGTATCCCTCCCTGTGGTTCTCATTCTTCTTCCTCATGCATGTCGTGCACCAGTAAACCTATCTCTCCATTTTTTCTTCACCTAGGCCTTCGGTGGACCCATCATCGCCCCATATTTCCACAAAGTTGGAACCATCCTTTAATGATTGCCCTCAGATCCCCTTTGAATTCTCTTCAAACTAGGTCGGCTATTTTTGTAGAATGCTCGAGTTGCACCGAAGCGAGGTGTTGTTCCTTCGTGTTTTCTCTAGAACCTCTGACCCATATTGATGTCTTCTCCTCCTTCTCCTCCTCTCCAAGCCATGGTAATGGAACCTTTGTCTTTCCTTGGGACATTTCATGTTTTGGTTTATTTTTAATATATATGTACATATATATATGTATATATACGTAAAAGCTTATGAAAAACCACACACGAACCTGTTTCTTATGTGTTTTCCCTCATCTCGCAAGTAGGTTCGAACCAGTGGAGTGAAGAAAACCCTTGTCTTTCATTGGTCGTTTCCAGCATCGATTTTGGGTATATATATATATATATGAAAGTGTATATACGAATATATGTGAAGGATGGTATCCGAAACTATTCTTACATGTTTTTCCCATCCTATAGATGGACTAAATACACAATAATGAAGGGGTGGATTTTCCTTGTTATGTTTCAGCTCTGAAATATATAATCATGTATATGTATATATTTATGTATATATATATACAATATATACACCATTTATCATGCCTTCACTCAATGAACACCTTAATCCGTAAAGATTGGTTTTAAAACATGGTAAAAATAAGGGAGACTCCTCCTTGGTCTCAAGTCTTATAAATATATATGTGGATATATGTATATAAGTATATATAAATAAGTTTATATAATCAATTGTATATGACCATAATATTTTACTTATATGATTACCAAAGTACTTTTTTATAGTTTTACTCTACAAATGGTTCTAATCTGGAAATCTAGCCTTGCTTATATATTGGACTAGTTTTAATATATATATATATATATATTATGTATATACATATATATTTATATTTATACATTTGTTCAAAACTTTGGTATAAGAGTTTGTAATTCGGTTAAACCAATATTAATCCATATATACTTTTAGATAATAGGATTGGTAAAAAATGTTCTCGAGTGTCACTGAGATTTATATTTCATGTGCAGGTCCCCATTTCCAAGTAATGAATAAAAAAATTTAATTAAGCTTTTGATACAAACAATGCATGTATGATCTTAATGAATGCCTGCATTGATTATATTAACTCCATTGTGATTTAAAATGATTTTGTTAATGATAGAAAGATTTGAGTAATTTTTTTTTTCTCATTAAATATTTATTACATAATGAACCCCCTGCAATTATTGTTATTAGTTAGTCATGTTGTGATTTGGTCTGTTTTCATGCTCATTAGAACTTTTATCAGCATGTGTTTTATTAAATGTGCATGAAAAATTGACTATAAATTAAGATGTTATCATTTCATGTGGAAAACCCCATCTATTTATCATTTTATGTGCTGTAATTATTATCACATATGAAAAAGTTATTTTTCCTATACGTGGCATATATTCGGTAGAATATCAAATGCATGTTATAACATCATGTTTAATGCTTGTAATTTTTTAGTAAATCTCATTTATTATTTGATAGATAAAACCCCAAATAATAAAGAATCTATGAAACCGTTATTTGGAGTGCTATGGGACACCCCAAATAACATCACTTTAAAAACGGGTATCCAAAGTGGTATGGAATGACTTGGATACATAGCCCCCTAAGACATAAGAGGATAGTATTGGTCTGATTATGTGACAGGTGAGGCCCGTTATAGCCTCTCGATGCATCGGTTGGTCTCATGAGACAAAACAGTGTCACGATACAAGGCCTGGCAATAGTTACAGTTCAGGTGAAATTCTTGGACATAGACGGTTCAGGTGAAATTCTTAGACATAGATGATTATGGTCTTGGCTAGAGTCCTTGAAACAGTTTGGCATTATACCCTCCTATTAATATTTTAGTAATTGACCATCCCGGGGATTTTTGGACAAGTAGGATATCCCTAGTTCAGAGCCTTTTGTATGCACATAATGAATTAATGGAATGACATGATATGTCGCAGTAGTTCTGGAGTTGGTCCATTTAACAGCAGATCTATGTTATTACATGTGAAAAGATATGGATATGGCCATCATGATTTGTGCACTAGTTATGTTCACTATTAAAACATTTTTTATTATGTCTTGTGCACTCTGAACTGCCTTTTTAGAAGTATTCATTACCCTGCATGTTGTTAATGGTCATGTATTATACAAGCGTTTAATTTCCCTAACTAGAACTGCGTACCCTGATCATGATAAGATGTTATGTTATTGGTTTTCTTAATTCTAAGATAATTAATTTCCCAATGTTCATGTTTATTTTCAAGAATAAAATTTTTATTTACAGTAAAGAAAGATTATTTTCATGTTGTTTTCAAACCCCTTACTGGGCATACTTTTCTCACTGTACATTTGTGTTTTAAAAAATTTTCAGGTATGGGTTTTTACTAAAGAATTTTTTCGGTAGCAGCTAGTTTCCCAGAACCTGAACCTCGCGATCCTCTATAATAATGGGACATGATGTAATACATGTAAATGTTTGAAATATAATTTTGATACATCATGTCTCACTGGAACTGGCTCTGGGCACTCGGAGGTCTGGTCCATAAAGTTGGTATCAGAGGATAGGTTCAGGCAATTCTACAAAAACCAGGTAATAGAAATATGTAGCTATGACTAAACTATACTAATTTGTTTTATTATAATTTTCAGATGGCATATGAAAGATCACTAACAATTATTTTATTCCTTCCCACTAAAATCCTCGATACTATAATTGTTAAGTCATGTATGGAAGACTATGAACCCTTTGGGAACCTCAGATTAACATGCAAGCTCCTTTACCAAGTGTCAAACAAATCAAATATCCTACGGCTCTTTCAAGGATCGAGTCAGGTTTACTATCATATAACTTGTGCACAACTTGCATACAATATGCATCGGGGGAAATATTATGAAGGTATTTTCCTATGTTTTACCATATCTTCAAACTACTTGGCTAAACGGGTTTTCTAGGAAGTTGTAGAGTAGGGAAATCTCTGTGCATCTTATCTTTTTCAAGTCCTGAGTTTCAGTTTGTATGGGAGAGTCTTTGACATCAAATGCCTCAACTTTAAGGTAGTACGATGAATCTGTAGGGATCATGTTCATCTGGATATCACTGAGCTTTACACTGCACATGCCTCTATCTGGAAGCCCAATTGTTTTATACGGGAGATTAACCCCACTTTCCCAAGGTGTGTCTGGATAAGAGAGATCGAGGAACTGGGAACTACCCTAGGAATAGAGTTGAGGACATCAATGAACTGGTTACGGAGATGGGCTCTGTAAATATACAATAAAGTTGTTTTTTGTTCTTTTCCTTTTCAGTTACTATATCCTTGATTGTTTGAGTGGGGACATCACTAAGGATGTCAGGGTGGTTCTGTCAGCAAGTTAGTAGGAGTTTGTGTGGAAGACTCAGGCTCTGATGTATAAAATTATGTGTTCTTGAAATATTATCTGTTTTTCCTTTACTTTATCCACTTTAACTGACTATTAAGTGAATTATCACAATTGTATTTTCATTTGGCAGAAGGAAACATACCTTCCAATATTTTGTCACTTCCCACTAAGGCCTTAGAGACCATTTTCTCTCTAGATTATTGAGAGAACATTCTCAATTTTTCCCATATCCTCTTTTCATTCAAGCACCTGTATGATGTGTGAAACTCTCCTCAGGTGCTTAGACTTCACCGGGGTTTGGGAATGGATTACCTCCTTTTTATGACGACCCAATTCCACTCATATGAACGTCGGGGAAGGTACTATGTGGGACGTTTCTCAGTATTCATGGTAGGTAAAGAATTTGGCACTATGATCCTTTAACATTTTCGAAAATCTGCTACCTCTGGAGACATCTGAGCAGCCTACCCTGGTCAGATATTGAACTACGGCTTCTGGGGCCAATTGTTGGACTTAGGGATGTTAGAGGATGAGTCCACCCAACTATCTTATAGAGAAAAAGTGTATGTATATGTTTCCAAACATCATACCACTCATGTTACACTCAGGATACATCACAGGTGTCTCCATGAATTTAACCCTAAATGATCAGCCTGTGTTTGGTTTGAGGAGTTTGGATGTTTCTCTTCTCTATGTGGAGTTTGTATAGTATGTCGTTAAAGGAAACTTAGGCACTGATGTATAAAATTGTGTGCAATTGAAATATTATTTTTTTCCTTTCCTGTCAATACATTATTTGAATTTTTAAGTGAATTCTCATGAATATATTTTCAGATGGCGAGAAAAACTAATATCTTATCCCTACCTGATGAAATTTTGGAGGAAATCTTAATTACGACTTGCACCGTGGACTATAATTCTTTCCTCCATCTTCTATGATCATGTCGATGAATGGTTAAATTGTCCAACAGCCATGAAATTCTTCATTCCTGACAAGGGGTCCACCATGTATTCCCCCTTAATTCCAATGCCCAACTCCCTCATTATAGGAAGAGGGGGAGGTACTTCAAAGGACTTTTCCGATGTTTCACTCTGGCACATAATTTTTCTGCCAAAGCATGTTTCCTGGTAGCTGCTCAAGATGGGAACCGCAGAGCAGCCTTCATGTACCAGATTCAAAACCTTAGTCTATCTGATCGCATGGTTCCAATGTAATTTCTTGAGCATGATGTAGTTCGGCAGAGCACCAGATAATATGTCCATTCGGACATCCCCAACTTTATTACCGCACGAGCCTCCCTATGTAAGCCCATGTGTAGAACACATGAGAAAAAGTTCAAGACATACTACTCATGGTGTATCTGGGCTAGTGAAGCAGAGAAACTGAGTACCAACTTGGGTATTCCATTGACTGAGCCAAATCTCCCTTTTTGATGATGAGGATCAACTGGAGGGTTTTCTTTTTCAGTTTATGAATGGAATTGAGATGATGCAATTATTTTAAAGGGGGGAATAATGTAACACCCCAAATATTTCAAAACCTTCTAAATAGAAAATTTGTGTTTAATTCCATTAAAGTTTTCTCCTTTTATCCAAATAGAATATAAAAGATAAAACACATAACTTTATTTATGAACTTAACACCAGAGTTTCTTACAACATTCTAAGTTTACAAGGAAAGATCACTATCCTAAGATACCAATTAGAACCCATATTAAGATTATAGGAAGACCACTCAAAACAATGGGAACCCCAAAAAGATGATAGGGGTCTTTATCATCCACCAAAACAAACATAACAATGGCTGATGCTAACGCAGCCACACTAAGCACTAAAGGGATGACTTAAGCCATCTTCTTTTTTTCTCCTTCAATCACCTTGATTTTAAGACACCCTAAGACCAGGTTTTATATGAAACCAATTCAATTGTTACCTCATGTAACAGTTGGAAGCTCAACGATTATAATTATATCCATTGGAGTCTTCAAATTCACAAGGATTGGGTTTTAAAGTAATGAAGTTTATCTTCTTGGTAAATACTTGGATTATATAATTCATTTATAATTTTATTTTGGGTTTTGAAATTATGTCTTTAAATATCATAGTTTTAAAATAAAGGAATACTTTTAAGAACCTAGTTGTTTTCACAAACCTTAATGTTTATTTATACAGTTAAAAATCTAATAATTTAAAATATCTTTTAAATAATATAAAGGTTATAACTCATAAAGAGGTTATTTTATAAGTATGTAACCAATGTACCTTTAATAAGTATTTTGAAGATGTATTTTTTATACACTATTGTTATATTTTTAACTAAATGAAACTAAGTTTTCAACCTTGAAGTATTTTATGAATTCAATTGTTAATGTTTTCATAAATTATTGTAACTTATGTTTATAAAAACATACTATTTTAAATGACATATATGTTTAAAAATGTGTACATCAAAACATAAATCATATTTTAAAATGATTATCTAATTTTTAATAAAAAAATTTAAGAGGAACCAGCCAACTGAGGGCAGCCATGAGGCCAAGCCCTCATGGTCAAGTATAGTCCCCCTAGACACTCTGAGGTGGCGACCAGGGGTGTGTCTCGGTGTCTCGTGTGCATGCTTATAGGAGAGCCCGAGTATAGCTCGCGCCACGTACCAGCACACACGCACAGGCCCATGTTTAAGGGACGTGATGAAGAGGGTGTAACGGTGGGACAAAGCCCGTGAGGGGGCCCGTTTTAAGGCCATGTGGGGTGTGTGAGTGTGTTATTTCCATGAGGCTGGAGTGATGAGGCTTATAAGCTGTGCCCAAAAATCCATTCGTTTCAATGTGGGAACTGTTTTTTCGACCGAAACGAAATTGTGGCCGTAGGATCTTCCATCGCTCGATCTTGTCCGTCAAAACTAATCTCGGGTTCAACTTCAACTGAATGCGGAATATCACCGCATTATTTGAGATCCATCAGATCCTACATGATCTAATCGTATCCATCCATTTTTTTTACAAAGCCACATCAGTCTTTGACCTCCCGATCAATTCCCAGAAAAATCATGTCTGTCCATTTAATTTTGTATCTCTCCCAGCGGTTCTCCTTCTTCTTCCTCATTCATGGCACACACCAGTAAACTATCGTACCATTTTTTCTTCACCTAGTCCTTCGGTGGACCCATACTCGCCCCCTCTTTCCAAAAAGTTGGCACTGACTTTTAATGCATGGCCTCAGATCCCCTTTGATGTCTCTTTACACTAGGTGGGCTGTTTTTTAAAAGCCTCGAGTTGCACCGAAGTGAGGCGTTGTTCCTTCCTATTTTCTCCAGATCCTATAACCCATCTCAACGTCTTCTCCTCCTTCTCCTCCTTTCCATGCCATGGTAAGGGAACCTTTGTCGTTCCTTAGTCCATTTCCAGTTTCGGTTGGTTTTTTATATATGTGTATAAATTTGTATATATACATAAAAGCTTATGCAAAACCATACACGAACCAGTTTCTTACATGTTTTTCCCTCATCTCGCAAGTGGGTTCGAACCAGAGGAGTGAAGAAAACACGGGTCTTTCTTTGGTCTTTTCCAGCATCAGTTTTGGTTATATATATATATATATATATATATATATATGAAAGTATATATACGAATATATGTGAAGTCTAGTATCTGAACCTATTCAAACATGATGTTCCCATCTTATAGACATACATAATACAAAATAATGAAAGGGAGGTTTTTCCTTGTTATGTTTCTGCTCGTAAATATATAAACATGTATATGTATATATTTGTGTATATATATATACAATATATACGCCATTTATCCTGCCTTCACTTAATGAATACCTTAATCTGTAAAGATTGGTTTTAAAACATGGTAAAAATAAGGGAGACTCCTCCTTGGTCTCAAGTCTTATAAATATGTATGACGATAAATGTATATAAGTATATATAAATAAGTTTGTATAATAAATTGTATATGATCATACTATTTTACTTAAATTATTACCAAAGTACGTATTTTTTTCTAGTTTTACTCTAAAAATGGATCTAATTTAGAAATCTAGTCTTGCTTATATATCGTCTTAGTTAATATATATATATATATAGTATGTATATACATATACATATATATTTATACATTTGTTCAAAACATTGGTCTAAATGTTTGTAATTCGATTAAATCAGGATTAAGCCAAATATACATTTAGATAAAGGGATTGGTGCAAAATGTCCCCAGGTGTCAATGAGATTTATATTTGGTGTGCAAGAACCTATTTCAAAGTAATTAATAATAGAATTAAATTATACTTTTGATACAAAAAATTCATGGATGGTCTTAATGAATGCTATTTTTTGTTTTAGTAGTTAAA
The DNA here is from genome assembly GCA_963277665.1 of Viscum album. Taxonomy (NCBI): domain Eukaryota; kingdom Viridiplantae; phylum Streptophyta; class Magnoliopsida; order Santalales; family Viscaceae; genus Viscum; species Viscum album. The sequence goes on along the minus strand of OY728138.1, from coordinate 632,166,678 downwards.
CCAAATTCTGCCTATGTCAAACATGAATTTATTATATTAACTCCATTGTGATTTGAAATGATTTTTTTAATGATAAAAAGATTTGAGGAAGTGTGTTTTTCTCATTAAATATTTTTTACATAATGAACCCCATGCAAATGTTGTAATTAGTTAATAAAGTTTTGATTTGGTCTATTTACATTCTCACTAGAACTTTTATTAGCATGTGTTTTATTAAATGTGATTGAAACAGGGACTATAAATTAAAAAGTTATCATTTCATGTGGCAAACCCCATCAATTCATAATTTTATGTCCTATAATTATTATCACATATGCAAAAGTTATTTTTCCTATACATGTCATATATTCTGTAGAATATCAAATGCATTCTATAACGTCATGTTTAATGCCTGTAATTATTTAGTAAAAGGTTATTTATTATTTGATAGATAAAACACCAAATAATAATGAATTTAAGAAACCATTTTTTGGAGTGCTATGGGACACCCCAAATACCATCACTTCAAAAACGGGTATCCAAAGCGGTATGGAATGCCTTGGATACATAGCCCCCTAAGACATAAGAGGATTCTATTGGAATAATTATCTGATGGGTGAGGCCTGTTATAGCCTCTCAATGCATCGGTAGGTCTCAAAAGACAAAATAGTGTCACGGCATAAGGCCTGACAATAGTTACGGTTTACGTGAAATTCCTGGACATAGACGGTTCAGGTGATATTCCAGGACATAGATGATTATGGTCTTGACTCGAGGCCTTAACACAGTCTGGAATTATACCCTCCTCTTAATGTTTTAGTAATTGACCAACTGTGGGATTTTCCGACTAGTAGAATATCCCTGGTTCAGAGCCTTTTGTATGCAAAAAATGAATTAATGGAATGACATGATATGTCGCAGTAGTTCTGGGCTTGGACTATCTAACAGAAAATTTATGTTATTACCTACGAAAATATATGGATATGGCCATCATGATATGTGCACCAGTAACGTTCATTATTACAACATTTTTTATTATATCTTGTGCCCTCAGAACTGCCTTGCTAGTAGTATTCATTACCATGCATGTCGTTAATGGTCATGTATTATACAAGCATTTAATTTCCCTAATTAGAAATGTGTACCCTGATCATGATGAGATTTTATGTTATTGGTTTTTTTATTCTATGATAATTAATTTCACAATGTTTAAGTTTATTTTCAAGAATATCATTTTTCTTTTCAGTAAAGAAAGATTATTTTCAAGTTATTTTCAAACCCCTTACTGGGCATACTTTTCTCACCATACGTTATTGTTTTAAAAAAATTTCAAGAATGGGTTTTTACTAAAGAATTTTTTTCAGAAGCAGATCGTTTCCCTGAACCTGAACCTCGTGATCCACTATAATAATGGGACATGTTGTAATGCTTTAAAATGTTTTAAATATAATTTTGATACATCATGTCTCACTAGAATCGGCTTCGGGAACTCGAAGGCCGGGACCTTACACTGAACATGCCACAAATTTCCCACACAACATGTTTAAAGAAATGAACAAAATTTCAAGATTGAATTTCAAAAATCACAAGGAGACAAAAAATCATGTTTCCCCTCTACATATGAGTCTGATCTATGTGGAAGACTTAGTAGCTCATGGCTGATCACGGTCTGGATATTTCTTTTGTTCCAAGACACATATTTCCCATTTTTCAAACTCCATACTTCATGAAATCTTAGGACCCCATAAATGTTCATGGACATTGAAGATATAAGGTCAATGTCTTAATGAAACCTTTTTTTGACTATGCACATCATGTCCCTATGTCTATGCATACATTGCCTACAAAACGGTCGTCAACCAAAGCAAATTCATCATCAAGAGATCCCTATTCTACCTTAGTACACCGAATGGCTTCCAATCCTGATGTCATTCCTCATGATCAAATCCCCCCAAGACTATGGTTTAGAGCATCTATTATCACTCATGTCTATGTAATTCTAGAATATGACCACCACGATTAACTCAAAGCTATTTATGGTCTTTGTGAAAACATTATATCCTCACTGTATGACTCTAAACTACACAGAACAGTTTCCTCCATGCATGACTCTAAACTGCACATCATAATTTCCTCACTGAATGAATCTAAACTACCAAGTATAATTTCCTCACAACCTCACTCTAAAATACACATCATAATGTCCTCACTAAATGAATCTAATGTTCAAATCATAACATTCTTACCACGCGATATTAAAACTACAAGGCCTGAAGTGTCCTGGCTGCATACCCTTAAACTCATCACTCAATGGAAATTCTTAGATTCCTATATTGTCTTGTCCTCCTTTAATGAAATTCCTTCCCTCCCTACATGGGGGAAAACATACACAATGAATGTTCATTGGGAACCTCACGTAATATGGTTTCCTCTGAGAAGATGTGTGGTGGACCTAAACTCTACTATCTAGGCCCAGCCATAGAGAATATTGAAATATCCCCTTAATCTATGAACAAATTAAATCAATGTAGAGAACCCCTGGATAGGTCGTATCTATAAGAATGCTTAAGATTGGTCATATTTCCCTACTTTCATGTCTGGACTACCCTAAATCCACCCCACATGACAATAAATTGTGTGGAATTTTTCATTTCTACATGATGTTAAACTAAATTACATTTCTTAATCATAAAATGATCTCTTCCATTGATTAGGATATTTTTAAGTGTTGAAATAGAATCCTCGTAATCCCTTATTTCTCACACTGAGCATAACTCACTTGAACCTAGGGACCTCAACAAGAGATCCACCATGACATCATAGAAAATTGTTTTAGAAGTTTGGTCCCAGATTCATGACCCTAAAAGGCATCTTACGATTCTATTCCCCATAAAGAACTTCAGGTCCTAGTTGTATGACATTTAACTACAATGTAGGTACTCTAATGATCGGAAAAATGACTCACCCTATGTATGAGTCAGATCCATGTAAGTTATTACCTAATCCCATGAGTGAATCGTATCTGGAAGGTTTATAATGTATCCAGATACACTACTTCCATACCTCAGACTCCATGCTTTGAGTAATCTTGAATATCCATAATCTTCCATGGCCAACAGAGATGGAAAGTCAGTGTCTTATCGAAACCCTGGTTTGACTATGCATTTCATGCCATGATGTCTCTGCATATGTCACCTACAAAACTACCATCAACCGAAGGAAAAATTTTCCATAGGAGAGTCCTCTTCTACCTTAGTACGGTTAATGTCTTCCAATCATAGTTAAATCCTTCCCAATTCAAGTTCCCTTGTAGAAATTGTTTACATTCCCTTTCCTACCCACATCCTAGATATATCCGAACATTTTAGCTTGATTCACCTCTGTTCAATCTTGAGGTTTGTGTAAATAAAGATACCCCGTCAATATGCATGAATTTTATCCACATATTAAAAAAAATTCCCCCACTTCCCTTCTTGTTTCCAAATAACATTCATCCAAAAAAATGTTCCTTTTCATGATTAGGTGCACCACTTTTCAGAAGCCATATTTTGTGTTAAAAAAGGTCTCAATAAACATAATACTTTATTTCCATCAAATATGGAAGGACAATGTACTGTTTACGCCTTTTTCTAACTATGCACATCATGACCCAAATAGATCTACAAATGTTTCCTACAAAACAACCATCAATCAAAAAAGAATTCACCCTTTACATAGTCCTTTCTAGCTTCCGTACGCCTGTATGACATTTATGTCCTGTCTCTTTTCCTAGGTTTGGGAAACCCCTAGGATAATGGATTACATATCATTCCATTTTAAAATTCCTAGACCTAAAAAGCATTTCTTATTGAACTTATGATTCACTTACATTCTCTTATGAAAGTAAGATTTATGTGGGATCAGTTTCCCATAAAATTCCAATATATATGCCCCTAATACTTTCAAACATCATCCATAAAATAGACCACCCACTATGGCCCTAACCTCATAACAAATCCAAAGTGTTATAAATCATCCCAGTCCGTCAGATATGGGAGGCTAGTGTCATACAGACACCTTTATCTGACTATTCAAATCATTCCCTGGTGGCTCTGTATATGTCTCCTACAAAATTACCATCAACCAAAGGCAAATGATTCCTCATTAGAGTCATCTCTTACCTATGTATTCCTAAAATTTATCCAAAGCCAAATTCATATACAAAATTAACAAATTAACTATCATGAAAAATCCCTCGGTTATGTCTGAGATTATTAGGATATTACCAGCTGATGAATCCCAAAATTGGGGCCCATACCCCATCACTTTTGGTCACAACTATTCGACCTAAAACATTAGTAATAAGTATTATTCTTAGGACTATACACCACTATTAAAAAAGATGCAATACTCCACAGAATGAAAACACGGAAAGGGAACCCCTACATAAAATTCAAGTACCTGCTCGTTAAACCAATACTGTGTATGGTTTAGGAAATGAAAAAAGTTGAGCTATCAAATACTCAAAAGATACATAATTCTTGTAAGGTCAAAAACCATCAAAGGGAGGCCTATGAAAATTTCATTTTACACCGTCTATGCCTATATAAAATAGTCTTAGGAAAAAATTAGGGTGATAATGATAAATATAAAAAAGCTTGTTTGGTTTTCCATAAAACCCCATAAATAGTCAAACTATGCTCAGTAAGTCCCACGACTCATGAAAAAATTAGAGAATGATTCGATTATTTCATTTTACTAGTTTTAAGTCATGATTTAATTTTAATACCTAAACAAAATAATGCTTATAAGGTTTATGTTTTTAATTGACATGATTGGAAAATAGAAAAGGAGAATGTTTGGAAGGAAAATTAGTTCCATTAAGTTTAACCAAAAATGGAGTAACATCCCCAATTCAGAGTCTCTCCATAGTGTTTAAATAAAATGAGAACATCATGATTTGTGAATGTTACAGTAAGGCCCATCTAAACCATTCTAGATAAGTGGAAATTGATTGTCACATGATGTAAATAGTTTTCACTAATGAAGCTCTTTCATTTTCTTCATCTTTGACATTTGGGAGACCACGTTCTATAATGATTTTAAGATCCCACTTTTTCTTCTAGATAGATTCACAATTATCACCTGAAGAGGCTAGTTGAGCATTTAATGTTTCTACATGTTCCATGAATTCTCACATCTCTTCCTTTTGGGTGATCACCAAATCTTGATCCTTCACCTCTTGAACTGTCAGGTGGTCGAGTTCCACTGAAACATCTAAGAAGGTCATTACCTTATGATGTGAAGAATTGAATTTGGAATGTTTATCATCAAAATAATCCAAGTCTTCCCAGGTTATGATAATATTGTATATAATAAATTTTAGATTATAGTAAACAAATCCCCCATAATCAATCTTTTTAAATTACTATTGAAAGTTTTTAGTCTCACGAATAAAGCTAGAAGAGGTTATTCCATGGAAAGGGAACATAAATGACCGTATTCCTCTTTTCACACTACAAGATGCCTACCCATAGCACCAGGTCATTGGTCCTCCACTACCATAATGGTTCTATACCCCAGAATCATCCTTACAATAGTGAAAAGGGACCTATGATAGGTGACCTCAAAATGTGTGGCTCTTCTTACCCTCAGATGGTTCAACCACTAGATTGGTACATGGATGCAGAGAAAGCATATGGAGATATGATATCACTTTTCACCAAAAAATGTTAAAAGACAATGAAATGTTTCCCTATAAATATTTCTGGACCCTTCAAACCGGGTAAGTCTGTTCTACCAAAAATCACTTCAGTTTAGGACTTCTTCTAAATCATAATAGTTCTCTTTTCATTCTAAACAAACCCCATTTCGATGGGGGGAATTTGTAGGGTCATGAAAAAATCACAAAGGAAAGTAAATACTACCACTATAACATTGCAGTAGTAAACATGTATTCCCATAGGACTGGAAAAGAAAATGGATGAAAACTGAAATGAAAAAAAATAGAATAAACCTGAAGTAATTGAATTTCTCAAGAGTTTTAAGAAACACATTTAACATCACCGAGAATGGTTCCTGGAGTGCATGAATCGTGAACCATCGGTACGCAGAAAGACTCATGAGGCATTGGCTCATGGGGTGATGACCAATGAACCCAAGAAGTTGTGAACTGCATCATTAGCAGAATAAAGCGCACAAATTCTATCCACATACTGTTCCATGAACTCAGAAGTTCGAAGATGATGCAAATTGGTGGGGTTCTGCGCACCATGACTCGCGAAACACAGCCTTCGTAATCCCAAGTTCACCGAGTCTTCTGTGGGTGGATATATGTCTTCATGGGATTCTAAAAATAGTTTCACATTCCCCTAGATATTATTGACCCATTTTCTTATAAAATGAGTACATGGAAAATTGAGAAATTATGAATGATGAAAACACAGTGGAGACCCTAGAAATTGAATAAATAATTTAGAGAGGATTCCATATTTAGTTTCAAATCATCAGTAATGTTCAGACTAAGAACCACATCTATGTAGGTGTAACCAGACAAAAAACTAAAAAATAATTAACTTAATAATAATGTGTAAACTACAAACCAAATTTGTGTCATCAAGAACTAAATTTTTCTTGTGGATGAACTCCCCATGAACGACAGGTTCTTGGACCCTCATTTAATACAGAACTCTGGATAGTGTCACATCCATTACTTCTTTTAAATGTGTTTTTCATTTAATTTCCATTCATTCTTTGTTTTGGGGGTTTTTAATTCATTTTGGTGGAAATGGAGGGTTTGCAAAATTTGGGCCAAACCGTGAGCCCAATTCCAGATTTAAAAAAAATATTTCTCTTATAACTCTTTCATTTGTTAACATTCTTCATGCCTTCCACTTCCCACTTTTCCTAATATGACCTATCCAAATCACCATGACCATTCGGACCCTTTTTTAACCCATTAGAATTTTGGGTTTGTGTAAATTAATTTGGAATTGGTCCAACCCATGAGCCATTTCTAGTTTTAAATTGTTTTTTAAGGCTTTAATAACATACTCTTTTTTCAGTATATTCCCTTGATTTCACCTCCCACCTAAATCCAAAATCTTGAGCCTCACACCCATTATTCAGTTTTCCAATTTGGACCTCATTTGCCTCACGGAGTAGGGAAAAAAGTCTTAGGGTTACTCAAGTCATCCAGATTTGTGTAGGTAAGTTGATTCCTTCATAAATCTTTTAATTTTCACTCTTTTTCCCCCATTTTAGTCCCCAATTGACCTTCTCATCCCCATTAAAGCCTCTATATCAGGTCCTTTTTACATGGAGATTCAAATTTTGGTGTATTTGGTTTGTTTGATTCAAGATGTTTCAAGCAAGTGAATCTTTCCTTGATTTCTTCCCCTTGAATTGGGATTCTTTCACCCTTTCTTGAAGTTCCTCATGTCCAGAAGTAATGTTTCGAACCTAGGGATTGATTTAGTGTCTTTTTGGTCAAATATTTTGGTCTAGGTCTGGATTTATCTTCCTTGTGGTGTGGTGGTGGTGCGGTTGATGTTTCACACCATGTCTTGATGGTTTCGACATAAAAGGTAGGGGATTCAATGTGTAATCATTTCTAGATGAGTTAGTTTACTTAAAACACTTATTATGCATGTTCCTATTATACTGTTTGTGGTGTGAAAACTATTTATGTTGGATTTGGTTAAGCATTTATTTTTATAGTTTCATTATAAATTAAAATTGGGTGTTTTCATGTGTAACCCTTTGGGTATTGTTTGGGTGTGTTTTATAGCATATGAAATTGGTTTAATAAATCATTTTTGGGCTGAAAATTTTGATTTGGTATGTTATTGGTGTTTCATTAGGTTTTATAAAGGTTTTTAATGGGTTTAAGGTGTAAAACCTTATTGTACTTCTTGAAAGTGATTTTGAAAATGTGTGCTTTTCGTGTGGATCTTTTTTGGTATTGTTTGTGGTGTTTTTATAACACTTGGGGGTAGTTTAATAAATGTTTTTGGGGATGAAAATTCTGTTTTGAATTTTTATTGTTGTGATTTTCTCTTTGAAATACTATTTTGAAGTGGGTTTTATGTGAAAAGATTTTGTACACTCTTTAGAATTGTTTTATGAAAGTTTGGAGTGGTTTAATGATTTATGTAAGAGGTGAAACCATATTGGAAGACTATTTAGGATTGTTTATACTTTCAAATGACCATTTTAAATGTGAATAGGTCTTTCATGTGATGTGTATCCTCTAGGAAATGTTTTAAAAAAATGTTTAATGGATTTACTGAAATGTGAAAGAGGTGTGAACGTGATGTGGGCTGTTTGTGTGAGTTCGATGTGAAAAATGGATTTTGTTTATAAAAAGGGTTTTCTAAAACATGTCAGTGGTCTGTTATGTGATGTTTATCATATTTGTAGGTACTTTATAAAAATGTTAAAGGATGTTTTGGATTCTAAATGTTATGAAAAAAAGTGTTGTGGGCTATTTTGGTGTGACTTTGATTTAAAAATGCATTTGTATGAAAAGTATAGTTTGTGACTTGTGTGATGTACATGGGGATGTTTGGTTAATGTGTAATTTGGAAGTGATATTTACATATGAAAACTATATTTCTTGGCTTTTTGAACTTGTTTAATCACAAAGGGAAAACCTGGGTATCTAGGTGGGTGGACGTGTACTAGTACGCTAGTAAATCTGTGGGGTTTGGCCTAAGTTTCACTTAGCAAGATTGACACTTTCAACTATAAGTAAATGATTATGATCAGGATTGGGGAACACTAGGTTATGGGTATGTTCCCTACTAGTGGCTCATGCATGAGAATGAATATTTTTTGTGGTTACTATCACCATGATAAGAGGTACCCTAGACCCACAGCTAGCTAGTTCCTAGGGCTTATTTGTAATTGCTTGTGCTCATTAGATCATTTATAGTTACTGTCGTCATATGGTATATTTGGATAGAAACATTCAGTAACTTATGAATTTATTTTAAAAGTGTTTATTCTTTAAATTATCCCACTTGAAAAATTATTTTTTTGTTGCACCTTTTAGAAATTGTAACTATAAATTACATGTTTATGAAAAATTACATGATTTTCATCTTTGGATGTTTATCACATGGAATCTATTAGTGGTGGTATCTTACTGGGCATTGAGTCACACCCTACTTACACCATTGGGTGTATGTAGAGTTGGTTATTTTTGTTGTCATAGGTTTTGGTACATGTTTTTTGCCAACAGTTCGGGTTTTTACCGGTCAATCATGATGCAGTGTTGTGGAGATGGCTTGAGGGCGATGCCCATTGCCATGTTTAGGTTCTTGGACGGATCATTTTTGGTTTTGTACCTTTTTTATAGGCCTGGTGAGTTGTTTTAGACTATGTAATTCAGTTCTTAATTTTTTAAAAACATTGTTTTGTTTGAAAAATCCAGATCTATTTTATTGGATTCATTTGTTGTTTTATGTTTATAAACTTGATTAAATCATTCCCAAGTCTCATTTTAGGATACTCAGGCACTTGATCCATCCCATGGGGATTTGTAATGCCCTTCAGGCCTTGTCACGGGCTAGGTTTGGTTCCAGTTTTAGTGGCGATCATATTCAGTTCGTGACAAAATGGTATCAGAGGAGGTCCGCTCTCTTTGGGTCTTGTTATTTGGGGAACAGTCGAGATAGTCTGAAGTTTGGATTTTCGGGAATTGGAATTTTGTTTATGAGTAGTGTGTGAGATCACCACACCTCATAGTGGGATTCAAGTCTCCAGTGGAAGTTGGGACCATTCTGAGCCCTTTGGTTTTCTTGGTTTAATGATGATTAGGGGAAATTAAAAGAGAGTTGGGTTAATGGTATTCTTGAGCTCGCAGGGCCTGGAAATCCATGTGGATCTAGGGATATTCCCTACAAAACTCTATATGATAATTAATTGATTGGTATATGGCCACCAACCATATGTCCAAGTCACCCACTAAAACTAGTTTCCTCTCGCATTGCCTTGTGTTCTTTAGTTTTGAAATCATGGAACTTTGGTTTTAAAGTGACTTGGTTTTAAGAAGTGAAAAGTTTTTGTGAAATGATTTTCAAATAAAGAGGGAATGGTTTGATTTATGAAATGGTGGAAATGAATTTCCATAATTATTTTGAAATGAAAATGATGTTCATATACCTCTTTTGAAATTAGGAACTATGTTGAAGTGGGTTTTGAAAAAGTGTTTCTAATAGAGTTTTCTAAACAATCAAAGGGTGTTTTAATGGGATGATATGTTCTAAAATTTATGTGAATAACATGAAAGTGAGTTCTTTTCTAAATGTTTGTGTCTTTGTGAAATGTTTTGTAAGATGTGAATTGGTATTTTGATCCTGTGGTTAGCAGTTTTGAGAAAAAGGTTGTGTTGGTTAACCGTTTTGTTTTGAAAAGTAGAATGAATTTTTATTTTATCCTTTGGTATTTTCATGAGAGACCACATTCATGGGGTTATATGGGATGATGGATGGTTGATGGCAAGATTGGATGAGTGTGAGGACTTATATGAGGAGGGTGCTCGGTGAGGCACAAAAACATGAATGTGTGAGGCCCATGGGGTACCATTGGTGGATATGCTAACCTCTGAACCGTTTGTTTTCAAAGAGATGTTTTTAAAGAAAAACACGATGTCTTGTTGAATTTTTTTGTATGGTTTATATTATATTTTTTTGGAAAATGTGGATTTTTTGAGATGTTTTGAGACCATGAACCCCTCTTTCTCGAACCGTGTTTTGGGTTTGTGTTTGGATGACACATTGGGTAGAAGGACCGGTTAGTAGTCTCCTCTGAGATATGTTTTGGGACACCATTACAGTGGTTCCATTCATGTGTTTGGATCTGTTTTGTGGCAAGTTTTGACCAATGTACCAGCTTGGATGGGTCCTTGGGTTCTCTAATTAGATAAGGTACACCCCCATTATAGGTTAATGCACAACTGAAGTGCAACCCGTATTGTTTCACCATTGGAAAATAATCCAGTTAATCAATATATGGAATATTTTATCAATATATTTTGATTCAGTCTACACTCATTCATTTAGTTGATTTGTTGATCCTATTGTAATGGCATAGTTCTTGTGGAAGTTTGAAAGAGACCTTAGTTTCTTAAGTTTCCTGATTCATCAAAGGTGAAGTGTTCAGGGTTGTTATTGTGGATGAGTGTCTCGATGGTGTATAAAAGGGCCTCTAGGTTATTCATAGTTTCTTTGATGCAAGAGTTCTTGTTAAACCACCAATTTTTGGATTTTGGTCATGAGAGGCTATTGTGTCCACTTTTTGGACTTTTCTGTTGTTTAGGGACTTGGCATAAGTTCCCATTCCATGTATTGTTTCAATCAATCACAAAGGTCATGTTCAGTGAAACATTGTGATGTTGTGTGCTCATTTCACTTTAAAAGGTAAGGTCGTGCAATCCTTTGAGATTCTCTATTATGTTGGGAGTATGTATCCCTTGGAAAAACATCAAATCCTCTATCTTAGAGAAAGGTGTTTATACGTGTCCTGCCCTACTTTTGTTTCTCACCCAATGAAACAAGGTGTGATGTCTGTGCATCTTCTGATCCATTATTTTAGTGAAATGGCAGGTTTCGGTAAAGTGAGTTATTGAGTGTTTTATTTCGTGGTGAACCCATTGGGGTATGCGATGTTGTTTTTTGAGGCTCCGAAAGAAGAAGTTCCACAAAGTGGTTTCCACAGGCCAACTGCGAGGCTGAAGATGCTTCAATATTTTGAGCTCCAGCCATAGGTCCCAGAGAGAATCTAGCACGTAGTCAAGGGAAACCCCAGTGTCGTTTAATCCCTTGTAAAAAGTACTCTCCTATGTATGATAGATAGGAAGAGTTTAGACTGATGGTTTCATCATCTTTCTTCTATTGTTCCCATTCGTCTTCGGTTGTTCCCGTTTGGTGGAAATAGGTGGAGGGCCTTGTACCCATGTCATCACCCAATATCTTCTCCCCCTTTGGTTTCCATTGAGTCTTTGGAGAATGGATTGAAATTTCAATAGATAGGATGAGCACGCGGTTTGTGCATGATTAGTAGTGACCATGTTCTAGAAAGCCTTGCGGAAAGAATGATCTAAACATTTAGTGCACGGTTTCCCAAACAGTGTGGACTAATAGTGATGCCTTCCCAAATCATTAAATTTTTCAGTTATTTTCGTGTTGACCCACAACGGTCGGTTAATATGGTTGGATCTTGTATTGGGGAGACCCACCTAGGGTATCATGTGTATTCTCTTGGAAATTTCTAATGGATTTATACACCTTGTACTTGGAAGTCTATTCGAGCCTCCCCCTGTTAGTGTCCTGATTCTCTCTCGGGATAAAATTTAAGTTGTCTCTTATGGTGGGGAGCCCATTTTTGTCTCTTCATACGATTAACTCATATATTTTTCCTTGTTCTTGTCTTTTAAGTAGGTATTATCATTTGGATATATCTAACTACCTAAATCTTCCTTGGGTAAACATTGAGATTGGAGAGTTCCCAATGGTTTAGTTATAGTAGGTTAAGTGTAACTTTGTTCGATGTTGTTGTTTGTTTAGGTAAATTGATTGAGTATTGTTCAGATTGTGTTTTAGAAGATTTCATTTGGGATAAAGCCTGAATGTGATTAATTGTTTTAGGAAAGTGGTGTATGTTTTGGTTTTGAGATTAATCCTTCCTTAAATGATCACTGGAGGTGTTTTGGCCTTCTGGGGTGAATCTTGGCAATGAATTAATTTTTGGTTTATCGGTTGGGTTTGGTTTTTGTATTTGGTCTTGATATGGCTTCCTGGGGACGGAATTTTTTATGGTGGGGAGAATTGTTACATCCATTACTTCTTTTAAATTTATTTTTCATTTAATTTCCATTCATTCTTTGTTCTGGGGTTTTCCATTCATTTTGGTGGAAATGGAGGGTTTTCAAAATTTGGGCCAAACCGTGAGCCCAATTCCAGATTTAAAAATAAATTTTACTTCTTTTATAACTCCTTCATTTTATAACATTTTACATCCATTACACTTCCCACTTTTCCTCCTATGACCTATACAAATCACCATGTCCATTTGGACCCTTTTTTAACCCATTAGCAATTTGGGATTGAGTGAATTAATTTGGAATTGGGCCAACCCGTGAGCCATTTTGTGTTTCAAATTGTTTTTTTAAGTATTTAATAACATACTAATTTTTTAAAGTATTCTAGTGATTCCACCTCCCACATGAATCCAATGTCTCAAGCCTCACCCCATTATTCATTTTTCTACATTGGACCTCATTTTCCTCACGAAGTAGAGAAAAACTTTGTAGGGTTCCTTAAATTGTCCAGATTTAATAAGGTATGTTGATTCCTTCCTAAATCATTTACTTTTTGATATTTTCCACCGTTTCAGTCCCCAAATGACCTTCACATCCCCATTAGAGCCTCCATACCAGTTTTGGTTTCTTGGAGATTCAAATTTTAGTGTATTTTGTTTGTTTGATTCAAGATGTTTTAAGTAAGTGTTCTTTTCCTTGACTTCTTCTCCCTCCTTAGGGTTTCTTTCACCCTTTCATGAATTTCATCATGTATAGAAGTTGAGGATCAAAACTAGGGTTCGATTTGGTGTCTTTTTGGTTAAATATTGTGATCTAGGGTTGGATTTATATTCTTTGAGGTCCAGCGTGGTGCAGTTGATGTTTCAAACCTTGTTTTGATGGTTTGGACACAAAAGTTAGGTCGTTCCATGTGTAATAATTTCTAGATAAGTTAGTTTACATCAATTACTTATTACAAATGTTCCTAATATGTTGTGTGTGGTGTGAAAACAATTAATGTGGGATTTGGTTAAGCATTTATTATTGTAGTTTCATTTTAGCTTAAAATTGGGTGTTTTCATGTGTAACCCTTTGGGTATTGTTTGTGTGTGTTTTATAACAAATGAAATTTGTTTAATAAATATTGTTTGTTCTGAAAGTTCTGATTTTGTAGGGAATTGGTGTGACATTAGGTTTTAATGAGGTTTTTAATGGGTTTAATGTGTAAATCATTATTTTACTTGTTGAAAGTGATTTTGAAAACGTGTGCTTTTCATGTGGATCTTTTTTGGTATTGTTTGGGGTGTCTGTATAACACTTGGGGTAGTTTAATAAATGTTTTTGGGGCTTCCAATTCCGTTTTGAATTTGAATTTGTGTGATTTTTTCCATGAAATACAGTTTTGAAATGGGTTTTATGTGGAAAGCTTTAGTACACTCTTTAGAATTGTTTTATGAAAGTTTTGAGTGGTTTAAGGATTTATGTGAGAGGTAAAACCATATTGGAAAACTATTTAGGATTGTTTATAATTTCAAATAGACCATTATAAATGTGAATAGGTCTGTCATGTGATGTGTATCCTCTTGGAAATGTTTTATAAAAATGTTTAATGGATTTTCTAAAATGTGAAAGAGGTGTGAACGAGATGTGGGATTTTTGTGTGAGTGCGATGTGAAAAATGGATTTTTATTATAAAAAGGGTTTTATAAAACATGGGAGTGGGATGTTATGTGTTGTTTAACTTATTTGGGGGGACTTTAATAAAATTTTAAAGGATGTTTTGGATTGTGAAAGTTATTCAAAATGTGTTGTGGGATATTTTGGTGTGAGTTTGATTTGAAAAGGCATTTGAATGAAAAGTGGAATTTGTGACTTGTGTGATGTATGTTGGGAGGTTTCATTAATGTGTGATTTGGAAGTGATATTTGCATGTGAAAACTATATTTCTTGGCTCGTTGTACTTGTTTGAGCACAAAGGGAAAAACTGGGCATCTAGGTGGGTGGATGTGTTCTAGTATGCTAGTGAATACATGGGGTTTGGCCTCAGTTTCACTTTACAAGATTGAAGCCTACAACGATAACTGAACTATGATGATGATAATTGGGGAACACTAGGTTATGGGTATGTTCCATACTAGTGGATCGTGCATGAGAACAGATATTTTTTGTGGTTACTCACACCGAGATACGAGGTACCTGGGTCCCACAGCTAGCTAGTGCCTAGGGGTTATTTCCTATTTCTTGTGCTCATTAGATCATTTATACATACTATTAACATATGGTATATTCAGCTGAAAAAATTCAGTAGATTTTGAATTTATTTTAAAAGTGTTTATTTTTAAATTATCCCAGTTGAAAACTGATTTTTTAGTTGCATCTTGTAGAAATTGTAACTAGAAGTTACATGTTTTTGAAAACCTGCATTCTTTTCATCTTTGAATGTTTTTCACATGAAATATCTAAGTGGTGGTATCCTACTGGGAACTTTCTCACACCCTACATACACCCTTGGGTTTAAGTATACTTGGTAATTTTTTTTGTCATAGGTTTGGGTATAACTTTTGAGCCAACAGTTCGGGTTTTCACCGGCCATTCATGATGCGGTGTTGTGGAGATGGCTTGGGGGTGATGCCTCTTGCCATGTTGAGGTTCGTGGGATTTTCATTTTTGGTTTTGTACATTTTTTATATTCTTGTTGAGTTGTTTTAGACTATGTAATTCTGTTATGAATTTTTTTAAAACATTATTTGGTTTGAAAAATCCATATTCGTTTTATTGGATTCATTTGTTGTTTTATGTTTATAAACATGGGTAAATCGTTCGCAATTCTCACTTTAGGATTCCCGGGAACTTGTGGCAGCCTGTGGGGATCAGGAACACCCTTCAGGCCTTATAATAGGCTAGGTTTGGTGCTGGTTTCGGTGGCGATCAGATTCAGTTCGTGATAGATAGTGCATTGCTACGCGGATCGAGTCTCCCACTGTGTACTACATTAGTATGTGGATGGAACCCAAAGTGTCATGGAAGGCCTCATCCAAGACGACATACTAATTTTTTATGTTGTGGACCATATCCATTCTTGTGTACTTTTTTGGTACTCAGATGACCCCCCCTCCCACCCGCATACAACTATGGTATGTGGAACTCCCCCATCCCGCATAAGAAAAACAGTACACAGAATATGGAGTCTTTGGGTGTCCTTCCCTCCAGCTCCAATCTCTCTCATCCACTACCATCTCATCCTCCAAAGCTGCTCCACAAACGAGTCCCTCGATATCAGGCCAATGGCTCCTCCAAAGCCATCGGACCCATAAGATCAGATCATCAGGTGCATCAGCATGCCCCTCTATGTATACATACCCATGCTAAGAAGAGTCATGAAGGCTCTCCACCAAATGGTCTGGACTCCCAGGATTTTTGTAAGTCTATATTCCCATGGAAACCCAGAGTCCATCCTTGGTACTTTGACATGAACCTCCCCATAATAGGGATTGAGTGTGAAAATAATATATATATTTCATAGGTGAGGTATAGTATTTTATTGTTTGGATGTGTCTGATGTTGTGGTACTCAAGGAATATTTATTGTTTTGATGATTATGATATTGGGGTACTAAATTAATATTTATTTTTGGACGGGTCTGATGTTAGTGCACTCAATGATAATTTCTCATGTTAGTAACCCCCTTTGACTTGATGTCCATAAACTAGAACATTGTCGATAATAGAGCCATGAAATCCATTCAAAATGCTAGAATGGATCTTATATCTATTTCGAAACTAGGGGAATCATAAACACCTCCACCATCTCCAGAAAAAATAATTTATAATTCATTTGGAATGAAATTCTAAGAGAAATCTAAAATATGAGCAAAGACTAGTCATCATATTCCCTAGTCCTCCACAAAATGAACACTCATATACTATGTGGTGATCCATCTGAGCTACTGATAGTCAAGTCCTTAATATCCTTCATATCTCTAAAACTCATTGATAAAGGAAAACAAATCACATTCAATAGACATAAATGATACTTAATTATAAGATCAGTCAAATGGTTCTCTATAAAGAAGCACCCAATCTGGGAAAAAATAACATAAAATGGACTAATGTTGAACACCAAAAATCTAATGTATAGCCATACTCACCATCTATAAGACACATATTATATTTTTCCAAATCTTGTATATTTATTTGATATATGATCAATGTGTGTTAACACTACCAATGAAAATTCTAAATCCAACCCCAATTAATGAATATAATTCACCAAAACTATACATTAAATCCATAATAAGATATAGTCAATATAAAAACACTTTGGTGAAAAGAAAATATGAGAGGAACTCTCCAAAGTTTACTATTCCAAAACATGATTGAAAACAATTCACCCAAATCACCACAATTAGCCAAAAAAATTACATCTATGTTCACACCAATAGATACATAACAATCATCTATTGAAATTAAATGTATGATATAAGTAATCCCTTTAGTTTGATGTGGTTTGGAATGAAATTTCAATATCAATGGGAAAAAAATTATAGACATACATTTCCCCAAAAGAATATATTGAAACTTTTGACTAATTATTAATAGTGGGTAATGAAACAAGTAATCATGTCACATTAATAAAAAGGTGCTCACAACATATAATGTGAGACAGTATCATCGGGTCACCTAGTTTCACCAAACACCACAAACATTTGGATTCCATTTGTTAAATTATTCCCATTACCAATCTACATTAACAATCCTCAATGTGACCATAAACTCTAGTAAATCATCATCCTCTCAACATAATAAGTAACACCTACCATCTTACAAATGTACTAATAAATATTTTGGAACAACACCACCTAAATTTAAACACATCGGAATAAACTCTTTGTAAACAACCTCCTCTAAGAAATTTATTTCTAGAAACACCAAGAAAACATAGTAACTTCTTCTACATGAGATAACTAAAGATCTTCTAGATCCACACCTTCTGGTTAGGTAAAAATGATCAACTAAAGTAGACATCACACATTCCCAATAATCTCTTTTAAAAAGACCGTTATAGAGAAGACCATGTAACCACCTTCAAATTATTATATGTACAATGCTTATCCACCTCCATCTGTTTCTCAAGCCAGACTGAGGCACGATATATTTTTGGTATTTTCTAAACAAATATCATAGTGATCAAGGATAATAGAACTTTTCCTAGGCCATATTTCATAAAACTAACTCTCTATCTTCAAACATATTCATGATTTAAGGGTAATTCAGACAAATGTGTTTAGTTCTTGACTGAAACACTAGATTCTTACAAAAAAAATTCAATCTCGTCATAAAAATAGATATAATATTTCTCCTAATTATGTTTGATTTTATCAATTAAAAGCCTCATCCACACCATCTCCTTGATAGATTCTTTATTATCCACATACTCTACTTATGTTGTACAAATTGGAAACAATGGTTATAATGTGTACATCTAATTGACCACATTTCTGTGGAAAATATCAAAATATTCATGTATTCTCTTACAAGAATCATAATCCAAAAAAAATTCTATAAAAAAACCTATGTAACATATCACCATATTCTAAAAAAATGATTTATACCATATATTCCATTGGGATGAAAGAACATAAACTTTACAACTTCTTGGTAGACTTTCCTTGGATTTTCCATGAATTAGCTGACCATTCCCACTACATGAACTATATTTTTATGAGTACATATCATATCATTCATCAAAAGAATTATTAGTTTAGTATAGATTACATTCACCATGTACTTATTTTATTCTTATATTCATGGTTCATTCTCCAATGAATGTATAAAGTGACCAGCAGGTGGAGTTTATACTAGTTTACATCCACTGATTCCAAAACTCTCTACGATCATGTAGATATAATCCTTTAATTACAAAACCAAACATCTAGTTATCCAAAAAAAATCAATCCTTACAAACAATATCATATTTTTTTCACCAAGAAGTTTCATCAAAAATATTATAGACATTTCCTCTTTCAACTTCAAAATTATTTAATAATTTTGGATCCACTAGAAGCATTTCACCCATATAAATGATATTGATCATGCAGTCATTATCACTGAACTCATTCTAAAAATCACAATAATCATAGTGAATTCAAATGAATCCTTTATCTTGAATGATGTTAAAAAATTTACTTCCCAAAAAATGGATATTATTTAAAACTATAAATAATATTTTTCATTTTCCACACCATGCCCTAGTATAGTTTGTCCATGAAAGCAACTGGTAGATTTATATTATAATCCACTCCCAAAACCCAATGAATGAATGTTTTATTCACATACAATTATTGAAGATAACATTTTACTGAAGAGCACAAGTTTAAAATAGTTTGTATTGTACTATGTTCTAATACCAAAGATATTTTTTAAATGAATTCAATACTATCTTTCTATAAAAACCCATTCAAAACTAGAACATCCTAATACATCTTCCTTCTATCAACTTCTTCATTCATCCAAGTTACACACTTTTTTTTGCTTATTTATTACATTGTGGTAATTAGTTTATCTACAATGTGTTATTCACTCAAATATAATCCAAATCATCTTCCTTGTCTAACTCGAACAATCAAAAATCCCTATGTGTAGCAATTTCATGAGATGTTCCACTTCTGACGAATTCATGACATGAATGAAAAAATAATCTCTAAACCTATACACTGTCCATGAAATACAAGAATATCATCACAAATTAAACCATGACTCATTATCATATGGATCTATAATATTAAAATATTAACCATCTATAATTATAAATAAATCTTACTAGTTCTTGGGCAATCTAATATATCTATAAATGGCGGAAATTATGGTTTTTCACAACCCTTTATATAGTTATGAACATCTAATCTTCTAATAGACTCGGTGGCAAGTAAATAATATAGTAGATGTGATCCTATAGAAAAAGTATTTCGATCAAATTAAATTAATTTTAATCATTATTCTCAACCTCATTCTTCAACAAGTTTCAATCTTTAAATATGGTATGGTCATTTAACATCACATCATGCCTTCTAAAAAGACTTCTCTTTCCATAATTTTAAATTAAAATATCAAGGTATCCATTTTCATATCCTTTGAAGAAACATGGTCCATATGTTTCTTTAATATTATCTTTATCCTTATCATTCACATGAATATGGGTAAAATTAAAAAGACATAGAGATGAGAAACTTTTGGTACTTCAGCAAACCACAGTACCGATGATAAGTATTTTATGACTTGTTCCAATGTAATTTTTGTTGATTAAGTATGTTTGTGTTCCTATAACTTATATTAAAAACTCCTTGGACATTATAGAATGTATCAACATAACTCATGTTATCTTCATCAACATCAGATACATTCTCTTTACTAAAAAATTTTGTTATATTATTATTAGAACATTATTTTTCATACTATATTCCTCCATGCATAAAATAATTCTAGAAGATCCTTCTAGTAAAAAAACAACAATTTTATGACCATATACATGTTAAAGTTTTTCTAGTTTATTTTTACACCATATCCTTCAATTAAAAAATTATTTCAAAGACTTCATTGATGTGTTTTTAAAATTATACATGTAATAGAACAACAAGTTTAAACCCATAACACCTCTAAATTATCCTTCTATAAGGATGGAAGTGTTTTCTTAGTCACCATTAGATGGATAGAAGACCCTATGTATCATATAAAGATATATTGGGATGATTTAACCCTAAATATAAATAATATATAAAATTAACATCATAAAATAGTTTATAAATAAAATATATCATATGAAAAACCAAAACCATAAAATAAAACGTCCAATATCTAGACAAAAATATTTAAAAACATGAAAATAAGATAATAAAAAAAATAAAACATAAAACAACCCATGTTTCACTACGAGAAAACCGCTGTTTAGCGGCGGTTTTTTCGCGGCGGTTTTAAAAACCACCGCGAAATGCGTTTCGGGCCGGCATTTCGCGGCGGTTTTTAAAACCGCCGCGAAAAAACCGCCGCTAAACGACAAAAAAAAAAATTAAAAAAAATATTTTTGTTTATTTTTTTTTAGTTTATTCGAGGATTAGCGGCGGTTTTTTAAAAAACCGCCGCGAAATAGCGGCGGTTTCGGTAAAGCCACCGCGAAATTAAATGAAAAAAAATAAAAAATCGTGAGAAACCCTGAAATCAATAAAATGACCATAACTTTTGATCCGGGCGTCCGTTGAAGCGCCACGACCAGTCAAATCGAAGCTCATGAAGAGATCTAGAGGCACATATAATCAAAACCATGAGACGGTCTAAGTTTTGGAAGATATTAGAGTTATAAAAAAGTTAAAAAAAGTTCTCCAACTTGAAATGGCCATAACGTTTGCTCCGGGTGTCCGTTTGGGCTCTACCACATATCAAATCGAAGCCAACAAAGAGAGCTACGCACCAATTCAACACAAGGAAGCTTCTGTCATGTTTTTTGACCCCAAAAACCCCTCCGAAGGCCTCCAAAACCCCGTTTCTCTCACCGGTGTCCCGTCGAACTTGTCTTCAAACGGACCTAACTTTCGATCCGTGTGTCATTTCGGCCTCCTCCACCTGCCAGATCATAGCTCGTTCCATGAGCTTCAGTTTGACTGGTCGCGGCGCCCACATGCACTCCTAGATCATATGTTATGGCCTTTTTAGTGGGTATCGGGTTTGTTATGTTTTTCAATGCCTCGTTTCTAGCACCCGTTCCCCGTCAGCTTTTTTTTAAATGGTCGTAACTTCCGATCCGCCTGTCCATTCGGACTCTTTCACCTTTCAGGTTGAAGATCGTTTCAGGATCTTTGATTTGACAGGTCGCGGATCTAAAATGGACTCTCGGATCTTAAGTTATCTCCGTTAATGTGAGTCCAATATTTTTGTCTCTTTATGACCGTTTTGACGGGTTTTAACGGTAGCTCCATTTATTACTGTTTATTTGGGTTTCCATGACTTATTATCTTTATCAATGGTTTTTTGTGGGTTATTATGATGATTATGTTGAATTATTAAGGAGTTTTCCAAAGTTTTCATGAGTTTTCATGCGTTCTCATTCTTTCTAATACCTCATTCTTCATATGCTTCTCCATCCTTTTTCATACATTTTCATGATTTTTCATCCCTTATCATGTCTTTTCATACTTTTTCATGTGTTTCCTTTATTATTTATTATTTATCATTTCTAATATACTTTAATTTATTTATTATATATTATTTGTAACTGGTTATTTATTATTTATTCTTTAATCTTTATTCTTTATATTTATTAATTATTTATGTTTATTTATTATTTATTATTTATTATTTATTATTTATTCTTTATTATTTATTCTTTATTATTTATTATTTATTTGTTATTTGTTATTTTTTATTTTTTATTTTTTATTTTTTATTTTTTATTTTTTATATTTATATTTATTTATATTTATATTTATTATTTATTATTTATTATTTATTATTTATTATTTATTATTTTTATTTATTTATCATTTATATTTATTTATTATTTATTATTTATTATTTATATTTATTTATTATTTATTCTTTATATTTATTTATTATTTATTCTTTATATTTATTTATTATTTGTTATTTATATTTACATTTATTTATTATTTATTATTTATTATTTATTATTTATTATTTATTATTTATTATTTTATTTATTTATTATTTCTTATTTCTTATTTCTTATTTCTTATTTATTATTTATATTTATTTATCATTTACATTTATTTATTATTTATTATTTATTATTTATTATTTATTATTTATATTTATTTATTATTTATTATTTATTATTTATTATTTATTATTTATTATTTATATTTATTTATTATTTATTATTTATATTTATTTATTATTTAATATTTATATTTATTTATTATTTATTATTTATTATTTATTATTTATTATTTATATTTATTTATTATTTATTATTTATATTTATTTATTATTTAATATTTATATTTATTTATTATTTATTATTTATTATTTATTATTTATTATTTATATTTATTTATTATTTATTATTTATTATTTATATTTATATTTATTATTTATTTGTTATTTATTTATTATTTATTATTTATATTTATTTATAATTTATAATTATTTATTATTTATATTTATTTATTATTTATTATTTATTATTTATTATTTATATTTATTTTTTATTATTCATTTATTTATTATTTATTATTTATCTTTATTTATTATTTATTATTTCTTATTTATTTATTATGTATTATTTATATTTATTTATTATTTATTATTTATATTTATTTATTATTTATTATTTATTATTTATTATTTATTATTTATTATTTATAATTTATTATTTATTATTTATTATTTATTATTTATCTTTATTTATTATTTATTATTTATTATTTATCTTTATTTATTATTTATTATTTATATTTATTTATTATTTATATTTATTTATTATTTATTATTTATATTTATTATTTATTATTTATTATTTATTAATTATTAATTATTATTTATTATTTATTATTCATTATTTATTATTTATTATTTATTTATTATTTATTATTTATTATTTATTATTTATATTTATTTATTATTTATTATTTTTTATATATTATATATTATATATTATATATTATTTATTATTTATATTTATTTATTATTTATTATTTATTATTTATTATTTATTATTTATTATTTATTATTTATTATTTATTATTTATTATTTATCTTTATTTCTTATTTCTTATTTCTTATTTATATTTATTTATTATTTATATTTATTTATTATTTATTATTTATATTTATTATTTATTTATTATTTATTATTTATTATTTATATTTATTATTTATTAATTAATTATTAATTATTTATTAATTATTTATTAATTATTTATTATTTATATTTATTTATTATTTATTATTTATATTTATTTATTATGCATTATTTATATTTATTTGTTATTTATTATTTATTATTTATTATTTATTATTTATTATTTATTATTTATTATTTATCTTTATTTATTATTTATTATTTATCTTTATTTATTATTTATTATTTATATTTATTTATTATTGATATTTATTTATTATTTATTATTTAGATTTATTTATTATTTATTATTTATTATTTATTATTTATTATTTATTATTATTATTTATTATTTATTATTCCTTATTTATTATTTATTATTTATTATTTATTATTTATCATTTATTATTTATTATTTATTATTTATCTTTATTTATTATTTATTATTTATATTTATTTATTATTTATATTTATTTATTATTTATTATTTATATTTATTTATTATTTATTATTTATTATTTATTATTTATTATTTATTATTTATTATTTATTATTTATTATTTATTATTTATTATTTATTATTTATTATTTATTTATTATTTATTATTTATTATTTATTATTTATTATTTATTATTTATTATTTATTATTGATTATTTATTAATTAATTCTTAATTAATTATTAATTAATTATTTATTATTTATTATTTGTATTTATTTATTATTTATTATTTATATTTATTTATTATGTATTATTTATATTTATTTATTATTTATTATTTATTATTTATTATTTATCATTTATCATTTATTATTTATTATTTATTATTTATCTTTATTTATTATTTATTATTTATCTTTATTTATTATTTATTATTTATATTTATTTATTATTTATATTTATTTATTATTTATTATTTATATTTATTTATTATTTATTATTTATTATTTATTATTTATTATTTATTATTTATTATTTATTTATTATTTATTATTTATATTTATTTATAATTATTTATTTTTTATTTTTTATTTATTATTTATTATTTATTATTTATTATTTATAAAAAAAAATAAAAAAAAATAAATAAATAAATCTGAGGAGTATAAATATAAGGCTTTAACAAAACCATTTCTACTCAGACAAAGGAAGCGATGGCCTCATCCAGTAGAATTTCCCCTTACGAAGCCCATTTGTCGGAGCTCGGAAAAGAGCCCAAGCTGAGCTTCATCAAGTCTAGCTCAAACGTGATTGTCTACGGGAAAAATGGAAGTTGATAGAGATTACCACTCGAGCGATGTTATCCGAGCAACCCCAAGAGTCTGTCACCATCGCACACCTTACCCTTAGGTCTTATGCGGCTATTTTAAGGGGTTATGTAACAAATAAGTAGCACCATGTTCATGTACATTATTTTTTTGTATATAATAATGAATATAATTTTTTTGATACATTGTAATTAGTTTTTAAAGTACAAATAGTGTTTTTAGTTATTATTTAATTAAGAATTATATTTTATTAAATTAAAGGATTTTTGAATTAAATAATATTTTAATATTATTATTCATATTAAATTAATTTTTATTAAATATAAATGATCTTATAATTTTATGAATGCAATTAAATTTTTTATTAAGGTTTGAAAGCCGTTTCTGTCAAAACCCGTAAATTTTTATAAATGTCGGTTTTTATTTTAAAAGTGAAAATTCACATATTTAGAAAATTATTTAGATAAAAAGAATATTATTTTTGGAATCAGGACGTCGAAATTATCCAACGGTGAATTTTTCATAATTTTCTGAGATAGTCAAATTTTTGGGTAAAAATTAAATACCATTTAAATATATAATGTGTTTTATGACATCATAATGACCCAATGGTGATGTAATAAAATAACATAATCCTTATGTTCGGCCAATATGTGTTTTATCATTAAAATAATGAGGTTTTGGGTTTGTTTGACTTACTTTTCAAAGCATTAATGGAGCCCTCAAGACTTATTCAACACATTGCCTTTTTAAATTAATTTCCATGGGAGTGTGACTCACCTCCACATAAGCAACCCTAATTTTTTAATAAGTTCGGACCTTGGACTTGCAAAATATTGTTTTCCTCTTTCCTTTTCCAGAAACCATGGGCAAATACCATGGGATGGTTTGTGGTTTGGATTATTTTAATATAAGGGGTCCCAAACCTAAATAATAAAGAATTTTCTCACCTTTCCTATATAAACCCACCCAAGCTCCCACTTCCTCCTCACTCAAAGCCCTTGAAGTTCGTCCAGCCTCTGCCCTACTCTCTCTAGACTCCTCTCAAGGTGCCCCAAGCTCCCAAGAAGCCTCTCACAAGCCTCTCTCTAGCCTTTGGAAGCACACTTCCAAGTAAGGGTTTTTTCTTCCTTTCTCATTTTTGTCAATTTTCTTTAAGTTGTATTGCCTTTTTTTATTTCAATTATGAATGTTGGGGTATGGTTTCGCACCTCCCCATACTGCCCTCTTATTGTTTGAATGATGGGAGAACCCTTTCTCTCTCATTAAATGCCTCCCATGTACACCCGTTACTATGCCGAAATTCTGAAAGGAACTTCTCTCTCTTCTTTTACATTCAAGCAATACTTTTGTATCATGAATCTAAATTCGATTTCTATTGTTGGGACATGTATATATATGATCTCCTTACTATCCATTACATGTAAATATGATGAGGAACCCCTTTCTCTCTCATCAACCTTTTTTATGAATTCTTATGTCACGCCGTTACGCTGCCGAAATCGCACCGATTTTCTAAGCCAATGTCTTTGTGTAGTGAATACCATGCCCATTTCTCCATCAAGGGTATTCACCTTTATGCACATTTACATATTGATTATAAATTTTCATGTATGAATTCCACATTCCTTTATCGTGGAAGAAATGATTATGTTTTATGAATCCATGTTTTATGATCCATGTGGCACACTTATGCATGAAATGAAATGTTTAAGAAGGGTGCTCCCTTTATAGCGCTCCAATGCATTGGGTAAAGTATAGTATCATGATACGCCATGTGCAATGAGTGTTGACTCATGCTAATTCAAGTGCAACGAGGGTTTACTCGTGCTTCAAGTGCAATGAGGGTTTACTCATGCTCCATGTGCAATGAGCCTTGGCTCATGCTAATTCAATGTTAAGTGTTGTTGCCACATTTCCATGTTATGATTATCATGCTTTATCATGCCTTTATGTTCATGTTTCTCTTATGCTCTATTGATATGCCAATTGCCTAACATGTATTGTACTCCTCATGTTATTCATTATGTACACCCTTACTGGGCTTTATAGCTCACCCTTTTCTTATGCATGTCCTCAGGTTATCCCATGCAATGCTAAGTACAAAGGAATGTAGTGGTCATGTAAAGGAAGTTTTCAATAAAGATGTTGTATTTCAAGTTTAAAGTTTTTATGTAATGATCCTAAGCCCCAAAGACACTAAACCTCTCGATCTTCTTTATTGTATCAAGTGAAGTTTTATGTAATAAAGCATGTTTAAGTTGTATTAAAAAGCAGGTTTGTCATACCATGGGAATATTTGTGTCTATTTTCGGACCCCATGGAGCCACTTTTAAGTGATAAGGACACTTTATATTAATTTATCTAAAGTACATTAAAAAATGACATAAGCATATATCTGTTAAAAAAACAATTTTTACATAGAGTTATATACATTATATTTTTTACTATAAATATTAATTATAAAGGTAAACATATTTCCTACATAATGGTATTTTTTTTATAATTTTTAGACATTTAGTAATTAAATTTATTTATGGCCCAATATTGATGCAGTATTTTCCTTATTAATGAAATAATCAAATAATTGGTATTATAAAAGTTAAAATAAATATAATTTTAATGTTTTGATTCCATAAATGAATTTTATTGGTTAATATGACATGTTATTATTTCTTATATTAGTTTTTATTGAATTAATAATGTTTTTATGACTTTACCAAAAATCAATTGTTAAATATTGTCATAATTGACATAAATGAGTTTTGAAAACAAGTATTATATTATTAATTGATATTATATTATAAAAATATATGTTTTATCCAAAGGACTTATATCATGATATTTGTATCATTAATGTATCACTTGGTGGTCTCTTGTATGTATATAGTATGTTTATTAACTATATAATATAAAAATACAAAGTGACATAGTAAATTTAAATCTAATTAACTAAGAGTTAAAATTAAATTATAAGGTTAATATAGTGACCCAAACCTATCTAAAATCTATTGGTTGAATGGATTTAGAACCATACTCACCTTATTCTTTTAATAATCCACTTTTGAGAAATTATAAACTGAATATGAATTTATTATAAATCAATAATTTATGTTTTTTCTAAAGAGTCCAACCTCCCCCTTATAAAAGGACACAACTTCTAACCAATTCTTCACACCTTAAAATCATTTTGGTTCGGCCAAAACCTTCCCAAATACTCTCTCAACATAACTAAATTAAACCTAGAGGCCTTAGTTTTATCATAAATCCAACCTAAGTTGCCCTTTTGATCAAATCAAAAGGAAGAACCCGAAGAAGATGTAATGTTTTCACCACACTTTTTCAAGTTCCTTTCTTCTTCAAATTCTTCGTTCTTTGTTATTTCCTTTATAAAATAATAACTAAAGTATCTTCTATATACTATGATGTTATTATAAATATTGTAAAACCATATTCAATATTATATCCATCCTTTGAATGACATGTCACCATACGTGCGTACGTACGACTTACCGTCTCAACGTCGTAGTGTAATTGTTATTCAAAAACATTATTATTTGGATGGATATGATAATGATATTTAATTGATGTAAATAATAAATATAACATGATAATGATTCTGTATATATGATATACCTTCCAATTATATATTATTTTTGTATCAAAATAATGATATTGTCACTCGTGCGTACGTACGGACTACCGTCTCCACGAACGCGATGAGATTCATTCCCCATCATATCCATTCAAGTATAATTCTCATTTGATGATTAAAAATGATGTTTAAGGACTCGATATCATTATGGATATGAATAAGATACAACCTATCCATGTCAAACATATCTTATGTAACAAAACATATTAATGAAAATGACTAATTTAACACCAGAAACGACGATAATACTAAGATATTATTAAAAAAACAATGTTAAAAGATCATATATGATATCATAATTATGTATATGGTTCTTTTATAATTTAGTAACATTTTTTTAACTATTATACAGAATGTTAAAATACTATCGAATAAGGAAAAGTACAAGGTAAAGGTTTATTTCACAATCTCTTCATTATCTGAGGCTGTTTATATGTAATTATCTACTAGGACCTCTTTATCATCAACATCTATGTTTCATAAAAATATATTTCACAACATTTTTACTATTTAATTGAAAATGGGTTAAATTCATTTATACCCTTATGTGTTTTGAAAGGAATCTTTCCGTCATTTTCCAAACAGGGTAATTTTTGTCCTTTTGGACAAATTTAAGGTAAGATTGTTTTTTTAATTATACAACACGTGCGGCTAATTTCTACAATTATAAACTCGTCAAAGCTTCCCATACAAGATTATAAGAATAATTTTAAAGTAAATTTTTTATTTTATGATTATGTTACTTTTAAATTATTTCAAAATCAATATTTTAAGAATTTGTTAAAAGTGTTCTTTATCAAGATCATAATTTTATATGTTTTAAAGATTTATCTTTGAAAATATTTTTAATTAATGTCTATGTTTTAAAAATGATTTTAAGGATTTATTTATATGGACATGAATGTTTTTAAATGATACTTCTTTTCAAAAGTTTCAATGTGGTATGCGATACTTTGATTCAAAAATCTCTTTTAAATTGCTTCCTTTATAAATGTGTGACTTTTCAATGATTTCAAAAAAAGAGATATTTCTCTCAAATAGTCTTTATTTCATCTATGTAAACATCCTTTGATAGATTTTAAGCTTATTGAAGTTGATTTATTATGATACAAAACTTCCATATTGTATTGAAGGTTTTGTGCTGTGTTTTAATGTGGATGTGTTATTTTTATACCATTCATGGTTTATGGAGAAAGTATTGACATTTAGTATGCTAGTTTTAATAAAAATGTTTATGTTATGCTTAAACCTGTTCATATGAGGAATGAATTGGACTCAATAAGTGATTGGTGGAGCCCTCTATAGCTCCTTGATGCATCGGTAGTTCTAATGAGACAAACTAGTGACTTGGCACGACGCCTTGACAAAATCTTATTTGTAGTCTTGGCACGAGGCCTGGATACATGGTTATGATAGTTTAACATTATGAATTCCAACATTATGAAAGTGGTTATTGGTATTTCATGTGATTATACGATTAGTAAAATATCAATGTGATTAAGTAAATGTAATTATTTCAATTTATCTTTTCCATGTTATGCTAAAGTTCAAGTTTAAAAAGATTTGGTTTTAGTTATGCATTACCTTAAATGGTTATGTTTATTTAAGAATGTTTCTGCTATATTTTTATCCTTAAGACACTCGTGGTTATGACACTCCTAGGGGATATGCTTAGGATAATTCAAATTTTCTTTACAAAACATTATGAAGGGTTTATGAGTATATAATTACTCAAATAAAACATTTTTATGATTATGGATTATATCCATAAACTGTTCAATTTATGTTAGGTATTTTACAACTTTGTAATTATTCATTGCAATTCATAAACTGACCTAGTTTATGCTATTGTTTAGAAATGGATCCCAGTAGAAGAAATGTTAACGCCAACAATACGTATGATCCAAAGAGTAAGAAGGATCATATCTTTCACAGTATTAAGCCAACATATAGAATGAAATAGTCTCCCTTGTATTCTCAACATATGAAGAAATAGTATCATGTATTAATAAGATAAGTAAAGAAGTCTCAGAGTCCTATTTCTTTGAAAGGAATCAAGAGAATAAAGGTATGGAAGAGAGAAATATAGATAAAGGGAAGAGGGAAAAGAAGAATTTTCCAATATGTGATAACTATGGGAAGAAACACCCTGGAACTTTACTGAAAGGAATGGGAGTTTGTTATAAGTGTGGAGAAAAAGGACACCATGTACGTAACTGCAAGGGTATGAAAAAGGTTTCAAATGTACAATGCTTCATCTGCAAGGAGTTGGGACACTACGTGAACCAATGTACAAATCATTAGAGTATGCCCCAAATGATGATGTTGGATAATAATCAAGTTATGATACTACCATAGATGAGGAGGAATGATTAGAGTTCTTATGTTGTTATTAGAGAATTATGTCATTTGAGTATTGTATCAACAATGTACTGGTTATAATAATTATGGAGTATATAAGGATTGTAATGCGGTACTATTTCATTAAGAACTTCATGTTTTTTGGAAAAATGAAATGTGACACAATAGTAGGTTAAATTTTTGGAAAATATATGGTTTTTTTTTTCAACCTACCAAGGCAGATCTGATCATGGATTTGGTAACCCAAATCCATGACCCCGAAAAATTTATTAAAAGTAAAGGCAAACATACACTCACATCATAGACCATAGAACCATAATCAGAAAAACATGTGACACACAATGTCACCAAAACATGAAATAGTAAAACCAATACCACGTGAAACACAAAATCCCATCCAAAAATAATGATCTCACACCAAATCCCATCCGCAATTGCCGCTAGTCAGGGTCGACTTTACACTAGCAAATCCCAAATGTCGACACCCATGTGAGATACCCGCAGTCCGAGGTCGCGCTACGCTACTTTCCAAAACAGATTGTAAACTTACCGCAAATCACACCCCGATCATCGCGTCACCGGTTCGCATCCCAAAACAACAGCCTTACTTCCGGCGAAGAATCACTGACGGCTCCTGTTCATTATCAACGACGCAACCTGCGCCCAGATCTCAACGCATTAGACCACCATGGCACTCCAGGAACTCCGACCGCCATCACAACCGATATCTCTTCACGTCAGAAGCCCTAAATATGTGGGGTTCCAGCATCCCCAAGAATGTCGTTAGCCCCGGAAGGCGTCAGATCCACCCGCTAGGACAGGGATCACCAGCCAAACCACCGGGATCCCAAATCCGCGTCAGCATAACATTGACCCACCACGTCAGCTGCAGTGCGTAACCATCAATGCCTTCTCCAGGATTTGTTTTCCGTCTTAAACCAAACGAACCAGAGTCCACAGCCAACGCTCCTCCCGACATTTCACTCATCTTATGCATCGTTCCACAGCTCCGTCGCTGATGTAAACTCAGATTCTGACCGAACCATTGTTCACAACCAACACCCTGTTGTTTCCAACCTTCACTCATCTCCTGAATGCTCCCATCGCTTGAATTAACTCCCCTTTCTTCCCTCGTCTCTATATTGACCCCATCACTTGAGTTACCTCCAATTTCTTCAACAGATTCAACCTTATAATGAATGCCACAAGCTGCAAACATCTCGAAATGGCCAACAACTTCATCATAGATCTTGATTGCAAAACAGTAGTGATCCCCATTGGAACCTAGAGAGAGATGCTCTCTATTCTTGAGAGAGAGTCTCTCCATCAATCCCCTTGGAAAATATATGGTTGAATGAAAGATAAACCATAATATGATTCTGATATTGAGGTAGTGATTTTGGAATAAAACATGATTGATTTGGATAAATTATATTGGACATTCTTGACTACCTTGAAACTGATTAATGATTTATATATTCCATCATTGTTGGAGTTTACAAAAATTTTGGATATAAGGATTATATCCAGTATTCTAGAAGTGATAAGGGGTCATGAATGTAATCAATAAGGTTTTATGGTATTTCAGGATGTTGCAGTGTTTTAATAGAATACATGATGAAGGTGTTCACATGCAATTACGTGGAAAAAAGGATCTTCATTGTGTTTACCTACCTTATAAATTTTGGACTGTGAGTTTGGACAGAAGTATTTTGGAAAAGTCTAGTTTGAGATTATTTTTGTATTTCCATAAAAAGGACAACCCAGAGGTTGTGCGGCAACCAGTCGCGTCCAGTAAGGTTGTGAGACGTGAACCCACAACTAAAGGGCGACAAGGGTGTATCACCTACCACTGACCCACGTGATGTCTTGGATTGAATAATGGAGTTTTTTTAATGGTTATGCTAGATGATTTATAATTTCATTTTTTTGAACCCTATAAGAATAGGATAAATAGAAAATTTTTTTATGTCCTATTATCTTTTAGAGTGAAAGATGAGTTTGTGGCAGAACATAGTTAAAGGATCAGACTCTACTTGTCAAGTATATATTATTCCTCTTCTCTTATTCAATGATTAAATTAATTCTTATACTTTAGTGAAGGGATCTTAAAACAAAAAAATGTGTTATCCTAATACCTCATGTTTTGTTGAACTGGTGGTACTTTAAATCATCATAGATTGATGAATTTAAGGCCCTCAATTTTACACTTGTTCGTGATTGATGACCTCAATCACTATCTATAAATATTTATGTTTTCCTCTAATTATATGTCTCTAATTTCCACAAATGTTCTCCTAATTGAGATCATAATTCGGTGTTGACCCTTTCATTTCTCTTTTCCTCTTATTAAGAATAAATTTTATTAACCCAATTTCCAATTTGGGTTTTCCCACAAAGATAATTTCTATTTTCAACCTTTTATTTTTGAAGAGAAATTTCAAATTGCGAGGAGTCAATTTATTGAATGAGGTTAGAATGTATCACCCCAAGATTCCATGATGTATTTACCTTTGAATAATGCAATACCTTGCATTGTATGCAACTTCGAGATTCTAACACATCGTGACCAATAAAAGTATCTGTTATGAATAGTAATTCCCACTTTTAGAAATTTTATAAATTTTATCTCTCAAAATGGACTTCATTTTTGGATTTGGAATACCAAAATTATCCTAGGGTAAAATTTTGGTACATTTTGGATAACTTTTCTATTTTGATGAATAGTGAATATTAGTGAATTTTAATTAAAAACAACTTTTTTAATAAAAATAATTAATAATGATAAATTATGAATTTAAGTGGTTTTAAATTATATTTAGAATATATATTTTACCATTTAATACAATTTTTTTCATTGGACACAATTTCACATTTAAAACGGACATAAACAAGTTTCAGTCTTTTGATAGTTATTATCTCTTAAAAACACGCTTTTTGTTTTAACAATGGGAATTAATTTTAAATTAATTGCTGCCACTTCTGTGTATTGAATTTAGAAAAATGGATTCCATATTTGGAATCAGGAGGTCCAAATTTTTTAAATAGGTAACTTTTATTTTTAGACATTTTGAATAATTACTTCGGTAAATATTTTATTCAACATGGTTAAAGGGTAAATCCGGTAAAAAAGGGTAAAACAATAATATTGTAATAATAATAAATTAACCTAAAATTTATCCTAACCTTATTTTTTGATACATGTCAGACCATGGGCATCTTTGTGTCAATTTTGGGACCCCATTGATCCACTTGTAGGTGATAAGGACACTTTATATTAATTAAGTTAAAGTAAATACAAAAATGACATAAGCATATATCATTTTGAAAAACAATTTTTACATAGGGTTATATATGTTATATTTTTTGACTAAAATTATTAATTAGAAATCTAAAAATATTTCATACATAATGGTATTTTATTTAAAATTTTTAGACATTTAATAATTATATTTACTTATTACACAACAATGACGCAATATTTTTCTTATTAATGAAGGAATCAAATAATTGGTGTTATAAAAGTTAAAATAAGTATAATATGAAATTTTTGATGCCATAAATGAATTTTATTGGTTAATATGACATGTTAGTATTTCTAAAATTAATTTTTTCTTTATTAATAATGTTTTAATAAATTCACCAAAAATCAATTATTAAATATTGTCAAAATTGACATAAATGATTTTTTTTAAAACAGTATTATATTATTAATTGATATTCTATTCCTAAAAATATAAGGTTCAGCAAAAGGACTTCTATAAAGATAGTAATATCATTAATTGACCAATTGGGGGTCTCTTGGATGTATATAGTACGTTTATTAACTATATAATATAAAAATACAAAATGACATGGTAAATGTCAATCGAATTAACTAAGAGTTAAAACAAAAAGGTAAGGTTAATATAGAGACTCAAACCTGTCTAAAATATATTGGTTGAATGTATTGCGACCCATCCCCAACTTATTCATTTAATAATCTACTTTGGAGCCATTTAAAACCGAATATGAATTTATTATAAATTAATACTTTACGTTTTTCCTAAAGAGCCCCTCCTCCCCCTTATAAAAGGACACAACTTCTAACAAATTATTAACACCTCCAAAGCCTTTTGGTTCAGAAAAACCCTCCCCAAATACTCTATAAACATCCCTCAATTCAACCTAGAGGGCTTATTATGATCATAAATCCATCCTAAAGAGTCCTATTGATCAAATCAAAAGTAAGAACCTGAAGAAGAGGTAATGTTTTCACCACCCTTTTTAATGTTCCTTTCTTCTTCAACTTCTTCATTATTTGTTATTTCCTTTCTAAAATAATAACTAAAGTATATTATATATACTATGATTTTATTATAAATATGGTACAACCATATTCAGTTTTCTATCCATCCTTTTAATGACATGTCACCATACGTGCGTACGTACAACTTACCGTCTCCACGTCGTGGTGTAATTGTTATTCAAAAACATTATTATTTGGACGGGTGTGATAATGATATTTAATTGATGTAAATAATAAATATAGAATTATAATGATTCTTTATATATTATATAACATCCAATTATATATTATTTTAATATCAAAAGAATGATATTGTCATTCGTGCATACATACGGACTACCGTCTCCACGAACGCGATGAGATTCATTCCCCATCGTATCCATTCAAGACTAATTCTCA
Organism: Viscum album; assembly: GCA_963277665.1. Lineage (NCBI taxonomy): Eukaryota > Viridiplantae > Streptophyta > Magnoliopsida > Santalales > Viscaceae > Viscum > Viscum album. Next base: position 632,131,099 of record OY728138.1, on the reverse strand, counting down.
TTTGATGATAAAAAATAATGTTTAAGGACATGATATCATTATGGATATGATTAAGATACAACCAATCCATTACAAACATGGCTTATGTAACAAAACATATTAAAAAAATGAATAAGTTAACATCCAAAACGACGATAATACTAAGATATTATTAAAAAAGAAATGTTTAAAGATCATATATGATATCATAATTATGTATAAATTTCTTGAATAATTTAATAACATTGTTTTAACTATTATATAGGAATTTACCATACCATTGAATAAGGAAAAGTAGAAGTTAAATGTTTATTTCACAATCTCTTCATTATCTGAGGTTGTTTATGTGTAATTATCTACCGGGACCTCTTTATCTTATACATCCATGTTTCCTAAAAATATATTTCACAATTTTTTTACTATTAACTAAAAAATGGGTTAATGTTATTTATACCCGTATGTGTTTTGATAGAATCTTTCCGTCGTTTTCCAAAAAAGGTACTTTTTGACCATTTTGACAAATTTAAGGTAAAAATGTTTTTTTAACTTATACGGAGAGTGCAGCTAATTTCTACCATTATAAACTTGTAGAAGCTTCTCTTACAAGCTTATAAGAATATTTTGAAAGTAAATGATTTTTTTTATAAATATATGAATTATAAATTATTTAAAAATGAATATTTTAAGAATTTCTGAAAAATACTCTTTATCAAGATCATAATTTTAAATGTTTTAAAGATTTATCTTTCTAAATATTTTTGATTAATGTCCATGTTTTCAAAATTATTTTGAGGATTTATTTATATGGGTATGAATTTTTTGAAATTATATTTATTTCCAAATGTTTCATTGTGGTATGGGACACTTTGATTCAAAAATCTCTTTTAACTTGCTTCCTTTATAATTGTGTGACTTTAAAATTAAATTAAAAAAGAGATATTTCTCTCAAATAGTTTTGATTTCATCTATGTCAACATTTTTTGATGGATTTTATGCTTATTTAAGTTGATTTATTATGATCCAAAACATCCATATTGTATTGAAGGTTTTGTGATATGTTTGACTATGGATGTGTTATTTTTATACCATTCATGGTTTATAGAGAAAGTATTGACATTTTGTATTCTAGTTTTAATAAGAATGTTTATGTTATGTTTAAACTTGTTCATATGAGGAATTAATTGGACTTAATAAGTGATGGGTGTAGTCCACTACAGCTCCTCGATGCATCGGTAGGTCTCATGAGACAAACCAGTGACTTGGCACGAGGACTTAAAAAAATATTATTTGTAGTCTTGGCACGAGGCCTTAGATACATGGTTATGATAGTCTGGAGTTATGCATTCCAGCATTTTGTATGTGGTTATTGATATTTCATGTGATTATTCGATTAGTATAATATCCATGTTATTATGTAAATGGCATTGTTTCAATTTATTTTTGCCATGTTATGTTGAAGTTCATGATTAAAAGTATTTTGTTTTAGTTATGAATTACCTTAAAAATATATGTTTATTTAAGAAAGTTTCCCCTATATTGTTATCCTTATTGAGCATCTGAGATCACCCCTTTCAATATTTTATTGTTCCCATGATGTAAAGAAGTATTTTATGAATGACGTGCAGGGATAGTATGAGGGAATATGAAGACATGATTTTGTTGCAGTTTTTCACTTTATTATGTAATGTAATACTTATTAATGTATCTAGTGTTTCCAATGCTACTAAACTAATTGGTCTTTCGAGACTTCATCTTTTGTTATCATGCCAATGTTATGTAATAATGCACCGACTCTGGGTAACTGGGGTCGGAGTGTTACATCTAGCTCACCCCAGTGGAGGACGTGCGAATCATCGTGCAGATACCGTCGGAGCTGGGACACATGGAAGACATCATGCACCCTTTGCAGCGGTGGTGGAAATGACAGCTGATAAGCCACCTCGCCAACCCACTGCAACACCTCAAAAGGTCCGATGAACCTGGGAGAAAGCTTACTCCCCCCACAAAACCTTCTCAGCCCACGTCAAGGGGAGACCTTCAAGAACACGTGGTCCCCAACCTCGAACTCCAAGGGTCTCCTCTTATCGTCGGCATAAGACATCTGCTGGTCTTGAGCTGCCTTAATCCTCTCTCGTATAAGCTAAACCTTCTCTTTCATGATTTTCACCACCTCCGGGCCAAGAACACCTTCCTCCCCGACCTCTGTCCATCACATGGGTGAGCGACATGGCCTTTTATACAAGGCTTCAAATGGAGCCATGCCAATTGTAGAGTGATCACTATTATTATAGGAAAACTCTACCAGTGTCAAGTGCCGCACCCACGATCCCCCAAAATCAAGGACACATGCCCGTAGCATGTCCTCCAACATCTGGATGGTGCGCTCTGTGTGTCCATCTGTCTGGGGGTGGAAGGCAGTGCTAAGTCATAGCTGGGTGCCAAAAGCATGCTGCAATCCCCTCCAGAATCGTGAGGTAAACCATGCATCCATATCTGAGACTATTGACCTTGGAACTCCATGCAATCGCACCACCTCATCCACATATCTTCGTGCTAAAGCATCCAGTGCACTCGAAAGTTATCCGACTTCACCAAAAGGAGGGAAGGTACAATATCTTGCCAGAATGTGAGCCGACTTCGTCAACTGTCCACCACAACCGATATATCATTGCAGCCTCCTTGAACCCTAGGTAGCCCTGTGACTAAATCCATCAAGATGTCGTCCCACTTCCACTCGGGGCCATCTAAGGCTTGCAAAAAACCGCCTGGAACACGGTGTTCAGCCTTCACTTGCTAACACACAAGGCACTTGTCCACAAACTCTACCACCATCCTCTTTACCCCAGGACACCAAAATTGTCCCCTCAGGCCCTGATACATCTTGGAAACTCCCGGGTGCACTGCCTGGGGTGAGTTGTGGAACTCACCACGAACTCTCTCACGCATCGCCTCTGGAATGAACAACTTCACTTAGAAAAGCATCTGATTCTGAACATTCTCTACCAATCCTTCTAGGGCATCACCTTGGGTAACCTGGTCATGCATCACTTCACTTTCTGAGTCTTCCCACTGGGACTCTGCCACCTGCCGTAGAAGATAAAATTGCACTATCATCTAATACAGGAAACCTCTACCAATGTCCATCCTCACATCCAGGTGTAGGGTAGCCAATTCCTCTATCACCATCCAAGCATCTGCTGACATTCAAACCGCATCCTTCTATGAATTCATGCTCAAGGCATCGGCCACTACATTCCCTTTTCCTAAGGTGTAGGAAATCTCTAAGTCATAGTGTTGAAGGAACTCCATACACATTTGCTTTCATAAGTTCAGGTCCCACTGAGAGAAGAAATACCTCAAACTCTTGTGATCCGTGAAGACCAAAAAATGCTCCCAGATAAGGTAATGCCACCAAAAATTTAGTGTGAACACGACCACCACAAGCTCCAGTTCATGGGTGGCATAATTACTCTCATGAGGACATAACATCCTAGACCCATAGAAGATCACCCCTTTCCGCTACATCAACAAACATCTGAGCCCTTTCCATGAAGCATCAGAGAATACCTCATACGCTGCCCCTTCTTCTGGAAACCTCAACACTGGGGCACTAACCATATTCTCCTTCAGATAACTGAAGGGTGCCCCACACTGATCATCCCAATGAACGCTTGGTCCTTCTTGGTCAAAGCTGTCAAAGGTGAAGCAACTCGGAAGATGTTGGCTACAAATCTCCGTTAGTAACCTTCCAGCACAAGGAAACTACGAACCTCCACCACGTTCTGGGGTGATTCCCAAGAAACAACAGCCTCGACCTTCAATGGTTCCACTGTTCTCCCCTGATCGGACACCACGTGCCCATGGATGTTCCCTTCTCACATCCAGAACTTGCACTTGGACAACTTCCCATATATTTGGTTCCATCGGAGGACCGCTAAACCCATAATCAAGTGCATAGTGTGATCCTCCTCTGATCTTGAGTATATCAAGATGTCGTCAATAATCACGACTACGAACCGGTCCAGATATTCCCAGAAGATTGAGTTCATTAGTTACATGAATATAGTTGGAGCATTCGTAATTCCAATGACATGACTGCAAACTCAAAGTGGCCATATCTGCACCTGAAGGCCGTCTTCGAGATGTCACCCTCCTTCAGCCTCAACTGGTGATATCCTGACCGCAAATTGATCTTAGAGAACCATATCCCCCTCTTCAACTAGTCAATGAGATCTTCTATCCTTGGAAGAGGGTAGCGATTCTCGACAGTCAACTGATTCAGCCTCCTATAGTCTATGTATAGCCTGAGACCACCATCTGCCTTCTTCGTAAACATGACTGGAGCACCCGATGGTGACGCACTTGGTCAAACAAAACCCTTCTTCATCAGATCGTCAATCTGAATCCACAACTCTAGGTACTCAGAAGGTTCGATCTGGTAGGGGGCCATCGAAATTATACTAGCACCTGGCTACAAGTCTATCCCAAACTCGATGTCAGGTCGAGGGGGTAGAGTCGTCACCTCCTCAGGGAAGAATTACATGAACTCACTGATGATCCCTAGAACATCCACCATCTCGGTATCCACCGACTCCACTGATAGCTCAGCTAATAAAGAGAGGAGGGGTTCCCCTCTCTTGTTGCTCCCCTGGAAACCCCGTTCGTTGATGAATGTCACCTTTCGGTCGCCCAGGTCTGAAAACACAACCCTTCCTCGAAAGCAGTCAATGATGGCACATATAGAGAACAACCAGTCAATTCCTAAGATGACATCGTATGGGTGTATCTGCAAAAGTAGAAGATCCCTGACTGACTGATGTGACCCTATCATCAGTCTCCATCCCCCAAAAACATACAACATGTCAGTTTGACCTCTGACTGGTGTGATTAGCACCGGGGGCACATGAAGTCTCTCAGCGTCTAAACCCAGAGCATGGGCCAGACTGGGTGTAACAAAGGAGTTTGAAGCTCTTGTATCGAACAAGGCATATGCAAGGGTACTAAACATGCTGATCGTACCTCGAATGACCTCCGGCCCTGCTGGAACTGCTACCTCCGCAGCACGCAACTGCCCGCGCCCATCTCTTCTGCCTCTCGGCTATCGGCCGCCTCCCCGACCATGACCTGATCAATGTCCCTGAAGAGCGCCCTGTGGTCGGCATCCTCCTACAATGTCTGCCCTCGAAGGAGTGGCAGCTCGCTGACCATGCTGATGTTGAAAGATCCTGGCTGGAAACAGCTGCGGCTGAGGTGGGTGCTGAACCTGCCCACCGCCGCCATACTGCACTCTGTCCGGACACTAATTTCGAAGGTGCCCATGGCTTTCACATATGAATCATCTTGGTCCTGGGCCTGAAAAGAAATGGCGAGGGCCAGGAGATCGGAACTGGAACTGCTAGGGCCTATTCTCTTCTAGTCAAAACATAAAGGGTCCTGATACTGGAGATTTGCTGATGACGGCCTTCCCCCTTGACGAGCCTGACAGGATTCCCTCTCGCGATACACCTCCCAGCGTGTGCATCATGTCCACCACTTCAGCCTTCTTCTGTACCTCTAAGTATGTCGGCAAAGTGAAGGGTGTAACAGTATACTGGAGGGAAGGTCGGAGTGCATCCTCCAAACTTCTCACCCGAGACTCCTCATCTGGAATGAGGTTCGGAGCAAAGCGGAGGAGATCCTAGAACTTGATCCCCAAATCTATAACTGACATACCCCACTACTGGAAGGATAGTAGCTTCTACCACTTCTTAGATTTCATCATATAAGAGAGAAATTCCACCTGAAACTCCTTCTCAAAATCAGCCCGTGTCACCTCAGCCTCCATCTCCTCCCCCAGATAAAGCATCCACCACTGACGTGCCGCTCCCCACATCTAGATCATAGCTAGAGGAACCCAATACTCCACTAGAACCTAGATCAAGCTGAAAGATATCACCAGCTCTTCTAGCCAGCTCTCCATTTCCATGTCAGAGGTGTTACCCTCATACTTCCCGAGGGTCTGTCACTGAAAGGCATGGAGTATCTTTTGCCACTGATCATCCTCCTCTTCTCAGTTAGCCCTCCATCGATCAGCTGAGTCAACCTCCTGGGCCTCGATCACCTGCACAACTCATGGTCATCTCCCAAGTGCCATAGCTGCAAGGTAGACAATGAATGCCTAAGCCTGAGTAGTGTAGAATATTGTTCTTAAATTTTCTTAGACTTCATTATTTATTTTGAATCCCCAAGACACCCATGAAACATAAGAACACAAGTCATTGTGATGTATGTACCTTTCCTAGGGTCTCTACCCTAGAATCAATGTAGCCTCACTTGGTCGTTCGGTAGGTCCAGAGTCCTTACATCGGATCATGGGGGGCCCTAAAATCCCCTGTCCTAACCGGTCTTCTCTGGCCTAATTGACGCACCAAGGTCACCCAACACTGTTTCCCTACCACCCCATGCAATCTTCACTGTGCCTAACTCCGGAATCCATCCTACCTCTCAACCTCACTCCTCTGATACCAATCTTTCATGACCCGCCTTCACTAAAAAGATGTAAAGGACAGCAGATTGCCAGACCCTTCTTTCTTTAAGTTGAAGGAGTGATAATTATTACCGAGACCCACCTTCAATACATCCCGGAGTTGGGACTCACACCAAGGGTATAGAATCACACACAATATGGAAGGCATTACCCTTTTTATTTTAATAGGATCGAGAGATAAGATAACAACCCCAACAATAACAAAGCTAAAAGTAAAGGTAAAGCCAAAATTAACCCATTCCCATATGCATGTTCAATATTAAATTATACAAGCCACAAAAACATCAAAGGTAAGTACCAATAAAAGGAAATAAGATAACAACAACTGCCCCGAGGTATGAGCTAGTACGGTCATGCACGATCCCTGAAGTCCTCCTGGAAACCTAAAAGTAGTTTTATATACGTAGGGTGAGAATACAAGTATACTCAGTAGGGAAAAACGAAATCTCTCGTGCATAAGTGGGGGAAAATTCTAATTCCCTGGGAGAAAAGAGAAACCAAATCACCTAGAAAGGAAAACTATCCACCCAAGCCTCAATAAGGAACACTCCCCAAATAACGCAAGGCAAGTAAATTATAGTAATAGCACATCGATATTTGGGTACCCTATGACAATTTCCCACTGGTTATTGAATACATCTTACGCATTGAACCAACCCTTCCATTCTCACCGCAGTCCCACTGCCAAACCCCACACGCACACACCTGGGCCATAACCTCACCGCAGTCCCACTACCAAACACCACCCCCACACACCTGGGCCATAACCACTACCCCACCCGCAGACACCTGGGACACAACCACCATGCGTAACCACACCCGCAAACACCTGGGTCAGAACAACTACTACCACGCCCAAAGAATCTTGGGCCTCATCCTGAAGACACTTGGGAAACAACCTGCCCGCAAACACCAGGTCCAACCTCCGTAACCACCCTGCCCAAAGATTCTTGGGCTAATAATGGAGTTTAAGCCATCACAGCTTGCCCGAAGAGTCTTGGGCTATTCGAGAAATGGAGTAGAAAGGAGCTAATAACTAGACACTCATAGGAGTGTTGGGAAAAAAACCTCCCCATGAAATGGGGTGTTCAGCACTAAGTGCTCAACTGGGATGGGGCGCGAATAATAAACATATGAAATACAATATATGTATAGGTAACAGGTACTCATATTAACCTAGGGGCTTCAAAACCTATGCTCAAACACCCTCGTTAATATTGATTCATAATGAAAAGCACAACACTAACGACCAAGTCACAACTCATCCCCAAAAAACCAATTCCCTATTTAAACCATTCTTGTTTTCATGTTCAAGTGATCCCATTTGGATGAAAACTACACTACTGGGCAACAAAAAGGAACAACCACAAGCCAGAGAAGAGAAATAACCCAACATCAATTTAAGAATTCACACCCGGTTCTCTTGTATAGTTACACAAAAAAAAAGAGGATTATTGAGATTCCTCAAAGTACTAGAACTAGAGAAAACCTCATAAAAGGAATAAGTGAGATCCCCCGATGTACTGGAAACAAGGAAGACCCCGAGACACAACCATGTGTCCCCAAAACCAGGAACAAATGATTTCTCATCAATAGAAGATCCCACCCGAGTTTGTGGCACAGTGGAGAAAACACACAGCTTCGGATTCACAACCAACAATGGTACCAAAACAGATAATCCCATCCTCTCCCACTTTCCCCATAATCCTCGAACAAAACAACACCCACTACCAAAAAAGAGTTGGAAAACTTCCAGGTTTAAGCACATCATTTATTATTTTCTTCTTTTTGTTGGTTAGCTAGGGTGACCTTACATTGTTTTATGTTCATAGGACATCCATTTAATCCACCGAGTTCACATGATAAACAAATTTCTATGTTATAGCCATTTAATCTTTACAGGACATAAGAGTTTATTAGTGCACAAAGAAGACCACCAATGGCCAAAATTTTCAGTGAGCATAGGCCCTCAAAATTCACAAAACATATAAACATAAAAGAGTACGACTAAACATCGATCACACCCCTCCCATTTATTCTTTAAAAATATGTTTGTCATCTTCGTTATTGTTCGGTTTCGTCCATTCCCCTAGAAATAGTAGAGTACCCACCCCACATGATACACAGAAAGGTGATAGGAAGGAAAAAATACATACTTTATTGATCTAAAATCAAAGTTTTTCTCCACATGCCAAGAAAAGGGATGTGCGGCTTGTAGGGGAGGAAATCTGTGGACTCCAAGACGTGCATAAGGCTCTAGCAGAGGCACACCACAAGCCATAGGAATAAGGACTCCAAGCGAACTAGTAAGAAGAAAGAAATTCAATTGAGAAGAAAATAAGAACTCTAGTGGGAGATATAAATAGGTGATCGGGATATGGAATTTTTGAACGCCTGAAAAAACGGATCCAGGTTTCCTACGTGGGTGGGTAGTTACACACAATGATATTAAGGTATTATTTAATACCCCACATCGGGGAGGCTTGTTGGGTTTTTTTAGGAATTAATTATGGGATTTAAATGAATTTAAAAAGGGTATTAAATTTAATTTACTTCAAAAGATACATTACAGGTGCAGAATCATCAGGTACTAGAAAAAATGAAATGAAAGGCTCAGTGAGGGGAAACAGTGCCACTGTCACGGTGTCACCCTCACGGTGCCACTTTCACGGTGTCACCCTCACAGTGCCACCGTCATGGTGCCACCGTCACAGAGCCACCATGACCAGTGCACCCGTCATAGTGCCACCGTGACTAGTGCCACCGTCACAGTGCCGCTATGACCTATGTCAACGTCACAGTGCCACCGTGACCAGTGCCACCGTCATGGTGCCACCGTCACCAGTGCCACTGTCACGGTTCCACCATCATGGTGGAGCCGTGTTTTTGGTAATATAATGTCCAGGGGGTCCGGGCCATTATATGAAGGCACTTTATGACCTAAAATATATCTTTTAGCTAGCACCAACCATCCATTTCTCTTCATCATCTAGGCGATGAACCCCTGCTATTACGAACATCCAAAAAACACATTTCCACTATAAGGGTGACCTATGAAAAAAAAAAAATAACATAATGTAAATATAAACTAGTTCTGCATATTTGTGTGTGATAATACCCATTAATTTCTTATGATATAATCAATGAATGTTAAAAAAATCCTAGATATTCCCTAAAACATGTTCTAAAACGTACTCCATCCACCTACAAAAATACTATCAAATTCTTTTTAAGACCTAGAATGTTTCCCACCTCCTTCAAAATAAAATATCACCCATTTTTCATTATATCCTTCACTTATCCATTTCATATAATTTTAATATATTCAACATTAACATGATGCACCCCACCAAAATTTATAAATACATGATTTGATATGCATTTGGTTTCTTATATGGAATGGAAGGAAGATTTGGAGTATATTATTTAGGATTCCATTTGAGTAGAAGAACATGAATTTTGGTTTATAAAATTATATACTATAAAAAATAGTTTTCTAGCATGATTAAATTTCATGGTACCCTTCCTGACATGAAAATAAATCATGATCCAATCGCACATTCTATAATTCGAAAAACATAGGCCCATTTCAAAAATACTTCCTTCTACTCTTCTCTCTTGATTTTATCATTAATTTATTTAAAATATTTTGATGAAGATATTGTATAATTCAATTTTTATTTAGTAAATCACTAGAATAATCTTAATGCTATCTTCTTCATAGAACGTCATTGATAATAATGTTCCAAAAATTTGTGAACACCATGTCATTCATTCCAATTAAACTAATGAAAATTTTTATAATAGACTTTAAGATTATACTAAGGATGATGACAAAAAAATCACCAAAACATCATCAATTATTTTAATGATGGCTCCATATTAAGTTGGATTTATTCAATAGATATAATGCATACCATCTCCTTGATAACCTCATTTTGAAAATATTCTTCTTCAAGAACACTTTATTCAAGGATATAGGTTTATCATTTATATCTTTTGGGTCTTCATTAATAACCATTCTAGTTTTCTCCACCTTAATGTTGAAATTAATTTACCAAAATTATAATTTCTGTATAACACCATGTTCCTTCCGTCCTAGATTTTCCATGCACATTTATCCATTTCTTCTTATTTTACATCCTTTAATGGAAGCTCCAAATCATTATGAATATGATACTATTCAAAATTACTTTTCGAAAAAGATAAATATGATTCCTTAAATTTTTCTATCCATACCTTTCTGTCATCTAAATTAGTAATTCTAAAAACAACTACACCCTCTAAAATTAGTAATACCTTTGATAAATAAAAATAATATGAACTTATGAGTGAACTGTTATTCCGATTTTCAACCAATCCTCAGATTCTACTTGATGAGAATTACCCACACTGGCCTTTTAGTTTGCAAGATTTTGTTTTTGAAATAGAGTCACTCTAGTGAAATCATATTCCAAATGGAACTCTCCAAATCATAGTATTTTGGAATATGGATGAAAAGAATTCAGGAAAATCATTGCACTATACTAAAATAAGATTTATACTAATTCACTCAAATAGATATATAACATCCATGAAAATAAATTAAATGTATGTAGGAAAGGAACACTTTTGTTTTACATGGTTCGGACTAAAATTCCTTTATCCACTATAGAAATAATTAATCACCACATTTCTACAAAAGAAAAAGTTTTAAACTTTTCACTATTGAGATAGGTGGATTATAAAAAAAATTCATGTTATATAATAATAATTTATACCCCTCCTTCATTTTATAAGAGATTATGATCCAGTAATTTGGTTTCAGAAACCTCTGAGAAATGTGGGATTCTATCTATTCCACTATTTCTACTACTGATCTCTGATACCAATATTCATTGTGACCACCACCCCTAGAAAATCAGTAACCTCTAAACAGTACATTAAACACTTTATATTTTTTGTGAGACCCAAGTGAATGTTTGAAAAAATTATTCTTAAATTTTAACACATTAGAAGAAACAATTTCCAAACAACCTCTTCCCTATAACATCCTTACATAAACATTGTAGAAAACACTATCTCTAAAACTACTTCATAGAACTGAAAAAAATCCAAAACCAGTCAATCTAATCTAATGAATAGTATCCACTATATTAGGCTTCACACATTCAAAAATATTCATAACCAGTTGTGAAAAAATGAATGATTCTATCACACCTGAATTAATACATGAAAATACATGGTATAAGTCCCAAAGACCCTATCTTAGACAGTCGATATCTACGCCCTTCGGTCGAATAAGGGTAACACAATTATAAATAACTATCCTAGTCTTATACCCTAGATATGGACTCCTGAAATGTGTGTATAATTTGGAGTACCACTGTACTACATTTATTACACCTTTCCAAGGGTAGAATGACTACCTTCACACAGTATAATAATAGATTAACTATATAGGACACTTTGAGGTGATTTCTTTAAAAAATAATTAGTTACATGATCAGACGTATCTTCTTGACTCTCTCATTAATAGAAAAGACACCAACAGATTTTTAGATGATGTTACATTTTTCATAATAATAACACATCTTCAATGGATAATGACACAATAATTAGATACACCCAAATATTATATTCTAATAAAAAAATTTATAATTCTTCACTCATGGTGGTAGAGATAAACCATATCATCCACTACCAAATGTATCACCTCCAATTAAAGAGTAATTAATTTTCTGCTTCCTAACCCTACAAAATAAATTCTGGGATCTAATAAAGTACCAATACATTTTATTTAATACCCCAATATTTTAACAGAAAACTATGTCTGGCAGCATACACTATAGGCCACACTAAGAATTAACAATGGTGAAATATTTCCTTTAAATATTACTATAATAACCTAGTAGTTGAATTTTAGGGTATGAATATGTGTAACTAAGTTATTATTATATATATATATATATTATAAAAAATATGTGGATATATTCTTAGGAGATATGTACTAAATTTTAAAAAAATCATTTTCTTCCCTGAAAATATTTTTTCACCAAAAAGGGTTAAATTAGTTTTTTAGAGAATATTATAATACATCTCTTCCACATTTATAAATCATATATGATAATAAGTGTGTAATTTTTTAATTCTCCATATAAAAATATATAAGGTTGATGGTTTGGTACTTTTTGAAAATTAAGATATTTCAATAAATATGGAAATTAACGATTATATAAAAAAATAACTTTGTGTCATCAACTATTTTCAAAGTACCATTTTTTTAATTAATTTAATATTTTCATTAATTAATTTATATTAAATAACTATAATTAATTTCATTAAATGTAATTAGTTTTAATTTTTACAAAAAACTATTTTTACTATATAAAATGATTTTTTTAGAAAAGAATTATTTCTCATCACATTTTAAAAGAAATATTTCAAATTAATTTATGATAATTATTAGGATTTAATTTAATAAAAATTATTATATATTTTAAATATTTATTTTCGTATTTTTAAATTGGTTTAAATTATTTTTTTTTATAATGAATATAACCCAGGACTAAAATGTTTTCATCACGGTAAGGGTAAAATGGATAGAATAGGGTAACAACTATTGAATAAGGATTAAAAATCATCCATATACTTGTTTATATTTATTTGGGTGAGTTTAATTTTCCAACTCATTTATATATTTTACAATATGGTAAGTTGGTGCAATTTTCTTTAAAAATGACTTTTCTATTATTTAAAATAAATAAAAAACTAAAATTTCTCTTTCTAAGGTTTAATATCTTGACAATGACATCACAATGATAAAAATAAATCTAGAATTTTTTAGTGGTTATTTTATAATATGAAATTTTTCTTAATATATTAATTTATTTTATTTTTTTGGTGATGAATCAATTACCTTAAATTATTTTTCAATGTCAACCATTTGCTTGTGCAATAATTAGAAAAATAATGTAAATGATTTTAAATTCATATAAGGTAATATTATTCCTTGATTTATGGTTTTAAATATATATTTTAGATAAATATAAATTATTATTAATTATTATTAAATATTTTTATACAGATTTTACTATCATGTTATTTTTCAAAATCATATTACGTGAATAATCTTAAAAATGACATTAATTTAATTTTATGAAATATAATATATTATTAAATTATTTTAATGTATAAAATTATTATATTTGTCTAATAGAATGGTACATGGATGATCATATAAAAAAATTCAACATATGGTTTAATTTTCTTTTTATTATCCCTTTATTAACCTTTAATTAATAATAAAACAATTGTATCATGGTTATAATTAAATGGTGTAATTGGAGGTTAAAACTGATAGATAAGGGTCAAGATATTACCTAAAAATGTATATATTTTATTATATGAGATCATTTAGACAAATATATATATATATATATATATTAGATTCAAACTATATCAATTTATATCTACTTAAAATTTAAAATTAATTAAAATTGATTTAATATTTTTCCTAATTCTGAGGGTTCCCCTCCCCTCACTTATAAAGGAACATCAACTATACTATCTTCCAAAAACATCCTAAGAAATAAAACTCAACCAATATCTACCTAAATAACTTCCAAAAATTATTCATAACTTTATATCACTGGTGGTCTCATGAAAATACAAAAATATAAGTCTTATGGTGTTTATCGAAGGTAGTTTTCTAAATTTTTGGTATTCCTCTTAACCGAGAATTACCATTTTACCTATTCTTCAACCTCCTTCAAATCTTATTCAACCATGATGATAAGATAAAATCAGTATCTCTAATATAGTAAAATTTTATTATGACCATTTTTCATCTCCTTTCACATCCCATTGGAATGGAAAACATCATTTGTGCATGCTTATAGACTACCACCTACATGGAGCGATGTGTTTCATTTTTCATCACTACCACTCATATGTGTTTATAATGATATAATTTTTGTATCTATTTGATATTTATGACAAAATTAAAATTTTGGAAATAGAATATATCATGTATTTTTATTCCATTAATTTTTTTTGAAAAAGATAACATCATTCATGAGTATGGGTGGATAACCACCACCACAAAGTAATGAGATTCATTTTTCATGTAAGACTTTCATGGGTGTCTATAAAATTGTATTTAAAGTATAAAAATTATAAATATTTTATGATTAGTATTATTTAGATAATGGAACAATGAAGTCTTTGACCATGTTCATCCTAAGAAATTCATTTTGAAACTACGAACTAAACGTACAAATACCACATAACATGGATTTAACTGATTACGTAATCAAAAACGTTGATGAAAGAAATGATATAAATGGTTTAATGAAAAATTAATGAATATGTAAAATGTTTTTAAATATTTAAATATTAAATATATGTTAATTATACTGGTGTTAAAGGACATGCATGTAAATTCAGACTTGAGGTTACAGATTTTGTCTCAATTTCCCATCATTGAGGAAGGTTTTAAGGTTAAACATGTAATTCAATCTATATGGTGTACATACTACTCCATTAACATGTTATATCACAAATATTTCATTATTAATTTTAATTTGTCTTATGTTTCATTTTATTTCGTACCATGTGTTTTTCATCAGAATTTACCAAAGTAATAAAGGGTTTCATTGTAACATGTTATGATTTTAAAAGTGGAACATTAGGTTTGAGAGCATTTAAGACATGCAATATCAATCCAAAATAGACCACAAAGTATTATTATTTAAATATTGATGTTATATATAATCTATTAAATCATTACGTAGAAATAAAAATAACTATACTATAAAATATTTATATAAAGTTTCCACTTAATATAAATGTTTTAATTAACAATTGAGAAATAAAAATTCAATTTTTTTAATTTCATATGATTATTCAAAATTATAACTCCTTCAAACATTAGTTATATTTATTTTGGTGAAAAAATGACATATTTACATTTTTAATTATTTATAATGTTGATTTTCTAAAATTCTAATTATTTTTTAAAATAAACAAGTCAAAAGTTTATTAGGAATATTTTATAATATTTTTTGAAGAGATTTATTTTTTGATGAATAGTAAAAATTATTCATTTTTATTAAAATCAATATTTCTATTTGAAACATTTTCAATGCTTCATTTGGTTTTAATAATATTTAAATGTAAACTTATTTCTATTTTATTATGAAAAAACCAATTAAGATAATTGGAATCATTTTTATGTTCAAATTTTTTATAAAACAATTTTTTATTAAAATGGAATTTCTTAGAAAATTATTTTGTATTATTTTGTATATTTTTATCTTAAATAAATCAATTCAACTACATGAAAATTAATATTGGAATATGTATTTCATTTTTGGAATTATGAGTTAAAAATTAGTAAATATTTAATTTTTATTTTTGGTGAATGTGACTACTAACCATAATAAAAACATTCACCTTGGTAAGGGTAAAATGAGTTAAATAGGGTTAAAAATTTGGGATAACGCTTAATAATTTTCCTAAAACATTAATTTATTCTATTTCATGGGAAGGTTTTGTCGATTTCTATCCATATAATGAATATATTTCCACATGGTTCCATATTACCTTGATTACAACCTTTATATTAAAATTTGGGACACATTAAGTAAAAAATATCACACAATTGAATTTAACATATCTAATATTTCATCATAAAAAAAAATAGGACATTATTTTCGGTTAAATACAATTATTTGAAATAAAAATTAATATATTTTTTATATTAAGTTATTTAAAACTATTAGTTATTGAGTAATTACCCAAAATTATTACGCAACAACGGTACAATGTTAATTCAATTAATAGAAAAAATAAATTTATTATTTTAAAAATATAAAAAGAAATCCAATTTTGTTGAATTAGTGTTTTAAAAACATTAATAAAAAATAAAACATATTATAAATGTAAAAATATTTTTATTCAAACTATATTTATTTTATTTTGTACTCAAAATCAACTTGTTGAATAGTGAAAAAACTGAAATTAATAATAAATTAATGAAAAATAATATTTTATTAAATTATTTAAATATCATAAAAACATGATTTATGACAATTTTAATGATAATGGACTAATTTATCATCCTTTTTATAGTTGGTGGCCATTTTTCCTTATATGTAAACTTAAAACTCTTTAAGGGTGGAAAATATGTTACCAAAATAAGGATAAAATTGGTTAACTATGGGGTTAAACCAAAAGATATGGTTTATAACACCACATAATCATGTCCATATTTTATTGGATGATGTTACATTATCCAAATTAAATATTTAGTTCAAATATTTTTCATTTTTAAGATTATGTATTGAGAATTTAATTTTTTATACTTTGATTTTTTAAGAAATTTCAATAGTTCTCTTAACCTCACTTATAAAAGGGAAACTTTCACTCTCATAATTATATGATTTATATCATCATATATAGACCAAAAAAACAATTATCAGTTAAACACCTCTATAGATGGACTATTTGTGTTATTCAT
The DNA here is from genome assembly GCA_963277665.1 of Viscum album. NCBI lineage: Eukaryota > Viridiplantae > Streptophyta > Magnoliopsida > Santalales > Viscaceae > Viscum > Viscum album. The sequence goes on along the minus strand of OY728138.1, from coordinate 632,114,093 downwards.
CTTAATATACATTTCCAAGGTTCCTTAAGAAGATATCTAAAGAATTCCTACCAAGGAAGAGGTAATTTTTTTTACCCAACCTCACTCAGTTTATTTCATTATATAACTCTTATAATTATATTATATTATTATTAAAGTAAAATTTTAATTATCCTTAAAATAAATAAATTATATTATGATTATAAAAACAACCATTGTTCACCATTTTTCCCATCAAATGGTAAGTAAAAGTATAACTCATGTGTATGCATGGCTTACCATCTCCACATAATGATATAATTCATTTCCCATCTCCATCATTAATTTATAGTAATTATGATAATCTTAATATTTATATATGATATTTATGACATAATTTTACTTTTATAATTTTCGAATCAAATCTACCCACTTTCCTTCCAATCAGTTGTATGCTGATAACATCGCTCATGCATATGTGTGGACTACCAACTCCACGAATTAATGTTATTTATTTTTCATTTCATATTTACGTGTATAGAAATAAATAACTATTTAATAAATCTATATATATATCTGATATATTCTAAAAAATAAATATTTTAAAATTTTGAAATATTATTTACCTTTCAACTATTTAGTTTGTTAAAAAGTAAAAAAACATTTATATGTACGTATGACTTATAGTCTTAGCGAATAGTGTAATTTATTTCTCTATAAGTATTGTTTATGAATAACTCTAAATATATATATATATAATGAATATATATATATATACGTATATTATATTTATATCATGATTAAAATTCTACATAATATGCTACCATAATCAACGTATATGCAATGAAACTCCTTGACCGAAATTTTCATGAAAAACAAAACCATTAACACACGCAAATGGTGGTTTTAATATAGAATTATTAATAATTAGGTTTCAAAATGTTATAATTTGAACATTTATTACATTTTATGTTTGTAAATGAATTATTTATATGTTTATAATAAATATAAATTTATTATATATCTAATTAATGAACATAAAAAACATTTTGAACTCAACGTTAGGGATTACGTCCCAAATTTTACATCTTTGGGTCATAAGTTTATGTTTTAAATCTACCTTATTTTATGAGCTATATATATAAAACCATAATATATTTTTATCTAGGGTATTATTATTCTCATGATATTGAACGATCAATTTGAATTTATTCTTTTATGTATCTTATGATTAAAAAATTATCTCTCTAATAGGGGTCTTATGTTTCAATCCTATTTTAATCGGGATTGGTTATGATTGATTTTGAATTGTGTAAATTATAATTTTATTATATAATATGTACTTCTTACTTTTATTCTCCTATTTTATCTTGTTCAAATACATTTTTTCTTTTAATTTTATTCACTTTATGTTATTGCGATATAAAAATAATATTTTTAGTAAAAACCAACTATGCCAAACTATTATGTCTAAATTCCGTCTTCTTCCATAAGAATCTTTTCTCTGAAATTTTTCAAAAATATTACTATAATCTTATGAGTAGTTAAATTCATTTTTAACAATTTCGGACTTTCAATTATAATTTTCATATTAATTTTCCTTTTTTTTCTGAATAATTTACTTTTTGACATTTCATAAAAGTACAAGGAATATTTTTTTATTAACTTATATGGCATGAATAGAAATTACAGCCATCATGACCACTGAATGATTTGAATATTCCTTTACAGCTTTCCAAATTACTTTTCTAGGAAATTATTTCTTCAATATGTTAAAATTTTTAATATATTAAATTAGTTATTTTATAATGAAAATGATATGTTTCTCAATATATACTCCATGTGGTTATTTAGTGGAATATTTCCTTTAAGACGACTTCCTTCGATGTTACCTAATTTTTACTGGGGGTATGACCCTCTAATACAATCATTATTCTTTCACAGGATGGTTTATGATTATTATTAAAAAATTATTATTAATCCCATTTACTTTTCAGGGATTATGTTTTGAAGAAATGATTAAAAGTTTTTGATACCCATTTACCTTCCACTAATTATGATATATGATGAATTATTTATGATATAGTGGCACAAAAATTAATAGATTATGATTTTTTTATGGGTGGGACAAGAATTATATATCCCTCTAATGTATTTGATAAATATAGATAACTCATCATATAAATATTTTATGTGTGAACCTAATTTCATTTTCATAATTTAATTTTTCAACTTGTTTTCTATGTCTATAATATTATCTATGATCCTTGTTTATATGGCCACAGGAATTTAAAAGGACCTATTTTTTGTGTCCATAATAGTTTTTTTTGGAACGCGGTTTCATGTATATAAGTTTATTTTAGGGGATCATTTCATGAAATTAAAATAATTTGTAATCTGGTTTCTATTTATAGATGTTCAACATGTTATATATAGTGTCTTTATTGTTTTACATTACTATTACATCATTTGAAAGATAAACAATAGAATAGTGTTACAAAACCAGCATTCAAATATTTTGTTTCTTGAAAAAAATAGGACTAAGCATAAAATTTACTTAATAAAAAATAAACATTATTTAATTACTTCCCATCTATCATCTTAGTGTACTTCATATACTCCTCAGTATACTACTTGATCATATACAACAAAGAAAGGGTTGAGCTAAAATCCTATAAAGGGAATAGATAAGAATTTATATATCAATAAAACATGTGTGATAATAATCATGATCCTTATAACATAATAATAGAATCATCATCATAATCAAAAGAGGAATAATTAGATGAAGTCATGGAATATGAAAAATTATAAAACTGAAACATCAAGTATTAATGGCCAAATACCACACATATTTTTGATCAAAAATAGCTTCTTGTTCACGTTTAATATATGAGCATAATCATAATATAAAAAACATTGTGAAAAAATATAGAACCATGTTCACACATATTTCATGATATCTCATTAGATACAAAAAATTACCCAATGCATTCGGGTGATATTAAATTCTCACCAGACCTATCACATCATAACATTTACATAGCATAGTATGGAACATAGAACATAAAAAAACATTTACCATAATATTTCCTTTGGATAGGAAATGGGATTCATTATAATTTAATAAGGAATAATTTTATTAACAATCATTATGTTTCATAAAATGAAAATTTTATTAAAGTAATTTTTATAAAATTCATCAATCTTGATTGAATTCTCTTTAACATCCATGATAATAAAATTATAGTAATTCATTAATAAAGCCAGAACATATTTATAGGTGAGGCAAGGGGTGGTTTTTATTATTTCATTCATTATTTTATTATTTTGGATCCAGGATATGTATATTTTTAACCATATCAATAATGTATTAAATAATAAATTATATTTATATATTATGGTCTTATATTATCCTTGCTATTTCAATGACTAAATAATTCTTTTATTTGTTAAATACGGTAAATTATAGTATTCCACTATACACAAAAAATTTAACTAATTCAGAAAAATCTCAAAAATTAATCCTAATCACTTGTCAATTATTAGAATTAAAATATTAACTCCATTTTATAGAAAAAAAATTCAAAACAAAAAAAATTTATTTTTTATTTAAAATCATCATTTATTCAAAAATACTAATTTTAAAATTATAATAGAATTTATGGATCTTTCAAAAATTATTTAATGTATCATAAAATCATATTATAATCATTAGAAAAAATGATATTAATTCCTGATTATATTTTATGAAAGTAATATTTCTTTAAAATAAATATATTTTTTATCAAATTATAAATAAACATTTATGTATTATAAATATATTAACACTTAATTAACCATTTTAAAAATAATTATTTTCTCATAACATGATATAATTATATAATATTTTAATTGAATGATAGATAAATTTTATATATATAGTCATAGGTTAGGTTAATATTTTATTGCCAAGATTATTATTCATAATTATCACATTACTATTCCAATGCTCACGTTATTATTCAATTGGTATAGTTTCCTTGATTTATAATAATACTAATTATTTCATTCTTAATTAATGAAAATACTATATTAATTGGGATCCCAAGGTTATTTGTTTGTTTTATACCATATAACATAATTTCATGAAGTGAAAAATTACATTGATAATAGTTAAGTTATTACATTCTTCCTCCATTATGTAATTTCTCCCACAAAATTATATTTTACATACGTAGATGAGAGTATGTTAGGATACTTATCCTTCATTGCTTATTCCAATTCCCAAGATTCATCTTCATACTTATAATTCCTCCATAGTAGTTTGAATAGGTGGGCTATCTTGTTGCATATAACATTATCTCTATGATCGAAGATCTCCACAGGTTTCACTTCATATGGGATATCTTTTTCCAACTCTACCTCATATTAATTTATTGGATGTTGGGATTTGATATATACATTATCAAGAGGGATACATTAAAAAAATCATTTACTTGAGACAAGGTTGGTGGATGTGATATTTGATAGGATACAACTCCTACATGATCATGAATCTCGAATGGTCTGACGCACCTAGGGAATAGCTTTCATTTCTCACAAAATCTCAAGATCCTCTTCCATGGAGATATGTGGAAGAACACCATGTCTCAATTGTTAAACTTCATGTCTTGTTGAATAATTTCTACATAGATATTTTTTCATTATGGGATGACTTGATGTACTTATGAATTATTTTCAACCTTCTCTACCATTTCTTCAACCATTTCTAGTCCTAGAAGCGTATATTCACTTACATCATCCCAGAATGCAGGTGTTCAACATATTTTCCAATAAAGAGATTAATATGGATCAATTTGGATGCTCAAGTGGTAACTATGGTTATGAGAGAACTAGACCAAGGGTAGATGTTTGTCCCATCCTACTTTGAAATCCATTGAACATGTTCTCAACATGTCTTCCAGTTTCAGAAATGTCCTCTAATATTAGACCATAGATTGATGTTGATAATCCATAATGAGTTTTAGATCAGTGTTTAGAGAATACTAGTGACTTTTCCATAGGTTTTTTGTGAATCATGGATCTTGATGAGATACAATCAATAGTGTTACACCTTACAGCCTTACCATTTCTCTACTATATATCCATGAAATTTGATCCTATAAGAAGTCCTAAAAAATGAGATAAGGGGGATGTATTTGTGAGACGATCCCCAAAACCCATATAGAATGGATTCCTTTAGATGTTGTAGGATTTCTAGTGACATATTTCAAATTGATGTTTCCATCGAACTGTGCTCTTAGATATCTTGATAAATATTTCTTCTTCCTAGGTGAATTGATAAAGTTGATCTATATGTGCAGTTCATAGTTTTCATACCTAGTTTGAACGGTACTCTTAGACATATCTCCCTTTCTCACCATAAATTATTGATATCTTGACTGATGATCCACCTTAGAGAAATAAGTTTCATTAAGTAGTTGATCGAACAAGTCATCATTAGATGAAAGGTAATTCTTTTTCATTATATCAAATCTGTTTAACTCATAATAATAAATGTTGAGAAACATTAATCCATCATTCTTCTTGATGAAAAGGACTATTACACCCCATGGTGAAGCACTTGGACGTATAAAAACCTTGTCTAATTTCTCTTATAACATCTTCTTTTATTCTTCTAACTCAGTGGTTTCAATTATATAAGGAGTCTTTGATATAGTAATATATGAAAGAATAAGTTCAATTGAGAACTAAACCTCTCATTGAAGAGGAAGACTAGTGAATTATTTGGGGATTTAATCAATGTAGTTCCTCTCAATGGGAATGTCTTTGATTATGATTCTATTATTTGTTTCAATAAATTTAGATAGATATGGTGGATCATATGGTAATGACATCCAAATTTCAGATGATGATTCTAATGAATATTCATCCTCCTACTTACAACATTACGTAAATTGATAAATCCTTGGGATGTGAAGAGTGATCTCTCTTTAGATGATGGTGGATTTGTATAAATATAGACAATACATGGCCAATATAGAATCAAACTCCCCCAAAGGAATTAAGACTGAATTTTTTGAGAGTTTATGTCAGAAAACATTATTTAGTGAAGAGTTATATATTATGGATGTAATAATTTTCCCATTTTCTATTCTCATATATAACTAAACCTCCCTATTTTGAGGTTGTTTTTAAATTGTTCTACTAAACATTCACGATATAAAATATTTTATAGAAATAAAATCACATAGTAAATTCTATATTATCTAATTAATAGCCATCGAATAGGTGATAACTTCATTTTAGGCTCCAACTCAGTAGTAGTGATGGAATAATCATTCCCGTGATTGTTTGAATTTTGTGGTTATTGATGTTGCTTACCCTCTAAAAATGTAGTTTAGTGAACTATATTTCATGGTTACCATTCACCCTACAAAATAATCATTGAATCATTAGTGGTTCTCTCCTTTCCTCGACCACAATGTCTAAATTCGTCATGTATCTTCTACATTCATTGGCTTGGATTCTTTCTCTCCAATACATAAAACATTTCCCCATCCATTTGAGGAAATTCTTGTGATACTTATTACCATATTTTTTAAATGTGAGTGTTTGAGTTTCCCTTCCCCATTTTTCAATATATAATCCATCATGAAACTCCATATTTTTTTCATATCTCCATAGACAGGGGAACATTATACAAACACCATCTCCATGTTGAGAGAACTTCCAACAACATCTTCATAAATCAAAAATTTATAGAATAGCTAGAGCCATTCGAATGTTTGATTCTAAACCACTAAACAATCTATATATTTTTCTATCATTGTTGATCACAAACCCCAAGGTGTACCTTGAATGCTTAGTTAGTTTTTCTTCATAAGTTGTGATATATTCACCTTCATTTTTCTTCATCTCTATGAATTCTCTATAAATCATTATACGACGAGTTCAAGGGAAATACTTATTTAGAAATATTTTTGTATATTCTTCCAAATCCATAACATCAATTTCATCCCCCAGCATGGTGATATTAATCAATTCCAACCATCAACCAGCCTCTTTATATAAACGATAAATTGATAAGCTCACCTTCTCTATCTTGTAATAGTGAGGCACATAAATGATCTTATCCGCTGAATTGATCCACTCTTTCGTGACTAGTGGATCCAAATTTATACTAAAAGTTGGTGGTCATTGCCACATAAAATATTTAACAAACATTTTATCATTATTAGGTGAAGGAGGATGTTCCCCATTATTGAATTTATTTTTCATTGCATGAGAAAACTGTGTAATCATCATAAAAAAATTTTGAACTCCACCACCCAAGGCATTTTGGGTGTCATTTGGGTATTCCCTAAATTGTCGCTAAAATGGGTTGTTGGCCTATTTTATCCGGGTTCATAGCATTTTATAAAATAAAAATGGTTTTAATAAAACAGAAGTTACCATGTAAGGAGCAAATAATTTATTACTTAGTGAAATTAACTCTAAATGAATATATTTTCAAATTCTTATGTTTATCATTTTTCGAAAATAGTTTTTTGGGTGCTTATATTTACTTAGTCTTAGAAAAAGGGTCTTCACTATTGTTTCTCAAATCCTAATTCCCAAATTACTTATACTGTCTTCTGATACATACTATTGAAACCCTTCTTCGTCTTATATTACTATTAAATCATTTTTAAGTTAAAAAAATTAATTGTTTTGAAAACCTGAATCCAATGGTTTAGTGTGATGAAAAAATTAAGACCATACATAACATTTACATAATAAAACATAGAAATTATTTAATTCTTTCCCTTATTGATTTTTTTGGGCCATAATTTATTCTATATTATATAGATTCACTTAATGATATAAATCAAAAATGGGGTTGAGATAAAATCAAAGTAAAAGGGTAGTTAAGAGCATGAATCAGTATAACATTGATGAGAAAATTCAATAAAGTCATGACATAATAATTTTACCATCATGATAATCATGAAATCAAGCATTATATGGTGACATGTAATGTAGTAATTTGTAAAAATGAATGATCGGGTCTTAAATGTAAAATACCACACAATGTTGTTAATAAATATAGAATCATCTTCATGCATAACATATTTGAATAATCATAACATCATGATCATTTTGAACAAATATAGTATCATGTTAACTCATATTTCAAATTATATAAGGAGATAAATCACATTTCCTAATTTATTGGAGTTCTATATAAGTTTTTGTGCACTGATCACCAAATAACATTTATATAATCTTACACGCAACATAGAACGTACAACAATCATTCCCATAAAATAACCCATGGAAAGGAAATTGGTTTCATGATAATTTCATAAATCATAATTTCATGAATTATAATTGGTGTCACCAAAAAATAGAAACAAAATACCTGGTATAAGAATCATAAATCTTAAGTGAAGAAGAAATATTCTCATGAAAAGTAAAGGATATGCTTTTTTAGAAATAAAAGATCCTTTGGAAAAATATTTTCATTTTTCATAAAATCAGTTTGTAAAAAATGTATATCCCAAAAATTAAAAGGTAAAAACAATTTAGTTATATTAGGGTAATATTAAATAACATCTACAAGTAAATGTTTCATGAACGTGGAATAACCTTAATAATGGAAATCAGGTTTAATAATCCCCTTAAATTATATCTGAACGGTTTTAATATATTAAAATCATGGATAAATAAAATTAGAATTAATAATTAAAAAATCCATAACATATTTTAAATTAATTTATTTAATTAAATATTTATTAATTTCTTTTATGTATATTTAATGTTGTTATAGAGTTCAATTTCATCATTCGAGAGTGTTCGTTTTCTTGGTATTCAGTATTAGCTCACATGTATATATGGATGGTGGATCACATAAATGAGAATAATTATCTAGAATTGGAAATATATGTTACTAATAATATTCCAAAATATTTAATGGTATTATATTGTTTCATATATGATGATGATTAATTTGATAAAATGTTAATGATAATCAATTACTTTACTTTTGAGGTTTTTTGATAATCTGGAACTTGTTTTTTTATTATTTTGTATTATGTTTATATGTTCATTACCTACCAATAAAAAATGATAAAAAATATATTTTACAAAATGTTTCTTAAATTATAATGGTTTTATGACATTCCTTGAATGTGTTAAAGGAAAATGAAAATTTTCCTTCCTCGAAGATGATAAATCAATACCACATGGATGATGTTTTCATTTTATAATAAAAAGAATAAGGGAAAAGATTTGATGATGTATTATTCCTTTAATATAATAAAATTCTAATATATATAAGAAAGATAATTTATCATGAAATTTTTATATGCCTAAGTGGGGATAAAATAATAAATGAAAAGAACTTTAAAATTAATTAAAAGAAAACGAAATAATAATTTACTTTTTGAATTCTTCCCCTTGAGAACCTCCTTAGAGAGATTGGGTTTGGTCTTTTGTTAAGAACAAAAGCACTTGGAAGAAGAGGATAGTCATGGGAATATGATTGGTATGAATATAGAAAATTTTCAATGCTTTTTATGTGTGAGGTGAAGAGGTGGTGGGGGGTGGTATTTGTTGGGAAGGAGAGGGGTGCTTTATGATTATTTTATTCATTAGTTTATTATTTTGGCTCAATAATAAGAATAGTTTTTAAATTTTCTCAAAATATATTAAATATTCAAGTATAGTTAGATATTATATTCTTACATCAACCATAAATCTTCTATGACTCAATAATTCATTTATTTGTTAAATATCATAAATTACTATATTTCACTATTCATCAAAAATTCAACTATTTTAGAAAATTCCAAAAATTTCACACAACCCATTATTTTATTTGTATAATTAAAAAATTAACTCAATTTTAAGAATATATTTTTTCAAATATGAGAAATTTAACTTTTAATTGTGATCATCTTTCATTTGAAAAATATCAATTTAAAATTATAAGTGATTTTATGATATAAATAAAAATTTCTAAAGGTCTCATAATATTATCTTATAATCATAATAAAACAAAATATTAGTTTATAAATATATTTTCTGAAAATATTTTTTTATTATTATATATATTATATATAAATTTGTAAATGAATATATCTTCTTTTAAAAAAACAACACTTAATTTATTATTTTTTTAAAATTACTTATAATATGATATAATTATAAGATATTTTCTTTGATAAGATGGAATAAATTTATTTATAATTTCATAGGTGATGTTTTTATTTCTAATGGTCAAAAAATTATTCTAATGGTCATGTTACTATTCCATTTGTATAGATTCCTTAATAGATGTGAATACCATTTATCTTATTCTTAATTCGTGAAAATTATGTTTTTATTAAGATATTTATGCTATGTATATGTTTAATACCATATATAATAATTAAAATAAAGTAAAAATAATTTGATGAATGTTTTCACTAATACATTATAAGCATAGGTTTTTTCCACATTCATTTCTCTATGTTATGTTCTAATGGATCATGACTAAATGTTGATGATTTTGTAATTGTATGAATATTGTTTATTATTAAAATAATGTTAAATTCCATGAATCATTCTTATCATATGTTAATAAATGGGTATGACAATTTTAATTCAAGATCATGATCTCATACCCTTATGCTCCTCAAATGCTCAGATATGATTATAGATTAATATCTTCTATGTTTATCCTTACTATAATTCTGGCCTCAGTTTTTCATATCATTTTCTTCCCTAGGTTATGAAGAATGGTTTTATATAGGGAATACATACAAATTAGAAAATGTGTGAAACATTTAATATCATTCATTTAATAATAATATTGTGCATCTAGTCACTAAATTCATTAATCCCTTATAGTTCAAGTTAGTATCATAATGGAATGAATTGAATATTGATCAAAAAAAATTTAATAGTCATGTATAAAAAGTATGTCTTTATATATTTGGTATCAGAGTAGTGTATAGGAAATATGTTGAGATTAGTATTATAGACATTTAGTAAAACTTTTGGGGATAAGTATAAGTATAAGAAAATCTCAAAAAAAAATTGGTATAGAAGATATTATGTGATTTTATAGAAATAAATACATGTATAGATATCACAAGTGGTAATTATTGTTGGAATATATGAATCTAAAGGTAGTAACTATTAAATGAGTTGGTCATGTATATATCATCCCGTATTTTGGTGCATGGTGACTTTTCATTTACAATGAAACATCTTTGAATATCTGATAAGATATTCTTGGGTTAATTATAATATTATTATAAACCATTATGATGGATTTTAGAAGATGATAACCCAGGATGGACTAGGATATACATATGTTTCAATAAATTGAAAAGAATGTGTGAGGATCTAGATATCATATGAATAGTTTTTCTCAATTATATGATTTATCATTGTGAATATTTTCCATCATGTTTTAGTTTTTTGTTTGGATAATGAATAGAACCACGAGGAACATGGTTAATGATAAATTTTATAAATAGTGGAAAAAATACGTATGATAATCTATGTGAAATTAGAGGTGGAATGTAAATCCTTATTATTATTAATCAGTTGTCTTATTATATGACTTACAATATCGCCTTTTCTGGGTTTCCTAGAACACTTAATAGGAAACAAATATAGTTTCATAGTGACCATTAAGGGAAGAAGGTTCAGTTTCCTATATGTCATGTATTTGGTAAAAATATACTAGGTAAATGTCACATAATATGGGGAAGATATTATGTGTGTGGAAAATAAGGGCATGTAGTATGTAATATTTGAGTAAACATGAAAAATAATAATTACTTAATGGATGTGAATAACTGATTAACTTGAATATCATCAAATGTAGAATTTTTTATATGTAAAAAATATGTCCATTATTATTGAAACCCAATCAATTTGGAAATATTATTACACAATTTTAAAACATAAATATCAATTAAAACAAAAAAGGATCATAAAGGATTAGTTTCTTTTGAAGAGTATATTAATAATATATAAAAGTAATCTAAAGCATGTCATCCTTATTTTATTTTCTATAGTGTTTTATTTAATACTTTAGGTCTAACAGAACTATATAGCATAACATATGAAATAAATATAAGAATGGGGTGGGCTAGAAATCACAATAAGGGAATAAAAATGATAAGGAAACAAATCTTGTATGTCAAATGAATAACATAAAAGATATGTATTATGCGTAATCACATGAAATAATAACATAAAGATAATGGAATAATTATATCCTAGAAGTATGCAAAATTAAAAATGACATAAAACATAAATTAAACATAATTAAAGGATTAAATAAAATAAAAACTCACATCAAGGATAGTGTCATATAATGGATTGTGTTCACTCTCTAATCCCATTAATGACATCTCATGAGACAAAAATGGTACATAATCCATTTGACTGCTTTCTAGGTTAAATTATCACCAAATTATCATGATATTTGTGTTACATATAATGTAAATTAACCATAAGGCCTAACATAAAAATTACCCATAGATATAATATGGGTTATATAATCTTTTTTTTACATAATTTTCAAATTAAATTTCATAATTAATTAATTTGATATATAATTATAAGTCATTCATTAGATTGTGAAAATAAGGTAGGATTAACTAGGTATAAATGGGATATATATATATATATATTTAACTTATAATAAATCGATATAATAAATTTTTTTCTCCATTAATGAAAATTATTTTAAAACTATTTAAAACAATATAGAGTAAATTCACTTTCTCAAATTGAGTAACAGAAATATATTTCATCATATATGGAAAATTATTTTGAAAAGTTACTTTTAATATTTTGTGAGGAAAATATCCATTCTATTTTGAAAAAACATATTTAAAATTCAAAAAGGTTTCAAACATTAACAAAAAATACTTTAAAAAAATAAGAAACTTAAAAATTAATCTTTAGAAAAATTATTGTCATAATGGTGGAATACTTCCATTTATTCTAAATATGTTAAAAAAATAAACACCCCTTCACAATTTTCTATCAAAAGTCCAAAAGTAACTAGATAATAAAATGGGAGTAATATATCATTTATTAAAATTTCAAAAAAAAATTATAGTTAAAAATGACATTGAATATTCATATTATTACATTTTATAAAACATGGATAAAAAATCTATTCAAAAGAAAAATTATTTTCGTCGGAATAAAGAAATGAATTCGAAATTCATAAACAATTATTAATAATTTTAAGTAACAAATTTGGTAAATTATAATAATACATGAATGTTAATTAATATATAAAAGTTTCTAAAATTGAAGAGTTTTACAAATAAATTATCAAATAATTTTAATCATTGGTAATTCATGCATAATCAATAATCATTAAAATGATCTTGAAACATAAATCATTATATCTTTAGTAAATTTTGAATCATAACATACCATAAAAAATGATAAATTGTAACATAAAATATTATTAATATGATAGTGTTCAATATATAATATGTAAATGAGAAGTGAGTAAATAATTTATATGAAATGATGTACATAAAGTAACATGTTTCTAAAAGAAATAATTTTGACAAGAAACCATTACAATGGTGGTAAGATAAATCATTAGAATAATTATTTAATTTTAAACTTGTAAAATGAATCACAGTGCTTCGTAGAAATTGTATATCATTTGTATGCTTGTGTTACATTATCATTTACATAATGGGTGAAAGTGTAAGGAATATGATTACATATTAATTTATTTTAATTAATATCATCTCATATATATAACATATATTAATTAAATTTATCTTTTCCAACATTCTATGAAATTTTATAGTGAATAATGAATCACATCACTTCACAATATGGTAGTTTGTTGTACACATGAACGATGTTATAATTTATTAAATATATGGTAATGTTTTGAAGTTTATGGTGTATTTATTTTATTTAATTATTAATATAATATTAATAATACATATTAACATCAGATTAATCTCTTTTACCTTCAATATCATCCATTTTCAAAAAATGAATCACATCACCTAGCGATGTGGTAGTCATCCGTAAACACGGGAAAAGATATTTTATTCCCTAGGGGAGAGAAAAAAAGAATGGGTATGTGATATTTTAAATAAATAATTATAATTATATCCAAAATATTAATATATAAACATTATATAAATCATTATATAATTCTTTGAAAACTGTTGATGGATGATGAATTATGTTAGTTCATGAGACACTAGTCCACCATACACATGATAAATAATTTTCGTTCTAATTTGGAGGAGGATGTAATGTTTTAAGGGAATTTATATATCATAAAAACATATTTTTATAATTAATGTTTATATTTTATTATCTTATCATGTTTTTATAACATTTTAAAGATTTCTATGAGGAAAATAATAAAACACTTCGTTTAAGATGTTACCTATTCTTTGGAAAAATTCTCTTGGTCTACACCAAAATCCTACCTAAGTAGTATTTCATAAAAAATGGATTATAGGTTTAGGTGAAAGAATTAGATAATTTATTTGGGTATTTATTCATCAAACCATTGGGTTTTGGAATTTTTTAATGAAGAGTAGATTAGGATGCTTATTCTAACTTACGGGGAGGACTCACATGTAATTTTTTAAAATAATGTATTAAACCAATTCTTTACTCATGCAAAAGACTCCACGATGGATAATTGTAGAATTATAGAAGATATATTATTGAAATATGACCATAAAATGTTAATTATACATGTTTTGGATCATATTTTACCCTTATCTTTTTACTTTAACCCCTGTAAACTCATTTTTACCTCAACAACGGCAAGTAATTTTACAGTTTTAAATATTCATTAGGGGAAAAAATAATCTGATGATACATTATAATATAAATTATTAATATTACAAATTTTTAATCCATTTTCCAAATTCTACTCATATATGTGGATGAATTTAATTTAAAATTAGACCTACAGACATGTCAAAAAATGGGTTTTCAAGAAATTCATTTTTTTTGGAAAATATTATCTCATATTAACTATATCAAAAGTAATCATAATTGGATGAAATAAAATAAATATTAGAAGATACATAATATATACACTTCATTTATATTATTACTCATTATGGGTTACTTTATTTATATATAATGGATTAACATTATATACATTAAAATAGTTTTCTGAAAAAAGTTTTTTTTGCCTAAAAATTAACCTATAATAATTTCTATTATAAATATCTGTTAAATGTAATTAAATTTATTCAATAAAACTATATAAAAAATATATTTATTTAAAAGTAATAATAATAAATGGAAATAATTTATTAAAACTAAATGAAACTTTTATAATAAAATATACTTTTCATAATTCAATGAACAAATAATATTCTATGAAAAATAAATATATTTAATTATAAGATAAATCTATGTAGTGATTTCAAAATTGATTTTCTGTAAAATAAATTTTCTAAAAGTGTTAAAAATTAATTATTTGTGCAAATCATGGATAAAAATGCATTTAAGAAATAAATTGTTTAGAAAACATTTATTTTTCATTCCAATGATTCTTAATTTTATATTCAATAAAAAGGTTGTCATTAGTTTAATTTTAGAAAAAATTTAAATAATTTATTTATTCACATTCATAAATTAAAATTTTACATCTCAATAATAATAGACATGTTTAGATAGTTATATATTAATAGTGTATCATTTTTTTAAACCTAGTTTTGTGAGCATTACAAGCTATCAAAGAGATTGAATTTAAAGAGTATATATTATAATGTTTATAGATGAGACATCCCCTTATTATACTTATTATTCTTTTTGTATTCTCTATTAATCATAATGTTCATATTTTAATATCTATGGGAATTAAATTATACCCCCCAATAAATTGGTTTCCCCAAATTTAATAATGAACTTGGTAATTAAGGTTTGAAATATAAAAGTGCCTTAATTGTAACTGAAATCATAAAAAGGCTTAATAAAGAATACTATTTATATGATAGGAAGTGAATTATGATGTTCATTATCAATAAAAAGTAACGTGATTAAAAATATGAGAACATATTTCTAAAGTGATGATATGGACAAAGAAAAAAAGGGAAAATAATTACGGGGAGTGATATAAATCATTAGTAATAATTAATTTTACAAACAATATAATTTTAAGGAACTAAAACACATATATATATGTAATTACTTTAAATACCATTTGATTCATAAAAATGAATGTACTTGGATAACATTATTGTTTCCAGATAATTCATCGAGAGTTGATGGATCTGTTTATAATCATTACAAATAAAATGAGAAAATATACTTTGTTGACAAGAATAATATCATCCATTAATCAGTTCTTAAAAAATATCATATTCATCATAATTATGGTGATATATAATTGATCTTCGAGTCCTAGAGAACTAAAATACACTTATAATGTGTCATCTATTTCTCAAAATAGCAACGTTATTTTTCCGTTATCTTTACTAAATCCCAAATGGTTTACACAAGTATTCCCCTATAATTCATTAATCACTTTTACATTAACAGAAACTCACAATGTTAAACTTAATCCAGTATATATGATTATATAGTTAAATCCCATCTCAAAATATCAATAATAACTAAATAGTATTTTTCCCACATAATCCTATATGTTAAACCAATGATGGTATCCATACCTCTTAAAATTCCAATTGAAATAAAATGACTCTCTAAATATTATTAATTACCACAAAATATTCTGAGTTTCTAGTGAGGTGATTAGGAATAAAACACCTCCCAAAATAATCTATTCTATATGATTCAATAATTCAAACACCTACCGACATATCATTAGTCACCACAAAATCAATTTTAATAAAACATCAAAATGGGTCACTATGAATTCTAACATAGGATAGAATGTAAAATATTAAACCCATGATGGTATCCATAACACTTAATTTATTCTTACATAAAGACAAAAAATTCTTCCAAAATTAACACAATCCTTATATGTTTTGTGATTCTTATAACAGAAATTGCATTGGTTAAAATAATTCAACAACATAATTCATGATTCCAAAAAAATAAACACATTAACACTTTTATATCAATTATTTCATACATCATAAGTCATTTCATGGTCTTCGGGATAACCCTTAGTTTATGTCACTGAATTAGATAATTCCAATGTTTTATACATAAAATATATCAAATTATGTGGGTGTTTTTTTCTTTATGACCTCAATTGACAAATATAAACCATATTCCACGCCATTTTAAATATTCTTATAGGTTCTTCATACTAATTTAATGAAATGTATAAATCTGAATCTTTTTTTCCTCTATATTGATTACCACAAAATATTTCATAAAACTCTATGCTGCTATTATTTTATATATTAGGAATCCCACTAAAATTAATATTGTTGATCAAATATCACAATAACTGATTATTCCAAATCAAAATATCTTTCTCTCCAATCAATATATTATATTTTTAATCATATACACATTCTCAATCACATTCAATGTCAAACCAGTTCCTTCTAGTTCTAACCATTGCCTAAAAAACATATAAACATAGACATAATAACATATAAATGGTATGTATGTTATGACATATAGGCCACACGGTTTCAATCGACATTATCCATGGTATTTATTACTATTAGGTTTCTCATCATAATAATTTTTTCAAATCCTTAAAAATAGTTGGTAAAGAGTTCGTGAATTTATAAAACATAACCCCTGGGACATTCAAACTAGGTGAAAAATATGTCAGGTCTCAATTTATTATGTAAAACTAGATTCAAGATTTGAATTCCATTTTTAGAGTTTTTACCCATAGGTACATGTGTTCCAGAACCACATCTGCTTTTATTATCCTGATAGTGATGTAATTTCATGGAAACCACTCACTATAAACTTCACCAAAATTTTAGGATATTGTCACATACAAAGACTTATCCTTTTTCTAATCCCTATAATTATCCATAACGTTCAAACTAAAATTTGTCTTCCAATTTCCAAATTTTAACTACACAATTCCTCTAATACCAAATATGGTAACCCAATCATTTACTCATATTATTATATGGTTTTTTGAACATAAATATCAATTAATATGTGACATCTATCTTAAAGTAATTTTGTATTTTGATAACTTGGTTATTAATTCATAAAATAAAATAAAACAAATAATATTTATTTTATTCCCCATTGTAATCTATCTAATCCTTTTGGGATCCTAAAAAATATATGCTAACATAGGGAATTCCTAAAAGAAATTGGTGAGATAGAACTATTGATTAGTCATCAAACATGATAATGAATGATAACATTGTATTCAAAGGATTACCATAAAATATTAGGCTCATGAGTAATCACATGGAAGTATAATTTAATAACCATGGTATCATCAAATCTGGGGATCGTGGGAGAGTGTCAACAACATAAAATCCAATGTAAAAATAATTGATGAAAAACATCTAGTAAACAAATCCCAGGGTATAAAGAGTCCAATAATATAATAGGTTTCCTCCCTAAAGATATACATGATTTCACAAGGAAGTTAAAAATTACCTCATAAATTCAATCTCTATATAGGCACACTCGTCATTAAATATTTATGATCTAAGTGTGTTACATAAATAAAATAATCATAAATAAAAATATAAAAATTTCTCATTGAATTAAAATGGGTTGTATAATATTACTACATATCATTTTCAATGAAAATTTCATAATGAATGAATTAGAGAAATTATCATAAGTATTGTATTATCCTTTCAATGGAATAAAAAATAATCAAGGTATATATGTGGGAGATATACCTAATTTATTTAGAATTAATCCATAATTTAAATTATTTTTTTCAGTGATGAAAAGACTTTTTAATGATTAAAATTAGTCTTCAGTAAAATAACCTTTTCACTTTGACTAACATCAATGTATTTTATCTTAGATGGAATATGAATTTCAAATATCACTATGATTATTTCATGAGGGAAATATCATTTCTATTTTGAAAAAACATATTTTAAATATTAAAATTTCACAAAAATTAATGATAAATTTTTTAAAAATTTATTATTAAAAATAAAAAATAAATCATTCAAACATTGAGGGTTTATGAAGTTATAAGATATCCATTATAGTAGAATAAATTAAAACAACAATTATACATTTCAAATTTTCGAAATAAAAGTCAAAAGTATATAGTTCAAAAAATAATGGGAATAATCTTATTAAAACAATTTTTCAAAATTTAATTGTGGGTAAAATTTAATTAAAATAATTTTAGAATATGAATTTTGGATAAATTTTTAAAAAATGTGGATTTGGAGGAAAAAAGATTATCATCTCAATATAGAAATGATTTCTATTTTCTTAAACAAAACCTTCTATATTTTAAGAACCAATGATTTTTAAATTTTACTACTACTTGAAAATTTCAATAATAAAAAGTGGATAATAAAATGGAATTGTTTTACTAATAAATGATCAATTAATTTCTATCGATGGAAATTCAAGAATAAGGAATCCATATTAAAATGAGATTTAAATGTAAACCATTACTTATTCAGTAACATTTGAATCATATCTTCACCAGAAAAATAGATCAATTAGAATTAAAAATATCATTATAAAGAAAGTATTCATTATATAGGTTGTAATGTGGAAGTCTGTACACCATTTAAAAAAACTATGTGTATAAAAAACATGTGTCTCAAATAAGGATGTTTAAGAAGAAACCCGTACATTATTTGTATCATTGGGGAGATATTTAATGAATTGGATAATTATGTGTAAAAAAAATTTCCACACAAATAAAATTTTAGATAAATCATAAATCAATAAAAATTTATTTTACAAAAAATCATTTCACAATATAATCAATGAAGTAGACATATAACCCAATGAATAGCAATTGGGTTATAAAAACCCACTGTCGCATGAATCCCTTTATGTGAGATAAACATAAAATCTAGGATAAAGGTTTTAAACAAGTTTGTAACTTATAAAAAATCATATTATTACTTATAATATCATATATTATCTTTTTATAACATCTTATTACTAGTTAATTAATAATATTTCATTGTCACTCTTGTTTCTGGTGATAATTGCCTTCATTTATCCTACACATTTCAACATGAATATTCCAAATCATGAAACAAGGTTATAGTTTCAACCTCACCAAAATTATATTAATACTATAAATATAATTTTTTAATAATATTAATATTTGGAATCCCTATTCAATTTTGATCAAAGAGAATGAATTACACGGCATTATGGTGACGGTATGTCAAACATATACATAAGGGATGTTATCATTTCTTTAACAGGTGAAAGGTTGTGGAGGTGGATTATATATTAAATTTTCATAATCAATAAAATGTCATATATAATTTATATATTCATAAAAATTATCATTTTCCATTTTTTTAAAATGTTCGTGAAAAACAAATCACACTTCTTCATGAGGTGGTAGTCAACCGAATACATGAAGGTGTTATTATTTATTAAATGGAATGAAAGGTAAGAAAGTATATGATAAACTAATTATAAAAAATTATTAATATTTAATTATATCACATATAAAAAATTATTCCTCGTTCCCTTACATGTAAAGTGTAAGTGAAAATTGAGTCACATCACTTTTCTAGGCAGCAGTCTTCTATACACATGAGTTACATTATCGTGTTCCCTATAGAATGTAAATTTAGGTTTATGTTATATTGTAATTATATAAGTATAATAGTATAGTAAATATTATATATAAACATTATATACAACTTTATATAAATTCATGATATGTTGTTATGAAAAAATGAATTACCTCAGTATGCGTGGTTGTAACATATCGTAAACATGATCAATAATGTCATTTAATAATTGAGGGAGGAAGATATGGGTTTAGGTAATTTCATTAAAATAAAATCATATAATTATAAGAGATATAATGAGGTTTTTAAATCATCATGGTTTAATATTATTTTATATAGTTTGAAAAAAAAATTAAATAAAACACTTGATTAAGGACGTTACCTCTTCTTTCAAAAACCTCTTTTGTTTTGTACCAAAATTCATTCTATTTTTGAATTTATGAACAAGGAAATAATTTAATTATGAGAGTATAGAACTATTAAATTAATTTTTAAGGTTATTTCTCAACCGATAGGTTTTTGTACGATGTAATGGATATGAGGGGTGGCCATTTATAAGTGGGGAGAGGAAACACTTGGATTTGTTTTTAAAAGAATGAATTACACCTCATTTATATCACTTCCCAAGGATCCAAAATTAAACATTTTAGAAGATTATAATTTATAGGACATAAATAGGTTCATTAAATATGAATTGTTTTTTTGGGTAATTTTTAAACCTTACCCTTTTAGTTTAACCCCCAAAAACCACATTTTACATTAAGAATAGTAAAACAATTCATTGTTCTTACTATTCATTATGGTCAAACATTAAATTGAAATTATCACATAATATAAATTATATTTTTTAAAAAGATTTAATATCATTTTCTAAATTTAAATCACAAAAAATGAAAATTTAAAAATAAAATTATACCCAAAATTGTATAAAAAAATAGATTTTAAGAAATGCATTTGGTAAGGAAAACATGATCTCATATTAGGTATATTAAATTTAATAATAATTTTGTGAATTTAATTTCAAATTTATAGATATATAATATATAAATTTCCTTCAAATGACTCTTTATTAGGGGTCATTTTAATTATTTAAAATGGTTAAGAATTATACATTTTATTATAGTTTAAAAAAGGAATTTTAAATCATAAAAACAAACTCACAATAGAATCAGGTATAAAGATGATTTAAATGAAATTAATTTTATTAAAAATAACTAAAACCCAAAGTTTTATTTTAACTTCAATAAAAAAATAATAGGTCTTAATTTATTAAAAATAAAAGGTAATTTTATAAAAATCATAATTTCCACTATTAATTGAAAAATTAATATTTTATGACAAGTAAAAAAATTTCAAAAATTAGATGATATTTATATTCTGATCATAAAATAATTTTTTTTCAAATAAATTTTATAAAACAATTAAAAATTAATTATGTGTGAAAATCTTGACTAAACCACCATATAAGAAAATATAGTTTTTTTATAATATATATTTCCCATTCAAATTATTCTTATTTTATTTTAAAAAAAATAATTAAATTTATTTGATACATCTATAGAATAATTATTTATTTCCATTAATACCCACAAAATTAACAGTTATTTTATAATAGACATTTGTAGATAATAATATTTTAATAGGGTATCAAGTTTCATTTAGACCCAATGTTGTGTGCATCATAATCTCTCGAAGAGATAAATTTTTATAAAAAAAGAATATATATCATAGAGTCTCATGGCGTTATATCCCCATATAATATATTTTATGTGTCAACTATATTATAAAAATTAATTTTATTCTTTTAAAATATACGGGCGTTGTAATTTTCAAATTCAGTGTCTTAAGGGGAACCCAAAAAAGAGGATTAAGAGGGTTGTATGAGTAAAGGTTTTACTGTTGAAGATGAATAGACTATTAATGAAATAGAAAATGAATGAGGTAATTATGAATAGTATATAAAATTATATTAAATGTTTTATGAATTAAGGGAAATTATTGAACTGTTTATCTATTGTATTTTAAGAATTGTGTTGTAGAATTATTTTATTCAATGGTATTCTTATTATAAAAATCATGAACTATTTAAGGATTGTTTTCTATAGATTTTCATTAATTAATATAAATAATACATTTAATATTAATGATTACCAAGAAAATTTATTTAATGTTAAGGTGATATTTTATTGAAAAAACACATGATTTAAGAGAAGATATCACAAAATATATAACCTATGTTGAAAGAATAATGCCTGGTTTAGATAAATAAATTATTCACAAGTAAATTTTGTAGTATAAAAACCCTCTAAACATGTTACTAATTTTATGAAATGGTGGTTTATGTTATAATTATTATATTTTAATTAATTTTTGGAGTTACAAAATATATTTTTTAATCTTTGATTTTATATAATTAATTATGAGAGAGATAATTTTCATAAGAATGTTTTTTTATGTTTTCTAGATATATATGTTCTTACCATGATTTTAGAGAATTTATGATCAAGGTATTAACATATTATATATGTTATGTTTTAATATACCTAATATTTTTTTGGGTGATTAATATTGACTTTATTTTGGAAATTTAATGAACTTATTTCCAAATTTTTTTATTTTGAATTTTGTGACACATATTTTTATAGGGTTTTTTGGTATGAAACTTATAGAATGGTTTAATTTGAACTATGTGTATTATTTTTTGATGATACAATATAATCTATCATATTGGATTGCATGTAAAAATCATTTTTTCTTTTGGTAAATATCTAGAGATAAGATTAATTACTTGTTATTAATTTATATATTTAATGATCTATAAGAAAAAAAATTACTACTTTAGGAATGAAAAAATCATATTCAATATTCATTTTTTATGTAATATATAATATGGATATTCATCAAAGAACATAAAAATGATGAGATCAAGCTTATGATATGGAAAGAAATAATGTATTTAAATTTTCTCAAGTTCTCTATAATTTTTTTAAATTGGTCTCAAAATACTATCTAAATGATCATGAAATAAAATTTAATACAAATAGCTTCATTTTTTATGAATTTATTGTCTTTTCACCCACCATATATTTATTATTTTTTGGTTGTTAAATTTCACATTCCCATGTCATCTTTCACTCTATATTAGTAGTTAGGAGTTATATTTTCCACTATATCTATATTTTCACCTCCCAGTAATGTTATCTTAGTTGGAAACCTTAATTTCTATTATTCCATATAACATTTTTATTTCCCTTTCCTTCTTTTTATGGGGATGTTTTATTAAAACAATTTATGATGTGGGTTTTTACAAAGGATGTTTCAGTTATAAAACACATTTTTACCATGAAAAACTTCCAATTATGATGAAATGATTTATTAAATAATGGATACTGTAACAGCTTAATATTTTAAAATAAGAATGTTATTTTTGATGGAATATACAACATGCAACCCCGAGTTTAAAAAAACATAATACATTGTTTTTTAATATGACTTTTAAAAATTAGTCATTAAATTAGTGGGTATGAAAATGAATAACCACATTAGGAATTATATGTAAATTTTTACTCAATAAAAAATCCTTTATTAAAACATCTGAAGTAAATATTATTATTTTTAATTCATTTTATCTATATAAATTATGATTCGTTCAAACATGAATTTTACTACTTTTATGATAAAATAATATATTTAATTTTTTAAACATTTCGAAAATTTATTTTAGATAATAAAATTCGTTTTTAAAATAATACTATAAATAATTTTTTTTGTACTTTTTATTATTTTTCTAAAAAATTAATTTTTTAATGAATAGTAAAAAATACTAACATTAATTGAGAAGTATATTTTCATTCAAGTATTTAAAAAGTAACTTATTTTTTTTAAAATGATTTAAATAAAAATTAGTTATATTTTATTATTAATAATATAATTATGTTCATTGGAGTAAATTTTATGGTTCAATAAGACACACATTATTTTATAAAAATAAAGGCATTTTTTTAAAAATGGATTTTTCTTATGTTCTACAAGTTAATTTTAAATTAATTTATACCAGATATATTAGTATGATAATAAAAACATAATTAAATATTGGGGAATATGAGGTTTAAATTTTAAAATGTTTCCCCTTTATTTTTTGTTCAATATTAATTGCGTCCATAATAATTTTTTATCACCTCGGTTGTGGAAAAATGTAAAAAATGTTAAGGCCTTGGGTTAAATAATTAAAATAAATATAATAGTTGAAATAATCCTAATGTATTGATGTATTTTATAAATCATATTTCAATTATATAATATTTGGACACGTGGTTCTATATTTCTTTGATTATAACCTTTGTATTAATTTATGTAAAAGAAAACATAAAAAATGAAACACTCTTAACATTAATAACTCTAATATTTTTTCATAAGAGTAAATGTTATATTTTTTATGAATCTTCATATTAAATAAAAATTTCATTTAATTATCATATTAATTTAATTTTAATTTTTAGGAATTGAAAAATCGCCATAAAAGCTTATGTAATGTTGATAAATTATTTATTCAATTAAGAAAAAATAAAAAGAATTATGTTAATTAATATTAAATGTGATAAAATTTGGATTAATTATTGTTTTAAATGAATTGATTATATATAAATAATATATTATATATATTTCAAAGTTTTTTATTCTAATTCAATAGCTGATATTTTTTTTAATGTCAAATTATTTGAATACTGTCAAAATTGACGTAAATATTTTGTTATGAATAATACAAGAAATTAAATTATTCAAAAATAATAAATTTTAAAAAAAGGTAATTATGATGATAAATGGTCTTGATTATCATACCTATAAATTTATTAATAAATTTTTACTTTATAAATTATAGTATAACTGTTTGTGAGTGAAAAAAAGACATCATCTTGATTAGGATTAATATTAAATAACTATGTGATTGAACAAAATATAAGGTTTAAAATATCACATAAACTACTTAAAAAATAATTGGTTGATGTTATTAAAATAAAAAATATATATTTCTTCATACATCTATCCATTTTAAACCATTTATCTTGAAAAAAACTCTATTATATTTTAATCTCTTCAGAAATTCCAACAGTGCCTCTCCCCTAACATATAAAACAGAACCTCTCATTTCACATCAATATAAAAATTCTATCTTTTTATATCATAAAAACATGAAATTTTATCATATAAAATTACATATCCAATAATTATAGTTTTATTTCTTCGTAATAGGTCATTCTAGGGGTCTTTAATAAGGAATCAAATTGAGCATTATCGAAGAAGTGGAAATCATCTAACTTGACCTCTTTGAATATTATCATTCTATTAACCCAACTAAATTTATTATATTAATACATAAATATTTACAATGTTATCATAAATATATATAATTGTTACTGGGATTCTAAAAATTCATCTATTCACCCTCTCATCTATCAAATGTGAGGTGAATGTATGGCCTAGGTGTACATGCGGTTAACAATCACCATGCAGTGATACAATTAGTTTTAGTCCCCGTATTTCATATATGGTTACTATAAGGGATTTAAAATTTTTAGATTATATTTATGAATTAATTATTATTATGAAATTTTAATTTCATATATACCTTCTTGCCTTCCTATCCATTTAAATATGATAACATCACTCGTGGGTATGTGTAGACTACCACCTCCATGAAGAGATGTGATTTGTTTTTCATTTCGACATTACGTGGAATGTAATATGGATATATTTAATGAATATAAACAATATATATCATAATAAATCATTTTTTAAAGATTAATTGTTATTTTCATTTCTTTTTTTCTCCCTTCAAAAAGTTAAAATAGTGTTCTTGTGTACATATGAGTTAACATATCGATGAACAGTGTTATTAATTTTTCCATCTCTATATATTAAAAAAACAACAAATAAATAAATATATATATGTAGAATATATATTTTATTTATATCATGATTAAAATCTTATAGATGAAGGAAACCTGATAATTTTATAAGGATCAAAATTCTAAACATTTATTCTCATGAAAAATGAACCAATTAACTACTAGAAATAATGATTTTAAAACATAATTATTAATAAGTGGATTTTGAAATTTTATAATTGATTCATATATGATATTTCAAGTATTTAAATTACTCTAATATAGATTTATAATAAATTTATATTTGTTTTACTAGTGTTAATATATCTTTCGAGGCATGTCCAACACGAGTTAAGGGATTATGTCTTAAATTTTACATAATTGGGACGTATGTTTATATTATTCTCTTATATTCATTAATTAGATGTATATTAATTGCCTTAATTTATAATTTTACATGATTCATTTATAATAAATTCTTTTCATTATATTTTGAAATTTTATTGATTTTAAATAAGTTATTTTAAAGTGAAAAGGGTATTTTATGATAAAAATTTTCCAAGTGACCTTTTCAAGAAATATTTCTTCTATGATTGTATCATTTTATGTTATGAAATTTTATCTAGGGAAATGATCCAATGATAAATTAATTATTAATTGTTTTTTAGGTTTATTATTATGATGGAATTATTTTTTTGGTTTCAATTTATTTTTGAGATATTATGATATGATGAAATGTTAAAATGTATATGAGACTCATTTCCTTTAAATAACATAAGATAAATTATTAGTGATTAATAATAGTTTGAAACAAATTTAAATTTATATTGATTATATAATGTGTGGGAAAATAATTATATATCCCTCTAATGAATCAGGTAAAGACGTATATTTCATGAGATAAATATGTTATTTGTGAATAGTATTTCTTGTACATAATATTATGTAGAGACCTGGTTTTCATATCAAAAATAATATGTTTGGGCTTAGTTTTCATTTCAATAAGATTATTAATATAACTCGTTTTCATTTCTATAAGAGTTTATTTGTACATAGGTCTCAAGAACATTATTTTATGTTAGGTCATGATATTATTTCATTAATATAAAGAGTGAACATGGTTCTATTTATATATGTTCACAACTTTATAAGATTATGTATTTCCCCTTTAATATGTATATGTTACGATATTATGGATCATGAATTATTATTGATGAATCCTCACACTTGGGAATGTTGTCTATTATTCTGATAAAGTTTTATTCCATGACCCAGGATTATGATCTTTGATAGATTGGTTACAGACATTGTAATTAATGATCATGATATCAAACCCTTATGCTTATATTTTTTTTTCATGTGTGTTCATTGATTGATATCACTTGTGTTTACATTTATGGAACATCTAATATAATCCTTTAATTTGTTATACCATTAACATATTAGGAAGAGGGATTTATATAGGGTATAACTAAGAAGCATTTTTTTTGGAAATGATGAAGTTCATTCATAAAATATAAGATTCTGTATCTAGTCTCCCAATACAATAATGATTTTAATATTTATCATTAATCGTAATGGTATATATTGAATACTAGTATAAATGGTTAAACTATTTATATATGATAAATTTATGAATCTATAGGGGGTCCATTACTTATTCTTTGTCTATAATATTCTAGTATTATATTTTATTTCCAATATTTTTAGGCGAATTAACATCTTTTACACACAATTGCTTAATTGATTAATTATAACATTAGTGTTATGATTTTTGTATTGTTTTCTTATATCAATAATGTTTTTGTTTAACATTAAATTGGTTATGTTATAAGATATTTCTATCTTAAAAACCATTAATTTTATTATTATTTGGATATTTCTAGAAATTACAAGTTAACTATTCACTTTTCTCCATTAATGTACCGAAAAGTCAAAAATATTAATTTTAAGAAAAAATGTATTTTATTTTTTATGTTAGGAATAAATTTCTTCCATATACATATTTTCATTACAAGTAATTGATGAATTTATTAAACATTATACACTGATTGATTAACATAGTTTTTACACATTTTTTACTTTCAAAATAATGAATAAAAGGAATATTCATGTCATTTTTTTAACAAGTCACTTTTTACTAAATGTATTAACAAAATAATTGTTTTAAAATTTATTTCATGAATTTATTTTTATGACTTCATAATTATTCATTTTTTTAATTTGTAATTTATTTTTTTCAATGGTTATTAAAATAGAAAATCATTTTTTATAATATTTTTTAAATTTTTTAAATTATACTGAATGAAAATGGTATTTTCAAAAGTTTTCAAAGAAATGTATTTACTGTTATTTTAAAGGAATTTAACTCTATATCCCTATAATTTAATAATTCTTATACTTTATTATGAATATTATCTAATAATACTATTTATATTATATTTTGGGATGTCTTACAATTAGTTTTTAAAGGACATATTCATGAAACATGTTTTGGTTCCATATGTAAATCATGCTATAAAGAAATAATAGATGGTTATGAAAATATGATGAAGAAAATGAAAGAATACATGTGTTATATTAGTTTGGTAACTTGGGAAGTATTGATGATTATGGGATGGATTGATATTTCACATGATGACATGTGATACTAAAATAACTTATATTATAGGTTAGCCTACTATATCTCTTTAATGAATTGTGTGATGTTATTTTTCATTAAAGGAAATAAAGAGGTAGGAAACTTGGGGGGTTTATCACATGGATTTCACTAAAAACCAATTATTTCCCAGATGGGTGAACACGGGTGACCAATATATTTTGCAAGACACACACACATTTTCCCAATGTTAGATATGAGTTTAAAATAGTCACTATGATCATGATTCATATCAAAAGGATCATTGTTATTAATTATTTTAAATATTTACCTTAATTAAAATTTAGTTAATGTATGTTGTTTATGATCATATTTTTAGGTGTATTAATTCTCTTATGAAATCCTTAGGAACATTGAATTTTTTCTCATACTCTTTTCTTCATCTTATGATAACTGAAGATATTCATTTTTAATAGAAACATTTATCATCATTGAGAATTTTATATTTCCCTTATTATGTTAAATTCACTAGGTTATAAATATATTGTTTATTTAAGGTAATTTTAGAATTTATTAGTGTGTTAAATGATGATGTCAAAATATTGAATAAGAAAGGTATTTATAGTGTAAGAATCTTTCACATAAAGATAGGGGTCATGTTAAGTAAGACTCTTCTATAATTCACAAAAAGTGTAAATATTAAAGGTATATCAATATGTATTTTATTAAATATTTTTATATTATGTTATAATTTTTTCATGTAATTGAACAGGACACATTTATTGGTATCTAATATAGAAACTTAAATATTATTTTTTTAGTGTTGAACAAAAGAGTGTGGGATTGAATATCTTATAGTTATAATAAGAGCAATGGATTTGGTATATTTTGATATGAAGATGTTTTTGTGTGATGTTAACTTAATAATACTAGATTATACTATGGGTTTATATTTTTAATGGTTACCTTATATATAATAGAGAAAACTAACTTTCTATAGTCATAAGCGATTATACCCTGAGTTAATTTGATCATTTTATGAGGATTTACAATTGATAAATTATTGAGATAATTATATTATATTGTATATTGGGTTTATCTTGTTATTCAAAAATTTATTTTTTAGTAATGTAATATTATTGGAGGTATTTATAATCACGATAAGGATAACCTTTCAAAACAGTATATAAGATTGATTATTTTTATTTTAGTAAAGTTCACTACATTATATGATCACACTACGAGAAAACCGCCGTTTAGTTAATGTATGTTGTTTATGATCATGTTTATTAAACATTATACACTGATTGATTAACATAGTTTTTACACATTTTTTACTTTCAAAATAATGAATAAAAGGAATATTCATGTCATTTTTTTAACAAGTCACTTTTTACTGAATGTGTTAACAAAATAATTGTTTTAAAATTTATTTCATGAATTTATTTTTATGACTTAATAATTATTCATTTTTTAAATTTGTAATTTATTTTTTTCAATGGTTATTAAAATATAAAAGCATTTTTTATAATATTTTTTAATTTTTTTAAATTGTACTGAATGAAAATGGTATTTTTAAAAGTTTTCAAAGAAATGTATTTACTGTTATTTTAAAGGTATTTAACTCTATATCACTATAATTTAATAATTCTTATACTTTATTATGAATATTATCTAATAATACCATTTATATTATATTTTGGGATGTCTTACAATTAGTTTTTAAAGGACATATTCATGAAACTTGTTTTCGTTCCATATGTAAATCATGCTATAAAGCAATAAAAGATGGTTATGAAAATATGATGAAGAAAATGAAAGAATACATGTGTTATATTAGTTTAGTAACTTGGGAATTATTGATGATTATGGGATGGATTGATATTTCACATGATAACATGTGATACTAAAATAACTTATATTATAGGTTAGCCTACTATATCTCTTTAATGAATTGTGTGATGTTATTTTTCATTAAAGGAAATAAAGAGGTAGGAAACATGGGGGGTTTATCACATGGATTTCACTAAAAACCAATTATTTCCCAGATGGGTGAACACGGGTGACCAATATATTTTCCAAGACACACACACATTTTCCCAATGTTATATATGAGTTTAAAATAGTCACTCTGATCATGATTCATATCAAAAGGCTCATTATTATTAATTATTTTAAATATTTACCTTAATTAAAATTTAGTTAATGTATGTTGTTTATGATCATGTTTTTAGGTGTATTAATTCTCTTATGAAATCCTTAGGAACATTGAATTTTTTCTCATACTCTTTTCTTCATTTTATGATAACTGAAGATATTCATTTTTAATAGAAACATTTATCATCATTGAGAATTTGATATTTCCCTTATTATGTTAAATTCACTAGGTTATTAATTTATTGTTTATTTAAGGTAATTGTAGAATTCATTAGTGTGTTAAATGATGATGTCAAAATATTGAATAAGAAATGTATTTATAGTGTAAGAATCTTTCACATAAAGATAGGGGTCATGTTAAGTAAGACTCTTCTATAATTCACAAAAAGTGTAAATATTAAAGGTATATCAATATCTATTTTATTCAATATTTTTATATTATGTTTTAATTTTTTCATGTATTTGAACAGGACACATTTATTGGTATCTAATATAGAAACTTAAATATTATTTTTTTAGTGTTGAATAAAAGAGTGTGGGATTGAATATCTTATAGTTATAATAAGAGCAATGGATTTGGTATATTTTGATATGAATATGTTTTTGTGTGATGTTAACTTAATAATACTAGATTATACTATGGGTTTATATTTTTAATGGTTACCTTATATATAATGGAGAAAACTAACTTTCTATAGTCATAAGCGATTATACCCTGAGTTAATTTGATCATTTTATGAGGATTTACAATTGATAAATTATTGAGATAATTATATTATATTGTATATTGGGTTAATATTGTTATTTAAAAATTTATTTTGTAGTTATGTAATATTGTTGGAGGTATTTATAATCACGATAAGGATAACCTTTCAAAACAGTATATAAGATTGATTATTTTTATTTTAGTAAAGTTCACTACATTATATGATCATTTAGTTATTCCAAATAATTTTATGATTTTTTCTTAATATTATAAGGTTAATATATGTATGTAATGATATACTTTATACGTTAGCTGTTATTAATGATGATTTTGTTTTTAATGTTTTATCTCATCATATATGGGGATTTATTTTGGTATTATGTTATCATGTGCTAAGAATTTTTTTTAAATATAAGACGAATATATTTCCATCCATATATATAAATAATTATCAATTATAATCTTATTAAATTTATTTGAGTACTAAATTTTATTAATGAATATTTAGAGTAAAAGAAGAGATAAATGTGCAAACTAACTGAAACACAAAACCCAAGGATTAAATGGTATTTATAAATTTAAAGAAAATAATGTAAGTATATTTCCATATTTTCTAAGTCTTGATGTTAAATGTATTTATCAAATATAAAAAAAATAAAAATAAAAATTTTATTCAATTTTCTTTATTGCTAATGAATTGACAGTCATATTGATCAATTACTGATTTACATTTTTTGTCATCGATTTTTTATTAACATTCCACTTCTTTTGATGAATGTTTGATGTCACCACCATAATTATTTGTACACTGAGTATCTCTTTCATGTTAATATTTCAGTTCTCACTAATATTATCTTATTTTTATATCTGGTTATTTGTTATTCTATATGACCCTAATATTTCCCTTTCCCTCTTTCTAAAAGGATATTTTGATAAAACTTTTTAATAAGTGGTTTCACATCTAATGTATTTTTAAATGTTAAAACATTGAATACCTATTTCAAGATAAAATATCAAGGATACAATTTATCAAATACTGGAATAATTTAATTCATCTATATTTTAAAAGAACGTTGTATTCTATAGAATACATGACGTGCGACAATGAAATTTGTTGATCTGAAAATATTATCATTTTAAAATGATTTGTATATACTAGTCAACGAATTATTTGGTACTAATAATATTGGAATTATTAGGAAATATATATATATATATATATATAATGTAATTACACAATAATTTTTGTTTTCTAAATTTATAAGTATTTAGAAACCAGTTTTTAGTAAAGTTAATTTCTTGTTGAAAAATATATTTTTCTCAGAAATGGTTTTTATTTATTTATTAGAAAATATTATAAAAAGGTTTAGTATATTTTAGAAATTTCATTTGATTAAAAACATTTAATTTTTGTGAGTATCATAAAAATGTATATTACTATGAAATTTTTGGTTTTTTTCGAAAAACATTTATTTTTTAGTGAGTTTTGGAAAATACTGATTTTAGATAAAACAATATTTCCATTTAATTTTTTTAAAATTTCCCAAATAAAATTTTATATATTTCAAAAATTTCATTAGTTACACATAATTAAAATTAATCCTATTAATTTTCTTGTAATTAAATTTTTTTTAATATTTGTATGAAACATTGTTTATACATAAAATGAATTTTATCTACAATATGGTTTTTCAATGCTTATTTCAATTCTATTCTAAAGGTTTTTTCTTCAAATTAATCATATTAAATTTCAAAAAATTCATTCCTTGTCTATAATAATGATATCAAAAAAATTAAATAGGTCATCATTATTGATAAACATAGTAAATGGTAACCATAGTTAAAATGGTGTCACCGTGGTAAGGGTAAAACTCTGAGGAAAATTTTATAATCATGAAATAATTCTCCCAAATCATCCATAAATTATCATATATTTCATTGTATGAGATTTTTTCTACTAACACATTTATATAATTGAAAATAAAAAATTTTGATTCTATTTTTCTTTTAAAAAGATATTTATATTACATTAATTAAAAGAAAATTCCATAATGTCACTTTCATGATTTTAATATCTCTAATATGTAATCATGTGGATAAATAATTAATATAAATAATTAGTTATTTATTTTAATTTATTTTTTATTTTAGGTAACAAAATTGATCCCTTAAATGCATAAAAGAAGAAGAAGTGGTGTTGGGGTAAGTCATGGAAAAATAATGTTAATGATTATAAAGTCATAAAAAGTAAAACATTTTGTGAGTTATGATTTTCCAATAGTTTTTTAGATAATTTTATTTTATTATTTATGTGTTAGAATTAAATATTTTAAAAATATTATGGTCTTGATATTTATCAAATTCAAATTATTTGAATTGTCCTAAAAATTGATTTAATTGTATTTTATTCAAAATAATAATATACTGATTTATATAAAATTAAAAAACAGAAAAATGGGAATTTTAATGGGATATGGTTAGAAATATAATCAATTTACCACTTATGAGTCACTTTTATTTCGATTTTAACTTTCATGTCCCCTAAAGGGTAAAGAAATATGTTATTGATGTAATCTTTAAAAGTGTTAAAGATAAGTTAAAACTAAGATATAAGGGATAAAATATCATCTAAATAATATTTAACAAGGTTATTTCAAATTATACTCATCATATAGTTTCATTCTAGAAATTTAGAGCCAGTTTAACTTGGATTTTAATTTTCTTTAGTTTAATTGTTTGAGTAATTCCAAGGGTACACATCCCAACAATTATAAAGGGATAAAATTTTTCCTCTCTTACTCACTCTTAATGAACCATGGAACTAAAAAAATATAGACAAAAATAAACTTATAACATTCCTAAATGCATCCTATAGGTCTTGGTATAAACAAATATATAACCTACATTCCTTATGGTGTAAGTCAAAAGTGGTCTTCTAAATAAGAGGTATTCATCTTAACCCATATTTTTCATTTTGTTTTTTTATTATAACTCTTTAAAATATTCATTAAATAGTATGATATGACACCATAAATATATCTACTCTAATTTATATTTTATTATAACCTTTTTTATATCATCTTCCATTGTATGGGGAATGAAAATTTTATCAGTGCATACCTGTGGACTATCACATCCACATCTTGATGTGTTTCATTTTCCATCACCACCAATCATAAATGTTATAAAGATTAAATAAATAAATAAATAAATATATTATTAATTTAATTTTTAAAAAACTATGAATAAAATATATCATTTATATTTTTATCCTTTAATCTGTTTCAAAATAATAACATCGTTTGTTCGTATGTGTGGATTACCACCTCCAAGAAGAAATTTCATTCATTCTTCATGTATTCCATTAATATATGTTTATAAAATTAATTTTATTTTTTAAAAAAGATGATTAATTCCTTAAGAATATTCTATAGTTAATGGACTAATGACCCGGTTGACCATGTCCATCCCACTAACTTCATTTTTTAATTATTAATTGAATGTCCTCATAACACATTACAAGGACTTAGACGATTATATAATTTCATATTTCATTTAAATATAATGATTCGTGAAAAACTAACAATCCAAGAAACAGATATTAAATAATAAAATAATTAATAGAGAGTAGGTATATAGTAGTTAACATTCATACATAGCATGTCTAGACTCGAGTTAAATGATTTATTCTCAATTTCCCTTTTCTAGAATTACTTAATGTTAAACACAAGTGTTGTTTTATATATTATATATAATTTCTATTTTACATATTAAATAAAAAATCATCCAAAATTTATTTTATATTATATCATAGTTCATCTTATTTCATATATAGTGTTTTGATTAGGATGTAATAATATGGTATGGGTTTCATAACTCTATTTCATTTCATTAGGTAGTATTAAATGTTCATTGCCATTGCTTTTCAATGATTATTTTTTATTTCCAAATTTTTAATAGGTATTTGAAATTTTCTTCACATAGTCACCTCGTATATTAATTCATCCTTCAATTTTATGATCATTTTAATGTTTTCTCATCTAACTTTATTTTTTGTGAGAGATATGTCATATTCAATGCTAATTTGTATCAACCAGTGTGTATACATCCCCTTTGATATCATATATCACGAATGCCTTTATTTTTATGGTATATAATGATTCATTCTTTGTTTTTAATTTCAATAGGTCTATGATTAAAATGATACCAAAGTGGTAAGAGTTTATATCAAAATCCCATTCTTCTTCCTTATTGTTTAAATTTATCTTGCTGGTGGGTGAATTATAAGATCTTTCTATCTTAAACTGTTTGAACTACTATGAGTGATACCAAAAAAAATGTGGATTTAAATAATTATAGGTTATATTAAAATGAATACCCCATTCTAGATCATCATACATTTTTAAAGAAAATTCAATTCCCTCTTCTTTCTATTGAAGTAATTATATAGAATTTTAAACATGAAAGGGACAAAAAAATTAATTGGTTCAGAAACACATGACATTGTAAAAAGAGAATAAAATTTCAATTTTTTAATGTACCAAAACCACTATAGTTTTATAATATTACCATTTTATAAAAAGACTCATTATCCCACCTATTTGGCTACGAGTTGGACTTTAAAATCTCATAAATCTCTCAACTGATGTATGAAAACATCATTCAAAAAAATTTCTATTGATCACATGAATCAATAATGTTTACACCCCATTTTGATTTATCATGAACCTCAACTTTTATTCACATGATTAATATTAGTTTACTATATAATTTATAGGAAACTCATTGTAGTTCATACAACAGTCACTTTTGCATGACCTTTAAACAACTATAACACAACATCTATCACATTCATGAAACGTTAGTTTTATCATGGATCATATATCCATTCACAAATTATAATAATGTCATATAACTCTCGTGTTTCATGAAACATTTGTGTTTTCATAGAATCGAGTTATTCAAATTGATTCATGTACCTTTCTAGGAAACAAAGATTTGAGTAACTACTTAAAAGAAATGAATTTATGAAAATCTTACATGATATAAAAACATAATATTATTTATGTATTAGAAATCCCAATTGAGGGGGTCATCAGCCTATTTATTGTTTTAGTTGACCCATCACCAAACTACCTTGAGCACCATCAAATTTGTACATATCTTTCCTAATTTTATTAAATTTAAAAAATTTACATCCTTGCATGAAATTCATCATCCTCACACAACTACCATATGTATTTATCTAGACCACATGAATCCATTTACATCAAGAAAATCTATATTTATAGAAACAATATAACTTTCAGGAAACACTGGTTGTTTCCCTATTTTGATTAGGCCTCCTAGAATAATTACATTGGAAAAACATCATAAAACTCTTTCATCCTTTCACACACATTTTAAATTTGTTTAAATGTCTTTCCATTTTATAAAAAAACAACATCACCCTTCCTCCTATATTTTTACACTAAGTATTTGAAAAAAACTTTGAAACATCAATACATTATACACTCAATATCATATATACCTTCCATATAGTCTATTACGCTACCCTTGATCATTCCTAACAAACTTTGTAAACATACAAAGTCATCCCAACAACATTGCACTATCACCTTCATATTCTTTTTTTCCCAAAATACACTCCCTTTGGGATTATTGAAAACTATTCACCAATTGATAGCACTATAATCCTCCTATTTAATTATTAATAAGAAACCACTGGGTTATTATTTCTTCGACCAAAATTTACTTATTTTAACTATATATAGTGATAAATGATTTAGTCAACACATACACTATGTCTAAATATTCCATTCTCCATTTTCTAAATAATAGTACTATAAAAATCACATCAATAAATAATTTCATTCTCAAAACCACCTGCCACATGCCACCTTTCGTAGAACTCTCGATCAACTATTAGGAACAATAATATAACTCGATAATACCAAGACATAAACAACCGTATTTGATAGATTTTATCATGAACACCATAGATTAAACTATCATTAAATATCAACATTGAATAATTATCTTCAGCATATTTAAATTTTAAACACCCTATGTTTCTCTAATAACCCTATCAGCCCCCCCCCCCTATTAAAGAAGATACTTTAAAGAACATGACATGTACCCCTTTGTCCAGAAACCCAAATTCCACTAAATTATGGTATGTATAAATGTAAACAAAATATATTTTCAAATAAGAAAAACACCCCACACCTAGGGGATAAGAATTCCCCCATCTACATTGTTCATGTTTACAGAGTCGATTGGAATTAAAGAGAATGTAAAATATCATTATACAATTCTTTAAGAAATTCCATAAAAAAAATATCTGCAACATATAGTACCAAAGGTACATACTCTAACTTCAAAATCTCATGCTCCACTTTATCCTTGTTAAAATAATTCTTTATTTCAAAGTGCTACATCCTTGAGTTATGTACAACATTTTTACAAAGTTTTAGTGCACTTAAATAATAATAATTGATTTTTATTAGATATAAAACATGTATCCCATATATTCAATCTAAGTCTTCATCAAAATTTATTGTGTATACTCATGATTAGATACAGTATGTTAATATTTTATGGTTCTTATTTAAATATAATCAAATTTCTTACTTATACAAAACACACAGAATGCCAAGAAATATTTCACCCCAACTAACATAGATTTTATGTCATCTAATAAAACATACCAATCTATATATGTGAAACATAATAATTGTTGTCGATATATTTTCATTTTATAGAAAAATAAATTCATCATTTCCATTAAATACTATTATACTCTTTTCAACGTAAGTGGAATTATTAGAGAATACATTGATACTGTGTTACCAGGAATGTGGGAAAAATATAAGGTTTTGTCACTATTAAGTATAATAATCCCCTAATTATTTTCATGTTTTCTATGAAATTAGTTAATTTACCTTAATTATATTTTGATAGTGTAATTTGGGTTATAACAAGACAAATCATCTCCCTATAATTCACCATTCCAAATCTTCTTAGAACTATATTTGAATATTTTGGACTGTAAAATATATGCTCCATGCCTTAAATTAATCCATTATAATCCTTAGAAAAACATTATCTCACCGAACACTAAATTTCAAACTCACATTTAATGAATCCACTAATATTTTTTCATTGCGCTACATGTTATCAACTAATGACTATTTCATCAACATATACAATCACTATAATCATATGAATACACTCATTGATAACATAAAGATTTTAATCAACTCCACCAAACTGGAATACATGTAACGCAAAATATATATCATGTCATGAATATCAAGCTCTTGGATATTTCTTCAATACATGTGATCCTTCTAAAGTAAATAATCATTATTCTCAACATCATATACTGGAAAACCATTTATTTTTTAATTTTAAGCTATTTTTTCAAAACCCTATTTAAAAAAATGTTACATCTATCATGAAAAAGTTTAAATTCTTTATAACTGATATGGATAAAAATTTAAAAAATTAATCCAACCATTCAATGTGTAAAAATTACTCATCAATATATATTTCCTCAATCTAAGAGTATCCTTTTTACACTAATAATGTTCTTAGCATAACCATTTCATCTTCATTTGGTTTTTTCAATAAGAATAATTTGGCCTGATGGGGTTCTTATATATCGACCTTGAAACCATCTACCACTTATGATTCTTTTCAATTTGGTCATGTTTTCATTCATTTATGTAAGAACCCGTGTTTTTCCAGACTGCAGTTTTGATCAGAAATATAAATTTTTACTGTTGGACACTCATCAGGGGTAAAATGGTCATTTTTACCTACCAAGTGATCTCAGATAATTTTAATGACAACTTTTATGGTCCCTAAATAGGGTGTTTACCCTAGTATAGGAGTTTGGTGGAAATCTGAGCTGTTTGAATTTTGGTGGAATATTTAATATTTAATATTATTAAATTAAATATTAATTTATTTGTGCAAGTTTGTTTGGAAATATCATTTAAATAGAATATATAATTGAGATTCTTTCTAAGTCATTGAGTACTGAATGTGGAGTTTAGCCTAGGGAAGGCATAAGCTCATGTCGGGTGGTGGGGCCGGCCCGGGCCACCATTTTCTTCTTTTCCTTCTCTTTTTCATTCTTTATTTTATCTTCCTCCCACCTCCTTGTGCATGTCTCATATGCCTCTTCCATGGCTGTGTCTTTTGAAAAGTTTTGTGTATTTAGAAAGAGGTATAGTTGGAAGGTGATAGGGGTACCGATTCGAAGCTCTCGACGCGCTGATTCCGCGATGGGCAATCGGGAGCCGTGAAATCAACAGAAGCTTCGGCGGTTTCCGTCCGAATGTAGGGTCGTTTATGTTTTTTACAAATATTCCCTTAAAAAAGTTTTTTAAGTTTTTTAAAGCCTTGTATTTCTTTCTTGTATGCCCATGTTGCTCGATCTTTAGTTTTGGGGGTGAAAACGGGAGAATCGGGCGTTTTCAAGGATTTCTCATCGGAAAACCGAGTATGCATGTCGTGTGTTCCAGGGGAACACATCATGTGTTCTTACTATTTGGGGAAGATGATGTTTTCATAAGTACATGCCATGTACTTAGAGTACATGCTGTGTAGTGGGTGGCCGTGTGGCTGGCCATGTGGAATAGAATATAGAATAGTGGTTTTGGGTGTACACATCGTGTACAGTAATGTACACACCGTGTAGGGGTACTTGGGAATGTGTTTTAGTGAAAATGAACACGGGGTGAATTTTTGTGAATATTACATGTCGTGTATAGTAAATTACACGCCGTGTAATTTTACACAGGCAGTCCTAGTGGGTCTGGCTATGTATTTCTGGCCATGTACTACTCCAGCTTAGTAGTTTTGGCATATCTTATGCTCTGGTAGTTAGAATTGGGTGTGTGAGTTGTTTATTCTAATCATTTGTTCTGCATAGATCGCAATCGTAGAATCCTTTTTTACATTTAGAGGTCATCTAAATTGAGTTTTTGGTTTATACCTAAATGGAGGGGTTCTTCCTTCAGTTATTTAGTTCATTTTCACCTGAGAGTGAGACTTGGTGTGGTTGATAGGTTGGGTGTTCGAACCAACTTAGTCGAGACCTTTAATATGAGATGATCTATTATCTATCTCCCGTAACTTTTTTTAGATGTATTCCCCCTTCTGAGACGTGCCTTATGGCCTATGAGTCCATGAGACCGGACACTTATGAGGATCTCCTAGGAGATGCCTTTACTGGTGTGTTGACCTAGGGAATCCCTCGTAGGATCTATCTCTTATTCATTCTTGATAGGACCTATGTTATAGAGTGACCATGTGTCCTTCCTTTGAGTATTCCATGTATGATTCCCACTTTAATCTTAACTAATTATCCTGTGTAGGATTCCTTCACTCATGTTTACCTAGAGGATCCCATGTATGATGCCTCCTCAGTGTTTGACCTGAGGGACCCAGGGGGTACCCATTGTTTGACCTACCCTGAGTTGTTAAATTGGGTTTGGGTAGAGATGGTGAATGGGTGTCATGTAGAACCCGTGCCAAACTGGTGATCCCTTTGGGGTTTGGATGTATTGTTTGGTTGAGCGTTCGGGCCACCCGCACTCATTTGTTTATATCTGACTTGGGTTGCTGATGTTGTAGTTGTTACCCGAGGTGCTTTCTGGTTGGTGGATATTGAGCTTGACACGAGGCATCTTATTATTTGTTGGGATTCCTACTTTTCCTTTTGTTCTTGAGTATTAGGTGGTCCTATGTTTATTTCCAACAGTTGAGTTGAATTTTTGTATCATTGTGCTACGAACCCATGGTTGGGGTGTCGTGTGGTTGAGGCCTTTTCTGAAAGATATATTGAATTGTATAGATAATATAATGATAAGTTAACACTGCTGTTTGGGATCATTTCTTGGATCTAGGACCACCCTGGGGTGCGTTCCTCTATTTAGCCGTTTGGACAGGGTACCCGAGGGTATGCTATGATTATATTGTGTATTGCATTTTCTTGAGATAAAATTTGTATAAGGCTTCTTGTTATGAATCGGGATCGGCCCGATTACTTGAGCCTGAGGGCATTGTTATATTTAGCCTAAGGGCATGGTTATATTATCCCGAGGTAATGATTATATTATCCTGAGTGTGTGGTTATGTTAGCCTAAGGGGAGTGTTCGGTTATCCTGAGGGAATGGTTATATTAGCCTGAGGGCAAGTGTTCATTTATCCTGAGGGCAACGTTTCATATTCCTGAGGGTAGTAGCTTCCATGCATGAGGGAAATATTCTTATACACCTAAGGGCACTATTCGTTATGCCTGAGGGAAGTCACCTGAGGGTTTCATTTATGTTCACCTGAGGGTGAGGATTTATATGTCTGAGGACAATGGTTACTTGTTTTTGTTTAGATTATTCAGAGACATAATTCCGGAATTGGCCGAAGAAGGTATATATCAATGGGATTACGGACCCAGAGATCGAATTAATGATACACGATTTGAGTGGCATGACATCCAGCTCAATACCCTTGCTTAGGATGTCCAGGAGATCGGGCTTATGGT
The DNA here is from genome assembly GCA_963277665.1 of Viscum album. Lineage (NCBI taxonomy): Eukaryota > Viridiplantae > Streptophyta > Magnoliopsida > Santalales > Viscaceae > Viscum > Viscum album. Next base: position 632,071,594 of record OY728138.1, on the reverse strand, counting down.
CCAATGGATCAACTACTGATGTGGTTTCTTGCTATTTTAATCATCTAATCATGAATATTTATATTTATGTATATGTGTATAGGTATGGGACTATACATGTGTACGTATATAGATATGGACATCCATGGTGGAACATTCCCAGTTGACGGGGATTATGGACCATGAGTTCGACTGTGGTTGCATGTTTTGTTTACTTCCTTTTGTTGTGTTCCATCAAGGATGAGCACGTTGTTGTTGCATGTACTTTTAGCAGTATAGTTATATGTTCCTTGTCAGGGAGCCCTGCTGAGATTATTTCTCACCCCTGCACGTGCACCTCGGTGTGCGTGTAGACCGTACGTCTGATTTTTAAGTATAGCATGAGTTGCATGGTGGATAGGGATGAGGCCCAGTGTTACGTGATCTAGCGGAGTTGCTCGAGTGGTTCTTCAGATCGGGATGCTATTGTTTGACAGTGTCTTGAGATCTGGTATGTGTATTGGCTCAGAGTTAGTAGTAGAGCCCTTTACTTTTACTTTCAGTTTCTTTTATACTTCTATATGTATGATCAGCCAGTGGGAGACCTATGTTTTATTGTATTGCATAGATGTTCAAGCTTTTACAGGATTTTACTATTACAGGTTGTTTTATTTCAGTTGTTTATTGCTTCTTCACCTTGTCTACCTTTCACTATGTGTGATACATAGTTATTCTATTGTTTCATACTATAGAATGAGGACATAGTCTCCCCACTATAACACCCTTGGACCTCAATGCTAGTCGGCATCCTCTTTCATACGGGGAGGTGCGCTTGAGGCCTTATGGCAAACCAGCTCAGAGAAATGGTTTAGTGTATTCCGGGTCGGGACGTTACAAAGTGGTATTAGAGTAGTTTTCTTTCCTTGTCATTACTATTTCGGATATGGTAGACAGGAGTATTAGGAATGTGTTGGAACCTGTGATGGATATCGGGGTGGTGCGTCGAGAACACTTGTTCCGGTAAGAATTCCTGGTTTCTAGGGTTTGGGATTGCTGTTCTGATATTGCGAGGTCACAGTTGTATATGATTTTCTCCTTGAGTAATTCACATGTTGTGTGGTGTTTGATTTACTATGGATCTCTAGCTCTTTTCCAATGGTAAGATGCCAGTGATAGATTATGACTCTTGGAAAGCAAAGGCAAGAGGTGTCTCAGGTATCATACTAGGCACATAGGATTCACAGCAAATAGGACTTCTAGTGTTTGTCTTTACTGATGACTGAGACCTTTGGGTCTGTTTACACATACTTTTTACTGTGATGGAAAGTTATGTGGATCTATGTTGAGGCGTTGGTGTGAGGATGGTGGCTTAGTCCTTATACAAAGGTGGTGAAGTGACCCTAGTCGGTGCCTTTCTATTTAACCCTTATTGGGTGTTGTTTCCTAGGTTTGTGGTTATCTAGTCGGATCGTTTAGAACAATGTCGATAGACACCAATACTTTTCTTGTGAACTGGACCTCCTTTTAGTATTGTTGTATACAGATACCCAATGAGTCTTATCTCATCTTGTCTTTTATTTTTTTTGTGACCTCCACGGATTCATTCCTTCTGAGGATGCTTGGAGAGGATCAGGGCCCTTATAGTTTGTGTTTTGGTTTTTACATTCATTGGTTATTGTGATCTTTTCCATCTTTTGAGTGGTTTGGATCTTTTGGGCTTGGAGGTTAGACCTTCTGACCTAGTCGTGAGGATTTTTCTGTAAGGATAGGTGGAAGACCTAGAGACCTTGGGTTTTGATTCGAACCCTTATAGATTGATGTATGTTATGTTCTAGGGAAACCTATGTGAGAATGGTTGGCCAACGTTTTCTAATGCCTTTTTAGCGGCGTCTATTTTTTTTGCAATTGGTTTCGACGAGCATGCATGTTCAGGTGCCTAGCTTGGTCTACTAGTGTTTTTGATGTTTCTATTGTAGTTGGCATCATTTGAATCTAGATAAGTGAGTGGACGGATGAGAGCCGAGGACAGATGTTTCATGACTTTCTGTGGACTCGGATCCCAGAAGTTATGTTGGAATATACCTATGTTTTATAGGTGACTTTGTGAAATTTCGGGTCACTGTGAAATTGTTGACCCATTCGGGAATCCTGGTCAGGTTTTGGTAGGATGTTAGTGTGGCTCGGAGGGATCTAGACACACCTTTAGTGAAATCATAGTGTACTCATGTAAGAGACTCTCATGCGCTATCTTGATTCCTCTTGAGTATGCTGAGAGAACTTCCACCCTACATCGAGCTCCTTTTTTCTTTCTTAATGTTTATCCCTATTGAGGATGAAACTTGTTATATGTGTTCACTCAGAGTGGTGTATGTAAATCCATATGGTGGGGAGTGCACCATTGGAAATTTAAGAGTGGTTTTCCTAGTTTAGGTTAAACTACATTGTTTTCAAGTGGGCTCTTGGGCTCAAAGTTTCTTTTAAGATGATGAAAAGGTTTTTGGTGGGGAGTACTAGTTTGGTCATAGTTGAATATCTTCTATGTATAAGTGGTTGCTAATGCTACAAGGATGGTCATTTGATAGTCTAGATAGATTTTTTGTGTAGATACTCAGTTTATGAGCATGGTTTCTGGTTCTTTCACTAGGCTTCTCAGGGACAATAGGGTTTATGGTGGGGAGTTTGTAAGTACCCGTGTTTTTTCGGATTGCAGTTTTCACCATAAATATGAGTTTTTGCAGTTAGATGCTTGTGAGGTGTAAAATGGTCATTTTACCCTACCAAATGATCTCATATAATTTTCCTAACAAACTCGTTGGTTTTGTAATATGGTGTTTAACCTGGTATAAGCGTTTTGTGGAAATCTAAGTTGTTCAAATTTTGGTGGAATATTTAATATTTAATATTATTAAATTAAATAGTAATTTATTTGCGCATGTTAGTTTACAAATATGATTTAAACATAATATCTAATTGAGATTATGTTTATGCCGTTGAGTCTGAAATGGGATGTTTCACCTAGGGAAGGCATAAACTCATGTCGGGCACTAGGGCTGACCTGAGCCCCCTTTTTCTTCTTTTTCTTCTTTTTTCCTTTCTTTTCACTTCATCCCTCCTCCTTGCGCATTTCTCATATGACTCCTCCATAGCCATCTCTTTGGGGACGATTTGGGTATTGAGAAAGAGGAAGAGTTGGAAGGTGAGAGGGTTACTGATTCGAAGCTCTTGACGCACAGATTCCGCGAAGGACAACCAGGAGCCATGAAATCAACCCAAGTTTCGACGATTTCCACCCGAAGGTAGGTTCGTTTATGTTTTCACCAAATATTCCCTTAAAAATGTTTTTTATATTTTTAAATCCTTATATTGCTTTCTTGTATGCCCATGGGGATCGATCTTATGTTTTGGGGGTGAAAATGGGTGAATCAGGCGTTTTCAAGGATTTCTCGTCGGATAACCCAGTAGACACGGCATGTGTTCTAGAAGAACACGACATGTGTTCTTCCTATTTGGGGAAAAAAGTTCTCATAAGTACACACCGTGTACACTGAGTACATGTCATGTAGTATGTGGCTGTGTGGCTGGCTGTGTGGAATAGAACACTGAATAGTGGTTTTTTTGGAGTACACGTCGTGTACAGTAAAGTACACACCGTGTAGTGGTACTTTGGCATGTGTTTTAGTGAAAAATAACATGGGTGACTTTTTTTATCAGTACAAACCATGTATAGTAAAGTACACGCTGTGTACTTTTACACAGGCCGTCCCATTGGGTTTGGTCATCTATTTCTGGCCATGTACTACTCCAGCTTAGTAGTTTTGGTGTATCTTATGCTTTGGAAGTCAGAATTGGGCGTGTGAGTAGTCGATTCTGAGAAGTTTCCGTGTATATCAAAATGGTGTAATATTTTTTACATTTAGATTTCATATAAATGGGGTTTTAGGGGCTTCTACATAAATTTAGGGGTTCTTCTTTCAGTTATAGAGTTTAGTGCACCTGAGAGAAAGAATTTGTGTGGTTGATACGTTCGGTGTTCGTACCAACTTAGTCGAGACCTTTAAAATGAGATGATATGTTATCTATATCCCGTATAATTTCTTTAGAGGACGTTCCCCTTTTGAGACGTGCCTTCTGGCCTATGAGGCCGTGAGACCGAACACTTCTTAGGATCCCTTGAGGGATGACTTTACGTGTGCGTTGACCTAGGGAGTCCCTCGTAGGATCTCACTCTTGTAATTTCATTATATAACCCATGTTATGGAGTTCACATGTGTCCTTCATTTTAGGATTCCTTGTATGATTCCTCCTTTATTCTTCACTAAGGATCCTGTGTAGGATTCCTTCACTCATTTTTACCTGGAGGATCCCGAGTATGATGCCTCCACAGTGTTTGACTTAAGGGACCCAGGGGGTACTTGTTGTTTGACCATCCCTGAGATGTTAGATTGGGTTTGGGTAAAGATAGTGAACTAGTGTCATCTATAACCCATGCCAAAATGGTGATCCCTTTGGGCTTTAGATGTATTATTGGGTTGGGCGTTTGGGCCACCTGCACTCGTTTGTTTATATCTGACTTGGGTTGTTGATGCTCTAGTGGTTACCAAAGGTGCTTCGTATTTGGTGGCTATTGATCCTGACAGGAAGAATCTTCTGGTTTTTTGGTATGCATACTTTGCCTTGTGTGCCTGAGTAGTAGGTGGTCTAATTTTTATTTCCAACTGTTGAGTTGAATTTGTTTATCGTTGTGCTACGAACCCATGGTTGGTGTGTCGTATGGATGAGGCCTTTTTTGAAAGATATATATAATTTCATAGATAATATAATGATAAGTTAAAACTGCTATTTGGGATCATTTATTGGATCCAGGACCACCTTGGGGGTGCGTTCCTCTATTTAGCCATTTGGCCAGGGTACCCGAGGGTATTCCATGGTTATATTGTGTATTGCATTTTCTTGAGGTAAATTTTTTATAAGATTTCTTGTTATGCATTGGACTCAGACTAGTTACTTAAGCCTGAGGGTGTGTTTATATTTGGCCTGAGGGCATGGTTATTTTAGACTGAGAGCATGATTATATTAGCATGAGGGCGTGGTTATATTATCCTGAGAGAAAGTGTTCGTTTAGCCCGAGGGAATGGTTATATTATCCAGTGGTAAAGTGTTCATTTATCCTGAGGGAAACATTTCATATGCCTAAGGGTAGGATTCTAATATGCTTGAGGGAACTATTTGTTATGCATGAGGGAAGTCACTTGAGGGTGTCATTTCTGTTCACCTAATTGTGAGGATTAATATGTTCGAGGACAATGGTTACTTGTTTTTGTTTAGCATTTTCAGAGACATAATTCCGACATTGACTGAAGCAGGTACATGTCGATGGGATTACAGACCCAAATATTGACTTAATGATACACGACTTGAGTGGAATGCCATCCAACTCAATTCCCTTGCACAGGATGTCTAGGAGATCGGGCTTATGGTCCCAAGGATCGATTGTTGAGGTGGTTTCTTATTATTTGAATTACCTAATCATGAATATTCATATTTATGTATATGTGTATAGGTATGGGACTATACATGCATACATATATAGACATGGACACACATGGAAGAACATTCCCACTTGAAGGGGATTAGAGACCCTAAGTTCGACTGTGGTTGCAAGTTTGGTTTACTTCCTTTTGTTGTATTCCAGCTAGGCTGAGTACGTTGTTGTTGCATACACTTTTAGCACTACAGTTATAGGTAGCATGTCAGGGAGCCCTACTTAGATTATTTCAGACCCCTGAACGTGCACCTCGGTGTACATGTAGACCTTATGTCTGGTTTTCAGGTAGATCATGAGTTTCATGGTGGATAGGCATGAGGCCCAGTGTTGTGTGGTCGACTAGAGCTGCTTGAGTGGTTCTTCTGATTGGGATGATGTCATTTGACAGTGTCTGGAGATCGGGTACGTGGATTGGCTAGGAGTTAGCAGCAGAGCTCTATACTTTTACTTTCAGTTTCTTTTGTACTTGTATTTGTATGGTCGGCCAGTGGGTGACCAGTGTTGTATTGTATTGCACAGCTGTTTGGGATTTTATAGCATTATAATATTTCAACTTGTTCTATTTTAGTTGTTTATTGCTTTCGCACCTTGTATACCTTTCGTTGTGTATGATACATAGTTATTCCGATGTTTCTTACTCTGGTATGAGGGCATAGTCTCCCCAATATCACACCCTAGGCCCTCGCAGCTAGTCAACAGCCTCTGGAATATGTGGAGGCGTGCTTGAGGCCTTGTAGTGAACCAGATCAGAGCACCGATTTAGTGGATTCTGGGTCGGGACATTACAATTTACAAACCCAATTTTTATGACTTGAATCTTGTTAAAAAAATATTTTTTATCTATTTTAATTATTAAAAAACATTACGCATATTATTACATCATTATTAACATGTATGTCAAATAAATAATTCCCAGAGGTCATGAGGCCCACTGGTCATGAGGCCCAGGTTCTTAGAATATTAGGTTCAAAATACATCAACAGGAAACTAAAACATGACATATTTATTTTTTTATATATAATGAGAACCTAAATACATTGAAGATCAAAAATCATCATATTATCAACTAGGGAAAATGTAAATAAATGGAGTGAGATAATAGTATTGTAAGGTGAAAACAATATAATGAAGAATAACGCGTGGCCATAAGTTTAACAAAATATCAAAAAATGGAAGGATCATGATTAATTTCATGGGAGAATAATATACAGAACATGGAATCAAAGATAATGTAAACATTGGAAATGTTACAGTAAAAAAATATGATATATTCAAAATTCAAGGCTAAATACAAAAACAATATGACAAGGTTCACATATTGCTATAAGAGATCATGTATACTTCATAATCACATCTATAACATCTCATGAGATAAAAGATTCAGCCAATTTATTGGAGTGTTGTTTGGATGCACCTCTAATAATATGCTCATGATAATTTTTTCTACAAAAGGAGTTAAATGATATGGAATGGTCATAATAATTACCCATGGAATTAAATGGGTTGTATACTCTTTTCTCATATCATAGTGAAGGGATATTTCACAATGAAGTCATTTGTGAAGTAAATATATTAAATGTATTGCACTATATATGAATGGTAGAATAATATAGGTATATTATATATATATATAATTTATATGAATTTAGTTACATTAAAGTGATTAATATTGTAATTTAGGAATAAAAAAGTTCATAACTCAATAAAAAAGTGAGGATCAGATTGTTCCATTACCAAGAGTATGAATCAGCAAATGGGTTATCTATATTAATAAATAATAATCCTATGATAATTATTTAATTTTTTAATATTTTTTTCACTTTTTTTATCCATTATAATTTATTTATTTTCAAATTATATTAAATTTATTAATCATTTGTATTTATGTTGGATGTTTTGATGATACTGGCCTCATAAGTCCAAAATGAATTAGGAAGGTTAACTATGGTCAATGAGATAATTATTTAATCATCTATAGTATAACAATAACTAAATAATAATAAATATTATAGATCAATATTTATTTTAATTCCAACCAAGAAATTTTATTATGAAAAATGAAACATTCTGCAATCATGTAGACAATAGGCCGTATGTATTAATGATCATTTTTTCTATTTTTCAATGATCATGTCAGAAATAAGATAATTATTATTTTATCAAATAGAAATAATAATTTTATCATTAATGTCTTATTTTACATAAAATAAACTTAGAAATACTTTCTATGTGAGGTGATAAATAAAAAAAATCACATCACTTCATAGAGGTCGTAATCCACATGTATACACAAATGAAGTTATATTATTTCAATGAATTCAATGTTAAGAAAATATATAATATATTAATTTTAAATAATGATAAATATGTCATAAATATATTATATATATTTAATACATCATCATATATAGTCGCGATATTTAATAATGATAAGTAAAATACATCAGTCCACAAGGAAGTAGTATGTCGTATATATAAACGATAGTTTTGTTTACCATTTAATGGTAGTAGATATGAGTTTAGAGTGTTAAATGTATATAAAAACATCATAGTATATGGGATATATTGATTTCATTATATCAGTGTGGGTGAATAATATTTTATCGAAGTGGAATAAAATGTAAACTTAAAACACATGGTTAGTAACAATACCTCTTGTTCGGATAAGAGCTTTAGTTTTTCACCAAAAGACTTCCTTGGAGGATTTTTATATTAGTAAAATAACTATATTATGTGGGAATGTAATTAATGAAGGAATTTTTATATTTATTGGAATGACCAAAATACTTTTTTAAGTACCTATAAAAGAGGATGTGAGGTTCCCTATTATATCGGTGGGGAGGGGCACTTTTGAAATTTCATAAAATGTTAAATTAATATAAATTAATTTTCATATAAAAAAGTACCAACTACATATAATTCAAGGATACTATGATTATAGGATGAAATATGATCTGACAATAATTTTTTGATAAGTATATATTAGGTTTTTACCCCTTTCTATCAATTTTTTCCCACGTAATTCCATTTGATAATTACCATGATAACAATGTTTTTACTTTTTATGTTTTAATATAGTAATTATAAAAGGAAAATTGTACAATAAATGTTTCCAATCTTTATATTTTCCGAAATATCTCAATCACATGGATGAATATATAAATGTTAGTAATTTAAAATCATTTACTTAAATATTAATTATTATAACACATCATTAAATTCATCTTTAGAACTTTTTATTAAATTTGAAATTTGAAAAAACATGAGAGAAAAATAATTTCAAGATAATCCATTGAAAAAAACTAAAATTTTATATTTATCTAAAAATTTCATGTAACAAAATATTTCATTTATTTTATATTACTTTTAATAATTTTAAAGTCAATTATTTTATATTTCTATTAATTAAAAAACGGTGTCACCATTGCATATAAATTTTAAGTAATTATTTCATTAATAAAAATTATATATAAATTACTATGATAAAAATTAATTTACCAATAAAATGAATACTTATATCTTATAATATTTCATTTTTTACTTAGAAAAAAATATTATAGTAATTAAATGAAAGAGAGTGAAATTTTCATCTTTATCTTTTACTTAAAAATTATAAAGGTAAAAAATAAAGAAATATGGAACAATGTGGTAATATATTTAGTACATGGATAAAAATAGTAAATCTACACTCATAAAATATGATAAATAAAAATTTTAGGGTAAATATTTAGTATTTATCATATTATTTTTTACTTTAATTAGTCAATTTACACTTAGTGTGGTGGTAATTATTTGAAAAATTTACTATTTACAATGAGTATAAATACAATTAAATATTACTAAATATAAAAAAACTAATTCTAATATGGAATGAATTTTTCAAGATTCATTTCATTATAGTGCAATAATATAATTTAATATTAGACCTATGAGATGTGATAATGAACAAATTTAAAAAACCCCATTTTAAGAAAAACAATTAATTCAAACCAAAATATAATATAATGATTATTCAAATTTAATAATTTTTTTAAATATATGAAAATAATTCTTCTCTAATTTTAAAATAAAATTAAAATCTTAATTATACTTTTAAATAACATAATTTTTTGATTTAAAGTGATAGTTTTTCCAGAAAAATGTATTTTTCACTATTCACATAATCATCACGCTATTCATGAAAAACAAAACATTTCACCCTAAGATAATTTTGATATTTTAATTCCAAAAATAATATACTCTTTATCAAAAAAATCCTCAAAACATCGTGAAAGTAACTATAATATTTTATCATGAAGATATAGAATATTATTTTTTTTAAGAAAATGTAATTTGGATGAATGAAATGGATTTACCAAAAATGAAATTTTTATTAATCAATATACCTTTATTGAGTATGAAATATATATATATATATCATATTTTTTCAATATCATTCATAATGATTAATTTGATGGTTATGTTATTACATGAACTTCTAAATAATAATATTTTTATAGTATATCCCAATTCATTTAAAACCCAGTATTGCAGGTTAAGAAATATATAAATAATAGTATTATACTATAAATATTAGGGTGTTACTTTATTCTCCCTAGAATAAATATCCCCCTTTAGATGTGTTATTATATGATATAGTGAATACATGTGAGGGTACATCTATTTCTTAGCATCCTATGGTTCCCGTATTACCTCTTTATAATTATGGTTTCACCAAAGAAAATTTACATGTAATGATTTTATTATTTAGTTGAACACTATCATTAGTAACCAATATCTTTATCATCATCTATTTATAAGGGACGCCATTTCCCAAGAGTGCCACTTTTGAATTTTTTACATGGGATGGATATGTTATGTACTTCCTCCAGAGGGATACGAAGAATATATATATTCTACTTAATAGAGGGTTACTGGGAGTGATAATATATAAGATATAACTATTATTTTATTGATTATATCAATGATACCAATGTACATATTACATATAATACCATTATTCCAAAGTATCATGACTCTCTTTTATGGAGATTTTTAGAGGAAACAAATATCAACAACCTCAAACTCAAGGTCCTATCAACTATTGTCATCATAACAATTCTATAGACATTTAGTAGCCCTGATGTTTTGGTGAGTGGTTTTGTTCATTTATTCCTTTTCCTAAACAATTTTAGTTCCCATTATCTTTTATTTAGAAACATCATCACAACACAATGTTTTTCTAAATCACTTCCCAAAAAAGTTATTTCAAAGGAATCATGTGGGTACTTGAGTTAAATATGTTATTATAAGATAACTCAACCTGAAAAAGATATTGATTTCATCCTCCATTGATGTTCATTATGAATGGTGTCAACATGTCTTCCAGTTTTATCATATTTCACTCATATTGGGAATATTTTTTTTGGTTGATAAGATATAATGAAGTTGAACATAAGATTTAGATTATGTTAATTTATCTTCTAGAACATAGTTAAATATCTATGACTTAGTCAGATACAATCAATAGATATTTTCCATGAAAATTGACAACCTATATTAGGTATAACCTTATAAATTAATTAAGTGAGACTTCATATAGAATTTCAAGTTAAGTGATAAATCATCATGAGATGATCCACCATAACCCATGTATGATTATTTCTTCATTGAAATAGATGTGTTAAAATCCATTGCGATTTTCTCCCATTTCCATGTATGTAAGGGTAATTTTTTCATTATCCCCTTAGAATGTTTATTTTTATCCTTCACATGCTGACATAAAGAATGATATAATTTTTATTTTTCGATTTCCATCATCATATTGTACCCCCAATAGATATCACGATGATCATAATATATTTTCAATATACCTAGGTGGATAGAGAAGGTCATGTTATGGTCATTATGAAATAGCTCTTGATTTATCTCGGGATTTTATGGTACACATAGTCTTGAACCAACTCTTAAAATTCATTATTTATAAATTTTTAACTCTAATGATTTCCCTATTCTTTTATCATTCTCAGACTTTTATGTTTTGAATTCATCTCTTTTGAAATCCTTTATCATCCCTAGAATGGATTTTTGAGCCATCAATTGAAAAAGGAATGATAATGTTCTATCTTATCTTATTCTTGTGTCCATTCTCTTCATGTATAAGAATATTGTATCCTTCTCAATTCCCATCATTGATAAAATTTTGGGATCCAATATACTTACAACATAGAACATATAATTTTATTTCCAAGGATTATAGTTTATTGAGAAGTAAAAATAATTGATAAGCTCTCACAATCTTCATCGGTGAATATTCAAATCCTTATATGTGAATATATACTTTAGTCTCTTATGATCTGTATATATTTGACACTTCTCCCCAAAGAAATAATTCTACAATATTTTTATGGGAATATCACTACATATAACACAATATCATATATTGTATTTTTTCCATGAAAATTATAATTTCTTGAGTAATATTATATAACATTATCAATCATTATTAATACATATAACAATCCCCTCATTGAAGAGTCACTATATACCATCATAATTTACCCATTTTTAGCTAGTGTAAGTACTAGTGAAGTGAGAAGCCTCTCATTCAATTCCTTAATTACCTTTTCACATTCTTCTATATTAATAATATTTTATCTCTTTTAGGTCAACATGGTTTTTGATATTAACAACCATGAGAAGTTTATTAGAAATCATCAATACTACCAATATATTCCAATGAAAATATAGATCTATATGAAAGATTCTTATCACCAATTTTAAAATTACATTTATATTATATGGGTCTATAAATATTTCTTTTTTTGTGACAACATTCCCCAATAATTATAATTCCGCTATCTATAATTCACATTTATTGTACAATTGATATACCTTATTATTTTTCATTGCTTTTTCATATTATCCAAATGTTTCTCAAGATCCTCCATTTATAGTGTACTAGAATGTCATATATACATACTACCACAAATTTTTTGACGTAATCTCTAAAGTCTTAATTCATTATGTCCATAAATATTGTTAGAGAATTTCTAATTTCAATTGGAATCACTAAGAATGTGTATGTTTTCTAAATCATCATATTCAAAACTAGAAGGAATAAATACTTCATGCCTGTGTAATATTTTCTCTGAAAAAAATGGAAGGAAAGTTGAAGAAATTATATAGATTCAATAACCATCATAAGAATCCATTATCTCATGAACAATGGAAGGTCATGGGAAAGGATCATACATTGTGCATAATCTGATTATGATCATGTATTTCCCCTTTTATAATCCCTATTGGTATTGTAATGGAATCTAAACAAGGCAATGATTACCCCAAGGATGTTTCCAAATGAGTTCCTCCAAATGAATAATCATTTCAACTGATGAATGCCAAAAAATAATGAAAACACCATATAAAATAATGGCATAGAAAGGAGTATGCCTCAAGAAAAGGATATTTACATTGATATTCTTGAGACTTACTCATGCGATTCATAAGACCCTAGTAGAGGCATTGGAAGAATTCCCACCTTGTAACACAAACACATATTGTTGTGTCACCTTCATCATGTGACTAACCTCAAACATGTCTATTCAAGAATATGATTCCCTTATGGCTCCATAGACAAACCGAGGTGTTATCCATGGAGATGATCACATATCATCACAATATCCATCATTGATAACATGATGCATCGTAGAAAACAATTATGATTGTCCAAAACAAAAAAATTTTGATGTTGGGATATCTCATGTCCTTGTAAAAAGAAGAAGAAAATCAAAAAGGAAAAACATGGTATATTCTTATAAAGGGATGATATGCATATCTTCACATGAAAGGGGTTACAAGCCTTGTGCAATCAAAATTGATCAAAAATTCCCTCTCAACAAGCCATCATGATCTCATGAGGGCCCATAGAATTGTCAGCATGATCCTATGGTGCCCCATTTACAAGACACCTTTTTTAAGGGATGGATCCTAGACAAGTCAACTTCAATCACATGAAATTATTCCCATGGTAATCTTAATCCCTTGAAGGATCAAATACATGTCAGAATGACCTAAGGCATCATTCTGAACATATATGTGCTTCATCTAATCAATTTATAGATCATGTAAAGGACATCTGGAATGTTAACTAGAGTATGTGAAGAAGTTCTTGCATTTTTAATGGGTCACATAAAAACATAAAATAATATAATTATTGAAAAACATGAGGCACATAGGAAGTAAGGCTAGAATAATCCTAAATATATGGGATACTTATGTGAATATATATATGGTAATGTTTATGCACATGTCATGATATACCCAAAACATGTGATAACCCCAGGGCATGTTTCCCAAGTCATGTGATAAAAACTAAAAAATCCATTAGTCTATTGTGATGTCCATTGAACATGTCATGAAAGTTGTATGACACCCTCTCAGCATTCCACTCACGTCATGAATATCCCTCTTGGATTTTAAACCTAATCATGTGATGTCTTCCAGGAATATAACCCAGGTCATGTTGTATCACCAAAGAATTTAAACCAATTCTTGTGGTCCCCATTTGATAAGTCAGCTATGTCATTTTATTTCCTATGAAAATTTCATCTATATCATGAATGTTCAATAGAGAAAGTCAGCCTAGTCACGCAACACCCTCTAGAAAATTCATCCATGATCATATGAAGTCCTCCAAACATTTCATTTATATCATGGGAGGTCCTTGGGAAAATACAATTGGATCATGTGGTTATCTTTTGACATGTCCTCTATGAATAAAAGACTTATTCGATCAACCTCAAGTATGTCATACAAACTCATTGGTTATGCTATGTAGATAATCATGATATGTCAAGAAGACAATTATGACTTGTGAGACATATTTCCTGGGACGTGATAACAATGTCTAGTGGAAATATTGGGGAAAACCACCAATCTAACTATGATGACTCTGATTCCATACATAACCAGGATATATAGGATTTTATTATATGTCATCAGATCAAATCGGAAACCAATTCAGTTGAAGAACCTCCATATTTTTTACATTCTAACCCATGGGACCATAACACTCTTATGGGTTCACCTCCCTACATCATCCGTTAGCAAATTAAGGACTATATTAAACTATGAAAACATTAATTCTTTTTATAACTAGGAAACATAGTATACCTTCTTAAAGATCGAGATCCATTAAAAACACCCCAAAATATCTGTCCTAATTCAATATTTCAGAATCCATATGCAGTGAGATTGTTTACCTGTTACCAAAAGTTTCTCGCACTAAGATTGGATCATGCAGGCTTATGGATTTTCAATAATCATATCATTTCCATCATAAATCAACACTATATAGGGTAACATTAGTGTTTAATCCTCATCCAATGGTATTATTTGAGTATCCCTATATAATTTCATCCACCTTAGGGTATTTCTTAGGAGAAAAAATCTAACTACGTTGAAAATTATTCCTTTCATAGCAGGATACATAGGATTCCCTCCTCAATATCTAGATCAATACTCAATGCCCATGTGCCTTCATATATTTCAATTATTTATGATGTTAAACTATATGGTTTCTATTAAATATATGGATTTTCATTCCAATCATAAAAAGAATATGTAAGGAACCTCATAAATGTTCAATCCCATCCCTGAGATATTAATTTCCTCCCATGATGGTAGTATACTCCAGAGTGGTTATTTATATGGATTATAAATATAATGAGAAACCTAATTATAGGAAATGTATGAATATACTCAGATATTTAAATTTATACTCAATAATAGAACCACCCTTTTATGTTGAAGGATTAATCACTTGATAACTTTTTAGGGTAACTAGCTTTGTATCAGTATTCAGAAGAGATTCACAAACATAGCTTAAATCTATAAGAGATTCCTCGAGTAGAAAATAATTCCCCAAAAAAAGTTGTGATGATCCTAACTGCCCCTCATGTCAACTAATGTCAGTTTTTTTGTTTTATTTAGTCTAAAAACACATTTATCCACCATCCTTTAAAAATAAGTTCTTCACAAACATATGAATGTGGGAACTATTGGTATTTTCCATTTAAGAAAAAAGTTGTAAATATGTTGTGAATGTTTGTACAACCCTTGATCCCCCCACAATCAACTATCATAAAAAATAACTCATGTTGTTTTTTTGATGAAGAAAAATGGTGAACCCAACATGAAAAAATTTAACTACGGCATCTTTATCATGGGTTAAACATTCCAATTCTAATCAATCCATTTTGATCATACAATTCATCATTTCTATCAGATAAAAAAACAATGAACCCGGTGTCAATTTATAAAATAATAAAAGTGTCTAGTTGACCATAAATTATGCCTTTTTTATCCTCCAATTAAAATTTTAATTTCAACCCCACTATTCAATATTATGTAATCAAGTTTCTCATTAAATAGGCCATTCTCATCGTGAATATTTTATGCAACAAAAATGGAAAAAATGTGAATATGAGATGAAAATTGTATTACTTGTGATTATCGAATTGAAACATATCATCCCTTTGGTAATGCACATATCACTGAAATTGTTCATTTTTTGTCTCTGTAAGTACAAATCGTTCTCTCACAATCGACACCAAGACCCAAGGTCATATATTCATCTAGAGACTGTTCTAGATAAGTAGTTATAGCTACAACCCCTACATGTTGAAGGATGACCTCACCGACTAAAAACCTTCATAATTGGTTGGAAAACACAATGGTTTAGGAATTTCATGGAAATAGCAGGATCCCACCAATTTAGGATACATTAAAAGGTCAACAGATGCTAAATCTAAAAGGTTTTAATTATATAATATTTATTTAGTGAAACCATAGGTGTTCATTCCCACCGCCAATCACTTAAAAAATAACAATTCAGTGATAAAATAACCACCATCATTATATAATGAAGGTGGATCAATTTTTCAACAAAAGCTTCATTCCAATTCAGGAAACCACTAGTATAGATCATGTCAAACATTGTCACTTGCGACATCTCGCAGGTTCCCCTCAGTCCGCTACTAAATCTAGCACATGACACATTTAAACCTATGATTATAATGAATATGACATAAGGAAACCACATTAGGAATATAATGATTAGGATACATTGGAGTGGGCTGGTATCCCAAATTCCACTGAAAAATCCCCCATCAAATTGGTATGGTATCCAGCGAGCATGATTATATCCCACCTCACATGGATCAGGTCGACGATAATATTCTTGTATCACTAATGGGGGAGGCTCATATACCATCCCTCATGTATAAATCTTATCATAATATTATGATTTAAAAATAGGATAAGAGTGGGATTATATCCCTAACTCAATTGAAAAAAAATATTCAAGTATATATTAGAGATAAAAAATGTGCAATCCTACATTCCTTCACACACTTTTCTATAATGTTACTACATTATAGAAAAAGTTGAGGAACAAAAAGATCATATTTTAGCACTTGTAAATATATAAGGATAGGCTCATATTCTCATCCCAAGACCTATTGAAGCACAACCCACTGATTAGTATAAAATGGTGTCTTCTCTTGAGGAATCTCACATTAATTCTCTCATCCAAGAGGATTATCAGCATATTCCAGTAAAAGAATATGCACTACACTGGGCTCGTATTCCACTTACTACTAGGGATATCCAAATGAGTGAAGAATATTCCATGGGATACAGACATCTTCTTATTAAAAAATACTGGTGACATAAACTGAAGGAACCAGACCAGGCTCATATTCCCATTCCAACTGGGGCTCACCACATGAGAGTGGCACATACCTTAGGAGAGGCTCATATTCATTTTGAAAAAGACTACAAGAAAACTCTAATGGAATATGACTGATATCATAGTTCAGTTCATATAGGGGATCACGAGGTGAGTGTAGCACACACCTTGTGATAGGGTCACTTTCTTATCAGGGAAGATACGTGGAATATTATAGTACCATGTGGAATATATAATCACGTCTCTATATTAATCAATGAATGACTACACCATCATACCTTAAAGGTAGTACAAGAGGAGTCTCACACCCCTTCTTCTATTTTAGAGATACATTGGAATATTTTTTCATGGGATGAATATTTGGACCCATCATATATCCTCACTTCTGATAAGGCTGACTGGTATATTCTAGAAACTACCTTCATGCATGCTTATATTCCGATATTTATTGAAGAAACTCCTCATAACAATATTTCATCTTCTTATTAGTTTTTTATTGTTACCCCACCACCAAAATTTTATCAATATAATCTAGAGGGTGTAATTTAGCTGGCTCATATCCTCATACAACCCTAAAAATGTAGGTCAGTATATTCTATCACCGATGAAGAATGATATTTATTTCCTTTACCTTCTCAATGGCAGTGTCCTTGATGCTGTTATATGAACATCTATAACTCCACAAGTGTTTTTTGACTACGAATCAAATGAATATCATTATCATTACCGTTATAGTACTTTTTAATGTATTTTGAAGATGGATCATAGGGAATCTACTCACGAAATTTTCCATAGTCAACCTCTCCATAGTGATATCTCCCTTGTACTATGAAACTCTCCCCTTTCCCAGAAAACATTATATATTGAGGTGAAACAACTGGTTCTACAATATATATTTCCCCGTCAAAATATTAGTAACACTTCACCATGGTTAGAAAGTGACTGTGAGAAGAAACATGAATGGTCTGACCATGTGGAGGTGGGTATGTATGATAAAGAGGAAGATAATATCAATATATGGATAGAGTTATCCAGAAAAAACCACACAACCATGTTTGGGCCCATTTCCACTTCTGAATATGATATCTCAGAAACCCTAGAGAATGATTTCATGTGTTTCCTTTGCCAAAATATTTGGGCATCTATTTGGGGATTGAAGTTTATATAACTCTCTTATCAAGGGTATAAGGGTCTCCTTCAGACCATAAACATACTCTATTTTTAGCAAGAAAAAACTAACATCTCCATGGCCCGACACACAAAACTAGAAAATTAGATCACAAATATAAAAAAACATGTTTTCCTGGCTTCACATCTCTTATAAAAAAATTTAGAAAGACAAGTATTGTATCTATATTTGAGGATGGGGAATGTATGGATTGTTTCAATTCACTGCACCCCTAGAAATTTACAAATCCAAAAATGTGGAATCCTATATCATTATATCCTCCTATAAGATCAAGATATCAGCTAACACATGATAGAATTTGTCAATAATAGGGAATTCCATGACATTAAAAATTTAAAGACATCATGAATGGTGGAAGAGGACTACCAAAGGATCTTCAAATTGGGAACCTTGAAGCAATGCGAATGAATTTCCAAAATGTAATCCAAAGTGGTGTCTAACCTAATAACATTCTATTGAAAATGTCTCCCATCATGGGTTCCCATTTCACCAATCTCATACATGAGAATATTTGGGAATACTCAACTGGGTTATTATATAATCTTCTATAGTAGCCATCCAAGAGCTCCCCCCCCCATTTAGGGAAATATTTCCCCATTCATCCATTCATCGGATCATTATTCCCTAAGAGGATTCAGAACAAATCTAAAGTAGCTATAAATCAACATTTTATAGGGATGGGAGAATGTTTATCATAATATTATTCACCAGGTTCACCACATCCTAAGAGATTAATAAATAACACAATAACTATTTTTTATCAACTCGAGTCGTAGGGTTGGTTGAATTTATATCTCAATTTCCATCCCATGAGTGATAAAATCCTTGAAAAGAATCAGTAATTACTTAACAACAAGATCACCATATTCTAATTGTGATCTTTGATAGTCCCTAGCCCATAAGGTAGGGGATATTATCATTATCACCATCATCGTAAAGCAAGCATACTTCTCTAGGTTGGGGGGTAAATATTTTTCATTGGTATCAAATCGGTTCCTCCCTTTGCAAGAAAAATATTTTCTATTTGGGTCTTGTTCAGTAATCATGGATGGAAAGTCTCTTAAGATCACTACTCACATGCCATGGTGGGGGGAATATATAGAGAATGAAATCTAACCCAATAAGGTTTTTAAGATGAAAATTACCAATATGGATAGTGGTAAGAAAAAAACTTGATATAAGAAGTGTAGAATCACCCAGTTGGGTTGACAGTAATGGGACAGATAATATATCTTGATATACCTCTATTAATGTCTTTGATATCAACACAACAGATTATGTTGATCATGAATCAAATATAGTGGGGTAAAATATGAAAAAATATCTTATGAGTAGGGTGATAAGGATACAAAAACTAATCCATTACAAATGTGGAAAAAAATTATAATCCAAAATCATGCATCTATAAATATTTATTTTCAACAATAATGGTAGGACACATCTGAGAATAAAGGTAAATAAGTGTTCACATCACCCAAGAGAGCTGAAATTCCTTCAATAGAAGAGGACTTGTCACAATAGAAGATTGATACACAAAATCTTAGACAGCTCAATGAGGAGATGCTCTGGGGAAACTTTACCAAAACGTATCATCCCCAAGCTGAGATGAATATCCCTCCTCTCATATATTAGGAATGAGTTGATATTCCTAAAAGGAAGAGATTTGATCATTATACATGCTCTAAATCATGGTATTCGGTCTACATAAATGATGAAGTCTTTGATTATCCAATATTCCCTCCTATAAATGATAGCCTCTCCCCCTCTAGATCAGTTATTCAATCTTATCCTAGTTCAAGAATTGGTGGAATATGAAAAAAGGGCCACCTAAATAATCCCCATCCACACCCTTTATGTGGTAGCCATCTCAAAGAATAATACCTTTATAAAATATCTATACTATTGAGCCCATATCTTATCAAATGGAATCCATGTAAGTGAGATGTTCACTTGTGAGACCCGAGAACAAGCCATTTCTTGAATTGGTGGATGAAACATTCCCCCTCCCAATTTCAATAATCTTACCTTATCCAAATTTGATGGTGTTGGTGACCCAAAATATAATCTCAAAAACTTTTTTCCATGTTCCAGTCTGATGATGGTCCCTGAAGATCAATAATAGGAAACCATGCATATTGGTTTTTCACAAACTCAGTTCGGGCAAGCTTTTTTTGGTACAATAGCCTTCCTTCAAGATCTTTTGTGGGATGGAAAAACCATATTCCTAAATTTCATTATAATTTTTTTCTAAGATAATAAAGATGATAATTTTTCACCTAAAAACTAAAAGAAACATGGAAATGAGGGGTTTTCAAATGTAATTTATAGATGAAAATATTTAACCAATTCACACTGCATCCCTCTCTCAAAAGATAAATTACTAGAACATTGTGCTAAAAATCTCAAAGAAGAGATACATTCACCTCTGGTACCGATGAAGTATATAGTTAGATTATCTAAATCTTTTGACATAGCACAACATTTGAATGGTTCCATTCATCGGACCTGAGATAAATCTCATCTCAATCATTCATCATAGGGGAAAAGGATCAAGAAAAAATATATTAATGTTATTACCCAAAAATAAGTAGTATTTTCTATTTGAGAACCTTAGTTAGTCCCAATCCTTCTATATCCTCTTATCAAGTGCTAGAAATTAAAAAACATCCCTTTCCCCGAAGTAAAAAAGAGGTCATGTTCACTTGGGATTTATTGAATGGATAAATAAAGAGTACTCCTTCTAAAATAATAATGTTTAGTGTTACATTCTTTCAACCATGGGAAAAAACCTAATCAAGCTCTCATAGCCAAAGAAACCCACCGAGTTCAACCTCAATGATCATCCCAACTGGATTCCTATCAATAGAAGGCTGGTTCATAATATACATGATTTATATGTCTTCAAATATATAGATTCCTCAGATCCTAAATGACATAATAAGATGAAACCCCACATTGTGAATCACCATCATATTGCTAAAAAATATGACATTTATAAATAATTGGTGGTTTTCCCAACTGAGATACCAATCTTGTATGTGCTCCATCTTCAAAAACATCTTACAAAGGATCTCCCTAAGGACACAAATGTAAAAGAGTGTTTAATAAAAATGTCATTGAAATGGAGGTTTACCCAAAGGACACTGAGACTTTATAATTCCAGATCACCATCACATTTATAAATCAGGATCAGGAAGAGGTAATTCATGGACATATCATACCCCTATATGATTCATTCAAGCTCAAAAACGTCAAAATTTGAAGATATCTGATTGAAAATAATTATTTAATCAAAATAATCTTAATTCAGACCATTTGATGTTTGGGATAAAATGAGGGGGGTTTATCTCCCACAAAGAGAC
Organism: Viscum album; assembly: GCA_963277665.1. Classification (NCBI taxonomy): domain Eukaryota; kingdom Viridiplantae; phylum Streptophyta; class Magnoliopsida; order Santalales; family Viscaceae; genus Viscum; species Viscum album. The sequence continues at coordinate 632,049,809 of OY728138.1, read as the reverse complement.
CCATTAAAGCGTATGATAAGAGAGAAAAGGACCACTCAAGAAGATCAATCTCAAATATATGTACATTGATCTCATGTAAAACATTGAGGTCATGGTTGTCCAACAAGACACAACATATAATTTATTTCTCAAAAATCCTTTTCTTCATAGCCACGTGTTGGTCCCTTGAAAATTTCATCAATTATTTAAATTCCTGATTAAAAAAAGGTTGGAATACAATACGATTAACTCACTCCCTTCATCTCTTATGAAGCCACATATATTGAGGCATGATTCTATAAAAGAGAGGGAGAAGTAATGGTTTAAGGAAGTGTAATGTTTTTAGAAACTAATAGCATGGGGAACTCCTATAAAAATCCATGGAGTATGCTTGAATGTGACTATGTGCTACCCATAAATTTGATTGATGTAATAATCTTAATCTGAGATATCTATGATCTTTTGGTCCCTATAGACAGTGTATAAAAAAATTATATCTAAAATTCATCTTTAGTGACTATGAATGTTCATGCTTTTAATGTATCTTCCCATGGGTACTCCCATCACAATATTGATAGATATACCCTCAAATTTACTACCACATCTAAATATGACTCCATGAACTCAATGATTCCAAAAGAATATTATGTCCTCATGAACTACCCTACTACATATGGGGAGGGTGTCTCCACCCCCATTAATGATCTCAAGTGGAAATATCTGGGAATAGAAGGAGACCCACAACCTACATTTATTAGTGTCATAATTCCCCTCATGGATTAGGATATGCATATTTCATTTTCAAATCGAATTCAATATATGTTCTCTTGGAACTATATATAAATTCTTGTTCTAATCCCTGATTTTTCTATGAAACATATAAGATTTCCTATGACCAAAGTCGGTTCAGGAAGAAATCTAGGGTGATGCACCCCTACCATGATACTAATGTATAGCTGGAATTTGATAAATTAAACAATGATAGTTTTATTGGGAGGTAAAATACCCATGATCGCTCACCATCATCATCCACATAATGAAAAAATAATATGAAAATTATGTATAACTTTATTTTAGAGATCTTATTTGAAACTTCGAGAAAGTTGATTTCCCACTATTGATCAAAAAATAATTAATTAATTAAAATTATTTATTCCCATCCATTTCGAACATGAAATGGTATTCACGATACAATTAATTAATGATGGTCCCTAATGTTTAGGAATACAATGCCTTCAGAACACCACACAGTGTCTTTTTATATCATGTAATGGACATTGAGTTAATGAACTCATGCCCAACATATCAAAAAAACCCTAAATCGAATCATTATGGCCATATTTATAGTAAGAGTATAATTATATGTTGATGACCTAGTGGTTGAATCTGAATACCTATGTGATCACCTCCTAGATACTAATATTGTATTTACAATGTTGTGATATCATTGAATGAAGTTAAGTATACAAAAAATTTGATTTTGGGGTAATGTTAGTGAAATTATTTTGATTTATGGTATGAATCCATGGAACTAAATTTGAACCCAAAACTACTAGTGAAATTAAAATAATTTTTACCCGCTTAGAATCTCAAATAACTAAGGGTCCCAAATTTCACCTTACATAGATTCATCATTTTATAGAAGACCTGGATAGAATATCAATCCCCTTAAAAAAGTTAACAAAGAATGGAGTATCCAACTGATGGGATAAGGAATACCAAGAATCCATTGAGATACTCAAGAAGTACCTTCTAGACCATCCAAACATGATACCACAGGTTGATGGAAATTCACTCATCCTATATGTGTCCCCATGGAACAATCTCTTAGTGCCCTCATCACACCAAAAAACAAAGTGATGAATGAGAACATTTTCTACTACCTCATATATAAAATTATAGAACTATGAAACAGTATTCTATTGTTGATAAGAACTACCCCACTGTCATATTTTTTTAAAAAGATAATTCCTTACTTATAGCACCACAATGCACACTTGGTTTCTCATATTTACCTATTAATGTACATCATTGGTTGTACTATGCTTACCGGGAACATGGCCTGATGGGAGATTAGTTTTTAATTGTATGACATCTAGTTCTTTTCATATAAGTCATTGAAGGGGAATGCCCTAGCTGATTAACTTACGACACATCTCACTCCCTAAAGTACACCCATGGACTCCAAAATTCAAGAAAATATGGTTTTCCATTCAAATGTAAATCCAAAAAGATATGATATGTACTTTGACTATTCCTCACAATATATTATATGTAAGAGGCTACAAACCCAAAATATTAATTAGGTTTCCCTATGGATTTTATTTTTTTCTTCAGACAATGTAGATTTCCCCTAGTATTTCTCACTATATGAGGGATTCACATATAATGTGGTAGAATACCAAGCCCTCAATGATGGATTAGAACTATCCTTATATCTACAAATTGCATCCCTAATCCTCAATAGTGATTTGGAGTTAGCGATAAAGAAAATAAAGGGATAATATGACATAAATAATAATAATTTTCCCTTATCCACAACTATGTTAGAGAAAAATGAAATATTTCTATTTTGAACCCACATTTCATCATGTCCTCTAATCACAGAATGCTAGGAATGATGTAATTTATGTTTTAGTTACATTTATGGAAAACCATGATAATGATCAGGTGGCCTTCTACATCATACACTAAAAAATGGTCTCATATTTCATCATTAGTTTCATTGAAGATATTAAATAGATCAACACATTTTTCCAGAGAGATTAATTTATATCCACGACGAAATGGATGGATCCCATAAATTATTTTAAAAAAATAGGATAGTTCTAATGGACAGAGTTGGAGGAAAAAATACTCATCACATATCAAAAAAATATTCTCTTCGAGTTGTTCCAAATGAAATAGAATCCCCCGATAAGAATGAATTTTATAGAATCCTCCATATATTCAGAGTATAAGGATGGAGTCTCAATGTCATTGGAGAAGTCCATGAGGGATCCTATGGTGCCCATAAGTATAGTAACATGCTCTCTCACCAAATTAATTGGCTTGGTTATAACTAAAAACCATTATACCATACTACATTGAATTCATAGGAAACATTCATGCATGCCAGATCCATAAAAACATCATCCAACAACCCTTATGATTTCTATAATAAGACAAATATTCTTAGCCATTTTCATTTTTGGGAATGGATATTGTTTGGTCATCTCCCACAACCACATATTATCATCTTACATATATGCTTACTGTTATCAACTTCTTTTACAAATGGTCTTTGTAGAGACCCGAAGCTTGACATACATTGACATTACATTACATTTGCGGAATACATAGTACATAACAAAAACACACACGCAAGGATCGTAATAGTTTAGTGTCTTTGGAAACTCGGAACGTAATCTTATAATCGTGGTGAAAGATCTTCAACATCTCCCATAAAGATCTTCTTTTTTATACCTAAAACCTTTCTTTATATCCTGGGGAAAAGAAAACATAAAAGGGTGAGCACAAATGCTCAGAAAGGGTAAATAAAAGAAATATCAATCACATCATACACATAAGCACATAACTTTTGGACATCTTAACCTGCAAAAGAGATCATAATTTAATAACATGGGGTAAATCATGGCAGTGAAATGTAATCACAATAATCATAACATAAAACATGAAACTTTGTGGAATTCACACATAATCATAGAGAATCATTTCTTGTTAGTCATGACTCATTGCCAAGACTATCTTAGTGGACAAAGTCCCTTTCTGAACCGAGTCACCCTCATTTCAGTCCTGTTTCACTGAACCGGTATAACCTACCATTTCATCCATGTCTATCTCATGAGATATAAAATCTTTACCCAATGCATTGGAGGGAGATATAGGTCCCACCCATCTCATAATTATACCATTCTTATGTGTGCCACAAAATCATAAATCATACATCATTGCATAACCCATGTAATAAAATGTTATTCTTAAACATCATGCCATCATAATCCATAAACAATTGATATCATTTCATCATAAGAAAATTGAAACCATTTAAATCATAGAGACATTTTACTTGAAACATACATATCAAATAACTTCATCTTAGATGGAAAATAGTTTTGAAAAAACACTTGAAATGAATTCTTGAGGAAAAAATCCTTTCTTCTTTAAAAACATTTTCCTTTCTTAACATGTCATAAAACATTAAACTAAAAGAAGTTGATTAAAAATAAACTTGAAAACTTGTAAAGGAAGCTTCTTGGAAATAATGTTTTAAAAATCCATTCATGTCGTATAAGTTAAAAAAACATTCTTCTCTTACTTTTGTCGGAAAATCCAAAAAAGTACCTCGTACGAAAAACAACAAAAGATTCCTTCATATCTTTTACTAAAAATACACCGAAGGGTAAAATTGGATTTAAACCATTGTAGGTGGATGTAAATAATATGTCATATCGAGTAAACATGAATGTGGATGATAAAATGCACCCCAATAAATGCCAATGTATAAACAATCTCGGATAAAAATGAGATTGTGATATTTCCCTTACCTTAGGTCCGATTTGCTTCGTAAGTGTCCGAACCTACTGTATAATGATTTAAATAGTGTCATTGACTTATTCCATAATCATACTAATTGTTATGATATCATATATGGTTCACTTATAACTTTATTTTACCCGTTCTTTTGTAAATTCCATGTTAAATAGCGTTTTGGGTAAAATTGTTTCATTTATCGTAGGTGTTTGGACTTGTTGTTCTTGACATTATTATTACTTATATCATGATTTACTTACTTCCAGAATATAAAACATGACTTATATTTCATATATATTCAGTATATATATATATAATAGATAGATAAATGAAATGAAACACACGGTTCATGGAGACGGTAGTCCGTACGTACGCATGAACGTTGTTTTCCTTTCCTTATTGTCTTGAATGGAAGTAAGTAGATGACATACATATATACATAAATACAGTAGATTTATAATGTCATATATTTCATTATTATTGCTTATATATACTTTATAATCATTCTTAAATGGTTAACATGGAGAATGAATCTCATCGCGTCGTGGAGACGGTATTCCGCACGTACGCACACACGGTGATTTCCTTTTTCCGTAGGATGGATAGAAGGTTAATTAGAGTTGTTTCATAATTATAATAACATATCAGTATATAAGAAATACTGATGTTATTACTTTATCATGAAACAACTAAAGAAGAAGAAGTTGAAGAAGAAAGAAATTGAAAAAGATCGGTAATGGATATTACCTCTTTTTGACGCGCCTTCACTTAACCACCACTTAAAGAACTAAGGATGGTCTTTGAAGAAGACCAGGACCTCCAGGATGATACTAGGGAAGTGGATAAGAGATTTTTTCAGGGGTTGGACGAGCTTGAATGCTCAAATTGGTGTGAGTAGGAGAGGGAGGAGGTGCCCTCTTATAAGGGAGGAGAGGGGTACCTTTGGAATAACTAAAAATGTTATTTTATTATAAAGTCAAATTCGGTTTTAAATAGCTCCAAATTGATATATTTTGAAGATAAGGTTGGTATGGGTAGAAATCCTCTCATAAAATAGAATTTAGACAAGTTTAGGTTTCTATTTTAACCTTATCATTTAGATTTAACATTAAGTTAAATAATTGTACTTTTACCGTGTCTTCTTGTGTTCTTACACTATAAGGTTAATAAACTTACTATAAGAAGACAAACGAACCCCAAGTTGTTTATTATTAATATATATAACCTTATCTAAGTCATTTGTCCGAACCTTAGATTTTTAGGAATAAAATAACAATTAATAATATAATATTTGTTTTAAAAACTATTTTATGACAATTTTGACAATATTTAGTAATTGATTTTTGTGAAAATTATAACAGAATGATAAGTTAGAAAAAAGTTAATTAAATAAATACTAACATGTCATATTAACCTAGAAAATTATTGGAATTCATAAAAAGTATCAAATTATATTTATTTGGGTATTTATAACATCAATTATGTCATTATTTCTTTAATAAGATAATTACTGCATCATCGTTGTGTCATAAATAAATAAAATTATTTAATGTCTAAAAATTACAAATAAAATACCATTATGTAGGAAACTTTTTATATTTCTAATGAATATTTATAGTCTAATTTATCTTATGTATAACCTCATATTGAAAATGTTTTAGTAAATAAACTTTGGTTTTACCTCTTTTAACCCTTCTTTAAATAAATAAATAATAAATGTCCCAATCTAATCCAAGTGGGCCTAAATGGTCATATTTTATTTCTATGTTTGTTTTTGGTCGAATTACACTTGTCCAACAGAATTAGGACATGTGTTAGGGTAATAATAATATCATTTCTACCCTTAATTACCCTATTTACTTTTTACAGTGGTAAAAAAAGTAAAAAGTTACTATTCACCAAATATTATTTTCATCTCATTGAACCACATTTTAGTCCTTGATATTAACCGTGTCTCTCGGATTTTTGAAATACCACTCACAGAAGTGGTAAAATTAAGTTTTATGAAAAATTCAGTTTTTTTAACTACCACTTATTGATTTCACTATTCATCAAAAATTGAAAGTTTTCAGAAAAATACCAAAATTTCACCCTAGGCTAATTTCAATATTACGAATGCAAAAATGAATTCCATTTTGAAAAATAAAATTTACGAAATTTCAAAAAGTGGTTATTACTATTCATAATGGCTAGTTTTAATAATATTTTAATAGCATATTGTTGTTTAGTGAAACTCGTTATTGCGTACTACACACGCTATCGAGGAAGGTCTTGATTGCGTGTAATGCAAGGCAAGTCAAGGATGCGTGTTGTGCAAGCTCCTTTTGGTGTAGCGTACAACACAAGACATTAGTGAAATTAAAAAGAATATTTTTCATAAAATCTTGGGCTGTTACATTCTACCCCCCTTAAAATGAATTTCGCCCTCGAAATTCATCGGGGTTATAAATGGTTTACTATTCGAAAGTTTCTTTAATAGAACCCCACATCGTAAAAAGAAATACCAAAACCAATATTTAAAAACGAAAGTATGAAATGTAACGGTTACCCAAATAAACTAATCACTGGGTTTCCACATAGGTGAAAATATGGATATGGAAGAAAAATCTAACCATCATGTTCTGATGGAGAGTGGTAGAGAACATCGCTATGGAAAAATCCAACAATCACAAATCCATAAATTTGTGACGATCTAAGGTACCATCTGATTAATCAGATATAAGAGCACTAGGACAACATTTTTGTTTTTCAAGATCATTTCCCTAAAGTTGAAGAGTTTGAATTAGAATAAATACTTACTTTATTTTGGTACAATCTCACTGTTGTTCATGCCTTGAACAATTTCTACTTCATCTCTTAAATAAATGAAGTTGAATTTGTTATTCGTGAAGTGTTAGCAGATCATGTGATAGAATGATGGGTCATTCCATCTGTCTCAAACAAAAGGTTAGCAAAAGTTATTAAATATACATTAGTCATTATATAGTGAGATTAATCATATATGGTTCCTAAAATGGACTTATACTTTATATACCATACTGCTTAATATAATAAAACTAGTTTCTAATAAACAGGGACTTCATGTAGGCCAGTAGTAGGCAATAAAGGCCAGTCGCACTTCGGTTGTGGGTTCGATTCCCACAGCCTTGTCCGACGCGATGGGCTGTCGCCCATCCTGCAGGTTGTCCTTTTTATAAATCTATATTACTATAACATCCCATCAATAATATCAAAAAACGTTTTATCCTAACTTATGTCCAACATAATCCATTCTAATCTTTCGTCTTATCTAAAATACTTCGGTCCAAGCTCATAGTATAAAGAAAATGATTACTTGAAATGTCACAGAACAATCACGTGAATGCCATCATTTATCCCCCATATATCATAAGATATATCTTGTTGGTCAAATGTGAATACCTTAATCATGTATTCTCTTGAAGAATGAATACCCATTGAACCTTAGTGAAAACATGAATGCAGTTAAAAGTTAACACTTTCCACATACCAAAATCCAAAAATTCTATATACTCAAACCATGATATAACCTTCTCCTTATATCAGTCATGAGCTCCTGAATACTATCAAACATTTAATTTTCTCCTTATCCATTCATTATGTGCATATCATCTACATTCCAAAAATATCTGAATAACCATTCATGGATACTGGCAACATTAATCATACACTTTCAAAACTCAAGGAAAGACAACAGTGTAACAATCCATAGATGTCTCTTTATTCCATAGTAGCATGAGATTACTTATACAACATTAAACCATTGACCGAGCTTCAACAATTCTTTCATCTCACATATCATTTGTCGTCTCTTCATTATCATCCACATAAATACTACCCATACGACCATACAGATTCTCTTTATGAGACATTACCTAAGGGCATTGGTTTGCATAATGCCCGTACATTCCACATTTAAAACATTTAACCATTGTTGATGTCGTAGCAATACCATTATCCTCATCCCTGATGTTAACTGAACCTTTTCCTTTGCACTTACTGGATTTGTGTCCTTCTTTTCCACACCCAAAGCATCTTCCAATTCCTTTGAAACATTTTCCTTGATGCCTCTTCCCACATGATTTACATAGGGGAAATTGAACTTTCTTTCCTCTATGATCGTCATGAAACTCCATCTTTCTCTTATTAGCCAAGTCCGGAAACTTACCAAATTTTACTTTATTGATCATATTATGAGATTGCTGATTCGGCATAATAATGATGTATGGACTTCTAAATCCCATTTCATTTGGTTGCTCATGAAGAATATCATTCCATTGTGCATCATATCCTCTATTATCATGAATCATCTTGTTTCTAGCCATTTTCTAAAACCCAAAAAGAATAGTGTGAGAGGAAAAAATCATAATAAAGGGGGAGTAACTTCAATATCTTACATCTTTGTTTTAATCTAATTTCATTACCATAGTTCTAGGACTATATCCTATACGTATACTTATCCTTAGGGACATCCCTAGACATACCTTATAAATATCTCTAGGGATCTCACTAACGTTTTTGCATCCTAGTTTCCAAAGGTTGACTAAACCTTTCCTTTGATACCAACTATAGAGACCCGAAGCTTGACGTACATTGACATTACATTACATTTGCGGAATACTTAGTACATAACAAAAACACACACGCAAGGATCGTAATAGTGTAGTGTCTTTGGAAACTCGGAACGTAATCTTCTAATCGTGGTGAAAGATCTTCAACATCTCCCATAAAGATCTTCTTTTTTTATACCTAAAACCTTTCTTTATATCCTGGGGAAAAGAAAACATAAAAGGGTGAGCTCAAATGCTCAGTAAGGGTAAACAAAAGAAATATCAATCACATCATATACATAAGCACATAACTTTTGGAAATCTTAACCTGCAAAAGATACCATAATTTCATAACATGGGGTAAATCATGGTAGTGAAATGTAATCAAAATAATCAGAACTTAAAACATAAAACTTTGTGGCATTCACACATAATCATATAGAATCATTTCTTGTTAGTCAAGACTCATTGTCAAGACTATCTTAGTGGACAAAGTCCCTTTCTGAACCGAGTCACCCTCGTTTCAGTCCTGTTTCACTAAACCGGTATAACCTACCGTTCCAGCCATGTCTATCTCATGAGATATAAAATCCTTACCCAATGCATTGGAGGGAGATATAGGTCCCACCCATCTCATAATTATACCATTCTTATGTCTTCCACAAAATCATAAATCATACATCATTGCATAACCCATGTAACAAAATGGGATTCTTAAACATCATGCCATCATAATCCATAAACAATTGATATCATTTGATCATAAGAAAATTGAAACCATTTAAATCATAGAGACATTTTACTTGGAACATACATATCAAATAACGTCATCTTAGATGGAAAATAGTTTTGAAAAAACACTTGAAATGAATTCTTGAGGAAAATATCCTTTCTTCTTTAAAAACATTTTCCCTTTATTAACATGTCATAAAACATTAAACTAAAAGAAGTTGATTAAAAATAAACTTTAAAACTTGTAATGTAAGCATCTTGGAAATAATGTTCTAAAAATCCATTCATGCCGTATATGTTAAAAAAACATTCTTCTCATACTTTTTTCAGAAAAGTCAAAAAAGTACCTCGTACGAAAAACGACAAAAGATTCCTTTCATATCTTTTACTAAAAATACACCGAAGGGTAAAATTGGATTTAAACCATTGTAGGTGGATGTAAATAATATGTCATATCGAGGAAACATGAATGTGGATGAGAAAATGCACCCCAGTAAATGTCAATGTATAAACAATCTCGGATAAAAATGAGATTGTGATATTTCCCTTACCTTAGGTCTGATTTGCTTCGTAAGTGTCCGAACCTCCTGTATAATGATTTAAATAATGTCATTGACTTATTCCATAATCATACTAATTGTTATTATATCATATATGGTTCACTTATGACTTTATTTTACCCGTTCTTTTGTAAATTCCATGTTAAATAGCGTTTTGGGTAAAATTGTTTCATTTATCGTAGATGTTTGGACTTGTTTTTCTTGACATTATTATTACTTATATCATTATTTACTTAATTACAGAATATAAAACATGATTTATATATCATATATATTCAGTATATATATATATATAATAGATAGATAAATGAAATGAAACACACCATTCATGGAGATGGTAGTATGTACGTACGCATGAACGTTGTTTTCCTTTCCTTATTGTCTTGAATGGAAGTAAGTAGATGACATACATATATAAATAAATCCAGTAGCTTTATAATGTCATATATTTCATTATTATTTCTTATTTAGACTTTATAATCATTCTTAAATGGTTAACATGGAGAATGAATCTCATCGCGTCGTGGAGACGGTATTCCATACGTACGCACGCGCGGTGATTTCCTTTTTCCATAGGATGGATAGAAGTTTAATTAGAGTTGTTTAATATTTATAATAACATATCAGTATATAAGAAATACTTATGTTATTACTTTATCATGAAACAACTAAAGAAGAAGAAGTTGAAGAAGAAAGAAATTGAAAAAGATCGGTAATGGATATTACCTCTTTTTGAGGCGCCTTCACTTAACCTCCACTTAAAGAACGAAGGTGGTCTTTGAAGAAGACCAGGACCTCTAGGATGATACTAGGGAAGTGGAGAAGAGATTTTGGCAGGGGTTGGCCGAGCATGAATGCTCAAATTGGTGTGAGGAGGAGAGGGAGGAGGTGCCCTTTTATAAGGGAGGAGAGGGGTACCTTTGGAATAACTTAAAATATTATTTTATTATAAAGTCATTTTCGGTTCTAAATAGCTCCAAATTGATATATTTAAAATCTAAGGTGGGGATGGGTCGAAATACTCTCATCCAATAGAATTTAGGCAAGTTTAGGTTCCTATTTTAACCTTATCATTTAGATTTAACATTAAGTTAAATAATTGTACTTTTACCGTGTCTTCTTGTGTTCTTACACTATAAGGTTAATAAACATACTATAAGAAGTAAAACGAACCCAAGATGTTTATTATTAATATATATAACCTTATTTAAGTCATTTTGCCGAACCTTAGATTTTTAGGAATAAAATAACAATTAATAATATAATATTTGTTTTAAAAACTATTTTATGTCAATTTTGACACTATTTAGTAATTGATTTTTTTGAAAATCATAACAGAATTATAAGTTTGAAAAAAGTTAAGTATATAAATACTAACATGTCATATTAACCTTCAAAATTAGTGGAATTCATAAAAAGTGTCAAATTATATTTATTTGGGTATTTATAACATCTTTTATGTCAATATTTCATTAATAACATAATTACTGGATCATCGTTGTGTCATAACTAAATTAAATTATTTAATTTCTAAAAATTAAAAATAAACTGCCATTATTTATTAAATCTTTTTAGCTTTATAAGGAATATTTATAGTCGAATTTATCTTATGTATAACCCCATATTAAAAATGTTTTAGTAAACAAACTTTTATTTTACCTCTTTTAACCCTTCTTTAAATAAATTAATAATAAATGTCCTAATCTAATCCAAGTGGGCCTAAATGGTCATATTTTATTCCTATGTTTGTTTTTGGTCGAATTACATTTGTCCAATAGAATTAGGACATGTGTTAGGGTAATAATAATATCATTTCTACCCTTAATTACCGTATTTACTTTTTACCGTTGTAAAAAAAGTAAAAAGTTACTATTCATCAAAAATTATTTTCATCTCATTGAACCAAATTTTAGTCCTTCATATTAACCGTGTCTCTCGAATTTTCGAAATTCCACTCACAGAAGCGGTAAAATTAAGTTTTATGAAAAATTCAGTTTTTTTAACTACCACTTAGTGGTTTCACTATTCATCAAAATTTGAATGTTTTCAGAAAAATACCAAAATTTCACCCTTGGATAATTTCGATATTCCAAATCCAAAAATGAATTCCATTTTGAAAAATAAAATTTAAAAAATTTCAAAAAGTGGTTATTACAATTCATAACGGCTAGTTTTAATAATATTTTAATAACATATTGTTGTTTAGTGAAACTCGTTATTGCGTACTACACACGCTATCGAGGAAGGTCGCGATTGCGTGTAATACAAGGCAAGTCAAGGATGCGTGTTGTGCAATCTCCTTTTAGTGTAGCATACAACACAAGACATTAGGGAAATTAAAAATAATATTTTTCATAAAATCTTGGGCTGTTACAGTCTTAGGTAATATACCTCGAGAAAGTCAAGAAAAAAATATTAGACATCCTCAATTCCAATATCATCACTAGATTTAGAGTCCCACACACAATAACTATGGAAAATGGCACAAATTTTTGTTCTATTGAGTTGAATAAATTTTTACATGTGTACAACATTGAGCCCAACCATTTATCCAACTATCATGCAAAAGAAAATCAACAAATAATGTCCAATAATAAAACTCTATAAAATATAAATTAAGAGATAGTGAATAATGAAATACTTGATATAAAAGATCCTCCAAGATTTATGGGCCTACCATACCACCACAAGTGCCTCTACACAAGAAAATACATATTCATTTTTTTAAGAAATCAAGGTAGGTTTTTTAAAAATAAGTCCATTTTAACTCACAGCGAATAGCCATCTGAAGAAAACTCTCGAAGATAATAAATTGAAAAATAATTTGGATGAATTGTAATGGATCTATGATAAAAGGGTTCATAAATTGTATAACCTCAAGTCCATTATAATCAATTCATTTGAGCCTTCAATAAAAATGTTATCATTCATTTATTCTTTCAAGGAGAACGAGTGTTTTCTCTTATAACCATAATTCTACTAGAAAAGTTACCTCCAAAACTAAACTCAAATGGGAAGGGCCTTACATAATGTATATGATATATTCTAATGGAGCTTACTCATTGTCCATAATGGTTAGGGAAGATCTATGCCCCCCCCCATACAAGATTTCACGAGAAATACATTGCTTAGATATTGTCAAAAACTTTGATTTCGATGCCAATTGATTTTAAAATAGACAGATTATGTACTGAACATAAGATATTAAAATTTATTGAATACTTCTAGGACATATGACATTAAACTGTCTAGAATACATCCTCACCACATAACATTAAACTATACGGATGATTGCCTAACCACATGACATTAAACTATATGGAAGGTGTCCATAACACATGATGTTAAACTACATGGGAATCATCATCTCACTAATGATTCATCACACATGACCTATATGTATACAAAAGTTAAAATATGTTACCTTGTCCATGTTTATGAGTCAGATCCCAATAGAGAATCTCCCATCCAAGAACTAAAAATTGCTTTATTCTATCTATCACATGATACATATTCACACCCATTTCCCAATTCTTCAGTCCAATCATAATAAATTTATCATGTCCAAAAAACATCAGACTATGTGACAACATTCAATCCTTTTTTTCATTTTGGGTCACCTTCACCCTCACTGCATGACATTAAACTACACAGAAAACATCCATACCATGTGATGTTAAACTACATGGTTTTTCAATAAATATATGTGGATTGATTCTTTTCCTTACAGGATACATAGTGATTACCAAATCTCTATTCATGGGTATATCAGTGATTATTTTTCATTAGGTATAGTCACCTTTATCCTCACTGGATGATGTCAAACTGCATGGCTGATATCTGTATCATATGAGGTTAAACAACATGGATGACATATTTTCCACATGATGTTAAATTGCATTGTTTTCCACAAATAAATATATATTTATTCTCATTAAAATAAGATATGTATTAATTCTTATATCATATATCCAAACCCAACCACCACATGATACAAAATTTTATTTTCCATTCCATTAATGGCCTATGTGTGGTCATAGACTCCTTTTTTCATTCCTTGTTTATCACACTAATCATTGTTCATGTAGGCATAGTAATTTTATTAATGGATTAACCACATGATCAGGACATATCATCTCATAAAAGGGTTACCCTAGTCTTGGATGTCATACCCTAAAAGGAACACAATGATTTTGGGATTCGTTAGAATAAACTACATGGTTTATGTCTCTTGGATGACATAATAATTTCCATTACTGTGGACCTCACCCTAGAGTATCACTATCCAGGGTTTTGGTCTCCCACAACACTTCCATTCAAGAACTACATGTGTATTTATTCCTTCAATTATGAGATATTTGGTGGCACCTTTATCTCTAGTTTTGGGTCCAACCACAGTATTTCCATTTCAATTCGGGGAACATAAGACCTGATAGCATGACATTAAACTCTGTGGTTTCTCAAGAACTACATGTTTCACGATTTCTATCACAAAAGGATACTTAGTTTCACCCAGATATCCAATCATTGGTCTAGGTGTAAAAATCAATAGTAAAATGCCCCTATGCATATGGGTCTAACATTCAGATAGGGTTTCCCATTAATGTACTACATATGGATTAATTTATATCACTAAAAAATGTGTAGTGATTCATAGATCATTAACATTAGGTCCAACTACAATAATTAATGGAAAAAATAACCCTCAATGTATGGGTTATGATTTTGTGGAGTGTTTCCCACTCATGAACTATTTGTTTCTAGATTCCTTTCATTACATGATCTGTAGTGACCCTCAAATCACAAATCCTAGATCCAATTTCAACATAAAAAATAAAAAATGTCACCATTCCCAGCATATTGGTAAAACCTATTTAGGAAGATTTCATGAAAGAATTATATATGGCATCATTCCTTTCTTTGTATGATATGCAGCGACACCTATATATATCTAATATTATGTTTATTAAAAACACATAAAATAATTAAAATAGAAAAAAACTACATATGGTTGGGACCAATGTAAAAAACTATCTAATTTCCTCCCTCATGTGGCTCAGTCGACTGGCCAGTTGTCCCTTGTTTCTCACACCAGAAATGGATCATGTGAGCCTTGGAAACATGGAAAGACACTCTATTTAATAAAACCAAGAACCTCCTCATGTTGGAGACCATTCCCTAACCACACAGTGCTAAATTACATGAAAAACATTATTCCCATTGAACAGACTATAAAAGTGGAATATACCTATTTTAAAATTGGATTAAGTCCTACAAGCACATTCTGAAATTGTGTGGCTCAAATCAATGTATGAATTAAATACACATGTGATAGATTGGTGCCAGACTAGATCAAATATATGGCCACCCATCATTAAACTTATTTACAAATAAAATATGATCCCTTCATCTAAATTCCCCAAACTATTGAAAATTGTCCGAAATGATATCTTTCACAATTTTCCCATTGTTCCAACTTTCTATCCATATATAATTAAACTATAAGAAATGTAAAACATCTTAATCACCTGAAACTAAACGGAATGATAGATACATTCCAACAATAATACATTTTAATATCAAGGAAATCACCCGTAATTACTCCTCATCGAAGGATCACAAGATCTTGACATTGGTCAGCAAATGAATGGGGTTCTGATATCATGTTTCTAAGTACAGAAATCCTTAAATCACACTTCATGTATTAAGTTCCTCTAATTTCAGGAAACCGTTAAAATTTCTAGGAAAATAAAATAGATATATTTATTTTACAATGATACTGATACATAAATGGGTTTGACCTTCTAACCAAATAAATATTTTCTTGGATGGAAATTATTTATAATCCTTGAGAAACTAATATCATTGTTGTAGAACTCATCACCTTATGGTGTTCTATTCCATGATCAAAATTATTGTCCCATATCATTACTAATGACCATAGAACCTTCTATCATGATTTAAAACACTCCCACATCCCATTTAGATGTTTGTTGGAGTATTCTTGAGCCTGGGCATCTAAATTGGATTTTTATGAAAAAATCCCCTCATACTAGGTACATGTGCATCATGACATTAAATGGTATGAAATTTTCTAAAAGTTTTATGAAATTAAAAATTAACCTTCCATGGTACAAACCATAATATCCTAAACTATTGGTGAAGGAGAAACAAAACATGTTTGGTTGAGAACACTCGAAAGTAACACTGAGAAAAATTATAGTATAAATTCACTAACTCTTCATCTATAGAGTTTAAGAAATTGTTAGGGACTAAATAAATAAACAGGGAATAAATCTCATAGGTCCCACGTTATGTCCCCAGTAAAATTTGAGCCTTTCGCAGTGGACTACCTAGTAAAGGAAAAAGTTGTAGTAATTCTTTTCTACATCTTATCTTTATGATAACATGTTCAGTAGGCAATGACAAAACCTTTAGGGTGATTGAAACCTTCTTGAATATTATGTTTTCCATAAATTTCACTTAAATATTTGAGTAACGCTTATCATCGAAAACTTTCCATGGAATGTGGAATAGGATACCCAACTTCAAAATAAACTTGGTTTTACTATGCATGACTACTTATGGTTCATGTATATGATCACACAATCATCCTCCAAATGAGACATTATCTTGAGAAGGATATTTTTGATCCTTATGTTCTATGATTTCAATGTGGTTGAATGTATCACCTTAGGGTGTATTGGGTTATCCCTATGAAAAGTTTACCACATAAACTACATGGCCCGAGACCATTCGGCCATTATTTAAAATCCGTATAACTAAAATATTCATACTGATTTTGAATCCTCAATGTTAGGTCACTCTATTTTGTACCCTTTATCAAAGTAGGAATATAAAACTCTTTTCCCAAACCTTTTGATATGCCACAAGATGATGACATGAAACCACGTGGAGTAAGGGATCATGCTTCCTAGCCCAAGAGTTAAACTACCCTAATGTTCCCAAACCCTTTATGGATTGTCCATTCCTCCATACACAACATCAACATCTAGATGGTTGAGACTCTAGAAATATTTCATGTCCCTCATAAAAGAGTGGGGTCCCTTTTACTTTACCATGATTATAATCCTTTGGATCTCTTCCATAAGGGATTTTACATAGAATCTAAAGGCATCACCTCTTCTTATTGAAGGAACTCTGATCCCCAAGATCCCCAGTAACATCATGTTGGAACTCAACATCGTATGTTTTTTTATCCACAATATTTCTTTCCCATTACATTTTAATAAATTCTATCTTTTGAGTTATGAATTACACAACCCATACATCAATTCTCTTGGTGGACTCAACTTCCTTAATATTTCTCCATACACCCATATCATCTCCAAAATCATTCACGGCCCTTGGAAATGGGTGCAGACATAAATTTTTGACCATTTTATAGAGTCATAATAGATTTGAGAAAATAGAGGAATATTATTCTTATAGTAAATGAACTCATATCAATACGATTCCTTATAATACTATGGCCAAACTCAACACCATAGGGTATTCTAGGTCATCCTGGGATTTTCTCCCTATTATATATTGACCAATTAACTTATAGATGTGGGACCTTAAACATAACGATATTTGGAGTTATAGAAGAAATAATTTAATCTGTATAGCATATTTATATACTTACCACATGAAACTAAACTACCTGATATATGAACATACCTTATGATATTAATCTCAATAGTAGATTTCCTTAACATATGATGTTAAAATGCATGGAAGATGCATTTACTTCATGATATCAAAATGTAATAAAGACTTCCTTACCACATGACACTAAAATGAAAGGATAATATCACTTTTAGAATATTATACTCTCATCAATAAAAGGTATGGGAATTAATACCATAAAAAAATAATAGAAGGTCGGAGAGAGAATATACTAATCTATTGAAATAGAAGGTTTGAGTTAAAAGTTGATAAACAACAGCTTTGTCTGTTTAGAATGATAATTAGAACGAAAAATAATAGAGACGCAATGGTCACCTGTATGAATACTTAACAAGGCCATACATAGAAAATTTCTTATATAGGCTACCTAGGCATGAAAATTTTCATTATAACAGAAATATTCCGCACTCTTAAAATGAAAAAAAAATAAAAACAATTAGATCGAAAACCTATAATTGTGTGTGTCACTAATGAGTTTTGTATTCCGTCAAACCTGACACTCAACCTAGACCATGGCATCGCCCGAATTGAATTCCTGATCCCCATGGAATGGAAAATACTATCTAGGAATCGAGTAACACCTTAGGGTACATATTTTACTATGAATAAAAACTATTACTATTCAACAAAAATAATTCATCACATCAAAACCAACATAAAAAATAAAATAGATAAATAATAAACACTAATATAATTAATTAAAAATTTATATTTTCTAATAAAAAATTATGTTAACAATAAGGGGGAGTAGAGAAACTAGAAAAACAAAATCTCCATATAGCTATTGGGTCGACACCCTAATACCACCTCTAACAGCACTGGTCTAAGAAGATCCCACTATAACAAGGAACCACCATCACCAATGTTGTGATCCTTTCCTTTAACTAAATAAAATATAACATGTTCTACTTACAGTCTAGGGTGTCGGTAGGGCGTTTGATAAATTTTCCAATAGGATACAATACAAATATTCCATAAAAGGACAGTAAATGACCAGTTAACATGCTAGTTTAGAAAAGAATGGATTGAATGGATAATAAAATAAATCATTTTTCATTTATATGGAAAATGGTAAGGTAATGAAAATATAATTTTTAATGGAAGAAAATTAAAAAAAATAAACTCCTTGTGAGACTCTCTAATTTTTTAGGTTGTTATAATCCTTGGATTCACATACCTCAGTGATTGAACCATGTAGATTCTTCTTAGGCACAAGCCACTAGAGATGTCACACCCGAAGTACTAGTAGTTCCCAAACCATCATCATTAGTTTAGATAGAGTTGTATAATGTACTTTTCAAGAGCCGGGCCCATTTTCTAGATGACTCAAGTGGCTTAGTTGTCCATAGTAACCCACATGGAATACCCAAAGGTTTCCAAGTTCTCTATTCTAATTTCCATATCATGTATAACCACATCCACATAATCACAATTTGAATGATTGAGAACCACACATGAAAAATAAACATTTACAATGGGTATTTAATTATTAAACAACAAACCCACTCATAAATTCATGGAGGCTACCATTCGCACCACCCAAACAATTTATAAAACACATTTCAAAACTAAAGCAATAATAATAATATCATAAATTAATTTCAATTCATGGAACAACCTACCTCTTATTTAAATCAATCAGAACTGGTTGGAAACCACAAGTCACACAAAGGTGATACCTTATAAAGGTACTATATCACCAAAACCAAAAAAGATACAATCCAAAGAAACAATACTAAATCCTATTTAGGGCGCATTTATACAAGATAAGAGGAAACTCTATATGGTAAAAATATATAACTACGAAGAAGGTTAAATAGAGGTGAAAAGGATATTACTAGTTGATTTATTAAAGGATCAAACCAAAACACCATCTATTTGTAGCTAAGGGAGTGGAAATGACATGGAGGAATGACTAGGGATTGGGAGAAAAATTGGGGTGAGAAATGGGTAGTTCAAGGTTAAATATGGGGAGGACAATAACAAAAATTTCAATGTTTTTAAAAGAATAGAAGGCTATATAGTTTCGCCATATTTTCTTCTATAATTTGTGAAAACCGTGGAGCACCTCTATCCAAGAGGAACGTTGGTTTCATGGTTATCCTAGATGGGGCACATGCCCATACACCTATCCATGTGGCCTAGAGACTGGCATTATCCAAGTAACATGGTTTTCCATACATTGGATTCACACCCACGTGCACGGTCGAACAACCTGAATAGTTTCAAAGTCCGTCAAGAATGGTTTTCATTGGGATAGATAATGGTTTCTACCATACTTATTTCAATCACTCACCTCCTGGTTTCTATCCTAGAAACCACAATTTTTTCTCAAAAAATCTTGGGAAAGCCATCTAATAAACATGAGACAAAAAATAAAAGATAATTTACCTCAATATAATATCATGGATGTGAAAATTATCCCCACCATATAAAATTTTCTCATTGAAAAATTAAACCTGATGACTACTCAGATAATAAAAATGGTATTACTCATCCACCAAAGACTCTCATTCCCATGTCTAATAATCTTCATTATCATTCTAGAAAGGAACCAAATAGATTTTATACATATCCTTTAGTTCACTTTCACTTGGGAATCAATAATTTTCACTAGCCTCTAAACCACAGACAAGTCATATTCCATCTCTAACTCTTCCCAGTTCAGTACATGAGATGTGTTGGGGTTATACTTATCTAATTGGGGTAAATGGAACACATTATTGATCGATGTAAATTAGGATAAAAAATATAACCCGTATTCAACCCTTCCAATTATACTGGTAATTTCAAACGGTCCGACATACCTCAACATGTTTTCCCATTCTTACAGTGACGATGGTGACACAGGTGAGGTGACACCTTTAGGAACACCTAGTAATTCACTTTTAATTCCAAGGACTAACAAAAATAATCATATTAGGATCAGTGGGGGATCTTAGCTCTGAACAACATCTACCTGATCAACCATACATTATCATATGTTTCTTGAAAAATTCTTGGTCCCAATAACGAAGTCTCACCCACATTCATCCCCCACAAATATTGAAGACATGGTCGACCATATTGCTCTTCAAGGGGATCCATCACGATAAAGTATTGATAACTATTATTATATAATAAATCTAGCCATACAAAAGGTTTTTCTGATTATACATTAAAATCGATCATGCACACATGGAGTATATCTTCTAAAATTCAGTTCACCCAATATATTTCACAATCTGTTTGAGAATGGTATGCCTTACTGAGTTTAATATATAATCGAATTACATTACAAATTTCATCCCAACATTAAGAGTTGAATAGGGGGTATATTTTTGAAATGATATATGGAGGAACACCCTGAAGAATCATAATATCCTTAACATGAAATTGGCTAAACTCATCCCCCATAGTCGAGTCCCTGATCAGAATGAATTGGGCCAATTTATCCCGAATGTTGACAAATACCCAAATGGTTTTCCATTCCCAAGGTTAATATGTCAACTGAATAGTAATGTCTATGTAAATCTTGTCCCACTTATAGGTAGGAATTGGGAGTTTCTAAAGAAATATTAGGGGGATCTGGTTCAAAGCATTAACTTATTAACATGTTTAGCACCTAGATAAATTGTAGTAATATCCCTTCTATAACCTAGGCATGAGAACCCTCATCACATGTCATAGAACATATTGGTAGCCATGGGATGAATGGTCTGCTAAGATAGGTGGATATCCTACATCGCCACCCCTATATATGTAAAGGCGTTAAAAATGTCCATTGGAAAATATAATTATCATATTTGATAGAGACCACTCATTGGGAACCTCCACAAAAATTAATAAAATCCTAGAATTATAAAATAGATCATCATTTGGTTGTTCCTCCCAAAGAGACTCCATAAGATTGGATGCTAATTGGGTTCTATCCAAGAATCTACCTACACTATGCTCTTTGTATTCCAAGTGCATTTGGGAAAAAACCCCATCAAAGACCAATCATCACTAGACTCTTTTAGAGATTTCACTACTATCTTCCATCTTAGAGCATCAGCTACATCATTAATTTTTTTGGGTTTGTAAAATATCAAATTCAAACCCCTAAATATAATAAACCCACTGATGCTGCTATAGAAATAGATATTTATGGGATAAAATTTATACTAAACTCTTATGTTCTAAGCTGTCTCTAAATTTATACCTAAAGTGATAATGGTGCCATGTCTCCAAGGAATGTGTCACTGACACCAATTCTAGGTCATCGGTTAGGAAGTTCATTTAATTTTCTCAGAGTTGGTGCGATCAATATGCCTTCACATGTTCATCCAACATCAACACACACCCTAGACCTAAACCTAAAGAATCACAATATACCACGTACCAATTAAAATATTCAGGTAGGATCAAAACATGATCACTATTCAATCACTATTTTATATCCTCAAAATATTATGATAGACTTGGATCCATTCAAAACTCACCACTTTTTGAGTATGTGTTGTCACGGTCTAGGACTTCCTAGGGAAATATTTGATAACATACCTCTAATATCCTTACATTCCCAAGAAACTCTTGATCTTGAATAATTTTATTGTCTTCTCCCATTAAATCATTGTTCTGATCATCTAAGGTTATACCAAAATCTCAAGTTATGAGATCATGTGTCTTAGAAACTTGAATTACTATATCCATATTGTACACATATAGAGTTTATCATAAATATTCTATTATATAAGAGTGCCTACCACGATCCTCAAGTGATTACCATGCTCTTCTTTTTTCTCACTGTATACATGGATGTCTTCTAAAAACACTATTGAGAAGAAGTAGATATCCTTATATAATAAATAGTTCATTTTATCCCTAAAAACCTCCAAATCATTTTCTATCCCTAATGGCATGGAAAAATACCCAATGTGTTCAAACCTTATTTGAATGGTTATCCTGGAAATATCTTCATATCTGACCCTAAAATGATAATAACTAAAATATAGGGAAATCAGGGAGAACCCCATTCCCCCTTGATATGATCAATGATGTCATTAATTTGGGGAAATGGTATTTATTCTTGATTGTGACCCTATTAAATTTCTGATGATCGATACACCATTTGAGGGATCTATTATCCTTCTTAGACAATAGAACTAGGTTGGCCAATGGTGAAATGGTTGGGTGAATTAATCCTATGGATTACAAATTGTCCTATAGTAACATTAATTAACTAAATTTAGTGGTGGATATATGATATGAGGGAAGAGATATCCTATGTTCTATAGGTTCTATGTCAATGTTGAATCCCAAGTCCCTCTCAAACGATAACCTTAATAAATCATATTGAAACACTTCTAGAAACTCATCAACCATAGGGGAAACCCATCCTTGAAACCTTTTCCATATTTCCACAACACAACTAAATAAAATAAAAAGTAAAGGTTCTCATCTTTTAGAAGTAGAGGTCCACCTCATCTGGACTAAGGATACCATTCATCATAAAATTCATGAGTACTCCTATCATGTTCCAAAAATCTCACTCGAGGATCATAATAATCGATATGACCCTTGAAGTGAACCATCGAATCTAGGTAAAGGATCACATCAAAATGGTTCTTTTCCATAACCAAGGAGTGACACTCAAATTTGACTCCTAATAGCATGAGACAACATGATATACATCTGAAACCATACCCTCTATTATTTAAAAGTGGTGTGAGTAACTCCATGGTATTTGAAATAATCTTGGTTAGTAATTTCATAAATTCTATATTATGTGTAGGAGTAAAGTAGTTATTATCATTCATGTCAAATAAATATTCAGCTATAGATGAATTAATAAGAACATTACTTGTAATAATAACATGCCATATATCTTATTCTGTCAGTGCCTAATCCAAAGCATGAAGGTGACTCATCTCTGTTTGGGATATGATGAAAATAATAACATATGCCTCTAATTTAAACTGACTCTTCCTAGTAGTTGACCAAACCATTACTATACATCAAACAAACAAAGAACCCATTATTCTGTATGGATATAAATGACATTTCATCCCCCTAGAGTCTGTGGAATCTATGCCACTCTAAAAAGAATTTTGAATTTTAAAACCTAATTTTTGGTTCTCCATAATCCTACACCAGTGACGTCACCTAGGTGGAGGAGAACATATTTTATTTACATGTGTGAGGGTTCCAGAAAGATGTAACACACCTAATCTATAATAATCGGTAGCATTTTAAGGTGTTTGAGAATAAAAATAAGGCCTACCAACTCCCTTATTCTTATAATCATACACGTGCCATTATATTTGATACATTCTATAATCTCTTTGGTCCAATGCTAAAACCGCCCCGGAGAAACTAGATTTGTTAACATTGTAATTCTCCTTCATTACGGATCACCCCACTAACTCATTATATTTATTATCTTGAATAATAATTCCTATGATATAATATCCATATGAAACCCCATTTCCAAAAATTAAGCCTTCTACTGCTTATTAGAAACCACACTGGGTGAGGAACTGACCAATTATTCAAAAAGGTTGGTAGACTCTAACACAGATTGATCCCCCTGATGGATGTCCAAAAATTATCAGGTCTTACTAAGGTCCAAGTTATAGGGTAAATACTATTCATTTAGGAAAACAAAGAAATCCTTCCATCCCATATGATAATGTTTTCTAGTTTGGATCACTAAATCCCACCACTAAAAATTATGGACATACAATATAAATGAAATTTTCTTCACTATGACCACTTCTAGAGTATCAAGATACTATAAAATACTCTCCGCATTTTCTATACAATCCTTAGATTAATGGGGGTCTATGATACATTGAGTGGATGTATGTTTTTTCTTGAGTAACTCCTAATATTGTTCCTTCTCTAGACCTAGTTCGGCTTACTTAGCATGAGTTGGACTACAGCTTACTCCTCAATCTAGTGCTTAGACACCCTGAACCACCACTTACACTAATCTATAATCATCTAAAGGGGGGTAATTCTCTCGAATCACTTCCCAAGGTTGAACATGGATTTTCTGGTCCGTCATTACACTACACGATTTAACAATACCAATGAAACCATAAATACATCACCCAGAGAAATTTATAGCAACAAAATTTTCAAACAATTCCACAATTAAAAACATAACTATAAAAAGTCAATAAAAAGTCAAACCACTCTAAACAAACTTAGTGTTTATAAATATTTTTTTCCTTTACATCACTCCTATAGGATGTGTCCAATGATGTCTTGAACATATCATGATTCCCCAAGGCCTCTCGTGAGGTGTGTTGTCAAGAAACCCCTTTCATAACTAGAAACTCAATCCCTAAAATTCTAAGCTCTGGTCTATCGAGACTAACCTAGATCTCATGACCCAAAGGAATAGAAAAACCAACTCTAATACCATTTTTTCATGATATTGTCCATGATTCCATCTAACCTAACACATAACACATCACGTGGCATGGCCCAAAGGTAATTCACAATCTCCACATGCAATAAAATAGTGATTGGGAATCATGTAACATATTTTCAATTAATAACACCTAAAAAAACCTATAAAATAATTAATTACATCAATACCAACATCTAAAATACAATTGAAGAAGGATAAACACTAAAAGTGTGAGATAAAAATTATAATTTACAATGAAAACCCAAAATTATCAAGAAGGGGGAGGGGAATAACCAGAAAAAAATCCTCTATGTAGTACGTGGAAAATGCCCTATGACCACATCCACCAACACTAGTCCATGAATATAAATCTTGCATATGAAACCACTACAATCACCATAGCGATCCTTGAATTTACCTAAATTTAATATAACAAGGCTTACATCTATAGTCCCCTAGAATACTTGTACCTCAGTGGTCTACCCATAGAGAAATTCCTCATACTTGAGCCATTAGAGAGATCATATCCAGTTTTTTAGTGGTCCCCAAATCATCACCATTAGTTTATTTAGTGTTGTAGTGTGAAAATTTCAAAGAGTTTGGGTCATTTTTCATCCAACCCAAATGATGTTCTAGTTCATAATAACTAATAGAGAATACTCAGGGATCCCAAGTGCTCTATTCCAATTTCCAAATCAATTACAATAGCTTCACATAATCAAAAAAACAATGATTCAAAATCACACATGAAAAATAAATATTTTCTAAATTTATTTCATTATTCAACCTTTAAAACAGCTAAAAATCCATGGAAAACACCTTTCACGATACATACACAATTTATGAAACCACTATTAAAACAAAATAAAGAATAATAAAATCATTAATTAATTTAAAGATATTGAACCAACAACCTATTGTTTGAAATCCACTAAATCATGTTGGAAGCAACAAGTCAAAATAAGGGGAAACCATATAAATCCATTAGAAAAACAAATAAAACAATATTATACCCAAAGATATAATATTAAACCCCCTTTAGAAAACTTTTTTATTAGAAAATATGGATCTAAAGATATATAAATGATGGAACAAATAAGAAGGGATAAGATAATATAGAATTATCTAACTATATGGTTTCATGAAATATTAAAGCCAATACTTCCTATAGTTTGAGTAAAAGGGTGGGGGAATGGAGATGGAAGCTTTCCATTGGGATGGGTAAACAGAATAGGGAGAGAAATGGGTGGTTTGGGGTTAGGATCTCAAAGTTTAAAATATTAATTTCATTGTTTTTAAAGATCATCCAGGCTATATAGTTTCCCCGCATTGTCTTCTATACAGTGAACCAACTATGTGGCACCTCTGTCCAAGAAGAAAGTGGTTTGCAGAGTTTTCATATATGTGGAAGAAGACCAGGAACTTATTCATTTGTTCTGGATAGTGCCACTATCTTGGTCACATGGTTTTCATTGAGATGGTCTCATGCTCGTGCACTAGGTCCTTCAACCTGGATAGTTCCACTATCCATAGTTCATGGTTTGTACTAGGTCATCTCATATTTTCTACTAACCATAAACCAAATGTGTTTATCCTTCATCATGGCCTAAAAACCAACATTTTTTCAAAACAAAATTTGAGATATCCATACAATAAAGCTAAAATTGAATGTACCTCAAAATAACATCACGAATGCGACAAGGCAGGCTAAGTAATAGTTGATTCTATGGCCATTAATCCTTCCTCATATGAATCATACGAAAAATATTGGGAAATATTTAATAAAAATATAAAAAGATTGTAGGGATCATCATTTTTTCTCTAAAAAATAAATCTATGCTCTCTAAGTCCACATACCTCAGCAAGTGATTTTAATATAATGAATAAAAGAATACTAGAAAAGTAAAATGACTTTATTATAATGAATAGAAGATCATTTAAATGCCTTTTGTATAATGAATAAATAAAAACTGAACAATGAAAGGTGATTTTTGGAAGATTTTTTATAGATTTCATAAAAAAATATAAATCTCTACCTACCGGAGTCTCTAACTTGAACATACAAGTAAAGTCAATTTCCTGAAATTACAAGCCCGTTTTATCATGTGTTCAAAGGATTCATTGATATTTTTATAATTTTTCTCTAGTGAGGTAATAGATTAGTTAAATTGATCAATACATTTAGTTTTTTTCATTTTAATCAATGGTAATGGCTCTACCATGGTAATAGATTCAATCTTGGGATTCTCTATCTTGTAATGGAGCCCCTGCTACTCAAGTTTAGTTTTTTCATATATATTAAATACATACTAAAATTGAGATTTATCTTGCTAATACGGATAACCACATACTATAAATGATGAATTTAAACCTTCTAAATTTATATTATCTCTCGTTGAGTTGTTACATCCACTGTGAACTAGGAAGCTTCGCTTAAGGATTCTTCAAAACATTACATTATAGAAGATATAACCTCACATGCTACGACACATAATTCAAGGGCACTCTTTTTCTCCCTCTGAGAGATCACCCCATTAACCCAAGCATGAAGGGTGGTTTAATTAAAATCCTCATAACCAATGCTGGTGAACACTAACCAAAGATGACCCATGTTTTCCTTCTACCCTTCCAAAGGGGCCTCTATAATTAAATTCTAAATCTCCTTCTATACTTACTGTTGCCTCGACTGATAAAGTGATGTACACTCCAAACCATTAACCATTCCCATCATGGGGATATGAATATATTCTAGGACTATGTCACTAAGCGAGGGACTTAGGGTCCTTGTCTTTAGTGATGTAGGAATGGATATAGCCTCTACATTGCTTGACTATGTAAAAGGAATTCATGATGAAGAAGGGACCAATAATTCCAATATCTAATGAAAATGTACTATGACAAGAGAAAAAATGGTTTTTAATTCAATGAATATATTGTATGATCTAAAAAAAACCAATATGTGTGATTAATTTTTAAATCATACAATATTCAGTTGTATCACTAGAAACATATACTACCTCTACTATATCATTAAGGGGATGAGATGACACCCTCTTGTGACGAATCACATAATGGATCCTTGAGTGCTTTCTCCAAATTCATGCCATGTTCTCCACTTTGTAAGTATGAAATACAAAAATAAATGATAGGGTAATGATTAAATTTGATCCATTTGTATGTATTATGGATAGTTATTCCCCTTCTCCCAAAAAAGACTCTATCAATGATAAATTAGTAGCAGAGTAGCTACCAAAATCAATTTCCACCAAAAGTGTGTTTTCATATGCTATATTGAATGGAACAATCTTTGCATTATCATCATCATGTGTTGTGTATAATTGAGTTTCCACTTTACCCCCCCCCCCCCCAATCTTGATGATCTAGGGCTAGTAGTGAACGGTCTTCTGAAGCAACAGAACAATCAATAGTATTCTCGTGAAAAAATACATGATCCAACAAGTGGGATCAACGATGATATATTCAATTTTATCAATCCAAAACGAGTTACTATAATTTTAATAAATAGGTAAAGAGAGAATTTAAACACTGACATGAGGATTATGGGGGAGTGTTCTATAATAATTTAGTGCACCTAATTGTCCATTGCCTCTTCGAGAAAGGGTCCTCAGAAAGAGTTGGTGCCATAGGAGTTGATGATTAAACTAATATAATTGTGGATTGTGATTCTCTAGCGGTGGTAATTTCCACCCTCAACAAAGTTCTTTTTTCTGAGGAAATTCCCCTCACTGGTCCCCTGGTCACCACCTTCATCCCAAACAGTCATACCCCAGGGAGAATATAATGGGGATGACGTGAGTGGATGGACTTCTATATCTTCCTCCAATTTGAATTAAAATAAAAACAAAATACATTATTATGATTGGAATAGCAACATGTCACTTTGAACATTTTGGAAATATCATTATTACCACTAGCTCGATGATGGAAAATTCATTTTCTTCTATGATAACCTCCAACATTCGTTGAACCACCATTTACTACACTAAAAGTAAATAGTGGATCTAACCCTTTATGATTTCCATCATTGCATCAAGGTACTGAAGAATGGCCTTGAACTCAATAGTTTGGTCTTTGAAAGTTATACCTTTTGGATATGTAATATAATATAATCCATTACAATATATCTCTGCATTTTATAGTAATCCTTGTATCTCAACATCAGAATTAGTGCTCCTCAAGTTCATCCTTCCCTAAAAATATAAGTGTAAAGAGTTTCGTTGGCACAAATTAACTAAAAGTATTGTCTCATTAAATCCATTCTATTAAACACTTCTACTACAAATCAATTTTCTGGAAAATGATTCACTTCATATGTTGATTTGTAAAGTCTTTTCATCCACTCAAAACAAGATGTTTTCTGGGACATAAATTGGCTTCAATAGTGAGAGGAAATTTTATAGCCTTGCATACTAATTTGGATAATTTTCTGAATGGATATGAGAGGATCCAAATATCAGCATAATTTCATGATACACTAATATAGGTATCACGGTGAGTAAAGTATACCTGGAACCGCGTTTCAACACCAGTGAACATCTACCAAAAATCGTGATCCACCATCTGAATATTCTCAGATAGAACATGAATAGGGATAGGACATATCATCTTAAAACACACAAAACTAACTAATAATTCTAAAATTTGAGTACCATTCATATAGAATACTACCATTAATGAGAGTAGAAAGGACTCCCTCGTAATGTGACATCATGTAGGATCAAGCCTCAGGGTTTGCCCAACCATTTTCAAGAATACTACACATGGGAACTGTCTCATAGTGTTTCAAGGAGGAAAAGTATTTATGGGTTAGGAAGGCCATGTTATCCCAATACATTATTTTATGGGTCTTACCCTACAAATACCCTGAAAATGGTATAAAAATCTAGGATACTATAGAATCATAGATACTCATAGCCATCCAGATGATCCCCCATCCATCCCAAGAGATTATATGTGGGGATATTCCCCTGTATATGTGGTGTGGGTGTGATATAATCATTCCACTATGGGATGGCTAACCCAATTCACTTCCCTCCTACCATAGAGGTCACCATCACAAATTTGGAGACTCTGAATCCTACATTTTCCTTCATCATTAGAAAGGACCCACTTAGTTTCATGAAAAAAAAGAATCTGACTAAATGGTCTAGTCGAAATTATGAATAACCTCCCACCCTCATCTATTGAAAAACAAACTTCTTTAACTATTGGCAAATAGGTGCTATCATCATTGGAGGATTCATTAATAAAGAAATCCGTTGTCTTCTTTACTTCTGTCTCAGAACAAACTTTGTTGATGATTTATCTCACCCATTTCATGAATGGAATATCATCCCTAGGAATTGGGTCTATCTGAAGTGTCTTTCCAGCCAACTCGATCAATTCTCTGGAAAGAGTAGGGGTCCTCCACACATTAACCAATGTGGATGGTTATGGGAGAACTAATCATACATATCCTTGAACATGGTTTTTCCACAAATCAGATCGATGTCCTAGATATTAATACTCACCTCTCCATGCGTTAAGAAAAATGTGTTGTATACAAACTCTAGTGATAGGCCAATACCAAAATCGTGTCCTTATTGAAATAGGCAATGTTTTATTAAGATCTAAACTACATCACAAATACTAATCTATTTTAAATCTATAGAAAATTCAGAAGCGCAATATTGTACCCAGATAATCCAATCCAAATCCATTTCAGAACACCACTATGATAAAAGGTTCATGTTGGGAAACCATCTAAACCTCTAGTTTTTGGGATATTTTGGCATGATCTATTGATACATTTGGATGCCTAAATAAGGTTCACAATGGTTCTCGTCAAAATATGTGTTCATAAATTACATTATATACTCATTTATGTGTTTCTACTCATAATTAAATGACCTATTTAAGATATTTTCAATTAGAAACAATTATTTGAATCCACAATCAAAGTGGTAGGAATTCGTGATGAATACAAAAAATGGATGGGAGATTCAATGGTGAGACCAAACCCATAGAGAGGAAATAATTATGATATATGATATTCTATAAGGTTCACTTCCCATTGGTTCATCATACAAATTTGTGATGACTCGAAACTATTGTGATACCTAGAATCCATGCTTGAGATAATGGAGCTTTGATGATCTACCACTATGGTGGACTCTTTAATTTAAAGGATTACAAGAACTATGGTAAGAACAATAATCCATCTATTCAAAGAAAAATAAAACATGTCATATGACTAGGAATTCCTTCCAAAAGTGGAGCATGACTCTGATAACATCATTCATATCGCAAGAACCATGAGTAGATTCATATATGTATATCATGATACATGTCTAATACACCATATAATTCATAGAGGAATAGTAGAATTTAAAACCCTTGGGGTATCTCATGATCATGTATTCCTTCTTGATACTCATGATCGCTTAACCCTAATATGTTTACACGAAACACATGAGGGTCAAGAAATCATGCCACCAAACTATAAGATCATGAAAATATCAGAAGACATCTATATGGCCAAGTAACTAGGTAAAAGTTAAAAAATTAACATTAATTGATTTAATATTGGTTTGAAAAAGTTTTGGGATAAATAATCCAATTAGCATTAGCATGTAGTGAGGTATCCCAAAACTGTTCTCATTAAACAATCATGAAAAATAATTCTTCAAATCAATTCTTATGAGGAGGTCTTGAGAGAGGTATATTGTGATGAGGCTTTTTGAAGGGATCATGTGATGGTAGAAATCAAGGTACCTTTAGAGATTTAGAGTTAAAAGTGAAATGAGATTACCCTCACCTTCTTATTTATAAAAAACTCCATGAAATTCCAAAAATCACATGGGAGGCGAAACATTGCAATAGAAAATGATTAGTGGTTGGACTAAAGAAATGGGAAGGAATTTACATTGACAAAAACTGAGTCTGTATCCCTATAAATGTATCTTCCAAGGAGGGAATTTTTATATTCCCTCTAGATGATAATTATAAAATTTTTAATAGATGAAATATATAAATAATGGTTATTATATTCTCTTCAAAAAAATTAATGTAAGGAAGTTGAATTATATGGGTGGTGCAACCTTAGGATAGGAACAAAATCACATAACCTGTGGAATTTCATGTGAAAGCATCTTTCATAGTCCATGATCTACCTTTGATACTGTGATGCACCTTTTACAAGACTTATTTTTATTTCTAAGGCATCATGACAAGGCACTATTGATCATTTGTATATTTCCATAAAAATTCTCAGAATCATTTTTCTTGACAACAAATGAACACCTGATAATCATCTATAATCCCTTATAAAATTAAGGTGCAGAAATTTTGAAGCCTTACATGAAGAAGATTTATGTTTATATTCATGTTATGTACTCATATGATTCACAAGACCTCATAGATCCCTCAGTATAATTCCAACCTTTTCATAAAAAAACATGTCAGTGTGTCACCTTCATCGTTTGAATGATTGTGGATGGATTGTTTCAAGAATATAATTCCCCAATGGATCCATAGACTAGAATAGGAGTTTTCCATGGAAATTGTCATGTGTCATCATGAAAACTATAATTGATTGTGGGGTGCATCATAGACAATAATATTTATGTTTCATAGATAATTTTTCACAATTTCACAAGAACTTATGTCCTTTTAATATAAGCATGGAAATAAAAAATGTAAAAGATAAGAGGTTATTACAAAGGGAAGATACAATGATTTTCATCCTAAAGGGGTTATACACCATAGTAGATCACCTTTGAACACTCAAATCCACCTCTATAAGCTAGAATGATATCACAAGTTCCCTTAGACATTCCATCAAGATCCCATGGATTCCCCCTTGGAAAAATTCATTTACCTCACAAAGGACCACCGAAAAGTCATATTTTATCACAATAAAGCCTTACCAAGAGAGTATTGATCTCACAAAAGATTTTATGCATGTCATCCTAACCTTGATAATTAAATTTTAAATGACATAATGGTATGTAAAAATATCTCTCATCTAATAGAGTCTAATAAACATTATGAAAGGGGGATATTCTCAAAGTCATAGTCATCGTGTAGTGCCATGGACAACCAATGGTTGGAACATGCAAAGTGTGTGGCACCAAAATCCCTCCAACAACTCCATATCATATTTGATAGATACATTCCATATAAGGTGTCATATATCTAGGGTGGTGAGGACTATAAATCTCATCCCCTAAGGATAAAAACACACACATGATAGAGATTAGAATACAATAGTATATGAGAAGACTTCTCAGAGAAGAAATTCATAGGATCTCAAAGCTCTTCTCCAATTTAAAATTTAGGGAACAACCTAAGGGATAATGTTTCATGAAAATGTGCTTCACCTGATGACTATATATATCAGTTTAAAGACTTCTGGTGTGTCTCAAAGACTATGTAAATGATTTACATCTTACTGAATGGGTCATGAAAAACCTCAAATAAGATAATTTATGAAATATATTGAGGCACATAAGCAATAATGGATGGAAGAAGACTAAAATATAGGAGAATTCAGAGAATATATATACAAAAATCTTCATGTGCATTACATGACCTACCCAAATCATGTGACAACACCAGGGAATGTTTTCCAAGTCACGTGACACCCCATAAATTCTATTAGAATCATGCGATATTATATAGAAATTTCAAACAAGAGGTGTGATGCCCTGTTTTCATGACACATGATTATTTTGAATTCAATATTTCTATAAAAGTATTTAAATGTCTTCTAAGAATGTCACTTAATACATGTGACTGCATTAGGACAGGTCACTCGAGTCTCATAGACCACTTTTGCAAGTTTTCTAGATCATGCGATATAATTTTGGTAAAGTCATCTAGATCATGCGATTTCCTCAAAAAAAGTTATATAGATCATCCAATGTCCTCTACACAATTTTTCCATCTCATGAGATGAACTACTGACAAGTTATCCTTGATCATGTTATTCCCTCAAGATATTCCATTAAAATCACGGGATGTCCTTCTGAAAATTCAACTAGATCAAGTAATTGTCTTTAAAAAAGTCTAATAGGATACCAAAACTTATAAAAAATACCAAATATTATCATACTAACACCTTGTGAATTTATATAAGAAAACCAGGATATTTCAAGAAGGAAATCTGAACGTGTTAGGTAGACATCCTGGGATATGATAACCATCTTTAGTGGAATTGTTCAAAAATACCCCAACCAATATGTGTGGAATCAGATTCTTTTCATTCCCATGATATGTAGGAATAATTTCTAAGGACCGAGATCAAATGTGTATCAACCTCGATATAATTACATCCATATTTCCAGCATTACCACCCATGGGGCACAAAATATCATATAGGTTCACCTCCCAAACTCATCCATCAGTTGATTGAAGACTATATTTTACTACACACTCATTGATTCCTGTTATAACTAGTATAAGTAGAATTCTTGTTTAAAGGTCAAGATCCATATCAAACACCCCATAAGGGCCACCTTTGAACATATTTCCCACACCCATATGTAGTGAGACTAATTACTTTCTACAACTTTTTTCTCAAACCGAGAATAGTTCACATGAAATTAAGGATTTTCAATGATCATGTCATTCTCATAGTGAATCGTCACTATCCTAGGAAACATGAGTGTGTATTCCCCATTTATTTGTTTGATATGAATACCCTTATTTAAGGGCATCAACCTCAGAGTAAATTCTGGGGGCATAATAAAAATACAATAACTCTATTTCCTTTCATATGAAATATATATATGAAGCATTCTTAAGGCTCCATCTCAATACCGATTTCCTATGTTCCGTCATTTATTTCCTTTTCGTAATATTTAAAAAAAATGTTTTTTTGAACTACATATGTTTTTATTCATATCATAAACAAGCTTTTTTAGACTCCTCATAAAGGATCAATATCATCCTCAGGATATTAATTACTTCCCTAGACAGGTAAACTCCATAGTGAAAGATTTTATGGACGGAAAATATAAGAAGCTACTAAATAGATAAAGAACCAAAGATAAATATATTGGGACTCATAAATATAATCCCATTTACACTTGGAACAACTCAATAATTTATCATTAATTAGGGTAACTTGTTATGTATTGGGATTAGGAAGAGATTAAATAAAATATATTAAATCTAATAGATATACTCAATGTACGAAATAATTCATCCCCTAATGGTGTGATGATCTCGACCTTCCATCATCTCTGCCAATGTGAGTTCCTATGTGTTGTTGGATCTGAAGCCTCGATTGACCATAAAATGTTGGAATGTTGGTTTTACTATATTATAGATGTTAAAATAAATGGAATTATATTTTAATGATAAAAGGTTTAACTAAAAAGTGAATTATAGTACAAAATTTAAATCCCACTATAATAATCCTTCAAGAAAAACCATGTGTGTTGTTTTTGTTGGAAACCAAAATAGGGAACCTGACATGAAATAATTTAACTATGGAATCACCCTCATGGTTTAAAAAACATAATTACCATTTCTCAAAGGACTATCTTGTTTGTAAAATTCAACATTTTAGTTGGAAATAATTAAATCATAGTTTCCATATCTTGTTTGAATGGTAGTTTTGGTAATATCATCGTTCTTCACCTTTAATTAGTGATATCTTGACTAAAGGTCTAACTTTGAGAAATATTTAGAACCATGTAGTTGATCTACATGTCCTATATCTAAATTAGTAGATACATGTTCTTTATCATGATTTTTTGAGTTCATGTTTGTTATTACATAGGTACAATATCCATTCCTTCTTCTTGATGGAGAGAACTAGAACACCCCATTATGAAGCACTCGGGCCTATAAAACCATTATCCACAAACATTTGTAACATATATTTTGTATTTCTAACCTAATATTGTTCATACTATAAATAAACATGGATGTGGGTAGAGATATAGGCGTAATTTCATCTGAAAACTAAACCTTTCAACCGATATGAATACTACATAATTAATGAAGGAATACATCTGTGTAATCCCTCATAATGGGCATGTCTATGATCATAACTATATCCTTTTCATAATAATTTGAGATATATATTCTTTCTTATATGGAAATAATATCCACTCATTAGAAGAATATTCTAATATATATTCATCCATCTCTTAACACTTATACATAATTGAAGGATGACTGAGGATGTGAAGAGTGATCTCCCTCTCCCAACAGTTCATGTTGGATATATATTAGGATAGCCAATCCATGCCTGATATAGAATCGAGCAATAAAAAAGTAGGTAAGATGATATTTTATAGAATATTCAGTCCAAAAACATTGAACAGTGAGGGGTTATAAAATTGTGACCGAACAACTATAACATATGATCTCCTCACAAAAAACTATTCCCCAATCTTTTGAGCTGGTGTTTGAATAGTTCTACTAAACATTCATGATATAAATGAATGTGTAAAACAATAATAAAAATATATATTCATTATTCATGATTTAATATCTTTCATACCCGTCACCACCTCATTTTCATGATCTATTATATTATAAGTGATTATATATAACCTTATAGTATCTCTAGTTATTGGATGTTTTTTTAGTGATTGTCTCTAAATTGTAACACCCCAAGCTTCTACGGTACGTTTCCCTTCGAATAATGCGATAGCGTGTGTTGTACGCAACCTCGAGTTCTAACACACACCACAACTAATTAAACTAGCCGTTGTAAATAGTGATACCAACTTTTTGAAATCATATATATTTTATATTTCAAAATGGACTTCATTTTTGGATTCGGAATATCGAAATTATCCTAGGGTGAAATTTTTGTACTTTTCGGATAACTTTTATATTTTGATGAATAGTGAAAATTACTAAATTTTAATTAAAAACAACTTTTTTAATCAAAATAATTAATAGTGATAAATTATGAATTTGAGTGGTTTTAAAGTATATTTAGAATATATTTTTACCATTTAATATAATGTTGGTCATTGGACATAATTTTACAATTAAACCGAACATAAACAAGTGTCAATCTTTTGGTAGTTATTATCTCTTAAAAACACGCTTTTAGTTTTGACAGCGGGAATTAATTTTAAATTAATTTCTGCCACTTCTGTGTTTTGAATTTAGAAAAATGGATTCCATTTTTGGAATCAGGATGTTCAAATTGTGTAAATAGGTAACTTTTATTTTTAGACATTTTGAATAATTACTGCGGTAAATATTTTATTTACCATGGTTAAGGGTAAATCCAGTAAATAAGGGTTAAAAAATAATATTATAATAATACTAAATTACCCTAAAACGTGTCTTAACCCTATTGGTTGATACATAGTCGACCATGGGAATCTTTGGGTCTATTTTGGGACCCCATGGATCCACTTGTAAGTGATAATGACACTTTATTTTAATTTAGTCAAAATGAATACAAAAATGACACAAGCATATATCTTTTAGAACAACAATTTTTACATAGGGTTATACATGTTGGATTTTCGATTATAAATATTCATTAGAAAGCTAAAAAGATTTCCTACATAATGATATTTTATTTATAATTTTTAGACATTAAATAAGTTATTTTATTTATGACACAATGATGATGCAGTAATTACTATAATAGTGAAAAATTAAAATAATTGATATTATAAATACCCAAATAAATATAATATGAAACTTTTAATGAATTAAACTAATTTTCTAGGCTAATATGATATACTAGGATTGATTTAATGGACATTGTTCGAAGTAATCAATCTGTTATGAGTTTCAAAAAAATCAACTATTGAATAGTGTCAAAATTGACATAAAAGAGTTCTTAAAAAAAATATTATATTATTAATTGATATTAAATTCCTAAAAATCTAAGGTTCTGCCAAGAGACTTATATTATGATAGTTTAATCATTAATGGACCACTTGGGGGTCTCTTGGTTGTATATAGTAAGTTTATTGACCATAATATATAAAATACAAAGAGACATTGTAAAAGTGAAACTAATTAACTTAGAGTTAATACTTAAAGATAAGGTTAATATAAGTACCCAAACCTGTCTAAATTCTATTGGATGAGTTGTTTTCGACCTATCCCCACCTCATCCTTTGAATAGTCAACTTTGGAGCCTTTAGAAACCGAATATGAATTTATTATAAATTAATATTTCTAGCTTTTCCAAAGGTGCCCCTCACCCCTCTTATAAAAGGGCACTCCTCCTTCTCATTTCTTCACACCTTCAAAGCCTTTTGGTTCGGGCAAACTCTGCCCAAATAATCTCCCAACATCCCTCACTACAACCTAGAGGCCTTAGTTTGATCAGAAAGCCAACCTAAGGAGCCCTTTTGATCAAATCAAAAGGAAGAACCCGAAGAAGAGGTAATGATTTCACCACCCTTTTCTAAGTTCATTTCTTCTTCCACTTCTTCTTCCTTTGTTCTTACCATTCTAAAATAATAACTCCAGTATATCACATATACTGTGATGTTATTATAAGTATGGTACAACCATATTCAGTATTCTATCCACCCTTTGAATAACATGTCACCATACGTGCGTACGTACGGCTTACCGTCTCCACGTCGTGGTGTAATTGTTATTCAATATAATATTATTTGGATGGGTATAATAATGATGTGTAACTCATGTAAATAATAAATATAACATGTTAATGATTCTGTATATATGATATACCATTCATTTATATATTATTTTAATATCAAAAGAATGATATTGTCGCTCGTGCGTACGTACGGACTACCGTCTCCACGAACGCGATGAGATTCATTCTCCATCGTATCCATTCAAGTATAATTATCATTTTATGATTTAAAAATGATGTTTAAGGACTTGATATCATTCTGGATATGAATAAGATACAACAAACATGGCTTATGTAACAAAACATATAAAAGAAAATGAGTAAGTTAACACCCGAAACGATGATAATTCTAAGATATTATTAATAAATCAATGTTAAAAGATCATATATGATATCATATTAATATATATGATTCTTGTATAATTTAATAAAAATTATTTCACCATTATACAGGAGGTTAACCTACCCCAACCAAGGAAAAGTACAAGGTAAGGGTTATTTCACAATCTCTTCATTATCCGAGGTTGTTTATATGTAATAATCTACTGGGATCTCTTTATCATCCACATCCATGTTTCTTAAAAATGTATTTCAAAACATTTTTACTATTTACAAGAATATGGGTTAAAGTCATTTATACCCTTTTTTGACTTTTTATAAGAGGTTTATAAAGGAATCTTTCCGTTGTTTTCAAAACAAGGTCCTTTTTAACCTTTTCGACAGAATTGAGGTAAGAATGTTTTTTTTAACTTATACGGCGGGTGCGGTTATTTTACGCCGTTATAAAATCTTCAAAGATTTCCTTACAAGCTTATAAGAATATTTTCAAAGAAAATGTTTTATTTTATATGGATCTTAAATGATTTCAAAATAAAAGGAGATACTTCTTTAAAAATAATTTTGATTTCATCTATGTCAACATCCTTTGATGGATTTTAAGATTATTTGAAGTTGATTTATTATGATACAAAACTTCTATATTGTATTGAAGGTTTTGTGATATGTTTGACTGTGGATGTGCTATTTTTATACCATTCATAGTTTATGGTGAAATTATTGACATTTCGTATGCTAGTTTTAATACGAATGTTTATGTTATGTTTAAACCTTTTCATATGGGAATGCATTGGACTTAATAAGTGACGGGTGGAGCCCGCTATAGCTCCTCGATGCATCAGTAGGTCTCACGAGACAAACTAGTGTCTTGGCACAAGGCCTTGACAAAATCTTATTTGTAGTCTTGGCACGAGGCCTTGGCTATGTGGTTATGATAGTCTGGCATTATGCATTCCAACATTATGAAAGTGGTTATTGATTTTTGCATGTGATTATTCATTTAGTAGAATATCCATGTGAATAAGTAAATGGCATTATTTCATTTTATTTATGCCATACCATGTTGAAAGTTCGTATTTAAAAGGCTTTTGTTTTAGTTATACATTGCCTTAAATGTTTATTCTTATTTATGAAAGTTTCCACCTTATTGTTATCCTTACTGGGCATTTGAGCTCACCCCTTTTCTATGTTTTATTTTTCCCAGGATGTGAAGAAGTAAGTTATGAATGACCTGCAGGGATATTATGTGGGGATATGAGTGTAGATTATGGAGACATTATGTTGTTGTAGTAGTTTTTCATTTTATGATGTAATGTAAAACTTATGAATATATCTAGTGTTTCCAAGGCTACTAAACTAATCGGTCTTTCGAGATTTGATCTTTCTTGTGATCATGCCAATGTTACGAAGTAATGCACCGACTCTGGGTAGCTGGGGTCGGGGCGTTACAGTTGGTATCAGAGGAAGTTTAGTACAAACCTTGGAAGCTAGATTTAGATAAACTCTGATTAGAGCACGTAGACCTAAGATGAACTTTAAGGATTAGTATAGAAGAACTTCCTAGAATTTTGGTATTGTAGATATTTTGTGAGTTTTCCGAGCAATACATCCCTGTCTGGATACGAGCAGGTAGAGGCGGCTCTGGCACAGATGTACCTAGGGGTAAAACCCGAAAACACCGCTTTGAGCTAGACTCGAACGGGAACTGGTGCATGACAACGGGCCTTGCTGCACTCTTGGTTACGACACTCCCGGGGGATATGCTTAGGATAACTCTCATTTTCTTTACAAATCATTTTGAAGGGATTATGAGTATATACTTCCTCAAAGAAAACATTCTTATGATTATGGATTATATCCATAAATAGTTCAATTTATGTTAAGTGTTTTATAAGTTTGGGATTATGTATTTTGATTCATAAACTGATCTAGTTTATGCCATTGTTTAGAAATGGCGCCCAGTAGAAGGAATGAGAACTCCAGAAATGCACATGATCCAAAGAGAAGGAAGGATCATATCTTTCATGGTATTAAGCTAGAATTTATAAGAGAAATAGTCTCCCATGTATTATCATCATATGAAGAAATAATATCATGTGTTGATAAGATAAGTAAAGAGTTTACTGAGTCCTATGGCTTTGAAGGGAAGCAAGAGAAGAAAAGGATGGAAGAGAGAAAGATGGATAAAAGTAAGAGGGAAAAGAAGAATTTTCCCATATGTGGTAACTGTGGAAAGAAACACCCTGGAACTTGCCTGAAAGGAATGGGAGTTTGTTATAAGTGTGGAGGAAAAGGGCACAAAGTACGTGACTGCAAGGGTAAGAAAATGGTTTTAAATGTACAATGCTTCATTTGCAAGGAGTTTGGACACTACGCGAACCTATGTCCCAGTCATCAGACTATGCCACAAATGATGCTATTGGATAATAATCAAGTTATGATACTACCACAGATGAAGAGGAATGATTAGAGTTCTTATGTTGATTATGTCAATTGAGTGTTGTATCAACAATGTACTTGTTATAATAATTATGGAGTATATAAGGATTGTACTGCAGTACTATTTCATTAAGGACTTGAGATTGTGTGGAACAAAGAAAAGTGACTCAATAGAAGGTTATATTTTTGGAAAATATATGGTTGAGAGAATGATAAATCATAATATAGTTCTGATACTGAGGTAGTGATTTTGGAATAATATGTGATTATTTTGGATAAATTATATTGGATATTATTGACTACCTTGAAGCTGATTAATGATTTGTATATTCCATCATTGTTGGGGTTTAAAACATTTTTGGATTAATGAAGTATATCCAGCATTCTATATGGAATAAGGGAACATGAATGTAATCAATAAGGAATATGGTAGTACATGATGAAGGTATTCATATGCTATTACAGGGTAAAAAGGATCTATATTATGTTTACCTTCCTTATAAATGTTGGACTGTGAGTTTGGACAGAAGTATTTTGGATAGTTCTAGTTTGGATTATTTTGGATTTCCATAAAAGGACAACCCGGAGGTCGGGCGGCAACCCGTCGCGTCCGGCAAGGCTGCGAGACTTGAACCCGCAACCGAAGGGCGACAAGGGTGTATCACCTACCACTGGCCCAAGAGATGTCCTGGATTAAATAATGTAGTTCTTTTTAAAAGATCTGGTAGATGAATTATAAATTCGTTTATTTTGGAACCCTGTACGAATAGTATAAATATAATTTTTTTTACGAGTGAAAGATGAGTTTATGGTAGAAATTTATTAATGGACAAAACTCTAATTATAAAGTAAGTATATCTCCTTATGATCTTAGCCAATCTCATAAATAAATTCCTCAATATTAAGAAAAGAAACTTAGAACAAAAATGTTGTCCTAGATGGTACCTTAAATCATCACTAATTTATGGCTTTGGGATTGTTGGCCTTTTCATAGCCATGTTCTCTACCACTCTCCATCAGATAATTGATGGTTAGATTTCTCTTCCATATCCATATTTTCCTACATGGAACCCTAGTATGTGTTATTTTCGGTAATCTTCATACTTTCCACTCTTTATTTTAAATAGAGGCCTCATTAATTCATTTTTCGATGTGGGATTTCAACTAAGATATTTTGAAACGTCAAAAAATGTGTTATCCTAATACCCTATGTTTTGTTGAACCGATGGTATTTCAAATCATCATAGATTGATGAATTTAAGGACCTCAATTATACACTTGTTTGTGATTGATGACCTCAATCACTACCTATAAATATTTACGTTTTTCCTCCGATTATATGTCTCTAATTTCCACCAATGTTCTCCTAATCGAGATCATAATTTGGTGGTGACCCTTTGATTTCTATTTTCCTCATATTAAGACTAAATTTTAGTAACCCAATTTCCGATGTGGGTTTTCCCACAAATATATTTTCTACTTTCAACCTTTTATTTTTGAAGAACAATTTCAAATTGCGAGGACGCAATTTATTGAAGGAGGGGAGAATGTAACACCCCAAGCTTCTACGGTACGTTTCCCTTCGAATAATGCGATAGCGTGTGTTGTACGCAACCTCGAGTTCTAACACACACCACAACTAATTAAACTAGCCGTTGTAAATAGTGATACCTACTTTTTGAAATCATATATATTTTATATTTCAAAATGGACTTCATTTTTTGGATTCGGAATATCGAAATTATCCTAGGGTGAAATTTTGGTACTTTTCGGATAACTTTTATATTTTGATGAATAGTGAAAATTACTAAATTTTAATTAAAAACAACTTTTTTAATCAAAATAATTAATAGTGATAAATTATGAATTTGAGTGGTTTTAAAGTATATTTAGAATATATTTTTACCATTTAATATAATGGTTGTCATTGGACATAATTTTACAATTAAACCGAACATAAACAAGTGTCAATCTTTTGGTAGTTATTATCTCTTAAATACACGCTTTTTGTTTTGACAGCGGGAATTAATTTTAAATTAATTTCTGCCACTTCTGTGTTTTGAATTTAGAAAAATGGATTCCATATTTGGAATCAGGATGTCCAAATTGTGTAAATAGGTAACTTTTATTTTTAGACATTTTGAATAATTACTGCGGTAAATATTTTATTTACCATGGTTAAGGGTAAATCCGGTAAATAAGGGTTAAAAAAATAATATTATAATAATACTAAATTACCCTAAAACGTGTCTTAACCCTATTGATTGATACATAGTCGACCATGGGCATCTTTGGGTCTATTTTGGGACCCCATGGATCTACTTGTATGTGATAATGACACTTTATTTTAATTAAGTCAAAATGAATACAAAAATGACATAAGCATATATCTTTTAGAACAACAATTTTTACGTAGGGTTATACATGTTGGATTTTCGATTATAAATATTAATTAGAAAGATAAAAAGATTTCCTACATAATTATATTTTATTTATAATTTTTAGACATTAAATAAGTTATTTTATTTATGACACAATGATGATGCAGTAATTACTATAATAGTGAAAAAATAAAATAATTGATATTATAAATACCCAAATAAATATAATATGAAACTTTTAATGAATTAAACTAATTTTCTAGGATAATATGATATATTAGGATTGATTTAATGGACTTTTTTCGAAGTAATCAATCTGTTATGATTTTCACAAAAATCAACTATTGAATAGTGTCAAAATTGACATAAAAGAGTTCTTAAAACAAATATTATATTATTAATTGATATTAAATTCCTAAAAATCTAAGGTTCGGCCAAGAGACTTATATTATGATAGGTTAATCATTAATGGACCACTTGGGGGTCGCTTGGATGTATATAGTAAGTTTATTAACC
Source organism: Viscum album (assembly GCA_963277665.1). Taxonomy (NCBI): domain Eukaryota; kingdom Viridiplantae; phylum Streptophyta; class Magnoliopsida; order Santalales; family Viscaceae; genus Viscum; species Viscum album. The sequence goes on along the minus strand of OY728138.1, from coordinate 632,005,086 downwards.
ATAATATATAAAATACAAAGAGACATTGTAAAAGTGAAACTAATTAACTTAGAGTTAATACTTAAAGATAAGGTTAATATAAGTACCCAAACCTGTCTAAATTCTATTGGATGAGTTGGTTTCAACCTATCCCCACCTCATCCTTTGAATAGTCAACTTTTGAGCCTTTATAAACCGAATATGAATTTATTATAAATTAATATTTCTAGCTTTTCCAAAGGTGCCCCTCACCCCTCTTATAAAAGGGCACTCCTCCTTCTCATTTCTTCACACCTTCAAAGCCTTTTGGTTCGGCCAAACTCTGCCCAAATAATCTCCCAACATCCCTCACTACAACCTAGAGGCCTTAGTTTGATCAGAAATCCAACCTAAGGAGCCCTTTTGATCAAATCAAAAGGAAGAACCCGAAGAAGAGGTAATGATTTCACCACCCTTTTCTAAGTTCATTTCTTCTTCCACTTCTTCTTCCTTTGTTCTTACCATTCTAAAATAATAACTCCAGTATCTCACATATACTGTGATGTTATTATAAGTATGGTACAACCATATTCAGTATTCTATCCACCCTTTGAATAACATGTCACCATACGTGCGTACGTACGGCTTACCGTCTCCACGTCGTGGTGTAATTGTTATTCAATATAATATTATTTGGATGGGTATAATAATGATGTGTAACTCATGTAAATAATAAATATAACATGTTAATGATTCTGTATATATGATATACCATTCATTTATATATTATTTTAATATCAAAAGAATGATATTGTCGCTCGTGCGTACGTACGGACTACCGTCTCCACGAACGCGATGAGATTCATTCTCCATCGTATCCATTCAAGTATAATTATCATTTTATGATTTAAAAATGATGTTTAAGGACTTGATATCATTCTGGATATGAATAAGATAAAACAAACATGGCTTATGTAACAAAACATATAAAATAAAATGAGTAAGTTAACACCCGAAACGATGATAATTCTAAGATATTATTAATAAATCAATGTTAAAAGATCATATATGATATCATATTAATATATATGATTCTTGTATAATTTAATAACAATTATTTCACCATTATACAGGAGGTTAACCTACCCCAACAAAGGAAAAGTACAAGGTAAGGGTTATTTCACAATCTCTTCATTATCCGAGGTTGTTTATATGTAATAATCTACTGGGATCTCTTTATCATCCACATCCATGTTTCTTAAAAATGTATTTCAAAACATTTTTACTATTTACAAGAATATGGGTTAAAGTCATTTATACCCTTTTTTGACTTTTTATAAGAGGTTTATAAAGGAATCTTTCCGTCGTTTTCAAAACAAGGTCCTTTTTAACCTTTTCGACAGAATTGAGGTAAGAATGTTTTTTTTAACTTATACGGCGGGTGCGGTTATTTTACGCCGTTATAAAATCTTCAAAGCTTTCCTTACAAGCTTATAAGAATATTTTCAAAGAAAATGTTTTATTTTATATGGATCTTAAATGATTTCAAAATAAAAGGAGATACTTCTTTAAAAAGAATTTTGATTTCATCTATGTCAACATCCTTTGATGGATTTTAAGATTATTTGAAGTTGATTTATTATGATACAAAACTTCTATATTGTATTGAAGGTTTTGTGATATGTTTGACTGTGGATGTGCTATTTTTATACCATTCATAGTTTATGGTGAAATTATTGACATTTCATATGCTAGTTTTAATACGAATGTTTATGTTATGTTTAAACCTTTTAATATGGGAATGCATTGGACTTAATAAGTGACGGGTGGAGCCCGCTATAGCTCCTCGATGCATCGGTAGGTCTCATGAGAAAAACTAGTGTCTTGGCACAAGGCCTTGACAAAATCTTATTTGTAGTCTTGGCACGAGGCCTTGGCTATGTGGTTATGATAGTCTGGCATTATGCATTCCAACATTATGAAAGTGGTTATTGATTTTTGCATGTGATTATTCGTTTAGTAGAATATCCATGTGAATAAGTAAATGGCATTATTTCATTTTATTTATGCCATACCATGTTGAAAGTTCGTATTTAAAAGGCTTTTGTTTTAGTTATACATTTCCTTAAATGTTTATTCTTATTTATGAAAGTTTCCACCTTATTGTTATCCTTACTGGGCATTTGAGCTCACCCCTTTTATATGTTTTATTTTTCCCAGGATGTGAAGAAGTAAGTTATGAATGACCTGCAGGGATATTATGTGGGGAAATGAGTGTAGATTATGGAGACATTATGTTGTTGTAGTAGTTTTTCATTTTATGATGTAATGTAAAACTTATGAATATATCTAGTGTTTCCAAGGCTACTAAACTAATCGGTCTTTCGAGATTTGATCTTTCTTGTGATCATGCCAATGTTACGAAGTAATGCACCGACTCTGGGTAGCTGGGGTCGGGGCGTTACATAAATATCCTTTGCATAGGGTATTGGTTCCCATAATTCTAGTGTTCCTTGATGTTGATTCATTTTACAATTGGTTGAGTGTTCTTTTGGACGTTATTTTATTATATTTAATTAGTCATATTCTTTATATCCTTTTAGTTTTGTTTTTTTATTCCAGTCTTTTCCAAACATGAATCATCTCTCGATACACTTTAGAGAGTTTCTAGTCTGATTTTTCGAAACCTTTTGACACAAGTGTTGTTGGGATTCCTTTCCACCAGATGATTTATCCATGGATCCCACTAAATATAACCTCATCTTACGCTTTTTCTCCCTTTCCCATGATATCACTTAGAGTATCAAAGTTAAATCTCCACCTTGATGAAACAATGAGAATTCTCGTCATAGTGGTCAATGTCTTGAATTGCTAATGTTTTTAAAAGATTTGTGTTTAACCCACTAAAGAAATTCTCTACCTTACATTTGCAGATAATGAAAAATTCATAGATACAATGAGAAAGCCTTGTTAATATTTCCTCATACACATTTATAGACTCATCTTCCTATTCCTTCATTCCTAAAAACAACATATTGTTTTTATGATAAAGATATTATGGAAAATATTAATTGAAAGTGTTTTTTCAATTCTTATCATTCCATGGAATCAGTATCCTCATTGACTTCATGTTCATGAGTATTTTCCACCACATATCAGCTTCCTCCTCCATGTGATAAATGACTAGCCCGACTTTCCCTTGTTCAATAGAATCAGAGGATAAAGAATATATTCTCAATGTAGTTAATCCATTTTCCATTATTTAGTTATGTAAAGTCCTCTAATGGTATGAGCCATTTTTCTCCTAAAGCACTCCAATTAAAATTGAAATTTCTTATGAGAAGCCAGGTGTTCTATATGATTCATGTTATTATTCATGAAATGTGTTAGATTATCCAATACATCCATAAAATTAGTACTTCCTTCTCCCAATGGTTAGGAATAACATTAGGGAAATCATCACATTTTCATTCACATTGGATTTTGGAAGGTTCTTTCTAATTTCATTACATTAAATAAAAAATGACAAATAGGTTGATAATAAATTAACTTATATACATGGAAATAGAAAATGTATAAATATATGTGGAATAAATTTTAAATTATATGTGTACCCCATCCAACTATTCTAAAAATTTCAATCAAGGTTATCCATGGTAATTTATCCAACATATTGAATTTTCTCTAGGGTTCTTACTAATGCATCCAGTCGCAATACCACAAAGAAAAGAACATAATATGATACAAAATATAATGAAATTTTTTTACACATATTATTATATTATTAATGACATTAATATAAAATAATGGAAACATAAAGATCATAAGCCCTAGTTTTTTAGAAGACTAGGATCCTATTACAAAAAAAAGAAACAAAAACATGAATATTTTATTTTATTCTCCTTAATTACCTCAAAAATCCATTTTATCTCCTAAAAATTAATAAGATAACATTATAAATTCATAAAATAAATAGTTGATGTTGTTCAGAGTATGACACTTAAGTGGAGGTTTATTTGAGTTCCTTTAAAATTTTCAGTTTAAAACCTTTTTTCTAAATTCCTGTAATTTAAAATTCAAAATTTTCCAGTTAACAAAATTAAAAATTTTGAAGAAGATTGGAATTCTTGAAATATTTCATGAATATTTATTAATTATCATTTAATGAAAATTATGAAATTATTATAACTTTTCAAATGATTCTAATAAAGAAAATTATTACAGAAACACTATTAATGATAAACTATAAAAGGAAAGTAAGGTCTTCTAGTTTGAATAATCAAAGATAGAAAAGAAATCCAAACATGAACCCAGTGTATCAAGACATGAGGTTCTGTATCTATCAGAGACCTCGTCCTCTCCACTTTTTGATCTTCTACCACCATGAAGTTTATATAAACAAGGTTGATCCACATCCTGGATCAGAGTTTACAACATCACACATGGCTATTCAGGTCAACACGACCACTACAATTGTTATTTGTGGAAAAAATACAAATAGGACACACTGGGACATCTTCTATATTTATATGTTGGTGAAAATGGTGTAAAAAGATTAGTGAGTGAGGATATCTTGTATCCTTCATCTAAGCTCAGAAGGCAATATGTTTTTGTGATACAGATACACACACTTCTTGAAAAGTAGTAAAATTATACACAACTGAGAGAAAATAATAAGAGTGGATTTAAAATACATAGAGTGAAGTGCTTAATGCTTATTGACTCCATTGATTTAGAATATGTGAGGAATGATTTTGCTTCTGTAAAAAATATGCCAAAAACATAGTTTTATTGAAGTAATGTGTTCTGGTTTCTAGTGAGATGCTTCTTATAGATTCTTTATTTTTATTTTTTACAAGAAGCAAGTTCACACTCTTTGGTTCACATAAGATTCTTTCTTGTTCACATCTAGCAGGATTGGGGTGTATCTATTCTCTCTTTCATCATCTTGTATGTCACATCCCATATTCAAATCTTCTCACACACCTCTTTTATTTATTCTTCGTTATTTTTATTTTAGTCTAAAAGGAGGATGATCTCCATCAAATATAGGTACATCGTACAAAGTAGGGCGAACTGATAAGAGTAAAAAAGATAATTAATAATATCAGTATCATTAAATATCTCAAATATACTCATTAGAAATAATTTATAATTTATGTGATAAATGAAGAAATAAATATGTCTGTAATGGTGTCATATGAGCGGTGACTCATAAGAGGTGACTTAGAATCAATGCCTCTGGATTTCTCTCAAAATTGTTAACATTGCCTCAGACATTGCGAATATTATGTTCCAGTTTCACAAGATCAATGTCTCAAGAATTGAAAAAGTTCTAGACCAGTCTCATAAGAATAGTCTCTCACAATTTTTAAAAATTCAGTAATGGTGTTTATTCTTTTGTGATAATTCTGAACTGGTAGAAACAGTGACTTGTCCTTTGTGATAATTCTAAACTGGTAGGAATAGTGTTGTGTCCATTTTAATAGTGTTTGGTACATTGTTAAAATTATAGGATAGTACATTGAAACAAAGATGTCTCATACATTATTGAATATGAAAACGAGTGGTGACACTATAATGGTGTCTTTGACTTTGAAGAAATTTAGAAATTGTTTCTAGTCTTTTGGTAGTGATTCGTAACTCATAGGAACATTGTATTTTCCTTCGTGAGAATTTCGAATTGGTAGGAATGGTGTCTTCTCCATGTCAACAGTGTATGGTCCTTTGTGAAAATTTTATACCATTAGATTGAAACAGTGATGTATCATAATTTAATCTATTTTAGACCGAGCAGTGTCATAGCAACGGTTAATCATAGTTCTCTGATTTCTTGACTAAATGGTGAGACTGGTGACTATGAGTCCACTAACCAGTGAATATGAGTCCACTAACCGTTGAATGTGAGTCCACTAATAAATGACACATAACCAAATATTTTCAACCTTTCTTATGAAATAATACTTAAAAGAATATATTATGATTATAAATAAACATAATAAGTCATTATTAATCATGATTTGTGAGCATTAAAACTAGAGGAGTCCAACAATATCCAACTTTTGATAATCATAAATCATGGAATTTTCTATCCATATGTAATGATCATTGTGAAAGAAAAAATATTTTTCTTAACATATCAGATAGATTATATGAAATCAAGACACAAAAAATACTAATTAACTTCATCATAAAAAAATAATATGAGATAAATCCATTATTGTATCAATGAATATATAAAAAATATGAGGTCATACTCATATTATAGTATCTTGTCTTAGATTATTAATATCAGGGATTCATATAATATACCATTTGAATATCATAAATACTTTTTGGTGAGATAGATTTCATATTTGAGTTATCCCCCATTAGGGATTACAAAAAAGAATATAGGGAAATAAAAATTAAGAATAAGCACAAATGGGAATCAAAAAGTGAATAAAAGTGTGAGCACATTTTATTGAATAAATTAATAAATTAAAATCCCAAAAATTTCATTATATCCCTATCAAAAATCAACAAATCACATCGGATCTAATTCCACCACCTCGTTTCCCTTGTGAAAGACATCATGTTGAGAAGAAGGTGGTATAGAAGTGGTAGTGGTTAGAGTTTCATATAGGATACTAAGAGGAGGAAGAGGAACACCTTCAATAGTATAAGGTTCAAGGATTGTTCTTGGGGAAGATCCAGGTAATGTCTTCTCAGTAATCACTAGTCTGATCTGGCTTAGAGCTTGAACAGGTGTTTTAGTTACATGTGCAAAAGTAGAGGTAGAAGGAATCAGGGCAGGTCTTAAAGGGGAATTAGCTCGAGCAATGATTGATGTGATGTGATGATGAAGATAAGTCTTAAAAATAATGATGATGCCCTTGATTCCATCACCACCATACTCAATATATTTCTCAAAACCATCCTTGTTTTCCTTGAACTTATCATTTTTATAGGTAAAGTCCTTAAAATTATTGACTTTCTAATTAAAAGAAAGAGTAACTAGAGGTAGCCTAATGTTCACCACTAAATAAGAGAAATGATTGGTAAACTAGTGCTTGGTAAAGTTCTTCTTAAAATCAAAATCCACTTTATTTGATGTTTTTGCTTGAGCATCCGAGGTAGGTTTTGAGTAACATCTGACAATGTCATGCACATGCTCACTATGATTATTAATCTTATGGATGTTTTATTATAAGAACCACCAATTATAGTATGAGGTTATTCTCCTATCACTGATCTAATCAAATCATTTTCCAAAGTCAGATAGATCTTAGTAGAAACAGATGGAGCTAGATCGCCTAAGGTGAAGGAATTAAGATTTCTAGTAATTGTCTCTAAAGAGACTTTATACTCATATGTGAGTTGATTTATGGTAGACATGATCCCATGTATTCTATTGGATAATATGGTATTGTTCTTGACTACTTATTCAAATATTAAAATAAAATCTAGTTGAATGTGATATAAAAACCTTCTTGAGAGAATGTTAGCTTCAACCTCACATATAATAGCAACCAGACCTGAAGTAGGTGTAGCTTATAAGGCCATCGTCATCTCCTCAAAAAATGATTTTATAGACATCAATTCACCATTCTGCTATTTATTTTCAATACTTTACTCTATTATCTCTTGAAGAATATTGGGATGAGTTTTTCATATTCACTTCTCTAAAAGAATCCCATCATCCCTTTCACTGAAGTTAGTCAAAGCTGCATGTTGTGAAATTATATGATTTCCAACTATAAATAACATATTTTCCCTAAAAGCCTTTAAATATTCCGGAATCATGTAGTTTGGGAATTTTTTTGTAGGATCAAGAACAAGTACTGGATCTTGAAAAGAAATAACTTTTTTATATGTTATGGGTTTGAGTTGAAACATTGTTGACATATACATTTACATAACTAAGGATCTCTAAGAGATATCAACATCAAAATAACTTGGAAAATTTTACCATGAATTTACTAAACATTGATCAATAGGATTTTGAACATCAATCCTTTCCAGACTGATATTTTTATCCCACAATAATGATACTTCACCCTAAGAATTAAGAGACTCCATCACTTGAGCTCTTTCGACATATTCTATCATCTTTTTATGACTTTCATTCTCAGCCTCATTTTTTTCAAATTGAATAACATGTTCATCGCATTTTTCTACATGGTAAAGAGACTTCTCTTTCATTGACATCATCAATATTAGATTCATTATACTCACTTGGTTATTTTTTCCTTATTCATTAATCTTTTATTAGGTTATTCAACTTTATATACAATTTCATATCCTAATGTAACTTCTACTTGTTTATTCTTATCGACGGCTATATCCACAATAGCTTCTTCCTCCTCAGCAACATTACCCTTAGCTGCATCTTCTCCACTTTAATTATGAATAAAATTATTTCCTTATCTATATGAAAAATTATCTTCTTTAACAGAAGCTTCCATTTCCTCATCTGATTATTCTACTACCTCATCTAGTTCCAAACCAGGGTCAAAGATATCCATTGGTCTTATGGGATATTCAACAAGAATAAAATCCTCAAAAACGTTTCTTTATCTTCAAACCAGGTTATCTTCCATGGATTCTAAATGATCTTCATATTTCTACATATTTCCATAGAAAAACAAAATTCATAATCTTCTACAGTTTCATCATTTTCTCTTACCAATCCTTTAGCTTTCACAATTGTAGAGATCAACCCTGAATAGAATAAAAAAGTGGATTTCGAGGTGGTTTTGATCATATAACACATATTAATGGCAAGATATTTTCACATGCCTATCTTATAATAATTTCTCAAAATAGGTAACAAAAACACATATTGTTATTTTAAGGTATAAAAATCACTTTTCTGAGGACAAATTTTATATTTATTGAATTTGAATATTAATTTTGGTCTCTCTATCCAACTCAGCAACAATATGCCTTCTCCACTTTCCATATCCTATTAAATCAACCAAATCCCATTTTAGGATAAAATTATCTCTTGGAGGTGGAGGTCCTCCTATATTATCCTCAATGATACCTTCATAATGTACATTTAAACAAGTAGCCCAAATCCTCAATGAAAAAGAAAATCTTTTTCGATTTACCCAACTTTGGACCAGGAAATCATCATTGGAATTAGAAGAAAAATCAATGTATTGATAAAAATGGAAAAAAATATTGAGGTACAATGGTACATTATAATTGGTAAACCTTTCAATCCATTCCTTCACTTCCATAACCACAAGAATAAGCATTCTACATGAAAGAATCCATGTTGCACAAACTTCTTTTTATGGAACAATCACTCAATTTGGAGACCGGGGTTCAGAGGTTCTTTAAGCACTTTAATAATTTCCCTTTTCAATCTTTTAATTGTCTAACATTTATCTCGGGTCAAAGAGTATCAATGATTAAATCTCTCCATTATCGACTTGTTGGGAGATTTTGAAGGAGAACAAGGAGTCGAAGATAAAAGGGTTTGGTTTCAAGAGTCCAGATAAATAATGAAGTGGGAAGTGATATAATGTAATTAATTTTTTGAATTTAGGGATTTTAAAGATATAAATCGAAAATGTGGTGTAAAAGGAAATGAAATTAAATAATTAAAATAATGATGTAGGAAGAATTACAAAGTCTAAAATAGGGCGTCCTTACAGCATGCTATCAACAGTGTCTTCTCAATGGCGTCACATCAAATAGTGACACATAAATCTGTGAGAAAGCAACCGGTGAGCCCACAAATGGTGAGACAACAACCGGTGGGACCAAAAATTGATAGATAGAAACTGTTGAACCAAAAATGGTGAGACATGAAACTATTAATCAAAATTTATCATAACTAATTATTGTATGATGTAGCTCATTCTTTCAATATTTAGAGGCTTAGTGAAAATGTTAGCAAGCTGATGTTCTGTGACAATGAATTCTAATGTATTATCACCTTTTTGAAAGTGATATATCAAAATGTGATGTCTTATATCAATATTTAATATTCATTAATGAGAAACTATATTCTTAGAGATGTTAATATCACTTGTGTTATGAAAGTGATAGGGAAATGTCTAAATTGATATAAATAAACTAGAAAAGTTTCTTTCATCCACAAAATCTGAGCAAAATAATTAGCAATAACAATTTGTTCTACTTCAGCAGTATATAATGCAAAAAAATCCTTTTACTAAACTGTGATACTAGGGACTTACCCAAACAGTGACATGTTTTTGTGTTTCTTTCTATATCCAACATGAAACCACCAAAATCAACATCGGAGTACCAAACTAAAACAAATTATTGTACTTTAGGATGGAACAGTATTATGTTTGTGGAATTTTTGATGCATTTGAAAATTATTTTAACTACTAGAAGATGTGACTCTTTAGGATTTTCTTGAAAAATATCACACACTAAAACACTAAAAATAATATCTAGCCGGCTAGCATCCAAGTAGAAAATACTTCCAATCATCCCTTTATAATTTATTTGATCAACAAACTTTCCATGTTCATCAAAAAATAACTTACAAGTGGTACACATTGGATTATCACTACCTTTTATACTATAAATACAGATATTTTTAAGAGGAATTTATTATATTTATTTTGATTTAAAATAATTCTTTCTTTATTTTATAAATTATGAAATCCAAGAAATAATTTAAGTTCACCCACTAAACTCATTTCATAATCATTTTACATCATTTTTGTAAAATCAACATATAAATAATTTTATGATGATCAAAAAATAATATCCTCAACATAAATTTGAAATATTGAAACATCTTTAAAAATTATATTTATAAAAAGTGAATGATCAGTTATACCATTCGTAAAACATTTCAAAATAAGAAAAGTGTTGAGCCTATCATTCAATGCTCTTAGAGCCTATTTTATTCAATACAAAGCATTTGTTTACTAAGAAACATGATTTGGAAAATGAAGATTTGTAAAACCAAGGGGTTTTAAACAAAAACAACCGTCACTATATAACCATTTGAGAATACATTGTGGATATCCATTTGATAAATCGTGAAATTCAAATTTTCTGCATAGGATATCAAGATTTTAAGGGCTTCAGGTCTGGATACCAGTGAAAATTTTTCTTTATAGTCAATTCCTTCATCTTAAATATATCCTTGTGCATCCAATCTAGCCTTATTTCTCAGAATGGTTCCAACTTCATCCACTTTATTTCTAAACAACCATTAAGTTCCTAGAGTTAAGTTGTCGTTAGGTCTATCCATTAGTTTCCAAAACTTTTTTACTTCAAGTTAATTTAATTCTTCTTTCATAGAAATTACCTATAATTGATCATTGATTTGCTTATGGTCAAGATGTGATAAGATGGCTTGATGTTCAACCTAGTTCCTAAGAAAATATCTAGTCTGTGTTCCTTTATCTATGTCTCCAAATATAGAATCTATGGTTTGGTTCTTAAGAATTCTAACAAGTCTAGAAAAATATGTTCCAGTTATCTCATGTTCATCTACTAGTTTAGGTTCACTATGATTAGTGTATGGATATTTTCCACAATTGGAGTATTTAACATATTTCTTAATAGAATAGGCCAATGGTCTAGAATTTATATAGATATTGTAAAAATCATTCTCAATATTTTCAAGAGGTATTTTAGGTTCATGTGGATCTATTTCATCAAATTTGAAATGAACAAATGCTTCCACGCATTCAGTTATTTTTTTAACTATATAGGATTTATTGGTGTTTGAATAACCTAGGAATATTCCTTTATCACATTTTTTGATGAAAAATTTTCAACCTCTTCATTTTTATTAAGGATGTAGACTTTGCGAACAAAGACTTTGAATTATCAAAATTTTGGTTTTCTATTTTCCCTCAACTCAAAGGGGTTTTTTTAATGATAGGTCTAATTAAGACTCTATTAATAATATAAAAGTCTATATTCACAGCTTCTTCCCCAAAGTGAATAGGTGTATCATATTCCTTAAGCATATTTCAAGATATTTATTGTAGTGTTATATTTCTTCTTTCAACAAATCCATTCTGTTGGGGTGTCCTAGGAGTGGATAAGTTATGACTACATATATTTTTTGAGAAACAATATTAAAAACATTGATTTTTAAACTCTTTTCCATGGTATCTTCTTAAGGATTTCATTCTAAGACCATGTAGATTTTCTTCTGATCTAGAATACTTGGTAATGTAACAACAAACCTCACTCTTTCGTGCCAAAAATAATATCCAAGTATACTTAAATAATTCATCTAAAAGATCATATACATAGTGCTTATCATTAATAATTGAAACTCTGGATGGTCCAAACATATCCATGTGAACCAACTCAAGGGGTTGAGAAGTTTAAACATTATTCTTTGGTTTGAAACATATTTTGTGTTCTTTTCCCATCTGAAAAGTATTAGAGACTTTATTTTTTTGAAATTATATTTTTGGTAGATCCTTGACTAACCCTTTCCTTGTATGATTTTTAAGTGAATGAGTATTAAACTGGAATAATTTTCAATGAAAAATACATGAATCTCTTTTATAGACACTTAGGTAAGATACATTTTGAGAAACTAAAGAATCTATGTTAACGACATAGACATTATAATTTCTAAATGTAGATAACACTAACTCAGTATTACAATTAAAAAAATTACATGCATCCTTTTCAAATTTAACATTAAAACCATCATCACATAACTATAAGATTCAAAAAATATTGTACTTTAATCCATCAACAAAAAGTAATTTGGAAATTAAAATTGATTTAGTGTTACCGACTTGGCCAAGGAAAATTATTTTTTCTTTTTCATTGTCACCAAAGGGGACATGAACACTATCCCTTTTGAAAATATTATCGAATATTTAATATTTCCTTTTTATGTGACTTGAACATCCACAGTTTGAGTACCATATTCATTTATAGGAGATCTTCCAAAATGATTCATATAATGAAAAATCTAACTAGAACATATTTTGGTACCCATACATTCTTGGGTCCAGTAAAACTAGTAATAATGCTTTGAGAATGCACATTTGTTCCATGGAATTCCTATAAATAGTTTGTAATGTATGGGAAAAATAAACATTACTTTTTTTTGTAGAAACTAAAAGTAGTAAATGATTTTCCACTACTACAACTTTCATCATATTTACCATGTATTGGTACAAAGCCTAATTTTTCAGATTTTGATGCAAATTTATTTTTAACAAGATTTCATTGTCCAGTTTGATGACCTATAAAAGTAGTATATTTTAGGGAAACCTGTTTACCAAACATTTGTGTTCATGTGTTCTTACCATTGGTAATATTTTCTGAGTCATTTTTCAATTATTCATTTGAATTTTGAGTTCAATTTTTTTTAAGAAACTGAGAATTTTTCACATTCTCTATAGTAAGATTACATTTAACAGTAGAGGTAAGAGAATGTTGTTTCATTAAAAATTTATATTTATCTTTTTATTCATTACTTTTTTTCTCAATTATTTTTCAATACTGAAATATTTCTTTAATTTCCATGTTTTTGGAATCAGATTCATATGAAGAATAAGAATAATTTTTTACAGGATATCCAAGTTTTACCACAGATGTGTTTATCATAAAATACATATTGGCTTTATCAGCCTTCTCTTCATTTGAAGATTCAGATTCACTAGAACAATCCTCAAAAGCACTCCATGTGGCATTCATTTCCTTATTATATCTTATATCCATATCCTCTTATTGGTTTTTTTATTTTAACTTTGGATAGTCATACATTACATGTCCTTTCCTCTTACACTCATAAAAACTATCTCTTTAGTATTTTCCATTATTATATAGTCATTTTTCTAGTTTCTCTTGTTTTCGTACTTTCCTTTGTAGCTGGGATTTCTGAAACAATTCTTCTTCATATAGATTTTTTTTGAATCTTATAGAAATTTGATCCATTTCAATATCACTGTCATATGAGGATACATCATTTCTTGATCATTCATCTTGAACTTGAATTTTCTAATTTTCTTTTTTTAGAAGTAGTGGTCTTAAAATCCACTGAATATATCTATGGTTCATCATCCTTCTTTTTTTGACCTTTAATTCTTCATCTTACATAATATGATTTCCTATCAACTTCACTACAAGAAACTTCCTGATATCACAAGATTCCCTAAATTCCATTGAGGTTCCTCTCCACCTATCTAATAGACATCAAAGATTTATCCTGATATATTCATTGGTAGTAACATTCTTTTCCAAAGTGATCAGAGTATTTACAATTTCATTAATCTTGGGATACATGTTAGTGATGGGTTCCTCAGCCTTTATTTCAATGTTATTGAATTTAATAGTATATGTGTTAAGTATAATTTCCATAACAATAGTGGTTATTTTATGTGAAATAGATAAGGTATCCCCAATTTCATAGGTTGTTTACATACAGAAATCCTATTGAATTCTTCATATCCTAGATAATATATATGGAACTCATAGATCTATAGTTATTATTATTATCTACCTTGGTCGGGTCATCCCAAGTATTTCAAAATGATACAGGAATCTTATATTAATCTATAACTGAAGACCATAATTCAAAACCCATATTTCTAAAAGCATCTTCATATTAATATTGTATTGGGCATAACTAGTTCCATTGAAATATAGAGGCCTATTGGTAGCCTAACCTTCAAATATATTATGAATAATAAGACTAATGAATATGTTTTTAAAGAGATAAAAATATATAACTTATAAAAATTTAGAGATCCATAAAAAATAACTAAAATAAGATTTTAAAACTCATTGAAAACACTAAAACTAAAAATTAAAACCCTTACTTTTATAAAATAAGTTGGTCGGTGTATGAAACACAAGAGTGGGTGAATGGAGTTCCTGTAAAACAATTATTTAAAACCCTTATTTAAAAAAGTCCCACAATTTAAAATTCAGAATAGTATAGTTAACCAAAGTAACAAATTTGATGATGATTTTAATTTTTTAAAGATTTATAGAAGATTGATTAATTCTCAGTTCATGAAAATTCTGAAATTACTCTGACATTTGAAATCATTCTAGTAAAAAAAATTCAAATGAAAACAATATCTAAGATTAACTATCAAAGTAATGTATGGTATTCTATTATGAATAAACAATGATAGACAAGAAAATAGAACTTGAACACAACAGATAAAAGTAAAGTGTTTGGTCTCACGTAAAGACCTATTCCTCTACACATAGTGATCACCTTACACTAAGAAGTTTTTATAAACATGTTTGATTCACACCATGGATCATGGTTTACAATATCACAAAAGGTTTTTTAGGTCAACAAGAAATATAATATTGGTATTTTTGGGATAAAAAATATAACCAGGCCACACAGGGTCTTCTTCCACATTTATATATGGGAGAAAAATGGTTTAAAAATATGAGTGAGTAAAGAAATATTGTATCCTTTAGATTATATTATAAGATAGTGTGTGTTTGTGATACAGATACAGAAACTTCTCAAAAATTAGTAAAACAATACTAAACAGAATGAAAAAATGGGAGAGGGTTTAGACTACTCTGAGTGATGTGCTTGATGCTTCTGGACTTCTTTTATGTAGAATATGTGAATCCGAAATCCACTTCTATAAACAAATACACCAAAAACATAGTGTCATTTATGCTTTGTGATTTGGTTTCCATTGAAATGCTTCTTATAGATTCTCTTTTTTGATTTGTTACTAGAAAGATGTTCAGACTCTGTGGTTCATGATAGATTCTTGCTTGTCCACAGCAAGCAGTATTGGTGTATATCTTTTTTATATTGCTTTATCTTTTTTCCCCATACCGTATTCTAATATTCTTGCATGTATCTTTTAATTATTCTTAGGTGTTTTTCTTTTCACTAATAGGAAGCATGATCTCAATCACATGTAGGTAGATATTACCGAGTACAACCTATTAATAATAGTACAAAAATATCACCAATAATATTAGTATCATTAAATAACTCAAATACAATCATGTTTACTAATTTTGAGTTTATGTGATTAAATAAGAAAGGACTACGTCTGGAATGGTGTCCTATGACTGGTGACTCAAAAATAGTGACTCAAAATTGATGACTCATCCTTTGTCTATGAATTGTGCCTTAAAAATTTTCTCCTAGACTTTTTGAAAATTATGGACTGGTGTCATAAGATTAGTGTCTTAGAAATTGTGAAAATTCTAGACTAGAGTTAAAATAATGTTGTCATGGTATTTTTAGAAATTCAGCAATAGTGTCTAGTCCTTTATAAAAATTCTGCACTGGTATGAATGGTGTCTTGTCCATTGCGAGAATTCTGAACTTGTGGGACTGGTGTCATGTCCATGTCAATGGATTCCAATCCTTTGTGAAAAATCAAGGCCAATATACTGAAATAATGGTGTAACATACTTTACTGAATTTCTGACCGATTAGTGTCACTAAAATGGTTTCTCAGTCCTTGTGAAAAATAGAAATGGTGTCTGATATTTTGTGAAAATTATGAACTGGTAGAAACTACATCTCTCCCTTTGAGATAATTCTAATCTAGTAGTAATGGTGTCTTCTATATGTCAATGGTGTCTGTTATTTTGTAAAAATTTTGTACTGGTAGATCAAAAAATCAGAATCTCATACTTTACTAAATTTCAGACTGAGTGGTGCACTACAATGGTGACTCATACTTTACTGATTTTCTGACTGAACGGTGAGACTAGAGATTGTGAGTCTAATGACTAGTGACTAGGAGTCCACTGACCGGTGACTGTGATTCCACTGATCGGTGAGTCATACAAAGTCAAATATTTTCAACTTGTCTAATGAATTAATACATAACCGAATAGATTAATATTAAATATGAATATAAGGAAATATAATAAGGCAATATTAATCTCCTTTTGTTTATTAAAAAAAGAGGAGTCTAATATGTGAGTTAAAAAATCCAGTAAGCGAATAAATATTGTATGTATGAATAACATCTGAGTAAAATTTATTACATGATATCATAAAAGAGAATGATCATGAGTAATCATATAGGAGAATAATATAAATAACATAGTATCATAAGGTCAGGGAATCATAGTAAATGTGGATGAAACACAAAAAATGACTTATGTATAGGTGGAGGCTAACATCCAAGAAAACTCAAAATTATGGAAGGAGTCCCATAGTCGATTAAATTTACCCCATAATCCCATATAGAATGTCTCAAAAGTGAAAAAATTTACCTGATACATTTCTAGGATATCCTGAAGAACCCATCATGACAAGTTCATGATTTTTTGTTCCAAAAAACTAAATCAATCATGATTAATAATAAAAAAACACCCATCAAATGTTATTGGTTTTATAATCTTACTGCATAACACAATCAAAGAAAATTTCATACAGAATGAATTTGAGAGATAAACAAAAGGTATTTATTACCCCAAAAAATAAATAGAGAATAAGATAAGTATATATATGATATAATATATAGATAAATAATAACCATTTCATATTAATAAATAGATAGATAAGGTGAGTAAGAGAGAAAAAGATTACAATCCCAATAAAGGGTTGGTGTAGATAGATCCCTTACATCGATTTTTAATAATAACATATGTTTCTTGCCTTCATAAATTTAAAACATATGTTTATTAATTACATTTTGAAGGTCCATTTTATGTATTTTAACCCTTTAATTTTATTTATTATCTCTTTATATTAAATTACATAATCATTCATGTTCAAGAAGGATGTTTTTTTTGAAATTTGAATCATAAGTCCAAAATGTCCTCCCTAGGATGACTTGTTCAAAAAGTTAATTATTTCATCATTTATAGAATAATAATATAAAAATAATTTTTTTTTATAAATCCATTATTATTTCAAAACCAACCATTAAACATGGTTTTGGGAAATTGATTATTTTACAATATTTGATAAGGTATGTCATATATACGCATGAGTAACATTTTATTTTATTTTTCGACGATTGTGATGGAAATAAGGTGTGTGTTTTTTTTATCTTTCAATAATTATAATCATATCATAAATATCATATTATTTCTTTAAATAAACTTATACATACCATTCATGTAATTTGTTAATGAAAATTGAATCACATCACTTCATAGAGATGGTACCCCACACATGCACAAAAATGACACTATCATAATTCAATGAATGGAAAGGTAAGAAAATATATGATATATTTATTTTATAAATTGATAAATATGTCATCAATATCATATATATATATATAAATATAATAAATACATCATAATAAAAATTTGTGAGAGGTGATGATGGAAAATAAATTTATCGGTTCACAAGGATATAGTCTGCGTATATATGAGTAATGGATTCTTTCCCATATAAGGGAAATTTAGATGGATGTGGGTTCTCCCATTTAATTTACTAAATATTTAAATATTTGATATACTGATGTTATTATATAATTATGTTTGAATAGTATTTGAAGGATTTTTAAGAAAAAATAATACAAAAAGGTTTGGATAAAAACCATATTTCTTCTTCTGACAACAACTTTAGGATTAAATAAGAAGCCTTCTAGGATTATTTTAAAAACAAGTAGAGTCTTATTGATATGTAAACAAAATAATGTATGGGATCTGGGCAGATATGTTTTGATCAATAAAATATTTTAGGTTTGAATAAAAGAGGGAGTCAGTGCCCTTTTAAAACTAAGGAGTGGGGCAGTTTTGGAATCTCTTAAAATAATAATAAAAAAATTAACATTCATAGAAAAATATATAAAAAATAATATAATTATAATATATGATGATTATAGGTATAAATTATTTTATTCTATAATATTTGGATAAATTTTGTTTAGTTTTTTACACTTATCTCTTTATTTTACAACGAGTTAGCACTTCTTCATAATTACGGTTATAAAAGTATTTTTACCATTTAAGGATTAACCTAGTTACTATAATAGAAAAATTGGCAGATAAATAAACCATGGTAAATATTTTAATCTACATCCTAATAAATTTGTAGAATATTTTATATTTTGTAATCATAAATAATTTTATAAAACATTATTTTATATAATATTTAATTAATGCTATTTTTTAGACTATTCATTTAATTTGACTTTGAAAAAAACATAACAACAGTGATATTATTATAAAATATGGTAAAAATTACCTAAAATGTTATATATATCTAAAATATTGTTACAAAATAATTAATTCAATTCATATTATTTCTGATATTTATAAAATAATTTATTTTATATTTCTATTAATTGGTTAAATTTTGTTTCATATTGGCATATGCATCAAGGTTATTATTTCATTACTAAAAAATTTATATATATTAACCCAATAAAATTAAATTATTTTCAATTCGAATTAATATTTTAAACTAAAAAAATTTCTTTTATTTTTTACAAAAAATATTATAATTAATAAAAGTAATAAATTCAATAAAATTCATTATGTTTTTCTTAAATATTATATGGGTTAAAATAAAACAAATATGGTACCATGTGGCCATATATATAAGACTTGAATAAAAACTGTCAAACTACCCTCATATAATAGGATAAATTCACTTTTTATAGTAAAATGTTAGTCCTTATCAGATTATTTTTTCTTTAATTAATTAATTTACCCTTGTCGTGGTGATAATTTTTTATAACAATTATTATTCCTAATGATAAAAAATGGAAATATTTAATAAATTTCAAACACATGATTCCTAATATAGAATCAATTTTTATATATTTAATCAACAAAAGTGAATAATTTAATTTAAAATTAGATTACTGAGTGCAGCCCAAAATATTTTTTAAGAAAAATGCCATATAATTCCAAAAATGATATTATAACAAAATAATATATAAAGATTATTCAAATGTAATTAATTTAATTTTAGATTACTAAAGAATACAGATTCTACATTCAAATTAAATTTGATGCATAATTTGAATTTTAAATTAATTATTTTATTTAGAAGAAGTGATAGTTTTTTCAAAAGTGGGTTTTCAATATTCCATAAAAATCCCTCTTTTTAAAAAAATCCAAAAAAATCACCCTTATATAACTATGATGTTATCCTTTCAAAAATCGTATCGACTTTTTAAAATCACATTTTTAATGTTGGAAAAATTAATTTTAATATTTTATCATGAAAAGTATTAAAATCCATTTTTGAATATTGCCAAATTTTGATGAATATAAAGGCATCACTTAAAAATAAATGTTTATTACTCAATAAGTATTTATTTATCAAAACATTTATAATTATATTGTAATATAGTTAATCATATTCATACCCTCCAAAACAATGGTTAAGTTATAGAAATAACATTTATATAATAATATTATTATAGTGTACAAAAATTTTCTTAATACTAATTATTTTATGTTAAATAAGATATCAAAAATAATATAATTTAAAAAATATTTAGGTGTCACAAAACTTTTTTTAAAATGATTTTTTATATAGATGCTTCATTTTCCTCATCTATACTAGGAATGATTAGTCACCAATTATGTTCTATCACTCAATTTCATCTCATCTCTTTGGCTGAAGATTAGAAATAGGTATAACTACATCCCTCTCATCGTATGAAACTTATTTTCAATATACCTCAGACACATTCAATCCCCCATGGATTCCTATATATTCATCACTATCCTCGTCATACTTTTCACTAGTATTCTGAAGGCTCTTCTCATTACTACTATATAAACATAATTTCTATATCAATCATTCCTATAAATTTAATGAATCATTTAGTTACGTTTATTTTTCCTATGTATCCAATGTATATCACTTCATCTTCATGGGATTAAAATATTCATTGTTCCTCCTTATTGAGAGTAAAACTCTAACATCTAATGAATTTACATTAGTTTAGTATTGGATTATTTTCATACAATATCTTGTATGAATTATTTTCTTTTAAAAAAATTGAAATGATATAGTAAATATATTGACTGATTTCAATACAGATTTCTTCTAAAACATATCTATAAATTCATTACCAAAAAGATTTATTTTTGATATGTTGTTGATTATCTATATCCTTGTCTCAACCACCACATTTTGTTGATGGTTTCTCACTTTTGAGAACTGGTATCATATCACATGCTTTCTCATATAATACTCTACTTGGATTTTTTGGACTCTTCCCCATTATTGGTTTAGATTGATTTAACATTCTAACCAGTAATCCTTTAGGCCTCTCTCTAGTATTGAGTTATGCAGGTAAAAAACCTCACACTTATGTGTGATGATGGATATCATTTACATTAAATATAAATAATCAATGACTAGTACATATAATCTCATAAAATATATGTATATATGTGATATAGGTATACCTAAATCGATATTCACTAATTCCAACACTCATTTTGAATTTTTTTTTACTCATATGTATATTAACTTATCTATCCATTTCTTCAAACATCACATGAAATAGTATGACCGAATAATAGATGAGGTAGGTATCATCATCTATCACTTATTATATATCTTCCAATGATGGATGGAACAAATGACTAATACATTTATTCCACTACTTTCTCACTTATTCATTCGATAAAAAGTATATATACTATTCTCGGATCATATAGAAGATATTCCCCTCTGTACACATCCCTTAAACCACCATCATACCAAACTATCTATTAATAAAATACACATACTTTTTAAATCTTATTGTGTGCCGAAATACACATAGTTTCTTGGCACTAAGAATGTTGTGACTGATACCTTCAATAAACAAGATATTTTCATACCTCATATTTTTCCCCTAACATGTATTTTTCTAAACTAATAATCATCATGCCTGATCATTTAAACAATTTGATAACACATTACTTATCATTCATGCTACTTATTCTATGATTCTTATTTCTCATTGTATGGGATGTGAATCTACTAGCAAGGATCCATAGACTATCATAACTATATTATTGTCCGGAAACCTCTATAACAGCTACCTATGGAGCCACTTTCCTTTCCAACCATGTCTTTAACTTCACACATGACATTGAATTGTATAATTGAACATCAGAAATAAATGATATAAAATCATCATCTTGGAACATGAATACTAATTATTCATTTTCATCTCATTGGATTATTGGTTCATATTTTGTGTAATACCTATTTTGAACAACTTCAGCACATTTCTCTTTATATTCAATGAGAAATACTTGGTCATGTCTCCAAATCCTCTAAACTTGAATCATTTCACATTAAGAAGATTCCTGGAATATTAAACCATATTTTTTCATCTATTTATCTTTTTCCCTTAAGTAAAACATTTCTATAAAGCATTCATTTTCATAATTTCCCATATTTTTACAACAATATCAAATGATGTGAGTACGTTGTGACATTGGAGAAGCACAGTTTGTGCCTTTTGTACTCTTAATCTTATGATTCAAATTTATACCCAAATAAGAATTTATCCTTCGAGTGGATTATTGTGCGTTAAAACTAATTATCATAGATTTATATCAGTGAGAATGATCTATACCATCAGTTTCAGTCGAACATGTCTTTTTCTTCTTTTTTTCCTAGTGTTTCCACTTCCAAAATCACATTTTTCTCCTAAATAGTATTCATATATGATTCCATTACAGGATCTAAAGTCTCTATATATTGTCAAATTTTCATCAGATGGTGACCAACCCACCCATAATAAGATTGTTATGTTTGACCGTATCAATCACAATATTTGTCAAACAATGAAAAACCCTTGTCTATTCTTCAACACTGAGAATTTATTAAATTGAAAATCATCACATTTTATGACATTTTATATTTGTGATTTTCAATTTTATTTTTCAGTTCGGTCTCCTTTGATTAATTATGTTGCATATATATTCTGACATTATAGATCACTAGATTTTATTTATAAATATTATCTCTCTAAATTCAAATTTAATTAAGAAACAACTAAACCATGAATTGGTGATCAAATATTCTATCCTTTTCTCCTTTTTTATTTTCACCCTCTTCCCTTTTCTGAGAATTTTTAGAAACTTCCACCATATAATTTTCTTTTCATTATTTTCAGAGTTTAAGTTCTTATACCTCAGTTTCATTAAATGTGTAATTCTCTGGTAAAATAAATTATTTTTGATGAAATTTCACTTATTTTTTCCTATGTTTCTAAATTATTGAATACTTCTCAAGATAATTTAATAAGAATCCTTATTATCAGCCTGGAATTTATTTAGAAAGTTCTTTGAATGGTTCTCGAATAGTATACATTGAAAACATAATATTGTATGTTTCCCTTCATTTTTTCACCATTATATATTTGAGTATGATAATTACATGAAATGTTTTACTTTTTTTACTTCTTAACAATCCTTAATGGTGAGCTTCCACGATGAATTGAATGACACGTTTTTGTATTTCCCATCTTCAACAACCTCGTTATTATTTTTTATAATATTTTCAATAACAAGAGACCTTTTGCAAACAATCCATTATTAGCTCCATTATAATTGTTTCCTCTACTACATATACTTTTGGATTGAACTGGTATGGAAGTATTATTAGGATGCGCTAGAAAATATTTATATCATTGATGATTTCTCTAAGACCACATGTGTTCTTCATAAAAGCATTCACATGATCAAATAATAATTCAATGGACTCATTAGGGTGATCCTAGTATTCATATACCGTTCACATATAACTGACAATTTAGTTTATCAAACATTAGAATCGACATTATTGATATTTAGAAAACTTTTTCGAAAATACATGTGATGACTTGCAGGACATCAACTTTTTATAGACTGTATTGGATCAGGATACCCCTAATGTAATTATTCCCCTATAATATATATTAAATTCACATTGGTATGCTTTTGATAATTATATATTGTGTATATGTCCCCAAATACAATGTATCACAGTTATAAAAACATACAAGCCTAATGATCCAAAGTAAAACTACATCTGATTCCTCCCTAATTGAAAATTGTATCCATCGATGATTACAATCCCTTTGTGATTGAAAACTTATATTCCATCCAATGGGAATAAAACACTAAAATTAATCCTTTTAATAATTAAAATTACTGTCTCTACCATGTAAAATATCCCGATATTGGGGGTAATAAAGCTATTACGTATTAAAATCACTTCTACTTTTTGTACCTTATTTCATCGCAAAATAAAACACTCTTATCACTTCTTCACATAGCAGTGACTTAAATAAATTTTAAACATTCCTAAAAATATTAATTTTACATTTTCACCATCACTAGGATAAATACACAAAAAATATAATGGTAATATTTCAATTTACCGAAACAATTATATTTCATTATTAATACAAATTTTAGGTCAAGCTCATTGTGCCACCTAGTTCACTATGTGTTACACTTTGGAAGCTCACTTCTCTCTTAAATAAAGTATGTTCACTCCTCCATTAAAATATCCTTCTATTGATCACATTAATGAATATTGTTTCACTCTATTTTGTGTAGAATTATTCTCAGCATTAATGCATGTGAGGAATATCAATTTTTCAAATAATTTCTACATATATCCCTTTGGTTAAATAATCTTTTACGTTTTCCAAGCCTTTCCATGAAATTCTCATTAATTTCACACCTGTTATGAAATTTTTAATTGTTCATGTAAATTATTACCATATTTATATATTAACTTCTTTTTATAACGCACAACATTTACATAAAAAATCCTTTTTCACATTACTCACATTATCAAATTTAAAAAAGTCCAATTTTTACATGAAATTAAGTTTGAGTCGTTGCATCAAATAGGAAATCACATTATGAAAATCTTATGAGATTTTAGATCCCTAATATTATATATGTTTTATTTATAACAAATGATATGGTTTTAGATAAATTTATAAATTTGGTGGACCCTATATGAAACTTCTTGATGCACTAGACTCCAATAATTTTATGTCACATTTAGTGTACAACGAACCACTATCACACAACACCCATCTATATTTTCTATGATCACAAATGTGTGTTTGTATTTAACAACTATAACTTTCATTAAACTTAATAATAATCATTTAAAACCTTCCTTTTTCTATATTTTGATATGGGAGATTAAAATCACTACATTCTTGCTACTTCAAATCACCCTTTCTCCAAATTATATACTCCAAGTATTTTGAAAAATCATGGAAGCAACAAAACCATATTGGTGAAAATTCCTAAAGAAATTGAGGATTTTTTATGCCATTTTCTATGACATTTAATAAAATAATTTGTTATCTAATGCATTAGAATGTCACAACTAACCTTGTTATCCTGTTTGGACAACAAACATAATCAACCTCAAAAAACCGCACCTCCAAATAGAAATTTTTTTCCAACACAAACTTCATATACTATATTCTCTTATAGTTATTTCTTGAAATTACATGTTTTCTATTTATTTTATTCTACAATATACTCAGAATGATGAATGAATTATTTTAAATAAAAACAATTTTTTATTTGAACATTAATATTTTTCCTTCGTGCTAACATTTTATTTCAAATGCCCTCAATAAATTATTTTCTATTACTCCATGATTCATTAAAATCAAATTTACACAATTTTTACATTTGAAAAAATATTTTAAATAGAGTATTCTTATTACTTTCTAGACAATGTACTTTTTACCAAATCTATTAAAAGAATCATTTTTTAAACATATATTGCACAATTATATTTTTCCTCTATCATAACTATTCATTTTATTGATTCTATGTTTATAAGTTTTCATTTATATTTTCAAATACAATTGACTTCTACATATTTTTTTCGTTTTTATTATTATTTAAAAAATGAAAATTTCATTTTCCCTTATTTCTAATGAAATGTTTTAAATGTCCTTTAAAATGTATTTTCATTTATGTTAACATCCATTAACAATTCCTCTAACTCACTAGAAATATGAAAATGTGATAAAATATGTATTCTTTGTTTGTGTGTATTATAATTATTATTTTAAACACATTATAATGAAACCAATTTTTTCAATTGTCAAATCAAGACATAAATAAATTCAATTAATTTTTAGATGTTTTATGACGAAAATCCTAGAATCCATGTGTTATATTCATGTATGATACATGGAAATATTGTTGATGAATAGTGATACTAATATTTCTATCCAGTTTATTAGGTAATGTTCCTTGTATTTAAATTCTCAAAAGAAAGAGTTAAGCGTGGAGGTTCCTCTAACATTTTTGACTATGCTCCCATTATTTTCTATATGAGTTAACATAGGTTATGAAGATAATGATCCAATATACCAACAGATTTTATCTATTCATGCTATAATATTTTTATGGTTACTTTGATAAAAATTAACAATACATGGATTATGATTTTTTATTCTATTGACTATAGTATTTGTTAAATCTATGTACCATGTCACATGTTTAATGGTCTAGGTTTTGACATGAATTAAATTTCTTGTGTAATCCTCCTTCATGTTCAATAAATTATCATACCCTTATTATTACATTTTTCCCACCAATGATATTGAATTATTAATTCATAAATTTACCCTTAATAAACATTTGAGATCACCCTTCTTGTTTTTTTATTATCTATATTATATATAAATATTTTACATAAGATGTGTCTATAATCAATACATGTGGGAGGTTATGATGGATTAATGTGAAATAATAAAAGATTGGTATAGTGATAAATGAGATCACATAAATACATTGGTAATGTTACCAAAGAGTATGACCTAATTATCTTAGACTCTAATCCTAAAAGGACTTTAGGTAGGTTTTGATCCAGTATTTTGGATTGATGTTGTATATTTTGTATGAGAAATATTTGGTTACATTTATCAATATCTAATTAATAAATATAATTATTATGTTTTCAGAACTTGATATGGGAGTGTGGGTTATAGGATACTATATTATGCATCGTAGTAAGGTTTTAGATAAATTTTTAGGTTATGATATCTTTTTGTGAGGTTCAATAATAAATTATATATACTATCATAGGTTTATAACCTTATTGTTCATCATAAGATAAATATAGAAAATGTTATTTTTATGGTCATGAGTGATTATACCATATGGGGATTCGATCGTTTTAATGGTTTTTAGAAAGTATACTAAATTGATGTAATTATCTTGTATTAGATATTTTGTAAACCTATATAATAGTAATGTGATTTTATTACATAGTAATATTTTGTAGATATTTAAAATTATTTAAAAAATAACCTTTAATGATAGTATCTAATTCATATTTATGTTATTTTGGATAAATTCACAAAATTATATTATTCTTCAGTGATTCCTGTTTTTTTTGGATAACATATTTCGAATTGTATACTAGTTTAGATATTTATGGAATTTTCAAAGGTAAACCTTATGTATTATTATTAAATTGTTGTAAATTATTTTTTTACATCATCATATTATGGTTTATTTAGGAATTATATTATCATGTTCTAACCATTTTGGGTTTATAAGAGATAAGAATAATATATTTTAATCCTTTTTTAAACCTCTTGGTCATTAAAATTTTGATTAAAGTGAATTAGGAATTAAATTTTCAAACTCGTCATTTGGAGTAAAATATTATATAAAGCTGAAAACTAATTGAAATTGAAATCAATAGAATGAAATTTCATCTATGAATTTGGAAAATATAATGTACGTATATTTCTATATGTTCTTAGTTACGATGGTGAGGGCATTCCTCACCTCTAGAAAAAGGATATTGAAATAAAAATATTTTCCTATTACCTTATTTTTTGATGAATTGATTGCCTTTTTATTCTTTTTGCGATTCATGGATTTATGTCCATTTATTTACCCATGATAATTCACTTTATTGTGATCAATTCCCTCTATCACCCTCAATCATTATTTTGAAATAAATTATCTCTTAAATATATATATCATTAATTCCCAATTGTGTTATTCTATTTAGAAAATTAGATATGTCTTTTTCTATATGACCATTATATTTCCCTTCCCACCTTTCAATAATGATGTTGGATTAAGCCTTTTTATGATGATTATTTAAATCAAAGGTATTTTAAAATGTTAGATCATTTATTACCAAGTTCAAGATAAAATTATGGGGAAACAATTTATTAAAATAGAGGAGAATGTAATATCCTGTTATTTTAAAAGAAAACATTGTTTGAAATAATTCATAATATGGAACATAATAATTTAATGACTATGAAATATTATAATTTAAATATGATCATTATAACATAGTAATTTAATTGGTGGGTATGAATAATAATAACAACAATATTAAATATATATATATAAGGATACTATATAATAAAAATTTATTGATAAATTTTTTAGATGTAATCACACAATTTTTTGAAGTAATTTTATGCTTTTATAAATATATTTTCCTCAAAAATAGGTTTCATTTACTTTTAGAATTAATATTATAATTAATTTTCACCACATTTAGAAAAATTATTTTATAAAAAATCTTCAATTTTAAAAATTTTCAAATAAAAAATATTTTAGGGTGACATTTCCGTATTTTTTTTAGATAATTACTTTTTCATTAAATTGTGTTAAATACCAGTGTTATAGAAACAAATTTTATGTTTAATGTATTAATATAGTATCATTTTTATTAATAAAGTTTAAATGATAATTTTTTCTTTATAATTTATAATAATCCCATTAATTGATTCGTAATCTATATTTTTCTTAATTTTTATATATAAACATTTTTATACATAAAATGAATTTTTCTGAAAATCAGATTTTCATTGTATTTTATGGGATTATTTTAAAAGCTATATTCTAAAACATATGGTATTAAATTTAAGAAAATTTAATACATATTTGGAATCATCATGTATGAATTTGGTAGATAGGTCATCTTTAGATTTTATCCTCTTGAATAGTAACCTTGGTATGAATGTTGTCCCCATGGTATGGGTAAATGTGGAAGAATAAGATTATAAATTTAAAATATGACATCAAAATAATCCATAAACATTAAAATAATGCAATTAGTAAGAATAATTTTTCCACTGAATTCATAAATTCAAAATATTTCATTTTTTTACAATTTATATTTGATAAAAACATTTGTATTATTTTATGTAAGGGAAATTCTAAAATATATCTTTCTTGACATTAATACCAATATTACATTTTCAAAAGGATAAAAATAAATTATACTTTTTTTAACTGTTTTTTTACTATGAACGATTTTTTATAGTATTAATATAGTTAACTTAAATTCATACGTAGTGATGACATAATTATTATGAAAGTAATTGAAAAATCAAGTAAATGATTTTAAAAACATACAATACAGTATATTTTCAGTTATTTATAGTGTTACAAGAATTTTATAAATTAATATAATATATTAATTTTGTGTTAAAATTTTATATTCAAACTACATTACTATCTTGATATTTTTTAATATTAAATTGTGTGAATAGTCTGGAAAAAAATTAATGGTATTTTATATTAAAATCTATTTAATTAAATGATATACAATTTATAAAATTCCTATATTATATCATTTGAATGGTTTATATTCATGTATATGATACATTGTCATCTTACAGTTAAATTTACTTTTATTGTAACTTTCTTGACACCTATAGAGTGAAATAAATTCTTAATTGGGTAATTGTTAAAGGGTTTATAGGATGTCAAAACTAATAGATTTGGGTCAATACATCGTCAAAAAATGAATAATTTTAATTTTATGAGATTATTGTGAATTATCTACATCATAACTTTGTAATATATCAATTTGAATCCTTCTGAACATGAGAATTATTTTATGTTATTTTAATAAATTATGTTATTCTGAGGGTTCACCTCCCATCACTTATAAAGGGGCCCCACATATCCTCTATTTCTAACCCATAATAATCTTTTTAACTTGACAAAACATGACCCAAATAAATTCAACACATTTTCCACTACTACTTTAAGGTACGAGTCCCATAAAAATTCCATCCTATAAGTCTCCATGTGTAAAATGAACAAGCCCTTCTAAAAACAATGTAATAATTTTAAACATGAATTTTCATTTCACTTCTTATTCTACTTACTTAAAATAAACCTAAACTGTGATGATTTAGTAACATAAATATCTATGATATACTTAAATGTTATTATTACCCTTTTTTCTATTTTTTTCGATGGGAAATGAAAACATTGTTTGTACATATATGTTGTCTAACACATCCATGAAGTGATGTGTTTTATTTTAATTCACCCCATCAAATAGTTAATTATATTCATGGATTTAATCTATATATATGATATGAAGAGCATAATTATAATTTTTTATATATTATATCATATTTTTTATTACACTTATATCTATTGAAAAATAATAAAACGTTAATCAGTACATTTGGACAACCACTATAAGAAAGAGATGTGATTTATTTTAGATGTAATTTTTTTTTCATGGTTCCAAAATTTTATTTATTGTATCAAAATAATAATTATGTATGATTTATATGATTTATATGATATAATAATGAACTCTTCGACCATGGTAAATGTACAAACATCATTTTTCAATTATCAATCTACGATCCACAAAACACTCGATGTGGATTTAACGAATTCTATAATTATATATGTCATTTTAATAGAAGAAATAAATGTTTTAATCATAAAATAATACTTCATGTTATTTTAAGACATTATTAATTTTATTTAGTCTTATGGTTTTTCAATCAATGTATTCAATCCCAAAAGGTGTTTTGTAAATTAATTTCTTTTCATCATCTTATATTACTTCTTCATTATCAATCATATTTAAATATTATTTATTATTTCAAATTATTATATGGATTTACCTTTTTTTGAATAAACCTCATCATCTATTAATATCTACATTAATGTTATGATCCTTATAAGGGTCTCTCATATCCCTTTTTTTCCTTGATAGATATTCCATATTTACATATTATTTCCTTCATGTGGCGTGTATACTACAATTTTGATATGATATATAATGGATCAATTTATATTAATGTTATTTAGTATTATATTTGAAATAATATTTTTATTGGGGTTAGGATTCATAATTTAACAAGGTGGTAATGGCTTATTTTAGAATCTCGTTCTTCCTAATGATGTTTTTGTTAAATTTTTTATTTGTTGAATTAATGGATGTTTCTATCCTAAAACCCTTATAATATATTCTCCTATAGTTATTTTATTAAATTACTAGTTTTCCATTATTTATAATTAAAATACTAAGATGATTGAAGGAATATTTTTTATAGATAATTAATTTTTTTATTTGCTGAAGAATTTTCTATTGCATGTCAATATTTTTATTGAAAGATTTTCAATAATGATTTTAATATTTTAAAATTATTAATTAAATTTATTTTTACCCATGTTTTACTATCTATAAAAACTATTTAAATAAATCTTCTTGTTATTTTCTAAATGTGGTGTTTTACAAAAATTGTTTGGAAAAGATCTTTATTTTGATATAGGATACATGAATATATTTTCCTTCCATTATAAAATCCATTTTATCTAAGGTTTCCTAAAAAATTCTATAGTTATTTTAAATGAAAATCTTTTATACATTATTTTTTGATTTTTTTATAACGTACTGAATAAATAGTATCCTTTCACAACCTGATGGAAGAAAAGTCTTTGACACTTGCAGCATTCACAATGCATTGGTTGGCAACTTCCAGAACCTCTTCTCTACAGGGACTCCTTTCATGTCTGCTGATGTTGAAGAATGCATCAGACTCGTGATCACCGAGGAGATCAACCGAAATCTCATAAAAGATGTGACAAATGATGAGATACATCGAGCTTTGAAGCATATCCACCCCACAAAGGCCCTGGGACCGGATGGTTTCCATTCCATATATTTGAAACAATACTGTCACATTATCGGTCTCGACATCTGGAAAATGATAAAAAAAACATCTGGGTAGGGAATACAAGCATGTCCACCATCAACGAAACTATCCTCATCCTCATCCCTAAAATCAAAAAACCCCAGGCGATCCCTGATTTCAGTTTGATTAGTCCCTATAATGTCTCGTATAAGATCTTCTAAAAAATACTTGTCAAGGGGCTGCGTCCTTGGATTCCTGATATTATTACCCAAAACCAGAGCACCTTCGTAGCCAGGATGTTGATTACAGATAATGATATTGTGGTCCATGAACTGTTCCACTCTATGAAAACATGCTCCACTGTGAAAAAATAAACCATGGCCTGGAAACTGGATATAAACAAGGCTTATGATAAGGTGGAATGGGTGTTCCTTATAGATTTGATGCTGAGAATGGGCTTCTGTACTAAATGGATAGAAATTTTCATGCACTGCATCTCAACCATCTCCTACAGAATCAAGGTTAATGAGGATCTTACAAGAATATTCACCCCAACTCATGGCATGCGCCAGGGAGATCCTCTCTCCCCTTTTCTCTTCATTTTGGTGGCTTATGTTTTCTCTAACCTCATTTCCAGGGCTGCATCCTCTAAGTCTTTTCTTGGTACAAAGGTCAGATGTGAGAGCCCACAAGTGTCACATTTCTTCTTCGCGGACAACTACCTCCTTTCTCCAGAGCCACTATTAATGAATGTCGGGTGATCAGCCATGCAATCCGGCAATATGAGCGGGCGTCTAGTCAGTCTGTTAATCACATCAAATCAGAAATCTCCTTCAGCGTAGGGGTGCCTCCAGAAAAGAGAGCTGAGATTTGTGCTTCGGCCGGAATTAATCTGGTCTAAAAACACCAGAAGTATCTCAAACTCCCTATGGTGATTGGTCGGTCCAAAAAAGAAATTTTTGCAACTCTTATGGACAAGATTGAGAAAAAAATTCAAGTATGGACTCCAAAAAGAATCTCCAAATTTAGCAAGGGAACCCTCATTAATGCTGTCATTCAGTCTATCCACAGATACTTTATGTTGATGTTTAAGCTCCCTATGGCCATCATTAACCTGATCCATTAACATACTGCCAACTTCTGGTGGGGGGAAAATGATGGAAGAAATCAACCCCACTGGTTGGCCTGGGTGAAGCTCTGCAAGCCAAAGTCGGAGGGAGTGATGGGATTCTGGAATATTCTTCTGTTCAATGATGTTGTGTTGGCCAAGCAAGGATGGTGCCTCCTTAACCGTCCATAATCTTTATGTGCACAAATTCTCTGGGCCAATTACTTCCCCCACACAGACTTTCGTAGTTCCTATCTTGGCCCCTGCCCTTGCTTCCTTAGGAGAAGTGTTTGGGGGCCTGAACTCTCTGGGAAAAAGGACTGGGATAGAGGATTGGAAATGGATCTTCTGTAAACATCTGGACGGATCCCAGAATCATCGATAAGGATGGTTTTCGGGCCACATCCCCTGCCCAAACTGGTCTGGAAGATGCCACAGTCAGCTGCCTCTTTTCAGACCAGGTCTAGGGATGGTGTGTGGAAAAGATCCAGGAATGGTTTAATGAAAGAGACCAAAGAATTATCCTGAGCATCCCCTGGGTCCCTGATGCATGCCATGACAATCTTTTATGGACCAATGATTCTTTAGGCAAGTACACGGTGATATCCGGGTACAGACTGGCTCTTCGCATTCACTCTGGCGACCGGGATGGGGGACCATGGAAAGGGATTTGGAAGCTCAACGTCCCCCAAAAATACGCCAAATTTGGTGGCAGGTGTGCATGGTAATCCTTCCTACCATGATCCTCCTTGTTTATCGACATATGGGCAGCACTAATTCATGCCCCTTCTGCCCAAATATTCCTGAAACTCCTTGGCACGCCATTATGCACTGCCCGGGTGCCAAGGAAATTTGGAATAAATGGGGCTCGGCTTCGAATGCTTCACCGGAAATTGCCTCTGACCCCCCTGATCTTCTAATGTTCTGGTGCTCCTCTCTTTCATCGGATAATGAAAGCACTAGTTTCACCCTGGCCTGGATCATTTGGGTTTGGTGCAACGATTAAATTTTCCACCATGTCCATCAGCCCCCCGAGTTCTCGATGAAACGAGCCACTTCATGGATTGAGGGATGGAAGGACCGCAGTGGACACCTCTTTCCAGGCGCTTCCCCATCCTTCCCACCTCATTGGACCTCCCAAAGGAAGGAAGTATGAAGCTCAACATGGACGCTTCTCTCCCCAAGGATGGGCCTGTTGTTCTCGGCCTCCTACCTCGAAATCATCTGGGGTAGATCATCGCAGCAAACTATGAACCACATCATGTCTTCTTGGAACCTACAGTTGCTGAGGCCTCTACCATTCATGCAGGGATGATGCTGGCTATGGAATGTGGATGGGATGATATCATCATCGAGTCAAACTGCCTTTTGGTTATCATTTCCATTCTCCAAAATGATGCTGGACTTCAGGCCTTTGGCATCATCATTAGGAGAATCCACTTGTTGCGCCAAAGCTTCTCTTGTTGCACCTTCTCCTTTACCAAAAGGGAAGGAAATAATGTGGCCCATCAACTGGTGTCCTCAGGCCCCTTTGATGTCAACCAACTATGGCTGGACATCTTCCCTTCTTGGCTCTGCTTATGTACTACTATTGATATTCGTCATTAATATTAACCTTCTTTCAAAAAACTCATTTGATTTCCATTGGTAAATCAAGATATAATTTAATGATTTTCATTTTTTAAATTTTGATGATGAATATAGAATATTCAATGTGTCATATATATATTGGGTATATAAATCTTATTTATTGTGATTGGTGACCCTAATATAGAACTCTAATGAATTAGGGAATGTTCTATGTCATTAAAGTAAATAAAGAGGGAGTTAACTGGGTGAATTTATCTTACGATTTTATCTTGGATACTATTATTTCTGCAATTAGTGAACAGGAGTAATAAAAATAATTTTCCAACAATACAACATGTTTTTATATGTTTTCAATGGGTTTTCAATTGTTCCATTAATCAATATTGACATACCATGGCTTCTGATTGTTGATTATTATTAAAATTTCCCTTGTTAAAAGATTTTTCCAAGGCACAAGTTTAATGATGTTTATTTTGATGGGTATAAATTATATTATGTAATGATCATGCACTGTGAATATGTTCTCATACCCTTGTTCTTGTCTTTTGATCATTGAAAATAATGATTTTTTGTTGCTTATATTTACCTTTATAGAGAGTTCAATCTCACCTATCTCTAGTTTCTTTTCCCTAGGTTATATGTAAATAAGTTAGGTAAGATATGTCTACAAGGTTTTGAGGTCATAGATGATTAATACATAATGGGAAATAAAAAAATATGGGTATAGTGAGGAAAATATTTTCTTAATGAAATGGGTAATGTAATGTAAGAGTTTTCCCTAATTAAGTAAAACTCTTTTTATGAAAGGTATTTAGGTGTGTAAATGATTCAATATTTTTGTTTCCTACTATGTGTCTTGGATGGATAAGATTTGGTTATGTTTATTAATATTAATGGATGATATGTAATGATTATTTCACAATAAATATATCCATGAGTGTAGTTTTGGGGATGTTCTATCACATATATAACACCCCTGGTTTCTCTCAACAATGAGGACCTCATTTACCACCATGGTAAATGAATTCAGTTGAATGAAATTCCCCTGACAATATATCATGTCCCCCATTGAATAAATGAAATGGATAACCTTATTCTTCACATCGCTAGTCAATATAAGATTAATATAAATAAAATTGAAACATGTATCATAGTCCATCAAAAACATATATTAATATAAAATGTGATTACATTTTTTATCTTCATTAAGCCTCATAGTCATGAGGAAAAACATATCAATGAAAAACTCCACAAAATAATTAATCATGGGCCTTCATGATGGTTTCTATTGACTAAAATATCACACCAGTGTTTAGTGGTTCTTCATAGAATGTAAATCTATAATTTCACTTTCCACTCTATTGGATCACTACCTTGTCTGAGATAGATTTAATAGACTTGATCGTGAACTCTTAAACCTATGGTTCACCTTCACTATTAAAGATGATAGGATGCTACATCTAAAACTCTCTTTCTATATCGGTCAAAGACTACTCACCTCATGAATCCCCCTGATCTATCAACTGTATGACCAAAAAAACTTTGTTTATGTATATATTACAAATAGTTATCAACTATCATTACTCATATAGAATTATAATCCATACCCTTTTAGTACTTAATTATCCGTTTCTGTTGTGGTACCACTAAAATTTCAAACATAGGTATCAAAAAAAAATTATCAAATTTTCCAATAGCACAGTTTATGAAATTAGTAACATGATACATATCCCACTACACTACACACAACAGGTCCACAAAAAGCTCTCATAAAACTCAATAATCTCATAGACCAACCTAGACATTATTATGTTTAGTGATAGAAATCAAAAAATATCTATGTAATTAGAGGTTCTTTTATAGTGAAAAATAGAGATACATAACTATATATTTAGTAATGTTTACTAAAATTAATAAAATATATAGAAAAATATTACATTGTATGTTATTAACCTATTAGAAGACTAAACCCTTATTTTCATCGTGGTTATCAACCACACACAAGGGTAAAAATATTATTTTAATCCTATATGTTGATTATAATTTATGAACACACACTCTTGAAACCATGGATAATAGTAAAATAATAAATCATAAATAACAAATTATATGTAACTCCCTAACTTGAATAACCAAATTTAAGCTAAAGTTCCACATAAACTCATATGTGCCTCTCTATATGCAAGATTCTATCTTCTAGTAGTGAGGGTCTAAAGTATCTCTTGGAGACTTCACCATATGTAATCATATCCATCACATGTTGGTATAATAAACACATTTTAAAAACAAATGGAATAGTAAAAGAATAACAAAAAGAAGTTCTATAATGGATTTTATTAAATGTCCTAAAAATTAATCAAGTGACCCCAATGTGGTAGGTGAAAAATTGTTATATTATAACTATAAATGATGAAAAATAAAGTATAGTATCAATCATCTTATGCATGTCATGGGGATGTCTCTATCTCGTATATTAATAGTTCATAGTAGCATATCATTAGGACATTTCCCTTCATTGGATCCATAGTCATGAAGTCTGCATATACATAAAGATTCTCATATAGTGTTTTTATATAAACTCAATAGCACACCACCAATGTTCCCTTAACATAATTTTACATTTATATTGATGGTAATGGAATTATTGAATAGTATGTGTGTAGCACGGCATAAAACAAAAAATGTGCCTAGTGATGGTTTTCTACCCAAGATTCCACGAATCTCAAATGTACATTTTTGGTTCTATATAAGTAAAATATCAAATGTATTCAACAAAAAGACATAAAATACCCCATTTAACTCCATTAAACATTATATACAATTCTTTTTCAACATTTAATGAATATCATCACTCTTATATTTAAGATAAATACATTATTGTGACTAATGGTTTCCTACATCCTCGTGATGGTTCACACACAAGACATGCCTAAGAAATAAAATCTCTCTCATATGAAAGGACATTATGCATTTGTAATTCATAATGGTATAATTGTATAATCATACAAATTCCTATCATATTCCCATGGGATATTCTATGTTAATGTAATATCCATCATATGGAAATCAGTTAACAAAGAGTCATGTCACACAATATCTGTTAATGAGGAGTGGATAACTTATTTAGGGAAACTTATCAACCAATACCCAAAATAAATATATTCACACCACCTTTCAAAAAACACTATATAAGAAAAAACAAAGTGAGAAAAAAATATTAAATTATAATAATGGTTATTAGAATCTATATTCATTAACATGTGATTACACTCAAACATTGTATCATTAGATACAAACACACACACATATGGCCAAACATCAAACATGGTCACATGTGAAACACAATATCACATCATACCAAAAAATTTATGCACTGCTTTTATGTGGTATGAAACATCATTCCATTAGTTTGATAAAGACAAAATCTACAGATCTGAAAATAAATGATGCTTGATTAATGCCAGTTTATTAATATTAACGAAAAAAAGACCTGATTCATCATTATGGATTGACTATATTTAAAATTTTTGGAAGTGGAAAAATCATGATATGAAAATCATATTCACTTACCAAAAAGAACTCACCTTCAATGGTAGACCTATGATTAGCTAAATAGAGGGCTTCAAAATTCATAATCAAACACTGATATATTAATTGAGACATAATTAACGATTATAACTGCTTACAGATCCATAGATCTATCCAAATATATCTTAGATAAATTCTCGATTCCAAATACTGATAATTCATCCATGAAAGGATATATCTAAACTAATATGATTCTTGGTATCGATCAATAATTACATATTCCAAGAGGAGAGGAAGGGGATTCCAAGATCACCAGAGGATATCCCTATAAGGGGTTTTCTTCACATTATGGTCAAAATTAAGTGGGGATTAAATAAATAATTAGATTGTATCAAAATGGATAAAATGACAATACCAGTAGTTAATTCTAGGTGCCACCAACTAGATGCCTGACCTCACCAACCATCTGGCATGGCTGATAGAATGATTGTAATTTTTTCTCAACCACCATTGGGTTAGTGAGGTCTGAAAAAATGCATACACACTTCCAAAACCACTAGGATGATGGTAGACCACCGCTAAAAATATGGTGGGCTAGTTTCATTCATATTTTATCCCATTATACCCCCCTCCTTTAAATAACTCATGATGATACACTTTTTCAAACATGGAAATTCTAAAAAGTATAAAATGATAAAAGAAAAATAATAATTTAAAAACAAACATAAATTAAGAATTGAGGACGACACAAATATCCCCTTCTAAAGACTTCCCTTCCTCAAGTAGTTTCTCTAGTGGGTTTGAACAAGAATATTAGGATACTTTTCCAAAAAATCAGCATCATGTTTCTCTGTATCTACTTTAATTTATCTATATAAACAACGGACTCTAAAAATATGCAAAATATTTCCACTCAACAACATATCACTCCTTTCTAATATCCCCATTCGTTACTCTATAAATAATTAATTAGTATCCAATTCAATGTCCCCACAAACACTAAAATGTGAGGGATTGGAAATATACCTATAGAGATAAGTTACATGGAACACAATATGAATACCTTTACATCATGGAGAAATCAATAAATGGTGTACCACTATCCAGGCACACTCTGTGATATCAAATTTTATAACAAATCTTGGGACTGGCTTCCCCTACATGAGCATCTCCAAAATCCCAATTACAGGAGTCACCTATAAAAAACTCACTTATCCCTATTGAACTCTAATGGTCACCTCCTATTTTTGGAACATGAATTTTTTTTCGATGATTAGAGGGGAAGTTCTTATTGATTAGGTACAATCTCTTGGAGGTCTATTATACCATACATATCCCTAAAACTACTACCTTACCCACCTGGTTCCAATATAGTTTTGAGAGACATGGATGGCCATAAAGAGACTCAAAATGTTACATATAAATCAAATCATGTAATCTATTATTGTATATAAACTAAACCAAAGAGAAATGATCATACCAAGAATCAAAAAAAAATTATATTTCATTCTTGTAACATTTCTGAAAAAATAAATACCTTCCTATCTAGTTATACATTCATATGTGGATGAAAAATTGTACACAGTCTCATCTCTGTAACCAAATACATTTGTTATCATGGTAAAACCTATGATGTGATGTTATTTCCTATGTCTAAAATGATTCTATATGGGGAACTACGTAGTAGAAAAATATAATATACATATATATTCTCCAACAAATACACTAAAAGTATATCTCAAATCAACAAGAAATGGGTGTTTTATGTCCACCAGTTGACTACCACCCAAACTCAATCAAAGCTAATTAGGATCTTTGGTAACCCAATATAAAATCAGTCATCATGTTGTCCCACTTTCACATAAACATAATACATGGATGATGTAAACCACTTTGAAACTAATTCTTAACCCTTACCATCTATTATGTAAATAATCTCAAAACAAAATAGGTGATGTCTCTCTTTACAGACACAAAAAATAATGTTGGGTTTTATAATCCATTTTCATTGACCCAAGATTCACTACAAACTTCAAAACATGGAAGTTTTTCATAATATCCTCCATCAAAGAATCTAACAAAATATATCACCTAGAATGTTTTATGATATATTTCTCTTTAAATAATTTTATCTCGTGGATAGCTTATGTTTCACACAACACTGAGTTTAAACGAACTGTGAGACTCTTTTAAAATATTATTATTTTAAAATTCTCATTATAACCTAGTCATTAAATTATTGAAAATTAATATGAATAACTAATATATGTAATAAATATAAAGTTACAAATATATATATGAATTTATTATTAAGTTCATATAGAATTATCAGACTTTATTCTTCAAAAATATGTTTTCTTAAAAAATTGGTCTTTCTTCATTTCATGAATGAATATTAATTTTTATAATATATGCAAAACGGATTTGTAAAAATTAATATCAATTTAAATAATCACGTTAAAAATATGATAAATTTTATTTTTATAATTTTCTAATTAAATATTTTAATTAAGAATTGTGAAAATACTTATTTTTATAGAAAATTGTATTTTCTTTCAAAGTCAGTACAATGTCAAATTATATTTTGGATTAATTTAAAAAATTTATTAGTTAATTTTTATTTTAAATAATAAAATTATTTTCTTAGATATTTCATACAAGAATTGACTATAAAAACATTTTATGTTGGAAAGGGTATTTTTTCGAAAAGCCTATTTTCACTACGTTTTACCGATTATATATTAAACTAAATTCTGTAACATTTGTGTTTTAGTTTTGAAAAAAAAGATACAAAATTTATATTTATAAGGTTTAGATTTATTTAATAGGTTACTTTAATATTTGGAAAATATAAATAGAAACCTTGGAAAATTTTGTTACCACAGTAAATGGTAAATTGGGTAAATTATATTAAAAATAAAATGATAAATTCAATAAATTACCCTAACACATGCCCAAATTTTATCTAATGAATATCATTTTTCCCTTAACACCTAAGGATCAATATTAAGTGTTTTAATGGACTATTTTTGATAATGATAACTTATATAATTTTTAAATAAAAAAATGTCTCAAAAATGTAACTTTCTTTGTGTAAAATATCATTTATTTGTTAACATGGGAAAAAGGGTAGGATTTAAATGAATATAAATGTAAATTTTTTACTTAATATAAACATTTTCATTATATCAATTTATTTTTGAGTTTTTGGGCCAATTAGATGATATTATGATATTTATAATATATTATTTATAATATATTATTTAAAATATATATATAATATGTCACATTTATATTTTAAGTAATTTATATTTTTTAGAATAGGGTTACCAAAAATATATATTTAACTGTAAATATAAATATTATTATTTTTATTATTGGTGTTATTTTTTTTAATATTTGGTTAATAAAAAGATATATTAAATAATTACACAATGTCGACGAGGTAATTGTTTTATTAATTGGAATATCAAATAAATGTTATTAAAAATATTAAAATAAATATAATTTTAGATAATTAATGGGATAAACTAATTTAATTGATGACAATAACCTACTACATATATAATAAAATATATTTTTTAATGTTATCTTATCATATTGAATTTTTTAAAATTCCATGTAATGATTAGTGTCAAAAATGACACAAATGTTATTTTATCAAAATAATATTTTAATAAATTATTTAAAAAATTATAAAACATATTTAAAAAATAAAAATTAATCATAATACCATATAAAATGTTATAAATTATTCATTTATTTTCCAATTTTCATCACATAACTAAAAAGAACAACCATTTAATATAGAAAAAATTGTTACTATAACTAAAATTAAAATGTGTTAATTAAGGGTTAATCAAAATGATAATGCTTAAATTAATATCAACAATTGTTTAAAATAAATTGGTTGATGATATTACAACCTTATATCATATTATGTTTAAATTCATGGACTAATTGAGGTGATTTAATTAATATTTAACTTTTTGTAATTTAATCTTTTGAGAATTTCTGAAAGTGACCCTAACCTAAATTATAAAAGGAACCTCCCCCTCACATATTAACTTCTAATTGAGCATTTAATCTCAACAAGACCTGAAAATTTTCTCTTTTAAACATCCATATTCACATTCTATAGATTTTTTGGTATGAAAATACCAACCCTTGTTTCAATAAGACGTGACATAAGTGATATTCTCTGAAGAAGAGGCAATCATACACACTGACTATTTGATGTTTATTTATTCTTATAATTTAAATACATATATAGATTCCATACTAATGTAACTAATCATGTATCATATATATTCATATATGTTATTATTATTATGTGAAAACAATAGTCCACCTTTTATCCATCCTATGAAAAATGAATGCCTTGTGTGGGCGTATGTACGGCTTACTATCTCTATACCATAATGTAAAGTATTTTTTTCATCACTAATTTAAATGGATGGGTATAATGATGGACATAATAGATATATATTATAATTATAACATGATATTTATTATTAAAAAAATTAATATTCCATCCACTTTATTCCCCTTTCACCATTAAGGGAATGATATCGTAAATTGTTCTTACGTAGGGCCTACCGTCTCCACAATGTGTGGCGATTAATTTTCGATAACCACCTTTAGAGAATGATTGTATAAATATTAGTAATGAATTAATATGATATTTATTACCTTAATACCATTATGGATATGACATAATTATAAATTATTCACAAGAACTAGGACTTATATGACAAAACATGCATAGGAATTTTAAGCACTTAACATGTGAAAGAAGGGTAATAAGAAAATATTATTAAAAAATAGATGATAAGACTATATATAATAATCATGAATTATAAATATTAATATGGTTCTATTATAAAATAATAACATTATTAAATCCATTATACAAGATGTTCTCATATGTACAAAGAAAATCATACCTAAGGAAAAGGTTGATTTCAAAATCTCATTGGGGATTGTTAATATGAAAAAATAATCTACAAAATATTTCTCATCTATGTATATGTTCCCTAGAAAATAAAAAAAAATATTCTTATACAGTTTTTCAAATTCATTTTACCCATTTGTAAATCTTTACTAAAAGGTTTGAAAGGCGTTTTTTCTTTTTCTATAGGATAAACTTTTTCAAATATCTAAAAAAATAAGAAAATAATTTTTTAACTTATATGTCATGAATGGGGTTTTAAACTTTCATGACCACT
Source organism: Viscum album (assembly GCA_963277665.1). NCBI lineage: Eukaryota > Viridiplantae > Streptophyta > Magnoliopsida > Santalales > Viscaceae > Viscum > Viscum album. Next base: position 631,961,872 of record OY728138.1, on the reverse strand, counting down.
TAATATCTAGAAGATTCCATTGTAATTTTACAAAGTTATTTAAAAAAATTCTTTTTAATTGAGCAACTATAAAAAAATTTCTCATAATGGAAAGGATATTTTCCTCAAGAATTATTTCAAGGGACCTTTAAAAATAATTTTCCATCTAAGAAAACATTATCTGATGTCACGTATGGTTTACTAGGTATATGATCTAAATATAACATTCTTTTTCTTTCTATAAAAGTTTTATATTTATAATGAATTGATTTCTATGAAATATATTTCTTTCCCATGAGTTATGTTTTGAATAAATTTTTTTTGAAACTAATATCTTTTTATGGTTTCTAACATGATGATAGATTTTTTTCTTGTAGAACACATATGATTGGTTTTAATTATGTGGTTTTTAGGACCTATATATCATTCTAATCCATTGGTTAAAGATGTATATCTCATTATATATATAGTAATGAAATGTTATGTGATCCCAATTCATAATACAGGACTAGAATAGAGACAAAAAATAGTTCAATAATATAGTGATGGAATGTGCAGTGAACTCGGTTTATTAATGGACAGTGTCCTCTATGATAGTCTTCGAAGTGAGGCTTAGCTAATATGAAATTAATTTTATTTTTTGATGTGTATTTCAAAATTTCATGTGTTATTTTATAACCCAATGAATTATTATCTTTATAATTAATGTCTTATGAAATTCTATGATTTAATCCATAACTCAATATCATGATATGTGATAGGTAAGATATAATTTTAAAAAGTTATTTTTAGGTTATTATGCCCTTATGATTATTTTTCCCCCATTTATTACCATTCGTATGCATCTGAGCTCACCCGACTCTTATGTTTATTTTCCACATGATATAAAAAAATTATTTTGTAAGATATTTCGAAATAGGGTTCTAGTTATGAAGGAATTAGTATTAGATAATGTAGTGGTTTTATGTACTTATTTTTTATGTTTCCAAGTTTATGAATACAAAAATAATATAGGGCTTTTATGTGATTTTTTTTATTTTATATAATTAATATTATAATATTAATATGTAATATTTATTAATAAAAATTAAGGGCCATTATAGTTGGTAGTTGAGAAAATATTAGTTAACCATTACAAATTAGGATGATAAAACCCTAGTAAGAACCCTAATAATAAGTCTAAGTGTAGTATACAATCCTATAGTTCTTGTGATAATCATAAATAACTTAGTATAAGATGTAATATATTTTAAATTTAAATTTTATAAATAATTTACCTTGAATATTTTGTTTTCCAGCTATTATTATTGTTTCTATAGCTATGATTATTGGTTTTGGTCAATGTTTTGGACAAAAAAGAACTTTATTAATACTAAATGTGAAGAGAAATGTAATGATTTTCCACTTGATAAATTGAATTTCATGGGAGTAGGAATGAAAAATATTTAATAAATTTATACACAACATTCTTATCTTATGAGTCATGTAAGACTTCTAAATGAGAGAAGAATGGAAAAAAATTATGTTTAGCCCTTCATGAGGTACCATCCAACGTTTTTAGTGGGTCTTCTAATCCACTCATAGAAGAATAGTGGATGAATACCATTAAAAATATATTTTTAGTTATCCAATGATAAGAACATTAGAAAGTTATTTTGGAAGTTTATCATTTGGATGTTGAGGAGTATAAAAGGTCAAATATTATAAAGAAAATGATTAAATGTGTTTAAATTAAATCCATGGAATGGGAAAAGTTCATGAGAATATTTTTCAACAATTAATTTCCTTGTAATATTTATATAAAGATAGAGAATTTGTTCCTTGATCTAATGAAAAATGATGATAAATATATTTGTACATATAAAGAAAAAATTTCTACTCTTGCCAGTTATGATTCCAAAATTGTAATCCAACATGAAAATAAGCTTGATTGATTATTCACAATATTATAACCAAGTCTATGAATGGCATTATCCATAACATAATTTAGTAGCTATGAAAAACACATTCAATGTCATCTCAATATTGAAATGTATATTTAAATATCTCAAAAATATTATAGTTTAAATAATAAGTGAAAAATAAAATTGAAGGGAAAATATAAAGAACGTAGTGAAAAATGATTATATTTTCTTTATGATTAAAGTGTGGAAAGAAACATGGATAAAATAGTATTTGGTGAGCCAGTTAATTATTTAAGTGTGCTAAATAAGGTTATTATGAAATTTACTATCAAAATAACGGGAGAAATATAGCTAATTATGTGAATAGAGAAAAGGATACATTAAATAAACTTTAAAAAATTCAATAATTAATATGAAAGGAAAATTGGCATTATTCAAACCAATAATCAAATATAAGGGATATCAATGTTGATCAATGTCAAAAAAACTCTTAAGGAAAATAAAAGAAGTAAAATTACATACAGTTACAATTTACGATGTGGAGTATGGCATATTTGTAGTGATACATACACCTAACATCCATTCTAAAGAAGATCATGTTTTATTTGATTCTATATTAAACAAATATTTTATTTATAAATAATATTCTTTGGTCATCGACCTATTACATAATCAATTAGATGTTGGGATAACTATGAAAAATATTAATGGAACAACTATCGCATCAAATGTTTATAATTTTTCTCTGGTTGATATTTGGGGAAATGTGAATCCTATAAATCATTAGATTATTACTTTAGTTGAATTCCATATGATTCATGGATTGGATTGGATTTTACTATATACATCTCATATCAAATATATTGGAACGGAGGTGACATTTCATATTCTAAATGAATCTATGACCATCTTTCAATGCAAGGATGCAGGTGAACATCCATTGGAAATTAATTCCATTTTGAAGTTCTAAATTCTTATAAATGAAGTTTTTCTATCTCATATGGTTGGGGAAAATATAAACATTAAGGATACACCAGTTGTACGAGATTTTTTTATTGATTTATGAAATACATTTTTGGTCATCCAACAAATATTGAATATTTGTTTTCAATAGATCTCATACATGGTGTTATTCCTACTGCATAGAATCATTATATAATGGACTCAATTGATTTGTTGGAATTGAAGAATAAACTCCAAAAAAGTCTTGAAAATGTATTCATACACTCAATTAAATCACATTGGTGTTAAACTACTCTATTTTTAAAGAATAAACATAGATCATTGAGAATATGCATTGATTATCGAAAACTTAACAAGATCACTGTGAAGAATAAATATCTTTTCCCCCATGTTGATAACTTATTAAATCAACTATATGGAGCTCAATTGTTTTATAGATTGAATTTCTTTCTGGATTTCTTCTATAGAGAGTGAAGAAGGAAAATATATCCAAGAAGGATTTATATATATGGCATAGACATAATGAATTTTTTGTGATACTTGTTGGTCTTACTTATCCCCCCACTATCATCATGGAATTAATGAATAGATACTTTGGATACTATCTTGATTAGTTTATGGTAATATTTAAAGATTATATTTCAATATATTTAAATATTATTGAAGAGCATGAATATAACCTGAGGATTTTACTATAGATCCAATGAAAGGATAAGATTTATGAACAATTTTCCATGTTTCAATTTTGGATTGAGAAATATCCATTTGTGGGTAATATAATCTTAATATAAGGGATATCATTACATTAAAAAGGGAATTTGTTGAAACTTTTCCTACACTCACAATAATCACTATGATTCAATGTTTTCTTGACTTGGATGGAAATTATTGATGTTTTATGAAATGTTTCTCAGGATTATCTTGTCCACTCACCTTTTTACTTAGAGATGATTTAAATTCACATGGACTGATGTATGTAAAGATAATTTAAAGGAGTTGAAATGAATGTTAGTTTGTTCATCTATGCCCATACTACCCTATACTGTAGAGTGGTTTGTGTTATATATTCATTCATCAAATTTGGGGAAGTGATTTTTTCTCTTGAAAAATGATATGGTGATAGCTTAAGACTAGCAATAATTGAAAATCCTTGAGAAAAAAATACCAAACTCATGTTTTCGAGTTATATATGGTAATTTTTGGATAAATGGTTTGGGGTAATTTTCATTATGGATAAAGGTGCGGCATATATAATGATTATATAATTTTAAAGCATATTTTCACTCAAATTCTAATGATTTTTTTCCAAATAAAATGGTTGGAGTTGATTAAATATTACAAGTTATCAATAAATTACCACCAAGGTAAAGTGAACAAGTTTCTATATGTTTTGAGTTGGAATGAAATTATAGCCTATCTATGATGTGTATTATAAAAGATCCTTTATTTATTTATTTTAAAATGATGGTTCTATAAATATTAAAGTAATTGGAGAAATATTAAATTGATCAGATGAATGTTTATCCTAATTAATAAGTAAAGATTAAAGAGGTGGATAAAGAAGTTGTAGATTTGATAAATAAAGTTTGAAATGCTACTGAGATTAAATATGATAGTAATTGAATAATGAGTTTAGAAATACAGTTTTTATACCTCATATACTATAATTAATTAAGGACCCATTGGATAAGGATTATAGATCATCATTGTCTATTCATCCAAGAAGAACAATGGTGTCTATTGGACTCAAAGAGTATTTTTGGTGGGATGGAATGAAGATAGAAGTATAATGAGACCCTAAAACCATTACCAATATCTAAATGGAAATGTTAAATTTTCACAATGGATTTTTTCATCTGAATTCCCAAAACATCTAAATTCCATAATTTTATATAAGTTATAGATGATCCCCTTACGATGTTAGCACACTTCATTGATATCATAGAATATTTCAATCTTTATAATCTTGGTAGAATATATATAAAGTAATATGTAATATTTTATGTAGTATAAATTTAGATTATATCTGATTGGGATCTAAGGTTTACGTCCAATATTTGGATAATTTTTCAATAGGCTATTGAAACAATGTTATGTTTCATCGCTGCCTATCTTCCTCAAAATGTTTTTTAGTATAATATAACTATTTAAACACTAGTATAAATTTTGAGATATTTCTCTCTGAATTTTAAAGGCGGTTGGGATCACCACCACCCTATGGTGAAATTCTCTTAGAATAATATTTTTCACTCTAGTATTCATATAGATCTTTAATAATCCCTCTATATTATAAAGTGCAGAACTCGGACATGTTTAAATTAAGTTGGGGATACAAAGATATTATGACTTTGTAGAGACCCAAAGCTTGATGTACATGGAAATTAAATTACTTTATCAAAATATCTAATACATAACAAAAATAGAAACACAAGGACTGTAATAGTTTAGTGTCTTTGGAAACATGGAATATAAACTTCTAATCATGTTGAAAGATCTTCAACATCTCCCATAACGATCCTGCCCTTTTTGTTTCCTTACCTAAAACCTTTCTTTTAATCCTGGGGGAAAAGAAAACATAAAAATGGTGAGGTCAAATGCTCAGTAAGGGTAAGCATGGAGAAAATAAAACAAACCATATACATTTGAACTTAAAAACATGAACATAATATTTAATCATCAAAATCATGAGCAATGACATAAAACATGGCAGTACGTAAGGCATAGATCATAATGGATCCTCAATCATGATAAAATAGCTTAGGAATAAAGCATGTAATTGTGGCATCCATTAAGCACATGTAATGATTTCCATAGCATCCAAGGCATTACTGCCATGACCATCTTAGTGGACAAAGCCCCTTTCTGAATCGAGTTTACTCCTCATTTTAGTCCTGTAACACTGAACCGGATTAACTTACTGTTCCAACCATGTCTATCTCATGAGGTATAAATCTTTACCCAATGCATTGGAGGTAGATATATGTCCCACCCATCTCATAATGAAATCATTCTTACTTGTGCCACAAAATAAACATACATCATTCATAATAACCCAATAAATAAAATGGGTTTCATAAACATCATCCCATCATCACATAATCCATATAAAAAAGAAATGGATATCATTTCATAATAAGAAAATTGAAACCATGTAAATCATAGAGACATTATACTTGAAAAATACACATATGAAATAATTTCATCTTAGATGGAAAATGGTTTTGATAAAACACTTGAAATGAATTCTTGAGGAAAACATCCTTTCTTCTGCAAAATCATTTTCTTTTCACACAATTTCATGAAATTTTAAAAGAAAAGGATTTTTTTGAAAATAGTAATAAAATATTTTGGAGGAAGCTTCATGAAAATATGGCGTAAAAATCCATTCACTCCGTATAAGTTAAAAATAACAATCACCTCGTACTTCTTTCAGAAAAGTCAAAAAGTACCTCGTATGGTAAACAAAAGAAATATTCTTTCCATACAATGTGGTAAAAGTAAGAAAAGGGTAAAACTTTCTTAAACATACATGGAAGTAAAGTAAACATTTTATGAAAACATTTTGAGAGCATATGGACATGGATAATAAATATAACCCCCAGTAAATACTTACGAGTAAACAATCTCGGAAAAGAATGAGATTGAAATAATTATCCCTTACCTTACATCTGATATACTTCATATGTGTCCGAACCTTCTGTATAATGATTTAAATAATGTCATGGACTTATTACAGAATCATATTCATTGTTATGATGTCATATATGGTTCACTTATGACTTTATTTTACCCATTCTTTTGTAAATTCCATGTTAAAGAGCGTTTTGGGTAAAATCATTTCATTTGTCATCCGTGTTTTGACTTGTAATTATTCATATGATTACTTAGATCATGATTACTTTATTCTAGAATATAAAACATGATTTATATATAATATATATTCAAAATATACATATATATAATAGATCGATAAATGGAAAGAAATACACCGTTCATGGAGACGGTAGGTCGTACATACGCATGAACGTTGTTTTTGTTTCCTTATTGAGTTGAATGGAATTAAGTAGATGACATACATATATATATATACATATATCCAGTAGCTTTATAATTTCGTATATTTCATTATTATTTCTTATATATACTTTATAATCATTCATAAATGGTTAACATGGAGAATGAATCTCATCGCATCGTGGAGACGGTAGTCCTTACGTATGCACGAGCGATGATATCGTTTCCATGATCGTGTAATTGTATTGGAGTGTATGTATACTATTTCATAATCAATACCACTTTACAAAAATCATATATAGTTATTTATTTTCACCATTATACCCATCCAAGTAAGGTGGTGGTGCAAAATAGATTACACCACGACGTGGAGACGGTATTCCGTACGTACGCACGCGCGGTGATTTCATTTTCCGTAGGATGGATAGAGGGTGAAATAGGGTTGTTTCATAATTATAATAACATATCCGTATATGAGTGATACTGATGTTTTTACTTCATAATGAAACAAATAATGAAGAAGAAGTGGAAGAAGGAATAAAGTTGAAAGATTCGGTAACGGACATTACCTCTTCTTTGAAGCGCCACTTTGAGACCTCCTTTTAGGGCACTGAAATTAGTCTTTGAAGAAGACCAGGACTTCTAAGATGTTTCTAGGGGATTTGAAAAAAGAATTTGGTAGGGTTTGACCGAGCTTGAAGGCTCAATTTGGTGTGAGGAACAGAGGGAGGAGGTGTCCTTTTATAAGGGAGGAGAGGGGCACCTTTGGAAAAACTCAAAATATTATTTTATTATAAAGTCATATTCGGTTTTTAATAGATCCATATTGATTTATTTCGAATATAAGGTGGTTAGGGGTTGAAATCCTCTCATCCAATAGAATTTGGTCAGTTTTAGGTTACTATTTTAACCTTATCATTTAGATTTAACTTTATGTTAAATAATTTTTCTTTTACCGTGTCCTCTTGTTTTCTTACACTATAAGGTTAATAAAATTAAAATAACAAGCCAAAAAAACCCTAAGTTGTTTATTATCAGTATATATAACATTATCGAAGTCATTTTGCCGATCCTTATATTTTTAGGAATAAAATAACAATTAATAATATAATATTTGTTTTAAAAACTATTTTATGTCCATTTTGACACTATTTGGTAATTGATTTTTGTGTAAATTATAACAGAAATATTAGTTCGTAAAAGTTACATAAATCAATAATAACATGTCATATTGACCTAGGAAATTATTGGAATTCATAAAAAGTTTAAAATATCATTTATTTGGGTATTTATAACATCAATTATGTCAATATTTCATTAATAATATAATTACTGCATCATTATTGTTTCATAACTAAATTAAATTATTTACAGTATAGAAATTAAAAATAAAATATCATTCTGTAGTAAATCGTTTTAGATTTCTAATGAATATTTATAGTTGAATTTATCTTTTGTATAACCCTATATTAAAAATTATTTACTTATTAAACTTTGGTTTTAACTATTTTAACCCTTCTTTAAATAAATTAATATTAAATGTCCTAATCTAATCCAAGTGGGCCTAAATGGTCATATTTTATTCCTAAGGTTGTTTTTGGTCGAATTACACTTATCCAATAGAATTAGAACATGTGTTTGGGTAATAATAATATCATTTTGACCCATAATTACTCTATTTACTTTTAACCGTGGTAAAAAAATATAAACTTACTATTCAAAAAAAATTATTTTCATCTCATTGAACCACATTTTACTTACTGACATCAACCGTGTCTCTCGAATTTTTAAAATTCCATTCACAAAAGCGGTAAAATTATGTTATATGTAAATTTGAAAATTCTCCTAGGAGGTGGGTAAAAGACGGTGAAAAGTTCAATAAATTTTTATATATATAAAATTATTATAAAATGACTCTATGTAATTGCATTGAACTTATATAGGTATTATGTATCAATTTTTACCTAAAATAAATTTAAATAAAATAAATAATTACTTAAATAAAAATTCGGTTTTTAAATAGTAACCCAGTGTTTTCACTATTCATCAAAAATTGAAAGTTTCCAGAAAAATACCAAAATTTCACCCTAGGCTAATTTCGATATTTTGAATCCAAAAATGAAGTCCATTTTGAAAAATAAAACTTATAAAATTTAAAAAAGTGGTTATTACTATTCATAACAACTAGTTTTAGTAATATTTTAATAACATATCGTTGTTTAGTGAAACTCGGTATTGCGTACAACGTAAGCTATCGAGGAAGGTCGTGATTGCCTGTAAAGCAAGACAAGTCAGGGTTGCGTGTTTTGAAAGTCTCCTTAGTTGTTTTTTATAACATAATCCAACCATATTTCATTTATAAATGGAATATATATATATATATACACTCAATGTTGCTTTGAATGACTTCTATTAAACGAACTTGAAATTTTGTGTAACACGATCCAAGAATAGTGTTGCATATACTGCAAGATAATATGTTGTATAGAACAAGCTAATATTAGTGTTGTGTATAATAGAACACATCAACGAAATTAAAAATAATATATCTCATAAAATCTCGGTTTGTTACATTCTACCCCCCTTAAAATGAATTTCCCCCTCAAAATTCGTTGTGGTTATAAATGGTTTTCTACTTGAAACTTTCTTTAATAGAAACCCACATCGTAAAAAGGAACAACAAAACATAACTTTAAAAACTAAAGTATGAATCGTAATGGTTACCCAAATTAACTAATCATTTGGGTTTCCACACAGGAGAACATAGGTGAAAATATGGATATGGAGGATAAATATAATCATCATGTTCTGATGGAGAGTGGTAGAGGACATGGATATGATAAAGCCAACAGTCACAAAGCCATAAATTTGTGATTATCTAAGGTACCATCTGATTCATCGGATATGAGAGTACTAGGACAACATTTTTGGATTTCAAGATAATTTCCCTAATGTTGAAGAATTTGAATTAGAATAATACTTACTTTAATTCAGTACAATCTCACTATTGTTTCTGCCTTAAACAATTTCCACTTCGTCTCTTAATGAAATGAAGATGAATTTGTTATTCGTGAAGTGTTGGTAGATCATGTCATAGAATGATGAGTCATTCCTTCTATTTCAAACAGAAGGTTAGAAAAAGTTATCAAATATACATAAGTCAATTAATCGTATATGGTTCCTAAAATGGACTTATACTTCATCTCTCATACCACATAAAAAAATTAAAACTAATTTATACTAACCAGGGACATCATGTAGACCAGTGGTAGGCGTTAAAGGCTAGTCGCACATCGGTTGTGGGTTCGATTCCCACAGCCTTGTCTGACGCGATGGGTTGTCACCCGTCCTGCAGGTTGCCCTTTTTATAAAACTATATTACTATAACATCCCATAAATAATATCGAAAAAAGTTCTATCCTTAAATAATACTAACTTATGTCCAACATAATCCATTCCAATCTTTAGGCTTATCCTTAATATTACAGTCTATTCTCATATTATAGTGAAAATGATTACCAGAGATTTCATATAACAAGCATGTTAATACCATCGTTGATCCCCATATATCATAAGATATGTCTTGTTGGTCACATTCCAAACATTCGAAGGCCTTAATCATATATTCTCTTAAAAAATGAATACCCATTGAATCTTAGTGAAAACATGAGTGCAGTCAAAAGATAACTCTTTCCACATACCAAAACCCCAAAATTCTATATACTCAAACCGTGATATAACTATTTTTCTTATATTATTCATGATCTCATGAATACTGTCAAACATTTAATTTTCTCTTTATCCCTTCATTATGCTCATATCATCTTCTTTCCAAAAATATCTCAATCACTTTCCATGGTTAACGGTACCATAAATTTTTTTAAAACCACAATAGACCAATACATAAATATTCCAATATTCCACGATACTATATACAACATTATTTTGGAATCCCATTACATAAACACTTAATCACTACACAACTTCATTTTCATAATCAACATCACAAATAGTGATCGCATGAGACTTCCCTTTATCCTTTGCCTTAAGAGATTGCTCACGTTGATCATCATTAAACCGTGGATTAGGGCATTTATTAGCATAATTCCCGATTTCCTTGCACTTGAAGCATTGAAGTGTTGGTGGAGAGTTCTCTGTAGTCTTTTCTCTATTCACATCATTAGAAACCTTTTTCCCATTACTTTGACAATCAACTGCTCGATGACCTTATTTTCCAGACTTAAAACATTTTCTAGTAGATTTTAGGCAATCTCCACCTTGCTTCTTTCCACACATTGAGCATAAAGAAACATTCATCTTCTTTTCACCATTGTTCTGAGATTTCTCCTTGAACTCCATCTTTCATTTCTTGTCAAAACCATGAGATGGATATGTAACGCCAACTTCCATTTCTACCTTGATAGCACAACGCACAATTTCTTCATAGCTACTGAAGTCTCTTATAGCTAATGCCCTTCGAAGACATGGTTTTAAGCCACTGAAAAATCGATCAACTTTACTTTCAGGTTGGATGATAAAGCCTGATGCATACCTTGCATTTCTTGTAAAATTCTCTTCATATATACCAACAGATTCATCATCCTTCTTCTTAAGCTCAAGAAACTCCTTTTCCATCTTTGTTCGAAGAATACGAGGGATGTACTTATGAAAAACAAGTTCTTAAACTCGTCCCATTCCATGGATTCAATTTCATCTCTTTTCCTCATATTCTTGATAAGATTCCACCATTGATCAGCATCACCTTACAAATGATATACTGCTAAGATGACTTTATCATGCTCAGAACATTGTAGAACTGAAAATATCTTTTCAGTAGTACTGATCCATTGTTCAGCCACTAAGGGATCAGAAGACCCACTGAATGAAGGTGGACGCCGCCTCATGAAGGATTCAAAAAAATGTTGCTCCTTTCTATGCTCATTTTGAAGTCCAGAATGATTCATATCTTGTGTAAGTATAGAAATAATATTGTGTACTCCATATCCAATGACATTGGTTTGGTCAGGAGGACAATCATTTCATTGTCCATTACATTGATCAACACGGTTCCTTCGGGTTCCAGCCATCGTCTAAAACCCAGAAATAATAGTGTGAGAGGCAAATACCATGCTAGGGAAAATAACATAATAAAGGGGGAGTACCCTCAATATCTAACATCTTAGGTTTAATTCTATGATGGTTAGCACAATTCAAGGACTATAACCTATACATATACTTATAATAAGGTAAATCCCTAGACATACCTTAGAAATATCTCTAGGGATTTCACTAAAGTTGTTCGCATCCTAGTTTCTAAAGGTTGACTAAACCATTCCTCTGATACCAACTGTAGATACCCAAAGCTTGATGTAAATGGACATTACATTACTTTTGCGCAATATCTAATACATAACAAAAACAGACACACAAGGACCGTAATTGTTTAGTGTCTTTGGAAACTTGGAATATAAACTTCTAATCATATTGAAAGATCCTTAACATCTCCCATAACGATCCTCCCCTTTTTGTTTCCTTACCTAAAACCTTTCTTTTAATCCTGGGGGAAAAGAAAACATAAAAATGGTGAGATCAAATGCTCAATAAGGGTAATAATGGAGAAAATAAATCAAACCATATACATTTGAACTTAAAAACATGAACATAATATTTAAACATCAAAATCCTGATCAATGACATAAAACATGGAAGTACGTAAGGCATAGATCATAATGAATCATCAATCATGATAAAATAGCATAGAAATAAAGCATGTAATTGCAGCATCCATTAAGAATATGTAATGATTTCCATAGTAGCCAAGGCATTAATTCCATGACCATCTTAGTGGAAAAAGTCCCTCTCTGAATCGAGTTCACTCCTCGTTTTAGTCCTGTAACACTGAACTGGATTAACTTATCGTTCCATCCATGCCTATCTCGTGAGATGTAAATCTTTACCAAAAGTATTGGAGGGAGATATAGTTCCCACCTATCTCATAATGAAATCATTCTTACTTGTGCCACAAAATAAACATACATCATTCATAATAACCCAATAAATAAAATGGGTTGCATAAACAACATCCCATTATGACATAATCCTTATAAAAGAAATGGATAACATTTCATAATAAGAAAAGTAAAACCATGTAAATCATAGAGACATTATACTTGAAACATACACATATAAAATAATGTCATCTTAGATGGAAAATGGTTTTGATAAAACACTTGAAATGAAATCTTGAGGAAAATATCCTTTCTTCTTCAAAATCATTTTCTATTCACAAAATTTCATGCGCTTTTAAAAGAAAAGGATTTTGTTGAAAATATTCATGAAATATTTTGGAGGAAGTTTCATGAAAATAAGGCGTAAAAATACGTTCACGCCGTATAAGTTAAATATAACAATCTCCTCGTACTTCTGTCGGAAAAGTCAAAAAGTACCTCGTATGGTAAACAAAAGAAATATTCCTTCCATACGATGTGGTAAAAGTAAGAAAAGGGTAAAATTTTCTTAAACATACATGGAAGGAAATTAAACATTTTATGAAAACATTTTGAGAGCATATGGACATGGATAATAAACATGACCCCCAGTAAATACTTACGAGTAAACAATCTCGGATAAGATTGAGATTGGAATAATTATCCCTTACCTTACGTCCTATATACTTCGTATGTGTCCAAACCTCCTGTATAATGATTTAAATATTGTCATTGACTTATTACAGAATCATATTCATTGTTATGATGTCATATATGGTTCACTTATGACTTTATATTACCCGTTCTTTTGTAAATTCCATGCTAAAGAGCGTTTTGGGTAAAATCGTTTCATTTGTCATTCGTGTTTTGACTTGTAATTATTCATATGATTACATAGATCATGATTACTAAATTCCAGAATGTAAAACATGATTTATATATAATATATATTCAGAATATAAATATATATAATAGATTGATAAATGGGAAGAAATACACCGTTCATGGAGACGGTAGGCTGTACGTACGCATGAACATTGTTTTCGTTTCCTTATTGAGTTGAATGGAATTATATAGATGACATACATATATATATACATAAATAAAGTAGATTTATAATTTCATATATTTCATTATTATTGCTTATATATACTTTATAATCATTCTAAAATGGTTAAAATGGAGAATGAATCTCATCGCATCGTGGAGACGGTAGTCCTTACGTACGCACGAGCGATGATATCGTTTCCATGATTGTGGAATTTTATTGGAGTGTATGTATACTATTTCATAATCAACAACACATTACAATAATCATATATAGTTATTTATTTGCACCATTATACCCATCCATGTAAGGTGGTGGTGGGAAATAGATTACACCACGGCGTGGAGATGGTATTCCGTACGTACGCACGCGTGGTGATTTCATTTTACGTAGGATGGATAGAGGGTGAAATAGGGTTGTTTCATACTTATAAAAACATATCCGTATATGAGTGATACTGATGTTTTTACTTCATAATGAAACAACTAAAGAAGAAGAATTGGATGAAGAAATAAAGTTGAAAGAATCGGTAACGGACATTACATCTTCTTTGAAGTGCCTCTTTGAGACCTCCTTTTAGGGCACTGAAATTGGTCTTTAAAGAAGACCAGGACCTCTAGTATGTTTCTAGGGGAGTGGAAAAGAGAATTTTCCAGGGGTTGGTCGAGCTTGAAGGCTCAATGTGGTGTGAGGAAGAGAGGGAGGAGGTGTCTTTTTATAAGGGAGGAGAGGGGAACCTTTGGAAAAACTCAAAATATTATTTTATTATAAAGTCATATTCCATTTTTAATACCTCAATATTAATTTATTTCTAAGATAAAGTGGTGATGGGTCGAAATAATCTCATCAAATAGAATTTTGACAAGTTTAGGTTTCTATTTAAACCTTATCATTTAGATTTAACTTTAAGTTAAATAATTTTTCTTTTACCGTGTCTTCTTGTTTTCTTACACTATAAGGTTAATAAACATACTATAACAAGCCAAACGAACCCCAAGCTATTTATTATGAATATATATAACCTTATATAAGTCATTTGGCTGAACCTTATATTTTTATGAATAAAATAACAATTAATAATATAATATTTGTTTTAAAAACTATTTTATGTCAATTTTGACACTATTTGGTAATTGATTTTTGTGAAAATCATAAAAGAAATATTAGTTCAAAAAAAGTTACTTAAATAAATAATAACATGTCATATTAATTTATTGATTTATTTTAATTCATGAAAATTTTAAAATTACATTTATCTGGGTATTTATAACATCAATTATGTCAATATTTCATTAATAATATAATTATGGAATCATCATTGTGTCATAAATAAATTAAATTATTTGAAGTATAAAAATTAAAAATAAAATACCATTATGTAGGAAATATTTTTATCTTTATAATTAATATTTATAGTCTAATTTATATTATGTATAACCTTATATTAAAAATTATTGACTTATTAAACTTTGATTTTAACTATTTTAACCCTTCTTTAAATAAATTAATATTAAATGTCCTAATCTAATACAAGTAGGCCTAAATGGTAATATTTTATTCCTAAGGTTGTTTTTGGTCGAATTACACTTATCCAATAGAATTAGGACATGTGTTAGGGTAATAATAATATCATTTTTACCCGTACTTACCATATTTACTTTTAACCGTGGTAAAAAAAAGTAAAAAGTTACTATTCACCAAAAATTATTTTCATCTCATTGAACTACATTTTACTTAATGAAATCAACCGTGTCTCTCGAATTTTTTAAATTCCATTCAAAGAAGCTGTAAAATTAAGTTTTATGTAAATTTGCAAATTCTCTTAGGAGGTGGGTAAAAGACGGTGAAAAGTTCAATTAAATTTTTATTTATCTAAAATTCTTATAAAATTACTCCAATGAATTGCATGGAACTTATATAGGTATTATGTATCAAGTTTGACATAAAATAAATTTAAATAAAATAAATAATTATTTAAAAAAAAGTCAATTTTTAAAGAGTAACCCAGTGTTTTCACTATTCATCAAAAATTGAAAGTTTTCAGAAAAATACCAAAATTTCACCCTAGGATAATTTCGATATTTCGAATACAAAAATGAAGTCCATTTTGAAAAAAAACTTATAAGATTTCAAAAAGTGGTTATTACTATTCGTAACGGCTAGTTTTAGTAATATTTTAATAGTATATCGTTGTTTAGTGAAACTAGGTATTGCGTACAACGCAAGCTATCGAGGAAGGTCGCGATTGCGTGTAAAGCATGCCAAGTCAGGGTTGCGTGTTGTGAAAGTATCCTTCATTGTTTTTTATAACAGAATCCAACCATATTTCATTTATACATTGAATATATATATATATATACACTCAATGTTGTGTAGAATGACTTCTATCAAACGAACTTGATATTTTGTGTAACACGATCCAAGAATAGTGTTGCGTATACTGCAAGCTAATACGGTGTATAGAACAAGATAATCATAGTGTAGTGTATAATAGAACACATCACAAAAATTAAAAATAATATATCTCATAAAATCTCGGGTTGTTACAGACCTCATCTAGATGAATAAATATAATATAAGTTTAGATTTATTCAACAGTACATAAGATCAACTCCTATTCGACAAAAACAATATGTTGAAAATTGATGAAATACTATAGATTTTGAAGGGGTGACAAGGTATTTCTACAAATATCTCCCTGGAAGAGGGTGATGGGATTTGGATAGAATGGAAATCCAATCCCTAAGCATATCATTCCTTTTTAAAATTGCCATCATGTTGGTAAGGTAACTTCTTTATTAGCTCTTCCCTAAAACCTCTCTAAAGGTCGTGGTGTGATCCATGCATATTTTCTGAGGAAGTAAATATATGATCCTTCGCATGTAATCAACATATAATTACTAATCTTAGAGAAATAAATTTCATATGTAGAAAATCTATTGGCATTGTGGATCATAAAAACAATTTCTATAAAATAAGAACAATCACTACGTATAATTTTTATGGTAACCCATCAATTTGAAGAGGTTGCGTAGGAACCTATGGTTGTGATGATGTATAGGTACCCTCATCCATTTTTATCAGAGTGATTAATTTTTAGAGAGAAATTCATTTTAATGTAAGTATAATGTAACACCAAGATGTATTTATGAAATAATTTTTTTTGAAATAATTTTATTTCCTTGATAGCTTGCGTTTCCCGTGACCCATGTTTAAACGAACCACTAGACACTATTAAAATTTTATTAGTATAAAATTTTTATTATAACCTAGTTATAAAATTATTGGTAACAGTTATTAATAACCAATATATGAAATAAATTTAATGTTCTAACTCAAAATGAATGTATTCGTAAGTGAATAGAAAATAATCACACATTATTCTTAAAAATATATTTTCTTCAAAAATGACTTTTTAATAATTTTATGAATGAAGATTTAATTTTAAACTATTTAGACAAATAATTTGATAAAATTAAATTCATTTTTTATTCATCAATTCAATATTATAAGAAAAATATTTTTTTTATAATTTTCTGAAAACATTAATTAGATGAATTGAACAGTAAAAATATTTACATTATAGAAACTTTATTTTCATTTATTGTACTTACAAGAAAATATTATTTATGGGATTAGTTTAAAATTTTAATTGGTTAATATTCATTTTATATAATCTACTTATTTGGTTTAAAGGTATTTAATACATGAATTTATTAGAAAAACATGTTATGTTTTAAAAGAGCATTTTCCTGAAAAATAGTTTTTCATGGAGTTATGTTGATTTTATTTTAAATTAAGTTTTGAAACTAATGCGACTTAAATTTTGAAATATGGATACCAAATTTATATTTCTAAGTTCTAAATTCATTTAATAGGTCCCATTTTCCAATATGAATAGTGACCTTGGAAAATTATGTTACCATAGTAAAGTGTAAATTGGGTAATTTAGGTTAAAAATAAAATTATAAAGACTATAAAATGACCCTAACACATTGAAAAATTTTATTGGAAAAATATAATTCAACCCTTACAACTTTTGGATCAAAATATAGTTTTTTAATGGACACATTTCTCTAAAAATGGACTATATAATATTTAAATCAAAAAACATCCCAAATTTTCTCTTTCTTGGTCTTAAATATACCTAATGTTTCTACATGGGAAAAAAGGTATGTAATGAACAAATGTGAATGTACATTAATAACTTAATAAGCTTATTTTCATGAAATAATTTTATTTTTTATTTTTTATACCACATAGATGATATTATATTATTTATAATATTTTATTTAATAAAAAGTCAAATATGTCAAATTTATTTATTAATTAATGTATCATATTAAATATTGGGTTAAAAAAATATATTCAATAAATAATATTCCTTTGATTATACAATATTTATCATTAGGATAGTATTTTATTTTAAATTTTTAATGTTGCAATAAATATATTAAAATTTTATAGAATATCGATGTGGCCATTATTTTTTCATATAAATATCAAATAAATTTTATTAAAATTGCTCAAAGATATATAATTTGGGAAAATTAATGTAATAAAAGAATTTTCTAGATCAACTTGACCTATTATGGATATAATAAAATATTTATTTTCTAATTTATGTTGTTATATTGTGTTTTTAAAAGTCCACGGAATAACTAGTGTCAGAATTGGCCCTAATTTTATTTTAACAAAAATATAAATTATTAAATTTTTTTAAAATAATAAAACAAATTAAAAAAACAAAATAATTATAATATGGCCTAAAATTATATAGATGATACATTTTTGGCTCAATTTACACCACCTAAGGAAAAATTAAAACCATTTAATATTGAAAACGTTGTTAATGTTGCTAAAATTAAAATAGGTTAACTAAGGGTTAATCAAAATTATAATATTTAAAATAATTCATAAAAGTGAATAAAATATATTCTTTTGAAAATATAAAACCATATCTCATATTATATTCTAATTAATGAACTTTAAGATGTATTTGAATTTAGATTTACTAATCTTTTGAAAATTTATGAAAGTGTCCATCACCTCAATTATAATAGGACACCTACTCCCTCACTTCTTCATATCACTTTTCGCCATAAATATCCAACCATTCACTATAATTTTCTCTTATATATTTCCCTAGTCACATTATTTAAGATATTTTCTTATCAAAATACCAACCCTAGTGCCCCTAATGGGGGATCTAAAAGAAGTTCACTGAATAAGAGGTAATCATCTGTACCGCCTCTTCCAAGTTTATTTCTTATTTTACTTCATCTTCATGTGTTATATAAATTATAATGTAATAAAAACTATATAATATATACTCTAAGATTTTATTATGGTTGCAAGAAAATTTTATTCCATCATTTATAAATCCTATGAAAATGAATGCATCATGCGTGCGTATGTACGGCTTATAGTCTCCACCCATGGTGTAATATATTTTTCATCACCACTTTAAATGGATATGTTTAATAAATGAAATTATAGATATGTATGTTAATTATAAAATTATAATAATTATGTAATAAAATTACTATACCATCAACATCATTCCCCTTTAACCATTAAGGGAATGATATCGCCGCCCGTGCATACGTACAACCTATCATCTCCACAACACGATGTGATTCATTTTCCATGATAAGAATTCAAAAAAAATTATATAAATATATATAATGAAGAAATAATATATATATATATATATATATTACCATAATTTCATTCTATATTAGAGATAACTATATCTTATTCACAAGAACCTTGACTGACAAGACAAAATATGAATAGGACAATGAGGTAGTTAACCCCTGAAAGAATGATAATAACCAAATATTATTAAAAAAGGATGATAAGATGATAGAATAGGATAATATATGATAGAATAAATATTAATTTTTATAAGGACCCATACTTTACATACATTTTTATACTTAAAAATTGAAGCACACTTATTACAACATATGACAAAACCACAAAGGGCCGTATAGGTATAGTGTCTTTAGAAACTGGGAAACATAAACAACTGGTTCATAAATCTTCTACAGTGTCTCCCATTTATTTCATCATATCTAGGGTCTCTTTTAGCATATTCTACTTAATATCCATCTTCCTGACCTGGGGAAAAGAAAACATAAAAGGGTGAGCTCAAATGCTCAGCAAGGGCAAATAAAGGAAACAAAAATCATATCATATCTTTTTGAAAATCATAACCTGCAAAAGAGTTCATAATATCTTAACATGGAATAAATCATAGAAGTTAAAATGAGATCCCCATAATCATAACATGAAACTTGAAACTTTGTGGCATGCACACATAATCATGGAACATCATTTCTTGTTAGTCATGACTCATTGCCAAGACTATCTTAGTGGACAAAGTCCCTTTCTGAACTGAGTCACCCTCGTTCCAGTCCTGTTTCACTGAAACGGTATAACCTACCATTCCAGCCATGTCTATCTCATGAGATATAAAATCTTTACCCAATGCATTGGAGGGAGATATAGGTCCCAACCATCTCATAATGATACCATTCTTATGTGTGCCACAAAATCATAAATCATATATCATTGCATAACCCATGTAGTAAAAATGGGATTCTTAAACAACATGACATCATAAAACAATTCATATAAAATAAATGAATTCATAAAAATATTTCCATCATAAAATAATCAAATCCATGTAATAATAGGGATAGAAACAGAACCATATATTATCTTAGATGGAAAATAATTTTGATAAAACACTTGAACTCCATTCTTGAGGAAAATATCCTTTCTACTTCAAAAACACTTTTCATTTCTCAACATGTCATAAAATTCTAAACGAAAGATAATTTGATTAAAAATAAACTTGAAAACGTGTAAAGGAAGCTTCTTGGAAATAATTTTTTAAAAATCCATTCATGCCGTATAAGTTAAAAAAAACATTCTTCGTACTTTTGTCGAAAAAGTCAAAAAGTACCTCGTACGAAAAACGACAAAAGATTCCATTCATATCTTTTACTAAAATCTCACCAAAAGGTAAAATTGGATTTAAACAATTGTAGGTGGATGGAAATAATATTACATATTGAGGAAACATGGATGTGGATGATAAAATACACCCCAGTAAATACTAATGTATAAACAATCTCGGATAAAAATGAGATTGTGATATTTCCCTTACCTTAGGTCCGATTTTCTTTGTACGTGTCCAAAGCTCCTGTATAATGGTTTAAATAATGTTATTGACTTATTCCAGAATCATACATATTGATATGATATCATATATGGTCATATTCTTAGCTTCTTGTTAGTAATATTTCATTGTTACTTGTTACTCGGGTCCTTATTGCCTTTTGTTCTTATGTGTGTTTTGCCGAATAAATTCTTATTCTTCTTTTAAGGTTATAGATACCTTATATCCATAATGGTATTAGTGTAACATATATCATATTTATTCATTCAATTCATTTATATAATTACTATGTAATGATGATCATGTAGAATGAGGCGCATCACATCGTGGAGACGGTATTCCGTACGTACGCACGAGAGATGATATCGTTCCTATGATCGTGGAACTGTATTGGAGTATATATATATTATTTCCGTATCAATATTACTTTATAATAATCATAAATAGTTACTCATTACACCATTATACCCATCCTTGTAAGGTGATGGTGGAAAATAGATTACACCACGGAGTGGAGACGGTATTATGTTCGTACGCACACGCGGTGATTTCATTTTTCCGTAGGATGGATAGAAGGTGAATTAGGGTTGTTTCATATTTATAATAACATATCAGTATGTAAGTAATACTGATGTTATTAATTTATCATGAAACAACTAAAGAAGAATATTTTTAAGAAGAAAGAAATTGAAAAGATCGGTAATGGATATTACCTCTTCTTTGGAACGCCTCTTTGAATCCTCCACTTATGGAACTAAGATTGGTCTTTGAAGAAGACCAGGACCTCTAAGATTATTCTAAGGAAGTGGAGAGGAGAAAATGGCAGGGTTTGGCCGAGCTTGAGTTCTCAAATTGGTGTGAGGAGGAGGGGGAGGAGGTGCCCTTTTATAAGGGAGGAGAGGGGCACCTTCGGAATATCTCAAAATATTATTTTATATTAAAGTCAAAATCGGTTTATAATGGTTCCAAAGGGTCTTATTTAGAAGCTAAAGTGGGTATGGGTCGAAATAATATCAACCAATAGGATTTAGACAAGTTTAGGGTATTATTTTAACCTTATCAATTAGATTTAACTCTAAGTTAAATAATTTAACTTTTACCGTGTCTTTTTGTTTTCTTTCACTATATGGTTAATACACTTACTATAACAAGCCAAAAGAACCCCAAATTGTTTATTATTAATATATATATCCTTATCTAAGTCATTTGGCCGAACCTTATATTTTTAGGAATAAAATAACAATTAATAATATAATATTTGATTTAAAAACTATTTTGTGTCAATTTTGACACTATTTGATATATGATTTTTGTGAAAGTCATAACAGAATTATATGTTCCAACCAAGTTGATTAAATCAACACTAATATATCATAGTAACCAAGAAAATTAGTGGAATTTATAAAAAGTCTCAAATTACATTTATTTTGGTGCTTATAACATCAATTATGTCAATATTTCATTAATAAGATAATTACTGCATCATCATTGTGTCATAAATAAATTAAGATATTTAATGTCTAAAAATTAAAAATAAAATACCATTATGTAGGAAATCGTTTTATCTTTCTAATTAATATTTATAGTCGAATTTATCTTATGTATAACCCCATATTAAAAATGATTTACTTATTAAACTTTGATTTTAACTATTTTAACCCTTCTTTAAATAAATTAATAATAAATGTCCTAATCTAACCCAAGTGGGCCTAAATGGTCATATTTTATTCCTAAGTTTGTTTTTGGTCGAATTAAACTTATCCAATAGAATTAGGACATGTGTTAGGGTAATAGTAATATCATATTTACCCTTAGTTACCATATTTACTATTAACCGCGGTAAAAAAATAAAAAGTTACTATTCACCAAAAAATTATTTTTATCTAATTGAACCACATTTTACTTACTGATATCAACCGTGTCTGTCAGATTTTCGAAATGCCATTCACAGAAGCGGTAAAATTCAGTTTTATGCAAAATTCAGTTTTTAACCTACCACTTAGTGGTTTCACTATTCATCAAAAATTGAAAGTTTTCAGAAAAATACCAAAATTTCACCCTAGGCTAATTTCAGTATTCCGAATCCAAAAATGAAGTCCATTTTGAAAAATAAAATTTATAAAATTTCAAAAAGTGGTTATTACTATTCATAACGGCTAGTTTTAATAATATTTTAATAGCATATCGTTGTTTAGTGAAACTCGGTATTGCGTACGACGCAAGCTATCGAGGAAGGTCGTGATTGTGTGTAAAGTAAGCCAAGAAAGTGTGTAGTGAAAGATTCCTTTGATGATATATAAAAACAAAATATTACTCATAAAAATCTCAGGTGTTACATTCTACCCCCCTTAAAAAGAATTTCACCCTCGAAATTCGTCACTTTGTAACAAACAGATGAGGATACCTCTCCCTCATCATATCCTCAAGCTCCCAAGTAGCTTCTTCTAATTGGTGGTTCCTCCATAAAACTTTCACCAAGCGAGTGGTCTTGTTTCATAAGACTTTTTCGCTACGATCCAGAATCTCTATCGGCAGTTCTTCATAAGAAAGATCTTGCTCCCGCGGTACAACTTCTGAGCTGAGTACATGTGAAGGATCTGGTATGTACTTTCTCAGGAGAGATACATGGAACACATCGTGAAATTGAGAGAGATTCGGTGGAAGCGCCAATCGGTAAGCTACCTTCCCAACACGATCCAGTATTTCGAAAGGACCAATATATCTAGGGCTCAACTTCCCCTTCTTTCCAAATCTCATAACCCTCTTCCAGGGAGATATTCGTAAGAACACTTTATCACCCACTTCAAACTCTAGGTATTTTCTTCGATTGTCGGCATAACTTTTCTG
Organism: Viscum album; assembly: GCA_963277665.1. Taxonomy (NCBI): domain Eukaryota; kingdom Viridiplantae; phylum Streptophyta; class Magnoliopsida; order Santalales; family Viscaceae; genus Viscum; species Viscum album. The sequence goes on along the minus strand of OY728138.1, from coordinate 631,937,938 downwards.
TCGACTCTGACCTGCTCTTATGTGTTGTTGAAAAGATCTGACCTTTTCTACCATTTCATCAACAAGATCAGGTCCTAATAGCTTTCTTTCCCCAACTTCATCCCAGCAAGTTGGAGTCCTGCATTTCTTTCCACAGATAGCTTCATAAGGAGCCATCTGAATAATGGAGTGAAAGCTATTATTATAAGAAAATTCCACCAAAGGTAGGTGTTGATCCCAACCTCCTTTGAAATCCATAGAGCAAGCTCTCAACATATCTTCTAGGGTTTCAATTGTTCTTTCAGACTGACCATCTGTCTAGGGATGATAAGTAGTGCTGAAACTCAACTCTGTATCCAGAGTATGCTGAAGACTTCGACAGAACTTCGAGGTAAATCTCGGATCCCGATCAGATATAATAGAAAGTGGTACTCCATGCAATCTTACCACTTCCTTTACATATATCCTGGCAAGCTGATCTAGAGAGAAATCCTCTCTAATAGCAATGAAGTGTGAAGACTTTGTATGATGATCAACTATGACCCAAATAGCATTATTGCCTTTGGATGTTTTAGGAAGTCCTATGACAAAGTCCATAGTGATGTTTTCCCATTTCCATTCGGGTATGGGTAATGGTTGTAACATCCCCTTAGACTTCTGTCTCTCAGCTTTAACTTGTTGACAAACCAAGCATCGAGAGACATATTCAGCAACATCTCTTTTCATGCCATCCCACCAGAAGTACTCCTTCAGGTCCCTATACATCTTCGTGCTTCCAAGATGAATAGAGAATGGTGAACTATGAGCCTCATCCAGCAGCTCCTTCTTTAATTCGGGGATGGGAGGAACACAAACCCGATTCCTGAACTTTATTATCCCATCACAATCATGGTTGAATTCAGGAACATTTCTCACCTTCTTTTGTAACTCGACATCTTCTTTCTGTGCCTCTTTAATCTTCACATGTATAGATGGTTGAACATTCATTTGAGAAAGATAAGATTTTTCCCCTTCCATTATAATTCCAAGATCCATCCTTTGTAAATCCATAAATATTGGATCTTTTGTGATCCTCATCATGGATAAACTAGCATGGTCTTGTCGACTGAATGCATCTGCCACCTTGTTTGCTTTCCGAGGGTGGTAATGGATTTAGCAGTCGTAATCCTTAATCAGCTCCAACCATCTTCTTTGACGGATATTCAACTCCTTTTGTGTGAAAATATACTTTAAACTTTTATGATCAGAATAAATATCACACCTTTCACCATAAAGGTAATGCCTCCAAATTTTTAATGCAAAGATTACCGCGGCCAACTCCAAATCATGTGTTGGGTAATTTTGCTCATGTATTTTCAACTGTCGTGAGGCATAAGCTATCACCATATCATTTTTCATAAGAACACACCCTAATCCCTTCTTGGATGCATCACTATAGATCACAAACCTTTCTCCACTACGAGGCAGTGTGAGCATAGGTGCACTGGATAACCTTATTTTCAACTCCTTGAAATTCTCTTCACATTCCTCTGTCCAAACAAACTTAACTCCTTTCCGAGTCAACTTGGTGAGTGGATTAGATAATCGTGAAAAATCTTTTACAAAACGTCGATAATATCCAGCCAAACCAAGAAAACTTCGGATCTCAGTTACTGTTGTTGGTCTTGACCATCTTTCGATAACCTCTGTTTTTGCTGGATCCACAAATATCCCCTCTTTTGAGATTATGTGACCCAAAAATGCAACTTTTTGAAGCCAAAATTCACACTTGGTAAATTTGGCATAAAGCTTCTCCTTTCTCAGGGTCTTCAATATAATTCTCAAGTGATCTTCATGCTCTTCCTTGCTCTTTGAATAGACAAGAATATCGTCCATAAAGACTACCACAAATTGATCAAGGTAGTCTCTAAAGACTCTATTCATTAGATCCATGAAGATAGCAGGGGCATTAGTAAGACCAAATGGTATCACTATAAATTCATAGTGTCTATACCTTGTACGGAAAGCCGTCTTTGGTATATCCTCCCTTTTGACCCTTAATTGATGATACCCTGAACGAAGATCAATCTTGGAAAAGTATTGAGCTCCGCATAGTTGGTCAAATAAGTCATCAATTCGTGGGAGAGGATATTTGTTCTTGATAGTGATCTTGTTAAGTTCTCGATAATCAATGCAGAGTCTCATTGATCCTTCTTTCTTCTTAACAAATAGAACAGGTGCTCCCCAAGGTGACGCACTAGGGTGTATGAATCCATTATCAAGATTCTCTTGGAGTTGCTTCTTCAATTCCTGCAACTCAATTGGGGCCAATCTATAAGGTGTCTTTGAAATAGGCAAAGCACCTGGTATGAGTTCTATTGAAAACTCAACTTCACGATTTGGTGGAAGACCCGGTAATTCCTCCGGAAAGACATCATCAAACTCCCGTACAATGGGCATATTCTTAATCGTGAGTTTCTCACCAACCATTTGAGATAAATAACCTTCATTTAGTGGAATCAATACCCATAAGATGGAAGAAATTTCCACTGGAAGGTTATGTTCATCCTTGCATTGATAGACGATCGTAGATTGATCTGGAATATGAAATGTGACTTCCCTTCTTTGGCAATTGATATGAGCTCCATGTATAGAAAGCCAATCCATGCCAAGAATCACGTAAAATTCCACTAAAGGAAGGATCACAAGATTTGCAGGAAGCACTTTCCCAAAAACTTTGATCGAAGAAGAATTATAAACTTTTGATGTGACTGTTGTGCCATTAGGTGTTGTCACAGCTAACTCAACATCTAATTGTTGAGGTAATACGGTGATACCCTTAGAAAATTTTTCAGAAATAAAAGAGTGGGTGGATCCAGAATCAAATAAAACATTTCCTACTTTAGAGTGTATGGTAAGTGTACCTTTCACCACTTCATTATCGTACTCCACATCACTGATAGAAATTGCATGTGACTTTCCTTTGTCTTTAGCCTTAAGATTTTGTTGACGTCGACCATCATCATCAACCCTTGGATTTGGGCATTGATTGGCATAATTCCCCATCTCCTTCCACTTGAAACATTGAAGTGCAGTAGGTTCATTCTGTATATCCCTTCCTTTGTTTGCATCATTAGACATCTTCTTCCCATTATCACGGCATTCAAATTCCCGATGATCTTCCTTTCCACATTTGAAACATTTAATTGTCCCTTTAAGACAACTCCCTCCATGTTTCTTTCCACACTTTTAGCATAAGGGAAAGATCATCTTCTTTTCAGTGTGCTCTTTAGATTTTCCTTTGAATTCCATCTTCCTCTTCTTGTCAAACCCATGTGACTGATGGGTTACTCCAATCTCCATCTCGACTTTGAGAGCACATCGAACGATTTCCTCGTAGATATTAAAGTCCCTTATGGCTAATGCCCTTCGAAGACTTGGTTTTAACCCACTAAAGAATCGATCGATCTTACTCTCAGGTTGGATAATAATACCAGAAGCGTACCTTGCAAGTCTTGTAAAATTTGATTCATAGGTACCAACAGATTCATCATCCCTTTGCTTCAGTTCAAGAAACTATTTCTACATCTTTGTTCAGAGAATACGAGGGAAGTACTTATTGAAAAATAAGTTCTTGAACTCGTCCCATTCCATAGACTCAATTTCATCCCTTTGCCTCATATTCTTAATAAGATTCCACCATTGATCAGCATCTCCTTCCAAATGATACACTGCTAGGATGACTTTATCATGTTCAGAACATTGAAGAACTAAAAATATCTTTTCAGTAGTACTAATCCATTGTTCAGCAACTAATGGGTCAGTAGACCCACTGAAAGAAGGTGGACGCTGCCTCATGAAGGATTCAACAGAATGTTGCTCCTTCCTTTGCTCGTTTGGAAGTCCTGCATGATTCATAGCTTGAGAAAGTTGTGTGAGCATGGCTACAAGATTTTTCATTCCATCTCCCATATCGTTTGGTTGCTCAGGGGGACAATCATTGCATTGCCCATCGCATTCCGCATTAACACGGTTTCTTCGGGTTCCAGCCATTGACTAAAACCAAGAAGAATAGTGTGAGAAACACTAATTATAATAGGATAACCACATAATCAAGGATAAAATTTCACACTTAAGGTCTTATCCTAGGGTATTCATGGCCATTTCTAAAACACTAAGATTGTGTTCTATGCATAGACTTATCCTTAGGGTTCTTACTAAGGCTTTCACATCCTAGTTTCCAAAGGTTGACTATACCTTTCCTCTGATACCAACTATAACGAACCATACATTACATACATTGTTAATACTTCAAAATTGAAGCACACTTATTACAACATATGACAAAACCACAAAGGACCGTATACGTATAGTGTCTTTAGAAACTGGGAAACATAAAAAACTGGTTTATAAATCTTCTACAGTGTCTCCCATTTATTTCATCATATCTAGGGTCCCTTTTAGCATATTCTACTTAATATCCATCTTCCTGACCTGGGGAAAAGAAAACATAAAAGGGTGAGCTCAAATGCTCAGCAAGGGCAAATAAAGGAAATAAAAATCATATCATATATTTTTGAAAATCATAACCTGCAAAAGAGATCATAATATCTTAACATGGAATAAATCATAGAAGTGAAAATGAGATCCCCATAATCATAACATGAAACTTGAAACTTTGTGGCATGCACACATAATCATGGAAGATCATTTCTTGTTAGTCGTGACTCATTGCCAAGACTATCTTAGTTGACAAAGTCCCTTTCTGAACCGAGTCACCCTCGTTCCAGTCCTGTTTCACTGAACCGGTATAACCTACCGTTCCAGCCATGTCTATCTCATGAGATATAAAATCTTTACCCAATGCATTGGAGGGAGATATAGGTCACAACCATCTCAAAATGATACCATTCTGATGTGTGCCACAAAATCATAAATCATATATCATTGCATAACCCATGTAGTAAAAATGGGATTCTTAAACAACATGACATCATAAAACAATTCATATAAGATAAAGGAATTCATAAAAATATTTCCATCACAAAATAATCAAATCCATGTAATAATAGGGGTAGAATCAGAACCCTATATTATCTTAGATGGAAAATAATTTTGATAAAACAGTTGAACTCCATTCTTGAGGAAAGTATCCTTTCTACTTCAAAAACACTTTTCAATACTTAACATGTCATAAAATTCTAAACTAAAGATAATTTGATTAAAAATAAACTTGAAAAAGTGTAAAGAAAGCTTCTTGGAAATATGTTTTTAAAAATCCATTCATGCCGTATAGGTTAAAAAAAACATTCTTCGTACTTTTGTCGAAAAAGTCAAAAAGTACCTCGTACGAAAAACGACAAACGATTCCTTTCATATCTTTTACTAAAATCTCACCAAAAGGTAAAATTGGATTTAAACAATTGTAGGTGGATGAAAATAATATTACATATTGAGGAAACATGGATGTGGATGATAAAATACACCCCAGTAAATACTAATGTATAAACAATCTCGGATAAAAATGAGATTGTGATATTTCCCTTACCTTAGGTTCGATTTGCTTTGTATGTGTCCGAAGCTCCTGTATAATGGTTTAAATAATGTTATTGACTTATTCCATAATCATACATATTGATATGATATCATATATGGTCATATTCTTAGCTTCTTGTTAGTAATATTTCATTGTTACTTGTTACTCGGGTCCTTATTGCCTTTTGTTCATATGCGTGTTTTGACGAATAAATTCTTATTCTTCTTTTAAGGTTATAGATACCTTATATCCATAATGGTATTAGTGTAACATATATCATATTTATTCATTCAATTCATTTATATAATTACTATGTAATGATGATCATGTAGAACGAGTCGCATCACATCGTGGAGACGGTATTCCGTACGTACGCACTAGTGATGATATCGTTCCTATGATCGTGGAACTGTATTGGAGTATATATATATTATTTCAGTATCAATATTACTTTATAATAATCATAAATAGTTACTCATTACACCATTATACCCATCCTTGTAAGGTGATGGTGGAAAATAGATTACACCACGGCGTGGAGATGGTATTCCGTACGTACGCACGCGCGGTGATTTCATTTTTCCGTAGGATGGATAGAAGGTGAATTAGGGTTGTTTCATATTTATAATAACATATCAGTATGTATGTAATACTGATGTTATTAATTTATCATGAAACATCTAAAGAAGAAGAAGTTGAAGAAGAAAGAAATTGAAAAGATCGGTAATGGATATTACCTCTTCTTTGAAACGCCTCTTTGAATCCTCCACTTAGGGAACTAAGATTGGTCTTTGAAGAATACCAGGACCTCTAGGATTATTCTAGGGAAGTGGAGAGGAGAAAATGGCAGGGTTTTTCCGAGATTGAGTGCTCAAATTTGTGTGAGGAGGAGGGGGAGGAGGTGCCCTTTTATAAGGGAGGAGAGGGGCACCTTAGGAATATCTCAAAATATTATTTTATATTAAAGTCAAAATCGGTTTATAATGGTTCCAAAGGGTATTATTTCTAAGCTAAAGTGGGTATGGGTCGAAATACTATCATCCAATAGGATTTAGACAAGTTTAGGGTATTATTTTAACCTTATCAATTAGATTTAACTCTAAGTTAAATAATTTAACTTTTACCGTGTCTTTTTGGTTTCTTTCACTATATGGTTAATACACTTACTATAACATGCCAAAAGAACCCCAAATTGTTTATTATTAACATATATATCCTTATCTAAGTCAGTTTGACGAACCATATATTTTTAAGAATAAAATAACAATTAATAATATAATATTTGATTTAAAAACGATTTTGTGTCAATTTTGACACTATTTGATATATGATTTTTGTGAAAGTCATAACAGAATTATATGTTCGAGCCAAGTTGATTAAATCAACACTAATATATCATAGTAACCTATAAAATTAGTGGAATTCATAAAAAGTCTCAAATTACATTTATTTTGGTGTTTATAACATCAATTATGTCAATATTTCATTAATAAGATAATTATTGCATCATCATTGTGACATAAATAAATTAATATATTTAATGTCTAAAAATTACAAATAAAATACCATTATGTAGGAAATATTTTTTTCTTTCTAATGAATATTTATTGTTGAATTTATCTTATGGATAACCCCATATTAAAAATTATTTACTTATTAAACTTTGATTTTAACTATTTTAACCCTTCTTTAAATAAATTAATAATATATGTCCTAATCTAACCCATGTGGGCCTAAATGGTCATATTTTATTCCTAAGTTTGTTTTTGGTCGAATTAAACTTATCCAATAGAATTAGGACTTGTGTTAGGGTAATATTAATATCATATTTACCCTTAGTTACCCTATTTACTATTAACCGCGGTAAAAAAAATAAAAAGTTACTATTCACCAAAAAATTATTTTTATCTCATTGAACCACATTTTACTTACTGATATCAACCGTGTCTGTCGGATTTTCGAAATTCCATTCACAGAAGCGGTAAAATTATGTTTTATGCAAAATTCAGTTTTTAACCTACCACTTAGTGGTTTCACTATTCATCAAAATTTTAAAGTTTTCAGAAAAATACCAAAATTTCACCCTAGGCTAATTTCGGTATTCCGAATCCAAAAATGAAGTCCATTTTGAAAAATAAAATTTATAAAATTTCAAAAAGTGGTTATTACTATTCATAACGGCTAGTTTTAATAATATTTTAATAGCATATCGTTGTTTAGTGAAACTCGGTATTGCGTACGACACAAGCTATCGAGGAAGGTCGTGATTGCGTGTAGAGTAAGCCAAGCAAGTGTGTAGTGAAAGATTCCTTTGATGATATATAAAAAAATATATTACTCATAAAAATCTCGGGTGTTACATTCTACCCCCCTTAAAAAGAATTTCGCCCTCGAAATTCGTCGCTTTGTAACAAACAGATGAGGATACCTCTCCCTCATCATATCCTCAAGCTCCCAAGTAGCTTCTTCTAATTGGCGGTTCCTCCATAAAACTTTCACCAAGAGAGTGGTCTTGTTTCGTAGGACTTTTTCGCTACGATCCAGAATCTCTATCGGTTGTTCTTCATAAGAAAGATCTTGCTCCAGCGGTACAACTTCTAAGCTGAGTACATGTGAAGGATCTGGTATGTACTTTCTCAGGAGAGATACATGGAACACATCGTGAACTTGAGAGAGATTCGGTGGAAGCGCCAATCGGTAAGCTACCTTCCCAACACGATCCAGTATTTCGAAAGGACCGATATATCTAGGGCTCAACTTCCCCTTCTTTCCAAATCTCATAATCCTCTTCCAGGGAGATATTCGTAAGAACACTTTATCACCCACTTCAAACTCTAGGTCTTTTCTTCGGTTGTCGGCATAACTTTTCTGTCGACTCTGAGCTTCTCTTATGTGTTGTTGAATAGATCTGACCTTTTCTTCCATTTCATCAACGAGATCAGGTCCTAATAGATTTCTTTCCCCAACTTCATCCCAGCAAGTTGGAGTCCTGCATTTCTTTCCATAGAGATCTTCATAAGGAGCCATATGAATACTGGAGTGAAAGCTATTATTATAAGAAAATTCCACCAATGGTTGGTGTTGATCCCAACCTCCTTTGAAATCCATAGAGAAATCTATCAACATATCTTCTAGGGTTTGAATTGTTCTTTCAGACTGACCGTCTGTCTGAGGATGATAAGCGGTACTGAAACTCAACTCTGTATCCAGAGTATGCTGAAGACTTCGCCAGAACTTCGAGGTAAATCTCGGATCCCGATCAGATATAATAGAAAGTGGTACTACATGCAATCTTACCACTTCCTTTACATATATCATGGCAAGCTGATCTAGAGAGAAATCCTCAATAATAGCAATGAAGTGTGCAGACTTTGTAAGATGATCAACTATGACCCAAATAGCATTATTGCCTTTGGATGTTTTAGGAAGTCCTGTGACAAAGTCCATAGTGATGTTTTCCCATTTTTATTCGGGTATGGGTAATGGTTGTAACATCCCCTTAGACTTCTGTCTCTCAGCTTTAACTTGTTGACAAACCAAGCATCGAGAGACATATTCAGCAACATCTCTTTTCATGCCATCCCACCAGAAGTACTCCTTCAGGTCCCTATACATCTTCGTTCTTCCATGATGAATAGAGAATGGTGAACTATGAGCCTCATCCAGCAGCTCCTTCTTTAATTCGGGGATGGGAGGAACACAAACCCGATTCCTGAACATTATTATCCCATCACAATCAAGGTTGAATTCAAGAAAATTTCTCACCTTCTTTTGTAACTCGACATCTTCTTTCTGTGCCTCTTTAATCTTCACATGTATAGATGGTTGAACATTCATTTGAGAAAGATAAGATTTTTCCCCTTCCATTATAATTCCAAGATCCATCCTTTGTAAATCCGTAAATATTGGATCTTTTGTGATCCTCATCATGGATAAACTAGCATGGTCTTGTCGACTGAATGCATCTGCCACCTTGTTTGCTTTCCCAGGGTGGTAATGGATTGAGCAGTCGTAATCCTTAATCAGCTCCAACCATCTTCTTTGACGCATATTCAACTCCTTTTGTGTGAAAATATACTTTAAACTTTTATGATCAGTATAAATATCACACCTTTCATCATAAAGGTAATGCCTCCAAATTTTTAATGCAAAGATTACCGAAGCCAACTCCAAATCATGTGTTGGGTAATTTTGCTCATGGATTTTCAACTATCGTGAGGCATAAGCTATCACCATATCATTTTGCATAAGAACACACCCCAATCCCTTCTTGGATGCATCACTATAGATCACAAACCTTTATCCACTACAAGGCAGTGTGAGCACAGGTGCACTGGATAACCTTCTTTTCAACTCCTTGAAATTCTCTTCACATTCCTCTGTCCAAACAAACTTAACTCCTTTCCGAGTCAACTTGGTGAGTGGATTAGATAATCTTGAAAAATATTTTACAAAATGTCGATAATATCCAGCCAAACCAAGAAATCTTCGGATCTCAGTTACTGTTGTTGGTCTTGACCATCTTTTGATGACCTCTGTTTTTGCTGGATCCATAGATATCACCTCTTTTGAGATTATGTGACCCAAAAATGCAACTTTTTGAAGCCAAAATTCACACTTGGTAAATTTGGCATAAAGCTTCTCCTTTCTCAGGGTCTTCAATATAATTCTCAAGTGATCTTCATGCTCTTCCTTGCTCTTTTAATAGACAAGAATATCATCTATAAAGACTACCACAAATTGATCAAGATAGTCTCTAAAGACTCTATTCATTAGATCCATGAAGATATCAGGGGCATTAGTAAGACCAAATGGCATCACTATAAATTCATAGTGTCCATACCTTGTACGGAAAGCCGTCTTTGGTATATCCTCCCTTTTGACCCATAATTGATGATACCCTGAACAAAGATCAATCTTGGAAAAGTATTGAGCTCCGCGAAGTTGGTCAAATAAGTCATCAATGCGTGGGAGAGGATATTTGTTCTGGATAGTGATCATGTTAAGTTCTCGATAATCAATGCAGAGTCTCATTGATCCATCTTTCTTCTTAACAAATAGAACAGGTGCTCCCCAAGGTGACGCACTAGGGCGTATGAATCCCTTATCAAGATTCTCTTGGAGTTTCTTCTTCAATTCCTACAACTCAATTGGGGCCATTCTATAAGGTGTCTTTGAAATAGGCAAAGCACCTGGTATGAGTTCTATTGAAAACTCAACTTCACGATTTGGTGGAAGACCCGGTAATTCTTCCGGAAAGACATCATCAAACTCCCGTACAATGGGCATATTCTTAATCGTGAGGTTCTCACCAAACATTTGAGATAAATAACCTTAATTTAGTGGAATCAATACCCTTAAGATGGACGAAATTTCCACTGGAAGGTCATGTTCATCCTTGCATTGATAGGCGATCGTAGATTGATCTGGAATATGAAATGTGACTTCTCTTCTTTGGCAATTGATATGAGCTCCATGTAGAGAAAGCCAATCCATGCCAAGAATCACGTCAAATTCCACTAAAGGAAGGATCACAAGATTTGCAGGAAGCACTTTCCCACAAACATCGATCGGAGAAGAATTATAAACTTTTGATGCGACTGTTGTGCCATTAGGTGTTGTCACAACTAACTCAACATCTAATTGTTGAGGTAATACGGTGATACCCTTAGAAAATTTTTCAGAAATAAAAGAGTGGGTGGATCCAGAATCAAATAAAACATTTCCTACTTTAGAGTGGATGGTAAGTGTACCTTTCACCTCTTCGTTATCGTACTCCACATCACTGATAGAAATTGCATGTGACTTTCCTTTGCCTTTAGCCTTAAGATTTTGTTGACGTCGACCATCATCATCAACCCTTGGATTTGGGCATTGATTGGCATAATGCCCCATCTCCATGCACTTGAAACATTGAAGTGCAGTAGGTTCATTCTGTGTATCCCTTCCTTTGTTTGCATCATTAGACATCTTCTTCCCATTATCGCGGCATTCAAATTCCCGATGACCTTCCTTTCCACATTTGAAACATTTACGTGTCCCTTTAAGACAACTCCCTCCATGTTTCTTTCCACACATTGAGCATAAGGGAAAGCTCATCTTCTTTTCAGTGTGCTCTTTAGATTTTCCTTTGAATTCCATCTTCCTCTTCTTGTCAAAACCATGTGACTGATGGGTTACTCCAATCTCCATCTCGACTTTGAGAGCACATCGAACGATTTCCTCATAGCTATTAAAGTCCCTTATGGCTAACACCCTTCGAAGACTTGGTTTTAAGCCACTAAAGAATCGATCGATCTTACTCTCAGGTAAGATAATAATACCAGAAGCGTACCTTCCAAGTCTTGTAAAATTTTCTTCATAGGTACCAACAGATTCATCATCCCTTTGCTTCAGTTCAAGAAACTCTTTCTCCATCTTTGTTCGGAGAATACGAGGGAAGTACTTATTGAAAAATAAGTTCTTGAACTCGTCCCATTCCATAGACTCAATTTCATCTCTTTGCCGCGTATTCTTAATAAGATTCCACCATTGATCAGCATCTCATTCCAAACGATACACTGCTAGGATGACTTTATCATGTTCAGAACATTGAAGAACTGAAAATATCTTTTCAGTAGTACTAATCCATTGTTCAGCAACTAATGGGTCAGTAGACCCGCTGAAAGAAGGTGGACGCTGCCTCATGAAGGATTCAACAGAATGTTGCTCTTTCCTTTGCTCGTTTGGAAGTCCTGCATGATTCATAGCTTGAGAAAGTTGTGTGAGCATGGCTACAAGATTTTTCATTCCAGCTCCCATATCGTTTGGTTGCTCAGGGGGACAATCATTTCATTTCCCATCGCATTCCTCATTAACACGGTTCCTTCGGGTTCCAGCCATTGACTAAAACCAAGAAGAATAGTGTGAGAAACACTAATTATAATATGAAAACCACATAATCAAGGATAAAATTTCACACTTAAGGTCTTATCCTAGGGTATTCATGGCCATTTATAAAACACTAAGATTGTGTTCTATGCTTAGACTTATCTTTAGGGTTCTTACTAAGGCTTTCACATCCTAGTTTCCAAAGGATGACTATACCTTTCCTCTGATACCAACTATAACGACCCATACTTTACATACATTGTTAATACTTCAAAATTGAAGCACACTTATTACAACATATGACAAAACCACAAAGGACCGTATAGGTATAGTGTCTTTAGAAACTGGGAAACATAAACAACTGGTTTATAAATCTTCTACAGTGTCTCCCATTTATTTCATCATATCAAGGGTCCCTTTTAGCATATTCTACTTAATATCCATCTTCCTGGCCTGGGGAAAAGAAAACATAAAAGGGTGACCTCAAATGCTCAGCAAGGGCAAATAAAGGAAATAAAAATCATATCATATCTTTTTGAAAATCATAACCTGCCAAAGAGATCATAATATCTTAACATGGAATAAATCATAGAAGTGAAAATGAGATCCCCATAATCATAACATGAAACTTGAAACTTTTTGGCATGCACACATAATCATGGAACATCATTTCTTGTTAGTCATGACTCATTTCCAAGACTATCTTAGTGTAAAGAGTCCCTTTCTGAACCGAGTCACCCTCGTTCCAGTCCTGTTTCACTGAACCGGTATAACCTACCGTTCCAGCCATGTCTATCTCATGAGATATAAAATCTTTACCCAATGCATTGGAGGGAGATATAGGTCCCAACCATCTCATAATGATACCATTCTTATGTGTGCCACAAAATCATAAATCATATATCATTGCATAACCCATGTAGTAAAAATGGGATTCTTAAACAACATGACATCATAAAACAATTCATATAAGTTAAATGAATTCATAAAAATATTTCCATCACAAAATAATCAAATCCATGTAATAATAGGGATAGAAACTGAACCCTATATTATCTTAGATGGAAAATAATTTTGATAAAACACTTGAACTCCATTCTTGAGGAAAATATCCTTTCTACTTCAAAAACACTTTTCATTTCTTAACATGTCATAAAATTCTAAACTAATGATAATTTGATTAAAAATAAACTTGAAAACGTGTAAAGGAAGCTTCTTGGAAATAATTTTTTAAAAATCCATTCATGCCGTATAAGTTAAAAAAGACATTCTTCGTACTTTTGTCGGATAAGTCAAAAAGTACCTCATACGAAAAACGACAAAAGATTCATTTCATATCTTTTACTAAAATCTCACCAAAAGGTAAAATTGGATTTAAACAATTGTAGGTGGATGGAAATAATATGACATATTGAGGAAACATGGGTGTGGATGATAAAATACACCCCAGTAAATACTAATGTATAAACAATCTCGGATAAAAATGAGATTGTGATATTTCCCTTACCTTAGGTCCGATTTGCTTTGTACGTGTCCGAAGCTCCTGTATAATGGTTTAAATAATGTTATTGACTTATTCCAAAATCATACATATTGATATGATATCATATATGGTCATATTCTTAGCTTCTTGTTAGTAATATTTCATTGTTACTTGTTACTCGGGTCCTTATTGCCTTTTGTTCTTATGCGTGTTTTGCCGAATAAATTATTATTCTTCATTTAAGGTTATAGATACCTTATATCCAGAATGGTATTAGTGTAACATATATCATATTTATTCATTCAATTCATTTATATAATTACTATGTAATGATGATCATGTAGAACGAGTCGCATCACATCGTGGAGACGGTATTCCGTACGTACGCACGAGTGATGATATCATTCCTATGATCGTGGAACTATATTGGAGTATATATATATTATTTAAGTATCAATATTACTTTATAATAATCATAAATAGTTACTCATTACACCATTATACCCATCCTTGTAAGGTGATGGTGGAAAATAGATTACACCACGGCGTGGAGACGGTATTCCGTACATACGCACGCGCGGTGATTTCATTTTTCCGTAGGATGGATAGAAGGTGAATTAGGGTTGTTTCATATTTATAATAACATATCAGTATGTAAGTAATACTGATGTTATTACTTTATCATGAAGCAACTAAATAAGAAGAAGTTGAAGAAGAAAGAAATTGAAAAGATCGGTATTGGATATTATCTCTTCTTTGGAACGCCTCTTTGAATCCTCCACTTAGGGAACTAAGATTAGTCTTTGAAGAATACCAGGACCTCTAGGATTATTCTAGGGAAGTGGAGAGGAGAAAATGTCAGGGGTTGGCCGAGATTGAGTGCTCAAATTGGTGTGAGGAGGAGGGGGAGGAGGTTCCCTTTTATAAGGGAGGAGAGGGGCACCTTAGGAATATCTCAAAATATTATTTTATATTAAAGTCAAAATCGGTTTATAATGGTTCCAAAGGGTCTTATTTTGAAGATAAAGTGGGGATGGGTCGAAATAATATCAACAAATAGGATTTAGACAAGTTTAGGGTATTATTTTAACCTTATCAATTAGATTTAACTCTAAGTTAAATAATTTAACTTTTACCGTGTCTTTTTTTTTCTTTCACTATATGGTTAATACACTTACTATAACATGCCAAACTAACCCCACATTGTTTATTATTAATATATATATCCTTATCTAATTCATTTGGGAGAGCCTTAGTTTTTTAGGAATAAAATAACAATTAATAATATAATATTTGATTTAAAAACTATTTTGTGTCAATTTTGACACTATTTGATATATGATTTTTGTGAAAGTCATAACAGAATTATATGTTCGAAAAAAGTTGATTAAATCAACACTAATATATCATAGTAACCTATAAAATTAGTGGAATTCATAAAAAGTCTCAAATTACATTTATTTTGGTGTTTATAACATCAATTATGTCAATATTTCATTAATAAGATAATTACTGCATCATCATTGTGTCATAAATAAAGTAAATTATTTAATGTCTAAAAATTACAAATAAAATACCATTATGTAGGAACTCCTTTTTGATTTCTAATGAATATTTATAGTCGAATTTATCTTATGTATAACCCCATATTAAAAATGATTTACTTATTAAACTTTGATTTTAACTATTTTAACCCTTCTTTAAATAAATTAATAATAAATGTCCTAATCTAACCCAAGTGGGCCTAAATGGTCATATTTTATTCCTAAGTTTGTTTTTGGTCGAATTAAACTTATCCAATAGAATTAGGACATGTGTTAGGGTAATAGTAATATCATATTTACCCTTAGTTACCCTATTTACTATTAACCGCGGTAAAAAAAATAAAAAGTTACTATTCACCAAAAAATTATTTTTATCTCATTGAACCACATTTTACTTACTGATATCAACCGTGTCTGTCGGATTTTTGAAATTCCATTCACAGAAGCGGTAAAATTAAGTTTTATGCAAAATTCAGTTTTTAACCTACCACTTAGTGGTTTCACTATTCATCAAAAATTGAAAGTTTTCCGAGAAATACCAAAACTTCACCCTAGGCTAATTTCGGTATTCCGAATCCAAAAATGAGGTCCATTTTGAAAAATAAAATTTATAAAATTTTAAAAAGTGGTTATTACTTTTCATAACGGCTAGTTTTAATAATATTTTAATAGCATATCGTTGTTTAGTGAAACTCGGTATTGCGTACGACGCAAGCTATCGAGGAAGGTCGTGATTGCGTGTAAAGTAAGCCAAGCAAGTGTGTAGTGAAATATTCCTTTGATGATATATAAAAACAATATATTACTCATAAAAATCTCGGGTGTTACAATTTTGTTTCAGTATAAATTAAAAACATTATTTAATCCATTATGCTGGTGTTTTAGATAAGTATGAAGGAAATCAGACATATATTAAGGGTCAATATCACTATCTCATTCAAGATTTTTTATATATAGGTATATATTATAGAACATTTATCTTCCATATAAATAATTCCTATAAATGTTTTAAAAAAATATTTTCAAAAAAATTCTTCAATTTTTTTAATTTTATTTTTACACATATGATAATTTTTACTAAATGGTTTTTATGGAATTTTTTTCAAATGAGGTACTTTCTGAATTATATAGTAAAATTATGAAACTAATTTCTTTATATCTTACACATCATGAATAGGATTTTTTGACTTTTAAGACTCCATAATTATTTGTGGCATCATGTATAATATTACAAATTTCTTTTCAAAGAAAGTGTTTCCCTTTTTAATTATGTGGAAAAAAGAAAATTTTCAAAATTGAAGGGAAATTTTCCACATTAGGTTTCAAAATAATTTTCCATAAAAGAATTTTTTTTTTTAAATTACTTATCATTTAATGGGGATATGATCCAATTATACCATTATTATTCATTCTTTTAATGGTTTATGTTTGTGATGGATTGATGATTATGCATACTATTTCATTTCCATGAGTTATTTTATGATGAAATGTTTATGAAACCCATTTCATTTTATGGGCTCTAATATGATGAGTTATTTATGTTATTGTGGAACATATATGTAGGTTCTTCATTATGTTATGGGTGGACCTATATCTCCCTCCATTGCACTGGGTAAGGATTTATATCCCATTATATAGACAAGATTTTAATGGGATGTTAACCTTGTTCAGTAATAGAGGTCTATAACATGGAATAAACCATGTTGAGTAATATTATGCCGGAATAAGGAGTGAACATGGTTTATTAATGGAATGTATATGTTATAATGGTCTTATAAGTGATCTTAGACTAAAACGAAAATGATTTCCTACACTTATGGGTATGCAACAATTTCCTGAATTATGTTATGATCCTATGAATTATGTTCTTTATAATCCATGTATTATGGAATTACATCATATATTATATTACTAAATATCACAATCCTTGATATGTAGGATATAATTTTCAAATGTTATTTTCATGTTCTTATTCCCTTATGTTTATGTTATCTCCCTAATGACCCTTATTAAGCATCAATAGCCACCCTTTTTTGTTTCTTTTCCCAAGGATAAGAAGAAAGTAACTTATTAAGATGTGTCAAAAAGGGTTTCTAGAAATGAACGAATAAGTGGGATACAATGCAGATGTTTTATGAATTAGTTTACTATATTTCCATGTTTCCAAATACAAAAAACATATATAGTTCTTACATAATTTTTTTATATTATGTAAGGAATATTCATCTATTTATATTTAATATTTGTGCATGAATAATATAGGTGGTTATTCAAAACTAATTATTCCCTTAATATAAATCACATCAACAACTTCTAAGAATAACATTGTAATAGAATCATCTCTTCCATGCAATCCGACATCACCATGCTCTCAGGATTATATTCTGGGTTGGTCTTTACCCTCTCAAAAAAATATGATATTACAATAAATGGTTTACATATCATTATAATTTGATCCTATGATACATCCACTATCCTCCCATCCATTAAAATCATTATATACCACTACACCTATGAGAGACTCTCTCCAAACACCTACATATATGGAGTTTCCCCACAAAGAGAAACTACAAAAACATAGAATTTCCGTATGGCATAGGCTATCTCAAAGTAAAATATCTATATATACTCTCTCCAATTCCTATAGAACTAATAGAGAACATATCGGGGTAAAATATATAAAACAATCTTGATTTACATGTGTATGAAAAACTACACTCCAAAAAGATTGTGTTTTCAACACTTCACGATATTTACCGAGGCTGCTAACTCCTGGTCTTCTGGCAGGTAATCTAGACCATGTGGTCAGAACTGATGTAAAATATCCTCAATAACATAGTCTATCTACATTAACATATCTTCAAAAACATAATCTAAGGAATTAAAATATGTTTCTTATTCTATAACAGACACTATAAGTTTCAAAACAGGGGGCATCATCATTCTCCTCTTCATCTCAAGGAAGGCCTCTTCAAACTAATTAGACAACTCAAATTTCATCCCATTTTGGGTAGATATATAATCAATGATTCAAAATTGGATGATTCTTGGACAAATGATATATAGTACCCAAAATCCCCATGAAATTATGATCACAAACACATTCTTGGGTCGTTCCCAAGATATCACCCCCTCCACCATTCCCAGACCACCGAAATATCTACCTCAAAAATTACGTGCCCAATGAACATCAACTCATGAATACATATGTGTAACCTTTATATTTTGGAGTATAATTAATGAAAATTATGTATACAAAACAAAAAAATAGTGTTCCTATTAAGAATTGGTAATTGTTTAGAATATATCTTGATATCACCCACAAATACAATAAAAACAGGGTCAAGATATGGGGTAAAATCCTATTTATTTGGTCCATTAACACCATTGGATAATTTTTTAACTCATAAATAATGAAATAAATATCATAAAGTCCATATATACTCCTAAAGGTGTACTTTTTAATACCCTACTTTGTGATCAATAACAGATGGTGCCCTAAATGATGATCAATCTTGTAGTACAAATGGGATCCCCATAACTGATCAGACAGATCATCAATCCTAGGTAATGGTTGTATGATCATAACCATAACCTTATCTAGATTAGTTTTCATTTGGATTCATACATTATGGGATATCTTCTTATAAAAAAACACAAAACCATCATATGGAGATGTGCTCAGTCAGATAAATGCATTTTCCTCTAAATCCTCAATCTAGGCCCTCAAATCTATCAACTATAATGGTCCCATATAATAATATGGAATCAATTTTAGTTGTTCACTATGAATAATAGAAATCTCAAACTCAATTACACTTTCTATATTAACACCTTCTAATTTTTAAAAAAAACATCCTAGTAAGAATCTACCACTAGAGGAATGATAAGCTTGGATACTGTTGATTCCACAATAAGATCCAATCTTGTTACTCATATTGTAATAGATTTAACCAGAAATGATTCTATTCTAATCATTCTATATCTCTAGTATTACTCACCAGTTGACACAAAAATATCTCCAATAAGTGTAGTAAAAGATACACTTCTATGGAAATAGTTTATTTGTTCCCTATATTTGTTCAACTAGTACATTATATACATCTCATAAAAAATGGTCATTCTATGAATGTGATGTATCACACGTGTATGTAGCTATTAAACACTATGGTATAATAATGAAAATTATTGATAGGGTCTAAATTTGTTCCCATGGGTATGTTACGAGAGAGTAACAATGACAATAACTTAATTGGTAAATCAATTCCATAAACAACATGAGAAGATATGAAAGGTTGGGATAATCTTGTGTCAGACAAATAAGAAGATATCATTGAGGTAATAAATTCCATTACACTAATAAGAAGTCTCAATATACCAATTCATTAAACATCGTCTATCACTTAAATTGATCCTAACTCAAAATCTCGACTCGCATGAGTTCGAGATATTTTTGGTACCTAGGTCTATTGCAACTCAAGACCCCTGCCTGGACCATGACCTCTGCTCCATGAATCTGAATATGGAATATTATAACAAAATCCCTAATGATTTCCCATCCTTCAATACTAGTGAAATATCTTAGTATTCTTCTTTTAAGGTGTAATAAAATTCCCACATTGTCTATATTTTTTGCACCTTGTCAAGCCTCCTCCCACAAAGGGAGTAAATGAATCCTTATAATGCTCTACTTATATTCTACCATGTTGTACCTATTCATTGTTTCTCTTACTAATACTAGAAGACTAATTAGTTTATCCACTTGAAATCTCAGTTATCACCCTACTATAAGCTATAGTAAAACCTTAAAGATATTATGTATCCAGTCTCTTCTCAAAATCATGGGCCTCAAAAAGATTCGTAACACAGATTATCATATCAAAGACCAAAACCAGATGTGTTAGCTCTATATGAAGTCCAATATAAAAAATTATATCCTTGTTAACTACATTAAGATATAAAATGGTAAAAAGTAATGAAATTATGGGAAGTAAATAAATTTTGTATTCACTAACATCATTATTTATCGAAACACCATAAATTCTTATGCTTGGTCTAGCTACAACATGTCAGGAATGAATTAAAAAAAATAATTGTTCCTTGAAGGCCTCCTATGTAAGATCCTCACAGATGTCTACCTAACCTATGACACGAAATACCTTCTTAGTGGATCCCTTCATAATCAATTATTCAATCTTTAACTTCTTATCCCTAGTATTCTCCACCAATTCAAGGATTCACTCGGTGATATCAATCCAATACTCGGTATTCTTAGGCTTATGGGTACCCTATAGTTCTGATATATGCTAAAGCTAGAAGTATTCAGAATATTAAAACATCATCCTATGTTTCCATACACCCAATGAAAGAACAATCTATAATATTGTAGGATTTGGATGATTTACCACCTAAAATATTGGAGAAGGTTTGGCAGAATAATTAGGTGTATCCTTCAGTGTATCCTCTAGTGTACTAGGTGTTTCATCTAGAGAATGAGCAATGTTTCATCTTCGAGATGTATTTTTTTAAAAATCCAAATGAACGACTAGAATACCTATAAAAACATGATTATAATCACAATGTAAGTAGTTATAATTCATAAAAAAGGTATTTCCAATCGGAATACCTCTCGTAAGAGATACCTACAAACAATGTATAACCCTCCTATTCCTACAAAAGGGTAAAAAATAGTCCTTCCTACCAATAAAATAGTCGCAATAATATATATACGAAATATAACTACAAACCTATATTCAACTAATTAATTTCAGTATAGATATATCACTTGAGTAAGGAACAAATATATGACACTCAATAATGAGAAAAATTCAATTCATTTAATTAAAGAACTATTATAGAGTAAAAAATAAGTATATACATATATATATATATGGAATGTGAATTATATGACCCTACTCATGATTAAAGAACATAGCCAAATCCTATAAAACTATAACAAAACTCCCATTAATAGTAAATCATAAGGAGATTTCATATGAGCTGGACTTTCACATTGAAACTCCCCTACTCACAATTCATATGTCCTATCTTTTTTCAACCATAACCCTAAAATAGAAGAAATAAAGTCTCAGTCCTTTAATACCATGTCCAATGCCTCAAACTAAATGTGAGGATCTTACATAAAGTACTATATAAAATCATACATGCCTCCCCATATGCAAGAGGTTGCTAATGGGAGGAGCGGAACTAATGTAATTTGGGTAGACAATACCCTTGGTTATCACATCCTTCATCATCTTATACAAAAAACCATTAACTAAAAAAACATAAAAATAATAATAATAACATGAATTAATTCTATAATAGATATAAAGATATGTCATATAAAATTAATCAACATTATACCAATATGGAAGTTCAAAAATTATAATAGTGACGTTGGAAATGAAAATATATAAAATTAGCAGAATATGTGTCGAGTTTTTCTTGGTATCACATCCATCTCCCATCACCGTTCTCTTTAGTAGCTTATTGTAAGGCCATTTTTATTCAACAGATCTGTAGTCAAGAAGCCAATATTTACATCGATAATATCATGTAATTTTTTAGTATAAAAACAGTAGGAAACCTCAAATAATTCCTCAAAATATGTTCACATATATATATAAGAGAATAAAATGATGAAAAGTTAAATGTGAACCATATAAAAAAATCAAACAAGCACCCAGTGACCATGCACTAACCATTCACCAGAAAACATCAGTCATACATTCCATATCATTAGAAAAATAGAATATAAAATATATTCATAGACAATTAAAATATCATTACATGTAACTTCATCATACTCTAAGGACAATTTTTCCACAATTATGGAATAAATATACACCCAATTTTAAGGGAAATGCATCCTCATGACCCATGGTTTCCAGGTGTCCTACAATGGTATGCACATTTCACGTGCCTAATCAGTGGAATTTCTCTCATACATTATGAATTCACACATTAGTAATTCAAACCAACATATATGGATATTTTTTGAAAGGTGTGTGGCATTGCCATGGGATATGAAAACAAAACATTCTAACTATCCTATGAAATCCATCACCATTAATTCATGTCACCCATGCTCCAACTTTTAGGATATTTCTATGTCTGTCAGAGATATATATAAACCTTCACACCAAACACATATATTCTACCAACTATATAGAAAAGAAAATATAGGAAAAAACATATAAAGGAAAAATATAACATGAAAAAACATGGGTATCAATAGTTGTGTACAAGAAAATGTGATCAAAATAAAACATGGTCTCATAGTATACACACACATCTGATCAAAAAAATATTATGGTATCAAGGTATACTCAAAATCATATCAAAATAATAAATTAATGCCCAACCACTACATGGTAGGAGCTTCCTAGATTTACTGTGAGGAAGAAGAATTCAAAGGATTAACTGAAGAATGATACTCTTTTAATTCTCATGCATCAACATTCTCTAAAAAAGAACGAATTCATAATTATTGATTTAGTATAAATGGATTTATCATACTAGAAACCCAAAAGAAATGAAAAACTCATTTACTCATCAAAAATAATTTGTCTCTATAGGTATATATATTATTGATAAAGGATAGGCCACCAAAATTTGATATCAAACACTAATCAATAAAATGATGATGAATTATCCATTAGATGCTGGTAGAGATACATAGGTATTCCAAACATAGATTATATTTAGGATCAATAACAAATAAATACAGATATTTTATTCTTGAAATGATGTATATAACCTTAAATTAGAACTCAAATCAGTTTAAAATTCAGGATTCCAAAAGGATAGGAAGTGGATTCCTAGAAAACTAAGGGAGGTCTCTCTAAGGGGTTTTGTTTTCATTGTGGTTTTTATTATTAGTGGATTAGAGATATAATTGGATTATTGTAAAACATGAAATTACATTAATGACAGTTTTCTCTCGACTTTAGTAGCTGACTGATGTGCATATAAGATTTCCAAAAATATTACCATGACCATGGGTGCATAAGTGCATCCCCACCAGAAAGTTGGTGGCCTCATTTCAGCCAATGTGCTTCCAATTAGACACCATAATTTAATTAAATCACCTCAATATCCTTTTTCCCACATAACACATCTCAACTGGATGAAATGAAACATAATACATCATAATTTAAAAACCAACATGCTTATTGAAATGAGAAGGTCACATGTTACTCCTTGAAATTTTATAATAAAAAAAACTTAAAACCAATAAAAACAATCCAAATTCATTGTAACACGGGTTTTCCACATAAAGATTTTCTATAAGAATAGGTAAATATTACATACTATATTTTGAATAGAACTTTCTATATATACCATTACCTAATAGTAAAAAAATACACATTTAATATAATATTGTTGCATCCTCAAACCAATCATCTATAATGGCACTGATTAGAAGATCCACATAACTTTAAGATTTCCACCCAATATTATAGAATCTTTTAACTTGTGGTACGGTTCTGTCAATATCGTGTGGAGACTATAACCACTATAAGATTTCCATATAAAACTAATAAATAAGCATAAAAGAACATCTATTATATATAATAACAATATATGTATTGTTTGATAAGTTAAACATAAAAAAAATATCACCATCTATAATAAGAAATAATGACAATGTAATGTAATATAGTATTAATAGAAATTAGTCTCACTTATTATGTTTATCATATACAATTTTGTTTCTAATATGAATAAATTAATGGAGATATAAATCAAAAATTTGGATTGAATTCTCTTCAAAGAACTATTTCTAAATACATCAATCCATTCCACTCAACCATCAATCACCTGAAAATTTTCTATTCTGAAAACCAAAATAGTAAATTTTCTACTCACCCCAATTTGAATTTGTAGGGTTTATGAAATATACTCATTACTCCTCCTCAAATGGTGTCCCTAAATATTTCAAAAATATATAACACTAAGAATAAAATAATATGTAATTAAACATTAATAATAATACTAATAAACAAGTGTCATATCTCAAATTAGTAAAAAATAAACCTAATGAGAAACCATATATTCGTTAGCCATCACTATTATTGAGTCTATATATAAAACACATAAAACATTTTTAGAAAAAATATTCCCATTACTACCTAACCAAGAATCTAATGTATTTTGGTTAACAAAATACCCAATATTTTCCCAATGAGAAAGATATATTATTTCGTTAGAATCATGACAATATTGACATAATTTTATGCCCACATAAACTCATATTTAACCATTCATAAACCATCATAGATATTAATAAATATATTATATTATCTCTATATAACATAAACATGATAAATAATATATATGTGTACCAGCGATTCTCATTTTAATTTTATGTATATATTCACAATACTACAAAAACCAAAAAAAAATATAAAAGTATTAGATTTTTATAGTGACTAATCCTACATCATATCAAAATTATGGATTTATATATTGTCCAATACCAGACCATATCAAGTACCAAATCAACAAAAAATATAACTCCTTTTCCTATCCTCATATGTATTTTATCAAAAACATTCTTTCTAAAATAAATATCCTCTTACATCTTTCAAATGAATAATAAATCAATCTGGCCATTAAAAATTTATAAATTTCAAACACATCTCTAACCTCATGCTGGAATATTTCTTATATAATTTTCCTATGAAAAAGGGACACTTAATGGGATAAATGAAATAGTGTAAAATGATATTGTTTAGTTCACTATTTCAAAATTCAATTCTTTATATATGTTTCAAAATATCTATAATTCCTTTGTTTGAATTTGTTTAAGAATATATTTTTAATGAATTTTTCATTCATAATTAATGAAAATTAATGATCATTAAATAGGGAAACATGGTGATTCAATTTTGAATAACAGATATATATTCATTTATAAAAAGTGGAAATAAAAATCAATGTCTGATATAAAATATAGGGAAAAGGATTTCAAGAACCCATAAGAAAGAAGAGATATATATCTAGGATTTCATCAAACTAAAATTCAAAGAAAATTATTTTTTCATGATGAAGAAGAATAATATTTATACACCATAATTGAAATAATTATCATTCCCGAATCATGAAATATCAACGAGTTTTTGTTGTATGATCAATTTAGTTTATTACTAAAGTACCACAATAAGATATTTAATAATTTCTGGTTGTAAACCTTAAGAACTAACAAATCCACTAAAAATTTATAATGAAAAATTATTTGATTTGAGGTATTTTGGTACACGTTAACTATCATATGATGATTTCATGTATTTATCCGATTTCTATGGAATACATTTATTTACTTTTGTATTTCTCTTGAGTTTTGGGTGTTCCATATTTAAATTTTTTGTTTTTTAGGTTTTTTGGTAGTTTTTGGACCTATTCATGGTTAATATGAAAATTATAAGGTGAAAGTCGCATGGAAATGAGTTTTTAACACTAATAGTGGACCCTTTCATGGGGAATG
This sequence comes from Viscum album, assembly GCA_963277665.1. Lineage (NCBI taxonomy): Eukaryota > Viridiplantae > Streptophyta > Magnoliopsida > Santalales > Viscaceae > Viscum > Viscum album. The sequence continues at coordinate 631,912,055 of OY728138.1, read as the reverse complement.
TTTGGTAGATGGTTTATCCCTTTGAGTTAAATAAGTTTTGGTTTGGAACTGGTGACTTGGGGAAATTTTATCATGTCACACAGTTAATGTCTAGTGTTTGTTTAATCATGGAGGTATGTGTGTTGAGGGTTTCACGGTTTGCACATGATTTAACTAACAATGAAGACTATGTGTGTAGCTCATGAAACACTATATAGTGGATATTTTAATGTTTTCACACATTTTGATAAATTGTATAAGTTAACCATGAAACATACTCAAGGAAAGGGTATTTTGTGATTTTCTCTTTCTTTTTAATTGGGGATTAATTTCATGGACACCCAACTCAAATTCCCCTAACCTAGATGCCTCCCATTGATAATTGTTTCTCCTCTGAGCTCTTGTAAGGTTATTTTTGCGTTTTTTTCTTGGTGAATCTTCAACAGGTTTGATATGTTATGTATCCCCTCTCTTTCTCCTTTTATTTTATTCCATGTTCTCTTTCTCATCTAACACAAATGGCCATGTTTCCTTGGTTATCATCCCTAGGGTGGTGTGAAATTTTGTGTTTTTTTGTTTAGGGTTCCACTTTATAGATCTTGGCTCTTGAAAACCTAGTAGTTCATTTTTTTTGTCATTGATGCACCATGGATTTAAGGTAGGTTTAAATTAAATTTTTCTTTTAAATTTAAGAATCATTGATTTCATGACTTTCGCACCTTTTATAAATATTATATATTGAAATATGATCCTTTTAATTATTTTTGGGTGTGAAGAATTGATTTTCATTCTTTGTTTTGTTATAAATATTCTTGTTTTGGTTATATTGGGCACACCAAGTGTTTGAGAGAATTTCCAGTTGGATTTTATGAGTGATTTGTTATATAAAAATAATTGATTGGATTTGTAAATATATTGGTTACTTGTGAAAAGGTGGTTTGGGTTCCTTTCATGGGTTCCCCATTTTTTTTTGTTTTAAACAAGCATTGTGTATTGGCTTTCTAATATGGTTTGTCATGTGATGATGGTTAATGGACCATTTGGATTTTTTATAAAAATGGATTTGTCTTGAAAGTGTGATGTGAATGTTTTAAAATAGTTTTTAAATGATTTTTTTGTGTAAAATGGTGGGTTTACACTATTATAGAAAGGTGGATTTGTCTATTTAAAAGTAATTTTTTTGTGGAAAATTCTTAATGGCCCATTTGGCACATTGATGAAAGTGGTAACTGTATATCATGAATACCCTCTGTGGATAATTTTCTTCCCATGATTATGTGAATTATTGGGATTTCCTCATTGAGGAATCCCTGACACCCATTTATTCATTTATTAATAGGAAGGAAAAATATTGATACTTGGAGTGTCTTAGGTTGATTAATTGTGTTGAATTTTTATTGTATATTAATGTTATTGGATGCTCAGTTGGAATTGGTTAGACCATCTCATTTATACGTGATACATGGGAAATTAGGATAGTGAGATAATGTTCTGATATCAATTGTTGCACTGGATTGATTATGCACTAGCTGGCCGGTCATCACAGGTAGATAAATTGGGTTTATTATTATGGGATTTTCCACTCCAGTCTCTCATGAGTTAGGGGTGGGAGTGTCTATGCTACATTAATATTCATCATATGTGGCATGCTTCCAAGGATATCTCTTATGTATTAGTATTTTTTATATTATTCAGGATCTCATAGGCTCACCACGTCTAACAACACTTAGTTGTCTATAGTGATGATTGTGATGCTCAGTTATTCCTAGTTGTTTATTTCCATTTCACTTATTATGTGATAATTGTATTTTTTTCAAGTGTGGGGTATCTATATGAAAAGTGTTGTGTTGGTTTTAAAATTTTTATGAAAATGTTTAAAATAAGATGATATTTTATAATCCCTTATTCTTGTTTTATAATGAAATAATCACTTTCCCCGTGAAATTGTTAACATTTCATTGTTGGAAATAAATCTACTTTTGTAATGAAAAAGGGGTAAATGGGTCAAATTTTATTTTAAAGAGAAACTCTGGAAACAATTTCCTAGATATATTGTATTTTGAACTTGAATTTGAGGTTTCTTTTATTTTAAATGATCTTTATTGGTAATATATTATTCAAAATAACCTACTAAATATTAATACACATGCATATAATTTCTCTGGTATTTATTTTGTGGTGCAGGTCTTAGCTTTGTATGGATCATTATGGGCGATTGTTTTTCTTGGTGTTGGAGAGTTTCCCCTAGGTTAACAAGGATATGTTGGGTTGTCAGGTTCAATTTTGGGATTTATTATGTATCTCGGTTGTGTTTTAATCTTTGTAAACGATTATTAGATGATTATTTATTCAGGTGGGATTATTTGGTTATATTTACACTATTTAGTTATTTTTTTATGTGGTAAAATTGTTGCTTTTTCTTACTCAATTGATTCTCATAACTATTATCCAGCTTATGGGGATTGGGAATGCCATTCTGGTCATATCGTGGAGTGGTTCGGGTAACAGGTCTGATGACATCTTATCTTAGTTGGTGGAAAATTCTATAAGATGAATTAATCTTTGAAGGTCCTTTATTTTTAGAGAGCCATTCTTCATTAGAGTTACCAATGGTGTTGGTGGAGGATTTTTCAGACTCGATAGGTAGTAATTATAATGACAACATGAACCCTTTCTCTTTCTGTTTATAAGGCATCCATGGGATGTCTGGTTTTTTAGGATTCTTTTGGTTCATGCAGATTTTTTGTGTTTGGAATATGAAATGAGGGTTTGTATAAAGGTATCTGTGAGATTACAAGGCCTTGAAATCCTTGTTCAGCCATTTCACGGTCTTGGAGTTCTCTCTGTGATGGTGGTGTTTTTGGAATATGGTCTCCATCTATATGCCAAAGTCACCCGTCGACACTAGTTTCCCTTGTGAGTTCGTTGAGTCATATTGAATCTAAATTTTTTTTTTCAAAACCCTTGTGTTTGAATACAAATTTAAATTTTAATGGTAATGGTTTGATTTTGGAAATTACGAAATATTATTTCTAGAATTATCTTTTTTGTAAGACTTTAGAAAAATGAACTTCTAGAATGTGGCCTCTTAGGTTAAAATGGATGTGAATTAATGAGAACTGATGTTAATAATCAAAACATGGAATTTTAGGAATATGATTATTTTAAGCAAGATTTTTTTTAATTTGTTTTAAATAGAATGGGGTGGGGTTTTAATTAAATGGAGTTTTTGATTGAATGAGCCTTTTTGATCTGTTAGAAAATGTTTTAAATGAAACGAATTGAATTTTTTGGTTGAAATTCAAGGGAATTTACGTTTCAGAGTATTAAAATAGATTAAAACATGGAATCTAAAAATGGTTTTTGACTTGGAGGTTAGTGAGGCTATAGAAGGATTCATCAATTTTTGAATTGGTCTAAATGAAATTTTTTTGGAAAAAATTACTTTTTTTTCATTAAACTTTGCTAAGCTCCATGAGTACTCACATGCATGGATGCATGTGGGAAGTGGTCAAATGATAATGTGGGAGGAGAGTTCTTAGGATTTGCATGGTTGGAAAGTGACTGGTATAGCATGAGTTGATATGTCCCAAGATTGGAATAGAAAATTTCAAGTGTTTAAGATTCTAACAAAAACCATTTGTGAGTGTAAAAAATCAACCAACATTATTTTATTTTACAAATTTTTTAAGATTAAAATTGTGGTGTGTTTGTAAGCCAATGTTTGTGTGTCATTTTTTCTAGTTTTTTGAAGTGTTTTTTAATGATATGCATTCTTGTGATTTTTATGTGATGCTCATATTGTGTGATAAGTTGAAATGTTTTTGGTGAATCAGATTTGAAATAGTGTTTAGCTGCTTTCTAGAAAGGTTTTGGGAATCTTTGAGCAAGTTTACCTTTGTGTTGGTAATTTTTCTATATGAGTTGTTGGTTTATGATAAAGTCTTCATATAGCTCTTTTTTCATGTTGTGAAATGTTTTCCCCTAATGTGATTTAATGAATTTTACCGGTGTGGCTATAGGTAGTTCCCTATCATAAAGCATTCATGTTGATTATTTAATGGATTTCCTTCTCGAGTTTCAAATGTTAATTCAACCTCTCTGAAGGATACCCTAGCATGTTTTCTAGATTATATATCTATTTGGGCTCAACATAAAGTTACTTCATGTTGTAGTGTTTTTATCTGTTATAGAAGTTGTTCTTTATTGTTTTTTGTCCGTTTCATCGGGTTCCTTGTTGATTAGGTTGCTTATTAAGAGTGAGAATGAATTTTGTGTTCAACTTCCAAGTCACTATTTGGGTAAAGGTGTATTTTGTTGACCAAGTGAGTTCTTGGTTTTTCTAGATATTCTATATTTTCTGGTAGTATTGAGTGGTTTCTTGTGGAAACAAAATAAAGAGTCATAATAAGGTATTATCATCTCTGTATTATAAGTAATAGGTTTCTTCAAACATCAAGGCTCCATCCAAAGGCTTATGAGGGAAGCCGTCACATTTTCAGGAATCCTAAGGTTGTAAGGGAGTTTGGATAGGCTTGTGCATCCCCTATTGTGGTGGGTAAATTTCTTTTATTTATATTATGGCCTATATATAACTAAATATTTACTCTTGTTGAGAATACTGTGATGTACATATCCCTCATAAAATGTTTGTAATTTTTCATTCTTCGATGCAAGTTTCTAATCAGTGTCCTTGCATATATGGATCGTGTGATTTGGTTATGGATTTGGTTTGTGGTCATCGAGAGGTGATGATTTTAGGATATTTATTTGTTCATGTTTCATTGTTCTAACCATTGTTCCCCTTCCCTCTCATCCCATTATGTTGGGGGTTTTGGCCCATGTGGAGAATTATTCATGTTTTTTTATCTTGTTAGTTCTTAATGGTGTGGAGAACCAATGTGTGCCTCATTGAAAAACAATCTGGGAAAAATTAGTATTATGTTGATTAAAATTTTGGGGAGTCTATTTGGGCCCCCTATTGGTGAACTATTTTTCTTTCTTTTTGGTTTCAGTTCGGTTGAAGGGACTTTCCTTTAAGGATGTTTAATTTTTGAGTTTCCATTTTGGGTTGTGTAAACATTGGAATTATTTGGAGTGTACACAATGGTTTTGTTTGATGTATGGTTGTGATATTTGTGGCACTAATTTTATTGTATTCTTAGTATTTGGTTTTAGTTTGTTGGTCTGTTTTCTGAAAGAGTTATATGTTCTATTTGAATTTTTTGGGATGTTTTTAGATTGGGAGGTTTGATCTTGTGGTTTTGATAATACTTAGTCATTAATTGATCAACTAAAAAAAGTTTTTTCTTTTAAGGGGAATAAATCATTATGGTGGGGATAATTTTTACACCCATATTTCTTTTTTTTTTCATCCTTTTTTTATTATATTTTTTGATCTTGGTTTTTCTCTTGTGTTTTAGGTGTTCAATATTTAAATTTTATGTTTTGGTGGTTTTTGGTGGTTTTTGGTGGTTTTTGAGCGTATTCCTGGTTAGCATGAATGGTATGAGGAGGAGGTGTCTTGTAAAATGGGGTTTTAATACTCATAGTGGACCCTTTTGTGGTGTATGTTTGTTCTATGTTTTATCCCCACGAGTTAGATGACTTTTGGGGTGAAAAGGGTGATTTTTTTGGACTTTTTCTAGGTATAATGGTTTAGGTGCATGGTTGGTTTAATAATTCAGGTAAGTGTTCAAGGAGTTTCATTGTTTTTGGATGGTTTAACTAACCTTACAGACTAAGTGTGTATCTCTTTCACCACTAGAGAGTGGATAATTGCACAATTTGTGCACGGTTTATTAAATTGTGTGAGATAACTATGAAAACCACTCAATAAAGGGTATTTTTGGATTTTTCCCCTTTTTTAATTTGGTTTTCTTCCTATAAAAACCACACATGAACATCCCTGACCTAGATGCATCATGTGGATGATTCTTTCTTCCCCAAGCTCTCATATGGTTATTTTTTGGTGGTTTCTTGGTAAATCATCACCCAGTTTGAAAGGACAGGGATCCCCTCTTTTTCCCTATTTATTTATGTCCATCTTACCTTTCCCAATAACCCCAGTTTCCATGTTTATCCAATTTTCAATCCTTGAGTGGTGAGAAATTGGGGTTTTTTATTTAGGGTTCCACAAGATACATCTTAAATCTTGGAACCCTAGTGGTTCATTTTTTATAGTGCTTCATTGATGCACCATATATTTGAGGTAGGTTTCCATTAAACATGACTTTTAATTTTAGAATCAATGAATTCATGATTTTATAACCTTACATAAATACTAAATATTGATATATGATCCTTGGAATAATTTTTGGGTGTGAAAAAATTGATATGGTTTCTTTGTTTTCTGATAAATAGTAATTTTTTGGCCATATTGTGCACACCAATTGTTTGAGAGCTTTCGAGGATTTATTTTATGAGTGATATGTGATATAAAATTCATGGTTTCTAATTTTAAATATATGATTGACATGTGAAATTGAATGTTGGGTTCCTTTTATGGGTTCCCCCAAGTTGTTTTGGTTTTAAAAAGGAATGTGTATTGCATTTAGAATGTAGTTTGGAAAGTGACGACATTTAATAACTGATTTGGAATTTTTATAAAAATGGATTTGGATGTGAATATTATAAAATTGTTTTTTAAATTATTTAGATGTTGAAAATGGTGTGTTTAAATTCATTTATAAAAGATTATTTCTTTCTTTTAAAGTGACAGTTTTGTTAAAAATGGTTGATGGGACATTTGACACCTTCATGAAAGTGGTAACAATTTAACCTAAAAACCATTCATCTATAATTATATTTCCTAGTCTAAGTGAATGATTGTGATTTCCTCACTATATAATCCCTAAGACCCATTTCCACATTTATGCATTTAAATGAAAAGAGATTTATAAATGGAGTGGCTTAGGGGGTGTATTTTTTTGAATTGTTATTATATATACATGTGTTTGGATTCTCAGTTGACATCGGTTTTCTCACCTATCTTATATGTGTGACATGGGATCCTAGAATACTGAGTGAATTTTCCAAGAATTATTTTTGCACCGGATTGATTATTCACTATCTGGTGGCCCATAGTAGGAGGATATATTGGTTTTATTGCTATGGGATTTTCTCCTCAGTTTGTCCTGAGTTATGGTGGTCGAGAGCCATTAGAGAGATTTGATCTTCATCATGGGAGACATGATTTTGGGAATGGGTCTCATATATGAGTATGTTATGTATTATTCATCATCTTCAAATATTACCCATGTCTATTGACACATAGTTTTCTGCAGTGATGATTGAGATTCATGGTTATTCTAGTGTTTTTATTTCCATTTCCTTTATTTTGTGATAATTGTAGTGTTTTTATGTGTCGTGTACCTCTCTGGAAAGTGATGTGTTGGTTTTAAAATGTTTATGAAAAATGTTTTAAAGAAGGGAATATTTTATAATCCCTTATTCTTATTTTGAAATGAAATATTCACTTTCCCCTTGTAAATAATAACGTCACTTTAATGGAAATAAATATGGTTTTTTAATAGAAAAAGGGTAAATGGGTCTTGTTTAATTATAATGTGAAACTAGGTAAATGATTATCTTGATATATTCGATTTAAAACATAATGTATATGTTTCTTTTATATAAATGGAATTTCACAAGGAATAGATTATTTAGGCTAGCATACTGAGTATTAATACTCGCACATATAGTTTATCTTGTTTTTAGATTTTATTGAAAGTCTTATCTTGGTATCGATATTCATGGGAGATGGTTTTTCGTGGTGTTAGAGTATGTCCCTATGGTCACATGGGGATGTTGGGTTGTCATGTCCCAGTTTGGGTTTTTTAGCTCAGTAGTATATTTAGCATTGTTAAGGATGATTATATGATTATTTATTCATGTGGATGCATTGGTAATTTTGAACTATTTATTTTATTATTAATCATTGAGATAAATTATTCCCTTTTCTTTATCTATTGATGTAGAGAACTTTTTCCTACCCATGGGGATCGGGAACACCCTTCGTTCCATGCCTTGGACTGGGTTGACCTTCATGTCGAATGACATCCAGGCCTAGTTTATAACGTTCACAAAACTAATTTTTTTCATCTTAGATGTATCCCAGGGTAAGCGAACCATATAAAAAATCATTTTTCCTATTTTTTAGAATATTACAACCATATATCATTGAGATGGAGAGAACAATGTTTCAAATAATTTGATGAAAAATCATTAGAGGTGTATTTTTCAAATAAACATACCCAGATTAACTAGCTGCCTATATATTTTCCATCTATGGGAACAACAAAATTTTATCATATTGGAAGTTTCACACTATATTAGATATCTCTATTAATGTAAACTGTATTGGTAGTTAATCAAAATTGGATTCCTGTCTTCATTGAAAACAACTCTCAATTATAGAAAAATCAGATGCAATACTACTAATGATAATTTGGATTAGATGTATATATTTATATTATACATAAAAATAGTGTCAATTTATATTGTATATATTTATATAAAATATATATTAAAGGTATGGATGTTTTCCTATAAGAGTAAATGTTTCAGTGGGATATTTTTTCAAAATGTTTTATGAGAAGGTAGAGATAGGTACGTCCTCTTACACTATGTTGGATACTTTTTTTAACCTATATAAAAGTGACATGAAGTTATTTTAGTGTCTCCTTTCCACTTTAATTATTTAATGTTTTGATAATTATAATATAAAATATTTCATTTTTTTATTTTTTATTAAAAATTAAATTTTATAAGTTCCTTATTAAAGTTATGAATGTTTTCAAAATCTATTTCAACTCTTACGTGAAATCCATTCTACCATTAAAAAACATTTACAAATTCTATTTTACCCTTATGTAATATATTTTAAATTTTCATAAAATTTTTGAATTATATAAAAATTTAGAATTTCTAGTAAAGAACATTGCATTACCTTTATGAATATTCAGATGTCAAGATTATGCAACATATATGTTTTGTTTTTGATTATTATATAATCTTTAATGTACAGTAATGAAACTTATTGAGATTGATCATAACCTTAGATAGTTTTTATATAAAATTATTAAGTTCATATGAAATATTATTACCCTTATTTGGTAAAATTATTTACTCTTACCCAAGATAAGGAATTTTGACGTCCCTTAACATGAACATTAGTTATAGTGGCTAACCTTTACATGAAATTTTTATTATCATTGTGCAATCACTAGATAACATGTGTTTCCCTTACCCATGTGCTACTTTACCCCTATGTTGTTATTGGAAAACTAAATCTACCAAAACTCCAAGTTAATAATACCTTTCAACAGGCTTAAATTCATTTAGTTAACCATTAAAAAACAAATTAAAAACATGTATTTCTCTTAGGAGTCCAATAAAAATTCATTCTAACTTTATTTAGTGTCTTAAAATTTCATGTTACGCATATTAGTTCATGTGAAATCACCCTTACATATTTATGAGATCCTAATTTTTATAGATTAATTTAGTTTTGTAATTTTCATGGTGTTCTAATTTAATACATATTTCATTCAATGTATAGATTTGTTTAATGATTATATATATTTATATTAATAATATAGAACCTATGTGATGTGTTTTTTATGTATTAAAAAAATATGAGGGTAAGTTCATTTCTTGATTTTAATTTGGTTAAATATTAATCAGCTATATGGTTCTATTCAAAATAGTGATATATCATATTTTCCTATATCATTAGGCTACGTGGATCACATTCGTCTATACAACACATTTGGATATATTAGAATGTTTTTCTATATAATTCAATATTATTATTATATTTGAATATGTTGTTAAAATGCTCACATGAATCTCAGATATTACAGATATCTATGAGATTAACTCTGTTTATTTTTTAGTTTTATGGAAAGTGTACAACATGATTTGTTTATTTGTTACTTATATAAAATGTTTTACTTCATTTTATTTAGAATAATTCTTATCATTTTAGTTATTTTAAAAAATTATCATATCGACTAACAAATATATTTGAGTGTATTTTAATAAATTAAGGGGAGGAAGTTAACACCAAACAAATATCGATTAACTATATGTTTCCTTATTTTTTTAATATTTATAACCATATAATATCAGTGATAATTTTAGGCAAATCTCACAGAAAAATATTAAAATATGGGAGATAGATGTAAAATATTTATCTTTTAATAAATAAATATCAATTGATACATTAGAAAGAATAATTTATCTGATCCATCATATATGATTGTGATATCATGAGGCTATTATTCTAGTGGTAAAATCATCAAGGAGCATCAATGTTTGAATCTCTACTACTGAAGTGATCAATTTTCCATGGAAGATATCTACTTTCACATCTTCTTTTGTCTTTTGTTATTTATAATTCTTCTTGTCTTTATTATTTTATTTTTAATTATTCTATTTTTAATTGTATGTTTAGTTTAGTATTTTCCCAATCAAAATAAATTCAGTATTAGTTATTCATCTAACCAAAAGAAAGATTCTTGTGTTTTGAATCCAAAAAAATTAAAGTTAGTATTATTTGTGACACTTGTAGAATGTTTGTTAATGGTTGTGTCTCAAAATATTATGGGAGGAAGTGTTTGTAATGACCTATAATTTTTAATGATATTTTTTTCTTGAATAATGTCTATTAAATATTATACATGTAAAAAATATAGATAATCTAACAAAATTTTATATCATTAATAAATATCATTATATTAGTCTCCGATAAAACAAATTTAAATTTCTAAATTTTCAAGAAAGGGAAAAAATATGAAATAGAAAAGATAAAATGGTAAATTAAGGATCGCATCAATCTTTTAGAATCATCACTCCCATAGAAAATGCTATAGATATACAATATACTATTATTAATGAAATCAACATCTTTTGAAAATTAAAATATTCCCATAATTGTAATTTAAGTTAAATATAAGTGAAATAATGTAGTAGTATTTATATTTTATAAATAGAGTATGAGCATTGATATTTCACCATTATATTATTGTTGGTAAAATATGAGAGTTGGTCAATATAAATATTGGTCATTATGACTATTGGAAACTATACTCTTTATTTATAATTTTGAAGTTATAATTAGTGTTTATAATTAGTAATGAAAAAGGATAATTGATATAGGAAGGATAATCGATGGCCTCAACTACTAGATTAATTCCCTTTGATTCTCATTCATTAGATCTTGGCTATGTGCTAGCGTCAACGGGGTACTCCCTTAACCAATCCCAATATGAGTTTTAAAAAGTGAAGAATTAATGATATTGTCTGTGGGAGAAGTTCAAGTTTGTGGATATTACCATTCGGTCGATGTTAGCCATGCCACCCCCTGAAACCTCTACCATAACACACCTCACCCTTAGTGGGTATGATGGTGTAAAAAGGTGTTTTATTTCTTGGAATTATTTAACTAATGTGTTGTTTCCATTGTATAAATACATTTTATATTTCATAAATTCCATTTATGAATTTTTTACTAAATAAAAAATATTTTTAATTGTAGAGAATTTGAAAAATTGATTTCTAGACACAAATAAAACTTGATTTTAATTTTTTAATAAATGATATAATTTTTTATAAAAAATATTATGAATTTTTTTTAAATAAATAGAATTTTAAAACAATATTATTTAAATAAAATTGGAAAAAATAATATTTCAACATCATATAATATTTTTATATGTGTCATAAGCTTTACTATGCCATAAAAACTATTACTTTTAAATAAAAAAGGTTTTTTATTTTTAAAAGAAAACATTATGTTATTTGGATAATTATTCAGTTAAAAGAAATGTTAGTTTTGAAATCATAATGTTGAAATTATATTAGTGTGAATTTATTATAATTTTCTAAAATAATGTATTTTTTCATGAATAGTAAAATGCATTTTTGGGTTTTTGGTATGTTTTAGGAGAACATTTTTTTCACAGTGATGGAACATTTAATTAATCATAATCCATGACCAAAAATCTGATATTTTATTAATAATAAGAATTTTAATCTATTTTAATCACTTTTCAAAAATTATATGTCATATTCTAATTTCTAAAATGGAAAATTAGATTTTTTTTAAACAATGACTTTCTGGAATCTTTAATTTCCTATTTTAAATGAGTAATTAAAAATGGTTTTCAGTTATGGTGAATTAGAATATAATTAAAATTGACTCAAATTTCAAAAATAGTGTGCAAAATTCATGGTTAATCTTATTGTTTTTCATTTTCCACAACCTTTTTTGAAGACAAATATTAAGAAATTATTAAACATTCTCACCTCTTTTTATATAAATATCCACCCATTTCACCATTCCTCTTCACTCCTAATCCATATTTCAGAAAATTGTATTTATTATTCCTTATAAGGGGCTGCATAATGCTTCCCCATTGCCCCATGGTTTCATCCTCATGCTTTAGGAATAAATATTCATTGTAAGGGAAATCAACACTTCTCTTTTCAATTGAAGTTCCCTTTTGTGGTCTGTCATTCTATTTACAAAACTAAGTTATCTTTTCCACTTGATATTATTTCATTACATTAATAATAGTATTTTTTCAATGTGGGTCCTTATTTTTCCGCCATTTTAACCTTTTCTAGAACTAGGTTTAATACTCGTCATACTTCCAAATTTACTTCTCAAATTTCTCTCTTTCACAAGATAATTATTCATTTCTTTTTATTTTAATACCCAAAAATATTTCTATTTCAATGGGTATTTAAATAGATATAAATATTAATTTTTGACAATGTAATTTATATTAAAAAACCCCACATATCCTTAATTGGTTTAAATTTTTTTTAATGGTCATGTCTTTAAGGAATTTTATAAATAATGATTTTGATAAGAAACTCATTCATTTTTTTCTATGTGTTATTAATTAAATTATTTTTTATGAACTCTTTGGATCAAATGAAATTAGTATATATGATGATTGTGCCTTGGTAGCTCTTCAATAAATTGGGTAATGAATTTAATATCAAGATATGACATATTTTGTAATACTTTGGTGAATAACCTTTGTAATTTCATTTATGAAACCTTGGAGATAAACCATGGTGAAATTATTTTAATGTCTCATTTAACATTTGTAATAATATTTCTATGTTTTGAATTAGGTTCGTATAATTATATGCCTCTTTTTAGTGACATATTATTATTCCAAATGTTATTATTAAAATGTATCAATATCACATGTTATATAAATATCTCTTGCTTATTCCCTTACTAGGCTACTTGATCACCTCATTCAACTGATTTATGTTTCTAAGATATGAGATACTATAATAGTGACTTAGGGAGAACCAATTAATATATATTTCTAGGGGATTTAGAAGAATATTTTGTGTTTTCATTTATTATGGACCTATTTACAAGAAACTAAAATTTTAAAGATCTTCAATTTTTACCATGTAATGAGAATCTATGTAATAAAAAGCTGGGATACCATAGTTTATATCTAATGAAGATTTTGTTTTTTTGTAGAAATTAGGTCGTCAAAAAATTAGTAATAACCCCAGGGACAAGTCTAAATATAGAAATTTTCTTGGTATTTTTTTGAGTAACCCTTTCTAGGTACTACATGTGAATGTGTCTATGGCACAGATGTACCTAGGGCTAACACACAAAAACACTAAATAAAGACACACTTGATCAAGAACTAGTGAATGACAATGTGACTTGCTTCACACCAAGTTTGACACTCTCAAGGGATATGTTTAGTTAATAAAATTATTTTTATAAACCATTATAAAGGATATATAAAATTCCATATTTCTATTAAAGGAGAATAAAAAATATTTAAGCATGATGTTTTAAGATTTAAACTCCATATATAATTATAAATTTTCTAAAATAAAAACATTTCTCACTATGTTTTTCTTTTTTTAGAAAAATTATGGGATATAGGAAGAACTATGTAATTAATGAGTGCAATGGAAAATGAACTAAGGTTGTTTCAATGGAATCTGTAATGGAAAAAATCATGGGGATAATGAATATACTCACATGAGTTATGAATAGTAAAATGAATCCAGTAAACAGAATAGATTCACCACAAAGGGAAAAACATTCCATTGATTCCATTATGTGTCGATGACCACATTTATATAGTAGATGAATTGAACCATTTATTATAGAAAAATGGATTACCTATATATATAATATAATTCTATACACCATTATTTTGAGAAAGATAAAGTCACCTTGGAAGTAAACCACATAGATTATAATGTTGATCAATGGTGGTTGCTGAATAAAAACATGAATCCTGTAATGGAAATTGATTATATAGTGGGGGAAGAGTTCAGGGGAAAATTTTTCAATAAATATTTTCCCTGTTCAATGTGAAAAAAATGGAGGAGGAATTCCTAGAGCTAAATCATCAGGAAAATGAATCTGTAGGAAGACATGAGATGAATGTTTTGTGGATTTCTCAAAATAATTGTTTCTTTGTATGGATCCCATGAGAATTTTTGATAGATTCTTTAGTGGATTGATACCCCATCTGTAGAGGAATTTAGAAAATCAAGACTTTGAAACCTATGGAGAGATTTTTTTTGATTTCTATAATGGTTGAATTAATGTTTGGATGGATGCAATAGTCACATAGGTCAAATGAGAAGAAGAGTGAAATGGATCCAAAATCAGAAATCAATATTGATCATGGAAGACGAAGAAAAAAATTCAACATCCCACAAGAAAAAACTGAGGGAATAAAAATTCAGGGAACAGTTTTCTAGGGATTGGAAAGTATTGAAAATGTGAAATATATGGTAATATATCACCAAACTTTAAATGGGTGGTGAATCCTCAACTCCACAACCCTAAAGACAAAGGTAATATGGTTTAGGCCCATTAAAAATATTAATGATTTGTTTTTGGATAGCTTGTGAACTTTTCTAATAATTGAAAAAATGACAATATAATAGAGGGAAACCACTATCAACCTCTTCTTAGTCCAAGGGATAAAAGATGAGCCATTTCTATCACGACAGCTGATGTAGAGGTTCTAAATTATGTGGTGGTAGGTACACTCATTGTGATATCAAGGCTAGAATGTACATTTCTTGATTCTGGTTCTGCCATTTACTTTAATTCATCCATGTTTTCAAAGTGTATAGAATCAGTCCCTGAATTTATATATATAGAGTTATCAGCCATGACTCTTGGAGGGATTATCCTAGAATCAACATTGTATAGAAACCAGTATTAAAATTTATGAGTAAAATATCATTGAAAATATAATACTCATTCCCATGGTGGAATTTTCTTCTTTACTAGGGATGGACTGTATCTCAAAGTATAATTCTAAGATCATTGGAATATGTTAATAAATATCTATTGTCTATAATAGTAGAACTACAGTTATTTTCAAATAAGGGATATCTCAGTCGAAATTTTTTTCTAGAAACACATCCCATTGCCTTCTTTATGGGAATTATCAGTGAATATGGATATGTATATGAAATTATAATGATAGAGAATGATCCCATCATTCAATAATATATTTCACATTTTCTGAAGATTTACGTGGACCTCCCCCAAAAAGTTAGGTATATTTATCTATTGGAATCATACCGAATTCATGAAAATATCAAATACCATGTATATAATGAAAATACGGAGTAACAAAAACTAAAAAAAATCACTATATTTTGTGTGAGGTATTTATCTGACTAGGTGTGTCACATTGGGGAGAACATTTTAATTTGGAAAGAAAAAGGAAAGATCAATGTAGCTATGCATTGACTATGTAAAACATAAAGTGATCATAGTAGAAAAAAATTACCCACTCCCAATGATTGATTTTTTATTTGATCACCTTCATTGGGCTCAAATGTTCTCCAACATTGACCTCAAACTAGGGTATCATAAATTGAGGGTGAAGAAAGAATATATTGATGAGACTAACTTCTGAACCAAATATGGGAATTATGAGTTTTTCATTATGCCCTTTTTCATTACTAATTCTCCTGCTATATTTATGGATTTCATTAATAGTGTCTCTATTGACTACCTTAATAAATTCATGGTTATTTTTTGATGATATTATAATATACACTTAAATATATGATGAGCATGAAAAATATCTAAGGGTTATATTGAAAACAATGTGGAAAGAAAAGCTATTTGGAAAATTTATAAAATATGAATTCTAGTTATAACAAATATCAATATTGGGGAACATTGTAACCAATGAAATATACTCACTTGACCCTATTAAGATGAAGGCTATAGTGGAGTGGCCTCATCTATCAATAACAATGGATATTTGTAATTTCATTGGTTTGTCCATATAGTATAAGTGTTTTCTGAAGTATTTTCACTAATTTATAATCCACTAATAAAATTTCCCTAAAAAAGAGATAATTTCATTTGAAAAAGGGGTGTGAAGAAGTATTCCTAGAACTAAAGAAGAGATTGGTTACTACACCTCTGTTAACACTACAATTTGTTGGAAAGGGTATTTTTAATTTAGAGTGATGCATCTCTAAATGGTCTTGGGTGTATCCTCATACAAAATTATAAGGTTATTACTTATCCATACAAATAGTTAAATCCTCATGGGATGAATTATCTTACATATGACATGGAGTTCGGTGTATTTATTTTGTCTTTGAAAATATAAAGGCATTATCTTTATAGGGAGAAATGTTATATATACATAGACCACCAAAGTTTAAAGTAAATGTTTACACAAAATAAATTCAACCTGAGAAAAAGGAGATGGTTGGAGCATCTTAAAAACTCATGTTATTCAATTCATTATCACCTTAGAAGAGAAAAAAAATCATCGATGCATTAACTCAAAAAGACCATTTTGTGATGAAAATGATGAGCATTCAAGTAGATCCATTTATCATGGGCCTAAAAGGGGGTGACATGGGAATCATGAGGGAATGGAAATCATCAATCATATCTTAAATTATTTTTCAACCATCATTACTAGTGAAGATCAAGATAACTCAAAGAGAGGATCATTTGATACAAAAGAAGATAGAGGCTGTGTAGAATGGGAGGATTATCTAGTTTAATATTAATCATGAAGATGTATCAAAATTTCATACAAGGATATTTGTTCCATCAATCTTAGAGATATATATAGAGTTAATGGATTAATCTCATGGCTCATCATTCTCTATAAATATTCGGAAAAATAAATTTTTTTGGGACATTCAGGATCATTATTGGTGGGATAATATGACATGGGAGATTTACAGCTACACTACAAGGTGGATTGTGTGTCCACAAGTTAAAGAGAAGAGAAATTTTTCTAAAGGGTTATTTTCACCACTAACCATACCATAATAAAAATGAAAAAATATAAATATTTAATTCATCACCGATTTTGATAAAAACATCTAAAGGAAATTTAATGTTTGTAATAGTGGATTAACTCACCAAGACAGTCCATTTCATCATTATTCTGGAGAATTTCCCTCTTGTAAAAATTCTCAATATATATGTAAAGGAAGTGTAGAGGATTTATCAGGTTCCACTTTCTATCATTTCTAGTCATGATCATAGGTTCATATCTATATTCTAGGGAAGTCTTCAACTTTCTCTAAATACTGAATCTAACATCACTATGTCTAATTAACTCCAATATGGGGCCCAATATGAAATGACTATTTAGACACAAGAAGACATACTAAGAACATGATCAATAAAATTTAATGGTGTATGGTATCAACACCTTCTATTAGTTGAGTTCTCATACAACAACATCTTCCACTGAAGTGTTCCAATGGAACCATATAAAGCAATATATGGGCAGAAATGTAGAACTTCCTCTTGTTGGATTAAATTTGCTAAGAATAAATAACATGGGCCTGATTATGTGCATGAAATGAAATAAAATGTTCTTTCCATCCAAAAAAATGTGAATTTTTTTCAGAGTTAGTAGAAGTGCTATGTTTAAAACTATGGATGGTACATGGAGTTTGATGTTGAATATGAGTATTTCCTTTGGATATCAATGTGGATGAGAGTCATGATATTTGGAAATAATTAGAAACTTAGATCTATATAAATTAACCCATTTGAAATCATTGATCGCATAGGAGCACTATCCTATTATCTAAAACATCCACCAAATCATACTCAATTAAATCATTTATTACACATACCTCTCCTAAGGAAGTACATACCTGATTTACTCACATTTACTAAAACAAAAGGTGGTATAATTGCTATGTGACCTCTATTATGAGGAGTATCCTGTGGATATCTTAGACCGTAGAGAATATTTTATATAAAATAAGGATCCCACATTGTCAAAGTGATCTGGTAACAATAAATATGAATAATCAAAATGGTAACCAGTGGAGAAAATGAGACATAATTGCCCTCAACTTTTCTCAACTAAGTGAATGATTTAAAATTTCAGGGATACAAATTCTTAAGGGGGATTAATTTAATGACCCAAACATTCTAAATGATATTTTTTTACAGAATAAATGAATTTTATATATTATACACATAAAAATATAGAGAATATAGAAAATTTTATATCATTAATAAATATCAAAAAAATTATTCTTCTATGAAACCAATTAAAATGAAAAACATTACAATTGGAAAAAAAAATATAAAATATAACATGATAAAATAGAAAAAATAAGGATCTCCCTAATCTTCTTGAATCGTCAAATAAATAGAAAATATTATATAAATAAAAAATTATTAGTAATGAAATTGCTTGTGAAAATAAAAATATAACCTTAAATTGAATCGTAATGAATTTTGAGTTAAAGAACGAAGTGGTATTTATATGGTATAAATAAAAATGTGACCATTGGGATTTGACCATTACCTGAATGTTGGTCAAATATGACCATTGTTCAATATGATTATTGGTCAATTTGATAATTAAAAACTATTCCCTTTGTTAATAATTTTCCCATTTAATTATTTTTTATAAGTAGCAATGAAAAAGTATAATTGATGCATAAAGGAGAATCGATGGACTCAACTATTATAGTCATGTTATTTGAATCCCATTGGACAAAACATGATAGGGAGGTAAAATCACTATTTTTCTCCCTTAACCAAGACCAAGTTGAGCTTCAGTATGTGAAACATGAACTAAATCGCCTTGGGGATGATTTGAAGTTAGTGGATTGGACCACTCTGTCGATGTTAACTAATAAACCCAAGGAAACAACCACTATCACACACCTCAGCATTAGATAGTATGAGAGTTTAATAAGGGGATATGTTTTTAAGACTTCGTTAGCATAATTTCTCTTCTATAAATAAAATTCATATTCCTTCAATTCTCTTTATGAACAGATTTCATAATAAAATATATGTTGAATTGAGACGAAATTTATAAATTTTTTTTTGGACACAAATAAAACATAATTATATTTTTTAAACAAAATATATATATATATTTCTAATAAACCAAATTACTCTGAATAATTTTTTTTCTAATGAAAATTTATTTTAAAAGATTCTTATTTAAATATAAAATAATAAAATAAATTTTTAATGGCCTTGAAATTCATTTATAACTGTTGGAAATTTTACTTTGCCTTAAAATTTGATACTTTTAAAGGAATAAGGTTGTTTAGATTTAAAATATAAAATTATAATATTTAGATAATTACTTGCATAAAATTATCATTTTTTAAAATTAGGATATCAAAATTTGGTTAAAGTTATTTTAGGAGAATCTTCAAAAAATACTTTTTTTATGTGAATTGTAAAAATAAAATATTTGGTTTTCATTATGTTTTATGATTTAAAATTTCTGTCAAAATTATGTAATAATTAATTAACCATAATAAAAAAATAAATCTTTTTTTAATATTAATGATTTTTGTATTTTTTTAGTCAATTTCTAAAACTATAAGGGAATTTCCAATGTCTAAAATGAAAATTTTGATTTTAAAAAACATTACATTGTAAAATCATTACATTTACATTCCAAAATAAGTATTAAAAATTTGTGTTTAGTTTTGGAGGAATAAATTACATTAATATTTGACTAAAATTTCTATAACCATGAAAAAAAACTGTGGGTAAAAAAATTGTTTTTCATTTTCCACACCCATGATTTCCAAGACCTATATTTAGAAACTCTTAAATAATTCCTCCACTTTCTCTATGAATACCCTCTCATTTCATGATTCCCCTACACTCCAAATCCATCCTCCATGAATTTAGGGGTGTTTTCTCTCCCATGGATTCCCCCCAATAAGTCCTCAATCCCCCAATGATTTATCCTCATCTTTTATGAAAAACTCTAACTATTAATGGAAATATCTACACAACTTTACCTTTCAAGTTCATTTTTTTGTATGTATTCTAATAACCAAACTAAAATATTTTTTTCCGCATTATATTGCTACATTACTTTAATAATAGTATTTTATTTATTTGTTGCCTTTATTCCCCATCATTTTACCATTTTATAAATCCTTATTTAATACACATTAGGTTGTATAATTTTCTTCTCAATTTTTCTCTTTTACATGAGAAATTTTTTTCAATTATTATTTCAATAACCAAACCTATTTACATTCCAATGAATAGTCATCATTATATAATAATGAATCTTATATTTAGGGATTTAAATATATTAATCCAACATTTACATTTTTTGGCTTAAATGACATAATGATCAAGAAATTATGAACTTTTTTATGTCTTGATTTTAATAAAAAAACCCATGCATCATTCAGCAAAATTTATTA
This sequence comes from Viscum album, assembly GCA_963277665.1. NCBI lineage: Eukaryota > Viridiplantae > Streptophyta > Magnoliopsida > Santalales > Viscaceae > Viscum > Viscum album. The sequence continues at coordinate 631,891,337 of OY728138.1, read as the reverse complement.
ATGAAATTATTTATTATGATATATGGGGATCATAAAAATTTATGAAATTTGAAGTGTACACCGTGATATAACTCTAATTAATTAGTTAAAAAATTTATCTCATGATATGACATGTTTTATAATAACGTGGTGAATTACCTTGGTAATTTTAATTTAAGACACCGTGGTGATATATCATGGTGAAATTCCTAAGAATGGATCATTTAAATATTGTAGACACATTTTTGATTCATTTTATTATTATTACATGTATCTTTTTCATGACTAATTGTTTTAACTTTGGTACTTATTGATATGTCTCAGGATCAAATGATATATGTCTCTCTTTATTATTCCCCTAATGGGCTTCATTCTCACCCCATTCCATTGATTTATTCCCCCAATATATAAGTTGTAGTAAAAGTATCTTAGGGTGAATCCATAAATATTTATTTCAAGTTAGTTTAGAATAATTTTTTAATTTTTCTTGTGTTGTTTACCATGTTTTTTAGAAACTAAAAATTTAAAGATACACGGTTATTACCATGTAATGAAAAGTTATGTAACAAAAAGGTGGGATGGCATAGGTTTATAAAATAGGTTATCACACCATTAAATGTAATATTTTATAAGGCATACAAATATTCAATTAAAGTATATATTTTTGATGAGTAAAATAAGATCTTAGTGATCCAAACCCCTATAAAAATAGTATTTTCATATTCTATTTCTATATCTTTTTATTATTAACACTCCACTAAAATATTAATTAATCTAATATTAAACTCCAATAAATTATTTTTATTAATTCTTTTGATGGAAAATTAACCCCCCCCCCCAAAGTAAATTATGTCCATTTATCATGAACAAATAATTCATATTAAAAGCATATGTATTTTAGATATAGGTTAAATTATTTTTATACTTATTGTACTAACCTTATCCTAAACCTAACAGTCTAATGAAGAAGATTATTTCTATAATATGGAATGTGTAAATAAAAATAATGGTTGGATGGATCAAATGTCTATATTTGTAACAAAATTGATTGTGGTTACTCTAAATACCAAATTGAATCATACTGGAATCAGTTATGTATGGATACTTGTAAAATCAGATAGAAACCATATAAATTACCTAAAGATGATCTAGAGACACTTGTATGTCATAGTATGGAAAAAATAGTTCTAAATTACATGCTAAATGATATTTTTAACTATTAAAGAAGAATAAGAAAGCATATAAATTCTTCAATATATAATGGATCTCATGGAATTTTCATAATTCTACAAGTTTCACACTATGTTATAGACAAGAAACAAATAACCATGTTCGGATAGCTTTGAGTATAATATCCATATCTTAAGATGGGAGAAGATGATTCATTAAACAAGATGATTAATAATTTTTTAAGAGTTGAAAATGGGATGAGGTCACGTTGTGAAGTACTGGATAACACTACTTCAGTTGAAAGTGTGTTGAGATCATTGCAAAAAATATTCCATGCAATAAAAGTGGGGATCAATTAATGTGTGAATTTATGAGATTAAATATTTTATTAAATAATTGGTTCTTTACTATGGTATAAAATTGAACTGGAAAATATTATCAATTAGGTGTATACAAAGGGTAATGTTATTGTTTTTAAAACTAATTTTAATTAATTCACATTATTTTATGAATCTTAGTTCATTAAAACTGAAAAATAGATGGATCATTTTTTAATTTTGACCTGCAAGTTTATAAAAAACAAAGCATGAAATTTGATGCTATAAATAGAGAACAAAAATATGTATAAGAAAGGTAATCCTATAAATAATAGTAATGTTTTATAACTGGCCTATTATGAATATAAGAATATGTGAAACATCAGGATTATTCATCACATAATCAATAATGAAAAGAAAAACAAAGAAAACATGAGGATGTAAATCAAATAATTGTTCTAGGGATGGGATTTTTTGATAGATCAAATTTGAGTAATAACTCTAAAAGAGAACAAAATAAAGAGAACCATGTCTTCCTGGTTTCACAATGTGAGGTTCATAGCCCATTTTTTATTCAATTAATAACTCTTACTAATGTTTATCATAATTCTATCCATAAATATAGAAAATAAACTAATTGTAGTTCTAGTTTTTATTCTAAATCTTTGATTTCTAAATTCCTTCAATTGTATAATGAAAAATAAGAATCATCAAATGTTAGTGTGAGGAATATTGAAAAATATACTAACAAGAAAATTAAAAATTAAAAATTAGTCAAACAAAATGAAAAACTAAAAGGGGAATGTGAAAGTATGAATATCTATTTTTCCAAGCTTTATGAATTAAAAATGAATTTTTATTCTAAGAAATTGAAACTAAAAGAATAAATTTACCAATATAAATCTTTTCAAGTGGGAACTGATAAATTACAATAAAATAGTTCTCAATCTATTGTGGATTGATTGAATAAGGCAAAAATTAGAGTAATAATCTCATCTAATTAAATAAAAAATTCATAAAAACAACTTCCCATTCAAATAAATATTTCTATTCTCAATTTGAATCTATGAAAAAAGAGAATATTGATTTAAAAATGGAAGTTACTAGTTTTAAATTAAATTTATCAACATTTTTTTTGTAAATAAAAATATTAAAAAATTATATCTATGATAGAACCAAAATATAAAATGAATATTTTTTTGTAATAAATTCCTTTCACTTAGGATGAATAATACTAATTTCTTAAAATTCACAATAAATTGTATTCTGAGTTTGAAAAAAATTAAAATGGAATGGAATGGAATTGTTCCAATGACTGGTCATCCAGATTTACACAACATTTTTTGGAATTATAAAATGAATATTGATAAATATAATTTTCTAAATAGTAAAATAGATGTTATAAATCTATATAGATTCCAAAATTTTCTGATACAAATGAAATTGGACCCATGTAAGCATGGGTAAGAAAACAATATACTTTATTGATTTATTTTCTGAAATCTACCATATAAGTCTAAAATATTAATTATATATATACAATGGGTTTTCAAAAAAATTTATCTTATTTTTCAAATTTTTTCTCTTTCAATTCATGTGATGGAGTCCTAGTAACATTTAGAGATAACTCTAAAGGTCAGATTAAAGGTATTCAAGAAGTGGGACATTATTTTACTCTTATTATATCCAAATTTTTATGTGTATATGGTTTAAAAAAATAATATGTATTTCGCAACATTGTGATGATGTAACAAATGTAATTTTTTAAATTATAAAAGAATCATTTTGATATAAAAAATTTAATTTATATTATGGAAACATAAAATATAACTTTTATACTATTCATTTTTATGACCAAATTGAAAGACAGGTTTTTGAATGTTGTATAATTAGATAATATTTTATTAAAAATAGACTTTGACAAAAAAATTATCATATTTTCTAGATATTTTTAAATAATAAATATTATATAATTTCAAATGTTATATACAAGAATGTATTTTGGTAATGATTCTCATTTAAAGGGTATGAAACATAATGAGTGGATTAAAACTGTATGTATTGTTAATATTACTAATTCTCTTGAATTTATAAATCTTGTATTATCTAAAAATATATAACCTCCAATTTTGTAAGGAAATAAGTCCATATATTTAATATTTGATGAATATAATATATTAATGTAGATTTTTTTAACCCTTAAAACAGAAACTCTGAGAAATATTTTTTTCTGTCTACAGAATTAAATATCATTTCAAACATCATTCAATATTCTGTATCATAAGTGATAGTGCTGCTTAATTTTTTTATATATAATTTATAAATTTTGTGAATACTATGGATATGAATATGTTAAACCTTATTACACTACAAAAAAATTTTGTGGTTGAAATAATGAATATTATAATTCAAGAAATGGTTATATCAATGATTATTGATTTTAATGTGCTTCGTGTTTTTGGGGGAAATATATTAAAATACCATATCATGTTTTAAAATGATTTTATATTTTACCATTTTTAAATAATAACTCATATGAATTGTCTAAAGTGTTTAAATCTGAAGATAGATATTTTAAGGTGTTTGGTTGTAATGTTTTTTTAAATATTATAGGGTTTTCTAATTCTGAGTTTGAAAATATATTTTACAATAAATGATCATTATTCAATAATGTTCCTATTGATATTCAATTTGATGAAGCTAAAATCAGCAATAAGAATTCTGATTCAAATAATGATGATGACGAATTTAAGATATTTAATTTTGGTGAATATAATAATAAAGAAAATAATCATTCCTTAGTTGATAGAGGGAAAATATTTTCTCAAATTGATACTAAATAGTTTAAAACCCATATATATCATCCCCTTTAAAATATAATTTCAAATGTTGAATCTATAATATAATCCCATATTTCTATTCTAAATTACTTTGGTAATTATAAATTTTTTACTAACTTTGTCCCTGTTAATATTGATGTTGCATTAAATGCATATTTACAGAATAATTATATGAATAATGGATTAAAAAAATTGAAAAAAATTTAAATTGGAGTTTAGTTGAACTGCCAAAATATAAAAAATAAATAAAAGGAACTACATTTATTTTTTAAAATAAACAAGACATAGCTTGAACCACAGTTAACAATATTGAATGACTAATTACTCAGGGTTCTTATTTGGAAGATAGAATTTATTATGATATTTACTTTTCTCATGTTTATTTAATGGATTCTGGTATATTTTTGTAAATATTTTCTTATATTTATAATTTATAATTTTATCAAATGCATGGTAGGAGAAAAATTTTAAATGGATTAATTTTGGTGATATATTTGTAAAAAACCCAGGATTGGAAGATGAAAAAATTACAAATAATTTTTTAAAACATAATAATTCATTATATGGTCCTAGGAAATTAACTAGAGCACAATATGACGTATAAACTAATTTTTTTATGAATAATGGATTTCGAATAAGAAAAGTTGAACCTACCTTGTTTATAAGAAATGTTTCAAATGATATCTTAATTGAACAAATATATGTTGAAGATATGATATTTTTCAAAAAATGATTTACTTTGTAATGATTTTTCTAAATTAATGACTTATGATTTATATATGAGATTAATGGGTGAATTAATTTTTTTAATTATCTTTCAAATAAGATAAATAAAAAATCATATTATCTTAAATAAATCTATCTATTCTAAAGAACTTTTTAAAAGGATTGACCTTGATTTAGGAATTCTTTTTAAACACCAATGATTATAAATTCCAAATTTAATTTATATGAAATATTAAATAGTGTTGTTGTTAAAATTCATAGACGCATGATAGGTAACATATTTTATTTGACTACATCTATACTGGATATTAATTTTTCAGTTTTTTTATATGTAAAATTCCAGTGAGATCATATGGAAATCATGTTTAAATGTTAATATATTTATTATATATATTAATGTGATTTCTAGTATTGTTATGTTTTATTGAAATCAGATTTTTTAAATTTATTGACATATTCTCACTTTCATTTTGGAGGATATTTTCTAAATAAGAGAATAACAATAGGTATGTTTCATTTTCAGGGTATCAATTTAATTTCATGGATTTTTATGAAACATGTTTCAGTTTTATTATCAATAAATGAAGTTGATTATATAAGGCCCCAACCTTAAACCTTACTTAATATTCAATTAAATGAGTAATTCACATTGAGGATCATTTCAGGATTAGAGTTTTAGAGAATTAGGACATAAAAATTACATCTCAAAAGATTACTAAGTAGTCACTTCTACTAAATTTCCATAAAATAAAAACTCTTAAAAAGAAACATGTCTAGTTCTATGTATTAGATAGCACGACTTTCCCTTGATCCAATCCTTGACCCTATTCCACATTATGTCATGGAAAAAACATTTAAAAAAAATCTGGGTGAGCATAAAAAGATCAGCAAGGGGTACACAAAGAATGAAAACTGGTAGTTTTTCAAAGCAACAAGTAAACCATGTATACTTTATCAAAGTAATACCTTTCACCTTAAGGAAGTAGTAAAAAATCATCACTGAATCAAATATCATTACTTACCCTTTTGTAACCAAAAGATTACCATAAAACCCATATAAATAACACATAACATATAAAGGTAACATGGGACATAAACATACTTAAATGGAATAACCATACGGTCGACTTCCACACATACTTAATGGAATAGCCATACGGCCGACTTCCATACCCAATGCATTGGAGGATATAATGTAACCACCTATCCTAGTATTCACGTCACCACTCGTCATATGGTTTATCATGTAACCACCTGTAAAATTTCCAAGTACCATCATTACACATAAAATATTGAAAATATAAACATTTCAATAACAACATTTCATTTTCAATCAAAATAAGAAATTCCAAGATATTGAATTAATCAATCCATTTTCAAAATTCATTTAAAAGGGAATTTTGAATCAAAGTGTCCCATACCACTTTGAAGATTTTATTGGAATTATAATTTTAAAACATTAATGTCCATATAAATAAATACTGAAAACCATTTTGAAAACAAGGACATTAAAGATAAAGATTTAGAATAATAAATGTTCAAAACATTTAAAATGATATTTTTGTTAAGGAGTTTCTAACAAAATGAGAGACTCTTGAATACAAATAATTATGGAATAACATTTAATCCGAAATTTATAATATCATGAGAATAAAGGGATTAATGATATAATATGTCAAAGGAAAGTATACACACCATATAAGAGTGAATTGGTTCATAACAACAATGAAGACTCAAAAGAAATGTAAAATGATATGAACTCCATTATAAGGAAGGTATCCTTAAATTTAGGATAAATCAATCACATAATTATGTGTGAAAAATATAAATACACCCAATATAAGTGGATATTAAGTGTAAAACAATCAAATTTCATTCACACATATTCAAAGGATGACATATTCAATAACTACATGTTGATCCCAAAGAAATCAAAATTGGGTTAAGAAGTTCCCTTCATAAAATTCTACAGCCTAACGGCGTCACATAAAATTTTACAAAAAGGGTTTATGGGAGAAATAAAGGGGATCTCATCACTTGGACATAAAATTTACATAAATAAGGATATATAAGAACATATCCCAACATAATAGTATGTGAATTAAAAGACATAACAAAATATGTCTTTAAAAAAAAGGAGCGTGAAAGGTCCCCTTACCGAGTTGGGTAACATTCGAAAAGTACACCCCATGGAATAAGGGTCATATAATGAAGATGTAAATACCCATAAATGAAATTATACTACACAAATTTTATAATAATGGGCAGTACATACACCACTCAAAGTAAATAGCGGCAAACGTAGCATAAATGTCATGGGAATAAAAGTGAGATGAAAAATCCCTTACGAAAACTCGGGAGCATAACGATGCCACTTAAAACTTCCAAAAATGGATTTATGAGATCAAATAGGGTCTCCCATAATATTAAAATAAAAATTAAAGTATTAGGAATATAAAATAACATCCCCAAACATAATAAATATGGGATTAAAATAAATGACATAAAAGAGAGTACTTAAAAAGAAAGAGAGAGGTTGGATCCCTTACCTCGGGTCCGACATGACTCGATCGTTCTTTAACGTCCTGAATAATAAACATGAGTTATTTTCAACTTTATTAAGAGCATTTTTCAAGTTCATTATTCCTTTTATATCACATATTTCCACGTAATAAGCATTATGTAATCATTTAAGTTAATAATGTTTGTTTTGTCGATATTTGTTTCTTAAGTCGAAAGTGGACTTCTTACAATTACATGTAGTTCGTGTGGTCAAAGGTTCATTATATCCAGAATGATATTCATGATTTTGATATCATATATATCATATATTTCCAGAATATATAAGTATTTATAATATTACATAATCATTTAGAGGTAAGAAATGAAATGAACTGTTCATGGAGACGGAAAGCCGTACGTATGCATGAACGCTACTTTCATTTCTATGTCATATTAATGGAATTAAAATCAAATGAGAGGTATGAATATTTTAATTCCAGAATTATATTCATAATTTATATGTAACATATATAATATATAATAACTTTAAATCCATCCTTTATACATCCCACGTATGGCATTAACGAATCAAATCACTTTGAGGGGGCGGTAGTCCACAATTCCTAAAATGAAATTATCGTGTTTACCCACAATGGAAACCATAAAGGTATTCCAAAAAAGAAAAATACAGAATATTAAGTAAAAATTAAACATATTATATATAATATATAAATATAGTTAAATCTTAATGTCCCCCTTTGAAGGTGTTATATGAGTGTTGAACAATCATCGTTTCGTGAGGTAGAAATTCGCCATCCACAGAAACAGTATGTTCTTTAACCATTAGATGTAGGTGTCTGTAAGTGTAGCTCGAATTATTCTTATAAAAACATCCTAGTATATTTAAGATACTGTATTTGTTACAAAATAAAAGAATAAATAGATTTTAGGGGGTTGGAGAAGCAAAATAAAACAAAAGAACACAAGAGAAGACACTACCATTAAATCGGGTAACTCTTTTTTATTTGAGCTCAAAGGCTTCCTTGGGAAGACTTATGCCCAATGTTAGACTTATAGGAGTTAGAGAGGGATGTGGAGAGACAAAATGGGTAGGGGTTGTCTGATCCAAAGGCCTAAAAGGTGTGGGTAAGGAGGTAGAGGTGGGGGGATTTTATAAGAGGAGAGGATGGGAACTCTTGGAAAGTAAAGAAATGATACTTTATTTTAGAATGAGTTTCGGATTTTAAAGGTCCCACATTGATGTTTTTCGAGGATAAGGTGATAATCGTTCTAAATCCACTCATCCAATAGGTTTTAGAAATGTTTAGGTCTTAGATTTTACATTATCTTTCCATTTTATTTAAATCGTTAAAAAATGAGGTAATCGCTGCATCATCATGGTGTCATAAATAATTTAATTTAGTTAATGTCTAAAAATTATAAAAAAAATACTATGATGTAGGAAATCTTTTTATCTTTCCATTTAATATTTATAGTAAAAAATCTGACTTGTATAACCCCATATAAAAGTTTTTTTAGTAAAACAACACATGTTTGTGACATTTTAATTTTAACATTAAATAAAAAGGAATTAATGTCATTGTCCTACCAAAGTGGCTCCATGGGGTCCCCAAGTTCACCCATGGATTGTCTTGGTCGGCCATGACACATCCAATGAGGGAAGGACATATGTCTAAGTCATTTCATATTATTAAAACATTATTTTTACCTTAAATTACACTAATTACCTCTAATCACGATTAATAAACTTAAAAGTTACTATTCACCAAAAAATTATTTTAATCCCATTGAACCACATTTTACTTCTTAATGACAACCATGTATGTCGGATTTTTGAAATTCAAATCACAGAAGTTGAAACGTTTCATTTAAATGAAAAATCATTTTCTTTAACTACCACTTAGTGGTTTCACTATTCATCAAAAATTGAAGTTTTTCAGAAAATTACCAACAATTTACCCTTGGCTATATTTGATATTCCAAATTAAAAAATGATTTATATTTTACAAAATTCAAAACATATAAGTTACATTAATTAATTTAATAATTAATTCCCGTTGTCAGAGCAAATAACGTGTTTTTGTGAAACAATAAGTATCAAAAGATTGACACTAGTTTAAGTCCAATTTCATGATGAAATTAATTCCAACAACCACTATTGGATAAAATGGTAAAAATATATTCTAATTTCACTTTGAAACCAATTCAAAAGATAATATAATCATGTAAATAAATTAGATTAAAAACAGGTTTTGAATTAAAATACAACATTTTTCACTATTCATTAAAAAATGATCTTTATCGGAAAAATTCCAAAAAATTTACACAAAGTGAATTTTGATGTCCCGATTATAAAGAAGAGTTTATTTGGTCCAATAGAAAGTATAAGAGTGACCAAAACTATATTTAATGATGGTTCACCATCAAAAGTTGATAAGTGGACCTTTAGTGAAAATTAGAGTTATATGCCTTAAATTGAATTCTTTTCGTATTTTAAGACTTTATCCTTTATTGGATAAATGTAAAAACATTTAACAAACATATATAATCATATTTTAGTTATTTCTATCAATTCCCGCCAATACAATGACTACGTGTTAACTAACATTTAAAATAATTTTATTTTATTATTAGAGTGCAACTTAAGATTTCAAAGGAACTCGTTGTTGTGTATTGGGTAAGCCATCAAGCATAGAGTTCCCTTTAAATTACTATTAACATTTTATTCAAAAAAGGGATAAATATTAACATGAAATATTCTTTATTTACCTGGGGTGTTACATCCTTCCCCCCTTTTGGGAATTGCGTCCTCGCAATTTTAAAATTGGGCTCGGAAACATCATTGAAAGTCCCACATCGGAACAAGAGTCGGTAAAACAATCACTTTAAAATAAATAAAGAGAAGTACAGTGGTAACTCGAGTTAACCCACACTAGGATTCCATGTAGGAAAACATGGAAATGGAGGAGAAAACATAGGGTCATGTTCTGATATAGAGTGATAGAAAACATGTTTAGGAGAAAGTTAACCACAAGAAAATCACAAACTTGTGATGGGTTAAATGGTATTCGATTCCCCAGTAGGAAAAGTTAATTGAAAACATTTTTTTAAGTTACTTTTTATTGAGGAATTTATTCATAAGGAAACATAAATACTTATCATGTTGACTTTCAACTTTTATTAGATTTCATACACAAACTCATATTTTCTCCAATAGACGAGTATTTAGGAAGACTTGTTCACATTAATAGTACTATAATCAACTTCTAGAGAATCACCTAATTCAAAAAAGAGAACTATATAATTCCCATGTCTTTAGACTTTAACCAAAACCAAAACCAAAAATGTTAGTACAAGATCAGATAATCCAGAAAAGGATAACCCTCTATAAAAAGAAAATCTATTCTTAATCTCCAAAATTTGTCCAAAAAAAACCCAAAGTTCAACGAGGACCAATGGATAAAAAAAATTTCCATAAAATTATTCAAAGTAAACCAAACTAAAATTGAAACCCAAATATTTTAAGGATTTAGTCACATAGTCTTCCATGTTAAATCCTAACATTTATCTCAAAACAACATCAGTTGCTCTTAAAGTCTCGTATTGAAAAGTAATTAACCTAATCACATATCCTCCATGATAGGTTAATAAATATCCATAGATAACCCAAAATCAACTTAATCTTAATTCATAAAATCACATAACTAAAAAGAGTCAGTCAAAATAAACAGGGACTTCACGTAGTCCAGTGGTAGACAATAAATACCAATTGCACTTTGGTTGTGGGTTCGATTCCCGCAGCTTTGTCCGACGCGACGGGTTGTCACACGTTCTGCATGTTGTCCTTTTTCCAAACTATATAATTCTAAAATCATTCCCCAAAAAGAGATAAAATCATCAAAAATAACCATGACATAATTTAACCTCAATTTTATCTCAGGCCTTTCACTTTCCATCATAACATATAGTAACCCATAATTACCTCAAAAGTAAGGATCATATAAACCCAAATGGTTCTTTATAACTATGTCCACAAAAAACATATATCTATTCCTTGAATAAAATTTTCATATATCAAACATCAGGGTTACACATACTATAAAAATTCTTCTAATGTAACCTCATCATCAAAAGAGACTTAATACTCTTAAGAATTTCACCATAATTATTGAAGCCCATAATTGTTGACTTCTTACTCATTCAACATTCTTCATGATCCATTAACAATTACTTTCCAACTTATTCCGAAATACTTCTCTCCTACAAACAAAATCATGAATCATATCCTAATATTCCAAAATAGGAAAACAAATGTTATGAAATAATACATACCTTTGAATGGTCATTGTTAGTTTCTTCATCCTCAATTGGAATGGCATTTGGTATTGGAAAACGAATATTTGTACGATCATGGTGATCCCATTCCCGAAACTTCTTCATAGGAAATGTGTTTGCCTAAGACCATGCACACCACATTTAAAGCATTCAATTGATCCCTCAGAAATAACTTCTTTCCCTTTCCTCGAGTCAACTAGATGCTTCCTTTTTCCATGGTAGGTTCTTAATTTATAACCTTCATTTCCACATCTACAGCATATTTTTGTCCCTTTGAAACATTTTCCAAGGTGTTTATTTCCACATCATTGACACATAGGTTTTTGAACACACTTACCTTTATGATTATTACCTATAGTTCCATAGGGATTTGTTTCTCACATATATGATGCCTTATAGAAATAACCAAGGTTTGGGTGGTCAATCATGACTCCAAATAGTTGGTTGAGGATAAACACAAGAGTTCTCATTGCATATCCCATATCATTCAGTTGCTCGCTCAGAAAACTGTCACAGTTTCCTTCACATCCACTGTTACTGTGGTGCCTGCTAGGTCCAGCCATTTACTAAAACCAAAAAGGTCAGTGTGAGTATATCAAAAAAACCATCATGTACTAATGAGGAACATAAACACTAAGATATACTTACTTATTCACTTTAACTAAAACTAGGACTCTTTCTGAAATCCTAACCATTATGGTAATGTCACTTATGCTTAGAGAATACCCTAACCTCTAAATTTATCTAAACCGACCTCTGATACCAACTATAAGGCCCCGGCCTTAAACCTTACATAATATTGAATTAAATGAGTAATTCACATTGAGGGTCATTTCAGGTTTAAAGTTTTAGAAAATTAGTACATAACTATTACATCTCAAAAGATTACAAAGTAGTCACTTATACTAAATTTCCATAAAATAAAAACTCCTAAAAAGAAACATGTCAGGTTCCATGTATTAGATAGCATGGCTTTCCCTTGATCCCATCCTTGACCCTATTCCACATTATGTCCTGTGAAAAACATTTAAAAAAAACTTGGGGTGAGCATAAAAATCTCAGCAAGGGATACACAAAGAATGAAAACTGTTAGTTTTTCAAAGAAACAAGTAAACCATGTATACTTTATCAAAGTAATACCTTTCACCTTAAGGAAGTAGTAAAAACTCTTCACTGAATGAAATATTATTACTTACCATTTTGTAACCAAAAGATTACCATAAAACCCATATAAAGAACATTAACATATAAAGGTAACTTGGTACATAAACATACTTAAATGGAATAACCATACGGTAAAATTCCAAACATACTTAATGGAATAGCCATACGGCCGACTTCCATACCCAATGCATTGCAGGTTATAACGTAACCACCCGTCCTAGTATACACTGCACCACCTGTCATATGGTTTATCATGTAACCACCCGTAAAATGTCCAAGTACCATCATTACACATAAAATATTGAAAATATAAACATTTAATTAACAACATTTCATTTTCAATCAAAATAAGTAATTCCAAGATATTGAATTAATCAATCCATTTTCAAAAATCATTTAAAAGAGATTTTTGAATCAAAGTGTCCCATACCACTTTGAAGATTATATTGGAATTATAATTTTAAAACATTAATGTTCATATAAATAAATACTGAAAACCATTTTGAAAACATGGACATTAAAGATAAAGATTTAGAATAATAAATTTTTAAAACATTTAAAACGATATTTTTGTTAAAGAGTTTTTAACAAAATGAGAGACTCTTGAATACAAATAATTGCGGAATAACATTTAATCCGAACTTTATAATGTCATGAGAATAAAGGGATTCATGATATAATATGTCAAAGGACATCATACACACCATATAAGAGTGAATTGGTGCATAACAACAATTAAGTCTCAAAAGAAATGTAAAATGAGATGAAATCCATTATAAGAAAGGTATCCTTAAATTAAGGATAAATCAATCTCATAATTATGTGTGAAAAATATAAATACACCCAATATAAGTGAATATTAAGTGTAAAACAATGAAAGTTCATTCACACATATTCAAAGGATGACATATTCAATAACTACATGTTGAACCCAAAGAAATCGAAATTGGGTTAAGAAGCTCCCTTGGTAAAATTCGACAGCCTAACGGCGTCACATAAAATTTTACAAAAAGGGTTGATGAGAGAGATAAAGGGGATATCATAACTTGGACATATAATTTACATAAATAAGGATATAGAAGAAAATATCCCAACATAATAGTATGTGAATTAAAAGACATAACAAAATAACTCTTTTAAAAAAGGAGGGTGAAAGGTCCCCTTACCGAGTTAGGTAACTTTTGAAAACTACACCCCATGGAATAAGGTTCATACAATGAAGATGTAAATACACATAAATGAAATTATACTACACAAAGTGTATAATAATGGGCAGTACATACACCACTCAAAGGAAATAGTGGCAAATGTAGCATAAATGTCACGGGAATAAAAGTGAGATGAAAAATCCCTTATGAAAACTCGGCAGCCTAATGACGCCACTTAAAACTTCCAAAAATGGATTTATGAGACCAAATAGGGTCTCCCATAATATAAACATAAAAATTAAAGTATGAGGAATATAAAAGAACATCCCCAAACATAAGAAATATGGGATTAAAATAAATGACATAAAAGAGAGTACTTTAAAAGAAAGAGAGAGGTTGGATCCCTTACCTCGGGTCTGACTTGACTCGATCGTTCTTTAACGTCCTGAATAATAAACATGAGTTATTTTCCACCTTATTAAGAACCTTTTTCAGGTTAATTATTCCTTTTATATCACTTATTTCAATGTTATAAGCATTATGTAATCATTTAAGTTAATAATGTTTGTTTTGTCGATATTTGGTTCTTAACTCGAAAGTGGACTTCTTACAATTACATGTTGTTCATGTGGTCAAAGGTTAATTATATCCAGAATGATATTCATGATTTTTATATCATATATATCATATATATCCAGAATATACAAGTATTTGTAATATTACATAATCATTTAGAGGTACGAAATGAAATGCACCGTTCATGGAGACGGTAAGCTGTACGTACGCATTAATGCTACTTTCATTTCTATGTCATATTAATGGAATTAAAACCAAATGAGAGGTTTGAATATATTAATTCCATAATTATATTAATAATTTATATGTAACATGCATAATATATAATAACTTTAAATCCAACCTTTATACATCCCACATATGGCATTAACGAATAAAATCACTTTGAGGGGGTCGTAGTCTGCACTACCTAAAATGAAATTATCGTGTTTACCCACAATGGAAACCATAAAGGTATACCAAAAAAGAAAAATACTGAATCTTAAGTAAAACATAAACATATTATATATCATATATAGATATAGTTACATCTTAATGGCCACCTTTGAAGGTGTTATATGAGTGTTGAACAATCGTCGTTTCCTGAGGGAGAAATTCGCCATCCACAGAAACAGTATGTTCATTATCTATTAGATGTAGGTGTGTATAAGTGTAGCTCGAATTACTCTTATAACAACATCCTAGTTTATTGAAGATACTGTAGTTGTTACAAAATAAAATAATAAAAAGAGTTTAGGGGGTTGGAGAAGCAAAATAAAACAAAAGAACACAAGAGAAGACACTACCTTTAAATCGGGTAACTCTTTTTGATTTGAGATCAAAGGCTTCCTTGGGAAGACTTATGCCCAATTTGAGACTTATAGGAGTAAAAGAGGGATGTGTAGAGACTAAATGGACAGGGTTTGGTGGATCCAAAGGCTTGAGAGGTGTGGGTAAGGAGGTAGAGGTGGGCTATTTTATAAGAGGAGAGGAGGGGCACTCTTGGAAAGTAAAGAAATGATACTTTATTTTAGAATGAGTTTCGGATTTTAAAGGTCTCACATTGATTTTGTTCTAGTATAAGGTGATAAGGGTTCTAAATACACTCATCAAATAGGTTTTCGACATGTGTAGGTCTTAGATTTTACATTATCTTTCAATTTTATTTAAATCGTTAAATAATGAGGTAATCGCTGCATCATCATGGTGTCATAAATAATTCAATTTAGTTAATGTCTAAAAAATATAAAAAAAATACTATGATGTAGGAAATCCTTTTATCTTTACAATGAATATTTATAGTAAAAAATATGACATGTACAACCCCATATAAAAGTTTTTTTAGTAAAACAACATATGTTTGTGACATTTTAATTTTAACATTAAATAAAAAGGTATTAATGTCATTTTCCTACCATAGTGGCTCCATGGGGTCCCCAAGCTGACCCATGGATTTTATTGGTCGGAAATGACACATAAAATGAGGGTAGGACATGTTTCTAGGTCATTTCATACTATTAAAACATTATTTTTACCTTAAATTACACTAATTACCTCTAATCGCGATTAATAAACATAAAAGTTAATATGCACCAAAAAATTATTTTAGTCCCATTAAACCACATTTTACTTCTTAATGACAGCCATGTATGTCGTATTTTTGAAAATCAAATCACACAAGTGGTAAATTTTCATTTAAACGAAAAATCAGTTTCTTTAACTACCACTTAGTGGTTTCACTATTCATCAAAAATTGATGTTTTTCAGAAAATTACCAAAAATTTACGCTAGGATATATTTGATATTCCGAATTAAAAAATGATTTATATTTTAAAAAATTCAAAACATATAAGTTACATTAATTAATTTAGTAATTAATTCCTGTTGTCAGAGCAAATAGCGTGTTTTTATGAAACAATAAATATCAAAAGATTGACACTAGTTTAAGTCCAATTTCAAGATGAAATTAATTCCAACGACCACTATTGGATTAAATGGTAAAAATATATTCTAATTTCACTTTGAAACCAATTCAAAAGATAATATAATCATATAAATAAATTAGATTAAAAAGAGGTTTTGAATTAAAATACAACATTTTTCACTATTCATTAAAAAATGATCTTTATCGGAAAAATACCAAAAATTTACCCAAAGTGAATTTTGATGTCCCGATTATAAAGAAGAGTTTTATTTGTTCCAATATAATATATAAGAGTGACCAAAACTATATTTAATGACGGTTTGCCATCAAAAGATGATAAGTGGACCTTTAGTGAAAATTAGAGTATATATGCCTAAAATTGAATTCTTTTCATATTTTAAGCCCTTATCCATTATTGGATAAATGTAAAAACATTTAAAAAACATATATAATCATAGTTTAGTTATTTCTATTCATTCCCTCCAATAAAAAGGCTACGTGTTAACTAACATTTAAAATAATTTTATTTTATTATTAGAGTGCAACGTAAGATTTCAAAGGAACTCGTTGTTGCGTATTGTGTAAGCCATCAAGCATAGAGTTCCCTTTAAATTAATATTAACATTTTATTCAAAAAAAGGGATAAATATTAAAATGACATATTCTTTATTTACCTGGGGTGTTACAGATTATGTTTCATTTCCTAGATTATTTTCATAAGGTATTAGGAAAAAACCGTCTTTATGTGATTTTAAAAATAGTTTTGATGAAATTCCATTATTCTTTGATAATTATATTATTATTTCTATTTATGAAAATTCTATATAGCACAATCAAACAAAACATATGGATGTTAGATTTCATTTTATAAGTAATCTTATAAATAAAGGATGTATGATTTTATATTTTTTTCCAACTAAAAAACAATTATTTTATATATTCACCAAACCATTAAATTTATTAATATTTTATAAAATAATGTTTGAACCTTGTATGTTATCAGAAAAATATTCTTATTTTAATTATTACTACTTGTTAAATTAGGATTTTATTTTGGTTTAGATATTTTATTTCATATATATAATTAAAAATTGTAAGAAAATTCGTGAAATTGTTTTTATTTGTGTCATAATTGAATTTTTAAATCTCTCAAATAGTTTAGAGATAATCAGTTTTATTTTGATTGACATAGTCTAAATATTTACATAAATATGATAATTATATTTATATTATATATGAAATTATAAAGGGTGAGATTTAGTATTCTAAAAAATCATTTTCTTGTAATTTGGTATAATATTATAAAGATTCATTTTTTTTGGATTCATTTATTTTTTGATAAATTTTAAAAAAATTGAGAAATTTTTAAATTAATATTTTGTTTTAAAATTTTAAAAAAGGTGGATATTGTTGATGTACCCCAATTTAATTTATTTATTTTATATTTTCATAATTACATTATAAAATATTTTATTATTTCATTTAAAAAAATTTATTTTTCAAAGTATTTTTATTTTCCTTATGCATGATTTGAAAATATATTTCCACCATTACAGGGAATACATCCTACTCATAAACAAGGATTATGAATATTATTTTAATCCTGCATAATTTTTTTAAATAATTTTTACATTTATACATTCTTAATAAATTTATATTTACCTTCACATATCAATGTTTTACCGTTTTGTAGCTTTTAATGTCACTCATATGAAACATAGGATTTTTTTACCTTTATTTAAGCTTAAACAAGCCACTATAAAACAAATTGAAAATTAACCTTACACATGCATATATTTATATCTACCGCTATTCTATGCATATAAACTCTGTTTTATATTATATAGTATGTTCTCTGACCCTTACATGAGATTAGGAATCTAGTCTTACCATTAAAGAAGCCGTTGAAATAGTGGATAACCACTGCATGAAATTTTTATTACCTTTATGGGAGCTATAAATATCCTAGGTTACCCTTACAGAAGTATTATTTTAACCTTATCTGGGTATTGGAAAACCCAAACTACCCTTACATGAGGTTTATAATACCAATATGTGGGCTTAATAAATTTCTATTTTTCATGATGAAATACATGAAAAGAACATTTTACCAATACACATCATGTAAAATACATTTTTACCTTTACACAATGTGTTGATGCTTTATTTTGCCCTTATTTTTTCATGTAAACTCACACTTATGTGTTTTTAAAGACAAAATCTGATTTACATTAGTTTCATGTTTTTTAGGGTGTTCTCATTTACAACATGTTTGTTATAAGTTTTTTATTGTTTAAATGATTCTATAAATTATTATTAGAAATATAAAACCAATATAAATTTTTTTATAGTGTTTTAATGACTTTTTGTTAATATGAATTATATTATTGTTTTCATATAGAAATAAACTATTTGGATCTATTCATCACACCTATATAACATATTTTTCTATGAGATTCAGCTCCTTGAATTTTATTTGTCTATGTTGCATATTTTTTTATGTATAAAATCTTTTCTATGTGATTTATTCAGATACATATATTTTGATATGTTCTTAAAACAGTTATGTGAACATAATATATTCCACATTACTCTTAGATTAACCTAGAACATTTCAATCTTTTTAAAAATGGGTTAAATTTATTTATTTATTTGTTATTTGGATAAAATGTTTTATTACAAGTATATAAATATAATTATTAAAATTTATATTTTTAAAAACATATTATATACACTAAAATAAATATTTAAAAGTGTTTTAATTAGTTCAATACAAGATTTAAATCGCCCTGAAATAAATGGTTAATGACATGTTTCTATATTTTAAATATTTATAACCATTGAATGGAGGTGATAAGATTAGAAAAGTTATGTACAAAAAGTAATTAAGAATCAATATAGATGACCTTTAGTGATTTATTAATAAATAAATATTAAAGGTTTCACTATTAAGAAAAAATATCTTAATACATCATACACAATTGATATCGTCTGCAATTGATGTTTCATTAGAGTGATCGCAAATGAACATGAACATTTAATTCTCTACTACTAATGTAATCAAAGTTTCATGAGCTATATCTACGTCTAGATCTTCTTATATCTCATGGATTTCTTGGTTTCTTGGATTTCACTATGTTATTTTTATTCCATATATTTTTAATTGTAAGCATTGGTTTTTTTTCATTTCTCAATCAAAAGTATGTAATTCTTCATTTTTTTAACAAAATATTATATTGGTTATTTCGTTGTGACTCCTAGAAAAAAGAAAGTTCATTAATGGTTTTGAATCCTATATAAATTTACGTATTAGATGCACCTATGAGTATTATTAAAGTAATGTTCAGTAAATAATTAATAAAACAAAAAAAGTGTTATTTCATTATGGGTAATAATCTTCTAACTAAGTAGAGAAGACTTAAGTGTGGACTAGGATCTTGGGGATCTTAAAAACCATATAAATCATGTTGTCATATTTTATTTCCACTACATTATATTCTAAACACTTTACTATATTGTTATATTATTTAATATTAAACTCTAATTTATTATTTATGCTAAAAAAGTAAAAGGCATATTAACACCCCCCCCACACACAGTAGAATGTTTAAATCTATTTGAGAAAAATAGAAGGTATATGAATAAAAATTCGAGGTTCTTTCAAACAAGAATGAGGATTTTTTGATATAATAAAATGAATCTGTGAAATCATTATAAAATTATGTGAGTTTGATTTTGGATGAAATGTGTAGACTTAGAAAAACCCTCAATGATTTTAAGATTGGTAATAAATTTTTAATATGATTTCCATATCAATTAAATCAATATGTTTCAGTTCTCAACAGCATTGATCCAAATTCGGTTACATTATATAGTCTTTAGTTAATTCTTGATTTATGCAAGATAGGATTTATGATATTTATCTAGTGGAATTGGATAACTCTAAATAGGTAGTATTCAGGCCAATGTAGAAACACGTAAATGAGGATTATACAAAAGAGAAATAATTTTGTGATGTTATTCCATTCCTTTCCTCAAACCTAAAATTATTTAAAGGAATTCTAAAAGGTAATATTTCACATACATGTTTTTGGTTTTAAAAAACCATGGAAACTTACTAAAATTTTTCAAATAAAAATTTAAGATGATGATGAATATGAATTTTCCCTTAAAAAATAAATAATTTAATGGAATGTGAAACTCACATTAGAACTTTTTAAAAATAAATATTTTTTTCATGATAGAATTTATTTTTATAATAAATAAACATCTATGAAATTATTGACCTCAAATAACTCATATAATATTTTCTTTTGACTATTATTGAAAACCAAAAATAAGAGGAAATAGTGACAGAAAAAATTCAAATTTTGATGCATGGGTGGACCTCAATTTGTTAATAAATAGTTCTCTCTAAAAGATCGCTGTTTTGAGAAACGAAACAAAAAATCTCAATAGAGTTTTTTATTCTAAAATCTACAAACACAAAAAATAATTGAATAAATACTTGTTGAAATCTGAGATAAAAATATTAATTCTAAAAAATTTTAAACTAAGGAGCTAGTCGTTGAATATAAATAAAAACATGAATTACAAGATCAATTCATCAATAGTATGACTAGTACAATGAATGATTGTGTGAATGTAATTGAGGATCTCAAAATAGAAAACATTGGTCTATAATGAAGGTTTAAAAATAAATATAGACACTTGGATCCTTGAATAACATCAGGAAAATATATCATGTTGGATACCAATAATGTAAAGTATAATAATGATGATCCAATAAAGGGATTTTAATAGTTCCTATAAAAATAATGCTTTAATAGAGAATAAAAAATGGTGTGGGTCTTGACCATAAATTAAAGGCATTCGCAGTTGAATATAAAACATATTCACCAACATATAATTTATTTATTTAATTGGGTAACAATTAGAAGTCCCAAAATTTTATTGGATCATCAACGATTACACTTAAAAATTCACCACTTATTATGTGTTGTTGTTGTGTAACAAAATGGCATACTAATTATGTATGTTCAGTAAAGAATTTTTAATCAAACCATAAATTCAATTGAATAAGATAATAATAAATCCATATAATTAGTATGTTTTAAATGGTTACAATTGATGTTTTAGTTATTAGGGACATAAATACATGTACTACTCCACATGATACTACCCTAAATTGTTGAGGAACTCCAATTGTATCCATGAGACCCAAGTTTGAATCTGGTTAGAGGTATAATTTCATGTTACTTTAGTAGTACTATTGTAGGTACTTTATCAGTTACTGTAGTAGGTACAATTTGGTACAATATTAGCCAGAAATAATCACCGTCATGCCACCTTAATGCCTTTGGGACACCTAATGTGCAGATGAAAACTAGATAGATTGAACAATGAATAGGCTCCAGAAGGTGATTCGGAGCAAGTAGAATTCATCAGAGTAGAGGAAAAATATTTGGATAAATGAGAGGGTATGGAATTTTCCATTGGTATGAATCTTGTGCACCTCTACACAGGATTGCTAGCCAAATATTCTTGCAAAGGTGGAGTGCTGATCATGATGAAGATGATGGGGAGGGGCAGTTTCAAGTAGTTATATTCTGTAATGAATTATTTTAAGACCTGTTGGTCCTGTAATTTCATGAAGCCTAAGGTTTTTGTAAGGTTTCCCCTTCATCCCTTAAAATTGTGATTATTTAAAATGAATAAAAAATGAAGCCCTTTGGACCCATCAAGAAAATACATGTATTAATCATAAATAATGGAAAGTAATGTTCCAAAAGAGACTCAATGTTATAATTATAAAATAAATAAGTAATTATATGTTCTATTTAATTTGAATAATAAAATAAAACATTACAACATGTTTTTGATCCATTATATGTAGTGGAGTAATAAGAATAAAAATCATCAAAAAATTAATTCAAACAATTGAATCCAAAATCCAAGGGATGAGAATGTTTTGGTTTCACTGAATTATTTGAATGCAACAAGTCAAGATAGGTTACAAATATTTGAAAATGAATGAACATCCCATACGATGGTAAATATGGATCTCATCACAATAAATCGGTATGATAAATTTGGTATTATAATATTTTTTGTTGATGAAGGGTGGTGGATTATTGGATCCACAAATGACAAAATTAGAAGCAAATACATGATTTTCATTGATTTCATAGTATTGTATGGTCTTGCACACAAATTTAAGAATTTTATCCAATTGAAGAACTCATTTTATACAATAAAAATCCCTATGAATACTATTATCATCTATAGAAGGGACCATGAAATTGATATGTAAGAGAAGTGCGCGAAGGGGAATATATACCTCATTAGTGGGAAAGATTACATGTATTCCCAAACCCAATAATACTAAACAAGGTTATGTCAGAAAAGATATATCTATTTGATCTAAGAATACTATAATTATTTTTTCAAAAATTTTGGATCTAGTTATATCCATAGAAAAACACATGATCATACACACAAATGTAATGTTTTTATAGTAGGTAATATCATTATAGGTTATATAATATAAAATAAAAACATGCATATATGTGTTGAAATCATAAAATATTTGTGTTTATAGGATAATATCATCAAAATACATTGCTAGAAATATTTATTATGTAATATTACTTGATTATTACAGTATGATTTAATGTTTTAGGTCAGTCACATACATTTAAAAGGTGTTTAATTTCAATACTAATTATTAGTTCATTGAGGAAAATATTCTTTGGAAAAATATTTTGAAATTATAGATCAATAATTTCATAGAGTTTATTAAATACAATGTCTAATTTTATCATAGGAAGAATAGTATAAGGAATCAATCATTTTCATTAAGGAATCCTAAAAAAATAGTATAGATAAGAGGAAAAATATGACTATCAAAAAAATGTGTGGAATGATGTTGATTGAGAAAGACCCACTATGGTGCAACAGGAAATAAGTGGTCTTAATATCAGTCTATGTCAAAAAAATTCTTAGCTAAAAAATGGTTTCCATATGATATTTTTTTCTAATAGAATCCTAAAATAAATTAAATTAAAATCTTCAAAATTAAATATGATATTCTCCAAAAGGATAACTATTGAAGCATTGAATTCAACGAATATGAAGTGATATGTCTCGGTAACCCATAATAGTGGATGGGTAAAAAATGATTCAATAAGAATATTAGAAAAAAAATTAAAATCTTTGACATCACTAGTATAGAAAATTAGTTGTATTTTACGAAAAAAAGTGTGAGAAATTTCCATAGAAAAATATTCAAAAGAATTTATAATTTAGAGGATCCCAACAAAATTGTGAAAAATATAATGAAGAGATTGATATTGATGTTTAATATATAATATCATATCATTTAAGAATTTCAAAAGGTAAGAATCAAATAAATGAGGAAAACGTTATTGGTGATAAAATATCTTCCGTGAAAATGATGAGAAAGAATCCTCAATAAAAAATATCACACAAATAAAAATTATAACCAACGGATTTTGAAGAGGCTTTAAAGGATTATATTTTGATCATGGAAATCCATAAAAATCATGATAATATTGAGGATAATAAAAAAATTAAATGTTTTTACACTTAAAGAGAATAAATTTATTAGAATCAAATGGTTTTTCAATAACAAACCCAACGAATAATGCACAGTGATTCAAAACAAGGAATTCGTTATGTATAAGTGTTATTCACAACATAAATTAATTGATGTGGATGAGACATTTAATTAAAGGTATAGGATTTAAATGATTCATATATTCAAGGAAATATTGATGAAAATGATATTATAGGTTTTCCAAATGTGAAAATCATTATCATTACTAAATTGAATCCTTAAAGAGGAAGTGTATATAAATAGACTATATGGTTTTATTAATTATGAATATTTGAAAAAAAAATTCCAATTGAAAATTTTATTGCTTGAGTTGATGAAATCCCTGAAACTCTAGTATTATATTCTTGATAAAAATTTAATAATGATGTGTTGCTATCATGGAGGAGTTGAAAATAATCATTTTTTTCAAGATAGAGATGGATTAAATATGAATTATCACTTATGATTATGATATAATTTCGGGAGGATATAATTAAAAATAATATGGGGTGTTTTTAGTGTTTTGAGGTGATATTTTGAAACATTGATGATATTTTATACAATATTTTTCCTTCATTTAAATTTAATTTTAAGAAGGTATAGAATATTTATTTTATAGTAAAAATAAGCTGAGGAGATTCTTAAATGATACAGAATAGATAACTTCATGTCTATTCTAATATTGTTAGCTTCTAGGATAATGTTTTTATGTAATGTTAATTTAATAAATGTCAATATTACTAAGTATATGAAAAAAATAGGAATCCTGTTATACTTAATAGTGAAAATATCTATCATTATATTTTTCACATGTCAATTCAGAATGTATCAAGAATATACCAAGGATAAATATCATCATATAGTGAAAGTAATATTATGTAATATTAATGGAATATTTGATTTCAAACTGTTTTATAATCACACAACGTAATATGAGTTATTTTTAATTATGGATGTGAATTATTCTAGTTCAGTGGATGATCATAAGTCTATATTAAATGATTCATTTTATCTTGGATGTTTCTGTATCTCTAAGATATGAAAAAATTAGGACTTCATCTCATTTTCCACATTGTAAGATGAATATATTACTAAAACATAAGCATGAAAACAAATTTAATATATCAATAAACATATCAAATACATTATAATTGATGAAAAAAACTCTTATAAAAATAAATTATGACAAATCAAGTGCTATAAATAATATAATATTTAGTATCCCTACTCAAGGATAATGAATATTGAGATAAAATATGTCTTAAAAAACAGATGGTTTTTAAATGGATTATGAAGTTAGGATATGTGTTTATATAAAATCATTTTGTGGATATCATGATAAAGGAACCATCTAAGGATATATTCTCAAATAATGTATTGGGCCTTGGATTTCAACCATTTCGGTCCACTTATATGGTTTTGGAACGCTACCCCAGTCCCTGGAGGATTTTTATATTCCACTAATTTCATGAACATGTGGTGTTTTCTACAACATTAATTGTCAAATGTTCTGATATATATCATGGTTTGATTGGTTTTGTTTCAATTTTTTATTACTAAAATTGAAATATGTGAAATTTTAGTTTATTGATATAGTGTAATATGTTTTCCAAAGTTTGGGGTGATGTATAATCAAACATTATTTAAATGAGATAACGAATTTTCCTGAGAGTTAGTTAGGAAACACTACATGAAGGTTTATTCTTTCAATGTCTACCAGATTTGTATTTGAATTGATATATTAGTAAACCAGTTGTGTAAAATGGATGGTTAACAATTTAATGAAAAAATTGTGGTCTAGAGAGAAACATAGAGATTAATTTTTTGTTTTATAAGGATATTTCTATTTATCTAATATTTACCAGTTTAATCATGAAACATATGAGGTTTCAGTGAATAATTTTTAAATAATTAATGAAATATATAATAATGAAAGTTTAAAATAGAAGATTTTTTATTGAGGTTAATGGATTTTGTTATAAGTGTGGTTATGGGTTTTTATTAAACAAAAAAGGGGTATTGTTAATACAAATTATCTTTCATTTTTTGGTTTTTTAAAGAATAAAAGATATTTCCAGTAAAAGACTAAGAATATCTCTAAAAAGTTAGAAATGTTAATAAAATATTAGTTTCAAGGAAGGTGGTCATATATAATAGAGGTTTTAAAAAATTTATAGTGAAATGAAAAAATGACATGCAAGTGACTGTAACTTATAGAAATATTTAGATTATTCCTTGAGGTTCTTACATAATTTATGAAAAATGAATTAAATGAGATTTAATATATATAGATAATTAAGTTTGGGATTGAAAAATACTTATTTAAAATTGGATATGGTAGAATGATTTTGGTGGTGATTGTTGTAATAAAGATAAAAGGATAAAATATATATTTTAATACCATACCTCGAAATCATCAATTCATTAGGAAAATGGAAATTACATTACACACATAGAATGTGGGTTTCAATTTCCATAGTAACTTGTATAATTCTATGTATGAAATGGGTATTCCAAAAATTTTGAAACTACTGCCCATTATATTTTAATATATGAATATTTAATATAGGTAGTAGGTAAGGTTATGGAATGCTGGAAGAAATTTTTCTTACAGGTTTTTTTAAAATATTAGTAGGAAATAAGTCATAGGGTTTGGTGTTTTATATAAAATATTTCATAGAATAAATCCATACCAGGGTTAGAGGTCCATTACAATGTGGAGTTATTCATATCTATGGTATAAAATGGACAAATCATTGGGAAACTAGAGGTTTGATTGCCAAATATCATGGGATTAGTGTTTGACCAATCTAAAAAATAAGTATAGCGAAGGCCATAGTTGTCAAGGTGGACCAATAAGTAGTTAATATATCTATTTTAAAATTATTATCTATTATAAGGTATTAAGATATAATAATTGGATTTTATTAACTCAGATTTGGAGGATTTATTTATACTATATACCCAATATATTAAAGTAAAATTAAATATTATAAATAAGGAAAACATGGTGATTCTATTTTAAATGTTCTACATAATTTCCAATACAAAAAGGGGGAATGAATATCATGTTTGGATTACAAAAATAGTGAAATTTAATATTAGAAAATTTTATAAATAATATAAGATATTAATTATTTCACCTAAATAGAAATTTGAATAAATAAGTCATGTGAAAGAAGAAAGATAATGCTGTTACAATATCATTATTTTTAATTTCATTTGTTGTTCATGTAATATCTTTTATTTTCAATGAGATGAGTATTGGAATTATTAAGTGAATAATATATTTTATTTCCCTATCATTGTATGTATTTTAAACCTATGTGGTTAGTGAGACCACATTTAATTTCTATTGAAAATATACTACTCCTAGAATATTTTTGTACACCATCACTTTTCTCTTTGTATTAACCTTAAATATATCCTACTATTGGTGAAACATGTAATATTTCATATGAATCCTTTATATACATTATTGCTTCCATATTTCATTGTTTGATAGATAATAATATTTTTTATAATATTGGAACAATATAATTGGAAGGTGGTTTTTAAAATAAACATACCCTAGTATACCTCCCCCCCCCCATTACTATATTTTCCTTATGTGGTACAAAAAACATTCATATCCCTCATAGTTCAAAAAAATATCGCAATGAACAAAGAAATTGATTTTAAAATCATTTTAGGAAATACCCACTCTCCTTTAAAATCGCACATATCAAATGGAATATAAAACACATATAAACCAATGGAAGAATCTAGGGACTACCTACCTAATGGTTAAAAGAGAATTCCCATAAGAAATTGAAATTTGACATATACACACATTAAAAAAATCAACAAACCTAACATAAACGTCAAAAAAATATTTATTTTAGACGAGTAATGGAGTCTCGAGGAGGGATACCCTAGTTATATTAAAGAAAATTGATAGATATACATATATGAATCTAATTGGAAATTTGTAGAATGAATCAGATCATGGGATAGAGATATCTCCCAATTGGACTTGAAAAGATATATAATATGGTACTTATTATGTCACAACACAACATGGGGTATTGATTATTTCGTTTCACATTCATAATAACTAAATTAATTTAAAATATAAAAACACTACGGGGCTACATGTTACCTAATGTAACTACACTATGTACACATAATTATAGAATCCATGAGGTCAAGGGTCACTTGTGTGGATGGTGGCCAGCCCAGACTTATAGACCATGTTTTTTATCCAACTTGTACTCAATATCTGGACACATGGTACCATGTGGAAACTATCATAAAATAAAATAATTTCAACACAAAACATTTTCCTTCATTTTTGAAACTCAGAACTCTATAAAACTCTATAATTGTCTCAAACTACAAAAATACATGTGGAACAAATAATATTAAATCATTTACATGACTCTATATATGTAAGGAAATGAACAACAAAAACCAAATTGAAATCTATTAAATGATCTCATTTTTTAATATATTATTCCTTAAAATGGTACAATTAACATCAGTTCCCAATTTATATCAAACATTAAATAATGAAATAATGCAAATGAATTGGATGAGAAGATAAAATCTCATTTTAGTATTTCCATTCAAATATGTTTTCAATGGTTTCTATGTATTTAAAGAGGTCTAAATAAATGGTCTTTTGATGCCCATAGTGGATAAAATTAAAAAAATATAAATTTAAATAATCTTAATATAGAAAAAATTCTCAGAAATTAAAAAATAATTATTGAAAATTATAGAGATAATTCAAATTAAGAGAATATAATAGGAAAGTGTGTATTGTAATTAATATGTAACTGGGTTTAGAATATTTCTCACGATTAAATATTTTTCATTGAAAAATCACTCATATAATGAATATAAAATACATATTTTGGCAATGATAATTTTGCTGAATTTAAATTATATAAAAAACTATTCCACATTTATATCAAATTTAACCAAAAAAATAAACGAAAATTTTTTCCAAAAAAATTATACCCATTCCTTTTTATTTTCTTTTATGAATATTTTATTTTCTAAAATGCAAAAGACTATACCTATAAAAATTTCCTTTGTATTAATTTATTTCAAGAAAAAATTAGGGGTGAATTTCAGTGGTTCATCTACCACATATATATCTAAATATTCTCCCCACTTTTTAAGTTCAAATTGAGCAAGTACAATATTATTTTCATGAAAAATAGAGTATTAATGAAAAAAATTAAAAACCTTCACCAATTTAAATACATCATATTTCATTGATGATTTTGTAAAATAGGGGTTTCATCATTCCTAAAAATTAAATTCATTTCTCTAAAAAATAATTTTACTCTAGATATGGATTATATCATAATACTTAAAAAATTTAAATCAAGGGAAAATAATGATGGATGACATTAGATATATAACATACCACCCATTTATTAATGTAAATTTAAAGAGATATAAAATATAATTGGTATAGAAATTTTTAAAATAATAGTAAAAATGGTCAAAATATATCCTATATTTCCATTAGATTATTTTGGCACTCAACCACACCTTATTCATTATAATGTTTCTCATATTAGATAATAGTTTTTTTATTAATATTTTTCTCTTGGATTTTTGGGATATATTTATCTTTTTTTGTGGATAACCATCATACAGTAGGTTAAATTGTACATATTAATATAGATTATCTATGTAAACAAAAGTTAAAGTGATGTGTGTTTCTATTTCTATGCATACCATAGATTCTGTAAAACATATTTTAATACCTTATGAGTAATAGAAATTTTCTACAAATTCTATATATGGGTATTCCATTTCTAATACGGTTGGTAGAACCTCTAAAACTATAGTTGTTGGTTTTGATATTACTCAAACTGATGGTTTTTCTGGAATATAAGTTTACAAGGAAAACTCTAATGTAATAGAATCGATCATAGATATATAATAAACTATGATGAAAAGATTATTATTTGATCTAAACTAGTTAGTGGGTCTAGAATGGCTACCCCATCCTTTCTTTTCTTTTCAATGTATTTAAAAAAACACATTTCTTTTGTTTCATTTTGAATTCGAATTTCATTTCTCCTTTTAAATTTATTTTTTTATTTCCCTCTCCATTTTTTTCTTAATCCATATATTTCTCTATATCAACCATATTATTGTAAACAATTTACAAAATAGAATGAGTATAATTTACATTATAAGATTGGGAAAGTTGTTAGGGTTTTTTGATACTCTTGGTTCATTTAGTTTCTTTTCCTCAAGATCAAAAGCGATTTAATGGTTCTTCATATCAATAGGAGACAATTTTCATATAGAACACAGTGTGGATATATAGTGTACTTATGGATATACCTCAGTTGTAAATGTAGAATAATGTGGACTATCAGTATGTATAACATGGGGTTTTGAATTTAAATGTGGTGTGGATATTTATTAAAAAATATCCACCCAATCAATCATAGAAAAATAAAAAAAACCTTTATATTTATCCTTATATCCTAGTGATCAAGAAAGCATGAGTGTTTGGAAAATATCAATTATATCCATGTCAAAATTCAATATAACTAACTTGATAGTGCATTTCCGAATTTAGGATATATAGTTGAATTTTTCATCATTTTTGGCAAAAATCATAGTGAGAGAATCTTCTAAGGGTGGTTTTAGATAATCAATAATAAATCGACTAAGTAAGTAAAAAATATATTATTTTTAGATGGCTTGGACTCAGGGATTCCTAAACTAACCCAACCCAATAGACCTAACTTCACTTAACCTAGTTGGGTCACGTTACAAGCATAATATAGGTTGTTTTTTTATTGGAAGGACTCAAATATAAGTCAAGTTGGTTATTGAGTTAGCTAATCTTTGACCCAACATACCTGCTTCATTTGTCTCCGTCTTATTACTTCATCTGTTCACCACAACCTTTACTCTTCCATCCAATGACCCAAGTTAATCCAACCTTAATCCTCACTATCCCCGCCCTCTCTTTAAACTTATGACTCTCCTAATCTTATCTCATAGAGTTGTGCATGAAATATACTACTGAGGAGAATGTATATAGAAGTCCCTCATCCTCCATATCTCTCCCTACCTCCATTGCTCCCCTTAAACACTATTTCTATCACCACTCATCTATTTTCATTCACATTCCCTCTTCATCATTCTGTTTTATTACTTTAGGACCAAAAAAATTGGGTCTCTTCATATGACATTTCTCCCTGGATGTTCAGGTTTTTCCTTATCCACTTTTTTTCTATGCCCATGAACAAGAGGCCCCAAAACAATGACTCACCTTGCAATTTATTGAAAAATAGGATTATCTATTAAAATCACATGATAGAATCTCCCTCCCATGATGATATTACTTCTTGGTGTTCTTACTACCCACCATTGCCAACAAATGAATCTAAATACTTCTTATCCATCATGTGCATCCCCAATTTTTTTCCAAAGCTAATATTTCTTTATGATATCATAACCAAGCACTCAAAATTTTATTTTATTTCTTTCTTTTATGAGCTAAATATTTCAAAAACTAGATCAACCAGATATAATCTAACCAAAATAAATGTATGGATAGCCCTACCCATGATTACTCTTAGAAATCATGTAGGAATGGATGAACTCCTCTCAACATATTTTTCCACCAATAACTGAACACTAAAATAATATTATTTAATTTATCATCCCTATAGAATTGAAGATTTTATCTAAATTAAAACACTCACTTAGATATTGAAAACATTTTGATGATTTATTCTCCAATTAGATTTCCATTTCTCCTATAGTTGATTACATATAAAGTGAAAAACTAGTATAATATCCAAATTTGGGGTTATTCCTCCAAAAATTGAAATAATAATTCAAAAATAATATAAATGAACCACAATTTTTCTTGTCCCCTTTGGGTATCCAAGAGGCACTAATTTCCAAGTTTTCACAGCTAATAATTTTATATTTTCTCTATGAACTCTTGTAATTAATTGGCTAATAGAGTGATATCGTGACACATTTTGATTCATTTTGTTGGGAAAATAAATATACCTAAATAGAACAAGAAACAATATCTTATAATATCATGTGTTGATAAAATACTTTGATTGTATATTAGACATTATTTTAAAATTCATTGTGGTTAATTTCAATTTCATACCACCCTCCCAAATAAAGTAAATTGTATTTATGGTCATATAATGGTGTGTTGAAAATATCCAATATAAGTTCATAGAGGGTTTCCCACTAAATTAAAAAATAAACAAAACAAAATTAACATTTTTTAGATTTTATTTTACTTTAAATTATACTCTAGTCTATGAAAAATTGATCGCATTAAAGATCATATAAATCTCCATATTTTAGTAAACCAATTATTAAAGATAATTTTTATGTCTAGCAGTCATGGAATTAATATTTTTTATGCAAAATGAAAGTCTCTAAATATTCTCAATATATTTTATCATCCTGAGTGGATGAGTATGATTGATGGGTAGGTTAATTTATTAATAGTTTAAGGAGTGTGAGTAATGAGGGTTAGTATCATCTATATCAAATGGTAGAAAAATTTATTATAGTCTCATTTTCAAGGGATATATATAGTGGTTAGTCATAAAATCTACATTTCATGTTAGATGATTATTTGGGGGTCCCTTAAACTTTTTAATGGTATTTATAGACTATCAACTATGATTTTTTCCATATACATATCCATAAAAAATTAGATGGTAGTTATGGGAGAAATTATGGGTTGACGGATTTAATAATGGGTTGGATTCTAGTGAAAGGGTAGGTAAATGATTCATGGGAGGTAGATGTCTTTGATTTTTTAAATGAGTATGAAGTTGATTGAATTTGTTTTGACTCGATGAAACAAAAATATATCTTTTGGGGTGTGAGTTTGTGGGAGAAGGAGTGTCAAGGAGAGTTTGGGATTAAATCATCACTGTTATTTGGATTTGTATATTTTTAAGGATGGGTTTAAACCATGAAATGGGTTTTTCAACACTAGAAAATTCTTAAATGATGTAAAATTTGGTATTTAGGATTTTTATAAATCATCTAGTTGAACCACAACACGGTTTGTGGCTAACATATCATGGTCTAGGGTCGGGTTTTGGGATTTCAATTTTATGTAAACATATCAATATATAAATTTCTCACCATGACATAGTGAGGGTATATTTCAAAGAGAAATTGAAAGAAATATTATATGAAACATTCTTAACATTTTATTTTTAGAAAAAAAAAAGATTTTTTTTTGACCTAGTGGTAAATAATCATTTTCTTGGTTATGGATTTTCTGGTTGAGGTCTAAATGGGTGATGGTTATTAAAATGATCTTGGTTAAGTGTCCTTGTTTTTTGTATAAATTGTTTTTGGTGGTTATCAAAAAAGTTTAGTGAAACAGGGGTAACACATGTTCTTCCATATACTGGAATCTATAAAAATGGGATAAGTGGCGAAACCAAGATTTTGAAAATGTTGTGTTTTTTATAAAAATTATATCATTTTATTTATTTTCTAACTAATGATCGTTTTTTCATTTTTGGTAAATTTTAATATTTGTATGAAGGAAATAGAGGGATAAATGGTGTTGGTGATCTTATGAATGTTTCTAGGTGTGAAAATATTAGGAAAATAAATAATGGTCCCTAAGTAAAGGCCACATTGTAGTTTTAATACATTTCATGCCACCCATTAAAAACATGGACAAAAAGATCAATATGAAAAGTTTTTTACTTATTTTTTATGTTTATTTAGTAAAATAATTATCAAAAGGGATATGGTTAGGGTGTTTTGTTTATGTTATATCCCTATGTTTCAACTATCATATCACCAAGATAAAGCTCTATGTAAAAAACATCATAGCTTTCCCTTCTTCAAAACATTATCCTCTTACACTTCCGCAATATTAATTTATTATTTTTCATAATTTCTCTATGGTGTTTGAAATTTAATTGAACTATATTGTGTTGGGATTATTTAGGTTTAAAATTGTAAACTAAACCACATAGTCTGATCTAGATATCCATGAGATACCATGCATGCCTCTCCATTTTATTGATAATATCAACTAGTAGTGAGAATATATATGAAATAAATAGAGAGTCTATAATCTCTATATTATAATCATGAACTCTAAATTTCATTAAAATATAATAAAAATTATACTAATAAAGGTGAAATGTAATTTTCAATCCTACCTTAGATACCACTAAGGGGATCACTGATATGGTTGGATATATGATAGCAAGTGAACCTTCTCGTATGCTAGAGTCTGACCACTAACAATGAAATCCTTGAGTGTGTCTCTGAGAAAACTATACCCTAATGGATAAGTGTGTGGAAAAACCGTACATAATAATGGTAATTAGTGAAAGCAAAAAAAACAAGAAGCAATTGAATAATAAAAAAATATCCAATAAACAAATAGAAGAAACATAAATCATAAATAGATAAAAAATTAGGAAGATGATTTCATGTAGCTAAAAAAATAAAGGCATGCCTGATAAAATGGAAACATGAATATACCACATGCTGTACAAAAACACAAAAAATACCAAAATAATCCAAAATTAGCATCAACAACATATGTTTGGTTCTATACACCCATAATGCATCCCAATACTCATAATGATACATCAGAAGTTAGATGCATCCCTTAATCTAAAAATTCAGTTATGAAGTCTTCTTGCGTACCAAGGGTGTCCCATGTAGGGTGCAAATATACTCAGAAAGACACCACAAACTGTGTATAGAATAATCTATTATATTCATATAAAATGATCAGTGTATTGGTACATAATAAATATAATATAGGTGGCATTTGTCTTAGTGGTAAGCACCATGTAATCCTATATGAACAATGGGGGATCAAACCCCATTGGGCATTGGCACTATAGTAGTATTGTTGTGTACTGTAGCAGCGGCAACACTGTAGCAACGGCGGGCACTGTAGCAGTATAAAGTCGATGTAGCGGTGGCAGGGGACTAGAGTAGCGGCACATACTGTAAAGCACTATAGTAGGAGGATTACTATTGCAGTAATACTCACAGAATGGGCCATGGGCCAAAAATTTGGGCCTACGGGCCATGTAATGGGCTAAATGCCCTCTAGGCCTTCGGGCTATGAAATGGGTCTCCCTCTACCTAGTTAAAAGAGGTATTTGATGTGCTTAAAATAATAAATGAGGCTTCGACACCAACAATTTTTAAAAAAAATAGATAGTTATAATGTAATAAATAAATAAAACACAATGGTCATGATTCCCCCTGGATACCTGACCAGTGTGACCGGATTTAGCCTAAGTCATATGTCTCTTTACCAGGTTAAACTAGTACAAGTATACTAAGGGTGTATAAGACATATCAAGTATACATTAATGGATGAATAAATGATCTATTCAATAAAGAAAGTATCATGTATACACCTAACACCAGAATGTTGTTTGGATTTTGGAATGCACCCATTGATTTTATATATCGGAATTTTAAATTCAAAAAATGGAATATTTATAATTTAATTAAATAGAATTTGGGGCCTCTCAAAGGAAAAACATAAAAAGGAACCATGTATCACACTAAGAAAACTAAAAAATACAAAAAACCATGAAATTACATCTGAGTTAATCTACAATAGCTTCCCAAGTATCAGTCTCATCATAGTGTAAAACATGACCCTTTTATCCAATCCCATGTATACCACATAGGGGACAAAATATTAATTGTGGATTGTGTACCCATATCTCCCGCTGATATCGTCCAAGGAATCTCCCCTAGGGAATCGTTATTGCTCATGTATATGTAATTAATATTCCTTGATAGTCTATCCAAGTAACTCTTTAAAGAATCTGAGTATCGCACCCGGAATATTCCCAATACATTTAAAGACCCCAAACCTAGTTGTTTGAAGTTTGTGACTTACGTAGTTATATTGGAATAATAAAAAATTCACTTAAATCCACAAGGAAAAAATATTTTTTTTTGTTTTTGAAAAAAATACATACATATGTTTTACACTACAACTTGAAAGTAAAAAAGAACATAGAAACTCTTTTGGAAACATCCATAACTCCTAGATTATCCTTTCATGTCATTGATAATATACGTCATCACATTCTAGGGGGAAATAAAAAAATAAGAAAGGGTTTATATCAGATGATCAATAGGGTTAATTAATATTTATTAAAATAATATAAAAAATAAAAAAGGGTTAATAACTAAAAACATAATCCATAAGAACATAATCCTTAGAATACTATGATAAGATTAAAAGATGAATAAATAATTCCATTTAAATAATCACATGACAATAAAGATTAACCATGGATGTTCTACGACTCTAATAATCACATGTATTAAAAATTTATATTATCCTAATAAAGAAATACATAATTCCATCCATGATAAACAAATCATCAAGGTATTGGCCAAGATATCTAAAAATAAATTGTTAAGGCCTCAGAAAAATTCTTTAATGTTATTCTCATCATGACTAATAATGAATTGAGTGGATATATAGGGTTCCACCCATAACATTATAAGAATAATTTCTTATTCATATAAACGGGGTTAAACAAAAGAAACATATATATATGAAATGTAATTAACTTTCCCCAATCTATAAACATAATCACTAACCATTCTAAGTAGTCTAATGAATGGTATCAAGACTGTATATCCACAGTCAATATGATCATAATCCTTTTTATAAATTATGGTAGTTGATATTAATAGAATAGAATTTTCATTAAATCATAATATTTACCCTAGGTGTTGATATAGATGAAAATACTCTAATAAAATAATCAAAAAATTCGAAAGAGAAATAACCTCTTTTTACTTGGAAAAGAAGAGTTATTTTGGGAAAAACATTTTTATTTTTCATAATTATTTTTAAAAAACCAGGAATGGATAAATATATATTCTCATGAAAAATTGAGTGATTTTAGAAAAATAATTGTGTCTTAAAATATATTATTGATGGTATTTGAACATGGTTAAAAAGTCTAAAAGTTCCTTTTACCCGGGTCTTCTTATTAGGAGGAATTGAAAATAAAAATATATAAATTGTGTATTTCTCAATAAAATAAAGATAAAATGATCTATATAAAAGATTTTTTAATATAAAAACATAATTTATAATAATTATATATAAATAAATAAGAATTAATTTTTTGTAAAGAGGGAAAACATAACCAGAATGAAAATGGAGGTTTGGTAAGAATCATGTAGTTTATGTCTAAAAGTGTTCTTCACTTGTATTTAATGTCTAGGTTAATGAATTTAAATCCATTAATTAATTCATTATAATAATTTCCAAAATTTAGTTCATTTTTTTTAATCTTATTAAGTTCATTTATGGTTTTTTATTAGTATTTAAATTTTATTTCATTGTTCAATAGTGTTGTTTTCCTTGGTTTTCATGATGGATTTACTTATATAAGAGTATGGAGGATCATATATAATGAGAAAAATTATCCCGAAGTAAAATTATATTTTACTACTAATTATAAAGTCAATAAAATTGTTATATAATTATTTTTGTTATATGGGTTGAGGATGGATCATTTGATAATGCAATAGTAATAATCGTTTAGATTATTTTGCGGTACTTCAATCTTCCCAAACTAGTTTTGTTTCATTAATTAATATTCTATATATATACTTGTTCCAAAATAATAAATTACTTATAATATTTATAATAAAATCTTATTTAACCTTATTGATATTTTAATGACCTTCTTTTAAGGCCTAAGGGTAAATTAAAAAACATTGTACACTTTGGCGGTATATTAACACACCACGAATGATATTTCATTTTCAGAATAAAAGAAAGAGTGAAGAAATTAAAATATGAATTATTTAATTAACATAATAAAATTGTATAATATAAAATATAATATATTATTCAAGACTCTTCGATCAGTAGTGGTGAGGAGATGATAAAAAAGAAATGAAATTGAAAATGAAAATAAAATAAATGATGGAGGATTCCACCTCTTGAATCTCTCTTCCTTGAGAACATTCTTAAGGAAAAAGGTTTTGTCTTTTGATGAGAGCAAGGTATACTGGATGTGGGGTATATTCTATAGAAGAGTATTGGGAAAAATTGAGAAGAAGAGGTGGTGAGGGGTGGTATTTATACTGGAGGAGAGGGGTTTTTTTGAATATTTTGTTTTTTGTTTATTATTTTAGATCAACACTATGACTAGTTTGATATTTAGTGAAAAATATATTAAACTAATTCAGGATAGTTCAAGATTATAGTATTACATTATTCAGACATCATCTATTACCCAATTATTAAAATATTTAGTAAATACTGTAAATTATTGTATATCATTAGTCACGAAAAATGCATACATTTTGGGGAAAAACCCCAAAAATTCACCCTAAGAAATTTTCAATGTGTATAATTTGAAATTGAACTCCATATTATTAAAATAGTTTTCAAAATATGAAAAATTGAATTTTTAAATAAAATAATCATTTACTCAGAATATACTGGTTTTAATATTAAAACTATTTTAGGAAACTTTCAAAAATTAAATAATGTCTCGTAAAATTTTCTTATAACCATAAGAAAAATAAATTTTTAATTTATGATTCTATTTTTTTTAAAATAAATTTTCTTTTAAATAATACAATTAATTATAAAATTTTAATTATATATTTATGACTTATAAAAATACAAAAACTTGATTTTTTATTTTTAAAACATTTTGTTACTTATATCAAGATATAAACACAGCCTATTTTCATTTATAAGACAACCAAATTTTATTTATACTTTAATAAGAGAAGTTAAAATTCTATTGTTCATATTATTGTTCTTAAATTTCACATTACTATTCCAAACATCACGTTATTATTCCATTGGTATATGGTCTTTATCTTCTAAATATACCTCTCATTTCACTAATTCTTCATTTATAATGTTTTTACTGTATTATCAAAAAAAATTATATGATTTATACTATATAAAATAACAATTAGATTTGAACTTTCATTGATAGAATTCAGGGTCATTAAAATCCACATCAAGTTGTAATTGATACGAATGATGAGCCCATCCAAGTAATCTTTAATTATGGACCCTTTTATTTCACTTAGATTAGTATGAAGGCAAGGTTTAACAATAATGAAAACAATCCATTTCAATACGGAATTATGTCTTTGTTACTTTATTACACATGGATAACTCATTAAATCAAAGACGTCAAGCTATAGAAATAAGTATAAAGGCATAACACATGGCCAACCATTTTCCTTAGATCATCCCACCTTCAAAAATATTTATTAAAAGAAAAAAACACCATAAAAGGTGATATAAAAATTTAAGAGAGGGTGAATTTGGGACCTTAATAGAGGGAACACCCGTAGGGGTGGCCCACATCAAGGTAATAAAGTGATAGTGTTGATTTACTACTTACTTGGACAAAACAAAGCATGTAAAGACATTAAATTAAATTAATTAAACACTATGTAAGAGACACTGGAGGAGTCTGGTGCATATAAGAATGGATCATAATATATATTCAAATATACATTATGTAAAATTGTTGTAATTCCTATCTTAATCTTCTACCACCCTCCTCGTCTGGTATTGGCCCTTGAAAATTGATAAATATAGATAAATTAAATGAATAGAAAAAATACGTTAAAATAGGACATATGATCTTAGACAAAAATTGTTCAGAATATGGGAAGATAGATGATGGTAAGAATTGATAGGTCCAGATAGACAACCATTTTGGATCCAACATGACTGATGGTAAAGAAAACACAAATCTAATTTAGTGGAACTTGTGGAAACTAGATTAGGAGTGGGGAGGATCTCTCGTATGAAAGCTACTAGAGAAAGGTGAGGAGATTTTATAAAAATGACCTCCCATCTCATTTTTAAAAAAAAATTGGAATTCGAACTTTATGTAAACATTATACATTATGTAAAGATCAGGCTTATCCTTCCCAGGTAAAACCCAGTTTATGATGAGAAATGGGTCTATAAAATACATGGCATGTTGTGTATTTAATACATATCATATATTTTATGTATACACCATGTATTCAATACAAGTTGAGTATTTGTCTTGTATCCAACATGTCACGAACCAGGCCAGGTCGCCATCCGACCCGGCGCCTGACCCGGTCCGCGGCAAGGCCCGAAGGGCGTTCCCAATCCCCACGGGCTGGCACACGTGCCCGGGTATCATGTATAACAAGTGGGAATGGTTTTACC
The DNA here is from genome assembly GCA_963277665.1 of Viscum album. NCBI lineage: Eukaryota > Viridiplantae > Streptophyta > Magnoliopsida > Santalales > Viscaceae > Viscum > Viscum album. The sequence goes on along the minus strand of OY728138.1, from coordinate 631,850,792 downwards.
CAAAATGTTATAAATAAACACTAACAAGATAATAAAAATGAAACTTGGAATCGCCAACCAAAGAGACTATAAAACTGAAATCAAAATTTAAAGGTTTACAACTAGAACCAATGTCCAAAAATAAACGACAACAAAAGGGACTAAAACTATAACTCAAACCTCCAAGCGACAAAAGCGGTGTAGAATCTGCATGCCACAACACCAACCTGCATGAGAAGGCCACTAAAAACTCGAACCACCAACACTGAGCACAAAGTCACAACCTAGAACACCGAAGAAACAGAAACTACATACACCCAAGGGTGTATTTAGGGTGTGAGCTAAAAGCCCAATAGGATTCCACCGAGAAAAAGGTTCCATGCCACAACATCAAAAGACAATTCAAAGTGCTTATTCAAAATTATAATTTCAAAATGCTTTTAAAGAAAACATTTACAGGCTAACTGCTAAAGAAAAAACTAAAAAGAAACTCATTTCACAAACACGATTTTTAAAGAAGAAGAGGAAGGTTCATTATAGGTACACACACACAAACATACTCACACACACACACACAGACACACACACACACACAGGTGGTCCTCCAAATTCCAACAGAAGGCACCACGCCATCGATGGTAGAGCACTATAGGAAAATCCCCTAAGGATCATCTAGCTCGAGTGGGACCCTAGAACCTCATGTCTTAGTGAAACGTGGCTTAGTAGGCCACGACCCTCAGAAAACGTGGCTTAGAAGGCCACGACCCTCAGAACAGGTGGCTTAGAAGGCCACAACCCTCAGATATCATATTTTTAGTTAATGTTGTAATCGTCAATCCAGCTAAGTAAAACAGGGACGATACCCATCCGGTTCACTAGCACACTAGTTCTAGTCCACCCACCTAGATACCCTGGGTTTTCCCTTGGGCTCAATCAAGTTTCACATTCACATAATGTATATCACTTTCACATATCCCGAACCAAACAAAACATTACGCATACAAGTCACTGCTTACATACCCAAAAACCATTTTAAAAAAACACACGCACACCAAAAACATTTTATAACATAGTTCGGATCACTTCCATGACTTGATAATCTATTTAAACAATTTGAAGAACATTTCAAAATAGCACAATAAGAGTTTTCACATGAGACATGTCGAGTTTCACATTTAATAATCCCTTTAAAAAAAACTTAATGCACGCATAATTATATCAAACACAACTTCCGCACTCCACATATAATTAAATAAGTGAAATTAAAAATTTATAAAACACTTTAAATTAAAAAGAAAAGGTTTACATAGGAAAGACGAACTCGATTTCATATAGGAACGTTTCTCTAAAACCAAAAGTACATTATGGGAACACACACACACACACATACTCACACACACAAACACATACTCACACACACACACACAGGTCGTCCTCCATATGCCGACGGAAGGCACCACGCCATCGATGGTAGAGCACTATAGGTAAATCCCCTATGGATCATCTAGCTCGAGTGGGACCCTAGAACCTCGTGTCTCGGTGAAACGTGGCTTATTAGGCTACGACCCGTAGAAAACGTGGCTTTGAAGGCCACAACCCTCAGAACACGTGGCTTAGAAGGCCACGACCCTCAGATATCATATTTTTAGTTAGTGTTGTAATCTTCAATCCAGCTAAGTAAAACAGGGACGATACCCATCCGGTTCACTAGCACACTAGTTCTAGTCCACCCACCTAGATACCCAGGGTTTTCCCTTGTGCTCAATCAAGTTTCACATTCACATAATGTATATCACTTTCACATATCCCGAACCAAACAAAACATTACGCATACAAGTCACTGCTTACATACCCAAAAACCATTTTAAAAAAACACACGCACACCAAAAACATTTTATAACATAGTTTGGATCACTTCCATGACTTGATAATCTATTTAAACAATTTGAAGAACATTTCAAAATAGCACAATAAGAGTTTTCACATGAGACATGTCGAGTTTCACATTAAATAATCCCTTTAAAAAAACTTAATGCACGCATAATTATATCAAACACAACTTCCGCACTCCACATATAATTAAATAAGTGAAATTAAAAATTTATAAAACACTTTAAATTAAAAAGAAAAGGTTTACATAGGAAAGACGAACTCGATTTCATATAGGAACGTTTCTCTAAAACCAAAAGTACACCATATGCAAACCAAAACATGTTTTTCCATTGTTCAAACAATTTCCAATTTAATTCCAAAAGGGAGCAACATGGAAAAAACACCCAAAGTGACTCATTTTTCACTGAAAATGTCCCTCTATTTACACAAAGACATCAAAGAACTTGAAAACACATTTCGCACCTACCAAAAAACCCTGAAAATCTTCCCAACCATATTCCGCATCTCAAACGACACTTAATTAAACAATTTCTCAATTAATAAAACATCACACATGCATACCATAAGACCTCACTTTAAAACACACAAATTTTAGATGCCAGAACCATTTGAAAATCAATTGCACATCCCAACCCTTCTAAAACATCATTCACACCCCTAGAACATATTCAAAGTTCATAATAAAAATTAACACGTCAAAATAGTTTACATTCTTTTGAAAAACTCAATTTAATGAAATTCGTACCTCAAGCGTTCTTGAAAACACAATTTTCACACCTTAAACAACTAACTAAAACACGTCTAAAAATTTCAACAACACAACGCACATGAAAAACTTTGGCATTTACTTAAAAACAACTTAAATTCATCAATATTCATATCAAAGCACGTCCAAAATGAAATTCACATCACGCAATTTATAATTAGAACACATTATAATTTAATTATGGAGCAATTTAAATCATCTAAAGATGGTATGGTATGGAACCACCAACCTTGAACCAAGAATCTTCTACAGAATGTGCGAATTCACTATTGCACCTCGACCGCACCATAAGAAACCACAAATTGACCCTAAATAAAGCTTTTAAACCATAAAAATCTAATTAGAACCCTAAATTCGGACCTCATTCCAGCTGAACAACCATGAACTCTAGATAAAAAAAATGAAGAAAAGAACTCAACCAGGGGGGAACTGCTCACGTGGAAGGAGGGAAAGCCGCCGGTGGGGGAGCAGGAACCAACGAGGCTGCTGGTCGGAATATAGGGCAGCGTGACGGCTGCCTCGTCGGATGGAGGTTGTCCATTATGAGTCGTTGGGAAAGGAGCAACGACCAGGGGTTGAAAGTAATCACGATGGGAAGAGGACATGCTAGCGAGGTGGTGCGTTCCCAGATGGAGCAGGGGGCGATGGTTCAACGGACGATGCAGCAAGGAAGGGTTTCGGTGCAGGGGGTCGGCGCGACGCATAGGGGGTGCGACGGGAGAGAAGGGGAGGAAAAATAGTGGAGGGAAAAGAAAAAAAAGAAGAAAATATGAGAAAATAAAATAATAATAAAAAGAATAAATATATATGTGAAATAGAACCTAAAACAATAATAATAAGAAAATGAAAAATAATAATATTATTATTGATAACATGTTAATAATTTGATCATAATCATAACTTAATTAACAATTATAACCAAATTAAAATATTAATGAAAACAATAAAAAAATTACCATTCTTATTATCATTAATATTTATATATATATATATATATTTAAAGAATCGGGAAACCGCGCAGTTACCCTGCACGGCCCATAAAATTTTAATAAAATGACGATGATGAAAATAATTATATCTTAATAAAAAAAGTATCCTTAACAACAACAATAATAATAATATCTTAAAACAATATTATTATTATTATCATTAAAGTAATTCCTTAAATTTTCATTACAATTCTTATTTCTATTTCATTTCCATTTTATTTAAAAATCATTATTCATTATTATTTTTAACTCATTTTGAAAGTCAGGCGGACCGCACGGTCTCAGAACCGTGCCCTGCCCGTGCGTTCGGTGATGCTAAACCTGAAGCAGTCATAATAATAATAATAATAATAATAATAATAATAATAATAATAATAATAATTTCAAGTGATACTAATAATATTATTATTATCAAAACCATTCTTAATTCATCTTATTTCATTAATTGAACATCGACAAGGCATGCAGTGACCAAGCGGGGTCGCGCGATGACCCAAGCGAGGCCGCACGGCTTCGACAGCGGCGCATAGGATGCAGTCAAGGTCAAAACACATGTTTTTATATAAGAACATAGAATGTTTTTGTCGGGCCTCGACCCGAACTACCCGACACAAGGAAAATAAAATAAATAAGTTAGAAACAATGGGTGTGACAATTATCCCCACCATAAAGCTTTCCGCCCCCGGAAAGCCACAGCTAATGCTGAACCCCAAAGTAAGAAACGACACCCCCTTAAGGTTCAAAGTGAAAACAAGCGAAAAGAGGCAGACACATCATGCTCAAAGAAGGTGATTAAAATGAAAAAACCCAATAAACTTGTAAAAGAAAAGACTTTCTCATATGTGCCGCTCAACCTAATGAGCTAAAACACCTCCAGTTGACTGATCATGGAAATGAACTCCCACACCCACGAAAACCAACTTCACAAGCAAAAACAACTCATCACTATTAAACAAAAACCACACCATTTGGATAGAATCAACAGACAAGGTCAGACCATGCCCAAGGAACACTCTTATCACTTGTCACCAAGCCATAATTAAAAACAGAAGCAAAATATCAACATGGGGAGGCCCCGAGGGGCACCCCACCATTAGGAACTCACTGACGCTCGAGACGAGACTGGAAAACTGACACTGGGAGGTCCGAGTGGACTCCCCGTCATTAAATAAAATTCTAGCACAGATTCATTCCGGATACATTTGTGCAAGACCCAATGTGGGTCTCCCCACCATTTGAACTAACGGAAGGTATAGAACTTTGAAAATTTCTAAATGGTGACCAAAAACCCCACCGTAATGGGCGGGGAGGGGGGCCGACTATCGGGCATCAAAACCACGGCTGGCCATAACCAACATCTCAAAATTTCCTGGATGAACACCATTCAAATTTGAGACTGAGTTACCCAACAGACTCTCATAAGGACCACTAAAGCGACTGCATCCAGTGGAACGCAACCCCCAAGACATTAATTCTTGAGACGAACACTCCTCCACATGGTCACGATAACCTTATGCAACGAGACGGCTCGTTCGAAATGAAACAACCATAGAAAACAATTTAAACTGACTCCACTCTTAATCCCGATGACAAAAATATGGTCGGGGTCTCATACATTCTTGGGGTTCCTGACCACGCGCCAGCTTCACTCCGGGGCCTATGGCTGGAGCCCTGATGTTTGAAGTATCTCCTGCCTCGCAGTTTGGCATTGAAGACTCCTGAACGGAGCTTCTCCTTTTGGTGTCACATGCAACCACACTGCCATAGAGGCAACACCAGCAAGCACGACACATTACAGCATCTGACTGATCATACGAGGAACATTCACCAACACCAGAGTTGAAATGGTGCATGCATATCACCCTTTGTCACACTGGATGAGAACACAACACCACAAATCATAACCTGAAGATGATCATTGCTGTTGAGAGGAAAAATTACGCTGGTAAGGACTTTAAACCGCGTCTTGAGCACCACGTGATTCCTGCAAATGACCGTAGCAACCTCATACAACTGGGTCTTCCAAACCAGTAGCCTAATAATAACCCTTCCTTAAACGAAACAAACCAAAGACCAGAGGTCATTTAGGACGATAGACCGCACCAAAAACATAAGGTTGCTTCCACCTTTTTCCCACTGGAGTCTCATTTAATGCTTCCACACCACCGTTGACCATCAAAGGGACCTCACGCTGCAAGACGTCCCCGAACATGACCCTTGCAGCCGATGTAAATACTACAAAGCCCTTCAGGACACTGGTCAACATCAATAATTCTGAACCACCTTCAACTTTCCCCGTTGTTTTTTCTTTCACCGCTTCCAGGGGGACCCTTAAACACAATGATGTCAACTTCATACATGATGAGTAAGACAACTAAAGAAGACCAAAACATCCTTTATCTCCCCTCGCATATGTCATTCCGTGGAGAGAGGATCCACTTCACTTAAGGAAGAAGTAATAGACTTAGCATTGTCAGTAAAAAGGAAGAGTCCTTACTTTAGTCAACTGGAGGGTCGGCCAATGGCGAACCATCTGTGGTCGCACGTCAATTGCACATTAACTCTTTATTGGGGGTGTACACTAACCAATAAAGAAAACTATGGACCTGACCGAACTGGTCCAATGGTCAAAACATACCACAAGCGAACACCAAACGTGCAGGGGAAACCACTACAAGGCTCCTCGATGCACGTTTCAAAATAATTAACTAGCTTCACGCTTACATACCAACTTACAAACAATAATTCAAACTCAGGACACAACCATTCAGAAAAAGTGCTCAGCTCAAAATGCCTCACATCCGATATTTTCAAAACACAAGGACACGCCACACAAACACTGTTTACTAAAACAACAAATTTCTTTCCTTTAACAAAACATTTTAAAAATAAGAAAACCCAGTGGGTTGCACAAACACCAATGGCGTCCCATGAGCCTCGCACATCCATGTTCTCGTGCCGCACCGGCACCCACCTCATGCCATTCAGGCACTCATCCTCTCGTGCCATTATCCCTTTCTCTTTCCATATACACTCATGCATTTGGTTTCCCATGAGAACACCAAGGATCAAAACCAGAACTTTCCTTTTTTTTCAAAGCCAAAACATCCAACCCACACTTTCCAAACCTTTCACATCATTTCATTTTTAAAGCGCTTCATTTGAAAATCATTTTCCAAGTCCAAAACATTTTTACATAAAAACCAAATTCTCACAAATCCAAAACAAAGAGACGAAAAAAATGACGCAAGAGAAAACTAGTTTCAGCGGGTGATTGAAACGTTTGGTTGGCGGTCATACGCCAGTCACACTACCGCCACAGAGAATATTCTAGGATAGCGTCCTAGGCTCCACAAGGCTTGCCAGACCCTGTGAGCTCACTAGGACCACTGAACCTACTCCCTTTTCATTTCACTTAGACACGATTAACCGCGAGAACCAAAGACTCGGAAAAACCTCAACATACTTTGGTAACTTGAGTCCCGCCACGAGGTGTGCTAGCCAGGAACCTTACTCATAGCCAGGACATTGAGTCCCGACAACCTTAACTTTTCCCTAAACTGACTCTATATCAAAAGAACACGACCCAGGAGAGCAAACCTTTCCCTATGATACCATTTTTTCACGAACCAGGCCAGGTCGCCATCCGACCCGGCGCCCGACCCGGTCTGCTGCAAGGCCCGAAGGGCGTTCCTGATCCCCACGGGCTGGCACATGTTCCTGGGTATCATGTATAACAAGTGGGAACGGTTTAACTTGAAATGGTACAAATAAACACTAACAAGATAATAAAAATGAAACTTGGAATCGCCAACCAAAGAGACCAGAAAACTGAAATCAAAATTTAAAGGTTTATAACTAGAACCAATGTCCAAAAATAAACGACAACAAAAGGGACTAAAATTATAACTCAAACCTCCAAGCGACAAAAGCGGTGTAGAATCTGCATGACACAACACCAACCTGCATGAGAAGGCCACTAAAAACTCGAACCACCAACACTGAGCACAAAGTCACAACCTGGAACACAGAAGAAACAGAAACTACATACACCCAAGGGTGTATTTAGGGTGTGAGCTAAAAGCCCAATAGGATTCCACCGAGAAAAAGGTTCCATGCCACAACATCAAAAGACAATTCAAAGTGCTTATTCAAAATTATACTTTCAAAATGCTTTTAAAGAAAACATTTACAGGCTAACTGCTAAAGAAAACACTAAAAAGAAACTCATTTCACAAACACGATTTTTAAAGAAGAAGAGGAAGGTTCATTATAGGCACACACACACAAACATACTCACACACACACACACATACACACACACACACACACACAGGTGGTCCTCCAAATGCCAACAGAAGGCACCACGCCATCGATGGTAGAGCACTATAGGCAAATCCCCTAAGGATCATCTAGCTTGAGTGGGACCCTAGAACCTCGTGTCTTAGTGAAACGTGGATTAGTAGGCCACGACCCTCAGAAAACGTGGCTTAGAAGGCCACGACCCTCAGAACATGTGGCTTAGAAGGCCACAACCCTCAGATATCATATGTTTAGTTAGTGTTGCAATCGTCAATCCAGCTAAGTGAAACAGGGACGATACCCATCCGGTTCACTAGCACACTAGTTCTAGTCCGCCCACCTAGATACCTAGGGTTTTCCCTTGTGCTCAATCAAGTTTCACATTCACATAATATATATCACTTTCACATATCCCGAACCAAACAAAACATTACGCATACAAGTCACCGCTTGCATACCCAAACACCATTTTAAAAAACACACGCACACCAAAACCATTTTATAACATAGTTCGGATCACTTCCATGACTTGACAATCTATTTAAACAATTTGAAGAACATTTCAAAATAGCACAATAAGAGTTTTCACATGAGACATGTCAAGTTTCACATTTAATAATCCCTTTTAAAATAAAAACATAATGCACGCGTAATTCTATCAAACACAACTTCCGCACTCCACATATAATTAAATAAGTGCAATTAAAAATTTATAAAACACTTCAAATTAGAAAGAAAAGGTTTACATAGGAAAGACGAACTCGATTTCATATAGGAATGTTGCTCTAAAACCAAAAGTACAGCATATGCAAACCAAAACATGTTTTTCCATTGTTCAAACAATTTCCAATTTAATTCCAAAAGGGCGCAACACGGCAAACACACCCAAAGTGACTCATTTTTTACTCAAAATCTCCCTTTAATTACACCGACACATCAAAGAACTTGAAAACACATTTGGAACCTACCAAACAACCCTGAAAACCTTCCCAACCATATTCTGCATCTCAAACGACACTTAATTAAACAATTTCTCAATTAATAAAACATCACACATGCATACCACAAGACCTCACTTTAAAACACACAAATTTTAGATGCCATAACCATTTTAAAATCAATTGCACATCCCAACCCTTCTAAAACATCATTCGCACCCCTAGAACATACTCAAATTTCATAATAAAAATTAACATGTCAATATAGTTTACATTCTTTTGAGAAACTCAATTTTATGAAATTCATACCTCAAGTGTTCTTGAAAACACAATTTTCACACCTTAAACAACTAACTAAAACAAGTCTGAAAATTTCAACAACACAACGCACATGAAAAACTTTGGCATTTAATTAAAAACAACTTAAATTCTCCAATATGCATATCAAATCACGTCCAAAAGGAAATTCACATCACGTAATTTGTAATTAGAACACATAATAATTTAATTAAAGAGCAATTTATATCATCTAAAGATAGTATGGCATAGAACCACCTACCATGAACCAAGAATCATCCTCAGAATGTGCGAAATCTCCATTGCACCTCGACCGCACCACAAACAACCACAAATTGACCCTAAATCAAGCATTTAAACCATAAAAATCTAATTAGAACCCTAAATTCGGACCTCATTCCAGCTGAACAACCATGAACTCCAGATAAAAAAATGAAGAAAAGAACTCAACTGGAGGGGAACTGCTCACGTGGAAGGAGGGAAAGCCGCCGGTGGGGGAGTCATAACCAGCAAGGCTGCTGGCCGGAATGTAGGGCGGCACGACGGCTGCCTCATCGGATGGAGGTCGTCCATTATGGGTCGTGGGGCAAGGAGCAATGACTAGGGGGTGCAGGTCATCGCGATGGGAAGAGGATAGGCCGGCGAGGTGGTGCGTTTCCAGATAGAGCAGGGGGCGATGGTTCAGCGGACGATGTAGCGAGGAAGGGTTTCGGTGCAGGGGGTCGGCGCGATGCACAGGGGGTGTGACGGGAGAGAAGGGGAGGAAAAATAGAGGAGGAAAAAGAAAAAAAAAGAAGAAAAGAGGAGAAAATAAAATAATAAAAAAAAGAAAGAATAAATATCTATGTGAAATAGATCCTAAAAAAATAATAATAAGAAAATGAAAAATAATATTATTATTATTGATAACATGTTAATAATTTTATCATAATCATAACATAATTTACAATTATAACCAAATTAAAATATTAAAGAAAACAATAAAAAAATTACCATTCTTATTATCATTAATATATATATATATTTAAAGAATCGGGCAACCGCGTAGTTACCCCGCACGGCCCATAAAATTTTAATAAAATGACGATGATGAAAATAATAATATCTTAATAAAAAAAGTATCCTTAACAACAATAATAATAATATCTTCAAACAATATTATTCTTATTATCATTAAAATAATTCCTTAAATTTTCATTACACTTATTATTTCTATTTCATTTCCATTTTATTTAAAATTCATTATTCATTATTATTTTTAACTCATTTTGAAAGTCAGGCGGACCACGCGGTCTCAGAACCGTGCCCTGCCCGTGCGTCCGGTGATGCTAAACCTGAAGCAGTCATAATAATAATAATAATAATAATAATAATAATTTCAAGTGATACTAATAATATTATTATTATCAAAACCATTCTTAATTCATCTTATTTCATTAATTGAACATCGGCAAGGCATGCAGAGACCAAGTGGGGTCGCGCGACGACCCAAGCGAGGCCGCACGGCTTCGACAACCATTTTGGATCCAACATGACTGATGGTAAAGAAAACACAAATCTAATTTAGCGGAACTTGTGGAAACTAGATTAGGAGTGGGGAGGATCTCTCGTATGAAAGCTACTAGAGAAAGGTGAGGAGATTTTATAAAAATGACGTCCCATCACATTTTTTAAAAAAAAATTGGAATTCGAACTTTATGTAAACATTATACATTATGTAAAGATCAGGCTTCTCCTTCCCAAGTAAAACCCAGTTTATGAAGAGAAATGGGTCAATAAAATAGATGGCATGTTGTGTATTTAATACATATCATATATTTTATGTATACACCATGTATTCAATACAAGTTGAGTATTTGTCTTGTATCCAACATGTCACGAACCAGGCCAGGTCGCCATCCGACCCGGCGCCTGACCCGGTCCGCGGCAAGGCCCGAAGGGCGTTCCCAATCCCCACGGGCTGGCACACGTGCCCGGGTATCATGTATAACAAGTGGGAATGGTTTTACCCAAAATGGTATAAATAAACACTAACAAGATAATAAAAATGAAACTTGGAATCTCCAACCAAAGAGACCATAAAACTGAAATCAAAATTTAAAGGTTTACAACTAGAACCAATGTCCAAAAATAAACGACAACAAAAGGGACTAAAACTATAACTCAAACCTCCAAGCGACAAAAGCGGTGTAGAATATGCATGTCACAACACCAACCTGCATGAGAAGGCCACTAAAAACTCGAACCACCAACACTGAGCACAAAGTCACAACCTAGAACACAGAAGAAACAGAAACTACATACACCCAAGGGTGTATTTAGGGTGTGAGCTAAAAGCCCAATAGGATTCCACCGAGAAAAAGGTTCCATGCCACAACATCAAAAGACAATTCAAAGTGCTTATTCAAAATTATACTTTCAAAATGCTTTTAAAGAAAACATTTACAGGCTAACTGCTAAAGAAAACACTAAAAAGAAACTCATTTCACAAACACGATTTTTAAAGAAGAAGAGGAAGGTTCATTATAGGCACACACACACAAACATACTCACACACACACACACATACACACACACACACACACACAGGTGGTCCTCCAAATGCCAACAGAAGGCACCACGCCATCGATGGTAGAGCACTATAGGAAAATCCCCTAAGGATCATCTAGCTCGAGTGGGACCCTAGAACCTCGTGTCTTAGTGAAACGTGGCTTAGTAGGCCACGACCCTCAGAAAACGTGGCTTAGAAGGCCACGACCCTCAGAACAGGTGGCTTAGAAGGCCACAACCCTCAGATATCATATTTTTAGTTAGTGTTGTAATCGTCAATCCAGCTAAGTAAAATAGGGACGATACCCATCCGGTTCACTAGCACACTAGTTCTAGTCCACCCACCTAGATACCCAGGGTTTTCCCTTGTGCTCAATCAAGTTTCACATTCACATAATGTATATCACTTTCACATATCCCGAACCAAACAAAACATTACGCATACAAGTCACTACTTACATACCCAAAAACCATTTTAAAAAAAACACACGCACACCAAAAACATTTTATAACATAGTTCGGATCACTTCCATGACTTGATAATCTATTTAAACAATTTGAAGAACATTTCAAAATAGCACAATAAGAGTTTTCACATGAGACATGTCGAGTTTCACATTTAATAATCCCTTTAAAAAAATTAATGCATGCATAATTATATCAAACACAACTTCCGCACTCCACATAAAATTAAATAAGTGAAATTAAAAATTTATAAAACACTTTAAATTAAAAAGAAAAGGTTTACATAGGAAAGACGAACTCGATTTCATATAGGAACGTTTCTCTAAAACCAAAAGTACATTATGGGCACACACACACACACACATACTCACACACACACACACATACTCACACACACACGCACAGGTCGTCCTCCATATGCCGACGGAAGGCACCACGCCATCGATGGTAGAGCACTATAGGTAAATCCCCTATGGATCATCTAGCTCGAGCGGGACCCTAGAACCTCGTGTCTCGGTGAAACGTGGCTTATTAGGCTACGACCCGTAGAAAACGTGGCATTGAAGGACAAGACCCTCAGAACACGTGGCTTAGAAGGCCACGACCCTCAGATATCATATTTTTAGTTAGTGTTGTAATCGTCAATCCAGCTAAGTAAAACAGGGACGATACCCATCCGGTTCACTAGCACACTAGTTCTAGTCCACCCACCTAGATACCCAGGGTTTTCCCTTGTGCTCAATCAAGTTTCACATTCACATAATGTATATCACTTTCACATATCCCGAACCAAACAAAACATTACGCATACAAGTCACTGCTTACATACCCAAAAACCATTTTAAAAAAACACACGCACACCAAAAACATTTTATAACATAGTTCGGATCACTTCCATGACTTGATAATCTATTTAAACAATTTGAAGAACATTTCAAAATAGCACAATAAGAGTTTTCACATGAGACATGTCGAGTTTCACATTTAATAATCCCTTTAAAAAAAACTTAATGCACGCATAATTATATCAAACACAACTTCCGCACTCCACATATAATTAAATAAGTGAAATTAAAAATTTATAAAACACTTTAAATTAAAAAGAAAAGGTTTACATAGGAAAGACGAACTCGATTTCATATAGGAACGTTTCTCTAAAACCAAAAGTACACCATATGCAAACCAAAACATGTTTTTCCATTGTTCAAACAATTTCCAATTTAATTCCAAAAGGGAGCAACATGGAAAACACACCCAAAGTGACTCATTTTTCACTGAAAATGTCCCTCTAATTACACAAAGACATCAACGAACTTGAAAACACATTTCGCACCTACCAAAAAACCCTGAAAATCTTCCCAACCATATTCCGCATCTCAAACGACACTTAATTAAACAATTTCTCAATTAATAAAACATCACACATGCATACCATAAGACCTCACTTTAAAACACACAAATTTTAGATGCCAGAACCATTTGAAAATCAATTGCACATCCCAACCCTTCTAAAACATCATTCACACCCCTAGAACATATTCAAAGTTCATAATAAAAATTAACACGTCAAAATAGTTTACATTCTTTTGAAAAACTCAATTTAATGAAATTCGTACCTCAAGCGTTCTTGAAAACACAATTTTCACACCTTAAACAACTAACTAAAACACGTCTGAAAATTTCAACAACACAACGCACATGAAAAACTTTGGCATTTACTTAAAAACAACTTAAATTCATCAATATTCATATCAAATCACGTCCAAAATGAAATTCACATCACGCAATTTATAATTAGAACACATTATAATTTAATTATGGAGCAATTTAAATCATCTAAAGATGGTATGGTATGGAACCACCTACCTTGAACCAAGAATCTTCTACAGAATGTGCGAATTCACTATTGCACCTCGACCGCACCATAAGAAACCACAAATTGACCCTAAATAAAGCATTTAAACCATAAAAATCTAATTAGAACCCTAAATTCGGACCTCATTCCAGCTGAACAACCATGAACTCTAGATAAAAAAAATGAAGAAAAGAACTTAACCAGGGGGGAACTGCTCACGTGGAAGGAGGGAAAGCCGCCGGTGGGGGAGCAGGAACCAACGAGGCTGCTGGTCGGAATATAGGGCGGCGTGACGGCTGCCTCGTCGGATGGAGGTTGTCCATTATGAGTCGTGGGGAAAGGAGCAACGACCAGGGGTTGAAGGTAATCACGATGGGAAGAGGACATGCTAGCGAGGTGGTGCGTTCCCAGATGGAGCAGGGGCAATGGTTCAGCGGACGATGCAGCAAGGAAGGGTTTCGGTGCAGGGGGTCGGCGTGACGCATAGGGGGTGCGACGGGAGAGAAGGGGAGGAAAAATAGAGGAGGGAAAAGAAAAAAAAGAAGAAAATATGAGAAAATAAAATAATAATAAAAAGAATAAATATATATGTGAAATAGAACCTAAAAAAATAATAATAAGAAAATGAAAAATAATAATATTATTATTGATAACATGTTAATAATTTTATCATAATCATAACTTAATTAACAATTATAACCAAATTAAAATATTAATGAAAACAATAAAAAAATTACCATTCTTATTATCATTAATATTTATATATATATATATATTTTTAAAGAATCGGGAAACCGCGCAGTTACCCTGCACGGCCCATAAAATTTTAATAAAATGACGATGATGAAAATAATAATATCTTAATAAAAAAAGTATCCTTAACAACAACAATAATAATAATATCTTCAAACAATATTATTATTATTATCATTAAATTAATTCCTTAAATTTTCATTACAATTCTTATTTCTATTTCATTTCCATTTTATTTAAAAATCATTATTCATTATTATTTTTAACTCATTTTGAAAGTCGGGCGGACCGCGCGGTCTCAGAACCGTGCCCTGCCCGTGCGTTCGGTGATGCTAAACCTGAAGCAGTCATAATAATAATAATAATATTAATAATAATAATAATTTCAAGTGATACTAATAATATTATTATTATCAAAACCATTCTGAATTCATCTTATTTCGTTAATTGAACATCGACAAGGCATGCAGTGACCAAGCGGGGTCGCGCGATGACCCAAGCGAGGCCGCACGGCTTCGACAGCGGCGCATAGGATGCAGTCAAGGTCAAAACACATGTTTTTAAATAAGAACATAGAATGTTTATGTCGGGCCTCGACCCGAACTACCCGACACAAGGAAAATAAAATAAATAAGTTGGAAACAATGGGTGTGACAATTCTCCCCACCATAAAGCTTTCCGCCCCCCGGAAAGCCACCGCTAATGTTGAACCCCAAAGTAAGAAACGACACCCCCTTAAGGTTCAAAGTGAAAACAAGCGAAAAGAGGCAGACACATCATGCTCAAAAAAGGTGATTAAAATGAAAAAACCCAAGAAACTTGTAAAAGAAAATACTTTCTCATATGTGCCGCTCAACCTAATGAGCTAAAACACCTCCAGTTGACTGATCATGGAAATGAACTCCCACACCCACGAAAACCAACTTCACAAGCAAAAACAACTCATCACTATTAAACAAAAACCACACCATTTGGATAGAATCAACAGACAAGGTCAGACCATGCCCAAGGAACACTCTTATCACTTGTCACCAAGCCATAATTAAAAACAGAAGCAAAATATCAACATGGGGAGGCCCCGAGGGGCACCCCACCATTAGGAACTCACTGACGCTCGAGACGAGACTGGAAAACTGACACTGGGAGGTCCGAGTGGACTCCCCGTCATTAAAGAAAATTCTAGCACAGATTCATTCCAGATACATTTGTGCAAGACCCAATGTGGGTCTCCCCACCATTTGAACTAACGGAAGGTATAGAACTTTGAAAATTTCTAAATGGTGACCAAAAACCCCACCGTAATGGGCGGGGAGGGGGGCCGACTATCGGGCATCAAAACCACGGCCGGCCATAACCAACATCTCAAAATTTCCTGGATGAACACCATTCAAATTTGAGACTGAGTTACCCAACAGACTCTCATAAGGACCACTAAAGCGACTGCATCCAGTGGAACGCAACCCCCAAGACATTAATGCTTGAGACGAACACTCCTCCACATGGTCACGATAACCTTATGCAACCAGACGGCTCGTTCAAAATGAAACAACCATAGAAAACAATTTAAACTGACTCCACTCTTAACCCCGATGACAAAAATATGGTCGGGGTCTCATACATTCTTGGGGTTCCTGACCACGCTCCAGCTTCACTCCGGGGCCTATGGCTGGAGCCCTGATGTTTGAAGTATCTCCTGCCTCGCAGTTAGGCATTGAAGACTCCTGAACGGAGCTTCTCCTTTTGGTGTCACATGCAACCACACTGCAATAGAGGCAACACCAGCAAACACGACACATTACAGCATCTGACTGATCATACGAGGAACATTCACCAACACCAGAGTTGAAATGGTGCATGCATATCACCCTTTGTCACACTGGATGAGAACACAACACCACAAATCATAACCTGAACATGATCATTGCTGTTGAGAGGAAAAATTACGCTGGTAAGGACTTTAAACCGCGTCTTGAGCACCACGTGATTCCTGCAAATGACTGTAGCAACCTCATACAACTGGGTCTTCCAAACCAGTAGCCTAATAATAACCCTTCCTTAAACGAAACAAACCAAAGACCAGAGGTCATTTAGGACAATAGACCGCACCAAAAACATAAGTTTGCTTCCACCTTTTTCCCACTGGAGTCTCATTTACTGCTTCCACACCACCGTTGACCATCAAAGGGACCTCACGCTGCTAGACGTCCCCGAACATGACCCTTGCAGCCGATGTAAATACTACAAAGCCCTTCAGGACACTGGTCAACATCAATAATTCTGAACCACCTTCAACTTTCCCCGTTGTTTTTTCTTTCACCGCTTCCAGGGGGACCCTTAAACACAATTATGTCAACTTCATACATGATGAGTAAGACAACTAAAGAAGACCAAAACATCCTTTATCTCCCCTCGCATATGTCATTCCGTGGAGAGAGGATCCACTTCACTTAAGGAAGAAGTAATAGACTTAGCATTGTCAGTAAAAAGTAAGAGTCCTTACTTTAGTCAACTGGAGGGTCGGCCAATGGCGAACCATCTGTGGTCGCACATCAATTGCACATTAACTCTTTATTGGGGGTGTACACTAACCAATAAAGAAAACTATGGACCTGACCGAACTGGTCCAATGGTCAAAACATACCACAAGCGAACACCAAACGTGCAGGGGAAACCACTACAAGGCTCCTCGATGCACTTTTCAAAATAATTAACTAGCTTCACGCTTACATACCAACTTACAAACAAGAATTCAAACTCAGGACACAACCATTCAGAAAAAGTGCTCAGCTCAAAATGCCTCACATCCGATATTTTCAAAACACAAGGACACGCCACACAAACACTGTTTACTAAAACAACAAATTTCTTTCCATTAACAAAACATTTTAAAAATAAGCAAACCCAGTGGGTTGCACAAACACCAATGGCGTCCCATGAGCCTCGCACATCCATGTTCTCGTGCCGCACCGGCACCCACCTCATGCCATCCAGGCACTCATCCTCTCGTGCCATTATCCCTTTCTCTTTCCATATACACTCATGCATGTGGTTTCCCATGAGAACACCAAGGATCAAAACCAGACCTTTCCTTTTTTTTCAAAGCCAAAACATCCAACCCACACTTTCCAAACCTTTCACATCATTTCATTTTTAAAGCGCTTCATTTGAAAATCATTTTCCAAGTCCAAAACATTTTTACATAAAAACCAAATTCTCACAAATCCAAAACAAAGAGACGAAAAAAATGACGCAAGAGAAAACTAGTGTCAGCGGGTGATTGAAACGTATGGTTGGCGGTCATATGCCAGTCACACTACCGCCACAGAGAATATTCTAGGATAGCGTCCTAGGCTCCACAAGGCTTGCCAGACCCTGTGAGCTCACTAGGACCACTGAACCTACTCCCATTTCATTTCCCTTAGACACGATTAACCGCGAGAACCAAAGACTCGGAAAAACCTCAACATACTTTGGTAACTTGAGTCCCGCCACGAGGTGTGCTGGCCAGGCACCTTACTCATAGCCAGGACATTGAGTCCCGACAACTTTAACTTTTCCCTAAACTGACTCTATATCAAAAGAACACGACCCAGGAGAGCAAACCTTGCCCTCTGATACCATTTTTTCACGAACCAGGCCAGGTCGCCATCCGACCCGGCACCCGACCCGGTCTGCGGCAAGGCCCGAAGGGCGTTCCTGATCCCCACGGGCTGGCACATGTTCCTGGGTATCATGTATAACAAGTGGGAACGGTTTTACTTGAAATGGTATAAATAAACACTAACAAGATAATAAAAATGAAACTTGGAATCGCCAACCAAAGAGACCAGAAAACTGAAATCAAAATTTAAAGGTTTATAACTAGAACCAATGTCCAAAAATAAACGACAACAAAAGGGACTAAAATTATAACTCAAACCTCCAAGCGACAAAAGCGGTGTAGAATCTGCATGACACAACACCAACCTGCATGAGAATTCCACTAAAAACTCGAACCACCAACACTGAGCACAAAGTCACAACCTGGAACACAGAAGAAACAGAAACTACATACACCCAAGGGTGTATTTAGGGTGTGAGCTAAAAGCCCAATAGGATTCCACCGAGAAAAAGGTTCCATGCCACAACATCAAAAGACAATTCAAAGTGCTTATTCAAAATTATACTTTCAAAATGCTTTTAAAGAAAACATTTACAGGCTAACTGCTAAAGAAAACACTAAAAAGAAACTCATTTCACAAACACGATTTTTAAAGAAGAAGAGGAAGGTTCATTATAGGCACACACACACAAACATACTCACACACACACACACATACACACACACACACACAGGCGGTCCTCCAAATGCCAACAGAAGGCACCACGCCATCGATGGTAGAGCACTATAGGCAAATCCCCTAAGGATCATCTAGCTCGAGTGGGACCCTAGAACCTCGTGTCTTAGTGAAACGTGGCTTAGTAGGCCACGACCCTCAGAAAACGTGGCTTAGAAGGCCACGACCCTCAGAACATGTGGCTTAGAAGGCCACAACCCTCAGATATCATATGTTTAGTTAGTGTTGCAATCGTCAATCCAGCTAAGTGAAACAGGGACGATACCCATCCGGTTCACTAGCACACTAGTTCTAGTCCGCCCACCTAGATACCTAGGGTTTTCCCTTGTGCTCAATCAAGTTTCACTTTCACATAATGTATATCACTTTCACATATCCCGAACCAAACAAAACATTACGCATACAAGTCACCGCTTGCATACCCAAACACCATTTTAAAAAACACACGCACACCAAAACCATTTTATAACATAGTTCGGATCACTTCCATGACTTGACAATCTATTTAAACAATTTGAAGAACATTTCAAAATAGCACAATAAGAGTTTTCACATGAGACATGTCAAGTTTCACATTTAATAATCCCTTTTAAAATAAAAACTTAATGCACGCGTAATTCTATCAAACACAACTTCCGCACTCCACATATAATTAAATAAGTGCAATTAAAAATTTATAAAACACTTCAAATTAGAATGAAAAGGTTTACACAGGAAAGACGAACTCGATTTCATATAGGAATGTTGCTCTAAAACCAAAAGTACAGCATATGAAAACCAAAACATGTTTTTCCATTGTTCAAACAATTTCCAATTTAATTCCAAAAGGGCGCAACACGGCTAACACACCCAAAGTGACTCATTTTTTACTCAAAATCTCCCTTTAATTACACTGACACATCAAAGAACTTGAAAACACATTTGGAACCTACCAAACAACCCTGAAAACCTTCCCAACCATATTCTGCATCTCAAACGACACTTAATTAAACAATTGCTCAATTAATAAAACATCACACATTCATACCACAAGACCTCACTATAAAACACACAAATTTTAGATGCCATAACCATTTTAAAATCAATTGCACATCCCAACCCTTCTAAAACATCATTCGCACCCCTAGAACATACTCAAATTTCATAATAAAAATTAACATGTCAATATAGTTTACATTCTTTTGAGAAACTCAATTATATGAAATTCATACCTCAAGTGTTCTTGAAAACACAATTTTCACACCTTAAACAACTAACTAAAACACATCTGAATATTTCAACAACACAACGCACATGAAAAACTTTGGCATTTACTTAAAAACAACTTAAATTCTCCAATATGCATATCAAATCACGTCCAAAAGGAAATTCACATCACGTAATTTATAATTAGAACACATTATAATTTAATTAAAGAGAAATTTATATCATCTAAAGATAGTATGGCATAGAACCACCTACCATGAACCAAGAATCATCCTCAGAATGTTCGAAATCGCCATTGCACCTCGACCGCACCACAAACAACCACAAATTGACCCTAAATCAAGCATTTAAACCATAAAAATCTAATTAGAACCCTAAATTCGGACCTCATTCCAGCTGAACAACCATGAACTCCAGATAAAAAAATGAAGAAAAGAACTCAACTGGAGGGGAACTGCTCACGTGGAAGGAGGGAAAGCCGCCGGTGGGGGAGTCATAACCAGCAAGGCTGCTGGCCGGAATGTAGGGCGGCACGACGGCTGCCTCATCGGATTGAGGTCGTCCATTATGGGTCGTGGGGCAAGGAGCAATGACTAGGGGGTGCAGGTCATCGCGATGGGAAGAGGATAGGCCGGCGAGGTGGTGCGTTTCCAGATAGAGCAGGGGGCGATGGTTCAGCGGACGATGCAGCGAGGAAGGGTTTCGGTGCAGGGGGTCGGCGCGATGCACAGGGGGTGCGACGGGAGAGAAGGGGAGGAAAAATAGAGGAGGAAAAAGAAAAAAAAGAAGAAAAGAGGAGAAAATAAAATAATAAAAAAAGAAAGAATAAATATATATGTGAAATAGATCCTAAAAAAATAATAATAAGAAAATGAAAAATAATATTATTATTATTGATAACATGTTAATAATTTTATCATAATCATAACTTAATTTACAATTATAACCAAATTAAAATATTAAAGAAAACAATTAAAAAATTACCATTCTTATTATCATTAATATATATATATATTTAAAGAATCGGGAAACCGCGTAGTTACCCCGCACGGCCCATAAAATTTTAATAAAATGACGATGATGAAAATAATAATATCTTAATAAAAAAAGTATCATTAACAACAATAATAATAATATCTTCAAACAATATTATTATTATTATCATTAAAATAATTCCTTAAATTTTCATTACACTTATTATTTCTATTTCATTTCCATTTTATTTAAAATTCATTATTCATTATTATTTTTAACTCATTTTGAAAGTCAGGCGGACCACGCGGTCTCAGAACCGTGCCCAGCCCGTGCGTCCGGTGATGCTAAACCTGAAGCAGTCATAATAATAATAATAATAATAATAATAATAATAATAATTTCAAGTGATACTAATAATATTATTATTATCAAAACCATTCTTAATTCATCTTATTTCATTAATTGAACATCGGCAAGGCATGCAGAGACCAAGTGGGGTCACGCGACGACCCAAGCGAGGCCGCACGGCTTCGACAACCATTTTGGATCCAACATGACTGATGGTAAAGAAAACACAAATCTAATTTAGAGGAACTTGTGGAAACTAGATTAGGAGTGGGGAGGATCTCTCGTATGAAAGCTACTAGAGAAAGGTGAGGAGATTTTATAAAAATGACCTCCCATCTCATTTTTTAAAAAAAATTGGAATTCGAACTTTATGTAAACATTATACATTATGTAAAGATCAGGCTTCTCCTTCCCAGGTAAAACCCAGTTTATGATGAGAAATGGGTCTATAAAATACATGGCATGTTGTGTATTTAATACATATCATATATTTTATGTATACACCATGTATTCAATACAAGTTGAGTATTTGTCTTGTATCCAACATGTCACGAACCAGGCCAGGTCGCCATCTGACCCGGCGCCTGACCCGGTCCGCGGCAAGGCCCGAAGGGCGTTCCCAATCCCCACGGGCTGGCACACGTGCCCGGGTATCATGTATAACAAGTGGGAATGGTTTTACCCAAAATGGTATAAATAAACACTAACAAGATAATAAAAATGAAACTTGGAATCGCCAACCAAAGAGACCATAAAACTGAAATCAAAATTTAAAGGTTTACAACTAGAACCAATGTCCAAAAATAAACGACAACAAAAGGGACTAAAACTATAACTCAAACCTCCAAGCGACAAAAGCGGTGTAGAATCTGCATGCCACAACACCAACCTGCATGAGAAGGCCACTAAAAACTCGAACCACCAACACTGAGCACAAAGTCACAACCTGGAACACAGAAGAAACAGAAACTACATACACCTAAGGGTGTATTTAGGGTGTGAGCTAAAAGCCCAATAGGATTCCACCGAGAAAAAGGTTCCATGCCACAACATCAAAAGACAATTCAAAGTTCTTATTCAAAATTATACTTTCAAAATGATTTTAAAGAAAACATTTACAGGCTAACTGCTAAAGAAAACACTAAAAAGAAACTCATTTCACAAACACGATTTTTAAAGAAGAAGAGGAAGGTTCATTACAGGCACACACACACAAACATACTCACACACACACACACATACACACACACACACACAGGTGGTCCTCCAAATGCCAACAGAAGGCACCACGCCATCGATGGTAGAGCACTATAGGAAAATCCCCTAAGGATCATCTAGCTCGAGTGGGACCCTAGAACCTCGTGTCTTAGTGAAACGTGGCTTAGTAGGCCACGACCCTCAGAAAACGTGGCTTAGAAGGCCACGACCCTCAGAACAGGTGGCTTAGAAGGCCACAACCCTCAGATATCATATTTTTAGTTAGTGTTGTAATCGTCAATCCAGCTAAGTAAAACAGGGACGATACCCATCCGGTTCACTAGCACACTAGTTCTAGTCCACCCACCTAGATACCCAGGGTTTTCCCTTGTGCTCAATCAAGTTTCACATTCACATAATGTATATCACTTTCACATATCCCGAACCAAAAAAAACATTACGCATACAAGTCACTGCTTACATACCCAAAAACCATTTTAAAAAAACACACGCACACCAAAAACATTTTATAACATAGTTCGGATCACATCCATGACTTGATAATCTATTTAAACAATTTGACGAACATTTCAAAATAGCACAATAAGAGTTTTCACATGAGACATGTCGAGTTTCACATTTAATAATCCCTTTAAAAAAACTTAATGCACGCATAATTATATCAAACACAACTTCCGCACTCCACATATAATTAAATAAGTGAAATTAAAAATTTATAAAACACTTTAAATTAAAAAGAAAAGGTTTACATAGGAAAGACGAACTCGATTTCATATAGGAACGTTTCTCTAAAACCAAAAGTACATTATGGGCACACACACACACACATACTCACACACACACACACATACTCACACACACACACACGCACAGGTCGTCCTCCATATGCCGACGGAAGGCACCACGCCATCGATGGTAGAGCACTATAGGTAAATCCCCTATGGATCATCTAGCTCGAGTGGGACCCTAGAACCTCGTGTCTCGGTGAAACGTGGCTTATTAGGCTACGACCCTTAGAAAATGTGGATTTGAAGGCCACGACCCTCAGAACACGTGGCTTAGAAGGCCACGACCCTCAGATATCATATTTTTAGTTAGTGTTGTAATCGTCAATCCAGCTAAGTAAAACAGTGACGATACCCATCCGGTTCACTAGCACACTAGTTCTAGTCCACCCACCTAGATACCCAGGGTTTTCCCTTGTGCTCAATAAAGTTTCACATTCACATAATGTATATCACTTTCACATATCCCGAACCAAACAAAACATTACGCATACAAGTCACTGCTTACATACCCAAAAACCATTTTAAAAAAACACACGCACACCAAAAACATTTTATAACATAGTTCGGATCACTTCCATGACTTGATAATCTATTTAAACAATTTGAAGAACATTTCAAAATAGCACAATAAGAGTTTTCACATGAGACATGTCGAGTTTCACATTTAATAATCCCTTTAAAAAAAACTTAATGCACGCATAATTATATCAAACACAACTTCCGCACTCCACATATAATTAAATAAGTGAAATTAAAAATTTATAAAACACTTTAAATTAAAAAGAAAAGGTTTACATAGGAAAGACGAACTCGATTTCATATAGGAACGTTTCTCTAAAACCAAAAGTACACCATATGCAAACCAAAACATGTTTTTCCATTGTTCAAACAATTTCCAATTTAATTCGAAAAGGGAGCAACATGGAAAACACACCCAAAGTGACTCATTTTTCACTGAAAATGTCCCTCTAATTACACAAAGATATCAAAGAACTTGAAAACACATTTCGCACCTACCAAAAAACCCTGAAAATCTTCCCAACCATATTCCGCATCTCAAACGACACTTAATTAAACAATTTCTCAATTAATAAAACATCACACATGCATACCATAAGACCTCACTTTAAAACACACAAATTTTAGATGCCAGAACCATTTGAAAATCAATTGCACATCCCAACCCTTCTAAAACATCATTCACACCCCTAGAACATATTCAAAGTTCATAATAAAAATTAACACGTCAAAATAGTTTACATTCATTTGAAAAACTCAATTTAATGAAATTCGTACCTCAAGCGTTCTTGAAAACACAATTTTCACACCTTAAACAACTAACTAAAACACGTCTGAAAATTTCAACAACACAACGCACATGAAAAACATTGGCATTTACTTAAAAACAACTTAAATTCATCAATATTCATATCAAAGCACGTCCAAAATGAAATTCACATCACGCAATTTATAATTAGAACACATTATAATTTAATTATGGAGCAATTTAAATCATCTAAAGATGGTATGGTATGGAACCACCTACCTTGAACCAAGAATCTTCTACAGAATGTGCGAATTCACTATTGCACCTCGACCGCACCATAAGAAACCACAAATTGACCCTAAATAAAGCATTTAAACCATAAAAATCTAATTAGAACCCTAAATTCGGAGCTCATTCCAGCTGAACAACCATGAACTCTAGATAAAAAAATGAAGAAAAGAACTCAACCAGGGGGGAACTGCTCACGTGGAAGGAGGGAAAGCCGCCGGTGGGGGAGCAGGAACCAACGAGGCTGCTGGTCGGAATATAGGGCGGCGTGACGGCTGCCTCGTCGGATGGAGGTTGTCCATTATGAGTCGTGGGGAAAGGAGCAACGACCAGGGGTTGAAGGTAATCACGATGGGAAGAGGACATGCTAGCGAGGTGGTGCGTTCCCAGACGGAGCAGGGGGCGATGGTTCAGCGGACGATGCAGCAAGGAAGGGTTTCGGTGCAGGGGGTCGGCGCGACGCATAGGGGGTGCGACGGGAGAGAAGGGGAGGAAAAATAGAGGAGGTAAAAAAAAAAAAAGAAGAAATTATGAGAAATTAAAATAATAATAAAAAGAATAAATATATATGTGAAATAGAACCTAAAAAAATAATAATAAGAAAATGAAAAATAATATTATTATTATTGATAACATGTTAATAATATTATCATAATCATAACTTAATTAACAATTATAACCAAATTAAAATATTAATGAAAACAATAAAAAAATTACCATTCTTATTATCATTAATATTTATATATATATATTTTTTTTAAAGAATCGGGAAACCGCGCAGTTACCCTGCACGGCCCATAAAATTTTAATAAAATGACGATGATGAAAATAATAATATCTTAATAAAAAAAGTATCCTTAACAACAACAATAATAATAATATCTTCAAACAATATTATTATTATTATCATTAAAGTAATTCCTTAAATTTTCATTACAATTCTTATTTCTATTTCATTTCCATTTTATTTAAAAATCATTATTCATTATTATTTTTAACTCATTTTGAATGTCCGGCGGACCGCGCGGTCTCAGAACCGTGCCCTGCCCGTGCGTTCGGTGATGCTAAACCTGAAGCAGTCATAATAATAATAATAATAATAATAATAATAATAATTTCAAGTGATACTAATAATATTATTATTATCAAAACCATTCTTAATTCATCTTATTTCGTTAATTGAACATCGACATGGCATGCAGTGACCAAGCGGGGTCGCGCGATGACCCAAGCGAGGTCGCACGGCTTCGACAGCGGCGTATAGGATGCAGTCAAGGTCAAAACACATGTTTTTAAATAAGAACATAGAATGTTTATGTCGGGCCTCGACCCGAACTACCCGACACAAGGAAAATAAAATAAATAATTTAGAAACAATGGGTGTGACAATTCTCCCCACCATAAAGCTTTCCGCCCCCGGAAAGCCACAGCTAATGTTGAACCCCAAAGTAAGAAACGACACCCCCTTAAGGTTCAAAGTGAAAACAAGCGAAAAGAGGCAGACACATCATGCTCAAAGAAGGTGATTAAAATGAAAAAACCCAAGAAACTTATAAAAGAAAAGACTTTCTCATATGTGCCGCTCAACCTAATGAGCTAAAACACCTCCAGTTGACTGATCATGGAAATGAACTCCCACACCCACGAAAACCAACTTCACAAGCAAAAACAACTCATCACTATTAAACAAAAACCACACCATTTGGATAGAATCAACAGACAAGGTCAGACCATGCCCAAGGAACACTCTTATCACTTGTCACCAAGCCATAATTAAAAACAGAAGCAAAATATCAACATGGGGAGGCCCCGAGGGGCACCCCACCATTAGGAACTCACTGACGCTCGAGACGAGACTGGAAAACTGACACTGGGAGGTCCGAGTGGACTCCCCGTCATTAAAGAAAATTCTAGCACAGATTCATTCCAGATACATTTGTGCAAGACCCAATGTGGGTCTCCCCACCATTTGAACTAACGGAAGGTATAGAACTTTGAAAATTTCTAAATGGTGACCAAAAACCCCACCGTAATGGGCGGGGAGGGGGGCCGACTATCGGGCATCAAAACCACGGCCGGCCATAACCAACATCTCAAAATTTCCTGGATGAACACCATTCAAATTTGAGACTGAGTTACCCAACAGACTCTCATAAGGACCACTAAAGCGACTGCATCCAGTGGAACGCAACCCCCAAGACATTAATGCTTGAGACGAACACTCCTCCACATGGTCACGATAACCTTATGCAACCAGACGGCTCGTTCGAAATGAAACAACCATAGAAAACAATTTAAACTGACTCCACTCTTAACCCCGATGACAAAAATATGGTCGGGGTCTCATACATTCTTGGGGTTCCTGACCACGCGCCAGCTTCACTCCGGGGCCTATGGCTGGAGCCCTGATGTTTGAAGTATCTCCTGCCTCACAGTTAGGCATTGAAGACTCCTGAACGGAGCTTCTCCTTTTGGTGTCACATGCAACCACACTGCAATAGAGGCAACACCAGCAAACACGACACATTACAGCATCTGACTGATCATACGAGGAACATTCACCAACACCAGAGTTGAAATGGTGCATGCATATCACCCTTTGTCACACTGGATGAGAACACAACACCAAAAATCATAACCTGAACATGATCATTGCTGTTGAGAGGAAAAATTACGCTGGTAAGGACTTTAAACCGCATCTTGAGCACCACGTGATTCCTGCAAATGACCGTAGCAACCTCATACAACTGGGTCTTCCAAACCAGTAGCCTAATAATAACCCTTCCTTAAATGAAACAAACCAAAGACCAGAGGTCATTTAGGATGGTAGACCGCACCAAAAACATAAGGTTGCTTCCACCTTTTTCCCACTGGAGTCTCATTTACTGCTTCCACACCACCGTTGACCATCAAAGGGACCTCACACTGCAAGACGTCCCCGAACATGACCCTTGCAGCCGATGTAAATACTACAAAGCCCTTCAGGACACTGGTCAACATCAATAATTCTGAACCACCTTCAACTTTCCCCGTTGTTTTTTCTTTCACCGCTTCCAGGGGGACCCTTAAACACAATGATGTCAACTTCATACATGATGAGTAAGACAACTAAAGAAGACCAAAACATCCTTTATCTCCCCTCGCATATGTCATTCCGTGGAGAGAGGATCCACTTCACTTAAGGAAGAAGTAATAGACTTAGCATTGTCAGTAAAAAGGAAGAGTCCTTACTTTAGTCAACTGGAGGGTCGGCCAACGGCGAACCATCTGTGGTCGCACGTCAATTGCACATTAACTCTTTATTGGGGGTGTACACTAACCAATAAAGAAAACTATGGACCTGACCGAACTGGTCCAATGGTCAAAACATACCACAAGCGAACACCAAACGTGCAGGGGAAACCACTACAAGGCTCCTCGATGCACTTTTCAAAATAATTAACTAGCTTCACGCTTACATACCAACTTACAAACAAGAATTCAAACTCAGGACACAACCATTCAGAAAAAGTGCTCAGCTCAAAATGCCTCACATCCGATATTTTCAAAACACAAGGACACGCCACACAAACACTGTTTACTAAAACAACAAATTTCTTTCCTTTAACAAAACATTTTAAAAATAAGAAAACCCAGTGGGTTGCACAAACACCAATGGTGTCCCATGAGCCTCGCACATCCATGTTCTTGTGCCGCACCGGCACCCACCTCATGCCATCCAGGCACTCATCCTCTCGTGCCATTATCCCTTTCTCTTTCCATATACACTCATGCATGTGGTTTCCCATGAGAACACCAAGGATCAAAACCAGACCTTTCCTTTTTTTTCAAAGCCAAAACATCAAACCCACACTTTCCAAACCTTTCACATCATTTCATTTTTAAAGCGCTTCATTTGAAAATCATTTTCCAAGTCCAAAACATTTTTACATAAAAACCAAATTCTCACAAATCCAAAACAAAGAGACGAAAAAAATGACGCAAGAGAAAACTAGTGTCAGCGGGTGATTGAAACGTATGGTTGGCGGTCATACGCCAGTCACACTACCGCCACAGAGAATATTCTAGGATAGCGTCCTAGGCTCCACAAGGCTTGTCAGACCCTGTGAGCTCACTAGGACCACTGAACCTACTCCCTTTTCATTTCCCTTAGACACGATTAACCGCGAGAACCAAAGACTCGGAAAAACCTCAACATACTTTGGTAACTTGAGTCCCGCCACGAGGTGTGATGGCCAGGCACCTTACTCATAGCCAGGACATTGAGTCCCGACAACCTTAACTTTTCCCTAAACTGGCTCTATATCAAAAGAACACAACCCAGGAGAGCAAAACTTGCCCTCTGATACCATTTTTTCACGAAACAGGCCAGGTCGCCATCCGACCCGGCGCCCGACCCGGTCTGCGGCAAGGCCCGAAGGGCGTTCCTGATCCCCACGGGCTGGCACATGTTCCTGGGTATCATGTATAACAAGTGGGAACGGTTTTACTTGAAATGGTATAAATAAACACTAACAAGATAATAAAAATGAAACTTGGAATTGCCAACCAAAGAGACCAGAAAACTGAAATCAAAATTTAAAGGTTTATAACTCGAACCAATGTCCAAAAATAAATGACAACAAAAGGGACTAAAATTATAACTCAAACCTCCAAGCGACAAAAGCGGTGTAGAATCTGCATGACACAACACCAACCTGCATGAGAAGGCCACTAAAAACTCGAACCACCAACACTGAGCACAAAGTCACAACCTGGAACACAGAAGAAACAGAAACTACATACACCCAAGGGTGTATTTTGGGTGTGAGCTAAAAGCCCAATAGGATTCCACCGAGAAAAAGGTTCCATGCCACAACATCAAAAGACAATTCAAAGTGCTTATTCAAAATTATACTTTCAAAATGCTTTTAAAGAAAACATTTACAGGCTAACTGCTAAAGAAAACACTAAAAAGAAACTCATTTCACAAACACGATTTTTAAAGAAGAAGAGGAAGGTTCATTATAGGCACACACACACAAACATACTCACACACACACACACATACACACACACACACACAGGTGGTCCTCCAAATGCCAACAGAAGGCACCACGCCATCGATGGTAGAGCACTATAGGCAAATCCCCTAAGGATCATCTAGCTCGAGTGGGACCCTAGAACCTCGTGTCTTAGTGAAACGTGGCTTAGTAGGCCACGACCCTCAGAAAACGTGGCTTAGAAGGCCACAACCCTCAGAACATGTGGCTTAGAAGGCCACAACCCTCAGATATCATATGTTTAGTTAGAGTTGCAATCGTCAATCCAGCTAAGTGAAACAGGGACGATACCCATCCGATTCACTAGAACACTAGTTCTAGTCCGCCCACCTAGATACCTAGGGTTTTCCCTTGTGCTCAATCAAGTTTCACATTCACATAATGTATATCACTTTCACATATCCCGAACCAAACAAAACATTACGCATACAAGTCACCGCTTGCATACCCAAACACCATTTTAAAAAACACACGCACACCAAAACCATTTTATAACATAGTTCGGATCACTTCCATGACTTGACAATCTATTTAAACAATTTGAAGAACATTTCAAAATAGCACAATAAGAGTTTTCACATGAGACATGTCAAGTTTCACATTTAATAATCCCTTTTAAAATAAAAACTTAATGCACGCGTAATTCTATCAAACACAACTTCCGCACTCCACATATAATTAAATAAGTGCAATTAAAAATTTATAAAACACTTCAAATTAGAAAGAAAAGGTTTACACAGGAAAGACGAACTCGATTTCATATAGGAATGTTGCTCTAAAACCAAAAGTACAGCATATGCAAACCAAAACATGTTTTTCCATTGTTCAAACAATTTCCAATTTAATTCCAAAAGGGCGCAACACGGCTAACACACCCAAAGTGACTCATTTTTTACTCAAAATCTCCCTTTAATTACACCGACACATCAAAGAACTTGAAAACACATTTGGAACCTACCAAACAACCCTGAAAACCTTCCCAACCATATTCTGCATCTCAAACGACACTTAATTAAACAATTGCTCAATTAATAAAACATCACACATGCATACCACAAGACCTCACTTTAAAACACACAAATTTTAGATGCCATAACCATTTTAAAATCAATTGCACATCCCAACCCTTCTAAAACATCATTCGCACCCCTAGAACATACTCAAATTTCATAATAAAAATTAACATGTCAATATAGTTTACATTCTTTTGAGAAACTCAATTTTATGAAATTCATACCTCAAGTGTTCTTGAAAACACAAATTTCACACCTTAAACAACTAACTAAAACACGTCTGAAAATTTCAACAACACAACGCACATGAAAAACTTTGGCA
Organism: Viscum album; assembly: GCA_963277665.1. Lineage (NCBI taxonomy): Eukaryota > Viridiplantae > Streptophyta > Magnoliopsida > Santalales > Viscaceae > Viscum > Viscum album. Next base: position 631,819,201 of record OY728138.1, on the reverse strand, counting down.
TTTACTTAAAAACAACTTAAATTCTCCAATATGCATATCAAAGCACGTCCAAAAGGAAATTCACATCACGTAATTTATAATTAGAACACATTATAATTTAATTAAAGAGCAATTTAAATCATCTAAAGATAGTATGGCATAGAACCACCTACCATGAACCAGGAATCATCCTCAGAATGTGCGAAATCGCCATTGCACCTCGACCGCACCACAAACAACCACAAATTGACCCTAAATCAAGAATTTAAACCATAAAAATCTAATTAGAACCCTAAATTCGGACCTCATTCCAGCTGAACAACCATGAACTCCAGATAAAAAAATGAAGAAAAGAACTCAACTGGAGGGGAACTGCTCACGTGGAAGGAGGGAAAGCCGCCGGTGGGGGAGTCATAACCAGCAAGGCTGCTGGCCGGAATGTAGGGCGGCAAGACGGCTGCCTCATCGGATGGAGGTCGTCCATTATGGGTCGTGGGGCAAGGAGAAATGACTAGGGGGTGCAGGTCATCGCGATGGGAAGAGGATAGGCCGGCGAGGTGGTGCGTTTCCAGATAGAGCAGGGGGCGATGGTTCAGCGGACGATGCAGCGAGGAAGGGTTTCGGTGCAGGGGGTCGGCGCGATGCACAGGGGGTGCGACGGGAGAGAAGGGGAGGAAAAAAAGAGGAGGAAAAAGAAAAAAAAAAGAAAAAAAGAGGAGAAAATAAAATAATAATAAAAAAGAAAGAATAAATATATATGTGAAATAGATCCTAAAAAAATAATAATAAGAAAATTAAAAATAATATTATTATTATTGATAACATGTTAATAATTTTATCATAATCATAACTTAATTTACAATTATAACCAAATTAAAATATTAAAGAAAACAATAAAAAAAATTACCATTCTTATTATCATTAATATATATATATATTTAAAGAATCGGGCAACCGTGTAGTTACCCCGCACGGCCCATAAAATTTTAATAAAATGACGATGATGAAAATAATAATATCTTAATAAAAAAAGTATCCTTAACAACAATAATAATAATATCTTCAAACAATATTATTATTATTATCATTAAAATAATTCCTTAAATTTTCATTACACTTATTATTTCTATTTCATTTCCATTTTATTTAAAATTCATTATTCATTATTATTTTTAACTCATTTTGAAAGTCAGGCGGACCACGCGGTCTCAGAACCGTGCCTTGCCCGTGCGTCCGGTGATGCTAAACCTGAAGCAGTCATAATAATAATAATAATAATATTAATAATAATAATAATAATAATTTCAAGTGATACTAATAATATTATTATTATCAAAACCATTCTTAATTCATCTTATTTCATTAATTGAACATCGGCAAGGCATGCAGAGACCAAGTGGGGTCGCGCGACGACCCAAGCGAGGCCGCACGGCTTCGACCGCAGCGCGCAGGATGCAGTCAAGGTCAAAACACATGTTTTTAAATAAGAACATAGAAATTTTATGTCGGGCCTCGACCCGAACTACCCGACGTAAGGAAAATAAAATAAATAAGTTAGAAACAATGGGTGTGACACAACATCCATTCGGTCTACACCTTTCATGTCAAAATAAAACCAACCCACCCTTAGGAATGCTTTCTTTATTTAACCAAAACTAAAAACAAAATAAACCTCACAGAAAATATAGGATGTTACAAACTCCCCTATATAGTCAAATCATCCTCTCGTTTCCCTTATGAAGGTGGTAAAACATATTATGAAGATATTTCTATACATTCATCATGTATATAAGCTTCCTGCTTATAGGTCTCATCCCATAAAGTGTTGTGATGCCATAAAAACTAGACCGGTGGAACTGACTTACTTTAGATATCCTATATTCTCTAATCAATTTTACATATTGGATGATTCACAAAGGAAGCATTGCAACCAAAATAATATCATCGGTATCAAATGAATGAGATAGGTTATAATTATAATGGAAGAGTTATGATACATGGAAGATTTTATGCATGTAATGGTAAATTTAAGGTAATTACAACTGATAAGATACTAACCCCACTCTCTCTACGATCTAGAAAATCTTGATAATAAGAGGTGATATATTGAATTTTCAATAAAACATCTTATAACACATCCATGGTAAAACACAAAGAGTGACCCAATTTCCCCCCTCGAACTATATTGGTCTACGATAATGATCATTATAAGACATCTTCATTGACTTATCTTTAGTCATTCATTTCTGAATCTGTTGTACCTACTTTGAAGATTCCTTAATAATACAAGGACCTTGTAGTGATTACTTGCCTTCCAATAAATAGAATAGTGGTGAATGACATGGTATACTATAAAGGGACTCATAATGAGGAAGCTAAATCATTTCATGAAGTATTTTATTATTGGAAAAATCAATGAGAGTTATATGTTTCTCGCATGAACCTAAGAAATCAAAGAAAATATTCCCAAAGGATATACCCTAACACAAGTATCCTCTAATCAAGTTTCTCACCAATCTGAGGGTGATGTGTTCAACTTATAATCACCTATGAACCTTGTGTATTCTATAATTCCTACCAAAACATAAATGTATGATGGGTATCTCAGTCCAGAATAATACAAAGGGGAACATAGTGATCATGCACAATCTCTCAAATATAAAACCTCTCAAACTCATCAACTAAAAAGGTGTCTCATATAGGAATAACGTTTGAATACTTGGTCAAACATTAAATGATAAACCATTATACATCACTACATTCAGAGGATATCATAAATCATATTATATAATCCATAGTGATGCCATCCTATTTTCACTCAGGAATGGAAAATGGATGTATAATCCTAGAAGGTCATTAGAGGTCATCATTCACTTGTTTATAGGTGGACCTCTGTAACTCCCCATGATTTTTATGAGTTATATTTTTTTATTTATTTTATGTCATTCGTTTTATGCTAAACCATGATAATATTGAACTACATGGAACATTGACATATCTAGAGGTATACACAACACTATTTTTGGCTTCTGTTACACACAATTTCATGTTCTTTTGATATAATTCATTTCACATGAGACTGAGATTAAGAGAACAACCAAATATTAATATGCTACCTTATAACCTAGTTATTATATAGGTATTTATGAACAATTGAATTATGAAAATATACTTTACACATGTATATATCAACAATTCTATGGTGAATAATTACATATAAATTAAAATAAACCCCTTTTAAATAAAATCAAATATTTTTCTGAAAAAAAATTTGTATACAAATAATTGGGATTACGAAATAATAAAATAACTCTATATGGATTTTAATAATTAAATATATATTTAATATATCCAATATAGTGTTTAAAATTCATCTTATATATTTTCTATACATGATGTAAAAACAAATTTAATTTTTCATATAAAAGATGTATTTTTCCAAAAATGATGTTTTACGGCCTTTTGACGGCGTAGCTATTTTAAATATATTTTTTACACTTTTATTTATTCTAATTAAAAAAGTAATATTATTATTTTCAATACGGATGTAAAAATTTACTTTGAAATATTTTTTTATATTTTTCTGATAAGTCTCATGTTTTCATGAATAATAAAAATATGCTAAATTTTAATTGAAAACAACTTTTTTCATCGAAATAATTTATATGGTTAAATTATATTTTTTAATGGATTGAAATTATAAATAGAATATATTTTTATATTTAATATAATTTTGTCCATTGGTATTAATTTTACCATGAATGTTTATGTAAACTAGTTTTAATCTTTTACGATGTTTTAACCTTTAGACCTCATTTTTCATTTCGAGAACGAGAAAAATGAAAATTAATTATTATAACATATCTATTTTTAATTTTTATGAATGGATTAAATATTTTTAATTAGTGGGTCCAAATTATATAAATATCTTACTTTTATTTTTGGGAATTATGAACAGTAACTTTAGAAATTTTTATTAATATGGTAAAAACAATTAGATATTTAAGGGTAAATATAATATTATAAAATTACATTAATACATGTCCTAATATAATTATATGAGTAATTTTCAACTTTAATAATTCTTGGGTAGAAATGTTACACTTTATAAGCCACTTGGATTAGACTAGGATATTTATTATATTTTATTTAAAGAAAAGTGAAATATGTCTTACACAAATTTTAATAACTTTATCATTTTTAAAAATAGTTTATACATAAGATAAATTAAAAAATAAATACTAATTTGAAATATTATTTTTTTTATTTATCATGTTAATTTATTTTAAATTTTAAGTAAATAAATAATTACTTTAAAGGCTTATACATTGATGATACTGTAATTATTTAATTGATGAAGAATCATTAAAATAGTATTCATTAATATAATAATTACCATTTAAGGACCAAAACATATTTCAAAATGTTATGTTTCGTTTATATATCAACCAAAAGCATCCAAGGGTCATCTTAGTGACCATTCGAAGCCATATGGAAAAATTTTGACACCTATAATATTTTATTTAAAGTGATGTTAGTGTTCTCACATTCATGTTTTAATAAATATAGAAGTTTTAATGTAGGATCTTCCATGAGATATATTCAAATAGAATTATTATAATTAAATATAGAGGATTTATATTTATTATAGTATTTTAGTTTTATTTTTTACCCAAAAAATATGTATATTAAATATTTACACAAAACTGATGTATTAATTATTTTAATAATGGAAATATCAAATTAATATTTTAAGAAATATTAAAATATATATAATTTTGGATGATTAATGTATAAAACTAATTATATAGATGACCTTTACCCCTTATAGATATAATAAAATGGTTGTTTTGATGTTAAAATCATATCTTGGTATTTTTAAATATCCATGAAATGAAAAGTTTCAAAATTGACCCTATTGATATTTTGTCAAAATAATTTATTATTAATTCATTTAAAATTAATAAAAACATTTTTAAAAACATATAAATATTATTATATAGTGTATAATGTTATAATTTTAATCATTTATAGTCTAATTGATATTAAATAAGTGAATATTTCACCCTTTAAATATTGAAATATTTGTTACCTTAGATAAGAATTAAATAGAATAATGGTGTGTTAATTAAAATCATATCGTTTAAATTGACATAAAAACATATCTAAAATTTATTGTTTAGTGATATAAAACCTTATGTCATCTCATATTCTAAACTAATACATTTTGAAGATTTTTGGATGGGTTTCTATTTAAATATAAATTAATATTTTTAGAGATTTCAAAGGTTCCCCTCACCTCAATTATAAATGGGAACCTCCTCCATCATTTATTCACTTCACATTGACTTTTCAATCTTGACCAAAATCTCAAAATTACCCTTATAAACATCCCTATTCACATTCTATATGTTATAGTCTTCTCAAAACACCAACTCTAGTGCCATGAGAGGATATTTATTAGGAGCTCACTAAAGAAGAGGTTCCTTTACTGAATCTCCCAAGATCATTTATTCTTTTACATACTCTTATATTTTTGTTTACTTGATAAAGTAATAAGTTCAGTAACACCTATATACTGATATGTAATTATGGTTATTTTAAAACCATATTCCACCTTCTATCCATCCTATAAAAAATGAAATCACCACATGTGGGTACATACGGCTTACCATCTCCACACTGTTGTGTAATCTATTTTTACCACCACCTTATTTGAATGGGTATAATGATAGAAATAATAACTATATATTATTATTATAACATTATATAGATTCTGTAACAAATTTTATATCATCTAATTCTATAACATTTTAAAATTATGTAAATGATATTATCGCTCGTGCGTACGTACGGCCTACCATCTCTATGATGCGATGTGATTCATTTTACATGATATACATTATAAAATAAATAATAAAAATGTATAGAATGAGTAAATATGATATATATTATATTAATATAATTCTTTAAATGATATTACATTAACCTATGAAGATTAATCAGAACTTATTTGTCAAAACATACGTAAGAAAATGAAGCATTTGACACTAGGATGAATCATAACAATGAAATATTATTAAACGGGTGTTAATATGATCATATATCATATCATAAATATTAATATGGTTTTAAAATATAATAATAAAACTATTTTATCCATTATATTGGATTTTATGATACATACAATGGATCTAAGACCAATAGTAAGGGATAATTTCCCAATATCATTAATATCCAATATTTTTATACGTATGTATATTCTGGGGTATATTTATCATTCACATCCAGATTATTTTTTTATAAAAGTGAGCACAAATGCTCTTACATTGAACAAAAATAAAAGAGTTTTACAATGCAGATTGAGGGAGTTTTACATTTGTCTTGTATGATAAAAGGTATTATTTCATGAGGCACATTGTTGAATCTTATGATACCCACTTCCATGAAACCATTATTGGAAAGTGAATCCACATTGTAGTTCTCTTATCAGAAACTGAGTGCGATAAAGTTATTCAAAGAGGAGGTCCATTCAAGGAAATTGAACCATTTACCTTCTATTTTCCATGAGAGGTGATTTTTGACCTACTCTTATGGCCTAAAAAACTGTATTTGAGTAACACTAAAGCGATATATTATTCCGAATTCTTTGGTAAACAATATCCACTACATTAATAATCGAAAACATTTCAGCTTCTAGTATAGGGGCATGACCACATGATCCATAAACTTATACCACCACTTCTCCCTAGTGGTCTCTAAAGATAACTCTAAAGCCCGATGGTCCCATATTTCGCATGGAGGCACCAACCGTGTTAAATTTCAACCATCCACTAAATTGTTCTAACCATAATACCTCCATCCTACCCCAAGGATTGGGAAATGAGGATGAAACATTAAGGTGACAATGTATGCTGAAATCCCTTGCAGAACTGTTGTAGTTTTCATTGATCCTGGATTCCACATCTTGGATGGCCATGGTGACGCTAGAAAATGAATTTCCATCATGAAACTGGGTCTGGCGATGGATGATGCTGTTGTGTTCTTTCCAAATAGCATGGATAACTTCAGTGCATGCAATGCGTAGCAGTTAACATAATTGTTCAGATTGTTGTATTCTAGACGGTGAGTCAAGAAAATCTAGTATAGAATCAAAATGAGGGAGTTGCAGCTCAAAAATGTGAAGAATGTCTTTAAATGGGGAGGTATCATTGTTACAAGAGAATAACAAATGATTCAAATCTTCAAGATATTGACGACATAATAGACACCCTAAGTATAGAGAGATCCCATCCATTTGGAGATTCATTTCCACTGGTATCTTGTTATCAAAGAGTTTCTAAATAAGAGTAAATCATGAGGGAAACAACCAGATTCTATTCCAAGTACCTATCCGCTTATAATCCCATGTGTCAAGTGTTTGTAGAAACATTTTGAGTCAGGAATCCCAGTCAAGGACCCTTCCCATAACAGTAAGTCATCTTGACCAATAAAATGATATCCTTATACAATAAAGACTATATCATCTGGGAGGTTATCCAAATTCTCAATCTTTTCGTTGATATTGATGTTACTGTCACCATATTTCCTAGTAGTAGTTAACCTATCAACCAATGGAGTTCTAATCTAGTTAGTATTCCAGAAATGTAGTGAGGAGTTAGCATTAACCACCTAATGGGAGGGAATCATGATGTTCTGAAAAAAAAATATAGCCCAGACCAAATTGAAGAGTCTATGTTACAGAATTTCCCTTTATTGATCCTTACAATACTTTTACACCTTAGAAACACCATAGAGTCAGATTTATTTTTAATGAGATACCATATAAATTTGGTCAGCAATGATTGAAATATTGGTAATCTAAATATATATTACAAAATATTTGTCCTATTATTCTATAATTGTTTAAATTTAGTTTTACCCGTTGGTTAATTTTTATTAAATGGAATGAGAGGAATCTTTTTTCATTTTTTATTAAAAGTAATTTTCAACTTTTTCATGAAATTTATGAAAAAGATGTTTTTTAGCTCATAAGGCATGAACAAATTTTTACATTTTTATGACGCATTATTTTCATCAAGCTTCTTTCACAATATTTCTATTTTATTTTCAAATAAATTTTTTTATGTTAATATTGCTTAGTATATTTAGAAAACAAAATGATTTGGAAGAAGAAATGATATTTTTCTCCAAAATTAACTTCAACTGTTTTATAAAAAATATTTTCCATCTATGATAGCATTATTTAATAGGGTTATGATTCAACTATATTATCTCTACTATTAATATTTTTTTATTATGTTTATGATGGAATTATCATTATAAAATCCATTTGTTTTGCATGGTTTTTTTATGATGGAATGATGTTTAAAAAATCCATTTTACTTCTTGGGTTATGCTGTGATGAATGATTTATTTTTTTGTGGCACACATAATACTGATTTCATTAGAAGTTGTTTGGGACATATATGTTCCTCTAATGAATTGGGTAAGGATTGATAACTCATGATAAATATTTGTTATGTCTGAACCTGGTTTCATGGTCACAATTATGTTTGTGGATATGGTTTTCATGTCTATAATTTTATGAGTGGACCTATTTTTAATGTCCATATGTTTATGAAAGGGCCTAATTTCATGTCTTAAATTAATTAACGTGTTACTCTCTATACATGGTCAAAAAGTTACATGTTTATGTGTTTGACAAAATTTCATTCCTTATGTCAATTTTATGATCTTATGGATTATGTTATTTAATTTCCTTATGATTGAAGTTTACCTTTGATATGATGCAATTGATCTTATAATTTTATGATCACACTATCATACCCTTTATGCTCCTATTTATGTTTACATATCACCTTTTTATACTCTTTCTGAGCATCTAGTCTCACCCTTTCATATGTTTTCTTTTTCTTATGTTATAAAGAATGTTTTTAGGTAGTATTAAAAAAAGGGTAAGATCATTGTGTTAGAAATTTAAGATCCTTCACAAGACTAGAAGTTTTTGTTCCATGTTTCCAAAGGCGCTAAAATAATATGGTATTTAGGAATCTATTTTTTTAATGTATTAATTATTCTGAAAAATTAATGTAGGTTCCATGTACATCAATATTGTGTCACTATAATTGGTATCAGAGTGAAGTTATAGTCTACATTTGGAAACATAGAAGAGAAATGTTTACTGAGATTCCTTGAGATATTTCTAAGGATGTGTCTATGGATGTCCCTAAGGATAAGCTAGAGTAAAATATTATAATACTTGAACTTTGGTAATGATCATATTTAGCCTTGGTCTAAAACTAAGATGTTAGAGATTCAAAGTACTTTCGTTTGATTATGTTGATTTCTAATAATGATTTTAACCTCTCGCATTATTCTTTTCTGTTTACATAATGGTTGGAACCCAATGAAACCAAGATAATGTTGGGTTTGATGGAAAATTCAATGATTTTCCTACTAAAAAACTAAATATTATGGGAGCTATAATACATAGTCTTGATTCCATGAATCCTTCTAGGTTTCCAAATGACCAAAAGAGGGAACAATATTCTCTTTAATCTTTATTAAGGTAATTTCCACTATCTTTTTATGGAATAATGATCCCCTAGTTCTTGGGAAATGGATTTGTACCATTGAAAAGTTTTTTTCATTCTCTGCTATTCAGAACATGAAAAAATTACGTTGGGGAACTTATCCCTTGGAAGGTAAAGTGAACCTTGGGTGGAACATTAGAAAGAATATGAAGAAACCATGTAAAATTGAATACGTTGATTGGGATGAATTCAAGAACTTATTTTCTATGATGTACCTTCCTCATATTCTTCTTGAAAAGTGATATTGAGTTTACCCATCTATCTCATGGATATGATATTAAAAGAAGGATATATTTCAAAGTAAACTCGGAAAACTATTGGGAAAACAATACTATATTTTTTATATGCTCAAATAGGGGAAGGACACGTGGAGAAAATTTTCATAAGGGATAAATAAATTTTTTAGGTATGTTAAAGAAGGATATTATTCATTTTATTGCCGAAGTAGTTATAAGAAATTGAAATCTCCAAAGAGTTCATGTTCTGCAAGTCACTGTATCATGTGAAAGGAAAATGGAAATTATGATAACAAATTCCCAAATTCAAGGGATAATGATGATGGTCGACATTATAAATCTCTTAATTTGAATGAAAAAGGAAAGGCACATGTGATCACTATAGGATATATGGCGTATAGAAATGAATTTTTGGAATTACTGAGTGTTTATCTATTAAAATTCAAGAAAAATGTTGAGGAAGTACATTTATGGTATTATGGAATAATGAAACATCTATGTATTAGTCCACTGTTTTTTTCCATTATTATTTAATATAATATATTCAATGGCATGGGTAAACATGAAAAGAAATTGAGGTAATAGGTTGACATTTTTAGAAAACATCTGATTAATGAAAAAATAACCCTTAATATGATCTTGGTGATGAGATAATGGTGTTTGGATAAATATATGTTGGATAGGAATAAGTAAATTGGGTAGTAATAACTTAATTATAACTGATTAAGGATTATCAAAAGGTGTTTTATTCTATCATGGATGAATTTTATAGATTTTTGGACTTAATAATAAGGAAACAATAATATTTTCAATAGAGATGTATGAAAAAGAGAATAAGTTAATAAGGTATTCACATGGTTCGAATGTGACAGACAAGAACTATCTTGTATAATATAAGGGATAGATATTAAGTCAATTTAGTTCACCTCCTTCTAATTTTTTGGATTTTTAGTTTTTTAGAAGGATTTTATGGTTATCTTTTTATGTAAATTTTATGTTAAACATTAAAAGAATTTTTTTAGATTAAATTATTCTCTCACAATATGTGGCCCTATGCATATGTGATAAATTGTTCTAAAATTTTTTTTGTGATAAAGATAGATGGAATGACCTATCATTCTATTAATGCATCATATGATCTGCTAATCCTTTAGGAATAAAAAATAAAACTTCAAATCATTGAATAAGAGATGAAGTGTAATTTTTTCAGGGCATGGATAGAAGTGAGATTGTGCTCAAATAAAGTAAGTATATCTTCTCATACAAATCATAAAACATTATGAATTTTGATCATTGTGTACAATGGTGTCTTATTATCCTCATTTTATGATGATATTAATGACCTCTATCATGTTTCTTTAGTTTATTGTTTTATTATTATTAACATTCTCTGGATCACCCACTTTTTTATGATTAGTGATCTTTATAAATCTCTAGGATTATTTACATTTTTCCTCAATAACCAAATCTTTAAATATGTTATATTACATACAGACCTCATTATGATTTACATTGAGTAATGGTTATTTTAAAACTATTCCTTTTTAAACGTAATTTTTTGTCTTCATATATGGGTTTCTATGAAATATAAGTTCAAGTATTAATCATTTTGTAACTTATATAATTTTAGAAAGGGAAATTTATTTTAATGGAGGAAGAATGTAACACCTTGATATTTTTTTGAGATAGAATTTTTTTAGTTTATTAATGTCATTTTATAAGCTACCCTAATATAATATTGTGATACAGAAAACACCGACTTAGCTTTTTGTATACGCAACACAATTCCTATATTCTCTTAAACACAATTTCAAGTTCTTTTAATATAATTCATTTCACACAATACTGATATTATTCGAACAATGAAATATTATTATGCTACCTTGTAAACTATTAATTATAATAGAGAGTTTGAAAAACATAATTATGAAAATATTATTTACATATATATATATCAATAATTATTTTTTGATCGATTGATAATAAATTAAAATAAAACCCTTTTTAAATAAAATGGCATTTTCTAATAAATTATTAGAATACAAATAAGTGAGTACCTAAAATAATAAAATCACCCTTCATAAATTTTATTAATGAAATATATATTTTAAATTTATCCAATATAATTTTTAAAATCCATCTTATATTTTTTCTACACATGATATAAGAACAAATTCAATTTTTTGAATAAAAGAAGTATTTTTTTTAAATGCGGTTTTAGCACCTTTTGATTGTGCACCCATTTAAAATGTTGTTTTTGAAAATTTTATATATATTTTTTAAAAAACATTTTATTTTGAATTGGGTTTTGTATGGTTTTTTATATTTTTCTAATAAGTTTTATGTGTTGATGAATAATATAAAAATACAAAATTTTAATTGAAAACAACTATTTTCAATGAAATAATTTATATACTTAAATTATATTATTGAATGGATTTAAAGTTAAAATATACTAAATTTGTTTCATTTAAAATAATTTTGGTCAGTGGCATTAATTTTACCATTACTTTTGATGTTAAAAAATATCAATCTTTTGCAATGTTTTAACTTTTAAAACACTTTTTCCATTTCAACAACATGATTAATTTAAAATTAATTACTAGAAATTCTGTGTTTTATATTTTGAAAAAATGATTCTATATTTAGAATCATTTTTTCAAAATTATTTAAATATATTTCTTTTGTTTTTGGTGATTTGGAATAATAACTTCAGTTATTTTTTTAATATAGTACGAAGCTAAATTTGGTAATTATGGGTAAATATAATATCATAAAATTACACTAACAATTGAAATAATATAATATGATGAGTTATTTTAAACTTAATCCATCCTGGGTTCAAAATGATACCCTTTACAAGAAACATGTAATAGATTAGTACATTTAATATATTTAATTTAATGAAAAGTTAAATATGTATTACTCAAATTTTAATAACATTATTATTTTTCAAAATAGGTTATACCAAATATAAATTCAACTTTAAATACTAAATTTAAATTTATAATGTTTTTATTTATCATGGTAATTTATTTTTAATTTTTAAGGAAATAAAGAATAACATTACAGGACTATACATTTATGATGCAGAAATTATTTAATTGATGAAAAATCAATGAAATAATTTTTATTAAAGTGATAATAACCATTAAAAGACCAAAAAATGAAAACAATTTTATTGGCCGAGTAAATATCAACCATAATCATGTAATTTTATAGTTATGGACCATTTTGATCCGTATAGAATATATTATGACACTTGTAATATTTTATTTAAAGTGATGTTAAAATTTCCATTATCATGTTTTAATAAATTAAAAATTTTAAATATAGGAGTTTCTATGAGATATTTTCAACTACAAGTATTATTATGAAATATTGAGGATTTATATTCTTCATTGTATTTTATTTTCATTTTTTACTCAATAAATAAATATATAAAATAATTACACAAAACTGATGTAGTAATTATTTTATTAATGGAAATATCATATTAATGTTATTTAAAATATTAAAATAAATATTATATGGGATGATAAATATATAGTAAAATTATATATTACCCTGAACCCATATGGATTTAATTAAATGTTAGTTTTGTGTTTAATATCATATCTTCATATTTTTTAAAATTCAAGAAATGAATAGTGTCAAAATTGAGACTATGGATATTTTGTCGAAATAATTTATTATTAAATTACATAACGTCATAAAGACATTTTTTAAAATATATAATAATTATGATATGGTGTAAAATGTTCTGAATTATTCATTTATGGTTTAATTTATATCATATATGTTAACATTTTTCCCTTTTAATATTGAAATATATTTTACCTTAGTTAAAAATAAAATAGAATAACAAAGTGTAAATTAAAATGGTAAGGTTTAATTTTAAATAAAAATTTGTTTATTTATTGATCATATTAAAACTTTATATCTTCTATTATTATAAACTAAAATATTATTGAGGTGTTTGGATGGGTTTTAACTATATTATAAATTAATACTTTTGTAGCTTCCAAAGCTTCCCCTCGCCAAAATTTTAAAAGGGAACATCCATCCTCAATTTTTCTATTCACATTGAGAATTTATGCTTAGAAATTCCTTACCCATTCCCTTTATAAACAATCCTAGTCACATTATAGAGGTTTTATTCATATCAAAAGATGAACTCTAGTTCCATAAGAGGATATCTATTGGGAGCTCACCGAAGAAGATGTAATCTCCTTTACTAGCTCTATCAACATAATTTCTTCTTCTACTCCTATTCCTTTTTTGTTTCCATTATAAATTATTAAATTAAATATAAAATCTATACTAAGATGTTATTATTCTAATTTCATTTGATAAATGATATACCTATAGCCTATTTCGACGAATCCGAACTTATTCAACAAAACCTGCAAAATAAAATGAAGTAGTTAACACCCGAAAGTAGCATCATAATGAAGTATTATTAAACAGGTGTTAATATGATCATATATGATATCATAAATCTAAATATTGTTCTATAATAATTTAATTTCTCAAAATCATTATTATCTGAGATTCTGTATACCTAAGTATTTACTGCGGTATATTTATCATCCATGTCAATGTTTAAAAAATATGAATTCCAAAATAATCATTCTATTCATAAAAATAATTATATCCAATTTGACCCATCGGTGAATTTTTATTAAACTTCATAATAGTAATCTTTTTTGAATTTTGATATGTGGAAATTTTTGATTTTTTTGTAAAAGAATGAGAAGAATGTTTTATAACTTATACAGCCTGAACAAAATTTTTCATTTTCAAAACACATTATTTCCATGAATTGTACATTAAAATATTTCAAGGTTATTTTCAATGAAATTAATTTCATTTAAAATTTTGGGACATTTTTAGAAAGAAAAACAATTTTGAAAAAAACCATAATTCATCCCAAAATTAGTTTCAAGTGTTTTATCAAAATTATTTTCCATCTAACATATCATAATTTAATAGGGTTATGTTTCAATTATATTATACCAATTATTCATGTGGTATTATTTTGTTTGTGGTGGAATTTTATTAATGAAATCCATTTGTTTTATATGGGGTATGTTCTGATGGAATGTTATTTAAGAAACCCATTTTAATCCTTGGGTTATTCTATGATGAATGATTTATGTTTTTTTCGCACATGTAAGAATGATTTAATTATGAGATGGGTGGGATGTAAATCTTCCTCCAATGCATTGGGTTAGGAAAGATAACTCATGAGGTATATATTAAATTCATGAACATTATTTCATGTTCATAATTCTATGTGTGGACCTATTTTTCATGTCAAATATTTAAGGAATGGACCTAGTTTCCATGTCCATATGTTAATGCAAGGGAGTGAGTTCATATCCTTAATGAGTGAGCATGTTACTATTTATACATGTTCACAATGATACAAGTTGATGTGTATGCCACAATTTCAGGACTTTTGTGAATTTAACAATCCAATGGATTATGTTATTTTATTTCCTTATGATTCGGGTTTACCATTGATATTCAGGTCATGAACTTCTAATGTTATGATCATGTTCTCATACCATTTATACTATTATTCTTATTTACATATAAAAGTTTATTACTCTTACTGAGAATCTGAGCTCACCTATTCTGATGTTTTCTTTTCCCAAGATTATTAATAAATGTTTTTGGTTGGAGTATAAAATGTGGAAGATCTCTTCGTTAAACATTTAAATTTATTCCCTAGACTAGAATTTTGTGTTCCATGTTTCCAAAGGAATTAAAATAATATGTTAATTAGGAATATATTTGTTTAATATACTATGTATTTCTCAAAATAATGTTATTTTAATGTATTTCAAGCTTCACTCGCTGCAATAACCTAGTGATAAAACCTATAATCAACCTATTCTTACCTGGAAACAAATACGGACAATGTATGCCTTGGCATATAATGGAAATATTAGTGTGGACTTCTCAAATAAAATCATGAGATTCACACATCAAGTATTCATGCATGTCTGAAATAACACAAATACATCCATGGAAGTAAAAAATATCATCCTCATCTATGAACCAACTACGTGGTTGTCCTCACCTAGAACACTCTTCCTTAGGACTAGGCCCTTATGATAAAAAAATACGACTCTTACACGACCATTCCAGAAGGAGTATGTCACTAATAAATCTACTAAAATAGGTTATTGATGATATTAATGAACCTCTAGGTGAAACTAGGAAAATATATTCCTCAACTCCCACTCACTACTAGTATCATGGATGGCATATGCCTAATTTCTATGGCTTAGTGAATCAATGTAACATCCCAAGTAAATATTGAGTAAGAAATTTTTGTATTTATTAATATTTGTGAATTTAATATTAATTTTACTTTAAAGGGGATGTTATGATTCGATGGCGTACCAGATACACAACAATGGGTTTCTTTGAAATCTTACCATGCACACAATGCTGATTTATACGGAAAAATAATAATATAATATAATTATTTTAAATAGTAGTTAACGCCTAACTGTTGTAATAGAAGGAATGAATAGTACTAACTACAATATTATTATACATGTTGGATTAATGTTTTTACATTTATCCAATAAATTCTAGAGCATTAAAAATAATAAATATTCTAATTTTAAGCATAAATACTCTAATATTCTTTAAAAGGTCTATTTAACACATTTTAATGGAGAACCCTCATTAAATATATTTTTGGTCACTTTTATCTGTTCTATACAACAATATAAAATTCTTCTCTAGATTAGGAAAATAAAAATTTACTTTGGGTAAATTTTTGGTATTTTTCTAATAAAATTCATTTTTTAATGAATAGTGAAAAGTGTTGTATTTTAATTCAAATATCATTTTTAATATAATTTATTTATATAGATAGATAAAATTTTTAATTGGTTTTAAAGTGTAACTAGATTATATTTTCACCATTTAATATATTGGTGGCCATTGGAATTAATTTCACTTTGAAATTGGACATAAACAATTGTTAATCTTTTGATAGATATTGTATCCTAAAAACACGCTATTTGTTTTGACAACAGGAATAGATTTTAAATTAATTAATGAATATTCTATGTTTTTAATTTTGTAAAATAGAAATCATTTTTGAATTCATAATATCAAATATATCTTAGGCTGAATTTTTGGTATTTTTCTAAAAAAACATCAATTTTTGATGAATAGTGAAACCACTAAGTAGTAGTTAAAAACATGACTTTTTGATTTAAATTAAATTTTACCGCCTATTTTTAATGAATTTAAAAAATACTACATACATGGTTGTTATTATTTAGTAAAACTTGGTTCTATAAGATGAAAATGATTGTTTGTGAATAATAACTTTTGACTTTTATTTACCGCAGTTAAAGAAATATTGGGTAATTCAAGGTAAAAAGAAAATTATAATTATACAAAATTAGCTTAAAACTTGTCCTAACCTTATTGGATGAGTTATTTCTGCCCATTGGCATCCTTGGGTCTATTTTTGGACCCCATTGAGCCACTTATGAGTTAAATGATACTTTATTTTAATTAACTTAATGTAAAGGCAAAAATGACCAAAACAAATATCTTTTACTAAATTAATTATTACATGGGGTTATATAAGTTATCATTTCAACTATATATATTATTTGGAAATATAAAAATATTTTCTACATCATGGTATTTGTTTTATAATTTTTAGACATCAAACAACTTAAATTATTTATGACTCAAAAATGAAGCAGTATTTACCTCATTAATAAATGATTTAAATAAATAATATTATAAATATTAAAATAATATAAATAATCTGGTTAATTATTATTAGATGATATTATTTAGACCATGAGTCATCTTATCTTGGACTTTAATGTTTTTTGGACCTTTTTAAACTGATGATAAGTTTATAATAAAATAATTGTTTCAAACTTTCTTAAAGAGAACCTCCTCGCCCTTATAAAAGGACACCACTTATAACCAATTCCTCACACCTCTCAAGATTTTTGGCTCATCCAACCTCTACCCAATTAATCTCCCTAAATCCCTATACCCCATTTATAAGCATTACCTTATGCAGAAGGCACATCAAGAAACCCTTTTGGTTCATACCAAAGGGAGTTACCAAAATTAAAGGTAAGAGTTTCTCTTAACCTCTTTTATATTGTTTTACTTCTCTGACCCCATAAAATCGTGTTATTCCTTTATTTTATAACAACACCAGTATCCTAAATATACTAGTATTTTTTTATGATAATTATTCGAACTAATCTTACACAAAACTCCATCTAATGGGTGAAGAACATACTGTTTCTGTGGATGGAAAACTAACGCCTCACGAAGCGATTATTGTTCCACTATCTACTACTACCTCTCTTGGTGGCCATTAAGATGGCACTGTATTTATATATTATATATATTAAATTTAGGTTTTATTTATTCTTCTTTAATTTTTATTTAAAAAGATACCTTTATGCTTTCCAGTATGTGTAAACACGATAATTTCATTTGAGGAAGTGCGGACTACCTCCCCCCTCAAAGTGATATGACTCATTCATAACATACGTGGGATGTATAAAGGATAGAGTTACTGAGATTATATATATTGTATTATACTATAACTATAATATACCTTTGTATCATTATGTTTTCATTCCATTAAATATAAAATAGAAATGAAAGTAGTGTTCATGCGTACGTATAGCTTACCGTCTCCATGAATAGTGCATTTCAATTTTTACCTCCAAATGTAATATTCTATTATAAATACATGTATATAAAATATATATATGATATATAAGATATATAAATCATGAATATAATTCTGGATATAATGAAATTTTGACAACATGAACAACCTATAATTATAAGTTGTCCATTTTTTACTCAAGTTCCAAATATCGACAAAACGACCGTTAATAACATAAATTATTGCATAATGTTTATAAAATGGTCATAAGTGACATAATAGGAATAATAAAGCTGAAAAATTTTCTTAATATTTTTGAAATTAACTTTAGTTTATTATTCAAATTATTAAAGGATGAACAGGTCAAGTCGGACACCAGGTAAGGGGATTTCTTATCTCACTTTTAATTCCATGAGATTTCCATTGTTCGCCACATATTTATTGCATGTGGTGTATTGGGTACTGAAATTTGGTAT
This sequence comes from Viscum album, assembly GCA_963277665.1. Classification (NCBI taxonomy): domain Eukaryota; kingdom Viridiplantae; phylum Streptophyta; class Magnoliopsida; order Santalales; family Viscaceae; genus Viscum; species Viscum album. The sequence goes on along the minus strand of OY728138.1, from coordinate 631,800,222 downwards.
ATATTATCATGATTCTATTTATATTTATGTTATTCCAGTAATCATTTTGTGGTTATTAATGTAACACCCGAGACTTTTATGTTATATAAATCATCAAAGGAATCTTTTTCTACACAACACTTGCACGGCTTGCTTTACACGCAATCGCGACCTTCCTCGATAGCTTGCGTCGTACGCAATACCGAGTTTCACTAAACAACAATATGCTATTAAAACTAGCCGTTATGAATAGTAATAACCACTTTTTGAAATTTTATAAATTTTATTTTTCAAAATGGACTTCATTTTTGGACTCAGAATATCGAAATTATCCTAGGGTGAAATTTTGGTATTTTTCTAAAAACTTTCAATTTTTGATGAATAGTGCAACCACTAAGTGGCAGGTTAAAAACTGAATTTTGCATAAAACTTAATTTTACCACTTCTGTGAATGGAATTTCAAAAATCCGAGAGACACGGTTAATATCAAGGACTAAAATGTGGTTCAATGAGATGAAAATAATTTTTTGGTGAATAGTAACTTTTTACTATTTTTACCGCGGTTAATAGTAAATAGGGTAACTAAGGGTAAATATGATATTAATATTACCCTAACACATGTCCTAATTCTATTGGACAAGTGTAATTCGACCAAAAACAAACTTAGGAATAAAATATGACCATTTAGGCCCACTTGGATTAGATTAGGACATTTATTATTAATTTATTTAAAGAAGGGTTAAAATAGTTAAAATCAAAGTTTAATAAGTAAATCATTTTTAATATGGGGTTATACATAAGATAAATTCAATTGTAAATATTAATTAGAAATCTAAAAAGATTTCCTACATGATGATATTTTATTTGTAATTTTTAGACATCAAATAATGTAATTTATTTATGACACAAAGATGATGCAGTAATTATCTTATTAATGAAATATTGACATAATTGATGTTATAAACACCAAAATAAATGTAATTTGAGACTTTTTATGAATTCCACTAATTTTCTAGGTTACTATGATATATTAGTATTGATTTAATCAACTTGGTTCGAACATATAATTCTGTTATGACTTTCACAAAAATCATATATCAAATAGTGTCAAAATTGACACAAAATAGTTTTTAAATCAAATATTATATTATTAATTGTTATTTTATTCCTAAAAATCTAAGGTTCGGCCAAATGACTTAGATAAGGATATATATATTAATAATAAACAATTTGGGGTTCGTTTGGCATGTTATAGTAAGTGTATTAACCATATAGTGAAAGAAAACAAAAAGACACGGTAAAAGTTAAATTAATTAACTTAGAGTTAAATCTAATTGATAAGGTTAAAATAATACCCTAAACTTGTCTAAATCCTATTGGTTGATAGGATTTCGACCCATCCCCACTTTATCTTCGAAATAAGACCCTTTTTAACCATTATAAACCGATTTTGACTTTAATATAAAATAATATTTTGAGATATTCCTAAGGTGCCCCTCTCCTCCCTTATAAAAGGGCACCTCCTCCCCCTCCTCCTCACACCAATTTGAGCACTCAAGCTCGTCCAACCCCTGCCATATTCCCTTCTCCACTTCCCTAGAATAATCCTAGAGGTCCTGGTCTTCTCCAAAGACCAATCTTAGTTCCTTAAGTGGAGGATTCAAAAAGGCGTTCCAAAGAAGAGGTAATATCCATTACCGATCTTTTCAATTTCTTTCTTCTTCAACTTCTTCTTCTTTAGTTGTTTCATGATAAAGTAATAACATCAGTATTACTTACATACTGATATGTTATTATAAATATGAAACAACCCTAATTCACCTTCTATCCATCCTACGGAAAAATGAAATCACCGCGCGTGCGTACGTACGGAATACCGTCTCCACGCCGTGGTGTAATCTATTTTCCACCATCACCTTACAAGGATGGGTATAATGGTGTAATAAGTAACTATATATGATTATTATTAAGTAATATTGATACTGAAATAATATATATATATACTCTAATACAATTCCACGATCATAGGAACGATATCATCACTCGTGCGTACGTACGGAATACCGTCTCCACGATGTAATGCGACTCGTTCTACATGATCTTCATTTCATAATGATTATATAAATGAATTGAATGAATGAAAATGGTATATACTACACTAATACCATTCTGGAAATGAATTATCTATAACCTAAAGATAAGAATAAGAATTTATTCGACAAAACACGCATAAGAACAAAAAGTTATAAAGACCCGAGTAACAAGTAACAATGAAATATTACTAACAAGAAGCTAATAATATGACCATATATGATATCATATAAATATGTATGATTCTGGAATAAGTCAATAACATTATTTAAACCATTATACAGGAGCTTCGGACACGTACAAAGCTAATCGGACCTAAGGTAAGGGAAATATCACAATCTCATTTTTATCCGAGATTGTTTATTCGTAAGTATTTACTGGGGTGTATTTTATCATCCACATCCATGTTCCCTCAATATGAAATATTGTTTCCATCCACTTGCAATAGTTTAAATCCAATTTTACCCTTAGGTGAGTTTTTAGTAAAGAATATGAAAGGAATCTTTTGTCGTTTTTCCGTACGAGGTACTTTTTGACTTTTCCGACAAAAGTACAAAGAATGTTTTTTTTAACTTATACGGCATGAATGGATTTTTAAAACATTATTTCCAAGAAGCTTCCTTTACAAGTTTTCAAGTTTATTTTTAATCAACTTCTTTTAGTTTATAATTGTATGACATGTTAAGAAAAGAAAAGTGTTTTTGAAAAAGAAAGGATATTTTCCTCAAGAATGGAGTTCAAGTGTTTTATCAAAATTATTTTCCATCTAAGATAATAAAGGGTTATGTTTTTATCCCTTTAATTACATTGATTTGATTATGTTGTGAGGGAATTATTTTTATGAAGTCATTTGCCTTATATGATTTTATGATGTCATGATGTTTCAAGAATCCCATTTTTGTTACATGTGTTATGCGATGATGTATGTTTTATGATTATGTGGCACACATAAGAAAGGATTCATTATAAGATGGGTGGGACCTATATCTCCCTCCAATGCATTGGGTAAAGATTTTATATCTCATGAGATAGACATGGCTGGAACGGAAGGTTATTTCGGTTCAGTGATACAGGACTGAAACGAGGAGTGAACTCGGTTCAGAAAGGGACTTTGTCCACTAAGATAGTCTTGGCAATGAGTCATGACTAACAAGAAATGATTTTCCATGATTATGTGTGCATGCCACAAAGATTCAAGTTTTATGTTATGATTATGGGGATCTCATTTTCACTTCTATGATTTATTCCATGTTAAGATATTATGATCTCTTTTGCAGGTTTTGATTTTCAAAAAGATATGATATGATTTTTATTTCCTTTATTTGCCCTTGCTGAGCATTTGAGCTCACCCTTTTATGTTTTCTTTTCCCCAGGTCAGGAAGATGGATATTAAGTAGAATATGCTAAAAGGGACCCTAGATATGATGAAATAAATGGGAGACACTGTAGAAGATTTATGAACCAGTTGTTTATGTTTCCCAGTTTCTAAAGACACTATACCTATACGGTCCTTTGTGGTTTTGTCATATGTTGTAATAAGTGTGCTTCAATTTTTGAAGTATTAAAAATGTATGTAAAGTATGGGTCGTTATAGTTGGTATCAGAGGAAAGGTATAGTCAACCTTTGGAAAATAGGATGTGAAAGCCTTAGTAAGAACCCTAAGGATAAGTCTAAGCATAGAACACAATCTTAGTGTTTTTGAATATCCTAGGATAAGACCTTAAGCATGAAAATTTTATTCTTGAATTATGTGGTTTCCTATTATAATTAGTGTTGCTCACACTATTCTTCTTGGTTTTAGTCAATGGCTGGAACCCGAAGGAACCGTGTTAATGCGGAATGCGATGGGCAATGCAATGATTGTCCCCCTAAGCAACCAAACGATATGGGAGCTGGAATGCAAAATCTTGTAGCCATGCTCACACAACTTTCTCAAGCTATGAATCATGCAGGATTTCCAAACGAGCAAAGGAGGGAGCAACATTCTGTTGAATCCTTCATGAGGCAGCGTCCACCTTCTTTCAGCGGGTCTACTGATCCATTAGTTGCTGAACAATGGATTAGTACTACTGAAAAGATATTTTCAGTTCTTCAATGTTCTGAACATGATAAAGTCATCCTAGCAGTGTACCGTTTGGAAGGAGATGCTGATCAATGGTGGAATCTTGTTAAGAATACGAGGCAATGGGATGAAATTGAGTCTATGGAATGGGACGAGTTCAAGAACTTATTTTTCAATAAGTACTTCCCTCGTATTCTCCGAACAAAGATGGAGAAAGAGTTCCTTGAACTGAAGCAAAGAGATGATGAATCTGTTGGTACCTATGAAGCAAATTTTACCAGACTTGCAAGGTACGCTTCTGGTATTATTATCCAACCTGAGAGTAAGATCGATCGATTCTTTAGTGGCTTAAAACCAAGTCTTCGAAGGGCGTTAGCCATAAGGGACTTCAATAGCTACGAGGAAATCGTTCGATGTGCTCTCAAAGTCGAGATGGAGATTGGAGTAACCCATCAGTCACATGGGTTTGATAAGAAGAGGAAGATGGAATTCAAAGGAAACTCTAAAGAGCACACTGAAAAGAAGATGAACCTTCCATTATGCTCAAAGTGTGGAAAGAAACATGGAGGGAGTTGTCTTAAAGGGACAAGTAAATGTTTTAAATGTGGAAAGGAAGGTCATCGGGCATTTGAATACCGTGATAATGGGAAGAAGATGTCTAATGATGCAAACAAAGGAAGGGATACACAGAATTAACCTACTACACTTCAATGTTTCAAGTGCAAGGAGATGGGGCATTATGCCAATCAATGCCCAAATCCAAGGGTTGATGATGATGGTCGACGTCAACAAAATCTTAAGTCTAAAGACAAAGGAAAGTCACATGCAATTTCTATCAGCGATGTGGAGTACGATAACGATGTGGTGAAAGGTACACTTACCATCCACTCTAAAGTAGAAAATGTTTTATTTGATTCTGGATCCACCCACTCTTTTATTTCTGAAAAATTTTCTAATGGTATCACCGTATTACCTCAACAATTAGATGTTGAGTTAGCTGTGACAACACCTAATGGCACATCAATCGCATCAAAAGTTTATAATTCTTCTCCGATCGAAGTTTGTGGGAAAGTGCTTCCTGCAAATCTTGTGATCCTTCCTTTAGTGGAATTTGATGTGATTCTTGGCATGGATTGGCTTTCTCTACATGGAGCTCATATCAATTGCCAAAGAAGGGAAGTCACATTTCATATTCCAGATCAATCTACGATCGTATACCAATGCAAGGATGAACATAACCTTCCAGTGGAAATTTCTTCCATATTATGGGTATTGATTCCACTAAATGAAGGTTATTTATCTCAAATGGTTGGTGAGAAACTCACGATTAAGAATATGCCCATTGTATGGGAGTTTGATGATGTCTTTCCAGAGGAATTGCCGGGTCTTCCACCAAATCGTGAAGTTGAGTTTTCAATAGAACTCGTACCGGGTGCTTTGCCTATTTCAAAGACACCTTATAGAATGGCCCCAATTGAGTTGCAGGAATTGAAGAAGCAACTCCAAGAGAATCTTGATAAGGGATTCATACGCCCTAGTGCGTCACCTTGGGGAGCACCTGTTCTATTTGTTAAGAAGAAAGATGGTTCAATGAGACTCTGCATTGATTATCGAGAACTTAACAAGATCACTATCAAGAACAAATATCATGTCCCACGCATTGATGACTTATTTGACCAACTACGCGGAGCTCAATACTTTTCCAAGATTGATCTTCGTTCAGGGTATCATCAATTAAGGGTCAAAAGGGAGGATATACCAAAGACGGCTTTCCGTACAAGGTATGGACACTATGAATTTATAGTGATGCCATTTGGTCTTACTAATGCCCCTGCTATCTTCAGGGATCTAATGAATAGAGTCTTTAGAGACTATCTTGATCAATTTGTGGTAGTCTTTATAGACGATATTCTTGTCTATTCAAAGAGCAAGTAAGAACATGAAGATCACTTGAGAATTATATTGAAGACCCTGAGAGAGGAGAAGCTTTATGCCAAATTTACCAAGTGTGAATTTTGGCTTCAAAAAGTTGCATTTTTGGGTCACATAATCTCAAAAGAGGGGATATCTGTGGATCCAGCAAAAACAGAGGTTATCGAAAGATGGTCGAGACCAACAACAGTAACTGAGATCCGAAGTTTTCTTGGTTTGGCTGGTTATTATCGACGTTTTGTAAAATATTTTTCACGATTATCTAATCCACTCACCAAGTTGACTCGGAAAGGTGTTAAGTTTGTCTGGACAGAGGAATGTGAAGAGAATTTCAAGGAGTTGAAAAGAAGGTTATCCTGTGCACCTGTGCTCACACTGCCTTGTAGTGGAGAAAGGTTTGTGATCTATAGTGATGCATCCAAGAAGGGATTGGGGTGTGTTCTTATGCAAAATGATATGGTGATAGCTTATGCCTCACGACAGTTGAAAATCCATGAGCAAAATTACCCAACACATGATTTGGAGTTGGCTGCGTTAATCTTTGCATTAAAGATTTGGAGGCATTACCTTTATGGTGAAAGGTGTGATATTTATACTGATCATAAAAGTTTAAAGTATATTTTCACACAAAAGGAGTTGAATATGCGTCAAAGAAGATGGTTGGAGCTGATTAAGGATTATGACTGCTCAATCCATTACCACCCTGGGAAAGCAAACAAGGTGGCAGATGCATTAAGTCGACAAGACCATGCTAGTTTATCCATGATGAGGATCACAAAAGATCCAATATTTATGGATTTACAAAGGATGGATCTTGGAATTATAATGGAAGGGGAAAAATCTTATCTTTCTCAAATGAATGTTCAACCATCTATACATGTGAAGATTAAAGAGGCACAGAAAGAAGATGTCGAGTTACAAAAGAAGGTGAGAAATGTTCCTGAATTCAACCTTGATTGTGATGGGATAATAAAGTTCAGGAATTGGGTTTGTGTTCCTCCCATCCCCGAATTAAAGAAAGAGCTGCTGGATGAGGCTCATAGTTCTTCATTCTCTATTCATCCTGGAAGCACGAAGATGTATAGGGACCTGAAAGAGTACTTCTGGTGGGATGGCATGAAAAGAGATGTTGCTGAATATGTCTCTCGATGCTTGGTTTGTCAACAAGTTAAAGCTGAGAGACAGAAGTCTAAGGGGATGTTACAACCATTACCCATACCCGAATGGAAATGGGAAAACATCACTATGGACTTTGTCACAGGACTTCCTAAAACATCCAAAGGAAATAATGCTATTTGGGTCATAGTTGATCATCTTACAAAGTCTGCACACTTCATTCCTATTAGAGAGGATTTCTCTCTAGATCAGCTTGCCAGGATATATGTAAAGGAAGTGGTAAGATTACATGGAGTACCACTTTCTATTATATCTGATCGGGATCCGAGATTTACCTCGAAGTTCTGGTGAAGTCTTCAGCATACTCTGGATACAGAGTTGAGTTTCAGCACTGCTTATCATCCCCAGACAGATGGTCAGTCTGAGAGAACAATTCAAACCCTAGAAGATATGTTGAGAGCTTGCTCTATGGATTTCAAAGGAGGTTGGGATCAACACCTACCTTTGGTGGAATTTTCTTATAATAATAGCTTTCACTCCAGTATTCAGATGGCTCCTTATGAAGCTCTCTATGGAAAGAAATGTAGGACTCCAACTTGCTGGGATGAAGTTGGGGAAAGAAAGCTATTAGGACCTGATCTCGTGGATGAAATGGCAGAAAAGGTCAGATCTATTCAACAACACATAAGAGCAGCTCAGAGTCGACAGAAAAGCTATGCCGACAACCGAAGAAAAGACCTAGAGTTTGAAGTGGGTGATAAAGTGTTCTTACGAATATCTCCCTGGAAGAGGGTTATGAGATTTGGAAAGAAGGGGAAGTTGAGCCCTAGATATATCGGTCCTTTCGAAATATTGGATCGTGTTGGGAAGGTAGCTTACCGATTGGCGCTTCCACCGAATCTCTCTCAAGTTCACGATGTGTTCCATATATCTCTCCTGAGAAAGTACATACCAGATCCTTCACATGTACTCAGCTCAGAAGTTGTACCGCTGGAGCAAGATCTTTCTTATGAAGAACAGCCGATAGAGATTCTGGATCGTAGCGAAAAAGTCCTACGAAACAAGACCACTCGCTTGGTGAAAGTTTTATGGAGAAACCACCAACTTGAAGAAGCTACATGGGAGCTTGAGGATATGATGAGGGAGAAGTATCCTCATTTGTTTGTTGCAAAGTGACGAATTTCGAGGGCGAAATTCTTTTTAAGGGGGGTAGAATGTAACACCCGAGACTTTTATGTTATATAAATCATCAAAGGAATCTTTTTCTACACAACACTTGCTTGGCTTGCTTTACACGCAATCGCGGCCTTCCTCGATAGCTTGCGTCGTACGCAATACCGAGTTTCACTAAACAACAATATGCTATTAAAACTAGCCGTTATTAATAGTAATAACCACTTTTTGAAATTTTATAAATTTTATTTTTCAAAATGGACTTCATTTTTGGACTCAGAATATCGAAATTATCCTAGGGTGAAATTTTGGTATTTTTCTGAAAACTTTCAATTTTTGATGAATAGTGAAACCACTAAGTGGTAGGTTAAAAACTGAATTTTGCATAAAACTTAATTTTACCGCTTCTGTGAATGGAATTTCAAAAATCCGAGAGACACGGTTAATATCAAGGACTAAAATGTGGTTGAATAAGATGAAAATAATTTTTTGGTGAATAGTAACTTTTTACTATTTTTACCGTGGTTAATAGTAAATAGGGTAACTAAGGGTAAATATGATATTAATATTACCCTAACACATGTCCTAATTCTATTGGACAAGTGTAATTCGACCAAAAACAAACTTAGGAATAAAATATGACCATTTAGGCCCACTTGGATTAGATTAGGACATTTATTATTAATTTATTTAAAGAAGGGTTAAAATAGTTAAAATCAAAGTTTAATAAGTAAATCATTTTTAATATGGGGTTATACATAAGATAAATTCAATTGTAAATATTCATTAGAAATCTAAAAAGATTTCCTACATGATGATATTTTATTTGTAATTTTTAGACATCAAATAATGTAATTTATTTATGACACAAAGATGATGCAGTAATTATCTTATTAATGAAATATTGACATAATTGATGTTATAAACACCAAAATAAATGTAATTTGAGACTTTTTATGAATTCCACTAATTTTCTAGGTTACTATGATATATTAGTATTGATTTAATCAACTTGGTTCGAACATATAATTCTGTTATGACTTTCACAAAAATCATATATCAAATAGTGTCAAAATTGACACAAAATAGTTTTTAAATCAAATATTATATTATTAATTGTTATTTTATTCCTAAAAATCTAAGGTTCGGCCAAATGACTTAGATAAGGATATATATATTAATAATAAACAATTTGGGGTTCGTTTGGCATGTTATAGTAAGTGTATTAACCATATAGTGAAAGAAAACAAAAAGACACGGTAAAAGTTAAATTAATTAACTTAGAGTTAAATCTAATTGATAAGGTTAAAATAATACCCTAAACTTGTCTAAATCCTATTGGTTGATAGGATTTCGACCCATCCCCACTTTATCTTCGAAATAAGACCCTTTGTAACCATTATAAACCGATTTTGACTTTAATATAAAATAATATTTTGAGATATTCCTAAGGTGCCCCTCTCCTCCCTTATAAAAGGGCACCTCCTCCCCCTCCTCCTCACACCAATTTGAGCACTCAAGCTCGGCCAACCCCTGCCATTTTCCCTTCTCCAATTCCCTAGAATAATCCTAGAGGTCCTGGTCTTCTCCAAAGACCAATCTTAGTTCTTTATGTGGAGGATTCAAAAAGGCGTTCCAAAGAAGAGGTAATATCCATTACCGATCTTTTCAATTTCTTTCTTCTTCAACTTCTTCTTCTTTAGTTGTTTCATGATAAAGTAATAACATCAGTATTACTTACATACTGATATGTTATTATAAATATGAAACAACTCTAATTCACCTTCTATCCATCCTACGGAAAAATGAAATCACCACGCGTGCGTACGTACGGAATACCGTCTCCACACCGTGGTGTAATCTATTTTCCACCATCACCTTACAAGGATGGGTATAATGGTGTAATCAGTAACTATATATGATTATTATTAAGTAATATTGATACTGAAATAATATATATATATACTCCAATACAATTCCACGATCATAGGAACGATATCATCACTCGTGCGTACGTACGGAATACCGTCTCCACGATGTGATGCGACTCATTCTACATGATCTTCATTTCATAATGATTATATAAATGAATTGAATGAATGAAAATGGTATATACTACACTAATACCATTCTGGAAATGAATTATCTATAACCTAAAGATAAGAATAAGAATTTATTCGACAAAACACGCATAAGAACAAAAAGTTATAAAGACCCGAGTAACAAGTAACAATGAAATATTACTAACAAGAAGCTAATAATATGACCATATATGATATCATATAAATATGTATGATTATGGAATAAGTCAATAACATTATTTAAACCATTATACAGGAGCTTCAGACACGTACAAAGCTAATCGGACCTAAGGTAAGGGAAATATCACAATCTCATTTTTATCCGAGATTGTTTATTCGTAAGTATTTACTGGGGTGTATTTTATCATCCACATCCATGTTCCCTCAATATGAAATATTGTTTCCATCCACTTGCAATAGTTTAAATCCAATTTTACCCTTAGGTGAGTTTTTAGTAAAGAATATGAAAGGAATCTTTTGTCGTTTTTCCGTACGAGGTACTTTTTGACTTTTCCGACAAAAGTACGAAGAATGTTTTTTTTTAACTTATACGGCATGAATGGATTTTTAAAACATTATTTCCAAGAAGATTCCTTTACAAGTTTTCAAGTTTATTTTTAATCAACTTCTTTTAGTTTATAATTGTATGACATGTTAAGAAAAGAAAAGTGTTTTTGAAAAAGAAAGGATATTTTCCTCAAGAATGGAGTTCAAGTGTTTTATCAAAATTATTTTCCATCTAAGATAATAAAGGGTTCTGTTTTTATCCCTTTAATTACATTGATTTGATTATGTTGTGAGGGAATTATTTTTATGAAGTCATTTGCCTTATATGATTTTATGATGTCATGATGTTTCAAGAATCCCATTTTTGTTACATGTGTTATGCGATGATGTATGTTTTATGATTATGTGGCACACATAAGAAAGGATTCATTATAAGATGGGTGGGACCTATATCTCCCTCCAATGCATTGGGTAAAGATTTTATATCTCATGAGATAGACATGGCTGGAACGGAAGGTTATTTCGGTTTAGTGATACAGGACTGAAACGAGGAGTGAACTCTGTTCAGAAAGGGACTTTGTCCACTAAGATAGTCTTGGCAATGAGTCATGACTAACAAGAAATGATTTTCCATGATTATGTGTGCATGCCACAAAGATTCAAGTTTTTTGTTATGATTATGGGGATCTCATTTTCACTTCTATGATTTATTCCATGTTAAGATATTATGATCTCTTTTGCAGGTTTTGATTTTCAAAAAGATATGATATGATTTTTATTTCCTTTATTTGCCCTTGCTGAGCATTTGAGCTCACCCTTTTATGTTTTCTTTTCCCCAGGTCAGGAAGATGGATATTAAGTAGAATATGCTAAAAGGGACCCTAGATATGATGAAATAAATGGGAGACACTGTAGAAGATTTATGAACCAGTTGTTTATGTTTCCCAGTTTCTAAAGACACTATACCTATACGGTCCTTTGTGGTTTTGTCATATGTTGTAATAAGTGTGCTTCAATTTTTGAAGTATTAAAAATGTATGTAAAGTATGGGTCGTTATAATTAACTTTTGGTCATATGACTTTATTGATTACAATGTGGTAAATGATTTTCATCTCACTTTTTATTCCTTTGATATTCATGCTATATTTTCCACTATTTCCTTTTGTGTGGTGTATGTACTACCCATGATTGTATTCATTTTGTAATAAACATAAATTTATGGGTATTTACGTCTTCATTTTATTACCCTTCTTTCATGGGATGTATGTTTCGTAAGTTACAAAATATGTAAGGGAACCTTTTAACCCAATTTCAATTCTAGGGGTTAATCTTATAATTCTTAATTATGTCCTTCTATGATTATGTTTGGAATCACTATTTATTTATTTATGATGTTATTTCCACTCCCTTTTATTGGGATATTCTTTTTATACAAATAATCACTCCTTTGATAAATTCTCAAGACATTGATATGAACTTGATAAGATGAATTTTAACTCAATTTCCATTCATTCAGTTAAACATCCATGTCATTGGTATTATCTTAAAAAGAACATGTGTGAATGTCCTCTGATTGATTTACACTAAATATATATTCATATTGATTGTATTTAAATTTGTCACACATTATAATGTAATTGATTTATCCTTAATCTAAGGATACCATCTTTATATAGATTTCGTCTCAATTTACATTCCATTGAGCCTTCATTGTTGTTATGCACTAATTAACTTTCATATAGTTTATATACTGTCCTTTGTCATATAATATCTTGAATAACATTATTCTCATGATATTATAATGCTTTGATTAATTTTATTTCTCAATTATTTGTATTCAAGTGTCTCCCATTTTGTTAAAAACACTTTAACTAAAATATTTTATTTAATTGTTTTAAAGAATTTATTATTCTAAATCCTTATCATTAAAGTCCATGTTTTAAAAAATGTTTTTAATATTTACTTTTATGGACATTAATGTTATAAAAATTTTAATTCCTTTAAGAGTTTAAAAGAGGTATGGGACACTTTGATTCAAAAATCTATTTATTAAATGTTTTAAATGGTTTTTGAAAATGGTTTGATAAAGCATTGATTATGTAAATATCTTAAAATGATATATTGTGATTGAAATGTGGAAATGTTATCTTTCCTTTATTATTTTTTTATAGATTATGGATATGTTATGGTTATTGGGCATTTTTTACGTATACCGGTGGTTCTGTGATAATCTTAGGGTGGGTGGTCCCAGGATAGCTCTCCAATGCATTAGGTAATGTGATGGAGGTAAATTTTAATGTTTATCCTAAGAGATTAAGGGAATATACTGTGATGGGTATTCCAAAGTAACTCCCTATGTAGCCGTGATAGCTAAAATGTGAGTATGTTATTTATTCCACATGTTACCTTTGTGATTTATGATTTCTATGTGTTATTCATAAATCCTGTGATTTCATTAGGTATGTTATGATTGAAAAGTATAGTTTCGTTGATTTGAATTTATTAATGGGTTAATGTTTCCTCTCTTTATTTTATAACCCTTACTAAGATTTTTTCTCACCCCATGTTTTGAAATGTTTTATAAACGACTTAAAGATGAATAGGGCCAGTGATTGAATCATGTAAAATTCATGCTATCTAAAATATGGAACAAGACATGTTATTTTTTTAAAGTTTTTATTTTTTAAAAAAATGGATACAGAGTAGAAGTGTCTACTTTGTAAATTTTTTTAGATGTAATAGTTAGGGCCTAATTCTCTAAAACTCGAATCCTGAAAAGATCCTCAATGTGAATTATTAACTTAATTCAAGATTATGTAATTTTTTAAGGTCGGGTCCTTATAATCAATCACTACATTAGCCTTTATGGGTTTATAATCGTGCTTAAAGATGAATGAATGAAGATACTCTACCCACACACTACCTAATATTCAAGTCACATTGTGTAGAAATTTATTAGAGAAGATTTATGGTTTATATAAATAATAAAACACTACCCTAATAGATAATGCCACCAATATCATAAATCATGATCGAAAGATGTTAGATTCAAGCTGGGCATGGGGTAATTTTTCACATGAGGTCTTAGCAATCATGACCTGTATGATACAACTCGGTCTCCCTACATCAGAACTACTCCATGACCGATTCCAAAAGAATCATAATGAATTGTGTATCCTCTTCCTAGATCTGAATAAATTTTGATAGGGGATGAATTTAATCTCTATTTCCACTCCAAAAACATTATCACATTAGATTTAGAAATGATAACGTGATGCCCTTTTTATCAATACACATTAGGGGCCCTTCTAGGAATGAGAAATACTGGAAAAAAACTAAGATATGTAATAAAACCCAAGAAACTTTGTATGTCAAATAAATAATAAGTCTCTGCCTTAGTAACTATAGTTCTCACCTTCCCTTTTTTAACATTCATTCAATCCACTGATATAATATAACCCATGATGTGAACCCCATTGATCCAAAATTCACTACTGGAAAAACGACCTATACCCACGGTTCAAAACCGTGGATATAGCCCCCAAAACCGTGGGTATAGCCTATACCCACGGTTTTGGGAACCGTGGGCTGGAATGGCGTCGGTATAGGGGTCTCAGCCTATACCCACGGTTTGGAGAACCGTGGGTATAGGAGAGTCCAATTTGGCACAACCCTGTTCCAGCGTGGCACATAGCAGAACCGACGGTTTTTCAAACCGTGGGTAATTTTTTTTTTCAAAAAAATTGGGTTCAGGAGGTTTTGAACCCGTGCAGCACATCAAGCTTTACGGCCGTCCCGCACTAACAGACCAACCCAGCCACCATTTTTATCTGCTTAATATAGATATATCTTTGTATATATATTAATATAAAGTATTTAAATTCAAAAAATTGATCCCGGCGGGATTCGAAACCGCGCCGCGTGCAAGACCTCGTGTCCGCGGAAACCGATAGACCAACCGAGCTACTGTCTTTACTTGTAATACTAATATATATTTATATATATATATGAATATAATTAACTTCACGTTTTCAAAAATATTTCGCCCCCGGGTTTCGAAACCGCGTCTCCTACCGCACCCCGGCCAAGCACCGCAGCAATGACCAACCGAGCTACCTTCTAATTCATTGTAAAGCGTATACATCTTTATATATATATTAATATTAGTTCTGTTATGAAAAATAAATGCAGGCGGGAATCGAACTCGGGCTTCATGCAGAATCTCCTGAGAGTGCCAAACAAAGGGACCGACTGGGCTACGGCATTTTATTGTCATTTTAACATATATTTTTCTATTTGTATTTATATTAATAAAAATCGTGTTCCCGCCAATTTTTCCCCATTGTCCCGCGTAATTTTTTTCCCCGCCTAATGGCGGTAAAGATATACCCACGGTTTTGAAAACCGTGGGTATAGGTCTTGAAAAAAATAAACCCCAATACCCACGGTTTTGAAGAACCGTGGGTATAGGTCTTCTGGAAAACTCTACCCCCACGGTTTGGCCAAAACCGTGGGTATACACCTTCAAAAAAAAACACCTATACCCACGGTTCTTCAAAACCGTGGGTATAGGTCTTCAAAAATAATCTATACCCACGGTTTTGTGCAAAACCGTGGGTATAGGTGATCTATACCCACGGTTTTATGAAACCGTGGGTATAGGTCACCATTTTACCCCTATGCCCACGGTTTGCGAAAACCGTGGGTATAGGTCCATTTTCCAGTAGTGATTGGAAATTAGTGGGATTAGAAAACAACTAGTTCTCTCTCCGTGTGTCCATCATGGAATCAAGATGTTATTGATGGTCATTTTAGGTAATATAATGTGCTAATATTTATGCCACTAATACTACCTGAAAATAATATATATATAGGTGAAAACCCCAATTCATCAAGGCCATGAAAATATTAGTCGTTTTCTTAAGGCTGAATATCATAAACAGATACTCAAAAAGGAAAACTATAGTTGATACATTGTATATAGTTTCTATAATGGACTAACATGCACCTAATGGTATCCTGACCTCAAATTGATATTATAGAAAACTATCACTCCTTATAGCTTGTTCAATAGGTCATCTGTATGAGGTAGTTGATACTAGTTATTAAATGTATGCAAGTTCAACTACTGGTAATCCACAATCAACCTGATGTTATCATCCACATTCTTAGAAACAAATATGGGTGAATCCCATGTCGAAGTTATAATTCATATCAAACTCGTTTATGATATGTCTTCCAACTACATCTTGAGTACATATAGCTATGTGTGTGCTATACTATAAGGAGAAATGGACACTGGTTCCACTCCTGAAACTACCTCAATGATGAAATCCACCTCTCTCATGAGATTAAATCAAGAAAAGTTATTAGGGATGATATACCTAAAGAGATAAACTATAGGAGGGAGTTATATATTATTTATTCCATGATCTCTCATAAAGAAACTACTCATCTCAACTATCACTCTACCTTTCCCCAGATACGCAGGTCCCGCTCGACTCACCCCAAAATCCCATTCTCAATAATGATTAACAGCTCTAGCCTTGATTGACTTAAAGGACACCCCTCTATGATAGATATCAACATGGGAGTGATATGGAGCCAAATATTCTATCATAAAAATGACATAATTTTATTTCATCAAGAGGAAAAAGAAATTACATAAGAATTGGTATCCACCTATCTCAAGGTGGGATTTATTCAACTAGAATACACTCTATGATCAAAACCCTAATGGTATTCTAAGAGACATCACCACACATAAGTACTCCATCACAAGTCCCAAACATTCCATTATTTAAAAATATATAGAATATTACAGAGAAACAATATCAAACGTGTAAGAAACTATATCAAATGCTACCAAAATATTACTTCATAATAAATAATTCCCTGGACTCTTCTCCTTGGGTGTATGTTGCACTACCTGGATATTCCCTAATCTATGACCTTGATGTACAACCCAAATAACCTAGGATGGTTCTCATTGCTGGTGTTCTACCTCTGAAGTATGACTACCCCATTCATGACCACCTCCTCAACTGAATCATTTGGTAGAAGACTAACTCCCATCTTGACATAGAGCTACTGACCATGTACCCAAATATAGTGTTCGTACTGATCCAACTTCATTATTCAATAGAGGGAAAGTTTGGTAAACACATTATAGGTCACATATCCTATAGAAATCTTGGATCTTGATTGGGTTCCATATATGTTGGGTCTTCTTATGTCTTGTCCTACCATAAGAGTGGTACCCCGCATATTTTTCGATGTATGTTATCTCTTATGAGATTCCCACACCAGTAGACATGAAATGATGTTTCCTACTACTATATATATAGTCTCCATGTACCATATATCACATTACTGGTCACCCTTAGGTTCAGCTCAGTGATGAGGGCTTGGTTCACTATCTATGGATTGGTTGTTGGAAAGAAATAATCCTATTATGATCGAATTACATACACAATACCATCCTCAAACCTACATATAGTCATCATCTCATAACCAGCAAGAGTCAGTGAAAAGTGATGAAGCTTAGTAAAATAATCTAAATATTCCATCAATAACATGGACCCCTAATGTAATTCAATAAACTACATATCTCAGTCCACCCACAAAGTCTATGGAAAGAAGTAGTATTAGAGGGATAACTAGAAGTCCACCCATACTATACCCTAAAAATGGTCAGCTTGAGATATGGTAGCACAACATTTCATGGAAGAGTTACAGATCATATAGGTTCTGAACTTGACCCTCCTCTCTTGAGGAGTCTTCAAATGCTCAAAGATTGATAACATGGCCTCTAACAATGACTTAGGATCCTAATATCCACCATCCCCCAAGAAGGTTAGAGGAGGTATCTTCCCAAATTTTCATATCAACTCTTCCACGGTATGGGCATTTCATAGATCTCACTATACATACTACACGAATCGTTAAAATCTAGCAGGAATAGAGAATCAATTCCCATTGGAAGATCAATCAGAGATTCCACCAGTAGAACTATGGAAGTTGATACTTGTGGCTCTGGTCCCCCCACCTTTAGGGCATGGTCATAACCTATATCATATTTCATGACTCTAGGACACTATGGTGGCGTAGTAATATGATCTCCAATCACAATCCTTAGATAAAATTTACAACAAATTGGAAATAACGATATCAATAATGATATACACATGGAATTACTATAAAAATAGCCACATCTTTATGTTATCACCAAAAGCTAGGTCTTGATGAAAAGAATGGTCACAACAGATCAAAGGAGACATTGCCTACATCCCCCTACTAAGGTCAGGTTAGGGTCATTGTCTCATATATTACAGCATAGATATCATTATATTGAGTTTCAATTGCATGGAATAGAGGAAAGAAGCATTTCCATTCAAATTGGTATCCCCATTTAATAGTAACAAATTAATTTAAGCATAACACTTATTTAAGTTAATTTTTATTTATTTATAAAAAGATATCACAGTCCAGATTGTTGTGTCACCCTTACAAATTTATACAGGCCCATAATCTTTATAAATTACCATTGGTGCATTAAGTAACTATGAAAACACATTTATTTCTGGTATCAGGATGTAACTGATCAGGTATATTTATTTTATTGAATGAGAAACTATTACTAATTTATATAATTACAAGCTTCATATATTAACCTTCTAAAACAATAATCAAATAATTTATTATTTCAGTCCTTTGAACCAATGGTTAATGGCACAGACCTGGAAGAATTGGTTAATTAAGGTTTCATCATCAATCTATGAATCATAGTGTGGAACAATGTGTTATAATAATGGTAAGAAGAAAAATGATTATAATCAAGAATTAGTGAAATAGTAATAAACATTAAATAAATAAAAATATTCTATAGAAATCATAAATTGATACAAAATTATAAAGATGATTTCATTTAACTATACAAAAATTAAGTGCCTGAGATAAAATGTAAATAGGAATATACCGCATGATATAAAAATATACAAAAAGTCCAAAATATACCACACCTAGAATCATGGGCTTAGTAAATATCCTCTACTCTCATACTACATCTCAACACCTAGAATCAGATATTAGAATCCAAAAATTTCCTTTAATGTACACCTATAGTAATGATTTCTACTTGGGTACAAAGGGTGGACCATGTAGGTTGTGAGATATACTCAATAGTACAGCACTAACGGTGTCTAGAATAATCTGGTCCACACATATTAAATTACAAATGTTTATGTACATATTAAATATAATTAATTAAATAAATAAAACACATTGGTCTAGGTTCCTCATGGATACAAAACTTATAGTACCCACTTCGTCCTAAGTCAGATGTCTCTGAAATAGGATGAACCTGTAAAAGAATAATAATGGCCTCTAAAATCTTCTCTATCATACATGAAAGGATGAATAATTAATCTTTTGAGTTAGGAAAGTATCAATTATGGATCAAACCCAATAATTATATTTGGATTGCTGGATGCATCATTTTTTCAAATATATTAGTATTTGGAATTAAAAAAATGAATCACTATAATTTAATTAAGTGAAATCCTAGTCCCATCCAATGTAAATTGAATAAGGTAACCCGAGTATCAGACGATGATCATTACAAATACCAAACACTATAAGAGTCTATCCATGGTGATCCAAAAAGGAATCCCAAGTATCACTCAGCATGGTGTAAAGCATGACCCTATGTGCTTGTATAAGGTGTAACATATAAGAGACCAAGAAGCACTCATGAATGTTGTAACCATATATCCCACTAAACCCATCTCAGGAATCACTGGGAAAAAAATTATTTATCATGTTGGCTTTATAACATCATTTATTTATAACTGATGTGATAAATTCATGTATATAACAGATTTCAAAAAACTAGTTTCACAATTTATCATGATGGTTATATAATAACAGAAGTTATAAATAGTTTTTTCACATCAATTATATTATAACCGATGTGGAAAATAAATAATCATTTCTTTATCATCTTAGATATTTTATAACCAACATGATAAATAAAATTTCCCATGTTAATTACTGTATAACTGTAATGAAAAAATAATAAAAAATTATTTATCATGTTTCCTTTTATATAACTAACATGATATACAATTTAAAATATTTTGAATTCCTATTTTGAATCATTTCATCACTATTTTGTATCTTGAAAGAAAACTAATATCATTCACATGGAATCCCTAGAATCATTTATTAAATATTGTGGCCTATAGTCTTAGTTTACCATCCTCATACATCATTAGGTTTTCTTAGCCACATTGTTGTGCATTGGATCTGCTCGTATTACAACTCTCAAGAAAGCTTTACACATTGATCCCCTCTTTTGGTTGTTCAGCATCACAGATGCCCTTACTCTTTTTTTCAATTTCATTTACATGAATCTCACCTTAACCTTTTTATAAACCGTTGGGTTTCATTAAACTCATATTTTCATGTTAGTATATTGATTTACTTATAACGAATATTTAAATACAATCTTCAAACACATTATCTATTGATTTAATTGAAAATTTGTGGATTTCAGTGTATTTTAATATTATACGATAGATCATAAATTTAGTCATTTTATATTATAGTTCTGGTGTTTCTAATATATAGAATAGAATTTTATATTAATCATTTCAAATATATTTATACCATATCTTTATTTAAATTTCAACATTGAATCTTTAAATGTTTCTTATTTGGATGATGTTTATGAATCACTCACTGTTTATGCATACACTTCCATGTATATGAATAAATTTAAATAAGTTCTATTCATTTATTAGTGATTTAGTAATATTAAAATATAATGTGTATGTACATAGTAATTTAACTACTGCTTAATATATAATATCCTCTAAGTAGTTTATATGCATATCAACACTTTTCATGTGATGTGTGTATATCATTATCTTGAAAAATCATAAATTAAATATGCAATCTCCATATTATAAGTTACCTCCAATATAATGTAGAAGTTTTTGTAGAATATACAATATGAACTATCGATTGGTTTAATTATATATATTTGTAATATTTAGATAGATATGAATTGTATTTTGACTTTCTTTAGACTAAATAACCGATTTCTTACAAATGATCATAGTCATTGATGCACCACCTATCTATGGTCATACTTTATTCCCAGTCATAATTTATCCGGAATCATACATTATCCCCATTTTTAATTCAAGTTTTTAATTTTTAAATTTATAGGATTATAACAACACATAGGTAGAGTTTTTCGGTGTTATATTATCATGAAATTATACATGCATCACATAGTTTTTAAAACAAAATCATTTTCTCCCCATAAATTTGGATTTTTAATTGATCAAATTAAGTATAGGGAAATATATAAAAAAATTATTATTGTGCTTTATTAAAATAAAACATGATGTAATATAATACATATAACATAATAAGATTTTCACAATTTGAAAAATACACTATGCATAATAAAATTTAATATTAATTCTATATATATATATATATGTGTGTGTGTATTGGAGAAAAAATTCCTTATTGTGTTGTTTGAACTCTACTATATAATTATATTATAGTATAAATAAATGTTTCTTCTAATAATTGTTGGTTTTTTAATGAAGAAAAAATATATTTTAAAAATTCAATGATAAAGATTAAAATGAAAGTGCAAGAAGCACACTTTCTTTGGATTCAATTCAATAATATTAAATTTCATGTTTTATATAATTTGATTCAGAAGAAAATGAAAAATATGAGATTCATTTAACTATATTTTCATTTGTAACATACAACCATGCATTTATTTATAGTATTTATCAATAATATTTAAACTTATATTCTATTATTATTTTGAATTTATAATAATACTTTTTAGATTTTCATATATTTTCATAAAATTTTATTTATTTTCTACTTTCAAATTATGACATCTATGATATAAATTTATTCCCAGTTTGATTGGAATAGTTTATTGTCACATATATCACCATATTTTCATTTTAAATGATATTGATTTTCGATATTATTTATCAATAATAATGAGTCAAAGTTGGATTATGACACTTTGAATAAGTGATGATTTTATTGAAGGTGTTGATTCTTTTTTCCAGTTTTTAAAATGTAATGTTCATAAAAATGATATGTTTTTCTGTTCATGCCTTAAATGCTTAAATATATAGAAGTTGAAAATGAGATAGATAAAAGATCATTTAATTTTTTATGGTTTTTATCTGAATTATAGACCATGGATTTAGAAGGTGTAACTAGGAAGAATTTTAGATCTATTAATGATGATTCTTTTAATGATAATAACTCAGATGAAATTGACAAAATTGATTCAAGATATTGAAGTAGGGAAAGTTGAGAAAGAACTAAAAATTGAGTGACTATATGTTAATGCTAAAAAAACTTTTTATATGGGTTGTACTGAATTTATAGTTCCATAATCGATGTTAAGATTGATTAACTTGAAGGAGGAACATGGTTAAAGGGACAAGAGTATATATATTTTCATCAATTATTGATACATGTTATTCTTAAATAAATTGATCTTCCTAATTTACATAATAATGTTAATAAAATACTATACCCAATGGGATTAGGGTATAAAAAAATACATGCATTCTCGAATAAATGTATTCTATATTGTAAGGAATAAAAATTTTATTCAAGGTGACCTAAATGTGGGATGTCATGGTATAAGTAGAATGAAAAATTACATGCTTATTTTGCAGTTCTAGAGACCCCTTGAAATCAATTATGGTATATTCCTATAATTACTCATTTGAAATTTTTATTTTTAGATTTTTATTATAGAAAAAGGTTAATATGGCATGCATATGAGTGAATATGTGATTAAAACTTATGTCATCAAGCTATTTTGCCACGGTTGAAAAATAATTGATCAACAGTTTCATATATTCATAAATCATGTTAGAAATCTCAAACTTGGGATGTGAGTGGATGTAATTATTCCATATTGAATCATTAGTTGTACACATAGTTCATGGACCATTTTATTAGTAATTTACAACTTATCTCCTGAATGTTTTATGAATATAAAGTATGTCATGTTGAGTTTAATGATCTCTAGACCAAAATATCCTCAAAATTATATTAATGTTTTATTATCACCATTAATTGATTATATCACATTCTTATGGGCTGATGGTATTTCACGGTATGATTCTTATAAAATGGAATATTTTCAATTACATGAAATGATTATATTTAATATAAATGACTTCCCAGAAAATGGAAATTTTTTATGGATACACTGTTATAGGTTATAACTCATGTCCAATTTTTAAATAATATACTTCATATTATCAATTATATCATGAGATAAAAATAGTATACATGGGTCATATAATGTTTATATATATGGATAAGTCTTATCGAATATTAAATAAGAATTAAAAGGCCCCCAAGAATTTGATATTTCTCCAAAACCTTTATCTACATATCAATATTTTGAGTGGGTTCGAAACATTGGCATTTCATTTGAAAAGAAACATAAATCTAGTAATTATAATAATATTTGGAAATAATAGTCAATATTTTTTAAGGTAAAATATAAAATTTATCATGAGTTCAAATATAACAATGATTTAATTCATTTAGAGAATAATATCTAAGATATATTCATTGGAAAATTATTTTATATTAAAGGAAAGACTAAATATGGGTTGATTGAATGATTGGACTTACTATCAACAAGAATACATTTGGTGTTAGCTTCAACTCATGATGGAGGGAAAACATTCTTACCCGAGTATTGTAAAACAATATCCAAGAGGGATAAAAATAGATTTTTTTTCAATGACTTCAAGATATCAATGTGACAAATTTTTATTCTTTAAGTGTAATAAATTATCTTTATTTAATGTATTTGAAGTTGGAAAGTACGAAATATCATGATTTTCATGTCATGATACAATAACTCTTAATGAGGTTATTGATCTAAATGATATGAAAAATTGGTAGAATTAAGCAATTTCTATAATTTTTCAATTGGAAATTTATTTATCTGACATTTTTTTATATAATGGCGCATTTAATAGTTCATTTGGTGTGAGAAATAAATATGGGTAGACCTATATATCTATGTTGGATATATCATTCTGAATGTTTTATGAAGGAATTAAAGGTATATATTAAGAATCTATGTCAACCTGATGCCTCCATTATTGAAAATTATATTACTGAAAATGTTTCGGAGTTTTTTATAAGCTACTTGTCTGCATTAGAGTATGTTGGTTAGCATCCATCTCAACATGAAAGAGTTAATTATGGAAGAAAGGGGATCTGTTTCATGAATGTAAAATCATTTCCAGTTAAAAAGATAAAAAAGGTACAATTAAACATATTAAATAACATATATTATTCTCAACTATATATAACAATGAATATTAATGTTTTGAAACATTATTATCTAAAGAAGAATGATATGCGGATTTTAAATTCTCATAAACCAATCCATGGATTAAAGAGACCATTCTTGATAGTTCCAATGAATCAAAAATATTGATATTTCTAGTGGTTTGTTCATGTTTTAATTTAAAAACATGGTCCGCGTATGAAATTTTTTGTTATAGATTTCATATGAAAAATCTTGACAACAGAAGTGCAGTTCAAAATAGTAGGGTGTTGGTGTTTTCAAAAGGAATGGTTTTTCAAGTTCCAAAGAAAAAAAATCCAATTCCCACATCAATTTCATATTATGGAGTCCTTAAATAAATAAAATAGGTTAATTGCATAATATTTCAACATCTAGTGTTTAAATGTAAATAGTTTAACGGTTGTAATAGTGTCATACACAATGAATTTGGAATGGCACTAGTAAATATGAATTGATTGGAATACACACCTAATCCTTTTATAATGGGAACACCGGGAAAATATTTTATTTCATGATCAATTTGATATAAAGGGGTCTATTTTTTTTATAAGAAAAAATAGTATTATGGTGACGATAAAATTAATTATGATGTTGATTTATGTGATATCCCAAATTTTAGGGAAATATTATTAGATAATATTGAGGAGAAAATTGTAGACATGGTTAGTTCCATACGAAATGATCATGGAAAAAGAATTTAGTAAAAAAATCTTTTAATGCATTCATAATATTATAGGTAACATTTTTTTATTTCTCATTTACTTTTTAAAAATTCCTAAAATGTTAGATATTTTAATTTTATTTGTTAAAACATTTATTATAACTAATATGTTAAATTTTTTATATTAGTTTATTATTGTGTAGTTTTCCATGTTTACACATCCATAACATATCTATTAATTAATTTTTTTGAAAAATAATTATTTTAAATATAATTTGTCGAATAAAAAGAAAAATATTTTATAAGAATATATTGAAATAAAATTCTTTTTGTGTAAAAATCATTTATTTGGTTGGATCATTTTAACTATTTACTCGCCATTTTTTAATTTATGACCATTTTTCATTTTTTTTAATTTCTCATTACTATTATTATAATTTTAGTAAACTATAAAAAATATTAATAAATATGTCTTAATTTAAATTTAGTTTATTTTTTTGTTTAATAATTTCAATTTTTTATTTAAATTAGTTTGTGATAGTTGAATTTGTATATTTGTGTACTAATAGTTTGATGTTTTTATTTGTATAGTAATGAAAGATCAATCAACTAATCCACTACATACTTATGAAGATAATCATAATCATACCTATGGGGTGGAATGTACACATTCTCCTCTTAATGAGCTTCATCCTTCTTTAAAATGTAATCTACTCTCACATGGATAAAGAAGAGTTCAAGGGTTGGTAAATGTGGCAGTACACACATAACAAAATTATCAATTTACTATAGATAGGATCCTAGGATACAATTAGACTTTGAGAATAATGATATTATATGATATCCAAATTCATAACAATTCAATACTTTTATATCACTTTCGGCGAGATGAAAAGACAGTATTTTGATTAATGATTGGATAAGTGTAAGAAATGACACTATATCACTTTTGGATAACCATTTTGGTTTGATTTTTTGTTATATGACTTTTCATGAAATCTTTATAGTAATATATGTTTTCCCCCTTCTTATAAGATGACATATGATATACCTGATATTGGAGGAGTTAGGAGGAAATAATTATCATTGGACTTTAAGAGATAGAGAGATTTCAAAACAATGCTCACATCAGATTGAATTTAATTGATTGGAAACATCTTAATCCATTTAATATATTTCCCTTTATAGATGAAGATACAAGGAAGAAATTTGTTGCAATTAGAATACAAGAATAATTTTTTCTAAGCCCAATTTTCTCTTTTAGATGATTATTTATATTAATGATCTTATTAATGATTTATTAGTGATTAATTTATTCATAATTAATATAAATCTAAGAGATCTCATAAAAAGGTCCAATATAGAAACATATATCCTCATACATTATCTTGGTGAGGGTATATGTTATTGGAATAAGAAATGATGGTTGAAATTTTTCAAAAACTAAGAGACAATATTTATAATGGGCATAGTTTTTCCATATATCCCATGTATATACCTGAAAATGTAAAGGTATTAGATAAAAAAATAGTCAATATATTACAGAAGTGTCAAGGTTTGTAGAAGAGTTGATTTTAAGATGTTTTAATTATTTTATTTAGGTTAATTAAATTTTTTATATATTTTGATTCATTCCATATTTTTTCAAATATTTCATAAAATATTCTATTGATGAGTATAGAAAAACAAGGGGTATTTTTATGTGAGGGTATGAAGGATATTTTAGCTACAGTATTAGTAAAAATCGACCACTCGGTTCACGTATGAGGTTACCTTGTGGGTGTAATGATGAAGAAATTGTTTACAGGTTCTGTAGCTTATTCAGTGGAGTGTGTTTATAAAAAAATAGAATCTTTGCAAGTTGATGTTCAGGATATCCATGTGACAATGAATTATTGGATCATATCATCTGTACAATCGATGTTTTCATACATTCAAGGATAGTTTTAGACTGTATTTTCCACTCCTCCACCTCCACCAGCAGCTCCCACTCCTCCACTACCACCAGTAGACCCCACTCTTTATTCTAATCCTATTCCCCCTCCTTTAATACTTACCACTTATTGTGAGTAATATATTGAGGATCCCCAGCAACATATTATTTCATATGATATGATATTTTATTTTGTAGATACCATTCATCATCACCCAATAGAGATAGAGTGTCATAGGACAACTTTAAAAGATATTATATATAGATCAATTGGATTAGAATTACCTACAGATGAGGTGATTATAGTTGAACAAAGAATCAGAAACATTGTAGTTTGTCCTTCTAGACATTTTTTACATTTTACATCAGAGGTATGTGTATAATTTATCTTTTATTTAATTTTGGAATTAATTTTTTTTTACATTTTAATGTTTATATATTTATCTCTTTTTTAAATTAATACTTTAAAGGTATAGATATATTTTATAGACAATAAAAATTAAAAAGATCAATGACTTCTGATACAAATTATAGTAGTCATGATATGTTGTAAACATTTTTTTGGATGTTTATGAGATATTAATTGAATCCAATGTTTACATTCATATTATTACTAAGGAACTTTTGAAAAATGATATCATGGATCTTATAAGTGGATTTTAGTTGGGAATAAACATGAGGCACGTTTTCTCCATGTAATTATTAACATAAATCATTCAGTACATTTAATTTATTGAAAATTTATACTTATTTTTTTATTTGGTTTATTTACCCAATGTGTACGGAGGAATAACATAAATAAGTATATGGATTTTTAAAACATCAGTTTATTTTTCATAAAGCGATGAAAATGACTGAAGCTCAAATAAAATTCTATATTATTGAAATATTTCAAATGTATTTAATTATTCTGTTCTAAATCAACACAACTTAATTATTTTCTATATAATTATTAACATAAATCTTTCAGTACATTTAATTTATTGAAAAAATATACTTATGTTTTTTATTGGGTATATTTTTAAAATTCATAAGGATAAATAAAAGATATATGTATATTGATTTATGGACCCTCATTTTATTTCACCAATAGCGATGATAGTTAGTGAGGTATAAAGAATAGTTTAAATTGATAAAATATTTCAGAACAATGTAATTATTCAGGGATGGGATTACTCCTATCTTTAAGAGTATGAAACGCATATCTGAAAAAATTTTGTATTTCTTTTAACATAATAACCACAAACATTAAATTTTCATTTATATCAGTTTCAGGAAATGTTAGGTGGTTTTTTTCTAAGGGAGAAATCACTTTACTGGTTATTCTCCATCTATAGAGAAGTGAGAAAGAAAAATTGGAAATGTATTAAACATGTACGATTGAATTTTTTAATAATTTTTTATATTATAAATACAAATAAATTTATTTCACTCAAATTATATTAAAACAAAGTATGGGATATCTTTCTATGGACCATAAATAAGAAGATCTCAAAGATCACATATGTAAAATAACATTTGAATTTTCATTTATAATTTTAAAATTTGGAATATATTACTTAATAGTGTTATTTTGAATTGAAAAAATCAATTAAACAGCATTTTCATAAAAAAAAAATTGTAAAAGAATATAGATATTATGTGTAATGATTTATGTATGAAATAATTTAAACTTGTGTAGTTAATAAGTTCCACCATGTAAGATTTATTTATAAAATTTTCCAAAATATTTTATTTTTTATTAATAATACAAGGTAAATGATTTCCATTAAATTTTTATATTTTTTATGATCCTCAGACTTATACCTCAAAAAAGCTGAGACACTTAAAAATTGAATGTGAAAATTATTTTACAAGTCTGTTTGAATTTTTGTTTGTTTATACTGTATATTGTAGCTTTGAATGTTTCCATTGTAAATGTATTTTTATGGGAATATATTTTTTTATTGAAATGTAGAGTGTTTGTAATATATATTATAATTTTTAAAGTTTTAATTATAAATGGTTTTTGTTTGTTGTTTTTCTACTACATGAGATTATCTATTTTTGCTAGTTTTTTTGTTTATTCTCTTCTTATATATAGGGGAGAGGAGTGTTTAATGTAAAATTATTAAAAAAAATTGTTTTTCATGTTGGTTATTAGAGAACCAATGTGAAAAATCATTAATCACAATGGTCTCCAACATAAGTTAAATGATAACTGATGTAAAAACCATTCATCATTGTAATTTTACATCCGTTATGTGATAAGTAGCCTGGAAACCCATTAATATTGAATTTTCACTTCTGTCATGAGATAACTGACATGAAAAACTAATACAATAATTCATTTACCATGTAAAATTTTTAATCTATGTCAATAAATTTATTCACAACATCACCTGCAACAACATCTCCTTCTAACTGATGTTAAAGATCATGAAAAACTGACATTAAAACCCACTCTCTACACTATTGATCCAAAGGAATCGGTATTGCTCATAGGTAAGAAAGTAATATCTCTAGTGATCCCATCTAATGCACTCTATTAAGAGTCCAAGTATTGCACGTCAAATATTCACAATACACGTCAACTTCTAATTAACAATCATAATGATCCTATCCAAGGAATCATTAATTTAGGATCCTTGCATCACCCACATATTGGTATGAATCTATGGTTTAACTATAATGAACACATATCATTTCAACAATTCAATATAACCACAATACATTAATCAGTATGTCCAACTCATTGAATTGGATGAGGAATGATATGGAAATAAGCAAAAGGGTCTAACACGTGGAGAAACATTATTCTTATATTATTTCCCCTTCAAAAGATTTATTACATGGTAAATCTCTCATCAAAAGGTTATTTTTCAATATAAGAAAATTATAATTTAGGTCCTTATGAAAGGGGACACACATAGGGGTGGCTCACATTAATTCGATCAAACAATGATGTTGATTTACGTCTTGGTAGAAACAAACTAAGTATGGAACAAAATTTAATTTAATTAACTAAACCATATAGAAGTGACACCATAAGATTCCGGCATGTGGAATAATGGATCATAATAAAAATGCAATGACACTTTTGGGAAAAGATCGAGACCGCCTACCTTAAGCCTATATCACTCTCCTCATCCAGTATTAGCCCTTTAATCAAGCTAGAATGATAGATGGCTGAAGTATATATGGAAAACCTGAGAATAAGGAAAAGGATATCACATAAAAATAGTGCAGAATATGGGAATAAAAATGATGGTATTAAGGAAGAGGATTTTCCTTATTACTATTTTTGTTCAAACATGACCATCGATGAAAAAAATGGATCTTGGATATAGGATATCGATTAGAACCTATATTAGGAATGAGGATGCTCTATTTTGTTGAACCTACTAGAAAAAGAGGAGGGGTAATATATCAAAATGATCTACTGCCAATTTTTTTTAAAAAATCCCATGGAATTTAAAATGGGTGTAAACTCTACACATTGTGAAAAGAATGGTCTTTTCCTTCTCGGGGAAACCCAAATTCATGACATGTAAGGGAATTGTCCAATACATTACACATATTGAATTTAATAGATGGACTATAAGTTAATTACACTCCATGAATTTAAGACACATCATATATTAGGAATGCAGCTCGGCTCCATCCCAACTGCAACCTTTCCTTCGAAAATAAAACTTTCATTCCCATAGGCATGGTTTTTATGTTTGACCCAACCAAAAAAGTGGACATACCTCATGGAAAATATGGTATGTTTCATATAATAAATAATTAGGTAATATAAGATCAAAAAAAATTAATTAAAAAAATAGTATAAATAAACCTGAATTTTAGAATGGTAAACCAAACTAGAGAAAATGTGCTAACAAATAAATAAATAAACTATGTGTTAATCGTTCATAGTCCATCCTAGTAATATTATTATCTCTATTCTCTACTAATAAATTGTCTTAAATTGTACCCTTTCCCTTTCCCAAAACCCTATACATAAATTGTACATGTGCACCATGATTCCCATTTAGGGATTGTGTACAAACCTTGTAGGATACCACCAATGCATATTTAACATAAGTGCACATTTTTAAGAGTGTAATTCATGATAATAAATAAATGTGAATGCAGAAAACAAACCATACTCAATGTTTATACAATATCCAAGTATCCATGAACTCGTGTTGTACAATATTTATCTTCATGCTAGAAGAATATCAGAGTGGACATGGAAACATCACAAGTAAAGGATCCATCCAAGAGGCTGGTCAGTAGTTAGTCGAGCCATAATGCTACATTCCAAACTATAATACACAATTATTTCGTTTTGTTATCTCTTGAATCAGATCACATAGACCATAACACCCCAATATATTCTCTTGGTTAGGCCAGATGTAACCATTATGCACCTAGGTTAGGGAACACAAGTCCATCATACCCCATCCTCAACCCCGATCTTATCATCATACCATATTCAGCTTCAAAACATGATCCTCTTCTAGGGTCATCAATCCATGATGAGTCCACCTTTCCCTTTTCCACCATGCAAAAAATAAAATAATTTCATATACTCAATATATGACATGGAAACAAGGTATATAATTTAGAGGTATCACGTAGAATATCATGACTAAAAAACAAAATCCAAACACACACACACGTTTTATTAAAATTGAAATGGTCTAATAATATAAACATACAACATCATATCATGAAAAAAGAACATATACAATACCTCTACATGGGAAAAAAATTCATACCTAAATTTTTTTGTTGATGTACTTCAAATTTCGTCATGGATCAAAACCTGAACCATATTGTACACACATAGAAAACTATCTCAAGCATCAAAGATTCCTATTTTAGTTTTCAGTACATTAATGAGAAGGTTTAGAAATAATGACCAAAGGATATTCAATGTAAATATGGTATTTATATAATTACATACTTCATGGAGACCATAATTGGAACTAGTTCTAAATTTTTTCAAGGAAGAGTACCCCAATTCACTATGAGATTAAATACAAATAATGAATCAAGATTATCAATCAAATAAAACATAAATGAAAATTTACACCACTCCTAAGGAATCAGTCTCTAGTCAAAGGGGTGTCATTGAGACATATAATCCACCAAAAATATTCTAAAATATCATCAATGGAATATAGTGATATCATCAATTTGAAATATAGAATAGTTCTAAGAAGTTAACTCATAAACACATTCCTATAAAATATCTATAACTTCTAGTAGATCTTGATCTGATTAAGAGGTATCATCAGAACATTGAATCTTCCACTGATTTAAAAATGAAGGAAGAATTAAAAATTGATTCAGTATAGAAGCTATAGATCAAACATATATCCACACACATCTCTCGAGGAAAAATATTAATATGGTGTTGATCCCTAGAAAACTCAAAATCCAAGCATCAACAGATCGATACAATATTGATGAAAAAATGGTATATAATTGGGAGAGATCTAGATTCAAGAGTTCATGTCTCAAATTAGAAATAGGGAATTTATTTTCATAATTGTGTATTAAACATATTCCATGTATTGTTAAATTAAAAATCTATAATATTCATTTAATTCCTTCCTAGCCTGGGAAAACCAATGTCCCGATGGGCCTCACTGGCTAACTGGTGGTTGGCCTCTGGCTGGAAGGTGGTAATTGTGCACATATTGTAGCCCCATCGGGAGGAAAGTTGGTTCTACTAGTGATTATATGGTATATTTTCATTGACCACACAATCTATCCTATACATAACATCCAACCATTGATTCTTAGGCTCCATTTTACTCTAAATCCACCTCCAAATTACACTTAACTAAGATGAACCAAAATAAAATAGATATTTTTCTAAACTCAAAACATCTCATACATCAAATAAATTAATCATGTCTTAATTCTCCCCCTATATTGAAATATCATCCCTGATAAGTACCATAAAATTACTTCTTATGAAACTCAAGCTATTTATCCCCACCTTCAATATTATACTCCCAAGTCTCTCTTAGATTTTTCAATGATGAAATAGAAAAAGGACAAGTTCCACCATCTTCCCTCGATGGAATTTCTTTCTTCAGTCTGAAATCCACATTGGGTTCTTTGTATATGATTTGTTAGGATAGATCTTGGTTTTCTTGTAGTCAGTTACATGAATAGAATCTATAATGTAACTCTAGATATGGGACACATGAAACACATCATGCATAACTTTATAATGGGAAGTAATATCCATAAGTTATTCCACTATTCCAACCCAGATTCTGATATTGAAGGTTCCATCATTGTGTGTCATTGTATTCCATTTCTTTATATATCACCAATGGTATAACAAAGGACTCACTCTTAGAAAAAACATGATAACCTATAGAATACTCCAAATGTCTCCTCATGAAATTTTCATAAGAATTGTTCCTTCTCTTAGATATGATCAACCTCTTATAAATCAGATGGAATTTATCAATAATATTATATACCAAACTAAGACCCACAACTACTATTTCAAAATTTTGATGGTAATAAATTGATAAATGACATGTAAAACCATAAATATCCTCATAATATTCCATCTGAATCGAATTATGTAACAATTTTTGTTTTAAAACTCAACCAATAATAGCAGCTCAACTCAATATCCACTAGGGTCTGGGGAACAAGCTCAATTAATATCCTCAAATATGGAATCATCCTTTCTAACCATCCATATTTCATTAAATGGTTCTGCATAATCAATCTTAGTTGTGTCCCTAAGTACCTCTTTAATCCCTATAAAAATCATGATTTAAAACATGTGTCACTATAATATACAATGCTCAATGATACTCCCTAGAATCATATTTTATCATATACATACAACTTTCCTAGATAACTTATTGAATGAGTATCACAGATCTATAAGAAATGATGAACATTCATTAGCTCATCAAAAAACATCCAAAAAATATCATATCTCCTCATGGTCCTATGTAACCCTATCACAATGTATTTCATGATGTCTCCCCACTTCCACCTGGGCATGGTATGTTTTTAGAGAAAACCACCAACATGTTGGGTCTCTTCCTTCATCCTCTAGTAGGTAAGGAATTGAGAAAAAAAATTCATAAATTTCCTTATTCACCCATGGACACCAAAACTATCGCCTAGAGTAATTATACATCTTAATCTCTCTAGTATACACTGACCATATAGAGGCTTCTAATTCTCACATCATATTATCCATGATGGAATTAGGGACTATAACACCCCCTTTTACTAATATTGCATCATCTTCATCCAATGGCCAATCAGGTATCATGCCACTACCTATTAGTTTTCCCCTCAACATGGAAAACTCATTGTTAGATTATTAATTACCCTCCACCCAGTCTATTAAGATAAATATGATCACTAATGGGGTACAATATATCAACCCTTGGTACCCTAAAGCATAAATCCTCAAATCATTCAATAAAAATATCATTCATTATTAGTCCTCCAATGGTTCTTCAACAACATTCTGAGATTCTTATGTCATGTGGAAAATAGCATCTATAATAATGTTTCCTTTCCCTATTGCTTAAGCCAAATCAAAGTTGATGATCTACAGGCACCAACACCAACTGAAACTGCCTCAAATTGAGGACTGGTTGTGTGATGATATAGGATGGTCTCTTGTGGTTTGTGTATAAAATAAATCTATATCTGGAGAGATAGTTTCACTAATACATTAAAATTTAGAACATAGCTTCCATCACCACCTCAGGGGTGGGATACATATACTAATGGGGTCAATGTGACATGGACCATAATCTACTACTATCTCTCTCTCTCTCACTCTTTGTGTCATTAGTTCCCCCAAAACAACTCTTTATGCATCATATTAATGTTCATAAACAATCCTAGGATCAATAATTATTAGCTGTAAAGTTGTAGACTACATCCACTTCAACTCATTAATATCTCCTCAAACTAGTCTGACCATTGATTCTCCATCCATTTTTTTCAGTGTCGCCATGAGTACTGATAAATGGGATAAATAATTGATAAAATATGTATAGAATCCCACATAACCCAGAAATATCATGGTATCAAATACATTTTATTGATGGTTCCATGATAAAAGTACCTCATATTTCTTAGAGTACGTGGATATTGAGGTTTCGAACACCATATTCGCCAAAATTCACCACATGAATCCAAAAGTTACAATTCACCAACATTGAATAAAACTGATGTGACTAATGTTTTCTAAGAACTAAATTGAGATTTAGGGAATTTTTTTCATATTTTTATGAGTAAATGAGGATATCATCAATGAAAACCATGATGAATGAATAAATATATGGGTGGAAGATTATGTTCATGAGATCCATGAACACTTTCGGTGAATTAGTTATTCCAAACAACATCATTTAGTACTTTTGAATCCCATAAGTTCACTAAAGTATCCTTTTTGGGATTTCCTCACACATAACTCACAAATTATGACATTCTAATTAAATATAAATATTGGAGAACCACCAGGATTTTATAACTAATCAAAGAGATCATCCATACAAGGTGAAGGATACCAATTATTCATGGTCACCAGATTTAGATTCTATTACTCTTTGAAAAGTTAAAGGAAACATTTACATTCTTAGTGAACATGATTGGTGCACCCTATAATGATGGAATCATCCAGATAAAACCATTTTATTCCAATTCCATGAGCTACACCTTGATATAAGTCCACATGGAGGGAGCCATATGATAAGGAGGTATTGAAACGGACCATGGACCTATCATGGGTTCAATGTCGAAGTCCATTCCACTATTAGGGTGGGTGTCGCATCATGTCCCATTTTCCACGAAATTGTGCCCCAAGATAAAGGGAGATAATACGTCTTTCTCAAATACCTGAACATGAGAGGATATTGAATATCAATGAGGGCCTTATGTGTGTCTATGGGGAGACTATTCCCTCATAGATCAGAGTATACACTATGGTAAAACATATAAATAAACATATGGATCATAAACCGTATCAAAAGGGGTCATAGAAAAGAACAATAATAAAAGTATTAAACCCTATAGGAAATATTGGTAACATGAAGTACCATAATATCAATAGTATAAATATAAATTATGATGTTGGTCTGTCAAATTCCTATAAAAAAATATGGGTATGGGGATCTTCAGATACAAGCATATATTTCATGCTAGAAAACTATTCAAAGACACAAAACCTTATACAACAAGCATCCTGAGAATAGGTTCGGTTTTCTTCCTCATGATACATCTTAATATTTTAACCCATCATGCATCTAAAGTCTCACGCTTCCCTTTATCTATACCTGTAATCGTCAAACCTGCTTGGGCGCCAAGGGTGTCCCAAGAATGTTTTTAGATACAATATCAATAGGCTAGCACCCATAGTGTCTATACAGATCCATTTCATGCTATAAATAAATGAAAATCTAATATAATTGTTAAAGAAATGAAATAAATAAATAAATAATAAACTCATCAATATGGGTTCCAAAAAGGACACTCGGCCAATACCACCTGCTTCGGCCAAATATGGATTAATGAAAGAAGTACATATGAAAGTCATGACGTATAAAAGAGCAAATGTAAACAAGATAAATAAGAAAATTTGTCCCCAGGATTGTGCTTTCTCTTGGAGTTCACATTCCCATGTCATCACTCAAATATTCCATAAAAATAATAATGGATACAGCACTTGTGAAGTAAGAATTTATTAAAAACCATCAAATCCATGGGTATATTTCTAAGCCCGTACAAGGAGATCTATATAGCATCCCAAGGGTCTCTATAGGAAACTTCAATATAACAAATGTCATTGAGTTTCTCCAAGGAAACCAGTAAGGTGTTCCTTATACCACTCAATACATGGATAAATCTGAGTTCATACTATGTATCTCACAAAAGGGACCAGGTATCGCCAATGTCATGCCATGGCAATATTTACCATGAATGTTTCCTAATTTTATTCCCTAGGTAACCGGTTTCATTCATGAGTATAAGTAAACTACCCAGAGAGATCGTACTGGGAAAACCAAAGTATCACTCCTGGTATGTTGAAAAGATCCAACTGAGCACAGAGAGTCCATCTATGGAATCCTTTTGTCGAGACCCATGTTCTCTCATGAACCGTAACAAGTGACCCATATCAAACAAGGTACATCATAAGTAATACAATATATATTCACCTTTAATTAATTCCATGGAAAGAACTCATGCTAAAAATTTATACAAATAATATAAATCATTCATAATACATGGCATAAGTGATTTAGAACAAAACGAATCCCAAGACTCCATGCATGTTCACTAGGAAACAATTAATAAATATAATAAAAGGAATGAAAGCATAAACCCAAGGAATTGGAATATCCTATGAGTAAAGAAAGTCGTATGCAAGAAACATATGAATCCAAAAACATTCATAAGCATTTAAATTTAAGATATAATGATTTAAATATGGATCATTAAACAATATCATGTAAACATATGTCATAAAGCATGAAGCTCAAGGTCCAATTTCATGGCCAACCATTTATATCATTTCCAATTTATAGTTTATGTTACTTAATCAAAAATTACTTTTACATGGGAATGGCCAATTATGGCATGGTCGAATGGCCATTTAGGTGTGTACACCCAAAGGGTGGATGGTAACTAAGAGAATGACCCATGGATGGGTTTCACTATAATGAGACTTTACATAATACATGAGAAAACCTTTAAATTAATTTATTAATCATATTCTATACATCACCTGATAGTTCTGATGCACGGCATAATGGACCATTATTTAAAACGAAGAAAAAAAGCATAAATACCTAAATTCCTACCTTGAATTAGTAGCAATCCACTCATCTATTTTCAAGCCTTTATTTGACCTATAATAGAATAAATCAAAGGATTTTTCAAATTTCATGAATATAGGGAAAAGGTAATCACACCAAAATAGTGAAATAGATGGAAGTGGAACTTTAAAATTGAATAGTTTGGATGTAAGAGGTCCTCAAGTTATTTTTGATGTTTCTAACCGTCAATGATTTAAAAACCAGAGGAGGGAGATGTCTCAAAACCTGATGGAGAGGGAGGAATAGTGCCACACACCAAGGGGTGAAGAAAAACACACTAGAATGGGGGAATATGAAAAGAAGGAATCTTAAAAATCATTAAAGTGAGTTATTTTGGATATTTCACCCAAAACACACAGTGCACAATTTGGCTACATGGTTTTCATACCATTCACCAATCATGAACTATTCAATACTACTAAGGGGACCATCAAGTGATTAGGATCCGAGTTTGACTAACCATGCCCAAACTATTTGAAGCCCCTCTATCTAAAACTAGAAGGTGGCCATATGGTAGTACACCCTAGGTTTCAAGGTTTCAGATAAAGTATATGTCCTATAAGTTCCCACTATATGCAACCACATGTTTTAGGAAAACCATGTGGGCTAGGATACATGGTTTTCTCAAACTCTACGGCCAAGTAAGCCTCTTCAAATTTGGGTCTCCTGGCCTCAAATAAGCCCCAGATGCACTCAAGACCTCCATTAACTATTTAGGCATCCTTATAATTAAATCCTATTTAAATGGATTTAAACCAAACATTAATGGAATGTACCATTTACAAAATTTGGGATTTTATAGAGAAGTCATCTGATATATTATAGAATGGATCTCTAATATTGATAATAACAAGATAAAATGTTGGGAGGATACCACTTACCAAGATGAAATATCCATGCTTGCAAAATATTCTATGAACCTACCAAGATGTCTCAAGTCAGGAACCACTCCACCTACTCCTATCTCTCACTCACTAGTCATCAATTAAATCTTGCCCTCAGTGTATTTAAATGATACTCGTATTTGAAAAAATCAAGATTGTATCAAATGCTGATTAGATAGTTCGTTTCATGACCACATCGAAGCTCTACATGCCCAGAATCATGAGGTTCCAACGATATCCATCACCAACTATAAATATAGGAGACTTTGGGAATCAATTAACATATCCTACTTTTGTTCTGAATTATGTATCAAGAGGTATCAACTCAAAAGATAACTTGACTGGTAAGTCACATCCAAATTAACATTTATGTTCATATAAATAAAAGGGAAGCACTTGTTTCAAAAAAATCAGTAATAAACATAGAAGTGATCAAGACTATGCCTCAAATAGTGGATGATCTCATACCACCATCAACTGGTGTCTGATCCATTTAATATACTCATCCTTACATCACTTCACACCCTTGATCCTGATACAGATTAATCATTTATCTTAGCTTAATAATAGGGTTCTAAACCTACTGCTAGGGACTATGGTCTATCCTGTGAATTGATTCCTTTATCTAACTTAAAAATTTATGAGACCTCATTTGTGATGCCTTCAATAATGAATTCTTCATATTCCTATTCTTTTCACAATGATGATACTTTATTTGATATTTTGGATATAAACTATAATAATTCACCAATTATCCTCTATTGAAACACAAGAGCCTTCTTCTCCCATTGAAGGTTCTGAAGAGCCATTTCTCAGATCCTGTTCTCCATAGCTACTTTGATGTGACTCATCTTTCTTCCTCTTTTTACAAGTGAATATGTCACTAGGAAGTCTGTTGAATTTGGAACGAAGACCTATATATCAATCCTCTATCAGGCCCTTATTTATCGTTAGGGGCCTACGAATCGCCTTGGGATAAGTCATCTTGAAGATGTTCTTGAACAATAATATCATTTATTATTGAATCATTATATTGAATGTAATTTATTTTTAGGATTCATCCATATCCAATATAGTAGTGAATGATAGAAACTTACAAAAATGTAATGGTTAAGCATACATCATCATCACCCCTAACAAAGCTCCCTGAACTTTTGTACTGAGTCCAATATCATATTAAATGGAAATAAATCCTTGTAGATTTTTTCATTGAATGTATCCCATGAGAGACCCTCACACCTTCCATCCAATTGAATAATTTCTAACCAATGTCCAACTACACCTTGACAAATAATGGTCATATGATTAAACCTCTGATAACACCAATACACAACTGTGTCTAAGATTCTCTCAATGATCTATATCCAATCCTATGAATCCTGGGGGGCTCTAGTGTCCCAGAAAAATAGAGGATACTAGATATGTAAGCTGATATCATAGTCAGCCAAACTCATGATAGCTTCCTTTCCTTATATAGTCACTAAGATGAAGAATATGGTCTAAAGTGTTCCATCCACCTAAACCAATGGAGTGGGTGTTAGAGATATCTAATTTATGATATGTGGTAGAACAATAATATACACAAACATGGTAGAATTCTTGAATCCTCCACCATGTGTTCCAGTCAAGAATCTATGAGGTGCAATTTTTTAAATTCAAAGGAACATTTAGAACATCTAAGTCATTAGTTCAAGATAAATCATAGTCAATATAGGGGAATGTATAGAGGTTCTCTTGGTAGTCTACCCATAATCCAAATCATATCCCTCCTAGCACTAACTAATATCTTCATACCTACATATTAAGGACATTTACATTTATATTCAAAACAAAATGGTGAGAAATATACCAACTAATTAATTCTAGCTGATATATCACAATAATATAGAAAACATATATACCTCTTAATCAAAACATAAAAGTCTACCCCAATAGGATATCACAATAATTTAATTGAATTATTGAACTCTAATTCAGTACAAATAGGGAATATTAAATATATATATCTGATAGGTGATCCTACGTTCATAATCATGATTCATGATTGCACCCAAATCTCATAAAATAGTAATATTAATCCAATCAATTGTAACTTGGAGGTCTGTTACACAAGATCTGTCCAGACACATGGAAACATACCTACCCATCCCCCACACAACCCATCTCCATTCTATCATGTTCAAGATTAGATTAAACTAAAAAGATGAAATATATTATATGATACCATTTTATAACACCCTAACCTAAAACATTGATTCCAGATAGAGATCAAAAAGACCTCATGTGTGCCTCCCCATATTCAAGAGGGTGACGAAGAGTAGTGAGGGTCTAAAAGTAGTTAATGTGGAGAATATACCCTCAGTATCATATCCATACACAAAAAAATAAAAAAATATAAAGAAACTAAAATTAATAAGGGTGTAAGATAACACATCATAACATAAAATCAGATAGCCATAGGTAATACAAATAAATAGGATAAATAAATCAAGATCATAGTGTGGAAAGAAAAACTAGAGTAAATGTGTAAGTATATAAATAAATAATACCCTTTGGTAATCCTCTGTAATTTTAAATTGTACCACTATCAGATCTATTTTCTAATACTCAGTTATCAACCATAGTCCCCTTTTCTTTCCTTGGATCCCTATACATGATTTCTACACATGAACTATGATACCCCTGTGGGGTGTGAGTATGAAACTAGTATAAAACTAATAATGTATCATTAACATGAGTGTACATGTATGATTGTGTCAGTCATCATAAAAAATAAATAACCACCCAAGAAAACAGACAATATAGAGTGCCAATATTTTTTCTATGTTGAAACTAAGTGGAACTAAAAAAAATTAAATGAAATTACCTTTTCAAATGAATAAATTAATTGTAATTTAATGATGATATAGAAAACACATTCACTAATTTGGATATTTTGGATATTTATAACTAATATCATATCATATTTAAAAGTCTATTAGGCATTATAACTATCGACAATGTATTATTTGTTCCATGAATATTATTACTAGTATGTATTAAGGGTAGAAATAAAATATAATTTATAGATATAGAAGAAAAAATGCCCTCGACTATTATGATCACTCTGTATGAATTTGATTTATCAATGCTTCCGAGGGAGATGTAATAACTAGAAGTTTCCTTTGACCCTGGTTGATATGAGATCCAACAACAGAATCTTGATATAGACTATTTATAACATAATTACATTCTAATTGAGATAATGGATGATTACATGTTCACCAAATCACCCCATAAAATCCCCAACCATCACACACCTTAACCATAGTGCTTATGGTGGTGTAGTAAGAGGTTAGGTTTCTAAACACTAGTAGTATGAATTTGTATATTTGTTTCATATAAATGATATAATGATTATATGAAATCCTTTCTAAATTACTTTATAGATAAATAATAGTTTTGGTAAAAAATAATTTTTGATATAAAGAAATCAAGATTATTTTTTTGGAAATATATTCTATTAAGACACTATTTTTAATCAATTCATGTAATTTGAAATAAATTTAAATTTAATGAAAAATTAATATTAAACAATATTTATTTTAAAATGATTTATAATATATCTTGATGAAATAAAATATAATTTTTATAAATATTATAAAGCGGCTAGTGTCATAAAAAAATAGTATTTTTTATTAAATAAGGATTTTTAATTGAAAGTGTAAATTTTAATATTTATAAATTTATTTTGATAAAATAAATATAAATTTTCAAATAATAATATTGATATTATCTAATCATTAATTCATAATAGTTTTCTAATACATTCAAATATTTTGTTAAAACAAAATAAGACATAAATATACATTAAGAATTATAGAATCATAATTTCCTAAAAGATATGTAATATATAGTATAATATGATTCCATAAAAAATATATATATTTATCCATTAAAATAATGTCTTTTTGATGTTATTAGTTTAATTTTATAAACCCTTAATATATCCTCCAATACATATATTATATTTTAATTTTTAAAAAATAATTCTTTATCTACATGAATCAATTCCACCCCACCAAGGGTTTTATTCTAAATTATTTAATTTTTAGAATTAACAAATAATTAAAAAAATCTATTGGAAAAAATCATTGGAAGACCATGATGAGGTTTCAAATTTTAATTTTATTATCATATAGAGTCCAAAACAAAAGTTTAGAAATTAATAAATAATTCCCCCTCATTTTTAATAAATACCCACCCATACTACCAACCATCTTAAGTAAAAATACATTGATCATGAATTTACTCTCCCTATCCCTTTATAAATTCCTCTTATGTTGTTCCCAAAATCTAAAGAAGCTTCTCCAGAGATTTTAGAATCACCCTTTCAATGTAAGGGACTTTTTCCCCTTCTTTTTATTTCATGTAAATTCTTTGTACTATGCCCTATTGATTTTCAATTTCCTATGTTGTATATTTTTTAAAAATCCATGTACTACCCTTATGATTCCCATGTAATGATATACTACCCATCACTCTCATTCAACATTTCAATAAACTGTCTTATGTACCCATTGTGATGTGATTTTTTCTACTGGCCATTTTTTACTAAATACATATACTCATTTCCAGTTAAGGGAATTAACCTAGTTGTACCTATACTTTATTGATTGGGGACTTACGTTTATGTAAAGAACACTCCATAATCATGGTTTAAGATTCCATGAAAGTCATTATTATGTTGTATTATCAATGTGGAATAGAAATGAATGTACATGATAATAATTCAACCAGTGCTACCAGAATTATATTGCCCTCTAATTCATTAAGTAATTCTTTTATCTCATGAGATTCCTTGTATGGTAAATGGGAGGTTTTCCAAAGAACACTATGTTATGATTTCTTTTGGGTGATAATTGACTCATGATTATGATGTTATGTTTTAAGTTGTTTCCACATTCCTATGTTTTATTGATATTATCATCTAAATTCATTAATTGATGTTCATGTTTATGATTCTCACCAATTTTTATATACCCTTCATATAACTCTTCACTAGTATGGATTAAATTAATCATTTTATTAATTTATTATTCCCTTTATAGGGTTTATAGTTCACCCATTTTATTATGTACATCACAATGTTATCATTTGTAGTATTAGAAGATCTCTGGAATACGAGGACATGTTTTTGGATTTTAAATAATGTATTTGTATCTATATTTTATGTTACTATGTTATGTATCTAATTTCACAATTTCACATTGACTTTAGATAATTTTTTATTTTATTGTGTGTTTATTTATATAATAAATCATAAATTATGGTTTATTATGATGTGGTTTGTCACAGTTGGTATTAGAGAAAAGTATAGTTATATTTGTGGATTAGGATTAAAGAACTTTAGCCAACGCCTTGGGGATAATTAAAAAAATTAAAAAACATTCCCAAATAATTATAATTTATTGAGTGTCACATACATGAATTATTTTAATGTTACCTTCAATTAAATTTCCATTCATGCTTTGTTTTGGAGGTTTCCCAAGCTTTTATGGAAGAATGGGTGAGTTTTCATGAATTGGGCCAAACCATTAGCTCAATTCCAGATTTAAAAATAAATTTTGATTTATTTATAACTCATTCATTTTTCATCATTTTTCACCCATTATAATTCCTATTTTTCATCCCCTAACCTATTAACACCACCATATTAATTTGGACCAT
This sequence comes from Viscum album, assembly GCA_963277665.1. NCBI lineage: Eukaryota > Viridiplantae > Streptophyta > Magnoliopsida > Santalales > Viscaceae > Viscum > Viscum album. Next base: position 631,755,834 of record OY728138.1, on the reverse strand, counting down.
TTATAAATCCATAATCATGGTGGATATGGGTTTTTATTTTAGTGATTGGGCCTGCCCGAAAGCCCATTTTCTACATTAAAAATAAATTTTAATTAATTAATATCTCCTTAATTATTTATGTTATTTTTGTGATTATAACTCTAACCTAACCCCACTTACCTAAGGCTCGGTCCGATTCTCTCCTATATTTTTTATCTCAATAGAATCACAAAATTGGTCAAAACCTTTCTGGATTTCAGAAATCGCCCAGATTTGAAGAGGTAAATTGATCCATTCATAAATCCTTAAAATTTTACTATTTTCCCCCATTCCGGTTTTTACATGATTTTTTAATCCTTGTTTGAACCTCCCTTGAATGGTTGTATGTTTTAAAATTCATATACTTGTGGATTTTGGGTCATTTTATTCAAGATTGTTTTGAGTAAGTGTTTCTCTCTTCAATTTCTTCCTTCTCCTAAGGGTTTCCTTACTCTTTCATTATGTTCTAAAATGTCCAGAAGTTAGGGTTCGAACCTATGGTTTTATTTGGAGTCTTTTTGGATAAATATTTTGTTCTACAGATGGATTTATCTTCCTTGTGATGTGGTGGTTGTGTGGTTGATGTTTCGCACCATGTTTTGAGGGATTCGACACTTTCGGTAGGTGGTTACATGTGTAAACAATTATTGATGAGTTAACATTATTTATTTACTCATTTTTCATATTACTCATATGTTGGGTGCAGTGTGAAAACTGTTTATGATTGATTTGGTTAAGTGTTTAATTTTATAGTTTCATTTTAACATGAAATTGGGTGTTTTCATGTGTTACTCGTGGGGTATTATTTGGGTGTATTTTATAACATATGGAATTTGTTTACTAAATATTTTTTGGCCTGAAAATTCTGGTTATTTAATGTATTAGTGTCATGTAGGACAAAAAATATGGTTTTTGAATAGGTTTTATGTTTAAAACATTGTTATACTTCTTGAGAGGATTTTATGAAAATGTGAGTTTTCATTTGGATATTTCATAGTATTATTCAAGGTGATTTTATAAAACATGAAAGTGGTTTAAAAAATGTCTATAGGGATTCCAATTTTGTTTTGGATAGGAATTGGTATGGTTTTTTGTCTTAAATGGGGGTTTTGAAATGGGTTTTGTGTGCAAGACGTATTTACACCACTTGGGTTCTTTTTATGAAAATTATAAATGATTTAGTTGGTTAAAAAAGTGGTAAAAGGGATAATATGTACTTTTTGGTATGTGTTTTCACATATTAATGGGTTTTTAAAGGTGAAGTGATTTTTTCAGATGTCAAACATTTTTAGAATGTTTTGTAAATTTCAGAAATGTTTTATTAAATTGTGATGTTGGAGCGAAACTTGTTTGTGGGATGTTTGGTGTAAGTTTGATGATAAAATAATTTTTAAGGTAAAAAAGGGTATTATATAACAAGTTATTGGGATTTTATTAGAGTTTTAATATATTATAATGGTTTTATAATATTTTTTAACTGATTTTTGGAAGTGATAATGAAATGTGAAAAGTGTTGTGGGCTATTTTGGTGTGAGTCGAATTTCAAAATCAATTTGAATGAAAAGTGGTCTTTTGTGACTTTTTTGTATACATTTGGGCTGTTTGGTGAATTTATGATATGGAAATGATATTTTCATGTGAAAAGTATATTCATTTACTTGTTGAAATTGTTTGAGCATAAAGGGAAAACTTGAGTATCTAGGTGGGTGGACGTGTACTAGTTTGCTAGTGAATCTGTGGGGTTTGGCCTTCTGTTTCACTTAGCAAGATTGACGCTTACAACTCTTACTAAACTATGATTATGATGATTGGGGACCACTAGGTTATGGTTATGTTCCCTACTAGTGGTTCGTGCACGAGAATGGATATTTTTATGGTTTCTCTCATTGAGATATGAGGTAACTGGGAACCACAGCTAGCTAGTTCCTAGGGGTTACTTCCCATTGCTTGTGCTCACTAGATATTTTATACTTACCGTCAGCATACGGTATGAGTGGCTGGAAGATTCAGTATCTTTGGTATTTATTTTAAAATTGTTTTTTTAAATTATACCACCTAAAAACTATTTTTATTTAATGTTGCATCTATTAGAAATTGTAACTTGCATTTCATGTTTTTGAAAACATTCTTGTTTTTCGTCTTTAAATGTTTATAATATGGAACATATTTTTGTAGGTATCCTATTGGGATTTGTCTCACACCCGACTTACACCCTTGGGTGTAAGTAAACTTGTTTTTTTTTGTCGCAGGCTGGGTATAGTTTTTAGTTCCAGTTGTTTGGGTTTTTAGCAGGTCCTTGGTATTGATGTCTTGTGGAGATGGCTTGAGGGAAATGCCCCTTGCCATGATGGTTCTTGTGATATTACCTTTTAGTTTTGTACCTTTTTTATAGTCTTGTTGAGGTGTTTTAAAATATTTAATTCAGTTCTGATTTCTTGTAAAAGTTTGTTTTGATTGAAAAATCCAGTTTCATTTTATGGGATTCTTTTGCTGTTTAATGTTTATAAACTCAGGTAAATCCATCCCAATTTTCATTTTATGATACTCAAGAACTTGTTCCATCCCGTGGGGATTAGTAACACCCTTAGGGACTTGTTATGGGCCGGGTTGAGTATTGTTTTTTATGGAGACTAGATCTGGTTCATGTCAAAATGGTATCAAAGGAGGTTCAAGTTAACTCTGTGGGTCATGTTATTTGGGTAAGAGTCAGGATAGTGTGGAGTTAGGATTGTTGGTACATGGAATTCTAATTAGGGGTAGTGTGTCTGATCACCACACCTTATGATGGGATTCAGTTTTCTCGGAGAAGTTAGGATTTAACTAAGCCCATTGGTTTTCTTGGTTCGATGATGATTAGGGGAAATGAAAAGAGTGTTGGGTTAATGGTCTTAGTGAGCTCGCAGGGACTGGAAATCCATGTGGAGTCAATTATATTCTCTAGAACACTCTCTTTTATAGTTAATTGATTGGAATATGGCTGCCAACCATATTTCCAAGTCACCCACTGAAACTAGTTTCCTCTCTCATTGTTTTGTGCTTTAGTTTTGAAAAAATGGCACTTTGGTTTTACGAAGTGTAATGTTTTTGTGAAATTATTTTCAAATAAATAGGGAATGGTTTGATTTATGAAATAGTGGAACTATATTTTAAGAATTTTTTTGAAATGGAAAATGTTGTGCTCACACCTCTTTTGAAAGCTGGAACTATATTAAAGTTTGTTTTGAAATGTCTTTCCACTAAATTTTCTAAACAATCACAGGGTGTTTTAATTGGATGAGATGTTTTGAAATTGATGTAAATATATATAAAGAGAGTTATTTTTTAAATTTTTGTGTCTTTTTTAAAAGTTTTTTGCGATGTGAATTGGGATTTTGATTTTGTGGTTAGCAGTTTTGAGAAAAAAGATATGTTGGTTGACTGTTTTGGTTTTGAAAAGTGGAAAGAATTTTTTGTTTTAATCTTTGGTATTTCTATGAGTAACCACATGAATGGGTTTATATGTGATGATATATGGTTGATAGCATGACTAGATGAGTGTGGGGATGGATATGAGGAGGTTTCCCGGTGTGGCACATAAACATGCTTGTGTAAGGCCCATGGGGTACCATTGGTGGATACGCTAACCGCTGAACCGTTTGTTTTCACGAGATGTTTTTAAAGAAAAACATGTTGTCTTGATGAATTGTTTGGGATAGATTATATTATGTTTTTTTGGAAAATGTTAATGTTTTGGGATGTTTTGAGTCCAAGAACACCTCCTATTTGAACTGTGTTTTGGGTTTATGTTTGGTCGGTAAACATTGTAGAAGGACCGTTTACTAGTATCCTCTGAGATATGGTTTGAGAAACCATTATGGTGGTTCCATTAATGTGTTAAGATCTGGTTTATGGATTTTTTTGACCAATGGACCGCCTTGGTTGGGTCCATGGGTTCTCTCATTGGATTAGGTATTCCCCCATTAAGGGTTAATGCATAACTGAAGTGAAACCTAGATTGTTTCGCCATTGGAAAATCCTCCAGTTGATCAATAAAAAGAATGTTTTATCAATCTTTTTTCATTGAGTCTACAAACATTCCTTTATTTGATTTTTAGATCCTCTTATAGCGGGAGAGTGCTCATGGAAGGTTGAAAGAGACCTAAGTTTCTTATGTTTTCTTATTCATCGAAGCTTGAAGTTGTCTAGGGTTGTTAGTGGGGATGAGTGTCTTGATGGTGTCTAAGAGGGCCTCTGGGTTCTTCACAGTTTCTTTAAAGCATGAGTTCATGTTAAACCACTAGTGTGGAAAATATGGTCATGATAGGATATTGTGGCCACTTTCTAGAATTTTGTGTTGTTTGGGGATGTTGCATAAGGTCCCTCTCCGTGCATTGTTTATATCAATCAAAATGGTCATGTTCAGTGATGCCATATGATGTCATATGTTCGATCAACCATAAAGGTGAAAGTTGGCCAATAATCTGAGAGTCTCTGTTATGTTGGGAGAATGTCTTCCTTGGAAAATCGTAAAAATATTACATTTTAGAGGAAGGTGAGTATAGGTGTTCTTTACTTTTATTGTTTTTCACCAAAACAAACAAGATGTGATGTGTGTGCATCTTCTTAAGCCCATGTTTCAATGAAATATCGGGTTAGGATAAAGTGAGTTTGGAATGTGTTATGTTGTGGAAAACTTATTGAGGATTGTAGTGTAGTTTTTTGTTGCACTGAAAGAATAATTCTCATTCAGGGTGTTTCCAAAGCCTTACCGCGAGGCCGAAGATGCTTCAATCATTTGAGCTCCAACCATAGGTCTCAGAGAGAAGCTGGCTTGTAGTCAGGGGAAATCACAGGGTCATTAAAACCCTTTTACGAAGTCTTATCCATAGTTTGAAATATAGTAAGAGTTTAAACCTATGGTGTCACCAACTATATTCTATTTTTCATGTTCGGTGGAAATAGGTGGAGGGCCTTGTAACCATGTCATTGCTAAATGTTTTTCCATCCCCCTTTGGATTCCATTGAGTCTTCAGAGAAAGGTTTGAAGTTTGAATTTACAGGTTGAGCACATGGTTTTCACTTGGTTAGTGGTGACCATGCCCCAGAAAATCATGTAGAAAAAAGGATCCCCAATGTTAGTTCATGGTTTCCAAAACCGTGCAGACTAACCATGTGGTCGTCCCAACTCTTTAAATTTTGGGTTCTTTCTGTACCGGCCCATGATGGTTGGTTATGATGGTAGGTTATTATGGTGGGGAGACCCACTATTAGTATCATATAAGTTTTTTTGTAAATTTATTATGGAATTATACCCTTTTTACCAGGAGTCCATTTTGGCCTCCCCCTGTTAGTGTCCTGATTCTATCTCGGAAAAAAAATTATAGGTTGTCACTTATGGTGGGGAGCCTATTTTTGTTTCCCTATACCAGTAACTTATACTTATCCATGGTCTTGGAATGGAGGTAGGTAGTCTCGTTCAGTGCTATTAATTTACCTACGTCTTCCTTGGGTAAAAGTTGAGATTGGAGAGTTCCTAATGGTTTAGTTATAAGAAGGTTAGTGTAACCTTTTTTGATGTTATTGTTCGTTTGGGTGAATCGCTTGGGTCTTGTTCGGATAGTGTTTAAGCAGTTTAATTTTGGGATAAAGAATTAATTTGATTGATCATTTTAGTAAAGTGGTGTATGTTTTTGTTGTGAGAGTAATCCTTCATTAAATTATCACTGGAGGTGTGTTGTCCTTCGGGGGTGAAACCTGGAAACAGAGTACCTCTTGGTTTCTCAATGGGGTTTGGTTGTTGATTTGGCCTTGATGTGACTTTCTAGGGTGGATAGTTTTCATGGTGGGTAGAATTGTAATAGAAATTATTTATTTTAATGTTATATTCAATTTAATTTCCATTCATTCTTTATTTTGGGTGTTTCCCAAGATTTTATGGAGGAATGGGTGAGTTTTCATGAATTGGGCCAAACTGTGGGCTCAATTCTAGATTTAAAAATAAATTTTGATTCTGTTATAACTCCTTAATTTTTCAACATTTGTCATCCATTATAATTCATAATTGTAAACTCCTGACCTAGTAACACCACCATATTAATTTGGACCTTTTAGGAATCTATAATCATGGTGGATATGGGTTTTTATTTAAGGGATTGGGCCTACCCGAAAGCCCATTTTGTACATTAAAAAAATTTCATTATTTAATATCTCCTTCAATATTTACATTTTTTCGGTGATTCTAACACTCACAAAAGTGCACATACCTCAATAGGTCCCCCATTCTCTCCTCTCACAATTTAGAGGTCAATAGAATCGAGAACGTGGTTGAAACATCTCTGGATTTCATAAATCTCCCAGATTTAAAGAGGTAAATTGATCCATTCATAACTCCTTATATTTTTACTCTTTTCCCCCATTCCAATTCCTACATGATCTCATAATCCTTGTTCTAACCTCCCTTGAATGGTTTGATGTTTTCAAATTCATATACTAGTGGATTTTGATTCATTTTATTCAAGATTGTTTTGAGTAAGTGTTTCTCTCTTCAATTTCTTCCTTCTCCTTAGGGTTTCCTCCCTCTTCCATTAAGTTCTAAAATTTCCAAGAGTTAGGGTTTGAACCTTTGGTTTTATTTTTTGTCTTTTGGGTTAAATATTGTGTTCTAGGGATGGATTTTTCTTCCTTTTGATGCGGTGGTGGTGCGGTTGATGTTCCGCACCATGTTTTGAGGAATTAGACACTTTCGGTATGTGGTACCATGTGTAAACAATTATTTATGAGTTAGATTTCTATATTTACTCATTTATCATATTACACATATGTTGGGTGCTGTGTGAAAACTATTTATGTTGATTTGGTTAAGTTTTTAATATTATAGTTTCATTTTAATTTGAAATTGGTGTTTTCATGTGTTACTTATGGGGTATTATTTGGGTGTATTTTATAACATATGGAATTGGTTTAAAAAATCTTTTTTGGCCAGCCAATTCTGTTTTGGTAATGTATTAGTGTCATGTAGGCCTAAATATATTGTTTTTGAATAGGTTTTATGTGTAAAACATTGTCATACTTCTTGAGAAAATTTAATGAAAATGTGTGTTTTCATTTGGATCTTTGTAGTATTATTCAATGTGATTTTCTAAAACATTAAAGTGGTTTTATAAATGTATATAGGGATTCTAATTCTGTTTCGGATAGGAATTGGTATGGTTTTTTGTATTAAATGCGAGTTTTGAAATGGTTTTGTATATAAGACATATTTACACTAGTAGGGTTCTTTATATGAAAATTGTAAATGTTTTAGTTGGTTAAACAAAGTGGGAAAAGGGTGAATATATACTGCTTGGTATGTGTGTTCATCTATTAAGAGGTTTTTAAAGGTGAAGACATGTTTTACTATTTCAAACATTTTTAGAATGTTTTTTAAATTTCTAAAATGTTTTATTAAATTATGATGTTGGATCGAAACTTGTTTGTGGGCTGTTTCGTGTAAGTTTGATGATAAAATGATTTTGAAGGTAAAAAGGGAATTATGTTACAAGTGAGTGGGCTTTAATGAGAGTTTTTATATATTGAAATGGTTTTATAAAATTGTTTAATGGGTTTCTGGAAGTGTTAAAGAAATGTGAAAAGTGTTGTGGTCTATTTTGGTGTGAGTCAAATTTCAGAATCAATTTGAATGAAAAAGTGGACTTTTGTGACTTGTGTTGTATATATGTGGAATGTTTGGGGAATTTATGATATGGAGATGATATTTTCATGTAAAAATTATATTCATTGACTTTTTGAACTTGTTTTATCACAAAGGGAAAACTCGGGTGTCTAGGTGGGTGGACCTGTACTAGTATGCAAGTGAATCCGTGGGGTTTGGCCTCAATTTCACTTAGCAAGATTGACACTTATAACTCTAACTAAACTATGATGATGATGATTGGTGACCATTAGGTTATAAGTATGTTATATACTAGTTTCTCATGCATGAGAATGGATATTTGTGATGGTTACTCTCCCTGAGATAAGAGGTACCTGGGACCCATAGCTAGCTAATGCCTAAGGATTATTTCCCATTATTTGTGCTCACTAGATATTTTTTGCTTACTGTCGGAATACGGTATGAGTGGCTGGAAAATTTATTAGATTTGGAATTTATTTTAAAAGTGTTTATTATTTAAATTATATCACTAGAAAACTATTTTTATTTAATGTTACATCTTTTAGAAATTGTAACTAGCATTTCATGTTTTTTAAAACATTCATGAGTTTCGTCATTAAATGTTTATCCTATGGAATCTATTAGTTGTGGTATCCTATTGGACTTTGTATCACACTCTAGTTACACCCTTGGGTGTAAGTAGACTTGGTTATTTTTGTTGTCGCAGGTTGGGTATAGTTTTTAGTTCTTGGGGATCGGGTTCTAGCAGGTCCTTGGTCGTGAAGTCTTGTGGAGATGGCTTGAGGGTGGTTCCCCTTTCCATGAGGGTTCTTGGGATGTTCCCTTTTGGTTTTGTACCTTTGTTATAGTCTTTTTGAGTTATTTTAAAATATGTAATTCAGTTCGGGTTTTTTGTAAAATATTGTTTGGATTGAAAAATCCAGTTTCGTTTTATTGGATTCTTTGGTTGTTTTATGTGTATAAACTCAGGGAAATCATTCCCAATTTTTATTTTATGATACCCAGGCACATATTCCAGCTCGTGGGGATTAGAAACGCCCTTCGAACCTTGTTACGGGCTGGGTCGAGTGTTGGTTTTGATGGCGACCAGATTCGGTTCGTGAGACTGAGTAAGTAGCCTCCCAGTAGAAAAATATATTTTTGGATACTAAATGTTGATGCAGCTCTAGAATAGTTGTACCTAACAGTAATAACCCAGGAAAGTTCACATTTTTTATTGACTAGATCACCATCTAGTGAATGAAAAAATTCTATATTACACACTTGGTTTCATAAACATGAGGAGTATGGTTTATTATGTTCACAAGGAATTAATAAACCATTACAAAGAGAATAAAAAAATTCCCATAAAATTTTATGTTAGGAAATAGATAATGTATTACATAGATTGAAACATAAAAATTATTATGCTTTGGAATGTATCATATTTATTATTTATCCCATCAATGTTCATAGTTTCCCTATTGTTTGTTTTTTAGTTTAATTATTCTAATAACTATGTCACTTTTGGAATATATAAATGATAAGATATAGAATAAAATATTTAAATGCAGGCTTATTGTCCATTCATGAACATCAATTTTCTAACATGGTTATGGTTTCATTAATTTTTTACTATCGTGAAGCTTTACTATAACTATTCAAATAAAAAAAAGAAACATGGAAGTTGTGATATCTGATAAAATTGAAAATGGGGAAATTGTATCATCCCATGTGTATAACTTATCCCATTTCCTTATTTTTTATCTAAACTTCCCAATAATCCTTGTGATACTCCCTTCATCATAATTCTATGAAATTATAGGTATGGTGTTTGATTCTATATATAGTGACCGTAAAAATTATTGAGAGAAAGAAATCACTATATTTATAATGAATATCCCTCTTTTTATATATATTTTTATCAAATATATGTTTAACGATGACATTTTCACATATTATTACCTGACTCTTAAACATAAATATCCAATAGTTATAACACAAGTATTGTAAAGGCCTAGTGTATTTAGAGGGCTGGTAAATAATATATAAAAGGAATCTAAATAATTTTATCATTATTTTCTCCTCTATATTGATATTTTAAAATCTATTAGGGATCATAAATCTTCATGGAAGAACATATGAAATATATAAATAAAGGGGTGTTCTTAAAAGACTAGTAAGGGAATAAACATGATAAAGATACCAAACATGTGACTTGAAGGTATAAAATGATATCATAAAAGGAATGGTGAATGAGTAAAAAATTGGAAGCACAACATAATGATCATGGTATAATAAACTCATGTAAATATGAGTAAGTGTAAATTACATAAAACATTACATCGACAGATGTCAAGGATAACTACCATGACAACATAACATAGTGGACAAATGCCCATATTGGATTTGGTTCACTCCCTAATCTCATAGATGATGCCTCATGAGACTAAAATATAATGTAATTCATTATGGAGACATAATTAATATCATACCTAGAACATTAATTTAATGTACATTCATATATATTCCACATAATGATATCAATCATTGGTAAAAATGTAATTATTACTCATGCAAGGAAATAGGTTTCATAATCTTATCTCGTAATATAATCAAAAGATATTCCTTAGAGATGGAATTTGATAGATATTATAGGGAATGAATTACCTCATCAATGTAAGGGGTAATAATTTCATTATACCAATTAGAGGTATATATATAGAATTTAGAGTCATTACATAACTATAAGTAGAGATAAAGTGTGTTAGAGAGATAATGGTCATAACCCAAATAAAAGAGAGGGTTATAAATATCCCATACCATGAGCCTGATTTATCATGTATGATCTTTATCTATCTGAATAATAAAATTAAGTTAATTATATACATGTATAAGAAGATTTTTCAATCTTATTTCTCCTTTTATTTTATTCATTACCATGACATATTAACTTTCTTAAGCAATTAATTTCACATTGGACGTTTAAACAAAAAGTGGATAATATGTCCAAAATCACTTTGGTGAGTTGACTAAGGTAAAAAATATAATTAATTAATCATCTAAGAAATGGTAAACATGAAATAATTATTACTTTTATACAAAAATTATATTTTTTAAAATTTTAAAGAAACAATTTTATTAAAAATGAACTATGTTGCAATCATGGAGATAGTAGGCCTAACGTACACATGAGTACCATTTAAATTTATCAACGACAATGATGGATATATGGTAGGTTTTATTTTTAATTCACATAACTTTAATTATTTCATAAATATAATATTATTTATTTAAATACCCTTATTCATACCATTCGTGTGTTATGGTAATAAAAATTAATCAAGTCATTCTGCGACGTAGTTTTCCATCAAACACAAGGAAGAATTTATCAATTATTCAATTATTCATATAGTATGTAATAATATGATATATTTTCCATAGAAAATTTTTTATATAATTAAACATCTATATATACATTGAATTAATCCTTGTTACTTTCCTTGTAAAGAGTAAGTGATAGACAAATCGCATCGCTTCCTGAGGCGGTAGTCTATTGTACACATGGGAGACATTATCGTATTCTATATAGAATGGAAGGTAAGATGGAATATGTGATACAATAATCTCGTAAGTATTTTTATATCATAAATATTATACATAATAATTAAATACATCATTATGTTAAGTCATGATAAGTGGTGAAGTAAAAACAATTTCATTGGTTCACGAGGAGGGATAGTCCAACGTACTCACGATCAACTATTTAGTTTCCCATTTGAGGGAGAAGAATATGACTATAGATCCTCAAAAAACATAAAAATATACCATTATATGGAATATAATTTGTTTTTATATTATTATGGTTTAATATTATTTGAATAATGAGGATTAAGTAAAATAAAATTTTCGGTTAAGGATGTTTTTCTTCTTCGGAAAATATCTTTTATATTAAACAAAAATAATTATTATGCTGGATTTAGGATAAAAATAAGTGTGGAAGGATGATGGTTTTTAATTAGGTGAGTTGTTTGGGTTTTTATTATCAAAATTAATTGGTTTTTTATATCTAGAAAGTAGAGGAAATGGGTGGCCTTTTATAAGTGGGGGACAGGATAACCTTGATTGTTTTGAAAAGAAAGAATTTCGCCCACATTGTTTGGATGCCACAAGGATATATAATGGATAATTTTCAAACCATAAAGATATAAATTATAAATATTACAATAAAATAGGAATTATAAAAGTTTTTAGTTATCTTTAACCATTATATTAATAGTTTAACCTCGGGTAAACATGTTTTTACCTTAACCGCATTAACTACTTTTTACTATTTTCCATATTTATTATGGTCAAAAATTAAGATTTACATATTATATAACATAAATTATTATAATTCCAAATATGAATTACAATTTTATAAATTCATATCATAGAAGTAGAAGAAATTAATGTATAATTAAACTCATTAAAGTGTCGCAAAAATGGGTTTCTAAAAGAAAATCTTTTAAAAGTTGAAAATGTTTTTAGATGAAAATTCAATATGAAATCAGTCCCAATTATATACTTTGGATTAAATAATATATATTTTAAATAATTTTACATTTCAAAAAACATTAACATAAAATTTTTCATGTAAATTATTTAATCGAAATGGAATATTTTAATAAAAATATGTATTCTTTATTATTTTTCGAATAATGATAAATTTTAGAAAAATCCCAAAAAAATAAAAAAAAGATAATTTTGATATAATGATTTAATAAATCATGTTATTTTGTTACACTAAATTCTCTATATTTATGAAAAATATATTTTAAATTATTTTTTCAAATCATGACTAAATAGCATTTAGAAAAAAAACAATTTTAAGGAAAAAAACGTTTTTTATTTTAAATGACTCTTATTTTATTTATAATTAGTATATAACCATTGAATATATTTTATGCATGTATATATCAAATAATTTTTTATAATTTATTAATTCATTCTCATACTCGCTAACATAATGGTTAGGTTATAATGTCCATGTTTAAACAATTGAGTATCGTGTTTTATTTAAACCCAATATTACGAGTATCATAATATATTGAAGGGATGGAATTTTCCTAAAAACAATACATGATAAAGTCTCATGGTTTTACATTCCCCCAACCCCTATATAATTTTACCCAAAAAATTAATATTACATACTAATGTTAAAATTGGTGAGGATACATCAATTGCATCACCTATTTTGGTTCCCAAGATGCTTCCTCAAACATGTGGTTTCACCACAGTGCTTTGACAAGGTGAAATTTCTTATTTCATATAACTTTATCTCAATAATTATTTACCTTTATTGTATTTTAATCGTATTAAATTCATATCTCTAATGGTAAAATATCCAGATTCAGTTAATTTAAGGGGTCTGGTATATAGTTCCACAAGAGGGATATATGGAACACATCATGTACTTTATATAGGTTAGGTGGGAGGGATGGTTGGTAGGTCTCCCCTAAAATGTGATCAAGGATATAAAATAGATTTACACATCTAGGACTCATCGTTCCCTTCATCCCACACCTCTTGTATTTCTTCCTCGTGAAAATATATAAGAACTCCTTATCTCATCCCTCAAACTCATGGTCTCATTGATAGTTATCGGTATAGGTTTTATATCTCAGTTTCATGGATTTCAAGTTGTTATGAATTTTTTGGATCTCCTCTTTCATTTAATAGTAGAGATCAGGTTCCATAAACTCCAACACTCTAAATTCATACCATCGTGTTGGAGTTTTATTTTACTTCCTATAGAGAGCCTCCTAAGTTGATATATTAATTCTATAATTGAAATGATAGTTATATGAGAAATATACTAGGGGAAGGTTTTGATACTAAAATACATTGAAATAAATTAAATAAGACCTCATAATATCATCAAGAACATAGATAGTTGTATTAGTTTGACCATCCCTTTTACGGTGACAAGCAGTGATGAGACTGAGTTTTGTATTCAACGCTTAATAAATGATTATCTAAAACATTAAGGTAAACCTCAGATCTTGATGAGATAAAATAAATAGTGGAAAACCTTTAAATGATACATATTTTCTTAGGTATATCTTAGTGATCTAGTTAAGAGACAAATATTTCTTGGTATCAATGAAATGTGCCAAATTTGTAAGACATGAACTATAAATCAGATGGAATTATTGCTTATAAGTGTCTTGGAAGTCCTATGATAAAATACATGGTTATGTTTTTCAATTTATATACTAATATAAGAAATGGTTCTATCACACACTTATACTATTTTCAATCTTACATGACTTGTTTGTATACCAAGCCTCGAGATTCAAATTCTACAATATCCCTCTTCATGTAATCCCACAATATATTTTTCTTTAAATCTCTTTACATAATAATACAACATAGATTAATAGATAATGATGATTTGCGTACATCATATATAATATCCATATTCATCAATAGTTTTTATGGGACACATATCCAGTCTGCAAATCTTATAACTCTATTTTCACCAAAGATGATCTCTGGATTATTTTCTCCATTTTTTATAGCACCCCATCCTATTTCTAGGCCACATTCATCATATCAATAATTGATGGATGATAATATATTTGAGAAAGGTAGGATAAATATTCTTATACTATTCCAATATTCTTATTTTTAAAATCTATTAATATTGAACCAATCTCAATTCTCATCATTGACAAAATCATCAAATCCTTTTTACTTAGCGCATCATCCACTTTTTTTTCTTTCTCATGGTGGAAATGGATTTAGTATTCATATTACATGATCATCTATAAACATATTCATTGGTTCATGTTATTCTCATTCTATGTGAATATAGATTATAGACTCTTGAGATCCATATATATTTCAAAAAAATCCCATAGAGATAATGTTGCGAGATCATTAATGTAAATATTATTGCAGCCAACCCACAATCAGGTGTCGGATAATTATTATCTTAAAATTTCTTTTTTTTGGATGTGTAGGTTTTCAATTTAACATCATACATTAATTTATATCCCAACCCATTCATTGAATCATCAATGTATACTATAAAAAGTTCTCGACTTGATGGTAGCATAAGAACTAGTGTCATGATAATGTAACGACCCAAAATATTATTAATGGATTTTACTTCTTATAATTATGTCATTAAATGCATATATCACATGGAGATCATAAAAAACATTATTATCTTAAATTTATAATTATACCAAAGTAATTAAATAAACTAATAATTATTTCAAATATTACAGTGGGACAACATATGTAAAATAAGATAATAATAATGGGAAATTTTGGATCTTCATTATCCACTAGAATGACCACACTCATAAAATAATATTTTAAAATAAAAAAAATATTTTATAATATAATATTATTTTTATAGATAAAATTATAACTATAAAATTAATTTAAAGTAAAACTTAATAAATAGTGAATGAAATATGTGTTATTTATTGAAATTAAGAATCCTATATGTCCACTATAAATCTGACAATTGGACTAGTAATATGACCATTTGAAATAGTAATCTAGCCATTAAAATAGAAACCTCACCTATAAATGTATAAAATAAAATTTTGGAGTCTAATAAATGAAAATATAATATAACTATATAATAGTATAAGTAAATACATTTTTTAAAAATGATAAATTAAGTGTTTTTATTTTCAAAAAACGTAATTTTTTATTTATAATTTTATAATAAATATAATGATTTAAAATAAAATTAATTTTTAAAAAATAGATTCATAAATTAATATTTTTATTTATTATAATTATAATATATTTTTATGAGACTGTATTTATTTTTTCAAAGGGTCATAAAATCAATTATAATATTAAAATCGGGTTTTTGACAAAAAATGATGATTTAATTAAAAATTATATTAATCATATATAGTAAATTATTTTCAAAAAATTTATTCCCTTTTTGAAATCTATATGTCAAGAAATATTTAGGGTGATGTTTTTTGATTTTTCCAAAATAGTTGATTTTTTTGTGAAAAGTGAAATATGGTAATTCACAGTATTAAACATTATAAGATAAATACCAAGATTTTTAATTCATGGATGATGTAATTATGTTATAAGAATAAATTATCTCAAAACCTTATTCAGTATTTACATTTTTTACTTATAATAATCAAAACTATTGATATCCTTAATCCAAAACAATAAAGTAATTAATATAATAATCAAAAACACCCCTCTCCTCCCCTATAAGTACCACCCTTTCTCTTCACACCCTCTAAGCCTTATAGATTATCAATATTCTTCTCATTTCCATTACCAAGTATCTTCCCCACATCAAAAATCAATGGTTCTCAACAAAATAAAAAACCCAAGTGCCTTATGTAGGATCTCAAGGAGATGATATTCAAGAGGTAAAATCATTTTTCTTTCTCTTTTAAATTATTTATATCCTATATTTTATCCTCACCAACCCCCATTCAAAGTATCATGATAACTCTAGTATCAAATATATATATATATAGTAATTTTATTTTGTTAATAGAATATCCATCATCAAATCTCTTCTCTTCTCCTTTTATACTAAAAATGAAAACATCATCTATGATATATCAGTTCACTGCCATCAAGGTAGATGAGTTTTTTTACTTACCATGATCAAGTCTATTCATAAAACCATTATTATGGTTAAAAATTATTTTAATATTTATATTATAACTTTTTTAATGTTCTAGAACTAATATATAGATATAATATTAAATAAAATGAAACTACATCATGATGATCATAAAAACATCCAACATAAACTAAAGAATTATCATTAATGATTTAAAAAATGATTCCTCCTCATACCGGAAAAATAAATTATATATGGTACCACTAAAACTTATGGAAGTTAATAAATTCCATATAATGGCTCATATGGATATTTATTTACATTCAAAAAGACATTCCATAATTATACCCAAGTTAACCAATCACAAAACTATGAAATAAACTCTCTTAAAATAAAGAAATTGATCTTTATAACACATTGAAATGGTAATAAATAAATGTAATAAAATTATAATAAATAAAATAAATGTGTCAAATTTTTATAATTAAATAATTATTGATTATAATTTTTTTATCCGGGATATTAAGTGCAAGTGCAGTAATCATTCGTACATAAAGAAAGGAATCTCTCTGAACATCCATTTTTCATCCAGTTATTCCTACATTCCATTTACCCAAATGTATTTATTAATTATTATTATATAATTATTATAATATTTTATTTTATGATCCACACATGTGTACTTATTTCAATTCTTCTTTCATTTATGTGAAAATACGAGTTTCAAAATGTTACATTCTCAATTCCTTCTGATAAGCAATACCTATTAAAGGGAACTTCATTTTTTATTACCCATTTTCATGTACACTATATAAACTATTTTAAGACACTAATATTTTTCTAAAATCACTCTTTCAATAATAAAAACTATTTTAGTTCATTTCTAGATTTATAAAATCAGTTCACCATTTTTCTCGTTAAGGAGTCTTTAATATTTTTCCATAAACCGCACTAGAGTGGCTAATTTATAAAGTTTCAAAAACACAATTTTTAATGAGTTCACATCAGTTGGACATAATTATATAAGAAATTTTCCTATTTAAATTATATTATTGTCTATAAATGAATATTTCCCATCTTTCTTAGTTACCATTATTATTCAACCTTTTTTATTCCATATGACATGATTGTGAAAAACATTTATTTTCATGGGTAACCATTATTTTTACTCCATAGGTTTGATTCTTTTTGTGTAACAAATTTGTATTAACATGTTATAATGGGTTTGACTAGATAGCAATATAATTAATTGGGTAATGTTTAGTCACATGATATGTCATGTTTAAAATTAGCGAGTACACCTAATCCATTATGGGACTTTATCTACCATGGGATATAGTCTTGGTTATTAGCCTTGATTCATTTAATTTTATGTTATATATTTTCTACCACTTTCCAATATTTCCATGATCATATGATTCTCTGTTCCATTTTTTATGATTCCATATGTGCCTTAATGACCTATTCCTTTTATGTTATCATGTCATTCCTTTTAACTCTTGTTATATTTTACATTACCATGTTAATTCTCTTACTGGTATTTTTTTCACATACCATTTTTCTATTTATTCCCTAGGTTATACTATAGAATATGTATAAGTTGAAAGAATGCTATGAGGTCATTATGAAGACAAATAGAAATACATATTATTATAGTTTCATTCTTTCCAATCATTAACATATTCTTCCAAATACACATGAATTTTAAATCCTTGGTTTGTATTTCATTATAAACTTTGATAAAAATATTGTCAGAATATTTGTATGGTGTATTATTTATATAGTTGGAATCAGATCCCGATCTAGTTATTTTTGGGGATTAGAACTAGAAAACTTTTGTAAGAACCCTATGGATAATTCTATCACCACGAATAACCTATATAGAAACTTATAGAATCATATGTTAGGATATAATTTTCATGTATAATTTATTTCTTCTAGGTTTATAGTTTCATTTATATATGATCATTAGATAAGTAATTAAGAACCCTAATTTTTTGCTAACTTTCTTTAGTTTATAGTGGGGAGTAGGAGAACCTGTGTTAATTAATAATGTGATAAGAACTGTGATGACTGTCATAATGAGATTTCAAACCTGATGGAAATGGGATCCAAGATCAATATAAAAATATAGGCTTAGTTTGATCAAGTTATGAATAATAACTTGAATAATTTGAAATGACCCTCTTCACCTAAGAAAGTGAATGTTGGTTTTGAATATTTTATTCCAAAAATCCCTCTTATCATTATTATATATTTGAATCCCCTCATTATGGAATAATTCATTAACTCTATTGAGAAGATATTTTATTACCATTAATGTTCGGAATTTGAGAAAGTTGTACTAGTGTTCTATCATTTTAAGGTTAAAGTTTATCAGTTTTGGACACTGATCAAGATCATAATGTCTTAGGAGTAAATTGATTCCATGATTTGGAAAGGATACAGGAAAATATTTTTCAATGAAAATTTTCCCTAAATTCTCCATATTAAGATAGAGATATAATTCCTATAACTAAATGAAAATAATGATGAGTCTATGAGGAAATACAAGGAATATTTTTTAAGGATTGCATGATATGTCTTTTTATTTTTTATTAACATTTAATGCATGGATGGTCATTTATTTTTTAGATTAAATTTGATTATGTTAACATCCTTGGTGATTAGAGACTTTTATAGATATATTGATATTGTTCATTATCCCCTAATGGATGATATCGATATTGGTGACTCTCAATATTCTCATGGGATTAGAAATAAATAGAGTAAAATGAAGTTTATTATGGGGGATCAATAGAAAAATCCCATGAAGGAAAGAAAAATCAATATCCCACAAGTCAAATGTGCTGAATGAAGCATCCTATGAACTATCTAATGGGAACTATGATATACTTGAAATATGGGATATTAGGGAATAAAGATATTTTTTTACAAATGTATTTGAAGAATCATAGTAATGTAGAAAAAGAAAGAAAGGTTCAGATAAACACTCATCCCTTCATGTTGTGTGTAAAATGCAAGGAAAATAGGAATTATGCATTCCAATGACCTATGTTAAGGGTGGTTGGAGAAAAAAGAATGACATCCAAGGTATCAAGGAAGTGAATATTATATCACTAATAATTAGGAGGATCCTAAAAATTATGTGGCGATAGGTAGGAAGGATATACATTCATGAATTATGAGCAAACTACTTAATTCTGTTTATATAAATTCATTAATATCATAATGGTTTAGTAGAACAATTCGAACACCACCTCAATGTATGAATGTTCAGTTATCTATGAGAATATTTAATGTGGAAAATAATATATCTAATGTAGATAACTCCTCATTGGTTAATGATTGTGGACTGATCCTCCTATAAAATCTTTTCATACTTCCTTTAGCGATATTTGATTCTATATTGGGTCTGGATTTTTTATCTATATACAAAGGATATAACAATTTTTAGGAAAGGAAAATAAATCTTCACATACTAAGGTATCCTCAAATTATTTATAATTATAAGGAGGGGGATTAATCTAATTCAGAAGTATTATCTCAATTGTGGATATTATTTCATTTTGACCAAGTATATAGAGCACAAATGATTGATACAAAAGAGAGGATCATGCTCAAAGACATGACCAACGTGAGGGGATAAACTGATGTGTTCTCTAGATAATTTATTAGTATTCCTCCTGAATTAGAGTTTCATTAATCAATTGAACTTATACATAGATCTTTGCACATATAAAACCCACCTTATAGATGATCCACCATAGAGTTAGATGAACTAAATCAAATTTTATAAGAGAATCTTAAAAAGGGTTTTATGCTCTCGAGTGCTTCACCATGGGGTGTGTTATTCCTCTTCATCAAGAAGAAGGACTGATAATTGAACCATTTCATTGATAATTGTGAGCTCAGCAAAATCAGGATAAACAAAAAGGAACCCCTACAATGGATAGATGACTTTTTCAATTGCCTACATTGGGACAAGTATTTCTCTGAGGTGGAACTTCAGTCAAGATATCTCTATTTAAAGGTGATGAATTATGATATTCCCAAGACTACCTTACGGATGAGGTTTGGACATTATGAGTTCATTGTTATTCTCTTAGGACTCTCTAATTATTCATGAATTTTAATGGACCTAATGAATTTATTATTTATAGATTACCAAGAAAAATATGTGGTACACATTATTGATGATATTTTGATATAATCTAAATTCAAGGAGGAATATGGGGAGTATTTGAATACTATAATAAATACATTAAAAAGGGGGAAAATAAAATAAATGTAAAGTAAATGTGTGTTCTGTATGGAGGTACTATCATTCTTGTAGCGTGTTATCATTAGAAAAAGAATATATATGGACTCCTATAAAAAAAATTGAGCAGTGGCCCAAACTAGTATCTGTAATAAAGATCCATTATTTCTATGTTCTATCTAGGTGTTACCAAATATTTATGGGAAAAATATTATGATTTTAAAAGATACTAACCAAGATGAATATAATGGGATTATTGATTTTATAGACCAGATAATAAGGAGACTTCTTCAAAGAGATTAAAAATAAGGTTATCACTACAGTAGTACTTACACTACCAACACATGGGGAACTATTTTTGGTATATAGTGATGCTTTAAAATGGTCTTGGGATATGAAATGATGCAAAATGATAATGTGATTGACTAAACCTAAGGTAAGATGAAATTTTCTCTGAAAAAACTATCCCACATGGGATTTGGAGTTGGAATTTGTGATCTTTTCCCTGATAATATGGAATTATTATGTCTATGGGAAGAATTATGAGATATATACCGATCACAACAACCTCTATCTTATATTCAAATATAAGGAGCAAAATATGATCTAGATAAAATGGTTAATCATATCATATATTATGACTTCTCAATCTACAATCATCTTGATAAATTATACAAAGTAAAAGATGATCTAAATAGAAAGGATCATGTAACATTATCAATTATTAGAATTGATAAGAATAAAATCATCTTAGACTTTCAAAGGATGAACACAAGAATCATAATAAAAGGAACATCATCATTACTTTCTCAAATTAATTTTCAATCATCTCTTTTAGATAATATATATGATCATCTGTTAAATAATGATGAAATGTGTTGAAGATTGAAGAAATAAAAAATGGGAAATCCAAATAATTCAAAATTGACCAGGAAAGTGTTGGATTTGGGTCATGGCTATGTGTACCATAAAATTATAAGATAAATAAATTGATTTTAAATTATCCACATATCGTGACCTTATCTGTCAACCTAGAAAGAATAACTATGTGTCGATATCTATAAGAACAATATTGATGGGACAGTATAAATATAGAAAACACTAAATATATATTAAACTGTCTGGTATATCAGAAAGTGAAGGATGAACATAAAAATTCTTTGGTGATGATGCAACCATTACTTATACCTATATTGAAATATGAAAACATAATAATGGAATTTGTCACTGGACTTCCACATACATCTAGAGGAAATAATTCTATATGTTTCATTGTGGATCATCAAAAAAAGACTGGTCACTTTATTATGATTTTATAGGACTTCTCACATGACAAATTTCAATGGATATACATCAAATAAGTAGCGAGGTTGTTTAGATTATGATTAATGATTATATTCTGTTGTGATTTGATGTTTACCTCCAATTATAGAAAATTCTCTATCATTCTCTAAATACTTATTTGAAATTTAATATGGATTATCACCACCAAACTATTGACCAATATGACTATACAATTCAGAACTTGGAATATATCGTAACAGCATGATCGATGGACTTCCAAGGAGGGTGGGACCAACATATTCTAATAGTCAATTTTTATTACAATAATAGTTTCCACTCATGAATCAAAATGTCACCATAAGAATCCATTTTTAGTAAATGATGTATAACACTTCCATACTGAGATGATTTTGGTGAACATAAGATCCAGAGAAGAGATATGGTCTTGGAAATGAATGGAAATGAGAATACCACATAGAAACATATATGGGTTACCTAATGTTAATAGAATAAATATATAGATCATCATCTTCGAGACATAGAGTTTGTGGTTGGATACTTGGTATTCCACTACATTTATCGATGGAATGGGGTTTATAGATTTGGGAAGAAAGGCACTAAGTCTGAGATACATCGAACCCTTCTAGATTCTTAATCACGTTACAGATGTGAAATATCAACTAGTACTTCCACCAACCATGTCTCAAGTACATAATATATTGCACATATCCCACATGAGGAAGTACATACTAGATCCCTCACATGTACTAAACTCATATTTTTTACACCTACAATATGATCTCTCTTATAAGGACCAATTGGTGAAGATCGGGGGTCATAGAGATAAAGATATACACAACAAGACTACTCCCCTAGTCTAAGTACTATACAAGAACATAAAATATGAAGATATGACATGGAAACTTAAGGAGGAAATGAAGAATAAGTTCTATAACTTTTTTCACCTTAGTATTTAAAACTAAATTTTGAGGGAGAAATCTCATAAGGGGTTAGAATGTAATGACCCAGAATTTTATCAATGGAATTTTTTTTATTTTAATTATCTCATAAAACACATACATCTCAAAGAAAATCCTACTAAAATAGAATTCAAATAAATTAATATTGAAACGTTAGTCAGAAAATGGAGCAATAATAATGATAAATATTATAACGGGATAATAAATATAATATAATATAATATGAATGGGAAAATCGGGATCTGCTCGACCCACTGGAATGACCACGCTCATGAACAAAGAGAAAGAAATAAAAAATAATTTTAATAAAATAGTATTATTTTTTATGATAAAATTTTAAATATTACCTCAATATAATGAAAAACTAGATGAATAATGAATGGAATGAATGGTATTTATATAAATTTAGGAACCTATATCATTGTTATAAATATGACCATCGAAATAGTAATTTGATAGTTGGGAATATTAATCTAGATGTCAATATAATAACCTCACCTATAAAAGAGTAAACTAATATTTTGGTATATTATAAATGAAATTATAATATAATTATATCTTAGTATAAGTAAATAAATGTTTTAAAAATGATAAATTATGTGTTGGTAATTTTGTAAAACATAAATGTTTATTTACCATTTTGTAATTAATATAATGATTTAAAATATAATTCATTTTCATAAAATATATTTTTAAATTAATGTTTTTAATATTATAATTATTACATAATTTTGTGATACCTTAACTATTTTTTTAAGGATCATAAAATCTATTATAATATTAAAATCGGTATTTTTCAAATAAATAATAAATTTAATTAAAAATTAAATATATCATATAAAAAAAATTATTCATAAAATAGACTCCATTTTCAAATATACATGTTGGGAAATAGTTTTAGTGAATTCTTGGTATTTTTCTAAAATAGTTGAATTTTTGTGCATAGTGAAATATGGTAATTTATAGTATTTAACAATATAAGCTAAACACATAAATTTTTATTCATAGATGATGTATGTACTATGTAATCATTAACTATATCAAAAAAATCATTATTTACTATATTTATTCATATGAATCATCATTATAGATAGTCTTGAGAAAAAATAATGAACTAATGAATATAATAATAAAAAACACCACTCTCTGCCCCTATAAATATGTTCTCTTCTCCTCACGCCTTATAAGACCAATAGATTTTCAGTATTCTACTAAATTACATTCCCAATCCTCTTCTACAAGTATAATATTTTCTGGTATCAACATAATATGAACCCCATGTTCCTTAAGGAGGTTCTCAATGATACGATATTCAATACATAAATCTTATTTCATTCTATTTTAAATTATTTATTTATAATAACTTATCCTCATCTCCCCTATACAAAGTAATATGATAACTCAAATATCATATATATACTATAATTTAATTTTCTTAATTGAATTTTCATCATCAAATCTCTTCTCTCCTCATTTTTTTTCTAAAAATTAAAACATCATCTATGATCTGTTGGTTCGCCGTAATCATGGATGGCAAGTTTCATTTTCCATTATCGCCTCCATGGCTGGTCATAAAACCATTATTATGGTTAGAAAATTTATTATGTTTATTATAATTTTTCTCATGTTATGGAACAAATATCTAAATATAATATTAAATAAAATGAAAATACATAGTGAGAATTTTAAAAACGACCAAAATAAAATATAAAGTTATAATTTATGTTTTATCAAATGAATCATCCTTATACCAGAACACGAAATGATATATGGTAAAATTTAAACATATAAAATTTCATTAGTACCTTATAATATCACATTGTATATATATTTCCATTCAAAAAGAACATCCATAATTTTATATAAGTTAACCAATCATGAAACTGTCAAACAAACGCTCCTAGAATATTATAATTAATCTTTATAAATCAGAGAAATGGTAAAAATAAACATTGAAAAATTACAATAAATAAAATACATATATAATATATTATTAATTGATTAATTAATGAATCTAATTTTATTACCTAGGACCGGAAGTGAAAGTTAAGAACTCATTCAGACATAAGGTAAAGGATCTCTCAGAACCTCCATTTTTTCGTCAGGTTACACTTTCTCTCACATTAACACAATTTATTTATTAATTATTATAATATAATTCTCATAAATTAAGTTTATATGTTCCAAAAATATTGATCTAGTTCAATGAAAATTTTTTATGGGAAAATACATGTTTTAAATGGTTCTATTCTCAATTCATCTCTATAAGTACGCCTGATTAAGGGGAACTTCTTTATTTCTTACCTATTTTCTGGTACACTCCATAAAAGGTTTTAATCGACTAATATTTTCCTAAAATCACATATTTTTTCATTAAAAAATAATTTTTCCATTTATCATTTTATGAAAACATTTATTCTTTTCCCTCTATAAATACTCTTTAAAATTTTCCCTTAAACCTCACTAATGTGGCTCATTTCTATAATTTCTTAATCACTCAATTTGATGAATTCACATTAGTTAAACATTATTATTCATAATATATTATTATTTTTAGTTTAATATTTTCCATAAATTATTTAATCTAATCATTCATTGAGACCATTATTATACACCGTTTGGTTATGCCTTATGACATGATTACAAAACTAATTTTATTCCATGGGTAATCCTTATTTTACTTCTTATGTTTGATTCATTGTGTTGGAAAAAAATGAATGAACATATTATGATGGGTTCACCCAGTTGGTTCTCAAATTAGTAGGGTAATGTTTAGTCTCATCATACTTCACGTATGAAATTAGGGAGTAAAATTAATCTATCAAAGGACTTTTTCCACCATGAGTTATAGTCTTTAAAGTTAATCTTGACTCATGTTTATGTCACGCTATATGTTGTCTCCACATTACAATATTTCTATGATTATATGATTCCATGTTACATATTTTATTATATCGTATGTCTAATAATGAGTTATTCCTTTTATGTTGTCATTTTATACCTTCTATCCCATCTTATATGCTTCGTTCCCATGTTTATTCCCTTACTTGGCTTTTTAGCTCATCTGTTTTCTCTATGTATTTGACACATTAACTTATAAATATGTGGACTCCATATGTAATTTTAGATATCATTATTATTATTATTATTAAGATTTTTTATTTTTTATTCATAATTTCTATGTATGTACCTAGTCTGCAAAAGAAACTAGACTTTTCAATCCTTGGTTTTTATTTCATTATTAATTAAGAATAAAATCATGTGATAATATATATATATAATTCTAGGGACTCTATAGATAATAATATTCTTAAAATACTTAATACTCCCTTCACATTCACTAGCCCAGAAAAACATTACCCCCTTCCTTGTTATCTTGTTTTATGGAATTAAAAATTGGGGGGAAACTCACAAATCATTGGTAATAACCAGAAATTCCATGGAAATAACCAATATCTATTATAGATGCTTATATAACTGATTAATCTATTGTGTTTTCCTATAAAGGTTAGTAGATATCCCTTTTTGGTTATAATATTCCAAAATAATAATACTTATATCATCCATAACTCACATTTACTATACTTTTCATATAGAATCTCTTTTCTCGTTTCCTTTAGTACAGTATTCAAATTCTCATCATACCCCTCCTTACCCTTAGAGTATATCTAAATATTATCTGAAAAGGATACACAAATTTTTCAATTTAATACATATTGACTCTATTAATTAGGTATGTATTGATTATTTCAGCCTTAGTGATTCTAAAAACCATCACTATGAACTCATAGTGTTCATCCCATTTTCAAAAGGATGTTTTGGGAATATCTTACTTATTCACCATTAATTTTTGATGTCCTAATTGGAGGTACACATTAGAGAAATATCAATCCCCATGTTGTTCATCAAACAATTAAATAATATTTTTTAGGATATACTTGTTCTTTATCATTATTATCTTTAGCTCACAATAATAAATGAGTAGGCGCATTCACTTGTCCTTCTTCTTTTCAAAAATGATTTGTTTACCCCTTGGTGAATAACTTAGGTATATAAATCAATTATCTTAATTCTCATGTAGTTTATTATTTATCTCCTCAAGTTAAATAATGTAAATTCTATATGTATTCTTATATATTGGAAAATATCTAGGTATCATCTTGATTGTAAACTGAACCACCTTGCAAGGAGGAATACTGAGAAACTCTTAAAAAATGAATCTATATAATCCTTAAAAATGGGAATTTATTATAAAATGATCCTCTACATAGTATCAATCATTTGATCAAAAAGCGATTTCCCAATAGTAAAAAATATACATTCTTTAGATGATGACCCAAAGGATATTAATCCACCTCCTTGTACTTCTATATAATCATGGGGTTCTTTAGGATTTGAAGAGCTATATAATTCTCTTGACATTTTACATTGAATCTATATAAGGAAATCCAAGTTGTGCCTAGATTTATATCAAATCCCACTAAAGGAATCATCAAAATGTATGTTCTAAACATTAGCTTAAAAATATGTATATTGCTGATTTACATGCATAGGATGCAATAATTTACCCATTTTTTATCTTCACTAATAACTCAAAATCCATGTTTTGAGTTTTTCTTGAATAGCTATACTAATCTTATGTGATATCAAAGAATGAATAGAACTAGAATCAAAAAACATTTTTTCTATTCTTGAATGAATATTTACTGTACCTATCACCTATTCATTGTCGGAATCCACCTCCATATTTCTTATGGAATAGTAATTCCCTGTCTTTATAGGCCATAGATGTTGTTTTTGTTTATTTTCATCAAACACCCTTGGCTTAGTGCTTTTGATTTCATAGTATCCTTATTCCATCAAGTTGAAACATTGGAAAATATATTGAGGGTTGGGTGGATAATTCCTTTCTTACATTACATGGGTGGTTTTATCATGTGGAAATAAATGGATGGGAGGACTTCCTTCCGACAACAAAATCTTTTACTTGACCCCTTTATAAAATTTCCAATATTCTTCTTCCAATGCTTTTGAAAAGTGGGATGTTGGAATTTGATACCACCATGATATTTATCCATAATATCACTAGATATAAACTTTGTTTTCCTCTTTTTTCCTGTATGATCTTTGAGGTTCACTAATCTCTATCTTTACATTGATGGAACATCATACAATTTCCTCATAGCTATTGATTTCTCAAATTGTGAATGATTTTTTCCAAAATGGATTTATCCCACAAAATAAGTGGTCAACATTAGTTTTAAGGGAGATAAAAATAGTAAAAGTTTTATAATTAAAGTTTTATGATATTTTATTCATATGTATTAATACATACATAATCCATTTTCATGAGACTATAGAAGTCCAATTCCAATTTATGTTACAGTATTCCAGTAAAATATTTGTTGAAAATACTACTTTTGAAATTCCTTCTAATCTATCTCTTTGTTATGTTACTTGGGTTACTTATGTTTTATTAATGTCCACCATTGATTAGTTTCTCCCTCCACATCCATTGAAACCTCCTCCTAGTCAAATCATTGAGGGATAGATAAGATTACTTCAATAGAGTTGACCCATTATTCCCAAATTAAAGGATTGAATGATCCACTAAAATCTGGAGGCCTTTTTTGTTTAAAGGTTTCAATTACAACAATCTCTTTCCTAATAGGATTTGGATGTTCCTCCAAATTCAAGTTGAAGTGCCCGGATCAGTGTGATCACTGAGAGGGGGAGGGGTGAATCAGTGATCCTTTAAAACTTTTTACTAATTGATTCTTTATCAATTAAACCTCTATGGCTTGTTAAGGCCTCGATCCACTCTTCTTGTATCTGTCATCCTTTCCTCGAGTGATGCAGTAAATGTAAAGGCACAGGACACAAGGATTTAAAAGGTTAGGCACCAAAGGCATACGTCCTTGCCATGTTGGTTATATGCCCCAACATGGTTTCTCCATTATAACTTGTTATAATTACAATAGTCGATACAGAGTCCCACTGTATCTCTCCTGAGTCCCACAGGAGGGTCTTTATACTGTGTCCCACAGTGTTACCGGAGTCCCACTGGCCTACTCCAGAATCCCACTGAAGACTTCTTCCACCGTGAGTTTCACAGGGGGCTTCTCCTGGCTTCTCGAGTCACATGAGTAGCTCTTCTTCACTTTAAGCTTCTTCAAGTATCTTCAGCAGTCTGGGATAAAGACTGTTGGCCTTGCTCTTCACTTCTAATCACTTGATTAGGTCTTCTCATCTTGCTCATGATTTATCTCCTTCTTCTCAGGATGACCTGGCCTCTCTCTTCAAGAATCTTCAACAGCCTCTGATAAGGTCTGCTGGTCTTGCTCAAAACTTCTGATCACTTCTGTTGATCAGGGTCTTCTCAATTACTAAAAACTCAGGCAGCTGGTGTCTTTAACTTCAGTCTGGCTTCAGTCCCACTTGACATCAACTTCATGCACTGAGTGCATGGCATCTCTTCATCCTCATGCGCTGACAGCATGGCTTCTCAATAATCTTCAAGAACTTCCGATCTTGGTCAACTCAGATGCACACAACCAGATTTGAGCTTGTTCATATGTGCACGAACATGCATGCAAGCATGCACTCCCCTTCTTCTTCTCTTGGTGTAATAAACCCACAAAAGGTGTAATTTCATTAAGCACACACACCACTTCTTCCTTCCCACACTTTGTTCAATTTTTTTACACACTAGAATGTGTGTTGTACTTTTTGTGATGTCTTCTTCCACTTTTTCTAAGTGTATACACTTCACTTAGTGCACACATGAGGTTTGGCCTTCACTTGTTTAGCACACACAATTTGTTCTTCGTTTTGCACACACTTAAGCTTGACCTCTTTCCTCTTCTTGCACACAATTGGCTACGGCCTCTTTGGTACTTTGTTTGCACACACACAATGTGAGGTCTTCACTTTGCACACAAGGCACTAAGGCCCGGCCTTCCTCCTCTTTGCACACCCACTGCCCGTAGGGTGTTCTCCCAAGTGGCACACACACAAGGTGAATGGTGCGGCCCTCTTCTTCTTCAAAGCACGCAAGGAACACTTGGGTGCACAGGGCAGCGCGCAAGGTCCCAAGGGTGCAAGGGCGCGCAAGGTCCTTGGACAGCCGCGAGCGAGTATGGTGTCAAGGACACCAACTGCCGCGCAAGTGCGGGCTTCAACCGTGGGCGCGCAAGGTGCTGCGGCCCCGGGTTATTCCTGCTGCGCAAGGGGAAGGTGCACAGGGGTCTTCTCCCCTTCTTCTTTTGCGCAAGGAGTGCGCAAAAGGAACTAACAGAGCCAAGGGATGGCTTCGGGCTTCACTGTCGCGCAAGTGGTGCGCGCACGTTGTTCTTCGCTAAGCACCGAGGCATCGCGGGACTTCAGATCTTCAACAAGGATTCAGCAAGAAAACAGAAAGCCTCGGCCTCTCTTTTTATAGGCAGAGGGATGCCTCAAATCTTCCACGTGGGATAAATCGAATTCCTGAAGTTTTCGGTTTTTCAAAATCTTTCCAAATCTTGAATCTTTCCTCTGTTTCCACGCGGGTCTCGCCCTTTATTTTTTCCTCTACGTGCATGCAACTTAGAACGCATGCATGGACTTCTGTTTAGGATAATCCTTGCAAAACATAAACCATCATGGCCTCGCAACTCCGGTTGCTTCGGCCAACCTTGAATTTTCCCATACGTTGCATGCATGCCCATTTTTATGCATGGATATGTTCAGTAGGGCCAGACGAACCGAATGGATCCTTCGGTTTGATCGGAGGTGGCCGAGAACTCAAAAACATCGCTCGGAGGCGCCACTAGTTCAGTGGGGACGTCAGGGGTTGCCTCGGGTGAGTTCGAGGAAGGAGACGACTCGCAGGCTGTTGGATCAGATCTTTGAACGGCCGCGATCAGAAGATCTCGCGCGGGATCGATCGTGCGGTCGAGATCTGGCGCGCGATTGAACGGGCGGCCAGGATTCTTTCCGCAGCAAAATCTCTCATCCCGCATCGAAATGGCCCGCGGATTTTCCGCGGCTTATCAACCAGCCGCTCCCTGCAACTCTCCAATTGAACTTCCCCCTCCACGGTGCCGCCCCGCACCGTGTTCTCTCTGCGGGCACGCTCTTGCGCCCACCCCTGCCACTCGGGCGCGCCACTGGCACCCACTATGCTCTCGGGCGCACGCTATGTGCCCCTGCCGTGTGGATTTGATCACCGCATGGCCTCCTGCTGCCTTGGTCTTGCTCCATGGGATCCCCCATGGGCGTGGCGCCTAGGCCCATATGTGCCTTGGGGTTGAACCCGTGGCTGGCCCTTGGCTGGCCAATTTTTTGCCTGAGTATAGAACAAGTCCTTTGTTAAAAAACAAAGTGTCCAAGTTCAAATTCCAAATGCCACTTTCCTCTAAGCCATTTCTTTTCTCTTCTTCTTCCATTTCTCTTCTTCTTAGGAATTCATCAATCCTCCTCTCATATGATCTTCACTTAGTATATCGAATTCTCGAAGGGTCTTCTTCTTCAACCGAACTCCTGAATCGCATAAATTCTTCAATAAAATTCATTGCTCTAATCAGAGATCAAGTTGGATCTTCTTCATGTTCACATGTACTAAGTGATAGTGCATGGACTTAGTATATCGAATTACCGAAGGGTCTTATTCTTCAACCTATAATCAACATTTAAGAATGGAATTCATGAAGGGTCTTCCTTCAACCGATGCTCCTGAATCAAATAATTCATCAAAATTCTTCAATGATCCAATCAGAGATCAAATTGGAACATCTTCAAATTCACATTCACTAAGTGATAGTGCATGGACTTCATTAGCACCACTTCATTCACTTAGGAGTTGTGGATGGTTCTCCTCATCTCCTCATGCATTGTTAATACAATGCATGGTCTTCTGTTATTATTGTGACATTGTATCCAGTTGATACAAGTTCTTGGAACTTTAAGATTAGCTCATCAATCGTCTGATGTATGCATGGATGAATGTTTCAACCATAATCTTCTCTGCCACTTAGTGAATCTCCTAAGTGACATTCCTCTAAGTTCCATAGCCATTCTCCATTCCTCACCAACACCATCACATCCTTTGTCATTCACATATTGAAACTCCTTGACATCTATCCATTCATTCCTTGACAACATCATGCCTTATTGACAACAAATGCAACATAGTGCACTTCAATCTCCCCCTTTGTATTTGTTGGCAATACACTAGAGCACATATGAATGGGTCAATATGTGTGCCAATATTTCTCCCTCTTATTGGCAATCAAATGCAAAGGTGTGGTGTGGTTCTCTTCAAAAAATCACTTCCTCCCTTTGAAAAGCATTTTTTTACAACTACTAAGAGAGGGATGATGTCACATGTTCTCTTTTGAAAAGAACCTTTAGTAAATCATCTCTAAGTCTACTTGGGCTAACCCGGTGTATAAAACAAGAGTGATGTAACCAAGGAATTCAATGTTGTCCATAATTCACTATACATGTGAGATCATGCTTAGGCATCAAGGGGTTGAAATGTTTTCAGATATATCAATGAATTGCTAAATCCTGCATATACTTCACAAAACTCATTAGAAAGTTCAGTGCAAAGATAAAGCTCCCCCTTTCATCCATTTCCCTTCAATCAATACTCTCCCTTAATTGACATGATGAATACAATTAAGAAACAAGAGATGAAAGTATGATTGGAATACCTTCACTTTTCTCAAGATGATATTAAATCCCAAAATATCATCTTCTCCAGATTGGCTCCCCCTCAAGGGGTGCACTCCATTCCTTCCAAACCATCCTCCAGCTGATAATGATCATCATCTTCAATTCCCTGCAGTGTTAGCACATGTAAATACAAGTGATTAGGGAATAAGATGGATCCTCCTTGGTTTATCAATGTGAACAACAAGGTTGATAAGATTCTATCAACCGAGATGCCGCATTTTTACCATTCTTCACACTTGCACATCTGATCTTCAATGATGATTGTGGTGGTGTGGATTTCAACACATATTCATGTGAAATCTTTTGTTTCCTTTTTGCCTTAGCAATTCCCAGTGCTTCATCTTCAGCTCTTTTCAGTTCTCTGGAAAGTTGCAACTGATTCGGCCATATGACTAACAAATCATTTGGAAGTGTGGCCTTAGTTCTGGAAGTTCCACATGGTTCTTTTGATCTTGTAAAGCTACCTTTATTAGGAACTTGTTTTCAATCAATCCCTTCTGCTTCTTCTGGATTGATTGTCTGTGTGAGTTCAGTCTTCTTCTATTGATTTTCATGGCTTTTTTACAAATATCTATGGTATGTCCTTTCTTTCCACAGTAGAAGCATGTTTTCTTGGTGGTCCTTCTGGATGCATCACCCTTCTTGGACTCAGACTCCAAGGACTTCTTTTCCTTTTTCAAAATCTGCTTGGGAGCATTGTCAACTTTCTTCTGCTTGCTTCCCAAGGAATCTCTCTTAGCCAGGTTCTGTGATCTTCTCTTCTTTTGATCTTTGGATACAGTTGGAGATTTACATGCATCATTTTGACCACTTTCGCAAACATCCCAGATGTTATCAAGAAATCCAAATCTGTTAGCAGTAAACAGATGTTTCTGGACCTGTGGATGTTGCTTCTCTTCTTCTGTCTTGCTCTCCCTTGACATGGGCTTCCTTTGTGCTTTTTCATTCAGAGGATTGTACCAACCATATTTTGCACAATGCCCATGCTTGCTACAACACCAACACTAACCCACAAATCTTGACCTCTTGAGTCCTTCTGATTGTAGGGTACGTTTCTTGAACTGCTCTATTGTTTCAAGAGAGCTTTAATTCTTCATTTTCCTCATCCATACTTGTTTGGAATTATTCTTCCATCCTGTAATTTTTGTGGAAACACTTTAAAAATCATGAGTACAAGATGGTATAGATGGTAGCTTCTTTCTAGAAGATGTTTCCCTTTTATTAGAGGATGTATTTCTTTTAGAATCATCCTCCTCAATGCTCACTTGAGTGGCAATATTTCTTCTTCCAGCTGTCTGGGAGGCTTTGGCTTTGGGTGATTGCTGATTTTTCAATATCACCTCTAATTCTAAACACTTCATGTTAAGGGAGTTCTTCTCATCCTCAACAATTCTTAGCTTTCCTTCCCATTTCTCTTCCAGCTGTTTCGTCTGGTCTTCATGCACCTTATTCATTTCAAGCAATGAGTTGTCAAGCTCCTTCACCCTTTTTACTTTGTCTTCAAGTTGAGAATCTTTAACAACCATTGATACTCTATGCCTCTTCTCCAGTGCATGGTAAACATATTTGATTATTACTTTAAAGAATTATTTCTCAGAAAGTCTTCTTTGCAATTCTTCAGCAGTGTCTTCATATCTTTCATTGCAAAGAGAAACGGTTTCATCTTTAGCCTTCACCACCTTTCTGAGAGTGTTGGTTATGCCAACCCTTTCTACCAATTGATCTTCCATTGAATTTGCTTATTCTTCTAACTGTGATTTTTCTTCTTGAAGATCAAGGATGCATGTAGCTATACACATTTCCACTTCCTTGGGGACTGTCTTCTGAAGATATTCGATTGCATTTTGAAGATCATTCATTATTCCAACTTCATCACAGCTAGGACAGGCTTTATTCATCTTCTTTTCCTGTTTCTTCATCCTGTTTTTCAGAGTCTTGGAAGATATCTCCATTTTAGGGTATTCACTCACTTCCTCAAATCTGCACTTCATAATGACTCCCTTGGATCTTTTAGAGGTAACCTTCGCTCTGATACCAATTGAAGTGCCCGGATCAGTGTGATCACTGAGAGGGGGAGGGGTGAATCAGTGATCCTTTAAAACTTTTTACTAATTGATTATTTATCAATTAAACCTCTATGGCTTATTAAGGCCTCGATCCACTCTTCTTGTATCTCTCAACCTTTCCTAGAGTGATGCAGTAAATGTAAAGGCACAGGACACAAGGATTTACAAGGTTCGGCACCAAAGGCTTACGTCCTTGCCATGTTGGTTATACTCCCCAACATGGTTTCTCCATTATAACTTGTTAGAATTAAAATGGTCGATACAGAGTCCCACTGTATCTCTCCTGAGTCCCACAGGAGGGTCTTTATACTGCGTCCCACAGTGTTACTAGAGTCCCACTGGCCTGCTCCAGAATCCCACTAAAGACTTCTTCCACCCTGAGTCTCACAGGGGGCTTCTCCTGGCTCCTCGAGTCACACGAGTAGCTCTTCTTCACTTTAAACTTCTTCATGTATCTTCAGCAGTCTGGGATAAAGACTGCTGGCCTTGCTCTTCACTTCTGATCACTTGATCAGGTCTTCTCGTCTTGCTCAGGATTTATCTCCTTCTTCTCAGGATGACCTGGCCTCTCTCTTCAAGAATCTTCAACAGCCTCTGATAAGGTCTGCTGGTCTTGCTCAAAACTTCTGATCACTTCTGTTGATCAGGGTCTTCTCAATTACTGAAAACTTAGGCAGCTGATGTCTTTAACTTTAGTCTGGCTTCAGTCTCACTTGACATCAACTTTATGCACTGAGTGCATGGCATCTCTTCATCCTCATGCGCTGACAGCATGGCTTCTCAATAATCTTCAAGAACTTCCGGTCTTGGTCAACTCAGATGCACACAACCAGATTTGAGCTTGTTCACATGTGCACGTACATGCATGCAAGCATGCACTCCCCTTCTTCTTCTCTTGGTGCAATGAACCCACAAAGGGTGTAATTTCATTAAGCACACACACCACTTCTTCCTTCACACAATTTGTTCAATTTTTTTACACACTAGAATGTGTGTTGTACTTTGTGTGATGTATTCTTACACTTTTTCTAAGTGTATACACTTCACTTAGTGGACACACGAGGTTCGGCCTTCACTTGTTTAGCACACACAATTTGTTCTTCGTTTTGCACACACTTAAGCTTGACCTCTTTCCTCTTCTTGCACACAATTGGATACGACCTCTTTGGTCCTTTTTTTGCACACACACAATGTGAGGTCTTCACATTGCACACAAGGCACTATGGCCCGGCCTTCCTCCTCTTTGCACACCCACTGCCCGTAGGGTGTTCTCCCAAGTGGCATACACACAAGGTGAATGGTGCGGCCCTCTTCTTCTTCAAAGCACCCAAGGAACACTTGGGTGCACAGGATAGCGTGCAAGGTCCCAAGGTTGAAAGGGCACGCAAGGTCCTTGGACAGCCTCGAGAGAGCAGGGTGTCAAGGACACCAACTGCCGCGCAAGTGCGGGCTTCAACCGTGGGTGTGCAAGGTGCTGCGGCCCCGGGTTCTTCCTGCCGCGCAAGGGGAAGGCGCGCAGGGGTCTTCTCCCCTTCTTCTTTCGCGCAAGGAGTGCGCAAAAGGAACTAAGAGAGCCAAGGGATGGCTCTGGGCTTCACTGCCACGCAAGTGGTGCGCGCAGGTTGTTCTTCGCTAAGCACCGAGGCTTCGCGGGACTTCAGATCTTCAACACAGATTCAGCAAGCAAACAGAGAGCCTCGGCCTCTCTTTTTATAGGCAGAGGGATGCCTCAAATCTTCCACGTGGGATAAATCGAATTTCTGAAGATTTCGGTTTTTCAAAATCTTTTAAAATATTGAATCTTTCCTCTGTTTCCACGTGGGTCTCATCCTTTATTTTTTCCTCTACATGCATGCGACTTAGAACGCATGCATGGTCTTCTATTTAGGATAATCCATGCAAAACATAAACCATCATGGCCTCGCATCTCCGGTTGCTTCGGGCAACCTCAAATTTTCCCATACGTTGAATGCATTCCCATTTTTATGCATGGATATGTTCAGTAGGGCCAGACGAACCGAATAGAGCCTTCGGTTTGATCGGAGGTGGACGGGAACTCAAAAACATCGCTCGGAGGTGCCACTGGTTCAGCGGGGACGTCAGGGGTTTCCTCGGGTGAGTTCGAGGAAGGAGACGACTCGCAGGCCGTTGGATCAGATCTTTGAATGGTTGTGATCAGAAGATCTCGCGCGGGATCGATCGTGCGGTCGAGATCTGGCGCGCGATCGATCGGGCGGCCAGGATTCTTTCCGCGGCAAAATCGCTCGTCCCACATTGAAATGGCCCGCGGATTTTCCACGGCTTATCAACCAGCCGCTCCCTGCCACTCTCCAATTGAACTTCCCCCTCCACGGTGCCACACCGCACCGTGTTCTCTCTGCGGGCGCGCTCTTGTGCCCACCCCTACCACTCGGGTGTGCCACTGGCACCCACTATGCTCTCGGGCGCGTGCTATGCGCCCCTGCCGCGTGGATTTGATTACCGCGTGGCCTCCTGCCGCCTTGGGCTTGCTCCATGGGATCCCCCATGGGCGTGACGCCTAGGCCCACATGTGCCTTAGAGTTGGACCCATGGCTGGCCCTTGGCTGGCCAATTTTTTTCCTGAGTATAGAACAAGTCCTTTGTTAAAAAACAAAGTGTCCAAGTTCAAATTCCAAATTCCACTTTCCTCTAAGCCATTTCTTTTCACTTCTTCTTCCATTTCTCTTCTTCTTAGGAATTCATCAATCCTCCTCTCATATGATCTTCACTTAGTATATAGAATTCCCGAAGGGTCTTCTTCTTCAACCGAACTCCTGAATCGCATAAATTCTTTAATAAACTTCATTGATCTAATCAGAGATCAAGTTGGATCTTCTTCATGTTCACATGTACTAAGTGATAGTGCATAGACTTAGTATATCGAATTTCCGAAGGGTCTTCTTCTTCAACCTATAATCAACATTTAAGAATGGAATTCCCGAAGGGTCTTCCTTCAACCGATGCTCCTGAATCAAATAATTCATCAAAATTCTTCAATGACCCAATCAGAGATCAAATTGGAACATCTTCAAATTCACATGCACTAAGTGATAGTGCATGGACTTCATTAGCACCACTTCATCCACTTATGAGTTGTGGATGGTTCTCCTCATCTCCTCATGCATTGTTAAGACAATGCATGGTCTTATGATATTGTTGTGACATTGTATCCAGTTGATACAAGTTCTTGGAACTTTAAGATCAGCTCATCAATCATCTGATGTATGCATGGATGAATGTTTCAACCATAATCTTCTCTTCCACTTAGTGAATCTCCAAAGTGACATTCCTCTAAGTTCCATGGCCATTCTCCATTCCTCACCAACACCATCACATCCTTTGTCATTCACATATTGAAACCTCTTGACATACATCCATTCATTCCTTGACAACATCATGCCTTATTGACAACAAATGCAACACAGTGGACTTCCTAAGTTTTGGTTCAAATCCTAAGTTATAAGAGAAATTACATTATGGTAGTTCCTGAATCCTACCTTCATCAGGGTGGAAATATCATTTGGGAATTCATCACATTTCCCATTACACTTTTTGTTGACTTTGTTTGTCTTATTTCCTACCATTTTACTAAAATAGAAGGAGAATTAGGGAAGAGTGCTTTTAATATATTAAACGCATATATGTGAATCTGTAAATATAGAAGTGATAACTTATAAATGACATATATTCGTTAACTTATGAATTTCTAGGTTTTAATTTATGTTATCCATGATCGATTTTCTAAAATAAATTTCTATGGAAATTATTATTCACATTATATAGTTCTTAAAGATTTTTTATATTTTGAAAAATAAATACCTCATGAATTTAAAACTAGGTACAATGTAAGGCCCATTGTTTTATACCAGGTAATAATCATTTGCAGTCTGATGTGCCATTTTCAGAATTATTACCCTTGGTGACATCTATAGAAAACCACATACACTTCTAGTATATAGAAAGATATGTAATTTCTCTAAAACCACCCTCTCTATTCTTCACCAAAATTCCAAGATATTTTCCTATATTTATTACTGTCTTTAAACTTATCCATAGACTTATACCAAGGGTTTCACTGAATTTTTCTCATCCTAGTCTCAAAAAGGTTAATTAAACATTTCATTTGATACAAACTATTATGAAAAATTCCTTTTACACATATTATTACAATATTTTGAAACATAAATATAAATTAATTATAAAATATGGATCGCAAAGGCATGGTGTCTTTAGAGAAATATGTTTTTATTACCTAAATGAAATCCTAAAACATGACATTATTATTTTATTCTCCATATTGAGGTCCTAAAATCCATTCAAGATACTAAATTTGTATTGGATAACATGGTGAATACATAAAGACAGTTGTGAGCTGAAAAGATGAGTATGGAAAAAAAAATAAGAAAGTATAATATGTGATTCAAAGTCATAACATAATATCATAAAATATAAGATACATGATTAATCAAGTGGAATAATAAAATAAAATTAATGGTATCATAAGTTCATGGAAACGTGGTAATGTGGAAATGGTATAAAACATGACAAGGATAACTTCTAAAACAACATCCTGTGCATTAAAAGGTCATATAATTATTTATCATCACTCCTTAATCTCATGAATCACATCTCATAAGAAAATAATATTACCCAATCCATTGTTTGGATACATAATTTTAGTTCCACCCATAACAATAATTTCATATACATTCATATGAGTGTCGCATAAGGATATAAATCATAAGTCATAAAAATTATAATTACCCATAGAATAAAATGGGATGTGTAATCTTATCTTGTAACATAATAAAAAGAGATTACTTAAATAATTAATTTTATATAAGGTCACAAAGAATTTATTACCCCAAAAAAGGAAGGGATATTGATGTTTATTTTGGGAAAACAAACCTCAAGGCATCATCTTGGTGTTTTTGGGGTGATTGTGTTTGTTGGAAAAGAGAGATGACCATAGTTTAGAATGATTAGTGTTTCCAGAGCAGATGATTAAAGTTATGTAGATTCCCTATGTTTACCAAATTTGTATGCCTTAAAAAAGAGTTTTTTAATGGAAACGGAATTTTTTTTCCTCAAAGAATTTTCAGGATCACAAATCAAAAACCATGAAGGTTGGAGTTCACGAACCGCATAGTAGTGCAGCTGCACTATGCCAACATCAGTGGAGGTATGTGAAACTGTGAAAAAAGAAGACCATTTTTTATGAGGGTGGTGAATTAATCCCTCAATAAAGGTTTACGCACAGCGTGAACTGTGAAGGATTCTACATAAACTGCAAAACAAAATTAGTTAATGGGGGATCTTTATTCATGGGTGAAGGTAATTAATTTAGTCCTCCATAATGGTCTCTTAATTTGGAGAGGAAATAGATGATTTATGGTCTATTGAGAATGATTAAATGCACTATGAGGACCACATATCACATGAATGGTTAATTATATACCACAATGGTGTTAAAGTTGTTTTTATTTACAGGTTTTGAGAATTTATTTTTTTATATAAAGACACCTTATCAAATCATTAGAAAAAGAGATGTTTCATTAGATATATAATCACATGAAGAATTTGGGTAATACAAAAGTATCTTGAGAAGGAGGATTCCGAGAAGGAGAATAAGTTCACGTGGGAGGATTCAGTGAAGGTTAAGAGTTTCACAATGGATAAATTCGGTAAAGGAGATAGCCCACACACATGGATAATGGAAGGGGTTTGAGGGGTTCACTAGCTCGCAAAGAAAACGGGTATGTAATGAAAAGATGGTCTCTAGATCTCAGAGGTTCATGAAGAATCATCCATTAATTAAGAAACATTAGTCCATCACGGAAAAAATTCCCATGAATCACATGCTCTATTCGGTGCAAGTCAGTTTATAGAGGATATAAGAGAGTTCATAGAGGCTTCAAGGATGTTCATGAAGTGAATAAAACTGTTCATGAAAGAAATTACCACAAACTGAAAATATGTGCAAAAGTGTATTTTATCTACCATTTGAATATATTACTTCATGGAACACTCATATATTTATTTCTAAAATTGTAAGGTGATTCAAAATAGTATGAAATTCTTCTAGAGGAGTTGTTAGAACACTTCAGTTGAGAGAGAAGTGTTCTTTCTAATTATGATTGGTTGTAAAATTGGAGGGATTGTGAGTCCACTACAATAATTATAAATTAAGTGATCTTGGAATAGAAGTGATTTACCCCAAATTTTATTATGGAAGTGAGCCTTAGTGTATTTTTTACATTAGCACATCATCGTTGTTTTCTCTATATATATAGCCATGTAAGGGTGAACCTTGTAAAATTGTTGTATGTTGTGCAAGAATTAATTTATATTCATAAATTTATACTATAAAGGGTTAGAATATAGTTTTGTTTAATGATGAAAAAAATCTAAAGTGGTAGTTATTTTTTTATTTCATACCCTAATTCCCCCCCCCCAAGGTATTCAACCAAGTTGGGTTAAAAATTAGTATTAGAGTGAAAGGTTAATATCTAGGTTTCTCTGTCAAAGGTTTTAATATAGTTTTTCAATAAAAATGGATATATTTATTCAATGGAAAAAACTTTGAAATGTGGAATAATCACATGAAACACTACTTATGATAATAAGGAATTTATTTCATTGCAATAGTGATGCATGGAATGTCAGCAAGTATCAATAGTGGTACATTATCAAAAGATGACAAGAGATAATTGTATACTGAAACAAAATGAATTCATACTTTAGGGGAATCCATATATAATTAAATCTATATATATGGTATTTCATGTATGTCATCACATGGCATGTGGAAAATGTTTCTAAATATTTATGAGGGTGACTCAAAGGTCAAAGAAACAAATTTGCTGGTTTTATGGAATTAATATAAGGATCCCATAATGCACTCTAATGTGTCTATTGATTCAATATTTGATTAGGAGAATATTTTTGTAGAATAAATTCATGGTCTATGATAAATTTTTAAATCATTAATGATTTTTAAGAACACCTTGAAAAGAAATCCACCATGGTTCAATATGAATGTTTCTTCATTGGAAGAAAAATATCCAAAGGATATGACATTGGATAGCTTTCACAGTAATCTTGTAAGATATGGTATGAGAAATAATGATTATGATTATTTAGAAAAAAAAATATAAAGATTAATAAGCTCACTATTAAAGATGGGAAGGGAGAAGAAGAGATAGACAAAGTCATGTAATCCCTTTCTTCAAATTTACAAACAAGAAAAGGAATTTTTAAAGGAAAAATCTCACTTTAATGATTTCAATGTATAAAGTTTGTACATATTTTAGAGAGGTTCTCTAAAAAAAATTTAGATTATTATGAAGATGAATTCAAAATTCTCATGAAGAGGTATTTATCTTATATGAAATGTAAGAAAAATTATAAGAAAAATTTCTTCAAAAATAAGAATTTCCTTTCATAATAAGATGATAGTTTAGAAGAA
This sequence comes from Viscum album, assembly GCA_963277665.1. Taxonomy (NCBI): domain Eukaryota; kingdom Viridiplantae; phylum Streptophyta; class Magnoliopsida; order Santalales; family Viscaceae; genus Viscum; species Viscum album. Next base: position 631,713,775 of record OY728138.1, on the reverse strand, counting down.
TATGAGGTTGAATAGTTAGAGGATTGTAAGGATAATTAAGAAAATGTTATTGTGGTAGTTGTCAAAAATTCCCAAATAAGGGAAGAAGGAGACAATGATAAAGGATAATTACATGGAAGAGATGACCTTGAGGTATAATTAGATGATTCTCTTCAAGAGATAGATGTATAGAGAGCCAAAATAAAGAAATTTGACATGGTAGTTTGTGTTTCCAACCTCTTTATATAGGATCAAGAAGAATCAAACTACGAGATGATGTATAAAATTGAAAATATTAAGTATTCAATGTCATAGAACTCAGATACGATCAGTGAGTACGAGCTCAAAGTTAAAGAACATAAAAGGTTGACTCATGGTTTGAATAATAAAGTGAAAGATCAATACACACTTATAAAAAACATGAGGATTAGGTTGTAATACTATGATGTAAAATGAATGATCATGAGAAACTATTGAAACTAGAAAATCAGGTTATACAGGTAGTTGAAAATTCCAATTTAGAGTCTAATTCTATAATAAAATAAAAAAAGGAATGTCTGGAGAATAAAATGATAAATCTAAATGTTACCGCTGGTATAGAGCTTGATTGAAAAAAAAATATGTAATGGTTTAAGTTAGAACACAAGAACCACCTATAAGATTTAATATTGATTTTTGTATACATCTGAACAAGAAGACTCAGAGAACCCAATAGAAAACTAGTAGTGTTGTAGTGACACAACAGAATGCACCATGCATTATATGTTATTGTTGTAGAATAATGGGACACCAATAGAATCATTTTTCCAAAGCCAAGAGGTATAGAAGGGAACAATACCAATATAGGATGCCATATAGATTTCAATATTCTATTTTTTCATTTGATGTTCACTATTTTGAGTGTAAGGAATTCGAAAAAATGGAACAAAATTGCTCATCCACAATGCAGAGGAATGTGTTGAAGAAGATTGTGTGTGGTCATAAGTAGTAGTTCATTGTGCCATAAAATAAAATGAAAATAAAAAATTATTTTTAGATCTGTAAGATAAAGTTGTTCCATTATAATTCTAGGAAGATCAGGATTACCAATCCATATTGGGTATTAGGTGAAAACATGGATCAAAAAGAAAAGTTTTGAGTAGGTAGTGGTTGTGGAGATTTTCTTTAAATAATCATATCATTCTTATGTATGGATCATTGATATTCAATTCACATGAAATATTACTAGAAATCAGGAACTTGTTATAGGAAAAAAATATTAAAAATAAGGTGTTGTAAAAATTTTAAATGATAAAGGGATGAGGATTATTGGATCTTCAAAAGAAAAATTTGGTGGCAAAAAAGTGAGACATACAAATGTATTAATTTTTCAAGGCATATATTACAAATTTCTTAGTTTGAGTCAATTCTGTGACTAGGGGAATTCTTTAAGATTTACTAAGAGGCTGTGTATTTTCAAAATAATGTATGGCATAGTGGTTCTATAGTGAAAAATACTGAAGGGGAGTCTCTACTTATTAAGTGGAGAAGAAGATGTGTTATATTTATCTAGAGAGTAAAAATATATATTGTGAAATAAATTATGTAGACATTTATTCCAACCATCTCTTGAAGATCAAGTAAAATGTGATATATTTTTAGATCTACCAAAGATATCATGTGACCATGATCATAAGTGTGATGATTTTAAACATAATAATATTATCAGAAAGGCAATAAATGAAAAAGAACAAATGTAAAACAAAGTACATGAAATTTTTCATGAAGATATATGTGGAACAATGTAACGCCCCGACCCCAGCTACCCAGAGTCGGTGCATTAATTACATAACATTGGCATGATCACGAGAAAGATCAAGTCTCGAAAGACCGATTAGTTTAGTAGCCTTGGAATAACTAGATACATCCATAAATTTTTACATTACATCATAAAAAAAACATCTTGTCTTCATATCCCCTCATACTATCCCTGCAGGTCATTCATAAATTACTTCTTCATAATCCTGGGGAAAAAAAAATAAAACATTGAAAGGGGTGAGCTCGGATGCTCAGTAAGGATAACATTATAGCAGAAGCTTTCATAAATGAGCATAAACACTTAAGGCAATTTATAACTAAAACAAAAGCCTTTTAAACTTGAACTTCAGCATAAAATGGCAAAGGTAAAATGAAATAATGCCATTTACTTACTCACATGGATATTCTACTAGTCGAATGATCAACATTATATTAAATGGTAAAAATATATTCTAAATATACTTTAAAACCACTCAAATTCATAATTTATCACTATTAATTATTTTGATTAAAAAAGTTGTTTTTAATTAAAATTTAGTAATTTTCACTATTCATCAAAATATAAAAGTTATCCGAAAAGTACCAAAATTTCACCCTAGGATAATTTCGATATTCCGAATCCAAAAATGAAGTCCATTTTTAAATATAAAATATATATAATTTCAAAAATTAGGTATTACTATTCATAACGGCTAGTTTGATTGGTTGTGGTGTGTGTTAAAACTCAAGGTTGCGTACAACACACGGTATTGTATTATTCAAAGAAAGTGTACCGTGGAAGCTTGGGATGTTTCATTTTAAATTTTTGATGTCCCCATTTAGTCAAAAAGTTTAAAATATAGTATTTAAAAAGGGTTCACTATTAAAGTTGATAAAAGTGCAATACTGAAAATGAATTTGTTCTTGCATTATATCTAAGAAACTCATAATATGGATTCTAAAATTATAAGGATTATATAAACATTAAAATTTATCTAATACTATTCATAACCTCTTTTGAACGGCTTGTTTGGTAAGTCATGGTGTGCTTGAACATGGTGTTGCATGTAGTGAAAGTTATTGAATTATTTTGAAGAAATAACACACTATGAAATCTTGGGGTGTTACATTCTCTCCTCCTTCAATAAATTGCGTCCTCGCAATTTGAAATTGTTCTTCGAAAAAAAAAGGTTGAAAATAGATAATATATTTGTGGGAAAACCCACATCGGAAATTGGGTTACTAAAATTTACTCTTAATATGAGAAAAAGAGAAATCAAAGGGTCACCACCAAATTATGATCTCGATTAAGAGAACATTGGTGGCAACTAGAGACATATAATTGGAGGAAAAACATAAATATTTATAGGTGGTGATTGAGGTCATCAATCACAAACAAGTGTAAAATTGAGGTCCTTATAATCATCAATCTATGATGATTTGAAATACCATCGGTTCAACAAAACATAGGGTATTAGGATAACACATTTTTGACGTTTCAAAATATCTTAGTTGAAATCCCACATCGAAAAATGAATTAATGAGGCCTCTATTTAAAATAAAGAGTCGAAAGTATGAAGATTACCGAAAATAACACATACTAGGGTTCCATGAAGGAAAATATGGATATGGAGGAGAAATCTAACCATCAATTATCTGATGGAGAGTGGTAGAGAACATGGCTATGAAAAGGCCAAAAATCCCAAAGCCATAAATTTGTGATGATTTAAGGTACCATCTAGGACAACATTTTTGTTCTATGTTTCTTTTATTAATGTTGGGGATTTTATTTATGAGATTGGCTAAGAACATTATGAGATATACTTAAATTTTAAGTAGATTTTCATTCTTTAATAAATTTCCACCACTAACTCAATTTTTTTTTAAACGATGAGTATTCAAGAAGACTTGGTCACACTGGAAGAGCTAGAATAAACTTCTATAGAATCACATGATCCATGCAGGATAAACCATATATTAATCAAAACCAAAATGGTTATTGAATGATCTAATGATCCCCCAAAAGGATATTCATTGAGATAAATATGCACTAATCTTAATTTATAAAATTAAACCAACAATACCCCAAAGTTAAATAGATACCATTCAATTACCAATTGTCCTTAAAATCCTTTAATGTAATCCAAACTAATATTGAAACCCAAAACATAGAAGAATTTGATTATGTAGTCTCCCATGTTACATTGTATCTCCAAATTACATCAAATACTCTTAAAGTCACATACTTAAAAGTAATCATCACATATTCTCTGTTATAGGTTAATCATTTCCATAAATAACCCAAATCACTATAAATCAACAATAAAAATGTAGATAAAAATCCACCATTACTCTACAAATGAAACCTCATTGTATTCTATTTTCCTTGGGCATATAGTGTTCCTAACAAAACGAACATCTTCCAAAATAACATTTATCACTTAATCACCAAATCATTTTCCTATACCAAGGGTATTCATTTGATAAGACATAAGAACCCAAATCATCTTATTATTGATCAATAAAATCATTTAACAAAAAAAAATAGTCACACTAACCAGGGACTTCACGTAGTCCAGTGGTAGGCGATAAATCCCAATCGCACTTTGGTTGTGGGTTCGATTCCCACGGCTTTGTCCGACGTGATGCGTTGTCACACGGTCTACGTGTTGTCCTTTTTCAAAAACTATATTTTATAATATTACCAAAATGAGATAAATTCCTCAAAATAACATAATTTAACCACAAATGTTATATCATACTTTGCATTTTCATCCCAAATTATAATAACTTATCATTTTCTCAAACCCCAATGATCATATAAAACCAAATGGTTATTTATACCTATATCCACAAGAGAAGAGACAATTCTTCTTCAAATATCATTCTCACATGGCAAACTGCGGGGTTACAAATACAAGAGAAAATTATTCCAAAGCAAACCCATAAACAAGGAGTGCTAATACTTTTTAAATTTTTCTCCAGCCATTTATTTCCACATAGCTTCTTCTTTGACCAAGAAAATATCCTATAAAATAGGACATTCACTCGGGTAATGGCCAGGTCCCCTACATTTACGACAAATGACTGTAAATGGACTCTTGGGGCCATTTTTATCTTCTTCCATAGTACTCTTCATTTTTCTTCGGCAATTCTTCACTTTATGTCCTTCCTTCCCGCACGTAAAACATTTCGTTGTCCCATTGAGACACTTTCCTGGGTGTCTCTTTCCACAATTCCTGCATGATGAAAATTGAGGTTTCTTTTCTCCATGGTCTCCATTACTGGAGATCTTATCATTTATCACCTTTCTCTTCCTTGTTGAGTCTGGGAGTTGGTTAATATATATGTTGTTGATCATATTTTTGGAAAACTGATTTGGCATAAAGACGATATCTTTCACGCCTATCAACATTCCATTTTGTTGCTCATTGCCACCACTGTTCCCAACTTGTACATCATTCTCAAAGTCACTATGACTTCCTTGGAATCCAGCCATTGACTAAAACCAGAAGGCATTGTGTGAGTAATAGTAGTCGTAAAATCATTTAGAGATTAAAATGTCACCATATTCTCAATTTGAAACATATTAGGATTAACCAAGGTCATTTTCTCTCATCTTATGTATATATTACTTAAATCGGTTTGTAAAGAAAATGTAAATTATCCTAAGCATATCCCCCGGGAGTGTCGTAACCAAGAGTGCAGCAAGGCCCGTTGTCGTGCACCAGTTCCCGTTCGAGTCTAGCTGAAAGCGGTGTTTTCGGGTTTTATCCCTAGGTACATCTGTGCCAGAGCCGCCTCTACCTGCTCGTATCCAGACAGGGATGTATTGCTCGGAAAACTCACAAAATCTTTACAATACCAAAATTCTAGGAAGTTTTTTTTATACTAATCCTCAAAGTTCATCTTAGGTCTACGTGCTCTAATCAGAGTTTATCTAAATCTAGCTACCAAGGTTTGTACTAAACTTCCTCTGATACCAACTGTAACGCCCCGACCCCAGCTACCCAGAGTCGGTGCATTAATTACATAACATTGGCATGATCACGAGAAAGATCAAGTCTCGAAAGACCGATTAGTTTTGTAGCCTTGGAATAACTAGATACATCCATAAATTTTTACATTACATCATAAAAAAAACATCTTGTCTTCATATCCCCTCATACTATCCCTGCAGGTCATTCATAAATTACTTCTTCATAATCCTGGGAAAAAAAAATAAAACATTGAAAGGGGTGAGCTCGGATGCTCAGTAAGGATAACATTATATCAGAAGCTTTCATAAATGAGCATAAACACTTAAGGCAATTTATAACTAAAACAAAAGCCTTTTAAACTTGAACTTCAGCATAAAATGGCAAAGGTAAAATGAAATAATGCCATTTACTTACTCACATGGATATTCTACTAGTCGAATGATCAACATTATATTAAATGGTAAAAATATATTCTAAATATACTTTAAAACCACTCAAATTCATAATTTATCACTATTAATTATTTTGATTAAAAAAGTTGTTTTTAATTAAAATTTAGTAATTTTCACTATTCATCAAAATATAAAAGTTATCCGAAAAGTACCAAAATTTCACCCTAGGATAATTTCGATATTCCAAATCCAAAAATGAAGTCCATTTTTAAATATAAAATATATATAATTTCAAAAATTAGGTATTACTATTCATAACGGCTAGTTTGATTGGTTGTGGTGTGTGTTAAAACTCAAGGTTGCGTACAACACACGCTACTGTATTATTCAAAGAAAGCGTACCGTGGAAGCTTGGGATGTTTCATTTTAAATTTTTGATGTCCCCATTTAGTCAAAAAGTTTAAAATATAGTATTTAAAAAGGGTTCACTATTAAAGTTGATAAAAGTGCAATACTGAAAATGAATTTGTTCTTGCATTATATCTAAGAAACTCATAATATGGATTCTAAAATTATAAGGATTATATAAACATTAAAATTTATCTAATACTATTCATAACCTCTTTTGAACGGCTTGTTTGGTAAGTCATGGTGTGCTTGAACATGGTGTTGCATGTAGTGAAAGTTATTGAATTATTTTGAAGAAATAACACACTATGAAATCTTGGGGTGTTACAACCAATCTGACCAAGATACATTGGTGGGAGTTGGTATTACATTATTTTCATTAATGACTTTTTCCGGATGGCATGGGTATTTTTCAATTCCTATAGGACTGACATGTTTAGATTCATAAAACAATATAAGAGGGAATTTGGAAGTATGATTGTATATAAGATTCTGAGGTTTTTTATGGATAATGGTAAGGAATTAAAAAATATTCAAGTGGTAGATTATCTCAAGGAATGTTGGATAAGGTATAAAGTTCTACTAGTGAGAATTATACAACAAAATGAAGTGGTTGACATGAAAAATTGGATCATAAACAACATGCCCAGAACAAGGATTATTTAAAAGGACCAACCAAAGAAATTTTGGATGGAAGTAGTGTTAACATCAGTCTATATATCCAATAGAACTCTATAATGATTGAATGAACAAAAAACTCAAAAATAGATACAATAAGGGAAAACCCCAATATTGAAATACTCTCGAATATTTGAATTTAAAGGTTTTTTTCTCAATAAGAATAAACACACAAAAATTGTATCATATGGAGATGAGGGGGTATTTCTTATATATTCAGGAAAAATCAAGGCATATAAATTTTTAAATAAGATTCTTGGAATGTTAGTTGATAGAAACAATATAACTATCATATAAAATGAATAGAATCTATAAAAAAATAATAGAATATTCACTATTTAATGTATTGAGGAGGTAAGCACCTTCAGGGAGTCGGTATGGAAATGATAATTCAGAAGAAGACACTAATGGTCATTAGGAAGATGTAAAATCTATATCTATAAGAAAACTGAAGAGTCGAACTGAAATTGATAGGCATAACATCATTGGTGATTGGTCTGTGTGGATTCAAACATGAATAATGAAGTCATTACAGTAGGCATGCTTATAATATCAAGTAGATCCTTAATGTTTTGAGGAAGCAGATAGAGATGAGAATTGGTTTTAAACTATTAATGAAGTCCTTTATCAGAGTGAGAAGAATCAGAAATGGGTGTTTATTTTTAGACCGACCTATTATAATTTAATTAAGGCCATATGGGTTTCTTCCAATATGAATGAATACGACATAGTAATTCAAAAAAACTATTATTTTACAAAGGGTATTCCTAAATAGAAGGTATATATGTTGATGAAACATTTTCACCTATTATTAGGCAAGAAAGAATCATATTGTTCTTTTCCATATTAGTGAAATGATGGTTTGAAATTATCCATAAGGATGTCAAGTCATCATTTCTGAATGGCTATTAAAATAAGTATTTTATGTTGATCATCAAAATAGTTCTATCATATATGAGTATGTGAACATAGTTTTTTGGCTGAAGAAGGTGTTATATGGGTTGAAGAAAGCACCAAGAGCATGGTATTCAATATCATTTCAGTTTTTTATGAAGCTTAGTTTATATCATGGAATAGATGATTATAATATATATGTTAATAATAAAACTTATAGAAGGATGGTTGTGATGGTGTATATTAATGACACAATATATGGTGGATCAGATGAATCAAAGTGAAAAAAATTTGCAGAATTAATGAAATGTCAATTTAACATATAAATTATCGGTGGACTATCATTTTACCTTGGTTTATAGTTGACATGAGGAAATAATGAAACATTAATTGATCAAACTAAATATGAAAATGGGGTTTTGAGAATATCTTGAATGGATAATTCCATGGAGATGATAACTCTGGTGGCTACCAATATGAAATTTTCATGGGATGGTGAATGAAACAAAATTAATGTCATAGAATATAGGAAAACAATTTGTAGTCAATTTTACATGATAAATAAAATACTATATGTTGTTTCTTCCACATTCTAAGATGAAATACATCACCACAATCCCAAGGAAATCCAATTACTTGATGTAACGAAATAACACTTCTATACATTAAGGGGATATTGTGTTTTGGTTTTTTGTAAAATAGAAAATACACATCAGGTGGGGCATTATATCAAATCAAATTATTTCTTTCTTTTCTAATAATGAAATAATATTGAATTTCATTGATCATTATAGAAGTTGAATATATTGTGTCTACTCAATCTTACATGCAGTTATTGTGGATGAAGCAAGATATTGATGATATGAGAATTTAAGTGAATTATATTATCAGAACATATTGTGACAATTAAAGTGATATAAATATTAGAAAAAAATTCAATCCATCACTCAAGTACTAATAAAATTGGATTAAAGTATCAGTTTATCAAGGAGAAGGTGTAGCATGGGATTGGGAAGTTGGAGTATGTTCTAACTTAACTATAGGTTGTGTAAATTCTAACAAAGGCCTCACCCAAAGAATTATTTGAATGGTATCGACTATCTATGGGAGTTTAGTGGACACCCACACTTTAAAGATTATGAATGTGGTACCACTCTCCCTGAGGTATGGTGTGTTTTTATCTAATGTTCCAATCTATATTTCTTACCCTATGGAAGACCAAAAAGGAGTGACCTTTGAGTTCATTGACAATGGGGGGAAGTTATATCTATAAAAAAGGGAGAAAATGTATTAATCAAAATAGGTGGAATATAATAAGGGGAGAAGAAAAAAAGAGTAGTTTAAAATCCAACGATGAAAAAGAGGATTGATCAAAGTTATATATCACAACATATGGGTTCATGATGAATTTAGATAATTTGTTTTCGAATGATGTCATACATTGGTGAACATTTTATAAAAGTAATGTTTCTCATAACGATGATCGATCATGTGGTCATAGAGTGTGTGTTGACTAAGTCTTTGATCACTATTTGAATCTCAAGAAATTTTTTTTTGATAAAAGATAAAATAATATTTAATGATGTACCAAATTTTTAAGAGTTTTCAATAAACCCAAAGGGGGAAACTATTGGGAAATAATATCTCAAGGCATTGTCTCGGTGTTTTTGGGATTAATGTGTTTGTTGATAAAGATAGATGACAATGTTTCAAAATGGTAGGAGTTTTCATAGTCTATGTTTAAGGTGGGACAATATCGTAATGTTTGCCATAATTTTTTGCCTCAAATTCATGATTTTGTTTTATGGAAAAGGGAGGTTCTCTACAATGCAGTTCATGCACTGTAATTCAAGTACTGTGAACCATGGTCTTCATATATTGTATAGTAGAAAAAATTTTCTATGAAGACCATAGTAAAGGTTTGTGGAACCAAAAATGAAGATGATGTTTCATGGATGAGGATGCTGAATTAATCCACACACATATGGCCCGACACTATGCCAACCGTGAATGATGCTACATGAAACACACAAATAAATCAGTTAATGTGAGGATCAATATTCATGGGTGAAGGTTGTGATTTTTTTTTAACTCAAATGTTTCATCAATTTTAGGTAAATACACTGATTTAAGGTATTCTCTAAATGATTAAATTCTTCATGTGGACCGTAGAGCAAGAGTGCAGTAAAGGAAATACCACAAAAAATTTGATGGTAGTTTTGATAACAGGGCATTGAAAATCTATTTTCCAATATAATGACCCGTAATCAGGTCATTCAAAAGAGAATTTTTCATTTGATAAATTATTTTTGGAAGAATTTGGGTGTGGTTGGATTAGTTTGTGATGGAGTATTTTTCAAAGGAGAATAATTTTTCTAGGGATGATTCTGCAAAGGAGAAGTGTTTTGTGAGGGAGATATAACAAAAAGGACATAGTCCATGAAGAAGGTTCATAGAAGGGGTTTGAAAGTTTTTGTAGCTTTTAAAGAAAAAGGGGACCCTGAATTATAGTTGCTCCATGAAGAATGAGATGCTGATGAAGAATTAGTTTTCCACGAAGCAAATTCATTCTGAAATGAAAAAAATGTTCATAAAGAACTCACACCACATGAAGCAGGGTAGTTAATAGAGGATACAAGAATGTTCACAAAGGTTGAAAGGTTGTTTTTGGAGGGACTAAAATAGATCAATTAATCAACTTGTTATAACTAAAAAGATTTATAAAATTGGATTTCAACTACTAGGTGAATACATGATATCATGGAATGCTCATAAATGTGTGAAACAATTATGAGGTGATTCAGAACAATAGGAAATTGATCTAGAGGAGGAGTGAGAACAATTTAGTTGATAGAGAATTGATCTTTATATTTTATTTTTTGTAAAACATTATGGATATTTTGTCAACACCAAATATTGTAAAGGTAGTGAGGCTAGGCGTAGAAGTAATCTCACGCAAACATTATTTTATAAGTGAGCCTTATTTGATTTGGTACATCGGCACATTATCATTGTATTATCCAAGGAAGCTTCCCATTTAGGGTGAACCAAGTAAACTTTCTATATATAATTCATTGTTTCATTTTTGTTCATACATTTCCACTCTGAAGTGAGAGAAGAGTGTTTTTTATGACAAAACAATATCTAAAGGGGATGTTGTTTTAATATTCAATACCATGAGTCACCCCCCCAGGGTATATAACCATATATGGATAAAAATAGGTATTCAATGGGATTAATATATAAAACATTTATAAGAATTCTATAACATTATATAGATAAAAACTATGATAGATAGATAATGTTCACCACCCGGAGAAAATAGTGGGTTAAAAAGATCACTTATATTTAGCCCGATTTGTCACGTGTGATACTTATTATCTTAAGTGATAAAATTAAGTTAATGATTTAATTTTTTATGATCCATTATTATTATTATTATTCATTTTATTATATTAATTAACCCTTCATATAAAATTACTTACCCAATTATTTTCATGTCATATGTTTTAATGATAAATATTTCATATGTCAAAAATCATATTGGTAAGTTGAATAAGGTGAAAGAGATTATTAATTATTCATCTATATAATGTGAAACATGAAATATTAATCAATTTTATTTATAAATTTTACTTTTAAATCCATCTATAAAATATGGTTATGAAAATTAAAATGTGTCACAGTCATAGAGACGATAAGTCATGCATACTTGTGAGTAACATTTTCATTTTTTGATGATCATGATGGAAAAAAGGTAACTATTATTTTATATTTAGAGAATGGTAATTATATATTTAATACCATATTATTTATTTCAATACCTTTACACATACAATTCATGTGATGCATTAATAAAAATGAATCACGTCACTTCAAGGGGTGGTAGTCTATCGTACACATGAACGATGTTATCATTAATTCAATGAATGATAAGGTAAGAATGTTTAAGATATATTTATTTTTTAGAGAGTTTAATATTTCATTATAATAAAATATAAATGAAAAATTAAACCTTATTACTTTCCATCTAACTTGATTGTTTACAAAGAATTTCATGCATCTTGAGTAGGTACTCCTCCTTTCACACGAGTGACGCTATCGTATTATATATGAAATGGAAAGTAAGATGATATATATGATATTATAATTACAGAATTATAAAAATATAATAAATATAATTTATAAATATTAAATACATCATTATATACATCTTCGATTTGCGGTTAAGGAATATAGAATTATGTCGGTTCACAAGGTGGTGGTTAGTTATACACACGATCAACGATTCCATTCCCCATTTGAGGGAGGAGGAGATGGTCATAGGAAATTAAATTAGTAAAAAACAACTAATTATATGTAATATACCAATGTTGTTATATAATCATGGTTTAATTGGATTTTAATGAGGTGGTGGAATGAATAAAATAAAATCCATGGTTAAGGGTGTTTCCTCATCTTCAAAAAACTTCTTCTAGTTTGCACCAAAATCCGTCCTTTGCTGTATTTATAACCAAAACAAGGCTTATAGTATATGTTTAGGGAATTAAAGATTTTTTTTGGGAAGGTATTGTATGAACCCATTTTTTTATGTGTGTAAAGTAAATTAGGGTGGCTTTACTTTTATAACTGTGGGATAAGTCACACTGGGTTTTTTTGAAAATAATGAATTCCAACCTTATTTTTCTAATAAAACAAGTCTCAAAAATTTGAAATTTTTTAACATTATAAGAACTAATGTCAAAAATATGACAATAAATTAGTAATTATAAACTTTTTGGGTCATTTTTAACCCTTATAATATTTTTAATCCCTAGTAAACCCATTTTTACCATAACCACAGTAAATAATATTCACTGTTATCACTATTCATTATGGTGAACAATACATTTGACCTTATTATATAATATAAATTATTCTGATCCTAAATATAGAATTTATTTTCCCAAATTCATATCATATTTTTGGAATAAATTAATTTAAATTAAGCCCACATATGTGTTGAAAAAACGATTTTCCCAAAGAAATTCTTTCAAAAGTTAAAAAATATTTTATATCAAAATTGAATATGTAATTAGTCACAATAAACTAATTTCGATTTCATAAAAAATAATTCAAATAATTTGCCTTTTAAATAAATTTTATATTAAATTGAGTATTGTTAATTATTTAAATTAAAAGTTAGTTTTTAATATAAATTAATATTTTTCACTATTTAGAGAAAACTGACATTTTTAATAAAAATCCCACAAATTCACCATAAGAAAATATTGATATGATGATTTTAAAATTTAGTTTCATTTTATAAAATATATTCTCTAAAATTAGTAACAATTAATTTTAAATTATGTTTTCAAAGCGTGACTAAAAAACCTTTTAGAAAATTATTATTTTCAGAAAACATTTATTTTTATATATAATTGTTTTTATTTTATTTCCAATCAATAGATATCCATTTAATTTATATTATAAATTTATAAACAATATAATTTTTCATAATTTATTTAGTCATATTTTTTTGAATCAACTTAATGGATAGGTTATAATATTCATGTCTAAATAATAGAGCATTATATTTCATTTATAATCTGGTGTGGTGTATATCGGAGGCTATCAAAGAGATTGAAATTATTTAAAAGGAAAATATATCATAAAGTATCAAGGTTATAAGTGTTTGATGAATATAATTGTGTATAATAATCTCATACCATGGATATTATTTATATCCAATAATTTATATCTTTCTCAAATAATTGTTACTAAGGAAAAGATCATCTTTGATGAAATTTTCATTTTAAGGGAATCTCTTAATATGTTTCTTAAATAGTTGTCTGTCTTCATCCATGTTTTGAAGTTGAATTCTCAATAAAAATTATACCATGATCATTAGTAATTTCTAAGTATCTATATATGTTGTCCATTGTTAAACTTAATGATCTAAAGAAGAATCTATGAAAGATTCTAGATAATATAATTATTTTCCTGAGTGCTTCACTATAGGGTGTGTTTATTCTCTTCATCAGGTAGAAGCATGGATCAATGATCGTCTTAATTAATTATCATGAACTCAAAAAGACCATGATATTGGAAAAGGTATAATCCTCTATCGAATGATGGATTATTCAATCAGCTATGTGGATACCCATTCCTCTTAGAGAAGGATCTTTAGTCATAATTCTATCATGTAAGGTGAAGAAGGATGATATCCCAAATATTTCATTATGTACAAGGTACAGGCATTATAAGTTAATAGATAATACATTTTTATTAACTAATTCTCTAGACATATTCATAAAATTAATGAATATTTTATTTTTGGATAACCATAATAAATTAGTGGTAGAATTTATAGAAGACATTCCGATATTCTCCAAAAGAAATAAGGAACATGAGGATCATTTTAATGTTGTATTATAGACCATACTAAAGAAAAATACGTATGTGATGTACAATAAATTTTTGTTTTGGATGGATCAAGAAACATTCCTATGATAGTATATCACTAAAAAGGGATATCTATGTATCATTAAAAAATAAAGGTTGTTTCAGGATGGCCCAAACTCATATTTGTGACAAAGATCTGTAGTTTCCTATGATTATCTTGGTACTATCATCGATTATTGATAAACTTCTCAGTATTTTAAACCCCAATAACCAAGATAAAAATGAATGGTTGAAGTTCATGTAGAATCATTTATGGTAATAGTGCTGTAAAGAGTTCAAGAATAGGATATTCACAAAACATATGATCACATTACTCTCAGTGGAGAAGTATTTATTATCTATAATGATTATTACAAGATAAAAATGGGTTGTGTGCTAGTGAAAGATAAAAAATTGATTACTTTTGACTCTCACTAATTAAATATCCACGAGTATAGCTACCTAATTAATGATCTTAATGTTGTTATATTGATCTTTATATTGAATATTTGGTAACAGTATCTCTATGGGGAAAAGTGTGACATATATAAAATTTATAAAATTCAGATGTATAAATTCACACAAAAGGAGAGCGATATAAACTATTGAAGGTGGTTATAGATAATCATGGATTATTATTTTTTAATCCATCACCATCTTGGTAAGGCAAAAAATGTGATAGATGCTTTGTGTAGAAAGGATAACACAACCCAATCCATGATGAGGATTAAAAGGGATCAAATCTTTATAAAAATGTAATGGATGGACATGGGAATTATAAAAGGATATTCATGATTACTTTATCAAATAACTCCACAAATATTCATAATTTTGAGGATCAAGGAGGTCCAAAGATTTTATTTTCAAATATAAAAAAAGTAAGTTAAAATCCCATATTCTATCTTTTCTAATAATAGAGTTATGTGGTTTGGAACCCCAATATGTACCCCATCAAAACCATAAATGAATATGAATCTTATGGTTGATTCACATAGATCATAAATCTTTATTTATCTAGGAAACTCCTAGATTTATATAGGATTTATGAAAAACTTATGGTGGAATAACATGAGGAGGGATATTGTTGAATTGTTTTCTTAATACTTGGTATGAAAACAAATCAATGTTGAATGATATAAGTCTACACATATTGTGGAATAATTTTCTATAATAGTATAGAAATGGTAAAACATAACAATTTATTTAATCTTTTGACTCTCTATAAAATATAAACGATGTAACACTATTTAGATATCAGTTTATCTCTTTACAAAGTCATCACATTTCATTTTCATCAAAGAAGTTTTCTATCTTGACCACATCACAAATATATACCAATGTTAAGTGGTATGACTACAGGGAGTGCTACCCTCCATTGTATATAATCTATATCAAGAGATTACCTCAAGGTTCTTAATAATCCTTCGGTAAGTGTTGGATAAAAATACGAGTTTCAATTTTATTTTTCAGCCTCAAATGTATTGTTAGTCTTAGGGAACCATCCAAACACTGAGGATACACTAATATCTATCACGATGGATTTCCAAGAATGTTGTGATCAGCACCTTCCTGTAGTATATTATTTATATATTAACATCAATAATTATATTATTTAAATGGAAACTTATTATTTTTTATATGGGACAAGGTTTCAGGATTTGACATTCGTAGATTAATTTTGAGATTGGAAACTTATGAATCCAAATATTGTATAATATAATATAGAGATGGTTCAAACAATTAAATGTCCTATGAAATCCACACAAAGTAAACTAGAAATATGTGTTGATAAGATTTTAGGAGACCTATAGTTTGAGTTCATAGATCAGGTTTTCCTTTATATATCATTATTGAAAAAAAATTATTTTTGGGAAGAAGTAAAAGCTTAGTTCAAGATATATTGACCTCTTTGATATCCTTTATTGAATCATATCAGTTTCCTATAGACATTCACTCATAACATACATATCTTAAGTACCTGATGTGTTCCATGTATCTCTCTTGAATAAGTACATACTAGACCCCTCACATATACCAAATCTAGAGTTGTACCATTAGTGAATTATATTTCTTAACAGGAGCACTACTGAAACTCTTAGACTATAGAGAAAATATTTTACAAAATAATACAACTCACCTAGTCCAAGTGGTGTGGCATACCCACAAGTTTGAGGAATAAAAATGGGAACCAGGAGAGGAAATAAATCAAAATTACCCTAATATTTTTTATTGTATGAGATAATATTTGTATGGTGAAATTTATAATGGGGGAAATAATGTAATGAAAAAACTTTTTATAAATGAAATTGCCTTTTAAAATGAATAAATTTCATATTAAGTAATGTATTTAGTTAAAACACATGAAAAACATTGATTTTTTTAGACCGTTATATGTTATGTCACATTGTATTTCAAATATTATTAGGATAAATAACCATTCATTATATATTCAATGTAAAGTGACCATTACGATAAGTATATATTAATGGTTTTGATAAAATTCAATTGATATAAATGGAAGAATTAATGGACTCAACCAGTAGGATCATTCTCTTTGAATACCATTTATCATTACTTTTGAGGGAGATGGCATCACACTTATTTCCCTTGTCCAATCTAATTCTGAGATCCAACAACTAAATCTCAAGAGAAACTATTTATATAAGAAGATAAATCTTATTGAGTTCACATCCCAAACCATGTTCACTAAGAAACCCCAAAAAATCCCCACAATCACACTCATTACCCATATGTCATAAGGTGGTGTAATATGGGTTCGTGAATTTATAAACTAGTATTTTGATTTTTTATATTTTTTCTAAATGAAATAATGAATAAATGTTTCCCTTTTTATTATTACTTACAAAATAAATAATAATTTTAGAAAAAGTTAGATATCGATCTTGAATAATCAAAAGTTAATTTTTTAAGAAATCAATTCAATTTAAAAAATATTTTTGATAAATTAAATTACTTTTAAATAAATTTTAAATTGGTGAAATAATTTTACAAAATAATTTTTGTTGAAAATGAATTTTAATATAATTTAAATTAAGTCCATTATAATTTTTATAATGTTTAGAGAGTGGTTAGTGTTGTAAGACTACTATTTTCCAATAAATAATACTTTTTATTAAAAATGTTAAATTATAAAATTTATAAAAAAAATTCGATGAAGTAAATATTATTTTTCAAATAAACATGTAGAAATTATCCAATGGTGAATTATTCATAATTTTATGTGCCAATCACATTTTTGGGTAAAAAATATAGTATAAATATACGGTGTGTATTATGACATCATAGTAGCCAAAAAGTGATGGAATAAATAGTATAAAAAATATCCAGGAATAAAAATAAATTCATCCTTTAACAAAAATTATACTTTATGTTATTTGATTAATTTTATAAACCCTTATTGAATCCTATGAAACCATTTTTATATTTTACAATTTTAAAAATCATTTCTTTATAAACATGACTGACCCCCCTTATAACCAAGGGTATTATATTACGGATTTATATTCATGGTTATATAAAATTTTAGAAATAATTTATCTTTGGTATAAACTATAGGAAAATCCACCAGAAGATTTTTTATTATTATTTTATCATATAGATTCCAAAACATAAGCCTCTAAATAAATAAAGTATTCCCCCAACTTTTTTATAAGTACTCACCTATCGCCCAACTACTCTTCACTAAAATTTAATTTATTATGAAGTGACTTTACCACACCCTCTGTAAATCCCTTCAAAGGTTTTACCAAGCTTGTAAGAATATCCACTCAATATTTTATAAGTTCCCTCTTAATGTATGGGACTCTCTCCACTTCTTTTTATTTCATGTAATTTCATTGTCATAAGCACTTTTGATTTTCATTTTTCCATGTTTTATGTGTTTATTTACAATAATTTACTTCCTTTATATTGACTGTGTAATGACATAATACCATTTAATTTCATTAATCCTTTACATAAACCTTTATTTATACCCATTATGTTGGGTTTTTTGAGGACAAACAGTTATATAATGAATTCCTTTCTACATTTCCACTCTAGAATATTCACCCACATGTACAAATCCTTCCTTGAATGGGGAATTCCATTTATGTAACTCACACTCCTTAATAGTGGGGTTCCATGTGATTAATGGTGTTCCAATATAGTATGGTATATATGGTACATAAATACAAGTACATGATATGAATGTGATGGGTGGTCTAGGAAATATATATTCATAAAATATATTGGGTAATTTTTTCATCTCATGAGATTCCCTGTATGGTGCATGGCTTGTTATAAAAATTACACTATGTTATGAATTCTTGGTATTTATCCTTGACTTATTCTTATGATGTCATGTTTTATATTATGGACACATTACTAGGTTTCTTTGATGTTATCATCTTATATCATTACATGATGTTCATGTGTATGATTCCCAAACCTTTGGGGTCACCTTGATATGACCCTTGACTAACATAAATTACGTTCATTATTTTATGTTTTGATTATTCCCTTATAATTATTTATATCTCATCCCTTTAGTTTTTATATCCCCATGTTATCCCATGATGTATTATAAGATAAATGGCATATAAGGGAATATTTTTCTCATTTAAAATATTCTCTTCATAACCTTGTTTAATTTTATTATGTTATATGTTGATTTATTGAAATACATTAGGCCTTTTGATATTTTGGGTTTGTATTATTTGTTTCTTTATGTAATAGAAAATTAATTGATGTTTATTAAATAAATTGGTTCTATGGCCATGATCCTCTATTGTATCTATTTAAACTGTTTACTGAATGAATATTTGAGTGGTCGTGGAAAAGTAACAAGTAAAGGAGGTATCCTTGAGGATACACGATTGTTGTGTAGGCCCTAGACCACCATGTCAAACCATAATTGGTCATCATTACATATTATTACCTCTTGGATCAGATAACATAGACTATCGCGACCAATTACCTCCCCAAATATCATGTTGGATAATATTATGATACCCCCAAGTTAGGCCACACATGGCCATCATAACCCTTTATCTATATGGGTCATGTCATCATAACCTATGATGAATCTAGACACATTTACCCTCTAGTGCCAAAAACCAATGACTGGTCAATCTATCAATTTAAAACCATGTATATAATAACAACCTAATATATATTATATTCATCACATTGAAAAATGGTATATCATATAGTGGTGATACATATCATAACATCAGTGAGAGAGAAAATTGAAACATGCACACATGTGATCAAGCATAACATGGTCTAATCATATGAACACGCAATGACATCATATTCCAATGATCATATACATGGAATTTACAAGGTAAGGAACTCCCAACCATTAGTTTTTTATGATTTTATCTAATATACATAATGTATTTAAGCCCAAACTGCATTGGGAACCTAAAGTGAACAATCTCACATTTCAAGGATGTCTATTTTAATTTATTTTTTATCGAAGAGAATTTTTAAAAAGAGATACCCAATGATATTATATATCAATAATGTAGTTTTATAATCAAACTCCGTATGGATTCAATCAATAGAACTTGATTTGAGATATATCAAAGGAGAGGATTCCAATTTAGAATATCTAGTGTCATTTCAAATATTGAATTGTGAATTCCTCATAAATTCAAGAAAATAACCCTGGTTCTAGTCGATGAAGAGATATCCCCAATGAATATATCATTATAAATGAGATGCAATAATAGATTCTAGAAAAAGAAGGTCCCTTGATGATTAATCCAGGAAAACATACCCAAAATTTCCACTATTCATGAGGAATCACACTCCAATCCAAGAGTTGTTGTTAACTCATCAAACCAACCACCAATATGAAAATATATATTTAATATATTAAATGTATATCTTTAATCCTTCATTAAGAAGATTACTAGGAAGATTAATTAAAAACATATATTGTAAAACAGGCATAATTTATGGTAGATCTTAACCCGGTCGAGAAGTGTTAACAAATGATTGATATTCCGCTAATCTATGAAGGAATAATTCATAGCTGGGTGAGTATAAAATCATATATCCATCATATATCTATACACATATCTTATGGAATATGAGGTATTTGTTTTAGTTCAATAGAAAACTCTTAGTTCTGGTTTCATTGGATTGATCCAATATTGAAGAATTGATGGGAGAAAAATGGGAGAGCTCAATATTCAAGAGGGGGTTAAAAATTTGAAATATAGATTTTAGGATTGAAATTTTGTATTAAACATGGTCTAAAATGATTGAAATTGAAATGTCTTGGAGTTTATTTAATTCACTCATGGAAAAGGTGCACCTACTTCCATGTGGGCCTCACCAGCTAGTCAATGACTGGCCTCTAGCATGTCAATGTTCTAGATGGAACCTTTTTATTTCTACAAGCACTACTAGCAAGCTGGTAGGGTTTTCAAAAATACATAGACACATTTTATCCTCATCGGTTGAACATTGAGTAACACGTGCTATCTTGTGGCCATTTTATATCCACCACACAATACATCCTCTACATAACATCCAACGATTGATTAATATACCCCTTTCCACTGAAAAAACCTCCTAAAAGTTCATATGAAATAAGAAGAAAAATTGAATAGAGAATTTTATATACTAAAAAAATATCAAACAAAAAAACAATCAAGGATTTTATAGTTGTATTCACCTTTCAAAACATTTATTAAAATATCCTAATGTAATCTGAATTTTTTATGTTAACAAAAATAAAATTGATTTTGATATTTTTTAAATTATTGTCAAACACTTTATTCAAAGAATATAGATAGAGATACTAGGTTCCATTATTAATATTTTATAGAAACAAAGAACCCTTATTAGAAGGTCCCCCTATACCTATTTAAAATATTTCAGTTAATTATTACTATTGGTTCATGCTCCCATTAAATCTAAACTACCCCATTAGTTTATGTATTTTTTTAAGGTTGGGGCCGAAGCCTCAATTTATTATTTTAAAGAAAATAACTCTTTAGTGTTGGTAGAGGGAGACCCATTACATAGCCCGAAGGCCCAAGGCCAAGTTGCCTGAATACAAGGCTTGAAATCCCATTTTTGGCCTAAAGGACCCCTCAGTGAATAGTGCTGCTACAGTAACTGTGCTTCTACAGTCCCCACTATAGTACATCCTCCACTACAGTGCCTGATACAGTGCCTCCACTGCTATAGTGTCTCCACTGCTATTGCTACAGTACTGCTACAGTTCCCAGAATTATGTCCCTTCCCAGATTTTATCCTAAGTCTTTTGGATGCCAAGTAGGAGCTTTTTCCACTTGGGTACAGGCTCATTGGCATCATTAGTTTATATATTGATTTAAAATATTTTACTTGAATAAAAAACATATATTGTCTTATAAATAATGTTATCTTCCAGTTAAATAAAATTACATTATCTCTAGGAATGAATTAACTATGGTTGATTCATGGTTCAAGCCGCATCTTTTCATTTGTATCATAAAACCTTGTTATATCATAGGAATCCCCTTAGATTCCATCCAATTCATCTTGTTATAACATTATTTTCACTATATCCAATTTTAAATTTACATTTACTTTCTTCATATCAAAATATGTTGTTTTATTAATTTCAACTGGTATGAAACATGGTTTCCCATAAATCAACCAAAATTGGGGCATTATAGTAGGTGTTTTAATATTTTTCCAATACACCTACATATAATCATCAATATTTTTAATCCAATTACCTGGATTCAATATCATTGTTTTTATCAAAAATAATTATCTCATTGTTGGATACATTAATTTATATAGTTGTTTAGGGGTGATAATGGGTGCCCATTTTAGATCATATCCTATATTTTTCTATTAATCCCCTTAATAAATAATTTTTTATGTGAGTTCCTCAATAAAAAATAAGTAACTGAGGTCCTCCAAATTGAGAAAATATATTCATCACTAGTGCAGAAAAAAACATTATGGTGGTTATTTTTTATTTTTTACATCATGTTTTGGCCGATTTTATTACAGGAGATGTTATAAACATTGTTTTTTACATTGGTTATTTTAAAACTGATGTAAAAAACACAAATCTGAAGTGTTTTTCACTTCAGTTGATAAAAACCCGACATGGAAAACGCTTTGGAGTCATGGTTTATTATGTCCTTTATTTAATAACTGACATGGTATATACTCTTTCACATCAGTTATTATATAACTGATGTCAAAAATTACTCCTCTGAAGCATTTATCAGGTCGGTTATGAAAATAACTGATGTGATAAACCTATCTTCCAAGTGGTTTCCAACATCGGTTAAATAATAACCGATGTGAAAACATATCTACTACATCAATTATAAAATAAATGATGTAAAAAACTATTCATTTCCATTTTTTTGTCAGTTATGAAATAACCGACGTAAAAACCATTTCCCATGAATTTATTATGTCGGTTTCCATATAATCGACAATAAAACTAATCCAAATTCATTTTTTACATCAGTTATAAAATAACCGAGGTAAAAAACAATTTCTTTAAATAAAAATGATCAACCACTTCTATGAGCCCTGTCAAAAGACCTGAAATAGACCAAAAACTTACCAAAAGCATACCAAAAACAGACAAGAACACCCCCCCCCCACCCTACTGGACAGCCCCCACCACCGATCAACCAGTACTATGCCCTGCCAAAAGACTTGAAACAGACCAAAAACATACCAGAAACTGACCAAAACCCAACCAAAAACAGACCAGAAACCCCCCCCCCCCTCCCCCCATTGTACATCCCCCACCACACCCCTGGACACCCCCCACCCCACTAGACACCCCCAGACCAAAAATGGACCAAAACCCAACCAGAACCCCCCCCCCCCCCCCCGGACAGCCCTAGCCACACCCCTATTCCCCCCTCCCCCACACACACACTCTCACACACACCCCTTGACTCCCCCCCCCCCCACCCCCTGGACAACCCCCCACACCCCTGGACAACCCCCCACACTCCTGGAAACCCCCACTAGACAGAACTCCCACACCCCTGGACATCCCTCCCACACCCATATAACCCCCCCCCCCACTAGACAGTCCCATCCACACCCCTAGACACCCCCCACACCCATGGACTCCCCCCCACCCTCCTACACACCTCCCACCCCCTAGACAGCACTCCCACACCCCTGGACATCCCTCCCACACCCCTAGACCCCCCCCCAACCCCACCCCACTAGACAGCCCCCACCACACCCCTTGACACCCCACCCCCCCTCACACCCCTGGACTGCCCCCACCCCCTAGATAGCCCCCACACCCCTAGACAACCCCCCCCCCCCCCCCCCAGCCTCCTGGACACCCCCCACCCCCCTAGACAACACTCCCACACCCCTGGACATCCCTCCCACACCCCTAGAACCCCCCTAACCCACCGTCCTGAACACCCCTCGCCACCCCCCGCCACCCCACTGGACATCACTCCCCTGGACAGCCCTCCCACATCCCTCGAACCCTCCCCCACCCCCACCCCCCCCCCCCTGACATCCCCCCGCTCGCTTGGAAAGCCCTCCCAAACTCCTGGACACCCACCCACCCCACTGGACAACCATCACCACACCCCTAGACACCCCTGACCCCACCTCACTGGACACCCCCAGACCAAAACCTGATCAGAAATCCCCCCCCCCCACCGCCACCCCCAACCCCTGGATAGCCCCCACCACACCCTAGGCACCACCACACACCCCTGGAATTCCCCCTAGATAACCCCCACCACAACCCTAGACAACCCCCCCCCCCAACCCTCCTAGACACCCCCACCCACTGGACAACACTCTCACACCCTTAGAGAGCCCTCCCACACCCCTACCCCCCCCCCCCCCCCCCGCACCCACCTTCCTAGACACCCCCACCCCACCGGACAGCACTCCCCTGGATATCCCTCCCAAACTAATAGAACCCCCCCCCCCCCCCAACCCCACTAGACCCCCCCCCCCCCCACACACCCTTAGACATCCCCCCCACTCGAATTGACATCCCTCTCACCCTCCTAGACACCCTCCAACACTCCCATCCCACTGAACAACCCCCACCACACCCCTGGACCCCCCCCCCCCCCCCTCCCCCACCTCACAAGACACCCACAGACCAAAAACAGACCAAAACCCAACAAAAACTAGACCAGAACCCCCCACCCCGCTAGACATCACCCACCACACCCCTGGACATCCCCCCACACCCCTGGACTACCCCCACCCCCTGAACATCCCATGGACAGTTGGTTTTTGGAGAGGAGGCGTTGTCATCCCTTGGGGGGTTGAACACCGCTAGAAGGTACTCATCACTCTCACATGTAATTCTTGAGCTCTCAAAATGTTTCACCAATTATTTCTTCCCTCTAAAAATCATTCATTATATCACTTTGATGCTAGTATAACTAGGGGTAAACGCCATCATGTGTGACTAAAATACCTAGATCTTGCTGGTGGAAATCTCTCAGTTCATGCAAGACTGAAAATGATGCTCCCAAGGATTCCCATGAGATGCCTGAAATAACGTTAACAAAAATCCTGGAGGTGGGAAGAGGGCATCGGTTTAGTTGGTGGAGAGGGACATGGAGAAGACGACTGTGATTATCTGAAATCTACCCAACAAGTACACATAAGTGACTATTTAGTTTCCCAAATTAGATGATTGAACAATTATAGGGTTGTTTGTGTGTTTTTTGTTCAATTGTATAATTTGGGAAACTAATCAGTCACTTACGTGTACTTGTTGGGTATATTTCAGATCATCGTAGTCGTCTTCTGCACATCCCTCTCCACCAACTAAACTGGCACCCTCTTCCCACTACTGTGCTTTTTGTTAACGTCATTTCAGGCATCTCATGGGCAGCCTTGGGAGCATCATTTTCAGTCCCTCAAGATTAGGGAGATTTCCACCACTAAGATCCAGGTATTTTATTCACACATGAAAGTGATTAACCCTGGTTATACTGGCATCAAAGTGATATAATGAATTATTTTTATAGGGGAAGAAAGCATTGGTGAAACATTTTGAGAGATCAATCTTCGCATGTGAGAGTGATGAGTACCTTCCAACGTCATTCAGCCCCCCGAGGGATGGAGGAACCTACTCTACCACCCCCCAAGACTTCCCCCCATCCACATGGACACCTTTGAAACCCCCACCCCACTGGACAGCCCTCCCACACCATTGGAAACCCCCCTCACCCCACAGGACACCACCAAACCCTTGGACACCCCCTGGACAACCCCACACTCCCCTAAACAGCCCTCCCACCCTCCTGGAAATGCTCCAACCCCCTTTATTAAACCTCCCCCACTCTCATAGACACCCATGACACTCCCCCACCCCATCGGATAGCCTTCCCACACCCATGGATACCCCCCACCCCCACAACCCTAGACACCCCACTGGACAGCCATCACACACCCCTGCAAACCCCATCACCCCACAGGACCCCCCCCCCCCACACACACACACACCACTGGACACCCCCCTGGATAGACCCCCCCCCCCACCCAACTCCCCTGGACAGCCCTCCCACCCTCCTGGAAATGCTCCCACCCCTGGACTGCCCCCCCCCCCCCACTCTCATGGACACCCAGGACACCCCCCCACCCCCACCCTACCGAACGGCCCTCCCACACCCCTGGATACCCCCACCCCATCGGACCCCCCCCCCCCCACACACACACACACCCTTTTAATTCCCTCCCCCTCCGCCCATACCAGAATCCATACCAGAAAAAACCATCATTAGTAGACCAAAACAAGAACTAGAGAAAAATTAAACATTTGAATATATAACATTCAAAACATAAAATGTCAGCTTAAAACACTAAATCCAACCTAAACGACTACCAAATACACAATTACAATTACAATATTCAAAATTACATTTTACACTACAAACCAACTAAAATTCAATCACACCTGTAAAATAATATGACCATCCCACTTGTAAGTGTTTGAGGTCTTGAGCACTCTATGGTTAAGGGTCATCAAATAGCTATAAATTAAAAGGATAGTGGTTAACATGTATAATGAATAAATCAAATGAAATATTATGGAAAAGTTTAAAAGGAAATATTACCTGGTCAAAGTTCACAACTATTCCAGTTATTATTATTTCATACATAAATCTTAACATATAATATTTGTAGCCATGTTTCTTGTACAAAACACTACAACCTCATCAGAAATATACTTTTCATAAATGGAGGCTTCATGTCGATATGGATTCTTAACATACCCCTTCAATATTTTCTTATACCTTTCAAAATGATACATCCAACGAAGATATACAGATCCAAAAATATTTCTTTCTCGTACTAGATAAATCATTAAATACTCCATTATATCAAAAAGAAGTTGGAGGAAAATACATTTCCAATTGACAAAGTATACAGATTTCATCGTTTTTTAAAATGTTCAAAGTATTTAGATCAATCACTTTATTACAAATTGAAATGAAAAAATAACACAACTTCATTATAGTCTTTCTGACACAGATGGGCAATATTCCACGCAAGGCAACGGGTAGAAGTTGTTGCATCGTTACGTAAAAATCATGAGATTTCATACCTATAAACTTCAAGTCCTTCAATGAGACAAAAAAATTTCATTTAAAGAATAACCTTGAGGCACTTTGGTATCATGAAGACACTAACAAAATCTAATTTTCTCCCTCTTTGATAATGTATGAAAATCCGGGGGAAGAAATGTGTGTCTTCCATTAGGGGTGGGAGGTAACTCCAAATGTATTCCCATTGATAGTAAGTATAATCTTACATTCAACCCATCCTTTTTATTTCCGTTAATATCTAAAAATGTTCCAATCAAACTATCACCGATATTATTCTTCAAGTGCATGAGATCAATATTAAGTTTAGATTCATGATATATCCAATATGGTAGCTCAAAAAATATTGACCTTTTCTTCCAAATATGTCTATCATTACCATATTTCTGTGTCTTTCCCAATGTCACATCATGGTTTTCCACCCTCTCAAAATACATATCAGGGGATAAATGTTTTGGAGCAACATCAAATTCTTGTGAACCATTGAATTCCTTTTTTAGTCTTCTATAAGAGTGATCCATAGGAAAAAACATTCGATGACCCATGTACATTGTTTTCTTCCCATGATTCAATTGATAATATGAAATCTATTGATCACAAATTGGACATGATTTATTCCCTTTAACATTGTATCTAGACAAATTTCTATATGCTAGGAAGTCAATTATAGTGAACATAAGCATTGTATACAGTTGAAAATATTCCATTTTATTATAATCATACACCCTAATACCATCCTCCCATAAAAGATTCAAATCATCAATAAATGGTGACAAGAAAACATCAATATCATTGTCAGGATACATCATACCAGATATCATTATACTCAACATGAAATATTTTTTCTTCATACAAACATAGGGAGAGAGGCTGTAAATTACCAATAAAACATGCCATGAACTATGTGTACTACTGAGGGTTCGGTATGGATTCATTCCATCTGTGCACAACCCTAGTTTGAGATTTCTAATTTCATTTCCAAATGTTGTATACTACTCATCAATTTTCTTCCATTATGGACAATCAGCAGGATGACATATTTTTCAATCACATATCTGCTCATCAGCATTCCATATTAACCCTTTTGAATCATATTAATTAGCAAATAAACATTTGAAACGATGAATTATAGGAAGATACCAAAATACCATAGAATGGATCTTTAAAATATCTACATCAGCCTGTTATTTTTTTTCACCTTATACTGTGACGTCCCACTTTTAGGACACTCTGATAGAAATTCATATTCCTTTCTATATATCATATAGTCATTCAGACAGGAATATATTTTCTTATATCCCAATCCCATCAGGCATATTATTTTCTTGGCCTTATAATGTGAATATGTAAGATCATTATCTTTTGGAAGAATGTCTTTCATCAATTGTGGTCGTTCTATTAAACTTCTGTCACTCCATCCATGTTTCACCTTCCGGTTAATCAATCTTAACACCATTGAAAAAAGCATAAAATCTGTACAACTAGGATACAATGGTTTTTCAGCATCACTATATAGATGTGAGACTGTCAGTTCTATCTAGATTTGTTCTTATAAAAATTTCGTGAATCATTTCTTCAATTCCATCAGAGTTACCATCTTGCGAATCATCATCATCAGTAGATATGACATTATGTCATGTTTCACCATGCCAAATCCAAGGGCTCTAACTCAAGTTAAAACCATGAAAAATCAGATGATCTTTTCTCCCTCTACTTTTCAACTTCTTCATATTCAAACATTTCAGGCATGGAACGAAAAACATGGCACTTCTTGGAACATTTCATTTAGAAACATCCAAGACAGAATCAACACCTTCCTCATATTCATTACTCATTCAATGTGATGTAATCTTACTTCGACTCATCAGTACCTAAAACAAATTTCAAAATTATACATCTTTCTAAGATAATACAAATATATGTTCATATGAAAAATATCATAATTTGAATGTAAAACCATTTCGAAATATAAAACAAATCTATGCGTATTAAAAAAAATATGTTTGAAAATGATTTTAAAAATAAAATATAGTTAGATATAACAGTTTTAAATTCAACTTGGATCCTTTATTCTTAAAGTTCACAAATAATACATCCTGGTGTAACTGGATACCAAATTCACCATTCCATAAAAAAGAAATATGAATTATAAATATAAAAATATGAAAACATTTACTACTAAAAGTTACACAGACCCTAACAATTTGATACCTCTGGACACCCCCCCCCCCACCACTCTGGACAGCCCCTCACCCCCATGGGACACCACCACCACCCCCTTGGACACCACTCCCCACCCCCTATACACCCCTACCCCCTTGGACAACACCCCACCCCTTGGACACCACCCCCCACCCTCATGGACACCACCCACAACCCTTGTACAACCCCCACCCACCCACCCCCTAGATAGCCCCCCACCTCTCTTGACAGCCCCGCACCCCTGGACACCCCCTACCCCTTTGGATAGCCCACTCACCACCCTGGACACCCCCCCCCCTCCCCCTAGACACCCTTATCCCCTTGGACAGCCCCCTCAGCCCCTGGACACCACCCCCCCCCCCCCTCCCCCCACCCCCACCCCCTTGAACACCCTGAACCTCCTTGGACATCCCCCACACCCCCATGTACACCCATATCCCCTTGGATAGCCCCCTGAACCCCCTAAACACACCACCCCCACCCCCACCCCCTTGGACACCCCCAACATCCTAAAACAGCCCCCACACCCCCAGGACACCCCCCGCCCCCCCTTTGACATCCCCCATATCCCCTTTAACACCCCCCAACCCCCTTGGACATCCCCTCACCCCCCTGTACACCACCCCCACCCCCCTTTGACACCCCCTGGACACCCCCACACCCCCTTAGACACCACCCCCTGGACACCCCCTAGACACCACCACCCCCTTAGACACCCCCCCCCCCCCCCCAGACACCACCCCCACCCCCATGGCCACCCCCTAGACACCACCCCCTTGGACACCCCCACCCCCAACCCCCATGGACACCCCCGGGACACCCGCCCCCCCACCCCCCTGGACACCCCCTACCCCCTTGGACAGCCCACTCACCTCCCTGGACACCACCCTTCCACCCCCACTCGACACTCATATCCCCTTGTAAATCCCCCTCAGTCCCCTCATCCCCCTGGACACCACAACCCCCCCCCCCCCACCCCATTGGACACCCCCAACCCCCTTGGACAAGCCCCTGTGCCCCCCTGGACACCGCCCCCACCCCCTTCGACATCCTTCACACCCCTTAGACACCCCCAACCCCCTTGGGCAGCCCCCCGCACCCCCCTGGACACCACCCCCCGCCCCCTTTGACATCCCCTAGACACCCCCACCCACTTTCACAGCCCCCCACCCCTTGGAAACCTTCTCTATGCGCACACACACATTATAGAACACACAAAAATCGTAAACATGCATGATATCACATCCATAGGTTTATTTTACCAGAAAAAAATTTAGCATGGTATAAATGAACACTATGAAACTTACCATGATATCAAGAACAAAAAAATAACATCTCAAAAATTTAGATTAGGGCATCACAGAAAATAAAAAACAGAAAATGAGTCGTTTGAGGCTTACTTGAGTTTTATGAGTCAACCTGATAGATATGATGATAATAAATATGAATAATGATATTGAAAAAAACGAGGTTGGAAGGCACTACATTGAAGAATCTTTTCTAGGTTTTCTGTATGAGAGAGACGAGTCATAATTCGCTCGATCGAAGAAAACAGAATGACTGAATATGGGGTGCGATAAATCATTTAAAATATTTATCACGTCAGTCATTTAATAATCGATGTGGTAAACTATTTTTTTTAATGTTTGTAACATCGACTGTTTAATAACCGACGTAGAAAACAATCTATCAAGTCATTTATAAAATAAATGACATGATAAATGTCTCTTTATCACGTCGGTTCTTTTGATAACCAACATGATAAATTACTGAATATTAGCTTTATCATGTCGATTTTTTTTATAACCTAGGTGATAAAGCCCCAACCTTTCTTTTATCACATCGGTTATTTTATAACCGATGTGATAAAGCACGCCAGATTCAATTTTCATGTCAGTTATACAACAATCAGTGTAAAAAAGCTAATCTCTGTATATTTTACATCGGTTATAAAATGACCGACATGGTATATCTATTATTGAAGCTTTTCATGTCAGTTATATAAAACCTACGTGAAGAATGTCGACATGTTAAACATTTTTTCCACTAGTGCATATTCAAAAATATTAATGAAAATAACTACCATATTCATTAGTGTTGACTCAGAATTCCATGTATTTAGGGGACACAATATGCACACATCAAAATTATTCATGTATATTGCAAGGATATTGGTAACAATCCCATGAAATTGGTTTCCCCACACATAGAACACTACAACTCATACAATGGGTTTTTAATTAATTTTTTTACCATTTTAATATTTAAATTTTTTGTTCCCATCAATCACATATTCTAAAAAAATTCCATTGTATATTTAATAATAGTGTATAAAAATAATCCTCTGTGTAATATCATTTTCACTATTACATTAGGCTCATGTTGTCCTCTAGTAGGTGATGGATATAAATCTACTAAAATTGTTCTCAACTCAAATCATGAACACATCACTTAATGATTTCATATCCACGTTGGTGAAAAGAAATGATATTCCTAAAAATAATGTGTTCTATTATACAAATATATCTTCTTTTATTAATATGTTATGTGAGGTTACAAAGTACCATTTTCCAAGTAATTTGTAATTCAAAAAATCCAAGGATAATATTTTAAGTTAGCATAAAATATTTCACATCTAAGAACCCATAATAATTGTTAATATCATCCTATTTATTATTAAACATTAGTATTAGGATGTGATCAAGCACTAATTTCTCAAATCCCTTATTATCAATGACTATTGGTCCATGTGGATAACTCATAAGGGGGTGAATTTAATTCCCTATAAACAATTACATTAAAAATATTTAAAATAAATATCCCAAAATTTATAAATTACACCATATTATATAAAATGGTATAATTATATATTTTTATCCTTAGAATAGTTTCTCAAAAGTTCGATCATAACTCAGTTAAAATAGTTTAAAAAATAATTTAACTTTTGAAACTATTTTACTTGATTCAAATGCCATATGTAAAATAAAAATTAAAATTAAATATCAAGGAACTATTTTCTATTAATGTATTGAAATAATATTCTATTTACTTTTAAAAAAACACACAAAATTCATTAAAAAAATGGATTCATTATAAATATGAGACATAATACCCTCACTTGTAAATAACTTCTTGTCATGTTATTTATTATAAAATGAACTAATCCACAACCTTGATCAGGTTTTTCAATAAATAGGTTTCAAATATCCCGGACTATTAAGAATCCTCTTCTACAGTTATTCATGTGATAAAATGAGTATGTGTCACACATGAACTCATCCAATGTTATTTATATTATTATAGATACAAAATAAAAGAATAGAGTGTCTATGAAATTCCTATACTGTGAAAGAGTCTCTGATTATAGATATACAAATCAAAAAAAACCCCAACTCAAAATTTTAGTTAAAATAGAAGGAAAAAAGATTGGAGAGAGTAAATATTTAATGAATATCTGTAACACCCCGAGCTTCCATGATACGCTTCTCATTCAATAATGCAATAGCTTGCATTGTACGCAACTTCGAGTTCTAAAACACCGCGACTAATCAAAGTAGCCGTTATGAATAGTAATAACCACTTTTTAAAATTATAGAAATTTTATATTTCAAAATGGACTTCATTTTTGGATTCGGAATATCGAAATTCGCCTATGATGAAATTTTGGTATTTTTCTGAGAACTTCTAATTTTTTATGAATAGTGAAAAATACTTAAAAACAACTTTTTTAATCAAAATAATTTATAGTGATAAATTATACTGTTTAGTGGTTTTAAAGTATAATTGGAATATATTTTTACCATTTTATCCAATGGTGGTCATTAGAATTAATTTAACATTGAAATTGGACATAAACAATTGCCAATCTTTTGATATAAATTGTTTCTTAAAAACACGTTATTTGTTGTAACAGCGGGAATTAATTATAAAATTAATTAATGCAACTTATATGTTTGGAATTTTTTAAAATAGACATCATTTTTGAATTCGGAATATCAATTATAGCTTAGGGTAAAATTTTGGCCTTATTCTGAAAAACTTCAATTTTTGATGAATAGTGAAACCACTAAGTGATTGTTAAAAACTGATTTTTCATTAAAATGAAATATTACCACTTCTGTGATTTGATTTTCAAAAATCCGACATACATGGTTGTCATTAAGAAGTAAAATGTGGTTCAATGAGATTAAAATAATTTTTTTGGTGAATAGTAACTTTTAAGTTCTTAATCGCGATTAGAGGTAATTAGTGTAGTTTAAGGTAAAAATAATGTTTTAATAATATGATATGAGCTTGAAACTTGTCCTACTCCTATTGGATGAGTCATGGCCGACCAAAAAAATCCATGGGTCAACTTGGGGACCCCATGGAGCCACTTTAGTTGGAAAATGACATAAATACCTTTTATTTAATGTTAAAGTAAAAAATGACACAAACATGAGTTGTTTTACTAAAAAAGTTTTTAAGTGGGGTTACACAAGTCCAAATTTTGATTATAAATATTAATTAGAAAGATAAAAAGATTTCCTACATCATAGTATTTTTTTTATAATTTTTATACATTAAATAAAGTAAGTTATTTATGACATCATTATGATGCAGCGATGACCTCATTATTTAACGATTTTAATAAAATGAAAAGATAATGTAAAATCCAAGGCTTACACTTGTCCAAAGACTATTGGATGGGTATATTTCGAACCCTTATAACCGTATCCACGAATTATATAAGTGTGGGACCTTTAGAATCCGAAAATCATTGTGTAATAATGTAACATTTCAATCTTTCCAAAAGAGCCCCTCCTCTCCACTTATAAAAGGCCCCCACCTCTCCCACCTCATTTACACATTCAAGCCATTTGGCTCGGCAAACCTCTGCCCAAATACTCTCCCAACTTCCCCCTCTTACTCCTAGAAGCCTCACTTTGGGCAGAACTCTTCCCAAGGAAGCCTTTTCCTCAAATCAAAGAGTGTTACCCGTTTTAAAGGTAGTGTTTTCTCTTATGTTCTTTTGTTTTATTTTGCTTCTCCAACCCCCTAAACTTTTTTTATTATTTTCTTTTGTAACAAAAACAGTATCCTCAATATACTAGGATGTTGTTATATGAAGTATTCGAGCTACACTTACACACACCTACATCTAATGGTTAAAGAACATACTGTTTCTGTGGATGGCGAATTTCTGCCTCACGAAACGATGATTGTTCAAATTCTTTTAACACCTATAATGGTGGCCATTTTGATGACACTATTTTCATATATGATATATATATTATGTTTATGTTTTCCTTATCCTTATGTATTTCTCATTTATGTCATACTTTATGATTCCCATTATGGGTAAACGCGATAATTTCATTTTAGGAAGTGCGGACTACCGCCCCCTCAAAGTGATTTGAATCGTTAATACCATATGTGGGATGTATAAAGGATGGAGTAAATGTTATTATACACTATATTATACTGGAATTATATTATACATTTATATAATTATGATTTCGTTCCATTAAATATGAAATTTAAATGAAAGTAGCGTTCATGCGTACGTACGGCTTACCGTCTCCATGAACGGTGCATTTCATTTCTTACCTCTAAATGTTACGTAATATTATAAATGAATGTATATACTGGATATATAAGATATATATGACATCTAAATCATGAATATAATTCGGGAGATAATGGATATTCTACCACATAAACAACTTGTAATTATGAGAAGTTTATTGTTGACTCAAGTACCAAAGATCGACAAAACGACCGTTATTAACTTAAATAATTACATAATGTTCATATCATTGTAATAAGTGATATAATAAGGATAATGAAATTGAAAATGGTTCTTAATAAGGTATATATTAACTCTAGTTTATTATTCAGGAGGTCAAAGAACGGTTGAGTCAAGTCGGACACGAGGTAAGGGAATTTCTTAACCCAACTTCCATTCTTTGGGTTAATCTCCTAATTTCAAATTATGTCATGATATTATTATGTCTTATTTTGTATTTTTACTTTATTTATGTGTACCTATAGTGAATACACATAATAGATCTATTTTATTTTAAAAAATTATCTTTTTAAGGACTTCGTCTCAATCCCCTTTCATTGAGGTATATTTGGTTTTATACACAACTTTCTTATATACGGTGTACAAACCCCTTTGACTTTTACATTTATTCAAAAGGAATCTTTTTTATACGAAGTGTTTTGCTAAACGACAAAAGGGAATGTTTTTCTTTCCGTACTTATGTGGCGACAACGACTTCTCCGCCGCCGTGACCATTATTTGAGTTTCGGCTTCCTCTACAAGCCATCATTTTTTTAATGAAAAATAAATACAAAGTTTTAACTTTCTTTTATTTTGGTATTGAAAATGGTTTTGAAAGAATTTTTATTATATCAATGTGTTGTATTGATATCTTGTGATTGAAATGTGGAAATGTTATGTTTCCTTTATGCATGTTTTATGTGAAACGATTATGTTATGGTTTATGATATGTTTAAACCTATTCATATGAGGAATGTATTAGACTTAATAAGTGACGGGTGGAGCCCGCTATAGCTCCTCGATGCATCGGTAGGTCTCATGAGACAACTAGACGTGGAATTGGCCGAGGCCCTTTCCCATTTTGATTTATGGTTTTGGCCAAGGCCTTAATCATTTTAGATGTCTTGGCCGAGGCCTTGACAAAGTGTTTCAGAATGTCTGGCATTATACATTCCCTCATTATGAAAGTGGTTATTGATATTGCATGTGATTATTCGACTAGTAGAATATCCATACGAGTAAGTAAATGGCATTATCTAATTTTATTTTTGCCATATTTTGTTGAGGTTCATGTTTAAAAGGCTTTTCTTTTAGGTATACATTGCCTTAAATGTTAATGTTTATTTATGAAAGCTTCCGCATTATTGTTATCCTTACGGAACATCTGAGCTCACCCCTTTCAATGTTTTAATATTTTCCAGGATGTGAAGAAGTATTTTATGAATGACCTGCAGGGATAGTCAGAAGAGGATATGAGTGTGGACTATGGAGACTTTTTTTTATTGTAGTTTTTCACTTTATGATGTAATGTAACATTTATGAATGTATCTAGTGTTTCCAAGGCTACTAAACTAATCGGTCTTTCGAGACGTGATCTTTTGTGATCATGCCAATGTTATGAAGTAATGCACCGACTCCGGGTAGCTGGGGTCGGGGCATTACAGTTGGTATCAAAGGAAGTTTAGTACTAACCTTAGAAGCTAGATTTAGATAAACTCTGCTTAGAGCACATAGCCCAAAGATAGACTTTGAGGATTAGTATAGAAGAACTTCCTAGAATTTTGGTATTATAGAGATGTTATGAGTTTTCCGAGCAATACATCCCTGTCTGGATACGAGCAGGTAGAGGCGGCTCTGGCACAGATGTACCTAGGGGTAAAACCCGAAAACACCGCTTTGAGCTAGACTCGAACGGGAACTGGTGCACGACAACGGGCCTTACTGCACTCTTGGTTACGACACTCCCGGGGGATATGCTTAGGATAATTATCATTTTCATTACAAACCACTATGAACGGTTATGAGTATATACATCCTCAATGAAAACCTTTTTATGATTATGGATTATATCCATAAATAGTTCAATTTATGTTAAGTATTTTATAAGTATGGAATTATGTATTTTGATTCATAAACTAATCTAGTTTATGCCATTGTATAGAAATGGCGCCTAGTGGAAGGAATGGAAACCGTATCAATGCACGAACTCCATGTAGGGATTGCCCTCCTGCTCAAGATAATTATTGTGGATCTGGAGATAAAACTGGTGCTGATCAACTTATTACCATACTGGGACAACTCACTCAGGTTATGAATAATAACCTTACTCGTATGGAGCACCCTAACCCGCAACGTGGAGGATCAATGTTAGACTGCTTCATGAGGCAACAACCACCAACATTTAATGGGGGTACAAATCCATTAGTATCTGAGCAATGGATAAACTCCTTAGAGAAAATATTCCATGCCTTGGGGAGTAGCGAAAGGGAGAAGGTTGTCATGGCAGTTTACCACCTCACTGGAGATGCCGATCAGTGGTGGTCGCTGATTCAAAACACAAAGGAAGATGATGACGTATCGAATATGGAATGGAGGTAGTTCAAAGAGCTTTTCTTAGAAAAATACTTTACTCGTGACCATCGAGCAGATATGGAAATGCAATTTCTGAGTTTGAGGCAGAAGGAGGATGAGAATGTCTCAAAGTATGAGGCTAACTTTACAAGGTTAGCGAGGCATGCTGCTGATTATATACGTAACCCAAGGAGTAAGATTGATCATTTCTTTGATGGTTTAAAACCATTTCTCCGTCGAGCTTTAGTATCACAATCCTTCTCATCATACGAAGATATTGTCTCGTGTGCTATCAAGATAGAAAAGGAATTCTCTAAGTCTTATGACAACAAAGTAAAGCAAGAGAAGAAGAGAAAGGGGGAACAAGAGACAGATAAAGGGAAAAAGGGAAAGAAGGATTTTCCATTATGTGATAATTGTGGGAAGAATCACCCTGGTACGTGCCTAAAAGGAATGGGAGTTTGTTATAAATGTGGATAAAAGGGTCACCAGGCTCGTGATTGCAAGGGAAAGAAAGAGGCTGTCAAAGTTGAATGCTACAATTGTAGGGAAATGGGGCATTATGCAAATGAATGTCCTAAGCGTCAAGGAAACTTACCTCAGAAAAGGCCAAGGGATCAAGGCCGATCTTATGCTGTGACTACAGTTGAAGCGGAATAATTAATGTATTGGTGCTTTTGGACTCAAGGATTATATACTGGTTATAAGAATAATGTGATATATATAAAGATTGTACTGCAGTACTTTTTGATTAAGGTAATATAATTAAAGTAATCATATTTTTAGTATGTGACAATAAGAGAATCTTTTCTTTGTTTGGGGAATCTGATGTTACAATTGATTTTCGAATTTAGAGAACTTTTAGAGAAAGTCTGGACGGAGGTATTTTGGATAACTATTATGGATGGAATGGATTATGTTGATCTTTGGATAGTATTGTTTAAGGTTAAAAAATTTATGAAGATTATTTTTGGAATATTATGATACTATAATTTTAGGAAAAGAACAACCTGCAGGGTGGGGCATAACCCGTCGCGTCGAACAAAGCTGCCGGAATCGAACCCACAATCATAGTGCGACAGGCCTTTATTTCCTACCACTAGACTACAGGAAGTCCCTAGTTATTACAAAATAATTTTACTAATCTAAATGGTATGTGTTAACATTTGGAACCTTATACAATTAGGATAAGTATAATATTTTTGAGTTCTATTATCTTTTTGAGTGAAAGATGAGTTGAAGGTTGAAACTCTAATTGTCAAGCATAAATATATATATACCTATCTCTTATTCAATGAATAAATTAATTCTTAAACTTTACTAAAGGGATATTAAAACAAAAAACTGTGTGATCCTAATACCTTATGTCTTGTTGAACTGATGATATTTTAAATCAACATAGATTGAAGGCTTTGAGGCCCTCAATTTGACAGTTGATTATGATTGATGACCTCAATCACTCCCTACAAATATTTACGTTTTTCCTCCAATTATATGTCTCTAATTTCCACCAATGTTCTCCTTATCGAGATCATAGTTTGGTGGTGACTTTCTTATTTCCATTTCCCCCTTATTAAGACTAAATTTTATTAACCTTATTTCCGATGTGGGCTTTCCACAAAGGTATTTTCTATTTTCAACCTTTTATTTTCAAAGAAAAATTTTCAAATTGCGAGGACGCAATTTATTGAAGGAGGGGAGAATGTAACACCCCGAGCTTCCATGATACGCTTCTCATTCAATAATGCAATAGCTTGCATTGTACGCAACTTCGAGTTCTAAAACACCGCGACTAATCAAAGTAGCCGTTATGAATAGTAATAACCACTTTTTAAAATTATAGAAATTTTATATTTCAAAATGGTCTTCATTTTTGGATTCGGAATATCGAAATTAGCCTATGTTGAAATTTTGGTATTTTTCTGAGAACTTCTAATTTTTTATGAATAGTGAAAAATACTTAAAAACAACTTTTTTAATCAAATTAATTTATAGTGATAAATTATACTGTTTAGTGGTTTTAAAGTATAATTTGAATATATTTTTACCATTTTATCCAATGCTGGTCATTAGAATTAATTTAACATTGAAATTGGACATAAACAATTGCCAATATTTTGATATAAATTGTTTCTTAAAAACACGTTATTTGTTGTAACAGCAGGAATTAATTATAAAATTAATTAATGCAACTTATATGTTTGGAATTTTGTAAAATAGACATCATTTTTGAATTCGGAATATCAATTATAGCTTAGGGTGAAATTTTGGCCTTATTCTGAAAAACTTCAATTTTTGATGAATAGTGAAACCACTAAGTGATTGTTAAAAACTGATTTTTCATTAAAATGAAATATTACCACTTTTGTGATTTGATTTTCAAAAATCCGACATACATGGTTGTCATTAAGAAGTAAAATGTGGTTCAATGAGATTAAAATAATTTTTTGGTGAATAGTAACTTTTAAGTTCTTAATCGCGATTAGAGGTAATTAGTGTAGTTTAAGGTAAAAATAATGTTTTAATAATATGATATGAGCTTGACACTTGTCTTACTCCTATTGGATGAGTCATGGCCGACCAAGAAAATCCATGGGTCAACTTGGGGACCCCATGGAGCCACTTTAGTTGGAAAATGACATAAATACCTTTTATTTAATGTTAAAGTGAAAAATGACACAAACATGAGTTGTTTTACTAAAACAGTTTTTAAGTGGGGTTACACAAGTCCAAATTTTGATTATAAATATTCATTAGAAAGCGAAAAATATTTCCTACATCATAGTATTTTTTTTATAATTTTTAGACATTAAATAAATTACGTTATTTATGACATCATTATGATGCAGCGATGACCTCATTATTTAACGATTTTAATAAAATGAAAAGATAATGTAAAATCCAAGGCTTACACTTGTCCAAAGACTATTGGATGGGTAGATTTAGAACCCTTATCACCTTAGCCACGAATTATATAAGTGTGGGACCTTTAGAATCCGAAAAGCATTGTGTAATAATGTAACATTTCAATCTTTCCAAAAGAGCCCCTCCTCTCCACTTATAAAAGACCCCCACCTCTCCCACCTCATTTACACATTCAAGCCATTTGGCTCGGCCAAACTCTGCCCAAATACTCTCCCAACTTCCCCCTATTACTCCTAGAAGCCTCACTTTGGGCAGAACTCTTCCCAATGAAGCCTTTTCCTCAAATCAAAGAGTGTTACCCGTTTTAAAGGTAGTGTTTTCTCTTATGTTCTTTTGTTTTATTTTGCTTCTCCAACCCCCTAAACATTTTTTATTCTTTTCTTTTGTAACAACACCAGTATCCTCAATATACTAGGATGTTGTTATAAGAAGTATTCAAGCTACACTTACACACACCTACATCTAATGGTTAAAGAACATACTGTTTCTGTGGATGGTGAATTTCTGCCTCACGAAACGATGATTGTTCAAATTCTTTTAACACCTATAATAGTGGCCATTTTGATGACACTATTTTCATATATGATATATATATTATGTTTATGTTTTCCTTATCCTTATGTATTTCTCATTTATGTCATACTTTATGATTCCCATGTGAGTAAGTAAATGGAATTATACATTCCCTCATTATGAAAGTGGTTATTGATATTGCATGTGATTATTCGACTAGTAGAATATCCATGCGAGTAAGTAAATGGCATTATCTAATTTTATTTTTGCCATATTATGTTGAGGTTCATGTTTAAAAGGCTTTTTTTTAGTTATACATTGCCTTAAATGTTAATGTTTATTTATGAAAGCTTTCGCATTATTGTTATCCTTACTGAGCATCTGAGCTCACCCCTTTCAATGTTTTAATATTTTCCAGGATGTGAAGAAGTATTTTATGAATGACCTGCAGGGATAGTCAGAAGAGGATATGAGTGTGGACTATGGAGACTTTTTTTTATTGTAGTTTTTCACTTTATGATGTAATGTAACATTTATGAATGTATCTAGTGTTTCCAAGGCTACTAAACTAATCGGTCTTTCGAGACTTGATCTTTTGTGATCATGCCAATGTTATGAAGTAATGCACTGACTCCGGGTAGCTGGGGTCGGGGCGTTACAATCTCTTTATGTTAAGCTTCAGTTGGTCAATATTCCTTTAATTTTTCTTTTAAAGGTGTAAATTATGTTTTCACCAATTGTTAAAGAAAATAGAATGTCATAAATTTTTTGGAATGATTCTACTATGTATTAAAGTCACACATGTATATTCATCTATTATTCTCTATATTTAACTGTACTTAGTCCATGGTCATCTCTTTATGTTAACAATAACTCCAACACAAAGTATCTATTGGAGAAGTCTTAATTTCATTGACTCAACAATTAATTTTCAAATAGTATTCATTTGATATTTAAAAATATTATACTAATTATATTAGACATGGTTGGATTTATTTTCTTAGGCATACTAACTTTGGATTATGGTTACTTGGAATGTTTATTTGGCATGGTAAATAGGAATAGAAACTAGAATTAGAAACTAGGAATCACAATTACTCATAGAAACAATGTATGAAAACTTCATTCCTTCAAGAGTTAGGTACTTTC
Source organism: Viscum album (assembly GCA_963277665.1). Classification (NCBI taxonomy): domain Eukaryota; kingdom Viridiplantae; phylum Streptophyta; class Magnoliopsida; order Santalales; family Viscaceae; genus Viscum; species Viscum album. The sequence continues at coordinate 631,671,741 of OY728138.1, read as the reverse complement.
CTTCTAATTTTAGGCACTCTTATCATAGTAGGTATATCTCTTCATGTGGTATGTAATTTTATTTATGTGGTAGTAACACTTCTTTTTAGGGTCAACTGACAAGATTTTTTGTAAGGTAAATCACTCCATCTGGTCACTAAAAAACATGTACATTCAGTACATCAGTTGGAGAAAATTTTCTTCCCTTAGCATAATAACATGGTTTCTTCCATTTTTAGGTAGTTTTCATCATTAAATCAATTTAATTGTTCATACAATAGCTTCTATTATTTATAAAATAGGTCTAGTTTTTTAGGTGGTAGGTTTAGCACACATGTGGTCACTTGAACTTCAATATAGGGTAATTATAAAAAATGAACAGAAATTGTGTTTGGTAGGTATTTTTTTAATGTGGTCAGTAACACACAGTCAGTTAACCTTCTTAGTTAGTAGAATTTTATTTACTCTAGGTATGCATCGTAAGTTCCTAAAATGACCATTTTTTTGTAGAAAAATATTTGAATAACCTAAAATATGAGATTCATTAATAAAATTTTAAACAAGATTTAGGATCATTTAAATAGGGGGGATTTAGTCTAAACTAACAATCTCCCCATTTTTTATGATCATAAACAATGTTATATATGATAAATTAAATAAATTAAATTTTACAAGAAATGATTTGATTATATCATAGGTTTAATCAATTTCAATCATAACAAAGGATTTCAAAACCATTCTCTCTATTGTTAATACACTTTTTGGGATTAGAAAAATGTGGAAAAATAAACAAATAATATGAAAAATATAAACACATTAAATACAAAGAGGACAATTTCATCAATATTTCAAAATATGTTAAATAAATGGTTACAAGAAGTCTCTATCAATAATTCTACTCAAAATCTAAATTTGGAACATCCAGATTATTTGAATGATGTATTTTATCCTTTCAATTGGAATTATTGGAAGGGAAAAAATTTACACTCTTGGATAGAGGTTTAGTTAGGGTCACCAATTAATATACAACTTGAAACTGGTCTCAGATGAGCAAGTGGTTTTCTAGGAGAAGATCTAATGGGTTTTTTAGAGTAGAGAAGGTAGAGGTATGAGATAAGGACATATTAATGGAAGGAGGAGCTATAAATGTTGTATTATCAGTGTAATGGTAGGGTTTTATCAGCCTTGTAAAATCCCCCACTTCCCAAGATCCATCCTTTAAATCCAATGAAAATCCTCTATGTCTTCCTTAAAGGCTTCAAAAACTAGGATGTACACCTTCAACATCTCCATTTGAGAATTAAAAGTCAAGAAAAAATGTGGAATCATAATATCTATAGAAATATTTCTAAACATACCCTTAAAATATGATTTATTGATGATTTGGAAAAGGTGGAAATCATTTTCCTTCTATATTATTTCTTTATCATTCCCAAACTTTTTGTTATATTTTTTGGTTATTTCCAATGTTTAGCGACATGTGCTTGAAATACCTCAACCACCACTTATCAGGTCTACTTGAACTCATCAAAAACTTCTTTTAAATATTCTATTATGAGTTATATGATTCTTCCTTTATCAAAATAAGTTTGGATATGAGTTGAGGGAGGTGTATTAGTAGATATAGAATCTTGAAACATTGAACATATATAACAATAGTCTAGCTTCAAAATTATATTAGATAAATCTTCATAAAAATCACATATTTGTACTTTTAGTCCCACAATATAATTTATCATCAAATATATCTTAAAAAGAAACTTATTTTGATGATTTTGAATGACTGAAAGAATAGATATAGATAAATTTATCCTTATCATTATCTCTATAGAACTCCCAAACGTAAGAAACACTTCTTTGAATACACCTAACAAATCTTATTTGACTCATTCAAATCATCCTTTGCGATATAATATATATAATAAATATATATAGGTATAGAAATAGATGTTTAATTAAATTGTTTCCTACTGTCTAACTCAGCTACATCCTCTATTGATTCATCTCATTTAGATTGATCTTGAGCTATATACCCATATTTAACTTCTTGTTTATAATAACAGTTATCGGAAATGTCAACCTAATTAGAAGGATCGAAAATTTTCTTATCGTCACCACCATCCTTAGAGGGATAAAGACTAAAACTTGTAATCATAATATAGTCAACTAAAGGTCTTAATGGTTATATCTCAAGTATATTAAAATAATAAATATCACTATTAGAGATCCTTTTAGCCGCCTTTGAGCAGAATATATGGTAGGTATAAAATTCCCTAGTGTATTTCCCCCATTTTTATCATCCTCATAATAATATAAATACACTTGGACTATCAAAGAATATCATAGGGACATCTCCCCCTTAGTATATGAATTTGGTATAAACTGTTAAGGAGTTATTCATGTCTGAGGAGAATATATACTCTATTTTCATCTTCTTTAGATCATTAAAATCATCTAATTCAAAATTATAAACACTGACAGATACCTTAGTGTCAAAATGGTTTAAATATTTTAGATCTATTTCTTGAGATGGTAGTAGTAGACATAATTAATTTATTCAAAAATTTATAATAGGAGAGTGTCCCCCATAATCCAAATGGGATACTCTGGCTTCCTCATTAAGATAAAAAATCTATTCACTTTATTTTTCTTATTCCTTATGAACTTCCACAATATACACTTTTTCCCCACCAATACACACTACATCATTAGAATACTTAATAAATTCATCTAGTTCAGTTACAATATCCAATATATCAGTTGTTCTAACATAAATTTTATAGGTTCGTACATATCATAAAACATTTATGGATAAACAATACATTCCTTCATTAAGATTTCAAAATTAAATCTCATCTGCCTATAAATCCTTTGATTAAGGCGTGGACCATATGAGGATGTTATCATTTCCTACCCCTCAGGTGTTAAACATTTGTACTCTAAAAAACTGATATGTGTTATGGGTAATGAATATAACTGAACCTTTAATAAGGATTACATAACTCATCAATTTTCCTCATTACAAACCATTCCACATTTTTGTGGATCCCATGTTTCATTAAAATCAAAAAAGAAAAGATTCTGGTACCTTGGGATACTGAAGACTCGTTTTCTATGATAGATCATATGTTATATGAAAATAAAAAAACAACCTTCACTCACCCCTGAGATCTCCAATAGTTGGTCTTATGGGTGTTCCATTCCCATTTTTCTCTTCTGATGAAAATTGAAATTCTAAATGAACACGATCTACTAGTTAAGAACGTTGCTAGTCAATATACTCACCCATGTCTCGTACACCTAAGCCTTTTCCCATGTGTGTTGAACAAAACATGGAAGCTTCTCCATTTACCATCGTCCTTATAGTATCTCGCATATTTCTAAAAATAAATTCCCTATACTCATTAAATTCATTTAAAACATGGATATATTATTTTACCATTTTCTAAAATTCAAGAATCACTACTCATGCATAACTTGTTTGGGGCATGGAAATAAATTATTCACATATTTATATTATAGAGGTGAACCCTATGTAGTATTCAAAGGTGGAGAACACACAAAACATGTTTGGTAATTTTGTTTAATGGTGTGAGAAAAGTTATTATATTTGTTTTGTGAATTTTAGAATTTTAGAAAACATTTTTGATTATTGGTATTAAAATAGTAAATTAAAATTGTAACTGGGTTTGTCTTTGGAAGACCTAATGTAATTCTATCATGGTTTTTTTATTACCAATTTTTCTTTTCCATGATAGTAAGATAAGGAGTTGTCTCTTGATTACTTTCTCTCCCTTGGATATATTGTGATGTTAACGATATACTAAATTGGATTTTTCATGTAGGTATACCATCATTACTATGTGAGTTTCATTGAAATGGTTCCAATTTATTAAATTTTTTAATCCACAATCATGTATTTTTATTACCTAATTAACAAAATTTATAGCTAAAGTTCCTAACATGTACTTGTGATTACCAAAATATTTCCACCAGAAACTATATTTTTCCATTGTATAAGGATGAGAATTGGGTGGAGAGAGATATAGATCATCAACCAAGGCAATTGAAATTTACAGAATCTAACCCTAAAAAAGTTTCATCCAGTATAAACTAAAATATAAATTGAAATTGTATATAAGAAGAAATAAATTTTTTTATCTATTAAATAATATAAACTAAAACATAGAACGACATATCCAACTTTCTCCTTTCTCAATCACTTAAGATAACGACCCATACATAAATACATAAATCATGTTGATATGGGAAAAGGAATTAATTTGAAGAATAAATTAAAATAAATAAAAATAGAAGGATGATAATATGGTAGTATGATGTCATCTGATGCCTCTCCTTACTAATCTATCTCTTGAGTTCTCCTGAGGGCCATCTATTTATAGACCTAAAAGATGCTAGTTTGACATTAATCATCCTTATGTAAGAATAAAAACTCATTATAGATGATAATGTGGTCTTAATGTGTGTTTATAGTGTTAATTTACATAAAAATAACTTTTTTAGATTTAAAAAACTTTTTCATGTAATAAAAAGTTGGTCTTTTGGTAAAAATTTATTAAGGAACCACTCGAGAAGAGGTTTAGGACCTAAATATATGAGAAAAATATTTTTGAGTATTTTCAAGGTGTGAAATATATGTTTCACATTATGACACATGGGGTTATTTTCTAGAATTATTTTATTCCCTTTATGTACTAAATTACACCTTGAAATATTCAATTTTTACAATGTAAATTATCTATTTAAAATCTAAATTGGAGTTTTCCTAGAGTTGTCTCTTTGTTTTGAAATGTTTCTTTTCTTTAAGGATTTTGAATTTTTAATTATACTACCATATGTCATAGGAAATACATTCCCTCATGAATATGAAAAATGTAATCACTTTTTCAATCAAACACTATATCCTTTAATGAATTATAAAAACAATTAAATACCCATAGACTTTTTCAATTAATGTTTAAAAATAACATATTTTATATCAGAATAGAAATGAATAAAACAATTCTCTCAATTACCCCTCACATAGAACATTCTTTTCATCTGTCATGTAATATAAGAATGAATTATAATGGAATAGCTTTTTATAAATATTCAAATTTCAATTCAGTTAAATCAAATGATAATCCATGGGGGATAAATTTTCATGTTTCACATAATACAACAATTTAACCTCACACTCTTCAAAGTGACTAATCAACCCAATTATTTTTACATTTTCGCATTAAAAAATTTTAACACCAAAACATAAAAATATTTTTCTTTTATAGTAAATTATTTTTTTCAAAGCATGATTTGTACACAAACATAATATTATGTGACACATAACACTAAGTTAGCTTACGTTACATGCAAGATAATGTTTTACCACCAATTAAATGGATAACCTATTTTAAATGAACTTTTTGAATATATTATATATATATTTTTAAAATAATTTCCTTCTTTGAATTAAAATTATTGAAATTATCTTAGGGTGAGTGCTTGGTTTTTTCTCAGAAGTTTCATTTTTTTATGAATAATGAAAAATATTGCACTGTAAATAAAAATAGACATTTGGTTTAATTAATTTTTATTTTATAAATTGATTTTAAATCCAAAATAGATAAATAATACATATATTAATCCAATTTAGGTCATTGAAGACATTTTTATTTTAAATTGTATATAAACGCTTAATAAACTTTTGAACGTCTCATTTACCCGCTTTCTCACAACATCTGTGAGATTAGTGTTAAACTTAATTTAGTCACTTATATGAATTAAATTTAGATAAAATTAAATACATGGTTTTAATTATTATGAAATTTTTGGTCTCATAGGATCAACATAATTTTTGGAGAATAGAAAGATTAGTATTTTTTTAGAACACGCTTAAAGGTAAATTGGGTAATTAAGAGTACAAATAATATTATAAGAATTATAAAGATACCCTAACACTTATCTTAATTTCAATGGATGAGTGGGTTTCAACCAAAATGCAACATAGGCTGAAATTGTGACAATATTAAAACACTTGGTCAGGAATATGAAATTTAGAATATTTTATTTGATGATAATTTATAAATTTTATTATCACATTTTAATAAATATAACATTTTTATTGTAGGATTATAATGAATATAAACTTAAATATAAATAGTAATTTGAAATATAAAATTATGTTCTACATAATGATAATTTATTTATAATTTTTATTGATAAAATAATTAAATTAAATGGAGACACGATGATGATGGAGTAACTGTTTAAATAATGGGAGAATCAAATAAATGACATTAAAAATAATAATATAAAAATAATTTGAGTTATTTAATGTCATATAAAATTTATATAGATGAATTGGACATGTTAGTAATGTTTTATAATACTTTTATCTAATTTATCTTGTTGGATGCATTTTTTTATAAGATCAAATAGTGAATAGTATCAAAATTAACATATAAGATATTTAAAAATAAATAATAATTTATCAAATGATATAAAATTTATAAAAAACTAAAAGTCATCCAACTAATTTATATAATTCATAAAATTTCATCAAAAGACCCATTTAGTGGTCGTTTTTTATTTCATATTAATTATGTTAACCTGTAATGCATAAATTATATGATATAACGGTAATAGTTAACGGGGTAAAATAAGGGTTAAAATAAAAAATGTGGATTAAAAAAAAAAAAATTCTCCAAAAAATTTTGGATGAATAAAATTATAACATTACCATCACATAATTAAAATCTAATCATTTAATGGACACCTTTCCATGAAAATTACATAGATTTTATTAAAATCAAAGAATTTGACGAAATGTCACTCTCATTTCTTATAAGTATAATAATATTAATATTGGGATAACCAGAATATAACGTAGATCATAAAAACTATCTATAAATATAAAGGAATTTTTTAAATCAATTTAATTTATATATAATTTTTATAGATTAAATAATTTCCATAAATAATGACACAATAGTGAATTAGTAATTATTGTCTTAATAGAAATATCAAACAAATGATATTAAAATTTTTAAAAGAAATATAATAAAAATTAATAAAGATCTTACACATATTTTATAGGTTAATAGGACATATTATGAGTATATTCATTAGTTTTTTTAATTTATCCTTCTATTTTTATTTTATTTACTATCAAAGTAATGAATAGTGTCAAAATTTACTCTATTAATATTTTATATAAACAATAATTTGTTAAATTATTTAAAAATCATAAAAATAATTAAAGATACAAATTTATTATTATAAGGTATAAATTGTAATATAATTTACATTAATTGTCAATTGAAACCATATAAGTAAAAATTTATAACCTTTTAATATTAAAAATGTTATTACCCCAATTAAAATTAATTAGATTAATTAAGGGTTAAAGCCAAAAGAAATGGCTAATATTGTGACCTAAACATGTCTAAAATTAATTTGTTGAGAGGATTTATACCAATCCTCATCTTAAATTATAAATAAATCACATTGGATCTTTTTTAAATTGAATATCATTTTATATTAATTTAATATTTTAAAGGATTCCAATTGTGTCCCTCCCCTCTCTTTTAAAAAGGCACCTCCTCACTCACTTCATCACACCACTTTGATCCTTATTTATTGATAAAAACCTTATAATATCCGTTATAAACTTTCCTAGACACATCCTAAAGAATATTTTCTTCTCAAAATACCAAACCTAGTGTTCTAATGGGAAGATACAAATGAGGTTCTTTAAAGAAGAGGTAATTGCCTTTACCAAATCCTTCCAAATTACATCTTCTTATACTTCCCCCCTACAAGTTTCTTAAATTATAAAATAATAGCTGCAATATCATATATATGATGATATGTTATTATTATTATGGAACACCCATATTCTTATTTTTACTTGTCCTATGAAAAAATAATATCACCACGTGTCTCTGCATACATTTTACTATCTCCACATGGTGGTGTAATTTTTATTTCATAACCACTTTATTTGGATGGGTATAATGATAATTATAATGGATTTAAATAATAAATATGACATGATATTTATAATTGAGAATTAATATTCCATCAAATTCCTTACCAATTTACCATTAAGGGAATTATTATGTTGCATATGCGTGTGTACGGTCTACCTTCTCCACGACACGATGAGAATCATTCCCCCCAAAAAACATTCAAGAATGATTATAAAAATTTATATGACAAGTGAATATAATATTTATAAACCTAATATCATTCTCAATATGAATAAATTATATCTTATACATATCAAATATAACTTACATGACAAAACAAACATAATAGAATGAAATAGTCAACACCCAAAACAATGTCAATAATGAATTATTATTTAAAAAATGATATAAGAAGATCATATATGATCTAATTAATATGTATATAGTTATGGGATAATTTAATAAAATATTTTAAGCAATATATTGTATGTTTTATCACCCTCAACGAAATTAATGTACAAGACAAGGGTTAATTTCACAATCTCATTATTATCTGATAATGTTTATATATAATTATTTACTAGGACATATTTTTCATCCATGTACTTATTTCTTTAAATTTATTTAAAAATGATTCTTTTTAAGGCTTTCTGTAAGAGAATATTTAACTAAAAAATCAATTAATTTTTCTTAATATTTATTATTATAAATTATTCTCATTGACCACTATGTTTTTAAAATAAGATTTATAGATTTATTTATAAGGACCTGAATATTTTAAAATGTAAATTTTAGAATTTCTCTTAAATATTTCAAAGTGTATGAGAAACTTTGATTCAAAATAATTTGTTTTTAAAAAATTTATTCTTTTATTGAAGCATGGATTTTTAATAAATTATTACCATGTGAAAAAGGTTCTTTTTGTCAAGAAATTTTAAATGATTTTGTTAGATTATTTTCATCTATTTCAACATCATTTATTATATTTTATGCTTATTTGAGGTTGATTTCTTATGATGCACTCTATCATATTGTACTTAATGATTTATTGTATGTTTGACTATGTATATTCTATTTTGATACCATTAATGGTTTATAGTTAATGTATTAACATATCATATGTTATTTTTTATATGAATATTTATGTTGGATATGTTTCACCCTTTTAATATTTAGAATTAAATGGACTTAGTAAATGATGGGTGGTGCAGAAAATATCCCCTCTATGCATCATTAAATCTCATGAGACAAACTAGTTGTTTTTTTACCTTTTTATGTATGGTGTATTTTCCAAATCATTGATGGTATGATTATGATGTTTGGAAGTATTTTTTCCCTTGTTATGAGATTAGTTATTGATATTACTTGTGATTATTAACATAGTATAATATCCATGTGAATATTTACGTTTAATTATTTTATTTATTCTTACCATTTTATGCACATTATTATGATAAAAGTTCTTGTGGTTTAGTTATATACTATTCCTTAAACTTTTATTCTTATTTATGATATCTTCATTTGTATTATTTACCCTTACTGAGCATCTGAGATCACCCCTTTCTTATGTTTCATTTTGTCCTGGATGTGAATATGTATATTTTGAATGATATACAGGGTTAATATAAAAGAATAATGATGTACAAAGTTTTCTCTAGGTTGAAGTTTAAATTTTATTTAATTGTAATCTGAGGATCATGTATGTAATCTATCTTCCAAAACATCTAAATAGATCAGTCCTTTAGGATTTGACACTTGTATATATTCCAATATATTAAAATAATTCACAGTTTTGGGCTTCTAGGGTCAGGTCATTATAGTTGGAATCATTTAAGATTTAGCAACAAAATGGAAACTATATTTAGAGAACATAGATTATTGAACATCACCCTAATATAGACATTGATTATAAGTATAGAAGGATGTACTAGAATATTGGTAAGGTTGATATTATGTGTTCATTATTGGAAATAAATACCTATCTAGATACTAAAAGTTATTGTGGTTATAGCATATAAGCACATGGGGGGAACAAATCCGATAATGTGTCTCATGCCTGACTCGAGGTAACCTGATATATGGAAATGTGCCTTACTACACACCTTATTTAACACTACAAAGGGATATTTTTAAGATAATTCACATTTTCATTATGAACCATTATGAAGGATTTAAAATTAAATATGTACCCAAAGAAACCATGATTATAATTATGAGACTAGATACACATAAATTATTTAATTTATGTTATGTATTTTTTATTTTCTTATTAAAAAATATTATATGATGTAATATAGTGTTTGTCATCATTTAGAAATAGATTCTAGTATATGGAATGTGAACATCACGGATGCATGTGATCCAAAGAGTAATTTGGATCTTATCTTTCATGGACATATGCCAATATTTTGATGGGAAATAGTATCCTAATAATTCTTATCAAATGAGGACATAGTATAATGTGATAACCGGACAGGAAAAGAGCAATCTATGTATTATGGATTTGGATGGAAGTACAAGAATAATAGGACAACAATAAAAAATATAGATAAATGCAATAAGGGAAATAAGTATTTTCCCACAAGTAATAATTTTGGAAATAATCTCCCCAGTACATTATTAAACATAATGGGATTTTGGTACAAGTTTGGAGAGAAAGGACACCATGCTTGGGATTTCAAGGATAAGAAAAATGATTCTAATCTAAAATGATTAAACTAAAAAGATATGGGACACTATAAAAATAAATTTCTGGTTAATCAAAAGAATATACCCCAAAAGAGGCCAATAGATCATGGTCAAGATTATTCTACTACCACTTATGAAGATGAATGATGAATGTCCTTATGTTGGGATTTAATAATTATTTCATTTGAGTATTTTATCAAGGATGTACAGGTTATAATAATAATGGAATATATAAGAATTTATTTTAGTACTTATTCTTTATGGGTTTGGAAGCATGCATGTATTAATTAAGGTGTTGTTGTGATGAAGATAATTTAATTTTTGGCATGTTGCAAAATTATTTTCATTATGTTAAGTTGATTTTGTAATTTCAATTACTTTCCATATAAATTTTTGGATTGTGAGATTGGTTTGATGTACTTTGAAAGATTCTTAAGGTTCCAATGGATTAATTTCAACATTGGTTATTATTGTTTGATATTACAACATTCAGTGTTATTTCATGAATGTTATACAAATATAGTTTTAGAAAAAGGACTCCCCATAGGTCGGGTGAAAACTTTTTTTTATCTGGGAAGGTAGTGAGACTTAGACTAGAAACTGAAGGGTGTTAAGGGTGGATCACCTACCACAATCCTAAGTGATATAATGGTTTGTATAACATAGTTTTCTTTATTTTAATGCTATTATAGATAAAGTATAAGTTCCTTTTTGGATCCCTATATCATTAATATAAATAGAATATATTTTAATTTTAATATCTACTGGAGAGAAATGTGAGTTTTTGGTACAAATTGGATAAATGTTGAAACCCTAGATTTTAAAATAAGTATATTTCCTTATGTTATTAGTGTATGAATTAAATTTATTCTTCAACCCTTCTGAAGTGATCTTGAAACAATAAAATATTATTCTAGTAATATTTTGGATGAATCAAATGGTCCCAAAGATATTCGTAGATTTATAGCTTTTTGATTGTTAACTTTCTCATAATCATGTTCTCTATCACTCTCCCTCAGAACATGATGGTTATTTTTTTCTTTCAACTCCATGTTTTCCTATATGGAACCTTTGTATGCATTATCTCTGGTAACCTTCGGACTTCCATTCATTCTTTTAAAGTGTAAGACCCTTGTTCTGATATGGAATTTCAATAAAGTAATTTTTAATAGTCAAACCTTAGTTACTTAACCCAAATTCAAAAATTGTGAGGATGAGATTTATTGAAGGAGGGGAGAAATTAAAACCCAAATACTTAACAAAAAATTTCATTTTATGACAAATTAATTATTTTACCATACTTTATACAAAATTATATGCTTATGCTAAACACTACCCTAAGTTATCTTGTGTTACACGCAAGATCTTGTTTTACAACCTATTAATAGAGAACCTATTTTAAATCCCTTATTTGAAACTTTTATATATATTACTTGAAAAGATAAATTTTTTATTTGAATTCAGAATATCAAAATTATCAAAGAGTGAGTTTTTGGTTTTTTTTTTGAGAAGTTTCATTTTCTGATGAATACTGAAAAATAATACATTGTAGTTAAAAACTACCTTTTTTAATAATTATTTACTTTAAAATTAATTTTAAAGAACAATAGTACATTTATTAATCCAATTTTTATCATTGTAATCATTTTTATAATAAATTAGATATAAAAATTTGAGGAACTTTTGAACATCTCTTTTACCCGCCTTCTCGCCACATTGGTAGGATTAGTGTTAAACATAATTTAGTCACTTTTGTGAAATGAATTTAGAAAAATTGACATGAATTTATTTAATAAGTATGAAATTTTTAGTCTAATAGGATCAACTAATTTTTTTTGAATTATAACTTTAGTATTTTTTACTACGGTTAAAGGTAAATCGGGTAATTAAGGGTAAAAATAATATTATAATCATTATAAATTTCACCTAAAACTTTTTATAATCTCTTTTTTTAGTGGGTTTAGACCAAAATATATATAATGACATTTTTAAGCCACTTTGGGAATAATATTACATTTATAATATTTTATTTAAAGATAAGTTAAAATTCCATATTCACATTGTTAATAAATATACAATTTTAATTATGGGGTTATAAAGAAGATAAAATCGACTAAAAATTCCCATTTAAAACATAAAATTTTTATAAACATCATAATAATTTATTTATAATTTTTAATTATGAAATAAGTAACTTAAATATTGACACAATGATGATTCAATAACTATTTAAATAGTTGAAGAATTAAATAAATGATATAAAAAATATTAATATTTATATAGTTTAAGGGATTTAATTCCATCCATGATTTTTATTGATGAATTGGTCAAGTTATTAATGTTTTATAAACACATTAACAAATTTACCTTGTGGTATTGATTATTTATACCAAAAAATAGTTAATAGTGTCAAATTGACATTTAAGATATTTTAAAATAAATAATATTTTATTAAATGGTATAAAATATATAAAAATCTATAATTATTAAAACTAATTTTAATAAGTAATAAAATGTAATCAATGACTTGTTTAGTGTTATTTTTGAATTTTATATTAATTATATCGACACATAATGTATAAATTATATGATATCACTATAGTAGTTAAAGGGGTTAAATAAGGGTAAAAACAAAAATATAAGGATTATAAAAATAACAAAAATTGTTTAAAAATTATTAGATGAATAAAATTAGACCCTTATAACCTCCAGTTTGAAAAATAAATAATTTAATGGACATCATTCCATGAAAATGACATAGATATTATTAAAATTAATGAATGTGACAAAATTGAACAGTCTAATTTCTTATAAGTATAAAAATTATAATATAGAGATAAATAAGAGATAAATAAGATAATAAATAGTATGTAAAAAAATAAAAAAAAAGTATATATATCATAATATTTTATTTATAATTTTTGGATATTAAATAGGTACCATAAATAATGACACAATATTCGAGTACTAATTATTTTATTTATAGAAATATCAAATAAATGATATAAAACTTTTTGAAAGAGAAATGATTTGAATTTATTAATGTGATCCATAGATTTTATAGGTGACTATTTCTTGTTATATGTATAGTAATTATTTGGGATTGAAGTTATCTTTTTGTTGATTTTATTTAAATTCATTGTAATGAATACTGTCAAAATTGACACTATTGATATTTTCTAAAAATAATAATTCCTTAAATTATTTAAATATCATAAAAATATTTCAAAAATATAAATTTATTAATATAAGGTCTAAAATTTAAAAAAATAAATTTATGAAAAATTGACACCATATAAGTAAAATTTATAACCATTTAATATTTAAAATATTATTACCCCAATAAAAATTAAATAGATTAATTAAGTGTTAATGCCAAAATATATGGTTAATATGGTGACCTAACATGTCTAAAATTAGTTTTTTGAGATTATTTAGATCCATAATCATATTATATTCAAAATAAATAACTTTTTATCTATTTAAAATCAAATATCAATTTATGTGAATTTAATATTTTAAAGTATTGCAAGAGTGCATCTTCCCTCCCTTATAAAAAGGAACCTCCTACCTCACCTCCTCACAAAAATTTGAGCCTTATTTCTCAAAAAAATCCTATCAAATTACCTTATAAAATTCACTATACTAACCTTATAGTTTTTGGTATTCTCAAAATACAAACACTAGTGTCCCTAAGAGGATATCCAAAGGAAGATCTCTAAAGAAGAGGTAATCATCTTTACTGACTCCTTCAAACTTATTTCTTCTTCTACTTCATCTTCACATGTTTTTTACATTATAAAATAAAAAATCTAGTGTCATATATATTTTTATATGTCATTATTATTATTTTGGTACAACCATATATCTATTTTTATCCATCCTATAAAAAATAATATCACCATGTCTGTGTATGTAAGGCTTACGATCTCTACAATGTGGGGTAATTTATTTTTCATCACCACTTTATTCGAATGGGAATAATGGTGAATCTAATGGAAAAAAATAATAAATATGACATGATATTGTTTATTTATAGTTAATATACCTTCCAATTATTTACCACTTTACAATTAGGGGAATGATATTTTTGTTTGTGTAGACGTACAGCCTACCGTCTCCACGACATGATAAGATTCAATATCCACGTTAACCATTCAATAATGATTATAAAAATGTATATGATTAGTGAATATAATTTTTATTAACCTAATATAATTATTTATATGAATAAAATGTATCCTATTCATAAGAAACATGACATAAAGAACAAAATAAACAAAAGAAAATGAAGCTATTAACACCTGAAACAATGATAATATTGAAATATTATTAACAAAACGATATAAGAGAATCGTATATGATATAATAAATTTGTAAATAGTTAGGCTATAATTTAATAACAACTTTAACCATATTATAGGAGTATTATGCTCCCTCAACTAAAGGAAAGTCCAAGGTAAGGGTTAATTTTACAATCTCATTATTATCTGAGATTATTTATACATAAACATTTATTGGGACATATTTATCATATGTATCTATGTTTCATAAAAATGTTTTCAAAAGTAGTATTTTTATGAATTTATTTAAGATATTATTTAACTAAAAAAATAATTTAAAATAATTCTAATATTTATTCTTCTAAATATTTCTCATTCGTCTCCAAGTTTTCAAAATGGGTTTTATAGATTTATTTATAATGACACGAATATTTTAAAATGTTAATTTTCAAATTTATCTCAAATGATTCAAAGTGGTATGGGACAGATTGATTAAAAAATATATATATATTTTAATTTATTCTTTTATAAATGTTTGTTTTTTGAATAAATAATTTCTATGTATAAAATGGTATTTTTCTCAAGAAATGTTTTATAATTTGATAAGATTATTTTCATCTATTTCAACATCCTTTTTTGAATTTTATTATTATTTGAGGTTGATTTATAATAATACAATCTACCATATTGTATTGAAGGATTTATGATATGTTTTACTTTAGATGTGCTATTTTGATATTGTTCATGGTTTATAGTCAATGTACTAACATTTCATATGCTAGTTTTAATACAAATGATTGTGTTATATATATTTCAAAGTTTTTATATGAGGAATTAAATAGATGTAATAAGTGATGTGTGGGGCCCTCTATATGCCCTAGATGCATTGGTCGGTCTCATGAGACAAACTAGATGGTTTTTTTTACATGTTCTTGTATGGTTTCTTGGTCGAGGACTTGATGGTATGATTATGATGTCTGGAATTATGCATTCCCTCATTATGAGATTAGTTTTAGATATTAAATGTCATTATTCGACTAGTAGAATATTCATTTAAATGTTTATATGCAATTATTTCATTTATTTTTTCCGAATTATTCTCAATATTATGATTAAAAGTCTTGTTTTTTATTTATATACCATGCCTTAACAGTTTTAACTTATTTATGGTAGCTTCTGTTGTATTATTTACCATTACTGAGCATCTGAGTTCACCCCTTTATAATGTTTTATATTTCCTAGGATGAAAATTTGTATATTATGAATGATATGAAGGGTTAATTTAGAAGAATCATTATGTTAAAATTATTCTCTATATTGTAGTATATATTTTGGAATTGTAATGTAAGGATAATGTATGTAATATTTTTTTCGTAAATGATAATTTTATCTTTCATTTGGGATTTGAAACTTATATATATTCAAATGTATTATAAAAATGCACTACATCTGAGATTCTATGGTTGGTTTCTTACATAAGTGGTGAATATTTTCCTCTCATTCATATATAATAATTCATTATTATCAAGAATTACAAGTCATTATTTACCTCACAATGGACTCTTTTCTCTCATAAATAATTATAAAAATTCATGTATATTTAGGATTATACTATAACTACATGCTCTATTTCTATAGTCTTTCAAATGATATACATTCTCCACTTTGTAATAAATAAATACACCTTAAATAATTATGGATTTTAAAAAATGGTTTTGACGAATCTGATGCTTATACTTTGTAGGGATTGATGTTTAAAATATTAAATCTCCAAATGGAGGTTTATCACTAAATAATATTTCAAGATGTTAAAGAAAAGTCCAATGATATCACCACTATAAGAAGAAAAATCCAACCTCTTAGAACTAAATATATGTTCACGATCAATTTAAGTATAATGAAGTAATTTAACTTCTTAAATTTTTATCTATTCCATATTTTTTTTATATTTTTGAAATTTATAATTTGAACAAATATCACATCCCCCACCTAACCCCATATGATAAAATAATTCGTCTTCTATTGGTGATTTTTTATTTCCCAAAAAGATAGACAGCTGATTTTCCATTTTATTATTTTTTTTATTTTAATTAAGGTAAAAAAATACAAAAAAATTAAATGTATCTGATCTTCTCCCATACCCGAAATACCACCCCCCCCCAATTTTATTTAAATTTAATACATATCTTATATAAATAAATAACTCACCCCCTCATGTAAACATTAAAATATCACAAAGTATAACTAGTGATTCGAGGTGGTGGATATAAATGGATCGTCACATGGTTCATTCCTAAAGTGATTTCTCATTTATACTAATGGCTGCCAATAGATTTATGTGAATGTGGTTCTTAGGGATATAGTCCCAACAATTTAAAATACCTCAACCATATTAAATTTTATTTTACAAAGTCATTGATTTGAAAAGTTCCAATGAATGATCTACAAGATGGTATGTCCAAATATACTTTAAGAAATTTTCTAAATATATAAACAGAAATTATTTGGTCTATATATCCTCTTGGGAATATAATATATGAATTTGGGACAATAACTTATTTTATGAAATAATAACAAAAAATCAATCCACATAAATTTCATAAATTAAATGTATGAAAATAGTTATAATATTTCATTTAAATGAATCAAATAATTCCTAGAAATCATGCTTTATTAAAATTAAAATCCTAATATTACACTTTATTAGTCAATTCCCATTTTACACGTTCAATCTAATTAACTAAGAAATCTAAAACATTTAATCCTGGGATGCTTAATAAATTCATGTCTTATAGATCAGTCAAAGAAAGAAAGATTGTTAATTATGCACTTGTAATTTTCTTTCAAATATCAAAAAAAGATTATTTTTCAAACAATTATATATTTATTTTAAAAGAAAATTAAAGTACGTAAAACTCCCCTTAGTAATGATACATCAATCAGGTAGCACAGGATCTATTTTTCACATATTTATTTAAGTTTTTATGATCTAAATTATCCTTATATTGTGTAATCTCAACTTTTATGATGTATGATTCTTTTTTATATTAAGATATCTATAAAAAAACTTCATGATTCCTTTTACAATGTCAATGGGCCTAAAAATAAAAATAAAGACAATAAAATTATTGGAAAGTTCAGTTATTCTTAAATTAGTCTTAAGGTAAGACTGTAATAAGTCGAAAAAACTCATGATTCCTCTTAAAATAACTTGTGTTTAACATAATTTTCTTAAATCAAAAAAAAATTAAGGAATTATTAAACTTTAATATTACCTCACCCATATTTAATTAATAATGTGTATGGAATGTATTAAAATTTGATTATTTGGTTTAGTATATTTAAAATATAATTACATAATTCAATAATATTTAAATGAATGGTACAAACTAAAATGTCTTATTTGAATATTAGGTCGAAGGAGTTTATCATCCTCCACTGGTTCTTGCGGTAAGTTCTAATTTAACTTCTTCAAACTATGACCATTTATAGTGAATGGTTTTCATCCTCTTTCTTTTGAATTCTTCACACCACCAAAAGGGTATACATGGATAAAAACAAAAGTTCCTTGGCAACTAGAATGAAATATTCCAAGCATAAGTTTGAGTCTGGAGTTGTATTTGAGCACATGATCTTTAGGTTTGATGTTTTTTAGTTTAATTATCTTGTGGAATATAATTTTTCTTTCTTTTTTAATATTTTTATTTTTTTTAAAAATCCCTCTTAATTTACTTTAACTTATGTATTTTCAATATCCTCTCTTTCCTAAATTTTTCACAGCCCAAATTCATTTCTCTTACCAATTAGTAAGTATTGTGTTCCAATTCCACATGGATTTTCCTTCTCTTGAAATGAATCAATCGGTGGGGTCTCATTATTATGGGTGACATTTAGGAGGTCCAACAATTCCAAAAGGTATCTTTTAAATGTTTCTTTAATCCTTCATGTTGGGTTTGACAGTCTTTTTTAGAATGAAATTAATTTCTATATTGGATGTTTTTTCTTATCTATTTATTTTTTAATGGTATAAGGTTAAATTTTTATGATAAATCGCATTCCATATTAGTAATAACAACATTTTCCTGTTGTATAAGTGGTTCCCTGGATCACTAGTGATGGATCATGTCATTTTAAAGCAAGAGAATATGTTAAACCAAAACAAATCATAGGTAACATTACCATAATCAGTCAAGGTGTATTTTTCTTCCACCCCTTTTGAAACATAATCTCTATATAGTAGAATGTAAGAATTGAAAAATGACATTAGGAATGTTCCCATGCAGTTTATTCCACATGATTCCAAAATTTCACGGAAGGTAATTGGTTTCAGTGAATTTCATATCGTTTTTAGATATTTCTAGAAAACTAGAATTTTTCATATTTCTTACAAAACTCATGTGCATACATAAATAATATGTCACAATAAATTAAATACTCTATGAATTTACTGGATTTCCTTTGGGATTCAAAATGGACTCCACATTCCAGTGTGTGTTGAATATAAAAAACAAATTTAATTTCCATTTTAGGTAAGCATCTTATAATTACTTGATCAATTCATGTCTTCTAGAGGAATGGATATTCCCAAATTTAAAATCTATAGTAAGATTTATGTATGTAAAACTATTTAGATTTTAAATGATATGGTGAAAGATATGTGACAAAATAATTGAAAATTTTAGTATTTCATGGTACTTTTCCTTCAAAGATATAAATTTTTATCCTTGTTACTTGATCATGGTGTGGGTCCTGATATTTAATTCCAAATTTAGTAGGGTAAATTAGTTGATATAGATGATCACCCACCTGAATTTTAGATCCCTTTTTTTATTTAAATTTAAAATTTGACTCTTGTAAGAGTACCATCCATCACACCAGTCTAGGCTTAGCATCATCCTTCTTCATTAGATACTTGACAGTTTCATGATAAAAAAAACTACAAATTTAGTAACCAATATGTAGGATCTTAATTTAGTTAATCAAAAAATGCTAAAATGAATTATTTTTGGGTGGTTATGTATTTGATCAGTATAGCATCCAATGTCTTATAGGTAAAGGTGATTAATTTTGGTTTTTTTATTTATTTTCAAGAGTGATACTACAATTTCATTTTTTATAAATCACAAAGTATCTCAATAGTATGGTTCTAGTTGGGTTGTTTCTTTTGTAACGCCCTGACCCCAGTTACCGAGAGTTGGTGCATTACTTCATAACATTGGCATGATCACAAAAGATCACGTCTCGAAAGACTGATTAGTTTATTAGCCTTGGAAACACTAGATACTTTCATAACTGTTACATTACATCATAAAGTGAAAAATATATAATAACAAAGTCTCCATAGTCCACACTCATATCCTCTTCTGACTATCCCTGAAGCTCATTCATACAATACTTCTTCACATCCTGGAAAATATTAAAACATTGAAAGGGGTGAGCTCAGATTCTCAGTAAGGATAACAATATTTCGGAAGCTTTCATAAATAAATATTAACATTTAAGGAAATGTATAACTAAAACAAAATCCTTGTTAAACTTGAACTTCAGCATAATATGGCAAAAACAAAATTAAATAATACCATTTACTTACTCACATGGATATTCTACTAGTCGAATAATCCCATGCAATATCAATAACCACTTTCATAATGATGTAATGCATAATGCCAGACTATCATAACCACGTAGCCAAGGCCTCGTTCCAAGACCACAAATAAGATTTTGTCAAGGCCTCGTGCCAAGACACTAGTTTGTCTCATGAGACCTACCGATGCATCGAGGAGCTGTAGTGGGCTCCACCCATCACTTATTAAGTCCAATGCATTCCTCATATGAATAGGTTTAAACATATCATAAACCATAACATAATCGTATCACATAAAACGTGCATAAAGGAAACATAACATTTCCACATTTCAATCACAAGATATCAATACAACACATTGATATAATAAAAACATTTTTTGAACCATTTTCAATACCAAAATATAAGAAAGTTAAAACTTTGTATTTATTTTTCATTAAAAAAAGTGATGGCTTGTAGAAGAAGCCGAAACTCAAATAATGGTCACGGCGGCAGAGAAGTCATTGTCACCGCATACGTACGACAAAAACATTCCCTTTTGTCGTTTAGTAAATGCTTCGTATAAAAAAATTCCTTTTGAATAAACGTAAAATTCAAAGGGGTTTATACACTGTATAAAAGAAATTTTTGTATAAAACAAAATATACCTCAATGAATGTAGATTGAGACGAAATCCCTTAAAAATATAATTTTTAAATAAAATATATCTATTATGTGTATTCACTATATGTACACATAAATAAAGTATAAATGAAAGATAGGACATAATAATATCATGACATAATTTGAAAGTAGGAGATTAACCCAAAGAATGGAAATCGGGTTAAGAAGATCCCTTACAATGATCACTTTTTTACATAAAATAGATCTATTATGTGTATTCACTATATTTACACATAAAAAAAGTAAAAATACAAGATAGGACATAATAATATCATGACATAATTTGAAAGTATGAGATTAACCCAAAGAATGGAAATTGGGTTAAGAAATTCCCTTACCTTGTGTCTTGTCTTGACTCGACCATTCATTAACCTCCTGAATAATAAACTAGAGTTAATTTATAATTTCTTAATAACCTTTTTAATGTTTTTTATTCCTTTTATATTACTTATTACCATGTTATGAACATTATGTAATTATTTAAGTTAATAACGATCGTTTTGTCGATCTTTGGTACTTGAGTCAAAAATAAACTTCTTATAATTACAAGTTGTTCATGTGGTGAAATATCTATTATATCCAGAATTATATTCATGATATAGATATCATATATCTCATATATATCCAGTATATACATTCATTTATAATATTCCATAACATTTAGAGGTAAGAAATGAAATGCACCGTTCATGGAGACGGTAAGCCGTACGTACGCATGAACGCTACTTTAATTTCTATTTCGTATTTAATGAAATAATAATGATATAAAGGTATATTATAATTCCAGTATAATATCATATATAATATCATTTACTCCATCCTTTATACATCCCTCATATGGCATTAACGATTCAAATCACTTTGAGGGGCGGTAGTCCGCACTTCCTAAAATGAAAATATCGTGTTTACCCATAATGGAAACAATAAAGGTATACCATAAATGAAAAATACAGAACCTTAAGTAAAACATAAACATATTATATATCATTTATAAATAGAGTGACATCTTAATGTCCACCTTTGAAGGTGTTATATGAGTGTTGAACAATCATCGTTTCGTGAGGCAGAAATTCGCCATCCACAGAAACAGTATGTTCTTTAACCATTAGATCTAGGTGTGTGTAAGTGTAGCTCGGATACTTCTTATAACAACATCCTAGTATATTTAGGACACTGGTATTGTTACAAAATAAATTAATAAAACGATTTTAGGGGGTTTTATAAGCAAAATAAAACAAAATAACATAAGAGAAGACATTACCTTAAAATCGGGTAAATTTTTTGATTTGAGCCAAAGGCTTCCTTGGGAAGAATTATGCCCAATGTTAGGCTTCTACGAGTAAGGGAGGGAAGTTGGGAGAGTATTTTGGAAGATTTTGGCCGAGCCAAAAGTCTTTGAAAGTGTGAGTAAGGTGGTAGTGGTGGGGGCCTTTTATAAGGGAGAGGAGGGGCACTCTTGAAAAGTAATGAAATGTTACTTTATTATACAATGCTTTTCGGATTCTAAAGGTCCCACACATATATAATTAGAGGCTAATTTGATAAGGGTTCTAAATATTCTCATCCAATAGTATTTGGACAAGTGTAATGCTTAGATTTTTTATTATCCTTCCATTTTATTAAAATCGATAATTAATGAGGTAATCGCTGCATCATCATGGTGTCATAAATAATTTAATAAATTTAATGTATAAAAACTATAAAACAATATCATGATGTAGTAAATCTTTTTATCTTTCTAATTAATATTTATAGTCAAAAATATGACTTTTATAACCTCATTTAAGAATTGTTTTAGTAAAACAACTTATGTTTGTGACATTTTTATTTTAACTTTAAATAAAAAGTTATTTATGTCATTTTCCTACCAAAGTGGCTCCATGGGGTCCCCAAGATGACCCATGGATTGTCTTGGTCGGCCATGACACATCCAATTTGGGTAGGACAAGTGTAAAGGTATTCTCATATTTTTATAATAACATTTTTATCTTAAATTTTACTAATTACCTTTAATCGCGATTAATTAAACTTAAAAGTTACTATTCACCAAAAAATTATTTGAATCCCATTGAACCAAATTTTACTTCCAAATGACAAACATTTATGTCGGATTTTTGAAAATCAAATCACAGAAGTGGTAATATTTCATTTTAATGAAAAATTAGTTATTTAACTACCACTTAGTGGTTTCACTATTCATCAAAAATTGAAGTTTTTCAGAACAATGCCAAAATTTAACCCTCAGCTATAATTGATATTCCAAATTCAAAAATGATGTCTATTTTATAAAATTAAAAACATATAAGTTTAATTAATTAATTTTATAATTAATTCCCGCTGTCACAACAAATTGCGTTTTTTAAGAAACAATATATATCAAAAGATTGACAATTGTTTATGTCTAATTTAAAAGTGAAATTAATTATAATGAACACCATTGGATAAAATGTTAAAAATATATTCTAATTATACTTTAAAACCACTCAATAGTATAATTTATCACTATAAATTTTTTTGATTAAAAAAGTTGCTTTTAAGTATTCTTCACTATTCATAAAAAAATGGAAGTTCTCAGAAAATTACAAAAAATTAAACTTAGGATAATTTCGATATTACGAATACAGAAATGAAGTCCATTGTGAAATATAAAATTTCTATAATTTTAAAAAGTGGGTATTACTATTCATAACGGATTCTTTGATTAGTCGTGGTGTGTTAGAACTCGAAGTTGCATACAATGCAAGCTATTGCATTATTGAATGAGAATCGTATCGTGGAAGCTCGGGGTGTTACATCTTTAATGGTGGTTTTATCATCCTATACTTCTTCTCATTAAATACTTACATTTAATCAATATTAAAATAAAAATTAACTTCAATTATTAATAATCCTGAGAGTGGGAGATAAATATTACTAAAATATTTTATAAATATTTGGTAGAATCCTACATATCATAAATATAGTCTAACATGTTTTAAAGATATTAGATATGGAATAGAATTTATTACTTCAACTATTTACTTATGTACTTCAATTAATTTCATTGAAATTATGTGACCAAATACTATTCATTTTTTGACCATGAAATGTCTTTTTTCAAAGTATAAAATAATATTTTTTTTCAACACATGTTTTCATAACATTCTCTATATTTCATAAGTAATGATCAAAATAATTTCTATAAATAGTAATGTTTTCCCAAAATACCTCTAATAATTCTTTAATTTGATATGATAAAATATTTATTATATACTATTGAAATGAACTTGTGGTATTGAAAATACCAACATGCATCCTCTTATAGATTAAAGTGATATAATGGAATGTGGAGATCATTTTCTATTATACTTGTGCTGCAATAAGAGCCATAAAATATCCTAGAAATCTATCCTAAATGACATAATGAGTTTTGTCTTTTAACATTTCTATCATTTGATTGACGAATGGGATGGGAAAGATTTCTTTCCTGGGTAACTTGATTTAAATTTATATAATATATATATACCATCAAAGTTTTTTCACTCTCATGGGTATCAGTTCATTTTTATCATCCTTGAAAATGGTGAGATCAATTTTCATTAGGAAAACATGGATGGGGTGGACTCACTATGAGTTAGAGATTCGGTAAATTATGTATTCTTCTAAAAAGTTTATATTTATTTCTTAAAAACCACCACGATTGATGGATTAAGTATTCTCTGGGGTTTACATACAATTCAAGAATCACCTTCTATTAATATTCTTAGAGAGTTTAATTTGGGATTGATTTCTAGTATATCACATAATGTACATACTATAATGCATACATTTTATTTTAGAAGGTCTTCTAGAGTTTCTTATCTATTTTTAGATATATTATTATCAATGATCACATTTAATCTCTTTCCTTCCATAATGTATGAATATTTTTAATCACATGGAAGTGGATTTAACTCAAGACATGGGGTTGTTCAAGGTATGATATTTGGGTGATGTTTTGGACTTATAAGGATTGTCTCTCTTACATCATGTCAGTTTCCTTTGGAAATTCATCAAAATAAATCATAAGTAACAACATATTATAACAAGAAATTGGCATTGTTAGATATTTGGGAATTGGTACATTCAAATGAGAAATGGCCACCTAATTCTATGAATTATCAATTAAAATATTTAGTTGGTTTTAAAAAGTTTTCATGAAAGGTCTTGTAAAGTGAATTATTTTTCATAGATTCTCTATTGAATCAAGAATGTTTAAGTGACATGAATTATCACCATGCTTCATGGTGTGTGTTCATTCATACCCATTGATTCTGATTTTTCTACTTTTAAGAACAACCACCCCAAGATGATAGGTGAGCATAATGAAACATTATATTATCCCACATTCAAGAAAAATATGTATACTAGGAATATCAGTCATCTTAAGCCTATAAGTACATATTCTATAACTCCAACTTGGAATAACATCGATCTATTTTTTAATTGAAACCCCAGTCTTTTTTTGAATAGCCATCCATTGTGAAAAGACTAAAATGTCATGTGAGGCATAACATTTATTAAATTATTAATATCAAATAAATATTTAGTAATATTTAAATATCCAATGGTGTAGGGTATATAGAATCTTTTTATATCATAGAATTTTTGTGGAATGAGAGGTTTGATGATTGATTAGAAACTTCTCCATAATCTGATTCACTCACTTTCATCCAGTATCCTTTTCTTGGTGCATATATCCTTGAGAAATTATACATATTTATATATTTTTAGGATTTATTCTAGCAGTACATAGTTTATCAAGACTGTTTGAAAGGTCTCCTGAAAATAATTTTGATTTCAATCTTATTCTTCTTACTTAGACTTAGTAATCCTAATAGGGAAATGTTCTTAGTTTTCCTGCACCTCCCTATATTGTTTTTCTAATGGATTTTATGGCCATTGATTTCTAAATATTTCTCTAACTTCTTATTAATTATTATAATACTCTCTCAAATGAATTTTTGGAGGTATATAATTGTTTTAATATTCAATATACTTTATTTTATCTTTTTTACATATCTATTTTCTACATTTGTTTAGATAAATTTAAAAAATCCATAGCACTAGGTATTCTTTGTATTGGTGGTTTTCCTAGGTTTTTTGTTATAATGACCATAAAACTTGTTAAAATATTTTCCATCTTATCTATCTTGTATTAGAGTACCATTAATTTGTACTATGGTTAGTTGTCTTCAAATTATTGTTCCCTGGTTGAAGGCTTCTTATAGGTCACTTGTTGTAAAGGTGGGGGTTGAAAGGCTTGATGTTGGTAAGGATGATTGAAGGACTTTTGGAATGGTGGGGGGTTTTGGTATTGATGTTTCTGGAAGGGAGGTTGATTTAAATACTACTTCGTATAGAATGTTATTATTTGGTTTTATTGGTTTTTATATACTAGTTGGGGATAGGGCTGATGTGGATGATTCTGTTGGAATTTCCTTATTAAGTGGCTTCCGCACATCTTTTAGTCCCCTTCCTATCTGGATACTGTTCAGCAAAATGATTTGGAAAATAATATAAACCACATACCTAAGATAAAAGATTTTGTCCACATTCTTAGGTTAATTCAATATAATTTAATTACCTAGTGAGGTAATCACTCATGGTTATAATTAATTATGATAAACCATTTGTTCATACCTTATGGATGCCTCTCATTCTCATACCTCTTGTTCTGAATTGATACAAGTTTTGAGAAATCTTTTAATCTTACCTATTTATTCTATTTTTTATTTTTCAATAATGGATCCTATAGATGAAATATCTAGTATATTTCAATCATTATCAATTATTCCTTGGTATAAGAAAATGAGGAAGTGTTTCTCTTTTATACTCTAATGTGGGAAGCTAGGACATAGCTTCTTAAGACTCTCCAAGTATTCATATTGTGTATCTCTGGTTGACTACAATATGGTATAGATATTCTTTTTAATCATTATGATACTAGATATGGGGAAACATCTCTACATGAAGAAACTTTTTATATCCTTTCATTCATTGAATTATAACATTTTAGAATGTATAACTATTCCTTCACGGCCTCCTCTAGTTAAAAAGTAAATTCCCTCCACATTATGTCTCTTCTATAACTATTCAAGCCCACAATCTTAAGCATACAAGTTTGTATTCTAGAATATGTACATTTGGTTCTTCTCTTCTAATACTATGGAATTTATCCATAATTTGAATCATGTTAATTCAAAACTCAAAATCACTCTCTAAAGTAGTGTCAATTTATTTATTTAGTTGATTTTTAAAATTCAGTACACAAAAGGCTCATAGGTTTCCAATGGATTTCGACCCATTTATTTATATTTGGAGTGAAAATGAAGAGTTTAATCAAAATATGAGTGGTTCATTTCATAAAATTATTCATGTGAGTGTATTTTTATTAATTTAGATAGTTTTTTATCAATTTAGAGATTAAACTTAATCAACTGATCATTTGTACTTTGGTTCATTCAAGGTTAAAAATTGTAGTGGGACTTTATCCCCAACAACGGTTACATGTTTAACACACACCTAACAGTGGGGATTAAAAAATTAATTAATTACCTATGAATATTACAATGGTTAATACAAGATAATTTCTAGAGGAGGATCACACACAAAACATGTTTTCCAACTTTCTAAAAAAATTTACAAAAATTAATTTTATTTTGTTTGTGAATTAGATAATTTTATAAATAATATTAGATGATTTAATTTAAAATAGTTGATTAAAATAGTGACTAGGTTAGTCTAATATTGTCCTAATACAATGATATCATGGTTATTATTCATTTATAATTTGTATTTTCATAAATGGTGAGAGATATATTCATCTATTTATTCCCCTATATCTCTAGGATAGATTGTGATGGTGAAGATATCCCTAGTTAAATTCTTAATTCATTATATGATTTTGTATATCTATGTGGTATCACAGTGGGACCTCTTGATTAATTAGTTAAATCCCAAATCAAGAATTGTTATTCCATAATTAACAATATTTACATCCATAATTCCTCTCACATGCTGATAATCATCAAGCACTCACCACCAAACCATAATTTATTCCAAAGTACAAAAATGAGAATTGGGTATACATATATAAATATTATTGATCAAGGCTATTTAAATTAGAATAATATAAAATTAACATTGTCTCACTCAGTATTAAAATCGGAAAAATTAATTAAAACAAGATAAAAGAAGGAAGAAATTATTTTCATCCCCTAATGTAATAAACTCAAGAATAGAAAAATAGATTCAGGATCCCACTTTCTCGATCTCTTAAAGTAACTACACCTCTATGGATTGGTAATCAAGATGATGTGGGATAAGGAAGGAATTTCCAGAATGAATTAAAATAAAGAAAAGAGAATAAGAAAAAATTAAATAGAAAATTTTAATCTAGGGATTCCCCATTCCATGTGATCTACTAAATTATCCCTAGGTCTAACTATTTATAGGACTAAATGATTCTCGGGAACCATTAATTTTCCTAAAAAATGAATCCAAATTCACTGTGGTTGATAATGGGGTCTTCACCCATAATCTTGGTGTAAATAAACATAAAAAATAATTATGTTTTGGTCTCAAAAAACATTTTTACATTGTAAAAGTTGGTTTTACAATATAAATTTATAAAGTAAGTAGCTTGAAATAGGTTTGTGGAAAAAAAATTTGGCCTAGTAATTTCGAACGATATTCATGGCATAATGTTTTTGTGTTATACTATGATGAATAGTGTTTTTCTCTAGAACGTTTTTTTTCTCTTCACAACTTGATTTAGACCTTGAAATATTCAACATTTACATTTTAAATTTACTATTTACAATGAATATTGGTTTTTCATATAGTTTGTTCTCTAGTTTGTCGTGTTTTATTTGTTTAATGCCTTAGAATTGGTCCTTGACTTTTCTCATTTCACAGGACATATTCCCCATCATGAATCCAACACTTTTATGATTTTTTCCAAAAACACAATGAATCCTACCACAAATTACAATACCAATTAAATATCAGAATTAGAAATCAATTATAGTGTAAAAAATATATATTTTATATAAAAATAAATATGTATAAAATGGTTATATCACCATCCATATTTCTAAATTATTTTACACACATTAAATTTTCATGATAGTATCCACTAATCATCAACATCCTTCTCTGAACATGCTATATGATCAAGAATATTTAGATTATATGACATAACAAAAATTATCAATCTTTCCTCATTTTTAATCATTAATTTCATAGGAGGGTCATTAGTAGGAAGGGAGACATTAGAAGGAAACTTCACCCACAATATACTTGAATATTGATACAAAATTTTATGGTTTTAATTCATGTGATAGGTTAAATATTTCAAGGTTCAGGTTAGAGGAACGGTGTAACGCCCCCAAATTCTAAAATAAAGAAATTATATTTGACAGTAAGTATGACACACAACGCCAAGAACATAAAGTATATATAATATCCCAACTCCTTAAAATATATTTATTATTTTAAATAAATTAACTCTATGATATATCTAGAATTTCATGTAATATTGAGTTATCTTGTGTTGCACACAATAATTACTTTCTTCGATAGCAAGTGTTATACAAAAGTCCAAGTTTTAACGAACAACAACACAATAATAAAAATATTATTATTCAATATAATATATTATAACTTAGATGTTAAATTATCATTTAGGAATATTATTAACTAACTTATGAAAATATATAGTTCCCACAAATATAAAATGAATTCATTGTTTACAAATTAATTAGAGATTAAAATATAAATCGACTGAATGAAAAGAAAATGTTTTTATGTTCCTAAATGTATATTGTCTTAATAAATTAGATTAATTAAAATTTTATAATTAAATTATTTAAATATATATGTTATATATTAAATAAAATATTTTTAATATATTTTATATGTATAAGATATAAACAAACCCAATTTTAAAACTAAAACACAGTATTTTATTAAATGCAATTTTACCAGATTTTAAGAGACAACCTATTTTAAATAAAATTTTTGGAAAATTTATAAATTTTAAATGTCAAAATAAACTAAATATTTTAAATATTGACAAAATAAATAGGTTAGGGTGAATTTTTTTTTTTCATTCATGTTACATTTCTTGATGAATAGTGAAAAATACATAATTTTAATTCAAAACTGCTTTTTACTATAATTTATTTACAAGGATAAATTAAGTTTTTTATTTGTTTTCAATTCTAATTAGATAAATAATACATAAATTATTCAATTTAATCATATTTTAATCAATTTCACTCTGAAATTGGGTATAAAAACATATCTAGCTTATGAATATTTTTACTTTAAAAACATGCATTGTCATTCTGTCTGTTTGATTAAATTTAAATTAATTTAATCAACTTAGGTGTTTTTAACTTGAAATAATGGATTAAATATTTTTAATCATAATAATTTATAATTTATCATAACTTAAAAATAGTTTTTTCCCAAAAAAATTAGTGAAGGTAAATAAATTAATTACAATAATTAAAGGAACAATTAGCTTTATTAGAGACTAATCCTTAATCTTAATAGCCAAAATAAACTAGAAACCTTTCCAAAATCCATTTTATATGAATATATAAGATATATCAACCCTTTTATCTTAATTGTTCCCTTATTTGAGATAAATTTTATAGGGAAAATATGGGTGTAATTCCATTTCTAAAAATTTACAAGATTGTCACTCCTCCTCCACTATAAAAAGGCACTCAACCCTCCCACTTCATAATAGCTCTAAATAAACATTAACTAAACTAATATTTTACCAAATATCTCTTAAACATAACTCCCCTAATCCTATAATCCACACCTTGTGAATAAAACATACCAAGGAATCTCTTTGTTGCAAACCAAAAGCAATTACCCGAATAAGAGATAACACCCTTCCTCAAGCTCATTAGTTTTATTTCAATTCTCCACCGTCTAAAATATTAATATTTATTAATTATTTAATAATATAAATACCCTAAATATACTATGTTTTCGTGTTATTTTTTAAACATACACTTACACACAATTCCATCTACTGGGTAACGAACTTATAGTTCGTGTACGGAAAACTACTGCCTCACAAAAAAATGATTGTTCGTTTTTCCTTTACCACCTCTCATAGTTGGAAAGTGTGATGGAAACTAAGTTAATATATTATATATTTATTATTTATTATTTATTTATTATTTTGTAATTTTTATACAGCCCATAAATTTATGATTTCCATTTTTTGGGAATACAATGACATCATTTGTGGAAGTGTGGACTACAACATCCTGAAATCAATGACATTCGTTAAAACTATGCATGGAACATGATGGTTTTAACAAAACTATGTTAAAAATCTGCCCAAAATATGATTCTATAATTATAATAAACATACAAATATATATATATATATGTCATTTAATTTTCATTCTTTTAATTTGATAAGGAAAGTTAAGTAGTGTTCATGCGTACGTACGACTTACCGTCTCCATGAATGGTGCATTTTTCATCCTACCTAAAACATTTATAAAATATTATAAGTAAATATATATTGATTGTATATGATAATTGATTGATTTTTTACAATATAAATAATTTATAATAATAATCTATGTAATAAGGATAAAAAATAACAAGTCAAAACTTACTTAAGTAACACAGCAATTAACAATCAAAATAGTAAAAATAATGAATGACTGTTAACAATAAAGTAATAGGATATTATAAAAAGATAATATATGATATTATAAAGATTATTATGGTTATTTAATATGTTTTTATCAAGTATTTAACCACTATATAATATTTTAAATACCACACAATATGGATAATGATAGGGTAATAGATTTTCTTCTCACTTTTTACATATGTGTGATGAATTTCACATTAATCACTTAATTATTTTGTATGGTGTACCTACTGACCCTTATGATATAATATATCAGGAGTTATTTTATCTTCATGGTGTTTAAATGTTTAATTTTTTTATTGTAACTTTTTTATCTTCCCATTTTTATGTTACCATAGTGGTAAAGGACTTCGTCTCTATTTCCATTCTTTGATAATTACGTTATTGTTGTGCAATTCATTTCTTATATATTGTGTAAATACTAACACATTGAATTTTAAAATCATTAATAATTAATTATTCAGTATTTTTTGAGTTTGAAATGAAATTATTTCATTTATGTTGATTTGAACTCAAAGTTTCCAAATTGAAAAGTAATTTCATAACACAATTCATTTTCATTGAGTTATATTAATTCATAATTGTAATAAATTTTATATGTTTATTTGTATAAATAATTTTGACTATATATTCTTTTATTTAAAATTATATTATTTATATTTACATTTTTTACACATAATCCAATCATTGATTGATTATCACTTCAATGTTATGGTCATTTCAAGGGTTTACTTAACAATCTCATTTTATTCAGGATTGTTTAAACATGAATTTTAATTCAAGGAAATTATATGACCATTATTCAATAATACTATTAATTTTCTTATCCTATGGTTATTCTTGGACTATTTCGGTAAATAGTAAAATATTCCACTATTTGGTACATAAAATGTTTTAGAAAATGTTTTTAATGAAAACCCGAAAACATTTCTCTCTATGGTCGGAGAACCTGTCTTCTTCTAAAAACCCCATTTTCTAAAAAAAATTTCAAAAATTTTTTTTTATAAATACAAAATGTTTTATAAATTAAATTTCTATACGTTTTTTATTACAAATATTTTCAAATGAAATTTATTTTTTCTTTCCGAACGACGCACTTTTTTAACTTTTTACCATACATAAGGAATGTTCTTTTTACATTATACAACATGTATATATTTACCTACTATTATTTATTTGAACATTCATTTTCATGTTTAAAATGATTAATTTTGAAAAAAAAATTTAAAAAAAATAATTTATAGAGAAAATGTTTTTCAAAATTATTTTCAAAACAAATGGTTATTTGGATTAAAAAAATAAAATTTCTTATTTATTTCAATAACTACAACAACCCATTATCTTTCTCAACTTTTTCTATTTTGTATTGATTACATTTTTATTATTCCTATAGATGGCATATAATTTACTTAGACACGGATAGTATTGAAATTCTCATTCTTGATTCCTATGTTAGGTCCCTTTTAAATATTCAATTTCTTGTGATCAATTGATATTTAATTTCCCATAATTATCAAAATCATTTATAATGGATATGTTTATTTACAAATCTATATATCATTTTTACATTTTTTTATTACATTTACTTCTTATATAATTAATCTTATTATTCCCATGATATACTAAGTTTATTTAATTCATTATGAGTTATGACACAAATGTTTCAAAGTGGCATGGGAAACATTCAAATGTTTAAATATTATTTTCCTTGATAATATTTTACTAATATTTCAATGTTATATCCATCAATGAACGTCAATAACCCGAGTTCTTAATTATCCAACACTATGTAAATATTGATAGATAAATACTCTTTACTCCATACTTATATTTTTAAGGCATATTTTTTATCGTGATTATTAGATATTAGAAATTAATTAGACATAAAGTAATTTTTGGGGCCCAAACTTTATAGATCTCCTAGATGCATTGGCAGGTTCTCATGTGACAAATTATTTTCACAAATTAAACAGTTTTCTACAAGTAGTTTTAAAATTTCTGGATGTTGTATATTGACCATATATGTTTTCATGTGCCTAATACATGATTTATAATAATTAATCATTTCCCACATTTTGATTCAGTTATTATTTATACATTAGATTTTGAGTCGACATGTCTATGGATACATTACGTCTATTTTATATTGACTAAATGGCATGTTTTTTTAGTTTTTTAATTTCCATATTTATTTTTCTTTATCAATTTTTTATAAATAGATTTTGTTTTCAGATATTTTCCTTGCCAAATTTTTTAGGCACTTCCTTCTCAGTTTATTGATTATATAGAATGTGTTTCTAGTTATTTACCTTTCATATTGAATATTCTCATTGATTAATTATTACTTACATTATACTTTACCCATATGAATCATTTAATCTCAACCTTATTTTTTTTCCTTTCCCCAAGATTCGATCATGTGTACTAAGAATTATATCAAAGGATATAGTATATGAAATAAATTCACTCTCAAAAGAAAAACAAATGTTTTAATTAGTGATTTCATTTGTAAAAAAACTCATGTATATATCTTTTTTACAAATACTACTAAAATCTTTGGTCTTTCAGGATTCGATTCCCCATAATAATTCCAATGTATAGGTAGTAGACACTAGCCCTAAGCTTCTGGGGTTGCATCTCTATAGTTTTTATCATATAATGTTTAGTAGAAACCTCGGTAACTAGATTTACGAAAACATATATTAGACCGCATAACCTTAAGGTAGAATTTTCGGATAAGTATAGAAGGGAATCCTAGAATTTTCGTATGGTTGATATTTTTTGGGTATACATCAAAATACATCCATGTATGAATACTACAAGTTGGTGTGGTTCTAGAACATATGTATTAAGGGATAATAACTCCAACAATGTCTATCAATCATAACTCAAGCATAACCTGGTACACAAAAACAAGCCTTACTATGCACCTGGTTTGACACCCCTAGGGGATATGCTTAGGATAATTCATATTTTCCATATAGACCATTTTGAAGTACTTGAATATATGTTGACAATTAGTGAACTAGGATAAACAATGGACCAAGGAATAAGCTATGTATAAATAAATAGATGATAAATTTTTCTATTGGGGTCTTATTGAAAACCTTAGTTAAAAGTCTTTTTAGTGACTAAATTTAAACGATGTTCATAATATTTATTTTGTAAATTATATATATGTGGTTTAAATAAATTAAAATCTATATGTTGGATGAAAACACATTGTGTCTAGAAGGCATGTAAGACTTGACCCCATGACTAAAGGATAATAAGTTTATAATGCCAACCAATGATCTACACAATGTACTATTTAAAATTTCATTGTTTTTAGTTAAAAAAAATTATGAATAAATATTAATTATGAACATTTAGTGTTAATTTTTTGGTTTATATATTAATATATTAACCATATTGGATATAGATAATAGTTTGAGACAAAATAAAAGACACTATGCTCCTTACAATCTATTATGTTTTTATTTTAGTGCTTTAAGAATAAATATTAATATTT
The DNA here is from genome assembly GCA_963277665.1 of Viscum album. Classification (NCBI taxonomy): domain Eukaryota; kingdom Viridiplantae; phylum Streptophyta; class Magnoliopsida; order Santalales; family Viscaceae; genus Viscum; species Viscum album. The sequence goes on along the minus strand of OY728138.1, from coordinate 631,636,346 downwards.
GGTTGAATTTTAAGTTTTCAAAATAACAAAAAAAGGATGAAAAAAAAATTATATAAATATGTTATGTTAGTATATTTCCTTATATTCGTAGGAAGTAAAATAATTACTCAACATTATAAATATGATCAAAGAAATTTTTGTTCTAATAGATTAATTTTTGTTGAACTGATGGTTTTCTAAATCAACAAAGATTTATGGATTTTAGGCCCTCAACATTCCATTTTTTCATTCAATGTTTTTTTGAATTATGAACTCAATAACTACCAATAAATATTTAATATTTTAATTCATGTAAGAATCTTCACATTCCTCTAATGTTCTCTTACTTAGATACCTAGTTATATTTTAGTCCATGTGACCTTTTTACTTTCCATAATCTCTTTTCTAGAGGAGAAATTATGAACCCTACTCTTGATGTAGGATTTAATCATAGGACATATCAAAAAATATATTACCCAGACAGTATTTAAATTGTGAGGATACAATTTAATTAAGGTGGGGAAAATGTAACTCTCTGAAATTATAAAATAAGAACATTGTATTTGATAGTGTGTATGACACGCAAAACCAAAAAGATAATGTAATATAGTATCTCGTGACCATAAAATTTATTTAATATTTAAAATAAATTAAATAAATTATATATCATGAAATTCATTAAATTCTATGTTATCTTGTGTTACACTTAATAAAGACTTTCGTCAATAGCTTTCCTTACAAGCAAGACAAAGTTTTACTAAAAAATAATACATTATTAAAGATATTATAATTTATATAATAAGATATAACCTAGATATTAAATTATCAGTTATTAATCATATTAAATAAATTATTATAATATATAGTTGACAAAAAATATATAATTAATTCATTGGATCAAAATTAATTAGAAATAAAAATATAAACTGATTGAATACAAAGAAAATATTTGTAAACTCCCAAAGGAATGTTGTCCTAATAAATTAAATTAATGTAAATTAATGAAACATATTAACAAAATATATCTATTATATATTCAATCATATATTTTTAATATATTTCATAGGCATTATATAGGAACAAACCTAATTTTACATATAAAACTAAAAACATTATAAAGGCAATTTTACATCCTTTTAAGGGAGAAAATATTTTGAATAAATTTTTTGGATATTCTATAAATTTTAAGTCTAAAAATAAACTTCATTTTTTGAAATTGGAACATAAAAACTAGGCCAGGTTTAATTTTTTGTATTTTTCAGAGAAGTCTCATTTATTATGAATAGTGAAGAATACTAAATTGTAATTTAAAACTACTCTTTCATATAATTTATTTATATGGATAAATTATGTTTTTGATTGGTTTTAAAGTTAAATTAGATAAAATATTCATAAAATAATCCAATATAGTTCATGGGAATCAATTTCATTTTGAAATTGTATATAAAAACATAACAAAATGTTTCTACATTTTTCTTTAAAAACCTGCAATGTTGTTCCATCTACGGGATTAAATTTAAATTAATTTCTTCAATTATGTGATTTTAATTTGGAATAATTGATTAGATAATTGGAGTAATAAAAATTTATAATTTCTAATAAGGTTAAACTATATCTTCACTAAAAATATAAGATAATGTAAATAAAATTAATTACTATGATTGAAAGAAAAAATAAACTTAACGGGGGACCAAACCTTAATCTTATGAGACAAAATGACCTAGAGACTTGTAAAAAATCCATTTAGTGGCCATATACATACCATATAAAATCTCTAATATAATATTTCTCATTATATGATCCATCTATCATAACAAAAACATGCATGGAATTCCCTTTCCAAACATTTACAAGAGTGTCACTGATCATCCTATATAAAAAGTCACTCAGCCCTACCACTTCCTAAAACCTTTAAAGCAACATTTTCTAGAACAAGATCTATTAAAATAGATCCTCAAAATACCTCCTCTAATACTATAATCCCCACCTTGGGTATAAATAAAATTATGGAATCCCTTTCGTGCAAACCAAAAGAAGTTTCTTGAATAAGAGGTAATGTCCTTCCTCGAAATCAATAGTTCTATTTCCATTCTCCCGAACCTCAAATTTTTTGATTACCAAATTATGTAATAACATAAGTATCATAAATATAATTTTATTTTTTAATTTAATGTTTCTACCTACAATTATGCACACTTCCATCTAATGGTTAATGAAATTATTTTTTATGTATAGATGATTATCACCTCACAAAATGATGATTGTTTATTTTTCCTTTACCACCTCTCATGGTTGGGAATTATGATTGAAACACTATTTGTATATAATTTATATTATATTTATAATTTATTAATTCTTTTTTAATTTGTATATAACACATAACTCTATTATTTTCATTTTTTTGGGAATTTTAAAACATCATTTGTGAAAGTGTGGACAAAAGCCTACTCAATGCGACGTTAATTTCTCACACTGTACATAGAACAAATAAATGATGGTTTTAAAAAACATATGTGAAATATATGGCATAAATATGATATTATAATTATATTATACATATATATATATATATATCATTTAATTTTATTTCTATTAATACAAAAAATAAATGGAAGTAGCGTTCATGCCTACGTACAACTTATTGTCTCCCTGAATAGTGCATTTCATTTCTTATCTTCAAACATTATGGATTATAAAAAAATAAATATGTACTAATTATATAAGAAAATTAATTAATAATTTACATTTTTTAGATGATAATCATGATCTATATAATTTTAATAACAAATAACAAGTCGAAACTTACTCAAGAAACAATGAAATTAACAACTGAAATAGTGAAAATAGAGAATGATTGTTAACAAACGGGTAATAATACATTACAAGAAGATAATATATTATATTATAAATATATTTTTGGTTATTTAATAAGTTATTAACATGTTTTAAACCACAATACATGAGTTTAAACACCACACAAAAAACTAAAGCATAAGTTAGGGGATTTTTATCTCACTTTTTACATCTATGAGATAAATTTCATATTCAACACTTACTTATTTTTTGTGTTGTGCCCACTGTCCCTTTTGATATAACATATCATGAGTTATTTTATATTAATTTTATTTAAATTTTTCAATTGATTATTATTTCTTTTGGGTCTCTAATTTATATATTACCACAGTGGTAAAGGAATTCATCTCAATTTCCTCTCTTTGAGGCATATATTATTATTCTGCACCTAATTTTTTATACATTGTATACATACTGAAAAATTGATTGTAATATCATGATTAATTAATTCTTCATGATATTTTTAGTTTGAATTTTAATTTAATCATGCAATTGGATTTTAACTTAAATTTACCATGTGGAAAATAAATTTTATAAATCAATTATTTTTCATTTATTTATATTACATCCTCATTGTCATTAATATTCTATGATTATGGGTATAAATAATTTTTACTAAAAATTGGTTTATTTTAAATTATATTATTGGTATTTAAAATTGGTACTCATAATCCACTTTTTGTTTGATTCTCACTTCAATGGTATGGTGTTTTTAAGGTTTTACTTTACAATCTCATTTTATTCCTGATTATTTACACATTAATTTGAATTTTAGGAAATAATATGGTTATTATTCAATAAACCCTTTAATATTAATAACCTATGGTTATTCATGAACCTTTTCAAATAATAGTACCATTTTACCCTCTTTGGTACTTTAAATATTTTAGAAGTTTTTTAAAGAAAACCCGACTTCATTTATCTCTTAGGTCGGAGAACCTGTTTTCTTCTAAACACCTTATTTTCTAAAAATGTTTTCAAAAATGTTTTTTTAAACCTTAAAAAAATTTATTAAATAAATTTTTACCATTTTGTCTTTTAAAAATATTTTCAAGCTAAAATTCTTGTTGATATCAGAGAAAGGCGCTTTCTTAACATTTTACCATATAGAAGGAATGCTCTTTTTACCATTATCTGGAATTTAGGTATTTACACAATGTCATTTATTTTAATATTCCTTTCATGTTTAAAAGGTTATTTTTTAAATAATTTATTTTTTAAATTTATTTTCAAATAAAATTATTTTAAAAATGTTTTTCAAAAAAAGATAATTTACTCAAGAATGTTATTATAGTTATGCTTTTATTTCATCAAAGATAACAACCCTTTATTTTACTTTACATGGGATATTATTTATTGAAATCATCATTATTATTCCTTGATTTGATTTATTATTTATTTGGACAAGGATGTTATTGAAATTCAATTCCTTTATTCCTTTATTGTCCCCTTTTAAATATTCAATTTCCTATGATCAATTGAAATTGAATTTCCCCTTATTATCAACAGTATTTTCATAGAAATGTTTATTACATAAACCATAATTTATTTTTACATACAGTGTTTTATTTGACATGTTGTATCATGAATATTCTTATCCTCATGATATTTTATATTCCTTTTCATTCATGGGGAATTATGATTCAAATATTTTAAAGTGGAATAGGACACTTTGAAATGTTTGTAAATTATTTTACTCAATAATGTTTTAATGATTTTTCAATGATATCTCCATTTCTCAACATCAATAAACCTTGTTGTTAGAAATAATTCAATAAGAAAATATGAATAAATTTGTATTATTTATTCAACATAGATATTTAATAAGTTTTATTATTTATCTCGATTATTCTACATCCAAAATTATTTAGAATGGTAGTGACGGGTGGTGCCTGAACATTATATGGCCTCCTGATGAATCGATAGGTTCTCATAATTAAAATTAGTTATGGAAATTAAATAGGTTTCTACCTATGGTTTCAAAAAATTTAGAGGATATATCTTGATATAGGAGGTTTTCAAATTCCAAATACATCATGTCCATTAAATTAGAATTTACCTCATTTTAATTCATTTATTATTTATCCATGAGATTTTTCATCCACATATCTATGGATTCATTTCATAACCAGTATAATGATTAAATGGAATGTTTTTTTAATTTTTTACCTTTCCATATTAATTTTTCATTATCTAGTTATATTAAATGGAATGTGTTTTTAGTTATTTTCCATTCCATATTGTTTAACCACTTACTTCTCAGTTTATGGAGTATATGGCATGTGTTTTCCATTTTTTATCTTACCATATTGACTATTCCCATTTATTAATTTTTTATTCCACTATACATTACCCTCATGGAGAATTTTGAGATCACCCTTATTATGTTCCCCTTCACCTATATTACCTAAATTTTATTAAGAAATATATACAAAGATATGCTAGATGGAAAAAATTTATCCTCAAAAGAAAAAAAAATGTTTTAATTAGTGTATTCTTTTGTAATAAAATACTCATGTATGTATCTAGTTCAATAAGACTATTAAACTCTTCGGTACTTATAGATTTGATTCCATATAATCACACTAATGTAATGGTAGAATAAACTAGCTTCAAGATTTTGGGGTAGGGTCACTATAAAGAGACCTCACGAAAGAACACTAACATATTAGGTGAGGCTACCAAAAAAATAAATGGATTTAGGGAAAAGAAGTGTGATTATTGAGATTATAATCAAATTTTAAAATTCCTTCAGCTAGTGATGAAATAATAATAATTTATTTAAAATTCCATCATAATGACATTAATAAAATCATAAATAATAAATAGAAATCATGGGTATATTGATCATGATATTTTGGTATCTTGGATGGCATAATAGGTATATTAATCATACAACTAGCATTCTATGGTAATTATAGTAACCATGTGACTGATATTCCATGGTAGGTATAGTGACCATGTGAGTTATATTCCATATCAGTTATAGTTACCATATAACTAGATAGTCATGGTATGTATACTAATTGTTTGAACAATAAATCAAGGTTAATTAACTAACAATGGTAAATAAACATCCTAATAACTTCAAGAAAAATTTAAATAAACATGAGTTAAGAATATATTAAAATAAAATAAATAACTAGAAAGGATAAACATAAATTGAAATTGTTAGATATAGTTCATTGATACTAATTCATGTATGGTATAATTAATTCTATAAATATTTAAGGGCTTTGTAAAATATCATAAAGGTGATATTTTGTACCAATGAATTCATGAATTATATCACCTTTTTAAAAATGGTTACTCAAAAAGTGATATCTTATATCAATAATTTTTTATTTGAATTTGATACAACATAATTAGAGATATTTAGTGCACTTGAGTTACCACAATTTATTGGGACAATTAGGAATTGATATCCATAGTCTAGTAAAGTATATTTCATCCCAAAAATATATTCACAAAAACGTACTTTAGCTATGTACTCAGCTTCATTAGTAGATTATACAATAAAGTAATTATTTTTTCTACACCATGAAATTAGCGACCTAAATTTTTTTTCATGTTATGGAAGTATTTTTCCAATCTAAATTACATCCACTATAATAATCATCTTTCTAACCCAATAAATCAAATATGCATCCTCTAGAATAAAAATATCAAATATTATTTGTATTTTGGAGGCATTTAAAATTTATTTTCAAACTAATAGAATGATATAGTTTTTTATTTTATTAAAAAAATGAAAATATACACACACTAAAGATAATATCTAGCCATCTATTAATTAATTATAACAAAAATCCAATCATCCCTATGTATGTGTCCAAATCAAAAAGTTTTCATGTTTTATCAAGATTCATTTTATATCTTATACTCATGGGAGTATCACTAACTTCATTATTATCTATACCAAAATAAATTAAATTATATTTAGTGTACTTAATTTGATTAAAAATAATTCCTCCTTTATTATGGAAAATCTAAAAATTAAGTAATAATTTTATTGGTCCCATCATACACATTTTGAGTTCATTTTAAATCATTTTTAAAATTAAATACACAAATATTTTTTGGATGATCCAAAAATATTATCTTCAATATATATTTGTACTGCTGTAAACTATTTCGAAATTATTTTAATAAATAATGTACATTAAGCTATTCGTTTTAAAAAAAATGTTGAAATAAGAAAAGAGTTGAGCCTATCATATCAAACTCTATGATGTTTTTTAAACCACATAAATATTTTGTTAATTTAGATAAATGATTTAGAAGATGAGGGTTTTGAAATACAATGGGTTTTTCTAAAAATCTATATCACCCCAATATTTATGAAAAAAATCGAATAAACTCAGTCTCTTTAATAGTTTATGTTACATGCAACACAGAGTTGCTACAAAACATGAAATTCTACTAATATATTATTATTTAATATTATATTTATCACCTAACCAATAGAATGGAGGGTATAAATAGGATGGACTAAATTATGACAATAAATATTTTACACATGTATATAAAATTACTTATTTGGTAACTATTTAACTATAAATACAAATTAAAAAATATTAAGACAAATTAAATATTTTTTCTAAAAAAACATTTTATTATATGTAGAAACATGTTTTTTATCAAAAAAATTAATATATAAAATATTTAGAATTATTTTAATGAAATTTAAAAATTATATAGTCGTTAAAATTTTTAACATTAATATTATGAATTTCTTATGTATGAGATAATAATTAATCCAACTTACACACAAAATTGTGTCCTTCCAAAGACAGTTTTGTTACCTTTTTCACAAGTATTTTAAAATTAATTTTTTTTAATATTAGAAAATTTATTTTAAAACCTGAAATTATGTTTTTAATAAGAATTTAAAATTCATTAGGTTTTAAATTTGAGAGTTTTTGAAAAATATAAATTTTTCAGTGAATGATGAAAAATAGTTGTTTTTATTAAAAAATTGAATTTTAATTCAAATAATTTGTAAGGTAAATTTTATTTTAATATGGTTTTAAAATTAAATTAATTCAAATTAAATATATATTAATCCAATTTATTTGATTGGAATAAATTATATATTGAATTTTGATATAAAAACGTTTTAGACTTTTAAATGTTTTCTCTTTGGAAACCTGCTTTTTCGTCGCATCTCTGAGATTACTTTTAAATTAAATTTCTAAACCTATATGAATGGATTTTTGGAACAATGATTCAATATTTATAATTATACTAATATATATTATATAATATGGTTAAAATTATTACTCACTATAATAAATAGTAAAAATTTTAAAAAAATTTAAAAAATTAATTTACGCATTTAAATTTAAAACAGTTTTACCAAGGTGTTAAATTAAACATATAAGGGTTAAATGATCAATAAACATGTTATAGAACCTATTTTATTTAAATATTTAAACCCTATGACCTATAAGGTTTGATTATGACCCATTTTATAGCATTATGTCATGTTAAAAACATTGGTATACTTTTTTCTTTTAAAACATTTCATGTGTGTCCTCTCCAAACTTATAAATGGTCACCCCCTCTCCTCTCATATTAACAGTTATAAAACAATTTTTTGGGAAAATAAATAAAAAAATACATTCCCTAATTACCTCCCCTCATATTATAGGCTTTATTCTCATTAGGAATCCCTCGTCAGAGGGATTTTGGTGTAAACCAAAATAGGCATTCTGAATAAGAGGTAAAATTCATAAACTTCAATTTTTAATTTATTTTTCATTCAAAATAATTTAATATTATTAAAATATTATGATATAATGCGACTATTATACCTACTATACAAATATTTTATTTTTTTAATGTAATAACCTATATCCGTCTCCACTTCCATCAAATTGTAAATGACATCATCGATCGTGTGTACGGTGGAGTATCACCTCGTGAACCGATGTTATTAGTTGTCCATAAACACAAATAAATGATGGATATAATGATGTATTTAATATTTATTTATAAGATTAATTAAATTATTATACTTATAGAGTTATTATATTATATATAATTTCTTACATTTCATTCCATGGGGGATAAGATGACGTCAATTGTGTGTACATCAGACTACCTCATGGCGAAGAAATGTTATTCATTTTTCACCAATGATTTTAATGGATGATAAAAAAGATATTTATAATAAATATACATGATATATATGATATAATTATGATATTTATCATGTCAATTAATATTTAAATTTTTCCTTTTTCATCCCTAAAAAATAGAAATAGCGTTTCTGTATGTATAGTGTACCTTCTCGATAAACTGTGTATTTAATTTTCTATTTATAACTTTTAAAGATTATTATAAATAAAAATAAAAATAATATATATTATATTAATATAATTTTGAAAATTTTGGATATTTTTTAATCAATATTGTTGTGAAATGATCAAAAATGTCGAATCAAAATACATACATGGAAAACAAAGCAGTTATTACTCGAAACAGGATTTTTATATGGAGTTGTAAATAAACGAGTAATAAAATATAATATGTAAATAATATATTGTATGATATATATAAATATGGTTCTTAAATATATTTAAAATAAACCTATATTATTATACATGATGTTAGAACATGTACGAAGGAAGCTGAGACTTATGTTAAGAGATTTCCCTCTCACTATTATTTTTTGTGAGATGCAAGCATATTCACCATGGGTTTAATTTATGTGATTTATAAACTATACATGAATGTATTTTATGATTATTATCTTGAAAATTATGGGGATTTACATATATATTTTAGTATATCTCTTTCATGGGGTATACAGCTCAAAATTTACCAAATTGGTAAGGGATTTTTATCTCAATTTTTTTCTTTGAGAACATACATTGTGTTATTCACCTGGATTATTTTATTAGGTTTATATACATAACATTTTACATATTATATCATTGTTATTGTTTTATTAATTATATTTAATGTTTATTTTTATATTATTATTTAATGGGTCTTATGATTCAAATTCTACAAAAATTGTAATGGTTTGATGTTAGGATCTCATTGTTTATCGGGATATTTTATTACTATTATTTTTATGATGAATAAATATAACATATCTCTCAATAAGTTCATGAATTTTATTTATCTATAGTTATATCATGAGAAAATATTTTTTCCCTTCATTTTCCTCTGATTATGTACTCATTATTTCAAATGAATGTTTGTTAAAAAATCCACTATATTTTTCTCTTCGGACGATATAATTTTTTCATTCCATATCTATATTTTATAAAAATGTTTTATAAAATTTTATATTTTTAATATTAGATTGTTTAAAGTCATTTTATCCCACTTTTAATATTTTAAAAAATTATTATAAGGAAAATTCAAATTGTTTTTAAAACAAGGTTTATCTTCCTATTACTAAAAATGTGAAAGGAATCATAATTTTTAAAATGTATGTAATTTTACACCTTCATCACCATTCAATGTTTTATATATTATATTATAAGTTTCAATGTTTATTTTTTAAGAAAAATACTTTGAAAATTTTTCATGTTTTAAAAAAAAATTCAATGTAGAAATTGTATTTTTATCAATAAATGTTTTAAATGATATTTTAATTCTTAGATTAAATGTTTTCAATGTTATATTAATAAAAGGATTTCCACTATATTTTATGAATTTAATGTTTTAAATTAGTAATGTTTGGAGAAATTTTATTTTCCTCAAGAAATCTTCTAAGTGATTTTTCTTTAAAAATAATTTTCCCTCAAATATGACATTATTCAAAGTTACATAATCATTACAAGGAAGATGATCCAATGATACAATGTTTAGTCATTCTAGGGATATTTCATGTTTATAAATGCAATATTTTTATAAAACCCATTTATTTTCAAGGTTTCTAATTTGATGAATGTTTTATGATGTTGTCGAACACGTATATATGATTTTCATTATGTGATAGGTGGGACCTGTATCTCTCACTAATGATTTCGGTAATGACTAATATTATATGATATAAGATGGTATGTTAGAGTTTATATCAATCCAGATGAAGGTAAACTGGTGGTTATCCCAGGCCTAACATGTTAGGAATATATTGTTGGGTATTCTTGAAATAAGTTTTTCTATTCTTATTTGTTTTCCACAACTCTTTGTATTATGCCAATTTTATTCTATCATGGACTTTATTCTTTTACTTAAATATTAATCATGTCTTATTAAGTGATAATATTTTTACCCTGACTCATATTTATGATATGTTATAGGTGTTGTATGATTTTTCCAATTTTATTCTCATGTTACCATAACCTCAAGGTCACGTTATTTTGATATCTCCCTTGTTTACCCTTAATAATCATCATATCCTTACCTTTATTATAGTTCCTTTACCAAGGTTATGAAGAAAGTTATAATGTATGACATGATAAAGAAGGGTGTTAGTTATAGAGAAGTTAGTGGGAGATGATTTATCCAAGTTATGAACTAGTTGTTTTTGTATCCATATTTATAAAAAAACTAAACCTAAATGATTTTTGTATGGATATCTATAATATGTAATGAATATTAATCTATTAATATATAATAATTATATATGGGATGTTTGGGTCTCTAAAATTGGTATCATAGAATGGTTTAGTTAACCTTTGGAAACTAGGATTATAAAAATTTAGTGAGATCCATATGGATAAGTCTGAGGGTGAGCCTAAGGATAGTTTTAAGAATAATAAAATATCCTAGAATGTTGTCAATGTATGGAGAGAGTGGATTATAATAAATTACATCCTTTAATGGATACTACAAGTAAACATAGTTCTGGTGTAGATATACCTAGGGGTAATGAATTTGAGAAAGGAATTTTGAGATAGACTTGAGTATTACCTGGTACACAACAACAGACCATTCTCCACAACTGGTTCGACACTCCCAAGGGGTATAATTTATAAATTCATAGACTCTTTACGAACTATCATGTTGGATTTAAATAATAACCATTAATACCATAATTTAAGCCTAATTTTTCATATATTGGAAATAATGTGTCATGATTTAGACATCATATAAGTCATTTCTCATGATTATGTGGTTTAAAACTATGAATATTTGTGTTCAAACTATACATTTAGATTTTAGCCAATTTCAAGAACCATAAGGAATCATCATAACATTAAATATGATATAAAATGGGTTTATGAGAAAACAAGTGGGATAGTGACTTGAGTAAAGGATATTGTGATTATTCATAATTAGTTCTTCTGAAATATGATTAAAAAATTGAACCTTAACAAATTCCCAGACTCACCAAATAAGATAATTAAATAGTTCACTGAGAGATTAGATTTTGGATATCATGTAAGAAAGAATATTTGGTTTCCTATATATATAGAATGTGGGATGAAGCACAAAATTGCTTCTATTAGAGAAATAGAAAAATGATTTGAGTGTGGAAAATGACAAAAACTATGTAATTTCATAAAAAAATGAAAAAAATTTATAACATAGTGGTTAAAAATAATGGTCTCCAGATGGTATCATTTACAGTTCAATGTTTTAAATGTGGAATGTTTTGGAATTATTCAAATCAATGTACTAGAGAGAAATATCATGAAGAGAATTATCAAGGTTGTATTAGTGATGGTTATTTTGTTAATGTATGAGATACTATAAATGATATATGAGATAAAAGATGTGTTAACGAATAAGAAGACAAATCCTGGTTAATGGTTCTTGCAAAAAGTTGAATTATTCATCTATTATTGTATTGAGATTCAAATAATTGTGGCATAGAAAAATTTTATTAGTTGTATTTTTGTTATTATAATTATGAAACATCAATATGTTGTTACTTATTTGTTTTTTGTTGAGTATTTTCAAGAATATGTTGAATGGTATTATTGACCAAGAAAATTATTTTAATGGAAATGACATATCTTATTGAAAACACGTGACTAGGGGAAGATAACCCTTAATATATTCATGATCTTTAGATAATGCCTTTTATTTTGGATAACATGAGATTGATTAGGATAAACTAAATTGGATTGCATTGAATTACTTAAAACTAATAAATGATTTAATAAAAAAGTGTTTTGTGTTATCATTTATGGATTTTATAACATTTCTTCCAATAAGTAATATATTTAGTAATATATGATTTTATTTAAACAGTGAGGAAGAATGGATGTGTTCATTGGGATTTTATGGAAATTTTGGTTATTATCATCTATCAGGAGAATATATAACATGACTGTTCTAATATTTGACATGCGACCCTTAACATTTATACAATGATATTTTTGGGATTAATGTTAATTTAATTTTGGTAAATTTATTAAATTTATTTATAAATTTTTTATTTTGTAAGGTTTATAAGTTTAACTATTAATGGGATGGTTTGAATTTAACTTTGGGTAAGTTTTTATAGATTAATCTATTATTTCACCATATGAATATTTATTCATACTAGATAACTTGTTTTAACAATTATCCTTTTGAAAATAACTATCGATAGAGGGAAGGAATTATCATTATTTTACGGTCTGATTATTCGTTAGAGTTTTAAACATGAAAAATCAATCTCATAGAGTAAGAGATTAAGTGGGAGTTGTTCGAGGCACAGTTAAAGGATTAGATTGTGCTTTTGAAATGGAATTAAATAAAGTTAATATATATTCTGGTAAAAATTACACAACTTTACTAAATGTGTATTAAAATAAAATTTTTTGCATTAAATTTATTTCATTTGAATCAATGATCTTTTCACCTATAGAGATTTATTGATTTATGGTTATTAAGTTTCTATAGAATATGTTCTATATCAATCTCTATAAGAATTTTGGTTTTAGTTTTCTATTATATATACTTTTATCACTTTACACTAATATTATACTATATAGAAACCTAATAATTTCTCATTCTAGGTGACCTTCACACACCCCTTTCTCCCTTTTAAAAAGGAAGTTTTATTAACCCATTTTATGATGTGAGTTTCCAAAAATGGTATTCTAAAATGTTACACCCTTGATTATCAAGAATAAGTTCAAATTATATGGATTTAATTTATTTAAGGAGATTAAAATATAAAGTCATGATATTTTATGAAAATATTTTTTTCAAATAAAGTTTATTTTTAAAATATCATGCATTACATGCAACACCATGTTTTAATGAAATGTTATATACTACTAAAATATTTTTATTTAATATGATAGTTATCAATTGGACATTGGAATGTAAGGTATAAATATGATTAATTAAATTATTAAAATTTATTTTGTACAAATTTAAACAAAATTATTTCTTTGATAACCATATTATTAAAAATAAAAATTAAAAACTAGTTAAAGATAAATGAAATCGTTTTCTAAAAAAAATTTATGATCACAAACATGTTTTATCTAAATAAATTAGATAAATACATTTTGGTTAATTATTTTATTGAAATTTATATATTATAAATTCATTACAATTATTAATATTCATCTTATATGTTTTCTAATTATGACATATGAATAAATACCATTTTATGCTTAAAAACTATATTTTTATAAAAACAAATTTTGGTATATTTTTTGCACCTGTTTTAAAATTAATTTCTTCCAAATTTAGATATTTTAATTGAATAAATGAAACTTACTTTTTAATTCATAATTTAAAAATTACCTTAGAGTTAATTTTGGAAAATTTTCTAAATTGATAAATTTTTTTGTGAATAGTTAAACATGTTGTTTTTTATTAGAAAACTCTCTTTAAATTCAAAGAATTTACAAGATAAATATTATTTAAATATGGTTTTATAATTAAACAGAGTTAAATTATATATATTTTCTTCTAATATATTCCATTGGAATGAATTTAATATTTTTTTATATAAAATCTTATGAAAATTTTAAAACATTTCTCTTTGGAAAACAGCTTTTTTTATCGCTTTGTGGGATTAATTTTAAATTAACATTTTCCAATTATATGAGTAAAATTTATATAAATGGATTAAAAAATTGGAATGAGTATAATGTACATTATATAATATTTTAAAAATAATATTTTATCATAATTAATAGTAAAAATAGTAAAACAAATTACCACGATTAAGTTTAAAATGGGTTTATCGGGGATTAGATTAAATAAATAAATAGAAACAAGTTCTATAAACTTATCCAAAAACAATTTTATTCTAATATTACATCATTATAACATATAATATTTGATAATAACCCATTTTTTATCCTTTTCTTGTTAGAAAAATGTGGGTGTACATTATTGATTTTAAAAATTCCATGTTTGTCCTCTCCCCACTTATAAAAGGACACAACCTCTCCTCTCATATTATTACATTAAAACCCATTTTTATCATCCAATAACTACCCAAATACATTCCTTACTTCCATAAAATAGAAAACGTTTAATTATTTTAGTTATTAATCTCTTTTTATAGGGCTTTTGGTGTTAACTGAAATATGCTCTCCGGATAAGAGGTGAAATTATTAAACATTCATTTTTATTTTATTTCTTATTCCACCTCTTTAATGTAATTAAATTTTAATTATATAATAAAAATATTATATCCCATATAATTATATGATATTATTTTAATTTCAAAACCTATATACATCTCCACTTTTATCAAATGGGAAACAAAACCATCGATCATGTGAACGGTAAACTACTGCCTCATGAAGCGATGTGATTTATTATTCACTAACGATTTTTATGGAAGTTAATAAAGATAAATTTAATAAATATATATTAATTATATGAAATTATAATGACACAATAAGTTTAATTACTATTTAACTTTCTTTTTTTCCATATTTAAAAAATTAGAACCAATATTCATACATACATATGGCCTATCGTCTCTATTAACTATGAATTTAATTTTATATCTCTAATATGTATGGATTGTTATAAATACCAATATTATAAGAACCTGGTTCTTATTTTCGAGGTACGGGATTCTTCTTTTCTCTTTTCCTTAAGCGTTTTTGAGAAAATATGGAAAATGGGGAAAATTCCAATTTTTGGAAAGTACAATCTGTGTACTTTGTCCACACACTGTGTAATTTTGCCCATGTGGGATAAGTACACAGGGCGTCTGGTCGTGTTAGGGATGAAGGGTGTAGGAACCGACAACATGCCGTGTAGTGGTCCTCTACATGCCATGTAGTCAGTCGGCAGTCAAATAGTAAGGCGTTGACCAGTTGTGTGACAGAACACACCGTGTAATCACAAAGACATGTCATGTAGTCTTGTCGGTAGGTGAACAGTGCCATGTTGGCGGGAAGCTACCAGAGGAACAGTTAGAAATGGGGAGTACATGCTGTGTACTTGGAAGTACACGCCGTGTACTTTGTTTTTTTCGCTTAAAATGGGCAGTAGCCTCCCTTGTTCACAGGGAATCCTTAGAACAGGAATAGGGAGATCGGGAGAGGAGGCCGAATATTCGTAGATCTGCTGAGCATTAATCGAGAATCTATTTCTACCTCGGACGATCTCGTTGGGACCGCGCGGGTAATCCCCCCACTCTTCTTAATCTGTTCTTTCCAATTCTTCCTCTAACGGATGTTATTTGCGTTTAAACAGTGTTTCCTCTTCACCAGGTCTATGTCTTTCTAGGGCGTTTCTGGAATCGGTGTTCACGTATAATGTTCGTTGACATTAAAGGTAGGTGGCTTGGTGTTTATTTTCCAATTGTTTTGCGTTTTGTGTGTTTTTGTGCCACGAACCCATGTTGGGGTGTCATGAGGCTGAGGTCGTGGCTAATTTTCATACAAAGAATTTTATAGGTGATTAATTAATGTTCTAAAACTGTTGTTTGGGATCAGTGCTTAGATCCGGGACCACCCCCGGGGTGCGTTCCTCTGTTTAGCCGTTTGGCCAGGATACCCGAGGGTATGCCTTTAAAGTAATGATTGTATAATTTCCTTGAAAGGCATTGCTTGTGAATGTTTATTTACCTGTTGGGCATGTCCAGGTTACTTGCGCCTGAGGGGAGTGTTTTACTTAGCCTGTGGGCATTGTTTTGCTTTGCCCGAGGGCAGTTGTTATCGTAGCCTAAGGGAAACTTCTTCTGTGCCTGTGGGTAGCTGATTTTGTGCCTGTGGCTGACACTTTCAATGCCCGAGGGCAATATCTGTATGCCTGAGGGCAGATTCATGTGTTGGATACTCTTTACCTGAGTGTAGGGGTTTACATGTCTGAGGATATTAGTTGTTATTATAATATTCAATGTGGTGATATTTTAAATTAAAATGATTACATGAATATTAAAATGGCCATATAATTGGTTAAGTTTGTTACTGTTTAGTACTTCTTACTTTATTGCATTTTACTACTGTACACTATTGTTGCATGTTTTACACACAGTTGAGCACGGGCCTTTGGTGGGTGCCTACTGAGATATATTTCTCACACCCTATTTGGGTCACGCTTTTCGGCCCAAAAAGATTACGCTTCTTCAGGTGTAGATAAGGGAAAGGGTCCTTATACAGGTACATGATTGTTGCTGAGGAGTAGGGGAGCATGGGACCGGGCTGAGGCTCGTGATGCTACCAGCTGTTTTGTTTTTTTTTCTTTCCTAAACTTATATTGTATTGTATTAGACTGTAACATGTTCTGGCTATTTTAATAGAATTAAGTCATGTTTCATCATATTATATACTGATTGATTATATCTACTACAGTTGTTTATTTTAGTTGAGTATGGTTTACTGCTTCCATTGTTGCTGTATGTTTTATTTCATTCCGTTGTGCTACACTTTGAAAGATATGGGCATAGTTTCCCCACTATGATACCTGGGCCCTCGCTGCTAGTCGGCAGCCTCCGGCGTTTGGGGAAATGCACTTGAGGTCATGTGGCGAATCGGGTTCGGGGCACCCGTGGAGTGGTACCCGGGTTCGGGACGTTACAAAATGGTATCAGAGGGTTTCTTTTCTTTGAATTATTATTTGGAGCCTTAGTCAGGGATAGGATGGGAATGGTAGTTGGTAATAAGCTATGCCTGGGCGTATCTAACTCGTGTACAGGGAAAAGCCAATTTACCTCGTATTGCAATTTTTCTGATTTTGAAATTTTACAGTTGAATTGAGTTTCACTGTTGGGTGACGCACTTGTATTGTGCTGTTTATATGTTATTCATGGGTTATATTTAGTTGCAACCCAATGATATGAGGTTATTCCATCTCATGCATCATTTAGGCACATGCTAGAATCACATTCCATGTAGGTGCATTAGAAATTGCATGTTGTTGTGATAGTTGGTGTTCTAGAAAAGCATGTTTTTGTGATAGCTACTTGATAAATACCTGCTATGTGATAGGGTATTGTTGTATAATCTTTTTTTTATAATGGATGACAAACTTTGGTTTTTGGGGAGTATGGGCCCCCATTTACCGGAATTTGGTGAATCATTGAAGGTCTATTTTGTTATAACACAGATAAGTTGTCAAACTTTGATTCATGGGGAGTATGGGCCCTCACGGATCAGAATTTGACACTTAGGTGTTGTCTTCCAGTATTTTCTGGGTTTCGGGGAAATTTCTGAGGCAGACTGTCTGGAAACACAGTATACACATCATGTAATACTGTACACACACCATGTATGTTCTTCTGTTTGGGAAGAAAAATAAAATTTTTCAGTACACGTCGTGTAGTCTCTTCCCGTGTCACAAACCGTGTGGGCAGCGACACGGGGAAGGGATGAGATTTGGGCAATCACACCGTGTAGCTTAAGTACACGCCATGTAGTGTTGTCCCGGTGTCCGCCATGTAACTACAACACGGGCGGAAGAAACCTTAAGACATACATGTCGTTTCCACTGTGGAACACGCCATGAAGTTTGACCTAGGAACCCGGCCATATAACTAACAACACGGGTTGGGTTAAACCTTTCGAGTACACGCAGTTTGAATATTAAACATGCCATGTAATTTTACCCATGTAAACCAGCCATGTAACTAACAACACGGGTCGGCGGAGATCATCTAGTACGCGCCGTGTACCCGTGGGACACGCCGTGTAGTCTTGTCCAAGGACAGACCGTGTTGAGTAAGCTGTGTGGCTGGGAAACGAGGTGGTGTACACACTGTGTGTGGGTGTAACACATCGTGTAGTGTTAATACCAGTAGTCGGTCGTGTCACAAACGACACGAACAGTTGGAAAATAACACCATACACGTCGTGTAGATGATATACACGCCGTGTAGTTTTGTTCAAACGGAAGTCGTGTGGCTTAGCCATGGAGAAGGACCCAGGCCGGGGAAGGGAATTCAAGTACACGCCGTGTAGTTAGTATACACGTCGTGTAGTCTTGTTTTGAAAATTTTGAATGCCTTCTTCCTCCTATTCCCTTTTTTAGGTTTCTTCTTTTTCGGTCGTTAATAAACTTGTTCTAAAGCCGTGTGTTTGACCTTGTAATGTCATGCCACCTAGACGACCGTGTGTTGTTCACCAAGAGAGTGGCGACGACTATACTCTAGAGATGGTGGGCCATGGGCTACCAGTTGATCCTCTAAAAGAGCCAGATGCGGCGCCATCCATTATACCGGACAGAGGCGCGGAGGTACAGTTCCATGAAGGCTTTATGCAGTTCATGCAAACCTTTCAGGGAGATCCTCCGGCTGCCACATCGATGGCTGAGTTGGCTCGTATCTTTCAGCAGCAGCATCTGCCTACGTTTTCAGGGGATGGCGGACCACGGGCTGCGGAGTCTTGGCTCAGATCGATGCAGACTATTTTCGAGAATCTTGAGACACCTCCAGGTCGGAGGGTCAAGATCGCAACTTACATGCTACGTGATTCCGCCAAGAAGTGGTGGGATGTTACCACCCAGTCAGAGAATCCCAGAGACATGGTGTGGGAAGATTTTCAGGCAGTCTCCTATGACTTCTTCTTTCCAGAGACGTTGAGGGTAGATAGAGCTCGAGAGTTCATGAATCTGTAGCAGGGCGCTATCTCGGTGATGGACTATTCTACTCGCTTTATCGAGCTTCAGTGCTTTTCACCCGTGCTGGTGGGTGATGAGACGCTGAGAGCCCAGCGCTTCGAGGATGGTCTTTGGTATGACATCTGACCACTGGTAAATGCTTTCAGGTTACCTTCTGTATATTTTATTATGAACCAGGCGCTGATTACAGATAGGAACCTGCGGGAATCTAGTGGTGTGGGCTAGGGCGGTTCAGCACCAGTTACTGGTACTATTTATGCTGGAAAGAGGAAGAGACAGATGGACTTCTCTCAAGGTGGTAGTACTAGTCATAAGAATGCTTCAGGTGGTCAGGTCATGTGCTACCAATGTGGTAGAGAGGGGCACAAGAGTCCACAGTGTCCATGAGACCCAGTGGAGTGTCGATCTTGCAGAAAGATGGGTCATCTGCAGTGCTTTTGCAGGGCATTTCCACCGATGGCAAGTGAGAGGGGTTCTATGCAGACTCCACTTGCGGGAGCAGGACCAGTGGCTTCCTACCAGTCAGGGAACTGGAATACATCAGGGCGTGTAGGCAGAGATGGTGGTCATGGTAATGGTAGCTAGACACCAGGATCTCATAGGCATTAGGGTGGGACAGCTCAGGGTAGCCAGGCTGTGTCACAGGGCCGCGGCACTGGGCAGACATATGCGGTGCAACAGACCCAGGATGAGTATGATCTCGGACCTTCTACAGTCAGGGGTACTATTCTATTAGCTTCTGTTTTATTTTCATTACTTTTTGATACGGGTGCGACACATAGTTTCATAACTGTACCCATAGTGGAGAGCCTTGGGCTTTTTGTTTCTACTTCTTCTGATATAATGACGCTAGACACTCCGTTGGGGACTAGAACGGATAGTGTGTTTCAGTGCATGGAGTGCCCCCTTGAGTTTGGTGGGTGTCACATCATTTGGGACCTCTATGTCTTAGAGATGACAGCGTATGACGTCATTCTCGGTATGGACTGGTTGGTTCCCTTTCGATCCTTTGTAGACTTCTATCGTCGCAGGGTGCATTTCACATCACCAGGGGCGGAGAGTTTCTATACAAGGGAGAGTGGGATGTTAAGGTGATTCAAGCTGGACCAGAGCATCGTGGGCGAGGAGGAGTCACATACCAGATTTTGAGTCTATATCTGGACGACCAGGGGACTTTTTAGAAGTATTTCCCTCCAAAGGTTGATCGTTTCGGGGATGTCTTCCCAGACGACTTTTCAGGCCTACCTCCGAAGCGAGAGGTGGATTTCTCTATTGATCTTGTGCCAAGAGTAGCACCGGTGTCCATTCCTCCTTATAGTATGGCCACGCCTGAGTTGCAGGAGCTCAAGAGGTAGTTAGAGGAGTTGCAGGGAAAGGGTTTCATCTGACCCAGTACTTCTCTGTGGGGTTCTCCAGTACTTTTTGTGAAGAAGGCAGACGGTACCCTCAGACTCTGTGTGGATTATCGGAAGCTGAACTAGTTTATGGTTAGGAACCGATATCCCTTGTCGAGGATTGAATATCTTTTTGATCAACTTCGTGGAGCACGAGTGTTCTCAAAAATTGACTTGAGATCAGGATATCATCAGCAGCGCGTTAGACCATCTGATATACCTCTCACAGCTTTCAAGAGCATGTATGGTCTATATGAGTATAATGTTATGTCGTCCGAGCTCACAAATGCACCAGAGGTTTTCATGGCTCTCATGAATCATGTGTTCCATCCGTATCTGGATTCTTTTGTTGTAGTATTCGTGGATGACATCTTCGTGTACTCTCACACTTGACACTACCATGACACCCATCTTGAGATCGTATTGAGTACACTAAGAGAGCATAATAAATATATTAATCTCTCAAAGTTCCACTTTTGGTTGGACTAGATTCACTTCCTGGGTCATATCATCTCAGAAACAGGAGTTTCAGTAGACCCAGTGAATGTGAGAGTAGTAGTTTCCTTGGAGCATCCTAAGAACATGTTTGAGATACAGAGTTTCTTGGGGCTGGATGGTTACTATAGACATTTCATCCAGGAATTCTCCCTCTTAGCAGTGTCGTTGACATGTTTGACTAAGAAGGGTGTGAAGATCGTTTGGACAGAAGCTTGTGAGACAGTCTTTCAGGACCTGAAAGGAAAGTTGACATCAGCACCGATCCTGATACTCCCAGAGTAGGGGCAGAGCTATATAGTTTACTGTGATGCATCAGGTATTAGGCTGGGAGTAGTGTTGATGCAGGGTGATCGAGTTGTTGTGCATGGGTCTCTGCAGTTGAGGCCACATGAGAGGAATTACCCCACGCATGATCTCGAGTTGGCTGCAGTTGTTCATGTGTTGTGATTTTGGAGACATTATCTATTGGGAGAACGTTTTGTGGTCTTCACCAATCACAAAAGTCTCAAGTATATCTTTACTAATCGTGACATGAATTTGGGGTAGCGAAGGTGGGTCAAATACCTTCAGTCCTTTGATTTTGAGCTTGCCTATACACCTGGTAAAGGTAATGAAGTAGCTGATGGACTGAGCAAGAAGACTCAGGTAAAGGCTGTGCAGGAGGCCAGTGGTGAATGGAGGCTTATGGATTTGTTCTCTGAGATGCATTTAGAGGTTCACAATAGTCAAGGTCAGACTTATATTTCCTCATTAGCTGTGACATATACCCTCCTGTATAGAGTGAGGATAAGACAGCTTTCTGATTCAGAATGCCTAGTTCTATGGGAGTCGGTGGCAAGTAAGGACCCTCCTCCT
Organism: Viscum album; assembly: GCA_963277665.1. NCBI lineage: Eukaryota > Viridiplantae > Streptophyta > Magnoliopsida > Santalales > Viscaceae > Viscum > Viscum album. Next base: position 631,613,826 of record OY728138.1, on the reverse strand, counting down.
GGTTGGACAATAGGCGATGATGAGGTTTTACGTTTCCATGGACGAATATGGGTTCCAGGGGATATATGCGAGCAGCTGATGTGGGAGTTTCATGATTCATCTTGGGCAGTTCATCTCGTGGATACCAAGATGTACCGTGACTTGAGACGTCAGTACTGGTGGTCGGGTATAAAGAGAGATGTAGCTGGTTTTGTTACGAGATGTTCCACCTGTCAGTAGGTGAAGGCGGAGCATCAGAGGCCAGCTGGATTGTTATAGTAGTTACCCATTCCGGAGTGGAAATGGGATGATTTCATGATGGATTTCCTGACTGGTTTTCCAAGGTCACCAAGAGGCAATGATGTCATGTGGGTTGTTGTGGACAGACTCATGAAGGTAGCTCAATGTTTTCCAATCAAGGAGAACTTTTGTGTTGATGAACTCGTAAGGTTATATATTTGAGAGATCGTACATCTTCATGGGGTTCCTCGTTCTATCGTTTCAGATAGGGACGCCCGTTTTACGTCTCGTTTCTAGCAGAGTTTTCAGAGGGCTCTGGGTACACAGGTGCTTCTAAGCACAGCTTACCACCCTCAGACTGATCGCTAGTCAGAGCATACTATACAGGTTCTTGAGTACATGCTGCATGCATGCATCCAAGACTTTGGGGGATCTTGGGAGAATCATATACCCCTACTCGATTTTTCCTATACCAACAATTTTCAGGTAACTATTGAGATGGAACCTTACGATGATTTATATGGTAGGCCGTGCCGATCACCTTTGTGCTAGTTAGAGGCTGGTGAGGAAGCTTTACTGGGACCACGTCTCATTCAGGAGACTTCTGAACAGGTCCAGTTGATTCAGAAGCATATGGCTACCGCACAGTCTCGTCAGAAATCATATGTTGATCACCGCAAAGGACCTTTGGAGTTCTTGGTCGGGGATCAGGTTTTCTTGCGTGTTTCACCGAGGATGGGACACAAGTGGATCACAAGATAGGGAAAACATTCACCAAGGATTGTGGGGACATTTGAGATTCTCAGGAGAGATGGGCAGGTTGCCTATCGGTTGTTGTTATAGCATAGGTACTAGGCCATGCACGACGTCTTCCATTTATCTCAGTTGTTTCATTATCATTCAGACCCATCTCACGTCTTTCAGCCCGAGGAGGTTGAGCTGTAATTAGATTCGTACTTTGAGGAGCATCTGATTCATATCATTTACAAGAGCACGAAGGTTCTCTGAGTCCGGTCAGTTCCTCTCATACGGGTGCTATGGTAGCATGGCTGAGTGTAGGACGAAACCTGGGAGTGGGAGACTGGCGTACGTGCTCAGGGGCCGAAGTTGTTCATGGATTTATCTTTTCCACCCTTGTGAGGGCAATTAGGGGACAATTTTCTTTAAGGGGGGATGTTTATAAGAACCCGATTCTTATTTTTGAGGTATGGGCTTCTTATTTTCTCTTTTCCTTATGTGTTTTTGAGAAAATATGGAAAATGGGGAAAATTACAATTTTTGGAAAGTACACGCCGTGTACTTTTTCCACAAGCCGTGTACTTATGGCCGTGTGGGATAAGTACATAGGGTGTGTAGTTGTGCTGAGGATGAAGCGTGTAAGAACTGACTACACACCGTGTAGTGGTCCTTTACATGCCGTGTAGTCAGTCAGCGGGCGAATAGTATGGCGGTGGCCAGCTGTGTGACAGAACAAGCAGTGTACTCAAAAAGACATGTCGTGTAATCATGTCGCCAGTTGAACAGTGCCAATCTGGTGGGAATCCTCCAGAGGAACAGTTAAAAATGGGGAGTACACATCGTGTACTTGGAAGTACATGTCATGTACTTTGTTTTTTTTTTTTTTTGCTTAAAATGGGCAGTAGCCTCCCCTGTTCACAGAGAGGGCTTAGAACGGGAATAGGGCGCTCAAGAGAGGAGGCTGAATCTTTGGAGATCTACCGAGCATTCGTCGAGAATCTGTTTCCACCTCAGAAGATCTTGTTGGGAACGCACTGGTAAACCATCCACTCTTCTTAATTCGTTCTTTCTAATTATTCCTCTAATGGGAGTTATTTGAATTTAGACGGTGTTTCTTCTTCGTCAGATCTACATCGTTCTGGGGCGTTTCTTGAATCGGCGTTCACGTATAATGTTCGTTGACATTAAAGGTAGGTGTCATGGTGTTTATTTTCCAACTGTTGTGTTTTTTGTGCATTTTTGTGCCACGAACCCATCTTGTGGTGTCGTGAGGCTGAGGCCATGGCTAATTTTCATACCTAGAATTTTATAGGTGATTAATTAAAGTTGTAAAGATGTTGTTTGGGATAAGTTCTTGGATCTGGGACCACCCCCGGGGTTCATTCCTCTGTTTATCTGTTTAGCCAGGATACCTGAGGGTATGCCTTTAAAGTAATGATTAGAGAATTCCCTTGAGTGGAATTTCTTGTGAATGTTTATTTACCTGTTGGGCATGGCCTGGTTACTTACGCCTGAGGGAAGTGTTTTACTTAGTCCATGGGCATTTTTTTTCTTATCCCAAGGGAAATTGTTATCCTAGCTTGAGGAAAACTTCTTCCATGCCAGTTGGCAGCTGATTCTATGCATGTAGGCGACACTTACTACGCCCGAGGGCAATATCCGTATGCATGAGGGAAGATTCTTGTGTTAGATACTCTTTACCTGAGGGTAGGGGTTTACGTGTCTGAGGACATTAGTTGTTATTATAATATTCACTATGGTGATATTTTAAATTAAAATGATTAAATGAATATTAAAATGGAAATATAATTGGTTAATTTTGTTACTGTTTAGTACTGTTTACTTTATTACATTTTAATACTACACAATATTGTTGCATGTTTTACACACAGTTGAGCACGGGCCTTTGGTGGGTGCCTACTGAGATATATTTCTCACACCCTGTTTGGGTCACGCTTTTCAGCCCAAACATATTATGCTTCTGTAGGTGTAGATAAGGTAAATGGTCCTTATACAGGTATATGATTGTTTCTGAGGAGTAGGGTAGCATGGGACCGGGCTGAGGCTCGTGATGCTACCTGCTGTTTTTTTCTTTTTTTTCTTTCCTGTACTTGCATTGTAATGTATTTCATTGTAACATGTTCTGGCTATTTTAATAGAATTAAGGCATGTTGCATCATATTATATACCGGTTGATTATAGCTACTGTAGTTGTTTATTTCAGTTGAGTATGGTTTACTACTTCTGCTGTTTCTGTATGTTTTATTTCATTCCACTGCACTACACTTTGACAAATGAGGGCATAGTTTCCACAGAATCAAACCTGGGCCCTCGCTGCTAGTCAGCAGCCTCTGGCGTTCGGGTAAATGCGCTTGAGTTCATGTGGCAAATTGGGTTCGGGGCACCCGTGGAGTGGTACCCAGGTCTGGAATGTTACAAATATAATTAATATATATTATATTTATATCATGGTTACTATTTTGAATAGAATGGAAACATTATTAATTTAAAATGATCAAAATTATCAGATCACATAAAGATACATGAAAAAAAGTTTTATTGCTTGAAACATGGTTTTATTAAGGATATGTTAACAAATGGGTAATAAAATATAATAATTGAATCATATATAGTATGATATATTTTTTTGGTTCTATATAAAATTTATAATAAACAATAATTTTTTATATTGTATTTTGAACATTCATAAAAGAAGTTAAGACTTAAGGAAATGGATTTTAATCTTGCATTTATTTTCTATGTGACGCATTCCATATTCACCATGTGTTTATTTTATATAGTTTATATAATTTACATGAATTTATTTTATGATTATTATCCTCGAAATTATGGGTATTTACATATCAATTTTATGTTCTATCTTTCATATGGTCTATAGTTCAAATGAAACCAAAGCGGGATGCGATTTTTGTCTCATTTTACTTCTTTGAGGATATTTGTTATTTTATGAACTTATATTTTATTATTAAGTTTATATACATACCATATGACATGTTATATCATGAATCTCATTAAATACCTATAATTTATCTTCTATTTTAATATTATTCTTTAATGTGGAGTATGACTCAGATTTTATCCAAGTGTTAAGGGTTTGATGTTATGAGCTCATTGTTCATCAGGATTGTATATGACTATAATTTGGATGAGTAATATATTATGATCCATCTCTCAAGAAACTCAATTATTTTCTTATCCTCATTTTATTTCTAGGTAATTCAATTTTTCAATTCTTATTCCTTTATTTATGTAGTCAGGGTTCTAAAAGAATATTTTTAAATAAAACCAACTTTATTCTCCACTTCGGTCAAAATCCATTTTTTCCTCAATATCCTAGTTGTATAAAAAAATTATAAAAAATTGTTAATGTACCCTTTAATGGATTAATGTTATTGTTACCATTTTTTACATTTTAGAAAAAAAAATTAAAAGGAATATTCATATCATTTTCAAAATAATTATTGTTTGGTTTCACCAAAAATTTAAAAGGAATATTTTATTTAATTCGTATGGAATTTTCTTCCATCATAACAACTAAATATTTTGAAGCATTCTTTATAATTTTAAATGATTATTTTCAATTAAAATTATTTCTTAAATGTTTTATGTTTAAAAAAAATCAAATTAGAAAGGGTATTTTCCTCAAGAGTGTTTAAAATTATTTTTTAAAGATTAATTTTTATGTATTCAAGTTTATTTTAAAAGAAAAGTATTTCCACAATATTTTATCAACATATAGTTTTTAAACAGAAATTTCAAAATTAATGGTATCTTCCCCAATAAATTTCCAAAAAAAAATTTCTTTAAAAAATATGTTCCATCTAATATGACTTCCTTTGATGTTACTTAATCCTTACTAGGTATATGCTTCAATGATACCATATTAATTCATTCTCAGGATGAGATATGTTTATGATAAAAATATATTCATAAAAAATGCTTCTTTTTCATGGGTTACGCTATGGTGAAACATATTATGAAAACCATTTCTTTTCACCAGTTCTGATATGATGAATGTTTTATGATCTTATGACACACATATGTACGATTTTCATTATGTGATTGTTGGGAACTATATATCCCTCCAATATATCATGTAATAATAAATTTTCAATGAGTGTGGTGGGTATATGGGAGGTTATCTCAAGCCTGATGTAGGTACACGGGTGATTATTCCAATGATAACATGTTATGAATGTCTTGGTGAGTATCCAAGACATAAGGGCTTTTATTATTGTGTGTTTTAAAAAACTCTATGTCTAAGGCCAATTTTATACACTTATGGCATATGTTTTTTGATTTTTTTTTTATTTATGTCTTATTAAATTCCATGATTTATACCATGAATCAATTTTATGATCTCTTATATGTAGGGTATGAGTTTTCAAATGTTATTCTTAGGTTCTCGTACCTTATGCTCATGTTATGTTGATATCTCCCTTATTTACCTATAATGGAAATCTAGGATCACCCTTTCATATATTTCCATTACACAGTTTATAAGGAATGGTATTATAAATGATTTGGATAATAAGGGTGATATTTAAGAAGAAACTAATGGTAGACGATGTGGTTCACCTATGAAGTAGTTATTTTTGTATCCATGTATCCTACAAAACTAGACTTAAATGATTCTGGCATTGATCGATGTGATATGTAATGAATATTAATTTATTAAGCTTTAATATTTAGGTATGATATGTTTTTGTCTCTAAAAACATCCTCAATTATATAACCATTTATTAAAGAACACTTTATATCTATTTGATAATTTTGTAAGGTAAAATGTGTTTTATGGGCCATAAATATTTTGATAGCTTCATGTTGAGATATTGGTGAAATGATTTATTTATATTCAATACCTCTCTCTTTATTTTACCCTTGTTAAACCAATCATGATTTATTTCTAATTATAGTACTTGACTCATCTACCTTGTTTGTAAACACCCACTTAGTGTTGATGGTCAGAAAGTAATTAGGTATTTTCATAAGTTCCCATACTTATTTTCTCTCAAAATGATTCAATTATTCATACATTTATATTATCTATAATACATGATATATTGATATAGAAATGTTCATAAGTTCATCTAATGAAAAATAGGCTTGATGTTCAACATGATTTCTAAAAGAAACTCTAGTCTGAGTTCCTCTATCCAAATCTCCAACTATGGAATCAAATGGATAGTCTCTATGGGTCCTAATATTTCTTGGGATTAATGTATTTGATACCAAATTTTATTTTACTAGTTCAAGATCAAATAATTCCTTGTAACTAGGTGATTATTATATAGTAGGTTTAAAATAATTATCAAAAGGATTGGCTTGATATATAAAATATAGAGGTTATCCTAAAGTTTTTTAAAAGGGTTATTAGGCTCATGTGGTTATTTTTGTTTCAAATTTTATATGTATAGATTCTACCACAATTTTGGTCCTATTAATTAATTACCTTAATTAATTAATAGATATTTAATAATCAAGTAATATTTCTTCATCACTTTTGGAATAAAACTTGTCTAAATTCTCTTTTGTATAGATTTTTACGACTTTACAGCCAAAAAACTAATATAATTAAGTTTTTTAATTCTTCCATTCCATAACTCGGATGGTGATTTCTTTAAATTTTGTATAATTATAGTTCTATTAATAATAAATCAAATTGTATTTATGGTCTCATCCCAAAAATAAATAAGTAGATCATACTCATTGATCATGGTGCAAGAAATTTTCAGAAGTGTTTTGTTTCATCTTTCAAATGTACCATTCTGTTAAGAGATCCTAAGAAAAGAAAATTTGTGACTGTAGCTATGTTTTGAGTATATAGATTTAAAATCCTAATTTTTAAACTCATTATCATGATAAATTTTTAAGGTTTTTATAGTAGGTACTCTCTAAGGTTTTCTAAACATTTTTCAGTTATTGAAAATTCGGTACAAGCTTCAATATTTAGAGCAATAAATAATTCTCATATATATCTAGAAAAGTAATTTACTTGAATATAATAATATTTTTTACCATTTAAGTTATAAACTCTAACACATCCAAACAAGCTCATGTAATCCAAATTTATGGGTTGATAAGTTAAAACTCATTCTTTGATTTTAAAAAGATTTTATAAAGTTTTTTTTAACAAGGGTTATAGAGATTAGCTATTGAAAATTATAGTTTGGGTGGATCCTTGAATAATCCTTTCCTAGTTAGATATATAAGTGAGTGAAGGATTCAATGTCTTAGTTTTATTTAAAAAATACTATAAAATGAACTTAAATAAGAAATTTTTTAATATAATAATGAATTAAAACAAATAGCATAAACATTATCAATACACAAGGTAATGAAAACTGAATCATTCTTTGAATAATAAATTTTTTAGGCATTATTTTAAAATTTGGCATGATATCTGTCATAATATAATTTTTATATGATGATAATTTTATATTCTAATACATATATAAATAATATATTAGAAATCAAAATAGAGCTGAAGTTACTGATTTGACCGAGCCTAACTATCTGCCCTTTCTCATTGTCACTAAAAAGTGACAAGTCCACCATCAAAATTGATAAGTATCTTGAAGCTCAAGTTGTTCCCAGTAATGTTTTTAGAACATCCATTATCTAGATACCATCAATACTTATTGTTAATCTTCAATAAGCTTTCCTATAGAAATATTTAAACTAGAAATGATTTTGGTACCCACATTTTCTAGGGTCTATAAACATTATTAATAAAACCTTAAGGAACCAAAAGTTTTTTAATCAGTTTTCTATAAATAAAATTTATTCTTTTAGAAATAAAGGATATTTTTGGCCTATAAGAATAATAAATCTTTACATAAATATTATAACATTAATTAAGAACAAATTTATTCTTAAAAATATATCTCAATTCACGCTGGTAACAAATCATAGTAGTGTAGTTTTGTTTTTTTCCTTTCCAAGAATCCATGTAATATTTTTTCTACCATTAATGAGTCATTCAAAATCCATCATTATTTTATCACCATGAATTTTTAATTCAATATATTCTTAATAATTGATAATTTGTTTCTTTCTCTATATAAAAATAATATTTGACATCAACTCACAAACCAAGTGGCTTATGTAAACATTTATATTTACCTTTCATCTCATGGATTGTTTCCTCTTGCATGTCACAACACTCAAATGGGTCCTCAATTCAAATAATTTCATCATTGTTATTAAGAAAAATATTAGAAATATCAACTGGATATATGGAAATAGTATTTATTAGATCAATGTTTGTTTTCATGAAACACATGTTAACCCTATTATTTTTATTTTTTCCACTCATGTTGATGTAACTTAAACTATCTTTTGAGGGGATCCAGGTGGATATAATATCCTATATAGGTATTTTCTATTTTTTCATATAATTATTATTATATTTCATCTTGGGATAATTATTCATGATGTGTTCCTTCCCTTTTCACCAGTAACATGTTATTTTATTAGTTGAATCATCCATTTTTTCATTATTTCAACCAATTTCTGTCATAATTACCACAATAAATTGATTTATTAAATATTTTCTTCATCCTGTAGATTTTTTTGACTCATCTATAAAATCTATCCATATTTGCATTGTAATGTCATGGACCTCTCTAGTCCATTCCCTTGAGAAAATCTGGTGTTTGAGGTGTTTCGGAAGGTCAAAGTGACTCATCCCCAACACTTTTCCCATTTTAGCTTTCTATGAACAAAAGCATTAGTGACCCTCAGTGAACAGTTCCAATGGTATACAGTTGTGAACAGTGCCAATGTTGAGGTCTAATGGTAACCTCTCTCTCCTTTTCCAAATTTCTAATTCTATGAACAGTTCCATCAGTGAACAGTTCTATCGGTAAACTCTAATGGTAACCTCTCTTTCCTTTACCAAATTTTGAGTTCTGTGAACAGTTTTATCAGTAACCTCTAACGGTAACCTCTCTTTCCTTTTCCAAATTTAAAATTCTATGAACCATTCCATCAGTGAACAGTTCTATCAGTAAACTCTAACGGTAACCTCTGTTTCCTTTTCCAAATTTCCAATTCTATGAACAGTTCTATCAGTGAATAGTTCAATCAGTAACCACTAATGGTAGGTGTATAGTGTTTCCATAACAGTAGGTATACAGTGTTCTATTGGTGAGGTTCTAATGGTGAGGTTCATGAACATTGTTTTAACGGTGAGGTTCATAAACAGTTTCCTATTAGTGAGGTTCACGAACAGTGTTCTATCGATGAGGTTCTAATGGTGAGGTTCATAAATAGTGTTCTATCGGTGAGGTTCATGAACAGTGTTCTATCGGTGAGGTTATAATGGTGAGGTTCATGAAAAGTTTTTTTCCTTTGTCAAATTTTGAGTTCATGAATATTGTTTCTAGCTTCCTACAGTTTCTCCCCTTTAGCGTTTTTATTTGACGTAAAATGCATTTAAAGTCACATTTTAAGTACTCTAAGGCCGATTCAGAGGCAATAAATCCTATATTAATTATTCCTAAGGCTCGGGATGTTTTTACATGGCCAAACCGCATGGTTTAATACGATCTGATTTTAATGGGAAATCAAGAATATCTTAAACTACCGCTCTGTTAAATCTTCTAAAGGGACAGGATATCTTCCTCCCTAATTATTCTACTTTGTTCTCATCTATGAGATGCTAAAACCATTCATTCTATTTTGTACTAGTTTCATAATCAAACTTACTCCTAAGGTTATTTCCACTATATTTTTTATGTAACCAAGCAGTATCAATCAATATTTGATATAAGGTATGTTTTATCATCGTTCTTTTGGTGTTCATCTTCTCCTCTTTCTCCTTTAAATTTTATAGAATTTAATCACCATGTTTCTAATCAATATTTCTTGGGGTTAGTTTGGTGAGGTCGTATCGTGTCATCCTTAGGTGGATGCAGTTGTCACGATAGGAAGATCATGAGCCTTTGTGTGGATAAAGAACGTCAAGAATTTTTTGAGGTAGGGGATTCGTTGCTTCTCTTTTCATTTACATGCAACTGTATTGTTATCATGTTTTATCCCACTAGATGAAAATAGAATTAACATAATAAATATTTGAACCGGTTAAATAAATTGATATCGATCATATGTTATTGCCTCTTGTTTTTCTAGATAGTGTGATATCTATGCTTGTTTTGTATAACTGTTCATTCTTGACGGAAATTTGTAAAGAACGTAAACCGGAATTAAATGATAATTTTTTTTCTAAAGATAAAGAGGCATATAAATTAATCTGGTTCACCTTGTTGTAATATTATGTTAATCAAAATGGCATAGAAAGCATGATTAATTATTTGTGATAGCTTACTATTTAGGTTTCCCGAATGGGGAACCTACGTATAATAAATCAGTAAATTCAAAATGGATTATTTGTTTGATAATTCCTTTAAGGGTTCTTAGTTACACTCTTGATTGTTAAAGGGCCAAGAGCGCAATTGTTAAGATGTTTTTTTCATGCTGCTTGTGTTGTGATGTGAGCATGGATGGATATTGTGATATGTGGGGGCATAGAGACTTTTGGTTATGGCAAAAAATAATGCCTAGGGTGGTGAGAAGCATCAGTTAATGCATGTGGTTTTTAGGGAGGACACCAGGGATGATGGAATGGGATGGATGTGATTGTTGGATGCTTGATGTTTTTTTCATTGATTATCTATTTTAATTTTATCCACTACCTAAGGCAGCTGGACTTTCTTACCCTTCTTTCGAAATAGGCGAAGACACGTGGGGTATGCCCTGTGATTTTCTTGCTTATCTTCTCAAGGGAGGATAGTTCTACACTCTTGTTATAGGTGGAAAAGACTTGACGGTTAGTACATCTACTCACCATGTTGAGCCCCCTTGTGTTTACTAGCATAGAATGATTTTCTAGAATGTCTGGTAATGTGGGAAAGTAATTCTGTAATGAATAATTGAATAAATGATGTTAACCCATGGGGTTGGAGTTTGCTGGAACATAATTATGAAGTTGTAATTTTAAAGGGACAATGGACTTTGTGTGTGATGCTAATGAAATTTAATGTGGAATTTTTATTGGTTAATTAATTTTTAAATAATTAATTAACATAAAGTGAAAATGATAAAAAAAAATTAATTTAATAATGTATTAAATCTCTTTATAGGGTTGTGTGCTTATAGGATACCTAGTCATAGAAGTAGCATCCCAGATTTTGAGAGACATTAGCTGCAATTTATTGTAACAATAGTTTATGCCCATAGTGGGGTTGTGAGGTATAGTATATTCTGTACTTTTTGTGTTTCTATACGCTACACCACCCTGTCAGTATAGTCAACTAAAACCCTGGGGATTCTGATCCTTGGGGGTGTTTTCCCCAACATTCTGGTGGGAGGATGAATGGATGACTACCCCCTTTGTCCCCTCTCTCTTCTCTTGGTAGTTACTTGTGTTGGTAGGCACAGTGGTTAGTTTTCCCATATATGTGTGTAGAGGGATATAATGGCTTTTGTTTATTCACAAACATATATTATGGATATAGTTTCCTATGGACTACTATAGGTGTAACGTGTATTGGCTGTGATGGCTTGAGGAACCTTACTTAGTGTATGGGTTGTAATGGATTGAGGTATAATACCCGATGTATGATACATGTTATATGAGCTGTGGTGACTCCCATAAATACCTGGTTACTTTGCTTATGTGTAAATGGTGGTTTTTTTGCACGAGGTGCAATTTTTGGTGCTTCACCCAGGTGTTTGTGGACAAGCCTTTTTGGAGAGAGATGCTTAGGATGTGCGACGTTGGGGAAAAGTGGCAAACCATTGGGGAATTAGTTTTGGGGAACCCTTGATATTATTTATTATATGATATACTCTTGTATGCGTTACTTGGTGAGAGTATCCATGGTGAGGTTGGGAACATCGTATACTTGTTTAAGTGACGAGTTAGTTTCACTTGTTGTTCATTGTGCTTTAGCATGCTTTATTTACTTTTTCACAAGAGGCTTCGGGGAGGATCCTACTGAGTATACTATTATACTCACTCTATTTATATATATAAACTGTTTCTCAGGTCACTTGGAGAAGGTTGGAGATCAGGGTGGTGTTTACTATCTTGGGTTTGCAGGAGCTGTTCGGGCTTATGGTTGTTCTTGTTTTACATTATTTTTGGTACATGAAGTTTTCGCCTTCCATTTGTAGTACTTTTACATGAAATTACGTATATGCAAAAAAAATTATATTATATTTCAGTTCTGAGTTGGAGTTAGTTGGTGTCTATCTTATCTCTCTCTTCCACATGTGTTCTCTTAGAGGGTAATGTCTCTCGTTTGTGTGTTTTCTATACCCTCGATGTTAGTCTCCAACCTAGGGCCTACTGGAGGTGGGACTCAAGGGTAATTATATCCCTTCTCACATTTTTGTTCGATGAGGGGTACTCTTTGTGGGGAGGGGGTCATGACAAAGAGGTATCAGAGGTCTGGTTGAGGGATAGGAAGCAGTTTGGAGTTAGGAACAGGTGAGGTTGCATGGGTTGGTACGGAAACAGTTTCATTCATGTTCAGTAAGTGATGTAAACACTAGAGACTGGCTGAGACATAGGCGTTTAGAGTCCCCTATGATCTGATGTATGGACCATTAAGTTTACAATACCTACTAAACAAGGTGATACTAGTCGCAGGGTAGAGACCTAGGAAAGGATCATGCATCATTATTCTTTGTGCCTGTGTTTTAATGGGTAGACCTTGGGATAGGTTAACCTAAAATCAATTAAAGAAAACAATTAATTAATTAACCTTGAATATTCCATATTCAAGGTTTAGGAGCTCTAACAGTTTGTTATTTTACAGGTGTGGCTCTAGGTCAACGTCCTCATCAGGTTTGCACAGAATATATCTAGAAAGTTGTTCTAGCAGATCACCATAGGTTAGAGGTTGAAGATGACGACACTTGAAAGAACACACTCTTAGAGTTTTAGCACCAAAGTCTGCAGAAGTATGAGGGATCCATGTCAGATGCAATCAAGGAAGACTGGATAAAGTAGGGTGAGATAGGCTTCAGTTTGATCAGTGCTCAGAAAGAGCACTGGATGTCCATGGTTGTGAGGATGCTTCATGGAGAAGTGAGGCAATGGTAGTTCTTTTTCCTCAGGGATCATGAGGATTCAGCGATCTCATGAGAGGAGTTCCGAGACAAGTTTAGAGCCGAGTTTCTTTATTCGAATGTGAATGTGTCCAGTCACCGGGAACTTCTTACCCTTTGACAGGGGAGATCCAGTGTTCGAGAGTTTGGAATCCGTTTCAGGAAACTTTTATGATATGCTTCGGACCTATTTCCGGATGAAGAGGCCAGGGTGAGGCATTTCGAGGAGGCTTTGCATCCATAGATCCAGCGCCAGGTCACCCCATTTATTCTGAAGACATATCTTGTTTTGCTGGAGAGGTAAAAGGTTGTCGAGAGGACTTTGTCTAGAACTGGATCGTCACGATAGGGGAGTCATCGTGATTCCTCACAAATTAGAGATGTGGTCCGTGGTTCCCGGTGTTCAGGTCAGAAGAGATTTCGTTCAGCCGGGGGTAGGTCCTAGCCCTTCACATTTCATTTCTCTAGAGGCAGCAACTCTCAAGCCTATTCCAAGGGATCAGGAACTTGTTCTTCTTATAATGGTCGTGGTCATCAGCAGTGGGAGTTCCTGACTTTTAAAAGCAGTCATATTTCACCAGGTGCTAAATTCCAGGTTCCTCCGTTGAGGCATTTCCAGCCGAGGCAGTAGCAGCAGGTTGTACTAGCTTTAGATCAGCAGAGGGTAGATGGGGAACGTATAGGATAGCCCCATGATGCTCCCTATCTTTATAGAGCAGATCGCGTCCATGGTGGTGGTCGTCATCAGGGTTAGAGTGGTCATAGAGGAGGTCGTGGTCAGCTTTATGCTCTAGTGTTGCCAAGTCCAGGCAAGCCAGACATCATTTGAGGTACCCTTTTCTTTTTTTCTACCTTGTTTTATGCCTTGTTAGATTTATTAGTGACACACTCCTTCATATCACCAACCCTTTTCCATGCATTGGGACTTGAGGTAGAGAGGCTTCCAGTGCCCTTGGGGTTGACTACGCCAGTTGGAGGTCAAACTGACTTTTTTGATGTATGTAGAGACTGTGAGCTAGTGTTGGGGAATCACCGCTCTAGAGGAGATTTCATATGTTTTCTAATACAACCAAATCATTTAATCCTTGGAATGGATTGGTTGTATTTGGTGTAGGATATCGTGGATTGCTTCAGGAAGAAGGTCGTTTTCTTTGGTGCCGATGGAGAGCCGATAGTGTTCGTTAGTGAGAAAGATCCTCGAATGGGTCATAGGTGTATTCCATCCTTACCATCTATGATGGATGAGATGATATTGAGTTCTTCAGTGGTTCAGAAATAGGAATTTTTTAGGGTTGTAGAAGAGTACCCTGATGTCTTTTCAGAAGATGTTGTAGAATTACCCCCTTGATAAGAAATCAATTTTGGGATCGAGCTACAACCCGGAGCATCTCCTATCTCTAGGTATCTATATAGGATGGTCCCTTATGAGTTATGAGAGCTACTCATACATCTTGATGTTATATTATAGTGCGGTTTTATTCAGCCATGTGTATCACTGTGGGGTGCACCAGTTTTGTTCGTGAAGAAGGCTGAAAATAGTTTGCAGTTGTGTGTCGACTATCGTCGCCTAAACAAAGTGACAATAAATAATCGCTATCCTCTTCTACGGATTTCTGATTTATTCAGTCAAATGAATGGTGCAAGTTGTTTCTCAAAGATCGACTTACGGTCAGGATATCATCATATGCATGTGAAGGATGAGGATATCCCAAAGACTATTTTCTGTTGTCGTCATAGTCATTATGAGTTCGTTGTAATGTTGTTCGGCATGACGAATGCTCCATATTTGTTCATGGGATTGATGAATGTTGTGTTCCGTGAGTTCCTAGAAAATTTTGTGGTGGTTTTCATTGATGACATCCTTATGTACTCCACATCTGAGGAGGAGAATGCAGAGCTTCTATAAGTGGTTTTGAGAGTTCTTCGTCAAAATCAGTTGTTTGGGAAGTTTTTGAAGTGTGAGTTTTGGGATCGAGAAGTCCATTTCTTGGGGCATGTTGTGTCCCAACAGGGAGTAGATATGGATTCATTGATGATAGATGCATTTGTGTCTTGTGCATCCCCCAAGATAGTGTCCGAGGTGAAAAGTTTCCTTTGTCTCTTAGGCTACTACAGGAGGTTCTTAGCCAGTTTCTCATGAGTTGTGACTCCTCTGGAAACTTTGACCAGAAAGGATCAAGAATTCATATGTAATGATTAGTTTCAAGTAGATTTTGAGTATCTAAAGTAGAATATAGAAAGTTCTCTAGTTTGTTTTCTTCTAGCAGAGGGAGTTCAGTTTGATGTTTTTCGCAACGCTTATCATTTGGGGTCAGGTTGTATTATCATGCAGTAGAGGTCAGTTGTTTCTTCTGGGTCTCAGTAGTTGTGTCCCCATGAATTTAACTATTCCACACATTATCTTGAATTGGAATCTGTGGTGTTTTCTCTAATGTGGTGGAGACACTACCTCATTGGCGAGTGCTTTGTGGTTTTCACTAATCATAAGTGTTTGATGTATATTTTTTCCCAGCATGACTTGAACTTACAATAGCATCGATAGATGGATTTATTACAGGAATATGACTTCGATATATCATATACACTGGGAAGTTGATTTTTGTAGCTGATGCGCTGAGTTTAAAGTCACTTAGTGATGATGTGCATGAATCTGGTGATTCTTGGAGAGTAATGGAAGAGCTGTCAGCATTATATCTTGACATGGGAGAAGTTGGGGGGAAGAGGTTGTCTTTTTCAAATGATGGTACAGTCATCCCAGATGCAGAAGGTCAAAGAGTCCCTGTTGGGGATCTAGATATGGATGTCTAGAGAGACTGAGTTGTTTGCGGTGAGGCCCCTGATGGTTAGTCGGAGGATGAACAACACCGAATGTTGTATCACGGAAGGCTTTTTGTTCCTTTGACAACGCATGAGATGGTTATCAGAGAGTTTTATTGTTCACCTTTAGCGGTGCATCCTGGCATGACAAACATGTACTGATCTTTGAGGAGATAGTTTTGGTGGCCTAGACTGAAGCATTCAGTTGCGGATTTTGTGTCTCGATGTTTGGTCTGATAGAAGGTGAAGGATAAACATTGTGTTCTTGGTGGTCTTCTCCATCCATTAGAGATTCCTCAATTGAAGTGGGAGGAAATCTCAATGGACTTTGTTACTGGTTAACCTCATGATATAGGAGGACATGATACTATTTGGGTGGTAGTGGATCTCTTAAAAAATAGACCCACTTTATACAACCATGGAGTCGAACTCGTTGGAAGTTTTGTCAAGGCAGTATCTAGAGGAGGGGGTGAGACTTCATTGAGCTCCAAGGATGATCATTTCTGATCAAGATCCTAACTTTACTTCAAGAGTGCGGAGAGGTCTCCATCATGCTTTCGGTTCTCAACTATGCCTTAGCACTGCTTTTCATCCTCAAACGGATGGTCAAACAGAGTGAAACATTCAGACTCTTGAAGACATGTTATGCTCTTGTGTCCTGAATTTTTGAGGTTTGAGGATGAGGAACTTGCCCTTGGTGGAGTTTTCTTACAATAATAGTTTTCACTCCACTATTGGTATGGCAACATTTGAAGCCTTGTGTGGATGACCTTGTCGTTATCTATTGTGTAGGACTAGTGTCAGAGAGTCAAAAATTTTAGACCAGAACTAGTGCAGAATACTACAGAGATGTTTCAGGTGATTCGTGAGAGGATGAAGATAGCGCGAGATCATTAGAAATCATGTGTTGACCAAAGAAGGAGACCCTTGGAGTTTAATTTTGGTGATCATGTGTTTCTGAAGGTTACTCCCCATCATGGGTAGTGAAGGTTTGGTCGTGGGAGTAAGCTTTCTTTCCCCTTTGTTGGGGCTTTTGAGGTGTTAGCTCGTGTTGGAGTTGTGGCTTATCGAGTAGCACTTCCCCTACAGATGAGTCAGATACATGATTTTTTCCATGTATCGTAGCTCTTTCATTATATTCATGATGACTCTCATGTCATTGATTAGGGAGATATCGATGTTGATGATGATGCGACCTTTGAGGAGCGACAAGTGGAGATCCACGACTGCAAGGAGAAGGTGTTGCACGGGTGTTCTATCCCCCTGGTTCATATCTTGTGGTGACACGGTGGCATGGAGGAGAGTACCTAGGAAAGTGAGTCATAGATACGTTCTCAATAACTAGATTTGTTTGATGTTTAACTCTTTTCATGTAATTATGTCCCCTTTGTGGTTAGACCTTTCTTGTTTATATTATGAATTTATTTTGTTGCTTCTTTTGGATCGCTCTCTTTTGAGAGGTATCTCGATTGGTGGTTTTTCAGACCCCATTTCATTATCCCTTTAGGTGGGCTTTGAATTATCAAGGATGAGAATGTTTTGAGGGGTATCTGATGTAATGGCTCGGACCTCTCTGGTCCATTCAATTGAAAAAATATGGTGTTTGAGGTGTTCTGGGAGGTCAAGGTGAATCATCCCCAACAATTTTCCAATTTTTCCTTTTGGTGAATAGTATCATCGGTGACACTCAATGAATAGTTCCAACAGTAGAAAGTCATGAACAGTTTCGATGGTGTGGTCTAATGGTAACCTCTCTTTCCTTTTCCAAATTTCCAATTCTATAAACAGTTCCATCAGTGAACAATTATATCGGTAACCTCTAATGGTAACCTCTTTTCCTTTTTCAAATTTTGTGTTCTATGAAAAGTTCCATCGGTGAACAGTTCAATCGGTAACCTATAATGGTAACCTCTCTTTCCTTTTCCAAATTTCCAATTCTATGAACAGTTCCATCAGTGAATAGTTCTATCGGCAACCTCTAACGGTAACCTCTCTTTCCTTTTCCAAATTTCCAATTGTATGAATAGTTCTATTAGTGAATAGTTCTATCTGTAACCTCTAATGGTTACCTCTATTCCCTTTTCCAAATTTCCAATTCTATGAACTATTCTATCAGTGAACAGTTCTATCGGTAACCTCTAACAGTAGGTGAATAGTGTTTCCAGAACGGAATGTGTACAGTGTTCTATCAGTGAGGTTCTAACGGTGAGGTTCATGAATAGTGTTCTAACAATGAGGTTCATGAACAATGTTCTATCAGTGAGGTTCATGAAAAGTGTTCTATCGATGAGGTTTTAACGGTGAGGTTCATAAATAGTGTTTTTCCTTTTCCAAATTTTGAGTTCATGAATAGTGTTTCTAGCTTCCTACAGTTTCTCCCCATTAGCGTTTTCCTTTGACGTAAAATGCATTTGAAGCCTTGTTTGAAAGACTGTAAGGCCGATTCAAATGCCATAACTCCTATATTAATTATTCATAAGGCTCAGGATGTTTTTACTTGGTCAAACATCATGGTTTAATGTGATTCTCTTTTAATGGGAAATCAAGTGTATCTTAAACTGCCGCTCTATTAAATCTTCTAAAGGGATGGGATATCTTCCTCCCTAATTCTTCCTCTTTGTTCTCGGCTAAGAGACGCTAGAACCTTTCATTATATTATATTGGAGTTTCATAATCAATCTTACTCCTATGATTAATTTTGATATGCATTTTATGCAACCAAGTAGTATCAGTCAATCTTCAATAGAGGGTATTTTTTATCGTCATTCTTTTGGGGTTCATCTTCTCATGTTTCTTCTTTCCATTTTATAGCATGTAATATCCATGATACTAATAGACTTTTCTTGGGGTTTGGTTGGTGCTATCATACCGTGGCATCCTCGGGAGGATATAGTTGTCACGAGAGGAGGATCGTGACCCGTTGTGTGGAAAACGAATGTCAAGAACTGTTTGAGGTAGGGGATTTATTGCTTCCCTTTTCTTTTAAGTGCAACTATATTGTTAGCATGTTTCATCCCACTGGATGGAAATGTAATTGACCTAATAAATATTGGAACTGGATAAATAAATTGATATCAATCATATGTTATTGCCTCTTGTTTTTCTAGATAGTGTGATATCTATGCTTTCTTCTTATAGTTGTTCATTTGTGATGAAAATTGGTAAAGAACGTAAACCGGAATTAATTGATAATTGTTTGGATAAAGATAAGGAGGCATGTAAATGAATATGGTTCACCTTGATTTAATTTTATGTTAATAAAAATGGTGCAGTAAACATGTTTAATTATTTGTGATAGCTTACTTTTCAGGTTTCCCGAATGGGGAACCTATGTATAATAAATCGGTTAACTCAAAACGGATTATTTGTTTGATAATTCCTTAAAGGGTTCTGAGTTACCCTCTTGATTGTTAAAGGGACAAGAGCCCAATTGTTAAGATGTTTGTTTTCATGTTCCTTGTGTTGTGATGTGGGCATGGAGGGTTTTTGTGATATGTAAGGGCATAGAGACTTTTGGTTGTGGCAAAAAATGATTCCTAGGGTGGCGAGATGCATCAGTTTTAGCATGTGGGTGTTAGGGAGGACATCAGGGATGTTGGAATGGGATGGATGTGATTGTTGGATGCTTACTGTTTCTTTTTTGGTTGATTATCTATTTTACTTTTCCCCACTACCTAAGGCAGCTATTCTTGCTTACCTTTCTTCTGAAAGAGCCGAAGACGGGTGCGGGATGCCACATGCTTTCCGTGTTTAGCTTCTCAAGGTAATATGTGTCTACGGTCTTGCTATAGGCGGCAACTACTCGACGGGTAGAACATCTACTCATCGTATTGAGCCCCCTTGTGTTTAGTATAATTGAATGGTTTTATAGAATGCCTGGGAATGTGTAAAAGTAATTCTGTAATGAATAATTTAATAAATGGTGTTAACCCATGGGGTTGGAGTTTTTTGGAACATAATGATGAGGTTGAAATTTGAAAGGGACAGCGGACTTTGGGTGTTATGCTAATGAAATTTAATGTGGAATTTTTATTGGTTAATTAATGTTTAAATAATTAATTAATGTAAAGTGCAATAGATAAAAAGGGAAATAAATAACATATTAAATCTCTTTAAATGGTTGTGTGCTTATAGGATACATTGTCTTAGAAGTAGTAGTCTGGAGTCTGAGAGACGTTAGCTGCAGTTGAGCCAAAGACTAGGTTATACCCATAGTGTGGTTGTGAGGTATAGTATATTCTGTAATTTTTGGGTTTCTTTACTTTACTCCACCTTGTCAGTAAGGGCTACTGACACCCCTAGGATTTTTATCCCTTGGGGGTGTTTTCCACAACATTCCAGTGGGAGGATGAATAGTTGAATACCCCCTTTGGTCCCGCTCTCTTCTCTTGGTAGTTACTTGTGCTGGTAGGCACAGCGGTTAGTTTTTCCATATATGTGTGTAGAGGGATGTAATGGATTGGGGTTATGCACACACATATATTCTGGATATAGATTCTTATGTACTACTATAGATGTAACGTGTATAGGCTATGATGGCTTGAGGATCCTTACTCGGTGTATGGGCAGCAATGGCTTGAGGTATAATACCCGATGTATAATACACGTTATTTGAGTTTTGTTGGCTCCCAGAAAATAGCTGGTTACTTTACTTATGTGGACATGGTGGTTTTGTTGCATGATGTGCATGTTGTGGTGCTTCTCCCAGGTGTCTGCGGGAAAGAATTTTCGGAGACAGATGCTTAGGACGTGCGACGTTGGGGAAAAGCGTCGAACCAGTGGGGAAGTAGTAGCATGGTAACCTTGATATTATTTATTATACGATATGTTTTTGTATGTGTTAATTGGTGAGAGTAGCCATGGTGATCTTTGGAACATAGTGTGACACCACAATCTTCCATGGTACGCTTCTCTTTGAATAATACAATAGTGTGTGTTGTACGCAACTTCAAGTTCTAACACACCATAACCAATCAAACTACCCATTATGAATAGTAATACCAAATTTTTTAAATTTTAAACATTTTATCTTTATAAATGGACTTCATTTTTGGATTTATAAAATCGATATTATCTTAGGGTAAATTTTTGGTACTTTTCTGATAACTTTTAAATTTTGATGAATAGTGAAAATTACTAAATTTTAATTAAAAAAATTATTTTAATCGAAATAACTAATTGTGATAAATTATGAATTTGAATGGTTTGAAAGTATAATAAGATTATATTTTTATTATTCAATACAATATAGGTCATTATGAGTAATTTAACATTTAAATTTGACATAAACAAGTGTCAATCTTTTGATAGTTATTATTTCATAAAAACACTCTTTTCTTTTTGACAACGAGAATTAATTTTAAATTAATTTCTGCCACTTCTGTGTTTCGAATTTTGAAAAATGGATCCTATATTTGGAATCAGGAGGTCCAAATTGTTTAAATATATAATATTTATTTTTAGACATTTGGAATATTTACTATAGTAAATATTTTATTTACCATGGTTAAAGGGATAAATCTAGTAAATAAGGTAAAAAAATATTATAATAATAATAAATTACCCTAACACGTGCACTATCCCCCTTTTTTGATATATTTCTGACCATGGTAATCCTTGGGTCGATTTTGGGACCCCATGGAGCCACTTGGGATTGATAATGACATTTTATATTAAATAATCTAAAGTAAAGACAAAAATAACAAAAGCAAATATCTTTTAATAAAACAATTATTATATGAGCTTATATAATTGATCTATTCGACTATAAATATTCATTAGAAATATAAAAATATATCTTACCTCATGATATTTTATTTATAATTTTTATACATAAAATGTATATACTTATATATGATACAACAATGATGCATTATTTTCCTTATTAATGAAACAATCAAATAAATGATATTATAAATTCTAAAATAAATATAATTTTAAAGTTTTGATGCCATCCAAAAATTTTATGGGAGACTATGAAATTTTAGGGTTAATTAAATGTATTTATTTCTAATTAATAATTTTTTAAGACTTTATAAAAAATCAATTATTAAATAATCTCAAAATTGACATAAATGAGTTTTTAAAAAAATACAATATTATTGGTTGATATAATAAACCTAAAAATATAAGGATCCGCCAAAACACTTATATAATTATAGTGGTATCATTAATTAACAACTTGGGGTTTTTTTGGAAGTTTATAGTAAGTTTATTAACCATATAATATTAAAATACAAAGAGGGATGGTAAATGTCAAACTATTTAACTAAGAATTAAATCTAAAAGATAAGGTTAATATAGTAACCCAAACCTGTCTAAAACATATTTATTGAGTGTTTTTTGACCCATATCTACCTTATCCTTTAAATAATTTATTTTGGAGCCATTAGAAACCGAAAATTATTTTATTATAAAAAATATTTCTAGGTTTTCCAAAGGTGCCCCTCACCCCTCTTATAAAATCAAACTCCCCCTTCTCTCTAATTCACACCATCAAAGCCTTTTATATTATCCAACCTCTGACAAAATACCCTCTCAACTATCCTCCCTTCATCCTAGAGGCCTTACTTTAGTCATAAATCCAACCTAATGATCCATTTGGATCAAATCAAAAGGATGAACTCGAAGAAGAGGTAAATATTTCATCACCTCTTTCAAGATCCTTTCTTCTTCCACTTCCTCTTTCTTTGTTATTTACATTCTAAAATAATAAATCCATTATCTTATATATACTATAATGTTATTATAAATATGGTACAACCATATTCATTATCCTATCCATCCTTTGAATGACATGTCACCATACGTGCATACGTATTCACATCGTGGTGTAATTGTTATTCAATACATTAATATTTGGATGGGTATATTAATGATGTGTAATTGATACAAATAATAAATAAAACATAATAATGTTTCTTTATATATGATATATCATCCAATTATATATTATTTTAATATCAAAAAATGATATTGTCACTCCTACATACGTACGGATTACCATCTCCACGA
This sequence comes from Viscum album, assembly GCA_963277665.1. Classification (NCBI taxonomy): domain Eukaryota; kingdom Viridiplantae; phylum Streptophyta; class Magnoliopsida; order Santalales; family Viscaceae; genus Viscum; species Viscum album. Next base: position 631,590,897 of record OY728138.1, on the reverse strand, counting down.
ACGTGATGAGATTCATCCCCCATCGTATCCATTCAAGAATAATTTTCATTAGATGAATAATTATAATTTTTAAAGACTTAATATCATTATGAATATGAATATGACACATCCTATCCATAACAAACATTACTTATGTAAAAAATCATACAAAAGAAAATGAATTAGTTAACACATGAAACGATGATAATACTAAGATATTATTAACAAAGCAATGTTAAAAGATCATATATGATATCATATTAATGTATATGATTCTTGTATAATTTAATAACAATTATTTCACCATTATACATGAGGTTAAAATACACCCAACCTAGGAAAAGTAAAAAGTAAGGGGTTTCTTACCTCACATTTAATTCTGTGAGATTTCCATTGTTCGCCACTTATTTATTAGATGTGGTGCATTTTTTACTACCATTTGATATATATTATCATGATTATCATTATATTCATGGTATTATTTTATTAATTTGGTGGTTATTAACTTTTGGTCATATGACTCGATTTATTGCAACATGTCTTTCATTTCACATCTTATTTCCGTGAGATTTATTCTATATTGCCACTATTTCCTTTTATGTGGTGTATGTACTGTCGATGGTTGAATTACTTATGTAATATACATTAATTTATAGGTATTTACATATTTATTTTATGATCCTTATTTAATGGGATGTATGTATCGTAATTCACCAAAGTGGTAATGGAATTTCAAATTTCAATTTCCACTCAATGGGATTTACACATACTTCATTGATTATTTTACTCCATGATTATGTCTGGAATCACTATTTTTTATTTGTGTAATAATTTACACTCCCCTTTCTGTGGATATAATTTTGATACACATAATCACTCCATTGATAAATTCTCAAGACATCGATATGATCTTGGTAAGAGTAATTTTAACTCAATCATCGTTTATTGAGTTAAACATCCAATTCATTTGTGTTGTTTTTTCAAGAATATGTGTGAATGTACTCCTATTTATTTACACAGAATATCCAATCATATTGAGTGTATTTATATTTTTCACACATAATTATGTCGTTGATTTATCCTTAACCTAAGGATATGGTCTTTATAATAGATTTCATATCAATTTACATTCCATTGAGACTTCATTGTTGTTATGTACCAATTCACTTTTATATGGTGTATATAATGTACTTTGACATGGTATGTCATGAATCCCTTTATTCTCATGGTTTTATAATGTTTTTATTACCTCAATTATTTGTATTCAATTGTCTCTCTTTTTGTTAGGATCTCTAACTAAAATATCATTTTAAATGTTTTAATGATTTATTATTCTAAATCATTCTCATTAATGTCCATGTTTTAAAAATGGATTTAAGGATTTATTTAAATATAGATTAAAGTTTTTAAATTAAAATTCTTTTTAAAAGTTTCAAAGTGGTATGGGACACTCTAATTCAAAAATCTATTTTAAAATGGCTTCTTAAAAAATAGTGTGACTTTTAACAATTTTCAAGAAAAAGGCAGATATTTTTCTCAAATAGTTTTGATGATTATTTTCATCTATGTCAATATCCTTAATTATTCTCAATTCAGGTTAATATGTTAAAATACAATCTTACATATTGTATTGACTGAGTTATGTTTGACTGTGGATGTGTTATTTTTATACCATTCATGGTTTGTGGATAATGTATGGACATTTCGTATGCTAGTTTTAATACAAATGGTTATGTTATGTTTAAAACACTTCATATGAGGAATGCATGTTACTTATTAAGTGATGGGTAGAGCCCATTATAGATCCTCGATGCATCGGGAGGTCTCATGAGACAAACTAGTGTCTTGGAACAAGTCCTTGACAAAATCTTATTTGTAGTCTTGGCACAAGGCCTTTACTATGTGGTTATGAATGTCTGGCATTATGCATTCCATCATTATGAAAGTGGATATTGATATTGAAAGTGATTGTCCTACTAGTAGAATATCCATGTGAATATGTAAGTTGAATTATTTGATTTTATCTTTACCATATTATGCTAAAGTTCATGTTTAAAAAGGATTTGGTTTTAGTCTTATACACTGCCTTAAATGTTTATGTTTATTTATGAAACTTTCCACTATATTGTTATCCTTACTGAGCATCTGAGTTCACCCCTTTCTATGTTTTATTTTTCCCAGGATGCGAAGAAGTATATTGTGACTGACTTGTTGGGATAGCCTATGGGATCTCAGTGTTGTCTATGGAAACAATGTTGTTGTAGTTTTCCATATTATTGTGTAATGTAAACCTTATGAATGTATCTAGTACTTCCAAGGATACTAAACTAATCAGTCTTTTGAGACTTGACCTTTGTGATCATGCCAATGATATGTAATAATGCACCGACTCTAGGCTTCTGCTGTCGGGGCATTACAGTTGGTATCAGAAATGTTTAGTAAAAACCTTGGAAACTAGAGTTAGATAAACTCTTATAAGAGCACATAGCCTTAAGATAGACATTGAGGATTAGTAAAGAAGAACTTTTTAAAATTTTGGCATTATAGATATTTTTTGAGTTTTATAAGAAATATATCTCTGTCTAGATAAGAGTGGGTAGAGGTGGCTCTGTCACAGATGTACCAAGGGGTAAAACCTGAAAACACCACTTTGAGCTAGACTCGAACGGGAACTCGTGCACGACAACGGGCCTTGTTGCACTCTTGGTTATGACACTACCGGGGGATATGATTAGGATAATATAAATTTTATTTACAAACCTATTTGAATGATTTTAATATAAGATGAGAATAAATGGCCTTGGTTAATCGTATGGTGTTTAAAATGGAAATATGGTGTCATTCTATTCTCTAAATGATTTTATTAATATTATTACTCACACAATGATTTCTGGTTTTAGTCAATGGCTGGATTCCAAGGAATTCATAGTAACTTTGAGCATGATTTACAAGGTGGGAATTGTGGTGAAATGAGTTAAAAATGGAATGTTGATAGGTGTAAAAGATATCGTGTTCATGCCAAACCAGTTTTCCAAAAATATGATCCAAAACATATATATTAACCAACTCTCGGACTCAACAAAGAATAGAAAGGTGATGAATGATAAAAAATCCAGTAGTGGAGACCTTGGAGAAAAGAATCCTCAATTTCCATCATACGGGAAATATGGAAGAATACACCCTGGAAACTGTCTCAATAGAACAAAGAAACACTTTATGTGTGGGAAAGAATGACATAATGTACAGAATTGCCAAGGAAAAGTGAAGAGTACTACGAAAGAAAATAACAACGGTCCTAAGAATCCATTTATAGTCATTTGTTGTAAATGTAGGGGACCTGGCCATTATCCTAGTAAATTCCCCATTATGTAGGATATTTTCTTGGTTAAAGAATAACCTGGGTGGAAATAACTTGTTGGAGAAATTTTTAAAAGTATTAGTTCTCTTTATTGATGGGATTACATCGGAATAATTTTCTCTTGTATTTGTAACCCTGTAGTTTTTCATGTGAAAATGATATTTCAGTAAAAATTATATTTTTTTAATGTGTATATAGTTATAAATAACCGTCTGGTTTTATAAGAACATTGATTTTGGGGAAATTAAAAGTTAGTATATTTTGGGATGAAAATGCAAGGTATGAGATAACATTTGAGGTTAAATTATGTTATGGTTATTTTGAGGAATTTATCAAATTTTTTAATGTTATAAAATATAGTTTTGGAAAAAGGAAAACACATAGATCGTGTGACAACCCATCATGTCAGATAAAGCTGTGGGAATCGAACCCACAACCAGAGTGCGATTTGGATTTAACGTCTACCACTGGACTACGTGAAGTCCCTGGTTAGTGTGACTAATTATATTTAGTTAAATGATTTTATTGATCAATAATAAGTTGATTTGGGAACTTCTATCTTATAAAATGAATAAACTTAGTATAGGAAAATGATTTGGTGATTACGTGATAAATGTTATCTTGGAAGATGTTCACTCTGTTGGGAACACTGTATTCCTAAGGAAAATAGAATACTATGATATTTTATTTGACGAGTAACGGTGGATTTTTATCTATGTTTTATTATGGATTTATAGTGATTTGGGTTATTTATAGAAATGATTAACCTATCATATAGAATATATTATTGGGTTAATTACTTTTAATTATGTGAATTTAAGATTAGTCAATGTCATTTAGAGATAAAATTTAACTTTGAAGACTACATAACCAAATTCTTCTAGGTTTTGGGTTTCAATATTAGTTTGAATTATATTGAAGGATTTTAAGGACAATTGTTTATTGAATGGTATTTATTTAACATTAGGATATTGTTAGTTTAATATTATAAATTAAGATCATTATTTCTTTCTCTAAAGTATTATCCTTTTGGGGATCATCGGAACTTGTACTAACCATTTTTGTTTTGGTTAATCTCTAAAGACAAGGTAAATATATAGTTTATCCTTTGTGGATCATGTGATTCTCTAAAAGCTGATTCTAGATCTTCCGGTGTAACCAAGTCATCTTAAATACTCATATTTTAAAGAAAATATGAGTTAGTAAGTATATATCTTTATTTTATTATACAATATCATAAATAAATTCCTCAACTTTATGAAACGGAACATAAAGCAAAAAAAAATTGTCTATTTACTTTTCCTACTAGGAAACTAATGACCATTTATCCAATCACAAGTTTGTGGTTTTCTTATTGTTAACTCTCTCCTGATCATGTTTTCTATCCCTCTCCATAAAAACTTGACACTTATTTTATCATCCATATCCATTTTTCTTACTTGGAATCCCAGTATGGCTTATCTCGGGTGACCTTTGTAATTCTCTTTCTTTATTTTAAAGTGATAGTTTTATTGACTCTTTTTCTGATGTGGGACTTTCAATTATGTTCCCAAGTCCAATTTAAAAAATTTTGAGGACTCAATTTCTATAAGGTTGGAATAATGTAACACCTCAAGCTTCCACGATATGCTTCTCTTTTAATAATATAATAGCGTGTGTTGTATGCAACTTTGAGTTCTAACGCACCACAGCCAATCAAACTAGCCGTTATGAATAGTAATACCCACTTTTTAAAATTTTATAAATTTTATCATTCAAAATGGAAATGATTTTTGGATTTGGAATATTTAAATTAGCTTATGGTGAATTTTTGGTACTTTTCTAATAACTTTCATATTTTGATGAATGGTGAAAATTACTAAATTTTAATTAAAAACAACTATTTTAATCGAAATAATTAATTGTGATAAATTATGAATATGAATGGTTTGGAAGTGTAATTAGATAATTTTTATAATTTAATACAATATAGGCCATTATAAGTAATTTCACATTTAAATTTGACATAAACATGTGTCAATCTTTTGATAGTTATTATTTCATAAAAACAAGCTTTTCTTTTTGAGAACGCGAATTAATTTTAAATTAATTTCTGCCACTTATGTGTTTTTAATTTATAAAAATGTATCCAATATTTGTAATCATGAGGTCCAAATTGTGTAAATATGTAATTTATGTTTTTAGACATTTGGAATATGTACTACATTAAATATTTTATTTATCGTGGTTAAAGGGGTAAATCCAGTAAATATGGTTAAAAAATAGTATTATAAAAATATTAAATTACCATAACATGTCTCCTAACCCTATTGGGTGATATATTTCTGACCTTATGCATACTTGGGACGATTTTGGGACCCCATGGAGAGATTTGGGAGTGATAATGTCATTTTATATTAAATAATCTAAAGTAAAGCCAAAAATAACAAAAACAAATATCTTTTAATAAAACAATTTTTATATGAGGTTATATAATTGATCTATTAAACTATAAATATTCATTAAAAATACAAGAATATTTCCTACCTCATGATATTTTATTTATAATTTTTAGACATAAAATAAATATACTTATATATGACACAATAATGATGTACTATTTTCCTTATTAATGAAACAATCAAATTAATAATATTATAAATACTAAAATAAGTATAATTTGAAATTTTTTAATCCATAAAAAAAAATTATAGGTGACTAAGACATGTTAGGGTTGATTAAAAGTATTTATTTCGAATTAATAATGTTTTTAAGACATTATAAAAAATCAATTATTAAATATTCTCAAAATTGACAGAAATGATTTTTTAAAACAAATACAATATTATTTGTTGATATCATAATCCTAAAAATCTTAGGATCAGAAAAAAGACTTATATAATTATATTTTTATCATTAATGAACCCCTTGTGGTTCTATTAGAAGTTTATAGAAAGTTTATTAGCCATATAATATAAAAATACAAAGAGCCATGGTAAATGTCAAACTATTTAACTAAGAATAAAATCTAAAAGATAAAGTTAATATTGTGACCCAAACCTGTCTAAAACTAATTGGTTGAGTCTTTATAGACCCATACCCACCTTATCCTTTAAATAATTCATTTTTGAGACATTATAAATGGAAAATAATTTTATTATAAAATAATATTTCTACCTTTTCTTAAGGTGCCCCTCACCCCTCTTATAAAAGGGCACTCCACCTTCTCTCTAATTCACATATTCAAAGCCTTTTGTTTTGGAAACCCTCTGCCCAAATACACTCTCAACTATCCTACCATTATCTTAGAGGCCTTACTATATTTAGAAAACCAACTTAAGGATCCATTTTGATCAAATCAAAAAGAAGAACCCGAAGAAGAGGTAAATATTTCATCACCTCTTTCAAGTTCCTTTCATCTTCCACTTCCTATTTATTTTTTATTTCCATTTTAAAATAATAACTCCAGTATCTTATATAAACTGTGATGTTTATTTTAAAATGGTACAACCATATTCATTATCTTATCCGTCCTTTGAATGACATGTCACCATACGTGCATACATACGGCTTACCGTCTCCACATCGTGGTGTAATTGTTATTCAATACATTAATATATGGATGGGTATAATAATGATGTATAATTGATGTAAATAATAAATATAAAATTATAATGATTCTGTATATATGATATACCATCTGATTACATATTATTTTAATATCAAAATAATGATATTGTCGCTTGTGCGTACGTACGGATTACCGTCTCTACGAACGTGATGAGATTCATCCCCCATCATATCCATTCAAGACTAATTTTCATTAGATGATTAAAGATAATTTTTAAATACTTAATATCATTATTAATATGAATAAGATACATCTTATTCATAACAAACATTACTTACGTAACAAATCATACAAAGGAAAATGAATCAGTTAACACCCAAAACAATGATAATACTATGATATTTTTAACAAAGAAATGGTAAAAGATCATATATGATATCATATTAATGTATATGATTCTGATATAATTTAATAACTATTATTTCACCATTATAAAAGAGTTTAACCTACCCTCTACAATGGAAAAGTAAAAAGTAAGGGGTTTCTTATCTCACTTTTAATTCTGTGAGATTTCCATTGTTCGCCCCTTATTTATTAGATGTGGTGTATTTTTTACTGCCAATTGATATATATTATCATGATTATCTTTATATTCATGGTATTCTATGATTAATTTTGTGGTTATTAACTTTTGTTCATACGACTCGATTTATTACAACATGGCTTTCATCTCGCTTCCTATTTTCGTGAGATTCATGCTATATTGCCACTATTTCCTTTTGTGTGGTGTATGTATTTCCCATGATTTTATTCCTTAGGTAATATAAATTAATTTATGGGTATTTAAATATTTATTGTATTATTCTTCTTTATTGGGATGTATGTTTCGTAAGTCACCAAATCGGTAAGGGAATTTCAAATTTCAATTTCCACTCATTAGGCTTTACGCATACTTCATTGATTATTTTACTCCATGATTTTGTGTGGAATAACTATTTATTATTTGTGTAGTAATTTCCAATCCAATTTATGTGGATATACTTTTTATACACACAATAACTCCATTGATAAATTCCCAATTCATCGATATGAACTTGAAATGAGTAATTTTAACTCAATCACCATTTATTGAGTTAAACATCCAATTCATTGGTGTTCTTTTAAAAGAATATGTGTGAATGTCCTCTGATTGATTTAAACATAATATCCAATAATATTGAGTGTATTTATATTTTTAACACATAATTATGTAGTTTATTTATCCTTAACCTAAGGATATGGTGTTTATAAGAGAATTCATCTCAATTTACATTCCATTGAGACTTCATTGTTGTTATGTACCAATTCCCTTTTATATGGTGTATATAATGTACTTTGACATAGTATATCATTAATCCCTTCATTCTCATGATATTATAATGTTTTTATTACCTCAATTACTCATATTCAAGTGTCTCTCTTTTGGTTAGGATCTCTAACTAAAATATGATTTTAAATTTTTTAAAGATTTATTATTCTAAATTTTTCCCATTAATGTCCATGTTTTAAAAATGGTTTTAAGGATTTATTTATATGGAAATTAATGTTTTTAAATTAAAATTACTTCTAAAAGTTTCAAAGTGGTATGGGACACTTTTATTCAAAAATCTATTTTAAAACTGCATGTTGACAAATAGTGTGACTTTTAAATGTTTTCATTAAAAAGGGGGATATTTCTCTCAAATAGTTTTGATGATTATTTTTATCTATGTCAATATCCTTCATTATTCTTGATTCAAGTTAATCTATTACAATTCAATCTTACATATTGTATTGAATGAGTTATGTTTGACTGTGGATGTGCTATTTTTATACCATTCATGGTTTGTGGAAAAAGTATTGACATTTCGTACGCTAGTTTTAATACGAATGTTTATGTTATGTTTCAAACATTTCATTTGAGGAATGAATTGGACTTAGTATGTGATGGGTGGATCCCATTATAGCTCCTCGATGCATCGGTAGATCTCATGTGACAAACTAGTGTCTTGGCACAAAGCCTTGACAAAATCTTATTTGTAGTCTTGGCACAAGGTCTTGACTATGTGGTTATGAAAGTCAGGAATTATGAATTCCATCAATATGAAAGGGGGTATTGATATTTCATGTGATTTTTCGACAAGTATAATATCCATGTGAATAAGTAACTGGAATTATTGGATTTTATCTTTTCCATATTATACTGAAGTTGAAGTTTAAAAAGGATTTTGTTTTAGTTTTATACAATGACTAAAATGTTTATGCTTATTTATGAAAGTTTCCGCTATATTTTTATCATTATTTAGCATATGAGATCAACCCTTTCTATGTATTATTTTTCCCTGGATGCGAAGAAGTATATTAGGACTGACTTGCAGGGATAGTCTATGGGATATCACTATATTCTATGGAAAAAATGTTATTGTAGTTTTCCATTTTATGATGTAATTTAAACCTTATGAATGTATCTAGTACTCCCAAGGCTACTAAACTAATCAGTCTTTCAAGACGTGATCTTTGTGATCATTCCAATGATGCGTAATAACGCACAGACTATGGGCTTCTGGGGTCAGGGCGTTACACTTTGTATACCTGTTTAGGTGACGAGTTAGTTTCACTTGTTGTTCACTGTTCTTTAGCATGCTTTCTTTACTTTTCCACGAGAGGATTCGGGGAGGATCCTACTAATTATACTGTTATACTCACCCTATGTATATATATAAACTATTTTTCAGGTCACTTGGAGAAGGTTAGAGATCAGGCTAGTGTTTACTAACTTGGGGTTGCATGAGCTGTTCAGGCTTGTGGTTTCTGCTATTTCATGTTCTTTTGGGTACTTTCTATTTTTCCCCTTCAAGTTTTAGTACTTTTTCATGACATTACATATGTGCACTTGGGTTTTCTTTTATATTTTAGTTATGAGTTGGTGTTTCTTGGTTTCTATATTATCTATCTCTTCTGCATGTGTTTTCTTAGAGGGTAATGCCTCCCATTTGTGTATATTATATACCCTTGGTGCTAGTCTCCAACCTGCGGCCTACATGAGGCGGGACTCGGGGGGTCATTTTCCCCCTACTCACATTGCCTGCCCAGGAGGGGTACTCTTTGTGGGGAGTTGGTCGTGACACTCATCATTGTCTGATGGTGATTCATCGTTACTAAACTATCATCTTTGATCTTCTATTTTATCATTATCTCAAAAGTCTTAAAGGAAGATAAATTTTTCTTGGGTTCATCTCCTTATTCTTTATTTACGTATAGTTCCTACTCATACATCATAATACTTAAAATAGGATCTTTTTCAAGTAAATTATTGAAATCTCAAAATTATCTGATAGAAATAGAGAGCCCTCGCCACCTATTTGGTAGACATCTCAAAAGTCACATTACTTATCTTTGTCTACAATTTGTTTCCCATGTGGATTCATGGTGTTCATAATTTAATTTAACCTGAGATACATATCAAAAATTGATTTTTCAAGCATCATTTTAAATGTATCATATTTAATGGTATAATTATCAAAACACATCACATTGAAATTTTAGGATCTATTATGATATTTAGAAAGAGTATCATAAATTTCAAAACCATTAGAATTAGAAGATATTATATTAAATCTATCCTCCTCTTACAAAAAATAAAATTCATTAATTACATTATAGTTACATTCATAAAATGAATTAGTGATATCACTCCATTCAACTCTATAATATTTTGGTTTTTTATATTTTCCCTTGATAAGAGTAAAAATATTAAACCCCATACTCTCAATTTGGATTTCACTTAGATCTTACATTGATCATAATTAGTTCCATTAAAATAAATAGGTTTATAAGAGGTAGTTCATTCTTATATAATATTATTCATAAGGAATAGAAATTTATAATTAAGATAAATTTTTAATCTTTTGGTAAAACATGGTCATAGTAGAATGTATTCTGAAATTGATCTACTACCAAATGTTGGTCCCTATGGATAACTGAAGAGGAAGCAGAATTTAATTCCCCAAAAAATTAATTCAAAATTAATTTAAAAAAAAAGTCCCACAATTTACAATATACACCTAGTTAAGTAAAAGAGTATAATTTTATAATTTTATCTTTAGAAATTTTTATCAAAAGATTGATCAAAACATAGTCCCAATAGTTTTGAATATAATTTATCTTTTCAAAATAATTTACTTGAATCAACCACCATATATAAACCACAAATTAAAATTAACTATAAGAGTATTGTTTTTTTATTTATTTTTTGAAAAAATATAATTATTTTTTTTAAATAAAGATATCAGAACCATTAAAGACACATAAAGAAATTAAAAATGGGTTATGTCTCAAGTTGAGATATATTCTCCTCAACTATGAAATCACCCACTTCCAAGAAATTTATTGTATAATAAACAGATCCAACACCTGGATCAAATTTTACAAAAAACTATACTCAGACAATACATTTTACCCAAAATCATATTCCATATTTCATTTTAAGGTAAAATTATTAGAATTCACACATGACTTTTTCCATGTTTATTCATGGGATCATAGATGTAAAAGAAAATAAGAGTGTCTAGAACACTCCAATAAAGTATATGAGTATTTTTTATAGTTAAATTGTGCAAAAAAATCACAATAAAAAAATTTAGTTAAAATATAATTTTCAAAGAATAGATAAATTGATGATTAGTTGTACCTCTGTCTAGTTATCTTAAATTATCCATACATCCATGAGTTTTTCGTTAAAAGGGTTCAATCAATTTTTAAAATTTGTTTATAGAAAAAATATTTTTTATATTTCTCTGAATGAGTCCACTTTATATTACAAGAAAACATATATATTCCTCTTTTATTCACTGTATTTCACTCTACTATGTTCATTATTTATTTTTATTAATAAATAAAACTCCATATCAATGTATCTATTAGAGAATTTTTAAATTTAATTTCTCAATAATTGATTCTTTAAAAGTATTTTTTGGAGATTTTAAAATAATTCACTACATAAGTGAGACACATTATGTTATCTTCACTTAAAAAAAGTCACTTTGGATTTTGATTAAATAGCTTGGTAGGTTTTCATAGAAACTAGATATGGAATATAGCCATAAAATTAGGCACAAAAAATGTCCATAGAAACTATGCATGTAAGATTCAATCCTTTAACAAGTAGGAATTTAATTATCATTGTTGGTAATATTATCGTGATAGGTACATATCATTATATGGTAAGTACTATTCTTCATACAATAGTTAGTATTATTCTTACAACCACTTGACTTGTTCTTGATATAGGTGCATCCCTTCATCCAATCACTATAATAAATAGAGATATTTTTCTTAACTTTATGTGGTAACTATGTTTCTTCGACCAGTAGGTAGTTACATTAATTAAATCACTTTACAAGTTCACATTGTGTCTTATTTTTTATATATGGTAGGTGTAATTATTTATGAATTATATTTGGTACATATGTGTTCACCTGAACATCAATGTATGGTCTATAAAAGACACGAACAGAATAGGAACATATTAGGTAGTTTGATCATGCAGTTAGTACCAAATGGTCGCATGACCTTCATGGTGAGTATAATTTTTTCATGAGTTGAGTATGCACGATATGTTTCAGAACTTTCCATGTTTTAAATTTTTTCCACAAAAACATTTTTCTTACATAAAACATAAAATTCATTCATAACATTACAAATATGGTTTTCAATTATTAAAATAAGTAGGTGTTGATCTAATACAACATTGATAATGATAATTAACACTTCTATAAATAGAATCCATCATATTAGTTGTGAATTTTCAAACTTTTTTTATAAATTGTCCTAAGGGGATATAATCTATATAGAATGATAACACGTGGAGAATTCGATACAATATAAACTTTCCAAAAGTAGAAACCAATTTTTAGTGTTCATTATTCATTGTATTATAACTTATTTTTTATTATTTCAAAGTGAAACATGGAATTTATATTGGTTAAAATATGTGATCAAATTTATACCATGAAGTATCTGTCATAGTGAAATCTCATGAATTATAATTGAGTTTAAAATTACCTTCCCAATTGAGTGATATCATGATTGGGGTTGCTGCTAAGTTTCTTTCCAAATAAATGTAGTATTTTTGACATGATTCCAAAGAATGTAATGGAATATCCATTTATACTAAAAGTATAATACCATGAAGTTATCTTTGAGAAAACATTAACCTATCACTGATATAAAACTACATTTCTAAGAATGATTTCAATCCCCTTCCATATAGTAAGCTCATGAAACTATTGTATCACTTTTTTTTATTGTTTTAATCTTTGTTCCTTTATTATATATCATAGTTCCAAGGATAAATCTTTCTTAACCCATATAGTGATACTATTTCCAAATAATTATTAGCAACTTATCTTTAAGTTGTTTGAGTTCTAAATCAAATATGTAAAGGAATAATTTAAAATTTATTTTTTATAATGAAAAACCATCCATGAAAATTTATTGGAATTAATCCACCATGTTGTGAATAATATGGTTTACACATCATTATAATGATTATTATTTACTTCCCATTCAAAAATATATGTAATGATAGTTGGAGGTTTGAAATTTAAATGTAATGTAAACATGGATAAGTCCACTTGGTACTTTGGAATTTAATTGTAACAATAATAAGTAATTGAAAATAAAAAAAATTCATATCTAACTAATGAATCCTAAATTTATTCCTAAAATATATATGGGTAAATTGGTATGGCCTTCTTGTTTCAAACACACTCCCCATCCCATAAATATCCTTCTGAAGATAAATTCATTTTATTCGTTAATAATTATCATCATGTATCGCTTCTTATAGAAAACATGAAGTGGGTAATTCAAATCATAATATAATATTTGAAAGATAATACTCAAATCATACAGCTTCAAAAAATTCTTTTTTTAGAACCTATTTCATTGAACATGAAAGTATGAGTTTTGGTTAATTACTATATTTTATTCCTTTTCTAAGAGGTTCCTTATGTTCAAAAATGGTGGTTTAAATTTTATTTTAGTTAGTAATACCTCAAAATATAACTTCTTTCCTTTCAATTACCACTTATAGGTGTTTCTCCTCTTTCACATCTAATAATTATTCATTAATGATCACTAAAAATTTCTCTTTTCTCCCAAAAATGAATAAATTCACGTTTATTTAAGGGTCTAAAGACTAATTTTCATTCCATATTGATTAATGATTATCAGTAAAAAATTTGAATTGAAATCATCATCATCAACTCCATTATTGATGGTCGTTGTGAGATCTATAGTGATTCCTTTACCACAAACTCTAAATATTAATATGTTTTGATTGTCATCTATCAAATCTTTTTTCATGGATAAGAATGGCCTCCCATATATAGTGGAAACATCACCTACTTCTTCTATATTAATAATCAAAATGTAATCAAATTACATAAACATAACTATCATTAAAAGAACTTATTTAATAATTTTATGAGGATATTTCAATGAGCAGTTAAGGTGATTAAGTGAAATCCTTTTTGGAATTTCATTATTTAATCAAAAAACTAAAAATACACCAATTGAATAAAATTAAAATATTCCCCTGAATCACGCAATTCACCCACAAATATTTATTTTTGAATTGTGTATGGGATGAAGAAGATTTATAATTCTATAAATTATATAGAAACAAATATATAATTAATCAATCCTCGCTTAGGGGAATCGCAATGAGATCCTCTCATTTCCTTTCATTATAAAATATCTCCTTCTAAAAATTATCATTTTCAAGAATTTGAGAAATTATATAGGTGAATGGTATGTTGATATGAAGTCAATTTAAGATATAAATATACCACTTTTACTAGATTTAGATCATTTCTTGTCCCATCCTCTCAAGGAATGGAAGTGGTTCTAGTAAGATTCTGGATAGAGTATTAATCCAAAGATTCTTTTTTGTTTTATATTCTATTTTTTTAAATGTTTGAATTTTTTCTAATATATTTTGACATCACATACTTAATTAATTTAAACATTTTCAACCACTTTATCTTTCTATTTTTAAACTTCTCACATAGATATTTCTTGGAGAAAAGTGTCACTAGTTTACCTACACTCTTTGGTTTTTCTCAATGTTACCTGATAGCCTACTTTATAATCACTAAAAAGAGTTTTGAAAAGTTTTAATACTTGTTTATTTATATTTTAGAGATTTTTTATTTATTCATAATCTAATTTTCATGGTATTTTATATTAAAATCTAAAAATCTTACTATAATATGTGAGTATGTCTTCAAGAAAATGTTTTTCACACTATTTTTATGGTTGGAGATATTGTAGTGGATAATTTAATTTTGTAATTATATGATGGAATCATTATTGTCATAGGACTTTTGGTTGATTGTATATCTAGGTTGACCATGGTTATAGTTAAAATTTAATACAATATGTTGTTATTTTTATCTCTGGTTTGGATTTGGATTTTGATTTATCGATGTAAGGAATCAACCTTAAACATTAAATATCCTAGTATTTTTCAACTAGAATTCACATTAGAGGATATTTTTAGTTTATATTTTTATATTATTACGAAAATATCTTACATAGTAATCATATTCATTATAATCAGACACTTATACTCAGTATTTATTTTTCCCAATATAAAACTATTTAAAATAAAACATTATTTCCCTTTATGAACAATTATCACAATTTTCCCATTGATATAATACTTGAATTTATTCCACCTTAAAACTTATGAAATACATTTTAAAAATATAGGATGAGCATAAAATATTAGTAGGGGATATAAAAATAAAGGAAATGGTTAGTTCAGTAAAAACATGAAAACTCATATAATGTTTACCTTTATCTTCAATGTTCTTTGATAAAATGAAATAAAACATTTCCATGTGAAAAGAAAACACACATTTTGTTTAAATAATTTAATTAATACCCATACAAAGAAATTAAAACTCTTTTAGGTGACATAGATAATCATATACATAAACTACCTCCAATACCATTTCAAAATTCATTAAATTGGAATTAACATATGGTCGTCATCCAATTAAGATATTATTGGATTACCTAGTGTTATATAGTCCACCCCATATTAATTTGTAATGGGATTACCTGGTGCTATTTTACCCACCCCATGTTAAGTTGTAATGGGATTCCCAGGCATTATTTAGGTCACCCCACGTTAAACTGTAACAGGCTTACCCAATGCTATCTGGGCCACTCCACGGATAAGATATATTGGGCTCACTCATTTCCTATTATAAACTAAAATATCATTAATAAAACACTTTCATTATAAATCCATTCGAAAAACTCTTTTAATCCGATATGAAAAATTCTTCAATATAGAAATACCATTTTATATAAAAAATCAATACAAATAATCTTAAAAATAAAGGAATAGGGTTTTTCATTTAATAAATTATATAATCTTATAGTGGAATATTGAAATTAAAATATAGGCACAGTGACGATAAATTTTTTATCTCCTTATATATTAAAAATAGAACATTTTCTTTTTATTCCTTAAAAATTTTCCATATAAAACATGTAAGAAGATTCATTTTTAAAACATTTGAATGCAATTAAGGTATGGGATCTCAGCTCTGGCTGAGAGCCCTCAACTCCTTTAGGGTTTTCTCTTTGTTTATTTCACCTTCATTGGTGTTGTGGAATTTGTTCTATGGTGATGGATTTGTTCCATCATTGTTAGATCTAAAAGGCGTGAACGGGGTCTCTACAAGTGATAGTTGGATCCCCTAGAGATTTTTATGGTTTGAGGTGGTCCATGAGAGGCATTGATATAGAGTTTCAATGAAAATTACAGCATCTATGGTCATGGTCATCGGGACATTGAGGGTGCTATAGAGGCATCTTGGCATACAGATTAGAATCTCGGATGGGAGCATTTAGGTGGTGTATCGTCTAATGAATAGAGGTTGTGTATTCGATGGGGAACTAAGTCAAGAATTGTTTTCCACCATTTCAGATCCATATGCAGTTCAATGTATTAGGTTCCAACATTGTAGGATACTAGACTTGCTAATTTATAAGGTACGGATTCTTATATCGGTACCTGGTCCCATGTAGTTCTTCACAAGACAATGTTTGTTTTGTAGAATTGAAAAATTTGGAGTTTTTTTTATTGTTACAAATTTGTTTGGAAGGTTTTTTCTAGTGTTTTCAATACTATGGAGCCTTCGGGTCATTTTTAAGCCTTTTCCCATGGACCTATAGGTCATGTAAGGTTCCACCTTATCCCTATTAAAAAGGGGTTTATCCAAAGAATAAAAAATATATAACCTTCAGGATTTCAGGAAAAAACCATTGAATGAAATTAACAATGTACATAAAATTTCCTTTAAAATCCTATTAAATCCATATCAATAAATATTCAAAGTGATATCAATAATATTGATTTAGAGACAAAAATTGTTAATTAAATATTTAAACATTCAAGGGGTTTCATACCACTTTAAAATTTTAAATCATAATCCCCATTAAATAATATAATTTAAAAAAATTAAATAACATTATAATAATTAAGTTAAAGACATGATAACTCGAAGTCGTTCTATATAATCCTTATAAAATAATATGGGTGTATAACCTAAAAATATGCCTCAACAAAAGGAGATTGAGATTAAGTCACTTACCTTGGGTCTGACTCATCACGTACAATCATTATATTCATGAAAAATAAACTTAGGATAATTATTTAGTTTATTGATAAAATAATTCATGATCATTATTCCTTTAAAACCAATTTTTACTATATTAGAACAATTACTTAATTATTTAAATTCACATCATACGTTTTGATGATATTCGGTACATGAGTCCAAAATGACTTTGATATGATGTTTCTAGTCAATTTGGTCATGATTACATAATATATAGAATAATAATAATAACATAATTATAATTTTAATACATAAATTGAACTTTTAAATCCATCCATTAAATATTTATATGAAAAATGAACTACGTACAATCATGGAGATGGTAAGTTGTACGTATGCATGAGTAATGTTTTCATTTTACAGTGATCATTATAGAAAGAATTTAAGTACTATTTTATATTTCCAAAATGAACATAATATCACTAATTTAAAATTAAACATTTAAATATATTTATATATATCATCTATGTTATTTTGTGATGAAAAAATACTCACATAACTTTGTGGTGTTGATAGTTCACACAAACACACGAATGTCGTTATCGTTTTTATGTGCAATTATGGGTAAGATCGTAAGTGATCTATTATTATTTAATAATTTTAAATATTTCATCAATACAAAATATAAACATTAATTTCATAATTATAACTAGTGATTATCCATGATGATGGAAAACGAATTATATCGGTTCACGAGGTGGTAGACCATCGTACACACGAACGATTAATTCTTTTCCCATTTGATGGAAGTGGAGATGGATTTAGGTGTTGATAGTAACATAATTATAGATAAGTATATTGAGTATACTAGATCTATTATTTCATCTTGTATTAATAATATTTTTTTTAATTAGAAGAATAAATAAAATAGAAATACTTAATTAAAAATAATACCTTTTCTTTAGACAATCTCTTTTACCTAAAACATAAAGACCACTAAGGATTTTGTTATGCCTAAAATAAGAGCTCTAGAATGTGGGTAGGAATTGTATTAATTTATTTGGTCTGATATTGGATAAAATATATAGTTTTGAAACTGTGAAGAGAATAGGATAAGAGGCGCCCTTTTATAAGAGGGGAGGGGCACTCTTAGAATTTCTCAAAATATTAAATTAATATAAATTAATTTTATATTAAAAATAGATAAAAATTAATTTATTTAGAATATAGGATGATTAGGGTTCTAAATATATTAATAAAATTACAATTAAATAAATTTTCAATATTTTTTAATCCTTATCTTTGGGCTTTAACCTTTATTTAACCACTTTAACTCTTACTGTGACAACTATAATTTTTAATCTTTAATGGTTAATATTTATCCTATAAAATTCAAAAAAATGGATCATTGGTTAAATTTTTAACCATATTATAATTAGTTTCCCAAATTTTATATTTATATGAATTTATATCATTTAATTAAATATTTGTTTATTTTAAAATGTCATTAATGTTAAATTTTACACTATTCGTTCTTGATTTTTTAAAAATACCATAAATAAAATTGAAATTCGAAACAATTCTTATAAAACATCAAAAACATGTCCAGGTAATATATATTTTTCATTTATGACATTAAGTATCTCAAATTATATTTATTTTAATATTTTTAGTATCATTTATTTAATATTTCAATTAATTAAACAAGTATTGCATCACCATTGTGTAATCATTTAAGGTGATTACTTTATTCCAAAAAAATTAAAAAAATAAATGATGAATAAAATCATATTATCCTTCCAAATAATATTTATAGTTGATGATATCTTCTAAATAACCCTATATTAAAAATGTCATAGTTATTAAAACTAAAGTATTATATCTTTCACTTCTCATTAAAATTAAATACTATAAAGATGTTAATGTCATCCATGTGGCTCCAAAAGGTAATAAAATATAACCAAACATAATTTTTGTTTCAAATAACTCATCAAATAAAATTAGGAAAAGTTTTATGGCAACTTTATAATACTTACAATATTATTTTTACCCTTAATTACCTGATTTACCATAAACTGTGGTAATAAAAATTACTAAAGTTAATATTAATAATATCCAAAAAATAAAAGTCAAATATTTACATAGTTTTTACCGAGTGATTATAGATATTAAATACATTTTAAAAAATCAAAAAATAAAAGTGGCTTAAATTCATTTAAAATTAATCTTCTTAATGGAATGAGAGAAGATATTTTTAAAGTGAACACGTTCAAACGATTGAAATGTTGGTATATCCAAGTTCAATGTGAAATTAAATCCAATGACCTAAATTATATTAAACAATATAAAATTGATCTAATTATACTTTAAAACCAATTAAAAATATAACTTAAAACTATAAATAATTTATATGAAAAAAAATCAATTAAATTCTAGTATTTTTTACTATTCATCAAAACATGAAACTTATCAGAAAAAAATAATTAAATTTTTATATTTATATTTAAAATAATAAGTTTATTTTTTTAAATAGAATTTATAAAATTTCCAAAACTAGATTTAAAATAATTAGGCAATCAAATGGTGGAAAAACTATCTTTTTAGAAAAATATATCTTTTATACATAAAATTAGATTTATGCTTATATCACATATAGAAAAACATATGATGGATTTTAAAATTTATATTTAATATATTATATATAAATTTCTTTAATATAATCCAACAAGATTAATTTCATTATTTTATAAACACAATTATTTCCACTTAGATAGTTTTTTAAAAATATATATTTTTATAAGGGTTTTATTTTAATTTATAATTAATCAGTCACCAATGAATTAATTATATATACATGTGTAAACTAAAAATTTCTAATTCAGTTAATCAATTTCATGCCCTTCATTATAACAGTTATGTTATAATGGTAACATTTAAATAATATTATTTAGTTAATCATTTAAACATGATGTGGTGTATCATCTACGCTATCGAAAATAGTGTTTTCTTTTTAAAAAATTAGGATGATACATCACCCACTAAATAAATTGCATCCTATAAATTTGAAATCGAGCTTGGTAACTAGGGTTTGACTACTCAAAATACCTTTTTTGAAACCCCACATTGGAATAAGGATAAATAAAACATTCAATTTAATAGAATGGAAGGGAAGTACGAAGGTCACCTGATAAAACAAATGTCCGGTTACCATGTATGGGAAACATGTTCGTGGAATATAAAAGTAACTCTTATAGACTAATAGAGAGTGATAGATAACATGATCATGGGAAATTTAACCATCACAAAAACTAAAAATATGTGATGGGTCAAATTACCACTTATAAAACTAAACAGATAACACTATTATTTCAATATATTTTTCATAGATTTAGGGAATTCATTTACTGCCTAGATCAAGAAAATAAGGAAACATACTTAATTGAAAATTAGTGGTTCATAATTTAATAACTTTTCACCACAAAATCACCATTTTCTCCAAATGATCAATATTCGTGATTATTGTTTTCATGATGGAATCATTAGAATCATGTTTTATGGATCACTAAATTCACAAAAGGATTACAATATGTTCCTCATGTCTTTAAATATTAACAAAAACCAAAATGGTTAGGATAAGATAAGATAATTCTCCAGAAATAATAAATGATTATCTGGATAAAAACTAATTTTAATCTCTAAAATTTAATAGTAATACAAGAAAAGTTTAATATATACCATTCAATAAATAACAACCCTTAAAATTCCTAAATATATCCTAGAATAATATTGAAACCCAAAATTTAGGTAGATTTGATAACATAGTATTACAAATAAGTTCAATCACTCTAATTGTCTCATGCCAAAAATGTATTTTCCTAAATCACATAATCTTAAAGATTTGAAAATCATTTCAATAAATAACTTGAAAACCATAAAATAATATTTTCCTCTAAAATATAATTCAAACTTTATATCCCCAATAAAATCAAACATTATTTTATTTACCATAATCATATAAAGTTCCCAAAATAGTAACATCATTCGAAATAACATTAATAACATAATCATTAGATCATTTTTTTAAACCAATGTTTATCTATTCATTAAAACATATGTTCCCAAAATCAAATTATTCTTCATCCATCAAATATTATAACTAAAAATTTGAATTCAAACTAATTGGTACTTTACAGAGGATAGTGGTAGGTGATTTACCATTTTCTCCCTTTTTTTGTGGGTTTTATTCCTATATACTAACTATATTTGATAGGATATCATCTATTCTATGGGTTCTCCTTTTTATAAAACTATAAAATTCTTATGACATTAAAAAAATATGATACAATCATCAAAAAATCATAACATTTTCTAACCAAAAAGGTTATCTCATACCTTTCAATTTTCATCCTAAAAATGTTATAACCCATAATTACCTCAAGAAAATATCTCTAAAAATATATGTAGTCAACTTAAAATTTCATATCTTAAGGCTCAAAAAGGGGTCTCTGAGACACTGAACTTATGATCTGCCTTAAAATTATAAACCCAAGATGATATCCACAACTCTTAATAAAACATCCTAATATCTAAAGTCTTTTAATCCTTCCTTTGAAACCAAATATATGCACATGGCCTTAATATTACATTTCCTAGTGTTTTGAACTATAATTCACATCTGAGGATCTTTTTAGTTTACAGTTTTAGAGATTTTTGGACAATATATTAAAAAGTAAACTCATATATTACAGGGGGACACTTATACTCATTATCCATTTTTTCACAATATAAAACTATTTAAAATAATACATGATTTATCTTTATGAAAAATCATCACTATTATCTCATTGATCTCGTCCTTGTCTTTATTCCCTATTAAATCTTATGAAAGAAATTTTAAAAACATAGGATGAGCAAAAAATCTCAGTATATGATATTAAAATAATGGAAACCATTATTTAAATAAAAACATGAAAACTCATATAACTTTTACCTCTATATTTAAAGTTCTTTTATAAAATTAAATAAAAAAACTTAACAAGAAAAAAAACACATTTTTCTTAATGAATATTAGTACTACCCATAGTAATTAATTAAAACTCCTTTTGATGACGTAGAGCATCATATACATAAAATATTTTCAAGTCCCACTAAAAATAGTTTCAATTGGAAGAACCATATTTTTGATATCCAATTAAGTTATAAAGAGATTACTTGGAAGTATCTGGGTCACCCCTTGTTAAGCTATAACAGGATTAGCCGATAATATTTAGTCTACCCTATGTTAAGTTGTAACAAGTACCCCCAGCGCTATCTAGGCCACACCATGTTTATTTGTAAAAGGCTTACCCATAACTATATTTGACACCCAATATATAATCTATATTTTTCTCACCCATTTCCGATAATTATTAATTACAATATCATTAATAAAACACTTTATTCATAAAACCCTTCGAAAAACTCTTTTAATCCCATATGAAAAACACTTTCGTATAAAAATAATCCTTCCATTTAAAAAATTCAATACCAAAAATACAAAAAAAATAAATAAATAGAGGTTTTTATTTAATTAATTTTTTTATCATTCAAAGAAATCTATAAATTTAATAATAGACACGGTGGTGGAAAAGACTTTCTCACCATGTACGTAAAGAATAGAATATTCCTTTTGTCGTTTGTAAAAACATTTCATAAAAAACATGTACAAAGATTCCTTTTCAAAACAATTAAATGAAATTAAAAATAGAAAAAAAAAATTCTGCTATAATCCTATTATATCTATAAAAATAAATATGAAAAATAATATAAATAATATTAAAATGGAGAAAAAAATGATAATTAAATCTTTAAACATTCAAGGTATCTCATACCACTTTGAACATTTAATTCATAATCCCCGTGAAAGAATAATATTTAACAAAATATTAAATAACATGATAATAAATTAATTAATAACATGACAAGTAGAAGGGGCTGCAAATTCTCCTTATAAAAGAATATAGTTGTAAAACAACAAAATATATCTCAATGAAAGAATATTGAGATGAAGTCCCTTACATTGAGTTTGACTGGCCACACACAATCATTATATTCCTAAATAAAAAAATTAGGTTAATTATTTAATTTCATGATATCATTTTTCAAGTTTATTATTATTTTTGTATAACTGATTACAATGTTATAATAATTACATAATTATTTAATTTCACGTCAGACATTTGGAAAATATTTGATACATGAGTCAAAAATGAAATTAATATGATGTATATAGTCAAAGTGGTCAGTATTCCATCATATACGGAATAATAGTCATGAAATAATTATCATTTTTACATATAAATTATACTTTTAAATATGTCCAATAAATATGCACATGAAAAATTAAATGCATTACAATCATAGAGACGGTAAGTCGTACATATGCATGAGTAATATTTTCATTATACAATGATCATTATAAAAATAGGTTAAGTATTATTTTAACATTAAATATTTATAATAATATCATTTTTATCATTTATTTATACTTAAATATATCATCCATGTTATGTGGTGATGAAAAATGAATAACATCACTTTTGGATGTCATAGTTCGCATGTATGCACGAACGATGTTATCATTTTTATATTCAAGGAGAGTTAAGAATATAAATGATATATTATTATTTAATAAGGATAAATATGTCATTAATATCATATATAAAAATTGATTTTATCATTATAACATTTCTTTGAGAGACGGTGATGGAAAATGAATTATATCGGTTCGTGAGGTGGTAGTTTGTCGTACAAATGAACTAATAATTCTATTCCCATTTGATGGAAGTTTATATTAAATTAGGAGATGAAATTAACATAATATCAAATATTTATATCGAGTATAATGAATATATTATTTCATAATGTTTTAATAATATTTTAAGTATTTGGAAGAACAAATAAAATAGAAATACTTGATTTAAAATGATATATTTTCTTCGGACAACCTCCTTTATTTAACACCTAAAGATGACTAAGGAAGGTTTTCTACATAAACTAAGAGCTAAATAATGTGGTTAGGGATTATAATAATGTATTTTTTCTGATATTTGTTTAAAAAATAGGTTTTGAAGCATGAATATAAGATGATAATATGATCTATTTTATAATAGGGGAGGGTCACTCTTCGAATTTCTCACAAAATTAAAATAATATAAAGTACTTTTAAATTCCAAATGGCTCTAAGCTGGTTTGTTTTTTATATGTAATTCTTATGTGTCAATATATCTTCATCCAATGAAAATAAAAAAATAACTATTTTAGAATCACTATTTTTTTTGATTCAACACCTATTTAACCCCTTTAACTCTTACCATGAAAACAAGGACTTTTACTCTTTAATGGTTAATATTGTTAATATAAAATGAAAAATGAACCAGTAATAGAATATTTATGAAATTTTAAAACTTTTAAAAATCATTTTTTTTAATTTTATATTTTTATGAATTTGATATAATTTATTAAAATATTATTTATTTTTTAATTTCATTAATGTAAAATTTTCAACTATTCATTACTTGACTTTTTAAAAATATCATTACAAAAAGATAAATAAAACCAAATTCTTATAAAACATAAATATAATTTTGTATTAGTCTATAAAATTATTGTATGAGATTAATTAACTCAAATTATATTTATTTTAATATTTTTAATATCATTGTTTGATATTTCCAATAATAAAACATTTACTTTATCATCATTGTGTAATCTTTTAAGGTAACTATTTATTTACTAAAAATTGTAAATAAATTTTCATAATGAATAAAAAAAATTATATTTAAAAATACTATCTATATTAAAATATATATTCTAAATAATTGTATATTAAAAAATTAATAGTTATTAAAATATAAGTATGATATCATTGACTTTTCATTAAAATAAAATACTATAAAGAGAATAAAGACATCTAGTTGGCTCCAAGAGGATACAAAATATGCCCATGTATGATTTTGGATGATAAACACACATCCAAAAAAATAGTACAAGTGTTATAATATATAAAATATTATTTTTTTAACCTTAATTACCATATTTACCCATAACTTTGGTAATAAATAAATTACTAAAGTTACTATTAAAATGTACAAAAAAAGGAACCTATTTAACTAATTTAGACCCGCTTCTTCTAGATTTGAAATAAATTTTTTAAAATTAAAATCACTAAAGTAGATAAAATTAAATTAAAATTAATCCCATTGACGGATTGAGAAAATTTGTTTTTAAAGTGAAAACGTTCAAAATATTGAAATGTTTTTATATCCAAAATCATTGTGAAAAATATTAAAATGGCATATATTATAAAAAAATTATTTAAATTTTAACTATTTATACGTTAAAACCAATAGAAAATATAATTTAACACTATAGATTATTTAGATTAAAAAACTATTTTCAATTAAAATCGAGATTTTTTCACTATTCATCAAAACAAGAAACTTATTAGAAAAATAAAACAATATCAGCCAAAGTAAATTTTAATATTACTAATTAAAATAATTTTATTTTTTCCAATATACATTATAAATTTATCAAAACTAGTTTTAAAACTTGTTCACCATCAAAAGGTGGAATTCATTTTTTTGGAAAAATACTTCTTTTATGTGTAAAATTGAATTTATTCTTATATCATGTCTATAAAACACATAAGAATGAATTTTAAACATTATTTTGAATATATTACATTTAAATTTCATTTATATAATCCAACGAGAGTTATTCCATTATTTTATAAAAGTCTTAGTTAGAATTTAAATACTTTTTTTGAAAAAATATTTCCTTTTATTTTAAAAGGTGTTTTATTTTTACTTATAATTAATTGGTCACCACATAAATAATTATATATAAATTTTTAAACCATATTTTCATAATTTAGTTAAAAATTTTAATACCATAATTTCTAACATCTAGTTTATAATGTTAAATTTTAAATAATAATATTCATTTGTTCGTTTAAGCTTGTTGTGTCGTATCCTGTATGATATCGAACATAGTGTTTTCATTCTACAAAATGGGGATGTTAAAACAAAAATTCAATAAGAATTTAAAAAAGAATATGACGTAATTATTAATATAAAAATTATTAGTCCAATGGTTATTTACCTTAAAAAAATGTTATCACTATTTTTATGAGTGTGTCCCTCCACACATCTCAAAATACTGTTAAAATGGAGTTGATATAGGAGGTATATGGGATAAAAATGAAAATTTTAAAATAATTTTTTCCATGAATCCACTTAGAAAGGAATAGAATTAGTATCTTACACTTTATAAATTCCTCTCCCCAAAATTCCTTTATAATTTTTTCAATGGATAGAATTTTTAGTTATGTAATTAACAACATCTCATACAAATTTTGGATTTTGTTAGTATCAATCCCCCATATATAGTGGAATCAATCATGGATCAATAAATTAACTATAAACTATAGAAAATAATTTTTATTTTGATACATACGTCCAATATGTGAATTGGGAACAATTTTAGCATCTTTCTAAAATGATCTCATGAATTTAACATGTATTTTATATCTTTTTAGAAAAAAAATATCTTATTCCTCAGTTTCACTGGCTTGGATAGTCAAAATTATATATCCAAATCATTGTCATCCAACATTTACAAAGTATTAAGGGTATGATAAGGAAATATCCCTATCCAATCTTACAAAAATTCCTTGATTGAAAATAGGAATATCCTAAAAGATATATAATTTTATAGTACTAAATTATATATTAATGTTTCATATATCTCTATATGTATAGACAAGATTCCATGAAGATCTTCATATTACAAGCCTCAAAATTTTCTTATTTTTTAATCATATGAATACTTTTATACTTATTTGGAACTTTCCCACCTGATTAGGAGGTAAAAAATGGTCTGAAATTCCCTCTCAATTGAAGGTATACATTAATCCATGATGGTTCTAGCTAGTAGAAGTTGATGTGATCATTATTCATGGTAATCATTAATGAAATATAAAAATTTATCTTCATACACATTAATGGGAATATATTCTTCTAAAGTTACTCTCGAATTATTAAGGATGTTCCTCCTATTTTCAAGATTAAATTCTAGAGGATCTCTTAAAACAACTCTCTTAGACTGAGTGATTTTCATCCTATTTACACACCTAAAAACTTCTAAATGAATAAACCACATATCCACACATATAAAAAGAAAATAAATTTAAATTTGAGTAGATTAAACTTATCTAGACTAACCTACTAGAAATGTTCAAATTTTATTTTCACCCTAATTCCCCAATAATAGTGACAAAAACATGATGGGCCCATTAACATTATGGCCTCTGATGGGTATCAATGTTAGAAATTTATTAGTCTCTTGCTATAAATATTTCTATTAAGTCATAGTATATAATATGTATGAGGTAAATCCAACAAGGAATACAAAAAAAATACGAATATATTTTTTTATAAAAGATATCCCTTTTTCATAGTCGTGATATAATTATAGTTGACTATAAAAATTGCATTATAATGTGATATAAATAATTAAAAAGGTAAAAAATTAATTTAAATTGTTGGTTTCTGTATAAATATAATTTTCTTTTCATTCATAAATCCATTTAATTAATTGGTTTCAATGTGATTCTATTTTAATTAATTTCATTATGGTTATAAAAACATTCTACATGAATAAAACTAGATATTTTTATCAAATAAATAAATCATGAGAATTAAATTATGTTATAAATTGATTTAAATTGATTAATACAAATATTTTCTCTCAATTTATTCCTCTCAACCATATAAAAAATCCTCCATTGATAACCATATTTAGAAAATAATTATTAAAGACTGAGATTTTAATGATATCACAATACGATTCCAAATGAAATAATATTCTTTTTGAATAAATTTTATAGAAAATATTAAGTACCCATCCATATACTCTTAACATATCACCTCTTATGTGACTATCACATCATTATAAAATATTAATCAATCATCAATGAACCGAAATTCATAAAAAACTAAAAGTGAAATAATTGATTAAAATAAGAAATTAGTAAATAAAAGAATAAAATAAAAAAATGTACTGAAGGTTCACTAATATTGAAAATAAAATTCATCATAAATAATAAAAAATAATGGAAAAGTATTCTAGAGATATAAAATACAAACTCTGTATGATTTTGGTTGAGCTGATTTCACAATGTTTTGTAATATGACTTCTAGAATCACACTTTCAGAATAAGATTGAGACATATTAAAATTATAAGCACCTGATTTCAATAATTTTACATAGAAACCACACTCCAATATGTTATCCAAAAATCATTTTACCTAAAAAGGTATTTCTAAACACAGGAAAAATTAGAAGAACATAATATCACATAGTAACACAAAACAATAAGTTAATTTATTTATCTCAAACTTAGTCATAGTCCATAGGATAAACATATATAATTTTGTTAATAATAAAAGTTAAGAGAATAATTATAATTTAATTGAAAAATTAAACCAATTTAGCAATTTTTTTACAAGTCTATTTAGTTTATTTGGTGATAATGCCTTCCAATCTTCACATATATCCATCTATTTTGTTAAATACATTGACAGTTACACCCCTTCAATTTATGATCCCATGTGAATAGTTCTGGAAAAAATTACTCTTACATATTCATGTGGTGAATCTTAAAAACCCATTTTAGTAAAATTGGGATATATCTAAGAATTAAATATAGTTAATCCTACCATATACAAATTCTTTTTTTTCACATCTATCATCTATATCTGTTTATTATCTCTTATTATCACTCTCATAAGGTTCTAGAATTCTATTGTTCCACTAACTATTCATCCACTAGGTTATTGTATGTAACTCCTAGAACCACTCCTTCCTGAGTTCCAATAATTTATCAAGAAAATATTTGTCATGTCTCACCCTAATAATATACCACTAGATAATTGTATTCTCAGTATCACCAAAGTCATTTGGGTTACTTAAGTAACTCAAGATTCATTCCATCCCATAAAAAAAATTATTGATTCTCCTTTCCTTTATTCTAGTTCACATAGGGCCCACTATGTCATAATAGTGAATCAAACATCCCCATCCTATGACCATTTTCAATATATTATCTATATTATTACTTTTATTTATCTTTAATAGCTCTTTCGCTCCATATTTAACATGATTCTCTATTAATTGATACTTTAGTGGAATAAAATTTGTTATTGAGTGAAAAATAGGACTCAACACAGGATATATTGAACTTTAACTAATACAGACTAACCTTTTATATCCATATTTCCTTCTAATTTTTTGTAACAAACCCTTCAGTGATATCATATCTATATGTCCTCATCCTTATACATTACATAATCTTGAGTTTTAATCAATAATATAGTTTCTCTCACATTTAGGATCTTTTCACATTTATATTTTTAGAGAATTTGGTCATAACTATTACATAACATATCAAATATTAAAAAGTATCTACTTCTACTCACTATCAATTTTTTCAAAAAATAAAACTATTTAAAATAAAACATGATTTGTTTCTTGATATAAATCTTCATAACATTCATCAGGATTTCTTCTTTCCTCTTACATATACTTACACCATATGGAAAACTTTTCAAAAACATTGGATGATCATACTAATCTTAGTAAGGGTTTATAATATATGTTATGAATCCATTAGTGCATGAATACTTTATACTGATGAAAACATTTTAAAAAAATCATAATTTTCACCCATAAAACATGAACTATTTATCATACTTCATGAAATCATTAGATTCTTATAAAACATCATAGAAATCATAAAACATATAGGTAACTTGTTGAATCTATATCATACTTACATTTTAATTTTCATAGCTATATAGGTAGTAACCTTGATGGTTACATTTAGAATACTCATCATAGTATATTCCCTAAATCAATTTTGGGAAACCTTATTATTTAACTCTGTCTCATTACCCAATTCATTGGAAAGATATAATGGGATCACCCACCCTTTTCTTATATCAGAACAAACCATATACATAAACAATTCCCAAGAATCATAACATGATCATATCATATAAAACAAGCATAATGGAAAAAATAACACTTCCATTTTGAAATAACTTTTCATCTTTAAAAGCCACAAACTCCTAAATTAAAACACATTATTTTAAAATAAAATGGTAAACTTTTAAAGTAAAGATCAATAAATGATACAGACATGAAAGTGAGAAATTATATTCGTGGTTTATTTGATAAAAAAACATTCCAAGTTGTTGAAATAATCAATCTATTTTTAAAACATTATTAAAAAATTTATAAAAGAAGATTTTTGAATCTAATTGTTCCATACCACTTTGAAACTTTTACAAGGAATTACCATTTTAAAAAATTCATTTATATATAAATATTTCATTAAAACCATTTTGATAACAATGACATTAAATAGAAATATTAATTATAATAAATCATCATAACATTAAAACAAGGTTTTAAGTTAAAAAGTCTCGTATATAGAGTCTGAATCGTCATGTACAATCATTATATTCCAAAATAATATACTTTGGTTGATTTCTAATTTCTTGAGAAACTATTCAATTTTATTATTATTTTTATATAACTTATTACCATGTTATAAAAATTACATAATTATTTATGTTCTTATTAGTCATTTTGCCGATATTCGATACTTAAGTCGAAAATGAACATGTTGTGATGAAAATTTTACATGTGCCCATAATTAAATCATCTCTATAATAGTATTTTTGACATAATTATAACTTTTATTCATTAATCATACATTTTAAATCAAACCATTCATTTATGGAATAAAAAATGGACATTGTTATAATCATGAAGACGGTAGGTTGTACGTACGCATGAGTAAAGTTTCCATTTTTTCATTTATCATATGGAAATAAGGTAATTATTATTTTATCTTTACAAAATTATAATAATATTATTAACATATAAATAATAATTTAAATATGCTTATATATATCATAGTAGTGATGTGGGGAATAAAAACGATTTGCATCGCTTCGTGGAGCTGATAGTTCACACATACACATGAACAATGTTATCCTATTTATATACATGGAAGGTAAGAATATAATTGACATATTATTATTTTAAAATGATAAATATTTCATTAATATAATATATAAATATTTATTCAATAATTATAACAATTCCTAATATACTTTAATGCAAAACAAACTATATTAGTTTGCAAGGCAGTAGTCCGCTATACACATGAACAAAATGTTGATTAATGATTTGATGAAATTAGAGATTGATTGGGATGATGATATTAACATAATAAAATCTCGATATATAGATGATTTCTGGTTTATTATTTCAACTTATTAGAATAATATTTACAGTAATTGGAAGAAGAAATAAAATATAAACACTTAAAGAAATGATACATCTTCTTCGATTGATCACCAATTAAGAACTCCTTAAAACCTATAAGAAGGGTGTTATACTAGGAATAACACCTAAATAATGTGTGTGGGGATTATATTAATGGGTTTGGGAAAATATTTTCTGATCAAAATGGTTCTTGAAGAGTGAGTATTATAGAATAGTGGGTACCTTTTTATAGGAGTGGGGAGGGGCACCCTTGGAAAATCTTATAGTATTAAATTAATATAAATTTATTTTTTAATAAAAATGACTCAAAATTGATATCTGTATAATACATTATTAGGATAGCTCAGAATATGATCAACCAATAATTTTTCAACATGTATTTATTTTATTTTAAACCTTACCTTTTTGTATTACACTTAATTATTCTCTTTTTATTTTAATTGTAGTAACAACATTTTAAATATGAAGAGGCAATAAATTTAACTTATATGGGGTAAATTTTATATAATTGGACACTTAATGAACTTTTAGACAATATAATATTCATTTTTTTTATTTTCAAATATTTTTTAAATAATTTAATAAATTGTTATTTTTATAAAATATCCATTATGTCAATTAATACACTATTTATTTCATTGAATTTATATAAATTCCAAACATAGAGATAACTTCTAAAAAACCATTTAATATACTTATAAAATTTCATAGGAACCTATAAAATTCATTTATGGCATAAATATGTCAAATAATATTTATTTTATTTTTTATAATATCCTTTATTTGATTCTAAAATTAACAAATCTATTATTGCATCATCATTGTGTTATAATTAAATGTAATTATTTATTTAATAAATTTTTTAAATAAATTATCATAATTCAGTGTAAAGACATGAAAATTCTATTTAATGTTTTTAAAAAAAATTGTAATTATTAAGAGTCTAGGAAATTTGATGGCGCGTGATTCTGAGACCCGGTGTGCGAGAAATACATTTCTATACTTCTTTTAAGGTGCGCTCAGTAAATGCGGAGGTAGTGTTTTCTATCTTTTGAACTGGTGCTCGGATTAAAAATCTAAGGGCACCACTAAATCCACAGCACTGAGATTCTCTTAAGAGAAACATCACTTCAACCATAGTAGGTCGGGCGAAAAAGTTATATTTTGGAATTTAGAGGAAAAAGTAATAAAATAACTTAACATGTTATTTTATTTCTTTTTCTACAGCGGATGAGCAGCGGTGGTGGGGACTAGTGAATTGTCAAAACAATTAATGGCTTGACTCATCAACTACATAACTCCACCATTGTGAATTAAAAGAGGTTCATTAATTCATTTAATGAACCCCATTAATTCCTGAATGTGTTACTCACCTTTCCCCCACCTATTTAAATAGATCTCGGGGTGGGGTTTTGGAACAGCTTCTTCAAGAAACGATACTCAAGTGAAGTTCTATGAAAACATCCACCGATTGAGGATTGAGTCTTAGGCGGCAATGATCTGGGATTGACGAACTCCAATGACTCCATCCAACATGGACACTCCTCTTATCATAATTGTGACACCTCCAACGGATCTTGAGGTAGGGGTTATTTATTAATTTAAGAAACACCCTCGATTCTATTCCTCTATCTTGAATTTGAGGGAGGTTCATGTGGCGGATTTTAATGGGGTTTAAACAATATCTATGTGATGTATAAACTCCCCTTTGTTATAATGCTAACGCGGAGGGTGTGGACCAAAAAAACAAAGCATAGACCCTATACCCTTTGATTTTCTTGCATGCTTTGAAGTCCGATTGATCTGACTTGAGGGAACCTAGAATCCGAGAGCTGTGCAATGATGATGGAATCCCGATAGGACCATAGGCCCATCCGGAAGGAAAAACGGACCACCTGAGCTAACTCGGTGGCCCGTGGAAGAAGCGTCGGGGATTGGTGCCAGTGGACGAGGGCGGTGGACGAGGGTGGCAGCCGAAAACCGCTAGTGGCGATGGAAAAATAGTGTTTTTTGGCATAGTCGTGGCTGGACAGGTAACCTATAGCGGGCCGGCTACATAGGGGGCGCGGCATGCCGTCGCATGGCGTGTTAATGGGAATCGCGGCTTCACAACCAGAAAAAAGCTAGAAAGGGACCTGCTCCTGCGATTCTAGCAGGTGACGAGCCAGCTCCATGTCGTGCCTCCATTTAATGGAGCTAAAATGCTCTATTAAGCCATTCTGGAGTAGTGACCATGCAACCCCACATGGGTCGCACCATCTGGTGGGTCAAACCACCACAGCCCTGCCCGACTAGGGCCATCCGGGCCGATACCGGTGTGTCCCAGGCCGGTTCGGGCCATGACGGGCTGGACCCAGACCGGGACGGGTCAGGCTGGGTGGGTCCGACCGGTTCAGACCTGACTCGGACACCTCTAGGGATCTAATACTCATAAGTGACCATATCTTGCGAACAAGACATCCATTTGATGAAACATCTATGGTGATGGAATCCTTGGAGCGAGACGATCCTGTTGAGATACTCCATGATAATTTTATAGAAAGTTGGAATACATCTAGGTTGGATCGACTCTAAATTCAATCAGGCCCTCGACACTAAAATGCCAATAACATACAGATATGGTGTCCAGTTGAGGCGACATTTATTGCATTGGAACCCTTATGACGTGACGGATCATTGTGTAACTTATTTTTGGGACTTCGTGTTGGTTGAAATATGACTGATATCTTGAGAAGCAGTTCTCCCAGATTCAAGCATACTGTCAGTGAGAATCCAGTGGCTGGTAGTGAGGCAGAGGTTGGAGATAGCTCATAAGGAGGTTAGTACTGAGCGATCATTTGTGGGTCAGCACATGTCCATCATATGTGGGTAAGATACTATGTGGGTCAGTGCTCATTGATCTTGTGTGGGTCAGCGCATACTGATCTTGTGTGGGCTAGATCTAGTGTGGGTCAGCGCTCAGCGATCATGTGTGGTTCAGCGCATACCAATCATGTGGGTCAGATCCTGTGTGGGTCAATGGTGATTATTTACCTATCGATCCTGGGCAGGTCGAATCTTATGTGGGTCAGCGGGGGTTAGTACCTATCGATCCTATGTGGGTCAGACTCTATATGGTCAGCAGTAGTGCCTCTCGGCAGAATAATATGATATAGCTTCTCAACTAATCATATGTACTTATATTCTTTACTTATACCTAGTTTGAGCTATGACTATTTCTTTATGTTTTGTGATTGAGATCATACTTTATGGTCTTTCCTTTGTGGAATTATAAGATACCTATAGGGGCATCGGGGTCCCTACTGAGTATTGTTATACTCACCCCTACACGAGCTTTCCCTGCACCTTTTTATGTCTTGTGCATAAGACGAGAAGCTTGGCTGAGACTTGAGGGAGCCAGGACTAGGCGGTACATAGAGGAGATTGGTTGACGTGGAGAGCAGTGGAGAAGATTTGTTCCTTCCCTTTAGGTAATATCCTCAATGTTTGATTGTAGAAGGTATTTTTTGTTTTTAAGTTGTAGTTTTACCTTTTAGTTGGGCTTTTATTCCAACCCCTTTATTTCAGTACACACCCATACTATTTTAGTTTTACTTCTTTGTTGTATCTTTTTGTGTTCTTGGATTGTTTTTTTTATTGATTTAAAATCAATTTCTTCCCATTTTAGGTATATACCTTTCCGGTTCTTTTCACCAACCCCTGGCCTACGAAAGTTTGGATTGGGGTAGTCACGGCATGGGCCCCAGGGGATGATCCATGACAAAGTGGTATTAGAGGATTTAGTTATACCAAATAAATAGAACTCTAATCTTTTTAATGGAGCAATAGTGTTAAGTGTTTTGAGTATGGTTTTCAGTTTTGGGATTCCAGAGTTGGTGCAACAGCCGACATATCCAAACACCAGGATCCTGAATTCTGATTTTCGACTCTGTGCACGAAAATGATGTTTGCGTGTGTTTTGGAAATTTTTTCATTGATATCTTTTAAGTTAGCTCACTAGGTATAACTTATTGACCATGGAACACCTGTTTCTTTTTAGGATTTCTCCATGTAGACAGCCTGCCAGTATTCCTGGGAGAGTATACAATGGCGGCCCTCCGAGTGACGAAGCTTCGGTGCAGGGCCCTCTTGTTGTGGTAGCACCTTCGGGTGGTGCACCAGTAGCACCACCACCCGTTGTGAAGTATATTCCACCAGCCCCACTAGAAGATCATTCATACTGACTGAGCACATTGCACAAGTTCTAGAGATAGAGGACTTAAAGGTTTCAATGCGAGATAGATCCCCAGGAAGCTGAGGACTGGCTGGAGGAAGTGGAAATAGTTTTTCTCTTCGTTGAGACATCATCCGAGCAGATGGCTATCCTAGATTCTCGCCTTTTCCAGGGAACAGCAGGGAGATGGTAGATCCTGACGCTCCAGACACATGACAAGTTGACCCTCACCTGGATGGACTTTGAGACCCTCTTTAGGGATGAGTTTGTTTCAACGACTTTGTGCTCTGTGCATATTCAAGAACTCCTGCACTTACAGCAGGGCAGCCTAACAGTAGCCTAGTACTCGACGAGATTCAATGACCTCTCACGATACTCCAACAACTTGGTACGATACCCATTATTTAGAGGCTCAAAACTTTGAGTAGGGTATCTGGTGAGAGATCATAGAATTGATGATATCACTGAATATCCTGACGCATGTTGGAGTGCTCAAGCGAGCATTTTTGGTGGAGATCTTTATAGCATAGAAAGAACCGACGGTGAGAGCCATCATCGGACAATAAGTAGCCGAGTCATCTACATGAGATAGAAAACAGATGACGCAGAGGTCCAAGAAGTCCAAACCCATAGGTGGATGACCCTGGGATACATGGTCGGAAGTGTAGAGCTCGCAAGTAATAGAAGGTCAGCTAGGTGGAAGACTATACTTCACAGGCAGCGGGTAGGGCCACATGGATAGTGACTGCCAGACCTGCCATACCGACGATCAGTAGACGGTCGAGGGATCACTAAGGAAAAGGTATAGATTTGAGTTAGGAGGTCTAATGGGTAGCGAACGAGATAGAGGAGCAGGCCATGAAGTAGGCGGTGGGCGGCGATTTGAGGTTCTACCGCCACCACCACTAAGAGGTCCACCCCAACCAAAGGGAGTATAAGGATAGGGGGCTTGGCTATAGGTAGTAGAGTCCTATGAACATGGCTTTCTAGAGATGATTAGAGGTAAGATTTTTTTCTATCCCACCCTAGTTGTAGTACTAATAAACACAGGTTCCAGTCACTCTTTCATTCCCACAACACTCGTTCGGAGCCCAGATATTTTTATGGAGTCATTGGCTCGATACTTGCGATTAGAGACTCTTATGTGGGAAGATTCGATGATTACACACTGGTTCCGACAGTGTGAGTTTACTCTAGGAGGCGAGAGATTCAGTTGGGATCTCATAGTAGCAGCGTCGATGCCTTACGATGCCATCTTGGGTATGGACTGGTTATCCATAGTCCATGATTAGATTGACTATTTTAGGTGAAATTTTTTGTGTGTTCGTGAGGATGGGAGTAGGTTTACCTTCAATGGTTAGAAGAAAAAAATTGCAACACAGGATGGGATTTCTCGGAGGAGGGTTCAGCCGATCACTCCCCAGTTGGCTAGCCTCACCATCGGAGCAGTTGGCGTGGGGAGTCTAAGTTATCTTGTGGTGGTGGATCAATATACAGATGTCTTTCCTAATGATGTTCTGGGACTATCTTTAGCTAGATAGGTAGAATTTTACAGCGACATGTACCCTAGAACGGCACTGATATCTACACCAACATATCGGATGGCTCCTGTGTGGCTTCGGGAGTTGCCGGTATAGTGGGAGGACTTGCAGTTAAAGTGGTTCATAAGGCCCAGTGTTTCTCCATGGGCATACCCAATCTTGTTCGCCAAAAAGGTGGATGGGAGCATGAGGATTTGTGTAGACTATCGTCAATTGAACCAGGTGACCATGAAGAACAAGTATCCAATATCGATGATTGATTATCCTTTCGTCCAACTAAAGGGAGATCAATGGTTTTTGAAGATAGTCCTTAGATTAGGCTATCATAAGCTCAGAGTACGGGTCGAGGATGTACTGAAGACAACCTTCAGATGTCGGTATGGCCATTATGAGTTCTTGGTGATGCCTTTCGGTGTGACCAATGCTCTATCAGTATTCATGGGGCTCATGAACAGGATCTTTCAGCCATACCTTGATCGGTTTGTGGTGGACTTCATTGACAACATCTTGGTATACTCGGTGTCATAAGAGGATCACTCCACGCACCTACTGATAGTTCTGGATACACTCTAAGATCACCAGCTTTATGGAAAGTTGTCGATGTGCGGGTTCTGGATACAGGAACTCCACTTCCTAGGGTATGTTATCATGAAGGATGGTGTTTTTGTGGATCTGGAAAATATAGAGGCAATTATTTCTTGGGAGCCACCCAAGAGTTTGATCAGGGTGTAGAGTTTTCTAGGATTGGCTGGGTACTACCGGAGATTTTTTTTTAAATTCTCCAGGGTAGTGGCACCCTTAATATTCTTGATGAAGAAGGGTCAGTCTTTTTGTGGATAGAGAAGTGCCATCAATGTTTTCAGGAGATGAGGCTGAGACTGAAGAGTGCCCCTATTTTGAGGCTACCAGAAGAGGGTTTTGGGTACGTAGTTTATTGTGATGCATCAGGGAATGGAGTGGATTGTGTCCTGATGCATGAGCAATATGTGATCACATACGGCTCACGGTAGTTGAGACAGCATGAGCAGAACTATTCTACCCATGGCATGGAGTTAGTAGTAGTGGTATTTGCACTGAAGATGTGGCTACACTACTTTATGGGTGAATGGTTTACTAATTACTCTGATCACAAGAGTCTCGGGTATATCTTCAAACATAAGGAAATGAACCTGAGACATCGATTATGGATAGAGTTCCTCCAAGACTATGACATTGACATATTCCATACTCTTGGGAAGGGGAATGTAGTAGCAGATGCACTGAGCAAGAGGTGTGGCCTATAGTTTCTGAGTGAGGCGATAGAGCAGCTAGCCGCATTGCAGATGTCCTTTGTGCACAGATATAGGGCAACTTACCTCCATTCTATGACTATCACTCCCCCACTTTTTCAGAGAGTTTGGGAGGCACAAATTGGGGATATGAACTATGAGGCCCGACATGCTCATATATCCTCAGGACAGGCTCCTAATGGATTTTATAAAGGTGTGGAGCACATCATCCTCTTTAAAGGACACAATATGGTACTAGTGACTCTTCGAGAGGTGGTGTTGAGGTAGTTCCACACATCCCCTTTGGTGGTACATCCAGCAGTAGCAAATATGTACCAGGACCTTGGGCGTTAGTACTGGTGGCTAGGGATAATGAAAACAGTGGCAGAGTTTGTATCACGATGCCTCACTTGTAAGAATGTGATGGTCGGGCATCAGGTACCAACAGGCTTAGCTCAACCACTGGAGGTACCGGAGTGGAAGTGGGATGGTATATCCATGGAATTCGTGAAAGGGTTACCACATATGTCTAGGGGGCATGAGACCATCTGGGGATCTTTGACCAACACACCAAGTCACCCACTTCCTACCCATCCAAGAGTGGGGCTCAGTAGAGATCTAGGGACCCCTCTACGTGCAGGAGATATTGCGACTTAAAAGAGTTCTATAATCGATCGTCTCAGATTGTGACACACGTTTTATCTCCCTCTTGTAGAAGGGATTTCAAGAGGCGTTTGGAACTCAACTATGCATGATCACCACCTTTCACCCTCAGACAGATGGTCAGACGGAACAGACCACACAAACACTCGAGGACATGATTTGTGCATGTGTCTTCGATTTTGGCCATAGTTGGGAGGAAAACTCGCCACATGTGGAGTCTACATAAAACAACAGTTATCACTCCACCATCGGCATGGAACCATTTGAGGCCTTGTATGGGCATCTATATAGATCAGATCATTGCTGGACAGACCCAGGGGAGTCTGCACTTATGGGTTCAGAGTTGGTAAAAGCTACCACATAGAAGGTGTGGTTCATCTAGGAGTAGATAAAGACTGCACAAAGCCGGCAGAAGTATTATGTCGATAGAATACGAACACCATTGGAGTTTGAGGAGGGATACCATGTCTTTCTACAGGTCTCACCCCGACTAGTATTACAAAGGTTTGGCCGGGGAGGAAAGTTATCTCTATGGTTCATCAGACCTTTCCAGATCCTCAGTAGATTAGGTGGGGTGGCGAACTGTCTAGATCTTCCGCCACAGATGCACCACATGCATAATTTTTTCCATGTGTCCCATATAAGGAGATATGTGCATGATACATCAAATGTTATCGACTCAAGAAAGCATGACATCATAGATGGGGCGATGTTTACAGAGTTCCCGGTGGAGATAGAGGATCGACAAGTAAGGTTCCTTCATGGGCGATTTACTCCTCTGGTGCAAGTTCGTTGGCATTATGGGAATATCTAGGAGAGCACATGGGATCGGGAGGCTCAGATGCCTGATCAGTACCCCCATTTGTTCCCCTAGTTTTGTTATAGCTTTTAGGGACTAAAATCCCTAAGATGTGGAGAATTTAAAGACACGAAAATTCAATCTAATTTTTTTAAATATTTGGGATTATTATGAGTTTGAAAAATTAGATGGTGCATGATTCTGAGGCCTGTTTTTCCTAGAATGAATTTATAAACATTTTTTAACGAATGTTCAGTAAATGCATGGGTGGACTTTTATATCTTTTCAACTACTTCTCATATTAAAAATCCGAGGGCACCATTGAATCCATAGTGTCAGGATTCGATTAAGGGAAGATTCAATTCAACCACAGTAGGTTAGGAGAAAAAGATGAATTTTTGACTTTATAGAAAAAATAATAAAATAACATAACACATTATTTTATTTCTTTTTCTCCAGCGGATGAGTAGTGGTGGTATGGACTGGTGACTTGTCAAGCCAATTAATGGATTGATTCATCAACTACTTCACTCCACCGTTGTGAATTAAAAGAGGTTCATTAATTCATTCAATGAGCCTCATTAATTCCTTAATGTGCTACTCACCTTTCACACTCATATCTAAATGGAGCTCAGGGTGGATTTTTCGCACAACCTCTTCAAACAAGGAAACTCTGGTGAAGTTCTATGGAAACATCCACCGACAGAGGATGGAATATCGGGTGGCAATGATCCAGGATCGACAAACACTGACAACTCTATCCAATGTGGACGCTCCACCCATTGCAACCATGACACCTCCAACGGATCTCGAGGTAGGGGTTGTTTATTAATTTAAGAAACTCCCTTGATACAATTCCTCATTCTTAAATGTGTGGGAGTTTGTTGTGGTGTATTTGAACGAGGTTTAAACATTATCTATATGATGTATGAATACCCCCTTGTTATAAAGCTGACGCAGAGGGCGCGGGCCAAACGAACAAGGCTCAGACCCTCCGCCACTTGATTTTCTTGCATTCTTCAGATGAGGCTTTTTCCAACTTGAGGAAACCTTCAATATGAGAGGCACGCGATGACGATGTCATCCCGAGAGGACTGTAGGCGTGTACGGAAGGAAGAATGGAACACCCGAGCTCACCCGGTGGCCCGTAGAAGAACCGTTGGTGCAGAATCGGCACTGGTGGATGAGAGTAGTGGTGGGAAACTACTGCCCGTGGTGGAAGAGCGGTTCCATGGTGTCCAGACAGTTGACTAGCAGTGGGCCAGACGTAGAGGTGGAGGCGGTGTGTCGTTGCACGCCTCATTGAAGGGAGTCGCGGCTTCATAGCCGTGACGGAGTTGGAAAGGGACCCGCTCCTACGGGTCCCACATGTGATGAGGCAGCGCCATGTGGTGCCTCCATTTAATAAAGATGAACGACTCCATTGATTCATTCAGAAGCAGTGACCGTGCTTCCCTGCATGGGTCGCGCCAGCTGGTGGGCTGAACCGCCGCGGCCCAGCACAGGCGGGGCATGCGAGACTAGTCTGATACCCAATAGGCCAAGCCCACCACATCGTAGCACAACCAGTTCGGCCCAGGCAGGTTCGGGCTAGGATGAGTTAGGCCAGGACAGGGTCGGGTCGGGTTAGACGAGACCCAGACACATCTCGGGCATTAATACACAAAAGTGACTATATCTTGGGAACCAGATGTTTGTTTGACGCACCGTCTGTGGTGCTGGGATCCTTACAGAGATACAATCCTTTTGATATACTTCATGAGAGTTTTGTAGAAATGTAGAGTATGGTTGGGTTGGATCGAATCTGAATAAAACTGGGCCCTCGGCACTAAAATACTAATAACTTACAGACTGAGCATCCTGTTGACGTGTTGTATATTGTGTTGGAACACTTATGACATGAAGGATCATCAAGTTACATCTTCAGGGTACTTCGTGCCGGTTGAAATATGAATTGTGGCTTGAGGAGCGGTTCTCCAAAAATCAAGCGTACTATGAGCAAGAATCCAGTGGCTAGTAGTGAGTTGGAGGTTGGAGACAGATCATACAGAGGTTAGTACCGAGCGATCCTATGTGGGTCAGCACCTATCTATACTGTGTGGGTAAGATCCTATGAGGGTCACTACTCAGCAATCCTATGTGGGCTAGCACATACTAATCCTGTGTGGGAAAATCCTATGTGGGTCAAGGTTCGGTGATCATGGGTGGGTCATTGCATACTGATTCTGTGTGGGTCAGATCATGTGTGGGTTAGAAGAGGTTAGTTATATATTGATCTTGGGTGGGTTGGATCCTATGTGGGTTAATGGGGATTAGTACCTATCGATCTGGAGTTGATCAGACTTTGTATAGTCAGCAGCAGTGCCTCTCAATAGAATAAGATGATCCAGCTTCTCGACTAATCATTTGTACTTTTGTGAAATAATTATACCTAGTTTGAGTTGTTTCTCTTGATTTGTGCTTCTTGATTGAGATCATGCATTGTGGTCTTTCCTTTATATAATTCTGATAGACCTATGGGGTCTCGGGGTCCCTACTAATTATTATTATACTCACCCCTGAACGGGATTTTCCCACACCATGTTGTGTCTTATGCAGACAATGAGCAGCTTGGCTGAGACTTGGGATCTGAGACCAAGTTGTAAATAGAGGAGATTGGATGACGTGAAGAGAAGTGGGAATGAGATTTAACAACTATTTAGGAAAGATACTTGGTGGATGATTCCAGGAGCTGTATTCTGTTTTTCAGTTGTAGTTGTACCTTTTATTTGGGCTTGTTTTCTAGACCCTTTACATTCAGTACACGCCTTTACTACTTTAGTTTTATTTTGTGGTTGCATCTTTTTGTGTTCATGGATTGTGTGTTACTATAGGTTTAAACGAAATTATTTTCCATTTTAGGGATACGCCTTACCAGTGCTAGTCGCCAACCCCTATCATATGGAAGACAGGCTTCGGGTTGTCACTGAACGGGCCCCCGGGGACAGGTCGGGATAGATAGTTAATATTTTTAGATTTATAATTACTATTTATAGTTTAATATATAACAAATATAAATCCATATTAAAAAAAGTTAGTTAGAAGAGTAATGATAATGAAATTTCTTCCATTACATTAAACTAAATGTCATTAATGTCATAATCACACCCATGTGTCTTTCAAAGGCCACTATTTAGACCCGAAGGGTTCTCTTGTTCGTCTATTACTCATCAAGTGAGATTAAGAAAAGTGTTATGGTAATTTTATATTGTTATAATTTTATTTTTACCTTTAAATACATGATTTACCATTAATCGTGGTAAATAAAATACTAATGTTCATATTCACCAAAAATTATTTTGATCCTATTAGATCATGTTTTTCATATTGATTAAAACCATTTATGTCCATTTTTGAATATTCAATGAAAAAAATTGACAAAAATTAATATAATTTTAATCATGTTGATGGAT
This sequence comes from Viscum album, assembly GCA_963277665.1. NCBI lineage: Eukaryota > Viridiplantae > Streptophyta > Magnoliopsida > Santalales > Viscaceae > Viscum > Viscum album. Next base: position 631,547,013 of record OY728138.1, on the reverse strand, counting down.
TGAGGAAATGGGTTGTTAAAAAGTAAAAACCATCAAAAGATTGACATGTTTTTATATCCAATTTAAATTATAAATTTATTCCAATAGCTAATGTCATATTAAATGATAAAAAATAATCTAAATATACCTCAAAACTAATAAAAGGATAATCTAATAATATAATTAAATTATACAAAAAGGCAGTTTTGAATTAAAATGCATTATTTTTTCACTATTCTTTAAAAACAAATTTTATCATAAAAATACCATAAAAATCAACAAAAGTAAATTTTGATATCATTCATCTAAAGAAGAAGTTCATTTGGTCAAATATAACATATAAAAGTTAAAAAAACTATATTCAAAAATGGTTTTCCTTCAAAAGGTGGTAAAACTGCCTTTTAAAAACATTATAGTGTTTTATGCTTGTAATTGGATTTATTCTCATTTTATGCCCCTAAAATTTATTATAAGAAAGTAAAAACATTTAATAAACATGTGTAAAAATAATATATGTAGTTATGTTAATTCACTCCAATAAAATGGATAGGTGTTAACTACCATTTAAAAAAATATTAATAATAATTTATTATTTTTCATTATATCTCGTTCTTTTTTCGCAACATAATATTTCAAAGAAACGATTGTTGTGTGTCGGGTATGCAATCAGAAAAAGCATCCATTTTAAAGTAAAAATAATATCTAATTCATAAATATTAATATATATGAAAATTTATTGTTCTATAATTACCTGGGATGTTACATGTTTCCCCCCTTTTGGAAATTGTATCCTCATAATCTTAAATTTTGGCTCGGTAACTAAGGTTTCACTTTTCAAAATTACTTCATTAAAATCCCACATCATAAAAAAAGATTCAATAAAAATAAAAATTTAAAATAAAGTTTGTTGAGTACAAAGGTCACCTGAGATTACACATACTAGGATTTCATGTAGTAAAACATTGATATGGAATAAAAACTATATATCATGTTGTGATTAAGAGTGATATAAAATATGGTGAACATGAAGTTAACAATCAAAAAAACAAAAACATGTGAGTGTTAAAATGGTGTTTTATTTCATAAGAGGAATACAAAATAAAAAATATTATTGTTTATTGAGTTGAGGAATTATTTTACTATTTGTAATAAGAATATATTGAAATATAATAACATGAAAAGTACAGTTTCATAAACTATCAAATTCCACCACAAACTCATTTTTTCTATAAACGATGAGTATTCAAGTTAAAGTTTTCACACCTGAAACAATGGAATCAACTTCTAGAGAATCACATAATCTACAAAAGATTAACTATTTACTTCTCATATATTGAAACATTATCCAAAACCAATATTGTTAGGACAAGATAAAAAAATCTCTAAAAATAATAATCCATTTGATGATGAAAAAAAACATTTAATCTTCAACATTTCAACTGTAATACCAAAAGATCAGCATAGACCATTGAACAAATAATTATCCTCAAAATTCCTCAAAAATATTGTAACTAATATTAAATCCCAAAAAACAGAAATATTTAATCAAATAATATTCCAATATATGTTTTACCATTTGACTCCAAATAACATCGATCATTATTAATGTCTCATACAAAAAAATAATTTCCAAAATCATATATTTTCCAAGATAGTTTAATCATTTCCAAATAACCCAAATTGCCATAAGTCCACAATTAAATAATATATTCTTCCAAAATAAAATTCAACCATTACTCCTCAAATAAAATATCATAATATTTTATTTTCCTTAGACATACTAGGTTCCCAAAATAGTGAACGTGTTCCAAAATAACATTTATCACTTAATCCCTAAATAATTTTCCTATACCAAAGATATCTATTTAATAAAACAAAAGATCTCAAAATCGACTTATTCTTATTCCATCAACTCATTTAACTAAAAATAAAATGGCATACTAACCAGATACATCGCATGGTTTAGTGATAGGTGATAAATCACTGGCACAATTTAGTTGTGGGTTTAATTTTCATAGCATTTCCCAATGTGATGGGTTTTCACCCTTCCTATGGGTTTTAATTTTCCTAAAATTATTTAATTTTATAACATTCCTAAAATGAGATGAAATTATCAAAAATTACCATAACATGTTTTGTCCTAAAATTTTATCTCGTACCTTTCATTTTGAAACCCAAAATATAATAACCCATAATTACCTCAAAATAAATGATCTTGTAAACCATAATTTTTATTCAAACCTTTTTAATTATTTCCACAAAAGAAAAAATAATTCTTCATCAAATAACATTTTCACATAACAAATTTTAGGGTTACACATACTAGAAAAAAAGTATTCTGAAGTAATCTTATCATCAAAATACCATTAATACTTTTAAACATTTTATCACCCTATAGTCTAATGTAACTCTTGTATCCTTTATATGTATACTTTTTAATCATTCTTCATTATCTGTTATACATTAAACATTCTTTTCTATATTTTTCCTTAATAATTATTTCCTTAATCAAAAGAGCATTAATAATTTTAAACATTTCATCATTATAAAGTTTATCGTTACTCTATAATCATTTATATATAGACTTTTTAATCATTCGGAATTATTCATGATCCTTTAACCATGATTTTCCATATTATTCCATAATACTTTCTTCCTAAAAACAAAAACATTAATATTTTCCTAAGATTAAATAATTTCAAAACATTATTTAAGAAATAATCTATACCTTTCAAAGGTAATTATTAGTTTCCTCATCATCAATTGGAATAGCATTAGGTATTGCTACACATATATTTATACGGTCCTCAAGATCCCATTCTCAGACCTTCTTCTTAAGACATTGATTATCATAATGCCAATACTACCCAAATTTAAAATATTCAATTCATAACTAGGAAATAACTTCTTTCCCTTTAATGGAGTCTACAGATTACTTACTTTTTCCTTGGTAGGTTATTTCTTTATAAACTTCATTACCACATCTATAACACTTTCCCATCACTTTAAAACAATTTCCCAGGTGTTTCTTTCCACATCCTCAACACATACATCATTGAATATACCTAAATTTATGATTATTACCAGAAAATCCAAAGGGATTCATTTCTCTCATATGTGAGGCATCTGAAAAATCACCATGGTTCAAGTGGATAATCATTACTCTCAGTAGTTAGTTTATGATAACAAAGAGATTTCTATTTATAGATCTTATTTCATTTAGTTGCTTATTCATAGAACCACCACATATTCCTTCACATCCATTTTTACTTTGGTACCTCCTGGATCCATCCATTTACCTAAACTAAACAGGATAGTGTGATTATATCACTAAAAACATCATATACTATCTTATGAGGAAGATAAAAAATAAGATATACTTATTAATGTTATCACAAAATCATTCAATTTATCTAAAATAACTATGAATTTTATATTATTCTGATCATTGTGGTTATATATACCTATAACTTATGCTTAAATATCACCGTAACCTCTAATGTTATCGAAACTGACCTTCGATACCAACTATAAGGCCTCATCCTTATACATTACATAATATTGAGTTTTCATACAGAATTTATATTATTTCATATTGAGGAAATTTTTAGGTTTATATTTTTTGAGAATAAGACCATAACTATTACATAACATTTCAAATATTAGAAACTAGACATTTTTACTCACTATCATTTTTTCACAAAATAAAACTCATTAAAATAAAACAAGATTTTGTTTTCTTCATAAATACCTTCAAGACATTCATCTTTATTTCTTCATTCCTCTTACACAAATTATACCTGATGGAAAACATTTAAAAAACATTGGATGAGAATAAAAAATCTCAGTAAGGGGATATAAAATAAGGAATGAAACCGTAAGTCCATGAATATTTTAAACTCATGAAAACATTTTCAAAAAATTATATTTCTCACCCATAAAAAATAAACTCTTTATCATACCTCATTAAATCATAAGATTCTTATAAAACATAATAGAAATCATAAAACATAAATGTTAACTTCTAGAATCCATATCATACTTATATTGTATCTTTCACAGTTACATATGGAGTAACCTTCATAATTGCATTTGGAATACCCATCATAGTATATTCCCTATATTGATTTGGAGAATCCTTATAATTTAACTCAATATCATTACCCAATTAATTTGAGAGCTATAATAGGCTCACATGCCCTTGGTATATCACGAAACCACCTGAATACATAAACAATGCCCAACAACCATAATATTATCATAACAAATAAAACAAGAATAATGGAAAAAATAACACTTCTACTTTGTAATCACATTTCATCTATACAAACCGTGAACTTATAAAATAAAATAAAATATTTTAAAATAAAATATCGAACTTGTAAAGTAATCATCAATACACAATAGAGACATGATAGTTCGCACGTACGCACGAATAACATGATCATTTTTATGTGCATGGACGGAAATAATATAATTGAAATATTATTCTTTTAAAATAATAAATATGTCATTAATATAATATATAAAAATTCATTACATCATTATTACCATTCTTTAAATACAGTAATGAAAAATCCACTATATCGGTTTGCAAGGCGGTAGTCCACCGTGCACACAAACAAAATATTCGTTTACCATTTGATGAAATTGGATATGGATTTAGTTGATGATATTAACATAATATCATCTCATTGTATTTAGTATACTATATTTATTATTTCATCATAATAGAATAATATTTAAAGGAAGTTGAAGAAGAAATAAAAAAGAATCACTTAAAAAATGATATATCTTCCAGAGTTGATCACCTTTTAAGAACACCTTAAAACCACTAAGAAGGGTGTTCTAAAAAAACTAAGGCATCATGAATATGGGGGGGTTTATATGAATTTTTTAGGGTAGATATTATCTAGAAAAAAATGTTTCTTGAAGTGTTAGTGTTAGAGAATAGTGGGTACCTTTTTATAGGAGAGGGGAGGGCCACCCTTGGTAACTCTTGAAATATTAAATTAATATAAATTAATTTTTTAATTATAATGACTCCAACATGATATATGTCGAATTAAAAATGATTATAGTTCTAAATAATCTAATAAAATAATTTTTAGATTCATTTTTATTTTATTTTAGACCTTATATTTTCAGTTTACCCTTAATTATTCTCTTTTAATTTTAATTATGGTAAAAACATTTTAAATATTAAAAGGATAAATATTTTACTTATATGGGGTAAATATCCTATATTTGTACAATTAATTAACTTTAATAACTTATCATAGTAACTTTTTAATTTTAAAATATTTTTAGTATTTTTAAATAATTTAATAAATTATTATTTTTATAAAATATCAATTATGACAATTTTTACACTATTCATGTCATTGAATTTAAATACAATTCAAACATAGAGATAACTTCAAAAAAACCATTTAATTGAATTATAACATGTTATAGTCACCTATAAAATTATTTTGTGGAATAAATTTTGTCATATAATATTTACTTTAATATTTATAATATCATTTATTTGATTATTTAATTAATAAATCTTTCATTTCATCATCATTCTGTCATAATTAAATTTAATTATTTACTTCCTAAAACGTTTAAATAAGTTACCATGATATAAGTAATAATTTTATATTTATAAATACTATTTATAGTCGAAGGGATAACTTATATAACACCATATTAAAATTGATTTAGAAAGAAGAGACATGATTATGACATTTTTTCCTTTACATTAAATTAAATGTTATAAATGTTATAATGACAACCAAGTGGATTACAAAGGCCAAAATTTCAATACAAAGCCACGTTTTAGGGTAGTTTATTGTTATTCTAATATTTTTTTACCATTAATTACCTTATTTATTCTTAATTGTAGTAAATAAAATACTAAAATTACTATTCACAAAAAATTATCTTGATTCTATTAGATCAAATTTTTCACACTGATTAAAAAAATGTATGTAAATTCATGAAAATTAAATTCAAAAAAGTGACTAAAATTAATTTAAATTTAGTCCCATTGACGGATTATGTAAACGGGTTTTTAAGAAATAAAACCATCAAAATATTGACAAGTGTCTATATCCAATTTAAATGTGAATTTACTTGCAATGTCATAAATTTGATTAAATGATAAAAAAATAATATAATTATAAATTAAAACCATGTAAAATAAAAATCTAAAAATATAATTAAATTAGAAGAAAAAGACATTTTTGAATTAAAATGCAATATTTTTTCACTATTTATTTAAAATGAATTTTATCAAAAAAAAATACCAAAAAAATCAAGAAAATTGAATTTTTATGTCCATATTTTAAATAAGAATTTTATTTTGTTAAATAGAACATATAAAAGTGACAAAACCTAGATTTAAAATGGGTTCTCTATCAAAAGGTGGTAAAACTACCTTTTTAAAATATTAGAGTGTTTTATGCTTAAAACTGAATTTATTCTCATTTTAAGCCTCTAAAATTTATTAGAATAATATAAAAACATTTAATAAACATGTGTAAAAATAATATAGGTAGTTCTGTTAATTCCCGCCAACACAACAGTTAGGCGATAAAAACCCTTTCAAATCATAATATTAATAATTTATTATTTTTTGGTATATCTCAGTCCTGTGTGCAACATAATATTTCGAAGAAACCCATTATTGTGTGTTAGGTATGCTATCTGAAAAAGAATCCCATTTTAAGTAAAATTAATATCTAATTCATAAATATTAATATTTATGAAAGTTTCTTATTCTATAATTACTTGGGATGTTACAATATCCTTCCAGACTTCATTTCCACAAAATACTATACTTATTTGGTTGAGACAGAACCTACCGATTATAGTCATTTCATACAACTTATGGTGGTTCCTATATAATAAACTAATATGATTGTAGAACTTTTATGTTTGTCTACATATTTTCTAATTTCATTATCAACACACCCTTGTAGAGGATCATTTATTTTTGAACATATGGTAGGTCCTTTGGAATCATTGAGATACCATATTATCCACTTTACCACTTCCCAGTTCTCCTTTCCCTAGCATCTGAAAAAACTACTAACAACTCCAAAATCCTAAGAAATTAATTTCCTCATATAAATCATGTATTACACTAAATTCTTAGCCATAGATTCATAATGAATATTTTCCATCTATTTTTTCACATATTACATTCATTGTTATTTATCTTGGTATAGTTTGAAATGTCCGTCCAATGGGTTAATGACTGGTTTGGATCCAAAAATTATGAACATTTCCATTTTCTTATAAATATACTCTAATTAAGATAACATCAATTTTATATGATTTATATACCTCTAAATCCTTATTTCCAAAAGTCATTTGGTTTCCTTAATGTCCTTTAACTCGAACATTCTATAAAACTAAGACTTCATCTCTATAATCTATTTCTCATAGAAACCTACTCAGAATTTATCGAAAACTTATAAGATAAGTATGATGAAATTCCCATGATCAAAAATATTTTGTTAGTATAAAAGATCTTAATTTTAGAATATGAACTTATTTTTACCATGAAATCAATAAACATCTAGTTCCACAACCTGGGTCCTTATAGTAATCCATATAAACATGGTTTGATCTTGCACACAGTTCCTCCCACTATATTTCTAATGAAATATTTTTTTTTTATTTAGATTTAATTCATTATCAAAATATTAATTAAGTAAATCCAGCTTCAAATATTATTGTTCAATATTTATACCATCTTCAACAAACATTATAAGCATCATTTATATTATTTTGATCTTAATAATTAGAGAAAATAATTTTGAGAAATCCAAACCTAAATTTTATTAATATACATACATAAATAACATTTCCATGTACTTATTATAAATATATACTTATCTCTTTAACTATTGGAACCATTTATTATGATACTCCTTCTATCCAACTGAGTGTTCCAAATATTCACATGTTCTGGAAGCATGAATGGATTCCATCACACCCTTTATTTCTAAATCCCTTTATTTTGAGTTACTAAGCCTTGCAGCTACCTACAGGACTTCTGGTTAAATACCACTAATATGAAGTAGATAATGTAAGTTAAATCCAAACAATTTCATTATTCCTCTGACTCTTATTATCCACCTAAACTTCTAAGGATGTTCTCCCGCTATAATTGCACCATCTAGAACTCTTCCTTATGCTTATAAACTCGTTGGGATTTTTAATAGTTATAGTCATGGATGGACCTCTAGAATTTTAAATCTATATAAAACACCACATTTTGGAGAATTAGTATCTTCTATAATTTGAGTAGTTATAAAAATAATAAGATCTTTGAGAATTTATTTCAAATCAACCTTAGTAGGCTATGCTGATTTTTTGTTCACGGTTTCATCTTTCTCTAGGATTCAATCCATCCATAATATCCCTTTTTTAAAGTGTACAATTTATCTTTTAGTGACCTTTAAAATGTTACTATACCATAGTTAAAATACAACATCTTCATTATCATAAAAAACAAATAGACATGTTCAGGAAATCTTTTATAAGTTATCCCATTCCTTGGATTAAACATTGAAATAAATAATACATCCAAATACTTTAAGGTAGGTCTCATTAGTCTTTCTCCTAGTCTACAGCTCTTTCAAAAGATCTTACCCCAATGGGGTAAATGGGTATCATTTCTAGGAATGTGGAATAAAATTTTGAGCTTCTTCGCATAACTTCTTGGGAAACACTAAATGTATTCTCATGTTATCAGATATGTCATGTAAAATATTATTCATTCTTCCTAAAAAACCATTATGTTCTTGTATTTTCAGAAACTTATTCTCAAAATGTATTCCTTTCTTATAATAAAAATAATTGGAATAGATACTTTCATATTCTCTACCATAATTGTAGTACAGTCACTTAATATTTAAATGTTCCTCTCATTCCACTATAGTTCTCCATCAAATAAAGGTTCTGAATGCTTCAAAAAATTCATAATAAATGAACTTCCAGTCCTTCTGTGTTGTATTTTTAATAAAGGTACAAAAATTCATTGATCATCAACGAGAAGAAACAAGTACTATTACCCATACATCCATATATACCTACTCCGACATATGGTTCATCAGTTTCTTACCTTCAATATTGATGGGAAATTTTTGTTTCTTCTCAAGGATACACATTTCACATTTTATGTACTTTACACGATCAATTTTTTTTTGTATTCTATTTATAGTTAGTACATCTAACCTTCTCACCCATTTCACATAAATGATCATAACACAACATCAAATATCTAGAAGTTAATATTAAAGTATGTTTTTTGCCTTAAAAAATCACAATAAGTAACAATGTTCTATCCTTAACACATTTGGCCACTAGCTAGAGCCGAATATTATCCAGCATGATCCTTTCACAAAACATGTACAAAACCTACATAATCTAAAAAAACAACTGAAATAATATTCTTCATTATTTCTAGTTTTTGAATTACCACTTGCTACTCTAAAATGTATCTCGGTATAATTTTTAAATTAATATCATTATTTATAACTATCATTAAGGTTTTATCATCTGTAAGATGTGACTTACTAAATCATCTAGATATACAGTTCTCAATGCACACCCTCTCTACTGTTGAGTGAAATAAATTCCCAAAATCAATGATCCATGGCTCTAATGTTTGGATATACCTTGAAAAAATTTCTATAATCATCAGTTTTGGTATTTAGAGAAGAACATTTAGAAGTAAATATTCCATAATTTAACCTCTAATCATCATAATCCCTCTTCAAATGCCCATTTCAAACAAAGCCAACATGTAGGTCTGTGCCCTATTTCATTCCCATAGCTCTTATAACTTTTCACATTTACCTTCTTCTGACTTTTGTTTTTCCTTCAAGTAGAATTTCAACAACATTCAACGGAAATATAAGTTATGGTAGAACCCTAGACATCATTCTTCCATATCACCTTTTTTAAAATTAGATTTCAAAATTCCTCAAACACCAATTCATTTTTTCTAATACTTTTATATATAAAAAGAACCATCACATTATAATATTCAAAAATCAATGGAATAAGTATCAATTCCCACATTATATCATTGAGCATAACTCTAATTAATTTTAGTTAACACCAAATCATGTAGAATTCATTTATATAGTACTACACCAACATTAAATCAAACATATTTATGTCAAATAATATTTTCATCAGAAACACCTTTTTATAATAATATATTTTTCATACATGTTGTAATAATTGTAAATTATTCATATATTTTTATTCACCTCCTAGTAGTTTAAGCTCACATTCCATGACAATTTCATAAGAACTATTCTAAAAGATCATTGGTTAAGAATTTCTGATTCCACTTTATCTATTTATTCTAGTTTATTTTCCTTCAATGGAATCTCAATATTATTCTAGTACAGATAATATTCAACCTGCATCCTCAAAATTTTGAATTTTTTCCATAGAACATTTATATTCAACTATTTATTTCTTCTATCACCAGTCCATTTGAATTTCTATGCTCCCAATGAAATGAAAAATACTAAAGGTTAGAAACCAACTAGAAGCCTTCTACCAACCTCTAATGAAATAATTTGTACATAAATCCCCAATATTCAAAATCTGTCTTCTGTAATCTCACTAGAAAATGTAGATATGGATTTATTAAAGATATCAAGACCCGCTGACAGTGTCCAAATGAGAAAATTATGCTCAAATACATTATGATTAATCACACTAATCTCAGAAGATTTTTTGAAACATGTAGATAAGAAGAAGAAATAAATAATTCACACTAACACAAATTAAAGATTGATTAACATGGTTTAGATTTTTTCCAAATCTATATGAGAAATTAAAATATTTTTATTAACAATGGAATAGAATATAATTAATATAATATTATCTAACTAGAAACTATACATGCCAATTTGTAGACACATCTAGTCGGCTACTCTAGTGACACCACACTCTGATATTTGAGGGTGTCCCTCCACTTAGTAAAATCCAATCATAGTCTCACTACTTAAGCTTCTAAACCATAATGAATAGTGAAAAGAATATGTTTACTCTTACATATAATTTAATAAATCAATTATAGTCTTTTGAGAAATGTTTAGAAATTATTACACATTCATGGAAGTTACTTCAACATTATCCATTCACTTCTTCTATACTTCCATTATTCAGATCTATCATCATCTACCACTATAATTTAACTCTATATATACACTTCCCAGGATAGCTAGCCATGAAATCATCTGGTTCAGTTATAGAACTCCTAGAATAACTCCTTTCACTGTTTCAATAGTTTATCATAAAAAAATTTATCATATCACAACCCATTATGTTAAAATATCTAAAAATAGTATATTTGTTAAAATATACTCATCATGTGATGGTAAAATGAACCATGTTAATATTTTACTAGATAAAACATTAAATATATATGTTTTCATCATGAAAAATTAAAAAAATGAAAAACAATCTCCTATATTCTAACCATGAGTAGCGTTTATGACATGGTTTATTCTATATTACTTTTATTTCAATAAATTGGGTTATTTATAGAAAAATATACAGAGATATGTATATATTCAGTCATCCTCCACAATTTGTATTTAAAAAATGATTATTTAATCATGGCATGTTGTGGTTTCCTTAGTCACGGTTTAGTCAAAATTTGGGTGTGGTCTTCTTGGAATTTTCTTCATATTCCCTATTATTCATTCCGCTACAGCATTTTCTCAATTTCCAACTCAAGGTTTTTGGTAGTTTGATTAATTTTATTAAGAATTTATCCTATTATAACCAAATATTATAATAATCAAACAAAAATTAAGAAAAAAACCAATTTAGGTAGAATAAAATTAATTTTATAATAAAAATTCAGTGAATAGATGAGTATTAAATCATAATATCAATTATGATTGTTGGAAAAAATTGGTAAATTAGTAAGATAAATAGTAATATCAAATGTGTAATTCCAATACTTATATATATTTTATGTATTAGGAGGAAAATATAAACATATATATGAAAATATTTTATGGAATTTCATTTAATATGACTTTAATACTTAATGTCTTGTCCCTTTATCTAGAAGAAATAAATATATATCCATAATATGGGGAATTATCTCTTCAGGATATAAATACTTAAATTCATTCAATAATGTTTTGTAAAACTTAATGATATATACCATAAATATTTTAAATAATTTTATAATAAATATAAATTAAATTAAATTTTTGGGTAGTATTTTAGGAATAGAGGGTTTTCATGACTATCATAAGTCTCCGAGTGAGGGGAGAAGAATATTGATGTTATGATATTTTAAATAAATATATTTAAAACTATCACTAATATGGGATCTCATTAACTCATTAAAAGGATAGTAATTCAATAAATTGTTCACTCATCATCTTTCACATTGAAAATATACCATTAATTCATAAATTTAATGCACATACAATGAAAATGATTTTACTTTATTCACTCACACTAGGATACATGCAAGGAGAATACACATGGTGATGCATCAGTCTAAAAAACCAATTTTCCCACTATTTGATGGATTCATTTTGTATTCATGTTCAATTCATTCCAAGAATCATACACCAAATTATACAAGAAAAAAATTTCCCTAAATAAATTTATAGAATTTTACCAAGCTTATTATTTCAATTTTTAATGGATTTCTCACTACTCACCCAAGGATTACATACTGTTATTACCACACTATTTCCAAATTTAAGGAATGAATTATTATTTAATGTACATTAAGATCTCAAACTGATCAATATAGAAATAATGGTCTCTATCTTCAAATCCATATTAAATTCTTTGTTACAATCTAATTTAATGAACTCTTATTTTTTAAGGATAAATAATATTGAATCCTCAATGAGAGAGTCAATTATATATCTTTAAATAATAATAATTGTGAAAATTCACATCCATACAAATTTCTATGATCTTCAATATCCTCCCATATATTTAAATTTGTTTAAATAAAACCATAAAGATTGAGTTAATCCCATATGTCTTAGTACTTAACCATTATATTTTAATTCATACAAAATATTTTTCTTTTCATTATTTTTACTCACCATAGAGTGTACATGTTCACCAATACTATTTTAACATAAATTTTAGTGCTCTGATTTCATTAACCATTTAATAAAAAACACTATATCCCATATATTTGAGCTTTTTCAAACTTCAAATTTGACAATATCCAGACTAGAAATGAAATATAAATTTTTTAATCATGTTATAGTCAAATTCCAAAAGAAATTTATTATAAAATAGATTCCCCATTTTTTTCTACCTATTTACAAAAAAAAATTAAAATCCAATACATATAACACCCTTCAACAAGGAATTATATCCTTCTGCTCCTAGTTTTTATTCATCATATATATATACTCACATGTATCCCGAAGATCCCATTATGGGGCTCCATGTTTCATAGAGGTAAAAATTAAATATACCACAACTTATTATATAGTTCTTAAATCCCAAAATCTCAATTTAAATTCATACTTAAAGAACCATGAATTATAAAACACCTTGAATCATTCCTAATATGATATTTACACTTTTCTATATCAATATAATTTCATTATGGATTTCATTATGGCATGGTATAATTAAATATCCTATTTTTTCAACCCATGTATAAGGTTTTTGTATAATGGAATCCCTGTTAAATGTTTTTTCATCTATACATTACTATAGTTTACTGATATAAAGATATAATTTCTCTTATCTAGGATTTTTAAAATTTTTCTTATTCTTATATAACTATTAAAGCTTCAAGTTTAATCAAATGTAAGATTCTATATTTTTTGTTTTTTATTACACATGTTTAAAACTACTTTAGTTGCATATACATATGATATTGAAGAATTAAATTATTTATATGTAACTCTTTTTTGAATAATTGTCCATATATATGGTTGTTTAGATCTATATTTTAATCCCATGAAACCTATTTTAGTTAATGGTACTCATACTTAACCTTTGAAATATATATTTTCATCATATGTATCTATAGAACATACCAAATATCTTCATCCATGATCATAATTCCTCCAAAGACTTAATACTCAAAATATATGATTTATACCTCATTAAAACGTCCATCAAATCCAGATCGATCATTGTACTACATGTCTCAATATTATCTCCTCAAATCATGGTCTTCTAAAACCATGTATATAAATGTTAAGCATCCTCCACCAAGAATGGTTTTCATGTATGGGGACCATCTTCAACCAACTTCAAGTTTCACCATATTGGTAGTACCTTCTTCTAACCGAATAATTCCAACCTCATTTTGTTATCAAAAAAATCAATATAAAATATTCTATTTGTATCATTTATCTCCTATAGATTTTGTGGACTATATAACCATAAGTCTATCTTTAACATCCAAAACTAGTGAGGGAATAATTTTAACATATTGTTAGTTGTATTTAACTATAAAGTACTCCTATAATTTTATTAATATTTTTGAATTAATCACATTTTAGTAATTAAGTACGAAATTAGTTATAATTTAAAATGTATTAAATTCTTGATTTTAGTTTTTTTAATAAACATATAATAACTGGGATATATAAATGAAATTAAGGAGATTCATATTAGTAGAAGAATTTTTTGGCACTTTTGAATGAAAACAACTTAATTATAGGATGGTTTTGTATGAGTGGATAAAAAAATTTATACCCAAATGTGATTAGAAGATGTCTATGTGATATTAAACTATAATACAAAAACCTTCATAATATTACTATGAATTTAAATGATTCTATATATGAATAAACAAGTATGTAAAGAGTTATATGATATTAACCTTGTAGGAAATAGATGATGTAAGGGTAACATTGATTGGGAGATTTATTTTTGGGATGAAATCTATAAATTTTAGGGTTGTATCAGTTTAACATGCACCTATATAATATTAAATATGTGTCCCCACTATCATGTAATCCAAAACTATCCCAAGCACTTGATACGATTAACATGAGACATTGACATGTTATGTATTACTAATTAATCTTGCTAAGAAATAAATGTGGATAACATAATGGGGAATACTACACTTATTACCATATTATATAACTAGGGGAAGATGAGTTATTTCATTTCAAATATATAATATAATACATATTATCATAATCTTAGCCTATGGAAGGATCATATTACCAGGGCTTTAAACTGGTCTAATTTCAAGTTTAAGAAATAGAGACAAGCAAGTCATTTAAAATTTTAAAACTAATCATGACATAAGGAATAGAATTCTAGGTGAAATGAAATAAACCATATCTTCATATATGATATCAATATTTATATATTCAAGAAGTTGAAACCAAAAATATTTGTATATCATTCATCCATGGAAGCACTCAAAGAATTAAAGTGAACGTGTGGTAATTTATGAGGACCACCCGATAATATTCAAGAACCATTCTCTTATAAATTATTATAATCTTAGTCACTTGTGTAAAACATTAATGAAGTGGGGTGAAAAAAGTTTCATGGTATGTATTTTGAAAATAAATATATAAATAATGACATGTGGAATGAGATTAGAATGATTGAAATGAAAAAACGATATCATGGGCACTAAAATCACGTCTCAAAAGTTTATCATGGAATCAAGTAAACACAAACTTCCCTAATTTGTCTAACAATCATTGAACCCACTTTGGAAAATGGATTAATCTCAAATGACTTCACTACCAAAAAAATGAGAAGTGATAAGGATTTTAGGTCGGGTCATTCTAGATGTAGAGTAATTTTATTTTCTATTTCATGGTATTTCTTAGTGTAATCCCCATATAATCTCACCTCCATAGATAACTAACCCCATTGTTGTATGATTTAGATGACGGAAAACTATTATAATCATTCAGCCCCTGTACCTCACGAAAGAAAATAATCTATTGATTTTATTGCTGATTCACAGTGTATTGGGTGGATGAATTATAATATTTTATTTAGTTTTCTATTTTCATTATGTTTATTATTGAACATTTTAAATCAGTATTACCTTTTATAATAACATTATATCAATGAAATATTTTGGGTGTTGGGTGGTAAAATGGCATATAGAAATAAACATGTTTTAAAGAAGAAACCCATTATAATTTCACTATATGTGGATTCAATTTTTTTGGAGGGGATTTCCTATAAATTTAACCTCAATGTCTTTTTATTTGATTAGATGTTATGATGTTTCTCCCTCTTTAACATAGGAAAAAGTTCTATTAAAATGTGTTAACAATATATTTGACTTAAATATTTAAATAAATGAAAGAGTAAGGGATCCAATTTGTTAGATTCTTTCATAGATCAAGAGTGACAATGGAATCATCACAATTGAGGGTAGTAATGGGGTTAAGTGGTAATACATTAAAGATATTAGTACTAGTTCTATTTTATATAAAAAATCCATTGTTTACATTCATTGTATTTTAAAACACCATATATTTTCACTTCCATAAATAAAAAAATATATATAAATAAGTGAATAAATTTAGTGTATAATTTCTTATCTCTTTAAGTGAAAAACATGTCATCACCGACTAAGAATTATTCTTAGGGAATTTTAAATTTCAATTATTCCAACATCACTATGATTTTCATGTCCAATATAGCATCATTGCAAGGGAGATGACCAATCAATCCCTATTCTATTTCACCTTGTATATTATATCATTTGTTTTCTAATAAATTGTCATTTTTATTTCGTTTATAAAATCCCATAAATTTCAACATGGAATTTGAAATCAATAATCCATCATAGTACACTTCCTAGGTTATTCCTGAAAAGTTTCTAATAAACAAAGATTTATTTACTATAACCGTGACTCAATTCTATAAGTGTCTTAGGCATTGAGAGAAATTGGATCATGCAACTTGGAGAAATAATTCCCAAAACAATCAGTGTATAGAAATCTATATGGGGTGGAATATATAGATACAACAACAAGTACTCATTTCTCCCATTCTAATAAGTAAAAAGTGTAATAACCAATGAATTTTCTTTAGAGCGGGATGACAAACTCCCTAGAACTGAAGTAAAAATGAAAAATAAGAGGCCAAACCAAATAAAATACTCCCTAAAAGAGTATATGGCACAAGGGAAATTGAATTAATGAAATTCTGTATATTGATGTGTAAAACATTATAGGATAGTATTGATTTTAAAAAAAATATCTAGGGGCAATTACTTGTAATTTTCTAGAATAAATATCATTACTTAATCCTAATATAGATAACTTATTTAGAAGGAAAATATATACTAGATATCAAATAGGATTAGTTTATTAGGGAAAATACAAAAATAAATCCCCTTAGATTTAATTGGGAAGACCCAGATGAATTTTTTTTTATTCGGAGAAAAAAAGACTTGGGTATTAAAGCAGTTTCCTTCAGAGAAAATATTTATAACTTGTTTCCTTCTATAATTTCAATTAATGTTCAATTAGAAATAAATATAGAAACATTAATAGCTGACACTATTTAATTAAATCTCATTGATTTGAACTCATTTTATTTATATTTTATTTGTTTTATTTAGTAAATAGATCCTAAATTTGTAAAAATCAAGGATTGGTCTCTATAGATCTTTTACTTGTTAAAATTGAAAAGAAAAATCACTAGGAATAGTATCAACATTTTATGGAAGGATTGAGCAATTAATTTTCTTACCAACTAAGGCATATAATAATTATATAGAAAAAATAGTCTATCAAAACATCTTACATATTTTAAACCCCATTTTCTTACACATTAACCTATAAATGGGGAGTATTTGATATTTTATATGATACAAGGGACCTCAAGAAGAATAAGAAATTTTTTAGGATATACAGATCAAAGATAATGTCTTGATTTTTGCCCTAAAAATCAATACCCCATTGATTGGGGAAGACACAAAAACTCCAAAGCAATAAGCATGAAAAACATAGAAGCTCTTTGGGGATAACTATAGAAACCCAAGCCCTTTACACATATTATTATAAGAATCTTAAGAATAAATAACCAGAAATTAAAACAAAAGGATCTTAAAGGCCTAGTGACTTTGGAATACTAGATTCATAATATATGTAGGAATTTAAAATAAGGAATCCTTATTTTATTTTCCATTTTGAGCTACTAAATTCATTTAATCTCCTAAAACTTCATATGTTAAACTAGAGAATACATGAAAGAAATTGGTGAGCTAAAAATCCTGGTAAAGGAATAAAAATAATAAATAATCATAACATGTGAATTAAAGTTATAACCTGATAACATAAATGATAAGGTATATGAAAAATCAAGTGGAAGAATAAAATAAATATCCCTGTATCATAAGATCATGGCAACATGGGAAAGTAGATATGACATAAACCATAACATAAACCGAAGTCAATGTTAACTTATGAGATGATATCACATGGTGAATATAGTCGGGTAATGGATTAGGTTCTCTCCAAAATAACATAGAGGATGTCTCATTAGACTAAAACATTTCCCAATGTATTGGAGGGTTATATAATTCTAATACCACTCATCACATTCATTTTATATACATGCATATTCGTGTTATATAAGGATATCAATCATAAGGTATAAACGTAACAATTGTCGATGGAATGAAATTTTTTGGGTAATATTTTCTCATAACATAATCAAAATAGATTAATTAATTATGTAATTTTATATATGGTCAAATTATAATATTCTGATATTTTAAAATATAAGACTATGTTTGATAGCGTATAAGATACGCAACACAGATCCAAAATGAACAATGGATTATTATTATTTAAATGTTATTGTTATAACATAGCTCTTAAATTGGTAGGAAAGAATAGTATTAAATAAATTGTGAAATATATATAATATTCCTACTCATTTATAATGTATTAATTTTTAAATAATCAATCGATTTGATTAGTAAAGTCATTTTATTCAATAGAAACATATTTTCTTCAAAAATGGGATTTATTTCTATTTATGGGTTAATATTATCATTATGTTTTTTTTAAATTTAGAAAATCTATTTTAAAATAATATTTTAATTTTTTTAATTTATCATGTAAAAATTTAATTGTGTTGAATTTTTGAAAATTTTCTAAAAATTTGACTTTTCAATGAATTGTGAAACCCCTTATTTTTATAAAAAATATATTTTCATTTTAAGTATTTACAATGTAAAATTATATTTTTGATTGGTTTTAGAATATAATTACATAAATTTGATTTAAAATATTATAATTATGATTTTTTTTAATAAATATTATATTTTAATTTTTTATAAAACATTTTTTTATTTTGTAAGGACATTTTTCTAAAAAACTATTTTTCATTGTGTTTTGCTAGTTTTATTTTTAAATAATTCTAATCACTTATGTGTTATGAATTTTGAAAAATAAATTCCATATTTAGAATCAATAAGACCAAAATTTTTAAATATTTCCTATTTATTTTCTGTTAATATGAATAGTAACACTAGTAATTATTTTACCACGATAAAGGGTAAATCGGGTAATTAAACACAAAAATAAACATATAAGAACTATAAAATGAAACTAAAATTTTTCTTAAATTTATTTTATGTCTCAATTTTGTACATAAAAAATCTGATATTTTTTTATGTAATTTTCTATCCATTTGGATGAGATTATGACTTTTATATTATTTTATTTCAAAAAATATTCAAACATATTATACTATTTTTTTAATATCTAAAATATTTTTAACATAGATACTACTAGATGTTCTATTCTAAAATAAATTTTATTTTGAAAGATAAAATATTTATAATCATCCCTATAATTTATTATTAATTTTTAGAGAAGAAATCATTAAATTATAAAATTATAACATGCTAACACACTAATAATTCAATTAATATAAAAATAAAATAAATGATATTAAAAATATTAAAAGTAATATATTTTGACATAAATAATTTGATATAAGAGTTTTATAGATGAAAATAACATTTTAGGGATATAAATAAAAAATAGTTTTTCTAGTTTTTTTAATGTCATTAAAGTTAAAGTAATGAATAGTTCTAAAAATTGACATTAATAATATTTAAAAATAGTTATTATGTTATTAAGTGACATAACATTCTAAAAATATTATATTTGGACAAATGGATTGTATGTGGTTTATAATATTAACCATGGTCCATTTATGGGCAGTTTTTCCATTTTAATTAACAATCTTGACCCTCAAATAGAAAAAACCCATGTTGTTATGGAATCTTAAAAATGGGATAACAAGGTGTTAAAACCAAATGATAATGATAAAAATATAGTCAAAACATTAAATTTTTTATTTTATGAGATTATTTAGATCCATATTCATACCAAATTCTAAATAAATCATTTTAGATCCATTTGGTATTGAATAAACTTTTTATTAATTTAATATTTTAAGAAATTCCAGGAGTTCCCCTCTCCTCTATTGTAAAAGGAAACCCTTATTCAAATTTATTCACACATGAAAACCCTATTGGTTCAAAAAATATCTACCCAAATCCATTTTTATAATCACTTATCTTGTTCTATAGGTCCTGGTTTAGGTATAACTCCAAACCTATCAATCTTAAGGGTTTATGAAATTGAGGTTATTTGAAGAAGATATACCATTTTTAATCGATCATTTTTTTTTTATTCTTCCACCTCGTTCAAATTTAATTAAAAAATGGTAAAATAATAACACTAGTATCATAAATATAATTATATTTTATTATTTTAATATCATAACCTATATCAAACTCATCTTCCATCAATTGGGAAACTAAACCATCATTCGTGTCTATATGGGACTACAACCTCACGAATCGATATAATTCATTTTCTATCACTTTTTTTCAAGACTTGTTATAATTATGGAATTAAATTAAATATATAATATTAATAAAATATTTATCATTCTTAAAATATATTACAACTTTTATTTTCTTATCTTTTCATTAACTTAAAAATGATAACTTCATTCGTGTATACATGTGGATGTACTGCCAACTATATCCATGATTGTAACATAGTTCATTTTTCTTAAACACATTTTATGGTTGGTTTTAAACATGAAATTTTTATATAATAATTATTATTATACCATTATTATTATTTTATGTATGATTTAATAATGAATTCTTCAACCATAGTCATAATACTGAATCCATTTCTGACATATGATCTGAATTTCATCAAAAACACCTGACATAAACTTTATTAATTAAGTGATTATATATATAGTGTTATTAAATAAAATAATGGAATAGTTAAGATAAATAGGGTTTTACTTAATTAGATAAAAATAATAATTTTATTATTCAAGAATACAAAGAACATACATGATGAGTCTGACTAAAGGTAGGGGGATTTTATTTAAAAATCATCTCTTAACGTTTCCCTTAAAACCCAGTTTTTCTTCCATACAAATATACTATAAAAATGTTTTAAATAATGTTTAAAACATTATCCAATCAATTAATAAATTCATTTTTACCCATGATTCAATTTTTTGAAAGGAATATTCTCATCATTTTCCAAGTGAGGTACTTTTTTACTTTTATCACAAGTGTAAACGGAATGTTTTTTAACATTTATAAAATGATAAAATCTTCCCATTTTCATGAATAATATTTTATTGGAATCTTCATTTAGAATATTACAAGGAAATTTTCAAAGAAATATTTTTCTTTTATAAATGTATAGTTTTTTTAATAATTGATTTCAATATGGGAAAGGGTATTTTCCTCATGAAATGTTTCAATCAATCTTTAAAAATAATTTTCCACATAAGATGATATCATTTGATGTTATTAAAAGTGAAAATTTTATTTTCATCTAATAAATTAATGATCTTTTCATCAAATAAAATACATATTTCCCGTTTTTTGGTATTTTGGTATTGAAAATTGGCTCTTAAAATAAATGGGTATTTTGATAACCAAATGTGTTATTCATATCAGTTTTAAAATTGTTTTTAAATGGATTTTTGATGAAAATTGAAAGAATAAAATGTTTTATATGTTAATTGATCATTATATGTGACTGGGTGAGACCGATACACATTATATTAAGTGTTGATCCCCATTATAGCTCATGGGTGAGCCCGATATATCTAATACAATGGTTGAACCCAAATACCTTCAAGTGAGCCCATTATAGATTTGGGTGTGACTATATGGTGCTATAATAAATTTGGTAATGAACCTTTTATTTTAAGGAAATATGGATGGAGTTTCCCAAGGGTTTATCCTATGGATTAAGATAGTCTCTGGTTATTTCTAACATGGGTTTTAAACGAGTTATGAAGTTGATGTATTAAGTTTCAAAAAATCATTTTTATTTAATTTCTAATAGTTATATTATTTGTATTTAGAAAAAAAATTGTGTTCCTTTCAAGTGGAAATGATTTAACCATCAACTACTATAAAATAGGCCTTTAACAGCCCTAAAAATTGCCTTTTTCAAAGCTAAATAAGCACTAACAACTGGAGTACTGTTAAAAGCCCTAGTCCTTTATCAATTCTTTTATAAGCACTGATAAAGGACACATTTATCAGTGCTTTCTCAAGTGATAATAAATTACCATTTATCAATGCTTCTATAATTTCTAATAAAGGAATTTTTTATCAATGCTTATAAAAGCATTCATAAAGGGGAATATTGTAGTGTGTTGTTATAGCACACTACCCCCACCAGTGTAGTGTGCTCTAATAGCACACCACAGCACTAAGAACACCAAAAAATAAAAAATAAAGTATGAATAAATAATTTAAATGATGAGAAAACAATCTAGGCATATTTTCTCAGTTTTGGTGAAATGATGCACATTTTAAACTAAAATGATACTTATATATCTTAAAAACGCACTTGGAGTCATATCGGTCATATTGTGCGTCAAATTAAGGTGCGATTGATTCCTACATATAAAAAATGACTTATGGTATTTTTCTAAAGTATAAAAATAATTCTAATGTGTTTTCCCAGTTTTGTGTATGTCGCTTGTCTTTTTTACTAAAATGACATTTTAAACTAGAAACATGCACTTTGACTCATACCATTCATATTTTCTATTGGTTTGACATGATACCAATTCCTATACATCACAAATTACTTATTAATCATTTTCAAAAATTATAAATGCAATCTGAGAGTGTTTTCTTAGTTTCCAATGAGTGACACATTTTAAACTAAAATATGTATTTTAAACTGATAATGGAATCATTGAGTCATAATGCACACATTTTTTATTGTATTGAAGTGAGGAAGATTACTATACATAAAAAATTACTTATGGGTCATTTTCTTAAAGTATAAAAATAATTTGAATGTGTTTTCTTGATTTTTAGTAGGTGAGTTTTTCTTTTTACTAAATTTAATGTCAATTTTAAATAAAAATACACACTTTGAGTCATATCGGTCACATTGTGTGTCATATTGACGTACGACTAATTATTAAACATCATAAATGTCTTATGGATAGTTTTAATAAAGTATCAAAAAAATATGAATGGGTTTACTTGATTTTGAGTATATCACATATTTTCTTACTAAAATGTCATTTTAAATAGGAAACACACACTTGACTCGTACAGATCACATCATGTATCATTTTGATATGAGACCAATTTATAAATGTCAAAAGTGACTTATGAATTAATTTCATAAATTATCAAGATAATATAAGCATGTTTTTTTTGGTTTTCAGTGAGTGAGATTTTTTGAACTAAACTATCAATTTTAAACTAATAATGGAAACATTGAGTCATACCGGGAAAACTGTGCATTCGAATAAGGTGAAATTGATTCCTACATGTCAAAAATGACAAACATATCATTTACCTAAATTATAAAAACAATATAAATTCATTTTCTTTATTTTGGGTTGATCAGTTTTCCTTTTTATTAAAATTGATGTCATTTTTAAATAAAGAGATGCACTGGGATTCATACCAGTCACACCCTACATCGGATTGAGGTACGGTTGATTCCTACATATCTCAAATGAATTATGAACCGTTTTTTTAAAATATCAATTCAATAAAAATGCTTTTTCTTAGTTTTGAGTACATCACTACTTTTTTACAAAAATTTCATTTAAAACTAGAAACATGCACTTTGACCTATACTGAACACATCGTGTTTCGGTTTGACATGAACCCGATTCTCACACATCAAAAATGTCTTATGAATCAATTTCCTAAATTATCAAGACAATCTAAGTGCATTTTATTTTTTTAGTGAGTCACATTATCTGAACTATACTATTAATTTGAAACAGATAATGGACATGATTACCTAGAATAATAATTATTTCCAATTAATATAATTTAATAATTGTTATTAATAGTATTTTTTTAGTTTCATTATAACAAAATAGTATTATACATATCAAATAATATATTTTATATTTAAATATATTTAAATATGATAAATAATATACATTTATATATAATTATATTTAAATAATATTACTAATATAACACATATATATATATATAATTTTTAGGTATATTCACTTTATTTATCTTTGTATTGAATGAGGATTGAACATCATGTTATAGTTTTTGACGGTGGAAGGCGTGAACCCCGTTCAGGTTTATTGCCTATCGAGGCAAGTCAGAATGAATTACACGCCTACATTGACCTCTTTTTCAAATCATATAAAACCAAATAATATTTTTAGTAAAATAAAACCTATTTAAAAAAACCAAATTTTATCCTAAAATATTAAAAAATCATTAACCAATTATTTTATTAATGTTTAATTAAGATCCTTTTATATAATTTCAAGGATAAAAATGAAAGTAATTCAGCAATAACCCTGCCTCCACATCAAATTAAATAAATTAATTTCATTAACATAGATTCAGCTTCAAAAGATACACTATAGAAATCGAAAACCCCCAGGCTACGCAGCACTGCTGTTTTGTATTCTGATTCTTCAATCTCCACCCTCACCATTTCTTTCCCTCCCTTCACTCTTTCGTTTATCTAGTTGTGTGGAGATTTTATTTTTAAGGAGTTGGTGGAAATGGATAGGTCGAGTTGGTAACTAGTGAAAATGTCGAAATAATCACAAATTGGAGGAATTCACACTTTTAGAGAACACAATGAAGTGCAATTGTCATCCTTATCAGCTCATCTCTTAAATAATTATCATTGCATTTTGTTGTTTGACACACATTCTTTATCTCTTGTGAATATAAACCTATGTTTCTTGAAATACTCTAAGAAGTAGTAATCCATGGGATAATTAATTCTCAATGTAGTACAAGAAACATAAAAGGTATGTGGAGAGTCTAAATACAATGAAATGAAATAATATCTATTCAGAATATGAAACATATGAGGACGACAATTGTACTTCCTTGTGTTCTCTAAAAGGGGTAATTTCTCCTATTTGTGAGCATTACACCATTGAAACTAGTTATTAACTTTATATCTCTATTGCCACCATCTTTTACTAGAGCAAGGTTTCAAACAACCATACAAATTATAGAGTGAAGTGTAGGAAAGAAATGGAAAGGATGGAGACCAAAGAATTAGAATACGCAACTACAGTGTAGTGCAGCCCAAGGATCATGGGTTGTTACAGTGTAATTTTATTTTAAGAGTGTATGTTACTAAAATTAATTTGTTTGATTTTATGTGGAGGTAGAGTTAATGATTAATTACTTTCATTTTTATCATTGAAATTATCCATAATAATCCGAATAAAACATTATTATAATAATTTATAGAGGATTTTTTTTAATGTTTTCCTCAATAAAACATGTATTTTTTTAATAGGTTTTAGTTTATTAAAAAACTGATGGGGTTTTATAAGATTAGAAAATGTGGTTGATAGAGGTGTATAATTCATTCAAAATTACCTAGATAAGAAATAAACCTTGACAGGGTACACGCCTTCCACCATCAAAAACTATAAAATAGAGGTCACATCCCAATTGATACATAGATAAGTAAATTGAATCTTCCTAAATATTTTATATATTATATATATATATATATATATTATATTAGTAACTTTATTTGAATATAATTACATTTTTTTATATTATTTATCATATTTAAATTTATTTAAATATATAATATACTATTTAATATATATATATATATATAATTATTTTTTCTAATGAAACTAAAAAAATAATATTAATAATAATTTTTAAATTATATTAATTATAAATAATTATTATTCTAGGTAATTGTGTATAAAATATATTTATTTAAATTTTGGAAAGTTTAATTATTTCAAAAAAATTTATCTATAGTTGCCTAATTATATTATTTTTAAAGTAACATGAGTTTAAAATATTTTAATGGTTATTTAAGTATAAATTATATTACTGTTAATTAAATGTTTATATAGACATAAATTGATGAATACCTAAAAAATTTCTAATTTATATAAATTGATAAATTCCATTCTCCAATGAAATGTGCCCCCTAAGACTCACATTGAACAGTCTTTGCATTGCATGGGTCTGTAAAAAAGACCAACTGACCCTACCCCATCGGCCCTTCACCAACACCGAGCTTGAAGTCCTTATCATTAACTTCAGAAACTGAAACCTATTGTTGTTTTCATTTCTTGGTCCTTCTCTTACAAGAAGATGTAGAATGACCCAATTTCTTGAAGGAACCACCAAAATTGACCCATGATTCAAACCACACAGCCTACTTGCATCAAAATTTCTCCCCCAATATAATCTAAATATAATCTATAGGAACTCTCAAGACATCAACTTCCACATAAATACGAGGATAAATACGGTGAGAAACTGACTAGGTTCCACTATCTGAACATAAATATCTTCCAACAAGATTCCCTAACAATCATATAACCACTGGATTTTGAAAAGTTAAGGGGGCTTTGAGAAACTATTCCAAATCACTGTTGTTGGAATGTTGTGATTCATATGGAACTCATATGACTAACTAAAGATATAGAACTAAAAGTTGTTTCACCTATGGGGGGAATTGGACCAAGCCCTAACTATATCTTCCTCCAAAGTAAACGGAATCATGATAATCCTTTTGTCGATCATACCTACCGCTGATCGATCTTACAGCCCTCGAGACTTTAAGATTATCCTATCAATGGTTTCCAATGAAGGGAGATGCATCTTAAAACGCACAATCAAGGTGAGATTAATAAGATTCAATGTCAAGTAGTACTCTGAGGTCGAGATACAAAAATTCGGAACAGCATTAAACAGATTTGGGACCTTAGGGTGAAGTGATTGAGGGAAAGGTGGGGAAAATCAGGGTTTGAGGAAGGGGAGAATGAATGAGAATCACCCTCGATGGGTTTCCAACATGTTTGGTTTTTTTAATTAGATCATGACACTTTTATCAGTGCTTATTATTTAGGAACTGATAAAAGGAATAACTATCAATGCTTTTTTAGTGCTTATAAAGGTAAGTCTTTATTAGTGCTAAAAATGATGATAAAATCCATATTTTTCAGTTCTAAAACTTTAGCGATGATAAATATTACTTTTATTGGTTATTTTAGCATAGATAATACCTCATCTTTATCAGCACAAAGAAAAGCGATGATAAAAATTTCTTTTATCAACGCTTATTACATAAGTGCTGATAAAGGATTTATAATTATAAATAAAAATTTTGTAAATATATATATATACTTAATTAATATATATAAATATAAATATGGTAAATATATTCCTTATTTAAATATATTTATTATCATTTTATAATTATTTAAATATATAATTATTTATTTTTAATTATATAAATATTTTAAAAAATGAATATTTATATCATTATATATATTTATATCGTTATATATATTTATATCATTATATATATTTATATAATTATATATATATATATATATTTAATAAATATATGTAAATATAAATATATTCATTATTAAAGAAATTTTATTATAAATTTAATAATGATATAAATATATATTATTACACATATTCAATAATTTAAATATATATAAATATTTATTTATAATTATATAAATATTTTTAAAAAAATATTTATTTATTTGTATTTATAAATATATAATTTAATAAATATAGTATGTACATTTTTAAGTATATTTATTTGTAATAATTTTTTTATAAATATTTTTTTATATGTATTTTTTTAATATTGTTAATGAATATCTAATTTTAAGTAAATTCATGTTAAAAATCGGTGAAATTGAATAAATTAAAAATTAGAACACTTTAATAATATTGAAATAATGGATAAGTTTGGTGTGTGTATATTGTATATAAAAATTAATTAAAAAAGTATGTTTGAAATCAATATAACACACATTGGATCTATATTAAATTCAAAAATCAAATGACATTCAATTATAAGTCAATTACTCTATGTAATTAGTCACTGTTTTTAATTTATATTAATTTTTAATTATAAACAATACTTCACTAAATATTATGCATAAATATTTTTTAATATATAAATCATATTAATATACATTAATATATATCTCTATATTTAATATATACAATTTATTAACATAATCAATAATCATCCAATTAATAAAATATTTAATATTTTTCTCGATTTAATTATTTTTATTTTAATTTGTTTAATTTTTATTTTTCATATTTATATATTTAATACGTACTATTTATTAGTATTTATAATTTATATATAGTATAATCAATTTATTCATTTTTATCAATAATTATTTAATTAATAAAATTTGTAATAGTTTTTTTAATATACTCATTTTTTATTTTTTCTTATTTAATTATTTCATTTAATTTATTCAAACCTTTTTGAGTTCTAAAAAACTGCTAATAAAGGACTCATTCATGAGCATTAAAAATATAGCGCGTATAAAGTGCTGATAAATGGGACATTTATCAATGCTAAAAAAACACAGATGAGGTATTACATTAATCAGGGATTTATTTAGTGCTAATAAAGATTCCATATGTCAACACTTATTCCTAGTGCTGATAAATACCAGTACAGTTAAACACCAGCTTTGTAGTAGTGATCTACTCAAATATCATTTAGATAAAGGTAAATTTTTCATGGGTTGTCATATTTCACATGTGAATAATGGATTTCTTCTTTTTAAGTCCCTTAATGCATTTTTTGTGCTCATCCCACATTATAAAAAAATCCATAGGGTTTTAAGTAAATTTATTAATAAATAAGAGATCGAGTCGAATTCCAAAGAGATTTTTCATGAAAATAATTGATATTTATTTTAAAGGTATTAAATTTTAAAAAAGAGGATACATATTATAAGTGTACACTTTTTAATATATGATATTGTTATGTATGAGTTGTGACTAATTTTGTAAAACAATAAACCAAAAATAATCTTAAATTATAAGGTAATGAATACTTCACAAAAAAATCAATACAACTTATTGTTTAATTTTGGGTTCATACCATTGGTATCATATGAGGGTTTAGATAATTTTAGGGGTTAGGTTTTTATTTGAGCATATGTTACAAGTCTTTATTAACTAAAATTGTTAGTATGTTAGGTGAAATTATAGTTATTTTTGGATAAATCAATTGAATTTTAGATACAATAAATTAGGATATCTTATTTTCATCCTCCTTGTAAGATGGTATAATAATATTTTATTTATATGCTGACACTAACCTTTTTGGTTTTAGTCAATGAATGGATCATATAGTAATTAAAGTAATTGTCAATGTGAATAAAAATGGGGTGTTTATATGAATGAGAAACCAAACATAATGGGAGTTATAGTGAGAAATATTTTTGTTATTATTATCCTTATATCATGATTAATGATTAACAACTTGAACATAGTAGAGTTTCCAAATTCATCAAATACAAGGGAAATTAATTCTTCTGGAAGTTTAGGTGATAATGGACATAAAGGTAAATATATTCAATAACATATATCTCAATAATTATGAATAAAGAACCTAGGAAAATTCCGTAAATTAATGAGAAGATGTTTTTTGTGTTTTAAAGGAGGTTATAAAGAAATAATCTTCCAATGAAAAAAAGGGATATTTCAGTTCTCTCCTTGAATGGGAAAGAAGTTCTTCCTCAGGTATCAATTGAATGTTTTAAATATGGGTAAAATAGTAAATATGAAAATCAAGGTCTTATATGAAAGACTCCCAAATAGGATCATCAAGACTGTACATATATCTGTTTCGAAATACCTAATGTCATTATATATGAATATGAGGAAACTATAAATGACATATGAAAGGTATGGACTATTTTGGGGCATTTTTGAATCTTATAACCTGATTCATATTTTTGTAGGAAATAATTATTAAGGAATAAGAAGTAAAATCATGGTTAAGGGATTATGTATAATTTTGATTGATTAAGGTGTTTATATCCAAGAGTTATGATGTAGTGGTGGATTTAACTATGATCGTAAGTTTAAAATCATTAATACACTTTTTATGGGAGTAATTTAGAATACATTTATTAAGTTTTGATAAATGTTTGAGGTATACATAAACCTTATGTTTATCATGTGAAAAGCTTATTTTTAGGAATAATGATATTTTCATTTAATGGATATCAGTTTAAAGCTATGTATAACCTTTAGGGTTAATATAATCATTGCTTTTGATGTAACTATGTGTTAATAAATATTTAGGATTAAAAGTGAAAGGTATTAGATAACTTTTGAGGTTAAAACATTACATTAATTTAGAATATATTAAGGTTATTTTTTAGGATATTTATCACATGTATATGAATTTTACTAAAGATTGTATTTTAGAAAAAGGATAACTCACAATCCGGGTGAAAAAATTTCACATCTGGCAAGGTTGTGAGGCTTAAACCCACCATCGATGGGAGATAAGGTTCTACCACCTGCCACTAGACAACGTGATGTCCTTGTTATTATGAAATTGTTTTTATTTATTTAAATGATATGATATACATTGGTTAATTTTGTTTTTGGACCATATGTTTTATCATATAAAAAATAATGGGATAAGATATTGATTTTGGGATTAATTGATTAAAGTTAACTCATAATAATATCACTATAATATTAGGGATCATTATAGGGTTAATTTAAACGTAATATTATGGGATTTTATTTTATAAATAAAGGATAAATTATCTTTTTAAAGCATATATTATTTTAGTTTTTGGTGATTCAGTTTATTTATACAAATGAATAGAATAACTTAGAGATTATGTTATTATGGAAATTACATTTTTGGAATGAGATAATAAGAGTGAATGATATTATTTGAAAGTAAATATTAAATTAATCATTGAAGACAATGTGATAAAATATTCTATATTTTTGGGTTTTCATATTATTTTGGGGTATTTTGAGGAATTTTAAATATAGTTATTTATTTAATGATCTAGGTTTAACTTTTGATATTACTACTGAATTATGGGAATTTAAGTTCTTTTTCTTTGTATGATGGTATATTAATTTTTTGAATTATCATATCTTATCCTAACCATTTGGTTTTTTAATTCCAAAATAAAATATGCATCGATTTTTTTTAATTTTTTAATTTTTGATTTGACCCATATAATTTTATTCGAGTGATGAGGCATAAAAATGATCTTAAAAACTCATCATTCGGAGAAAAATATGACATTTTAGTGGGAATGTATTAAAGGAGGAAATTATAATTTTCAAGTAAGGGTATTTAACTATTCTATTAGTCCATATGACAATGGAATTTATCAACTTTAGGAATAGTATTTTGGAAATAAAAAATTTATAAATTTACTTTTGTTATCAAGAAATTAGTGGGATTTTAACCAATCACAGATTTACAATTTTGTGATGGTTAAATTTTTAATGTCCATTTTCTATATCACTCTCTAAAAGTTTTTAGGAGTTAATATTTTCTTCTACATTCATGTTTTCACATCCCACTTATGTTATTCATTTTGGAAACCAAATATGTGTTGTTCAAGATGATCATCATACTTCTCTTTCTCTCTTTCCAAGAGGATATTTTAATAACCCTTTTTAAAATTGGGTCTTTTAACAAGTTATTATGAGAATACGAGCCCAATTTACTAAGCTTGAATTTTAATTTAAAGGATTAAATTTCTTAAATGGGGGAGAATGTAAAATCATAAAATTTAAAAAAAAATACAATGTTCTATAGCATATAAGATACGCAACATCTTGCTTAAACAAACAATGAATTATAATTATTTAATTGTGATAGTTATAACCTATACTTCACATTTATGGGA
The DNA here is from genome assembly GCA_963277665.1 of Viscum album. Classification (NCBI taxonomy): domain Eukaryota; kingdom Viridiplantae; phylum Streptophyta; class Magnoliopsida; order Santalales; family Viscaceae; genus Viscum; species Viscum album. Next base: position 631,514,793 of record OY728138.1, on the reverse strand, counting down.
ATGAATAGTATATATGCATTATAAAATATATATATAATGGTCCTACTCAATTATAATGTATTAATTATTGAATAAGAACTTGATATTTTTAGTAAATTCATTTTATTATTCAGAAATATGTTTTTTCAGAAATATATTTTCTTTATTTTTATGAGTTAATATTAAAATTTGTTTTTTGAAATTTATTAAAATATATTTGAAAAAATTAACATCATTTTTTAATTAAACATTTAAAAATTATCTAAGGATGATTTTCTAAATTTTTTTTGAAAAGATTGATTTGTCAATTAGTAGTGAGAAACATTAATTATTATTAAAATATATATTTTAGTTTTAATTAATTAAAAAAATATTGATTATTTTTTAAAAAAATTAATTACTTCCTTTTTATTTGAAATATTACAATTAGGGATTTTTTTAAATAATATTATACTTGAATTTAGTATAAAAATATTTTATATTTAAAAATAATATTTTTATGAAAAAACCATTTTTCATAACATTTTCCCTGTTTAATTTTGAATTAAATTATACCACTACTATGTTTTAAATTTTGAAAAATATATTCAATATTTTGAATTAGTATTTTGAAATTTATTAAATATTTTTATTTTAGATATGGCTAGTATGAGTAGTAAACATAGCAATTTTTGTCACCATGGTAAAGGGAAAATGGGGTAGTGAATGTTAAAAATAAAATGATAAGGACTATAAAATGACCATATAATTATTATTAATTTTACTTTATTAGTAAATTTATTCCACAGTTATCTATGATTTGATTTTATGGAATTTTCTACCCATTTTAATGAGATTTTGACCATTATAGTATTTTATTTCAAGAATAGCCAAACAGGTTACACTCTTTTTTTGATAACTATAATATTTTTCACATAGATATTAATAGATGATATAATTGGTTGTAAATAGTATATTCAAATTTACTATATTTATCATCGTCATGGTTATTTAGTTTTAATTTATAGTAAATAAATAATTACTTTAAAAATTTACACAACACTGACGCACTAATTATCTATTTAATAAAAAAATAAATTATATGACATTAAAAATAATAAAATTAATATATTTTTAGCTAAAAAATCTGATAAATTAATATTATATATTTCCAGGACATGTTATAGATATAATAAAATATTTTTCCCAAATTTATATCTTTTCATCTTGTTATTATAATCAAAGCATTGAATAGTTATAAATATTGACAATAAAAATATTTTAAAATAAAAAATATTTTATTAAATGATATTAAATTATAAAAAATATATATTTATAATAATTACTATTATATGTTTTATAATAAACACCATGGTCCATTTATATGTTGTTTTTTCTATTTATAATTACTATCTTGACCCTCAATGTGTTAAACACCTTCTTGCCACGGTATGTTTAAAATGGGTTAACAATGGGTTAAATCCAAAATATAAGGATAAGAATAAAATAAAAACTTGTATTAATTGTATTATATGAGATTATTTCTACCAATACTCATCCTATATTCAAAATAAATCATTCTGGCTCCATTTCGAATATAATATTAATTTAAATTTACTTAATAGTTTGATAATTTCCTAGAGTGCCTCTCCCCTCTCATGGAAAAGGGGACCACTTCATCAAATTTCTTACTCACAAAACCCCTTTTACTTTATCCAATATCTTCCCAAATCCTTTAATATAAACCCTCTCTTAATTTTATAGGTCTTGTTTTAGAAATATCATCAACCCTACTAATCTTAATGTGTTATGAATGGGAGTTTAATCAAAGAACAGGTATTGTTTTTAATCGAGCATTTCTGTTTTATTTCTTCTTACATATCGTTGAAAATATATTCAACCATGATAAAAAATTAAATATAGTACTCTAAATATACATTTATTTTATTATTTTAATATTATAACCTATATTTATCTACTCTTCCATTAATTGAAAATGTTTTTTTAAGCAAGTAGAAAAATAACATAAGTTTGTTATTCAGGAAGACAAAGAATGTGTGTGATGAGTCGAACTCAAGATAAGTTAATTTCTTTTAAAAATTATATTTTAAAATTTCCATTAAAATTTTCTTTTTCTTCCATACCCGTACGTTCTAAATAAATTTAAATAATTTTTTTATTATTATCATATAAATCATTAAAGTCATTTTTACTGAAGTTTTATATTTTTACAAAATGATGTGAAGGGAATATATATATCATTTCCAAATGAGGAACATTTTTAATGTTACCAAATGTTTTAAAGGAAGGTTTATTTTAAATTATACATAATGATTTTATTTTCTCACCACCATTAATAATCTTCTATTTGAATCTTACATAATAATTTTATAGGGGTATTTTCAAAGAAAGTATTTTCTTTTATAAATTGGAATTTTTTCAAATAAGTGATCTAAAAATTAGAAAGGTTATTCTCCTCATGAAATGTTTCATGTTATCTTTCAAATTAATTTTCCAAAAAAAATTACATTTATTAATGTTACCCAAATTGAAATGCGTATTTTCTTCAAAAAACAATTGATCTTTTCTTTTAATAAAAACCCACAATCCCTTTATTTGTGTATTCTTATATTAAAAAGTATTTTTTAAAATAAAAGTGTATTTTTATTTACAGATTTTTTTTCCATGCGGGTTTTAAAAATTTTTTTAAAATGTTTTTAATGAAAAGGTGTGATCAAAAAATATTTCATATGGTACTCGATCATTATATGTGAAATGGGTGAGCATGAAAAAAGTTTATATGAATGGTTAAGCCATATTGTAGAACATAGGTGATCCCAATAAATCTTATAATTAGGGTTCACGTATATAGAACTTCTTGAGACCTTTATAACTTTTGGTTCCCCTAAATAGATCTCTAATTCAATGGGTAATGTACCTTTCCTTTTGAGTCAAGGAGGAGGAAGTTATTGAAGGGATTTATCATAAATATTTAACTAGGATCTGGTAACTTCTAATACAGGTTTAAAAAGGGTTATCAATGTGAAGATATAAGTTTCATAAAAGGGTTATTATTTTCTTGTTATTAGTTTTAAATTTATTATTTAGAAGAAAGTGTGTGTTCTTTTCATGTGGAAATGGTTTATTTCATCTTCTCAAAGATCATCAAGATAAAGGTAAACATTTCATGGGTTTTTATTTTTTAGTAGGAATAATGGACTTATTATTTTCTATTTACCTTACTAAGATTTTTGTGCTCATCCAAAATTTTAAAAAAGAAAATCTCATGAGGTTTTAAGTATGTGAAGGAAAAAACAGGATATCATGTTTAAATACAAAAATATTTTCATGAAAAGAATTAATTTTTTCTCAAGGTTTTATAATGTGAAAAAAAATGGATATAGATTATATTTCTCCCCTTTTTAATATATGGGATTGTTATGTAATATTTATGCCTTAATTCTATAAAACTCTAAACATGAGAAGATTTATAAATGTAAGAGGATGATTTCTTAACAGAAAAAATAATATTATGTAATGTTTAAGGCTAGGTCCTTTCACACAAGTAATGTAATACCACATAAAATTAAGGTTGAATAAGATAAGTATACATGTAAGAGACATATATAAAGAAATTATAATCATTCTATAACATTAATGTGATAGATAGTGAATTAGATAGAGAATGGTCATAACTCGAAGAAAAGGTTAGGATAGAATGATCTCTTACCTTGAGCTCAATTTTTCATGTATATTATTTATTATCCTGATAAATAAACTTAATTTAATTATTTAATTTTTGAATAACTACTTTAAATCACATTATTCAATTTATTTTATCAATTACCATTCCATATTAATGTAATTAACAAATTAATTTTATGTCGGTCATTTTAACGATAAATGGATCACATGTCCAAAATCACATTACTAAATTGAATATGATCGAAGAGATTATTAGTTAATCATATCCAAAATTGTAACCAGTAAAAATAATAATTTTTATACATAAATTGTACTTTTTAATTAACATAAAAAATATGGTTTTTAAAAATTAACTTTGTTACAATCATAGAGATTCTAGGTCATATGTACGCATGAGTAATGATTCTAGTATTTTGACAATAATGATGGAAATATGGTGAGTATTATTTTATATTTATGGGATTATAATTAAATAATAAATATAATATTATTTATTTTAATTCCCTTACACATATTATCCATGTGATGCTGTAATAAAAACAAATCATATCGCTTTGTGATGTGGTAGTCCATCATACACTTGAACGACATTATCATTTTTTCAGTGAATGATAAGTTAATAAATTATATGATATATTTCATTTAAATAACTTTTAATATCTCGCTAATATCATAAATAAAAATAAAATTAAACACTATTACTTTCAATTTAAATATTAAGTGAAAAATGGATCACATCAATTAGTGAGGTGGTTGTCTGTTTTACACACGAGCGATGTTATCATATTCTCTATGGAATGAGAGGTAAGAAGTTATTTATGATATTATAATTATATAAGTATAATTATATCATAAATATAATATATAAACATTATATACATCATTATATCCTTCCATGATATTCTGTGATGGAAAATAAATTACGTCGGTTAGCGAGGTTGTAGTATGTCGTACAAACAATCAATACTTTCGATTCCCATTTTATGAAGAAGGATATAGTTTTAGGTCATTAAATTACATAAAAAAATAAAATTATATGTAATATACTAAGGTTATTATATCATCATGATTTAATAATATTTTAATGAGGTGAAGGAATAAATAAAATTAAACGCTCGGTTAAGTACAATATATCTTCTTGAGAAAAATTCCTTTGGTTTGTAGTAAAAGCCTTACTAGGTTGGATTTATGAAAAAAAGGATAATATGATCATGGTAAGGAATTAGAGAAATTATTTGGGATTTTATTTTCCTAAAAATGTGTTTTTTAATTGTGTAAGGTAAAAGATAGGGGTTGAATTTTATAAGCAGGGCAGATGACACACTTGGATGTTTTGAAAATAAAGAATTCCACCCATAATTTTCTCACACAAAAAGACACCAAAATAGACCATTTTATAACCTTAGAAGTGATATGGTATAAATATGACCACAAAATATGAATTATAATAGTTTTAGTTCATTTTTAACCCTTATTTTTTTGGTTTCACTCCTAGTAAACTCGTTTTTACCCCAACTACAGTAAATATTTTTTATTTTTTTCTATATTTATAATGGTCCAATATAAAGTTGAACATATTAGATTATATATTTTATTATGATTCAAAATATAAAATACATTTTTACAAATTATACTCACATAAATTGCTAAATTTAATTTCAAATTAATCCCACGGATGTGTTGAAAAAAGAGTTTTCCAAAAGAAAAAATTTCAAAAGTAAAAAATGTTTTCATATAAAAATTAAATATTAAATTGTTTATTATTAATTAATTTGAATTAATTAATATATAATTAAACTAATTTTACTTTTAAAACCATGTTAAAAAATGGTTCTATTCAAATATTTAAATTAAAATGAATCTTTTAATAAAAATCAACATTTTCCCTATTCATTAAAAAATGAATATTTATAGAAAATCCAAAACAAATAAGCCTAAGATAATTTTTAATTTATGATTTAAAAAATAAATTTAATTTTTTTTAAAAAATCTATGATTAGTAGAAATTATATTTATATTATGTCTTCAAAGGGAGACTAAAGAGCCTTTTCGAAAACTACTTTTTTAATAAACATTTTTTTTTCTTTTAAGTTGTTCTTAATTTAGTTATAGTAAATATATAACCTTAGAATTTATATTATAAATCTGAAAAACATATAATTTTATTAATTAATTTTGTCTTATTCTTACCCACAAACTTAATGTCAAGGTTATAATGGCCATGTTTAAATAACAGATCATCGTTTTCTAAGCCTTGTGTTGCGTGCATCACAATCTATAGAATATATTATATTTATTAAAAAATAAGATATATCATAAATTTTTGGAGTGTTACATTATTCTCCACTTAAAAATTTTCTCCCTGGAAAATTCATATTATATGCTAATGTGGAAACATGTAATTGTACTTCTACTTCATTCCTCTTTATGTTCCCAAGTTGTGTCCTCAAACTTATGGTTTCTCCACAACACTTTGACCATGTGGGTTATCATTCTCCATAGAAATATATCTCTATGATAAAATATCTTAACCAATTATGCCTCATATGAAAGGTATTTATCCAATAGTACCATCACTTTATTTATTACTTATGATGGGTCTCGTATATACTTCCACAAGATGGGTATATTGAACACATCATGTATTTGAGATGGGATAGGTGGGAGTTCTAGTCGGTATTCCACCACTTAGATGTGATCAAGGATCTCAATGGGACTGATGTATCTAGGACTAATAATTCCCTTCTTACAAAACCTCATAACTTGTTTCAATGGAAAAATATGGAGGAAGGCTTCTCTATAACCTTAAACTCCATGTCTCATCAACGGTTGTATGCATAGATTTTCTACTGAATTTTCATGGATTTTATGTGATGCTTAATGGTTTATAAATTATACATTATCTCTTGAGAATTATTAGGTCCCATAATCTTCCAATCTACAACTTCATCCTAACATGATGGAGTCTGACATTACTTCCCATATAGAGCCTTATAAGGTCTCATTTGAATGTTAGAATGGAAAATGTTGTTATATTATAACTATACAAGGATAATTTTATGATCCCAACATCCTTGTAAATAAAATAAACATTAACCTACCATATCCTCTAGAATTTATATCATTCTATAATATTAAACCTCCATTTGAGGGTGTTAGAAGTACTGAAACTGTGTTATATATCCAACACTTGTGAAGGCTTCTCTATAACATTAAGGAAAGCCTTAGATATCAATAAGATAAAATATATAGTGTCACTCCATGAAATTTTACTATATATATTATATATATCATAGTGATTTGGTCGTGAGATAAATCTTCCTTGATAGCAATTAAAATTTTGAGTTTCTAAGATGATCGACTACAACCCAGATGGCTTTATTGCCTTTAGGTGTCTTGGGGAGACCTTTGAAAAAATATATGGTAATTTTTTCCTATTTCCATATTAGAATGGTAAATTATTTCATCATTACAATATACTTATATTCTTTATAATTGAATTATTATCATAACAATCATTGAGATAAAAATTCCACAATCTTCCTCTTTATGTTATTCCCCAATATTTTTTTCTTTAGATCTCTATATATCTTAGTGATTATTAAAAGAATAAATAAGTATGACTTATGCACATCATACAGAAGCTCCCTCTTCATCTATGGTTTCAATGGGACACATATCTAGGTTCCAACCCTTGTAACCCATTTTAAGCAATGTTAAACTCCAGAATAGTAACTACCTTCTTCTGTCGCACCTCATCCTCTTTATGAGCCTCTTTGATCCTCTCATGAATGGATCCTTGAGTAATTATTTAATCATGGTAGGATAAAAGTCCTTTTATTATTACAATATCCATCCTTTGAAAATATAATAATATTTGATCCTTCTCAATTATCATCATTGACAAAATTTCCAGATCCTTTTTACTAAGATCATCTTCCACATTTTTTGCTTTCCCAAATACAAATGGATTAAGCAGTCATAGTCCATGATCATCTCTAAAAAAGTTATTGTTTCTTGTTAATATCCTTCTATGTGAATATATATTTGAGGCTCTCTATATCAAAATATATTTCTCACTTTTCCTCAGAGAGATAATGTCACCCCATCTTAAACTTAAAGATCAATGTAACCAACTTCATATCATGTGTTGGATAGTTCAAATAGAAAACCTTGAGGAATATATTATCACTTTATCATTAAACGTTATTAAAAATCCAAAAAAAATATTTAAAGATTAATTTTATACCATAAATAGTTCCCCTCCTGAGGGAAATGTAAGTAATAGCGCCTTGATATGCCTTTTTTTAACTCTTAAAAGCTCTCTTCACAGTCATTGGTCTAGAAAAAATTATTCCCTTCCATGTTATCATGGATATTGGGTTTGAAAAACATGAAAGTTTTTTCAAAAATAATCTATAATACCCAGTTAGTCAAATGAAACTATGGATATCCATTAAAAATGTTGATCTAGTCCATTCCTTGATTACATTTATCATATAAGGGTCCATGGATATCTCTTTACTGGTCATAATATATCCTAATAATGATACTTCCATCATCTAAAACTCATATTTACTATATTATTCATTGATATTATTGTTTCTTAATGCATTTACCAGAGTATTGAAATGGTTCTCAACTCCTCATTTAACTTGAATTATATCATTATATCACCTATAATGACAACCAAAAAAATTAAAGGTGATCTCTAAATAATCTATTCATTATTTCCATAAATATTTATGGACAATTAGTGAGTGTTAATGGAATCACTTTGAACTCCTAATGTCTATACCTTGTTTGAAAGGAACTTATTTAGAATATATTCCTTATTCACCCTAAATTGGTGATATCTTGGCTGAAGGTCCACTTTTGAGAAATATTAAGGGCCACATTGTTGACCAAACTAGTCACCTATCAATGAGGATGGATACTTATTCACTATCATGATTTTGTTGATTTCAAGATAACAAATATTGAGTGGAATTGACCAATCCTTCTTCTTGATAAGGAGGACTAGTTCACCCCATGGTTAATCACATGGCCTTATATATATTTTTTTCAAATTCTTCTGCAGTAGCTTCTTCAAATCCTCAATTTCAACAACAGATCTTTTATATTGTGTCCTAGATATTGTAAATTATCTTGGTATAATCTCAATTAAAAACTAAACCTATCATATAGGAGGAAGACCAAGAAACTCTTTGATAAATACATATTTATACTACATCATAATGGGAATGTATTCAATAATGATTCTTTCTTTAGTCTCAATCACTTTACCAAGATATTATTTATGAAAAGGATAAAATATTCATGCTTCAGTTGATGATATATAAGGTAATTCATCCTTCCCCTTTCACTTTTATATAAGTGAAGGAAAATTTATGATTCAGAGAGTGATTTTTTTGTCTCATAATTTTATGTTGGATATATATAAGAAAATTAAATCAATTTCAATAATTTTATCAAACTCTACTAAAGAATGTATCATAAGTATTTTTTGGAATTTCATACCAAAAATATAATCACTGGATGAGTTATATGCTTGGGATGAAATATTTGACCCATTTTTTATCTTCATTGACAACTCAAGTTAAATTTTCTGATGTGGTTCTTGAATAGTTCTACTAAAATTGAATCATATGAAATAATGTGTACATACCCAATAAAAAAGTGTGTAATCTATTATTTTATTAATAACTATTGTATATATCCTCACTTTATTTTTGGGATCCACCTCTGTAGTTGTGATTTCATAAGTTCTCCCTTGTTCTCTAGTCCTTAGAGCTTATTTTCATTGGTTTTCATAAACAACCCTTCAATTAGTTAATTTTTTTTATAGTTTCCTTGTTTCTTACATTTGTAAAATTGGAAAATAGGCTGAGGGTTAGCTAGACCACTCTTTTCTTGCATCTCATTGGTGGGATTCTTCCATAGGCAATCACTGGTTAGGTTTTCTTCATTCCCACACCTAAATAACTTCCCAGTCCCTTTTATAAAATTTCCAATATTCTTCTTCCCACAATTTAGACAAGTTGGATGTTGGACTTTTGTTCCAACATTATATTTCTCAATCACACCACTAGAGTTAAACACAATTTTCCACATCTTATCCCCACAACAACCTTGAAATTATCTTCTATCTAAATCAAATTTGACTGAACATAATAATATTTCATCATATCATTCAAGGTATTTATTTGTTAATGTTATTCAGGGACTTTCATTAAGCCCAAAAAATAAGTTTTCAACTTTACATTTGGGGGAGATGCTAAAGCCAGTGGTCTTTCATGAAATTATTGTGAAATTTTCTCCATATTACCTAATAGAGTCACTATATTATTCCTTGATGTTATGAGAATACCTCACCATTTTAAGATATAGATTGAAAGAAAAATATTTATCAAGAAAATCATAATTAATTTTAATATATCACTTTGATATCTTCCTATGTCTTTGTATTTTTTAGGAAAATCCTCCATTGATCATATTTTCCCTCTATGTGTTAAATATCCATTGAAACCTTCTCCTTCTTATAGCATTGAAGTATATAGAAGATCTTTTTAATGGCGGTGATACATTATTAAACAATTATAAGATCATAAAATCCACTAAATCTTAAAGGAATTTTTCACATAATGATTTCAATTGCAACTTCCTCTTTCTCAAGAGGATTTGGGCCTTCCTACTGATTTATGTTTTGTCTTCAAGCATGAGTTATCTAAGAAATTATTATCATTAAGTTCCTAAATCCTTCATCTAACGGGTTGGGAATATTATTTACGTTGTTATTACACTCCCCCTCTCAATTTTTTTGACTCGATTTCTCCTATTTCTTGCCATTTTACAAAAATAAAAGGATATTTACATATGATTATATTCAAATTATTATATACATATATGGGAAACTATGAACATGAAAGGGATAAATCATAAGTGATATATATTCCTTAACTTATGAATTTTTATGTTTCAAACTAAGTTACCCATGATCTATTTCATAATATAAAAATTTATAGGAATTTTTGTTCACTTTATATGGTTTGTAAAGAGTTTTTGAATTTCCAAAACATATCATATGGTACTCTCAAACCTTGTGCATAGTAAGGCACATTATCATATACTGGGTAAGTCATGATTCAATATTTTCATACAATTTTTAGAGTTATTAACCCTAGTTACATTTATTCTATAATCACATTCACATGTAGTATCCATATGGGGATGTAATTTATCAAAAAACGCTCATGCTATACTTCACCAAAATTTCAAGATATTTTCCTATTCTTTGGATTATCTTTAAACTTATCCTTGGACTTATCCCTAGGGTTTCACTAAATTTTTCCATCATCATTTCCAAAGGGTAAAAAAACCATCAATTTCATAACACCTATGGAAACCCATTCCTTTTTCATATATTATTACATGATTCGTAAACATAAATAACAAAAAATTGTAATACAATGATCATAATTCCCGGTATTCTTTGAATGACTAAGTTTATAACATATAGATAGAAACTGACATATAGAATACTTATTTTATTTTCCATTGTGAGATCTTAAATCCATTATAGATTCTAAAACATCAGGGGATAACTTAGGGAATACATGAATGAAATGGGTGAGTTAAAAATACTAGGAAGTGAGTACACATGATATGGAAGCATAACCTGTGAGTTAATGGTATAACATGATATCATAAAATAATAGGTACATGAGAAATCAAGAGGAAGCATAACATAAATAATCATGGTATAATAATATCATATAAATTTGGGAAAGTGGAAATTAAATGAAATGAGACATAAATATATGTCAAGTGTAACTTCCAAGACAACATCCCATAGTGGAAAGAGTAGCATAATAGACTAGGTTCACTTCTTAATCTCATAAATGACATCCCATGAGATTAAAAAATTACCCAATTTATGTGAAGGATATATAATTCTAGGAAAACTAATCATATTCATTTCATGTGAATGCATATTCATTCCACATAAGTATATCAATAAAAATGCATGATCATAAGAATTAACCCTCCAAATAAATGGGTTTCATTATCTTTTTTCATAACATAATCAGAATAGATTCCTCAAATAAGGTTTTTTAGTGATTTTAATAAGGAATATATTAACCCATCAAGGTAAGGTATAATAATATAAGTTTAAATTTGAGATATATATATAAAAAAATTATAACCACTCTATAACTTTAAATATAGATAATGTGAGTTAGAGAGATATTGCTCATAACCCTAATGAAAAGGAGGATTAGAAAAATCCCTTACCTTATGCACGATTCGTCACATATGTCCCTTGTCTCCCTAAATAATAAAATTAGGTTGATTGTATCATTTATTAATAACCCTTTTCAAGATAATTATTCCTTTTATTTTATTCATTACCATGTCATATTAAATTACTTAACCAAATAATTTCACAGCAGACGTTTTGACGATAAATGAATCATATGTCCAAAATCACTTTTCTAAGTTGAATAAGATTAAATATATTGTTAATTCACCATCCTCATAATGATAAATATTATATTTTTAAACAATCCATGAAATATGGTTATGAAAAATGATCTACATTGCAATCATGGAGACGATAGGTTGTACATACGCATGACTTATGTTTCCATTTTTTTGATGATCATGATAGAAATAAATTAAGTGTTTTTTATCTTTAAAAAATTATAATTATATTATAAATATCATATTGAATATTTAAATTTCTTTACACATATGATTCAGGTGATGTGATAACAAAAATTAATAACATTGCTTTATGAGGTGGTAGTTTTCCAAACACACGAAAGTCGTTAGCATTTATTCAATGAAAGATAATGTAAAATGTTATATGATATATTTCATTTACATAATTTTTAATATTTTATTATTATCATATATAGTAATCTATTTAATCCTTTTTACCTTTAATGTAATTATTATCTGAAAAATGAACCACATCGCTTTGTAAGGTTGCAGTCTTTTGTACACACAAGCAACGTTATCATATTCTCTATTAAATAGAAAGTAAAGGGTATATATAATATTATAATTCCAGAATTATAATTAAATAATAAATATTGTATATAAACATTATATACATCATTATATCCATCTGTGAGAAGTAGTGATGGAAAACAATTACATTGGGTTGTGAGGTGGCAGTCAACCGTACACACGATCAACGATTTTTTTCACATTTGAGGGGGAGGAGATGGTTGTAGTTAATGAAATTAAAAAAAATTTAGTATATTTAATATATTAGTAAAATTATATCATAATTTTTTAAAATATTTTAAATATATTTATGAAGAAATAAAATAAAATGCTTTGTTAAGGACGTTACCCCTTCTTTGGACAAGATATTTAGGTTTACATAAAAATCCTTCCTATGATAGATTTATGACTAAACCAAAAAATTCATTTTGAGGGAAGATAATTAAGGAATTTATTTGTGTAGATATTATCCCAACCATTGGGTTTTATAAGTGTGTAAAGAGAGGATAATGGGTGGACTTTTATAAGTGGTCCAGAAAACACCGATGGGATTTTTGAAAAGAATGAATTCCACCCATGGATTTATAATAACAAAAAGACTAAAATTGAAAAAAAACCTTAAAATATATAAGGTATATATATGACCATGAAATTGGAATTATAGATGTTTTGATACATTTTTAACTCTAATATTTTTAGTTTATTTCCCAGATAAACCCATTTTTACCTTAATTGTGGTAAATAATTTTTATTATTTTCACCATTAATTATGGAAAAACATAAGTTAAACTTATTAAATAATATAAATTTTACTGATTAAAAATACAGAATCAATTTCCCTAAATTCAATTAACATAAGTGGAAATTTTTAATTTAAAAATAAACCTATAAACATGTGGATAAAAAATCCAAAATAAAAACTTTCAAAATCTTCCAGAGGTTATCATATAAAAAATCAATACGTAATTGGATTGAATATAATAATTTTGATTAATTAATATAAAATTGAATTAATTTTACTTTTATAACCACATTAAAATAAAATTTGTCTTGTAAATTTGTTAAACAAAAATATAGTTTTTAATAAAAATAAATATTTTTCACTATACAATGAAGAATGAAACTTTTTATAAGTATCCAAAAAAATCAACCTAAGATAATTTTAATGTGGTGATTAAAAAAAAATTATTTTGTAAAATAAATTTTCCAAAATTAGTAAAAAAAAATTATATCATGTATTCAATTCATAAATAAACCTCCTTTTAGAAAAATATTGATTTTAGAAATCATTATTGCTCATTTCAAATGGTTCATATTTTATTTATAATTACTATATAACCCTTGAATTTAATTTATACATGTATTAAACAAATAATATTCATAATTTAGTTATTTATATTTATACCCACAGACTTAATGTCTAGGTTATAATAACCATGTTTAAATAATAGAGTATTGTGTTTCATTTAAACCAGATATTACATGAAATAAAATATATCAAAAAGATTGAATTTAATTAAAAAGAAAACATATCTTAAAGTCTTAGGGTAATAAAATGACCTGGTATTTCTTTTATTTACCCATAATTCTTTTTACTTTCTTTGTTTTTTTTTTAATATTCTAATTTAGTTGTTTTTTATTATTTGTATTTTTGAATAAGAAAGCAATTGCACTGGAAGACACAATGAACGTGTGGAGAAGTTATCTGCATCACAATAAATATATTTTCATATACACCCTTACAACTCTTATTTTTCTTTCCTTATTTGGATAAACTTTATTTCCACAGTCATTCATGGTCATAATTAAGAACATGCATAAAAATGAGTACTGGGTAGTGGGTTTCATGTATGTTTGTTGTGATATAATTTTTTCTTTTTGAAAAAATAGTTTAAATCAAACCATTGTCATTTTTTATATTTTTCATAATTATTTTAATTTTTGATGATTTCAATGATAATTCCAAATGATTGCTGAAAAATAATTAATTCTATTTTTTTATTTAATAATTTAAATAAATTTTGATCCAATTTAAATATCATTACTGGATCACAATCCAATGCTTAAATAAAACACCATATAGACTTTTAGATCTTTTTTAATCTTCTTAAAATTCTATTCAATCTTTATGGAATATGATTTGTGATGAAATAATGTTGAATTTTTGGTAATTCATGTCCAAAATAATATATAACTATTGATGTTAAAATAATTATTTCCATCTTGTCAGGTTATTTAGCCATTTAATATTTTTATGTAATACCTTATATTTTATCTCTATTAAATTCTAAGATACATTTAATGGACTTTTTAGAGCCACATTTCAAATTAAATCCCATATTTTAACATATGTGATCTGAATACACAGTTAGAACTCAGATCACATCATCACAACACTTCGGGTGAACCTCATAGTCTCCAAAGGATGGTGTAAATGAAAGGGTTTTAAGAAAACATATGTTGGAGGGGTATTATAATAAAAAATAATAGAATAAACCAAACAAATGGTTTTTCTAAGATTCAATATTCCCCAAGTGGTCATCATACATAAAGACCAGAACACCAATATCTATCATTCACATAGCAGCTAAACATAACATAACCACTATCCAAGATGCAACAACAATTTGATATATTCATGTACAACAACCCATCCCAAAATTTCATATAAATTAATTAAATTAATTTAAAATATTAAAATATCCACAAAAAAATTATAGAAAACCAAATATGGTCTCATGAGTCATAGGGGAGGTTCTATGTGTGGTAACCTCATAAAATGGAATATATTCGCAGATAATCCATTTGAAACCCCAATGTGGAACACCAAATGGACTCCACATAAACAAAATAATAATAATAATTCTACCTCAAATAATTCCATAGAATAGAAGTGTAATGGAAAACCCTCTATAATGAGGCATATAAAAAGAAGAAAATGAATAAATTCATGTCCACTAGTGTGTCCATGAAAGTTGTAATCATATAAATACTCAGTAGAGAATCTCCAAATGTTATTGACTCTGAAAATAATATTCAAGTTTATGTGTGAACATTTATATTCATTTATACGCATATAGAATAAAATTGTGTTACTAGAATTCATCAACCATGGAATAGATATTTTAATCGGTGACTAGTTGAAAATTATTCACAAATAATCAACTGTATTAGGAGGGATTATATCAATATTACCAAATTTGGGTCATTCATTGGTATTAGGTTATTAATAGATTCTGTTAAATAACCTAAATCTAAATATAGTATGAAAGGATATTGCATCAACTCATTCTCGACTTGGTAAACACGTGGAACCCATACCATGGAAATCTAAGAGAAACTCATGTACTATGGAAAGTGGGAGGTGTAAAAAAATTTATGACCAACACCAGTACCTTCAAGAAATAGGGGAGAGTTATACCATGTTAGGGATATAACTCATACAAGGTAATATGGGAATATGTATACTTAGTTAGGTGTCAAAAACCCATCCCAAGAAATATACCTACTTCAACGTTTATATATCAATAGTATATATCTATAAACAAAACCCCACTAGCATGTTCAGAAACTATAAAGTATATATCCATGATAATTAAAGAATCATCACTAATAACCACCATTATAATTACATTAAATGGTGGAATCACTATCCCATCAATCCATTTACTATCTTAATAAAATTACTAGATTCAAACAACACACAAGCATAACCAAAATTATATATACAACCATGGGTAAAAACTCATTTTAATATTCATTTTTAGATAGAAAAAACCAAAAATATTAGGGTATATGGTGTAATATGGTCTTTAGGGAACCCAAGTTATAATTTATTCAAATACATAAAACTTTTTAAAATGGAATTTTGATATTTTCTTTAAATATATGGATAATAGGAATTAATCCTTATGTGGTTAACGTATAAAGTAAAACTATATAGTAGATGAAGTAAAGTATCAGTCATAACCAATACATACTATTACTAACCCAATAAAATATATAAATATAAAATTTTAGAGTTAAAATTATAATTCATGAAGATAAGGATATCTTTTAGAAGTTTTCATTATTAAAAACTTGTTAAAGTAAACATTTTCAATGAATTGAACATTTTTTCAAAGAAACTTTGTGAACCCAATTCCTAAAATTTAAAAAGTTTATACTTTAAAATACACACTATACCATTACATTAAAATCCCCATGTTTCGAGACCATAAAAAATTATATTTCTAATGAACATGTATTTTTATAAATTCATAACAATAGTTTAAGGTCTAAAACTAACCAAAACAATTTTACACTACTTATCAAAAAATTATTAGAGTTTTATAACATTAATGTTTATTTAGAAATTATATTTATTGTAAATATATAACATGATTAATATAAATTATTCCATTCAATGTGACTAGTATCTTTGTCACCTCACAACTGATACAACTTTTAAATGGGGTTAAGGATGGATCAGTGGATTATTACTTAGTCAAGTTGTGAATTGATGAAATGTTTCCACTTAGTGTAATATAGTAAAGGCTTATGAAAATGTATATTTCTCATTCTATGATCACATTTTTAAAATATTAAATATATTGTTTTAACCATTAATTTTTAACAAACAAAATAAATTTGTTAGGTTGGATCACACAACAACCAGTATGTCCATCATGATTAACCAGATAAAAATAACTATATTACATTTCATTTTTTAAGGTAGATAAAAATATAATATAATATATGTGAGTAATCACGGGAAACAAACTTATTTAGGGTATTCTAGTTTTTATGTTATCAACTAATAAATGTAAATTAATGATAAAAAATAATATTTTGAAACATTATTTTTATGGAAAAATATACAAATACTCCCAACACATGGTTTATTATAAAACCCACATATATATTTATTTATTTTTATATAAAAAATTAAAATTATAAACTAATTTATATACAATTATAGGAAATATATTCTTCATAATTTATTCTGGTTTTAAGAAAACCACAGCAATCATTTTCTAGACATAGCTTAAAAATTCCCTAATAAAGTTAAACCCATTAACTAAACCTATATTTGGATTAATATAACACAAATAACCCTTGATACATTACTAAAATTGATTAACCAAAACCCAATATATAATTACATTAAATAAACCAATTTCATTTAATTAATCATAACTCAACCTAATAGAAATCGAAGATAAAAACCCCTAAATCTAACTAAAAATCACAGTATCCAATATCCCAAACCAAAACCCCAAAATCATATCCCAA
The DNA here is from genome assembly GCA_963277665.1 of Viscum album. Taxonomy (NCBI): domain Eukaryota; kingdom Viridiplantae; phylum Streptophyta; class Magnoliopsida; order Santalales; family Viscaceae; genus Viscum; species Viscum album. Next base: position 631,496,841 of record OY728138.1, on the reverse strand, counting down.
TATCATCTTAAAAAAAAGAAACAAATATGATGAAACACAAACTAATATATTTAGTTCAAAATAATGGTAAATTAAAGGGAGCTAATGGAAAGAGGCTCACTTTTTGTAGGATAATGAGAATTCATAAGCCAAAAAGATAGTTAATGAAAAATAAGTCAAATAAAATATAAAAAAACCTTAACTGATGGATTATAAATGGATAAAAAATTAGTATAATTTAATAAGTATTTAAGATAAGTTGTTTACCATAGAATTAGTATAAGGAACCAACTTTAACCAACCATAATGAAAGTTTAAGAAGTATGGGATAAGTTTTCATTGGGAAAATATAAGAGTGTCCAACTCTTAGATGGAAGGTAATGAAATATAAGTACAGAAAATTGGGGTTATAATGAGTGAAGTATAAAATTAAATAATTGCATTTAAAAAAAATAGATGACTTGGGCCTACCAGGTATCTGTTGGAGAATCACCGGGTACCTAATGGAATTACATTAGTACCCCAGCTTCTGCCTAGCTCACCAAGTACCTGGTTTCATTTAAAACTAAGGGTTATAGGTTAAACCCCATTCAAACCTTTTCAAATTCCATAAATACCAACTAAAACTAGAAATATACACAAAAACCATTACCAATATCCTAAATTGACACAATTTCAGGAAGAATACAAAAACCAAAATAACCTTCCATAAAAAAACATAAAACATAAACCATCATTTCCCTTTCATCACAAAAACATCTCAAAAATTTCCAAAATCAATGTAATCAGGCCACATTTTTTTATATCCTCTTCAAAAAATGGCTTCTCATCCTTTAAAATTTATATGAGGAACTCTTTTGTAAGTTCTTTCCTCACATAAACCTCAATACAATGAAAACTCTCTAATACCTCAACTAAATAATTTATCCAAACAATGATGTAACATCCCATAAAAATATTAAACCAAATAATATAGTACCACTAAATTCAAATAAAATAAGTATTTCCCATTAAACTATAGGTCCATGTGACATATGGATAGCTAAAACATACATACACACCCCAAACAGCTCATCAAACTAAGAATAATTTTAAATTATCAACACAACCTATATAATCATTGAATGAAATTATCTACCCAAAAAAATGAATCTATAATAACATGATCAACTATTGAATCAGGACACTATTACTCATCATAAAGAATCACCAAGAATATAGTGTTAGACTACCAAGAAAAAAACAATACTTCAATTCCAAAATACTCTAATACATATGATACACTCTTTCGAACATTAAATCCCTAAATATAACTTTCAAAAAATCCTACCTCTTATGGTACTCCCAATAATAATCATAACCTATAGTATTGTATACATGTTCTTCCGCTTAATTATCATTTAAAAAATTTCATGTCAAACAAATGTTTAGAGAAATAAATATCCTTACCAAAACAACATGGTAATCTCACTATCAAAACTTGAGTTAAAATAACTTTTAAAAGAATATATTTTTATTAAACCATAAAATTACCAAATAGTTTCACTAAAATTTAAAATCCAATTTTAAAATTCAATAGAAGGTTTAAATTTCAAAACTCTCAATTTTAAAAAATAGAATTCAATATAATTTTAGAAATAATTTATCCAATTTACTTCCTAAGGGAGAGCCTAATTTATTATTTTTAATATTATATAACATTATTTTGAATAGCCTTTTTTACAATATACATTCCACTTCCTAGATATATCATCAATTAAATACCATTGCCCCTTCAAAATAAAATGTTTCAAAACCATTTCCCCTTTTAATCCATAGGTTTTAAATCATTTTTCACATTTGAAAACACTAGAACCCCCATCATAACTACTTACATGAAAGAATAACATGACATGGAATCAATAACATTCACCCAATAAATACATTACTTATAGTGTACATATATAAAGATAAGCAACATTATTTATAAAATATTCCATAATAAACTATAATAAAGGATCTAGATATGGCATTACTAGTAGTAAAATCATAATAAAGAATAGATGTAATGTTCAGAAGTATATACAAAACATTAAACTAGAAAAAAATTTATGAATATTATTTATATATAATTTTTATGAACATTGATAGTAAAAAATAAAAAAAATTACATTTAAGTATAAAATACATGTAGTAATAAGTAGCATAATATATAATACATTTCATACTCTATAGAAAATAGAAATAGAACCATGAAGCATGATTGAAATAAAATAGGTGTGTGAGTGGATTTAATTAATTATATAATTCACAATAAGGCTTATAGAAAAACATTGGTTACATTATAAAATATTTTTTAATTAATTATAGACATTCACATATTTAAATTACAATATAAACTAGATACACAAATCTAATAGTTCCTCTAGGATGTATGATTCATGATTATATAAAGTCTCTTTATCCCATTCAAGTCCTAGAAACTTCTAAAGATTCACTATATTATACTCTTGATATCCAAACATTAACCACGCATGAATATATGGTTCTTACACACTACTTGGGAACACGCTGGAAACGTGATATTCAACTATAAAGTGGTGGATCGATCCTTTTTTGAGGCTAATTATTATGTCCTTAAAATTTTAACTCCTGCCAAAGAGAAATGAAAATCACAATAACCAAGAGTTTCTCAAATACCAATAGTTAATGTTTTTAAACTTACCTAATTCATACTTATACCACATTATCAAAACACCTTAGGTGCACCTTCCACTCATTATAAGATGGTGTAAATATTGTAGGCTTAAAAATCATATTTTGGAGGTTTCTTCCTACATAAATACATTAATAAAAAATACGGTTTTCCAAAAATTCATCATGAACTAAGTGTTCATCATATATATGAACCAACACACTAATATTATCCATTGTAATACTTGATAAATGAACCATAACCACTATACAGGATGAAAAAATTATATGATATAGGCACACAAAACAAGATATCCAAAAATAAATTATAAATTCTATAAAGAAATTGAAAAATAAAATATCACAACAAACATAAATAATGAATACCAAATAAGTCTTTAATATTCATATGGGATGTTCTAAGGTTGAGAACCTTAAAAAAGAATAATACCATGAGAATCAATTTTGAAAATCCACTAGGAATTCCAAAATACTCCATCCAATCCCCATATATAATAAAAATAATCCTTATACAATAAACCAGAATAGAAAATCTACAAACACACCTCAATAATGTGGTACCAAAATAGTATCACATGAAGAGATCGATGTTCATCGAGGTGTCCATGAAAGGTGAGAGAATATACACATTTATAATATCACCACTAACATGCCTTGTCTAAAAAATAAATAATAAGGTGTACACAAGAATATAAATACTCATTTATACACATATAGAATAAAATATTATTACTAGAAATCTATAACTAAGGAATAAAAATCATAATTATTGAGTTGTTTTAAAAACATAACAAATATCCTCTTATACCAGGAGGGTCCAAAACTGTTTTTAAAAATTTGGGTCAATACCCAGTATCTAAGTAATACATTATTTGGTTTAGTACCCAAATTATAAATATAGTATATTTTGATATTCCATCAGACCTTTCCTTACATGATCAACATTGGGAACGAAGAACATGAAAATCTTGGAAAAACTATCATCTCATGAAAAGGGGGATGTTTATAAAATTTTTGGGCCAAATCCTTTCCCTATGAGAATAGGGGAAGGGGTATATTATATCATATCATTATCCTATCTCATAAATTACTGTAAATTAAATACTCATTTAGGGCTAAATATTTTGTCACAAAAAATATACCGAAGAAAAAATTTCATAAAGCAATAGTACATATACATAAATAAAACCACACTAGAATGATCATAAACTAAAAATGTTATATCTCTAATCATGAAAAAAAACAATAATAACCATCATTATTAATACATTGAATGGATGAAGCATGTATCATCCTTACATTTATTATAGTAATAATATAAATATATTTAAAATACATACAATAATGATGATATTCATATATAATTTGATAGAGAAAAAATCATGTTAATATATTATTCAATGAACATGGAACCAAACATGTCACTAGTTATGGTATAAAAAATTCTTTAGTGAACTCATTGATAATTAATTGCAAGTCATTAATATTTTATAAAAGAAATTTAAATATTTACTTTAAATCTAGGCATAAAATAATCCAATCCTTACATGGGTTTCATCTGGAGTTATACTTGGTAGTATATTAACTAAATTATTGGTCATAACCATTATTTATTATAAGAGGATAAAGTATATAAAGTTGAAATAATTGAGATAAAAATAAAATTCATAATAGTATGGTCCTTGTTTAAGAATTTTTAATTATTCAAATCATTCTTAAAAAAACATTTTCTACAAAATTGAACATATTATGTTATGTACAAATTTTACACCTAATTATAACTATTTAAAAAAATTTATACAATAAAAACTAATTAAGTTTTTATATTGAAATTCATTCTTTGTCTATAATAGTAAAATATAGGTTTTTAAGGGATAAGTCATAATTTAAAATCAAAACTAGTATTTGAGTTTAGAAACTAACTAAAACAAATTTACACCTCTTATGATAAAACATATATTTGTTTTTAAAACATTATAATTAATTTATAATTTATATTGATGGTACAGATTAAACACATTTATGATCCATCATTCCATTCAACTTTAAAAATTCATATTTAACCTCACCGCCTATACAACTATATATTGAGGTTAGGTGTGGATCATGTTCTTATAACACAGTTTGGTTATCATGAGACAAAATTTTCCCTCTTAGGGTCATATAGTAAATCCTAAAAAAATATTCTCAAACTATGGTAACATTTTATAAATCTTAATCCTAGATGTTTCATCATAATTTTTTTTCAAAAAAAAAATATGATATATTGGCTCGTAAAAAAATAAATTTTTTGTCATTTTTTAAGGTTAAATAAGAATGATATTTAATTTAATTTCCTATGTCATGCATAAAAAAAGAGAAGATATGTGATTTTTTCATGTAAATGTCTTCTTTCGGGTCATTCTAGATTTTACATGCTCAAGTGGTGTAGCACATGAACAATAAAGAACATTTTTATGAGAGTTTATAACATGGTTTAAATAAAAAAATACAAATCTTCCCAAAAATTGTTATTATAAAATCCAAATATAGAGTAGATTAATTTTTTATAAAAAATAACATTTGAAACCCATAAATTTATTGTTATAAAAAAATAATTCAATGTTTTTTTTATTATTTTAGGAAAATAGCAGCATGAATACTTAATTCATAGCCTAAAAATTTACTGACAGATTTGAAACTCATACCATGACCTCTAAAGAACATAATTGATCCTAAATAATCCATGGGAAGCCCTTAAATTTCATAATCCAAATATATGTATATAATTGACTTTCATAAATCAATTTTTTAAATTATTCGTAACTCAAAATAGTAGAAAACCCAAGAGAGAAACACATTAATACAAGTAAAAACACAATACCTAAAATGACACAACCCTTCCTCAGGGCCCGTGTCGTGACTACCCCAGGCCCACCTTCTATAGGACAGGGGCTAGAAACTAGTACCAAAGGCGTAAATCCATAAGCTGGGAAGGCATTTCATTTATGAAAGTAAACAAAGACAACATAGCATGAAACATGAAGTAAACACTAAGTGAATACTTTATACAAAAAGTAGTTCTCAAAGTAAAGGGGCCGGAAATACAAGCCCAACAGTAAATTACAGGTACAATGGAAAGCAAGTACAACTGAAAAAGGGACATTAGCTAAAAAGGGCAGCTCCTGGAACGTCTTTTGAGTATCTTACCTAAAGGGTAGGTACAGATGTCCACCTCAGCACTCCACGTCTATCAGTACGCTCTGTATACCGTCTCTCCATGTGGTCCACCTCTGGGTATTGTCTGGTCCTGGCTCACTCTCCCCCTGCGTCAACGATGTCCTTCATCTGCATCCAACACAATGAGGTGCAGGCATAGCTCGTGCAGGTGTGAGTATAACGATACTCAGTAGAGACCCCAAGACCCCCAAAAGGTCTCCCAGAATCCACAAAGGATAAACCACAGAAGAAATATACATCCACGAAGTATCAACCAACCCTACTTAGGTATATGCCCATATATATACGTAAGTTATCAATCTCAGTTCGGCTCCAACTCTCGAACCAAGCACAACCTAGTCCACACAGGAAGTAAGTCAATAAAATCGATGATAATGATTGAAATTCAAGACTCAACTCACACAGGTATACATCTTTTTTATAGCGATAGAGATGATCAGATGTAGTCACTGATTCATCTAAGATGTTGAACCCACACAGGATACAAGACCAGATAAGCTGTCGGACCCACATAGGATACAAGACTAGCTACTCTGTCGGAACCACACAGGATACAAGTACAGAGGTACAACTGCTGGACCCACATAGGATACAAGAACAGTAGTCATTGCACTGATTCATCTAAGTTGTCGGACCCACACATGATACAAGACCAGCTACTCTGTCGTACCCACTGAGGATACAAGTATAGAGGTCAAATTGTCGGACCCACACATGATACAAGAATAGTAGTCACCACTTTCGAACCCACGGAGGATTCCAGTACAATTCTCATCATCGTCGAACCCACGTAAAATTCCAGTACAGTAGTCGTCGCTACCGAACCCACGTAGGATTCCAGTACAGTTGCCATCGTCGTTGAACCCACGGAGGAACCCAGTCCGGTAGTCATTGCTACCAAACCCACGTAGGACTCTGGTACAGTAGTCGTTGCAGTCCTAGCCAGTTCTAGGGTTCCCACACACAACACGCTCGATTTCGGGAGGGTCTTCTCCTAAAGAAAAGGGTTCGATACATCAACTATCACGATGTATAGAGTTGATTTATCCCGAATTTCCGTCTCATCAAAAGAAACCCATCGTGACTGACGGCGCGTCAATCGGACACCCGGTCTGAGAGTTATTAACATTTCTATTCTAGGGGCCCAGTTGGAATTATGCTCGTTCCAAACCCATCCATTTTCCAAATTTGTCCAAAATTTACTTAGATTATTGAAAAATGACCACCTCGTCGCAAGGGTCCCAGTGTCGTAGGCGGCGTGTCATTCGGACGCACGGTCTTGATGATATTCACGTTTAAGCGAAACGGGCTCGGCCTATCCAGCTCGGTGGGTTGGCGGTTCGGCTCGTCATGGCTCGGCGGGTCCGACCCAGGTGGGGGGTCAGCCCGGCCTGGTGGGGTGTGGCATAGCCTGGCGGTTGTGGCCGGTCCATGCGAGGGCGGCCCAGCCAGCGCGAGGGTGACCTGGCCCGCGCGGCAGGAGGCCTGGCCCACAGCTGGATGAGCGGAGCGGGGGGCGCCCACCCCCCCCCCCAGTTTTCTGAAATGACGTTGCCGAGCGGCGTGGCCTCTCCTGCTCGGCTGGACAAAATCGGCCAGTCTTCCGGGGCGTGAGCGGCCCGCACAGCGGACCGCTGTCCTCCCACGAGGCACCTTCAGGTGTCGCGACTTCCTTCAACCCGGCCTTCAGGCGGCCGGCCGGTTCGCCCGCTGAAGCGGCCCGCCCAGTGCGGGTCATGGTCCCTCTGAAGCGCGGCTCCATGAGGTGTCACGGTCTTCTTCCTATGGTCATCCGGTTCGTCCGGTAAGCAGCACGCACCATAGGTTGCGGTCTTCCCACAGCGCGGCACCAAGGGGGCATCACGGTCCTCCAGCCCGACAGGCTACGGTCGGCCGGTTCTCTTTGACCGAGGGGCCCACGAATGCGGGCCATGGTACTTTTCTACACAGTCACCGCTTCATCCGTCCACCGTAGTCCATATGGTTGTGGCACCTTCCTTGTTCCAGCGCGGTGTGACGGCATCGTTCCCTACCGCTTCTACCATCGTCATTAACTCTAGAGAAACAACGGAGGGTCATCAGGCTGTGTTTGTTCGGGTTGCGCCCTCCTCATAAGGTGGTAACAAGAAGTCAACATCGAACCATATAAAAACGAGGAATGATGATTTAATTTAAACAATACAAACCCCTACCTTGATTTCTAGAACGTTGCACGTCGACGAGCCGCGGAAGATGAGCATCGCGGAAGACGAATGTCGTCCCATCAATGTCGGAGGGAAAGACGTAGTCGTTGGCGGCGCTCTTAGCGTACGGCATCTTCTCCCTTGAAGTGGAGAAAGAAGAATGAAGATGGTCGTTCCTCGTGGGTGTCTGCTTCTTACTTTCCCCGATTGAAGAAGTGGAGAGAAATTTCTTCATCGAGAGGAAGATGTCGTTTTTCATTGAAGTTGTTTTTCGTGGAGAGGAACACTTTTCTTCTAATTCTCCAGAGCCTTCCAAATAGAATATTTTCCAATCCAAATAAAATAAATGGCTTCCCAATTTAATAATGCCATGCATTTCAAATCAATTCAAAATAACCAATTAATTAAGGGAGCTTAATTAATTAAATTTATGGGGTTGGCACAATTAATGGAGGGAGGTGGAGAGGCTCCACCATTATGTGGAAGTTCAAAAGTTTAAAGAGAGGGGTTTAAGGTAGTTAAAGGGGAAGTTGAGGGGTTATATGCTCATGTGGGCCCCACCACAAATTATCCTCCCAAGGGAGGTTATGTGGGGTGTGGGACTCACCTCCAACTTCCTTTTGGAGAGAATAACCACCACCCTAAATAAAACAATGTAACACATAATTTTATTTAGTTTAATGAAATTCAAAAAAATTAACTTCTCCTCTCGACCAAACGCAACTACAATAAAGGTCCCCTTAAGCGAATATCGTCGCTGTGATTTCATCGGTGTCCTCGGATTTCAATTCCAAGCACCGGTTAAAAAGATATAAAAACCCACACGTACGTTTACTGAACGTACCCGAACAAAACTTCAAAAATTGATTCCAGGCACACCGGACCTCGGAATCAGGCACCGTCAGAAACTTTGGACTCGTAAAATTCAAAATAATTTAAGAAAAAAATTCCTTCAAATTTCTGGGTCTTTAAATTACCCCCACCTTAGGGCTTTACATCACAGTAAAGCTACAACACACACTAGAGAAACAAATAAGTGTATTTAGAATGCATCTGAGCCTCCCTCTACCATGTGCTCTCCTGGAGGTTCTCGTGATGCCAGTGAATGTGCACCAGAGGAATCAACAGTTCACGTAGGACCCACTCCTATAGATCCTCAATCTCCACTGGGACCTCCTTGAAATTCACCCCATCATCGATGTCCATATCCCTTTGGTCGATGATGTGGGATGGGTCATTAACGTATCTCTTCAGCTGAGATATGTGGAAGACGTCGTGCACCTGATGCAACTGAGGTGGAAGGGTCAGGCGGTAAGCCACCTCGGCTACCGTGTTGAGGACCTAGAATGGTCCAATGAAACGTAGAGATAACTTACCGCCTTGGCCAAATCTCTGTAGACCTCGTCGAGGTGAGACTCATAGGAAGACGTGGTCACCATCCTCGAACTCCAGTGGTCTCTGTCTCCTATCAGTATAGGACTTATGTCTGTTATGTGTAGTCTTCATCTGTTCCCGGATGATCTGCACTTTCTCCATTGTAGCCTGCACCATCTCTGGTCCTACAAGTGCTAACTCCCCTAGGTCAATCTAGCATAGAGGTGATCTGCATGTTCGGTCGTACAGTGCCTCATAAGGTGACATCCCGATGGTGGAGTGGTAGCTGTTGTTGTACGCAAACTCCACCAAGAGTAAATTATCCTCCTCAACTGCGACCAAAGTCGAGAACACTTATATGAAGCATGTCCTTGAGAGTCTGAATGGTCCTCTCAGTCTGACCTTCCGTCTGAGGATGGAAGGTGGTGCTCAAGCAAAGCTGCATGCCAAAAGCCTCTTGTATCCCCTTCCATAGCTGGTAAGTGAAACGAGCATCTCAATTAGAGACGATAGTCGATGTCACACCATGAAGTCGTACGATATCCTAAACATAGAGGCATCCCAATCTCTTTACTAAGCCCTGCTCTTTGTTCGGTAGGAAGTGGGCCAACATGATGAGTCAGTAGACAATCTCCCAGATAGAGTCGTTCCCTCTGGATGTACGTGGAAGCCTTTCATGAAATCCATGGATATCTCGTCCTACTTCCACTCTAAAACATCTAAGGGATAAACCAAGTCTGCTGGAACCTGGTGCTCCACCTTCACTTGCTGACAAGTGAGGCATTGAGAGACAAACTCTCCAACCGGTTTCTTCATACCCGACCACCAATGCTGTCATCTAAGGTCCTGATACATCTTCGCCTCACCTACTAAGATCATCTGCTATAACGTTCCCCTTACCAAGAGTATAGACTATCTCGAAGTCATAGTCCGGGAGGAACTCGATCCATCTTCGTTGTCTCAGTTTCAGATCCTTTTGTGAGAATATGTAGCTGTGACTCTGGTGGTTATAGTAGACTGTAAAATTATCACCCATAAGATAGTGTCACCAAATCTTCAAGGTGAATACCACTGCTGCAAACTCTAGTTCATGGATAGCATCTGCTCGTGTTGTCACAACTATCGTGAACCATAGGCGATCATTGCTCGCTTTTGCATTAGGAAGCACCCAAGTCCGGCCCCTGATGCATCACAGTAAACTACGTAACCTATTCCCTCCTCCAGTAGCCTCAATATGGGTGCAATGTTCAATCTTTTCCTCAACTCTGGAAAGCTCAAATGGAATCTATCTGTCCACACGAAGGGTTTCCCCTTCTTCGTCAAAGCTGAAAGTGGTGCTGCAACACTGGAGACGTCTGGCACAAAGGTAAGTCTGGCCGACTCCTGAGTGATCTACTGCACCCTCTTATGCATGATTCCATACTGTGATGCCTGGGTTTTCCTTTTCTCCGACCAAGGAAAACCCCATCCCAATGTTTTAGATAAACCACAACCTTTTTGCCTAATACATTTAATCTGTGTATGAACTGTGGTTGCCCAGTCCATACCCAAATTAACGTCGTAAGGCCTCGATGCTGCCACCATGATGTTTCAACCAAAACTCTCACCTCAAGGGTCAGATCACACCATCAGCGTAAGTTTTATTATCGATTCTCCTCCCAAAGGTAACTCCATACGTGAGGGTTAATTCAATGGCTTAACCGGAAACTCTAGGTCTGGGACAAGATTAGTGGAAGGAATGAATGATTGGTACCTATGTCTATTGATACGGCAGCTAGTAGTAGACACAAACCGTTCCTCAAATCATTCTCAGAGCCCTTGGGTCACACTCCTTGACAGCATGCAACTACTCTCTTCCCCTGCCCTCCAACTCTATGAGCCTAGCATGGACTACAAAGGCGGGTGGTTGTAACATGTTGAAATGTTCACCACCACACGATGCACTTCTATCTTTGCTTCCACATCTGATGCCCTTTAGATTCATTTGTCCTTAACACTTCCTCTTCGCGAAACATTTTACATGCTCAAGTCTCTAAAACTAATGTCAGTTTCATGCTTTCCAACTGTTAACATTCACTGGTTGTATCCAATCAGCCAATGAACTTTCAACCACAAAGGTTCTCTCTAGAACCCTAACATAAGTAGGAATTCATAGAGGAAAAAGTGATGGCTTGGATATCCTTAAACACACCTCGCTCAGAGGTCCGAGCTATAAAGCACTGATCAAATCATATTCATCAAGTACCAGGAAAGATCGGTATGCCTCGATGAATACTCAGCTACCAACACATTGTCCTGCCAAAGCTGTATAAGCTCTAGAAAACTCCCAGTCACACCCTCAATCCATTCCTCAGCCGCCTGTAGGTTGAGCTCGCCTCAGAACTTGAGGTATATCTAGTTCTAAAACACGTGTAAGGCAGTAATCCTACAAGTGTCCTCTACCGGTACCACCAGTAGTGTCTGCTGACCAACGGGCAATGAAATAGTTAGCACACTACCTGAAGGTACCATCTCAGAAAACAGTCCAAGTACCGAAACTTCATCATTAAGCGGACCATCCTAATGGTCACTCACTGAAAAAGATTAGTAGCTAAGATCTACATATGTTCTACTAGTGTCTCAACTAGGTGGAAAACTCCATTAATTACCTCTATCCAGTCCTCTGCTGCCTGGGAATCTGTCTCGCCTCGAAACCTCAGAGGCCTCTAGCGTTGGAACTATGCAACGTGCTTAGTCGGTGTGAATCATCCTCCAGTGCGGCTGGTGGCATATGCTGCCCAACGGGTGGTGTTGCTACCGGTACACCACCCAAAGGTGCCAACATAGTAAGAGGGCCCTCCACCAGAGCTTCATCGCTCGGTGGGTCGTTATCATGTACTCTCTCTTGGGAACCCTAGCTGGATATCTTCGTAGTGGCATCCTAATATGTAATAGGTGCGCCACGGTCAATAAGCTATACCTGGTGAGCTGACTTAAAGAGACCACAAAGGAAACTCTTGAAACACACACACAATAGTGTTTCCATTCACTAAGTTGGAAATCAGAGTTCAGGGTACTGGTGTATGGATACGCCAGCCGTCGCACCAACACTAGACTCCCTGGACTAAAAACCACACTCAATACTCTTAACACTATTGCTTCACAGAAAAGAAAGACCAAAGTCCTAAGTTCTGTGGTATAACTGATTGACCTCTGATACCCATTTGTCACGACCCGTCCTTGGGGCCCGTGCCGTGACTACCCCAGGCCCGCCTTCCATAGGCCAGGGGCTAGAAACTAGCACCAAAGGCGTAAATCCATAATCTGGGAAGGCATTTCCTTTATGAGAGTAAACAAACACAACAGAGTATGCAATAGGAAGAAAACACTAAGTGAATACTGTATACAAAAAGTAGTGTTGAAAGTAAAGGGGCTAGAAATACAAGCCCAACAGTAAGTACAGGTACAATGGAAATAAAGTACAACTGAAAAAGGGAAAATAGCTAAAAAGGGCAGCTCCTGGAACATTCGCTGAGTATCCTACATGAAGGGTTGGTACAGATGTCCACCTCCAGGTATCGTCCGGTCCTGGATTGCTCTCTGCCTCCGTCAACGCTGTCCGTCGTCTGCATCCAACACAACGAGGTGTGGGCATAGCCCGTACAGGGGTGAGTATAATGATACTCAGTAGGGACCCCAAGACCCCCAAAAGGTCTCCCAGAATCCACAAAGGATAAACCACCGAATAAAGATACAACCACGAAGTATCAACCAACCCTACGTAGGTATATTCCCATACATATACTTAAGTTATCAATCTCAGTTCGGCTCCAACTCTCGAGCCCAAGCACAACCCAGTCCACACAGGAAGTAAGTCAATCACATCGATGATAATGATTGAAAGTCAAGATTCAGATCACACAGGTATACATATTTCATATAGTGATAGAGATGATCAGATGTAGTCATTGATTCATCTAAGTTGTCGGACCCACACAAGATACAAGACCAGCTAAGTTGTCAGACCCACAAAGGATACAAGACCATCTACTCTATCGGACCCACACAAGATACAAGTACAAAGGTCAAACTATTGGACCCACACAGGATACAAGAAAAGTAATCATCGCATTGATTCATCTAAGCAGTCGGACCCACACAGGATACAAGACTAACTACTATGTTGGACCCACACAGGATACAAGTACGGAGGTCAAACTTCCAGACCCACACAGGATATAAGAACAGTATTCATCGATGTCGAACCCACAGAGGATTCTGATACAATTGACATCATCATCGATCCCATAGAGGATACCAGTATGGTAGTCATCGCTGCCAAACCCACATAGGATTCTGGTATAGTTTCCATCGTTGTCAACCCAGGGAGGATCCTAGTATGGTAGTCGTCGTTGTCGAACCCACGTAGGAATCCGGTACAGTAGTCGTCGCAGTCGCAGCCATCTCTAGGTTTCCCGCACACAGCACGCTCAATTTCGAGAGGGTCCGCTCTTCGAGTAAAGGGCTCAATAAATCAACTATCACTTAGTCCAAATTTGATGTATCCCGATGTTCTGTCTCATCAAAAGAAACCCAACGCGACTGACGATATGTCAATCGGATGCCCGGTCTGAGAGTTATTGGTTTTTTCGTTCCAGGGGCCCGGTTGGAATTACCCTCGTTCCAAACCCGGCCATTTTCCAAATTTTTCCAAAACTCACTTAGAGTAACGTAAATGGACTGCCTCGTCGCAGGGGTCCCAGTGCCGTAGACAGCGCGTCATTCGGACGCACGGTCTTGAAGATATCTGTGTTTAAGCGAAACGGGCTCGGCTCGTCAAGCCCGGTGGGCTGGCGGGTTGGCCCATCCTTGCTCGGAGGGTCCGACCCGGGTGGAGGGTTGGCCCGGCCCGGTGGGGCGTGGCCCAACCCAGCGTCTGTGGCCCGGTCCGCGTGAGGGTGGCCCAGCCCACGTAAGGGAGGCCCGGCCCGTGCATTGGCGGCCCAGCCCACGCATGGACGGCCCAGCCCGCAGCTGGCCATGGCTCGGCCAGCTGGCCGAGCGGAGTGGGGGGCATCCCCCCCCCCCCCCCCCGGTTTACTGAAACGGTGGAGCCGCCCCTCCTGCCCGGCCGGCCGAAGCCAGCCGTTCTTCTCCGGAGCAATCGGCCCGCACAGCGGGCCGCTATCCTCCCACGCAGCACCTTCGGGAGTCGCGGCTTCCTTCAACCCAACTGGCAGGGGCCCAGCTGGTTTTCCCGCCAAAGCAGCCCGCCCAGCACGGGCTGCAGCCCCTCTACAGTGCAGCGCCTCATGGTGTCATGGTCTTCTGCCCATCCATCCGGTTCATCCGGCAAGCAGCCTGCATAGTGGGTCGCGGTCTTCCCGCAGCACGGCACCGCGGTCCTCCAGCCCGGCCGGCTATGTCCATTCAGTTCGCTTCATTTGAGAGGCCTGCGTATGCGGGCTGTGGTTCTTCTCTATACGGTTGGCGAACGGCCGCTGCTTCTTCCGTTTGTCGCAGCTCGTACGGTCGCGGCCCCTTCCTTCCTCCGGTGTGGTGTGATGGCATCACGCCCTACCAGTTCTGCCACGGTCATCAACTCAAGAGAAAAAATGTACAGTTTTCGGACCGTGTTTGTTCAGCCCGCGCCCTCCGCGTAAGGTGGTAACAAGAAGCCAACGTCGAGACATATAAAAACAAGAAATTATAATCTAATTTAAAAAATACAAAACTCTACCTCGATTTCAAGATCATTGTAGATCGACGATCCACGAAAGATGAGAAACGCGGAACACGGATGTCATCCCATCAATATCGGAGGGAAAGACGTAGTCATTGGTAGCGCTCTTTGTGCACGAAGTCTTCTCCCTTGACCTGTATAAATAAGAGGGAAGATGACCATTCCTCTTGGGTGTCGCCTTCTTTCTTGCCCCAGTTGAAGAAGTGGAGATAATGTTCTTCGTTGAGAGGAAGATTTTGTTCTTCGTTGAAGATGTTCTTCGTGGATAGGAACACTTTTCATTTAATTCTCCAGAGCCTTCCCAATAGAATATTTTCCAATCCAAATAAAATAAAAGGCTTCCCAATTTAATAATGTCATGCATTTCAAATCAATTCAAAATAAGCATTTAATTATGGGAGCTTAATTAATTAAATTGATGGGGTTGGGACAATTAATTGAGGGAGGTGGAGAGGCTCCACCATTATGTGGAAGTTCAAAAGTTTAAATAGAGGGGTTTAAGGGAGTTAAAGTGGGAGTTAAGGGGTTATATGCTTGTGTGGGCCCCACCACACATTATCCTCCAAAGGGAGGTTATGTGGGGTGTCGGCCCCACCTCCAACTTCCTTTTATACAGAATAAGCACCACCCTAAATAAAACTATGTAACACAAAATTTTATTTAGTTTAATAAAATTCCCAATAAATAACTTCTCCTCCTGACCAAACACAAATACGGTAAAGGTATCCTTAAGTGAATACTGGCGCTGCGAGTTCATCGGTGTCCCCGAATTTCAATTCAGAGCACTGGTTCAAAAGATAAAAAAACCTGCACAAACTTTTACTAAACGTACCTGAACAAAACTTCATAAATTGATTCCAGGCACACCGGGCCTCAGAATTAGGCACCGTCAGAAACTGCGGACTCATATAATTCCAAATAATTTAAGAAAAAAATTTTATTTGAAATTTATGTGTCTTTACATAAAATACAAAATTAAAATCACTAAATTATATCCCAATTTCATCTTAATACCAATAAAACCTTAGGAAAAAGCACACTTGAATTTATTCTGGTCAAAATAGTGATAAACTAATGGAAAAACTCATATAGGCTCAATTTAAACAATATACAACTAATACCTAAGAAAAAATAATATTTAACCATAACATCGTAAAATATAATATCAAAATATCTAACCAAATCATGAGATAATAGAGAACAATTGTGGATAGGGGAATAAGGTTAGAATAAAATAGGTTCACCTTATATTTTTTAAGGAACCACCTTGAATCAAATTTGATGTTTGTAAAAAAGTAGGGGAGAAGATATACTTAGGAAGAATTAATAGAGGAATATTCCTAGTTTTATAGGAATAAAATAAAATAATAAACTATGGATAAAAGTGGTGAGGAAAAAAAGATAAAAAATAACCATTGAAAATAAAAATTTAGACATGGGCATTCCTCGTACCCACTAGAGGGAAACTAGGTACCCAGTGGAAAATCTATATACACTATCCTCTTACAAACTCATTAGGTACCCAATGATAACCCACTGAGTAATCATTGTAATTTTTAGATAAGAGATGTAGGTGTAACCCCCTCCAGACCTTCCTGAATAAACAACCCACAAACCAAAACTCAAAACATTTCCAATAAAGCCTATAATTCAATCCTAAATGGTTAAAATTAATGTATGAATACCCAAAAAAAATTACCTATCAGAATAAGATTAAAATTAAAAATGGTATCACCCTTACACTACTTGAACTTCTCAAAGTTGAATAAAATCTAAGTGATTAGGCATATGTTATTACAAATTTCACCTTTACTTGGAGTAAAATGTGATATAAATTGGAAGATCTAAGTATGGAGGAGTTGATCAATTCTCAGGGTTTCTTTATATTATTCACATTTTTAAGAGGAAAAATCATGGGTGTTCCAAGTGGAGTGTATAATTAAATATACACAGCACATGTAAAAATATTTTTTCCCTCTCCATCTCTAAAAATGTCATTAAAATTTTGAAGAAAAATGAAAATTTTAAATACCTCGACCCACGTAGCCTAGTGTCAGTGGTTAATTTCTTATATGGGAAATATGTACAAGGAATTTCATCCTAAAGGACCAAGTAGTCTATTAGTTTTGAAAAACTATATACTTGCATGAATCTTACTTTAAAATTTTAAATATCAAGAAAACAAAGTGAGTCCTTTGAGAAAGCCATTATTTTACTAGCTTAAACTTTCAAATCAGTCATAATAAAATTCTTGGCATCCTGTGAAAAAATAAAACATAATAAATGGGTGAAATTATATTCTCTATAAGGTAAATCATATAATAGAATTTAAATTAAATAACCATAAACAATATGTCTTGGTGAATGACTAATAACACATTCCATTAAAACATAATCTTGAGCATAATATGGTAGGAATAAAAGATGATCAAATAATTCCCTATAAATAATCACATGAGAAGGAAACTTAACCATGGATGTTATACTAGTCGAATAATCACATGAAATATCAATAACTAATCTCAAAATTTGGGAATTCATAATATAGGACATCTAAAACATACGTTCACGACCTCATCCAATGATTCTATATAAATGGATAAGGCCTTGGCGAAAACCCAGTCTATTTAGTCTAATTAGTCCTACAGATGTATTGAGGGGATATATTGGGCCTCGGTAATCAATTAAAAATTCTAATTCATTTCTCATATGAATGGGGTGAAATATAGTAAATATAAATAATCTTTTTAAAAATATCATATGAAATGTAAATAATTTTCTCATTAAATAAACATAATCATAAATTGTCTAGATAAATATGGTGAATGGAATAAAACCAGTATATCCCCAGTCCAACTAATCATGAACTATTTAATAAAATAAGCTAAAAGTTATCGTAACAGATCAAAATTAACAAATATTAGAACTCAACAAATTATTTTGGTATATATATTTAAATATTATTAATAAAAAATTAGGGGAAAATACCCTTTTTAACTTTTAAATCACTTATTCTAAAAAATTTGTGCAGTCAAAAAAGAAAACATTTTCTTTGAAAATAACCTTATAAACAAGTAAAGGAATTTTAAAAAACTAAGGATTCGTGAAATTTGGAAAATTAAATCATTCCATTATATGTTTTAAAAAATCATTTTAAATTTTGAAAAATAAACATTTAAATGGGTATTTTTAAAATAAAGTATTTCACAAATATAATATTATTGATGTGAGTGACAGTAATATGAATTGATCAGATGTAAATACACATAAAAAGAGTGTAAATACAATATAATATAATCAATAGTCATTTCACACATAATTATATCATTAAATAATCAATGTAATTTAATCTTAACCCAAATAATTGAAATTGGGTTAAGAATTCCCCCTACCACTTTGTAATCAGTCAAATTGTATGCCCCATTGATGATCATCCATTCAAACTTTGAATTAAGTGGAGATAAAAATATTAATGATATGATATAATAAATGTAATTTTTTACATGACACATAATAAATATGGGTTCAACAAGCATTGTGTCTCATAGAAGTAAAAGTGAGTCGAGAAACCCTTACCCTATGTCTTAAAACATTCTACACTTGTAAAAAATGTCCTTGATAATCAAATTATATTCATTAATTACTAAATATATAATATATTATACATTTATGTTATTTCTTTTATTTTATGACCATTTTTATGGGTTATAGAGTTCAATTTCATAATTTTAGTAGTGTTTATTTTGTGGTTTTATGATCGGTTCCCTTGTTTATAATTATAGGAGTTCTTGTCAAATAGGAAAAAAATCTCTAGAAGTGAAATTTTTATTTTTTGATTAAATTTTTTAAGTATAAATTTTCACATATATTATTTTTTTATGTTTTATTAGGATGATATATTAGATAAAATGCTGATGAAAATGTTGTAATTTATTTTAGCAGTTTTTTTGACCACCAAGAACATGTAGCATTATACTTAAAATTATGTTTATATATTAGTTCCAGAATAATCTATATCTTATAATATTTATATTAAAATCTTATTTAAATGTAATAATTGTTTAATGACCATCCTTTAAAGTGGTAATGGAAAATATAAACCTGTTTTCCATGAAGGCGGTGAATCGATGCATCATGGACAATGTTTTAATTTAAAAAAAATAAAAGGAGAGGATAAGGGATTTGATCATGGATAATCAATTATAAAAATAACATTCCAGATTATATATGATATTGTAGTAACCATTCCACTTTTTATATTTTATTTTATGAGTGGTTAAAAAATAAAATAAAATAAAATAAAAAGAATGAGGATTTTATCTCTTGATTATTTTCTCCTTGAGAACCTCTTTAAGGCACATAGATTTGGTCTTTTGGTAAGACAATATGTTCTTGGACTTTTGTAATAGGATTTTTAAGGAAATTGGAAAGAATTTATACATGATAAAATGTTTTTTTACGTGAGTAGAAGGGGTGGTCAGAGTTGGTATTTATAGGGAGAGTAGAAGAGTTTTTCTTATTATTTTATCCATTAGTTTATTATTTTAGCTCAAGACTATCAATATTTATGATTACCATCAATAAATAAAATAAATAGATAATTTAAGTACTAAATTATTATTTCTTACCCAATCCATTCATAATAAAAGACTTAATAATTTATTTATTTACTTACAATGTTAAATACCGTAAATTGTCACATTTCACTATTCACCAAAAATTCAACTATTTTAAAAAAATATGAAAAATTCACCCCAACCATTTATCTAAGTTTAGATTTTAAAAATTGAATCTAGTTTATGAAATTAAATTTCTAAATATTATAAATTTAATTTTTAATTAAAATCATAATTTATTTTATTTGTTCATTAATAAAATAATTATTGCATCATTGTTTTATAATTATGTAATGTAATTATTTTTTCAATGAAAGTTAATAATATATTACTTGGATGTATATAAATAATTTATATTTAAAAATAATATATATTTTTAAATTTTTATTTATAATAACACCATATTAAAAAATAATATAGTTATTAAAATATGAAAATGACATCTTTTTCTTTTCCTTAAATAAAATAATAAAAATTTCATAACCCCATACAAATAGACCCCAAATATTGTAAATAACTTTTTATCACAAAAAATAAGTCTATTTATCCAATAGTGGATACTTCTATTCCTTCATAACATACGGTTTTCCCTATGTGGACGCATAAGAGATGTTAAGACAAGGAAAGTGACATTGTGTGATTTTCTTTAATTTAAATAAGATCAAAATCCTTTTCACATTCAAGTATACATTAAATAACTAAAATTATAACCATATATGTTAATTGATGAATATAATTCATCCCTTAAATTTTTTGAAAATTTCATGATCATTTTTTAATCCATATCATTTTATTTTTAACCTAAATTTTCAAATTTACCAATTACCGTAGTAACAAAAATTGTTATGGTTACTATTTATATTCGATAAAAATAAAAGGATAATATTTAAAAAAAATTATAAATTAGGATTAAAAATTGGAATCCATTTTTAAAAATTCTAAACATAGAAGTGTATAATTTAATTTAAAATTAAACTAATATAACCCAACTAAAAATGGTTTTTCCTAAAAAGGCATTTTTATGCCCAAAAAGTACTTATACTGATATAAGCTATAATGATGATTAAAATGAAATAAATTTTATTGTTTATTAATAAATATTATTTTACTTATATTAATATCAAATTAAAATCATAAATATACCGTTAATATAAATAAATTGAAAATTTTATAAAAATGGTATTTTTCATTATTCGCTAGAGAATAAATTTTTTCTAAAAATACCCAAATTTTATCCTAGTCTAATTTTGAAATTACTATATTAAAAATTAAATTTATTTTTAAAAAAAATAAAAGTTTCAAAAATTATATTCAAAAAAATTGTCCCATTAAAAGGCGGTAAAATTTCCTTGTATAAAACATATCTTTTTTTTCTTAAAATTGGATTTATTCTTATCTTAAGCCTACCAAACTTATTGGTTGAATATAAAAACATTTTATTGAATATTTAATATATAAATTTCATTAATATCATTCCAAAATATTGATTAATTAAATTTGTTAAGAAAAAATTCAATTGTGGTCATAAAAAATAGTTTTTTTATAAATACAAAACTTTTATGTTCAATTGATTTTTATTTTAATTTCTAATTAATTGGAAAACAATGAATTCATTTTATAATCATTTTTAAAGTATATTTTTATAATTTACATAATCTCATTCATTCCCTCCATTCCAAAAGTTTTTTGATAACTATTCCAAATAAATAATTATATTTAATTATTTGTTTAAGCTTATAAGCTATAGAAGAAGTTAAATTTAAAAGGATACATACCATAAAATCTTGGGGTGTAACATTCTCCCCTCCTTCATTAAATTTGTTCCTCAAAATTTGTACTTTTTATTGTTAATCTTAGAGTTTTCACTTTAAGATACCCTTGTGTAAATACCACATTGTCAAAATTATTAATAATATGTCCTCTTAAATAGAGGGAAAGGACAATGTTATGGTAACAAAAAAACAGGGTTTCCATATAAGATAACATTGGTGGGAAGTGAAAACATGGGAATATAAAAATATCTAACTATAATGTTTTTATGGAGAGTGATAAATAATATGTTATTTAAAAATTATACAATAACAAAACCATAAATTCTTTATCGATTAAACTACCATTGTTTTCTTAGTAGGAAAAATAAATAGATAACGTTTTTGTTCCAAAATCCATTTCCTAGAGTTGATGAATTGATTTAATACACATATAGTAACTTTGGAAAATAAAATAACTTAATTTATTTCCATTTTATAATTATAATCTCATCATTTGGTTTTGGGTTGATTCATCTCTAATCTATTTCTTAAAATGGAAGATGGGTATTCAAGATGAATTTTTATTCTTGAAGAAATTTAATCAAATGGTCCATAAGTCACTCCTTATTCCTACAAATATTTACCAAAATAAAAATGGTTAACACATGTTATCAAATATTATAAATAATATATTAACCTAAAATAATAATATCCAAAGTTCAACATAATAAATTCCATAATTAGTTACCTTAAGACTCATTCAAAATATATATTTCCAAATTTAATGTCCAAAAATTTAGAAGGAAGTTCAATAAATTTACAAAATAATATTAAGGTAAGATTTATCCAAATAACATATATCTCATTGTCACATAACAAATATAATAATACATTAATCTCTTTTAAACCTTTATGAAAAATGCATGATTCCAAGAGTAAAATCTCAATTTATTCAATATACTCCTTAAATCCAAGCATCTAATAATGTCAACATGACATAAACCATGAAATCACTAACCACATTCATGGTCTCCAATACTATCCCATTAAAATATATTTATTATTATAAAAACATCAAGGACATAATTAGGTTAATATTTACAAAGTCATTTGTTTTCAAATAGATAAAATTACCACAGAATCACTTCTCTAGATTACTAGTGCAATTCATCACATAATACTAATTCCTTAAAGAAGAAGTATTGCAGTAATATCCTTATATGTATCATGATTCCTATAACCAGAGAATTATTTATAATATAATAAAATAACATAATTATTGAATCTGACCATAGGCATATTAATCATTCCTCTTCATATGTGGTAGAACTATATGCTTGATTATGATCAATTAGACTATTTTGGGTTATATTCAATTGACGATCGAGACATTGATTTGTGCAGTGTCCCATATCCTTTTAGTTGAATAATTGTACAATAGAAGCCTTTTTCTTAATCTTGAAATCATAATCATGGTTACCTTTATTTTTACACTTTTATCAATCTCTCATTCCTTTTAAGAAAGTACCAGGGTGTTTTTTTTACAATTACCACTTGTGGGAAAATAATTCTTTATCTTCTTTAGTTTATCCAACTTTTTCCTAATTGTAATATTTTTCTCTTGATTCCATATGAATCCATAATACTTATATAATTATTTCTTTTTCTCGTTATCACAAGATACTATTTCCCCATATGATGAGAATTTTTGGGAGAATTGTTCCCACCAAAATATTGGCATAAGACCATAAAATATTTGACCCTTTTTACTCTTTGGATCAGGTGCATTAGTGTGGTTCACATTCCTTTTGTGAGGATTAATTTCTAAAAGACCACATATACTAGATTATATCATATAATTTTGAAACATAATGTATAATCCCAAAACTAGTGAAGTACTTAACATAAATTGAAAAATTTATACGTTTCTAATCTTATAAACATGGTTTGTTTGGGATGTTCTTTTACAGTTATTCTCAAAGTTTATCCTATAGTTATGTTCAATAATCTAGGATTTCCTAAATATAGTTCCTATGTTTTTTACTAAACTTTCTCTAATACCAACTATAATGACCCCAACCCTTATTTCCCAGATTCAGTGGTTACATTATTACATTGGAACTGAGTACAAAAAATCACATCCCAAAGTTTTAAACAATTCAATAGTTTTTGAAAAGTATATACATACATGAATTTCACATTAAAATTTAAAATTTAAAAAATAACATAGTGAAAACATTGAGTACATAATTATTCTCTACAATTAACCCTTTATATTAGTAAAAATAAACTTCTTGGCATACTGGGGAAAAATAAAACATAATAAAGTGGTGAGATCAAATACTCGATAAGGGGAATCATACAACAGAAGCTATAATAAATAAAAATAAATAATAATTAAAGGTGAATAACTAAAAAAACATTCTATTAAATCATAATAATTAGAATAATATGGTATGAATAAAAACAGATGAAATAATTCCACTTAAATATTCACATAAGAATGAAACATAACCATAGATATTATAATTGTCATCTAATTACATATAATATCAACAACTAATACCATAATGAGTTAATGCAAAATGTGTGATATCTAAAACATACCATAAAGGCCTTATCCTTGAATTATATATATTTGGGTAAGGTATCAGACAAAACTTGGTCTATTTTATCTCATGAGACCGACCAATGCATTGAGGGCCTATAGCAGGCCCCTCCTGTCACTTACTAAGTCAAATTCATTCCTCATATAAAATGGGTGAAACTTATTCAACATAAACATTTGTATTAAAGATGTCATTTGAAATGAAAATATTATTTTTCAAAAAGGGAATTCCTGAGAGTGGCCTTTTCGAACCCTCCACACTCGAGAACCCCCCTTCCCACCAAGAGATCTTTCAGAGAAGCCCCATCTAGGAAGGAGTCGTTGACAACTGAGATAACAGCGCATCCCATGGGGTTTAACCTTGATCAACAATGGTTTGACACAGAAATATGTCTTCCAGGTGAAGTGCGCCCATTCTTCCCACCTAGTGAGACACAGGTTGACCCGGCTAGACGAGTGGTACATGGGAAGCGGAAATTCCCCAAGAGAGGGCTCCCAAGAATAGAACCTCGGACCTCATAGAACACCATTGTTATGTCCCTCAACCATGAACCACTACTCCATAGTATAATCATCACATTCGAAATGAAAAAAAAAATTCTCATCCAATAAACATAATCATAAACCATCTACAGAAACATAGTGAATGGTGGAAAAATAGCACATCCCCAGTCAACCTAATCATAAAATATTCATTAAAATATGGTAAATGGTATTATATGAGATCAAACTCAATAATTATTAGGACTAAATAAATGATTTTTATATAGATACTTTAATATAATACCTAAAAATTTCTGGGGGAAAATACTCTTTTAAACTTTGAAATCTCGTATTCTTAATAAGATGTTCAGTCATAAAATAAAACATTTGATTTTATAATTACCTATAAATATTGTAAAGGAAGATTCAGATATTAATTTATCTTGATAGTGGGAATATATAATCATTATTTTAAATGTTTTAAAAAAAATCCTTTTAAATTTTAAAAAATAAACATTTAAAAGAGGATTTTTAAAAGAAAGTCTTTTACAAATATCATATTATTTATGAGAGAATTAATCATTTGAATTATTCATATATAAATCCACATAAAAATTAAAATAAAACCTAATATTATACAGATTCATTTCACACATAATCATACTATTAAATAATCAATTGAATAGATGTTTAACCCAAAAAATGGAAATTAATTTAAGAATTTCCTTACCACTTTGTAATCAGTCAAACCGTATGCTTCATTAATGATCATAAAATAAATAATTGAATTGAATTAAGATAAATATATTCATGATATGATATATTAAATTGAATTATGTACACAAAACACACAAAATAAGGTTTGAATAAGGAATATATCTCATAGAAGTAAAAATGAGACCATAATGTTTTACCTTATGTATGAAAGCGTTCAGCACTTATACTTAATTTCATGGATAATAAAATTAAGTTCATTAATTAAAAAATAAAGGTAATATTATACATTTATTTGATTTATTATAATTGTATTAAGTACATTTATTTCCATTTTCATGAGTTATAGGGTTCAATTTCATAAAATTCAAGAGAGTGTTTGTTTCATGGTATTATGGTCGGTTCCCTTGTGTATAATTATGGGAGTTCTTTTCAAATGGGAATAAATTATGTAGAAGAGAAATTATTTAGTATTAATGAACTTTTACAAGATTAAATAGTCTCATATATCATTGTTTTATTTTTTATGAGGATGATTTATTAGAAACAATGTTAATGAAAATGTCTTAATTTATTTTGGCAGTTTTTACGAACATCAAAAACTTGTGTTATTTCATTTAGTATTATGTTTTTATATTGGTTCCAAAACAATATATAACTTATAATATTTATATTTAAATCTTATTTAATCATAATAATGTTTTTATGGCCATCCTTTAAAAAATTAATGAAAAATGAAACCTCGTCGTCCACGATTGTACGGAATCAACGCATCCTAGATGATGTTTTCACTTAAAAATAATAATAGGATAGGGTAAGGGATTTTATTAAGGAAAATCTACTATAACAATAAAATTAAAATATATATATGATAATTTTTTTAACATTACACTTTGGATAAGTTATTTTTGGAGAGGATAAGAAAATAAATGAAATTAAAAGATAAAGAAGGAGGATTTTACCTCTTGAATATTGTCACCTTGAGAAATTCATTAAGGCACTTGGATTTAGACTTTTGGTAAGACCATTAGGTATTGTATGTGGGGAAGAGGCTTGGGAAATAAATTGTGAAGAATTTATACAATCCAAAAGGATTTTTAGGTGTTAGTAGAAGGTGTGGTTAGGGGTGTGTTTTATAGGGAGAGTATAGGGGTGTCCTTTATTATTTTATTCATTATTTTATTATCATGGAACTACTCTATCTATAGTATTGATTACCATGAGTAAATATGATAACTATAGAATGTGATTTCGAAATAATGAGTCCTTAACTCATCCATGCATCATCTATGACTCAATAATTCATTTATTTACTTGTAATTTTAAATATCATAAGTTATTGTATTTCCCTACTCACCAAAAATTGAATAATTTTAGAAAAATGCAAAAAAAATCACTCAAAAAAATTTGGATGTGTAGATTTAAAAAAATAGACTCTATATTTTGGAAGTAATTTTATAATAATGAGAATTTTAATTTTTAATTAAAATCATCATTTATTAGACTCTTTCATTAATAAAATAATTACTACATCATCATTGTATAATTTTGTAATGTATTTATATCTTCACTGAATATTTAAAATAAAAAACAATGTTTTAAAAAAATATTTTATATTTAAAAATAATATCTATAGTTTAAGATATGTTTTTGATAACACTATATTAAAAATAATATAGTTATTAAAACATAAATGTGATATCTTTGTATTTTCTTTAAATAAAATATTATAAATATCATAACCCAACCCAAATGGTCCACAGAAATATAAATATATTTATATCATGAAAATAAGTTTATTTAGTTCAAAATAGGCACTTATATTCATTCATAACCAACATTGTTTCCATGTGGATATATAAGATATTTTTAAGACACAAAAACTGACATTTTTTTGTTTTTTTAATTTAAATAATATCAAAGTCATTTTCATGGACATGTTTCCATTAAATAACTCAAATTCAAACCTTAGGTGTTACATTTTTAATGTGAATCATCCAATGAAGAAATTGTATTGTAAATTTCTAATCCCTATCATTTTATTTTTAATCTAAATTTCCTAGTTCAGTCTATTTTGTGGTAACAAAAATTACCAACGATACTTTTCATATTGGCCAAATATAAAAGGTGAATATTTAAAAAAATTAACTAACTTTTAAAAATATGGAAAAAAAATTTCAAAATTCAAATCATAGAAGTGTCTAAATTTAAATTGAAATTAAATAGATAAAACACAACTAAAAACATTTTTCCCAAAAATGAATTTTTAAAACCAAAATGTACTTATACCAAAATAAGGTATAATGATGATTAAAAAATAAATTATTTTATTTAAAACTAAAGATTATTTAGGTTACATTGAGATAAAATTCAAATCATAAATATTATATTAATATAATGGAATTTACAATTTTATAAAAATGGGTATTTTTTACTCTTCACTAGAAAATAAATATTTTCTAAAAAATACAAAAAATTCACACTAATATAATTTTGACATTCTTATTTTCAAAATTAATTTTATTTTTTCAAATATAATTTATATGAGTTTCAAAATTTAGATTTAAAATAATCACTCCATTAAAGGTGGTAAAATATCATTTTTGAAAATATATTTTTTATACATAAAATTGGATTTGTTTTTATCTTAAACCTATAAAATCATTGGTTAAATTTTAAAACAATTTATCAAATATGTAACATATAAATTTATTTAATATCCATAAATAATAGTGGTTAATTTAATTTATTAATATAAAATGTCTTTATGGTCATAAAAATAGTTTATTATAAGAAACACATCAGTTATGTTTAAATGGTTTTTATTTTTGTATCTAATTAATTTGTAACCAGTGAATAAATCTTATAAAAATGAGTAAAAAATATTTTCAAAATTTAAATAATATCATTAATTCCAACCATTCCAACATATAGGTGATAATTATGACAATTAAATGATAATATTTAAACATTTGTTTAAACTAGTAAGTTATCGAAGAAGTTAAATTAAAAAAGAGGCATTCCATAAAATATTATGGTTTTACAAAAATGATTTAGAAAAAATATTATTGAGATGAATTTAATTTATACCATATTATTAATGTTTGGAATTCTATAAAATTAAAAAAAAGTTGATTAAGTTGGTGATATAAGGAAACTATTAGAGCATAAATTTCTAGTAAGCTCAAAATATTTCAATATTCTTGTTATTAAGTGACTAAACTCCCATTTATAACTTTGATTTCAAAAAACTAAACTATAAACCTATGAAATCCATAATTTACTAGTAGAAAATAAATTTTTATTAACATCATATCTTCTCAAATTAGTATATTAATTGTGATTATAGTAAGATTTTAGATAATTTTACATTATTTCAAGATGAGAAAAAATTTATAAATTATTATTTTGACTGTGTGAGAAGAATTTTAGGGATAGATAATAATAAATATTCAAGGGAGGTGTAGAAATATTAGAATACATTATTTGAGAAAATAATATAAAATGGATTGAACATTTAACAAGCATGATGAATTAGTTCTTGGAATAAGATACTCACTACAAATCATGGTATGATTTTTCAATTTAGTTTTGGTTAAGATTTTTCCTAGGTTTGAAAAATAATAAGTTTAATGGAGTGATGAGAACATAATTATTAAAAAATTTCTACAGATTCTTATAATTAATAACCCCTATAATTTTTCTAGTATTTAAGAATTCATCTAAATTTAGTTATTTTTTATATAATTGGAATTTATTAAAAATGGATTAAATTAATTATTTTAGTTTTTTATTAATTTCAGAGTAAATTTCCTATATTACTATAATAAAATGGATTTTTGAGTGAAATTTAAGCAATTTATATGATTAGAATAAATTTTTATCACTTTCAAATGAATAAAATAATTTTTTGTTGGCTATATAGGGTTGGATTTGGTGCCCTAGAACAAACTAACTTTGTAATTTTGATTAAATATATTTTAAAAGTCTTAAATATTAAAAAAATTATTTTCACATGATGAGTTTTAATATATATAGTATTAATGTGACAATCTCATTAGATTATTTTTCTTAATTCAAAGGTTATAAAATTTCCCTGATATAATGGTAACATTGAAGTTATATGTTAATATTCCTAAACATGTCACATATAGCCTAAATGACCACAAACAAGAAGAAAAAAGATTTTTTATCTAACAGGTGTCGAATACATGTATGTGAATAAGGATTTATGTCATAGAGTTCCTCCATGGGTAATCTCTAAGAGAGTATGTTATGAGGATTGGACCACCATTAATAATTCTACATTTTAAATGTGTCCTTTAATGTACCTACTAACAAACATGTGTATTGGTCCATAGTCATGAGATTTTTATTAATGTATATCATGAATAGCATATTTTTATGCACTATTCAAATCCATAATGACATATACTCACGGTGAAGTAAGATATTTTTCTTTTATTATAAGTTATATGAAATTTATTGAATAATTCAAGTAAGTATTTTTCTCTTAAATGACTAGAAGAATATATCATAAGACCTTTGATTGAAATGAAAATATCTGATTAAGCCAATGGATGTGGGGGATTATTGATGAGTTCATTTTAATTATTCAAAAAAGATATATCAAGTATATAGTTCGATAACACAAGTATACAACCAAATTGAAAAGATATCAAGACAAAGAGATTATATTATACAGTAAACATTAATATGTGGTTTTTTTTTTGCAATATTTATGAATTTTCAATGGGATCTGGGACATTTTGATGTACGATAATCATGGACATTCGATAAGACAGCATAATTTTGTTGATAAAGAGTCCAATAGGGTAACAAAATAACTGTATCTAGAATCTTGTTAAATTATATATGAATTTAATATATGAATAAATA
The DNA here is from genome assembly GCA_963277665.1 of Viscum album. NCBI lineage: Eukaryota > Viridiplantae > Streptophyta > Magnoliopsida > Santalales > Viscaceae > Viscum > Viscum album. The sequence continues at coordinate 631,466,599 of OY728138.1, read as the reverse complement.
TTATTCTCATGTTTTTGAAATAATATTTATTCTAGTTACTTTAATCATATAAATTCAATCACCAGTTATTCGAGTTGAGAATATATGTGAGTTGAATATTAATAAATATATATTTTCTAGTTAGAAAATATTGACTTTAATTATTTATTTATTAAATCAATATTATAATTATATTAATTTATTAAATAAATATTTATCATTAAATTGTTGATAAATGATAAGGAGGATTTATTGTCTAAGTTGAGGGCTTAATATAAATTATAAATTTTATTTATTATCATTTAAATAAATATTGGTTTATTAATTTTATAAATGATACTTAAATTCATATGAGTGAGAAAATATCATGTAATATAATAATAATGATATTATTATTGTCATTATTATTATTATTATTATTTTACATGGTTTTTATTTAGAGTTAAAACTGAGATAAGGGAATATGTATAATTATTAATTGTCTAGAACTTATTAAAAAATTTAACTTTTATCATTTTTATGGTTAGATGAGAATTATTATGGCAAAAAATATTCTCTAAAAATAATTATCTCAAATCCCTATATTGAGCCTCTCAAGGAAACTCTTAATAACAAACAATGATCATCCTTCATTTACATATTAATAACAAGATAATAATAAATAATCTTTCAAGATTGAAGGGATTATTTTTGCGATGAATAAAAAATGATGCAAGATGATTTTGCCTCTTTGATAAATCCCATAGTCCCATCGGTGATGTTTCAAGAATCATGGAACACATGTGGATACTTCTAGTTTAATTATTCTTTGTATTATTTATCAAAATTATGGTATTAAAATAAAATCAATATAATTTATCATCAACAATGAAAAAATAATCAAGATGAGGTAACTCTATTATAAAGTAATTATAAAATATCTGTGAAAAGATCCTATATGTGAACTATCCAAGGTTATTTTCATCTTGTTCAAGGGATTTATTTTGAAAAAAAAAATGAAAAATATTATTAGGTGTATTCCAAGCTACTTTCATTATGCTCTAGTTCATTTAAGTGGTTTCAGAGTGGTCACTTATTAACTTATAATTATTTATTATTTATCGATAAATAATGTATATGTTTTTAATAATTTCATTTAAAATTTATTATTACATAATATGAATTTCAGGATAATATGATCATTCAGTTTCATATGACCAATAAAAATCCTAGAACTGATGAAGAACACTTGAAGATCTCATTAAGAGGCATCAATTATACTATCCAATAAACATGGTTACACAATGTGATAGTGTTTTTTCACACATTACACACCAAGTGATTTTGATGGTTCATGTGTGATATTAAAGGATTTATTATTTATATTCCACGTTATTCTTTAGATAAAATATATGTATGGTTTTCATAAATTCCATCTATTTCACAAACATCACCAGTTATACACACCGTGTATGTGTTGAGTCAATAAGGTTTTCCTTATGACTTTTCCATTCCTTCTTGTTTTGAAAATCACAAACACCTTATCTTTAAGGAAAATTGCTTTTATAAGGAAAATTGCTTTCTTAAGGAAAATCGCTTTTATAAGAAAAATTATCCTTATCATTTTTTCATTCATATTTTTCTTAAGTATGAGATTCGGATTCATTTTCTCGGAGTCATTAAAACTTTGATATAAAAGCATTCTGTTTTAGGGTTCGGATTCTGGACAAGAACTATAAGGAAGTTTCATTCCGAATTCCGGATATGAACTCTGACTAAGTTCTATTCCAGATTCAGGATACGAATTCTGAAGAAGAATTCTCATTACAAATTCTAATGAAGAAATCCTATTCTGAATTCTTATTACGAATTCTAATGAAGAATTACCATTACGAATTCTATTGAAGAAATCTCATTCCGAATTCCTATTCCGAATTCTGATGACGAATTCTCATTACGAATTCTGATGACGAATTCTCATTACGAACTCTGATGATGAATTCTCATTACGATTTATGATGCCGAATTCCTATTCCGAATTCTCATTCCGAACTCACCTATTAAACAGAATCTGATTATCATTGTTTTATACACTCTGAATTTATTCACTCCGAACCTTCACTCTGAAATTTCTATTCCGAACTTTTATGTTAGACTTTAAAACGATGTCGTACATTCTGTTACACTTGTTTTGTTATAAAACGATGTCGTCCATTTTGTTATAAACTAACCGTTGTCTAAGTGACACGTGTACCGGTCCCTCCGAACTTTAAGGAAAATATGACCATTGGAGAAGGAGCCGACCTTACCTATAAATAGGAGCTCATTTGAAAGAGCTCGGATCTGATGGCTGATGAAAGTGATGAAAGGCTGACAGATCTTCTACTCATGTGATTACATGTTGTTGAAGTGATTTCTAGAGGGAGAGGCTTCTATTAACTCTCAAAGCTTCGTGCGACTCCGAATGTTGGTGATTACATTCGAGGGCTTCCGGGGATAGGAAGACAGAGGTGCCGACTACCTTAAAGATCGAGGGCTTTCTTGCTGAGAAAGACAGAGGTTACCAACTACCTTGAAGTTGAGGGCTTGCGAGGATAGCAAGACAGAGACTCCGATCTTCGTATCGAGGGCTTACCCTGGTGTGGGTAAGACAGACTTGCTTGAAAGTATAAATCAAGGGACCTTTATCCAAGGTTGTTGGATACCCTTTTCTTTGGGTTAAAAGACTATTATCTTGTTGCTAGTAGTTTTACTACTTGTTTTTATTCCGCTGCAATATTGTATCTTAAGGAAAGTATAACTTTCTTATACTTCCTTACATACTCTGATTCATTCAGATTCTATACGCTTTAAGGTAGAATCTCATATTGTAACTTTTGTTAAGTTTCAAATTCCAGAACCATATTTCCGGAACCTACTTTTGGAATCTCTTTCCAAGTTTAGTTCGGTGTTAGAGGTGTTGTGAATTTACTTAGTTTAACTTTGTTAAACTTAGCCCTTTCCTTTTCTTAAGGAAACTCTAGTTATTCATAACTAAATTTAAAGGTTCCAAAGGAATTTTTAAAGTATACAATTCACCCCCCCTCTTGTATATTGATCATCTCATATTATATTTCGATCCTACAATTGGTATCAAAGGTTGGAAACCTCTTACTCTATACCATTCTTACATTTGGTATCAGAGCAGGTTACTGAAATACTTGTACTCACATACAAGTTTTTCTTACTCACTTTTCCATTCTGAACTTTGTCATTCCGATTTATCCATTCCGAACTTTTCTCATTCCGAACTTTGTGTTTGCGATTCTTTGCTACTAACAAGTTTGTTTGCAAAGTTATTTTTAGTATGGCAGGAATTAATGTTGGATCTATTGACAATATGAATCCTACAAGACCACCTATCTTCGATGGTAATGATTATGAATACTGGAGAGATCGTATGAAGACTTTTGTTATCAATACTGGAGTAGACAACTTTGTCATGCTTACTGGTGATTATAAAATTCCTGACAAGGAAGTCAGAACCTTTACTAACCAGGAGAAGCAAGAATATCAACTCAACTATAAGGTACGCAATACTTTACTGTGTTCAATGACTAGAAATATATATAGCCAAATTTCTTCTTGTGAAGCAGCTAACTGTATATGGAAGAAGTTGGAGGTTACACACTTTGGGACTTCCAAGGTGATTGAGACTAGAAGAGCTATGCTTAGAGCTGAATATCATGGTTTCAATTTTCCTTATGGAGAACCTATCTGTAAAGTACAACAAAGATTTATGACTATTGTCAATAGTCTACAATCTATGGGAGAAAAAGGTTTAGATGATGAAGCTCTTGTGGACAAGATAATTGATATTATGCCCAATGAGTGGGAATCCAAGAGAACAGCTATAGATGAGAACAGGAAGGTTACTCAAATTACTCTTGATGAATTATTTGGAACTCTTCTACAACATGAAACTAGAATGAAGAGAGATGCTGACAACATCAAGAAGAAGAATGGAAATGGTATTGTTGCTTTTACTACAACTTCGAATCAGATGAAAGCTAAGACTCCTGAGAGAGTAACCAGATCCAAGTCTAAGAAAGTTATTTTCCAATCCGAATCTAGTGAGAGTGAAGTCTCAGAAAATGAATTAGCCAATCTTGCTCAAAGGATGAACAAGATAGCTGGACAGAGAAACTTTCAATCCAAGTATAAAAAGAAGGACAGGAAAGATAAGAAATATTGAGAAGTTACTTGTTATGAATGTAAAAGAGCTGGACATATTAGACCAGATTGCCCTATGCACAGAAAGAAAGAAAGGAAGGAAATACATTCAGACAGAAACAGGAAGAAGTATTATAAATCCAAATCTAAGAAAGTTTTGAAAGCTAATGACACCTGGAGTGCCAGTGGTGGTGACTCTTCAGATGAATCTTCTGATTATGAATCTTCAGGACAGAAGAATCTTTGTCTTATAGCCAGATTACCTATTGACAATCATTGTCTTATGGCTAAGGTACGAAATGCTGAATCATTGACCAATGTTTCTTTAAATTCTAATGATAGTAAATATTATAACTCTTCTGATGAAGAATCATCTTCTGATGAGGAAAATACTTTACCTACTTATGAAGAAGTCTCTAGGTTTTCTGAACTTCTTGAGATTGAGAATTCCAAACTCAACAAGAAACTTGATAAGGCAAACTCTAGGAATTCTATTCTTACTAAAGAAATATCAGATCTTTCTAAAGATCTTGATAAGAAAAATGCTGATTTTGAAAATATTTCAAAAAATCTTGAGGAAGTAAGTTCTGAGAAGAATAAACTTTCTAAAGAATTAGAAAAAGTAATTTCTAATAAAAATGTTTCCGAGCCTAACTCTAGTTCCAAAACTAATGATTTTGAGGATAAAAACTTGGTTTTAAAACTCAAGTCCGAAATTTTTTCCTTAAAGAAGTGTTTATCAAACTTTACCCATGGTAAGGAAAATTTTGATAAGATGTATTCTCAAATACGGCCTTTAAGAAATAAATCCGGATTTGGTTATACCCATGCAAAACCTATTTTCAGTAACAATTATTTTGTTCCTCAAAGTGCCCCATTTTGCACTAAATGTCAATGTGGTGGTCACTGGGCAAGAAGTTGTTCCTTAAACAAAACCCAATCTCTAGGATTTCATAAAGCTTATTTTTCTAAGAAAATGTGGGTTCCAAAAATTTTATTGTCTGGAAATCTCGGATCCAAACAAGTTTGGATTCCGAAAATCTAACTTTGTTCTTAATTTCAGGAAAATAAAGAAAGTTCCAGCAACAATATTTGGTACATGGATAGTGGTTGTTCCCGGCACATGACTGGTAACAAAAGCTTTTTTGAAAATATTATCAAAACGAAAGGAGGAAAGGTATCTTTCGGAGACAATGCTAAGGGAGAGATTGTTGGTATTGGTAATATAGTTCTTTTGGGTAAAACTTTGATATCAAATGTTCTTTTTGTTAAAGGTCTTAAGCACAACCTCATTAGCATAAGTCAGTTATGTGATGAAGGTTACCTTGTGAATTTTAGGAATGATAAATGCTTAGTTCACAATTCCAAGGAAGAATTTATTCTCTCTGCCAACAGGCAAGAGAATGTTTACACCTTAAACTTAGAAGACCTAAGAAGCCAAGATTTACCTTGCCTAAGTGCAATGGAAGATCATTCTTGGTTATGGCATAGAAGATTAGGACACTGTAATCTTAGGAACCTATGTAAACTCTCTAAGAAGAAACTTGTTAAGGATCTACCGGAGCTTAGATTTGATTCTTCTAAAGTTTGTGATCCTTGTAAATATGGCAAGCAACATAAATCTAGTTTTAAGTCAATCGGTGAAGTCTCAACAACCGATGCATTACAGTTGGTGCACATGGATCTTTTTGGTCCAACACAAACTGGAATCATTGGAGGCAAATACTATGTGTTTGTTCTCGTTGATGATTACACTAGATTTACTTGGGTCTATTTTCTAGCAAGGAAATCTGAAGCTTTTTCTTATTTCAAAAGTTTTAGAGCTCAAGTTAAAAATGAGAAAAACCTTCCATTGAAAACTATTCATAGTGATCATGGAGGAGAATTTCAAAATTCTGATTTTGAAACTTTTTGTAGTAAGAAAGGTATTACTCACAATTTTTCAGCACCTAGAACTCCTCAACAGAATGGTGTAGTTGAAAGAAGAAATAAAATTCTTCAAGAGATAACTAGAACCATGTTGAGTGAATATTCTATTGCTAGACATTTCTGGGCTGAAGCTGTAAGTACTGCTTGTTATACTATAAATCGAGTTTTGATTAGACCTTTTCTTAATAAAACTCCTTATGAGTTATGGAATGGTAGAAAACCAAGACTTTCCTACTTCAAGGTTTTTGGTTGCAAAGTATTCATTTTGAATACTAAAGATAACTTACATAAATTCACACCAAAGTCTGCTGAAGGAATTTTCTTAGGATATTCCACGACTTCTAAGGCTTATAGAGTTTTTAATAAAAACACTTGAACTGTTGAGGAAACAGTACATGTGAAATTTGATGAGTCAGATCCTTTTGTTTTTAAACCATCTCATCTTACATTTTCGGATGTGTTTTCAAAAACTGATTATCAACCTTTGATAGAAGAACCTTCTGATAAGGAAATTGTTCTAGAAGATACTTCTGAAACATTTACCCCAGAAGACTTTCTACCCTATGTTGATGAACAGGTTTTACAAAACCCAAATCAGGTGTTTCTTAAGAATCATCCCAGTGATAGTATCATTGGTGATGTAAATCAACCTGTAAGGACTAGAAGTTCCTTAAGAAATGAAATAGAACATCTAGCATTTTTTTCCCAATTAGAACCTAAAAGCACTGATGAAGCTTTAGGTGATGACGATTGGATTAAAGCCATGCAAAATGAACTAAATGAATTCGAAAGGAATAAAGTCTGGACCTTGGTTGAAAGACCTAAGGAAACTTCTGTTATTGGTGTAAAATGGGTTTTCAGAAATAAATGTGATGAAAATGGAGTCATAGTAAGAAATAAAGCTAGACTTGTTGCTAAAGTCTATAATCAGCAAGAAGGAATAGACTATGAAGAAACCTATGCTCCAGTAGCTAGACTTGAATCTATCCGTATTCTACTTGCCTTTGCAGCATTCTTTAATTTCAAACTTTTCCAAATGGATGTGAAATGTGCTTTTCTTAACGGTTATGTTCAAGAGGAAGTTTTTGTTGAACAACCTCCTGGCTTTGAAGATACAAAACATCCAGATCATGTTTTTAGACTTACCAAAGCTTTGTATGGCCTTAAACAATCCCCACGAGCATGGTATGATAGACTTACTGGATTTTTGCTTCAAAATAACTATGTTAAGGGAAATGCAGATCCAACCCTTTTTATAAAGAACGATAAGAAAAATGTTTTGATTGTTCAAATATATGTTGATGACATTATATTTGGTTCAACTCAGCAATCTTTGACTGACTCTTTTGCTAGTCTAATGAAATCTGAGTTTGAAATGAGTATGATGGGTGAGTTAACATTTTTCCTTGGTTTTCAAATTTCTCAAAAACCAGAAGGAACATACATATATCAACATAAGTATATTAAAGATCTTCTTAAAAAGTATGGTTATGACAACACTAAGAGTATAAGTACTCCCATTGGTACCTCAAACTCCTTAGATCTTGATGAAGCTGGGAAACCAGTAGATCAAACATCTTTTAGAGGTATGATAGGAAGTTTACTTTACTTAACAGCTAGTCGACCAGACTTAATGTTTTCAGTATGCTTATGTGCAAGATATCAATCCAATCCTAAGGATTCTCACTTAAAGGCAGTAAAAAGAATTTTTCGCTACCTTAAGGGAACCATGGATCTAGGATTATTTTATACTTCTGGAAATGAGTTTGTTCTAAAAAGCTTTTCTAATGCTGACTTTGGTGGATGTAGAATGGATAGGAAAAGTACATCCGGAACTTTTCATTTCTTAGGAGATTTATTAGTTTCTTGGTCATGCAAGAAGCAACACTCTGTTGCACTCTCCACTGCTGAAGCTGAATATGTAGCAGCTGGAAGTTGTTGTGCACAAGTGTTGTGGATGCAACACACACTCACAGACTATGGCTTGAGTTTTACTAAAACTCAAATTTTGTGTGATAACACAAGTGCCATTCCCCTAAGTAAAAACCCTGCACATCACTCCCGTGCAAAACACATAGATATTAGGCATCACTTTCTTAGGGATCACACACTTAAAGGAGATATTATCCTTCAATTTATCGGAACGCAAGATCAACTTGCTGATATTTTCACAAAATCTTTGCCTTCTGATAGATTTGAATATATCAAACAGAAGTTAGGAATGATAACTGTAAGGTAATGTTTCTTAATTAACTTTCTGTTGAAAAAATCTCCTTACAGTAATAAACTCCTTTTCATAGGGGGAGTACATTTGATTGTTTGGTTAACAAAGTTTTTCAAAATTTGTTTTCAAACTTTTCGGAACGAAGATTTCCGGAATGAAAACTTCCGGAATGAAACTTTTCCAGAATGGATATTTTCGTACAGAATACTTCTGGAATGAAAGTATTCGTATTGAAAATTTCCGGAATGGACAACTTTCGTACTGGGACTTTCATAACCAGACTTTCGTACCAAGCTTTGTTTTTCGTATTTTGTTGTTCATATTTACTTTTTCGTATTTACTATTTCGTATTGAGTTTTTCATATTGAGTTTTTCATATTTAGTTTTTCAGTCGTCTTTATATTACCCATTACGAATAACTTTCCTAAGCTAATCCGAAAGGTATGCTTTTCTTACTGAAGTTTTCGTAATCATATTTTACTTGCTGGCAGTTTCTTGTATTTTGTTTTCGGTTTTTGGTTTTCTTAAATCTTTACTTTAATAAAAACCTCAAAAAGATCGGATTCAAGCTCTCAACCGTCAGATTTGATCTCAGATCATTCTAGACCATTAGATCAACCGACGAAGTTGAACCGTCATCCCATTGCTTATATAAAGGGGACCCTTTTTTCGAGTCCCACATCGATTTCAAGCTTTTGTGTGCTGAAGCTCCGACTCTCTGATTTAAGGCCATTCCGAACTTCAGTCTTCTCCGTTCTGAACTTCTCAGAGACTTCAGATCCGAATGTCTACAGAGTTAGCTTCTCAAGAAATGTCTTCAACCAAGCCTATTTCTCAGTGGTTAGTCTACAGAGAAAGGTTAGTTCATCCGACTTTCTTCAGCAACTATGATTCTATCATTTCGAAGAATATCAAGTTGAATGGCTGGGAGGATGTTGCGGTATCAAAAACTGGCAACCAAGATGAAGTGTACTCAGATTTTCTTGTTGAGTTTTATGAGTCGGTTTCTTTCTTCGAGGAAGACAATAGAGAAAAATTTTCTTTCAAATCGTATGGCAAGACATATAAGCTTTCTTACACCAAGGCTGCAAGCTTGGTAGGGTTAAGTTACGAAGGTGAAGCTGAATTTATTTCTCACGTACTGCCAGACTCTTTGGGTAGTTTCAACAAGGAAAAGGCATTAGAAATTCTCGGATTGGATGATGACAAGGCTCCGAAAATTGCAAGCCTATCTACAAACTTCTAGATGCTGGAGTTATGGGTGCAAGGGCTTATTGTACCGAGAAAAGGAGATAAGGATAGCCTGAAGAAGAGTGAGATATATATCTTAGATTTCCTGATAAATCTAAGGAAGTTCAACTTGATGAAGCATATTCTTCTTAATATTGAGAATTTGAAGAAGGGGAATCTGAGAGCTCAGATCGTGATGTACCCGGCAATATTGTCAAAGCTCATAGTTCGGTGCCTAGAATCTTTCAAGGTAGCTTGCAGTTCTAAGCCGAAAGTTTTCAAGATCATGTTGCTCAGTGATGCCACTCTTAAGAGAATGAATATAGCTTTTGACAAGGAGTCAGGGAAGTTTATTGACCTACCTCCACAAGTAGAAGTGACTCCGAAATCTGCTGATCCGGAATCATCTAAGCCGGTAAGGAAGAGGAAGCTGAAAGAAGTGGTAGTCGAAGCTGAGGAACCCAAGTCTAAGGAAGTCCATTCCGCACCTCCTAAGCCTAAGAAGAAGAAGACCTATACTGATGAGGTTGCAGCAAAGTGGAGAGCTGACAAGGAGAAGAGGAAAGAAGGAGATCCGCAGTTCGGATTGAATCCTGCAGAGGCTAAGGCTCTGAAAGAAAAGGCTGCTGATGAGCTTGAGAAGAAAGCAAAGGAGAAGAAACTTAAGAAGAAAATGTCAGAAGCCGAGGCTATGCAAGCATTGTTAAAGTTCAACGAAATGGTTTCAGCAACCATTCCCGTTCCGAGATCTTTTTCTCTGGAAACTTTACCTGAGACTCCAGGAAGAAATCTTGATGCTCCAGAAGAGAATGTTGCTACAAATACAGAGGAAGTAGAGCAAGTGGAAGAAGTTTAAGAAGCTGCTGAAGGAAGTGGTGAGACAGGATATGTGCTCAAACAAGTAGATGAATATAAGGGAACTCCTTAGGAACACCTGTCGCTCCGAACATATGAAGCTCAATCTTCGAAGCTTGTTACTCCGACTATGGAAGAAGAGAAAGGTGAAGAGGAAGTTTCTTGTCTGAGAGAAGAAGAACATCTTTTACTTGATGCTGCTCAGAAGTAAAATGTAGAAGTTGCTGATGAGGAAGATAATATTGTTCAAGTGTCTGACAGTGAGAAGAAATCTCCGGAACAGGTTTCTATTCCGGAAAAAGATAAGGGGAAACGAATTCTTCCTGATACCCCGAGTTCAGAAAAGAAGATGAGGAAGGAAGCTGGTAGTTCTTCTAAGAGGAAGTTGAAGCTTATTGAGGAAGAAAATTCTCCTAGCAAGGTTTCGGATTCGGAGTAATCCTCGTTGGGGCATGACTTTGTTGTCCAGTCTTTGAAGAAGTTGGTGGGAACCATTCCAACCTTCTCCAGTATTGACTCTAGATGCCAGATGCTTCAACATGCGTTGAATCAGAAAACAGACTCTGTATCCATGGTTATGGATAAGTGTGTAGAGATTGAAGCCCAGTTCAAAAATTTCTTTATTGGTTACGAAGCACATAAAAGATCTTGCAAGAGGATGACAAGCTAGTCTAGGAAAACTGTGGAAGAGATGAGGTTGCTTGATGAGTTTCAGGATAATGTTAAGGATGCATTTGAAACCGAGGACAAGAATATTAAAGAGCTGACTGCGTCGTGCGAAGAGAAATTGAAAGAGGAAAAGAACTTTCGGATTAAGGAAGTGAGAGATCTGAATGGAAAGCTCAATTCCGTTAATCAAAGTTGGAAATATGAAAGGGATTATCGGATCAGGTTTGAAGAAAGGATGAAGGCTCAGGAAGAGAAGATGAAAGCTCAGGAAGAAAAGTTGAAGGCTCAGGAAGAAATCATTGAAGCTCAGTCAGCAAGAATAGTCGTCTTAGAGAAGCAAGCAGAGGAAGATCACAAAGACTTAAAGAAGATCAAGACGATTCTTAAGGGGCTAATGTCGAAGTAGAAAGATCCGAAATGACCAATCCGATCTTTTTGTTGTAATTATTTTGTTGCTGACATTTCAAATATAATGAGAATCGTGCTTGTTGTTTCTATTGTTGTCATTACTAATTTTTTCAGGTACTTTGTTAAGTTTTTCCATTCCCTCCAATTCTTTTTGAAAATCACAAAGGGGGAGAAGGAAAAGATCCTTAAGAAAAAGAGGAAATCTAATAAGTGCTTATCAAAGGGGGAGAAAGGATAATACCCAAGGAAAAAGAACTCTAATAAGAGTTTGTTTAAGGGGGAGTTTTTCTTAAAGAAACATCACTCCGGAAATATGAATACGATCCTTAGAGTTTCAAAGCCTAAGGGGGAGTTAGTCGTATTCATCTATATTCTTAAACCAAGGGAGATAAGCTTTAATGTGTTTCTTTCTTCTTAGAATAGCTTTTTCATAAGGATGTTTGTGCTTTCCAAAAAGGGGGAGATTGTTGAGTCAATAAGGTTTTCCTTATGACTTTTCCATTCCTTCTTGTTTTGAAAATCACAAACACCTTATCTTTAAGGAAAATTGCTTTTATAAGGAAAATTGCTTTCTTAAGGAAAATCTCTTTTATAAGAAAAATTATCCTTATCATTTTTTCATTCATATTTTTCTTAAGTATGAGATTCGGATTCATTTTCTCAGAGTCATTAAAACTTTTATATAAAAGCATTCTGTTTTAGGGTTCGGATTCTGGACAAGAACTATAAGGAAGTTTCATTCCGAATTCCGGATATGAACTCTGACTAAGTTCTATTCCAGATTCAGGATACGAATTCTGAAGAAGAATTCTCATTACGAATTCTAATAAAGAAATCCTATTCCGAATTCTTATTACGAATTCTAATGAAGAATTCCCATTACGAATTCTAATGAAGAAATCTCATTCCGAATTCCTATTCTGAATTCTGATGACGAATTCTCATTACGAATTCTGATGACGAATTCTCATTACAAACTCTGATGATGAATTCTCATTACGATTTCTGATGCCGAATTCCTATTCCGAATTCTCATTCCGAACTCACCTATTAAACAGAATCTGATTATCATTGTTTTATACACTCTGAATTTATTCACTCCGAACCTTCACTCCTAAATTTCTATTCTGAACTTTTATGTTAGACTTTAAAACGATGTCGTACATTCTGTTACACTTGTTTTGTTATAAAACGATGTCGTCCATTTTGTTATAAACTAACCGTTGTCTAAGTGACACGTGTACAGGTCCCTCCGAACTTTAAGGAAAATATGACCGTTGGAGAAGGAGCCGACCTTACCTATAAATAGGAGCTCATTTGAAAGAGCTCGGAGCTGATGGCTGATGAAAGTGCTGAAAGGCTGCCAGATCTTCTACTCATGTGATTACATGTTGTTGAAGTGATTTCTAGAGAGAGAGGCTCTTATTAACTCTCAAAGCTTCGTGTGACTCCGAATGTTGGTGATTACATTCGAGGGCTTCCGGGGATAGGAAGACAGAGGTGCCGACTACCTTAAAGATCGAGGGCTTTCTTGCTGAGAAAGACAGAGGTGCCGACTACCTTAAAGATCGAGGGCTTTCTTGCTGAGAAAGACAGAGGTTACCAACTACCTTGAAGTTGAGGGCTTGCGAGGATAGCAAGACAGAGACTCCGATCTTCGTATCGAGGGCTTACCCTGGTGTGGGTAAGACAGACTTGCTTGAAAGTATAAATCAAGGGACCTTTATCCAAGGTTGTTGGATACCCTTTTCTTTGGGTTAAAAGACTATTATCTTGTTGCTAGTAGTTTTACTACTTGTTTTTATTCCGCTGCAATATTGTATCTTAAGGAAAGTATAACTTTCTTATACTTCCTTACTTACTCTGATTCATTCAGATTCTATACGCTTTAAGGTATAATCTCATATTGTAACTTTTGTTAAGTTTCAAATTCCGGAACCATATTTCCGGAACCTACTTTTGGAATCTCTTTCCAAGTTTAGTTCGGTGTTAGAGGTGTTGTGAATTTACTTAGTTTAACTTTGTTAAACTTAGCCCTTTCCTTTTCTTAAGGAAACTCTAGTTATTCATAACTAACTTTAAAGGTTCCAAAGGAATTTTTAAAGTATACAATTCACCCCCCCTCTTGTATATTGAGCATCTCATATTATATTTCAATCCTACAGTATGCACATGCATGATATTTGGTCAGACATGCAATGCCAACTACATGGGTTGACCTATAGAAAAACAGATCATGTATAACATGACAATCCATGTATGTATACATGCAATTCAGGTACACTATACACAAAAAAAACTATACACAGTGTGTTATATGATGGTATACACCATCTAATGGTTAAACTCTAGATAATGATTTATGTAGATGAAAAATGGTATACATCATAACAACTGCACTAAATTTCATGTACTTAATTAATTTTAATTAAAATTAATTTATTTAACTTATTTAAAATTACAGTGGATTTAAATCTCAAATAATTTTTGTTGTAATAATTAAGATAAGAAATTAATCAATTAATTGGACTATTAATAATTAATTTGAGAAATTTATCTTTATAAATAACAATTTTAAATTAAGTCTATCTTGTTTAAATGTGTGTTGTTTCATTTCTGGGTGATCATGATCTAGACAAACCTATATATGTGTTGGGTTTATATTTAATTTAATTATTTATTGTATAGATTTTTTGATAACATTAATATTAAACAAAATATGATGATATATTCACCATCCTTTCCTTTTTATTAATTATGGGTCTGTATGTCTACGGTTTATTTATATAACCCTAAACTCCTAGTACATATCACCTTTGAGTAAGTTAATATAATGGAAGGAACACCTTGGATGGATAATATGATTCAAGACCGAGCTGAGGTAAAACCAACCAAAGGAAATATGTGAATTAATGATGTAATACTACAACTATATCCAAGAACATATTTTTGATTTATTTCACTAAGGTTAAGGGTTGGTTTATCTCTTTCTTGATAAGACAACCAATATTCAAAGATCAAGATCATACAAATTTTTTTATTTCATCCTGATAATGGTTATTCATTAATTTATATAATGAAAATTTATTTTATGATTAAATGTGATAGCGTATTTAAATGAAATAACAAACATGCTATGATAAAATTAAATAAATAGATTATGTGTAAACTACATTACCATGTCATGGATAATTAATTATAAAAATCAATATAATATTAACAATCATTTATAAGATAACATAAAAAATATTTATGCACAATTATAAAAAAAATCCCTCAATAAAATATAAAGCTAGAAATATCTTTCATTATTTGTATTAGAATGAAACCAAAGATCTATGTGTTTTTATGGGCCTATTTAGGAAACATTCATTTATAAGGGAACTACAATGAATGTTTTACGTTTAATTAACTAAGTTGACATGATGATTTGTTTCCATAATAATAGTTAGTTCAATTTGGATGAAATTGTTGGGAAAATAGGAGTTCGTGATTTCAGTATTAAATATTTCATTCAATGGACCTACAATTTCCAGTTAATGTAGTTGGAAAGACTATCTACCAAAATATCTTTGAGTAGTTTAGAAGGTCCTTATCATGGATAGGAGAAGGGAAATTTAGATCCTTTCCACAAGAATTTCTATGAAATATGATAGTTTGAATCTAATGGTGAGGGATATTTGGAATTCAAAGAATAATGTGGGATTAATAAAATAATATTTATTACACCACACTTTTGATAATTAAGATAAAGTACTAAAAATATGATTTAATTTGTTCTAGAAAATGGAATGTCACGTGATAATGAAATTATCCCATCAACCAACATCAAATAATGAAAATATATTTATTATTGTGAACATCCAAGGGTGGTTCAGGTCTTAACACATTATACAATGCCAAGAGAAGAAGTTTTACTTGTTGGAGTCCCCAGTGGATGATAAAACATCTATGCAGTAAAGTGTGGAGGAGAATTATATGTTATGAAAACATATAGATTGTGAATTAGATGTATAATACCTCATGATATCATCCAAGACTAGTGATTTCTGAAAGAAAAATGAATAATTGGATGCAAACACTATGTTATCATATCTCTATGATCTTTATCAGGATATGGAAACCTAAGAGATAGGTGTGAGATTTCTAAGGCACTATTTACATGAAATATTGGAGAAGGATTATGATATGTAATTTAGGTAGTCATGATGATTTACTATATTGAGAATATTACAATTATAGGATTCAATATACCCATGGAAATTATCATGGGCCTCATACCCACCTCACAACCTCATATTTTCTCTAGTTTTATTTATAATTTTATTATAAAAAATAAATAAAATATGAACCCATATATTCTACATCTGATTATCCAAGAAGATAGGTATGTGAGTCCAGAAAATATCCATTTCATTATGGTGATAAGAAGAAGTGGAAGGTGAAAATACCCAAGACCAACTCCATGTATAAGCCACCTTCTAACCACCCATCCAATGGGAGGAGCATCAACGGGTAGGCTATGAAATAATTTGAAGTGTGGTTTTCATGTGACAAGAAAGGCCATTGGAAGAAGAATTTTTCTTCGGTGAAGAACAAGGGGAATCTTCAGGTTAATTTTTTATCAATTGTAATATTTTAGTTTATATAAATTTTTTATTAGATATAGATTATGGTACCCATATTTGTATCCAAATATAGAAACAATGTGGATTCAAGTAGGTTTACATGGGTGGGGGTCCTCGTGAAGTCAAACGAGAAAGATTATATGTATTGGATATTAAAGACTATTATCTTACTTTACTAATGGTTTTAATTATAGGTTAAAATAATTTTTATTATATTCATTATGTAATTAAAAATATATTATTTGTGTTCAGTTAAGATATATAAGGATTTATCTTTATGTTTGGAAATAGTTGCATCTACTATTATAAAGATAGAGTTTTTTGGTGGATAGAGAATCTTAATAATGGTCATTACATACTAGATTATGAAGAATAAGTGTCATAAATTTATAAAAAACCATGTTCTCATGACTCATATCATACAAGATTGTGGAATCACCAACATGGTAAGGGGTAATTATAATTTTTTGAACTAAAACCATTGGATATATATCATGTGTGTTTACAAAGAAAAATAACCAAATCTTTATTTAGTGGTATGGGTGAAAGGATCCTAGAGCTTCTTGGATTAGTTAATATAGACATGCAAGGAAATTTTTTAGTTAAATCTAGGGGTGGATACTCTTAACTTATAACTTTTATAGATGAATTTATTATAAATATAGTTTTCTACATAATGAGGTATAATTATGATTTATTTGAGAAATTTAATGAATATCAGAATGAAGTATAGAATCAACTTGTTAAGAAAATAAAATAACATAGCTCAGAATGTGGGGGATAGTATCTTAACTAAGATTTCATCTACTATATAAGGGTGTTTTGTGTACTATCTCAAATCACACATTCTTATACCCCACAATTTAATGGTGTTATTGAATGGTGTAATTGTTCCTTATTGAACATGGTGAGATCGATGATGGGTAATGTGAGTCTTATAATATCATTTCGGGGATATGAATTATTGAGTACAACATACACACTAAACCATATTCCAAATACTATATAAAATGGCTTTCCATAAGATATTTATAGTTAAATAAAATCAAAGTTTTCAATCATATATTTTTAGAGATATGAAGCAATATTTAAGGCCAATTCTGGAAGAAAACATGAAATCCAAGGTACAATGTGTCTCTTTACAAGATATCCCAAGGAAAAAAATGGATGTTATCTATATAAACCCTCAAAAAAATAGTATCAAGTCACGCTATGTTACCTGATAGAGACCAACTTAAAAAAGATATAGTGGGTTCGTGATTTAATTTGAGGAATTCAAGGTTCAAGATACAATGATTTATCATAAGAAAATGTTCTACAAAGCCCCATGTAAGATATATTCCAAATTCACAAGTATTGTATAGGAGAACCAAATAGTTTATAAAACCATAAAGATATTGGTTTATAGTCACTAATAATGGTGAATCATTATTATATGATAATGATGACCCTCTAGCATATAAATAAACAATAAGTTTCTTAGAGGTATCAAGGTGAAAAATGACATGAATGTTTAAATAGATTCCATGTACCAGGAAATTTTTTGGGTTTTGGTAGATCCTCTAGTGGATGTAATGTCTATTGGGTGAAAATGGTACTTCAAGAAGAAACTGGACATTAATGGTATAGTTAGTACCCATAATGTAGGCTCAGTTTCTTAGCTATTAAGAAACATTAATGCATAGATTATAAGGAATCATTTTCACCAGTTTCTATACTCAAATATATAAAAAACATACATTCTATGGAATCTTACCATGGTTATGAAATTTATAAAATAGATATAAATATATAATTCTTTAACATGAACCTTTTGGAATATGTTTATACAACAAAACTATAAGGTATTTTGAATCAAAAGAATGCCCAAAAAGTTATACAAGATAAAATATCCATTTATGGGTTAAATAAATCATCAATATCATTGAACTTTATTTTGATGAATCCATATGACAATTTGGTTTTATAAATATTGAATGTTATAATCATGTTTATATGTGGTTTAGTAGGATTGTAGTAATTTTCCTATTAGTATATATTGATAAGATATTACTTATGAGGAATGAAATTTTGGTATTATATTCTGTTGGGATGTGGTTAAACAAATGGTTTTCTATGAATGGATTAGGAGAAAAAGCCTATATTCTGAGGATTTCAACCCATCTTAATATATCTGATATATTTTATAGACTAAGTCAAGGTGAATACACTGACAATTTACTAATGATATTTTATATGGAACAAACAAATAGGGGACTATTTCCAGTGTCGCATAGAATACATCTCTCCAAGAAAGTCTGTCGTTAGACACAAGAGGATGGAGATAAATTGAGAAGTATTTTATACTCATTGGTGATAGGATATTTATATAAAAGAAATGATGTTTAATATTCCTTTAGTATATTAGGATAAATCAATCATACCTTGGAAATCCATATTTTCTGATTTAAAATACTACCTAATGTATCTTAAGAATACTAAGAATATGTTTTTTGTTTAAGGGGAGATAAGTAACTACTCATCAAGGTATATGTGTGTGTGAGAGAGAGAGAGAGAGCATACATACATTCTAGAATGATCTAAAATCATATTCATGATATGTTTTTTTAATGGATGGGTTGTAATCTGAAAGATCTCAAAATTTAATGTGTTTATCGATTCTATATAATCATTAATGTATATTATGGTTTTTGATGTAGATAAATAAGTAATTTGAATATGTTATTCCATCCAAGAGCATTATGTGGTGCCTATAATTAAATGTATTATCATAAAATATTTTGGTAATACTATAATAGTGGTTCTAGAAAAGGTTATATAAAAAGTTAAAGAATATACATTGGATGTTTCACCTTTTGAGAACTGTTTCTCAAAGACATGAGGTCACAGTATGTGGAGTTACCATGGAGTGGAACATGGTGGACTTGTTTATTAAAGAAATATAATTGTGGAAGCCTAGGGTTTATATTTATTTGAGAATTAGATAAGGGAATTTATAAAATATTAATTATATAACCCTGAATATTTAACCCAATGTATATTATTTCAGGGTTTAGATGATAATTTTGTACATAACACATAGGATTAGATAAAAAATTGAATATCTAATGTGACAAAATATTACCTATGTGATATTAAATTGTAATACCAATCCTTATGTAATAGTATAATCATTATAAATAGTGTTGTATATGAATAATCATCCACGGAAAGAGTTGTGTTATATTAACCTTGTTGGTGAGATATTTCATTATAGTGGCAAACCTAGAGAGATAGCTATGTGTTATTAAATTTGGAAATTTGAAGGTTGTGTTATATTAGCATGCACCTATATAATATTAAACGAACAACCTAGCTATCATCTAATAATATCTAGAACAACTATGAGAAAAATGTATGATTAACTTTATATGTCATGCTATATAAGAATAAATATGATGTCTAGAAGCTACATATGAATAATCTGAAGTGAAATCATGAAATTTTTATCATCCTTTATAAATTAATCCATATGAGTAATTTTATATGATGTTTACAATTGTGAACCTATGATGATGATAGTAAGCGAAAACTGGAGCATATCACCCAGGGTTTATAATGATCTATTTTTATAAATAAGTAATAGTTCCATGAAACTCATTTTGAATTCCATGACTGGTCATGACATAAAGAATGATAGGATAGGTAAAATGAAATAAACTAGTTATTAACATATTCTATAATATTTCAAGATTCAAGATGATGAAACATAAAATATCGATGTCTTATCCATTAATGTAAGAACATGAATAATTTAAGGGGGTGGTAATTTTTTAGGATTGTCAATGAATATTCAAAAACATTTTCTTGATCGTAGATCATATTTTAGTAAAATATATAAGATATTAATGATTTTAGGGGCCTAAAAGATTATTTATATGTATTTTATAGATAAATATTACAATAAGGACACATGGATGGAGATTATGAAGAGTGGGAGGAAGAATGGATTTCATTGGAATAGAATAAATTTTCTAGAAGCTAATATTAGTAGAAAGTAACCTCAAAATTCCCTTCTATATAGAAAAAATAGGGAAAACACTTTTCCACATGGATTGATCTCAATAGACTTCATTATCTATAAAAGGAAGAAGAAGTTGAAGTGAAAGTAATTTTTTATATATCCATTCAAGATGTAGTGTAATTTTATTACTAATTTCATTATATTTCTTAGTGTTATCCCAATGTAATTAAAATATATAGATAATTAACCACACTTTTGGATGATTTGGATGGGGAAAAGATATTTTAATATTCTGATCCCATAATCTTAATGAATTTCTTTCATATGTTTCATTACTTCTAGATTCACAGTTGATCACATGGATGATGTACATGCTAAGCTTTTTCATTCTCTTTTTATTTTTTATGCTTGAATTATTTAAATAATTATTCCCTATGCTAATATAATTTTCTTTATACTGTAATGGAGTGGTTTTTCTAGTGAAACATCATGATGGAGTAATCATATTAGAGAGAAGTATTACTTTTATATTTCTCTATAGTTGGATTCAACTTCTCCTAGGAGAGGGTTTCTTGTATAGTGAGGCTTGAGGAATTATGAGTTTCTTGGAGGTTTATAAGTTTCTCCCTCTCTGAAATAATAAGTTAGGGTAGATTTCAATATTTTTATAATGTATTGGACTTTAATAATAAACTCAATGTAAACGAGAGTGAGAGATAAATATATGATGTTTTTATTTTCCTCAAAGAGAAAGAGTGAAAGTGGATTCCACAAAATATAGGGTAATGATGGGATGATGTGGTAATCCATCCATGGGAACACACCTAGTTCACTTTTGGTAACATTTTTCAATATTTTTATCATTTTATCATCTAAAACTACATATCTAGCCTTCAACTTCTAATTTCTTCCAGCATATTTAAAAAATAATAATTAATTAAGTGTTGTTGATGATTTCATAGCTTCTTGAGAGAAAAACTTTTGATCATCTCATAAGATCTATTTATTGGGTAATTTTAATTTATATTTTGCATCCCCACTATAATTAATATATCAACAATTTTTTTCTATATTAAATGTATATATTTATGATACATTATTTTGAATCCCTATTTGTAAATAAATTAAAAAAAATTACTGGCTATTTCTCTATGTTCTCCCCCCTTATAACAAAAACGCATCAGGGTATCTTCATCCACTCCTATCCCTATTTTTCAAAACAATTCCTTCATAAAATATTCAATAATAAAACTTCTTTTAAGGATCTATTAAACTCATTTTATATTAATAAATTTCAAAAATTCATGTTTTATAAACTAGAAATTCTATTTATCATACATCACCATGACAACCCCTATCTCATTAAATCATTTTGAAAATAACGTTAGATTTGATTTCCATTTACTCATTGAATAGTTGGATCTTATTACCACTCAAGGAACTTTATCCATTACTTATAAATATTTCTATAAAATTGATACCATAAGTGGTTTTATTAAGGGACATAGAACTACACCTCTTTATTTTTATGGTACCACTTGTTCAAAAACAATTCCATATATTCTTTAAAGAAAAAAAAATCACATGTATCTACACTCTAAAAAAAATTCAATTAGGGATATTACCTCTTTTAAAATTATTAAAAAAATATTTTAATCCTACTAAGTAAAAACTCATTGTTCAAATCAAGAGTTTAAGTTAATAAATTTAGGGTTTTTATTTCACTTGCATACTTCATTAAACACATGTAACTTCATTTTTAACCAAATTAAATATTTATCCCTAAAATCTCATTAAATCGTAAACAATATCATCAATAAATGAGAAATAAATCAAAAAAGTGTGATTCATACCATATATTGAACCAACTAATAAATTTTTTTATTATAAACACAAGATACCACATATATTCAAAGATCATTGTTCCTCCATGGGGTGCATTTTTTTAAAATGATCCAATCAGCCTATTATTATTCACCTCCAACTACCCCTAATTCTCTAATAATTGAAATCACTTAATATTTAATATTCATTAAGAGAGTATACTTAAATTATATTTTTATATCCTAAAACCCCGTAAAATGAAAAAAAAATAGATGACAAGAAAATGAAACATTAACTCCTATATATATGTATATGATTCTTATATATTTTCATAGGATAAAACCACTTAGTATATGGCAAAATATCAATTCTTTATCACCATATTTGGATTTATATCACATAATACATTTTCCAAGTCATTAACACCACTTGAATTTCATATCATGCTCCATATCACTTGATTTTATTCATTACACATTCAAATATATATTTACCAAAATAACACATTAACTATTTCATATTAGTCTTCTATACCAAATTTTATTACTTTGATAACCACTTATAATTCAAGATATTAATCTAGTACCACATGAAATTCTGAGCTGGTCCTTAGATATATTATTTCTTTCTTTGATACCCCTTATTGCGTTCATAATCATAAAATGATTTCATACCTTCTTAAAATACTTAACACTTGAATATTTTTACCCCCTTAAACCTACATAACTCCTAAAAAAGTTATAGAAATTATATTCATGTGTAAAGGGATATTTCTTGAACTTTCTCAATTAGAGAAATTTTTTTGTCAGGATGAACCATACTATTACTTTCAATACACTTCTAGGACTTCTTAGTGGTTCTGAGATGAATAATACCACCAGTGAACACATCATTATTGGTATTTTATTTAACATCTTCTCTCTTAATTGGAATGCAATTCAAACCCATTGTGGTATTAATCCCACTTTTCACATTTCCTTAGTCAATGATTTTTTGTTTAATCTTTCATCAACATTTCTATTCCATATGAACAAGCTTCACTAAGTATTTTTTTTAATTCCTTGAGATATAATTTTTTAAGCCACTTATGAATGATTAATGATTTAACATATCAATGGTCACTAGAACCACCATATATTTATTTATCCTCTAGGAATTTTTCTTTATATGTATATACATCTTCTAGTAGGATCAGTATTCTTATTCATCCTCTGTATTTATTTCTCTTCCTGCCATGAAATTTATTGTGTTTAGGATATGAATTGTGGTTGATATATAATTCATTACATTCTATAACCAACATCCTTCAACCCAGTGTATCTATTTTTCAAAGTAAGAGATTAATATTCCATTCATAAAATCCACTCCCATGATATAGGCATATGGGTTCTCTTTTTTTCACTTAGGTCACTTTTCAAGTTACATTTCGTATCCATATGTCTATGGTTAGAACATATAAAACATATCATGATATAATCATACAATTAATAGTCATTCATTGGTTAATATGGTTCATCTAGTCATGTTTGGTTATTGAGAACATTGGCTTCTAGACACACATCCATGGTTTTTCTCGAAACTCCCAAATAGTACAAATTTAATGATACTTTTCATTAACAACCTTCACATATTGATTTAATAAAAACCTTCCATTTTTTCAGGAATTCCATATTTCTATCTTTATAGGCACCACTTGTTATTTCTACCATTGGATGGATCTCTATTTTTTCATTTGAGAATTTAGAACACATTTTTAGCTTCTTGATCTTCACATATTTCTCCTTTAACTAGGTATATGTATGCTTTATATTTGATCAAGATTCATTTATATAATTTATTACCTATTTAAACAACAATTTGAAATAGATAAATCTATCCTTAAATTCCTTCCCTATGGAACTTGTTTCTTATAACTAGTGTGCATGTTCTCTGAGCGGGTTAAAATAGCCCCTTCATCATTTCCCCATTTCTATAATGTCTTTATTCAAGTAGATATATTTATTATTTAACCTTACATTCTCTAAAACCTTTTATAAATACATGATTTGTTCCGATATGCCTAGGGGATAGTGTTTCGCTACAAATGGGGGTTAATTTATGGTCCCCAAAATCACCAATTTTTTCTTTCAAACAACGTAATTCATTTCATTAGTTAACATGAAATGATCTCAATAGTGATTATGTGATGATGATAGATTGATTAAGAAATACCACACAAAGGTGCAATAGTTTTTTACAAGGTTCACACACCCTTGTTATCAGGAGGCTAATCCATGGCGTGAGGGGATTGAGATCCCACTACCCACATTCCAATTTATTATCAATGGAGAAAGGAAATTTGGAAGAATATTGTCTTGAACTCTAATTACAAGATGAAAGATAGGTTTCAAAAGGTCAAAACATCTCCACTTATAATATTTCAAGTTCCTCTCGAAGGTGAAAATTTTGTACACCCTTTTTCTTCTGCTCCAAATCATGCCTAATCCTCATTGGAATGCTCTTAGAATCAGAATCACTTTCTTTATTTTATCACGCATACACTTTATAGGTGGGTCATCTATTTATTTATGGACATTACATGTGTTTTGAAATGGATCCACTATCTAAAGTGTAATACTATAGTCCAAAAGATATAGAATACTAAATCAAAAAGATAAAACATAATCTTGTATGATTGTTGATTCTATTTGTAATATGGCACTCAGATTGTGGTATGGCATCTCCAACTTCTCTAGAACCAATAATCCACCAATATTCTCTATTTAGACACATTATGGCATGGTTCATGCACTACAATGCATTCTTCTTCACTCCACTACCCCTTTTAGTGTGAACTATTGCCTTTAAATGAAAAAAATTACAACACTTGACACTTCTAATGTTTCTTTACGATGCAGTTGACTCTTCTTTATCCCATAGATGCTCCATTGAAAATAAATCATCTCAAATGTGGAATGAGAATTCTAACATTATATTAACTCTACATCATAGTCTCTCACATTAGATTAACTCATTCTTTAATATATGTTATCCTTTTGTGTCCAAAAGTTCAATACCATAAAAAGATAATTTAATAAATGTTTTTAGCTGTGGTTTTCCAAAAAAACTACTAAATGATTCATTTGATTTTTTTCAAAATGATTTTAGAAAACCGTCATAAATTCATAAAGGATTCTTAAAAAATCACTTTATTTTTGTGATGGTTTTTATAGGTTGTTATAATCATTGCTACAAATTCAATTTTATTTTTAAAATTTTTTATTTAATTTTAGAAAAAGTTTTTTTAAAGAAAATCGTGAGATTATTAATAATTAATTAAAATTTTAATTACATATGAATTATGAATTTATAATTATTAATTACTTAAAATATATTATTTTTTATTAGTTATTTATTATTATATATTATTTGAAATTTGAAATTTGATGTAATTATTAATTATTAAGTATTAAGTATTTAAAATTATTATTTATTAATAATTTAAAAACTAAATAAATTATTAATTGTTAATTAGTTTTCATTTTTAATTTTAATTAATAATTACTAATTAGTAATTATTACTTATCAATTTGTAATTATTAATTATCAATAATTAATTATTAATTATTAATTATTTTCAATTATTTATAATCATTAAATATATGATATTTAAAAAGTTTAATTCCTTATTAATTATTAATTATTAACTGATAATTATTATTAAAGAATTTTTAAATAATAATTACTATATATTAATTTTATTAGTAATTAACAATTACATTTTACTGAAATTTAGTAATTAATAATAATTTTTAATTAAAATTTTAATTCCCTATTAATTATTAAATATTTTTTATTATTTATTTCTCATTTATAATTATTTATCATTATTTGTAACGAATAATTAGTAATTTTTAATTATTTATAATTATTTTTTATTGATTACTTAAAAAATAAAATATTTATTATTTATAAATTATTAATTCGTAATTATTAATTATTTGTTTTTAATTAGTAATTATTATTAATTATTGATTTTTATTTTTAATTTTAATTTTTAATTATTAATTTTAATTTTCTTATTATTATTTTATTATTATTATTATTATATATTGGTTATTAATTGTTAATTTTTAGTCCTTTAGTTATCAATTTTTAATTATTAATTATCAATTATTAATTATCAATCATTAATTATCAATTATTAATTATCAATTATCAATTAGTTATAATTATTGATTATATGAAATTTAAAATTTAAATTACTTATTAATTATTAATTAATTATTAGTTATTATAAATTATAAATTGCTTACTGTTTATTGTTTATTGTTTATTATTTATTATTTATTATTTTCTATTTATTATTTATTATTTATTATTAAAGAATTTATTATTAATAATTAATATTTATTAATGAATTAATTTTTAATTAATTAATTTATAAGTAGTGAATACTAAGGATCATTAAATATTAATTCATTTAAAATTTTTTACTTTTATTTATTAGTTATTTATTTAATGTATTTTATTTTCAAAACCGGTTAAATAACATTCATTCTCATATTATTACATGTAAATTTATTTAGTCAAGTGGTTAGTACTTGTAAAGTTAATCAATAATGGGTTGAAGTAGTGTAATTATAGGTGACCTTCTAGACATTTGATGTGTAATACAAAAAGTATATTAAAACAAGTGGGTTAAATAACATTTTTTAGTATACTAGTACACATAAATGCATTCAGTGGGGTAATTAGTCCATAGAGAGTTAAGAGATAATGAGTATGAGTAGTGTGAAGATGGGTGAACTTTTAAGACGTTTCAATGTTATGTATAAAAAAATTTAATATAAGTATAAAATAAATAATAAATGGTAAATAAATAAAAATATTTTTTAAAAATAGTTGAAAAATATTTAAATTAAAAAAATTATATTTTTAATAATAATAAACAATTTATTTTAAAAGATATTTAAAAAATATTAAATAGAAAAATCCCAATTAATCATTTAGTAGCAGTTCTAAACTCCATCATGAAATGATTCCTAACATAAAAAAGTGAGTTATTTTTTAGAAACTGACACAAATCATTTAGAAGCAGTTAAAACCACTGGTAAATACTAAAACAACTACCACTTATTACCATTTATTCATATAATATGTCCATGATGTGATCTCTCTGACAAGGGATTAAATAACTTCTACATAGAAATAACTCAGGGATGTTTCCCTCCAACAGTAGGTAAAGTCTTTCCTATCTGAGATTAACTTAAACATGTTGCGGAATGATTATCTCCTTCATGTATTTATTTGGAATTTGGAATATAACTCAACTCCTTTCATTCCTATAATTCTCTTCTCAATTCCAAATTAATTATAACTCATCCATGATAATGTTCCCAATGAGTAAAACATGAAAACATCCTAAAATTGTGAATTTGTTTCCCGAGAAAACAAGTTAAAACATGCCTCTAATAAGAAGATCATCTAAACATTTCACCATATGATAGAATGGTGGTTGTGCAATAACTTCATCCCTATGTCTATGATAAATTCTATATTGACCATGTCAAAATTGTGATAACTCAACTCCTTATTTATCAATTCAACTTTATGAGGGTTCTTCAAACATCACTCAATAGTTTTTTCAATCTCACCATTTTTATTTGTTAGAAACATTCATATATGTACATGAGCACTTCTTTAAAATCCAAATTCCAACACCATAATATCTCCTTGACTTAAAAGAATTCTTATTTAATTTCCCCTTTGATGATCACCTATAAAAGAAACTACAGTCTCTCCCCCTTTTCAATAAATTATCCTTTTTTATTCTCCCCTTCTTTCAAAAAAAATAAAAGTAATGAAAGAAGGAAAACATCCATAAAATAATTAAAGGGATTTTGAAGAATAATAAACTCCCAACTACACTCCCATGTTTTGGAAGGCATCCTTGTTCAAAGGATTCATCAATATATCCATGAATTGAATCTATATTAAAAATATTCCAATGAATGTTAACCAATATCCACCTTTTCCTTGATAAAGTAGTAATTGATGTCAATATACTTCAACCTCAAATATTTCACTCGATTCATTTTCTATTTAATTTTATACTGATCATCATACCCAATCACTAGTGGGTATAATAATTTATCCCTAATTTTATCAACATACAACTTCATTCATATCATTTGAGTTATGTACTATGATTCTCAATATACTCAAATTCCATTGAACTAAGAGTGGTAAAAAAATTCTTCTTAGAGTGAAATTAAACACATCATCCCCTAATAAACAATCCACCACAAGAAGTATACTTTTTATCTATAAGATATCATCCCATTGTATATCAATATAGTCCTAAAGTTGTGATGATTTATTTTTATAATACCTGAATCCATAATTGATAGTTCTTTTAATATAGTTCAAGGCCCATTTTACTACCATGAAATGTGACATCTTCAGGTTACTACAAAAATATTCATAATTTGTAACTAAAAATACAATGTTTGGTAATGATTTCATCATATTCATTATGATGCTAATGAGGCTTCAGATATTTATTTGAATCACAATCCATCCTTCTTTATCTAGGGACATTTTAGCCCCATGTGTTATAGGATTGGAAACCTATCTTGATTCCTCCTTTCCAAATATGTTGAATCTTCCACATTATAGCTTCAGTATATTTCTCAAAAATTCATGCTTGATAAGTCTATGCGTATTCTTCTTCCCCCAATGGCCAAAAATTCTATTTCATTACTAGTTTTCCTTTTTTTATTCTCATACAACAATAATTTTCATCTTTATAAATCTAGAACAACATTATATCTTTTCACTTCCCCTTCAATTTAATTATGGAATCCTTCAAACTCTTTATGACACACTCATGTTTATGGAAGATCACATCATTATCATTATCACAATGTTGAGAAACACTAAGGAGATTTTTCATCAACCTATCAATAAATATAACATCTATGGATTTCTTATTAAAAATAATGGTGTATTCAAATCCATTCACATTGAGTGATTTTTTGTTTTTGAAATTTACATCTCCTCATATAAATATTGTATATCTTTTAAAAGTGCTTTTTATCAACCATATCTAAGGAGAAATCTCTATCAAGGATCCAAATCCATTCTCATTTTTTAATCCTTGTAATTCACATCAGCCAATATTTCATGGTCTTTATTGAAACTCTTCTTAAATGATTTATATCCATCATTTATTTTCCCTTCTCTTATATAATGATAAGACAATTGTTTCAGGTGTTTTTGGGTTGATCACATCTTCCATAAGTCTCCTCAATACAATAAAAGTTATTTTTCAAATTTACCGTCTATTTTTTATATTATATTTTTTGGAATTTATTAATATTCTTTTTACTCCCCAAAAATTCAATGGATCTCTTTGATTGAGTGAGTAATTAATTATACCATCACATATATTCCTTATGTCTATAAAATCCGCAACACCAATATCTTTCTTTAAATAAAAATATTCTTATATAGAGAAAAATATATTCAAAATATAATCATTTTTTCTTTTTGATTTTATGTTTATTGGTTCTTTTCAGCATTCTCAAGAATAGAATCTGTATCTCTTACCTTGAATTGTCACTTAGGATTATCCACTACATCCTTTTTCTTTCTAGATATATTTTCAATTATAAATTATCTTACCAATATAATATTTTGTAGTAGGTGTGTAATATTTTATTGGACATGTTATCACCTTGTTCAATCATCTATCTCTGCTCTCAGTACTATATATTTAAGCTAAAGTTTCCTAAAACATTGTTCTTGAAACCATGGATTGATCATTAGGTATCCCATGAGTATTAGAAGCTTTTTTATCTTTTAAATATTTCATCAAAATCATTCACAGAAAAATTTAGATTCTCTTATGGAACATACAACATCTAATAGAATTACCCTAAGATATTTCGGTTCTTCATTTTTTAGAAATTAAATATTCAGGGTGAATATCAGGAATTTTATCTATTACTTCAAGAATTATATTAATATTTTCATATTTCATTAAAAATCAGTTAAATATATTATATGTGTTTATATTTTGAATCATGAAGGTATTTCCCTGAGGAATCATTATTTATTTACAATTATTTCTTTTCTATTTAGATTATTCTATTTTCATTTAGGCACACCATCAGTTCCACTATTAGTTGAAACTCTTTTAGTGTTTCCAACTCATTGATCTATTATTCATTTTACCTTTCTTTTTTATTCTCTACTCGATGAATACTTAGGTTGTTTTTATTTTTCTATAATGTCTGTTTTCCCCTCATTATTTGATTCATCATGTTCTCTTTCACTTTCATCCCCATAAGATATGGATTCATGATGTGAGAGAATATTTTTTTAACTTATTATATCATGATTTCCTTTTCTATTGAATAATATTCCATTTTTTTGTTTGTTATCTATCATATTCCTCTAATATAATCTTTTAGATTAATAATCCTTTCCATATTATTCATTCTTAATAAGGAAACCTTCCTAAAAGTGGAAAATATTTCCACAATTAAATAATTGATATATTATAATTCCTCTATAATTTAATTTTCTTTACTGCATTTATTTTGCGAATTAAGTGAT
Source organism: Viscum album (assembly GCA_963277665.1). NCBI lineage: Eukaryota > Viridiplantae > Streptophyta > Magnoliopsida > Santalales > Viscaceae > Viscum > Viscum album. The sequence goes on along the minus strand of OY728138.1, from coordinate 631,436,055 downwards.
AAATTCTTCAATGTTCATGGAATAAACATTGGTATTAGTTTCTTCTCTATGATACTACATTAACTCTACATATTTTGATCTTTTTAGTTTATTTAATGTGATATATATTTCTATTTTTACTTTATTCCCTTGAGGTTATCCCTCTTCCCATTTCATGGTAAATCAATACATTATTTTATTTTTAAATGCTCTACTCATCTAGGTCTTGATCTTAAAGGGATAAAATCTCTACAATGAATTTATCCAGGAGTATTTTTATCAATTTGTTCATCATGATGTAGTATTTATGTGTTTCATTAACATTGAATTAATCTTAAAAAATTATTTAATAAAACATAGAATTCATACACAAATTCGTCTTCTCTTATTCGTGTGTATTTAAACTAATCCTGGTAGGTTTATATTAGAGGCTCTCTTATCTTAATATCTCCATTATTGGTATCATTTATTTTAATTTAGATTCTATTTAATATCATTATTCTCATAACTCATGTAACCTATTTCTCTAAGTGTGATAATTGTAATACATTATTTTCCCTCCCATCTACCTCAGGATTTTTCTTGTCTAGAGTGTGGGTCATTATGGATTTGGGAAGACTAATATCTTTATTATTGACATTAAAAATCAACTTTTCAAGTGATAATTTTCCCTACTTTTCAAAATAGTGATTATCATGCCTTCGAGGGATTCTGAAGAACACGTGATCACTTACCTCAAATAGAAATGGTCATTGACTTTGATCCATGTATGATTTCTAAGAACACCAAGCCATCTTCATCCTATTTCTAATCAACTGAATATTCTATGTTGTCTATTACACAAGGTCTGATCCAACTAGGGAAGTGTCACTTGTTTCCACTTATAAAAGTTGATAATAAAAAAGGACAACTATATAATGATTCAAAAGGATCCATATGTATCGAGTTTTGATAATTATTATTATAAGATAACTCCACTAACAGTATTTTATCCTCCCATGAGCCTCCAAAATCCATTACACAATCCCTAAGAATTTATTCCAATTTCTGTATCATCCTTTTAGATTATCTATCTATCTATAGATGATACATTGTTCTCATAGTCAACTAAGTACTAGGGGATTTCTATAAAGATTTCTAGAAATGATATGTAAACCATATATTTTGTTCTAATAATATACAAATTGGTATGCCATGCCACTTCATCACCTCTCGATTATGGATTTTTGATAATTATTCTTCCATATGAGATTGATTAATAAGGATGGAATGGGATGACTTTTTGAGAAGATCCATTATAAACCATATGGAAACATGTTTCTAAATAGTCTTTGGTAGACCTATTACAAAATCCATTGTTTTCTTCTCCCACTTCAACATGTTAATCAATAAAGACTATAAAATATCAAATGTCATTGGTGCTCTACATTAACCTACTGCTAACTGAGGCATATCATGACAAAATTAACCACTTTTCTCTCAATTCCATCCAAAAAAAATCTTTTAGTTCCTTATACATATTCTGTTTTTGAGGATGAACATCTCATCTTGAATGGTGACAAGCATAAAAAATTTGTTCATGAAGAGATAGAGGTATGATCAACTAATATCTAAGTCGCAAAAGAGAACAATTTAAAGCTTCCATCCATCAATGGTCTCCCAAATATTGAGTTTTTACCTCATAAAAACACAATTAGAATCATATATCTATGCCTCTTTAATGTTATCAAACAAATTAGGAACAAAATAAACTAGAAAGAAAAATTCCACAATACCTTGGTCATCAAAATACAAGTTCATATCTGCTATAATCAACATTAGTTTCCATTGATTTGAAGCCCCTTTCACCAACTGACAATATGACTTTATCCTTAATGAATATGCAACCAAATTTCCTTTACACAGTGTATACATAAATTCAAAGTCAAACATTTTAAGGAATTCCATCAATCTTCTTTGTCTAAGATTCAAATCCCAATGTGAGAAAAATGTGTTTTAATCTCTTATGATCCATAAAAACAATAAATATATCACCAAGGAGGTAATGATCCAAAGTATTCAAATCATGGACTATATAACCAAATTCCAAGTCATGTTTTGGGTAGTTCTTCTTGTGAAACTGTGACATTAAAGATCCATACATAGAAACATGATCTCCCAACATGAGAACACACCCCAACCCAGATCATGAAGTATCACAATACACCACATACCCTTGTCTTGATTTTAGAAATATCAAGATTAGTGCTGATGTGAGATAAACTATAATCTCTTGGAAATAATTTTGATGTTCCTCATTCTGTTGTAATAGAACATTTTTCATTTCTAATGCTATCAGTAGTGAATCTAGTAATGAAAATTAGTGAACCAAATTTCGGTAATAACCAATGAGACCAAAGAAGATATGAATCTCAAAGATATTATTTGTCAATTTCCAAGAGATCATAGCCTCTAACTTTTCTTGGTCCATAGAAACACCTTTTTCACACATAACATGTCCAAGGAAATGTACCAATTGTATCCAAAAATCACACTTTGAATGTTTGGAATATATATGATGACCCCACAAGGTATCCAATGCTATATCCAATTGTTTCTCAGGCTCAACCTTTTCCTTGAATACACTAGTATGTCATCCAAAAACACCACCAAAAAAGATTCCAAATACCTTTTAAATATTTTATTCATCAATTTCATAAATATGGATGGTGCATTTGTAAGAATAAAAATCATAACAACATAATGATAATGGCCATATCTACTCCTGAAGGTTGCCTTTTGGATATCCTCATTCTAAACCCATAGTTGGTGATATCTTGAATTCAAGTCAATTTTAGAGAACCATTAGGATCCCCTAAATTGATAAAATAGATCATAAATGAATGGGATCGAAAATAAATTCTTTATCATAACTTGATTAGGCTTATGATAATCCACACAAAGCCTAATATTTCCATCTGCCTTTTTAACAAACAAAACTGGTGCTGCCCATAGAGATGTATTAGGTTGAATGAACCCTTTTCTTTCCAAATAATCCAACTAGACATTAAGTTCCCTTAATTCTATTGTATCCATCCAATAATATGGAAGATATATATGAATAGTCCCTAGTAAGTGATTAATCAATATCTCTACATATATTATAGGTGTAAACCCTAAGAAATTATCAATAAAAAATTAGGAAACTGGTCCAATGTGGTTGTAAAATATGTACTCTTGATATCATCCATGGATTGCACGGCTAAATATGAAAACTAGTATGAGATCATTACAATTGATAGTTTCAGATATTTTTTTTCACTTTATTTCACATTCTCATCTCCTCTAAATAGACATTCAATGCCATCATTAGTTTTATAACTAATGCTTCTGGTTTAATAGTTGAGGTGAACGTTGAACATTGTTTCCAATCTATACCCAATATTATATCATAGACATCCATCTAAATCATATATAATTCCCAAATAAATTCAGCACTATTGATAGTTATAGAACATGATTTTCACATAAATTCTTTACATTCTCACTAGCTAAGATAATAATGATGTTTCAATATAGAAGGCATAATCTTAACATGAAAACATAAAATATCAACATCACAAGAATAAATAAATGAGTGGGATGTACTCATACCAAATAAAGAGTACATAAGGGTATAATTTAAAAGAATCATACCTATCACTATTGAAGGTCTAGATTGATCATCCATGATCATTCTCTTAGATCCATACCATTTCTTATTCACTATACTTTTATCTTTTCTACCTTGTTGGCATTTCACTGGTTGAGGAGTTATGGTATTCCCAAAATCACCATTTATTGCTCAGTTCTGCTAACAAGAACTATTTTTATGCCCTTATCCCACTGAATATTATGATGTTTTTGAAATATGAGATTTTTCTCTAGTTTCCTACCATGGATCACTATGACCATAGTGCTAAATATGTCCCATATCATTGTAATTATGACATGATCTAGGTGGTGTGGTACAATCTCATTTCATGTGATAAAATGAACCACATTAAAAACATCTCATATTACTCTTTGGTTCATGAGGAAGATTCACTGATCCTGCTATCTAATTTTGAGTCATACAAATACCCGGTAGATATGATTTCTTCTTCATATTATTCCAAGAATTATATTTTCCACCAGTTCCGATAAGTATCAACATTATTTCTCCACATATACAACATGAGATGTCACTTTCTTCAATTTTTTCTCTATTCACCATTTCCATATAATCCTATATAAAAATCATGTTGATATTTGAGAGAATATCTTTCCTTAACCCCAATTCAAAAATGTGTTCCTTCAAGGTAACTCTTTAAGATACATTTGGTGAAAAGAGGACTAAATTTATGAATTTAGATTTATACTCTATTAATAGTATATTCTCCTACTTCAAGCTGAAAATTTATGTTTTTCTAGTAGTTGTAAGCATGTGATGATATAATATTTTTTTGATAAATTCATCAAAATAATCTCATGAAATGACTTGGTCTTATTTACCCTGAACTACTAAGTCTCTCCACTAATGTGCTAGATCATCCAGCATGTTTGTTTCTAACATGAATTTTAGATCAATTGGTGTGCCTAGGAAATTGAATATTTGATTCATCCTATTTAACCACACTTCTACATTTTCTAGATTTGAATCACCCTAAAAGAAAGGAGAATTATCCTTTTGGAACTAAAATAATTATCCACTTTCCTTGGTTTATACCATAAGTTCCCTCTATCCACAAATTGAAAAGACGATATAATACTCTGAACTAGTTGTCGGTTCACTTATGGTTCAGGTGCAACCACATTCTCAACAATATCTTCTTATTGGTTTCTATGATTCCTAACCAGTGTGATTTTATATAACCAAGAGAAAACACCATTTAGTATCACACTATAGAAACTGAAGGCTAAGATATTTTAAATTTACCACATCACATATATCACAACAAGGATTTCCAAAATTTAACAACTTTTCCATTTTTCAAAACATTTTTTAAAATTCCACTGTGATTTTGAAAATCAACCCATCTTCAAATATTTTTAAAAATCAAAAAAATTTCACTAAATCATAAATCATTACTCGAAATTAATTATTCACTCCTGGTGGTAAGTCATTTCAATCAATGCATTTAATTCTCTTCTCAATGGATAAACACATGAAAATGTGTTTACAACTCCTATAAGTGTCCCAAAACACTCATGTACCTAAGTCACTAGTAACTTATATTTCATCAAAAATAGGTTTGTTACACCTTTTTATGACCTATATTTTATAAATTCCCATCCCTTAACCATTGTCTTGGGAATATTCTAAAGTGCTACTTGGACTTTGGTGACATACATAACACAACAAAGTCTTGAAATAAATTCCAATGGAATCATAAAAAATTGGGGACTATTTTTACTTTAACAGTAGAGTGACCAGACCAAAAAACAAATCTAAACATACTACTATATGATGCATGATAACAATGAAATAAAACTCAAAGTATAACCAAAACCACCACAACCATATGAGAGTACAAAGTGGAAACCATGACCAACAAAACTCAAAGACATAGAAAACATAAACTCAACAACTCTCATCATACTCCATGCCCTAACTCCACATGCCATGTCTAGGGTATCATGATGCATCACTAAATAAAAGAGATAACTTGCCTTTACCTATGTCTCAATGAACAATATTTTCAAATGCACCAAAGTTACTAAGAAATGGGTGCTTATAAAACATAGACGGATTTCTCCAAATGACTTCCCAACTCACATCACTTGGATATAACATTTCAACAAAACTTATATAAAAAATTTAAAATAAAAAAAAAATCAAACCACGTCAATTGTTGATATCCAAACCTAAGCAGTTATATGAAAAACCATTTCACGACCATAAAACATTTTTCTCAAATCCATTTGGTATACTCATCACAAGATTTCAACACAACCGCTATTTAATTTTTAGGTAATAGTTCCAAACTCATGAGTGGTCTCTTTTTAGTCTACCAAGTTGTCACAAGGCAACCATATACCAAGTTCCCTAACGGAATATTCCCCTTCCACAGGGTCATGTTATTGTAAATGAACACACACAAACCATGTATGCCAAAACCCATGAAAATACATTTTAATAAAACATTCCTTTTATTTAAAACCAATCCTATAAACAATAATTTAATTAACCCATTTTAACAAACCATTTTCTATATAACAAATCAAAACCATAATTATAAAATCATAATTTTAACTTTATAACCAATAAATTTTTCGACCGAACCATAAAATTTCAATCACATTACAAAACAATTAAGAGAGATTTTTTCCACCATATAGAACATCAATTCAATCAATTTAATCAATTTAAAATCAATCCTTCAACTTCTAATCAATATTATTTGAGATTGAATCTACCTACCTTTCAAACATTGGAAAAAATGAATAACAGCACAAAAACTTCAAAAAATCATCTTAAAAATCCAAAAATCATCCTTAGATCTCGTTACCTATCATCAAAACAACCATATATAATAATTATTTACATCCCAAAACATAAATAATTCCCCAAAGTATTATATTCATGAATCCAAGAGAGGAAAGAATAATAAAACTAAGTAAAATAACAAATAATGGGAACCTACCAAGGAATAAGGGCCTCCAACGCACCTAGATTCACTTAAAGATTGCTATCGGATTAAAGAGAATGGTCTCTAAAGACTAGGGAGGATGAGGATTTCGTTTTATTAATTGATTAGAGGAAAATGATTAAGGAAGGGTGTAAACCTAGTGAGATCCACAAAATCCAAATCTAATTTTTCATGTTGCATGGTTAAGGCACACGGTTAGGAAAACCTTGCATTAATCATATGTTATCCATTTCCTTTAAATACCCCTCACATGGTTGTCTCACACAGTTAGAAAAATTGTGCACCAATGGTTCAAAAAAATTTCATACAACATTGCATGCTTTATCCTTGGTGGCCACATAGTTTGTTTAAACCATTCAACTTACTATGCGCCAACCAAATTCCCACTATTTTAGTTTCATAGTTTTCTAGAAGGTGTCTCACAGTTTCTACAAATAGTGATCAAACTATGAACCTCTAGAAAATCCCCACAATCATTTCTAATCTCCTCCAAACCTCTCAAAAATTGACCCCATAACTGTATATAATTAAAATGAATAAATAAAGTTTTTATTACCTGAAATATTGGGTGCTCCACATAACTAGTCCTTGGATTATATAATTTTTACAAGATGGAGGTTACCTATAAAGTTTTAAAAGGGTTTTTTTCAATTTTTATTAATATTTTTTATGTAGTGAAATTTTAAAAGAGTTTTTGGACTACCTCAAATGGATATTTGTGCCAATGCTCAAAAAAATAGTGTAAAGTAAGTTGAATAAGAATCCAAAATTAAATATGGGAACCCCACTAACTGATGGTAATCATATTGGTACAAGTTGTGATTATATTTTTTATGATTTTTATAATGAAGCCTAATCAAGATGTCATGATATTGTTATTTATTTTTAATTAAAAGGGCATCTAAATAATGTTCCAAGAAAGTGATTAAATGTATCTTTCTTATTATCAAAGGACTTATTTTTTATAAATCATATCTTGAATTATAATTTGAATAATTGGAGGATGCACTAAGTAAGAAGTTAATAATGTGAATCACTATCAAATACTTGGTGAAATAAATAGAGTTATCCATTATTCATAATAAATAATAATTGAAAATTTATAAAAGTGAGAAATTTTTGTATGATATGGGTTTTTTAGAAGATTTTCATGAACATGAAAAATTTCAATAATTCTCTATGAATATAAAAAGGATAAATTAAAGGATAAATAGAGAATAATAATGTAACTTGAAATTTTTTTCAAGAATCAAGAAAATTTAATGAAGAAAAAATTAAGAAGTTTAAGGGGGATTGGAATGATAGTATGTAATCTATTAAGGATAAAAATAACACAATCAACATGAAATATTTTGAGTTGGGGGTGAAATTGAAGAATAAAGAATCATCATTAGCTAGAAAATCCCATTTTTCTAGAAAAAAGAGATATTTCCACAAAAGTTTAACTTAAGATTCAATACTCCAAGAAGACTCATTTTTTTTGAAATAAGGGCATGAGATCATGCTCTCTTGAAATGGAAACAACCTCTAAGAATAATGTATCCCATTACCCAAAAACTTTCCTTTGTACTAATTTTTTTCCACTAGCTATTAAAGGTTTACAACCAAAATCTTGAATAGTATAGATGGTTAATAACACTCAATAAACCCCCCCCCCCATAAATGGTGTATGATAAAATAGGTATGAATAATTATTCCCAAATTAGTGTCCAAAATAGGGGTGGACCCACTCAGAAACAATAGTGTTTATACACTATAAAATCTGATAAGACACCAGAAAATAAGAGATAAAGATTCATCAGGTATTTTTGGGGTTTTTTGAAGTTTGTACATAAATATTTTTAATTTTAAACAATTTTTCATTTTTTGAATATCATAGAAATCCAAAATAAAGGGAAGAAAAATATATAAGTTATGAAAACCCACTAAACAAATAAAAAATGAAAAAGAAATGAAATATGTGAATTCATTTAGGAGTAAAGAAAACGAAATTTTTTATTCAAAGACTCCAAATATTCAAAGAATGGAAGTGACTTATGTGAAACTTGTGGTAAATATAGACATCTTCCACACAACTACAAGTATATATCACATAGATAAATAAAATAGCAGCCTAAGTTGAGAGGAGTCTCTTATCCTCCAAGATACTTTAAGAAACCAATATGTTCGCCTTTATTTACTATTTTTGTTATGTGTTATGAGAAAATATATAAGGAATTGAAGGAGAAGTATTTTTCATAGTGGAGTTTATCAATTTCCATGATAATGAATGAGTGAATCCCTTGAGGGGTATTTTTCATGAGTTTTGAGGTATTCCAATCACACTCTCATCTCTAATTCCTAATTTTATCCATTGAGGGAGAGTTCTTAGTTAATGAAAACATGAGACGAAGGGGGAGATTTATTTTCATTCACCTGACCTTTATAATGTGTTTGTTATAGTGTGTTTAGAATCATGTTTTTCTTGTCTTAATAGTCCCTTAAATGATAATTGAGAATTTCTAAGCATGATTTCACATGTGGGTGTTTTTTATAGACAGCTTAGATAACCTTGGTTATATGTCACTTGTTTTATACATCGAGCTAGCCTATGTAGCCTTAATTTTGATTAAATAAAGGTTATTTTTCATGTATCATGTGATATCATTATATAATTTAAAAAAAGGGAGAAGATACTTTTGATAAGAAAAAATTAAATGAGAAGACCCCATAAACCGTTTTTATTTTATTGGAAATAAGGTGGCCAAAATTAAGAGACCACATATTGACTTTTATGATATGAGAGGATATCAACAACAAAATACAAGGGGATATTATTGATATCAAGTGTTGAATTTATTTTCAATGGGAAAATATGTAAAGTTATGATGATATGAGAATTATTATAGATTAACATAATTGAATTAGATGTCATTCCTAATTAAATCTCCATGTTTTAAAGATTTTATTATTTGAATTGATCTTCAAGAGATGAAGGTGTGAAGAATTTTAGAATATTATCATGTTAAAATAAAATATTTATGTTTTTTGTGATGTTTATTTTAGTATTTATTTAACATGTAATGGTTTTATATGAAAAAATGGATAACTATTATATATAAGTTTTACCAAAACAATGGATAACTATCTGGCCTACTAAAGGGATTTACACCCACTACCTAGGTGGAATTATTGACCTCTAACTAACCATGGTAGTGGCATAAGAAATAATAGTACCCACATTGAGGGAAAATAATTAACAGTATATAAGACCCATAGGATTGTGCATAGGGTGCACATGGCCAGCACAGAGTGCATATAGAGGTGCATAGGTGGGACACGCGATTATGGTGTAGCCCAATGAGGGAAGTGCGTGAGAGTGTTGTGGGTGTCAAACAATGCTTCTAGATTGATCAGTTAAGGAAAAACAGATGAATAAATGGAATCAGTTATTAGAGTGAACTTCTGATGTGGTTCATCGGTGTGTGGAACCCTTTTCATCCAATTAAAATGATATAGACATTTCTATAGTCGTTCAATCTATTTGATACAGGCTCTTCAATCAGTTTAGGACCATCATTAACCTCCAACCTGTCAATGGACTTCTCTACACTGGAATTTTACATCCCACATCCATCGGATCAATTAAAAATCACAATACACATTTAAGAATACCATGTGAACCTATTTTGTTCCATGTATTACGGAAATCAATATTGAAAATGGTATTCATGCATCTTCCATGAATGAACCTAAATAAACAAGTGTTGATGATGCCTGGGGATGCTGATTTCATTAGGAAAATTAATATCTGGTTTAAATACATAAGGTAAGTCAGAGATGAATTGAAATGATTTATTTTATACTTTCATGCATTGAGATCAAATGGAAAAAATAATAATAATTGTTTCCATGAATCCAATATTCATGTTTCTCATATTCTAACTCATGATGAGATAAGGTGATTATGAGACCTCACCATAAGTTATTCCATGGGAATTCAAAATTAATATTTTACATTGATAAATGAATGTGATGTTTTACTATGGGTATTTTATTATTCTTCATGAAGAATAATTAATATAACCAAATTCCTTTAGGTATTCAAAATGAAGGCCATGTGTGATGATTTTTCAAAATCTCATATTTGGATTGCACCATGGAACCTTATAAATTAACATAAGAAATGGTTTTGAGATATTGTGTAATTATTCCATAGTTTATTGCATTACACCCTAGAATCCATGAATATAATAGAAGAAAAAAATCAAGATATATAATATAAATCATAATATTTGAGATTACATGGAAAGAAAATAGTTGAGGTTCTCCATTCTCAAAATACTGATGGTATTTTACCTTGGAATAAAAACTATTCCACAAAGTGTTTATGTGTTTCACCATGGAAAAAATGGATAATTTGTATTATCCATAATATAGAGAATTAAATAAGGAAATGATTACCCAACAGTCAATTGATATTCACTTTTAAATTAGGGAGATTAAATATTTTTTTCATAAAACATTCAAATCATGGACTAAATGAGTTATTATCACATGAAAATTTATTATTCTATAGTGGACAAATCATGCATATAGATGATGAAAAACTAGTGAGAGGAATTGAAATATCAATTTGAGAACTTGGTATATCCTTATATTGAAGATAGAAGGTGATTCTCGAGTCTAGTACTACTGATGAACTTAAGGAGGTACATGAGAAATTCAGATTCAGTAAACTTTTGGTGGAAGATCAATAGATCATCCTATAGTGGATTATTGATAAGAAGAATGAGCATATGAATAGGGGTATTACATGTTTCAAAAGAGGATTAAGGAGATGAAAATATGGTTGGGATCACTACTACAAAAGAGCCATTTAATAGCACTAAAATAGGCCTTTATCAGTACTAAAAAAATCACTGACTATCATAGCATGGTTCAAAGCCCTATACTTTTATCAGTGCTTTTAGAAGCACTGATAAAGGATACTATTTATTAGTGCTTTTATTTGGCACTGATAAAGGGACCATTTATCAGTTCTTCTACCAGCATGGATAAATGTACCAGAAATAATGAAAATTGAAATGTGTTATAATAGCACACTATAGAACAAGAAACTATAAAATCAGATACAAATATAGTTTTTAAATGAAATAAAATTGACAATGAAAATACAATAAAAATACTATTAAAAATCAAAAATAATGCACCTGTATAAAATAAAACCCACCCCTGGTCGAGGAAAATAACACACCTATATAAGAAAACAATTCTTATGTTAATAATAATATAAATAAATAAATTAAACAGAATGTGTTAATTTTAAACTAAGCTTTCAGAAATACTAGGAACACTATATAAAGGATTGACTTATAGTTGATTCTTACATGTCAAACCATTTATTGTTCATGTTCAAACATTATCTATGTAAAAATTAACTAAATAATTTTAGGAAAAAATTATAAATAAATTAATTAATTAATATCATATATAATTATGAGAAAATAATCTACACTCTTTTTTGGGTTATGGAAATATGATGCGTATTTTAAACTAAAATGACACTTATATATTGAAAAGATACACTTAGAGTCATACCGGTCACATTGTGCATCAGATTGAGGTGTTTCTAATTCATACATATCCTAAATGAATTATGGATCATTTTCCTAAACTATCGAAACAATCCAAAACTATTTCCTCGTTTTTTAGTACGTTGCTTATGTTTTTTAATAAAATGTCATTTCAAATTAGAAACACAATCATTGATTCATACCAATCACATCATGTGTGGGTTTGAAATGATACTAATTCATAAATATCTCAAATTAATTATAAATTGTTTTCTAAATTATCAATAAAATATGAGTGTTTTTTATTAGTTTTTAGTGAGTGACACTTTTTGAACTAAAATGTCCATTTTAAATTGATAAGAGACACTTTAAGTCGTATAGGTAACATCATGTATCTGATTGAGGTGGGGTAATTTCCTAAGCATAAAAAATGACTTATGAATTGTTTTTCTAAAGTATAAAACCAATATTAATTTGTTTTCTTAATTTTCAGTATTTCATTTGTCTTTTTTACGAAAATTATTGTCAATTTTAAATAAAAAAGATGAATTTGGATTCATACCAGTCACACCTTGAGTCATATTGAGATATTTTTGATCCTACATGTCCCAAATGACTTATGTATCATTTCCATAATGTATCAAAACAATCTGATTGTTTTTCTCAGTTTTGAGTATGCCACTTGTGTTTTCTACCAAAATGTCATTTTAAACCGAAAACATGCACTTTGAGTCATACTGATCACATTATGTGTGGTTTTTATGTGATACTAATTTCAATATGTCACAAATGAATTATGAATCATTTCCCAAAATTATCAAGACAATCCAAACTCATTTTCTTAGTTTTCATTGAGTGACACTTTTTGAACTAAGATGTCAGTTTTTAATTGAAAATGGACAATTTGAGTCATATTGAGCACATCGTGTATCAGATTGAAGTGTGTCCACTTAATACATGTCAAAAATGAATTACAGAACTTTTTTATAAAGTATAAAAATAATCTAAATACAATTTCTTGGTTTTGAGTAACTCATTTTTCATTTTTAATAAAATTAATGTCAATTTTAAATAAAAATATGTAATTTGAGTCATAATAGTCACACCGTGCATCGGATTGAGGCGCATCTAATTCCTACACTTCCAAAATGACTAATGGATAATTTTCATAAATTATCAAAACAATACTAATGCTTTTTCTTGGTTTTTAGTACACCACTTTTTTTTATTAGAATGTCATTTTAAATAGGAAACACGTTCTTTGACTCATATCAGCCAAATCATTTGTGGGTTTGATGTGAGGCTAATTCCTAAACATAAAAAATAAATAGTGAATTTTTTTCCTAAATTATCAATACAATCCCAAAGTGTTTTATTAGTTTTTAGTGAGTGACACATTTTCAAAAAAAATCAATTTTAAATTGATCACATACACTTTGAGTCATACCGAGCACATCGTGTATCTAATTGAGGTGTGGATGATTTAGACACATCAAAAATGAATTACAGATCATTTTAATGATGTATAAAAACAATCTGAATTTGTTTTCATGGTTTTTAGTATGTCAGTCATCTTTTTTACTAAAATTGATGTCATTTTTAAATAAAAAGATGCACTTAGAGTCATATCAGTCACATTATGCTTAAAATTGACATGAGGTTGATTCATACAGATTCAAAATTAAATATGGATATTTTTCCTAATGTATCAAAAAAACATGAATGCATTTTCTCAGTTTTGAGTATTTCACTTGTGTTTTTTACTAAAAGATAATTTTTAAATGGAAACATGCACTTTGAGTCATACCAGTCACATTGTGTGTGGGTTTGATGTGTGGTTCATTTATACACATCAAAAATTAATTATTAATCGTTTTCCAAAATTATCAAGATAATAGGAGTTCATTTTCTAGGTTTTTAATGAGTGACACTTTTGGAAATAAAATGACAATTTTAAATTGATGGTAGACACTTTGAGTCATACCAAGCACATCGTGTATCGAATTGAGGGGAAGCTAATTCTTACACATCATAAAATATTTATATATCATATTAATAATGAATAAAAACAATAAAAATGTTTTTTTTCTTTGTTTTGAGTTTGAAATTTTTCTTTTTTAATAAAATTAATGTCAATTTTAAATAAAAAGATGCACTTTAAGTCATATCGGTCATACCATGTATCAAATTGAGGGTTGGTTGATTCTTACACATCCCAAAAGACTTATATATATTTTTAATAAAGTATAAAAATAATCCTAATGTGTTTCATTGGTTTTGAGTATGCCTCTTGTGTTTTTTATTAAAATGTCATTTTAAACTAGAAACATGCACTTTGAGTCATATCGGTCACATCATGTGTAGATTTTATGTGAGACTAATTCCTACATATCAAAAATTAATTATAAATCATTTTTATAAATTATAAATATAATATTAATATTTTTTCTTAGTTTTCAGTGAGTGACACCTTTTGAACAAAAATGTCAATTTTGAAGTGATAAGAGACACTTTAGGTTATACCATGAACATCGTGTATCAGATTGAGTTAGGGATAATTCCTACACTACAAAAATGACTTATGGATAATTTTACTAAAGTATCAAAATAATATTAATGTGATTTTTTAGTTTTGAGTATGTTGGTGAAATTTTTTACCAAAATTAATGTCAATTTTAAATAAAAATATGCATTTGGAGTTATACCAGTCACACCGTGCATCAGATTGGGGTGAGGATGATTCTTATACATCACAAATTACTTATGGATCAGTTTACTATATTATAAAAACAATATTAATTTTTTTTCTCTATTTTGATTGGGTGATGTGTGTTTTGAACTAAAATTTAAATTATATACAAAAAACATACCATTTGAGACATAACGATCACACCTTGTGTAAGATTGAGGTGAGGCTGACTGAGTATGTGATGTGTGTTTTTCTTTCAACAATATTCACCAAGGAAAAAAAGGAAATAAATTTTCCATTTTGATGGAATAATAAACACCATGCTTCCTAAAAAACCTCATCCAAAAGCACCATGTTCTATCAATTCTATCTTGTTACAGATGATTGAAGGAAAAATATGAATTCCCAAAAGATCTATGGAAAAATATTAGATAAAAATGACAATAAAATTAACTTAAAACTAATATATATAATGGTGAAAAAATTAATTAAATAAATATTATTAATTCACCTTTTCATGATGGTTATCTAAATTATTGACCCATTTCATTATTATTGTTATCTCAATTAGAGACTCAAAGTCAAATCTCCCATGAGCTTGAGAGGCTTCAAACAAGAAACCCCAAATCAAGAAAAATAATCCACCTGTATAATAAAAAAAATTATTATTTTAGTTATACTATAAAGAAATAAATTAAACATAAATATGAAATGATACCGTAATAAAATGTCAATTTCAAATTCAAACCACACAATTTGAGTCATACTGGGTACATTGTGTTTTTCTTTAAGGTATGGTTAATTCCACCATGTTTTTCATCCTACAGTGCATTCAACACTCTGGGATATGTAAAAATATTGTAGTTTGATAACCCATAATATTGAATGAATTGGTAAATAAAAAGAAAATTGCATCATCATTAGAGAATCATCCTTGTTGAGTGAATTATCATAGTAAAAGCATGCATTTCCCATGTTGAATAATTCATTTATTCCTAGAAAACATTAACCATTAGTGTAAACCTATTATCATTCATTGATTGAAATAAAATAAATATTTACAAATGTGTTTTTATATAACGGAATAAAATGTATCTTACCCTTTCACCATTATCGAGAGTACAGACTCCATGATAAATAATTTACCTTATTTGATGGAAAAAACATCATTATAGCCCATTATATATTTTAAGAAGACACCAAAATCCAATATAAATTTTTTACCCATTTTTAAGGTATTAAACATATGTATAACCCTTTATAGCATCTAAATGATACTGAAATATAGTTCATCAATTAAGTCTTATTGGGTTTTTCTTTAGATTATTATATCCTTTTTAATATATTGGGTGATGATAAACTCTAACATAACATCATAATTATTTCTTCACCAAAATGGTAATATCAAAATTCTCATGTATTTTTTATTGAGAATGATGATGAGTTTTTTATTAATGTTATTTTGAACATTGATCATTTTATATAATGAATGCTCACATGCATAATGAATATTAATTTTTTGGATTTAATAAGAATTTTTTATATTATATCATGCATTTAATTGATAATCTAATAGCCCAAATAATTCCACCACCCACCAAAGTGAAATAAATGTATTTTTCTTTCTAAAAAAATCATGATTCAATCAATTAAATTTTTTATTTCTTTATTTTTGTATAGTTTTTTGATCAAGATAATAGACTCTTTTTCAAAAGGGTGTTCATTTTTATTTTTAGTGCTTTAAGATTTAATTTGAAGAGGGATTTTTATTTTTGGATATTTCTTCATAAGTCAGTTTATTTTAATATGATGTCATGTTCCCTTTGACATCATCCCTCCTCAATGACCACTATCACTTAATACTGGTTGTCCTCTAATAGTTCTCTCATACACCTTTTGGCTTTTGTGGTTGATTACATGCATACTTTTTTAAACATTTTATTTGGATATCGATGATTGGATAGGTGTTATATGACTCTCAAGTGACTATTCGCTCCACTACTAAGACTCTTTCTTTACATCATAGAGAATTCATTGACAAGGAACTGCATATGTTTTTATGTTATTATTAGTATTTTCTTGGGAGGAGTTTTTTTCACACTTCAGTAATATTACATAGTACTTGGAATGTACTAACAGAAATTATACCCTATGATAATCAGTCTGAAGAATTAAGTCGTGTTAGTTTTGTTTCTGAAAAAAACATCCACTTAAATTCCTATATAAAATCACTTAAAAAGTGGTGAAAACGTTTTTTTTAATTAGCCACATTAAACACTTGCACAATGGATCTTATCTTAAGTAAAAAAATTTGTTCACACTTCTCAACAATTTTTATCAAAGAGTACCCTTGTATGATCCTCATTCCACTCCATTTCCCATTAATTTTTTTGTTTATAAGACATCTCTTAATCACCTCCTTTACCTTAGTCTCCACCTCGGTCTCCACCTATCCATCCACCTATACCTCAGTCTTTTACTTAAATTATACTTACACCTCTACCTCCTCCTCCACTTATTCCACTGCCTCCACCTCCACCTCCACCTCTGCCTCTTCCATTTCCCAATAAGTTTATTTTTTGTGGGTTAATAATTCTAAAAAATTGCATTTTTCCATTATAATTACCCTTGATAAACAAGTCAAAAATAATATATAAGCATTATGGTACTAATTATTTTAACCCAAAATATATTTCTAAGTCCATATCTAATAATTGATCACAAACATAGCAGTTAATATCCTATATTTACTGTCAAAAAACATTCTAACAACATATATGTTGCCTATTCATCTATAAACAAATTTACTTACTATTTTGAGTAAGAAGGTTTTCTGAAATCTTGATAATATTGAGAAAATATAGAAAAAAAATTATTAAGAAATTTATTTAATGAAATTTAAATTACCTAAAGAAATTACCTATTGAAGGATGTTAGTATTTTCATGCTTTATGATCTCTATCATAAATTTACAAACATAATATTCACAATCAATGTAATAATATTTCTTCATACATTATTGAAAAATTAACCAAAATAAGTAAATTATTTTTAAATATGTTTTGATAATTACATATTTCTATATATACCTTAATTTATTTCCATTTGTATCAATCCACGTGATTTATCTCTTCAGACACTGACTTCATGCCATGATTTATCCAATATTTAGCGACTACCCTATCATAATAAAATTCTTGTTAAAACACAAACTGAAACATATAATTCATAGTATATCTATAAAACTTTTATTGTAGTGTATCACAAATTCATAACACACATCGTGTGTGGTTGGTGTTTTGGATATCCATGCATTGGATCAAAAAAATAAATATTTGGTGTATCTAGATTGACTGAGATCAGCATCATGTGCTTCCTAAAAAAACAAAAACAAATAAGTAATGAAAAAATTAAAAATATATTTTACATTATTAGATTGTTGAGTTCTGCCTCTGCATTATAAAAATCATAAAGAGTCTGTTGTGTGATGTTTTTTGTTAAAACTCTTTGAGTACATCATATTTTTTCTTCTCAATTTCATCCTTATCTAAAGTAATTTTTGTCATAGAAATAATACATGGATTAATTAATCTAAATCCTGATTCACACGGTTTTCCCTTTATATTGTAGTAATATAAAAACATGTAGAAAATATGAATAGTTATTAAATTTAATTAAAATGTTATCTCACTGTTTGGATTAACATATTATGAAAATGTACATTATGTATGTATTCACAATAAAGACATCTAGCCATTGATTCTTGATAATCTCATGTATAGTGTTGAAACCAATTACGTCTTTCTTGAAAGTTCCATATATTTATTTTTCATATAGAATTTAAGACATATTTTCATCTATAATTGAGTTTTCAACATGAATTTCTAATGATAATGCATTTTTCTCTGGAACTGGTGGGGATAAGGTACTCTCATAAGGTTATTTTAATTTCTTAGTCGATTCACTATATTATCTTGATCTAACCTTTCATTTCTCCATCTCTTAGTCGATTCACTAGATTATCTTTGAGTACATCATCTTTTTTTTAAATTCATGCCTCAGTACAGTCACTAATAATTATTTTGTATAAACCATATAAAAAATACAAACATAAATAGATATTTTTATGTAATACTATTATAAATCATACAAAATTACCATGATTTCATCCTTATGCATGTTTCCCATAAGAATTTTTTGTTTTCAAAAAATTAGTTTACACTCTTTATTTATGCGATCCTCCTTACATTGAACATGATGTGGGATGGAAGTGGATTATTATTTTGATTCATCAATATACATATAAAAAAAGTAACATATGTTGTTTTATATCACATAAAACTTTTATTGTTGATTTAAGATGCATACTAATTTATTCTCTAATTAAGCATACCCCATCTATTCTTTGTGATAGGGGTATATTGGTTTGAAGAAAATTATTTTTTAGAACTCTTTGATTCTTTTATAAATTAACAATTTTGAATCAATTTGGATAAAATAAATAATGTGAAATAATATATTATCAACTAAAATTTACCTAAAATGATTTCTCATTGTAATGATTGATAAAATAAGCCCATATTTTCTATTTTCTAATGAGTTCATAACTAATTGGTGGGTGGGGATTTACTTTCCCCTAAATATCCCTAGGATGTAACTTCATAAGAAGATCCTGGAAGTCTTTATAAGATCATCCAATGGCCATTAAAATTTTTCTTATAGAAATATTCTAAAATAAATTAACTCTTTAAGGAATAATAAAAATTAATTCAATGTCTCATTATATAATTTTTTTGTAAAATAGAGAAATTATATCATAACATTACCATTATATCTTTCCAAAGGGTTTTATTCATTATAGGATATATTTGGCACCATGAATTAATATCAATCTGCATATTCATCCTCATTGTGACCCCAATATGACAAATGAACATTAACTTATTGGGGTTAATAGGTTGGTTGAGTCGATTCCAACCGACCAAAAATTTTATACCCTAACTTATTACCTTGATAATTTTATTCAACACTATAATGTTTCCTCATTGTTTTTTTCATGAACATGTTTTTTATCTTCTAATAATTCTATAGTTTCATAATCAACAGTCGATTCTTCCTTGGGATCTATAACATCATCATGTGCAAAAGACATTGTCTTCATGAGTATTCAACTTTTAAATTGTATTGAATAACAAAAATGTAAACATAGAGGAAGGATTTGAGAAGGGTCACGTACATGATCTATTATAAACTTTATAAACTATTTAACTCCCTCTTCATACTCTTTTTTTAAATGATTGGCATGAATCAATTTGGAAGGAAAATGGTAATTGAATTTAATAAAATAATTTCTCCACCATATTAGGTGTTATCCTATGAATTAATCCAAAGGTGAATGTTATAGAAAACTATCATCCTCATTAGATCCATTTCCTAAATATTTATTATGGAATTTTGTTTCTTAAGACTCTTCCTCTATCTTTTGAGGAAATTTTCTTATATTTTTGAAACTATCATGAGTAGTAGTCATCCCATATCGGGTACTGGAGATCATTTTGGATAACTACTGCTTAGAGTAGTTCAAGAAACATAGAAGAGATGATAGATGTGTCTCAAGTAATTAAATTCAAAAAAAAACTATTCAGGATATGAAGTTGGTGAGGATGAAAGTTTTCTCTTTAAAAAAAATTACCACATCTTAATTTAAAATTTGAAATCTCATCTAAAAATGGTAAATGGTCCCTAAAACTCCATGAGAACATCAACTCATCCCCACTGTGTTTCACCAACTCTAATCTATTTTACTAGTACTTTTCCATCAACTATATCTCAAATATAAGTTCTCTATATCAATTGAGATTCATTTGTAGGGTGTGAGTATAAAAATAAACAAGTAAATGCAAAAAGGGCCCCTAAAATATGCAACAATTCACATATTTGAGTTTATTTTCAAAGTAGTTACACACAAAATACACACGTAATTAAATTCATTATATACTAAATAGGACATCATGATAATAGAATATACTGACTTCATTTTATACAAGTGAATTATACTAATCATACCATTATTTTATACCACAGTCATTCCATAGAATTCAAATCATTTCACTAATAAGAGGTTAATATTTGAATCATAGGAGGTGTAAAAATTATTTATCTCCCTTTGGAAATAATTGCATCATAGGTAACATGATATTCAACCTTAGATACCTAGAATCCAAGGATATCCCTCAGGGATAACCATTATATGTACTTATAATATCCAAATCATGAAATAGTTAAAACATATCCATTTTTCTTAAGAAGGAAATTTGAAATATGGGGAAGTCTTAACATTATTGATACCCTTATGAAAGAACCACACAAAGGGTTCCGCAATACATTATTTAAACCTAAATTCTGAAAAACCATAATGAAAAAAACAACACAAATGTCACATCACCCTCACCCTAGCCCTTGATGAATCACTAACATGTCAATAGTAACTCACATTCTAATGTTTCAGGAATATCATCATATTCCCTATTCTATAAATTTTTCCAAAAAAATTACTATCATAGTATCAATTTCCACCATTAATCTCGTATAATTAAATGAAAATAATTTAATTAAATAATATTTATTATAATTTAAATTACTTTTTAGAATAGTTTTGAACCATTTGAACTTCCCCCAAAACAAATTACCATGTATAAATTCTTATTTATCCCATTAATTCAATTTGAATTTATTTATCATCAATAAAAAATTCATAATAACTTAATATATCTCATATTATAAAAAATAACCTAAATCATGTTGAACATAAAAATTCACCCAATAATAAAAAAATTTACATTTAAATCCTCATGGAAAAATAATTAATTTTTTAGTGGATCCTTATATTAATTTTTTATGGATCAATGTATTAACTCAATGGATATGAGAATTTTCATGATTTATTGATTAGATTATGATAAATTTATTATAAAATCGTGTAATTTATTTAAATAAGAATATAAATTATTTTTATTTATTATGAGTATGGTATTTTTGGATGAAGTAAAATTGATATTGTAGAAGTAATTTAAGAAAACATCTAACAATAAATATTTTCCCTCTACTCAATAGACCAAGATAAGGAGAGAATTTTCGATGCTCGTAACCAATTAGAATAAATATATTAGAATATAAGAGTAAAAATTCATAAATCATTCATGGTAAACCTATGAAATTGTTATCTACCTTGTTAAAAAATATATAGTTTCATTTTTTTAATACCATATTTCTATAAATCTCAAGTTATCCAAGACATTGGATATTATGATAATGTATTATTCAATTCTATTAATGTAAAAATGGAATTTAGAAAATGGTCCCATGTGTTTTTCATATGAAATGAATTATAGAGTCACACTAGAGATCAAATAATAAAGGGTATGGTGAAAAAAATATACAACTACCCATATGTCAAATATATTGTTCGATGGACCCGATTAGCATTCCAAAGGCAATTAATAAGTGGTTAAAATGTGATATATGAGGGAATACAGTGCATAAACACTTAGGGGACATCAAAAACCACTCTTTACAGTATATAAAATTAAAAAAAATCACTTAGAACACCACACAGAGTTCAATGGTTGTACTAAAATGAACATGGGAGTAGTGTAAGCCAATGAACCAAACTAATTTAATTTGAGGATAACCATTATCAAAATGAACCTAAGCTAAGTAAACAAGGATGATTCTGTGTAAAGTTAAATAAGATTGTGAAAATCTTATGTGTGTTGGACTTCCAATTCGACAATATGAAATGGGAATCCCTCTATGGGAAGATTTATAACCCATTGAAGAACATGAAAAATCTAATAAGCATAAGGAATCATTTTTTTCTAGTGAAGTAGTAGGGTTATTAAGGGTTGATAACGGAGAAAAACACCTACTATGAAACTCAAATAAGAAATCAATGAGAGAGAAAAAAGTAAAAAATAACATACCTTTGATTCTAGCCTTGATTCATCTGAGAGAACATATAGGAGTAGTGCCAGTAGCATAGGAGTTCGGTGAGAGCTTGAGAATTGCGAATAAATCAGTCGCAGTTCGGGTTCTTTTAAACTTATTGGGGACACTTTTATTAGTGCTTTCAAAAAATCACTGATAAAGATACCCTTTATCAATTTTAAAATGATAAGAGATGATAAAAAGTATCTACATCAGCGTTAAAGAACCATTGATAAAGGATTTATAATCATAATTATAAATAAAAAATTTATATTTTTTTATATTTTTTTATTATAATTTTATAATTATTTAAATATATAATTATTTATTTTTAATTACATAAATACCTTTTAAAATAAATTATTTATACATTTATAAATATATTTATAATTATTTTAGTATATTATAAATAAATTTATATCATTATATTTATTTATATAATTATATATATAATTACATTTAATAAATATATATAAATATAAATATACAAAATATATTCATTATTTAAATATATTTATTATAATTTTATAATTATAAATATATTTATAAAATTATATATATTCTTATTCATATATATATATAATAAAAAATTATAAATACAAATATAGTAAATACATTCATTATTTAAATATATTTGTTATAATTTTATAATTATTTAAATATAAAATTATTTATTTATAAATATATGAATACTTTTAAAAAAACTCATATCTTTATATTTATATCATTATATGTATTTATATAACTATATATATAGCCCCCAGGGTGCAGCTTGGTGGTAGTTGCCCCTGTGCGTCTCAGCGAGGTCTCAAGTTTGAGTCTCACCAAGTACATTCCTGTATTGTATATTACCTACTTTCCTTTATAATTTATCCCCTTTCCCTGAATAAAATGAGGCTTTGGAATCAAATTATTTATATATATGTGTGTGTGTTTGTGTGTGTGTGTGTGTGTTGAAGAAACTGTATTAACTCATATATTAAAAGGCCGAAGATACGGTAAAACAATAGAAGATGGCCAATTGGGGAAAGGATCCAACCATACATGCGGGTCATTCGAGAGGCCTCGAGTAGCTAAATGATAAGCTACCATATTACCCTCCCTTTTGGTAAAGGGGAAAGAGAAAGTCAAAAAGAGGAACTGAAGTGACTGGATCTTCGAGATCAGAAGGAAAAAAGGTTGAAGGCCAGCCTCTGGAGAGGAGATAGCACATATCATAGTAAGGGAATCTAATTCCAAAGTGATAGATTTACACTCTTTCTCTAAATATAATTCCATGACAAGAATAATTTCTTTAGATTCAGCAACTGTGATTAAGAGGGACACCAATAAGAAGCAATGAAAAGCCACAACAATTAGCCCATGACAGTCCCAAGTGATCGATTTGAAACATGTGATGCCTTCATCTGATGGTGATATGTCCATGTTAATTTTTAGAGTGACACTGATAGGGTGTTTCCAGGAACATGGATCATTCTTTATAAGATGTTCGTAAAACATATTCTTGATGTGGTTCCTCATTGATAACTAGTGGGATGCATTATCGACCAAAAAGGTACCTAGCTTGGATACCTAGTTAAAGAGAATTTTTTCCCTCCTCACCCAAATGATCTATTCCATCATGAAATGGGATGTCAGGTCCTTGGAGGTGATATGTGAAGACTATTTTGCGAGAAGAGTCATGGGATCAGGAGCCATATCCATGAGGCTGTCAGCATGAGGGTTGAAGGGGCATCAAACGTTCCTTGCTCCAAGGCAGTGGGAAATGTTGTTCATGGGAGATTCAGACATGGAAACATATATAGGACATGTTGGGTTGTTCGATGTATAGTGAGAAGTAAGGAATCCAAGAGAAGGAAGGATCCTGATGTAGACTTTCCACCAGAAATAGCGAGATTTTGGGAAAATATGTTGGTGCTAAATAGATTTCCAAAGAGCCGCCGCCTCTAGATTTGGAGCAGTTGATGAAAGGGCATACCAATATTTAACAGTATAAGTACCATAGTTTTCCTAGATCCATCATAAACAACTAGGACCAAGATCCCTATTGACCAAGATACTAAGGATAATTTTTTTATCCCATTCATTAAACCAAGAGTAGATTTTCCCTGGGAACCATTAACTTCCTTCCTCAGTAAAAAGGGAGAGAACCTTTGCATCTTCAATACATTCAAGGGAAGGGGAAGTTTATTTGATCACATTTCCATCAACCAGCCATTATTCCATCCAAATATTCACAAAGGATCTATTTCCAATTCTCTAGTAAATTCCCCTCAGGAGGGTCACATGTGATCCCCACAGGATACGCTAGAGGAAACTAGGGTGAGGACCTAATGGGGCACTACAAAAATCAGCATATATGAAGTATTTATCCTTGATAACCTTTGCATATAGAGAGTGAAGTTATTAAGTGAAAAACCATCCTTGTTTGGAGAGAAGTGCATTGTTAGAGAGGAGTAGGTCCCTAAACCCCATTCCTCCATGAGGATTGGGTTTACAGAGTTTATCCTAAGTGATCCAGTTAGACATTTGATTTCCTTCATTAGCATCCCACCATAAAATTTCAAAGAGAGAGTAGATATGGTTGGTGATGAAACTAGGGAGATTTAGGAGATTCATAAAATAAGAGGGAATGGATTGGTTGATTTATTTAATGGGAATTTATTTTCCTTATTTGGAAACACTTTTGTAACTCTAGATTTGAATTTTTTTCCACCATCTCCAAGATGATGGATAAAACATCTTTTTTGAATCGAATGAATACCATAGGAAGTCTATGGTACTTGTGGTTTTTATGAACCATTTGGAAGCTAAACACCTATTAGAGCTCAACCTTTCTATTTGGGGGCATGCCTGTACTAAAAAATTCTGATTTAGAGGGGTTGATAGCTTTCCTTGAAGCGTTCTCATAAAGGAATATATGAAGGCTAATATTCTTGAATTATTCCAATGTGACCCTAGAAAAAAGGAGATGGTCATTAGAAAACAAGAGATGGGAAGTGGGGTTGATGGGAGGACTTCATACCATGAACTAATTAATCCTTAGCTGATGATGAAAAGAGATTAGAGAAAACATCGTCCATTGAAATGAACAGAGAAGGGGAAAGGGGGTCTCCCTAGAGAGTCCCCAATAGGGTGAGAATATCCATGAAAGTCCTCTATTAATGTGGATATTGAATGAGATGGAGGTAACACATTTCATAATGATGTCAACCCATCTTGAGTAGAATCCCATTATGCTTAGAACGAACTGGATGAACGGCCATTATACTCTGTCAGAATATTCATCCATGTCCAGTTTCCCATCCATGGTGCCTCGTTTGGTCACATTGTGGGTCTTTATAGAGTGGAAGGTTTCATGTGAAATAATCACATTTTCTGGGATAAGCCTTCTAGGTATAAAGTCACTTTGGTCTTCTGAGATAATGGAAGTTGGAAAGGTGTGAAAATGGTTGACCATAATCTAGGATAAAATTTTATAGGTGGAATTATATAGGGTAATAGGGAAAAAACATGGAAAACCAAGACGGTTATGGGTATTATAAATGAGAGTGATGAGGGTTTCATTAATAGAGGTGAAGTCTATATTCCCATTCCATAGGTACCATATCAGGCTCGACATATCTTTCCCTACAATGTGCCATAATTTTCTAAAGAAGAAGAGGTTATGGAATTCATCTGGGCCTGGGGATTTGGTGGAGTGGATTTGTTTATTGGTGAAAATTATTCCCTTATCAGTAATATCTTGAGTGATCTTGTCATTCATAGACATAGTAACAATAGGAAAAATATAGGTGGAAACTTCAGTGGGGATGGAGGGCTCACCATATGTGTATAAATCCTGAAAAAAATGAAGGAAAAGTCATGGATCTCCCCTTCTTTTGAGACAGTTCTTCCATCAGGTGAGGTAAGACATGAAATAATGTTTTTGCACCACCTTCTAGAATATTTCTAGTGGAGATAATGTGTATTTAAATCCCCTTATTTGATATAAATGTCATGAAATTTCATAGAACAGTAGATTTATTTTCTTTTTAGGGTTTCATTGAGTTCACTCTCAAGCATTTCAATCCAAGAAATGATCATAGATGAAGACAGGAGATAGTGGATCTTGGATATTCTTCTTTTAATTTCATCACACTACCAATCTGGTTCCTACCACTACATTTTTGAGCTTATACACAACCTGGTGAAATTTTTCATGAACTTAAGGTTCACTCATAGTCCATCCTACTTTAATAACTTCTTCACAACCCCTTTCCCTAATCCAGTGGCTTTCAAAAAAATCTTTCACATGTTGGATTTGTGTGTGAAGTATTAAGGTGAATGAGAATTAGAAAATGGTCTGATATGGATGGGGTGGAGTTGGAGACCTATAAGAGGTTGAATATTGTGTGCCATTTTGAAGATTCCAAGAATTTTTCAAGAATCTCCTCGATGCGAGTGTTCTCTGAGAATCCAAGGAACCACATAAAGGGGTTACCCATATGAACCAAGTCAGTAAGACTTGTAAATTGAGTCACCTATAGGAAATCTCTCATATGGGTAGAGGGCCTACTGGCACCCCCTCTATTTTTTCTTTGGATCATGATCTTGTTAAACTATCCTCCCGTGAGAAGAGGTCATGGGATATAATTCCTAATTGTTTTAATGAGGTCACAAAACTTTTTTATATCATTTTTTTAGGGCCAACCATATAAACCAAAAAATGACCAAACATGCATGTGAGGATGATGGACAAAGGTGGTGATATTATTTGACGAGAAGCTCTTAATTCTGATGTCAACTCCCTCCTTCTAGAGGAGTTAGAGACTTCTATCATGGCCATCATACTGGACTGGGAAAAATCCCTCAAAACCCACTTTAGAGGCAATGACGTGCATTTCCTTGTTTTTTAGCATGGTTTTGAAAAAAACCCACACTCGGGAAACTTAGAGATCTTCTGCGCCAATGAATACGAACTATGTGTGGGTTTCCAAGCCCATGGAAGTACCAGCATAAGATTTTCATTGGGATAGGTAGGTCTAGGTTAGACCAACCTCTGATTTTTAAATTTCAACAAATAGTCCATTATCTGTAGACTTCTATCATTTCAGGAGGCTCTCACTTCCTACAGTTGATTTTGTGCTTCACTTGGGCCCAAAATGCTCTACAGTAGGAGAAATTCCTAAGTCTGCTCTAATTATCCTTATTCACTTCTTATATGATTTAGAACCATTCGATGTCAAGCATTTCATTTCATATTAATCCTTAAAGGTGAGACATGAAAGTTCAATATCTGGGGGAGGAATCGGGTCTAGAGGTTCAAAGCATGGAGGGACAAGGTGTGGAGGGTCTGTGCACATGTGTTTTTGGATGGATGGTGTTTTAAAAATATCCTCCAGCTATCAAGGTAGGGGTGTAGGTAAGGTTTTCATTTCCATGAGGCCTTTATTCAGGATTATAATGGCTCTCCTAAGAATCGAGGGTCATCTAGAGGGGCTGGTTTTCTCAATTCCTTTGGGTGTACTATATCTTTGTAGTATGTAAAAACTCAGGGAGGCCCCAGTAAAATAGTCTTTTCCTTTTTGTTGGTGGTGCTCCTCATTAGGGTCCTGGTAAGTTTCTCCCTATCCTTATGTTTTTCATATTCTAGAACAAATTTTTTCCTAGTATTTTTTGCATATATCTAGGGACCATAATGTGTGACAACATTACCAACCCCATCGGTTGTCTTGGAGGTACACTCCTCTGTGTTTCTGATGTGTCCACATAATAAGCAGGATACATGTATCTTTTTATATTCGAAACCAATCCAGGTTTTCTAATTCTCCAATAATAGAAAGGTACCCATTAGGAGAGGAAAAACAAAATCAATTGTGACCCTTATTCACGGGTAAGGCCCCCATAGATTAGGTACTGAACAACACTCTTCCATAAAGACACCTATGTGCAATCTGATTTCTCTCATGATTTTCTCGGATCTAGCCTGCTAGGGGATCACTACTGGAATTCCCATTTTTTTGCAATGGTCTATTTACGACGGGATCCCGTTGCAAATAGCCCGTTGGAGAAAATGGCGTCGCAACAGATATTTTTTTGCGACGGGCCCATCCCAAAAAATATCTTTTGTGACGGGAATTTTTCCTATCGCAAAAAACATCCCAATTATATACATTATATACCCAAAAACATTATTGTGATGGGCCTGTCGCAATTAGTTTTTGCAACGGGGAACTTACCCGTTGCAAATAGCCTTCCGATTATATACATTATAAACCCATAAACCTTTTGCGATGGGCCCATTGTCTTGTCCCAAATACTAATCTTAAAAAAATATATTTCACTTATTTGTGACAGGGCCCCGTCGCAAAATACCCCATCGCAAATACTAAAAAAATTAAAAATAATAATAAAATTATGATTAATGAAAAAATTATATTATTATTATCAAAATAATAAAAAATAAAATATATTATTATTATTAGTAAAATAAACAAACATTAAAAAATATAATAATCAAAAATATATTTAATAAAATTAGGATTAATAAAAAATTAATATTAATATTATTAAAATAATAAAATAATAAAAAATTATTAAAAGTTTCAATATTTTCAAAAAAATATAATAATATCATAAATTTTTATTATTAGTAGTAAAATAAACAAATATTAAAAATATAATACTAAATATAAATAATAAAATACTAAAAAAATTAAATTATGCAATATATCCACCAATATAAAAGAGAGAAACTGTAAATAGTTCATATTATTACAAAACTTGAATTCAAATGTTTTTACCATAAAAAACAAATCACTGGGGGTCATCTAGAGGAGGTGGAGGAAACTTCATCCCTAAACTACGAGTCAGACAGCGCATGTACTCCATCTGCTCATGATACTCCTGCTACCACCACTGCTCCAATCGACACAGCTCCTCCTCTTGATGCTGCTCCTGCTGCTTCTACCACCAACACATCTCTTCATGTTGCTTCTCAAAAGTCTCTATAAGCTCATCCTAAGTTTGAAACTACTCCTGATACTATGAGCCAACAAATGATGTCTCTCCACGAGCTCCTCTCGAGCTGGATGCTGCCATCGTAACAGTACCATAATAAGTACCATGAGTCAAATGAGAGTCGATACCAACTACTCTGCCCTTCTCAAAGACATACTGAGTCGCCTTCATCCATGCCACCTCATCGAAATGGTGAGCACCGGTCGGCTCAGTTGTCTCATCTTAACCCTCAGACTGTGTCTGAGAGGTCGCAGCCTCATATGAATCTTTCAATTCCAATTTAAAATTAAAATTGTGAAAGTATTATATGCAGTTAATTTTCAAACTGGAAAAATAATACTAACCACAATCTGATGCTGGCGATCACCTCTAATCTCTCCAGTGGCTATATCACTATACATCCTCTGATAAATGTTGAATTCTGTAATATTGGGATGATCGGCTGCCTAGAGAAATATAAAATAATATTTTTATATTTAAAGTTATATAAAATATTTAAAAATATACTTACCAGATGCTCTCTATGAGAACTGAATATACAGCTACCAGCTCGATGTGTCCCCTCTTGTCTCCCCGGGTTCTCCCGTCCCACTGAAGATATCCTCTGGAATCCACCACCCAACCATTGTAAACATAATCTATCCCAAACGTGAGATGAAATGTACTCTGGTCAGTGATCTCTACATGAATCATCATATTCTGTCACTCCTACTTTCTTAATGGCTGTCATTCTCAAATTGTGAAAAAACTGATGGAAACGGTCACACATAGAAACCTACTATGCCGCGTGGATAGAGTCGCACATGCTATCATCTATAGGATACCATAAACCCTATATATAATTTATAATATCAAGTTATTAATAAAATAAATTTCAAAATAAATATTATTTATTTACGTACCAGCAAATGATGGAACATGTCGCGTCGCACATCAATGGGAATCTGTTCCCATGTGATCTTTGGATGAGAAAAACAATTGCACGAGATAGCACTCCCCTATCCAATAGATACATGCGCAAAAACTTTGAAAAAGGAATAAATAATAAAACAATTAGTATATATATAAATAAATTAATGAAATCTATCTAAAATATACAGGTTACCATACCTTAGTGTGTGTGGATCAAAACCAAGATGTGGACGTCACTCGAGGATAGGGTCAAGAATCATCAGTCGTGCAAGACTGTGCCCCCTCTACGTACCCCATGAATCGCCAGTAGGGTGAGGGTCAGATGATCTAAAATCTCCCTCATCCAACAGTAGGTCAGGCTCCTGCAACTCGCGATATATATCTGGGTCCATCTGAAACACAAAATGATTGTTGTTAGAAGGTAGTTTAAAATTACTATTATATATAGATATATATTAATTATGATTGTATCCAGCATTTAATTGTGTCAATGGTCAGCTTCATCCTCTTATCCATAGCTATCAATTTCAATGTCTTCATCTTCCTCCTCAGCATCATCAATATCCATATGAGTTTAATTTTCAGCATTCCTTGTCATTTCAAATTCATTTCTAACATCATTAACATCTTCATCACCATCGATCCTTAATTGTGGGGTGTCATCATCGATATTCATGTCTCTTTGTGAATCAGGTGGATTTTGAGAAATCTCTTGAAAAATTTCAATTCCTTCCACTTTAGTGGAACCACATTCAATTTGAGTAAACTGGTTTTCCTGAGATTTCATTTTTATTATGCCCCACCAATTGCTCAAGTCTGTTCAAAGTAGCATAGTACTTTACATAATAAATTTGATGTGCCTGTTGAGCCAGTAAAAATGGTTCATTTACTCCAAGAAGACTTTTATATTTAATATCGAAGATTCCATGAGTCGGATGAACACGCAATCCAGTCTCAATATACAACCACAAACATTTAAACATTGTTATGTAATTCTATCCTAGATAACACAGCCCAATAATTTCATCCAAAATTCCATAAAATTCAACTTCAGTTTATCTTTGATGTCATCCTCTCAAGAAAACTCCATTGTTCATTGTTTTTTTGATTCTCCATATTCATGTGTATGAAATCAAAAACCATTAACCACATATGCATTATAATATTTAACCATTTTGGATGGTGGGTTACTCAATATACATAATCGCTTATCAATTTTATCAGCATATTGAGACATCTGAAAATATGTAGAACAATTATCAATATAATAAATAATAAACAGAATTGATATTAAACCATCAATAATTTATGTTACCAGTTTTTGAAACCATTGAGAAATTTTTTTTTTTTTGCATTCTTCAAGATCAGCTGCTGTATTTTGTGGAAGTTATTTCTTGATATGATTATCATATAACCTACAAAAAAAATAAGTTTAAATATTGTAATATAAATTATATAATAAGTGATAGAAGCACTCACAGGACAAATGATGTCATTTCTTCACAGTTAAGCAGAACATATGTATGAGATCTGTGATGTTCATCCTCTGAAATCCATCGTTCATGAACTCCACCGAAACCAAGATTTGGCTGATTAAAAAATATTAATTGATTGTACATTTCATCATTAAAATTTCCCTCATTTCGTCCCATGTGATTATGTTTTTAGGGATATTGAGATTCAAAATAATGAGAGCAGAAAAAAGAAATTTCCTCTTGCAAATAAGCTTTAGCAATTGAGCCTTCAACTGATGCTTTGTTACGTACTTTTTTCTTCAATTTTTACACGAATCTCTCGAATGGGTATATCCATTGAAACTGTATCGGACCTCCAAATTTAGCTTCATGTGGAAAATGTAATATCAGATGTTCAATTGAGTCAAATAAAGCCGATGAAAAGATTTTTTCCAGTTTAAATATAATTACAGCAACATCTTCTTCCAGTTTTCTTAGCTCATCGTAGTCTGTTGTCACTACACAAATGTCTCGAAAAAAAATATGATATGTCTGTTATCGAATCCCAAATCATAGAATTCAACAAACCTTTAAATCCAATTGGCATTAGTCTTTCCATTATAACATGAAAATCATGACTTTTTAATCAAGTAATATAACCATTCTTAACGTATCTGCCCAAATTGGAAGCATAGCCATCTGGAAGTCTCATATCTGCAATCCACTGACAAAATAATAAGCGACTCTCTTTAGACAGTGTATAAGCTACTTTTGGAATCATTAACCTCTATGATCTAACATTTTCAAGTAGTTCAAGTTCTGGTCGCCTGCAAATTTGGGTAAGATCTAATCATGCCTTTACAGTATCTTTGGTCTTACCTGGTGTATCCAAAACTATATGAAATAAATTATCAAAATATTTCTTCTTAATATGCATAACATCCAACATGTGGTGGACCAACAAATCTGACCAATACGGAAGATCCCAAAAAACGCTCTGTTTTATCCAATTATGTTCTTTCCCAAAGCCATGAATTTTCTGTTGGTTTACTGTTGGTCCAAATATGATGGGAGATAATGAAAATACAACTGATTTTAACTTTTTACCTGAGATCATCTTTGGAGGTTCATCCCTTTCAATTTTACCTTTTCTGAAATGAGATTTTTTCCTCTGAAAAGGATGATTAGTTAGAATAAATATATGGTGACAATAAAAATAGAAAGGTTTTTTCCATTGATGATTATAAAGGCATTGTTGTCTTTCATACAGTAAGGAAATGATTTCAGACCATGTGTACTCCAACCAGATAGCATGCCATATACCGGAAATTCACTAATCAACCACATCAATGCAGCTTTTAATATGAAATTTTGTTTCGCAGTAACATCATATGTATTAACACCATCACTCCACAATGAATTTAACTCATCAATCAATGGTTTCAAATAAACATCAATATTCTTTTTCAAATGTCTTGGGATTAATAGAGTCAAGAAGATATAAGGATCCTTCATCAACATCCAAGGAATAAAATTGTACGGAGTTATAACGACAGGCCAACATGAATACTGACTACCATAAGAACCAAACGGACAGAAACCGTCAGTAGAAAGACCCAATCGCACGTTTCGGGCTTCTATAGCAAAAGACGGATGCAGACGGTCAAATTTTTTTCCATGAATCACCATCAGATGGATGATTCATGCTTTTATCAATTGAAATCTTGGTTCTATGCCATGAAATCATCGACGCTGTGTTCTGAGACATAAATAAACATTGAAACCTGGGTGTAAGGGGGAAATATCTCAACTGTTTTACTAGAATCGATCTAGACTTCCCTGGTTGAGCTTCATTATACCTCAATTTTCCACATGTGGTACAATTATCCAATGACTCATTTTTTCCAGAATATAAGATGCATTCATTTGGACATGAATGAATCTTCTGATAACTAAGGCCCAGATTACGAACCAGCCTCTTGCTCTCATAGTAATTTGCAGGCATCACATTTCCTTCAGGTAAAAATGTTTTAACCATAGAAAATATTTGATCAAAATAGTTGTTTGACATTGCATTATATGATTTAATAGCCATAAATTTTTCAACTGCTTCTAATTTTCATATCTTGCAACCAGGATATAATGCATCCCCAGCAGACCTCAACAACACATAAAATTCGGATGGTGCCAACTCAGGAGTTAAATCAATATCATCATGAGTTTCAGTTTGTTTCATAGATGGACCTGCAACATCATGTACTAAATTTTGAAACCATGATGGATCCGGAATCATGTTATTAGGATCTTCTCTGGAACTGCGTTCA
This sequence comes from Viscum album, assembly GCA_963277665.1. Classification (NCBI taxonomy): domain Eukaryota; kingdom Viridiplantae; phylum Streptophyta; class Magnoliopsida; order Santalales; family Viscaceae; genus Viscum; species Viscum album. Next base: position 631,401,504 of record OY728138.1, on the reverse strand, counting down.
CCGTGTTGATACCAAAAAACATAATCTGTTTGAAAATCAAACTGCAAGAGATGTCCCCCAACCTTTTCAACTGTGTCAAACGTTCTCAAAGAACATTTTTTACAAGGACACTTAATTGTTCCTTCTGAAACATATTCTGTTTTTGATGATGCAAATGCTAAGAAAGCTTCAACACCCTCAATATATATAGGATTTAAAACAGAACCATTTGGATTTCTGCACTAATTTATCCAATCACGATCATCAAATAATGACTGATGTCAACTTCTTTGTTCCTTATTTTTCTACATAAAATATAAAATCATCACTGTTTTTGAATAATTTGAAATTATAAAAACACTATCTGAAAAAAAGGAGATAAATAATTTCAACTACTTAATAATTACCATTAATTAATGGCGACATAATTTCCAGTGGATTGAGGGCTACTCTTTTGTCTGACGGCTCATTTACTTTCATCTTTCTCACACTGAAATCACAATGAAGAATCTGGTCCCAGATATGCATATTCATTCTCGTATGTATGAGAATGAATATGTGTACCTTCGACCAGATTCTTCATTGTGATTTCAGTGTGAGAAATATGGAAGTAAATGAGCCGTCGGACAAAATAGCCCCCTTTTCGTCGATGAATCATCTTCTTCCAACTGTCACCACCTGAAAACATTATAAAAAATATGATCTTATGAATGAATATCCAATCTCGTGCATACAATATTGAATATGTCTACGTAGCAGCACATTTTCATAATGTTTTGAGTTGGTGAGAGTTGAAAGGAGAAAAGTCATCGAGAAAAAGTAGTGTCGTCAATCCCCTGAAAATTGTGCCAAGTTCTTAAAATTTATTAAAATTTATTAAAATTTCTTACTAACTATTCCTAACTAATTATTACAAATTATTACTAATTATTCCTATTTATTCCTATATATTTCTAATTATAAAAAATTATTGCTAATTATTACAAATTATTGCAAATTATTATAATTTATTACTAATTATTACAATTTATTTCTAATTATTACAATTTATTTCTAATTATTACAATTTATTTCTAATTATTACCATTTATTTCTAATTATTTATAATTATTTCTAATTATTTCTAATTATTGCTAATTATTCCTAATTATTCCTAATTATTTCTAATAATTCCTAATAATTCCTAATTATTGCTAATTATTCCTAATTATTGCTAACTATTCCTAATTATTGCTAACTATTGCTAACTATTCTTAATTATTGCTAACTATTCCTAATTATTGCTAATTATTCCTAATTATTCCTAATTATTCCTAATTGTTACTAATTATTAAAAATTATTACAAATTATTACTAATTATTACAATTTATTACTAATTATTACTAATTATTACAATTTATTACTAATTATTATTAATTATTGCAATTTATTACTAATTATTACTAATTATTAATATTTATTACTAATTATTACTAATTATTACAATTTATTACAATTTATTACTAATTATTCCTAATTATTGCTAATTATTTCTAATTATTTCTAATTATTGCTAATTATTGCTAATTATTGCTAATTATTACAAATTATTGCAAATTATTACTAATTATTACTAATTATTACTAATTGTTACAATGTATTACTAATTATTACAATTTATTACTAATTATTACAATTTATTACCAATTATTACTAATTATTATAATTTATTACTAATTTATCAATACTTAGCAATACATAGAAAAATAAAAATTGCTTGAATAATGAAAGGAAATTTGGTCATCATCATTGTGGAGATGATTAAAAATTTTCCCTTCATTATCCAAGCAGTTTTTGTTTACTAATTATTACTAATAAAAAATTATATAATCAATATTTATGAAAAAAAATTAATATTATTAAAATAATAAAAAATTTATAAAATTTTAAAATTTTCAATATTCGCAGCAGGCTTTGCTCTATTCTTAACATGTTCAAATCTCAAAGTGTCGCCAATTGCCTGGTCATGCGCAATAAAAGGTTTGTGTCAGCAATATCCAATGTAAACTCTATAATTGTCCTTGCATTGTTGATCATCTCGCAAGTAGTGTTGCAATAGGACGACCAAAGTAATGTTGTTCTCGTCTCTAAGAATCATCTCGCTCCCTTTACATAGATCATTCTTCCTTAAAAATTTGAGGGGACATCAATATCTTTCTCTTAAATTTTCAAGGAAGAATGGTCTATGTAAAGGGTCATGTGGGATAATTCTTATAGATGAGAAGGGCATGACTTGAGTTTTCCTTTTGCAATGCTACTTTCAAGGTGATCAACCAAGCATATCTAAGCATATCTAAGCATATCTAAGCATATCTAAGCATATCTAATTATTACTAATTATTACTAATTATTACTAATTGTTACTAATTGTTACTAATTGTTACTAATTGTTACTAATTGTTACTAATTGTTACTAATTGTTACTAATTGTTACTAATTGTTACTAATTCTTACTAATTATTACTAATTATTACTAATTGTTACTAATTATTACTAATTGTTACTAATTATTACTAATTATTACTCATTATTACTAATTATTACTAATTATTACTAATTCTTACTAATTATTTCTAATTATTATTAATTATTACTAATTATTACTTATTATTACTAATTATTACTAATTATTAATAATTATACCTAATTATTACTAATTATTACTAATTATTACTAATTATTACTAATTATTACTAATTATACCTAAATATTACTAATTATTACTAATTACATCTAATTATATCTAATTATTACTAATTATTTCTAATAATTACTAATTATTACTAATTGTTACTATTTATTACTAATTATATCTAATTATATCTAATTAAATCTAATTATTAATAATTATATCTAATTATTACTAATTATTACTAATTATATCTAATTATATCTAATTATTACTAATTATATCTAATTATTACTAATTATTACTAATTATTACTAATTATCACTAATTATCACTAATTATCACTAATTATCACTAATTATCACTAATTATCACTAATTATCACTAATTATCACTAATTATCACTAATTCTCACTAATTGTCACTAATTGTCACTAATTGTCACTAATTATCACTAATTATCACTAATTATCGCTAATTCTCACTAATTATCACTAATTATCACTAATTATAACTAATTATTACTAATTATTACTACACTAATTATCACTAATTATCACTAATTGTTACTAATTATTACTAATTATTACTAATTATATCTAATTATTACTAATTATTACTAATTATATCTAATTATTACTAATTATATCTAATTATTACTAATTATATCTAATTATTACTAATTATATCTAATTATTTCTAATTATTACTAATTGTATCTAATTATTACTAATTATTACTAATTATTACTGACTATATCAAATTATATCTAATTATATCTAATTATATCTAATTATTACTAATTATATCTAATTACCCCTATCAAATTATTACTAATTATATCTAATTACCCCTAACTATCCTTAATTATATCTAATTATGACTAAATTCCGCTAATTATCTATAATAATCTCTAATTATTACAAATTAACACTAATTATTTATAATTATCACTAACAATATTAATTTATTACTAAAAATAAATATAAATAAAAAACAATTTAAATCGAATTTAATTACAACTAATAAACAAAAATTAAAATTAATATAAAAAAATAAAATAAATATAAAAATATAAAATATAAATACCTTAAACTTTGATATTCTGAAGGTATTGGCGCCTTCCAATTGCTCTCGTATAAAATATTTTAACTAAAAGAAATTTTTTTCTTAAAACTGGAGAATGAAGAGAGAGGGAGAGGAAGATCTGAGTGATTTGGAAAAAAATGGGTGGCGGTATATATAGGTAAGATTAGTTGTGACGTGGTTAGTTGCGACGGGTTTCCCGTCGCAAATGGTGGTATTTGTGACGGGGTCCGTCGCAAATACCCTCGTCCGTATTAATTATAGTCGGTGGTTAAAAGGGTATTTGTGACGGGTCTCATCGCAAATACACACCTGCCGACATACTATTTGCGACGGGTGGCTTTGCCCGTCGCAAATAGTATTTACCATTGTCGAGCTTTTGCGACGGGGCCCATCAGAAATATCATCGCCCACATTAATTACAGTCTGCGGTTAAAAGGGTATTTGTGACGGGTCCCGTTGCAAATACCCACATGCCAGCATACTATTTGTGACGGGCGGCTTTGCCCGTCGCAAATGATATTTACCATCGTCGGGCTTCTGTGATGGGGATGTGTCCCCGTTGCAAATACCCTTCCCGCGTTTTCGCGCGAAAACCGTGCCAAACCTATTGCGACGGGTTGCCTATTCCCCTCGCAATTAACCTACTATTTGGGACGAGAAAAGACTTTCGTCGCAAATACATATTTCTTTGGAACTTTTGCGATGGTATATATTCCTGTCACAATTGACCTGTTGCAAAAAACCACTTTTCCCGTAGTGGATGTCCAAAATCTGAACCCAAAAAGGTGATTTTTAAAGGGTCATTTTTAGTGCATCCTCATAATTTTCTAGATCCTCCATTAAGAGAAGTTGGTTATCAAATGTCCAAGGCCTTTTGAGAAATACATTTTGTTTGTTTTTTATATTAAAGAACTCAAAAAGGAGGTGTCAATATCTATCTCCCATATAGAGACTCCATCATCCAAATGCCATATTGATTGTTATGTTTTCATTAGGGAAGGAAATGGATGGGTCAGTTTGAGAAAAAATTTCCTCTAGCAAGAAGATTCATATGGTGAACCAGAAATGAGTCTCCAATTCTAGTTTCTATGAAAGTGGGTTTTTCCTTTTTTCAGAAGAGATAGTTGTTTCCATTTAGAAACAAATATATTATCTATTGTTTCATCAGTCCTTAGATGACCACTGCGAGCAAAGACCTTTGTGAGATAAGATCTTTGTGAGCAATGCGCTCTGTGACACTAGCCCTCCGCGATTAAAAACCATTGTGAGCAAAGATCACCACGAGCCAAGGCCTCTGTGAGTGAAAATCACTGGCATCAAAGTTCATCGCGAGTAGAAATACCACCATTGGTAGAAACCTCTGCGAGTAGAGCACTCCACGATTCAAGGCCTCCACCAAGAAAAAAATTCACCACAAGATAAGACCTCTGCGAGCATAGAACCCTGTGAAACAAGCTCTCCGTGAGCAAAAAACCGCCGCCAGTAAATTTCACCAAGAGTAGAAAGAACACCACTGGAAAAAACTGCTGCAATCTAAGACCTCCACTAATAGAGCATTCTGTGATTCAAGGATTCTACGAGAAAAAAAGCACAGCAAACAAAAACCATCGTGGCCAAGAAACTCTAGGAGTAGTGAGTTCCATGATGAAACAGTCTTAGACGAGTTATGGGATGCAGAAGGAGGGGTATCTGGTTTTTATCGTCTCTAATTCCATTAAATAATGGATCATCCAGTCACATTTTAGGATGTTGACACCTGTTTTATTTTCCACGCATTGCGATCGGGTAACCAAGGAAGTGAGGAGTATGTTGGTCTTACACAAAAAATAGGAGGCAGATTATCCCACTCTCCAATTAAAAAAATCTCACATCTCCAATTTATAATATTATATTATATATTAAACAAATAATAAAAAATGTGATATGTTTAATAACCAAATATATTTTTAAAATGAATTTTTATTTGTCTTATATAAAAAAAATTATGACGCTTTGTTAAAAAAATGATCAAATAATATATGTTTTCATTTTTTTGATTATTTGAGTAAAATGAATATAATTTTTATTGATATTTTTAAGTGAATATATTTTTTTAAAACAGGTTAAATATTAATGAGTTAATTTTATTTAAAAACCAATTATATTTTTAATTGAAATATATTTTATTTTGTTAAAAAAATTGTGTTACGTTATTTAAAAATAATTAAACAAAATGTGTGATAAAAATAGATTTATTAATTATTTAGGGGAAAATTAATAGATTTTCCTTGATATCTTTAAATTCATACAATTTTTTTAATGCATAAAAAATATTGAGTCTATTGTATTATAAATACAATTATTATTGTATACATTTTTAAATGATAAACTATATTGTTTTTTGTAAAATTTATGTAAAAAATGTAATAAATATTTTATTTAATTTCATTTAATATAAATATATTTGTTAAAATTTAAATTTTGTTAATATATTCTATATTTTTGGAAAGTCCACTAGAACTTTCACTGGAACGTCCACTCGAACCTCCACTGGAACATCCACTGGAACCTCCACTTCCTCCATTAGAACGTTCACTGGAACCTCCACTGGAACCTTCACTGGAACGTCCACTGGAACCTCCACTAGAATGTCCATTGGAACCTCCACTGAAATGTCCACTGGAACCTCCAGTAGAACTTCTTATTAATAGATTTATAATTCTTATTAGTATAGATTTTGAATAAAATAAATTACAAATATTTTATATAATTGCATTTAATATAAACATGTTTATTAAAATTTAATTTTTATTAATATATTCTATAGTTTTATAAATATATACTTTTGTTGTATTTTGAAACATCCATTGAAACTTCAATTGAAAATTCCACTGGAACCTTCACTGGAACATCCACTGGAACCTCCACTGGAACCTTCACTGGAATTTCTACTGGAACCTCCACTGGAACATCCACTAGAAGTTCCACTAGAACTTGGAACCACCACCGGAACCTCCACTGGAACCTCCACTGGAACCTCTACTAGAACTGGAACCTCAACTAGAACGTCCACTAGAACATTCACTAGAACCTCCATTGGAACCTCTATTAGAACCTCCATTGGAACTTCCTATTAATAGATTTATAATTGTTATTAGTATATATGTTGAATAAAATATATTACAAATATTATATATAATTTCATTTAATATAAATATGTTTATTAAAAGTTAATTTTTATTAATATATTCTATAGTTTTATAAATATATACTTTTGCTGTATTGTGGAACTTTTATTGAAACTTTATTTGAAAATTCCACTAAAACCTCCACTGGAACCTTCATTGGAACCTCCACTGGAATCTTCACTGGAACCTCCACTGGAACCTCCACTAGAACATCCACTAAAGGTTCCACTAGAACTTGAAACCTCCAACAGAACCTCCACTGAAACCTCTAGTGGAACCTCCAGTGGAACCTCCATTGGAACTTCCATTGGAACCTCCACTGGAACCTCTACTGGAACTTCCAATTAAAAGATTTATAATAGTTATTAGTATAGATGAAGAATAAAATATATTACATATATTATATATAATCGCATTTAATATAAATATATTTATTAAAATTTAATTTTAATTAATATATTCTATAGTTTTATAAATATATAATTTTTTTTATTGTGGAACATCCATTGAAAATTCAATTGGAAATTCTACTTGAACCTCCACTAGAACTTCCACCAGAACCTCCACTGGAACTTGCACCGGAACCTCCATTGGAATGTCCACTGGAACCTCCACTGGAACGTCTACTAGAACGTCCACTAGAACGCCTACTGGAATATCCACTGGAGTTCCACTAGAACCTGGAACCTCCACTAGAACATCTACTGGAACCTCTACTAGAACCTCCACTGGAACCTCTACTGGAACCTCCACTAGTACCTACACTAGAACTGGAAAACCCACTAGAACTTCCACTTGAACCTTCACTCGAACTTCCACTGGAACCTCCACTATAACTTCCTAAATATGTACATTTTATTTACATTTTTATTCTTGTATTATATATATTTTTAAATGGTAAATTAAATTATTTTTATAAAATTTATGTAAAAAAATTAATACATATTATATGTAATTTCATTTAATATAAATACATTTATTAAAATCTAATTTACATTTTCTCCTTTTATTTAATTATATGTTTCTGTTTTTTATAATGAAAATTCTTCATTGACATTTTACCCTTTAAATAAAATTTTGATTTTTTCTCGAAATTTTTATTTTTTATTTTTAGTCCCATTATAAAATATATTCTTTTTATGCCTTTAAAAATTTACAGCATAAAAATGGTTATGAATTTATAAAATAATGAGTTTCTCTTTATTTGAGAAAATTTTATTATTTCTAAACAATATTTTTATGAAACTTTTATAGGTAATAAGGATCTGGTACATTTTTCTAAGTATATATTTTTAATTTCCTTCATAAAAAATATTTTTTAAACTTGTCAAGATTAATAGTTGTTTACAATATTATTTAAGAAATACAAAACTGATATATTTTTAAAAATAACAATTTTTAGGAAATTTTTAATTTTCAATGTTATAATTTTTTTTTAAATTGATATGTTTTAAATAGTAATGTATATCTACGTTTTTTATATCTATTTTTTGGTTTTCATATGTTTATGTTTTGTAACTAATGCTTTTTTTTATCAATGTTTTTTATATGTTATTATTTTTTTGTAATTTATAGAATTTTTATAGAATTTTAAATAGTAGTTTATTATACAGTGTTTTTGTTTTTTGATATGTTTTTTTATGTCTTTGATACTTTTTTTAAGGTTTTAATTTTTTTCTATGGTGTATTACAGCAGTATGGAGGTAATAACAGCAAAGGGTATAAATGGATTTTTTTTAAAATTATGACAGCTGCATTTTTTTATTGCATTTCAATCCAACGGTTGCTTTTTTTTATAAATGTGGCATCATCTCGTGTAAACTGGATGTTCGAGTTTTTTAGGGTATTGGAGACGATGATGGTCCAGGGGTATCGGACGTGGAGGATCTACAAAAGACATCTTCGATCCCCAAATTATCTCATCGATCCGCGGAAGGAGAGTGATCCACAAATCCATATGAGGAGGGGGGTCTACAAATGACCTCCATGAGAAGGAGGGGGATCCACAAATAACCACGTCAATCCAAAGATGCGCCCTCAAGGGGATGTGGCATCGGGATCTGAAAAAAAAACTCATCGAGGAGTTGTGTCTTCAAGGAGATGCACCATCCAAGAGATGCATCATTGGGATAACCACATCGAGGAGATGCAGCATCGGGATACGTAGATGTGCCATTGGGATCAACAGGTCGTGATTGGAAAACCGAAGGCCATAGATCACAGATATACCGTCAAGGAGAGGTCGTGGATGAGAAGCGGGTTGAGGTAAATGACATATGTCATTTTGGAAGAGCAACCGGGGGGATCTAAGAGGACCATCGCAAATGAAGATCTGGGAAGCAGGCCAACCAGCGATTCCTCATCACTTCAAGATCACCCAAAGAACCATCAAACCCAAGGAAGACCTAGGAAGTGATTCTCTCACACCGGGAGAGAATTCATTTTGTACACCTTTGTTTATATATGTATATATATATAATAAATATAAATATAAATATAGTATATTCATTATTTAAATAAATTTATTATAAATGTATTATTATTTAAATATATATAATTATTTATTTATAATAATATAAATACTTTAAAAAATAATATTTATTTGTTTATAATAATTATAAAATATATAAATTTATCAATATAGTAAATATAAATTTATAATTATATTTATTTATAAATACTTATTTTAAAATATATTTTTAACATTATTAAGGAATATATAATCATTAAAACATTCATTTTAAAAATGAGTGAAATTAAATAATTAAAAATGAGTACACTTTTAAATATTGAAAAAATATTTAATTTTATTAATTAAATATAAATTATTAAAAAAATATAGATATATATTGAAGTAAAGATGAATACGTATTTAATATACGAAAACATAGTAAATAAATATATATAAATAAATAATAGAAAATGATTAAATTCAAAAGAAAATAAAAAATAAATAATATTAAAAAAGAATAAATAATATCTATCTATAATAATATTAAAAATAAATAAATAAAATTGATCAATTAAAAATATAATATATTAAATGTATCATGTTATAATGAAATTCTAAAATATACAAAAATTTGAATAAATTACATAAATATTAGGTGTGTTTTTTTGTATAATATTTCATTAATTGTGTAAATATTTGTGTGCATGTGTGTTTTATATAAAAATGCATTAATTATTTATATGTATGTGAAATCAATGTTGTAAGGATCCGAACCAAGTTTCCCAGAGATGGTGCCTTATTTGATTGCATTGGCATACATACAATGAATATGAATTCTGAAGGACCGAGTAGTTTAGTATTATTGGAAACAAGTTACATATATAAGTTTAACATTACAACATGAAGGTAATCAAAACACTATTTTATTCCACTAGAAATATCACGTCTCCTAGATTATGCTTGCAAGTCACTTCTTCATGTCCTAAGAATATGAAACATAAGAAAGGGGTTAGCTCAAACGTTCAGTAAGAGTAAGCAATATAGTAGAAGATAATATAAACATTAGACATGGTGAATAATTGAAAACACATGCCTTTAATAATAAACTTGAACACATTATGGCAGAGATATGAGCTGAGTAAATAATGCCATAATAAAACATAATCATGGGTATTATACTAATTGAATAACCATATGAACATACAATTACTAGCTTCATAATGAGGGAAGTGCATATGTCGGACATTCTGAAACATTTTTTCATGGCCTCGTCCAAGACATCTAATGATTAAGGCCTCATCCAAAATCCATATATCACATTGGGAAAGGCTTCGGCCAATTCCACGTCTATTTGTATCATGAGACCTATCGATGCATCAAGGGGATATAGCAGGACCTACCCATCACCTAATAATTCCAATGCATTCCTAATATGAGAGGGGATAAACATAAACAACATATACATTCATATTGAAACTATCATATGAAATGTAACTATCTTTCCCCAATCATTAAACATAAAACACTAACCATTCCGAGTAATATGGTGAATGGTTTTAGGATAGATCATACACAATAGAGTTAGTAATAAAACATTAAATAAAATATGGTAGATGACTTCATAAATTATTAAACCCAACAATACCATGGAATTAACAAGAGTGTTGAATTAGATGAAAACACTCTTATAAAATCATTAAGTAATTCTGGAGATAAATACTCTTTTATTTTGAAAATAAGAGTTCTTTGGGAAAAATCTTTGTATAAAACCAGAAGTGAAGTAAGATAGTATTTTTATAATAAAATGAGTGATTTTATAAAGATAATAGTTTCCAAAAATAGATTATATATTTCCCTTGAAAATAGGTAAGAATTTGAGAAATTCCCTTGAATCGGGCTTGTATTTTTGAAACAATTTTGAAAGTTCCTTTTAGAACGTGTAACTATCCATAAAATAAGGAAGTATTATGGTTTGTAAAAATATATATGATACTCACACATAACATATGATGAGTAAATAATAGTATATAAGAATTACATCAAGGTAATTAGACAATGAAAGTATCCCGAATAAAAGTGGAAGTTCGGGTGGAAAAACCCCTTACCTTAACTCCAAACGTGTTCTGCTCTTGTACTTAAGCTCCTGGAATATGAAATTATACTTGTAAATAACTTATTTAAGAACCCATTAGACATTCATTTAGTTTACCATAATTCGGGTTTGTTTATATATGTCTTTATTGATAAGTTATTGTATTGAATTTTGTCATTCTCGAGTGTTTGTTTCCTTTATTTTCATATTCTGTTCACTTGTTTTTAAGTATTGAAGTTCATGTGGAATGGTTATAAATCTCTATAATTATAATTATATATTATTAATGAACATAAATAATTGATAATGGTAATTTATATCATTTGGTTACATGGAATGAGGATGAATCATTAGATGACAACCACTTCAATTATTCGGCGGTATTTGGAATATTATGAACTAATTTTGTCATATAACTTAATTATATGTACATATTCTAGTTAATGAATATTAATTAAGTTATAAAACATATATTATAGTCTGGTTAAACCATTAATATGGTTTCATAACCAGTAATTAAGAATAAATTGAAGAACCAAACTTTGTCGTCCACGATGGTTATAAATCGAAACCTCATGGACGTCGATTTCGTTTATAAAAATAAAAGGGAGGGAGTAAGAATATTTATGATTGTTCTTCCATTAACATGATATAAATCTAGTATATAGATGTTAATGGATTTATCATGATCATTTTTACAGAGGAGGTGAGGAGAGTATAGAAAAAGAAGATAAATTGAAATGAAACCAAATGAAAAAGAAGGGTGCTTTACCTCTTGAAATAACCTCCTTGAAAAACTCCTTAAGGGAAGGGGTTTTGGTCTTTTGGAAAGACCAGAAGCTTCTTGGAAGTGGGGAGAGACTAGGGAAGGGTAATTGGGCAGAACATTGAGGATCTTAAAGGCTTATAGAAGTGGAGAGAAGAGGGAGTGGTGAGGGGTTTTTATAGTAGGGGAGAGGGGTAAATTTTGAATATTTAATTCATTATTTTATTATTTCCCTCAAGACAACCAATAGTGTGGTTTCATGTAACCCCTAATAGTAATAAGTGCATGTGAGTTCGAACCAAGTGGCCTTGCATCACTTTTGATGTCATAAATAATGTATTTAACTGATAAGTTGTATATACAGTATTTTATCATATTTCACTATTCATCAAAAATTCAAGAATTTCAGAAAAATCCCAAAAATTCACCCCTACCATTTTTTGACCTGTAGAATTAAAAAGTGAAATCCATTTTTCAAAAATAATTTTCTATATATTATTAATTTAATTTTTATATAAGGTCATAGTTAATTCGAAAAATAACAATCTTGAAGTGCAATTAGTTTTATTTGACATTGAAAAATTAATTGAGATCCCATTATCATATTTCCTTAAGAAAATAAAATATTATTATTATTTACTATTCATAAGGGTCATATTACTATTAATATTACTATTCATAAGGGTATGTTACTATTCACCAAAAATCAAGTTTGTTTTATCAGACTCCAAATGACTTGCTAAACACAACTCTAGATAACCATTTTTCGAAATTCAAAACATAGAAGAGGCAAACTTGTGTTTAATGGGTAGATTATAAAATCGCATTCTATAATTATTTTCAAACCCTTGGGGTGTTACATTCTTACCTCCTTACAAAAATTTCTTCCTCTAAATTCACAGAATATTACCTAAAAATATTAGGGTATGTCTTTAACATAAGCTCCTAAAGCTCCCATTTTTTCTTCCTCCATCTTATGGTTCCTCCATAGAACCTTTACCAGACGATTCATCTGATTTCTCAATACTTGTTCTCTAGTATCAAAAATATTGATAGGATCATCACAGTAAGATAGATCAGGCTCAAGTTCCACTTCTTAATAAGTGATTACATGTGTTGGGTCTGGCTTGTACTTTCTTAACATTGACACGTGGAACAAATTGTGAACCTTGGAGAGACTTGGAGGCATTGCAAAACGGTAAGCTATGGCTCCAATTCGGTCTAGAATTTCAAAAGGTCTGATGTACCTGGGACTTAATTTTCCCTTCTTACCAAATCGTATAATACCCTTCAATGGAGATACCTTTAAGAAAACGTGATCACCTAAATCCTTCCCTCGGTTATCTGCATAGATCTTTTTCCTACCTTGAGCTGTTTTGATATGGTTCTAGATAATCTTCAACTTCTTCGTTGTTTCTTCAACAAGTTTTGGGCCCACGAGCTGTCTTTCACCAACATCATCCCAGCAAGTTGGTGTACAACATCTCCTCCCATATAATGCTTCATAGGGTGCCATCTGAATACTTGAATGGAAGCTATTATTGTAGGAAAATTCGACGAGAGGTAAATACTGATCCCACATGTCTTGAAAATCAAGTGAACAAGACCTCAAAATGTCTTCCAATGTTTGAATAGTCCGTTCTGATTTTCCATCAGTTTGTGGGTTGTAGGCAGTTCTTAAACCAAGATCAATATATAGGGCCTTCTGAAGACTTTTCCAAAATCTTATTGTAAAATGTGGATCACGATCAGAAATAATCGATAGCGGTACTCCATGAAGTCTTGAAACTTCATTAATATATAGTCTTGCTAGACGTTCAAGTGGTATATCTTCTCTTATAGCAAAAAAATGTTATGACTTGGTAAGATGATCAACAATGACCCATATTGCATCGTTCCTTCTAGGAGTCTTTGGTAGTCCCATGACAAAGTCCATTCTGATATTATTCCATTTCCACTCAGGTATGGGAAGAGGTTTCAATACTCCTCCAGGTTGTTGCCTTCCAGCTTTCACTTCTTAACAAACCATACATCTTAACACAAAATCAGAAATCTCCCTCTTCATGTTGTCCCACCAAAAATGTTCCTTCAAATATCTATTCATCTTAGTGCTACGAGGGTGTATACAGAAATTGGAACTATGAGCATCATCCAACAATTCCCTTTTTAGATCAGGTATATCAGGAACACAAATTCTCTTCCCAAATTTCAAAATTCCATCTTCATATACAAATTCACTCAATATCCCATTATTCACAGCTTTAATCTTCTTTTGAAACTCCTTATCATCAACCTAAGAACTTTTTATCCTTTATAGTAAAGATGGTTTGGAAACCAATTGAAAAATCATTGATGTTACACCTTCCATGGTTATTCCCATATCCATCTTTACTAGATTCATGAAAATAGGATCCCTTTTAACTCTCATCTTGTTCAAAACTCCATGATCCTTTCTTCTCAAATCATCTACCACCTTATTTTCCTTCCCCGAGTGCTAGTGTATCGTGAAATCATAATCCTTGAGTAGTTCAATCCATCTCATTTTCCTCATGTTGAGTTCTTTCTGTGAGAAAAATATAATTCAAACTCTTGTGATCAGTATAAATCTCACTTTTTTTACCATAGAGATAATGTCTCCATATCTTCAAATCAAAGATTACAGCAGCTAACTCAATACCATGAGTAGGATAGTTTTGCTCATGAATTTTTATCTATCATGATGCATAAGTAATAACCCTATCATTTTGCATAAGGACACAACCAAGTCCTTTCTTTGAAGCATCACTGTAAATAACAAACCTGTCATTCCCCGATGGTAGAGTCAATATAGGAGAATTGACTAATCTTCTATTTAATTCTTCAAAAAATTCTTCACAATATTTTGTCCAAAAAAAATTACCCCCTTTAGGTTTGAGCTTTGTTAGTGGGTTATCCAATTGGGAAAAATTCTGCACGAAATACCGATAATAACCTGTTAAGCCAATAAAACCGCATACCTCAGTTATGTTTGTGGGCATGGGCCAATATTAGATTTATTTTTTCTTCACAGGATCAACTAGGATTCCATCATTATAGACAATATGTCCAAGAAAATAAATCTCCTGAAGCCAGAATTCACACTTGTTAAACTTCCCATATAATTGATGTCTTCTAAGAGTCTTTAGGATAATGAGCAAGTGACTTTCATGATCTTTATAGATTTCGGAGTATACCATGATATCATCAATAAATACCACTACAAAATCATCGAGATATTTCTTGAAAAATTTGTTCATTAGATCCATGAAGACAGCGGGTGCAGTAGTCAATCCAAAAGGCATCACTATAAACTCGTAATGCCCGTACCTGGTTTGAAATGCTGTTTTCGGAATGTCTTCCTTCTTCACACACAATTGATGATATCCAGATCAAAGGTCAATCTTTGAAAATTATTGAGCTCCATGTAGTTGGTCAAATAAATCATCAATGCGAGGTTGGGGATACTTATTCTTTATTGTTATAGCATTGATCTCCCTGTAGTCGATACATAACCTCATAGATTCATCTTTCTTCTTAACAAAAAGGACAGGGGCTCCCCGTAGAGAAACACTAGGGAGAATAAATCCTTTATTACTCAATTCATCTAGTTGTTTCTTTAGTTCCACTAATTCCAAAGTGGCCATTCCATAAGGGGTCTTTGATATGGGAATTGAACAAGGAATTAAATTAATGGAAAACTCAATTTCTTATTCTGGAGGATGTCCAGGTAAATCTTCTAGAAACACATCAACATATTCTCTCACAATAGGTACATATTCTATTTGAACATTCATTTCCTCACCCATAGTTATTTTATTCTCTTCCTCCCCAATAATTGAATTTAGTTGAGCTACTCGGGGTGGATCTAGATAAGAATCAGGTGGTGACGATTCTGCTCTAAAGATAAGGTAACCTCTTTCTTTTTAAAATAAATTTTTGCATCATGGTCCGAAAGCCAATCCATACTGAGGATTATATCAAATTCAATCTTGGGTATGACGATGACATCAGCAGATAAAGAACATTTATATGCCCTAATGGGAACTGATTCACAGAACTTTGTAGCAATGATACTTCCCTTAGGAGTTTTGAAAGACAACTACCTTGTTAAATCCAATTGGAAATATCTAATTTTCTTAGAAAACTGGGAAGATATGAAATAATGAAATGATCTAGAATCAAATAAAGCATTGGCTAAACTTGAGGAAACAATTAAAGTACATGCCACTATGTCATTAGGAACTTCAACCTCTGTATTTGTGATTGCATAAGCTTTTCCCTGATCCCTTTTCCTTTTTTGTTGCATATTTCCTTGAAGCTTTGGACAATAATTAGCATAGTGTCCCATTTCTCAAAAACTATAGCATTGAACATCATTGGATTCCTTCTTCCCTTTGCAATCACCAGCAAGATGGCATTTCTGACCACATTTGTACCACACTCCTTTTCCTTTTAAGCATGCGCCAGGGTGTTTCTTTCCACAATTTTCACATGGTGGAAATTTAACTCTTCCCTTCTTCCCCATTTCCTTATTTCCTTTATCAAGGTTTTCAATAGCCCTCTTCTTTTCTTTCTTTCCCTTAAAGTCATAAGACTTAGAGAATTATTTTTTTATCTTTATGGCACATGAAAATATATCCTCATATGATGAAAAACTCTGAAAGACCAGTGCCTACAGGAGGAATGGATTTAGGCCATCAAATAATCGATCAATTTTGCTCCTCATATTTCGTATGTAGTCTACAGAATGTCTTGTTAATCTTTTCAAGTTAGCTTCATACCTTGAAACATTCTCATCTTCCTTCTGCCTTAGATTCAAGAATTGTCCCTCTATATCTTCTTGCTGCTCATGAGGGAAATATTTTTCTAAGAATATTTCCATAAAATCCCTCCATTCCATCTCTTTTATCTTTTCCTCCTACTTTGTGTTTTGTATTAATGACCACCACTGATCTGAATCTCCTGATACATGATATACTGCCATTACAACCTCCTCTCTTTCATTACATCCCAAAGTGAGAAATATCTTATCAAGGGAACATATCCACTGCTCTGCTATAAACGGGTCTGTAGTCTCACTGAATGATGGAGGTTGTTGTCGCATAAAGTGATCTAGCATGGCTCCTCCACGTGGTGGATGCGGATGCTCCATACAGGTAAGGTTATTATTCATAACCAGAGTAAGTTGTCCCAGTATAGTTATGATTTTCTCAGCACCATTCACAGCACCAGAGCCAACATCATTATCTTGCATCGAAGGAAAATCTCTATAGGGGACACTTTCATTCGTGTGATTTCCATTCCGTCCAATAGGCACCATATCTAGATAATGGCATACACTATATTAGGTTATAAATCATAATGTATAATCTTAACTTAAAAATACTCAGAAAAATTGAGATCCTATGCATGGATAATCCCATATTCAAAAATATGGTTTCTTTGAGGAATATTTTACATTTTAATCCATCATAATGGCTTGTAACGAAAATGTGAATTGTCCTAAAAATATCCCCCAGGACTGTTGTAACCAAGAGTGTAGAAAGGCCTGTTGCCGTGCACCAGTTCCTGTTCGAGTCTAGCTCAAAGCGATGTTTTCAGGTTTTACCCCTAGATACATCTGTGCCAGAGCCTCCTCTACCTACTCGTATCCATATAGGGATGTGTTGCTTGAAATATCCACATAATCTATTCCATACCAAAATAACAGGATATTATTGTATGTATTTACTTAAAGACTAAATTAGGGACTCTTCCCTAATTCTACATTTTCTAAATCTAGTTTTAAAATTTTCTACTAAACTTCCTCTGATACCAACTGTGAGGACCCAACCCCAGTTTCCCAGAGCCGGAGAATTATTTGATTACATTGGAAAACATACAAGGAATATAAATCTCGAATGACTGAGTATTTTAGTATTATTGGAAACAAGTTATATACATAATTTTAACATTACAACATCAATGGAATCAAAACACTACATTATTCTACTAGAAACAGCACGTCTCCTAGATTATGCTTGCAAGTCATTCATAAATTACTTTTCATGTCCTGAGAAAATGAAACATAAGTAATGGGTGAGCTCAAATGCTCAGTAAGAGTAATCAATATAGTGGAAGATAATATAAAAATTAGACATGGTGAATAATTGAAAACACATGCCTTTAATAATAAACTTGAACGCATTATGGCAGGGATATGAGCTGAGTAAGTAATGCCATAATAAAACATAATCATGGGTATTATACTAATCGAATAACCACATGAACATACAATTACTAGCTTCATAATGAGGTAAGTACATATATCGGACATTCTCAAACATTTTTTCATGGCCTTGGCCAAGAGGTCTAATGATTAAGGCCTCCGCCAAAATCAACATATCACATTGGGAAAGGCCTCGTCCAATTCCACATCTATTTGTCTCATGAGACATATCAATGCATCGAGGGGATATAGCGGTCCCCACCCATCACATAATAAGTCTAATTCATTCCTCATATGAGCGGTTGTAAACATAAATAACATATACATTCATATTGAAACTAGCATATGAAATGTAACTATCTTTCCCCAACAATTAAACATAAAACACTAACCATTACGAGTAATATGGTGAATGGTTTTAGGATAGATCATACACAATAGAGTTATTCATAAAACATTAAATCAAATATGGTAGATGACTTCATAAATTATTAAACCCAATAATACCATGGAACCAACAAAAGTGTTGAATTAGATGAAAACACTCTTATAAAATCATTAAGTAATGTTGGAGATAAATACTCTTTTATTTTGAAAAGAAGAGTTCTTTTGGAAAAATAATTTTATAAAACCAGAATTTAAGTAAGATAGTATTTTAATAATAAAATGATTGATTTTATAAAGATAATTTATTCCAAAAATATACTATAGAGTGCCCTTGAAAATAGGTAAGAATTTGAGAAATTCCCTTGAATCGGGCTTGTATTTTTGAAACAATTTTGAAAGTTCCTTTTAAAACGTGTAACTATCCATAAAATAAGGAAGGACTGTGGTTTCTAAACATATATATGATACTCACACATAACATATGATGAGTACATAATAGTATCTAAGAATTACATCAAGGTAATTATATAATGAAATTATCCCGAATGAAAGTGGAAGTTTGGGTGGAAAAACCCTTACCTTAAATCCAAACGTGTTCCGCTCTTGTACTTAAGCTCCTGGAATATGAAATTATAATTTTTAATAACTTATTTCATAACCTATTAGACATTTATTTAATTTACCATAATTCTGGTTACTTCATTTTTGTCTTTATGGATAAGTTATTTTATTGAATTTCGTCGTTCTGGAGTGTTTGTTTCCTTTATTTTCATATTCGGTTCACTTTTTTTAAGTAATAAAGTTCATGTGGAATGGTTATAAATCTCAAGGATTGGAATTATATATTATAATTGAACATAAATAATTTATAATGGTCATTTATATCATTTTGTTAAATGGAATGAGGATGAATCATTAGATGACATCCACTTTGATTATTCGGCAGCATTTGGAATATTATGAACTAGTTTTGTCATATAACTTAATTATATGTACATATTTTAGTTATTTAATAATAATTATGTTATAACAAATATATTATAGTCTGGTTCAATCATGAATATGGTTTCATGACTAGTAATGAATAAGAAATTACGAAACTTCATCATCCACGAAGGTTATAAATCGGAACCTCATGGACGTCGATTTCGTTTATAAAAATAAAAGGGAGGGAGTGAGAATGTTTAGGATTTTTCTTCCATTAACATGATATAAATCCAGTATATAGATTTTACTGGAGTTATTATGATCATTTGGACATATTACATGAGTATATGATATAAAAAGAAGATAAATTGAAATGAAACCAAATGAAAAAGAAGGGTGGTTTACCTCTTGAAATAACATCCTTGAAAAACTCTTTAAGGGAAGGGGTTTTGGTCTTTTGGTAAGCCCAAAAGCTTATTGGACGTGGGTAGAGACTAGGTAAAGGTAATTAGGCAGAACTTTGAGAAGATTCAAGGCTTAGAGGAGTTAGGAGAAGAGGGAGTGGTGAGGGGTTTTTATAGTGGAGGAGAGGGGTAAATTTTGAATATTTAATTCATTATTTTATTATTTCCCTCTAGACAACCAATAGTGTGGTTTCATATGACCCATAATAGTAATAAGTTCATGTTAATTCAAAACAAGTGGCCTTGAATCACTTGTGATGTCATAAAAAGTGTATTTAACTGATAATTTGTATATACGGTATTTTATCGTATTTCACTTTTCATCAAAAATTCAAGAATTTCAGAAAAATCCCAAAAATTCACCCCTAATATTTAATGATGTGTAGAATTCAAAAGTGAAATCCATTTTTCAAAAATAATTTTCTATATATTATTAAATTAATTTTTAAATAAGTTCATAGTTAATTCGAAAAATAATAATCTTGAAGTGCAATTAGTTTTATTTGACATTGAAAAATTAATTAAGATCCCATTATCATATTTCCTTAAGAAAATAAAATAATATTATTATTTACTATTCATAAGGGTCATATTACTATTCATATTACTATTCATAAGGGTGTGTTACTATTCACCAAAAATCAAGTTTGTGTTATCAGACTCCAAATGACTTGCTAAACGCAACTCTAGATGACCATTTTTCAAAATTGAAAACATAGAAGAGGAAAAGTTGTGTTTAATGGTTAGATTATAAAATTTCATTCTATATTTATTTTCAAAACCTTGGGGTGTTAAAAATGTAACACACATTTGATATATGTTAAATTGAAAAATCAAAAAACTTTAAAAATGAATATGACATTAGTATGTTTTTTATTATTACATTTTATTCATTTTCTATATATTTATATTTAATATATTTTATTTATTACTTTTTATAATTAATATATATATATATATATTAAACATATTCATTTTTATTAATAATTATTTCATTAATAAATTTTTTGATTTTTTTTAAATTATTTGCTTTTTAATTTTTTTTCTTTAATTATTACAATTTATTATTCTTTAATTTTTTTGGTTTAATTATTAAAATTTATTCATTTTATGTATCAATATTTAATATATACTATTTATTAATATTTATAGTCAATATATATGTATATTAAATTTATTCATTTTTATCTATGATTATTTAATTAATAAAATGTTTAATATTTTTTCTTCATTTAGTATTTTTTATTTTTTTAATTATTTCATTTTATTCATTTTACATATATATATATATAATATATTACTTACTAATATTTATAATTTGTATATATATACACATATATTCAATTTATTACCTTTTTCGATAATTATTTAATTAATAAAATTGTTGATAATTAAAAAAATACTTGTTTAATTATTTCATTTTATTATAGACTCTTATAAGTGATAAAAATAAATCTTTGATAAAAGGTACCTTTTATCAGGGTAAAATAAAATCACGGATAAAAGTTGTCTTTTTTAGTGCTAAAAAAGGCAATCATAAAGGGTAGGTTTTATTAGCGCTTTTTTAGAATTGATAGAAGGTAACCTCTATCATATATTTTTTTAGTGCTGATAATGGAACCATTTATTAGTGCTTTTTTCTAGCACTGATAAAGGCCAGCATTGTTAAAGGTCTATTTTGTAGTAGTGGGGTATAACCAATTGAAGCATATGAGTTGGATTGTTGAGGGAATAGCTTGGATCGACAGGAGGATGGCTATAGGGGTTTATAACCACTTTCCTCCTAAACCATTGTAATTGATAAAAATATTATTGTAGATAATCCCAGTTAGGGTAAATAATCAACATGGAAATGAGTAGGTATTTGTAGCGAATCTTGTAAATAATGTGTGTTGTGTTCACTCTGATCATAATTTCACCCAAGGTAAGGTTGAGAGTTTATATTGAGTGTATTAAGAAAATAAACAAAGTTAAAGATTAGTAAATTAAATAGATATTTTAAAATGAGGGTGCCAATAATTCACCCCCCAGTGGAACCATAGCCATCCTTAGATTCTACACTTCGCACTATAGTTTAGAATCTGTAGTAGAACTTCACACATTTTATTCCTATACATCTACACTCAACTCTAAAGTGATTTTAAGTCATAAATGATAATATTTCCAATGAATAAAACAATAAAACATATAAAACTCTTGAATTAATTTCCTTAAGAAGAATATCATAGAATTTCTCTAATACGAAGGTCATCT
Organism: Viscum album; assembly: GCA_963277665.1. Taxonomy (NCBI): domain Eukaryota; kingdom Viridiplantae; phylum Streptophyta; class Magnoliopsida; order Santalales; family Viscaceae; genus Viscum; species Viscum album. Next base: position 631,379,033 of record OY728138.1, on the reverse strand, counting down.
AAATAGAACACCATATGATAGAATAGTGATTGTGATAGAACTCTATCTCTTAGTGTAAGATCAATTCCATATTTATCATGTCTCAATTGAAATAACACATCTCCCATATTCTCAATTCAACTTCAAGAGTTTTCTTCAAACTTATCTTAAAGGGATATTCACACTCAATGAAGAACCTCCGGTTTATCTATGTTTTCATATAAGGATATAATCACTTATTTATTGACATACGAACATTATTTTAATTTATTATTATATATCATCACCAATTATTCCACTGAATCACCAACATATTTTATCTCCATGTTTGAATCTAATTTTCTATATTTTCAAGCATCTTCTACAAAAAAAAATTAGTGTAAAATACATACCCAAGCACCAACCATCATACCTAAATAAACATGCCAAAAATATCAAGGCAAGTTCCAAATCAATATTGGTAACTAAATAGTTCCAAGGGAATCATATATGGAATGGAAATATCATACCATTTATTATAAAATAAAGAATAAATATAGCAATAACAATAGTATCAAAAATTATAATAATTAACCATGACCATACAACAACAAAATTCAATGTAAATTTTTTTTATCTAATCAAAACATGATACTCACAATAAAACACACATCTAACTTTGTGTGTTACATGATCAACTCTACAATGAAACACATTTATACCACCATAACTAGGTTAGTGTTCCACTCATAAACAAGATCAATGATTATTACTATAAAACATATCCCAAAAATTATAAGGCTACATATATTTCAAGTTGTGTATCTAGGGTGTGAGTTAATGACCAAAAGGATTATAAAAAATATTTTATACATTCCCTTTCTTTGAAAATTAATATCTACTAGTTTTCAATACAAATATAAAAGTATCGTCACTTTTAACTTTTATAAAATCATGTAATGTGAGTTTTTATTTGAGGATTTCTTTAAATAGTGGGTACATAACATTTAATAGAGAGACTATAATTTAGATAACATTTTAAATTATTTGGAAAAACACAATTGAGAATCAAATTATAATGAAATTCATAAACAAGTATCATGGGTAAGTACAAAGGGGATTAAGGTGAGATAACCTAAGATCCCCATAGAGTTACATGTCCTTGGGGTTTCTTCCATGGGAGAATCATGTCTATAATTTAATATCAATAGGAGACCCATGTCCTTTTTCATAATATGCATGGGAGATACATGTCAGGAATGAGGGTTTCATACTAAACTAGTTATATACCAAGTCTCCACCTAAGTACCCAATGGATTTTCCCCCATGAATATTTATAAATAATTAAAGGATTGAAATCAACAATTTTAATACAAGAAACCACCCAAATGAAAATATCAAAAACTCAGTCAAAAACATATTTATTCAAGAATATTAAAATTTTATATCCATGTCAATGTTGAGTCAAGAAACAAACTCATTTAATTATTAAAAAAAATTATACACATAAAATCCTTTTACAAAAACACCTTGATAATTAGTTATAAAACATATTAAAACATACCCTTAATCGAATTCACTTAAACATATATGAGTTTGATATTAAAAGGGAGAAACAATAGAATTATCATGTCAAAAAATAAACCAACTTTCATAATTCAATACAAATATTCATCATATGAAAATGTTATGGAAACTAGAATTAATCCTTTAAAAATAATAACAATATATTATAAAAAACAATCCCAGTTAGTTATCAATATAATTCATGGTAGGAGTTAAATTGAAAACCTTAAGTACATAAAAATGGGTAATAGAAAATTATATGTTTTTTCTAGAGAAACCCCTTTGACATAATGTCTACTTCATAACAAAATCATGAAAAACTATTATAATTCTACCATAAAACACATATAGTATCAATTTATTGATAATAAATAAATTTTAAACACTCAGAAAATCATGGTTTATCAAAATAATGGTGAAAGATTAGATTCACCTGCATATATTTCAGAAGGCCCTCACACTTTCAAAAATTGAGATTTGACTCTAATTAGATGAAAGGTACACACTCCATTTAGGGGTTTTTTCTTAACATGTAAAACCCCCAAATTTTCTATGAAATAAACTTTAAATTAATAGTGCACATTAGATATGGTAAGATAAGACTAGAAGATAAAAATAAAAATATGGGATACAACCCCTAACCTGAAGATAATATCAAGAATCATGGAATATCTACATAAAGAAAACATAAAGGAGGATAAATAGAGGGATAAATTTTCCCTCCCAATGTGTGTTCAAAAAAATATATGGGGGAAGGCAATCCCCCATATTTTGTGTAATTTTTTTAATACTAATATTATTATTATTATTATTTTGAAAAATGAATGAAAAATTAAAATTCTATGCCTATTTAAAATATCAACCCACATAATTCCAATTTTAGTATATTTATATCTAACATCAATAATTAAAAGTATTATTTTATTTATTTTCACCAAAAAACATAAATTATATTACTATAAAACAATATTATTATTATTATTATAAAATAAAAAATAATTATTATTGATGAATATATTTTTCTTATAAAAACATTATATAAATTCTATAAAAAATTTAATATACCACATACCAATAATAAATGTTCAATAAAATCAATATAATAATCTATAAAATGATCACAAAGGCTTTCAATATGTTAATACATGAAAAAATATGTTTTGGTTCAATGTATAGAATTGTAGGGTTACCGTGTATGGTCCTTGAGAATGTGAATTGATAGTAAAAAATCACAATGTATTAAAATTTGTACTACATGTCTCTATGCATGATCATTGATACCATTCACCAACCATGAATCACCTAGAACTTATGAAAAAATTACAAATCAATAAATTTTCTTTCAAATTTAATTATTAATATTATATATACTCAAAAAATAGTGATGTTTGGAAGTATAATTAGTAGTATATTTATAACAAAATTCAACTACACATACCTCATTTGGTGTGTCTTTATTTTCATGAGAAATTTTCTTAATCTTCCACAACTTAATTTAAGAGAGTAGACTATTTTATACAACATTATATGATAATATCTCAATGCTAACATATTTACTATCATATCTCAGTGACTCTACAGCATCCTCATATTCCACTAATTTCTGATAAATAACTTTTAAAGTTTTCTATATCTTAAATTTAATAGTATAATCAGAGGTTTTATTTTATACCTCACTATTCCATGGCCCAACCAATATATTCTCTATCCTTGCCTCATGAACACTTTCATTGTGCTTTATGAAATTAGTATCACGAATAATATATTCAATGATCTCATTACCACAAACTTATAGGAAACAAATCATATAATTCATCCATACATCATATTAAATTTCATTAAAAACATTAGGATTCATTAATGATTCCATTTATTAAACAAATACAATTAAATTGAAAGATTTAATTCCAAGACAAAACCTATGATCTCTAATAAAACTTGTTGGCACCATTGTGTTATGATGATCATAAAAATTCACCATAATATGGGGGGTGAATTTTTGTGTTATAGAATTAAAAACTTTTATTTCTAAAGACCTCGCTTGTATGGATCTAATTCTTTCATTGATTGGAACTTCATTAAATCATTTTATCCTTCTTAATTACTAATAAAAAATATCAAAAATGAATATATAAATATAAATTACCCACAATTAAAAGGATTTTACTTTTTTCACCAACATTGGGATACATCCATAGAGTATACACATGAATAGGTTTCAATATATCATAATCTATTATCACACAATGTTCATTGGTTATAATATTCGATTACGGTCACTTGATGCCCAGGATTGATTTCTTTACAATACTAATGGCTTTCTATTTTCTAACTTGAGAATCAATTTATCTTATTATCAATTTTTTAACTAATTTAAGGAAGGAATTATTATTTTATATTCATGAGGGTATCTTCTAGATCAGTATAGAAATCATGATTCATGTGAATATTACACTCCAAATTAGATACTTTGCTGAACATCAATTCATTACACTCTTATTCGCTAATTCTAGATGATAATGACTCCTTAATGAGAGAGTTGAGTATATGTATTCTACATGACCACATCATTTATAATATCCTATAGATGAATAATAATTGTGTACTAGAATGATCTTTCATATGCTCTATACTTTTATCGAATATCTAGATATATCAATAGAACTCAATCTTCAATTAGCTTCTTTTTTAACAAATTATATGTATCAATAAAAATTTTTCTTATATTATCATTTCTTCAATATTTTCTAGATATTTCATTCATGTTCTATTCTTATACTACTCTTTAAATCGAATATTCAATATTTTTCTTCCTCGATCTATTTCCACTTGAATCCACATGTATCACTTAATCTCTATCTCTCTTCTATAAACTTTAATTTTTTTTATATAATTTATTTCAATCTTCCAACTGTTCAATTTAAGGTTATGATAAATCCTCATACATCTCATTTTTTAAGATCATTACAAGTGTCTCAAACATTTAAATATAGTCAAATATTTCAATAAATATTGATTCATTAATCCTAATATCATGAGTTATCCTCTAGATTTAAATTCAAACCAAATATTTAATTTTACTAAAAAATGATAGTTAAAATTACTTTCTCCAAGGAATAAACTCATGATGCTTCCCATTTTGGTTAATTATATGTATATACATCCACTTACTCCAAAATTTCCATTATAGGCCTCCCCATTTCTTATAATAAAAGATTATACACATAATAGTATTCTATATGGTCATTTCCATCATCTAATCTATATTTTAGTTCACCCTTTAATCACTGATAAATCAATAAATCCTTTCATCTCAAACATAATTTTTTTTCAACTTATATAGCTCTACACAATTTCACTATATCTTCCACTATGGTGTTTCAGTATTCAGTGACTTTTTTCCACATTCATATGTAATAAAATAGGTTTGGTAGGTTCATTTAATTCCATTTGGGGAGGGATGAGACTCGACCCACTGGAGTCCCTAGGTGTGTGTTTTTATTGGTTTCTTATAATCCCCTCTCCTAATAATAAAGACAAACAAATCTCTAAAATGATCATATTCCACTAATTGGATTTTCATGTTACTCTTATATAAGATTTGAAAAAATCTATTTTAATATTTCATATCATCATACCTTTCAAAAAAATTCTATGCATTCTCACACATCATCTAAAAAAATAATACAATAGAATATATAATTAATACCTTACAAAGATATCCCTTAATACAAGATTGATCATTAACCTTCATGACTTGATCCCAACTCCTAAAATCATGATCTTAAAAATCCATGCATATCATTGTTATAAAACCACCACAAAGTATTGTTTATATTTAAAGAACAATATTCAACTTCCTTGATGAATATTTGATTCTTCAATACCTCCTCATATATAAACAAATATATCCTCCATTTATTATCAATAAATTCAATAAAAACCCTCCTTGTTTCAATATAATAATATGATATATGACATCAACCTATATTTTTTTATTTAATATATTCTATATAAGATATAATTAATATGGATATCAAATCATTATATTATGTATTTAATAAATTTGAAATGTGTTTCGTTAAAGGTTGAAGTATTAAATAACTAATTGAAGGCATGGTTTTATAAAAATAAATTATAGGAGTTATAACACAAATTATTATATGTAAAACAATATTTATAAAATGATTAGGATCATGGAACATATTTCATTTATTTAATGAGAACTATATAATGATAACCAAGCCTCGATACTACTTACATATTTGCATAAAACTATATAATATATGATCTCTCACCCTTTATCTCCTTTACAATAAATATTTTATATAACACATCAGTTTAAAGACACCTCCTCCAATATAATATTTTTATTCTATATATGGTGGATCATCCTGGGAGGCAATAATTATTTATTTGTTTCTTAGTCAATTTTATTAAACTTATTTTTTTATTAAATATTAACTTAATAGTGAGGTATGTCATTTATTTTTGTTTCAATATTTTCACACTCTTAATCTTCATCCAAATGATCCTATGAAAATGGTTTTTTTTAAATTATATTAAGATATGTTTTGTGTTTAAAACATAATAAGATGTGCCGAATACACTTCAATGATGATATTTAGTTGGTTGAAATTTTATGAAATATTTTAAATATATGTAAAAAATATCATATCATATTTAATGGTATATTAATTTCCCTTGTTATAATATGGATAATGCATGAAATTTATAAATTATTTTCATTAAACCAGTGTATATTATAGTGTGATATATGATATATCCATAAGTGATTTTTCTGACTACATATTTTTATAAATAGATCAATACACCATAACGATGATATGGTGATATTACATGACACAAAACAATTCATTTACTTGTTGTTAAAATATCTTATCGCATGATATAAGAATGTAATATAGTTTGACATCAAACATTCCCAATAATATGAAATTTTAATGATATAACAATAGTTATCTAGTATATCATAGGTAATGATGTAAAATAATTGTATTTAGGATATATTATTTGTTATAAGTGATATTTTAGTGTAAATAATCACTGATATAGGATTAAAAAATATCATAAGTATCAATTTAAGATATTATTATGTAAATCATAGGTGGTATTAAATAAATTTCATGTTTGGAAAAATTAATTGAAATGGTCTGTATGACTTAATATCGTACCAAAATTGTTTTGGGTAGTGAGAACATTTTACCAAGTGGATGTATCATGTTTAAATTTAGAAAATGTTCATTTTATTATTTATTTTCCTAATTTAATGTTCATGAATATAAAATGTTTTTATTATAAATGTTTTTATTCTTTGTTAAAATGTTTAAAATAATTATTTCAAATTTCATACATTACATTTTAGATATTCTAGGAAAGGTGTTTTTGATAATTAATTTAGTTAAAACATGATCATTGGTTTTTTTGTTCTAATAAAAATTATAGATTTATTTTAATCATTATATCATGTTTCTAATTGAAATATATTGAAAAATTTAATCAATTATGAGTAATGAGATATGTATAGTGGTATTTTTATGTAGACTTATCATATATTGGGGCTTAGACTCTTTCTAAAAAAGTAGATTTTTGGTACTTATCACACTATACATCCTATTGAGTATGACTTTTATTTATTATTATTTTAATTCTTTATATTAATGGAGTTTCATGTACCATTTTCATATAAAAAATATGGATATGTTAAGAAAAATTATAATTATATATTTACTGTATACATAGAACAAAAATAATTATTTGTATAAGAGTTGTACTTTAACAAGACTAAAACATATTAAATTTTTTAAGAGTATAAGATGTATAATTGATATTTTTAAGAGAATATAAACATATTGGGATTTAATAAGAAGAAATATGCCTGAGATGCATATAGAAATTGGTGCATTCATAAAATCCTAAAAAATAAAAACAATGTTGGATTCTTTTAAAAGTAAATGTTCATAAAAACCTAGATCATCCATATGGGTAGTTTTGTATAGTTTAGTGTTGATGGGTTATATTGGGTAATATTTGTAGGTTTATGAACATGGTTTTAGAGACAAAAAAGAAATTAATTAAGCCATGATATTGTTATTTGATTATAAGATTTGGGTTTCACATATTTGGGTGACCCTATCTATTAAATACCCACAATAAAGGGGTTATAATAGTTCAATAGATGAATTTTGGAATGTTTGTGTCTTCTTAGATATCAAATAATTATATATGATGTTACCAATATGATTTTATACTTAAACTATTATCACTTAAGATATGATCATAGTTTAGTGAATTCTTTATGAAATATTTATTATTCCCACTAATAATAATATATAAGGGACGGCTATTTTGTTTGAATCATATCCACAAAAAGAACTTATTCAATTATTTATGAAAAAAAATAAACTTAATTGAAAAATTTTATATTATAGATTAAAATGACATTAAATGCAAACATTATATTAATGGGAACTAATTAGGATAGTTTTATAACCATATATATTGTTATTATATGATGAGATATATTTTTAATTATAAAGACAAGATCTAAAATGAGGAATCTTGAGAACTGTACACCCACATCTCGTGCTAAAAACATATTCTATACATATTGGATTTGATACCAACTGAAGAAACCCAATTTTAACTATTTATAATTACAATACCATTTTCCAATATTGAGTATATTATGTAACCAAGACCTTTTAGTTTTTTAGTTTTTAATTATTAGGAAGAAAATTTTATGTAACAAAACACAAGGCATACTCATCAAATTAAAATTTTCCCATTGTACCCAAATATTATTATTAAAAATGTATTCTTCAATATCTCCCAAAAAATTCTCCATGCATGATACCCCACTTGTCATATCTTACATAATATAATTATTCATAACCTGTTGAAATAGAAGTATAATAAAGGGTGAGAACACATGATCAGTAAGGGAAATCATGACATATTTTAATTAATGATTACAAGTGATAAAAATATAAGCATAAGGGTATGATAATAGGATCATAATATATAATAAGATACCCAAAATTTCATACACTATAAATCATGATCCATGGAATAAATATTTTTCATAATAAAATACATGAGTTATAAGAGTGTGTAATATTTAATAATCAATCATGAACCATGATATCATATTATAATCATGAGACATAAGTTTGTGGCATAAAAATAAACATAGAAATAAAAATTCAAGTCTACCCACTAAGACATTCATCGTATAATAGGCTTCATATGAATATTTATGTATCAAATCATTAATCAAGGATAAGAACCAAGACATTGATCATATAAAAAGATTGGGTTGACCACTCATATAGCATATTGTGCTTGGACTACCCTCTCTTGAACCCTCTGGTTCTTGGGATAAATACCCATATAGCCTCTTGGTCTTGGACCAAATATATGTGTACCCTTGATCTCGTGACTTATAAAACATTACCTAATGTATTAGAGGGATATATAATTATGGTCCCACTAATAACATAATTAAAACCATACATAAGTATTCCAAATGATCAAAAATAACATTCATCGTATCATTATATAATAATTAACTCATGATAAGAAATAGTTTTTATAAAAACATTCTTAAAAAATCCTAATCAAGTCATCCAGAGAATGAAATTTGATTGTTTTATAAGATCATATCCCTATTGAATCATAACAATCATTATAATAAGTTGACATATATGAAAAATATCTTTTATAAAATAATTTAAAATTCTCTTTTAAAATCAAAGGGAAAATATCTCCTTTCTTTCAGTAAATTTTAAAAAATAAAATTCAAAAAAAAATAATGTGAATCCTATTTTCTTTTTAAACCCATAAAAACTTGTAAAGGAGGAATCATGAATAAGAAAGGATATAATACTAAGAAAATCTATTCATGTCATATATGTCAAAATAAATCCTTCCTTTTATTGTTTTTTAAAAATTCTTTAGTGATTCATATAAAAAGAAATTTAAAATATTGATTTTAATTATTTTTAAAAAAATTAAAGGTAGTTAAAATGTCCCTCTTAAAACATTTATGTATAGGTATAATTTTCTATAAACACATAAGGACCATGAATATGGAAGAGAAAATTCCTGACTGAAAAATAAAATAAGGTTAGTTTTTCTTGAAAAAAATTTCTTAATTTTTTAATTAATAAATGGAGAATAATGAAAATAAACATATGAAAACCCTAAGAATAATCTAAGGAGGAAGAAATAGATTGAGTTTTAAAGAGAAAGAATATGAAATTTACAACACCTCAACTCTAATAACCTATATCCATTAGTCATTTTACTATATTGGCATAACATATAGGAGATCATGTCTCAATGAATCAAAATATTTTAGAAATTTAGGGTGATTAAATACATAAATGATTCTCATATTAAATTTGGAAATATTAAATATAACTTAATATTATAGTAAAAACACTATTATTTATTCTATTATGTCCTTAGAATCATTCATAGATCCCTTCTTGGTATCTTATGGAAAGGAAAAAAATAAAGGGTGAGCTCAAATGAATAGTAAGTTAAAGTGTATAATAAAATATATTATAGAATAAATAAATCATGGATTAAATGGTTAAAAAAACAATAATCAAATATCACATATAACTAATATCATAAAAGTGAAAAATATTCATCAATGACGTTACAACAAGAATAATCACATGGATAAAAATAACTAATTTTATAATGATAGAACTCAAAATGTTTTACATAATTATCATATTGTCAAGGAATTATTCTAAGATATCATGAACATACCTTCAAGGTATTTCTATAATACATCATAAATAATTGGGCAGGAATACACAGAAAACCCAAGATAGTTTTTCTCATGATACCTTCTAATGTATTGAGAGGCCATGAAATTATGAGTACCACTTATCACATAATAAGTCTAATTAATACATCATACAAAAACACAATTCAACTTAATCAAAATTAGTCAACAGCTATCGGTATTGGATGAACTATCATAAGAAATGTCAACACTTTACCTTGTCAACATATAGAACAACATGATCATAAGTCATCAAGAGAAATAAGGTGGATGATATCATTAGAGTATATCCCCTATATTGAAAAATATTAATCAAAGGATGTTGATATATATGAAAATAATTTTAAAATATCAACGGACATTTTTTGGGGGGAAATAACCATTTCATTTTTAAATCACTTATTTAAAATCTAGAAAATCACAGAATGTTAGGAAACACAATTTCGTTAAAAATATACACTGAATCATTTAAAGAAATTTTGAAATCTAATAGTATTCATGATGAAAAAAATAGGCAGTCATTCTATATACATTAAAAACATTATTTTTCACTTGGTAAAGAAAGTCAAAAATATCCATATAGGAATCCTTAAAAATATTATTTATGAAAAAATTACAATCAAAGTAAAAGATAGTTTAAAATAACCATAAGAAATATTTGAAATTTAAATAATAATATTCTGAAAATATGGACATGGAAGAGAAATTTTATCATCCAAAGTGGTAATAAGGAAGGATTTTCATAAGAAAATGTATTCACAATCATATTAAGTACCAAAGAGGAGAAAATTAAAGAAAAGCATGTATATTCCCTAGATAACCATAGATTAAGAAAATATGTCAAGTTCAAAAGAGTAAAATCTTATAATTTCCTTTATTGTGTATTTATACTTAAACAATCCCAATTATAAAAAAATGTATTAAAGAATAAAAGCTTAACACATTGATTACTTTTGAATCATAACACGTGAAAAAAATAAATTCAAATAAAACATTAAATTAAATAAATATAAATTGATTCATTATATGATATATCAAAGGTGAATTATATACAACAAATTAATGAAACAATTGGATAATATGGAATATGTCACACAGAAACAAAAGTAAGAAGTCGAATCATTACAAAGATCATGACATTAAAGAGAGAATTAATCAATGAAGTGATTATGTGTAACAAATATAAACCCACATAAAATAAGTGGAAATATAACATAAAATAAACATAGGTTATTATGCACATAATATTATCATAACATAGACAACTAATAAATAATATAACCTAATGAAAATAAATTGACTTATGAATCACCATACCTCAAGTTTGACTTGTTGAGTGAATTATTTTAAAATCTTGTATAATAAATTTAAATTTATTATAATTATATAATATATACATATAAATAATTATGATATCATATACTATTAATTTATAACATTTAAACTCTCTTTTATTAATAATTATTTATTAAAATTATTGTTTCTGATTGTTAAGTGTTTCATTTTTTTATAAATTTTGGTTTTGTTGTTTCGATCCTTGCATCGTGATCATGGTTTCATAATATATATAACCATAATAATAAAATAACTATAATATTTAATCAATATATAAAATTTTATAACCATTCATATAAATTAGTGATAAAAATTAATAACACCACTTCATAGAGAGTGTTTTTTATATGTACACACAACTGATGTTTCCACTTTTTGATGGATGGAAAAAAAGAAAGGTAAATAATAATTCAATTTTGTAGAATATTTATTATATAAAAAATATCATATATATTCATTAAATATAAATTAATTAGTATCTATGTATATAATATATAAAAAATGAATCACATCGCTTTGTAGTGGTGGTAGTCCACAAATACGCATATGCAATGTTATTGTTTCCTAACGATGGGATAAGTACGAAGGTAAATAAGATCTTATAATTAAAAAAATAATGATTATGTAATAAATATAATATATATATATATATTAATTCCATCATAATAACCAATTATAAATAATGGTGATGTAAAATGAATCAAATCGCTATGTGAAAGCAGTAGTCCATATTTACGCATGAGCGATAATTTCTTTTTCAATTATATGGAAAGGAGATTGAAAATAGTTGTCTCATAATAATTATAACATATGAGTATATTTATGATAATTAATTCATTATGTTATTATGTATACAATATTTTTATAGGATGTAGAATAATAAATAAACATTGAACGAGTCAAGTAAGATGATTACCTCTTCTTTATGGGACCTCGTTTGGCTTACACCTGAAGCCTTTATAGGATATACATAGGGTAATAACATGAGATAAAGAATGATTTTATGGAACCTATAAACATATTTTTTTTTTATTGGTTGATATAAAAGGCTAAAAATTTAAATATAGGAGGATATGAGGTTACCTTTTATATGTGGGGAGAGGACAGGCTTGGAATTGCCTAAAATGTTTAAATGTAATTAATGTATTTATCAAGTAAAATGATTCAAAATGGAGATATATTTAAAATAAAAAAGATGATAAAATATAAATATATTCATACAATAAAATCTATTTTATTTTTTGTTTAATTTAAAACCTTTTCATTAGGTTTAGACACTTCATTAACCCTTTTTAACCTTAACTGTGGTAACACGTTTTTTATCTTTTAAGGGCCATGAATTTACTTCTAAGATGAAAAGTGGATCTAAAATGATCCATATATGAAATTTTAGTAAAAACATATTCCACATATCCTCTTGAAATATATTTTTTATATTTAATTCATTTAATAAAAATATTATTTAACAAAAAATATCATTAAAGTAATTTTTGGGACTATTCATTTAGTTTCACATTAAGGACATCAAGATAACAATGGTTTTTGAAGTTAAACACTTTTAAAATCAATTATATATTATTATTAACCATAAAATTCTTGTAATATAAAAATAAATCCAAAAAATATTTCTTTTGATATTTTTAAAATCATATATCAGATTTTTCATACTTCTTGCACAAGCGTTGCAACGAAGTTTCATAAGCATATAAAGAAAATTATACTACCATTTAAAATTAAAAATATATGTATTAAAATCATTTTATTTATCATCTAAATAACCATTTATAACTGATCATAAATTTTTTTATTCTTATAATAATTGAAAATAAAAAATAGAATAAATATAGTGACATTTTGTATTTGTTATTTACTTGAAATAATATGTAGATCGTTATAAAATAAAAATGGAACCAAGTGTCCATATAATTGAATATTGTATTATTATGTTCAAAATAATATCATAAAATATAAATAAATATATAATTATATACATTTTAAAATCCTTGTCACATTAATTTAAACCTTAATATTTGATTTATCCTTTACCACAGAAATAAGTCTTTACTATAGTGACTATTTATAATGAAAAAAATAAAAGGAAACTATTTAAAAAAAATTATCCACACGATTAAAAATATAAAATCTTTTTTTAAGATTAAATTTATAGTATTCAGGGGAATAAATTTAATATAAATGTGTAAAATTCAATGAAAAATAGTTTTTAGAAGAAAAAAAATAAGGCCCAAAAATAAACTTATACCAAAAAAAGTATAATGTTTATTTATATGTAATTTACTAGATTATTTATAAATAAATTAAACTTAATTCACTTCTATATAAAATTTAAAAAATAATGTGACTTTAAAAATTACTTGATTCAATGAAAAGAAATAACAATTCTACAAAAATCAATATTTTTCATTATACATTCAAAAATAAATATTTTTAGAAAAAAACCATATAAATTAAAACTAAAATTATATCAAAATTATTATTTAAAAATTATATTCATTTCCAAAAAAACTAAAATATTTTAGAATTTATATAAAATTCCTACACACAAAATCCAATAAAAACTATTTTTGAATAAAAATTCTTTTTGAAGCATAAAATAACTTCCCTAAAAATTTTGTACTTATTAATTAGGAATTAATAAATAAATTTTATTTAAATAATAAATTTATACATATACATCATAATTTTGTTATTTTTATTCATACCGTTAATTTAAAGGTTATGTTATAATGGTCACATTTAAATAATAATATTTTTATAGCATATCACCATTCACTTAAAGCTCGATGTTTCATGTCAAGAAATCTATCAATCATATTATTCTGTTAAACTAAATTTTAAGTGTGTTATATCCCCCCAACATAAATAGATTTCTTCCTCGCAATTTTTATCTCACTAATCAAGGGTCCGGTATTTGAAAATACAATTGTTGAAAACCCACCTCGTGCAAATAGATAATAAAACTTCCTTTGAAAATAGAAAGTGAGAAATATAGAGGTTACTTGAAATAACACATAATCAGGTTAGCAAATTAGGATAAAATTTGTGGTATGTAAAAATATGTACATAGAGGAGGAAAATAATTTCCTTGTAATAATAGAGAGTGATGGAGAACGTGATCCTGGTAAATTTTATGAGCACAAAACCATAAATTAATAGAGGATTAAAGAATCCCATCAATTCATCAAAAATTAAGGTAGTAGGATAATATTTTAATTTCAATATCCATTTCTAATAGTTGGGGTATTATTTTTTCATCAAGATAGAGAAAATCAGAAAAGGTACTCACATGATTTATTTCCATTTCATAAGCATAATTTTAACCATTGGATGTGTTTTGATCCATTTATACTTTTATCTATTATCTTACTCCAAGAATTAAATATTTAAGATGAATTATTTATTCAATAATCACAAAAATTAACTTTTAGTGACTTATAATATCTATTAAAGTATATCATGTTATTCTTCCTATTTATAGAAAAAACCAAAATGGTTATTCCAAGTTGACATAATGTCCAATATGAATAAACTGTCATATGAATAAACACTAAATTAATCATCAATGCCTCAAAAATAACACCCAAAGTCTAAAATAAATCATTCCATAAATAACTATCCCTAAAAATCTTCCAAACATACCAGAAAAAAATTAAATTCAAATATTATAATTATTTGAGCACATATTATTCCAATATCATATTAATATTAATCTCTAAACAATGTTTTTCATGACCCATCCCCCGGGGCCTGTGTCGTGACTACCCAAAGCCCGCCTTCCATAGGCCAGGGGTTGGCGACAAGCACTGGAATGGTGTATCCCTAAAACGAGAAGGCATTGACTTTAAACCTATACAAACACACAACCAAAGAACAAAACAAGATGCAACCACGAAGTAAAACTACAATAGAAAAAGTGTGTACTAAAAGTAAAGGGGTCGAAATACAAGCCCAACTAAAAAGGTACAACTACAACTGAAAATTGAAAATATCTCCTTCGATCGTCCACCAAGTATCTTACCTAAAGGGTAGGTATATCTTGTCACCACTTCTCTCCATTTTGACCAGTCACCTCTGTATACCGCCAGGTCCAATCTCCTACAATATTCATTGAGCTTCTTGTCATCTGCACAAGACACAACAAGGTGCGGGCAAAGCACGTGAAGGAGTGAGTATAACAATACTCAGTAGGGACCTCAATACCCCTAAAGGTCTCTTATAATTCCTTAGAGTAATAACACAAGTATGATCTCAATCACAAAGCATGAAGAAACAGACACATCTCAAACCAAGTATAAATGAGTATAGTAGTACAGATGATTAGCCGTATGGCTAGATCATCTTACTCTGTCAAGAGGAACTACTGCTGACCCACACTATATTAATAGGTACTAACCCCCGCAAGACCCACATAGGATCGATAGGTGCTAATTCACACAAAATTATTGGGTGCTGATTCACACAAAATTGTTGGGTGTTGATTGATACAGAATCACTCTTCATTCTTCAGATCTCATCCAGACACAGGATTCCCACTCATAGTACACTTGTCTCTGGAAGAAACCATTCCTCAACCCATCAGCCATATTCCAATTGGAACAAATTTCCACGAAGAAGTTACCTAATGATCCATCACGTCATAAGGTTTTCAACACAATATATGGCCCTTCAATCAGACGCTCGGTCTATAAGTTATTGGCATTTTAGTGTCGAGGGCCCGATTGGATTCGGAGTCAATCCAACCTGGCCATACTCCAACTTCCTCAAAACCTCTCATGGAGTATCTCAAAAGGACCCTCTCACTCCAAGGATATCAGCACTATATACTGTTCACCAAACGAACTTCTGGTTCACAAGATAAGGCCCTTTAATCATATCAGAGCCCAAGAGGGGTCTTGGTCCGGTCCGACCTGGTCGGACAGACCCAGTCTGGTTCTGACCCATCCCAGCTGGAACTGGCCTGGGTCGGGCTGGTTGGGCTGGGCTGCGGCCCATCCTGGCCCACCGGCTGGCATGACCCTCATGGGGGTTGCGTGGTTCGCCTACCTAATGGCTCAAAGGAGTCATTCAACTCTTTGATTGGTGGCTCCGGGTGGCGCAGCATCGTCACCCACGAGACCCGTAGGGAGCGGGTCCTATCCTTTACTGCGGCTTCATATGAGCATCCCATTCACCCCAGAGCGTGACGGCATGCCACCTCCTGCCTCCATGGTTGGCTGAGCCGACGGCCTTTCCATCTACTGCAGTGTTGAGCTGTGCTTCCCTAATCTATAGCCAGTGAGTGTTGGCCACTTCCTTCACTGCTGGTCACTGGTGTCATGTCATTGGACCTTCCACGGGCCACCGAGTGAGCTCTGGTGGTCCGTTCTTCCTTTTGGATGCGCCTATGGTCCTCTCGGGATTCTTCTGTTGTTTCATGCCTCTGGTTTTCAAGGTTCTGTCAAGTTGTAATAACCCACCTCTGAATAACGTAATAAAAATCAAGCGGTGGAGGGTCCAGGCTTTATTTGTTTGTCACACACCCTCTGTGTTAGCATTATAACGAGTGGGAGTAATTTATACATCACACTAAAATAATGGTAAACTCTGTTCAAATCACTCGCAACGACCACCTACAAATTCAAGAATGAGGAGAAGAATTGTGAAAATTTCTTAAATTAAAAGACAACCCCTACCACGAGATTATTTGGAGATGTCGCGGTGGTGGAAGAAGATTCCACATTTGATTAAGTTGTCAACGTTCATTGATCTCGATTCGTTGCTATCTTGGCCTCCATCTCCATCAGTGGAAGGTTTCGTGTCACTTCGCCAGAGGTTCCTTGCTTAAAGAATCCATGTCAAAAACTCTACCCCAAGCCCCATTTAAATAGAGGGAGAAAAGGTTGAGTAATGCACCGAGGAACTAATGAGATTCATTAATTGACATAATTAATGTGACACATTAATTACATGATAGGAGGTAACACCAACAAAGAGTAATTGGGAATTTAATATCCAAAATTAAATGTCTGACTACCTCTATGGTCCATGCCACCGCCGCTCAATAGGTGGTTGGAAAAAAAGAAATAAAATAATAATTCCTATTTTATTTTATTATTTCATTAAAAAGTCATAAAAATAACTTTTTCACCCAACCTACTATGGTCGAATTGAATCTTCCCTTAAGAGAATCCTAGAGCAGTGGATTCAACAGTGCTCTTAGATTTCAAATATGATCATCGGTTAAAAAGTTAGAAAACGATGCTCGTACGTTTACTGAACGTACCTTAAAAAAGTTCAAAAATTATTAGCAATCAGCCTCGATATGCAATGGTCGAGGTTAGGCTTTTCCTAAGGGAAACACACCCTCAAGAGATCAATGGTACTCTCGGATTTCACATCTGAGTTACCATTTAGGAGTTATAAAATGTAACAATAAAACAATTGCTACCTAATTATTATATTTGCGGCCAAAATCTAACTTCCACTACTGGCCTGTGTCGGCCAATTTTAGTATCTTCCTAAGGAAAGAATACCCTCAGGAGTTTAGTGGTGGTCTCATATTTTTAATACAAGTCATCGTTCATGAGTTATAAGCATTTTAAAAATAAAATAATTTTATTTAATTATTTTATTTACGTTTATGCCATTTTTGGGTTTTTTTACGGGAGGCCTGTGCTGACTAAAATTAAGCTGTGCCTAGGGTAAACCCTCTATTCTGAAAGCAACGGCGGAATCAGATTTTTTATCCAGGAAACCGTTTAAGAGTTATTCCACTTTTTTAGTAAAACTACTCATGCATGCTATTTTAAGCTTAACACCTTTTCGATAGATCATTCCGGGAAATCCATGCCTTAGAATCACATGCCATCAGATTTTTCGGTCTCGTAAAAATTCTATATAATTAAAAAAAATAGAATTTTCAGGTCTTTACATTCTCCCCACCTTAAATTTATGGCCCTGAAATCCAAAAAAATGAAAATTAAACAAGTGGTCATACTGAGCACGTATCTGAGCCTCTCGCTCTCATGTGCTCTCCCGAAGATTCTCATGCTACCAAAGAACTCACACCAGAGGAATCGACCACCCACGAAGGACCTACACATGTCGATCCTCTATTTCCATCGGGAACTCTACAAAAGTCACCCCATCGTCGATGTCTAGCTCGCCCCAGTCAATAACATGTGATGGATCATGAACGCATCTCTTCAGCTGCGACACATGTAAAACATTATGCACCTGGTGCATCCGTGGGGGAAGATCTAGGCAGTACTCCACCTTGCCAACTCTACTATGAATCTGGAAAGGTCTGATGGTCCTCAGAGATAGATTTCTGCCCCGGCCAAATCTCTGTAATACTCATTGAGGTGAGACCCATACGAACACATGGTCTCCCTCCTAAAAACTCTAAGGGTATCTATGACTACCCTTAGGTTTGTCCAGCATAGTGGGGATCTGAAAGGTTTCCCATACAGGGCCCCAAATAGAGCCATGTCGATGGTGGAGTAGTAAGTGTTGTTTTATGTGAGCTTCACTAGTGGCAGGTGGTCCTTCCAACTATGACCAAAATCCAGGACACAAGCACAAAGCATGTCCTCCAAGATATGTATGGTCTGCTCCATCTAACCATCAGTATAGGGCTAAAAAGCTATGTTTAAGCATGATGGAACCTGATACTCAGCTTTTATTTGTTAACAAGTGATTCATCGTGATACAAACTCTGCCACTGATTTCTTCATCCCAGGACACCAGTGCTGATGCCGGAGGTCCTAGTACATCTTCTCCACTCCAAGATGTACTTCCAAAGAGAATGTGTGGAACTCCCTTAACACCTCCTCCTGTAGCATCAGTGGTACCATAGTGCATCCTCTAAAGAGGATGACGTGCTCCCCACCTTCATAAAATCTTTCAAGAGACTTCCCTTAGGATATCTGAGCTCGTTGGGCCATGTAGTCAACATCCCCAAGTTGTGTCTCCCAAACTCACCGAAGGATTGGGGGAGTGATAGTCATTGAATGGATGTAAGCTAGTCCATCACTATTCACATAGGATAATTTCAACGCAACTAGCTGCTCTATTGCCTCACTCAACAATTGTAACCCAGACCTCCTGCTGAGTGCGTCTGCCACCATGTTCCCCTTCTCAGAAGTGTAGACTATCTCAAAGTCATAGTATTAGAGGAACTCCATCCATCTCCACCATCTCAGGTTCAGGTCCTTCTATGAGAAGATATACCTGAGAGTTTTGTTATCATAGTAAACAGTAAGTCATTCTCCCAACTATACTCTAAGCCCCAGGAGCTCCGTGGAATCCATCTGATATGCGGTTGTAGATATTGGTGACATCCCTGGGTACAAGACAATGCAGATTTCCCTCTCCCTATAGGGAGGTAATCCTAAAAACATCTTTTGAAAGTATGTTCCCACACTTTTCCACTGTTGTTGGGAACTGAAAACTCAAAACACCTTATGCCACGAGGGTGTGGTTGGCCAACTCAAGAGTGATTGGATGCAACCTCTTATGCATGATTTTAACCCATGCTAAATGGGTTTCCCATTTTTTACCAAGGAAAACCACATTCCAATGTTATAGATATACCACAACCTTTTTACCTAAAACAGTCAATCTGATCATGAACCGTGGATGACCGGTATATACCCAAACTAATGTCGTAAGGCCTCAACACTACCACCAAGAGGTTCTAACCAAAAATCTCGCCTCAAGGGTTAGATCACACTATCAGCATAAGTGTGATTATTGAGTCTCCTCCCATAGGTATCTCCAGATGTAAGGGTTAAGTCAACAGTTTAACCGGAAACACTTGGTCTTCAACAAGATTTGTGTAAAGAAGGAATGATTCTTAGTTATGTATATTAATATGGCAGCTAGTAATAGACACAGACCATACTTTGAATCATTCCTAAAGCCCGTGGGTCACACTCCTTGACCACATGAAGCTACTCCCTTCCCCTTTCCTCCAGCTCCCTAAGCCTGGTGGGGGCCACATTGGGATGGTTGTCGTAACATGTAGAAATGTATACCACCTCTTTCTGCTCTGCTAGCTCCTCTTCCATGTCTACTGACATTCACTGGTTGTATCTGCTCAACCAAATAATTTTGAACCACAAAGGTTCTTTCTAGAACCCTAACATAAGTAGGAATGCACCGGGGAATAATGCTTGCTCAGATGTCCATAAACATGTCTTGTAAGGAGGTCCAAGCCTAGAAGCACTGGTCTAATTGTATTTATCGAGTACCTAGAATGGTCAGTACACCTCGATGAATACTCAATTAACGACATGTCGTCCTATCAAAACTATAAAATCTCTTGGGACCACAAACCACTTAGCTTTTCATAGAAAGATACCCACTTCTTAAAGGAAGGTTCTCAAGCTCTGTTCATGAAAAAAGTCACCTCATCATAAGATCAGTGTGATCTAAACCCTTCAATAGCCCTGCTGAGCCACGTAGAATGCTCACTGCTAGGACCACTACCTGATCTAATGGTGCCCTGGATAGATGGAAACTCGGTATCCACCTCCAGCCAGTCCTTAGCTGTGTGTGAGTCGGGCTCACCTCGAAACCTGAGGGGTATCTGTCACTAAAACTTGTGTAAGGCAGTGATCCTATATGTTTCCTCTAATAGAAGCACTGGTAGTAACTGCTGACCAACGGGTAGTGGTATCACTGGGACACTACCCGAAGGTACCATCTTGGGCAAAAATCCTTGTACTGAAACCTCATCACACTGTGGACTATCCTCATAGTCACGCATTGGAATCCTGGATAGATGTCTGTGTGGAGGCATCTTGAAAGATAATCAAGATAAAACATGGTCAATAAGTTATACTTGGTGAGCTGACTCAAAATACATCAAAAAAAAAATATTTCAAAAACACATGCAATCAATTTTTTTGTGTACCAAGTCAGAAAATAGAATCCAGGGTCTTGGTGTATAGATATGTCGGTCAACGCACCAACACTGGACTCCCCGAACTAAAACCTGAACTCAAGACACTTAACATTATTGCTCTATTGAAAATGTAACGCCCCGACCCCAGCTACCCAGAGTCGGTGCATTAATTACATAACATTGGCATGATCACGAGAAAGATCAAGTCTCGAAAGACCGATTAGTTTAGTAGCCTTGGAATAACTAGATACATCCATAAATTTTTACATTACATCATAAAAAAAACATCTTGTCTTCATATCCCCTCATACTATCCCTGCAGGTCATTCCTAAATTACTTCTTCATAATCCTGGGAAAAAAAAATAAAACATTGAAAGGGGTGAGCTCGGATGCTCAGTAAGGATAACATTATAGCAGAAGCTTTCATAAATGAGCATAAACACTTAAGGAAATTTATAACTAAAACAAAAGCCTTTTAAACTTGAACTTCAGCATAAAATGGCAAAGGTAAAATGAAATAATGCCATTTACTTACTCACATGGATATTCTACTAGTCGAATGATCATATGCAATATCAATAACCACTTTCATAATGATGGAATGCATAATGCCAGACTATCATAACCACATAGCCAAGGCCTCGTGCCAAGACTACAAATAAGATTTTGCCAAGGCCTTGTGCCAAGACACTAGTTTGTCTCATGAGACCTACCGATGCATCGAGGAGCTATAGCGGGCTCCACCCGTCACTTATTAAGTCCAATGCATTCCCATATGAAAAGGTTTAAACATAACGTAAACATTCGTATTAAACTAGCATACGAAATGTCAATACTTTCACCACAAACCATGAATGGTATAAAAATAGCACATCCACAGTCAAACATAATTCATTCGATACAATATGGAAGATTGTATTGTATCACATTAACCTCAATCAATAATAATGAAGGATGTTGACATAGATGAAAATAATCATCAAAACTATTTGAGAGAAATATCCCCCTTTTCTTGAAAACATTTAAAAGTCACACTATTTGTCAAGAAGCCATTTAAAAGTATATTTTTGAATCAAAGTGTCCCATACCACTTTGAAACTTTTAAAAGGAGTTTTAATTTTAAAACTTTAATGTCCATATAAATAAATCCTTAAAACCATTTTTAAAATATGGACATTAATGAGCATGATTTAGAAGAATAATTCTTTAAAACATTTTAAAATGGTATTTTGGTTAGAGTTTCTAACCAAAAGAGAGACACTTGAATACAAATAATTGAGGTAATAAAAACATTGTAATATCATGAGAATAAAGGAATTCATGATATACTATGTCAAAGTACATTATATACACCACATAGAAGTGATTTGGTGTATATCATCAAAGAAGTCTCAATGGAATGTAAATTGAGATGAAATTTCTCAAAAAGGTTGTATCCTTAGGTTAAGGATAAATCAATGACATAATTATGTGTGACAAATATAAATACACTAAATATGATTGGATATTCAGTGTAAAACAATCAAAGGACATTCACACATATTCTTGTAAAAAACAATACCAATGAATTGGATGTTTAACTCAACAAATGGAGAATGAGTTAAAATTACTCTTATCAAATTCATATCAATGACTTGAGAATTACCAATGGAGTGATTATGTGTATCAAACTTCTATCCACAGGAAGGGGAGTGGAAATTATGACATAATCAAATGAATAGTGATTCCACACATAATCTTGGGGTAATATAATCAATGAAATATGTGTAAAGCCAAATGAGTGGAAATTGAAATCTCAAATTCCCTTATCGATTAGGTAACTTACGAAACATACACCCATGAAAGAAAGATCATACCATGATGATGTAAATACCCATAAAATAAAGTATATTACACAATGAATACAATCATGGGTAGTACACATACACCACATGCAATAATTAAGTGGTGATCAATGGAATTCTCACGGAATTAAAAGTGAGACAAGAAACCCCTTACCACGTTAATCAACTGAGTCGCATGGCCAAAAGTTAATAACCACCAAATTATTTACAGAATAACATGAATATAAAGTGAATCATGATAATATATATCAAATGGAAGTACACAATACACCACTTTCAATAATTTAGTAGCGAACAATGGAAATCTCACGGAATTGAAAGTGAGATAAGAGAATCCCTTACATTGTACTTTTTCCTTGGTCGATGGTAGGTTTACCTCCTGTATAATGGTGAAATAATTGTTATTGAATAATAAAAGAATCATTTACTTTAATATGATATCATATATGATCTTTTATCATTGATTTGTTAATAATATTTTAGAATTATCGTCATTTCGGGTGTTAACGGGTTCATTTTACTTTATATTCTTTGTTATGTGAGACATATTCTTTATTAATGGGATGTATATTATTCATATCCAGAATGGTATCAAGTTCTTAAACATCATTTTTAAATCATCAAATTATACGATGGAGAATGAATCTCATCGCGTTCGTGGAGACGGTAGTCCGTACGTACGCACGAACGCTACTTCCATTTAATTTTTATTTTAAAAGAATCGAATCCAAATTATACATAGGTATATTACTATTCCAGTATAATATAATATTTTATATATGTTACTTAAGTTCATTTACACCATTCTTTATACGTTCCATGTGTGGTATGAACGAGTCATATCATTTTAAGGGGGCGGTAGTCCGCACTTCCTCAAATGAAATTATCGTATGTATATACAACATGAAACGAATAATGGTATGAAATAAAATGGAATTACAAAAGCTTATATATAAAATATATATCATTAATATCATATTTAATTACAGTGCCATCCTAATGGCCACCATGAGAGGCGGTAAGATGTATTTGAACAATCATCGTTTCGTGAGGCGTTAGTTTGCCATCCACAGAAACATTATGTTCATCATCCATTAGATGGAGTTGTGTGAATGTGTAGTTTGAATCCTTCTTATAACAACATCCTAGTATATTGAGGATACTGGTGTTGTTATAAAATAAAAGAAATAAAAAGATTTTGGGGGTTGGAGAAGCAAAATAAATGAAAATACTTTAAGAGAAATTGTTACCTTTAATTTAGGTAACTCACTTTGGTTGGAACCAAAGGACTTCTTGAAATGCTTTCTGCCTAAGGGGAAGCTTCAAGGAGGAGGAGAGGGATGTGGGGAGCTTAGTTGGGCAGAGTTTGGACGAGCCAAGTGGCTTGAGAGGTGTGAGGAAATGAGAAGGAGGAGTGCCCTTTTATAAGAGGGGTGAGGGGCACCTTTGGAAAAGCTAGAAATATTAATTTATAATAAATTCATATTCGGTTTCCAAAGGCTCCAAAGTTGACTATTCAAAGGATGAGGTGGGGATAGGTCGAAAACAACTCATCCAATAGAATTTAGACAGGTTTGGGTACTTATATTAACCTTATCTTTAAGTATTAACTCTAAGTTAATTAGTTTCACTTTTACAATGTCTCTTTGTATTTTTATATAATATGGTTAATAAACTTACTATATACATCCAAGAGACCCCCAAGTGGTCCATTAATGATTAACCTATCATAATATAAGTCTCTTGGCCGAACCTTAGATTTTTAGGAATTTAATATCAATTAATAATATAATATTTGTTTTAAGAACTCTTTTATGTCAATTTTGACACTATTCAATAGTTGATTTTTGTGAAACTCATAACAGATTGATTACTTCGAAAAAAGTCAATTTAATCAATCCTAATATATCATATTATCCTAGAAAATTAGTTTAATTCATTAAAAGTTTCATATTATATTTATTTGGGTGTTTATAATATCAATTATTTTAATTTTTCACTATTATAGTAATTACTGCATCATCATTGTGTCATAAATAAAATAAATTATTTAATGTCTAAAAATTATAAATAAAATATCATTATGTAGAAAATCGTTTTAGCTTTCTAATGAATATTTATAATCTAAAATCCAACATATATAACCCTATGTAACAATTGTTGTTCTAAAAGATATATGCTTGTGTCATTTTTGTATTCATTTTAACTAAATTAAAATAAAGTGTCATTATCACTTACAAGTGGATCCATGGGGTCCCAAAATAGACCCAAAGATTCCCATGGTCTACCATGTATCAACCAATAGGGTTAAGACACGTTTTAGGGTAATTTAGTATTATTATAATATTATTTTTTTTTTAACCCTTATTTACCGGATTTACCCTTAAACATGGTAAATAAAATATTTACCGCAGTAATTATTCAAAATGTCTAAAAATAAAAGTTACCTATTTACACAATTTTAACATCCTGATTACAAATATGGAATCCATTTTCCTAAATTCAAAACACAGAAGTGGCAGAAATTAATTTAAAATTAAATCCCGCTGTCAAAACAAAAAGCGTGTTTTTAAGAGATAATAACTATCAAAAGATTGACACTCGTTTATGTTCGGTTTAATTGTAAATTTATGTCCAATGACCAACATTATATTAAATTGTAAAAATATATTCTAAATATACTTTAAAACCACTCAAATTCATAATTTATCACTATTAATTATTTTGATTAAAAAAGTTGTTTTTAATTAAAATTTAGTAATTTTCACTATTCATCAAAATATAAAAGTTATCCGAAAAGTACCAAAATTTCACCCTAGGATAATTTCGATATTCCGAATCCAAAAATGAAGTCCATTTTTAAATATAAAATATATATAATTTCAAAAATTAGGTATTACTATTCATAACGGCTAGTTTGATTGGTTGTGGTGTGTGTTAAAACTCAAGGTTGCGTACAACACACGCTACTGTATTATTCAAAGAAAGCGTACCGTGGAAGCTTGGGATGTTTCATTTTAAATTTTTGATGTCCCCATTTAGTCAAAAAGTTTAAAATATAGTATTTAAAAAGGGTTCACTATTAAAGTTGATAAAAGTGCAATACTGAAAATGAATTTGTTCTTGCATTATATCTAAGAAACTCATAATATGGATTCTAAAATTATAAGGATTATATAAACATTAAAATTTATCTAATACTATTCATAACCTCTTTTGAACGGCTTGTTTGGTAAGTCATGGTGTGCTTGAACATGGTGTTGCATGTAGTGAAAGTTATTGACTTATTTTGAAGAAATAACACACTATGAAATCTTGGGGTGTTACATTCTCCCCTCCTTCAATAAATTGCGTCCTCGCAATTTGAAATTGTTCTTCGAAAAAAAAAGGTTTAAAATAGATAATATATTTGTGGGAAAACCCACATCGGAAATTGGGTTACTAAAATTTAGTCTTAATATGAGAAAAAGAGAAATCAAAGGGTCACCACCAAATTATGATCTCGATTAGGAGAACATTGGTGGCAACTAGAGACATATAATTGGAGGAAAAACATAAATATTTATAGGTGGTGATTGAGGTCATCAATCACAAACAAGTGTAAAATTGAGGTCCTTATAATCATCAATCTATGATGATTTGAAATACCATCGGTTCAACAAAACATAGGGTATTAGGATAACACATTTTTGACGTTTCAAAATATCTTAGTTGAAATCCCACATCGAAAAATGAATTAATGAGGCCTCTATTTAAAATAAAGAGTCGAAAGTATGAAGATTACCGAAAATAACACATACTAGGGTTCCATGAAGGAAAATATGGATATGGAGGAGAAATCTAACCATCAATTATCTGATGGAGAGTGGTAGAGAACATGGCTATGAAAAGGCCAAAAATCCCAAAGCCATAAATTTGTGATGATTTAAGGTACCATCTAGGACAAAATTTTTGTTCTATGTTTCTTTTATTAATTTTGGGGATTTTATTTATGAGATTGGCTAAGAACATTATGAGATATACTTAAATTTTAAGTAGATTTTCATTCTTTAATAAATTTCCACCACTAACTCAATTTTTTTTTTAAACGATGAGTATTCAAGAAGACTTGGTCACACTGGAAGAGCTAGAATAAACTTCTATAGAATCACATGATCCATGCAGGATAAACCATATATTAATCAAAACCAAAATGGTTATTGAATGATCTAATGATCCCCCAAAAGGATATTCATTGAGATAAATATGCACTAATCTTAATTTCTAAAATTAAACCAACAATACCCCAAAGTTAAATAGATACCATTCAATAACCAATTTTCCTTAAAATCCTTTAATATAATCCAAACTAATATTGAAACCCAAAACATAGAAGAATTTGATTATGTAGTCTCCCATGTTACATTGTATCTCCAAATTACATCAAATACTCTTAAAGTCACATACTTAAAAGTAATCATCACATATTCTCTGTTATAGGTTAATCATTTCCATAAATAACCCAAATCACTATAAATCAACAATAAAAATGTAGATAAAAATCCACCATTACTCTACAAATGAAACCTCATTGTATTCTATTTTCCTTGGGCATATAGTGTTCCTAACAAAACGAACATCTTCCAAAATAACATTTATCACTTAATCACCAAATCATTTTCCTATACCAAGGGTATTCATTTGATAAGACATAAGAACCCAAATCATCTTATTATTGATCAATAAAATCATTTAACAAAAAAAAATAGTCACACTAACCAGGGACTTCACGTAGTCCAGTGGTAGGTGATAAATCCCAATCGCACTTTGGTTGTGGGTTCGATTCCCACGGCTTTGTCCGACGTGATGGGTTGTCACACGGTCTACGTGTTGTCCTTTTTCAAAAACTATATTTTATAATATTACCAAAATGAGATAAATTCCTCAAAATAACATAATTTAACCACAAATGTTATATCATACTTTGCATTTTCATCCCAAATTATAATAACTTATCATTTTCTCAAACCCCAATGATCATATAAAACCAAATGGTTATTTATACCTATATCCACAAGAGAAGAGACAATTCTTCCTCAAATATCATTCTCACATGGCAAACTGCGGGGTTACAAATACAAGAGAAAATTATTCCAAAGCAAACCCATCAACAAGGAGTGCTAATACTTTTTAAATTTTTCTCCAGCCATTTATTTCCACATAGCTTCTTCTTTGACCAAGAAAATATCCTATAAAATAGGACATTCACTCGGGTAATGGCCAGGTCCCCTACATTTACGACAAATGACTGTAAATGGACTCTTGGGACCATTTTTATCTTCTTCCATAGTACTCTTCATTTTTCTTCGGCAATTCTTCACTTTATGTCCTTCCTTCCCGCACGTAAAACATTTCGTTGTCCCATTGAGACACTTTCCTGGGTGTCTCTTTCCACAATTCCTGCATGATGAAAATTGAGGTTTCTTTTCTCCATGGTCTCCATTGCTGGAGATCTTATCATTTATCACCTTTCTCTTCCTTGTTGAGTCTGGGAGTTGGTTAATATATATGTTGTTGATCATATTTTTGGAAAACTGATTTGGCATAAAGACGATATCTTTCACGCCTATCAACATTCCATTTTGTTGCTCATTGCCACCACTGTTCCCAACTTGTACATCATTCTCAAAGTCACTATGACTTCCTTGGAATCCAGCCATTGACTAAAACCAGAAGGCATTGTGTGAGTAATAGTAGTCGTAAAATCATTTAGAGATTAAAATGTCACCATATTCTCAATTTGAAACATATTAGGATTAACCAAGGTCATTTTCTCTCATCTTATGTATATATTACTTAAATCGGTTTGTAAAGAAAATGTAAATTATCCTAAGCATATCCCCCAGGAGTGTCGTAACCAAGAGTGCAGCAAGGCCCGTTGTCGTGCACCAGTTCCCGTTCGAGTCTAGCTCAAAGCGGTGTTTTCGGGTTTTATCCCTAGGTACATTTGTGCCAGAGCCGCCTCTACCTGCTCGTATCTAGACAGGGATGTATTGCTCGGAAAACTCACAAAATCTTTACAATACCAAAATTCTAGGAAGTTTTTTTTTATACTAATCCTCAAAGTTCATCTTAGGTCTACGTGCTCTAATCAGAGTTTATCTAAATCTAGCTACCAAGGTTTGTACTAAACTTCCTCTGATACCAACTGTAACGCCCCGACCCCAGCTACCTAGAGTCGGTGCATTAATTACATAACATTGGCATGATCACGAGAAAGATCAAGTCTCGAAAGACCGATTAGTTTAGTAGCCTTGGAATAACTAGATACATCCATAAATTTTTACATTACATCATAAAAAAAACATCTTGTCTTCATATCCCCTCATACTATCCCTGCAGGTCATTCATAAATTACTTCTTCATAATCCTGGGAATAAAAATAAAACATTGAAAGGGGTGAGCTCGGATGCTCAGTAAGGATAACATTATAGCAGAAGCTTTCATAAATGAGCATAAACACTTAAGGCAATTTATAACTAAAACAAAAGCCTTTTAAACTTGAACTTCAGCATAAAATGGCAAAGGTAAAATGAAATAATGCCATTTACTTACTCACATGGATATTCTACTAGTCGAATGATCACATGCAATATCAATAACCACTTTCATAATGATGGAATGCAAAATGCCAGACTATCATAACCACATAGCCAAGGCCTTGTGCCAAGACTACAAATAAGATTTTGCCAAGGCCTTGTGCCAAGACACTAGTTTGTCTCATGAGACCTACCGATGCATCGAGGAGCTATAGCGGGCTCCACCCGTCACTTATTAAGTCCAATGCATTCCCATATGAAAAGGTTTAAACATAACGTAAACATTCGTATTAAACTAGCATACGAAATGTCAATACTTTCACCACAAACCATGAATGGTATAAAAATAGCACATCCACAGTCAAACATAAT
The DNA here is from genome assembly GCA_963277665.1 of Viscum album. Lineage (NCBI taxonomy): Eukaryota > Viridiplantae > Streptophyta > Magnoliopsida > Santalales > Viscaceae > Viscum > Viscum album. The sequence continues at coordinate 631,348,648 of OY728138.1, read as the reverse complement.
TCATTCGATACAATATGGAAGATTGTATTGTATCACATTAACCTCAATCAATAATAATGAAGGATGTTGACATAGATGAAAATAATCATCAAAACTATTTGAGAGAAATATCCCCCTTTTCTTGAAAACATTTAAAAGTCACACTATTTGTCAAGAAGCCATTTAAAAGTATATTTTTGAATAAAAGTGTCCCATACCACTTTGAAACTTTTAAAAGGAGTTTTAATTTTAAAACTTTAATGTCCATATAAATAAATCCTTAAAACCATTTTTAAAATATGGACATTAATGAGCATGATTTAGAAGAATAATTCTTTAAAACATTTTAAAATGGTATTTTGGTTAGAGTTTCTAACCAAAAGAGAGACACTTGAATACAAATAATTGAGGTAATCAAAACATTGTAATATCATGAGAATAAAGGAATTCATGATATACTATGTCAAAGTACATTATATACACCACATAGAAGTGATTTGGTGTATATCATCAAAGAAGTCTCAATGGAATGTAAATTGAGATGAAATTTCTCAAAAAGGTTGTATCCTTAGGTTAAGGATAAATCAATGACATAATTATGTGTGACAAATATAAATACACTAAATATGATTGGATATTCAGTGTAAAACAATCAAAGGACATTCACACATATTCTTGTAAAAAACAATACCAACGAATTGGATGTTTAACTCAACAAATGGAGAATGAGTTAAAATTACTCTTATCAAATTCATATCAATGACTTGAGAATTACAAATGGAGTGATTATGTGTATCAAACTTCTATCCACAGGAAGGGGAGTGGAAATTATGACATAATCAAATGAATAGTGATTCCACACATAATCTTGGGGTAATATAATCAATGAAATATGTGTAAAGCCAAATGAGTGGAAATTGAAATCTCAAATTCCCTTATCGATTAGGTAACTTACGAAACATACACCCATGAAAGAAAGATCATACCATGATGATGTAAATACCCATAAAATAAAGTATATTACACAATGAATACAATCATGGGTAGTACACATACACCACATGCAATAATTAAGTGGTGATCAATGGAATTCTCACGGAATTAAAAGTGAGACAAGAAACCCCTTACCACGTTAATCAACTGAGTCGCATGGCCAAAAGTTAATAACCACCAAATTATTTACAGAATAACATGAATATAAAGTGAATCATGATAATATATATCAAATGGAAGTACACAATACACCACTTTCAATAATTTAGTAGCGAACAATGGAAATCTCACGGAATTGAAAGTGAGATAAGAGAATCCCTTACATTGTACTTTTTCCTTGGTCGATGGTAGGTTTACCTCCTGTATAATGGTGAAATAATTGTTATTGAATAATAAAAGAATCATTTACTTTAATATGATATCATATATGATCTTTTATCATTGATTTGTTAATAATATTTTAGAATTATCGTCATTTCGGGTGTTAACGGGTTCATTTTACTTTATATTATTTGTTATGTGAGACATATTCGTTATTAATGGGATGTATATTATTCATATCCAGAATGGTATCAAGTTCTTAAACATCATTTTTAAATCATCAAATTATACGATGGAGAATGAATCTCATCGCGTTCGTGGAGACGGTAGTCCGTACGTACGCACGAACGCTACTTCCATTTAATTTTTATTTTAAAAGAATCGAATCCAAATTATACATAGGTATATTACTATTCCAGTATAATATAATATTTTATATATGTTACTTAAGTTCATTTACACCATCCTTTATACGTTCCATGTGTGGTATGAACGAGTCATATCATTTTAAGGGGGCGGTAGTCCGCACTTCCTCAAATGAAATTATCGTATGTATATACAACATGAAACGAATAATGGTATGAAATAAAATGGAATTACAGAAGCTTATATATAAAATATATATCATTAATATCATATTTAATTACAGTGCCATCCTAATGGCCACCATGAGAGGCGGTAAGATGTATTTGAACAATCATCGCTTCGTGAGGCGTTAGTTTGCCATCCACAGAAACATTATGTTCAGCATCCATTAGATGGAGTTGTGTGAATGTGTAGTTTGAATCCTTCTTATAACAACATCCTAGTATATTGAGGATACTGGTGTTGTTATAAAATAAAGGAAATAAAAAGATTTTGGGGGTTGGAGAAGCAAAATAAATGAAAATACTTTAAGAGAAATTGTTACCTTTAATTTAGGTAACTCACTTTGGTTGGAACCAAAGGACTTCTTGAAATGCTTTCTTCCTAAGGGGAAGCTTCAAGGAGGAGGAGAGGGATGTGGGGAGCTTAGTTGGGCAGAGTTTGGACGAGCCAAGTGGCTTGAGAGGTGTGAGGAAATGAGAAGGAGGAGTGCCCTTTTATAAGAGGGGTGAGGGGCACCTTTGGAAAAGCTAGAAATATTACTTTATAATAAATTCATATTCGGTTTCCAAAGGCTCCAAAGTTTACTATTCAAAGGATGAGGTGGGGATAGGTCGAAAACAACTCATCCAATAGAATTTAGACAGGTTTGGGTACTTATATTAACCTTATCTTTAAGTATTAACTCTAAGTTAATTAGTTTCACTTTTACAATGTCTCTTTGTATTTTTATATAATATGGTTAATAACCTTACTATATACATCCAAGCGACCCCCAAGTGGTCCATTAATGATTAACCTATCATAATATAAGTCTCTTGGCCGAGCCTTAGATTTTTAGGAATTTAATATCAATTAATAATATAATATTTGTTTTAAGAACTCTTTTATGTCAATTTTGACACTATTCAATAGTTGATTTTTGTGAAACTCATAACAGATTGATTACTTCGAAAAAAGTCAATTAAATCAATCCTAATATATCATATTATCCTAGAAAATTAGTTTAATTCATTAAAAGTTTCATATTATATTTATTTGGGTGTTTATAATATCAATTATTTTAATTTTTCACTATTATAGTAATTACTGCATCATCATTGTGTCATAAATAAAATAAATTATTTAATGTCTAAAAATTATAAATAAAATATCATTATGTATAAAATCTTTTTAGCTTTCTAATGAATATTTATAATCTAAAATCCAACATATATAACCCTATGTAACAATTGTTGTTCTAAAAGATATATGCTTGTGTCATTTTTGTATTCATTTTAACTAAATTAAAATAAAGTGTCATTATCACTTACAAGTGGATCCATGGGGTCCCAAAATAGACCCAAAGATTCCCATGGTCGACCATGTATCAACCAATAGGGTTAAGACGCGTTTTAGGGTAATTTAGTATTATTATAATATTATTTTTTTTAACCCTTATTTACCGGATTTACCCTTAACCATGGTAAATAAAATATTTACCGCAGTAATTATTCAAAATGTCTAAAAATAAAAGTTACCTATTTACACAATTTTAACATCCTGATTCCAAATATGGAATCCATTTTCCTAAATTCAAAACACAGAAGTGGCAGAAATTAATTTAAAATTAAATCCCGCTGTCAAAACAAAAAGCGTGTTTTTAAGAGATAATAACTATCAAAAGATTGACACTCGTTTATGTTCGGTTTAATTGTAAATTTATGTCCAATGACCAACATTATATTAAATGGTAAAAATATATTCTAAATATACTTTAAAACCACTCAAATTCATAATTTATCACTATTAATTATTTTGATTAAAAAAGTTGTTTTTAATTAAAATTTAGTAATTTTCACTATTCATCAAAATATAAAAGTTATCCGAAAAGTACCAAAATTTCACCCTAGGATAATTTCGATATTCCGAATCCAAAAATGAAGTCCATTTTTAAATATAAAATATATATAATTTCAAAAATTAGGTATTACTATTCATAACGGTTAGTTTGATTGGTTGTGGTGTGTGTTAAAACTCAAGGTTGCATACAACACACGCTACTGTATTATTCAAAGAAAGCGTACCGTGGAAGCTTGGGATGTTTCATTTTAAATTTTTGATGTCCCCATTTAGTCAAAAAGTTTAAAATATAGTATTTAAAAAGGGTTCACTATTAAAGTTGATAAAAGTGCAATACTGAAAATGAATTTGTTCTTGCATTATATCTAAGAAACTCATAATATGGATTCTAAAATTATAAGGATTATATAAACATTAAAATTTATCTAATACTATTCATAACCTCTTTTGAACGGCTTGTTTGGTAAGTCATGGTGTGCTTGAACATGGTGTTGCATGTAGTGAAAGTTATTGAATTATTTTGAAGAAATAACACACTATGAAATCTTGGGGTGTTACAGAAAACATAGACTCTTAGTTATTCGAGTATAACTTACCACCTGTGATACCACTTTGTCATGACCCATCTCCCGGGGCCCGTTCCATTACTACCCCAAGCCCGCCTTTCATAGGCCATGGGCTGGAGATTAGCACCGGAAAGGCGTATCCCTAAAACAGGAAGGCATTCCTTTAAACCTGTACAAACACAAAGCTCAATAACACAACAATATGCCACCCGTAAGTAAAACTGAAGTATAAAACGTGTGTACTGAAAGTAAAGGGTACCGAATACAAGCCCAACTAAAAAGGTACAACTACAACTGAAAACAGAAAATAGAACCTATGATCATCCACCAAGGATCCTACCCAAAGGGTAGGTATATCTCATCTTCACTGCTCTCCATGTTGACCAGTCACCTCCAAATACTGCCTAGTCCTGGCTCCTACAGTCTCAGCCGAGCCGCTCATCGTCTGCACAGACACAACAAGGTGTGGGCGAAGCCCATGTAGGGGTGAGTATAACAATACTCAGTAGGGACCCCGAGACCCCCAAAGGTCTCTCAGAATTACTTAGAAGAATAACACAAGCATGATCTCAATCACAAAGCACAAAGAAATAGACATAGCTGAAACCAGCTATAACTAAGTACAATATTACAGATGATTAGCCATAAGGCTAGATCATCTTACTCTATCAAGAGGCACTAATGATGACCCACACAAGATGGATAAGTACTGACCCCCGCAAGACCCACACAGAATCAAAAGGTGATGATTCACACAGAATCGATGTGTGCTAATTCACAGAGAATTGTTGGGTGCTGATTCACACAGAATCACTCTTCATTCTTCACGTCTCCGCCAGACACAGGATTCTTGTTCATAGTGTGCTTTTCTCTAGGATAAACCACTCATCAAGCCATCGGTCATATTACAATTGGCAAAAAGTCCCATTTATAAGTTACCCAATGATCTGTCATGTCATAAGGGTTCCAACGCAATAGATGACGCATCAATCGGATGCTCGTTCTATAAGTTATTGGAATTTTAGTATCGAGGGCCTGATTAGATTCAGAGTCGATCTAACTCATAAATTATCAAACTTCCTAAAAAACTCTCATGGAGTATTTCACAAGGAACATCTCACTCCAAGTATCCCAGCGCCATAGACGGTTCATCAAACAGACATCTGGTTCACAAGATTTGGCCTTTTAAGCGTATTAGGGCCTGAGAGGGGTCCGGGTCCATTCTGACCCGGTCCGACCCGGCCTGGGCTGACCTGACCCAGTTCAGATCAACCCAACCTGATCTAAGTCTGACCCATCCTAGCCCAAACCAGCCTGGGCTGGCCCGTAGTGGGTTCGGCCCACTGGGCCGCGAACCGTCTAGACCCGTTGGCTGGCGCGACCAGCATGGGGGTCGCACGGTCCGCCTACCGAATGGTTCAAAGGATTCGTTTGACTTATTGATTAGTGGAACCAGGTGGAACCACCTCATCACCTGTGGGACCCACATGGAGTGGTTCCTCTCCATCATCGTATCCCATTTACCATGACAGTGTGCCGCCTCCCGCCTCTACGGTTGGCTGAGCCGACCGTCAGTCTGTCTGCTACGGTGTCGAGTGGCGCCGCCCTCATCCATGGTCGGGGAGCATTAGTCGCCAATGCCACCACACCGGTGTCATGTCGGTAGAACTTATGAGGTCCACTGAGTGAGCTCTGGTGGTCTTTTCTTCCTTCTGGATGCGCCAACGGTCCTCTCGGGATGCCATCGTCGTTGCTTGCCTCTCGGTTTCCGGGTTTCACCAAGTTGGAACAACCCGCCTCTGAAGAACACAATGAAAATCAAGTAGTTGAGGGTCTGGGCCTTGTTCGTTTGTCTCGTTCACTCCGCATTAGCATTATAACAAGTGGGGGTAATTTATACATCATAATAAAATAATGATAAACCCCATTCAATTCACCCACAACGACCATCCGCAAATTCAAGAACGAGGAGAATAATCAAGTGAATTTCTTGAACTAAAAGACAACCCCTATCTCGAGATTCTTTATAGACATTGCGGTGGGGAAAGAAGATTCCATTTTTGGTGAAGCCGCCAACATTCATTCATCCAGGTCTGTTGTCGCCCAAGCTTCCATGTCCGTAGGTGGAAGGTGTTTCATCACTTCGCCAGAGGTTCCTCATTTGATAAAGCCATGTCAAAAACTCTACCCTGAACCCCATTTAAATAGAGTCATAAAGGGTGAGTAAAAAACTGAGGAATTAATGAGATTCATTAATTGAAATAATTAATATTCCACATTAATTACATGAGGGGTGGTTACGCCACCAAAGAGAGACTAGGCATTTAATATCCCATATTAAATAACTAACTACCTCCGTAGTCCCTGCCACCACTACTCAACAGGTGGTAGGAAAAAAAGAAATAAAATAATAATTGCTATGTTATTTTATTATTTCTTTAAAAAGACATAAAAACTAACTTTTTCACTCGACCTACTGTGGTCGAAGTGAAGCTTCCCTTAAGCGAATCCCAGCACTGTGGATTCAATAGTGCTCTCATATTTTAATTCTGATCACCGGTTCAAAAGTTAGAAAATGACACCCGTACGTTTACTGAACGTGCCTTAAAAAAAGTTCAAAAATTATTAGCAGTCACCCTAGACCTGCGACGGTTGAGGTTAGGCTCTACTTAAGAGAAACACGCCCTCATGAGCTCGAATGTACTCTCAGATTTCAAATCTGAGTTACCATTTAAGAGTTATAGAATTTAACAATAAAATAATTTCTACTTAATTATTTTATTTGCGACCAAAAACTAACTTCCACTACTGGCCCGTGTCGGCCAATGTTAGTATCTGCCTAAGGAATGAATACCATCATGAGTTTAGCAGTGGTCTCAGATTTTTAATTCGAGTCCCCGTTCTTGAGTTATAAGCATTTTAAAAATAAGATGATTTTACTTAATTATTTTATTTACAGTTATTCCATTTTCGGTTTTTCTCACTAGAGGCGTGCGTCGACTAAACATAAGTCAAGCCTAGGGTAAACACGTCATTCTGAGCACAATGGTTGCCCCATAATTCTCATTCAAGCATCTCTTTAAGAGTTATTCCACTTTTTCAGGAAAACTACTCATGCGTGCTATTTTATGCTTAACACTTTTTTTATGGATCATTTCGGGCACTCTGGGCCTTGGAATCATGTGCCGTCAGATTTCGTAGTCTCATAAAACTTCCATGTAATTAAAAAAATTATACATAATTTCTAGGTCTTTACAATATTAATCACTCATACATACCAAATATGTATATTCTCTAATAATATAATCACAAATATATACTAATAATTTCCACGAATCTATTAATGCCACAATAAAATAATATATTCTTTCATAAGATAATTTAAACCTTATTCCTCAAATAAATGCTGATATTGACCAAAAATATTGAAATTTACCTAAATCATATAATGTTCCCAATATAGTATACTTTATAAAAAAACATTAACCACTTAATCACCAAATTAGTTTTTAATACCATGGTTATCTCTATGATAAAACATTTGTTTGCAAACTATAATAACCCATTTATCCCAATTAACCATATTAACATCAAATATCATACAAAACCTAATGTTTATCAATAACTTCAATCTTATATTAACAAAATATAATAAAATTAATCCTTAAATAACATTTTCACTAAAAATTATACAAAACTGAAGGGTTTTGTTCCCATAAATAATTCCCACAATATTCTTAATCATCTTAAACTCGTATCACATAAAACCTCAAAGGGGGATATATTTCTTTAAACTTATGATCAGCCTTAAACTTACCAACCCATGACACTTTATTTTTATCTCATATCACTATCATATATCAAAGGTTTATAGATCCTTTCATTCCTCATAACAGTTCAGAAATAAAATGTGAATTAACCAAATCATAACCCAAAAGAGTGTCTAACCAGGTGTACAGTCTTACGCTCACTCAACATGAACCAGTGATGATCAAGTTAATTCTCAATCCTCCACTTTAGTATCATTACCCCTAGGTGTATTGGAATCACCTTCATATCCATTTTCCAGTATCCAGATAGGGATTTTTTTTCATGGAAAACCGTAAAATATCGATTTTACCCAATATTCATGAGATTAACATATACTTAGACTTATTCATAGAATCTATCATAGGGTTATGTTCTCTAATCTATATTTTCATAAATTTAATTCTTAATTGTTCTTATAAAATTCTCTTGATACCAACAGTAACACTCTAACTCCAGTAACCCAAAGCCAGTGGTTATCTTACTACATTGGAACAAGATACAATATATCATGTCTTAAAATATTGAATAGTTTAGAAGTATTATGAAACTAGATACCTAGATTGTTCTCACATTACATTTGTAAACATGAAATAGAAATTTAAATTCAAGTGATAGCTTTATTATTTATTCAAGTATATTCCTAGAATCATTCATAGATTCTTTGTTGGTATCCTGGGGAAGGGAAACCATAATAAATGGTGATCTCAAATGATTGGTAAGGGAAAGCATACAACAGAAACTATCAAAAAATAAATAAATAAATAATAACATGTAATATATAAATAATAATCAAATATGTCATATAACTAATATCAAAAAAGATGGAAATATCCATGGATTATATAACAAAACGAATAACAACAAGGATACTAATATCTAATATCAAAATAATATAATTCATAATGATGGATATCATAATCATACCATTAGGGTCGCATTCCAAGTCATCATAAACATATATTTAATGCCTCATTCCAATAATTCCATTAATAACTGGGTAGGAATACACCAAATACTCAGGCTAGTTTGTCTCACGTTATCTATCAATGCATCAAGGGGCTATATAATTTCAATCCCCACCTATAATATAATAAATATAATGAATTCATTATATTGATAAACAATAAAAATTAATCATCATTCATTATTAGTCAATAACTATCCAAAATAGAAGAACTACCATATGAAATGTTAATACACTCCCCAATTAATAAATTGAAAAACATGATCAAAATTCATTTATAGAGATAATGTGGATGGAATAATTATATTATATCCCCATTAAATCATAAGATTCATCAAAGGATGTCTACATAGATGAAAATTGTTTTAAAATATCACTAAAACATTTATTGAATAAAATACCATTTTCATTTTGAAATAACTTATTTAAAATAAAAAAACTTTCCCTAAAATTAGGGAACATTTTTCTTTCAAAATATTTATGTAAACAAGTAAAGTAAGAATCAAATAAAAAATATTTCATGATGTCAGAAAGAGGTGATCAAGACATATACTTTTAAAAATAGTCCACTCACTTTGTAAAAAAGTCAAAATGAACCATACGACAATATTAAAAATATAATTTTAAAAAAGTGTAAGTAATTTCAAAGATATTTTAAATTTTCTTTAAGAAATAAATTAAATTTAAATAAGAACGTACTTGAAGAGTTTTTAGAAAACATGGACATGAAACAAAAAGTCTGTTCACCAAATAGGATATAAGGTTGTATTTTATTAAAAAAATGTTTTCTCACTCGTTTTATATACCAAAGAGAGGAAAATTAAAAGAAAACATGTATACTCCATAGATAACCATGTTAAAAGAATATATGGTTTCTAAAATAAAAATATCATATAATTTCTTTCAAAGGAAATTAAAACATAAATAATCCAAAATAATAAAAAAATCTATTTATAGAATAAACCATCCCCAATTTGGTAATAGTTTAATCACAGTCCCCATGAAGGAAATAAATTCAAATGAAACTTTAAATAGCATTAATATAAATAGATTCGTTATATAATTTATAAAATGGGTAATATATACACCACATGAATGAAATAAGTCGTTAATATTACATATGTCACATGGAAAAAAAGTGAGAAGTGGAAGCCGTACAAAGATCATGACATTGAAGTAACAATTTATCAATTAAGTGATTAAGTTAACCTAATGTGAATCCACATAAAACTAGTGTGAATAAAATATTAAATAAATAGTGAGCATTACATACATAATCTTAGCATAATAAAGAAAATGAATAAGTAATATAACCTAATGAAAAATAATTGAGTTATGAGCCCCTTACATTAAGTTTTTGTTTCAATATAAATTATTTTAAAATCCATTAAAATAAATTAAAATTTATTATACTTCTATACTACAACCATATAGGTTCTTATAATATCATAAGTATGATTCATTTATAAAATTTCAACACCCATTTGTTAACAATTATTTTTTAAACTCATCATTTATGAGTGTTATCTGACACCCCAACATTTTATGATATGTATCTTTTAAAATAAATTTAATTTCTTCCATATTTTATGTATCACACAATAACAATCTTAAAAAAACAATGATATACAATTAAATAACATTATTTTTAACACGACCCTTATAACCTAGCCATTAAATTGGTGGGAATGAATAGTATTAACAAAATTATTAAATTTATATATTATATATTTAATTAAATATTTTTACATTCTTCCAAAAGATTTAATATGCATAAATTTAGAACAAATCCAATTTTACGTATAAAAGTTATAATTTTCTTAAGGTAGTTTTTCCACCTTTTAATGACGTATTTATTTTAAAAACAAATTTTACATTTTTATAAATTTTATTTGGCATAAAAAATCATTTTTTAAAGAAGAATATAAAAAATTTACTTTGGTTTAATTTTTTGTGTTTTTCTAATAAGTTTCATTTTTTGATGAATAGGGAAAAAACAGCATTTTAATTGAGAACTAACTTTTTATCTAAATAATATTAAATATTAAATTATATTTTAAATTGATTTTAATGTACCATCAGATAAATTATACATCTATTAATTCAATTTAGGTCATTGGAATCATTTTTATATTGAATTTGGATATAAAAAAATTTCAAACTTTAGAACATTTTCTCTTTAAAAACCTCTCTCCCCCTTTATGGGATAAATTTTAAATTAATTGTAACCATTTATGTGTTTTTAATTTTGAAAAATGTATTCAATATTTGGAATTATAATTTATAAATTTATTAAATAGGTCCCTTTTTTGGATAATATAAATAGTAAACTTTGTAATTTTAATTATCATGATTAAGGGTAAATCTGGTAATTAAGGGTAAAAATAATATTATAAATATGATAAAATTACCCTAAAACCTGTCTTAATTTTATTAGGTGCATGAGAGTTGACAAAAATTATCCTTTTTCTAATTTTATGTCCACTTGGAGCCACTTGAATTAATTTAATCCTTTTATAGTATTTTATTTTTATGAAAAGTCAAATATGTCATACTCATGCTTTTAATAAGTATTACATTTTTAATATGTGATTATTTAGAATAAATATTTGACAATAAATAGTAATATTAAATATAATATTTTTATAATCATCATAGTGATTTATTTTTAATTTTTAGTAAATAAATAATAATATTACAAGATTACACAATGATGATACAGTAATTTTTTAATTAATGAAAATATCACATAAGTGATTATAAAAATATTAAAATAAATATAATTTGAATTAATTAATATCATCCAAAAAAATTATAGATAAATTTTACATTTTATTTATGTGTTAAAATATTTTTTTCAAATATATCATGTTTTTTTAATTCAAAGTAATGAATAGGGTCAAAATTGACATTAATGTTATATTAAAATAAATAATATTTTAGTAAAAGATATAAAATTTCTAAAAACTAAAATTATTCCAACTGATTTATATATGGTTTAAAATGTTATCTATTATTCATTTATGGTTATTTTTTAATTTTATAGTAACAATATTGACCCTCAATGAGTAAAACTCAATGTTGTCACAGTAAGACTTAAAGGGATTAAATAAGGGTTAAAACAAAAAGGTAAGGGTAATAATGTGACCTAAAATTGTCTGAAAAATATTTTGTGAGATTATTTTGACCTATACTCATCTTATCTTTGAAATGAATCACTTTTCATCCATTTTAAATTGATGATTAATTTATGTTAATTTAATATTTTAAGAGTTTCCAAAAGTAGCCCTCACATAAATTATTGATGGGCACACACTCTGTCACTTATTCAAACCACTTTGAGACATATATATCAACCAAAATTAACATTTTTATCTTTTAAACATCCTTATAAAAATTCAGGATATTTTGGTCTTCCAAAAAGTCCAGCCCTAGATCCCTTAAAAAGAGATCAAAAGGATGTCCGCTGAAGAAGCGGTAATCATTTTTAGCAACTCATCCCAATTCATTTCTTCTTCAACTTTCTATTCATGTGTTGTTTTCATGATAAATTAATAAATATAGTATCTTCTATATTTATAAAGGTTATTTCAATTATGGTACAACAATATTCTACCTTTTATTCATACTATGAAAAAAAAAGTACTATGTGTGCGTACGTATGACTTTCCATCCCCACATCATAGTGCTATCTATTTTTCATCAAAGCTTTACATAGGTGGGTATGGTGATGGATATAATACTTATATATGATAATTATTATATGATATTTATTCTATAAAAATTAATATACCATCCACTTCTATACCTTTTCACCAATAAGGTAATGATACCATCGCTCGTGCATACGTACGACCTACCATATCCACAGCACTCCTCCCTTCACTTGGTTTCAGCTTCTCCTACTTTAAATTTCTCTTTCCCATTTCTCAACTGATGAAAATTTCTGGTGGAAATCTATGTCCCTCACTACCCCTCTTTCGGTCCAACCCAATGCATTGGACCTCGACTCTGGATCTGTGTACTGGAGCTCTAAACGGTTTGGGTCGGCATTGGTGGTGGCATCCGGTTTCTTTCATATCCACTACCCTTATTAGCCAACCCATCATGTTCGAATTCATCTTGGTCAGGCTTGATATAGATTTCATGTATACTTGGGATGGTGTTGGAGTGGGTTTGGTAGTGGTCTCGACTCATGTTCTTCATCAATGGTTTCCTTTTTATCTCCCATGCCTTACTCCTCGCTTTTGTGGGTCTAGTTTCTGGTGATTGTTCATATTCTCATATTATATGTAAGAAGTTATGGTCTAGTTTTCACTTGTTGGGATCATTCTTACTCTGGGAGCATGATTTTTTGATTTGGTTTCTCCGGTTTTTGTATTTTTTTCAACTTTCTGATGGTGGCATGTAGCTTTATCAACCCTGGTGAAAATTATGTGGTCTTGGAGTGGTCCCCTACCAAGGCCTCTTTTTCTCAACTCTGACCTGATGTCTTGATCCATCGCTCACTTCCCAGTCATTCTGGTGTGGTGGTCTTGAAGGAGTTTTTGGGAGGTGTGGTTCGAGCGATCTACGGTCTCTGGAAGTACAATTCGTATTTAATCCTCTCTCTTCAAAAAAAGTTTCATGGTTTATATATTTTTTTATGATGATTTTATTACATAAATGTGGGGGTTCCATAGTGGAGACATGAAGAAAACATTGATGAATTTCAATTACAAGGTGAAGAGGTTGAGGGATCTTCTGATTTTTTTTACATCAGTCCTTGGCTCTAGCGGTGATGGATAGCGATGACGATGATGGTGGTTTTCTAAGAAAATGATGGTGGTTGGTAGGAAACATGACTTCAAGTGTCACAGGTGGCTCGTGTCTTGAGGGAACTCAGGTTGTGTGTCTTTTTTGAATTTCAAATTTAGTCTCCAAATCTTGTAACTTTGAACTCCTTCTTGATTTCTATGGTTACCGCTTAACCTTAAAGCGGCTCTTTCAAAAATAAAAAAAATAGAATTTTCAATCAGTGATAAGATGATATAAGAGGATCACATATGATATCATAAATATTAATATGTTTCTGGTATAAATTAATTATATTCTTCAAACCATTATACATGAGGTTCAGATACGTACAAAGGAAATCATATCTAAGGTAAGGGATTTCTTAACTCAATTTTCATTCATTGTGTTAAATATCTATTTCATTTATTATGTTATGTGTGAAATGAATTTTAAATACATTTTTTTGTATTTCCACTTGTTTTATATGGATTTACAATGAAAACACATAATCTATTTATTTGATTAATGATATGATCTTTATAAGGGTTTATTTAAAAATCTCATTATTGTTTGATATTGATTATGTCTCCATTGGTGAATATTTTTCTTCTATGTCCATGTTTTCTGAAAATGTTTTTAAAAATGATTTTATTATTCTCAAATAATTGTTTAATCTCATTTTTAGCCCTTTTTTATTTTTTACAAAATGATTTAAAAGGTGTATTTTGTCTTTTTTATATGAGGTTATTTGAGACTCTTTTGGAAAAAAAATAGGGAAGGAATTTTTTTAAATTATATATCATGATAGTATTTTTCCATCGTCATGATGACTTAGTGATTTATAAATTACTTTATAAATTTTCTTAAATGTTTTCAAAAAAATTATTTCTTAAATAATTGTGAAGTATTTTAAAAATAATTGATTTCCAAAGTGAAAGATCATATTTTCCTCAATAAACATTTAATGATTTCATTAGGGTGTTTTCATCCATGTCAACACCATATGTTGAATCTTATTCTTAACTGAGGTTAATATCTTATGATATCATTTACCATCTTTTATTGAATGTATTATGATTCAATTTCACTATATATGTGCTATTTGGATACCATTCATAGTTTATGGTTAAATTATTAACATTTAATATCCTAGTTTTTAGTATGAATGTTTATTTTTTTTATGTTTTACCCCTTTCATTTGAGGATTGCATTGGACTTAGTAAGTGACAGGCAGGGCCTACTATAGCTACTCAATGCATTGGTAGGTCTCATGAGATAAACTATTTTTTGTATTGGCTGAGGCCTTACCCATTTATATATGGTTTCTTGGTTGAAGCCTTGATAGTATATTTATGATGTCCCACATTATGAATTCCATTGTTATGAGATTAGTTATATATATTCCATGTGATTATTTGATCATTATAATATCAATGGTAAATTTTCATTCCTATGTGACTATTTATATTCCATTATTTTATTATCATTTATTCTTTTCATGTTATGATAAATATTATGTTTAAATAGCTTGTGTTTCAGTTATTAACCTTTTCTTAATGTTTATGAGTATTTATTCATGTTAGATTTTTTTATACTATTACCCTTACTCAGCATTTGATCTCACCACTTTTTATGTTTTATTTTTACCAATATTCCAAGATGTATATTACAATTGACATGTATCAATAATTTAGGTGAATATTATTATTATTAGAGGAATAATTATGTTTTATTTTATAATTTCAATTATAATGTATGTTTCTAGTATGTATCTAGTTTTCCAAAACTATTAAAATGTTCTGTCCTTCGTGATGTGATTTCTTGTATAATATGCCAATGTATTAATGTAACCACTGACTCAGGGATATTATAGTCTGGGTATTTATAATTTATATCAAATAAAGTTTAGTAGAAAAATTGGGAACTATATTTATGAAAAAAATATATTAGAGAACATAACCCTTTAATAGAATTTGGAAATATATCCAAATAATCTAAGATTGTTATTTAGAGAATATTTCTACCTAAATTTTCAATTAAGGTTACGTGATTCACTAGTTTTGAGATTATACATTATGTTTCATAATTATATCATATAATCTAGTGTATTCTATTTTCTAGAAATGGCACCTAGCAGAAGGAATGGAAACTATATCAATGCATGTAAACCATGTAGGGATTTCCCTCATATGAAAGATAATGGTGTTGGATATAAAGTTGTAACTAGTGCTAAAAAACTTATAACTATTCTGGGATAGTTAACCCAAGTTATGATTAATAACCTTATTTGTATAGAGGAGCCTGGTCCATAATAAGGAATAAAAATGCTAGACCACTTCATGAGACAACAACCTCCACCATTCAATGGGGCTACAAATCCATTTGTTTTTTTAGGAATAGATAAAGTCCTTAGAAAGCATATTTCTCACTTTATGAAGTAATTAAATGGATAAGGTTATCATGGTAATTTATCATCTCCTAGGAGATGAGGATAAATGGTGGTTATTAATTCAAAACTCAGAGTAGGAGGAAGAAATAGAAAACATGTAATTGAAGGATTTTAAGGAACTTTTCTTGGAAAGATATTTCCTAAACAAACAGTGATTATTCAGGGAGAGACAATTCTTGAATTTAAGTCCAAAGGAGGAAGATAATTTTTCTAAATATGAATCCAAATTTACAAGTTTATTAAGGAATTATATGGATTTTGGTCATAATCCAAATAGAAAGATTGATTTATTCTTTAATGGACTTAATCCAGTTATTCAAAGGTCGCTAGTCTCTCAAATATTTTCATTATATGAGTATATAGTATCTTGTGCTATCAAGATAGAAATATTATTCTTCAAATCCAATGGTTCTGAAGGTAAACAAGAAAATATGAGTATTTAAGTTCAAAAAATTGATAATGGGGGAAAAGAAGGAATTTTCCACATGTGATAGCTATAGAAAGAAACATCCTGGTACTTGTATAAAGGGAATGGGAGTTTGCTATAAATGTGGAGAAAAAGGCCATAAGTCTAATAATAATAAGGGAAAGAAATAAGTAATTAATGTTTAGTGCTTTAGTTTTACGTAAATGGAGAATTATGAAAATGAATGTCCCAAGAGTCAATAAAATATAGCTCAGAAGAAACAAAGGGATCAAGTTCAATCTTATATTGTTACTACAGTCGAAGTAGAATGATTAATGTGATTTTCTTTGGATTCAAGAATCTAGTTGTAAAATTATTTTATCAAGGATAATTCTTGTTATAATAATCATGAGATATAGAATTATTGTATTGCAATAATTTTTATTTAATTATTAGAGAGAATATATTTAATGGTATTGATGACCAAGAGAATTTATTTAGTTATAAGTTTATCTTTTGGAAATCACATGATTGAGGAAAGATAGCCCTTTATATATTCTTTATGTTGAGATAATAATGAAAAATATATTTTTATAGAATAGTATTGGTGATTATGAAAGTGGTTAGTGTTTTGATGGTTTATGTTTTCTTTGTTGGGTTAACCATGTGTTTGGATTTAATAAATATACCTTTGGTTTTATTATTAGAATCATGTATGTTTTCATAAAGTTTTAAAGGTGATAAAGGTATTCATATATTTGGTATGTAACAAAAATATGTGCATTATTTTGTTTGGGTAAAATATGATATTGAGTCTATTTTGGAAATTTAGTGACCCTCCTAATAAATTTTTAAACAATGAATTTAGAAAGATGTATTTTGGATTAATCTTAAGGATGGAATGGATTAATTTTAACACTAGATATTATTGTTTGAAGTTAAAGTATAATTTATTGGATACTATATTCTAACCTTCTTGGTTTTAGTAAACACTTATAGAATGAAGAAAATATTTGTAGACCTTATGATTCATTAAAAATGATTCGTGCATAAAAATTTATCTTGAATATCCATCTCCAGGTGTATGAAATGAAGTTAAAATAGATCAAAGCACAACTAAAGGATGAGATTATTATCATTACATGGGAGTTAATCAAATAAGTTTATTATCTCAAGTTATTACCTGAAGGATCCCCTTGACTCTATGGAAATAATTTTGTAACAAAAACATTATACGTTTACCTTTCTTTCTGCTAAATCAATAGCCTTTTAACTAATCACAAATGTATGGTTCTATGAAGGTTAATTTTATAATGAACAAGTTCAATATCACTCCCCATCATAACTTAATAGTTAAATTTATCTTCAATGTCCAGGTTTTCACTTCCCACTAATTTTACCCTATTAGAAAGTCAAATTTTTTATGACCTTCGCATTTCCTTTCCATCTTATTAAGGGGATGTTTTAATAACCCTGTTTTTGATGTAGGTTTCCCACAAAGGAATTTTCAAGTATCAACCTTTGATTTTTGAAGTGAAATTTCAAATTGTGAGGACAAAATTTATTTAAGGAGGAAAGAATGTAACGCCCTAAGATTTTATAATATATATATTTTTATATAAATTTAATTTCATCGATAGCATACATTGCGCACAATACCAAGCTTAAATGAACAATGATATACAATTAAATATAACTATTTTAACACGACCATTATAACCTAGCTGTTAAATTAGTGGGAATGAATAGTATTAAGAAAATTATGAAATTTATATATTATATATTTAATCAAAAAAATTTACATTCCTCTAATAAATTTAATATTTATAATAAATGAATAAATCAAATATAATGTATAAAATTTATATTTTTTTAAAGGTAGTTTTGCCTCCATTTAATGGTGAACTTATTTTAAAACTAAATTTTCACATTTTTATAAATTACATTTGAAAAAATAAAATTCATTTTAAAATAGTATTATAAAAATTTATTTTGGTTAA
Source organism: Viscum album (assembly GCA_963277665.1). Taxonomy (NCBI): domain Eukaryota; kingdom Viridiplantae; phylum Streptophyta; class Magnoliopsida; order Santalales; family Viscaceae; genus Viscum; species Viscum album. The sequence goes on along the minus strand of OY728138.1, from coordinate 631,329,957 downwards.
ATTTTTGGTATTTTTCTGATAAGTTTTATTTTTTGATGAATAGTGATAAATATTGCATTGTAATTAAAAACTAACTTTTCATCTAAATAATATATAATGTTAAATTATTTTTTAAACTAGTTTGAAAGAAAATTTTGATCTATTATACATCTATTAATCCAATTTAGTTCATTGGAATCATTTTTATATTAAATTTGGATATAAAAACATTTCTATCTTTTGAATCTTTTCTCTTTACAAATTCGTTTTCTTTCCCCATCTACCAGATTAATTTTAAATTAATTTCATAAATTTATATATTTAGAATTTTGAAAAATGGAATCCATATTTTTAATCTAAAGTTATAAATTAAGTAAATTGGTCCCTTTTATTTTTGGACAATATGAATAGTAAACATAGTAATTTTAATTACCATGGTTAAGGGTAAATCAAGTAATTAAGGGTAAAAAATAATATTATAAATATTATAAAATTACACTAACACTTGTACTAATTTTCTTTTTTGTGTTATTTTCAACAAAAATCATCCTTGGGACAATTTTATGGAATATTGGAACCACTTGTATGAATTTCATCCTTTTATATTTTTTTATTTTAATAAAATTCAGATATGTCATACTCATGTTTTTAATAAGTATTTAATTTTTAATATTTCATTATTCATAATTTATCTTTGAAAATAAATAGTTATTTGAAACATAAATTATTATATTCATCATGGAGATATATTTTTAATTTTTGGGAAATAAATAATTATCTTAAAGGCATACACAATGATGATGTAGTAATTACTTAATTAAGGGAAATATTAAATAAATGATTATAAAAATATTAAAATAAATATAATTTGAGATAATTAATATCATCTAATAATTTTATAGGTAAATTATATATTTTAATTATTTTTTAAAATATTTGGTTCGAAGATATCTTGTTTTATTGATTTTTTTTAAAAGACAAAGAAGTGAACACTGTCAAAATTGACATTAATGTTATATTAAAATAAATATAATTTTATTACATGATATAAAATTTATAAAAAAATTGAAATTATTCCAAATGATTTATATAAGTTTTAAAATGTTATCTATAATTCATTAATGGTTATTTTTCATTTTATAGTAACAATATTGACCCTCAAAGAGTAAAAATCCATGTTGTCACGGTAAGTGTTAAAGGTATTAAATAAGGGTTAAAACTAAAAGATAGGGGAAATAATGTAATCTAAACATAACTAAAAATTATTTTATGAGATTATTTAGAACCATAATCACCTTATATTTGAAATAAATCACTTTTTCGTCATTTTACATTGAAAATTAATTTATATTAATTTAATATTTTGAGAGTTTCTAAAAGTGCTCATCACCTCAATTATAATAGGGCACCTCCTCCCTCACTTCTTCACACCACTTTGAGACTTATATATAGACAAAAACCTACCCATTTATCCTACCAACATAATTATACATGTTCTAGAGATACTTTTCTTCCAAAAAGAACAACCTTAGATCCCTTAAGAAGATATCTAAAAGAATTACACTGATAAAGAGGTAATCATTTTACCAACTCATCCAAGTTCATTTCTTCTTCTACTTCCTCTACATGTGTTATTTACATGATAAAGTAATAAATAAATTATCATATATATGATTATATGGTATTATGATTATGGTACAACCATATTCAACCTTTTAACCTTCTTTTGAAAAATGAAAGCATCAGGCATGCGTGCGCACAGCTTACCATCTCCACATTATGGTGTAACCTGTTTTTTATCACCACGCTACTTGGATGGGTATGATGGTTTAAATAATAGATATATGTAATTATAATGAAATTATATTGATTATAGAAAAATTAATATATCATCCACTTCATTACCCTTCCACCAATAATGGAATGATACCATCACATGTGCATACGTACAGTCTACTGTCTCCACGACGCAATGTGATTTATTTTCCATATTCATAATTAAATAATGATTATAAAAATTTATATAATGAATAAATATGATATATATGACCTTAATATCATTATATATATTATGTATATATATTCTATGCACAAGAATCTGGACTTACATGATTAAACGTGCATACAAAAATGAAGCAGTGAACACCCGAAGCAAGGGTAATAACAAAATATTATTAATAAACGGGTGATAAGATGATATAAGATAATCACATATTATATCATAAATGATAATATGGTTCTGTTATAAATTAAAAATATTCTTTAAACCATTATATTGGAGGTTCATACACATACAAAAGAAATATGACATACGGTAAGGGATTTCTTAAATCATTTTTCATTCATTGGGTTAAAATTATATTTCATTGATTAGGTTATGTGTGTAATTAATTTAAACTATATTATATTTTAATACTAATTGTTATATGTGTATTTAAAGAGGAAACACATAATCGATTCATTTTTTTAATGATGTGATCTTTGTAAGGGTTTATTTCAGAGTCTCATTATTATTTGATATTATTTATGTTTCCACTAGGGAATATTTTTCTTCCATGTCCATGCCTTCTAAAAAAATTAAAAAATGTTTTTAATATTCTAAAATTATTTTTTAATATCATTTTTAACCATTTTTTTACTTTTCACAAAATGCTTTTAATGGTATATTTTTTTCATTTTCTAAACAAGGTTCTTTGAGACTCCTCAGAAAAAACACAGATGGAATGTTTTTTAACTTATAGAGAATGAAGGTATTAGTCTACCATCATGATGATTTAATTATTTATAAATTACTTTAAAATGTTTCTCAATTATTTTCATCTAAAATTTTTTATTTTATAACTGCACAGAGTTTTAAAAGTAAGTGATATTCGATGTGAAAAGGGATATTTTCCTCAATAAATTTTCAATGATTTTATTAGAGTATTTTCATCTATGTGAACACCCTCTATTGAATATTATGATTAATTGAGGTTAAACACTTATGATATCATTTACCATATTTTATTTGATTGATTATGAATCAGTTTGACTGTGGATGTTCTATTTTGATACCATTCATATTTTATGATTAAATTATTCACAATTTGTATGCTAGTTTTTAATACGAATGAATATGTTGTTTATGTTCACCCATTTCATATGGGGAATTAGTTGGACTTATTAAGTGACTGGTGGAGCCTGCTATAGCCCCTTAATTCATCGGTAGGTCTCATGAGATAAACGTGTTTGGGTATTGGTCGAGTCCTAACCCATTTATGTATGGTGTCTTAGCCAAATCCTTCATGGTATTTTTATGATATCATGGATTATATATTTCCTCATTATGAGATTAGTTATTGATATTCCATGTGATTATATGATTATTATAATGGCTATGGTTAATTTTCATTCTCATGTGATTATTTATATGGAATTATTTGAATATCATTTATTCTTGCCATATTATTCTCAAGATTATGGTTAAATGGATTCTGTTTTAGTTATTCACCTTACCTTAATGTTCATTATTATTTATTCAAGATAGATTCAACAATATTCTTACCCTTAATGAGAATTTCATATTAGAACATTATTATGTTTTATTTTTTCCAAGATGCCAATATGTATATTATGATTGACATACAAGGAGAAGCTGTGAGAAAAATTATGTTCTTAGAGGAATTATTATGTTGTACTTTATAATTTCTATTATAATGTATGTTTGGAGTGTGTATCTGGTTTTCCAAAACTACTAAATAGTTTAGTCCATTGGGATGTGATTCCTTGTATAATTTTCCAATGTAATAAAGAAACCACCAACTATGGGATACTAGGGTTGGGGTCTCTATAGTTAATTGTTTAATTTTTTTTGTAATTTTTTGTTTTTTATTTTAGATCCTTGTATCATGATCGTAGTTACATAATATATAAAACCTTAATCATATATTAAGTATTATATTTAATCATTATATACACTTTTTATACTATTCATATAAGTGGTGAAGAAAAATGAATTACACCACTTCATGGAGATGGTGGTCAATACGTACGCACAAGTGATGTTTCCACATTTTTATGGATGGAACAACAAAATAAGTTACTTTTATAGTAGAATTATTATATCAAATATATTATTTAATTATATAATTATTTATATCCATGAAAAAGAAGAAATGAAAAACAAATCACATCTCTTCATAGAGGTGGTTGTCCGCAAATACGCATGAGCAGCATCACCGTTTCTCAATGAATGGGAAGGTAAGAAAGTAGATAAGATATTATAATTAAATAAGAATAATTATTTCATAAATTTTATAGATATATATATATATATATATATAAATTAATTCTATCATAATAACCAATCAGGAATGATGGTGATGTAAAATGAATTGACTCTCTAAGTAGAGGTAGTAGTCCACACATATGCCTGAGTAATACTTTCATTTATCATTGGATGGAAACGAAGTGAAAATGGTTATTCCATAATCATAATAACATATTATTATATTTATGATACAATATTAATTATTTTAGGATAGTTATAAAATATTTATTTGAATTATATGAAGAAGAAAAATTTGAAAGAGTTTGGTAAGATGATTACCTCATATTTGAGATACCTCCTTTGGCTAACACCTTAATCCTTCATAGGATAGTAATAGGGTAGGACCTTGATCTCAAGAAAAATTTTAAAGAAGATAATAAATTATTAGCTAAGGAAATAATTGATCTAGAAATCTCAAACATTGTGAATAATTGAGATAGGAGGTTCTCTTTTATAAGTGAGGAGAGGATGCACATGGAATTACATAAATGATTTAAAAAAAATTAATGTCTTTATCAAGTAAAATGAATCCAAATATCCATGGATATTATATTATAAGAGTATAAAAATATACTACAATAGGTTGGTTGAATTTTAGTTTATAAAAATTTAAACATAAAATTTTCCCCAATATGTTTAATAACTTTTATGAGATAAAATATTGTACTAATGTACTTTGTAACTAGAGTAAGAAATAGCTTATAAGAAACAATATGAAAATTTCTAAAAATATGAATAGTAGAATAATAAATGTTTTAGAAATAAGTAATAAAGTAATAAAAATTATATTAAATATGTTATCAAACATACAGAAACCTTATTAATAAAGTTCTACACTTCTTTTCCAAGTGTTATGGAAGTGTGTGAACATGATATAAGGATTCAATGATTATATACCAATAATAAGGCTTGTTTTCTGATCCTAGGAATCCCTCAATCAGAATAATTTGAAAAACTCTATTTATGTATCCCTAGGAACCCTTGATCAAACCGATTAGACTATCTATATCTCTCTATCCCCAAGATCCCTCACCAGATCGAGAAGACAATTAAAATTAGATAAATATTAAGTCACTTAAAAATAAAACCACACAAACGATGCCTTAAGAAAACTCTATAAAGATTATAGAATAAGCGCTCTTAATAACAAGATGTTACAACACTTTGATCCAAAACTTTAGATAGCATATCAACATAATCTTATTATCCTTCAAGGTTGTGGTTTATTTATAGATAATATTTAGTATTAAAATTTCTTACTTATCTAGATCAATTTAAATGTCATAATAAAATCTTCTACTTCAATTAATGAGTTTAGTATAACATCATCCTATATGATTATCATTATGTATTTCACTATTATATATCAACTAATATTCTATCTAATATAAATAAAATATTTTTTTAGTGAGCATTATAAGTCTTCATGTATTGGGCTTAATAAATGGTCATCCTATAGACTTATTTGTCTTTTTAGGATGAAGTATGTATGGTAAAAATTCTATTACTTATTCAATGGACTTCATAGTACTCCATCAAATGGAGTTCATAAAATACTATATTATTCACTCTTTGTATGCATATTTTCAATGTACATTGCACATGTTCATCTATAATACTTTATATATGTCCATCCAATAAATCAATTATTCTCCATCTATTATAATAATGGAAATTAATATGAACAAACTTTATTAAATTAGATAGATAAATGTTAGAAACATATAAACATCTAAAGAGTGGATTGGGGTTTTAAAAGTATGGTTATAAAGTGATCTTTTGACTCAACAATATCCCCTTTTAAAAAAATCACAATGAATAGAACTTTAGAAAAAAATTAAATTCCAACATTGAAAGACTTACTTCTTCTTACTAACATAACTTTAGAGTGTTCTTAAATTATCCCTTTTATATTCTAATAAAATTAATGAACTTTTAATTTCTCCCTTTCTCCCCATTGGAGATTTTTGAAAATTACTTAAGGGAAATAAATATTTGATAGAAATAAATTCATGAAATGTTAGAGACACACTCTACCAAACAATTTTATGTAACAAAAATGATTTACGTAAATATTACATAAAAATCTGTAGTTTTATAAGATAAAAAAATATTCCTCCAAATATTGTAAGAAAAAATTACTACAACATTTAAAGTGTTCAAGAAAAAGAAATCATTATCAGACAAATTTTTAACAATAGTATTCATCTTTCTTAAATCATTTTGGATATCTTATGAGTCTAATACTATTATATCAATATTTGACCCATTTTATTCTAGCACCTCAATTTTTTATTCTTCTTATAAATATAAAAGTATTGTTGCATGGTAAGATACTTAAGATCATTAATGGAACTTGTACAGTCCCGAACTTCAATGTTGATGTTATCGGCATACATAGAGAATATTTTAATTACCCTATTAATTTCAGTAACCTGTTAATCAAAGAGCTTCATATCTCATTCAGTGTTTTTTGTCTTTATTATAATATTTTTCTTTCTAAACTCTATCAAATATTTTCCCTTAAATTCTTTACATTTTGAATCATTTTGAATAATGGTTTTAGTGGTTTTATTGAGGTAGATTGAACCTTAAATCACCTCAAATATTCTATGAATTTACATACATCAAGCCTGGATATCTAGAAATATTTTGATAATACCTTTAAGTATCTTAATTAAATTATTGATGTAATTCATTTTAATATCATTACTTTTTGATCTTTTATAAGGATCAATGTTACTAGAATAACTGAGGACTTCTGGAAAGATTGATTCTCTTAACTTTGAAGGTGTAGTCTCTTCTCTATCGATGAAATGGGACTGATATATTTCTATAATATCTACTTATTTATCATTAAGATAACATTAAAATGTATTTTATGTAATTTATTGATTTTTAAATACTGAAGAATATTATTCCTAAGAGTTAATATTGAATTCTTCTTCGAATTGAGATGATAATGAGGTTGAAGTATGAGCAGGGGATTCATCAACATACAAGGATATTTTTAATGATTTAACATCCTCATATTTCATATATAACACATTTATATTACCTATAACTCTAGAATTATTGATGGGATGAGAGGATATTTTTTAAACATACTTTTATTTTTAAACTGCATCGTCAATAACTTTACCACCACCTTGATCATCATCGACTTCATTTTTTATGAAAAAATTCTTACCCTTGTCATCACCAATGGAAATAGAATTAACATCATCATAAACTATCAAAAACCTACCAGAGGATCATTTGGAGGGAAAAAAAGGATAAACCAATACTAGAACCTTATATTCCTTCACAATAACATCATTTGGAGTATTTTCCTTTCCAATCCTTTGAACTTATGTATGATATTTCTCAATTTTCTAAATGCAATGCCTAACTATTTTAGATCTCTTTTCCTTCATAGCTTATTTCTTATTCTTTTCTTACTCTTTAAAATTATCAAATAATATCTCTTTGAAAGCCTTATCTTTTAATAAATCAATCCCAAAAGAATAAACTTTACCTTTATTTTCACTTTTCTTCTTCATTAACTCATAGAATGCTTAATTAGACATTCACTTCATCTTCATCTTTGGAAAGTCATGATATTTACAAGAAGAATCCCCATCCTTCATCATTGTATGAAATTTTTCCTTAAGGGTCTGAAATTTATAAGTCCTTAAATATTTTTTATACTTAACTAAAAACTTTTTCAAAATATTGATGTAAATATTTATTATTTTATTAATTTTCTCATTATTGAAATAAGTTATTTTATATCTAATCATAACAAATTAATTACTGATTTTTTTATTAAATTATGATGATAACAAATACTTTATTGATAAAATTTAGGTAAAGAATAATTTTTAGATTAAATTTTATAGTTTTGATTGCTTTTTTGTGATCTTGTGTCTGTATGAGTTGAAAATTTCATAAAGAAACATAATTATCAATTACTTGATGCCTCAAAGATTGATTCACGTTTTGGAACAAAATTATGAGGGTTGGAAACCCTAAAAACAAACAATTTGGGCTTAGAATTAAGTTACTTATATATTTTTGAGTTTTTTAGAGAAAATTTGTGGTTTGGGGCTCAGAGTTTTAGATCTTAGAAATGAAACCTTGGCTGCATGGTTAGCATAAAGGTGTGTGGTTTAAGAAACTATGTGGTAGGTCATGGGAAACCATGTGGGAATTTTGAAAAAAAAATAACAAGAATATCAAATATTTATTTCATTCTCTATTAAACTATGTTTCATTATCATTAAATGTTTATGGATTGGGGTATTTCCACCTATAATGGTGGTTTACTTTTTGGAAAACTATGCGGCCAAACCCTACAGCCCATTAAAAGTGGGAAAATAAAACTTTTACTTTATGGGTTCTAAGAGGGAACCCTCTCTATTATTCCTCCCTATCACACTTGTGTCCAAGGGGATATCCCCCATATTCTACCCCTTTTTTGGAGTGTGTTCCATGGTAATTTTCAATGATGACGTGAGGTAGGGGTCCATCTCTATCCACCTATCTCTTCTACTTATTTTCCTGACTGATTTGGAATTTTTTTCATTTTAAGTTTAAAATTGAGATTACACTGGAGTAATATGGATTCCATTTTAAAAGGAAATTTTGTAAAATCTTGGAAGAAGATATCCTAAGAAAATGTCTCCCAGTTTCCACTTTTCATTTCATACAAGGTAAATCATGCCATGAATTTTTTTATTCTTTTTCTTAAATTAAATTTTATAATAATATAAATGGTTCTTGTGTTTAAGTATTTCATTGGGAGTAGTTTTGGGAGTCCCCTATGGGCCTCCCAGGAGGTTTTATTTTCAATTATTATGTGTTGTGATAACCTGTGGATTTTCCTAGATTTATGAAATTTTCAGGTTTAATTAATTAATTAATTATAATTCTTATAGAAAATTAATTATGAAATATTGGTGTGAGTTAGGGGCTAAAGACATGGAAATTAGATTAGTTGGTATAGGAAGTGGTTGGGAGGGATTTGACAGGACTTCGTAGCTACTTCTATCCCTTGGTGTTAAACTGTAAACTTTTTAATAAAGGTAGGTGGTCTTGTTTACTTTCCCTATGGGATTTATGTTTGTTTATGTTGCATATGGTTTCTCAAGCACACCACTGATGGTGGTGTCCTGGGTTTTTTAATAAAATAAAATGTATTAATTTAATTAAAATGTTTAATTAGAATGGTTAATCTCTAAGGGTCGTGAACAACCCTTGTGATCTAGCTTGTCGCCTCGATCATCAATGGTCGAGACCAAGACTTTTAGACATTGGATGGTCAATATATATCTTCTGAGGTGAGTCCAAACAAATGATATCCATTATCCCATGCATGGGTACTTGATACACTTCCAAGATGAATTTAAGGGTGGTCTTAGTGACATTAGGCCATGAAGGAATTTTATGGCCTTCTTCATAGACTCTTATCCATTCTGTCACATTGAGATTACAATGGGATGAGTGACCCTCTGATGTTCGATATGACTAGGTCTAGGTGGATGGTCTTTAAGAAAACTAAGAATATATTGGGTGACTGGACTGGCCCGGAGTGACATTATATACTGATATAGGTCATAATCCATCTCTTGAATATTTCATATAAGGTGAGACCCTGAGAAGTTGGAAGGATACTCAGTAGCCGCTAGCATATGGGGAGGAGAACATGAGGTCATGAATTATTCTAGTATATTTACTATTTAGTGTGACTCAGAGATGGAAATTAAGATGTGGTATAAAGGAATTGATTTTATTTTTGTCCAATTATTATGGGGTTGGTAGATTAAAAATTTATTAATGTGTCAGACCTTGTGATGGATGTCGGGTCAGTACATCAAGAACTATTGATCAGTTAGTAATTACAGTTCACCAAGGTTATGGGATCATTGTCCTAGTTTTCATTTTTATGGTTTTATTTAATTTTCACATAGAGTGATGCACATGTGGTTTGGATTTTTTGATTTGGGGTTTATAGAATCTGTATCTTTGGTATTTGTAAAGAGGCCAGAGATTTTATTTTGACTCATGGTATATGGATGTAAGAGGTATCTCATTCATCATACCAGACACATAAGATTCACATGACATATGGGCCTGCTAGTGTTTTATTTCACTAATAATTGAGGGACAGTTGTTTTAAGTTTTTGAAACCACTCCTATGGTGTTTGATGATATATATACTTTATGGAATTATACTCAATGGGGTTGAATTTTATAGATATCTTTTTCTGATATAAGTTCATGTGGATCTACATTGATATGATCAATGGTGAGGGTGATGACTTAGTCCTCGTGAACAGGAGGTGTGGTTACCTTAGTGGGTCAATATGGAAAAGGGTTCCATAACATTTGGAACCCCTTATTGTTTTTTTTATGTAGGATTAGTTATTTAAAGTTTCATTAAAAACCTATATGGTGTTTTCTCAGATAGCTTGGAATATAATTCTACTTAATTACATTGTGTGTGTTCGTTTCCCTTGATACAAATCATCTAGGGTGATGTCATCGGTTAATGGATGAGTTCTATGGTGAGTTTAAATTATCCAAGGAGTAGTATTATGTATATATGATTAGATAGGATGGGTTCCCTAGTTGGTAGTGGTGATTTTGGTATATGATTTTTTCATGTGTGGGGCCATGAGACTAGGTTTTTTGGCACGTGTGTTATTGTAGGTTATGACCAGATCATGGATGATTCCTCATGAGTTTTGACCAATCTGATACCTGAATGGTAGGTAAATATTGTCATACCAAGTAACTCTAACATGATATGTCACCCATAGGGCTAGGTGGTAGACATAGAGAGCTTTAGCTATGACTCAGACGCAGATTGATTCAATGGTTTAAATTTTTGGAGGCTAAACCATGATTTGATTTAGCACAGGGTTTGTGTATTAATTAGTTTCACGAAGCATAAGAGGTTATTTGGATGCCCTGATCAAAGAAGTAGAGTATTATAAAGATAAGGCAGAATCTGCAAAGTTAGTAACTCCAGGAAAGGGAGATATGGAAGGTAGTAAGAATGATGATAATCAACAGCAAGAGGAAGAAGAAGAAAATGTCTTGTATGATGAGGAAGAATCCTATGAGAGGAATTTCCTTGAGGAAGGACAAGAAAAGGAGAAACCAGATGAAGACCAGATTATTCAAGTTTCTGAATCTGAGGAAGTATCTCCTGATGAGGAACCAATTCCGAAAGCTGCTAAGGGGAAGCAAGTTATCATGGAGACACCTATAAAAGATGTCATCAAGAAGAAAGAGGTTGGTGGTACGTCTAGAAGAAAGCTAGTGCAAGTTGAGGAAGAGCCATCTCCAAGAAAATTATCTGATTCAAAGTCATCATCTCATGGTCATGATTTTGTGGTAGAATCTCTGAAGAAGTTGGTAGACACCATTCTGTTTTTTCCAACTACAGATTCTAGATGCCAGATGTTGCAACAAAGTATGAATCATAAATCAGATTTTGTATCCATGGTCATGGATAAGTTTATATATATTGAGGCCGACCATAAAAGTTTTCTTATCAATTATGATGTGCATAGAAAGTCTTGTAGAAAAATAACTCTGTGGTCTAAGGGAGTTTAAGAAGACTTGGCCATCTTTGATAATTTTCAAAATGATGTGAAAGAAGCTTTTGACACAGAGGATAAAAAGACTAAGAATATTCAAGATGAGATGATTATTGAGCAGAGTTCTCAGATTCAACAAGTGAAGGAACTAAATGAAAAGGCAGATTCTCTGGCTCAAAATTTTATAAGTGATATAAATATCCGGATCGATCTTGAGAAAAGACTGGTAAACCAAGATGAGTTGGTGAAGATGCAACAAGATGCCTTAAAGGCTCAGGCAGAAGCTTTAAAATTTCAAGAGGAAACGATCTCAGCTTTGGAGAGACAAGAATAGGAAGACTAAAGAGACATAAAGAAGCTCAAAACTTTGTTAAAGAAGCTGATCCCGAAGGAAAAGGAATACAAATAAACTCACTCGGATCTTTTGTTGTAATTGTCTTTTCCTGTAAATTTTTTTTCCAACTCTAATGAAAATTTAGGTGCTTGTATTTTGTTATGTACTAATGTTTCAGGCACCATATTTTCTTTTCCATTCCCTTCAATTATTTTTGAAAATCACAAAGGGGGAGAAGTAAAAAGAACTACTCCTAAGGGGGAGAATGAAAAAAGAACCACTAAAAAGAGGAAAAAGAAAATTTTAAAATATCCTTAAAGTAAGGGGGAGTTTCTCACTTTGAAGTTTTTCATTCCCATGATAATGAAAACTCCACTCCAGAAATTCAGAATACAATCCTTAGAGTTTCAATGTCTAAGGGGGGGTTAGTTGTATTCACTTTCATCCGTTAACAAAGGGAGATAAGTTTTAATTTCAAAGTCTAATGAAATTTTTCAAAGACCTTATATTATTTTTCATAAGGATGTTTGTGCTTTTCAAAAAGGGGGAGATTGTTGAGTTAATAAGGTTTTCCTTATGAATTTTCTATTCCTTATTGTTTTGAAAATCACAAACACCTTATACGTAAGAAAATATATATTTTACCTCCATAAGGAAAATTTGATTCCTTAAGGAAATCTACCCTTACCTAGATTTTCTTATACATAGCAATATTTTTCTTAAGTACAAAAATCGGATTCTTAACCAAAATCATGGAATCATATAATGAAAAGTATTGGAGTATTCTGTTTTTAGGATCCGAATTCTGGATGTGAACTATAATGAAGTTCCACTCTGAATTATGGATACGAACTTTCATGAGTTCGACTCCGAACACATATGAAGTTCGACTCCGAACTCTTATGAAGTTCGACTTCGAACTCTTAAGTAGTTCGACTCCAAACTCTTATGAAGTTCGACTCCGAACTATCAAGAGTTCGACTCCGAACTCTTAAGTAGTTCGACTCTGAACTCTTATGAAGTTCGACTCTGAACTTTCATGAGTTTGAATCCAAACTCTTAAGTAGTTCGACTCTGAACTCTTATGAAGTTCGACTTCGAACTTTCATGAGTTCGACTCCGAACTCTTAAGTAGTTCGACTCTGAACCCTTATAAAGTTCGACTCCGAACTTTTACTAGTTCGACTTCGAACTCTACAAGTTCAGATTCCGTAATCTGGTGAAACCAGACTCCAAATTTCCTTAGAAATTCAGACTCTAGACTTCTACAGATTTTAGGTTCTGAATTTCTATAAAACTGAATCCGAACATTTTTTTATAGACTCCGAATTTCTTTTTGGTTACAATCCGAACTTTTAATTTGCTTACACTCCGAACTTAGTATGGCTTTTTCTTACAAATTCTCCATTAAAAAATGATGTCGTGCATTCAGTTATACATGGTTTGTTATTAAATGATGTCATCTATTCTGTTTCAAACTAACCGTTGGTTGAGTTACACGTGTACAGGTCCCTCCAAATTTTAAGGAAAATATGACCGTTGGATAGGGGGCCGAATGATCCTATAAATAGTAGATCATTTGAAAGAGCTCAGATGTATAGAAACGAGTTGATCAATCTAGAGACCACATGCTGTTAAGGTGATTTCTAGAGATAGAATCTTTTCATGCTTTGTGCGTACTGAACTGCTCGTTCAGATTGCTTCGTGTGACTCTGAATGTTGGTGATTACATTTGAGGGCTTCCGGGGATAGGAAGATAGAGGTGCCGACTTACTTGAAGTTTGAGGGATTCCTTGCTAAGGAAGATAGAGGTTCCAACTACCTTGAAGTTGAGGACTTTCGGGGATAGCAATACAAAGACTCTGATCTTCGTATCGAGGGCTTACCCTGGTGTGGGTAAGACAGACTTTCTTGAAAGTATAAATCAAGGGACCTTTATCCAAGGTTGTTGGATACCCTTCTCTTAGGGTTAAAAGAGTTATTGTTTGTTACTTGTAGTTGTATTTCTTGTTTGTATTTCCGCTGCATATTGAATTGTAAGGAAAGTATAACATTCTTATATTTCCTTACACTTGTACTCTGATTCATTTAGATTCTATACGCTTTAGGGTAGAATCTCATATTATAAACTTTAGTTAAGTTTAAATTTCCGGATCCATATATCCGGAACCTATTTTTCAGAATCACTTTCCTGATTCAAGAAAGTGTGTAGAATTAGAAGTTTGTAACTTCATTCCTTATTCCAATTTCCAATTGGAGTTAGAGGTGTTGTGAATCTGCTCAGTTTAACTTTGTTAAACTTACATCTTTCCTTACTTAAGGAAATTTTTAAAGTGTACAATTCACCCCCCCCCCCTCTTTTATATTGAGCATCTACATCATTATTTCGATCCTACATCAATGTGTCACCCTTTACATGTATTTTTCAAGAGATGTGGTTTTAGGGGTTGTTATTATGTGATCATGGCTCGTGAGGAGCATTACATGTTTGGAAATGGGACCTAGTGAGTTACATTCTAGTTTGTAACTCAAGTATGAGTATTTTTAGTCATGCTAGCCATTATGTATGGTGATGGATGGGGCATGGTCCATGGTGATCAAGAACTTATTATGGTAGTGCAATGACAAGGATGATCCTATAGTGGGGAGCGGGATGTCAACCATGATCTTGTGGCCCTTATATGGGAAGGGTAATGGGAGTGAGATTGATTTATGGGTGGTCATTTTATTATTTTGATGACTCTGGATAAATGGATCGGGTGTACGAGTAAGGGTATTAGGATTATGAAGGTTTTAATATGATCTGAATGGATTTTGTATCAGTTTGGTGTGGTATGATGATGTAAATGGATAGTGGATGGTTTATTCAACCTTATCTTTATTCTTAGTTTTCAAAGATCAGGTGTGTGAGCATAGGTATTCCTTTCATCCTCTTTGATACAGATATATTTCATTATCAATTTATTCTAAGGTTCTAATTTTTTATTCAACATTATCTTTATTCTTATTTTTCAAAGATCTATAAACTTTATCATAATATTTATCTTTCTTAGCTGTCGATGTAGTTATTAAAGAAAAATCAACATGATTCTTTTTCTTCTCCCTATCAAAATATATTTTTAACCTACTCTGATATTTTATGATATTTCTAATAATATTATCCAAAATCAACTTAGTTAGATGTTCAATATCATCAATCATTGTACTCTAAGATTCTCATTCTATCCGAATAATGTAAAAAAAAATCTGTCAACTGCTCATCAGAATACATTCTTTCACCAAGAGATTGAAACCTATTAACAATACTCATGAAACATTGATGAATCTGAGTGATTTACTCAACTAATAAGAAATAAAACACATGATAATCAACTTTTAACATGGATCTTTTGATTTTTAATACTTTCGAAGATCCAAAATGAGTAACTTTGAACATTTTCCATATATTTTTTGTTGTTTCATCAAATGAGATCTAACTATAAAAATTTATTACCGTAGAATACACCAAAGTATTTCTCACATGATAGTTCAACTGATATTCTGCATTTACTTCTCTAATAAAAGATATAACTTCTTTATCATGAATCTTATAACTTCAAGTAATCATAAAAAAATTTCCAACCCTTTTGTTAATAAAAATATTCTTCACTCTATCATGCCATTATTCATAGTTAGCACCATCGATGATTTTTGGCCTATTAGGATGAAGATTATAAATTTTTCCAAAAGCTAAACCTACCATTTCAAGATAAAATACTCTTATCTACACACATTTTTAGTATAGATGGCATATAACATTTAGAGACCTACTCTGATAAAAAAATGATTCATTATAAGAGTATGTAAATATAATTCAATTAGTGGGTGAATTATTATCATTAAAATTTTAAATATACAATTTTTCACAACACCTTTAATAAAGATTATCAGAAAAAAAAATTATAAAAATACACTTTGTAGCTAGGGTAAGAAACAATTTATAAAAAATAATATAAAATTTTATTAAAATATGCATAATGGAATAATAAAACTTACAGAAACAAGTAACAAAGTAATATAACTTTTATTAAATACAATAACAAACTTAAAAAAACATTAATAAAAAATTTATACACTTTAACCTCAAGTGTTAATGAAGGATATGAACCAGACTTAAGGTATCAATGATTATATATCTATAGTAAAGTCTTTATTCCAAGACTAGGAATCCCTCAATCATAATGATCATAAAAACTCAGTTTCCCTATCCTCAGGATCCATCTATCAAGTCGATCAAACTAACTTTTTTTCTCTATCCCTAAGATCCATTAATATTCTATATAATAAAATCAATTAGAATAAAGAAAAAATTAAGGAATTTAAAAACATAACATCCCAAATGATGCCTTAAGAAAATAATATAAAGAATAAAAAAGAAGATATCTTGGTAACAAGATAATATAACACTTTAATCAGTAACCTTAGATTGCATATCATCATCAGCTTATTCTCCCTAGTGGTTGTAGTCTATATATATACAAGCTCTAATGGTTGTATTTCTCACTTCTTGGGATCAATTACAATATCATCAGAAAATATTCTCATTCTCTTTTTGAGTTTAGCACAACATCATTTTGTCTAATGGTTGTTATGTATTACATAATTAAAGTTAATCTAATATTCTATTATATATAAATGAAAATTTTCATCCATTGTAATTTGTATGTCTTTGTCTGGTAGGCTTAATAAATTTTCATTTGGTAGAACTGTTTGTCTCTATCCGATGAATTTGGTCTAGTGGATATTGTATTAATCAGTTCAATATACTTTATAGTACTCTATAAAATGGACTTCATAAAACCTTATGTTTGATAGTCATTATATTCGTCCATCTGATGTACTTTATATATGTCTGTCTTTTCTACTTGGAAGATATATTTCTGATAGAACAATTATTCTCCATATGATATAACTGAACAGTTTCCTATAAAACAACTTTATAACTTGTTAAAGATAAATGTAAGAAACATATAAAAATTTAAGGAGTAGATTTTGGTTTTCAAATGTAAGGTTATAATGTGACATTTTTTACTCAACAATGGATTCAAAGAAAAATAGGGTGAGGATAAAATACCATTAGATAATAAAATTTAAATAGATTTTAGTTTCATTTTAAGACTTATCCTTTCATTTCACCTATAATAGCCATGAACTTTTACTTTTGGGTCTTATTCCAAAAACATAATCTTTACATTTTTGGATTTTAAAGCCATAAAAGTGACTTGATTTTATCCATTTAAAACATATAACATCAGACATAAAATATTGGATCATTTATATACCCTAGTATATTTTTGGTTTATAGTTTTATAAAATAAGGACAAACTATTTTCTATCAATAACCATGTCCTAAACTGATAATTATCCCCCCACCCCATACCCATATTTTCTTATTTTATAATAAATTTTTAATATCGCCCATAAAATTATTTACACCTAAAACCTTTCTAGAAGTAAATCATTTAAAATCATCCCTTAAAACCTGGGGAAAATGAATCATAATAAGGGTGGGATTAAATACTCAGTAAGTGTAAACATAATCATTAACAGTTGAATGAAATCAATGATCATAACATGATCATAGGGGTATAATGAAATAATCAATGTGCATGAGTAAAATATAAAATAACTCATACCCATCAAGACCTGGACCATTAAGAGTGTGACATAGCATAAAGATATAAAAATGTTAAGATTCATATGATTCGATAATAATGATCCATTTTATGTCAATATTTATCAAAGAAACCATTAAAAGCACATATCAAGCGTAAAAAAACATGTTGGTGTCTTGTAACATTATCTCATTTGTTTTCATGATATATATCAAGATCACCCATAATAATTAATAATTTAAAAGTACAATTCAATAATATAACACATGGAATATTGAATTTTCATCATCAATTGTTTATCAAAAAAATGTATTCTTTTATAACTTGATTTACATGCAGAAAATAAATGAGATTCATGAAAATCTTGTTAAAATAATCATCATGATCCATCCAAAGAAAGAAGATGGATGGTATCATAAGATCATAATCCTAATAAATTAGAGGAATCATTAAATTATTATTACATATAATAAAATACCTTTAAAATTATTTTTGAAACATTACTTTGAAAATAAGGGAAAATACCCTTTTCATTGGGTAATATTTCATAAAAATTTGTAAAATATTGGGAAAAGAATAATATTTGAAAATAAACCTGGAAAATTTTAAAGTATCATTCAAAGAAAATAACCTTCAATACAGTGTAAAATTATAATCATGTTTTATATGTTAAAATAAATCATTCTTTTCAAACATTTTTAAACATAATCAAAAGTTACCCATACGGAAAGACATTAATAAATTTCCTTTTAAAACCATTTAAAAGAAGACAAAAGATTGTGAAATATAAAATTAGGAAATAATTTATGTTTATAAAATAAAATTACTTGGATAATATTAATAACATTTAGAAATTATTTGGTTAAAATACTTTCAAAACATTAAGTCCATGTTTTTAAAGAAAAAACCATTTTACGGTCTTTTAAAACCAAAAATTCTTTAAAGTAAGAACATAAGAATGAACCTAAAAAACTATGAGTATAAAAGAGTCATGATATTATATTTCATGAGTTATTATATACACCATATATATGAATATATATGAATCAATCAAAACATGTCTCAAAGAAGGATGTTTGAGATGAGAAACCTTTGCAATACGGGAAATGGTTGAATCAAAAATCTTTTCAATTAAGAAACATAACATGATTCAGTAAAACCCATAATTTTGATGAAATGATTTGTTAAAAAAAAGTCTATTGGAAATTATTACACCATATAAAATAAATTATGGGGCATAAAATAAATTATTCTCAAATAAATGAAATTCAGACCATGAAAACCCTTGTAACTTTTAAAAAATTTAAATCAGTATCTCGTAAAAGAGAAAATTAAAAGGAAAATTCAATATCATATTAAATGATTAATTAATTATATAATATCTCAATAGTAATAATATACAACTTATAAAAATAAGTATGCACATAACATAAATGCATGTTCCAAAGGAAGAGAATTTTATATGAAAACCCCTTATAAAGATCATATCATTTAATTGAGAATTAATCAATGGAGCGATTATGTGAAAAAAGGTAAATCCACCCAAAATATGTGGAAATAAAATATAAATAAAAAAATTCCATTTAACACATAATCATGGAATAATATAATCAATGAATATATGATATAACCCAATGAAAGGAAACTAAATTAAGAAACCCCTTACCCCTTGGTAAATTTCATGTCAAATCCCCTTTGATGATCGAATTTAAATTACAACTTAAAATACCATTAATTGTGAAATATTAATGGTATAACATGTAAAATGGGAAACATATACCCTATATAAAATAAATTATCTTCATAACATTAAAATATTCTTCAATAAAGGAAAATTAAGATGGAATCACTTACCTTGAGTCCAGATTTTCCATGTGTCATTTAACGCCATTATAATAAATATATATAAATTATTTTATTTATTAAGAAAATGTTATATTATTAAACCCTTATCCTTAAAACATTTGTTTTATTTATTTTTTAAGACATTTTAAATTACTTAATTGATTCTTCCTACATCGGGTGTTTTGAGGATGTTCATATCATAACTTCATAACAGCTTCAGTATGTTGGTTGAGGTGAAAGGAGTCATTGTTCCATAATCACAAAAATAATAATCATGCAATAATTATCATTTTTATATATCAATTATATATATATAACCAATCATGAAATATAGTTATGAAAAATGAGGTACCTTTCAATCATGAAGATTGTAAGTCGTACATACGAATGAGAAACATTTCCATTTTTGAACTTTCATAATAGAAAGAAGGTAAGTATAATTTTGTCTTTATATAATAATTATTATATCATAAATAAAATATAATCTCTTTAAATGAACTTAAATATACCATCCATGTGATTTTATGATAAAAAACAAATTGCATCGCTTCGTGAAGGTGGTCATCCATATGCTCGCATGAATGACATTATCATTTTTAAATGTATTTAATGGTAAAAATATATATATTTTTTATTTTAAAAATAATAATTATATATATATATATATTAAATGCATAATTATATCTAGTTTTTATAGGTAGTGATGGAAAATGAATTACATCAGTTCATGAGGTGGTATTCTATCATACACATCAATAATGGATCCATTTCCCATTTGATAGAAGAAGGATATGGATATTGGTTATTCCATTAACATAAAAACATCTCATTTTATGGAATATACTAGTGTTATTATTTAATAATTTTTTAATATGATTTAATGGAGTTATAATAACAAATAATACCAAAACATTTGGTTAAAATTTATACCTCTTCTTCAGACAATGTCATTTTTTTACACCTTAAGCCCTCTAAAGTTAGTATTCTACACAAACTAAGAATTATTGGATGTGGGAAGTGATTTTATGAAGGTTTTTTGGTAGTTATTATACAAGAAATATGGTTCTTGAATTGATAATAAAATAAGAGATGATGTGCCCATTTATAAGTTAGAGGAGGGTACACATGGAATTTTATAAAGTATTAAATTAATATAAATTACTTTTCATTGAAAAAAATCATAATTTATAGAATTATAATATAGTATTAGTATGAGCCTAAACCCTATTATACAATAAAATTTGTACAAGTTTAGGTGTTTTCATCACCCATATCTCTTTGTTTTAACTTCCCATTCACCCATTTTAAAAATACCTTGAAATCAAGTTCTTTTTATCTTTTAGGGCCATGATGGTGACTATAAAAAGAAAAGGGACCCAAAAATGTAAAATTATTTATATTTTAAATCATATCCCATTAACTTGGATGAATATAGTATTTTTATTAATTTCAAATCGTTTAATAAAATATCATTAATGTCATTTTTGGAATTATTCATTTAATTTGACTCCATAATATTTTTATATTTATATAAAATATGTGGGACACTATAACTTACAAAAATAAAATTACTTTTAGAGTTTTTAAAATCATTTACTTGATTATCCTACTACTTTCACAAGCATGTGTCAGAGTTTCATGAGAATTTAAAGTCATTACTTCATCAATAAAAATAATAAATAAATTACCATCATAAAAAACATTTAACTTTTAAATAACCATTTAAAACTAAATATATGTTTTCTCATCCATATCGAAACATTTTATAGATATTAAATGCAATAGAGTGATATTTTTTACTTTATATTTACTTAAACTAATAAATATATCATTTTCAAATAAAAATGGAATGAAATTTTACTAAATTAGAATATTTTATGATTATGGTCGAACCCTACTCATACAATATATTAAATTCAGTTTTTAGTGTTATTTGTATTCCTTATTATATTATTTTTATCCTTCATTGTCTGACCTACCATTTACTATGGTAACAAAAATTACTACGATTACCATTCATAGTGTCCAAAAATAAAGGGATCGTGTTTACCATATTTGGACCTCATGATTCCAAAATATGTAAAACATTTTTAAAGATTCAAATTCTATAATTTGTAGAATATAATTTATGATTAAACCCATAAACAATATGAAAATTGGCTTTTAGAAAAAAAAATGTATTTTTCATGTATTAGATGATCTTACATTAACATTATGGATAGTAATCATCATTATATGAATTTAAATTCATATATATCGACATATTATCTATAAATTTCATTTAAATAATTCATCCCTGGAGATTATTTTAATTAATTAAATTGTGAAAACATTATGCATTTAAAACTAGTTTTCTAAAAAATGTGTTTTAACCATAAAAATAAACTTAAACCAAAATCAAGTATAATTACAATTCTGATATATTTAAATATTTATATATAATTAAAATATATTTTATTTAATTTTAGAAAAAAAATTAAATGCATATGATACTTTTCACAGAAAATAAATGATAGTTTTAGAGAAATCAATATTTTTTTCTATTCACTAAAAAATCAATCATTTTAGAAAACCCAAAAAAAAATATCATAATAAAATTTTGATATGATAATTCCAAAAAATGAAGTTTAATTTATCAAATACAATTTCTAAAAGTTCCAATAATTAATTATAATATTCACTCCTAAAAGTCAACAAAAACATTTTTGATGAAAACATACTTGTGATGAATAAAATTACATTACTAAAAATTAAATTATTATTTACTAAGAATCTATCAACATGTTTTTATTGAGTGGGACCTTTATATATATTTCATAATGAAATTCATCCTATTCATACCTTTTATTTTAATGGCTAGGTTACAACTCAAATATTTAAATAATAATACTTTATCTTTTGTTTTATCTTGGTGTTGTGTGTTGTATACACTATCGAATATAGTGTTCTTTTAAACAATATCATGCTATTAAATTCACCCCCACCCCTAATAAATTTCATTCTTACAATTTGAACTTGATCCTGGTAGTCAAGGATTTAACATTTGAAAATAACTTTATTAAAAACCCACATCATAAAATGGGATAATTAAATATCCACTTAAAAAGAGGATAAGAGAAATATGAAGGGCATATGGAATAACACATAACTAAGTTCCCAAATGGGATAAAATTAGTGGGAAGTGAAAATGTAGACATTGAAAAAAACTTAATTCCTAATAATTATGGATATTGATAGATAACATTGATCACAATAAATTGAATTATCATGAGAAAGTTAATGACTACAAATCATAAACCAAAGAGATATGTAAAAGGCCATCGATTTATTAGAAATAAGGGTGATATGATAACATTTTTGTTTCAAGATCCTTGTTCCATTAGTTGAGAAATTTCATTATTATCTATACCATGAACATAATAAAATATACTAACTTCATAAGTATAATTTAATAATTTAATTAATGTCCACCACACTCTTATCTTTTTATCCAAACAAAGAGTATTCAAGATGAATTTTACATGCCAGACTCATTGAAAACAATATCTAAAGGATCACAAAAACCCTAAATGGATAATAAGAAATTCTTCTTATCCTTATATATTAACCAAAACTAAAAAGCTTATAACAATGAAAGGTAACATTTAAAATTTATAAATCTTCATAATAAGAAATAATACATTATCCTACAAAATTAAGCAATATTTAACATCCAATATTTTCAAAAAGGTATGAACCATTTATTTTTTGGTTTATATTCCTTAAAATGGAACTTATAATGATGCCTAATGAATTAAAGGAGGAATATCATTTTTCTGGGGCTCATTCATATCACAGAGTCCCAAAAGATTAAGAAAATTATGGTTTGAATAGTTAGTAGAAATTGTGCCACCCGGCCTGCACGGTTTCCCTAAACCATGTAGTTGCAGACAATAGGGTGTTGGGTGCTACACGGTTTTTCTGTAACCATGTTACCCTAAGCGCACACCTGTGTGGCCTCTTTTAGGATTGGGATAGAGCTGTTTTTGATGGTTTGGTCACGTTTAGGTAAACCGTGCACCAAACCATGTGAGTTTCCCCTTTAAAGAAATAATTGGTGCACAGTTGATATTGGTTTTTTTTAATTGTGTTCCGTTGTTTTTGTGGGTGAAATTCCCAAAATTCCCCTCTTTAATTATTTTAAACAACCCATTTCTTTCTCACTTTCTTCTCTAGAAGACCAACCCTCCTCCCTCACATGTGATATCTTCTCCTTCCTCCTCTATAGGGTTCAGTCTATATCCTTCAACCATGCTTCAAATCTCTCAGCTTCAGAAGAAATGGAAAACTATAAGTAATCTCTATCATTATCTCTCACCTATTTCAAGTTTCTTCCACCCTCTATTGTTCTATTTAGGTGCAATAAATTTCTACCTATTTTTAGAGAATTTGATCATTACTTTGTTTTATTCCATTCTAGGTTAAATTGAGACTTGAAAATGGATGAGTGGAGTGATACTACATTGGGTAGGTGGTCTAGGTCTTTCCTGGTCTTTTCATCACTTTTTGAATGATGTGTCATTATTCCGCTCCCTAGACCCTTATGAAGATTATTCAAATTTGTTTAATAAATTAATTCAATTGGTTTACCATGTACTATGTGACCCTACATTACGATAAAACCCATCCATGGGGTGCTCACATTATCATTTGGGGACCATTTTGGGTGTTTCCATCCTTGAATGGACTTTAACTCATGCCTTAATCCCATAATTTAAATTGAGATAAATTGGTAGGCCTTGAGTTTCCCCTCAAATCTTTATCCTTAAGCTCATATGCCTTTCCCATGCTTAATTTCTTATGCACATTGGTAGGATGACCTTGCATATTTTTATATAACACTGCTTTACTTTTATTCCATGTTGTGTGCCTAATACATGAACTTGTTTTTTATCCCCTTATACCTTGTTCCATGTCTCCAGATTATTTTTAATTCCAAATTTCATTGGCTTAAATGATTTGAATTTTCTTAGTTGGTAGCTTTATTTATTGGGATTTTTATTAATGGATTGAAATTATACATGTTATGCCTTGTGTTATGTGCTTTGTTGTTATGATCACATGCTACAGGACATGAGAGAATATGGGTTCCATTTTAAGGGTGTCGGGATGGACTCATCATGTTCAGTTGGATTCACTTGACGTGTCGAGAGAAATACAATATATTGATATGTTCAGGCTCTCTGATCAGTTTTATATACTCTTGAGTGACACTGGTTCCCTATGGGAGAAACTGGGTATGGGCCCATTGGAAAGATGGCTACACCATGGTTCGAGTGATACCTGGTCCCCTATGTGATATACTTTGTATAGACTCATAGTTCACCATTCCATGAGTGATATAAGGGACACCTATATGGGTTTCCTTAGACAAACTTGATCACATTGGTCATATCATAGACACCTATATTGGCCCTTAGGATTCTTTTAGATCTCCATGGATGGGATTAGGACTTCACCTTTGGATTTTATGGATTACTTTCAAGTTCATATGTCATGTTTTTTATTTATATTTAATGCATGCTTTATTACTAACATGAGAATGTGACTGCCAAACCAAAGCATAAGATTGGGGTATTTTTACTTTGGTTGTTTCTTTTATGATGGTCTATGTAAATTCTATATCACTTGTACAGGTACCTTAGTTCAGACATCCATATTAGGCTGAAGAATGTGGTATTGTTTGGGTGTCCACTTAGGAACCTAAACTGATGTATTTAAATGTTTATTTATTTATTGACTTTTGTTTATTATCATGGCACACAGTTCGTCTATTTATTTCATGAAATGGATTGGCCTAGACACTATGGGTGGTGGGCTAATGAGACTATATATCACAACCGATTTCGGCTACCCTTGGAACATAATAAGACTTCATGATTACATGTATGGGTAAAGGGAACTGTATGAATTATGTTTCATGGTTGATTTACATCTTATGATGCAGTTTAGGGGTAGAGAACCAAGCCTATGCTCTAGATGATTGTCATAGTATTTTTTATCTAATTTTATATCTTTATAGAATATAGTATATGCATCTATCACTTGATCCTCATGAACTTTAATTTTTGTATAGAATCATGATCATGATCATCATTTGGTATCTATTATCGTTTATTCATCTTCCAATAGTTGTTTATTTCTCTTTCTTTATTTAATATTATTATTATATTATTGTTGTATGATTATTATTTATTCTTACATTATTTACATTCTATTGTATACCACTATTATCACTCTAATATATAATGGCATAGTCTCCCCACAAACATAGCCCAGGCCCTCACTACTAGTCGGTAGCCTTTGGCATTTAGGGAGGAGCACTTGAGGTCTTTTGACCCACTGTCTTGGGGCACCAATAAGTGGTACCTAGGATGGGATGCTAAAAAGTGGTATTAAAGATTCTTTTTTCCTTTTTTCCTAACTGTTTGGAATTATAATGGATACTAGTATGATAGAATTTCATAATGATCATATGTCTGGGAGTATCTACCCCACATATAAGAGAAACCAAAATTTTCTAGGTTGGGAAAATGTTGTTATTTCTTGCGCTTGTTATAGTTTAAGGGATTTCACCATTTGGTTGATGCACTTTATTTGTGTCATTGATATTATTGATTTAATTATTATTATTATTGGATTTCTCCAACCATTGTATGATTATATGAGGGAAATGCATTACATACATTATTATAGGGACAATATGACTAATATGCCACATATTTTCCCATGTAACGTATAATTTTTATCATTCATTGATTATTTCACATGTGAATAATTTTTGACCTTATTTTTTTGTGAATTTTAGTGATTTATTATTATAATTATAAAAATGTTACATTTCATATTGTAGGATCATGTAATGATTTAGATTAAGTGGATGCCCAATTTCAATTTATAAGGTGTATGGTCCCTTATAAATTGAAATGGTGATCCAACTAATTTAATAGTTTTTTTAGGGGGATTATAATACTTAAATGAATTAAAATTAATACAAACTTTAAAATAAAATGGTCACTTATTGGGTAAATGTGAGACCATGACCCTGACTTGACCCTAGTAGTGGGTAGTAGGTCATGTCTCTATGAACCATCTTTGACCTTATCTTATCACCTAAGCCTGGATCTAAGAGTAGGTTATCGGTTGTGTCATGATTATAGGTTGGCATGTATTTTTCCTTTCTTTATCGCTTTCCCTATCTATTATAAATTTTATTTGAGGATTGAATTTAGAAATTGTAGAGTTATTCCACTACAACATCCTCATCTTGTAAATCATGGAAGTGGTGATGAGCACACTCCAGAGGTGTTGTGACCTGATCCAACCAAGATACCTCATGTGGTTCCACCTGAGGAACCTCCTACTAATCTTCCTCTAGGAACCTATGATCAGTTCCATGACAGTTTTCTCAGGTTTATGTAGTCTATTTAGAGTGCTCCTTGGCCTACTTTAGCTATGTAAGAGCAGAGTTAGAACTTTCAGAGTAGCATCCTCACACCTTCTCAAGGGATGGAGGACCCCAGACTATTAAGGCATGTTTATAAGTAATGGTGTTAATATTTTACCATCTTGAGACACCAACATAGAAGAGGGTCAAGATTTCTACATACATGTTAATTGATTCTTCTAAGTGCTAGTGGGACATCATATATTAGGCTGATCGTTACTAGAGTATAGTTTGGGAAGACTTCCAAATGGCCTTCTATGACCACTTCTTTTCGTAGAATCTGAGGGATGACTACATTAGGTATTTCATGCATCTTTAGTAGGGCTTTATGACTGTGCTTGAGTATTCTCTCTCTTCACCAATCTTCAGTGTTTTTCTCCATATCTGGTCGGTGACTAGTTGATGACTGCAAGGTGTTTTGAGGATGGTTGGGGTTATTCTATCATCTAAAATGTGAACATATTTAAGTTTATGACCATTAAAAAGATATTGAACTAGTACTTAATTAAAAAACAGAATCCCAGAGAAGCTGAAAATGTGATCCAGGGTGGTTTAGTTTTGAAGAAGGGTGATGGTTCTTCTAGTGGTGGGAAGAACCGTTTTGAGGGTGAATGTGGGGTCAGTGCTAGCCAGGTGACATTAACTGGCTCTATACTATGTCACTAGTGTGGTAGTCTTGGCCATAATAATCCTTAGTGCATAATAAACTTGATCGAGTGTCGAGATTGCGAAAGGATGGGTTAGCTTTAGCGCTTTTATTAGTATTTTCTTCTAGAATCTAATGAGAGGGGATATATACTGATGCCCCTATCATATATTGGATCTAAAACTCTATGTTATTTTGGGATTTTTTTTCTTCTACCAAAATCCTAGGATGAGGTGTAATTAGTCAGGATGAGGTAGTCAGGCCCTAGAGCTTCAGTGTCAGCGAGTGGATTTTCTTAAGCTTGTCAAATATCATCTCAGGGATGTAGTTTAGGCCAAATTTATACAATGTAGCTAGAACTAGAGGATTTTATTCCAGATAAGATGATAATTTTGGTTTCCTAGGAGAATCTCAAGAATGTGTTTGATATATTCATATTCTTAGGGATGGTTGGATATTACATGCAATTCATCCAAGATTTCTCACGCCTGGAAGCACTGCTAATTAGCTAGACCAAGAAGGGTGTGAAGTTTGACTAGATTTAATCTTGTGAGAAATATTTTTAGGTGTTAAAGGGGAGACTCACTTCAATGTCGATCCTAAACTTTTCAGAGCTAGATAGAAGTTATATAGTCTATTTTGTTGCTTCAAGAATTGGGTTGGGTGCAGCTCTGATGCAAGGTGATTGATTCATGGAATATGGGCCCACCAACTGAGGCCTAATGAGAGGAATTACCTGATTCATGAACTCAATCTATAATTCATGGTTAATTTTTTGTGATGTTGGAAGCACTACCTTTTAGTTGAGTGATTTTTCATTTACATGGATTATAAAAGTCAAAAATACATCTCCACTCAGTGAAACTTGAATCTAAGGCAATGGAGGTGGGTTGAATACCTAAAATAGTTTGAATTTGAGATTTCTTTCACCCCTAGGAAGGTAAATTTCATGGTTAATACCTTTATCTAGAAGTCTCAAGTTCAAGCCATCAAGGAGGCCAGTAGTGAGTGTCAAATGATGGATTTCTTTTTGAGTTTCATATAGAAGTTCAGGAGAAGCATGAGAAACCATTATTAGAAGCACTAGTAGTGAAATCATCCATTCTAGAGTGGGTATAGATTAGGTTGTTATCTGATTATGAAGACCTTGTATTGAGTAAAAGTTTCATTAAAGAGAACCCACCTTTTGTATGGGTTGTTGATGAAAATGAGACCGAACTCTTCCATGGTCGGGTATGGATGCCTTTAGATGTACATGAAGAGTTGATGATGGAATCCCATGCCTCTATTTGGGTAGTTAACCCTGGGATTACCAAGATGTACCAAGACATCCATCATCAGAATTTTTGTCTATGTGTGAAGAGGAAGATAGTGGCTTTCATCACTCAGTGTTCCACCTAT
This sequence comes from Viscum album, assembly GCA_963277665.1. Classification (NCBI taxonomy): domain Eukaryota; kingdom Viridiplantae; phylum Streptophyta; class Magnoliopsida; order Santalales; family Viscaceae; genus Viscum; species Viscum album. Next base: position 631,300,714 of record OY728138.1, on the reverse strand, counting down.
CAGTTGGTGAAGACAGAGCACCAACGACCTACCAAACCTCTATATTATCTCTCCATTCTTGAGATGAAATGGAATTATGTCACCATAGACTTTGTGGTGGGATTTTTAATATCCCCTAAATGCAGTGATTCATTATGGGTGATCATCAATAGGTTGACTAAGGTTACACACTTCCTACTGATTTGAAAAACCTTCTCTATTGATTAGATGGGAAGGTTTATATCTGGAAAATAGTGCACCTTCCTGGTGTTCCATGTTCTATCATTTTGGAATGATATTACTAGTTTACTTCATAGTTTTTGAAAGGATTACAGAATTCACTTGGTTCACATATTCTCTTGAGTATGGACTATCACCCTCAAACTGATGGGAAGTCCGAGATGATGTTACGGGTGTTAAAGGATATGATTCGAGCCTACATCCTTGATTTTGGATGTTTATGGGAAAGGTATATTTCTCTGTTTGATTTTTCCTACAATAAAAGTTTCCATCCAATGATTCAGATGGATCTATATGAATCCCTCTCTAGTATACCATGTTTTTCACCTCTATGTTGGCTTGAGGCAGGTGATGTAGCTTTACTGGGTCTTCATCTCATTTAGGAAACTTTAGAGAAAGTACATTTGATTAGGAAATGTATGTCTATAACTCAGTCCAGAAATAAGTCATATACCTATCATCGCCATCAACCTCTAGAGTTTGAGGTGTGACATTAGGTCTTTCTATGAATATCACCTAGATTGAGTCATAGACAAATTAGGATACAGGGAATGTTATCACCTTATTATTTAAAGTCTCTCAAGATAGTGGAGAGGGTCAGGCCAGTAGCCTATTGGTTTGTGTTACCTCGGAGGAATCATTCTATGCACAATTTCTTCCATGTATCTCATCTTATATGGTATCATGATAAACCATATCATTCATTTTACCTTGAGGGTATTGATATTTAATTGGATGTGTATTTCGAGGAGAATCCAAGGCTTATCGCTGATTATAGCATGAAGGTTCTCTGAGGAAGGTCAGTTCCTCTAGTCTAGGTGATATGGAAGCACAGATGTGTACAGGAAAAGAGCTAGGATCAGGAAGCTAATGTATGTTCACAATGGTCAGAACTCTTCTCAGATGATATATTATTGCCTTGGAAGAGAAACTCAGGGATGAAATGTCTTAAAGAGGGGATGTTGTAATGTCCTGGATGGTATCAAAGGTATAAACCATTTATTTTTTGTTTAAATTCTTTAAAATAACCCTAATAATTATTTCAAATGAAGTTAAGTAGGACTCACATGTATATGGGGCTCATTTTGATCCTAGAGTCCTGAAAGGTGAAGAAAATACTAGGACGCATGGTTAGTAGAAACTGTGCTACCCAGCCTGTATGGTTTCCCTAAACTGTGTGGTTGTAGATAGTAGGGTGTTGTGGGTTTCATGGTTTTTATGCAACCATTTAACCATAGGCACACACCCATGCATTCAATTACCAGTTTTGGAAAGATCAATTTGTGTATGGTTAGGTAAAATGTGTTCCTAATCGTGTGAGGTTCTCATTTAAAGCAGAAACTGGTGCATGATTAGTGAACGGTTTGGCTAGCCATGTGCCCTTGTTTGGTATTTGAAATTCCCAAAATTCCCCTCTTTAAATATTTGAAACAACACATTTATTTCTCCTTTTTTCTCTAGTGTACTAACCCTCCTCCCTCACATGTGGGGTCTTCTTCTTCCTCCTCCATAGGGTTTAATATATATCCTCTATCTGTACTCAAAATCTCTCAACGTTGGAATAAATGGAAATATATAATTAATATCTTCCATTCTCTCTCGACTATTTAAAGTTTCTTCTTCCATCCTCTATTTTCTTATTTAAGTGCAACCACTTTCACGCTATTTTAAAGGAGTTTTATTATTTCTTCATTTTCTTTTGTTCTAGGTCTAATCAAGCATCCAAAGTGGATAAGTTGAGTGATAATACATTGAGTTAGTTGTTCTGGGTCTTTCCTACTCTTTTTTCACTTTTTAAATGATGTTCTATTGTGGCTCTCGCCAGACCCTTCTAGCGATTCTTCAAATTTGTTTAATAAATTAATTAAATTGGTTTCCCTTGTAGTGTGTGACCCTACGGTATGGAAAACCCCATCTATGGGGTGCTTTCCATATCATTAGACACCCCTTTGGGTGTTCCCATCCTTGAATGTCCTTTTTCCCATGCCTTAATCCCATAATTTTAATTGAGATATATTGGTAGGCCTAGATTTTCCCCTTATAGCTTGATCATTAAGATTATACATCTTTCCCTTGCTTAATTTCTTAAGCACATTGGTTGTATGACCTTTCTTATAGCCTTATAACATTGATTTACATTTATACCATGTTTCATGCTTGATACTTGAGCTTTTGTTTTGTCCCCTTATGCCTTGTTCCATATTTCAGGCTTATTGCTTGTTGCCAAAGTTTATTGTCTTAAATTATATGACTTGTATAGTTCATAGCCTGATTTATTGAGATGTTTATTTATGGAATGAAATTGTATATGTTAGGCCTCGTGTTATATGCTTGGATATTATTATCACTGTAGAGACCTGAATATTGACGTACATGGACATTACATTACTTTTGTGGAATACTTAATACATAACAAAAACAGACACCAAATGACCGTAATAGTTTAGTGCCTTTGGAAACTTGGAACATAATCTTCTAATCTTGGTGAAAGATCCTCAACATCTCCCATAAAGATCTTCCCTTTTTTTACCTAAAACCTTTCCTTATAACCTGGCGAAAAAAAAACATATAAAGGGTGATCTCAAATGCTCAGTAAGGGAAAACATAGTGAACATAAAACAATCCATAAACATTTAAAAGCAAAAACTTGAACATGAAATTTAAACATCAAAATCTTGAGCAAAGACATAAATCGTGGAAGTACGTAAGGCATATATCATAATGGAACATCAATCATGATAAAATATAATGGGAATAAAACATGTAATTGTGGCAACCATTCAGCACATGTCATGATTTCCATAGTATCCAAGGCATTGCTGCCAAGACCATCTTAGTGGATATAGTCCCTTTCTGAATCGAGTTCACTCCTCGTTTCAGTCCTGTAACACTGAACCGGATTAACTTAACCTTCCACCCATATCTATCTCATGAGATATAAATCTTTACCCAATGCATTAGATGTAGATATAGGTCCCACCCATCTCATAATGAATTCATTCTTACTTGTTCCACAACATAAACATAAATCATTCATCATAACCCAAAGAATAAAAATGGGTCTCATAAACATCATCACATCATAACATAATCCATATAAAACAAATGGATATCATTTCATCATAAGAAAAGTGAAACCATGTAAATAATAGAGACATTATACTTGAAACATATACATATGAAATAATGTCATCTTAGATGGAAAAATGGTTTTGATAAAACACTTAAAATGAATTCCTGAGGAAAATATCCTTTCTTCTTCAAAATCAATTTCTTTTCACAAAACGTCATGCAATTTTCAAAGAGATTTTTTTTGAAAATATTCATGAAATATTTTGGAGGAAGCTTCATGAAAATAAGTCTTTATAAAACCGTAAAAATCCTTTCATGCTGTATAAGTTAAAAAATACATTCTCCTCATACTTTTTTCGGAAAAGTCAATAAGTACCTCGTATGGTAAACAAAAGAAAGATTCCTTCCATATGATATGGTAAAAGTAAGAAAAGGGTAAAAATGTATTTAAACATACATGGAAGGAAAGTAAACATTTTATGAAAACATTTTGAGAACATATGGACATGGATAATAAACATAACCCTAGAAAATACTTACGAATAAACAATATCAGATAAGAGTGAGATTGGAATAGTTATCCCTTACCTTAGGTCCGATATGCTTCGTATGGATCAGAACCTCTTGTATAATGATTTAAATAATGTCATTGACTTATTAAAAAATCATATTCATTGTTATGATATCATATATGGTTCACTTATGACTTTATATTACCCGTACTTTTGTAAATTCTATGTTAAAGAGCATTTTGGGTAAAATCGTTTCATTTATCATATGTGTTTCAACTTGTCATTATTGATATTATTACTTATATCATGATTTAAATAATTCCAGAATGTAAAACATGATTTATATATAATATATATTCATCATATACATATATATTATAGATCGATAAAAGGAATGAAATACACCGTTCATGGAGACGGTAGGCTGCACGTACGCATGAACGTTGTTTTCGTTTCCTTATTGAATTGAATGAAACTAAATAGATGACATAAATATATATATACATAAATACAGTAGCATTATTATTTCATATATTTCATTATTATTCATTATATAAACTTTATGATCATTCATGTATGGTTAACATGGAGAATAAATCTCATTGTGTCGTGGAAACGGTAGTCCGTACGTACGCACGAGCGATGATATCATTCCCATAATTATTGAATTGAATTGGAGTGGATGATACAATAAATCAGAATCAGTATGAATTTATAATAACTATATATAGTTATTCTTTACACCATTATACCCATCCAAGTAAGGTGGTGTTGGAAAAATAGATTACACCACGGTGTGGAGACGGTATTCCGTACGTACGCATGCGTGGTGATTTCGTTTTCCATAGGATGGATAGATGGTTAAATTGGGTTGTTTCATATTTAAAATAACATATCAGTATATTAGTGATAATTATGTTATTACTTTATAATGAAACAACTAAAGAAGAAGAAGTTGAAGAAGAAATAAAGTTGAAAGAATCAGTAACGGACATTACCTCTTCTTTAAAGCGCCTCTTTGAGAAATCCTCTTAGGGAACTAAAATTGGTCTTTGAAGAAGACCAGGACCTCTATGATTTTTATAGGGAAGTGGAGAAGAGAATTTGGCAGGGTTTTTTCAAGCTTTAAGGCTCAAAGTGGTGTGAGGAAGAGAGGGAGGAGGTGCCCTTTTATAAGGGAGGAGAGGGGCACCTTTTGAAAAACTAAAAATATTATTTTATTATAAAATCATACTCGGTTTTTAATAGCTCCAAATTAAGTTATTTAGAAGCTAAGGTTGGGATGGGGATAAATAATCTCATCCAATATAATTTATACAAGTTTAGGTTTCTATTTTAACCTTATCATTTAGATTTAACTTTAAGTTAAGTAATTTTTTCTTTTACTTTGTCTTCTTGTTTTATTACACTATAAGGTTAATAAACATACTATAACAAGCCAAACGAACCCCAAGTTGTTTATTATTAATATATATAACCTTATATAATCCATTTTTCTGAACCTTATATTTTTAGGAATAAAATAACAATTAATAATATAATATTTGTTTTAAAAACTATTTTATGTCAATTTTGACACTATTTGGTAATTTATTTTTGTGAAAATCATAACAGAATGATTAGTTCAAAAAAAGTTAACTTAAAAAATACTAACATGTCATATTAACCTATAAAATTAGTTAAATTTATAAAAAGTCCCAAATTACATTTATTTGGGTATTTATAACATCAATTATGTCAATATTTAATTAATAAGATAATTACTGTATCATCATTGTGTCATAAATAAATTAAATTATTTAATGTCTAAAAATTATAAATAAAACCCCATTATGTAGGAAATATTTTTAGCTTTATAATGAATATTTATAGTCTAATTTATCTTATGTATAACCCTATATTAAAAATTATTTAGTTATTAAACTTTGATTTTAACTAGTTTAACCCTTCTTTAAATAAATTAATAATAAATGTCCTAATCTAATCCAAGTGGACCTAAAGGGTAATATTTTATCCATAATGTTGTTTTTTTTCTAATTACACTTATCCAATAGAATTAGGACATGTGTTAGGGTAATAATAATATCATTTTTACCCTTAATTACCCAATTTACTTTTAACCGTGGTAAATAAAAGTAAAAAGTTACGATTCAACAAAAATTATTTTCATCTCATTGAACCACATTTTACTTACTAACATCAACCGTGTCTCTTGGATTTTTGAAATTCCACTCACAGAAGTGGTAAAATTAAGTTTTATGTAAATTTGCAAATTCTCCTAGGAGGTGGGTAATAGACGGTGAAAAGTTCAATAAAATTTTTATATATCTAAAATTATTATAAAATGACTTCAATGACTTAAATTGAACTTATATAGGTATTATGTATCAATTTTGACATAAAATAAAAATAAAATAAATAATTATTTAAATAAATAGTCTGTTTTTGAATAGTAACCCAGTGTTTTCACTATTCATCAAAAATTGAAAGTTTTCAAAAAAATACCAAAAATTCACCCCAGGATAATTTCGATATTCTGAATCCAAAAATGAAGTCCATTTTGAAAGATAAAATTTATAAAATTTCAAAAAGTGGGTATTACTATTCATAATGGCTAGTTTATATAACATATCGTTGTTTAGCGAAACTCGGTATTGCGTACAACACACGCTATCATGGAAGGTTGTGCTTGCGTGTAATGCAAGCCAAGTCAGGGATGCATGTTGTGCAAGCTCCTTTTGGTGTAGCGTACAACACAAGACATTAATGAAATTAAAAAGAATATTTTTCATAAAATCTTGGGGTGTTACATTCTACCCCCCTTAAAATAAATTTCACCCTCGAAATTCGTCGGGGTTATAAATGGTTTACTATTTGAAAGTTTCTTTAATAGAAACCCACATTGTAAAAAGGAATACCAAAACTTATCTTTAAAAATTAAAGTATGAAATGTAACGGTTACCCAAATTAACTAATCATTGGGTTTCCACGTAGGAGAACATAGGTGAAAATATGGATATGGAAGAGAAATCTAACCGTCATGTTCTGATGGAGAGTGGTAGAGAACATGGCTATGAAAAATCCAACAATCACAAATCCATATATTTGTGATAATCTAAGGTACCATCTGATTCATTGGATATAAGGGCACTAGGACAACATTTTTGGTTTTCAATATCATTTCCTTAAAGTTGAAGAAATTGGAATTAGAAGAAATACTTTCGTGATTTTTGGTACAGTCTCACCATTGGTCGTTTCTTGGAAAATTTCCTCTTCATCTCTTAAAGAAATGAAGTTGAATTTTTCATTCGTGAAGTGTTAGAAGATCATGTGATAGAATGATGGGTCATTCCATCTGTCTCAAACAAAAGGTTAGAAATAGTTATCAAAAATACATAAGTCCATCTATAGCGAGATTAATCATATATGGTTCCTAAAATGGTCTTATAATTCATATATCATACTGCTTAATATAATAAAACTAGTTTCTAGTAAATAGGGACTTCCTGTAGGCTAGTGGTAGGTGATAAAGGCCTGTCACACTTCAGTTGTGGGTTCGATTTCCACAGCCTTGTCCGACGCGACGGGTTATCGCTCGTTCTGTAGGTTGTCCTTTTTTTATAAAAATAAAATAATAACTTATGTCCAACATAATCCATTCAAATCTTTAGGCTTATCCATAATATTGCAGTCCATTCTCGTATTATAGAGATTTCAAGCATGTTAATACCATCGTTGATCCCCATATATCATAAGATATGTCTTGTTGGTCACATTCCAAACATTCGAAGGCCTTAATCGTGTATTCTCTTGAAAAATGAATACCCATTGAATCTTAGTGAAAACATGAATGCTGTCAAAAGTTAACTCATTCCACATACAAAAATACAAAAATTCTATATAATCAAACCATGATATCACTTAGTCCTTATATCAATCATGAGCTCATGAATACTATCAAACATATTATTTCCTCCTTATCCGCATATCATCTTCCAAAAATATCTGAATAACCTTTCATGGTTACCAGTACCATTCAACATATACTTTCAAATAATTTAGGAAAAACAATAGTGTAAAAATCCTTGGATGATTCTTTATTCCATAGTACCATTAACTATACAACATAACTCTTGATAAACATACAATCATTCCACTTCCTTCTTAAACATCTGACTGAGCGTCAACACTTCTTTCATCTCATATATCATTTGTAGTCTCCATATCATCATCCACATAAATACTACCCATATAACCATTCTGATTCTCTTCATGAGATTTTCTTTTAGGGCATTGGTTTGCATAGTGCCCATACATTCCACATTTAAAATATCTAATCATTATTGATGTCGTAGCAATACCATTACCCTTCTCCGTGGTGTTAACTGAACCTTCTCCATTGCACTTATTGGATTTGTGTCCTTATTTTCCACACCCAAAGCATCTTCCATTTCCTTTGAAACAATCTCCCTGATGCGTCTTCCCACGTAATTTACATGAGGGAAATTGAACTTTCGTTCCTCTATGATCATCATGAAACTCCATCTTTCCCTTATTAGATGAGTCAGGATACTTACCAAAGTTGAGATTATTGATCATATTATGAGATTGCTGGTTAGGCATAATAATGATGTTTGGACTTCCAAATACCATTTCATTTGGTTGCTCATGAATAATATCATTCCATTGTCCGTCATATCCTCCATTATCGTGAATCTTTCTTTTTCCAGCCATTTTCTAAAAACCCAAAAAGAATAGTGTGAGAGGAAAAAATCATGCTAGGGAAAACAACATAGTAAAGGGGGAGTACCCTCAATATCTAACATCTTAGGTTAAATTCGAATATCGTTATCATATTTCTAGGACTATATCCTATAAGTATACTTATCCTTAGGGATATCCCTAGACATACCTTAGAAATATCTCTAGGGATCTCACTAACATTTTTGCATCCTAGTTTCCAAAGGTTGACTAAACCTTTCCTCTGATACCAACTGTAGATACCCAAAGCTTGATGTACATGGACATTACATTACTTTTGCGGAATACTTAACATATAACAAAAATAGACACCAAAGGACGGTAATAGTTTAGTGCCTTTGGAAACATGGAACATAATCTTCTAATCTTGGTGAACGATCCTCAAAATCTCCCATAAAGATCTTCCCTTTTTTTTAACTAAAACCTTTCCTTATAACCTAGGGAAAAGAAAACATATAAAGGGTGAGCTCAAATGCTCAGTAAGGGAAAACATAGTGAACATAAAACAATCCATAAACATTTGAAAGAAAAAACTTGAACATGAAATTTAAACATCAAAATCTTGAGCAAAGACATAAATCGTGGAAGTACGTAAGGCATATATCATAATGGAACATCAATAATGATAAAATATAATGGGAATAAAACATGTAATTGTGGAAAAAATTCAGCACATGTCATGATTTCCATAGTAGCCAAGGCATTGCTGTCAAGACCATCTTAGTGGACATAGTCCCCTTCTGAATCGAGTTCACTCCTCATTTCAATCCTGTAACACTGAACCGGATTAACTTACCGTTCCATCCATGTCTATCTCATGAGATATAAATCTTTACCCAATGCGTTGGAGGGAGATATAGGTCCAACCCATCTCATAATGAAATCATTCTTACTTGTGACACAACATAAACAAAAATCATTCATCATAACCCAAAGAATAAAAATGGGTCTCACAAACATCATCTCATCATAACATAATCCATATAAAACAAATGGATATCATTTCATCATAAGAAAAGTGAAACCATGTAAATCATAGAGACATTATACTTGAAACATACACATATGAAATAATTTCATCTTAGATGGAAAAATGGTTTTGATAAAACACTTGAAATGAATTCTTGAGGAAAATATTATTTCTTCTTCAAAATCAATTTCTTTTCACAAAACGTCATGAAATTTTAAAAGAGATTTTTTTTGAAAATAGTCATGAAATATTTTGGAGGAAACTTCATGAAAATAAGGCTTTATAAAACCGTAAAAATCATTTCATTCCGTATAAGTTAAAAAAATACATTCTCCTCGTAGTTTTGTCGGAAAAGTCAAAAAGTACCTCGTATGGTAAACAAAAGAAAGATTCCTTCCATATGATATGGTAAAAGTAAGAAAAGGGTAAAAATGTCTTTAAACATACATGTAAGGAAAGTAAACATTTTATGAAAACATTTTGAGAACATATGGACATGGATAATAAACATAACCCCAGAAAATACTTACGAATAAACAATCTCAGATAAGAGTGAGATTGGAATAGTTATCCCTTACCTTAGGTCTGATATGCTTTGTATGGATATGAACCTCCTGTATAATGATTTAAATAATGACATTGACTTATTACATAATCATATTCATTGTTATGATATCATATATGGTTCACTTATGACTTTATATTACCCGTTCTTTTGTAAATTCCATGTTAAAGAGCGTTTTGGGTAAAATCGTTTCATTTATCGTATATGTTTCGACTTGTCATTCTTGATATTATTACTTATATCCTGATTTACATAATTCCATAATGTAAAAAATGATTTATATATAATATATATTCCTCATATACATATATATTATAGATCGATAAAAGGAATGAAATACACCGTTCATGGAGACGGTAGGCCGTACGTACGCATGAATGTTGTTTTTGTTTCCTTATTGAATTGAATTAAACTAAATATATGATATACATATATATATATACATAAATCCAGTAGCATTATTATTTAATATATTTCATTATTATTCATTATATAAACTTTATGATCATTCATGTATGGTTAAGATGGAGAATTAATCTCATCGCATCGTGGAGACGATAGTCCGTACGTACGCACGAGCGATGATATCATTCCCATAATTATTGAATTGAATTGGAGTTGATGATATGATAAATAATAATAAGTATGATTTTATAATAACTATGTATATTTATTCTTTACACCATTATACTCATCCAATTAAGGTGGTGTTGGAAAAACAGGTTACACCACAGCGTGGAAACGGTATTCCGTACGTACGCACGCGCGGTGATTTCATTTTCTGTAGGATGGATAGAAGGTGAAATGGGGTTGTTTCATATTTATAATAACATATCAGTATATTATTGATACTTATGTTATTACTTTATAATGAAACAACTAAAGAAGAAGAATTTTAAGAAAAAATAAAGTTGAAAGAATCGGTAAGGGACATTACCTCTTCTTTGAAGCGCATCTTTGAGAGCTCCTCTTAGGGAAATAAAATTTGTCTTTGAAGAATAACAGGACCTCTAGGATGTTTCTAGGTAAGTGGAGAATATAATTTGGTAGGTTTTGGCCGAGCTTCAAGGCTCAAAGTGGTGTGAGGAAGAGAGGGAAGAGGTGCCCTTTTATAAGGGAGGAGAGGGGCACCTTTGGAATAACTAGAAATATTATTTTATTATAAAGTCATATTAGGTTTTTAATAGCTCCAAATTGAGTTATTTAGAAGATAAGGTGGGGATGGGTCTAAATCCTATCATCCAATAGAGTTCAGAAAATTTTAGGTTTCTATTTTAACCTTATCATTTAGATTTAACTTTAAGTTAAATAATTTTTTCTTTTACCGTGTCTTCTTGTTTTCTTACACTATAAGGTTAATAAACTTACTATAATAAGCCAAAAGAACCCCAAGTTGTTCATTATTAATATATATAACCTTATCTAAGTCATTTGGCCAAACCTTAGATTTTTAGGAATAAAATAACAATTAATAATATAATATTTGTTTTAGAAACTATTTTATGTCAATTTTGACACTATTTGGTAATTAATTTTTGTGAAAATCATAACAGAATTATTAGTTATAAAAAAGTTAACTTAATCAATACTAACATGTCATATTAACCAATAAAATTAGTTCAATTCATAAAAAGTCCCAAATTACATTTATTTGGGTATTTATAACATCAATTATGTCAATATTTCATTAATAAGATAATTACTACATCATCATTGTGTCATAAATAAATTAAATTATTTAATGTTTAAAATTATAAATAAAATACCATTATGTAGGAAATATTTTTATATTTCTAATAAATATTTATAGTCTAATTTATATTATGTATAACCCTATATTAAAAATGATTTAGTTATTAAACTTTGATTTTAACTATTTTAACCCTTCTTTAAATAAATTAATAATAAATGTCCTAATCTAATCCAAGTGGACCTAAAGGGTAATATTTTATCCCTAATGTTGTTTTTGGTAGAATTACACTTATCCAATATAATTAGTACATGTTTTAGGGTAATAATAATATCATTTTTACCCTTAATTACCCTATTTACTTTTAACCGTGGTAAATAAAAGTAAAAAGTTACGATTCAACAAAAATTATTTTCATCTCATTGAACCACATTTTACTTACTGACATCAACTGTGTCTCTCGGATTTTTGAAATTCCACTCACAGAAGAGGTAAAATTAATTTTTATGTAAATTTGTAAATTCTCCTAGGAGGTGTGTAAAAGACGGTAAAAAGTTCAATAAAGTTTTTATATATCTAAAATTATTATAAAATGACTCCAATGACTTAAATTGAACTTATATAGGTATTATGTATCAATTTTGACCTAAAATAAAAATAAAATAAATAATTATTTAAATTAAAAGTCGGTTTTTGAATAGTAACCCAGTGTTTTCACTATTCATCAAAAATTGAAAGTTTTCATAAAAATACCAAAAATTCACCCAAGGATAATTTTGATATTCTAAATCCAAAAATGAAGTCCATTTCGAAAGATAAAATTTATTAAATTTCAAAAAGTGGGTATTACTATTCATAATGGCTAGTTTATATAACATATCGTTGTTTAGCGAAACTCGGTATTGCGTACAACACATGCTATCATGGAAGGTCGTGCTTGCGTGTAACGAAAGACAAGTCAGGGATTCGTGTTGTGAAAGCTCCTTTTTGTGTAGTGTACAACACAAGGCATTAATTAAATTAAAAAAAATCTTAAAATCTTAGGGTGTTACAATCACCTACTAAGTGTTGAGAGAGAACATGAGTTCTATTTTAAGGGCGTCGTGGGTGGACTCACCATGTTCGGTTGGATTCACTTGACGTGCTGAGATCGATACATTGGATTTCCATGTACTATCTATTAGGTTGGTTTTACATAATCATGAGGGACACTAGTTCCCTAGGGGATCAACCAAGGATGGTCCATTGGAAATATATCTCTTTAATTCCCCTAGTGATGCTCGGTATCCTATGTGAGACACTTTTTATGGACTCAGAGTTCACCATTCCATGAGTGATACAAGGGATGCCTATATAGTTTACCTTAGATAGACTCAATGGTATTTTTCATATTAGAGACACCTATAGAAACCCTTGGGATAATTTTATATTTCCTTGTATGGGATTAGGACTCCACCTTTGGATTTTATGTATTTATTTATTGTTCGTATGTGAGGTTTTTTATTTATATTTAATGAATGCTTCATTGATGACATGAGAATGTAACCACCAAGCCAAAGCACTAGCTTGTGGTCTTTTAAAATTTTTTGTTTCTTTTATGATGGCCTACGTAAATTTCATATAACTTATACAAGTACCATGTTTCATAAATCTTGTTTAGGCTGAAGAAGGTAGTATCAGTTTAGTTTCCACTTAGGAACATGAACCAAACTATTTAAATGATTATTTATTTACTTTCCTATGTTTATTATTATAGAATGTAGTTCATTTATTTATTTCACAAAATTTATTAGCCTAGAAATCATGGGAGGAAACCTAATAAGATTATATCTCACATCCTCCTTAGGTCGCCCTTGGAATCGAAGCGTACTTCATGATTGCGGGTATAGATAAAGGGAAGGGTATGGTTTTCGATGCATGATTGATTTACTACTTAGGATGGAGTTTGGGAGAAGAGTACCAAACCTATGATTGAGATTCTTATTGTATTAGTTTTTTCCTTTTTTTATATCTTTCTATCATATATAATATGTCTATATACCCTTCTCCCTATACACTTTTATTTTCTATATCATCATAAACACAATCATCATTTGGAATCTATTATGGGTTTTTCAGCTTCGTCCAGTTTTTTATTTCTCTTTATTGGTTTTTTATTATTATATTATTATTGTTTTCCACTTCTTATTTATGATTTCTCTATTTATATTCTATCATCTAATGTTGTGATCACTAGGCATAGTATACCCATGTACACACCTCAATCCCTCGCTGCTAGTCAGCAACCTATGGTGTTCAAGGAGGCATGCTTGAGGCCTTATGGCCCACCATATCAGGCCACCAGTAAGTTTCACCCGGGATGGGATGATACACAATAATACCAAAGTTTCAACAAATATCATTCTATAAATAAATAACCCTATATCTCAATTTACCATAATAACCTCATCATTAAAGAATGTTTTAACCTCAATGGTTATCTTATACCTTTAATCTTACATCCCAAAAAATGTAATAGCATTATTAACAAATAATCCTTCTTGTTTATCCTAAGGGTTATGTATACCTCAACCTAATAAAACTTCTCTAAAAATATCATTAATCACCTATAAATACCATCACTTAAACTCTCAAATGGGGGTGTATATGAATTGGAACTTATGATAAACCTTAAACTTATAAACTCATTATGGTATCCATAACTCTTAAGATAACCTCGCATGAAAAAATCCGAATTTACAATGTTATATAAACCGTTCCTCTAATACCAAATCTAACAGCCTCAAACCCACACTCCTGAATCCAGTTCCAAAAACAAAATTTTTACATTTCTGGTATTAATACTAATAAAAATAACCTAATTTTATCCATCCAAAACATAAAACAACAAACTTAAAATATTATATCACTTACATAACCTAGTATATTTTAGTTTTAGAGTTTCATAGAATTAGGAAAAACTATTACATAAAAATACCTATGTCTTAAAGAGATATGTTTTCCAATTATACCCATATTTTCTAATTTGAAAATATTTCTTCAACATAAATGATGGATTTTTTCTCATATGAAACTTTTTTTGACAAAAATCATTTAACACCATCCTTCATAACCTAGGGAAAATGAAACATAAGAAGGGTGAGCTCAAACCTTGAGTAAGGGTAAATATTATCACTAACAATTGAATGTCATCAATGAGAATAATATGATCATAAGGGTATTATGACATAATCAAATTTCATGAGTAAAACATAAAAGAACCCATACCCATAAAGTCTTGCATTGTAAGATCCCAAACTTCTACCAAGGTACGTTATTGTTTAAGTTTTTGTTAAACTCACTTGGTTTTGGAAAATTAAATGGTTCTTAGGTGTATGAAGAGTCTTAGGGGAGTCCCAATAGTTCAGGTGACAAAATTGGGGGAAGAGGAACCATCCAGTGCAAGTTTCATGGTTGGCGCATTCTTAGTAAAAATTGTGCACCATAATCATGGCGACCTGGAATGTAGGTGTACGGTTGAGGAACTGTACAAGGGGGATCCTGAAACCATATGGGATTAGATAGATCTAATCTACAGGTTCACCACATTTATTTCTAAACTTTGTGGGTTCCCATGAGATCATGTGACCTAGGCCCCTCTTGGATGGAGGGTGGTGTATGGTTGGTGCACGGTATGGCCAACTGTGCATGCAAACCATGCACCTCATTAAAGAGGGGTAATTTCCCATTTTTACCCCTCAATCTTTATGAACTCTCACCTTATTTTCATTTTATTTTTCCATACAAGGGTTATGAACTTCTTCCTCCCAATATTTCCAAGGACATATCTCTTTTGATTCTTTTCCGTTTGAAGTGTGGTTGGGTGAGAATCGAAGATTCAGGTGAGCTTAACAGTCATATTTCCTCTATTTTCATAAAAGGCATTGTTAAATTATTCTTCTCCTTATAAATACCTAAAATCCTTTATTTATATCATATTCTAGGTGTGGTTTTTTATGTTTTTTTTAGTTTGAATCAATGGATAAGGTTAAGAGAGTGTTCATCTATGAACTTGAGGTAGGTTGTCTATAAGTTATATCCCATTGTCTAAATGACCTAGATTGTGCATATATGGTTATGTTTTGGTACCTTATTGCTATCCAAATAGTTTCCTTGGTAGGATATGATAAATGGGTTAATTTAATAATGATTTAAACCCCTCATGATCCTCATGGGATCTATTGAGGATGAGTAGATTGGGTTTAAGGGTGCTCATGGGGTGTACCTATCCCTTGAACATAGAATTGAGTTTCTAAAAGTTAAATTGAAGGGTTAATGAGATATAACCTATTATAATTGTTTTTATATTGTTAACATGGAATATAGTGGCATTCTTCCTAACTTGAATGTGATAAATGAGTTATGGAACGTAAATGGTAAATGGATTAAATGGTTAAAGAATCATGGTCAAGTGAATAAATGGTAGTAATAGGGTGTTATACTAAGGCTATAATTATATCGTTCATGATAGACTGAAGTTCTTGGCACCACTGAGGTAAAGTATGGGTTAGCTGTTAGACTAAGGCTCTATGCCCCTAACGAATCCACATAGTGTGAATAACTAGAGTGAGGCTCTGTGGAAAGTCGATTTAGGTTTATTTTTGAAATAAATGTTTTTGTGATGTAGAAAATTTCACTCCCCTTATATTTTTTTTAGTTAATGGGTATTAACCAAATCATGTTGATGAATCTTGGTAACAGATGGAACTAATGATGAAAGTGGTTAAAGTAAAATCAGTTAAATTATTAAACTTGGTTTATCTTTTGATTCTTTTTTCTGTCTAACATAATTCTACCTACACATTTTATATTGAATGTTTTTTAGACACTATTTTTATTGTCCTAATAAGTTTTAATCACACCTTGATCAGGTTTCCATTGGTTACTCAAGCAGATTGCATGGTTTCGAGTCAAGACAAGGGTAAGATCCCTATGCTAGAGGGCTGATTTGGGTCTCAGGGATGTGCATAGATGAGGGAACTGAAATTAGTGACATGACCCATTTTGGGGATTTATCATATTGTATTTATTTTGGGCTTCCCTTACACTTTGTACTATAAGACCTAGCATGACATCTTACTATTTGGTTGTGGGAATGTACCCAATTTTGGGAAATGGATTTTTGATACATTTTAATTGTTTAAACTATTTCCTTTATTTATTATTCTATATATTTTGGATTAATCTCATAAAAATTTTATATTATCCCCACATATGTCATTAGACCCTCCTTGCTAGTTAACAGCCTCTGGTATATGGGGAGGTATGCTTGAGGTCATGTGGCACACTAGCTTAGGGCACCAGTTTAGTGGCTCTTAGGTCTGGGTGTGACAATGTGGTATCAAAGAAGGTGATTTTTTATTATTATTTATATTTTGGGAGGGTATAAAAGATATTAGGATGTGTTGGTCCTTAGTAATGATCTCATTAATGGGAGTAGATAAACCATGTATGAGGGAAAACCAAGTACCAAGGGTTGGATTGTTGTTCTTGATGTTCGTTATTATAGTTGAATGTTATTTCACCTTGGGTGATGCACTTTATGTGTAATGTTATTATTTTATGGGATTTTTATCATGGTACAAAATGGAATGAGGTTGTGTATGCATTCATACATTTGGGAACTTAGGGATATATGTGACATACATCATGTTAGGCACACATGGGAAAACATGTTGGGGTCAGGGTGGGAACTAGAAATGCATTATGATTCTATTATGATTGTAAGGAAAAGTGAAAAATAAAAAATTTATAACTGTATAAATAATTTAAATAATTTTTCTAATAGTTAAGAAAATTCTTAATAAGGAATTTATAACTTTTTATGAATTTAAGGATGTTATCTGGAAGGTAATATTATGGATTTTAATGTGATTTGAATTTGAAATTTTGGTTACCCTATGTTAGGAAAGAATCATTGTAGGGGTGGTTAAGGGTAGTGATATAGATTTGGTCATGCATCTTGGGATAGTGTGTGTGAAGTGGGATATTTAAGGATGGTAGTGAGACTTGTTTTTTTTAAACTTTGGAAACTTTATGTTATGTATTTTGAGATTTAAATTTTGAATTGTAGGATGATGTCTCCACAATGATGCCTATCGATTGGAATATATAAGGAAATATCCAATAATTATATTCTAGTGGTGGGTAAATAACCCCTATTGGTTTTAGGTAATAAAGGGTAAGAGAAATTCCATGTGAAAATTTCTCATTTTATACAGTTTAGGGAGTGAGATCTAGGGTGGGTTTCTCATAGTATGTTAGACCTAACTAGATAGTTACAATTGCATCACCCTTGGATGTTTGTAGGAGAGGGTGAACCTGTGACAGTTGAGTTCTGGAGAGAGTTTATTCAGACTATTCTTGGTCACTTAAAGAATCATCCTAATAAGATATTCAAGATGTAGGCTTATATGTAGTGAGGACCGGTAAAGCATAGGTGGGGTATCTTGGTTCCCTGATAAAGCAGATGGTGTGTAGTGGAAATATTTCCCTGAAAAGTTTCTTGAACACTTTTATCTGTAGACTCTAAGATAGGATAAGTCTATGATGTTATTTATGTTTACTCATGGGACTATGTCCATGATTTATTATGATGGAATCTTCACTGACTTTCAATTCTTTGTTTCATAATTGGTAGGGGATGAGGAGACTACCGTGAGAGGTTTTCAAGATATAATTAGATATGATATCAATTACAAGGGAAATATCATCAATTTAAATAGGTTTTCTGTGGTGGTGGATCAATATATCATTTCATAAGGGAACATAAATGAGGATTCCAGTGGTGGAAATGTGGTTTGAGTTGGGTTGTCTCATAGTAATTCTTCTAATATTAAGAATATTTGTTCCAAGGGTTTTCACAAGGGTGGTGGTAGATAGAGCATCCAAGTAAGAGTATAAATCTCTCAGGTTAGTGATATGATGTTCTATTTTCTAGGTGAAAGACTGGGACACATGCATGGTCAGTGTCCCCAACCACCAATGGAGTGTCAATCATGTAGTGAAATGGAGAATGTATAGTGGTTCTATAGGAACCCTTGGATGATGGGTAGTAATGGGGGTCAAGATTCATCCAGAGTCTACTACACCATACCAAAAAGGTATTTATAGTTCTACTGGTCATATCGGTCATGGTGGAAGATGTGGTTCTCTGGGAAAATAAAATCTATATCCTCAAGGAAGTTAAGTACAAGGAACTCATACTAGAGCCTAGGGTTGATGGGTGGGTCAGCTTCATGTAGTTAAACCTATACCGGGTGGTGTCGAGGTTGGACCATCAATGGTTTGAGGTATGATTCTTATAGATTCCAAACCATTTAGTGATTTATTTGATACATGGGCTTTGCATTATTTTATATCTATCAAGTTTGGGAATGTGTTGGGTCTAGCTATGGAATGTCTATGTGGGGTTATGTCAATCGAAACACCATTATGAGTATGAGCATAAAATATCTGGCAATGTAAGGAGTGTGATCTCAAGGTTAGTGGGTATCGTTTCCTTTGGAAATTTTTTTTGTTCAATATGTCAGGTTTTGACCTAATATTTGGTATGGATTGGTTGGTATTTTATTGATCCCATATTGATTATTACCATTGAAGGGTAATTTTCATGTCTCTTAAGGGTGATAATTATGTTCACTGTGGTCAATGAGATATCCAAACAGTTCATGTAGTACCATTTTATCTATTGTTAGGTGAGATCACATCCCAAGTGGCATTTATTATACTTGATAATGGGGGGCTATAGCAAGACATATTTCCTCTTATGGTGGATTGGTTCCAAGATTTATTTTATAAGTAATTCTTAGGTATTCCACAAAAGATAGAGGTTTATTTCATGATTGAGCTATAATTCCAAGAGTAAATCCCATTTCTATTCCACCATAAAAAATGGAACCCGAAGAACTTTTGGAACTTAAGACCCATTTGGAGGAATTGGAGAATAAAGCGTTTATCTATACAAGTACTTAACCTTGGGGATCTCTAGTTTTTTTTTCAAATAAATATTATAGGACGTTGTGATTGTGTGTTTATTATCAACTGTTGAATCATATGATAGATAAGAACTAATATCCCCTTCCCTGTATCAATTATATTTTTGACCAGTTGAAAGTTGCTTCAATGTTCTCCAAAATTAATTTGAGGTCATGGAATCATCAACTAAGGGTGATAACTTATGATATACCATGGATAGACTTCAATAGTAGGTATGGGTTGTATGAGTTTTTCATGAGGCCTTTTGGGTTGAAAAATGATACCACTATGTTTATGGACTTAATTAATTGAGTCTTCCATCCATGCCTAGATCAGTTCACGGTTGTTTTTGTAGATGGAATCTTGGTGTACTTCTAATCTTCTGAAGATCATGCCAAACACCTTTTCATTTTCTTGGGTATACTAAGATATCATAGTTTATAAACCAATATATCTAAGTGTAAGTTATGTATTGACAAAGTACATTTCTTTGGTCACATTATCTCATAGGAAGGAGTATTGGTGATCCCAAATAAGGTTCAATCAGTTATATCTTGGGAGCATCCCAAGAATATTTTTGATATTAGAATCTTTTTGGGTTTAGTGGGATATTACCAAAGGTTAAACAAGGAATTTTCCATCCTATAATCACCCATTTTGAGATTAACTAAGAAGGGTGTTAGGTTTTAGTGGTATGGATCATGTGAGAGTGATTTTTAGAATTTTAAGAAGAGTTTGACTACTACATAAATTTTGATCCTACACGAGTTGGTAAGGAGTATACCTTCTTTTGTGATTCATATGGTATTGGATATGGGGAAGTGTTGATTCATAGAGATCAAGTTGTGTAATATGGTTCATGAAAATTGAGGTCACATGAACAAAATTACCCTTCGCATGATCTCGAATTGGGTGTCGTGGTTTATTCTTTAAAGTGTTGGCGGAATTACCTATTGGGAGAACGACTTATTATGTATACAACCCAAAAAATCCTGAATTTAATCTTTTCATGGTGATATTTAAATCTCTGAAAGTTATGATGGTAAGAGTATATATGATCTTTTTATTTTGAGTTGTCCTATACATTAGGAAAAGAGAATAGTGTTACAGATATTTTAAGCTAAAAAAACACAGACTCGGGCAGTTTATAAGTCTAAATCTGAATGAATTATGATGTTCTGGTTCACTGGGATGCATATAGAGGTTAAATAGGTCTTGGGATAGGTGACCCTCATATCTTTTTTAGTTTATTATACACTTTTGAGATAGATCAAAGAGAGAATGTATGTGGATCTGGAGTGTTTTTTCTTGAGGGTAATCCTTAAAGGTGGGGAGTCACCTTCTGACTATACTATCAATGATGATGAGATAATTTACATTCATGGGTTTTATTTTGTGCCTACATCTATGTAGGAATATCTGGTGCATGAGTTTCATTTCTTGAAGTGGATGGTGCACCCTGGTTTGATGAAAATGTATTGTGATCTTCATAGACAGTATTGGTGTCTGAGTATGAAGAAAGAGGTTGCAGGTTTCGTGACACGATTCTATACCTGTTAGTAGGTGAAGGTCAAGCATCACAGAATTGGTGGTTTTCTTAGTCTGTTACCCATTTCAGAATGGACGTGGGATGATGTCACTGTGGATATTGTTGTAGGTATCTAAAAGAAACCTCATAATAATGATGTGATATGGGTAATTGTGGATTAGTTGACCAAGGTAGCACATTTCTTACCAATTCAAGAGACTTTTACCATGGACTAGTTGTGTTACATGTATATTAGGAGATAGTACATTTTCATGGGGTACCTCAGAGTATTATTTAAGATCATGATCCACATTTTACTTCATGTTTCTAGCAAGGTTTAATAAATTCACTTGGTACCCAGGTGTTTATAAGTACATATTCTCACCCACAGATAGAAGGGAAGTCAAAACATGCTATATAGGTTCTAGAAGACATATTGAGGACATGTGTCCTAGAATTTTTTGGATCTTGGTAATGACATTTATTACTCCTAGATTTCTCCTATAACAACAGTTACCAAGAGACTATTCATATGGAACCAAATGATTTGATCAATGGTAGGTCATTTAGATCTCTATTAGGTTGTTTGGAGGTCAGGGAATCAAAGTTATTAGGGTTGAGTCTCGTACAAGGGACATTGGAGAAGGTTCAGCTGATTCAGAAGAATATGAATATGGCCTAGAGTAGAAATAAGTTGTATGTTGATCGATTTCATCAACCTATTGAGTTTTCAGTGGGTGATTGTGTGTTATCTTAGGTGTCTCCAAGGTTGGTTCACCATCAAATTCAGAAACAGGGCAAGTTTCCACCCAAGTATGTGGGTATGTTTGAGATTTTGGAGAGGATCAAACTGGTGGCATACCAATTGGATCTTATATAGTGGTATAGGGGCATGCATTATGTTTTTCATGTGTCGTGGATTCAAGGGTATCACACCAACCCTTCCCATCTGATCTTTTTTTATGATGTTCATCTTGAGTTTGATGCATCCTCTGAGAAGCATCTCATTCATATTATGGGTCATAGTGATAAATTCTTGTGAGGTAAGGTTGTGTCGTTAGTTTGAGTGTTGTGGTAGAATGGTGGTATTTAGAGGAAACTTGGGAGAGGTATATGGATATGTGGGCCTCAAGTCCCAAAATTTTTACATTGGAGACTCAATAATGTTTGGGATTGTGGCTTGAGGACAAGTCGTTATAAGTTCAGGAGATTGTAAGATCCCAAAATTCTACTAAGGTACGTTTATATTTATGTTTTTGTTAAAATACCTTTTTTGGTTAATGAAATGGGTCCCAGATGTATGGGGAGTCTTAGGTGTGTTTTGGGGGTTTGGGGAATGAAAATGATAGATGAAAGGTCATTTAGTTCATGTTGTATGGTTGGCACATGGTTAGTAATAACTATGTTCCATAACCATGTGGGACTGGGAGGTAGGTGAATAGTTGAGGAATTGTAAAAGGCGGGTCTTGAAATTATGTATTCTTGGATAGAGCCATTCTTCATATGTTCTTAATATTTTGTTAAACTGTGTGGGTTTTGAGGAGTCTGTATGACCCAGACCCCTCTTGGACAAAGGGTGGAGCATGGTTGGTGCATGTTTTGGCCAACCTTGTGGCCAAAATATGCTCCTCATTAAAGAGGCATAATTTCCCATTTTCCACCTCAAACCTAATGAAATATCACCCAAATTTCATCCTATTTTACCATAAAACAGCAATGGTTATGATCTTCTTCCTCCCAAGATTATCAAGTACATTTCTTCTTTGATTATCAGTTGTTTGGAGTGAGGTTAGGAGTGAATCAAAGATTTGGGTGAGTCTAATACTCATCTTTCCTCTACTTTCTAGAAAAGGTCCTTTTTTAAATTTTATTCTCCTTTCAAATCCCTAAAAGCCACTTTTTATAGAATATTATAGGATGGGACTTTGAAGGTTGTTTTATTTTGAATCACAGTCTATAGTTAAATGATAATTCATCTACGAACTTGAGGTATGTTGTCTACAAGTTATATCACATAGTCTTGATGACCTAAATTATATATAGTGGTTGTGTTGTGGTACCTTTTTATTGTTAAAATGGTTTCCTTGGTAGAAGATGGTAAATGTGTTAATTGAATTATGAGTTGAACCCCCCATGATTCCTATGGGATCTGTTATGGATAAGTAGATAGGATTTATAGACACCCATGTTGTGTGCCTCTCCCTTGAGCCTATACTTTAGTCGATAAATGTTAAATTTAAGGTTTCATAATATAGAGCCAATGATAATTGTGTTTATCTTATTAACATGGAATATGGTGGCATTTGGACTAACTTGAATATTATAAATGAGTTGTGGCATGTAAATGGTAAATGGGTTGAATGGTTAAGGAAGCATTCTCATGTGAATAAATGGTTGAAATGGGGTTTTATACTGAGTCTCTACTCCCATATTTTGTTCTAGACTAATGCTCAACTCCCTACCAAGGTAGTCCATGGGTTAGGGTATTGAACTGAGGGTTTATCCCCATAAAAACACATGGTGTGAATGCCCAGACTGAGGCTCTAGGGAAAGTTTATTTCTATATTGTTTTTTCAAATAAATCTCAATGTGATTTAGGGAACTTCAATCCCCTTGTATGTTTTTTAGTTGATCGGTATTGAACAAATCATATTGATGAATTTGTGTAACACATTGAACTAATAAAGAAAGTGGCTAATTTAAATATGTTAAATTATAGAACCTATTTTATATTTTTATTATCTTGCTTTTTAGCATACTTCCACATACAATTTATTGATTGGAAATTTAGTAGGTACCATTGGTGGTGGCATAATTAGTTGTGGTCACACCCTTCTTGGACTCCCATTGGGTACCTGAGCAGATTTCATGATTATAGGTTAGGATAAGGTCAAGGTCCATATACTAGAGGGTTGATTTGAGGCTTAGGGATGTACATGGATGAGGGAACCAAACTTGGTGACAGGACACATTTTGATGATTTATCATCTTGTCTTTATTTTGGGTTTCCCTTACACTTGGAATTGTAAGTTAAGATATGACATCTTACAGTTCAGTTATGTTCAATTACCAAGTTTTTCAAAATGGATTTTTGCTGCATGTTTATTATTTATAGTGTTTACTTTCTTTTGTATTCTATCAATTGTGTCTTACACCGATAAAGAGGGTATAGTCTTCTCACATATCTCATTAGACCCTAGATTCTATTAAAAAGCCTCTGGCATATAGGGAGGTTTTCCTAAGTTCATGTTGTGCATCGTCTCGGGGCATTGGTCTGGTGGATCATGGGTTAAGGTAAAATGACCTGGGTTTTTGAGAGGGTCATAATTCCTCAACATGTTTGAATTTTTGTGTTTGGTGAGTATTACAACATGAATTCTTGACTTCTAAACTTAATTTTAGGAGTTTTATTGACCTAAGACCTAGTTTTTATATGGTTTTTAAGGTCAGTAAAGTACCTTGGGGTTTTAGGTAATTTTTAGGTGTTTTGGGGCCTAGAAACTTAGTTTTGGGAAAGTTCTGATAAAGGAGCACGATTTGGAAAAATCATGAGGCCTATAAGGAGTAATCGTACGGCCCTCTATTAACACTCAACACTATTAGCCAAATTGTGTAAGAGGGGTTCACTACCATGAAAAATCTCTATATTTTTTAACAGAGGTGATTCACACATTTTGTGCATGGTTTGGAAAATGATGATCTTATCCCATGCAAGTGTGGTGTTCGGGAAGTGGGAACTATAAAATTGGTGCACAGTTACCCAAAACATGTAGTAAAATAGTGCGGGTCATTAAAATGGGATAAAATGCTATTTTACCCCTCCTTTCTTTAATTAATTTTTCTTCCTTCCTCTCATTTCCACTGCACGTAGGGGGATTCTCTATATTCTCCTCCTACTTGGGATATGGCCTAACTTCTCCATCTAAGCTTCAATCATTAATCTATTGGTGGCTACGAAAATTCATTGGGAATTCATCTAAAATGATATTTTCTTATGATTCAACTCATGTTAGAGGTTGGTATCCTATGAGAAAGCACCTAAAGTATGAGGTAGGTTGTTCCTAGATTTCTCTATGTTTTTACATGCATTTTTCATGCATTCTTAAATACACATGGGGTGGGTTGACCAAGGGATACCCAAATTAATTAAATTCTTGTATTTAAATTAATAAATTAATGCCAGGGGATGTCTTTGGGTTTTCCCTAGACCCTTTAGGAATTATAATCATGGTAAGGGGCTTCAATACACTTAGGTGGGTTAGGCTGGGTGTGTTTTAATTAATTAAAGTGAATTATTTATATCGATTACTTGGTTCCATGGGAACATGATAGGCATAGTCTGAAAATTTAGGTGATGTTAACCACCTGAATTGAGGCAATGTAGTTTTTCTTATTAGGAGAGGATCAGGTTACTTGGGGTGATGTTGGTCACCAGGTTGGGTGACATGGTCATTGGATTGAGATAATGAGGTTTTTTGGTTAACTGAATGGATCTCATGACTTCATGTGGTGATGATAATCATGATTTAGTGACACAGTTGAAGGGGAACAAGGTTTTGGATGATGTTTCTTAGGTTTTTTGGTGATTTTTTCTCACCATTTGTTGGTCGATGCATTTTTGGGATTTTGTGCACATAGATAGGACTCATATCGAGGTGGTTTTGACCACTCGTGTTGGTGGAGACCCACGTAGACTATATGGATTGGGTGATGGTGTTGACCATCGACCATGTTTGAGGGGTTATCACTATAAATATCTATGTTGATAGTGATGGACCGTCGGTTGATGGTGTTGAGACCATCAGTTGGGGGATAAGGATCACTGGGGAAATTGAGGTTGTAGGGGAAGGATACTGAGGGGACAGATATCGTCGTGCCTCAGGACGTCATTTATTGATTCGATGGTGATTATTATTTAGATTACAGACATCGATGTTCCTTGGGATGTTAGACTTCAATCTAATGGGTATTTCTGAGGTGATATTTGAGGGACTATGTACTATTTTCTTGGGGTGTTACATATTGATGTCTGGTATTTTACTAAGGTCATAGGGTGCTAGGTGATATGATTTTAGGTGGAAACTGATGATTCACCTAGGTTGTTATTTTTTAGGTGATTCCATGGGATTTATATCATGGATCATCATCATTATAGTTATATATATGCAAATAGGTGTTTTATTCTATATATATAACTGGGGGTACATATTCAAATATTACTGGTGATGGAATAAGTAGATGATTTGTTCCTTGTGGTTGTTGAGCACATGGGAAGTGGGATATTTATGGAATATTCATGAGTTTTTTTATTTATATTTTGTTTACGCTTTCATTATAATGGATTTAAAATGACCACATGTTGGTGGTGACCTAATGATATTTATTCTCACACCCTACATAGGACCCTCAGGATGTATGTAGAATTTATGTATCTATGATCAGGTAAGGGACTAAGCTTAGGATATAGTTCTTAGTGGTCTAGTTGGACCTTCCACATGGGATGGATGGAAAGGGACCATGGGGGTTCTTGCATCATCTAGAGTTTAATTTTGAGTTTCCATTTGTTCATCATGCTTATATATGTTTTAACTGATGGTCTCCCATGGACGAACATTCTGTTTATTGTCATTTATGACCTGCTATGACATGTTTGAATACAAATGGTATTATCACCATTGGGTATATTTATTTTTTATTTCGATGATGTTGTATTATGCTTCTTATGGTTTCATCTTACAGCTTCGAGTGAGTATGGTCTTTCTTCCATTGTTATATATAAAGAAAATTATTATAATCACTACCTAAGAGTATAGTCTCCCCACTATCACCTCTCATATCCTGGATACTAGTCGGTAGCCTTTGGCATACAAAGAGGTGCACCTAATTCCCAGTGTTCAACCTGTGCAGAGCACCGTTTAATTTGGCATCTAGGTCTGGGTGCGAAAAAATTATCTTATTGGGTTGTTGTTAGTGTTTCATGGTAGCAATACATGACCTAGTTATTTCAATGGTAACCATGTTTGGTGGGTTACAAATGATATCAAATCATTTTTTTCTTTTGGTCAAACTATTTGGGGTATGGTTGAATGGAGATTAAGATATTTTTAGAATTGGGTATAGTGATCGTGTTTGGGTACCTTCATCCCCATGAATGAAAAAAATACCAAGTTTCAAGGTGTGTGAAACTGATGTTCTGTAGTGTGATTTTACATTTTATTTGATTTCCACCTCAAGTGGCACACTTGGATATGATGGTTATTTATTATGTGACTTTTGAACCTTGGCCTAATATGGAAAGGGAGGTTTGATTATGCATCATGATAAGAACTTAGGCTCATATGTTGTTTTTTCCTGAGATTTTCATTGGGAACCTAGATTGTACTAAGATGGGTTGGTATTTTTAAATTGTCAACAAAGGAAGATAAAAAAATTCCTGATTAACCTCTTTTTAGTGGCATTCTACTCATCTATTCTAGGAATTTGGTTTCAATGATATCTTTATGTGATGTTATGGGATTACATGGGCATGTGATATATGGTCCTGACCCTGATAAGGGTGGGAGGGGATGATGATATGGGTGAGTTATTTAAATTATCAAAAAAAAATCTAAGAAATGTTTTCCTATATAGCCTCTTTAGTTCAATTATGATCAGCTACCCTGAATCGATATCTAGGAATTTTGTACCTAACTATGATATGGGTAGGCATGATACCATGAGTTCGGATGATACATGACACCTGACTCTGATATGGGTAGGTGAGGGGCCTTGAGGATATATTTCAAGCGACATAGTGGGATAGGGTAGTGTAGGGGTGGTGAGATAAAATATCTGTTAGATATTTCCCTATTTATGATATATCTATATATACTTTTATGTATGTTTGACCATTGTATTGGTATTCAGTGGGATGACACCTAGGTAGGCTCCAGTGGAGTGTCAGGAGGGTAGTAATTTGGTGTCACATGAGCATGCATGGGGGAATCCCTTAAGGATCGGGATGAGGCCTCAAAGGGTTGGGACGATCATGATCCATGGGTATAGTCACAAGTACAAGCTTAGGTACATGTAAGACAACCTTAGGATATGGTAGTTTTTGGTCCATGGTTGGATGAGAAGTTTAGGGAAATCCTATTTTGAGTTATATAGGGTATTGATAGAGGATCTTGAGGATCTGGTCCATCTATGGAATACCTGAATCATGAGTTATAGTCTCATTTCCCACCACTATTTCAAGGTGAGTCTGGACCATAGGCAGTAGATAATGGGGTAGATTTGGTCCACGCTATCTCAAACTAGCTCAAGACACCCCTAGGTTAGAGGGTGAAGTGGTTGATGTACATGATCAGAGTATTGGAAAAGCACTGGTGGGATGTAAAATTATGGGTAGGTAGACATGAAGGACTATATTGGAGGTATTTTGAAGCCATATTATTTGATTACTTATTTCCAGATAAAATTCATGGAGATAGGGATCACAGGTTCATGAGTCTTCGCAGGGGGATACTTTGGTCATGGACTACGCTACAAATTTCACTAACCTATTACAATTTTCATATACTATGGTGGGTGATGAGATCAACTGTGTGCCATGATTTTAGGATGGCTTGTGGAATTCCATTAAGGTGTAGGTGAATATCTTTAGGATAACATCCTTTTCAGAGGTGGTCAACCAGGAGCTGATAGTTGAGGGTAATCTGACATACTAGACATATTCGAGTCGATGATGGAATTGGTTTATTTGAGCGGAGATTCTTTAAGAAGTAGGAAGTGAGGCCACAAGGAATCTCAGTAGGGTATTCATGCTAGATATTCAGGCACACCATTGAGGAGCGGGTCTTTAGTAGTATGCTTCCAGTTTGGGTAGTCATGGAATGTTGGGACCTAGTGTGATCTGGATTCGAATGAGTGTAGGGTGTGCAAAAAAATGTTCCATTTAGATAGGTTCAATAGGAAACATTCTCAGACAGCTGAGAGCTGGGGGCCGGGGAAGACTCGTGGATATGAGTTCAGACCTAGAGTAGTACCAAGAGCTGGTAGCTGGGAATCAACTACTCCTAGAGGTCATGGAAGAGACAGTGGGATCCAAAATGGGGTCATTGTCTGGTAGATGGTGCAACTATATAGGTAGGTCAGGCCTCAGGTTATCAGGCTTCAGGCCAAGTGCATGTAGTGTAGATGTCAAGTGCGGAGCAGGCTAGGGAGCTGACTATGGTTAGAGGTATTTCATAATGACGGGCATGACCGAGTTTCTTCTTATTTTAGTATTTTTCAACTTTAGATTCACGAGGTGTGTATTTATTTATTTTGGACTAACCAGGTGTTGGTTAGTAGGTTGGTATCGGTTATGATGTGGGATATATGAATATATATATATATGAGGTTCATTGGAATTAGGAATTTATTATGGGAATCAATGTAATTTTGGTTCTATATGAGGTGCATAGGTATCAAGATTTTGATGGGTATCCATCTTTATATATGATGCAGGATTATTTTCAAAAAAAATCGATATGAGGGATATATGGGAATCTTTTTAGATGTAGGATTTAATGATTTTTGTGCATGGGATAAGTACTTATGGGAATATGATGATATGTAGGACTTGATGGGTTTCAGATGTGGAACATGCATGATTTGAGACCCTAATGAGGTGAAAGAGTGATGTTATGTCATGGGAGGACTTTTGAGTCGAGGGATGGTCAGTAGACCATCAAAATTGTTTGATTTTATGTTGAAAAGAAATCGGGTTGGTAATTCCTAAGTTGGGGAGCGCCATGATGGAATTGGACCTATGAATTAATGACTGTTGTAGACCAAGTTGATTTTGATGATATGGGTATGTTTAGTACCATCTCCAAGTAAGGATTTATAGCTTGGGGATGAGCTATGTTAAGGTGGGTAGATTTTAATGTCTCGTGTTTTTGAGTAGGTCAAAATTCCTCAACTTGTTTGAATTTTTTTGTTTGTTGAGTGATCCAACTTCAATTCTTGACTTATGAAATTAGTAAAGGGAGTTTTATTAACTCATGGTATTTTTTTCTATATAGTTTTTAAGGACCAAAAAGTGCCTCAGGGTTTTCGGTAATTTTCGGGTGTGGCGGGGCCTGAAAACTCTATTTTAGGAAAGCTCTAATAGAGGCACAAGGTTTGGGAAAACTATGCGGCCTCCCAAGAGTAATTGTGAAGACCTCCACTAGAACTAGACATGATTAGAAAAACCATGTTGGAGTGGTTTTATGACCATGTGACACCTCTACAATTTTTAACATAGGTGATTCACATGGTTTGTGTATTGTTTGGAAAACCATGTGGATAGCCCATGCGTGTGTGGTGTTCAAGCAGTAGGCAGCACATCATTGGAACACAGTTATCCAAATTGTTCACCCAAACCATGTAGGTCTTTAAAATGGGAAAATTACAATTTTCCCCTACCACTTTTAATAGATGTTTCCTCCTTCTTCCTCCCATTTCCACTTCACGTAGGGGGGATCCTCCACATTTTTCTCCAGTCTAGAATATGGCCTAACTTCTCTATATGAGCACCAATATTTGATCCATTGGTAGCTCCAGAACTGTGTCAGGAGTTCATCTAAAAAGATGTTTTCTTCCAATTCAACTAAAGTAAGAGGGTGAAATCATATTAGCGAGTGACTACTAGTACAAGGTAGGTTGTGCCTATCTTTCTTTGTGTTTTTACGGGTGTTTTACATCTGTTATTAGATACATGTGGGGTGGATTGACTGATGAATACCCAAATTAATTAAATTATTGTAATTAAATTAATAAACTAATGTCATTGGATGCCATTGGGTCTTCCCTAGACCCTTTATGCATGATAATCATAGTAAGAGGCTTCAGACCACTTGGTAATGTTAGGATAGGTGTGTTTTAATTAATTAAAATGAATTATTTATATGTGTTTATTGGTTTCATGGGAATGTGAAGGGTGTGGCCCAAGGATTGAGGTGGTGTTGAAAACCTTTATTGAGGTAATGTAGTTTTTCAAGTTGGGTGAGGCATGGGTTACATAGGTTAATGTTTTCCACTAGGTTGGGAGATATGGTCATCAGAATTAAACGATGAAGCTATCAAGTTGAGGGCATAAATCTCAGAACTTGAGGTGGTGGTGACCATCATGATTTAGTGACATGGACACAAGGGCATGAGGTTTAGGATGATGTATCTTAGGTTTTTTGGTGATTTCTTCTCATCGTGTGTTGGCCAATGCATCATTGGAGACATGTGCACACATATGGGACTTTAATCAAGGTGGTGTTAACCACTCATGTGGGTGGTTTCCCCAATAGAAAATGTGTCTTAGATGATGGTGTTGACCATCATACATGTTTGGGGGGTGCTAACCATAGAAATCCACATGGATGGTGATGGACCATCGGTTGTTGGTGTTAAGACTGACAGTTGGGGGATGAGGCTCACCGAGACACTTGAGGTTATTGGGAGAGGATATTTAGGGGGAGGATATTTCCATCCCTTGGGATGTCATCTGTTGTTCCCATGGAGATTATTATTTGTAGGATAGATATCATTATGCCTTGGGATGTTGGTTTTTGAGCTGAGAGGGATTTCTAATCTGAGGTCTGAGGGACCAGGTACTATTTTCTTGGTTGTGTCATGTAGATATCAGATATTTGACTGAGGGAAGGTGGGGTCGGGTTACATGATTTTAGGTAGAACTTAAGGGTTCACCGGGGTTTCTATTCATTATGGGATTCCTTGGGTTTTATTCCATCGATCCTCATCACTTCAGTTATATATATATAGGTGTTGTGTGATATATATATATATATATATATAATTAGGGGTATGTATTTAGAGATTACCGGTGATGGCCTAATCAGGTGATCACTTCCTTGTGGTTGTTGGGTACAAGGGAAGAAGAATATTTATTGAATATGCATGTGATGATTTTTATTTATATTTTGTATACACCTTCATTATCATGGATATAATACTGTAACACATTGGTGGTGGCCTAATGAGATTTATTCTCACACCCTAAATAGGCCCCTCATGATGCATGTAGACTTTATGTCTTTGTGATCATGTAAGGGATCGAGCTCAGGATCTGGACCTTAGTAGTCAAGTTAGACCTCTTGCATGGGATGGATGGAAAGGGACCATGGTCGTTCTTTATCAACTAGAGTTTAAATTTGAGTTTTATTTTGTTCAGAAAGCTTATGTATGTATGTACTGATCGTCTCCCATGGGATACCCTTCTTTTTATTTTCATTTATGGCCTGTTATGACATGTGTGAGTATAAATGGTATTATCTCCTTCAGGATTATTTATTTATTATTCCAATACTCTTGTATTATGATTTCACTAGTTTTATCTTACTGCTTCCATTGAGCATGGTCTCTATTATTATATTATATATATATATATATGTAACATCCCGACCCGGATCACCTCTAAGATGGTGACTGGACCAGTGCATCACATAACCTCAAATGCATCTCCCCAAATGCCAGAGGCTACCGACTAGTAGCGAGGGACCTTTTTTTGTCTGTGGGGGAGACTATTCCCTCATAGGTAACAGATAATATCACAGCGGAAGTAAACAACAACAAATAATAAGTAGCATAAGCATGTGAATAAATAAATTGTAGCAGAAGAAATGTAAATAATCCAACTGAATAAAAAAACCAAGTGTGGAAACTCACAAAAGAGTTTCATGCCATGATATTAGTCTAAACTGAAAGTACGGAAAACAGAACTCAAACACACAGTCAACTAAAAGAAAATACACAATTAGAAACTTCATCATGAGAAAGGCCCAGTCCTCTGCCCCAGTCTCCATCCTAAGTAGTAATGAACAGTCAAGCATCGGAAGCAGCACGCTTCCCCTTGTCAGTACCTGCAAGCATGTAATCTACTAGGGTGTCGATGATGCCCGAGCAGGGTGTGAGATAAAATCCCATTAGGCCGGCACCCAGGGTGTCTAAACCATTCCTTTTCATGCAAAAATAAAAATAATGTGTGCCATTACAAAACCATTTCAAGTAAATTAATTGCAATGCAATTAAATAAATAAGTCGGCCCGGGTCCCAAACGGCACCCGTGCCTGGTCACCTACTTCAGCCTAAGCTGGTAGTCTAAAAGGGCACCTGTCAGTAGAAATAAATGAACACGCATACATATATATATATATATAACCTAGAAATAAAGGTAAAACTAGGAAAAAGTATACCACAAGCTTGTGCTTTAACTTGGGGTTCAAGTCCAATGTCAACTAGGCACACTTCCACATATCAGGGGAAATATATCAATTCTCAATAGACTCAATTACCAATAACATAAACCTTAAGTGCATCATTATTTAAGGTTCAAGTTGAGATTTGGAGTCTGAGCCTATCCCGAAGGTATCGCTATGGAACATTTGTCAAGTTATCCAATGCCACCGAGCCCATCCAAGGAAATCTTTCAAAAGACCCAGTATTTCCTAAGGCATGGTTTTACCCTGAGTCCGTCTAGATCTCGCAAAAAGGGGTCGAGTGTCATCCCAAGATAGTTTAGTCACATTGCTAATAGATTCATCCTGACGGGGCCTTTTGGAACCGATATCACTCAAAAGTATTAGAAATTCTGGGGAAGTCTCAGTCTGGAAAGGCCAACGACACCACCCCCCAGCACATAGAGGTAACCCATCATGAATGGAGGATCTAAGCATAGCCCTTAATGCAGGACCCACCTCCTTTCCCCACCCTGAATTTAGTTAAAGTTTTCACAGTATTAGATATGACATAATCAGTATATAAAGTTGCCACTTGAAAACTAACCA
Organism: Viscum album; assembly: GCA_963277665.1. Classification (NCBI taxonomy): domain Eukaryota; kingdom Viridiplantae; phylum Streptophyta; class Magnoliopsida; order Santalales; family Viscaceae; genus Viscum; species Viscum album. Next base: position 631,266,575 of record OY728138.1, on the reverse strand, counting down.
GATACACTCATGCATCACAAGGCATAAATTTAATAGTACAACACAAAAAATTGCAAGAAAAAATAAATATCACATCAACCTCAGTGGATAATGAATATTTAAATAATAAACATTTCAACAAAACAAGTTCCAATGATCCAACAATTGAAGTTCATGTTCAAGAAACTATTTATTTAATTTAATTACAATAAAAAGTTTCTTCACAACACATGAAATTAATCAAACAATAAACTCATCTAATTAAAAAATACACCGATCATGTCGGCACACCCGAAGGGGTGTCCAACTTTGTTGTAATAATTCAATCAACAATTCATTTAATTTAAAAACAATAAAAGGGGGTTGTGCAATACCTACAGCTAATTAAATTAATAACCTGACTAACAGAAAAAAATACACTGACTATGTCAGCACACCCAAAGGGGGGTTCGATCTTTTCAAAACCATTCAAAAAAATTAATTTAATATGATTAAGGCTGCAATAATTAAATAGAACCATTAAAGTAATTAAAATGGGTAAAATTGAACAAAAATAGTAGGCACCGACTAACGGCACAATAGTGCAGTTTTTTTATAAATTACAATGAAACAGGGGGAAAGAAAGTAGGAACACTACATTGTAGTCATAGATAACTCTAAGATCTGAGGTAGACTTTGATTTGACCTAAAACTGATGAAAACGAAGGATTTTAGAGAAACCCAAAAATAGGGTAAGAATCTTCCATGATGAACTGTGTGTAGAATACTCAATGGAATCTAACGATTTCACTTTCACAACATTATCCTTTCCCTAAGGTTTATCGCGCACCTAACGGCGAAGGAATCAGATGTCAGACAGAGGAGAGATGGCCTTTCGAAGGGGCTGCTGGTTGGTGTGACGGGATTGAGGGGTGCGACATGATGAGTGGGAGAGGGAGAGAGGAGAGGAAAAAAGAAAAGAGAGAAAAGAAAGAAAATAAAATAAAAATAAGATAAAGAAAAAAGGAAATAAAAGAAAATGATAAAAATAAAACAAAATAATTGAAAGGAAATAATAAAAATAATTAAAAATGGTAATCCCCCATTTTAATTATTTTCATTTTTTCTGTAACATCCTCTTTATTTTATTTCAGAATTTCTTTTTATCCTTTCCTGCTTTCTTTTAAATCTTCTTTAAATATATTATTACTCTTTTCCAGTCCTTAATTAATTATTTAAAACCTAAAAATCGCGCCAAAGCGTGACGTGATATTTTTCAAGAAATGTATGAAATTATTTAAATTAAATAAAAAAGCTGCCTGGGACCCGCAGCAAGGTGTGCAGGCATGCGCCCCGGGTTGCTTAATTAATTCGACTACATTAAAGTAAAAATAGCTCATACCAGAAAAGGTTTGGGACATTACAATATAGACCATTATTATCATCATTGCATAAGAGTATATTATCCACACTATCACCTCTTAGACTCTCACTGCTAGTCGACAGCCTTTGGAATATGGGGAGGTGCACCTACGACATAGTGTTCAATCAGCCCAGAGCATCATTTAAAGTGGCATCCAGGTTGGGGAACTACACGAGGCATAACAAGGACCAATAAACATGTAATATGGCATAATTTTTTAATAAAGGAATGATTCATAGGATTCAATAATCAAGATCCATGTGATTTAAATATTTGTCAAAGAAACCATTAAAAACTCATAGCAAGCATAAAGAAAACATGTTTTTATCTTGGAAAATTTTCTTAATAACTCATGATAGATATAATTGGGGACCAATTAAATATATAGAAGAAACCTCCAAATTTAACTCTCTTCTTTTTACCTATAAATACAAGGGACATTACCCAATGCATTAGAGAGATATAGTGGTCCTCACCCATCATATAATTTATATCAGGATCACCCGTCGTATAAGTTGTGTCAAGTTCACCCATTGTATAAGCTCTATCGGGATCACCTATCATCATGAGCTATATTGGTCTCACCCATCATCATAAATAATGTCAAATTATTATTCAATTATATAACACTTTTAATCTTTCCTTTTCATCATCAATATTTTAGTGACAACTTGCATTCCTTTATAACTTGTTTTACTAGTGCAAAACAACAGGTTTCATGACAATATCTTTAGTAAAATCATAATAATCCATCCTAAGAAAGAATATAGATAGTGTCATAAGATAAAAATCCTAGTGAGGTATAATAATCATTAAAGGATGATGACGTAGAGTTAAATTCCTTAAAAAGAATATTTAAAACATTTCTTTGAAAATAGCGTTAAATACCCTTTTCTTTGGGTAATATATTATAAATATTTATAAAATATCGAGAAAATATTTTCTTTAAAAATGACCATGGAAACATTTAAAGGAAGATTAAAATAAAATAATTTTCATGATGGTAGTAAAATTCATTCATGCTATATATGTTAAAAGAAAACATTATTGTCAAACTTATATAAATATAGTTAAAAGTGACCCATGAATAAAAACAATAAGAAATTTCCATTTAAACCATTTTAAAAAAAGGTAAAATATAAAGTAAAATAAATTTATAAAATAATTTATGTTTAGTAAATAATATTATTGAAATAATATTAATAAAAAATTATAATACTTTGGTTAAAAGTATTCAAAACATTAAAACAATGTTTGTAAAGAAAATCCCTTTTATAGCCTTTTAAAACCAAAAAACATTTGAAATAAATAACATAAGAATGAATATAAAATACCATGATTATAAAATATTCAAGATATTATATTTTAATATATTTTATAAAAATAATATAAATGAATATAGGTGCATCAATCAAATCATGTATCAAAGATGAAATTTTGAGATGAGAAACCCTTGCAATTTAGGTAATGCTTGAATCAAAAAACCATTGAATGAAAGAACATAACATGATTATGTATGACCCATAATTTTCATGATATAATGTTTTAAAACACATTTTTTGGGAAATTAGTACACCGTATAAAATAAATAATTCTATCTAATATGAATTATGTATCAACCAAATGAAATTGAAACCATGAAAACCCTTGCTAATTTTATAACTTTTGAATCAATATCTAATGAAAGAGAGAACATAAAAGGAAACTTAAATAAAATGATCAAAGATTAATTAATGATATAATATATAAATATGAATCATATACACCATATAAAATAAAGTAGCTTCATATCATATTTGTATGTCCCAAAGAAATATAATTTCTGATGAATAACCCTTACACATATCATATCATTGAATTGATAATTAATCAATGGAGGGATTATGAGTAAAAAAATTAAATATACACAAAAAAAATTATAAATACATCATAAATAAAATATAAGTCATTTACGAAATAATCTTATAATTATATAATCAATGTAGAAGTGATATAACCCAATGAAAGGAAAATCAGTTAAGAAAACTCTTACACCTTCGTAAATTCAAGTTAAATCCCATTGTATGTAATAATTTTAATTACAACATAAAATAACATGAAGTATGAATTATTCATTATATAATATGAAAAATGGGAAATATATTCACCATATAAAATAAATTAGGTTTATAACATTAAAATATTCCATGATGAAGGGAAATTGAGATGAATTTCCTTACCTAAAGTCCAGACTTGTCAAGTATATCCTTTAATAATTGTATGATAAAATTATATAAAATATTTAATTTCTTAAGAATATTTTATAGGATTAATACATTATACTTAAACCATTTATTTCATTTATTTTCTGAAAATATTTAATTACTTAATCAATTAAGTATATGACAGTTGTTTTACAGATTTTCGATTCATAACTTTAAAACATCTTCAGTATGTTGACTATGGTCAAAGGGGTAATTTTTAAATCATAATAAAAATAATAATGATGATATAATTATAATTTTTACATATTAATTATAAATTTAAAATCATCCATGAAATAAGGTTATAAAAAATAAACTATATTACAATCATGGAGATGGTAAGTCATATGTATGCATGAGTAATGTTTCCATTTTTTAACGATCATGATAGAAATAAGGTAAGTATTATTTTATCTTTAAAAAATGATAATTTTAACCTAAATATAAAATTATCTCTTTAAATAAACTTATATATACTATCCATGGGATGTGGTGATGAAAAATAAATTTCATCGCTCCATAGAGGTGGTAATCCACACGTACCCAAGAACAAAATTATCATTTTTCAATGGATGGAATGGTAAGAAAAATATGATATAATGTATTTAAAAGTGATAATTATTTAATTATTATTATATATATACATTAAATAAATCATTTTAACTAGTATTTGGCGGTGGTTATAGAAAATGAATTGCATCAGTTCGCGAGGTAGTAATCCGCCATCCACACAAATGATGGGTTTATTTCTTATTTGATGAAATAATGAGATTGATATAGGTTGTTACATTAACATAACAACATATAAGTATATTTAAGATACATTTGTTACTATTTAAGAGTGTATAAATAATATTTTAAGGAGTTGTAAGAAGAAATAATACTAAAACATTGGCTAAAATTTATATCTCTTCTTCAGACAACCTCTTTTTCTTTACACTTTAATCCCTCTATGGTAGGTATTTTACCTAAGATAAGACATCCATAAATTCTTAAGGGGTGTTATTAAGGTATTTGGGAAGGTTTTTTTAACCAAATAGTTCTTGAAGTGTGAAGAAAATAAGAGAGGATTTTCCCCTTCCTTGGTGAGGGGAGGGGCAGTTAGAAATTTCTTAAAATATTCAATTAATATAAATTAATTTTCATTGAAAAAAGGGATCCAAATTGATATAATTAAAATATAATATTATAATTAATCTAAATAATCTAATAAAATAAAATTTTTACAATTTTAGGTGATTTTATTACCCTTATTACTTTGTTTTAACCTCCCATTAACCCTTTTGAAAATTATCATGAAATCAATGTTTTTACGATTTAGGGGTCAAGAAAGTTACTATAAATGGAAAAGAGACCCAAAAAAATGGACCGTGGTTGATATTTTGAACAATATCTCATTATATTGTCTGAACATATGTTTTTTGTAAATTTTAAATCATTTAATAATATATTGTTTGTTATAAAATACTATTAATGTCATTTTTGAAACAATTCATTTAATTTGACGTTAAAAACAACATGACAGAAAATAAATTCAAATATAAACCTGTAAGACATCCATAATATGTTATATTTATCTATAAAATTAATTGGAAACTATAAATCACACAAAAAAATTAATTTTAGAGTTTTTAAAATCATTTACTTGCTTTTTCTATGGCTTACACAAATACTATGTCAGCCATGCATAAGAATTTAAGTAATTATTTCATCACGAAAAATTAAAAAAAATACCATAATAAAAAATATTATAAATTTAAAATAAATATTTATAACCTAACATAATTTATATTTATACCTATCATAAAATTTTGTAGATATTAAAAGAAAGAGAGTGACGTTTTTTACCTTATATTTTTTTTAAATAAGATAAAAGTCATCTTCAAATAAAAATGGAAATAATTTCCATAAATTAAAATATTTTATGAGTATGATTGAAACCAACTCATAAAATATATTAAAGTCAAGTGTTAAGGTTATTTATATTCCTTATATTATTATTTTTAACCTTAATTACCCAATTTACCTTTTACCATGGTTACAAAAATCACTATGGATACTATTCAAAATGACCAAAAATAAAAGGATCAAATATACCAAATTTGGACCTTATGATTTCCAATATGGATTTATTTTTTATTCATTTTTTATAATCGGTAGAATTTAATTTAATATTAAACCTGCAAAATGTGATGAAAAGAAATTTTTAGAAAAAATGTGTTTTTCAAGTATAAGATGATCTTATATTAATTTTATGACTAGTAATATTCAATATATGAATTTAAATTCATATATATAGATATATAATATATAAAAATACTTTAAATAATTCATAATTATGGGTTTTTTTAATAATTAAAATGGAAAAACATTAAGCACTTAAAAACAATTTTTTGAAAAATTCATTTTTAAGCATAAAAATATCCTTATACCAAATAAAGAATAATGATTATTATAATGTATTTTATTAGAATATATCTACTTAAAGGATATTTTCATTGATTTTAGGTAAAATTAAATACAGAATGATGCTTTTCATTGAAAATAAATGGAAGTGTTCTAAAAATAGTTATTTTTTACTATTCACTGAAACAATAGTCTTTTCAGAAAAATCCCAAAATTTCACCAAAAGAAAATTTTTTATGATGACATTAAAAATTAATCTCATTTTATCAAATAAAATTTCAATAATTTATAGAAATTTATTATATTATTCTGTCACAAAAATTAATTCAACCCATTTTAAAAATTCTTTTGAAGAATATAATGAATTTACAAAAATTAATGAGTAATTATTTACTATGAATTTATCAATACATTTTTTTGAGTGAGTCCTTTATATATATTTTATAATGTGGTTAATCCAATCAATTCCCTCCATTTTAATGACTAGGTAATTAATATAACATTTACATGTTAATATTTCATGGTTTTCTTAAGCTCAGAGTTTCATGTTCAATACACTATCGAACATAGCCTTCTTTTATAAAATCTTGGTATATTATATAACCCCTTCATTGTCCCATTTTAACCTTAACCATTGTAATAGGTTTTTTATCTTTTAGGGGTCATGAATTTACTTTTATGATAAAAAGTGGATCCTAAATAGTCCATAGATGAAATTTTTGACCATTTACTATTCTATATGTCCTATTTCAATAATTTTTTGGCTTTTATATCATTTAGTAAAATATTATTTAATATAAAATATGAATAATTTCATTTTTTGGGGGGACTATTCATTTAATTTACTATTAAAGACATCAAGATAACAATGTATTTTGAATATAAGATCTTTTAACATAAACTATACCATATTACTAACCATAATATTCTTGAAACATAATAATTTATCCAAAACATATTTCATTTAATGTTTTTAAAATCATTTACTAGATTTTTCTTACTACTTTCAAAAGCACTACATCGATGTTGTGTAAGTGCTGAGGGAAGTTATATTGTCTTTAAAAATTATAAATAAATTGTTCTTAAAAAATAGTGTATTCATTCTCTAAATAAACATATATAATAGATAATAATTTTTTTATCCCCTTGATAATATGTTATATAAATCAAAATAAATATAGATACAATTTTGTAATTTTTATATTACTTAAAATAATATATAGGTCATTATCAATGAAAAATGGCACCAAGTTGTCATATCATTGAATATTGTATGAGTATAGTTGAACTAAAATCATATAATTAAAAATAATTCAAGTGTTAGTTATATTTTTAAATCCATATCACATTATTTTTAACCTTAATTACCTAATTTACTTTTTACTATGGGGAAAAATATTCAAAATGATTAAAATTAATAATAACCAAAAATAAAAGGGACCTATTTACCAAATTTCAAACTCCTAATTCCATATAAGGAATCAAATTTTAAATAATAAATTTTTATAAGTTTAATTAATCAATTTTAATAAAAATGAGCAAAACGCAAAAAAAATAGTTTTTAGAAAAATGCTTTTTAAGCCCAAAAATGAACTAACACAAAAATCAAGTATAATGTTTATTACTATTTAATTAATTAGATTATTTAAAATTAATGGAGATTTAAATTAATTTTATATTAAATTAAAAAAATAAACTTTTAAATTACTTGATTTAATGAAAATAAATGAGAGTTTTACAAAAATTGGTATTTTTCACTATTCACTCAAAAATAATTCTTTTCAGAAATACCCAATAAATTCATCCTAAAAAAATATTGACATACTGATTTCAAAAATTATTTTCATTTCATAAAATAAAATTTATAAAATATGGTATAAATTAATTAAAATTTCTATTCACAAAAGGCAATAAAAACATTTTTTAAGAAACATATTTTTGAATCATAAAATGAATTCACTAAAAATTCAGTAATTTTATTAAAAAATAATAAATATATTTTAATTATATAAATAATTTATACATATTTTTTATAATATTTTTATTCTTATTTATACCACCAATTTAATGGCTAGTTTATAATGGTAACATTTAAATAATAATATTTTTATAGTATATCACAGTTCCCTTAAATATCAGTGTTGCATATTAAGAAAGATATATAGATAATTATTATTTTAAAATAAATTTTTGGGTTGTTATGAAATTCCTCTAATTTAAATTTAAATAAAAACAATCCTGTTAAAAATAGGGATTGTAACATAAACCCTTAGAGTGTTGGTAACCATCAATCAAAACCTCATGGAAGATATAACTTTAGATAAATTTTTAAACCTCTATATTTTTAAAGAAAAGAATCATAAAATACTTTATTATTTGATATAAACATCTCAATACATAAAACAAGTGCTGAATATGTTAGGTGTCTCCGAGAGATAAAAGTGAAATGAGAACCCCTTACCTCAAGTCCTCACTTTCTGTATATGTGTTTAAAACTCATGTATAAAAAATTTAGATTTCTTGTAAATATAAAACATAATAATATTAATAATTATATAACTATATATAATTCCCTTAAAAATACCAATTACCCATTTACTATAATTGTTTCATTAAAATCAATATTCGAGTGTCAACCATTCTGTTTTCCATGCATGTTTTAGTTTGATGGTTTAGATACTTACACCTTGGTCAAGGATTAGTCATATACATAATATAAATGATATCATAACTATAATTTTTATTCATTATATAAATTTTATTAATCATCCATAAAATTAAATGATAAAAAATAAATCACATCGCTTTATAGAGGTGGTAGATCACACATAGACACATGTTAGATTGTTATTTTCTAAAGGATGGGAGGGTAACAAGATAGATGAAACATTATATTTATATGATCATAATTACATAATTACCATCATATATATACAATAAATTTATCATCATGACTGGAAAATAGAGGTGGTAATGAAAAATAAAATGCATCGCTGCATGCAGACGACAGTTCATACGTACACATGAGTGATGTAATCATTTTTATTTAGATTCAATAGAAATTGAAAAGGTTTGTAAAATTAATATAAAACAAGTTATTATATTAAGTATACTTATTTAATTATTTTAACATGGTTATATAACACTTAGATAAGGTTTAATAATAAATAAACTTGAAATAGATCGGTAAAGAGAATTACCTCTTCTTTGGGTATCCTCCTTTCGATTAAACATAATACTTTTTTAAGAGAGGTTTATGGTCAAATTAAGGGATTGGAAATGTGGTATAATAATTTTAGAGATGTATTTAGGAATTATTTTTAGAAAAAATTGAAATCATATATTTTTTTTTAAAGTTTACATTAAGTCCCTTTTTATAGGATAAATCAATGGAGTTTTAATAAATATTAAGTTATTAAAGGTCTTGAAAATAATTTTAAAATTACCAAGTGGATCAAAAATGGACTATGGATTATTTTTAGAATAGATCCCATACCATTTTTACTCTTATATTATTTTAATTGTTTTATAATAAATTTATAAAATAGTGTTTAACATTAAATATCCATAAAGTAATTTTTGAGATCATTCAAATAATTTGAATTTAAAAACATCATGGTAATAAAGGAGTTAGAATTGAAAATATTTAATTCATTAATTTCCTTTAATTATGATACACAAAAATCTTTAAATATTTTATCTTATCCAAAACACTTTTAATATTTTTAAAACTATTAACTTTTATTTTTCATCCTCTTGCACTAGCATTGCATTCAGTGTTCTAGGTACTTATACCATTACAAAAAATGAAAAAAAAAATATTATAAATATAATTTATTATTAGTAAATTTTATCATATAAATTATTTGATATAGTATTTATATCTCTATCCTTATCATGAAAATATAATAAGTGAAAAAGAGTAACTTTTTCTAAATATTCTTAACTTAAAACAAAATAAAGGGCACAATCAAAGGAAAGTTGCACTAAATTGCCATATTTTAAAATATAATATGATTATTGTAGAAATAAACTCATAAAATAAAATAAAATAATGTTTTTACAAGATTTTTATACCTTATTCCATAGTTTTCACTTTTTTTATTCCATTTTACCCTTTACCATGGTGATAATTTTATACAATGGTTACTATTCATTATGGATAAAAATGAAATGGGACTTATTATATAATTTGTGTATTTTTATTCCAAATATGGAATCCATTTTCTAGGATTAAATTTATATAATTGTAAAAAAATAATTTTAATATATGTTTAAAAAATGAGAAGAAAACTCGTTTTTAGGAAAATACCATTTTAAGAGTAAAAATGATTTTACACTAAATTTGCGCATATTATTGATTAATATGATTTTAATTGGACTATAATTTGACAAATAAATTTTATATGACATTTGGATCATTCCAAAATCAAATTTCACCATCTAACTGCACTATTAAATTCAAAGATAAAAATATTTTTTTATTAGAATATAATATAATTTATGTACCAAAAAGTCGAGCACGAGTTTCCAAATTTGAAATAATTTTTTTAAATGCATTATTTTACACATTAGACACATTTTTTCACGAAAAAAGATTTATGAATTTTTAAATGAATTATATATCATGATTACATCATAAAATTTATGGTATTTGTAAAAATAATATTTTCACTATTCACCCAAAATCAACATTTTAGATAAATTACAAAAAAACTTCATAATCGAAATTAGATATAATGAATCCAAAAATTAATTTCATTTAATCAAACTCAAATCCTTAAATTCATAAATTTATCATTTTAAAGAAAAATAAAAAAATATAAGGAAAATTCTTTATAGAAAAATTAACCTTTTAAACATTAATTGTTCATAACATTATATTATTTAATTCATGTAATTCAAAATTGAGTATTTATTTCCTAAAAAATATTAAATAAATTTATATAAAGAAGCCTTTTAAACATATATTTCATAATGTGGTTACTCATATTCATACCCTCCAAACCAATTTCTAGGTTATAGTAGTCATATTTAAATAATACTATTTTTATAATATATTTTGGTTCATTTAAGATAGGTGTTGTGTATGGTACATACAATAAAATATATTATTTATTTAAAAGAAAATAAATTCTAAAATCTCATGGTGTGAAATTCTACCCCCATTAAAGAAATTGTTCCCTCAAAAATTTATCTCGGATCCGATAAAAATGGTTTAACATATTTTCAAAATTAATTCTAAGGATTGGAATATAGATATGAATAAATGAAAAGAAATAAATTTCAATCAAAATTGGAAAAAATTTTGTATGAAATGGCCTTTATTGTCTATTTTAATACTGGGAAAATTATCATTACTTAAATATTTCTTAAACCATGTGTATATTTTAAAACATATAGTTGTGAAAATGTTTCCAAAACCATACCTCAATAACTAAGTGATATTTTCCATATTGAATTTATATATTTATCTTTCTCCTAATTGAGTTTGAGTAATTTTTTAACAAAAAAGATAGAGAATGTGAGAGAATATTTAAGTGATTTCTTCCCATAGTTTCTTCATTTGGTTGTGTTTCGAGCAATTTCCCACCCCTACTTTATGTCATATGATAAATAACTATGATGAATTATTCATGTATAAAGCACTAAAATTATCTTTTAATGGATCATAAGATTCATAATAGGATAAAAAATTATCCCACCTATTTCTACCCATTAACCATTACAAAAATTATTATCATATTTTAATATAATATCTAATGTGAAGAAAATTTTATACATCAATATCCAAAATGTAATCAATAACACCCAAATTTTAACTTAAATATTTTTATAAATAATTAACCATAAAAAACTTCTAAAATATTTCAAACCAAATTCAAAACCCAAAAAAATAGAATTATTTGATCACATATTTATCCAAAATAACATTTATGCTTAAATAACATTAATCACTCATACAGTCACATAAGAAAAATATATATACCCTCATCATATATTCTTCAATATAAACTAATAATTTCCCAAAATAAAATGAATCACCATAAATCCACAACAAAAAAATATATGATTCTATAAGTTAACCCAATAATTAGTCCTAATATAAAATCCTATCCTAAAAAATAATATTTTATTTACCTTAATCATATAATTTTCCCAATATATTGAATATCATCACACATAAATTTAGTAAATTAGTATGCAAATAACTTTTCAATATCATGGTTATCTAAAATTACATTCTCAAAATATGATGACCCCTTTATAACCATTAAAAATAATTACCTCATCATTAAAGATTTTATTAACCATAAAGGTTATATATTTCTTTCAACTTATGTCCCCAATAACTTCACATTAAATCACATGCTAAACCTAAGGGTTATATATACCTCGAGGATATATTGAAACCCAATAAACATTTCCCAAAATATACCCAGTCACCTTAAAATCACATAATATAGAACCTCAAAATGATATTTATGCCTTTAAACTAATGATCATCCTTAAACTTATCAACCTATAATATAATCCTTGAATCTTAAACTATCCTAACCTAATAAATTCCTAACCACTAATGTTATCAGAACATAGTTTTGATACCAACTATGAAAACTTGAGACTCGTATACCGAAATCTGATACTGAAAATGTATTCTTTATATATCATCTTTTATACCAACTAAAGAGACCCAATTTTAACCATATATAATTAAAATATTGATATCTATTATTGATTCACTTACATACCCAAAACCTTTCAGGTTTATAGTTTTAAAGAATTAGGAAATACAAATTATGTGACAAAACACATGTCTTTCTCAAGAACTGAGAATTTCTCCCATTATACATATATTTTCTTATTATAAAAGAAGACTTCAACATCTCCCTCAAAATTCTCCACACATTATACCCTTATATACTTATATTATATAATATCGAAGGTATTGGGGTGTGCAATGAGTGTATATGGGTTTGGGATTTAAAAAATTTTATTGTTTAATTGATGTAACTACAACATCTCAGGTGAATTGAGAACTACTAAAATGGTAAGTATCTTGTGTGAATTTATTTAAGCACAAAAATTAAAATTAAAAATTTCCTAATATGAATTTAAGGCATGTTCAAAAACTTTTCTTCACCAGTTACTATTACTTAAAGGATCTAATCTTTAATACCCCTATATTCTCCATATAAACATCAAGATTCTATGGTAATGTCAATTATCAAAATATTCATGCTAGCATGGAGGTCTGATGAAGCCTTTGATATCCCAACGATCACCCCAACGTCTTTATTTCGATCTGTGATGGTAATTGATGCATGCCTATCACGGGGCATGAACAAAAGAAATTATATTTTTCCCGGTGCATCATAGTGGATAACTAGGGTCATCTCTCTTAAGTAACCTTTCAGTGTGGTTCAATTACTTTATCTCATTCACCTAATATATCTCTTTTTGTGGTTTTATTTTTTAAATGAAAGCGATGAAAATATTTTAGTGTTTTTGATTAATTTTCTAATGATATGAAAATCTAAACTACCATGCAATGGAAACAGAATGAGTTAATAAAGAAAGGACTTGGTTTTGAGGTTCAGTCTTAGGTTCAATCATTATTCTCCTTTATATGTTTGATTCTAGTTTGATAACTCAAAAATGAAATCTCATGTTTGAATCACTATTATTTTCCAGAATAAAAATAGATTGATTTGTATTTCGTTGAGGATCATCACCCAATCGAGGACTTTTTCCTTGTCTAAGCATACTACTCAAGTCTAACACAAATTTAGAATATATTTTAAGGGAAATTAAACAACAAATTAACCTCCTCCCAAGCCAAGCCTCGGTTTCAGCCTCTCATTTCTGAGAGTAATAGATCACAATGGTGGATGAGTGGAGTGACAGAGAGAGAGAGATAAATAATTTATAATGAATGTGAAAATAATAATAATAATAATAATAATATAATTCAAGTATATTATTTCTCATATCATGAGAACATGATCCTTATCTATAGTCTTGTAAATGAACTACTTTCTCCACTTTTCAAAGAAAAAAGGCACATAAAATCATTAGGACTTGCAATAAAGGTTCAAATTACTCTGAGTCTTAAGGTTGGTAGTATTTTATGCTTTAAAAATTAAGGCTAAAGGAGAGGTTTTATCTCTTAAGTAAAATGTATGATATCAAAAATTTTAATTAAATTCTCCCCTTAAAGGTAGAAACACCCACTTCCCCAAAAATCAAATTGAAGGTTATGATCAAGTAAGCATAATGAATGATTTGTTCACACTCTTGAATATTTTATTTTTTTAATTTTTCACTTTTTTCTTTTTTTTTTAATTTATGATTTGATCGAACCTCATATCCATCACCTAACCACATACAATTAGAAGGTCATCAATCTGTAAAATAGTGATTTTTTGTTTTCCAAAATCATAACCCAGTTTTCTCTTCTTCGTTTTTGTTCTTTTTTGTCATTTTTTCATTTTTTTATCAAGAGGGGGAAAACAATATAGTATAATAAATGATTTCACAACCTTTTACAATTACCACAATAGAACCCCCACACTTCTTCCTTACAATATATATTATCCCATCCACTATGATTCTCTTTACCCCCCCCCCCACACACACACTTCAACTTTAAAATATCATGAAAATACCAAGATTAGGGTAGGAATGGATAAAAATTGCTTGAAACATGGATTATCACTAACATGTTCATTCATGGTTTATATAGGCTAAATAAGGATTGATGTAAATGTGGTCTTTAAGGATAAGGGATTTTCAAAATATGCCTTAATTATTTTAAATTTGTTTTTGCATATTCATATATTTGACGAGTTTCAATACAAGTTCTAGAAGGTGAAATGTCCCAAGACCACTCAAGAAATATGCTCAAGATAAAATAGGAATTACTTTGTCTTGAAATCCTCTCGGGGATGGGACATATTATTTGGGACAATCACTCAAGGCATGATTAAAAATAATAAATAAATTCACATGAATTTCAGAAATTCAAAGCATGAAATTTGGTTAGGTAATTTCATTTATATAAATCAATTAATTCCTTTAAATCTTGGGTCATCATTTCAATATCTATGTTTCATGTTAAACATTCAATTTTTAATTTTAATTATTTAATTATATCAACATTTAAATCTAAAACATGGAATCCCTAGTTCCTAAGAAACTCATGTCTCCTGGATAAGTCAAGTAAAGCATTAATTCAAGTTTAGGAATGAAATTATTATCATTAAAGCTCAAAACATGTTTTGGACCAAAAAATTGAGAAGTTTATAGTATAATAAATTAAAAATTGAAATCCATTTCTCATGAATCTTAGTCCAACTACTTAATTGGATGAGGCTTCCTTCTGCCTTGATGAACCTACAAAATAGAATTACACAATTAAGCATTAGGACCAAGTCTTTTAAGCTCAAAAAGATAGAGGGAGGGGGATTCATACTGAACTACTTCCTAAGAAATGAAATTGAAATCTTAATTCCTAAAAATCATATAAAGATAAATCTTGGTACGATCCCCCAAGTGGGACCTGAATTTTTACTGCGTCCAGTGGGCAGTACCAGTTGTTATCCAAAATCTAATGGAGGATGAAGCTTCTTTGATTTGAACCACCACATGTGTTTTTCCCAGATTGTTCTTCATCCTTCTCAGTGAGTAATGATCCATGGATAGATTACACCAGATCCTCCCCCTTCACAATGAGGTATAGCTTGATTGGAGGGGGTACGATGAAGTATAGATCATACTCTTTCTTTGTTGCTACTTGTGCAGCCTATTATTCTCTATACAGTGGTTTCTTAAGGTATGTTGCATCAAAATAATATTAAAATGGAAATTCATAGTGTAATTTTATTTGAATAAAATTAAAACATGAATTATCAGGATCAAATTCTTCCCAATCAAAGTAAGCATATTTTGACATGGTTTCCTCAAGAAAATCCACTGGAATCTCTTCATGAACTTCCTTCAACAAATATTCAACATTTCCAGGGAGGTCTATATGTTCCTTAGTAGGTTCACATCCAAGTTATCCTTCATCCTCCAAGGCATAGAAAATATTTTTTGATTCTTTATAATAAAAATAACAATGAGTGTGGTGAAATTCAGATTTAATAAAATCAGAAGATATATAGTCAAATAAAGGTTCAACTTTATGAGTTGGTTTAGATTCAATATCTGACTCAGTGGTAAGTGCCTCTTGGAGTAGACTCTTAGCAGATGGAGGAAGGTAGTCAGGCTCCCCCATTTTCACTTCAAATTCCACCACATGGGTGGTGCCTTCATTTTGTGGTGTTGGATCTTATTCTTTTCATGGAATAGGGAGATTAGGTAGTTCCTCACATTTAATCAAGAATTCATCCAATCCTTCTTGATCTCCAACTTGTATCTCAATAGGTAAGTCTTCCTGCCTTGCCTCCTCAGGTTCTTCAATTTCAAAGATATGTGGTGAAATTTCTTCTACCACTTTCTCAGGTTCTCGCTCTATCTCAGGGTTGGGTTTCTCCATTAATGCACGAACATGATTGAATGCTCTATCATCCTTTTTCATTTCTTGTTTAATGATTTCTCTAAGTTCTTGCACCAAAGCTCTTCAAAAATCTTCATCTTATTCTTGTTTTTTCTTTAACTGTGAGTAATTTATCCATGCATAATAATCTTAATTTGAATACATCGTGGTAGTCTTTTTTTATTATATTTTTAAAAAATAAAACCTACTTAAGATGTAAAAATAAAAAAGTAAATAAAATATTGATTGGATCCCCAGAAATGGTGCCAGTTTTGACGCATGCCTGTCACGGGGTGTGGAAAAAAGAAATTATATTTTTTCTAGTGCATCACAGTGGCTAACCAAGGTCATCTCTCTTGAGAAGACTTTCAGTGTGGTTTAATTACTTTATCTAATTCACCTAATATATCTATTTTTTGGTTTTTTTAATTAATGTGATGAAAATATTTTTGTGTTTTTGATTAATTTTCTAATGATATGAAAATATAAACTATCATGTAATGAAAACAGATTGGGTTAATGAAGAAAGGACTTGGTTTGGGGGTTTAGTCTTAGATTCAATCATTATTATCCTTTATATGTTTGATTCTAATTTGATAACTCAAACATGAAATATCATGTTTGAATCACTATTCTTTTCCAAAATATTAATATCTTGAGTCTCATGTCATTGGGGATTGTCACCCAATCGGGGACATTCACCTCACCCAAGAAAACTACTCAAGCCTATCACAAATTTAGAATAAATTTTAAGGGAAATTCCAGAACACCTTGACCTCCCCCTAGGCCATGTCTCGGGTTTAGCCTCTCATTTCAGAGATTAAGATATCACAATGGTGGATGAGTATAGCGAGAGAGAGATAGAGAGAGATAAATAATTTGTAATGAATGTGAAAATTATATTATTATTATTACTATTAACTATTATTATTATTAATTAAGAAAATAGTTTTTGAAATAAGAGAGAGAAAGTAAGTAAAATAATTTGAAATTAAGATTGAGATATTATAAAGAATAATTATACTAATATTAATAATAATAATAATAGTTTTTAATTATTATTTTTATTATTATAATTATATAAGAAATTAAATAGTGGAACCCAAAATAAAAATGCATGGATTTATTTAAAATAAATTCAAATTACAATTTAAATTAAAACTAAAACAAAACTAAAATAAAAATAAAATAAAAAGAAGAAATGATTTGGGAAGAGAGTAGTAGCGGGGTGCACGTCTCTTGGTGGGATCCCTCCTTGGTTGTGAGCTACGAGCTGATGATTTGGGAAAAAGGCGAGGGCCTCCCTTTATAGGTAGAATTCTTCCTCAAAAACTTTTTTCATTGTTGACCTATTAAATAGATGGTTTACATGTGTCCCCTTAATCGAAGTTGTTTCCCATTGTCTTCCGAAACTCCTATCAAAATTTAAACCAATTTCTCCCTTGGATGTATGAGTTGTGAATTTTTAATTGACTATTACTTTTTTTGGATGAAGGTTCCAGGAAGTTTCTTTCAAAATTATAACTTCCAATGACAAACTTAATGGATTCTAAACTCTTTCAAGTTAATTTTAGAGATGAGACTATGTGTCCTCGTTTTATTCCATTTATAATAACCATAATTGGAGGTTTGTAGAACGAGATGAGATTCTGTTATGGTGGTGGGGTCCATGTTTTCCGCCCAGAGAATTCTTTAACTTGATTTATTTTTAAAGGACACTAGATGATCGAATCATCCCCTTGTCTAGAATAGAAAGTTGAAGAAAATAAAATAATAATTCTAACAAAAAATAATCACTCAATTTGGAAATATATTTTTAAATAAATGATCAAAATACCCTTGATGTAAAAAACTGTCAAAAATCCATAATTAATAACTTTTCACAATTTACACCATTTTCATTCTATAATTCAAATTACCCATTATTTTTATAAAACAATTAAATAAATGGTTTTATCATTGAAAAACATTAAAAAATCTTCATTATTTGATTAAAAATATGCATATAAATTTGCTCTATCAGTAATTTAAGATCGAATGATTGAAATGAGATCTTCTCTCTATAGGATGTGGGGAGGAGGAGATATGAGATCACAAATTCATACGGATGAATACTATATTATAAATGAGCTCTTTTCTTATATATAGTGGAGGTTAAACACCTAGAAAGTGCTCCCCAGCCCCCATATAAATAACTCCCATGAAAGTATCCATAAATGACATGTTATGGATAACTAATTGTGTTATAAACATAATTTATATTTTTATCACATACCTATAATATAAAATAAGCATGTTATGTGATAAAAGTGATTCATTAACTCAACTCATAATTCCTTCAAATATTAAACAAACCTTGAATATTAAAATAATATTAGTTTGCTAAATATTTTCCCATGTATTCACTTAAATATTAGTAAAAAATTTAAATAAAAAAATTCAACTCCAATTATTCTATATTTTAATAATATTGAATTTATTTATTCATTATTGATTATTTATACTAAGACATCTCTTAGATCACTTGGTGGGGCCCACCATGTCCTATATGCATATTCATCATAATAGGCTATTATTTTGAATATGCTATGTGTGTGACCCTCTAGGACCTTATCTCAATAGTAGTGATTATTATTCACATACTGGTAGTAGAGTCAAGAAACCCATCAAGGCCCCTAAGGAGTTAAAGAAAAGTGATATAAATGAAAACCTTTCCTACAAACACACATTATGTAATATATTCTATCGGTTGTAAGATATCCCATAAAAATGATGTACACTTTTTTTCATAATCCACTATCACTTTATTATTTTTTTGATCTTACTTGATGGACTTACCTTATTCTACCATGGTCATGGATTTAGTAAAGGTACTTCCATCCTGATCAACTAGGTTTGAGATTTTACTTCATTTCAGAAGTTAGAAATTATATCTTGAGTATTCAATCAATATCATACCACCAATGATGTATCCAGTGAAAGATACCTCACTATGACATCAATGTAATAGTTTTCATCTTTCATAAAATTATGTAATCAAATATTATATACTAATAAGAATCTCATGTCAGGAGACAATTACACATATTCAGGGATAAGAAATTCCAATGACACCTGAAACATATTGTGTTCCTATTAATGGTTTATTCCTCATGAAATCATCTACTTGAGATCACCAAGTGTGAACTTCATGGGAAGAAGTCTCAGTGATTATGATACCACGTCACCTGATGATCAAACATTATCTCTATCTAGTCAGTATGATGTTCTAGTCTATATCACATATGTTTAAGATTAATGTCAAAGTATCTCGAGGTTATCATTATAGGTCGGTAACTACTATAACCTTTTGATATAATAAGTAATCAATGTACATTACCTTGTAAATAGTGGAAACAGAAATTTCAACACTATTATGTTAATTGTACATCACGCATAACTCATTGTATACATGATATGGTAATTGAAAATTATTTTTTAAGTTGGATCTAGGGAACCCACTATTACAACACTTCCACTTTCATAGATCCAACATACAAAATATCCTTGTTATCACTCACATGGTAATATAATTCTTCTGTTGAGTTATGCATTTAGTCATTGGGTCTACCACATCTCTACGATGTGGCTATTCTATTATCTATGACTTTGCCTCCTTGAGTAAGACACCTCAAGAGATGATATCCTAAAGTGTATTCCTTTTATCCATTGGAAAAACATGACATCTTGGATAGTACCTATAGTAGGATTATCATAATTTATATTATTATAAAACTTTACTTACTAGGTTTGACTCCAGGATCTGTAATAAAACATTGCATATTTTACACTATTTATTCAACTCCATCAAAAGCTGCAATGCAATGTATATTTATAAATATGGATACTGCTAGCTTGAATGATCTTATCTTTCTCACTAACTTAACTTTACTATGATATTATATCATATTGATATAAATGAAGACTACTGTTTATCCCCATAAACTATTTTCCCTTCCTATCAAGTATCAGGATCATATCTTTTGTACTCTCTCAAGTACAATTAGTTTTTTTATTGCTTCTCATGTTGTTCTCCTAGATATAACTAATATTTTCCTATCATAAAGTATATGTTTGAAATATCATATCTTGTACATATCATGGATTATGTGACTAATCTAGCACAAAATCATATGGAATTATACTCACCACATTAATTTACTCTTATGTCTTATATAAGTTTTCTTAGAGGGATTTATTCCATGTGATATTGGTAGAAAATCTCTCTTGGTTTGTTTAAACTTATATTTTTTAATAAATTGTCAGTATATATACTTTTGACTTGGTATAAGAAACCAATTAGAACTACCACAATAAAAATTATTCCTTATAACATAGGTTTCCACTTTAAGTTAATATCTGGATAGTTACATTTATTTGGTTCTTAACTAACTGAAAGACTAATAGTTGTTTTCCATATATTATCATCATATTTTACTTGAAAAATAGTGGGGCTCCCACTAACCTCTTATATAAATATGTAAAAAAATCATTTGAAATGAATATTCTATGATCTCGTTTCTTGAATTGATCTAAAACTGGATGTTAGTAACTTGAACCTAGTATTGACACTCTATGGTGTCACCAAATATTTCTAGTTGTATTGTATAGAAACTTTCTAAGAAAGGCGGCCTTGAAATTCAATTCCCAATTTTTTTTATCATAGAAACTGGTTATAACAAGTAGAATTATAATGGATTTAGTATGATAATTGTTTCAAATGATCTATCATATACTATGTCTAGACTCTTGTGACTTTCAACTATTAATCATGCCACATTGGTCTAAACTTGACTATACATGTATTACTTATCATGAATACAATGGAAGTATCATTATTTGAAACATTCAAGATACTAAGAACGTATAATTTGATACATGGAATCTATTATTGAATTTTAAATACACTTATCAATCTTAAATTGTTTTTGTTTATTACTAACTAGTAGGATCCATTATTCATATCAAATAATATATCACTTGCCATGGTAAATATAAAACCACCACTATGGTTTAATTCTTTATACACATTATGTGTCCCTAGAACATTATTTTTCCATAAGATCTTGTGGAACCTATTTCTATTCCAACCACATGTGCAACTATGAAATTGACTAAATCCAAGTCAATCTTTCTTGCACTATCTCAAATAGAGTTGTGAACCCTTATATAGATATATAGTCTATCACATGACTATCACTTTTCTATCTCGGTGATTTCTATAATATCCTTAAAAAACTTTAGGACAATTTCTTTTGATTCACATTGTGTTTCTCTTTAATCAAGTTGTATCTAAACCCATTTTCTTGTGAAATAATGGATTCATATCATACTATGATCATATGGTATCCATTTTTCATTATAGTTGGATTCTGGTTATGGGATTATGTCTCTATTTGTGATTATTTTCTTGAAAAATCATAGAAGTATCTACAATACATATGAATCTTAACTTTGGTTCTCTATTTACTTTCATCATGAATCTAATGTGTATAATGAAATGTGCCTTTAGGAAATACTCCATGCTAAATTTTATTGATCAATGTTTTCATGTAAGACTCGTAATTGATCCACATTACTAATATTTTAGTATTGATGTAAATAAGGAAATATAAGTTTAGGAATAAATCCACTCTACATTTCATGATCGATGAATGCTTGGTCATGATATTATTCAGCAGACAATCTTGAATAAACTCATATCTTTTAACCATATATATATTGTAATTAAGATTTACATTCCTTAAAAATAACTTAACATTTTCTTATAAAGTATATTTACAACTAGCTTAATCTTGGAATATGTCACACTCTCTAGAAAAAAAACATCCAACTGATTTGTGTCCCACCTTTATTCCTAAAGGTTTCTTTTTCCAAAGATAAATAGATAAAAGTTTTGATAATACCAAATAGTTTTTATCTCCAAAAAGTCTATAAATCGTACTGGGTATGTCCTCAACAGCTACATATATTTACTTGAAAAATAATTATCTTTATACAAATGGGTATTATAATATTACATTTTTATATTTATCATGTATTTCTAATGATTAATTTATTACTGAACTATTTGTTGCCTATTAAATATCATAAAAAACATTCATTCTTAAATTTTCTAGTAGCATTTAATACACAAATATAGTTTTACAAGAACCATTCACTTGGAAATAAAATCATTTGCTTCTGATTTCTAATTTAGGTAACATCCTTCCTTAGGCACTTGGAGAAAAACCTTCAATTTTAGTAATATTCCTTGACTTCTTTATCTTTGTATTTATAACTAAATATTTAAATACATGTTGTATCCAAACCCCAATGAGCATAAATGAAAAAATATATTTAATGATTAATATACCTGAAGTGGAATATCATGTTTGTTTCTTAAATTCATTGCAGTTTTTCTTCTACTGACCTATCATGAAAATAAAATAACCACATGTTAAATTATCTCCCTCTTTATCATTGGTTTCATATAAAGACATTGTGAATGTACCTCTAGCAGTGTACTTGAAATTAGTCTTTTCACCATGTCCTTCTTATTGTTCACCATAATATTTAAATATTTAACTTTATTTAAATTCTCATCTTCTTGGAAAAAAATTTCCAAAAGATATCAAATTGTTTTCTCCAAACTATTTATTTAATAAATATCAATGAAACTAAATAAACTGGAATTAAGGATGAAATAATGAGGTGAACTAAAAGTTCCTAATTTGAATTGAATACCAATAATGTTAGTAATTAAATGTACTTTGTCATTATAAGTACATGAGGACTAGCTTGAGTTCAATCTTTCAATCTATACACAATTAGTTTGAACATTATCTCATTTATTTCTCACATCACTTTATCATCACATACTTCTCGGAGATGAGAGAACATGGTATAGTCTCCCATATCCATATGTTTCATTTTTAACTCATTGTACATTGATGATAGCATTATGATATAAACATAAAATTCTTTATTCATGAGTCACCTATAAGAATCTTTCTCATCCTCACTAGCTTCCTAAGGAGGTTGATCAGGTTGTGGGGACTTCATTGCCTATAATTGTATTTCATAATATAGTACTATGTGCAAGTTCATGTACCGCTCTTATAAATTTGTGTTCGTGATGAAATTTTCTTTTTATAAAATAAATTAAAGTGTATCCATTGTATGACTAACCATTTTCTAAAAAAAAGACAATAATATTATTACTTTTGTCTTTATTAGTGATAAAACATTACTAATTAATTAACTCATTAAATGTAGCCCACTATTTTATCAAACCCCAATAACCCTCACTATTATATTCATAATACTCATTCAGTTGAATATTCTAGTGAAAAGGATCACTAAAACATCCCTTCATAGTCCAAGATATAGTTATTCCACTTCTCTGAGAGTTTCTAGGTAAGGTTTTTACTAGTTAACTGCATTAACTCGTAGCTTCATGAACTCTTGAGTGAAGTTATAGCATCTAGAAACCATAAACTTGATTTAATAAATACCTTTCCTCTAAATATGCAACAAGATAGTCATTCCTAATTCTTTTATTCCATATTTAATTAATTCATACCATCACTCTTATAATAACTCTCTTATAGTAGGTTACACCCTCAACTATGGGTGATGAGCACTTCATACACCTGGTTATGTTCAAATTTAATTGATATAATACATTATGACTTAATATTTATTTGAGGTTTTTTAATATTTTGAATCAAATGAAATCATTTTATATCTGATATGCAGGTACTGTGTGATCGCACTAATAACTTAACTATGAAGTAAATAGAAAACATTCATCTCAACTTAATATGATTTAATATATGAATTTTAGTTTATTATTTAATGTGATCATCTAAACAACCATATTCATAAAATAATAATAAATGATTTATAAATTAAATAAACAATGTGACTGATCTGGATCATTTAGTATTGGTTGATCCATTTATGCTCAATGAATCAACCATTACCCTATGTGTAAAATAACTGAAACATGTATGACTCATGTCGCAGTTCCCCACTCACTCAATATATTTTTCATCTTGTCTAGAACTTCACCTCACCCCAGTGATGTACACATATTTGATCATCTTCACCATACATAAATACTTCCACATAGGTGAGGGTGTATCAGGAATATATAATACGCATCCAATACAGCTCTCATGGACATGCAAACTCTTATACATATAATTAGGAAGATAAATGATGTGTAGACTGTCTAATTAATTAATTAATTATTATATACCACATATAATTGCAATAATTAATTGAATAAATGTATTCCATATATACATTGGTTAGTTGATGCTCAAGATCAATCTACACACAAATTAAATGTTAAAAGAAAATTAAGTATGCAATAAATTTATATTGAGGGTATTAAATAAATTAAAATATGAATTTCCAATTTTAAATCAATTAAAATACGTCACATGGTCCCAAATTAAAATTTATTTTATTTCAAAAATAGTAACTTAATTATCGAATTTTTAAACAATTTATCCTGGATCTAGAGAGCCCATAAAACCCCTGAATGGGGTTCTGAACCAATTCTATACCCAAAATGAGTCATGTGGGTCGGGTTGACCTTATTTGGTCATGGGTTGGCTGACAGGAGTCTCCTTTGCATGGGAGGACAACATGGGCTGACTAGGAGGCCATCAAGAGAGTACCATCTGAAAGTCAGTGTGGTGGGGATGGTGTGCGAAAATCCTGGAGTGGGGAAAGCCAACATTGAAAGATGTGGGGGGTGAGTGTGACGGGGTAGCTAAGGAAGAGCAGGGGCGGTCGGTGTATCTGGCTAGCATGAGGAGGTGTGCGGTAGGAGAGGCCGACAGTAGTGCGGGCAGCCGTCACATGGGATGTGGCAGCGCTGTGAGAGGGGAAGAGTTTTTTTAATACGTTTTTAAAAATATTTTTTTTTTTAAACATCTGGGTTTAAAAAAAATTAAAACTGCGCCTCAAAGGCGGAATCACAGATGCTGCCTTTCCACTAAAACCAAAAATATATGTATATATATATTTTTTAAAATTTTTATTTTTTTTTGTTTTGTTTATATATATATAAACAAAACAAAACATAAATAAAAATAAACAAAAAACATTCAGCATAATTTATCTGCTATTAAAAATCCAGCAGTACTTCCTTTCCATCAGTCTAGATTCTGACAAAAGCTCTCACCCAGGACTCCCTTTTATAAGAGGGCTTACCCTGGAAATCATTCTACATTTCTGATGTGGTATTCAGGTTCTCCCATTCCTGCGCAGGACATTCTGCATTTCCGTTGTGGGGTTCTCTTTCAAGTATGTGACTTTTAAAGACTATAAAATATAAACTATAAGGCCAAAATAAATGAAACATAAAATATGGATTAAACATATAAAAAATAGGTGAAAATAAAAAGAATTTCATAAAAAATAATTTATAAGATTTCAAAGACACATACTTGAAACTTAAAAATGTTTCAAGTACGTGACTTTTAAAGCCTATAAAATATAAACTACATGACCAACATAAATGAAACATAATACACAAATTTAGCATGTACCAAATAGTTGAAAATAAAAAGAATTTTGTAAAGAATGTTCATGAAAAATAATTTAAAAGCTTTCAATACCACCTACTTGAAACTTAAAAATGATTCAAGTATGTGGCTTTGAAAGACTATAAAATATAAACTATAAGAATGGTATAATTATTTAATTAATATTAGTAATAATTAATTATATAGTAATCGATTAGTTAATTAGTAATTATATAATAATCGATTAGTAAACTATTAATTATTAATTATTAATTAGTTAATTAGTTAATTAGCGATATAATTATTAATTATATAACTATTAATTGTATAATTATTAGTTACTTAATTAATAATTATTAATAATTAATTAGTTAATAATTAATTAGTTAATTAGTAATATAATTAATTAATTAGTAATATAATTATTAATTATTTAATAACTAATTATATTACTAATTAACTAATTAATTATTATATAATTAATTATTAATAATTATTATACAATTAATAGTTATATAATTAATAATTATATTAATAATTAACTAATTAATAATTAATAATTAATAATTAATAATTAATAATTATAATGAATAATTAATAATTAATAATTATAATTAATAATTATAAATAATAATTATAATGAATAATTATAAAGAATAATTATATTACAAATTAACTAAGTAATTATTATATAATAATTTTTAATAATTACTAATTAATAATTATAATGAATACTTATATTACTAATTAACTAGTTAACTATTATATAATTAATAATTATATTAAAAAATTAAATAATTAATTATTATACAATAATTTTTAATAAATATTAATTAATAATTATAATGAGTAATTATAATTTATAATTATATTACTAATTAACTAATTAGTTGTTATATAATTAATGATTAATAATTACAAATTAACTAATTACAAAATTATATAATTAATAATTATATTACTAATTAACTAATTAATCATTATATAATTAATCATTATATAATTAATAATTATATTACTAAGTAACTAATTAATTATTAAATAATTATTAATTATATTGCTAAATAAATAATTATATTACTAATCAACTAATTAGTTATTATATAATTAATTATTAATAATTACTAATTAACTAACTAATTATTATACAATTAATAGTTATATAATTAATAATTATATTACTAATTAACTAATTAATAATTAATAGTTAATAATTATAATGAATAATTATAATGAATAATTATAATGAATATTTATAATGAATAATTATAAAGAATAATTATAATTTATAATTATATTACTAATTAAATAATTAATTATTATATAGTTAATAATTATATTGGTAATTAAGTAATTAATTATTATATAATTAATTATTAATAATTACTAATTAATTAACTAATTCTTATACAATTAATAGTTATATAATAGATAATTATATTACTAATTAACTAATTAATAATTAATAATTAATAATTAATAATTATAATGGATAATTATATTGAATAATTATAATGAATAATTATAAAGAATAACTATAATTTATAATTATATTACTAATTAATTAATTAATTATTATATAATTAATAATTATATTACCAATTAACTAATTAATTATTATATAATAATTTTTAATAAATTCTAATTATTAATTATAATAAATAAATGTAATTTATAATTATATTAATAATTAACTAATAAACTATTATATACTTAATAATTATATTACTAATTAATTAGTTAACTATTATATAATTAATTATTAATAATTATTAATTAACTAATTAATTATTATTAATTAAATAATTAAATAATTTATTATATGTTTAATCTATATTTTAACTTTAAATTATATCGCTCTTATAATTTATATTTTATAATCTTTCAAAGCCATGTACTTGAAACATTTTTAAGTTTCAAGTAGGTGTTTATGAATGCTTATAAATTATTTTTCATCATCATTTTTTATGAAATTCTATTTATTTTCAACTATTTATTATATGTTTAATCCATATTTTAACATTAAATTATATTGGTTTTATAGTTTCTATTTTATAGGCTTTCAAAGTCATGTTCTTGAAACATTTTTAAGTTTCATGTAGGTGTCTTTGAAAACTTCTAAATTATTTTCCATGAACATTATTTACAAAATTATTTTTATTTTCAACTATTTGGTATATGTAAAATTCATGTATTTTGTTTAATTTATGTTGGTCATGTAGTTTATATTTTATAGGATTTTAAATTCATGTACTTGAAACATTTTTAAGTTTCAAGTAGGTGGATTTGAAATCTTATAAATTATTTTTTATCATCATTTTTTATGAAATTATTTTTGTTTTCACCTATTTCTTATATGTTTAATCCATGTTTTATGTTTCATTTATATTGGTCTTATAATTTATATTTTATAGTCTTTCAAAGTCACGTACTTGAAACAGAACCTCACATCAGAAATGCAGAATGTTCTGCGCAGAAAAGGAAGAACCAGAATCTCACATCGGAAATTCAGAATGATTTCTAGGGTAAACTCTCTTATAAAAGGGAGTCATGGGTGAGAGCTTTTGTCAGAATCCAGACTACTATAATGGCAGTACTGCAGGATTTTAAATAATAGATAAATTCTGCTGAAAATTTTTATTTATATATATATATATAAACAAAATAAAACAATAAAAATAAAAAATGTATAAAAAATAATTTTTTTAGAAGAAAGGTGGCAACAGAGTTACTGCCTTTCAAATTAACCCAAAAGGTGACAGCGTCGCTGCCGCCTTTAGAGCGCATTTTTAAAAAAAATGACCTAGGCTATTTTTATAAAATATTTTCTTAAAAAAATTATTTAAAAAAATGAGAGTGGAATGTGGTGGTGGGTTTTGGATTACAGTAAAAACCCATTTTCCTTTTTTTAATTTTTTCTTCCTTGTACAGTTTCACAAACAAATATTTTTTTTATTTTTGATTTGGCTTCTTGGTTGTTGTGTGATAACCCCCCCATACCCCCTTTAACAAAAGGCATTCCATTAAAAAATGTCTCTTTGTGGTAAAACCACCAACCCACCTTCAATTATTTTTTTAACTTTAAAATTTTCAATAGTCTATCCAATAGGTTTATATTTTTTATTTTTTAAAACAAATTCTACAATAGTGTGGAATATTTTACCTATCTAGAAATCACGGTCTGGATCACCAAAATTCAGTTCAGGATTCAGGTTTATCAGAAATCACCACCGTCGACTGCCAAATTAAACCCACAAAAAATTGGTTTTGATCTGTCTTTCAATCTTCAGATATCCATATCTCAGTCATCCAATATGGGGTTGGATCACCATCTATGGTGATGGGACCATTGTGATTCCCACTACATTAATTTATTAAAATTTTAATTATTCTTTTACTTGAACCATCACATGATTCCTATGATACCAATTGACGGTACTATGGGGTGAAACAGAAGAAAATGCACCAATGATTTACCATTTTTCATCATCGGATCAACATAAATACATCAACTCTGGTGAATCGATATCCATTAAAAGGACAAGGATCTATCATGATTTAATTTAAGCAGAAAATTAAAATGAAAAGTTACCTCATTTGAATTAAAGTCATGTTTGACAACCACCCATCACCGATGACTATTTATTGAAGGATTTGAGGTTGAATTCCTTTAGATTTTCCAAACATTATTCAATAGTTCATGGGAACACTGATCATCAAAATTTGGGTGCTAGCACGGAGATCTGACGAAGCCTTCGACGTCCCAATAATCACCACGACATCATTCCTTGGATCTGCGAAGGAGATTGAATGTCGAATCCTTGGAATGGGATCTTCTATCTCTTGTATTCTGGACTAAGGAGAGTGGAGCTTTCAAATTCAAGTGGATGAATAGTCCCTTAGAAATAAACTCCCTCTTTTTTATATAATGAATTTTAAACACCCAGTAAGGGCTCCCCAGCCCCCATATAAGTAACGCCCACTAAATAAGCCATAAATGACACCTTATGAACAACTAATTGTGTCATAAACCTGATTTATATTTTTATCAATTACTATTAATATATAATAAATATTTTAAAATATAAAAACAAGTCATTAACTCAACTCCTAATTCCCACAAATATCAAATGTAGATTGAATATTAAAATAACATCTGTTTGTTAAATATTTTCCCTTGTATTCACTTAAATACTTGTAAATTCATTAAATATATAAATTTAACTCTAATTATTCTATACTCAAATAATAATGAATTTATTTATTCATTTAAGATCATTTATACTTGGACATCTCTCGGACCCTATGGTGGGGCCCACCATGTCCTATACTTCTATTCATCGGAATAGGACATACTTTTGAATTCACTATGTGTGTGGCTCTCTAGGAACTTATCTCAATAGAAGTGAATAGTATTTCCAAATCAGTAGTGGAGTTTGGTAAACCATCAAAGCTCCAAAGGAGATAAGTAAAATTCATAGCAATGATAATTTTTTCTATGAACACACTTCGTGTAATATAATCTCGTTGTCATGAGATATCTCATAAAGTATGATGCAAACATTATGCCATCATCCTCTATTGCATTATTATTTGTTGGTCTTACTGGGCAGACTTACTTTCTTCTACCATAGTCATGAATTTAGTAAAGGTATTGTCATCCAAATCAACTTGTCCTGAGATTTTATTTCCTTTAGAAAGTGATAAATTATATCTTTATTATTAAATAAATGTAATACCACCAATGACATACCAAACACAATCTACCTCACTATGACATCAATTCCAATGTTTTCATTTTTCATCAAATTATGTGATCAAATAGTATACACTGATAATAGTCACATGTTAGGATACCATTACAGGTGTTCATATATTAGAACTACCAATGACACCTAAAACATGAGGTATTCATGTTGGCAGGTTAGTTATCATGATCTCATTTACTCAATATCACTATTTGTGAACTTCATGAGAAGAAATCTCAATGTTTATGATCCCCCATAACCTAATGACCAGACATCATTTATGTCCAGTCAGTATGATGTATCTAGATCATAAGATATATTTTTAAGATTAATGTTATAGTATCTTGAGGATCTCATTATATCCTCGTAACTACTATTACCTTTTAATAATATAAATAATTTAGGGATTTTACAATATAAATAGTAGACGCAGACATATCAACACTATGATGGTAAGTGTACATCATGCATAACTCGCTATATGCATGATACAATAATTGAAAATTATTGTTTAAGTTGGTTCTAAGGAACCCACTATTATAGTAAATATCACTCTTTATAACCTATGGAAATGGAAACATAAGATGTTGTGATATTAGATGATCTGTAAGGGTAAACATGGGAGTTATCAATTGATGATCATAAGTGGGCATAAGATAAGAATAAGGATATGAGAACATGATTATAACTTATGAAAATATACCCAAAAAGTCATAGAATATAAATCATTATCCATGACATAAATATATTCATAATAAAATACATGAGTATTAAGAGTATAGAATATTCAATAACCAATCATGATCCCTGAGAGCATATTATAATCTTGAGGTAAAATTTTGTGTCATAAACATAAGCACAAAAATCATATGTCAAGGATACCCACCAATACATTCATCACATAATAGGCTTCGGATAACCACTAGTGTACCAATCATATTTCAAGGCTTCCCACCAATACATTCATCATGCAATAGGATTGGGTTAACCACCCTTGTACCTTCTTGATCTTAGGATACCCACCCATGTACACTCTTGGTCTTGGGATAAATACCAGTATACCCTATTAGGCTTGGGCCAAATACCCATGTACCCTTGAACTTATGAGTTATCAAAATTTACTCAATGCATTAGGGGGATATATAATTCTAGGCCGACCGATCACATAATGAAAACCATACAAAGGTTTTTTAAAAGATCATAAAAAAATATTCTTCATTTCATCAGAGCATAATTGACCGATGAAATGAAACGAGTTTAATAAAAATAATATCAAAAATTAATAATAGTAATATATCTAGAGAAATAAAATGGATTGTATCATAATAGAATATCCCTAGTAAATCATAACAATAATTAAATGGTGTTTACATAGATGAAAAAAAATTAAAATCATTTACTATATGCTTTGATAGTCAACAGAAAACATCCCTTTTATTATGGTATCTTTTTTAGACTAAAATTCCCAGAAAAATGGGAATATGATTTTATTTATAAAGACTTTGAAACTTTTAAAGTAATATTCAGGAAGAAGGAAGGACATGATGGTGGAAAAATACATTCATTTTGTATATTTTAAAATAAAACATTCCTTTCACACTTTTGTAAAAAGTCAAAAATGATTCATATGAAAAACATTTGAAAAGATCCATTTTAATAATTTTTAAAGGAAGTCAAAGGTAGTAAAAAATAACTTTTTAAATATTTATGTATATATAGAAACTTTTATAGAACAATTTTAAGAACATGGATATGGAAGAGAATGATTCTCGTTTGAAAAGAAAAAATAAGGTCAGATTTTTTTATAATCATTTTATTGATCATTTTAAACACCAAAAAGAGGATAATGAAAGAAAGAACATAAAGACCCCAAAAATAACTAGTGGTGAAGAAAATATATGGGGTTTAAAAATTAAATATCCTGAATATGATCCAATGGAAATTGGATCATTAACAATCCCAATAAAAAGTGAGATTGTAACATAAACCATTGCAGTTTTTTTAACATTGAATCAAAACCACTTGGAAGAGAGAACCTTAGATGTATTTTTAAATACTCGTTATTATCATGAAAATAATCATAAAATACATTCATGGGTAGTATATATACAACATAATATAAAATAAGTAATGAATATGGCATATGTCTAAAAGAGATAAAAGTGAGATGAGAAACTCGTTCCTCAAGTCCCAACTTGCTTTATATGTGTTTAAACCTCCTGTATAATAAATTTATATCTAATAAACATATAAACCAAAACTATATGTATAATTTTATTACTATATATCATTCCATTAAAAATTCCAATTACTTGTTTACAATAAATTCTTCATTAAAATCAATATTCGGGCGTTAATCGTTCCATTTTCCACGCATGTGTCAATTCCTTGATTTTGGTACTTGAACCTTGGTCATGGTTTCATCATATATGGAATATAAATTATTCCATGAATATCATATTTATTCATTATAATATACACTTTTAGAACTGTCCATATAAGGTAGTAATGAAAAATTAATAACATTTTTCATGGATATGGTAGCCACACATAAGCATGAGAGACAATTTCATTTTCCAACAGGTTGGAGGGTAAGAAGGTAGATGATATCTTATATTTATAAAATCATAATTATTTTATAAACATAATATATATCCAATAAATCCATAAACATAACCATTCATGATAAGTGGTAATGAAAAATAAAATACATCACTTCATCAAGATGGTAGTTCATACGTACACATGAATGATGTTTTCATTTTTCATTAGATGTAAAGGAGATAGAAAATGGTTTTACCATTAATATAAAAAAAATAAGTATATTAAATATACTGATTTGTTTATCTTAATATGGTTATATAATATTTGTAAATTTTTTAAGAAGAATGAAGCTGTTGGCGCTAGAAAAAACACATCCAAAGAATACACTGAATTCTTCCAAACATGATGTAAGAGAATGGCTCATTTCGTAGGGTTCAATTTGACTATTTGTAGATCCTGGATAGAGTTAAAGATCGGTAATTATTTCTGTTCAAATTCATAATGTTTAAAATGGCTAGCCATGATGATTTTCAGGCGGAGTATGGATTTGCGCACAAGAAGGAAGTCATGCGTGTAAGAATGGAATCTTGTGCACAAGCCTGATCCGTGTGCAAGGCTCTTATGTGATCAATGCGACATCACATAGCCCCTTTAAAAGTGTGCCCATCAGGTCCTAAGTATCATCTATGAAGAAGACCTCTTATGCGCCCAAAATCTTTTGCACTACCATGAAATCCGTCATCTATATATTGAAGTGCACACCCCCTTCTACGGTGATCCTCTAGAGGTTGAATCACCACTTTGTTACATAGAAGAACAATCTTCTGTGATTTCACAGAAGAATGGAAACCTCAGGGTATAGGATCTTGTGTTATTGGTCCCCTATGGGTCCTCCCTTGAGTGGGCCCATAGTTGGTTAACCCTCGCCCGACCAATTTTGACCCAATTTAGGTGCCCGCAAGATTCCAAACTTCTGTGAAGCCCTTAACCTTGCATGTAAGAGTGATGAACTACCCAATCTTGTGCAAAACAATGAATTTTTTCCCATTATTTTCATGAAACAGTGCCACGTTGCCTAATCTTGCACACAAAAGCATCCAGGCATGTGCCCACTGGTCCATATCATGAGGGATACACCCCTGCACCCCCGTTCGGGATCAATGTTGGGCTGTGAACTCGAGCCTCTAACCCAGTCTCTTCACGACTTTCAATGGCCCCATGAAAAATGGACAATCGCACCGCAAACTTTTTGGGCCAAGTTGAGGACATTTCCATTTTTTCCCTTGTGCAATCTCAACTTCCACCCCTAGAATACCATGATTCCAAATACTCCTCTGCACTCCCTGAAATACCTTGAGTTGACCTATTCCTCTTGGTCCCATTCCCATGTCATGTATTGAAATTCTCATCTTGGATTATCTAAGTAGCTTGAGTCAAAACATTCCACATGGATCTTCTAAAACCTCATCACCTAGCTTCAATGCCAAGTTGAACTAGAAAGGGCTGCTCTTGCATAAGTCCCACACCAACCATTGGTAGGAATATTATACCTAATGGTACTCACTACATGACTATAAATTATAGTATACCCTATATAAAAAATACGGGATGCCTCTTTCTCCAAACAAGTGATGCCTTATGTGACAAGAATAATATGACAATAGTCCTCACTACATGACTTTAAACTATATAATAGTCTATTATTAAATAATTGGATGCCTACTATGATAAACAAAAGATGTCTTATGTTTCAAGAATATGATGACTCATTCTGTGATCATGATATGACCACTATACAAAAACCATGGGCCTCTTCATTAAGTGTAATCCCCGATAATACTCCTCTACCCTCTAGTGAGTTGGGATTCCTTCATGACCTAACATGAGGAAGCCTGGATGGGAAGCTTCCATGTGTAAGCCCCATGCACCTCATCCATTCACATGACATTAAACTGAATTCTTACCTCATACAACACGCATTGTATTACCTCATGCTTAGACATGAGGAACACATTAAGGGAAGCTCCCATTCATAAACCACATCCACAACATTGCCGCTCTATGGAGTCACCCTAGAAGCTCCCATGAACAAACTTCATCCACACCATTTCTGCTCCATAGTAGCACCTGGGCAGCTACAACTCTTAAGCCCCAACCACATCCTCACTGCTCCTAGTAGTGCATGGGCCTCCTTCTTAGGTGTAAGCCCTAACCATACCCACACTCTATAGGAAACTCTTATGCATAAGCCCCAACCATTTTTCTCCACCCTGATGGGACTCCTCCACAGGTATGAGCCTGAGTCCCCTTATCAAACTACGTGGGTTTTGATCCCTGTCTCTTAGGAAGGGTACGTAGGATGCCTCCCTGAGGTTCAATCCCAACTAATGGTAAACCCATGTGCTCCCTCCTAGGTTTTTAACCTCATGATATAACATCTTCCATTTATAGGACACATCTCTCGAATCAACCTCCATAGGGTGTCTTGATCCATTCACCAGTTCCTTTCTAGAAATATATGTACATTGATTCCTAATTTACTGGGATATGTAGGAAACCTCCTTGAGGTTAAATCCAAACACCCCCAATAATCCATCCATTCCATCCACTCTACCCAACACTTGATCCAAATACATCCTGATTTTACATGGGCCACCGCGTCCTCATGAGATCATTCCACTCATCCAGGTTGTTCCTACACATAATCCCCATCTACACCATCACTGCTTCTAGCAGCACCTAAGAAGCTCTCATGAATAATCCCCACACAATCCAACACAATCCAACCAAGATCAATCCTATTACGAAGGGTAGTTTCAATGTGTAAGCAACATACCATCCACATCAAACTACATGGGTTTTGATCCCTGTCTCCTAGATGGGGTACATAGTACACATCCTTGAGGTTAAATCCTAGCCAATAGTAAACCTTGGTGTCTCTATACTAGGGGTAAACCACTCTGATCCACCTCCAGTGGTGTCTAGATCAACCTTCATGGTGTGACATCTTCCCTTTATAGAACACACCACCCCGGGTCTGCTCTCATTGGGCATTTTGATCCACTCTTATGTTAAACCTTCCAGGTACTCCCTCCTAGGGGTGTACCTTTTTTATCCACCTCCAGTGGTGTCTATATCATCCTTTATGGTGTGACATCTTCCTTGTATGTTATAGACCATGCTAGGTCCGGTTTCATTGTGTGTTATTCTCCATCCATCCGATAAGCCTTCTAGGTGCTCCCTCCTAGGGGTGCACCTCTATGATCCACCTACAGTGGTGTCCAGATCAGCCTTCATGGTGTGACATATTCCATTCATAGGACACATCACCCATAATTTTCTCTCATAGGGTGTTTTGTTCCATCCATCTAGTAAAGCTTCCAGGTGCTCCCTCTTAGGGATGCACCTCTCTGATCCACATCCAGTGCAGTCCAGATCAACCTTCATGGTGTGAAACCTTCTATTTATGAGACACACCACCCAGGGTTTTCCTCCATAGGTTTTTTGATCTATTCATTCATTAAACCTTCCAGGTACTCCCTCATAGGAATCCACCTATTTGATCTACCTATTTCAAGAATTCTGATCAGCCTCTCTCTATCTCTACAAGAAGTTAAACTCGCAACCTACCTCATGTTAAACATGGGATGCTTGAGGAAAACCTTAGAAGACATGTATTTGGCATAATATACCCCATGATCTACGTGGGATGCCCAAAGTTCTACACACAATATGCCTCCATAATATCACCTCTTATGATGAATAATATAGAAGACTGATGTGCCCTGTGTCCACATATGTCCAAACATGCATGATTTTACCATCTACTTTGACTGAAGTTTTATGCCCTTTCAAGACCCCTTAGAATGTCCAAACAGAAGAAGTATAATTAACCTGTGTCCATAAAGAGATGGCACCAAGAATGAGTTTCACAAACACATATTAATCTATGAGGGGGATACAGACTAGGAGATGATTTATAAGGAGGAATCCAAGGAAAGAGTGACCGATATCCCATCATCCTATTTCGATCAAGTAGAAAACATCACCAAGCATGGTGGTAGAGGTCGTTAGCCTTTGGAAAGTGGGAATTCTGGGTAAAAAACATGAACCATTTGACCATAACACATGTGGAAGCACACCCTAGTGAAATCATCATAAACATAAACATAAAATATATCAACAAAGATAGTTACCTCTTCTTTGGGTATCCTCGTTTTGATTGAACTTAAGTCCTTTATAGGATAGGTTTTTGGTCACACTATGATATTGAGATCATGGTATAGGAAGTTTAGAGATGGATTTGGGGATATTTTTTATAGAAAACTAAACTCATATATGCCTTTTGAAAGGACAGATTAAGTCCCTTTAATAGACCAAATCAAGCGTGTTCTTATGAATATTAAGACTGTAAGGGTCTTAAAAGTAATTTTAGAATTTAAAAGTGTCTCACAAGTGTACCATGGATTTTATTTTCAACCACTTCCCTACCCATTTTCACTCTTATAATATTTTTATGATTTTTAAATCAGTTTATAAAATATTATTTATCATTAAATATCATTAAATTCATTTTTAGGTTTATTCACATAAATTGAAATTAAAAACATCAAGATAAAAAAGGAATTTGGATTTGAATATTTAAATCATTACATAAATTTCATTTTGATCCATGAAATTGGTGAAAGACTATAAATTATAAAAAACACATCACTTCTAATTTTTTTAAATATATTTTCCTTGATTTTTCATCTGCTTGAATAGGTGCTCCATCAGTGATGCGTAAACATTCTAAGTAACTATAACATTACCAAAAATTGGAACAAAATTACTACTATAAATATAATTTTTTCTTTTTCAATTTTATCGTCTAGATTCTTTCATATCGTTTTTATATCTACATCCTTATCATGATAATATAATAATTGGGTAAGAGTGATATTTTTTAAATATTCTTAACTTAAAACAAAATAAATGTCGTATTCAAAGGCATGTGGCACCAAATTATCATATATTCAAATATATGATGTTGTTGGTATAAATACATACATATAATATGATAAATTAAATTGTTTGAGAAATTTTGAGACCTTATCCCATATTTTTAACCTTATTTAACACATTTTACCTTTAATCATGGGGATAAACTTTTATCATGGTTATTATTCATTATAACTAAAAATAAAATGATCATTGTTACATATTTTGAATATATTAATTCCAAATTTGGAATCCATTTTCTAAGACTCAATTTCCATAGGTGGTAAAATTTATTTTAATATAAGTTCACAAAAAAGAATAAAAAATATTTTTTTGAAAAATATATGTTTACACAAAAGTTAATCATATTATTGATTATTATGGATTTAATTGGATTATAATTAAACAAATAAAAGTTATATGATGTTTGAATCATTCTAAACCAAATGGAACCTTACAACCACATTATTAAATGCAAAGATCCAAAAATAGTTTTTTATTAGAATAAAATATAATTTAAGTTCCAAAAATTCAATCATGGGTTTCTAAATCGAAAATAGTATCATTAAATGATTTATTTTACTTATTAAACACAAATTTTGTTGATAAAAATGTTTTAGGAATTTTTAAATAAATAGTACATAATGATGATTTCATAAAAGTTACACTATTTATAAAACAACATTTTTCAATATTCACCCAAAAAATCATTCATTTTAGAAAAATCCTAAAAATTCACCCTAAAACAAATTTTATATGATGAATCCAGAAATAAAGTTAATTTAATCAAATTAAAATTAAAAAAATCATAAATTTGAATTTAAATGAAAAATACAAAATATAAGAAAAACTCACTCTTATAGAAAAATGACACTTTTAAACATTAAATATTCTTAACCTTATATGATTTTATTCTTATATTTCAAAATTGAGTACTTATTTCCTATAAAATAATCAATAAGTTTGAATTTGGAAAACTTTTAAACATATATTTCATGATGTGGTTACTCTTATACATATCCTTCAAAACAACGATTAAGTATAATTATATTTAAATAATAATATTTCCATAGTCTATCGCAAATCATTTATGCTCGATGTTGTGTGTGGTACACGCTGTCAAACATAATATTTATTTAAAATAAAATAAAATATAAAATCTTGAGGTGTTACACTTGAGAATAAAGAACCATATGTTATAGAAACCACTTTTATACTTGTTGGACTCACCTATTTTGATAATCCCAAATCATGTTTAATTATATAATGGGTTAGTTGTTTTAAAATTTATTTCAATCTATTTTAATCTCATGACTTTACTGGAATCATTTTACAGCATAAAATTTTCTAAGTCAAAGGTCATTGTTCAAGGTTATTGGCAAGAGGTCACTGTTTTTTTCTTTCGATTACTATCATGGTCACCATTGAAAAACCTACATATGAACCTTACTGCTTGAAGTCATTGGTGAAAAGGTCACCGTTGAAGACCTTACTGATTAAGGTTACTATTATAATAGATATAGTTATAAAGTTATTGTTGGAAGTCTCTAGTATAAGGTCACTGTTTTAAATCCTATTGTTGGAATACATACTGAAGTCTGCAGTTGGACAAGTCTACTATTGGTGAAGTCTACCATTAGAAAAGTCTACCACTGGAAAAGTCTACCATTAGTGAAGTCTATAGTTGGTGAAGTCAACCATTTGAAAAGTCTACCACTGGACAATTCTACCGTTAGTGAAGTCTACATTTGGTGAAATATATTGTTAGTGAAATCTAATGTAGGAAAAACCTACCATTCGTGGAGCCTACCACTAGATACGCCTACTATTGGAAGTCTGCTGCTAATTAATCCTACTACTGAAGATGCTACCGATTGATAGGCTATTGTTATTAGTCTACTAGTAATATATTCTATACTTTATCCATTTTCTTAATATATTCATAACGGTCATATTGTGCTAACTTTAATTCTTCTGACTTAATTAATGCTTATTGTAGACATATCAGGAGACCATATCTTGATAGTACGAGGTACGATAAATATTGCACGTGATATACCTGCTCTTATTTTTGGACTTCAAATATGAAAGAAGAAGAACGGGGAAGAAAAATGTATATATATATATATAAGCACAAAGAAACAAAAATACAGGATGGAGTAGCATATCCAGAAGTTAAATATATTACTGAAGAACAAGAAGAAGTACACTCCAGTGTATATACTGAAAATAAAAAAGCTTCACGAAGATCTTTTTGAAGAACATACTCAAGGTTTTCCTACTGTGCTTCATCAAATCCCTTATACTAAGAAGTTTAATATCTCAGTACCTGAAAGCTAGTACCTGGAATTTGTGACACTCTGTTTCTAGAGACAACTTGCAGAGAAGAACAAAACCTTCATTTCCTCAACTCCAAGAAGTCTAGAGCTGATCTTCAAACACAAAGAGAATTATAAACTCCATCCTAATTTCTCTAGCTCTACTGGGTTCTTTATTTTACATTTCTGAGTAGTGTGTGTTTGTTACACACACGCTATCTCATGTGCTTTAACTGGGGGATACTGAAAATCTCCACTCAAAACTCTCTCACCTTTTGTTTCCCATGCATAATTGTGGAAGAATCCTTGTGTAGCTTGGTTGCTTGATTTCCCACGTAGAACTATGGTAGTGGTTGTAGAACCTGTAAAATTTGTAAAAACTATTATAAACCCTGATAAAGGTTGTGTATCAAGTTTATTTATATAAACTCCTTGGTGGAAGGTGATCGCTAAGTGGAGAGTAATAAGTCTCGACTTGAGACTGAACCTCTTGTTTTACTTCACTGTGCACTACATTTGTATTATACTCTATTTTATCTCTTTGTCGCTGCTTACACTAGCTAAAACATAAAACTATTTTTCTTTCACTCTGATAGTTAGTTTTGGTTAGTGTGTATATGTGCTTCATTTAGTAAACCTGTTTCAAAAATTGAATTAGTGTTTACATTGATTCAATTTAGGACTAATCAACCTTAGAGAAACTTGTTGAGCAATTAAACACTTATATCTCTACTGCCTTAATTGACTAGGCTGTTCTAAATTGGGGGATTTTAATCATAAAGTTTTTAATAGAAATTTTAATTGGAACTCAATTCACCCCCCTCTTGAGTATCCACTCTGACCAATATTTGGTATCAGAGGAATTTTTATTTTCGAGTTCAAATTCTTTTCAACTGTGATTTTAGTTGTATCTTAAAGATCTTAAAATTTCTATCATATCTAAATTTTCAGTTCTTTAAAATATAAGTAACTATAGAAACTAGAGTTGAGGGTGATGCTACTAATATTCCAAATTTCTTTAATGGTAATAACTATGATCAGTGGAAATTAAAAATGAAAATGTATCTAGAGAGCATGGGACCTGAAATCTGGGACAGAATTAAAGAACAACATGTATTGCCTGCTACTGATAGGGACACATGGTCTCAGTTGACTAAAGCTACATATAATAATAACTATAAAGTAATGAATGCCTTGTACTATTCTCTAGGTGATGAGGAATTCAATAGAATATCTGCTTGCAAAACTGTATATTAAATTTGAGATACTTTAGCTATATCTCACGAGGGAACAACTAATGTTAAAGAAATGAGATTGAATACAAACACTATTAAATATAATAATTTTAAAATGAAGCCTGATGGATTTATTTCTGAAGTGTATCTTAAGTTCAATGAAATAGTGAATACTATGAGCCTTCTTGGAAAACCAGTGGACAGAAAGGACCAGATCATGAGACTGCTTCGATGCCTACCTGACAGATGTAGAGGAACTTTTGTTTTTATTCGAGAATCTTGTAACATAGGAAAACTTCCAGTGAAAGAGATAATTGGAAAACTTGTGATTTATGAAGAAGAACTTAATGTGAATCAAGAAGTAGGATAAGAACAAAGGAAGAATTCAATAGCATTCAAGACTTCAACCTCAAAGAGCAAAGACAAAGAAAAAGTTCAAGTTCCTGTAGAAAGTTCCACTAGTGAAGAGTTAGATTCAGACAGTGATGAGGAGATGGATCATCTTGCAAGATGGTTCAAAAAGTTCTACTGAAAGAAGAAATTATTTAGGAAGTCAAACTATAAGGGAAAGTATGATAGTAAAGGACAATGGAGGAAAGACAGAAAATAGAATGACAACTCAAATGAAATAATTTGCTATAAGTGAAAATGAAAAGGTCATGTGAAGGAAGACTACCCCAAGCTGAAATTTAATAAGAAATATGAAGATAAGGGCATGGGTTATAAAAAGGCAATGAAATCCCCCTGGAGTGCTTCAGAAGATATCTCCAGTAGATCTGATGCTTCTGATAGTGAACAGAACAATCATGTTAATTTATGTTTCATGACAGAAACATTTAAGGTAACAGCCAATTCTCTTGTATATAATGTCTATTATTATGAGAATGAAAGTGAATCAAACAATGATCAAAATATGACTAAGGATGAACTATTTTAATATTTTGGAATGCTTGAGGATACCTTTACTGGACTCAAGGATAAATATAAATTATTGAAAATGCAACATGCTTTAAATTCCAATTATACGTCTGATCTGGATATTGAGAAAGAAAAATGTGCTTGGTTGTTAAAAGAAAATACTGAACTCAAATTATCAAATGAGCAATTAAAGAGATATCTTGAGAAGTTTACTGTAGGAATGGATACCTTGTCTCAGATACTAAAAAAACAGATTGCCCCAAAATATACAATTGGTCTAGGGTATCAACCGAGACAAAGAAGGATCATTAAAACTAAATTTATTCCAAAAATCTAGACAGTTCACTGCTAGTTCCAGTTATGGACCATCTTTTGAGAGAAAATTTTCAAAAGTACCAAAAAAAGTGTTTATGTCTCAAAATATATCTACTGATTATAGTACATCTGTGAGAAAAATATGGGTTCCCGAAGTTTTACTTGTTAACCTCTCTGTACCCAAGAAAATATGGGTACAAAAGTTACCCCATGCCTGATCTGTTTTTCAGGGATGTTGCCTAAAGAGTTCCTGTAAGACCTTATGGTACTTAGATAGTGGATGTTCAAGACATATGACAGGATATTATTCTTGCTTCAAGAGCCTAATCAAAGTTGATGGTGGACATGTAACTTTTGGTGATAATGTTAAAGAGAAAACCATCGACTTAGGCCAGATTGGTAACCCTAATACAATATTAATTTCCA
Organism: Viscum album; assembly: GCA_963277665.1. NCBI lineage: Eukaryota > Viridiplantae > Streptophyta > Magnoliopsida > Santalales > Viscaceae > Viscum > Viscum album. Next base: position 631,222,958 of record OY728138.1, on the reverse strand, counting down.
AAGTACTTTTTGTTGATAGATTAAAGTAAAATTTACTTAGCATCTCTCAGTTGTGTGATGATGGTTTTAATTTCAAGTTTGAAAATGATGCATGTAATTTTTTTAATTATAAAAATGGTTTAATATTTACTGCTCTTAGAAATGATAATGTATATTCTTTTTATTTAGATTCTTTAGCTAAGAAAAATGATTCTTGCTTAAATGATTTTCATAAAGAATCCTGGTTGTGGCACAGAAGATTAGGATACTATAATGCGCACTCACTTAGGAAACTGACTAGGAAAGGTTTAGTTAGAGACTTACCTAAATTGTAATTTCCTCTTAACAAGGTGTGTAATCCTTGTCAAAAGGGAAAAAAACACAAAGTTTCTTTCAAACCAAAGAAATAAGTTTCTACTTCTCAACCACTTGAGTTGGTTCACATGGACTTGTTTGGACCATCAAGAGTTTCAAGTTTAAATGGGAAGCACTATGTTTATGTTCTTGTAGATGATTTTTCTAGGTACACTTGGGTATACTTTCTGGATCACAAAAGTTAAGCTTGTTAGTATTTTATCAAATACTCCAAGTCTATAGAAAATCTTAGTGGAATTAGAATTAAGACCTTGAGAAGTGATCATGGTCGTGAGTTTGAAAATTATGAGTTTGAATCTTATTGCTCACATAATAAATATAGTCACAATTTCTATACTCCTATAACACCACAACAAAATGGAGTTATAGAAAAAAGAAATAGGACACTTCAAGAGATTTCTTGAACTATGCTTAGTGAATATGATCTACCTGTTTATTTTTGGGCTGAAGCTGTAAATACAGCTTGTTATACCATCAATAGAGTCTTGATTAGACCTATTCTTAAGAAGATCCCTTATGAAATTTGGAAAAATAGGAAGCCTAAGGTTAATTACATTATAGTTTTTGGTTGCAAAGTCTTTATCCTTAATACTAAGGACAATCTTGACAATTTTTCCCCCAAAAGTGATGAATGAATTTTCCTAGATTACTCAATCTCGAGTAAAGCCTATAGAGTATTTAATAAGAGAACCAAATGTGTGGAAGAATATGTTCATGTAAAATTTGATGACACTAATCCACATGAACCCAAAACCTCTCTTGAACACCTTGAGGAAGATATGTAAATTCTGGACCTTAATGATAATGACAGTGAACCTCCTGTAAAAGTAACCAGTTCTGAGAATCCTCCAGAATCTGCATCTGTTGAGTCTGAACCTATAAACAACCATGAGGAGTCTAGTTCAACTCTTTATAGGGGTATTAGAACTCTCAAGAATCATCCTTTAGATGTTGTAGTATGTGATTTAAATAGTGGGACACAGACTAGAGCTTCTCTGAGAAACCAGGTTGAACATCAAGCTTTTCTTTCATAGCTTGAACCTAAAAATATTAATGATGCTATCAATGATGAGTTTTGGGTGATGGATATGCAAGAATAATTAAATCAATTTTAAAGAAACAAAGTCTGGGAACTAGTTGAAAGACCTAAGGACACTTTGACAATAGGCACAAAATGGGTATTTAGGAACAAAGTTGATGAGTCTAGAAATATAGTTAGAAATAAAGCTAGGTTAGTTGCAAAAGGATACAGTCAAGAGGAGGGAATAGACTATGAGGATACCATTTCACATGTAGCTATATTATAGGTCATTAGGATACTACTTGCTTATGAAGCTCATCTGAATTTTAAACTTTATCAAAAGGATGTTAAAAGTGCTTTTCTAAATGGGTATATAGTTGAGGATGTGTTTGTTGAAAAACCTCCTGGTTTTACAAATCCCCATTTTCCAAATCATGTTTTTAAACTTTCTAAAGCCTTATATGGTTTAAAGCAAGCTCCACGATCTTGGTATGATAGACTTAGTTCCTTTCTTATTTCAAAAGGTTTTACTAAAGGAATATCAGATCCTACATTGTTTATTAAAAGAATTTAAAAAGATGTTTTGATAGTACAAATTTATGTTGATGATATAATTTTTGGATCTTCTAAAAATTCGTTATGTATTGATTTTTCAAAAATAATGCAAAATGAATTTGAAATGAGTTTAATGATAGAACTTAAATTTTTCCCTTGGATTTTAGATTTTCAAGATAAATATGGTATTGTTTTAAATCAAAGTAAATACATTAAGGATCTTCTAAAACGTTTTGGTTTGGATAGTAGTAAAGGTAGTGATACACCTATGAGTACCACTTGCAAGTTGGATGCTGATGAAACTGGTGAACCAGTGGATAAAACCAACTACAGAGATATGATAGGGAGTCTTCTCTACCTTACAGCTAGCAGACCTGATATTATGTTCAGTGTATGCATGTGTGCTCTTTTTCAAGCTAATCCCAAAGAATATCATTTAAATTATATTAAAAGGATTTTCAAATATCTCAAATATACCCCCAACTTAGGACTATTTTATCCAAGAAGACAATCATTTGATCTGATAAGTTATTCTGATTTTGACTTTGCTGGTTGTAAGTTAGATAGAAAAAGAACCTCTGGAACATGTCATCTTTTAGGCAAGTCACTAGTATCACGGTGTAGTAAGAAACAGAATTATTTTGTATTATCTACTACTGAAGCTTAATATATAGCTACTAGTAGTTATTGTGCTCAAATTCTATGGATGAAACACAATTTACTAGACTCTAGATATCAATTCAAACATGTTTATATAAACTATGACAATACAAGTGCTATTCGCATTTCTAAAAATCTAGTATCTCATGCTAGGAAAAAACATATTGATGTAAGACATCACTTCTTGAGAGATCATTATCAAATAGGTGATATCACTCTTGAATTCATTAGCACTGAACACTAATTGGAATATATATTCACAAATCCTTTGAATTCTGAGAGGTTAAATTACATCAAACATGAGTTAGGTATGATAAACTGTTAGAACCTCACTGTTAGAACCTCACCATTACATCTCACTATTAGAATCTCACCGTTTCACCTCACTATTAGAACCTCACTGTTACACCTCACTATTAGAACCTCACCATTGCACCTCACAGTTAGAACCTCACTGTTGCACCTCACTGTTAGAACCTCACCATTTCACCTCACTATTATAACCTCATCATTGCACCTCACTATTAGAACCTCACCGTTGCACCTCACTGTTAGAACCTCACTGTTGCACCTCACTGTTAGAACCTCGCCATTGGGCACCTCACTGTTGGACTTTACCATTACTTCATATTTTATATGGAAATCTGAACCATTTTATTAATATTCTTTTTCTGATTTTTTTCAATCCCTAAATGATAAAATTAGATCACAAACACATTTCGATCCACTCTCTTCCTCACTCTCAAACCCCTGCTCCCAAAATCCTTAAACCCTACCTTTATGATGAACCCTCAACCCTCTTTGAATCTCAATGGCTAGAGTTAATTGAATGGTTGTTGGTGATGAATATGCACCAAACCCCAAGAGATCTCGAGTTGAGACCAGTGGTGGAAGAAGTACTACAAAGAAGTTGGTTAATCTGTATCTGATAAAGAGGTAGATCATACTATAAAAGTAATTGTGTGAGGACTGGTTGCTTTCGAGCAAATATTTGGTGCTGGAAGTGCTAAAAACTCAAGGCTGGGTGGAGTGTTTCACAAATAACAATGGGCCTTATTATCTGAAGTTAATCAAATAATTTTATGAGTTTCTCAAATTTTAGAAATCTAATTAAGAGAACCAAATGTTGTCTAGAGTGCATGGCACTGAGGTAATATTTTCATCTAATGAGTGGGCTGAATGTCTAAGAGTACCTCATGAGGGTATATTTGATTACTACTCTGGAGTGATTTTTCTAGACAGTGAGATTTTTGGATATAAGAAATCATTGGAAGAGATGACAGGAAATGGGACCTCAAGGAAGGTGATTGCTACTAAAATGAATGGGGAGGATAGACTTTTGTTCAAGTTTATCCAACATGTGATAAGTCCCATGATAGGGGACTTCACTATGTTGAAGTATCATGACATTTTTATATTGTATTTGATGAATCATGGACAGAAGATCAACCTGTGTAGGTTACTGATGCCTCAGTTGGAAGACATGACTAAGCCAAGTTCTAAATCAAAAGCTCTATTTCATGCCAAACTGATTTTTGTGATGCTGAAGGTTAAGGGAATTGCTGGAGATAAAAATGAAACAATTGTATCCAAGAAAATTTTTTGTATCTATAAGATAGTCTGCAAGTTCATGAAGATCAGCTGGAATCCCTAGAGAAGAGAATTGGTAAGTGATGAAGGGAAGCTTTATGAGAAGTTTGACCCTGTAAATAATCCTTCTAGGCCAAAGGATAAGAGGGATCGAGGTCTGAAGCCTGATGAGGCAGAACCAGAATATTCTAATGAAGAAGTAGAGGAGGCTGTGGAACTTGAGAAAGAAGGTACTCTTATATATGATTGTAGTGATCTTGATCTACATACCAGTCCTCTAGTTGTAGTGATAGCTTCTGGAGATCCCAGTACTCCAAGAGAGTTACCGAGAAGAGAATCTATCCTAAGGGACAATGAGGTTGAAGAAACCAGTGAGGAAGAGTATGATGAGGCTCATATCAATGTTAGAGATACCTCAGAAGAGGAATAAGTTGCTGAATCTGGTCATTCTGACCATAAGGGACATGAGGCTACTGCTGATAAGGATAGTGAAGGAGCGGAACTCAATTTGAGTCCTCTTATAGGAGTAATTGAAAGAGAAATGAGTGAACAAGAAGAAGGTATTCCTACTAACCTTGCTATGGAAATTGTGGATGACTCATTAGAAGCAGTGGGTCACTCTACTGGTGATTCAGTTGATCGAGTAGCAACAACTGACGAGGTTGAAAGGCTAGAAGAAGCTGAAATAGTTTCCCAAGAGGTAGCTCCAATTGAGGAGGAGAATTCTATTGCGAAAGGATCAGTATATGTTGTGTATAAAATTTAAGGGTGGTCTAAGGAACCTGGGTTTCTGGTGTAGGGACTGGACTATGATGACTCAGAAGATGAAAGGCCCAACAAGAGACCTTCAGGGCCAAACCTCATTTTCGTACCTCCTGAAAACTCTTTTCCTCAAGACTATGTAAAAAAGGCAGACCTTGAATCCTTGAAATCTGACCTACACAGAATGTCTAAGGATAGGTCCTCTGAGATGGAAAAATCTATTGCTCTAGTTCAGGAGCATTCAGTATCTGAGTAATCCAAAATTCAATCCAGCATTCAATCTAATCTTCTCCAGGAAGTAAAGCAGTGTCAGAGTCAATTGAGTGAACTGTCAGAGTCTATGGATCTTTTGAAGCAATCAGTGGTGAGCATAATTTCTCTTCTGACCTCAAGGGATCAGGTGGAAAAGTATATTCAATTTATCAAAGGTGTAGTACAGAAGATGGTTGATCTCTTTGAGGACTTTAAGAAGTCTATGGAAATACATGTGAAAGGTAAAGATGATCATGTAAAAAGGATGATCAGTGGGCTAACAAAATCATTTAAAGAGACTGTGGATTTCACTCTGGCACCTCTGGGTTCATCTGCATCTTCTTCCACCTCTCCTCCAATTGACATTGAATCTTTCAGAACAGTTGTTAGAGAAGAAGTGAAAAATATATCTGGTACTAGTACCTCATACTCTCAGGTAATTTCTATTACTAGAGAAATTCATAAGCTTGTGGGAGATTATTTAAGATAATCTGCTCAAGATCAGAAGGCCATCAAGGATCAAGTTGACTTCTATTACAAAAGGGTATACACTAAGAATCAGATGGATAGCCACTTCAAGTTGTTATTGGAGAACTTGAGGATTCAACCTGTCACTTAGGCATTTAAGGATCAAGGTTGGCAAGCTTCGAGAGATGACTCCTGCTTTGGAGAAATTTATGGAGAATAAGGATGATTTCATTTCAGCTATGTAAATAGGAGGTAGTATCATCATGGACTTTAGGAATATTTTGTTACCTTTCCTCCATGTGGATTATACACCCATCATTGTCCCTCCAGCCTTTCCCTCTACCTCTGGTGCCTCAGGATCTACCAGTGCTTCTCCTATGATGTCTGCTGCTCAAGACATCAGAAGCTTGACCCCTACCATTCCTCAGAGATCTACTCACTACAAATCTATTGATGCTTCTATTGCAGCTCTTCATACCCTGCTAACTTCCATCCCTCAGTCTATTCCTCCACCTTCAGATCTTTCACCCTTAGCTTCCAAAGTCAAATCTCAAATGGACATTTCTGATGTGGATTGAGTGTGGTTGTATCTTTTGATAGAGGTTTTTTACTTCTCTTTGAATCATGTAGTGATATTTCATTAATATAAATATTCTCTATTGTTTCTTATTGTGTTTATTTTTTTTAAGAAAAGGGAATTCCCATGTGTGGCCTTTTCGAACCCTCCACACATGGTAACCCCCCTCCCCCATGAAGAGGTCACTTCCCTGAGGTAGATCCCCAGCCGGGGAAGGAGTCATTTCCAACCGAGATGGAAGAGCATCCCGGACGGTGACAGCCCGATCGGCGATGGTTCGTCAAAGCAATCTGTCAGCACATTGGGCCGCGTCTCATTTTTCCCACCCAGTTGAGACTGAGCGACCCAGAAAGACAGGTGGATCCCAAGGGAGAGGCTTTCCCCGAAAGCGGACTACCATGATTCGAACCCTAAACCTCCCAAAGAACAGCATTGTTATACCACTCTCCTTCACCATCAGGGCACCACCAAAGTGGCACTTATTGTATTTGTTTTTGCTAATCACAAAGGGGGAGAACATACACCAACATTAATCTTTGCTACATGTGTGATAGGATTATCTGGAAGTAATTTCATATCCATATAACATTAATCTCTACTAAATGTGTGATAGGCTTATCTGTAACACCAATTTATTCTATTAACTTATCTTTGATAATCTTATAATTATTCTAAAGTTTAATGGCATAATTTGTGATTATCAAAAAGGGGGAGATTGTTGGACTCACCTATTTTGATAATCCCAAATCATGTTTAATTATATAATGGGTTAGTTGTTTGACAATTTATTTCAATCTATTTTAATCTCATGACTTTACTGGAATCAGTTTATAGCATAAAATTTTCTAAGTCAAAGGTCACTATTGAAGGTTACTGGAAAGAGGTCACTGTTTTTTTCTTTGGGTCACTATCACAGTCACCATTGACAAACCTACAGCTGAACCTTATCGCTTAAAGTCATTGGTGAAAAGGTCACCGTTGAAGACCTTACTGATGAAGGTTACCATTATAATAGCTAAAGTTATAAAGTTACTGTTGGAAGTCACCAGTACAAGGTCACTATTGTAAATCCTATTGTTGGAATACTTACTGAAGTCTACAGTTGGACAAGTCTACTATTGGTGAAGTCTACCATTGGAAAAGTATACTTCTAGACAAGTCTACCACTAGTGAAGTCTATATTTGGTGAAGTCTACCATTGTAAAAGTATACCGCTGGATAATTCTACCGTTAGTAAAGACTACAGTTGGTGAAGTCTACCGTTAGTGAAATCTACCATTGGACAAACCTACTGTTGGTGAAGCCTACGGCTGGATATGCCTACTGTTGGAAGTCTGCAACTAATTAATCCTGCTACTGAAGATGTTACCGATTGACAGGCTACTGTTACTAGTCTAATGATAACATATTCTATACTTTATCCATTTTCTTAATATAAACATAACGGTCATATTGTGCTAAATTTAATGCTTCGAACTTAATTAATGCTTATTATAGACATATCAGAAGACCATATCTTGACAGTACGAGGTACAAGAAAGATTGCACGTGATATACCTACTCTTATTGTCGAACCTCAAATATTAAAGAAGAAGACCGAGGAAGAAATATATATATATATATATATATATATATATATATATAAGCATAGAGAAACAAAAATACAGGGTGGAGTAGCATATCCAGAAGTTAAATATATTACTGAAGAACAAGAATAAGTACACTCCAGTGCAGATACTGAAAATCCAAAAGCTTCATGAAGATCTTTTTGAAGAACATACTCAAGGTTGTCATATTGTGCTTCATCAAATCCCTTATACCAAGAAGTTGACCATCTCAGTACTTGGAAGCTATTACCTAGAAGTTGAGACACTCTATTTCTAGAGACAACTTGTAGAGAAGAACAAAACTTTCATTTCCTCAACTCCAAGAAGTCCAAAGATGATCTTCAAATAGACAGATCATTCTAAACTCCATCCTAATTTCTTTGGCTCTACTGTGTTCTTTATTTTACATTTCTGAGCAGTGTGTGTTTGTTACACACACGCTGTCTCCTGTGCTTTAACTAGGGGATACTGAAAATATCCACTCAAAACTATCTCACCTTTTGTTTCCCACGCATAACTATGGAAGAAGCCTTGTGTGGCTTGGTTGCTTGTTTTCCCATGTAGAAATATGGTAGAGGTTGTAGAACCTAGACAGTTTGAAAAAAAACTGTTGTAAACCCCGATACAGGTTGTGTATCAAGTTTGTTTATATAAACTGCTTGGTGGCAGGTGATCACCAAGTGGAGAGGAATAAGTCTCAGCTTGAGACTGAACCTCTTGTTTTACTTTACTGTGCACTACATTTTTATTATACTCTTTTTTATCTCTTTTCTGCTACTTACATTAGCTAAAACATAAAATTGTTTTTCTTTCACTCTGATAGTTAGTTTTGGTTAGTGTGTATACGTGCTTAATTTAGTAAACATGTTTCAAAAATTGAATTAGAGTTTACATTGATTAAATTGAGGACTAATCAACCTTAGAGAAACTTGTTGAGAAATTAAACACTTATATCTCTACTGCCTTAATTGACTAGGATGTTCTGAATTAAGGGATTTTAATCATAATTTTTTTAATAGAAATTTTAATTGGAACTCAATTCACCCTCTCTTGAGTATCCACTCTAACCAACAATAATTTTATCACATATATAATATAAGTTGAATATACATTATAGTTTTTTCATAAGTATATTCATTCATATATTGAAAAGATTTGGTTAAGGGTTAAGTGGACCTCTCTATTGGAAATGGAGAATTCTTATTTTTATTTTTATTTTTTTCATTAGAGTTGAGAATATATGATAAATATATCTAGGGGATTTCTTTTAGAATTAGAAATTTTCAATAATGTTTTGGTGGTAACAATAAATTTGAAATTTATCACTTGTTTAGATAAAAAGGGATTTTATTTGATGTCCAAAAACAAAATCTGTTCTATATATAGGAATGGTTTGTTTTATGTAATTTTTCATATGATAAATGAATTTATATTCTAGAAATGGATAATAATTTTTATAATATTTAAAATCTAAAGGTTCAGGTAAACAATTCTAACATTACTTACCTTAAGCATTGTTTCCTATGTCAAATAAAATGTGAAATGTGTCTAAATACTCTGTAAAGATAAATTATTAAGATCATTTTATTATGAATCATTTGATACATGCGAAATATTTTTTGTTAGGAAAGATAAATAAATATCATGTTAATGAAAAAGGATAAATAACTAATGAAATATTACAATTAATACATACCTATATATGTACTCTAATGAGCATGCATGCTAGTGGTGGTTATCGATACTTTGTAACTTTTATGGGTGACGTTAGTTGGCATGGTTTTTTTTTGTGAACATATGTTTAAAACCATTGAAAAAATTATTCTATTAAAAATTGACGTGCATAATTAACAAGTTGATTGTATTAAAATATTTATATCAAATTGAGGTGGATAATACTTAACCTAGGAGTTTTCTAATCATTTGAGAGATTTTTCACAATTCCCAACTCCATGTGAATCACAATGGAATGTTGTGTGTGCAAGTAGAAATCATACCTTTTTAAAGATGGTTCGATCAAAGGATGAATTAACTTGGCCTTCCTATTCCCTTCTTGGGCCATAGTATAGAATCAAATGGTTTTGTTTTAAATTGTGTTCCATCAAAGGAAACTCAAAAGACATCATATGAGATATGGACTAAGAAACATCCCAAATATTATTTTATAAAAATAATGGGTTATAAGGCATGTGTACAACATTTGGTTTGAGTCAAACTTGTGACTATGCTTTAAAATTCATTATTTGTATGTTATGCTAACAAGATTGTGGATTATTATTTCCATAATCCTTGGATTATAATTTTTTGGCATGGTGTGGTGTATTTCTTGAGAAGGAATATATTTCTTGAGGAATTGGTGGGAAGAAACATGAACTTGGTGGAAATTTAAGAGAAAAAATAGAAATTGTTCATGAGGTGGATGATAAGCTAATATCACAAGTGGTTGTGGAAACTAAACCAACTCATGTAACTCAATAACCTCAAAGGCCATGTAAGATTTGTTAGAATCCCAATAAATATTGGTTTATTGGGGAAAATCATTAATAAGTTGAGTCCATGCAATATGAAGATTCAATTTTCCAAGTGACTAGAGAAAATATTAGGGGTCGTGAAATCTGAATGGTCATTTATGTACAATAATCAAGTTTAGAACTTGGTAGATCCACATGTTTGGGTAAAATTCCCAAGGCGTTGGTGAGTTTTCTAAAATAAAACTTACATAGATTATTGAATATCTACCTATAAGATTCATTTGGTGGAGAATTGTTACAAATACATTCATGGTATTAGCCAGGAAGAAATCTTCTCACCACCGTCCATGATAAAGTCCATATAGATTTTGACCGTCAAAATAACTTTCTATGAAATGTATCAAACGGATTTCAAAACTGTTTTCCATAATGGAAATATATTTGAGGAGGTGTACATTTGAGGATCCTAATGGATCTTTTAAGATATGCAATTTGCAATGATCCATTTAATATCAAGTTATTTTTATCATTTATTTTTATTAATTAAAATATATTTTTATTATTATAAAATTATATTATTAAAAGGTGGTTTCATTAAATACTCATACTATAATTATAAAATTATATTATTGATATTAAATGAATTTATTTTTCATTATAGATGCTGGATTGGATTTTCGGCGGTGTAGGATCTGCTCGCAACGTCCTGCTGTAAGTGGTGGTGGATTCGTCTCGAATAGAGGTGTCAACGGGGCGGGGCGGGTCGGCCCACAGGGCAGATCATGCAGGATGTGAATTTTATTGAGCAGTCCGGCCCAGTCCACAAATAATGCGAGCTTAAAAAATAAAATCCAAACCATACCATGTGGGACCCGTGGACTAACAGGCCGGCCCACGGGCTTAAACAAATAATATATAAAATATTTTTTTACTTCACGAACGAGGATAAAGTAGAGCGGAAAAATAGAAATGTTTGAGATTTAGCAAAAAAAATTAGTTTTTAATTAACAATATCCCTAAAGAAACAAAAACCGTTAAAATATTATATCTTTGATGATTTATGTGATGAATATCATCTCAGGTGGGGCATTTAATTTGACAGTCTAAACCATTTTATAAAAAAGAATACTCTTGCGCTTCTCGTTAACACTGCAACTCATGTATATAATATTTATTACATATACATATAATAAAATCTATTTTTTATTATATAAATTTATTTAACACAAATAATATATTAATTAAATATATATGTAATAAATATTATTTATTATGTGTACATACGAAATTTTCCAATGAAAATTTCCATTATTTTTTTTGTGAAAATTTATATTGAAAATTTTAGGTGTAAATTTCTAATGAAAATGTACACTTTAAATTTTTACTTAAAAATGAAAATATATTAAAACATAAATAAAAAAATTAAATTTTTACTAAAATTTTCATTGAAAATTTTTGACAAAAAATTTTTTAATACTAACTTCCACTGAAAAATTAATTTAAATCTCCACTTAAATTTCTAGTGTTAAATTCAACGTGTTTTTTATTATAATTATACTGTAAATTTGATTAAAAAAATTCTAAAATAAAATCATAATTAAATTTTTAGTTTATATATATCAACACATAAACAAATAATTTAATTTTACATTAAAAATTTGAACTGCAAATTTTCTATAGAAATTTTCAGTGCAAAATTCTGTTGGAAATTTGCATTTCAATTTTTCATATAAAATTACAGTGTAGATATGTTAAAACATAAATAAAAAATTTAATTTTTCAACTAATTAAAACTAAAATAAAAAAATATTAATACGTATATAAAAAATGTAAATTTTAACTGAAAATTTTCATTGGAAATTTTCAAGAAAAACATTTCGTAAATATTTTCATTAGAAAAGTTTAGTTCAAATTTCCACTTAAATTTATGATACAAATTTTCATTTGAATTTTATTATAATTATACTAAAAATTTGATTAAAAAAATTCTAAAATAAATGCATGCTCAATTTTTATTATTGAATTTTCCAATGCAAAATCCCAATGAAAATTATCAGTGGAAATTTTCAGAGATAATCAACAGTTCGATTTTTTCATTAAAATTATAATGTAGACACATTAAAACATAAATTAAAAATGTAAATTTTCATTGGAAATTTACATTTAATTTTTTTCAATAGAAACTTTTACATTAAACTTTTACTTGAAACGTCCACTTAAAACTACAACAAAAATATAATGATACATAAATAAAAAATATAAAATTTCATCATAAATTTATATTAAAAATTTACACTGGAAACAATGAATGAACATTATAATAAAAAATTAAAATATATAAATCAAAATATTAGTAGATCATTGTATTAGAAAAAAAAATTGTAGTTTTGTATATCCATTTTCATAATTATTGCATAAATGTTTTAATACTGAAATCATATTATGCTTCAAATAATCACACGTGCGTCATCTATCCCACAACCAACCTTACCTTCAGGTTTAAAACCTAACATGAGTTAATATTTTCTCTGATTTATGTATGGTTTTATTAAACATGAACTATTTTTTACACACAGTCATGTTAATTTATTTTATTACATTATTTTGTTTTATTTTTCAAAAATAATATTTTGTAATACTACTTATAATTGTGGGTCAAACGGAACCCACGGACACCCGGCAGGTTAGTCCATGCGGGCTGCGGGTTTTGTGGGTTGGATCAAATGCAGTCCGAATGTTTGCGGGCCTAAATTTTCAAGGCCCTAACCAACATAAATCCACGGGCTAAAGGATCGGCCCGCAGGCTTGTGGATTTTTTGACAGGTCTAGTATCGAACGCGAAGGAAATTTTGAGATGACGGGGGCGGCGCTCCACTCTCTTATAATGTAATGGGCGGGAGTGGGCTAAAACCGGTGGTCGTGGTGCCTTTTTCCATAGGTTTGCGGTCCTGGGTTTCAACTATTCTTTTCTAAAACCAAATGATTATAATAGGACTAGCTTATCCAACCACTCGTCCTTACATAAACCGATATGGGATTTCTATTTACACCCAACAATCTAATAGGGTTCACCCCGAGTTATTTGAATTTAAAATATGATATCTTCTTTTTAAATTTTAATAAAAATTCCTGACTTGATGGATTGATCACGTGAAAATATTTAAATCTATTTGTTTTTTAACACCGGGTAGTACTTGATGAACAACCACAAAATAGGGTTTTATCACCACTAAAAAAGATCTTTATCACCACTAAAAAATAGTCGATAATCTAAATGTTATTAAAAAGGGATCCTTTTTATCAACGTTAAAAAAAGCTAATAAAGATTCATTTTATCATCGCTTTTTAACAAATAAAAGATAAAAAACAAAAAAAACATTATATTGGAGGACCCCCTATTAACAACGCTTGATCCCCCTTTTAACAATGTTAGGAGCTTTGTCCGTACCCCCGCCACCCCCTTTAATAGAGCTAGGCGCACCCACCCACCCTTTAATAGCGCTGGCCCCCCTGCACCTGCCCACGCCCCCCAGCACGTTTACCACTCACCCATCTTGTTTTGTCCTCCATTTAATGATATATCTGTTTATTTATTTATATATTTAGTTATATTTATTCTTGTATTAATATATATTTATATTAATATATATATATATAGTTATATTAATATATATATAAATTTATTTGTATATTAATATATATTTATAAGATTGGTTTTAAATACATTTATAAAATATGTTTTTTTGTGTATAAATAAATACATACATACATATATACAACATACATACACATGTATATATATATATTATATATATGTGTATTTGTAAGAATAATTATACATATTTATATATATTTACACATATTATATATTCATATGTATATTTATATGTTAGAATATATAGATAATATAAATCAGTTTGTTTATACAAACATACACTAATACACACACACATTATATAGGTATATAAATATTCATATATTTTTATTTTAAATAGAATGGATATTATAAGGCTTATATATTGAGAAATATACTTTATATGTAAATATGTTTAATTATTTATTTATAAAATTAAATTTTTATGTGTGAATATATAAAAAAAATATGTATATATTGTTATATATTTGATTATAAATAATAGTACATTGTGAAAAATGAAAACATTTCAAAGCCATAATATCAATATGAATGTAATACTTAGGAATAAATTTACTCACTACTGAAAAAGGGCAAAAAAACTCTGAAACGAGGCTGAAATTTCATCGAATGTTAAAAAAATTGGGTATCCTGACTGAAAAATCAGTTTTAAAAGCCTTCTAGGTCTTTTTTTACTTGAAAAATATGGTAGAAGGCTCCAATCTATTATCAGTGCGTAGAGCTCATCACAGGCTTCGATTTGATATGTGGTAGAGTTCAAACGGAATCTCTGATCAAAAGTTATGGTCGTTTGAAGTTGAGTTTTGTTTTCAACTTATTTTAGATATTTTATTAATTTTTTGACTTTTTGTGTCTTCAAATTTTTATTAAATGATTATTACTTGATGATAATTAGAAAATTATTTATTAATAATATTTTTTTAAAATATTTTATAATCCATTTTCACTAAATTTATTATATATTAAGTGTAAATGTCTATTTATACTTATTCAAAACATATTTAAAAAATATATATTATATTTATGTCAATATAAATATATTTATATATTTATATATTAATATATTATTTTTAATGATTTTTTTTTGAAATATACCCTTTATCAGTGCTATTAAAATAAGCACTGATAAAGACCTCCTTTAATCAGTGCTGCAAAAAAAACACTGATAAATGGGGACCCTTTAACAGCTCTAAAAAAGCCCTGATAAAAGAGATACTTTTATGAGCACAAAAAAAAGCAATGATAAAGGGGTACTTTTAATAGTGCTTTTTTGGCACTATTAAAAGTACCATTTATCAGTATTTTTTTTAGTGCTAATAAAGGTACCCCCTTTATCAGCGCTTTTTTAGCATTATTAAAAGGTGGTGCTGTGAAAACCAATTTTGTGGTAGTGAGACTTTAAAGGCCTATAAAAAGAGGGTGTGTGCAGTACCACTCAAAGATACATGGGACAAAGAGGCAGCGAGCAAGTGAGATATGTGATCTGAGTTGCGCAGCAAAGGGCGTGCAACGACATAATGAGTGGTTGGTCATCAACGGTTTTAGGGTGTTGGCAGTAGCGAGCAGCGGCTAATCAGGTTGTGCAATGACACAATGACCAGTTGGTCATCAACAGTTTTAGGTTGTTGGCAGCAATGAGCAGCGGCTAATCGGGCTGTGCAACAACGCCGCATGTTCAGTTTTGATATGTGAAGGTTGGCATTTTGTCACATGCATTTATCATAGAGATGACGGAGGTGTATCATGGTGCATATTTTCTTGTAGGATTTCTATGTTGTATTTGAAATTCATGTTTCGGGCTTCTACTTGGATTTTTGTACTCTTTGATTATTAGTGTATATTCTTAGAGTTTCCATGTGTTTTTTTTCAATCCTCCTCAAATATAGGTTTTTCCGCATTAAATTTGTGTATCTCCATTTATTTTCTATTTTTTTCGTGCTTCTGTTTTCATTAGAGATTCTCACAATTTTTTTTGCAACTAAGTTTTTATTCCAAAACCAATTTGCACCCTCCCCAAAAACTGGTATCAGAGGATGTTATTTTTGTTTCTTACTGAGTGATTGGGGACATGAGATTTATGTCTACATCAAACTGTTTAATGGTCAAAATTATTTTACTCTATGGAAGTAATGTGTAAAAAAATTGATTTGGGGGAAGGTAGTGAAGGCATTGAAGAGAAAATTGAAGAAGCTAAAGAGAATGGGTGTGTGTGATTGGCAGGCTATGATAGAGTTGTCGAAAAACATGATTTAGATGTATTTGACTGATAATACTCTACAGGAGGTAATGAATTTGACAGATCCAGAGGAGATTTGGGTGAAGCTTGAAAGAAGGTATAAATTGAAATCCCTCAAAAATCTTTTATATCTGAAAAATTGTTGTATCGTTTACAAATGCTAGTTAATAAAGATTTAGGTAACCATCTAGATAAGTTCACTAAATTTCTGAAAGAGTTGTCTTCAATGGTGTTCAAGATCGATGATAAAGGTAACACGATACCTATTGAAATGGAAGAAGAACACAAATCTTTGCTTCTCTTGGGTTCGTTACTTGATTCATATGATAATTGCATCACGACATTATTGTTTGGGAAAAACACTCTGAAGTTGGATGATGTGATTTCATCATTATTGTTGGACGAGACTTGGTGAAAGACCAATGATGTTGATTCTTCAAGTGATAGTGGTATTCTAGTCATGACAGATGGATGCAGTAATCAGAGAGGTCAGTCAAAACAAGAAGGAAAGTCAAGTGCTTATTTTGTAACCAGGATGTTCATGTGTAGAGAAACTACTACGCTTTGTAAAATATAGGGGAAGAAAAGAAGACGTGCAACATCGATTGTTAGGATACTGACGTAATTGATATACAGGGTTGGGGTAATTTACTTTTAGTCAACATTGATTATCACAGGTTAGATCTGTATACCTAATGAGTGATTGATTCAACAGCATCATACCATATTTCACTAAAGAGAAAATTATTTTATTTATATGAAGAATGTGACTTTGGTATTTTGAATATGGACAACCAATATTTTTCTGATTTCATTAAGACTGGTGATATTTGTATTACTAAAAATACAGGTTGTACTATGATCTCGAGGGATGTGTGATATGTGCCAGGTATATGTTGTAATATTTTATCTGACTATACTCTTGATAATGATGGGTTCGAAAGTTTTTTTGGTAGTGGAAGATGGACATTATCTAGAGGATCTATGGTATATCCATGAGGCATAATGGTTGACATTATTTACAGGACCGATGTAAAGGCGTGGGGTGAAGTGTCGAATGTATTTGTGAAGATAACTTCGTCATATTTGTGGCACAAAATATTATCATACATGAGTCAAAAACCATTGACTAAGATGAATAAAGTTTGGAAGACAAACCAGGTCAGGTCAGGCCATGTGTTTTAGGTTTTATACCTAATTCCTTTTCTTCAAAGAGTTCCACTAGCGAAGAATGAATTGAAATCAAAGATTAATATAATGTGTTGTGAGTTACAGAAAGCTTGTAGGATGTTAAGAAGATGGAACAATTAGTTTCTTTAGGTACTCCTGATTATGTGGCGATCACTATTATGGGGGAGCCAAGTGTTGGTTGTTCTAGTCTTGTTCAGCAAGATAGTGCAGATACAGGTATGCCAAAGAATTCGGCATATGGATTTCTTTTATAGGGGGAGATTTCAGGTTTCTATTAGAGCTGTAAAATGGCATTGTCATGTTTTCTACAAAGATTGATGGTTGGTGTGATACCAACTTTCTTTCATTCCAACTAAGTTCGTTGGAATTCATCTCCCTCTTTATCGGGTTGAAGGGGGAGATTGATAGGGTTCAACCCGATTTATTCAAATTTAAAGATAATATATTATTTTTAAATTTGAATAAGGAATCCTAAAATGTTGGATTGCTCACATGAGGATATTTAAATTTATTTGGTTATTTCAATGCCTAGTACTATGTAAGGCTTTGTGGGATTATAAAAAATGGGGATGTGTAGTACCACTCAATGATATATGGGAGAAAGAGGTAGTGACCCAAAGTGAGATACACGATCTGAGTTGTGCATCAAAGGGAATGCAGCGATGCAATGATCTGGTTAGACAATAATAATATTAGGGAATGGAGCAATGAGTAGTGGCTAATCGGGTTGTGCAATGTAGTGCTGCAATGACATCACATGTCCAATTTTTATCTCCGAAGAGTGTCGTCTTGTCACATGATATTATTAGAGAGAGGATAGAGACATATCAGAGTGTGGATTTTTACATAGTTTTTCTACGCTGTATTTGAAATTCATGTTTCAGAATTAAACTTGGACTTTTTTACTCACTGATTATTAGATAATTTTCTCAAATTTTCCCTAGTTTTTTTGTTACAGATAAAGAAAATAAATAATAAATTAATGATAAAAGAATGAGGATAAGAACTCATGTGACATAATGATTTACATGTTTTCGGAATAATAGCTACATCCACAGAGAGAAATAATTTCACTATGATTAGGGAGCACAGATACAGGGAGAATATCAGAGTTTCACACAACACAGAAACCCTAGATCAAAATGAGCTTATAAATAGGATGAATCATTGTTCCACTAACCACATAGAAAGTATGTTGTGCTATAGTGAAAGGTGTCTAGAAGTTTACATTACTACAGTGCTGCAACCACCCAAGTCCAATATGCTATAGTGGATGGTGGCTAGAAGTTCATGGAGCAACAGTACCATTGTCCCCAATGTCTGAACTGCTACAGTAGTTATGCCAAAGTCTGCACAGCTACAATGCCATGTCGGTGTTTTCCATCCAGCTCTACTACAGTCAGTCGGAGTTCTTACAGTGCCCCAAAATTTTGGTTGGGGCCCTTCGGCCCCTAAACCCCTGGTGCAGGGATGTGTTACCCCCTACAACCCCCAATTAGATCACTGTGGAACTCGAATCATGAGATTTGTAGCCTAGTGTGCAGTATGATCCGCTAGTATTCAGCTCAACATCATCCAAACGGATGGGGTACACCAATCCAATAGTTTTTTAATCCTCTATAAAGGAGGGGGTTTCCATGTTAAATTTATGTATCCCCATTTATTCATTATTTTATTTCTGCGCTTCCATTTTCATTGGAGATTCCCACATTTTTTATCACAACTGAGTTTCTATTCTGGAATTGGTTCACTTACTCCCCGACACAATCATCCCCATAAACCAAAGAGCACACAAATGAGTCTTTCTTTCAACAATAATCCATCAGATCCAAACATATCACCATCTATTATTGTAACCCATTTTTCCTTCAAATCATTTTTCATCACATCATCAAAAGATTATTGTCCTTCCCAGCGAGAATCATATAATCATCAAGTGAATACTAAGTAGAAGTGGTGTCATGTTGAGATGATCTCTTAAGTGGAAGTGTGGGTTTATTAATAAACTCTGAAACTAGATCATCATGAACAAATGGTGGATTAAAAACATCAACACTAACCTATTTGTAATCAATATAATTATGCACATCAGAATAAAAAATGTATGGTAACCATGAATAAAACTCACTCAAGACTAATAGAATAATGTGAATTTAAAGAAGTTTATTTTCATCTCATATAAATGTTCACAAAAGTATGACCCTCCATAAACATTTCATAACAACTTCTAACAAGTTTCTTCAAAACTCGACCAAAAAACTTGTACTCAAACACATCATGCTGATAACAAATAAAAATGTATTGTCATGTCTTTACATACAACTTAAAACACTCATTTCTTGGAACACGAACAAATGTCTTGCAATCAAAAACACACAAGCGATCATACTTTATCTCTTTTTTCATACCAAAACCTATAAGATGTGTATTCCTAAAAAATAATTTCCTATAATAAATTAATGATATTTGTACTGGAAAATAAAGGCTCATCTTAAAAATATCCATGAAATATATCTTTTGAAAGTAAACCATGGATTCTTTCCATCAAACTCCTATTCATTATCTCAACAACACCATTTAGATGAGGTATTCCTACTATATAGTGATCACATGTGTCTAATTTGACACCCTTCAGACATGAAATTAAATTTATCTTGGACAAAGAACTATGTCCCTTATCATGGATATAATTAATCCTATTGTGAAATAATTTGGAAGAAACAAGACACTAAAAAATGAAATCTATACCACAAGATATAGATCTTTTTTCCAATACAAATATGCTTGCTTCTTGCCTCGAGCCACTATAAAGGAGCCCATTGAAATCATTTAATTCGCATTTCCAAAAGTACTAACAAAACCATCATCATCAAGAACATTGGTAAAAATTAGATACAAATGAACCTTAGGATCGTGTCAAATATTCTTTAAAATCATCTTACTTCTTGTGCTTGTCTATAAACAAATAGTCCCCATACCTAAAATTTCAACATGATCATCATTGTTGAATCCTCACTTTGTTTAAATGAATGATATGTTTGATTTATAAAATCCCCCATTTCTGTTTTTGTTCTTTTCTGATATGGGTGATTTGGTGGTCAGTTTGTATGTGTAAAGGGGTCAGGAGTTGACAATTGGAGTGTTGAGAAGAAGAATTATTGAACGGTGGTTATAAACCACCACCTGCCAGCTGGTGGACTCCATCAGAGCACATGTGGAGTTACTACTAGTTTTCAGGCTTATACAGACCCCATAGATTGCATGTTAGTACCACCCACTCATCAGCGCACCTAGTTTAAGGAGTGCATTAAATGAACCCGGCATGATTTTAAACTCACTCATTTTTAACCCTCTTTAACACCATAATCCAATCCCAATGCAAATATTCTGAATTTTAAACCTCCTGTCTAGTTATTGGAGCTCCCCTATTCACCTCCCCTTGATTCTTCGAGCTTGGAGAAATCTGATGATACTATAACGGTGATTTTTCCTTAGATCTACTCAAAATTCCCCTTTTTCCTTGAGAGATGTAGATAGATATAAATCAGATATGTAATTTCCTTAAATATCTAATGACATTTCCTTTTTTCATCTAAGACTAATGGAAAATCTAGCAAGTTGACCTCAAATCAATATCTACCATATAATATGAATATTTTATGGGTATATGTTTATGGATCATCTACCTAGACCTCTTCTTGATGGAATATTAATGATAGAACCTTAATTTGTTGATGATTCTTTAGAAGATTGGTGGAGGTATCAATATTTCAATGACAACCCCATTGAACAAAGATAGAACTATCAATAATGGTGGATGTTTCTAGGTAATTCATCATAGATCGATCATCTAGAGACACTCCTTTTGTTGAGTCACTTTTTTGTTGACAGATTGGTGATGAATCAATGTTCATTAGCTAGACCTGAGTTTCTCTTCTAGAATTAACATGGAATTCAATATTTGTTACTCAATTAATAATGGATATAGTGAAATAGTGACCTATACTTCAACATACCTTAGAATTGGTTTCATTGGTGGACTCATTAAGGTATATTATTCTAGAACCACCCTTCTTGACTTGAAATCACCTAGGGTTTCTATTCTAAATCTCTTTCTTGACAATCTAGAACCCAAGTTAGGCATCCTTAATGTGTGAGCTTGTTCTTTATGGGTGTGCAATATGGTTTGGTCTTCGATCCTTTAATGATGCTTGGATTACTTCATAAAAAACTTTGATTTAGGAAGTTCCTTTCCATTTAGGGCTCTTGTATACACATATTTCCATGAAATGATTCTTGAATTGGCATACTATGATGACTGTTCTTGATTGTGATTGCATTTGGATGTGTGCATAGTTTTGTATAGCAACCCAAGTTAAACATAAAATAAATAATACATTAATCTCAGGATTTAGATTATACATCTCCTAAATAACCACATAAACCAAAGACCTAAAGGTTTAGTGACTCTGATATTAGCAACATAAACATCATATTTTACTACACTTTTGAAAATGTATCCACAATTGTGCTCCTTTAGACCATTTTTATGAATCTCACTTGATATAATCATCTTTATAACATGGGAATTGTAAACAAAATAAGGGGTTGAACTCAAACACTTAGTAAGATAAACCCATATCATAATGTATCATATCATAAACATGAATAAGAATACAAGGGGGTATAAATATATTAATAAAAGATCAAAGTAACATGGATGATAATCATAAAACAGGATGGAACAAGGCATGGAGACAACGTGACATTCTGAGATGTAAAGCCCCAACGTGGGGAGAATGTAATGACTCATATTTTTTCATGTTTTCTTTTCAAATATTATATAGATTATTTTTAGAGCTAGGCATGGAGACGGCATGACATTCCGAGGCCCGGTGTTCTGGAATTTATTTTTTGAAATATATTAAATATATTAAAAATGTGTGTGCATAGTTTTCCTGAAAAAGTGGAATAACATATAAGAATACTCTCAAATAAGAAACATGTGGTCATCATTGAGTTTAGATCATGGGCTTTACCCTAGGTGTGATGTAATATTTTTTGGCATCAGGCGTTTTTGAAAAAGTTTTCGTAGGTGTAAAATAATAAATTAATAGTTAAAATTGATTTATTTTATTTTGTAATAGCATAGAGACATAATCAATTCTACAAATATATGGATATGGGAAAATCCTAGGGTTAGCTGCATAAACCTGGCTAATTAGAGGATCCATTGGAGGAGCTTTCATGGGAAAACACCAACCGGATCGTGGTTCAATGATCGGTGTGCAACATAATTCAAGGGATCTCGCCAATGACAATGGAACAGAACCTCTCTTCACTAAAAATCAATCCAAATCAAGGTAGGATGTTTATTTGTTTGGATTTATCCCATTATTATTATTCCTAAAATGGAAACAAATAAATATACTAATGAGTTGCTTCATGGATCGTGTGTATTGCGGCTACGAGTTAGATTTATCCGAGAATTGGGGATTTTCTTTTTGATTATTTTGTTATCTCTTCATTTTTCATTCTAATGGAAACAAATTGAGGCCAACCTGAACATTGGATGATTTTTGTTCATTGTGTTTGTCATCATCATAAATATAATAAAAGATGTTCAGAAAGAAATAAAATAAAGAAAAACAACCCAATCCACAAAAGGTCAGGGCAGAGAGACATTTTTCTACGGGGGTCTAAAAAAATGGAGACCTAGAGCATCACCTATTAGAATGTTAACCCCTGGTGGTTTCAAGCTCTGGAAGTCATGAAAATATATGCACTCCGTTCCAGGAAAGTCAAGAGATTCCAAGTAATCAGCCTCCCTGTTACCTTCCCGCCAAGTTTGAGACACTTTTGTATGGGTGCTGAGAAGAGAACGGCACTTACGAATGAGATATTCAATCGACCAAGGAATAGTTCCCAGGCCCTGAATAGCGTTGTGGACCATCATAGAGTCAGTTTCGGCTTCTAGAAGATGTAGGTTATGCTGCCGACACACAGAGAGTCCTATGTACATAGTCTTAGCTTCTGCCACGAGCGAGGTACCATGCCCCAGCTGGGCAGAGAAATCCAAAAAAAACAAATCAGAGTAGTCAAGGACAATACCACCACCAGTCATGATTCCAGATTTGCACGAGCCATCAGTATTAAGTTTCAAGCCACAAGCCGGAGGGAACCACCTTACCCAGTTACCTAAAGATTGATTAGCAGAGGTAGGTTCTCCATGAGAAGTAAAATTCAGTTATTGCAGCATGGGAGACTCCCTACAAAGATTGAGGGCCATGCTCATGTCGAGAAGGAGGGATATGGTTCTGGAGATAATCTCTCGACCGGATGACAACACCCCCTCGAAGAAGTTTTTGTTTTGTGCTTTCCATAAACACCAACAGCCTGCCTACAGGACAAGGTTCCGCACTTTTCTTTTAGAACTCGCCTCTCCCGAGCCATGAAACCAACAGACCATGAAAGGCTCCTCTATCATATTTGTGGTTGTGCATTTCATCCCCCATTTCATTGTTCATCGCGATCAAATCCCTTGGCTCTCAGTTTGATAAATACTGGATAAACAATTTTTTCATGCCCATTTCTTGCTGCAATGTATTTTTATTGTAGATCTGGGTTTGGATCAATGATGGTATCAGGATACAACAATGATGACGGTTAATAAAGACTAGATCAAAGGGGGTTCATGCGTGGATGTTTGGCATATGGAGATGGTGGAGCTTTGGGGAAATTCCCAAACAAATGAGGCAGCCGAAAATCACATCTTCAGTGACGATCGGCCTTAGTTGACCCAGATCCACAATCCACATGAGTGATTTGTGGTGGATCTTGTGGTACGAAGGGACTGTGCATTAAGAACAGTGGATTTCTAGAAAATCACGATATACAAGGCAAGTAATCTGGGATTACATGGCATGTGGGACCCCCTGGTGTGGTGATAGGGATTCTGTGAGAAGATAAGTATCACACAGTGTGTGGGCCCTATCACATGATGTGTGACCCTTTATTGGATACTCGACATGTACTTGTGAAGGTACAATGTGACGTCTCGGACCCAGATTCCACTTAATAGGTGCCCCGAGCCCGGTGGGGCACATGGCCTCAAGTGAATCTCTCCAAATGCCAGAGTCTACCGACTAGTTGTGAGGACCTATGGTGTGTATGTGGAGATATTATTCCCTCATTACCAGAGTGAAGCATAATAAATAAATATAAATAGAGCTAAACATATGATAAAATAGAGGAAGCAATATAAGTAAACAGAAGGCACAGTGGAAAATAGAGACGACGGTAACAATAACTGAAATAACTGGAATAACTGATGATGATATGTCATGTATCTAGAAAACTGAAAAACACGTATATAAGAAAACCGGCATAACATGTTCCACAAAAGTATAAAGGAAATCAAAAGACTATCCTAAGCATCATGTGCTCCGGCTCGGTCATCTATTATCAAGTTCTATTCTAAACAGTAAGCGATCAAGTGTTCGAAGTCATATGCTTCACTTTATCAACAACTACATTCATGTAATCTACTCTGAGTACTAAACGGCACACAGAGAGGGTGTAAGATAAATCTCAATTGGCCACTACCAATAGTGTCTCTAATATCCGGCCCGTGTAGTGGAAATGTAACAGTGTGCAAGCATGCATATATAAATTAGGAAGTACAATGTAACTAAATACCCAAGTACCTGCTTCAACCTTTGTCTGGTGTCTTCACATGTAACTAGTTCATTAATTTATTATTACCAATTTACAAATAAGTCACATAATAATAATATTTAAGGTTCCAAGATGTAACAAGGAAACCTGTAATGATATTTGATAATGAAGTTCTAAGGTAATAACCAGGGAAACACGTACCTCAAGGGTCACCAACTCAATAATAATTATAGCCTATCATGGGGTAAGAGTGTAATACAAGGAGAATAGTCCAAGGAATTCCATAATGAGATGGCTACTGAGTCCAAGGAGTTCATCCAAGGTAAAATGGGGCTAAGTAATGACTGGGCCTGATGGGCTTTAACCATGACACCTACTTATCAATGTTGGACCCAAGGAGTGTATCCAAGTCATCTTGTAGTACTACATGAGGGATCCTACGATATCATACCAACATACAATGTGAGATAAGGATTGGATTCTAGGTGGGTCTCAACCTAAGAAAGTTGTATCCTCGAATCCAGAATGGGTTCCTCGAGTGCTCAAAGGAATTCCCTCGGGATTCCAAGGCGAGCTCGATTCGGCCACTCCTATTTAGATAATGAAGTCATATATTATTCATAAGGTTCAATCCATTTCCTTTCATTAGTGTGACAAGTCTAATTGAGCATGAAACCATTTAATCATGTCATAATTAATCAATAAGTCCATTTGGTTCAAGCCTTGACTTTCATTAGTGTGACAAGGCCAAGTAATATGCAATTATTCATTTAATCCATTAAAGTATATTCAATAATCAAGGTTCATTCTGCTACCTTCCATTAATGTGGTAAGGGGTGCTACTAACATGAAACATATTATTCATTTACATATAATGTTATGTAATATACTTAGTATAATTTTCAATTCACATTTCACATTTAATTATCAAATTTGAAGCACTTACCTTAGGCAGGTTAAGTGGAAGTGACCTGGTACATTCCCCATTTCATGATACAATGAAAATTTATTATAAGGAGGACTACCATTAGTGTGTTCATACCCGAACACATCCAAATGATGGATCAAAAGTGTAAAAACATTAAAAACTCAATTATGGCATATCATCCTATATGGGATGTTGGGAATTGTGGGCGTAACCACCAATAAGTAATCAGATATTTTTAAATAGAATAACCATACAGTTCTCATGATTATAATCATGGCATAAAAATTCTATAAACGACACCTGATGAAATTGATGGGCCCCACACGACAATTTCCAAAATCAATGAACGTGAGGGATTAGTTATAGACCACCCACCTTAGAGTCATATGACCCTAATGTGGTTGGTCTATAACTCATACATCAAGTCTGTTGATTCTGGGTAAAATGACTATTTTTCCTTAATGGTCTAATTAAGATCCCCCTTCCTCCCTAATCTGATTTCTAGCAGGATTGGCCTCCTTTTCTATCATTTTGGAGCATTTTGAAGGTGTTAGGTAGGGATCAATTGATCTCCTTAATTCAAGATCTGATCAAGCTTTTTTTTCATCACGTTGGATACGCAGCAATAAGTACTCAAGTCCTTTTTAGCTATTCTTCTCCTCTCTTTTTCTTGACCTAGTAATCGAGGTGTGAGAATTTTTCCTTTTTTCTTAGATCTACTTTCTTTTAAGACAAATCAGAGGCTGATATCAGAGGAGGAGAGTCGTATGACTCTAAATTGAGAGGTCTATAACTCATCCCTCAAGTTCATTGATTTTAGAAATCGTCGTGTGGGGCCCGCTGATTTCATCGGGTGCCAAACAAGCTCCGGAAACCCCTGAGACCTTTTCTAACTCATTAGGTACCCATATTAGGTACAAGATAAATAATTAGACTAAAAATTAAATTATCCATACCTGAGTGAAAAACCGAGTTCTTACATACACAGGCACAGACACGAGCATGGCTAGCTGTACATGGACACGACCATCTGTACACGGACACAACCAGAAGTACGAGGGCTCGGATACGCCATGTACTCAATTATAGACACAAACATTGGAATGGTTCTTGATAAATAGGTAGGACCCAATTCCAAAGGGACCTGTTGTGTACTACCATTACACATCGTTTACTCCTTCAAAGAAGGCTTAAAGTATTTTTCCTCTTTAGCCTGGACAAGTTTCATTATGGAGCGTTCCCTAGATAAATTTCCTAAGGGTTAGTATGGAATCACACCCTATAATTAGGATAGTTACCCCTTTAGTGGGACTTATTTGATAGAGTTGTTGGAATCCTTCTGTGAGGCCTAGAGTGAGATCATCTATCATCGTCTTTCCCTATGTAAAGTTTTTTGGTATCGTCGTGACCAACACTACTCAATTTTTGATCCTCTACTTAATAGGTTATTCTAGATTGACTTGTTGGTATACCCCATGTCCTTAGGTGTGATTTTCATCTATGTACTATTCTCTTCTAACTTCCAGTGTATACTTCCTATGGTGAGACCCGATGAGCAGTACATCTCAGATGGACAAAATCAATGATATATGACTCATGGAGCGTGATCTCTCGGACATATTCTATGTGAAACCTTTGAGTAGGAATCCCTAGACTAGAATTATGGTCATGAATTCACTTTGAGACTGTGTGTCTTTTTTGGGCATATCTAGATTTTATTATTATATGTGTTATAGACATATACCTGTTTTGTACCACTTTAGTGGTGGTGCTGTGGTGAAGGTGAGTGGTACAAACACACCATTATTTGGTAGGTTCAGGGTTCGAATCTTAGGAGTCCACTTTCGGGATGAGCCTCTCCCCTGGGATCCACCATCCTTGTTAGGTCACTCAGTTTCACCTGGGCGGGAAAAATGAGGTGTGGCCCATGTGCTGACGGATCACTATGATAGACCATCATCGTTGGGTCGTTACCCTCCAAGACGCTCTGCCATATCATTTGGCAACGGATCCTTCCCCGGTTGGGGATCTACCTTAGGGCAGTGACATCTTTGTGGGGGAGGGGGTTTCCATGTGTGGAGGGTTCAAAAAGGCCACATAGGGGAATTCCGTTTTCAAAGAATACATATACTTGTTTTGAGATCACTGTTATTCTTATTGTTATATGCTTAGTTTTTTCAAGATTTCGTACTGGGTATTGTTATACTCACCCCTACATGGGATTTTCCCATATGTGTCATGTCTTATACAGGTGATCGACCTTTTGATGGAGTCATAGTGGGACCAGGACTAGGTGGAGTTTAGTGAGCCAGACTGACCAAGGTGTATTTTGGTAGTTACCTTAACAACAGTCCCCTTATATACTTTCAGTTTGGACTTGTTTTGAGTCTCATTTTGGTGGGCCTGTAATTGGACCTTTTTGTTTTCAATAATTTTTTTCATACTCTAATAGTGGGATTTAGATGTATGTATGAATTTTTTATCAATTCTTTTACATTTCAGCATTGTATGGGCTTGGAGATGTGTGTGTGTGTGTATATATACATTAGGCTAAGACCTCCCATGTGAGTGATATGCCTACTCTGTACTAGTCACCATCCCCTAGCCTATTGGAGGCATGCTTGGGGTAGTTGTGTCTCGGCCCCATCGGGTCAGGTCATGACAATACCAAATTTGATATGATGAACCCAGAAATGAAGTTCATTTTATAAAATTCAAATTCTAAAATTCATAAAACCTTTAATTAAATTAAAAATACAAAATTTTGGTGGAGTTGGAAACTCAAGAGGGGTTGAATTGAGTTCCTAATTAAAATTTATGTTAAAAACTATATAATAAAATCCCCCAATTTGAAACAGCCCAGTTAATTAAAGCAGTAGAGATATAAATGTTTAATTGATCAAAAATTCTCTCAAAGGATGATTAGTCCTCAATTGAATTAGTGTAAAAACTTATCCAACTTTTGAAACAGGTTTACTGAATTAAACACATATACACACCAACCAAAACTAACTATTAGAGTTAATGTAAAATAGTTTTATATCTTTGAAATTATAAGCAGGGGAAATAGAAAAATAGAGTATTACAAATTAAAGTACATAGAAAAATTAAACAAGAGGTTCAATCTCAAGATGAGACTTAATCCTCTCCACTTAGTGATCACCTACCACCAAGAATTTTATATTAATAAACTCAATACACAACCTGTATTGGGATTTGCAATAGTTTTCACAAATTTTCAAGGTCTCACAACCTCTACCATAGTTCTTCATGGGAAAAAAAATAATCAGGTCACACATGTACACTTCCACAGTTATACATGAGAAACAAAAATGTAAGGAATGTTTGGTGTGAGGATTTTCAGTATCCTCCAGTTTAAGCACAGGAGACAGTGTGTGTGTGTGTATTATACAAACACACACTACTCAAGAAATGTAAGATAAAGAACACAATAGAGCTAATTTTATGAGGATTGAGTTTATAAGGCTCTATTTGTTTTCAGTTTAGCTCTGGACTCCTTGGTGTGAATAAATTGTAGTTTGAGTCCTTCTCTGGAAGTTGTCTCCAAAACAGCGTGTCACAACTTCATGTTCTGGCCTCCAGGTACTGTGGTGTTCATCTTATTGATTTGAAAGAGATTTGATGAAGCACAACAAGGTAGCCTTGAATTTGTTCTCCCAAATGATCTTCATGAAGCTCTTGGGTTCACAATGTAAGTGTTGGTATGTTATCCTTGTTCTTCAGGTCTGTCGTGTAATGTCTCTCCCTCTGCATTATCTTCTCTAGCTCGATCTTTTATTTTATTCTTGAGGTCTGACAGTAGGAATGATCATACCACGTGATTTCTTCCTCGTACCTCATACGGTCTCCAGATATGTCTATAACAAACATTAATTAATGTCAGAAGCATTAAATTTACCAAATATGATTGTTAGAATAATCTTAAAAAAATTGACAAAGTAGAGTAGAAGAGTATATGTATTGGTAGACTGGTAGCGGTGACCTTCTCAAAGGTATCTTCTCAATGGTAACTTCTCAGCAACATCTTCTCAATAGTAGACTTGTAAATTCTGAAGGTTCTTCCAGCAGTAACCTTTCATCGGTAGACTTCCAGCGGTAACATCATAGCAACAACCTTGTAGTGGTAAGCTTAAGACGGTAACCTTATAATAGTAACCCTTAGCTATGATTTTAGTAAGATTCCAGCGGTGAGCTTCCCATCAGTGACCTTGTACCAGTAACCTCTAGCAGTAGCTCTACAATAGTATCCGTTGAGCGGTAGCCTCGTAGCGGTGAACTTGCATTGGTAACTTAGCGGTAAGGTTCCTCAGCGGTAACCTTCTAGCGGTAGCCTTTTAGCGGTAACCTTCTAGAGGTAACCATCTAGTGGTAATCTTCTAGCGGTAACCTTCTAGCGGTAACCTCTCCAAAAGTAGCCTCAACCAGTGACTTAAACAGAAGGCTCTTAACAGAGACCTTCATACCGATGACCTTTTACTTAGAAAATTTTACACTAAAAACTTAATCAAGAAAGCAGTGAGATTAAAATACATAATTATTACATG
This sequence comes from Viscum album, assembly GCA_963277665.1. Taxonomy (NCBI): domain Eukaryota; kingdom Viridiplantae; phylum Streptophyta; class Magnoliopsida; order Santalales; family Viscaceae; genus Viscum; species Viscum album. The sequence continues at coordinate 631,192,389 of OY728138.1, read as the reverse complement.
ATAAAAACTATAAGAACTAGTGAAACATGATTATCATATAAATGAAACATGATTTGGGATTATCAAAACAGGAGAGTCCAACACAAAATATAAGGAAAGTCCACTTTCATAAAAAAATGACACTTTTAGACTTTAACTATTCTTAACCTTTTATGATTTAATTCTTATCATTAAAAATTGAGTACTTATTTCCTAGAAACTAATCAATAAATTTGAATAATGAAAACTTTTCAACATATATTTCATAATATGATTACTCTTATTCATACCCATCAAACCAATGGCTAGGTTTCAACAGTCATATTTGAATAATAGTATTTCAATAGTATATTGTGGTTCATTTAAGCTTGATTTTACATGTGGTACACACTATCGAACACAATATTTATTTAAAAAAACACATTCTAAAATTTCTAACTGCTACACAAGAGCATAAAGAACCATATGTTATAGAATTCACTTATTATGATTTTATCTCATGGGTAATAGAAGTTGTATATATATTGCAATTTTTTTAAATGTATATTCATTCAGATATGGAAAAGATTGGGTTAAGGGATAAACAGACTTACCTATTAGAAATGGAGCATGTTTTTATCACTGGATGTAAGAATATATGATAAATCGGTCTAGTGGATTGCTTCTATAATTAGGAATTTTTTTATCACGCGTTTGTAATAACAATAAATTTGATATTTATCTCTTGTTTGGATAGAAAAGGGGATTCTTTCATGATTAAGAACAAAATCTATTCTATATTCCTTGAATGATATGTTTTATGTAATTATTCATATGAAAAATTACTTGTATATTCTAGACATGGATAATCATTTTTATAATATTTAAAATCCGAAGGTCAAGGTAAATGATACTAACATCACTTACATTAAGCATTATTTCCTAGGTCGTATAAAATGTGAAATGTATCCTAAGACTTCATAAAGATAAATTATTAAGAACATTTGATTATGAATCATTTGATACATGTGAATATTTTTTGTTAAGAAAGATGAAAAATTCTTGTTTTATAATGGAAAAGGATAAATAACTATAGAAATATTGAGCTTAGTATATACCTATATATGTGCTCTAATGAGCACACATGTTGGTGGTGGTTATTGATACTTTATGACTTTTACATATGACTTTAGTGGGTATGGTTATTTATTTTTTTGGTAGAACATAAGTTTAAAACCATTGAAATATTGATGGTATTAAAAATTGAAGTGCATATTTAACTGGTTAATTGTATTAAAATACATTGATGAAATTGAGGTGGTGGATTCTTAACCTAGGAGTTTTTCTAATCATATGAGAGATTGTTGAATTGTTTCACAATTCACAACTTCATGTGCATCACAATGAAATGTTGTGTTAAGAAGAAGAAATCATACCTTTTGAAACATGATTTGATGAAGGACAAATCAACTAAACATTCATATTTCCTTCTTGGGTCATGCCATAGAATCAACTAGTTTTATTTTAAATTGTGTTCCATCAATGGAAACTGAAAATACATCATATCATATATGGATTAAGAGACGTCCAGAATTTTCTTTTATTAAAATGATGGGTTGTGAGGTATGCATACAACATTTGTTTTGAGGAAAACATGTCCCTGTGTTTAAAAATTTATTATATGTTTGTTGTCCTAACAAGATAGTGGATTGTTGTTTACATAATCCATGGATTATAATTTTTTTTGACTTGGTGTGGTGTATTTCTTGAGAAGGAATATATTTCTCAAGGAACTAGTGGGAAGAAACATGAACTTGGTGGAAGTTTAAGAGAGAAAATTAGGAATTGTTCATGAGGTGGATGATAGGCCCATATCACAAGTGGTTGGGGAAATTGAACCGACTCATGTAACACAAGCGCCTCAAAGGTCATGTAGGATTTGTTAGAATCACAATAGATATAGATCTCTTGAGCAAAATCATGAAGAAGTTGAGTTCGTGCAATATGAAGATTCTACTTGTCAAGTGAGAGAAAATATTAGGGTTCATGAAATCTGAATGGTCATTTATGTACAATATTCAAGTTTAAAACTTGGAAGATCCACATGATTGGGTAAAACCCTTAAGGTTGTGAGTTTTTTAAAAGAAAACATACATAGATTGCAGAGTGTTGAGCTATAAGATTCAGTTAGTGGTGAATTGTTACAAATATATTCATGGTATTAGCTATGAAGAACTCTTAGCACCACCATCCATGATAAAGTCCATATGGATTTTGATTGTCAAAACAACTTGGTATGAAACGTATCAAATGGATTTTTCCCTAATGGAAATATATTTGAGGAGGTGTATATGATAGAACTAGAACCATTTGAGACCCTAATGGCCCTTTTAAGATATGCAATTTGCAATGATTCATTTATTATTAGGTTATTTTTATTAATTAAAATACGTTTTTATTATTATAAAATTATATTATTGATATTAAATGAATTCATTTTTCATTATAGATCCCAGCTGGGATTGCCGCCGGTTCAAGACAGCCTCATCCAGCGTGGTCTCGAAAACGGGATCACCTCGGTGACCAGACCGGGAAATCCCCTCCCAGGAGGACGACCGGTCGAACTCTTAAAACACTTGTAGTAAGGTTTATGCATCAAGCAAAAAAACCTGAAATTGCAGTCCCATCATTAAAGAACTCATTATCTACCCATATATGACAAATGGATATAAAACAAAGGAATGATCCATCAGCCGGGACCCCAGCTGTGCAAGTGCATCACTTTCCTCAGCGTCTTCTCCGTCCGCTCGGCTCTCTCGTCCCTGAACACGCCGCCGTGAAGGGCGCCGGACCGACCAGAAGGCGACGCCGGCGGCGGTGAAGATGAAGACGAGGAAGCGGAAGAGTCAGAGGAGGGCGAGCATATGGGCTGATAAGAGAGCGAGCTGCTCGCAACCTCCTGGTGGAAGTGGTGGCGGATCCGTGTGGGGTGATCCTTCTGTGCATCCACCGCTCCCACGCCTGCTGCCAACAACCAACCCATATGAACAGATTTCCCTCTCTATCTTCGGATTTATTCTCTGCTTCTTGCTCCAACGCCAAGGAAAGTTTGAGATGACGGGGCGGCGCTCCTCTCGCTTATAATGGACGGGAGCGGGCGAAAACCGGTGGCCGTGGCGCCTTTTCCCACGGGTTTGCGTTCGTGGGTTTCTGAGTGGGCCCGTCTGGTGTGTGGTTGGAGTACTTGTTTTTTACTGTGTGCGTTGGATTAGCTTTTCCAACCATCCTTGCACAAAAACCGATATGAGATTTGTATTTACACACAACAATTTTATAGGGTTTAGCCCGAGTTATTCGAATTTAAAGATGATATCTTTTTTTTTTTAATATTCAAAGATGATATCTTTTTTTTTTAATTTGAATAAAGAATCCCAATTTCGTGGATTGATCACGTGAAAGTATTTAAATCTATTTGTTTTTTTAACAGGTGGTGGTACATGATGCTTTACAGGCCTCTAAGAAGGGGGATGTAGCAAAAGGCAGCGACCCATAGTGTGATACATGATTCTATTTGAGCACCAAAGGGCCTGCAAGGACGGACCGAGCAATTTGAACATGAACAGTTTTAGGGTGTGGGCACCGGTGGGTAGCGTATATTCGTGATGTGCAAAGAAATGATGCAACGACACCGTCTATTCGGTTTTGATCTCCAAAGGGCGACGTCTTGTCACTAGCGTTTATCAGAGAGGATGTAGGTGTATCAAAGCGTGGATTTTCACATAGGTTTTCTACACTGTATTTGAAATTCAAGTTTTAGGTTTCTACTTGATTTTTTAGACTATTTGATTATTAATTTATTTTCTCAGAGTTGCTCTGTGGTTTTTTAATCCTCCGCAAATTAGTATTTTTTCAAGTTAATTTTTTTGTCTCCATTTATTTCCTACTTTGATTTTTGTGCTTTGGTTTTCGTGAGAGTTTTCATTCCGGAACCAATCCATAGCCTCCCAAACAACTGGTATCAAAGGTGGTTGTCTGTGTGTCTTAATGATCGAATATAAGTGATTCAAGCCATGAGATTTCTACCCACATCGAACTGTTTAACGAGCCAAATGATTTTACTCTACGATACCAGCAGATAAAAAATATTTTGATCCGTGAGAAGACAACAAAGGCGTTGAAAAAAACCAGAGAAGCCAGAGACCATGAGCGTGGATGACTGACAGGATATGAGAGAGTTAGTGAATAATACACTGCGGGAGTTGATGATTTTGAAAGATCCATAGGAGATCTGTGCAATGACCCGGACCCGAACAGCCACCCGAACAGTGCTAAACGGGTCGGGTGCTATTACCTTAGGCGCACCTCCCCGAACGCCAAAAGTTGCCGACTAGCAGCGAGGGTCTTATATGTATAGTGGGGAGGCTATACCCTCTCGGAGGATAATAATCATGGTACTGGTCCAAGTATAATAATAAAGATGTAGCAGGATAAATGACTCAGCAGACTTGAATCAGACCCGCAAAGCGGAATCACATTCAATATCAATAAACAGCGGAATCAATAAATATAAACAACAGCAGCGAAAATAAACACAACATGTTGATCACTTGTAACTACTACTGAACAATAAAACATGCATCCAAAACAGGTCATGCATATCTATATATAAAAAGGGCGGCAATGGCTAACCAACTGTAACTACAAAACAAGTAAACATGCTGATACAGGAAATAAAAAAAACAAGGTAAACTCCAGCTAGGCAGAACCTCAAGGTCCATACCATCTCCATGCAACAGCTAATACAGCCCAGCTCATGAAGCTGACATCTTTCCTGCACGCAAATCCATAAAGTTTGCATGCGTCCCGTGTTGGGCGCCTTCCTGGTTGGCGCACCGGGTAACGCCTCCTCAAATGGTGCCCACGCGGTTTCTCTTTTAATGTGGTGTTTTAATGCGGGCCAAGACCGCGTGAATTAATTCATGCGGCGACACTCTTTTGACACGGCGACATTATTTGACGCTGATTCTTTTCCTATATAAGGAGGTAGAGGCAAGACATTTCAACATCACCGGCAGCAACAACACCGAGAGCAAATCCTATTTGGTGATCGCCTTTCTTCATCGATCATCTTTCTTACTCTCCACCTTTTGATCCACACTTTTATTCTTGAGTATTACTTTTGAGATCCCTTCCATTTTGGGGAGTCTCTACCGTGTACTTTTTGATTTTAGTGGATCCCTCTTTCTGGACTAGGTCCCGTGGTTTTTCCCTTTTGGGTTTTCCACGTAAAAATTTCCGGTGTCAAATTTATTTTTCTACACATTTAATTTCAGGTTGCCGCGCATCCGCTTTTATTTGGGGGGAAAGATTTTATTTCCGCCGCGCGTTCGCTTTTCAATTGTTTGCGCGTTCGTCGCTTTGCCGTCTTTCCCAACATCTGGTATCAGAGGAAGGTTTGGTTCTTTTTCATTTTTATTATGGAGGCCAACTACATTCGGATGATTTTGTTAAATGGTACCAACTACCATATGTGGCGACTTAAAATGAAGGATATGCTTTTTGTCAAGCGAATGCATCTTCCAGTGTTTAGTACCCAGAAGCCAGAGATGATGCCAGACGAAGAATGTGCGTTCGAGCATGAGATGGTTTGCGGCTTCATTCACCAATGGGTTGAAGACAACGTGATAAACCACATTGTCAACATCTCTCACGCCAGAACTTTGTGGGAGAAGCTTGAGACGACCTACGCTTCGAAGACGGGAAACAATAAATTGTTTCTTCTCAAGCAAATGATGAACTTGAGGTACAAAGAAGGTACGTCAATTTCTGATTACTTAAGTGAATATCAAAGATGTTTTGATCAGTTGTCTGGCATGAGTATCAATTTTGAAGATGAGGTTTTAGCTCTTTTACTACTTAACACTTTACCCGATTTATGGGAAAATTTACGTGTTACTCTAACCGGTTCTGCTCCTAATGGTGTTGTGACATTTAGTTTTGTCAAGTCTGCTATTTTAAATGAAGAGGTCAGAAGACGCATTCAGGAGAAATCTGTAAGAACCCGGTTTTTGCTGTGAAAGACTTTGGAATATTCTTGATGATATTCCAGAGCAGCGCCTTCAGACGGCGTGCGATTCCGAGCCCCGGAGTGGCCGAAATTAAATTTTCAGTGCGTTCACACTAGAAACGCCAAATAAATGGGATAACTCCTAACAATGATCCAGATCAAAGATCCAAGTGTACGGATGAGTCCGGAATGGGGTGTTTACCCTAGGAACGGCATAAAACTTGTCGGCGCGGGATGTTTGGAACCCTCGCCCGCACCCGGAACGTTAAACGGATAAAGGAATAAATTAATTTATTCGTTTAATGGTTAAACTTGAGTATTTCTTAAACGGTGGCTCGGATTGGAAAACCGAGGGCACCGTTGAGTTTGGAATGTACCGTTTACCCTAGGAGAGGTATAAGTTTCGCGGGCGCGGGCCGTCTGTGAAAAATGGCCCCGAGGGCGTTTTCGTAATTTGGCGGCCTCGGGCGCTAAGTTTAATAACTTTTGAACGGAGTCTCGGATTAAAATTCTGAGACCTCCGTTGTGCTCGGGAGGTGGTGTTTACCCTAGGGGGAGTTTAATCTTGACCGTGCCAGAGGGTTTGGACGCGGGTGTTTTAGGGGTCGGGACTTTTAATTGAAGAGTTTATTTATTTAAACTCTCCCCTCCTCCCCTTCCTCCCCATTGAACCCCCTGGCGAAACCCCTCCCCTCTCCTCCTTCATCTCCGGCGAGGCGACTCCGGCGAGGTGCGGTGATGCCGGCGGATCGACCCGAAGCTCCGGGCGAAGCCCAGCGAGGTAGGAGGTTTTGTTGCGTTTTTATTTCCGAACCTCCATTTGAGTTCGAGTATATGCATCAATTTGTTGTTTGTTCCTCGAACAAATTCCATAATCTTGTATTAGATTTTATGATCTTTCCGACGCATCTTTCGGATTTCAATTCCGAGTCCCGAGATGCTCACGGATATTCGCCGAAGTTTGCGGGAATTTGGGGGATCAACAGGGCGGCGCGGTGGTTCGGCCGAGCTCGAGGCGGCCGGGGGCTCACAGCGGCAGCAGGGGGGGTGTCCGCGGGCTTCTGCGGGTGTCGCGGCGTGAGGCGACGGCTGGCCAGGGCGAGGGGGCGGCTTCAGAAGGAGGCCTCGGGCCAGACAACCACGAGGCGCCGCCGGCGCTGGCTGGCGCGACGGCGAGGCGGGGTCGCGGCGTGCGACCCCCGTGCAGAGACAACGACCGACTTCAGCCGGACGGTCGCGCGGTGGACCGAGTCCACCGCCGGCCTGCGCGGCCAAGCCGCGGTCCAGGCGCTGCGAGCCGGGCCAGCCGGCACGGGCCGGCCCAGGCCGGGCGGACCGGCCGGTCCACCCCAAGGGGACTTTGCCCCTCAGTTTTCCGACGCTCGTACCTTTTGCTACAGGCGTCTGTTTTGTGTGTCGTCAGCGGCAATGTGGACCTCACGTCGAGGCGGACTTTTGAGGTTTTTTCAGGATTTTTTAATTCCCAAAACGAGGGGCCGCGGAGGCGCGACATGTCTTTAAGTGGACGGGCGTTTTTCCCGAGATTCTTGTTTTGGACGGCGTGGACGCGTCCGACATCTGTTTTAAGCGCCGTCAGTGGCGTTGGGACCCTGGCACCGAGGCAGAGCTGTCCAGGGTGGTTTCAGGCGTTGAGGCCGAAGTTGTGGCACGAGCCCCACGACCCGTCTTCCGAGCTGCGTGCAGCGTTGCACGACTTTTTCATCGGACGTCCGTTCGGGGCGTGCGAGCAGTCGATGTTGGGTGTTTTTCCGAGGGCATCGCGTTGGCGCAGTCTGCCCGCTGTAATTCCGCATGATGGTGCGGGCCCCGCGAGGGTCGTTTGGGCGTCGACGGTGATTTTTCATCTCTACCACCGGGCGACCGTGTTGGACAAGTGATTAGTCCACCTTGTGTGCTTTTTCGAGAGGATCACAACGGTACGATCCGTTCTTTGTGTTTCGGGATCGGGATGCGGGTACCACGAAGCACCGCTCATGTGCGGTGCGCCGGAATGCACTTTTTTCTCCGGATATCTGTTGCACTCAAGTGAGTAGTGCTTTTGACGTGTTTTCCCGAGGGGATCGCAATGGTGCGATGCGCCCGACTGTTTTCGGGGCCGAGCCTCGGGATCACGGGACACCGTTCGGGCATGAGGTAGTGTTGGTGACTTTTCCATCGGATATCCGTTGGAGGCGAGTAAATAGTCGATCTCGCTTATTTTTTCGTGAGGATTACAAAGGTGCGATCCGTCTGGTTGTGGGGAGCCTCTTGCGCAATCTTGTTAAATGTGGAAATGTGAAAGGTGCCCCGATGGCTGTTCTTCTACCGTGTTTGTAGTAGACCTTTGGTGTGTGATCGCGTGCACTCCTGGGAGAGTGAGGCTGGTGTTTAAAGAGATGTGGTTGACTGTGCCTCAGCCGTTGAGGTGGAAGGTTGAAGTTGTTACGTCACGCTTCACGTTGACGTTAGGTGCCGTGTGCATGATAGCCTTTGGGCTGGAACGTGGTATACTCCGGGAGTATACGAGAGCGTTTGGAGGTACATGTGGTTTGTACCTGAGTCTGTTTCTGCGCTTGGTTGAGGATTGACTTGGGGCCACACGTCGTGTGGTCCCCAGGTGCGTGTCGAGATCTACTTTGCGTACTTTGACCTCTCGCTATGTATAGGGTCCCTCGATGCTCGTTTGTTTGACCAGCAGGGTTGAGTGGTCTCCCCCTGGTTTCGTTCTCGATGGATTGGCCGGTAACGGTTCTAGTGACACCCAGTGATGGAACATGCGCTGAACCTCTTTTGGGGGAGTTGTTCTGGAGTTGGGTGATTGCGCGATACCCACTTCGTGTTCGGTTGGCCAGTGTTGTACCCTCCAGTAGAGATGGCCAGGGAAGTTCTGAGTTTTACCCTCCAGCGGGGCTGGGCAGTGGGTTACTCATCGACTTCTAGGGTTTACCCTCCAGCAGAACTGGGCAGTGGGTCACCCGACGCACTTAGGGTCTACCCTCCAGCAGAGACTGGGCAGTGGGTCACCCGACGCACTTAGGGTCTACCCTCTAGTAGAGACTGGGCAGTGGGTCACCTGACGACCTCTTAGGGTCTACCCTCCAGCAGGGCTGGGCAGTGGGTCGCCCGTCGTCTAGTTCCAAGTCTACCCTCCAGCGGGGTTGGGCAGTGGGTCGTCTGTCGACTTATTCCAGGTCTACCCTCCAGCGGGGCTGGGCAGTGGGTCGTATGATGATGTATTAAGGTCTACCCTCCAGCGGGGCTGGGCAGTGGGTCGCCTGATGATGTATTAGGGTTTACCCTCCGGCAGGGCTGGGCAGTGGGTCACCCGATATCTGGTTATGAATTACCCTCCAGCAGGGCTGGGCAGTGGGACACCTATTGGCATTCCAGGCTCAGTCCTTTCTACTAGGCTAGTCTGAGGTTTTCCTCTGTGATTACCGGAGCGGGACCCTTGGTTATACGGGTCAGTGTTGTGATGACTTTGACTTTGGGAAGACCTCTCGACTGCAGGGCAGTGACGAGGTGTGGTTTGACTTAACCCAAAACTCTCAAGTACGAGGGGTGCTTTCCCCCACTGAGACGCGTCCTTGTGACGCAATCTAAAACCGTGCGGGCGATTCAGTGCTGCCCAAAGAGGATAGTGTCGAGGTGAGGTGTTTGATCCCCTTGGCTTGCGGTTCGGGGCAGATGTATGGGATGCTGGGCATTGATGGAGTTTACTTCTGGGACTGTTGGCGAATCACTTTTCTTGGGCTGAGCTACGGGATGGATATCCCCTTACGGTCTTGTTCGAGCTTCTTGACAGAGCATATGGATTTGTATATACCATGTTCCGGTACCCACTTCTCGTGTTTGGTTTCTCTCCTTCCAAGAGATGTAAAGACGCGCGGGGTATGCCACATGCTTTCCGCGTCTAGCTTCTCATGGTTGGATGAGTCTACTCTCCTACTATAGGCAGCGAAATCTCGACAAGAAGTTCATCTTCTCACCGTTCCAAGATCCTTGTGTTAGGACGAGTCTTCTACCTTTCTCTTGTTGGGTTGAGTTGTTACTCTTTACTGCACCTTCGGTTTTACTCCTTTACTTTTCCCTGTTCACTCTACTGCTCACCCTTCGGTACCTCCTTTGTTGCTCCCTTGAGCCTTCGGGGTATCCTACTGAGTATTTTTATACTCACCTCTGCTTGGGCTTTGCCCGCACTTGGTGTTCCCTTGCAGACGACGGACAGGTGGAGCGTGACTTCAGTGGAGCGTAGGAGCTTGGGAGCTTGGACCGCGTGCGGTGGTCGTAGCTGGGTTCCAGGTGGGAGACCCGTCAGCTGTTTCTTTTTGTTTACCTATTGCCGGGTTGTGGCACCTTTTCGGGATGGGCGCGTGTTTTGCCCTTTTCCTTTCATCTTTTACTTTGTACTATTTAGAGGTCGATGCACATTTGTAGTTTATATATAGCAGTTTCCCTTTGCTTTTCTTTTTTTTACTCTCCACTTTTGCATTGAGTGTGCTACGTGTGTGTGTACAGGTTCTTAGGCAAAGGCCTCCCCGAGTTATTGTGCCTTCGACGCTGATCGCCAGCCCCTAGCCTATGGAGGCGGGCTTGGGGTAGTTGCGGCTCAAGCCCGGGTAGGGTCGGGTCGTGACAAAGTGGTATCAGAGGTGGTTCGTTCCTTGGGACGTTGTGCGGACGTCCCTAAAGAAGAATTGGTTGGGATATAGGGAAACAATGTTGATGTGTCTCGAGAGTGTCTCTCAGGCCAGGGAGTCTAGTAATGGTGCGGCGACCGACGTATCCATTCACCAGGACCCTGATAACCCGCTTGTCGACTCAGCATGCTGAGACACTTGTTGTAGGGTAACTTGTTTGTGCATCACATAGGACTGAGTCTTGACTGTCCTTCTTGAGTCAGCTCCCCATCATTGTTATCGGTATATACATATATGCTCATCTGACCGCGGAACTCCTTGATAATATTCAGGATGTCTCCGCGAAGACAGCTAGCCAAGATACCAGATTTGGTGCGTGACGACGACCCTGTGAGCTATGAGGCCACAGTCCAGGACCCATCATGTGAGCTCCTTTTCTCTAGGTGGGCCGGTAGCAGCACCCCCACCTATTGAGCAGCAGGCAACCTCAGTAGAGCAGGCTGAGTTTGAGCATAGGTTGAGCGTGCTCCGTGAGTTCCAGCGGCAGAGACCGCTGAGGTTCAGTGGTGAGCCAGACCCTCAGGAAGTAGAGGTTTGGCTTGAGATAGTGGTTCGCCTTTTCAGGCTTGTGCAGACACCGGCGGATCAGAGAGTGGCTTTGCCAGCCAACCTTTTTCGTGGAGCAGCTTGGCGTTGGTGGAGTCTGGTGACTCAGCTTCTTGACGAGTCATCGCTTTCGTGGGGTGACTTTCAGTTGTTGTTTTGTGAGCAGTTTTTCCCCTCCTGCTTGTGCTCCGTTCGGATTTAGGAGATCCTTTAGTTTCAGCAGGGAGAGATGACGGTGGCCGAGTACGCGGCTAGTTTTGCAGACCGTGCACACTTTTACCCAGACTTGGTCCATGACGACAACATCTGAGCGTGGAAGTTTGAGCAGGGTCTCCGCCGATAGATTCGTGCTATCATAGTACCCTTGGCCATTTCCACATATGACGGGGTGCTAGAGCAGGCGCTGGTGACAGAGGGCTTCCTGTCACATTCTGGAGTTGGTGGTGGCAGTAGGCACATTGGAGCCAAGACGTTTGCTGCAGCTAGCGGGCGCCGACAAGCAGAACCTCGATGCAGGTGGCTTTATGACAACCAAACTCAGGGGTGTGGTCGTACACCACAGTGGCACCAGAGGGCACCAGTTCAGCCCAGAGAGAGTCGGTGCTATGCTTATGACGGGCGAGGTCACTTGGCATGAGATTGCCCGACCCGAGTTGCTGAGAGCTTCGGGCAGGCAGCAGGTGCACCACCACGACAGAGGCAGCGCCATGATCGGAGTAGTACCCAGGGAGGTAGTGCTAGTAGAGGAGCGGGAGGAGCTGGTAGTGGGGGATGGCTTTACTAGGTCTTCCCATAACCACTAGGCGGTCCACGTCAGGCTCCGAGAGCTGACAGTTGGGACCACGGACAACCGCGAGCTTTGGATGTCTACGATCCTGCAGAGTATGAGGTGATAAGAGGTACACTCTACAGCTCTTCTACTTTTTATAGTAGAATTGTTAGACTCTACCTGTGAAATTATTTCCTCCCTACTCCTTGTTTGAGGTGTTACCAGGGTGACGCAGGGCGTTGGGTGTAACCCTATGTTGGTAAGGTAAAAGGCGTGGGACCTTTTTCTTTAGTCAATGGTGTCGACTCCATCGCTTTTCGAGCGTGTAAGAGAGTCTTGGTTTCGAGACATCGACTGTGGAATCTTGCATGACCAGATATCCTTGGGTGTTCCACCATATGGATATTCTGAAGGAGGGAATCATCGGGCCTTGTTCCAGGTGCGGGTGGTGATTCCAGTCAGGGCGTGCGACGTAAGGGTTCGGTCGGGGAGGTGAGCTACCCCCGAGAGCCTTCGGGCTGTTTGAAACCGTGCAAAGGGATGGCGAGGTTCCCTACCGCCTTGCCCTAACCCCAAAGTCTGGAGTGGGTGCACGACATCGGCAAGGGCCGAACTCGCGTGAACAGATCAATCCTTTGGTCTGTGTGCGGTGATGCAGAGCTGTGCGTGGGTTCTTCTGGGTATGGGAAAGCTAGGTGTGGGCTTAGTACCCTGTGTTGCTCCCTAGTTTTTCTTTTCGGGGATGAAAAGATTAAAGGAGGTAATGATGTAAGAACCCGGTTTTTGATGTGAAAGACTTTGTAATATTCTTGATGACATTCCAGAGCAGTGCCTTCAGACGGCATGCGATTCTGAGCCCCGGAGTGGCCGGAATTAAATTTTCAGTGCGTTCACACTGGAAACGCCAAATAAATGGGATAACTCCTAACATCACTCCCGTCGACTATAACCATTCCATAAAGGAGGTCTTACAATATCATAGACATGCTCTCCCCGACAATATTGCGCAGATCGTTGATAATCACCACTTTTCTTCTAATGGTGATTTCCTTCTCTGGGAACCTGCCCCAAATGGCATCCTTGACTCCCAAAACTTCTACCATCATTACTTTTCTGATAGCGATTCTATTCTTCACTGGGTTAACCATTTTGATAAGCCGTGGATCAAACCTTCTAGGCTTACTCTCATTTGGAGAATTGCCCATAATAGATTACCCACTGAAGACTGTCTTCAAGTCTTTAGCATTCAACTTTGCTCCATTTGTCGCTTGTGTAATCAACACAGGGAAGACGCTGATCATCTTTTTTTGTCGTGTGCAACGGCTTCTGCTTTATGGAATTATGTTTTTGACTTATTTAATTGCAGATGGTCCCTTTCTGACACTATTTGTTTATTTCTTAACAAGTGCACTAGTTTTGTTTTCTCTCCTCAGGTTAAAAATCTTCTGCTTACGGCGGTGGCAGAACTGCTTCATGTGATCTGGTATGCTAGAAATGACATCATTCATAATAAGCGCTCATTTAGTTTAATTGCAGGTAAATCTCGAATTCTCATTGCGATTCAAGAAGCTGCTTCCATTCAAAAAGACTGTTGCACCAACTCGGTGGGTGATTTTGAGATCCTTCGCCACCTCCGTGTGCCCGGTGTCTTCCCTCGGACCAAACGATCTTTTGAAGTTTTCTGGCAAGCTCCGATGTCGGGATGGATCAAGGTAAATGTTGACGGTGCCTCCAAGGGTAACCCAGGACCGGCTGGTTGTGGTGCTATTTTTCGCGACTCGGCAGGTCTTTGCCAGGGTTGCTTCTATGCTGGCTGTGGACATTCCTCCTCCCTGGAAGCGGAGATGATGGGTGTCATCCACGCCGTTGATTTTGCCCATCAAAGAGGCTGGAAAAAACTCTGGATTGAAAGTGACTCTACTACCATCATCCATGCCATCTGGAATGGTACCATTCATCTGGCTTGGTCTCTCACTACTCTTTGGATGAAATGTCTCAACTCTTTACAAGGGATTGACTACATAGCCACTCACGCCTATCGGGAAGCAAATGCTGTTGCTGATGCTCTTGCCAACAAAGGCATTCATCAGTCCCTGACTTGGCTGGCCTCCTTACCTACCGAGTTTTATTCTCTGTTTGACAGAGATTGTAAAAGAATTCCATCTTTTCGCCTCTTGTAACTTTTTGCTTATTAATAAAAAGCCTTTTTACCTTTAAAAAAAAAATTATGATACCGCCGTTGTGCTCGGAAGGTGGTGTTTACCCTAGGGGGAGTTTAATCTTGGCCGCGCCAGAGGGTTTGGACGCAGGTGTTTTAGGGGTCGTGACTTTTAATTAAAGAGTTTATTTATTTAAACTCTCCCCTCCTCCCCTTCCTCCCCATTGAACCCCATGGAAAAACCCCTCCCCTATCCTCCTCCATCTCAGGCGAGGTGACTCTGATGATGTGCGGTGATGCCGGCGGATCGACGCGAAGCTCCGGGCGAAGCCCAGCGAGGTAGGAGGTTTTGTTGCGTTTTTATTTCCGAACCTCCCTTTGAGTTCGAGTATATGCATAAATATTTTGTTTGTTCCTAAAAAAAATCCCATAATCTTTTAGTAGATTTTATGATATTTCCGACGCATCTTTCGGATTTCAATTCCGAGTCCCAAGCTGCTCACGGATGTTCGCCGAAGTTTGCGGGAATTTGGGGGATCAGCAGGGCGGCGCGGTGGTTTGGCCGAGCTTGAGGCGGCCCGGGGCTCACAGCGGCAGCGGGGGGGGGGGGGGGGGGGGTGTCCGTGGGCTTTTGCGGGTGTCGCGGAGTGAGGCGATGGCTGGACAGGGCGAGGGGGCGGCGTCAGGAGGAGGCCACGGGCCAGACAGCCGCGAGGCGCCGTCGGCGCTGGCTGGCGCGACGGCGAGGCGGGGTCGCGGCGCGCGACCCCCGTGCGGAGACAACGACCCGCGTCGCGCGGCAACAGGATTCAGCTGGTCGGCCACGCGGTGGACCGAGTCCACTGCCGGCCCGCGCGGCCAAGCCGCGGGCCAGGCGCTGCGAGCCGGGCCGGCCCAGGCCGCGCGGACCGGCCGGTCCAGCCCAAGGGGACTTTGCCCTTCAGTTTTCCGACGCCCGTAACTTTCGCTACGGGCGTCTGTTTTGCGTGTTGTCAGCGGCAGCGTGAACCTCACGTCAAGGCAGACTTTTTGAGGTGGTTTTGGGAATTTTTAATTCCCGAAACGCGGGGCCGCGGAGGCGCGACGTGTCTTTAAGTGGACGAGCGTTTTTTCCGAGATTCTTGTTTTGGACGGCGCGGACGCGTCCGACGTCCGTTTTAAGCGCCTTCAGTGGCGTTAGGACCCTGGAACTGAGGCGGAGCTATCCAAGGTGGTTTCAGGCGTTGAGGTCGAAGTTGAGGCACGGGCCCCACGACCCGTATTCCGAGCTGCGTGCAACGTTGCACAACTTTTTCATCGGACGTCCGTTCAGGGCATGCGAGCAGTCGATGTTGGGTGTTTTTCTAAGGGCATCGCGTTGGCGCAATCTTCCCGCTGTAATTCCGCATGATGGTGCGGGCCCCGCGAGGGTCGTTTGGGCGTCGACGGTGATTTTCCATCTCTATCACCGAGCGACCGTGTTGGACAAGTTAATAGTCCACCTTGTGTGCTTTTTCGAGAGGATCACAACGGTACGATCCGTTCGTTGTGTTTCGAGACCGGGATGCGGGTCCCACGAAGCACCGCTCGTGTGCGGTGCGCCGGAATGCACTTTTTTCTCTGGATATCCATTGCACTCAAGTGAGTAGTGCTTTTGACGTGTTTTCCCGAGGGGATCGCAATGGTGCGATGCGCCCGACTGTTTTCGGGGCCGAGGCTCGGGATCATGGGACGCAGTTCGGGCATGAGGCGGTGTTGGTGAATTTTCCATCGGATATCTGTTGGAGGCGAGTAAGTAGTCGATCTCGCGTGTTTTTCCACGAGGATTACAACGGTACGATCCATCTGGTTGTGCACAGCCTCTTGCGCAATCTTGTTAAATGTGGAAATGTGAAAGGTGACCCGGTGGCGGTTCGTCTACCGTGTTTGTAGCAGACCTTTGGCGTGTGATCACGTGCACTCCTAGGAGAGTGAGGTTGGTGTTTAAAGAGATGTGGTTGACTATGCCTCATCCGTTGAGGTGGTAGGTTGGAGTTGTTACGTCATTCCTTCGCATTGACGTTGGGTGCCATGTGCACGATAGCATTTGGGCTGGAATGAGGTATACTTAGAGAGTATACGGGAGCGTTTGGAGGCACATGTGGTTTGTACCTGAGTCTGTTTGTGCGCTTGGTTGGGGATTGACTTGAGGTCACACGTCGTGTGGGCCCCAGGTGCGTTCCGAGCTCTGCTTTGCATACTTTGACCTCTCGCTACATAGAGGGTCCCTCGGTGCTCGTTTGTTTGACCAGCAGGGTTGAGTGGTCTCCCCCTGGTTTCGTTCTCGATGGATTGGTCGGTAGCGGTGGTAGTGACACCCAGTGATGGAACAGGCGCTGAACCTCTTTTGGGGGAGTTTTTCTGAAGTTGGGTGATTGCGCGATACCCACTCCATGTTCGGTTGGCCAGCGTTGTACCCTCCAGTAGAGATGGCCAGGGCAGTTCTGAGTTTTACCCTCCAGCGGGGCTGGGCAGTGGGTTACTCATCGACTTCTAGGGTTTACCCTCCAGCAGAGACTGGGCATAGGGTCACCCGATGCACTTAGGGTCTACCCTCCTGCAGAGACTGGGCAGTGGGTCACCCGATGACCTCTTAGGGTCTACCCTCCAGCAGGGTTGGGCAGTGGGTCGCCCGTAGTCTAGTTCCAGGTCTACCCTCCAGCAGGGCTGGGCAGTGGGTCGCCTGTCGACTTATTCTAGGTCTAACCTCTAGCGGGGCTGGGCAGTGGGTCACCTGATGATGTATTAATGTCTACCCTCCAGTGGGGCTGGGCAGTGGGTCTCCTGATGATGTATTAGGGTTTACCCTCCGGCAGGGCTGGGCAGTGGGTCACCCGATATCTGGTTATGAATTACCCTCCAACAGGGCTGGGTAGTGGGACACCTGTTGGCATTCCAGGATCAGTTCTTTCTACTAGGCCATTTTGAGGTTTTCCTCTGTGATTACCGGAGCGGGACCCTTGGTTATACGGGTCAGTGTTGTGACAACTTTGACTTTGGGAAGACCTCTCGACTGCAGGGCAGTGACAAGGTGTGGTTTGACTTAACTCGAAACTCTCAAGTACGAGGGGTGATTTCCCCCACCGAGACGCGTCCTTGTGATGCGATCTAAAACCGTGCAGGCGAGTCAGTGCTGACCAAAGCGGATAATGTCGAGGTGCGGTGTTTGATCCCCTTGGCTTGCGGTTCGGGGCAGACGTATGGGATGCTGGGCATCGATGGAGTTTACTTCTGGGACTATTGGCGACTCACTTTTCTTGGGCTGAGCTACGGGATGGAGATCCCCTTACAGTCTTGTTCGGGGTTCTTGACAGAGCATATGGATTTGTATATACCATGTTCCGGTACCCACTTCTCGGGTTTGGTTTCTATCCTTCCAAGAGAGGCAAAGACGCACGGGGTATGCCACGTGCTTTCTGCGTCTAGCTTCTCTTGGTTGGATGAGTCTACTCTCCTGCTATAGGCAGCAAAAGCTCGAAGAGAAGTTCATCTTCTCAGCATTACTAGCTCCTTGTGTTAGGACGAGTCTTCTACCTTTATCTTGTTGGGTTGAGTTGTTACTATTTACTGCACCTTCGGTTGTACTCCTTTACTTTTCCCTGTTCTCTCTACTGCTCACCATTCGGTACCTCCTTTGTTGCTCCCTCGAGCCTTCGCGGTATCCTACTGAGTATTTTTATACTCACCCCTTCTTGGGCTTTGCCCGCACTTGGTGTGCCCTTGCAGACGACGGACAGGTGGAGCGTGACTTCAGTGGAGCGTAGAAGCTTGGGAGCTTGGACCGCGTGCGGTGGTCGTAGCCGGGTTCCAGATGGGAGACCCGTCAGCTATTTCTTTTTGTTTACCTGTTCCCGGGTTGTGGCACCTTTTCTAGATGGGCGGGTGTTTTTCCCTTTTTCTTTTCAGCTTTTACTTTGTACTATTTAGAGGTCGATGCACATTTGTAGTTTATATATAGTAGTTTCCCTTTGGTTTTCTTTTTTTTACTCTGCACTTTTGCATTGAGTGTGCTGCGTGTGTGTGTACAGGTTCTTAGGCAAAGGCCTCCCCGAGTTATTGTGCCTTCGGTGCTGGTCGCCAGCCCCTGGCCTATGGAGGCGGGCTTGGGGTAGTTGCGGCTCGAGCCCGGGTAGGGTCGGGTCGTGACAAAATCATCTTCCGAGCTTTTAGTCATAGAGAATAGGGGGAGAAGCCAGGACCGGGGGCAGAGTAGTCGAGATAAGAGCAGAGGCAGAAGCAAATCCAGACCAAAGCAGAGAGATTTTGAATGTCATCATTGTGGTAAGAAGGGGCATGTTAAGAAGTTTTGTTATCAGTTGAAAAGAGAGAACATATTGAAAAAAAATTCACAGAAGAAAAATGGCGATGGAGATGATCACGTCTCCGCTGCTACAGGGGTGATCTTGTTATTGTTTATGATTCCATTAACATTGCTTCTGATGATTCTTCCTGGGTTGTTGACAGTAGTGCCTATTTTCACGTGACATCGAAGAAGGAGTTCTTTAAATCTTACAACCCAGGTAATTTTTGGGATTTTGAAGATGGGCAATGATGGTCATGCTGACGTTGTAGGCATTGGGACTGTTTGTTTAAAGACCAGTATAGGAAGTAAGCTGATTTTGAAGAATGTCCGACATGCACCCGAGGTTCGTTTGAATCTTATCTCTACTAGCGTTCTTGATGATGAAGGGTTTATCAGCACTTTTGGTGATTTCCAATGGAAGCTTTCCAAGGGATCTTTGATTGTGGCTCGAGGGAAGAAGTAATCAGGTTTGTACTGGACTAGAGCTTCTATTTCTTGTGATACTACTTGCATTGTTGAGTGCAGTGTTTCGTCCAAGTTATGGCATAAGAGGCTCAGTCACATCAGTGAGAAAGGTCTTGGTTTTTTGGCCAAGAGAAATATTCTTCCATATTCGAAGAGTGTCAAATTGGACACATGTGATCATTGCATGGCTGGGAAACAGAGCAGAGTGAGTTTCAGCAGTCATCCTCCACATAGGATGTCACAGGTACTTGAATTGGTACATTCTGACGTTTGTGGTCCTTTGAAATTGAAGACCTTTAGTGGCGGTCTTTATTTTGTTACATTTATTGATGACTACTCACGAAAGCTCTGGGTTTATGTTTTGAAAGCCAAAAGTCAGGTGCTCAGTGTTTTTAAGAAATTTCATGTTTCTGCTGAGAGAGAATCGGGCAAGAAATTGAAATGTATCCACACTGACAATGGGAGAGAGTATTGTGGTCTATTTTATTAGTATTGCAGGCAGGAAGGTATTCAGCATCAGAAGACGCCACCCAAGACACCTCAGCTGAATGGTGTAGCTGAGCGGATGAACAGAACTTTGCTGGAAAGAGTTCATTGTTTTATTTCAGAAGAAAAGTTGCTTGGAAATTTTTGGGGTGAGGATTTACTTACTGCTGCTTATATTATCAATTTGTCACCTGCGGTTGCTTTGCAGACAGACACTCCCGACAAATTTTGGTATGGCAAAGAGATTAGGTACGATCACTTGCGTGTTTTTGGTTGCAAGGCTTTTGTTCATGTGCCTAGAGATGAGAGATCCAAGATGTATGGTAAGACACGCCAGTGTATTTTTATTGGCTATGGACACGATGAGTTTGGGTACAGGTTCTATGAGCCTGTTTTGAAGAAACTTGTCAGAAGCTGCGATGCAGTGTTTAAGGAGGATCAGACTATTGCAGACATTGATAAGGGAGACAAAGATGCTTCTCCAACTTCTGATGGTTTTGTCAGTCTTGAGCCAGGTTCTGATTCACATTTACCTCATATTGTTGATTCTGATGATCATGTTGATGTACAAAATGATGCTCAAGGTGAACAGGTTGGAGTTGAAGTTTCTGATGCACCTTTTGTTTCTGATGATCCGGTTCCAGGGGTTATTAATGAACCCGCAGTTCCACTCCGGAGGTCATCTCGACATCGCACCGTTTCTACTCGATATTCACCTGATGAGTATGTGCTTCTCGCTGAAGGGGAGAACCAGAATCTTTTGATGATGCAATGGAGAGTGAACAAAAGGACATATGGGTTGCGGCAATGGATGATGAGATGACATCATTGCACGACAACCACACTTTTGAGCTGGTGAAGTTACCGATAGGGAATAGAGATTTGCAAAATCGGTGGATTTATCAGATTAAAAATGAAGAATCCAGTTCCCTTCCATGATACAAGGCAAGGTTAGTTGTCAAAGACTTCCGTCAGAAGAAAGGTATTGATTTTGATGATATTTTCTCACCTGTTGTCAAAATGTCTTCCATTCGGGTTGTTCTTGGTTTGGCTGCTAGTTTAGATCAACAGATTGAGTAGATGGATGTGAAGACAGCTTTCCTCCATGGAGATTTAGAGGAGGATATTTATATGGAGAAACCAGAGGGTTTTGTTGAAATAGGTAAAGAAAATCATGTCTGCAGGTTGAAGAAGAGTTTGTATGGTTTGAAGCAAGCTCCGAGACAGTGGTATAAGAAGTTTGAATCTGTCATTTCTCATCAGGGTTTCAGGAAGACATCTTCTGATCATTGTGTTTTTGTTCAGAGATTTACTGATGATGATTTTATTATACTGTTGCTTTATGTTGATGATATGATCATTGTTGTCCATGATACTTCTAGAATTGACAGATTGAAGAAGGATATTTGTCAGTATTTTGTGATGAAAGACTTGGGGCCAGCACGACAGATTCTTGGCATGACGATCTCCCATGACAGGAAGGCCAAGAAGTTGTGGTTATCTCAGGAGAGATACATTGATAAGGTTCTTTATAGATTTTCTATGGATAGAGAGAAAGTGGTTAGTACTCCTCTTGCTTTACATTTTAAGCTCAATACTAGTCAATCACCATCTACTGATGAATAGAGAGAGGAGATGCAGCACATACCTTATTCATCTGCCGTTGGATATTTGATGTATGCAATGGTATGTACTAGACCTGATATAGCTCATACATTTGGTGTGGTCAGTCGTTTTCTATCAAATCTAGGTAGAGAGCATTGGAGAGTAGTGAAGTACATTTTTCATTATCTTCGTGGTACTTCGATCTGAGATTGTGTTTTGGCAAAGGGGAACCTATGATTTGTGGCTTTACAGATTCAGATATGGAAGGAGATATCAATTCGAGGAAGTCTACTTCAGGCTATCTGATCACTTTTGCAGGGGGAGTTATATCTTGGTAGTCTAGATTGCAGAGATGTGTTGCTTTATCTACCATAGAGTCAGAGTTTATTGCAGCTACTGAGGCGTGAAAAGAATTGTTGTGGATGAAAACGTTTATTCGAGAGCTCAATTTAAATCAGGACAGATATGTTTTATTTTGTGATAGTCAGAGTGCTATTTGTTTGGGAAAGAATTCCACATTTCATGGCAGGTCAAAACATATCGATGTTCGATATCATTGGATCCACAACGTCCTTGATTCGAGACAGTTAGAGCTTGAGAAGATCCACACTGATGACAACTGGTCAGACATGTTGACCAAGAGTTTACCCAGAGGAAAATTTGAGACATGTCGACAGATTTCAGGGTTGGCGGTGATCCCCACTTGATTTGGAGGGGGAGTTTGTTGGGCGCCTTCCTAGTTGGCGCACCGGGTAACGCCTCCTCAAATGGTGCCCACGCGGTTTCTCTTTTAATGTGGTGTTTTAATGTGGGCCAAGACCACGTGAATTAATTTATGCGGTGACAATCTTTTGACATGATGACATTATTTGATGCTGACTCTTTTCCTATATAAGGAGGCAGAGGCAAGGCATTTCAACATCACCGGCAACAACAACACCGAGAGCAAATCCCATTTGGTGATCGCCTTTCTTCGATGATCATCTTTCTTTCTCTCCACCTTTTGATCCACACTTTTATTCTTGAGTATTGCTTTTGAGATCCCTTCCATTTTGGGGAGTCTCTACCGTGTACTTATTGATTTTAGTGGATCCCTCTTTCTGGACTAGGTCCCGTGGTTTTTCCCTTTTGGGTTTTCCACGTAAAAATTTCCGGTGTCAAATTTATTTTTCTGCACATTTAATTTCAGGTTGCTGCGCATCCGCTTTTATTTGGGGGGAAAGATTTTATTTCCGCTGCGCGTTCGCTTTTCAATTGTTTGCGCGTTCGTCGCTTTTCCGTATTTCCCAACATCCCGAAGGGCCCGTGTAGGGTGTGAGACGAATCTCTGTAGGATACCACCCAACGATGCATACCTAATATAAGTGTTTAAGCAGAAATGCATTTATAAGGAGAGCAGTAAACAGAACGATGCACAAATAAACACAAACTCCATTGGTGCTTAACAGCCACCATGGAGTGTCACCTACTTCGGCCAACGCCGGGATCTCTGTCATGTAACCCAAAACCATGTGCCCCCTGACACCACATGTCTCAAGTACCGACGTCCCGAAGGCACGCCTGAGAAACAGTAAACCGGAGGAATAGCGATGCATGTCCTCAATAAGTAACTGGAGGGACATCGATGTCTACCCTCAAGATAAGTAGCCGGAGGGACAACAATGCCTACCCTCAAAATAAAGTATCTGGAGAGACATCGATGTCTGCCCTCAAATAAAGTATCTGGAGGGACATCGATATCTTCCCTCAGATAACGGCGAGCCTTTTCCCCCAACCCGATAGCCTCAATGCTATCCCCTGAAGGCTCCTCACCTCTCAAATGGATTCCTACGACAAGCACCCCCAAACCAATAGTACCTAAACCGAAACTAACGGGGGCCTCTACCCACACGAGTGGTCAAAACCAGATCATCACAGAGTCTCTCTATGTGCACACTACTCAAAGTTTCCGAGTGAGCGGTAATCACCAAAATAGTACCCAAGCCACAACACCTCTGACACCTCATGTCCCTACGACCATGCCGCTCAAGTCTGATGACTTTTCCATCCCAGTAACCCGGGCCATGCCCAACCTGACAGTCATCCTGCCTCAAAACGATGCCTATGATGCCCAATCTCATGGTCAAAACCACCCAACGTAACCCGGGCCAAGCCCAACCTGTGATCAGCATCACTCAAGAATATTCGGGCCATGCCCAACACAACCCAAAGGTTCCAGCATATGCAATTCAGAAATTACATATACAACATATTTAAACAAAATAAATAAACAGGAAAAACAATCTAAACAATTGAATTGCACTAAGAAAGCGTTGTTCCATACCAGCACAGAGGTCTTTAAGGCCTCTAACAATTTATATGAAGGTTTAATAACTAAACTCAATAGTTTAAAAAATATAATTCAAATATAACCATTTTGGCATCCCCCGACCAAAATGCCCCGATGAGCAATGACCCCTCGCCCGACCCCGCTCAAGCAAAACTGGTAACAAGGCATACCCAAAGGCATCCCATAGGTCAAACAATCAATTCAATATGTAATAGCAGATAAAATGGGTCCCGCTCAAAATACCCGAAAACGCATCAAAGGACGCACCACCCAAATGACCACGAAAACACAAAAAGAGGTATGAACCACCTACCTGAGACTCGTACGATGCTACTCATCCGATAACAGCCTCCAATTAGGTCTAAAACACGGTTGATCTACAAAATAATCAAAACCTCTCAAACCCCTATAACTCGTTCTAAAACATAAATCATGAAGAACGACTCGAGGAATTAAGGCTTTACCGAGGGGGTTCCAATGCATCTTTAGGCGATTGAATCAGGGTTCAAACGAAGATCCTGGAAGGAAATGAAGTCCCGACCATCTTGGTTCGCGAAACCCGGTGAAACAAATGAGGTTCTGCCTCAATACGAGGCTACTGCCCGTTTTAGCAAAAAAAAAAAGAAAGTAAACGACATGTAATTCATGAATACACGCTGTGTATATCATTTAACTGTTCATATGGCGGCTGGAATTCTGCCGACTTACTTTACAGAACCTGCCGACATGAGTACACGGTGTGTGCCTCGGGGTACACGGCGTGTACTTTGTTTTTCTTCTCTTCCTCACCAACTTACCCACACGCCATGTATATCCCTCATACACGGCTAGACTACACGGCATGTACAAGGTAGACACGACGTGTACTTGGTTAAACGATTCTACCCGGCCAACAGGCCTACACGCCCTGTATATCCCTCATACAAGGCCAAGGGTACACGACGTGTTTATAACTACACACTATGTAGTAATAAAATTTATACACGGTCATCACATGGCATGTACTCGGCGAGCACATGGCTGGCACTTGCCTAACCTATACACGACATGTACTTAAAAGTATATGGCGTGTAGTCTGGAAATTTCCCGAAACTGCCCATTTTCTCCAGTTTTCTTAGGGACAAGTCAAAAATTCAAACAAGATTGGGATTTTGACCCGTTCTAAAAACCTGGGTTCTTACAATCTCCCCACCTTAATATAGCTCATCCCCAAGCTATCAAATGAAATCCAGAGATGGAACCGAACATACCACCCTGATCAAAGTAACCCAGACTTCCCTGGTCTCAAAGGTCCTGGCTAAATTCCTCAAGGGGATCCCCACCTTAGGAATCGCCTAACTCAGTCTCAACATGACAAAACTCAAAACAAAGGTTCACTAGCCTATTTTCCGGATGCATAGTCTTTCCGTGACACATCATCACCCCTGCGCCTCATTGGTGCTCTTGTGTCATTCCTGACACCCAATGTATCTCGTACCGCATCGGTGTCTGCCAACACGAGGTCCTGGTGCCTAGCACCTCAAGTAACCCGCATCCTCAATGCCCCGATGCCCAAGGCACCTCAAGTAACCCACATCCTCGATGCCCTGATGCCCACGAAACCTCAAGTAACCCACATCCTCGATGCCCTGATGCCCACATCACCTCAAGTAACCCACATCCTCGATGCCCTTGATGCTATGCATCTCATACATATATATATAAATATATCACGCACCCGATATGGTTCCAAACCCACTGACTAGCATCTAGTCAGTCCACATAAATCCTGTGCATCACGTGCACGCAAAACAGACATACCTCTATAAGTCATTCCAAAAGGAAACATGGAAATCACGACCACACTGTGGTGTACCTCTAACCGTTGTCGGCTCACCAGCCTGCTCAGCCTCTGGCAGCTCCACAACGTGCACCTAGCCTGAAGTATGGCTGCCTGATGCATGAACTCTCTGCGGTGCTGCTCCAGCCACCAGCCACTGACCCCTCAGCTGGATCCCGCCATCTCTGTCACGTCCTCCATGTGCAGCTGAACCTCGATTACCCTCTCTTGGTACCAAACCTAAACCAACTCCAAATTCCACCGTCTGTCCTGGTCCCTGCTTGCCGTCTATCTAAGAAGGCTTCCTACAAAACCTCTTCATATGCCTGACCTGTACACAAGCCTGAAACTCCTTTGGAGGCCTATCGCACTGAGTTTGAGCATGTCCTGGCTGTCCACACTGAAATAAAACCACTGAAGAACTGCTACGAGGTGGTCTAGATGAGTCCTTGGCCTGACTGCCCTGCTGGAACTCATCCTATCCTCGCTTCCTGCTGTTCGAACCCTCACCTGAAGCCATTGTCCGACCAACCTGAGGCCTATCCTTCTGGTTTCCCTCCACTATAAGCACCTGATTCACCGCCTTTGAAAAAGAACCCAGCCTGAAGATATTCACCTGGACCCGAATGGCGTGTCGTAAGCCATCCTCGAAGCACCTCACCCTAGCCGCGTCATCGCTTACCATACCAGGTGAAAAGCAAGACAACTCAGTGAAAGTAGCTGCATAGTCCATGACGAACATGTCTCCCTACTGAAGACTCAAGAAATCCCGAGCTCTCTCTGCTCTCAGTTTCTCTGGGTAAAAGTTATCAAAGAACATGCCCTCGAAGTCTTTCCATGCCAGTCCCTCATGCTTGCGAGCCTGAACCTGCACATCCCATCGACGCTTTTCTGGTCCTCACCGCATATATGTTTCCAGCTTGACCCTACGCCCTGGAGGCATCTCGAGATGCTCGAAGATCATCTGCATGTTCTCTATCCAGTTCTCAGCCGCCTGCGGACCTCCCTCACCCTGAAAAAGCGGCAGGTGCTGCGACTGGAACTCCCGCGTCAGATATGCCATAGATGGATCTGTACCCTGCGCGCCTCAGTCGATCCCCTGCAAGACACACACTGGGCTAGCTTGGAGCTGCTCGTCGATCCATGGTCTAAACGCTACCAAACCCGGCTGCTGTCCTGCTTGCACTGGATCCTGAACCTGATCCTATCCCTGATCCTGTACCCGTGGCTCCTGCTTCGCATGCACCAGATCCTGAACCAGATCCTACACCTGCGGCACTGTACCATCTCCCGTCTGACGCTCCATCTGAGTCGCCCAGAAAGGAACCTGCTGAATACCATAAATGGTCAGACAACCCATACATATATATAACAATATATATTCAACGTAGATAAGAAAGCAGTAAAAGGCAGCACACAACTACCACCCTTACTCTCCCCCACTACAACCATGCCCCACGACATCTCAGCTTCATGGCCTCCTTATCCGCCCCTAACAGAGACAAGTATCAAAAGCACCTCGGGCCATGCCCGTCCTGACAACTAATGTTGCCTCAAACCGACGACCTAGTCGCCCAATCCTGGTGATCAAAATCACCTCAACCGATAGTACCTTCCTGCTCGTACAAGAGCCAGACCCAAATACCCTATCACATGAAATTCTAAAAATATATAAAGCATTGCATAACCATTGTAGAAACAAGAAATTCTATCAAGAATTTCACCTATTCACATTTTAGAGCATACAAAGCATGGCAATTGATTTTATTCACATGGAATTATCACTTCACAAAGAATACATGCAGTTATAAAATTGAAATACCCTAAAAATGTGCCTATCATAAGCCAAGAAACCAAACCTTACCATACTAGGACAAGGTCCAATTCTCCCTTACCACACCGGGTCAAGGGTTACATATCACAATCAATAACATCACACACCAAGTGAGCCACCAAGGTGGAAATCATATAAACTGTAATATGAGCAAAAAGAAAACAACAATTCCCTCCCAAGGTAAATTGGTCCATCCCTCGTACCTGGGGCTGCAGGCACCCAAGCACAACTAGAAACCTAGTTCCAATAACAACCTATCTCCAGTCTACCATATCCCAAATAGTAAACTAGCAAAAATAAAAGAGAACCCTTAATCTCAATAGTATCCAGTAAAACGCTGCTACTCAATCCCTGTAAAGAACTGCCTCTAATACCACTTTGAAACAACCCAGACCCGAACAGCCACCAGAAAAGTGCTAAACGGGTCAGGTGCTACTACCTTAGGCGCACCTCCCCAAACACCAAAGGCTGCCGACTAGCAGCGAGGGTCTTATAGGTATAGTGGGGAGGCTATACCCTCTCAGAGGATAATAATCATGGTATTGGTCCAAGTATAATAATAAAGATGCAGCGGAATAAATGACTCAGAAGACTTGAACCAGACCCGTAGAGAAAAAGCACATTCAATATCAATAAACAGCAAAATCAATAAATATAAACAACAACGGAAATAAACACAACAACAAGCTGATCACTTGTAACTACTACTGAACAATAAAACATGCATCCAAAACAGGTCATACATATCCATAAATAAAAAGGGCGACAATGGCTAACCAACTATAGCTACAAAACAAGTAAGCATGCTGATACAAGAAATAAAGAAAAACAAGGTAAACTCTAGCTAGGCAGAACCTCAAGGTCCATACCATCTCCATGAAACAGCTAATATAGCCCAGCTCCTGAAGCTCGCCTCTTTCCTACACGCAAATCCATAAAGTCTGCATGCGTCCCGAAGGGCCCGTGCAGGGTGTGAGATGAATCTCAGTAGGATACCACCCAACGGTGCGTACCTAATATAAGTGTTTAAGCAGACATGCATTTATAAGGAGAGAAGTAAAAATAACGATGCACAAATAAACACAAACTCCACTGGTACTCAGCAACCACCATGGAGTGTCACCTACTTCGGCCAATGCAGGAATCTCTGTCATGTAACCCGACACCATGTGCCCCCTGACACCGCGTGTCTCAAGTACTGACGTCTCGAAGGCATGCTCGAGAAACAGTAACCCGGAGGAACAAAGATGCCTGTCCTCAATAAGTAACCGGAGGGACAGAGATGTCTACTCTCAAGATAAGTAGCCGGAGGGACAACAATGGCTACCCTCAAAATAAAGTATCCGGAGAGACAGCGACATCTGACCTCAAATAAAGTATCCGGAGGGACAGCGATATCTTCCCTCAAATAACGGAGATCCTCCACCCCCAACCCGATAGCCTCAATGTTATCCCCTTAAGGCTCCTCACCTCCCATGTGGCTTCCTACGACAAACACCCCCAAACCAATAGTACCTAAACTGCAACTAACGGGGGCCTCTACCCACATGAGTGGTCAAAACCACCTCATCACGGAGTCTCTCTGTGTGCACACTACTCAAAGTTTCCGGGTGAGCGGTAATCACCAAAATAGTACCCAAGCCACAACACCTCTGACACCTCGTGTCCCTATGACCATGCCGCTCAAGTCTGATGGCCTTGCTGTCCCAATAACCCGGGCCATGCCCAACCTGACAGTCATCCTGCCTCAAACCAATGCCCATGACGCCCAATCCTGTGGTCAGAACCACCCAACGTAACCCGGGCCAATCCCAACCTGTGATCATCATCACTTAAGAATATCCGGTCCATGCCCAACACAACCCAAAGGTTTCAACATATGCAATTCAGAAATTACATATATAACATATTTAAACAGAACACATAAACAGGAAAAACAATCTAAACAGTTGAATTGCACTAAGCAAGCGTTGTCCCATACTAGCACAAAGGTCTTTAAGGCCTATAACAATTTATATCAAGGTCTAATAACTAAACTCAACAGTTTAAAACAAAATAATTCAAATATAACCATTTTGGCATCCCCTGGACAAAATGCCCCGATGAGCAACGACCCCTCGCCCGACCCCGCTCAAGAAAAACTGGTAACAGAGCATACCCAAAGGTATCCCATAGGTCAAACAATCAATTCAATATGTAATAATAGATAAAACAGGTCCCGCTCAAAATACCCAAAAACACGCCGAAGGCCGCGCCACCCAAATGACCACGAAAACACAAAAAGAGGTATACACCACCTACCTGAGACTCGTACGATGCTACTCCTCTGATAACAGCATCCAATTAGGTCTAAAACACGGTAGATCTACAAAAGAATAAAAACCACTCAAACCCCTATAACTCATTCTAGAATAGAAATCAAGAAGAACGGTTCAAGAATAATCAAGGCCTTACCGAGGGGGTTCCAATGCATCTGTTGGCAATTGAATCGGGGTTCGGACAAAGATCTAGGAAGGAAATGAAGTCCCGGCTAGCTTGGTTCGTGAAACCCAGCGAAACAAATGAGGTTCTTCCTCAATACGAGGCTACTTCCCGTTTTAGTAGAAAAAAATAAAGCACATGGCGTGTAATTCATGAATACACGCCGTGTATATCATTTAACTATTCATATAGCGGCTGGAATTCCACCGAATTACTTTCCAAAACCTGCTGACATGAGTACACGGTGTGTACCTAGGGTTACACAGCGTGTAGTTTATTTTTCTTCTCTTCCTCACCAACTTACCCACACACCATGTATATCCCTCATACACATCTAGACTACACGGCGTGTCCAAGGTGGACACAGCGTGTACTTGGTTAAACAATTCTACCCAGCCAACAGGCCTACACGCCATGTATATCCCTCATACACGGCCAAGGGTACACGGCGTGTTTATAGCTACATGCTGTGTAGTAAGAAAATTTATACACAGTCATCACAAGACATGTACTCAAAAAGAACATGGACAACACTCGCCTAACCTATACACGACATGTACTTAAAAGTACATGGTGTGTAGTCTGGAAATTTCCAGAAACTGCCCATTTTCTCCAATTTTCTCAGGGACAAGTCAAAAATTCAAACAGGGTTAGGATTTTGACCCATTCTAAAAACCCAAGTTCTTACAATCTGAGCGAGGTTTGAAAGAATGTATAAATTGAAATTCCTCACAAATAGTTTATATCTGAGAAATGGTTGTATCGTTTGCAAATGCCAGAGAATGAAGATTTAACTAACCATATGGACAAGTTTACTAAACTTCTAAAAGAGCTGTCTTTGATGGTAGTCAAGATAAATGATAAAGGTAACACGTTACCTATTGAAATTGAAGAAGACAAAACTTTGTTTTTCTTGGGTTCATTACCCGATTCATGTGATAATCTTGTCACCACACTATTGTTTGAGAAAGACACTCTGAAGTTGGATGATGTGATTTCATCATTGTTGATAGATGAAACTCAACAAAAGACCAATAATGCTGATTCTTCAGGTAATATATATAGTGGTATTCTGGATATGACAGATGGACATAGTAATCATAGAGGTCGGTCAAAGATAAGAAGGAAAGTCAAGTGATTCTTTTGTAACAAGGGTGGTCATGTGTAGAGAAATTTCTACCCTTAGAAAAATATGAAAGAAGAAAAGAAGGCACACAACAATGATTCTAAGGATACTGGTGTAATTCATATATAGAGTGAGGGTGATTTACTTTCAGTCGACGTTGATTGTCACAGGTCAGATCTGTACACCGAATGAGTGGTTGATTCAACAACATCCTACCATGTTTCACTAAAGAGGGAATTATTTTCTACATATAAAGAAGGAGAATTTGGTATTTTGAAGATGGATAATAGAGATTCTGCTGATATCATTGGGGTTGGTGATATTTGAATCACTACAAATGCAGATTGTATGATGATATTGAGGGATGTGAGACATGTGTTAGGTATACACTATAATTTGTTTTCTACTTGTACACATGATAATGATGGGTTTAGGAGTTCATTTGGCGGTGGAAGATGAACATTATCCAGAGGATCAATGGTATATATGTGTGGAATAATTATTGAAATTCTTTATAGGATCAATGTGAAGGCATGCGATGAAGTGATGAATGCAATTACGAAGAGGAATTCGTCAGATTTGTGGCACACATGATCATCGCGCATGAGTCAGAAACCATCGACCAGGATGACGAAAGTTTGAAAGCTGAAACATGTCAGGCCATGTGTTTCAGGTTTTATACCCAATTCCTTTTCTTTGGAGAGTTCCACTGGCAAAGAAATAATTGAAATCAAAGATTGTGGTGATGCACTTGGAGTTACCGACTACTCTGAGGATGTTGAGAAGACAAAACAGTTAGTTTCTACATGTACCCCTCATTATGTGGCAATCACCATTATGGGGATCTAGGTGTTGGTGGTTCTAGTCTTGTTCAGTAGGAAAATGCAAACACTAGTATAATCAAGTCTTCGTTATTTCAATTTCTTTTACAGGGGGATATTTCAGGTTTCTATCAGATACGAAAAATTGTGTCTTCATATTTTATACATAGGTTGATGGTTAGTGTGATACCTACTGGTTTTCATTCCAATTGATTCCATTGGAATTCATCTCCCTCTTTGTCTTCCTGAAGGGGGAGATTGATAAGGTTTAGCCGAAGTTATTGAAATTTAAAGATAATATCTTCTTTTTAAATTTGAATAAGGATTCTTGATTTGTTGGATTGCTCACGTGAGGATATTTAAATATCTTTGTTTATTTTAATTCCTGATATTACATGAGCATTTATAGACCTATAAAAAGGGGGGATGTGTAGTGCTGCTCAAATATATATGGGAACAAGAGGTAGTCACCCAAAGTGTGATACAAAATCTGAGTTTCACAGCAAAGGGAGTGCATCGATGTAGTGAGTAGGTAGGACAACAACATTTTTATGGTGTGGGAATCAGTGAGAAATAACCAATCGGGTTTTGTAACGAGGTGTTGCAACAACATCATGTGTTCGGTTTTAATCTTCGAAGGGTGACGTCTTATCACATGCGACTATCAAAGAAAGGACAGAAGCGTATCAGAGTGTGGATTATCACATAGGTTTTCTACGCCGTATTTGAAATTCATGTTTCAGGCTTATACTTGGATTTTCATACTCTCAGATTATTAGTCAATTTTCTTAGAGTTTACCCATGGGTTTCTAATCCTTCGCAAAAGAGGGGTTTTCTATGCTAAATTTAGGTATCCCCAATCATTTCTTGATTTTATTTTCATGCATCCATTTTTTGTTGGATATTCTCATTATTTTTTTCACAACTGAGTTTTTATTCCGGAATCGTATAGCTTCCTCCCCGACACAATCATCCCCTTAAACCAAAGTGCAAAAAAATGAGTCTTTCCTTCAATGATAATCTATTATATCCAAACATCTCACCATCAATTTTTGTAACCCATCTTTCATTTTGATCATTTTCCATCACATCATTAAATGATTCCAGTTCTTCCCAGTGAGAAGCATATACTCATCAAGTGAATTCCAAGTAGAAGTGGTGTCATGTTGGGAAAGTCTTCAAAGTGTAACTGTGGGTTTATTAATAACCACTGGAACCAGATCATCATGAACAATAGGTGCATCAAAAACATCAAATCTAACCTATTATTTTTCAATATCATTCTATACATTAGAATCAACAATGCGAGGTAACCATAAATCAAACTCACTCAAAAATAATAAAACAACCAGAATTTAAAGAAGTTTATTTTTCACCCATATCAATGTCTGCAATAGTCTGATCCTCTAAAAACATTACATCACGACTGTTGGTGTCGAAACCTTGTCTTTCCCTCCAATTGACCAATTTTGGATGAACCAAACCTATGACCCACCCCAAAGGAACATTATAGGTCCAATGAGAGTGTTTTGCGCAAGTTTCAAAGATTGCACACAATGGGGAGGTTTCTCATGAAAATGATGTGCATTCCAAAGGCGACACTGAGTTCTGTGGACCCCCATTTGAGTCCAAAATAATGCTCAAGGCCCGTATGGAGAGGTTTCTCATGGAAAATAATTGCATTCCAAAAGAGACACGGAGTTCTAAGGAACACCTTTTGAGTCCAAAATAATGCTCAAGTCCCGTATGTGAAAAAAAGAAGAACTTGTAAAAAACTCAGTCAATAGTGCGACCAAATAGTTTCATGTGAAAGGTGAAGCCAAATCCAACTGGTTTCCCAAACAATCCCCCACCACCCAAGGTACGTGCATTCAATAAATTTTTGGTGCATGCAACCCATCTCACAACTATCTAGTTGCACAAGAAAGGAAACGACGAGCTAAAGATGTTGCATATCCAAGCCCCAACGAAAAAGGATTGGGAACTACACAACCCTGTTTCATGACACAGTGAGTTGCATGCCTTCAGTCGTGTGTTTTAGATATAAATAGAAATTCCTCCCAACCTTGGGGGAGAATCTCTAGTAGATGTAATGATGCTCTCATGTGTGAAAATAACCCTCTTTTGTGGCATTTCTCAACACTAGAAATAATGGAACCTCAAAGGTAGAGCACTTGCGCGACATGCCTCCTATGGGCCCAAACTTGACTTGGCCTATAAACGATTGACCTTCACGCAACACCTCCCAAGGCTAATCGGGTTCGTGTAAGAGATGCATCCTTCGTTCAACCCTGATCTGTGTGAAACTCCAAATCTTGCGCGCTACTATGCCCTTTGAATCCATGTGTTTTCCTTGTGCTAGATCCCCTTTCTTGTGAAAAGGAGAACCTGAATCCCACATATTAAAACCTATTAAATATGATTAACTATTTAGAAATTAATTATTTGTTTAATAATATTATTAAATAGTAATTAATAGTATTAATTAATTGATTAAAAATGATTAATAATAATATATTAGTAATTCTGCACAAGAAATGGAGAACCTAAATCTCACATCGGAAATGTAGAATGATTTCTAGGGAAAACCCTCTTATAAAAGGGACCCCTAGGTAAGGGTTTCTCTCAAAATTCCAGACTACTGTAATGATAGTAATACGAGATTTTAAATAGAAGATAAATTCTTCTAAATTATATATATATATATATATAACAAAACAAAGTAAATTTTTTTTTGTAAATATACAAAAAAATTTATATTTAAAATAAGTTTTTTGGATGAAAAGCGGCAGGCTCCCTACCACCTTTCAGACATATTTTTCAAAATATTTTTATCCTACCCTCATTTACAAAAAAAATAAAAAAATATATAAAAATAAAAAACTCATATACATTGTGATCTCTGGCTTCACGCCACTTCCCTTTATGAGATATCTTCACAAATATTCTTTTCTAATACAGACCAACACAATTCTATCCCAAAACCAAATGACTATAATAGGACTAGCTTATCCAAACACCATTACCTACATAGACCTATTGTTGATTTATTCCCTTGCATGTATTACAATTAAATGAATTGAATTTTGTTTATAATCTAATAGGGTTCACCCCGAGTTATTCGAATTTAAATATGATATCTTATTTTTAAATTTGAATAAAAAATAATGATTTGCTGGATCAATCACATGAAAATATTTAAATAAATTTGTTTTTTTAACACATGGTAGTACATGAGGCTTTACAAACCTATTGTTGATTTATTTCCCTATATGTATTACAATTAAATGAATTGAATTTTGTTTATATGATTTGTTTATTTTTCATTTGTATGGGGTGTTTATATACTGCATGATACTATTCATGTGAGGGATTTATTTTCTATTGCCTGATAATTTTTCATCCCTGTATATGTGTTCCTTAAATTGGATAGTGGCTGGTTTGTGGACCTTTGATGGAAGGAGATCCAATGGCTCTTCAAATTTATCCCGGGTGTGTTTCTTGTTCTCATCTTTGATCTTTCATCCTGCCATCATGCCAATCTTATAGAAATACATGCCCCGTGTGCTATCTCACCTTCAGTTATGTGAACCATCGCCTTTGATTTGGACCGTCCATGTGGAGGAAATCCCATGACTCTGCACCTGACCACTTGACGATCCCCTGGAAGACGATCATTACTGGTATGTGCATTGATGCAGGGATCCTCTTTGTGTTTGGTGTGTCTCATTTGGTTCATATAGAGCTCTCCATATGTGAGGTTCTGTTGTGACTTCACAAAGGAGAAGAAGGACTAGGGGATTCCAACCACCCTCACTCCACTCTATCGAGCTCGTGCCGCCTCCTCTAACTCAAGAAATTCTCTAGTGGATATTCAATGGAGAATCAACTTGGTTTTGGGTTCCAAAGGACTTTTCTTCAAGAAGGTTTCAAATATTTACCTATCTTTCATAATGGGAATAGGCTCTGTTTTATTAGATCTTCATGATGTGACTATTAAGTCTCTTGAGGAAGTTAGGTGGGTACCTGAGTTAAAAAGAAACCAAATCTACATAAGAATCCTTGACAAGAAGGGGTATAGTTTTAAGTCAGACTCAAGAAGCCTTAAAGTTTCCTGAGGATCCATCATAGTTATGAAAGGAACCCTACAAAATGGTCTTTATGTGTTATATGGTATGGTTCATAGAAGTCAGTTGAACACCTCTTGCAGTTTAGAGCTTGATTCCACCACCCTCCTGCATAGAAGTTTAGGGAACATTAGTGCCAAGGGCCTTAGTAAACTCAAAAAATAGGGGCTTTGGAGTGACATCAATCCCAGTAGTCACCAATTCTATGAGGATTGTGTATATGGGAAATTCAGAAGATTCAACTTCAGTAGGTCAATGTATAACCCCTTGAATGTGT
The DNA here is from genome assembly GCA_963277665.1 of Viscum album. Taxonomy (NCBI): domain Eukaryota; kingdom Viridiplantae; phylum Streptophyta; class Magnoliopsida; order Santalales; family Viscaceae; genus Viscum; species Viscum album. Next base: position 631,156,500 of record OY728138.1, on the reverse strand, counting down.
TTATTTTGACTTGTGGGGTCCTTCCAGGGAAACCTTACATGGTTGAGGATTATATATCATGAAATTAATTGATGAATTCTCAAGTAAAGTCTAGATTCATATACTCAAACATAAGCCTCATACCTTTTAGACCTTTAAGAAATGGAAATATGGGGTAAAAGGTGATTCAAATAGGAAACTAAAAACCTTAATAACTAATAATGGTTTAGAGTATCTATCCACAGAATTCATTGAATTCTATGAATATTATGGAATAAAGAGATATCAAACGCTCGTGGAAACTCCATAGCAGAATGGATTAGCAGAGAGAATAAATAGAACTATTCTTGAGAGGGTGATGTGTATGTTTTTCCACTCAAAAATCCCTAGTTATTTCTGGTCTAAGGATACCTTAGTAGCAGTCTATCTTATCAGCTGTTTTCCATCTCCTGCTAATTATTTTAAGACACCTAAATAACTCTAGAAAGGTTCTACCTCGAGCATTTCACACCTTATGAATTTTGGATCCATAGCTTATGATCATACACACACTAATAAGCTAGATCCTAGGGATATTAAGTGTATATTTTTGGGTTACCCAGAGGGAGTTAAGGGGTATCGTCTATGGGTAGACAAACTAGGTTATCAAAAATTCATTATTAGCCAAGATTTCATGCTTCATGAGTTTGGTCTGTCCATTAATAAGAAATATGAACCTGTAGAGCCCTATTATGACATTGTAGATTCCTCTTGAGTCCCAACACCTATAGGTGTTGAAATCCCTTTTGAATCTAGTGACCAATCCCATTCCATGATTAGTCCTACTCCCCTCAATGTCTAGAACTGATTTTTATCTGATTCTAATTCAGATTTGGAATTCGAAATAGAGGAACCAGATGATCTGATCAATTATTAGCTCACTTGAGATAGAGATAAGAGAGTTATTAGGCTTCCATCTTATTTCAATATGGCAGATATTGTTGACTATGTGTTTAATGTAGCTCAGTAATTGTTTAACGATGATCCTCAAACTTATAAGCAAGCTATTAATTCCAAATAATCCACTATTTGGTTGAGTGAAATGAAATAAGATATGAATTCACTTCTTAAAAAAACACTTGGGTTGCTATTTCTAGACCTAGTAACCATAAGGTCATAGGTTCTAAGTGGATTTATAATGAGAAAGAGAACAATGTTGGAGAAACTAAAATCAAGTTCAAAGACTGAATGGTTGCTAAAGGGTTTATTCAACATGAAGAGATTTATTATAGTGAAATTTTCTCATGAGTTGTTAAATATTCATCTATTAGAATTATTCTTGATTTTTCCACCAAGATTTATTTTCATGCTGAACAATTATATGTTAAAACTGATTTTTTACATGGTACTCTTGAGGAAAAATTTATATGACCCCTCCTGAAGGATTTTCAAAATTGTTCAAACCTAATTAGGTTTGTCTTCTTAAGAAGTATTTATATGGGATTAAACAATCTTCAAGACAATGATATAAAATGTTTGATTATTGTATGATTGAAAATCATTTTTCCAAAAGTAAATTTGAGGCATGTGTATATTATAAAACTGTTAAACATGAATATGTTTACCTGCTATTATATATTGACGACATGATTTTAATCTGTAAAAACATAAGTATTATAAATTCTGTCAAGAATCAATTGAATTGTGTATTTGAAATTAAAGACTTAGGACATGATAATAAAATATTAGGCATAGACATAATAAGAGATAGGAAGGATATAACCTTGTAATTATCAAAATCTTCTTATATTAAGAAGGTATTAAGATGATATCTATTTGAGCATGTTAAACCTGTTAGTATTCCTCTAGGATAACATTTTAAATTGTCTTTAGTCAAATCCCCTAGAAATGATGATGAGGATGCCTTTATGAATAAGATTCTATATGCTAATGTAGTAGGAAGTCTTATGTATTATATGGTCTATTCTAGGACACACATTGCTTTTGTTGTTTGTACTTTGAGTATGTTTATGGGGAAAGCTAGTAAACCTCATTAGCATGCATTGAAATGGATACTCAGGTATGTATCTATGTCTGATAAATTGTGCATTCAATATGAATTAAATAGTAGTTTTGATAATGATATAGTTGGATTTGTTGAATTTGATTATGCTATAAATGCTGACACTCAAAATTCTATCACTGGTTTTGTGTTTATTTCATACAAAGGACTGGTCTCCTGGAAGTGCAATATTCAATCAGTGGCTTCACTCTCCACTACTAAGGCAGAGTATATTTCCTTGACAGAATCCATAAAACAAGCTATATGGTTGAATGGTTTTATTTCTGAGTTGTGTTTATCTGCTGACACCATAGTAGTCCACTGTGATATCCAATCTGCATTACATTTATCTAAAAACTATTTATTCCATGGTAGATCAAAGCACATTGACAATAGAATTTATTTTTTAGGGATATTATAGAATCTGGGATGATGAGTGTCGCTATGATACCCACCGGGGACAATCTGTTTGATAGTTTGACTAAGGCTATGCCATTTTGCAAATTCATGCATTGCCTTAAATTAATGTATCTATTCCTAATTATATAATGTAGGTTGTGATAACACCATCCTTATATTATTTTAATTACAAGGTGGAGATTTGTTGATTTATTCCCATGAATGTATTGCAATTAAATGAATTGAATTTTGTTTATATGATTTGTTTATTTTTTCATTTACATGGGGTGTTTATATAATAAATGACACTGTTCACATGGGACCTTTATTTTCTATTGTTCGACATTTTTGAACACCTGTATATGTTTTTCTTACTTTGGATAGTGACTGGTTTGCAGACTGTTGATGGAAGGAGATCTAATGGCTCTTCTTTATCCCTAGTATGTTTCTTATGCTCAACATTGATATATCACCCCACTATCATGCCAATATTATGGTTCCACATGTCCTGTGTGCTATCCTACCTTTAGTTATGTGAATTGTTTCCTTCTATCTTGACTGTCCACGCTGACGCAATCCCGTGACTCCGTGCCCGACCACCTAACAATACCCTGACATGCGATCCTTGTTGGTATGTGCATTGATGCGATAATCCTCTCTATGTTCAATGTGTCACGTTGGGTTCATATAGATCTCTCCCTATATGATGCTCTGTTGTGACTTCGCGGAGAAGAAGGAGGACTAGGGGATTCTTTCTATCCACGCTCCCCTCTATCGAGCTCGTGCTACCTCCTACAGCTAGAGTACTTCTCCGATAGAGATTTAGTAGAGAATAGACTTGGTTTTGGGTTCTAAAGGACTATGCTTCAAGAAGTATTCAGATATTGACCTATCTATCATTGTAATCATGTTTCAATTTAGATTCTTAGCTCTATAGAAATTCAATTTCTTCGGTCATGTATAGATCTGTATCCTTTTTGTGTGTGTGCGTGAGTTTATCAAGGAGTGGAAAACGTTGACTCTTTGTGATAGGCTTCACCGATTCCACCAAGTTCAAGAAGGATGGACTCCTCAGATAGTTTCTTTAGTTCTTCTTTGTTTTTCTTTTAACTATATATTTGTTTTTCTTGTTTTCTTGCTTCATAATAAAAGGCTTACCTGGGTGGTGTTCTTACCGTGCATGTAGGATCACACTAATCCAAAGCATGTTATATCTGATGTCATTTACCTTTCTACACTCTCTATATTGTTATTCCAGTAGATTTGTTTGTGAAGAAACTCATTCTATTCATTTTTCACTAATTGATTAATTGAACTTATCAATTATTAACCCACTATACACGAAAGTGAATCTTGGATGATTTAGGGTTTAAGAATTTAACCCCAAAACCTATAAAAAGGGGGGATGTCCAATTCCACTCAATGATACATGGGAGTAAGAGGTAGTGACCCAAAGTTAGATCCATGATCTGATTTGCACATCAAAGGGAGTGTAACGACACAATGAGTGGTTGGACATCAACAATTTTAGGGTGTTGGCAGCAACAAGCAATGACTAATCAAGTTGTGAAACAATGTGATGTAATGAAGACACATGTTCAGTTTTGATATGTTAAGGGTGACATATAGTGACCCTAGCCTTTTACACATATCTTTATATGATTTTAAGCATAATTAAACATCAAATTACAAGCCAAGGATTATAAAGTCTAATGTCTTTGGAAGACTAGGTATATAAAACCGAAAACATGGAACTAAATAAAACATTTCTTTATTTATCATCCATTATGAGATCCTAACTTCCTTTGATCCCTTACATAGTCATTGGATAACTTGGGTATAACATGAACAAAGGGATGAGCTAAAAATCCTAGTAGGGGAATAAACATAAAAAAAAAGCTTAACACATGGGTTATAAGGCGTAACATAATGATATAAAAGGCATGGAACATGATTAAACATATAGAATCAAAATATATAGAACATGGGATCATATAATCATGGAATCATAATAATGTGGAAGAAACATAAAACATGACTTTATCATGAGTCAAGGCTCGTTGCACATAGAGGATCACGAGTCAAGGTTAACCACCAAGACCATTGCACATGGATCACGATTCAAGGCTAATCACCAAGACCGTTGCACATAACGTCTCATGAGACTAAAAATTATCCAATGAATTAAAGTACTATCTGGGTGCACCCATCATAACATGTTCATAAATATTTTTCCACATAAATAATAATACATAAGAAATCAAACATAAATATAAGGGTTACCCATGGAAATAATTGGGTATCTTAATCATGTCATAAAACATAATAAATGGTCGTATCATAAAAGTGTCCATGAAAGAAAGGAATTGAATAATACATTGGTATTAATAATGGGGAATAGTCATATATAATGACTAGTTATGTCAAACTGAAGTGATAACATGTAAAAAGAGTATTTAAGAAACTATAGAATTAAAGCATTTTAGTGCGGTTTAAGGAAAATATTAAAGAGAATTTAAAGAAGAAAAGATAATAATAATTTATATAAAAATAGAAGTGAATCGAAAAAAATTTTATAATAAAATGGGTGATTTTAGAAAAAAATAATTGTGGCTTAAAATAGATTATAGAGTTCACTTGAAATTGGGTAAGAATTTGGGAAGTTCCATTAAATCGAGCTTGCTTATCAGGAAGAATTGAGTAGCGAACCTTTTAAAAACATGTATATCCCTGAAAGAGAAGGATGAAAGGATCTTGATACATGAGTTTGGAATATATAAAAAACATTTATATTATTTAAATAAAAATAAAATAGAATTTTATTTGGGTAAAAAGAGAGAACGAGTAACCTGAAGGAATAATAGAGGTTTGAGTAGAATCTCTTACCTTATGTATGAAGGTGTTCATTACTTGATCTTAGTGTCCTAAATAATAAAATTAGATTCATTAATTAATAAGTGTATAACCTTTTATATGTTTATTTGATTTATTATAACTTTAAGTTCATTTATGGCCTTTTTGACGGGTTAAGAGATTCAATTTCATTATTTAGGAGTGTTGGTTTCCTTGGTTTTCATAATCAGTTTACTTGTATACATGTATGAAAGGTTGTATAAAATGGAGGTAATTAGAAAGAATTAAACTTATATGTTATTAATGATCTTACAAAGGTTAAATTGGTATTATATATCATTTGGTTTTATGGCATGATGATGAATCATTAGATTAATAGTTAATGATAATTGTTTGGGTTTATTTTGGCAGTTTTCAATCATAATGAACTAATTTTATTTTATAAATTAATATCATGTGAAAAAAATGATTCCAGAACATTACATAAGATATAATAAATATATTATAATCCGGTACAACCATAAAAATGGTTCCATGACCATCCTTGAAGACAGTAATAAAAATTGAAAACTTCATCATCCTTGAATGTGATAAATTAACACATCACAAATGATGTTTTATTTTTTGTATAAAAGGGGGGAAAGAGAGATGATGATAAATTATTATATTATCATAACAAAATTATTGTATATGTAAGTTAATAGAGTTATCATACCATTTAGATGAGGGGTGTCGAGGATAGAAAAAGAAAAGAAAGGAACTTGAAATGAAATTAAAATAAAAGGAAGAGGGTTTTAACTCTTGATTAATTCTTCTTGAGAACTTTATTAGGGGATTGGTTTTGGTATTTTCTTAAGAAAAAAATCCCCTAGAAATTGGGGAGGGCCTTAGGAGGATATTTTAGTAGAATTTGAACAGGGATCAAGGCTTGAGAGGTGTAAGGAGAAGAAGTGGTATTTATAGTGGAGGAGAGGGGTGTTTTCTCATTATTTAATTCATTAGTTTATTATTTTGCTCAAGACAAGCAATAGTGATGATTCTTGAGAATAAATAAAGTAATTAAATCATGTGGGTTTGACCCAATGGTGCTTACATCATCCATGACTCTATGAATATGGTATTTAACTTATAATGTATATATACCACAAATTACCGTATTTTACTATTCAAAAAATTCAAGTATTTTAAAAAAATACCAAAAATTAACCCTAACCATTTTTCAATGTATAGAATTAAAAAAAAACTCCATTTTATGAAAATAATTTTATAAATATGATAAATTTTAATTTTAATTGAAATTATCAATTACTTGGAAAATATAGGTTTTAAAATTATAATTGCTTTTATGTCACTTTGAAAAATTAACTAAGGTCTCACAAAATTATCCAATAATCATAAGATAACAAAATATTAATTTATCAATACATTTTATAAAAATACATTTTATTTTAAATTATTAAATTAATCATAAAATTGTAATTAAATATTTATGACTTGCAAAAATACTAACACTTAATTAATTATTTTTAAAATATTTATTTACTTATAATATGATATAATTATATCATATTGTCACTTATAAGATGCATAAATTTTATTTATACTTTCTTTTGCGAGGTTACTTTTTAATTGTCCAGTTTATTATTCATAAGGTTCATGTTACAATTCCAAAGGTCAAGTTACTATTCCTTTGGTATATGTTCCTTAACATATAGAAATACCTCTTATTTCATTCATTCATCATTTATAAAGTTTGTATTGTGTTCTATATGTTATTTTATGTGATTACACCATATAAAATAATTATAATATGAGAATTTCCATTAATAAAACTTTGGGTTGTTACATGAAATATTGTCACAGGCATTTATCAGAGAGAGGATAGAGGTGTATCAAGGTGTAGATTTTCATGCAGGTTTTCTACGTTGTATTTTATATTCATGTTTTGGGCTTTTACTTGGATTTCTTTAGTCTTTGATTATTAGTGTATTTTCTCAGAGTTTCCATGCACTTTTCAATCCTCCACAAAGGAGGGTTTTTCCACATTAAATTTTCATGTCTCCATTTATTTTCTATTTTTATTTCCATGCTTACATTTTCATTAGTGATTATAACATTTTTTGTGGAAATTGAGTTTTTATTCTGAAACCAATCTGCAACCTCCCCAACAACTAGTATCGGAGGATGTTATTTTTGTTTCTTACTGAATGCATATGAGTGATTCATGCCATTAGATTTCTATATATATCAAAATATTTAATAGACAAAATGGTTTTACTCTATGGAAGTAATGAGTAAAAAATATTTTGATCTGAGGGAAGGCAGTAAAGATGTTGAAGAGAAAATCAAATAAGTCAAAGACAATGAGTGTGGGTGATTAGCAAGCTATGAGATAGTTGGAAAAATCACAATTCAGATGTATTTGACTGATAATACTCTATGGGAGGTGATGAATTTGATAAATCCAAAGGAGATCTGAGAAAAACTTGAAAAAAGTTATAAATCAAAATCCCCCACAAATTGTTTATATCTGAATTTTTTTTGTATCATTTGTGAATGCCATTGAATGAAGATTTAGGTACCCATCTGGATGAGTTCCCTAATCTTGTAATGAATATGTATTTAGTGGTGGTCAAGATCGATAATAAAGGTAATGTGATACTTTTTGAAATAGAAGAATAATACATATCTTTACTTCTCTTTGGTTCGTTACCTGATTCATATGATAATATTGTCACCACACCGTTGTTTGGGAAAGAAACTCTAAAGTTAGGTAATTTGATTTCATCATTGTTGATGGATGTGACTTAGAGAAAGACCAATGACGCTGATTCTTCAGGTAATAGTGGTATTTTGTATGTGACAAATCGATATAGTAATCCAAGTGGTTGGTTGAGAAGAAGAAGGAAAACCAAGTGCTTCTTTTGTAACAAGGATGGTCATATGTAAAGAAACCTCTACACTTTGGAAAATATGGCAGAAGAAAATAAGGTGCACAACATCGATTCTAAGGATACCGGCCTAAGTCATATATAGGGTGGGGGTAATTTACTTTCAGTCAACATTGATTATCACAGGTTAGATCTGTAAACCAAATGAGTGATTGATTCAGCAACATTGTACCATATTTCACTAAAGAGGGAATTATTTTCTTCATACGAAGAAGGTGAATTTTTTAGTTTAAAGATGTAAAACATAGATTTTTTTGATGTCATTGGGGTTGGTGATATTTGTATCGCTCCAAATACATGTTTTACGATGATCCTGAGGGATGTGTGACATGTTCCTGGTATATTCTATAATTTTATGTCTACTTTTACTCTTGGTAATGATGGATTTAGGAGTTTATTTAGAAATGGAAGTTGGAAATTATTCATAGGATCAATGGTATATCCATGAGGTAGAATGGTTGATATGATTTACAGGACTGATGTAAAGTCTTGAGGTGAAGTGAGGAATGTAGTTGTGGAGAGGACTTCATCATATTTGTGGCATAAATGATCTTCGTGCATGATTCGAAAACAATCGACTTTGATTAAGAATGTTTGGAAGATTAAGTAGGTCAAGTAAGGTCATTTGTTTTAGGTTTTATACATAATTCCTTTTCTTCATAGAGTTCCACTAGCAAAGAAGGAATTTAAATCAATGATCTAGGTGATGCATTGAGAGTTACAAAAATCTCATAGGATGTTGAGAAGATGAAACAATTAGTTTCTTTAGGTAATCCTGATTATGTGGTGATCACTGTTGTCGGGGAGAAAAGTGTTGGGTTTTCTAGTCTTGTTCAACAAGATAGTGCAGATACAGATATGCCAAAGAATTCAACATTTTGATTTCTTTTTTAAGGGGACATTTTAGGTTTCTATCAGAGCTATAAAATGGTGTCATCATATTTTCTATAGAGGTTGACGGTTGTTTTGATACCAACTAGTTCTCATTTAAACTGAGTTAGTTGGAATTCATCTCCCTCTTTGTCGGGCTAAAGGGGGAGATTGATAGGGTTCAACCTGAGTTATTCAAATTTAAAGATAATATCTTAGTTTTAAATTTGAATAAGGAATCCTGATATGTTGGATTGATCACATGAGGATATTTAAATTTATTTGTTTATTTTAATTCCTAGTATTATGTGAGGTTTTATGGGCCAATAAAAAGTGGGGATGTGTAGTACCACTCAATGATATATGGGAGCAAGAGATAGTGAACCAAAGTGAGATACAAGATCTGAGTTGTGCAATAAAGGAGGTGCAGTGATGTAATGAGAAGGTTAGAAAATAACAATATTAGGGCATGGGAAGAAACAAGTAGTGGCTAATCAGGTTGTGAAATGAGGTGCTATAATGACATCGCATGTTCGGTTTTGATCTCTAAAGATCGATGTCTTGTCACATGTGATTATCAAAGAGAGGATGAAGGTGTATTAGAGTGTGAATTTTTCCATAGGTTTACTATGTTGTATTTGAAATTCACATCTCAGAATTATACTTGGATTTTTTACTCACTGATTATTAGTGAATTTTCTCAGAGTTTCCCTATGTTTTTTATATATGAAGAATATAAAGAATAAAATAATGAGAAAATAATGAGAAAAATATCTCATAGGATACATCGATTTATATGGTTTGGTAATAATCCCTGCATCCATGGAGAGGTATAATTTCAGTGTGATTAGGGTGAAAAAATACATAGATAATATCATAGTTTCACAAAAATACAAAAACCCAATCTCAAAATGAGCTAATAAAGAGGACAAATCACTGTTCTACCAACTATATAGAAATTACACTATGCAATAGTGAAAGGTTCCTGAAAGTCTGCACTAATATTATGCTGTGACCACCCAAGTCCAAGATGCTATAGTAGATGGTGGCTAGAAGTTTGTGGAGCTATAATACCGTTGTCCCCAATGCTTGAGCCGCTATAGTAGTCATACCAAAGTCCGCACTACTATAGTGCAATGTCAGTGTCATCCATCCAACTCTTCTTCAGTTGGTCAGAGTTGTTACAATGCCCCAAAATTTTGGTTAAGGCCCTTTGGCCCCTGAACCCCTAGAGCAGGGGTGCATTATTACCCCCTAAAACCCTCAATGATATCACTGTGGACCTAAAATCATGAGATTTTCAGCCTGGTGTGTAGTGTGGGATGCTAGCATTCAACTCAACATTATCTAGATGGATTAGGCTACACCAATCCAATAGTTTTTTTAATCCTCCATAAAGAAGGGGGTTTCTATGTTAAATTTATGTATTCCTATTCATTTCCTGCTTTTATTTCCATGCTTCCTTTTTTGTGGGAGATTCTCACATTTTTTATCACAATCGAGTTTTTATTCTGAAATCAATCCACTTCCTCCCCAACACAATCATCCCCATAAAACAAAGAGAACACAAATGAGTATTTCTTTCGACGATAATTCATCAGATCCAAACATCTCACAATCTATTATTATAACTCATTTTCCCTTCATATCATTTTCCATCACATCATCAAAATATTCTGGTTCTTCCCAGTGAGAAGCATATACTCATTAAGTGAATACCAAGTATAAGTGGTGTTATGATGAGATAGTCTCCTGAGTGGAACTGTGGGTTTATTAATAACCTATGGAACCAGATAATCATGAAAAAAAGGTGCATAAAAAATATCAACTATAAACTATTTTTAATCAATATCATTTTTCATATCACAATCAATAATGTAAGTAACCATGAACCAAACTCACTCAAGACTAACAGAATAATCAAAATTTAAAGAAGTTTATTTTTCTACCATATCAATGTCTAAAAAAGTTTGATTCTCTATAAAAATTGCATAATGAATTCTAAAAGGTTTCTTCAAAATAGGACCAAAAAACTTTTTCTCAAACACATCATGTCTATAATAAATAAAAATGTATTGTTGTGTATTTACATCCAAATTGAAACTCTCATTTCTTGGAATGCGGACAAAGGTCTTGCAATCAGAAACACGCAAGTGATCATACTTTATCTATTTTCTATACCAAAACCTATAAGATGTGTATTCCTATAAAATAACTTCCTACAATAAATTGATGATATTTTTAGTGGAAAATAATGGCTCATCCAAAAAATTTCCATGAAATATATCTTTCTAATGTAAATCATATATTATTTCCATCAAATTCATGTTTATTCTCTCAACAACACCATTTAGATGTGGAATTCCATCCATATAGTGATCACATGTGTCTAATTTGACACCCTTGAGACCTGAAATAAAATTTATCTTGGACAAAGAACTAGGTCCCTTATCATGGATATAACTAATCCTATTGTGCCGTAATTTGGAAGAAACAATGCACTGAATAATGTAATCTATATCACAAGATATAGAGCTTTAGTCCGGTAAAAATATTCTTACTTCTTACCTCAAGACACTATAAAGGATCCCTTTGAAATATTTCAATTTACATTTCCAAAATTACTAACAAAACTATAGTCCTCAAGAATGTTGGTATAAATTAGATAAAAATAAACCTTAGGATTATGTCAAATATTATTCAAAATAAGCTTACTTCTTATGATGACCTCTAAAAAATAGTCCCCATACTTAAAATTTCAACATGACCATCAGTGTTGCATCCTCACTTTGGTTCAATGAATGAGATGTTTGAGTTATAAAATCTCCCATTTCTCTTTTGGTTCTTTTCTGATATGGGTGATTTAGTGGTCAGTTTTTATGTGTAAATGGCTCGGGAGTCCACAATTGGAGTGTTGAGAAGAGGCATTACTAAACGGTATATTTAAACTTCCACCTGCCAGCCGGTGGACTCCATCGAATCACCTATGAAGTTAAAACTAGTTTCTAGGCTTCTACAGACCCCAAAAACTATCTGTTAGTGCCACCCACTTATTGGTGCACCTAGTTCAGGAGTTCATTAAATGCACCCCACATGATTCAAAACTCACTCATTTTTACCCTCTTTAACACCAAAATCCAATCCCAATGCACCTATTCTGAATTTTAAACCTCCTCTATAGTTATTGGAGCTCCCCCATTCACCTCCCCTAGATTCTTAAAGATTGAAAAATGTGATGATACTAGAATGGTGAGATTTCCTTAAATCTGCTCAAAATACCTCTTCTTCCTTGAGAGATGCAGATAGATCTATATCGGATCTGTGATTTCCATAAAGATCTAATGAAATTACCTATTGTTCTTCTAAGACCGATGGAAAATATAGTGAGTTAATTTCACATCAATATCTACCATAGAATACAAATATTTCATGGGAATGTTTTTATGGATCCTCAAACTAGACATATTATTGATGGAATATTAATGATAGAACCTTAATCCAATGATGATTATTTGGAATATTGTTGGAGGTATAAATATGTAAATGACAACCCCCTTGACTGAAGATAGAACTATAAATAATAGTGGATGTTTCTGGGTAAGTCATCATAGATTGATCTTCTAGAGACCCTCCTTTTGTTGAATCACTTTTTTGCTGACAGATTGGTGATGAATTGATTTTCATTGGCTAGACTCACAATTATTTTCTATATTTTACAAGGAATTAAAGATCTATTCCTCAATAAATAATGGATATGGTGAAATGGTGACCTAGCCTTCAACATGCCTTAGAATTGGTTTTGTTGGTGGACTCCTTAAGGTATGTGATTCTAGAACCACCCTTCTTGACTTGAAATCCTATAGAGTGTCTGTTCTAAAACTCTTTCATGACAATATGAAACCTGAGTTAGGCATCCTTCATGTGTGAGCCTATTCTTCATGGGTGTACGATGTGGTTTGGTCTTCAATCCTTTAATGAATCTTGGTTTACTTCATAAAACAATTTGATTTAGGAAGTTCCTTACCATTTGGGGCTCTTGTATACACATGTTTCCATGGTATGATTCTTGCTTTGGCATACTTTGATGACTGTTCTTGATTGTGATTTCATTTAAGTGTGTGCTTAGCTGTGTACAATGACCCAAGTTAAACATTAAATAAATAATACATTAATCTCAGGATTTAGATTATGCATCTCATAAATAGTCGAATAATCCAAATATCGAAAGGTTTAGTGTCTTGGATATTAGAAACAAAAAAATCATATTTTTCACGAACCAAGATGGGTCTACATCAGACCCGGCTCCCAACCTGATCTGTGGAATAGCCCAACGGGCATTCCCGATCCCCATGGGCTGGAAACAAGTGCCCGAGTATCAAAAATAAAATATGGGAATGATTTTACATGATTTTATACTTATAAACAACCAACTAAAATAAATAATTCAAAACTGAAAAAGTTTAACCAAACATGGCATAAAAAATTTTTAAATTTAAAATTTACAACTTTGAACAAAAACCCCAAAGGAATACAAAAAAAGGAACTATAACTCTAACCCACACATCCATTTAATGATAGGAGAAACATCATCAAGCCACCACCACCAATATCCACAAAAAATACCACTAGAAACCCAAACCACCAACACGAAACACCTTGCATTTTTCTACCAATAAATGAGGTCTACATACACCCAAAGGTGTATATAAGGTGAGAGATAAATCCCAGTAGGATGTCACCCAAATAAAAATATTTCATGCTTTAACATCAAAAGAAAATCCAACATTTTCATTTATATAAAATAAAACTTTGAAAAATTTCCAGGAAAACATTTTTAAGGAAAACCACTTTCAAAGGAAACCATTTAAGGAGAACCATCCCATGAAAGAAAAATTTATTAAAATAAGATTTCTTTAAAACAAAATACTCTCAAGGTCCATCATATGCCGATGGATGGTAACATATCACATAAGTCTCAATTGAGCCCCATGGGTAAATCCCTAGGGCCAATCTCACTTGAGTTGGATACTAGAACCTCATACCATAGTGAAATATCACTTAGAAACCACAAATAATAGCATTATCGTGCATGATACACTAGGAGGGGACACCCCATGGGCCTAGTAGTCTCCAATCATCATCATAGTTTAGTTAGTGATGTAAGTGTCAATCCTGATAGGTGAATTCAGGACTAACCACTTCCAAAATGTCTTGTGTACTAGAACTAGTCGACCCACCTAGATACTTGAGATTCCCTTATGCTCAATTATGTTCCACATGTCACATAACACATAATTTCCACACCACTCAAGCCAAACAATGCAACACACAAAATATAACACCACTTGTATAACCAAAAAAATCTTTTGAAATGAAACACACATAAAAACTTTTTTCAAAACATGATTCGCACCGCTTTCACAAATTAATAAACAGGTTTCATAATTTATAAAATATCTCTAATATAAAAAACAAGGTTTTATAGTTAACAACACCAAATTACTTTTGAAAACCCCCTTTTAAGCTAGATTCACATCAAATACAATTCAAAAAAGGGTTTTGTGCATCATTTTCACATTTTATCAAACACTTTCAAGTCATGAAATAAAATGGAACATAAGAAACACACATGGAAATAAACCATTTTTTTAGAAATACACCTTTCGATACTCCAAAACCTTGAATATTTTCAAAAACACACTTCACAACACATATATAATCCATAAAACATGAATAATAAACAAAAAAACATATTAAATTTACTAAACAATGTTTAAGCATGTAACCACCCACCTATGGTGGAGAAACTTCATAAAAATGGTGCGAAACATGATTTGCACCACCACGAGACTCTAGAAAGGCTAGATCAAATGAAGAATAACAAGATCAACCCCTATTAAACATGAACGAAGACTAAAATGAACACCCCGCCCATTGGAAAACTAAACCACAAAGGAGAAGAGAGAAAACACTAAAAAGAATGATAAATCACGGGAAGGAGGGGCTTACATGGAGTTACCTTGAATAATATGATCCAAAATCACCAAGAATGGGGATATCCAAGGTATCCATGGGAGGGGGAGGAGGCTCCTAGGGCAGAAAAGGGTGAGGTAGGAAGAAAAATGTAGTTTAGGGGTTAAAAATTAGGGAGAGAGAAAAAGGGGGGAAACCAAAATTAATGACCTGGACAAGTTTCACAGTTAGTCCGCACAGTTTTTTCAACCATGCGGCACCTGTGTGAATATCTCTACTGAGGAAGGAACCTTCCACTTGGTTAATCTACATGGTCGAACTTATAGTGCGAAAGCTGTGCGGTCGCTTCTGGATGAGACCCCGACCTAACACACACTTACTAGGATGAGGCGTATGATCATGCACAGGCCATGTGGTAGGTTTTGTCTCACCCAGACACCTACCACCTGGTTACCTGGGTAGGGAGCATGGTCACCACTAACCATGCACCAACCATGCACCATGTTCTGTCCACCCATTTTCACACTTATTCTTGAAAATTCAAAAGGTAACCCACAGAAAATCACTAGACCAAGAATAACCCAAGAGAATACCTCAAAAAATTCAAACCCATCACACCCGATTCTTGAGAAAATAACAGAGAACCTAACCCAAACTAGAATAAAGGTGAATTAAAAAACCCAGGTGTGACAATTATCCCCACTATAAAACTTTCTGTTCCTAGAAATCCATCCCATGGTTTGATTCAAAAAAAAAAGAACCGGTACTCTTTATCAACTCAAGGAGATTTCAGAAGAACGACAAATGAGAATAATACAAGGACACTACAAATAGGAAAATAGGTTTACAGTTTGAACTCAGGAGACCAAAATGGACTCCCTACTATGTGCCACCTACCCCCAAAAGTTTAAACACTTCCTATTGATCGATCAAATGAAATGAAATCTCACAATTTTCAATCCAACCTCTTAAGATAAATCACTCCAGACATTAATAAATGAAACCCATGTCGCTTACCACCAGAAAAAAACCCAAACCACACTTTGATGAACACCTCCATAGAATTATTTCAACAAAACCGTTGGATGTTCTCCAATCCCAACACTTGCTCAATAAGGGGGCTTGAAATAATATAGCTCTGAATGAGACTATCCACTACCCATCCAACACCAGAAAACCAACCGGATTCTCAACATGGGGGGGGACTCCCCACCATAAGGATTAGGCTAACAATGACTTACTCCAAAGAAAAATCAGTGAGGCCCATGGTGGGACCCCCACCATAAGAACTAACTATCCGACTCAAACAACACAGAAAGACATGAGAAAGTGACATGGGAAACTTGGGGACTTCTCTCACTAACCAACACAAACTGACGCCGAAAGCCCAACCCATACCAAACTCCCACCGCAAGGGGTTCGATTAAAAGAAATCTAAACCAAACTAAAAACACCATGCGGTTCACTACACCTATGGGATGAAACCATTCCTTAAATAGGTCCAAACCAAAACTGATATCGATTCACAAGGTTGGATATACAAGGAACATCAAGTGGGGACTCATGCCTAGTGAAGCACAACCACTAGGATCTTAAGAAAATGAGATGACCACACCTCCTTATAATTAAGGAGGAACTCTTCCACCCATGTGACCACAACATAGAGATGAGGTACCCATGTCTCTTTACAGCAAATTGGACTGTTAGAAACAAACAACTACATAGAAGGATTAAAATATCTCCATTTCACACATTGGAGACAGAAGATATACCCAAGTTCTATACACAATTGGGGGTTCCTAACAATGAACCAAATTAACTCAGGGACCTATGGTTGGAGCTATGATGTTTGAAACATATCCTTCCTCGCAGTCAGGCATTGAAAACCCCCCAAATGGAACTCCTCCTTCTAGTTCTATGAGCAACCACACCACATTATAGACAGAATGAACAAAACACAAAACAAAAAACACCATGAGACCCAATTCACCTCAACATTTCACTTCACCGAAACATGGACATAGTAGATGCACATGAATTATCCCTTTCCACTTTGAACGAGAAATAATGAAAGAAAGAACACATTAAAGACAATTCCATTCAAATGAGAACATGAAACTGCAGGACATCACCGAACATGGCCATTAAAACCTAAGAGTCCTTACAAAAAAGACTTTAATCTGAGCCCGGAGAAGCACATGATTTATGCAATCATCCATAACAACCTATCACAACCATATCTTCCACACTTGTGGCCTTGCATGAACCCATTTTTAGATTAAACCAATGAAATATCCAAAGGACCTTTTTAAGGTAGCAGTTAGCACCAAAAATCTAGACTACTTTCCACTCTCCCCACTGAAATTACCTTTGCCTCTTCCAGGTGGGACCTTCAGGCTTACAGGTGTAAAACTTCACCTTTGATGACTCAGGAAACTCAAATAAACTAAATCTTCTAGTAACTCCTCTTGCATCCGCTATCCCGTTGCAAGAGGATCTATTTAACTAGAAAAAGATGAGGTGGATTCAATTCTAAAACCCAATAATAAAGTCCTTAATTTGATCAACTAGAGGGTCTTCTAATGGTGAACCACCCCTGGATACACTTTTAATGTGCATTAATTCTTTATGGGGTTGTACACTAGTCAAAAAGGAAAACCAAGGACCCAATCAAATTGGGACATTGGCCAAAACCTACCACAAACAGCACCGAACCCACCTAGGGAACCACCATAAGGGATTTCGAAAACACATTTCAAAAGGGATCAATAATTATTATCCCAAAACCAGTTACCGAAAAAACAAGACTTGAACCATCATTCAGGAAAAAAGAATTTTCAAACTCAAAACACCTTGCATGAAATGTCCCCAAAACACAATGAGACACATCATACAACTATCGATTTACAAAACATCACATTTAATTTTTGAAATCATTTTTGAATGGAAACAAACTTGGTGGGTTGCACACTCACCAATGGTATCCCATGAAGCCTCACACATGAATTTTATCATGCTAAACCAAGTGCTAATCAAATTTCCCCATATATCCTATTCATATGGTCACTCATGAGAGCACCAATGGTCAAAACAAAACCCTTTTACATTTCAAAACTAAACATTAAACCCATGCCTTCAACTCCTCTATTTAATTACCATCTCAAAAATTGATAAGGGTTCCCAAAATTCATTAACCACCAAATCAAAAACTATTTCAAATAAAAATTATTTTCAAACTCTACACATCAATTCCAAAACATTTAACCCATTTTAAAATTTCTAAAAACCTTTCAAGAATTTATGAACCACCGAAAAACCCATTTTCAAATTCCACACTTTAATTATGAAACATCTCATCCCATTCAAAAGCAATTTAAGACATTAATTTTCCTGATTCAAAACACTTTTAAACAATTCATCAAATCTAATTTATAAATTTTTTCCAAAACTAACCTTTAAATAATTTATGATTTACAGACAATTAATTTTCAACAAACCTCATTTTTATATTATAAAGGTTAAATCTCAATAAACACACCTCTATTTACTAAAAACAATTTTAATAAAATACACCCTTATCAAAGATTTATTCAAATCAATTCTAAAAACCCATTTTCCAACTTTGGAAAATAAAACCATTCTCATTTTAAAATCTGGTTTCTACAAATTTTTGAACAAGGGTTTTCAAAATAATTTTCAGAACCCAAGGAGACACAAGAAAATTCGAGAGGAAACTAGTACCGATGGGTGACTTGGGAATATGGTTGGAGGCTATAATCCAGTCACACCACCATCACATAGAGTGTTTTAGGACCATGTGCCCATATCCACATGGATTTTCAAGCCCTGTGAGCTTAGTGAGACTATTGAGCCCAACTCTCATTTCATTTTCCAAACAAAAAATAACCCTAAGAACCCAATTACTTAAAACAAAACCCAACTTCCCCTAGTAACTTGAGTCCTGTCACAAGGTGTGCTGGCCATGTACCTTACTCATAACTAAAAAATCATGTGCCAAAAATCCCAGCTCTAGTCTACCCAGAATCTTCCCCAAGGAACATGACCCAAAAGAGCGTGACCTACTCTAATACCATTTTGTCACGAACTAAGCCTAGTCACCATCAGACTCGGTGCCCGACCAGATCTCCAGCATGGCATGAATGGTGATACCAATCCCCTCGGGCTGGAAACAAGTGCCTGAGTGTGAAAAATAAAACATGGGAACAATTTTATGAGATTTTATACTTATAAACAACCAACTAAAATAAATTAGACAAAACATAAAAAGTTCAACCAAACATGGAATAACGAATTTCCAAATTTAAAGTTTACAACTTTGAACAAAAACCCTAAAGGACTACAACAAAAAAGGAACTATAACTCCTACCCACACCTCTATATAATGAAAAGAGAAACATCCTCAAGCCACCACCACCAAGATCCATAAGAGAGACCATTAGAAACCCAAACCTCCAACATGAAACACCATGATTTTACCTACTAATAAACGAGGTCTATATACACCCAAAGGTGTATGAAGGGTGTGAACTAAAGCCCAATAGTATTCAACCAAGATAAAAATATTCCATGCTTTAACATTAAAATACAATCCAAAATTCTCATTTATATAAAAGAAAACATTGAAAAATTTCAAGGAAAATATTTTTATGCAAAACCTCTTTCCAAGGAAACCATTTAAAGAGAACCATCCCTTCATGAAACATTTATTAAAATAATCTTTCTTTAAAACAAAATAATCTCAAGTTCCAAAATATGATAATATATGGTACCATATCACATAATTCTCAAGTGATCACCATGGGTAAATCCCTAGGGTCAATCTAGCTCAAGTGGGGCACAATAACCTCACACCTCATTGAAACGTGGCTTAGAAACCATGATTAACATCATTATCATGCATGCTACACTAGGAGGGGAAACCAAATGGGACTAATGGTATCCAATAATCATCATAGTTTAGTCAGTGTTGTAAGATTCAATCCTAATAGAAGAATTTGAGACGAACCACTTCCAAAACATCTAGTATACTAGAACTAGTCAGCTCACCAAGATACCCAAGATTCCCTTATGCTCAATTATGTTCCACATGCCACGTAACACATTATTTTTCACTACTCAGGCCAAACAATGCGACACACAAAAAATATACCACCACTTGTATAACCAAAAACGTCTTTTGAAACCAAACACACATCAAAACTATTTCAAAACATGATTCACACCGCTTTCACAACTTAATAAACAAGTTTCATAATTTATAAAACATCTCCAACATCCATAACAAGGGTTTACACTTAATAAAACCCAATTACTTAAAAAAAACCCTTTTTATGCCAAAATCACATCAAATCCATTTCAATAGAAGGGGTTTTTCATCATCTACACATTTTATCAAACACTTTCAAGGCATGAAATAAAATGGAACACAAACAACACACATCGACATAGCCCTTTCTTTAGAAATACACCTTTCAATACTCCAAAACCTTGAATCTTTTCAAAAACACACTTTTCACCACATATATAATCCATATAACATGAATAAGAAACAAAACATGCATATTAAATTCAAAAAATAATGTTTAAGTATGGAACCACCTACCACTTGTGGAGAAACTTTCAGAAAATGGTGCAAAACCCCATCCACACCACCACAAGACCCTATCAAGGCAATATCGAACTATGAACAACAAGATAAAATCCTATTAAACAAGAAAAAACCCTAAAATGAAAACCCTACCTACTAGAAAACCGAACCCCAAAGGAGAATAGTTAAAACCCTAAAAAGAAAGAGAAATCAAGGGAAGAAGGGACTTACATGGATTAAAATTAAAGAATCCAATCCAAAACCACCAATAAAGGGGATATCTGAGAGAGCCATGGGAGGGAGAGTAGGAGTCTAGGGTAGAAGAGGTTGAGGGAGGAAGAAAAATGGGGTTTATGGGTTAAAAATAAAGGAGAGACAAAAAGGGGGGAAACCAAAATTAATGACACAGATAGGCTACACAGTTAGTACATAGTGGTTTTTAAACTGTGCGGTGGCTGTTCGACCATCTTTTCCAAGGAAGGTACCTACCGCATGATTAATCTGCATGGTCTGACTTACCATGCAGAATCCATGCTTTCGCTTCTGGCCAAGACCCTGAACTACCGCACGCTTACTGGGTCGAGGAACACAGTCATGCGCTGGCCATGCTGTAGGTTCTATCTCAACCAGACACCTACCATACCGTTACCTGGGCAAGGCACACGATTACCACTAACCATGCGCCAACTGTGCACCATGTTCTGTCCACCTATTTTCATACTTATTCTTGAAAATTCAAGAGGGAACCCAAGGAAAAGAACTAGACCAATAATAACTCAAGAGAATAATTAAAAAATTCAAACCCATCACACCCGGTTCCCGAGAAAATAACTGAGAACCTGACTCAAATCGGAACAAAGGTGAATTCAAAAACCCAGGTGTGACAATATTTTACTACAATTTTAAAAATGTATCTACAATTGTGATCCTTTAGACCATTTTTAGACATATCATATGATATAATGATCTTTATAACATGAGAATTGTAAATATAATAAAGGGATGATCTCAAACACTTAGTAAGGGAAACCCATATTATAATGTATCTGGTCATAAAAATGAAGAAGAATATGAGGGGGATATAAATATCTTAATAAAATATCAAAGTAACGTGGTTGATAATCATAAAATAGGATGAAGAAACATATTATCATAAAAATATTGTTAAGGAATCATAAAATATATGACCTAGAACAAAACACTTACTAATAGTCTTATAACATCTACGAATGATATAAAAGTGGGGGAATACATTAAAAATAAATAAGGCATAATCATGAAAACAAGAAATTTCATGGAAATGAAATGCATTTTGAAAATTTGGAATATCTTGGTAAATATCATTTAAATGTGGCATAATAACATACATATAGAAATATGGAATGTCATATAATTATGAATTATGGAACCAACATAATCATATGGAAATTATAGAATTGTGAACAAAAAAAATGACCATGCTTCATGTTATAAACAAAACAAATTCCTAAGATTTATTTTGTGAAAAAACAAAATTCCCAAAATTATTATTGTGAAAAAACAAAATTCCCATGCTTCATGTTGTGAATAAAAATGATTCCCATGCTTCAGGTTGTGAAAAAAAATTCCCATGCTTCATGTTGTGAACAAATAAAATTATAACCCCTAATATGCTTTTCTCATGAGATATGAATCATTAAAAAATGAATTGTAGTATGATATAGGACCCCAACCTTCATTATTCATACATATGAGTACCATATGAAAATCAAACATTCATCATCTCATAAATAACCCATGTAAAAATATTGGGTTTCCTAAAACATTCAAAAACATCACATAACAAGAACTTAAGAAATCATAGAATATCAAAACTCTTATTTTCCAAAAAAAATCATATCATAATAACATATAAAGGGTGATAAAAACATCACTTCATGAAATATAATCTTTTTAGGCTAAATATAAGTGAAAATAAAAAAGTTTTAACAAACCTTTTTTAAACATTGAAGTGAAAATTACATGAAAATATACATTTTTGTGAAGGTAAAGAGGAGAATTATGAAAACTATAACGACCCGAATCTTTGGAAAAGGTACAGATCGTTAGTTTTGATTTAAAATATTTCCTTTAAGCTTGTGTGATGTGTGTAACATCCTAAGGAGGGTCCGGGGAGTGTCCAGGGTTGGTTCGGAGCCCGGGAGTTTGAGAAATGGACTTGCAGACAGTGGCGCACGACCTTCACACAGCTTGCACATGGTTTCAGACAAACCGTGCGGCCTTTGGTCTGGAGGCAGGGAGGGGCACACAGATTGTGCATGGTTTGGGTAAATCGTGCACCTAAACCATGCGGATCTTGGTTGGGAGGCTGTGAGGTGTGCACAGTTTGTGCACGGTTTGGTAAACCGTGCGCCTAAACCGTGTGACCCTGTTATGGGTAAAAATTACCATTTTCCCTTAAATTCTATTTAAGAATAATCCTTTCTTTTTTCCTCCAGTAGACAGAACCAGAGGAGAGCCCTCTTTTTGAGGTCCAAACCCTCTCCTCTCTCAATTTCTTGCCGTTTCTTCATCCGGTGACCGTTCTTCGATCCGTCAAAGGCGTTGGATCACCCTCAGTAAGGATTACCTCACACACACCTCTTTCCTCGGTAAATCTTGCCTTCCATATTGTTATTTTGATGCAGGATCATATGCCCTATTTCTAGGGCATTGGACTGGAACTCAGATCTCTTCTAACCTACTGCGAATCTGAGGTCGATATCAAGTGAGCCTACACCTACAACTTTAAGTTAGGTGGTCACGTGGTTTCCATTTTTGGTTTTCGCCTTTTTGAGTTATTATCGTCGTGCCGTTGTTTGTCTTCCATCAAAACCTGTATTTATATTGATTGCTTCATGTCTAAATGACCCATGTGGTATGAGATTGATGAATCTAACCTGGATAGGGCGCTTAAATGAGGTCTGGACTGGGTATGTTCAACCATGGGTGTTATGCCTTGAAATTTGTCCCTTTTTCACCTTTGGACCTTAACGATATGTCTTGAAAGGCATTTTCCATGTTAGGCAAATGAGATGGTTTGGTTAGAGGTTGGCTAGGATGAGACAGCCTGAACCCTTTATTGAATTGAGATGTATGTTTTCCTTATAATGTGATTGGGAAATGTCATGACTTGTTAATATGATATGATATAAGATGGATTTCCTTATATATTGTGATGTGAATGGTTATGACTTGCTGTGTTGACATGCTTGTGATAACCCGTGTGTGGGCGGGAAGCATTCTTACCCCGTGCCTAATGAATCTCCATGTGTGGGTGGGAAGCATTCTTACCCCATGCCAGCTGAATCATTGTGTAATAGGATAGGAAGCATTTATACCTCGTTCCTATATCTCCTTTATTATAATGGCCCGGGGTTTTGGGGTCCATTACTTGGTGAAAATCTGATATTGGGTGTTCTGGGTAGTCTAGGAAAGTTATCGAGGCTTATCGGTGAATCTTAAGACCCCTAACAGTAGCCTTAGCCTACCGGTAGCAGGCCTACCGGTAGCAATCCTATCGGTGGTTCGACCTACCGGTAGCTCGGCCTACCGGTAGCTCGGCCTACCGGTACCTTGGCCTACCGGTAGCTTGACCTACTGGCAGAAGGCCTACCGGTAGCTCGACATACCGGTAGCAGGCCTACCCGTAGCTCGGTATACCGGTAGGCCGAGCTACCGGTAGGCGGCGGCTACCGGTAGCTCGGCCTACCGGTAGCTCGGTCTACCGGTAGCCGTAGCCTACCGGTAGCTGCGGCCTACCGGTAGCTCGGACTACGGGTAGTCGCAGCCTATAGGTAGCTCAGCCTACTAGTAGCTCAGCCTATCGGTATCCTTGGCCAACCGGTAGACCTAGCCTACTGGTGACCCCTACGGGTTTTTCTAGTAGCGCCTCCTTTTGCGAAAATTGTTTTGACCCCCTTAAAGCCAATTAATGGTATTTAATTAAATGTTTGGTCATGACTTTAACCACGTTTTGAGGAGTCCTTGGTTAAGGGGATGTGAGTCTGTTTTAACTGCCCCGAAGGGCGGGGATCTTTTAAGTTGCACGTGTGGGGTGGCCCAACCACGTGGTCAACCCACGATCTTGCTCCTTCCGCGGTTCCGAGTTTTTCTCTGTATCTTAACCGTCTAAGGGCGCTGTATCTCAGCCTTTATAGCCTAAATGCTAATATTCTCCCTACGTTTCTTCTTTCTCGATCACCCTGTGCTCGGAATACCCTTCTTCTTGGCGAGTCGTACCTCACCCCACAAAGTTTTCCTAGGTCGCGTTCCGTGGAGCTCCTGCTATCCCTATTTCCAGTTTCCACGGGAGGACTTAAACGAAGATCCTTGATCAATCAAGTAGGGATCTTCTCCTTCATCTCTTCTTTATGTGTATCATGTGGTGTGGGCATACTGTTGTCTCAATGGAAGTTGATGAAACCAAATTAATAAAGATAATGAATGGACCTTTAAAGGATGAAGGGGGGGGGGTGATCGTTGTTCTGCTGTGATCTTTTATGTTGATATTTGATCTGTTTTTTGATCTTTATGTTATTCTGGATGTTTCAATAATCGTAAAATGGAATTGGTTAATTACATATAGTTGGTTAAATAAATTTAAATCCCCATGATCAACCCTTTTATATGATAACCCCAGTTAAAACACAGTGTAATTGAAATCATGGAGTGTGTTAAATCTTTTAAATATGAAAAATACCTGCACGGTCCCGCCTTGTGTGGGTGGTAGTAGTTTGGTTTGGATGTTTTTCCTTCACGGGCCGACTGCGGGTGACTTTATGGTTTTCTTGAATGGGGTCTTAGTTGGTGAGGTGATCTGGGTGGGTATGGGACCCCCTGTTGTTATACTGTGGCTAGTTGTGAATCTGAGGCTGGGTGGTTACTCTGTTTATATCACAAATTGGGGTGGAATCCTCTGTTTTGACACTACCAGTGGCTCTTGGTTTTCCTTTCTTCCTTATGGCTGTCTTGTTTGTGAACGTGCCTGTTAGTTTCCCATTAGCGAAGGGATTTACTCACATTGAACTATTTATGAGATGATAACTTAAACAGGGAAATTGGGATTTGGTTGTTATGTGCCTGTTTTCTGAGGTAGGGGCGCTAGTGCACTTGCTTGTATATGGTTTAGGAGCCATAGGTTGGGATATGTGGTGGCATATATATGTATAACTGTATTTTTTGTGTTTAGTCGCACCCCACCCATATTGGGCACTTACTGTCAGACACCCCATTTCATGGGGAAGGGTTTCCCCCTAGTTAATCTCATTCCTGCTCCCTCTTCCCTCGGCTGTGATGGCTAGAGGCGACCTTAAACCCAAGATTATTTGGGTAGGTTTTGTTTAGTGGGTTGTTATCCCAAGACTCTTTAGGAAGGTTGTTTTCCCAGGTGTCTTCGGGATGAGGCCCAGGTGTGTGCGGGCAGGGATGGATGGTTGTGAGGCCCAGGTGTGTGCGGGCAAGGATGGATGGATATGAGGCCTAGGTGTGTGCGGGCAGTAAGAGTGTGGTAGTGTCAGGACTTTTGCTGTTAGGGAGGAGCAGTTAGCTAGTGGGGGAATGGTGGTGCGGGGTACCCAAATGATTTTGTGTTTTACTATTACCTTACTGCTTGTGTTATTTGGTGAGCGTGGCCGGTGAGTGGGATGGATAGACTCCTTGATAATTGTTGGTTGTCTGCTTCTCATGGGACTTTAGTATGTTCCCCCACCTGTGCACGAGAGCTATAGGTTTTTCCTACTGGGTATACTTTGTATGCTCACCCTACGTTTACTTTCAGGTTGTCAGGAGGACTTCGGAGGCCAGGCGGGACCTTACTATTCTGTACGCTGGAGTTGTTGTTGGTGGATGTTGATTTCTGTTTATCATTGTCCCTTCCTGTATGGTTTTACACTTTGGAGTTCTTGTACTTTTATCAGTTTTATTATTTAAGCATGCATGTAATTTGCTTTCTTTTGAGTTAACTGGTTGTGTTTGGTGTTGACTCATCCTTTCTCCCAATTCTGGTTAACTAAAAAGGGTAATTCCTTCCATATTGTGAAAATGTTATACCCTTGGTGCTAGTCTCCACCCTGGGGCCTACTGGAGGCGGGACTCGGGGGTCATTATCTTGTCTTCGACTTGAAGAAGGAAGGGCGGCGAAGACCTTTTCCACCCCTTCCATCGTCTTGCCGAAGGCGGGTCGTGACAGAATGGTATCAGAGGAAAGGTTGAGGGATAAGATGGATTCTGAAGTTAGGCACAATGAGGATTTCATGGGATGGTAGGGAAACAATGTTAGGCGACCTTGGTTCGTGAAATAGACCAGGGAGGACCGGCTAGGACATGGGATTTTAGGGCCCCCCGTGATCTGATGCAAGGAATCTGAGCCTCTCAAACAACCAAGTGAGACTACATTTATTGCAGGGTAGAGACCCTAGGGAAGGTACATGCATCATACTGATTGTGTTTTTACTTGATTTGGGGCACCTTGGGGAGGAAAATTTAATAATAATAATAGTAATAATTCCCTTGCTACTCGGGCTTAGGCATTCTTTGTTTACCTTGCAGCTATGACACCCTGATGTTATCCACGAGCGACTCGGGTGGTTGAGGCCCAAAAGATCGTGGCAGTTGACCAGCAAAGGGTTGATCGAGATGAGGAGGACGACTTGTGGCAGAGGACCCTGAGCTCCTTCTAGCAACAAACCCTCGAGAAGTACGAGGTCAGCATTTCTAACTCAGTGACGAAGGGATTGCTCGAGGAGCTATCCGTCACCTTCTCTTTGATCCGTGCTCTAAGAGAGTACTGGGTTCTGTTGGCTGTCAGTCAGCTGAGAGGAGCAGTGCGTCAGTGGTGGACGCTTTTCCTGGGAGAGAAGACAAAGGTAGAGGTTCCATGGGCCAGTTTCGAGAAGGAATTTCACGAGGAGTTCCTCTCCTCTACCGCGAAGGCTGAGAAGAGACATGAGTTTCTCTCTCTTCATCAGGGAAGCATGTCGGTTAGGGAGATGGGGATCAAGTTCAAAGATATCTTGTGCTTTTTCCCAAATCTATTTCCAGATGAGGAGTCTCGGGTGAGACAATTAGAGGAGGCACTCCATCCTTATCTTCAGTATGCTGTCACTCCCTTCACTCTTCCAACGTACCTGGTGGTACAGAAGAAGACCGAGATCGTAGAGAGGATGCACTCGAGTGGAGGCACACCGCGAGAGGGGAACCAACTGGGTTCATCAAAGGGGAAGGTGGTCAGCAATAGGTCTCCAGTGACAGGGCCTTCCAGGTTTCGACCAGTGGGGAGTAGGCCTCTATGGTTCCAGTTCTAAGCTTCTGGACCTCACCCCTTTTCCACAGGGGCAGGACCGAAGTGTTTCGCTTGCAGAGTTTTCGGGCACATCTAGAGCAGGTGTCTGACTCGAGCCCCACAAGGTGGAGGTGGGTAGTTCCAGCACCCACCTCAGCAACATCCGTTGCCGGCAAGGCCTTTCCAGCAGCAGCAGCAGGCCCCTATCCCTCTAAGGGACGACCTTGCGGGAGGAGATCGACACCAGGGTGCTCCTCAGGCACCTCGATCGGGGCGTGGTCAGGGAGGTGGTTGACAACAGCAAGGAAGATGATCTGGGTGTGGACAGTTTCACACTGCAGATCTAGTAGATCCGACGGGACCAGAGGTCATTCGAGGTACGATTAGTTTGTTCAGCACTCTTGTTTCTGCCTTGTTTGATTCGGGAGCTTCGCACTCCTTCGTTAAGCCCGAATTATCCCATGCTCTGGGTATGGATGCAGAGAGACTTTTTGTGACCCTAGTGTTAAGAACGCCCGTTGGGGGTCAGACCAGCGTATCTTAACTTTTTCGGGGATGTAGAATGATGGTGGGACCGCATCAGTCCAGTGTAGACCTTCTTTCTTTGCAGATGCAGCAATACGATGTCATCCTAGGCATCGACTGGTTATTCTCCGTGCATGCCATCCTCGACTACTATCGGAGAAGGATTGAATTCTCCGACGAGGATGGACGGCGTGTGGCTTTTTTTGGGGAGCAGAGTTATCGGGAGGGGAGTCAACACGTGGAGCCACTCCTTTCTATGCTGAACAGGATGTCAGTAGAGTCGGCAGACGCAGGAATGATGGATGTCCCAGAGGTTTTAAGATAATTCCCTGATGTCTTTCCTGATAAGGTTATGACCCTACCCCCTCAACGTGAGGTTGATTTTGGGATAGACTTACAACCTGGTGCCTGCCCGATCTTGATGGATCCATATCATATGACACCTTCTGAGTTGCGGGAGTTGCGAATTCAGATTTATGATTTGATGAAGAAGGGATTTGTTCGACCCAGCGTGTCACCGTGGGGTGCTCCAGTTTTGTTTGTAAACAAGGCAGATGGTAGTATACAACTGTGCATGGACTACCGGAGGTTGAATCAGGTGACGATAAAAAATCGTTACCCCCTCCCAAGGATAGATGACCTTTTCGACCAGCTAAGGGGAGCAGGTTGGTTCTCTAAGATCGATCTGCGGTCTGGATACCACCAGTTTAGAGTGAAGGAAGGTGATATATCGAAGACAAATTTTAGGTGTAGATATGGCCACTTTGAGTTCATGGTCATGTCGTTTGGCGTTACAAATGCACCAGCTACGTTCATGAACCTCATGAACTCTGTTTTCCGAGAGTTTCTGGACCAGTTCATTGTGGTGTTCATCGACGACATCCTTGTCTACTCAAGATCAGAGGAGGAGCACGTTGAGAATCTTAGGACAGTTTTGGGAGTCCTAAGACACCACCATATTTATAGGAAATTGTCTAAGTGTAAGTTATTATTGTGGGAGGTACATTTCCTTGGACACGTAGTGTCTCAGAAGGGAATAACAGTAGACACGTCAAAAGTCTAGATAGTCGTTTCATGGACAGCACCCAAGAATGTGGCGGAAATTCGTAGTTTCCTGGGTTTGGAAGGATATTACTGGAGGTTCGTGCCTGACTTCTCTCGAGTTGCAGTGCCATTGACAGCTTTAACTAGGAAGGACCAAGACTTCGTGTGGAGCGACCAGTGCCAGACAACTTTTGGCTACCTAAAGGAGAAGCTGGTTAGTGCTCCAGTGCTCAGACTACCAGAGGAAGGGGTGTTGTTTGAGGTGTTCTGTGATGCTTCTGGCCTTGGGTTAGGATGTGTGCTGATGTAGCAGTGAGGAGTGATCTCTTATGGGTCTAGGCAGTTATGTACTCATGAACGTAACTATGCCACCCACGATCTGAAGCTTGCGACCGTAGTGTTCGCATTGAAGTTGTGGCAACATTATCTCATTGTAGAGCACTTTGTGGTCTTCTCAGATCACAAGAGCTTGCATTATGTCTTTTACCAGCGAGATATGAACTTGCGGTAGTGGAGATGGGTTGAGTTCCTCCAAGATTACAACTTTGAGATCTCTTATACTAAGGGAAAGGGAAATGTTTTGGTCGATGCCCTGAGTAGGAAGTCACAGAAGGAAGTAGTTCATAAGTCTACAGATGCTTGGAGAGTGATGGAAGAGTTAGCGGCCTTGCATTTGGATGTAAGGGTGGAAGGTGGAAGAGGTTATCTGTTTCAGATGAATGTAGTTCCCTCCTTAGTGGTGCAGGTGGAGGAATCTCAGTGGGGGGACTCGGAGGTGGAAGTGATGCGAGATCGCGTTTATCAGGGAAATGCTCCTGAGGGATGGTCGGAGGATAGTCAGCATCAGGTTCTTTTCTGTGGGAGGATTTTTGTTTCGGAGGTGATACGTGAAGGTATTCTCCGTGAGTTCCATGGATCAGCTTTAGCAGTGCATCCTGGGGTCTCAAAGATGTACCAAGGCCTGAGGGGATAGTTTTGGTGGCCCGGGGTAAAGCGGGCAGTGGCAAAGTTCGTGGCTAAGTGCCTAGTGTGTCAGCAAGTGAAGTCTGAACACCGTTTTCATGGAGGGTTGTTACAACCGTTAGATGTTCCTGAGTGGAAGTGGGATGGAATCTCGATGGAATTTGTCACAGGGCTACCCAGGGCTCAGGGAGGCTATGATGCCATCTGGGTAGTGGTGGATCAGTTGATGAAATCGGAACACTTCTTGGAGATTAAGGAGTCCAGCCCGGTAAGCACCTTAGCCCAGAGGTAAGTCGATGAGGTAGTGTGGTTGCACGGGATTCCGAGGTCTATTGTCTTCGATCGAGACACTAGGTTTACCTCACAAGTCTGGAGGGGATTACAACATACCTTTGGCACCCATCTACGCCTTAGCACTGCTTTCCACCCTCAGACGAATGGGAAAATAGAACGAACGATCTAGACGTTGGAAGACATGCTGCGGGCATGTGTTCTAGATTTTGGGGGATCATGGGTACAACACTTGCCTCTAGCGGATTTTTCTTATAAAAACAGCTTCCACTCCACTATTAGTATGACACCGTTTGAGGCCTTTTATGGAATTCCGTATCGTTCACTCATTTGCTGGACTAAGGTTAGAGAAGAAGCTGTTCTTGGGCCAGAAGTGGTGCAGGGCACCACTGAGAAGGTTCAGCTCGTGCGTGAAAGGATGAAGGTAGCCCAGGACTGGCAGAAGTCTTATGCCTATCGTATTAGGAGGCCCTTGGAGTTAGAGGTTGGGAATCATGTGTTCTTGAAGGTTTCACCTCGACATGGGAAGCGAAGGTTTGGGAAGGGGAGTAAGCTCTCCCCTAGGTTCATCGGACCTTTCGAGGTGTTGGGACGAGTTGGTGAGGTGGTGTATCAGCTGGCGCTTCCACCTCAGTTGGAGAAAGTTCACAACGTCTTTCACATCTCCCAGCTTCATTGATATCTACACAACGACTCCCATGTCATCGATTGGGGAGAATTAGATGTGGAAGAGGATGCGACCTTCATAGAACAACCGATCAAGATTGAGTATCGTAAGGAGAAGGTGCTTCGTGGATGAAACATCCCATTGGTTCATGTGTTGTGGAGGCATGGTGGCCTAGAAGAGAGCACTTGGGAGAAGGCCTACTGGTAGCTCGGCATACTGGTAGCAGGCCTACTGGTAGCTCGGCCTACCGGTAGCTCGGTCTACCGGTAGTCGTAGCCGACCGGTATCTGTGGCCTATATATAGCTCGGTCTACCGGTAGCCGCAGTCTACCGGTAGCTCGGCGTACCGGTAGCTCAGCCTACTGGTAGCCTCGGCCAACCGGTAGACCTAGCCTACTGGTGACCCCCATGGGTTTTTCCAGTAGCTCCTCCTTTTGCGCAAATTTTTTTGACCCCCTTAAAGGCCATTAATGGTATTTAATTAAATATTTGGTCATGCCTTTAGCTACGTTTTGAGGAGTCCTTGGTTAAGGGGGTGTGCGTCTATTTTAACCGCCCCGAAGGGCGGGGATCTTTTAAGTTGCACGTGTGGGGTGGCCCAACCGTGTGGTCAACCCACGATTCTGCTCCTTCCGTGGTTCCAAGTTTTTCTCTGTATCTCAATCATCCTAGGGTGCTGTATCTCAGCATTTATAGCCTAAAGGCTAATATTCTCCCTACGTTTCTTCTTTCTCGATCACCCTGCACTCGGAATACCCTTCCTCCTGGCGAGTCGTACCTCACCCCACAAAGTTTTCCTAGGTCGCGTTCCATGGAGCTCCTACTACCCCTGTTTCCAGTTTCCACGGGAGGACTTAAAAAACGATCCTTGATCAATCAAGTAGGGATATTCTCCTTCGTCTCTCCTTTCTGTGTATCATGAAGGGTGGGCATACTTTTGTCTCTGTGGAAGTTGACGAAGCAAACTTAATAAATATAATGAATGGACCTTTAAAGGATGAAGGTGGGGGGGTGTGATCGCTGTTCTGCTATGATCTTTTATATTGATCTTTGATCTGTTTTGTGATCTTTATGTTGTTCCGGATGTTTAAATAACCGTAACATAGAATTGGTTAATTATG
Organism: Viscum album; assembly: GCA_963277665.1. NCBI lineage: Eukaryota > Viridiplantae > Streptophyta > Magnoliopsida > Santalales > Viscaceae > Viscum > Viscum album. Next base: position 631,123,915 of record OY728138.1, on the reverse strand, counting down.
TATACTCGATTAAATAAATTGAAAGCCCCAGAATCAACCCTTTTATGTGATAACCCCGGTTAAAACATAGTGGAATTGAAATCATGGAGTGTGTTAAATCTTTTAAATCTAAAAAATACCTGCACGAGCCCGCCTTGTGTGGGTGGTAGTAGTTTGGTTTGGATGTTTTTCCTTCACGGGCCGATTGTGGGTGACTTTATGGTTTTCTTAAATGGGGGCTTAGTTGGTGAGGTAATCTGGGTGGGGATGGGATCCCCTGTTGTTATACTGTGGCTAGTTGTGAATCTGAGGCTGGGTGGTTACTCTGTTTATATCACGAATTGGGGTGGAATCCTCTATTTTGACAGTACCGATGGCTCTTGGTTTTCCTTTCTGCCCAGGTGTGTGCGGGAAGGAAGAGCGTGGTAGCGTTAGGACGTTTTCCCTTAGGGAGGAGCATCTAGCTAGTGCTCGAATGGTGGTGAGGGGTACCCAAATGATTTTCTGTTTTACTATTACCTTACTGCTTGCGTTATTTGGTGAGCATGGCCAGTGAGTGGGATGGATAGACTCCTTGATACTTGTTGGTTGTCTGCTTCTCACGTGACTTTAGTATGTTCCCCCACTTGTGCACGAGAGCTATAGGTTTTTCCTACTGGGCATACTTTGTATGCTCACCCTACGTTTACTTTCAGGTTTTCAGGAGGACTTCAGAGGCCGTGTAGGACCTTACTAGTCTAGACACTGGAGTTGTTGTTGGTGGCTGTTGATTTCTGTTTAGCATTGTCCCTTATTGTATGGTTTTACACTTTGGAGTTCTTGTACTTTGATCAGTTTTATTATTTAAGAATGCATGTAATTTTCTTTCTTTTGAGTTACCTGGTGGTGTTTGGTGTTGACTCATCCTTTCTCCCAATTCTGGTTAACTAAAAAGGGTAATTCCTTCTATATTGTGAAAATGTTATACCCTTGGTGCTAGTCACCACCCCGGGGCCTACTGGAGGCGGGACTCAGGGTTCATTATCTCATCTTCGACTTGAATAAGGAAGGGCAGCGGAGACCTTTTCCACCCCTTCCATCATCTTGCCGAAGGTGGGTCGTGACATTTATGGGTGGGAATCATTCTTTCCGCACGCCAGTTACAGTTCTTGTGGACGAGAGGCATTCATACCTCAGGCCAGTGATGATTATACGTATGTGAGAAGCATGGAAAAGAGGCGTGTTTACCTCGTGCCAGTGATAACCTATATCTATGTACTTGTACCTCTGGGGATTTTTCAGAATACTAGCCATGAGCTGAAGTAGGTAGACTCGCCAGGTGTCCTTCCGGAACCTGAGTGGGAGGATTGTTTATTTCTTTACTTTACTTACTTGCAGTTTACTACACACTGTTTATTCTGCGAACACCTCTTTGGATTACACGTAGACATCGTTGGTGGTGGCCTACTGAGACTTGTCACACACCCTACCCGGGCAGCCTCCTTGGCACCCATGTAGACTTTAATGCTGCAGGTACTAGCAGGGGAAAGGGCCCTGCATCTGGTTGTTGATATATATATATTCTAGCTGGAGTTCTAGAGTAGAGGACTGACCTTGGCTAGAGATGCTCGTGGAATACTTTTGTTCTCTTTTTGTATTATTGTATATCATGGTTTACATCTATTTCCATTGTATTGGCATGAAATACATCCATTTTGTATCAGACACTACCTATGTGGCTTTTTTATATTTATCAGGGTTTTCCTTCTTCTGTTGGTTGGTTTGTATGTTTCCCTTTTTCTATTGTTTATCCATTGGTTGTGCTTCTGCTATTTTTATTACTTTTCTGCTATACCGCTGTGTACTCTGACATGGGGGCATTGTCTCCCCACTGATTTACTATTACCCCCCCCGCTGCTATTTGGCATCCCCTGGCCTATGGGCAGACGAGCCAAGGGTCATGTGGCCGACCAGGCTCGGGGCTCGGGTTGAGGGGAAGCCGGGTCCGGGATATCACAAAGTGGTATAAGAGGTTTCTTTCTTTCTTTATTTACTATTTGGAGATGAAAGACTTGGAGACTGGGAACGCTTAGGGACTTATCCATGAGCCATGCTTGGGCATCACGAACCCATGTATGGGGTGTGGGCTGAGTTTCCTATTTTATGTTGTTGTTGATTCTGCTATTTACTGTTGATACCGTTTCACCGTTGGGTGCTTCACATGTTTTGTGATGTTATTGAGATTTTCAATGTTGGAATTTGGATTTCATGGTTCGACCCGATGAAATGAGGGTTATGAATTAGAACATGCATCACGATAGGCACAATATGATTAGGCCATGCATGTTGCCATGCCACATTTAAATTTTCAGCAAGCATTTCTTGTTGTTTATTTCCATTCCTTGTTAATATGTGTGAAACTATGCTAACCCTTCTTGTAGGTTATGAATTAAGGAATGATGTGGTTTTAGTGGGTGTCACTTTTTGGTTCATAAGGTGTATGGGCCCTTATGGATCAGAAAATGACATTCCAACTAAACCAATCATTTTCTTTAAAGGAAATACCAACACTTGATTAGAATAGGTAAATGAGAAATGACATCCAAGTGTGTGTCATTTTCAGTTCATGAGGATTATGAGCCCTTATGGTCTTGGAAATGCCATGTCACTGGATTAAGTTAAATTAGAACAGTTGTAGGTTTTACTAAGAAATGTTATGGGTGTGGATAGGTGATCATAGAGATAGGAAGGCTTAGTACATATCCTTGCTTCTAGAGTTCAACCTTTAATTTGTTGGTTTATTCTTTTGAGACGTTTGTTTGGAATTGTAGCACTATGCCTCTGAGACGTCCTCTAGTCACGCATGCTGAAGGCAGCGACGATCACGTTTCTGAGGTGGTGGGCCCTGAGCTACCAGTTGATCTTCCTGTCGAGCCACCCGTGGCTCCTCTTGTTATTCCTGAGATGGGCGCCGATGCCTAGTTCCGTGAGAGATTCTTGCGTATGATGCAAAGTATGCAAGGTGGAGTGCGACCTGCCCCGAGTATGGTAGAGTTGACCCGCAAGTTTCAATCTTAGAATCCTCCTACATTTACGAGAGATGGTGGACCACTTGCTGTGGATTCCTGGTTGGAAGCTATTCTGACCATCTTCGGGCACCTTGAGACGCCTCCAGAGCGGAGGGTCAAGCTCGCAACTTATATACTACGTGGTTCATCCAGGAGGTGGTGGGATGTCATCACCCAGTCGGGATAGCAAAGAGATATGATCTGGACTGATTTCTAGACCATCTTCTATGATTATTTCTTTCCCCCGAATTTGAGGGATGACAGAGCTAGGGATTTTTTGAATCTACAGCAATGGACCATGATAGTCATGGAATATTTGTCTCGTTTCACTAAGTTACAACGTTTTTCTCCTACACTAGTTGCTGATGATCTCACGGATGCTAGGAATTTTGAGGATGGGATGTGTTACGCCATCCGGTCATAGGTTAACATGTTCAGGGTGACAACTATTTCATAGATTGTCAATCAAGATTTGATCATAGAGAGGAAATTGAGAGAATCGGATAGTCTGAACCATGGTGGTTCAGCACCTAAGGGTTCTAGTGGATCTGCTTCTGGGAATAAGCGGCATTTTGAGGACTCTCATGGTGTCAATGGTGGTCAGACCCTTTTTTCAGGTGGTACTCCTATCTGTCACCAATGTGGGGTGCCAGGACATATGAGGAGGAAGTGTACGCGAAATCCAGTGGAGTACATAGGTTGTGGTAGGTTGGGTCATCTCCACCGTTTATGCAGGAATTTTCCCCCAGGGCCCAGCGAGCAGGGATCTATACCTACTCCACGATTTGGTGCTGGATCGGCAGGATCACATCAGTCAGGCAGATGGAATAGAACCGGTCGATTAGGCCATGGCGACAGTCGAGGCAGAGGTACTCAGGTGTATGACTCTCAGCACCAGCAGCGTGGGTCTGATCAGGGTAGCCAGGCCGTGACCTAGGGCCGTGGTACCATCCAGTTGTATGCAGTCGAGCCTATGCCACAGAAGTAGTACGCCGGACCATCTACTATACGAGGTACGATTCTAGTTTCCTTTACATTAGTATCTTCTTTGTTTGATACATGGCTTCTCACTCTTTTATATCGGAGGCGATTATTGTAAGTTTGAGCCTCTACGTTGAGTCATATCATGGAATGATCACGTTAGATACCCCATTAGGTATCCATTCAGAGGGCATTCGTTGTTGTCAGAATTTTCCCCTTGAGGTGGGTGGTTACCTTTTTATGTGGAACCTGTATGTTCTGGATATGACAGGTTTTGATGTAATAATCAGGATGGACTGGTTAGTTCCCTATAGATCCCGAATTGACTGCTATCGTCGGAGGGTGGCGTTTACGTCACCAGAGGGCAACACAAATATGCATAAGGGATAATGGGATCTTAGTGCGACACGAGCAGGATGGGAACACCAGATCTTAGGTGGTGTCACATCACAGTTTTCCAGTATTTATCTCGATGACTAAGGGTTACAACCCTATGTTTATCCTCCGGTGGTGGAGCATTTAAGTGATGTCTTTCCTGATGATTTCTCTGGTCTACCTCCAGTTCAAGAGGTGGAGTTTACTATTGATCTTATACCAGGAGCAGAACCAGTGAAAATTCCTCCTTACAGGATGGAACCTAAGGAACTCCTGGAGCTCAAGAGTCAGCTGGAGGACTTGGAAGAAAAAGGCTTTATACGTCCCAGTACTTCTCCTTGGGGATCACCGGTTCTCTTTGCCAAGAAGGAAGATGGTACACTTTGTCTATGCGTAGATTATCGTAAGTTAAATCAGCTGACTATTAAGAATCTGTATCCTTTACCTCGAATTGATGACCTCTTCGATTAGATCCGAGGAGCGAAGGTGTTTTCAAAGATAGATTTGAGGTCGGGCTATCACCAGGCGCGTTTTAGGACTTCATACATACCTCGCACGACATTCAGGAGTAGGTATGGTCTCTATGAGTACCTAGTCATGCCGTTTGGGCTTACGAATGCACCTACAATGTTTATGGCTCTTATGAATCATATTTTTCACCCTTACCTTGATTATTTTTTGGTTGTATTTGTGGATGATATCTTAGTCTATTCACGCTCGAGACACGACCATGAAACCCATCTTGAGATCATACTGAATACACCAAGAGAGCATCAGCTTTATGCTAAGCTCAGTAAATGCCACTTTTGGATAAATAAGGTTCACTTCCTGGGTTACATTATATCTGAGTCTGGAGTTTCAGTTGACCCTGAGAAGGTGAGTGCTGTAATTTCTTTAGAGAAGCCCAAGAATGTCATTGATATCAGGAGTTTCTTGGGGTTTTCTGGATATTATAGGCGGTTCATTCAGGACTTTTCACACCTAGCAGCACCGCTTACAGCTTTGACCAAGAAGGAGGTGAGATTCGATTAGTCAGAACCTTGTGAAGTATATTTTCAGGAACTGAAGGGCAGGCTAACTTCATCACCGATACTAATCTTTCCGGAGTCAGGTAGAGCTTATACGGTCTATTGTGATGCGTTAGGTATCGGGATTGGAGCTGTCTTGATACTGGACGAGCTAGTCATTGTGTATGGTTCTCATCAGTTAAAGGCTCATGAACGGAATTATCCAATGCATGACCTCGATCTCGCAGCAGTTGTACATGACTTACGCTATTGGAGACACTATTTTTTAGGAGATCATTTTGTGGTATACAATGACCAAAAAAGCCTCAAATATATCTTCAATCAGCGGGATCTAAATCTCAGGAAACATAGGTGGGTTGAGTACCTGCAATCCTTTGATTTAGAATTGGCCTACACTCCTGGGAAAGGAAATTCAGTAGCCGATGCGCTGAGTCGGAAAACTCAGTCACAAGTGGTTCGGGAATCTAATGAGGAGTGGAAGCTGATGGCCCTATTTTCAGAGATGCACGTTGAGGTTCAGGATGGCCAGGGTCAAACTGTTCTCTCAACCTTAGTGGTGACATCTACTCTTTTGGAGCGGGTCAGGGAAAGACAGTTATCAGATCTAGAAGGCCTTAATCTATGAGAAAGTGTTGCTGATGATGCCTCTACATATTGGACCGTGGATGAAGGTGATACTTTATTGTTCCATGGGCGTGTATGGGTCCCAGTAAACATTAGAGAGGAGCTGGTGAGGGATTTACATGCCTCAACATGGACAGTTCACCCAGGAATCACCAAAATGTATCATGATTTTCGAAGACAGTACTGGTGGCCTAACATGAAGCGGGAGATATCCAGTTTTATCACGCATTGTTCCACCTGTCAGCAGCTGAAGGCAGAACATCAGCATCCGGCAGGTCTTTTATAGCTTTTTTCCATTCCAGAGTGGAAATGGGATGATGTTTCTATGGACTTTGTAACCAGTCTAAGCAGGTCACCTCATGGAAATGATGTAGTATGGGTTATCGTCGACCGTCTGATGAAGGTCGTGCATTTCTTACCTGCACGGGAGACCTTCACGGTTGATGCAGTATGTCAAGGAAATAGTACGCCTTCATGGGGGCACCTCGTTCTATTGTCTCGGACAGAGATCCTCATTTTACATCTCGGTTCTGGTAGGGTTTACAGAAGGCTTTGGGTACACAGGTACTTTTGAGCATGACCTATCACCCGCAGACTGATGGACAGACCGAGCAGACTATACAGGTACTAGAGGATATGTTACGTGCATGTGTTCTCGATTTTGGAGGTTCATGGGAGAAACACATTCCTCTTTTCAAGTTCTGTTATAAAAATATCTTCCAGGATACCATTGAGATGGCTCCCTATGAATCCTTATATGGTAGGCGTTGTCGCTCGCCTTTGTGCTGGATTGAAGCAGGGGAGGCAACTGTTCTAGGACCACGTCTTGTGCAGGAGACTACAGAGCAGATACAGCTTATTAGGAAGCGTATGCAGATAGATCAGTCTAGATAGCAGTCCTATGCTAACAAGAACCGAAGACCTCTTGAGTTCAAGGTTGGGAACTGGGTTTTCTTGAAGGTCTCACCCAGGTTGGGGAAAAGATGTATATGGAAATAGGTTAAGCTTTCACCAAGGTTTGTAGGACCCTTTGAGGTGATGAAGCGGATCAGACCAGTAGCTTACCAGCTTGCACTTCCATAGAGATACTAGGCTATGCATGATGTTTTTCATGTATCTCAGCTACGCTGGTACTTTTCAGATCCGACTCATGTTTTTCAGCCTGATGAGGTTGAACTAGATATGGATGCTTCCTTCGAGGAGTATCCGATGCGAATTGTTGAACAAAGTGTGAAGAAACTTCGTGCCAGGTCTGTTCCTCTTGTATGGGTGCTATGGCAGCACGACCGGGTACAAGATGAGACCTGGGAGCGGGAGACTGATATACGTTCTCAATGGCCAGATCTTTTCATTGATGACATCTCAGTACCCTCAGAAGGCCAACTCGGGGACGAGTTTCTTTAAGGAGGGGAGGTTTTAACGACTCAAATCTTTGGAAAAGGTACAGATTGTTAGTTTTGCATTAAAATCTTTCCTTTAATCTTGTGTGATGTGTGTAACATCCTAAGGTAGGTCCAGGGAGTGTACGGGGTTGGTTCGGAGCACGGTAGTTTGAGAAATGGACTTGAAGATAGTGGCGCATGGCCTGCGCACGGCTTGCGCATGGTTTCAGACAAACCGTGGGGCCTTTGGTCTGGATGCAGGGAGGGGTGCACGGCTTGCGCACAGTTTGGGTAAACTGTGCGCCTAAACCATTCGGCCCTTGGTCAGAAGGCAATGAGGTGCGCACGGTTTGCATATGGTTTGGTAAACCGTGCGCCTAAACCGTGCGACTCTGTTCTGAGTAAAAATTATCATTTTTACCTTAAATTCTATTTAAGCCTAATCTTTTCTTTCTTCCTCCAGCAGACAAAACCAGAGGGGAGCTTTCTTTTTGAGCTCCAAACACTCTCATCTCTCAATCTCTTCCCGTTTCTTCATCCGATGACCGTTATTCGATCCGTTGAAGGCATTGGATCACCATCGGTAAGGCTTACCTCATGCACCCCTCTTTCCTCGGTAAATCTTGCCTTATGTCTTGTTATTTTGATGCAGTCTCATATTCCCTATTTCCAGGGCATTGGACTGGAACTCAGATCTCTTCCAACCTACTGTGAATTTGAGGTCGATATCAAGCGAGCCTACACCTACAACTTTAAGGTAGGTGGTCACGTGGTTTCCACTTTGGGTTTTCGCCTTTTTGAATTATTATCATCGTGCTATGGTTTGTCTTCCGTCAAACCCCATATTTATATTGATTGCTTCATGTCTAAATGACCCGTGTGGTATGAGATTGATGAATATAACCTGGATAGGGCGCTTAGATGAGGTATGGACTGGGTAAGGTCAACCATGGGTGTTATTCCTTGAGATTTGTCCCTTTTTCACCTTTTGACCTTAAAGATATGTCTTGAAAGGCATTTTCTATGTTAGTTGAATGATATGGTTTGGTTAGAGGTTGTCTAGGATGAGACAGCCTGAACCCTTTAATGAATTGAGATGTATTTTTTCCTTTTAATGTGATTGGGAAATGTCATGCCTTGTTAATATGATATGATATAAGATGGACTGCCTTATATATTGTGATGTGAATAGTCATTCCTTACTGTGTTGACATGCTTGTGATAACCCGTGTGTGGGTGGGAAGAATTCTTACCCCGTGCCAGATGAATCTCCATGTGTGGGCGGAAAGCATTATTACTCCGTGCCAGTTGAATATTTGTGTAATAGGACGAGAATCATTTATACCTCGTGCCTATATCTCCTTTATGGGTGGGAAGCATTCTTTCCCCACGCCAGTTACAGTGCTTGTGGACGAGAGTCATTCATACCTCGGGTCAGTGATGATTATACATATGTGAGAAGCATGCATGAGAGGCATGTTTACCTCGTGCCAGTGATAACCTACATCTATGTACTTGTACCGATGGTGATTGTTCAGAATACCAGCCATGAGCTGAAGCAGGTAGACCCACCAGGTGTCCTTCCAGAACTTGAGCGGGAGGGTTGTTTATTTCTTTGCTTTACTTACTTGCAGTTTACTACACACTGTTTATTCTACGAGCACCTATTTGGATTACACGTAGACATCATTGGTGGTGGCCTACTGAGAATTGTCTCACACCCTACCCGGGCAGCCTCCTTGGCACCCGTGTAGACTTTACTGCTGTAGGTACTAGCAGGGGAAAGGGCCCTGCGTCAGGTTGTTGATATATATATGTTCTAGCTAGAGTTCCAGAGCAGAGGACTGAGCTTGGATAGAGATGCTCATAGACTACTTTTGTTCTCTTTTTGTATTACTATATAGCATGGTTGCCATCTATTTCCATTGTATTGGCATTCCATGCATCCATTTTGTATCAGACACTGCCTATGTGGCTTTTGTATATTTATCAGGGTTTTCCTTCTTCTGTTGGTTGGTTTGTATGTTTCCCTTTTTCTCATGTTTATCCATTGGTTGTGCTTCTACAATTTTTATTACTTTTCTGCTATACCGTTGTGTACTCTGACATGGGGGTACATTCTCCCCACGGATTCACCGTTACACCCCCGCTACTAGTCCGCAACCCCTAGCCTATGGGGAGACGAGCCAGGGGTCTTGTGGCCAACCGGGCTCGGGGCTCGGGTTGAGGGGCAGCCGGGTCCGTGACGTCACAAAAACATTATTATAAAGAGTTATAAATTAAATATCCTTCAAAAGACATAAAGTTTTAAAAAAGGGGATGTGAAAATACATTGAAGACTTTTACATTATAAAAAATAATTTATAATCGAGACATGAAAAAACATACCATTTTCAAAAATGGGTAGTGAAAATAGATTAAAATATTTTAATTTAAAAAAGAACCTTTAATAACTGAACCTTGAAAAATACATAAAGTTTCCAAAAAGGGGAATTGAAAATACTTTGAAAACTTTTACTTTAAAAAAAACATTGAATAATAGAATCTTGTATTATGGATACAATTTTTATCAAAATAAAATATGTAGTGGATGATAAAACTTTTTATTTTGAAAAAATGGATTTTTTTTTGGAAATTTTGAAAAAACCTTTTTAAAAACACACATAATTGAAAAGATGGATAAAAATTTGTTTTAAAATGTATAATGGGGAATAAAAGGATCATTATAGATAAAAAAATTTGAGTTTCTCATATGGAATGTATAACTTTTTTGGGAAGTAAAAACATGGATATGAATGAAAAATACAATAAAATAAATGAGAATTAACCTTAACAAAAATTAATTTTAAGAAAATAATAAAATCATTAAGGAATAATAATTTTTTTTAAAACATGATTTAACTATAATATATGGTGGAAATATATCCTATAATTATCATAGTTTTAGATATATCGATCTTCAAAAATAATAGACAAAGAAGAGTTATTTTGACGTAAGAAAGATATTTGAGTCATTAAAATCCCTAAAAAAATTTATAACTTCTAAATAATAACCCCATGAGAAATATGACATGAAATTTAACATTTAATATCATTAAATATAAGATACTAATGATATAAAATCACAATGGGGTGGTAAGTACACCATAAAAATGTAACCATGGTGTATAATAGAAACTTTTCTCAATGAAAGGAAATTGAGATGAAAACCCTTAGCTTGTTTCCTTGCTTAGTGGATCACACTCTAACCTCCTATAAAAAAAATAACTAAATTAATATCCTTTTGTATAAAATTAATCATAAATATTAACATTTTATAATAATTATTATAAATTTTTTATCACGAGTACATTAATTAGTTATAGTGTATTATGACCATCAAGTGTCAATAACATTAATTATTTTTGTGCATGTAAAATAATTTTTATATAATTACTCATCATTTGATACAAAGTATAATATTGATATATCATTTAATATTATATAATATATAAATTATATTAATTTAAAATTTTCTTATTTAATTCCACATGTTTTTTAGTTATGTTATATGATGACCAAATTTATAACCACTTATTTCTATGATTTTAGAAAATGAAAATGATACATTAATAATAAGTAATATACTTAATATAATATTTTAATAACCATATAGAAAACATGAATTTATTATTACATCATAATAATATTATTTTTCACATTCCCATAGTCATCCATAATCATTTTTAAGGCATTGTTCATATAGGAGGTTAAACTGAGCCAAACTTGAACATAATTTAAATCATTTCATGTGTATGGTTAAGGAGGTGTTTCTTTTGAAACAATATTATAATGATATAGTCATAATGATATTATTTTTATATTTATTTGATGGTGAACTAGTCTTGAATATTTTTGGATAAATAATGTAAAACTAGAAAAAAACAAAAAAATGATTCTTCATGCAGGTGGAAGTCCGTGAACACACACAATTTATGTTCCTTTGTTTTTCTAGGTGAATCAAAATGAATAAATAAGGGTTATACCAATAATACAATAAAATATAAGTATGTTGGCGACTTGATTTTTCCTTGGAAGTTCCTTTGAAATTTAAGGGATTAAGCTAAATATGAGTGAACAGGGGATTATGTTTTGGTTAGAGGGTTCTAGGGAGAGTAAAGTTATATATTTTAAAGGAAAAAATTCTATAGATATGTTTTTTAATGGATGTAAGTGATCCCCTTTTACAAGGGAGGAAAAGGGAACTTTTGGAAACTCCATTTATATTTTAATAATGTCTTAACACTATTCCAAGGTCAATGGATCCAAATATTATAAATGATGGAGTTTGGGGTATGGTTATGTATATTAATGATAAAAAAAGTGTTTCTTAAAATGTTTTAAACATATTATTGGAGTTTTACTATTAAGTTTTTACATTTTAGTCTTTTACTTTTAAACTAGTTAACTAGTTTTTAACTAAGTGGTTTTTTGTTTTATTAAACAAATAACATAACCAATACAACCAAATTTTAACGTGATGGAACTAAAATTAACAACTATTTAATCCAATATAATTTCTAAATATTATCAAATTATCTTTTAATTTAAAACATATAATGTGTAGAAAAAGCTATTTTAGTATAAAAAAACCTTTTTGTCCATCATGGATTTTTAATCTTATTTAGTATTGATTACCAACTAAAAGAGTGTTAATATTTTTATTTATGTGTTTATACATAATATTAGATTATTTATTTATTTATTTTTTAATTTAATTGATTATATAGAAACTTTTTTATATTAATAAAAGAATAATCTTAAAATAATCATTTCACTATTATCTATGGTAATTAACATTACTCATAGTAATCTAAATTTTATACCTAAAAATGAAATTGTCCATATTAAATAGTATGAAAATTATTATCTAAAATATAATAATTATTTTATTAAATCAACTTTCTATGTGTAGCGAAATTAATATTATATTTAGCTCACATATCACGTAAAAACCCGTTTATTAAAAAATATATTTTTAAGCAAAAAAATTATGATTAGGAAATAATTATAAATTCCCTTGATTCTGATTAAATTAATATAATTATTATAATTAAAATAGTATTAATTTTATAATAAAATAAATAAAAAACTTCATTTCATCATGTTATAATTAATTAATCGAAACAGTAAAAAATAGTTTTCATTAAAACACTACATAAATTTCCAAAAATGTTGAGAATGAGTTTATAAATTCATTATAGTATTTTCAAATTCTTTATCATACTTTAGAATATAAAATCTTATAATAAATGATTTCGAAAACTTCTAATTCATATAATATTGGTGGTATTAACAAAATCTATATTTCCAATATTATCTTAAAAACCAATTATTTTGGAAAAATCTCAAAAATACATCCTAATCTATTTTTTTCCCAGAATCAAAAAATGAATTTTAATTTATCAAATTTAAATTTTAAAATTTGTAAATTTAGTTTTTTTAAAAGTAAAAAATTTAATATAAATAAAATGACTTTTATTGAAAATAACTTTTTCAATATTAACCCATTCTAATTATTTACCTTCTAAAGGTAATAACTATTAATGGATTTCTATTTTAGTTTTTATTATATATTTTTTAATAATTACTTTTTAATTTGTTGTGTTTTTTATGGTTTATCCTATGAAATATGTTATATAATATAGTATATATTTTAAAGGATTCAAAATCTCATATTGTTACATTCTACCCCTTAAATAAATTTCATCTTTGCAATTTTAGTTATCATTTACTAAACTAAGAAGCTAAGGGATTTATAAGAAACTCATGATATATCTTTTACTAAGATATCCAACTAACCTATCCTTGGTAAAAATATGAAACTATTTATCCCAAATATGCTTCTTAGAAGTTTTTAGGAACATATATTTCACAAATTCATTTTCATGAATCTCTTTCCAACTAAATACCATAACCAATAAGTTCATGATCAAATTAGTGTAAACAATCAAATGAATTTGAAAACTAAATCATATGGTGACTTCTCCAATGAAGACTTCATTTCAAATCGTGATATTTTCACTTCTATTAGGAAAAAATTTGTTCATACTATAACCATGTTAATTCAATCTTGTGTACATTAAGTTGGGTTATCATATACTTCTCAATATAATCCCTCAATATAACTATGAAATAAATCCTTAATACTTGTTTTAAAAGTGTATATGATCAAAAAAATAATATCCAATGGGTGTTTAAAACTAAGTGTACAATCATATGCCCACTTCTCATGCATCAGGGTGATGATCGAGTCAATGCTCAACCTACCCTTTTCAGCATGATTACCACTAGGTGCATCTATTCAAAAACCACATCCAATTATAGTTTTCTTAAAGGGATGAATTTATAAGAAAAACTATCTACTCTTGACTTAAACAATACCTCCAGATATCATCTTATATATATACCCATCTCCAGGGTTTCCAATTTGGTTCTCTAACTATAACAGAAAAGGTAACTTAACTAATATGCAAAAATAACTAAACACTACTCTGATACCAAGTATAGAAACCCAAGATAAACTCAACATAAATAATACATTAATATTAGTATTTATATTATAAAACTCACAAAAAAATTCTTAACCCATAAACCTAAAGGTTTAGTGTCTGTGAAATTAGCTACATAAACATCATATTTTATTACATCTACAAACACTTATCCACAATGGTGATCCTTTGGACCAAACCTATATGTATCACATTATATAATAATATTCAAAACCTAAGTATTAGAATCATAATAAAGTGGTGATCTTAAACACTTGGTAAGGGAAAAGACACATCATAATTTATTAGATCATAAACATGAAGAAGAATATGAGAAGGATATAATATCTTAATAAAAGATCAAAACAACATGGATGATAACCATATATGATGATGAAGAAACATAATATATAAAAAATATTGTTAAGGAATCATAAAATATATAACCAAGATCTAAACACATATCAAAATTCATATAACACGTGCACATGATATAAAAGTGGGGAATACTTTAAAAATAAATAAGGCATAATCAAGAAAACATAGAATTTCATGGAAATGGAATTCATCTTAAAAATTTGGCATACCTTGATATATATCTTATAAATGTAAAAGAATCATAATCATATTGAAATATGGAATTTCATATAATATTGAATTATGGAATAAACATAATAATAAGGAAATAATAGCACTGCGAACAAATAAAATGCCCATGCTTCATGTTATGATCAAACAAAATGCCCACGATTTATGTTATGAACAAATAAAATTCCCAAACTTCATATTTTGGACAAAAATTATTCATGTTATGAATAAAAAAATGTCCACACTTTATGTTGTGAACAAACAAAATGACCTTTCTTCATGCTGTGAAAAAATAAAATGCTCACACTTAACATCATTTTATCATGAGTTATAAATCCTTAATAAATGAATTGGAGGGTGATATAGGACACCAACCTTCATTATTCTTACAAACGAGTTCCATAATAAAATTAATCATTTATCATCTCATAAAGAACCCATGAAAAAATAGTGGGTTTCTTAAATCATTCCAAAACACCATATAACATCAACTTAAGAAATCATAGAATATCAAAAATTTCATTCTCCAAAATAAATCATAGCATAATAACATATAAAAGGTGATCAAAACTTCACTTCATGAATTATAATCCCTAGATGGTAAATATATATAAAAATACAAAATGTTTAACAAAATATTTTTGGAAAATTGAAGTGTAAATTACTTTCAAACATATATTTCTATAAAGGGAACAAGTAGAATTAAAAAAAACTTATTATAAAGAGTTACGAATGAAAATCCTTAAAACACATAATTTTTTTAAAAAGGAGAAGTAAATATACTTTTAAAAAATTTAATTTTATAATAATATTTAATAATGGATACATTAAAAATACATAATTTTTAAAAAAAGTTGAAGTGAAAATACATTGAAGACTTTTACTTTTAAAAAGAATCTTTAATAATGGAACCCAAAAAAGACATATATTTTTTTAAAAAGGGGTAGTGAAAATACCTTCAAAACTTTTAGTTTTTAATATAATCTTAAATATTTGAATTAAATAAGAGGGAGTTAAAGTTTATGAGAATAAAATGTTGATGGGATGATACAACTTTTTTATTTTGAAAAGATGGAAAAACCATTGGAACATTAAGAAATTACCTTGTTGAAAACCCAAATCATTAAAAAGGTGTAATTTTTTTCTTTAAAATGAATAAAGATAAATAAATGAATCATTTGAGATAAAAACAATTTGAGTTTCCGCTAAGGAAATTATAACATTAGTGGGAATTAAAAACATGGGCATGAAAGAAAAATACATTAAAAGAAATGTGAATTAGTATTAACAAAAACGAATTTTAACAAAACAATAGATTTTCATGGAAGGATATGTTGGTGTGAAACACGATTTACCCAAAAAATAAGGTGGAAATAAATCCTAAAATCATCATAGGTTAGGATATATAAATATTTAAAAATAATAGACAAAGAAAAGTTCTTATGACCTAAGAAATATATTTGAGTCATGAAAACCCTTTACAACCTTTGTAACTTTTAAATCATAACCCCATGATAAAGATGACATGAAATTGAAAATTTAATATCATAAAATATAATATAATAATTATATAAATGTTACAATGTGGTGGTAAGTACCAAATAAAAATTTAAACGTGGTGTATAACCTAAACATGTCTCAACGAAAGGAAATCGAGATGGAAACCCTTACATGTTTCGTTGCTTAGTTGATCACACTATAACCTATTGTAGAACAAATAGAAATAAAATAATATCCTATTAAATAAACTTAATCATAAGTATTACCCATTATTAATCTATATTATAATTTTTTATCCTGAATAAATTAATTAGTTATAGCATATTATGACCATCAGGTGTTAATAACTTTAATTTTTTTGTGCATGTTTAATGATTTTGATAGAAATACCCATAATTTGATACAATGTTAACTATTAATATTAAAATTAATATTATTTAATATATAACATAAATTGATATAAAATTTTCTTATTTCATTACATATGTGTTCTGGTTACATTATGTGAAAAATGAATTTATAATGATTTTTTCGGTGATTTTAACGAATGAAAATTATACTTTAATAATAATCCATATAATTAATATAATATTTATGTAACCATATTCCAATCATAAATTTATTTTTATATTATATTATATTTATTTTTTGTTTTTCCATAGTCATTCATAATTATATTTTAAGGCATTGTCCACATAGGTGGTTAAACCGAATCAAACTTGAACATGCTTTAACTCGTTTGGTGAGTATGGTTAATGAGGTATTTTTTATAAAATAATTTAATTATGATATAATAATAATGATATTTTTTTTTTTTTATATGATGGTGAACCAGTCTTGAAGATGTTTGTACACTGAATGAAAAACTATAAGAAGAAGAAAACAATGATTCTTCGTGGAGGCGGTAGTCTGCGCACACGCACGATTGAAGTTCCATTATTTTTATAAGTGGATGAAAATTAATAAATAAGGGCCATAAAATTAATATAAAAACATATAATTACATTAATTATACTTAATTAATCATATTATAATAGTGATAATATATTTGGATGAGTAAGATTAATAAAAAACTGAGGAATCAGATAATTCTTTTATTAGAGACTTGATTTTTCCTTGGAAGTTACCTTGAAATTGAAGTTATTAGGATAAATATGAGTGAAAAGGGAATATTTTAATGATATATGGTTCTATTTAGATAAAATGGAAAGATTTATAATGATTAATTTGAAATATAGTTCTGTTTTTTGAAAGGTTGTAAGTGATTCCCTTTTGTGAGAGAGGAAAAGGAACTTTTGGAAACACTCTTTATATTTTAATAATTCCATTAATATGTTCCAAGGTAAATGGATCCAAAGTTTCTAAATAATGGTGTTTAGGGTATTTTTAGTTCAATAAATTTTGAAACATGTGATTCCTTACATTTTTAAACATGTTATAGGGTTTTTACCATTAAGTTTTTTCATTTAACTATTTTACTTTTAAACATGGTAACTAGTTTTTAACTAGGTGGTTTTATATTTTTATTTAAAAAAAATAACCCATATAAAGAAATTTGTGTATGATGGAACAAAACTGAAAATATATTTAATCTAGTTAAATTTATAAATATTATAGAATTAACTTTTAAATTAAAATAGATAATGTGTAGAAAATCTATTTTATTAGTTAAAAGGAATTTTGACCATTATGAATTATTAAATATATTTAGTATTAATTAATAACTAAAAGAGTGTTAATATAATTATTTATGTGTTTATAAATAATATTATATTCATTATTTAAAGGATCCCAGATTCATTGGTTCTTTAAAAATTCCTTGATATTAATAAAATAATAATTTTAAAATAATTGTTTCACCATTATCATGGTAATTAACATTAATCCTAGTAATCTAAATGTTATAACTAAAAATGAAATTATACATAATAAATATTATTAATGTTATTTATAAAATATAATAACCATTTTAACAAATTAACTTCCAATGTGTAGGGAAATTAATCTTAATGTCGGCACATGTATCGCATACAAACTCGTTTTTTAACCAAGTTTATTCTTAAGAAAACTATTTATGATTAGGATAAAATTATTAATGAAATTTATTTTTATCAATTTAAAATAATTATTATCATTAAAATCGTATTTTTTATAAATAAAAGAAATCAAAACTTTATTTCACAATGTTATAATTAATTAAACAAAATAATTGAGAAATAGTTTTCATTAAAGCACTAAACACGTTTTCAAAATTTTGAACATAGGTTTATAAATTCAAAATTGTATTCTAAAATTATATATATAATAATCTATAATATATTATTTAAAAAAAATATTTCAAAAAATTCTATTCCATATAAGGGTAGTGGTATTAGAAAAATCAATATTTTCACTATTAACCTAAATACCAATTATTTTAGAAAAATCTCAAAAATCAACCTAGTCTATTTTTTTGTGAGAAATATAGAAATAAATTTTATTTTATCGAATTTAAATTCTAAAAATTATAATTTTAGATTTTTAAATTAATATATATAATATAAATAAAACAACTTTTATTGAAAAAAAACTTTTCAAAATTAACTTATTTATACTATTTATTTTATAAAGGAAATAACTATTAATAGTATACCATATTTGTATTTATTATAGTTTTATTAATAATAAATTATTAATGTGTTGAGGTTTTTTACGGCGTATCATGTTATACAAGTTATGAAACATGATATGTATTTTAAAGGATCCAAAATCTGAGGTCATCATACTGTGAGACTCATTTTATGATACTTGATTCCATAAGTATACTTGTAGCTTGTTTGTTCATGTTGGTTGTTGACAATATGTATTGTTTTTTTCTAATTTTTATCATGATGATATTCTATTCTTTATTTATATGATCTACCCTGGTATGTGTTTCACCATTCCTTGGAAGGTATTATTCTTGGTGATCAAAATAGGCAGAACATCATGACATGGTTATCCATTATAGGGATAGTGTGCATGAATTATGATGATGGTGATGATGGAATTGAGCGCAGGGTATACATAAAATGATTCCTCATGGATGATGTGTGATTCACTTGATGCCTAGTTGATTCCAGGTAGCATGTTTTCTTTATGGCTAGTGGATGTCGAATGGACCGATCACTCGATTCCTAGTTAATATTGCGAACATGAATCATTTGATTCCTAGTGGATGTTAAGAAGATTTTTCACATGATACTGAGAAGTATTTTTACTATAATTTTGGCTAGTTCTAGTTTACTACTTATATATTGATACTGCTTTCGGCATGGAGCCGAAGTAGGTATGATTGGGGCATATGGTGGCTTGGTTATCACACAATTTCTTGGTATGTGACTATTTATTATTTCTTGTGAATTTATAATTATGATAGAACACACCTATTATATATGTACATATTTTTAAAGGATGCATTGGTGTTTTCCTACTAGGTTTTATTACTCACACCTTGCACATGAATCTCAGTGCACATGCATATTTCATGTATAGGGATCCAGGTAAGGGAAGGGGCCCATGGCGGATAGTTGATCCATAGAGCATGGAGCTAGTGATGGGACTAGGATAGACACTGAAGGATATTGTAGTTTTATTTACTTTTATACTACACTTATACTCAGTTTTATCTTTCTACTTTGGGAGAACTTTTATTTATTTATATGACATGTGTTCCATGCATTAATACTTTTTATATTTAGTGTTCGTATTGATATTGTGATTGATATAATATTTTTTATATTTATATTATTTATTCAATGTTATGATAATGAGGGTATAATATCCCTACTTATGGGGTTTAGACCCTTACTGCTAGTTGTCAGCCTCTTATATACGGGGAGGCCCACATGAGGTCATGTGACTCTCTAGCTTGGACACGGTGGCATGGGTCGGGGTGTTACAAAATGATATTAGAGAATAATTTTCTTTTTTTCATTTGATTAAAATAGGAGATGGTAAAAAGTAGATAGATGTGTGGGACTTAGGTAGGGTAGTTTCCATGTTCCTAGAAAACTCATGTGTAACATACCTATGGGTTACCATTAATGGGAATGCTGTTACTATTTTATCGGATTTGGGTTCATTAATGAATCATGAGTAGGCTTGTAGGATCTCATGCCTTATATATATATATATACATACATATATATACCTATTGTGTGTTTCATACAAGTTCTTTAATTTAATTCCTTGTTTGTGCTATCTATTTGGGATAGACTTGTATTCTTTGATTGAGTGATATACATATTCCATAATATTGTGATATATCTATGGTGGAATTATTTAGTTGAACATAAGAATACTATTACCATTAGTATATATATATATATGTGATTGTGAATGATGTGTAGGGATAGAGGACTTTGGTTAGTTCTATGAGGGGTTTACAATGGGTAATGGGTAGACTTCTAGGAAAACTTGTGTGTGATCCCATCAACTACTTAATATTTTTCATAATGACTACAATTTTTATAAATGTTTCCTTTTCATTTGAGAAGAATCTGACCCAATGGAGATTTATGTGACCACCTACTAACGTGGGTTGAGATTCTCTCTCTAAGAAGTATTCCATTGTTCCAATACCTGTTGTGAAAAAAGTTACAACAGATAATGCTCTCACACATGCTCTAGTGGTGTTAGAAGTGGAACCACCTTAGATGGTATCCATCCGCTTGTTCCTTCCCATGGTGGAGTGAAATTAAGGTCTATTGTTGACTATGCATGAGGGTTCTAGCTCCAGCATCTACCCACCTTTTAGGTAACTTGAGGACCAGAGGACGTAGAGGACTGGATAAACATCATCAAGGGTATCTTTGACCTCATTATGACACTTAAGGATAATAAGATGAATCTAGAGACATTCATGGTATAAATACCCACTAAGAGGTGGTAGGGTGTGATGGGACAGGTAGGAATATGTGAGAGTCTCAACAGGGAGGCCTTTAGGGAACATTTTTTAGGTAAATATTTTTTGATAGGTTTAAAAAATATAGAGTGAAGGAGTTCATGGAGCTATAGTAGGGATCTATGATGTTATACCTATACTTCACTCATTTTATCATGATACTACATTTTTCTCCTATCTTGGATGGAAACAAGGTTCAAAAAGTTAGAAATTTCAAGATCAAACTCTTTCCTATGTGGTAGTTTAGGGACCTAGACCTAACAAAATACTCAATGGTTCTATGAAAGGCCTTGACTATTGAAAAGGGGATGGAGTATGATCGAGTAGTTGGTCATCTTCCACCCTGCAGTACTAAGGGAGGTGAAACTCTTATTTCTACTATAAGTGTATGTTCTAGTACCAGGAAGAGGAATACTAAGGATTATAAATAGGATTGTGGTAAGTAGTTGGAGCATAGTTTTACTTCTTTAGTTCTCTCAAGAGCAGTACCATAGTGCTTCCACTATGGGAAGTTCTATCATTACTGTAGGGTCATCACAACACCTCATATACAATATCAGAAATGCAGAAATATGGGACACCTTCAACAATTATACACCAAATCTATGAGGTCTGGTTTCCATAGAGGATTACTGTGGTCAGGGAACCAGGGATCTGAGTGGGGTCCTCATTAGTTTTCTTAGATGAAAAAACCCAAACGAGTCATGCATCTCAAGGGTAGGATCGTAGATTTGTGGCAAGTCAAGTATATGAAATGGATTGGACTCTAATAGATAGTGACGAGGGGCCATCTACTATTCAAGGCATGATCTAGATCATGTCTTTATTGTCTAACACTTTTTTTTGATACCATTTCTTCCCATTCCTTTATATATACACAATTTATTACTATACTTGAATTACTAGTCATGTTTTCCTATTAGTTTCTTTACCTCTATAAAATTTTGGGAATTAAAGCGGACCATATCCAGCGATGCCTAGAGTGTCCTATAATCATTTTTGGCTATGAACATCTGTGGAAAATAATGATTTTTTATATAATGATATTTGATGTGATTCTCAACATGGACTAACTGAATAGTTTTCAATCCCACATTGATTTCTATCGAAGATGGGAATCATTTAGTTTTTCAAGGGGAGATAATTTTAAAATGGTCATAGAAAGGGTTTTGGGAGTAAGTATAGTTAGTCTAGACTTGATTATTCTTAGGATGATCATGGAGCATATTGTGGGCTTGGATATTTCAACAGGATCAGTGGAAAACCCCTTAACCTTTCCTTTAATTTTGGATCTCTACTAGGATGTCTACCCAGATGACTTCACATGCCTTTCCCCTAATAGAGTAGTTGAGTTTGATATAGAGATCATTCTATATGTAAAAACCATTTTGATACTACCTTATTATATGGTGTCGGTTGAGTTGAAGGGCTTCAAAGAGTAGATTGAGTACTTTGAGTAGAAGGGATTTTTGAAACTGATTAATTCACTACGGGGTTTGCCTATTTTGTTCTCTAAGAAGATATAAAGTAGTCTTCAACTCGATATAGATTAATGGAAGCTAAATTTGATGATGGTCAAGAATAGATATCCTTTTCCTAGGATCAATGACTTCTTTGATCATTTATGGCAAGCTTGATGGTTCTCAAAGATTGATCTTCAATAGAGATATAACCAGTTACTGGTAAGATAGGAGAACTTCCAAAGATGGTGTTTTGGAGAAGGTATGGGCTATACGAGAACCTAGTGATACTATTTAGACTAAAGAATGTTCTTAAAGTGTTCATATATTTCATGAATAAGATCTTCCACCCATATCTTGACTTGTTTATCATGGTGTTCATTGATGACATCCTCATATACTCGCCTACCCTAAAAAAGAATTCTATACATATTGATAAAGTCCCAAGTATTATTTGAGCACACCAGATTTATGAAAAACTATCTAAATGTAACTTTTGGATTGGGGAGCTTAAATTCATATGGAATGAGGCATTTAATATTGTTATATAAATGGACCAAGAGAATGTTGAGGCATTGACGTCCTGGACATGTCTCTAGAAGGTGTTCGAGATCAAAATATTTCTGGGTTTAGAAGGATACTATATGTTTTTATCTAGTAATTATCCCATTTATCAGCCCCTGTGAATACACTAAAAATGAAGGGAGTGAAGTCCTAGTGGTTGGAATAGTGTTAGGAGGCGTTTCTTTAGTTGAAGATGAGGTTGACTATATCTCCAGTGTTGATTCTTCCTGATACTAGAATCAGTTACACAGTTTATTGTGATGTATCAAGCATTGTTTTGGGAAGAATAATAATGTAGAAGAAGTAGGTAATAGTACATGAGTCATGTTAAATATGACCCCATGAGTGGAACTATGCTACCCATAACTTGAAGTTGGTAGGCATGGTCCATGATTTGAGGTGTTTATGACACTATCTATTTGAAGAGAGGTTTTTTTGTCTACATAGAACATAAGAGCGTTCATTATATCTTCAATCAGTGGGTCCTAAAATTTTCACTATAGGTGATGGTAGAGTATCTAAAAATGTTCTAATTTTAGATGGATTATGAACAAGGTAAATGTAAGGTCATTTCATATGATCTTATCCATAAGACATAGGCATCTCACGAGCTTTGGGAATGGTCTTCAAAGGAATAGTGGAACCTAATAATCATGTTGGATAACTGGAGGAATATTGATTTTGGGGAATAGGGATCGATGAAATGTTCTCCATTGGTGGTCACATCTTCTTTATCAGTTTGGGTAAAGGATAGATGGGATACTGACCCAAATTATGCTATGACGTGGGAACAAATATCATGTTGTGATCCGATACCTAAGTGGTCAGTCGACAATGACGATGTGATCCTAGTACATGGGATAGTTTTAGTCCCTAGTTCCATCAGGTAAGGTCTAATGAGTGAATTCTATACCTTTAAATGGGTAGTTCATTTTAGTGTAAAAAAGATGTACCATGTCTTTAGGTGGATGTTTTGGTGTCCATGGATGAAGAAGGACATTGATGGATTTCTTTCTCGAGGCCTTAACCTCTATATGATTAAGTATGGGCACCAAATTATATGAGGACCACTCTAGAAACTTCCAGTACCCATGGTTAAGTGGGAGGATAACATGATGTATATTGTGATTGGTTTACCCAAGACCCTAAGGATTCATGAAAATATTTGGGTGATTATCGATAGGTTAATGAATGTTTTACATTTCTTACCGATCCAGGAGACTCACTCAGTATACAAGTTAGGAAGGATTTATGTCCATGATATTATATGCTTATGTGGAGTTCCCTTTATAATTTTATATGGTAGAGATGAATGTTTTAAATCATGGATATAGTAGGTATTATAGAAGGATATAGAGGCTCAGCAGAGTTTGAGCACAATGTAACATCCCTAGATATATGGACAATCAGAGTAGATAATTCATATACTGAAGGATATGCTTCAATCCTGCATCCTAGACTTTAGTAGATAATGGAATGATCACTTTACATAGGTTGAGTTTTCATAAAAAAAATATTTACCAGATTTTGATTCTTATGGATCTTTATGATGCTCTCTATGGTAGGCCATACCTTTTAATGATTTATTGGCACAAGGATGGTGAGGTAGCAGTTGTGGGACCTAGTATGATACATGAGACCTCTGAGAGAGTATAAATGATTTATAATTGGATGACCATAGATCTTAGAAGATAATGTTCTTATGTTTACCATAGGAGGAGACCTATGGATTTTTCTATAGGTGTCCAAGTTTTTTGAGACTGACTCCTCGGATAGGCCATTGACATTTGAGGAATTATAGGAAGCTAGCACCATATTATACAGGACCCTTCGAGTTCACATAATAGGCTGAGAAATGTTTGGATCTTCCTTCATGTTACCGAGGTCTATATGATGTGTTTCATGTGTATTAGCTTTAGATGTACATTCCTAATCCCATTATGTCATCAGCTATAAGGATGTTGAGATGGATCCTGACGCATCATACATGGAGCACCTGGTGTGGATCATATATTGGAGTGAGAAATCCCTTCGAGGGAAGACGATAACTCTTTTCTAGATTCTATGACATCATGAATGGTTCTAGGAGGAGGCTTGTAAGTGGAAATCTAATTTTCATCCTCAATGTATTGAGTTGTTGGAGAAGAAATTTTGAAAGGACTTCTCAGGGATGAGAAGTCATTAGAGGGGGATAATTTTAGCATCCTCACTTTATTTCAACAAATGAGTTGTTTGAGTCATAAAATATACCATTTTACTTTTTTTTTCCTTTATGATATAAACTATTTGTATGCTTATTTTTATGTGTAAAGGGTTTGAAAGTTGATCATTATAGTGTTGAGAAGTGGTATCGATGAATAGTGGATGTAAATTTCCACAAGATAGTTGGTGGATTTTTTGAAAGTTTTCATGATTCTATATACCCCATGGACTAGTTTTTGGTGTTGGAAGAACCCAAGTGGTTCTACTAAAAACACCAACTAGCCAGTGGCTATTCATTGGACAACCGATGTCACCATCAACCAGTTGGTGAGGCCCATCATCTTTTCTGTGTGCCAAGTTCGAGGGTTCATTAAATGCACCCACAATATTTTAAACTCACTCATTTTTAACCTCTTTAACACCCAAATCTATCTCAAATGCACCCATTCCGAATTTCATATATATTCTCAAGTTATTGGAGCTATCCCATTCATCTCCCCTTGGTTAATTAATCTTGGACCATTATGGTGATGCTATAATGGTGAGTTTTCCTTATATATTCCTCTTCTTCTTTGAGAGATGTATATAGTTTTCTATCAGATGTGTGATTTCTTTAAAGTTCCAATGATGTTTAATTCCTTTATTTATATATCGGTGGTGGATCTAGGGAGTTGACATTCTAATATAGTGGACCATTGTTTAAAAATTTATTATACGTTTGTTATCCTAACAAGATTGTCACGACCCGTCCTCGGGGCCCGTGCCGTGACTACCCCAAGCCCGCCTTCCATAGGCCAGGGGCTGGCGACTACCACCAAGGCGTAAATCCCGAAAAAAAGGGGAAGGCATTGCCTTTGAAAAGTAAACAAGCACCACATAGTAAACAAGTTGAAAAGTAAACACTAAGTAAAAATTGTACAGGCTGTGCTGAAAGTAAAAGGGGCCGGAAATACAAGCCCAACTGTAAAGTACAACTGAAAGGAAAAACAACAACTGAAAAGAAAAGCCGCAGCGTCGAGCCGTCCTCTGGAAGTCCCACCTGAAGGGTGGGTACAGATAGCCTCCACAGCTCCTCGGTCCATCCGTCCGCTCCGAGTGTGTCCCGCCCAGTGGTCCACCTCCAGGTACCGTCCTGCTCCGCACGCCTCTACCATGATCAGCGCTGTCCGTCGTCTGCAACCAACACAACGAAGTGCGGGCATAGCTCGTGCAGGGGTGAGTATAAGCTACTCAGTAGGGACCCCGAGACCCCCAAATGTCTCCCGAAATCTACAAAGGATAATCCACAAAGGAAAGATACAATCACGAAGTAACAACCGACACTGCTTAGGTATATGCCCATACATATACATAAGTCATCAATTCCCGTTCGGCTCCAACGTCTGAGCCCAAGCACAACCCAGTCCACACAGGAAAGAAAAACGTAAACCTACACAGGATAGCACAAAACAATCCACAAAGGTGAGTAAACAGTAAATCCACATAGGATAGCTCAACACAATCCACAAAGGAGATTAAACAGTAAATCCACACAGGATAGCTCAACACAATCCACAAAGGAGAGTAAATAGTAAATCCACACAGGATAGCTCAACACAATCCACAAAGGAGAGTAACACAGGATTCAGCTCACACAAGATACTTCTTCGGATGATGATAAAGATGATCACTGATCCATCTAAGTCGTCGGACCCACAAAGGATCGATAGGTAACTAACCCCCGCAATGACCCACACAGGATCGGGCCCACACAGGACCTGTAGGCACTGGCTCACACAGAACCACTGAGCGCTGACCCACACAGGATCGGACCCACACAGGATCGGGCCCACACAGGACCTGTAGCACTGATCCATGTAGGATCGCTGAGTGCAGTAGTCGTCGCAGTCCACTGAGGATCTCTGCACGGTCGTCGCTGTCGAAGTAGTAGTCGCAGCCAGCTCTAGGGTTCCCGCACACAGCAAGCTCGTTCGGGAGGGTCCGCTCCACGAGCCGAGAGGCTGATACATCAACTGAAACAAAGTCCGAAGTTGATGTATCCAAAAGTTCCGTATCGTCAACAGGAACTCAACGTCGCAGACGGCGCGTCAATCGGACGCCCGGTCTGAGAGTTATTGGCCTTTTTGTCCCAGGGGCCCGGTTGGTTTTTAAGGCAAAACCAACCCGACCGTACTCCACCTACATCCAAACCTTGGGCGGAGTGAGCCAAAAGATCCGTATCACTTAGAGGAATCCACCAAAGCTGACAGCACGTCAATCGGACGTCCGTAGCTCAAGATATGAGTGTTTCTGCTCCGAGGGCCCGATTGGTTTTGTGTACGAACCAACCCGGCCGAACCCAAAGTATTCCGAAACCTTGAGTGCGATAAACCGAAACGACCATCTCGATCCAAGGATCGCGTTGCCGCTAACGGCGAGTCGTTTGGAGGCCCGTAGCTCAAGTTACGGGCATTTGACCGAAAACGGTCCGAAGACGGGGGGTCCGGGCCCGGGCCGACCCCCCCCCCCCCCTTGGGTCGGCCGAACCCGGGCGACCCAAACCAGGTTGACCCGACCCGGTCGGACCGGCCTGGCTCGGTTCGGCCGAGCGGCCGAGTGGCCGAGCACCGCGGGGCGCTGCCCCCGCGGTCTGGAGGAAGCCGCGGCCCCGCGTGGGCCGCACTGGAGAACCGCGGACGCGGCTTCAGCCGCGGTGGCCTCGTCCGGCAGCGCGCCGGGGCACCGCCGCCTTCGGCGACCCGCACCGCCGGAATCTTCCGTGGGCCACCGGAGTTGCTCCGGTGGTCCGTTTTCCTTCCCGTCTGCGCCGTTGTTCCTCCTGGGTTCCGTTTTTCACTGCGGGATCAATAAACTGCCCTTGCGTCACGTTTTGCCATCGCCCGCCAAATCCGCACAACCAATAAGAACAGCGGAGGGTTGTCGGGCCGTGTTCGTTTGGCCCGCACCCTCCACGTTAGTTAACAACAACGGAAGAAAATAATTCAACACATGAAACAACAATTTTAATAAATTAAAATTGTTTATTTGAAACCGGTTCTTTAATTTTAAAGAAACGTTCACAGGAATAAGGGCATTTCCAAAACAAAATCCCTACCTCGTCAAGTCATCATCTGCGGGTTCTTCGCAGAATTGGGGATCGTCGCGTCGTCGCGGTATCCGGCGTCGCGTTGTCGCGAAAGGGGGTCGCGCCGAAGAACTCCGAGGTTCAAGAACAAAAAGATTTAATTAATAATAATTAAATCTTTCTTGAGTTGAGAACCACAAAGGAAAATTAAAAGAAATCCGAAACCCTCACCTCAACGGATGATCGAAGGTTTTTTTTGCGGATTAAGGAACGTCTCCGAAGAACGTCGCGGGAGAGGAAACGTCGGCGTCGCGGTACACGGCGTCGCGTCGTCGATTTCCGCGGGTTCAGCGTTCTTCGTCGGAGGTCGGCGTTCTTCACGTTCTTCGCGTTCTTCACGTTCTTCACGAAGAGGATGAAGGCTCAAGAACCTCTGTCAAAAACCTCTCAACGAGTAATCCTCTAAAATGTCGTGTTGGTCTTATTTTATTATTACGCCAACAAACGAATAAGAGGTAAGTAACGACCCATTAATTCGTAGAATTAATTCAATGAAAGAAACCGCCCATTTAATTCACGAATAAAACCACCCAATTAAATGGTGCATTAAGAATTTAAGAAAATGCGTCAGTTGACTTTCATAATGATGGGTTTTCGCGGGTGCGTTACTTAGCGGAAAAGAAACGGTGGGGCTCGTGTGGGCCCCACCTCGTAAATATCCTACCAAGAGGGTAGGATATTTTTGGATAGTACCCTATCTGCTTCAACTCAGTTTAAGTGGCTTTCAAGAGGCTTCAAGTGGCTCAAGTGAAATAAAATAAAGTTTTTTGAACAATTTATTTTATTTCTTAACTTTAAGCCCAAAAATTAAAAACCACACCCGAGCAAACGCAACTCCGGAAGAGGTGTTTCTAAGTAAATACCGGCGCTGCGATTTCATCGGTGCCCTCAGAATTCGATTCCGGGCACCGGTTCAAAAGTTAGAAAAACCCGCTCGTCCGTTCACTGAACGTACCCGAGCCTAACTTCAGAAAATGATTCCGGGCACACCGGGCCTTGGAATCAGGTGCCGTCAAAAACTGCATTCTTGTAAAATTCCAAATAAAATTAAGAAAAAAATTTCCTTGAAATTTACGGGTCTTTACATTACTCCCACCTCAGGGCTTTACGTCCCCGTAAAGATACATCAAAAACTAGGGAAACAAATGTGGGTACTGAGCACGCATCTGAGCCTCCCGCTCCCAAGTGCTCTCCTGGAGGTTCCTGTGCTGCCATCTGATGCGCACTAGAGGAATCAATCATCCACGTAGGACCCGCTTCTGTCGATCCTCGATCTCCACTTAGACCTCCGCAAAAGTCGCCCCATCATCCACGTCTAGCTCCCCATAGTCAATGTTGTGCGTTAGGTCGTGCATGTGTCTCCTCAGCTAAGATACGTGGAAGACGTCGTGCACCCGGTGCAACTGAGGTGGTAGAGCCAGGCGATAAGCCACCTCGCCAATCCTGCTGAGGACCTAGAAGGGTCCGATGAAGCGTGGAGACAACTTGCCGCTTCGGCCAAATCTCCGCAAACCACACCGAGGTGAGACACGCAAGAAGACGTGGTCGCCATCCTCGAACTCTAGTGGCCTCCGCCTCCTGTCAGTATAAGACTTCTGCTGGCTCTGAGCTGTCCTCATCTGCTCCTGGATGACCTGGAACTTCTCTGTCGTGGCCCGGACCATCTCTGGTCCCATGAGTGCTGACTCCATAGGGTCAGTCCAGCACAAAGGAGATCTGCAAGGTATGCCGTACAACGCCTCGTATGGTGCCATCCCGATGGTGGAGTGGTAGCTGTTGTTGTACGCGAACTCCACCAAAGGTAGGTGGTCCTCCCAGCTGCGACCATAGTCGGGGACACATGTGCGGAGCATGTCCTCGAGAGTCTGAATGGTACTCTCCGTCTGACCATCCGTCTGAGGGTGAAAGGCGGTGCTCAGACGTAGCCGCATCCCGAACGCCTCCTGCAACCCCTTCCAAAGCCGGGAAGTAAAACGAGCATCCCGATCGGAGACGATAGTCGATGGCACACCGTGAAGCCGTACAATCTCCTGAACTTAGAGACGCCCCAAGCTCTCCACTGATCCCTGCTCTCTGATGGGTAAGAAGTGTGCCGTCTTGGTGAGTCGGTCAACAATCACCCAAATGGAGTCGTGACCTCTGGAAGTGCGTGGAAGTCCAGTCACGAAGTCCATAGATATCCCATCCCACTTCCACTTCGGGACCTCCAAGGGCTGTACCAAGCCTGCTGGTACCTGATGCTCTGCCTTCACCTGCTGGCAGGTGATGCACCGTGAAACGAACTCTGCCACAACCTTCTTCATGCCCGGCCACCAGTGCGGTCGTCTGAGATCCTGGTACATCTTCTCCACTCCAGGATGTACCTCCAAAGGAGAAGTGTGAAACTCTCTCAGCACCTCCTCTCATAAAGCGACTGGTACCAAGGTACGTCCTCTGAAAAGGACGATGTGCTCTGCTCCAAGGGAGAAACCATCAGGTGCCTGTCTCGAGGATATCTGTGCACGCCGCGTCTCACAGTCAGCGTCCCCACGCTGTGCCTCTCTGACCCGCTGCAGAAGTGTAGGAGAGACTGTGAGAGACTGAAGGAAGACTACTCCGTCCCTATCCACGAAGGATATCTGCAAGGAGGCTAGCTTTTCTGTCGCCTCCTCAAGTAGCTGAATGCCCGTCCTCCTGCTGAGGGCATCGGCTACTACGTTCCCCTTCCCAGGAGTATAGACTATCTCAAAGTCATAGTCCTAGAGGAATTCGAGCCATCGCCGCTATCTCAGGTTCAGGTCCTTCTGAGAGAAGATGTACCTGAGACTCTGGTGGTCAGAAAAGACTGTAAAGCGCTCGCCCATCAGATAGTGCCGCCATGTCTTCAGAGCAAAGACCACTGCTGCTAACTCCAAGTCATGGGTAGTGTAGTTCTGCTCATGCGGCCTCAACTGACGTGATCCATAGCCAATCACAGCCCGCTCCTGAATTAGTACACACCTGAGTCCGGTCCCTGATGCATCACAGTAGACTACGTATCCAACTCCCTCCTCAGGCAACCTCAAGATAGGTGCGCTGGTCAATCTCTGTCTCAGCTCCTGGAAGCTCTGCTGTCTGACCACACTAAGGGTTTCCCCTTCTTCTTCAACGCTGAGAGTGGCGCCGTAACTTTGGAGAAGTCCGGCATGAATCTCTGATAGTATCCAGCTAGACCCAAGAAACTCTGCACCTCTGTCACGCTCCTGGGTGGCTCCCAAGCTAGCACTGCCTCGATCTTCGCAGGATCCACTGCAACTCCCGCCTCAGAAATGACGTGCCCCAAGAAGTGGACCTCACATAACCAGAACTGGCACTTCGAGAGCTTTCCATAAAGCTGGTGCTCTCGGAGTGTGTCTAGTACAACCCGCAAGTGGTAGGCGTGCTCCTCCTCCGTGGTCGAGTACACCAAAATGTCGTCGATGAAGACCACTACAAATCGATCGAGGTATGGCTGGAAGATCCTGTTCATGAGGCTCATGAACACTACTGGATCATTGGTTACACAGAATGGCATAACCAAGAACTCATAGTGGCCATACCGACACTTGAAGGCCATCTTCTGCACGTCCTCGTCTCGAACTCTGAGCTGATGATAGCCTGATCTGAGGTCTATCTTCGAGAACCACCATGCTCCCTTGAGCTGATCGAAGAGGTCATCAATCCTCGGTAGCGGATACTTGTTCCTCACTGTCACCTGGTTCAGGCGACGATAATCGACACACATTCGCAAGCTCCCGTCCGCCTTCTTGGCGAACAAAATCGGGGAAGCCCAGGGTGAAACACTAGGTCGGATGAACCTCTTGCCCTGCAAGTCCTCCAACTATACCCGTAGCTCTCGAAGCTTGGTGGGGGCCATCCGATATGCTGGAGTGGATATCGGGGCTATCCCGGGGTATAGATCAATATAAAAGTCTACCTCTCTGCAAGGAGGTAGCCCTGGAACGTCGTCGGGGAAGACGTCCGCATACTGATCCACCACTGCAGGAAAACTAGGACTCAACACGTCAACTGCTGCAAGGATGAGGCTAGCCAACTGATGAGTGATGGGTTGTCCCCTCCTCTGCGAGAGTCCATCCTGTGCTGCAAAGGCTCCCTTCTCACCGGTGAAGGTGAACCTGCTCCCGTCGGTGCGTACACATCGCACCTTGCGCCTAAAACAGTCAATCTAATCATGAACCGTGGATAACCAATCCATGCCCAAGATGACGTCGTAAGGCCTCGACGCCGCTACAAGAATATCCCAGCCGAAGCTCTCGCCTCCTAGAGTAAGCCCACACTGCCGGCACCAGTGCGTAATCGTCAAGTTTGCTCCCGTAGGGGTCTCTAGCCATAAGGATCGAGCCAACGGCTCTGTCGGAATCTCCGAGATCTGAACAAGGGCAGCGGCTATGAAAGAGTGACTCGCTCCTGTGTCTATAAGAACTGCAGCAAGGGTGGAATAGACGCAGATTGTACCTCGAATCATCTCTGGCGCGCTGTGGTCGTAGGCCTCCACTGCCTGGAGTTGTGCCTGTCTCTGCCCGCTAGCTCCCTGTGGTCGGGGCGGACCTCCTGGTGGTGGTGGTGGCAGAGCCTCAAAGCGTCGCCCACCACCTGCTGCTCGGCCAGCTCCTCTGCCTCGTCTGCCTCCTCCCTGCGGACCGCCACGGTCAACCCTCTGCCTCTGCCTGGGTGGTCCCTCCACCGTCTTCTCTCCTCGGTACGGTGGGTCGGGCAGTCACAAGCCATGTGGCCCTGCCCGCCGCACGCGTAGCACTGCCTGCCTCTCGGAAGACTGGCTCCGCACTGTGTGCCCCGTACTGCTGAGCCAGTGTCCCAAGGTCGTCTTTCGTAAGGTCTGGTCTACCTGGAACCCTAAGTCATCTATCGGATACCTGCTTCCGAAGACTCCGCCACCTGCCGCCCTGCGGTGGGTCTCGCTGTGGACTCAGCCAGAAAGCTCTCGATCAGAAGGGCTCACTCCAGTACTCCTGCCTGGGTCGGGATGCTAAGGGAGATCAGAGATGCCTTGATCTCGTGTCTCAATCCCTGCTCGAAGGTCTGGGCCCAGAAGAAGGGGTCCCGTACCATGTCGGTCGAGTAGCGAGAAAGATCGGTGAACCTCGCCGCGTACTGGGCGACCGTCAAGCTGCCCTGCCGCAGCTGAAGAAGCTCCTGAATGCGCACCGCACGGAGGGTGGTCGGGACAAACTCTGAGCGGAAGAGGCTCTCAAAGTCCGTCCAGATGAGAGAGGCCTCATCGTGCACTTGGAGCATCATGCTCCACCATCGTCCTGCTGCTGCGTGCAGTAGGCTCTCCGCGAGGATCACCATGAGGTCTGCTGGTGTCCTCACTAGCCTGAAAACTCGAACGACCGCCTCTAGCCAGTCCTCGGCTGCCTGGGGGTCCGTCTCCCCACGAAACCTGGGTGGTCGTTGGCGCTGGAACTCGTGCAGAGCTCCGAGGCGACGTGCATCATCAGCGGTCAGTGCTGGAAGCATCGGGGGCTCGACGTGTAAAGGTACCGCCGGTGCCTCTGCTATCAACGGGCCCTGTACCGAGGCCTCGTCGCTCGGCGGGCTGTCGTCATGCTCTACTCTCGGAACCCTAGCTGGCTGCCATCGTGGGGCCATCCTGAAAAGGAAACAAGTGCGCCATGGTCAGAACATTATACCTGGTGAGCTGACACAAGTAATCACAAAGAAAACTTGAAACACACATGCAATCAATGTTTTCGTGCATTAAGTCGGAAATCAGAAGTCAGGGTCCTGGTGTACGGATACGTCGGCCGCCGCACCAACACTGGACTCCTTGGACTGATAACCACACCCAATATGATAAACAATTATTGCTTCACATAGAAGAAAGATCAGAGTCTGCGGTAGAACCGACCACCTCTGATACCAATTTGTCACGACCCGTCCTCGGGGCCCGTGCCGTGACTACCCCAAGCCCGCCTTCCATAGGCCAGGGACTGGCGACTAGCACCAAGGCGTAAATCCAAAAAAAAAGGAGAAGTCATTGACTTTGAAAAGTAAACAAGCACCACAGAGTAAGCAAGCGGAAAAGTAAACACTAAGTAAAAACTGTACAAGCTGTGCTGAAAGTAAAAGGGGCCGAAAATACAATCCCAACTGTAAAGTACAACTGAAAGGAAAAACAACAACTGAAAAGAAAATCCATAGCATCGACCCGTCCTCTGGAAGTCCCACCTGAAGGGTGGGTACAGATAGCCTCCACAGCTCCTCGGTCCAGCCGTCCGCTCCGAGTGCGTCCCGCCCAGTGGTCCACCTCCAGGTACCGTCCTGCTCCGCACGCCTCTACCACGATCAGCGCTGTCCGTCGTCTGCAACCAACACAACGAAGTGCGGGCATAGCCCGTGCAGGGGTGAGTATAAGCTACTCAGTAGGGACCCCGAGACCCCCGAAGGTCTCCCGAAATCCACAAAGGATAATCCACAAAGGAAAGATACAATCACGAAGTAACAACCGACACTGCTTAGGTATATGCCCATACATATACCTAAGTCATCAATTCCCGTTCGGCTCCAACGTCCGAGCCCAAGAACAACCCATTCTACACAGGAAAGCAAAACGTAAACCCACACAGGATAGCACAACACAATCCACAAAGGAGAGTAAACAGTAAATCCACACAGGATAGCTCAACACAATCCACAAAGGAGAGTAGACAGTAAATCCACACAGGATAGCTCAACACAATCCACAAAGGAGAGTAAATAGTAAATCCACACAGGATAGCTCAACACAATCCACAAAGGAGAGTAACACAGGATTCAGCTCACACAGGATACTTATTCGGATGACGATAAAGATGATCACTGATCCATCTAAGTCATCGGACCCACAAAGGATCGATAGGTAACTAACCACCGCAATGACCCACATAGGATCGGGCCCACACAGGACCTATAGCTGCTGGCTCACACAGAACCGCTAAGCGCTGACCCACACAGGATCAGACCCACACAGGACCTGTAGCACTGATCCACGTAGGATCGCTGAGTGTAGTAGTCGTCGCAGTCCACTGAGGATCTCTGCCCAGTCGTCGCCGCAGTCCACTGAGGATCTCTGCATGGTCGTCGCTGTCGAAGTAGTAGTCGCAGCCAGCTCTAGGGTTCCCACACATAGAAAGCTCGTTCGGGAGGGTCCGCTCCACGAGCCGAGAGGCTGATACATCAGCTGACACAAAGTCCGAAGTTGATGTATCCAAAAGTTCCATATCGACAACAGGAACTCAACGTCACAGACGGCGCGTCAATCGGACGCCCGGTCTGAGAGTTATTGGCCTTTTTTTCGTCCTAGGGGCCCGGTTGGTTTTTAAGGCAAAACCAACCCGACCGTACTCCACCTGCATCCAAACCTCGGGCAGAGTGAGCCAAAAGATCCGTCTCACTTAGAGGAATCCACCAAAGCTGACGGCACGTCAATCGGACATCCGTAGCTCAAGATATGAGCGTTTCCGCTCCGAGGGCCCGGTTGGTTTCGTGTACGAACCAACCCGCCCGAACCCAATTTATTCTGAAACCTTGAGTGCGATAAACCGAAACGACCGTCTCGATCCAAGGATCGCGTTGCCTTTGACGGCGAGTCGTTTGGAGGCCCGTAGCTCATGTTACGGGCATTTGATCGAAAACGGTCCGAAGACGGGGGGTCCGGGCCCGGGCCGACCCGGCCCGACCCCCCCTGGGTCGGCCGAACCGGGTCGACCCAACCCGGTCCAGTCCGGCCAGGGCGCGGCCCGGCCGGTCGGACCGGCCTGGCTCGGTTCGGTCGAGCGGCCGAGTGGCCGAGCGCCGCGGGGCACTGCCCCCGCGGTCTGGAGGAAGCCGCGGCCCCGCGTGGGCCGCGCTGGAGAACCGCGGACGCGGCTTCAGCCGCGGCGGCCTCGTCCGGCGGCACGCCGGGGCGCCGCTGCCTCCGGCCACCGGCGCCACCGCGCCGGCGAACCGCGCTGCCAGAATCTTTCGCGGGCCACCGGAGTTGCTCCGGTGGTCCGTTTTCCTTCCCGTCTGCGCCGTTGTTCCTCCCGAGTTCCGTTCTTCACTGCGGGATCAACAAACTGCCCTTGCGTCACGTTTTTCCGTCGCCCTCCAAATCCGCACAACCACGAAGAACGATGGATGGTTGTCGGGCCGTGTTCGTTTGGCCCACACCCTCCGCGTTAGTTAACAACAACAGAAGAAAATAATTCAACACATGAAACAACAATTTTAATAAATTAAAATTGTTCATTTGAAACCGGTTCTTTAATTTTAAAGAAACGTTCATGGGAATAAGGGAATTTCCGAAAGAAAATCCCTACCTCGTCAAGTCGTCGTCCGCGGGTTCTTCGCGGAATTGGGGATCGTCGCGTCGTCGCGGTATCCGGCATCGCGTCGTCGCGGAAGGGGGTCGCACCGATGAACTCCGAGGTTCAAGAACAAAAAGATTTAATTAATAATAATTAAATCTTTCTTGAGTTAAGAACCACAAAGGAAAATTAAAAGAAATCCAAAACCCTCACCTCAACGGATGATCGAAGGTTTTTGTTGCGGATTAAGGAACGTCGCCGAAGAACGTCGCGGGAGAGGAAACGTCAGCGTCGCGGCACACGGCGTTGCGTCGTCGATTTCCGCGGGTTCGGCGTTCTTCGTCAGAGGCCGGCGTTCTTCGCGTTCTTCGCGTTCTTCGCGAAGGAGGATGAAGGCTTAAGAACCTCTGTCAAAAACCTCTCAACGAGTAATCCTCCAAAATGTCGTGTTGGTCTTATTTTATTATTACGCCAACAAACGAATAAGAGGTAAGTAACGACCCATTATTTCGTAGAATTAATTCAACGAAAGAAACCGCCCATTTAATTCACGAATAAAACCACCCAGTTAAATGGTACGTTAAGAATTTAAGAAAACACGTCAGTTGACTTTCATAATGATGGGTTTTCGCGGGTGCGTTACTTAGCGGAAAAGAAACGGTGGGGCTCGTGCGGGCCCCACCTCGCAAATATCCTACCAAGAGGGTAGGATATTTTTGGATAGTACCCTATCCGCTTCAACTCAGTTTAAGTGTCTTTCAAGATGCTTCAAGTGGCTTAAGTGAAATAAAATAATGTCTGTCGAACAATTTATTTTATTTCTTAACTTTATGCCCAAAAATTAAAAACCACACCCGAGCAAACGCAACTCCGGAAGAGGCGTTTCTAAGCAAATACCGGTGCTGCGATTTCATCGGTGCCCTCAGAATTCGATTCCAGGCACCGGTTCAAAAGTTAGAAAAACCCGCTCGTCCGTTCACTAAACGTACCCGAGCCTAACTTCGGAAAATGATTCCGGGCACACCGGGCCTCAGAATCAGGTGCCGTCAGAAACTGCGTTCTTGTAAAATTACAAAGAAAATTAAGAAAATAATTTCCTTGAAATTTACGGGTCTTTACATGATAGTGGATTACATAACCCGAGGATTATAATTTTTTCTACTTGGTGTGGTGTATTTTTTGAGAAGGAATATAATTCTCAAAGAACTAGTGGTAAGAAACATGAACTCGTGGAAGTTTAGGAAAAAAAATAGGAATTGTTGATGAGGTGGATGATAGGCTAATATCACAAGTGTCTATTGAAACTGAACTGACTCATCTAACACCAGAACCTAAAAGGTCATGTAGGATTTGTTAGAATCACGATATATATAGATATCTTGGGGAAAATCATTAAGAAGTTGAGTTCATGCAATATGAAGATTATACTTGTCAAGTGACTAGAAAAAATATTAAGGGCCATAAAATATGGATGGTCATTTATGTAAAATAATCATGTTTAAAACATGGTATATCCACATGATTGGGTAAAAAACCTAAGGTGTTGATGAGTTTTTTTTAAAAATAAATCCTACATAGATTGTAGAGTTTCTATCTATAAGATTCTACTGGTGATGAATTGTTACAAATATATTCATAGTATTATCTATGAAGAAATCTTCTCACCACCATCCATGATAAAGTCCATATAGATTTTGACTATCAAAATAACTTTTTATTAAATATATCAAATAGATTTCAAAACTATTTTCCCCAATGGAAATATATTCGAGGAGGTATATATGATAGAACTAGAACCATTTGAGGATTCAAGTAGATCTTTTAAGATATGCAATTTGCAATGATCCATTTAATATTAGGTTATTTTTATTAATTAAAATACATTTTATTATTATAAAATTATATTATTCATTTTAAATGAATTCATTTTTCATTATAGATCCTAGATAGGGCTACTTCCATTTCAAGAAAGCCTCATCCAACATGGTTTAAAAAATGGGCTAACCTCGGTGACCAGACCAGAAAATTCCCTCCCAGGAGGTTGACCAGTCAAACTCATAAAACACTTGTCATGAGGTTTATGCATTAAGGAAAAAACCATGAAATTATAGTCCCATCATTAAAGAACTCATTATATAACCATATGTGACAAATGGATATAAAACAATGGAATGATCCATCATTCGGGACCCCAACTGTGCAAGTGCATCACTTTCTTCAATGTCTTTTACGTCCAATTGAATCTCTCATTCCTGAACCCGTTTCCATGAAGGGTGTGAGATAGACCAGAAAGCGATGCCAGTGATGGTGAAGTTGAATATGAGGAAGTGTGGGAGTAAGAGGGTGGCGACTATATGGGCTAATAAGATAGAGACCTGCTCACAACCTCCTACTAGAAGTGGTGGTGGATCCTATTGGAATTGAAAACCGAATACATCTAGTGTAAATTCAATGGGTCTTCCCCATGTGGACATTTCATTTCTTTAATGTGTCTATTTAATGTGGCTGTTTTATTTCTTTAATGTGTTGGTTTCATTTATTTAATGTTTCTATTTAATTTGGATATTTAATTTCTTTAATGTGTCAGTTTCATTTCTTAATGTGTCCATTTCGGTTCTTTGTAAATGCCTATAAATTGTTGGAAATTTTAGTCTGAAAAATACGTGTAATAAAATTTTCTAAGATCCTTTTTGTTCTCTTTTATTTTTCTTTCTCACTTATCCCAGCTTGTATAGCCAACAAACTGGTATCATATACCAGTTCCAAGGCATCCTCAGTTTTAAGAAAATGGCCACTGCAATTCAACCGCAATTTTCTAAGTTGTCTAAGGATAAATACTAAATGTGGTTCATCCAAATGAAGGTGTTGTTCAGATCAAAATAATTATGGGAGATCATCAGTGATGGGTATATAGTACCCACTACGGAGGAGGAATATTACTTCACAAATGAAGAAATGAAGGATCTCACTATCAAGGGTTGGATGAATCAAATTTTGAAAGGATTTATGAAGTAGCATAAAGCAATAAATATTGGGATACCCTTTCCACCATCTTAAAGGGTGTTGATCAAGTGAATAAGGTTCATCTTCAAACCCTAAGAGTAGAGTTTGAAGCAGCGCACAAGAAGGATGGTGAGAGTATCTCTGATTACTTTTCATGTTTAATTATTATTGTTAACAATTTGAAAAGAAATAGTGAAAAATGTTATGACATTCATGTAATTGAAAAATAACTTTGATCTCTCACAAACTTTTTTTGAGAATGTTGTTGTAGCAATTATAGAATTAAAGGATTTAAAAAAGATATCTGTTAAAGAACTGATGGGATTATTTCTAGTACATGAGCAATGAATGAAAAATAATGTGAGTTCAATGATTGATCATTCCTTAGAGTCTATGTTGACTCTACAAGAACAAAATAATGGTCAAACACAATGAGGCGGTCATCATGCAAGAGTTAGAGGGCTTGGATATCATCCAAGACATCAAAAAAATCAACAAAATTTTACCATATTTCGTGGAAGAGGAAATGCTGGAGGCTGATTCACACATGGTCATGGAAACTCAAATAATGTTTAATGCCACAATTGAAATAAATTTAACCATTATTCCTCTGAGTGTTGAAGAAAAATGGATCATGAAGAATGATCCAATTATACTGAAGCATTACACTATGAAGAAGAATTCACCACACTACTCCTCACACAAGAAAAGGCATGTGAACAACCAGATGTGTGGTATCTCGACACGGGTGAAAGCAACTATATGAGTGGTAACAAAGAATTGTTTGAGGAACTCACAGAAGAAGTTCATAGTGATATGAGTTTTGGTGACTCATCAAAGGTACCCGTGATTGGTAAAGGTAAAATCAAAATCTATCCAAAGAATTGTGAGTCAAATTATATCTCTAATGTTTATTATGTTCTAAAAATGAAAAATAATATCATCAGTATCGTCCAACTCCTTGGGAAGGGGTATGTCATACACATGGAAGAATCTTCTTTTTCTATAAGAGATGCGCACAAGAGACTTGTTCCTCAGGTCCAAATGGAGAATAATCACATGTTTCCACTGCATATCAGCACAAAGGATGAGGAGTGTCTCTTTGGACTCATGAAGAATGACTCATGGATATGGCATCTACACTTTGGGTATATCCATTTCAGCAGCCTTAAACTTTTATCCCCATAAAGCATGGTGCATGGATTACTAGTGATTGAAGTTCCAAATCATTTGTGTGAGGCGTGTACACTCAGTAATAAACAAAGGAACTCCTTCCCAAGTGGAGTGTCGAGAAGATCAAAGGAACCACTTCAATTAGTTCACACTAATATTGTTTGACCACTTAAAACAAACTCATTTGGAGGTAATAGGTACATTATTACCCTCATTGAAGATTTCAATAGAAAACATTGGGTGTATTGCATCAAATAATAATCTTCTTCTTTTACTATATATCAAATTTTCAAATCTCATGTTGAAGAAGAAATTGGTTTTATGTAGATCATGAGCCTCCGATGTTTCAGGAATCTATAAGGGAAAAATGTTGGAGAATTTATATGAAAGAATAAATTAATTCCATAGAGAAAAATGACACATTGGATCTGACTACACTTATGAATAGCCAGAAAACCATTGGTGTCAAATGGGAGTACATGATCAAGTGAAATAATTTTTATGAGATCGATCACTAAAAGGAAAGGCTCATAGAAAAGGGATATAAATAGAATCACGGGGTGGACTATAAATAATTATTCACTCCTATTTATCACCTTGACATTATGAGGATGATTATCTCCCTTGTATTCCACCATAGTTAGATGATCTACCAACTGGATGTGAAGTATGCATTCCTAAATGGAATTATAGAAGACGAGTTATATGTTGACCGGACAGAAGGATTTATTATACAAGGGGAGGAAGAGAAGGTGTATTGATTGAAAAAAGCCCTCTATGGGTTGAAGAAATCACCATGTTCTTAGAATTCATGTATCGACAACTATCTTCAAGAGAACGGATTTTCCCAATGTCTATTTGAGCAAGAAGTTTATACCAAGAAGAATGATCATAGAGATATGCTTATAGAATACATGTATGTTGATGATTTTTTTATAGTGAAAAACTGACCTATGTTTGATGAATTCAAGAAGGCCATGTTTAAGGAGTTCGAGATGACTGATAAAGGTATTATGTCCATTTTATGGGCATATAAGTAAATTAACAACATAGTGGAATCTATATATCTGAGCATAAGTATGAAAAGGAATTGTTTGAAATGTTCAAGATGGACAATTTCAACATCGTAAAAACTCTTATATCAACTAGCTTAAAACTGATAAAAGACGGAGAAGGAAGAATCATTGACTTGAATTTGTTTAAGAGTCTGATTGGAAGCCTAAGGTACCTCACAATCACATATTCAAATATTGTCTATAGTGTTGGGATTTTAAGCAGGTACATGGAAGAAAAAAAAAATCACATTTGCTATCCGTAAAAGGAATGTTTAGGTACATCAAAGGAATAACGGTATTTGGTCTTTTTTATCCATACAATGATGAAGCAAGGCTATATGGATAATCAGATAATGATTGGGGAGGTGAAAAAGATGAAATAAAAAGCTCCACTGGATATGTATTCTTTCTTAGAAAGATAGCTTTCACATGGAATTTGAAGAATCAAAGTGAGGTAACCTTATCCACATGTGAAACAGAGTATATATTAGCATCGTACACTATTTGTGAAGGAATTTGGTTGAGAAACCTGCTAAAGTAGTTAAGTAATCCACAGGATGGATCCACAGTCATATATGTGGATAATAAGTATGAGATAAAACTATCTATAAATCCATTGTATCATGGAAGAATAAAACACATTGATACCCAATATCATATTCTAAGAGATAATGTGAAGCAGAAAATGAAAAAATTGGATTATTTCCATACTAAGAAATAGATGGATGATATTTTCTCAAAGGCATTACTGATAGATTCATTAAAACAACTAAGAATGATGCTCATAATGAAGCCAATTTTGGTTTTAAGGAGAGTGTTGGAATTTCAAACCAAATACATCAAGTGGAAATTCAAAGGGTATTCCCCATTTGGAAGTTTCATTTCTTTAATGTTTCCG
This sequence comes from Viscum album, assembly GCA_963277665.1. NCBI lineage: Eukaryota > Viridiplantae > Streptophyta > Magnoliopsida > Santalales > Viscaceae > Viscum > Viscum album. Next base: position 631,081,166 of record OY728138.1, on the reverse strand, counting down.
TTTAACATGGCTATTTTATTTCTTTAATGTGTCGGTTTCATTTCATTAATGTGTCCATTTATTTTGGTTGTTTCATTTCTTTAATGTTTCAGTTTCATTTCTTAATGTTTCCTTTGAAAATGCCTAGAAATTTTTGGAAATTTTAGTCTAAAAAATATGTTCAATACAAGATTGAAAGATCCTTTGTATTCTCTTCCATTTTTCTTTCTCACCTATCCTGACTTGTATAGCCAATAGATCCATCTTGGGTGATCCTTCTGTGAATCGACCACTCCCACACTTGCTGCCAACAACCAACCCATAAGAACATATTTATCTCTCTATCTCTAGTTTTATTCTTTGACTCTTGATATAACTTGAAGGAAAGTTTGAGATGATTGGGGTGGTGATTCTCTCGCTTATAATGACCAGGAATGGAAAAAACTGGCGGTCATGGTGCTGTTTACCAAGGGTTTGTGTTCCTGGGTTTCTACATGGGCCTTTTTTCTGTCTTGTTGGGGTATTTGATTTATACTGTGTGCATTGGATCTAGGAAAAAGATCAGTGGTTGGCTTTGGCTTCACACCACTTTCTTCTCTTTGTGAGATATCTTCAGAACTATTCTTTTCTAATCTAGACAAACACTATTCTATCCCAAAACCAAATGATTATAATAGGACTAGCTTATCCAACCACCGTTTCTTACATAAATTGATTTGGGATTTGTATTTACACCCAATAATCTAATCGGGTTCACCCCGAGTTATTCAAACATAAAGATGATATATTCTTTTTAAACATGAATAAAAAGGTCTGATTTTATTGATTGATCACGTGAAAATATTTAAATCTATTTGTTTCTTTAACACTGGAAGTACATGAGGCTTTATAGGCCTATAAAAAGGGGGATGTGCAGTTCCAGTCAAAGATTCATGGGAGCAAGAGGCAATGACCCAAAGTGAGATCCATGATCTGAGTTGCATACCAAAGGGAATGAAACGACCCAGTGACTGGTTGGACATAAAAAGTTTTAGGGAGTTGGCGGAAGAGAGCAACAACTAATCGGGTTGTGAAACCATGTGGTGAAATGATTCTGCATGTTCAGTTTTGAAATGTGAAGGATCACATTTTTTCATAGGTGTTTTTTAGAGAGAGGATAGAGGTGTATCAGGGTGTATATTTTCTTGTGAGTTTTCTAAGTTGTATTTGAAATTCATGTTTTAGGCTTATGCTTGGAATTTTATACTCTTTGATTATTAGTGGATTTTCTCAGAGTTTCTTTGTGATTTTTCAATCCACCAAAAAGGTGGTTTTTTCAACATTATTTTTTTTGTCTCCATTTTTTTTGTTTTTATTTTCATGCTTCTGTTTTCATTGGATATTCTTACAATTTTTGTCGCAACTGAGTTTTTATTATGAAACCAATATACACCCTCCCCAACAACTCATATCATTGGATGGTATTTTTGTTTCTCCCTAGCTGGATATTTGTGATTCACACCATGATATTTCTGCCTACATCAAACAGTTTAACAGACAAAATGATTTTACTCTATGGCAGTAATGAGTAAAAATATTTTGATCATTAAAAAGGTAGTGAAGGAATTAAAGAGAAAATAAAAGAAGACGGAGATAATGGGCATTGGTAATTGTCATGCTATTGAGAGAGTTGGAAAAAAGCATGATTTAGATGTATTTGACTAATAATACTTCGCGGGAGGTGATGAATTTGAAAGATCCATAGGTGATTTTCAGGAAGCTTGATAAAAGGTATAAATCAAAATCCCTCACCAATCATTTATATATAAAAAGATATTGTATCGTTTGCGAATGCTAGTGAACAAAGATTTAGGTAACCATCTAGAATAGTTCACTAAACTTCTGATGGAGCTATCTTCGGTGGCAATCAAGATTGATGATAAAGGTAACATAATACCTATTGAAATAGAAGAAGAAGAAAATGTTTTCCCTCTCTTGGGTTCATTAACGATTCAAATGATAATCACGTCACCAAACTGTTGTTTCAGAAAGAAACTCTGAAGTTAGATGATGTGATTTAATTATTGTTGATGGAAGAGACTTGGCAAAAGACCAATGATTCCAATTCTTTAGGTAATAGTGGTATTTTGGTTGTGAAAGATGGACACAGTAATTAGAGAGGTCGGTTGGAAAAAAGAAGAAAAATAAAGTGCTTATTTTGTAATAAGGATGGTCATATGTAGAGAAACTACTATGATTTGGAAAAGATAGAGGAATAAAAGAAGGCGCATAACATCGATTCCGAGGATACTGATGTAAGTCATATACAAGGCAGGGGTAATTTACTTTCAGTCAACAATGATTGTCACATGTCAGATCTATACACTGAATGTTTAATTGATTTAATAGAATCGTACCATATTTCACAAGAGGGAATTATTTTCTTCATATGAAGAAGGTGACTTTGGTATTTTGAAGATGGAAAACAAAGATTTTGTTGATTTCATTGGGACTCGTGATATTTGTATCACTACAAATGCAGGTTGTACAATGATATCAAGGGATTTGCACTACCAAAAATTGGCGTAGTGGAAGTACCGGCCTTCATCAGTGTAAAGAAAAACTTGCTGATAAAGGTGTACCATTTATCTGCGCTTTTTTTAGCTATGATAAAGGTTTTTAATAAAAAGTATTATTAATTTATATAAAATTATTATATTCACATTCAAAAATAATGTTTATTTATATACATTAAATAAAAAATGCACATGTTTATACTTAATGTATATTTTTTAATAATTCAAATATATATATAATCTTTAAAAAAATTATTTATAATATTATAATTAAATAAATATATATTTAAATAATTATAATATTATAATAAATTTTATTAAATAACAAATATATTTATTATATTTAAAAATATATATCTATAATTATATATCTATAATTATATATTTATAATTATATATGAATACTTTTCAAATATATATATTTATATTTATAAGTATAAATAAATATATAAATTTTAAATAAATATATGTTTCCAATGAATTTGGTCAATAAATATATTGATGCGTGAGTATAATTGACGTGTGTATGTTATGTATTCATCATGAATGTTCATTTATACATTACACCCTTATTATTATTCATGTTTTCTATATAGGTGATGAATCATTTTTTATGATCTATACTTTACTAGTTATAGGATTCATTCATGGTATACCCATGAATCTATTATGTTCTCATAAATACTTATAAAAATACAAAAAATATATTTAATTAATAAATATATTTATTATATTTATAATTATACATATTAGGTGATTTGAGTTAAAATTACATCAAACACACACACCTCACACATAGACCGGAAACACAGACAATAACCCCCCAAAGGGATAGCCTGCCCATAAAACTTCATTTATTTTATATATATGGATGGCCCGAAGGCCCACTGGGAGACCCTTTTTTTATGGATCAAAGGCCCAATATCCTTGCCTCTATCAGGTCCACAATCACAGTTACTGCTTGAGTTCGTAGGTGTCACCTTGCGCACGTCGTTACTCCCACCTTCACCAATTTCCCGTAGCACCGCCATCTGCCATGGCCTGTGCCGTCGAAGTCAGTTGTGGTAGATCCCTCTTTGTGTTTGCACCGTTGAAGACACCCGTCACATTCCCTCATGAGTCCATGATGTCACTCCCACCATCACCAATCGCCCCAGCACCATCCGACCACGATGCAGCCATGAATTTTGTCCACTATGGCATGCGCTGTCGAAGTCTCCACCCATGGCCAACGCCGTCACTGTCCCCATGCCCAACAGTCACTTCAACCACAACGGCTCACACCACTACATCATCCAGAAGGTTGTCACCCCTATAACTGAGAAATCCCCCTGAATATTTATTTATAATTTTAATTATAACTATATATATATATATTTAAATAATTATAAAATTACAATAGATATATCTATTATAATTATAAATATATATATAAATATATTTATAATTATATACAAATATTTATAAATATATTTATTATACTTATAAAGTTATAAATATATATAATTAAATAAATATATTTATAAATATATTAAAATATTTAAAAATAAATACAAATATTTGTAATTATAATTCTAAATAAATATAGATATATTTAAACAAATATAAAATTATAATAAATATATTAATTATATATAATTATAAAATTATAAATATAATAAATATAATAAATATATTTGTTATAATTTTATAATTATTTAAATATATATATATATATATATATATAATTATCACTATAAATAAATATATATTTTTTATAATTTTTTAATTACAAATAAATCTATATTTATTTATAGTTATAATTATAAATAAATATTTATTTATTTAAATAATTACAAAATTATAAAAACATTTCTTGTACTTATAATGTTATAAATATATATAATTAAATAAATATATTTATAAATATGTACAAATATTTATAAATAAATAAAAATATTTATAATTATATTTTTAAATAAATAAATATATAATAAAATAATTGTAAAATTATATTAAATATATTAATTATATATATTAATAAAAGTATAAGTATAATAAATATAGTTATTATAATTTTATATATTTATTATATATAATTATAAATATAAGAAATATATTTATTATAATTTTATAATTATAAATAAATAATTATTTATTTATAGTATTTATAATTTTATAAATATATATAATTATATAAATATATTTATTATATATATAAATATAAATAAATAAATATTTATTTATATTTATAATTGTAAATAAATAATATATATTTATTATATATATAATTTTATAAATATATATAATAATATAAATAAATTACTTACATTGTATCTTTATCAGTGTTTTTTAGCACTGATAAAGATAGGCCTTTATCAGCACTAAAAAAGTGTTGATAAACTGTGTCTTTATCAGCGTTATAATTTTAGCACTGATAAATGCATGTTTTATCATGGCTTTTTAAGTAGTGGTGGTAAAAGTTTTACCCAATTTTATAAATGAACTCTAACAGTCAAATTTTTCTCTCACACACCTCAAGCTCTCACGGAAGTTGACCTATGCTGCCGCCAAACCCCTCCCCTGCCATCGCGAACCCCTCCTCTACCACCGCAAACCCCACATTCGTTGCGAACGCCACCTCTGCTACTGGACCCCACTAGTACAGGATAACACAATCAATATGTTTAATTCATGATGGAGTGTCCCCTAGAGTACTCAAAATCATCACAGAAATCTTCTTTTTATATGAAAATACACATTCTATCCTTTGATTTTGAATTGTCTCCTAAATCATTCATTTCCAAATAGACTCCCATTGCTTTACAGTGATAGGACTTATTCCCCAGTCTTGGCCTGTAAATACTCCTCTCGGGAACACTTCCCAGAGGAAACTTCCTCTATAACTATGTAGAGGAGCATGTGTTTCGAATACAATCAATCACTACTGGAAAAACAGGTATTTGCGACGGGCTATTTGCGACGGGATCCCGTCGCAAATAGCCCGTTGCGGAAAACGCCGTCGCAACTAAACTTATTTGCGACGGGACCGTCGCTAAAGCCTTTTTTTGCGACGGGCATTCTCCCCGTCGCAAATAGTATTCCGTATTTTTGTAAAAAACTTTTTAAACAGTTATTGCGATGGGCCCGTCCCAAATACCTTTTGCGACGGGACCCGTCGCAAATAGTTTTTGCGACGGGCCCGTCGCAATAACGTTTTTTTTTTAAAAATAAAAAAATTAATAATACTAGTATTTGCGACGGGAACCGGGACCCGTCGCAAATACTATTCATAGTAATTGCGACGGGACCCGTCGCAAATACTCTTTTTAAAAAAAAATAAAAAATTATTAATAATACTAGTATTTGCGACGGGCATAGTATCCCGTCGCAAATACTATAAAAAAAATAAAAAAAATAAATTATTAATAAATTATTTTAATTAATATAATAATAGAATTATAATTTACAAATGAAAATAATAAATTATTTTAATTACTATAATAATAGTAGAATTATAATTCAAAAATAAAAATAATAGAATATTAATATAATAATATTATAATTATAATTCATAAATAAAAAAAATATTAATAAGTTATTTTAATTAATATAAAAATAATAGAATTATTTTACATTCAAATATTAAAATAATTCAAGTATTACAAAAAAATAATTAAATTATAATATTATAAAATTTTAATATATATATAAAATTTTATTATATAAATAAAATTTTAATATATATATAAAATTTAATATTATAAAATATAAATATTATTATTATTCATATTAATATTGTTATTTAAAAATATAATATTATTAATATTTTATAATGAGACAGAAACTACGAATAGAAAAAAAAATATTTTGATTTCACAAATTTTATAACAGAAATACAAACTCTAATCTGTAGGAGGGGGGGGGAGGTGGGGGATCTGCAGATGGTGGTGGAGGAAACTCCATCCCTAAAGCATGAGTGAGTCGGCGCATGTACTCCATCTGCTCCTGATGCTGCTGCTGCCACCGACTCGTCTGCTCCTCGTACAGCTGCTGCTGGCGTCGACGCTCCTCCTCATGCTGCTGACGTATCTGCTCCTGCTCCTGTCGGAGACTCTCTATCTGTGCAGTCTGAGATCGCAACTGCTCCTCATACTGTGTAGAAGAAGATGCACGAGCTCCCCTCGAGCTGGACGCCGACATCGCAGCACTGCCATAATAATCTCCGGGAGTCAGTCGAGAGCCGATACCAACTACCCGGCCCTTCTCGAAGGCATACTGGGTGGCCTGCATCCATGCCGCCTCATCAAACTGACGGGCAGTGGTCTGATCTGATGACTCGGCCTGACTCTCAGGCCGGGCCTGTGCCGCTGCGGCCTCATATGACTCCTATAGTTGCAATTTAAAATTAAAATTGTGAATATATTATATGCAGTTAATTTTTAAACTTGAAAACAAATAATACTGACCACGATGTGATGCTGACGATCACCTCTGAGCTCCCCAGTAGCAGGATCACTATACATCGTCCGATATACGTCGTACTCTGTAATATCGGGGTGCTCGACAGCCTATAAGAATAAAAAATAAACTGTTAATATTAAAATAATATAATTTTCTATATTATATACAATTCTCCTTTCATCTGTGTGTTTCACAATCTGTCTCCACATGTAATATTGGCATTCACTTTCACCTCTCCATTGGCAAGTAGGTTGATAATTTTGAAAAAGAATGCCAATATTACATGTGGAGACAGAAAAAACACAGAAGAAAAAAGAATTGTATATAATATAGAAAATTATATTATTTTAATATTAATAATAAAATATACAAATAATGTAATAAGGTAATTATTCCAAATTACTGGTAAGTATTTCAAATTATTGGTAATTATTCCAAATTATTGGTAATTATTCCAAATTATTGGTAATTATTGCTAATTATTGCTAATTATTGCTAATTATTGGTAATTATTGCTAATTATTGCTAATTATTACTAATTATTGCTAATTATTGCTAATTATTGCTAATTATTACTAATTATTGCTAATTATTGCTAATTATTGCTAATTATTTCTAATTATTGCTAATTATTGCTAATTATTGCTAATTATTTCTAGTTATTGATAATTATTGCTAATTATTGCTAATTATTGCTAATTATTGCTAATTATTCCTAATTATTGCTCATTATTCCTAATTATTGCTAATTATTGCTAATTATTGCTAATTATTGCTAATTATTGATAATTATTACTAATTATTGCTAATTATTAGTAATTATTGCTAATTATTGCTAATTATTACTAATTATTGTTAATTATTGGCAATTATTGTTAATTAATACTAATTATTAGTAATTAATACTAATTATTAGTAATTAATACTAATTATTGGTAATTAATACTAATTATTGGTAATTAATACTAATTATTGGTAATTAATACTAATTATTGGTAATTAATACTAATTATTGGTAATTAATACTAATTATTGGTAATTAATAATCATTATTGGTAATTAATAATCATTATTACTAATTATTGGTAATTATTACTAATTATTCCTAATTAATACTAATTATTCCTAATTAATCCTAATTATTCCTAATTATTGTTAATTATTACTAATTATTGTTAATTATTTCTAATTATTACTAATTATTTCTAATTATTACTAATTATTTCTAATTATTACTAATTATTTCTAATTATTACTAATTATTTCTAATTATTACTAATTATTTCTAATTATTACTAATTATTTCTAATTATTACTAATTATTTCTAATTATTACTAATTATTTCTAATTATTACTAATTATTGCTAATTATTACTAATTATTGCTAATTATTTCTAATTATTGCTAATTATTACTAATTATTGCTAATTATTGCTAATTATTACTAATTATTCCTAATTATTGATAATTATTCGTAATTATTACTAATTATTGGTAATTATTACTAATTATTGGTAATTATTGGCAATTATTGTTAATTATTCCTAAATATTGATAATTATTGGTAATTATTAATAATTAATACTAATTATTGGTAATTAATACTAATTATTGGTAATTAATACTAATTATTGGTAATTAATACTAATTATTGGTAATTAATACTAATTATTGGTAATTAATACTAATTATTGGTAATTAATACTAATTATTGGTAATTAATACAAATTATTGGTAATTAATACTAATTATTGGTAATTAATACTAATTATTGGTAATTAATACTAATTATTGTTAATTATTACTAATTATTGTTAATTATTTCTAATTATTACTAATTATTTCTAATTATTACTAATTATTTCTAATTATTACTAATTATTTCTAATTATTACTAATTATTACTAATTATTTCTAATTATTACTAATTATTTCTAATTATTACTAATTATTTTTAATTATTACTAATTATTTCTAATTATTACTAATTATTGCTAATTATTACTAATTATTGATAATTATTTCTAATTATTGCTAATTATTACTAATTATTGCTAATTATTACTAATTATTACTAATTATTGATAATTATTCGTAATTATTACTAATTATTGGTAATTATTACTAATTATTGGTAATTATTGGCAATTATTGTTAATTATTCCTAAATATTGATAATTATTGGTAATTATTAATAATTAATACTAATTATTGGTAATTAATACTAATTATTGGTAATTAATACTAATTATTGGTAATTAATACTAATTATTGGTAATTAATACTAATTATTCCTAATTAATACTAATTATTCCTAATTAATACTAATTATTGGTAATTAATACTAATTATTGGTAATTAATACTAATTATTCCTAATTAATACTAATTATTCCTAATTAATACTAATTATTCCTAATTATTGTTAATTATTCCTAATTATTACTAATTATTGGTAATTAATACTAATTATTGGTAATTAATACTAATTATTGGTAATTAATACTAATTATAGGTAATTATTACTAATTATTGTTAATTATTGGTAATTATTACTAATTATTGGTAATTAATACTAATTATTGGTAATTAATACTAATTATTGGTAATTAATACTAATTATATGTAATTAATACTAATTATAGGTAATTAATACTTATTATTGGTAATTATTACTAATTATTACTAATTATTCTTAATTATTGATAATTATTGATAATTGTTTCTAATTATTAGTAATTAAATGAATAATTATCAATAATTAGAAATAATTACCAATAATTATAAATAATAACATTATTAATATATTTTATTATTCATATTAAAATAATATAATTTTCTAATTTATATACAATTCTTCTTTCATCTGTGCGTTTTCTATCTCCACATACAAATAATACATGTGAAGACAGCAAACACACAGATGAAAAAAGAATTGTATATATATAAAAAATTATATTATTTTAATATTAATAATAAAATAAACTAATAATGTAATAATGTTCTTATTCCTAATTATTGGTATTTATAACTAATTATTAATATTTATTCTTAATTATTAAAAATTATTACTAATTATTCCTAATTACCAAACAATACTAATAATTTAAATTTATTAAATAATAAAACAATGTAAACATAATTAAATTACAACTAATTAATAATAATTGAAACTAATAAAAAATTAAAAATAAATAAAAAATTAAAAATACCTTGAAAAATGATCTGTTCTGATCGTTCTTGAAAACTTTAATATCAGCTCCGGAGAAACAAATTAAACTGGAGAAAAACTCAACTCTAGAAATATAATTTTCAGAGAAGGAGAAGATAAGGAATGAGAATGAAATGAAAAAAACGGATGGGGGTATTTATAGGTTAGATTATTTGCGACGGGACCATTTGCGACGGGATTCCCGTCGCAAATACCTTAGCCAACATTTATTACGGTCAACCGGTAAATAGTTATTTGCGACGGGACCCGTCGCAAATAACCCCTGCCGACATAGTATTTGCGACGGGGGGATATTCCCGTCGCAAATACCTTTTACCGCCGCCGGTTATTTGCGACGGGGAAAGCAATCCCGTCGCAAATAGTTTTCCCGCGATTTGGCGCGCATCGCGGGAAAACTATTTGCGACGGGGAAAGAAATCCCGTCGCAAAAGCCTCCTTATTTGCGACGGGGAAATACCCCCGTCGCAAATAAGTTTTTAACATGACTATTTGCGACGGGAATAAATCCCGTCGCAAATAACCCGTCGCAATTGCTCATTTTTCCCGTAGTGAATAGTCATCCTCAACATTATTTAACCCCATTTCTAAAAAAATATAGTAAAACCCACATATTAAACACGTGTTTAGTGGTCATCCGTGGCCTATATGTGACTTCATCCCTCAGTTAAAACTCTACGTGTCATAATTTACAAAACCCTCCCACTTTCCTTATGTTTATGTAGAGTTTCATTACCATCAGTGTTGTTACCCAATTCATTTTGGTATGTTGATTTGGTGAATTAGTCATTTGGTGTCACTTCTTTCCTGATGCCCTAACTATTTCATGATCTCTGGTGATAGTTGGAATAATGGTCCAACCCTAACCCATCTAACCCTATTTTTCACTCTCATGTAATATGAATGATATTATATTGGCACTTTTTTCTCACACTAATAATGAGTAACATTAGCTACTGGTAATATTTTATTATTTTGTTAAAAAGATTGAGTTGCATCAAAATTTGAGACTTAAGATTCAAATGAGTATAATCTTATTACTTGAAAAAATGAGGAGGGCTATCCAAACCTAGGATTTCTCATTTGGTATAAAATTGACTATAGAAGTGCCTAATACACTAAATTCTCTAGACTATCTATCCTGATTGCATGAGAATGGATAAAAAATAACCATAGGAATTTTTTACTTTATAATTAAATCCTCATTCCTCAATCAAATATAATTTTAAGGGGAGGGGGTATTATTATTCTAAAAAATTTATTTAAAACATAATAAGGATAAATAATGATAGAAAATAAATATTCTAATTTATGGGGTTGAGTCTCACTCAATCCCATGTTTTGTGTAATGTTTCTGAGGAAGATATCTATATAGATCAACCAGAAGGTTTCAAGATAAATGGAATAACAGGTTCAATTCAAGTCTCAAATGGAGTTTTTGTGGGCATAAGTAGGCACCAAGATAGTGTAACTGGAATTTCAATGCTTTCATAGTAGAATTAATGTTTATGCAATATAATGTAAATAATTGATACTATATGAAGGTTTATTATGATGAGAGTTTTTTCATTTTACTTCTTTATGTGGATGAATTTCTCTTAGTTGGACTGATGAAGGAAATACTAGAAGAGATGAAGATTTATTTATCTAGAAGGTCCCAAATAAAGGACTTTGGTTCTAGAAATTGGATAGTGGGGTTAAATATTGAAATACACTTGAAGTCTATAACTTTTTTACTGACTTAGTTGGAGTATATCTATAAGGTGTTGAAAATATTCAGAATGAGCGAGTTAAAACCTATGAGAACTCCCTTAGCTCTAAATTTAAAACATTCAAAGGAGGAGTCACCTAAAAGAGATGATGAGTTCAAGTTAATAGAGAAGGTTCTATATTAATAAGTTATTGTGTGTCTGATGTACATCATGGTGTGTATAAGACCTAGTATCATTTATGAGGTTGTTTTAGTTTAAATATTAGTGGTGAATCCAGGGAAGGTGCACTTGAAGTATGTTAATTAGGTTTTTGATATCTCAATGGTTTATTGGATCTAGAACTCTATTTCAAAATGGATGATCCATTAAAGGGGTCTATAGATTTGAACTTCGGATGATATAAAGACTCACTATAGAGCACCAATGACCAAGAAGAATCATTGGTAATCAACAACTTGATGTTTTAAAAATTATTCTTATATTAATTGGATTTTAAAGCAAGAGGTTGGGTGATTTGAAATTGTTAAAAATGTTAGAAAATGTTGTTTTATTTTTAAAGTGGCGAGTTAAACTTTGTGATCTATATTTAAAACCACTTTTTTTAGCCTTGGTTAATTTTTATATCAACATTTTTTTGTATTTTTTTCTAAATATTAATATTATTGAATCAAATAGGATGGATTTGAATAAATAATAGATATATGATAATCGTATGAAAAAAGATTATGAAGCTGGAGTGAAAGATTTCATCAAAATTTTAAAATATAATGCATACGACCCTTCTCAAATCATTTTCCATGTTTACACTGTTGTTATTCAATACTAATTATTCCAGGGGAGTTGTAATAACACTTTATCTTTCACAGAATATATCGAAGTTATAAATTTTAGAATAAACACAGGGAAAAAGAAAATGTAGCAAGTGGTTGAGATAACATTTCATTTTATGGATCATTTGATATGATTACAAGTGTGGAAAATGAATAAGACCATATTGATGACGTGATTACAAATGTGAATGATGATGAAGATCGCATTGAGGAAATGAAAAGGACAGTTAAAGATGAACTTCATGATTGCCTAATTTTTTTGCTAAGTTAATGAGTGGTGAAATGATTCCATTGTATGCATTTACTGTACTGAATAATATTATTCATGGTAATCAATATTCTAATAACTATTTATGTGAAATGTGAATCATATTGACACTAATATCTTTTCCATACTGATATTATATACGGTGAAAATTAATATGATTTATATATATCAACACCCACCCATCACCTTGTAACAAGGGCTACAATGTTCAATATCCAAGGTGATTTAATACACAACAGAACACTTCCAACATGTCACTTGAGAGTGGTTATTAATATAGATCATGATCAGAGAGCTAAGATAACTGTTCCACTTGATGAAGATAATATTCATATGGTCAACCGAGTTGTTGGAACATTCGTTGCATGGCCATCAAATCTTGTAAAAAAACATGTCGACAAAGAGGTATTCATTTACAATTTATTTTTCAAGCTAAAACTTTAAAAATTAATGGAAAAAGGTCTGAATCGATGAATTTTATTAGAGACAGAAAAAGGGAAGGGGTGAAATTAAATACCAACTCAAAACAATATAAAGGATCGACTAACCGATTGAAAAGATTTACCGAAGGAACCTTTACACCACCTATTCTATATATTCATTTACTATCATTGAAGGTTTGTGTGGATACAAAGTTAAAAAATGATTTTAGTCAAATAGTTTATTTTTAAGAAAATATGTAAGGAGTGGAAGTTCAAGACTTCATTGGTGTTGAGAATATAAGTGAAATTATCGACTATGATTGGATGGGCGCCTTAGATGTAAATTTATACATGAGGTATGTTTTCATGATTTGATTTTACAAAAGATGATATACTATGTTAATTATGAATATATAAATTTCATATTTTTGGTAGGATTATATATAAAAAACAATTGAAGTGATTTCCCCATGCAAAATATTTGGACTTTTTAGTCCTCACACCACCTCTAAAAAACAACCAAAAATAAAATATTAAAAAGGATGAAATAGTGGAAAGCCTAATCCAATCATTGAAAGAAATTTTTTGGATGAAATACTCTTCTTAATACCAATGATTTAGGGGTAAAACTCTACAATTTAATCATATCAAATATATTTTCATTTTTTTATTACTTATTCCTTTTTATGGTTTTAGGAAGCATTGGATGCTCATTGTAGTCAATTTGGATACTCCAAAGATTTATTTCCTACATTCAATGCATGGATACCCAATAAACCGACCGTACATGATGGTATTTGTCAATTTTAAATACACTACATCCAACATTTTAGAAAAAACATCAAGTTATATAATTTATATTATCTTTTAACGATGATTATGTTTAATAGAGCGATGCATAAATATCATGAAAAATAGGAAATGAGGCCAGGGGCTAAGCACGGGGACCCTATAAATTTATATGAATGGACAATTATTAGGGTATATATAATAGTAATTCACTATTGAAACACATATAAAAACAAATTTCTTATTTTTCTCAATGTTTTTGCAATGTCCGGAGCAAAAAAATGGAAAGGATTGTAGCTATTATGTTTGTAAATTTATTAGAGAGATCATATTCCATGAAAAAACTAGCATCCCTAAAGATGTATTTTAGAACATACTTACCATTTCATTTAAAAAATTTATGAATCCTTTGTGTATTTATATTTTTCCAATACTACTATTTTTTTCGAAAAGAATCATATTCACAAGATGATATAGATTTTATTAGAAATGAATGGGAAAGATACCTGATGTAAGAATGTACACAAATAGTGAAGATGTGACTTCCATAGAAGTAGTAGATTATTTCATATTTATGTTTAATTTACTTATTTTTAGTATTACACACATAAGAATTGTTTTCTTATATAGGAATATTCCTTTGTTCGAGTTGGGGTGGTTTGTTTGAAGATGCTCATGCTCGTGAGAGATAGGACTGGCCGAAACATAAAATTCAATGAAATGGTAATGTTTTTCTAATATACTATTTTTTCCTCATAATGTTATATTTTTTCTACTGCATTAACATAATATAAGTTAAATATTTTACTACTCATGCAGACAATGTCTTCCAGAGACTTATTCTCCCACAGAACATTGCCACCCCTCTAGTGTCCACATTTATCACTTTCCTTCAATGAAAGTGGAGTGAACATGAAGGAAAGTGATAAATGTCGAAACTACAGTGTTTACAATTCGACAAAGTGTCTCTTTTTTATTTAAAATTGATATTAATGTTAGTAAAAAGTACAAGTTACATAATTAAAACTGATCAAACACACTTAGATAGTTTTTATAATTTAGGACAATGATCCATGAGTCATTTATGTTGTGTATGAGCCAACTACACCTTAATACAACACACGATGTGACTGGTATGATTCCAAATGTTTCTTTTTTATTTAAAATTGACATTAATTTAACTAAAAAGAATAAGTGACATACTGAAAACTGAGCAAACACATTTGGACTGTTTTGACAATTTAGTACAATTATTTATGAGTCATTTGTGACATATAGGAATCAACCACACATCAATATGATACACAGTGTGACCGGTATGACTAAAATTTTCTATTATTAGTTTAAAATTGACATTTTTGTTCAAAACATGTCACACATAGAAAACCAAGACAACACTCTATGATTTTATTGATAATTTAGGAAATTGGTTTTATAAGTCATTTGTGACATATATGAAGTAGTCTCACATCAAACTAATGCATAATGCGATTGGTATGACTCAAAATGCATGTTTCTATTTTGAAATTAAATTTCACTAATAAAACAAAATTAACATACTAAAAACCAATAAAACATATTAGGATTGTTTTTATACTTTATTAAAATGATCTATAAGTCAATTTTGAAATGTATAAATTAGTATCACCTCAATATGACACAATGTGTGACTAGTATAACTTAAAGAGTCTCTTTTTTATTTAAAATTGATATTAATTTTAGTAAAAAGAACAAGTGACATACTAAAAACTAGGAAAATGAATTCATATTATTTTTATAATTTAGGAAAGTGATTCATGAGTCATTTGTGATGTGTATGAGTCAACCACACCTCAATACAATGCACAATGTGATCGATATGGCTCCAATTGTGTCTTTTTATTTAAAATTGACATCAATTTAAGTAAAAAGAACAAGTGACACACTAAAAATTGAGAAAACACATTAGGAAAACAATCCATGATTAATTTTTGATTTGTAGGAATCAACTAAACCTCAATATGACTTACAGTTTGACCAATATGACTAAAAGTGCTCGTTATCAATTTAAAATTGACATTTTAGTTCAAAACATGTCACTCACTGAAAACCTAGAAAACACACTCTAATTGTATTGATAATTTAGGAAAGTGGTTCATAATTCATTTTTGGTGTGTATTAAGCATTATCATGTTAAAAAGATACACGAAGCAACTGTTATTACTCAAAATACAGGTTTCTAGTTTGGAATAACATTTTAGTAAAAAAACAAAATTGACATACTAGAAACTGATCAAACACATTCTTATTGTTTTGATAATTTATGAAAATTATATATAAGTAATTTTTGACATTTTGGAATCAACCTAACCACAATATGATTCATGGTTTGTCCAGTATAACTCAAAGACTCACTTTTTCATTTAAAATTGACATTAATTTTAGTAAAAAGAACAAGTGACATACTAAAAACCTAGAAAACACATTTGGATTGTTTTGATAATTTAGTAAAAAGATCTATGATTCATTTTTGATGTGTAGCATTCAACCTCATCTCAATAAAATTCACAATGTGATCGGTATGACTCTAAATGTGTCTTTTTTTTATATTAAAAATGGACATTAATTTAAGTAAAAAGAACATGTAACATACTAAAAACTAAGAAAAAACATTCATATTGTTTTTATAATTTAAGACAATGATCAATGAGTCATTTATGACATTTAGGAATCAAACACACCTCAATCTGACGCACAGTGTTACAAGTATGACCAACCGTGTTTAGTATCAATTTAAAATTAACATTTTATTTCAAAACATGTCACTCACTAAAAACCAATAGAACATACTCTGATTGTCTTGATAATTTAAGATAGTGGTTCATAAGTCATTTTTGACATGTATTAAGTAGTATCACATTAAACCAATTTACGATGTGATTTATATGACTTAAAATTCACGTTTCTAGTTTGAAATGACATTTTAGTAAAAAAACATAACAGGCATACCGAAAACTAAGAAAACACATCCAGATTGTTTTGATATTTTAGGAAAATAATCTATAATTCATTTTTGATATGTATGAATCAACCAAACCCCAATATGATGCAAGATGTGACAATTATAACTCAAAGTGTCTTTTTTATTTAAAATTGACATTAATTTTAGTAAAGAGAACAAACGACATTATGAAAACTAGGAAAACACATTTAGATTGTTTTAATAATTTTGAAAAATTATCCATGAGCCATTTTTGATGTTTTGGAGTCAATATCACCTCAATACGATGCACGGTGTGACCGATATGACACAAAATGTGTCTTTTTATTTAAAATTGACATTAATTTAAGTAAAAAGAACAAGTGACATATTGAAAATTGAGGAAATGAATTCAGGTTAATTTGATACTTTAGGAAAACAATCCACATGTCATTTTTTATGTATAGGAATCAATCAAACCTCAATCTGATTCACAATGTGGCTAGTATGACTAAAAGTGTCAGTTATTAGTTTAAAATTTAGATTTTAGTTCAAAACCTTTCACTTACTGAAAACCAAGAAAACACATTCTGATTGTCTTGATAATTTAGGAAACTTATTCTTAAGTAATTGTTGATGTGTATAAAATAGTCTCACATTAAACTGATGCATGATGTGAAAAATATGACTCAAAATGCGTTTTTCTAGTTTAAAATGACATTTTATTAAAAAAACAAAACCGACATAATTAAAATAGAGAAAACACAATCAGATTGTTTTTATAGTTTAGGAAAATGATCCATCAATAATTTTTGATATGTAGGAATTAGTTGCACATCAATCTGATGCACAGTGTGACCAGTATAACACCAAATCTGTCATTATTTAAAATTGACATTAATTATAGTAAAAATAAAGTGGAATACTCAAAACTAAGAAAACACATTCTTATTGTTTTGATATTTTAGGAAAATGATCCATAACTCATTTTTGATGTGTAGGAATCACCCCACCTCAATACGATGCACAGTGTGACCGGTATAACTCCAAATCTGCCTTTTTTTTAAAAAAATTATAATTTTATTAATGTATTATTCCATATTAATGTTTAATTTATGTCTTTATATTATTACTATAGTAATATTTGTTTTCTTATATAGGTAGAATATTTTTCTTATGTTGAGATGATTTTTTTGGCAACTCATACCATGAGTGGATATTTTTGAGAGGGGATCATGGGCATCGAAAGATGAAATATTAATGTTTTTAAATGTTTGTTGGATAATTATAAATGTAATTATATAAAACATTGTTTGAAATGTATATAGTAATGTTTTTTGTGTATACTGTGGGAAGACATTTTTTTATTCATGATGTCAATTAAATTCATATATAATTACTTGAAATTATAGGTTTTTGCTGGGTGTGCTGTTATATTAAGAGAAAATTACAACTAGCTATACCTTTATCAACACTATTTTGAATGCTGATAAAGGGTGTCCTTTATCAGAGATAAAATAGCACTGATAAACTAAGGTATTTATCTGGACTTTTTTTAGAATGTATAAAGGACCCCCTTTATCAACGCGGTAATTAAAAGTGCTTTTTTTTCTCTGTTAAAATCCATTTCACACTATTAAAGGGAATATGTGTAGTAGTGGTGCGACATGTTCTAGGTATATGCTATAATTTGTTATCTTCCTATACTCTTGATAATAATGGGTTTTAAAGTTCATTTGGTAGTGGAAGATGGACATTATCCATAGGATTGATGGTATATCCATGAGGAAGAATGTTTTTCAGGCTTTAAAAGACCAATGTAAAGGTGTGAGGTGAAGTTAAGAATGTAGTTTAGAAGAGGAATTCATCATATTTGTGGCACAAATGATCATCATGCATGAGTTGAAAACCATTGACTAGGATGAAGAAAGTTTAAGAGGTGAAGTAGGTTAGGTCAAGTCATGTGTTTTAGTTTTTATTCCTAATTTATTTTCTTCAGAGAGTTCTACTAGCAAAGAAGGAATCAATATCAAAGATCTAGGTGATGTGTTGAGAGTTACAGAAAGCTCACAAGATGTTGAGAAGATGGAACAATTAGCTTCTTTATGTACTCCTAATTATGTGGAAATCACTATTATGGGGTATCCAAGTATTGGTTTTTCTAGTATTGTTCAACAACATAGTGTAGACATAAGTATGCCAAAGAATTCAGAATTTAGATTTCTTTTACAGAGGAAATTTTAGGTTTCTATCAGAGTTGAAAAATGGTGTCATCATATTTTCTACAGAGGTTGACAGTTGGTGTTAAACCAGCTAGTTTTCATTCCAACTTAGTTCATTGGAATTCATGTCCCTATTTGTCGGGCTACAAAGGGAGATTGAGAGGGTTCAACCCTAGTTATTAAAATTTAAAGATAATATCTTATTTTTAAATTTGAGTAAGAAATCATGATATTATGAATTTCTCACTTGAGGATATTTAAATTTATTTGTTTATTTTAATGCCTAGTATTATGCAAGGCTTTATGGGATTATAAAACCGAGGGGGGGGATGTGTAGTACCCCTCAATGATATATGGTATAAAGTGGTAGCTACCCAAAGTGATATACACGACCTGAGTTGTGTAGAAAAGGACTTGAAACAACGCAATGAGTAGGTTCTACAACTACAATATTTGGGCATGGGAAGTAATGAGTAGTAGTTAATAAGGTTATGCAACGAGGTTCTGTAATGACATCGCATGTCCAGTTTTTATCTCCAAAGATTGACGTCTTGTCATAAGTGATTATCAGAGAGAGGACAGAGGTGTATTAGAGTGTGGTTTTTCATATAGGTTTTCTATGCGGTATTTGAAATTCAACTTTTAGAATTTTACATGGATTTTTTTACTCACTAATTATTAGATAATTTTCTCAGAGTTTCCCTATGATTTTTGTTATATATGAATAAACGAAAGAATAAAATAATGAGAAAATAATGATAAGAAGATCTCACAAGACACAATGATTTACATGGTTCAGGAATAATTATTACATCCATGGAGAGGCATAATTTCACTATGATTAGGGAGCAAAAATATAGAGAGAATATGAGAGTTTCACACAACATAGAAACCCCAGATCAAAATGAGATACTAAAAAGGATGAAGCACTATTCCACCAAATTTATATGAAGTCCACCGTGCTACAGTGAAAGGTTCATGAAAGTATGCACTAATACAGTGCTGCAACCACCCAAATTTAAGATGCTATAGTGAATAGTGGATAGAATTTCATGGAGCTACAATACCATTGTCCCCAATGTCTGAGTTGCTACAATAGCGATTCCAAAGTCCACACTACTATAGTGCCCTATCGGTGTCATCTGTCCTGCTTTGTTACAGCCGGTCAGAGTTCGTACAGTACCCCAAAATTTTGGTTGGGGCCCTTAGACCCTTGGACCCCTGGAGTTAGGGAATGTTACCCCCAATAACCT
The DNA here is from genome assembly GCA_963277665.1 of Viscum album. Lineage (NCBI taxonomy): Eukaryota > Viridiplantae > Streptophyta > Magnoliopsida > Santalales > Viscaceae > Viscum > Viscum album. Next base: position 631,060,505 of record OY728138.1, on the reverse strand, counting down.
CAATGAGATCACCACAGAACTTAAACCACGAGAGTTATGTACTTGTGTGCAGTATGTGATGCTAGTATTCAGCCCAACATCATCCAAACGGATGAAGCTACACTAATCCAACATTTTTTATCCTCTGAAAAGGAGGGTTTTTCCGTGTTAAATTTTAGTTTCCCCATTTATTTTTTTCTTTCATTTCCATACATCCTTTTTTGTTGATATTCCCAAATGGTTTTTATCACAATCGAGTTTTTGTTCTGAAATCAATCTACTTCCACCCTGAAACAATGATCAGCTAAAACAAAAGAGAACACAAATGAGTTTTTCTTTCAATGATAATTCATCATATCCAAACATCTCACCCTCTATTATTGTAACCCATTTGTCCTTCAGATCATTTTCCATCACATTATCAAAAGATTCTGGTTCTTCCCAGTGAGAAGCATATACTCATCAAGTGAATACCAAGTAGAAGTGGTGTCATGTTGAGATAGTATCCTGAGTGGAAGTGTGGGTTCATTAATAACTTATAGAACAAGATCATCATGAAAAAATGGTGCATCAAAAACAAAAACTATAACCTATTTGTAATCAATATCATTCTGCACATCAGAATTAATAATGTAAGGTAACCATGAATCAAACTCCCTCAAGACTAACAAAATAATCTGAATTTAAAGAAGTTGATTTTTCTCCCATATCAATGTTCGCAAAATTCCGATCCTCCATAAACACTACATAATGACTTCTAACAAGTTTGTTCAAAATTGGACCAAACAACTTGTACTGAAACACATTATGCTGATAAAAAATAAAAATGCATTGTCATGTCTTTACATCCATCTTGAAACTCTCATTTTTTATAACATGAATAAAGGTATTGTAATAAAAAATGTGAAAGTGATCATACATTATCTCTTTTCCATACCAAAACCTATAAGATTTGTATTCCTACAAAATAATTTCCTACAGTAAATTAATGATATTTATAGTGGATAATAAATTCTCATATAAAAAATCCCATGAAATATCTCTTTTGAGAGTTAACCATGGATTATTCCCATCAAATTCATATTCATTCTCTCAATAACACCATTTAGATGAGGTTTTCCTACCATACAATGATCACATGAATCTAATTTTGATACCCTTCAGACCTGAAATAAAATTTATCTTGGACAAAGAACTAGGTCCCTTATCGTAGTTATAACTAATCCTATTGCACCATAATATAGAAGAAACAATACACTGAATAATGCAATCTATTTAAAAATATATAGAGCTTTAGTCAAGTAAAAATATGCCTACTTCTTGCCTCAAGCCACTATGAAGGATCCCTTCAAAATATTTCGATTTCAATTTCTGAATATACTAAAAAAACTATCATGATCAAGAAAATTGGTAAAAATCAGATACAAATGAGCCTTAGTTTCATGTCAAAATTATTCAAAATCATCTTACTTCTTATACTGGTCTCTAAAAAAATAGTCCCCATAGCTAAAATTTCAACATTACCATCATTGTTGCATCCTCACTTTGTTTCAATGAATGAGATATTTGAGTTATAAAATATCCCATTTATATTTTCTTTTCATTTTTAATATAGGTGATTTGGTGGTCTGTTTTTATGTGTAAAGGGATTAGGAGATGAAAATTGGAGTGTTGAGAAGAGGCATTACTGAACAGTGGTTGTAAACCGCCGCCTACCAGCCAGTGGACTCCGCCGGATCACTTGTGGAGTTACTACTAGTTTTAGGATTCTGTAGACCCCACCGACTAGTTGTTAGTGACACCCATTCATCAAAGTTCCTAGTTCAATAGTTCATTAAATGAACCCCACATGATTTTAAACTCACTCGTTTTGAACCTCTTTAACACCAAAATTTGATCCCAATGCACCTATTCTGAATTTTAGACATTTTCTCTAGTTATTGGAGCTCCACCATTCACCTCCTTTTGATTTTTGAATCTTGGGAAAATATGATGATAACATAATGGTGACGTTTCATAAGATATACTAAAAATTACTCTTCTTCTGTGAGAGATACAGATAGATATATAACAGATCTGTGATTTCCTTAAAGATCTAATGAAATTTCCTTTAGTTCTTATAATATTGGTGTAAAATATAGCGAGTTGACATCTAATAAATATCTACCATATAAAATGAACATTCTATGGGCATGTGTTTATGGATAATCAACCTAGACCTCTTTTAATGGAAGATTAATGATAGAACTTTAATCTGTTGATGATTATTTGGATGATTGGTGGAGGTATCAATATGTCAATGAAAACCCCCTTGACTAAAGATAGAACTATCAATAATGGTGGATGTTTCCTATTAAGTCACCATAGATCGATCATCTAAAGACCCTCCTTTTGTTGAGTCACTTTTTTGTTGATAGATTGGTGATGAATAAATGTTCATTGGATAGAACTGAATTTATCTTCTAGAATAGACATGGAATTCAAGATCTATTCCTCAATCGATAATGGATATAGTGAAATGGTGAACTATCCTTCAACATACCTCAAAATTGATTTTTTTGGTGGAATCCTTAAGGTATGTGATTATAGAACCACCCTTATTAACTTTAAATCCTCTAGAGTTTCAATTCTAAAACTCTTTCTTGAAAATCTGGAACCTGAGTTAGGCATCCTTAATGCGTGAGCGTGTTCTTCACAGGTGTGTGTTGTGGTTTGGTCTTTGATCCTTTAACGAAGATTATATTACTTCATAAAAAACATTGAGTTAGGATGTTCTTTCTCATTTGGGGTTCTTGTATACACATGTTTCCATGGTGTGATTCTTGAATTAGAAAACTTTTATGACTATTCTTGATTTTGATTGCATTTGGGTGTGTGCATAGCTATGTATGGTGATCCAAGTTAAACATAAAATAAGTAATACAATAATCTCAGGATTTAGATTATACATCTCATAAAAAACCATATAACCCAAATACCGAATGGTTTAGTGTCTTTGAGATTAGAAACATAAACATCATATTTTACCACACTTTCAAAAATTTATCCACAATAATGATCCTTTAGAACATTTTTAGACATATCACATGATATAATCATCTTTATAACATGATAATTGTAAATATAATAAAGGGGTGAGATCAAACACTTAGTAAGGGAAACACATATCATAATGTATCATATCATAAACATGAAGAAGAATATATTGGGGACATAAATATCTTAATAAAAGATCAAAGTAACATGGATGATAATCATAAAATAGGATGGAGTTAGGCATAGAGATGGTGTGACATTCTGGGATGTAAAACCATGAGTTGGGTAGAACGTAATAGATCTTGTTTTTCTATGTCTTCTTTTGAAATATTATATGAATTATTTTTGGATCTAGGTGTGAAGATGACATGACATTCAGAGGCCCTATGTTCCCAAATTTAATTTTTTAAATATATTAAACATATTAAAAATTCACATGTGTTATTTTCCTAAAAAAGTAGAATAACATCTAAATAGATTCTCAAATTAAAAACATGAGGCCATCATTGAGTCCATAGAATGGGATTTACCCTATGTGCAATGTAATAATTTTCAGCGTCGGGTGTTTGTAAAAAAAAGTCATTATAGGCATAAAATAATAAATTAATTGTTAAAATTAATTAATTTTATTTTGTAATAGCACAACGACCAAATAAATTCTATAAATATATAACTATGGGAAAATATCAGGGTTATCTACATAATCCTGGATAATTATACGAGCCGTTAGAGGAGCTTTTGTGGGAGAACAAAAACTAGACCGTGGTTCAATGATTGGTGTGTAATAGAATTCAAGGGATCTCACCAATGACAAAAGAACAGAACCATTATTCACTTGTGATAGATCTAAGTCAAGGTAGGATGTTGATTTTTTTGGATTTATCCTAGTACTATTATTCTTAAAATGAATGAAAATCAATCAATAGAAAAATTGATTCGCAGATCGTGTGTATTATGGGTACATGTTTGATTTATCAAGGAATTGGGGATTTTCTTTGTGATTATTTTATTATATATTCATTCATAATTCAAAGAGAAATGAATTAAGACCAACATGAAAATTGGCCAGGTTTTTTCCTCATGTTTGTTGTTGTGCATTTCTTCCCCCATTTCTTTGATCATCGCGGTCAAATCCCTTGTCTCTTAGTTTGAAAAATACTAGATAAACAATCATTGCACACCCATTTCTTGCTAAAATGGATTGTTATTGAATATATGGGTTTGGATCAATGATGGGATCAGGATACAACATTTATGATGGTGAATAAGTACTGAATCAAAGGAATTTCATGCATGGATGTTGGGAGTATGTAGACGATGGGGCTTCTAGGCGATTTTCGAACAAATGAGGTGGCCGAAAATCACATATTCGGTGAGGATCGACCTCAATTGACCCAGATTCATAATCCAAAGGAGTGATTTATGGTGGATATGGTGGTATTAAGGGATGAAACATGAAGAACATTGGGTTTCTATAAAATCCTGATATACACGGTGAGTAATCTGGGATTACACGACGTGTGTGGCCCCTAGTGTAGTGCTAGGGATTCTATGAGAAGATAAGTACCACACAACGTGTGACCCCTATCAAATAGCGTGTGAATCTTACTTGGATACTCGGAATATACCTGGGAAGGTACATGGGCATTGAAACAGGAATGGCTAGTAGTATACGGACACTACTATCCGTACATGGACACGACTAGGAGTACACATGCACGAACACACCATGTACTCAAGCACAGATACAGACACGGGCATGGACAATGATACCTAGGAAGGACCTTATGCCCAAGTTACATGTCATGTAATTCAATTACACTTCATTTAATCATTTAAATAAGGCATAAATCCTTTTCCTCTTTAGCTTGGACAAGTTTCATTATGTAGAGTTCCTTAGATCAATTCCCTAAGGGTTAGTATGGAATCACATCCTACATTTAGGATAGTGATACCTTCAGTGGGAGTTCTTGGATAGATTTGTTGGAATACTTCTGTGAGGCCCTGAGTGAGATCATATATCATCATCTTTCTCAAGGTGGAGTTTTTGGTATCGTCATGACCAACACTACTCAGGCATTGATTCTCTACTTAACAGGTTATTCTAGATTAACTTGTTGGTATACCACCTGGCCTTTGGTTTGATCCTCATTAATGTATCATTCTCTTCAGGCTTCTAGAATATACTTTCTATGGTGATATATGATGATCAGTACATCTTGGATAGATTCCATCAATGATATCTAACTAGTGGAGCGTGTTCTCTCAGACAAGTGCTATGAGGAACCTTCAAGTAGGAATCCCTAGGCAAGCAATTATAGTTGTGACTTTACTTTGAGACTGTGTGTATTTGTTGGTTATATCTAGATATTTTTATTATATGTGTTGTAGACATATACCTATTTTTAACTGACTATTATTCTTGTTGTTATATGTTTAGTGTTTTTATGGTGTCATACTGAGTATTGTTATACTCAATCCTGCATGAGATTTTCCCGCACGTGTCATGTTATATAAAGTTGATTAACCTTTTAACAGAGTCCTAGAGGGATGAGGACCAAGTGGATCTTAGTGATCTAGACTGACCGAGGTGTATTTTGGAAGTTACCTTGACAACAATCCCCTTATATACTTTCAGGTTTTACTTGTTTTGAGTCTCATTGTGGTGGGCTTGTATTTGGACCTTTTTTATTTTAGTACATATTATTGTACTCTTATAGTGTGATTTAGATGTATGTATGCATGATTTATCAATTATTTTACATTTCATCATTGTATGGGCTTGGAGATGTGTGTGTGTGTGTAGGTACATTAGGCTAAGGCCTCCCATGTGAGTGATATGTCTACTTTGTTCTAGTCTCTATCCCCTGGCCTATTAGAGGCGGGCTCGGGGTAGTTGCATCTAAGCCTTGTTGTGTCGAGTTGTAACAATGCCAAATTTGATATGGTGAAATCAAAAATGAAGTTCATTTGATCAATTTCAAATACAAAAATTTATAAAACATTTAATTTAATGAAAAATATAAAATATAAGGAAAGACCAATTTCATAGAAAAATGAAACTTTTAGACTTTAACTATTCTTAACCTTTTATGATTTAATTATTTTCATAAAAAATGATTACTTATTTCCTAGCACTAATCAATAAATTTTAATAAGTAAAACTTTTCAACATATATTTCGTAATGTGGTTACTCTTATTCATACCTGTCAAACTAATGATTAGGTTATAACAGTCATATTTAAATAATATTATTTCAATAGTATATTGTGGTTCATTTAAGCTTGATGTTTTGTGTGTTACACACTATCGAACATAGTATTTATTTTATTAAATACATTCTAAAATCTCTAGGTGTTACAAAATAGCATAAAGAACCATATGTTATAGAATTCATTTATTATATATTTGTCTCATAGGTAATAGAATTTATATATATATTACAATTTTTTTTCAAATGTATATTCATTCAAATATGAAAAATATTGGGTTAAAGGATAATTAGGCCTACTTGTTGGAAATGGAGCATGATTTTTTCATTGGATGTGAGAATATAAGATAAATTGGTCTAGTGGATTGATATTATAATTAGGAATTTTTTTCATGTCTTTGTGATAATAATAAATTTGAAATTTATCTATTGTTTTGATAGAAAAGGGTATTATTAAGAACTAAATATCTTCAATATTCCTTTAATGATATGGTTTATGTAATTGTTCATATGAAAAATTATGTGTATATTGTAGAAATGGATAATCATTTTTATAATATTTAAAATCTAAAGGTCAAGGTAAATGATACTAACATCACTTACCTTAAGCATTATTTCCTTGGTCATATAAAATGTGAAATAAATTATAAGACTTTATAAAGATAAATTATTAAGAACATTTTATTATGAATCGTTTGATATATGTGAATATTTTTTACTAATAAAGACTAAAAATTCTTGTTTTAATGTAAAAGGATAAATAACTATAGAAATATTGAGATTAATACACACCTATATATGTACTATGATGAGCACACATGCTGGTGGTGGTTATTGATACTCTAAAACTTTTACTGATGACTTTAGCGGGTATGGTTATTTATTTTTGTTAGAATATAAGTTTTAACCCATTGAAATATTTATGGTATTAAAAATAGATGTGCATATTTAGCTAGTTAATTATATTAAAATACATTGATGAAATTGAGCCGGTGAATTCTTAACCTATGAGTTTTTTGATCATATGAGAGATTCTTCAAAACTCACAACTCCATGTGCATCACAATGGAGTTTTGTTTCTGCAAGGAGAAATCATACCTTTCTATAAATGGTTCGATCAAGGATGAATCATCATGGATTTCCTATTTCCTTCTTGGGTCATGGTATAGAATCAAATGGTTTTTTTAAAACTGTGTTCTATCAAAATAAACTCAAAATACATCATATGAGATATGGACTAAGAAAATCCCAAATATTATTTTATGAAAATGATGTGTTTCAAGGATTTTGTACAACATTTGGTTTGAGGAAAACATGTCCCATAGTTTTAAAATTCATTTTTTTGTATGTTATGCTAAAAAGATTGTGGATTATTATTTTTATAATCCATGGATTATAAATTTTTGGGCTTGGTGCGGTGTATTTCTTGAGAAGGAATATATTTCTTGAGGAATTTGTGGGAAGAAACATGAACTTGGTGGAAGTTTAAGAGAAAAAATGGGAATTGTTCATGAGGTGGATGATAAGATAATATCACAAGTGGTTATGGAAACTAAACCAAATCATGCAATAAAAGAACCTCAAAGGCCATGTAGGATTTTTTAGAATCCCAATAAATATTTGTATCTTGGGGAAAATCATTAAGAAGTTGAGTTCGAGAAATATAAAGATTCTATTTGTTAAGTGACTATAAAAAATATTAGGGGTCAAGAATTATGAATAGTCATTTATGTACAATAATCAAGTTTAGAGCTTGGTAGATCTACTTGTTTGGATAAAACCCCTAAGGTGTTGGTGAGTTTTCTAAAAGAAAACTTACATATATTCTTGAGTGTTTACATATAATATTCACTTGTTGGTTATTTGTTACAAATATATTCACGATATTAGCTATGAAGAAATCTTCTCAACACCATCCATGAAAAAGTCCATATGGATTTTGACTGTCAAAACTAATTTCTATGAAATTTATCAAATGGATTTATAAAATGTTTTCCCTAATGGAAATATATTCTAGGAGGTTTGTATGATAGAACGAGAACCATTTGATATCCTAATGGATCTATTACGATATTAAATTTGTAGTGATCTATTTAATATTAGGTTATTTTTATCAATTAAAATATGTTTTTATTATTATAAAATTACATTTTTGATATTAAATGAATTCATTTTTCATTATAGATCCCAACTGGGATGGATGTGAGTTCAAGACAACCTCATCCCACATGGTCTCAAAAATGAACTAGCCTTGCGGACCAGATAGAGAAATCCACTCCCGGGAGGTCAACCGACCGAACTCTGAAAACACTTGTAGTATGGTTTATGCATCAAGAAAAAAACCAAAAATTATTGTCTAATCATTAAATAGAAGTTTATTTTATTGAGTTTTTAATTTTTTTGACAAACGGGATAGGGTTTCAGTTATTATTAAAAAAGTTTCCGGGGATGCGTGAACCCGGTTCACACATATCTCCTCACTAGGAAGCATGAATAGGTTCATGCATCATATGAAAATTGTATGAAGGAAGCGTGAACCCCATTCACGCTTCCTTCAGAATTTTTAATTTTAAAAAATAACCAATAATTATAAATACTAATTAAATATAAATACATATTAATTAAAAAATCATCAATATGTATATAATACCAATAAATATAAATAAACATTAATTAAAAAATCATCAACATGTATAAGATATAAATAAATAAAAATATATATTAATTAAATAAAAAAATATTAATAATAGTGTTCATTACAATTTTGATCAACTGGTCTGATTCTTGGTGCACTACTTGATTTCCAATAGTGTTTATTCATTAATTATTGCAGCAGATGAATACATCAAAATTTCATTTCAATTTAATATTTCAATTTATTAATATATCAAATTCACATTACTGAAAATTCATTCTACTTCCTCTCCTGTATATTAAAAAGAAGTAAAAAGTTCAATGGAAAAGGGTATCATTGCTTAGTTAAGAAATGTATCATCCATTAATTCACTCAAAATATACCTGAGTCATACTCAGTCTAGAAAAAAATAGGATTTTATTTTGGAAACAATTTTGTCCTCTACCAACTAATCATGATACCACATGAAATGAGAACTCATGTACATATCATCAAGGGTAATATAATTTTATTTTAGGATGAAGATATTAAATGATATATGAAACTTTTATTAGAACAATAAACCTAAAACTCATGCACCCACTTTAAAAAATATATAAAAAACAACCAAATGAAATAAGAAGGATAAACGCCATTTGAGCACATCCATTATTCAACTTTTCTAATGTCATTGATTAATTCAATTAAAACCTATTTTTATTGAGTTTATTTTTTTGTTAATAAGGGAATAAAGATTTATAAAAATATACCTCTTTCAATAACAAGATCATCCTGAACATTCTCCAGTAATTATATTTGATTCTAATGGATATACTAATTCTGATAGTAATATCATATTTATTCATTTAACTACCCTTTAAGGGAAACACTCATAAAAATATTTATAATTGTGGATCTTTTAAACAATTATTTTAAATATGTTCCAATATAGATAATACACTATAATTCATCTTTAACTTATGACTGTCTATATTTGAAAACATATATATAACTTCACCAAGAATGATCTTATTTTCAATACTTATTCTTTAGGAAACCAAAAATATTATCAAACAATGATGATATCTTCTTTATAATTATTTTTATTGGATATGCTAACACATTCTTAAAATTCATCAATGATTTCCCCCTTTTGTTATTTGTATTTGAAAACCAATTGAGGAATTATTCAAGGATGATAACTTCTTCATTTTTGTGATCAAGAATTGATAGAACTCACTGCATCTCATGTTCTCCCATGAGAACTTGGTTTACCATCAATTTCTTATATCATAAGAATAGTTAAGATAAATAATTTTTAAGGAAAAATGGTGGATCTTTCTTACTTTTTAATGTGAATTGTGAGGTTGAGTTTTTCTCTCAATGAAGTTGGTCCAATTCTATTAGTATCCATGATTGCATATCTGAACATCTGTTCTAATTTATATCAGTGTAGAAAGGATATCTTCACATTAAATTCTGATTTTTTGGAGATTTTATTCCCTTATTAGCCTTCATGGATGATGAAATGTTAACCCTCTTAAGGATTGTTTCTTATTATCAAATAATATCAAACCAATATTTTTTATAATGTCCATAATTTTATCACTTGATAGAGATATTTTAACATTAAAATCCTCTAGTGAATATTTTGAACCAGTAAGAATGATGTCATTTTATAAATTGTGAATATGTATCTTCTCAAAATTGGTCAAATGAACTTTTAATTTCATACATCTCATATTGTAGTTTTTTATCTTCAATCATAATCACATACTCTTCAGAAATATCCATTATTCATCCATTTTCTTCTTTATGAAACATTTTTTTAACAAATATTCACGTTCCATGATCTTTTAAGATTTTACATCCAGTTTCAAATCATTGAGATCAATAATATTTTTCAAGATTTATTTAAGTTCACAGATCTTTTCATACAGAGTATATTTGAATTCTAAACAAATAATATTTTTAATATTTATTAATGAATTAAAAAATACTATTTATTATAAATATATAGATAATAATACTAAGTATTATTATGAATATAAAAAGCATGATTATTTATTTTGGTAGATAATATGATAATAGTAAGGCACTTATTAAAATAAAGAACATAACTCTATAAAGAATAACAGTATGTCACATACAACATGTATCATAAATCTAATATCAACCTAATCTATGCCTCTAGAATGGATTCTCCTATATCTTACATCTAGGCGTATACTGGACACATCCAAGATGTTTCTATCTATGTCTCCACCCTAGAATACTCTATTCCTATATATCATCATTGGTAGCCACCACCACATCCTCATGTGTGATAGGCAGTGGATGTACAGTCTCCACACCTGCATCCTATCCTACCTCTAAGGATAGTGGATGTTGGATGGAACTCTCGCTAATATGTGATGAATATGGGTGATATGATGTGGATTCCTATATATCAGGGAGAAATAAAGAATCCAGATCAGTCTAGTTAACGCCTATATCTATATCTATCTGGTACTAAGAAGCTAGAGAAGCATCTGACTGATCATGATGAACACCCTCCTCTTTTGGATAAGCAGCATCTGACTGATCATGGTGAACACCCTCCTCCTATGGAACAATAGAATCCATAATTGGGTTGTCACCCATTGGTACATCTATATCAGGATCAGCAGGCTCCACTGCCTCATCAACATGTGGTGGGTCAAGGAAAATGTGATGATAAATCTCATTCATAGAAGGAAGCAACTCTTCAAAAGTGCTGTGAAAATATGTCTGGTCAAATAAGCATCTCTTTACTAGATCAGACATGTCAAGTAGATGATAGATATAAATATACTACAAAAAAATTCGACTATTAAGTAATGTTAATAGAAAATATGTTAAACAATGGAAGGAAGAATGTATACCAACTCATGAAAGCCCCATCTGTGTCGTGTTATAAATCTAACTAGGGACCTGCAGTACCAGGATGCATAATCCAACTGATCCAACAAATGAAAAAATATTTTCACCGCCCCTCATAACTGGGACTCCTTCTGTCTGTCCCATAGATCAATATATGTGGCATGATGTATCCTCCAATCAAATTATCTCTTCCTTGAAATCTTTAGGGAATGTAGTGTATCTAACGGACTGGGTGGGTGAGGAACATGCTAAAAGAATATGAACTGCCTCACAAATTTGTCAGTCTGATGGCACTCTATTATATGAAAATGAATCAAAAGAACCATATAGAAGCTAGTAGAAGAATCATCGTACAATATAGTGGACGACTCTGGATGATATCATATGTATATAACATCCATGTAATCTGAAATAAAAAAATGAATAATTAATTAATAAATGAAGAGATGTAAAATAAAGAGTAATGATTTAACAATTTAAATAATAATCATTTACATCATCTGGTCAAAGGCGTTCCAACATAAGTCTGTATGCATGGACATCCTGTCTTGAGGAATCTGAATGCCGATGTGTCTGACTCTAGCTGTATATAACATTGTTATATTTATATTTCATAATATAAAGTTGTAAAATTAATTTAGACATTAGAAGGAAGAAATAAGATACTATCTTCCATGTGGAGCCTATGCTATAATATTTACAGGAAATGGTGCACGAGTATGTGGAGCTAAATGAGGTATGTGCTCGCATACCTATATTTGTGAAAAAAAACACATCCCATGATCTACATCTTAATGATGTTACATGTGCTGCATGACACCCTGTATGTATATGCTAGACAAGAAGAACCCCCCCGCTATACTATCGTGCCTAGTCCAAATACTCAAGAAAATGTAAAGCTAGGTGTATGTTTGATTGGGTGTGTTTTTGGTTGCTCTTTGGTTGAGTTTCTGGAGGTGAATTGGATGGTCGATTGGGGAATCCAGACTTTCTTCAAGGGTTTTCTTCAGATGAGGATAGATCTGGCCATCTTTACCGTGCATGACTTTTCAGACTTGGAATATTGAGAGGGTATGACGCAGCCATCGGTACTGTGCCCGTGCACTCTTGTACAGGACTGCTTGCTGAACAACCATGCTTTTGTGGAGGTGTGCCTTAATTATGTTGATGATGGGTTGAATCACTCCCTCGTAGCGTTGTTCTAGATTGTAACCCCCTTATTTCTCTATTTTTGTTAAGTCTTGATGTCCTTGAAGTCCTGGTTTCTCCCCCCCCTTTACCCTTAAAAGGGGGCTTATCTAAAATTAATAAAAATTTCGGCCTTCGGGCCATTCAGTCAAATATTCTCAAACTCATCCTATCAGATTTGCACCGTTGATGGGGAGGACCAACATATTAGACACATTCTATAGGGTAATAGTTATCCTTCCTGTATAAAGTGAAATGAATGTGACTCTGGACTCCACCTCTCTACAAGCTCAATAATGAACTGATGATCAACAAAGGTGAATTCGTACATCGGTATGCCATAGAATCCAGCTCGACAAAGATGGGGGATGATAACAGGAGGTGGTGCGACATGATAGAGATTATTTGATCTACATACACTCAAAGGAGGAACAAAATGTCCCTCTAAAACTAGTCATGATACATGAGTATCCTGGGATGTGAGCAATGAAAAACTTACCATCTGAAAAAATGATATCATCGTTACTTTTTTATAGTGAATTCAATAAAAAATGTATATATTTATTAAAAAAAGCACAAAAAATAAGGTAGAAAATATATGTGGGTGGTGTTGTTGGTTGAGATTATGAATTTCTTATTTTATTGATCTCCAATTAAGTTTAATTAATTCTATTTTTTAAAATAAAGTAGGAGTGATGAAAAACCCGCATTGAACATGTAAAATCACGATATAGTCATTTTAATTGTATGTTTATTTTTTAATTGTTATAGTATCACAAATTTTTTTATGATAGAATCCAGAAATGAGATAAACCAAAATTGAAACATGTTAAAAATAGAGCAAGTCATAAAAAGAGGATTCATTACTGAAACATCCACATACAAAATAGAATGTACACATTCATGATAAAATACATATACTCGATCATGCTTGATGGGATGTGGAGCTCTCTCCTGCCACTCAAGGACTTCTCTTATGACTATGTCCTTCTACATGAACAATAATACATCATAGTCCACATCCTCATTGTTGAGGCCAATCCATATCATTTATATTTCGAGTTGAATTTGGTCTTCCTCAGGGCCATAAAATAGTAGTATAAAGAAAATAATTTAAAAAATGACATAAATCGAAAAAAACATAAATAAAAAAACAATTTATAAAACCTAGAAATATCAGGGATAATAGTTTACTGATCGGCAGACAATGTGATAGAATGAAAGTCACTAATAGGCATCCAAACTGCACTATAACAGTTAACCAAAGTGCTCATATGATACACTAGGTCAAAATAGGGATCTCATGATATATTTACTAAAGTACAAGCTATAATAACATGTTCACATGGATATCTTAAAGCTTAAAAGCTATCGCAATCAAAATACTTATTAACCAACATCACCACAAGCACTCAAGCACTGGTGCATGTATCCTGGTCATAGAACTCTCTTACTTGAAAGATCTTCATTTCCCTATCAAAGTCTAAAAAACTCCACATCGAAGCCTCATTATGTATCTAATCAATATTACTTTGGAAATACTGAGTAAAACACATTTCCTTTTCCATTTCTGATAATCCTGTTGGGACCTATCAACAAAGTAGTGAAAACATCTATAAAATTTCTCTTACACTAACCCTATGATTTGGAGTTTTTGCACACCCTTGAGGACCCCATTTATGCACTACACTATATTAGTGGTCATATGGACATATATCCCGCCACTATCATTTTTTCCTTTCAAATATAAATCATATATTTATACACATCTTCATTGGAACTTTAAATATCTTCAAGAATTTGATCAAACCTTTTTTTGGGGATAATATGCTGAAACCATAAGAGAATAATGTCTTAAAAAGGATATTAAACATTCTTTAAAAAAGGTAAGTTTAGAAAAACATACCCAACTTGAGGATCCCCTTCTTTATTTCCTCATCTATGAAATGATTATTCACATTCCTTACAATATATCTAATGCAATATCCATGATAATCATTTGGTTTAGTCCATGAAACCCAATCACTATTTACAACCTCTATAATTGCTCGATGGAGATCAGATATCAGGCACACGCCCTAGTTTTTTGTGACATGAATACGTACACATGAAAAAAACTAGTTCTAGAATTCAAAATTCTCTTTTTAAATAATAGAAAATTCAAGTGGTAGAGGTACATGATTACCATCATGTGTGGTAGGAATAAGTATAAAACCTTTATACTTTCCATAAAGAAAAGTTCTTTTTACCTGAATGAATTGTTTACAATAGGGAAAAGTAGCAACACATGGCCTAAATGCCCAAAAAATCTTATTTAACATCACCTTTGATCAATCATCTCGGTGATTGGAGGAAACTTACTCAAAAATTTCCAAATGATAAACAAATTTATTATTGAGAGGAAAAAATTCCATAAGTTGTGGCAACATTGAAAAAGATTCATCACAATCACCATACACATTTACAATTGCATTCCATTTTTCATTCCAAGATTTATCGTAGGATATTTTATTACTATACAACTATTTAATTGTTTCTTGAACAAGGGAAATGGGAACATCCTGACATGTTAGTATCATCTCAACAATAACAGTTGATATAAACATTACTTCAAGTGAAGAGTGATCCTATGACAAGATTGGTTGCACACACGTGTGTGGACCTTCTAATTTCTCTATCTTACAAAATGAAAAAAAATTATCATATGTTTCATATAATTGAAATTTACATTCTACCCCATATGTTTCACAAAGAATGAAATATTTTTCCTTATTTGACTCATAAACCACAAATGTGAAATTACACTCTATTTGGTATTTCTTTATCAAATTTTTATGGAAAGTTTACTTTCAAACTCTTTCCCAAAATATATGGTGTTATCTTTTTATATAGATTTATTCCCAATAATGCAAGGAAATTCAGAAGAAGGTGCAATGAAATCCCAATCGAAATGCTATTCACAAGACATTCCTTCAACTAAAGAACTCAATACTAAAGAATGGTTACTACTAACTGGTGGATGTCATGGATGTCTATCTCTCATAGGAACCTTAAAAGGTTCACTTCCCACATCACCCTATTGTGGACGTCTATCTCTCAAAGAAACCTCAGAAGGTTTATTCCCCACATCACCCTCACCCACATCATCTCTTGACGCCCCAACAGACTCTTCTTCATCAGATAAACATTCACTCCCCATATCAGCAGTACACAAAGGGATGTCATCTACATTTCCTTCCAAATTATGATCATCTTATTCCTAATTTGTTTCTATCATAGGAGTCATATGAGGAGGAGGCAATGAATAATTTTTTTTTGAAAAATCAAATTCTATAGAGCTCAGAAAACATTGTTATGTAGTAATCGATTGCACCACATCAATTTTACAAATCACTACATAAAATTCCATCAAACAATCAATACACAGTTTCCTGAATAAAAAATATGCATCCATCTAATCCTCATGATTGACTAGAGGGTACTCGGTGTTCCATAAATGCTCATGATATTGAAGATGTCGATATGTTACTGAAGTAATTGATTGATCATCCCTCAGTTTTAACCGACTACGAATCTTATTTAAAACATCATCCAATGTTAGACAACCATGAATATTTTCCACTCTTGAATGTGGAAAACAATATCTAAAACCCTTCTCGGTATAAATTACCTCATCGTTATAATATATTTGTGCAAACATGATTTCCTAGAAAAAGTAATTAATAAAATATTATATACTACATCAAAATTTTAAATTATTTAAATTGGTTATGATTGAATAGTTTACTCGATCTTGAGAATTTTTCTATAAATTGAGTTTTCACTATTGAGGTATAGTGATGGTGCTATTATTACCAAAGAAAATTTAATCTAATGTTATATATTTTTATAGCACTTATAAAATGTTTAATAAACTTTCATTACTTAAGAATAAATAACCATGACTTGATCTTGAGAATTACTATGGATTAGTTTAACATTATTTGATAAACTAACCAAAACCTATGGGTGGAATCCTAGAGTCTCTATTATCAAATATTTCAGCAACCACCAGTCTCTTTTCATACAGCAACATCTCTTGTCGAATGCCTATTCTCAAACGTCTATTCCCGTACGCCTCTTCGGGGACACCTTTTTAGGGGTGCCTCTTCGAGGACGCCTCTTATCAATCACCTTTCAATTAAAAATTTAATCACATGCATGTGATGGGGTCTAGGGGTATGAAATATGTAAATTTTTTAAGCGGACACGTAGGTCTTTACAAAGTTAGTGAGAGATGACTCGTAGGTCATCAATGCGGAAATGAAAATGCAATTATTACAAATTATATAACCACTTACACAAAAATACATGCAGTTTCCATTATCCATTGGTTGGTCATCTCAAGATTAGTCATCACATAATACTCTTAACATGTTTTTTGATATACTTATTATGTTATACATATTATATAACTTTACATATTACTAGATAGAATAAATATTAAATATCTACACATGTTTCCAAAAACATTAACTTTTCAATTTGTATGTATATATATATATATATTTAATAATAAAATTTAATATATTTAATGAAAACTAATATAATTTACACTTACATAACAACCATTACAATACTGAACACTTATGTTATTTTCAATTTTATAAAATTGCACATATATATAAATAATTTTTTTTATCATTCTCATACTTTCCAAAATATAAATAAATATATTTTATAATTTATTACTTGAAATAATTATTATTTATAGTTAATATTATTTACATTTATTGATGAAAATTATTATTAGTAGTGAATAAAAGTAATATAATTTACACTAACAAAAACACCATTAAAATAATATTAACTTATGTTATTTTTAATTTAATAAAATTACATAAATATAATTTTTTGTTATTTTTCTATTTTAAAATATTTAATTAATTATATTTCATACTTTATTACTTAAAATAATAATTATTTATAGTTAATAAAAATTAAAATTATTATTTATAGAAAACTGTTTTTATACCATTAACAACAAGAATTATATATATATATTTTAATAAATTTAAATATGATACTTAATATAAATAATATATTTTTAATAAATTATATAGCTAGTGTATAGAATATTATAATTTATATTAATATTAATTTTAAAATAACATATTTTATATACATATAAATATGTTAAACTCACTATTTAAATTACAAATATATAAATTTTTTAAAAATAATTTTATTTTCCTAAATATAAATTACATTTTAGACATACCATATTTAAATTTCTTAATCATTCAATATGAATTCATATAATAGACAATAACTCATTCAAAAATTAAATCATACAAAAACAGTAATTTACACATTCATACATGCATCAATACATATTAAATAAATAAACCATACATCTTAAATATAAATTTTACTTTCTTAAATGCATTAAATATTTATTGAGAAAAAAATTCTACAGGGATCCATAAAAAAAAATTAGAGGAGAAGAAGCAGATTTGAGGGGGGGATCCTTTTATAAATCTCAACAGGAAGATCCGTGAACCACATTCACGCATCCTTCATCCAGTTCATGAAGGATACATGAATGGGGTTCATGAATCTTGGGTCCCTTTTTTTTAAAAAAATGGAGACCCTATCCCCTTTAAACAAAAAATTGTAAAACCCAGTTAAAAAACCATTAAATAACTCATTATGTACCCATATATGACAAATGAATATAAAAAAAATGGAATAATCCATCAATTGGGACCCCAGCTGTGCAAGTGCATCACTTTACTTCGGGTCTTATCTATCTGCTTGGGTCTCTCATCCCTGAACACACCATTGGGAAGTGCACCAGACCAATCATAAAGTGACTCTACCATTGGTGAAGATGAATATGAGAAAGTGGAAGAGTCAGGGGACAATGACCATATGTGATGATAAGAGAGCGATCTTCTCATAACTACATGTTGGAATAAATCTATTTATAATAAAATATCCCCAACAAGTCGTAGACCATAAATCATGATCCATGGAATATATCTATTTATAATAAAATACATGAGTCTTAAGAGTGAAATATTCAATAATCAATCATGAGCCATGAGATCATATTATAAGCCTGAGGCATAATTTTGTGGCATAATCATAAGCATGGAAATCATATGTCAAGGATACCCACCAATACATTCATCACATAATAGGATTAGGAGAACCACCAGTGTACCAAATCATACTTCAAGGATTCCCACCAATACATTCATCATGTAATAGGATTGGGTTAACCACCCATGTACCTTCTTAGTCTTGGGATACCCACCCATGTACACTCTTGGTCTTGGGATAAATAATAGTATACCCTCTTAGGCTTGGGCCAAATACCCATGTACCCATAAACTCATGAGCTATCAAAATTTAATCAATGCATAGGGGGAATATATATTTCTAGGCCCACCAATCACATAATGAAAACCAAACATAAATGTTCCAAAAGACCATAAAAAAATTTATTCATTTCATCAGAGCATAATTGTCCCATAAAAGGAAACGAGTTTCATAAAAATAATATAAAAAATTCACCATAATAATATATCTAAAGAAATAAATTGGATTGTATCAGAATATAATATACCTAGTAAATCATAACATTCCTTAAAGGATGTTGACATAGATGAAAAAACGTTTTTTAATCATTTAAAATATGATTTGATAATCAATATAAAACTTCCCTTTTATTGTGGTAGCTTTTTGAAACTAAAATTCCTATAAAAATGGGAATATGATTTTATTTTTAGAAACATTTAAAATTTTAAAAGAATATTCATGAATAAGAAAGGATATGATGGTGGAAAAATCCATTCATTCCATATATATTAAAAGAAAACATTCTGTTCACAATTTTATGAAAAGTCAAATGTGGGTCATAAGAAAAATGTTTGAAAATATTAATTTTAATAATTTTTAAATAAATTCAAAGATAGTAAAAATGAAAATTTCAATGAATTTATTCATAGAGATAAGCTTTTATTAAACAATTTTAAGAACATGGATACAGAAGATAATGATTCTCATTTGAAAAGAAGAAATAAGGTCAAATTCTCTTAAAACCATTTTATTAGTCATTTTAAGAACCAAAAAGAGGAGAATGAGAGGAAAAAAATTAAAAACCTAGAAATAACCATAATTGAAAAAATATATGGGTTTTAAAAATGAAATATCCTGAAATTCCTCCAATAGAAATTGGATCATTAACAATCCCAATAAAAATCAAGATTGTAAGATAAACCATTATAGTTTTGGTAATCTTTAATAAAAACCTCATGAAAGAGAGAACCATAAATATATTTTTAAATCCTCATTATTTTCATGAAAATAATCATAGAATACATTCATGGGTAGTATATACACTACAAAATATGAAATAAGTGATGAATATGGTATATGTCTCAAAGAGATAAAAGTGAGACAAGAAACTCTTTCCTCAAGTCCCAACATGCTTCGTATGTTTTTAAACATCATTTATAATAAATTTATATTTATTAAACATATAAAAAATAACAATATTTAGACTTTTATTATTGTATTACCATTCCATTATAAATTTCAATTATTTTTACTATAAATTCTTCATTAAAATCAGTATTCCAGAGTTAATCGTTCCATTTTCGTTGCATGTATCAGTTCCTTGATTCTGGTACTTGCACCTTGGTCATGGTTTCATCATATATAGAATATAAATTATGACATTAATATAATATTTAATCATTATATACACTTTTATTACTATCTATATAAGGAGGTAACGAAAAATTAATAACATCTTTTGTGGAGGTGGTTGTCCACACATAAGCATGAGAGACATTTTCATTTTCCAAAAGGTTGGAGGGTAATAAGGTAGATGATATATTATATTTATAAAATGATTATTATTTTATAAACATATTATATATCTAATAAATCCATAAATATATCCATTCATGATAAGTGGCAATGAAAAATAAAATACATCACTTCATCGAGATGGTAGTCTATACGTACACATAAGAGATTTTTTCATTTTTTATTAAATGTAAAGGAGATAGAAAATGGTTGTACCATTAAATTTATAAAATATCAGTATAGTAAATATACATATTTATTTATGTTAATATGGTTATATAAGATTTTTAGAATGTTTAAGAAGAATGAAACATATAATAGACCGACAAAGATAATTACCTCTTCTTCGTGGTTCCTCCATTCAATTAAACTTAATTACATTGGAGGATAGGTTTACGGTCACACTAGGGGATTAGGAGCATGGAATGTGAAGTTTAGAGTGGGATTTGGGAATATTTTATATAGAAAACTAAACTCATATGTTCCTTTTTTAAATGATATATTAAGTCCCTTTTATTGGAAAAATCAAGGGTGTTCTCATGAATATTAAGTCTTTAAGGGTCTTGAAAGTAATTTTAGAATTTAAAAATGGCTCACAAGTGTACCATGGATTTCATTTTAGACCACTTCCCATCCCATTTTCACTCTTATAATATTTTTATGATTTTTAAATCAGTTGATAATATATTATTTGACATTAAATATCTTTAAAGTCATTTCCATGTCTATTCACATAATTTGAAATTGAAAACATCAAGATAGTAATGGAATTTGGATTTGAATATTTGAAACGTTACATAAATTTCATTTTGATACATGAAATTGGTTAAAGACTCTAAATTATAAAAAACACATCACTTTTTATATTTTTAAATCTATTTGCCTTGATTTTTCATCCACTTGAAAAAGCACTCCATCAGCGATGTGTAAACATTCAAGGTAATTATAACATTACCAAAAATTGGAAATAAATTACTATTATAAATATAATTTTTTATTTTTCGATTTTATCATATATATTAGATCATATAGTATTTATATATATATATATCTTTATCATGATAATATAATTATTGGGAGAGTGTGAAATTTTCTAAATATTCTTAACTTAAAATAAAATAAAGGTCATATTAAAAGGCATGTGGTGCCAAATTATCATATATTAAATGATATGTTTTTTGGTATAAATCCACACATCTATTAGGATAAATTAATGTTTTTGGGATATTTTTAGTCCTTATCCCACAGTTTTAACCCTATTTAACACATTTTACCTTTTACCGTGGGGATAAACATTTATCATGGTTACTATTCTTTATAAATAAAATTGAAATGTTCCTTATTCCATAATTTGAATATATTAATTTTAAATATATAATAGATTTTCTAAGACTCAATTTCCATAGGTGGTAAAATTTCCTTTAATATAAGTTCTCAAAAAAGAACGTAAAACCTTTTTTTTGAAAAATACATGTTTTAAGAATTAAAATAAATTTACACTAAAGTTATGCATATTATTAATTATTATAGATTTAATTGGATTATAATTAAAAAATGAAAATTTATATGATGTTTGAATCATTCTAAACCAAATGTAACCTTCCAACAACATAATTAAATACAAAGATTCAAAAATAGGTTTTTATTAGAATAAAATATAATTTGATTTCAAAAAAGTAAAGCATGGATTTCTAAATACAAAATAATATCATTAAATGGATTATTTTATTTATTAAACATAAATTTTGTAGATAAAAACGTTTTATGAATTTTTGAATCAATATTACATCATGATGATTTCATAAAAGTTATGCTATTTATAAAAAAAGGCATTTTTTACTATTCACCCAAAAAATCATTCATTTTACAAAAATCTTAAAAATTCACCCTAGACAAAATTTGATATGATGAATACAGAAATAAAGATCATTTAATCAAATTAAAATTCATAAATTCATAAATTTGGATTTAAATGAACAATACAAAATATAAGGAAAAACTATTTTCATAGAAAAAATGACACTTTTAAACATTAAATATTCTCAACCTTATAAAATTTAATTCTTATATTTCAAAATTGAGTAATTATTTACTAAGAACTAATCAATAAGTTTGGATATGGAAAAATTTTCAACATATATTTCATAATGTGGTTACTCTTATTCATATCCGCCAAACCAAATGTTAAGTATATTCATATTTAAAAAATAATATTTCGATACTATATCAGAGTTCATTTATGCTTGGTGTTGTGTGTGGTACATGCTATCAAACCTAATATTTATTTAAAATAAAATAAATTATAAAATCTTGAGGCGTTACACATTTAAATAAAGAACCATATGTTATAGAAATCACTTATTATACTTTATCACATATATAATATAAGTTTAATATACATTACAGTTTTTTTCATATGTAAATTCATTCAGATATAGAAAATATTTGGTTAAGGGTTCAATATACCTCCCTTTTAGAAATGCAGAATGATTTTTTCACATTGAATTTAAGAATATATGATAAATCTGTCTAGAGGATTTCTTTTAGAATTAGAAAATTTCTATAATGTTTTGGTGATAATAATAATTTTGATATTTATCACTTGTTGGGATAAAAAATGATTTTATTTTATAACCAAGAACAAAATATATTCTACATACAGGAATGTTTTGTTTTATGTAAATTTTTATATGATAAATGACTTGTATATACAAGAAATGGATAATTGTTTTTATAATATTGAAAATATAAAGGTTAAGGTAAACAATTATAACATCACTTACCTTAAGAATTGTTTCCTATGTCATATAAAATGTGAAATGTGCCAAAATATGCCATAATGATAAATTATTGAGATCATTTGATACATGAGAATATTTTTTTATTAGGAAAGATAAGTAAATATAATTTTAATGAAAAATGATAAATAACTAATGAAATATTACGATTAATAATATATATATATATATATATAGTCTAATGAGAACACATGCTAGTGGTGGTTATTGATACTTTGTAACTTTTACTAATGACTTCAGGGGGTAGGGTTATTTATTTGTTGGGTAACATATGTTTAAAACCATTGGAATATTTATGGTATTAAAAATTTACGTGAATAACTAACTAGTTAATTGTATTAAAATACTTTGATCAAATTGAGGTGGAAAATACTTAACCTAGGATTTTTCTAATCATGAGAGATTGTTCACAATTCACAACTCCATGTGTATCACAATGGAATGTTGTGTCTATAAGGAGAAATCATACTTTTTTATACATGGTTCAATCAAGGATGAATCAACACGGACTTTCTATTTCCTTCTTGGACCATGGTATAGAATCAAATGGTTTTGTTTTAAATTTTGTTCCATTAAAGGAAAATAAAAAGAAATCATATAAAATATTGATTGATAAACATCTCAAAAATTATTTTTTGAAAATTATGGGTTATAAGGCATGTGTGCTACATTTGGTTGGAGGAAAAATTGTCCCTATGTTTTAAAATTCATTAGTTTTATGTTATACCAACTAGATTGTGTATTATTGTTTTCATAATCTATGTATTATAATTTTTTTTTGTCTTAGTGTGGTGTATTTCTTGAGAAGGAATATAATTTTTCAAGGAACTAGTGGGAAAAATCATGAACTTGGTGGAAATTTAAGAGAAAAATTTGTAATTGTTCATTAGGTGGATGATAAGATAATATCACAAGTTATTGTGGAAACTAAACCCACTAATGTAACACAATAACCTCAAAGGCCATGTATGATTTATTAGAGTCCCAATAAATATTGGTCTCTTGGGGAAAATCATTAAGAAGTTGATTTCATGCCATATTAAGATTCTATTTGTCTAGTGACTAGAGAAAATATTAGGGGTCATGAAATATGAATGGTTATTTATGTACAACAATCAAGTTTAAAACTTAGTAGATCCACACTATTGGGTAAAACACCTAAGGTGTTGATGAGTTTTTAGAAGAAAATTTTCATAGATTGTAGAGTGTCTAGATATAATATTCACTAGGTTGTGAATTGTTACAAATATATTCATGGTATTAGCTATAAAGAAATATTCTCACCACCATCCATGATAAATTCCATATGGATTTTGACTGTCAAAACAACTTTTTAGGAAACATATCAAATGGATTTTAAAACTATTTTTTCTAATGGAAATATATTTGATGAGTTTTTGATGATAGAAATAGAACCATTTGGGGATCCTAGTGGCTCTTTTAAGATATGAAAATTTCTATGATCCATTTAATATTAGGTTATTTTTATTAATTAAATTTTTTTATTATAATAAAATTATATTATTAATATTAAATGAATTCATTTTTCATTATAGATACCAGATATTTTTTCCACCAGTTCAAGATAGCCTCATACTTTTTGGTCTCAAAAATAGTCTAACCACGGTGTCCAGACCAGGAAATATTCTCCCAGGTGGTTGACCCATCGAACTCTTAAAACACTTGTATTAAGGTTTATGCATTAAGAAAAAACATAGAAATTACAATCCCATCATTTAATAACACATTATATACCCTTATATGATAAATGGATATAAATTTTGGAAAATAAACTTGGTTTTCTATGGGATACACCTATCTTCCACTATTGTAATGGAGGAATGATGAATTCAATGATCACTGCTAGATGTGTGTGGTTTTAGAATATTGAGTGGAACCTACTGCAACCAATCATGGAATTTTATTTTTCCCTATTTGATTTTGGTGTTTGATTTGTATCCCTATAAATAGGGTATGTGTTTATAAGTATTAATATGAATTCCAATGGGAATAAATAAATATCAGTTTGTGTTACCCACTAAGTTTGTGTTGATGATATCACCACTAGTGATCCGCTACAAAAGACCCCCCCCCATCAGTGGTATTAGAGGGGGATTGAAGCTTCCACTGAAAAAAACCACCATTAGTGGTATTAGATCCAGTTTGATAGTGAGGTGTATCGAGAGAAATCACTAGATCTCTGATTTAATCTAGCACCCGAGGAATAAGATGAATAGTATGATTTCACATTTCTTAGCGTGAGATTTCCATCATATTTTTTTGTCAAATTGTCAAAAGTTTTTTTATTATATTCATCACATGCCACTTCCATGTGATTTTGTCTCTAAAATGACCTCACATTCCATTAAATACGGAATCTATTTTACTTTTTCTCCACACCTCCTTTACTTATCCCTAGGAAATTTTTTCATTTTTTTTGTGTGATTTGTGTCCCCGCCTATCCTTGTATTAAATTTAAAAAAAAACCTTTCGACCCTTTTCCTCCCACATCTATCATTCCTAAAATAACACCCCATTTCCTTCCATTATTCCATACCAGCCATATTTCATTTGGTTTCACAAACAATAAATAATACAAATTCCCACCATTTGTATTACACAAAAAATAGTGTGCAATTCTGTAACATCTCAGGTTGAGATGCCACCCAAAGGTGCATCATACCCGATTGACCACATGGACATAAGCACATTTCCCCAGACTCTAGAGGCTTATGACTAGAATAAAGGCCTTATGAGTGATAGTGGGGAAACTATAACCTCATTGGCAGAGTATAACATAGAAGAATTAGTAATAATATAACAACAAAAACAATACACAACATACAATTGAAATAAACAACAGGAGAATGATAAGATAAATAACCAAGAATCATTCAATACAAAAGATGATGCAGCATGTCACATGTTACAGGAAATCATTCAAAATAGGATACACTATAGTTAGATATAATATACTATACCAAGGTACAAAAATACAAAGGAAAACTTAGAAGCATCACAATCCTCAGCTTAGTCCTATACTCTCCTCATATTAGCAATCAAGTGCCTGTAGAAAGAAACTTACCCTTATCGACACCTAAAATCATATAATCTATTTGGGCCCAAAAACATGAACCAAACAGGGTGTGAGAAATAAATCCTAGTAGGAAACCACCCAAGATTTGTGCTAATCTGTCAGTGAGTATATGCAACAGTAGTAACTAGGAAGTACACAAAAGTAAACAATCATATATGCATTGGTTTCCCTTTTGGTTCATTATGTTCAATTAAACCATTCAATTATATTGAATTATATAAGTATCAGGATCCGACCTAAGATCGTCAATCCCCTATATAAATTAAGCACAATATATGCCTCAGTAGGCTATGTAAACATAAGTAAGTGAAGACCGAATCCCAGCTTTTGGTTTGGCTTGACAGATGCATCATAAGTCATTCTATTTCATTGTTCAATTCAATACCTCACCTATAGGCATAGTGAAACCCCACCTGTAGGCATAACCAATCCTTTCCCATAGGCATAAAAAATCCTTGCTGATAGGCATAACAAATCCTTACCTGTAGGCATAAAAAATCCTTTCCCGCAGGCATATCAGTCAATTAGGGCCGAGCCTGGTATATCAGAATTTCAGCATGTTTTAGGGTAAAACCCAATATATAAGCATTTAAACATCATATAAAACACATGTAAATTACACTATTACATTGTTAACACAACAAAAACTCATTTGGGCATCATACATAACGAGCAACAAGTGAATTAAACTATCACAAGGCTTAAACTATTATACTCACATGAGAAATTCATATCACAAGCCAAACATGTAATCTAACAATTACAAGGCTTAAACAACAATAGGAATAACATGGGAAAAAGGTAAAAAATACTAATCCCAATCCCTTCATCCATCCAATTTTAATTTAACCCAAATTCAATGCCATTATAATTTAATTCATTTTTTTTACAACCAAAATAAGGAAAAACAAGGCTTTCCTTATGGGAAACCTAGGCCAAAATGCCATAAATGGCAATTGAAGGGAAACACACCCATGGGGTGGCCCTAATTCAAGGAAAACAACATTATACATGAATAATAACACATATTCAATTACCTAAACATCATTAAGAAATAAAATGAGTCAAAAATAAATAAAAGTGGCACCAAAAAATTGGTGCATGACACTTTGGAACATATATTCATCTTGACAATTAATGAGAAGAAAAAGACCACCTACCTTGTCCTCATGTGACTTTCCTCATTCAACATCAAACTCAAATTTATTCTAGAATGAATTAGTTCTATAAAACGAGATAAAATTCTTAAGGTAAAATAACTTCGTCGAGATAAAAAAGAATAAAGAACATATCAAGTGGAATCTAGAGCTTAATGATTGGGTTCAAATGCATTTGACGACGATCGAAATAGAGTTCGAACATACAATCGGGAGCCAAAATGAGTTCTAATGGTGATACTCGTGATACCCGATGAGACCTCTATCCAAATGAAATAAAAACAACGCTACTACCCGTTTTAGCCAAAAAAAAAACTACACGATGTGTACTAATAGGCTACATTTTGTTTAAGTACTAAAACCAACCCCCTATACCGACTCCCCTTACAGGCCATGTTCAACCATACATGGGTATGTTACACATCATGTACTAATAAGTACACAACATGTTACCACCAAGTTTAGCTGTGTAAGGCCTGAAGCCAGCATTTAACACCTTTAACTCTTTTTCCTCTTATATGAACCAAAAAGAAAAGATTCATACCTCAAAAGAAGAACCAGGTTCTTAAAAACATTCCCCCATAAAGAAATTCGTCCCCAAATTGCCCTTATAAGGGTGGTGAATAAATATCTGAGAATAACTCTGTCCAATGAGTATGTACATTGGCCTCCCGCTCCCAGGTCATGTCTTGCACTCAACCATGCTACCATAGCACTCGTACTAGAGGAACTAACCAGCCTTGGAGAAGCTTCATGCTACGATCCAAAATACAAATCAGATGCTCCTCAAAGGACACATCAACCTAAAGCTCAACCTCCTCGGGCATAAAATCGTGAGATGGGTCTAAGTGATAATATGGCAGTTGAGATACATAGAATACATCATGCATATCCTTGTTCCTCTAGGGTAACTACAACCAATAGGAAACCGACCCGACTCTTTCCAAAATCTTGAACAACCCGATGTATCTTGGTGAAAGCTTACCCAGTCTCCTGATTCAACTGTCTCCCAACCTCAGTGAAACATGCAAGAAAAACTCGATACCTAACCTT
This sequence comes from Viscum album, assembly GCA_963277665.1. NCBI lineage: Eukaryota > Viridiplantae > Streptophyta > Magnoliopsida > Santalales > Viscaceae > Viscum > Viscum album. The sequence continues at coordinate 631,031,610 of OY728138.1, read as the reverse complement.
GAACTCCAGAGGTCATCTACAGTGATCGACATAAGATTTTTTATGAGACTGGATAGTATCCATCTACTTATGAATCAACTGAACCTTCTTAGTGGTCTCCTCGACCAGACAAGGTCCCAACATAGCTACCTCTCCTGCCACCTACCAACACAGGGGTGGTCAGCATGGTCTATCGTACAAAGAATCATAAGCCATCATCTGAATAGTATCTTGGAAGCTATTGTTATAATAAAACTCAACCAAGGGTATTTTTCTTTCCCAAGAACCCTCGAAATCCCAGAAGCATTACCAAAACATGTACTCCCACACCTGAATCATGCGCTCTAACTAGTCATCTATCTGGAAGTGGTAAGCTGTGCTCAGAAGCACCTATGTACCCAGTTCCCTTTATATCCCTTACCAGAAATGATAATTAAACCAGGAATCTATATCTAAAATGATAGAATACTGAAACCCATGCAGTCGTACAATCTCATGGATGTACAACCTACCAATGTAATGAATCATATTTTCCCCATTTTTTTAGAAAAGTATTGGGAAATTTACAAGAACAGGCACTGAGATGACCTAATATTCTAAGGCCTAGTGTTCTCGGAACAATTTTTCAAAAAAATTAAAGTTATTAATAGCACATATGTGTGAATTTTAATAAATAGTGGAATAACTCTTAAATGAGTTCCCAAATCAGAAATATGAGGGCACCGTTGATCTTAGAGTAGTAGCTTTACATTAGGAGTGACCTAACATTGGCTGGCGCAGGTCAACTGTGGAAAGTAGTTTTTGGGACGTAACCATAAATAAAAAAATTAAATAAAAATTATTTTATTTTCAAATGATAATAACTCATAAACGGTAACTTGTATTGGAAATCCGAGACCACTTTTTATCTTGTGAGAGTGTTCTGTTATTAGGCGGGGCCAAACACTAACCGGCGTGGGTCAAAGTTGAAAGTTAGTTTCTGGATGTAAACATCATTAAAATATTAATTAAAAATATTTTTTTGACATTTCACAGTGAGGCTTTAAAACCCTGATGGGTAATCCCATTTCTTTTAATAATTTAAACAACATGGAGACACTGCAACAACAGTGGCACAAAAACAATGAAACAAATTTCTCCATTTACTGGTTTGGCAGGGGTATGAGATTAGATTGAAAATCCTAGATAAATTCCCTAGGAGCTCTAGAGAAGAAAATCATCAGCAAAAACACTTGTTAGTGAACAACGAATGATGGTGAGATGACAGATCACCGATCGGATTTCGAATCAGGCATCAACGGACCAACGAACGACGAACACAAAGTTCTTCTTCGTCAGCGATCAATCCAACCCTAGGTAGGGTGTTAGTTTAAATATATATTTTTCCTATTATTTATCCCTATGAAGAAAATGTATTAATCGATCAATAAATTAATCCATGGGTCATGCGCATTGCGGGTTGGGTTTTATGTTGTGAGGTTTGAATCGGGGTCCATCAATGATTAGACTTGATCCTTTCTTAGAATTTTTTATCCATCCCCCATTTTCAATTAAAACATGGATGGATCGAGGCTGACAATAACAAGGTTGAGATCCATCCACTTTGGGTGTTCTTGTGGTTTTCTTTATTTCCCCCTCCTTCCTCCCGTTCTTCATTGGGTACGTCGGCCCTGAAGAAGATCTGGGACCACATCGGTGCATGAGGAGGAGAAAAATGAGATGGTACCAGACCGGTAGGGCGGCTGGGCCAGGTGGACTCAGAAGAATGGTTTTCAGGTCGACGGATGACTACGACGGCGACCTCTGGTTCAGGCGGGACCTTGACGACAAATTGGCCCATGATAGGAGGTCATGGGTGGCGGCTAGAAGAGATGCCTGCTCGATGACCGGAGGTGGGAAGACCCACGGTAAGAGTCCGTGGGTGGCTGTGGAACTAGGTGGATGCCGGATTAGAAACCGATAGTGTAGGGATCCATGACGGTGTGGCCACTGGCGGCATGGAGAAGCCACATCGGGTGGAGGACTCGCGGGAGGGTCATGGGTGACATTGGTCACGCAGACTGGCTGCATGGCTCACAGACCGGACATGTTGACCAGGTTGACCAGGATGGCACATGGTTGGGTGATCCTATGACCAGGGTGGGACTCGTACAGCTGGGCCACAATTGGTGCAGGTGGGCTGGCCCACATACAGTGGGCCGAGATGGAGAAACCAGGTCACTATGGGTGGCCCAATAGGTAGGATCGTGAGACCCAATGGGCCGGTCCATTTGTAGGCTGGGCTAGTAGTTTGGGCCAGGCCCAGCAGGCTAGATCAACCTGGTGGGTTGGGTCGACCTAGTGGGTGGGTTAGACTCGGAGGTCCCAGGGTCAGGTCGGGTTAGACCAAACCAGGACCCCACCAGTCCCTTTTTACTAAAAATGGCGTATCTTTCAAACGTAGCATCTTTTTGACAAAATTTCTGTAGCATTAAGCCCTTGTGGTGAGGCAGTCATTTTAAGATGGTTTGGTGGGTTTTTAGTTGGACCAACAGGGGTTGGTAGAATTCTCTTTTTCTTTCCTTTGATAGATTTATACAGGATCCCTATCTTATCATAGAGGGTGACCGTAGGGATTGAGATTGTACCCTGGGTCTTCCCAATGATGTTTTGATGCCAGATCTCGTTCCTATCATAGAGGATGACCCGTGTTATGAAGTGAGTTATCTCTGGATGATTTTTCTCAGTAATTCCATGGGATGAATCATTTATTACATCGAGAGGCCTGGTCGGTTCTCACTTCTCTTTTTGGTACCTTAGATAGGGTTGTGGATAAGGTGTGACCAATATTTACACAGGCACCTTTCCCCTATCTAAGATGAAATTTCAGTAGGGCCAGGATGTCTCCCAGTGATCCCTGGGTGCAGGACCCCCTATCTGTGTATCAAGATTAGATTCTTTCATTCATGACTTGATCTAACTAGTGCACTTCAGGTAGTTCTCAGTGTGTTCTATTTGGGCAAGGCCCAACCTAGTGGGAACTCTTTGCGAGGGTCTCTGTTGACTTCATATCTCGAGGAGTGAGTTCTTCCAGAACATGATTTTCTTGAGTAGAATCCCGTGACCAAGGATTAGCTATCATATCGAGACTTCTTGTCTTAGCGAGATCAGAATTCATAGGAAAACTTCATGACATATCAAGAACAAATTATCTCTCAGATACTTTTGGTTGACTGTTTCTATGTGTTTACTACCAGATAGCTCGGGGAGTGAGACCTCCCGGAATCAAGCATGCTATGGGCGGAACCATATGGCTATCAGTGGATGTGATGTTGCATATTGGAATCCTTTACAGGTATATATGGATGTTCTTTTTATATGTGTTGTTGACATATTACTGTGTTGAGCTAACTGTATCTTATTAGTGGTGTTTCTTTTGTGATATTTTACTTTTTTTGGGTGACATAATGAGTATTGTTTTACTCACCTCTGCATGGGCTTTACCTGCACGTGTCGTGTCTTGTGCAGACAATCAACTCTTTGATAGTGTTCTAGGTAGACTAGGACCAGGTGGGGCCAAGTGTTATCTGGAAGACCAAGGCATGTTCTAGTGGCTTATAGACAACATTCCAGTGTCGTATCATGAAGTTGGATCAGGTGGGATTTTCTACAGATGATCTTCATCACCTGTGTTATAGACTCTTTCTATTTTTGTGGGCTTATATTCTGGCCCGATTTCACTTTACTACTTTTCTTTATATCTTACTCTATTTTTGGGTTATAGTGGAATGCATGCATTTTATTTACTTAGTGTTTTTAATTTTCAGAATCTTTGGCTTGGAGTTGTGTGCATGTGAACATGTTCTTAGAAAAATGCCTCCCATTTGTGGGATATTCATACTCATCGCTAGTAGGAAGCCCCTAGCCTATTGGAGGTGGGCTTGGGGTAGTCATAGAACAGGTCCTAAGGGATGGGTAATGACACCCAATCTCATAAAAACTGAAGGTTTCCTTGATCGGTAGGAAGAGTGTAACCTTCATGAGTATCTTAAGAACAACACAAATGGCATCATTACCACAATACCTCCACTATTGGAAAACTCCACCAAGCACGCTCCTGAGCATTCTAGCGATGCTTTCGGAATGATTTTCTTTTAACTGGGAAAACATGAACATAATTGGGGTCATAACAATGGCCTCACAACAAACAATGGTGGAATTCCAATCAGTCTCATCAAAGTAGCCAAACTATCTTTACTCAAAAGACATTGTGGACTTTTACCCCACACCCACCTTAAACTGACGAAGTGTTTAAACCAGTCCAATGGAACCAAACACAAAGAACAAAAAGGATAATGAGTCAAACCTTCATCAGATGACTTATCTTAGAAACAACCATCTTAGAAGGCCATCGTATTGCAATGAAACACAACACCTGGTCCCCAGGCACCATACTCCCACAATAATCCCGCTCACTAAAGATCATACCTGTCTCTCAGTGACGCTTCTTTTTCAAGCCATCCCTTGATAAATTAAAAGGTCATGCCACTACATGAGTAAAATCATAATTCCAGATCCATCCCATTGGAATCATTACATATTTTTAAGCATCACATCTGAGCCAAAAAAAAGCTTCGTGATAACCTTAGATTCACCAACCTGAATTCTAAGTAACTCGCCAAGGTGGTCCATACTCCCCGTTACAAGTGAGACTTTGGTAAAAGGATTTATGTCCACATAGGAACACTGACTGAACCCAGAGCGACATCTTCCTGGTGGTCATGTCGAAGAAAACGAAAGGCATACCTGATTCCGTACAAGGTGTTCCTACATGGAAACCCAAGTATCACCCAGATTAACCAAACCTCATTTAAAACTATGCATGCAGTGCACAATATAGAAAGAGATCATGAATAAGCCCAATGTACTTCAACTATAGTGAGATGTAAAACTGATTCTCTCTTAGTGCATCTAGGATGATGTCAAGATAGGGGACATGCTTTTCTCTTAAGAAAGATCACACTAATAGGTTTTTAAGGATCACCATAAAATGATAGCTGAACCACTACAGGTCATCCTCCTGAAAGAAACTCGACTTCATTGGCTGATGCATCATCATTTAATTGACCAAAATGCCTTTATCCCAAGGTATTTTCATGATATCTCATGCTTAACCACTGAGGTCCATTCATGATCATCTATGCCTCATAAGGGTTCCACACAGCCAAAACAAAACAACATGAATCAAGACTCGCAAGTCTCAAAGGAATTCAAGTAGAAATGACCATCTTCCAATAGACCTTGATTTTGATTCTTATACCTAGGTGAACAAATTTAAACAGAACCAACATGACACTCTCCACCTATGAGTTTCTTAAATGTCAAGAATAAGGAACAACCACTACCAAATGCGCTAGTTTAAAACTAACTTAAACGCATGAGTGTAATTACATGAACCATGATCACTTCATCATATCACTTGGCATAAAAGATGAAAATTAAACCAACCGGTGTGTCAAAACACCCATATCGTAGAAAGTCCTCCTAAGTAGTGGGATGATCTTGGTTCCAAAACATTTAGGTCACTCTAATCCAGAGATAGCTAAGAACATAAACAGTAGCTCAAAGCTCAATGATTTAACCGAACTCTATGACTCATTTTTAACATTTAACACTTGATGTGTACTATGTATGTCAACATATTCTATCCTGAGTTTACAAGAAAAAACAGAACAATATAGTTACTATTCATAGGCTATCAACCCTACGCATCCTAGTACCAGATGGCTCATGCAAGAAGTGGCTCGAAAGCACATCATCAACACAACCATTTACACGAATGACGACGTACCAAGTCGCCCATCACTTAAATAAAGAGTGGTTCACATGACCTCCAAAGTGGATGACCATACCCAAGGCATGTCTAACCTACTGAACCAATCATTCCACAATTATCATTCCCATATCAAGGGTTAAGATACAATAATCACCCATCCGAATAAGGGTTTCATATTTAAAGACTCCAACATCCTATTAAAAACAAAAACACCTGGGTGGTACCAATGTTGGAAAGATCTACCATAGGTTAGCCACTTACAAATCATAAGTGTCATAACAATGAGAGTAATCCTACTCTAGATCCTCCAGGAAACATGAGTGAAGGAATCCTACACGAGATCCTTAGATAAAAAGGAAAGGGAGGAATCCTCCATGGGATCCTCGAAAGATAAACAACAGAGGCATCCTACAATAGGGATCCTCAAAAACGGTAAACAGAAGAGAGATCCTACAAGGGACTACCTAGAACAACATTTAAGAAGATGAATCCCTTTGGGGATCCTTAGTAACTAGAGATAAGATAGAGACTTCCTGCACAAGATTATCTAGGTCGAAACATAAGTAAAGGAATCCTACATAGAATCTGAGATATCAACTCGTATTACGACCTCATAGGCTAGAAGGACACAACTCACAAGGGAGACATCCTCAAAGAATATTTCATTAGAGATATACCACATCTCATCTCAGATCACAGGTCTTGACAAGGTTGTTCTAAACACCCAACCAGTCATTCACACAAAATTCACTCTCAGGTGAAAATTGAAAATGGTAACTGGAGGAAGAACCTCTCCATTTTGAAAGAATCTAAAAAAACCCATTAGGATTCCTCAGAATGCTCAAAAGGTTTCACCATAATGATCTACACAGAAAACTATTCATAAAAGGACTACCTGTAGGTCCAAAACTATCAAAGGGGAATAAAATAGGAAAAGACCCTCAAAGGGTACCAAAAGTGGTGTACACGGTGTGTAGAAACCATACACAAAATCTACCCTTAAGATCTCAAATGTTCATGTTCCACTGCCATACTGGGCATGTAAACACCCAAGGTACACGGCGTGTTAGTTGGGTATAAATTGTGTACAAAAGTATCCCCTCATGGCTATGTACCTTTACATGATCAAACTCACATAGGCTCTGCTTGAGTAAGCCCACACAGTGTGTACCAAATGTACGCGACCGTGTATTTTCAAAACCCACCATCCAGTGTTCCTTATCACATGTCTAGACACATGGTAACTTACCAAAAAACATGTCCCATTAGTAAATGGTGAGTAACCAAGAAAATAAATCTTTCTTCCCCGAACAGGAAGAGCACGCGACATGTTAGGCTAAACTACACACTATAGGAACTGGGGTTTTCAGGATAGAAACTTCAGATTGCCCAGAAAAACCATATTATATAGAAAACCAACTAGTGGTATAAAAAATTTTGATCAGTGAGGGCCCATAATTCCCATGAATCAAAGTTTGGAACCCAATCATAACATATCACAAAACAATTCTATACAAAAGTCTGAAACATGATCCACCAAATTCTGATCCAAGAGGGACTGTACACCTCAGCGATCAAATCTTTCCATCCATCTAATTCAAACCATAACACATATCAATACACCTATCACAATAGTAGGTATTTTTAACATGAAATCTATCATAACAACATGTATATATAGCACAACATCTATCACAACAACATACAATAAATAATGCTCTATAAATGGCATGGCAAGAATGCACGGCATGTGATTTCTAAAAAGTTCCTATATGATGAATGAGATGGAATACCCTCATTTCATTGGGTTTAAAAAAAATAGAACCCTGATAATATCAATAAAAATATCACAAAACAAGTGTATCACTGAACAATGAAATTGAATCAACTGTAATAGATCAAAATTAAAAAAAAATCACAAGTCAATTTGAGGCAATTTGGATTTTTCTTGTACATGAAGTAGCTACTCCCGGGCACATATTATTACCAAAATCCATTTCATTTTTATCCCTATTTAATGTCACTAAACAATAAGGTAAACTAGAAAAGAAACTTCTTCTGATACCACTTTGTAACATCCCAAGTCTGAATGCCACCCAAAGGTGCCCCGTACCCGATTGGACACATGGACTCAAGTGCATTTCTCCAAACACCAGAGGCTTCCGACTAGCAATGAGGGCCTGTGAGTGATAGTGGGGAAAATATTCCTTCATTGTCAGAGTTTAACACATCAGAATCAATAATAATACAATTACACAATTAGTAAAAAATATACAACTGAAATAAACAGCGGAAGACTGATAAGATAAGTAACCAAGCATCATTCAATACAAAAGATGATGAAGCATGTCACATATTCTAGGAAAGCATCCAAAATAGGATACTTAATAGTCAGATACAAGATACAATACCAAGGTATATAAATACAAAAGAATACTCATAAGCATCGCAATCCTCAACTTGGTCAGATGCTCTCATGTTCCTAACCGCACATGTAGAAGGGTGCTTTCCCTTATCAACACTTGCAATAATATAATCTATTTGGGCCAAAAAACATGACCCAAACATGGTGTGAGAAATAAATCCTAGTAGGAAACCACACAAGATCTATACCAATCTGTTAGTGAGTATATGAAATAGTAGTGTAGAATAGTGTAAGCAGTAACTAGGAAGTACTCAAAAGTAAAGAATCCTACATGCACTGGTTTCTATTTTCATTCATTATGTTTAGTTAAACCATTCAATTACATTGAATTATATAAGTCTCAGGATCCTCCCTAAGCCCTTCAATCCCCTATATATAGTAAGCAAAACATAAGCCTCAACAGGCTATCTAAACAGAAAGAAGTGAAGACCGAATCCAAGCTTGTACTTTGGCTTGGCAGATACATCCTAAGCCGTTCCATTTCAATATTCAATTGAACACCTTTCCCATAGGAAAAACAAAACCCCACCCACAGGCATAACCAATCCTCACCCACAGGCATAAGAAACCCTCACCCGTAGGCATAACAAATCCTCGTCCGTGGGCATAACAAATCCTCGTCCGTGGGCATAACAAATCCTGACCCACAGACATAGCTGTCAATCAGGGTCGAGCCCAATATATCTGCATTTCATCATGTTTCAGGGTAAAACCCGGTATATAAGAATTTCATCATAATAGACAACACATGTAAATTACACTATTACATGGTTAACATAATAACAACTCAAGTGGGAATCATACATAACAAGCAACAAGTGAATTAAACTATCACATGGCTTAAATAGTTATACTCACATGGGGAATTCCTATCAGAATCTTAACATGTAATCTAACAATTACAAGGCTTAAACAATAACAGGCATAACATAGGGAAAAGGGGAAAAACACTAATCCCAAGCCCTTAATCCATACATATGCAATTTAAGCCAAATGAAATCCAATTATAACTAAATTTATTTTTTTAAAAACCCAAATAGTGGAAAACAAGGATTGCCTCATATGAAACCTAGGCCAAATGACCATAAACAACAATTCAAGGGAAACACACCCATGGTGTGGCCCTAATTCAAGGAAATCGACATTACACATGAATAATAACATATACTAAATTACCTAAACATAATTAGGCAATAACACGGGTCGAAAATAAATTAAAGTGAGACCCAAAAATGGGTGCATTTTACTTCGACATATATATTCATCTTGATAATTAATGAGGCACAAGACCACCTACCTTGTCCTTGTGTGACTCTCCTTGTGCAGCATCAACTCTAATTTAGTCTATAACGAAGTAGATCTACAAAACGAGGTAAAATGCTTATGGTTCGATAGCTTTTTTAAGAGAAAAAATCACGAAGAAAAGCTTAAGAGGAATCAAGAGCTTACTGATTGGGTTCAAACGCATCCGACGACAATCAAAATGGAGTTCAGACAGAAAATCGGGAGCCAAAATGAGATTCGATGGTGGTGCTCACAAGACCTAGTGAGCCCTTTGTCCAAATGATAGAAAAATTATGCTAATGCCCATTTTATCCAAAAAAAGAAACTATATGGTGTGTACTAATAGGCTACATGCCCCGTAAGTTCTAAAACCACCCCCTCTACCGACACCCCTTACACGCCATGTTCAACCATACACGGTTAAGTTACACAGCATGTACTAATAAGTACATGGTGTGTAACCACCATGTTTGGCCATGTAAAGCTGAAAAACAACATTTAATCCCTTTAACTCTTTTCCTCTTATATGAACTGAAAAGAAAATATTCGTACCTCAAATGAAGAATCGAGTTCATAAAAATTCAAAAAAAAAAATCTTCATTCGTATTCTGAAAAATTTGGCAATCTATGATCCAAAAAAATATATTGTTTATAGGCTGCAATTCAAAAAAAATAAGAAAATTTTGGGTTGTGCAATTAAGAAAAAAGAGAAGTCTTGAAATCTGAAAAAATTACAATCTCCATTATTAGAAGAAATGAATTTCCTGGGGATCAATTTTTTTTTCACGATCCCTTCAACTTTTTTCTAGACATCGACGATGATGACGGACACCATCTGCCTTTGCCTCTTCTCTCACTATTATAAAAACTAGCAAGGGAGGCACCACCTTATATCAGCACTAAGCAAAATCTGCTAATAAAGAATCCCTTTATCAGTGCTAAAATTTTAGCGCTGATATAGGGTAACCTTTATCAGAGCTAAAAAAGCACTGATAAAGAAGGCCTGTATCAGCGCTAAAAATGTTAGCGCTGATAGAGGAATGATTTATCAGTACTTTTTTATCTCTGATAAAGGGTCTCTTTATTAGCACTTTTTTAGCACTGATAAAACTGTAGTCCCATATTTTATAAAATCGGCCGCACAGTGTCCTCGGTTTATCGCGCCCTAAAGCTCTCGCTGTACTGTAACTCTGTGAATCCCCTCCGCTGCCCCTGATCTTCATGTTGCCGGACCTCTGATGCCCTCGATCTTCACGTTACCGGACCTCCTCCACTAGCCCTTCTTCTAATCCTCCCCCTCGAATCCCTTCAGCAGATCCTCCTCCCCGCAAACCCTACTTCTCCTCCTCTTCGCTCGACCCTACTCCCCATGAACCCTACTCTTCCATTTCTCAATGGTTGGCGGCTCCTCCCATGCACCTCCACCTTTGGTCGTCATGCCTTCCCCTCCTAATGTAGCACATAAGGTTCCCTACTTCTCCTCCTCTAAGGTGATTTTTTTTATTATTCTTGATTCTCTTCTTGAACTTTCTTCTTAGGAAGGATGTGACAAAAATTATAATTCAGTTTTTGTGTTTTTCTGTTATGGTTTTAATGGTTAATGGTCATACATAGGACTTTTAGTGTGAATTTCTTATATGTTTTCCCTTTCATGATACTATGTATGGGGTATTTATCACTATGATTATAAGGGTGATGGTTGATTGATGTGGTTGGGAGCATGTCGTGTGGTAATTAATACAGTAGTGATGGATGGATTATTGTGTGGTTATGATAGCAATGATATGGCTATTTAGGCAAAAAATAAGTGGTTTTATGGATTTTAGAATGTGTTTAGTTATATATTATGTCATGAAAATTTAGTTGTTATTGGGTGGTGTTATAGTTTCCTTTTGACATGGAATATGGTTGGAATAAATGAAGATAGTAATCGGTGATGGGTTGGAAATGATAAATGATGGTTTGTTAAATTAGTAATGATAATGATTTGAATAATTATGTTTAATAAATGGTTAAAGATAGAATAAATGTTATTAATGATTAATGAATGAATTATAGTGGGTAGTGATTTAATGATTGGTTTACATTAAAATGGTTAACAATTGAAATGCATATGGTAATAAAAATCTGAGAAATTATAATGTCAAATGAAATGAGAAGTTGGTAATGTTGATATGGATGCTTATGTGATTTGTTGGGGATTATTTGTGGTATTATAATGGAAGTGGTTATAAGAGGGTGTTAGTAACAAGGCAATGGTTGACGAGGGTGTTTGTAGTGTTAGTTTGTTGTAAACCCTTAGGAAATATTTACTCATGACTATATACTTATTATATTTTCTTATTATTTCTTACACACCACCACTTGAGTAGAGTAACCTGATTGAAATCCATATGGGTACTTTGGTTATGAGTGTTTTTCTCAATATCTAGGTTATAGAGGGAACTTATATAGAACCACTCCCTCTTCCCTTCTCTCCCTTCACACTTAGTATGAGTTGAAATGGCTCACAGTGGGTGTATATATACGACCTATAATGATTTTAGGTTTTGGTGTATACATATTCTTTTTGACATGATTAGGTTTATTTGGTGTGGATACATAGTGGGGGTTGTGCATTGTAGGAGGAGAGTATGATGTTTATGTCCTTCATGTTCAAGATATCATACTGTGATGAGGATGTGATGTGTGTTTGTGATGTGGATATGGTTTTTTATGTGTTTTTGACTTGTGTATGTGTGGATATATGGTTATGAGATTATATAGAAGGGGTTGAAGCATAAAAAATATTCCATTAGAGTGTGAGAATGACCAGATTAGTGGGGAAGTGGATGTGGGGTAATTTATTAATATATATTCTTTTGATATTACACTTAAGATGGAGCTTGGAATTAGACACTCATGAGGATTGAATGGGATGATAGGTCAATAATATTTGTTAAAATTTTCATATGGAATAATATGGGAAACCATCTATGACACAAGTGATTATCCCCCCTGTGATTTAAAGTAAGTAACTTGAGCTTACCAAAAATATTAGGGATGATGATATTGAATGTAGGGCAGAGACCTAGGAGTGGTAGATGTATTATTCTTAATTATTATTGTGTTTGGACTGGGGTGATTTGAGGACACTATAATGAATCTAAAGTAATTATATTTAATGAATTCCATGTTGTAGAGATTATGAGAATCCTTTATTTACTTATAGAGTTGGCTTCTAGTTTTCATCCATATGTAATTTTGGTTGGTGAGGTATAAAAGGATGGACTAGTTGACCATAGAAGGGTTGACTCGATAGAGGAGGATGAGCCATAGAGGATGATGCCGTGTGAGTTTTACCATCTATGACACAAGTGATTATCCCCGCGAACCCCTTTGTGTTTGGAAACTGTGTTGATTTTGATGGGGGGTCTATCCTGGTTCTGTTGATTTCCAAATCTTTATTGGAAACAGTTAGGCTCTATTAATCTCTATTTTTATAAGGAATTGGTTCTATTCTACTATATTTGGAAGTATTTTTTTGTGCACTTGAACCATAAATACTAATATTTGAGATTAAAATAGGATGGAGATGAATAAATATTGGATGGATGCTAATCGTTTGACAATAGAGTATGATAACAGAGTGAAAGAGTTTATCAAGTTTGTAAAGGATCACACAAAGGATCCTTCTCAAATCCTTTGTTAGTGTTTACATTGTTGTTATTCTAGATTACTTACTCCAGAGGAGTTTGAAGTACATTTGATATGTCATGAAATAGATCAGAGTTATAAATGTTGGAATAAACATGGAGAAAAAGAGAATGTAGCTACTGGATGGGATAAAACTGTGTTTTATGGATCATCAGATATAAATACAAATATGGATAATGAAGAAGACCGTATGGAGGATGTGATTATAGATGTCAATGATGATGAAGATTGCATTGAGGAAATGACAAAGATAATTGAAGATGAACTCCGTGATTGCCCAAAATTGTTTTAGAAATTAAAGAGTTGTGCAAAGATGCCATTGTATGCTGGTTGCACTAAATATACAATATTGTTAGCGGTAATGAAGTTGTATAAATTGAAAGCAGGCAATGGATGGAGTGATGTTAATTTTACGGAACTACTTGCTCTCTTGAATAACATGATCCCATAAGATAATGAGCTCCCAAGCCAGACATATGAAGCTAAATGAATGCTACGCTCGATGGGTATGATTTTTGAAAGAATACATGCCTGCCTGAAAGAATGTATATTGCTTCGTAAGGAGAAAAAATCACTTATAGAATTCCCAAAGTGCGGTGCTTCTCAATACAAGAAAGATGAATCCAATCCTACTAAAGTTTTATGGTACTTTCCAATCATTCCAAGGTTTAGGCGTCTATATGTAAGTGAAGAAACTGCAAGACAATTTTCATGAAATGCAGATAAAAAAAATAAAGATGAAAAATTATGTCATCCGGCCGACTCTCCTCAATGGAAGAAAATTGATCATGAGTATCCTGAATTTGGAAAAGAGCCGAGAAACCTTCGTCTTTCATTATCTACAGATGGAGTGAGTCCTTTTGGTTTTCAAACCAGCACTCATAGTACACGACTTGTTATGTTGGTAAATTATAACTTTCCACCCTGGTTAGGCATGAAGCGGAAATTTATCATGTTATCTATGCTTATATCAGGACCAAAACAACCAGGTAACAATATTGATGTTTATCTGGCTCCTTTGATCGAGGATTTAAAGTTATTGTGGGATTCAGATATTATGTTGTATGATGCTTATAAAAGTGAATACTTCACATTGAGAGTGATGTTGTAATGGACAATAAATGATTTCCCTGCTTATGGAAATTTGTCAGGCTATAGCATTAAATGAACTCAAGTGTTTCTCATGTACGAAGAAGATACATAATGAATTAGGTTGAAACATTCATCGAAATCTGTGTTTCTAGGACATCATAGATTTCTACCTTGTCGGCATAAGTACCGATCTTGGACGACATCATTCAATGGAAGTTCATAACAATGTGAAACACCATCTCCACTAACAGGTGATCAGCCGTTTGAGAAAGTAAAATATGTGCACACTATTTTTGGTAAACCATTTTCGAAAAACCTTACGAAAATCAGTTGAAAAATAAGATCAGTTTTTTTTGAATTAACATAATGGAATTATTTGTATGTCAGACATTTTCTTGATGTGATGCATGTGGAAAAAAATGTACGTGACAGTGTTATCGGAACATTTCTAAATGCCCCTGGAAAAACAAAGGATGGAATTAAGGCAAGGTTGGACATGGTTGACATAGGAATATGAGAAGAGTTGGCTCCCGTGAAGGGTGAAAATCTAACGTTTCTTCCTCCATCTGCTTATACTTTTTCTAGGGAGGAGAGATATCAGTTTTTCAACTTCTTCAATGATGTAAAGGTTCTAGAGGGGTATTCATCAAATATCAAGAACATTGTGTCAATGAATGATTTGAAGTTAAAAGGTTTGAAATCACATGACTTCCATGTTTTGATGCAAGATATAATTCCTATAGCTTTACGGTGAATTTTTCCTAAGAATGTTTATCATATGTTAACTAAACATTGTTTCTTTTTCAAAGCTATATGTAGCAAAGTTTTAGACCTGGAAAAATTTCCAGTGATGGAAAAAGAAATTGTCACCATATTATGTGAATTAGAAATGTTCTTCCCGCCAAAATTCTTTGATATGATGGTTCATTTGATGATTCACTTGGTGAGAGAGATTCGACTTTGTGAACCTGTGCACTATAGATGGATGTACCCCGTTGAATGGTATATGAAGATTTTGAAAGGGTATTTCAAAAATCAATGTCGGCCAGAGGGTTGTATAGTGAAGTGATATATTGTTGAGGAAGCCATTAAATTTTGTACCGAATACCTATCTGATGTGGAAAGCATTGGTCTCCTGAAATCTCATCACACTGGATGCATTGAGGGTGAGGGAATTTCTGGAAGAGATGTTGTGACAATCAGTATTACAGATCGGGAGCATTCCCACCTTTATGTTTTGCATAACAGTTGGGAGGTTGCACCATATATTGAAACTCACAAAGAAATTCTCAGGCAGTTGAATCCATCAAGGGCTGAAAAATGGTTATCAAATACACATAATCACCAGTTTATAGGATGGTTTCAAGACCATATTTTTAAGGAGTTGGATGAAAATCTGAATTCAATTTCAGAACAACTTCGATGGATAGTCGTCGGACCAAGTGTGTATGCATTATCTTACAATGGTTATGTAATTAATGGTTATACATTCTATACAGATGAACATGATGAATATAGTACCACGAAAAATAGTGGATTTACACTAGTGGCTAAAGCGATGCATGTTTCTGGTAGTAAGGACAAAAATCCAATTTATGAAAATATGTCATACTTTGGCATTATCAAACAAATATGGGAGTTGGATTATACAACATTCCAATTGCTGATTTTTTAATGAAAATGGGTTGATAACAATAATGGTGTTAAAATAGATGAATGGGGATTTGTGAAAATTGATTTTAGTAAAGGAGGGTAAAAATATGAACAATTTATAATGTCATCACAAGCGGTACAAGTTTTTTATGTTTCATATCCCGCAAACCGAAAGTGGTCGATTGTTCTGTTATCGTCCAAAACTACTGAAGGGTCTGATGAAAATTTAGTTGAGGACAATCCTTTCAGTGGTAATTCGCAATAATTTTGCAGTGGTCCCAATGTAGATGATGTTTTGTATGTTAGAGGAGACCACAATGAAGGGATTTGGATAATCGATAGAGGTGTCAAATCCCTTCATCCTTTGAAAAAAAGAAATAGAGTTCAATAAATAGGTTATATTTTATTTGTAATATAGATCTTGTTATCTCATGTTATTATCTTATCATTACTGAATTTATGTAATCTAAATTAACTGTTCAACCACTTTTGCAGATAATGACTTCTGCACATTCTGGTGCTCCTAACCTTGAGGCTAAACAAGTCTCTCAAGCTGCTGATGCTACTGCTCCTGCTGCGGCTGCTCACAGTGCAGAGTAACAAAAAGTTTCTGAACCTATTATTGCTCCTAGTATTGAGGTCCAAAAACCATCATCACATGCCGTTTCTACCATTTCATATGAACAAATAGATGATGTTGATATCGATGAAATGGTCGGGAATGAAGGACCGACGTCACAGAAAAAACAGGTGCGTCGTAGTTTGATGGTGTTAGCCAAAGTTCTTAAGGCGAAAAGAAAAGGCATCAAATTTGATGTCGGATGGAATGCATGAGGACAACATGTGAATCCCAACAAGGCTATGTTTAGTAGTTATATTGGAGTTTTCACTTGGCAACACATGCCGATTGACATAGATATATGGTACCATGTTGTGTCCAGGCTGAAGGCTGTGATCTGGGAAGAAATTATGGTAACATTATGATATTATTTATTTAATTTACTATCAAATAAAATAATTAAACAATATATTACTCTTCTCAATCTCTTGAAGAGTACATTTATAGTATATGATTCACACAAGGATTATGTACTAAGTCTTGAAGGAAGGATTCATCGAGGTTTTCGCACTATTTTAACAAGATGTCACCTAAAAGATTCCAAAGGTAAAATAAACCCGCACCCACCCATTGTCTATGCTCAAATGATATCCCAAGAAGCATGGGATGCATTTATTGGCTGCCGTGGGGATGAGAAGTTTCAGGTAAATTGTGGGTGATAATATGTTGTTTGAGGATACGTGTATTCATCACTTTTATTTTCAATATTTCATTTATGAAACAACAACTCTATACTGAAAATAAGGAACATGCATCAAAACCAACATACCCCTATCATAAAGCAAGGATGGGGTATGCTTCACTAGAAAATAAAATGCTATGTATTTTAAATTTACAGTAATATTATTAGGTGCCAATAAACAACATCATAATTATATTTCTATGTTTATATGTAGATTGATGAGTCTAAAACCAAAGACACTTCCATCCCACGTCATGTGCTATGGAAGGAGGCACGTGTCAATAAGGAAGAAAATCTAGTAGATGAGAACACACAAAAAGTGTGGGAAATATGTGTAAGTATGACACGATGATAAAAATATTTTTTTTTTAAATTTCTATTACATAAAAACAATTAGTTATTTTCCTATATCCGACAGTCATAGGAATCGGCTACTCCTATAGTGGATGCAAACCTATTATCAACGACTTTGAAGCATCCAGAACAATACGGTCGTATCAGAGGTGCGGGGTTTGGGGTGAAACCCTGAGTATATTTTGAGAATAAAAAAAATGGATGATAGAGATGAAAAATTGAAACAAATGAGCGAAAGACTAGAAACCCTTGAAGAACGATTGCAATGGCAGGGAGAGTTGCTAGCAACTTTTATGGGTGGGAAGCAAGGAGAAGACACAACTCAGGAACAACCAACACATGAAGATCCTGCCCCACCCCCCACCAGCTTTGAGGTGATCCATTCCCCTCAAAGCGCTATCTTAGCCATGGTAAACAATATTCTAATAATTGTTCACATGAAATGTGAATCAGACAAACACTAACACTTTTCCTATACTGATCTTCTATAGGGTGATAAAGATTGTCATTTATATCTGTCAACACCCACCTATCACCTTGTAGCGAGGGCTACAGTGTTCAATATCCCAGATGACATGCTGCATAATAGACCACTTCCGAAAGATCATATGAAAGTGATGATTATTGTAGCTCATGATCCAAATACAGAGCTACCTATTCCACTTGATGATGATGATATTCATACGGTCGAAAAGGCTATTGGGACATTCATTTCATGGCCATCACAACTTTTAAGAGTACATGCAGACAAAGAGGTATTTATTTCCTTTTTTCAAGATAAAACTTTAACAATTAATAAAAAAAGGGACTGAACTAATGAATGTTATTATAGATAGAGAAAGGGAAAGGGATGACAAACGTCGGCTCAAAACCATCTAAAGGATCGACCAACCGATCCCAAGGAGCTACTGAAAGCACAATAACACCACTTATTCTCTATCCACATTTACTAGCATTGAATACTCATGTGGATACGAAGCTAAGAGGTGGTAGTAGTCATATAGTGGTTTTCGAAAAGAATATATATGGAGAGGAATGTCAAGATTTTGTTGCTGTTGAAAATGTAAATGAGATCCTTGAAAATAGTTGTCTAGGTGTCACAGTTGTAAATATATATATGAGGTATGTTTTCATGAATTGATTTTCTAAAAGCTGATCTAAAATTATGACTAAATGCATTTTATATTGTTGACAGACGTATATATGAAAAATAGTTGAAGGAATTTTCCCATGAGCCAAAATTCGGACTCGTTAGTCCTCATACCACATCAACACATCTAACGAAATTAGAGCCATAAAAAAAGAACGAAATAGTGAACAACTTGCTGAAAACATTTGAAAGCAAGATTACAGATGACAGACTCTTCCTAATACCAACCATGCAGAGGTAAAACTCTACAATTAAAGCATATCAATTATATTTTCACTTCTTTTATTACTTATTTCTTTTTGTGTTTTTAGGAAACATTGGATGCTAATTGTGGTGAACTTGGATACTCCAAAGATTTATTTTCTGGATTCAAATCAAGGATATCCATCAAACCGACCACACATGATAGAGTTTTTGAATCTATAAGACACTAAATACTATGTTTTAGGTCTAAACATAAAGTAATATAATTTATATTATCTTTTACTGAGGATTTTATTATGATAGGGCAGTGTATCATTATCATCTAAAAAAAGGAATGAGGACAGGGGCTAAGAATTAGGAGGCGAGCAAGTACTACGTCTGGAAAAATATCAGGGTATATATAATAAAATTTCACTATCCGAACACATCTCAACAAAAGTTACTTATTCTCCTAATGATCAATTTTTTTGCAGTGTCCAAAACAAACAAACGATAATGATTGCAGTTATTATGTTTGTAAATTTATGAAAGTGATCGTTTTTCATCAACAAACTAGCATCCCTAAAGGGGTATTTTTTAAAAACAACAACTATTTCAGTTTATTTATTTATTAATTCTTTATTTTTATATTTTGCAGTACAAATCTGACTGCCAAAAAGCCTCATAATCACAAGACAATAAATATTTGTTTAGAAATGAGTGGGACGCATTCCTGATGGAAGATTGTACACAAATAGCATGAAGATCTGACTTGGGGATGTGTACAATTGCCGGTCATTTTTGAGAGGGGTTAAGGGGATCAAAAGATGAAACATTGTTGTATGTAAATGTTTATAGGATAATTGTAATTGTTATTAAATAAAACATCCTTTGCCCAATGATTCATTTTCCCATTTTAATAGATGATATGCACCAGCAACATGCAAGAATGATGAACCACTCAAAGTGTTTCTCTATTTTTTAAAATGAACATATTTTTAAGTGAAAACAACAACTATCATACATAAATCTGACAAAATGCATTCGGATTGTGTTGATCCTTTAGGATAACGATCCATGGGTGTGTTGGGAATGTGTATGAGTCAACCCCGCCTCAATTCGAGGCACGGTGTGGCCGGTATCACTCAAAGTGTCTGCCTTTTGTTTGAAATGGACACAATTTTAAGTGAAAACAACAACTAACCTACGAAAATCTGACCAAACGCATTCAGATTGTGTTGATCCTTTAGAAGAATGATCCATGGATATTTTTTGATATGTACGAGTCAACCCCGCCTCAATCAGAGGCACGATGTGGCTGGTATCACTCAAAGTGTCTCTCTTTTGTTTAAAATGGACAGAATTTTAAGTGAAAACAACAACTGACCTATGAAAATCCGACCAAACACATTCATATTGTGTTTATACTTTAGGATAAAGATCCGTGGGTGCGTTGGTGATGTGTACGAGTCAAACATGACTCAATCTGAGGCACGGTGTGGCCGGTATCACTCAAAGTGTTTGTCTTTTGTTTAAAATGGACACAATTTTAAGTGAAAACAACAACTGACATACAGAAATCCAACCAAACGAATTCAGATTATGTTGATAATTTATGATAATGATCCATGGGTGTGTTGGGGAATTGTAATATTCAACACCACCTTAATCCGAGGCACGGTGTGGCCGGTATCACTCAAAGTGTACGTCTTTAGTTTAAAATGGACACAATTTTAAGTGAAAACAACAAATGACCTACGAAAATCCGACCAAATGCATTCAGATTGTGTTGATACTTTAGGAGAACGTTACATGGGTCTTTTTTGATGTGTAAGAGTCAACCCCACCTCAATCTAAGGCACGGTGCGGCTGGTATCACTCAAAGTGTCTCTCTTTTGTTTAAAATGGACACAATTTTAAGTGAAAACAACAACTGACCTACGAAAATCTGAACAAATGCATTCGTATTGTATTTATCCTTTAAGAGAACGATCTATGGGTCCTTTTTGACATGTAAGAGTCAACCCCGCCTCAATCCGAGGCACAGTGTGGCCGGTATCACTCGAAGGGTCTCTCTTTTGTTTAAAATGGATAGAATTTTAAGTGAAAACAACAACTGGCATACATAAATCTGACCAAATGAATTCGTATTGTGTTGATCCTTTAGGATAACTATCCATGGGTACTTTTTGACATTTACGAGTCAACCCCTTTTCAATCCAAGGCACAGTGTGGCTGGTATTACTTAAAATGTCTCTCATTTGTTTAAAATGTACACAATTTTAAGTGAAAACAAAAACTGACCTACGAAAATCCAACCAAATGCATTAGGATTGTTTTGATATTTTAAGATAACGATCCATGGGTCCTTTGTGACATGTAAGAGTCAACCCTGACTCAATCCGAGGCACGGTGTGGCCGTTATCACTCAAAGTGTCTCTCTTTTGTTTAAAATGGACACAATTTTAAGTGAAAACAACAACTGACCTATATAAATCTGACCAAACGCATTTGGATTGTGTTGATTCTTTAGTTGAACTATCCATGGGTCCTTTGGGATTTCTAAGAGTCAAACCTGCTTCAATCTGAGGCACAGTGTGGCCGGTATCACTCAAAGGGTCTCTCTTTTGTTTAAAATGGACACAATTTTAAGTGAAAACAACAACTGACATACGGAAATCTGACCAAACGCATTCGGATTGTTTTGATCCTATATAAAAACCATAAATGGGTAATTTTTGACATGTACGAGTCAACCCTGCTTCAATTAGAGGCACGGTGTGGCCAGTATCACTCAAAGTGTATATCTTTTGTTTAAAATGGACACAATTTTAAGTGAAAACAACAACCAGTGTACACAAATCTGACCAAACGCATTTGGATTGTGTTGATCCTTTAGGAGAACGATACATGGGTCCTTTTGATGTTTAAGAGTCAACCTCGCCTCATTATGAGTCACGGTGTGGCTAGTATCACTCAAAGTGTCTCTCTTTTGTTTAAAATGGACACAATTTTAAGTGAAAACAACAACTGACGTACGCAAATCCGACCAAACACATTCAGATTGTGTTGATACTTTAGAAGAATGATAAATGGGTGCGTTGGTGATGTGTAGGATCCAACCCTGCTTCAATATGAGGCACAGTGTGTCCGGTATCACTCAAAGGGTCTCTCTTTTGTTTAAAATGGACACAATTTTAAGTGAAAACAAAAACTGACGTATGGAAATCCAACCAAATGCATTCATATTGTGTTGATCCTTTAGGAGAATGATCCATGGGTCCTTTTTGATATTTAAGAGTCAACCCTGCCTCAATCCGAGGCATGGTGTGGCCGGTAAAAGTGTCTGTCTTTTGTTTAAAATAGACAAAATTTTAAGTGAAAACAACAACTGACCTACGAAAATCTTACCAAACACATTCAGATTGTGTTGATACTTTAGGAGAATGATACATGGGTCTATTTTGATGTTTATGAGTCAACCCTGCCTCAATACGAGTCACAGTGTGGCTGGTATCACTCAAAGTGTCTCTCTTTTGTTTAAAATGGACACAATTTTAAGTGAAAACAACAAATGACCTACTAAAATCTGACCAAACACATTTGGATTGTGTTTATACTTTAAGTGAACGATACATGAGTCCTTTGAGATGTGTAAGAGTCAACCTCGCCTCAATCATAGGCACGGTGTGGCCGGTATCACTTAAAGGGTCTCTCTTTTGTTTAAAATGGACATAATTTTAAGTGAAAACAACAACCAACGTACACAAATCTGACCAAAAACATTCGGATTGTGTTGATACTTTAGGAGAACAATACATGGGTCATTTTTGACATGTAAGAGTCAACCCCGCCTCAATCCGAAGCATGATGTGGCCGGTATCACTCAAAGTGTCTCTCTTTTGTTTAAAATGGACAAAATTTTAAGTGAAAACAAAACTGACGTACGCAAATCTGACCAAACGTATTAGGATTGTGTTGATACTTTAGGATAACGATCCATGGGTCTTTTATGATGTGTAAGAGTAAACCTCGCCTCAATCTGAGGCATGGTGTGGCCAGTATCACTCAAAGTGTCTCTCTTTTGTTTAAAATGGACACAATTTTAAGTGAAAACAACAACTGACCTACGAAAATCTGACCAAACGCATTCGGATTGTGTTGATCCTTTAGGATAATGATACATTGGTCCTTTTTGACATGTAAAAGTCAACCCTTCCTCAATCCAAGACACAGTGTGGCCGGTATTACTCAAATGGTCTCTCTTTTGTTTAAAATGGACACAATTTTAATTGAAAACAACAACTGACGTATGCAAATCCAACCAAACGAATTCGGATTGTGTTGATCTTTTAGGAGAATGATCCATGGGTCCTTTGAGATGTGTATGAGTCAACTCCGTCTCAATCTAAGGCACGGTGTGGCCCTCCCAACCCCTGGACGCCCCCACCCCCTAGACACCACCCCACCACCTGGACAGCACCCCACCACCTGGACACCCCCCACCCCCTGGACACCCCCACCCCCATGGAAAACCACCCCCACCCCCCTGGACAGCCCCACCAACCCCCTGGACCGCCCCCACCTCCCCTGGACACCAACCCACCCCTTGGACACCCCCACCCATCTTGACACCCCCACCCCTTGGAAAGCCCCCTCAACCCCCTGGACACCCCCACCCCCTGGACACGCCCATGGACAGCCCCCCCTACTGCGGACAGCCCCCTGGACACCCCCTCACCCCCTAGACAACCACCACCACCCTGGACGGCACCCCACCCCTCCAGACAGCACCCCACCACCTGGACACCCCCACCCCCTGGACACCCCCACCCATAGACGACCACTTCCACCCTCCCAGACACCATCCCACCCCCCTTGGACAGCCCCACCAACCCATGGACTGCCCCCACCCCTGAAAAGCCCCCCTAACACGCTGGACACTAGCCCACCCCCTGGACACCCCATAGACAACACCCCCCACCTAGACACCCCCACCTTGGACAGCACCCCACCCCCTTGGACAACCCCTAACCTCCTAGACCGCCCCCACCCCCTGGACACCCCCACCCCATGGACACCTCTATCCCCCCAGGCACCCCCATCCCACCCTCTTGGACACCACCTCACCCCCCTTAGATAGCCCCACTAACCCCATGGACCGCCCCCACCCCCCGGACACCCCCACCCCTTGGAAAGCCCCCCCCCCCCCCCCCCCCCGACACCCTGGACACCATCCCACCCCCCCTAGACACCCCCATTGATAGCCCCCCCTCACCTGGACACCCCCTCTCCTAGACACCACCCCACCTGTCACGACCCCTCCCCACAAAGTGTACCCCTCATGGGTCGACAATGTGAGAAAGGAGATAATGACCCCCCGAGTCCCGCCTCCAGTAGGCCCCGGGTTGGCGACTAGCACCGAGGGTATAGTAACACACAAATGGGAGGCATTACCCTCTAAGAGAACACATGCAGAAGAGAGAGATATGATAGACACCAATCAACTCCAACTCAGAACTGAAATATAAAAGATACCCAAATACATATATGAAATGTCATGCAAAAAGTACAACAACAAAAAGGGGAAACTACAAGTACCCAAAAGAAAGTAAAACGGCAGCGACCACAAGCCCGAACAGCTCCTCCAACCAAAAGCTAGTAGTAACCAGCTTGATCTCCAACCTGATCCAAGTGACCTGAAAAAATAGTTCATATATACATAGGGTGAGTATGATAGTATACTCAGTAGGATCCTCCCCAAGCCTCTCGTGAAAAAGTAAAGAAATAATGCTAAAGCCCAGTGAACAACAAGTGAAACTAACTCGTCATCTAAACATGTATACTAAGTTCCCAACCTCACCATGGCTACTCTCACCAAGTAACGCATACAAGAATATATCATATAGTAAATAATATCAAGGGTACCCCGCTACTACTTCCCCACTGGTTTTCCGCTTTTCCCCAATGACATACGTCCTATGCATCTCTCTCCAAAGGCTTGCCCGCACACACCTGGGCAAAGCTCCACAATCTGAACCTCTTGCACCACAAATCCTTGCCCGCAGACACCTGGGAAAAGCACCACACCATCCTCACAAACAAAAGTAACTAGGTAAGTTCCGGGAGCCACCACAACCCGCATAACGTGTATCATACATCGAGTATTATACCTCAAGCCATTATAGCCCATACACTGAGTAGGGACCCTCAAGCCATCACAGCCTATACACATTACACATATATTAGTCCATAGGATACTATATCCAGAATATATGTGCGTGAAATAACCACAAGCCATTACAACCCTCTACACACATATATGGGGAAACTAGCTGTTGTGCCTGTTGGCACATGTATCTACCAAGAGAAGAGAGTGGGGCCAAAGGGGGTAGTCAGCCATTCAACCTCCCATCAGAATGTTGGGGAAAACACCCCCTAGGGCTCAGAATCCCCAGGGTGTCAGTTTCCCTTACCGACATGGTGGAGTAGCTTATAGAAACACAAAAATTACAGAATATATATATAACTCACATCCACACTATGGGAATTACCTAGTCTTAGATACATCTGTAGCTAACGTCTCTCAGACTCCAGGCTGCTACTTCTAAGACTAGGTATCCTATAAGCACACAAACATTTGAAGAGCTTTATTAGATTACTCCATTCTTATTTTATCAGTTCCACTGTACGTTAATTAATTCTTTAAACATTAATTAACCATGAACAATTCCACATTAAACTGAATTGGAATGACATTCAAAATCAACTGCTCCTTTTAAGATTCACATCACCTTTAAATTCCAGTATCTCCATCCCAGTGGATTATCACCATTTAATTAAACTTTCATTACAGAATTACTTTCCCATATTCCAAGTCTTTCTAGAAAGGCATCCTATGCTACTAAAAACAAAGGGGGCACAACACGGTGAGTAGATATACTACCCGTCGAGTCTTTGCCACCTATAGTAATAGAATAGACCCATTCTCCCTCGAGAGGCTAAACACGGAAAGCACGTGGCATACCCCGCGTGTCTTCGCCTCCTTTGGAAGGAGGGTAAGCAAGACCAGCTGCCTTGAGTAGTGGGAAAAAGTAAAGAATATAAGCAACCAAAGAACCAGCAAGCATCCAACAAACACATTCATTCCATTCAATCATCCCTAGTGTCCTCCCCGACACCCACATGCATAAACCGATGCATCTCGCCAATCTAGGCGTCATCTGCTACCACAACCAAAATTCTCCATGCCTCCACATATCACAACATCCATCCATGCTCACATCACAACACAAGCAGCAAGAAAAAACAACATCACATCAATGGGCTCTTGACCCTTTAACAATCAAGAGGGTAACTCAGAACCCTTAAAGAAATTCTCACAAAATCTATTCTTTAATCCATATTGAATTAGAAAATTTGTTATTCGTAGGTTCCAATTACGGGAGACCTAATCAGTAAGCTATCACAATTAAACAACCATGCTTACTTACCTAACTTGATTAACATCAAATTAGAACAACTACAACAACGACATCAACCGGATTCATTTACATGCCTCTTTATCTTTAGCCAATTAATTAACAATTAATTCTGGCTTTATGTTCACTATCAATTTCCATCAAGAACGAACAACAAATCAAAGAAATCATAGATATCACTCTATCTAGAAAAACATGAGGCAAACCGTTATCACAGTACAAAGCAACAACATGAGATCAACCAATTATTTTAATCCGGTTCAAGTATTTAATTGGGTCAATTTCATTGTGATCCAAAGGGATAAATCATGCTAATTCTATGATTGCACATATACAATTAGAGAATCCACGAATCCCCTACCTCAACAATTCTTGACGTTCTTTATCCACACAATGGGTTACAATCCTCCTCTCGCGACAACTGCATCCACCCAAAGATGCCACGGTACGACAACACCAACCAAACCCCAAGAAAAACCCATTATAATCATGGAGATTACATGATATAATATGGAAAGGAGAACAAGAGAAAATTAACACCAAAGAATGATGATACAACATACCTTATATGGAAGATTGATCGATACAGCTCGGTTGCATCAAAATAGAGCAGAACCAATCCTAGGAGTAAAGTTTGATTGTGAAACTCCTACGTGAAGTATTTAAAGGTTCTAGCATCTCATAGCTGATAACAAAGAGGAAGAAAAAGGGAGAATGATATCTCATACCTTTTTGAAGATTTAATGGGGCGACAGTTTAAGATACGTTTAATTATCCATTAAAAGCGGATCGCATTAACCCACGCGGTTTGGCCAAGTAAAACATCCCGAGCTACAAGAATAATTAATATAGGATTTATGGAATTTGAATCGGCCTTAAGAGTCCTTAAAACAAGGCTTTAAATGTATTTTACATCAAAGGAAACATCAAAGGGGAGAAACTGTAGGAAGCTAGAAACACTGTTCACACACTCAAAATTTGGCAAAGGAAAAAAAATGTCACCGTTAGACCTCACGGTTCTAGAAACACTGTTCAAGTCTACAGTTGGAAGGTCACAGTTAGAAGGTTACTATTCTACACTGTTCAAGTATACAGTTGTAAGTTCACAGTTAGAAGGTTACCATTCTGGAAACACTGTTCAAGTCTACAGTTGGAAGGTCATAGTTAGAAGGTTACTATTATGGAAACACTGTTCAAGTCTATAGTTGGAAGGTGAGAGTTATAAGGTTACTGTTCTTGAAACACTGTTCAAGTCTATAGTTGGAAGGTCACAATTAGAAGGTTACTGTTCTGGAAACACTGTTCAAGTCTATAGTTGGAAGGTCACAGTTAGAAGGTTACTATTCTGGAAACACTGTTCAAGTCTACAGTTGGAAGTTCACAGTTAGAAGGTTACTGTTCTGAAAATACTATTCTAGTCTACAGTTGGAAGGTTACAGTTAGAAGGTTACTATTCTGGAAACACAGTTCACAGAACTGGAAATTTGGCAAAGTGTTGGGGATAAGTCACCTTGAACTTCTGGAACACCTCCAACACCACAATTCAACAAAGTAATGGACCATAGAGGTCCGGGCCATTACATTAGATACCTCTCAAAATATTCTCATCCTCGAGAATTAAAAACCAACCCAGAAGAAAAGAGGGGTCCGAACAACCACCCCATAAGATACCTCTCAGGGGAAAACCACAATGAGTTGTTCGAAAGCTGGAACAAAACTACGACATCCGAGAGTAAGGGAACAAACAATCTATATCCAAAAAATTCAATCATAACATCACATCAAAGATACATAAATAAAACTCAGCACAAAAACTTAAAACAACTCTGGGTACTGGACACGCATCTGTGACTCACGTTCCTAGGAACTCTCCTCCATGCCACAGTGTCGCCACAAGACACGAACCAAGGGAATAGAATGCCCACGCAACACCTTCTCCTTGCGGTCTTGGATCTCCACAGGTCACTCCTTGAAGGTTGCATCATTATCAATATCGATATCTCCCCAATCGATAACATGAGATTCATCATGAAGATAACGATGGAGCTGTGATGCATGGAAAACATCATGTATCCGACTCATCTGAGGGGGAAGTGCTAATCGATACGGCACAGCTCCAACACGAGCTAACACCTCTAAAGGCCCAAAAAACCAGGGAGAAATCTTACTTCCACGACCAAACCTTCGCTGCCCACGACGGGGATTCACCTTCAGAAACACATGATCCCCAACATTAAACTCTAAGGGTCTCCTTCTTTGATCAGCATATGATTTCTGATGATCTTGCGCTGTCTTCATCCTCTCACGAATCACCTGAATCATCTTTGTTGTATTCTGCACTAGTTCTGGTCCAAGGATTGCTGACTCTCCGACCCCATTCCAGCACAATGGAGAACAGCAAGGCCAACCATAAAGGGCTTCAAATGGCGCCATACCAATGGTGGAGTGAAAACTATTATTGTAAGAAAACTCCACTAAGGGTAGGTGCCTCATCCATGAACCTCCAAAGTCAAGAACACAAGAGTGCAACATGTCTTCAAGATTCTGGATTGTTCGATCTGTTTGACCATCCGTTTGAGGATGAAAAGCAGTGCTAAGACATATCTAAGAACCAAAAGCATGTTGGAGACCCCTCCACACCCTAGAGGTAAAATGTGGATCTCGATCAGAAATGATCATCCTAGGGACTCCTTGAAGTCTCACCACCTCCTCCAGATACTGCCTCGACAAAACATCCACTGAGCTTGACTCCTTGATCGCTATGAAGTGGACCAATTTTGTTAAACGATCCACTACCACCCATATAGCATCATGTCCTCCCAGAGCTCGAGGTAAACCTGTAACAAAGTCCATTGAGATGTCCTCACACTTCCACTGAGGAATATCTAATTTCTGGAGAAGACCACCAGGAACACGGTGTTCGACCTTCACCTTCTGGCAGACTAAACATCGAGACACACACTCTACAACCGCACGCTTTAGCCCAGGCCACCAAAACTGACTCCTCAAGGATCGGTACATCTTTGTCACACCAAGATGTACTACCAAGGGCGAACTATGGAACTCTCGGAGAACCGTCTCGCACATCTCCAAGGGAACAAAAATCCTGCCATGATACAACACTTGGTGTTGTTCATCCTCCGACCAACCATCAGGGGCCTTACCACAAACAACTTTGTCTCTCCAAACTTCCACATTTGGATCACCCAACTGGGACTCTTCCACCTTCTGCATCAGGGAATACTACACCGTCATCTAGAAAAGACAACCTCTACCTCCAACCTCTTCCATATCAAGATACAAAGCTGAAAGTTCCTCCATTACTCTCCAGGAATCACCAGATTCACGCACAACGTCATTACGTGACTTTCGGCTCAATGCATCAGCTACAACATTCCCTTTTCCAGGTGTATATGATATTTCAAAGTCGTATTTCTGCAAGAACTTCATCCACCGAAGCTGCCGCAAGTTCAATTCACATTGGGAGAAAACGTACCTAAAACTCTTATGATTGGTGAAAACCACAAAGTGCTCACCAATGAGGTAATGTATCCACAACGTCAGAGCAAACACCACGGCTGCCAACTCAAGATCATGGGTGGCATAGTTGCATTCATGGGGACACAACTGCCGAGACCCATAAGAAACAATTGACCTCTGCTGGATGAGAACACATCCTGGCCCCATATGTGAAGCATCATAGAAAACATCAAACTGGACTCCCTCCGCTGGAAGGCAAAGGACTGGAGCACTTACTAACTTCTCCTTTAGATAATCGAAAGTGGCCTGACACTGATCAGTCCATATGAACGCTTGATCCTTCCTGGTCAAAGCTGTCAGAGGAGTCGCAACTCGGGAGAAATTGGCTACAAATATCCTATAATAGCCTGCAAGACCAAGGAAACTTTGCACCTCTGACACGGTCTTGGGGGCTACCCAAGACACCACTGCTTCTATCTTCGATGGATCCACAGGTACTCCCTGTTGGGACACAACATGCCCCAAGAAACTAACTTCTCGAGCCCAAAACTCACACTTCGACAACTTCCCAAACAACTGATGTTGGCGAAGAACTCCCAAAATGGCTCATAGATGCTCTGCATGCTCCTATTCAGATGTGGAGTACACAAGGATGTCGTCGATAAAAACCACAACAAACTTGTCCAGGAATTCACGGAACAGAGCATTCATCAACCCCATGAAAATAGCTGGAGAATTCATCACGCCGAATGGCATTACAACAAACTCATAATGCCCATGACGACAATGGAAAGCAGTCTTCGGGATATCCTCATCCTTTACACACATCTGATGATATCCTGACTGCAAGTCGATCTTTGAGAACCAACTTGCACCCTTCAGTTGATCGAATAAGTCATCAATCCAAGGGAGAGGATAGCGGTTCTTTATTGTCACTTTGTTTAATCGACAATAATCAAAGCACAACCACAAACTACCGTCAGCCTTTTTCACAAAAAAAACTGGTGCACCCCACGGTGACACACTTGGCTGAACAAAACCACACTGCAACAGACCATCAAGCTGAATACGTAGCTCTCGTAACTCAGAAGGGCCCATCCTATACAGAGACATATAGATAGAAGACGCTCCTGGCTGTAGCTCGATCCCAAAATCGATCTCTCATCGAGGGGGTAAGGCTAAAACCTCTTCTGGAAAGACTTCATGGTACTCCTCTACGACCCTAGGAAACGCCAACTGCTAAACCTCTGAAGAACTCAACATCATCTCATCCATCATGGATGATAAGGATGGAACTTGTCTATGACTCATCCGAGGATCTCTCTCACCAACAAACACCACTTTCTCTCCATCTGCATCAAAGAAAACGACCTTCTTCCTATATCAATCCACAATAGCCTGCACCGAGTACAACCAATCCATGATGAGGATGACATCATATGGTTGTATTCGTAAACATAGGAAATATCACCAAGAGCGGTGTTGCCCCAACACTAGCTCACAGCCTCTACATATTTCAAACAAGTCGGATCGACCTCCAACTGGAATAGTCAACGCCAAGGGCACTGGAAGCCTCTCTACCTCAAGTCCCAAATCATGGACAAGGGTAGATGATATGAAGGAGTGTGTTTTTCCTGAATCAAACAAGGCGTACACCAAGGTAGAAAACAAGCAAAGGGTACCTCGAACGACATCTGGCTCACCTGGGGCTGGCAACGCTAGAGCATGAAGCTGACCACAACCTCCTCCACGACCTCTCTATCCCTGATGAAGACCACCACCATGGCCGCGCTCTGCTCTCTAAGGATGGGGAGCGTCATGGGGATATCCTCTGCCTGCTCCATCTACCCTCTGGTGATCTAAAGCTGGTGCAACCTGCTGCTGATGCCTCGACTGGAACTGCCTTAACAGAGGAACCTGGAGTAGAGCGCCTGGTGCAAGATGACTGCTCTGAAAAGTCGGGCACTCCCGCTGCTGATGACCACGACCACCACAAGAAAAACAAGGACCTGATCCCTTGGCATAGGCCTGATAGTTGCTACCTCCGGAGAAATGAGATGGGAAGGGCTGGGACCTACTCCCAGGTGAACAGAAACTTTTCTACCCTGAAAACCGGGATCCCCGGACCACATCTTTGCTTCGTGAGGAATCATGACGATTCCCCTCTCATGAAGATCTGGTCCTATTAAAAGTCCTCTCAACAACCTCTGCCCTTCCCAACACCTCAAGATATGTATTTAGCATAAATGGGGTGACCTGGCGCTGGATCTCTGGACGCAAAGCCTCCTCGAAATGTCTCGCCCTGGCCTCCTCATATGGTAACAGGTCTGAAGCATATCGTAGAAGGTTCCTGAAACAGATTCCAAACTCTCGAACACTGGAGTTCCCCTGTCGATGGGTAAGAAGCTCCTGGTGACTGGACGCCTTCGTAGTCGAAGAAAGAAACTCGACTCTAAACCTGTCTCGAAACTCCTCCCCATGAGATCGCTGACTCCTCACAATCCCCAAGGAACAAGAACCACCACTGCCTCGCTGCTCCACGCAGCGTCATCACAACCAAGGACACCCAGTGTTCCTTCCGAGCACGAATCAAACTGAATCCTATCTCAACCTCCTCCAACCAGTCTTCTATGACTGTATCCGAAACAGAGCCCTCGTACTTCTGTAGAGTCTGGCAATGAAAATCTTGAAGTGTCTTCCTCCAAGTGTCATCGTCGTCAACCTCTACCCGGCGACGATCTGCTGGAACAGCCTGCTAGGCATCTTCTACGTAAACCTGACGAGGACGTCGACCTGGAGCCATACCTGTAAAATAACAACTGTTAGAGCTCCTAAGCCTGGAATATGGAAGACTCAAAATTAATTAATTAATTGTTTTGTTTTATTAATTTTAGGTTAACTTATCCCAAGTCCTATCCATTCAAACATAGGCACAAGGAAGAATGATTCATGATCCTTTCCTAGGTATCTACCCTACAACCAATATCACTTTGTTTAGTAGCCATCGTAAACTTAAAGGTCCGTGCAACAGATCATAGGGGGCCCTAAACGCCTATGTCTCAGCCGGTCTCCAGTGTTTACCTCACTTGCTAAACATGAATGACACTGTTGCCCTACCAACCCATGAAACCTCACGTGTGCCTAACTCCAAACTCCATCCTATCCCTCAACCAGACCTTTGATACCACTCTGTCACGACCCCCTCCCCACAAAGTGTACCCCTCCTGGGCCGGCAATGTGAGAAGGGAGATAATGACCCCCGAGTCCGGCCTCCAGTAGGCCCCGGGTTGGCAACTAGCACCGAGGGTATAGTAACACACAAACAGGAGGCATTACCCTCTAAGAGAACACATGCAGAAGAGAGAGATAAGATAGACATCAATCAACTCCAACTCAGAACTAAAATATAAAAGAAACCCAAATACATATATGAAATGTCATGCAAAAAGTACAACAACAAAAAGGGGAAACTACAAGTACCCAAAAGAAAGTAAAACGGAAGCGACCACAATCTCGAATAGCTCCTTCAACCACAAGATAGTAGTAACCAGCTTGATCTCCAACATGCTCCAAGTGACCTGAAAAAATAGTTCATATATACATAGGGTGAGTATAACAGTATACTCAGTAGGATCCTCCCCAAGCCTCTCGTGGAAAAGTAAAGAAAGCATGCTAAAGCACAGTGAACAACAAGTGAAACTAACTCATCACCTAAATAGGTATAATAAGTTCCCAACCTCACCATGGCTACTATCACCAAGTAACGCATACAAGAATATAGCATATAGTAAAGAATATCAAGGGTACCCCGCTACTACTTCCCCATTGGTTTGCCGCTTTGAACCAACGATATACGTCCTGTGCATCTCTCGCCAAAGGCTTGCCCGCAGACACCTGGGCTAAGCTCCACAATCTGCACCTCGTGCACCACAAAGGCTTGCCCGCAGACACCTGGGCGAAGCACCACACCATCCTCACAACCAAAAGTAACTAGGTAAGTTCTGGGAGCCACCAAAACCCACATAACGTGTATCATACATCGGGTATTATACCTCAAGCCATTATAGCCCATACACCGAGTAGGGACCCTCAAGCCATCACAACCTATACACGTTACATCTATAGTAGTCCATAGGATACTATATCCAGAATATATGTGTGTGAAATAACCCCAAGCCATTACAGCCCTCTACACACGTATATGGGGAAACTAGTTGTTGTGTCTGTTGGCACATGTATCTACCAAGAGAAGAGAGCAGGGCCAAAGGGGGTAGTCATCCATTCAACCTCCCATCAGAATGTTTGGGAAAACACCCCTAGGGATTAGAATCCCAGGGGTGTCAGTTTCCCTTACCGAAAGGGTGGAGTAGCTTATAGAAACACAAAAGTACAGAATATATATAACTCACATCCACATTATGGGCATTACCTAGTCTTAGATACATCTGAAGCTAACATCTCTCAGACTCCAGGATGCTACTTCTAAGACTAGGTATCCTATAAGCACACAAACATTTGAAGATCTTTATTATTTTACTCTATTATCATTTTATCAGTTCCACTGTATGTTAATTAATTCATTAAACATTAATTAACCATGAACAATACCACATTAAATTGAATTGACATCACATTCAAAATCAACTGCTCCTTTTAAGATTCACATCACCTTTAAATTCCAGTATCTCCATCCCAGTGGATTATCCCCATTTAATCAAACTTTCATTACAGAATTACTTTCCCATATTCCCAGGCTTTCTAGAAAGGCATCCTATGCTACTAAAAACAAAGGGGGCTCAACATGGTGAGTAGATATACTACCCGTCGAGTCTTTGCCGCCTATAGCAAGAGCATAGACCCATTCTCCCTCAAGAGGCTAAACACGGAAAACACGTGGCATACCCTGCGTGTCTTCGCCTCCTTTGGAAAGAGGGTAAGCAAGACCAGCTGCCTTGAGCAATGGGGAAAAGTAAAGCAGATAAGCAACCAAAGAACCAGCAATCATCCAACAAACACATTCATTCCATTCAATCATCCCTAGTGTCCTCCCTGACACCCACATGCATAAACTGATGCATCTCGCCACTCTAGGCGTCATCTACTACCACAACCAAAAGTATCCATGCCTCCACATATCACAACAGCCATCCAAGCTCACATCACAATACAAGTAGCAAGAAAACACAACATCACATCAATGGGCTCTTAACCCTTTAACAATCAATAGGGTAACTCAGAACCCTTCAAGAAATTCTCACACAATCTGTTCTTTAATCCATATTGAATTAGCAGATTTGTTATTCGTAGGTTCCAATTACGGGAGACCTAATCAGTAAGCTATCACAATTAAACAACCATGCTTACTTCTCTAACTTGATTAACATCAAATTAGAACAACTACAACAACGACATCAACCAGATTCATTTACATGCCTCTTTATCTTTAGCCAATTAATTAACAATTAATTACGGCTTTACGTTCATTATCAATTTCCATCAAGAACGAACAACAAATCAAAGAAATCATAGATATCACTCTATCTAGCAAAACATGAGGCAAACCATTATCACGGTACAAAGCAACAACATGCGATCAACCAATTATTTTAATCCGGTTCAAGTATTTAACTGGTTCAATTTCATTGTGATCCAAAGGGATAAATCATGCAAATTCTACGATTTCACATATACAATTAGAGAAGCCACGAATCCCCTTCCTCAATAATTCTTGATGTTCTTTATCCACACAACGGGTCACAATCCTCCTCTCGCGACAACTGCATCCACCTAAAGATTCCACGGTACGACAGCACCAACCAAACCCCAAGAAAAACCCATTATAATCATGGAGATTACATGCTATAATATGGAAAGGAGAACAGGAGAAAATTAACCCCAAAGAATGATGACACAACATACCTTATATGGAAGATTGATCGATACAGCTCGGTTGCATCAAAACAGACCAGAACCAATCCTAGGAGTAATGTTTGATTGTGCAACTCCTACGTGAAGGACTTAAAGGTTCTAGCGTCTCATAGCTGATAACAAAGAGGAAGAACAAGGGAGAATGATATCTCGTACCTTTTTGAAGATTTAATGGGGCGACAGTTTAAGATACGTTTAATTATCTATTAAAAGCGGATCGCATTAACCCACGCGGTTTGACCAAGTAAAACATCCCGAGCCATAGGAATAATTAATATAGGATTTATGGCATTTGAATCGTCCTTAAGAGTCCTTAAAGCAAGGCTTTAAATGTATTTTACATCAAAGGAAACGTCAAAGGGGTGAAACTGTAGGAAGCTGGAAACACTGTTCACAAACTCAAAATTTGGCAAAGGAAAGAAAAGGTCACCGTTAGACCTCACCGTTCTGGAAACATTGTTCAAGTCTACAGTTGGAAGGTCACAGTTAGAAGGTTACTGTTCTGGAAACACTGTTCAAGTTTACAGTTGGAAGGTCACAGTTATAAGGTTACCGTTCTGAAAACACTGTTCAAGTCTACAGTTGGAAGGTCACAGTTAGAAGGTTACTGTTCTGGAAACACTGTTCAAGTCTACAGTTGGAAGGTCACAGTTAGAAGGTTACTGTTCTGGAAACACTGTTCAAGTCTATTGTTGGAAGGTCACAGTTAGAAGGTTACTATTCTGGAAACATTGTTCAAGTCTACAGTTGGAAGGTCACAGTTAGAAGGTTGCTGTTCTGGAAACACTGTTCAAGTATACAGTTGGAAGGTCACAGTTAGAAGGTTACTGTTCTGGAAACACTGTTCACAGAACTGGAAATTTGGCAAAGTGTTGGGGATAAGTCACCTTGACCTTCTGGAACACCTCCAACACCACAATTCAACAAAGTAATGGACTAGAGAGGTCCGTGCCATTACACCACCACCTAGACACCCCCACCCCCTGGACACCCTCACCCTCCTTGGACAACCCCCCAACCTCCTGGACCGCCCCCACCCCCCTGGACACCCATATCCCCCCGGACACCCCCATCCCCCGGACACCCCCTACCCCCCCCCCCCTGGACAACCACCCCAAACCCCTGAAGATCCCCCAACCCCTGAATTCTGAATTGAATTCTTTATGTATTTAATTAACTTATGAATTATGTGTTAATGGTGTATGGGTATACTTGTTGTATGGGTATACTTGGTGTAATTAGCTTAGGATTTACGTGTTAATTTTGTATGGGTATACTTACTTGGTGAGATGCTGAATTTTTTGAAGGTGTTGTTTGGGTGTGCTGCTGTAGAATTTTTTGTTGCAGCAGACAGGGTATTTATCAGCGCTAAAAAAGCGCTGATAAAGGATCAGTTTATCAGCGCTAAAAGAGCGCTGATAAAAACACATTTATCAGCGCTTTTTTAGCATTGATAAAGGGGTCCTTTATCAGCGTCTTTTTAGCGCTGATAAAGTCTCTCTTTATCTGCGTGTTTTTAGCGCTGATAAAGGGGACCCTCCCTTTATCAGCACTGAGCTTTACAACGCTTTTTTAGCGGTGATAAAGCCCATTTTGAGCGCTGATAAAACCTGTTTTTGTAGTAGTGTCTAGAAACCGAATCAACTGTGTGCACCAGAAGATACCAAGGAAATTGGGTTACTATCCAATGCAGATGCCTTCCTAAAAGGCACCGAAGAAAAGAAGTTGATATCAAATACATACATCTTCCTGAAAGTTGAGACCGACTACGATGTTTTATCCAGCGAACCATCCTTCGATTCAGGCATCCTAAAGCTCTCGAGCCCCATGTCTATTCCCTTGATGAAGAATAGTGATGCCTCCTTCCAATGCGTTTGAGTCTTAGTGAAGTCTCGTAGCAAGGGGGGACATTTCAAAGAATCCGAACCCGAGACAGATTATTCTATGGACAAAAATCTGATTCAATAAGAGGAGTAGGAGAAGAAAGAATTCCAAATCAAAGTAGTAAAATCCAATTTGTTTCCTACTGCTCGTATTTTGTTCCTGCAACCACCTCTAGTGATCTGATTATCTGCTACCGCATGTGTTTTTGAATTTATTGTAGATAATGAATATTATGAAGTCATTATACCTGTTGGTTACCTATCGGGAGATTATGCAAATGTCTAGGTCGTGAGAAAAACAAGTCTAATGGGGAAATGTTGGAAAATAAACTTGGTTTTCTATGGGCAACACCTACCATCCACTGTTGGAATGGAGGCATGATGAATTCAACGATGGGTGGACGTTTGTGGTTTCAGAGGATTGAATGACACCTACTACAACCAACCATTGACTTTTATTTTTCTCTAATTTTGGTGTGTGCATTGTATCGCTATAAATAGGGCATGATCGATCAATCGGGGCCCTAGCTGTGCAAGTGCATCACTTCCCTCGGGGTCTTCTCCATCCGCTTGACTCTCTCATCCCTGAACACGCCACCATGAAGGGCGGCAGACTAATCAGAAAGCGACGCCGCCGGTAGTGAAGATGAAGACGAGGAAGCGGAAGAGTCAGGGGACAGCGACCATACGGGATAATAAGAGAGCAATCTGCTCGCAACCTCCTGCTGGAAGTGAGGCGGATCCATCTTGAGTGATCCTTCTGTACATCCACCGCTCCCATGCTTGCTGCCAACAACCAACCCATATGATCAGATTTACCTCTCTATCTTCGCTTATGTTCTCTGCTTCTTGCTATAACGTGAAGGAAAGTTTGAGATGAAGAGGGGGCGGCGCACCTCTCAGTTATAATGGCCGGAAGCCGGCGAAAACAACTGGCCGTGGTGCCTTTTCCCACAGATTTGCATTCCTAGGTTTCTGCGTGGGCCCGTCTGCTGTCTTGCTGGATTATTTGATTCACACTGTGTGCGTTGGAGCTGGAAAAAGTTCATTAGTCGGCATACGTTGTGATCTCTAGCTTAACGCCACCTCCATTTGTGAGATATCATCACAACTATTCCATCCCAAAAACAATTGATTATAATAGGATTTGCTTATCCAACCATCGTTCCTAACCGATATGAGATTTGTGTTCACACACAACAATTTTATAGGGTTTAGCCCGAGTTATTCAAATTTAAAGACAATAACTTTTTTTTTTTTAAATTTCAATAAAGAATCCCGATTTCGTGGATTATTCATGTGAAAATATTTAAATCTGTTTGTTTTTTAACACCTGGTGGTACATGATGCTTTACAGGCCTCTAAAATGGCGGACATAGCAAGAGGCACCGACCCATTGTGAGACACACGATCCTAGTTGCGCACCTAAGGGCGTGCAGTGACACACTAAGCAGGTTGGACATGAATAGTTTTAGGGTGTGGGGCGAGCAACAGCTATTCGGGTTGTGCAACCAGATGGTACAACTTTGGATCTCCAAAGGGTGACATCTTGTCACTAGCATTTATCATAGAGAGGATGGAGGTGTATCAAGGT
The DNA here is from genome assembly GCA_963277665.1 of Viscum album. Lineage (NCBI taxonomy): Eukaryota > Viridiplantae > Streptophyta > Magnoliopsida > Santalales > Viscaceae > Viscum > Viscum album. The sequence continues at coordinate 630,992,312 of OY728138.1, read as the reverse complement.
GTGGATTTTCGTACATGTTTTCTGCGTTGTATTTGAAATTCATGTTTTAGGGTTACACTTGGATTTTTATACTCTTTGATTATTAGTTGATTTTCCCATAGTTGCTATGTGATTCTTTAATCCTCCACAAAACAGAGTTTTTCACATTAATATTTTGTCCCCATTTATTTCTTGCTTTGATTTCCACGCTTCCATGTTCATTGGAAATTCTCACAATTTTTATCGCAATTGAGTTTTAATTCCGGAACCAATCCGCAACCTCCCAAACAATTGGTATCGGAGGAGGTTGTTTGTGATCTGTTTAACGATCAAAATGATTTTACTATATTATACCAACAAATAAAAAATATTTTGGTTCATGATAAGACAAAAAATGCATTGAAAAAAAAAACTGGGAAGTTAGAGACCATGAGCGTGGGTAATTGGAAAGATATGTGAGAGTCAGAAACAAACACGATTCATATGTATTTGACAGAAAATACACAATGGGATTTGATGAATTTGACAGATCCATAGGAGATCTGAGTGAAGCTTGAAAGCAGGTATAAATTGTAATCCCTCACGAATCGTTTATATCTGAAAAACAGCTGTATCTTTTGAAAATGCCAGAGAATGAAGATTTAAATAACCATATGGAAAAGTTCACTAAACTTCTAACAGATTTGTCTTCGATGACAGTCAAGATAGATGATAAAGGTAACACGATACCTGTTGCAATTTAAGAAGACAAAGCTTTGTTTCTCTTGGGTTTATTACTCGATTCACGTGATAATCTCGTCACCACACTGTTGTTCGAGAAATACCCTATGAAGTTGAATGATGTTATTTCATCATTGTTGATAGACGAGACTCGACGAAAGACCAATGATAATGATTCTTTAGGTAATAGTAGTATTATGACCGTGACAAATGGACACAGTAATCAGAGAGGTTGGTCGAAGTTAAGAAGGAAAATCAAGTACTTCTTTTGTAACAAAGATGGTCACGTGCAGAGAAATTGCTACACTTTGAAAAAGTTGAAAGAAAAAAAGAAGGTAGACGACTCTAATTCTGAGGATATCGCTATAAGTCATATATAGAGTGAGGGTGATTTACTTTTAGTCGACGTTGATTTTCACAGGTCAGATCTATACCCCAAATGAGTGGTTGATTCAGTAACATCGTACCAGGTTTCACTAAAGAGGGAATTATTTTCAACATATAAAGAAGGTGACTTTGGTATTTTGAAGATGGACAATAGATATTTTACTGATATCATTGGGGTTGGTGATATTTGTATCACTACAAATTCAGGTTGTATGATGATCTTGAGGGATGTAAGACATGTGTCAGGTATACACTATAATTTTTTATGTTCTTGTACACTTGATAATGATGACTTTAAGAGTTTGTTTGGCAGTAGAAGATAGACATATCCAGAGGATCAATGGTGTATGTATGTGGCAGAATGATTGACACACATTACATGATCGATGTAATGGCATGTGATGAAGTGACGAATGCAATTGTGAAGAGGGCTTTGTCAAATTTGTGGCACATGCAATCATTGCGCATGAGTTGAGAACCATAGACTAGGATGAGGAAAGTTTGAAAGCCAAAACATGTCAAGCCAGGTGTTTTAGGTTTTATACCCAATTCCTTTTCCTCAGAGAGTGCCACAGGCAAAGAACTAATTGAAATCAAAGATCAAGGTGATGTGTTTGGAGTTACAGACTGCTCAGAGGATGTTGAGAAGATATAACAATTAGTTTATATAGGCACCCCTGATTATGTGGTGATCGCAGTTATGGGGGAGCCAGGTGTTGGTGGTTCTATTATTGTTCAGTAGGGAAATGAAAATAGTAATATGACAAAGAATTTGATATTTGTTTTTTTACTGGGGAGATTTCAGGTTTCTATCAGATCAACAAAATTATGTCATCATATTTTCTATAGAGGTTGATGGTTAGTGTGATAACAACTAGTTTTCATTCCAATGGAGTCTATTGGAATTCATCTCCATATTTGTTGGACTGAAGGGGTATATTGATAGGGTTTAGCCCAAGTTATTTAAATTTAAAGATAATATCTTCTTTTAAAATTTGAAAAAGCATTCATGATTTCCTGGATTGCTCATGTGTGGATATTTAAATCTATTTTTTTATTTTAATGCCCGATATTACTTGAGGATTTACCGACCTATAAAAATGGGCGATATGAAATGTCACTCAAAGATATATGGGATCAAGAGGTAGTGACCCAAAGTGAGATACATGATCTGCGTTTCATAGTAAAGGGCGTGTAATGACGCAGTGAGAAGGTAGGAAAATAATGGTTCTAGGGTGTGGGAAGCAGTGAGTAACGACTAATCGGGTTTCGTAACAAGGTGATGTAATGACATCATGTGTTCATTTTTGATCTCAGAAGGGTGATGTCTTATCACATGCGACTACCAGAGAGAGAATGAAGGCATATTAGAGTGTTTATTTTCACACAGGTTATCTACATTGTATTTTAAATTCATGTTTCTGGCTTATACTTGGATTTTTGTACTCTCATTTTTAGTGGATTTTATTAGAGTTTCCCCATAGTTTTTTAATCCTTCTCAAAAGAGGTTTTTTCAATATTAAATTTATGTATCCCCATTTATTTTTTTCTTTTATTTCAACACTTCCATTTTTTGTTTGATATTATCACAATTTTTTTCACAATTGAGTTTTTATTATAGAATCTTCCAACTTACTGCCTAACACAATCATCACCTTAAACCAAAGAGAACAAAAACGAGTCTTTCCTTCGACGATAATCTATCATATCCAAACATCTCACCATCAATTTTTGTAACACATTTTTCATTCTGATCATTTTACATCACACCATAAATGGATTCTGGTTCTTCCTAGTGAGAAGCATATACTCATCAAGTGAATTCTAAGTAGAAGTGGTGCCATGTCAAGAAAGTCTTCAAAGTAGAACTGTGGGTCTATTAATAACCACTGCAACCAGATCATCACGAAAAACATGTGCATAAAAAACATAAAATCTAACCTATTATCCATCAATATGATTTTTTACACCAGAATCCACAATGTGAGGTAACCATGAATTAAACCCACTCAAGACTAATAAGGCATTCAGAATTTCAAGAAGTTGATTTTTCACCCATGTCAATGTCCACAATAGTCTGATCCTCCAAAAACACTGCATCATGACCATTGGTGTCGAAGTCATGTATTTTCCGCCAAATGGATAGTTTTGGATAAAGCAAACCTATGACACACCTTGAAGGAACATTCCAGGGCCAAGGAGAGTGTTGCACACAAGTTTCAATGATTTTGAACAATGATGTGGTTTCTCATGAAAAATAATTGCATGCCAAAGGAAACATTGAGTTCTAAAAAACCCCCTCCCATGTATGAAATAATGATCAAGACCTGTATGTGAAAAAAATAAGAACTGACATTGAATTCTGTCAGTAGCGCGGCCAAAAAAGTTGCACGTGAATGGTGAAGCAGACTCCAACTGGTTGTGTGGAGAACACCCCACCACCCAAGGCATGTGCATGTAAGAAATAAGTGGTGCACACAACCCATTGCGTAACCATCCAGTTGCACAAGAAAGGTGATGATTCCAAGATTAAGATGTTGCATAACCAATCCCCAACAGAAAAGGACTAGGAATCACACAACCCTGTTTTTCACCACAACGAGTTTCACTCCATCAGTCGAGGGTTTCAACTATAAATAGAACCTCACCCCCAAAAATGGGGGGGGGGGGTATCTCTGGTAGATGAAACACCACTCTCTTGTATGAAAATAACCCTCTTTTTTGGCAGTGCACAACATAAAAAATAATGGAACCTCAAAGCTTGAGCACTTGCATGACCTGCCACTTGTGGGCCCAAACATGACTTGGCCTATAGTAGAGTAAACCTCACGCAACACCTCCCAAGGATGATAGGGTTCACGCAAGAGAAAAAACCTTCATGCAACCTTGATATATGTGCAAATCCAAATATTTTTTTCAACTATTCCCTCTAAATCCATGTGTTTTCCTTGTTCTAGAGCCCCTTGCTCGCCCAACTCCACTTGCGTGGAACATAATAACGTTGTGTGTAACAAATTTCTTTTCACATGCCTAACATTCCCTATTCTTCTAGAATATCCATTAACCCACCTTTACTCTTAATAATTAGTACCCTAATAACTATATCTCCTGAGAATATGCACCCTAACATGAGGCATTCTGATTTTCACTCCACCACGGTAGTGCCTATGCCATGCCCCACCTAGAGGCTTATAAGAAGTGGTCACGTAAGACCTATAGGTGTAATTTTCGAGGGAAATTGTGCACCTATCTTATAGGGGATTACTTATGATGAATATTCCTCCCACCTTAACATACCCCCTCTAGGTGTAAGCCCCATCCATGTCTGAGCTGCAAGGAATAAAACTATCCAGCTCTACATCCTAGTTGCAATACGTTATACTGCATGAAAACATCCTCAGAACATGACGTAAAACTATAGCCTTACCCTAGGTAATGAAAATAAGATACCCTACGTATGAATCACATGGGATGAAACCTCACCTCATACCCTGTGTGATGAACACAAGATTCCCCATGTATGATTATCTCGGAATGACACCCTCTCCCCCACCATGGAGTGATCCTCATGTAGTAGGAAGATTTTATTCATAAAACCCACATAATCTCCTATAGAGTGACCCTATTATATATCTAAACATAAATGCATAATCCTCACACAACTCACCCTCTATCTGGGATGAAATACCTATTGCGGGCAACTTCTATGTGTAAGCCACACACCATCCCTCATTGATGCTCCTTCCACGACATGATAATTCATACCACACAATGTTAAAATTCATGGACTAGTCATGTCACATGTTATTAAACTAAAACATAGAACTACATGGGTTTTGATCCCTATCTCTTAAATAGGGTATAAGACCCCTCCCTGTGGTTCAATTTCGACATCATCAAGTGTTAATTTATCCCACATGAGGGGACACTCTCTGCCATCCAGGTGTGAAATCTTTCCTCCTAAGAAAACACTCAACCACCTAATATGCCTCTACAAGGAATCCTGATCTGTCTCCAAAAGACGTTAAACTCATGACATGACCCACTTATTCAAGGCATCCAGGTCCTTCTCCATAAGATGTTAAACTCATGACCTGATCCGTCTCTACCAGGCATCCAGATTAGTTTACACAATACAATAAACTCATGACCTGATCTGCCTCTACAAGGTGCGATGATCCATATCCATAGGGAATTAAACTCATGACTTGATCCGTCTCTACCATGCATCCTTATCCATTTCAATAATAAGTTAAATTCATGAACTAATACCTATCTAAAACGTATCCCAATTCATATCCAAAAGATGTTAAACTCATGCCCCGATCCATGATCCTTACCCCATAAAAAAACATGGGATGACTGAGGTAAAAATCCTTGGAAGACTTACGACCTTGACATTAATTACCACATAGACGACACGTGATTCCTAGGGTTTTTCACCTAATATGCCTCAACCATGAGATTACATTAAAAAGAGGAAGAATTTATAGGTTCCTAATATACCCAATGTATAAACATGCCATGAAATTCCCAATATCCTGAATAAATGTTCCTACTTTGTAAAGACAGAAATAGTGTTATTAACTAGTGTCCACTTTGAAATGGTGCCATAAACGAGTTTCAGAAACATGGCTTAAATATTCTAGGGAGTTCCAGACTATGAAACGAGATCCAAGGAGGAATCCATGGAAGGAGGACCCAATATACCATCATCCTATTTTGATCAAGGGGTAGACATAACTGATGAAAGTTCTAGAAGTCAACCCCATTTGGAAAGAGAGAATATGGGGAAATAGAGAACACAATACGTTAACCACTAGGTGGATGGGACAATGCTACATCCTCAAAAAAATCATTGGAAATAGAAATGGTGAAATCTATGTAAAACTATTATCCTCAACAATGGGGATAAGTTTCATTTGGGGAACCAATGGATTTTCATGTCATTAGATCTAGATATTCAGTTCCAAGTCTCACCATGAAATTGGTGGGCCCAATATGAAATTCACTGGTGACTTAGGATAGTTAACGTCAGGCATCCTCAGTTTGGGACATCATCATCATGGATACCTCCTCCATTTTAGGAAGATTGAATGATGATGATGAATCGAGAATCACCTTTACTGTACCTATAATAACAACTGAATCTAGAATCCTTACATGACTCAATCTACATGAATCCAATGGCCCTGCACTAACTGGTATCGGGGTAGGGGGTGTTAATGTGGAAACCTCACATTATGAAACCTCCACCATGAATTCCACCTCACTTTTTTGCTGTTGGGAACTAACACACCATCTCCCCCTCTGAGATCATTCAGAGGAGGGTGATTGACACCCTTATGCATTGGTATGAGAAATAAGGGGTCATTCCCACAATGGATATATCCCGCCAAGACCCTGAGGCCTCAACATGTCACTGACAATGCCTCCCTCGAGGGCCGTGTAGGGGGAAACAACCCCCATTCTGATGACAAACCACTATAGTACCCACTCCCTAGAGTATCCAGATAGCTCAATTCCCTATATCAAGGAGGTAGGGGATATTCGATCCATGACTGGAGAAACTACTACTCAGAAGCTACCTAAGAGAGATCCCAACAGGCCTTGCCAGTGCCAGCACCGACCTGTCTCACTAGCTAATGAAAGGGTCAATTTTATCCCCATTCCACCAGCCTCAGCCAAGAATCCCCGACACAAATGTCAGGGTAAGACCTAGGGCATTTCTCGAAAAGGGTAATCTTATAGGGATCCTGTGCCCCCTTTTATCACCACCTTATCCTTCTAGATCTCTATAAGAAGTGAACATGGATATGTCTTTTCTCCCTTGATATCGAGCCTCCAACTACCTCCTAGGAAGGTTAGATTGACTCTCTCAGTTTTTGGAACCACTAACTACCATTAAAGGTCACCCTGTGATGAGGAAAATCACTGTGAAGGTCCTCCCTGCACTACCATCAACCAACATGAATTTCATCCACATGTTCCCATAGATCAAAGTGGAGGTCCTCTCTACTCTATCAACTGTCAGTGCAAATTTCCTCCCCTTCCTACCACCACCTGTCAACATGGAGGTACTCCCCATGTCACCAAAAACTAGGGAATAGGTCCTCTCCACTCTATCGATGACTAGGGAAGAGGTCCTCCCAGCTCTACCGACCACCAAGGAAGAGGTACTCCCCACTATACCATCAACCAGAGTAGAGGTGCTCCCAAATCTACCAACAAATAGGGAAGAGGTCCTCCCCATGCTACCATAAACCAAAGTTGTGGTCCTCCCTACACTACCACCAACTGACATGAAGGTAATCTCTATTCCAAATACATACCATTCCTTGAAGAACTATCCCAGGGTTGGAGGGACAACACCCACTTTTAGAGGCAGAACCTGGGAAGCATCATGTCATCATTTACCTCTAAGAATACAAGGTGATAAATGAATCAATGAGGGAACCTTAACCCTAGTTTCTAGAGTTTGGGGAAATATACCAATATTTTAATCTTATAATCCTAAAAGTAGAGGCCCACAAGATCCCTAGATACCTCCATGAAAACTAGAGGTGGAGGATGTTTTGACCTCCTTTTAGGGACTCACAACACAACAATCTCTATCACTCCTAGTTTCCCTCCTATCTACCTCTACACAAGAATTTGAAGAGATTTTCGGGTCTATCTTGAAATTCTAGAATGATTAAAATCACTCCACTAAACCACAAACAGACATTGTCGCTACTACACATGATGCTGTGGTGAATACCCTATCATATATGGACAGAGTCTTGAAGCTAGATCTTCCTCCAATAGATGTACTGGCATGTAGAGAATATTTGATCAGTGTGATTACACCTCTTCCAGAAGAGCTGCCGCAAAGTAGGTCTACATCGGTGCCATCACCCATATCTTGGCCAACACTAGTCAGGGTTTGGGCCAACCAAGAGTAGGACTCTTTCTCTAAGTAAGAGGTCCCATGGGAGGTTCTATCTACTAACTAGCTATTAGTGGTTTTCTAATCACCTACAACTCTAGACTCTTTCATCCCAAAGTCCCTTATAGAGGTCATGTCCATGTTTTTTCACCAAATTATCTAAGTGACCTATCATTGCCTTCATGGTCAGAAGTTGACCTACCTAGGGAGCCACAATCATCTCGATGCCATCAACCAGTAGTACAAAATGGTTGAGATCATAGTGCCCTTATAAGATCATCACCCTACACCACATATCTATTTCTAAAATATGTAGAATACTTACATTAAGATCCTCATTGAGCTTTGGAGTGTTATGGAGGGGGGGGGGGTCTCCACACATACAGAGCAGAGGATGGGGGGGGGGGTAGTATTTCACCCTCCAGTTCAGCCCTATCATGTGACAACAAAAGGACCGACAGTCTAACCTCCCCTCCAAGGATGAAGGTTCCCCTCTAAATACTACCATGATAAATATGGTCATCACCAAAACAAAAATAGGATTAGAGGAACATGGTCATTGATATAGGTCACAATAATGAATATTCGCCTCATGGGGCGACACTGTACCAGGAAAACACTCCAGCAGGTGTCCTTACTTATAAACAGATGCATGAACTGGGCCTCATAATTCCCACCAATGAGATGTTGCTTCTTATAAAATGGTACATTGAAAAGGGAAATGTCGAACCCTATAACCCATATGAGGTTTCACTAAAAGTAGATGCAGAACCCATGATAGCTTCCTTTCTCTAGAATCTTAAGGAATACAAAAGGTTCACCATTGATCTCATTGTTGAGAAGAGTCTGAATACTATCAATGCTAAAATGGGCCATGTATCTTCTCTAGTGGGTCACCTGAATGTCATTTTCCAGATGCCCTAGTTCAAACATGGGGTTCCAGGATGACATGATAGATGCTTTCACTGCTCACCTCAAGGCCCTTGAAACATGAAAGGCGGCAATCCTTCTTGACGGAAAGCTATACCTAGAATGGGAGGACCATGTATGAGCACCCATAATGTTTGGTAATACTAGATTCAGCTCATTTAATGGGATTTGAGAACCTCTAAAAAATATAGCCCACTTCACCTCAATGTGTAACCCAATGTTTGGAACACCAAAAAATCAGGAGGCTATAAAGCATTAATGTATCATCCAGATATTGGAAGGTCATGCATTCATATGATACATCTACTGACACACACACACATGTCTTTTAATTTATGTGGGCTGTAGTCAGATTAGATTTATTTTCCTCAAACTACACTTACTACTAGGGTTTAGTATAGTGGTAGTGCAGGGCCGGTCCCATGTATATTTTGGATTGACTGGAAGGAACTAAGCTTACAACCCTTTAGGTAGGAGACCTCTCAAGATAGTTTGTCTTGGGAAAAAATAGTTTGAATGGATTTTTAGATTAAGACCAGAGATAAGGAAGGGATCAAGATCAATATCAGTGTTAGAGAGGAAGGATGGTCTTTAATTATAACTCGGTATGGTCCTAAGGACTAGGATGCCAAGAAAGTAGAGGTAACTAGTTGGATATGGTCAAGTCAACTAGATCAATACAAGATACAACTATTCCTTGGTCTGTAGACAGTTGGATCTGGGATGCAATAAGCTTGGATTAAAAAGTATAATGTATCTTAGGATATTGGTCATAGCCTATTCTACTCCAATCATGTTAGGGTCATTCATTAAAACTTCCTATAGTCAGGGTTTATTAAAATAACTAGATTGAAAATTATTATTTAACCTTATTAATATTCCTTAGGGAATACCAAGTTGATAAATAAAGATTAACTGGATTCAATCACACCTAATCTCAATCCCAACCCTAATCAGTTTAACTACTCATGGTATAATTGATTATATATAGAATATAAATTGAAAACATGGTTGACATGCCAACCAATATTGAGATTGAATGATTCAAAGACATCCAATGATTAAGATAAATAATTAACAAAAATTAAATTAAGAACAAAAAATATAATTCCCAAATCAAACACAATTTCAATCAACTAATTACTTATGATAAGAACAAGAACATGAACAACACAGATTCGATAAAGATTGATGATCAGGTCAACAAACACACATATCATGGTGCTAGAGATGAAAAAAGGGATGAATAATGCTTGAAAGTAGATCCACAATGCTTGATAAATTTCCAAAAAATGAAAGGACTTGATAGAAATTGAGTTAAGGATAATGGGTGGAAGAATAATTGAGAGAAACGAGATAGAAAATGATAGAAATACAAAAGTTCATTCGTCTTATGTCTGCGGTGTACCTGCTGTAGGTAAGTAATCATGAAATTACATGGCATGTAATGGTGTTTCACAACATGTAATGCTGATTTGAATATGCCTATGTGTTTTTTGAATATATGAAAATCTCTCACAAATCTCGACTATAGATTTTTAAATTTGACTCCTTTTATGACATTTATATGGGACTCACGACATGTATCTTCCTCCAGTCCATATCGTGAAATAAGGAATTTAATTCAAAGGTTACATGATGAGTATTGGTGAATCACATCACATAATGGATTTATGACTTGAAATTATTCAGGACATGCCCTTATTCGGTGAAAATTATATATACATCATGTAATTGAGTTTCACGACATGTAATGGGAATTTTTGGTTACTTTCTCCATTTTTTTAGTTCAAAACCTTGAAAAACTATTTCTTGAAATAAAAAAAACATACTTGGTGCATTATATGGTAAAAACATGGATAATCCTTAAACAAATGATAGAAAAATGTGTATATGATTTCATATTATCAAATTCTCCCACACCTGAACAATTGGGCGTCCTTAAAAAAAATATCTAGATAGGGATTTTAAAGGGTAATAAATTTTTAAAATAGGAAAAATTCATTAGATATAGGTAAATAAAACTAAATGTAAGCAGAAAATTTAGCCTTAAGAATCATTCCTGCATAGAAAATTAGTCATTCCTCTTCATTCAGTGCTGTAAACAAATTCCCAATCTTTTAATTACCGTTTCTTAACTATTCCTTGAATTCTATACCCATTTTCAATTTACTCCACAATGAATTTTCTCTCATCACTTAGGGTGAAATGAAATTGGATTTATGCTCATACCCTGAGTACATGTTCCTAACCATAGGATTTCATTGGTTCTATAATATCCATTTCATAAAGGAAAATACATAATCAATCCTAGGGGATTTAGTGATTATGTTCTAATGATTATGAGGCTATGGGAAGATGGGTAAATATTTAAAAACATATAAGAAAAGGAGGGTCAGCTCTAAAGTATAATGCTTGAATTTTGTGAAAAGTGTAGTGAAATGAATCCTCCATAGCTAATGAAGTCCTTGCTCCCATTAGATAAAATTGGATCCGTATATATATATATATATATATATATATATCAAGTGAGGGTAAAAAGGTATCTTGTTTCTTCCTTTTTTTTTTCGAAATTCATGTCTATTCCATATCTCATATCCATCCCCTAACCACATATGACCCTTCAAGGGATTCATCAGTCTATAAATGGTGATTTCAACCTTCCTAATACACAAACCAATCATCCATTTTTTAATAACGATATAGATGTGAAATATCAAAAAAGTACACATGGATTATAATCAACAATATGGTGATAAACACAATACACCCCCTTAGTAGAATCATCCCATGTCTACAGGATGAAAAATCCCCTCACACTTGTTCAAAGTAAAGTCATGCACTATACAAAGAGTAGGGTAGGAAGGGATAATTGGCGTGGAATAGTTTCATCCTATAAGGTCATTCATAGAAAATACAGGCTTAATAAATCAAAGATGTATGGTGGGTCTTAAGAAAAAGTAGCTAAAAAAATTACCTCAATCAATTTAAAATTGTATTTGTTTAGTCATATACCCAATAAGATCTCAATGCAAGTTCGGATAGGTTTATATGTCCTAGGTGTCACTCAAGAAATATTATTGTTAAATAATATGAAATTATAGCCTCAGAATACACTTGGAATTGGGAGTAAATAAAGAAAACTAGGAATCACTAAGGATATAAAATAAAGTAATAAGTATATTAAAATTAATTTCAAAAATTTTGAATTTGAATTAAATTAATAAAATTATAAATCTTTCTAAAAATATAAACTGGGACAAAACATGGATTTATAACAATTCTCAGCTTAAAAGTTTTATTTTTTTAAATGGGTATAATGAGTTTCAGGTTTAAATCATGCTTCCTAGTAAAAAATTTCTTCTAGATAAATTATTAAAATAAAAAATTGAAGTGTATCAAAATTTAAACTCATGAAAATATCCCACACTTAGAATGATACAGTGTCTGCACTGTCTATGGAATTACTATGGGAGGGTGATGGAAGATAAATATCAAATTATTGAAATGGAAATTAGAATTGAGATGCAAAGGAATCTAGAGCTCTCTATAAAGATTGGTATGCCATGGAGAAAGTTGAGCTATCTTGATTTTTTAATTGGGATACCTGCGAAAGTATTTAGAAATACAAATCTTACATTAGATAAAACATTATTCTATAGGGTTTGAGAATTGAATAAGCAGTGAAATAGCTGGTGCACATGGTGAATAATAATGAAATATATCTAATATAAATTCAGGTATATGTGTACTATAAGGATCAAAGTGATTCATGACTAAAAAGGGAAAAGTAAAAAAGGAGACTTGGATAAAGAATAACTATATAAACAAGGAACAAATAAAATATTTTTCCCCCATAAAGTTATAATAATGACATCGTTAGCCAGACATATGGACTAAAGTATGAGTCATTATTATCCATCATCTCAGATCTCCTCTATCTTTTGCAGCTACTCGTGGAAGTTTCCTCTCTCTCTTGGGGTTATTTGGAAGGATTGATCACTTTAGGATCATACTTATCATGGATTTTGTGTGGACGGAAATGTATTTGTGAACATGGTGGTGGCTGCTGTGCATGGATCTCAATGGATATCTCTTGAAGCTGATGCTCGATTTCAGCTAGATGTTGAGTAACTTGGAGAACAAGGAAATATGGTGGTATAGGTGCATGAATGACCATAGATAAAACATAGGATCTAGACATGAATACTATAAATGTGTAAATATTTCAAAAATTAATCCAAGTAAATAGAGAAAAATTAGTTTCCCATATATGTTAGGTGTAGTGACACAATCATTAAAGTGAATACAAGTAGTACAAAAAATGATTATCTCTATGGGAGAATATAGAAAATGGGGGGTGTGAATGGGGTATACTACAAAAGATCAATTTTAGCAATGAAATCATTGATAATCTACTCCCGAACAGAGTGTGGCCATAAATTCCCTTCCTGATCAATGTATGTAATGGATAATGAGGATGACTGTTCAACTGTTGATGGTGGTGACATGGTGTTGGAAGATATATGAGTACTGGGTGGTGGGGGGGTATCGATATGTAGTGTGGACATGGGTTTGGAAGTGGGATTGATGAAAGGAACCTTGGTGTATTGGGTGGAGGTTTGTCCCTTGCCCCTCCGAGCCTGCTCTACCAGATATTTCTGTTGGGAAGTAGGGTCTATCAGCTCTGATAGTAAATCAACCAGGGTGGTGGATGGGGTAGGAGTGGTAGATGATGAGGGGAAAATAGGGGATGGTGACGGTGAGGAAGGGGTAGTGAGCTAGGAGAACTCTTCAAAAGGAATATGGCGGTGATGGAAAATCCTATGTAGGTTCACTATGATAAAGAGGTTCATGGCCCAAATATCTACTGGATAAGATGTTGTGGGTGGAGTAGTAGGGTAGGTGATGCTTGAGGTTGTAAAATGGAGAGGTTCGGTGGGGGGGGGGGGGGGTCCTAGGGATGAGGTGGGGGATGTAGGTGGTGAGGGGTATATTGCATTTTCTCCCAAGGATTCATTAGAAACCTCAATTACTCATGGTTCCCATCGGTAGGTATCATCACCCCTGATCAGGAGTTTCATCTTGTGCAGTATCAAAAAATCAATATATTCCATCATCTTGAGGGGATTTAGGGGTACAAAGGCATCAAAAACTCCAAGATGATGGGTTAGGTGAGTAATAAAATATCCCCCCATCTGCGTTCCTTGTATCATTTGAGTATGGGCATTATAATATAATTTTAAATGGGATTTCATGTTGATGACATATCCTCCCATGGCTGCAGCTATAATGATGACATCCATGTGACTAACATTGACATGAGACATGACTTAAGAGAACCAGGCATGTGTCAAGGCTCTATGCAGGATACAGAATGTTGGGCCTCAGAGTTGGGTAGACTTGGTGATCCTGAGATCATGATCAGTTTGACTATTCCATGCAATCATCCACTAGAGCCTCTTTGAATCATACTTTGACATCTCAAGAAACATTTTAGGGAACACCTGATATGTGCTGAAATCCTCAGTTTAGATTCTAAGGCCTATGATGAATTTGGTGATGGAAAGATCATGAGGTCGACCACCTAGTCTGATGTGGTGGCTATCAACTACAACCTCAAATGTGTCCAAAAACTCTAGAAATAGCTCTCGGGACGTCTCCTCATCCACCTCAAGGATGGATTAAATTTGGAGGTAATCAAGGATTTGGATGAACTCCTGTATGATATGTAGGCGAGAAAGGATGGTAATATCGATGGTTTTATTGCTCTGTATTGGCTTTGACTGCAATTAGTTTAGTGACACATGATGTTTTGGATTTGAAAAGTGAATGATATGGTGTATATGAGGGTGGTAATCATCATACAACTCACTGGAGCTCTAGTGGTCTTCCTTCGGGATAGTAGGTTGCTCAGAGGCTGCAATAGTGGTGGATGGGGAGGCTACCTGAGTTGCAGGGGCAACGATTCCTTGACAAAGTTTGGCCAATGGAAAATCATCCTGTTTAGGTATGGAATCGACGAGAGGAGTTAATTTTTTTTGAGCCATTGTGGGCATAAGGTTGGATTTAGGGAGATTTAGGAAGGGGATATGTAGAAAAAGGGGTGCTTGAGGAAGGTGGGGAGGGAGACGATGTGAGGGGGGAGGGGTCACCTTTCGAGCAGTGGGAGGGGGGGGGTCAGCTTTTGAGTAGGAGGGGGGCTAGGTCGTGAATCCTAGGTTCATGAACTATTTTTAAAAAATTGGACAAGGGAAATACATGACATGTAATGGGGTTTGATGTTTTGTATTTGGATTTTTATGAAATTTTTGGCTGTGAAAATACACATTGTGAGTTATGGTTACAAGATGTGTAATTCCATATTTTTTCTTAGACTTAGACTAAACCTTTGTCATTTTCTCCTAGAATGACCTAAGCTATCCTAAAGCTTATTATAACCTATTCTAGCATAGGGTGAACTAATATGGGTCTCCTCTCGATTAGCGCTTTATTTAACATTGAGATCTTGACTCTTTGATGCTTAGATTAATTTCAAACTAATGGCACACAATTTCTAGAAAGTTTATTGAATGTTTTTAACCTTTTCCCATTTGCATTTAATGGGGGTGTTCATTCTCTCTAAATCTCAATTGTCCCATAATTAAATACAAGATTGACTACAAATGGTCCTGACTATCTAGATTTGAGCTTCCCAGGAAACAACTTTTAATATTTAGTTTAATAACAATAGTTTGTTCCCTAGAACAAATTTTAATATCTCAAAGTGTTGTTCATGAAATATTTTAGTTTTTTATTTATAGATATTGTAATTTTTATAAGCATCATTTTAGATCTCTTCTAAATCATCCAATTGTGCATCCTAGTTTCTCCAGCTTTTTGATAATCCAGATTGATCTTTTTAATTTCCCAATACGAGCGATGCTCTAGTTCTACTAGAAAATGATAGGGATTACCATATATCAATTAAAAAGGTGTGTTTTCAATGGGTGTTTTGTTTATAGTGTGGTATTCCCATGGTGCATCATCTAATTTCAGACTCAAATCACTACGATTTGTGTTTATGGTATTTTCTAGGATTTGTTTGATTTACCCGTTTGACAATTCAACTTTACCTCTTGTTTGTGGGTGGTAGGGAGTTCCTATGTTGTAACTGATTCCATATTTTATAAGTAATAATTTGACAATATTATTAGTCAAATGAGTCCCTTGATCACTAATGATCATTCTAGAGAATCTAAATCATGAAGACACATTTTTCTTTAAGAAATTTATGACCACCTTTACGATTCCATGAGTTGTTTCTTCAGCTTCTACCCATTTGGGAATGTAGTCAATGGAAACAAGAATATAAAACTTTCCATGTGAATTGGTAAAAGGTTCTATGAATTAAATCTTCCATAAAACGAAGATTTTGACTTCCATGATTGGGTTTTGGGACATTTTGTTCTTTTTTCCAATGTTTCTAGTTCATTGGAATTGCTCACAACTTTGAAAAAAACATATTTCATCTTGGGGGAGTGTTGGCCAAAAAATTACACTTTGTATAATTTTCACCACTGTGCATTCTAGTCCTTGTTTTCCTCATATTGGTGATTCATGACACATTTCTAACACATTTTGGATTTCATCTTCTAGAATGCAGTGATGTAAAAGACCATCAACACTTCTCTTGAAATGGAGTGGTTTTTCCCAAATGTTGTATGAAGATTGATCCAAAAATCTTCACCTATGTTGGTACTATAGGTCTGGGTATAGGTATCCTAAGGCTAGATAATCTTCAATATTGGAAAACCATGGTTGTTCCTTTGTAGTTATGTTGAAAAGTGTTTCATTAGGGAATTCCACTTCAATATCGACATCATAATCATCTTTTATAAGGTAAAGTGGGAGTTGGGATAGATAATCTACTATCACATTTTCCATTACCTTGGTATCTTTGATGGAAATGTCTAACTCTTGAAGTATTAGGATCCACCGTATTAGTCTCATCTTGGAATCCTTTTTCTTCATCAAGTACTTCAAGGTAGCATGATCAGTGTGCACAATCACTTTTCAAAAAACTAGATAGGAGAAAAATATCTCAAAAGAAAAAATTACTAATAAGAGATACTTATATGTAGTTATTTAATTTACTTATGATTCATTCAGTGTGTGACTGGCATAATAGATGGAAAAAATATGGATGTCCTAGGATATCACCAACAAAGAATTCACTTGCGTCGCACATCAATTCAAATTCTTTTTTCTAATTTGGTTAAATGATTATAGGAGTGGCTATCAGGATTTTTTTGAAGTGTTTAATGACGACTGAAATTATTTAGTGAATTAAAATGGTGTTTCCTTTCATAACATATGTTTCATAGGGTGGAAAAATTTCATTAAAACGTTCACAAATTTATGACAAAAGCCTGCATGGCCTAGAAAGATCATTACGCCTTTAACTATTATGGGTTTAGGAAACTCTCTGATCACTTTTATTTTTGTAGGATCAAATTCCATGCCATCCTTTGAATTTTTTTCCCAAGGACTATGAATCTTTGAATCTGAAAGTGACATTTTTTCCAAATTTAAAACTGGAAACTTCTCTTCGTAGTGCTGCAGGACTAACTAAAGATTCTTTAGGCATGCCTCAAAGGATATTCTATAAAATGAAAAGTCATCCATGAAAATTTCTTATAATTCCTCCTCCATGTCATGGAATACATGTGTTATGCATCTTTGAAAATTTTATGGTTTATTAAACATATCGAATGATATACGCCTGTAGGAAAAGGTTCCAAATGGACATGTGAAAGTTGTTTTATAATAATCTGCTGGGTTGAATGCAATCTAATTATATCCCAAATATTCATCCATGAAACAATAGAATTCATGTATTTCTAGACTCTATAACATTTCATCCATAAATGGAAAGTGGAAATGATCTTTTAAGGTTGTTGTATTTAGATTTATGTAATCTACACATACCCACCATCCAGTGATGGTGTGTGTTGAGATCAATTCACCTTCATCATTACATTCCAATGTGAGGCCACCTTTCTTGGGAATTACCTATAGAAGGCTCACCCTATCACTATTATAGATTGAAAATATTATTCCAGCATCTAGAAGTTTCAATACTTCTTTCTTAAAAACTTCCTTCATTGTTGGTGTGAGTCTCTTTTGTGGTTTATGTTTGAGTTGTCCACCTTCCTCTAGTAAAATATAGTTGGTATATAAAGAAGCATTGATTCCATTAATTTCATCCACTCTACAAGAAATTAGCTCCTTATTTATTTTCAAGACTTCAACCAATTTTTCCTCTTGGGATTGAGACAAATCAGAGTTAATTATAACTGGTAGTGCATCAGTAGTATCTAGAATGGAATACTTGAGTATACTGGGGAGGGTTTTTCATTCCAGTTTCTGCGACTGAGTGACTGTGGGTATGAAATGTGGGATTTTGTCCCTTATAATAGGTTCTATTTATTTTAATTACTCAAATTCATATTCCTCATTTTCATTAATGAAAATTTAGTCAATCTCTTATTTAATGTTTAAGTAGCTTTCTCTATCATCTATGAGAAAGATAGCTTGGCAGTCAAAAGAATCATCCATTTATTGTACTGCCTTTGCTAGGTCGAACATGACTTGTTCTTCACCTTCTCGGAATATGATTCTTCTTTGATTTACTTCAACCAAATCCTTTCCAGTGGCTAGGAATGGTCAGCCTAAGATGATTGGAACATATCCTTCCTCTTCCATGTACATAATGAGAAAGTATATTGTCAAGATTAACTTTCCAACTTTGAATAAGACATCCTCAATAATTCCTTGAGAATATTTTACTAATTAGTTGTCCAATTGAAGTGATAATTTGGTTGGTTTTATCACTTTGGGTCCTAACTTTCGGAATACACTCATCAACATGAGGTTGATGCTGGCTCCTAAATCACCCAAGGATCTTCCAAAGTTACAATATCCTATTGTGGATGAAATTAAAAAACTCCTAGTGTCACTCATTCTCAGAAGAGGTTTCCACTAAAAAATATTAGAACACTATTCATTCAGTGAGATGACTCATAGGTCCTCCATTTTTCTTTTTTAGAGAAATGTTCCTTAAGAAATTTTTTATAAGTAGGAATTTGAGCGATTGCCTCAACAAAATGAATTTTAATGTGTAGTTTCTTGAAAGTTTCCAAAAACTAATGGTATTTACATTCAATTATTCCTTGATTTTCTATTTTTGGAAAAATAAGTGGTGGATTGTATGGTGGTGGAGAAATATAGACTTTTTCCTTAGGTTTCTCTCTTATCGGGGATTTAGTAGAAGGTGGGACTTCTTGAGGTGTCACTTGAGCAGTGCCCTTGGATTTTTTTTCATTTTCTTCTTCTCTAACTATCATATAATTTTTTTTCCTCAATATGTTTCCTTTATCCTCTATATAGTTCCTTAAAAATCCAATACTTTTCCACTCCTCAGAACTACTACCTTTGACTCTTCTCTCAGGTATATCTCTGTGTTACTAGGTTGAGTGACTAGAAATCTTTCTGACAAGGTCTTTGAAATTCAACCAATTTGATTCTCATGGTTATGAAGTGAATACCTTTAGTTTTTCATTTCTATCTCTTGGTTGGTCATCCATTTATCTTCCTTTTTAATAAAGGATGAGAGTAGATTTTCCAAGTTCAATTGTAGAGGTACGACTGGTTATGAAGGTCTTGGTGGAGCTGGTTCAAATTGTTGTTGGACTTTTGGAGGGAAGGGTTATGGGATTTCATGTCATAGTGGTCAAGGAACATGATTCATTATTGGATATACTGGTGGTGAATTATTTCTAAATGCTGTTTGACCACTTCTTTTTTGTAAATACCCTTGGTTGTTTTGTTGTTTCTATTGAACTAGCATTTGTGGAAATTATTGTTTTGGTTGCTGAAATTATATTCCTTGTTGATTATAATTAACATAATTACACTTATAACTTTTTTCTCATTCAAATATTTGTGTAGTCGTGATAAAGGTGTAGGACACCACACATTTCAAGTGAATGAATTTCCATGACTGCAGCTGGAGGGGTTGGTGATGCGGCTAATAGTTTGAATGATTCCAATTTCTTGGTCAAAGATTCGACTTGTGCAACAAGCTTAGTATGATCTTCAACATGATAGATCCCACGTCAAGGGAGTCCATAATCGTACTACCAAAAACTAGTATTATGAGTGACTACATCTAGAATTTCTCAACCCGCCTTAGGTGTTTTTAAAATTAAACCTCCTTCAGCGGCTACATCAATGATAGTGCGAGGGGTTGGTTAGAGGCCTTGATAAAATGTCTGGAGATGAATCCAAATATCTAGTCCATGATGCGATAACTTTCAAGTAAGCTCCATAAAATGGTCCCATGCTTCCCATGTGGATTCTTTGTCTTCTTAATCACTATTCTGGATATCATTCCTCAATTTCCAAGTTCAAATTGGGGGAAAGTACATGTCTATGAATTTTTTGGATAGATCATCCCAAGTCACTATAGACTCCAGAGCTTGCCTTTCAAGCCAATCTTTGGATAGGTCTCACAAGGAAATGGGGAATAATAAAAGTCTTAAAGCATCAAAAGATACTCCTTGGTTGTGAAGTGTATCATATACTTCCAAGAAGTTTTAAATATGATCATGGGGGTCTTCAATTTGAATCCCACTTAATTGGACCATATTCTGGATCATATAAATGAGTCCATGTTTTTTTTCAAAAGTATGTGCCTATATAGGAGGGAGTAAGATGTTGGGTGTAACACCATGGATTGATGGAAATACATAATCCATGATGGTTAACTCTTGTTACATTGGATGCTATCCATGTATTATAGGTTACATGTTTGGTGGGTTGGGATGGTTTGGACCTACAGGATTGATATGGTCTTCCATTTGTAAATGGTGGTGTGAAAAGATATACCTTTTGATTTAAGGTTAAAAAAGCCATTCTTGTGTGTCAGGGAACTTCAAATGATTCAAAGTGTCCCGATACATTCACTAAGACATAATAAAAAGAAGGACGTAGTGATGTCTAAAAGAAAAGGGAAAGGAAAAGAAAAGGGAATTGGGGAAAGGGAGAGGTAATCCCAGGTTTTTTTCCATAGGTTATCATGCATTAGCACAGTCTTTTAAATCCCTAAAAGTGAAACCAAAATTTGATGTTCCCACATGCATAATTTAATTCACGTGGGATGTGGTTAGATTAGATTTATTTTTCCAAAACTACACTCGCTACTAGGGCATAGTATAGTGGTAGCATGGGGTCAATCCCATGACGATTTTGGATTGTCTAGAAGGAACTAAGCTTATATCCAATTAGGTAAGGATTACTCTTCAGATTTATTATCTTGGAAAAAACTAATGCTAGTGTTTTTTTAGATTAATATCATAGATAAGGAAGGTATCAAGATCAATTTGGAGGTTCAGGTGGAAGGATGATCTTTAATTCTAACTTGGTATGGTCCTAAGGTCTAGGCTGTGAAGAAAGAAAAGGTCACTAGTTGGCTATGGTCAAGTTAAATATATCTTCCCAAGAGACAACTATTCATTGGTCTAGATATAGCTGCAATTAAGATACATTAAGCATATATTCAAAAGTAGAATGTATCACAGGCTATTAGTCATAACCTATTCTACACTAATCATGTTAGGTTTATTCATTCAAACTTCCTATGGTCAAGGTTGATTATAATAATTGGATTGATAATTATAATTTAACATGATTAATATTCATCAAGGATTACCAAGTTATGAATTAAATATTAACTGGATTGAATCACCCCTAATCTCGATCCCTACCCTAGGTGGTTTAGCAACTCATGGTATAATCAATTAAAGATAGAATAGAAATTGAAAACATGGTTAACATGAAAACAGAGATTGAGATTGAATGATTGAAAAATTGAAATGATTAAGATAACCAATTAATGAGAATTAAATTAATAACAAGAAATAAAAAACTTGAATCAAACATAATTTAAATCAACTACTTAATTGAAATAAGAATAAGCATAGTGCGGATTCGACAAAGATTGATGATCAGGTCGACAAACGTGCATATCATGGCGTTTCAATGCAAAAATAGATTAATAATGCTTTCAAATTGATCCAATGTGCTTGATTAATTGGAAAAAAATCAAAATAATTTATACAAATTGATTTTAGGGAGAAAGTGTGGAAGAAGAATCAAGAGAAACAAGAGAGAAAATGAGAGAAATCCAAAAGTTCCTTATGCTTTTATCCACAATGTTCATATTGTTGGTAAATAATTGGTAAATTACATGATGTGTAATGGTGTTTCACATCATGTAATTTTGATTCGATTCATCCTCCATGATTTTTGAATTTGTGCAAATCTCACTTGATTCTCGGCTATAGATTTGGAAATTTGACTCCTTTCACGACGTGTATCTGGGAATCACAACCTGTATATTCCTCTAGAACTTATCTTGAAAGTGGTAATTTAATTCAAAGGTTACATGAAATTTATTGGTGAATCACATAGTATAATGGATTCTTGACTTGAAATTCTTCATGACTTCCTTCACGACCTACCCTTATGCTGTGAAAATTGTCTACATCTTGTGTAATTGAGTTTCACAATGTGTAATTGGAATTCTTGGTCAGTTTCCCTTTTTTTATTTGAAACATTGAAAACCTATTTACTACAAAAACAATAATATACCTAGTGAATTATTGGGTAAAAACATGTATAATCCTTAAAAAAATGACACAAAAATGTTTATATGATTTTAGCTTATTAGAATGCTACCCATAGGTTCCATTACCTGTTGGGAGGATCTCTAAAGAAAGTTACTCTACTATTTCAGCTCCACTACATGCAAGACTAGCATCAACAACCTCTTCAACTGAAAATAGAGGCATGATAAGTGGGTCTCCTACTTTATCACCTGATATATGGGGCTAACGTACTCACTCGATATGCCACTATACAACAAAATCTCATGATGTGCATGGAGAATGTCCGGAATGAGATGGTGCCTAATCTCATCTCCTTGAACTACCCTAGTGTACTTTAGGAGTTCTCTGAAAATAATCAATGTCTAGAAGAACCCTTGAAATGGACAAGAAAAAATTATTTTCCATTGACCTCTCTAGATCCCACAAGAAGGCCTGTGAAAGTAGATATTTCCACCACCATGCATGCAGAGGCTCCTGAGCCGGTACACCTACTGGACCTTTACCGGATGAGTCTCTCCAAGTATATCCTTACGAAGAATAACATTCTCCTACATGAACTCACAAGAAACAACCCAGTTATGAATAACCACATTGATAGGAGAACATGGATCTATCCCCCTGTTAAGGCTATGACCCCAGAGTACCTTTACCAAATAGAAGAAACATGAATTATTCCTTAAAAACTCACAAGTCCAAGGGTAATCATTCTACACTTCAGAGAAATGAATCATTAACATTTCAGTGTACAAGAGAGACTAGGAGACTTAAATCACTATATTTCATAATAATTTACCTAACTACAGGTTCCTTGGACCCATAATCAAAGGATTATTTTTATTCAATGATTAGATATAGGACCAAGTGGACAGTGGGTTAGTTAGGTTGGGATATGTTCTAGTGCATATACAAAATGTCTCTACTAACCCCAAAAATTATAGCAAAGACTCCAGTGAGTGGTAGAAGGTTTCCATTTGCGACACATAGAAGTATGATGACTATTTTTCCCATAAGGAAGTCGGTCATGCTCACAGGATTATCCACACTCACTTGAGAAAGATATAACCCCCTGAGGATGTCATCCCTCCCCTAAGAACTACATCCACATTTTCACCACAACCTTCCAAGTCTTAAAAGAACTATCATTAATGAAACAAGTGAATTTAGGGCCCCCACTGGTGACAAAGGCACCTAAAAAACTTGTTGAATTCATGCCTCTAAAATTGGGAGATGCGCCCAGAGTCCACCCAGCCCTAGAATACTCCACTGTTGATGAGAAGGATCATGCCTCTATGAATGCTATCAAGATAGTTGAATGTTTTAGAGCACCTGATAGTGAGGAATACCATCTAAACTCTTGAGGTTCCTCTAGTCGATTTGATAAAAGGTGGGGTATAGGATATGAAATCCACTAGATTGCTCAGGTTAGCACCTCAAGTCAGGTAGTTCATGATACTAAAACCAAGTAGCATGACACATGCAGAGCTTAGTAAGCACAACCCTCTCATTCTGTGACATCAAGTACACATTTGTAGCTGGTCGTATTGGTTGATCATGTAGCTTAGCCATGACTGCACCATGATCAGCTGCATCTAGCTAAATCCATACCTCATACAACTAACATTCATCTAGTAGTATTTGAAAACAGGCCTTCAAACTAGAAGAAAAACATTTCCAGCACTAGTCAAGCCTCAATAGTTTATCCAACAACATCCACTATGCCCCCTATCAAATAAATCCCACCATGGGAGAAAATATTACCTTGATATGGAATTATGATGTGGAAAATCAAATTACATTAATACCTGTGAGATATTAAATTCTTGATTCCATATTCTTATCAAAGGAAATGTGTGAGGTCCGTTCCAAATCCTTGAAAATAACACTCTATTTTTAGGATGACGAAGCTGCCATTGAGGCCAAATTTTTAATAGAGGATGAGCAAGAGGAATTTTAATCCCTCATTTTAATTTTTGGATAGGCTTAGGGTTTCAACATTAAGGGAAACATACACCCTCTGTATATCATATTCCAGTTTAATGTCATGGAAATATGCTACTTCCTAGTGGATATCAGCTCCATGATCAACCTCATCCAGACTCGAAGACTCCATAAGTTGGGACTGATTGAAGCATACCAGATTCCCTCTAACCTCACAATTCAGGGGGTATTATAAGATTTATAAAAAACTAAATGGAAATATTTTTCTAATGTCCCAGTTTAGTGGTCTAATATTAAGTACTAAATTCATGGGAGTCTCGTAGGACACTACCTACAATTCACTTCTGGGAAGAACCTAGATTCATTTGCATGCGGTGGTCCTATCTTCATATCACCAATTCCTTAAGTACTCCCTGAATGGAAATGTCAGGGTAAAATATGGTGACGTTTCCCCCTTATATTATTTTTAGGCCCACTATCTAGATTACGGGTACTATAAAAGGGAAGGAAAGAGGATTTGGACTAATGGGGTTGAGCACATCAATAATCCCAATGATCTAGCTAGAACTGTAGGAATTCTATGGGAAGAATTAAATGGAAGTTTTTTTTCTATTGATTAATTGGTTAGATTCCATGATTCCGGAGCTGGGGTCATTTATTTGACTCTAAGAAGAAGGGATTCAGTGTCCCAAATAAAAAAGTTACTATATATTACCTCACACTCCTACAAAAGATATACCAATATATTAGAGTAATATACTAATCCCTTGAAGTACTGAGAAGTTCACCCGATGCCCATCAATCCAAGGATTTTCTACAAGTTTTGAAAATCAGGACTAACTCGATGAAGGTTGACTTTTATTCATTGATTCTATATCAAGGGTGGACCTCATGTCTGGTGACTAAATGAGATTGGCTAAACATCTTTAGTCACCACAATATTCATGGAATGGGAACCCCTCGTTGAGGATTTGGTATCCACCAATGCAGATACCAGTGGTCCCCCTTGATTGATCGACCTAAAAGAGCTACCTCCTCCCTATTATTCCCTTGTCTTAGATGATGAAGAGGATTTGTAAGATTTCCCTCCCACATATAAAGAGGGTATGTTCACCACTATTAATGAGTTAAAATAGGTTAACCTTAGCATTAAGGAAGATTTAAATATGCTGCTGATAATTGAAACCATGTATCAAAATGAACACCAGTAGTATGTGGTATTCTTGAAATATAACCATGACATATTCTCTTGGAGCTATGATGAGATGACAAGGATGGACCCTTACGACACCGTTCACCATATTTTCCTCCCAACATGTTATCACAGGTTCAAGTAGCCTCCCAGAAAGAGGCACCCCTTTCATGGTGCTATGGTCAAGGATGAAGTTGAAAAGTTTGTTAAATCTAACTTTTACAGGGAAGTCTAGTATCCCATGGGGTTATCTAACATAGTCCCATGTAAATATTAGAGTATGGATCAACTTACATGACCTCAACTTCCATTGTACGAAGGATGATTTTCCCCTTCCATTGATAGATATTTTGATGAATGATACAACATAGTTCTAGGACCTATCCTTTATGTATAGATACTCTAGGTATAATCAAATCTAGGTGGCCCCCGACGATGAAGAGTCTGACCCCTTTAGGGATCCCTAAGGGACTTTATACTACCAGGTTATTACATTTATATTAAATAATGAAGGATCCAATTATCAGTGGGCTATGCACCACATCTTTAATAAAAATCTTGGGAAACTAGTAGAGTGATATGTGGATGACTTGGTGGTAAA
Source organism: Viscum album (assembly GCA_963277665.1). Lineage (NCBI taxonomy): Eukaryota > Viridiplantae > Streptophyta > Magnoliopsida > Santalales > Viscaceae > Viscum > Viscum album. Next base: position 630,965,925 of record OY728138.1, on the reverse strand, counting down.
ATCCTTCCCATGTGAAGACCATATCAAAGGTATTGAAAAAGTTTTTGGATTCCTCCATTCACAACACTTAAAGTTGAGCCCCATTTGGGGTTACCTATGGTAAATTCTCCAGATTAATTTTAAGATATAATGGAATTGACATTGAACCAAAGAAAATAAAACCCATCAACCAAATGCTTCCCCCTATAATTATTTGGAATCTGCAAGACCTCCAAGGCCACTTTGCCTACATATACCAATTTATTGAAAATATGTCTAGAAAGTGTAACCCTATTTGAAGGATCATGTAGAAAGGAATTATTTACCTATGGGATGAGGAGTTCTAGAATTCCTTTGAGGATATCAAGTTGTACCTGATGCAGCCTCCAATTTTGATTCCACCCATCTTAAGAAAGCCTCTAGTCCTTTACTTGTTCTCTCTGAGATGGTCACTCAGTTCCATCCTTACCTAGAAAAACAAAAAGGGTAGGGAGAACCACCTATACTATCTCAGTCACATACTCCTCGACACAGATACTAGAAGCCCCTAATTGAGAAGAGTTACCTCACACTAGTTTTCATAGTGAATAAGTTGCAACATTATTTCCAGCATCATGAGTTACAACTAGTTTCCTGAGTAAACCCGCTAGAGTATATCCTCAATTTCCCCATACTGATGGGATTATTGGCTCATTTTGAGGTTATTCTCTAGTAGTTATACATATGGTTTGACCTACATAAGGCCATTAAAGGAAAAGAATTTTTATAATTCATTTCCACAAATCCATCCGTGGAATAACTTCGCCTAGATACAGATTTCCTAGATTATTCTATTTTTTAGTGAATTAGGTTGTACCATGTTAAAAGATTCATTTTGATGGTGCCTCTTTATTTCTAAATGGTATAAGTCTCAACAACCCCAATCTTAACATAATAAGTATGAGAATTATGTTCATCACTCCAACATAATACATCTTTTCATACTCATTCTTGTTGTAAGAATGTTTCACCAAAAACGATATAGACTATCCCTACCTCATTACTAGTCTTGAGTTGTCCCTTGAGGTTGATGTTACCCATTTACATGTGAAGGGATATTCTAAGTTATTCATCAAGTAGATCAAGGGTGACTACACCATCAAAAAACAAGATCAATTTCCCCTGATGGAATATACCCATCGATTGATGGCTCAGTTCCCTTCTTAGATGAAGGTGACTCATGTTCCCCGGTCACATAATGGTCGAAATTATTCATTAATAGTTTTAGATGCATCTACTATTAAGCCCGATCCAAATGAGTTGTTCATTCATGTGGTGCAATAGAGGGTAATTTCCCCTATAACCTCAGATAATGGAAACCAATAGGTGTATTAGCTTGATATAAGTACCTATGATTTTGGACCCTCTGCCCCCCCATAGAAGAATAAACACCTAATTTGATGACACATTTCATCGAGTATCTCCAGCATGGTTTTATCCTTTTAGACCAAGTTGAGCATGAGTGAATCTATCATCATACAACCCAGTTTACTCTCTAGAGTGATCCTAACCTTGAGAAAACCCTATAAAAACATGGGTTCGATTGAATTATTCTTTGTTTCATACAATGAGACCAGATACCTCATGTTATGTAATAGGTCCACACTGAATCCTATGGTTCCCATCAAGCAGGATCAAAGTTTTCCCACGAGATAAGGATGTTGGGATACTTATGGCCCACCATGTTTAATGAATTCACTAATTTCTCCAAGAGGTGTTGTACATGTCATATGAATGACAACTTTTTTTCATCAACTACCAGAGCTCCTCTACACCGCCAAGTATGCATGTCCCTTTTTAGTATGGGGACTTAACATTGTGGGGCTATACCCTCTAGTAACAACTCGATAGTTCATGTCCTTCTTGAACGCAACTGATATCTCTTCCAATTAGGTAGAAGTGGTTCCTCTCAAGGATTTCAAAACCCGATCCATGAACAATTTCATGAGCTCCCACATAATCCATTGATTTAGAGTACCTTATGATATTCTCATAGATAGTGGCACCAACTTTCAGGCTATCAATCTAATGAAATTGTACACCAAGTACAACATCCAATCTAACCATACTTCTCACTACCATGAACCAGAAAATATGAATATTGAGGCATTAAACAAGACCCTCTATAACACTGTAGAGAATATGGTGGACTATAAAAAGAGTTGGAACAAAAATCTACCCAATGACCTCTAATATGATCAGACGATGACTTAGAATTCCACCGATGTGACCCCATACTTCCTAATGTATGGAAAAGAGGAAGTATTTACCATCAAGGTCTAGTTACCATTAGTTTGAAAATATTTTCATTACCAAAAGATGCCAAATAGAATGGAATAAGTCTATATAGATGAACCAAAAGATAATGAGGTGAACAGGCTTCAGGCCATTCACAACCTAGAGAGGCACTGGGACAGGATGAAGAGAGCATTCAGTAAGAAGGGTCAACTCTACTTCTTCTTTTGATGTTACATGTTACTAACTATCAAAACATTGATGATACCTAGAAAAAATACACTAATGTTGGGGGAAAAATGGGGAAGACCTTACATTAACCATAAAGTCTATTCTAATATAGCACACTCTTTGATCACCATGTGTAGAAAGCGTATCACACTTTCCAAAAAATCTAGGTTTCTCATGAATTACTTCACATGAGGATCCCCATGGTATAAGCCTCATGAAAATAAACCATTTGTGATGGGTCAGAGCTCTATGACCTTAAACTAATAGTAGCCCCACGGTCAAGGTAGTGTGACCTTAACCTATTTGTAATTGGCCCGAACTATACAACCTTATACTGGGAGTCGTGGTCTAATAATTATGACCTCAAACTATTTTCATCCCCTATGGTCCATTCTATATTAACTTAAACTAGTAAAAACCATAGTATGTTTTGTACAATTTTAAACCACAATGCCCAATGTCCTCAGCGCACGATATTAAAACTAGATCTTTACCCAATGAAATGCACATAGGATATTTCATATAGAGAGTGTGATATGACCTAAAATCCAAATATCCTCTACACATGATGTTGAACTACAACCTTACCTCATGTATTAATCATGAGATAATCTATGATGACCATGAGATGCCTTGATGCCCTCATCAGAGAGGGTTTCCCTCTACCCGAATCTTTCTCTTAGCATGATTCCTTTGAGATCTAAGTGTGGCTTGATTCTCATTCCAATGGGGTATGTAGTGACACTTAGAAATTCTATCACTAGGCCCAGTAGAAAATTAAAAAACCCTTTGGACCATTGGGCCCATTTACAGTAAAACCATTGTGACCTTAAACTATGTATAGTTTTTCTCAAGGTATTTATGTAATACATGGGACTATGTTCCCTCCATACACATATAGTCCCAATTATTATGTTACACATAGATACCCCTGAGAAAAAAATCTACCATTTATTCCAAGAATCTTGACTTTAAACTATTTTCCAATAGTCTAAGCATCATTAATCTAAAATGTTTTCCATGGTCTAGGATTTATGACCCTAAACTATGTGCAACTAGCTTTAGGATTTCCTTGTGTGGCATAGAGCCTCCTTGGATCCTTTAATAATGGGGTTTAACTCTTTCACACCACACAAACATCTTTGAAGCACCCACCCCTAGTCCACAAACTATGAACTAAAACTAGGGTCCCTAATATAAGCATTATGACCCTAAACTACATGCATCACCCCTAAATTCACATGATTTTCTTCATCCCTAGTGTTTTAGAGAGCCCATGCTCCACCTACTTAAAAAAATATGTGTAACTTGAATCTTATGTTCACAGTAAATTTAGTGATGCTTAGAATTTCTGTCTGAGGACCCGGTTGAAAATTCACCTCAAAACCATCTGTTACCCATGGTGCAATCAACCCAAAATGCTCCCATGAGCTCCCTCTTCTGGTATAAGTCCCAATAATATTCCTTGACCCGTTGGCGGGCCTAGATTCCCTCATGACCCAAAATGAGTAAGAAAAGAGTCGGTATCTCAATGCATAAGACCTATCAAAGTCCTCATCACATGACATTAAACTTTACCCTTACCCCATATGAGTTTAGGATTCCTAGTATCATAATATGAGATGATTCAGTGTCCTCATTCAAGAGGAAATCCCCTACCGACATTGGTCTCCTACCATGCCACCTTAAAAAACTATGTGTGGCTTGATTCCCATTCTTATGATATTTGTAGTGACACTTGGGCTTCTCATCCTGGGATCAACCCCCTTCATCGAATCATTACAAGGTTTTCCTCCCGCAACAACATGATATTTACCAAGGGTATGGGTTTTCATGTTTAATGTGGAATAGGGTCCCTTAAACCCTCTTTTTTATGTTAAGTTATTGTAACGACCCAAAGTATTTCAATGCAAATTAACTTTTTAAAATATGTCATAAAATCACATGAAAACACAACATAACGAACTACTAAGTGCTAAGTGACCTTTAAACATAAGTTTGTCACTTTTGTGTTTAGAATTTTAAAAATTCGACATACACGGTTGTGTTCAAGATGATTTTTACGGTCCAATAAGAAAAACTTAATTTTTGGTGAATAGTAACTGACCTCTATGAATAGTACCCTACCCTTATGAATAGTAGTACGACCCTTATGAATAATAGTATGAACCTTATAAATAGTAAATCATCCAAATAAGATTAACCTTACCCATGAATAATTAAATAAAATTTAGGCATCTTAGAAAGTGACAATTTGACCATAGTAAACGTTTTGGTATTTTTGTAAGTTATAAATAATTAATTATAATTAATTAATTAATTTAAAAGAAAATTTATTTTCTTAAAATGTGTTCATAAATTATAAAATCTATGTCTCTTAGTTTTTAGATAATTTTATAAGACCCAACGTAATTTTTGAAAGCATTATAAAATAAGTTTTAATTTTAAAAACTATATTTTTCAAGTAAATTATGGTTTTAATTAAATATTAAATCAATAATATTTATAAAATTATTTTTGAAAAATGTACTTCATTTTTGGGTTCTAAACGTCAAAAAATGGTTAGGGTGAAATTTTGGGATTTTTCTGAAATACTTCAATTTTCACATGAATAGTAAAAATACAGTTTTTCACATAACAGGTGTATCCTAAATTGCATCATTAATGATGTAATGATGAAATAAACATTATAGAACATTAGGTTTGGAAAAATTATATTAAATTTCATAAATGGTTCCTTAAAATACAATAAACTCAATTTTGAAACCTAAAATGAACTTTCCAAAGCCTAAAGTCAAAAGCTGATTTCTTAAAGTGTCTTTTTCTATTTCTTTCATTGTCCTTCTAATAAATTAATGAATTCGAATTATAAATATGATTTAAATCCTAAAAATAATTATATTATTTTAATATATGATTTATGATGTCAAAAAACTACTATTAAAAGTCTAACTTTTGATATATTAATTTAGTTAATATTTTATACTAAAAACACCTCCCTCCTCATGTATAAATAACCCCTTCCCCTCCCCTTGCCAAACCATACCTCTCAAGCTTCAATAATTTTATAAAATCTGCCCAAGAATCTTCCCAAGCCCCTCCCCCACGTCCAAGAGCTTCTAGTATCATCAAAATACCAAGCATAGGCCCCTTAAAGAAGATCTCAAGAGGAGGATTAAAGAGGTAATTTCTCTTCCTCTTTCCTTTAATTCCCTTTCAATTTCAAGTCCTTTTTTTATTCTCTCCCAACCTATATTTATTAAAATGGTACGGTGACTCCATTATTATACATATAATTTAATTTTATGATACTAATGGGATATTATACCATCCAACCCCCTTCTCCTCTTCCTTTTATTTTGTAAAAGAAAACGTTGTTCATAAGGTGTTAATCTATCAACTTCCAGAACGACATGTTTTATTTTTTCCATTTCTACCTACATATCTGGTCATTAAACCAATTTTATGGTTGAACCAGAATATTATATATTTATTATTACCTATTTTAAGTTCTGTAACTAACTTATGTACATATTACTAGATGAGTAAATAAAACAAGTTCGTTGTGGTTGAAAAACCGCCCAAATTAACCCAAACGATCATCATTAAATTCCCATCTAATGATTCATCCCCATGGTACAAAATTTAATTCATATTAATATCATTTTAACTTATGTATTATCATTAATAAAATGTAATATATTTTCTGTATTTTTACCCATGTTCTACACATACTTCAATTCATGAATACATGTGAAACTCTCAAGAAAACCATAAAAACGAACATTCTTGAACAATGTTTTTTAAACCCTATAACTCATCAAAAGGACCATAAAATAACTTAATGAAACCAAAATAACCCTTATTAAGGTATAAAAGGTTCTTTAATTTATAATTAATGAATATAATGTCATTATATAGGTCATTAAAGAGAAGGAATCATTCAGATAAAAGGTAAGGGGAAATTCTCGAACCCAACATTCATCCTTTGGGTTCTCCCCCTTTCACTCCTTTTTGATATGGTTACTACTTAAATATCTTTTGCTCATAATTTTCTTTCCATTTCGGGGATATACATGTTTTTCCCTGGCATTTATGACAAACCAAATGTTTTCCAAAAGAACTCATCTTTCAAGAACACACCTTTTACTTCTCATTCAAGATTGACAGTTCTTGTATCAAGTATGTTATTACCTCTTTCTTTTGGGAACCCAAAGTTTAGGAATGTGTTCTTGTAAGATGAAACCCATTCCTTTTCATGGGTTAGTTATGTTCATTTATGTTACATGTTCATTGTGGCCTGCATGATAAATGATAGTGTTATGATGTAACGGGTGAACCCAAATTATACAGCGCAATATGAATGTTTAAATGTGATGGGTGCACCCAGAATTATACAGTGCTCCAATGCATTGAGTAAAGTGATGAATCTCATGAGTAAATTTGAAATGTTTTGTGAACAAGATTCTAGATTTTTTCACAAGCATGTGTGGTATTTAACGACTAAGACATGATGTTTCATTTTTATGCATTGCCACACTTTAAGTCTCTTATTAATGATTCCTCTCATGTTCATGATTCTTTGCCTATGTTATGAATATTCTCACCTCATTCTATATTGATCTTATCTATCCTCTTACTGGGATTCTATCTCACCTATTTTTATGTATATCCTCAGGTGGCTACATGTACTAAGGAGAGGTCAAGTGCCAATAAGAAGCTAGAGAAGAAGAAATGAACAAAAAAAAGTTTATGCTCGATGTTGTAATTGTTATGTATGGTTATAGTTTTCCCAAGACACTAAACCATTGGATCATCAATGTGTAATAATATTATGTTTTTTATCTTTAAAATTATGTAATAATAATGTAATAAAAGGTTGGGTCATTACAGTTGGTATCAGAGGAACAGTTTAGTTAATTTGGGAATTAGGATTAGTGAACCATTGAGAAAACCTCTAGCATGAGTCTAAGTACAAATATAGACACAAGAATCTTTACATAGGGATACCATATGTTATTATTTGTTTAAATGAATAAGTTATTCATGAATTTTTGACTTATGTTTTGTTCTAACCTTTTATATTTTATAAAATGGCGGGAACTAGGAGAAAACAGGCCAACAACTCGTGTGAGGGCCAATGCAACGATTGCCCGGACAACATCCCCAATAATTTGGGAGGTGGAGTTCGAAACTTCATGGTGATGATTACCCAATTATCTCAGGTTATGAACAATAACCATAATAATGGGGAACGTCCTCCTTCACCAAAGAGAGAGCAACTAGATATCAAATGTTTTATGCAGTAATGACCACCGACGTTTAGTGGATCTTCTAATCCACTAGTAGTGGAATAGTGGGTCAATTGCATGGAGAATATCTTTTCTGTTATTCACTGTTCTGAGACAGAGAAGGTTACACTAGATGTTTATCGTCTAGATGGAGAGGCCGATCAATGGTGGGATTTTATTAAGAACACCAAGCCAAGGGAGGAAATTGAAGATATGGAATGTGAAGACATTAAGATCATGTTTCTTAATAAGTATTTCCCATGAACTATTCATACAAAGATAGAGAGATAATTCATAGAGCTCAAGATAAAATAAGGAGAATCTGTCACAACCTATGAAGAAAATTTCAAAAGGCTTGCAAGGTACGCTTCGGGTTTTTTTATCAACAAGGATAGAAAAATTTATAGATTCTTTAGTGGATTAAAACCACACCTTCGAAAGGCTCTTGAAATTCGAGACTTTGGGAGTTATGAAGTATTGGTAAGACGTGCTCTCAAAGTGGAGATGGAGTTTAGAGAATGGTCCCATGGCTATGGTGATAAGAAACGAAAGATGGAGTTTCAAGCTGTTGGATCTAATGAAAAAGGTGGGAAGAAAAATCAAAGACCCACATGCCAAAAATGTCGGAAGTTGCACCATGGGAACTAACTTAAAGGTACAGGGAAATGTTTCAAGTGTGGGAAAGAAGGACACCTTTCTCAAGAGTGTTAGAAAGACATAAAAAGGAAGGAGAATGTGGCATAAGAAAGGAGAGAACCATTCATGGTTCAATGATACAACTGTATAGAGCTAGGGCACTATGCAAGCCAGTGCACTAAACCTCGAGTTCTCGAGGGTAATCAGCATTAGTAGCCACCAAATCCAATGGAACAAGGGAAGGATTATGCCCTTACTACTGAGGAAGTGGAGAAAGATAATGAAGTCATACAAGGTATACTTCCTATTCACTCAAGAATGGAAAAAGTATTATTTGATTATAATTTTACGCATTCCTTTATATCTTTCAAGTTTTCTAGAACTATAGGATTGAAGTCCTGAAACCTTGAAGTAGAGATATCTGTAAAAACACCAAGTGGTGCAGTCATTGCAACCCAAGTGTTTGACTCTTCTCCTGTTGGCGTATGTGTGAATATTCTTCCAGCGAATCTCATAATACTTCCCTTGGTATAATTCGACGCTATAATGGGAATGGATTGGCTCTCATTATATAGAGCACATATCAACTATCGGGAAAAGAAAATATCTTTTCATATTATAAACCATCCCATGATCCTCAAAAAATTCAAGGAAGATCATGAATCTCCTTTTAAAAATCCTTCCATGTTGTGGGTGTTGATTCCCTATGAATAAGCATACCTCTCTCAAATGATTGAGTCAAAGGAGGGTGCCAACCTTTCCAAAATTCCAATCGTGAGGGAATACAGTGATGTATTTCCCTAAGAGTTACCTGGAATTCCCCTGGATCTTGAGGTAGAGTTCTCAATATAACTCATACCCAGAGCTACTCCTATATCAAAGTGTCCCTATAGGATGGCTCCTATCGAACTGGAGGAGTTAAAGAAGCAGCTGCAAGAACATCTGGAAAAAGGTTTCATACACCCTAGTGAATCACCTTGGGGTGCGCCAGTGATCTTTGTGAAGAATAAGGATGGAACAGTGTGGCTCTGTATCAACTATCTGGAACTCAACAAGATCACCATAAAGAAAAAGTATCCTCTTCCAAGGATTGATTACTTGTTCGATCAGTTAAGAGGAGGTAAATACTTCTCAAAGGTGGATATTCATTTTGGATATCATCAGCTAAATGTGAAGAAAGAGGATATTTAGAAGACTGCCTTTTGTATAAGGTATGGGCACTATGAGTTTCTAGTGATACCCTTCAGACTTACTAATGCCCCTGAAATCTTCATGGATTTGATGAATAAAGTATTTAGACATTACCTAGACAAATTTGTGGTATTTTTTATCAATGATATTCTTATATACTCCAAGAGAAATGAGGAATAGGAAGAACATCTAAGACTTGTGTTGGTGAAATTGAAAAATGAGAAGTTGTACGCCAAGTTCAGCAAGTGTAACTTTTGGATGAGGAATGTCACATTCTTGGGACATGTGATCACAAGTGAGGGAATTTTTATGGATCCTTCAAAAACAAAGGCAATTGAGGAATGGCCCAGGACCTTTAGTGTCATCGAAATCCATAGTTTTCTTGGATTATCTGGGTACTAAAGACATTTTGTGAGAAACTTCTCACAATTGTCAAACCCGCTAAGTAAGTTAATGAGGAAAGGGATAAAGTATGTCTGGACGGAAGAATGTGAGGGAAGATTCAAGGAGCTAAAGGGAAGGCTGATCACTGTGCCTGTACTCACACTACTGAAAAGTGGAGAAAGTTTTGTGTTATATAGTGATGCTTCAAAGAAAGGATTGGGTTGCGTACTCATGAAAAATGATAATGTGATAGCCTATGCCTCACGATAGTTGAAGATCCATGAGCAGAAATACCCGATGCATGATCTAGATCTAGGAGCCATGATTTTTTCCGTAAAAATATAGCGGCACTACCTTTATAGTGAGAAGTGTGACATATACACCGACCACAAGAGCCTAAAGTATATATTCACACAAAATTAGCTCAACATGCGTCAAAGTAGATGGTTAGAGATAATCAAGGATTATGATTGCTCTATTCACTACCATCCTGGAAAGGTGAACAAGGTAGCTAATGCTCTAAGCAGAAAAGAACCTACTACTCTATCCATGTTACAGATTGAGAAATACCCTATCTTCTTAGATATGAAAAGCATGGATTTATAGATCATAATGGCAGGGGATACATCCTTCCTTTCCCAAATGATTACGCAACCATCTATTCAAGGTAAGATTAAAGAAGAACAAAGGGATGATGTGAAGATACAAAAGAGGGTGAATGTAGTAAATTAAGGGAATATGCATGAGTTCCATATCGAAGATGATGGTGTGATTTGGTTTGGAACGCGGATTTGTGTGCCTTCATCACCCGGGATAAAGAAGGAGCTATTGGACAATGCACATAGCTCAACATTCTCTATCCATCTTGGTAGCACCAAGATATACCGTGATCTCCGAGGACACTTATGGTGGGATAACATGAAGAAGGAGATTATAGAATATATATCAAGGTGCTTGGTGTGTTAGAAAGTTAAAGCAGAGCAAAAAAAGTAAAAAGGGATGATGCATCCATTACCTATACCCATGTGGAAATGGGAAAATGTTACTATGGACTTTGTCACGGGTCTCCCGAAGACGTCAAAGGGAAATAATGCGTTATGTGTTGTAGTTGATCGACTCACCAAGAATGCCAATTTTATCGCTATTTGGGAAGATCTCTCGCTTGAACAACTTGCAAAGATATATGTGAAGGAAGTGGTGAGACTGCATGGTGTTACACTATCAATTGTCTCTGACCATAATCCAAGGTTCACATCTAAATTCTGGAGGCGCCTTCAACATGCTTTGAGTACTGAATTAAATTTCAGCATGGCTTATCACCCCCAAACTGATGGCCAATCTGAAAAGACAATTCAGACACTTGAAGATATGTTAAGAGCCTGCTCACTAGAATTCAAAGGTGGATGGGATCAACATCTCCCACTGGTTGAGTTATCATACAACAATAGCTTCCACTCAAGTATTTAGATGGCTCCATATGAATCTCTATATGGATAGTGATGTAGAACTCCAACCTGTTGGGATGAAGTTGGAGAAAGAAAGCTAATTGGACCCGATCTTAGGGAAGTGATTACAGAGAAGGTTAAAGTCATCTAGAAACTCATCAAAGCTGCTCAAAGTTGGAAAAAGAGCTATGTTGGCAACCATCAAAGGGATTTGGAGTTTGAAATTGGAGATAAAGTCTTCCTTCGAATATCAACATGGAAAAGAGTCATGTGATTTGGAAAGAAAGGAAAGTTAAGACTAAGGTACATTGGCCCCTTTGAAATCATTGACCGTATAGGATCCGTGGTCTATCAACTTGCACTTCTACCGAATATGGCTCAAGTTCAGGATGTTTTTTCACGTATCACTCCTATGGAAGTACATACCCGATCCCTCACATGTACTAAACTCAGTGGTGGTACAGTTGGAAGATGATCTCTCTTATGAGGAGAAACCAGTAGAGATTCTGGACCAGAGAGATAAGGTTCTACGCAACAAGACAACCCATCTTGTCAAAGTGTTGTGGAGGAACCATAAGTTTGAAGAAGATACTTGGGAACCAGAGGAGGCGATGAAGGAGAAGTACCCTCACCTGTTTGTGTAAAGCAAAATTTCAAGGGCGAAATTTCATAAGGGGGGAAGAATGTAGCGACCCAAAGTATGTCAATGGAAATTAACTTCTTCAAAATATGTCATAAAATCACATGAAAATACAACATAATGAACTACTAAGTGATAAGTGACCTTTAAACATAATTTTGTCACTTTTCTGTTTAGAATTTTGAAAATCTGACATACACAGTTGTGTTCAAGATGATTTTTGCAATCCAATAAGAAAAACTTAATTTTTGGGGAATAGTAACCTACCCTTATGAATATTAACCTACCCTTATGAATAGTAGTAAGAACTTTATGAATAGTACATCATCCAAATAAGAGTAACCTTACCCATGAATAATTAAATAAAATTTAGGGATCTTAGAAAGTGACAATTTGACCATAGTAAATGTTTTGGTATTTTTGTAGGTTATAAATAATTAATTTTAATTAATTAATTAATTTAAAATAAAATTTATTTTCTTAAAATGTGTTCATAAATTATCAAATCTATGTCTCATAGTTTTTAGATAATTTTATATGACCCTACGTAATTTTTAAAATCTTTATAAAATCAGTTTTAATTTTAAAAACTGTACTTTCAAGTAAATTATGATTCTAACTAAATATTAAATTAATCATATTTATGAAATTATTTTTGAAAAATAGAATTCATTTTTGGATTCTACATGATGAAAAATGGTTAGGGTGAAATTTTTGGATTTTTCTAAAATACTTCAATTTTCAGGTGAATAGTAAAAATACAGTTTTTCACATAACCGGTATATCCTAAATTGCATCATTAATGATATAATTATGACATAAACATTCTAGAACATTAGGTTCGGAAAAATTATATTAAATTTCATAAATGTTTCCTTAAAATACAATAAACTCAATTTTATAACCTAAAAAGAACTTTCCAAAGCCTAAAGTCAAACGGTGATTTCTTAAAGTGTCTTTTTCTCTTTCTTTAATTTTCCTTCTAATAAATTAATGAATTCGAATTATAAAGATTATTTAAAGCCTAAAACTAATTATATTATATTAATATATGATTTATGATGTCAAAAATTCTAACTTTTGATATATTATTTTATTTAATATTTTATACTAAAAACACCTCCCTCCTCATGTATGAATAACCCCTCCCCTCCCCTTGCCAAACCACACCTTTAAAACTTCAAGAATTGTCTAAAATATGACCAAACATATTACCTAGCCCCACCACGTCCAAGATCTTCTGGTCTCATCAAAAGACCAAGCTTAATCCCCTTAAGGAGGATATCAAGAGGAGGATTCAAGAGGTTATTTCTCTTCCTCTTTCCTTTAATTCCCTTTCAATTTCAAGTCCTTTTATTATTATCTCCCAACCTATCTTTTTCCAAATGGTATGGTGAATACAGTATCATACATATACTATAATTTTATGATACTAATGGGATATTATACCATCCAACCCCTTCTCCTCTTCCTTTTATTTTATAAAAGAAAACGTTATTCGTAAGGTGTTAATCAATCACCTTCTAGAACGACATGTTTTCCTTTTTCCATTTCTACTGACATATCTAGTCATGAAACCATTTTTATGGTTGAAACAGAATATTATATATGTATTATGTCCTATTTTATGTTCTGTAACTAACTTATGTACATATTAATAGATGAGTAAACAAAACAAGTTCGTTGTGGTCGAAAAACCGCCCAAATTAACCCAAACGGTCATCATTAAATTGCTATCTAATGATTCATCCACATGGTACAAAATTTAATTCATATTAAGATCATTTTAAATTTTTTAATATCATTAATAACATTTAATATATGTTCTGGATGTTTACCCATGTTCTACACAAACTTCAATTCACGAATACATGTGAAACTCTCAAGAAAACCATAAAAACGAACATTCCCGAACAATGTTTTTTAAACTCTATAACTCATCAAAAGGCCCATAAAATAAAATAATAAAACCAAAATGACCCCTATTATGGTATAAAAGGTTATTTTATTTCTAATTAATGAATATAATGTCATTATAAAGGACATTAAAGAGAATTAAGCATTCAAATACAAGGTAAGGGAAAATTCTCGAACCCAACTTTCATCCTTCGAGTTATCCATCTTTCACTCCTTTTTGATATGGTTACTCCTTAAAAATATTTTTCTCATCATTATATTTTCTTTTCTAGGATATACATGTTTTTCACTGGCATTTAGGACAAACCAAATGAATTATAAAAGAACTCATATTTCAAGAACACACCTTTTACTTCTCATTCAAGATTGATGGTTCTTGTATCAAGTATGTTATTCCCTCTTTATTTTGGGAACCCAAAGTTTATGAATGTGTACTTATAAGATGAACCCATTACTTTTAATGGGTTATTTATGTTCATTTATGTTATGTTCATTATGGAAGGAATGATAAATGATAATTTTATGTTGTGACGGGTGCACTCAGAATTATATAGCGCAATATGAATGTTTAAATGTGACGAGTGCACCCGGAATTATACAACGCTCCAATGAATTGGGTAAAGTGATGAATCTCATGATTAAATGTGAAATGATGTGTGAAAAAGATGCTAGATTTTTCAGAATCATGTGTGGTAGTTAACCACTAATACACGATGTTTCATTTTTATGCATTGCCACACTTCAAGTCTCTTATTAATGCTTCCTCTCATGTTCATGATTTTTTGCCTATGTTATGAATATGCTCACCCCATGATATATTGTTATTATCTATCCTATTATTTGGATTATAGATCACCCATTTTGATTTATATCCTAAGGTGGCTACATGTACTAATGATAGGTCAAGTGCCAATAAGAATCTAGAGAAGAATAAATGAACAAAAAAAATGTTTATGCTCAATGTTGTAATTATTATGTATGGTCCTAGTTTTCCCAAGACACTAAACCGTTGGATCCTCTATGTGTAATACTATTATGTTGTTTATCTTTAAAATTATTCAATAATAATGTAATAAAAGGTTGGGTCATTACAGTTATCACCTTTTTGTGCCCCAAAAATCCTTCTTAGGACACTTATTCCCCCCTTTGGGTCCATAATATTTGAACTTAAAATAATAGAAACCATAGTATGAGTTGCATGAATTTAAACTAAAAATAGAAACATCCTCAACACATGATGTTAAACTATGATCTTACCCCATATCAAAACAAAATTCCTTATATTATATGTATGGGATGGTAAAAAACCTTACCCTATATCAAACTAAGACGCCCTATATGAAATTATGGGATGATAAAAAATAATTAACCTATATAAAACTAGGATTCCTCATATGATAAGTATGGGATGGAAAATATAATACCCTATATAAAACTAGGATTCTTATTGATATGATATGATATGATTTTATGACCTCACCAAAGAGAATGTCACCCCTCCAATGTCAGTCTCTTACCGATCTATAATCTAGAACTACATGTGGCTTGATTACCATTCCCATGGGATACATTGTAATTACGAGATATTTCATCCTGGGCCCAGTCCAACCATCGAATCATTTCAAGGTCTTTCTCCTTTGGGCCATGCTTGATTATGGATTACCCACACATTTATCTAGTAGATTTGATTACATGGTGGAATAAATCTCAGGGAACCCAATATTCTTTCCAGGACATTCCAAATTTTTACTTCCGAACTTTTTGATTTCTCTAATTTGGATAATCATCCTCCTCCTAATCTATAAAAGATATCTAACATCAATGGTCCCATGAAACACTAGCTCACCCACCATTCTAAGCTGACACATTGAAGGATCCTCAGTAATGAATAATGGATCCCATGTTTTGAACCCAGTAAATGATCGATCCCACATTTTTTCCACCCCATCCAAATCCAATATAGGTATAAAAACTTTGTTTCGAACACATTTAATAGTTGTTCCCTATTTTTCAGTCATTCCACTCTTGTTATATAGGCATAAAATGTCATGATATACCTTAAAGTATTTTTCAATCACTTTATCCCCTCATTATGTTATGCTCTACATATTATAGGAACTCTATACTGCTCCTTGTTTCTCATATCAGGGATGGATCATGTGGGCTAAGGATTTTGGAGGACGTTTTCCTCAAGCAAGGTTGAGATTCCCGTGTAACTTTTGGTCTCAAATCAACAACCTTAAAATAAGATATTAAGTCCAAGAATCATGACTTTAAACTGTGTGAAAGTTGTCTCATGTATTTTTTTTACAGTATTGGGTGGACTCTTAGGCCACTCCTTTAACATTGGGTCACCTCCCTTCTATTCCACACACATCCCCTTTGAGACACACCACCCTATAGTCCAAGAATCACGACCTTAAACTATGTGTGAATCACCCCAGATCATTTTGTTCGGTGAAGGGACTTCCAGGCATGCTATTTCCATCAATTTTTAATTCTATGAAATCATAAGAGTTTTTTGGGAGTGAGCCCCACTTGGTAAAAGTATTAAGATATTAAACTATTTGCAGCACCATGGTCAATGCTTTATTACCTTAAAATATGATTCATGGTCTGAGAATTCTGAACCTAAACCATTTTCAACTTCTTGGTCAAAATGGAATGACATTAAACTACCAAAGACAAATCCTATTCACAAGACATTAAATTTTATGACTCAACACCCCTACCATGTGACATTAAACTATGCGATAAATTTTCCACACCATATGACATTAAAATTTGGGTCTATCATCCCCATTGAATGAAATTAAATAGAGAGGTGTATTCAGAACTCACCTATGAATCCATTTTCTCTATTTGGTGCTAGTCACATACTACATCATTCATGATATATGACCATCACACAACCTCTGAGATGATTCTCCCTTAGGAAGACTAGTTTGAACCTTGTTCAGACCGATATTCCTACCCAATGTGCTCAAAATCCATAGTGTCATAACCCCAAGAGTGTTTTAATCCATTTGAACATTCCATCAATTCATATCTATGCCTAACATGTCAATTTATTTGGATCACCATCCTTCTTCATGCCTGAATGATCCCCCATTAACATCATGGTCCCATGCCACACTAGATCACCTATTGTCTTAGGCACATGACTCAAAATAATTTTGAATAAATTGTGAGTTAGTTCCCATGTTTAAAACATGGTCAGTAGTTGACCCTCATTTGTTTATCCCCATCCTTAGAAAAATTATAACATATTATATGTTTCAATCATGGTCAATAGTTATCCCATTTTTTGATGCCACCCCTTGTGTTCTAGATCATGGGATTTTCAATTCATGATCATCATCCCTATTGGTTTGGGTAAAACTCAATACCCATGATGTTACCCCTATTATTTAACTAGAGAATGTTGATAAGAAAATTTTCTTTTTAGAGAACCCCATCCTCTATCCATGTCCATTATGATCCAAGAAACTCTTGACAATCAACAAATGAATTCATACCTCAAGTGTTCTTCTGTTTCTGACACTCTTATATGAGTGAGAGATCCCATGGTCATCCCTTGTTTCTCAAACCGATCATGACTCACATGAGATTAAGGATTGATTTATGGTTATCTCATGAGTATGATTGAGGTAAATAAGTATAAGAACACCAAAGAAGAATTATTTCCAAGAATAAAAGTTAAAAAAATAATCTTCAGTGGTTTTAAACGGTCATTAACACACTAGAGGATCTTTATTATCTCAGAAAAAATGCCCCTTACGGCTCCACCCCAATAATTGAGAACTCCAGCCTAGTTAGACTTGGGCATGTGGCCTCTATGACGAACTATAACCTCATGATCTATTCTTTTTCCTCCTCATATACAGGTTGGAGCTTGAATGATATGATATGCACTCATTACTTATCATCATGACACTCATCTACCTAAGATACCACCTCCTCCACTTGATTCCCAACCACCTTCAGCCGATCCTTTAACTAACTGATGATTTATTCTTGTGTACTGATGAAGGCTACAAGATCATTCACTTTTCCTCCAGATGCTTAATTTCTTGATCAGCTTTCTTGAGTTTCCTAGTTCCATTAGATTTATCCTTATGGTGGGCAACGTCAAATTGTTGACTCTCTAAATGCACCCACTCGGTATGGTATCTGTGGATCAGTTCATGGAGGGAAGGATTATTCACCCCTTCAGTGCCCATGTTTTCCATACAATAGTGAATAAACCCATCTAGATCACCAATCAGGGATCCTAATTGTAGGGGATAAAGATCCCCATTCTAGTACACACCTTATGATGAATGATGTGACTCACTTCAATGACATTAGACTCGAAATCTTCTAGTTCCTCAGTTTGTGAGGGCTCATATTCTAAGAAGGTTGAGAGGACAAAAATGGTGGGATCCTCCTAGGAGATCCTATCAGATGGTTAATGTTTCATATTGAGAGGGGTCCACCTTTATCTCACTATTAGTTGGTGACAACACCCCCGATAGTCTCAATCTCTTCCCCTTCAGAGACATCACCGACATCCACATAAGGATTCCATCCTAGGATCAAGTCTTAATATTCTTGGATAAATGGATCCCAAGAGTTGGAACAATAGTTTGGGGAGTCTCTCTAGGCCACCCCATAGCTTCTTTGTGATAGTTCACCCACTTGATCACTGTTTGAATCAAATAATGTCAATTAGTTTGAAAAGTAATGAAGAATTGGTAAACATGGATCATGTAAGGGAAAAAAACTTACAGAGGGTAAGCATTTGGGTGAGACCTGGTCTAGGAGCTTTGGTAGGGAGTTATACCATAGGAGAGCCCTCGACCCTTATTGGAACTTCAATGGATAGAACTAATCCCCCCAAAGTTTGTTGGGAGGAATCTATATAATAAAAAAAACACATTGATGCTATGATACAAAAGCTCTTTGAACATTTAGAAGAGCCAAGATGGTTGTGATATAGCCTTACCTCATGACATGGGGATCTCAATGATCAGTCACACCAAACAATCTGACTCACTAGTAGTAGAAATTTCCATTGAAATACTTGGGTGTGTTCCCCTATGGAGGACTAGGAGGAACATGGGATATGAGGCCACCACTCCACACTCCTCATCGATCCCTAATGTTTTAATAGCCTTGGGCATAAATTCTGAGTCGTGCTCACTAGTACCAGTTGGAGCACCCTCATCCCCTCCAACCAAGACCCTTTGATCACCCTCAACTTGTCCTATTTTAGGATATTATCAGTTAGAGACTTTGAGAAAAAAAATTAAGGGGAAGGGTTGGAAAAGGTATATGAATTAACAAACTTGGATTAAATCAAAAAACATAATCTCAAAAAAGTCATCACTCTCAGGAGTGACCTCTCTACTCTCTTGGGAATTCTCTTGACCAGTGGCCAATCCCCAAGATTCCTTGTTGCTGGAACCCTTAGTATCATCACAAGTTGATGCCTCAAGAGATGATACTTCAGTATATGTTGTCTTTACATGATTAGGCTCACCACTAAACATCACAAGAACTAGATTTAAGGTAAGATTAGATTCCACATGTTGGAATGAAAAGGCATCCATAGCTACCAGGTATACAAACCTCTCATGAAAATACACCCTAGTAGTGATCCTGACGAGACCCACCTCTACCAGGTTAATCCCTTCTCAATTCAGCCTCCGCAACAAATTCTCTTCCATTTGGGTCATAATTAGCTCTCCAAATATTCCTAGAGAATAGGTAAAGAAGCATTAGAGTTAGATATAGTAGGTATCATGACATCGTCTCAGGGACCTCCTTGGTTCTGTACATCCTAGCCCAAGATCCCTCTGCCTACTCTCATGGATGCTTCTGAGGGAATCCATCCCATCAAGAAGGTGGATGTTCAATGGTACCTTGATCTTCCCCCATTGTATCCATATTTTGATCCCCCAATTATTGGATAGTCTCTCAAAGATCATTGATCCTATCGACCTGCTGATCATTCCCATAACTTCTGACACGATCACCCTTACATACTCACACATGATCGCACTTAGGTTTGATGCAACCTAATTTACATTATATTTATGAGAGAGTACAACACTGACATTGGTCAATGGAATCACAATGACCTATACTGTAAATTCAATATTGAATTTCCACCATAGTTAATAAAGGATACATGGATTGCTCTCCTCATGAACCCCCATGTAAAATTCTTCATCAGCTGGTGGACGAATCAAAATTTCTGAGTGAACTGATATGGAGTATACAAATAAAAATAAGTGTTTATTTATCTCCCTTCCACTAGTACTTAACATCAGAAAGACTACATGTATTATTGTTTCTATAAATTACCCTCCAAATTGTCTAGAATCCTATTAAAATGAGTTGAGAATGGGTGGAAGTGGAGGTTCTCAAAGTTACTGATGATGACCATGACCCAAAATTTACTGAGTTACACCAGAAGAATCACAAAATGTTTGAGAAGAAAAGTCCATAGAGATGTGTTAGGAGTAGTGATGTAATTTATAAATTAATAGTGTCCAAAGTGTGTTGTGATCCACCCATGTAGAAATTGGAATGGACCACATATCCTTCTAGGCATGCTACCCCCACCATGTGGACCATTTATCTATAGATACATGTTAACAACAGTACCCTTAGGTTTACCCAGTTACCAGATGCCATGATAATATCCATCATGATTTTCCCTAAGTGTAGGACTATACACACATCCCTCAATAGATGTAGCCATCCATTGAGGAAGGTGGCTAAAAACATAGTGTAGAGGAACACCAGATGCTAGAACTCTTGCATACTATAGACCCACTATTCATAATTCCACTTCTCTAAGATTATCTAGTATGTTCCTAACTTCCTCCTCTACTACACAACCGAAAACTACTTCAGGAAGCCAATAATTTTTACCACTGGACCATTCTTTAAAAAAATCCCCAAACATGTATTGAATGCATTATTTTGTTGCACAGGGGGGGGGTGATGCCTTAGTACATTGGTCAGTGAATCTAGAAGGATCTATTCCATGAGGAGGGTCTTCTACCTATCAACGTAAGCATTTAGTTATAGAAGGAACTCATCATAATGGAACCCAATCAGTGGGATGTTGATGATGTAATGAAAGTTCCACATGATGATACCCACCACCCATGATTGATGTGGAAGGTATTGGTGTCCGAGGACCACTGTATGAGTAGCTATTATAGTAGATCTTACTAGAGGTACATGTGAAACTGGGATTCCCACACTACCTAAAAAAACCATGATGTGGCATAGCTTAGTCCCATACTCCTGGTAGGTGAAGCAGACCCAGCACACCTAGGCGCACTCATCAATGGAGTTTCATCTAGCTTGCAGGTCCCAATCCTTGTATTATCCTTTTATATTGTCTTGGATATCGGTCTAGAAGATACTCACATAAATATCTAGGAACACGTCATTCTATAGCTTCTCCCTAGTGGTTGTTCTTTTCCATACAGTCATAATGTAGAAGGAGCTGTCCTCATGCTCTCAAGAGGGATGACCTAGGGCTAGGATATTCCAGCGGGAGAGTTCTTCATGATTACTAAACTAGAAGCATGACGTGTTCACTTCGATGTCTAGGATATCCACCTCATCCTTCATCCTAAAGTTGTAAATGGGAAGGCATTTTCTCCATAGAAAACTTATCAAAAGAAGAAGTTGGAGTAACATACATAGGGTCCCCTTCCCTATTTACAGGATCAGTAATGCTGAGTTACACAAAGCATGAAACATTGTTGTGTGACCCAAGACAGAAGTTGTGTGATCACATGGAAATCAGCCCCACTATTTGGTGTTTCCATTGAAACACAAACTTTCGTTCCCTTTCCAGTTCCAATTTTGAGAGGGGTATTTTTTAGTGACAAAACCATGTATTTCATTATAAATTAATAGATTTTAATGAACTAAACATGTGAACCACCCCAAAGGAACATTTCGGAGTCGAGGAGAGTACTGTATGAAAGTTTAAATGATTTCATAAAAATATGGGTTTTATGATAAAAAATACTTGCACGAAAAATGAATTAATAAGTTCTATAGATCCCTGAAGTATGAAATAGTTCTAAAGGACTATGCACAAAAAAAATAAGAACTGGCATGGAATAATGTCATCAACGCGAACAAATAGTTTCACATGAAAATAAATGTTGAATCCAACCGGTTTCCCAAACAAGACTCCATCACCCAAGGCATGTGTGTACAAGAAATGGATGGTGTAAACAACTCATAACACAACCATACAATTTCATGAGAAAGGTGATGCCTATGAATATGTTGTGTTTCCAAGACCCAGTGGAAATGTATTGAGAAGTTTGAAACCCTGTTCCGCACCACAGTGATTTACACACTATAATATAAGGATTTTAGATATAAATAGAACCTCACTCATAACTTGGGGGAGGCCCTATGGAAGACTAAGCGATGCTATAATGCATGAAAACACCCATATTACATGAAAATGTGTAACAAGTTAAATAATGGACACTCAATGGT
This sequence comes from Viscum album, assembly GCA_963277665.1. Lineage (NCBI taxonomy): Eukaryota > Viridiplantae > Streptophyta > Magnoliopsida > Santalales > Viscaceae > Viscum > Viscum album. Next base: position 630,943,408 of record OY728138.1, on the reverse strand, counting down.
AGATCAATTTCCTGATTGGCCTCATATGGGACCAAACATAACTCATCATGCAATTGAGTGACCCTTGTGAAACAACTCCGAAGGCTGATCAGGTTTTCACTAGAGAAGTAGCCTTCATGTAACCTTGATCTTCATAAAACTCCAAATATTGTGTACCAATGTTCCCTCTTAATCCTTGTGTTTAACTTGTGATAGAGCCCCTTACTCATGCTACTCTACTCGTGTGCAACATAATAAAGTTTGATGAAATAAAATTATGGTACCACACCTAAAATTACCTATGATTCTAGTCTATACACTACCAAATTTTTCTCCTATTCATATGAATCCTAATATCCATCCCTCATAAGCATAAGAAACCTAACATCTAGCCTTTTGATTTACACTCCTCTACAGAAGTTCCAATTCCATCCTCTACCCAGAGGTGCATGATCGGTGGTCATGTAATCTATAGAGGTGGAATATTTGAGGCAAAATATGCACCTATCTCAGTGGGGATTCTATATAATGAATCTTCCTCCCACCTTGACATAGACCCCCTTGAGGTGTAAACCCCATACACATCTGAGATGAAATACATAAAACTACCTAGCTCCACATCCTAGTCATATGACATTAAACTAAAAAAACAACATCCTTATCACATTATGTCAAACAATATCCTTACCCTATGTGATGACCACAATATTCCCCTTGTATGACACACATGGGATGAAACCTCACATTCTACCCTGTGTGATGAAAATAGGATTCCCCATGTATGATCATAATGGGATGCCACCCTCTCCCCCACCATAGAGTGATCCTCTTATAGTGGGTATCTTCCATGCATATGCCTCACATCATCTCTGATAGAGTGATCCTCTTATAGTAGAAAATCTCCATGTGTTATCTCCACACAATTCTCCCTCTATGTAAGATGAAACACCTATTGTGGGAAGCTTATATACCTAAGCCCCACACCATACATCACTAATGATCCTTCCTCTATGCAAGCATTATTACCGTAAAAGGTTAAATTTTATAGACCAGTCCTGTCACTTGACGTTAAACAATGACATTGAACTACATGAGTTTTGTTCTATATATCTTAAATGGGTAATGTATGAAACCAAAATGAGGTTCAATCGTGACATTATCCAGTGTGAAATTATCCACCAAGAGGGGATACAATCCTCCATCTAAGTGTTAAATATTCACTCCTAGGGACACACTCAACCACCCGATCCACCTCTACAAGGAGTCCTAATATGTTTCCACAAGATGTTGAACTCATGACATGATCCGCCTCTACAATCCATCCTAACCTATCTCCATAATATTTTAAACTTGTGACCTGATCCATCTCTACCAATAATCCCATTACATCTACACATGATGTTAAACTCATGACTTGATTTGGATCTACAAGAAATCCTGATCCATCTCCACATGATGTTAAAATCATGACCTGATCTGTCTCTATCAGGCATCCTAATCTATCTCCCAATGACATTGCACTCATGTGTTGATCCATCTGTACAAGGAATCTTGATCCATATTCACATTACATTAATCTCATTCCATGATCCATGACCCCTAACCTATATAATTAACATGGGATGCCTAAGGTATAAAGCCTCAGAATACTTATGCCCCTGGAATTAATTACCTCATAACTGATATGATATTCTCTAGTTTACATGCTTCTGATGCCTCACACATGATATTCCCTTCAAAATAGGAAGAATTTATAGATTCCTAATATAACCAATGTCTAAACATTCCCAAATGTGACCAACGTTCCTACTCACCTTGACCAAAGGTTTCTGACCCATCGAGACATAAGTAGTGTAATTAATTGGTGTCGACCTAAATATGGAATAGGGAATGATTTCCAAAAACATGGCTTAAATCATTAAAGGATACCAAGATAAGTAAGTGAGTTACAAGGATGAATCCATGGAAGGAGGAACTGACATCCCATCACCCCGTTTTGAACAAGGAGAACACATCATCGATGAATGTAATTTAAGCCACTAACCTTTGGAAAGAGGGAATATTGAGAGTCATAGAATGTATCATGTAATCCACTAGGATGAAGGGGCGACACTGCGACCTCGATGAAATAATTTGAAAAAAATTCTCACAAGTTTCTTCAAACAAAAATCAAATAACATTTAATCAAACAAATCATGATGATAACTAATAAAATTTAATCATCATGTCCTTCTATCCAAATTGAATATCTCATTTCTTGTAACATGAAAAAGGTATTGCAATAAAAAACATGCAAGTGATCATACTTTATCTATTTTCCAAACCAAAACCTACAAGATGTGTTTCCATACAAAACAACTACACATAATAAATTAATGATATTTGTAGTAGAAAATAATGGCTCATATAAAAAATGTCCATGAGATATTTCGTTCAAAAGTAAACCTTTAATTATATACATAAAATTCATAATAATTCACTGAAAATCACAATTTATTCAAGGTATTCCTTCCATTTAGTGATCACATATGTCTTATTTGGAACCCTTAAGATGTGAAATAAAATTTATGTTGTGAAAATAACTAGATATCTTATTATAGATATGACTAATCTTATTGTGGAATAATTTGGAATAAATAATACAATCAACCATGATAGTATTATCAAAAGATATATATCCTTATTCTAGTACAAATCTGACTAATTCTTCCCTTGAGCCACTATAAAGGATCCCTTTGAAATATCTCAATGTCCATTTCCAAATGTATTGATAAAACAATCATCATAAAGAATATTGGTAGAAATGAGATGTAGATAAACCTGAGGATCATATTCAAAAATTGTTCCAAATCAGTTTACTTCTTATGCTGGTCTCTAAACAAAAAATCCCCATACCTAAAATGTCAAGATGACCATCATAATTACATCCTCAGTTTGTTTTAATGAATGAGATGTCTCAGTAATAAAATATATCATTTACTTTGTAGTTATTTTATAATATAGATGATTTGGTGGTAATTTTTATATATAAAGGTCTTGGGAGTTGATAGTTTGAGTGTTGATAATAGGAATGATTGAACTTTGACTATAAAATTCCACCTTCTAGCAAGTGGAATCTACCGGTTTTCCTGTAGAGTTAATTCTAGTTTGTAGGCTTCTACAGACCACACCAGCTGGCTAGTGGTTCTACCCACTCATTTGTGTTCGTAGTCCGAGGATGTATTAAATACATCTTGCATGATTTAAATCTCACTCATTTTTGAACCTCTTTAACACACAATTTATACCACAATACACCTATTCTGAATTTAAGATCTCCTCTATAGTTATTGGAGCTCCCACATTCACCTACCCATGATTATTTAAGCTCAGACCAATCAAATAATGCTAGAATATTGATTTGTCCTTATATATACTCAAAATTCCTCTTCTTCCTTGAGATATTCACATGGATCTATATCAGATCTGTGATTTACTTAATTATCTAATGAAATTTACTTTAAATATTCTTAGATTAGTGGAAAATATATTAAGTTGATTTCAAATAAATATCTACCATAGAATAAAAACATTCTATGGGTATGTGTTTATGGATCAATTACCTATCACTATTCTTAATAAAATATTAATGATAGAACCTCAATTTATTGACGATTCTTTGGAAGATTGGTAGATGTATCAATGTGTCAATGACAAAACCCCTTGAATAGAGATAGAACTATCAAGAATGGTGGATGTTTCTAGGTAAGTCATCATAAATATATCATCTACAGATTCTTCATTTATTTAATATCTTTTCCATTGGTAGATTGGAAATGAATCAATGTTCATTGGCTAGACCCAAGTTTCTATTTTAGAATTGATGAGGAATCTATGATCCAATCCTCAACCAATAATGGAAATGGTGAAATAGAGACATCTCCTTCAATAAACCTTAGGATTGGTTTTGTTGTGGATTCCTTAAGTTATGTGATTCTAGAACCACCCTTATTGACTTGAAATCCTCTAAATTGGTCATTCTAAAACTCTTTCTTGACAAACCAAAACCCATGTTAGGCATCCTTAATGTTTGATCTTATTCTGCATGGGTGTATGATGTGGTTCGATCTTTATTCCTTTAATTAACCATAGAGTAATTTATCGAAAACATTGATTTACTAAGTTCATTACTATTTTGGGCTCTTGCATAAACATGTTTCCATGGTAAAATTCTTCTTTTGGCCTCCTTTGATGGCTATTCTTGATTGTGACTACATTTGGGTGCATGTGTAGTAGTGTATAGACATCCAAGTTAAACTTAAAATAAATAATACTTTAATATTTGGAGTTATAATATATATCTCATTCATAGTCGTATAAGACAATGACCAAAAGGTTTACTATCTTGGAGATTAGATACATAAACACCATATTTTAATACACTTGTGAAAATTTATCCACAATCATTCTTGTTTAGACCATTTTTTGAAATCTCTCAAGATATAATAATATTCATAACATTATAATCATAAGCATAAGAAAAATGTGAGCTTAAACACTTATTAATGGAAATACATTTCATAATGTATCATAACATAATCATGAAGAATAATATGAGGTGGAAATAAATATCTTAACAAAAGATCAAAATACCATGGATGGTAATCTGAAGACACGATGGATCAAAATAAGATCATAAAAATATTTTTGAGTAATCAAAAAATATATATCCTAGAACAAAACACATATGAATTTTCATATAACATGTGTGCATGATATAATAGGGAGGAATACTTTAATGATAAATAAGGGGTAATCATTAAAATAGGGAATTTCTTGGAAATAAAATGCATCTTAAAATTTTTGAATATCTTGAAAGACATCATGGAAATAAGGCACAATCACAGACATATAGAAATATATAATGTCATATAATAATTAATTTTGAAAAAAACATAATTTTATGAAAATTATAGCATTGAAAACAAAAAAAATTCCCAAAATTTTTGTTGTGAACAAAAAATTCCCAATGTTCAGTAGTGAACAAAACAAATTCTAAAAATTCTTGTTGTGAACGAAAAAACTCCCATGCTTCATGCTTTGAAAAAATACCCATGCTTCAGGTTGTAAAAAAAATTAAATGTCTATGATTCATGTTGTGAACAAAAAAACACTTGCACTTAACATCCTTTTCTAATGAGATATAAATCCATAACCAATGAATTGGAGTGTGATATAGGACCCCACCATTTAGTATTCCAAAATATGAGTTCCATAAGAAAATAAATCATTCACCATCTCATAAATAACCATTTAAAAAAAGTGGGTTTCTTAAAACATTAAAAAAAATCACATAACATGAACTTGAGAAATCATAGAAAATAAGAAATATCATTGTCCAAAATAAATAATTTAATAATAACTTATAAAGAGTGATAAAAACATCACTTAATGAAATATAATACTTGTAGGGTAAACAAAAGTGAAATTACAAAATGTTTCACAAAACATTTTTAAACATTGAAGTATAAATTACTTTAAAAAATATATTTTTGTGAAGGGAAAGAGGAGAATTATGAGAACCCTATTATAAAGAGTTGTAAATAAAGTTTCCTTTAAAAGAAATAAATGTTTCAAAAAGGAGATGTGAAAATTTTATGAAAACTTCAGGTTTATAATAAATAATTAAAACTAGAGACATGAAAATGTTACAAAACTTTAAAAAATGGGAAGTGAATGTATATTGAAAACTTTTACTTTAAAAAAGAACCTTTAAAAACCAAACCTTGAAAAATACATAAATTTTTTAAAAAGGGGAAGTGAAAATACCTTGAAAATTCTTACATTTCAAAATAATATTTAATAATTAATCTTAAAGGAATAAAATAGTGATTATAATAATAAAATGTGGAGTGGATGATGATAAATTTTATTTTTTTATGTTGGGAAAACATTTTTAGAATTTTGAAATAACCCCATTTAAAAGGTACATAATTGGAAATATAGATAAAATATGTTCTAAAATGGATAATGGGGAGTAAAAGTTTCATTATAGATAATGTTTTTTGAGTTTCCACTAAGTAAATTAGAACTTTGGATGGATGCAAAAATATGAAAATAAAAAAATTCTAATAAATAGAATTAGAATTATCCTTAACAAAAATTCAATTTAACAGAACAATGGAATCATCAAGGCAGATGAATTTAGTGTTAAATATGATATCAATATAAAACAATATATAAATATATACTATAATTATCATAGTTAAATATATATCAACCTTAAAAAATAATAGACCAAGAAGAGTGATTATTACATAAGAAAGATATTCGAGGCTTTAAAATCCCACAAATAATTTATAACTTTTCAATCATAGCCCCATGAGAAAGATGACATGAAATAGAACATTTAATATCATAAAATATAAGATAATGATGATATAAAAATTACAATTGGGTGGTAAGTACTCCATAAAAATGTAAACACAGTGTGTATCATAAACTTGTCTAAATGAATGGAAATTGAGACAGAAACCATTACTTTGTTTCCTTTCTTAGTTTATCTGATTATAAAATCATGTTAAGTATAAATAACTAAATTAATATCATATTATATAAAAATAATCATAAATATTACAATTTTATAACCCTTATTATAATTTTTTTATCAAGATTACATTAATTAGTTATGGCGTATTATGACTATCGGGTGTTAATAGCGTTAACGAGTTTTGCATGTTAAATAATTTTTATATAATTACTCATAATCCAAAAAAAGTTAAATATTTATATATAATTTATGATTCTATAATATATAACTTATATTGATATGATATTTTCTCATTTTATTCAATATTTTTTTGTTCATGTTATGTGATAACTAAATTTATAACGACTTATTTCTATGATTTTAGAGAATGAAAATGATACATTAAAAATAAGTTCTATAATTAATATAATATTTAAATAACCATATAAAAATCAATAATTTATTATTATATGATAATAATATTAATTTTCATGTTCCCATAGTCCTCCATAATCATATTTTAAATCATTGTTCATGTAGGTGGGTAGACTGACCCAAACTTGAACACGCTTTAACTCATTTCGTGAGTTTGGTTAATGAGGTGTTTATCTTGACATAATATCATCATTATATAACAATAATTATATTATTTTTATGTTTATTTAATGAAGTAGTATTCTTAATGTTTTTTTGATAAATAATGAAAATCTAGAAGAAAAATGAAAAAATGATTCTTAGTGGAGGTAGTAGTCCACACACACGCACAATTGATGTTCTTTTGTTTTTAATAGTGGATGGAAATGAATAAATAATGTTTGTACCATTAATATAATAAAATATATTTATAATAGTTAAAATTAATCAATCATATTATAATAGTGATATGATATTTATAAGATAAATATTAAGAAGAAAAACTTTAGTAGGAGAAAATACTTTCATTAGAGACTTGATTTTTCCTTGAAGTTACCTTGAAACTAAAGGGATTAGGATAAATATGAGAGAAATGGAGAATTTGTTTATGGGATATGGTTTTCGGTAGAGTAAAATGAATGATTTTAAAGGATAAATTATAATTATATATGTGTTTTTTGAAATGATGTAAGTGATTCCCTTTTATAATAGTGGAAAATGGAACATTTGGAAATAATATTTAAATTTTAATAAGGACTTGACACTATTCCATGGTCAATGGATCTAAAGTTTACAAATAATGGATTTTGGGGTATGTTTAGGTAGACCATTGATCATAAAATTGTTTCCTCACATGTTTTTAAAATGTTATAGGTTTCTTAATATTACGTTTTTACACTTTACTCTTTTACTTTTAAACTAGCTAACTAGTTTTTAACAAAGTGGTTTTATGTTTCATTAAACATATGGAAGAAAACATATAACTTTATTTTTGGGTGTGATGGAACTAAATTTTACATCTATTTAACATAATCTAGTTACTATATATTACAAAATTATCTTTTAAATTAAAACATATAATGTGTCGTAAAACTGTTTTAAAAGAAAAAGTATTTTGTACATTATAAATTATTAATCTTATTTAGTGTTTATTACTAAATAAAAAGATTTAATATATTTATTTATGTGTTTATACATAATATTAGATTAATTATTTAAATTATTTCAATTTAGTTGATTCAATTTAAATTCCCTGAAATTCACAAAACAACAATGTTCAAATAATGTTTTCACAATTATTTGTGGAAATTTACATTAATCCTAGTAATATAAATTTTATACCTAAAAAAGAAACTAGATATGTGAAATTTTATGAAAATTATCATCTAAAATTTATTAATTATTTTATCAAATTAACTTACTATGTGTAGGGAAATTAATGTTATCGTTATCACACATATCACGTTAAAATATGTTCATTAATAAAGTTTATTTTTAAGAAAAAAATTTAGGATTTATATATAATTATCAATTATATTGATTATAATTAAATTAAAATAATTATTATCATTCAAATATTATTAATTTCATAATAAAGTAAATAAAAAATTCATTTAATTATGTTATAATTAATTAGACAATACAGTTGAACACATATTTCACTGAAATGTTACATAAATTTCAAAAATGTTGAGCATGAATTTATAAATAAAATATAGTATTTAAAAATTATTTATAATATTATATTATATATTATTTTATAGGAAAAGGTTTAAAAAAAATTCTAATTCACATAAAATTGGTGGTATTAACGAAATCTGTATTTTCATTATTCACATAAAAACCATTTCTTTTAGAAAAATATCAAAAAATAAATCCTAATAAATTTTTGTTGTGAGGAATTCACAAATAAATATGAATTTATCAAATTTATATTCTAAATTTTATAAATTTTGTTTTTTTAAAAGAATAAATATAATACAAAGAAAACATATTTTATCGAAAATAAACTTTTCAATATTAACTCATTTCAATTATCTACCTTCTAATAGTAATTACTATTGTTGGTTTACCATATTAGTGTTAATTATAGTTTTATTAATAATTACTTCTTAATGTGTTGTGGGTTTTTATGGTGTATCATGTTAAAAATGTTATAGAATATATTTTGCATTTTATAGGATTCAAAATATGATGTCGTTAGATCCCCCCTTAAATAAATTACATCCCCACAATTTTAGTTACCATTTACTAAAGGAAGAATATATGGGATCTATAAGAAACTAAGGATATTTATTTTAATAAGATACCCACCACACTTAGCCTTGGTAAAACTTAGACACTATTTATCCCTAATATGCTTCTTAGGAGTTCTTAGGGATATACATTTCACAGCATAATTTTCATGATTCTGTTTATAATTAAATACTATAAACTAAAAGGTCATGATAAAATTAGTTTAAAATGTAAGATGAATTTGAAAAATAAATTTTATGGTGTCTTCTCCAATGAAACGTTCATTTCAGCCTATGGTATTTTCACTTCTGTTATGTCATAATTGGTTCATCCTATAACCATCTTAGTTCAATATAGGTTACTTTAAGTTGGTTTATCTTATACTTCTCAAACTAATCACTCAATTTAACTCATAAATAAATTATTATTAATTATTTGTAAAGAGTATATGATCAATAGAATAATATAACTTGGGTGTTTCAAACTACATGTGAATTATTATGCCCACTTGTCATAAATCAATGTGTCGATCGATCTAATTCTCATCCAACCCTTTTCAGGATGATTACCCCTAAGCACATATATTTTAAAACCACATCCACTTATAGTATCCAGAAAGGGTTTTATTTATAGGAAAAAATATCTACTTATAACTTCTGCAATACTTCCAGATATCATCCTATAATTAGACTCCACTCTATGGTTTTCACAAAGGATCTCTAACCTTAACACTAAAGTTAACTTTACTAATCTCTAAAAATAATTAAACCCAACGATGATACCAAGTATAGTGAACCAATATAAACTTAATATAAATAATAAATTAATCTTAGGATTTATATTACACATCTCACAAAAATTTTCAAAGCTCAAAGGCAAGAAGATTTAGTGTTTGGGAGATTATATACATAAATATTTAATTTTTGTACACCTACGAACATTTATCCACAATCATGATCCTTTATATCATTTCTAGACATATAATTTGACATAATAATCTTCATAACCTTAGGATTGAAAACATAATAAAGTGGTGATATCAAAAACTCAGTAAGTGAAAGAAATATCATAAAATATAATATTATAAACATGAATATGAATATGGGGAGGATATAAATATCTTAATAAAAGATCAAAATACCATGGTTGATAACCATAAAATATTGGGGAGAAACATAATATCTAAAAAACATTTTTATAGAATCATAAAATATTTTTCATGGAACAAAACACATGTCAAAATTCATATAACATGTGCACATGATATAAAAGTGGGGAATAATTTAAAAATAATTATGGAATAATCATGAAAACATGAAATTTTATGGAAATGAAATGCATCATTAAAATTTTGAATAAATTTATATATATATATATATATAATAAATGTGGAATAATCATGATAATATTGAAATATGTAATTTCATATAATAATTAATTACGAAACAAACTTAATCATATGGAAATCATAGCATTGTAAATAAACAAAATTCCCCTGCTTTATTTTCTGATAAAAAAATGACCATACTTCATATTGTGAAAAAAAGTTCCAACACCATTTCATGGAAAATATTTCCCATGATTAATGTCTTGTATAAAAAATATGGACACACTTCATGTTGTGAATAAAAAAATGACCACTCTTCATGTTCTATACAAATAAAATTCCCATGCTTCATGTTATGAAAAAATAAAATTCTCATGATTAACATACTTTTCTCATGAGTTTTAAATCCTTAACCAATTCATTGGAAAGTGATATAGGAACTTTCCATTTACTATTAATATGCTTCAAGGACATAATAAAATAAAAAATTCATCATCTCCTGTAGAACCCATGGAAAAAGAGTGTGTTTCTTAAAACACTCCAAAAATTACATAATATGAACTTAAAAATCATTGAATGTCAAAAATATCATTATAAAAACTAAATCATATCATAATAACATATTAAGGGTGATAAAAAAATAACTTCATGAATGATAATCCTTATAGGTAAATATAAGTGAAAATACAAAATTTTTCACAAAATATTTTAAAACAATGAAGTGAAAATTACTTTAAAATATATATTTTTACGAAGGGAACGAGTATAAATAAAAAAAACTTATTATAAAGAGTTAAAAATAAAATATCCTCAATAATACATAAATTTTTAAAAAATGATATGTGAAAATAATTGGAAAACTTTTACATTTAAAATAATAATTAGTAATATATACATGAAAAAGACATAAATTTTTCAAAAAGGAGATGTGAAAATACGTTGAAAACTTCTACTTTTGAAAAGAACCATTAATAATGGAAATGTGAAAAAGTAATAATGTTTTCAAAAATGGGAAGTTAAAATACCTTGAAAAATATTACTTTAAAATATAATATTTAATAATGTAATATTGGATGAAATATATAAATTTTATCAAAATAAAATGGTGAGTGGATGATAAAACATTTTGTTTTGAAAATATGGAAAATCATTTTGAACATTATGAAATAACCTTATTGAAAACCCACGTCATTAAAAATGTTGAAAAAAATTGCTTTGAATTGAATAATGGGGTATAAATTAATCATTGTAGATAAAAACAATTTGAGTTTCCACTAAGTAAAGGATAAAATTGGATGGAAGTAAAAACATGGACATATAATATAAATCCATTAAAAGAAATGGAAATTTTGATTAACAAAAATTAATTTTAACAAAATAATAGAATCATCATGGGAGAATAAATTTTGATTGAAAAATTATTTATCAAGAAAATAATATGTAAATTCATCATAAAATCATCATATATTCGGATAAAACCATCTTGAAAAATAATATACAAAGAGTAGTTCTTATAACCCAAGAAGGTGATTTGAGTTATGAAAACCCCTTACAACCTTTGAAACATTAAAATCATAACCCCATGAGACAGATGAAAATAAATTGAACATTTAATAACATGAAATATATGATAATCATGATAGAGAAATTACAAAGTGGTTGTAAGTACACCATAAAAATGTCAACATGGTGTATAACATAAACTTGTCTCAATGAATGGAAATTGAGATGGAAACGATTACCCTATTTCGTTTCTTAGTTGATCACATTCTAATCTCCAATAGAAAAAATAAATAACATAATATGCATTTAGATAACCCTAATCATAAATATTACCATATATTAATCGAGATTATATTTTTTTTCATGAATTCATTAATTACATATAGCATATTTTGACCATCAGGTGTTAATAACTTTAACTATTTTGCACATGTTTAATAATTTTTATGTAAAAAAAATAATTTAATAAAAATTTCAATATTTATATATGAATTAATATTATGTAATATATAACTTAAATTTATTTAAAATTTTATTATTTCATTCGATATGTGTTTTTGTTACGTTATGTGAAAACTTAATTTATAACAACTTATTTTTGATGATTTTAACGAATAGAAATTATATTTAAAAAAAATTAATATAAATAAAATAAAATTTCAAAACCATATTAATGACATGAATTTCTTATTATATTGTAATAATATTGTTTTTTTACTTCCATTTCCATGAATAATAATATTTTAAAGCATTATACATGTAGGCTGTTAAACCGACTCAATCTTGAACACACTATAACTCGTTTAGTGAGTATGGTTAAGTAGGTGTTTCTTATGAAATAATAACATTTTGATAGAATAATAATTATTTATATTTTTTATATTATGGTTATCCATTCTTGAAGATGTTTTTATAATGAATAAAAAATTAGAATAAAAATGAAAAATGAATCTTCATAGAGGTGGTAGTCCGCACACATGCATGATTGAAGTTCTTTTATTATTATATGTGGATGGAAATGAATAAATAAGGTTTAATAGAGTTAATATAGAAACATATAATTATATTAATTATACTTAATTCATCATATTATTATAGTGATAAGATATTTTTATGAGGGAGATTAATAATAAAAACTTAAGACAGAGATAATACTTAAGTTTGAGACTTGATTTTTTCTTGGATGTTCCCTTAATTTTAAGTTATTAGGATAACTATGAGGCACTAGGGGATTATATTTATGGTATAGCTTATAAGGAGAGTATAGTGATATATTTTTAAGGAGGATTTCTAAATATAGGCATGTTTTGGAAAGGGTGTAAGTTATTCCCATTTATAATTGAGGAAAATAGAACTTTTGGAAACACAGTTTATATTTTAATAATTCCATTAAACCATTCCAAGGTAAATGGATAAAATGTTTTTAAATAATTTATTTTTGGGTTTTTTAGTTTAATAAAGGTTGTAAAACGTGTTTATATACATTTTTAAAAATGTTATAGGTTTTTTAGCATTAAGTTTTCAAATTTTATTCTTTTACTTTTAAACTTGGTACCTAGTTTTTAACTAGGTGGTTTTATGTTTTATTAAATGTATACAATAACCCAAATAGAAAAATTTGGGTATTATGGAACTAAAATTAACATTTATTTAAACCAATTAAAATTTTAAATGTTATAAAATTAAATTTAAAATTAAAACAGATTATGTATAGAAAAAACTGTTTTATAAGTAAAAATACATTTCAACAATTATAGTTTCTTAAACTTATTTATTATTGATTAATAAGTAAAATAGTGTTAATATATTTAATTATGTGTTATAAATAATTTTTTATTCATTATTTAAAGGTTTCAAAATTTATTTATTCAATATAAATTTCTTGATATTAATAAAATAATAATTTAAAAACAATTTTTTCACAATTATCATGGTAATTAACATTAATCCTATTATTCTAAATTTTATAACTAAAGATTATATTATAAATATTAAATTTTATAAAAATTATTTCTCAAATATAATAATGATTTTATTGATTTAACTTTTAATTCTAGAGAAATTAATCTTAAAATTAGCACTTGTATTGCGTAAAAACCCATTTTTTGAAAAAGTTTATAATTAATAAAAATATTTAGGATTAGGATAAAATTATCAGTTCCATTGATTTTAATAAATAAAAAATAATAATAATTATTCATATATTATTTTCTTATCAATAAAATATATCAAAAAATTTATTTCACTATGTTATAATTAATTAAACAGAATAATAAAAAAATAGTTTTCATTATAACGCTACATAAAATTTTAAAATATTGATTATAGGTTTATAAATTCAAAATAATATTTTAAAATTAATTATTATACTCTATAATATATTATTTTATAGGAAAATGTTTAATTTTTTTAATCTATATAACATTGGCGGTATTAGAAAGAACATTATTTTCATAATTCACCTAAAAACCAATTATTTTAGAAAAATCTCACAAATAATAATAATCTATTTTTTTGTGATGATTTTGGAAATTAATATTACTGTATTGAAATAAAATTCTAAAATTTATAATTTTATCTTTTTTAAATGATTATATATAATATAAATTAAATAAGTTTTTTGAGAACATCTTTTTTAATATGAACTCTTTTTAATTATTTACCTTACAATGGTATTAACTATTAATAGTGTACCATTTTTTTTTATTATAGGTTTATTAATAATTCCTTCTTAATGTGTTTTGTTTTGTTTATGGTGTAGCCTGTGACATATGTTATGAAACATAACATGTGTTTTAAAGGATTGAAAATATCAGATCGTTATACTATGAGACCCATTTTATGATATTTGATGCCACAATCATACTTGTAGCTTGTTTTCTATTGTTGGATGTTGATCACGTTTATTGTTCATTGATACTTTTTCTCATAATGATATGCTATGATTTCTTTGTATTCTCTACCTTTCTACGTGTGTTACTATGCCTTAGAAGGTATTATTCTTGGTGCTCAGAATTGATGGACCATCGTGACATGGTTATCTATTAGAGGGGTAGTGTGCATGAATTATGATGGCAGTGACTATGAAACTAAGAACAAGGTAGGAATATTATGACTCCTCATGGATGACGTTTGATTCATTTGATGCCTAGTTGATGCCAAGTAGCATGTTTTCTCTATGCCTAGTGGATGGTGAATAACACGATCACTCGATGCCTTGTTAATGCTGAGAACATGATTCACTAGATACCTATTGGATGTTGGGTAGCTTGTTCACATGATGTCGAGTTTTATATTTACTATCCTTGTGGGAAGTTATAGATTAGTTCTGATATCTTGATACTCCTTTCAAAATGTAGCCAAAGAAGGTATGAACAAGGATCATGGTGGATTTTTTATCACACAATTTCACAATATATGATTGTTTATTCTTGATTTTGATTTTATCATTATCATAACATACACCTCTTATACATGTGAATATTTGTAAAGGAAACATTTGTGGTTTCCTACTAGGTTTAATTACTCACACCCGCACGTGCATCTTGGTGCATGTGTTGATTTCATGTATTGGGACCAGAGAAAGGGAAGGGGAGCATGGAAGATGGATGAGTCATGGAGCATAGATCTTGTGGTGGGAATATGTCAAAAACTAAAGGATACTATAGTTTTATTTACTTGTCTACTTCCCTTATATTCTATTTTGGATTTCCACTTTGGGAGATCTTTTATTTATTTTCATGACATGTTTTCTATCTGTTACTACTTTTGATATTTTGTATTCTACTTGATATTAAAATTAATATATTATTTTTTATATTTATATTATTTATGAAAGGATTTGATAATGAGGGTATAGTCTTCCCAATGATGATGTTCAGTCCCTCACTAGTAGTTTTCTTCCTCTTTTATATGGGGAGGCCTGTATGAGGTCATGTGACTCTCCAGCTTGGAACCATTGGTCAGGTTTGGGGTATTAAAAAATGACATTAGAGAAACATTTCTCCATTTATTTTGACCAACCAGGGATATGGTAAAAATGAGATAGCTTTGTGTGACTCAGGTAGGGTAGTTTCCATGTTCTTGGACAACTCATGTCTAACGGACCTCTGTGTTTCCATTAATGATAATGTGGTTTCTATTTATTCCGATTTGAGTTCATTTATGCATCATGAGTTGGTATGTTGGATCAAATTCCATATATTTATACACCTGTTTTGTGTTTCATACAATTTATTTAATTTAATTCATTTTTTGTGATATATCTTTGTGATAGATTTATATTAATTGATTGAGTGATATATTTGTATTCCATGTTGTTGTGATATATCAATACTAGAATTAATTAGTTGAACCTCAAAATACTGTTATGTTTAGAATATATATATACATACATATATATATTTATATATGTTATTGTGAGTAACATGTAGGGATGGATGACTTTGGTTAGTTATCAGAGCGATATACATTGGGTTATTGGTTGAATCCTAGGAACACCATTGTGTGATCCCATTAACAGATTATGATTTATCCTAATGACAATATTTTTTCTAAATCTTTTCCTTCGCATTTTAGAAGAAGACACCCCGAAGGTGTCTAATGATAACACCTACTAACTTGGTCTGAGATGCTACCTCTAGAAAGGATTCTTTTGTACCACCACCTATTGTGTAGGTGGGTATAATAGAGACTACTCCTATACATTCTCCAACAGTTTTTTAAATGAAAAAAGGTAAAAGGGAGTCCTTATGATTTTTCCTTACCAAGTGAGAGTTGTACTGAGGCCTCTATTTGACTATGCATGGGGTTTCCATTTCTAACATCCACCATCTTTATAGGGAACTAGAGGACTATAGGATGTAGGGGACTGGATTGACAACATCAAGGGTGTATTTGAACTTATTAATATACTTGAGGGTATAAAGGTGAATATATAGGTATCCATGCTATAGGGACCCACAAAGAGGTGGTTGGGTGTGATGGGAAAGGTTTTAATATGTGAGGGTCTCACATGGGAGCCTTTAAGGACATAATTTTAGGCTATTCTATCTCGATAGGCTAAAGATATACAATGTGTTGGAATATGTGGGGAAATAGTAGGTATTCACGACAATATGTCCATAATTTATTCATTTTACCAATATTATACAATTTCATCATATATTATCAAGAAATAGGGAACAAAAAATCTGAAAATTTAATATTTAACACCATCCTGACATTAGGTGTCAGTCTAGGAACTTTGACCTAGAGACATACTCAATTATTCTAGGAAAGTCCTTGACTATCGTGAAGGGAATGTGGGAGGATCGAGAAGTTGGTATTCTTCCAACCTTTAGTACATTGGGAGGTGAAACTATTACTACTACTATAATTGTCTCTTCTAGTAATAGGAAGAGGAAATCTCGGTATTAAAAATAGGGTAGTGGTAAGTAGGTGGAGTATAGTTCTTCTTCTTCAGTTCCCTCATGAGTAGTACCAAAACTCTTAATCTATGGGAATGTTGGTCATTACCACAGGGTCAACACAATACCTCAAATCTAGTATCAACAATGCAAAAATATGGGAAACCTTTAGCTATTATGCACCAATGACATGACGTTAGATTTCCACAGAGGACCAAGGAAGATGTGGTTGGGGTAATAGGGATGTGGTCGGGTTCCTCTGTAGAATTCATTGATGATGATGACTCAGATGATTCATGAATCTCAGAGATAGGTTTGTGGAGCTTTGGTAAGTCGAGTATATGCAATGGACCAGTCTTGAGAAGATTGTTGCAGGGACCGTATACTATTTGAGTTATGGTCTGGATCACTTCTACAATGTCTAAAACTTTTTGTTGATACCAATTATTCCAATTCCTTTATATACGAACAAGTTATTTCTAGACATTCCTTACCGGTCATGTTTTCTTCTAAGATTAATTCCCTCAATACACCTTTGGGATTGAAATTGGACCATATCTAGTGATTACTAGTGTGTCCTATAATAATTAATGGTTATAGACATATGTGGGAATTCATGATTCTATAGATGATGATCTTCAATGTGATTATCATCATGGACTAACTGAATTATTTTTGAGCCACCATTGATTTCTATTGTAGATGATTATCATTTACTCCACCAAGGGGATATAAGTTAGTGATAACTAAATAAAGGGAGTTGGGAGTAGGTAGAGTTGTTCTATACTTGACTCATCTTAGGATGTTCATGATACACATTGTGGGATTATATTTTTTGACAGGATCAATAGAAACACCCTCAAATTTTCCTCTAATTGTGGATCTCTATTACGACGTCTTCATAGATGAATTCACAAGACTTACCCTTAATAGATGATTTGAGCTCAAGATAGATATATGTATATGTGTGCAACATATTTTGATACCCCCTTATCATATAGTGTTGGTTGAGCTGAAGGAGCACAAGGTCCAGATTGAAGACATAGACTAAAAGGGATTTTTTAGGCCATGTACTTCACTATAGAATGCACCTATTTTTTTCGCCAAGAAGGCAGATGGTAGTCTTCAAATCTATATATATTACAAGAAGCTGAATATGGCAATGATTAAGAATAGATATCCTTTTCCTAGGCTTAATGACCACTTTGATCAGTTACCTGTAGCTTGATGGTTCTCTAAGGTTGACCTTCAATTGGGCTATCACCAGTTACAAGTAAGAGAGGAGGAATCCAAAAGATGGTGTTTTTAAGTATGTATTGGATATACGAGTACTAGGTAATTCCATTTGTACTAATGAATGTTCTAGAAGTCTTCATAGATCTCATGAAAATGATCTTCCACCCATATATTGACTCGTTCATCGCAACATTCATTAATGACATCCTCCTATACTATCCTACCCCAGAGAAGGAATCCAGAAATCTTGATAAAGTGATGAGTATTCTTTGATCACATTGGATTTACTCCAAGCTATTGAAATGAATCTTTTAGAATGAGGAGGTGAAGTTCTTGGGGCATGTGGAATCTGATATTGGTATATCCATCTACCCATAAAAAAGTTGAGGCACCAATGTCTTAGAAATGTACTCATAATACATTTGAGATATTTTTGGGTTTTGAAGGATACTATAAGTTTTTTATCCATGAATTATCCCATTTATCATTACCTATGACAACACCAAAAAATAAGGGAGTGATGTTTTAATGGATGAACTAGTGTGTGGAGGAATTTCTTGAGTTGAATAGAAGGTTGATTACAGATCTAGTGTTGATTCTTCCTGAGAATGGGATTAGTTATGTAGTTTATTTTGATGAATTAGGCACCAATTTGAGAGTAATATAGATATAGAGGGAGCATGTTTCAACATATGAGTCAATTTAGAAATGACCCAATGTGTAGAAAAATCGTACCCATGACTCGGAGCTAACATCCATGGTCCATGATTTGAAGTATTTTCGACACTATATATTTGACAAGATGTTTTTTACACATAAAACACAAGATAATTCACTATATCTTCACAAAATAGGACCTAAACATGTGTCAGAGGTTTTGGTAGAGTATGTACATATGTTTGAATTTGAGATGTACTATGAAAAAGTTAAAGGTAATATTGTTTTGTATTCTCTTAGCCATAAGACACAGGTATCTCATGAGATTAGTGAATAAACATAAGAGGAATAATGAAACATGATAAGAATATTAGATGACTAGATTATTAATGTTTTTTAGGACCAAAGATCGATAAAATATGCTCCATTGGTGGTCAAATAATATTTAGTAGACTGGGTAGAGTATATATAGTAAACTTACCCAGAGTGTGCTGTGATATGGGAATAACTAGTTTTTGGTGACTTGATACCTAAGGGGTCATTATATAATGATGATGTGATCTTATTACATGAGATATTTGTAGCCCCTACTTTCATCAGGTAAGATTTGATGAGATAATTCCATACCAAAACATGGGTGGTTCACTGTAGTGTGAAAAATATGTACCATGACTTTAGGTGGATTTTTTGTTGTTTAGGGATGAATAGGTACATTGATGGATTTGTTTCCCAAGCCTTACTTTACATGTGATTAAGTATGACACCAACATACCGGTGGAATACTCTAGCCACTTCCAATACCCATGAAGAAGTAGGAAGAAATCATGATAGACATTTTGATGGGGTTACCTAGGAGCCGTAGGATTCAGGAAACTATTTGGGTGATTATCAAATGGTTAATTAATGTTTCAAATTTATTACTAATTAGGGAGACTCACTTAGTAGACAAGTTATAACAGCAATATTTTTGTGAGTTTTTATGCTTACAAGGAGTTCCATAGATTATTGTTTCTGAATTAGATGCATGTTTTACATTAGGATTTTGGTAGGTATTGAAAAGGATTTAGATACTCCATAGATATGGAGAATAATGTACCATCCCTAGATATATGTGTTATCATCATCATGTAATTTTTTTATATAATGAAGGGAAGAGTACAAAGGGAACATAAGAAAAAAGAAAAACAAGAAAGACACAGGGGGACCCCCTCCACAGGCCAAAAGAAACCTAGGGTGGCCTGAAATGATGAAGGCTGAGTGCATACCCATTGAAATAGTCAATACCCTTGGTTTGGATACTCCCCACAGTGTGAAGAAACACATCCTTCATTCTATTGAAGTTCAGTGAGGCCAAGTGGTCTGCGACATTGTTCCCCTCTCTCCAAGTGTGAAGAATACTCACTTTTCTATTAATCATTCTTCTAAATTTTCTGATGACATAGCTAATCAACCAAGGAGATTTTTCATACCCTTTCAAGGAGTTGTGCATAATTATGGAGTCAGTATTGATTTCATAGATTGCAAGACCCTTTTTTATGCAAAGGCTGAGCCTGGTGAGTATTGCCTTCCCCTCCGCTTGCATAGAAGAACCCTAGCCCAATCTGGACAAGAAATCTAATTAAACTAAACCATTGTGGTCATTTAACATTCCTACTCTACATAGGCTCCCTTGGACACCAGAGCGGTATATATTGAGTTTCAATCCCATAGAGGGAGGATTCCAACATACCCAGTTTCTTTCCCAGCTTCTAGGTGACACGTCCATAGTGGAGCCCGCTTGGAACTGATGGAGATAAGAAGCCGCCTTCCATGTCGTCACTGCCATGTTCAGGACCAGTAGAAGATTTTTTGCCTAAAAAATAATGACATGAGCTGACACCCCCACCCCCTCATGCTTTGATTTGTTCCACACCTTGGAAATGGTCCAACACCCCACCTACAGCACCACCACTTTGGCCACCCTCTATGGGCCTCCTCACTCTGATCCTTGGAACCAATTAACAAAAAATGTGAGGGTAGATACATATGATGGAAGTAGCGCAGAGAACTCCCCCAGGACATTCCACAGCTAGCATGCCCAGTCACTGCTGAAGAACAGATGGGTGGTGCTCTCCTCACTAAGAACACTACAACAGAATTATCTGGATGCAAGATAGATACCACATCTATGGATATTTTAATTAGCCAGAAGGTCTCTATAAAAAATTATCTAGGTGAGAAACTTGATGTTGGTGGGGATTTTTTTTACCCAAAGAAGATCACTCTAACCCTCTGCCTGAATCTTCCAATTACTAATGAGACAAAAATCCTTTGAAGATAACAGGCCAGAGGAGGAGGCCGTGAACACACATTTGTACTTCTCTTCATTAATTTCAATGAGTTGAAACCAATCCTATTGTTACTTATCCAAAACTGAGTTGGTAATATAGAGAAGAGACTAGCCTCCTTGAATGAAATATCAGTAGCCGAGCATCCGAGAAATCCCAACACTATACCACACCAATCCTGATTCTGGAAAGATATATCACCTTTCCCCACCACCCATCGATAGAAGGGATGAAGAATATAAAAAATAAGAGATATCACTGACCAAAGGGAAGAACGATACCCCTGCCCCGAGTCCCAGAGGCATGTCGCGTACACCTACATGGTAGTCCCCCATAAGGTACATCATTCTAGTATGCTCTATGAAATCCTAGCATGCATGTAGTAGATGGTATCCTTCAGTTTGTGCACATCAACACCTCCTTCATTTGTGGGCTGCACCATTTTCCCCCAAGCTACTGAGTTCTTCTTAATCTACGATAATGAATTCCAGATAAAATTGGAAGGAATATTGTAGATACTTTTAATAAACCCCTTAGGAACTCTGATGGAGGAAAGAACATGGATCAGAGAGAACACTAAAACACTATTAACTAGGGCAATACATCTGCCAAAGGACTGGTGAGGTACAAGTTGTGGGGACCAGTATGGTAGATGGGACCTTTGAGAGAATGTATTTGATTTAAAATAGGATGATCACAACTTATAGAAGTCAATGTTATTTTTCCAACCATAGGAGAATAAATTTGGAGTTTTCTGTAGGTGACCATATTTTTTTGAGAATGACTCCTTGGATTGGCCATTGACATTTGAGGAACAAATGGAAGCTACCACCCTGTTATACTAGACTCTTTGAGATCCACAAACTATTTGGGGTAATTGTGTACTCTCTAGATCTACCTTCATGTCACCGAGGTATGCTTCATGTGTCCTAGCTTCAGAGGTACATTATTGATCCCCTTATTTCATCAACTATGAAGATGTTGATCTAGAGCCTAGTGCCTCATATGTGGAATACCCACCGTGGATCATAGAATAGAGAAACAAATCCCTTTATGGGAATACTATAACAATTTTATAAATTAAATGACTTAATGGATAGATCTAAGAGGAGACTTGGGAGTGATAGGATGATTTCCAGCATCAATGGATTGATTTATTTAAAAATAACAATTCATGGTACTTATTAGGGATGAGAAGTCATTAGAGTTGGATAATTGCAGCAACCTCAATTTATACCAATGAAAAATTTGTTTGAGTTATAAAATCTCAAATTTCCATTTTTTTCACTTATAAAATTGATGATTTGGAGGTTATTTTTTATGTTTAAAGGTTTAATTAGTTGACAATTTGAGTTCTTCGAAGAGGTATGTCTGAATGGTGTAAATAAATTTCCATCTAATAGCTAGAGGAGTTTTTGCAAGTCTGTATGATTCTTAAGACCCCACCAACTATCCAGTGGATCTTGAAGAACCTAGGTGGTTTTTCCAAGAACACATAATAGATAGTGGCCAATCATTGGATATATGGTGATTCCATTAGCCAGCTGGTGATGCACATAAGCTTTTAAGCATGCCAAGTTTGGTGGTGGATTAAATGCATATGACTAGATTTTTAACTCACTCATTTTGAGCCACTTTAACACCCAAATCCAAACCCAATGCACCCATTTTAAACATGGATATAATATCAAGTTATTGAAGTAATACCATTCATATCCCCTTGAATATTTAATCATGGACAATTCTAGTGATGATATAATTATGATATTTCCTTATATCTATGCCAAAAGTTTCTTCTTGTTTGAGATATGTACATAGATCCATGTTAGATCTGTAATTTCCTTAAAGGTATAATGATATTTTATTTCTTTATTCATGGATAATTGGTGGCTCTAGTGATTTGAAATTAGATCAATATATACTGTATAATATAAAAATTCTATTGGTATGTGTTTATGAATATTCTTCCTCAACCTCTTCTTGATGGAATATTTATGAAAGATCCTTAATTTATTGATAATAATTTGGTATATTAGTGGAGGTATTTACATGATAATGACAACCCCCTATAAAGGAGATTGAAATATGAATAATAGCGGAAGTTTATGGGTAATTCATCATAGATTGATCATCTTGTAACCCTACTTTTCTTAAATATCTTTTCTATTAATCTATTGGTGATGGATCAATGTTAATTGTCTAGACCCAATTTTATCTTCTAGAATAAATGAGTAATTTCTGATCTATTCCTCAATAAAAATGTATTTTTAGAATTGGAAACCTCTCCTTAGACATACCATAGAGTTGGTTTCATTGGTGGAATCTTTAAGGCATGTGATTCTAGAACCACCCTTCTTTACTTGAAATCCTATAGAGTATCTACGCTAAACCTACTTATTGAAAAACCATAACCTATGTTAGGTATCCTAGATGCTTGAGATCATTATATTTGGATTTATAACAATGTTTTATATTAAATAATTTGATGAACCATTGATTAAATCCTCAAAAACCTTGGGGTAGGAAGATAATTACCATTTTGTGCTCTTGAATACACATGTTTCCTTAGTATGATTCTTATGTTGGCTTAAGTTGAAGACCGTTCAATATTGTTATTTGTAGTGGGTGTGTACATATACATTAAAACCATTTTATGATACTCGATTTTATTTTTATATTTTTATCTTGTTTATTCATATAGTATGTTGATCACATATATTTTTTCCACTGTTTTCTCATGAAGATATACAATGATTTCTTTTTATGCTCTGCCCTATTATGTGTGTTTCCATGCCTTGGAAAGTATTATTTTTTCGTTCTTGGAATAGGTGTAACATCGTGACATGATTATCCCTTTTAGGGGGAGTGAAAATGATTTGTGATGTTGTTGATGATGGAAATAAGCCTAAGCTAGTGATATGAAAATTCCTCATGGATGTTGTGTGATTCACTAAATTCCTAGTGGATACCAAGTAGCTTATTTTCTTGATGCTTGGTGGATTCCAAGTATCATGATCACTCAATTCCTAGTGGATTTATAGAACATGAATCACTTGATTCCTAGTGGATATAGAGTATATTTTTCACATTATGTCGCAAAGTATATTTACTAGCCTTGTCTCTAGTTCTAGAATACTTCTGATATCCTGATACTCCAACTAGTTTGGAGATAAAGTAGGTATAACCGGGTTTCATGGTGGCTTGGTTGGTACATAGGTTCTCAAAATGTGATTTTTTATGTTTTATTTCAAATTTATCATTATAATGTCATAAGCCTATTATATAAATGAACATTTTTTAAGGATGCAATGGTGGTGTAATACTAGGTTTTATTACTCACAACCTATATTGGAATATCAGTTAATGTGCATATTACATGTATATTGATCCATGAAAGGCTAGGGAGAAAATGGAAGATGGTTGATCCATGGATAATGGTGATGATTATGATATTGGGATATACTTTGGAGTATACCATAGTTTTATTTACTAGTCTATTTCACTTATACTCTGTTATGGCATGCCACTTTGTGATTTTAGTTTTTATTTTTATGAAATTTGTTCCATCCATTACTAATTTTTATATATATTATTCTTATTGATATTATAATTGATATATTTTAGTTTATAATTATATTATTTGAGAAAGGATATGATACCAAGGGTATAGTCTGCCCACTGATGGTATTCAAACCATTATTTCTAGTTGGAAGCCTCCTTCATATGGGGATTCACATATGAGGTCATGTGACTATCCATCTTAGAACCAGTGGGTTTGGTTAGGGATTTACAATAATTTCCCATCATTAAAATCCCCAAATTATATAGGCTATAAGATGCAGAGAACTTATTCTTTGATATAACATGATATAAGGAGTCCTTATCAATAACCTGGGAATAATTATTAGAAAAAATGCTAGTGTAATCATTAAAAATAACAAGATCACCCAAATAATGGTGAAAATATGATCATTTAAATCATCAATTTTCTTTTATGGATTTTACTTCCTTATATTTCTCATTTTTAGATAATTATAAAATTTCTTGACACACTCTTTCTCACAAAATGATCACACCCAAAATCCTTATACTACAGTCTATATTTTTTTGTTACCCTTTCTTTTATCTCTGATACTTTATCTTTGATTCCTTTCCTAACTTCTCCGATGTTATCTATGACCAAAAAATCATAAGAATATATTTTTTGAGTACATCTACTAGATGATTATTTAAAAACATCATAATTGAAAAAAATAAATGTCAGAAAACCATTTAGAGAAAAATAAATAATATTAACATGTAAATTATCCTAAAAATAAAATAAATTATTATGTTACCAAAGAACCAAAAACTTATACTCAAATGTAATTATTTTACCAGATATAATATAAAAAAACCAACAAAAATAACTTAAGTAATCATAAATGGCTCTACATAGATCCTTTATTTTTAATAACCACATGTGCTAATTGGTACCATTCATCAAGATCATACGATTGTAATTAAAATTCATGAATTATCAGAACAATTAAACCACTTTTTTGATATTAGATATTGGGAAAGAATATGAGAAGGGAACAAAAAAATTAATAAAAAATGTCTAGAGGAATGTAAATTTATACATGTAAAAAAATAATAAAAAATAATTAGATTCACTTTACACTAAAAAATATATGCATAAAATTACACGTTTAAACTGGAAATTTTTAACATGGAAAATTCCAAAGGCAAAAAACATGGGACCTATTCTATAATGGAATCCACTACTAATTGAAGAGTTAATAAATAATATTCCCAAAGATGAACATGATATAAAATATATAACCCTATAAATAATTTTAAATACTAGATATAAAATGTTTTAGAAAACCAATTTTACAAAAGAAATCCATCTAGGAAAGATAAAAAAATAAAAAAAGTTACCATATATATCCATTGATCATATATTGAATAATTGAGGACATGAAAATCACTAAGATTAGAAGAAAATTAATTACCAATAAAATCCAATAAATTTCTAAAAATTTACCTTTTCCTGGATGAAAATATGAATAATCTTTTATTGAAAATAGAACCTCCAAAAATTGAAAATCCTTTGTTTTTCTTCAAAACAATACATTACAGGATTTCATCTTAAAAAATATATTATCCTTTAAATTGAAAAATTATATATAATTTTTTATTTTAAAAAATACATCATTAAAAATAAAATAATTCTCAATATAAATTATGCCTTAAAAATTTCACAGAACCAGTTGAGGATCCCCCCAACCTCCACTCCTTCTCAATTGGGGATCATCACCAACCCTACAATCAGTCAGAAATTATAAAATTTTCCTTTTAGTGATATATTGGTTAACATGTCCAAAAAAATATAATCTATGTCAATGTTCTTGAGATCCCACTATCTAGAATCTTGGATGTTATGTATCTAATGAAACCATACATCAATATGTTTCAATTTGGTAGTAAAATAGGGATTCTTTCTTAATAAAATGAAACTATGACTGTGCCAAAATATAACATACATTTCTTTATTAAAATTAAGCTCATGAGTAAAATTATCCATCTATAAAAATTCTATACATGCCCTTGTAGCTACAATTAACTCAGACTTGGTGGTTTATAAAGAATCAAATCTTTGTTATCTAGACTGCAAAGACATATCCCCCTATAAAAGTTATCAAATAACCTAAAGTTGACACACCCAAATCCATATATCCAACCATATTTTAATCTATATTGAAAAAATAATTAGTTTCCCAATGATAAAACATAATATCAAATCAGATATGCCATAAAGATATTATAAAATATACACAAATTCTCTCTAATGATCTCCTGTGATAACCATAGTTTCATGGAATTTCATTCATGAGATATTTTCATGATACGAACCAGTCTCACTATCCCCAATTCATTCACCAAAAAATAATGGAAATGTTCCTTTAATTTAAGAAGCATCATATCGAAAAATCATCATACCATCAACCTAATGTATCAATATAATAAAATAACCATTATATAACATCTGAAAAAACACAATGATGAATAGTGGTCTCTCTGAATCCCTAATAAAAAAATGACAGGCTAAAGATTTTTATACCACTACCTTAGAGCTTTCTTCATACCATATAAACTCTTTTTTAATAATAAGACATAATACTTTTTACAAATTTCAAAAAAAACATTAGTCTATTCAATATAATTATCCTCTGATGAAACACCATGGAGGAAAATTATATTCAAATAAGCCTACTCAATATGTATATACAAACTAGAACCTAAAACAAGAACAAATCAAATGGAATACATTTTAAAAAATATGTGAGAACATTTTTTAATAATCAATACCTTTCTTATAACAGAAACCTCTTGAAACTAATCATATATTTTTTATGGAATGAAACTATATTATTAATTTTTATTATGACAAATCCACTAATTTTGAAATTATATTTCACCCTTAGGTAACTTCACCCACCTAGAAGTGTGGTTTTAATTTAATGATCCCATCATCATGACTTTATTTGTGATTACTGCTATCAAGATGAGTTTCAACACACATTACCATGGAACAAGATGATTGAGTTGATCCACTATTATCATTATCAAACCCATTTGGGGACACTCGCATCACACCTTTCCTATAATATGTCCCTAATGAAAATTTTTAGGACAATTTTTCCATATCGTAGAACTTATAGGTGAAAAAATAAGCCCTTATATAGTTTTATCTTAAAAGAAGTTGGTGATAGGACAATTTTCCCTCCAATATTTAATAAAATATTTAATTCCATAAATAAATCAATTTGGGATTTAGGTTTTTATCCAACAAGAATGTGATAAATGTTCTCACATATTTTTGAAGAACACCTCAAAGAAAATAGTGAAATTGCTTCGCATGTAATGACTTAAGAAATGATGTGATATAGTACTTAAATAAAGTAGTGTATTTCCTTTTTTCTTGGATTGTTCATATCCGTGGATGTCTACATAGAAAACATACATGCATAGGTTATGTTATAAAAGTTAACCAACCTTATCCTACAAATTAAAAACTCAAAAAATTTATTTAATTATTATTATTTTTATTAAAAATATACGACCTTATAAAAAATTTTATGTGTTGGATCATAAAAAAATTCCCTTATACTTTTCATAATAAGACATTTAGTTCAATGATTGTAAATTGTTTTGGAAGATGATGTGCACTTTAACATCCTTACTCAATCTGGATTTTTAAACTAGACCTCAAGTCAAATAATAATTTCACTCAATCTTGGATGCCATCTCCTGACCATAAATTTATTGGTAATGAAATACCATAAACAAAATATATTCTATGGTAAATAATGTCTCAATAAATATACCCTAAATTTGTATATCTTTTATGTAACACATACAACAATAATACAAATACTTCATAATGAAAATAACCTCCCATTTATGAATACAATACTGCTTGAATAACCAATCCACCGTTATCAACATGTCCTCTACTAAGATCCACTACCCAACCCCTACTAGTAGATTGAATCTAATTAATTAATAATCCCCATAACCTATAAATAATTTTTTTTTTCAGGTGAACCAATAAGGGGAATGCACAAGGCCCAATAGGAAACCCACATGTCATGACCTACACTAAGATCCACTAGGAAACCCCTCCTACTACATCCAATGCAATGAATCAATTCACCCATATCCATAAACCCAAGAGAAAGTTATTTTCATGTGAACCAATATGGGGAATGTAAAGGATAGGTAGGAAACCCATAAGGTATCTCATGCACCCCAACCATGTGAAGATAAAAAAATAAAAAAAATTGAATTTTATAAAATATGTCATGATTCCATTAATGTTTATAAAACCAAATGAAATCATTTCAACAATAATATAACATTAACATAAAAAACTCCTCACTGTTTTAACACTTTCCAAAATAAAAACAACACCCTTATTTATTACAAACATAACTCGAATGAATCCATTTTTGTATCATTTATATCGAGACTAACTAGGATCCCTCAATCATGCGAGGATTTCAATGATCCTTGACTATCCCAACAAGTCACCAACAACCATATAGGAATTACCACATCCTCAATCCTTGTCAAAACCTATAGGAAACCTACAATCAAGTAGAAATTTCTATAAACATGATGATTGACTATCCAGAAAAGGAACCTACACCCATTTAAGAATTAATACCTCCGTGATCCTTGTCAAACCCAACAAGGAACCTTCATCAAAGTTGAAATCACCGTTTCATGTCCAATTCACACCAACTACCATTTCTAAAACGTTCACAAGAAATACCACCACACATATCCCAATATAAGTCAAACAATAATATAAATATCTATGAAAATATTTGAATCTATTTTAAATTATTACCATTTCAAAACAACTTAGAAATTTTTCAATTTTTTTTAAAATCACTCATGCACATAGAAAATCCACCCATTTTATTTTCACTAAACAAAATCACATAAAATACCCATTTTATAAAAATCAGATCAAGACAATAACTAAATCATTTTAAATTATAAAAAATTATAATTAAAAAATTACATTCAAGATCAACATATTTATATCCAAATCAAGTGTAAAATAAACCACCTACATCATATAATATCTAAATATCAATTTTCATCAAAATCGGTATTCATCGACCTCATTTAGTACCAACCTAAACAAAACCACCAATTTATTTTCTTATCACAAACCAAAAAATCACTAAATCAATTAAATATGAAGAAACACTTATTCAAATGTTAAAAACACCAATGCATTACAAAACAACATAACTACTCCTTATTATATCCTTATCTATCATTATCAAACAAAATCCCTATAAATTGAGAGGATTACAACACACCATGGAGATAAATTTGAGTACAATACCACAATATGGAAAGAAAAGTAAGAGAGTAAGAATTAGGGATGACATACCTTTAATCTGATAGTCAATCATATAATGATTTGAGAGAGAAAATATCTAAAAGACGTGTTCCACCAAAATCACCCAAAAATATCCCTATTATCAAGATACCCACATATAAGGATGAAAATGGTAAAAACCCTAGTGAAATTAGGAAAAATATACTTTTAAAGAAAATTCATTGTCTAACTTCATAATACTATAAAATACCTAGGAGACTATATTTTTCATATTGGATGATTTTTTTAAAATGTACAGTCAATATGCATGTTCTGAAAGGCTTTTCAGTTAACCATTCATTTCCTATACCTTTTCATGTTTTCATGAACCCCTAGGAATAATGATCAATTACATGACTATGAACCATATCATGAACGCCTCATATATCCTCTAAAACATTCCAAATTTTCCCTAAAAACCGCAAAACACATACTTAACTTCTATAACTCTACCAAAAATCTCAAATACATCCTAAATAAATTTAAACTAGCCAAACCTATATATTTCATTTTATAATAAAATATATACCTTGAAACTCTACCCTCGTTCAATGATTTTTTACATAAGAAAACAAAGTATAAGAAAACAAATTTAACACCAACTGAAAAGGATGATATGATGAATATCCCTACCATTTTTCATTTCATCCCTACAAATATTTCATGAAATTTGACTCAATGACTCATATAACTCAATAGTAATGATCATATATATTCTCCAAACCATCAAGGATCTATGATACCTCCCAAAAGATATTTAATTTCATAAAAAATGCATCTCATTTCTTATAATAACCATTAAAATGATCACACTTTTGAACATAAAATGGTGTTATGAAACCATATTCACCTGAACATGAAGTACCCAACTAGAAAAAATGGTGGAAATTAGATAAATAAATGCACCATGAGGGGGGGGGGGTGAATCAAATTTTCACCCAATTAAACCTTATTTACCCTTCACCAGTTCATATTCTCATGTGATAAGAAACATGTAGAATTCATATAGACCTCACCGTCGCTCATCGAAAGCAATAAAAAATAAAAAAAATTAAATAACATATGGAATAATGATTTTAATCAGTTCACCTACACTGGGATATGCACAAGGATCACACTCAAACATTTTGTTGGGGTGACAATATAATTTACTACACTAGTTGTATGAATATTATATTTATCCTTCATTCACTCAGAAACATAATGAACTACCTTTTTAAGATTTAAGTAGGTGAAATACATCACAAGGGTTACTCACTCTTTTTCTCCTCCATGGAATTATTTTGTAAGGCTTTATTAATATATGGATAGGAGGGTTTATTCTAGATTAAAAATAATAACATGAATATTTTGAAATAATAACTCTATAATTGATACTCCAAATAAATATAACTCATTGCTCTTATTCTCTAAGGCCATATATAGTAAACATCATAAAGTGAGAGTTAAAAAATTTACATCCAAAGTGATTGAACCCTCAAATTAATATCACTACATAGGGGAATAATATCATTCTACTTCATCTTTAACAACTGGATTTGTTAATAGAATTATTCTTTCATAGAGTCTTCATATAAAAAAGTTAATATAAAAATGGAACTCTATATTGGGATATCCTACCTTATTATTATCTCAAAACAATATATATCAGTAGCATACACTACACTACTGGACTATCATAATAGAATTTATGAATATTTATATACTTCTAACCATTTATTGAATGTTTGGGATTAATTATCTTATTCCAAACCTCCAATATTATGTAAAGTGTCCCCCATGTTTAAATTATGTCTAATATATCCAATTAGACCAATTTAGTTTCACAAATTTTAATTCAAATATACTCCTTTAAAAGTCAAACCAAATTCTTCTTAATTTTCTAAAAATATCATGATCATGGTGTGACACAGTCCTTAGTGGCGTGGCGTGACATGACTCAACTTCATCTTATGTGTAGAAAGGAAAGCTCCATTGTGGAATGGTCTATTTTTCAAATATATATATACATGAAATTAATTTAATATGAATTATAAATTTTATAGAGCATCATGATGTGATCTTTTAAATCTAAAGAAATATCTCCTTCAATTTGGAATGATGATCATTCTTCTAATATAAGAACATCAGCATAATCCAACCAATATTTCATGGATTTCCACCCAAAATGAACACCTCTTGAAAAAACCACAATTATTATTGTGTGATACTTATTTTCACATTTCTAACATTAACATGATTGTGGCCTGGCTTTTTTGATTCAATATTTAGCTTTTTTTCAAAAAAAAAACAAGCATGAACTAGTCATTACAGTGTGGTCTCTCACCATGATCCATGCCTTAATAGATTTATTTTTCATATATATATTCTCTTAAAATGTCATTACATCTATAAATTGAATAACATCATCCATCTCCAGAGAATCCCACACCAAATTTTCATGTGGTCAACTTTACAATGAAACCTCCATATTCATGGTGAAACCCATGATATTGGGGTGTATCTACATTAGAACTTATTGCTTCATAGCTTGACTGTTGTTAATTTACTTATGGTGTGGTCACATCCTTTATGGTTTATTCACTTATCCAACACTTCATTTCACTCTGACACTAAGTCCATTACATCATGATGTACACCATTGAATTTTGATGTTGTCTTCCATCACCCAACTTTATCTTTTTAGATTCAAATGAATCTCTTCACAAACTATCTCTTCTAAACACTATAATTAATCTAGAGTAGACACTTTATGTTTCATCATATCTTCCAAAAAATCTTGGATAATAAAACATTATTCAAGTAGGCTCCATATTTCTAACCCTCTTCATGATAGGATTACTTCACTTTGTCTTTTTAATTATTATATATAGTCACTCTGTTATCTCTAATTCTTCCTCATCATAACATCCTTTTATAGTATTCACATGAAATGTATATAAATATTTACCATTCACACCAAATATAATCTCTAGGAACAATAATTCATCATCAACTTCTTTCATGAATTAATTTTTCTCTATATCTTTGCACATTAACAAATCCAACATTAATCATTGTTAAAAAATATAATTCACAACCTTCTGTTTTAATATTCACTGCCTTTTGATTTTGTTAATAGTACCAACATAGATCCATATTTACCAATCCCAAATCTCAACTAAGATCAATTTTCGTATTTATAGTGCATTCATCCCACTCCCCATTCATAAATAAAATGTAAAGGGTTTATTTCTCCAAATATTTTTTTATTCTCTTGAAATTAAAACATGAAAAGTACAAGGGAATATTCACTAAATACTATTCTTTGTGTCCCCCAATATATATTGATGTTTTATTCTATTATCATTAAATTTCTTGGGGGTTTTATCCATAATTTGTTGTCCACATTTATCAACAAAATAATTTAATCAAAAGTTAAGAAGGAAATAAAATTCATACACTTCTTTTCTTTTTAGTCTTCTTGGAAATTTGCTGCTCGTTGGGACTACCTAAAACTCCCAATTTAGAGAGACTAAGATCCCCCTTTTTTCATATAACACCTTCATAGTCTATTTTAATTCCAAATATTTATGTCCTAAACTCTATGATTTTTCTATCACATACAGGCAATCTATAGAATCTTTTTAATCTCTTAACCACTTCTAAATAAAGTTTAACTCTATATACCATTCACACACCACACCTTTATCTATATATAGAATTTATAGAATTTTAATATTGAAACATCAATATTAATCCATAATTGACCACAAAAGTTGGATTTTTGGGAATTTAGAACTATATATCCGTATTTTACTAACATCACTTGTCAAAAAACAATTATATATTTTCATTTCAAGATCAAAACCTATTTTAATTGTATCTACATTCTTAATGATTTAATAAGGTGAATTAACCACTTATAAATAAGTAATAAATAAATATTCCAAGATTACTAAGTTAAAATTTGATGTTGGAAACATGAGACCTAGTAAAAAACAACAAGTTTTTCCTTGTTGTTCATGTAATTCCATAAGCACATAAAACTTAAGAAATTAAAAACTTAAATATTTATCTTTATAGGATATTAATCATACTTACATGAGATATTGAGGGAATAAAATAATAATTTTCCAAGTGAATGAGTCATACCATATGTTTTACTATTTTATACCACTTGTTATGATAAACTTGTGATACCACTTATAGTTCATGATTTTTCCTTATAGAGTGTGTCTCCTTCCTTTCAGAATGATACAATCATATTTTGAATCATCATCTTTCAAATCCTCAATTAATTTGGATTTAGAAACAATTATTATGTATGATATTCAACATGAGAGTAACATTTTCCAATTGATTTTTATATACTAAAAAATGATAAATCGACACAACATCATCAGATCTGAAAAAAACATGATATCCTCTATGAATGTCACTACTACATCATCAAGTAGTATTCCCTTTTGTTTAGAGATTGTTATAGTTCAATATGGATAGTTTTCCCTTGTTTATCATTATATTTGGCATGATACCATTTTCAAACCCAGATTAGGCCTTAACACCACTTAATTTTAGATATCAATACCGCTTCAATTACATGGAATTTTAAATTCAACAATATAACCCTTCAATTACTATAACCAAAATGTATTTTTCCTATTGTAAATTGAAATCACTATTTATTACTCTAACACTACATATTATTTCATATAGTGTATTGATGAAACTCTCATTTTAAAATGCATTCACCTCATGGATCATAAATCCCCCTTAAAACTACATCACTTTAATAATAAAACAAATCAATTAAGTTCAGGGAAATATGATTTCTTATAAAAAATTCTCAAGTAGAGGAATGTAGTTATTCTTGATGAAAAAACCCTTTGATTGAAACTCACTTTAAATCATTCATGGTGGTTATAATTTCAAAAACACTTATACTCACTTTACTATGGATATTTAATTTATAATTATCCCACATTATTGGATTTGTTATCACTTTCATTGTGGTATTAATCTCACTTTTGAATTTTTTCCACCAATGTCTTAAAAAATTTATCATTCTTTAGGATTCCTTTACTATAGGAGGTATCTTAGACAAGTTTTCTCTTATTCACATGTGGTATCATTTGTGAAACCACATAGCAATTTTTCGCTTTTATCCTCATGAAAATAATTTTTGACAACCTTGAATTTAATATCCCTTGGTATGACATTCTTCTTGATTCCATCCTTTATCTATTCAGCACCATAGAATTTATTTTTCTTCAATATTTTTCTTATGCCCTCACCAAGATAGTTCATATGGAAACATAGCCAATGGTGGATGTTTCAATTCTGTTTTCATTAATTTTTTAGTTCTTCAAACCTAGTAAAAATGTCTTTTGGTGTAATAACTCATTTTTCAATCAATATTTTCTTCTCATAACATATGCAAGAGGATTTTTTTCATGGAAAATCTTTTATATCCCTCATTAAAATTATTTCGATATATCAATGTTTAACACAAATAAATAATCTCTTGATAATTTTATACTCATGTGTTCACATATCTATTTAAATTTTATAAAAATTTTTCTTCTACCATTAATAAATTTAGTTTTTAGACACAATTACGAGGTTCATACCATGATTATAAAATAGTAGTTCATTATAGATACCTTCCTTTGAGATCCTATACATTGTAATTTATCATGAAATTTCCATATTATCACTAATTCTATAATTCCATCTTTGTAGAATCTACTATTTGATGTTACCATGATAGGAATCACCATATTTACTTTTGATAGTTTTAAACTTATTTCATAATTTTTAATATTAATGTCTTTATTCTTCATTTTGGTATCCATTTACTCTATATATGGGATATCTATAGATACATATTTTATCCTTCATTATTTTGTTATTTGATAAGGATGAAACAATAATTAATCTCCTTATAATCATTTATTCATTTTTAAACTCATATGCA
This sequence comes from Viscum album, assembly GCA_963277665.1. NCBI lineage: Eukaryota > Viridiplantae > Streptophyta > Magnoliopsida > Santalales > Viscaceae > Viscum > Viscum album. The sequence goes on along the minus strand of OY728138.1, from coordinate 630,906,908 downwards.
CATTCTCAAAGTAGATCACTTCATTATTTTATCTTTTCTAAAAATTTCATATGTTCTTCATTCAAGGACACCTATTATTGAATCAATATTTTTTTCTCTAATATTAAATATGTTATGAGAATATAATCTATCTCAATGTCAAATTCTAGTTTATCCACTTTTTCATATAAATTTTGTATCCCATCTTGATCCCAGCATGAAAAAAATCTAGATTCGTGAATTGAATTTATTAGTACATATTCAAATGCATCACCATCCATTTTAATCTATGTGGGAAAACTTTTACTTCAAGATTTATAAGAAATTTAACCAGTATCATTAACAACATATTTATGATTTGAATTAATCTCACTTACCTTATAGGGTGTTTACTCTTTCCTGAGAGTATTATTAATCCTGTTTCTCCCCTTTTTACTCTTGAAATTATGAAGTTATCATTAAATTTGTTCACTGATATCTCATCAACACCAGATTTTTAGTCCACATTTATGGTTGGATTTAAAACACTATTTTCATTCACTATTTTCCTATTTATTTATATTAGGAGATTCCATATATTTATTACCCTATCACAATAAATATTATTATTAAATACCTCCTTTGGTATAAATAAGTTTAATATATTTTTTTGTTTCTCTATAACCTGAAATGTTTCACTATGCTATCTCATATCACCATCTTTATATATATATATATATATATTCCATTAACTTATCACCAAAATCCTATAGAAACCAATATGTATCCTTTATATAGATATAAAAGTTAGCACCACTCAAAAAATATGCTTCGCAAAAGATTACATATAGAAACAAATCAAAAAATGGACACACCAGACTTAACATGAAATCAGAACCTCAAGGATTTGATACCACTTGTTAGAACCAAGATATATTAATGTACTTTAATAAGTGTTTGGGGGGGGGGGTGAGTCATGGTGTTTCCCAATTAAAATTATATTTTAACCCATTATCAATTATTTATACCATGTGAATAAAAAACAATCAATCTCTCTTACTACCATTATTTCTCAATGAATTAAATTATAAATTCAAAATTTTAGTCACAAAAGACAGTAGGATTTTACTTTATTCATCCATACAGGGCTATATTTAAGGAGAACACACCCCTAGTGTATCTTTATTCCAAAATAAAATACTATAGTAGTTTTTAGGAAACAATATTTAGGTTTTGGTCACTTTGAGACAAAAAGAATTTCATGTGTGTGATTTAGGTTGGCTCACTACCAACCAAAGGTCACCCACTTTTCTTATCCTCTATGATCATCTTTGAGAAGGTATTTCCAATTTAAACAAATAATGATATATTCAAGATTATTATGGATAGTGTGATAATTGTGCATTATAAATCTTGAATTTATTCTCTAATTAAATCTAAAACACTACAATTATTCTCCAAGGATTGATATAATCAAATTCTAAAAGAGATATTTGCTATGATGACCTGAAAAAACATCACTATAGGGGTGATAAATCCACCAAATCACGATTATTTCACAAGATAATAATATCATTTGTAATCATCTTTGAAAAATAATATATGTTAATAGAACTATTACTTTAATAATAATTCTTTCAATAAATTAAATATAATAACAGAACTTTGTATTTGGATTTACTCTCTTCTTATTTTATTATAATTATATATATTAATGGAATAAAATTCTCTCTATGACTCCTATAACATACAATACCGAAACATATGGATTTATAACCATTTGTTGAATGATTGGTATTAATTTAACTATTTTAAACCGCCAAGATTAATCCAAGTGCCCAAATGTTTAAATGTGGTCAAATAATATTAATGAAACTTATTAAATATCTCAAATATCAATTTGAATCTCCAAAATTTTGAACTCAAACTGAATCTTCATAAATATTTTAGAAACTGAATAATCATGGAATTCTGAACTAATTTGTGGTGTGATATATCTCAATTTTATATTGATTTCAATGTGAAGACCTCCATTATGGAATGATATTCAGTTAAACCAAAAATATACAAATTTCTTGTTATATATATTATAAAACTTCTAGAGGATGATGACATGATCTTATACATCTTCATAAATATCACCTTTATTACAATGTAATGATCATCCCCACAATGTAAGAATTTTATCTTCATACAACTAATATTTCATGTCTCTTTACCCAAAATGCACACCTCATGGAACAACAAACTTTTTTGAGTCATGATACTTCCTATCTCATATCCATACCACATATTATCATGGTGTGGCCTATGGTTTTATAACACTATTTGTTTTCCAACACCAAAAAAATATGAACTTATATTTCAATGCCCAGTTGTTATAGAGTGGCCTCTCCTGATGATAAATAGTTCATAAAATTTCTATTAATATGTAGTAACTCTTGTGGTGTGATTACCTGCTCCATGGGAGAATACATCATCCAACTCGAAACACACTTGCACCAAATTTTTATGGGGTCTACTTCATAGAATAACCTCTATATTCACAATGCAACCCATGATGTTTCTACATGATTAATTCAATACTTATCCCACCAAAAATGTCATGTTGCTCCGATTATTATGATGTGGTATCATCTATTATGTTATATTACCCATCCATAAATTTTGTTTACTATAATGTAGAACCCATTACAATATGATTTACACCATTGAGGCATAATGTGATATTCCTCAACCAAAATTCATCTTTTCAGATCTAAATGAATTTTTGTATGCACCAAATCCTCTAAACATATTAATTTATCAAGAATAAAAACTCTATACTTCATTATAAATTTCATCAATTATAGTATAATCCAATGTTCTTTATTCAAGCACCATGTTCCTAAGAATCATTATGATATGATTCTTTTACATTGTCATTTTCGATTTCCCCATGTAGTAAATATGGTAATTCTAATGCTTCATCACAAGATCTTCCATTTCCATTCTTCACATTCCATATATATCAATGTAATACTTCCTTCATCAATGATTATATTTATGTAGATGTATCCATAATAAAAATCCTTCAAGAATTACTATCTCTCTATTTCTTCTCATTTAAAAAAATATTTCCATCTATCACTATAAAAAAATCACTTGAAAAAACTATTGGTTGTAACACATTACACATACCAACTCTAGAAATCGACTGAAAAATCATTTCTACTTGGTTATACCAAAACAAATAAAAAATATCCCAATATTAAAGACCGATTAACATAAAAAATATACTTTTCAAAATACATATGTCATCCTGATACTGTTATCAAATTCAAAGATTACTAGAAACTGAGATTAATATCACCAAACCTCCTTACTCAATGGGGTCTTATCCCATTCAACAATTGAAACCAAGATAATTATTCACACCTATAACTATAAATGTTATTTTTAAAATCCCATACTAAGACAACCCTACTCTTTATTACACATAAATTAATGATTTATTAAATAAATGTACACACAATACAACCCAGAAGATCGATATGGATAGTTTCTCTAGGAATTAGGTAAATTAAATAACAACCTAAAAGAGTTAATATATAATATTTATTTAAAACTTCCTTTACATAATCATATTATTCCTTAGTACTTAAAATTACATGGGATAACATAGGGACATACATAAGAAAGGGGTGTGGTATAAAGACCAGTAAGGGAATAAACATGGAATAACATGAATAAATTTATAAATGTCATATAGTAGGTATATAAGTGTGGAATAAAATGAGTGATATTCATAATAATTAACAATGAGGCATGATATAACATGATAATCATAAAGGAAACACGGGAAATGTGAGTAAAACTTAAAAAAATTCATAATAAACATTGGTCAAGGATAACTGCGAATACATGATGATGTAAAAAGTCAAATGATGGTTTATGTTCAATCCCTAATCCCTTTTGTGATGTCTCATGAGTCTAAAACATTACCAAATTCATTGTAGCACTATATAATTTTGGGCGCACCCGTCACTTTCATTTCATTCTCATACTTAAGTGTGCCACAAAGATCATACAACATGGATTCATCCATCATCATATTTTATTAAAAAAAGTAAGGACTATGGAATAAATAAATTTAAGTCACCAATCAAGAATTATTAGTTCATAAATGTGAACACTATTGATAGTAAATGGGTATGAGTATTCACTACATAATTGTTTGGCATGGAAAATCACAGTAAAATTTTAGGAGCATAACTAGGGAGTATGAATGTTCATGGCAGGTCCTTATGAGAGTGAAAGGGGTATCAAAAAAATATATACATAAAATTTTTAGTAATGGGGTTATTGAATAACAAACTCTAACAATAGAAATTAAGATAAAAGATATAAGATAAAGAAGATACTTGAATAAAGAGGAGTAGAAGAGGACCCCTTACCTTGAAAGTGTGATTCAAAATGCCTAGGAGAAGCTTCATGATAGCTTGGGGGAACCTTGGGAGGACTCTAGAGAAGTTATGTCAGAGTAATTATGTTCTAAAATAATTTTTAGTGAAGAGAAATGTGATATTGGGTGGGTCTACATAGGAAAGGAATGAGAGAATTCTTTATTATTTCTCGAAATTAGATTTGGAAAATATATAATAAAACAACAAAAACCACAAACCTTACTGTGGGTGTTGCCCATCGTTTTTGAAAAAGGAAAATGGTTTCAATATTTTATAAGGAAAATGTCTGAAATTATTAAAATAATACCATTCATGATGTGGAAGTGAGTCATATTTATAATGAAATTATTTGAAAACCTTAAAATATATTACAGGTTTTGGAGGATTCATAAAAGATTTATAAAATTATTAAAATAAAATTAATACTATATTATATTAAATTTAAAACATATATTTGGTCTTGGATACCCATTATATCATTTATTACTTTATTTTTGGGTCATTATGATTTCATAATACACACTGTATATTTATACCGCATTTAATTTTTACCCTAAAATTTGACTGTCTCAGAAAATTATAAAAAATTAACACTAGGATAATTTAAAAATTCTAATTTAAAAAATTATATTCTTTTTATCAAATTAATTTTCCAAATATATGATTTTTTACTTTTAGAATAGAATCAACATTTATTGAGAAATGTTGTGTTTTTTGACAATAACATTTATTGAACCCTTATAAAAAAACACATTTGATTTCATAAAATTTATATTATAATCTATATTTAGTAAATATTTTTTAATAATAATATTTTATTAAAATATTACTTATTTAAAAGATCCAGTAATTAATCAAAATTAACATCTTAATTGAAATTGAATATTAATTAAAAATAAAATTTATGTTTTATTTTATAAAAATAAAAATCATTTATAAAATAATGATAATAAGTAAATATAAAAATTATTATATTGAAAATAATATATACATATTCATATTATTATGGTCTTGATACATAAACACTTAATACACTAGAAAACTCCCTAAGGGTAAGGTGCGCGATGGTGAGATTTTCATGGGGTGGTTCAACATACATGGTATGAGGCGTGATATCAATGAGATTGAATATATCCCATAAAAGGTTTGTCTCATGATTAAGTTGTTGGATCTTAGCTTAGGATTTTTTAAGGGAAAAGACCAGTGTTACTGTCAAACTTTTATGCTCTGATAAATGGGTTTCATAGGGTACGATCCAATTGGTTTAGGGCATAACTTCCTTTGTATGTGTGAAATGGATTTATCAAAACACTATATTTATACTAATTATTTAACCACTATTAAACGAATATATTATTAGTGGTAATTATACTTAAAGGTATTTTAAATATTATTAGATATAATTAAACCAAATAAATTCATTTTTATTATATATACATAATATATAATAATGAATTAAATTAAATCACAAGGGAAAATTTATTTATAAAATTTTAGGTCTTTATAATCTTCCCCCTTATGGAATTTCACCCTTGAAATTTTAATTTCCCAAGCTAAAATATATGGGGGTAATTCTATTTCATCAACTCCATTAATTACCACATCGCTTCTTAAATCTTGTGGTTTCTCCATAGCACTTTGTCTAGGTGCATTGTCTTATTTTTTAGAACTTTGTCTCTACAATATAAGATCTTCACCGACAACTCCTCATATGAGAGATCATTATCCCACAATACCTCCATGGGATTGAGTACATGTGAGTGGTATAGTATGTACTTCCCCAAGAGAGATATGTGGAATAAATCATGTACTTTTCATAAATTAGGAGGATGTTATAGTTGACAGGCCACCACTCCAATAAGATCAAGGATCTCAAAGGGGCCGATGTATCTTGGACTAAGCTTTGACTTCATCCCAAATACCATGATGTTATTCCATGAGGATATGTGGAGGAATACCATGTGTCGGACCTCAAACTCTAGGTCTTGTCCACAATGGTCCTAATAGCTATTTTTTTTGAATATAAGAATCTTTGATGTGATGCTGAATGGTTTTGACCCTTTCCACCATCTCCCAACCATTTTAGGACCTAAGATCTTGCATTCCCTGAATTCATCCCAATATGAAGGTGTTCTACAATTATTACGATAAATTGATTTTTAGGGAGCAATATGGATACTTGAGTGGAAACTATTATTGTATGAGAACTCAACCAGATTAAGATATTGATCCCATCCTCCTTTGAAGTCAGTTGAGAATGATCTCAACATATCCTCAAGTGTTCGAATATTTTGCTAATAATTTCACCCGATTTGAGGGTGATAATCCATGTTTATGTTCAACTCAGTATTTATATAATGTTGGAGACTCTTCTAGAGCAAAGAGGTAAATATTGGATCTCAATCATATATAATCAACAGTGGTATTCTATACAAATTTTGCACTTCTCCAATGTATATCCTTGAAAGTTTATCGAGTGAAAAGTCCTCTCAAATCACAATCACGTGATCAGTCATTGTCAGATGATCCACCACATCCCATATAACATTATTTCCTCTTGATGTCTTCAGAATACCGATGATAAAGTCTATTGTGATGTTTTACCATTTCCATGTAGGTAAGGGTAATATTTGCATAATTCTCTTTTATTTAATCTTGTCCACATTCACTTGCTGGTATACAAGACATTTGGATGTATATTCCACAATATCCTTCTTTATATTGTCCCAAAAAAGTTCTCTTAGTGATCTTGATATATATTTGTGCTTATGGAGTGGATGGAGATGATCAAACAATGTGGATCATCCAACAACTCCTTATTTAACATAGGATTTTATAGTACACATAGTTGTGAACCAAATCTGAAAACTTCATCTTCATTAACATTGAACTCCAATTATTTTCATTTTATTATAGTTTTCACATTTTTAAGAATCCCCACATCACCTCTTTGATCATCCTTTATGTTCTCCAGAAGGGACAATTGAGAAATCATTTGTGAACATATTGATGATGTTAATTACTTTTTGATTCCCATGTCCATCCTTTTTTCAGTCTAAGAAGACTGGATAGTTATAAATTTTTATCAATGATAAAATTTCATGATATGTTATACTTAAAGGATCTTCTACTTTATTCTCTTTTCTAGGATGATAGTGGATTGAGTTGTTATAGTCCTTGAGAAAATCTAACCATATTAATTGGTGAATATTCATCTCTTTATGTATGAATATATACTTGAGGATTTTGTGATCCATATATATTCCACACATCACTCCAAAGATATAATTTTGACATATTTTCAATGGAAATATCATTGCATCCTACTCTAGATCATGCATTGGGTAGTTATGTTCATGATACATTAATTTCCTTGATACATAGGACATCAATTTTTCATTTTTCATTAACACATAGCCCGATCCCTTCTTCAAATCATCGCTAAATACCATGAAAAGGCCTCCACTCATGGTTAGTATGATTACAAATACAATTACGATCCTAGTTTTCTATTACTTGAAGATCTATTCAAATTATTCATTCTAAAAAAACTCGAATCCCTTCCGAGTTAGCTTGGTTACAGGGTTTGACAATACTAATAAATTTATAAAAAATTGATGACAGTACCCAGATAATACAAGGGAACTACATATTTTTTTCAAAGATGTTTGACTCATAAATCCTTCAACTACTTATTTATTTAAATGATCTATAGATATCATTTTACTTGTGATAATATTCTCCAATAATGAAACTTATTTCAACTAGAACTCACATTTGTTGTACTTTGGATAAAGCTTCTCCTTTTTATTGTCTTTATGGTAGTGCTCAGAAGCTCCTCATGCTCTTACTTTCTTGTAGAGTATATTAGAATATCATCTATAAAGACCACCATAAATTCTTTTGATATAATATTTAAAGAAACTAATCATCAAGTCCTTGATTTTTTTGGATCATTAGTGAGTATAAATGGAATTACTATGAACTCACAATGCCCATACCTTGTACGAAAAGCAGTCTTGAGGATTTCCTCCTTCTTCAAAATAACATGGTAATACCTCAACCCAAGGTTCACCTTGGGGAATTATTGGGCTCAACATAGTTGATCGAACAATTTATAATTATATGGAATATTATACTTGTTCGTTATCATGATCTCATTTGACTCACGATAAACAATGAAAAGGTTAATTGACATATCCTTCTTCTTGATGAAGAGGATGGGTTCCCCCTAAGGTGAATCACTTGTGTATATGAAACCTTTATATAGAAACTCCGGTCGTTGTTTCTTCAGCTACTCAAGTTCCAAAATAGCCTTTCTATATAGAGTCTTGGATAATGGAAACTCCACAGGTATAACATTGATTGAAAATTCAACCTCTCAACTTATAGGAAGACTAGGATATTCTTTGGGGAAACACTTCTGTGTATTTTCTCATAATGGGAATGTCTTCAAGGGTGATCCGTTCCATTGAATAAATCATTTTATCTAGATATGATTTCTCAAAGGGAAATAATATCTATTATTAAGATTTTGGTGATAAAGAATATTAATCTATATCCATGTATTTGTATATAATTAGAGGACGATTTGTGATATTGATATTATTTCTTTCTCATGGAAATTTATGTTGTCTCTATATAGTGAAAGAAAATTCATACATAGAATTGCATCAAATTCCACCAAATGGAGTGTCACAAAGTTATATGGGAAGTTCAAAATGAAAATTTGGATAGGGGAGGAGTTATGGACTTGGGATGAAATAATTGATCCATGAGTTTTTTTCGCCGATATATCCACTTCCATGTTTTATGGTGGTGTTTGAATTGTTCTTATAAACTTTTATGATATGAAGGAATGTATAGAACTAGAATAAAAAATTAAATTCATTATTCTTGAACGAATAACTAGAATACCTATGAACACTTCATTTTTTTGACCCACATTAGAATATGTGATATCATAAACACAAGCATGATACCTTGGAGGTTTCTAGTTTTCTCCAAATACCCTTGTCTTAGTGCATTTCTTTTCAAAGTGTCCTGGTTCCATGCAGCTGAAATAATGAACAATGGGATGAGGGTTTACTAGAGAATTCCTTTCCTCCATCTCATTTGTTGTATTATCCCATCAAAAATTTCTAGCTAGGGTTCCTTCCTTCCAACACCTAAAGCATTTCCTCATTCCCATGAGTAAATATCCTAGGTGCTTCTTTCTGCACTTTTGAAATGTAGGATGTTGAAATTTCTTAGCACCATTATATTTCTCCATTGGACTGCCAAAATTAAACTCCACTTTCCTCTTATTATCCTCATGATACCCTTGAGATTATTTGATCTCTATTTTGACTTTGAGGGAACATCATACATTTTCCTCATAGATATAAATTTTTCAAATTTCTAGGGATTTTTATAGAATATGTTTTATCCCACCAAATAAGTTTCCAACCTTTCATTTAAGGGTAAATTAAAATCCATATTCTATCATGAAAGTATTTTGAATTTTTACTCGTACCACTTGATATATTTGTTGTATTTTTTATTAAGGGAAATGAATTCCCTTTCCATTTTAATTCAGAGTGTGTGAGGAAAATATTTATCGATTTGTTTTCTAGAATTCCTTCCACCCCCTCATTTTGATCTATTCATCAAGATCTATATTATTGATCAATGTACACCACTTATTAGATTCTCCCTTAATATGATAAATATCTAGTAGAACCTTTTATTTCTGAGAGCATTAAGGGATTGATAAGATCTTCTCAATGGAGTTGATTTGTTGTTCTATGATTAGTGGATCATAAGATCCTTTGAATGCCAGAGGCCATTTTCAAATAAATGTCTCAATTTTAGCTTATTATTTTTTTGTGGGATTTGGGTACTCCTCCTAATTTGGGTTTCAATTCAGAACCTAATTCAGTTGAGAGAGTATCTTTATAATGTTCTTGATTCCTGCTCCCATCGGGTTGAGAATCTTGATCAGGCAGTCATCCAATTTCCCTTCACATTGGTTTATTACCTGATTCCTCATATTTCCATCCATCAGATAGAATAAAGAAGAAATTAAGGGTGAATATTTCTAAAATATTAAAAACATAAATGATAATCCAATTAAATTAAAGGGATAACATATAAATTACCTGAATTTCTTCAATATAAAAATTTCTAGGCCTCAATATATTTTATCCACAATCTATTTCTTAACATAGACTATTATGAGAATATTTTATTCCATTTAGAATGGTTCATATTGGGATTATGGATTTACCAAAGAATATCCCATGGTAGTGTAAAACTAGGTTTGCAGCAATACCCTTTATTATGCACCAGTTCCCGATCAAGTCTAGTTCAATGTGGTGTTTTCAGGTTTTATCCCTATGTAAATCTATGCCAGAACCACATCCACTTGTAGTATCCATATAGGGATGTATATTATTGATAAAACACTTACTATATGAATTTAAAAAATTTATGAATGTTTTTATATACTTATTTTTATCCCTAACTCTTTCTCTATAGTTTTATAATCCTAATCCCAAAAATAACTAACCTTTTCCTTTGATACCAACTATGAAAACCCTATTATTTATTACACATAAATTCATGATTTATTCTATAAAAGTAAAAATAATAAAACCCAAAATATCGAGAAGTGTAGTGTTTTTGAGAGTTAGGTTCATTAAATAATAACTTAAGATAGCGAATACATCATCTTTATTGAAAACTTCCTTAACATGATTATATAATTTCTTTTTACTTAAAAATACATGGGATAACATGGGGAGACACCTAATAAATGAGTGAGATATAAATCCTAGTAAGGTAATAAATATATAATAACATGAAAAAAGTAATACATTTTATACAATGGGTATATTGATGTGGAATAAAATGAGTGAGAACCATAAACATGAACAATGAGGCATAATATGACATGATAATCATAAAGGCAACATGGGGAATGTGGCAACAATATAAAACACAACATCATAAACATTGGTCAAGGATAACTGTGAAGAAATCATGATGGAAAAATTCTCATGATGTATCAAGTTCAAATAATAATCCATTTAATGATGTATCATGAGAATAAAACATTATTTAATGCATTGGAGTACTATATAATTTCAGGTGCACCCATCACTTTCATTTTATTTTCATGATTAAGTGTGGAAAAAATATAATAAAAATGGATTCATTCACAATAATATTTTATTCCATGAAAAAAGATTTTGGAATACATAAATTTAAGTCCCTAATAAATAGTTATAAGTTCAAAAAGTTTAACAGGATTGATAGGAAATGGGTATGTGTATTCACTACACAATTGTTTGACATGGAAAATCGTGGTAAAATTTCGACAGCATAATAGGGGTGTATGAATGTTCATGGGAGGTCCTGATGAGAGTGAAAGGGGTATATCATGATTGATAAATAAAATTTATAGAGGAGGTATATGGAAATACATACACCGAAATTATTAAATGAATATACAATACATAATATAAATAAGATACTTGAATAAAGAGGAGTAGGAGATGATCCCTTACCTTGAGAGTGTGATTCCAAATGCTTGGGAGGATATTATTTAGAGCACATGGAACCTTGAGAGGAATCTAAAGACGTGAGGGAAGATTAATTACATTATCCAAGTGTTTTTAGTGAAGTTAAATGGGATCTTTGGTGGGTTTATATAGGAAATTAGTGGGGATTCTTTATTATTTATCAAACATAGGTCTTGGACTCTATAATAAAATAAAAAAATCCTTCCCATTGTTATTCACCTGGTTTCTTCTAAAGGGGAGGGGTTTTCATTATTTTATAAGACCTGGGAAAAAATTATTATAATAATACCCTTACTGATGTGGAAGTGAGTCATGTTTAAAAGATACAATTTTAAAACCTTAAAATATATTATAGGTTTTTGAGGATTCATAATGTATTTATAAAATTAATGAAATAAACTTAATATTACATTATTTTAAAGGAAAAAAATAGATTTGTTCTTGGATTTATAGTAATTATTACATAATTTTTGGGTCATTATGATGTCATAATTTACACTGTATATTTATATTATATTTATGTTCTACCAGAAAATTTGACTATCTCATAAAATTAGGAAAAATTATCCACAACCTAATATTGAAATGTTGATTAAAAAAATAATGTTTGTTTTATAAATATAATTTTCTAAATATATTAGCTTTCACTTTTAATATAGAATCGACATTTATTGAGAAATGTAGGGTTTTTTGACAATTTTTTTGAATCATTATTAAAAAAATAAAATTGACTTCATAAAAAGTATATGATCATTTGTATTTAATAAAAAGTATTTAATAATAATATTTTATTAAAATAATATTTATTTTAAAAATAAAATAATTCATAAAAATAAATGATCTAAATGAAATTGAATACAAATTAAAAATATAATTTTTTTTATTGTATCAAAATAAAAATTGTTTATAAAGTAATAATAAGAAGTAAATATAAAAAATTTTCTATTAAAAATGAAATGTAAATATTCATATTGTTATGTTCATGATAAATATCCCTTTAATAAACTAGAAAACACCCAAAGGGTAAGGTTCACAATGGTGATAATTTCATGGGGTGGTTCGACATACATGGTTTGGGCTTTGATCTTGATTAACTTGAACTTCTCTCGTAAACAGTTTCAATCATGCTTAAGTTTTTAGATCTCAACATGGTTTTGATCAAGGGAAAATTCCAGTGATGATATCTCCATTGGAAGCTTTGATAAATGCGCTTCATAGTGTACGATCATATAGGTTGAGGCCATCACTTACTTTGTCTATATCAAATGGATTTTTCAAAAAGTTTATTTATAAAAATTATTTGTAAAGACTATGAAATTCTGTATAATTGTTTTTAATTATATGGAATTATTTTCAGACTGAAAAAATTGATGGCGCATGATTCTGAGGCCCGGACTGACCAGAATGATCCATAAAAAAATGTTAAGAATTAAATAGCGCGAGTGAGAAATTTTCTTGAAAAAGTAGATTAAATCTTAAATGGGAGCCCGTATCAGAAATCTGAAGGCACTATTGCATTTAGGATGGTGGGTTAACCCTATGTGTGACTTATGTTTAGTTGGCACGTGCCTCTAGTGAGAAAATCCAAAAAATGTTATAACCATAAATAAAATAATTAAATAAGATTATTTTATTTTACAAATGCTTATAACTCACAAACTATGACTCAGATTAAAAATCCAGGACCACTGTTGAACTCATGAGGGTATTATCTCCTTAGGCAGATCCTAACATTGACCGGCGTGGGCCAACAGTGGAAGTTAGTTTTTGGTCATAAAAAAATAATTAAGTAACAATTATTTTATTGACAAATATTTATAACTCACAAACGGTTACTCGGATTGGTTATCCGAGAGTATCATTGAACTAGTGAGGGTTTGTTCTCTTTATACGGAGTCGAAACTCGACTGGCATGGGTCGAGGGTGACTGTTAATAATTTTTTAAACATTTTTTATTGTATGTTTAGTAAATGTGTGAGAAGAGATTTTTATCTTTTGAACCGGTGCATGGATTATAAATCCAAGGGCACCGTTGAATTCACCGTGCCAAGATTTTCTTAGGCAAAGATTAACTTCAACCATCAAGGGTTGGATGAGAAAGTTAATTTTTGGACTTAAAAAAAAACTACATGAGTTATTTTATTCTATTCTCACCATTGAGGAGTGTATGGAAGGAACACGGTGTAACATCAATCTTGAATGGAAGTCATTTAATGATATGACGCTTGGGTTGTGTAACCATGACGTTCGTTGAAATAATGGAACATTAATTTTGATTCATTAATGAACCGCATTAATGAAATGAAATGTGGGTGGTTCCCTATCTTCTATTTAAACAAAGCTTGGGCATGAGTTTTGTGGAATCACAAGAGAAATTTATGATAAAATTATAGAGATGTCATCCACCAATTTAGAATGGAGCATTGAACTGGAAAACAACAGGCAAGGATGAGCGCCAACGAACACAAGTTCTTCTCCCACATCCTCAGCATCTTCCACCATTTCCAGGTAGGGGTTTGTCTTGATTTATTTCTAACAGTTTTATGTTTCATATACTACTAATGATTTCTAACCCTTACCTTGTTATAACACTAACATGGAGGGAATGTGGCGAATTGAACAAGGCCTAGACCCTCCGCCAACATTACATTGATTGTGTTCTTTGTGGACGACTGACCAATACAACGAAAAGATGAAACCAGGGACCAAAGAGTGATAGAGACATCCCGAAAGGTCTGTAGGGGTAGTCAGGAAGGAAAACAGACCACTGGGGCTTCACCGATGGCATGCGGAAGCACTTCTGGCATAGTGACACCGATGACGGCTGGCTCTCGCCGGCGGTGAGAAGTTGGCTGCACCCAAAGGCGCCGTGACGGATGAAGGGGGAAACCGTCCATCATTGGTTGCATTGAAGTGGGAAGCACACCAAGATAGTGCGCTATAGAGGAGGGCTGTGGCTCTGAGTTGTGGCTGAGGGCAGACCCGCTCCCCGCAGGTCCCGTATATGATAGGTCCACATGTACCGACAAGGTGGAGCAACGCCAACTAGCAACACTGATGTTGAATACCTGAACAGACTTGTCTTTTCGAGAGGGGAGAGGACCCACATGCCTTATTGGAAGGCCGTGCCCAGCCAGCGGGCCGGGTTGGTCTTGCGGCCTAGCGGGCTACACCCATCTAGGTGGACCGGTCCGGTCCCACGACCTAGTGGGCTGAGCCAACAGCCCAGCGGGCCTTGCCCAGGGCCTAGCCCCTTCGGGACATGCCTAGCCGAATTGGGCCATGAACAACCAAACCGAGCTGAGCCCAGCCCCTTTGGACCGGGCCCAGTGGGCCGGGATGGATCTGTCTGACCGGGTTAGACCAGACCCAGACCCACTTACGACCCCGTTTAGATTACGAGGCTATATATCCTAAACCAAACTTCCGTTTAAAAAACTGTCTACGACACTATAACCCTTAGGAATAAGTGGTTCTTTTGAGATACTCTACATGGGTTTTGTAGAAATTTGGAATATGTACGGGTTGGATCAGTCTCAAATCTAACCGAGCCCCTGGCGCTGAAATGTTTATAACTTACAGAACGAGCTACCGATGGACGCACTGTCTTTTGCATTGGAACTCTTATGACATGGTAGTTCATCAGGTTTCTTCTTCGTGAGACTTCATGGCAGTGGAAATAAGATTGATGGATTTGGGATAGGATCCTATGGAATCAAGGGTACTAAGTGTTGGAATCCAGTGGCAGGCTATAACGTGAAGAAAGAATAACGATCCTCTATGGGTCTTCACCTAGGGATGCTCTGTGGGTATGCACCTAGCGATCCTCTATGGGTCTGCACCTAGATATCCTCTGTGAATCTGCACCTAACAATCCTTTATGCATCTTCACCTAGTGATCCTCGGTGGGTTTTCACCTAGAGATCCTCTGTGGGTTTGCACCTAGAGATCCTCCATGGGTCTGCACCTAGTGATCCTCTGTGGGTCTGCACCTATCGATCATTCTTGGGTCATCCACTTGTGATCCTCCTTGGGTCAGTTCCTAGTGATCCTTTATGGGTCAGAACCTAGTGTTCCTTTGTGGTCTAGCACCTTGAGACCTTGTGTGGTATAGAATCAAAATCCTATCTATAGAATAATATTATCTATCTTTATGACTAATCTTCTTTATTCATGTTCTTTAAGTTATATACCTAGTTTGAGATGAGTCTTTCATTGTGCTTTGTGATTTAGATCATGAATTATGGATTTTTATTTGTGGAACTCTAGGAGACCGTTGGGGGTCTTGGGGCCCCAATTGGGTATTGTTATACTCACCCCTGCATAGGCTTCACCCACAACTTGTTGTGTCTTGTGCAAACGATAGACAACTTTAACTGAGGTTAGGGAGCCAGGAATTGACAGTGCACAGAGGTGACTGGTTGATATAGAGAGCCACAATGATGAGATAAACCTACCCTTCCAGTGCTAGATGCCAACCCCTGGCCTATGGAAGGCAGGCTTGGGGTAGTCATAACAGGAGTTTTGGGGGATGGTTCATGATAAAGTGGTATCAAATGAGTCGGTTCAGGTGAAGAACTAAGACTCTGATCTTCTCAGTGGGGAAATAGTTTTAAGTGTCTTGAGTATGGTTTTCAGTTTGGGGAGTCCAGTGTTGGTGCGGCAGATGACGTATCCATACACCAGGACCCAGCGCTCTAATTTCCGACTCAATCCATGAAAACACTGATTGCTTGTGTTTTTGAAAATGTTTTTCTTTTGATCTCTTTTGAGTTAGCTTACTAGGTATAACATATTTATCATTGTTCATCTTGATTCTCTTTCAAGATGGATCTACATAGATAGCTAGCTCGAATTTCAATGTGTGACCATGAGGATTGTCCATAGAGTGATGAGGCTTCAGTACAAGGATTGTTTCCCGAGACGATACCTTCGGGCAGTGTCCCAGTGATACCACTGCTTGTTGGTCAGCAGTTACTACTGGCACTACCGGTAGAGGAAACATGTAGGCTCAGTGCCTTACATGAGTTTTAGTGATAAATACCTATTAGATTCTAAGGTGATCCTAACTCACAGGCAGCTAAGTACAGGCTTGAGGTGGTGACCGAGTTTCCATCTAGATAGGGCACCATTAGATCAGATGGTAGTATTTTATGTAAGCATTATATGTGGATCAATAGGGTGATGACATGGTTTATATTACCCCTATCTTATTATGAGGTGACTTTTCCATGGACATATCTTGAGAAACTTTTTAATAGAATATGTCTCTTTCTATAAAAAGATGAGGGGTATGTGTTCCCAAGAGCTTTTACAGCTTTGGCAGGACAACATGTCATTATCTGAGTATTCATAGAGGTGTACCAACCATTCCATGTACTCGATGAATACGACACGATCAATAATTCAAGGATTAAACCTCCGAGCGAGATGTGTTTAGAGATATCCGAGCCAACACTATTCCTCTTTGTATTCCTACTTATGTTAGGATGCTAGAGAGAACCTTAGTGGTTGAAATTTCTCTGGATGAGCAGATAAAGCATGTGAATGTTATAAGTGGGAAAGAAGGAAACCGAAATCAGTCTCAAAGACTTAGACATATAAAATGTTTCGGGAAGAGGAAGTGAGAGGGACATATAAATCTATAGGGAAACAGATGTGGAAGAGGAGCTTGGAGAGCAGTAGAAGGTGTTATATGTTTCAACATGTTACAACCATCACCCCAATGTGGTCCCCACTGGGCTCAGGGAGCTGGAGGATAGGGGAATGGGGTAACTACATATGGTCAAGGAGTATGACGCAATGGCTCCAGAAATGATTCTAGGTATGGTCTGTGTATACTACTATTTTCTGTATTAATAGAAATAAACACTAATCAAACCTTCTTTTCACAAATCTTGTTCAAACCTACAGTTTCTGGTTAAACTATTGAATTGATCCTTACGTCTAAAGATACCTATGGGAGGAGACCCTATAATTAAACTTATGCCGATGGTGCAATCTGACCCTTGAGGTGAGAGTTTTGGTTGGAACCACTTGGTGAAAGCATCGAGGACTTACGACATTATTTTGGGTATGGACTAGTCATCCACAATTCATGCTCAAATTAACTATTTTAGGAAAAAAATGATGAGGTATGTCCGAGCATTGGAATGGGGTTTTCCATGGTTGGAAAGAAAGGAAACCCATACACGAGATAAACTCATGCATAGGAGGGTGTGGCCAATCACTCCTAAGTTGGCCAGCCTTACCCTCATGGAGGTGAATGTTTTGAGTTTTCAGTTCCCAACGGTAGTGGAGGAGTGAAAAAACATCCTTTCAAAAGATGTTTCTAGGATTACATCCCTACAGGGGGAGGGAATCCTGTATTTTTCTACGCCCCAAGTTGGCACCAATATCATCATCAGTATATCATAGGGATTTCTTATAGCTTTTCAAGTAGGGGGCATAGGTGGAGGACTTGTATAGGAAGGGCTTAGTAAGAACCAGTGTTCGAGGTTATGTGTGGAATACTGACACCTTAACCAAGTGGAAGTGGAGAGAGAGTACCCACTACCACATGGTCGATTGGCACATCAATCATTTAAATGTGGTAGCCTTTCACATAGATAGAAATGTTCCCATAGTCTTTTTAGCTGTTGAGACAATGATAATGGTTGGAGTTCCTCGAGGACTGTGAATTCGAGATAGTATACACTTCTAGGGAGGGGAACTTGGTGGTAGAAGCACTCAACAGGAGGTCTGGTTTACAGTTTCTGAGTGAGGAAACATAATATCTATCCTTTTTGCAATTATCCTTTGTGGATAGTGATAGAGCAGCTTACCTACAGTTTATGACAGTCACTCCCCCACTCCTTTAACGAGTCATGGAGGCACAACTTGTAGATGTTGACTGTGAGGCCTGACAAGCTCAAATATCCTTAGGACAGGATCTTGATGAATTTTGAATAGGTGGGGATCACATCACCCTTTTCAGAGGACACACCATAATACCCATGACATTACAAGAGTAGGTGTCGAGGGAATTCCATAAATTCACATTGGAAGTACATATTGGTGTGGCGAAGATGTACCAGGACCTCCGTCGTCAGTTCTGGTTTCCAAGGATGAAGAAAGTGGTGGAAGAGTTTGTTTCACAATGCCTCACTTTTAAGAAAGTGAGAGCTAAGAATCAGGTTCCAACATTCTTGATCACAACTTTTACCCCCAGATAGATGATCCGTCAGAGAATACCATACAGACCTTGTAAGTCATGCTTCATTCTAGTGTCCTGGATTTTGGTCACAGTTGGAAGGATCACCTACAAATGGTAGAGTTTGCATACAACAATAGCTGTCACTCTATTGTTGGCATGGAACCATTTGATTCCTTTTACAGAAAGTTATATAGATCACCTCTATGCTGGACAGACCTAGGGGAGTCAGTACTCATGGGTCTAGAGTTGATATGGGCTACCACTGAGAAGGTGCAGATTATCCAGGAGCGGATGAAGGTTACACAGAGAAGGAATAAGTCTTATACCGACAAGATACGATGACTCTTGGAGTTAGAGTGGGGAGTCCATGTCTTCTTACAGGTCTCACCCTGACGAGGATTGCAATGATTTTTCTCGGGTGATAAGATATCTCTGAGGTTCATTGGACCTTTCAAGATCCTCAACAGAGTAGGCAAGGTGGAATACCACTTGGCTCTTCCCCCACAGATGCACCAGATGCATAATGTTTTCCATGTGTCATAGCTGAGGAGGTATGTTTATAATCCATCACATGTTATCGAATAGGGAAATATGGACATTGATGATAGCGAGCTGTTCACGGAGTTCCTAGTGGAGATAGAGGATCGACAGGAGTAGATACTTTATGGGTAGTCAATTCGTCTGGTGTAAGTTCAGTGGAAGCATGAGAACCTCTGGAAGAGCACATGAGAGTGGGAGGCTCAGATACATGATCAGTACCCCCATTTCTTTCCATAGTTTTATTGTGGCTTTATAGGAAGTAAATCCCTAATGTGGGGAGTATTTAAAGACTTTTAAATTCTGTGGAATGTTGTTAATTATATGGAATTATTACGAGACTAAAAAAATTGACCGCACATTATTTTGAGGCCTGGAGTTCCCAGAATGATCCATTGAAAAATATTAAGACTTAAATAGAATGTGTGTACAGTTTTCCTGAAGAAGTGGAAAAACTCTTAAATGAGTACCCAGATTAGAAATCTAAGGGCACCATTGCATTCAGGATGGTGGTTTTACCATAGGCGTGACTTAAGTTTAGTCAGCGCAGGCCTCCAGTGAGAAAACCCAAAAATTACATAACCATAAATAAAATAATTAAATAAAATTATTCTATTTTCAAATGCTTATAACTCACAGAGGGTGAGTCAGATTAAAAATATGAGACGACCACTAAATTCGTTAGGGTATTCTCTCCTTAGGCAGATCCTAATATAGATCGGTGCATGCCAACAGTGAAAGAAAGATTTTGGCCATAAATAAAATAATTATGTCACAATTATTTTATTGAAAAATACTTGTCACTCCTAAATGGTAACTCAGAATGGATATACGAGAGTACCATTGAGATCATGAGGGTGTTTTCCCTTTAGGTGGATCCTAACCTTGACAGCATGGGTCAAGGGTGACTGTTACTTATTTTTTGAACTTTTTATAAGGTACTTTCAGTAAACATGGAATGGATATTTCCATCTTTTGAACCATTTCTTGGATAAAAAATACAAGGGAACTGTTGTATTCGTAGTGCCAGGATTCACTTAGGCGAAGATTTACATCGACCGACAAGGGTCAGATAAAAAATTTAATTCTTGGAATTTACAAAAAAATAAAAAAATTACTCCATGAGTTATTTTATTCTTTTCTCACTATTGAGAAGTTAATGGTGGGACCACAGTGTAATGTCAGGCTTTAATGGAAGTCATTTAATGACACGAACTTTTGGTTGCGTAACCATGACATTCGTTGAATTAATGGGACATTAATTGTGGTTCCTTAATGAATCACATTAATAAAATGCAATGTGGGTGGTTCCCTCTTTTCTATTTAAACAAATCTTGGGCATGGGATTTGGGGACTCATGAGAGGAACCTATGATGAAATGCTGATGACGTATTCAACCAACGTAGAATGAAGCTTCAAACCAGAAAACAATGAGCAACGATTAGCACCAACGAACATGGGTTCTTCTCGCAAATACGCTGCGTCTTCCACCATTTACAAGTAGGTGTTTTTCTCAATTTATTTCTAAGAGTTTTACATTTCATTTACTCTTGATGATGTTGAACTCATACCTTGTCATAATGCTAACGCGGAGGGCACGGGCCGAACCGAACATGGCCCAAAACCTACGCCAACGTTACTTTGATTGTGTTCTTTGTGGGTGACTGACCAATACGATGGAAAGATAAAACTAGAGGCCATGTAGTTATGGAGACGTCTCATAAGGCCTGTAGGCATAATCGGGAAGAAAATCGAACCACCGGGGTTTCACTGGTGGCTTGCAGATGCAACACCAGCGCGACGGTGCCAGATCACGAAGGAACTACGGCGAACAAAGGGGGAAGATGGCCATCACCACCCATGTTGAAGTGGGTGGTGTGCCATGGTAGTGCACCATAGCGGAGGTCCACGAATCTGAGCCGCGACGAAGGGCGGACCCGCACACCACAGGTCCCATAGATGCCCAATCCACACGGACTGACCAAGTAGAGCGGCCCCAAATGGTGATGCTGATGTTTAAGACCATAATAGACTAGTCTATTCGGGAGGGGAATAGATCCCCATGCCCAACTGGTGGGCCGCACCCAACAAGCGAGCGGGCCGGTCCCATGACCCAGTGGTATAACAATCCTGTTCTTTATTAGATACTTAAACATGATTTATTACATAAAACCTTCACTTGTGACAACATATAATATGGATAGGTCTAGTGTCTTTGGGGATTAATAACATTACATAAAAACGGAAATCATAGAACACAACATCTTATCGGAAAATTCCATTACATGAACACTACATTCCCTCGTACTTATCATTACATAGGATAATATGAGGACATGCATAAGAAAAAGGTGACTTATGAAGCCCAGTAAAGGAATAAACATGGAATAACATTAGAAACTCAGTACATGTTAGACAATAGGCATATCAATGGAGAAGAAGAGAAACATGAACATAAAGGCATGATAAATAATGATAATCATAACATGGAAATGTGGAAACAACACTAAACATGAAATTAGCATGAGCCAAGGCTCTTTGCACATGGAGCATGGGTAAACCCTCATTGTACATGAAGCATGAGTAAACCCTCATTTCCATTGAATTAGCATGAGTAAACAATTATTTCACATGACATACCATGATACTATACTTTACCCAATGCATTGGAGTGCAGTCAGGGTGTACCTTCATAATCATTTCATTTCATGCATAACTGTAACACATGGATCATAAAACATGTATTCATTAAACATAATCATTTATTTGATGATAAAAGAGTGTGTATTTCATACATGAATCTATTTAAACAATAAGTAAATGTGCATAATAGTGAATACCCTTGATAGAGAAATGGGCATGGTATTCACTACATAATGACTTTGGCTTGGAAAATCGCAGAGCAATTTCAGCAGTTTAACGATGTGACATAACAATTCATAAAAATGGATGATGAGAGAAAAAGGGGTGTATCTTAATATGTACATGAAATGTACAGTAATGGGGTCATATAGATACATGTACCAACAATTGTAATGGAATTTAGATTCATGATACAAAAGAATTATTTGAATGTAAATGAGGAGAGGAAAATTCATTACGGATTTTTGGCATTGTAACAGGTATACATAGAAGGCATCGATGAGAGAGAAAGGGGTATATCATCATTAAAAAATAAAGAGGATAATACAAGGGATGTGAGAAATAATATCCCAACATTTATAATTGAAAATAATAAAGAATAACAATATTAAGAAACTTGGATAAAAAGAGAATGGAAGGAATCCCATACATGAAAGTGTGATCCCAAAAGATTTGGAGAGGCTTGAGAGAGGCTTATTGGGATATTAGGGGACCTTGGAAGGATTCTAAAGAGAGGAGGAAAGAGTTTGGATGAACCCTAATGGATTTGCGTGAAGAGGAAGTTGGAGCTTGGGTGGGTTTATATAGGAAAGGGGAGGGAATTCTTTATTATTTAGGTTTGGGACACAACACATTAAACTAATCAAAAAAACAAACCAACCCATGGTTTTTGACCATGGTTTTTTCCAAAGGGGAGTGAAAAATAATATGTTATAAGTACAATGTCTGAACTTCTTAAAATAATAGGGTTTCTTACATGGAGGTGAGTCACACTCTCAGGGAAAATAATTTAAAAAGACAAAATGTTTTATAAGCCTTGAAGGGTCCACTAAAGCTTTGTAAAATAAATCAAACAAACCCAAAATCACATTATTTTAATGGTAAAACATATATTGGCCGAAAATAATGTTTATTTTATTTTATTACATCACTATTGGGTCATTATGATGTGATAAAACACATTATATATTTAAACAATATTTAATTTTTACCCAAAAAATCAACTATCTCAAAAAATTATAAAAAATTCACCATTGGATAATTTCGATGTCCTGATTCCTAAAGTAATATTCATTTTATCTAAATAATTTTCTAAATATGTGAATTTTTACTTTTAAGATAAAAACTGATATTTATAAAAAATTCATGGGTTTGACAAAAACGACTTTCAAACCTTAATAAAAATTATAAAATTATATTATAATTTATATTTAATAAGAATTAATTTAATAATAATAATAATATTTTATTAAAATATTATTTAATTAAAAAATCCATTAATTCATCAAAATATATTTCTTTGTTGAATATTTAGTAAAAATACTATTTGTGCTTTAAAAAACTATTTTCAAAGTAAAAATAATAAAAAGAATGTATATTATCTATACAAGAATAATGTACATAATCATAGTACTTGGGTCTTGTTACACAACCCCTTATAACTCCCACATAAGACTGAAGGGTAAGATGTTCGATGTTGACAGACTCTTGGGGTTTCTCAGATAACATCGCTCTGGTGGTAATCTCTATATCTTCCACTTCTCCCGTAGTTGGTTTCGCTACTGCTTAACATGTTCAAGATCGGCTTGGGCTTGGTCAAGAGCAAATCTCATTGATTCCACCTCCATTCCGAGCTCCGACAAATGGGATTCGTATAGGGAAAGTCTACTGGATGAGGCCATCGTTTCCTTTTTCGGAGTAAATTGGATTTTTTAAAGCGCTATATTTATACTAATCATGTGATCACTGTTAAACAACTATATTAGCAATGATCACAATTATTAGTGGAATGTTAAAAACAAAAAAATAGAACCAAGTAAGTGCATATATTTTACATAACCATAAGAATACATTTAAATAGAGCAAGATGAAATTTCATTAATGAATTTTTGGGTTATAAAAATCTTCCCCCATTAAGAAATTTCACCCTCGAAATTTCCTTTTCCCACACTAAAATAGAAGCAGGTAACTCCGCTTCATCACTTCCTCTGATTCACACGTCACTTCTTCAAACTTGTGGTTTCGCTTGAACACCTTGACAAGGGGCATTGTCTTATTTGGTATAAATTTTTCTCTTTGATCTAATATCTTTACTAGTTTCTCCACATAAGAAAGACCATCCTCTATCAGTACTACCTATGAAGAGAGTACATGTGAAGGGTCCAATATGTACTTCCTTTAGAGGGATACATGAAATACATCATATTCATTGTCAATATAGGTGGAAGGGCTAGTCGATAGGCCATATCTCTAATACGATCAAGAATCTTGAAGGGGAAAATGTACCTAGGACTTAACGTACATTTATTTCTAAACCTCTTTAAATTAATTCATGAAGATATGTGTAGATATACCATGTCTCAAACTTTAAACTCAAGGTCTCGTCGATGGTTATCTGCATAACTCTTCTGTCGACTCCAGGCTGCCTTGATATGATGCTGAATAGTTTTCACCTTCTCCAACATTTCTTAGACCATATCTAGTCTTAGTAACTTACACTCACCGACTTCATCCCAACATTCTAGTGTTCTACAACTCTTCCCATACAGGGCTTCATAAGGTACCATTCAGATTCTCGAGTGGATATTGTTATTATAAGAAAACTCAACCAGAGGAAGATGTTGATTTCTTCATCTTTTTAAGTCCATTGAGCATACTATCAATGTTTCCTCAAGTGTTTGGATATTCTTCTTGGATTGAACATTAGTTTGAGGATGATAATCTATATTGAAGTTCAGTCCATTATCCAGATCATGTTGAAGACTCTTCCAAATCTTAGAGGGGATTTCTGGATCTCGATCAATAACAATCGATAGTGGTAACCCATGCATCCTTACCACATATTTGATGTATATCCATTCTAGTTGATCCAATGATAAATCCTCCCAAATTGAAACAAAGTGTGCTAACTTTGTAAGATGTTTCACAACAACCTAGTTTGTGTTGTTGCCTTTGGATGTCTTCGGATGTCTGGTGAAAAATTCCATGGTGATGTTCTCCCATTTCCATGCTGGTATGGGAAATGGTTGCATCATCCCCTTAGACTTCTACCTATCTGACTTCACTTACTGACACACAAGCACTTTGATGTATATTCAACAATACCCTTCTGCATATTATCCCACCAATAATGCTCTCGGAGATCTCAATACATCTTTGTGTTTCCTGGGTGAATAGAGAAATTTGAACTATGTTCATAATCCAAAAGTTCATTCTTCAGCTCCAGACTTGATGAAACACATTGTATTTTACCAAATCTCACAATTCCTTCTTCATTAACATTGAACTCCGAGGATTTCCATTTTATGATAGATTCCACTTTCTTCGGAATTCCCACAACATCCTTTTGAGCATCCTTTAACCTCTCCAAAAGAGATGGTTTAGAAATCATTTGTGAAAGGATTAATGATGTTCCCTTATTTAGGATTTCCATGTCTATCTTCATCAAATCTAAGAAGACTGGATCCTTCTCAATTCTCTTGAATGATAGAATCGCTGGTTCCTTTCTACTTAGAGATTCTGCCACCTTGTTTGCTTTCCCAGGGTGGTAATGGATTGAGCAGTCATAATTTTGATCATCTCTAACCATATTCTTGGGCGCATGTTCAACTCTTTCTATGTGAATATATACTTGAGGATATTTTGGTATTTTTATATTTTTCATACTTCTCCCCAAAGAGATAATGCTGCAAAAATTTTAAAGTGAAGATCACTGTAGTCAACTCCAGATCATGTGTTGGAAAATTTTGCTCATTAAATTTCAATTTCCTCAAAGCATAGGCATTGACTTTATCATTTTGTATCAACGCACAACCCAGGACCTTCTTCGAAGCATCACTGAATACCAAAAAATGTTCTCCACTTGTGGGTAAAGTGAGCACGAGCGTAGTTATAAGCATCCTTTTCAACTCCGTGAAGCTCTCTTCGCATTCATCACTCCAAGAACACTTTACTCCCTTCCGAGTTAGCTTGGTAAGAGGGTTGGAAAATCGTGAGAAATTTCTCAAAAATCATCGATAATATCCAACTAACCCCAAAAATCTATTGATTTTTGTTACTGATGTTGGCCTTGACCATCCCTCTATTGCAGCTGTCTTCGAGGGATCCAAAGATATAACATTGCTTGGGATGATATGAACCAAAATGAGACATCCTTCAAATAGAACTCACACTTTCTGTACTTTGTATAGTTCTTCTCCTTTCGCAAGGTCTTTAGTACAGTTATTAGATGCTCCTCAAGATGCTCCTTGGTTTTGGAGTATATTAGAATATCATCTATAAAGACTACCACAATTTTTTTGAGATAATATCTAAAGACTCTATTCATCAAGTATATGAATATTGTTGGAGAATTAGTGAGTTTTAAAGGCATTACTATGAATTCATAGTGCCCTTATCTTGTACGAAAAGAAGTCTTGGGGATATCTTCCTTCTTCACCATTACTTGATAATATCCTGACCGCAAATCTTCCTTAGGGAAGCATTGTTCTCCACGACACTGATCAAACAACTCATCAATTCATGTGAGAGGATACTTTTTATTTATAATGATTTTGTTAAGCTCACGATAATCGATGAAAAGACGCATTGACCCATCCTTCTTTTTGAAAAAGTGGACTGGTGCACCCCATGGTGAAGCACTTGGGCATATAAACCCTTCATCCAGATTCTCCTATAGTTGTTTCTTTAGCTCCTCAAGCTCCACAAAATCCATTCCATATAGAGTCTTGGATATTGGAAATGCCCTAGGTATAAGGTCAATTGAGAATTCAACATATCTTCTAGGAGGAAGACTAGAAAATTCCTCAGGAAACACTTCAGTAAATTCCCTCACAATAGTCATGTCTTCAAGGATGGTTACCTCCTTAGACTCAATCATCTGAGCCAGATACGTGTGCTCATAGGGCAGTAATATCCATGCTTGAGATGATGGAGATAAATAAGATTCATCTTCCTCCTTGCTATTGTACATAATCGGGGGTCAATTATCCACATGGAGAGTTATTTCCCTCTCACGACAATTTATGTAGGCTCTATATAGGGAAAGACAATCCATGCCATTAATTGCATCAAATTCAACCAGAGGGAATGTGATGAGGTTCGATGGGAATTTCAATCCATTGATTATGATAGGGGATGATTTATATTAATGGGATGAAATGATTTCCCCATTTTTCGTACTCAATGACATCATTACTTCCATGATTTGTGGCGGTGTTGGGATTGTTGTAATAAACTTTCGGGATATAAAAGAATGCATAGAACCTGAGTCAAAAAGTACGTTCTCTGTAACTGAATGAATAACTGGCGTACCTATCACCACTTCATTGTTGGGGTTCACTTTGGTGGCAGTGATGGAAAACGCTCACCCTTACTGCCTTAGAGGTTGTTGGTTGGCTCCTAAAAACCCTGGCTTAGGTTACTAATTTTCAAGATGCCCGAGTTATTTGCAGTTGAAGCAATGAACAATGCATTGAGAGTCGAACAGAGCATTCCTCTCCTCTATCACAGCTATGGGTTTTTCTTGTTGACAGTTAACTACTAGGTGTCCTTCTATTTCACACCTGAAGAATTTCCTCGCCCCCTTTAAGCAATTTCTAGGGTGATTCGTTCCACACCTTTGGAAAGTGGGGTGTTTGATTTTATTATCACCATTGGATTTATCCATTGGACCACCAGAATTGAAATCCAAATTACACTTCTTATCCCCATGATACCCCTGAGATTTTCCAATCTCCATTTCAACCTTGAAGCCACATCAGAAAATTTTCTCATAGATGTCAAAGTCACGGATCACCAGGGATTTCTACAGGCTAGGTTTTGGCCCACCAAAGAAGTAGTCAACCTTGCATTACGGGGTAACGATAAATCTGGAGACATATCGTGCAAGCCATGTGAAGTTTTCCTCATACACTCCGACGGATTAGCTGTCTCTTTTCTTGATTGCAAGGAAATCCCTTTTCATATTATGCTGGAGGGTGCATGGAAAATATTTATCAAAAAACATCTTCTAGAAATCATTCCATTCCAACACCTCGATCTCCTCTTCATGATTCATATTTTTGAACAATTTCCACCATTGATCAGCTTCACCCTCCATACGATAAGCATCTAGGAGAACCTTCTCTTGTTCGGAACATTGAAGGATGGAGAAGATATTTTCCATGGATTTGGTCCACTGCTCAACGATTGAGGGATCAGATGATCTATTAAAAGTAGGACTTTGTCTCATGAAGCTCTTGATAGCAAATTGTTCTTTTGTAGGGGGGGGGGGGGTGAACATTCCTCTTAACCCATGTTTTATTCAAAACTTGAGTTAACCAAGAAAGAATCGTGAAAAAGTTTTCGATTCCATCTCCCATTGGATTGGGCATCTCATTAGCACAGTAATCACATTGATCTTCACATCGGTTGTTAGCCCTATTCCTCCTATTATCATCCATTGGATGGAATAAAAGGAAATTTTGGGGTAACACATAAAGGGTAATCCAAGGACAAAATAGATGTCTTATAAATAACTTTTATTTTCTTAACTTATGAATCTATAGGCTTCAATCTATGTTATCCATGATCTACTTTCTACCATATATTCTTAGGGGTTTTTTTAACTCCCTTAATAATGGTTCATAATAATCTTGTGAATTTACCAATGCATATCCCCCGGTAGTGTCATAATCAAAAGTGCAACATGGTCCATTGTTTTGTACCAGGATACCCTGGGTCAAGCCCAAAACTCCTTGTCGGAGGTTTCACCCCTCGATACATCTTTTCCAGAGCCGTCTCTACCTGCTCATATCCAGATATGGATGTATTTGCTAGATAAACCACTTACTAAATACCCACTAATAATTTGGGATGTTTTTATTATACTTAGTCATTTATGTAAGCCTTTACTGGGGTTTTCTAATCCTAATCCCAAAAATAACTAAATCTATCCTTTGATACCAACTATAACAACCCTGTTCTTTATTACATGCTAAAACATGATTTATTACATAAAACCTTCACTTGATACAACATAGAAGATGGATAGGTATAGTGTCTTTGGGGCTTATGAAAATTACATAAAAACAAAAATCATAGAATGCAACATCTTATTAAAAACTTCCTTTACATGACCACTACATTCCATTGTACTTAGCATTGCATAGGATAACCTAAGGACATGTATAAGAAAAGGGTGAGATATAAAGCCTAGTAAGGGAATAAACACGAAATAACATGAGGAATATAGTACATGTTAGACAAGAAGAATATCAATGGAGGACAAGAGAAACATGAACATAAAGGCATGATAAAGCATGATAATCAAAACATGGTAATGTGCAACAACACTTAACCTGGAATTAGCATGAGCCAAGGCTCATTTCACATGGAGCCAGATTAAACCTTAATTTTACATGAATCACGAGTAAAAACTCATTTCAATTGAATTAGAATGATTCAACACTCATTTCACATGACGTATCATGATACTATACTTTATCCAAGGCATTGTAGCACTATCAAGGCGCACCCTTAATAATCATTTCTTTTCATGCATAAGTGTGCCACATGGTTCATAAAACATGTATTCATTAAACATCATCATTTATTCCACGATAAAGGAGTGTGGAATTCATACATGAAACTATTTAAACAATAAGTAAATGTGCATAATGGTGAATACCCTTTATAGAGAAATGAGCATTGTATTCCCTACACAATGACTTGGGTTTGGAAAATTGCGGAGCAATTTTGGCAGTATAACGATGTTACATAAGAATTCATAAAAAATGGATGATAAGAGAGAAAGGGGTGTCTCATCATATGTACATGAAATGGAAAGTAATGGGGTCATATAGATATATTTTCCCACAATTTTAATGGAATTTAGATTCATGATAAAATATAATTACTTGAATGTAAATGAGGAGAGAGAAATTCCTTACGGGATTTCAGCATGGAAACGAGTATACATGGAAGAAATAGATGAGAGAGAAAGGGTTATATAATCATTAAAACATAAAGAGGATAGTACAGGGGAAGTGTAAAATCATACCCCAACATTTGTAACTGAAAATAAAAGAGCATAACAATATTAAGAAACGTGGATAAAAAGAGAATGGAAGGAATCCCTTACTTGGAAGTGTGATCCCAAAGGCTTGGGAGAGGCTTGA
The DNA here is from genome assembly GCA_963277665.1 of Viscum album. Lineage (NCBI taxonomy): Eukaryota > Viridiplantae > Streptophyta > Magnoliopsida > Santalales > Viscaceae > Viscum > Viscum album. Next base: position 630,876,187 of record OY728138.1, on the reverse strand, counting down.
GAGAGGATTATTGGGAGCTTGGGGAGCCTTGGGAGAATTATAGAGAAAGAAGGGAAGAGTTTGGATGAACTAAAATGGCTTTGAGTTAAGAGTAAGTGGGAGCTTTGGTGGGTTTATATTATAAAGGAGAGGAAATTCTTTATTATTTAGGTTTGGGACACCACACATTAAACTAATCAAAAATACAAACCAGCCCATGGTTTTTTCCCATGGTTTTTTCCAAAGGGGAGTGGAAAACAAAATTTTATAAGTCCAAAGGCCTAACTTCTTAAAATAATAGGGTTGCTTAGGTGGAGGTGAGTCAGACTCTCATGGAAAAGAATTTAGAAAGACAAAATGTTTTATAAGCCTTGAAGGGTCCACTAAATCTTTGTAAAATAAATAATACAAACCCAAAATCAAATTATTTTAATGTCAAAACTTATATTGGCCGAAAATAATGTTTATAGTATTTTATTACATCGCTATTGGTTCATTATGATGTCATAAAATACATTATATATTTAAATGATATTTAATTTTTACCCAAAAATTCGACTATCTCAGAATATTATGGAAAATTCACCGTTGGATAATTTCGATGTCCTGATTCCAAAAATAATATTCATTTTATCAAAATAATTTTCCAAATATGTGAATTTTTACTTTTAAAATAAAAACTGACCTTTATAAAAAATTCATGGGTTTTTGACAAAAACAACCTTCAAACCTTAATAAAAATTATAAAATTATACAATAATTTATATTTAATATAAATTAATTTAATAAAAATAACAATAATTTATTAAAATATTATTTAATTCAAAAATCCATTAGTTCATCAAAATAGATTTCTTAGTTGAATATTGACTAAAAATATTATTTGTGCTTTAAAAAACTATTTACAAAGTAACAATAATAAAAAGAATGTATATTCTCTATATAAGAATAATGTACATAATCGTAGTACTAGGTTATTGTTACATAACCCCTTATAACACCTGCATAAGACTATATGGTAAGTTGTGCAATGGTGATAGACTCTTGGGGTGTCTTAGATTACATCGCTCGAATGGTAATCTCTATTAACTTCCACTTCTACCGTAGTCGGTTCTGCTTAAAATTAACGTATTCAAGATCAGCTTGGGCTTGGACAAGAGAAAATCCTTGTGACGCCACCTCCTTTCTGAGCATTGAAAAACGGGCATATTATGGGAAAAGTCTACTTGATGAGGCCATCACTTCCTTTATATAAGTAAATTTGATTTGTTAAAGCCATATATTTATACTAATCACGTGATCATTGTTCAACGACTATATTAGAAACAATCACAATTTTTAATGGTATTTTAAAAACCAAAACATAGAACCAAATAAGTGCATACATTTTACATAACCATAAGAATAAATTTAAATAGACCAAGATAAATTTTCATTAATGAATTTTGGGGTCGTTACAAACGGCCCGAGCCTGCGAGCCAGCCCCTTCGTGCCTAGCCTAGTCGAATAGGGCTGAGCCCATCTGAATCAGGCTAAGCCTAGTCCTATTGGATAGAGACCAACGAGATGGGCTGGGCCGGTGTGACTGAGTTGGGCCGGTGAGACCAGGTCGGCCTGGACCCGGACCCAATTACAACCTAGTTTAGATTAAAGGGCTATATCTCTTAAACTGGACGTTTGTTTGACAAACCATCTGTGGCACCAGAAATTTTAGGATGAGTTAGTTCTTTTGAAATACTCAACTTGGGTTTTGGAGAAAGTTGGAGTATGGCCGGGTTGGATCGCACTCGAATCCAATAGAGCCCCTCGCACTGAAATGCCTATAACTTATAGATGGGGCATCCGATTGATGTGATGTCTATTGCATTGGAACCATTATCACATGAAGGTTAATCAGGTTAATTATTTGTGGGAATTCATTACATTTGAAATATGGCTGATGACTTGTGGAATGGATCCTCTGAAATCAAGCTTACTATGTGTGGGAATCTAGTGGTCATCTGTGACGTAAAGAAAGAATAATGATCCTCTATGGGTCTGCACCTAGCGATCCTCTGTGGGTATACACCTAGCGATCCTCAGTGGGGCTACACCTAGTGATCCTCTATGGGTCTGTACCTAGCGATCCTCCATGGGTCTGCATCTAGTGATCCTCTGTGGGTCTGCACCTATCGATCCTCAGCGGGTCTCCACCTAGAGATCCTCTGTGGGTCTGCACCCAGCGATCCTCCGTGGGTATGAACCTAGTGATCCTTTGTGGGTCAACACCTTGTGATCCTATTTGGGTCAGCGCCTAATGATCCTCTATGTGTCAATACCTAGAGATCCTTTGGGGGTTATCACCCAGCGACCTTGTGCGGTCTAGCAGTAAAAGCCTCTCGATAGAATAAGATAATCTAGATTCATGACTAATCATATTTATTCTTGTTCTTTAAGTTATATACCTGGTTCAAGGTGAGTATTTCCTTGTGCTTTTTAATTGATACCATGCTTTGTGGATATTTCTTTTTGGAATTCTAAGAGACCATTGGGGGTCTCACGATCCCCATAGGGTATTGTTATACTCACCCCTACACGGGCTTCACTTACACCTTGTTGTGTATTGTGCAGATGACAGGAAACTTTGACTGAGGTTAGGGATCCAAGACTAGATGGTTCATGGAGGTTACCATTTGACATGGAGAGCAGTAGTGACGAGCTATACCTACCCTTCATGTAGGATCCTTGGTAGACGATCTCAGGATCTATTTTCTATTTATGTTGTATTATCTCTTTAAGTTGTTCTTGTATACTGGCCCCTTTACCTTTAGTTCTCACATTTACTTTAGAAGTTTTACTACGTGGTTTATTTTTGTTGTGTACCTAGTTTGCGTGTATACTGGTTCAAAGGCAATGCCTTCTCATTTTAGGGATACGCCTTTTTGGTGCTAGTTTCCAACCCCTAGCCTATGGAAGGCGGGCTTGGGGTAGTCACGACACGGGCCCTAGGGGACGGTTTGTGACATCATTTGACCACTATTCAATGAATATACCTCCACAACACCCTCCCTCCATGGATACCCCTCCTAAGCTAGAAATAAAGTATGAGAGGTAATTACTCCCGAGTCACATCTCTAGTAGGCCCAGGGTTGGACACTAGCACTAAGGGTGTACAAATCTCACAACATGGGAGGCATTGACCTTTTTATGGAAAAAAGATTAGGAGATAAGGTGGATCATCCAAAAAACACTAATAAATACATAAAAGATAAACCAAAACCATCCCACAAGCATGTATAAATAGAATTGATATAAATATAGTAAACTTTCCAAAATAAATACCCACAATTAAATCTATATCTGTGACCCGAAAACTATCAAGGATCCGATATATTAAGATCTATAACGGCTCGAAAAATCTTACTAGAAACCTAAAAATAGTTTTATATATATAGGGTGATCATACAAGTATACTCAGTCAAAAAAACAAAGTCTCTCATGCCCATGTCAAAGAAGCATACTAATGCACCCATGGGAAAATAATAGAACTAAAAACACCTATATAGGTATACTAACCAAACCAAACCTAACCAAGAGACACTCACCAATTAATGCAAGTCATTTACTATAATATAAAGTAGAACACATCAATGATAGGGTACCCTACACCACTTTCCCACTGATATGACTTTATCTCTTAATGTCGTACATCCTGGTGCTCCCATTCATTCCATATACCACATCTCATCCTGCCCACACACACATGGGCCTCACAACACATCCCCTCCACACACCTAAGAATCCAAACACATCCCACCCACACACACCTGGGCCTCAAAACACATCACATACCATTAAGAATACACCTGGGAAAGCATGTTTCATCATAACTCATCCTAAATACACTTTGGATATGACACCACATCCACAATATAATGCACTAACAGACCTCCAAATATAAAAAACTGTGCAATAACTAGATTTATTGGAAGATATAGAGGAATAGAGTGGGTACCCATCCATTCGTATTCCACACTAGATGTTGGGAAAGACACCCTACCCATGATGATGGGGGTGTTCGACATGTAGTACTCAACTTGGGTGGGGTGTGTTTAAAAATCACAAGGAAAATACATGTATATAAATGTATGATACCAAAAAATCATGCCAACCCATGAGTTTAAATGTTGATCACCAACAAACTCACAAGTTCCCCCTAGTTTAGTGCTAAGACTATATGAACAACCCCACACATGAAAAAATAAATCCATAGTTCATTTGTAGTCTTTAATTAATTTTGAACCTTCTCCCCAATTTTCTATTAACAACCCCTCTTCTAAAATATGTACATTAATTTATATTACATTATCATAATTTTAACTATCAATACTGACTAGGAACCTAAAAAAAACTACACACATCCAGCTACATACTGAAACATCCCAAAAACCATGTACAAAACTATCTTACACCACACGACCTCTAAATAACCACATCACAATAACCATCATTTCAATCCCACTGCATAAAAATCTCATCCACTCTACAATAAATCAATCTCTCAACCTAAGATTCCATTATGTGGCTAGGTTTATATATCATCTACAAGTTCATCTATAACATCACTCATCCAACCAACAACACACAACCATGTCCACCAACACATTACATCACAAACCAAATCAGAACATGTCTTCATATTTTGAAAGGCATCCCTTATTTAATTTCACCTTATTGATTAAGTGTGTTATCACGCAATCCATGCGATTCAGGGGCATCCATTTTATTAACCAAATGTATGTGGTTAACTAATATCATAATAAGTTTCATCCACAACCACACAACGTGCATGTATTTCACAACCAATAAACTAGTGAAAAAACAGGGACCCCCAATGACCACTATTTTCAATGGGTATTTAGCCAATAAAATTCACAACATCAAAACAGAATGAAAACAATTTAGATAAAACTTTCAGAATCATTCGTCTCATTCCCACCCCTTTACATTGATTTAAACCAATTTTATTATATTTATTAATAAAAAATAGATGATTTACAAAAAGATTAAATTTTTTATACCCACCCAACATGATACACCAATAAGAAAGACAAACTAAATCCTACCTATAAGAAGTAAGATCAACACTACCTTGTTGCACCAAAAACAGGGGCACATTTACAGCAGGTAACCCTCCAGGGAAATACATACCAATTTATGTAGCCTAGACACATGAGTCCTATGGTAAGAAGGATTCAGGCTGTCTAGTATCCAAAGAAAGGAGAAGAAATAATGAAGGGAAGTCCCCTGTCTTAGATGAATTAGATCAAGAAAAAATGGTTTTGAATTTCCATTAAAGGTAGATTAGACCAAGACCACACATTTTGACCATCACAAAGATTCTAGAATCTTAGGGAATTAAATATATAATTTATTTAATTTTAATTAGTCTAAAATACTTTAAAATTTGGCATTAAACCCATTTTAGGTTAAATAAAGATGTCAAAAGAGAAAAATTGGATGAACTGGGAACACTGCTCATGAGACACCACCATTGAGACATCTCCAAATGAGGCACTGTAAGACGAGGTGCCACCAACAAGTCACCTATAGACAAGGTTCCAAATATGAGAATCCTCTAGATGAGGCACCTCTAGATGAATGACCTCCAGGGATCCATCTCCAATGAGAGACCACCAGGGTGAGACACCGCTAGTGAGCCACCTGCAGGGTGAGACACCACCATCAAGCCACCACTATGGTGAGACACCACTAGTGGGATGAACCACTGGGATGAGGCACCATTAGGATGAGGTACTGTTGGGATGAGGAACCGTTGGGCTGACATGTTGATGGAAAACTATGAATTCTAAAAATGTTGAAACGACACACCATTGTAACATCTAACTTCTCCCCAAAACACCCCAAACTCCCCAAGACACCTAAAACACCATATTTACCACCAAGGGACTGGATGGTCTAGGAAATTACATTAGATACCTCTCAAACTATTATCACGCTAAATAATTTAAAACCAACCCTAAGGGAAAGAGGGTAAGGGTCCAAACAACCGTCCCTCCAGATACAAGTTAAGGATCTTGTCACACTTAAAACACTAATAGAAACTAAACATATAAAAGTTAAATGATAAACCAACTTGTGTTATTCTAAATATGGAGTGGAAACCTCTATAACCAAGATCACCTACTTAAATATATGCTAACTAGGAATTATCACCTTGGTTATTGACAGATCAACCCAAACGTCCACAAAACACATTGCAAAACCATAAAAAACCACACCATCGGAATACATGAATCAAGGAATTCTATCCTCCATGTCAAGATAATATCTACTATGGGTGGAAATGACTTGCCTGTATGGGTTTAATCACATCATAGTTAATGCATCTTGATTAGGAATCGGGTCCTCCCCTTTTCATATGTGTGAAATTTATCACATATCACACCACACACATCAAAAACCAAGGGAAAACAACTCATATCATAATAAAAAAGGTTCAAAAATCTCATCAAAAAGATAAAAAAACAATGAAAAACTAAAAATAACTCATAGTACATGGTACACATCTACATCTCTTGCTCCCATGTACTCTCCTCCTATCCACCATGCCTCCACAACACACAAACCAAAGGAATGGTTCATCCACACAGAACCTTCCCTCGACGATACTGGATCTCTACTAACTGCTCCCCAAAAGCCGTGTCATCCTTGATATCAAAATCTCCCCATTAAATGACCTGAGATTCATCAGGAAGATACCAAGGAAGATGAGAGATGTGAAATATGTAATGGATTCTTTCTAACCCCGGTGTCAATGCCAACCAATATTCCACCTCTCCAACTCGCCCCAACACCTCAAAGGGTCCAATGAACTTTGGTGAAAGCTTACTACCTCTTCCAAACCTCTAATGCCCACATTGAGGGGATACATTCAAGAACATGTGGTCCCCAACCTTGAACTCCAAGGTCCTCCTTCTGAGACCAGCACAATATTTATTCCCATTCTTCACTACTTTCATCCTCTCACAAACACGATGAACCATTTTTTTGTGCTCTTCACCCCATCAGGACCAAGAATAGTTATCTCCCCAACCTCCATCCAACACAATGGAGAATGAAATAGTATTCTATATAAGGAATCAAATGGATCCATGAAAATGAAATAATGATAACTATTTTTATAAGAAAACTCCACCAAGGGAAGGTGTCATACCCAAGATACACTAAAGTCCCAGATTCATGCTCACAACAAATCTTCCACTCTCTGGATATTCCATTCCCTCTTCACATCTATCTGAGGGTGGAAAAACGTTTTGTGGAGTAACTAAGTTCAAAAAGCATACTTTAATCCCCTTTAGACTTGTGAGGTAAACATTTCATCCCAATTCATGGAAATGGGCCTCATAACTCCATGAAACTACACCACCTCATCCACACACCTCTTAGGCAAATCATCCATTGCATAGAAATCTCTATGAAGTGGGACAATTTCATCAACCGATCCGCTATCAACTAGATATAATCATATAATCCCAGAGATTTGGGTAACCTTGTGATAAAATCCATCAATATCTAATACCATTTCTACTTGGAAATATCCAAATGTTTCAACATACCACTATGAAGACGATGCTCAGACTTTACCTACTGGAAAACCAAGAAGTTCTCCACAAAATCTGCCAAATTCCCATTTCACCCCGATCCACCAAAACTGCATCCTCAAGCCATGGTATAACATGGAAACTCCTATGTGTACCACCAAAGGTTATCTATTAAACTCATGAAGGAACTCGTCGTGCATCACCACCGAAACAAATAACTTCACCCCCAAAACAATATCCATTTCCAACCATCTTCCGACCATCCTTCCAAATCATCCCCATGGCCAACACAATCACACATCACCTATGCCTTTGAGTCTCCCTAATGAGACTCCTCCACCTTATACATTAGATAATATTACACAATCATTTTAAATAAAAAAAATCACTACCTCCATCCACCCCTATATCTAAGTGCATGGCTTGCAACCCCTCCATCGCTCTCCAACTATCTGACGATTTCAGAAAAACATACTTCTATGAATTTATTCTTAAATAATCAACCATGAAATTTTCCTTAAAAAAGAGAATGATTCTTAGAACTGACCACTCCATGCAAAATCTTGGTCCATCCAAGCTAAAGCTGTCAATGGGGCTATAACTTGAGAGAAATCGGGTACAAACCACTGATAATAGAATGTGAGAACAAGGAAAATGAGAACCCCTACCATGTTCTTGGGTGATTACCAAGAAAAAATGCTTCAACCATTGACGAGACTATTGAAAAACCCTAATAAGACACCATATGACCAAAGAAATGATTATCTCTTATCCAGAATGTACACTTGGACAACTTTCCATAGAGATGCTGGCAGCGAAGAACATGCAACATAGTTCTGAGATAATCAGCATGCTCTTACTCTAAATTTGAGTAGATTAAGATATCATCAATGAATATGATGAAAAATTGATCCATAAACATGCATAACATAGAGTTAATAATCTCCATTAACATGGATAATGTGTTCGTAACACCAAATGGAATGAATACAAACTCGAAGTGACCATACCTATATCTGAAGGAAGTCTTTAGGATATCTCCCTCCTTAACCCTCAACTGGTGATATACAGACCATAATTTAATCCTAGAAAACACACTTACCCCTATAAAATGGTTGAAAAGATCATTTATCCTTAGAAGAGGGTAATGGTTTTTGACCATTACTTAATTCAACCTTTGGTAGTCTATACACTAGCTCAGACCGCCAACCATATTCTTTGAAAAAAACACTATAGCACCCCTTGGTGACATTATGGGATGGATAAAAACCTTTTTCATTAGATAATATATCTAAATAATCAACTCCCACAACTCATAAGGTTCTATTCAATAAGGATCCATCAAAATCAGAGAAGCATCGAGCTGCAAGTCTATCCTAAACTCAACATCACGCTGAGGGAGTAGCATCATAACCTCCTTATGGAAAACATCAAGGAAATCCCAAAATACCCTAATAACCTCCACCATATCATAATCCACTAATTCCTATAAAAACTCAACCAACAAGAAAAGAAGGGGCTTCACACGCTAGTTTCCCACATGGAAGCTCTTCTCACCAACAAAAACCAAATGTTGAACATCCACATATGAAAACAAAAATCTTCTCCAAAATTATTCTATAAAATCATGTATGGAATAGAACCAATTGATGATGAGTATGAAATCATATGGATGCATCTATATCAAGAAAATATCCCCACATGAATGATGCAGTCCCATCATCAGTGTACACCCCCAACACACATAAAAAAAGTTGGTCTGGACTTTGGCCGGCGTACTCAACACTTAGAGAACAAGAAGACTCTATATATCTATTACCAAATCCTGGGATAGATAATGTGAAAAAAAGTAGTGCAAAGCTCCTAAATCATAAAATTAACAAATAGTGGTACTAAAAAAATTGACCATACCTCTGATGTTCTATGGCCCCACTAGAACTATGCCTCCACTATGTGCAACTGACCATGCCTAAATCCTTTGTAACTCTATTGACGACAACCTCCATATCAATGATAAATTAATGATCCCTTAACACGAGGAAAATCTTGAGGTAAAACTATACATGATCCATATCACCTTAACAAAGACAAATCTTGTTTTCCCTACTGCTGAAATGGTCTCATTGGGATTTTTTGTTGATGCTAATGCTACACCTGTCCACCTCCACCAAACTGAGCTTAGGGAAATACTAGGAATTGGATCTAGAAATTTCCATAAAACCCAGAACCAAAACACACTAGCATGAATCTCCCAAGAAAATCATGGAACCCAATGGAACCAGATGATTGGAAAGGAAGCTGTTGAGGTCAAATCCCTACCTGTCGAAACCTCAAAGGTCCTAGCGCTTGAGATCTTCCACAAACAACACTACCCCTCAAAGAACTTTGTTTGATCCCCTCTCATGGTGAACCTTCTCATGTTTTCATCTCCTCAATCACCTATGCCTTCTTTTGGACCTTTAAATACATTGGAAACGTAAAAGGAGTAACAACATGCTAGATAGAAGGATGAAGTTACTCATCAAGACATATCACATGGGAATAATCCTTGAAAAAAATGTCTAGGAAAAAATAAAGAAGGTCCATAAACTTGATTCCCAGCTCTCGTACGGACATACTTCCATACTGAAGGGAGAGTAGCTCCTGTATCTTTTTGGCCTTCATGGTTGAAGAAAGAAACCCCTCCCATAACTCCTTCGAGAAGTCAATCCACAAAATGTATTCCTCCTTCTGATCTCCTATAAACACTGTTCACTACTGATGAAAAAATACCCCACATATGATTGACTACCAAAGGGACCTAACATCCCATTAGGGACTATATGAAACTGAAAGTGATCTTGAGATCCTTCATCAAGTTCTCTATCTACACATCTAAAACACTACCCTCTTATTTCCCCAAAACCAACCACCGTAAAGGGTGAAACTTCCTCTGACACAAATCCTCCTCCTCAACTGAATCAACCCTATGAAAATAAACTTGGTTATCCTACTGAACCTCCACTACCTGAGCCACATATATATGATGAACTAGAGACATAACTAAAATGAAAACAAGGATTTTCTAATCAATTGGTAGTATGTAATTTTATTTAGATTTATTCTAATTCATTTTATTCATTTTATCCATTCTAACCATCCCAAAATAACCCAATTGAAACAAGAACACAAGTCATTATGATTCATGTACTGATCTTAGGTCTCTACCATAATAGCAACTCCATATCACTTTTCAGTTCAATAAGCTTAGAGTCTATGCACTGGATCATGGGCCCCCCTAAAATCCTGTTTCTTAGACAGGCTTCCTGGACCATGTCATACACCAAGGTCAATTGAAACTATTTCCACACCACCCCTTGAAATCCTCACTATGCCTAACTCCAAACTACATCCTATCTCTCAATAATCATCTCTGATACCCCTCTATCATGACCCCCTCCCTCCAAGGATTCCCCTCCTAGGATGGAAAATAAGAAAGAGAGATAATTTACCCTTAGTCCCACCTACAGTTGGGCCTAGGTTGGATACTAGCACCAAGGGTGTAAACATATCACAACATGGGAGGAATTACCCTTTATAAAGAAGCAATACTGGTAAATATGATGAATCATCCACAAAAACTCAAAGACATACATAAAAGAAAAACATAAACCATCCCACATGAATGTATACATAAAAATAATAAAAATAAATTAAAGTCTCCTATGTAAACATGAAAAAGTAAAGATAAACAAAAAAAACTAACTATAAAGGATCCTAGCTAGTAAGATTCAACATGTTCCATGAAATCTTTTTGGAAACCTAAAAGTAGTTTTATATACGTAGGGTGATCATACAAGTATAATCAGTAGGAAAATCGAAGTCTCTCATGCACATGGGAAGGAAGAATACTAATGCACCTATGAGATAACAACTGAACCAAACAACACTAATAAAATTATAATAACCAAACCCAACCTCACCAAGCATTATAAAAAAGAAATTAAAGTCATGTAATATAATATAAAGTAGATCACATCGATGATAGGGTTCCTTACACCAGTTTCCCATTGGTATTCCACTCCCACCCAATGTCGTAGTCCTGACACTCCCATCCCTTCCGTATACGACATCATATCCTACCCGCACACACATAGGAATCACAAAACATACTTCTAACACACACCTAGGATTCAAAAAACACCCCTTACACACAAACGTGGTCCTCAAAACACATAACATCTCATCCCAATGATACCTAGGAAAGCACATCACATCTCATCCTTGAGACACCTAGGAAAGCACACCTCATCACAAATCATCCTAAAGACACATTGTATAACACATCACAACCACCATCTAATGCACTAAAAGACCTCTAACAATCACAACCTATGAAATCCCTACCTTTACTAGAAGATAGAGCATAAAAGAGTGGGTTCCAAACCATTTGTACTCCTCACCGAATATTGGGAAAGACACCCACCCCATGACGATGGGGGTGTTCAGATTGTAGTTCTAAACTAGGGTGGGGTACGTTTAGAAATCAAAAGGAAAATACAAGTATATATATGTATGATACCAAACATTGAAGCCCAACCTATGGGTTTACAAGCTGATCACCAACCAACTCATAAGGTCCCACTAAGTACACTTCCAAGACTATATGCACTACCCCACATGAGAAGAAAGCAAGCCACAATTCATTCTTAGTATTTAATTTATTCTAAAACATCTCCCAAATTTTCCGTTACCAACCCAATCAATAAATCTTGTATATTAATTTATATTCCAATACCATTATTGTCACCATCCATACTAAATGCGCAACTAAAAAAACAACACACAGAAATCAAAAAATTGGAATATCCTAAAAACCAAGTCCAAAAACATCTTCCACCATATCCCCACTGTGAAACCACATCACAAAAAACAAAATTTTACCCCGCTGTAGAAAACATCTCATACAATCCAAAATCAATCAATCTCTCAACCCGACATTCCATTATGTTTCTAGGTTGATGTATCGTCTACAAGTTTATCCATAACATCACCCAGCTAAACCAAAACACACAACCATGTCCACAAACATTTTAAAATAGAAAACAGATTAGAATATATTTTTAGATTTGGAAAAACATCAATTATTTAATTTCACTTTATTGATTAAGGGTAATATCATTAAATCCATGAAATCCCAATGAATCAATTTTATTAATTAAATATATGTGGTTAACCAATTTCATAATAAGTGTCATCAACAACTGAACAACATGCATGTATTTTACAACCCATAAAGTAGAGAACAAACAATGACCCTAACAACCATGATTTTCAGTAGGTATTTATCCCATAAAATTGACAACATCAAAAAAGAATGAAAAAAACATAGATAAATTTTGAAAAAATCAGACGTCTCATTCCGAGCCACTTTACATTGATTTAAACCAAATTGCTTATAATTATTAATATGGAGTTAATTATTTTAAAAAATATGAACATTTATATACCCATACCAGATGATACACAAATAATAAATAGAAAATAAATCCAACCAAGATTAAAAATGATCGACACTACCTTGTTGCTCTAAAAATGGGGATGTGCATAGAATAGGTAACCCTCCATTGAAAGACGAACCAATTACCATAGCCTGACCACAAAAATTCTATGGTAAGAAGGATTCAAGGCATACATTATCCAGATAAATGACAAGAAATAATAAATGAAAGGCCCCCCAAATTAGAAGGATTTGATCCAGAATATAAGGGATTTGAAAAGGTTTTGAATTTCCATTAAATGAGGATCTGACCAAGACCATGTGTTTTGACCATTTCAAATCCTCCACAACTTTAGTTAATTCAATATATAATTTATAGAATTTGAATTGGTCTCAAAGATTTTTAAATTTGGAGTTAAACCCATTTTATGTCAATGGAATATGCCTAATGAGAAAAACTGAAATAAATGGGAACATTGATCATGAGGCATCGTCAGTGAGACACCACTAGAGGAGGAAACACCAAAACGTCACCACTAGATTAGGGACCGCCCGTGAGAAACTACTGGATGATGCACCACCAAATGAGAGAATTCCAACGATGCATTGCCAGTGAGTTACCGCCAAGGTGAGACACCACCAAAGCACCACTACTAGGGTAAGACACCACCAATGAGCCACTGTCATGGTGACATGCTGCCAGTGAGCCACCACCATGGTGAGAGACCACTAGTGAGCCGCCTCTAGGGTGAGACACCACCAACGAGCCACGACCTAGGTTATACATCACGGGTGCATGACAATTTTGGGATAAGACACTTTTTGGATGTGGAACAATTGGGATGAGACATTGTTTGGATGACATGCCATTGGAAAAATCAGAAAACTACGAATTAGAAAACTGTTGAAATTACACATCGTTGTAACATTTCACCTCTCCCAAAAAACAACCCAAATTACCCAAGACACCTCAAACACCATATTCCCCACCATTTAATAGACTATAAGGACTAATCCATTATATATATTATCAACCGTTATGATACTTAATAGGTTTTACACCTGATATGATATAATGAAACCAAATAAGTGCATGTGTTTTCTATATCCATTATATATAATAATTAATTTAATTAAATCACAAAGGGAAATCTACTAATAAAAGTTCTGGACATTACATATTTACATAATTGTAACCCGAAAATCCTATGGGAATGTTCATAAGGATTGAACCATCTCATCTAGACATGTTTTTACCTTTAGATTAATCAAATTCCATCTTCTATGATTATAAAAAAATTCATTGCTATTAGAGATAATATATTATAGAAAACTACCATTAAAATAACTAATAAATCATATAGAATTTTGTTTCACCTATAAACTATCCTTTAATTAAAGGAATAACCAGCTAAAAAACTTATAAGAATTCTCTATAAATCCCAAGCACCCGAATCTTACAACTTACCCTACACATACTAAGCCTTTGAAAACTCAAGGTCATAACCGAGTAATGAGAATTAATTTTCAACCCAAAAACTATATCTCCTAGACCATTCAATTAAATAACAAAATAATAAGAGAAAATCCATCCATGAATTGTGTGGAGGAAATCATATCAATGACTAAACACCACTATACAGATAACGAATTTTAGAATGTTTGATACTGATCCTAAACATTATCCACTATTCAAAAATAATACACTCTTACCATATATAATATTGTTTTTTTGAAATAATTATACCAATAAAACCAATCATAGATCATGCATCTACTTTTTTATTCCTATTTCAATGCTAACGCATAAAAAATCCACTATATTCTGTAAATCTGACCAAGAATTCCCACTCCACAAAAACCTTTCCCTTGATTCACCCATAACTAAACCACAACCATGCTATCAAAACTAAGATAGAAAAACAACCTTCTCATTAAAATTATACTCATCGTGGGATAAACAAACCAAATGAATTGAAAATACATTATTTCTCATTCATTGGTTTACATACGATTTATTATTATCCCATTTCCCCCAAACCATCATGAAAATATCTAAAATAAAGTAAACTGACATAAATATACTTAGGAAGACTAGGAAAATCCACATGAAATAACACTGAAATATCTTTGGGTGTTTTAACCAGTAATTTATATGCCAAGACATTCCTTTTATTAAATAATACCTGAAGATACGTAAATATTATCAATTGACTTTAATTTCCAAAAAACATTTTTTTCTAAATTATCAACAATTCAAGATCATGTAACAATTAATAATACATCACAAATGACCCCTCCATCTCAAATAGAGTGTCCAAAATAAACAAGGTTAGTTATATACCTAATCTTTCTATCTCATATATATTTACTAATAAAGAAAACCCAAAAGTAATCATGATTTACTGATGGATAACATTGCCACTACAAATATCCAATATAGGGAGAAAACCCACTCTACCTTGGGCTAATATTCCAGTTACCAATATCAAATCCAAGGAGAAAACCCACTCCATCCTGGTCCTACCCACCTGCTACTATGGAACATCACCCTTATTACCAATGCATTAAAAATAAACCACTTATATAATATTTAACCATGGATTTCATCAATCTTGAAAATAATCATTGTAATAAAACTTTTCAATAGATCCATATTTTTTGGATCAAAAAATTGTCCCAAAACTATATTCAATATTTTTGAAAATATTTCCAAAATCACAAACATTATTGTTCAAAAATTACAACAAAAATTTTAATCTTCTAGAATTCTATTTTGATTGGAAAAACATCTCATTTCCTAATACAAACACCCCATAATTTCCAATAAAAAAACTGATATAAAACCATAAAATTTCAATTTTAAACATAAAAGTTTTACCCCCTTTATAAAAAAGACACCAATTTCATTAATTCACTTTGAAAAAACCCATTATAAAAAACAAATTTAAAGGAAAAGAAACACACCATATGGGTTTCATCCAAATCATTTAACAAAAAATTCTAATTCCAAAACTATTACTCTGAACAAATTTTTTACTAATTTCTTATAAAATAATTTTAACAATTAAAAAATCATCTCCCCGCAAAACCATATTCAGTCCAAACACAACTTTTTAAAAAATAAAACATGTTTCCATGACTATTTTAGAGAAAAGTAAAAAATAAATAAATATAAAAGTATCATTTTTCCCAAAAAATATCCAAATTCATAAAAAAATTCAGAATCAAATTATCATTCTCAAAATAACATACATTAAATAAATTATTAAAAATAACTATAAATAATAATATGTTAAAAAACCCACCCGTTTTCTATTATAAAATCTTAAAATACCACCAGAATCTAAGTGGGTCACATTTTCCTATCACAATAAACCAAAAAAATTCCAAAATCTAATGGAAAACCATTTTTATTCCATTTTAAAATAGTGTTTTTAAACCATATATATCAACATTGGGTCCCTATTAATCGAGTCAAAAGAAGAATGCAACATGAAAACATAATTTTCTAATAATTCCAATTTTCATAAAGTATTATTTATCATGTATACAACCAAGGAATATTTTTTGTAAAATAACAAGAAAATTTAACTATATTACAAAAGAAAACCCATAATATCAAGAATATTTATCTCATAAAATTTTCCGTTTACTTTAAAATAATTAGGTCACCACTAAACAAACCATTTAGGCTTATCAAAATAGTCTTTAGTTGATTTTAAAATTTTTCAATTACCTCACATTTTATGGAATTATAATAATAATCACTATAACCTAATACCATTGCTCAATATAACATATAGTGAAATACATGCTCATTTAAAATTTATTCACAAAATCAATAGTAAATAGCCATAAAAAATGTAAAAATACCAGTGACACTTTTTTTAAAATGAAAATACACTAAAAATTATTTTCCATACATATCATAACATAATAAATATTAATATAAACTATCAATGCCTTATTTTATCAAAAATAAAAAATAATCGAATACTTTATCCTTTATTAAAATATAGTTCAATTTTTTTCCCAACACATTAACAATACTAAAAATTTAAATACATATCATGAAAAATTTATAATGGTACTAAATATAAATGAGACATAATTTCTATATTAGTCCACCATGATAAATAAACCTTAACATGGAAAACCAAAAACATACCAACCCAGCTCGAGTCAAATGATGAATCATATTCTTAGACCTACTTGGAAACTCAAGTCTTATTATAATGTTGAAAATAAGGGGTTTTTATATATTTTATAATGATTACAAAACTAAACTTTCTCCATTCCAAATGGATTATGACCAAACCAAAAAAATTATAACATCCCAACTTGATATGGCTATCCAAACCTAACCCCAACCCAACTTAGAATGTTACACGGCCCTTGGCACTGTAGCTTACCAACTCCAGATTGTTAAGGGATCTAGATATTCTGATTCACTAACCTCATGCACACATCCATGTATTCTAGAGGCTTATAACAAGAAATTAGGGTATAAGAGGTGATTATGGATATACTATAAATCTGATAGTAATGAAAAAAACCTCAAGACAAACAATGTACAATAACATTCCGCAAATCAATATGATGAAGTAAAACTAGAAATATAACAAATTGTTATGAAAATAAAAATCTACAATTTTATAAGATCCATATAAAAGTAAAGTGGATATCTCTTAGGTTGATCATATATTGAAATGTCAAAAATTTCTAAAGAAAATTCTATCTCATCACCAAAGATCCACCTAGTCTTTCCCAAAATATAATGATGTCCCACTAAAGTATCTACTTGACCTGCAACCTAATATTAACCAGTTACAAGGACCCTTACCATTCTTTCTTAACAAACTATAAATTATACACATGTCTTGGAGGGTCCATGTAGGGTGAGAGTATGAAATTAGAAGGACCCCAAAAATGGTGTCCCTATATAATATTCATAAATATATGAGTTTTCATAAAATTATATATATAGAAACTATTATAGTCAAGAAATCATACTCCACTCTATACCACACCATCCATGGGTTATAACTTTACTAGATTTAGCCATTTTCATAGTGGGATGATGAAACCATAAAATAAACATATTATCATAGAGAAGGATGTGTCACTATTTATCTCAAATAGAATCAACACATCATTACCATACTCTTGTCCACCTAGTGAATAAGGGATCACCAAATCATGTCCATAACCATACTCAAAACATCATATCTTCTAATCCCTAAAATAATCCAACAAAAATATCTCACATAAATAACCAAATGATCACACTCCCTTTATCCAACCCATCCCATAATCCCCAATGTATTATACACATACAATGATCACCTCACTTCTAACCTACTATCACACAATCCTATAAATTCCTATGGAAAACTAAATAATATCCCTCCTCTAGTTTGATGGTCAACACCATTACACCATGCCAATAATTTATAGTGGATACCAACAAAAATTCAATATTCAATAACACCACATGGGATATTCCCAATGATCATAAGACCTCAACAACCTTGAACCCATGGAAATAATAAAAACCAATTTCCTATATACATATCTAATATGAAGAACCTCAACTTCCACCCATAGTAGTGGTTATCACTACACGTGTCACACTAGTGAGGCCACATCTCCCCTCAACTACCCAATTCATATCCATTACATTCCAAAGGAACCATATTATGAAAATAATTCCACAATACATTCCATTTAATTATGAACAACCATTATAGGAAAAGCCTAAGTTTCCAACCAAGAAAGAGAAATCAATACATGACTTAGCCCATGGTTACTCACATGAGACTAACCCAAGGCATCTCACATGAATAATGGAAACAATAAGTGTTTCTGTTTGAGGTCTTACAAATGATTACACCCCCACCAACTAATAACCCAACACATATACATATGTTTTAAAAAACCAATGTTTAGGAACTACCCACCCAATTCTAGTAAAGGCCTACTCATATAATTATATGGCCTAATTTGTATGAAGGAGGAAGAATTCAGGAAACTAAAAAAATAATTTAAACATATATTTTTGTTGAAAAATTCCACTATGATGAAAAAACCGAAAATAGATGATGAAATATAAAGATACTTACCTACAATAGGCTCTATAGATAAACTGCATGAATAATGACACTTGATAGGAAAAAATACCCTCTTGAAGGAGATGAATAAATGACAGGGAGGGGTACTTTTTGTTCTAGATTAATAGGGTGTCCCTATTTCATTTTACAACCTAATTAATTAATTTAGATTTTAAAATAAACATAAAGATCCAAAAAAATTGAAGTTCCCCCACCAAAACTCCTAGGGATGCACATGGGTTCGTCTTCACCCATAGTGGGTTTTCAATTGGGGAGGAAGTATCCTCTAACTCCCCTAATATATCTTCATTAGATACTTAGTGGGGTTATTATGGAAATAATATCAATTGTATAATGCTTCACCACCAACTTCCTTTTACAAAAATTATCTTTGGGATCTTCTAACCACTCAAACGCACCAAAAGGATATAAATTCACATGGTTAGGTTGGTTTTGTACTGAAAAAACCTCACCCAAATTCCAAGTCCATCACAACCTCTCAACTATATGATATATAATCCCTGATATATCTTTGGCGAAAACACTAAAAAACATGAATGAAGCTCAAACATCTCACCAATATCTGTCCTAGAACACTGAGAAGATGTTGAATGTATCCATAAATTCTAATTCACCGTGGAAAATAAAATACACACAAAGAAAAATTATGTATGTGTACACTCCCAAAGATAGGATTCAACAACATAGATTAGCTACAACCAAGCTACTTTAAAAAAAATGATATCATACATGACAATCATTATAAATTATGAAAATACCAAACATTATAAAACAATCACCAGTTATCCACTATAAGGGAACCACACATCATATCTAATTCCACTAACACATAACATGCACCATACACTAGTATCCACCATGAAAAACCAAAACCAACATGCTTAAAAAGTAACTCTAACTATCAATAGATCTCCAACATGCTTCGAATACATCAACTCAATATTATGAAACTATGCTGAGATCCAACCAAAAAATTATTGTCATGTCTATGGAGTCACACTCTATGTTTCCCATTACCCCCACTACTGATCATGTCATCCACATTTATTTCCTTTGTGTTTAGATCAACGTCAGATAATACCTCCAGACACTACTCTAAATTCCTCCTTTGACACCTAAGTCTAACTAGTTCCCCTACCTATAGATGAATATAAGTTATTCTAACAAATTCACTCCAAATTACCCATATTTCCATAATCATGACACTCTTTAGGTGGTAAATCATGATATGTCCAAATATTCCCAATATTCCCACACTAGTATAATCTATAAGATGACTCAGTCCTAGTTGTCGAAGAAGTTCTACTACCTTGACTACCCTACTAAGTATCATAGTTCTCTGAATTATGAATTCCTAAGACCCCACTACCTACCTCTATTGAAAATGTAGTCTGGACCAGTACACACACCTTAGTTAAATTTCAGTGTCCTATCAATTTCGGGTTCACCACATAGGAAAATGTAGTCATCTTGAAAATGTTTACCAGTACCTTGATTGTATACCAAATACCATCCTCAAATCTCCATAGTTTATGATTTAATATTTTTATAGTGTCAAAATAAATAAAAAAAGATTTATAAACATAAAGGCATAATCCAAACCTAATTTCCCCCCCATGAAACTGGTGAATGTACTCATAGGCTTGATCATCCCTTAGTGTTTTAGAAAATAATAAGTCAAATAACCATGTCTTTAAACCCTTCCATGTCATTCTCTCATGTATTTAAACCTATACCATTATGTCCCACCATTTTTTCATTAGTCACCTAATGATGTATGTCACAAGTTTATCCCTCCACCATATATGTGTCATTATATAATAATATATAGTATGAACTAACCCGATCTATTTTTTTTACTTGGGTCTACCTTCTCCCTAGAATAATAGAGTATGCTGATATTATAATTTACTCATCAGGTATTCTATAAATGAATTAACTCCCAGTGTCCCCTACTTGATACTTTGAATGAAACATACTAGACTCCACCTCAACAACTCATCAAATAGATTCCAAAGATCAACTAGCAATACTAGATTTATTAGATCCTAAGCATGTGGCTCAGGATCAGTGCAACCCTTAGAGGGCCCAACTGGCTCACACCTCTATGGAAGAATATCTCCCCATTCTCATAGTCTAAAGGAATCCATCGAGGTAACATATTACTATGAACTAAATACTATTCTCAATATGTATATAACAACTCAAATATCACAAATAGGGAATGATGTAATTGGATGTACATCTCACTCACCCATAAACTTCCCTACCCAGACCCATGATCTATATCAACCATCCTTATTACCCAACTTACCCTGGTCTAGATCAGGTACCATATAAACCACACACACATGACCCATATACTTGATAACACTAATAATCATGAACCAAATTTATCATAGTAAAATTTCACCAGGAATTTATATACAAAACACCATATAGGTTATTTAAAAATATAAATTTACAAATCCCATCCATTACATGAATAAAAATCATAAAAATTCACACATATGTAATGTGAGTCCTACGTTCCTATTATAATGTATGTACACCACCACATTCCTCTTGGGTCGAAGAGTAAAAAACCTAAACCAATAACATACAATACCATTTTTATCCAGATGAAATAACTCTACCATAATCACCAAAACCAAAATAGAAATACTGATTACAATAGATATTATGAATTTATCCCACAATTAATATAGATAGGAACACAATATCATGTCTATACCTAGTCATGAAACATATATAAACCTCCTCCCACTATACCCTAAATGATAAAAAAACCATTTGGTACCACATTATAAAAACCTTGATCACATACCACATTGAAGCATCCCTAACTCGGATTGCATTAATGACACCCAAGATAATGAGAAAATTACCTAAAACACTCCTCCCCATATATTAAAGGCTTCAAAATAACAATATGTTTCAAAGTGGTGATAGTTGGGAAACTATAATCATTGATAGTAATGAAAACAATATTAACTGAAATAAAGTAACATAATAATGGACACAAAAATCAATGGAATTACAACAAGAAACATAAAAATGGTTTGTAAAATATACATCCACAATGTTATAAGGGATATATAGAAGTAAAACAATTAACTTATGTGCTGATCGTATACATACATATCCAGAAACAAATGAATATACCTCCATCTCAAAACTGGGGACCCAACCCATCCTGCCAAAAAATCTAATGAAATCCATCTCATGAATCTCCTCCTCCTCCAAATAACTATATACTATTCATAGGTCTCATTCCCTTTCCCATGTAATGATCCATAAAGTCTACACCAAACCCTATAGACTCATTTCAGCTATGATTATAAAATTAGTAGGCCACCACCCACAATTTCCTTAGATGAAATCTATATGGATACAAGTGTTTGAAGTGAAATATATGGAAACCAATATAGTCAACACAAACTTCTTCATTACATGCATGACTAACCATGGGTGATCACTTTACATTATTTATCTAATGTTTTAGTGGGATGATGAAACCAAAAATTGAACATTCCTTGAGGTAGAATGATGATGCCACTCCCCTCACAACCAAGAAACATTCCATCACCATACTTATGACTACCTAGGGAATGAGGCATCACTAATCGATTCATAAAACCATATTACAAACTTATACTCTCATCAGCATTGAAAAATCATAGAAAAAATTCTCAAATCAATAACTAGGAAAGATCACTCAATTTCTCAACCCATCCCATCGAACCTATTGTTTTCCCCGCATACTGTGAGAACCACAATCATGACCATTTATTAGAATCACTATTCCATTCATGTGGACACATATGATATATACATATCTTGAATTCATAGCCAAAACCATTACACTAAGTATCTCATCTATAGAGGATACGTACACCCCTATAGTGGTCAATACCACATCATAGACTCTTTTATGTGTGAATATGTCTGGAATAATATTAACACTATAGTGAGTGGAACCACTAAAATCTTTCAGAGAAAAATCATAAAAAATCATCCAGAACCCTTGGTAGTGTTTATTACTAACTATGTAACACTAATGAGGCTAAATCACCCCAAAACCATGAAATCATGACCCATTACATTCCTAAAGAACAATATCAAGAAAACCATTCCATAATTCATCACATTACATCATGAAGAAACTTTTCAAGAACTCTTGTAGCTACCAATAAATAATTATCAAGGCACAAAAAACCTAGACCAATGTTAATCACATAATACTATCCCTAGGAATCTCACAAAAATAATGTAAAACATAATTGGTTCTATTCCGGTAGGAACACATGAACCCACCCATGCATGGAGATCACATGACACATATGTAGATGTGAAACAAAGGAAATATCTAGGAACCACCTACCAGGTACTAGAAGAGGCTTGTTTTTTTAATTTTATGGTCTGATTTGACTTGAGGAGGAAGAAATCATGGAACAATAAAAAAAGAAATAAAATATTTATTTTAGATAAAACTCATCTTAATGATAACAATAGAAAAAGTATATACTGAAAGGATGATTATCCTTACCTACTAAAGGCCCTAGGGGTAGACCATATGAAGAACATATATTGATTGGATGAAATTACCTCTTAGAGGTAAGGAATAAATGAGAGGGTGGGGTATTGACCATTTTCGCAAGTAGGGTTCCCCATTTCATTTTATAACTTAATTAATCAATTAATTTAAATTTTAAGAAAACAACCGGAGTCCAATAAAAATTCAGGGACCCACACTAGAACTCTAGTAGCCTCATCAGGGTTCTGATACACTCGAAGAGGGCTTCCTATAGAAGATACCATGAACTATGAAACCCACAATATAACTATAGAGGATACCCTACAAGGTTCTATTGTTAGGATAATGTTAGACCTAAAACCCCTAATCTAAATAACCAGGCTATAATATATTCTATCACTCAACCACCAAATTACTAGTAATAAAATTCTATAACCAACATATATGTTGTGGGGATCAATGGTTCAATACCCATAAACGCTACATTCACATAACTACACAAAAAGTATAGTGGAATAATGAAAGTAATATATAAAAATAACCATAAGTATAATATTATAAAAATTTATCTACAATGAATATAAAATCCCCATTATATATATAATCCTATATAAATAAATAATCCACCACTATCAAAATTAACTCCACTAAGATCCCACAGACAACACCTGTTTCTTTATCAAATCCAATTAAGTAGTTATCCCTGTAACACAAAACTCAAAAAACCATCATCTTCATGCACACTAATATGAATATATTGGGTGTCATTATATTACACAATAGGATACCTTCATGACTTCTCATGCACCCCATAAATGTGAAAATCAAAAAAGTAAAAAAATATGTTTCATAAAAAATTCCTTGATCACATGAAAATTTATTTACCCAAATGAATGAATTAAAAAAATATTCAAGATTTAGAATAAACTATAAAACGATCTCATAAAAATTTCAAGCCTTTTTAAAATACACAAATCAAATCCATTTTCACAAAGAAAACCCAAATAAATCCTTTTTTGGTATAATTGCTGTTAGTTCCAATGAGGAAGCCCACTTAAGTTGGTATTATCATTATAATTTTATTTCCCAAAAAGAACCAATAATCGAGTAGTAATTACTTTGACCACAATACTTTTGAAACCATACAATTAACTTACACTCATGTAAGAATTTCTATTACCATGATCCTTTCTAGTTAGACAAGGAACTTATATCCAAGTATAACTTGCTATCTCCATGGTCCATGTCAAACATAACAAGGTTCCGACATCCTAGTAGTGATTTAGTTTTACTTCTCAACTTGTGCCAACTATCCATGGAAAAAAAATCACAAGAAATATCACTAGACAAACCCCAACATAAATAAAAAAATTCAAAATCTATGCAACATAATGCACACATTACATAATAAAACTATTTCAACCACAACTATGAAATTTCCTCAATTTTTTAGATATCATATATGAACCTATAAAATTAATATTTTCTATTTTAACTATATCAAGTCATGAAAAATACTATTTTCCCAAAATCAAATCACAAAAAAAATTATTTTATTTTAACATGAAAAATAAATTTAATTAAAATACTAAACTCATGACCAATTGATTTGGACCAAAATAGAGTGTAAATACCTACCTAAATAGAGTCCTTAATTTATTTTCTAATCACAAAAATAGAAATATATAAATTGATATAAAATGGACTAGTGTTTTCTATGTGGAATATAAATAGACCTAAATAAGTAAATGATGTGAATTATTCATATCATAACCTCAAATTTCTTTCCTAAACAATAGTGGTATCAATAGATATGGTTTCACTATATGTCATGAAAATATGGTTAGAATAGTAAGAGTGGATGAACAAGGGATTACATACCTATGGTCTAATGCCCAAATGTCCAAGTATTTAGTATAGAAGGGGTCCAATGGAAGTGTTCAAGCAGACTCGCTCAAAAAATCACCCTCCGACCAAGATACCCACATCAAAAAAATAAAATGAGATAAAAACATGAAACATATGATAGAAATAAAATTCAAGGGTCCCTTTTTAGGATAATTAATTACCAGAATGCATGGTCCCAATGACCATTTAGGTGATAATTCATTTCCTATTATATGAATTTTTTAATAGGTGTAGTCAACATGCACTGTTCTAGAGACCATGTACCTAAGAAAAAATTCATATCTACCTAGACCAAGTTAATTTTCACAGTATCCTATATAAAACCAACAGTCCCACAACCATGAAATATACCATATAAAACTCAATGATCCTTCAATACTCCCCATTTTACCCCAAAAAACCTCTAAACACTTATTCATACTTATTTAACACTTCTAAGTGCCTAAAAACTCCCACCACTATTTAACCTGATCAAATATAAATATTTATTTTTATCCCAAAATCCAATCCTCATATACAAATAGAAACTTGAAAATATAGTATATGTCAATAGAAACCAATATAAAATGACATGTTTAATGAAATTGACTAAAAAAATGATTTTCCATTTAAAATTATTAATTATATTCCTTTGAAACCATAATTGAATTGGTGGATTTGTTCCCTATAAAATTAACAATTTTATTCAATTAATTACATGACATATACTAATTCCCATATTTGAAGAACCACCATATAACCCTATGAATGTAAATATCATTATCATTAAATACTATTGTGAATAAATCACATAAATATCTATTATAACCTAGTATTAATCCACAAATACATCTATTGAGGGAGAAGATTCTATGTGTTCATGCTCCAAGATTCTTCTACCCCAAGAACTCTAATCAAGTACTGAATAAACTATGTTTTTTGGCCACACTCTTGAATGGACAAATTAATTATGGAATTATAATTTGAGTGTTTCTTTATTTGGTATAAATGTTTTTAAGAATCTATTATTTATGATAAAATATTCCCTATATGTCAAACATATTTAATTTTGTTCACATTAAATGTCTTCATTGATCTTTATAGGTCATTCTTTAGAATCATAGAAGGTTTCCAATCTCTGGTTCAATAGGTTCACACAATTTTCATATAGTTAAGATGTAAATGAAACTGAGGGGATTGAGTGGTGTTATTAAGGTAGAATTACATGAATTAGAATAACAAGAAGTGGTTTAATTATATCATAGGTAGATACATTTTGTCAGGAGTGTTTGTGTTGGATATCCAGATTTAAGAAAAAAGATACAAGACACTTATGGTGACTCATTTATTCTGTTATTACATTATTTCATGCTAGGTTTTCCATCTGGGTATCTTGAGAAAATTAATATATACAACGCATGGTTATTTATTGTTGGTTATTGAGTGTTGTTTCACAATTATTTTCATTGGAGCGGTTGTAACATAGGGGTTTTGGGTTAAGGGGTTCGGTGGTCGTCTATTCTCCAGGCGCTTCTGTTTCAACTCAACCTTACTTTGTGGTTCTGGTTTTAGGCTCACTGTGTTTCCACCGTTTGAAGACCTAGGCCGCTCTTATCTCTGCCCTAGCCATAAAGGCCCTTTTTCTTCTCTTCGAGTTGAATCCGAGGCGATGGTCCTTCAGCGGTTTTGGGAGGTGGGGTTCGGCGGACGACAGTACCCCTTTCGCATCGTCGGTGGTTCATGCCGCTCATACTTTGCTCTACCATCCTGGTCCAATGCTCATTTTCAAGTCGGTAGGTGCGGCGGTCTTCATGGATGGTTTGGGATGTGTTGTTCGAGCGGATAGTGGTCTCCGAGAAGCACATCTAGCATACTACAATGGTGATGATGGTGCTCGTATGGAGATGATGGTGGTTTGTTCTTTGATGTATATGATGATGGTGTCTCTTGACTTTCTAGTATTGTGGGATTTTCTCCGGTGGAGTGACGGATCCGGCCGACGTTCATTCTGGCCGGTGACTGGAACTATGTTGATTGGTATGGACGATGGTGATTTCGATGATTGCAACGTTGGTGGAGCGATGATGGTGCCAATGATGTGGACTATTGGTGGTTCTGGAATCGAGGAGGCGCGGTGCGGTGCGGTTCTCAAAGCACGAACATTTGGTTTAGGTTTTTTGAATTTCAATTTTTTTACTTTGGCGCACAGTTATGGTTGTTTTTGGTTTTGGGTCTTTCCGAGTGAATTGGGATGTGTTGTAATTTTGTGAAGTTTCACACTTTATCTTAAAAGTGTTTTCAGAAAATTAAAAAAATGGATTTGGAGGATGAGGGGATTCTTATGCTGTAAATAAATATGATAAGGATCTCTAGAGTTTACTTCCATCTAGGAAGGTGATTAGGGTTTTGGGATTAAACCTTTAAGAGCCATCCACCTTATCTTGTAAAAATAGGAATAAAAGACCACATAGTTCATTTAGAAAAAAGACATTTAGTTTAAAATCAAATAGAAAGGATGTATATGAGGGCATTTAGGCAATAGGTATTGAGCTTAGGCCTTTGGAATTCATCTTATGTATCATGCTTATAAAAAGAATCAGAGTCTTCGTAGTTTGGCCTATCATCAACCTGATGATGGGTGGGGGAAAATAATTAATATGCATGAGGTTTATTTACCTAGATTTTATCAATATGGGAATACCTTAGGGTCTTATAGTAAATTAGACTACCATGTGTGGAGGAATTTGAATCATGTTATTGAATGGAGCATACACACTAAGGTTTCCTGAATTGAGGGTATTTTTATGATGACAATGAAATGCTCATTGAAAATCCCTAATGTCACAACCCCTTACCACCAAAGATACCACAATGTGGATAGAGATTATAACATTCAAGTCTTTCCTCCAGTAGGCCCTAGGATGGAGACTAGCACTGAGGGTATGAAAATATCATATTTTTGTAGGCATTGCCCTCTATAAATGAAATAAAACTGGGATATAGGATAATCAATCAAAAAAAACTCTAGAATAAAATATAAAGGTAAAAAAACCACACCAAAATGAATGAATAAATTATAACCAATACATAAAAATTTCTCCAACAATATATGAAAATAAAAATATATTGATGCCACTGAAAAAAAACTATAAAAAACTAGTACTTTCCAACTTCATCCCCAATGTCTTTCTAGAAACCTGAAAAATAGTTTATATATATAGGGTTAGAATAACATGTATAATCAGTAGGGACATACACAAGGACATAACTGAACATGTGAAATGATAATACTAATGTTCTAGTGAACAAACAATAGATACAACAAGCACATATACATGTAATCTAACCAAACCCATCCTCACTATGGCTCGCTCACCAAATCACCCATCCAATATAATAACATAACGTCAAGATCATAATAAAGAATTGTGACCACTATCGCTTCCCCACTAATTCAACAACTTCATATCCTAATATAAAATGTCTTATACTCTAATACCTTCCACACATACCATATCACATCACATCACATCCCACCCATAGACACCTAGGCCACACATCACATCACATCCCACCCATAGACACCTAGGCCACACATCACATCACACAACATCCTTCTCACAAACACCTGGGAAAATCATTACATTATATACCACCCACATAAACCCAAGTCACATATCATATCATATCATATCATATCCTTCCCATTGACACTTGGGCCATACATCAAATCACATTCCCCCCATTATACCTGGTCCAACAATCACATCGCATTACATACCTCCTAGAAACACTTGGATGAAACATCACCATGGGGAAACATATAAAACCGATACATATCCCTACTATTGAAGGAAGATTTATGGAGATGGGGTATCCAACCATCAATATCACTACCATCATGGATGTTGGGGAATACACCAGTAACTCAACACCTCCAAGTGTGGTTAATATTATCCAAATCATGCGGGAAACATATAAAATAATATAAGCATACAAGATATATAGATGTAACAAAATACCCAATATACGATTTAATATCAACTACACTAGTTACAAACACATCAACTATCACAACTATTGACACCTCTATATGAAACACCACACAACCGCCTCACATAGCACACAAAATTTGCCACTGCCAGTTTTAGGTTTCCCCACATTTGTTCATTATCCATTTCATTTCCCATTACACTACACATTCATATATTAAATTTAGTTACCCAATTACCACACAGATGTTTCTTGTTCTTCTCATTTATATAAGAGCTTATTTTGTTTCATTTATCATCAAAGCTTATCCGATGGATAAATTAAAAACTATATCCACCACACAACGCTACAACTAGAAGATCTCACACAACCACCATAAAGACACCAAAAATCCATAATCATTGCCACACCACATCACCCATGCTATATCACTATATCAAAAACTTATCAAATACGCCATGAAACACTATCGCCACATACCACAACAAAACCACTACACTATAACCACTATGCCACAACCATTACACCACAACCACTATGACACAACAGTATCACACTGCATCACACAACTTCCCACATCACATTAATGATAACAAACCATATCATCACTTCCCTATATACTACACAACCCATACAGTCACTAACATCACCCCATAATATACCAAACCACATATTAAAAAAAAACAGGCACAAGAATTACCAATAGCAATGAAACTGATGTTTCTAATGTTTTCACCAGGGCGTGAGGCCTCCACGTGTTGAACACATGCTGGTGTTGAATTTTTTTCCCACATTCCCACTTTACAAATGTGGGTGACTATCATCACTTTTTACAGTGATGTCTCCTCCCAAATCAAAATGAGTTGATGTGATGTTTGTTCTCCCTTCCATGAACTCCTCCTTGAAACTCACCACCTAGTTTGGGTATGCCTCATGAAGTTAAATCATATTCTTGGAAGTCATTATTGGTTCCATCTCTTTGGGGACACCAGTTAATTATGATGCTTCTATCTTGAAATTCTAGTGGGTCTTGATAGGGCAGAAACCTTCAGTCAAGAGTGTAGTCACATTGGGCATCGCTGGTACATCTGGATGTTAATAAAAATGGTCACCTATATTCTTTATCATAGGATTTCATCTCATGGGGGAATGTTAGGTAGGAAACTCAAAGCATCCCTTGTCGATCATGATGCATCTAACACTGAAGGCACATATATTCTGTGGCTTTGACCTCAACCATCACATGTTTATCATGAGGTAGCTAACACTGTAGGTGAATATCTTTCAAGTACTTCACTTTAGGAATCCCATGTTTATAATGAGTTATATATTTTGGGTTACACATTCAACATATCATGGATATGTATTAGGGAATGAGATTAACGTCTTGTGGAGATGAAGTTCACTGATCAAGACACCTTATGGAGGAAGATCAAGGAAGTGTGTCCCTCAGTGGGAAGATGTAACACTACAATGGTTGATCTGGACACCCTTAGAGGTGGACCAGGGAGGTGCACCTCTAGAAGGGGACACTTGGGTTTACCAATGATTGAGATTGAAGCCCATAGAGGATTCCTACAAACCCTTCTTAAAGATTTTTGATCAAAACCCACATAGTTTATTTCCATAGTTTAAGGTCATGTGACAAGACTAGTCCATGCAGTTTAGCATCATACGGTAAGGATGCTCGCACCAAAAAAAGAGTGTTGGTGAGGGATAGTTTGGGTATTATGGATGGAATCTACCCCTTTTCATGTGTATTTCACTTTGTTGGATAGTATGGGGATTACACATTGAGTTACCTGATGGACCTAGAAGAGATACGATCTATGTGGTGAGTGGAATGATCTTACGAGGGATTTTGACTGGAGAAGACCAGGATGGATGTAGATGATGGATTTGGAACTTAGAAAGGATTATTATGTATCTTAGTTGGTTTGGAATAAAACTCCATGTAGTTTGGAAATTTATGGGGCTTACACCTAAGGAGGAGGCCCATGAAGCATGTGATGGGAGATTATACCTAAAATGAACCCCATGAATGGGATATTATTGGGGCTTATGAATAGGATAATCCCATGGGAATGAAGGTGGTTGATTTCATATTCACTAGTAACCTCTATACCCATGTGATTCATTCTTGGTGTGAGACACAAGAAGAAGTTGTAGACCTAATGATCATGTTTTAGAAGATGTGTAAATGAGAGATCATGTGGGACTTACACAGGGAAGCTTCCCAAGAAGGATTTTATTACATGTGAGGTGGATCTCATTACCTATTAGTCATACATAGAGCATCCTGTTCTTATGGCATAGTGTGTGTGGGCATTAAGCAAATAATTAGCCACGGTGTTGAGGCTGCATCCCACAAAGTGAGGAAGGTGGCATACAATGATGGCCATACATGGGGAATACTTTGTGAATTTCATAGGTTAAGATCATAGTTTTATGTTGGGTGTTGAGGAATTTGGTGCTAGTAGGTTTTATGTCATGCAACACAAAAATGGTGGACCAACTCTTTACCCCTTGGGCTTACATTACCATAGCTGATACACCCTTGTGTGGGGCATGGATTTGGAAATTCCATGTTTCAATAGTGGAGAGGAGTGGTCAATCATGCAGTCCATGTTAACATGCCTATGATATGAAGATAAAAGGAATTAGCATACCTATGATGAGAAAAAATGGTAGGTGTGAATCTTGGGCACAATTGAAGTGGATTGGTTCATAAGAATAGGTTCCAAAAGCCACATGTGGACTTGAGGTGAAACTGAAACGATCTTGGATGGATGTGGATGATTTGGGAACTCAAACATTATGAAGGGGTGTCAGCAGAAGGGTGAAAACATGAAGAGGATAAAGAGTAGGGCTTCACAAATAATAAGGCCTCATAGAGATTTTATTAATTAATTTAAAGTGTTTCATGGAGGTTAGTGGATTCATAAAGGAGTAGTTTTCATGATACAGGGCGGCCCTGACTTGGTATGAAGTCTTGGTTTAGGAAAGGTGTGCTTCATGAAGCCTCAAGTACCCATGAGGTCCTTCTTCCTTCATGAAGGGAATAATCTTTCATGAATGGAATCCCAACTGGAGGTGGAGGATTTTAAGAACACAAATGAGGTTTTACAAAGCCTAGGTACCTTGGATGATCCATTTTGGTTCTTACTCATGATGTTTGTGTTCTTCACGAATTGGGAGAAATTAGGAAGATGAAAGTTTAGGGTAACCACCCTCAAAGGCTGGAATGGGGTAGCTATTCAAAGGAAAGGGGGTTTTGTGAAGCAGGGAAGGGGTTTATGAAGAAAATATGGGCTTTGTGAATGAGAATGGCCTCATTGGACTTGAGAAGGGACTCTATCTGGATTCACGTGGGTGTGAAGCATCATCAAACTTGCGGAGGGACTCTAGATGGAATCACACATTCATGAATAAAATTTATAATCTGCGAGACCTATGGTCTCTAGGAATTCATGAATAATGAGGCTTCATAAAGAAGACCCTTTAGGGTTGTTTGGTGTATTTTGTCTTAGATTATATTCAAACCAACTATGTTTTAATTATTCTATGGAATATATTTCGATTACAAAAAATTACTCTCCTAATAAGGGGAGACAAAAAGGGAAGGAAGAAGGTTTTATTTCAAGGGAGAATCATAAAATATTGAAAATTTGTTCCCTTTCACTAAGATCATTCACAATTATCACTCACAATGAAAATTCATGATGGGCATGAGCGTGAAGACCATTATGATTCACGGTCGGGATGCACAACTACAAATAGAGTAAGGGGGACCTAAAAAATAACTGATCATTCATGTGAAGAATATATTAATCTATTTTTGTGAGGCTATACATTTTGGAAAACTTGATATGTGAACTCTTTTTAGTGATCCCGATTTATGGACTCGCTCTGCAAACACTGATTAGTAAATAAAGAACTGGGAACTGATGCTTCATGAAGAGATCTCAGAGAACCAATGCTCTATGAACTAGTGCATAAAAAAACTTCTCAATGAATAAACTTTCTTAAAAAAACTCATAAATAATTAAAATTTTAATCTATTGAACACTCAGAAAGTTACTCAAAGAGTCACTATAGATTTTGCTGGGAAGGGAAGATATGGAGGACCAAATTATGATTGGGGAATGCTTTAGGAGTGCCTCGGACCAAGAGTAACTTCTTGAGATGCTATTAGAGGAAAAAAGCATATAATTACTAAAAGAGTCTGAAAATTTATGGATTTATCTTGTGATATGATTTTCTCATCTAAAAGACGAGCAATGACGAACCCATATATTGATTCCGGGGATTAGTGGGGTAGTATTAGTGGAACAAGGCTGCTGTGGGTCACATTTGGAAGGATCACACACCTATAATATTGTAAATCCTCTACAAAAACATTAAAAATATCAATGGGGATACTCTAGAGGACACAAAATCCCCACCATAGTATCAAAAAATTAACAAGTTGGGTTTGGGGGAACTAAAGAAGGGATGGAATGACGGCTGAGATCAACACCAGGGAGGAAACTTTATAAATGATTGTGCATGACCCTACTTGGAATATTATTCTTGCCAAGAATTACAGTAAGAGATAAAGTGGGTATGCATTTATGAATCAACATGAGCCTGATATTTCCATGTTTAAAAACCATAGAATATCAAGCCCATGTTCTTGAGTAGACAGTCACTGGAGACCAATACATTCCATCTGCATCAGGTGGAGGTCGATGTCAGACTCTGGTTCCCTCATCCGATCTCCAAATCCAAATCCTAATAAAGATATACAGTGATATTCTCCCCACAAATATTGTATGGGATGAACATGAGAATATTATAGCGCTGGAGAAGTGGTTGTTGGATATGGTGTAGGGAGCCAGAAAATAGAAGTCATAAAAAAGGGAAGTTACCTTTATGTAGTGGTTCAGATATTTTTTGAATGAACCACTGGAAGAACAAGTTGAAGGATATGAGTTAGTGGAGAAGATTCTGATTTGGTCTCAAACATTTCCCAAGGGATACCCATGGGTTAAGGAGGGATCTTACTAGTTAATTCTATAGGGGAGCTAGTGGTAGCTATGAGGTTATAGTGTTATGACTGAGGGTAAACCCATAGTTAGGCTGAAAAGATTCATCGCGGTGCTTATTTTTTAGTTAGATGATCCTAGTGAGGGACACACACATGTGGGTGTGGCCAAATACTTTTATAATAGAAGAAATGTAGTTGATGGGGAAACTTGTCAACCTTGGTATCCCTGTACTAGAGAAGCTGTAAAAAGAACTTCATAAACTAAGTGAATGGAAGACATTGTTGCATATTTGCAAAATTTTTAACTTTTTTTTATAGTTGGGTGGATGCAGATAGGAGAGGTTATGAGTACCCAAACCTTATTTCCCCTCTAATGAAAAACTTCCCACTAATGATTCAGAATATCATAGGAAGTCCCTCATTAAGGTTGTATTCTATTGAAGTGATGGATAAGGTTGAATTTGTGGAGCATTTAATATTCCACCAATTATCCCCACTGACAGGGGTGGTAACCAGTGATAGTGTCGGGACCGAGGAATATATATAATAACTTATGGTCTTTTGAGGTGGGATAACGATAAAGAGATTCATTTCAGAGAAAGTATGTGATCCATAAAATCCACAACAATTCATAAGGAAATTTCAATGTCTGGAGAGGTTGACTTAGATGGTGTGCTTATAGGTGCATCACAAGTACCACCATTTGGTGATGAGGAAACTTTTTGTTATGTTCATGTTTGAAGATAGAATGATATAGAATGGGATTCTTCCACCCACTACTATATACGGTCTTACTCATGACTATGAAAAGAGTTGGGAAAACACATACCCTAGGACTATGATGATACTTTGGGACACCTGAGCTAATGAAGGGGTCAGAATTACACCATCAGGGAAGGGATAAACACTAGATATTGGGAATTGTGGAGGTAGAGCTAGTCTAGAAGGAAAGAAAACAATAGCGAGTCCTATAGTTCATGGGATGAAATATGAAGGTGTTGTAGGGGAATGAATGAAACGGGGCTTGAGTTTCTTGTCCAAGAAACAATATGAAGTAGGTGGGTGATCTAAGGTGACCCAAAGAGTAAAAATTATAGGACTAGGGGAATAAGTTCATAACCAAATGTTACTAATTATTTCATTTACATAGATGCATGGGAAGCCTAAGGACATCATTAGTAGATCACTACTACTAATTGGGTGTGGCTATATCTCATCGCTGATTGGATATCCCAAATCCAACTAGGACATGAAAAGTTTTTTATATGCTCATCATGCCTAAGAGATGTGGTATATGATAGAGTTGGATGATTTAGTCCACTCCCAAGGTACCATGCATCCGTTGACTGGTTAGGTGAGGACGTAGATGGGAATGTCATCCCTTTAAAATGTCCCTACAAGCCGTGCATCTGCGG
This sequence comes from Viscum album, assembly GCA_963277665.1. NCBI lineage: Eukaryota > Viridiplantae > Streptophyta > Magnoliopsida > Santalales > Viscaceae > Viscum > Viscum album. The sequence goes on along the minus strand of OY728138.1, from coordinate 630,840,130 downwards.
TCTAAGGTGAAGAGTTGGAGGACTCCTGAGGGGGGGACATCAACCAGATCTCAGGCACAGACTGAAATCTGGTCACTAACCAGGTAAACTCATTGATCTTTTCATTCTCTCAAACAACATTCAATCTCCAAGACCATTTCATGATCCTTTATTAATTATTGTAGGAATCAATGAGTGCTTAAGAAGGGGAAATCCATGATATACTTCAAGCATAGGGAAAGGGAACCTCAACCCATGAAGGGGTGAGTGTGAGGACCCTCCCTGATGTAGTGACTATGTGAGATAAACCATCGGCACATGCTACATAGGAAGTATCTTCAGAGGCCAAGGTGATGATGGAAAATTATCCCTCAAATTGGAGATGGTTGGGGAGGCTATGGTGGTCAAGCCAAATGTAGCGGCACATTTTGAGGGAACCACTGAAACCACACCCTCAATATAGGGGGTTGAATAATGTTATAAAATAAGACAAGTTGAAGAATCCATGGTGATTGATCCAAGCAAAGAGTTGTCATCGAAAATGGCCACTAGAGCCAGAATTATTGTGTAAGGAGATGAGACAGGGCCCAGAATATGGATACCTAAAAGAGATGTGGAGGTAGAGCCTATGGTTGTTGAATTACTTGGGATGACTATTAGAGCTGAAACTTTGATAGTTGAAGAAATGATATTTTCAATTGATGAATCTACTACTGAGGCTATATTGGGAGTTCCATCCTCGAAATTACCACTAGTGGTAGCTAAGGGAGCCTAATATGAGGTTATTGCACCAATGAGATTATCCAATGCAGCTAGGATGAAAACATCAAACTCTGTGATGCCTCATAGAGCAGTGTAAGCTTCCTCATAGGTGGAAATAATAATGAGGAATTATTCCACGAGACGGTCATCCCACTATTCACGAATAAAGATATGAAATTTGAGAACCTAGCTGAAAACATATTGATGATATTTACTCCTTATGAGATAGGACCACCTTAAGATTTTGAGGATTATATCTTAGATGTCACTAGGGATAACTGGGGTATCTACCACAATGCATAGAGTAATTCATGAAATCTCATCACCCACATCATGATAGCTTATCTACTCTAATAGGTGGGATCTCTCTGTTTTTGGTTGGTTAGTCAATGGACCTGTGGGATGGACTCCATCACTTTTCATGAACTTTCCTATGAATTTCTCAATTAACAAGAACAAAAAAGGGGGAAGAAATCAAGCTATCTTGGAATAAATAAAAGGATCAGTGATATTAGGCGATTCAGAAGAATGAGGAAGACATTTCATGGAGAGAGGGGATGGAACATGAACTCACGATGAGCGCTATTACTCATGATGAGATCACTAATAGTCCGGGGGATCAACTGGCAGCGTGTGAGGCTAGAGAATCCAATATTGAGAAGGTGAAGGATGAGTTCCAAGTAGAGAAGTACTAGTAATGGATTAGGCCTAATGGTGTTCACTCCAAATCCAATGAAAAGAAAGAAGATCTGATAGTGAAGAAATAGACCTTCAAAATCAATTAGAAAAAGCTGACCAATCTTGGATTATCGATCCCTGTGGCATTTCCATATAAGCACATTTTGTCTAGGGAGATGCTCTGATATGTGTATGGACCTCTCAAAGTTTATTATTTCATTATATGATTAAACAAAAATCCTAGTTATATTGTCTTAAATTGATCATATTTCTAAGAAAACTAACAACCAATCCCTAAGATCATATGGGTCATGACTAGTGTGAGAAACAAGGGATGACCATGTGATTCCTATTCATATGAGAATGCCAAGAAATCACTGAACACCGGAGGTCTACTATTATTAGTTGTCCACTGAGAGTGACTTGGCTGAGAGAGTGTGTGGATGAAGAATAGGGTTATTAGAACATCCAAATTTATTTTCTAACATATTCTAGTGCATGAATGGGATAACACTAAGGGAATTGAATTTGACCTAAATAAAAAGGAATGGGGAGTGTGAATCAAAATTCTCAAAATATGGAAAATGAGGAGAATGTAATGGTGATACAGGGTATCTGTTGACTATATTTTAAAACATATCATATATACCATTATCCTAGAATGGGGATAAATAAATGAGGGTCAATAGATGAAGATATTCACAATAGGGAACATGTCTCAGAATACCATCTGCAGTCTCCTAGGAAATTTTCCCAAGATGGTAGGTGATCGAAAATTTCATAAAACCAATCTGTTAGGGGGTCCATTAAAATTTGGAATAGGATGAGTATCCAAAAGGGGCACAAGAATCATGTAAATGGAGTGATGGAATGTTCAAATAGATAACACTCTTGGAATTATTCCATCATGGGTTAGAGGACATTGATGCACATTGGTATGAATAAATATTAATCTCTTCTTTCATGGGAGAACTATCTCAGATTATGATTGATGGATATAAATTTTAATGAAGGTGTATATGATCAACAATAGATAATAGGACCTCTCAGGAGAGAGGATAAATAGATTTGCAGTTTTTCTTCATACGATAAGAATGATAGAAATGAATTTTAACATCATACAGGGAGGGCGATAAATGGAACCATTTAACATCATGTGATTAGGATGCATCCCATGGTTTTAACATCATGTGATTGGGATGTTTCACATAGTTTAAGGTCGTATGTCTTGGACCATATCAAACAATTTAAAGCCATGCTGCACTTACCAAGCTCCTTAGTTTAACGTCACAAAGTTTGGACCCATATCAAATAGTTTATGACCATAATTCTTCATCCGTTAGAAGGATCTAAAAAGGGTAGATTCATAGAATGGTAAAGTGAAAAACCCAATGTGAACAAGGACCTATGAGTCCCAACACCACACCACACATTCATGATAAGACAAACCCACATATAGTTTAAATTTGCGATGCTTGGAATTGAACCCCCAGTTTATTGTCAGGATGTATGGATCATGTGATATCTTGTGAGGCTAAACTACATCAGTAAAAACCTTTCAATAAATCCTATGTGAACATGAGACATGATTAGTGTTGGAATTAAGGTATAATTACTGGGTTTTCCCGATATGTGGGAGCATACATTTGGAGAAAAACCAAGGGTATGGAGTTCCACAAAGATACTATGGAGTGGAAAGGAGTTAAGTCAAGACTGAAAATGTATATATATTTGGTTAACAATAGGTAGGGACAAACCATTGATCATATTCTAGGAACATGTACCACGACCTTACTGGTTAGGAATGAAGAGAGTAAATTAACGATCAACTCTTGAGCATGTTTGAAACACAAGATCCTCCATTTGCTATGAGAGATCCATTAGGATGTTAGGCAAGGATGGGAAGTGGGAAAAAATGCAATGAGACCATCATCTTTATGGGGTCATTATGGATTTGAAAGATGATTTAAATCCAATCCATGAAGGACTAGATGTGTGGATCAAGGAATATAAAAAAGAATGTTTCAATACCAGGTATTGTATATAGTTTAAATTCATGTTGCAAGGACCATGTAAAAAAATTTAGAGTCATGATTCTTGGACTATAAGATCTTAGTTTAAGGTCATGTATTTCTAACCATAGAGGGGTTTGTCTTCAATGGAATGTGTGTAGAGTGGTGGAGAAACAAACTCGATGTGAATAAGTCTAGGAGGCTTATCTCCGTACACACACCTTGAGATAGATTGCATATAGTTTAGGGTGATAATTATCAGACCATAGCTGGGGACAGAGGGATGAAGGTTTGATGAAATATTGGCTAGACCCAAGGGAAAAATGTATGGGCATTTCTACATATCCCATAAGGATGGAAATCAAGAAGGACATAGTTATGGATGTTTATGCACACTGTTTAAGGTCATACGGTCTTGAAAATGGAAAAGGGGTATTCAAGGATGTTTGTGTGGTGCGAGAGTTAAAACCCAACGTGAATGAGCTAGAAGATTTTTAGCACATGAAGCGATATTGATATCGATTGATCATAGTTTTAGTTCATAAGATCTATACCATGATTGAGGTGAAGTGGAAGAAGGGTTAATAAATTTATAACTAGGCCAAAATACAGAGTGTTTGGGAATTTATAATTATCCCACAAGGATGATAATCTAACCCCACATAGTTATAAAAACATAACGTAGTGAGATACCAACACTGGTGGGGCTATTCACTCTAGAGGGGGAACTGGGGGCGTACCACAATTATTGTGGGGTATCTTGAACTTGTTCAAGGAAAGATCAAAATTTAATATCATTAATTGATGGATTTAATTTCTAGTTTAAGGTCATAGAATTTGGACTATGATAAAGAAATTTCTCAAATGTTTAAGTGTGGTGCAATGACATGAACAAATACCAAAAAGGCCCAACACTATATGACACACCCAAGAGAGAATAAATCCTATAGTGAGGAGAGAATTTCAACCAAAAGGTATATGTGGGGAATGATAGGGGTAACCTAATGCAAATGAGAACCAAGGAGGTCTGTGCTACAAGACACATTCCGAGGGTGACTCCCACATATAGTTTTATCTAATGATTCTTAGACTAAGATGGAGCTAAGGGGCCAAAGGGCCGATCAACCAGTGGCTAGGTGCAGAGAAAAAACTTATGGACATTTTCACGTATCCAATAAGTATGAGAATCAATCCACAAGTAGTTCTCAAAACATTACATGATAAATGGCCGATGACAAGGGGGATTTCCTCTAGCAAAATAACATTATGGTGATGTGCATTTTCTCATCATGTACCTAGGATGATAATTGTTGCACAGTTTAACATAAGACAACTAGGATGTTGGTTGTTATGAATATTAATTTCATGAAACTATAATGAGGGAGTTATGCATTTTATCATCTTGTGACTAGGACATTGATATGTTCCTTTTAAGGTAATGCAGTGAGAACCGTCTATGATACACAGTTTAATGTCATGCAACTAAGATGGATGTGAGTGTGAAGTTTAAATTCATTCAACTAGGATGTTGGTGGATCCTTACACGAAGTATTTCTTAATAAACATGGCATTGGTAGGAAGAGTAATGAACCCTACCTATGTGTTGATCAAAGATTATGTGCCATTGGAATAAGCATTTTGAATGATATAAGGTCTTCCCACTTGGGCTCCAACTATGATGGCTTCATGAAAAGTATCACCTGTGTTCTGAGGTCCAGTACTGTTTCAACATGGAGGAAGGAGTGGAAGGGGAATTTATTATTGAGCACTCAGGCTATCTTAACATGGTTCCTCTCTATATTGTGCAAGGCCTGGAGGCTATTCTCTTTGAGGGATTCTTACTCATCTTGATAAAATTCTTCCATTTTTCTAGAATATTTTGATCATAGATAACTATTTGGAGTGATGGAAACTAAATCTCTATGGGTAGGGATACATTTGTTCTATACACCAGGGAATATGGAGTCACCTAGGTGGAATTTAGAGTCATCATCTGATTATCTCAGAGAGCTTTATGGGTATTTTCCAGCCAAATATTTTTATTTTAGCCCACTATCTTCTATGGAATATTAGAGAATGTTTTTTTGAACACCTCGATCTGTCCACATGCTTGTGCATAATAGTGGGATGTATGGTTGTACTAGATGTTGTACTTGGAAAAAAACTTATTTAGATCAGCAGTCCATAAGTTGGTTCCATTTTTAGTGAGAATGGAGTGATGGAATTCGAATTAGTGGATGACATGGGAGCTCAAAAATTCATTCAAAGATCAGGCCTTGATATCATTATGATGAATCAATTCCACTAACTTGGTGAATAAATCCATCTTGGTCAAAATGAAATTGCATGAGCGCGCTATCACTGGCAGATCTGGTACAATGACATTGAGTCCCCAGACTTTAAACATCCAAGAATACTTGGTGGTAAGAAGGGGATCAGGTGGTTGATGAATGAAATTTTCATGAATTTGAAACACATGAAACCTCTGGGGGAACTCGATACAGTCATGGATATTGGTAGGCCAGAATTAGCACAACCATAAAATATAGTGGGAGAGATTAAAGCTTGGTCGATGGGTTCCACAAGACCAGGAATGAAATTCCTTCATGACCTAGGGAATCTCATCTCCATGGAGGCAATGGAGTATAATTCCATAAAAACCTCATCTAAATATATTATCCTAAAGGTTAGGTTCACTTTGGAGAGTGAACTATACCACACACTGATAAATTCACAGATGACCATCCCTATCCGGAGGGAGAGCCCTATGATGAATATACTCAATGAAAGGGGTTGTCTAATATGAGGTTTCATCTGCTATGGGGGGACCTGAGGGTCATGATTTGGAAGCACCGGTAGTCATCTAAGTTACCTATGGGTTATTATAATCATCCAAAATTATGGGAACGATGACCCACTGATGCTCCACATGAATAAATAGGTCATCCTTGTTAGGTTTATCAAGAGATGAAGTCATACTAGATAGGGAATCAACTCAACCATTCTATGATTTATAATCATGATCCACCTCCAGTTGAGAAGGGAATTGGGCAATAAGCAGACAAGTGCCCTTGGGAAAGAGCATGAACTTTGGCTTCCTGATGATGTAGTCACCATTAATCTATTTCATAACTGACTTAGAGTATCCCTTAACATGAAATTAGGGGAAATAAATCTCAAGGGGAATCTCAAGAATAATAATGAGTGATTTATAATCTTTCTCATTATTGGTGCAACCTTCTGATAGTAGGAATGAGTATGGTAGAATAACATATGATGGTGTGATGATGATTTTCCCTAGGATTACTCTATTGAGCTTAGTATCTTTGAGCCTTCTACCGATTGGAGTCCAATAGGTTCCATAAAAATGTATCTTCTGGCATGGAATATTATGATCCATTGAAATAATGGTCTCATATAGGAAATCAACGTCCAAAGAAAATTATTCAGGGGTAGGATGGGAATCCAGAGAGTCTGTTAACACCTGACCATTAGCGGATTTCTATATAACAAAGTTGATATCGAACTACTGAAGGATCAAAGATCAATGTTTCTATCATCCTATCAACATTGGGTGATTTAGGATATACTTCAAAAAATCCCCACATGACACCAACTTTATCTCATGATGATTGAGATAGTGATGAATGTTTTATACTATGAAACTAGTATGAGGTATCTTTTATTGATTAGAGAATAAATTCCCTATGTATCCAGGAGCATGAGACTAAGATAGTATAAAATGTTCTCTCTCCCCACACTTTTCTTCTAAGAAATAAGGGTGTCGAGGGAACATTACAGGGAGCTCACGTTGAAGACAAAAGGATTCCTAGATGTAATGCCCTGACCCTATAAGCCAAGAGTCAGTGCAAAATTACATAACATTGGCATGATACAAGGAATCATGTACCGAAATACTGATCAGTTTAGTAGCCTTTTAAAATACTAGATACATTCATAAGTTTAAAATTACATCATGAAATAAAACATAAAAAACATTTTGTCCCCTTTTTAACACACTTATATCCTTAGCCTATACCTACAGGTGAACCATAAAATACATCTTCACATCCTGGGAAAAATAAAACATAGAAAGGGGTGAGATTAGATGCTCAGTAAGGATAACAATATAGCAGAAACTTTCATAAATAAGCATAAAAATTTAAGGAAATGTATAAGACTAAATGTAACGACCCAAAGTTTCATTAATGGAAATACCTGTCGATCTAATTAAATGTATATTTATGTAAAATGTTTATATAAAATTTCAACTTCTTTGGTTTTATGTTAAGAATTGTGACCGTTTCTTTTATAGCCATTGAACAGTGATCACATGATTAGAATAAATATAGGGCTTTAACAAATCCAATTTACTCAGACAAAGGAAGCGATGACCTCATCCAGTAGAATTTCTCCATACGAAGCCCATTTTTCAGATATTGGAAAAGAGGTGGCGTATTTTGGCTTCGCTCTTGACCAATCCCAAGCTGAGCTTCATCATGTCAAGCTCGAAAGAGACTATCTACGGGAAAAGTGGAAGTTGATAGAGACTACCACTTGAGCAATGTTATCTGAGACACCCCAAGAGTCTTTCACCATCACACACCTTACCCTTAGGTCTTATGCAGCTGTTTTCAGGGGTTATGTAACAAATCTCTAGTACTATGTTCATGTATATTATTTTTGTATATAATAATGAATATACTTTCTTGTCATTATTGATACATTATAAATAGTTTTTAAAGTACATGTAGTGTTTTTAGTTATTATTTATTTAAGAAATCTATTTTATTAAATAAAGGTGTTTTTTGAATTAAATAATATTTTAATAAAATATTATTATTATTATTATATTTATTTTATTAAATATAAATGATCATATAATTTTATGAATGCAATTATAATTTTTATTATGATTTGAAAGCCATTTCTGTCAAAACCCATGAATTTTTTATAAATGTCGGTTTTTATATTAAAATTGAAAATTAACATATTTAGAAAATTATTTAAATAAAATAAATGATATTTCTGGAATCAGGATGTCGAAATTATCCAATAGTGAATTTTTCATAATTTTCTGAGACAATCAAATTTTTGGGTAAAAATTAAATACTGTTTAAATATATAATGTGTTTTATGAAATCAAAATGACCCAATATTGATGTAATGAAATACTATAAGCTTTATTTTTGGACAATATATGTTTTAATATTAAAATAATGTGATTTTGGGTTTTTTTGTCTTACTTTTCAAAGCATTAATGGACCCCTCAAGACTTATTAAACATCTTGTCTCTTTAAATTATTTTCCATGGGAGTGTGACTCACCTCCACATAAGCAACCCCATTATTTTAAGAAGTTAGGACTTTGGCCTTATAAGATATTGTTTTCCTCTTCCATTTTCCAAAAACCATGGGAAAAAACCATGATCTGATTTGTGGTTTGGATTAGTTTAATGTAAGGGGTCCCAAACCTAAATAATAAAGAATTCACTCACCTTTCCTATATAAACCCACCCAAGATCCCACTTCCTCTTCACTCAAATACTTTGGAGTTCTTAAAAACTCTGACCTACTCTTTTTATAATCCTCCCAAGGTGCCTCAATCTCCCAATAAGCCTCCCTCAAGCCTCTCTCAAGCCTTGGAAGCACACTTCCAAGTAAGGGGTTTTCTTCCTTTCACTTTTTTTGTCCAATTTTCTTAATATTGTTATGCCCTTTTAATTTCCATTATAAATTCTGGGGTATTGTTTCAAACCTCCCTCATAATTCTCTCTTACTGTTTGAATGATTGGAGACCCCTTTATCTCTCATTAAATTCCTCCCATGTACACCAGTTACTATGCTGAAATTCCGAAAGGAACTTCTCTCTCTTCATTTACATTCAAGCAACAATTTTGTATCATGAATCTAAATTCCATTAAAATTGTTTGGACATGTATATATAAGACCCCATTACTGTAAATTTCATATAAATATGATGATACACCCCTTTTCTCTCTCATCAACCATTTTTATGAATTCTTATGTCACGCCGTTACGCTGCCGGAATTACACCGATTTTCTAAGCCAATGCCTTTCTGTAGTGAATACCATGTCCATTTCTCCATCAAGGGTATTCACCTTTATACACATTTACTTATTGATTATAAAGTTTCATGTATTAATTCCACATTCCTTTATCATGTAATAAATGATTATGTTTAATGAATCCATGTTTTATGATCCATGTGGCACACTTATGCATGAAATGAAATGTTTAAGAAGGGTGCGCCCTTATAGCGCTCCAATGCATTGGGTAAAGTATAGTATCATGATATTTCATGTGAAATGAGCATTGAATCAAGCTAATTCAAGTGCAATGAGGGTTTACTCGTGCTTCATGTGCAATGAGAATTTACTCATGCTTCATGTGCAATGATCCTTGGCTCATGCTAATTCCATGTTAAGTGTTGTTGCCACATTTCCATGTTATGATTATCATGCTTTATCATGCCTTTATGTTCATGTTTCTCTTGTGGTATATTGATATTCCCATTTTATAACATGTATTGTACTCCTCATGTATTCCATGTTTATTCCCTTACTGGGCTTTATAGCTCACCCCTTTTCTTATGGATGTCCTCAGGTTATCCCATGTAATGCTAAGTATGAGGGAATATAGTGGTCATGTAAAGGAAGTTTTCATTAAAGATGTTGTATTTCATGTTTTATGTTGTTATGTAATGATCCTAAGCCCCAAAGACACTATACCTCTCGATCTTCCTTGTTGTATAGAGTGAATAGTTTATGTAATAAATCATGTTTAAGTTTGTAATAAAAGCAGGGTTTTCATACTAAAACAAAAGCCTTTTAAACATAAACTTCATTATAATATGAAAAAGATAAAATCAAATAATTCTATTTACTTATTTACATGGATATTCTACTAGTCTAATAATCACAAGCAATATAAGTATCCACTTTCATAATGTCGGAATGCATAATGCCAGACTTCATAACCACATAGTCAAGGTCTTGTGCCAAGACTACAAATAAGATTTTGTCAAGGCCTTATGCTAAGAAACTAGTTTGTCTCATGAGACCTACCGATGCATCAAGGATCTATATTGGGTTCCACCCGTCACTTACGAAGTCCAATGCATTCCTCATATGAAAAGGTTTAAACATAAGATAAACATTCGTATTAAAACTAGCATATGAAATGTCAATACTTTATCCATAAACCATGAATGGTATAAAAATGACACATCCACAGTCAAATATATCACAAAACCTTCAATAAAATATGGAACCTTTGTATCTTAATAAATCAACTTCAAATAAGCTTAAAATCCATTAAAGGATGTTGACATAGATGAAATCAATTTTTTTAGAGAAATATATCTTTTTATTTTAAAATCATTTAAAAGTCATATAATTATAAAAGAAAATATTTATTTTGAAAATATTCTTATAATCTTTTAAGGGAAAATTTTATGATGTTATAATGGTGAAAAATAGCTGTACCCGCCATATAAGTTAAAAAGACATTCTTACCTTAATTTTGTTGAAATGGTCATAAAGTACCTTGTTTGGAAAATGATGGAAGGATTTATTTCAAAAAATATAAGGTGAAATAATGGTATAAATGAATTTAACCCATATTCTAGTAAATAGTAATTTTTTTGAAATACATTTTTAAGAAAACTTTGATGTGGGTGATAAAGAGGTCCCAGTAGATACTTATGTAAAAACAACCTCGGATAATAAAGAGATTGTGAAATTAACCCTTACCTTGTACTTTTCCTTAGTATATGGTATGTTAACCACCTGTATAATAGTTAAAACATTTTTATTAAATTTTACAAGAACTATATACTTAAATATGATATCATATATGATCCTCTAAAATTGATTTGTTAATAATATTTTAGTAGTATCATCATTTTGGGTGTTAACTGATTCATTTTCCTTTATATTCATGGTTATGTAAGCCATGTTTGTTTGGGATAGGATGTATTTTATTCATATACTGAATGATATTATGTTTATATACATTATTTTTAATCATAAAATGCTAATTATTCTTGAATGATTATGATGGGGAAAGAATCTCATCGTGTTCGTGGAGACGGTAATCTGTACGAACGCACGAGCGACAATATCATTATATTGATGGTGAAATAATATGAAATTGGATGGTATATAATATATTAAGAATCATTAAAATGTTATATTGTTTATTTACATCAGTTATACTCATTATTATACACACCCAAATAATGAAGTGTTTGAATAACAAACTACACCACGACGTGGAGACGGTAAGCCGTACGTACGCACGTATGGTGACATTGTCATTCATATGATGGATTGAATAATGAATATGGTTGTACTATTTTTTTAATAACATCACAGTATATATAATATACTGGATATATTATTTTATAATGGAAACAACAAATAAATAGGATGTGAAATAAGAAAAGAACTTGAAAGAGGTGATGAAATATTTACCTCTTCTTTGGGTTATTTCTTTTGATTTGATCGAAAGGGATCATAGGATGGCTTTATGATCAAAGGAAGGACTATAAGATTAAGGGATGAATGTTGGGAGGATATTTGGGAAGGTTTTGGCCGAGTCAAAAGGCTTTGAAGGAGTGAAATTAAGAGAAGGGGAAGTACCCTTTTATAAGAGAGGTGAGGGTCACTTTATGAAAGGCTTGAAATATTATTTTACAATAAAATCATTTTCTGCTTATAATGGATAAAAAATAATTTATTTATAGTATAAGTTGGGTATGGGTCTAAAAACTCCCAACCAATAGGTTTTAGATAGGTTTAGGTGACCATATTAACCTTATCTTTAATATTTAACTCTTAGTTAAATAGTTTGTCATTTACCATGTCTCTTTGTATTTTTATATTACATGGTCAATAAACTTACTATAACGAGACAAGAGAACCCCAAGTGGTTCATTATTAATATATATAACCTTATCTAAGTCAATTTTCCAATATTTATTTTTTTGGAATATTGTATAATTTAGTAATATAATATTTATTTTAAAAACCCACTTATTCCAATTTTGACACTATTTTGTATTTGGTTTTTGTGAAAGTCAACAGAACTTTATTACTTCGAAAAAAATAAATTTAATGAATACTAACATGTCATATTAACCTATAATATTCTTTGATATCATAAAAATGTTGAAATTATTTTTATTTTAATATTTATAATTCCATTTATTTGATTATTTCATTAATAATATAATTACCGCATCATCATTATATCATAAATAAATTTAATTATTTAATGTATAAAAATTATAAATAAAATAACATTATGTATGAATTTATTTTATATTTCTAATGAGTATTTATAGTCTAAAATATAACTTATATAACACCTTGTATAAAATTTTTTACTAAAAGATATATGTTTATGTCATTTTTGTCTTTACTTTAAATTAATTAATATAAAGTGTCATTATCACTCTCAAGTGGCTCCATGTGGACCCAAAATTGACCCAAGGATTCCCATGGTAGGAAATATATAAAAAAATAGGAATAAGACACATGTAAGGGAAATTTAAAATTATGATTATAATATTTGTTTACCCTTATTTACCAGATTCACCCTTTAACCATGGTAAATAAAATATTTACTAAAGTAAATATTCATAATGTCTAAAAATAAAAGTTATCAATTTAAAAAATTTAGAACTACTGAATCCAAATATTAAATCCATTTTTCCAAATTCAAAACACAGAAGAGGTATAAATTAATTAAAAACTAATTCCCGTTGTCAAAACAAAAAGCGTGTTTTTAAGAAATAATAACTATCAAAAGATTGACACTTGTTTATGTCCAGGTGAAATATAAAATTACATAAAATGACCTAAATTATATTAATTGATAAAAATATAACTTAATGATACTTTAAAACCACTCAAATATATAATTTAACACTATAAATTATTTCAATTAAAAAACTTGTTTTTAATTAAAATTTAGTATTTTACACTATTCATCAAAATATTAAAGTTATCAGAAAAGTACCAAAAATTTATCCGAACTAAATTTTGATGTCCCAATTCTAAATAATTATTTAATTTTATTAAATTGAATATATAGAAGTGTCAAATATTGGTTTTAAAAAAGGTTCTTCATTAAATGTCGATAAAATTGCATTTTTTAAAATACACTTTTTATCTGAAATAAATGAATTTGTTCTTATATTATGTCTAATAAACACATAATATGGATTCTAAAATTATATGGAGTATATAAAATTCAAAATTCAGTTAATATTATTCATAACCGCTTTTTTGAACGACTAGTTTAGTAAGTCGTGGTGCGCTCGAACTCGGTGTTGCATTCAACGCAAGTTATAGAATTTCTTTGAAGAGACAACGTACTATGAAATTTTAGGGTGTTACATTCTACACTCCTTAAATAAATTTCATCCTCATAATTTTAAATTGTTCTTCAAAAATAAATGGTTAAAAATAGAAAAATAACATTGTGGAAAACCGACATCGAAAATTAGGTTTATAAAATTTAGTATTAATAAGAGGGAAAGGGAAATGAAAAAGTCACCACCAAATTATGATCTCAGTTAGAAGAACATTGGTGGAAATTAGAGAAAAATAATTGGATGAAAAATGTAAATATTTTTAGGGAGTTATTGAGGTCATTAATCACAATCTAGTGTAAAATTGAGGGCCTCAAAGCCATCAATCTAAGATGATGTAAAATATCATCGGTTCAACAAAACATATGGTATTAGTATAACAAATTTTTGGATTTAAGATCCATTATCTAAGGTTTGAGAATTAATTTATTTATAGAATAAGAGTAATATATATATATATATACATGACAAGTAGAGTTTCATCCTTCAACAAATTCCTACCACAAACTTATCTTTCACTGCAAAAGATAAGAGAATTCAAAAATATTCTATTTATCATAATCATATAGGGTTCCAAAAATAATAAATATATAATTAATTTTTCTGAATATTAAAAAAATAAATAATAAAAACTAGGACATCACATATTCCAGTGGTAGGGGATCCACCCTTGTCGCCCTTCGGTTGCGGGTTCAGGTCTCACAACCTTGACAGACGTGACGTGTTGTCGCTCAACCTCCAGGATGTCTTTTTTTAACAATACAAAAATAATCTGAAGAAATTATTTAACCTAAATAATATTATCCAACATCAAAATTAATCCATTCCATCCTTTAGACTTATCCAAAATACTTCTGTCCAAACTCACAATCCAAAATTTAGAAGGATGGTAAAAAATGAAGATATATTTTTCCACGTAAAAACATATAAATACATTTATCATGTATTCTTTTAAAACATGGTAACACCTTGAATTACCATAAAACCTTATTTATTACATTCATGTTCCCTTATTCCTTATAGAATACTAGATATATTCTTTATATCCAAAATTTTTGAATATTCCAACAATGATGGAATAAACAAACAATTAATTAGTTCCAAGGGTATCAAGAATTTTCAATATAATTTATCCAAATCAACCATCTCTTATTACAAAATAACTACCTCAGTATCAGGACCATATTAAGGTTTAACTTTCCTTAAACCATGTATTTTATAGACACTTTAACCTGATTTGGTGTCACTTTACTTGGTACCATACAATCTCAAATACTTAATGAAATAGTACTGTAGTATAATCCTTATTTATTTCCATAATTCATATAACCAGTACATCGTTGATACAACACTCAAATGAAATAATTATTTAATAAAAAAATAATAACACTATTCATTACTCTTCATCTGTGGTAGTATCATAACTCGATTATTATCCAATATCATAATTTGGGGCATACCCTGATGATTTGGACATTGATTCGCGTAGTGTCCCAAATTCTTGAAGATGAAGTATTGTACATTCAAAAACTTTTTTTACCCTTGAACTCACGTACTTGGTGTCCTTTTCCTCCACACTTATAACAAACTCCCATTCCCTTCAAGAATTTACCAAGGTGATTCTTTCCACAATTATCACATATGGGAAAATCCTTCTTTCCCCTCTTCCCTTTATCCATATTTTTCTCTACCATACTTTTCTTCTCTTGCTTCCCTTCAAATCCATAGGACTCACAGAATTCTTTAATTATCTTATTAACACATGATATTATTTCTTCATATGATGATAATATGTGGGAGGCTATTTAAATTTTAAATGTTGGCATAATACAATGAAATATATGATCCTTCTTAATCTTTTGATCATGCGTATTGCTGGAATTATCATTCCTTCTACTAGGTAACATTTCTAAATAATGGAATACACCAGTTTAGTTTTTGAATCACAATGCATAATTCCAAACTTGTAAAATATGTAACTTAAATTGAAAATATTATGCATATAATCTATAATCATAAAATGTTTTCTTTGAGGAAGTATTTACTCGTAAATC
Organism: Viscum album; assembly: GCA_963277665.1. Classification (NCBI taxonomy): domain Eukaryota; kingdom Viridiplantae; phylum Streptophyta; class Magnoliopsida; order Santalales; family Viscaceae; genus Viscum; species Viscum album. The sequence continues at coordinate 630,824,243 of OY728138.1, read as the reverse complement.
CTTCATAATGGCTTGTAAAGAAAATTTGAATTATCCTAAGCATATCCCTCAGGAGTTTCATAACTAAAAGTGAAGCAATGTCCATTGTCATGTACCTGTTCCCATTCGAGTCTAGATCAAAGTGGTGTTTTCATGTTTTGCCCCTAGGTATATCTGTGACAGATCCGCCTCTACCTGTTCGTATTAGGAAATGGATGTATTGCTCGGAAAACTCACAAATATCTACAGTTCCAAAATTTTTGGAAGTTCTTTGATAAATATCCTCAAAGTCTATCTTAGGGTAGTGTTCTCTAATTATAGTTTTTCTAAATCTAGTTTCCAAGGATTGTATGAAACTTCCTCTTATATCAAATGTAACACCTAGACCTCAGAAGCCTAGAGTCGGTGAATTATTACATAAAATTGGCATGATAATAGGAATCATGTCCCGAAAGACCAATCAGTTTAGTGGCCTTGAAAAAACTAGATACATTCATAAGTTTTAAATTACATCATGAAATAAAACATCACCAACATTTGGTCCCATTTTGAACACACTTATATCCTTATCCAATCCCTAAAGGTAAACTAAAAAATACTTCTTCACATCTAGGGAAAAATAAAACATCGAAAGGGGTGAGCTCAGATGCTCAGTAAGGATAACAATATAGCAGAAACATTAATATATAATCACAAAAAATTAAGGAAATGTATAAGACTAAAAAAAGCCTTTTAAACTTAAACTTAAGCATACTATGGCAAAGAAAAAATAAAATAATTCCATTTAATTATTCACATAGATATTCTACTAGTCGAATTATCACAAGAAATATAAATAGCCACATTCATAATGAGACAATGCATAATGCCAGACTTCATAACCACAGAGTCAAGGCCTTGTGCCAAGACTAAAAATAAGATTTTTCAAGGCCTTGTGCTAAGACACTAGTTTGTCTCATAAGACCTACCGATGCATCGAGGAGCTATAACGGGCTCCATCTGTCACTTACTAAGTATAATGCATTTCTCATATGAAAAGGTTTAAACATTACATAAACATTCATATTAAAACTATCATATGAAATGTAAATACTTTATCAATAAACCATGAATGGTATAAAAATAACACATCCATAGTCAAATATATCACAAAACCTTCAAAAAAATATGAAAGATTTGTATCATAATAAATCGAATTCAAATAAGCTTAAAATCCATCAAAAGATATTTATATAGATGAAATAATTTTTTTTAAAGAAATATATCTTTCTATTTTGAAATAATTTAAAATTCATATAATTATTAAAGAAAAAATTTATTTTGAAAATATACTTATAATCATGTAAGGGAAACATCAATGATTTTATAATAATATAAAATAGCCGCACCCACCGTATAAGTTAAAAAAAATTCTTACCTAAATTTTGTCGAAAAGGTCACAAAGTACCTTGTTTGGAAAATGACAAAAAGATTATTTTAAAAATATATAAGGTTAAATAATGGTATAAATGAGTTTAACCCATAGTCTAGTAAATAATAAAAATATTTTGAAGTACATTTTTTAGAAAACACGGATGTGGATGATAAAGAGGTCCGAGTAGATACTTACGTAAAAACAACCTCAGATAACAAATGGATTGTGCAATTAACCCTTACATTGTAATTTTTCTTATTAAATGGTATTCTATTATCCTGTATAATAATTAAAACATATTTATTAAATTATACATGAATTATATACATAAATATGATATCATATACGATCCTCTAAAATTGTTCTGTTAATAATATTTCAGTAGTGTCATGATTTTGGGTGTTAACTGATTTATTTTCCTTTGTATGCTTGGTTACATAATCCATGTTTTTTAAGGATAGGATTTATTTTATTCATATACAGAATTATATTGTGTTCATAAACATTATTTTTAATCATAAAATGAAAATTATTCTTGAATTATTATTATGGGGAATGAATCTCATCGTGTCTGCGGTAACGGTAATCCGTACGTACGTATGAGCGATAATATCATTATATTGATGGTGAAATAATATGTAATTGGATGGTACATAATATATAAATAATAATTAACATGTTATATTTATTATTTAAATCAGTAACATTTATTATTATACCCATCCAAATAATTAAGTGTTTGAATAACAAACTACACCATGACGTGGTGACGGTAAGCCATACGTACGCAAGTATGGTGACTTTTTCATTCATATGATGGATAAAATAATGAATATGGTTGTACCATTTTTATAATAACATCACAGTATAAATAAGATACTAGATTTATTATTTTATAATGGAAACAACAAAGAAAGAGGAATTGGAAGAAGAAAAGAACTTGAAAGAGTTGATGAAATATTTACCTCTTCTTCGGTTTTTTTTGATTTGATCAAAATGGTTCCATAGGTTGGATTTATGAGCAAAGAAGACCTATAGTACGAATGGGGGAAAGTTGGGAGGAGATTTAGGTAGGGTTTGGCCGATCTAAAAGGCTTTGGAGGTGTGAAATTAAGAGAAGGGGAAGTACCCTTTTATAAGATATGTGAGGGTCACTTTAGGAAAAATTTTGAAATATTATTTTATAATAAAATAATATTAGGTTTATAATGGCTCCAAAATAATTTATTTATATTATATGGTGGGGATGGGTCGGAAACATCTCAACCAGTAGGTTTTAGATAGGTTTAGGTCACCATATTAACCTTATCTTTTAGATTTAACACTTAGTTAAATAGTTTTTCATTTACCATGTCTCTTTGTATTTTTATATTATATGGTTAATAAAATCACTATAACAAGACAATAGAACCCCAAGTGGTTAATTATAAATATATATAACTTTATATAATTCCTTTTGAAGAACCTTATATTTTTAGGACTATTATATAATTTAAGAATACAATATTTGTTTTAAAAACCCATTTATGTCAATTTTGACACTATTTAGTATTTGTTTTTTGTGAAAGTCATAACGACTTTATTACTTAGAAAAAAATAAATTGAATCAATCCTAACATGTCATATTCACCTAGAAAATTCGTTTATGTCATAAAAAATTTGAAATTATATTTATTTTTTCCATTTATTTGATTCTTTCATTAATAAGGTAATTATTGCATCCTCATTGTGTCATAAATAAATTTAATTATATAATGTCTAACAATTATAAATAAAATACTATTATGTATGAAATAGTTTTATATTTCTAATTAATATTTATAGTCAAAAGGACAACTTATATAACACCTTTTATAAATTTTTTTACTTAAAGATATATGTTTATGTCATTTTTGTCTTTACTTCAAATTAATAAATATAAAGTGTCATTATCCCTCTAAAGTTTCTCCATGTGGTCCCAAAATCAACCCAAGGATGCCCGTGGTCAGAAATGTATCATCCATAGGAATAGTACACATGTTCGGTTAATTTAATAATATTATTATAATATTTGTTTACCCTTATTTACCAAATTTACCCTTTAACCATGGTAAATAAAATATTTACTGAAGTAAATATTCCTAATGCATAAAAATAAAAATTTTCTATTTACACAATTTAGACCTCCTAATTCCCAATATAGAATCCATTTTTCCAAATTAAAAACATAGAAGTGACAGAAACTAATTTAAAATTAATTTCTGTTGTCAAAACAAAAAGCGTGTTTTTAATAAATAATAACTATCAAAAGATTGACACTTGTTTATGTCCAGTTTAAATGTGAAATTACATAAAATGATGTAAATTATATTAAATGATAAAAATATAACTTAATAATACTTTAAAAACACTCAAATTTATAATTTAACACTACAAATTATTTCGATTAAAAAAGTTGTTTTTAATTAAAATTGAGTATTTTGCACTATTCATCAAAATATAAAAGTTATCAAAAAAGTACCAAAAATTTATTCAAAATAAATTCTTATGTCTCAATTGAATAGTATAATTTAATTTCATTAAATTGAATATATAAAATTGTCAAATATTGGTTTAAAAAAAGGTTCACCATTAAAAGGCGGTAAAATTGTATTTTTTAAATAATACTTATTTTATGTGAAAAAAATGAATTTGTTCTTATATTATGTATAATAAACAACTAATATGGATTCAAAAATTATATGGATTATATAAAATTTAAAATTCAGTTAATACTATTCATAACCGCTTTTTGAACTACTAGTTTGGTAAGTCGTGGTGCGCTCGAACTCGGTGTTGCGTTTAACGCAAGTTATTGAATTTATTTGAAGAGATAACACACTATGAAATCTTGGGGTGTTACAACAAAGATGAGTAAAATCATAATCATAGGATATAATATATACTTCTTGATCTCTTCAAATGTGGCATGGAACTCCTCGTTGCACTAGTAGATGGAACCTTTCTTTATGAGTCTAGAAAGGGCTTACACTTGCAGGGTAGATTCTTGACAAACTGGTGTATGTAGGTTAAGCGGGCTTGAAGGCCTCAAAGATCATAGAGGTTACTTGGTGGAGACACATGGTTTATGTCCTTTATATTCTATGGTTCAATATCGATGCCTCTGTATTTGATGAAAAAATTGAGGAACTTCCAAGTGGCAATGCTGAATGAAAACATGAAGCGGTTCATATTCAATTACTTAGATCAGAAGAAGGTGAAAAATTTCTCAAGATCTTTGAGATGGTCTTGACACTATAAATATTTTCCAAAAATTCGTCCACACAACATTCCACCATCATTTTAAGGCTCAGTTTGAAGATGTTGTGATTGGATCACTGATAAGTGTCTCCTACATTATTCATACTAAAAGTCATTACCTGATACCATGTGGTTCGTTGTTGTGATCTAAAGGTAATATACTCCTCATATTTAAGGACCATATGGATTTGGTTATATTTGGATATCTCTCCTTGAAAGAGAGATATTGGAACCCAGATGTGGAATGAATCAATAGATCTATCTCTGGATGGGGAAAATCATCATTCAGGTAGTGGTGGTTTAGTACAAAAAAGTCAATACAGACTCTGATCTGCCCATTCTTCTGATTGTATGGGATGATGTTGGATAGCCACTAGAGTTACTGAACATGCTTGATGAAGTTGGATTTGATAATATTACCAACTTCAACCTCAACCATCAAACCATGAGAATAGTACACTTACCTGGGAGGATTCTTGGACCTGTGATGACCCATCAGGAGACTAAGACGATGGATGTTGCCCTGAGGGTCTAGTCCAAGAATCCTGTCATAACTCATGGAAAGTACATCATGATCCTACTTTAAGAAATCCACATACTACTACTTTTCATCTAGAGTCATGGCTGCACTAATCAGCGATGGCCTTAGATCAATCTCAGTACAAATGTTTACCCGAATTAGCTCATCAGTAGTGGTGGAGATGCCCTCATAAAATGTGGGAGGAGCGAATTACAAATTATTTTCATCACCTAAGATAGGGAAATCAGCAAGAGGAGATTGTTCATCTGGGAAATCCAATTCTGGATGAATACTGGTGCCTTCTTGGATGGATGTGGAATTATCATTAGAAGAACCCTGCTGTACTGAAACCAAGGCGACATAGACTATCAGGAAAATCAAACCAGGACGTCAACTACGAGGTCCATGGTTGATATCAAATAAATGATGGTAGTTCAGTTTTTTTGGTTCAACCCACTTAGTGGAACATGCAGGTATGATGTACAATTTTATGTATGGGGAGAACATCTCGTTATCTCATAGGGGTAAGGGTTTTATTTATGACCTAGGTCTGACCTGGGTAGGATTATGAGATAATCTTATGATGTTACTTGAAATTAAAGACTTCGTTCCCCTTCCTCCCTAAAATAATACATGAATTTCACAAGTATCGTGTTGTGGCTTCCAACCAGTGAATCTAGAGGATGAAAGTATCATCCTAATCTATCCACAAGGTGGATTCAATAGTGGTGTGCTCACCCTCATTAGTATGAACCTGCTTATCCTTTATCTTGTAAGAGAAGTAATCTAGACAGTGGGATTCATAGGAGTCAAAGGATGATGCATCACGCCAAAGCATGCCAACTCAACCATTGAGGGATTACTTGAGGCATTGGTGATACGGGGATTGAACTACTGTATGCAGATAAAGCTGAGGTATACCCATCAATACATTTTAGGAATTATCCTATGAGACAACCAGGAATTCAACATTTTCTATCAAGAAACTAAATTGGGTCTTTAAATGAATCCTGACACATGGTCTCTACACGACCCTATCATGACCCGGAATCTTTCAGTCAGAGGGGATCAAGTCTTATTTAGTGATTCCCATATTGATGAGTGTCTGGGTATGGATGTGATTGATCTAGGAGCTTGTGCTGAATGTAAATAGATGAATCCCTACACCATTGAAATGTAATGTGATTTATAGTAGGCATATGGTCCACTGTATGAGGGATCCATTATCTTCTCTAGAGAAAGAAATGAAATCTTGGAATCCTGTTTTCACAACCTCTTCCACATAGTAGTTTTCTATGGCTACTACCCTGCTTCCAATTAAAGGGGTATTTTCAAGGATTCTGCTAGACCCTTTCAGATATTTTAATATAGGAAGATATCCTCAAGTATTGAGATATTTGTATTTATACTGGAGGGGTTATTCATTACATCTCACTACCATTACAAAATCATGTTTTGTTAGGAAGGGGGATTCTCTTTGGTAGGGTGGACGATGGGTGATATTAGCTGAACCACGAGATTCTGGTTGGTGCTGGAAATGCGCCACTACTGATCCGAAAACTAACCTAGAACCACTACTGGATAATTTTCGACTGAATAAGACTTTTCTTTAGTTGGATATATCCGATCATGATGTAGATGGTTCTACTCTACCCGATCATTTGGCATGGTCAGCTATGGTGGTGTGTTTTAAGGATTAGGTTGGAATGACCGTGCCAGTAGACATTTATGTAGAACTTGGCATCTATTCTCGGTAGAATGCATGAATTTCCTTGAAACCCCAAATTTAGCATTACGATGGTTTGTGTACCTTCGACCATCCCTTAAACAGTGTCACACCGAGGAACTTGGGGAACTTGCCTAATACTCATTATCATAATCAAGGATTATGAAAGGATCTACCAACTCGATGGTATTCATAGAGTCCCACAACTGATCACTGTTAGAGGAATCTTCCAATATTTGGTGGACCCTGGTGGTGATTTCCATATCTAGAGATATGAAATCACTAAGGGTGAGAGATAGATTTAGCATTGATGGGGAGATTCTCATTATCTTACAACGTTGGTGTCTACTCTTCGGAGATGAAGAAGGCTTCAAGGTGGGTATATAAGTGGTACCTAGAGACGTATCAGTGACTTTAAGAGGATAGATCTGGCCAAAGAAGGCATGGATGAATCCATCAGTGCAATAAACTTATCTACCAGCCAACCATTCATCATACTTATGGGTCTTGAAGTAAGAAACTTATTTCCATTCACCAGAACTATCACTATCACTATTGGGATTGGTGGAGATATGTGAGACCTATGTCGGTACATTTACCAACTTTTCCAAACCATTTTACACTTAGTCCTAGAGATAATACTTAAACACATAACATTATTTGATTATTTTACCCGAAGATATTTTGGTAAGGATATTTTTCAGGGTGATCAGTAAGCTCAACTTCATGGGGAATATTTCAATCTAGAAGCTTTAGAATACCCTATTCCAAGAAAATAAGGATGTAATCGGGAACATATGCATCCTTTAAATAATAGTTTCGATTCATCATATATGGGAAGGGTACTCTAGGAGCCTGACCCTAGAGAGGGGTTGGATCTTGAAGAGTGTCCAGATCCACATTATCCCACCTAGGTGGATATGCTTTGGAAGGTAGTTCCTATTGATTCTATGATGGGTGAGGCTACACTTGGTGAGACTACTAACCTTGGTAGGACTGTGATTAGTGGGGCTCTATCGGAAGCATATCTAGTAGCTTGGGGGCCTCTACCTATAAAAAAGAGGCAGTCTCTACATTGGTAGATATTATTGTAGGAGTTGGAAGAGGTAATGAACATGCATACTTGTCTTTATTCAATTCGTATTCTTGGTGCTTAGCCTTGTCAAAAAGATACCTGAACACACCTAGAAGACTCCGAGTGATGAGGTTAGGGACTAGCTTAGTCTTAATATTACCCATAGACATAATTAGAAACTTCTTTTAGTTAGCAGCATATCAAGTCAAAATGTGAGGAACTTTCATTGGGCATCTAAGTCCGTGACATGGTATTTAGGTAGTTTCCCACACTAAAGAGGTCAATAGTCTTGTCTTTAATATGGTGGAGTTGAACTGGAATTGGAACTATTTGTAAAAATCTTTCCAACTAATGATAAACCCTGTGGGTAGTTGGTTGTATCAGATGAATGTAGGCCCTTCTAATGTCTAAAAAAACATTATATCTTGGTGGCCTCCTACTACTCTATAGTTCCAAACATTGTCTCATACCATGAGATGAAGTGGGTTAGATGTTTTAGTGAGTCTCCCATACCATTGAAAGGGGAGAAAAATGGGATCCAAAAATCTGGGGGTGTTCACATTCCATCCAACCATGCCAGATATGGATTACCATAAAGTGGAATTTCCACCTATCACATCTCAATGGCTTAAAGGAGAGTAGTGAGAGATGCTATCAAATTTTCTTTGGGGGGGGGGGTCCCCATCATTATAAGGATCCATATCGACCAATGTGTTAACAAGAAAATCGACATGATAGGAAGGTCCATGGACTCATGGAACTGCTTGATCTAGGTATCGAGGAAGATTATCACACTACTCAGGTGGGTTTGGTGATTCATATCACAATCTCTTTCCATAAGATACCACCTCTTCTCGGATGGGATTCACAAGATCACTAGGCTCAATAAGGGGAAACTGGTTAAGGAGGACTTTTGGCTACCCCTATTACCCCAATAGAAGAGGATCAAGGTCCTGTTGAGGAGCACCATAATCCAGGCTCCACTTAGTAAGTTGCTCATCGATGATCTACTTCTTCTCTATGACCTTCTGAAGAAAGTAGACAATAATGATATCAACCTCTATCTTATTCACAACATCAGGTGGATTGGTGGGTTCGATATGTCCCTTGTTTTTGTTTATATTTCGACTAGAGGGAAATGATGTAGAGGTATCTCAAAGGACAAATGTATACCTTTGAAGATGAGTGCAGACACCTATATGAGGGTCTATTTGTTATTATGCTGCCCAATGTTAGATTTTCTCTATCGAATCTAGTAACAGAAACCCCACACTTGTAAATCTAAGGGACAACCATATTCCCTAAAAATATACCAAGATAGATATCCTCAATATCAATGGGTAGGTCCAGATAATTCTAGATAGTGATGAAATGAATAGTAGCATAATGTCCCTAGCCTCATATTTGAACATGTGGAAGTTCCTCTTACAGAATTCTACAGATAACTGTGAAGCTCTTAACACTTATCTATTAGAGAGTTTAGTGATAGCCAGGTGACGCAAGGTGTTGATCCACATAGAGCACTACCGACTCAACCATGCGACGCTGCAGATCCACATTGTTGAGGTGCTCTTGAATTCTTTGTTAGAAAAAATTATAGCCACGTAGGTGAAAACACGTCATCTAGAAATTTTGATGGAAGCATGTAACATGGACCTTTGTGAGTGCTTTCGGGATGTCAATGTTGGAGGTCGCATTTGGATATAATACCACTAATAACTGATCAGCATCCAATGCATCCAAAATTCCTTCATTCTCAGAAGTGAGGCCCTAATATTGGTTGGACCAAGGTTTTATTAGCACTAGCTAAGAGATTGTTGGTGGTAGAAATGTGAATCAGTGTAGTGGTTGGATGGTCGTTGGATGATCTGATACATGAGTACACTATCCTCTACCCATTGGTTCGCCTCTCAAGGGAGGAACCAACCACATCATTACATCATTATAGGACTATGTGTTCATTATTACCTCATGTGTGAGGGATGTACAACTCATTGGTGACACAACTAGATCCTCATCATCTATCCCATTCCAAAAATAGTTCTTAGGGATCTTTGGTAGGGGTAGAGAAGGAAACTAGGGATGATAGAGATAACTACACTATGAGCCTGTATATGGGAGACAAATCATCCTCCATCTTCATGTACCTATAGAGTGATTTGGGGAATCTATTAATATCACCTTTTGAGATGAAGAACATAAAATATTGGTTACTTTACCTAGACTCTATTTCTGATTACTGGGGTGGAGGTTCCATCATCAAATTTCATTTCTCCTCAGAATCTGGGGTGGAGGTTCTCCCTTCCACCCTGAGACATTTCTTCTTCTTCAGGGAATTAAAATTATTTGGCATAGAGAGGACCCCTATTTTGGTGGGTGATAAATCATGTACGACCTCCTCTTTGATCAGTTGGTATATGGAGAAGGCCTCTGTATGGGATTTCGTTAGAGTGGGGAGGTCCTCTGCTTGGATTGCTACAAGAGTGGGAGGACCTCCACTATGGATGGTGGGAACATGGGGAGGGCCTCCATGTGGATTATTTAAGGATCAAGGAGGACCTCCACTCTGGTTTTATGTGGCATTGAGAGGACATTCATGATGGATTACATGAGTATGGGGAATACCTCTAAGATGAATGTCAATGATGTAGAGAGGAATGCCACTTTGATCGGTATGGTAGTGGGGAGGACCTTTTCTTGAGCTAAAAACTACATAAGGAGGACCTTTTCCTTGATGGTCTGTGACATGGAGTGTACCTTCATGTTGGTAACCCTAATTATGGGGAGTAACATTTTACTTGATGTAGAGGAAGTGGTTAAGGCCTTTACTTTGACCGACGTTAGAAAAATGGGGAGGATCTCCCAATTGATTGTGAAAGAGGGGAGGACTTCTTCTTTAGTTACTGATATTATGGGGAGGACCTCCATACTAAATCTCATAATCATGGAATGTCCCCTGATTGTTGGTGGTGGTTTCAATGATTGACAGATTCAACTTATCCTACCTATAATAAGGCAGAGGTCTCGATACCAATCAGGTGTGGATGGATCCCCCTTGCTTGTTATTGGAATATGATGGAATGTGCCGATGGTGGTGGTAACCACCAGAGCCTCATAAGATGATTCCCCTTGATGGTAATTCTATTTGGACTATTCATGATGTTGATTTTGGGTGATCTAGACTGGGGAAAATAGAGAAAGGTTATTGTCCACCTATTCTTCAGCCTGAAGGACAAGTCATTGTTTGCACTAAAGGGGATTAGTGGGAGCTCTTCTTAGTGGCTCCAAGATGTTAGTCACATATGGTGTGACTTTGGAATCCCCTACATCCTTATTGTAATGGAGAGAGTGATATGAGAACTCCAAGGATAGGCTCGTAAATATATTCAATTTTGGAGTGGGGAGAATTATCTCCCTATGTGGCCATTGGGGGTTGTAGTGTCCATGAGGTACCAAATACTCTAGGTCCAAATGAGCCATATCCCTCATGGTAATGACTTACTCCTACTCATACGAGTATGTGAGGGTGTCCAAAACTCTCCTATGGATGATTTATGAGGTTAAGATGAGGTGTGGGTTCCCGATAGTTGATGACATAGTGGATGTCATGGTGGATATGGTGTTGTGTGAGACTGCAGCATTGACGTTTCATGCACCCCTCCATCTATGGGTATTGGGTAGTGGGTTTACTATAACTTGGGTCTTGCAAAGAAGGAATATTTATATGTCAGTATGGATACATGGAATGAAATATCCAATGCCCCATCATCATCATCCAATCATCCATGGTCCAACCAAGAGATCTATGTTGATGATGACACTGATTAGAATAACCAACATTTAATTGCACCAATTTACAGTGAGTTCAATGATGGGCCCACTATTTGTTTGTTGGGTCCTTGAAACAGATCGATCTATATGGTAACCTGAAAATCTTTAGATGTCTTGAATGATACTAGTCCCCATGTTGAGGATAATTGTTTCTCATTGGTTCACCATTTCTGTTTTCCAATACTTTCTCATGGGCGCACCACCTTTGAATGTTGAACGCGGATTGTCATCAATTTGTTTTCCCAGCATTCCTTATTTTAAAAGGTTTGTGGATTTTAAAACTTTCAATGATGATGTATGCTCCTTGATAAAAATAGGATGATGGGATGTCAGTTCCTCCTTACATGGATTACTTCTTAGAACACATCACATAGTCTTGGACTCCCTGATAGATTTAATTCATGTTCATGGAACACATTACTGGTTCCATATCCTTGTGGATATTGGTTACTTACACTTCAAATGTCAAGAAATTCTAGTTGGTCTTGATTGTGAATCATATTTTTGTTAAGAGATTAGTCACGTTGGGCATCCCTATAATGTCTGGATGCTCAGAATATTAGTCACCTATATTATTTCTCATATGAGGGAATCTCATAGAGGAATATTTGGAATAGAACCCTAGGAATACCATGTTTATCATGAGGTATCTAAAGAAAAAGGCGCATATCTCCAAAAGAATTCACCTTAGGCATACCATGTTTAGCATTAGGTAGCTGATGCTGTAGGAGAATATCATCCTAGTACTTTACCTTAGTCAAACCATGCTTAAAATGAGGTATTTATTTGGTGTCAAAAGTTCATATAATTGTGGATAATAATCAGGGAATAAGTTAAAAATCTATTGGAGATGAATTTTAATGATTAAGAATCCATGTGGTGGTGTATAATGAAAGTGTTTCCCTAGGAGGGAAGATGTTATATTGTGAAGGTTGATATGGACACCCACATAGGTGTATTAGAGAGGTGAAACTCTAGAAGGGGGGAATTTGGGTTTACCACTGGTTGGGATTGAAACTCAAAGTGGTGTACTATGTACACTACTTATAGAACAAGGATCCAAACCAATAATGTTCTTTTCTGTAGTTTAAGGTCATGTGATAGGACCGGTCCATGCAGTTTAGCGTCTTTCAGTAAGAACACTCATTCTGAAAAAGGAGAGTCAATGAGCGATGGTGTGGGGATTACAAATGGAAGACTATATTCACAAGAGGATTTCTATTGGTTATACAGTGTGGGGCTTACATATTGAGCAACTCATTGAACCCAAAGGTGATTTGGTCTCCTAGGCGAGAGGCATGATCTTACTGAGGATGTGGTTTAGAGAGGACCATGATATATTTGGATGATGGGTTTGGACCTTAAAGAGGCTTCATACATATCCCAATAGGTTGGGAATCAACGAAAAAATATATCAGAAAGGGATAGGGATTACACCAAAGGATGAGGCCCATGAAGCATGTAATTTGGGATTATACCTAAAACGAGGCCCATGAATGTTACAAGATTGGGGATTACACACAATAGCAACCCATGGGAATAAAGGTTGATGATTTAATATTCAATAGTAACCTGTAAGACCATGTGATTCATTATTGGTGTGATAAACAAGCGGAATAAGTAGACCTGATGCTCATGTTGTGGAAGATTCATCAATGAGAGATGGTGTGTGGCTTATGCATGGAAGCTACCTAAAATGCATGTTATTACATGTGAGGAGGATCTCAATCCATGTGAGTAGGTTCTGATTCCCAGTGAGTCATACATAGAGTATCCTATGCTTGTGAAATAGGGTGTGTGGGCTTATACATGTAAGATTCCCTAGTTTTGGGTTTTTATCCCACATAGTGGGGAAGGTGGAATCACATGAAGGTCATACATGGGGCATATCATGTGCATTGCATGGGGTAAGACCACCATTTTACATCATGTGTTGAGGAATTTGGTACTAGGAAGTCTTATGTCATGCCACGTGGTTATGGGGGACTCACTTCTTTCCCCTTAATCTTATATAACTCCATCTCATGCACCTAATGGTGGGGAATGGGTTCAGTGATGACATATTTAAATGGTGTGGGGGATTGGTCAATATCGAGGTCCTTGTTAGTGCACCTATGATTAGAAGAAAAAGTCAATAGCATAACTGCACTCTGAAGAAAAAGATCAGTGGGAATATTAGGCCTTACTTGTAGTGGAGTGGTCCATAAGAAAATGTGGCACAAGTCACATAGGGACTTTAGGTGTAGCTAGACTAATCCTAGATGGATGTGAATGATTCAGGCACTCAACCTTTGTGAAGGGGGGTCAATAGAAGGGAGGCCCCATGGAGAGACCGAGGAGAGGGGATTCACGAAAAATTGGGCCTCATAGAGAGGTGATTCATGAATATCTAGTTCTTTTTGAGGGTTAGGGGTTTCACAATGGAGTAGGATTTGATAAAGAGCATGAAACTTCCTTGGGATGAAGTCCTAGTTTATGGAAGGAGTTCTATATGAAGGATTAATTCTTTGTGAAGCCTCAATTAACCCCGAGATCCTTCTTCTTCCATGAAGGGCATAAAAATTCATAAATAGTATCCCCACATGAGATGGGGGATTTTAAGAACACACAAAAGGAGGTTTTTGTGAAGACCAGGTACTATGGATGATCCATTTTTTTGGTTTGCGATGCAAGGGTATATCTTTAATTGGTTGAAATTGGGAAGTTGAAATGACAGGTAAAATCATCAAAGGTTAGAATGAGGCTTATATTTATAGGAAAGGGGGTTTTGAAAAATTGGTAAGAAGTTCATGATTAAACTATAGGCTTCGAAAATGGGCATGGCCTCGTTAGACTCCTAAAGGAAATCCATCTGGCTTTACATGGTCGCAAAGCACCGTCAAAATTGCGGAGGGATTCTATCCGCCTTCGCACATTGGTGAATGAAATTACTCATCAAGGATCCCTGAGAGATCTATCCATTTTAAAAGAAGAAGGTACTTGTGAAGAAGACCCTATAAGGGGTTTTGGGTCATTTTGGCTTTGATTTTCTCCTCACTGCCTGTGTATTCCTTGAAAATTTCGTGGCATGTATTTCAACACCAAAAAATCAACTTCAATGATAATTTATGGGAACTATCACATATATTATTTATTTAGCGTGGGTACTATCACACAAAACAAAATCTAGTGGAAACCTATTTATTAACCAAATGTACATTCCTTATCCTTTTATCTAAGGTGCTATCACACAACAACATAATAAGGGCCAGTACAACATAAAAAATATAGTGTAAACAAGGATCCCAATAGTGGTTATTTTCAAAATTAGAACTATCATGCATAATAACATCAATAACATATATCATAGAAGTAAAACATATGAAAACTCCCCATTCCCATTAATTTAAGACTTAATAATTAATTATCTCATTATGATGACCCTTAATATTCCCCCAAGGTAAGAAAAATCACATAGATTTCACACATAGACCATAAATAGGTGAGAACAAGGATCTACTACCTCATGAAGTATTTTTAATCTCACTGCACACTACAAAAATTAATAGAAAATACCCAAAACTAAAACCACACCACAAAATAAAGAATCAACCCTCACCACACCAATGGGTCATCAAAAGCACAACCCAAATACACCCCAAACCAAAACCACACCACTATAGTAGATATAAAAAGAATAATTGATGAACGCCAATCATGCAGTGTTGTGAATAAAATTTAATTATTCTAGGGGTGTAGTATTAGTGGTGATAAGAAATTTATCTCCATAGAGCAGTGTTTTAATCTAGTTGTCAAATTTTATGAAGTAATTAAAAAAATAATATCGAAAAGACTAGAAAACAAGACATTTTGCAGTTTTTGAGGTTCATATGAGAGATAAGTGATTGGATTTAGGTTAGGTTTCCCACTTTTGTGATGTTATCATGGTTTATTTTGAAAAATTAATATTTTGTTTTTGATTAAAATTATTTAGTGAATGGAGTAACAATTGTTTCTATTATTCACCTTCTCTATATATTTATCAATGTTTGTAAATCCAAATGCTCTATCTTTAAATTATTCATGAAATACAAAATCTCTTATTGACCTTCCATAAATATTCAAATTATACCATCATTCTTCCTTCATGTGTTTAGTAATTACTAAATCACACCTTTACATGATTTTATTAATGACCAACCAATTGGAACAATAAAAAAATTAATAAAATTTAAAATAAATACTTAAATAAAAGAAATTAAATATTTAAGAATAAAATAAAACACAACCAAATTTAATTTAAATTAAAAAAGTAATTAAATTGAAAACCATTTAATTGAAAGTAAATGACTTTTTTAATAAAATAATTCAAAATTCAAACATCACAAAATATGCACCCTTTCCTTCACCTAATCACAATGGTTTATACCCCTCCAAGAGGGAGGGGGGGAGTCATTGAATAAGATTAAAAATGGAATAGGATAAATTAAAAAATAATTGGAATGAAGAAAATAAAGGAAGTGGGTAGTACCCTACCCTCCTTGGTGGTGGGTGAGAGGAAGAATCCTCCTTTATAGGGGTTTTTATTCTTCTTAGGGGATGTACTAGATTCATCCATGGCTGTTGATTCTTTGTAATTAGAACTTGATTATATCTAGAAAGGGTATAATTTACTAATTTTATAGAAAATGATGATGGTCTTGGGTTCCCTTATTTTCCCTTTAATGTTACTTGAGAACTGGGGTCTCACCCATTAGAAATGACACCCATCACAGGTGTGATACATGAAACACCCATAGATGGAGCGTGCTTAAATCTCAGTGTGGAAGGTGTCCACATGGGAAGAAGATCCTTTAGGGTTCATGGTGCATGGGAATCAAGTATTTTTATTAGGTGGTAGTGGTGATTAGTCATTTTCCATGGGCGATAGCGAGTAGAGGTAGCCGAGCGAGGCATCGACAACCTCCTCTTCCTTCGAACATCAAAATGGCCAGAGGTCCTAAAAATGAGCTTTGGACGATGATCCCATGGTAGTTTTTTTAGGTTAAGTATATTGGTGGGAAAATTCTATGTGGTGGTACTATGGAAGTGGGAGGCCTGGGGTGGCAGTGGTGGAAAATGACACCTGAAGGCAAAGAGGAGAGGTGTGGATAGGTGTGATGTGTGTGCGATGGGTGGAAGTACTGAGGTGACAGAAATGGGGAAAAGAGATGGAAAAAGGATCATGGAAGAGGGGTGAAATGGTGGACCTATTTGGTTCAAATCATCTCCTACAACCTTTATAGTGTCTATAGGAGTGCTGAAGTTTTGCAAGGGTTCGTGATAGGAAGACTGAGATGAAGATGGTGAACCGATGCAGATCAAGGAGGAGATGTAGTGGTGGTGAACATTATCAACATATCCTGCCTTCAAAGTGACCAGAGGTAACTCGAAGGTAGTCATTTGGATGTCTGTATGAGATTATTGGTGGAAAAAATGGTAATCAAAAGTGAGTGTAACAATAGAGGTTGATCAGTTGAGGCATAGAGTGGAGGTGGGGTAGTGGAGATGAGAAGCAGTGGTGGATCAAGGAGGATCTTATGTCGCACATAGAAACATGGATGCAATGGTGCAACATTTATGGGGTTAGATGCATAATAATCCCTTAGCAAAGTTTATGGGGGGTTTCGGAGGATGCCCCTCTCTACTGTTGTCCACACCGACTCGGTAAATCTCTCCTCCCATGACTGTGTAGGCTTGAACACTACACGCCTGTGAACTCTTCAGCCTACGCATGTGCCCATGGGATTTTAACACCTATGGGACTATGCAGGGCTTGATTCCGAATGTACTCTTCTATCCCCCAGCCTCTCGGGATAGCCCTCCTAGGGCCTATATGGCCAGGTGCCCCCCTTTTAGGCTACATAAGTGGCTCATGGGCCTTTGTTGAATGATGACCCAATGATCCTAAATATTTGGTAAAGTATCTAAAAAATTTAATCTCTTTATAAAATTTTACCACTATGTTTAAAATAAATACAAAATCATGATAAATTAAATTAAAAATTTCTCAAAATATTTTTAAGCATAAAACACCCACATGAATACTTTTCCATTCATCTATTTAAATTTCCCATTATTTGTTAAAATAATTAAAAACATGGATAAATTTATTGAATTTTTTTTTATATTATTGAAAATTAAATTAAAATATACATCAAATTTTACTCCGAAAAATACCCCACACTTGAAGCATGCTTTTTTGGAAGCCTAAAATCTCAAAAATGAGTTCAAAGGCCATTGATGTAATAAATATTCAAATGTCAAAGTAGTAATGCAATCTTCAATTTTATGTCAAATTTTAAATTTCCAAACAAAATATTATTTTAATTTTTCAATTTCAAAAGATATAATAAGTTTATGTATTTTAATTTTTTCCATTTGGAAGTTATGGAAATTTTCTACTCATTAATTCAAGTTCTTTAATTTATAATTATCAAACATTAAAAATCCTAATTTACCACACAATAGATTCTGTTCACTCATCTATCATGATAAAATCCAAGTACATTTATGATCATATCATGAGAACATGTTTCTTATCCTTAATCTTGTAAAATAACTACTTTATCTAATTTTTAAAGGCCGAAATCAAATAAAATAATGAGGGTTTTAAATTAATGTATAAATGTTTCTAAGGATTACAATTTTTTAGAATTGATGTTTAAAATTAAAGGTCAAGGAGGAGATTAATCTATTAAATCATAAAAAATGATATAAAATTTAAAAGTGTAATGAAAGGGTAATGAAAGTGTCCCCTTTAAATTAAAAACCCCCACTTCCCTAAAAATTGAAAGTTAAACGTTATGAACATATTAAGCATAATGAATGATTTGTGAACCTTATAGAATTTTTCTCTATTATTATAATATTTTTTCTTTTTAAAAGAAAAATTTCATTTATTTTGAAATTTATACTTATAATAAACCTCAAATACACCACCTAATCACATATTATATAAATCATAGGCATGTTAATAGTTATTTTTTTCTTTCCCAAATGGAAACCCATTTTTTTCATTTTTTTCTTGTTTTTGTTATTTTCCTTTTTTTAACTCAAGAGAGGAAAATAAATAAATTATAATGAAATAATCAAATAGAATTTATCAATCACCAGGTGTAGCACCCATACACATATTTTTTTAAAATGAAAATTATCCCTTCCACTATGACTCCCTTCACCCCCACACTTTAACTTAAAAATATCATTCAATTACTAAGAGTAGTGTTGGAATAGATAAAATGGATTGATACATGGATAATTCCTAAAAAGGTCATTCATGGTTTCTATGGCATAAACAAGGATTGATGTAAAAGTGGACCTTTTAGGATAAGTGCATTTCAAAATATGCCTAAATAATTTTAAATGTTTTTTTTCAATGTAACAAAGTTTAGAAGTTCGAATACAAGTTCTGGTCAGTGACATGCCCTATGATCACTCAAGAAATATGCTCAAGATAATATCTAAACTACATAGTCTAGAAATACTCTTGGGAGTGGAATACATTACTTTGGAGAATCCATCTTGGCATGATTAATAATAAAAATAAATTCACATAAATTTGAGAAATTCAAATCATGAAAAATGGCTAGGAAATTCCATTTACACGAATCAATAAATTCCTCAAATCACGAGTCCACATTTTGATATCCATGTTTCACATTAGTAATTAAATTATCCATTTCACTAATTAAATTTTATTAACATTGAAATCTAAAACATTTCATCACAATATTTCTAATAAACCCATGTCTCCTAGATTATTCAAGTAAAGCATAATTCAGTCATGAGAATGAAATTTTCACTTTAATGCTAAAGAAAATATTTGGAAAAAATGTAATGAGTCTAAAAGATAAAAAATAAATGTGAACTCCCTTTTGAAATAAATATTTTATCCTCTTCCTCCACTATTTGGGGCTTCCTTGTGGTTTTATTCTATGATGGTCTTTTAATGTCAAAAAAACTTATAACATTATAGGAACCATTCCATTAAAGCTCAAAGGGGTGATATAAGAGGTAACTGAATCCTAAATCCAAATAAAATAGTAAAAATTGGGTTGTATCTCAGAATATCAATTCGTTAATGTCGTTGTATTGGACTAACCTCATTAGTATAAATTAGTAGATGGGTTGGAGAAGTATTGAGATCCTCCAAAGGTTGTTTAGGTAAAATTTTATAGATATTTTTGAACTATTTTCGATTTATAGTGAATGAGTTTCCTTCATCTTAGTTCTTAATTTGAATAGAATAAAAAAGGTAGAAATTAGTAATAATAAAAGTTACTTACAAACTATAGAAAATTATAACTTGCATTAAATTTAGTCTATAAATATATAGATGAACATAGTCTACAGTTTGAAAGGTCATTGGTCAAATCAATTTGTCATGTGCCACCCTAGTTATTTATTTTTAAATTCATGAATTTCCAAAATATTATCTTACAATTTCTTCTATAATATATAATTTAGGTCTCATCTCTTTCCCATCACTCTATAAATCCAAATTATCCTTTTAATCCCCTAAAATACTTGGTTCTCCAATCCCACTAGTAGATGACTACTTTTTCCATAAATCAACCGGTAGGGGATCATACCTATATGTGTTATTTTTGTTGTATAGTATGACCATAAGGGTTCATCCGGACTTTGGGTCAAATATTTCTAGTTTGTTTTGAGTTTTTAATCCAAAATACCTTTAATCTCATTATTGTACAGTTCAACTTGGCCATTTTTTGGGGATGGAAAGGTGTATATGTTTTGTGGTGCACCCCATACTTTTTATCATATCATTTATTCTTATATTGAAAAAATTTAACCCTTTTTCACTGATTATGGAACTTGGTATTCTAAACCTATAAAAAATGTTGTCCCTAAAAAAATCACACACAACATTGGAATCGTCAGTTTTGGTGGCTTTGGCTTCCACCCATTTTGATACATAATTAACTACAAGTAAAATATATGACTTCTTAAAGGACATGGTAAGGGTTCCCATAAAATCAATTTACCAAATATTAAAAATTTCAAAAAAAATGATTGGTTTTTGGGGCATCTCTTTCCTCCTTGAAATATTTCCAGAAAATTGACACTTGTCACATTTTTTAAAATAATTATGAGAATATTTAAATAAGGTCGGCCAATAGATTCCGAATTAAAAAAATTTTCAAGCTGTTATTTGTGGTATAAAGTGGACACCACAAGAAATTGTATGAAAAAATTCGTTAATATATTATATTTCACTTTTTAATAAGCATATTCTTATGACTTGGTCATTATAAATTTTCAAGAGAATGAGATCCTCTAAGATATAAAATCTATATTTGAATTTATGTTTATGATTCTGATGGGAGTTAAGGGAAGACGGTACCTTAAATGTGTCAAAATAATTTACTATGTCATCATATCATGGTATTTAATATTTTATTATATAGATATTTTCTTTGGGAATGTGATCATTGGGTGGGATCAGATCTGTAATTTCTATATTAGTAGTGTTGGGTAACCTAACATGGTGATCTTCCACTTTGTTTTCAGATCCCCTTTTTCTTTAATATCTAAATTAAACTCCCTAAATAGTATCATCCATCTTAATATCCTTGTTATGGAATCATAATTCTTTAGCTAGTACCTAATTGATTCATTATCATAAAATAAAACTGCTTTTGTTCCAAGTAAATATGACCTGAATTTATCTAATGAAAATAAAACCGAAAGAAACTCTTTTTTAGTGGTTGTGTAATTGATATGAGTGGAATACAAGGTTCTTGAATCATAGGTTATGACTTGGGGCTTTCCATAAATTATTTTTTAAAGAACTACTCCTATGATTTGGTTTGATTCATCATAAAGTAACTCAAATGGATGTTTCAAATTTAGTGTAAATATTATTGGCGGGGTAATCAACTTCTGTTTCAGTTCATCAAAATCCTCCCTGAAATTATCATTACAAAAAATCCAGCCACTTTTAAGATAAATATTGAAAGTGGAAGAGAAATCTTAATTAAATACTTGAAGAATATTCTATAAAATCCTACATGCCCTGGAAATGATTTCATGTGTGTCACACAGGTGGGGTATGTAAAATAATTGATAACTTTAATTTTAGATTTATCCACCTCAATTCCTTTTTTTAAAATGATGTATCCTAACACTATTCCATTTTCAACCATAAATTTACACTTTTAAATGTGTAAAACAATTATTTTCTCTATGAAATTTCTCATAATTTTCTCAAAAGTTCCCAAGAAATGATCAAATTAATTTCCAAAAAATAGTAAATTCAACGAGAAATACCTATAGGAAGTCCTCAATATTACCAGAGAAAATTCTTACCATACATCGCTGAAATGTACCTAGGGAATTGAACAATCCAAAAGGCATCCTCTTTTAAGAAATGGTCCCAAAAGAATAGGTGAAGGTTATATTCTCTTGGTCGTCTGGGGGAATTCATACAATAAAATAACTAGAAAAACCATCCAAAAGTAGGAATGTGTCCTAATAAATATCCTTTCTATCCTTTGATAAATGAATGATATTGGGATGAGATATATTTTAGTGAATTACTTTAGCCTCCTATAATTAATGCATACCCTTAATCTATTCTAGACCCTCATTAGAATGTATTCATTATTATAATTTCCTACAACGGTCAGGCCTATTTTATTAGAAACCACATGGATGTGGATGGCCAAATGGGATAAAAAATTGTGTAAATGATGTTAGATGAAAATATTTTTTCATTTTTTTTCATAACTTCTATGATGGTGGGGCTTAGTCCCCCATGGGGCTATCTAATAGGTCGAGATTTATCTTCTAAAAAGATCCAATGGGAGCTGAAATTGGGTTTGATTTTGGGAATATCTCTGAGAATCCATCATATGTCTTTATATTTACTTTTTATAAGGTCAATCAATGATTTATCTTGATATCAATATCGATTATTGGCAATGGATAGTGGAATATTTTCTCCCTCCAATCAAAAATCATATTTTAAATCACTTAGGAGGGGTTTTAATTCATGAATTTGGGGTTCTTCTATGGTTGAAAATGAATTCAAATTTCACATTTCAAAATATTAAATTTCCTCAGAAAAGGGTATCATATTAGATTCTTCTATCAAATTATCAAATAATTTAGAGGTGATTTGTGTTTGAGGTAAAAATATTGAATTTTCATATTTTTGAGTAATCTCTCCTTCCATGGTGTTTTGAATATAAATGCCATCACTTAAAGATAATAATTCTCAAATAATTATGGAATATTCACTGAAATAAATACCTTTTTTATGGAAAATTGGAAAGAGGGAATGATTTTTAAGGGTTCCTTCTGGGGTCATGAACATTGAAGTTCACCTTGATGTATCCCAACTCCATGGTTATGGTTCCTTCATTGAAATTGATGATTGATTTATATGTTTCCATGAATGGTCATCCCAAAAGTAATGGGTGAATTCCTTGTGGCACTATCATCTTCTATAAAGGGTACATAAAAGCCTTTTCAAAAAATTATTTCTTCAACTCTTACTAGAGCATCCTCTACAACTCTGGAAAGAAACATATTGGAATAGTTTTCTAGTCGGAAAACCACTCTTGTGGGATTCAGTTCACCTTTTTTCAAATATTTAAGGACAATGTTAGACATGACATTAAGGTATGAACCACAATCACACAAAACATCAAAAAAATTAAATGACCCCACAGTAAAGGGAATAGAAAATGTACCAAGATCCTAAAATTTTATAGAAAATGGTGGTGTGATCATGACTAAGAATCTCCATCTGAAGCTAATTATTTCATCTCCATCAGGATTATTATAATTGGAAAACATTTCTTTCAGAAAAGTTTAATATTTTTCAATTTGGTGGATTTCTTCCAGTAAATGAATATTGATTTAAACTTTCCAAAATGTTTCCCATATTTCCTTTAGTAGTTTATCATCTTATATCTTTGTAGATTAAGTTAACGTATAAGGGAATGGTACCTTGTTATATTTTTTATCCATTATTTTCCTTTATAATAGTTTTTATGGACTCTATTTTGTGTGGATGGGTTGATTTTTAGGTTTTTTTAGAGTCATCCAACTTTCCTGGCTCAGGTGGTGGAATCTTTTTCATGCTTCATGTTATAATTGCACTAACATTCTATTTATGGTTTGAAAATATCTAGGATCACAACTTTGATGGAGTCTTGGTTAGAATATCAAAAATGGTCATTAAATTACTAGATAAATCTTTGAAATTTTCTTTTATCCCCTTAACAACAGAATACATTTTTTGGTTTTCAGTTGATAGTGAACTGGTTGATGGTTACTCAAATGTATTTCGTTGGAAAGGGGTGGTTGAAAGGTTTTTTGTTGTTATAATTTCTATTTGTATTATTTTTCGAAATCTATAAGGTTTTTTTATTACTACTATAAATGTGGATGATTAGAAAAAGGGGGTATAACTTGGTTTTTTTGACCTCTGAATACCTATTGAGCTTGACCTTCTATTAATTTTGTATTATATGGAAATTGCCTTCGCTAGAATGCAGCTACACAAATCTCTATACCCTATATCCCAGCACATCGATAACTACAATGATTAGGTGATGAACATAATCCACATACTTACAGTGGAGATGATTTCTCATTTACTTTATTTACCTCTATTTGTCTCATGAGGCTTTTCAATTCTTCAATTTTGGTTTCAAGGAGAGATGATGAGTCAAAATTCTTACCTCATTAATACCTCTTGTACCAGTGGCTCTTATTCTGAATTATTGTGAGTCATAAGATATCTTCTCAATTATATTTTGGACTTCTACTGGTGATTTTTCAAAAAAGTCCCCCTTGAGGATGCATCCAAAAGGGTCATATCGCTGTCGAACAATCCTTTGTAGAAGAAGACCAAGAATTGGTTCTCTTCAACTATTTGATGTTGGCAGCTTGTAAAAATATTCTTGAATCATTCTTAATACTAATAGAGTCTCACCAGTAGATTTATGAATGGAATATATATAATTTTCTATTTCTATTCCTTAGGAGGTTGGGAAGAACCACTACATGAATCTTTGTTGGAGATCATCCCGGTCATGGATCTCTATGAGTTGTAAGAAATACAACCACTCCTTAGATGCTCCCACAAGTGAAAATGGGAATGAATTAAACTTAAATTACTCCTGTGTTACTCTTCATGGATTAAAACTTGAATATAAATAGATAAATTATTGGATGTTCCAATTGATATCTTCACTTGAAAGGCCATGAAATTTAGGTAGCATAAGAATCATGTGAAAATGTAACTCAAAATCATTTTTTGTTCAGGAATGGTTAAAAAATTTTGTAGGTTGGATAATTGTGGGGAACAAAGGACCCTTAAGTTATGTTGTTGATTAATTACCATGATGGGTGATTTATAATTAATTCTTGAGTCTTTAGAATTAAATTCCTCATTTTTTTTCAAAATCAGTACTGCTAAGCCTAGTTAATAGAGTTATTTCTATATCAAGGTAAAAATAAAGTAGTAACTCATTGGAGGTCCTAGTCATGAAAACTTTTTAAGGGACAGATTAACACGAAGTCCTTGTCAGTAGTTGTAGTTTAGATGTAGTCCTATAGTGGGATGTAGTAAAAGAAATTTAATTCCTCTAGGGTTTAAGTATTAGTGGTAATTATAATGTAATTTCTAGAGAACAATGTTTAATCTTGTTTTCACCTAAGAAAATGTAAATTAAAAGAACAAGACTATAAAGACTAAAAAACCAGTGAGTTTGGAGTTTTTGAGATTTAGATGAGAAATAAGTGATTGGATTTAGGTTAGGTTTCCCCATTTTTTGATCTTGACTAGATTTTATTTTTGAAAAACAAATATTTTTGTTTTGATTATAATAATTACGTGAATGATGTATCAATAATTTCTCTAACTCAACTTTTATTTAGATTTATCAAATCATAGAAATCCAAATGACCAGTCTTTGAATTATTCAGGTAATACCAATTCTGGTATTGAATTTCCCAAAATATTCAAATAAGATAATATTTCTTCCCCCAAGTGTTTATTAATTACCAAATATCTTCTTTTTTTGATTTTTTAATTATCAACCAGTTGGCGTAATAAAAAGATAATTCAAGAAAAGGTAGAATTAATATATAAATAAAATAAATTAAATATTTAAGAATAAAATAAAACACAATAATATTTAATTTAAAGTCAAAAATTAATATCAATTTATAACCATTAAATTAAAAATTAGTGTTTTTTGATAAAATAATTGAAAATAGAAAGATCACAAAATTGGGACCCTTCCCTGCACCCAATAAAAATGGTTTCTAACCCTCCACACTGGGGGGGGATAATTGAATAATATGAAAATGGGACTTGATGAATAGAAAAAATAATCTAGAAGGATAAAAGAAGGGAAATGGGAAGTGCCCAACCCACCTTGGCAGTGGGTGAGAGGAAGAATCCTCCTCTACATGGGTTGGTTCTTCTTCTTGGTGAATTTCCTTGCTTCAGTCATGGGTGTCAATTCTATGTTATAGGAACTTGATTATCTATGGAAAGGGGTTGTTTCTTCCTTTATTAAGTAGAGAGGTGGGTCTCAGGCTTTGTTATTCATCCATCAAGGTTCCTTGATAACCGGTGGCACACCCATTGTAAATCACACTAGCCGTGGGTGTGATACATGAAACACCCATCGATGAAAGGTGGTTAAATATTTACAATGATGTAGTCCACATAGGTAGTGTATCATTTGGGGTGCATTCTTTATAGGAACTAGGGAGTTAGTTAGGTGGAAGAGGTGAGGAGGCATCTTCCACGGGTGATGGAAAGTAGTGATAGGCGCGTGAGTCATCGACGACTCCCTCTTCCTTAGGACTTAAAAATGGATCTAGGAGCTCAAAATGAGCTTCATTAGGTGCTCTCGGTGATGACTAGAGGTGAACAGTAGAGGCGTGGCTAGACACGAAGCACAGTTGTGGGTGGGAGAACTGAGGTAGTGGTGATGGTGGTGAGTGATGAAGGAAGGTGCATGGTAGAGTGGTGGAATGGAGGCCGACTATGGTGATATTAAACTACACCAACATTCATAGTGGATAGAGGATACCTAGAGTGTTGCATGGGGTCACAAATGGTGGGATGAGATGAAGATGTTGAATGCAGAAAGTTCGGTGTGGAGCTACAATGGTGGTGATATTCCTCAATACCTCCAGCCTTCACAGTGGATGTAGGGAACATGAATGTGGTATTCTTGATGTCTGGAGGTGATCAAAGGTGGAGGCAATGGATATCTCGAGTGAGTGCAATAGTGGTGGGTGACAAGATGAGGCGGAGAGCGGAGGTAGTGTATCAGTGGAGCATGGAAGAGTTGTAGTGGGGCACAGTGGAACTCTTGTCCCACATATAAATGTGGTGGTGGGAACACAACCTTTATATGGATGAATGCAGAATCATCCACTTAGCAACGTGGATGGGGGTGCTGGAGGATTCCCATTGCCACCACGGTATGTACCGAATAGAAGAAGCTCTCCTCCCACAACTGTGTGTGCTTGGCCACCACATTCCCATGCACGCTTCGGCCTATATATACACCCACTGGATTTCACCACCCATGGTCCTATGTAAGGATTGATGCCCCATGAATGGCGCTAGCCTCCCAGACTCTCGGGCTAGCCCTCATGAGACCTGAATGGCCGAGTGTCCCCCTTATGGACCACCTAAGTGGTGTATGGGGCCTAAAATGTATTAACTATTGGTAAAGTAACTGAAAAATATAGACTATTAATAACATTTTACAAAAATTTTTAATAAAAATTCAAAATCAAAATAAATTCTATTATATGTTTCTCAAAATATTTTCAACCCTTAAAACCCCCAGTTAAATACTTTTTCATTCATATTTTTAAATTTAAAATTATTTGTTAAAAACATTGAAAAAATGGAATTTTCTTTGAAGAATAATTATAAATTTCTAAAAATTGAATAGAAATAAGCATAACATTTTAATCTATCAAAAAAAAGGAAAAACCATAGGGAAGAGAGGATACCTCACTACGCTTCACCAAAATGAATCCACAAGAACTCAAGGACCAAATAAATTGAGAAGAGGGTTGAAGATCCTCCTAGATCCACTTTGGGTTTTCCCAGAAAGAGAGAAGAAGGAATAGATATATCTGAATGATAATAAAATCAGATGAATGGGTTATCAAATAACTTGGATCCCACCAGTTTCATTCAATTTATTTAACTCAGATGACGAATTCCATGGGATCCTGTAGATTACAAGCTGTGAAACCAATACAGGCTGTGAAAACCCCATATATCAAGTTTCCACTAAAATTCCATCACCTTAGATTGAATTTATCACACATCGTTAATTAAAATTTTAAAACATGAATCCATTTCAGAGAATCTACCCTTTCATGCTTAAAATCCATGAAATTAGTGACTATACAGGCCATAAATCACTAACTCACGTAGTGTAAAACATATATGATATAAATATCTTTAAGGAGCTCTGCTTCACCTCCAACCAGCAAGAAACCTCTTCAAGCCTCCTATAAAACACCTCCAACACCAAAAAATATAAATGTAATATATCAAGAAGGCCCAAACTATTATATTAGATACATCTTAAATGATTCTCATCCTCTAGAATCAAAACCAATCCTAGGGAAAAAGTGTCCCAAAATACTATTCCCTAAGATGGATCTCAAGTATATCGTCACATCTAAAATACTATAAATTACTACATAAGAACACCAACCTATAAACAGATAAAAAAAACTTCTACAACCAACACAAAACCCTGCAACATGAATATAAATCATGAAAATCCATCCTCCCTATCAAGATAATATCTATTTGATGTAACACTTATTAACCTGCATGATTTTAATTACATAATAGTATAACACGTCTTGATTAGGAATCATTTACTCCCGTTTTGTTATGTAAAAAACCTTATAAAACATAAAACATCAATTGAAAAACATATCTCATAAAATAGAAAGATCCAAAAATTATACCTTCTAAAGAAAATAGGACAAAGCAAGTGTGAAAACAACGTGGGGCATTTGGCATGAATCTACATCTCTCACTACTAGGTAATATCCCATAGGCCTCCATTACACTGAAACATGAAACCAAAGTGCACGGTGAACCCATGAAACCTATTCTATTGATGATACTATATTTGTACCAGTAACTCCACAAACATTGCATCATCCTCAATATCACACTGTCCCCAGTCAATAACGTCAGAGTCATCACGAAGGTATTGAAGAAGTTCAGACATGTGGAAGACGTTATGAATCCTCTCTAACAATGATGCAAATTGCATCTGATATTCCACCTCACCAATACACTCAAAAACCTCAAATTTCCCAGCAAAACTAGAATAAATCTTACCCCCCTCCCAAACTTACACTTCCCTTGCTGTGGCAGAATCTCAAGAACACATGGTCTCCAACCTTCTACTATAGGGGCATTGACCTATGATCAACATAGGACTTCTGAAGTTCCCATTCCATCCTCATTCACTCATGAACCAAAGGATTCTTCCTAGTTTTGATCTCAACCACATCAAGACCCCGAACAACTAACTCTCCAACCTCTATCAGGCACAACAGAGAATGAAATGGTCTCTTATACAGTGCCTCAAACAAAGCCATGTTGATCGACGGGTTATAACTATTACTGTACAAAAACTCATCCAAAGGTAGGTTTTATACCATAGATTCAGTAAATCCCAAGACACATGACTATAACATATCCTCCCACATCTGGATGATCAATTCATTCTACCCATTTGTATGAGGGTGGAAAGTAGTGCTAATGCGCAATTGGGAGGCAAAAGAATGCCACAATACCCCAAGAATCATGAAGAAAATTGAGGATCCCAGTTGAGAATTTTATCCATAGTACCCCTTGATTCCTAACCACATCATCCACATGCTACTACAAAACATGACTTTAACAGAACGAGAATATGCCTTTATCAGCACTAGAAAAGGGCTGATTACATTAGTGCCATTAAAAGGTCAAGAGTTTTGTCAGTGATAAAAAAGAGATGTTAAAGAGTATATTTAATAGTGAAAATAAAAGTGCTGATAAATCATAATTTAATCCATGATTTTAAGAGTGCTGACAAAAGACACCATTTATTAGTACTTTTATTTAGCGTTGATAAAGATACCTTTATCAGTGCTTTAAAAATTACTAATAAAAGAATCCTTTATCAAATCTCATAAAAGCATTGATAAAGGCTCTATTTATAAGATCGTTTATTAGAACTAATAAAGTATATATTTATCAGTTCATTTAGTAGCACTGATAAAGGTCAACACAACAGTGTGACACTAAAACACACTGTAGTACCATAAAAAAGTGTGATGTGCTATAACAACACACTACTTCACTATAAATAATAACATAAATTACCAAAATACTGAATATAAATGAAATAAAATTTCTAGTAGAAGTACAAGAAAAAATAACTATTATAGAGTATGCCATTTGTTTTCTTTAATAAAATTAATTTAAATTTTGAATAAAAAGGCACAATTTGTGTCGTACTGGTCACACCGTGAGTCGAATTGAGGTGTGACTAATTCCTACACATCACAAATGAGTTATGGATCATTTTAATAAAGAACCAAAACAATATGAATACGTTTGGTTGGTTTTGAGTATGTCAGGTTTGATTAAAAAGTTTTACTTGAAGTCATACTAGTCATATCGTGCATTGAATTGAGGAGAAGATGATTACTACATTTTACAAATGACTTACAGATCATTGACCTAAAGTACCAAAATAACCAGAATGGGAAACCTGAGGTCCTTTTTTATGAAAAGTTATTTATATTTCTTACAATAAGTGAATAAATCCACCAAAGTTCTCAAACCGAACAACAAACCAACACATAAGGCACACAGAGTGATTTACATAAAAATAGACATATCTAAATAGGAATGATAGAAAGAGGGGAAATAACTCATGAAAGGATAACCATTTAGAGGTTCACATTCAGAAAAAATCCATTTGAACTATTAATGGATAATTTCAGTAGACTTTTATAATAAATAATGAACTTACAATATCCACAGAATGAAAACAAAAAAATGTAAAGACCCGTAAATTTCAAGGGAATTTTTATTCTTCTTAATTTTCTTTGGAATTTTACAAGAATGCAGTTTCTGACGGCACCTGATTCCGAGGATTAGTGTGCCCGGAATCATTTTCCGAAGTTTGGCTCGGGTACGTTCAGTGAACGAACGAGCGGGTTTTTAAAACTTTTGAATCAGTGCTCGGAATCAAATTCCGAGGGCATCGATGGAATCGCAGTGCCAGTATTTGATTAGAAATGCCTCTTCCGGAGTTGCGTTTTCTCGGGTGTGGTTTTTAAATTTTTGGGGTTAAGTTAAGAAATAAAATAAAGTGGTGTGACAACATTATTTTTATTTCACTTAAAGCCACCTAAAAGCCACTTAAATCCACTTGAGCTAAGTTGAAGCGGATAGGGTACAATCCAAAATATCCTACCCTCTTGGTAGGATATTTGTGAGGTGGGGCCCGCACGAAACCCACCATTTCTTTTCCTCTAAGTAATGCACCCGCGAAAACTCCTCATTAATGAAAGTCAACTAGGGCATTTTCTAAAACTCTTAAACGCTCCTATTAAATGGACAGTTAAGTCGTTACCATTAATTCACCGAATTAATGGTTCGTTTCTTAACATGTTTTCAAACTGTTGACGTAATAATAAAATAATACCAACAACTTTTTCTTTTGTTGACAGGTTGATTGTTGAGAGGATTTGGAGAATCTGTACCTTCTTTCCCCTTCGCAAAGAATGCGAAGAACGCGAAGAACGCTGAACCCTCGGAGATCGACGACGCGACGCCATGTTCCGCGACGCCGACGATTCTCCTTCCACAACGCTTCTTCCGTGACGTTCTTTCCCTGCGACAAATCTTCGATCAACTGCTTGAGGTAGGAGATTTCAAATCTTTAATTCCTTTGTGGTTTTTATCCTTAACATGGATTTAATTCGTGAAATTAAATCCATGTGTTTAACCCTCGGAGATCGTCGACGCGATGCCCTTCCGCGACGATGCGACGCCCTTCCGCGACGCGATGATCCTCTTTTTCTGCAATGATCAATTCCATCAAGAACTCTCGTCTGACGACAGCTACGAGGTAGGGGTTTTATTTGAAAATAATATTTATTCCCATGGTTGTTTAACCAATACAAAGAGCCGGACCAAATTTCAATTTTAATTTATTAAAATTGTGCCTTGTTATGTTTTTCATGTGTTGATTGTTATTCCCAATTGTTACCACCTAATGTGGAGGGTGCGGGCCAAAAAAACACGGACCGACAAACCCCTGCAGTTTTTCGTTGATGCGCGGATTGGAGGGAGATGACAAACGGGGCCGCAAGTTAATTTTGAAGGCTTTTTAGTGAAGAACGAGTCCCGAGATGAACACTGGAGAAGACCGCGCGCAAATTGGACCACCGGAGCACGTCTGGTGGTCCGCGGAAGCCCCCGCCGGAGCGCCATGCCGGCAGCCGGCAGCGGCCGGCTGCCAGGACGCGGTAGCGCCCGGTAGCGGGCGGCCGCCATGATGCGGCGGTCCCCAGCGCGCCCCTAGGAAGAACCGCCGCGGCTGAAGCCACGACGGAGCTGGCCGGTCCCGCGGCCGCGCGGGACCGCGGAGGAAGGACGCGGCCTTGCCGCATCTGTTGGCGAGAGGCGCCCCCACCCCCCCCCCCCCACGCGGGGCCGCGGAATCATCAATGGGGGCGGCGCCCCCTTGCACCCGCTCGACCATTACGGCCGAGCCGCCAGGCGACCGGGCCGGGTCGCACCCAGGCCGGGCCGGGCCACCCAGGTCGGGCCGGGCCGTGCCGGCCGGGTTGGACCCGGACCCGGGTCGGGTAAAACCGGTTCGGGTCAACCCGGTTCGGGCCGACCCAGGGGGGTTGGTCCGGGTCGGTCCGGGCCCATACCCCCGTTTTCGGACCTTTTTCGATCTTTTGCTCATAACTTGAGCTACGGGCCTCCGAACGACGTGCCGCCAGTGGCGATGCAATCCTTGGATCGACACGGTCGGTTCGGTATATCACACTCAAGGTTTCAGAATACTTTGGGTTCGGCCGGGTTCGTTCGTACACGAAACCAACCGGGCCCTCGAAGCGGAAATGCTCATATCTTGAGCTCCAGACGTCCGATTGACGTACCGCCGACTTTGATGGTTTCCTCTAAGTGAGACAGATATTTTGGATTACTCCGCCCAAGGTTTAGACGCAGGTGGAGTATGGTCGGGCTGGTTTTGACTTAAAAACCAACTAGGCCCCTGGGACGAAAAAGCCAATAACTCTCAGACCGGGCGTCCGATTGACGCGCCGTCTGCGATGTTGAGTTCCTGTTGTCGATACAGAACTTTTGAAAACATAAAATCTAGACTATGTGTCAGTTGATGTATCAGCCTCTCGGCTCGTGGAGCGGACCCTCCCGAATGAGCTTGCTGTGTGCGAGAACCCTAGAGCTGGCTACGTTTGCGACTGCGACGACGACGATGACTGTGCAGAGATCCTCAGTGGATTCGACGACGACTACAGCACTTAGCGATCCTTTTTGGGTCAGTTCTACAGATCCTGTGTGGGTCTGATCCTGTGTGGGTTAGCACTCAGCAGTCCTGTGTGGGCCAGCGCCTACAGATCCTATGTGGGTCCGATCCTGTGTGGGTCTTTACTGGGGTTAGTTACCTATCGATCCTGTGTGGGTCAGATCCTTTGTGGGTCATTGCGGGGGTTAGTTACCTATCAATCCTGTGTGGGTCAAATCCTTTTTGGGTCATTGTGGGGGTTAGTACCTATCGATCTTTTGTGGGTCCGACTGCTTAGATGAATCAGTGGATATATCTGATCATCTCTATCGTCATTGAAGAAGTATACCTGTGTGAGCTGAAATCCTGTTTTGCTTTCCTTTGTGGATTGTTTTGTGCTATCCTGTGTGGATTTACATTTTGCTTTCCTGTTTGTACTGGGCTGTACTTGAGTTCGGATGTTGGAGCCGAACGAGAATTGATGACTTAGGTATATGTATTGGAATATAACTAAGCAGTGTCGGATGTTACTTTGTGATTGTATCTTTGCTTTGTGGTTATCCTTTGTGGATTCTGGGAGACCTTTGGGGGTCTTGGGGTCCCTACTGAGTAGCTTATACTCACCCCTGCATGGGCTATACCCGGACTACATTGTGTTGGTTGCAGACGACGGACAACGCTGATCGTGGTCGAGGCTTGCAGAGCAGGACGGTACCTGGAGGTGGACCACTGGGTGGGATGTACTCGGAGCGGTCGGCTGGACCCGAGGAGCAGTGGAGGCTATCTGTACCCACCCTTCAGGTGGGATTTCCAGTGGATAGCTCGGCGTTGTGGCTTTAATTTTCAGTTGCTGTTTTCCCTTTCCAGTTGTACTTTACTTTTAGTTTGGGTTTGTATACTGGCCCATTTACTTTTCCGCACTTACTGTTGTACTGGTTTTTACTTAGTGTTTACTTCTTCCGCTTGCTTACTCTGTGGTGCTTGTTTACTTTACAAAGGCAATGCCTTCCCTTTTTACCGGAATTTATGCCTTGGTGCTAGTCCCCAGCCCCTGGCCTATGGATGGCGGTCTTGGGGTAGTCACGGCACGGGCCCTGAGGATGGGTCGTGACAAATTGGTATCAGATGATTTCGGTTCTACCGCAGACTCTGATCTTTTTCTATGTGAAGCAATAGTGTTTAGTGTATTGGGTGTGGTTATCAGTCCAGGGAGTCCAGTGTTGGTGTGGCGGCCGACGTATATGTACACCAGGACCCTGACTTCTGATTTCCAACTTAATGCACAAAAACATTGATTGCGTGTGTGTTTCAAGTTTTCTTTGTGATTACTTTGTGTCAGCTCACCAGGTATACTGTTCTGATCGTGGCACATCTGTTTCCTTTTCAGGATGGCCCCACGATGACAACCATCTAGGGTTCCGAGAGTTGAGCGTGACTGTAACACCCCGAGCTTCCACGATACGCTTCTCATTCAATAATGCAATAGCTTGCATTGTACGCAATTTCGAGTTCTAAAACACCGCGACTAATCAAAGTAGCCGTTATGAATAGTAATAACCACTTTTTAAAATTATAGAAATTTTATATTTCAAAATGGACTTCATTTTTGTATTTGTAATATCGAAATTATCCAAAGTTGAATTTTTTTTAATTTTCTGAGAACTTCCAATTTTTTTATGAATAGTGAAAATTACTTAAAAACAACTTTTTTAATCAAAATAATTTATAGTGATAAATTATACTATTTAGTGTTTTTAAAGTATAATTAGAATATATTTTTACCATTTTATCCAATGGTAGTCATTAGAATTAATTTAACATTGAAATTGGACATAAACAATTGCCAATCTTTTGATATAAATTGTTTCTTAAAAACACGCTATTGTTGTGACAGCGGGAATTAATTATAAAATTAATTAATGCAACTTATATGTTTGGAATTTTGTAAAATAGACATCATTTTTGAATTCGGAATATCAATTATAGCTTAGTGTGAAATTTTGGCATTGTTCTGAAAAACTTCAATTTTTGATGAATAGTGAAACCACTAAGTGGTTGTTAAATAACTGATTTTTCGTTTAAATGAAATATTACCAGTTCTATGATTTGATTTTCAAAAATCCGACATACATGGTTGTCATTAAGAAGTAAAATGTGGTTCAATGAGATTAAAATAATTTTTTGGTGAATAGTAACTTTTAAGTTCTTAATCGCGATTAGAGGTAATTAGTGTAGTTTAAGGTAAAAATAATATTTTAATTATATGAGATGAGCTTGAAACTTGTCCTACTCCTATTGGATGAGTCATTTCCGACCAAGACAACCCATGGGTCAACTTGGGGACCCCATGGAGCCACTTTGGTTGGAAAATGACATTAATATATATTTATTTAATGTTAAAGTAAAAAATGACACAAACATGAAATGTTTTACTAAAACAATTTTTACATGGGGTTATACAAGTAATATTTCTGACTATAAATAGTCATTATAAAGATAAAATAATTTCCTACATCATAGTATTTGTTTTATAATTTTTAGACATTAAATAAATTAAATTATTTATGACATCATTATGATGCAGCGATGACCTCATTATTTAACGATTTTAATAAAATGAAAAGATAGAGTACAATCCAAGGCTTACACTTGTCCAAAGAATATTGGATGGGTAGATTTAGAACCCTTATCACATTAGCCACGAATTATATAAGTGTGGTACCTTTAGAATCCGAAAAGCATTGTATAATAATGTAAAATTTCCTTACTTTCCAAGAGTGCCCCTCCTCTCCTCTTATAAAAGGCCCCCACCTCTACCACCTCATTCACACTTTCAAGCCATTTGGCTCGGCCAACCTCTGCCCAAATACTCTCCCAACTTCCCCCTCTTACTCCAAGAAGCCTCACGTTGGGCAGAACTCTTCCCAAGGAAGCCTTTGGCTCAAATCAAAAAGAGTTACCCGATTTTGAGGTAATGTGTTCTCTAATGTTATTTTGTTTTATTTTTCTTCTCCAACCCCCTAAACTCTTTTTATTAATTTATTTTGTAACAACACCAGTATCCTCAATATAATAGGATGTTGTTATAAGAAGTATTCGAGCTACACTTACACACACCTACATCTAATGGTTAAAGAACATACGGTTTCTATGGATGGCGAATTTCTGCCTCACGAAACGATGATTGTTCAACACTCATATAACACCTTCAAAGGTGGCCATTAAGATGTAAATATATTTATATATGATATATAATATGTTTATGTTTTACTTATGCTTATGTATTTCTCATTTATGTCATACTTTATGATTTCCATTATGGGTAAAATGCGATAATTTCATTTTAGGAAGTGCGGACTACCGCCCCCTCAAAGTGATTTGAATCGTTAATGCCATATGTGGGATGTATAAAGGATGGAGTAAATGGTATTATACACTATATTATACTGGAATTATATTATACATTTATATCATTATGATTTCATTCCATTAAATACGAAATAGAAATGAAAGTAGCGTTCATGCGTACGTACGGCTTACCGTCTCCATGAACGGTGCATTTCATTTCTTACCTCTAAATGTTACGTAATATTATAAATGAATGTATATACTGGATATATATGATATATATGACATCTAAATAATGAATATAATTCTGGAGATAATGGATATTCTACCACATAAACAACTTGTAATTATAAGAAGTTTATTGTTGACTCAAGTACCAAAGATCGACAAAACGACCGTTATTAACTTAAATAATTACATAATGTTCATAACATTGTAATAAGTGATATAAAAAGGATAATGAAATTAAAAATGGTTCTTAATAAGGTATATATTAACTCTAGTTTATTATTCAGGAGGTTAAAGAACGGTTGAGTCAAGTCAGACACGAGGTAAGGGAATTTCTTAACCCAACATCCATTCTTTGGGTTAATCTCCTACTTTCAAATTATGTCATGATATTATTATATCCTATCTTGTATTTTTACATTATTTATGTGTACTTAGAGTGAATACACATTATATATGTACTTTATTTAAAAAAGAGATGAACTTTTTAAGGACTTCGTCTCAATCCCCTTTCATTGAGGCATATTTGGTTTTATACACAACTTTCTTTTATACAGTGTATAAACCCCTTTGACTTTTACGTTTATTCAAAAGGAATCTTTTTATACAAAGCGTTTTGCTAAACGACAAAAAGGAATGTTTTTCTTTCCGTACTTATGCGGTGACAACGACTTCTCCGCCGCCGTGACCATTATTTGAGTTTCGGCTTCCTCTACAAGCCATCATTTTTTTTAATGAAAAATAAATACAAAGTTTTAACTTTCTTTTATTTTGGTATTGAAAATGGTTTTGAAAGAGTTTTTATTATATCAATGTGTTGTATTGATATCTTGTGATTGAAATGTGGAAATGTTATGTTTCCTTTATGCATGTTTTATGTGATACGATTATGTTATGGTTTATGATATGTTTAAACCTATTCATATGAGGAATGTATTGGACTTAATAAGTGACGGGTGGAGCCCGCTATAGCTCCTCGATGCATCGGTAGGTCTCATGAGACAACTAGACGTGGAATTGGACGAGGCCCTTTCCCAATTTGATTTATGGTTTCAGCCGAGGCCTTAATCATTTTAGACGTCTTGGCCGAGGCCTTGACAAAATGTTTCAGAATGTCTGGCATTATACATTCCCTCATTATGAAAGTGGTTATTGATATTGCATGTGATTATTTGACTAGTAGAATATCCATGTGAGTAAGTAAATGTCATTATGTAATTTTATTTTTGCCATATAATGCTGAAGTTCAAGTTTAAAAAGGCTTTTGTTTTAGTTATACATTGCCTTAAATGTTAATGTTTATTTATGAAAGCTTCCGCAATATTGTTATCCTTACTGATCATCTGAGCTCACCCCTTTCAATGTTTTAATATTTTCCAGGATGTGAAGAAGTATTTTATGAATGACCTGCAGGGATTGTCAGAAGAGGATATGAGTGTGGACTATGGAGACTTTGTTATTGTAGTTTTTCACTTTATGATGTAATGTAACGTTTATGAATGTATCTAGTGTTTCCATGGCTACTAAACTAATCGGTCTTTCGAGACGTGATCTTTTGTGATCATGCCAATGCTACGAAATAATGCACCGACTCTGGGTAGCTGGGGTCGGGGCGTTACAGTTGGTATCAGAGGCAGTTTAGTACTAACCTTGGAAGCTAGATTTAGATAAACTCTGATTAGAGCACATAGCCCAAAGATATACTTTGAGGATTAGTATAGAAGAACTTCCTATAATTTTGTTATTGTGGAGATTTTGTGAGTTTTCCGAGCAATACATCCCTGTCTGGATACGAGCAGGTAGAGGTGGCTCTGGCACAGATGTACCTAGGGGTAAAACCTGAAAACACCGCTTTGAGCTAGACTCGAACGAGAACTGGTGCACGACAACGGGTCTTGCTACACTATTGGTTACGACACTCCCGGGGGATATGCTTAGGATAATTATCATTTTCTTTACAAACCACTATGAACGGTTATGAGTATATACTTCCTCAAATAAAACCTTTTTATGATTATAGATTATATCCATAAATAGTTCAATTTATGTTAAGTATTTTACAAGTATGGAATTATGTATTTTGATTCATAAACTAATCTGGTTTATGCCATTGTTTAGAAATGGCGCCTAGTGGAAGGAATGGAAACCGTATCAATGCACGCACTCCGTGTAGGGATTTCCCTCCTGCTCAAGATAATTATTGTGGATCTGGAGATACAACTGGTGCTGATCAACTTATTACCATACTGGGATAACTCACTCAAGTTATGAATAATAACCTTACTCGTATGGATCACCCTGATCCACAACGTGGAGGATCAATGTTAGACCGCTTCATGAGGCAACAACCACCAACATTTAATGGGGGTACAAATCCGTTAGTAGCTGAGCAATGGATAAACTCCTTAGAGAAAATATTCCATGCCTTGGGGAGTAGCGAAAGAGAGAAGGTTGTTATGGCAGTTTACCGCCTCACTGGAGATGCCGATCAGTGGTGGTCGCTGATTCAAAACACAAAGGAAGATGATGACGTATCGAATATGGAATGAAGGGAGTTCAAAGAGCTTTTGTTAGAAAAATACTTTCCTCGTGACCATCGAGCAGATATGGAAAGGCAATTTCTGAGTCTGAGGAAGAAGGAGGATGAGAATGTCGCAAAGTACGAGGCTAACTTTACAAGGTTAGCGAGGCATGCTACCGATTATATACGTAACCCAAGGAGTAAGATTGATCGTTTCTTTGATGGGTTAAAACCATTTCTCCGTCGAGCTTTAGTATCACAATCCTTCTCATCATACGAAGATATTGTCTCGTGTGCTATCAAGACAGAAAAGGAATTCTCTAAGTCTTATGACAACAAAGTAAAGAAAGAGAACAAGAGAACGGTGGAACAAGAGACTGATAAAGGGAAAAAGGGAAAGAATGATTTTCCATTATGTGATAATTGTGGGAAGAATCACCCTGGTACTTTCCTAAAAGGAATGGGAGTTTGTTATAAATGTGGAGAAAAGGGTCACCAGGCTCGTGATTGCAAGGGAAAGAAAGAGGCTATCAAAGTTGAATGCTACAATTGTAGAGAAATGGGTCATTATGCAAATGAATGTCCTAAGCGTCAGAGAAGCTTACCTCAGAAAAGGCCAAGGGATCAAGGACAATCTTATGCTGTTACTACAGTTGAAGCAGAATAACTAATGTATTGGTGCTTTTGGACTCATGGATTATATTCTGGTTATTAGAATAATGTGATATATATATAAGGATTGTACCGCAGTACTTGTTGATTTCATTAAGGTTTTAATATGATGAAGGTAATTATATTTTTAGTATGTGACAATAAGAGAAACTTTACTTTGTTTGGGGAATATGATAAATTGATTTTGGAATTAAGAGACCTTTTAGAGAAAGTCGGGACAGAGGTATTTTGGATAACTATAATGGTTGGAGTGGATTAAGTTGATCTTTGGATAGTATTGTTCAAGGTTAAAAAATTTATGAAGATTATTTTTGGAATATTATAATACTATAGTTTTAGGAAAAGGACAACCTGCAGGGTGGGGCATAACCCGTCGCATCGGACAAAGCTGCAGGAATCGAACCCACAACCATAGTGCGACATGCCTTTATTTCCTACCACTAGCCTACAGGAAGTCCCTTGTTATTACAAAATAATTTTACTAATCTAAATGGTATGTGTTAACATTTGGAACCTTATACAATTAGGATAAGTATAATAATTTTGAGTTCTATTATCTTTTTGAGTGAAAGATGAGTTGAAGGTTGAAACTCTAATTGTCAAGCATAAATATATATATATCTCTTATTCAATGAATAAATTAATTCTTAAACTTTAGTAAAGGGATATTAAAACAAAAAAAATG
This sequence comes from Viscum album, assembly GCA_963277665.1. Lineage (NCBI taxonomy): Eukaryota > Viridiplantae > Streptophyta > Magnoliopsida > Santalales > Viscaceae > Viscum > Viscum album. The sequence goes on along the minus strand of OY728138.1, from coordinate 630,783,354 downwards.
TGTTATCCTAATACCTTATGTCTTGTTGAACTGATGATATTTTAAATCAACATAGATTGAAGGCTTTGAGGCCCTCAATTTGACAGTTGATTGTGATTGATGACCTCAATCACTCCCTACAAATATTTACGTTTTTCCTCCAATTATATGTATCTAATTGCCACCAATGTTCTCCTAATCGAGATCATAATTGGGTGGTGACTTTTTCATTTCCCTTTCCCTCTTATTAAGGCTAAATTTTATTAATCTTATTTCCGATGTGGGTTTTCCTCAAAGGTATTTTCTCTTTTCAACCTTTTATTTTCAAAGAAAAATATCAAATTGTGAGGACGCAATTTATTGAAGGAGGGGAGAATGTAACACCCCGAGCTTCCATGATACACTTCTCATTAAATAATGCAATAGCTTGCATTGTACGCAACTTCGAGTTCTAAAACACCGCGACTAATCAAAGTAGCCGTTATGAATAGTAATAACCACTTTTTAAAATTATAGAAATTTTATATTTCAAAATGGACTTCATTTTTGTATTTGTAATATCGAAATTATCCAAAGTTTAATTTTTTGTAATTTTCTGAGAACTTCCAATTTTTTATGAATAGTGAAAATTACTTAAAAACAGCTTTTTTAATCAAAATAATTTATAGTGATAAATTATAATATTTAGTGGTTTTAAAGTATAATTAGAATATATTTTTACCATTTTATCCAATGGTGGTCATTAGAATTAATTTAACATTGAAATTGGACATAAACAATTGCCAATCTTTTGATATAAATTGTTTCTTAAAAACACGCTATTGTTGTGATAGCGGGAATTAATTATAAAATTAATTAATGCAACTTATATGTTTGGAATTTTGTAAAATAGACATCATTTTTGAATTCGGAATATCAATTATAGCTTAGGGTAAAATTTTGGCATTGTTCTGAAAAACTTCAATTTTTGATGAATAGTGAAACCACTAAGTGGTTGTTAAATAACTGATTTTTCGTTTAAATGAAATATTACCACTTCTGTGATTTGATTTTCAAAAATCCGACATACATGGTTGTCATTAAGAAGTAAAATGTGGATCAATGAGATTAAAATATTTTTTTGGTGAATAGTAACTTTTATGTTCTTAATCGCGATTAGAGGTAATTAGTGTAGTTTAAGGTAAAAATAATATTTTAATAATATTAGATGAGCATGAAACTTGTCCTAATTCTATTGGATGAGTCATGTACGACCAAGACAACCCATGGGTCAACTTGGGGACCCCATGGAGCCACTTTGGTTGGAAAATGACATTAATATATATATATTTAATGTTAAAGTAAAAAATGACACAAACATGAAATGTTTTACTAAAACAATTTTTACATGGGGTTATACAAGTAATATTTTTGACTATAAATAGTCATTAGAAAGATAAAAATATTTCCTACATCATAGTATTTGTTTTATAATTTTTAGACATTAAATAAATTAAATTATTTATGACATCATTATGATGCAGCGATGACCTCATTATTTAACGATTTTAATAAAATGAAAAGATAATGTACAATCCAAGGCTTACACTTGTCCAAAGAATATTGGATGGGTAGATTTAGAACCCTTATCACATTAGACACGAATTATATAAGTGTGGGACCTTTAGAATCCGAAAATCATTGTATAATAATGTAAAATTTCCTTACTTTCCAAGAGTGCCCCTCCTCTCCTCTTATAAAAGGCCCCCACCTCTACCACCTCATTCACACTTTCAAGCCATTTGGCTTGGCCAACCTCTGCCCAAATACTCTCCCAACTTCCCCCTCTTACTCCTAGAAGCCTCACTTTGGGCAGAACTCTTCCCAAAGAAGCCTTTGGCTCAAATCAAAAAGAGTTACCCGATTTTGAGGTAATGTCTTCTCAAATGTTATTTTGTTTTATTTTTCTTCTCCAACACCCTAAACTCTTTTTATTAATTTCTTTTGTAACAACACCAGTATCCTCAATATACTAGGATGTTTTTATAAGAAGTATTCGAGCTACACTTACACACACCTACATCTAATGGTTAAAGAACATACGGTTTCTATGGATGACGAATTTCTGCCTCACGAAACGATGATTGTTCAACACTCATATAACACCTTCAAAGGTGGACATTAAGATGTAACTATATTTATATATGATATATAATATGTTTATGTTTTACTTATGCTTATATATTTCTCATTTATGGCATAATTTATGATTTCCATTATGGGTAAAACGCGATAATTTCATTTTAGAAAGTGCGGACTACCGCCCCCTCAAAGTGATTTGAATCGTTAATGACATATGTGGGATGTATAAAGGATGGAGTAAATGGTATTATACACTATATTATACTGGAATTATATTATACATTTATATCATTATGATTTCATTCCATTAAATACGAAATATAAATGAAAGTAGCGTTCATGCGTACGTACGGCTTACCGTCTCCATGAACGGTGCATTTCATTTCTTACCTCTAAATGTTACGTAATATTATAAATGAATGTATATACTGGATATATATGATATATATGACATCTAAATCATGAATATAATTCTGGAGATAATGGATATTCTACCACATAAACAACTTGTAATTATAAGAAGTTTATTGTTGACTCAAGTACCAAAGATCGACAAAACGACCGTTATTAACTTAAATAATTACATAATGTTCATAACATTATAATAAGTGATATAAAAAGGATAATGAAATTAAAAATGGTTCTTAATAAGGTATATATTAACTCTAGTTTATTATTCAGGAGGTTAAAGAACGGTTGAGTCAAGTCAGACACGAGGTAAGAGAATTTCTTTACCCAACATCCATTCTTTGGGTTAATCTCCTACTTTCAAATTATTTCATGATATTATTATGTCCTATCTTGTATTTTTACATTATTTATGTGTACTTAGAGTGAATACACATTATAGATGTACTTTATTTAAAAAAAAGATGAACTTTTTAAGGACTTCGTCTCAATCCCCTTTCATTGAGGCATATTTGGTTTTATACACAACTTTCTTTTATACGGTGTATAAACCCCTTTGACTTTTACGTTTATTCAAAAGGAATATTTTTATACAAAGCGTTTTGCTAAACGACAAAAAGGAATGTTTTTCTTTCCTTACTTATGCGGTGACAACGACTTCTCCGCCGCCGTGACCATTATTTGAGTTTCGGCTTCCTCTACAAGCCATCATTTTTTTAATGAAAAATAAATACAAAGTTTTAACTTTCTTTTATTTTGGTATTGAAAATGGTTTTGAAAGCGTTTTTATTATATCAATGTGTTGTATTGATATCTTGTGATTGAAATGTGGAAATGTTATGTTTCCTTTATGCATGTTTTATGTGATACGATTATGTTATGGTTTATGATATGTTTAAACCTATTCATATGAGGAATGTATTGGACTTAATAAGTGACGGGTGGAGCCCGCTATAGCTCCTCGATGCATCGGTAGGTCTCATGAGACAACTAGACGTGGAATTGGACGAGGCCCTTTCCCAATTAGATTTATGGTTTCGGCCGAGGCCTTAATCATTTTAGACGTCTTGGCCGAGGCCTTGACAAAATGTTTCAGAATGTCTGGAATTATACATTCCCTCATTATGAAAGTGGTTATTGATATTGCATGTGATTATTTGACTAGTAGAATATCCATGTGAGTAAGTAAATGTCATTATGTAATTTTATTTTTGCCATATTATGCTGAAGTTCAAGTTTAAAAAGGCTTTTGTTTTAGTTATACATTGCCTTAAATGTTAATGTTTATTTATGAAAGCTTCCGCAATATTGTTATTCTTACTGATCATCTGAGCTCACCCCTTTCAATGTTTTAATATTTTCCAGGATGTGAAGAAGTATTTTATGAATGACCTGCAGGGATTGTCAGAAGAGGATATGAGTGTGGACTATGGAGACTTTGTTATTGTATTTTTTCACTTTATGATGTAATGTAACGTTTATGAATGTATCTAGTGTTTCCAAGGCTACTAAACTAATCGGTCTTTCGAGACGTGATCTTTTGTGATCATGCCAATGCTATGAAATAATGCACCGACTCTGGGTAGCTGGGGTCGGGGCGTTACAGTGACGACATCCTGCCGAGCGACGATGCCTCGGTACAGGGCCCTTTGACAGCAGAGGCACCGACGGTTCCTCTACCCACCGAGCCACCGATGCTTCCAGCCCCAGCCGCTGACGATGCACGTCGCCTTAGTGCACTGCATGAGTTCCAGTGCCAGCGACCGCCCAGGTTCCGCGGGGAGACGGACCCCCAGGCAGCCGAGGACTGGCTGGAGGCCATGGTACGAGTTTTCCGGTTAGTGAGGACACCGGTAGACCTCATGGTGATCCTCGCAGCGAGCCTACTACACGCGGCAGTGGGCCGATGGTGGAGCTTGATGCTCCAAGTGCATGATGAGGCATCTTTTCTCTGGATGAACTTTGAGAGCCTCTTCCACTCGGAGTTTGTCCCAACCACCCTCTGTGTGGTACGCATCCAGGAGATTCTTCAGATGCGGCAGGGCAGCTTGACGGTTTCCCAGTACTCGGCGATATTTACCGATCTCTCGCGTTACTCAACAGATATGGTACGAGACCCATTCTTCCAGGCCCAGACCTTTGAGAAGGGATTGAGACATGAGATCAGGGCATCACTGATCTCCCTCAGCATTCCGACTCACGCAGGAGTACTGGAGAGAGACCTTTTGATCGAGAGCTTCCTTGCTGAGCCTTCATCAGCAGTGAGACCTACCGCGGGGCGGCATGTAGCAGAGTCTTCTGCGGGAGGCAGTCGACGGATGACTCATGGGTCCAGGCAGACCAGACCCTCACATAGACGACCTCAAGACACTGGCTCAGTAGTGAGGGGAACACAGCGCGGAGCCAGTCTTTTGAGAGGCAGGCAGTGCTACACAAGCGGCAGACAGGGCCACATGGCTCGTGACTGCCCGACCCACCATGCCGAGGAGCAGCAGACGGTTGAGGGGCCACCCAGGCAGAGGCAGAGGGTTGACCGTGGCGGTCTGCAGGGAGGAGGCGGATGAGAAAGAGGAGTTGGGAGAGCAGAAGGTGGTGGGCGACGCTTTGAGGCTCTACCACCACCACCACCAGGAGGTCCACCCCAACCACAGGGAGCTGGCGGGCAGAGATAGGCACAACTCCAGGCAGCGGAGGCCTACGACCACGATGCGCCCAAGATGATTCGAGGTACTATCTGTGTCTATTCAACCCTTTCTGCAGTTCTTATAGACACAAAAGCGAGTCACTCTTTCATAGCCGCTGCCCTTGTTCGGAGCTCGGAGATTCCGACAGAGCCATTGGCTCGATCCTTATGGCTAGAGACTCATATGGGAGAAGACTCGACAATTACGCACTGGTGCCGGCAGTGTGAGCTTACTCTAGGAGGTGAGAGATTCGGCTGGGATCTTCTTGTAGTGGCGTCGAGGCCTTATGACATCATCTTGGGCATGGATTGGTTATCTACCGTCCATGCTCAGATCGACTGTTTTAGGTGCAAGGTGCGATGTGTACGCACCGACGGGAGTAGGTTCACCTTCACCGGCGAGAATGGAGCCTTCACATCACAGGATGGAATTTCGCAGAGGAGAGGATAGCCCATCACTCATCAGTTGGCTAGCCTCGTCCTAGGAGCAGTTGACGTGCAGAGTCCTAGTTTTCCTGCAGTGGTGGATCAGTATGGGGACATCTTTCCCGACGACATTCCAGGGCTACCTCCTCGCAGAGAGGTAGACTTTTATATTCAAATGTACCCCGAGACAACCCTGATATCGACTCCAGCGTATCGGATGTCCCCCGCTGAGCTTCGAGAGCTACGGGTACAGTTGGAGGACTTGCATGGCAAGGGATTCATCCGACCCAGTGTTTCACCCTGGGCTTCCCCGATATTGTTTGCCAAGAAGGCGGACGAGAGCTTCCGACTTTGTGTTGACTATCGTCACCTGAACCAGGTGACAGTGAGGAATAATTATCCTCTACCGAGGATTGATGACCTCTTCGATCAGCTCAAGGGAGCACAGTGGTTCTCTAAGATAGACCTCAGGTCAGGCTATCATCAGCTCAGAGTTTGGGATGAGGACATGCAAAAGACGACCTTCAGATGTCAGTATGGACACTATGAGTTTTTGGTTATGACATTCCGCATGACCAATGCTCTAGCAGTGTTCATGGGCTTCATGAACAGGATATTTCAGCCATACCTCGATCGATTTGTCGTGGTCTTCATCGATGACATTTTGATATACTCGACGACTGAGGAGGAGCACACCTACCACTCGTGAGTTGTACTAGACACACTCCGAGAGAACCAGCTTTATGGAAAGCTCTCGAAGTGTTAGTTTTGGATGCGTGAGGTCCACTTCTTGGTACACGTAATCTATGAGGCGGGAGTTGCAGTGGATCCCGTGAAGATCGAGGCAGTACTAGCTTGGGAGCCACCCAGGAGCGTGACAGAGGTGCCGAGTTTCTTGGGACTAGCCGGATACTATCGGAGATTTGTGACAGACTTCTCCAGAGTTGTGGCACCACTATCAGCTTTGACGAAGAAGTGGAAACCCTTTGTGTGGTCAGACAGATGTTAGCGGAGCTTTCATGAGCTGATGCAGAGATTGACCAGAGCACCTATCTTGAGGTTGCCTGAGGAGGGATTAGGGTACGTAGTCTACTGCAATGCATCAGGGACCGGACTCGGATGTGTCCTGATGCAGGAGCCGGCAGGGATCGCCTATGGATCATGTCAGTTGAGGTTGCATGAGAAGAACTACGCTACCCATGACTTGGAGTTAACAACAGTGGTCTTTGCTCTGAAGACATGGCAACACTATCTTATGGGCGAGCGCTTTATAGTCTTTTCTGACTATCAGAGTCTCAGGTACATCTTCTCTCAGAAGGACCTAAACCTGAGACAACGACGATGGCTTGAGTTCCTCCAGGACTATGACTTTGAGATATTCTATACTCCTGGGAAGGGGAACGTAGTAGCCGATGCTCTCAGAAGGAGGACGGGCATTCAGCTTCTTGAGGAGGCGAAAGAGCAGCTAGCCGCTTTGAAGATATCCTTCGTGGATAGGGATGGAGCAGCCTTCCTTCAGTCACTCACAATCACTCCTCCACTACTGCTGCGGGTCAGAGAGGCACAGCGGGGGGATGCTGACTATGAGACGCGGCGTGCAAAGATATCCTCAGGTCAGGCCCCTGATGGTTTCTCCTTTGGAGCAGATCACAACGTCCTTTTCAGAGGACGTACCTTGGTACCAGTTGCCCTACGGGAGGAGGTGCTGAGAGAGTTTCACACTTCCCCTTTGGCGGTACATCCTGGAGTGGCGAAGATGTACCAAGAACTCAGACGACAGCACTGGTGGTCGGGCATGAAGAAGGCTGTGGTAGAGTTCGTTTCACGATGCCTCACCTGCCAGCAGGTGAAGGCAGAGCATCAGGTACCAGCAGGCTTGGTACAACCCTTGGAGGTCCCTGAGTGGAAGTGGGACGGGATATCTATGGACATCGTGACTGTACTTCCACGCACTTCTAGTGGTCACGACTCCATTTGGGTGATTATCGACCGACTCACCAAGTCGGCTCACTTCTTACCCATCAGAGAGCAGGGCTCAGTGGAGAGCTTGGGACGTCTCTACGTTTAGGAGATTGTACGGCTTTATGGTGTGCCATCATCCATCATCTCCGATCGAGATGCTCGCTTTACTTCCCGGCTTTGGAAGGGGTTGCAGGAGGCATTCGGGACATAGCTACGTCTGAGAACCACCTTTCACCCTCAGAAGGATGGTCAGACGGAGATGACCATTCAGACTCTCAAGGACATGCTCCGCGAATGTGTTCTCGACTTTGGTCGCAGCTGGGAGGACCACCCACCCTTGGTGGAGTTTGCGTACAACAACAGCTACCACTCCACCATCAGGATGGCACCATACAAGGCATTGTACGGCCGACCTTGCAGATCTCCTTTGTGCTGGACAGACCCCAGGGAGTCAGCACTTGTGGGACCATAGATGGTCTAGGCCACGACAGAGAAGGTCCGGGTCATCTAGGAGCGGATGAAGACAGCTCAGAGCCGGTAGAAGTCTTATGCTGACAGGAGGCGGAGGCCACTAGAGTTCGAGGATGGCGACCATGTCTTCTTGCGTGTCTCACCTCGACGTAGATTAAGGAGATTTGGCCGAGGCGGCAAGTTGTCTCCATGATTCATCGGACCTTTCCAGGTCCTCAGCAGGATTGGCGAGGTGGCTTATCGCCTGGCTCTACCACCTCAGTTGCTGCGGGTGCACGACGTCTTCCACGTATCCCAGCTGAGGAGATATGTGCACGACCTGATGCACATCATTGACCATGGGGAGCTAGACGTTGATGATGGGGAAACTTTTGCGGAGGTCCCGGTGGAGATCGAGGATCGACAGGAGCGGGTCCAACGTGGACGGTCGATTCCTCTAGTGCGCATCAGATGGTAGCACGGGAACCTCCAGGAGAGAACTTGGGAGCGGGAAGCTCAGATGCGTGCTCAGTACCCACATTTGTTTCCCTAGTTTGTGATTTATCTTTATGGGGACGTAAAGCCCTGAGGTGGGAGTGATGTAAAGACCTGTAAATTTCAAGGAATTGTTTTTTTCTTAATTTTCTTTAGAATTTTACAAGAACGCAGTTTCTTACGGCACCTGATTCCGAGCCCCGGTGTGCCCGGAATCATTTTCCGAAGTTTGGCTCAGGTACGTTTAGTGAACGAACGAGCGAGTTTTTCTAACTTTTGAACCGTTGCTTGGAATCAAATTCTGAGGGCACCGATGGAATCACAGTGCTAGTATTTTCTTAGAAACTCCTCTTCCGGAGTTGCGTTTGCTCGAGTGTGGTTTTTAATTTTTGGGTTAAGTTAAGAAATAAAATAAAGTGGTGCGGCAACTTTATTTTTATTTCACTTAAAGCCACATAAAATCAACTTAAAGCCACTTGAGCTAAGTTGAAGCAGATAGGGTGAAATCCAAAATATCATACCCTCTTGGTAGGATATTTTTGAGGTGGGGCCCACACGAACACCACCGTTTCTTTTCCTCTAAGTAACACACCCGCGAAAACTACTCATTAATGAAAGTCAACTGGGGCGTTTTCTAAAACTCTTAAACGCTCCTATTAAATGGACAGTTAAGTTGTTACCATTAATTCACCGAATTAATGGTTCGTTTCTTAACATGTTTTCAAACTGTTGGCGTAATAATAAAATAAGACCAACACATTTTTCTTTTGTTGACGGGTTGATTGTTGAGAGGATTTGGAGAATTTGTACCTTCTTTCCCCTTTGCGAAGAACATGAAGAACGCAAAGAATGCTAAAGCCTCGGATATGGACGACGCGACGCCATGTTCCACGACGCCGACGATTCTCCTTCCACGACGCTTCTTCCGCGACGTTCTTTCCCCGCGACAAATCTTCGATCAACTGCTTGAGGTAGGAGATTTCAAATCTTCAATTCCTTTGTGGTTTTTATCCTTAACATGGATTTAATTCGTGAAATTAAATCCGTGTGTTTAACCCTCGGAGATCGTCGACGCGATACCGTTCCACGACGACGTGACGCCCTTTCACGACGTGACGATCCTCTTCTTCCACGACGGTCAATTTTGCGAAGAACTCTTGTCCGACGATAGCTACGAGGTAGGGGTTTTATTTGAAAATAATATTTATTCCCAGGGTTGTTTTTTCCAAAACAAAGAGCCGGACCAAAGTTCAATTTTAATTTCTTAAAATTGTGCCTTGTTATGTTTTTCATGTTTTGATTGTTATTCCCAATTGTTATCACCTAACGCGGAGGGTGCGGGGCAAAAAAACACGGCCTGACAACCCTCCGCAGTTTTTCGTTGATGCGCGGATTGGAGGGCGACGACAAACGGGGCCGCAAGTTAATTTTGAAGGCTTTGCAGTGAAGAAAGAGTCCCGGGATGAACACTGGCGAAGACCGCGCGCAAATCGGACCACCGGAGCGCGTCCGGTGGTCCACGGAAGCCCCCGCCGGCACGGCGGTGCCGGCGGCCGGAGGTCGCGGCCAACCGCCAGGACACGGTGGCGCCCGACGTGCTGCCAGGAAGACCCGCCGCGGCGGCGCTGGCCGGTCCCGCGGCCACGCGGGACCGCGGAGGAAGGACGCGGCCTTGCCGCATCCGTTGGCGAGAGGCGGCCCCCCACGCGGGGCCGCAGAATCATCAAGGGGGGCGGCGCCCCCTTGCACCCACTCGGCCGTTACAGCCGAGCCGCCAGGCGACCGGGCCGGGTCGCGCCCAGGCCGGGCCAGTCCGGGCCCATACCCCCGTTTTCGGACCTTTTTCGGTCTTTTGCTCATAACTTGTGCTACGAGCCTCCGAAAGATGCGCCGTAAGCGGCGATGAGATTCTTGGATTGAGGCAGTCATTTTGGTATATCGCACTCAAGGTTTCAGAATACTTTGGGTTCAGCCGGGTTGGTTCGTACACGAAACCAACCGAGCCCTCGAAGCGGAAATGCTCATATCTTGAGATCCGGACGTCCGATTGACGTACCTTCGTCTTTGATGGTTTCCTATAAGTGAGACAGATCTTTTGGATTACTCCGCCCAAGGTTTGGATGCAGGTGGAGTACAGTCGGGCTGGTTTTGACTTAAAAACCAACTGGGCCCCTGGGACGAAAAAACCAATAACTCTCAGACCGGGCGTCTGATTGACACGCCGTCTGCGACGTTGAGTTCCTGTTGTCGATATGGAACTTTTGGATACATAAACTCTAGACTATGTGTCAGTTGATGTATCAGCCTCTCGGCTCGTGGAGCGGACCCTCCCGAATGAGCTTGTTGTGTGTGGGAACCCTAGAGCTGGCTGCGTTTGCGACTGTGACGACGATGACGACTGTGCAGAGATCCTCAGTGGATTCGACGATGACTACAACACTCAGCGATCCTTTGTGGGTCAGTGCTACAGATCCTGTGTGGGTCCGATCCTGTGTGGTTCAGCGCTCAGCAGTCCTGTGTGGGCCAGCGCCTACAGATCCTGTGTGGGTCCGATCCTGTGTGGGTCTTTGCGGGGGTTAGTTACCTATCGATCCTGTGTGGATCAGATCCTTTGTGGGTCATTGCGGGGGTTAGTTACCTATCGATCCTGTGTGGGTCAGATCCTCTGTGGGTCATTGTGGGGGTTAGTACCTATCGATCCTTTGTGGGTCCGACGACTGAGATGAATTAGTGGATATATCTGATCATCTCTATCGTCATTGAAGAAGTATACCTATGTGAGTTGAAATCCTGGTTTGATTTCCTTTGTGAATTGTGTTGTGCTATCCTGTGTGGATTTACGTTTTGCTTTCTTGTGTGGACTGGGCTGTACTTGAGTTCGGATGTTGGAGCCGAACGAGAATTGATGACTTAGGTATATGTATGGACATATACCTAAGCAATGTTGGATGTTACTTTGTGATTGTATCTTTCCTTTTTGGTTATCCTTTGTGGATTCTGGGAGACCTTCGGGGGTCTCGGGGTCCCTACTGAGTAGCTTATACTCACCCTTGCACGGGCTATGCCCGCACTACGTTGTGTTGGCTGCAGACGACGGACAACGCTAATCGTGGTCGAGGCTTGCGGAGCAGGATGGTACCTGGAGGTGGAACACTGGGCGGGACGTACTCGGAGCGGTCGGCTGGACCCGAGGAGTAGTTGAGGCTATCTGTACCCACCCTTCAGTTGGGATTTCCAGTGGACAACTTGACATTGCGGCTTTACTTTTCAGTTTCTGTTTTCCCTTTCCAGTTGTACTTTACTTTCAGTTTGGGTTTGTATACTGGCCCACTTACTTTTCCGCACTTACTATTGTACCAGTTTTTACTTAGTGTTTACTTCTTCCTCTTGCTTACTCTGTGGTGCTTGTTTACTTTACAAAGGCAATGCCTTTCCTTTTTACCGGAATTTACGCCTTGGTGCTAGTCGCCAGCCCCTGGCCTATGGATGGCGGGCTTGGGGTAGTCACGGCATGGGCCCCGAGGACGGGTCGTGACAAAAAACTCCAAATATCTTAACCCAAATAAGGGAGACATAAACTGAGCCAATGTGTTGTATGTTTCTGTCAAAACAAAAACACAGCCAAAAATTATTTCTCCACCAAGTTCTCAAAATGGTGATCCTTAGAGAAGAGGAAATTCTTCCTGATCCCTAGATTCAGACCCCCATTAAAAATAGAAGCTTTCAATATATCCTACGACACCAACTCTGGAGAAAATAAAACTAGCTCTTTAAAGTGTTCAACACGAGCCTTAGATGTCCACTGACCTTGTTGGGAACTCAGGAGATCTTACCATTTCTTCATCTTGACCTCATCTGTTATAAACCATCAAACAAAGACATACATGAGAAATTTCCAAATCATCCCAACATTCATAATTGGTGGGAAATAAACTCCCACTATTATGAATATTGACCCCCAAGAAGACCCAAAACAACACAAACTCAAGTGTCTTTGGGAGTTCCCAACACACTGACGACATGACCTACTTCTTCAAGATAGTTCAACACCTCTAACGGACCATGATTTCCACAGAGGATTGGTATCAACTGAGGAGAACCTGAAAAAGGGTGAGACCCACTAGAAACTTCTGGGACCTTTCTAAGAAACATATTACGAATGACACAAAAATCATAAAATCATGTTCATAATCAATTCCTCACATACCCACACCTACAAAAATGCTCAAAATGAATACCGAGGGTCACACTTTTCACTTTATCACCAAATCCAATAATTTAAAAAATTTTCAATTCAAAACTTTTTCCTTTAAAACTTATTTTTTTTCCTATCCAAGACCATTTGAAAGAAATAATTTTAATTTTCAAAATTGTTTTTATTTTATAAGATTACTCACATTAACTGAGACCAAACCAAGACATAAATAATGATAATGCACTGGAATGAGGAACTATTAGTCATGCTTAAACTAGAGACATAGTAGTGGGCCATATTTTACATAGTATATGATTTTACTATGATTAAAAATATAAACAACCCAAGCACTAATCAAATCTAAAATGTACCACCATATACATAATACGAGGCCACCGAGTTCTTGGTTGTGTTAATAGTGGCCCTAATTACAAATGATTAAAAATTGGTACTTGGTTCCATTCCATGAAGTACTTAATACCTATAGCACAAGGGTACCTCTATCTCTTCACCACTCCCTCCTATTAAATCCTCTAACCCCTCTTTTAACTCCCCTTCAATACAAAATAAACAAAAAATGAGAATAAGATACTAAAATTATAGGGGATTACTGGTTAGATCAGATGGGGAATTTAAAACCGACACAACCACAAGCATTTATTACTCAATAAGGCTCAACCAAGTTCCTGAGTGAGTAGATTTAACCATTAGGTTTTTATATTTGTAAGGTTAGATGTTAAGAAATTTCCAAGACTTTTCAATGAATTTTAAAATATTTGATGTATTTCCAAGTTAATTTTCTCTACTTTATAATCCATTAGTGAACCAATATCTTAGAAATATAAATAAACACATTATCATTTCCATTAAATTACAAAGGTCACCTATAATGGTAATTATAGGAATTGGTTGACTTTGAGTAGTTTCAAAATGTTTTTGAATTAACATCACTCGTTCTTTTATTTCTTGGACAAAACAAGGGCTATTCATAGGATATTATTCTATTGTTATCTAGAATAAAAGAGAGTGAAAATTTATTTAATATAATTCCCCACATGGTTCCATCTAAATAAGTAATTGATAACTATTTTTATAAGGGAATTCCACCAAGGAAATTTAATCCTTCAAGGAGCCACCGAAGTCAAGAGTTATGAATCAAAGAATATCATCCAATATCAACATTGTATGATTAGAATGGTCATTAGTCTCTATAATATTGGAAGTACAAAATTTAACCCACAAGCTCACTGAAAATTAGTTTCCTTGCTATAACAAAGATAAAAACATCATATATCTATCAAATACAACACTAAATGGGACACTTAGAGGCATGATTATCACTTTTTCATAAAATTAATCGAGTTCATCAATTGAGGAAGAATCTTAAATATGTAATAAGTTTTTCATATTAGTTAGGCGATCCATTATAATGAAAAATAAATATTCATATTTTGTTAATATTGAAAAATTGTTCAAGAAATCTATCATGATTTCATCCCATTACCTAATAAAAAAATAATTTTTTGAGAGTACTTATTTTTTTTTTGTATTTTTCCTTCACTATATTATTGGTAAACAGTTTAGAAAGGGCTACTATGTTTCATTTCATCATTACATTCCACAAAAATTGTTGACTAATATCATGGTACATCATTATGATTCTTATATGAACCTAGAGGAGTCACGCTGGTAGTGGCGAGGAGATGAGATATAGGGTTCTTCATGGTTAAGAATAGCAGAAAAATAAAAAATGCAGAACCAAAAAGTTCATACAACAATAGTGGAATAGTAAAAAAAACTGTATATTGGATTCTATCCTTAATTCATCAGAGGAAAGGTAGAGGAGTCACGCCGATGGCAGAGGAGTTGTGCGAGAGCTTGAGAATCGTGACTAACTGAGTATCAGTTAGTTTTATTTTAAGTAGATCAGGGACAATTTTAACAGAGCTTCATGAAAAGTGATGATAAATATCCTTTTTATCAGCATTAAATTGACAAGAGCTGATAAAAATGATATCTATCGTTGCTAAAAAATGATGATAAATCTCGAGATTTATCAGCGCCAATGTTTTAATCCCCCATTATTGATCCCCCTGATTTTCTACTATCATGACCTACCCTTGAATGGTCCGAAGGCCTTATTTTTTATTTTATTATGGATAATCCCCCTTTTATGGGTTGAAGGGGAACCATTAAATGACCCATACGTCCAAGGAACAATTCCTAACATGACCCGAAGGCCAATAAGATGACCCAAATGCCCAAAGGAGTATTATGCCCATAACATGACCCATAGGCCCAACACAATTGAACTACCCCTCCCTAGATGTTTCATCATTGACCGCCTAGCTCCACTACTTGCATTGCTGATCATCTTGCATTGACCCGTGAAAAGATACACGATGCATGGTCCCGATGGTGGATGCCATACCCTCTAATTCATCCAATTTGGTTAGCTCTGCTTTAGTGACTGCTACTCTTTTTTTCAAATCCTATTTGGGGGATTCTCTATGTGAACTGAGATACTATATGGTCTCAATGGCCTAAAGGCACTAAGGTCCAAAGGCCTTTGATGATCTGAGGTCCCTAAGACCCATAAGACCAAACCAGTGGCCAAAAGGCCCAAATCAGGTGAATTGTTCTGGCTGCTACAATACCAAATAGTACCTACTATAGTACTGAACATTACCTTATACTGTACTACTATAGTATTACTAAAGTAACCTGGATATTCAGCTCCACCCGTTTTGAATATGGGTCACTTGGATTCCAAGCAGGAGACCTTTTTGAATCACTATCATCCCTTAATGTTGAACATCCTATTCTCCCAAACGTTCCACACCCACCACATCACAACATATCACCTCATTTACATATACACCTAGGCCACACATCATATCACATCATGTGCCTTGCATAGAAAACTGTACCACCCATCACACAACATCACATCCCACCCACATACACCTAGGACACACATCATCATAGGGTAATATCCAACACTAACCCATATCACTATTGTTGAACAAAGAGTTGGGGAGAGGGGTTATCTGGCCATCCAAATCACCACCATCCTTGATGTTAGGGAATATACCCAAAACAAGAACCTCTGAGCATTGGTGATGTTATCCATCTTATATGGGGCATAAACAAATGACATAAACATACATGATTTATAAAAAAACAATACCCAATCTATAGGTTCACATCAAATTCACTAGTACACACCAAAAAAAATATCACAACTACTTCCACCACTATATTAAACACCACACAAACACCTCAAAAAATACAAAATATTTCCCACTTCCAGTTATTGGGTTCTCCAAATTTCTTCTTTATCAATTTCATTTCACATTACACTACTCATTAATTTATTAAATTCAGTTATCTGATTACCACACATTCATTTCTTGTCCATATTGTTTATCAACTAGACTATGTTTTTCTATTGTCATCATAATTCATCAAAAGGGTATCCGAGAAACCATATCAACCACACCATTCTAGAAATTTCCTAGCTCACACAACCACTACAACAACACCACACATCCACCATTTTTACCACACCACATCACCCAAGATGTATCAGTTTATAAACCAATCCTCATCGATATCATGAAATACTATAACCACATACCACAACAAAGAAACTACTCCACAACCATCACACCACAACCTCATCACACAATATCAAAAAACTACCCACACCAGATCCATTCTAACAAACCACCATATAACTACCCCATTCACTACACAACCCATCTAGTCATTAACATCACCACACACAACCCAAACCTTGTCGGGAAAATAAAATAAGCACATGAAAACATAATAGCATGAAAATGGGCTTCCAGGATTATTCATAGGCATTTCCACATGTCTTCTTTATTTATCATGGGTATTGTCACACAAATGAGAATCTTGGAGAAACCAGTTTATTCACAAAATATAATTCCATTATCCATTTATTCAGGGTGTGATTACACTATAACATGGAAAGGGTCATTACAATATAACAACTACAATGAAAATAGGTATCCCAATAACCATTATTTTCATAATTGGTAACATGCACTCATAATAACATAAAAAACATATATACCATGTGGTAAAGCATACAGAAACTCACCATTCCCTTAAATTTTAGACATTAAAATTAATTATCTGATTACACTGACCCTTAATACTATCCAAAAGGTAATAAAAAGATGAATATCTCACACACAACACATAAATAAGCAACAATGATGATCCCCTGCCTCAAGGAAGCTTTCTGATCTCACTGCGCATTGTAGGGAGACGAAGAAATTGTTCAAAACCACAACTGCACCATGAGATCATGGATTAACCTACACTGCACTGAAGGTTCATAAAAAAACATCATCTAAACAACCCAAATAAAAACCACACCACTGAAATATATCATTGAGAAGAATGAAAGGAAAAACCATGGGGAAGAGGGGTGAAGATTCCATTGATCTCAAATAATAATCCAACAAAACTCAAAGATCAAAGTTAGGGTGAAGTGGAAAAAATATCTTCCAAGAACTACACAAGAATTTCTAAAAATTAGAGTGTAAGGGAGAGATATAGTCAAATGTGAATAAAATCATCCAAATGAGTTATAAAATAACATGGATCCTACCAGTTTCATATCTAGTATTCAATTCAAGGTGCGAATTCTATTAAGTCCCATGGATCAAAAGATGTGGAACCATTATAGGTCATGAACCCCCCATATCATAGGATTTTTTTCCAAAATCCACATCACCTATGATCAAATTTTTTCCACTCTATGAATCCACCATTCAAAACAAGAATCCATTTCACTGACTCCCCCTTTCCCATGTAAAATCTATAGAATCTGCTGGCTATATAAGCTTTGAATCACCAATTCATGTTGTGTGAACTATTTATGTTGTGAATATGCTATAGAATCTCAGATGCACCTCCAACCACCATCAAACCACATTGATACTCCTTTAAAACACCTCAAACACGCAAAAATTGAAAGGTAACAAAACACGAAGGGACATATTGTTACACCTCAGCTCATGTGAGTCATAATTGGTGTGAGAAACAAGATATAACAAGTTATAATATGCACTAAATATAAATTTATGTCTTAAAAATTTAATCACACTTGATGGAGTTTTCTCTATGAAGCTCAGAACTCATGAAGGTTTCCTACAAATCCCACTTATAATAGGAATCTAATTCTTTGTAGTTCAGTTAAGTTTCCAAATTTTTTGATGGATGAGGAAGAATAGTAGACCTATAGGGAGTGGGATCAATAAACTAGACTAAATAAAATATCTAGGGACTTACACTAAGGTGCATGGACATGATAGATATTGATCTATTATCTTGTGATAAATAAAAATCAGGGACCCTTAGTGGTCAATTTAGTATGCTTAGATGGCATGAGGATACCATAATAAAAATAAGGTTTTATGATTGAATAACCATAGTTCATTAAAGAAACTCCCCATATGAAGGAGGAATGCTCGACCAAAGACTCATGGTTGGGGGTTCTCAGGGTTTGAGGGTACATATTACAGAATTTCTACTAGAAAAGGTTCACATGTTTGGGAGTCTTCATGTGAACTCAAGTGAAATTCCTAATGGTGTCACATGATCACAGATGACATGTATGAAGGCTATCATGTGACCCGACTAACATTTTTAGAGTGTGTTGTGTGATCTATATGAAATTTTTAAATCCTATTGTGTGAAATATTTGACATGTACAGGGGCTTCACATGGTCCTAAATAACATGTGTGGGGTGTGTTATGTGATTTAGATGACATTTCCAGAGTGTGTCCCATGATCCATATGAAATGTTTGAAGCCTTTCATGTGATCTAGTTATCATTTCTAAATTCAATCGTGTGGTGCAACTAAAATGCGCACAAGTTTCACATGATCTATCTGATATGTCCAGGGGATTCTCATAGACCATATTGACATGTCTGAGATGTGTCTTGTGATCTAAATGACACTTCTAGAGTGTTTCATGTGATCCAAATGACATGTGTGAAGGATGTCACATGATCCAGATGACATGTACATGGGCTTCACATGGACAAGGAACTGATCATGTAAGGCATGTAAATCCTTCTCATGAAAAAGATAATCATCATTTTTATAAAGGTTCCATCATTTTCATCTTTCATTTCATGAATGCCTTAATATTTTTCATGTGGCTTTCTTTTGAGGCATCACATAATGACATTGTAGTGATCCTTCATATGATCTGGATGACATTCCATAGTTCCTTCATGTGATCCCACTGATATACCATAGATCCTTCTTATGATTAATGAAATGATCATATGTTGTGAATGCACGTACCACATAATCACATAAATTTTTTAGAAGAAATTTTTAGGTGGGCGACTCTTTATATTACATGATCCTCTTCTCTGGGAATTTCTCTCTCTCCTCAGTGGGTGTTTTCATCATGTGTTAATAGAGGATATTATAGGCATCACCACCCTTAGTTTTAAGAACTTTTTATGGGAATTGTAAGATATATTTTTGATATATTTGGTGGAGAATTTTTTTTCATATGTTGATAATATATCATGATCTTTACATGATCTAGCCACACAAAACCAATGACATCATATTTATTTCACATGATATACAATGACCACATGATCACTCTATCATTACAGGATTTCTTGAACCAACATATTACTTAAGTGATTTCTCATGATCAATCTACGATTCTAAATAGACTTAACTTGATCGAATTAACATGTATGAGATCCTTCACATGATTTATTTGAAATATCAAAGGTCCATCACAAGATCATGCCGACATGTAGAAAAGTATTTGTGAGATTAGACAACACATCAAAATTACTTTCAAAATATTAGGTGAACAAGACTAGAGGCCTCCGTGAGATCACAATGTCTTGTTGATAATCCTTTTCATGATCAATGAAGTGATCATATAAAGAGCATAGACCCTTCACATGAAAATATTCATAATTATCTTCAGATAGGGTTCCCATCATTTTTTTCACATTGAGGATTTAGGTGATGTTAAAGTGTTGGTCCAATGAGGCATCACATGATAATGTTTATGGGCCCTTAGTTATTCACATTCTTGAGATGAATTTTCTAAAGGTTGTTTGTGTGCTCAAGAATGTAACACCCTGAGATTTTATGAGAAATATTCTTTTTAATTACTTTGATGTCTTGTGTTGTATGCTTTACCGAGATTATCTTGCACTATATGCAACACTATATTAGCTTTTATTATATGCCAACACTATTTTCGGCTTGTGTTGCACGCAAGAGCAACCTTCCTCAATAACGCGTGTTGTACAGAATACCGAGTTTCACTAAACAATGGTATATTATTCTGAACTAGCCGTTATAATTAGTATTAACCACATTTTTAATTTTATAACATTATCATTCATCTTACACATTTTCTAGATCATGGTAGGAGAACAAAATAAATTTTTTGGGTAAAATATGTATTTAAAAAAAATGCAGTTTTGCCACCTTTCGATGGCGCACCTATTTGAAATATAATTTTTAAAAGGTTTATAAGTTAAATTTTACAAAATAAATTTTTTCTTATGAATCTGGATATAAAAATTTACATTGGATAATGTTTTGATATTTTTCTGATAACGTTCATATTTTGATGAATAGTAAAAATACGCTAAATTTTAATTAAAAACAATGTTTTTCATCATGATAATTTATATGGTTAAATTATAATATTGAATGGTTTTAAAGTATAAATAGAAATTTTTTTTACCATGTAATATAATATATTTCATTATCATTAATTTTACATTGAATTCATTGGTAAAAACATTTCAATCTTTTGCAATGTTTTCATTAAAAACCTGTTTTTTTTGACAACGAGATTAAGTTTAAATTAATTACTACAACATATATGTTTTTAATTTGAAAAAATGGATTCCATATTTGGAATTAGTAGGTCCAAATTATGTTAATATGATACTTTTTATTTTTGGGCATTATGAATAGTAAATACGGTAAATTTTATTTACCACAGTTAAAGGTAAATTAGGTAATTAAGGGTAAAAATAATATTATAAAATTACCCTAAACCTTATGCTAATATAATTGGATGATTATATTTCGTCCTAAAATATACTTGGGTCGAAATGATATCTATTATAACCCACTTTTATGTGATTAAGACCTTTAATTTATTTTATTTAAATGAAAGTGAAATATGTCTCACTCAAACATTAATAATTAAATTATTTTTAATATAAGATTATACATAATTTAAATTCGGTTATAAATACTGATTTGAAATATAATATGTTTTTCTTTATCATGGTAATATATTTGTATTTTTTAAGGAATATGTAATTACCTTAATAGCTTATACATTAATGATGTAAAAATTATTTATTTAGTGAAAAATCAATAATATAGTTTTTATTAAACTAATAATACCCATAAAAGGACCAAACACCAGACCAAAACTTATTGGTCATGTACATATAAACCATATTCATCCAAAGGTCTAATGGTTGAACATTTTGAGCCTTATAAAATCTATTATGACACATATATTATTTTATTTTAAATGATGTCAAAGTTGTCACCTCCATAATTTAACAAACATAACATTTTAAATGTAGGGTGTTTTAGAAGATAAATTAGACTAAAAGTATTATTATGAAATATATTAGATTTAATTTCATCATAGTATTTTTTTTAATTTTTTTCCACAAATAAGTATATTAAAAAATTACAAAACAATGTTGTAGTAATTATTTTATTAAGAGAAATATCAAATAAATGGTTTTAAAAATTTTCAAATAAATATTATATGAACTAATTAATATGCTCCACTAATTTTTTAGATATATATGACATGTTAGGAACCTATTAAATATTTTGGTTTGAATATATTTTCTATGTGTATTTTATTTAAATTCAAATAACTGAATAGTGTCTAAATTTAAACTATTGGTATTTTATAAAAATAACATATTATTAAATTATTTAAAAATTAATTTTTTTTAAAAAATTACAAATTGACAAATATATGGATAAAAAGTTTATGGAGTATCAAATTATGGAAAATTGACAACATATAAGTATGTATTTGTTACAATTTAAAATTATGAATATTATTACCACAAATAACATTAAATAGATTAAATAAGGATAAATCAAAATGATACGGTTTGAAATAAACATAAAACATGTCTAAATTTTATTGGTTGATGATATTACAACCCTATTTTATCTCATATTAGAACTGAGTTATTTTTTGAGGTTTTTAAGTGGGGTTTGAATTTATTATAAATTAATATTTTTTAGGTTTCCAAAGGTGTCCCTCTCCTCCCTTATAAAAGGGTACCTCATCCCACTCCACTTAACTCCATTTTTGAGCTTTCAAATTCGTCCAAACCATATACATTTAACTTATACACTTCCATAGAAACCTAATATAGGACGTGGTATTCTTCAAAGACCAACCTTTATACCTTAAGAGGAGGTTAAGAGGAGGCACGTCAAAGAATAGGTAATAGCCATTACCGATTCTTTCAAACTTATTTCTTCTCCTACTTCCTATATATGAGATGTTTCATTATTAAGTAATAACTCTAGTATAACTTTTATACTGATCTGTTATTATAAATATTAAACCACCATATTCAATCTTCTATCCATCCTATGAAAAAATGAAATCACCACGCGTGCGTATGTATGGCTTACCGTCTCCACACCGTGGTGTAATATTTTATTTCATCACCAAAATACTTGGATGGGTATAAGGATGGAAGAAATAACTATATATAATTATTGTAAAGTGATATTGATTCTGAAATATTATACACCATACAGTTCAATAAAATTCCACAATAATGAGAATGATATCATCGCTCGTGCATACGTACGACCTACCATCTCCACGATGTGATGCAACTCGTTCTACATGATCTTCATTGAATAATGATTATATAAATGAATTTAATGAATAAATATGATATATATTACAATAATATGATTATGTAAATTATTAGTCACTAAAAGTGTATAATATTCATTGTTAATATCTTTAAATTAATAGTTACATAGTCTATAAACATTGTTTTTAGTGCATTACATAAATAGAACTTCATTTCTCATCTAAAATGCAATTCTTGTTTAAAATGAAAATTTGGGCCCAATAATTCATTTGTTTGTGTACAACATTATATTCATTTTCCGAATTTGAAATTTTGGGATATGATTTATCACTTTTTTTGGAACATTTTATCTTTTAGGTCTGATAGATGAATCCCAAGGGAAGATGGAGAATTTTGCACCTGAATGCAGAAATTTGCCGGAGAAAGCATAATGGGCCTAAGGCCCATCAAACAAAAGTGGGGCTCACAAAACAATCCCAATGAAGCTAAAATTTGTACATTAGAAAGATACAAATATGAAGAGCATTTTATTCAACTATGTCCAGAGCTAATTCTGAAGTTTTCATGATGATAAAGGGATATGAAGCTGAGATTTAAATGGTGGACCCGACATTAATGTACATAAAGTCATCCCACCATTTCGACCATAACATCCAAAAGGCTGAGCCAAATATCCTGAAATGTTTACATAGGATAGAGGACACATGAACGAAGATATTGTTCTTCTACGACCCCTCAAGATTCGGCCTCCATAAATTAATGATTCGAACGTCAAAATGGTTGACGAATCTGGATAGTATTCTGGGTCAATTTCGAAACGTCAATTTCATTTTGATTATTCACCCTCATTTTGACTCTATTAATTGTTGGGGGGTGCATTTATAGTGGGGGGTGGACCTAAGGCTCCTAATATGACTATATAAGGAGATGTTGGTGAAGGAAATTATCATCTAACATTTTCCTTTGAATCCATGTTTTTCTTTCAATTGTAATTTCCCGCTTTCGTTTTGTAATGGCATCGTCAATTTCTATAATGTAAGTTTTTCATTCACGTTTAGTATTTTAATAAAATTTATTATTATTCACATTTTATTTTCCTTTTCTTCACACGTTGATACCGTTGAATCGTATTGTGAATTTATTCACACTCGCACTTGTGAATTCATCACACAACGGTGGAGTGTTCATTTTGATTAATGTTTTTTTTCTTCTTCAATCCCGCTTCTTTAAGTCAATTACCCGCTTCCATTGATAGAATAACATCAATGGAGGGCTAAACTTTTATGGGTTTATCATAGGGAGTTTCATGAGTTGGATTGAATGTTATTTTATGTTCTTAAATTCTTAAATTTGTTCTTTATTTTAAGAGTTCCTTTCTTTGATTTATCTTCTTCTTTGTCTTCACCGACTTTAACGATGACACATTTTGAGTGCTAGTACGATCCAATTCCTTGGAGTGCTCATTTAATTGATCCTCAAAGTTAATTGGTGATTATCCTTGAAATTGTGTATGGATTAAATCGGAGAATGATATTGAGGGATTATTTTATTTAATGGATACCTCTTGAACCGATGAACAGAAAATCAAATGAAAAACAAATACATCCAATAAAACCCAAGAGACAACCTAGGATCAACTCACCTTAATTAGTTGTTTTAATTCAAGTAATTTTATTGGTTTTTTTTAAAATTAAATCAATATTTCTTCAAATCAATCAACACCATAGTTGGCCACCTCATATCCAATCCCGCATCTAATAAAAGTGTCTCAAGTTTTCTTTTGGGTCCCTGTGGATTCGACCCCTACCTATAATACCACGACTGCATACCTATAGGGTAAATTTGGGTACAACCAAATTTTGGCGCCGTTGCCGGGGACCCAAGTATGTTTTCTTAGACACCCACCTTCTATTCTCACCTAAAGCCTCTTTTATGACCTATATTTCTCTTTTCTTTTACCCTTTCTTTTTTCGTGTGTCCAAAAAAATAAAAATCCAAATTTCGTTCAACTCCAATGGAGTATCATCAACAATTTAGTTTCATAAAATCGGGTTGGAATCAAATAGAAAATCAACAATGGGAATCCCCTCACATAGAAAATTATGTTGATCAACACTTGAATGATTACCCCACACTCGATAACATGAACGATCAATGAGATGCTGACTTTTTCAAAGATAAATTTCCATACCTATCAAGAATGATTGAAAATATAAATAATGAGGAAGTCCATGATGTACAAACATCTATCAACTCTATTCCTGAAAAAATTCTTAAACGATTGTCTAATCAAATGGTGATAATGAATTCTGAGGTTTCATCTTTGAGGTTTGAACTACAAAACATTAAAACATGTGAAGAACTCACTTTAGAATTTGGGAATTCAGAGTTAGATAATGAATTGAATTGGTTAGAAAATGTTGAAAATCAAGGTGAAGAGTGTTTAAATCATAAGGAAATTGTTTTTGAATTCAAAATATAATAACTTGACATCATGGATTGAGTTTCCTAAACATGGATCCATTAGTGAATTTTTAGGACCACCAATCACTGAAAAATTGGGAGAAATACCAAACATTGATCCCATACACACTTCTGATATTCAACTGAATTATTTTTAGGATGAATCTTATTTTCAAAATGAACCAATTCTTTCTAAATGTTTTGGAGAAGAAAATGATTTTGATTTAATTTGTCAATCTCTTTTAGGAAATTTCAATGAACCCGAGCTCAAAATTATTTTACTTTCTTCTGAACTCAAGAATCCCACTATAGGAGATAAGAAAAACCTTGTATTTATAGTTCATTCTTCTCAAGAAACCAATAATTTTGGAATGGTCATTGATGTCTTATGAAAGACTAAAGATTCAACCGAATCAACCATTTCAAAATTTCCTTGGACTTCCACACTCATTATTGACCATGGTATTTCACATGAATCATAATCCTAAAAAATAAATCTTAATCAAGTTGAAGTGGAAAAAATGGGGTCCTAAAAATGTTGAAAGTTGGAATTGGATAAGTTGGGGGGGTACAAGTCGAGCCAACGACGTTAAACAAAAGCGCTGCATGAGAGGCAACCCATGGTTTCCATGTTTCTAATCATTTTGAATCATTTTTTTCATATAATAAATTACCATAAACTGTTGACCTGTTCTTCTTTTATGAGTAAGGATGGGTATGAAAGGGAAGCGCCATATTCATCAATGTCACGTGGCGTGATCTCTGAGTAATACCTTACCCAGAAATCTAAAAAGAAGACAATGTATTATCAGTTTATATTTTTGTTTATTTTTATGTTTTTATAGGTTAAAAAAAATAAAAGGACATGTCGTAAGTCATAAGGAAAATCCATTCACCACCATCAGAGCCACTGAGACTCGAACCCAGGATTGAAGGGAGACATTGGAATTCGATTTCTTCATCAACCACCAGGTGAAATCATTCTATGATTATCATTTTCAAATTTCCTCTTTGAACTCCTCTCCTACCCCCATCTAACTTTTCTTTTCTTTAAACACTGGGGACAGTGTTATTCTATGTTGGGGGGAGATGAAATAAAAAACTGATTTTTTTTATTAAGAACATGCATGGAAAGAAAAATTCCATTAACCTTGAACATGATAACACACATTGCAAACTCTGATATTGGATATCAAATAATTTTTAATGCCTTGATTCTTATTTTAATGCAAGTTTAAGTTCATGAGCAAAGTTTTTGGAAAGTGCGGTTGTCCGATGTGATTTTTCAAAGTTTACATTTTCATCCTCTTAGTAAAAATGCCACAATGCACGTCTACTGGATCGTGGGTGTAAATTTGAGTTCTTGGGTCCCTTTAATTATAGCATAGGGTTCTAGGGTCACTTTTAGTTTAATTTGAGTATTCAAAAAAAAAATTATAAAAAAAAATAATGACCACATAGAGAAATGTTTTGTCCTAATGTGTGGCGTCCGACACTTGGTGATCATGACTCTATAGTTGTCTTGCCCAGAGTTAGGATTTATATCTCTATTGTAGAGAATGGAATTGACAATATGTGTGGCGTCCGACACTTGGGGATCACGACTCCATAGTTGTCTTTCCCAGAGTTAGTCTTTTTATATATATTGTGGATATTTTTCTTATCATCTTTTTTTGCTTGTTTCATTGTAAGGTTATGCTTCCAAATTTCCTTTGTAATGTTTTCCATTTCCTTGTAAGTTTCTTTTTTGTATCTTTATGTTCTTAATCAACTTATTTATCTTCTATATTTTCCATTTCATTTATTAAAACTTTATTATCACAAAGAACAGTGATATCTCTGTGTTGCTGTGAATTAGTTCACACATAGGTGTGAATTTCATTTACACACACCGAGGAGTGCTCTTTATTTCCGCGGTTTTAATTTCTTCAATCCAATTCTTGTTATCCATCTTCCGCCCACCATTGAGAGTATACCATCAATGGAGGGATAACCCTTTAATGGGTTGATCTTAGGAGGATGTAAAGGCTGGATTGAATGTTATTTTATGAACGAATTGTTGTTAATTGGATAATTAATTTAAGACATCCATTCTTTAATAATTTCTACTCTTCATCTTTACTGTGTTTGAGCAAACTAAATTCAATTACTAAATGACCATATACCTCGGAGAGATAATGAATTTGGTTCTCTAAGTGTATAGGGGATTAGTAATTGTTTTTAGTAAGCACCAAACCAGAAAATGATAAAGGTAGTGTTATTTTTGAATAATGGATTCATCAAGAATTAATAAAACCAAAATTGTTTAAAGAAGTAAAATTCATTCAATCCACCCCGATCATAATCCTAAGATCAACCCATTTTATTTGAATTGAATTTAATTAGGTTTCTTAGTGTTCTTTAAACCATCCAAAATCAAACCCAAAGTTGGATACTTCATAGCCCACCTAGAGCTTCCATTTTTCCCCTTGAACAGTAAAATGGGACCCATATCTTTTTTGATGCACAACACTTTATCATGCTTAATTAAAATTGGATGAAATGTGGAGATTAATTTGAAAAAAGGAATGGGCTTGGGCTTGGGATATGCTTATGGACCTAGCTTGTTTTGAATGATTTTTATGGGTTCCATATTTTTTTTGGTATGAGATATTTGGGTGAGCAATGTGTATTAAAATGTTTTTTGAAAAGGGGATTTGAATTTCATATTTGTAATTTATTTTGCTCGAGACTAGAAAAACTCATGTTGGGGGGTGTGATTAGTCACATAAAGTAGCTAATACTCATTGTTAATATATTTAAATTAATTTTTTCATAGTCTATAAACATTGTTTTTAGTGCATTACATAAATAGAACTTCATTTCTCATCTAAAATGCAATTCTTGTTTAAAATGCAAATTTGGGCCCAATAATTCATTTGTTTGTGTACAACATGATATTAATTTTATGAATTTGAAATTTTGGGATATTATTTAATACTTTGTTTGGAAAATTTTATCTTTTAGGTCCGATGGATGAATCCCAAGGGAAGATGGAGAATTTTGCGCCCGAATGCAGAAATTTGCTGGAGAAAGCATAATGGGCCTAAGGCCAATCAAACGAACGTGGGGCTCACAAAACAATCCCAATGAAGCTCAAATTTTTAAATTAGAAAGATACAAATATTAGGATAATTTTATTCAACTGTGTCCGGAGCTAATTCTGAATTTTTCATGATTATAAAGGGATCTGAAGCTGAGATTTAAATAGTGGACCCGACATTAATGTACATAAAGTCGTCCCACCATTTCAACCATAACATCCGTACGGCTGAGCCAAATGTCCTGAAATTTGTACATAGAATAGAGGAAACATGGATGAAGATATTTGTCATCTACGAACCCTCAAGAGTTGGCCTCCATCAATTAAATATTTGAACATCCAAATGGTGGACGAATCTGGACAGTATTCCAGGTCAACTTCGAAACGTCAATTTCCTTTTGATTATTTACCATCATTTTGACTCTATTAATTGTTGAGGGGTGAATTTATTGTGGGGGGGTGGACCTAAGGATCCTAATATACCTATATAATGAGATGGTGGTGAAGGAAATTATCATCTAACATTTTCCTTTGAATCCAAGCTTTTCTTTCAATTGTAATTTCCCGCTTTCGTTTTGTAATGACATCATCAATGTCTCTAATGTAAGTTTTTCATTCACGTTTATTATTTTAATAAAATTTATTCTTATTCACTTTTTATTTTCCTTTTCTTCACACGTTGATACTGTTGAATCGTAGTGTGAATTTATTCACACCTGCACTTGTGAATTGATCACACAACGGTGGAGTGTTCATTTTGATTAATGTTTTTTTTCTTCTTCAATCCCGCTTATTTAAGTCAATTACCCGCTTCCATTGATATAATAGCATCAATGGAGGGATAAACTTTTATGGTTTGATCCTAGGGAGTTTCATGAGTTGGATTGAATGTTATTTTATGTTCTTAAATTCTTAAATTTGTTCTTTATTTTTAGAGTTCCTTTCTTTGATTTATCTTCTTCTTTGTCTTCACCGACTTTAACGATGACACATTTTGAGTGCTAGTATGATCCAATTCCTTGGAGTGCTCATTTTATTGATCCTCTAAGTGAATTTGTTATTAGACTTGAAATTTTTTATGGATTAAATCGGAGAGTGATATTGAGGGATTATTTCATTTAATGGATACCTCTTGAACAGATGAACATAAAATCAAATGAAAAACAAATACATCCAATAAAACGAATGAGACAAAATAGGATCAACTCAACTTAATTATTTGTTTTAATTAAAGTAATTTTATTGGTTTTTTTAAATTAAATCAATATTTCTTCAAATCAATCAACACCATAGTTGTCCACCTCATAGCCAATCCCGCATCTAATCAAAGTGTCTCAAGGTTTCTTCTTCGGTCCCTGTGGATTCGACCCCTACCTATACTACCATGACCGCATACCTGTAGGGTAAATTTGGGCTCAACCAATAAATGATTTATCTATAACCTAAAAAGAGGAATAAGAATTTATTCTACAAAACACACATAAGAACATAAAGCAATGAACACCAGAATAACAAGTTGCAATGAAATATTACTAATAAGAAGATAAGAATATGACCATATATGATATCATAAAAATGTATATGATTCTAGAGTATGTTTATTACACTATTTAAATCATTATACAAGAGGTTTAGATACGTACAGATCATATCGAACCTAAGGTAAGGGAAAATCTCGCAATCTCATTTTTTATCCGAGATTGTTTATACTTCAGAATTTACGGGGGCATATTTATCATCCACATCCATGTTTCCTCAATATGTAATATTATTTATATCCTCTTATAATTATTTAAATAAAATTTTACATATTGGTGAATTTTTATTAAAATATATGAATGTAATATTTTGTCATTTTTAGTACGAGATACTTTTTGACTTTTCCGGCCAATATACGAGAAGAATGTTTTTTAAATTATACAACATGAATGGATTTTTATGATTTCATATAACATTATTTCATTTATGCTTACTTTACAAGTTTTCAAGTTTATATTAAATTAAATTCTATTATTTTAAAATTGTATGAAATAATGAGAAAAGAAAAATGTTTTTGAAGTAGAAAGGATATTTTCCTCAAGAATAGAGTTCAAGTGTTTTATCAAAATTATTTTCCATCTAAGATAATATAGGGTTCTATTTCTATACCTATTATTACGTTGATTTGATAATGTTATGATAGAAGTATTTTTACGAGGTTCTTTTATATTATATGGATTATGTTAAGAAGACATGATGTTTAAGAATCCCATTTTTATTACATTGGTTATGCTATGATGTATGATTTATGATTTTGTGGCACAAATAAGAATGGTTTCATTATGAGATGGGTGAAACCTATATCTCCCTCCAATGAATTGGGGAAAGATTTATATCTCATGAGATAGACATGTCTGGAACGTCAAGTAAAATCCAGTTCAGTAATACAGGGCTGGAACGACAAGTAAACCCGGTCCAGTAATGGACTTTGTCCACAATGATGGTCTTGGCAGAAATTCCTTGGCTACTATGGAAATCATAACATGTTCTTAATGGTTTTACACAATTTTATGTTTTATTCCCATGCTATTTTATCTTGATTAACGTTATTTTATGATCTATACCTTACGTACTACCATGTTTTATGTCATTGCTCAAGATTTTGATGTTTAAACATCATGTTCATGTTTTTATATTCAAATGTATATGGTTTGTTTTATTTTCTCCATGTTTTCCCTTAATGATCATTTGAGATCACCCTTTTTATGTTTTCGTTTCCCCAGGATATAAATAAAGGTTTTAGGTAAGAAAAAAATGGGAAGATCTTTATGAGATATGTTGAAGATCTCTCACCATGATTAGAAGATTTTGTTCCGAGTTTCCAAAGACACTAAAATATTATGGTCCCTAGGTGTTTGTTTTTTTATGTATTAATTATTCTGAAAAAGTAATGTAATATCCATGTATTTCACGCTTTGGTTCTCTATAGTTGGTATCAGAGGAAAGGTTTAGTTAACCTTTGGAAACTAGGATGCAAAAACTTTTGCGAGATCCATAGATATATGTCTAAGGCATGTCTAGGGATGTCCTTAAGATTAAGTATACGTATAGGATATAGTCCTAGAATTATGATAACGATCATGAATAACCTATGATTAAACTGAAGATGTTAGATATTGAAATTAATCCCCTTGATTATATTGTTTTCCAAGTATGATTTTTTCCTCTCACACTATTCTTTTTGGGTTTTAGATAATTGATGGAACCCGAAGGAACAATGTTAATGATCAATACACCGGGAATGCAATGATTGTCCTTCTGAACAACCAAATTTTATGGGAAATTGAGTGAAAAATATTATTTCTATACTTACACAAGCTATGAATCATTCTGGACTTCCAAATGGGCAGAAAAGGGAACAATATTCTATGGAGTCCTTCATGAGGCAACGTCCACCTTCTTTCAATGGGTCTTCTAATCCACTTATTGCTGAACAATGGATCAATACCATTGAAAAGATATTTTCCATACTTAGCATTTCAGAACACACAAAATTCATTTTGGTTGTTTACCGTTTAGAATGTGAAGCAGACCAATGGAGGACTCCAATTAAGAATACAAGGCCCCAAGATGAAATTGAATCCATGGAATGGGGTGAGTTCAAGAACTTGTTTTTCAATAATTACT
This sequence comes from Viscum album, assembly GCA_963277665.1. NCBI lineage: Eukaryota > Viridiplantae > Streptophyta > Magnoliopsida > Santalales > Viscaceae > Viscum > Viscum album. The sequence continues at coordinate 630,751,492 of OY728138.1, read as the reverse complement.
TACCTTTTATTCTTCAAACAAATATTGAAATGGAGTTCCTTGAGCTTAAGCAAAAGGATGATGAATTTGTTGGTATATACGAGGTGATTTTTACAAGGCTTGAAAGGTATGCATCTAGCTTTATCATCCTACCTGAATGTAAAGTTGATAGATTTTTCAGTGGCTTAAAACTAAGTCTTAGAAGGGAATTAGCTATAAGAGACTTAAATAGCTATGATGAAAGTGTGCATTGTGCTATAAAGGTAGAACTGGAAGTTGGTGTTACATATCCATCTCATGGTTTTTACAAGAAACAAAATATGGATTTCAAGGAAAAATCTCAAAACAATGGTGAAAAGAAGATGAATGTTCTGTTATGCTCAAATTGTGGAAATAAGAATGATGGATATTATCCTAAAGGGACTAGAAAATGTTTTATGTGTTGAAAATAAGGTCATCGAGCAGCTTAGTGTTGAAGTAATAGGAAAAAGGTATATAATGATGTGAATAGAGAAAAGACTATAGAGAACTCACCACTAACACTTAATTTCTACAATTGCAAGGAAATGGGGCATTATTCAAACCAATTCACTAATCCAAGAGTTAATGATGGTCAACATCAACAACCTCTTAAGGCAAAGGACAAAGGGAAGTCACATGGGATCACTATTGGTGATTTTGAATATGACAACGAAGTGGTGGAATGATTAAGTGTATATGTAACGTGATTGCAAAATAGTGTTGTGGAATCTCATTTATAGTATTCTGGAATATTGGAATATCTATGTATTGGTTTTCGATAATTGTATGGTACCAGTAACCATGAAAAGTGATTGAAATATTTTGGGAAATAAGATGATATGCACATAATGAAGGGATATAGAGAAAATAATATATTTGATAGTATTAATGAGCTCATGAATGATATAAGGAAAAAGTTACATCATGGTTTGAGAATATAGAAATTTTTGGGATTTTAGTATGTGGAAATAATTATCTTTTGAAAACATTCATGTTTTCACTAATTTTCTATGGTAATTCATATTTCAAGAAAATTAATGATTAAGGTATTCACATGTTTGGAATATGACCAACAAGATATATCTTATGATATATGGGGGATAAATGATGGTATTCAATGCTTGTTAGATAACCATTCTAGTAATCATTTTATTTATACTATGAATTTGGATAGAATTCGAACATCAGATAGTATTGTTTAAGGCGAAAAGTTTTTGATATTATGATAGTATAGTTTCAGAAAAAGGACAACTCATAGGACCAGCGACAACCCGTAGTGTCGGACAAGGATGCGGGAATAGAACCCACAACAGATGTGCGACATGCCTATATCACCTACCACTGGCCTATAGAAATTCCATGGTCAGTAGAAATTAGTTTTATTTTATTAAGCGATATGATAGATAAATTATAAGTCCATTTTTTGAATCATATACGGTTAATCTCACCATATATGGACTTATGTATATTTGGTAACTTTTTCTATCCTTTTGTTCGAGACATATGGAATGACCCATCATTCTATCACATGATCTGCTAACACTTCAAGAATGAAAAATTCAACTTCATTTCTTTCAATAATATATGAATTGAAAATTGTTCACGGAATGACCAACGATAATATTACATTAAAATCAAGTAAGTATTTATCCTTGTGCAAAAATTTAAGAACTTAAGGAAAATGATCTTGAAAACCAGAAACATTATCCTAGTACCCTCATATCCAATGAGTTAGGTGGTACCATAGAACATCAAAAATTTATGTCTTTGTGATTGTTGGATTTTTCATAGCCATGTTCTCTACCACTTTCCATCAGAACTTGATGGTTAGATTTCTCTTCCATATCCATATTTTCACCTTTGTTCTCCTATGTGGAAACCTAGTGATGAGTTAATTTGGGTAACCGATATGTTTCATACATTATTTTTTGAAATTAAGTTTTAGTATTCCTTTTTACGATGTGGGTTTATATGAAAGAAACTTACAAGTAGTAACCGATTTATAACCACGACGAATTTCGAGGGCTAAATTCATTTTAAGGGGGGTAGAATGTAACACCCTGAGATTTTATGAGAAATATTATTTTAATTACTTTGATGTCTTGTGTTGTACGCTACACCAATATTAGCTTGCACTATATGAAACACTGTTTTATCTTATATTATACGCAAACACTATTCATGGCTTGTGTTGCACACAAGAGCGACCTTCCTCAATTGTGTGTGCTGTACGCAATACTGAGTGTCACTAAATAACGATATATTATTATGAACTAGATTTTATGAATAGTATTAACCAAATTTTAAATTTTAAAAAATTATCATTCAACTTACATATTTTCTAGATCATGGTATGATAACAAAATAAATTTTTCGGGTAAAATAAGTATTTTAAAAAAAATGCATTTTTGCCGCCTTTTGATGGCGCACCTATTTAAAATATAATTTTTAACAGGATTATAAGTTCAATTTTACAAAATAAACTTATTCTTATGAATCATGATATAAAAATTTACATTGGATAAAGTTTTAATATTTTTCTAACAATGTTTATATTTTGATGAATAGTACAAATACGCTAAATTTTAATTAAAAATAGTTTATTTCACCAAGATAATTTATATGGTTAAATTATAATATTGAATGATTTTAAAGTATAATTAGAATATATTTTTACCATTTAATATAATTTATGTCATTGTCATTAATTTTACAGTGAATTCACAGGTAAAAAAATTCAATCTTTTGCAATGTTTTAAATAAAAACCCGTTTTTTCAACAACGAGATTAATTTTAAAATAATTACTGCAACTTCTGTGTTTTGAATTTGGAGAAATGGATTCCATATTTTTAATTATTAGGTCCAAATTATGTTAATAGGCTACTTTTTTATTTTTTGGCGTTATGAATAGTAACTACGACATTTTTTTACCACTTTTAAAGGTAAATTAGGTAATTAAGGGTAAAAATAATATTATAAAATTACCCTAACACTTGTCTTAATAAAATTGGATGATTATATTTCGTTTTAGAATATACTTGGGTCGAAATGATATCTATTAGAACCCACTTGAATGTGTTTAAGACCTTTAATTTATTTTATTTAAATGAAAGTGAAATATGTCTCACTCAAACTTTAATAATTAAATTATTTTTAATATAAGGTTATACAGAACATAAATTCGTTTATAAATAATAATTTTAAAGGTAAGAGGTTTTTATTTATCATGGTAATTTATTTTTAATTTTTAAGAAATATATAATTACCTTAATAGCTTATACATTAATGATTCAGAAATTATTTATTTAGTGAAAAATCAATAATATAGTTTTTATTAAAATAATAATACCCATAAAAGGCCCAAAAACCTGGCCAAAACTTATTGGTCATGTAAAAATGAACCATAATAATCCAAAGGTATAATTGTTGACCATTTAGATCCTTATAAAATCTATTATGAAACTTATATTATTTTATTTTAAATGATGTCAAAGTTGTCACCTTCATAATTTAATAAGAAAAACATTTTAAAAGTAGGGTGTTTTAGAAGATAAATTCGACTAAAAGTATTATTAGGAAATAAATTAGATTTATATTCATCATAGTATTTTATTTTTAATTTTTATTTTACAAATAAGTATATTGAATAATTATAAACAATGTTGTAGTAATTATTTTATTAAGAGAAATATCAAATAAATGGTTTTAAAAATATTAAAATTAATGTTATATGAAATAATTAATATGATCCACTAATTTTATAGATGAATATGACATGTTATAAACCTATTAAATATTTTTATTTGAATATATTCTCTTTTTATATTTTATTTAAATTCAAATAAATGAATAGTGTCTGAATTTACACTATTGGTATTTTATAAAAATAACATATTATTAAATTAATTAAAAATTACAAAAATATTTATAAATTAAAAATTGAATTTTATATGTTCTAAAAGGTTATATAGTATCAAATTATGGGAAATTTAAAACATATAAGTATGTATTTATTAAAATTTAAAATTTAAAATATTATTACCACAAATAAAATTAAATATATTAAATAAAGATAAATCAAAATGATGAGGTTTAAAGTAAACTTAAAACAAGTCTAAATTTTATTTTTTGATGAGATTACAACACTATATCATCTCATATTCTAACTGAGTCATTTTTTGGAAGTTTTTAAGTGGGTTTTAAATTTATTATAAATTAATATTTTTTAGGTATCCAATGGTGCCCCTCTCCTCCCTTATAAAAGGGCACCTCCTCCCACTCCACATCACTCCAATTTTGAGATTTCTAATTCATCCAAACCCTATCCATTTAACTTGTAAAATTCCCTAGAAACATACTATAGGTTCTGGTCTTCTTCAAAGACCAATTTTTATGCCCTGAGAGGAGGTTAAGAGGAGGCGCATCGAAGAAGATGTAATATTCATTACCGATTCTCTCAAACTTATATCTTCTCCTACATCTTCTATATGAGTTGTTTCATTATTGAGTACTAACTATAGTATACATTGTATAATGATATGTTATTATGAATATGAAACAACTATATTCTATCTTCTATCCATCCTATGAAATAAAATGAAATCACCACGTGTGCGTACGTACGGCTTACCGTCTCTACGCCGTGGTGTCATATTTTATTTCATCACTAACATACTTGGATAGGTATATGGATGGAAGAAATAACTATATATGATTATTGTAAAGTGATATTGATTATAAAATATTATACACCATACACTTCAATACAATTCCAAAATCATGAGAATGATATCATCGCTCGTGCGTACGTACGGCCTACCTTCTTCACGATGTGATGCGACTAGTTCTACATGATCTTAATTGAATAATGATTATATAAATGAATTGAATGAATTGAATGAATAAATATGATATATATTACACTAATACCATCATGAAAATTATTTATCCATAACCTAAAAAGTGTAATAAGAATCTATTCTACAAAACACGCATCATAACATAAAGCAATGAACTGCCGAATAACAAGTAGAAATGAAATATTACTAATAAGAAGATAAGAATATGACCATATATGATATCATAACAATGTATATGATTTTTAGTAAGTCAATAACATTATTTAAATCATTATACAAGAGGTTCAGATATGTATAGATCATATCGAACCTAAGTTAAGGGAAAATCTCACAATCTCATTTTTTATTTGAGATTGTTTATACTTCAGAATTTACGAGGGCATATTTATCATCCACATACATGTTTCCTAAATATGTAATATTATTTATATCCTCCTAAAATTCTTTAAATCCAATTTTACATATTGGTTAATTTTTAGTAAAATATATGAAAGGAATCTTTTATCGTTTTCAGTACGAGATACTTTTTGACTTTTCCGGCCAGTGTACGAGAATAATGTTTTTTAAACTTATATATCATGAATTGATTTTTATGATTTCATAGTTCATTATTTCCATGAATCGTACTTTACAAGTTTTCATGTTTATTTGCAATTAACTTCTTTTAGTTTAAAATTGTATGACATATTGAGAATGGAAAAATGTTTTTGAAATAGAAGGGATATTTTCCTCAAGAATGAAGTTCAAGTGTTTTATCAAAATTATTTTCCATATAAGATAATATAGGGTTCTGTTTCTATACCTATTATTACATTTATTTGATTATTTTATGATGGAATTATTTTTTTGAAGTACTCTAATCTTATATGTATTATGTTATGATGGCATGATGTTTAAGAATCCCATTTTTATTACTTGGTTTATGCTATGATGTATGATTTATGTTTATTTGGAACACATTAGAATGGTTTCATTATAAGATGGGTGAGACCTATATCTCCCTCTAATGAATTGGGTAAAGATTTATATCTCATGAGATAGACATTTCTGGAACGACAAGTAAAATCTGGTTCAGTAATACAGGACTGGAACGGAAAGTAAACCTGATTCAGTAATGGACTTTATCCACTATGATGGTCTTGGCAGCGATGCCTTGGTTACTATGGAAATAATAACATGTGCTTAGTGGTTTTCCACAATTACATGTTTTATTACCATTCTATTTTATCATGATTAAAGTTCCTTTATGATCTATGTCTTACGTACTTCGATGTTTTATGTCATTGCTCAAGATTTTGATGTTTAAACATCATGTTCATGTTTTTAAGTTCAAATGTATATGGTTTGTTTTATTTTCTCCATTTTTTCCCTTACTGAGTATTTGAAATCTGCCTTTTTATGTTTTCTTTTCCATAGGATATGAAGAATGGTTTTAGGTAAGAAAACATAAGGGGAAGATCTTTATGAGAGATGTTGAAGATCTCTCCCCATGATTAGAAGATTATGTTCCGAGTTTCCAAATACACTAAACTATTATGGCCCTTGGGTGTTTGTTTTTGTTATATATTAAGTATTCTTTAAAAGTAATGTAATGTCCATGTTTGTCAAGCTTTGGGTCTCTACAAAGAAGGCTCATATGAAATACTTTTTGCAATCAGTTTCAAGATCACACAAAGTGTGTAACCCCTTCCCATGTAAAACAATTTAAATTCTATCACATAACGATCCCATCATTTTTATATTTTTATCTCATGATCGACTTAAGAGATTATTTGCATTCTATCGATCAACATGTATCATGATCATAAAGAATCATATGGAAGCCTTCATGATATCAAGAGGGATTGTTTGACAGCTTTTGTTTGATCATCATAAAAACAACATGAAACACATCACCCCTTCACACGATGATACTAGGGTCATGCGATCATGAATCCCTTTAAGGTTACATGTTTCATGTGGTTCCGAAGATTAATCTCCATAGATCCATACTTGTCCTTTCATTTATTTTTTGAGAAAATAATATATATTATTTAGGTATTCCCTAGCCATAAATTTTTTAATACCGATTTGGTAGGTATTAATATATTTTATTATAATTGATGATATCATACGTTCAATAATTTTGAGAGATTATTCTATAAGAAAATTCCACCCATGACATCATGTCTTATTGATGATAATGTGCCATAGTTGATAACATGTTTGGCATCTTGGATTTCTGGTGGAAGGTTTCAAAAATATCAATTGATGATATCTACCTAGCCAATATATATAATCCCCAAATATATATTATCATATATGGTTCATGACATGGTAATATTGTAGGACATGATCCAAATATTAGTGATTGATTGATGGTGCTATAAAAATGGCTCACCATTCATCGTGAAAAAGAAAGTCATGGACATAAAAATGATGGATTAGAGAATGAAATATCAACACCCCCAGTTTTAATTTGTTTGGATGATCCTCAGATTATTCTAATACATTTAGTGCAAATAATATTTTACCATTTCATAAAACACCACTTCGTTAGAACTCCACTTTCTAGTGGTGATATATTATCTGTAGAGGATGATATGGATTGTGGATTTCCCTTCGAATTAATCTTACATAGCTTAACTATAATTGTTACACATATGTAGCCCAAAAAAGATACTCCTACACCTAATACTTGTTTAGTTATGTGGTAAAGGGTTATTTCATACAAAGCTTGTGTGATATCTGAATTATTCTTACATAGGTTGTCAAAAATACAAATTTTCACATATAAGATGATCTTTAAAATTGTAAAAAATTGTTTATTCTTATGAACCATACATATAATTTAATATTTTTTACTTTATAATTATATTAAAAAATAATTTCAGTTAAATAAATAGATTCTTAAAATCAACTCATTGAACAATTAGGCTATAATTTTTTTAAAATCTAGTAAAATATGACTAATAAAAAAATTTCATAAAAAAATTGGGTTTCTAAAGAATTAATTTAAATGAAAATTTTATAAAATTTATTATATCACCCCACCATAATTATCTTTTTTATATTCCATGAAAATCAAGAAATTCAAAAAGAAATCCAAAGAACATTAAAAATTTATGCCACATCTCATATTGTTCCAAAACAATTATCATATATTATTATTGAAAAACATTCCTCACCTTTTCTCATCTCTCAAATAAATTTCATCATCCTCAAGAATCCATCTATGACATAATCCAAAATTACCTAATATATAAGTGCATGACACTCTTGTCATAAGATATTGTTTGACAATAGTTAATGTTATACATGGAAAGTTCATGCTTACCTTATTCTTGTAAAAAATTATAATTTATCCAAATAATGTTTCAATAAAAATAAAATAAATGATGAGGTATTTATAAGGTTATTTTAATGGATTAGGGTTGGTAGGTTGACTTTAAAATTCCTAGTCCAAAAGGAGGAGGGTTTTACTTTTTGAATTCAATGCATCAATATTCAAGTAAATCTATGGGAGGAACCTAACTAAATTCCCCAACATATAAATCCCAATCATTCCCGTATTATAAGACTTGAGTTAAAAAATGAAGCATAATGAATAATATTCAATCTATATTCTCCCACTTTTTTATATATGGGTTTTTTATATACTCATTTTTCTTTTTTTATATGTATATTTTTTATATTTTATTAATGGAGGATGAGATGTTTAATACATTTTATGTGTGTAACTCACACCCATATTTATATCGAAGTTCAAAAATGTTTAATTTACCCTTAAGATCACCTATAATCCTAAAATTACACTAAAAGAAAACACATGGAAGCCCTCCCCCACACTCAGTCTTGAAATAGACATGCATTATTTATAGAGTGAGAGGAAGGTAAGGGTAAAATAAGCTTTAAATGTTTCTTGGACCAGACAAGAAATTTGAGGTCAATAATGGGTAATCTAGGGTTCATGTTAAGAGTAGGTCTAAGCATAATTTGGGCCATTCAAAGAAGTACCCCAGTCATTTTAAAAACATTTCACATACTTAAAAATTTCAAAAAAAAAAAATGATCACAAGCTCTAGTTTATGTAAAAATAATTATTTCTCTCAATAAATTGAGCGAATCATGGATAATATTCGTATATAAAAATATAATTTTATTATAATGTGATAAATGTTAGAGTTATTTCTCATGGGAATGAATTTGAATTATTGGTCAAACCACCCATAAAAATTTGAAAATCAAATTCAAGGAAAATATTCCATACCAAAAATCATTTAAAATAAATTACATAAAAAATCATAGATATGTTCCAAAAATCAACTCAAGTGTGAAAAAAAAACACTGATATTCATTTAAGTTCATAGTTTCCGAAAAGAAAATAAAAAATCATGGAAAGTCTAATCAAATTGAGATAGACCCCCACCATTATCATTTACTAAAAATCATTGATGTTCATTAAAATATAGAGTTAGGGTGGAATAAATAAATGATAATGAAATACACCATATATTTATTTTTTGGTATCATAATGAAATATCATATTTTATACCTTTTATAACCTTCCATAAAAATTGGAGAAACATGAAATATTTATTCAAATGTAAAAATAGTTAAATGAAGAAAGAGAGAGAGAGAAACAAAGAGCCTTAGGTGATATGAAAAGTTGAGATTTACTTATAATTTATATAATTATTTAATTCTAGTTTATTATCATTAATTATAAGTTGTAATTGGTGTACTTAATAGAAACCACCATCTATTATTTTTCTCAATATCTAAGAGGAAACATTGGTTCTAGAGTACCCCAAGGATATATTGATTCAACCCAAACCCAAAATAGACTGAAAAGTGTATAAGGGATTAGAGTAAATGATAAAGGGTATCTATATTAGTTATATCCTCTTATAGTATGTGTTGTTTATGTTTTCAAGGAGGTAGTTTCGTTACCACAGATCCTAATATCTATTCTTCTAATAATCAAACACCATATTCTCCTTGACGACATCTTCTTTTTCTTCACCCATTTCTTGGTTTGTACTTTATTTATCCACTAGGATTGGTTTAATACATGTCAAATCACAATTTAAAGTATATAGGGAATAATTTAATAGTTTTATATTGATCAAGTAAAGACAAAATGAATTTATTTCTGAATTTCCACTCTCAATGTTATCATTATAAAGACCAGTATCATTATGCACAACCTTTTAGAAATTTTTTTATTAAATTCCAAACACCTCTCTTAATTAATGTTATCATCTAATTTGTTTTATTCACTATCTAGGATTCAAAATGGTTTGAAATTTTTTTAATAGAATAGTTGTAGTTGGTTGAAAATTCGAGTAGTGAAAAATCATATAACAATGAATCATAAGAAATGAATCATCTGTTGATTGGTTGGGAAATGTGTTTTATTCTTCTATGTGTTCATATATTAGTGTTATATATATGTGGGGGATACAATTATTTTATAAGGATTCAACTACCTCCTAAATGTCTTCTTAGGAAAAGAAGATTAGCATATCTTCTAGTTCTTCTTCTTCTTATTATAATGTTGTTTCCCCTATATATTTTTAGTGATTGATGAACATTTGGGCCAGTGTTTCCTTTATCTCTTCTATATCATCTTGTTCCTCCATCACTATTTGTTCAATCAACATTGGGATTGTTTATTTCTTTCAAACATCATATAGTATTGGTTATTATATATATTGTATATATGAGGGATTTTTATTTGAATGTTAATTTGGTTCATTTTCATTGTGGAAACTTTTCACCCATCAAGTAGTGTACACCTCGGGTTGTTGTGTATGTAATGACCACTGAAATTTTCTATTGGGATCCTATAATGAGAGTGAGTGGTTAGTGTTGTACTTTTTTCTGAGGAATGAGAGTTTGACCTTGGTAGTTAGCTTATCCACTTCCTTAAACTAGGAATATAATTAATGATACAGTATCAAAAAATTGCTAGTAGAGAATTCTTATCCATGTTTAGGGAAAATAATTAGGTAAACAAGAACAGTTGAAATAATAAACCAAAAAAATTAAACTAATTATATATATGGTGAATAAATAATATATAACCAATAAATAATAGACAATGATACCAGATTCGACATGTAATGACCCTGTTGAAGTGACCAAGTGGTCAAACTATAAATTTAAAAGAACTTTCAGAATATAATAAAAAATTTGACCTGGGATATATGTCAATTATTCCCACATATATTGTACACATAATTCATTTTTTAATTTTTTTTATTAAAAATTGAAATAAAACAAAGTATATGCACTACTACAAATATGGCTTTTATCAGCACTAAAAAAGGCCATTAACAGCGCTAAAAATGCGCCATTAATGCCGAAGAAGATAGGGGGTCCCCTTTATCAGTGCTCCAAAAAGAGCTGATAAAGACCCCTTTTATCAGCGCTTTTTTTAGCACTGATAAAATTTAATAAAGTTTAAAAAAATATGTAAATCAGAGGGGGATTTTAACATCGCTTTCCCCCCATTTATCAGCACCCTCCCCACCCACTCCCCCAAAATCCCCAGCCATGACGCCCCACATTTTATCAGCACTTTTAGACCCCTTTAAGAGTGCCATATCCCCCCCCCCCCAAATTCACCCATGCACGCGCCCCTGCCTGCCTCTACCAGATTTTGAACTCAAGACCTCCCCCATGCGCTCTAAGTCTTTACCACTCCTCTAATTTGATTTGTTCTCCAAATAGTGATATATATATTTATATATCTATTTATTTATATTTATTAATGTATTAATATAAATTTATATAGTTGTATTAATATATATATATATATACATATATAGTTAGTTATATTTATATATGTATATATGTATATATTTATTCGTATATTAGTATTAAGTTATATCTATATATTTATATATATTTAGTTATATTTTTTTATCCATATATTTATTCGTATATTAATATATATTTATAATATTAGTTTTCAATAAAATTATAAAATAAGTTTCGTTTTGTGTATGTGTAAATTAATAGATATCTACAACACACACACACACAAATATGTGTTTCTATAAGTATAATTATACACACACATATATATAAATATATATGCATATACATATGTTAGAATATATATATATATAATATCAGTTTGTTAATATATAGACACACACAAATAGACACACAGAAACATTATACAGGTACATATATAGTTAGATTAATATATAGGTATATAAATATTCATATATTTTTATTTTAAATAAAATCGATATTAGTTATTATTTAGATAAAGCTAATATATTTTATATGTAAATATATTTTATTATTTATATTTATAATTAAATTTTTATGTGTGAATATATAAAAAATATGTAGATATTGTTATATATTTGATTATAAATAGCAGTGCATTATAGAAAACAATGATATTTAAAAGACATAATATCAATATGAATTTAATACCTTGGAATAAATTCAGTCCCCACCAAAAAAATCCAATAATACCCCCTTAAATGAGGCTGAAAATCCACAAAATGTTAAAAATCGGGGTACCCTGACTAAAAACTCAGTTTTAGAGGCCTTCTAGGACTCTTTTGGCCTTATAAAATCCTTGAATGAAGTTCCCCGAGGTCACAACGACGTAGATCTCATCGCAGGCTTCTATTTGAAATGTGGTAGAGCTCAAATGGACACCCAGATCAGAAGTTATGGCCGTTTGAAGTTCGATTTGCGTTTTTAACATATTTTGGATCTTTTTTTATTTTTATTTATTTTTTAGTCTTCATATTATTATTAAATGACTATTACTTCATAATAATTAGAAAATTATTAATTAAAAATATTTTTTTTAATTTTTTTATAATCCATTTTCACTAAATATCTTATATTTTAAGTGTAACTGTAAATTTACACTTATCTAAAACATATTTAAAATTATATTTAAAAAATATATATTATATTTATAACAATATAACTATATCTATATATTTTAATATTAATATATCATTCTTAACGAATTTTTTGGAATTAGACTCTTTATCAGTGCTTTTAAAAAAAGTGCTGATAAAGACCCCCTTTATTAGTGCTACTAAGAAAGTGCTGATAAATGGGTACCCTTTAACTGTGCTAAAAAAAGAACTATTAAAGGGGGTACCTTTAACAGTGCTTTGTTTAGCGCTGCTAAATGTACCCCCCTTTATCAGTGCTTTTTCGTTAGTACTGATAAAGGCTGGCGCTGGCCGTACCCAATTTTGTGGTAGTTATGAAGGAAAAATGAGGGATTGGAAAGAAAAAAAACAAAGAGAAAAAATATTTTAGATAGAAAGGGAAGTGATATTAAGGTTTAACTAGGACCACCTTTACTATCAATTTATATATTTTGTAAATAAATTTGTTAAAATAATCAATACTATTTAATAATCACCTTTCCCTATATAAATTTTGGAACTTAACATGTGTTAGAGAAATCATCAAATCGCCACTTCAACCTCTTATATAGTATATTCTTGATAATATACCATGGATAATGTTTTATAACATTTTCCAAATAGTACTAAACTACATTATTCATCACTTAACTCACCAAATTACACCATATATGGGATAATTCACGAGGATGGAGGGAAATTAATTTCTTAATGAAAAAATGGTATTATAGTAAATACAATGTATATGTAGAAAACCACATATGTAACCCATGACACACCCACTGAGCTTAAAAAAATAGATGAAAAAATAATGAAATTGAGAATAAAAATTATAGGGAAACTTAATACTTCCCCAATGATTACACCCTCAAGTAAGAAACTCAATGATCATGGATTATGAGAGAGTCATGGCTGGGGTGTTATTTTTGATTTTAAAAAATATTTTCACAAAGGGAGATGATAATAAAATAGAGTGAAGGAAAAATTGATCATAATGATAATATATTATTCTATCCAAACAATACTAACTACAATTATAATTAATAAGGATCTAATTTATAAAGGAAAGACAATAATAAATATGTGTAAATAAATATCTTCTAGTTAAATATTGTGAATTTATAATTTTGTGCCATTGCGGTATCAAAATAATTTGGTGAATTAATCCAAAAGTTATTTACCATAACACTTCAAATTCAGTCACCTAGGGCTTGTGCTTAATTTTTGAAATTATTATAAGATACAATGGATCCGACCATGAATATTTGATCAGTTTAGAAATCATGGAAAAATAGAGATATATATATATATTACTCCATTATTACATTAGAAATATTAAATCATTTAATAAGTATCATTATTGAAATTGTGATAATCATTCATAATATCCTTCTTCATTTCCCAAGGAATGGAAATAAAAAAAGGTTATTTAATATTCTCATTAAGGGTTATGTATAGTGGAAGATATCATGAGTAAATAAGGCATAATCAATATGGATGAGTCATTAATAAATAAAATATGCCATCAATAACCTGTGTTAAATGAATATCGAGGGATAACATTAAAAAATAGACAATGTTTATAATTAAAACTGAATATTGATAAAGTAAATGCACAATTCCAGACATTAATGATCAATTACTCTCCAAATTTTTTTCATGAATCTTTCCACATATGCCTCTTGATCAAGATATTATTCTTAACCAATGGGTTGTTGTGAACTAGATACCAATCAAATATGTCATTCCTACTCTTTTATCTCATGGTACTTGTCGATGAATTAATGGGAAATATATAACTACCCACCAATTGATGATCGTATAAACTCCTTATATTTTTAATGAAAAACATAATTAATACACAAAATTACATATAATTCAACAATTATACATATTTAATCAATAATACATAACATTAATACTTTTCAAGTAAATGAAATAAATTAAATAATCGAGTTCCTTCAACTAATATTATATATATAAATGATATAAATTTGAAATCTCATACAATTAACAAAAATGATTCTAAATTCATCAATTATATTAAAAGTGTGGACATTAAAGAAGAAAATAATTTCCAATTAATAATGGATAGTGATAAATATTATGATCAAATAAAATTAAAATATCTCAAAATTATGTATATTGTATTATTACTAAATGATGATAAGAGGCCATAAATTCATCAGAAATAAATTTTTTATAGTAAAAAAATCCCTTTGAAAATAAAATAAAATAAATATATTAAAAACAAATTCTTTGGAACTTTTTGAAAAAACCTATTTACAAACCACTTTAAAAAATCCACTTTATTCATTTAATTAAATAATACCTTTTTTTAATACCATTTTAAATAAAATATAAAAAGATATTGAGAAAAAATTTATTCTAAAATTTCTATTGATACTTGTAAAGGAGTCATCAAATTAATGAGTTGTCATGATTGTGGGAAAATATATTCATGCAGTGTATGTTAAAACAATGATTATGTTCACACATTTGATAAAATTACCTCATTTAGAAAATGAAAAGAAGATTGTTTTCAAAATAGTTAATATAAATTCAAACATGGGTAATGATTATTTTAATAATTCCTTATATAAGAGTAAAAATATTCTTGAAAATATTTTAATGAAAATTTTGACATGAAAGAAAAGGAGTTGGAAGGAGAACATCAAAACAATGTTTTGAAAAGAAAGTCCCTTACATATATGTTACTTGTTGATTAATGATCCAACAAGAGAATAAATAGAAATTAAACATGTGAATCCAAAAATAACCATATGAAATTAAAATAAATGGGTTTTAGATTATTAGGACCATTTAAATTATTTAATGGAAATATGAACATAAACAATCCTGAAATAAAATTATATTATAACAGAAACACCATAACTTAAATTAGAGTTTCCTCATAAGTTATTTTAATCTAATTTATAATATATTAAATTTATTTTAATTCTATAATAGAACCATATTTATACTATAAATATCATATATTTATCTAATTATAACATTTCAACACCCATTAATTAATAATATTTCATTATTATCATCATTTCGAGTGTTACATCCTATGTTTTTTCTTACATGTTTCAATTCAGAAGTTATGGTACATGAATATTGATCATGGTTACATAATATACATAATTTGAATAATTATATATATATATATCATATATATTCATCATATACATATTAATAATCAGCCTTGAAATGTGGTTATGAAAAATAAATCACATCACTTCGTGGATGTGGTAGTCTACACGTATACATGGGTGACATTACTAATTTTTAATGAATGAAAGGGTAAGAAGATAAATTATATTTTAATTTATAGTATCATAATTATTTTATAAATATCATATATATTCATTATTTCCACATTTATATCCATTTAATTAATGTGGTGATGAGAATGAATTACACCACTATATATAAATGTTTGGTTGTATATACACACAAGCATTGTTTTCATTTTTTATAGGATGGAATGGAGGTGGAAAATGGTTTTAACATAATCAAAATAAAATATAATAGTATTTATGATATTTTATTAATTATTTTAGGATGGTTATGACATATTTATAGGAATTATAATAAGAAATAAACATTTAAATATTCGGTAATGAAAATTACATATTATAAGGACAATATCCTTATATTTACATGTAATGCCTTCATAGGATATTACTATGATAAAAACAGGACCACTATAATGTGGATTGGTATGATTGGATAGGATTTGTGTAGGTATTTGATTATATAATAGGCTCTTAAAGTGTGTATAATAGAGGAAATGTGGTGTACTTTATATGTGTGGTAGAGGACCCACTTGTAATTTTTCAAGAGATTAAAATATATGTAGGTAATGATCATATAGAATATCTCCAAAAGAATCATATTAAAAAGGTGATTATATAGGTTTGAAATATGACTATAAAAAATAATTTATACTTGTTTTAGGTCATTTTTACCCTTCTAATTTTGGTTTTAACCCTTTTAACTCATTTTAAATCTTTCTATGGATACTAATTTTTTTTACCAAAATTATATTTAAAAATGAAAAAATGAAAGTAGAATCATTAAAAAAATGGAAATTTTGACTCCAAATATTTTTTCAAATTTATAAAATTTATTTTTTATAAGTGAAATGAATTAATATAAAAACAAACCCATAACAATTGATGAAAAACGATTTTCTAGAAAAATTTGTATTTAAGTAAACAAATAGTTTTATTGAAAAATAAAATACAATGTCGATATTAATTTAATTAATTTTATTAATTTATCAAAAAGGAGACTTATTTTCCAATAAAATCAATCCAATATATATAGGAGACTTATCAATAGAAAAGACAACAATCAAGAATTGCCTTATCTTAATAAAAACATTACATAGATTTCCAAAATGTTAAGAATATATTTCACATAAAACATTAAATTTTTATATGAATTATATTAATTTATAAATATATATGTTATAGAAATTTTTTTCATAAAACTTCATGTTATTCTTATATCATTATAATTTCATAAAAGTGATATTTTTGTAAATTCCTTATTTTTCACTATTCATAAAAAAAATAAAATGTTTCTAAAAGATATAAAACATTATTACTATGTTAATTTTAGAAAAATAAATTAAAAAATGAAAACTATTTCTTTAAATTAAAATATAATTTTCTGTAATTAATGTTTTTATCATATTCTTAGTTAAATATATATGCACTATCATATATTTTATTTAGAAAAAATTGCTCACCTTCTATAATAAAATATCAGGTGTTACATTACTTCCTCCATAAATTTCATATTGTAAATTTCCAAAATGTCACCTCATGAATAGATATGATAATTTCTTCATAAAAACATCCTTAATATCCAATTTTTAATTTTTAATTTTATGATTTCTTTAAACGAGCCTCACCCATTTAGTCGCGTGATTATCAAAAAAATATTCTTGAGTTTCAAGAATCTGGATAGACTCTTCATAATAAGATAAATTAGGTTACAACTCTATTTCCTTATAGAAGTGAACATGTTTTGTGTCTAGAATATACTTACATAATAAAGAGATATGGAACACATAATAATATTTAGAGATGCTTGTTTTCATTTCCAAACAGTAATCCACAACTATAATTCTTTCCAAAATTTCAAAAATCCCGATATTCCTGAGAATTAGTTTCAAATTATTACTCAATAATATAAGAACATTCCATAGAGACACCCTAAAGAAAAAATTATCTCCCACTTACAATTATAAATAATTCCTTTCATTATCTATATAATACTTTTACCTTCAATGATCCACTTAAATATTAATATGAATAGATTTTACTTTCACCATTATTTCATCAAAAAGTAATAAGCGTAAAATCCTAATTTCACTAAATTCATCCAAAAAAGTTATTATATGAAATATTTTTCCATATAATTATTTATATAGTGACATTTTAATGCTTTAATGGAAGCTATTATTATATAAAAATTCCACTAAATTTAAATTATAATCTCTTATACCTTTAATGTAAAATGAGTATGACCACAAAATGTATTGTAATGTATGAATAGTATATTCAGTCTATCTATCTGTTTGAAGATGATAATATGTACTCAAATATATCTCAATGTCTAGAGCCTTCATAAGAATTTTCAATTTTTTTGAGGTAAATGACGAATCATGATTGGACCCAATCAAAAGAGGTGTACCATGAAGTCTCAAAAAATCATCAACATCGAGCTGTATGAAGAACTCATGTGGTTAATCTTTCCTTATAGTGAAGAAATGTGTAGAACTATTATGGTGATCAATAATAACCCATGTGGAATAATTCTTTCTAAGAGTATTTGAAAATCGAGTGATAAATTCCATACTAATATCATCCTATTTCTTCACATGAATTGGTAAAGGTTTCATGGATCCTTTTAGATATTATCTCTTAGAAATTACGTATAGAAAAAACATGAATCTTGAAAAATAGTATGAGATTTCCCATTTCATATTACTACAGAAATTATTTTCCCTCAAATCATAATATATTTTACTGCTACTATGGTGTATAGAAAAATTTCTCCCATGATATGTATATAATAATTTTCTTTTTAGATTACGCATGGATGAAACAAATAACCTATTTCCAAATTTCAATATACCATAGTCATATATAATATTTACTAAATTCCCATCATTCATAGTTTTAATTTTCTTTTTAATATTATCATTATCATGGTGGGAATTTTTTATTTTCTCTAATAATGATTTTTTGGAAATAATTTTTAATATATGTGATATTTCCTATTCCATAATGATTCCCAAAACCATATTTACTAAATTCATGAATATATGATTTATTCAATGATATTTTTAGTAAACAATCCATGATCTTTCATACTAAACGCATTAACCACCATATTTTACTTATCAAGGTGGTACTATATTTACAAAATTATAATGCTTCACTAATTATATCCATCAAATTTTAATCAATTTGAGTTATTTATATGAGAGGATGTATTTAAAAATTATTTTAATATGTATATATTTAACAATTTTCATCATAAAGGGAATGAATCTATATCTTCAATGCATATATTATAGATTCCAACTCTAGATCAAGAGTTAGATAATTCTTCCCATGAATCTTTAACTGCATTGATTCATAGAAAATAAATATATTTTTTATTTATAAGGACACATCCAAGTCCCCTTTTTTATGAATCACTATAAAATAAAAACCATCCCTTCATGGTGTTAAAGATAATATTTGTGCATAAAAAAATCTCCTCTTTAATTTTTCAAAACATTCTTGAAATATTTATTACAATATGAAGATTACCCTTGTAAGTGATAACATGGTTAATAAGATAGGTAATCATGAGAAATATAAAAATAATCACTGATAACAATGTTCTAATATAAGGAAACTATGTACCTTGGTTATATTTTTTTGGAATTGGACATTATATAACTATTTTTATCTTTGAAGGATCAAATGATATTATTTACATAAAGACAATATATCTAGGAAGATAAACATCCTGAAGCCAAAAATAATATTTGATAAATTTTTAATATAACTCCTTCTCTCTAAGAGTCATAATAAGGATTTAAAAACATCTCTTATTCTCACCATATCTTCTAGATTAAACTAAGTTATCCCCAATATATACTACAATGAAATTATCAACATAATCCTTGAATACTTTGTTAAAAAGATATATAAAAATAGATGTTTAATTTGTAAATCCAAATATATTTACCATCAATTCATCATGTCCATACATCATATGAAATTCAACCTTTAGAATATTTTCCTACTTTACTCATAATTGATGATACACAAAATAAAGATCAATCTTTGAAAAATATGTAATCCCATGAAGTTGATCAAACAAGCCATCAATGCGGGGAGGAGAATACTTATCCTTTATGGTAATAGAATTTATTGACCAATAATTAATATAAAAAATCATAAAACATTATTTTTATATAAAAAAAATAACATGGAATACCATGGTGAAACTTTAGGGCATATAAATCCATTACCAGATAGCTCCTATAGTTTTTTATTTAGTTCTACTATTTCCACCATGTAAATCATATTGGGAGTAATAGATATATGTTTTACTTTAGGTATGAGATCAACAGAAAACTCAACTTCATGCTTAGGTGTATGTATATATATTTTTCTGGAAAAAAGTAATATATTCTTCAGAAATAGGTACATCATGTATTTTAAGGATTCTGCTTCCATTAAAAATATGTGTATGTTCTTCTTCTCTAAGAATTTAATCATGAAGATATTGTAGAGGTGGATTCATAAATGATTTGTATGGTGTAGTCTCTACTCTAAATACAAGGAAATCCAAATATCTATCACAAAGCCTAATCTTATTCTCTTATAAATAAGTTTTTTCATTATAATTTTAAATCCTATCAATACCAAGGATTGTACCCAATTCCACCATAAAAGTACAAATAATGTTTCAAATAAAATATGTTTATGTGTCATAATAGGAACTAATTGGAACATAATTTTTGAAATAATATTTTCCAATCGAAGTCTAGTTTTAATACTCCTTTAATATAGTGTTTGTGGAATTTCTAATTTTCTTGGAAAACATAAAATATATAAAATAGTAAGAAGATCTTGGATTAAATAAAGAATTAGCTAAATTGGAGGTTCTGATCAAAGTACCAGACACCAAATATTTGGGAACTTTAACCGAAGCTGTATTAATCACATAGTCATGGCCTTCCCCCCTTGACCTCATGTAGAGGATATTCCCTTAACACTTGGGAATTTGATTTGTATAATTCCCCCTCTCTTTACAGCTAAATCATTGGATAATTTTGGTTTCTTTATTTGACTTGTATTAAAGAGCCTTATTTTCCCTATATAAAAAATTAAAACAAACTATTTTTCAAATTAATCAAGTACCTAGGTTTTTATTTCCACAGTTATCACATGTTTGAAATCCTATCCTACCTCTCCTATTTTTTAACACATTTTTTTTCTTGTTTCTCATCTGACCACTTCTTTTCATGATTTCCCTCAATGATATAATACCTAGAGAATTATTAATCTATCTTGATTACACTTGATACTATATCATCATATGATGAAAATGTATGATAAAATAGTTCCCTCTAGAGATTATACTTAATACCATCAAATAAATAGTCAATATTGATTTTTTTGATTACTTATGTAGTATAAAACTTCACTGCATAATCTTGTAAGGTTTTCCTCATACTATGTAACAATTTCTTCTTCCTTGTGCATTAATGCGAGGAACTTCCCCTCCATTTTTAACACACCTTTTTCAATTAAAGTATTTCTCAAATCGTATCAATTTAAATGTTCTACATTTCATATTATCTTTTCTATTAACCTCTTTAGTGATCTATTTCGATGATAACAATTTTATAACACCCCCTTCATACAACACACTACCAAAATAACCTTTTCCCTTTCATTATATCCCAAATCCAAGATTATATTTTCACTAGACTTAATCAATTGTCCATATGCAAATGATTTAGTAGTTCCATTAATATATTGAGTATTATATCACATTAATTCCAGAAAAGGTTAATCATGCTTTGGTATAATAGGTTTCTCTAGAAATTAAAGGTTATTTAGTATAACATGAGCTAGTTACACTAAAATTGTCTTGATCTACTCAGTTCCAACACCAGTTGTACTGTGTTACTTAGCAAGGAAATCCATAAATTGACTAAGGAATTTTATTCCATTTATTTTTTTAGTGACATCTAGAAAAAATGAGACACTATAGGTTATCTCATAATGATTATATACACCGATCCATAAAATAAAAATCCATACAATAGAAAAAGTTATCAAATACACTAAGGGATTTTTCATAATTATCATGTTAGATATTTTTAATTAAAATATGGTTACCAAGGTTCCTACTAAACATACTATGATACCAAATATAACTATAAGACCCAATGTTTATTATTATTATTATGTTTTCAAATAAATTAAATTTCTTTGATATTTTACATTACACGCAACATCAAGTTTTAAAAAACCGCGATAAACTATTGGTATTATTATTTAAACACAGAAATTATTTGCTTGATGTTAAAATTAATGACATGAATAATAATAATTTTTTTAAATAGTTTTTATAATAATTTTTATAAATTAGACATATTGATAAAAAATTACTTAATTTTATGTAAATTTTTTATTTGTTCAGGAAATACTATTTTCTTAAATAAAGGTTATTTATTGATTTTTGTGAAAATATTAAAATTAATTTTGGATACTTTTATAAATTGAGTTTTATGAAAAAAATTATGTTTTGTCAATCATAATTTAAATTTTTTTAGGGTTAATTTTTGGGATTTTTTGGAAAAGATTATTTGTTTGAAGAATAGTAAAAAATTCCGTTTTTAATGAAAATTTCCATTTAGTTTATAAAACTTATAAGGTTATTTTATATTTTAAAAAGGGATTTAAAGTAAAATTAGTTTTATTATATTTTTATTAATCCAATTTAGGTCATTAAAATCTATTTCAAATTGTATTTTGATATTAAGACGTTTTAAACATTTGAACATTTTCTCTTTGAAATCCCACTTTCCCGTCGCATCTGTGTATTTAATTCACAATTAATATCATCCAGTTTTGTGAAAATAAGTTTAAAAAATATATTAAAAAACCTCTTATAATAATTATATATATTATATAGTAATTTATACTTATATTTTTACAATATTGAATAGTAAAAATGGTAAAAATTATTTACCATGGTTAAGATAATAATGGGTTTATCAGGGGTTAAACTAAAAAGATAATGATTAAAATTCAATTTTTTTTTCCAAATCCATTTTTAGGGGAATATTTTGACCTTATAACATATAATATAATATAATGATCCTTTTTTATCTTTTTAGAATATGATAAATGTTTGCACTATTTATTCTTTTCAAACAAACCATGTGTGTCCTCTCCGCCAATTATAAAAGAAAACCTTCTCTTATCCTCTACACACTTACAAAAACCTTTGGATTAACCAATAACTAACCAAATACAATCTTTATGTACATAATCACATCCTATAATACTTATTTTGATCATAAATCTATCTTTTTAATGGTTTTAGTGAAAACCTCAAGAGGTAACCCGAAGAAGAGGTAACATTCTTCAATGAGAATTTATATTTTATTTATTCTTGAACCTCAATAAAATATTCTTATATTATGATGATATAAGAAAACTAGTATATACCATATAATGAGATTATATTATGTTAATTTTATAAACTATACACAAATACTATTTTATTAAATGAGATATAAAATTATCATTCATTTGTACAATAGATTACCACATCACAAACTAATGTTACTCATTTTTCATAACCACCTCTCATAACTAGATATAATAATGTATTTATTTTTTATATATTATATATATTATGTAATTATTATATCACATATAGATTCTTAATTACTATTCTTTGGGATTATGATAACTTCACTCATTTGTAATTCAGACTACCACCTCACGAAGCGATGTGATTATTTTTCAATTTACACGAAAAATAATAAGGATTATTTTAATTAAAAGATGTGATATATTTGAAATAAAAATTATTTTTGGAATGAAAATATATCATTTAACATTTTTTATTTATTTTAATCTAACAAGAAAATGGAAATAATATTCATGTGTACGTATGACCTGCCATCTTTGTTAAAGGTGTATTTTATTTTCTATCTCAAAAATTTATTGACTAATCTAAATAAATATATAATAATTATATATTATATTAAAATAAGGGATAAAATTATTGATATTATGGAACCATGATTAATGTAATAGGACCAAAAAATAAATAAATTAAAACATAAATGAAAAACAAAGTAGTTACTGCTTGAAACATGACTTTAACATGTAATTGTTAACAAATAGGTAAAAAATATCATATGTAAAAATATATGGTATGATATATATTTATTGTTATTTAATATATTTATAATAAAATTATATATATTTTTTATTTTGGTTGTTTTAAGATGTATGAATGATGTGGAGGCTTATGGTAAGGGATTTCTGTTTTTGTTTTTTACTTCTCTAAGACACATTGCATATTCACCACCTATTTATTTTATCTAGTGTATATAATGAACATGAAGGTATATTATGATTATTTTTCTAAAAATTATGTGTAATTACATATCTATTTTATGATATATTTTTGTGTGGATTTTGATTCAAAATTCACCAAAGCGGTCAGGAAATTTTTTCTCAATTTGAATTCTTTGAGAAAAATGTTATTTTATGCAAAAATATTAATTTATGAGTGTATATATATTCCTTTTGAAATTTAATATCACTATTTTTTTATTATTATGATATTTTATGTTTAATTTTATGTAATTTATTCATCGGGTTTATGATAAAACGTTACCAATGTGGTAGGGGTTTTATGGTACAATATCATTATTTATCAGGATTGTTGATGATTATAATTTCAATGAAGAAATATTCTGAAATATATCTCAAGAAACTAATGAAATTTATTCTCTTACGGTTATTTATGAAGAAAACATGTTTCCATTCATTTTCCTCTTTGTACTCGAGAGTCAGAAAAATTATTTTTGGAAAAAAGTCTTTTTTATTTCTCTCTTTGGCCAAAAACTTATATTCTTCCATATCCATGTTTTCTATAAATGTTTTCAATTTTTTATACATTACCCAGTTATATATTAAAATTAAATTTTACTTATGTTTTAATTTTTATAAAATATATTGAAATGAATCTTTATGTCATTTTCCAAATAGTCCCCCTTTGGATTGTACAAAAAATTTGAAAGGAATCATTGTTTCATGTGTATGGTATGAAAAGAGTTTACCACTATCATGACCATTACTTTATTTGAATATTAAATTATAATATTTCATGTTTATTTTAAATTAAAATGATTTCCACAAATTTTTAGTAATTTATATTTATAAAAAAGTTTATTTTCAATGAAATAATATTTTCCCCAAGAAATGTATCATGTGATTTGTCATTTAAAATCACTTTCCATATAATATGGAATAATTTGATGTTTCTTATGCTTGAATGCGAATATGATCCAAGGATACCATTATCATTATTTTTATTAATTTTTTATATTTATGATTAAAAAATATTTATAAAACCCATTTCTATTGTATGGGTAATACCATGGAATGTTTTTTTGAAACTCGCTTCATTTTCTATTGGTTATGCTGTGTTGAAATGATTATGAAACTTGTTTCTTTTCCATAGGTTACATTACGATTAAATTATTATCAATACAATTTATTTTCTAGGGTTTCAATTTGATTAATTTTTTATGTTATTGTGTAACATGTATGTTTGATTTTCATTATATGATGTTTGGGAACTATATCTCCATCTAATGCAATGAGTAAAGACTGAAATATCATGAAATAAAAAAGATTGGAATGGGGAGTGAAACCAGATCAGTAAGATAATATTTCTACTATGATAGTCTTGATTTTGAACCTTGACCACTATGATGGTTTGAGGATTGAAACCATTATAATATGATAGTCTTGTAAATGATCCTTAAACTACAATGAAAACAATATTTATACTTATATGTCATCCAAAAATCTATTCCATATGCCAATGTAATGTTATCATGGTTAATGGTATTTTATTCTATTATGATTAATGTCTCATTAAATTCTAATATTTATTAAACGAATCATGTTTATGATATATGATATTTAGGGTATGGTTTTCAAATTTTATTTTATTGTTTTGAAACCCGTATACTCACGATTTGTTGATATCTCC
Organism: Viscum album; assembly: GCA_963277665.1. Taxonomy (NCBI): domain Eukaryota; kingdom Viridiplantae; phylum Streptophyta; class Magnoliopsida; order Santalales; family Viscaceae; genus Viscum; species Viscum album. The sequence continues at coordinate 630,725,387 of OY728138.1, read as the reverse complement.
CTTGTTTACCCATACTAATAATATGATATCACAATTTATAATGTTTCCTTTTCAAAGGTAATGATGAAAGTTATTATGTATGATATGTATAATAAGGGTTATAATTACTATGAACATAGTTGGAGATGATGTCGCTCAATTACAGACCAGTTTTTTTGTGTCCATGTTTCTGAAGGAACTATGCAACTATGATCCTTAGGAATGTGTTTGTGTAATGTAATGAATATTCATATAAATAGATGTAATATCTATGTTTGAGACGTTTTGGACTATATAGTTGGTATCATAGGATATGTTTTGATAACTTATGGAAAATTGGATGAGACAATATTAGTAACATCCATAAGGATATATCTTTGGATTAAGTCAAAGTATAGGTAAATGTATTAATATTTTGTAAAGGATAGAGGGAGTGGTTTCAATGAATTTTAACCCAAATATAGATACTAAAATTTGATTTGTCTTTAAGAAATAGGTCCCTAGTTGTAATAAATTTAGAAAGCATTTATTGAGCTTGACTCAATCATCACGTGGTGCTCAATAATAGGGTTTGCTGCACACATATTTTCACACTCCCAGGGGATATGATTTGGAAATTCAAAAAACTCTTTATAAACCATCATGAAGGGTTTATATATATGATGAATATGAATTACATTGGAAAAATATAAGGTGTCATAGATTTCTATGATTTTTTCATTTCTTAAACATAATATAAGTGATTTTCAGGATTATATGTTTCCCCACTAAGATTATTGTTGCTTTAACTATGATTTTTTTAGTTTTAGTAAGTGGATTTAACCTAAAGTAATAGTATTAATGCTATGTGTGATGATAAATGAAATGATTGTCCTTATGAGAAGCCATTTATTAGGGGATTTTAATGAGAAATATCATTTTTATGTCACACAACTTTTACAAACCATGAATCATATGATCTTCTAAACAAGAAAATAAGGGAAAAATGTTATTTTGAGTCATTCATGAGGAAATTTTCACATCATTTCCTTGGTTCTATTGATCCATTAGTTAGAGATAAATTAATTAATAATGAGAAAAATTTATTTTCCAATTTTCAGTGTTGATAACATGAATAAGTCATTTTTGTTTTGTATTGTTTGGGGATGAAGAGGAACAATGGTGGACTCTCATCAAGAATATAGGGGAACATGTTGAAAATGGATCTATGGAGTGGTATTTGTTTAATAGATTATTTTTCAATGTTTAATTCCCTTGAATTTTTCATACAAAATAAGAGAAGTAAATCCTTGATATAAAGAAGATGAAAGATGAATCTATTGGTACCTATGAGGGATATTTTTTAATGCTTAGTCTTATAGAATTATCATCCAACATGAAAGTAATATTGAACAATTCATAAGTGGATTAAAAAACTATTTGAAATAATTTATCCATAATGAAATTCATTACATTTTAAGAAATAATTCAATGTTCTCACAAGGTGTAAATGAATAACATAGGGACCCATAAAAATCATTGTTGTAATAAGAAAGGGAATATGAAGTTCAAAGGAAACATTAAAAACTATTGAGAGGAGAAGATGATCCTTCTTTCATGCTTTAAGTGTGGAAAGAGACAAAGAGGAAATTGTCATAAGGGTAGTGGTAAATTTTTTAAGTGTGGAAGGGAAGGTCATTGGGAAATTGAATATCAAAGTGATTTAAAGAAGTTTTCTATTGATTCACAAGTAAAAAAAGATATATGTAATGAACCAAAAACAATATATTGTTTCAAATTTAAGGAGTGTAGAAACTATGCTAACTAGAGCCCAAATACAATGGTTAATGATGACTATTTATGCCAATAACATATTAAGATGAGATACCATGGGAAATATCATTGGATTACTATTTCTAACAATGAGTGAGTTAAAGTTATAGTAAAATGTACACATACCATCCAATATAGAACTGATAATAGGTTATTTAACTTGGGATATACTATTTATTTTATATTTAATTAATTTTATATGTGTATGAAGATTCCACCCACATAGTTTGATATAGAATTAGTATTGAAAATACATAATGGTATGATGATCACATCTCAATAATATTATTATTTTATGATTGATGTTTATGGGAATGTTATTCCTAAAAATATTGTTACTCTTCCTCTAGTTGAATTTGATGTTATCTTAGGCATGGTTTGAATTTCTATAAAAAATTATGACATCAATTGTCAAGGAAGGGTAGTCACATTTGATATTCCAACCTATATATGACCATCTATCAACATAATGATATGTTTGAAATTTTGATGTAGATCATATCCATTTCATGGGTATTGTATCCAATTGATAATGGGTTCTTATCTAAAATGGTTAGAGATAAACTCAAAATTGTTGATATGCATATTGTGTGGATATTTTTTGATGTCTTTCCAAAAGAGTTGGATAACCTTCCACAAAATGTGAAGTTGAGTTCTCAATAGAACTCATACCTAGTTCCATTCCAATTGTAAATAATCCTTATAGAATGGACATGATTGAGTTGTATGAAATGAATAAGAAACTTTAGGTGAACCTTGAAAAGTGATTCACTCAGCCAAGGGTGTCACATTGGGGTGAACATATACTTTTTTTTGAAAATAAATATGGATCAATGTGACTTTACATTTACTATCAGGAATTACATAATATCAAGATCATGAAAAAGTACCCACTAACCTGTATTGATGAACTATCTGAAATACTATATGGAGAAAAACACATTTCTAATATTTAACTTCATTTGGGATATCATCAATTTAGGATCAATTAGAAGGATATACCCAAGACAACATTCTATACAAGGTATGGACACTATGAATATATAGTGATTCCATTTGGTTTTACTAATTACCATACTATCTTAATGAATTTAATGAATAGAGTTTTTAGATATTACCTTGACCAGTTTTTGCTAATATTTACTTATGATGTTCTTATTTATTTAATGTGAAAGGAAGAGTATGAATATCAGTTTAAAATTTTTCTTAGGACCCTAAGGAAGAAGAGAATATTTTCATGATTTATAGTGTTAATTTTGGCTGAAAAATGTTTCATTTTTGGGTTATATAATATTAATAGAGGGTATATATGCAGATCCATCAAAGACAGAGGCTATTGAATGTTAGACCAGACTAACCACAATGACTGACACTGGTAATTTTTTTGAAACGTCGGTTTTTAACCGATGTTGAAGTCGTTGGCATAAAAAATATGACTTTTAACATTAGTTTTGTAAACTAACTCCAAAAAAGAATTTACATTTGTTATTTGTTTCATTTTATTAGAAAAAATGATGTAAAAAATAACCATTGAGACCATTTTTGGTATTGATTTCTTTAAAAACTAATGCAAAAAGGTAATAGAATTATTTTTAGAATCTCTTTTTTGAAAAACCAATGGCAACAATTTTGTTTCCTTAATTTTTTATATCATTTTCTAATATTTGATTTTAATGTTTGTAGAGATAAAACTGAGTTATGAGCTAAATTTTTTTACTTTTGGAAGTTAAAATTCTCAATGTTTTGATAGATACAACTTGTTTCAATGAAAGCATAAGAAACATGAATGAAAATTATATACACAAAATTAAATTAAATAAACTTAATACATTGAACATATTTCAATTATTTTAGGAGTTTCTGTCAATATGATATGGTTTTTATAATCATACCTCTTAGATTTAGTGTAAAAATTATGAGACAACAGAAATTATGATCAATAGTGAATGTTTTACATTGATTGGTAAATCTTAACCTAATTATTTATATTTTTTAACCCAATTATAAGAATAAATAATATTTATAAGCATTATTAATGAGTTGGTTAGAAGTAATGAAAAATAATATCAAATAAATGAAATGATTAGAATGATATTTATATATAGTAGAGACAAATATTTTAAATGAATGTTTATTAAAATAATGATGGGATCTTAAAAATTGAAATTCATATTGTGAAAAAAATTTAAATACCATTCCTTAATATTTTAGAATACTTTTATAAATTAGTTTTTTTTAAAATTCAATAGAGGATTTAAATTGGTTTTTTGGTGTCGATTTTTTACAAAATCGATGCAAAAAATGCGCATCAAAATCATTTTTAGCGTTGAATTATAAATAAACTGACGCCCAAATGTAAAATAAAAATTATTTTTGATGCCAATTATTAAAAAACTATGCCAATAATTAAATTTTTTATAGTGTTTTAGATAATTTCTTATTCTCCACTTCGTGGAGCTAAAATAGAGTTACAGATTAAAAGTTATGGCTTTCAGAAGTTGGAATCCTTTAAGACTTCTCTTAGAGAAGTTCAACTTCTGACATCTATAACTATTAATCCTTAACTCCATTTTATCTCAACAAATAGTCAAATCGGATCTTAGGATATTATATAAAATAAAGTAAAAAAATTCTAAATGTTGGAATTTGTTTTTTTAAAAATAAATGCCAAAAATAGTTTTTTTAAAATTTTGGAGTGATTAAAAAAAATGAAACCAAAAATAAGTTTTTATATGTATTATGTTCAGTTTTTTAACAATTGATTATAGAAATTATACAAATGGGTATTTTTGGTATTAGTTTTGTTGAAAACATTTACCAATAAATCTCCACAAATATATATTTTTTCAGTTTATAAGAAATATACGTCTTACTTTGGACGTTAAAGACCATTTTTCAACTAGTGATGTCTACAACTATTTTTCCTAAGTTAAAAAAAATCAGAATATTTTCTAATGACATGATGGAATGATTTTTACTAAACATATATTAGTTAAAAAAAATAATTTTTTTATAAATAAATATCTTTTTATACGTCGGAAAAAATTTATTTTTTTCTGTTTTGGTTTAAAATATTAGTTTTTGTTGTTTATGAATGATTGAAAAAGCATGATATGTGAATTAAAAATTGTTTTTAATTTATTGATGTTAAAATCACCATTAATATGTTTGATCTTTCCATTCATGTTTGGTGTTTGTAATATGTGTTTTTATCCTACTTGGTTAAATTATTAGTGTAAAATAGAGATTATTTATTGTTAAAATATTTTGTTCTTAAGTTCTAAATATAGTTTTAAACCAGAGTAACTTATAGAGACATCTGATTTGGTTAGTGATATGTCACTCATGAATAATGAATATAGAAAACTCACTTTTTTGGAGTTATAAACTTATATTTTTTTATTTGGGTAGAGGTCCTTTCCTAATTTTAAATCTATTCACTTGAAACCCAGTGGACTTACAATAGAAGTGGTAGTTATTTAATTATTTTTGAATAAACGATGAAGCACGGGTATCATGATTACAATTTATTATATTCATTCCTCTTTGATTCATTAATCACGTTATTAATGTGATCATGAATTTCCACCACATATTACACGAGACATAAGTTAATGATCCACAATTAACTTACATTAATAGATTATATTTGAAGTGATTTTATTACATAGTTAACTAAATGGGATAAATTAATAAAATTTTATACATTTTAATTATAATAATAAGGTTACCAACAAATTAAAACATATTTTTTTTTTAAAAAATCCTACATTTTCTTCATTCCAAAACACGTGAGACTTAATTTTTATTTTTTTATAAAACCACTATATTTTAATTTGGTTTGATGGGACTTAAATATTTCAAAACCCTAGTAACTAAAATGCTTTTACAAGGTATTAGTATTGAAACCATCCATTAATGAACATTAAGCCTTAAACAGAATAAATTTTTGGTTAAAAAATGGATTATATTAAAAACCTCTTTTAACGGAATTCTATATTTGAGTTGAAATTTTAGTTCAAAACATATTCCTTATTTATTGGTTTACCTGGATTACCATGGGAAAGTGCTAATTGTGATGGATAAAATCATTTGTCTTTTACTTAATATTTTTGTTTGTATACTCGTTTCTGACAGTGCTTGAGTTAATGACTCAAAAATCATAAATTGAAACCCAAAAACTGAACAAAAAAATCTAAATCCTCTACCAAAAATACTATATCAGAAACCCTAATACCTGAACTATATGATAGATTGTCAAGCATCATTGAATCAAAATTTACTCCAAATTGATAATTTTTTTATAACATGGATTTAGAGTAATGTGAATAAAATTTTTGTCCATTGATTTATTTTATATATGACATGATTCTTGTTTACTTGTCTCATTTCCATAATTTCAAAATCATAGATTTTACCAACTTATATTATATTGATATATAAAATTAAGCTAAGTATTGTTGATATGATATTGAATGAAACATGTTTAAACATGTTTATCCTTTATTTTATTAGTTATGATAGTTATTATAGATTCATTTTTTCTCAAGCTTGATTATTGGTGTAACACTCCATGATTTTAATATGTATCATTCTTGTAAATAAATCTAATGTCTTCAATTTCGTGCTCCATATGTAGCAAAAAACTAAACAAGCTACGACATATTAGGTGAATATTGTCAAGAAAATTGTAATAATAATAAAACAATGAGTAAAAAATGATATTAAAAAATTTAATATGATTACATTAATGTATATAGAATTAATATTATTTAATATTTAAAATTATTTTCTATTATCAAATAAATGTTTAAAGTAATAATAACTTTAAATAAACAACATTTAAATTATTACTATGATGACATATAATATTTTAATATATTAACTAATATATTAAAATACATTAGATTAGAAATTGGTATAAAATAATATTGAAAACACATAATATTTAAGAATGCCAATTTTAAATAAAATTATTTTTTGTTTATGTTTTAAATTTTCATTTAAAAGATAAATTTAAAATTTTTATAATTTATTTAGAAAATTAACTTTATTTTTTAATTCAACATTTCAATATTATCTTAATATAATTTTTTATACTTTTCTAAAATAATTGATTTACCGGAGAGTGTTATAAAATATAGCTTTGAGTAAAATCTTAGAATTTATGATTATATAAAGAAGTATGTATAATTAATAAATAATATACATTTTTCATGAAAAAATATTTATTTATATAGTAAAAATATACATTTAAAAATACTATTGTGTGCTTTGAAAACAAATATTTAACAACAAAAGTAATATTTTCCAATAAAAGATACTATTTTTGTCATTTAATTTTATATAAATATTATTTGTGTCAAATTATGTTTTTTATTTATTTGTAATAAAATTGTTTTTTTAAAATAAACCCATTTATTTCCTAAAAATAAAATTCAATGCTAAATTTTTCCTTCACATAAATTTTATCCTTAAAAATACACTTTTTCCAAAAACATGTTTTTATGGGATAGATGCACCAATGTTAAAATTATAATTTATTATAGAAATAAATTTGAAATAATAAAATAGACTTTATATCTGGAATTTTTATATAATAATTATTTAATAATTTACATTTTTTTGATGGTTTTAAAATTAAATTACTAAATTAAAAGTTTGTTAATAAGATAATAATGAAAAAAATAAAACATTTAAGTGTAATGGATATAAAGAAAATTGTGATGACATATTTTGAAGGTATTTTATATTATATATGTTCCCCAAATACTTTATTATCCTTCTATAATTCTTATTGTTATTTGAAAGACGGGATCTCATTATACGAAGTCAAAATATTTAAAAAAACAACCATTTTCACCACTTATAAAAAGGGCCTCTCACCCCTCCATCAATACCACTCCCAAAATTCAATTTAATTTGTAAACTATACAAAATATCATTATTATATAACCCTCATTCATTCATTTAATCATTAGGTCATAAGATACTATCTTAATACCTATATTTCCATGGATCATTCAGGGGAAATGATATATTTTCAATAAGTGAAAATTTTTCCTAAATTATTTTATTTTATTTCTTACCACCCAAATAAAATTTTATAAATCCTATATAATTACATTAGTATTGTTCATAAAAAATGTTTTATTATTCTAAGGTAATACATATTAACCTCATTTCACTATTTCTATTGATAAAAGTGAAACCTTCATTAACGCATTGCGTAGACTACCGCCTCCAAGAAGAGACGACTTTTGTTTTTATCACCACCACCTTTAGTAATGATTTATAAGGGTGAAATTGGATAATAAATTTTCAATATATAATATAATTATTATTATGAAGACAAAAACTTATAATACACATTATTTCCCTCTCATTATTAGAAAATTGTAAAAGTAATCCATACATTGTGTGGACTACATTCTCTAAAAATGAACACATTTTGTTTTTTAACTATTTTATTTATTATTTGTTATTATATATTTAAATATGATTAACCAAATTAATGTAACTTAAAATATCATTTTTCTTCAATAATAATGATATTATTCTAAAATAAACTACTTACATAATCATAAGCATCCCTTAATTATGGTATAATCATGTCTAAGTTAGTCTAATCACTTAATTGAATAATGGGATATAATAAATTATTGGATGACTATGATAACATAATTAATGATAAAGTATGATGTGAATATGTAAATAATTATACTATTTTGGTAATTTTATGGAAACATTATTATAAAACTGGTTAATTATATACCACATTTAGTCTGTTAAAATCACTAAAACATGTCTATCTAGAATTTCATCTATAAGAACCCTAACCAATACACTAATATAATGACATTATATATTTTAAAACTAACATAAAACATCTTTTTAATATCCTTATATGATACTATAATGATCATATTTTGGATAATAATGAAGAAAAACCCTAAAACTGTGAAACTAGTTTAAAATAATCAATATTACTCACATCAGATATTGAAAATATATAAAAATAACTAATATAAATGTAGAGAATATTTAAAAATTAAATTTATAAAAGGATATATAAATTAATAATGTTATTAAATTTATGATTATGATAATTATTTTTTTATAGTATATTCAAGAACTTTATTGGAATTTAAGAATTAATGTTTGGGTTTCCTATCTTGAATTTTAAACCATCGAGAGATATTTTCTTTTATAAACCATGACTTCATTGGAATGGTGTAACTAATTCCTGATTAATTTATTTTAAGATATTATTTTAATTCATGGGGTTTTAGGATCCATGTAAATTCTAGTACTTAAATGCATTTTTTAATTGAAACCAATGTTGTATGTTTTTTTAACTTAACTCCCTCAATTAAGTTATATGTTTTACTCTTAGAATTATTTCTTCAAATATTGGATTCTTCCACCTTTATATTTTATTTTTTGTATTTTATTTTATTATATGGTGTAAAATTACCATTAAATTAATATCTTTTGCCTTGATAAAATTATATTCCCAAAAATCATTTCACTATTTAGAATAATTCCAATCTTCATTGACGACTTCCCTACCCTATCCATAATTTCCTTTCCCTCTAATTTTCTTCTTTATAATCGAAAATTGAATTATTTATTATCTCACATGACATCTATGTTTTTCTTTAAATATTTTAAAATGGTATATTTATTATTTTTTTGATCTTAGTTTCCATTAGAGATATTTCAAAATATTATAATGAATTTCAATTCTTTTAAAAAGAATGTTGTATCATCCACATAATATTTTAGTTTCTAACAATTATTTCTTTATTAATTAATTTATTGGTGATTATATTTAATGATAAATTTTTTTATATCATTTTTAGGTAACCTTTTTGAAACATTTTTTTCACTATTAAGGATCCATTATTGATGATTCTTTTCAAAAGTAAGAGTTTTAAATTTCTTTTTTTACATCACATTTATAAATGTTTCATTATTTTTTTCATAGTTAAATTTGTGAAATTTAATTTTTAAACGTAATTATTTTTGAAAAATTTTAGCTTCATTATTTTTCGAGAAATTAAATTTCAAAGAGACCATAACTTCTCTTTTTAAACAAAATATAGAATTGTTTTAATGAAAATTATTTTATGATTTTACCAGTATATTACACATTATAATTAAAGGATTTATTTCCATTGAAATTATTTTTTATGAATCCACTAATAATTATTATTATGTAATACTCATTTGGCGTGAATAATTTGTTGGTAAGAACTATTTTAATTCTTCTCATAAATTTTATTGATACAATCTGTAATTGTTTTGATACATAGATTTATTTCCATGGAATATTTATGATTTTATGGGTGATTTTTTCAAGTATAACATGTATTTATAGATAATTAACATTTTGGGTTTGATAAATCCTTAAGATGGGTTGGTTTGGAAAAATAATTGTGAAAATTTTATTTTGATAAAACCATGAGACTAATTGGGTCTATTAAAGGCCTCTAAATATTTGGTTATGGATTTACATCTCGAGATATAATGATGTTAAGTGAGTTTATTTTGTGTTTTCACAATAGGAAGTGTTGAAATTTTTTTGTTCAAAATATGAAACTTAATTTTATTTCCAAAATTTTATAACTTCCATTTTCTTACTTTTGTATGAAAGTTAATTATTATTATATATTTCAAGTTAATGTTACATATCTTTGACACATTACACTGATTATTCTCATTGGAACTTTTTTATTATCTATTGATTCTATAATCTTTTTAAATCGTATAAGTTTTCTCACTTTAGATCACAAGTAAATCTATTAAAACTTTTGAAATACTCATAATATTCTATATTTTTTATAATAAATTTCTCAATATTCACGTTTCATCCTATTATAATGATATAACACATGATTTAATGTTCATGAGTTCTTTATATATTGAGTATTCTAGATAACCTATTTATTATGTTTCTTTTTCCCGAAGAAAATTTTTATATGAATATATTAAGAAGAAAATTACATGTAGAGATTATTTGTGGGAGATGTTGAAGAAAAATTGAAATATTAGTATAGAGGAAGAAATATAATTGTTGGATTATTAAAACATAGAAGATAATCTTTAAAGGAAATAATACTTCTATTCTTAGGATTATGTAATTATTAAGAGTTATAATATTTAATTTATGGTAATTTTGTTAGTAAATTCATGTTTATCGCACTTTTTTCAAAGCTATTGTTTAAATAATTTTTTTGGCATCATAAATGGGAGTGTAAGTCTATGGGGAAATCATTTGGAATCATAGTATGGTTCAGTTTCTTTTTATGAAGAGTTATTTTATTTTATTTTGGTGATAGAAATTATAGAATATTAGTGAGAACCCTATAGATTATTCTATGGGATAATTTAAATATAGGATAACATCCCAATGTTCTGGTAAAGTTGAGATTGTGTGGTTCTTCTATAAATTACATCCCTGTTTAGATAATGTAAAATGAATGTGACTTTGAAATGGTTGCACCTAGTGGAATCACCCTGAAAAAGTCTTGTTGGGAATCAACACAATATTTACTCTAGTTCATAATGAGTGGGCCCATGACTACACATATTTCTTGATACCCCTTAGGGGTTTCTACTATAAATCACATTTTAATTACCAAAAATTATAAGGGTGTTATTATGTTAAAGAATTAAGTTAAGGAATATTAGAAAATGAAACCTAAAGAAACATTTAATTAACAATGAATAAATTATGTTAAACATAAAGCTAATGTAGAAATTCCATAGAGTAAAATATTATGAGGTTGAATTTATCATGTAATTATCATAAAATAATCCTATTATGGTGTTAATTTTTCATTAGTAATTAGTAATTATTTTTAGTTTTAGAAATGGATGGATATCGTAGGAACCATGTTAATAATGGATATTAAAGACAATATAGTAATTTTTTAATGAGAAAAAATGGGATATATTTTGGGGTTGAAATTTTTCTGGTCATGATCACTAAATGTTCTCAAGTTATGATTAATAACATGAGTCATTACAAATATTCAGACACACATATTCACTGAAGGAATGTGTTTCACAAAAGATGATGTGATGATGATGATGAAATAATGAAGATTCAACATCCAAAATGTCAAAAATTTCATATGCAACACCTCAGGGAATGTCTCAAGGGAATAAGAAAATAAAATTAACGTGTTGAATAATTTTACATCAATCATGTGATAATGATATATAAATATATATTCCACCATATATAATGCAAGGTATTGGTAATGCAACTAATGCGCGATCCACATATAAATTCTCTAAATAAAAGGATTTTAGGTGATATGTAAACAAATACTCAAATACAAGGTCTAAAAAGGAATATTGGAATAAAAAACCTCATAAATCAAGGGAATATGGGAAACACTATACAATCAAATGTACTGAAGTGAATCATGATAATTATAGAAAAATTATCATATACCCTATTGTTATTAAAGAATTATTGGATTATTTTTTATGTTATCTTGAATGTTTTCTAAAAACAATCATTAAAAAATTATGTGATTTTATTATTAAATAAAACATCTTATTGTTTTCTATCCCTTGTCATAGTTTATAAGAATGTCCCTTGTGAAGATATTGTTATCCATCCTTTATGAGAATTTATTATGATTTTTGAAATGGATTGATGCCCTGTACTTAAATGAAAAATTACATTGAATAAATAAATAATATTTCTTATCAAACTATTATAGTCTATCAAGGCATGGATGAGTATGAACACCATTTAGAAGAAACATTATATAATGTTGGACTTTAAACCAAATAAATATAGAATCATGGCTCAAATGGATGGAGAAAAACTCAATGACATAAATAAGCCTATAATATGAAAAAATATTTGTTTTCAATATTCATAAGGATAATATAGCTTTATAAATTTTATCATGAATCATGTTTATATTTTAAAGACCCTTATATATTTTCATTAGTAGAAGCTATTTAAAATTGCGTAGATAAAATTTATTAATTTATTGATGAATGAAATGCTCAATTATGTTTCTCTTTATCTTTAGCTTAACAAATCTAAAGTGTTTGATATAATGTTCCACATGAATCACTGAGAAAACTAGATGTGACATATTAGAAGAATATTATTAAGAAAATTAAGATAATAATAAAATATACAGCAAATAAAAAGATATTATATAACAAAAAGAGATTAAATTTGGAGGATATTTAATTAATATGATTTAATATTTAAAAGGTTTAGCTATTCTCAAATAATTTTTAAAGTATTAATGAAATTAATTTCAATACTTTTAGTTGTTTAACATCATATTTTATTGTATTTAATTATATTAAATAATATAATAACTGCCTTTAAATATTTAATTAGTATGAAATATTTTTGAGAACACATGGTGTTTTTGAATTCCATTTTTCAATTGAAAAAGTTTTTCTAAATATTTAAAATTTCTTTAAAAAGGTAAATTATTAAATTATTTATTTTTTAATTTTATAAAAAATAAATTTATTTTTTATTTTCCACATGTCAATATTAACCTATGGTGATTTTTTGAATCTTTTTAGAAATAAATTATTTTTGTTTTAATAGTGATAAATATTTTTTTATAAAAATCACAAAATTTATGTCTATATCAAGAATTAATTATAACATAAAAACATATAAGACATTTTTCATGATAAAATTTCTATTTATAAATTATAAATATACATTTAAAAATACTATTATAGATTTATAAAACCTATTTTTCACAACTTAAGTACTATTTTCTAACAAAAGAATCTATTTTTTTATTTTAAATAAATATAATTTGGTAAAAATTATGTTTTTTCTAGCTTTGAAAAAAATAACATTTTTTTATAATAGACTAATTTAGGTCAACAAAATAAAATAAATTATTAATTTCATCCTAAATGCGAATTTTAAGCATAAAAATACATTTTTTCTTAAAAAATAAAATTTATGAAATACATGCTAAAGTTTGGTAATTATTTTTTGCTACAAAATGAAATTTTATCGAATAAAATGGATTTAACATTTGGAATCATTAGGTATAAATTATTTAATAAGATCCGTTTTATTTTTTGGAATTATTTGTAGTGACTTGACTCTAGAATCCCGGACCCATTGTTTGCTACCATTAAATTGACATGATTACAAGGAATAAAATCACGAAGGATCGAAGAGTTAAGTAGTGTTGGTAAAATAGAAACACACATTGGTCTTGTATTACAAAAAATACACTAATTAAAACAATTTTTTTCAATTAATGATAATAACTCTATTCTATAAAGTTTATCCTTGCATATCATTCTTATTATACTTTTTGGATACCCGAGGAAATGGAATAAAATAAGGGTGAGATCAAATGCACAATAGGGTTTAAGAATAAGAAATGTAATAATGAATAAATGACCATAATCATTATAGAATGGATAAAAACAAACTTACTATAAAACACATAAATTTAATGTATAAAAAATTTGGAAAGGTAAATAAATAAAAACACGTGCCATTTATAATAACTTCATAAGAAATAATCAATATGGTAAGGTAAGAAATTGAAAACACATGTCATTCAATAAATTAAATCATAATAAAATGCATCCACATATACATCGATGTAAAATCTCATAGATAAATAATAACTGTGTTAAAATTAAGGAAATTATTAATTATTGGATGTCCTATATTAGGAACATGAAAACTTATACCTTCATTACCTTCCATAAGAATGTTTAAAACTATTTGTAGAAACTTGTTTATTTTTTGCAACAAATTATTTTCATTAGAACATGACAATGCATCAAGGTGATATATAAAGTTCAGGTCTCACCCATCATTATATGTCCAAAGCATTCCTCATACCGTGTAATTGATTTAAACAATATTTTTTATCAAATATTCATATTGAATAAATAAAATATATTTATCAATAATACCTTAGAGAAGGATAAGTAATAACAAGAGTTGTTGAAATTTTTAAATGGAATTACTATTTAATTTTTATCAAGATATTCTCAAGGAAAAAATCATTAATAATTTCAAACTTTCCTATACCACTTTGAATCATTTGAATCATAATTACCCATTAATTAAATGAAATATATAATATCATGGGAATAAAAATATTATTGATATAAAATGTAAAAGAAAAACTTTACATAAAAATTATTTTTAGTTTAGTAGATTAACATATCCATTATAAATGATATGGGTAATTAGGGGAAATTCAGTGTCAAATAATAACCAGAAATTAAATATTTCAAAGGGAAATAACAAAGGAATCAATTATATGAATATCAATACTATCCTTGGACAAATAAATCAGAAAAAATACACAGGAATAATATGTATGGTATTAATAAAAAATATCCCATGTGTTTTAAAATAAATAGATGCTTTCATTGATGAAATAAAATAAAAAAATTAAAACAATTCTCGAAGAAAATGTCCTTTTGTTCTAAAAAATCATTCAAATTTTTTCCCTCAAAATCACTTTTTAAAAAATTACTTTAAAAATTAAAATTTTAATGTTGAAATGGATTTTTTGATGAAATAATTGTGGGAAATCCATAGGTTTCGTAGAAGGAAAATAGAATATTTATTTTTCATGGTAAAAAGGTTAGAAAAATTTCTTATTCAGAAAGAAATAAGAAGATTAATTTGAAAACGTTGGTAAGAGAAAAAGGGTATATTTTATGTCAAAAAATATTTTGTTATGGTTAATTTTTTAAACATTTTTATGAAAAATTGTATTTATAAAAAAAGGTTCTCCTAATAAAGAGGGAAATAATTTCAGGTTTTCTGAAAAACATTTTTAATACCAAAGAGTGAAAAAATGGTAATATAACATAAAAAAGGTCATGAATAACCAAAAGAGAAAAGAATTAAAGGGTTTCTCTAAAATATGATCAAATTATTTTCATTAATGTAAATTCATGTGTGAAAAGTCTCAAATAAAACTATATTTTGAAGTAAACCATAGAGAAGACCATAACATTGATGTTAAATTGAACCAATGAATATATTAAGTCTTTCAAATATAAATTCCACATAAAATAATTTGAAATAATAAAATTATTGTTAATTACCATTACATACATAATGCTATAATATTAATGACTATGAAGATGTAACACAACCCAATAAAAATCAATTGGGTTTTGAAATTCTTTTCCACTTAGTAATACTTAATTATAATCCCCTTAGATGAAATAATTCAAATTAGAACTCAAAATATCACGGAGAATGAATCAATCATGATATTATATGTCAAAGATATAGTATGTACACTATATATAAAAAATTAGGTGAAAAAAATAAAATATGTCTCAAATAATGTAAATAAAATTGAAATTTTATTAAAATTATTATTGAAGAAAATAATTATTAGGCATTCCAAAGTGTCCCATAAAACTTTGAAAAATATTAATCATAAGACTCATGAAGGAATAAAATTAAATTAAAGTTTTAAATAACATTAATATAAAGTTATTAATGATATAATAGGTCAAAAGGATAATTATATATACCACACAATGAAGTAAGTGGTGAAAATGAAATTTATCCCATAGATGAAAAAAATGAGATGAAAATCCATTACATTGTTCTTACCTAGAGGTGAACGTCCTTTAGCTTGTTGTATAATGGTTTTAAAAATGGTAATAAATTTTTACAAAACAAAAAATATATCTATAATATCAAATATTAACTTCTTAAAATATCTTATTACTCATTTGTTAGTAATATTTCATTATTTTCACTATTTTGAGTGTTAATTGCCTTGTTTTTTCGAGTATGTTTCCACTTGTTAGTTATTTTAACTATTACATATATCATAATTTAAACATATGAAGAATTTTAAATATTATTTTATTATTATATATATTTAGCATACATGTGTTTAGAATAATCCATAATATTTGGATATAATTAATGAAATTCACCATTTATGGAGACGATATACTATATATACACATGAACGCTATATTCAATTATTTTTTATATTAAAAAAATTAAAATTAAATTACATATAAGTATATTATAATTATTTAATCATATATATTTCTTATATGTCACATATATTTAATTAAACCATCCTCTTACATTCCATGTATAGTGTGAACGATTGACCTCGCCTTGAGTGGGCAGTAGTCAACACTTCCACAAACTATGTTATCGTATTTATCCAAAATTTAAAGATTAAGGGAATTTGTTATATAAAAATAAAATAAGAATAAATACATTATAAATATCACATTTATCATATATAGTCAGCGTTTCTATAATAATTCGGAACCATGAAATGTTGTAAAGTAAAAATGAACAACATTATTTTGTGTGGTGGTTGTTCGCCATACACATAAACGGTAAGATTGTTACCCATTTTATGAAAGTGTGTGTTAGATTAGGTGAAAAAATTATAATATAAATATCTCAATACATTGATGATACTAGTGTTATTATATAATAATGGAATAAGAAGAGTTTAGGGGGTGGGTAATGTAAATAAAATAAAAGAGATTAAGGAAAAATGTTACCTCATCTTTGAGTAACTTCATTTGGTTTACAGAAAAGGTCATCCTTCTATGAACTTATTATCAAGTTTTGTCAAGTATTATTCGTGTATGTATGTTTAATAGATATTTAGGTAGGTATTGGTTGATGAAAATTGGCCAGAGAGGGGTGGGGAAGTGAGAGTGGTGAGTGCCTTTTTATAGTGGAGGAGTGGGATTCATGAAAATTTAAGAAAAAGGAATTATACCCACATTTTGACTATGAAAAGTGGATAAAATAATGAACCAAATAAGTTAAAAGGTATTATAGTGTCTAAATATGTCTATAACATGGATTTTTGTCATTGTTATATGTTATTTGGCCCTTAATTTTATGGTTTAGCCTCTTGTTAATCTATTTTTTTCTTAATCATTATAATTAATTTCAATTACAATAACTAATATTTTGAGTCAAAAACAAACTTGAAATTATTAGAAATTAGAAATTATTATTATTAAAAATATGAAATCCATTTTTCATAATTATAAAAACTTAATTGGCATAAAATAATTTAAATTTAATCTGGTAGAAGGGACGAAAAAATGAGTTTGTAATGTAAAAATATTCAGTAGTTTATAATGTTTTGATATCCATTTTCAAATTGAAATTGATTAAAATGACCTAAATTGGATTAATTTTTGTAAAATTGATATAATTAAACATAAAAAACAATTAAAAATAATAATTTAACCTTATAAAAAATTATATGAAAAATATGTTTTGAATTAAAATTTAGTATTTTTATCTATTCATCAAAAAATGAACCACAAAGAAAAATGATCAAAATTCCCCATAAGCTAATTTTTATGTTTCTATTTCAAAAAAAGAGTTTATTTTTTCATAATAAATTTATAAATGTTCCAAAAATATGATTTAAAATAGGTTCTCTATTAAAAATGTTGTCAAATTTTCTTTTTAAAAAAATTCCACTTTTAAGCGTAAAACATGATTCATTCTTATGTTATACCGATTAAATATATTGTATTAATATAAAAAAATATTTTATTAAATATATAATATATAATATATTAAATTAATATCTCCATGTCATTATTATTAATTTAATTTATTTAGGTTAAAAAAACATTGTGGGCATAAAATTGGTTTTCTATAAAAACATTCCTTTTTTATTCTATTGGTTCATATATTCAATTCTAATTAATTTTAAATTAATTAATTAATTTAATATTTATGTAAACCACATATATAAATAAGTTAGTTAAAACTATTCGTATCCAATAATTTAACATCTAGTTTAAGGATTATTATTATAAATTATAAATTTTTAATAATATGTTGTCTTTCTATAAAACACGGTCTTACATGTAACACAAGCCATTAATGTAAATCACTGTTTCATGCGACACATGCTAAATCATTATTGAGTTCATTACAAGATATATATTAGATTGATTTTATTTAAAATTGTAAATATTATTTAAAGACTCAAAATGCTATATCGCCTTATGAAGTTGTTGTTTCTTACCATACACACTATTGAATACAATGTTCTTACATTAGAATTTAATGGAGTTACGTCCTCCCCCCTTAATTAAATTGTATGCATGAAATTTAAACTCAAAATTGGTAATAAGTATTTTTGATTTTTAGTATTATTGAATCCCTCAATTTGATAAGGGTTTGTGAAACATCCTCTAGAAAATATAGAATGGGGAGTACATAGGCTGCGTGGAATAACCTATAAAAAGGTCTCTAAGTCGTAGAACATTAGTTTCCTGTTGAGATTTATACGTGGAGGAAAATCATAAATATTTAAAATCATTTTTCGATTTAAAAAATAAAAAAAAGTGAATTATCAATTGAACATTGAGGGCCTCAGGTCCATAAATTTGTGATGATTTAAAAGAACACTAGTTAAATAATATAGGGTATTAGGAAAACATGTTTTTGATCATTTTCATATTATTGTGTTATTATTTTACTACATAACTATCTAAGGATATATAATCAGCTAATATATTTCAGTATAATTTATTTATTTTTTTGTGCTTATATATATTTAAAATTCATCCATTACTTAAATAATTAGAAATCCTAAAATTAACATTGATGTTTGAAGAACTAAAATTGACTTTCTATAGATCATAAGATTTATAATACAAGTCTTTAAATTTTTCTCTAACTATTTTTAAAAACTAATATGGCTAAGACATTAATCTATAATCCTATATAATAATACTATTGGTAAATATGAAATTTTCTATTTTTTTAACAAAAATAAATGGAAAATTAACTAGAACATTTGATAGGCAAGTGGCAGGCACGAAACCCTTATCATACTTCAATCTTGTGTTCATGTCCCATGACCTTACGAGAGCTGATGGGTTGTCACCTGACATATATTTTTTCCATTCCAAAAATAATATTAATATATTTTCTATAATAAATAGTATGAAAATCCTTAAAGTAAGGTTAAACAAAAAATAACCTTTTAATGAAGGTTTTAAATACAAACTCAATACATAAATTATTCATCCATTTAATTTCAACATAGATCCTTTATCGATGTATTCATTTTTTGAATAGGTAATATCCAAAAACCAAAAATATGAGTGGGAACATTAATTATCAAATCGCAAAAAATATATAATTATTTTGAGGATGTCTAAATACTGACACATTATTTAAAATATAAGATACCTCAGGTTTAACTTGGGCCATTTATTGTCATTATCTATTCAAATTTTTCATAATGATTTGTAAGGTAAATTTAAATTGTCTTATTAATTTCCCTTAGGAGTGTCAAACAATGTTTTTAGTAAGGAACATTATTTTGTACCTGGTTACACCGATTCATGATAGAAGCAACATGTCAGATTTGTTGCCCCAAGGTATATCTGTGCCAATACAATGTGCACTTGTAGTTTCTAGATAGGGATGTATTGCTAGAAAAGACCACATAACATCTATTTTAACAAAAATATAGGATGTTTTTCTATACTTATCATCCAAAAAGTATATCTTAGAGATATGTTCTCTAATCCATGTTTTCTTAAATCTAGTTCCCAAGGATTTTACTAAACTTCCTCTGATACCAACTATAACAACTTGACCCTAGATGCTCGGAGCTGATGTATACTACCAATAAATTAAAATGATTACAAGGAATTAAATAATGAAGGATCTATGAGTTTAGAAGTCTTGTTAAACTGTATATATATACGAGTCATCATTAAAAATAAATACACCAATTACAACATTTTTTTTTCATTCGAGGATAATAACTATATTTATTCTAGCGTATCCTTAAATATCATTCTTAGTATGCTTATTAGATTCCTAGGGAATGAGAATAAAATAAGGGATATCTCAATTGATATGTAGAGGTTAAGTATAATGGAAGAAATTATGAACAAATGAGCATAATCAATATGGCTAAGAAAAAAACACACATGCCAGAAAATCAATAAACTGAAATGATAAACAATATGGCAAGGTAAATAACTAAAACAATTCCGTTCAAAATAATTATGTAATGCATAATCCATATAGTAATGTAATAATCTAAGAACACACTCTATTTAATCAATGAATTTAGAATTAAATGCATCCATAGATATATAGACACAAAGTCTAATGGATAAATAATAACTAATTCAAATTGAAGGAATTATTTAATTATTGAACATCACGTATGAGGAGTATGAAAACTGATATCGTAAATACATTTCAAAAAATAGTTTAAAACTATAGGTAGAAATGTATTTAATTTATGAAACTAATTTTCCTCTTGAGAACCTGTCTATGCATCGAGGGGATATATAATGTACGGGCCCCACCCATCATTTCATGTCCAAAGCATCCCTCATATCGCATAATTTTTTTTATCAATATTACTTATAAAATATTCATATTCAATAAATAATATGGATTTATCAATAATTCACTAGAAAAGTATATGTAATGAAAAGGGTTTTTGACATTAATGAAAGGAAATACTATTGAAATAGTTTTAAATAATAATTGAGGAAAATAATCATTAATCATTCTAAAGTGTCCACACAACTTTGGGATTTTTGAATCATAATTACCCATGAATTAAATGACACATAGAATATAATGAGAATAAATACATTAGATATGTAAAATTTCAAAGTAAAAACCATATTTAAAAATTATAAATTGTTTAAGAAATAAATATATATTTGATAAATGATATATATAATTAGGGGAAATTCAATGTCAAATAATCATAAGAAAATAAATATTTCATAAGGGAGGAACAAAGAAATCAAGGAATTAAATGTCAATACTCTCCTTGTAAAAATTAATCATAAACCATATAGAGGGAGAATAACAATGGTATCAATAAAAAATATTCCAGGTATATAAAATAAAGGGTGGTTGTCCTTGATGGAATAAAAGTACAACTTAAAAAAAAATCTTGAGGAAAATATCTTTTTTTGAAAATCCTTTTGAAAAAACATTTCTTTAAAAAAAATTCTAAATTTTTTTTACTAAAAATTAAACCCTAATCATGAAAAGGAATATTCTAAGAAATAATGATGGGTTAATCTATTCATTTCATCTGAGTTAAAAAATAACATTAATTTTTCATTATAAAAATGATAGAAAAATTCCATCTTGAGAAAGAAAAAAAAAGATTCCTTTGAAAAAAATGGTAAAAGAAAAAATGTTAAAAATGACTTTAGTAAATTATTTGTGAATTGTTAAAAATAATTTTGAAAACCTTTTAAAAAAATAGGGTTTTTTGAAGAAAATAGGTTCTCTAACTAAAGAGGAAAATAAAGTCATATTTTTTGAAAAACATTTTGAAAAATATTTTGCGTACCAAAGAGTGGGAGAATGAAACTATTACTTTAAAAAGATAATTAATATCCATAGGATAATAAAAATAGAGTTTTTTATCTATAAAATGATCAATTAATTCACTCTATTGGAAATTAAAGTGTAAAAAATATTTAATAAAATGAGATTTTGAAGTAAACCCTCGAAATGATCCTAATGTTGATG
Organism: Viscum album; assembly: GCA_963277665.1. Lineage (NCBI taxonomy): Eukaryota > Viridiplantae > Streptophyta > Magnoliopsida > Santalales > Viscaceae > Viscum > Viscum album. The sequence continues at coordinate 630,703,027 of OY728138.1, read as the reverse complement.
TTAAACTCAACCAATGAATAGTTTATGTGAGTAAAATGTAAATACATATAAAATAGGTGTAAATAAAACAAACTATTGAAAAATGTGATTAAAAACACATTATTATTGTATTAACTATAATGAGGAAGTAATATAACCCAAAAAATATGTTGGGATATGAAATTCTTTTCCACTTAGTAACACTTAATTCAAATACCCTTAGATGAAATAATTCAAAATGAAACTCAAAATATCATCGATAACGAATGAATCTTGATATTATATGTAAAAGTGGAAGTATGTGAACCATATATATGAAATTAAATACACTATAATATTTTTTATCAAATAATGGAAATACTAATGAAAGTTCAAAAAAATTATTCTTCAGGAAAATAATATTTAAACATTCCAAAGTGTCCCATACCACATTGAATCATTTGAATCATAAACACAGTGAATGAATGAAATTAAATTAATGTTTTAAATAACTTTAATATCAAAATAATTCATGATATAATATATCAAAAGGGGAATTAGATACATCACACAAAGATGTACGTGGGGAAAATGAAATTTATCTTATAGATGTAAAAAGCGAGTTGAAAATCCCATCCATTTTTTTACTTTAGGGTGAAATTAGTTTAATTTAATTTATAATGTATTTAAATTTTTTGTTAAATTATAATATAACCATATTTATTTCAATGATATCATATATTAATTTCTTATAATATCTTATTACTTGTTATTTAGTAATAATTCATTATCTTCACCATTTTGGGTGTTAATTACCTCATTTTTCGAGTATGTTTTGACTTGTTACTTGTTTTTAATATCAAATTGATCATGATTTAGTCATAAAAAGAATTAAATACATGATTTAATTTTCAAATATATTCAATATTAATTTATTTAGAATAATGCATAATATTTGCAGATAAGAAATGAAGTGAAATGTTTATGGAGATGGTAGACTGTACATACACATGAAAGTAAATTTCATATATCTTTCATATTAAATTAATGAAATTAAATTATATATATGTATATTATAATTAATTTATCATAAATATTTTATATATTTTTCATATTTTTATTTAAAACATTCTTTATATGTTCCATACATTGTGTGAACAAATCACATCGCTTTGAGAGAGCAGGAGTCCACACTTCCACAGACGACACTATCGTATTTACAAAAAATAGAAAGAATGAGGGTATGTGTTATATAAAAAATTAAAAGAATAATTTTTATTAAATATCATATATATCTTATAAAAACATCATGTAAATCATAATTCCGTACTATTAGAGGTGGTAAAGGGAATGCAAATGATATCATTTTGTGAGGTGGTAGTTTATAGTATACATAAATGGTAAGTTCATTAACCATTATATTGAAGTGTGCGTAAGTGTAGGTTAAAACCATATCATAAAAATATTTCAGAATATTTAGTACTATATTGTTATTATATAATCATGTAATAATAATAGTTGAGGGTGTGAAGAATGAAAATAAAATAAAAGAGCTTGAGGAAGGATGTTACATCTTCTTTCGCTAACTCCATTTAGTTTGCACGAAAGGGATTAATTGGATGGATTTAATCAAAATTTTATGCCTATAATTAAATTATAGGGATATTAAGAAGATTTTTGGGCATATATTGGTCTATCCAAAGTGTCTTGAGAGGTGTGAGGAAGTGGGAGGGTTGAGTGCCATTTTATAGTGTAGGATGAGTGAGATTCTTGTAAATTTTTTAAAGGGAAATTCTACCCATGTTTTACCATTAAAATTTGGCTCTAATAGTGATCCAAATTCAATACAAGGGATTATAGGCTCGAAATATGTTAATATAATATATTTGGGAATTGTTTGAGGTTATTTCCCCATATGTTAATGCTTTAGTCCTTAATTAAGCTAATTTATCTTTTAATCATTATAATTATTTATAATTTAATTTCATTAATATTTTTGGTCCAAAAATATTTTAAAAATATTAGAAATTAGAAATTATTCTAATTCCAAATATGGAATTCATTTATCCAAAATTAAAATCATAGAATTGGTAGAAATTAATTTTAATTTTATCCTACAGGCGGGATGATAAAGAGGGTTTGTAAAGTAAATATGTTCAAAAGCATGCTAAGTTTTTATATTCAATTTAAAAATGGAATTTATTCCTTTTACATACATTGGATTATATTTTGTAAAATTTATATAAATAAACTTTAAAAAAAAATTAAAATATAATTTATCATTATAAATAAATCTGAAGAAAAATCTTTTTTGATTTAAAATTTAGTATTTTTCACAATTAATCAAATAATGATCCTCATAGAAAAAAATACCAAAAATTATATCAAAGATAATATTTCAATTTATCATTCAAAAATGATATTTATTTTTTCATACTAAACTTATAAAAGTTCCAAAAATTTTATTTTAAATAGGTTATCTATTAAAACATGGTAAAATTTCCTTTTTAGAGAAGTACCTTTTTAAGCGTAAAAGATTATTTATTATTATGTTATGACTATAAAATATATTGGATTAATATCATAAATATGTTATTTAATAATATATATATATATATATATATATATATATATATTTCATCAATATCACTCACTAATTATAATTAATATAATATATTAGGATAAAACATGTTTGTTGGCATAAAATTTGTTTTCTATAAAAACATTACTTTTATATTCAAGTAGTTCTTATATATATTTCTAAAAAATTTGAAACCAATTAATTCTTATTATATTTGTGTATACCATATATTTTCATAGGTTAGTTAATACTATTCATATTGTCTAATTTAACAGCTAGGATTAGCCGTATTATATTAAATGATAATGTTTTATTAATATGTTATTGTTTTGTAAAACTAAGTCTTACTTGGAATACAATACATTAATGTAACACATTGTTGCATGTAATGAATGATAACTTAGTATCACAATAATTTCAAGTCATATCATAGATTTATTTGACATAAAATAGTAAATATATTGTAAATTCTTTGGATATTATATTACCTTATGTTTTGGGTCCTCCCTATGATACATGCTATTGAGTACAATGTTCTTACTTTAAAATTTTACAACCTTACACTAAATGTACATTACATGGGTAAAAATTATTTACCACATTATAAAAAAATGTAAAACTGAAAATTTAAAGACTATTGTACTTAGAAACATGTTTCCAACTTGATTCAAAATGAATTCATGGGGGATTATTAACCTTATATCTTCCACAACTACATTATTCTCCATTTTGGAGTCTTCTATATATGAAAAACATGTTCTCACTTTATATTTAGTTGAAATTTCTATAAAAATGAAATTCTCTCCACATAAAAACGGGTCCTCTCATCACCTCTTCAAGACCACTCAAAAAATTAAGTTTCAACTCGAACATATGCCTATTTTCAATGATCATCTAGATACAATATATATTCTTTGGACCTCCATTTCAATATAGAATTACAAGGGAATTCCAACTTTTCAACCTGAGTAATTTTTCACCTTAATTATTTTATCTTCATTCTTCCCTTCGAAAAATAATTTTTTATTTCCTATATAATGAAATCAATTTTATTTTTTTGTTTATGTTATTATTCTAATATAATAAAAATTTACCATCATTCCCATTTATGTTATGAAAAATGAAACTATCATTCGTCTGTTGTGTGGAATACCGTCTCCACAAAGCGATGACACCATTCTTATCACCACCACATATATTTTATGATTATAATGGTAAAATAGAAGAATAAATTTTAAATATTATATATTATTATGTTAATGAATAAAATAATTACCTTCCTCCTTTATTCCATCCCATCCCATAATAAATGATAATGTTAACTACGTGTTATGCAGACTACCAGCTCTACGATGTAATATAACTCATTTTTCATATAGGTTATTTCTTATATGATAATGTAAATTTAAAAATGATTCACTAAATTTATATTATCTTAATAATATCACGATTATTATTCAATAATTATATTATTTTAAAATAAACCACCTTCATAATCATAATCATCCATTAATTATGGTAAGGTCATAGTTTGTTCGATCTAACAATATACTTGAACAATGCTATCAAGTATTATCTTGTTTGAAAATTATTACATAATTAGTAATTATAAATGATTAAAGTAAGTAAATAATCATTTTATCTTGGTTTTATAATGTTAATATTAATATTAAGGTCATTAATTAAGATACCACCGTTTATTTGTTACAATCCCCAAAACAGGCTTGTTCCCAATTTTTTTTATACAAAAACCATAACAGTAACTATAATAAAATGAAATGATTAAATTATAAAATGTCATAAAAAAATAAATTCAAATACCTTTTATTATTTTTCGATGTTTACCATTTGGATAATAATGTATAACAACACCACTATTTGAGAACTAGTTGAAAATGATCAGGATTTATAACATCCAATATCAAAAATAATTTAAAAGTTCAAGGATATTTAATATTTGAAAAGGGAATATTCTAGAACCAATAAATTATTTTGTTAACTAAGTCTTTGTTCCTTATCATATATTATAATTTATTGATGAAAATCAACAACAAACCATCCATGTTTTATCTCAAGATGGATTATGTAATCCTCTTCTCTTTTAATGTAATTTACTATTCCTATAGTTTTCATTTCAAATCATCTACTATTTATGAATATAATATATATTAGAATGTTTTTTACAATATGAATTCTCAATATTTAATTCATTTAATTTAATACTTTTCACCTCAAATCCATAAGTCAGTTTATTAAAGGAAGTGTAAACTTAATCATATAAACATTATCTATATAGCTTAAATGAAATATGGTTTATTGTATTATCTAAATGTTATTTTCATGTGTGTTAATAAATATCATTGGATACCAATTTATTTTCTACAAGTTAATATTTTTAAAATTATAAGTTATTTCTTTATGTGATTACATTTGAAATGGATATGAATCCCATTTTAATCCAAGGGTTTTATATCCTAAAAAAGTGATTAAATTTAATTTTAATATATTCTGAAATGAATTTTATCTTCATGGGTTCTTTATGATGTGATAACTGAATGATTTTCAAGTGGAAAACTTTTTAATTGATAATGGTTGGTGGGGGTACTATATCACCCTCCAATGCGTTGGTTAAATGTTTATATATCCTGAGATATATATTTATGGGTACATTTTAGTTTCTTATAAGAGTGGGAAATGATGGTGTGTCTCATGAATTTAATCTTCCCCTATAATATGATTTATTCCATAATTAAACGATTTCATAGTTTTATACCTATTATCATTCTTTTATTATGATATCATGACTCATGTTTGTTTAATAATTATTCACATTATTTTGATTCATATATTATATTATTTAAAGTATTATTCCATGATTTATATTCTATGTCTTTTTGGTTACAAGATTCTTATGTATCTTGATTTTACACATATCATCATTGAATTCTCAATACTTTTATAGGATTTTTATATATTTTTTTACCCTAAACGAGAATCTAATATCACCAATTTCTTATGTTTCAATTTCCCTTGGTTATGCAGATTAATATAACTTATGAGTACTCTAGAAGTATTTTAGTGTTTCTCAATTATGGATAAATATTCTCTAAGACATTATAAAATATATTTTTCATTATTCACACCTAATCACATAATTAAGGGTCACTATTAATCTTACTCCATTGGCATCGGTCCACACATTTTTGTGGGTGATTATTTCTAAATGCAGGAGGTATTATAGGGTTTTGCACAGAATCTTATTGGGGATGGATCTAGATTACCATCTCATATTTGTTGAAAGAATATCTAAGAAGGTTAATCAAACATATATCAACATTATATTAAGATTATTGAGTTTTTCATCCTTTATATTATATTTTATTCCCAGGTTTTTCTATGAAAAATAGTGATAAAATAATTTGTTTTATATCTATGTAAAATATTGATTGAGATATTATGTAAAACTAAGCTTATTTTTTTGTTAATTGTAATCATTTTGGTTTTTTTATTTAGTGTTATATTCTCACCCTATATATATGAACTTTATTGGAAATTCATATTCCATGGACTATTTTGTATGTACCTAAAGGTATATGAGGATTCTTGGATATTTCACTTTTATTTTACACGTTCATTATTGTCCTGAGTTGGTTTCTACTTAGTGGTGGTGCTGGTGACTGGGGATCATGTTTAATTTATCCATTGATGTTATAATATCATTATTCATCATTTATATTTTATCAACTATGTCTGATTTTATTATTTTTTGATATATAAACACATTCTTATACATATTTTTTCTCTCTTACTAGCATCATTATTATGTTTTTCTGGTTTTTAGTAAAAAATTATTCCATAGATGTATAATTAAAACCCATGAAACTAATCCCTATCTCTTAGATATTGGGGGGGGGGCAGCCTTGGGGTTATGTGGTGGCATAATACATTGTTGTTCGAGTGAATCAGGTCATGGTCTCTATATTCTACATGATTGATCATTCACAAAATATTAGAAATCATTAAAAAAAATATTAAAATATAGTTATATGGTGGTAAATACATTATTTTGAAATTTACCGATAAATTATATCCACTTTTGATTAAAAGGTAGTAAAAACTTCAAAACCTGTTTTGAAGGCCTTTTTGATCTTTTTTAGAGAAAAAATCACGAATGTAGCTCATTTTTTAGCTTTAATTTGATGAATCTTGGTAATAAAATAGAATGTTAGATCAATATTTATGAATTTTTGTGAGTTGAAATATTATTTGGAATAATATTATTAAAAAATAAATAAAATATTGAAATTTATTTGACCATTTCTATTGATCCATTTTTGTTCTCTTGAGGTTTTATAAACAAACCATTAAATGAACGTTGGTTATTTTTGTGCTTCCATTTCTTACCCTTATTTTGAATATAGTAATTTATATATGAATATTTAATTGCGACTATTGGGGTGAAAAAAATCCACTATTTATGTATTATGTTATGAATATTAACAACTTTCAAGAACCTATTTCTATATAACAATTTTCATATATCCATTTCCATGCATGTGTGGCATTTAGGAAGTTCTACACCATGAATTTGAATCACACTTACATACTAATTTTCACAAGAAAATGTCAACTCCACCATTTTATCATAAAAATTTAAATGCACCCACTTCCAGATGCACCTAAGTAGTTCTACAGTCACACAGTACTGGTTATAAATATGGGATAATTTACTCATTTAATTTGGTTTCATTATTTTGACACCTATAACTAAGGGAAAATTCTACCAACACGTGGATCTCATAATTTTTGTATGAGGAATCATTTAGATGGACTTTTTTATGAATACTTCCATGAATATACTTATATTAAGGGAAATTCATGAACTAAATAGAGTAAAAAACTAAAATAAAACTCATCTCCCACAATAAAATATTTACTAAGAAAACTATTGCACACCAAGAACTTAGTATAGGCTTTCCACATGGGACTTTCACTTAATCCCCCATTTAGGGTGAAATGAATAACATTTTAAAAAAGAACCTAAAAGGAATTACTCTCCCCATGAACTTATGAGAGTCCTATATCATAGTGTAACTTGAGCATAATTTCTCTAGAACACAAAAAAAAATCCAGAGCATAAAGGCACTCCAACATGCATACAAAGAGTCTATGACCCATAATGGACATGAGTGTAATTATTTAAAATAATGTGATACCATAATGAATAAGTATAAACTTCCACACATTTGAGTTTAACATCCACCCTAACACTTTACAAAATGGATTTCAAACCTCCATACCACGAAGTCATACCATGATAATCTTGTGATTCCCCTTTATAATAGGGATTCCAACCCTTCCATAGAATCCATAGATATAGTGGTTGTAACCTATGGACCAATAAGTATTCAATATCCCCAATGAGGGGGAAAAAACCATTCCATATGTTCATATATGGGTCTAAGATATATAATTTAGTGTAATCCCCTTTTATATTCTCTACATCCCTTATGTGGTGGATGACCAACCGTCCAATATTTATCAATCACACAACCCTAAATTAGTATATTACCAACCATTCAATGCTACCTGAGAATGTATCACTCATATGTTTAGTTACCAATCTACCAATAAAAATTAACCACTAATTAATACTAGGAAAACCAGGTGTATGTCCCACACCTAACCATTTTTTGAACCTTTCACCTAGTACTCTTTCCTGCATGACATTAAACTACTTGGAGGTGGTCCTAGTCATATAGAATTAAAACACAGGAACCATGGTCCTTAGTTCAATAACATAAAAGGAACATTATTGGTCCTTGATTAATAGTCATAAAAGGAATTACAGTGGTCATGAATGAATGAAATTAATACCAATCGTTATGTTTTTTTACCACATGACCATAAAATGTACAACATGTGCCATTATATAGAACCAAATTGTATTGGATTTTAATAACTTAATGGGGACACATAGGATTTACTTATTTGGAGATTAATATTAATATCCTCATACCTTATCTCTCTTTTAACTTTTAAGCCTTCATGTATATCAAACAACTCTATTATACCACCATTATCATTTTGAACTAGAAACAAATTCCAAAAAAACCCAATAAACATTCTTAAATAAAACTAAAATATAGAGTTCCATTATGTATTTATTTATGATATAATGTTCTATAATCACACAAAAACTCATTATTGGGGAGTATATTCACAATTTATTATAGTATAAAATGATTTAAATTTAATTCAATGTCCATTTAAATGATATAATGTTATTCAATACCTTTTATCACAAGTGTGATCCACATTCAAGTGACATGTGAAGTGAAATAAAACAAGTTTTTATGTGAAAGAAATTTAAGGAACATATTGATAAATCTAAAAGAATGCCCCATAATAAGAAATAATCTCCCATATGAGAAGAGGAAAACTCCTTTTCACTCATCTAAAAAAAGGTCTATCATTAACTCCCATGGTTATCAAAAGGTAACCCAACATTATGATATGGGAATGAGGCTGAAATGAATTAGGACAACTGATAGAAAGATTAAAAAATGATAGAAATAATAACAGTTAAGGTAATATAAATTGTAGTACTTATAAATTTTATAAACCGACCATGCATATTTACAGGTGATACTCCACCGATGGGTTTTTTATTTTTCAAGGATACATAATTTTTGAAATGAATTATACTAACAAAAATTTATCTTCTATGACATCAAACCAGAGTTTAGGTAACCCAATGGATATTATTTTTTCTATAAATCATTTTAACCATTTTATAATACCCTGTATTCACATTGAAATTTGGCCACTGACTTTTATCGAGATAATTAGTATGCTGTTTTCTATACATAATGCCTCTATCACCAGATGATAAACATGATGGTATAGTAGTACATGAAAAATGAAATTACCTCTATGAAACTAGAAACATGAGAGAACTTTTGAAGGGTGAATCAAATAATTTCATTATCAAGCTAATTTATAACTAGTAAGTGGACCCCAATCTACCTATCGAATTGTTTTTGGTTTCACTCCCCCAATCATGATAAAAATATCTATCCATACATGAAGTAATTAGTCAAGGATGAAACCCTCCCCAATATATCTTCTAATGATCCGCCTAAGTGGGATCTCATCCACCATAGATATATCTATGTCAATATGACTCCAATTTATCTCATGGTTATGGAAGACAAACCTACCCTAAAAATATAATCTTAGTATCCAGATGAAGATCCCACATCGGTAAACCAAACCACTTATCACAAGGAATTTCAATCTAGTGGTTTTATTCCTAACACTTAATTTTGTACCCAAATTCATATGGTGAACTGTGGAGATAAAAATGTTACATTGTGTTGGAAGCCCCAATTTACCACCAAGGGATTGTTTATATACCCACAAGATTATTATTTTCCATGGTCATATGACATTCCCCCAGGAGATCATACAAAGTATGCTAACATTAACTACCATGTCGGGCCTTCCCACAAAAATGATGATGAACTATAACTACGGACTATCCACTAACATGGACTACTTTTAAAGATTAAAAATAGACGTTTTTGATCATGTAACAAAACCCCAAAATGATAATAGTAAATGGATAGTTATTACTGTTAAAATATAATCTTTTTTTAAAACATGAGACATGATTGTGATCCTTATTGTACCAAAAGAGGATATGCCTTCTATAATAGTGTTATTCCTCAAATACATTCTATAATAAACTCTTGTTGGGGTATGATATCAAGATGAATGAAAAACATGAATATAGCTGAAGCCGCAATATCCTAAAGACCTCCCAACCTATTAGATTTGAGGTATTTTTACCCAACCAAAAAATAATTTTCCAAAAATTTCAGGAGTATTTTTATCTCAATCATCTTCTCCCAAAACACTAAAATTATCATAAGAGGTTATAATTTTATTGGAGTCACTTTATAAGATTTTTGTGCATAAAAGGTTGGGGGCAGGCACATATCTATCCAACGAAGAAATACAAACTTTTGGTGTGATACCAGAGGATATTTATTAGGATACCCTTCAAATCACATTACATGATGAATAATTTATTTTTATTATCAAGAGTATATTTGAATGAAAAGTTGTAATTTCACAATATCTGCAATACCACAATCCATTTAAGATGATGAAACAATATAATTGACAATGATGTCTTCAAAGATATGTATTTATAATCTAGAAAAGACCCATTCATTATAAATGTAGATGATGGATGTTTTCCTTATTTTATATGTATTATAAAATTTCATTTCATATATTGTTTTTGACACCTTAACCAATGAGTGTACAATGAATTAATTCATAATGGTTTATAATTATAAAATTTTCCTAATTTTAAAATAAATTAAGAGGGTGTATGCATCTGATTTCAGAGGTGGGCCGAAGCATTGGGAAAACAACCCCGTCTGACATTATCACCATATTAACAAATTGTTACCAATTTAAAGGTAGATGAATTTCCAAAATTTTAATCCATTGAAAAAATGTTTCAGAGATCCCTATTCCCAATGATAAAATTTATCAATTGAAACATGTGGTCCAAAATATTTAGAGAATCAATTTTGAGTTTCTTTGAGGGAACAACTTTGGAGAATACAACATCCAAGGCCTTAGCTTCCCATAATAACCCACTATAGTATTAGGATCCTGAAAAACAAATAAGTGTACTAGTGAGATTCTTAATAGATCCTAAATAATATCATCCCATTTATCTGTGTATCACCCTAAAGGTTCATTGAGAACACTTCACCAATTGTGAAATACAAATATTCTTATTTAGATGTCATCACCATGTTAATGAAGTCCAAGATCATATAGGACCCATTGAACTGAAGTTCCCCAATAAATGAGGATTGGGAAATTTTATATAACATCCCACCTCCACTAGTGTTTTCCAGTCAATTACCCATACTTTTAATTATTACACATCCTCCAGGATAGTTTGTTCTCATCATGGTAGTTGAAACACAATCCACATATGAAACATAAATGATGTAATAATTTATATATAAACCTATTATGTTTTATCTAGTACATCCAAAACCTCAACATTAGATATATAAAAACTACTATCAGAGAATAAAGAGAATGTATGATAAATGAAACCATACGATTGAAAAATCGATAATGAATTTTTATATTTTCCAAAAAAACATATCAGGTACATCAAAAACGAAATATAAAAAACATTTTAATATTTATAGAAATTTATAATAATGGGGACACCTATCTTTATAATCTACCAAACTACTAGCTTTACCATTGGTTAATTGATAATAAAAATTAGGAATGCTAAATATTTAATGATTATCTTTAGAAGAAAATGGAAATTTTTTGATAGAGTTTATTCTAAATAACATAACCATTTTATGTAAATTCCATTTAAAATTCAGTGGTTGGAATATTGTTTTGTCATATTTTAGGTTGAGAGAGTTTTAAGAGGAATATAGAAAAGGTTGGAGTAGGGGAAAGGAAAAGGGGGAAGAACCCTTGGGTTTATGAACCGTCACATACCTTATGGTCCTATATTAGTTACATGGGGGGGGGGTGTATTTGGTTTCTGATGTTAGTTGTTGATCCACCTAGTACCTATTGTTTTCTATATGGTACTCTACAAGTTTCATTGAAAAATATACTTAACTAAGAAGATTTTAATTAGTTTTTCCCTTCATATTAGAATATAAATTTTATGGATTTGTATTGTCTTCTAGTTTTATATTATATTTCTATCTCTCATGATCTACGACTCATATTTTTCTCTCTTGGCGAGTTTACCCTTATTTCTTGATCTTTGTGCTCTTTATTGGTTATAATGGATATGTTTCGCAAAGGTAATACCATGGATCTATTTTATTTCCATATTATTATTATTTATATATATATATATCAGTAATTATAATACATTTCTACTATATTAAAGGGATAATGTGATTGATTAAATTCTACCCTTTTAACTATTATGAGTACTTAGACTGTTTGAACCAATGGAAAAAAAATTATTTTCATTTTGGTTAACCGTGCTCCAATAATATCAGTTGAAATGATTATCCCCGTATTATAATAGTTTGGTATTATCAATTTATGGGGAAATAATCATTTTTTTAAACCTCAGAAGATAATTTTTATATATTTTAGAGGGAATACCTCTCTCCATTCTCGCAATTCACAATGGGTAGTTTAAAATTAGTATAAAGAAAAATAGACTTAATTGATAATGCACAATTTTGATAATGAAAGAATTATTAATTTATATTTTATAGAGTTCAAGAGTTATTTGGATATGTTCTGATTATTTAGTAGTGTCAAATCATTCTATGAGAATTATTGATGTTATTTTTTAGTGATAATATCATTTTATTTTTGAACACAATGAAAATATTTATTAATTCTATTGATTCATAAAAATAGAAAAAATGAATGTTATATATTTTATCATTAAACTGTAATTAGTATTCCTCTATGTATCACTTTATTGAGTTGTAAAATTACTATACATATGTTAATTATGTTTTGGTATGTGTATTTAAAGGTTTCTTTGGATTATATATAAAATTTAGTAATGTAAAACTTGATTTGATCTATGATGGTTTGGACGGTCTTGTAGCACCCTAATTTTGTATACCCCTTCCGTTATTCCTTGGGATAAGCTTGATGTTCAACATTGAATACACTTTCAAATATACCCTAATAAGGATTTATACCACTATATTGTATATGTATCCTTTTATATAGAAAATACTACATGATCTACCTACACATTTCTTATCATAGATGTAAGGATAATCAAGAAGTAGGTAAGTAAAGGTGGAGAAGCTCTAGGTATAGGGTGTTGCACTTATTATAATGATACAGATGTGGAAATTTGAGCTTTATATATTGAAAAAATAGGTTCATGAAATGGTTCATTGTTAAATTATACAGAATTTTTCCTCATAAAAAAGTTTTTCCCAAATGAAAATTAATAAAAAATAATCATCCATCCAAAATACATTTGATTAACTTCTAATAATTTTAGATACCTAAAAAATTATAATATATTTTTGGGAAATGATTACTAAGATGAGAACTAGTGGCTATTAATGTTGTACTAACCTTTTGGGCGGTATTACCAAATAATAATTTAAATAACATTCTCAAGTGATTTTATTCCACTATGAATCTATTAAAACAATACAATACCAATGAAGAATATTTTTGAATTTATTTTTTATAGGGATCCTAGGAAATCCTCATATCTTAAGTTAAAGGATGTGAGAACTCAAAGCTTAGAACATTAAGATCTTCTCCAAGGGTGAACATAATATCAACTAGAGTATAGTAAAGATGAAAATATTTAGGGATATTGACATGAAGGTATAAAAATTTTATATCACATAAAAAGGATACTCATGTGGTGTTAAAAATGTGGGTGTTAGAGGAATATCCAACCGAATAATACTATAAATTGAAACAAATATTATTTGTGTTGTTTTTATAGGCATCCACTGTAATTTTATTAGAGAAGTGAATCAATAGTAATTAAGCATCCTTTATAAGAGGTTAAATTAATGTATGATTTGTTCGTTTCTTAATTTTCTAGAGGTCTTTACCCCATTTTAAGGTCATTATCAAGTAAGTTGGCAATGAATGCTGGATTATATAGAAGTAGTTCATCTTGTTGAGTAGGATTTTTCACCTCAGTTCAAGTACAATGGTTTATGTATAAAATAGTAAATAACCTTCTTCTATCATTTATTGTTTTTTCATTATTTTTGCTTCTTTTAGTGTGTGTTGAGGGAGTTTAAAGTGTGAATTATAATAAAGAAGTGTATGTTTTGAATAGGGTTTTCTTAACATCATTCCATATTTTATTTGGATATTAAATTTTCTCAATAGTATAATTAATGTTAATGGGAGTTAGATAGAGTTGACGGGCAATTCGAATAATTAGGTAAAAGGAAAGTTGTAGTTCTTGAGTGGGTACCTGGTGGGGGTGGGGTAGTTACCGAATGACACAAAAATTATAGAAGTGGTTTTGAAAATAAGAAATATGATTTGTGGAGACCTCATATAAGGTACCCAATATAAACTAGTGTAAAATCAATTTCAAAAGAATAATTTATGTTACTTCAAATCCTATATTTATTACTAAAATCTATTTTTCTTAATATTTCACCATATTAAATCAGTTTTTATCATCCCCTAGGTGATATTAATGGAGATAATTTATATTTTATCAAATAACTTTTCAAACCTCCTCTAAATTAATTATATAGTTTTTTATGGAATCTTTTTTAGTTTATGTTATATTAGAACCACCTCTATTATTGTTATTATTATTCTTTTCTTCTTCTTGGTTTACAATAAATAAATAAATCATTCTCTTATTCATTCTAGGTTTTATAAAATCTATAAAATCTTATTGATTCTATATCATAAATACATCGTTGAATTTTAATGTAGGTAAATAAATGGTGTCACCATTATTTTTTCACATATTTATTATTTCACAATAGAAAAATTAAATTCCTAAAAAAATTATATTTTGGTTTAGACTTTTTCATGGTGGATTTCTATATAATATTTCGACCTTGACGAATTAGTCAGTCTTAGTTTTGGTTAGTGAATCCCTTATTTTCCTTAGATTTATTAAGAGTTAGGATATCAATGAATTTCAAATGCATAAATACAATTAGAAAATTAGGTCCCAGAATTATTTCTTAAATGGATTCAGTAAAAATTAATTACTGATTTTCTTGATTTATTATATTTACCAATTTTCATTCTAGGTCTATGAATTATTCTCTTATTTCATGTTATATAATGATAAATCAGGCCTTTTAATTTATTTTTTTAAAATATTTAAATATAATACATGCCTCATAAATTGGTTTTTATTCATATATATACGTTATATTAAAATGTTTTATTTCACATGTAATATGGAAAATTTTATACTGTCTTGGAAAGTATATTTCATTGATATTTAAGGATGGAAAATTATTCTTCAATGGGGAATATTTTTATGGTAGGATACATGTGACCATATATATATATATATCTAATATTGATCGATTGGTTGGTCGAATGAGGTGGGCTTGAATTCCCTGTCACTGTTACACCATTTTCACCTGTCCCAGAACGCAAAGGTTAGCTCGTTTTTCATAACTATATTTTAAATGATTCTATATAACCTTGAAGAGAATCATATTTCATCCTAACTTCACTATGATGAGATGGGTTTTGAAACCTAAATTCAATATGTTATTCATCTTTAAATCCAGGTTAATATCAAAAGTGGTTTGACATATATGTACCCTAAAAGTATAATGAGTAATATATTATGATTATTAATATTGAGTTGTGATGTATGTTAAGCTTATCCATTTTATATAAATATTTTATTTTAGTTATTCTATGTTATTTCATACACTTTTATTAATAAATAGTGGTTAAGGGTGTTTGGTGACCACCTACTACAAATATCGAACTCAAACCTTGTAAAAACCTCATATGGCATGTGTTCAGATCATTTTATCTTTAGAAAAAGATGAAAAAAATCTCTATTCATGGGATTTTGTTTCATAGAGATTTGGGATCATGGGTGAAGAATTTTGAACATTTGGATAGTTTGATTGGTTACAAATGAAATTTTCCCTTTAGTGTTTGTATAGGGAATTCAATTTAATATATCCATCATTTTTGCCCCTAAGGGAATATATGGAACCTTCCTTTATATTTAACTATTTAAATATCATTTAGTCATATTTTGGTTAATGATATTTTTTTCATTGGATGAAAATATTTTGTATTTAGGTTTTTATAGTTACTATTTTTTTCATTTATTGGGATGACTACCGAATATGTACTTAATGGTAAATATCAATACATTATGTTGTTATTTAAGAAATTATTAGGGGTTATACATGAATTTAACTATAACTCACTCATGTAAAATTATATTACTGAAGGGTAAAACCCATATATCACTTGACCAATACCAATTACCTATAATTTACGCTAGCCTTTAGTAATCAAGTGGCGTACCTTAGGTTTTCTAAGGACCCAACTTGATATTATTCATGTTATCAAGCCAGAATTATTAAAATATAAGTTTTGAAGGTAATATTTTGATGTAACATATTAATGATTATTCCCTATTTATTAATTGTTATCGATTTTCATATTTTTTATTTAATTTATATCCCTTTGAAATATTAAATTCAAAGGATAATTTTCTTAAATTGGTCTTGATACTCATTTGCAAGAGGGTTAAATAGACCAATTACTTTGCATCATGTTATTTTGGTGTATATACAAATATTTTTTTTGAGAATAATGATTTTTAAAGCTAATATTGATTGATATATATCTGGGAATAGATATACAGAATCAATTTCAGGCATCTATTGATTGCTACACATTAAGATTACCTTATTCATCTTCATCCAATACTCTATATACCTTTTTTAGAGAGTGATACCTATAAAATATTCAGCCTTGGGTTGATTGAAATTTGGTAAAATTCATCCTTAATGAAATAAATATTCTTATTCTTGGGATAATGAAGCATATGGGAGAATTATGTTTTGTATATTGTGATAGATCACTACCTTTATGATATCATTTTTTACTTTTTTAGATATCTTCTTAACTAGAGGTGGAATTTACCATCATAATCTTTTAGGATTTGGACCTATTTACATTACATTGAACTTAAATGTAGCATATTAATTAATGTAATTGAAGATATAAATGGGAAGTTGGTGGGTAAAGTACACGTTTAGATGATAAAATCTCTTTAAGGTGATCTGTTTGTCCACGTTAAATAGGTTGATAGAAATCTATACCACTAAAAAGAAAATCATAAGTTTAATCAAATCTTAATTTGAAAATACTACCTTTTAAATAAAATCAAATATCTCATGATCTATTAAAGGAGGTGAAATGGATATCTATGATCTACCTTAATTTATCAAGAAATCTTCTAGAGATGGGAAAGAATAAATAAATAAATAATAATTAGTTAGAAACATAATGATATTATTTAATGTTTATTATGATGATTTTTTTGATTAACTAAATCACCAATAGAGTTAATGGATTTTAAATATTGTATTTTTCATCCAATTATTGAATTATTTATTATATACCTTGTACTAAGAATCTTTGATTATTATAAATTCTTATATGAGCATGATCAACATCTCTATAATGTCTTGAAGGTTATGTGAGGACATTATCTATATAATATACTACTCAAATTATTATTCTAGATATAGGAATATAAATTCTATTATCATATAATTTTGAAATAGAGAATATTTTTTTATCATGACAAAATGGAGATATCCATATCTTATATATTTCCCTTTAATGTATTTTCGATTTTGATTATTCTATGATTTTATAGAAATTAAAGTAGCTTCACATGAATCTTTTTAGGGTAGATCCTCAAGTGAATGCTTTGATTAAGAAAAGGATAAAATTTTTGTAGTCAAATTAATATGAAGCATACTTTCAGTCATTGAAGATAAAGTTATCCAAAACTATTATTTTACCATAACTCAACCATGTGAGGGTTTTAAATGGTAGTATAATGCATCCTCATTCAAATTAGTTGTGTTATTATGAAGTAAAATTAGTTTTTAACTTACGATTAAATGAAACACTATCCCTGAAAATGAAATTATCTTACCCAAGTCTTTAAATTGTCCACAATTGAATATGAATTAATGTGTTAGGGAAATTCTCCATTTGGCGATCAATTCATAGTGTATATAGAAAATTTTAGAGTTAATACATATTCTCATTATAGGAATTATATTTTAAAGAGTGTTACTAGGTGGAATACATTCAATAATTTAAATTTTTTGATTCAATACAGTCACAATAAGTGAAATTTCATTACTGATACCCTTAGACAGAATGCCAATTTTCAAAAGGCCCTGGAAGTTAATGAAAAATTAAAACAAGTTGTCTTATTTCCAAGATCCATATAGATGTGGTAGATAATTAGAGAGGAATTTATCTCAACCAAATCGATCATTCATCATCTATCTTGAATGGAATCATGGACTCCTAGATTTTTTATCCTAATTATATTATAGTTAAAGAGAGACATGATGATTCAATGATTCTCTTGGATCATTAAAATACTTCCATTCATTTATAAATATATATATATACATATGGAAGGCTCATGTTATCATTATGTGTGATATATAATGTGATGAAGGAGTATCGTTTTTCTAGGAGGGTTATGTACCCTCAAATCATGATGATTCCCTAATAAATCTATCTCAGTTTTGTGTGTGTTGGGAATAATGAAGATAACATAGGATTCCATTGTAGATTCTTTATATATCACTAGGAATTCTAATAACATCAATCAATTTTAATTATAATTAAATGGATTCATTTAATCATGTAGAAATGTGATAAAATAATGAGGTATTTCATGACCAATTTCCCCAGATCTACTATGGGGAACAATGATGTTTAGATAATAATGGGCCATCAATCTAAGATAAGTCATGTTTTATCATTACAGAATCCTTTTCAACTGTTGGAATTTAAAATATTTACTTTATAGGGATAGTAATTATTCATGGTGCACCACAAAATGTAACCACTAATAGGGATATAAGGTTTATGTGTTAGTTCTAAAAATGAAATTATTAAGAATTTGTCTCTCCTATTGAAATGAGTACCTTCATTCGTCCAAAAGTTGATAAAATGCCTAACGTATACTAAGATATTAGAGAATATATTTCAATTTTCTCTTCTCAATTTCTATGTCTAGATAAGGGAACTTTTTTATCATGTATTTTTTATGTAATAATGGATATTAAACATCTTTCTAGATGGACCCTTATGAAGAACTGTGTAGAAGTCCATGTCATTATCCTCACTCAAGCGAAGAGATTTTCTAATATTCAATAATCGGTCTTATTATTATCTACAACACAATAGATGATTTTAAAATAATTACAAAACATCTCAAAACTATTTAATGTAAAAATTTTCATATACCAACAATTAGTAGATACCTATGGAAGTTATGGTCTTCTGCCACATATTCCCATGGGATTCACTAAAATTGATTCACTAATTAATGGTCAAACCAAGAATGGTATCCAAGATATTTTTAAGGATTTATATATCATTGGGAAAGTTATGAAAATTATATATTAGTTGTACTTTCTATTGAAATTAAATACCATTCACAACACCCATTATTTATCCCAATTGAAGGAGGTATGTACCTTACCTATCACATGTGATAGGATATGATGAGATAGAGATAAAACCTATAACATATTACATATAGTATCATATCTGTATCAGGGATAAGAGTAATAAAGTGATATGGGGAATAATTATCCCACTTATTCATGATAGGTGGAATCATAGAAAACCCCAAGAAGAGGCATGGTAGTGGGTGGCCCTGAAGAATATAGAATGGCTTGATTTATTCCCTAAAGAAGTTAATTTATTCTTCAAAAATATGATAAGCTTAAAGGTATATAGTTTATAATGAAGTAGTCAACTTCAAGTGAAGTACTTCTTCAATTCAACATTTAAATACCATTTTATTCTTATTTTTGGTTGATGAAGAGTTATAGAGAAGATAAAATAGTTTTGAGGAAGGGGAAGGAAGAGGGGAAAACCCCCTTTGGTTTGGCAATGACTAGGTAAATAATGGCCCTTGATTGGGTACCATGTGTGGAATAAGTGGGACAGATGATTCTATTTTAAACCATTGGGTATGTAGAGAATTCAAGTGGGAACTTAATAAGTATTTAGAAATAAATCTCTTAATAATGAAAATTTTATCAATTTATCCCCAAACAATATCCAAAAACCTTGGGGCCTTAGTACTCCCAAATCATTTAATCCCATTTCACCATTTCCCAATATCTCTTTCTTTTCTCTTGTTCTATTTATGTGTGACCATCATTCTTTAATCCTATTTCTCTCTATTATTAATAGAATATTGTTATTGTCAAGGTAAATCTAGGGAACTATTTTGATTCTATCTACTTATTTTTTATATAGTAGTGAGTTTAATCTCTCAATCTATTACTATAGGTCATTTATGATACATTTAATTTTTATGGTATGGCTAATTTTTAGTACATAGATCGGGTGTATCATGGGTAATACCATGGGTTCTAATTAATATTATGTTCATTCTAATCACAATATCATAAACCCTTACCCCACCACTTATCATAGGCTGATATTATTGGTTTTGGTGTCATAATCATTTATATTATACCTCAAAAAAGATTCTATATTTATTTATTAAGGACTACCCCATCTTATTTCTCATAATACAGAAGGGTTAAGTTGAAATGAGTATACAATTGTGTGGATTTAGTTAAAAATTAACAATTTTAATAATAAAGGAATTATTAAATTTTTATATATTTTAAGAACTATTTAAAAAAAATTAACTTTATAATAATTTTTTGGGATGCCTTGGGTTCTATTTATCTTCTTTTTTCCATCATATGATCACTATATTTTTTAACACCATCAAATGATTTATTATTTCCATATTTTTATTAGAGTACTTTAAGGCTAATATATATTGGATCTTTAAAGTGTTTTAAGCATTCCACTACATATTACTTTCTTAAGATATAATATAAATTCATTCATGAAACTTGATTTTTGGTAGATATGTGAGAAGGGGTATTAAGATTCTGAATATTTATTTTAGGTAGGATTAACTTGATTTCATATATGATAATTGGTTTGGTATCCCATTGGCCTATCTTTTTATACCCCTTACCCTATTTTGTGGGATAGGATTAGGCCCTAACTTGGTATACTGTTTTCCTAATCCAATAATATAGGATTATTCCAATATATTATATATATATCCACCTAGATGGGATGAGTTGAAAGATTAACCTACCCCCAACAAGTTTTCGATACCATAATTATCCAAAAAATATGTATATAAAGTCATGTAAAATCAATGTATAGTAAGTTATTTTCTCATGTCATGAATGCTCTGATCTAAAGTATTTCAAGCATGTTATTTTATTTTTTATTACTAACAATCTATCCATTATTTATTTTCCACATGAATATGGTCATATCATAGGTAAATATTGGTGGGGTGGAGACAACATACTATGTCTTATTTCTCATTCCCTATGCTAGACTATTTGGAATGCAAGTTGATATCACTATGCATGATATAGGTATGGGTAAAGCAGAGGGACACCAGGTGTAGTAACCCATGGAGTCTATACTTAGGATGAAAATTTTAAATAAATTTTATAATCCATACTACTTTGAAATTAAGAGACTTAGTATGTCATTTTTCAATGGAGTTTCCACTCATGAACTCCGATTATTTTATTCTTTGGTCTAGGTTTGGTTGTCCCATTTTGTGAATAGTCAATTTTTATTTGATTTTAAACGGTTATAGTTCTTTTTTAAGTTTTTGGTCCTAGTTTGGTATGAATTTATATAACATATAGGTAATTTGTCTTCAATTTTTATGCGCTATAATTAATGATAAAACCCATATAAAATACAAAATATTTTACGCATAGACATCTATTTTCCATAAGCGCATTTTTGATCTTTCATTATGGAATAATTAGCTAATATTTAGTTTATAATTGTGTAAAACCACAACAAATTGACTTTACTCAACTCTAGATATTTAGAACAATATTTTTTGATTAGGAGGTGCATCTGAGGTGTTATGGTGGTATATCGTTGTGTTGTTCATGTATTCGTGCCATAAAGATTATATTAGGGATACCCAAAACTCAACATCTTCCAAATTCATTCCAAGAGAAGAGTATATATGATTAATATATTAATTTATTCCATCTAAATATTTATGAATTTTTTTAATATTGTCTACTTATTTATACCTTAATAGATGATAATAGATTTCATATTCTACCTAGACCACAACTTCATTAAGATTTTAGAGAATAAGAATTTTAGGGAGAATGTCTTCATGATTTTTCGAATTAATACATTTCTTGCAAGTTATTATAGTATATCATAATTTTTTTATTAATTGATAATATATATATATTATATAATAAATTAAGTTCTAATACATTTTGATAGAAACATGAGCCATGAGATATGTGTAGTTACCATCTGCTATCTTCTAGAAAATTTCCATACCTGAAAATCCACACCATAAGAAATGGACCTCATAAAATAACCTTATACTAGATGACCTGTGGTCTTTAAAATTATATTTTAAACAGAGTGGTGTATTTCATCATTTATTTTCTCTTAGTGGAATTACTTTAGGACCTCATCTTATTACCCAAAACTACATGACACCATAGTCCTATTGACATTAAATTTAAAAGAATGATATGATGTCACCCACATGACCTTATATTATATGGTATATCATTCTTCCTATGTTATGATTAACCATATAGAGTCTTCCTTATCTAATAACCACAAAATAAAAATACATTATCCTCATATCATGATTATAATATGAAAAATACAATTATATCAGGGTTTTCTTATTCATTAATCTTCCATAAATTATGTCATTTTTACAAAAATACCCTTCCCCACAATGAGACTATAACTATAAAGTATTCTATTATTTTGGAATATTATAATTCATTCAACCTAAATTACAACTTGGATTATCGAGGCACCATTTTTTTTATGTGCATTAATAGAAGGATAATAATTTTATCTAAACATGTTTCCTTAATATAGCTGAAATGAATAACTTTCTATGAGATACAATGTAAATACATACGGAAATTTTAATGTCCAAGAGGATAATTATCCCAATTCCATAGACCAACATCTAATGTGGTAGTGATGACTTTTCCATTAAAAATAGTTAGCCATACGCACCATGCATAATTATTTTCCCAAGATTTTGACATATCAAGACATGGTTCACCTATTTTATCTTCCCCATATTATATACGATTCAAAATACATCTAGTTATCATTATATCATTCATCACTCACATTATTGAGGTAAACTACCATATAATTAATGTTTAGAGTTTATTTTCATCATATAAATCTTGTTAGGGATCACATCATGAACTCTCCACCAATTAATCAAGGTGAATTATACCAATGACTAAATCTATATATAATATTACAAAAAATAAGACAATTCATTCCCATATCACTGAATATAAACTATGAAAAATCAAATATTAGTTGTGGTATAATAAACTGAATGTTTCATAAATATTTATCTCATCTTTTTAGAAGAATATTCAATACATAATATTATGATACATAGAATAACCTGAAATTAATAGTGTCTTTGGAAACATACAGACATAAAACTGGTTTAAAAAATATCTACATCTTCTACCACTTAGTTCTTCAAAAACTACCACCCTTTGAAATCCCACTTTACCATCACATCAGTGTGTTTAATTCTCAATTAATATCTTCAAGTTTTGGGAAAATAAGTTTAAAAAATATATTAAAAAACCTATTATAATAATTATAATAATTATATAGTAATTTATACTTATATTTTTACTATATTGAATAGTAAAGATGGTAAAAATTATTTACCACGGTTAAGATAATAATGGGGTTATCAGGGGTTAAACTAAAAAGATAATGATTAAAATTCAATTTTTTTTCCAAATCCATTTTAGGGGAATATTTTGACCTTATAACATATTATATAATATAATGATCCATTTTTAACTTTTTAGAATATGATAAATGTTTTCACACTTTATTCTTTTCAAACAAACCAAGTGTTTCCTCTCCGCCAATTATAAAAGAAAACCCTCTACTATCCTCTACAAACTTACAAAAACCTATGGATTAACCAATAACTAACCAAATACAATATTTATGTCCATAATCACATCCTATAATCCTTATTTTGATCATAAATCTACCTGTTTAATGGTTTTGGTGCAAACCTCAAGAGGTACCCGAAGAAGAGGTAACATTCTTCAATGAGAATTTATATTTTATTTATTCTTAAACCTCAATAAAATATTCTTATATTATGATGATATAAGAAAACTAGTATATACCATATAATGAGATTCTAGTATGTTATTTTTATAACCTATATACAAATACTATTTTATTAATTTAGATATAAAATTATCATTCGTTTGTATAATAGATTACCGCATCACAAACTAGTGTTATTCATTTTTCATAACCACCTCTCATAACTAGATATAGTAATGTATTTATTTTTTATATATTATATATATTATGTTACTATTATTATGTAATTATTATACCACATATAGATTCTTAATTACTATTCTTTGGGATTATGATAACTTCACTCATTTGTAAATCAGACTACCACCTCACGAAGCGATGTGATTATTTTTCAATTCACACGAAAAATAATAAGGATTATTTTAATCATAATATGTGATATATTTGAAATAAAATTATTTTTGGAATGAAAATATATCATTTAACATTTTTTATTTATTTTAATCTAACAAGAAAATGGAAATAACATTCATGTGTACGCATGACCTGCCATCTCTGTTAAAGGTGTATTTTATTTTCTATGTCAAAAATTTATTGACTACTCTAAATAAATATATAATAAATATATATTATATTCAAATAAGGGATAAAATTATTGATATTATGGAACCATGATCAATGTAATAGGACCAAAAAACAATAAATCAAAAAATAAATGAAAAACAAAGTAGTTACTACTTGAAACATGACTTTAACATGTAATTGTTAATAAATAGGTAAAAAATATAATATGTAAAAATATATGGTATGATATATATATATTTATTTTTATTTAATATATTTATAATAAAATTATATATTTTTTATTTTGGTTGTTTTAAGATGTATGAATGATGTGGCGGCTTATGGTAAGAGATTTCTGTTTTTCTTTTTTACTTCTCTAAGACACATTGCATATTCACCACCTATTTATTTTATGTAGTGTATATAATTAACATGAAGGTATATTATGATTATTTTTCTAAAAATTATGGTTAATTACATATCTATTTTATGATATCTCTTTTGTGTGGATTTTGTTTCAAAATTCACCAAAAAAGTCAGGAAATTTTTTCTCAATTTGTTTTCTTTGAGAAAAATGTTATTTTATGCACCAATATTAATTTATGAGTGTATATATATTCCTTTTGAAATTTAATATCACAAATTTATTTATTATTATGATATTTTATGTATAATTTTACGTAATTTCTTCATCGGGTTTATGATAAAACGTTACCAATGTGGTAGGGGTTTTATGGTACAATATCATTATTTATCAGGATTGTTGATGATTATACTTTCAATGAAGAAATATTCTGAATTATATCTCAAGAAACTAATTTAATTTATTCTCTTACGGTTATTTATGAAGAAAACATGTTTCCATTCATTTTCCTCTTTGTACTCAAGAGTCAGAAGAATTATTTTTGGAAAAAAGTCTTTTTTATTTCTCTCTTTGGCCAAAAACGTATATTCTTCCATATCCATGTTTCCTATAAATGTTTTCAATTTTTTATAAATTACCCAATTATTTATTAAAATAAAATTTTAATTATGTTTTAATTTTTATAAAATATATTGAAATGAATCTTTATGTCATTTTCCAAATAATCCGCCTTTGGATTGTACACAAAATTTGAAAGGAATCATTGTTTTCACGTGTATGGTATGAAAAGATTTTACCACCATCATGACCATTACTTTATTTGAATATTAAATTATAATATTTCATGTTTATTTTAAATTAAAATGACTTCCACAAATTTTTAGTAATTTATATTTTTAAAAAGTATATTTTCAATGAAATAATATTTTCCCCAAGAAATGTATCATGTGATTTGTCATTTAAAATCACTTTCCATATAATATGGCATACTTTGATGTTTCTTATGCTTGAATGGGAATATGATCCAAGGATACCATTATCATTATTTTTATTAATTTTTTATATTTATGATTAAAAAATATTTATGAAACCCATTTCTATTGTATGGGTAATACTATGGAATGTTTTTTGAAACTCGCTTCATTTTCTATTGGTTATGCTGTGTTGAAATGATTATGAAACTTGTTTCTTTTCCATAGGTTACATTGCGATTAAATGATTATCAATACAATTTATTTTCTAGGGTTTCAATTTGATTAATTTTTTATGTTATTGTGGAACATGTATGTTTGATTTTCATTATATGACGTTTGGGAACTATATCTCCATCTAATGAAATGAGTAAAGACTAAAATATCATGAAATAAAAAAGATTGGAATGGGGAGTGAAACCAGATCAGTAAGAGAATATTTCCACTATGATAGTCTTGATTTTGAACCTTGACCACTATGATGGTTTGAGGATTGAAACCATTATAATATGATAGTCTTGTAAATGATCCTTAAACTACAATGAAAACAATTTTTATACTTATAAGTCATCCAAGAATCTATTCCCTATGCCAATGTAATGTTATCATGGTTAATGGTATTTTATTCTATTATGATTAATGTCTCATTAAATTCTAATATTTATTAAACGAATCATGTTTATGATATATGATATTTAGGGTATGGTTTTCAAATTTTATTTTATTGTTTTGGAACCCTTATACTGACGATTTGTTGATATCTCCCTTGTTTACCCATACTAATAATATGAGATCACAATTTATAATGTCTCCTTTTCAAAGGTAATGATGAAAGGTATTATGTATGATATGTATAATAAGGGTTATAGTTACTATGAACATAGTGGGAGATGATGTCGCTCAATTATTGACCAGTTTTTTTGTGTCCATGTTTCTGAAGGAACTATGCAACTATGATCCTTAGAAATGTGTTTGTGTAATGTAATGAATATTCATATAAATAGATGTAATATATATGTTTGAGACGTTTTTGGACTATATAGTTGGTATCATAGGATATGTTTTGATAACCTACGGAAAATTGGATGAGACAATATTAGTAACATCCATATGGATTATGTCAGAGTATAGGTAAATGTATTAATATTTTGTAAAGGATAGAGGGAGTGGTTTCAACGAATTTTCCCCCAAATATAGATACTACAATTTGATGTGTCTTTAAGAAATAGGTCCCTAGTTTTAATAAATTTAGAAAGCCTTTATTGAGCTTGACTCAATCTTCACGTGGTGCTCAATAACAGGGTTTGCTGCACACATATTTTGACACTCCCAGGGGATATGATTTGGAAATTCAAAAAACTATTTATGAACCATCATGAAGGGTTTATATATATGATGACTATGAATTACATTGGAAAAATATAAGGTGTCATAGATTTATATGAATTTTTCATTTCTTAAACATCATATAAGTGATTTTCAGGATTATATGTTTCCCTACTATGATTATTGTTGCTTTAACTATGATTTTTTAGTTTCAGTAAGTGGATTTAACCTAAAGTAATAGTATTAATGCTATGTGTGATGATAAATGAAATGATTTTCCTTCTAAGAAGCCATTTTAAGGGATTTTAATGAGAAATATCATTTTAATGTCACACAACTTTTACAAACCATGAATCATATGATCTTCTAAATAATAAAATAAGGGAAAAATGTTATGTTGAGTCATTCATGAGGAAAGTTTTACATAACTTCATTGGTTCTATTGATCCATTAGTTAGAGATAAATTAATTAATAATGAGAAAAAGTTATTTTCCAATTTTCAGTGTTGAGAACACGAATAAGTCATTTTTTTGTATTGTTTTACGGTGTAGTGGAACAATAGTGGACTCTCATCAAGAATATAGGGGAACATGTTGAAAATGGATATATGGAGTGGGATTTGTTTAATATATTATTTTTCAATATTTAATTCCCTTGTATTTTTCATACAAAATAAGAGAAGTAAATCCTTGATATAAAGAAGATGAAATATGAATCTATTGGTACCTACGAGGGATATTTTTTAATGCTTATTATTATAGAATTATCATCCAACATGAAAGTAATATTGAACAATTCATAAGTGGATTAAAAAACTATTTGAAATAATTTATCCATAATGAAATTCATTACATTTTAAGAAATCATTCAATGTTCTCACAAGGTGGAAATGAATAACAGAGGGACCCATAAAACTCATTGTTGTAATAAGAAATGGAATATGAAGTTCAAAGGAAACATTAAAAACTATTGAGAGGAGAAGATGATCCTTCTTTCATGCTTTAAGTGTGGAAAGAGACAAAGAGTAAATTTTCATAAGGGTAGTGGTAAATTTTTTAAGTATGGAAGGGATGGTCATCAGGAAATTGAATGTCAAAGTGATTTAAAGAAGTTTTCTATTGATTCACAAATAAAAAAAGCTCTATGTAATGAACCACAAAAAATCTATTGTTTCAAATTTAAGGAGTATAGAAACTATGCTAACAAGTGCCCAAATACAATGGTTAATGATGACTATTTATGCCAACAACATATTAAGATGAGATACCAGGGGAAATATCATTGGATTACTATTTCTAACAATGAGTGAGTTAAAGTTATAGTTAAATGTACACATACCATCCAATCTAGAAATGATAACAGGTTATTTAACTTGAGATATACTATTTATTTTATATTTAATTAATTTTATATGGGTATGAAGATTCCACCCACATAGTTTGATGTAGAATTAGTATTAAAAATACATAATGGTATGATGATCAAATCTCAATAATATTATTATTGTATGATTGATGTTTATGGGAATGTTATTCCTAAAAATATTGTTACTCTTCCTCTAGTTGAATTTGATGTTATCTTAGGCATGGTTTGGATTTCTATAAAAAATTATGACATCAATTGTCAAGGAAGGGTAGTCATATTTGATATTCCATCCTATATATGACCATATATCAACATAATGATAAGTTTGAAATTTTGATATAGATCATATCCATTTCATGGGTATTGTTTCCAATTCATAATGGGTTCTTATCTCAAATGGTTGGAGAGAAACTCAACATTGTTGATATGCATATTGTGTGGATATTTTTTGATGTCTTTCCAAAAGAGTTGCCTAACGTTCCACAAAATGTGAAGTTGAGTTCTCAATAGAACTCATACCTATTTCCATTCCAATTGTAAATAGTCCTTATATAATGAACCTGATTGAGTTGTAGGAAATGAATAAGAAACTTTAGGAGAACCTTGAAAAGTGATTCACTCATCCAAGGGTGTCACATTGGGGTGAACATATTCTTTTTTTTCAAAATAAATATGGATCAATGTGACTTTAAATTTACTATCAGGACTTGCATAATATCAAGATCACGAACAAGTACCCACTAACCTGTATTGATGAACTATCTGAAATACTATATGGAGAAAAACACATTTATAATATTTATATTAATTTGGGATATCATCAATTTAGGATCAATTAGGAGGATATACCCAAGACAACATTCCATACAAGGTATGGACGCTCTGAATATATAGTGATTCCATTTGGTATTACTAATTACCATACTATCTTAATGAATTTAATGAATAGAGTTTTTAGATATTACCCTGACCAGTTTTTTCTAATATTTACTTATGATGTTCTTTTTTATTTAATGTGAAAGGAAGAGTATGAATATCAGTATAAAATTATCCTTAGGACCCTAAGGAAGGAGAGAATATATTCAAAATTTATAGTGTTAATTTTGGCTGAAAAATGTTTCAATTTTGGGTTATATAATATTAAGAGAGGGTATATATGCAGATCCATCAAAGACATAGGCTATTGAATGTTAGACCAGACTAACCACAATGACTGACACTGGTAAAAAAAATTGTTTTAAACTTCGGTTTTTAATCGATGTTGAATTCTTTGGCATAAAAAATATGACTTTTGACATCAGTTTTGTAAACTAACTCCAAAAAAAGAATTTACATTTGTTATTTGTTTCATTTTATTAGAAAAAATGATGCAAAAAATACCCATTGAGACCATTTTTGGTATTGGTTTCTTTAAAAACTAATGCAAAAAAGTAACGGAATTATTTTTAGAATCTCTTTTTTGAAAAACCAATGGCAAAATTTTTGTTTTCTTAAATTTTTATATCATTTTCTAATATTTGATTTTAATGGTTGTGGAGATAAAACTATGTTACGAGCCAATTTTTTTTTACTTTTGGAAGTTGAAATTCTCAATGTTTTGATAGATACAACTTGTTTCAATGAATGTATAAGAAACATGAATGAAAATTATATATACAAAATTAAATTAAATAAACTTAATATATTGAACATATTTTAATTATTTTAGGAGTTTTTGTCAATATGATATGGTTTTTATCATCATACCTCTTAGATTTAGTGTAAAAATTATGAGACAACAAAAATTATAATCAATAGTGAATGTTTTACATTTATTGGTAAATCTTAACCTGATTTTTTATATTTTTAACCAGATTATAAGAATAAATAATATTTATAATCAGTATTAATGAGTTGTTTAGAAATAACGAAAACTAATATCAATTAAATGAAATGATTAGAATGAGATTTATATACAATAGAGACAAATATTTTAAATGAATGTTTATTAAAATAATGGTGGGATTTTAAAAATTGAAATGCATATTGTGAAAAAAATTTAAATACCATTCCTTCATATTTTAGAATACTTTTATAAATTAGTTTTGTTTAAAAAAAATTCAATAGAGGATTTAAATTGGTTTTTTGGTGTTGATTTTTTACAAAATCGATGCAAAAAATGCCCATCAATATCATTTTTAGCGTCGACTTATAAATAAACTGATGCCCAAATGTAAAATAAAAATTATTTATGATGCCAATTTCTAAAAAACTATGCCAATAATTAAATTTTTTACAGTGGTTTAGATAATTTCTTATTTTCCACTTCGTGGAGCTAAAATAGAGTTACAGATTAAAAGTTATGGCTTTCGAAAGTTGGAATCCTTTAATACTTCTCTTAGAGAAGTTCAACTTCTGACATCTATAAATATTAATCCGTAACTCAATTTTATCTCAACAACTAGTCAAATCGGATCTTAGGATATTATATAAAATAAAGTAAAAAAATTCTAAATGTTGGAATTTGTTTTTTTAAAAATAGATGCCAAAAATAGTTTTTTTAAAATTTTGGAGTGTTTAAAAAAATGAAACCAAAAATAAGTTTTTTATGTATTATCTTTAGTTTTTTCACAACCGATTCTAGAAATAATACAAATGGGTATTTTTGGTATTAGTTTTTTTGAAAATATTTACCAATAAATCTCCACAAATATATATTTTTTCGGTTTATAAGAAATATACGTCTTACTTTGGACGTTAAAGACCATTTTTCAACTAGTGATGTCTACAACTATTTTTCATAAGTAAAAAAAATCAAAATATTTTATAATGACATGATGCAATGATTTTTACTAAACATATATTAGTTAAATAAAATAAATTTTCTATAAATAAATTTTTTTTTATACGTTGGAAAAAATTTATTTTTTCTGTTTTGGTTTAAAATATTAGTTTTAGTTGTTTCTGAATGATTGAAAAATCATAATATGTGAATTAAAAATTGTTTTTAATTTATTGATGTTAAAATCACCATTAATATGTTTTCTCTTTCCATTCATGTTTGGTGTTCTTAATATTTGTTTTTATCCTACTTGGTGAAATTATTAGTGTAAAATAAAGATCATTTATTGTTAAAATATTTTGTACTTAAGTTCTAAATACAGTTTTAAACCATAGTAACCTGTAGAGACATCTGATTTGGTTAGTGATATTTCACTCATGAATAATTAATATTGAAAATTAACTTTTTTGGAGTTATAAACTTATATTTTTTATGTGGGTAGAGGTCCTTTCCTAATTATAAATCTATTCACTTGAAACCCAGTGGACTAACAATAGAAATGGTAGTTATTTAATTGTTTTAGAATAAATGATGAAGCGTGGGTATCATGATTACTATTTATTATATTCATTCCTCTTTGATTCATTAATCATGTTATTAATGTGATCATGAATTTCCACCACTTATTACACGAGACATAAGTTAATGATCCACAATTAACTTACGTTAATAGATTATATTTGAAGTGATTTGATTATATAGTTAACTAAATGGGATGAAATAATAAAATTTTATACATTTTAATTATAATAATAAGGTTACCAAGAAATTAAAACATTTTTTTTAAAAGAAATCCTATATTTTCTTCATTCCAAAACATGTGAGACTTAATTTTTAGTTTTTTATAAAACCACTATATTTTAATTTGGTTTGATGGGACTTAAATATTTCAAAACCCTAGTAATTACTATGCTTTTTCAAGGTATTATTATTTAAATCATCCATTAATGAACATTAAGTCTTAAACGGAATAATTTTTTGGTTAAAAAATGGATTATGTTAAAAAATTCTTTTAACGAAATTCTATATTTGAATTGAGATTTTAGTTCAAAACACATTCCTTATTTATTGGTTTTCCTGGATTACCATGGGAAAGTGCTAATTGTGATGGATAGAATCATTTATCTTTTACTTAATATTTTTGTTTGTATACTAGTTTCTGACAATGCTTGAGTTAATGACTCAAAAATCATATACTGAAACCCAAAAACTGAACAAAAAAAATTCTAAATCCTCTACCAAAAACACTATATCTGAAACCCTAATACCCGAACTCTATGATAGATTGTCAAGCATCATTCAATCAAAATTTACTCCATATTGAGAATTTTTATAACATGGATTTAGAGTAATGTGAATAAAATTGTTGTCCATTGATTTATATTATATATGATATGATTCTTGTGTACTTGTCTCATTTCCATAATTTCAAAATTATAGATTTTACCAACTTATATTATATTGATATATAAAATAAGCTATGTATTGTTGATATGATATTGAATGAAACATGTTTAAACATGTTTATCCTTTATTTTATTAGTTATGATAGTTATTATAGATTCATTTTTTCTCAAGCTTGATTATTGGTGTAACACTCCATGATTTTAATATATATCATTCTTGTAAATAAATCTAATGTCTTCAATTTCGTGCTCCATATGCAGAAACAAACTAAACGAGCTACGACATATTAGATTAATATTGTCAAGAAAATTGTAATAATAATAAAACAATGAGTAAAAATATGATATTAAAAAATTTAATATGATTACATTAATGTATATAGAATTAATATTATTTAATATTTAAAATTATTTTCTATTATCAAATAAATGTTTAAAGTAATAATAACTTTAAATAAACAACATTTAAATTATTACTATGATAACATATAATATTTAAATATATTAACTAATATATTAAAATTCATTAGATTAGAAATTAGTATAATATAATATTGAGAACACATAAAATTTAAGAATTACAATTTTAAATAAAATTAATTTTTGTTTATGTTTTAAATTTTCATTTAAAAAATATATTTAAAATTTTTATAATTTATTTAGAAAATTAACTTTATTTTTTAATTCAATATTTCAATATTATCTTAATATAATTTTTTATACTTTTCTAAAATAATTGATTTACCAGAGAGTGATAAAAAATATAGTTTTGAATAAAATCTTAGAATTTATGATTATATAAAGAAGTATGTATAATCAATAAATAATATACATTTTTCATGAAAAAAATTTATTTATATAGTAAAAATATACATTTAAAAATACTATTGTGTGCTTTGAAAACAAATGTTTAACAACACAAGTAATATTTTCCAATAAAAGATACTATTTTTGTCATTTAATTTTAAATAAATATTATTTGTGTCAAATTATGTTTTTTATTTATTTGTAATAATATTGTTTTTTTAAAATAAACCCATTTATTTCCTAAAAATAAAATTCAATGATAAATTTTTTCTTCACATAAATTTTATGCTTAAAAATACACTTTTTCCAAAAACATGTTATTATGGGATAGATGAACCAATGTTAATATTATAATTTATAATAGAAATAAGTTTTAAATGATAAAATAGACTTTATATATGGGATTTTTATATAATAATTATTTAATAATTTCCATTTTTTTGATGGTTTTAAAATTAAATTACTAAATTAAAAGTTTGTTAATAAGATAATAATGAAAAAAATAAAACATTTAAGTGTAATGGACATAAAGAAAATTGTAATGATATATTTTTAAGGTATTTTAGATTATATATGTTCCCTAAATACTTTATTATCCTCATATAATTCTTATTGTTATGTGAAAGACAAGATCTCATTATACGAAGTCAAAATATTTAAAAAACATCCGTTTTCACCACTTATAAAAGGGGCCTCTCACCCCTCCATCAATACCACTCCCAAAATTCAATTTACTTTGTAAACTATACAAAATATCATTATTATATAACCCTTATTCATTTATTTAATCGTCAGGTCATAATATACTATCTTAATACCTATATTTCCATGGATCATTCAGGGGAAATTATATATTTTCAATAAGTGAAATTTTTTCCTAAATTCTTTTATTTTATTTCTTACCACCCAAATAAAATTTTATAAATCCTGTATAATTACATTAGTATTTTTCATATAAAATGTTTTATTATTCTAAGGTAATACATATTAACCTCATTTCACTATTTCTATTAATAAAAGTGAAACCTTCATTAACACGTTGTGTAGATTACCGCCTCCCGGAAAGGACGACTTTTGTTTTTATCACCACCACCTTTAGTAATGATTTATGAGGGTGAAATTGGATAATAAATTTTCAATATATAATATAATTATTAGTATGAAGAAAAAAAATTATAATCCACATTATTTCCCTCTCATTATTAGAGAATTGTAAAAGTTATCCATACATTGTGTGGACTACATTCTCTACAAAGGAACACATTTTGTTTTTTAACTATTGTATTTGTGATTTGTTATGATATATTTAAATATGATTAACCACATTAATGTAACTTAAAATATCATTTTTCTTCAATAATAATGATATTATTCTAAAATAAAATACTTACATAATTATAAGCATCCATTAATTATGGTATGATCATGTTTAAGTTAGTCTAATCAATTACTTGAATAATGGGATATAATAAATTATTGGATGACTATGACAACATAATTAATGATAAAGTATGATGTGAATATGTAAATAATTATACTATTTTGGTAATATTATAGAAACATTATTATAAAACTCGTTAATTATATACCACATTTAGTCAGTTAAAATCACTAAAACATGTCTATCTAGAATTTCTTCTGCAAGAACCCTAACCAATACACTAACATAATGACATTATATATTTTAAAACTAACATAAAACATCTTTTTAATATCCTTCTATGATACTATAATGATCATATTTTGGATAATAATGAAGAAAAACCCTAAAACTGTGAAACTAGTTTAAAAGAATCAATATTACTCACACCAGATATTGAAAATATATAAAAATAACTAATATAAATGTAGAGAGTATTTTAAAATTAAATTTTTAAAAGGATATATAAATTAATAAAGTTATTAAATTGATGATTATGATAATTATTTTTTTATAGTATATTCAAGAACTTTATTGGAATTTAAGAATTAATGTTTGGGTTTCCTATCTTGAATTTTTAACCATCGAGAGATATTCTCTTTTATAAACAATGACTTCGTTGGAATGGTGTAACTAATTCTTGATGAATTTATTTTAAGATATTATTTTAATTCACGGGGTTTTAAGATCCATGTAAATTCTAGTACTTAAATGCATTTTTAATTGAAACCAATGTTGTATGTTTTTTTAAATTAACTCCCTCAATTAAGTTATATGTTTTCCTCTTATAGTTATTTCTTCAAAGATTGTATTCTTCCACCTTTATATTTTATTTTTTGTATTTTATTTTATTGTATAGTGTAAAATTACTAATAAATTAATATCTTTTTCCTTGATAAAATTATATTCCCAAAAATTATATCACTGTTAAGAATAATTCCAATCTTCATTGACGACTTACCTACCTTATCCATAATTTCCGTTCCCTCTAATTTTCTCCTTTATAATCAAAAATTGAATTATTTATTATCTCACATGACATCTATGTTTTTCTTTAAATATTTTAAAATGGTATATTTATAATTTTTTATGATCTGAGTTTCCATTAGAGATATTTCAAAATATTATAATGAATTTCTATTCTTTTAAAAAGAATGTTTTATCATCCACATAATATTTTAGATTCTAACCATTATTTCTCTATTAATCCATTTATTGGTGATTATTTTTAATGAAATTTTTTTTCATATCATTTTTAGGTAACCTTTTTGAAACATTTTTTTCACTATTAAGGATCCATTATTGATGATTCTTTTCAAGAGTAAGAGTTTTAAATTTCTTTTTTCACATCACATTTATAAATGTTTTTTTTATTTTTTTCCAAGTTGAATTGGTGAAATTTAATTTTTAAATGTAATTATTTTTGAAAAATTTTAGCTTCATAATTTTTCGAGAAATTAAATTTCAAAGATACCATAACTTCTCTTTTTAAACAAAATATAGAATTGTTTTTATGAAACTTATTTTATGATTTTACCATTATATTAATCTTTATAATTAATGGATTTATTTCTATTGAAATTATTTTTAATGAATCCACTAATAATTATTATTATGTAATACTCATTTGGCGTGAATAATTTTTTGGTAAGAAATATTTTAATTCTTCTCATAAATTTTATTGATACAATCTTTAATTGTTTTGATACATAGATTTATTTCCATGGAATATTTATGATTTTATGGGTGATTTTTTCAAGTATAACATGTATTTATAGATAATTAACATTTTGGGTTTGATAAATACTTAAGACGGGTTGGTTTGGAAAAATAATTGTGAAAATTTTATTTTGATAAAACCATGAGACTAATTGGGTTTATTAAAGGCCTATAACTAATTGGTTGTTGATTTAAATCTCGAGATATAAGGATGTTAAGTGAGTTTATTTTGTGTGTTCACTATAGGAAGTGTTGAAATTTTTTTGTTCAAAATATGAAACTCAATTTTTTTTCAAAAATTTTATAACTTCCATTTTCTTACTTTTGTTTGAAAGTTAATTATTTTTATATATTTAAAGTTAATGTTATATATCCTTGGCACATTACACTGATTATTATCATTGGAACTTTTTTATTATCTACTGATTCTATAAACTTTTTAAATTGTATAAGTTTTATCACTTTAGATCACAAGTACATCTATTAAAACTTTTAAAATACTCATAACATTCCATATTTTTTATAATAAATTTCTCTCTATTCAAGTTTCTTCTTATAATAATGATATAACACATGATTAAATGTTCATGAGTTATTTACATATTTAGTATTCTAGATAACCTATTTCTTATGTTTATTTTTCCCCAAGAAACGTTTTACATGAATATATTGAGAAGAAAATTACATGTAGAGATTATTTGTGGGAGATGTTGAAGAAAAATTGAAATATTAGTATAGAGGAAGAAATATAATTGTTGGATTATAGAAACATGGAAGATAATCTTTAAAGGATATAAACCTTCTATACTTAGGATTATATAATTATTAAGAGTTATAATGTTTAATTTATGGTAATTTTGTTAATAAATTCATGTTTATCGCACTTTTTTTCAAAGATATTGTTTAAATAATTTTTTTGCATCATAAATGGGAGTGTAGGTCTATGGGGAAATCATTTGGAATCATATTATGGTTCAGTTTCTTTTTATGAATAGTTTTTTTATTTTATTTTGGTGATAGAAATTATAGAATATTAGTGAGAACCCTATAGATTGTTCTATGGGATAATTTAAATGTAGGATAACATCCCAATGTTCTGGTAAAGTTGAGATTGTGTGGTTCTCCTATAAATTACATCCCTATATAGATAATGTAAAATGAATGTGACTGTGAAATGGATGAACCTAGGGGAATCACCCTGAAAAAGTCCTGTTGAGAATCAACCCAATGTTTACTCTAGTTCATAATGAGTGGGCCCATGACTACACAAATTTCTTAACACCCCTTAAGTTTTCTACTATAAATAACATTTTCATTACCAAAAATTATAAGGGTGTTATTATGTTAAATAATTAAGTTAAGGAATATTAGAAAATAAATCCTAAAGAGACATTTAATTAACAATGAATAAATTATGTTAAACATAAAGCTAATGTAGAAATTCCATAGAGTAAAATATTATGAGGTTTAATTTATCATGTAATTATCATACAATAATCCTATTATGGGGTTAATTTTTCATTAGTAATTATTAAATATTTATAGTTTTAGAAATTGATGGATATAGTAGGAACCATGTTAATAATGGATATTAAAGACAACATAGTAATTTTTTAATGAGAAAAAATGGGATAGATTTGGGGGTTGAAATTTTTTTGGTCATGATCACCAAATGTTCTCGAGTTATGATTAATAACATGATTCATTCCAAATATTCAGACACACATATTCAATGATGGAATGTGTTTCAAAAAAGATTATGTGATGATGATGTTGAAAGAATGAAGACTCAACATCCAAAATGTCAAAAATTTCATATGCAACACCTCAGGTAATATATCAAGGGAATAAGAAAATAAAATTAACGTGTTGAAGAATTTTACATCAATCATGTGATAATGAAATATAAATATAGATTCCACCATATATAATGCAAGGTATTGGTAATGCAACTAAGGCATGATCCACATATAAATTCTCTAAATAAAAGGATTTTAGGTAATATGTAAACAAATACTCAAATACGAGGTCTAAAAAGGAATATTAGAATAAAAAACCTCATAAATCAAGGGAATATGGGAAACACTATACAATCAAACGTACTGAAGTGAATCATGATAATGATAGAAAAATTATCATATACACTATTGTTATTAAATAATTATTGGATTATTTTTTATGTTATCTTGAATGTTTTCTAAAAACAATCATAAAAAAATTATGTGATTTTATTATTGAATAAAACAACTTATTTTTTTGTATCCCTTGTCATAGTTTATAGGAATGTCCCTTGTGAAAATATTGTTATCCATCCTTTATGAGAATTTATTATGATTTTTTAAATGGATTGATGCCCTGTACTTAAATGAAAAATTACATTGAATAAATAAATAATATTTCCTATCAAACTATTATAGTCTATCAATGCATGGATGAGTATGAACACCATTTAGATGAAACATTATATAATGTTAGACTTTGAACTAAATAAATATAGAATCATGGCTCAAATGGATGGAGAACAACTCAGTGACATGAATAAGCCTATAATATGAAAAAAAATATTTGTTTTCAATATTCATAAGGATAATATCCCTCTATAAATTTTATCATGAATCATGTTTATATTTTAAAGACCCTTATATATTTTCATTAGTACAAGCTATTTAAAATTGTGAGGATGAAATTTATTAATTTATTGATGAATGAAATGATCAATTATGTTTCAGTTTATCTTTATCTTAACAAATCTAAAGTGTTTGATATAATGTTCCACATGAATCACCGAGAAAACTAGATGTAACATATTAGAAGAATATTATTAAGAAAATTAAGATAATAATAAAATATACAGCAAATAAAAAGATATTATATAACAAAAAGTGATTAAATTTGGAGGATATTTAATTAATATGATTTAATATTTAAAAGGTTTAGCTATTCTCAAATAATTTTTAAAGTATTAATGAAATTAATTCGAATACTTTTAATTGTTTAACATCATATTTTATTGTATTTAATTATATTAAATAATATATTAACTGTCTTTAAATATTTAATTAGTGTGAAATATTATTGAGAACACATGGTGTTTTTGAATTCCATTTTTCAATTAAATTTTTTTTCTAAATATTTAAAATTTCTTTTAAAAGGTAAATTATTAATTTTTTTTTAAATTTTATAAAAAATAAATTTATTTTCTATTTCCACATGTCAATATTAACCTATGGAGATTTTTTGAATCTTTTTAGAAATAAATGATTTTTGTTTTAATAGTGATAAATATTTTTTTATAAAACTCACAAAATTTCTGTCTATATCAAGAATTAATTATAACATAAAAACATATAAGACATTTTTCATAATAAAATTTGTATTTATGAATTATAAATATACATTTAAAAATACTATTATGGATTTATAAAACCAATTTTTCACAACTTAAGTACTGTTTTCCAATAAAAGAATCTATTTTTTTTTTAAATAAATATAATTTGGTAAAAATTATGTTTTTTCTAGCTTTGAAAAAAATAATTTTTTTTATAATAGACTGATTTAGGTCAAAAAAATCAAATAAATTATTAATTTCATCCTAAATGCGAATTTTAAGCATAAAAATACATTTTTTCTAAAAAATCATATTTATGAAATACATGCTAAAATTTGGTAATTATTTTTTGCTACAAAATGAAATTTTATCGAATAAAATGGATTTAATATTTGGAATCATTAGGTATAAATTATTTAATAAGATCCATTTTATTTTTTGGAATTATTTGTAGTGACTTGACTCCAGAATCCCGGACCCATTGTCTGCTTCCATTAAATTGACATGATTACAAGGAATAAAATCACGAAGGATCGAAGAGTTAAGTAGTGTTGGTAAAATAGAAACACACATGGGTCTTGTATTACAAAAAATACACTAATTAAAACAATTTTTTTTCATTTAATGATAATAACTCTATTCCATAAAGTTTATCCTTGCATATCATTCTTATTATACTTTTTGGATACCCGAGGAAATGGAATAAAATAAGGGTGAGATCAAATTCTCTATAGGGGTTAAGAATAATAAAAGTAATAATGAATAAATGACAATAATCATTATGGAATGGAAAAAAAACAAACATGCTATAAAACACATAAAATTAATGTATAAAAATTTTGGAAAGGTAAATAAATGAAAACACGTGCCATTTATAATAACTTCATAAGAAATAATCCATATGGTAAGGTAAGAAATTGAAAACACATGTCATTAAATAAATGAAATCATAATAAAATGCATCCATATATACATTGATGTAAAATCTCATAGATAAATAATAACTGTGTTAAAATGAAGGAAATTATTAATTATTGGATGTCCTATATTAGAAACATGAAAACGTATACCTTCATTACCTTTCATAAGAATGTTTAAAACTATTTGTAGAAACTTGTTTATGTTTTGAAACAAATTCTTTTCATTAGAACATGACAATGCATCAAGGGGATATATAAATTTCAGGTCTCACCCATCATTATATGTCCAAAGCATTCCTCATACCGTGTAATTGACTTAAACAATATTTTTATCAAATATTAATATTGAATAAATAAAATATATTTATAAATAGTACCTTAGAGAAGGATAAGTAATAACCAGAGTTGTTGAAATTTTCAAATGGAATTACTATTTAATTTTTATCAAGATATTTTCAAGGAAAAATCATTAATAATTTCAAAGTTTCCTATACCAATTTGAATCATTTGAATCATAATTACCCATTAATTAATTGAAATATATAATATCATGGGAATAAAAATATTATTGATATAAAATGTAAAAGAAAAACTTTACATAAAAATGATTTTTTGTTTAGTAGATTAACATATCCATTATAAATGATATGGGTAATTAGGGGAAATTCAGTGTCAAATAATAACCAGAAATTCAATATTTCAAAGGGAAATAACAAAGGAATCAATTATATGAATATCAATACTATCCTTGGACAAATAAATCAGAAAACATACACAGGAATAATATGTATGGTATTAATAAAAAATATCCCATGTGTTTTAAAATAAATAGATTCTTTCATTGATGAAATAAGAGAAAAAAATTAAAACAATTCTTGAAGAAAATGCCCTTTTATTCTAAAAAATGAATCAAATTTTTTTCCCTCAAAATCACTTTTTAAAAAATTACTTTAAAAATTAAAAATTTAAAGTTGAAATGGATTTTTTGATGAAATAACAGGGGTAAATCCATACATTTCGTTGAAGGAAAATAGAATATTTATTTTTCATGGTAAAAAGGTTAGAAAAATTTCTTATTCAGAAAGCAATAAGAAGATTAATTTGAAAACATTGGTAAGAGAAGAAAGGGTATATTTTATGTCAAAAAATATTTTATTAGGGTTAATTTTTTTAAACATTTTTATGAAAAATTGTATTTATAAAAAAGGTTCTCCTAATAAAGAGGGAAATAATTTCAGGTTTTATGAAAAACATTTTTAATACCAAAGAGTGGAAAAATGGTAATATAACATAAAAAAGGTCATGAATAACCAAAAGAGAAAAGAATGAAAGGGTTTCTCTAAAATATGATCAAATTATTTTCATTAATGTAAATTCATGTGTGAAAAGTATCAAATAAAAATATATTTTGAATTAAACTATAGAGAAGACCATAACATTGATGTTAAAGTCAACCAATGAATAGATTAAGTCTATCAAATATAAATTCCACATAAAATAATTTGAAATAATAAAATTATTGTTAATTATCATTACATAAAAAATGTTATAATATTAATGACTGTGAAGATTTAACACAACCCAATAAAAAGAAATTGTATTTTGAAATTCTTTTCCACTTAGTAATGCTTAATTATAATCCCCTTAGATGAAATAATTCAAATTAGAACTCAAAATATCATGGAGAATGAATCAATCATGATATTATATGTCAAAGATATAGTATGTACACTATATATAAAAAATTAGGTGAAAAAAATAAAATATGTCTCAAATAACGTAAATAAAATTGAAATTTTATTAAAATTATTATTGAGGAAAATAATTATTAGGCATTCCAATGTGTCCCATAAAACATTGAAAAATATAAATCATAAGACTCATGAAGGAATAACATTAAATTAAAGTTTTAAATAACATTAATATAAAGTTATTCATGATATAATAGGTCAAACAGATCATTATATATAGCACATAATGAAGTAAGTGGTGAAAATGACATTTATCACATAGATGAAAAAAATTAGATGAAAATCCCTTACATTGTTCTTACCTAGAGGTGAACGTCCTTTAAATTTTTGTATAATGGTTTTAAAAATGGTTATAAATTTTTACAAAACAATATTTCTATCTATAATATCAAATATTAACTTCTTACAATATCTTATTACTCCTTTGTTAGTAATATTTCATTATTTTCACTATTTTGAGTGTTAATTGCCTTGTTTTTTCGAGTATGTTTCCACTTGTTAGTTATTTTAACTATTACATATATCATTTTTTAAACATATAAAGAATTTTAAATATTATTTTATTATTATATATATTCAGCATACATGTTTTTAGAATAATCTATAATATTTGGATATAATTAATGAAATGCACCGTTTATGGAGACGATATACCACACATACACATGAACGTTATATTCAATTATTGTTTATATTAAAAAAATTAAAATTAAATTACATATAAGTATATTATAATTATTTAATCATATATATTTCTTATATGTCACATATTTTTAATTAAACCATCATCTTACATTCCATGTATAGTGTGAACGAATGACCTCGCCTTGATTGTGCAGTAGTCAACACTTCCACAAACAATGTTATCGTATTTATCAAAAATTTAAAGATTAAGGGTATGTGTTATATAAAAATAAAATAAGAATAAATACATTATAAATATCATATTTATCATATATATTCATAATTTATATAATAATTCCGAACCATGAACTGTGTAAAGTAAATATGAAAAACATTATTTTGTGTGGTGGTTGTTCGCCGTACACATAAACGCTAAGATCGTTACCC
The DNA here is from genome assembly GCA_963277665.1 of Viscum album. Classification (NCBI taxonomy): domain Eukaryota; kingdom Viridiplantae; phylum Streptophyta; class Magnoliopsida; order Santalales; family Viscaceae; genus Viscum; species Viscum album. The sequence goes on along the minus strand of OY728138.1, from coordinate 630,658,655 downwards.
ATTTTCTAGAAGTGTGTGGTAGATTAGTTGAAAAAATTATAATATAAATATCTCAAAACATTTATGATACTATTTTTATTATATAATAATGGAATAAGAAGAGTTTAGGGGGTGGGTAATGTAAATAAAATAAAAGAGATTAAGGAAAAATGTTACCCTTTCTTTGATAACTCCATTTGGTTTGCACAAAAGGTCATCCTTGTATGAATTTATTATCAAGTTTTGTCACGTATTATTCGTGTATGTATGTTTAATAGATATTTAGGTAGGTATTGGTTGATGAAAATTGGCCAGAGAGGGGTGGGGAAGTGAGAGTGCTGAGTGCCTTTTTGTAGTGGAGGAGGAGTGGCATTCCTGAAAATTTTAGAAAACGGAATTATAACCACATTTTGAGTATTAAAAGTGGATAAAATAAAGAACCGAATAAGTTAAAAGGTATTATAGTGTCTAAATATGGCTATAAAATGGATTTTTGTCATGTTTATATGTTATTTGGCCATTAATTTTATGGTTTATCCTCTTGTTAATCTATTTTTTTTCTTAATCATTGTAATTAATTTCAATTACAATCCCTAATATGTTGAGTCAAAAACAAACTTGAACTTATTAGAAATTAGAAATTATTATTTTTAAAAATATGAAATCCATTTTTCATAATTATAAAAACATAATTGGCATAAAATAATTTAAATTTAATCTGGTAGAAGGGACGAAAAAATGAGTTTGTAATGTAAAAATATTCAATATTTTACAATGTTTTGATATCCATTTTCAAATTAAAATTGATTAAAATGACCTAAATTGGATTAATTGTTGTAAAATTGATATAATTAAACATAAAAAACAATTAAAAATAATAATTTAATGTTATAAAAAATTATATGAAAAATATATTTTGAATTAAAATTTTGTGTTTTTATCTATTCATCAAAAAATGAACCACAAAGAAAAATGATCAAAATTCCCCATAAGATAATTTTTATGTTTCTATTTCAAAAAAAGAGTTTATATTTTCATAATAAATTTATAAATGTTCCAAAAATATGATTTAAAATAGGTTCCCTATTAAAATTTTTGTCAAATTGTCTTTTAAAAAATTTCCACTTTTAAGCGTAAAACATGATTCATTCTTATGTTATGCCAATAAAATATATTGTATTAATATAAAAAAATATTTTATTATATATATAATATATCTTATATTAAATTAATATCTCCCTCTCATTATTATTAATTTAATTAATTTAGTATTAAAAAACATTGTGGGCATAAAATTGGTTTTCTATAAAAACATTCCTTTTTTATTCTATTGGTTCATATATTCATTTCTAATTAATTTTAAATTAATTAATTAATTTAATATTTATGTAAACCATATATATAAATAAGTTAGTTAATACTATTAATATCCAATAATTTAACATCTAGGTTAAGGATTATTATTATAAATTATAAATTTTTAATAATATGTTGTCTTTCTGTAAAACACAGTCTTACATGTAACACAAGCCATTAATGTAAATCATTGTTGCATGCGACACATGCTAAATCCTTATTGAGTTCATTACACGATCTATATTAGATTGATTTTATTTAAAATTGTAAATAATATTTAAAGTCTCAAAATGCTATATTCCTTTATGAAGTTGTTGTTTCTTACCATACACACTATTGAATACAATGTTCTTACATTAGAATTTAATGGAGTTACGTCCTCCCCCCATAATTAAATTGTATGCATGAAATTTAAACTCAAAATTGGTAATAATTTTTTTGATTTTTAGTATTATTGAATCCCTCATTTTGATAAGGGTTTGTGAAACATCCTCTAGAAAATATAGAATGAGAAGTACATAAGCTGCTTTGAATAACCTATAAAAAGGTCTCTAAGTAGCAGAACATTAGTTGCCTGTTGAGATTTATACGTGGAGGAAAATCATAAATATTTAAAATGATTTTTTTTGATTTAAACAATAAAAAAAAGTGAATTATCAATGGAACATTGATGGCCTCAGGTCCATAAATTTGTGATGATTTAAAAGAACACTAGTTAAACAATATAGGGTATTAGGAAAACATGTTTTTGATCATTTTTATATTATTGTGTTATTATTTTACTACATAACTATATAAGGAGATATAATCACCTAATATATTTTAGTATAATTTTTTTCTTTGTTTATGCTTATATATATTTAAAATTCATCCAATACTTAAATAATTAGAAATCCTAAAATTAACATTGATGTTTGAAGAACTAAAATTGACATTCTGTAGATCATAAGATTTGTAATACTAGTCTTTAAATTTTCTCTAACTATTTTTAAAAACTAATATGGCTAAGACATTAATCTATAAACCTCTATAATAATACTATTGGTAAATATGAAATTTTCTATTTTTCTAACAAAAAAATGGAAAATTAACCAGAACATTTGATAGGCCAGTGGCAGGCACGAAACCCTTATCATAATTCAATATTGGGTTCATGTCCCATGACCTTACGAGAGCTGATGGGTTGTCACCTGATATATATTTTGTCCATTCCAAAAATAATATTAATATATTTTCTATAATAAATAGTATGAAAATCCTTAAAGTAAGGTTAAACAAAAAATAACCTTTTAATTAAGTTTTTAAATACAACCTCAATACATAAATTATTCATCCATTTTATTTCAACATAGATCCTTTATCGATGTATTCATTTTTTTAATATGTAGTATCCAAAAACCAAAAATATGAGTGGGAACATTAATTATCAAATCGCCAAAAACATATAATAATTTTGAGGATGTCTAAATACTGACACATTATTTAAAATCTAAGATACCTCATGTTTAACTTGGGTCATTTATTGTCATTATCTATTCAAATTTTTCATTATGATTTTTAAGGTAAATGTATATTGTCTTATTAATTTCCCTTAGGAGTGTCAAACAATGTTTTTAGTAAGGACCATTATTTTGTACCTGGTTACACTGATTCATGATAGAAGCAACATGTCAGATTTTTTTCCCTAAGGTATATCTGTGCCAATACAATGTGCACTTGTAGTTTCTAGATAGGGATGTATTTCTAGAAAAGACCACATAAAATCTATCTTAACAAAAATATAGGACGTTTTTCTATACTTATTGTCCAAAAAGTATATCTTAGAGATATGTTCTCTAATCCATGTTTTCTTAAATCTAGTTCCCAAGGATTTTACTAAACTTCCTCTGATACCAACTATAGCAGCTTGACCCTAGTTGCTCGAAGCTGATATATACTACCAATAAATTAAAATGATTACAAGGAATCAAATAATGAAGGATCTATGAGTTTAGAAGTCTTGTTAAATCGTATACATATACGAGTCATTACTAAAAATAAATACACCAATTACAACATTTTTTTCATTTGAGGATAATAACTATATTTATTCTAGCGTATCCTTGAATATCATTCTTAGTATGCTTATTAGATTCCTAGGGAATGTGAATAAAATAAGGGATATCTCAATTGATATGTATAGGTTAAGTATAATGGAATAAATTATGAACAAATGATCATAATCAATATGGCTAGGAAAAAAACACACATGCCAGAAAATCAATAAACTGAAATGATAAAAAATATGGCAAGGTAAATAACTAAAACAATTCCGTTTAAAATAATTATGTAATGCATAATCTGTACAGTAAGGTAATAAGCTAAGAACACACTCTATTTAATCAATGAATTGAGAATTAAATGCATCCATAGATATATAGACACAAAGTGTAATGGATAAATAATAACTAATTCAAATTGAAGGAAATATTTAATTATTGAACATCATGTATGAGGAGCATGAAAACCTATATCGTAAATAAATTTCAAAAAATAGTTTAAAACTATAGGTAGGAACGTATTTAATTTATGAAACTAATTTTACTCTTGAGAACCTTTCTATGCATTGAGGGGATATATAATGTATGGGTCCCACCCATCATTTAATGTCCAAAGCATCCCTCCTATCGCGTAATTTTTTTATCAATATTACTTATAAATATCCATATTCAATAAATAATATCGATTTATCAATAATTCACTAGAAAAGTATATGTAATGAAAAGTTTTTTTAACATTAATGAAAGGAAATACTATTTAAATAGTTTTAAACTATAATTGAGGAAAATAATCATTAATCATTATAAAGTGTCCACACAACTTTGATATTTTTGAATCATAATTACCCATGAATTAAATGACACATAGAATATAATGAGAATAAATACCTTAGATATGTAAAATTTCAAAGTAAAAACCATATGTAAAAATTATATAAAGTTTAGGATATAAATATATATTTGATAAATGATATATATAATTTTGGGAAATTCAATGTCAAATAATCATAAGAAAATAAATATTTCATAAGGGAGGAACAAAGAAATCAAGGAATTAAATATCAATACTATCCTTGTAAAAATTAATCATAAACCATCTAGAGGGAAAATAACAATGGTATCAATAAAAAATATTCCAGGTATATAAAATAAAGGGTGGTTGTCCTTGATGGAATAAAATTAGAACTTAAAAAACATTCTTAAAGAAAATATCTTTTTTTTTTGAAAATACTTTTGAAAAAACATTTCTTTAAACAAAAATTCTAAATTTTTTTTACTAAAAATTAAAACTTAATCATTAAAAAGAATATTATAAGAAATAATGATGGGTTAATCTATAAATTTCATCTGAGTTAAAAAATAACATTAATTTTTCATTGTAAAAATGTTATAAAAATTCCATCTTGAGAAAGAAAAATAAAGATTCCTTTGAAAAAAATGGTAAAAGAAAAAATGTTAAAAATGAATTTAGTAAATTATTTGTGAATTGCTAAAAATAATTTTGAAAACCTTTTTAGAAAATAGGGTTTTTTGAAGAAAATATGTTCTCTATCTAAAGAGGAAAATAAAGTCATATTTTTTGAAAAACATTTTGAAAAACATTTTGAGTACCAAAGAGTGGGAGAATGAAACTATTACTTTAAAAAGATAATTAATATCCATAGGATAATAAAAATAGAGGTTTTTATCTAGAAAATGATCAAATAATCCACTCTAATGGAAATTAAAGTGTAAAAAATATTGAATAAAATGAGATTTTGAAGTAAACCCTTGAAAAGACCCTAATATTGATGTTAAACTCAACCAATGAATAGTTTATGTGAGTAAAATGTAAATACATATAATATATGTGTAAATAAAATAAACTATTGAAAAATGTGATTAAAAACACATTATTATAGTATTAACAACAACGAGGAAGTAATATAACCCAAAAAATAAGTTGGGTTATGAAATTCTTTTCCACTTAGTAAAACTTAATTCAAATACCGTTAGATGAAATAATTTAAAATGAAACTCAAAATATCATCGATAATGAATGAATCGTGATATTATATGTAAAAGTGGAAGTATGTGAACCATATATATGAAATTAAATGCACAATAATATTTTTTCTCAAATAATGGAAATACCAATGAAAGTTTAAAAAAATTATACTTCAGGAAAATAATATTTAAACATTCCAAAGTGTCCCATACCACATTGAATCAGTTGAATCATAAACATAGTGAATGAATGAAATTAAATTAATGTTTTAAATAACTTTAATATCAAAATAATTCATGATATAATATATCAAAAGGGGAATTAGATACATCACACAAATATGTACGTGGGGAAAATGACATTTATCTTATAGATGTAAAAAGTGAGTTGAAAATCCCATACCATTTTTTACTTTAGGGTGAAATTCCTTTAATTTAATTTATAATGGATTATTTTTTTTTCATAAATTATAATATAACCATATTTATTTCAATGATATCATATATTAATTTCTTATAATATCTTATTACTTGTTAGTTAGTAATAATTAATTATCTTCACCATTTTGGGTGTTAATTACCTCGTTTTTCGAGTATGTTTTGACTTGTTACTTGTTTTTAATATCAAGTTGATAATGATTTAGTCATAAAAGGAATTAAATACATGATTTAATTTTCAAATATATTCAATATTAATGTATTTAGAATATTACATAATATATTCAGATGAGAAATGAAGTGAAATGTTTATAGAGATGGTAGACTGTACGTACGCATGAAAGTAAATTTCATATATCATTCATATTAAATGAATGAAATTAAATTATATATATGTATATTATAATTAATTTATCATAAATAGTTTATATATTTTTCATATTTTTATTCAAAACATTCTTTATATGTTCCACACATTGTGTGAACAAATCACATCGCTTTGAGGGAGCAGGAGTCCACACTTCCACAGACGACACTATCGTATTTACAAAAAATAGAAAGAATAAGGGTATGTGTTATATAAAAAATTAAAAAGAATAATTTTTATTAAATATCATATATATCATATAAAAACATCATGTAAATCATAATTCCGTACTATTAGTGGTGGTAAAGGGAATGCAAATGATATAATTTTGTGCGGTGGTAGTTTATAGTATACATAAATGGTAAGTTCATTAACCATTATATTGAAGTGTGCATAAGTGTAGGTTAAAACCATATAATAAAAATATTTCAGAATATTTAGTACTATATTTTTATTATATAATCATGCAATAATAATAGTTGAGGGTGTAAATAATGAAAATAAAATAAAAGAGCTTGAGGAAGGATATTACATCTTCTTTCGCTAACTCAATTTAGTTTGCACGAAAGGGATTAATTGGATGGATTTAATCAAAATTTTATGCCTATAAGTAAATTATAGGGATATTAAGAAGATATTTGGGCATATATTGGTCTATCCAAAGTGTCTTGAGAGGTGTGAGGAAGTGGGAGGGTTGAGTGCCATTTTATAGTGTAGGATGAGTGGCATTCTTGTAAATTTTTTAAAAGAAAATTCTACCCATGTTTTACCATTAAATATTGGCTCTAATAATGATCCAAATTCAATCCAAGGGATTATAGGCTCAAAATATGTCCATATAATATATTTGGGAATTGTTTTAGGTTATTTCCCCATATGTTAATGCTTTAGTCCTTAGTTAAGCTAATTTATCTCTTAATCATTATAATTAATTATAATTTAATTTCATTAATATTTTTGGTCCAAAAATATGTTAAAAATATTAGAAAATAGAAATTATTCTAATTACAAATATGGAATTAATTTATCCAAAATTACAATCATAGAAGTGTTAGAAATTAATTTTAATTTTATCCTACAGGTGGGATGATAAAGAGGGTTTGTAAAGTAAATATGTTCAAAAGCTTGCTAAGTTTTTATATTCAATTTAAAAATGGAATTTATTCCATTGACATACATTGGATTATATTTTTTAAAATTTATATAAATTAACTTTAAAAAAAATTAAAATATAATTTATCATTATAAATAAATTTGACGAAAAAGGTTTTTTGAATTAAAATTCCATATTTTTCACAATTAATCAAATAATGAACCTCATAGAAAAAATACCAAAAATTATATCAAAGATAATATTTCAATTTACCATTAAAAAATGATATTTATTTTTTCATAATAAACTTATAAAAGTTCAAAAAAATTTATTTTAAATAGGTTATCTATTAAAACATGGTAAAATTTCATTTTTAGAGAAGTAACTTTTTAAGCATAAAACATTATTTATTATTATCTTATGACTATAAAATATATTGGATTAATATCATAAATATGTTATTTAATAATATATATATCTATATATATTTCATCAATATCACTCACTAATTATAATTAATATAATATATTAGGATAAAACATGTTTGTTGGCATAAAATTAGTTTTCTATAAAAACATTACTCTTATATTCAACTAGTTCTTATATATATTTCTAAAAAATTTGAAACCAATTAATTCTTATTATATTTGTGTAGACCATATATTTTCATAGGTTAGTTAATACTATTCATAATGTCTAATTTAACAGCTAGGATTAGCCGTATTATATTAAATGATAATGTTTTATTAATATGTTATTGTTTAGTAAAAGTCAGTATTACTTAGAAGACAATAAATTAATGTAACACATTGTTGCATGTAATGAATGATAACTTAGTATCACAATAATTTTAAGTCATATCATAGATTTATTTGACATAAAATAGTAAATATATTGTAAAGTCTTTGGATATTATATTCCCTTATGTTCTGGGTCCTCCCTATGATACATGCTATTGAATAAAATGTTCTTACTTTAAAATTTTACAGCGTTACACTAAATTTACATTACATGGGTAAAAATTATTTACCACATTATAAAAAAATGTAAAACTGAAAATTTAAAGACTATTGTACTTAGAAACATGTTTCCAACGTGTTTCAAAATGAATTCATGGGGGATTATTAACCTTATATCTTCCACAACTACATTATTCTCCATTTTGGAGTCTTCTATATATGTGAAACATGTTCTCACTTTATATTTAGTTGAAATTTTTATAAAAATGAAATTTTCTCCACATAAAAACGGGTCCTCTCATCGCCGCTTCAAGACCACTCAAAAAATTAGGTTTCAACTTGAATATATGCCTATTTTCAATGATCATCTAGATACAATAGATATTCTTTGGACCCCCATTTCAATAGAGAATTCCAAGGGAATTCCAACTTTTCAAACTGAGTAATTTTTCACCTTAATTATTTTATCTTCATTCTTCCCTTCGAAATATAATTTTTTAATTCCTATATAATGAAATCAATTTTATTTTTTTTGTTTATGTTATTATTATAATATAATAAAAATTTACCATCATTCCCATTTATGCTCTGAAAAATGAAACTATCATTCGTCTGTTGTGTGGAATACCGTCTCCACAAAGCGATGGCACCATTATTATCACCACCACATATATTTTATGATTATAATGGTAAAATAGAAGAATAAATTTTAAATATTTTATATTATTATGTTAATGAATACAATAATTACCTTCCTCCTTTATTCCATCCCATCCCTTAAGAAATGAGAATGTTGACTACGTGTTATGCAGACTACCACCTATACGATGTAATATAACTCATTTATCATATAGGTTTTTTCTTATATGATAATGTAAATTTAAAAATGATTCACTAAATTTATATTATCTTAGTAATATCACGATTATTATTCAATAATTATATTATTTTAAAATAAACCACCTTCATAATCATAATCATCCATTAATTATGGTAAGGTCATAGTTTGTTCGATCTAACAATATACTTGAACAATGCTATCAAGTAATATCTTGTTTGAAAATTATTACATAATTAGTAATTATAAATGATTAAATTAAGTAAATAATCATTTTATCTTGGTTTTATAATGGTAATATTAATATTAATGTCATTAATTAAGATACCACCGTTTATTTGTTACAATCCCCAAAACAGGCTTGTTCCCAATTTTTTTATACAAAAACCATAACTGTAACTATAATAAAATGAAATGATTAATTTATAAAATTTAATAAAAAAATAAATTCAAATACCTTTTATTATTTTTCAATGTTTACTATTTGGATAATAATGTATGACAACACCACTATTTGAGAACTAGTTGAAAATGATCAGGATTTATAACATCCAATATCAAAAAGAATTTAAAAGTTCAAGGATATTTAATATTTGAAAAGGGAATATTCTAAAACCAATAAATTATTTTGTTAACTAAGTCTTTGTTCCTTATCATATATTATAATTTATTGATGAAAATCAATAACAAACCATCCAAGATTTATCTCAAGATGGATTATGTAATCCTCTTCTCTTTTAATCTAATTTACTATCCCTACATTTTTCATTTCAAATCACCTAATATTTATGAATATAATCTATATTAGAATGTTTTTTACAATATGAATTATCAATATTTAATTCATTTAATTTAATACTTTTCACCTCAAATCCATAAGTCAGTTTATTAAAGGAAGTGTAAACTTAATCATATACACATTATCTATATAGTTTAAATGAAATATGGTTTATTGTATTATCTAAATGTTATTTTCATGTGTGTTAATAAATATCATTGGATACCAATTTATTTTCTACAACTTAATATTTTTAAAATTATAAGTTATTTCTTTATGTGATTCCATTTGAAATGTATATCAATCCCATTTCAATCCAAGTGTTGTATATCCTAAAAAAGTGATTAAATTTAATTTTAATGTATTCTGAAAAGAATTTTATCTTCATGGGTTTTTTATGATGTGATAACTGAATGATTTTCAAGTGGAACACCTTTTAATTGATAATGGTTGGTGGGGGTACTATATCACCCTCCAATATATTGGTTAAATTTTTATATATCCTGAGATATGTATTCATGGGTACATTTTAGTTTCTTATAAGAGTGGGAAATGATGGTGTGTCTCATGAATTTAATGTTCCCCTATAATATAGTATATTCCATAATTGAACGATTTCATAGTTTTATACCTATTCCCATTCTTTTATTATGATATCATGACTCATGTTTGTTTAATAATTATTCCAAATTATTTTGATTCATATATTATATTATTTAAAGTATTATTCCATGATTTATATTCTATGTCTTTTTGGTTACAAGATTCTTATATATCTTGATTTTACACATATCATCCTTGAATTCTCACTACTTTTATAGGATTTTTTTATCTTTTTTTACCCTAAACAAGAATCTAATCTCACCACTTTCTTATGTTTCAATTTCCCTTGGTTATGCAGATTAATAGAACTTATGAGTACTCTAGAAGTATTTTAGTGTTTCTAAATTATGGATAAATACTCTCTAAGAAATTACAAAATATATTTTTCATTGTCCACACATAATCACAAAATTTAAGGGTCACTATTAATCTAACTCCATTGGCATCGGTCCACACATTTCTGTGGGTGATTATTTCTAAATGCAGGAGGTATTATAGGGTTTTCCACAGAATCTTATTGGGGATGGATCTAGATTACCATCTCATATTTGTAGAATCAATATCTAATAAGGTTAATAAAACATATATCAACATTATATTAATATTAATGAGTTTTTCATCCTTTATATTATATTTTATTCCCAGGTTTTTCTATGAAAAATAGTGATAAAATAATTTGTTTTATATCTATGTAAAATACTTGATTGAGAAATTATGTAAAACTAAGCTTATTTTTTTGTTAATTGGAATCATTTTGGTTTTTTATTTAGTGTTATATTCTCACCCTATATATATGAACTTTATTGGAAATTCATATTCCATGGACTATTTTGTAATCACCTAAAGGTATATGATGATTCTTGGTTATTTCACTTTTATTTTACACGTTCATTATTGTCCTGGGTTGGTTTCTACATAGTGGTGGTGCTGGTGACTGGGGATCATGTTTAATTTATCCATTGATGTTATAATATCATTTTTCATCATTTATATTATATCAACTATGTCTGATTTTATTATTTTGTGACATATAAACACATTCTTATACATATGTTTTCTCTCTTACTAGCATCGTTATTATGTTTTTCTGGTTTTTTAGTAAAAAATTATTCCATAGATGTATAATTAAAACCCATGAAACTAATCCCTATCTCTTGGATATTGGGGGGGGGGGGGGAAGCCTTGGGATTATGTGGTGGCATAATACATTGTTGTTCGGGTGAATCAGGCCATGGTCTCTATATTCTACATGATTGATCATTCACAAAATATTAGAAATCATTAAAAAAATTATTAAAATATAGTTATATGGTGGTAAAAACATTATTTTGAAATTTACCGATAAATTATATCCACTGTTGATTAAAAGGTAGTAAAAACTTCAAAACCAGTTTTTAAGGCCTTTTTGATCTTTTTTAGAGAAAAAAATCACGAATGTAGCTCATTTTTTAGCTTTAATTTGATGAATCCTGGTAATAAAATAGAATGTTAGATCAATATTTATGATTTCTTTTGAGTTTAAATATTATTTGGAATAATATTATTAAAAAATAATTAAAATATTGAAATTTATTTGACCATTTCTATTGATCCATTTTTGTTCTCTTGAGGTTTTATAAACAAACCAGTAAATGAACGTAGGTTATTTATGTGCTTCCATTTCTTACCCTTATTTTGAATATAGTAATTTATAAATGAATATTTAATTTGGACTATTGGGGTGAAAAAAATCCAATATTTATGTATTATGTTATGAATATTAACAACTTGCAAGAACCCATTTCTATATAACAATTTTCATATATCCATTTCCATGCATGTGTGGCATTTAGGAAGTTCTACACCATGAATTTGAATCACACTTACATACTAATTTTCACAAGAAAATGTCAACTCCACCATTTTATCATAAAAATTTAAATGCACCCACTTCCAGATGCACCTAACTAGTTCTACAGTCACATAGTACTGGTTATAAATATTGGATAATTTACTCATTTAATTTGGTTTCATTATTTTGACACCTATAGCTAAGGGAAAATTGTACCAACATGTGGATCTCATCATTTTTGTATGAGGAATAATTTAGATGGACTTTTTTATGAATACGTCCATGAATATACTTCTATTAAGGTAAATTCATGAACTACATAGAGTAAAAAACTAAAATAAAACTCATCTCCCACAATAAAATATTTACTAAGAAAACTATTCCACACCAAGAACTTAGTACAGGCTTTCCACATGGGACTTTCACTTAATACCCCATTTAGGGTGAAATGAATAACATTTTCAAAAAGAACCTAAAAGGAATTACTCTCCCCATGAACTTATGAGAGTCCTATATCATAGTGTAACTTGAGCATAATTTCTCTAGAACACAAAAAAAATCCAGAGCATAAGGGCACTCCAACATGCATACAAAGAGTCTATGACCCATAATGGACATGAGTGTAATTATTTGAAATAATGTGATACCATAATGAATAAGTATAAACTTCCACACAATTGAGTTTAACATCTAACCTAACACTTTACAAAATGGATTTCAAACCTCCATACCACGAAGTCATACCATGATAATCTTGTGATTCCCCTTTATAATATATATTCCAACCCTTCCATAGAATCCATAGATATAGTGGTTGTAACCTATGGACCAATAAGTATTCAAGATCCCCAATGAGGGGTAAAAAAACCATTCCATATGTTCATATATGGGTCTAAGATATATAATTTAGTGTAATCCCCTTTTATATTCTCTATATCCCTTATGTGGTGGATGACCAACCGTACAATATTTATCAATCACATAAACCTAAATTAGTATATTACCAACCATTCAATGCTACCTGAGAATGTATCACTCATATGTTTAGTTACCAATCTACCAATAAAAATTAACCACTAATTAATACTAGGAAAACCAGGTGTAAGTCCCACACCTAACCATTTTTGAACCTTTCACCAAGTACTCTTTCCTGCATGACATTAAACTACTTGGAGGTGGTCCTAGTAATATAGAATTAAAATACAGGAACCATGGTCCTCAGTTCAATAACATAAAAGGAACATTATTGGTCTTTGATTCATAGTCATAAAAGGAATTACAGTGGCCATCAATGAATGAAATTAATACCAATCGTTATGTTTTTTACCACATGACCATAAAAGGTACAACATATGCCATTATATAGAACCAAATTGTATTGGATTTTAATAACTTAATGGGGACAAATAGGATTTACATATTTGGAGATTAGTCTTAATATCACCATACCTTATCTCTCTTTTAACTTTTAAGCCGTCATGTATATCAAACAACTCTATTATACCACCATTATCATTTTGAACTGGAAACAAATTCCAAAAAAACCCAATAAACATTCTTAAATAAAACTAAAATCTAGAGTTCCATTATGTATTTATTTATGATATAATGTTCTATAATCACACAAAAACTCATTATTGGGGAGTATATTCACAATTTATTATATTATAAAATGATTTAAATTTAATTCAATGTCCATTTAAATGATATAATGTTAGTCAATAACTTTTATCACAAGTGTGATCCACATTCAAGTGACATGTGAAGTGAAATAAAAAAAGTTTTTATGTGAAAAAAATTTAAGGAACATATTGATAAATCTAAAAGAATTCCCCATAATAAGAAATAATCTCCCATATGAGAAGAGGAAAACTCCTTTTCACTCATCTAAAAAAAGGTCTATCATTACCTTCCATGGTTATCAAAAGGTAACCCAACATTATGATATGGGAATGAGGCTGAAATGAATTAGGACAACTGATAGAAATATTAAAAAATGATAGAAATAATAACAGTTAAGGTAATATGAATTGTAGTACTTATAAATTTTATAAACCGACCATGCATATTTACATGTGATACTCCACCGATGGGTTTTTATTTTTCAAGGATACATAATTTTTGAAATGAATTCTTCTAACAGACATTTATCTTCTATGACATCAAACCAGAGTTTAGGTAACCCAATGGATATTATTTTTTCTATAAATCATTTTAACCATTTTATAATACCCTATATTCACATTGAAATTTGGTCACTGACTTTTATTGAGATAATTAATATTCTGTTTTCCATACATAATGCCTCTATCACCAGATGATAAACATGATGGTATAGTAGTACATGAAAAATGAAATTACCTCCATGAAACTAGAAACATGAGAGAACTTTTGAAGGGTAAATCAAATAATTTCATTATAAAGCTAATTTATAACTAGTAAGTGGACCCCAATCAACCTATCGAATTGTTTTTGGTTTCACTCCCCCAATCATGAAAAAAATATCTATCCCTAAATGAAGTAATTAATCAAGGATGAAACCCTCCCCAATATATCTTCTAATGATCTGCCTAAGTGGGATCTCATCCACCATATATATATCTATGTTCATATGACTCCAATTTATCTCATTGTTATGGAAGACTAACCTACCCTAAAAATATAAGCTTAGTATCCAAATGAAGATCCCACATCGGTAAACCAAACCACTATATCACAAGGAATTTCAATCTAGTGGTTTTATTCCTAACACCTAATTTTGTACCCAAATTCATATGGTGAACCAAGGAGATAAAAATGTTACATTGTGTTGGAAGCCCCAATTTACCACCAAGGGATTGTTTATATACCCACAAGATTATTATTTTCCATGATCATATGACATTCCCCCAGGAGATCATACAATGTATGGTAACATTAACTACTATGTCGGGCCTTCCCACAAAAATGATGATGAACTATAACTAAGGACTATCCACCAACATGGACTACCTTTAATGATTAAAAATAGACGTTCTCGATCATGTAACGAAACCCCAAAATGATAATATTAAATGGATAGTTATTACTGTTAAAATATAATCTTTTTTTTAAAACATGAGACATGATTGTGATCCTTATTGTACCAAAGGAGGATATGCCTTCTATAATAGTGTTATTCCTCAAATACATTATATAATAAACTCTTGTTGGGATATGATATTAGGATGAATGAAAAACATGAATATAGCTGAAGCCGCAATATCCTAAAGACCTCCCAACCTATTGGATTTGGGGTATTTTTACCCAACCACAAAATAATTTTCAAAAACTTTCAGGAGTAGTTTTATCTCAATCATCTTCTCCCAAAACACTAAAATTATCATAATAGGTTATAATTTTAGTGGAGTCACTTTATAAGATTTTTGTGATTAAAAGGTTGGGGGAAGGCACATATGCATCCAATGAAGAAATACAAACTTCTGGTGTAATACCAGAGGAAATTTATTAGGATACCCTTCAAATCACATTACATGATGAATAATTTATTTTTATTATCAAGAGTATCTTTGAATGAAAAGTTGTAATTTCACAAGATCCGCAATGCCATAATCCATTTTAGATGATTAAACATTATAATTGAGGATGATGTCTTCAATGATATGTATTTATAATCTAGAAAAGACCCATTCATTATAAATGTAGATGATGGATGTTCTCCTTATTTTATATGATTAGAAAATTTCATTTCATATATTGTTTTTGAAACCTTAACCAATGAGTGTACAATGAATTAATTCATAATGGTTTATAATTATAAAATTTTCCTAATTTTAAAATAAATTAAGAGGGTGTATGCATCTGATTTTAGATGTAGGCCCAAGCATTGGGAAAACAACCCCGTCTGACATTATCACCATATTAACAAATTGTTACCAATTTAAAGGAAGATGAATTTACAAAATTTTAATCCATTGAAAAAATGTTTCAGAGATCCCTATTCCCGATGAGAAAATTTATCAATTGAAACATGTGATCCAAAATATTTAGAGAATCAATTTAGAGTTTCTTCGAGGGAATAACTTTGGAGAATACAAAATCCAAGGCCCTACCTTCCCATAATAACCCACCATAGTATTAGGATCCTCAAAAACAAGTAAGTGTACTAGTGAGATTCTTAATAGATCCTAAATAATATCACCCCCTTTATCTGTGTATCACTGTAAAGGTTTATTGAGAACACTTCACCAATTGTGAAATACCAATATTCTTATTTAGATGTCATCCCCATGTTAATGAAGTCCAAGATCATATAGGACCCATTGAACTAAAGTTCCCCAATAAATGAGGATTGGGAAATTTTATATAACATCCCACCTCCACTAGTGTTTTCCAGTCAATTACCCATACTTTTAATTATCACACATCCTCCAGGATAGTTTGTTCTCATCATGGTAGTTGAAACACAATCCAAATATGAAACATAAATGATGTAATAATCCATATTTAAACGTATGATGTTTTATCTAGTACATCCAAAACCTCAACTTTAGATATATAAACACTACAATCAGAGCATAAAGAGAATGTATGATAAATGAAACCATACGATTGAAAAATCGATAATGAATTTTTATGTTATCTAAGAAAACATATCAGGTACATCAAAAATGAAATAGAAAAAACATTGTAATATTTATAGAAATTTATAATAATGGGGATACCTATCTTTATAATCTCCCAAACTACTAGCTTTACCATTGGTTAATTGATAATAAAAACTAGGAATGCTAAATATTTAATGATTATATTTAGAAGAAAATGGTAAATTTTTTGATAGAGTTTATTCTAAATAACATAACCATTTTAAGTAAATTCCATTTAAAATTCAGTGGTTGGAATATTGTTTTGTCTTATTTTAGGTTGAGAGTATTTTAAGAGGAATATAGAAAAGGTTGGATTTGGGGAAAGGAAAAGGGGGAAGAACCCTTGGGTTTAGGAACCGTCACATACCTTATGGTCCTTGATTAGTTAGATGTGGGGGGGGGGGGGGGGGTGTATTTTGTTTCTGATGTTAGTTGTTGATCCACCTGGTACCTATTATTTTCTATATGGTACTCTACAAGTGTCATTAAAAAATATACTTAACTAATAAGCTTTTAATTAATTTTTCCCTTCATATTAGAATATAAATTTTATGGATTTGTATTGTATTATAGTTTTATATTATATTTCTATCTCTCATGATCTACAACTCATATTTTCCTTTCTTGGTGAGTTTACCCTTATTTCTTGATCTTTGTGCTCTTTATTGGTTATAATGGATATGTTTCGTAAAGGTAATACCATGGATCTATTTTATTTCCATATTCTTATTATTTATATATATATATATATATCAGTAAGTATAATACATTTCTACTATATTATAGGGATAATGGGATTGACTAAATTCTACCCTTTTAACTATTATGAGTACTTAGACTGTGTGAACCAATGGAAAAAAAATTATTTTCATTCTGGTTAACCATGCTCCAATAATATCAGTTGAAATGATTATCCCCGTATTATCATAGTTTGGTATTATCAATTTATGGGGAAATAATCATTTTTTTAAACCTCAGAATATAATTTTTATATATTTTAGAGGGAATACCGCTCTCCATTCTCGCAATTCACAGTGGGTAGTTTAAAATTAGTATAAAGAAAAATAGACTTAATTGATAATGCACAATTTTGATAATGAAAGAATTATTAATTTATATTTTATAGAGTTCAAGAGTTATTTGGGTATGTTCTGATTATTTAGTAATTTCAAATCATTCTATGAGAATTATTGATGTTATTTTTTAGTGATAATATCATTATATTTTTGAACACAATGAAAATATTTATTAATTCTATTGATTCATAAAAATAGATAAAATAAATGTTATATATTTTATCATTAAACTATAATAAGTATTCCTCTATGTATCACTTTATTGAGTTGTAAAATTACTATAAATATGTTAATTAGGTTTTGGTATGTGTATTTAAAGGTTTATTTGGATTATATATAAAATTTAGTAATGTAAAACTTGATTTGATCTATGATGGTTTGGACGGTCTTGTAGCACCCTAATTTTGTATACCCCTTCCGTTATTCCCTGTGATAAGCTTGATGTTTAACATTGAATACACTTTCAAATATACCCTAATACGGGTTTATACAACTATATTGTATATGTATCCTCTTATATAGAAAATAATACATGATCTATCTACAAATTTAATATCATAGATGTAAGGATAATCAAAAACTAGGTAAGTAAAGGTGAAGAACCTCCAGGTATAGGGTGTTGAACTTATTATAATTTATATGCTTTAATGTAAATTAGGTATATTGTTTTCATTCTCTTGATTAAAATCTATCCAATAATTTTATTCTTTAATGGACTTCGGTTCATCAATGGTGAATATGTGTTCGGTGGAAATTTTATTCTAATATGTTATACTCATTCATTGAACATACTAATTTTGGACATGTGTAGTTATCATTGTGCATGATCCATGTAATAGGAAGGGGCAAGTGAACTATGTATAATAAACCATAGAGTCTGGATCAATGATGGATCCTTTTGGTAATTTCTGGAGGGAGTTTATTGTTGAAACAAAGGGGATATTTGGGTATTCTATCATAGCAATTTCCAGTAAAGAACTCATCTCTTTTCCCCTTCAGGCCTTAATTGGTTTTTCCATTTTTTGAATAGTGATATTTTTTCTACTTTTACTCTTATTAGGATTTTTAGACCTAATTTTTAATTTTTTAATATCTTATGTAATAAATCTATTCCTAATTAATATATATTATGGTGGAAAAGAACACATATGGGGAATACCTAAATTTTATACATTGAAATAAATTGACCCTAAGGGTTATTGTGATGTTTTAGTATGGTATACCCTTCTATTTTATTCAGTTTTAAGGGGATAAAACCAATTCCCACTAAACTTACTCAATTCCCAAAATTTAATCCATCCTTTTTAAATTGAGAGTTCAACCTAATGTATTTTTGTGACCTAAACTAGTTCTGTTATGGTATTCAGGTCACCATTAAAAAATGGTATCAAAGGACACCTTCATAGTCCCCAATTATTGTAAATGAGATTAAAAAAAGGATATAAGATAATCAAATATCTAGAATAAACCCATAAATGTACATTGAAAACATAGTTATTGTGAAATACCGTGTTACCGAGAGTTTTTTATGACCACCTTCCCTCCCCCTTTTTTTGTTTGTTAAATGTATTTGAGTCCTAGGAATTTTATTAAGTGTCAATAAGTAGGAATTTGAAGGGATGTGTGTCATTTTTTTCCTTCAAACTATTTATTATGATATGGTTGGTATAAATTTACGGTTCATATTAATAGAAACATTATGAATATGTAAATAGTGTTTTAATATATGTTTATTATTAACATGTAATTAAATATGAATTGATATCTTGATCCATGGTTAGAGAAGTCTTCTTAATTACATGGATAACCGATTTTATTATTTTTTATGATAATGTTCAAATCATGTTCTATATTCCTATAAATTATGTTAAAGTATTATATGATTAAATTAAAATATCAAAGAAAAGTGTTAAAAAAATAATTTGACAAGAAATAATGAAAGGGAGGGAGAGAGAGTGGAAATAAGGGGTTTAAATAAATTATAATGATATAGATGTGGAAATTTCAGCTTTATATATTAAAAAAATAGGTTCATGAAATGGTTCATTGTTAAATTATACAGAATTTTTCCTCATAAAAAAGTTTTTCCCGAATGGAAATTAATAAAAAATAATCATCCATCCAAAATACATTTTATTAACTTCTAATAATTTTAGATACCTAAAGAATTATAATATATTTTTGGGAAATGATTACTAAGATGAGAACTAGTGGCTATTAATGTTGTACTAACCTTTCGAGTGGTATTACCAAATAATAATTTAAATAATATTATCAAGTGATTTTATTCCACTATGAATCTATTAAAACAATACAATACCATTGAAGAATATTTTTGAATTTATTTTTTATAGGGATCCTAGGAAATCCTCAGATCTTAAGTTAAAGGATGTGAGAACTCAAAGCTTAGAACATCAAGATCTTCTCCAAGGGTGAACATAATATCAACTAGAGTATAGTAAAGATGAAAATATTTAGGGATATTAATATGAAGGTATAAAAATTTCATATCACTTAAAAAGGATACTCATGTGGTGTTAAAAATGTGGGTGTTAGAGGAATATCCAACCGAATAATACTATAAATTTAAACCAAATATTATTTGTGTTGTTTTTATAGGCATCCACTGTAATTTTATTTGAGAAGTGAATAAATAGGAATTAAGCATCCTTTATAAGAGGTTAAGGTAATGTATGATTTGTTCGTTTCTTAATTTTCTAGAGGTCTTTACCCCATTTTAAGGTCATTCTCAAGTAAGTTGGAAATGAATTCTGAATTATATAGAAGTAGTTAATCTTCTTGAGTAGGATTTTTCACCTCAGTTCAAGTACAATGGTTTATGCATAAAATAATAAATAACCTTCTTCTATCGGTTATTTTTTTTCATTATTTTTTCTTCTTTTAGTGTGTGTTGAGGGAGTTTAAAGTGTGAATTAGAATAAAGAAGTGTATGTTTTGAATAGGGTTTTCTTAACGACATTCCATATTTTATTTGGATATTAAATTATCTCAATGGTATAATTAATGTTGATGGGAGTTAGATAGAGTTGAAGGGAAATTCGAATAATTAGGTAAAAGGAAAGTTGTAGTTCTTGAGTGGGTACCTGGTGGGGGTGGGGTAGTTACCGAATGACACGAAAATTATAGAAGTGGTTCTGAAAAGAAGAAATACGATTTGTGGAGACCTCATATAAGGTACCCAATATAAACTAGTGTAAAATAAATTTCAAAAGAATAATTTATGTTACTTCAAATCCTATATTTATTACTAAAATATATTTGTCTTAATATTTCTCCATATTAAATCGGTTTTTATCATCCCCTAGGTGATATTAATGGAGATAATTTATATTTGATCAAATAACTTTTAAAACCTCCTCTAAATTAATTGTATAATTTTTTATGGAATATTTTTTAGTTTATGTTATATTAGAACCAACTCTATTATTGTTATTATTATTCTTTTCTTCTTCTTGATTTACAATAAATAAATAAATCATTCTCTTATTAATTCTAGGTTTTATAAAATCTATGAAATCTGATTGATTCTATATCATAAATACATCATTGAATTTGAATGTACGTAAATAAAGGGTGTCACCATTATTTTCTCACATATTTATTATTTCACAATAGAAAAAATTGAATTCCTAAAAAAATTATATTTTGGTTTAGGCTTTTTCATGGTGGATTTCTATATAATATTTAGACCATGACGAATGAGTCAGTCCTAGTTTTGGTTAGTGAAACCCTTATTTGCCTTAGATTCATTAAGAGTTAGGATATAAATGACTTTGGGATGGATAAATATAATTAGAAAATTAGGTCCCATAATTATTTCTTAAATGGATTCGGTAAAAATTAATTACTGATTTTATTGATTTATTCTATTTACCAATTTTCATTCTAGGTCTATGAATTATTCTCTTATTCCATGTTATGTAAATGATAAATCAAGCCTTTTAATTTATTTTTGTAAAATATTTAAATATAATACATGACATATAAATTGGTTTTTATTCATATGTATAAGTTATATTAAAATGTTTTATTTCACATGTAATATGGAAAATTTTATACGGTCTTGGAAAGTATATTTCATTGATATTTAAGGAGGGAAAATTATTCTTCAATGGGGAATATTTTTATGGTAGGATACATGTGACCATATATATATATATATATATATATATATATATATCTGATATTGATAGATTGGTTGGTCGAATGAGGTGTGCTTGAATTCCCTATCACTATTACACCATTTTCACCTATCCCAGAATGAAAAGGTTAGATCGTTATTCATAACTATATTTAAAATGATTCTATATAACCTTGAAGATAATCATATTTCATCCTAACTTCACTATTATGAGATGGGTTTTGAAACCTAAATTCAATATGTTATTCATCTTTAAATCCAGGTTAATATCAAAAGAGGTTCGGCATATATGTACCCTGCAAGTATAATGAGTAATATATTATGATTATTAATATTGAGTTGTGATGTTTGTTAAGCTTATCCATTTTATATAAATCTTATATTTTAGTTATTCGATGTTATTTCATACACTTTTATTTATAAATAGTTGTTAAGGGTGTTTGGTGACCACCTACTACAAATATCGAACTCAAACCTTGTAAAAACCTCATATGGCATGTGTTCAGATCATTTTATCTATAGGAAAAGAGAAAAAAATCTCTATTCATGGGATTTTGTTTCATAGAGATTTGGGATCATGGGTGGAGAATTGTGAACATTTGGATAGTTTGATTGGTTACAAATGAAAATTTTCACCCTGGTGCTTGTGTAGGTAATTCAATTTAATATATCCATCATTTTTGGCCCTAAGGGAATATATGGAACCTTCCTTTATATTTAACTATTTAAATATCATTTAGTCATATTTTGGTTAATGATAATTTTTCATTGGATGAAAATATTTTGTATTCAGGTTTTTATAGTCACTATTTTTTTTCATTTATTGGGATTACTACCGAATATGTACTTAATTGTAAATATCAATACATTATATTGTTATTTACGAAATTATTATGGGTTATACATGAATTTAACTATAACTCACTAATGTAAAATTATATTACTGAAGGGTAAAACCCATATATCACTTGACCAATACCAATTACATATAATTTACTCTAGCCTTTAGTAATCAAGTGGCGTACCTTAGGTTTCTTAAGGACCCAACTTGACATTATTCATGTTATCAAGGCACAATTATTAAAATATAAGTTTTGAACGTAAAATTTTGATGTAACATATTAATGATTATTCCCTATTTATTAATTGTTCTCGATTTTCATATTTTTTATTTAATTTATATCCCTTTGAAATCTTAAATTCAAAGGATAATTTTCTTAAATCGGTCTTGATACTCATTTGCAAGAGGGTTAAAAAAACCAATTACTTTGAATCATGTTATTTTGTTGTGTATACAATATTTTTTTTGAGAATAATGATTTTTAAATCTAATATTGATTGATATATATCTGGGAATAGATATATAGAATCAATTTCAGGCATCTATTGATTGCTACACATTAAGATTACCTTATTCATCTTCATCCAATACTCTATACACCTTTTTTAGAGAGTGATACCTATAAAATATTCATCCTTGGGTTAATTGAAATTTGGTAAAATTCATCCTTAATGAAATAAATATTCTTATTCTTGGGATAATAAAACATATGGGAGAATTATGTTTTATATATTGCGATATATCACTACCTTTATGATATAATTTTGTACTTTTTTAGATATCTTCTTAACTAGAGTTTGAATTTACCATCATAATCTTTTAGGATTTGGACCTATTTACATTACATTGAATTGAAATGTACCATATTAATTAATGTAATTGAGGATATAAATGGGAAGTTGGTGGGTAAAGTACACATTTAGATGATAAAATCTCTTTAAGGTGATCTGGTTGTCCACGTTAAATAGGTTGATAGAATTCTATACCACTGAAAAGAAAATCATAAGTTTAATCAAATCCTAATTTGAAAATACTACCCTATAAATAAAATCAAATATCTCATGATCTATTAAAGGAGGTGAAATGGATATCGAGGATCTACCTTAATTTATCAAGAAATCTTCTAGAGTTGGGAAAGAATAAATAAATAAATAATAATTATTTAGAAACATAATGATATTATTTAATATTTATTATGATTATTTTTTTGATTAACTAAATCACCAATCGAGTTAATGGATTTTAAATATAGTATTTTTCATCAACTTATTGAATAATTTTTTATATACCTTGTACTAGGAATCTTTGATTATTATAAATTCTTATATGAGCAT
Source organism: Viscum album (assembly GCA_963277665.1). NCBI lineage: Eukaryota > Viridiplantae > Streptophyta > Magnoliopsida > Santalales > Viscaceae > Viscum > Viscum album. Next base: position 630,634,350 of record OY728138.1, on the reverse strand, counting down.
GATCAACATCTCTATAATGTCTTGAAGGTTATGTGAGGACATTATCTATATAATATACTACTCAAATAATTTTTCTAGATATAAGAATATAAATTCTATTAGCAAATAATTTTGAAATAGATAATATTTTTTTATCATGATAAAATGGAAATGTCCATATCTTATATGTCTCCCTTTAATGTATTTGCGATTTTGATTATTCCATGATTTTCTAGAAATTAAAGTATCGTCACATGAATATTTTTAGGGTATATCCTCCTGTGAATGCTTCTATTAAGAAAAGGATAAAATTTGTGTAGTCAAATTAATATGAAGCATAGTTTCAGTCATTGAAGATAAAGTTATCCAAAACTATTATTTTACTATAACTCAACCATGTGAGGGTTTTTAATGGTAGTATAATGCATCCTCATTCAAATTAGTTGTGTTATTATGAAGTAAAATTATTTTTTAGCTTACGATTAAATGAAACTCTATCCCTGAAAATGAAATTATCTTACCAAAGTCTTTAAATTATCCACAATTGAATATGAATTAATGTGTTGGGGAAATTATCCATTTGGTGATCAATTCATAGTGTATATAGAAAATTTTATAGTTAATACATATTCTCATTATATGAATTATATTTTAAAGAGTGTTACTAGGAGGAATACATTCAATAATTTAAATTTTAAATTCAATACAGTCACAATAAGTGAAATTTCATTACTGATACCCTTAGACAGAATGCCAATTATCAAAAGGCCCTGGAAGTTAAAGAAAAATTAAAACAAATTGTCTTATTTCCAAGATCCATATAGATGTGGTAGATAATTAGAGAGGAATTTGTCTCTACCAAATCGATCATTCATCATCTATCTTGAATGGAATCATAGACTCCTAGATTTTTTATCCTTATTATATTATAGTTAAAGAGAGATATGATGATTCAGTTATTCTCTTGGATCATTAAAAGACTTCCATTCATTTATAAATATATATATATATATATACATATGGAAGGCTCATGTTATCATTATGTGTGATATATAATGTGATGAAGGAGTATCGTTTTTCTAAGAGGGTTCTGCACGCTCGGATCATGATGATTCCCTAAGAAATCTATCTCAGTTTTGTGTGTGTTGGGAATAATGAAGATAGCATAGGATTCCATTGTAGAATCTTTATATATCACTAGTAATTCTAATAACATCAATCAATTTTAATTATAATTAAATGGATTCATTTAATCGTGTAAAAATGTGATAAAATAATGAGGTATTTCATGACCAATTTTCCCAGATCTACTATGGGGAACAATGATGTTTAGATAATAATGGACCATAAAACTAAGATAAGTCATGTTTTATCATTACAGAATCCTTCTCAACTGTTGGAATTTAAAATATTTACTTTATAGGGATAGTAATTATTCATGGTTCACCACAAAATGTAACCACTAATAGGGATATAAGGTTTATGTGTTAGTTCTAAAAATGACATTAGTAAGAATCTGTGTCTCCTGTAGAAATGAGTACCCTCATTCGTCAAAAAGTTAATAGAATTCCTAACGTATACTAAGACATTGGAGGATATATTTCAATTTTCTCTTCCCAATTTCTATGTCTAGATAAGGAAATTTTTTTATCATGTATTTGTTATGTAATAATGGATATTAAACATCTTTCTAGATGGACCCTTATGAAGAACTGTGTAGAAGTCCATGTCATTATCCTCACTGAAGAAAAGAGATTTTCTAATATTCAATAATCGGTGTTATTATTATCTACAACACAATAGAGGATTTTAAAATAATTACAAAACATCTCAAAACTATTTAATGTAAAAATTTTCATATACCGGAAATTAGTAGATACCTATGGAAGTTATGGTCCTCTGCCATATATTCCCATGGGATTTACTAAAATTGCTTCACTAATTAATGGTTAAACCAAGAATGGTATCCAAGATATTTTTAAGGATTTATATATCATTGGGAAAGTTATGAAAATTATATATTATTTGTACTTTATATTGAAATTCAATACCATTCACAACACCCATTATTTATCCCAATTGAAGGAGGTATAAACCTTACCTATCACATGTGATAGGATATGATGAGATAGAGATAAAACCTATAACATATTACATATAGTATCATATCTGTATCCGGGATAAGAGTAAGAAAGTGATATGGGGAATACTGATCCCACTTATTCATGATAGGTGGAATCATAGAAAACCCCAAGAAGAGGCATGGGAGTGGGTGGCCCTGAAGAATATAGAATGGATTGATTTATTCCCTGAAGAAGTTAATTTATTCTTCACAAATATGATAAGCTTAAAGGTATAGAGTTTATAATGAACTAATCTATTTCAAGTGAAGTACTAATTCAATTCTACATTTAAATACCATTTTATTCTTCTTTTCAGTTGAAGAAGAGTTATAGAGAAATAAAATAGTTTTGAGGAAGGGGAAGGAAGAGGGGAAAACCCCCTTTGGTTTGGGAATGACTAGGTAAATGATGGTTCTTGATTGGGTACCATGTGTGGAATAAGTGGGTGAGATGATTCTATTTTAAACCATTGGGTATGTAGAGAATTCAAGTGGGAACTTAATAGGTCTTTAGAAATAAATCTCTTAATAATGAAAATTTTATCAATTTATCCCCAAACAATATCCAAAAACCTGGGGGTCGTAGTACTCCCAAGTCATTTAATCCCATTTCACCATTTCCCAATATCTCTTTCTTTTCTCTTGTTTTATTTATGTGTGACCATCGTTCTTTAATCCTATTTCTCTCTATTATCAATAGAATATTTTTATTGTCAAGGTAAATCCAGGGAACTATTTTGATTCTATCTACTTATTTTTTTTATATAGTAGTGAGTTTAATCTCTCAATCTATTCCTATAGGTCATTTATGATACATTTAATTTTTCCGGTCTAGCTAATTTTTAGTACATAGATAAGGTGTATCATGGGTAATACCATGGGTTTTCATTCATATTATGTTCATTCTAATCATAATAGCATAAACCGTTACCCCACCTCTTATCATAGGCTGGTATTATTGGTTTTGGTGTCATAATCATTTATATTATACCTCATGAAAGATTCTATATTTATTTTTTAAGGACTAACCCATATTATTTCTCATAATACAGAAGGGTTAGGTTGGAATGAGTATACAGTTGTATGGATTTAGTTAAAAATTAACAATTTTAATAATAATGGAATTATTAAATTTTTATATATTTTAAGAACTATTTAAAAAAAATAACTTTATAATAATTTTTTGGGATGCCTTGGGTTCTATTTATCTTCTTTTTTCCATCATATGATCACTATATTTTTTAACACTATCAAATGATTTATTATTTCCATATTTTTATTAGAGTACTTTAAGACTAATATATATTGGATCTTTAAAGTTCTGTAAGCATTCCACTACATATTACTTTCTTAAGATATAATATAAATTCATTCATGAAACTTGATTTTTGGTAGATATGTGAGAAGGGGTATTAGGATTCTGTATATTTATTTTAGGTAGGATTAACTTGATTTCATATATGATAATTGGTTTGGTATCCCATTGGCCTATCTGTTTATACCCCTTACCCTATTTCGTGGGATAGGATTAGGCCCTATCTTGGTATACTGTTTTCCTAATCCAATAAGATAGGATTTTTCCAATATATTATATATATATCCACCTAGATGGGATGGGTTGAAAGATTAACCTACCCCCATCAAGTTTTTGATACCATAATTATCCAAAAAAATATGTATATAAAGTCATGTAAAATCAATGTATTGTGAGTTATTTTCTCATGTCATAAATGCTCTGATCTAAAGTATTTCAAGCATGTTATTTTATTTTTTATTACTAACAATCTATCCATTATTTATTTTCTACATGAATAGGGGCATATCATAGGTAAATATTGGTGGGGTGGAGATAACATACTATGTCGTATTACTCATTCCCTATGCTAGACTATTTGGAATGCAAGTTGATATCACTATGCATGATATAGGTACGGGTAAAGAAGAGGGACACCGGGTGTAGTAACCCATGGAGTCTATACTTAGGATGAAAATTTTAAATAAATTTTATTATCCATACTACTTTTAAATTAAGAGACTTAGTATTTCATTTGTCAATAGAGTTTCCACTCATGAACTCCGATTATTTTATTCTTTGGTCTAGGTTTGGTTGTCCCATTTTGTGAATAGTCAATTTTTATTTGATTATAAACGGTTATAGTTCTTTTTTATGTTTTTGGTCCTAGTTTGGTATGGATTTATATAACATATAGGTAATTTGTATTCAATTTATATGCACTATAATTAATGAGAAAACCCATATAAAATACAAAATATTTTACGCATGGACATCCATTGTCCATAAGCGCATTTTTGATCTTTCATTATGGAATAATTAGCTGATATTTAGTTTTAATTGTGTAAAACCAAAACAAATTGACTTTACTCAACTCTAGAAATTTAGAACAATATTTTTTTGATTAGGAGGTGCATCTGAGGTGTTATGGTGGCATATCCTTGTGTTGTTCATTTATTCGTGCCATAAAGATTATATTAGGGATACCCAAAACTCAACATCTTCCAAATTCATTCCAAGAGAAGAGTATATATGATTAATATATTAATTTATTCCATCTAAATATTAATGAAATTTTTAATATTGTCTCATTATTTATACCTTAATAGATGATAATAGATTTCATATTTTACCTAGAGAACAACTTCCTTAAGATTTTAGAGAATAAGAATTTTAGGGAGAATATATTCATGATTTTTCTAATTAATAAATTTCTTGCAAGTTATTATAGTATATCATAATTTTTTTATTAATTGATAATATATATATATATTATATAATAAATTAAGTTCTAATACATTTATATAGAAACATGAGCCATGGGATATGTGTTGTTACCATCCGCTATCTTCTAGAAAATTTTCATACCTGAAAATCCACACCATAAGAAATGGACCATATAAAATTACCTTATACTAGATGACTTGTGGTCTTTAACATTATATATTGAATAATATGGTGTATTTCATCATTTATTGTCTCTAAGTGTAATTACTTAAGACCTCATCTTATTACCCAAAACTACATGACACTATGGTCCTATTCACATGAAATTTAAAATAATGATATGATGTCACCCACATGACCTTATATTATATGGTATATCATTCTTCCTATGTTATGATTAACCATATAGACTCTTCCTTTTCTAATAACCACAAAATAAAAATACATTATCCTCATATCATGATTATAATATGAAAAATACAATTATATCAGGGTTTCCCTATTCATTAATCTTCCATAAATTATGTCATTTTTACAAAAATACCCTTCCCCACAATGAGACTATAACTATAAAGTATTCTATTATTTTAGAATATTATAATTTATTCAACCTAAATTACTACGTGGATTATCGAGGCACCATTTTTTTATGTGCATTCATTGAAGGATAATAATTTTATCTAAACATGTTTCCTTAATATAGCTGAAATGAATAACTTTCTATGAGATACAATGTAACTATATATGGAAATTTTAATGTCCAAGAGGATAATTATCCCAATTCCATACACCAACATCTAATGTGGTAGTGATGCCTTTTCCATTAAAAATAGTTAGCCAAACCCACCATGCATAATTATTTTTCCATGATTTTGACATATCAAGACATGGTTCACCTATTTTATCTTCCCCATATTATATACGATTCAAAATAAATCTAGTTATCATTATATCATTAATCATTCACATTATTGAGGTAAAATACCATATAATTAATGTTTAGAGTTTATTTTCATCATATAAATCTTGTTAGGGATTACATCATGACCTCTGCACCAATTAATCATGGTGAATTATTCCAATGACTAAATCTATATATAATATTACAAAAAATAAGACAATTCATTCCCATATCTCTGAATATATTCTATGAATCATAAAATATTAGTTGTGGTATAATAAACTGAATGTTTCATAAATATTTATCTCATATTTTTAGAAGAATATTCGATATATAATATTATGATACATATAAGAACATGAAATTAATATTGTCTTTGGAAATATAGAGACATAAAACTTGTTTAAAAAATATCTACATCTTCTACCACTTAGTTCTTCAAAAACTATCACCCTTTAAGGACACATAATTCAAAAAATCAATTATCATATCCCAGGGAAGGGGAAAATATGAAAGGGTAGGCTTATATGATAATTATGGGTAAAAATGGAGATATCATTGATCTTTTTAACATAAAATGAGAATAAATGGTATGAGAATATGATCTTATTCTTTTAAAAATATACATAGAAATTCTTAAATCATAAACATGGGTCATGACATAATTCTGATATGTTAAAAAGACACGAATCATAGTGGGATTTTAAAACACAAGCCATGAGAACATTACATTGAAATAATATAATTTTATAATACAGTGTCATCAAATATTTTATAATCATAATCACATAAATCTCATTTCAAGTATGGAATCCCACTTTTTTACTACATAAAAATTTAATTTCACTGTAAAACTATAAATAATAACGAGGTACTTTTATATTTTAGTTTTTTTGAAATTAATATCCTAATAAAAGAAAAAATAATGATTTAATCAACTTGAAATAATTATTCAGAGATTAATCCCAAGTTACTTTAACATCATCACATTTTATGGTGAGATACATCAAAATAAAGGGGCGAGTAGACAACCGAGTAAGGTAATAAATAAAGGATATATCTAGCATGTGGTCTAGAGTAATATCAATAGGGTATGAATAAAATAACATGAGGCATATCATGATATAAATATCATGAATCATAACATGGAAATGTAGATACAACATAAAAATTAGGCATTCATAAGAATATCACTATTGTTTATCACCAAGGCAACATAACTCACAATTACCAAGGCTAATCCCCATTGTATCATAAAAAATCTAATCTATAAAGATTAATTATTTACTGAATAAATTTTAGACCTATTATAGAACACCCTTTATATCACTTAGTTCATGTCGTACACATTGATAAAAATATATCATTTCATCAATAACCCGTGGAAGAAATGAGTGGGTATCATATAAAATCATTTTGTATGGAAATTGTTGTTGACTAGAAAATTTCATCATTTTATAACCATGATAAGGGATACTATTTTAATACATATATATCCTCCATAAATAAATTATATTTACATCTAGGTGAACAAAAATATATAAGGAAGAGGTTGGGGTATTCATAATATAACAATTTCTCATATAAAAGTGTGAAATAAAAAAAAATAAATTCGGCAGCATGAATGGTATACAACATTGATTAAGGTAAGTGAATCATGAGAGAGAATAAAGGTCTACTATTGTTGGAAAGATTTTTTGGATGTCATGTGACCATAAAATGGTATGAGACTATTTTAATTCAATACATAGAAGACATAATAATTAATCATTAGTGTAATCGAAAAGTGGAAGTAGAGATTTCCTTTACCATAAAGAGTTGCTTCCAAAAACCTGAGTATGGTACCTAGAGATCTTAATGACACATTGAGGGTGAATTTTAAAGGTAACAATACTATAAAATCAGGGATAAATTATTTGGAGTGGAGTGGAATAGGGGATGAGTATGTATTTATAACAAAATAGCAATAATTGTTTAATAATTTCTAAATGTAGGTCTTGGTATTTTAAGTTGTGAAAAATTAAAACCATAGCCCTAACCATTGGAAATTGTCATTGTTTTAATAATTTAAGTCATTATCAAAATATTTAAATCTACTAGAACCAAAATACATATTTTAATAATACATTTGACATAGAAAATTACTTTTTTGATAAAATATAATTTTCAAAATTATAATTTCAATTATAGACATTTGAATGTTATTTATATCTTTGGAAAATGATTTAAATCCACTAAAATATATAATTTTATTAAAATAAAATATTTTTGGTTCTGTATTTGGAATATGTAATTATGAAAATAGTATTATAGATATATGAATTCATAAAATACGCTGAAAATATAGATCTATAGTTTTATTATTCACTGAAAACTAAGGTAATTTAGAAAATTACCAAAATTTATCTAGAACTTAATTTTGACCTACTGACTTCAAATATATTATTATTTTATATGAAAGCACTGTAAGTATTAAATTTTTTTACTTTCAAAATATAAAATCATTATTTGTTGAAAAAATAATAGTTTTTTCAAAATAGTCAACTTTTTGGCTCTTACAAAAAAATCCAAGGAAATTATCATGTTCTATTACCATTAATATTTAAATAAAGATTGTTTTATGATACTATTATAAGAAATTAAATTTTATCTAGAATAAAAGTGTTTATTATAAAATCATATATATTTTTTGAAAATATAATTATGTTTTATTTTTAATAGAATATATATTTATTAACATTATCTTATATTCATGTGTATTTTATTAAATAACATAATATTTAAAATTAGAATGATAAAATAATTAATTTATTATATAGATGAATTTTCACTTTTATGAATATAAGGTTTAAATACATTACCCCTAATTACTCTATCATATGTTTTAAGGGTGTGGAGTGGGGTGATGATAGTTTCAGGGAGCAGCTATGAAAACATTGACCAAGTGGTCAATTAAATAAACTTAAAACTTCCCCCATATGCAAATTCATTCATAATTCAAATGTTGACACTTTTCTTAGGCTTGGTAAATGGTGAACTCCAGTGACACAACCAACATCCCAAGTTATAAAAAATGGGATTGAAAAGGCATGACTCTTTTAGTTGAGTCCATCATTTATCCTTTCTATATCCATTATCGAATATTATTTCCCAATATAAAAAATAATTATAATAGAAGAATTATAACCAAAGTTCATTTTGTCCAATAGTCATATTGACCAACTGGTATATTTACCAATGTTCATATTGTCCAATGATCAAGTAGTGGTCTAATACCAGTGGATGATTTTTCTTTTATAACATATATATAATCCACAATTTATCAAAATTTACAACTTATTTACAAATATTATTTACAATTACTTTGATAATTTCAATTATATTCAATATTTTTATTTTTATTTTATTCTTTTTTATGGTTGATTTATTATTATTAGAAGTGTTTGAACCTATGAAGTATATATTTTTTTGGATTCTATTTTTTATTTTCTATCCCTATACTATTATTTGTTTTATTAATTGGTATTATTACTTTAAATATATGTTTTTTTATAACAGTATTTATATGTACGCAAATTGGAGAATATAATAAAAAAGATATTGTGAATAAAGTTGATTTAATTTATTAATCAAAGAAAGATTTTTTATGTTGTTATATGCTACCCCATTAATAAAGTACATCCTCAAAATTATCTTCTTATAACAAAAATGGGGTTATTTTTCTTTCATTTCTTCTTGAGGTTCCCACATAGCTTATTTAAACTTTTAATTTCTCCTTAAAAATTTTGCAATCTTTTTTTGTAATTCCTTAACACTTATTCAATTATATGAAGGATATGGATTCATTCCTCTTTATAAGATAATACATATTCCAACTCCACACAATTAATATCAGTTCGATGTGATATTTCAAACATATGATCGCTTATAGGGAGACATGCAAGACACTATTGACATTGGAAAACATGGAGGTAGTTCTAATTGATAAGAAACAACCCAAATAGGACCCAAAATCCCAAATAGTCCAATTTGACATGGAATTAGTTTCCCATTACATTTGAAAATCAAAATTTCCTTCCATGGTGATATCCTAAGAAATAAATGAACCCCTATATGAAACTCCATTTCATTAATTTGTTTATCAGCACAAATTTGTTATCGACTCTAAGCAGCCATGATGTGTTTCTAAATGACATGTATCTTTTTTATTTTCTCCTTCATATTTTTTGTTTCCAAAATCTTCCCTCATATAACTTCATCCCACCATTTTAGTTTTTCTATCTTTTTCTAGAGAGATCTTAAAAACATTCTATTTTAATCTAGAAGTGAGATTTTTTGTTGTAGGATACACTAAAAAATAGAAGATTCTAGATCCAGATCCCTTTAAATTCAACTTAAATTGCTTATAAAATTTCCTATAATGTTTGAATAGTCCTCTTAGACCATGAATTATTTTATGTATGGTAGGATGTGATGATGTTTTTTATCTAAATATAGCCTTTCAATGATTCTATAGACCATTTAAGTAAATACGAGATATTGATTAGAAAAAAAGACAACACTACTCCATAGATTATTGCAACTTCTGAATATAGAGGTGATCAAGGTTATCTAGGGAGAAATACTATCCTATATAAATGAGATAGGTATACTCTATTAATCTATCCTTAATTACCCATATAGAATTTTTTCCCCGTGATTTCATAGTTAGTTCAATGGAAAAGTCTATAGTGATGTTGTAGCACTTACATAGAGGTACATGTAGTGGTTATAATACCCCTATAGGAATTTCTCATCTTTCTTTCACTTGTTAAAAAACTATACACCTTGCAGTGTAATTAAGTATCTCCATTTTAATACTTCACCAAAATTAATTATCATGAGGGTCCCAACATATTTTAGTACTTTTAGGATTTATAGATAATACAGAGATTTGGGCCTCATCCATAAACTCTTTCATTTTCCTTATAATTTATAAAATATATATTAGTGTACCAAATTTTACTACATATTATCGATCAATATTGAATTCATGAAATTTCCCAATTTTCAAATTCTCTCCCTTATTTTAGAAAAATTGTCTATCTATTTCATATTTCATGATCTTTTATCATTAAGACCATTAAGTAATCAGTTGGGATATGATTGACGAGGTACCTTATCTTATTATTTCAATCTATAAACTTACTAGGTTATTAATCTATCGATATCCTTCAATACTAATCATTGAAAGAATAATAAGATGTTTCTTACTCAATACATCTTGGAAATTATTTTCAATTATATGGTGATAATGAATTAAATAGTCATATTTTTTGGGTATTTCCACCTATCAATTTTTTCTTACATTCAACTACTTTTGTGGGAATATATTCAAAAAACCATTGAGGTATGTGTATATATTTCAGTTTTCCCCACAAAAAGTGTCTATTTATATTAAAAAAAACAATAATGTTGCTAAATACATTTCAGTAGAAGGATTATTATATCCAAAATGCTTTAAAATCTTGATTTGAAAATCATCACCTTGTAATTTTTCTTCGGGACACATTCAAGACCTCTTATAGATGAATCACTATTGAAATTTGTACTTAACTAATAGAGGGTAACATTAGCACATGTTCACTAACCAATTTCCTCTTCATATATTGAAAACATTCTTCACACTCTTTTTCCTGGATTTACTTAACTACATTTCATGTTAAAATTGTTATTGAAATAGAAATCCAATAATTTTTTTAAAACAATTTTTAGTACCCTATTAGACCAAGGAATCTACGAATCAAAATTAATGTTATTAGAAAAGGCCACGTATCCATGTAGGATCAAAATAAGAATGTAGATGCTCAATTAAAAGAGGGGGGGGGGGGAGGGTTGAATTGTAAGTTTAAAAAATTCTATTTTTAATCATATTGAAATATATGTTTAACAAAGCTAAACAAGTTAAATTCAAAAACCCTAAAATAGTTCTATAGAAAAAACTTTCTAGGCTCCAAACATATGGTTCTGGAAATGAATCATAAGGAAAGTTTACTAGGAAAATATTAGAACTTAGAGTATATAGAGTCTTATTTATCAGAGTATACAAAAGTACCAAAAATTATAAGAATGTTATTCTTTCTTCCTTCATCAAAATGCAGTAGAAATAAACATAAACAAAACAAGTAACAAGTAAAAAATATTTTAACCCAAATAGTAGGTTATCTAACAACCTTGGATAATGGTCCCCTTGATTTATACTTCCATGAAAGTCTGTCTTAACCACACTAGGGTAATCCCTCGATAAGAATATCAGAATCTATCTTGGTCTCCCCACAAGCCCTCAAACTTTATGGTAGTTGGAAGCTTTGTCTTCTTATAACTGAAAGACATGGAACTTTAATATAGTCAGCACCTCTATCTTCCTATGCCTAGAAAGCCTTGACTGTAATCATCAAAAATCGGATTCACAATAAACAATATGAACAAGATGTTCAGTACACAAAAAGAATGATAATCTTTCTCTGGAAATCACTTTAACAACATGTAATATCTATATTGATGGAAGTTGTGGAGATATTTTAAATGATCTCCTATTTATAGGCACATCTCAACGATCGTCTCCTCCTAAAAAGGTCATATTTTTCCTTGAATCTCATAGGGACCTATAATTGTGTCACTCAACCAACGGTTAGTTATAAACAGATTTCATGATATCATTTCAAAACTATAACATGTGGAAGGAAAATGATGTTGCTTAACCAAATCTATTTTTTGGAGACTTAATGAAAAATAATGATCAGAGTCTCAGAAAAAATAAAGTTTGGAGTCCATGAAAATAAATTCATAGTCTAACCAAATAAAAATTCAGAGTCTATAAGACATGGAAATTAGGATTCTATTTTTCAAAGTGCTCAGAATCTGAATTCTATAGATTTTGGAGGCTGAATTAAAATGAATTTGGAATCTGAATTATGAGGAATTCGGAGTCTAAATTCTAATGAATTTAGAGTATTAATATTGAGGAATTTCGAGTATGAATTCTAAATAATTCAAAGTCTGAATTTTAATGAATTTTGTGTAATAATTACAAGGAATTCATAGAATGAATTCCAAGTAATTTAGAGTATGAATTATATGGAATTCAGAGTTTGAATTATGAAGAATTTGAAGTCTAAATTCTGAAGAATTCAAACTCTGAATTCTGAAGAATTCATAGTCTCTATTTCAGAGTATTTAGAGTCCAAATTCCATGGAACTCGGAGTATGAATTCTAAATAATTTAAAGTATTAAAAATGAATAATTTGGAGTCAGAATTTTGAAGAATTCAGAGTCTGAATTCTAGAGAATTTGGAACCCTAATTTTAAAGAATTCAGAATCTGAATTTCGGAGAATTTAGTGTATGCATTTTTGTTAATTTATAGTCAGAATTTTAAATAATTCGGAACCTGCAAATAGAATAATCTATATCCAAGGAATTATGAGATTCCAATGTTTTAGATATGAATCCAATTTTCAATCCTAGAAATAAAATGAGTTTGATTTAGAGATATTATAAAATGAGATAATTAAAATAGGTAAGGTTAAAACTTTCCTTAGAGAAGGGAAATTTTCGTTATGAAAATAAACCTTATGGAAATATGATTGTCCATAATATAAAGAGTTTGTGATTTTCAAAAAATAAAGGAATGGAAATGTTATAAGGAAAACTTATTGACTCAATAATATCCTCCTTTTTGGAAAGAACAAACATCTTTATGGAATAGAATATAAGAACTAATTTTTTTATGAACGTGAATGAAAAACTAATATCCCTTTACATATGAATCAGGATGAATATGACTAACTCCCCCTTAGGTTTTAAAATCCCTAAGGATAATATTCTTTATTTCCTTAAAGATATATATTTTTTCTTACATAAGGAAATATTCTTTGAGTAAACTCCCCCTTAGATAGACTCCCCATTAGTTAAGAAATTCTATAATTTTACTTTGTTTTAATTTTTGTCATTCATTTTTCCCTTTTGTGATTTTCAAAAAGAAATAAAGTGAATGGGAAAAATATATGGTACCAAGAAGATTATAACTTCATACAACAATAGTAATGATGCACAAAAATAGTTTTCATTAAGGTTAGAAACATTTATAAAAACAAAGTATAATAAATGATCATATTTGAAAAATTAATCCTTCATTCTCCTTTGGAATGAACTTATTCACAATGGTCTTCAGCTTCTTAAGGTCTTTATGATCTTCTTCAAAGCACTTGACTAGTTGTTCCTGATCCTCATTTTTCTTCTCCAAAGCCTTGATATTTTCAGCCCGATATTTTGAGATTTCTGATTAAAAATTCCAAAACCCTTCTTGCTTAAAAAACATCTATTCAAACATTATTATGAGATCTCTTTCCCTCATTAAATTCAATGCGACTGAATTCATCTTCCCATTCATATCTTTTCGTTCTACTTCTGAGCTATTTGTTCAATATTTATCTTTTCTGATTTTTTTTCGAAAGCTCCTTAATCCTTACATATCCTCTATCAAAGGTATATTTCACAGAATCTATAATTTCATCAAGAATTCTCCGATCATCAATCATCTTCTTGGACCACTTAGTTATTTACTTACAAGATCTTCTTTGAGTATTATACTAAATATAGAAGGTTTTGAAATCAGCCTTAACCTTAATGAATTTATCCATAATCATGATAATAGAATCTGATTTTGGATTGAATGAATTCTAAAGAATCTGACACCTTGAATCAGTACTCAGAATCAAGGGAATAATGTCATCTAATTTCTTTAATAATTGAACCACAAAGTTTTGACCCAAGCAATATGATTCAAAATCTAATTCCTTTGTAGGTGAAGATTCTTTTTCAATCTCAGGAGGATTTCTCATAGATGAACCATGAGCACGATCCTTTTTAACCACCACAGCCTTATAAGGTGTATCCTATATCACCTGTTTTCATTGATCAGCTTTAGAAATGGTCTCCATGGTATTTGGGGATTCATGTTCACTGTCTGATACTTGAACGATTTTATCCTTATCAACATTTGGCTTCACAACATCCTCCTTAAGATCATCAGTTTGAATAAAGACATGATTGTTTCCCTCATCATTGAAAGGTTTATTTACTTATTCCTGACCTTCATCCTATTTTACTTACGAAATAGTTTTTGTTGATTCATCCTGAGAAGTCCGGATTGACAAATTTTCATAAGGGATTTCCTTCTCATCATATTCTTCAACTTTCCTTCTCATATAATTAGTGTCATCATTTCCTGCCTCCTCTTCTTCTTCTATCACTTCTTCTTCTGAAACAATCTATTTTTCTTCTTATGGTTCTAGAATTACCATATTCCTTCCTAGAGTCTAATGTATTGATACTTGTAGAAAGGATTCCAGTACCTGGATTTGTTCAGAAGCTTTCTCAATATCTCTGAGAAGATCTTGAGTAATGTCAGCCTCATACATTTTCTTCTTTTTCTTCTTATCTTTTTCTTGATTCTCATATTCCTTGGAAGCATTATTCTTTAAAGATTTTCCTCAGTAGTATCCATGCCAAAGGTAGGATATTCTTCCTTCTTGTTCTTATTCTCTTCCCTCTACAAGAAAACTATTCCCCAGGGTAGGGTTTTTCTTCTTAGACTTTGGGGTGCTGATTGAGTTTCCTAAACTATAAGAGTTTTTCCTTTGACTTCCACCTCCTTATTCTTTCTCTTATTACCATCCTTATGAGAAGTCTCAGATACTTCCAGTTTCTTAGATAAGGCTTTTATTTTAATTTCTGATAAGTCATAGAAATCTCTGGATTTACTATTAAATCCAATCTTCATCCTCCTTAGGGTATCATCACTAAAAAACATAACATTGAAATTTCATGGCTTAGAACTACATGTGATTTTGAACTAATCTTGATAAAGGACAATAATATTGGATAAGATTGTCAGATATATGATTATTTGGTATTTGAGAGTTCCATTCTTGTTTTTGGAAACCATCAACAAGACAAAATCCACTATGTTTATCACTCTCACGTTAAAGAGGAAATCTATAACAAAGATATCACTTTTCTTCAAAGTGTCCTTTTCTATTTTTCTCAGAATTAAGAATCCCTGAACCCATAATTATAACATCTTGGTGTTAATAGAGAGATGGTTGATCTTTTTTGTTTTCTTTCGTTTGAGTCTGAGGCACTCTATTACTTTTTCCTTGCCAAAAAATCCTGCTTGATTTGGTAGTTTGTGGGTGTAAAGAATTGATTCTCCTTCATAAGGAATTCCAATGATATTAGATACCATATTGAAGGAAAGGGAATAGGTTTTCCTATATCTTTTGAATGAAAATTTATCTCTCCCACCTTCCATTGAAAACATATAGACTCATAAAAATCTACAAGTAACTCCGAATAAACCAGATCGTGTCATTTCATTTTAGCTACACATAGACTCTCTCAACCATTCAACTTTATATTTTTCATAATGAGAGAATCTTACCTGGAAAAAAACATAGGATCTAATGACATTTATCTCTAGATTTTCCATTAATAAATTGCAATACCTGATGAAAATCTTTAGGAGGATATTCTTCCAAAGACATTCAGAGTTAAGCCAACCAGAGGTACTGAACAACCCTTAATTAGATAAGAAAATCTTGTACATGAAAAGGATATAAATTCAATGTGGAAAAAATAATAGTGGGTCCATTATATAGTCTTTGAAGTGATGGTTTACATTCCCAAATTAATTCAATAGTTGAAACAATCTTGATATGATCTAACAGTTGAGATGATCGCTGAAGAAGGATTTTGGTAGATTCTAATCTTTTAATATTTTTAGGATAACAATTTGTATTTAAGGAAAGTGAATCCAAATATTTTTTTTAATACAGGATGAGAATACCAACAAGAAAAATTCAATTTCAAAAATTTATGTAAAGAAACATAAATTTTGGATTTATAGGAAAATTGTCACTAATGAGGAAAAATATTCTTGAAAAATTTTAGATTCCATAAAATTTTCTTAAAGAAAGAAAACTTTTTGGTGATGGAAATATTGTGCTCTGGAATTTTAAATTCCAGAAAATTTTGAATACGTTTTTTTTAAAACATGACTACTAAAATTTTGAATAAGAAAATTTGGATTACAAAATTTTTTATTTTTAAAATTTTGATTACAAAAACATTCATTACAAAAATTTTGATTACAAAAGTTTTGATAAAAAAAATAATCAACAAAATGTACCACCCCTATGAAAAAAGTTACTTTATGTAAGGAGATAGGTTTTAACAAAGAGTTAATATGGAAGATTGCCTTATATTTGTAATTCCTAACTTTTGTTAAATGTGTTCAAATGTATCAGAGGGTAATGATTTTGTAAAAATATCAGCAAGTTGATCTTGCATTCTAATAAACTAAA
Organism: Viscum album; assembly: GCA_963277665.1. Classification (NCBI taxonomy): domain Eukaryota; kingdom Viridiplantae; phylum Streptophyta; class Magnoliopsida; order Santalales; family Viscaceae; genus Viscum; species Viscum album. The sequence goes on along the minus strand of OY728138.1, from coordinate 630,617,203 downwards.
TAATGATATCTACTTTTTGTGTGTGATCCCTAAGAAAGTGATTCCTAATATAAATATGTTTTTCACGGGAGTGATGTGCCTTGTTTCTACATAAGGAAATGGCACTAGTATTATCAACCAACATATATGTTTTGTAAAAACACATACCATAGTCTATGCATGTGTGTTTCATCAATAATACCTGAGCATAACAAGTTCTAGCTTCTACATATTCAGCTTTAGTAGTGGAAAGTGCTACTAAGTTTTTCTTATTGCATGATAAAAAACTAACGAATCTATTAAGAAATGACATATTCTATATGTAATTTATATATCCATTCATCATCCACCAAAATCAGCATCTGATTTTTTTAAAACAATATCATTTATAGATGTATAGAAATTTCCTCAATCCATGGTTCTACTTAAATAGAGAAATATTCATTTCACGGATTTTAAATGAGATTCCATTAGATTATATTGATATCTTTCACATAATAATACTGAGAATATTATGTATGGATGGCAGACTATCATGTATAGTATACTTCATATCATACCTATAAATAATGTTTGATCTACTAGTTTCCCAGCTTCATCAAGATTAAGAAAATTTGATGTACCAGTGGGAGTAATTATAATTTTAGGGTTTTCATATCCATATTTTTTAAGAAGATATTTAATATACTTTTACTGAGATATATAAGTTGGTTCCAATTTTTGAGAAATTTGAAAACCCTGGAAAAAAGTTAACTCACCCATCATTCTCATTTCAAACTCATATTCCATTAAATTCATGAAATAATCATTAAGGATTGTTGAGTTGAACCAAATATAATGCCATAAACATAAATTTGAACCATGAAAACATTTTTCTTATCTTACATTATAAAAAGGGTTGGATCAGAAGTTCCCTTAACATAATTATTTGGTAACAAAAATCTTATAAGTCTATTGTACCAGGCTTTAGGGGCTTGTATAAGTCCATATAAAAGGAATATTTTTCTCATTTTTAACATGGGATCTAAATATTTTGAAATAAAAAAATCTTGAGATTTATTTTATAGAAAATAGACCCACCTATATATAGTGTAATCATCAACTAAGATAAATAAATAATATTTGCCTCCAATACTTGCAGTTTGTGTTGGTTCAAAAAGCTCTATATGCACTAACTGTAATGCATCAGAAGTTGATACTTCACCATTTGATTTAAGACTAGATTTATGTTTCATGAAAAATTAACAAAGATCAAATACTTTTGAAGAATAAAATCTATGCTCTAGTAGATCCTTAACTTGCATTTCTTGAGGGTTTTCATATGTTCATAAGGATATAGTGTCCTAACCTTCTATTCCATAACCTATATTGGTATTCCATTCCACTAAGGAAAGGTATATCTTGGCTCATAAGGTCTTTTATGTTTAGTGTGTATACATTCTCTTTCCTATGGGTAGAAAGAATAAAATCTTCCTTGGAATTGTGTACTATGAAGTTATCATTCCTAAAATTCAAAGGGTATCTTTCATCACATAATTGACTAATGCAAATGTGGTTGTGCTTAAGACCCTTAACAAATAAAACATTTGAAATTAAGGGTTTCCAAGAAGAATAATGTTACATATTCCATTAATTTCTCCCAGATCATTATCTCTAAAAGTTATATTTCCTCATTTCTTCTTGATAATATTTTCACAGAAAATATTGTTACCAGTCATATGTCAGGAAAATCCACTATCTATATACCAAGTATTTTGTTGGAAATTTTTTTCCAGAAAATAAATGAGTTATAATTTCAGAATCCAAAATTTATTGGATCCTGAAATTTCAGAATGTAATATTTTAGGAATCCATATTTTCTTAGAAAAATAACATTTATGAAAACTTATGGATTGATATTTGTTTAAAATTTTTTTTCTCAATTTCCACAACATTATCATTTAGTTCAAACTGGAGCAATTTGGGGAAAAAATAGTTATTACTAAAAGCTGGTTTAGAACAGGTATAACCAAATCAAGAATGATTCCTCAATGGATGAATTTGGGGATACGTCCTGTCAAAATTTTACTTACCTGAGGAAAAATTTGATAGTATTTTTCTTAAGGAAAATATTTCTAACCTTTGTTTACTAACCAAATTTTTATCCTCAAGAACATTTGTTTTAGAAATTGAGTTATCCAATAAAATATTTTTCTTAGAAATTACATTTTCAATATCATTAGAATGTTTGTTATTTTTAGAATTAACTTCCTCAATGTTTTTAGAAATATTTTATGAATCAAATGATTTTTTATCATGATATTTTAAATGAACTGATACTTCTTTAGTTAAAAAATATATTATAGAATTTACTTTATCTATCATATTTTTTATTTTTCAATTTTCATTTTCAAGAAGTTTAGAAAACCTAGATACATTATCATAAGAAGGTAAAGTATTATCTCATGATAAGGAAGATTCATCATAAAAATATTCATAATATTTATCATCAGTATAATTTGTGTTCAATGATTCCTTAGTGATAGAATCAACATTATGTACCTTGGCCATTAGAAAATGATTTAAATGTTTAGTTTGGATAGCATACCAAGATTCTTCTATCCAGAAGATTCAAAATCTAATGATTCATTTGACGAGTCCCCACCACTGGCCCTCTAGGTGTCATTAGCTTTTAAGACTTTATTTTCTTTAGATTTATATAACTTATTTCTATTTCTCTCAGAATGATTTTCCATCCAATATTTTATCTTGAGAAAGGGACAATCAGGTCTTATATGTCCTGCACTTTTACATTCATAGAATGTGACTTCTGAGTCTTTCTTGTATTTTCATTCTTTCTTCTTATATCTATACTGAAAATATTTCTTTCCCACTATCTTTTTCATCTTTCAAGCATGATTAGCTAGCTTGTTTTCAGAATGTTCAATTTCACTAGATTTAGAAAGAATAGTGAATTTATTAGTCTTAGATCTTGTAACCCTTTCCAGAGTCTTGAATTTAGTAGTAGTAAAGGCTAATCTTTCATTTCAATTATTCTTCTTATTCATATCAGTATCTATTTTCCTTCTTGTATCATTTTTAAGAAGAGTTCTGAAAATCTCATCAAGAGTAATTTGAGATACTTTTATATTCTCATCAATAGATGTTCTTTTTGACTACCACTCATTAGGCATAATATCGATTATATTGTCCACAATATCTTCATTATCTAAACATTTCTCTATCATAGACTGTAAACTATTGAAAACTGTCTTAAATCTTGGGTGAACTTTACAAATTGGTTCTCCATAGGGAAATAGAAACCCATGATACTCTAGTCTCAACATACCACTTCTAGTCTCGATTACTTTTGAAGAACCAAAATGTGTAACTTCAAGTTTCTTCTAAATGTAGTTGGAAACTTCACAAGAAGATACTTGACTGTATATTCTCCTTATCATAGAACATAAAAATTTATTGCATACCTTGTAATTTTTTTGATATTCTGATTTTTCTTGGTTGGTGATGGTTCTGGCTTTTTGTTTGGGATTTTGTAACCTCTGGAAAGCATGAAAAAAATCATCTACTCTAGTTTTAATAACAAAGGTCGTCATTGTATCACATTAGTACTCATAATTATTTCCATAAAAATAGGTGATTTGGTATGATTTAGATTATCAATTGAACCAAAATTCATAGCTTCCATTCAAATAGGAAAATATCTTTCCACAAAACTTGTTAATAGAAAATGTTTATAAACAATGAAAAAATATCTAAACAAGGCTTAAGTATGATAATTTAAGTATGAAGATAATCTTGATTAATAAAACATTTATGTGAGTATATTTATTTTAGATACCTCCTTTTATACCAATATTAGGATCAAAATAAGAATGTAGATTCTCAATTTAAATAGGGGGTATTGATTGTAATTTTAAAAACATGAATTTTTAATCTGAAGGAAAATTATGTTTAATAAAGTTAAACAAGGTAAATTCACAAACCCTAAAATAGTCTTATAAAATTAACTTTCTTGGTTCTAAAAATATTATTCCAAAAATTAAACTTTAGGAATGTTTACAAGGAAATTATTCTACCTTAAATTGAATTTAATCTTAATTATCAGAGTATAAACAAGTACAACAAAATATAAGAAAGTTATACTTTCTTACCTTATCAAAATGTGGCGAAAATAAACCTGAAACAAAACAAGTAACAAGTAGAAAATATTTTAACCCAAAGAGTTGGGTAACCAACAAACTTGGGTAAAGGTCCCCTTGATTTATACTTTCAATAAATTATTTCTTACCAACACTAGGGTAAGTCCTCAATAGGAATATCAGAATATGCCTTTCTATCCACACAAGCCGTCAAACTTTAAGGTAGTTGGCACCTCTTTCTTTTTTCCTAGAAAGTCTTGAAAAATTAAGGTATTCATCACCTCTATCTTTCATTCCCAAGAATCCCTCAATTTTACTAAGCAAAAATTATAGTTTCATGAAGAAAAACGAACAAGATGTTCAGTATGCACAAGGCATGAGAGTGTCTCTCTCTAGAAATCACTTCAACAACATGCAATCTCTAGATTGATGGAACAGTTTTCGTGATCTTTCAAATGACCTTCTATTTATAGGCACATCTCTAATGGTCATCCCCCTCCTCCACTGGTCATATTTTTCCTTTAATCTCGAAGGGACCTATACACGTGTCACTCAACCAAAGGTTAGTTAGAAACAGATTGCATGATATTGTTTAAAAAATAGCATGTGTAAGGAAAATTATGTGGCTTAACCAAATATATTTTTCAGAGTCATAATGAAAAACAAAATTCAGGGTCTATGAAAAAATAATGTTCGGAGTCTATGAAAAGTAAGTTTAGAGTCTACCCAAATAAACATTCAGAGGCTACAAGACATGGACATTCAGATTCTATTTTTCAAAAAGTTTGGAATCTGCATTCTATAGATTCTGGAGTCTAAATTCCAATGAATTTGGAATATAAATTCAATGGAATTCAGAGTATTAATTCTTAGGAATACCGAGTCCAATTTATGAATAATTCAGAGTCTAAATTAGGAGGTATTTGGAGTCTGAATTCTGAAGAATTTGGAGTCGGGATTCTAATGAATTCATAGTCAGAATTTTATAGAATATGGAGTCTAAATTTCATAGAATTAAGTGCGTCAATTCTGAGGAATTCAGATTCAGAATTCTAAATAATTCAGAGTATGAATTCTAAAGAATTCGGAGTCTGAATTTCAATGAATTCAGAACCATAATTTCAAAGAATTCATATTCTGAATTTCACACAATTTGGATTCTAAATTTCAAAGAATGCGAAGATTTAATTTCAGAGAATTTGGAACCAAAAAATAGAATAATATATATCCAAGGAATTATGATATTCTAAGGTTTTTGACATGAATCTGATTTTCATACTTATAAATAAAAAGGGTTTGATTTAGGGAGATTATAAAATGAGATAATGAAATAGTTAAGGATAAAAATTTCCTTATAGAAGGGACATTTTCCTTTTGAAAATAAACCATAGGGAAGTATGATTTACCTAAATATAAAGTGTTTGTGATTCTTAAAACATAAAGTTATGTAGAATTCATTTGAAAACGTTATTGACTAAACACTCTATAGCCTTTTTCTTGGAAGGATCAATTGATATTCCTTCATTAGTCATGATGTTACCCAAGAATGAAAATTGTTTTCATACAAAACTCATAATTATGTAATTTATCTAATCAATTATTCTTCATACTATTTTTAATATAACCCATAGATGATCATCATTCCACTCATTACTTCTGTATTATATCAAATTATTATCTATAAAGACACCAAACATTTACCATGGTTGCCCTTAATGACTACATTGATCAAATACATAAATATGACATGTAAATATGTTAATCCAAAGTGAATGACTACAGGAACATAATTCCAATATATTGTTAGAAAAGTATTCCATGGGATATCTTCTTTCTTCACTCTCATCAGATTCTACCTTTATTAGTCATTTAATCATGATAAATAATTGTTATCCTTGATGTTGGTTGAAAAAAATATTCAATCCTTATGAGAGGGTATTTTTTATATACTATAAATCCCTTAAGATCTATGTAATCAATTAATGACCACATTGATCTATATATCTTTTTCATAAAGATAATAAGTTCTCCTTAAAGAGACAAACCTTGTTAAATAAAACTATTCTCCAAAATATCTTAAAGTTTCATATTTAATTCCTCTAACTATACAATATCGATTTAATATGGTGTATTTGAGATTATATTTGATCTAGGTAGGAGATCAATGGATAAATATAACTCTCTTCCAGGGGGAAGTCCTTTTAACTATTTAGGAAATACGTCAATGTAATATTGAAATATGGATACATATCAAATCATAATAATTTATCTTTCTTATCTTCTCTAATCATTTCTATAATAAAATAAATAAGAGGTGGTTCCTTGTAAAACTCATTCGAGGATACTTATCCTATTATTGTAAGTATCATGTTTTGATTCAAGATAACATAAATATATTTTCATATATAGTTCAACATGGAATTATACATTGATATTCAATCTGACCCAAGTATTTTTTAAAATTCCACCATAGGAATGAACATTAGGTTTATGGAGATATTTCTCTCACCAAATTAATTGGATTATTCGTATATATCATTGTCTATTGAATAGTTCTATTAGGATATTTTATAAATATATCTACCACAAAAATTTTAGGGATTAACATGACCTTATTCTGAAACATGAATTAAATAGAATAATTATTAGAACCAAAATCAAACAACGTATTCGATTATTTTAGTGTATAATGAGTGTACCGGCCACAAAATAATTTGGAGACTCAACTTCTACTATTGAAATTGTAAAATCATTACCCTGCCCCCATGGCCTTTAATGGTGTTTAGGGAAATTAACCTCCATTATCAACTAATTTGGATAGGTATTAGAGAAATTATTGTGAACCCCACATTTGGATCATTGCACTGAAGGTTGTTATTTAACAACAAACCTATTTCATTGGTATTTAGATATTTTGGATTAACATATGCCTGATAGTTTTGAGTAAACATCCATCTCTCCCAGACTTGTATCACTTTCCACTTCCTTATAGAAAATTCACCAAAACATCTTCCAATTTTTTTTGAAGATGATATATTTTAATTTCTTTGAATATGGATTCTTTCTAAATATTTTTAATCATTACCTTCTTATTATTTTTTCCATGTGTAAAATGGGAATCTCCAAACCTCATTTTAATGTTGAGAAAAAATTGTACAATATATTCATATCTCCCAAATAGTTATATTCCAAATGAATTCAATAGATATGTTCTCAATCTCCCAATGAATAATTATTTTTTCTTATTATAGTGGACAATAATGCTTGAAATGTATCATCAGAGCCTTGTAAAGTTATTCTCATAGTTCCCACATTGGTTCATTTTCAAACTCAATGAAGTCATGGAATTACCTCTCAAATGTTTTTCAAAGATACATGGAAAATACTTCTGGAAAATGAATTTCTTATGTCTTCCCATTCAAAATGTTCTACCTCATCACTTGAATTTTTCTTCATTATTAGTTCACCATTGATAAGTTTATCTCTCTATGTGATATAATGAAAATGTATCTTTCTCTTGGTCATAAAAATGTAGTATATAAAATATATTTTATATTGAATTGATCCATTATTATTTTATCATATGATTGATGGTTTCACTAAAAATAGATGGCCATTGACACAAGAAGGATACAACTTATAGTTGGTCTTTCCATGGTAATATTAGATTATCTACATGATTTAGGTTCTTATTCGTGGCTAAAGTTAATCAATTCATCTACATAGTTATGTTTTCAACTCAATACCCCCCTATATTGGGATTTTCATCATCACATTATCTCTTAAATACATTTTTTACTTGATTCCATATAGTTACTACCACTTTTCTAGAATTAGAATACCTAAGTGAGAAATTTTCTACTTAAAGGAATATTTTAAAAAAAATTATAAAGTAAATATCATTAAAATATTTTATTATATCATTATTCCATGATTATATAATTAAATAATCAAAAAAGTAAAAATTATTTATTTATTTGTCATAATGGTTGGAAAATAATATCTTTGACCAGAGAATATCCCCTAGGAGAGTCAGACTAGGTTTACAAAAAGGCCTATTATTTGTGCACCTAGTGATGAAAAAGTCAATTCAGAATGTTCCCTGTTTATGGTTATTACCTTAATATACAACTGTTCCATATCCACATCAAATTGTAGTATCTAGACATGGATATCATTTCTTCGATACAACTCGCTTAAAAATTAACCCAAATTTTTGGATCTCTCCCATTATTTAGGATTATTCGATAGTTTTATAAAAATGCTTTATAGTCATAATTTCCATGAATAATAAAACCTAATTTTGATAACAACTATGGTGTCACACACTTTTTTAGTGCATAAAAGTTTCATTTCATGGTTCAATACTTAATATTACAGAGGTCCTTTTGAGGTTCTTTTCCTAAAAATTAGAAACGTAATATATTAAACACATAAAAATTATTCAATTACCCTTGGAATTATTATTCATTGGTTAATATCAGGTTACATTTACTACATATAATATCTTTGGTAAATACAATAAAAGAAATGGGTAAACATAATACCCAACAACGGAATAAACAAAAGAGTTTTTTAGTATATGACCAACAAGCATATCAATAGTGAATGATCATAATATCATGATCTATGTCATAATATAAAGATAATGGATCATAACCAAGAATCATGGATTATACATAAAAATGATACATTCACAATCATATCACCATGGTTTATCACTAATATGTCATAAATAATAAATAATAATTTTATTTAATAAGGTTTCATAAAACATGTAATATATAGAGATTCATTATATAACCAATATATAGACCACTATAAGGGTGAAATAGTCATATATATTAGTATATCTGATCCATATTAATCATAATAAATAATTTCATCAAAACCATATGGTGGAAAATATCAGGTTTCTTATAAAATAGTATAGTACATAAGTGGATAAATACTTGAACATTTAATCAGTTTTATACATATAATAAGTGAATAAAAGTTAAATACATATATATACCAATTATATAATTTATATTTACATATAGGTGAACACCCATAATAAGATTTTTTTTAATAATAATCTAAAAAATGTTTCTTTTAAAAGAGATTAATTGACAAAATGAATTCTACAACATGAAATGAATAAAACATTGATTAAGGGAAGGGTATAATGAGATGGAACATGAATCCCATTGTTAAAACACATTTTCATTATTTTTTTGGTTCAATAAAAAAGTTATGAGTAGAAATTATTTTAATAATTATAAACATACAAAAAATAGGCATTTTAATGGAAAAGTGGACGTACAGAATTCCCTTACATAGAATAGTCCTTTAAAAAAACATGAGTATGGAACCTTGTGACCCTAAATTTAACATTAAGGGACTCGTTTGGAAATCTAATAACCATAACTTCATGGATAATTTATTTTCAGTGTAGATGAATGGGGGATGAATGGGTATTTATAGTAAAAGCGGATGAATTGTTTAATAATTTCAAAATATAGGTCATGGAATTTTGGGTTTTTGAAAATGAAAACCAAGGGATTATACATGTTTTTTCTCATGGGTTTAGAAATTAAATTTACGTTTGTTAATAGTTTTAAATGAAATAAATTTTTTTAATATTTCTTGGGACTTGGAAAAATAAATTTTCTGTAAAATAATGTTTTTAAATCATATTTTTTATTTTAGACTTTGTAAAGTTATTTATTGGTTACGATATTGATTTAAATTAACTAAAATATATAAAATTAAATAAATAACATATTTTTGGTCATGGATTCTGTATAATTAATTATTACATCATTATTACTTATATATGAAGTCATAAAATATACTGAAAAAATAGAAATGCGTGTCTACAATTGAATAAAAAATAAGGTTTTTGAAAAAATTCCAAAAACATAACCCTCAAATATTTTTGACATGATAATTTAAAATATCATGTTTTTATCAAAACAATTATCAAAATAGGATAATTTTATCTTTTAAATTAAAAATCATCAATTATCAAAAAATAATAGTTTTCATGACATAATCAACTTTCCGTGCTTTCAGTGATTTCCTAGTATATTATAAAATTAAATTATAATTTATATTTAAATAAATATTGTTTTATAGGACAATTTAATGAAAATAAATTTTATCTTGAATAACCATGTTTATTATAAAATTCTATACCTTTTTGAAAAATTATATATTTTTTTTATTTTTTTATAAGAATCTATTTGTCAATTTTATCTTATATTAATGTTTTTAAATGACATATTATTAAAAAAGTGATTGATTAAATAGATAATTCATTTATCAAAAATAAATGAAACTTTTATGAAACTTAGGTCTAGATACATAACCCCTTATTAAACCAGTATATTCCCAAAGGGTAAGGTGTGTGGTGGTGGTAGTTTCATGTGGTGGGTCAACTAAAATTAGCTTTGTGGTGATCTATACTAACATGAAATTACCCTAAAAGATAATTAATTCATTTCTCACTTGTTAAATATATTCTTTGGATGGGTCAAGGGTTAACCCGGATGATGCTACCTCTCTCCCATGTTCTGAAAAATGGGATTCAGAAGGCATGACTCTATTATTTGAGGCCATCATTTCTCTTTTGTTCATCAATTATTATTTTTTAGTACCCATTATTGAAACTTTTGTTGAGGATAATATTATTTCCAATGGTCATAAGGACATATAGTTTGAAAATGTTCAGATACCAATAGCCACATTAGCCTTTATAACTTATATATACACATTAATTAATCAGTATTTAATACTACATTACCAAGGGATTTTTAAATTTATTTGATAATGTTAATTATCTTATAATTTTTTCTAAAGGTTGGGGCCAAAGCCTCTTTTATTATTAAAGCAAAGAAAAGACCTCTTTAACTGGGTAGAGGAAGACCCATAACATAGCTCGAAGGCCCAGTGGAAATTTAGCCCATTACATGGCCCATAGGCCCAATATGTGAATAGTAATGCTACAATACCCGCACTGCTACAGTACCCTGCCGCTGCTACAGTGACCTGCCACCCCTATATTTTTCAAAGATGGTTTACACATTATACACGAGTTCAAACCTATGAATTATTCCATTTCATGGTTGATATTATTAGGTTTTTATGTCCTTGTAATATTCTAAGCAATACTAATTAGTTTTACTAATGGACATGTTTATTATAGGAAACCGTGGTTTTCATACATTAACATTACATTATTTTTGTGGAATACCTAATATATTAACCAATGAGACACCCAAAGATTTTATTAGCCCAATTCCTTAAGAAAAATGGAATCATAAAAAATATTACATAAGTTAGATAAATTATCTCCAAAATGGTTCTTCATGACAAGAACCCTTATGAAAAACATCATACATAATAAATATCTTCATAACCAATAGAAGGAAACAAAAAAAGGGGTTATTTGAGATGCTCAGTATGCGTAAACAAGTGAGATATATATGCATAAACATGGGATATAGTTATGTGAACATGATAATAACATTAGAAGATCATAAACTATATATCCAAGATTATAAACGCAAACCATGGAATAAATATTAGTAGTTCATAATACATGAATCATATGAGAATCAAGGGCATAGGTCATGAAATAATAACATAGGAATAAGATATGGAATTGTGTAATATATATAAACATGTAACATCATTCTTTATAAGTCAGGGAGCTTTGCCAAAAATTATTAAGTCACTTAATGGTGACTACAAATACTAGTTCAGACACACGACCATCCCTACTAATAATACTTTCATTATAAGGTATCAGGTTTCCCTATATTACCATAGTGGATAGGGTTTCCCCATATTCACTAGTAGATTGGGTTTCCCCATCTTCCCATTGTGGATTTGGTTTCCTTTTATTCCCATTGTGGATTGGGTGTCCCCAACTTCCCATAGTGTATCGGGTCTCCCCAACTTCCACAGCAGATCAAGCCCATCGACTTGAATCCCCTTATTATCTCATGAGATATTAATATTTTTCCAATTCATTGTAGGTAGATATAGGTACCACCAATCTCATAATTAACTAATACACATGTGTTCCAAAATATCATAAAAAATAACATCATAACCCATGAAATGAAATTTGTATCACAAACATGTAATCATATCATAACATATGAAAAAAGAGATTGGTTTCATAATCATTTAATCAAATAATAACCAATGAAAGGAAGAGGGTTTCATACAAACGTAAAATATAAATAAGAAAGGGGGTTGATAAACATCTAACCCGTGAAATAGAATTGAGTTTAATAAACACCATTTTATCAACACATAAACCATTTATAGAAATAATATTAATTGAACCTTTAGATCATCCTCCCATAAAAGCATGAGTATCATCAAAAAATGTCATCTTAGACAGAAAATAAATTTTAAATTTCTTTTAAAAAATTTATTGAAGAAAAAACCATTTCCTATCTTAAAAATTCCTTTTAAAAAATAAAAACTTATTAAAATAATCATGAAAATTTTTATATAATGCATGATTTTTTTAAAAAAATTATTTGAAAACACATTGAAAACTTATTGAAAATAATTTATTTTAAAAAAAATTGAAAACATATAATGAAATATTAAAAATTCTTTAAAGAAAATTTCATTAAAATCACATTGAAAACATATAAAGGAATAATGAAAACAATTTGAAAATTATTTCTTTGATAATAATATAAAAGTATATAAATAAATCATGAAAACATTTTGAATTTTTTTTGATTTTTTTTTAAAAAATAAAAAATAATTCTTGAAAATGATTAGAAAATAAATTCTACGAAAATAAATTGAAAAATTATAAAGAAATCATGAAAACATTTTGAAATCCATTTATTTTAAAACACTTTGAAAATTATAAAAGATTAATGAAAATCCATAAAACTTTTTTAAAATACTTTTTCTTTGAAAATTAACTTGAAATAACTTATTTTAAAATATTATTATTTTTTTTTGAAAAAATATTTTGTTTGAAATTCATGGAGTATTTCACAGAGAAGGCCAACTGAAACAAAACTACTTTATTGATTTGGTAACTTTTGAAACGTAAGCCTCATTAAACAGATAAAAAATGGATATGTAAATACCCATTTTATAATTATAATAATAATATAATATATTCATGGGAAGTATATACACAACAAAAAATACAAGTGGAGAATATGGCACAAATCTCATAGAAATAAAAGTTAGACTAGAGACCCGCTTAACTTTTGTCAGGACTCTCATCACACTCAAACAATACTCTTGTAGAATATATATAATTTTATCACACATCATTTATAGAATCATATTGTTATATCTAATAACTTATATGGATTTATATCACCCTCTTATTAACACTTCCTTTTTAGGTTTATGTTGTGTGCAATATCTACTTTGTTCTTCTCATCTCGCTTAATTTGTTATATTTTTGGCCCAAGTACATATATAATGATATAAATAATTAAAAACATGATATAAATGTCATGTAATTATATTTAGGACAATGAGGGTGTTATATAATAATATATGAAGAATATTTCAGGTGGTTGAGAATGAAAATAAAACAAAAGAGCTTGAGAAAGGATGTTACCTCTTCACTGGGTAACTTTTTTTGGTTTTCACCAAAGTAATTCTTTGGATGGATTTATTCACAAAGGGAGGATTCTAGGAAGACGGTAAGTATTATTTTGAGAATATTAAGGTAGATTTTTACTATGTCAAAAGTCTTGAGAGGATTTAATAAGTGGGAGGGGTGAGTGACTTTTTATAATAGAGGATGAGTGGCATTTTTGTAATTTTTTGAAAATGGAATTCCACCAACATTTTTCTTATGAAACATGTCTTAAATAATAGTCCCAATCCTACCAAAGGGAGTATAAGGTTTAAATATGGACACAAAATTGATTTTATACAAGTTTCTAGGTTATTTTGGTTCTTAAGTTTAAGGTTTAGTCATTTGTTAAGCTAATTATTCCCTTAATCGTTTTTATTAATTTTAATCACATTCATTAATATTTTTGATAAAATAATAAGTTTAACCTAATATAAATTATATATTATTCTAATTCAATATAGGGAATACATTTTTCTAAATTATATTCATATAATTTTCAGAAATTAATTCAAAATTACCCACGAAAATGTGTCACGACAACAAGTTTTTGTACCAAAGAAATTTAATCATTGTGGTTGTTTTGATATCCTATTTAAATGTGGAATTGTTTGGAATGACCTAAATTTTATTAATTAATGGAAAAATATTTTCATAAAATATAACATAGCTATATAAATAAATTATTTTAAAAATCATATTTCAGTTAAAATCCACTATTTTTCACCATTCATCAAAAAATGATGTTTTTTCAGAAAAATCCCTAAAATTCACCCTACGATATTTAGAAAATTATGAATTATAAAATTATTTTTATTTTATGAAATTAAATTTCTAAATGTGTCTAAAATTAATTCTATTATTTTTCACTCAAGTAAAAAAGAAGATGTTCATTTTAGGAAATAGTATTTTGAAACAGACAACAACTTTACCAATATTGAATGTTTTATTATCAATATGTTATATTTATATAAAACCATTATAAAAAATTTTTTATAAATATTTATTACTATTGGTATTCTTATGTTTAACCACTCTTTTATAACTATATCATTTAAATAATTATAAAAATCAAATGATGCTTCATTGAAACTCGGTGTTGCATGTAACTCAAGTGAAATCGATGTTGTATATAGAGGAAGATTATCTTGGTGTAGATTATAATGAAATTCTGACTTAGTGTATAATGAATCCAATGATATCAAATAAAATTAATTTATTAAAGAAAAAAACAAAAAAAACTTAGGGTGTAACATTCTACAGCACTTAAAATTAATTTCTCCCACAAAATCCATCATTATTATACAAAAAATGAGGATACATATACTGTATCACATTTTAAAGTTCCCATGTAGCTTCCTCAAACTAGTGATTTCTCCACAAAGCATTGACATGGTGATTTTTCTTTCTTTGTATAACATTCTTTGTATAGTTCATAATTGTAATTAGTTATTCCTTGTAAGAATTATCATGCTCTAGCAGTATCACTTTCGAGTTCCGTAAATATTAATGGTTAGGTATGTACTTACTTCGTAGAGATACATGGAACACGTAATTAAATGTATAGATATTTTAATGATTTTACAAGGGATAAGATACCATTCTGATACTATTACGGATTTCAATGGGACCAATATACCTAGGTCTTAGTTTCCCATTCTTCTAGAACCACATAACCTTATTATAGGGAGAGATTATTTGAAACACCTTCTCACAAACTTTAAATTATAGATCATGTAACTGGTTGTCAGTATAACGTCTTGGTAAACATTATGATTCATTTATATAATGATGAATGGTTATAACCTTCTCATATATTTCCTCAGCTATCTTAGGACCCAATATCTTTTCTTCTCTAGCATCATCCCAGCATGTTGGATACCAAAATTTATTCACATATAGGGCATTATTAGGATCCATATATATATATGTGCTTGAGTGAAAGATAGTTTTTGTAAAAATTCTAGCCTAGTGGAAGGTGTTGATACAAACCACCTATGAAATATAACGAATAAGATCACAACATATTCTGTAGGGTTTGAATTGTTCTTTCAAACAGACCATCCATCTGAGGATGATAAGAAATTACAAAAATCAATTCTATATTATGTTCTCTCTAATGAATTATATAAAACATTAAGGATAACCTTGAATCCCAGTAAGATATAATAGAATTTTTATATTCATGTAACACTCCCACTTCCTTAATTTATATACTGGAAAACTAACTTTCAGAGAAATTTTCTCGGATAGCGATGAAGTGTGTTGTCTTAGTATGTTGATCGACAACCACCAATATAAAATTAAAACCTTTTGAGGTTTTGGGGAGTCTAATGAAAAAATATATAGTCATGTTCTCCTATTTTGATTCTTTTATGGGAAATGGATACAACATCCCTGTATACTTTTTCATTTAGCCTTAACTTATAGCATACTAATCAATGATATACAAACACAATGATATGCTTATTTATGGCATCCCACAAAAATTATTCTTTAAATAATCTATACATTTTTGTAATTTTAGCATGAATATAGAATGAAGAGCTTTGAGATTCCTCTAAAAGATACTTCTTCAAATTGTTTATGGATATAATAGATATATTGTTGTGGAACTGTATCTTCCTGACCTAATCATGGTTAAACTCCACAACATCTCAAACATTTTTTTGAAGCTCCAAATATTCCTTTGGAGACTCTTTGTTCTTCACTTTGATATAAGGATGCACATTCAATTGATTAAGATAATATTTTCCCATTCCTTCAGGATTTCTAGGTCCATCATTTTCCAATCTAGAAATTACAGGTCTTTTGTGATCCTCATCATGGATAAGGTAGCATTATCCTTTCCAATCAATGTAATGAAAACCTTATTTTCTTTCCCATGGAGGTAATGTATTGAGAAATCATAATCCTTTATCACCTATAACCATCTCATCTGGAATTGGTTCAACTCCTTATGTGTGAATATATATTTTAGATACTTTTCATCCATTTTTATATCAAAACTTTCCCCATAAATATACTGTCTTCATATATTTAATGAAAAATATAATACAGCTAACACCAAATCTCAATTTGGGTAATTTTTCTCATGAATCACTAACATTCGTGATGCTTAGACTATAAAAATGTTATTCTCTATAGGAATGCATCCCAGTACCTTCTTGGATTCAAAACTATTGATTATAAACCCTTATCCACAATAGGTTAATGTATGTACATGTTTTCATACTAACCATATCTTCAGTTGCTTGAAAATTTCCTCACATACATTTATCTAGAGAAACATGGCACCCTTCTAAGTTAACTTTATCATAGGAAGATACATTCCTGAGAAATTCTCCAAAAAACATCTGTAATATATAGATAAACCATGAAAACATAATATCTCATTCACCATTATAGTTCTAGGAAAATATTCAATAGCCTTTTTATTTTATGGATCTACTACTATACCACATAATTAGATTATGTTAGAAAAAATGAAGCCTTCTATAGACAAAATTCACAATTTTTATACTTTTCATACAACTTCTTATTCAATAGAGTATTCAGTAAATTTTTTAAGTTGTCTTCATGACCTTCCTTGTTTTTTGAATAGATAAGAATATCGTCAATGAATATTAACAAAAACTGATCAAGGTAACATCTAAAGACTCTATTAATCTAATCCAAGAGGAAAGGATATGAATTATTAAGACTGAAAGTAATCACTATATATTCATAGTGTATATACCTGATATAGAATATTATCTTCGATATATCCTTATTCATGAAACCCAATTTATGATATCTAGAATTAAGGTCAATCTTGGAAAACTATTGATCTCTATTCATTTGATCAAACAAGTCATTAATATGAGAAAGATATTACCTGTTTTTTTATCGTGATATTGTTCAACTGCAGGTAATCAATATAGAGCCACACTAATCCATATTTTTATTAAAAAATGAGGATACGTTCACCCTGGGGTTACATAAATAGCCTAATTAATCCTTTATCAATGTTTTCTTAGAGTTTATTCTTCAATTAATGTAACTCAATTTTGTCCATTCTATAGAGAGTCTTTTCAATTGCTGTGGAACTAGGTATGAGGTCTATCAAGAAATCAATATCACATTTTCGTGGGAGGATAGGTTACTCTTCTAGGAACATATCCAACATTTTATGAATAATAGGTATATAATCAATGTCTAGTATATCCTCAAACATTTGAGACAAACATTCCTCATGAATGGGAATTAAGAATTTTTCAATGATTGTAACCTCCTTATGTAGTTAATACTTATATTCACATTGATAGATGGTCATAGGTTGGGTTGAAATATCAAATTTAACTTATTTTACTCAACAATTTATATGGGATTTATGCCAAAAAACCCAATAATTTCCTAAATTGATATAAAATTATACCACAGAAAGAATGACCATATTTTTAGGAAGTATATTACCTCCAATTTCAACCAAAGAGGAATCGTAGACATGATATACCATCATCATACCCTTAGTGGGTTATACAAATAATTCTATATATAATAGTTTTTATGGAACACTAATACCCTTATTAAATTATTTAGATATGATATAGTGGGTAGATCTAGAATCAAATAAGAAATTATTAGTTCTATAATGGATAGTAAGTGTAAATTTAACAACGTTTTTCTCTCACCCCTCATTAAAAACATGGATAATATGAGATTTCTTATTGTCCCATAGTTTAAGTGGTTTATAACATTGATCATCATCACTAAACCATAGGTTTGGGCACTGGTTTCCAAAATCACTATCCTCATTATACTTTAATAACTGAAGTGTGAGAGGTGAATTTTATTTTTATTTCCTCTATTTTCATCATTGGGAAACTTCTACACATTAGAGCGACAATAAATTGCCCGATTGAATTCCCTTGTGCACTTAAAACACTTATTAGACCCTATAATGAAATTACCACCACGATTCCATCCACACATATAGCTTAAATGAATGATCATATTCTTATCTCCATTTGTTTTAAATTTTCTTTGAACTCCATCTTCATTTTCTTGTTAATAATAGAATATTGATTCGTAACTCGAACATCCATTTCAAATTTTATTGAAAAAAACACAATGCCTTCATAGATACTAAATTATCTTATGGAAAAATTCATTATGGGAAATGGATTTAATCCAATGAATAACCTATCGAAATTAATTTTGTGATGGATGATAATTATAAAAGTATACCTCACATGTCTTGAGAAATTAGCCTCATAGGTACTAACATATTCATCATCCTTTTTCTTTAACTCAAGGAACTCTATCTCCAGATTCATATGAAGTACAATAGGAAACTACTTATTGAAGAATAAGTTGTTGAACTCATCCCAATCCATTAATTCAATTTCACCTTTCTGTCTTATATTATTTATTAGAGTCCACCACTAGTTTTCTTCACCTTAAAACCGATAAATAGCCAAAATGAATTTCTCATGTTGCAAAACATGTAAAAGAATAATATATTTTTTTGTGGTTTTGATCAAGTGTTTAGAGACAATTGGATTATAATACTTACTGAAATATAGTGGATATTCCCTTATGAAGGACTCAACAGAACATTGTTACATCCATTTATCATTTGGAAGCTCATCATGATTCATTTCATGGGAATGTTTCATGAGTATAGAAATAATATTTTTCATTCTGGCTACCATAATATTAAGATGTTTTGGAGTAAAATATTTACATTTTCCATTTCATTCACCGTTAAAGTGGTTCCTTAATGTTACAACCATTAAATAAATATAAAATACATATAGTATGAAATAATTTTCATAGTGAGGAACCAAAATATATTGAGAAATCAATTATAGTATGTCTAAATTATGGCACCTTCCTTAATCCATAAAACCCTAGGTTTATCCTTGGTTATTCACAGATAATGTATTTTTAAATCCATTATGATGGATTATGATGAGTTAGTAAATTCCCCATGAATATCCCATAGGAGTGTCAAACTAGGTGCACAATAAGGCCCATTTTCATCCACCAAGTTATGCTCAAGTTAGGCCCGACACACCTTGTCAGAGTTGATACTTCTAGGTACATATATTCTAGAACTACATCTACTTGTAGTATCCAGACAATGATTTATTTATAGGAAACCACTTGTCCTTAAAATTATCATTATACCTATCTTTGTAGTTCCTAATAAGGTTTTATCATCCTATATTCCAATGGTTAACTAAATTTTTTCTCTAATACCAACTATAGAGACCCTAGGTTTTCAAACATTAAAATTGCATCAATTTTGTGGAATAATTAATACATGGCACAAACATCCAGCCAAAGATCATATTATCCTAGTCCCTTTGGAAACATGGAAACATTAAAACTCATAAATAGGTGAGATAAATTATCTCTGACAGGGTTCTTGATGACTCTCACCATTCTTTAACACATTATACATAATACACATCTTGATAACCTGGGGAAGGAAACATAAAAAAAGTGATCTTAGAAGCTCATTAAGGGCAATAAAGAGAGATATAAAAGCATAAATAGAAGAATATGGGTATGATAATAGGATAAAAATATTAAAAAATCATAACCTATATATCCAAGATCATAAATGTATATCATGGCATAAATATTGAAAGTTCATAAGACATGAATAATAATGGAATCAATTGCACGAGCCATGAAATCATAACATAGGAATAGGACATAAAATTATAGAAGACACAAAAACTAGTAATATCATTTTTTATAAGTCATGGAATATTTCCAAACATTATTTGGGAACTTCAAGGGGACTACACCTACTGGGTGGGACAGATAACCATTAAAAGTCATAGTCATTTCCTTTTAAGGGGTCTATATTCCCCATCATCCCATAGTGGATTGGGTATCCCCAACCTCCTATAGTGGATCAATTTTCTCCATATTCCCATAGTGGATCAAGTTTCACTATATTCCGATGGTGGACTGGGTTTCCCCATCTTCCCATAGTGGATCAGGTTCCCCATATTCCCATAATGGATTGGGATTAACCATATTCTATAATGGATCAAACCCATTGACTTGAATCCCATCATAATCCAATGAAATACAATACCTTACCCAATTCATTGGAGGGAGATATAGGTCAAACCCATCTCATAATTAAATTTTACATACGTGTACCACAATATCATAAACAATCATATCATATCCAATAAAATAAAATGGGTACCATAAACCAATAATAATATTATAACCAATAGAAAATAGATAGGTTTGATAATCTTTTTATAAAAGCATAACTATTGAAATGAAGATATTTTCATAGAAATTTATCCCGTGAAGTAGAAACATGTTTCATAAACATGTATCCCATGAAAGAGAATCTCATTTCATAAATATCATTCTATCAAAACATAAAACATTCCTAAAAAAAATATAAATGGATCCTTAGGATGATTTCATTAGAAATCCATGATTAACAGTAACTATTGTAATATTAGACAGAATATAATTTTGATATATCTATTAATTTTTTTAGGAAAATATACTTTCATCTTCAAAATTATTTTTAAAAAATAAAACCTTTTGAAAAACATTTTTTTGAAAATAAACTTGAAAACATATAAATAATTCTTGAATTTTTTTAAAAAAAATTTGTTTAAAAAAACATGCAAAACATATAAATCAATATTGACAAATTTTATGAATTTTTTTAAAATAGTTTTGAAACATATAAATATTCATTAAAATGTTTTGAAAACCATTTATTTGAAAACACACAAAAAATCAAAAAATAATCCTTAAAAACTTTCTAAGAAAACATTATTTGAAAACACCTTAAAAACATATAAATAAATCATAAAAAAGGTTTTACAATCATTTTTTTGAATTTCACTTTAAAAAGTAAAAATAATTTTTGAATTTTTTTTGAAAACAATTTCTTTCAATAATCTTTGAAAACATATAAAGAAGGATTGAAAATGTTTTGTAGACAATTTCCTTGAAAACACTATAAAAAAATATAAAAGAATATTTGAAAACCCAAAAAACATTTTTAAATATTTACTTTCAAAATTATCATAAAATATCATCTTTGAATACATGTTTGAATACCTTTTCCGAAACATGTTCTTTTTTTTTGAAATTTATGGCATGTTTCTAAAAGAAGAAAAATTGAGATAAAACTACTTTACTATTTTGGTATCTTTTGAAACATAAAACATATGAAATAGAGATAATTAAAATGAAATGTAAATAGCCATATATTTATCGATAAAATTAATAGAGCATATTCATGGTAAATATATACATCACACAAAACAAACGAGTAATGAATAGGGCATAAATCTCATAGAAATAAAAGTGAGAATAGAAATCACTTTACATTATCTCTCGATAATCACCATACTCATACAAACCTCTTGTATAGTAAATATATGTTTATTATACATATTTTACAGAATTTTATTCTTATATTTAATAACTTATATGTATTTATATAACTCACTTATTAACACTTCCTTGTTAAAGTCACTTTTCGGTTAATATATACTTTGTTCTTCACAAGTTTCTTAATTTGTTATATTTTTTATCCTCGTACTTATATCATGATTTATAGAATTTAAAAAATTATCAAAATATCATTTATTTTTATTATATATTAATTTATAATAATCTATTAAATATAAAAATATTAAATGGAATACGCCGTTCAAGGAGACGATAGGCTATCTGAACCCATGAACACAATTTCTGTTAAATTATCATATGAAAAAATTAATGTTAATGAAATATATTTATATATTTATATATAAAAATTACTATAGAATTGTTATATCATATATATCATATAATTTTACTCCATAAATCATTAATGTATTCCATGTATAGTATGAACAAATCAAATCACTTTGAGGAGGTGGTATTCCACACTTCCCCCAAAAAAATATCATATTTACACAAAATTAAAATCATGAAGGTATGTGTTATATAATGAATCCAAGAGAATATATAAATAATAAATAATATATATATATATATATAAATGAGTTTCCATATTAATACCCAACCACGATATGCGGTAAATGGAAAATGAACAACATTGTTTCATGAGGCGATAGTTCACCGTACATAAGAATGATAAGTTCATTACCCATTAGATGGAATTATTTATAAGTACAGATGGAAAACTTATAATAAAAATAAAAATTATATTTATGACACATAGGATATTATATAATCCTGTAATAATATTATTTTAGGGGGTTGATTATTAAAACAAAACAAAAGAGCTTGGGGATGGATGTTTCCTCTTCTTTGGGAAACTCCTTTTGTCCTACACCAAATGAATTCTTTGGATTTATTCATAAAGAGAGTCTTATTGGAATAATTTAGGTCATTTATTATTATAATCCAGAAGATTTATTCTAATCCAAATGGATTTATAGGTTTGAATAAGTGGGAGGGATTAATGCCTTTTTATAGTGGAATGGGAGTGCCATTCTTGTAAATTTTTGAAAACAAAATTTATTCCATGTTTTCCTAAGAACTATAGATACAATAATATTCCACATAAGAAAAAATATACTATAGGGTCCAAATATAGATATATAATGTATTTTGAAAATGTTTTTAGGTCATTTTGGGCCTTAAATTGAAGGTTTAGTCCATTATCAAGGTAATTTTCTTCTTAATTGCTCTAATTGAAATTAATAACTTCCATTAATATTATTTGTGAAATCCTTAGTTCACATAATTTTTAATTATAAATTATGATGATTAAAAATATGGAATTATTTTTGACCAATTAAATCATAATGTGAAAGAAATTAATTTAAAATTAATCCTGGAGATATGTGGCGACATCAGTTTTTCTTCGTAAACTATTCAAAATGTTTTGAATGTTTTGATATCAAATTTTGATTTTAAATTGTTTATAATGACATAAATTTTTTTAATTGATAAATAAATAATATAATTACACTTTAAGTAAATAATAAAATATCATTTAACTATATTAATAAATTATATGAAAAATAAGTTTTAAATTATCATTTAGTATTTTTTACTATTCATCCCAAAATTATGTTTTCCAGAAAAATCCCTAAAATGAACAATAATATAATTTTGAAATTATAAATTAAAAAATTATTTTTATATTAAAAAATATATTTCTGAAATTTTATAAAATTAATTTTATTATTTTTCACAAAAGTACATTAAAATATGTTCATTTGAGAAAATATAATTTTCAAACATATAAAGAGTTTAGGAATATTACATGTTTTCTTATCAATATTTTATATTCATATAAAATAATTAATAATAATATTAAAAAATTACATATTACTATTAATATTACTAAGTTTAACATCTAGGTTATTACTATCTCATTTAAAAAATTATAACAATAAAATAATGATTTGTAGAAACTTAGTGTTTCTTGAAACATAAGACATGTTTTAGTTGGATAAAGTGAATGATTATTTTGGTTTAGAATATAATGAATGTTTGACATAGTAAAGCATGAAACTCATGACATTAAATAATATTAATTTATTCAAAAAATATTTTAAAAAACATGGGGTATTATATATATATATATTTAAAAACATATTTCTATGTAGTTCCATTGTGAAATATAATAAAATAGTTCATATAAAAAATAGAGATATTTTATAAATCATTTATGACTTTTTTCTAGATATTACAACAGGGATTCCCAAAAAGACATTCATAATATGTTTGTCTTGGGCTAACCACACATGTATGTGCTTCAGGATTGAGATAAGTTCCATTGTATCCTTCATTTGGGCCTAGAATAACCTCTGGAGTGCACACTTTTTTTGGGATATAGGAAAACAACTATCTACCCTCTTTTTTTTGAATTGGGATAAACTCTTGTGTACCCTCTTCTTCTAAGAATGGGATAACCTTTTTTGAATACTTTAATCTCAAAAGACATTAATTTTTTAAAAATTCAATCGAGGGATTTATAATTATAAGAGAAACCATTGCATAATCATAAATCTATTGTTATATATTCCATAAGATTATAAACATATTCATCATATCATAACCAATGGAAAAAAACTAATTTAAAAAATTATCGTCATCACAACCATAAACCATCCAATGAAAAAATAAAGATAGTATCACTGTATTACTTTCCTAACAATGTATAATTAAAAACAAAATATGTTTTCATATATAATATATTCTAATAAAATATTAATATAATATTTCATGATGAAAATAAATTTTTATTTTCTAAATCAGATATTAAAATAATTATTTTACCAAATATTAACAAAAACATTTTCTTTGAATAGAAACACTTAAACATGTAATGTAAGTTTTAAATCCTTGAGTGGTCATGACTATTAGAAATTATATTTATGACTTGTATGTTAAGACAAATATTATTTTCACATTTTTAATCAAAAGTGGAAAGTACCTTATTTAAAAATGAAAATAATATTTCTTTTAAGAAATTCTGTAAAAAGATAAACATGAGAAAAAATTACATTAAAAATTCATAGGAGAATTTTAAAAATATTCTTTATTTATTTAGAAAACATGGTTTTGGAAGAAAAAGGATTTTCAATTGAAGAAATAAATAATTTTGGGTTTCCATAAGAATATTATTTCTTTATCCTGAGTTCTTAAAGTGAGGAAAACTAAAAGAAAACACAAATCAGTAAGAAATTACCAGATTAAATTAATTTTTTTTAGATTCTTGAGAGGGAGATCATGAAATTTAATCTCCATAAACATAATTATAAGAAATATTGATAAATAATGACATCTGAAAAATAAAATGATTACCAATTTGGTAAATTTTAAACAAATAACTTGTAAAAGTGAGAACCATAGATGGATATATAAATTCCTAAAACTTTCATGTGAATCTTCATAATATACATTGAGGGGTAGTATATATATTTACCACATAAGAGAAAATGCGGTTAATATTTTTTATATCACATAAAAATAAAAGTGAAATGAAAATCCCTTATGTTAAGTTATGCATGCTTCAAAAGCTCTCTTACTTTATATTATTTGAGAGTACCCCATTAGACCCTCTCTAAAGGACACTTGTAATTCTATTTCAAGAATTCAAACACATATAATTCTTGACTAGGGATGTTTAAAAGATAATTGTGTAGGGTTTGGTTTAGCAATATTTTTCAAAGTGGTGCAAATAAAAGATATAAGGGGTGTACTTTTATAATGGGGGAAAATGACACAATTGGAATTAAAAAAGAAATAAATTATAACTAAGTCATTATCCAAAAAAATATTCAAAATGGACATATATTTGACTAAAATGAGTCAGAGGTACAAATATAACCAACCATTGAAATTTAGAGAGGATTAATGTCATTTTAAGCCTTATATTTTTTAATCCCATGGTTATCCAATTTTAATCTTAATCATGGTAATGAATTTTTAATATTAAATAGTTATAATTTTAATTAAAACATAAAAATTTTCTCATAAATTTCCAACGGGATAAATTTTCCACAGTTTATTATCCTAGTTGTCATCTTCTATGATTTTTAGGTTTTCTAAATTATTTAATAAATACAATTTATCATAATAGTAATTTAATTTAATTTTAATAACTATTCAAAAAAATTGACTTTGGAAACAACATGAAAATAATGAAGTTAAAAAATAATCCGTCAAAATATCTATAATATATAGATATATTTTCTATAAAATATATGTAATAGAATAATTTACCAAAATTTTATTACATTTATTATTATTTTTTAAAATCACTTATTTTATTTTACTATTATTGAATAAATACTATATGATTTTTGTGTATGAATTTAAGGTAATTATTTAATTACATGGAATTAAAAATAAATTACAAGGATAAAAGATACTAATATTTATTTAAGATAATCATTTGTAACAAAACATATCCTCTTTTTACCATAGGGAAATGTATAGTGAAAATAAATTCAAGGGAGTGACATTATGTATGTGTTTTTCCCTAAAATTAATATAATGGTCATAAAAAAAGAAAAATGGAAACAAGGGACTACATATTTGTTACTTGGATTGAAATGGTCACAATAAACACATATAATACGATAAAGTAAAGTGTTTTGTTTACTTTGGGACATGATCTCACAATTTTATCCTTATCTTACATTTTTTTATCATTACTGAGGTAAAAAATATTTACCACAAAATGATTTATGAAGAACAAAAATAAAAGGGTGTTTAAAAAAAAAATATAAACCTCATGATTCAAAATATGGGATAAATTTTTCAATATTAAATCACTACAAGTTTTAGGAATCAATTTTAATATAAATGCATAAAATGTAATGTAGAACAACCTTTAGGAAAATGTGTTTTTAATCATAAAAACTATATTATAATAAAATAATGAATATTTTTGTTGAAAATGATATAAATTATAGAATTCCAAAAAAAACTAACCATATGTAAATTTATTAAAAAATAAAAAATATTTTGGTAACAGTATGTTAATTTATTTAAAAAAAAATTGATAGTATTCGAAAAGTATGACTTTTTTTCACTATTTGTTGAATAATAAATCGTTTCAGAAAAATTGTAAAGTTTCAATATATGGTAATTTTGAAATGATGATATTAATAGTAATTGAAATACATTTTCTAAGAGTGGTAACATTATTTTTTTACTTTTTTATAGACATAATAATAAAAAATTATTTAGAAATTGGATATAATTTATTAATATATATTGAGTACTTATTTATCAATATAATTTAATTATCTAAAAAAATTATTCATAAATTCAAAAAAATTTCCATTTAGATTATATACTCTCTTTAAATAGCTTAGTTATTATGATATACTTTGTTATGGTTCATCTAATCTTAGGGTAGCATGTATCATAATATATACAATAAATTAATTTATTTATAGAGAAATAAGTAAGAAAATATTAGAATGTTACAATACACCCCTATTAAAAAGAATTTCACCATTAAAATTCTATAAATCCATTAAAAAAATTGTATATTACTATTTCATTACATCCCTAGATAACAAATTCGATTCTTAAAATTTATGATTCCTCTACAAAATATCAACTGAGAGAGTAGTCTTATTCCATAGAACATTGTCTTTGTGATTCAAGAAATATATTTGTTAATCTTACTTAGAAATTTTATGCTCTAGTGGAATGAAATTTAAGCACATAACATGTTATGGATCATATATGTACTTCTTAAATATAGATATGTGGAACACAACATGAATTTTATAGGGGTTTTTTGGATGCTCCAAGTGACACACTACTATCCCTACTCGATCAAGAATATTTAAGGGGATAATATACTGAGGTCTCAAAATCACTTCTTTCTGAATCTCATAACCATATTTCTTGGGTAAATTCACAAGAATACCATCCCATCATTTTAAATTCCATATTTCACCGATTATTTTCTGCATAAATTTTCTATTGACTCTAATATTTCTTAATATACTATTAAATGGATCCATCATTCTATTTTATTTCATTGGCTATCTCAACACCCACTATCTTTATTTCTCTAAAATCATCCCATCAAATTGGAATCATACTATTATTTCCATAGAGGTATTTTTAAGGAGACATATAAATTCTCAATTGAAAGATACTATTTTAAGAAAATTATACTAGAGGAAGTTTTTGGTCCAAAAAATTCAAAATCCATCAAAAAAGATCATAGATAATCTTATAGGGTTTGAATGGTTCTCTCAGATAAACCATTTATCTGAGGATGATAACCTATATGTAATCTTAACTGTATATCCATAGACTAATTAAGACTTCAAATGAACATTTAGGTAATCCTCATATCATTATTAGATATAGTATAATGTAGTACTATATACAATCTTTCCACTTATTTATGGTATATTCTAGAAAGATGATAAAAAGAGAAATCTTATATGTTATCAATGACATTTAAAGACTTCATAAGGTTATTTCTTGCAAACCAAATAACATTATGGTCTTTAGTTGTTTTGGGGGGCCTTAAAAAAATCTATAGTGACATATTCCCATTTTCATTAATGTATGGGTAATGGGTGTAACACCCCCTTGGACTTTTCTCTCTTAGCCAAAACATACTAACCTACCTAAAAATGAGATACAAATCTGCAACATATCTTTCATGTTGTTCCACAATAAATTCTCTTTGAGATCTCAAAACATAATCTTACTTAGAGGATTAATAGAAAATGATTATGTATGAGATTTATCCAATAGTTCCTTCTTCAAATCTAGCATGGATAGTAAAAGTTTATGGTTTTTAAACTATACTATTCAATCACATTTCAAGGTTATACATTGGAACATTTATGACCATCTCCTACCATTCCACATATTTCTTCTCTTACTCCTTAATCATCACATGGATTAACATTTTTACATTCATTTTTGTACTATATGATTTCTCCCCATCATTCTAGATTTCCAAATACATCCATTAAAAATAAAAAAATACTGGATCTTTTGTAATATTCATCATATTTAATCTTTCATAATTTTTTACATGGAGCATCTTCAACCTTGTTCTTTTTCCTAGGTTTGTAATATATTGAGGTTTTATAATCCTTAATGAAATCTAACCATATTATTTGGTGCATATTCATGTCGTTCTGAGTGTGTGCATACTTTAATATTTTATAATCATTATATGTATCACACCAATGTCCATAAAGATAATGTTGTAATATATTTACTAAAAAATACCATAGCTAATAAAAAATCATGATTTGGGTATTTTTTCTCACAATCCTTCAATTTCCGTGATGAATAATCAATGACTATATCATTCAACACAAGGGTGAATCATAATCCCATATGAAATGAATCATTATTGATCAAAAACTCCATCTCCACTGTAGGTTAATATAAGCATAGGTTCACTAAAAAACCACATCTTGAATTAATTTAAATTTTAATCACATTAACATATGAAAATGAACTTGGATCCGTTTTAGGTAAACATGGTGAGAGGATTATAAATCAATGAAAAATTCTCCGTGAATCATCAATAATATTCAGCCAAACCATAAAATCTAAGAAACACCA
This sequence comes from Viscum album, assembly GCA_963277665.1. Taxonomy (NCBI): domain Eukaryota; kingdom Viridiplantae; phylum Streptophyta; class Magnoliopsida; order Santalales; family Viscaceae; genus Viscum; species Viscum album. The sequence continues at coordinate 630,587,386 of OY728138.1, read as the reverse complement.
ATATAGTGGTTGGTGTAAGAATCATATTTTTTAATAAGGTATGAATACTTTAATTTTTAGTTCAATTATTTTGTTTTGAAATAATATGAATTTTTTGTCTGGATATGAAGGAAAACAGGGTGTTCACAGTATTAATATAGCCCAAAACCCCAGCTGGTGGAATACACAATTGGGCCACATGGTTTGTAGAAACAGCGTTGCCTTGTCTGCATAGTTTCTCCTAACTATGGAGGGTGGTTTAATGAGGAAGGTGTTCCACCATGTTTTCCTTAATATTGTGACCTAGGGGGAAACATGTGTTGAGGCTGTTCAATTTTTTTAACATAGGAATAAAAATGTTTTCCTATTTTTTTCCAAAACTCTAGGAACAAACCTTGTGGTTTAACACCTTAGACATTTAATGGCACACGATTTGTGCCCGGTTTGGCCAATCATGTGGCCAAACCATGGGACCATTTATTTTTTGGTAAAATTACCATTTATCTTAATGAATTGTTATTTTAGAATCACTCTTTATTTCATAAATCTTGTGGATAAGACCACTTATTTTTTTCCCATTTCAGTTCTTCCCCCAATCGATCTAGGTTCAATAATAATTCTTATGTATGACATCCTATTCGATATTCGATTATCTCAGTGGACATCCATCGGTAAGTTCTTCATTCCTTAGGATTGCTTCTCCATTTCTATTATCATTGATGGAGCTATTTTGATAAAGTATCATGTGCCCAATTTTTAGGGTGTTCATTTGTTTCACTATTTTCATTCAATATGGACCAAGACAAAGGTCGATCCTAGATGAGTACCTATCTACATGCATAAGGAATTTGGTATAGTAATTTTCTATTAACATCATGATTCTTTATACTACATTTTATTTTTCCGCTTATTAGTTTCTCAATGCGTTGCACCTAAAATAATTATCTCTTAATTTTTTTTCCTAGTGGTGAAACAAAACGACCTTATTAGATCCCAAAAGATGTTTGAGGTAGTCAGCCTCTTCATGTTACACCTTTTCGGGTGTGCCTTGATATGCCTAATCGACATTCGTAGTTACATAAGAAAAACAACCATGAGTGTGTTTTTTGGGATTTATAAGTTGATATAAAAAATGATTAACGCTAATCATAGTATTTTATCAGGGTTGGAAAATTTATTATATTGTGTTGAATTGAATAGTGGTGAGTGGTATGACCTGGTAGGTTTTTTAAATATGAAAATAGTTATGCATTTGTTAAGGATAAATACTATTGAATTATGAACTATCTGTTGGATCATATTAAATTATTAAAATAATTTTAATTATTAAGATAAATTAGCACATCAATCCTAATTCTTTCTATTGTATAAGAATGGAATCCCTTTTCAATTATTATACAAGAATAGAGTCCCTTATACCATTGTTTTATGCAGTTATGAAACACCTTCTAGAATCGATATATACGAGAATGTAATATATTTTTTATTATAACACGGGACTCGAAACCCTACCCGTATGCTTTGGGCATGACACCCTTATTTCTGTGATTTGAGCATAGCATTCATATTGTTTAGATTCTGGAATGGTGACCCAATTCATATGATTTGGGAATGGGGAACCTATGGATATGATATCGGTCATGGTTAACCTTATCAATATGGTATATGAGAATGATGTCCCTTACTATTATGATTTATACGTGGCGACACTATTTTTATGATAATGGGAATGAAGTCCACTATTCTTGTAATACTAGACATTGATTACCTAGACATTTATGAGACACATGAAACTGTCTACAGATAAATGAGTTATTCCTCATGTCCATACTTTTATAGTATCAACATATATGGATGTAGATATCACTACGTAAGAAATCATATATATGTATACACATGGTTAATGATTCCGTGTTTATCTGGTTTAGGACAAAGTAGGTAGTGGTAGCCTCATGTTCTTCAATAACTAGACATAAAACATTAAAAAATTTAATACTTCTTACCATTATATCTATACACTTACCAAATTATATGCACTAAAATTTTATTTATTGATAATGTGGGTGGTGGCCTACTGAGTTTATCTAAAAAAATATCTAGGCCACCGATGTTACTATGTAATATTTTGTGGACATATATAGAGACCAGAGAGAGAATACAGTTTTTAATACTTAATTTGGTTACATAATGGGATCAGGGAAGCACATGGTTTAATAGCGGATCATGATGTTATTAGAGATATACATTTGGGTCTCTTTTTTCTATTGATAAAGTTATTTTATTGTGTTCCTGCTACCTTATCTACATGTTTAAATTATATAAATACATGGAATTACTTCATTTTAAATCTGATTCTATTTATTATTGATGTTTATTATTTATTACATATGGATTATTACCTTCCCCTATAAGCTATTTGATTTAATTCCATTAATAATATATTTATTTTAGCACAATTCTTCTATGATCATGAGGGTATAGTCTACCCACTGTACCAACATGGACACTCGTTGCTAGTCGACAGCCTCTAGCATATGAGGAGGTGTGCCTGAGGCCATGTGGTCAACTAGTTTGGGGAACCATTTAGTGATATATGGTTGAGATGTCACAAAGCCATATTTGAGGTTCTCTTCCATGACTTAAAATTTGGGATGATTGAAAGGAGACTAGGATGAGTCTGGATTTGGTCATGAGTTCCTTCTTGGGATTAGCCTACTCATGTACAGTAGAAAATCCAAATCACCTAGGATAAGACATATTGTTCTAGATTATGATTCTTACAGTTGATTTGATCGTCATGTTGGGTTAGAAACATGAAATATGATTTTTACCAATATTATGAATATGAGGATTTTATCATTGTCCCAATACAATAAGGAAATATTTCATCATGAATCATCATATTAACTAAAATATTTATATATCATGCATTATTCCATGACACATTTACTTACTCCATGAATTACAAATAGAATTTATGGGTGCCTTTATTTATTATTCCACTGTTTGTTACAAAATTCCATGTAGGGACTTGATAAATGAGTTATATTTTTTGACAGACTCTACACATCAATTTATGATGTGTATGGGCCCTTATAAATCATAAATAAGGATCCATATAGATCAACATATTAAAGAGATTTATTATATAAATGTGAATGATGTAAAAGGAAACTAAATTTTGAAATTAACGGTCAATGATAAATAGGTATTCCAATTAAATTTTAATGCTTTTCCCCTTATAGATTTCAATTGAAACATTGTATACTGAGACATTTATATTTGAACATTGAGTTTGACCTAGAACAGAAATTATTAGTGGAGAGTTCGCATTGTCTCTCATTTTATACTTGATAGATTCTATGACCAATACATGTCTTATTGAATAGGTAAAGTGGGGTCACATTGATTTAATAAGTCTTGTACCATCATATTCATGAATCTATGATATTTATCATTATAAATACTATTTAAGTAGTGATTTTGAAATTTTTAGAGATATACCACCACAACTTCCTATAGTCGTATTTCAGGAGCGTGATAATGACCATGACCTTGAGGTTGTGGGCCCTGATTCACCATTGATACCTCTAGTAGTGCCAGCTATGGAACATCCTATTATCCTTAATGCAGTTTAAGAAGTCTATTTTTGAGGGATATTTCTATAGATTATGAACTCTATATAGGGATCAAGGAAACCTTCCCCTTTTATGGTAGAGGTGACACAAATGTTTTCGAAGAAACATCCACAAACTATTTTAGGGTATGGTGACTCCTAGGTTGTAGAGTTATGACTTGAAATGGTATGATCGATTTTCAAGAATCTAGAGACATTATTTGAGTAGAGAGAGAAACATTTTATGTATATGAATTGAGGATCCTCCAAACATTGTGGGTATATTATAAACCAAAAAGGTTAGTATCATGAAGTGATTTATAGGGATTTACAATCTAGATTTTCTTCATACTTCTTCTTGAAGACCTTGAGGGTTGATCATTCAAAAATATTCCATGAAATTGTAGTAGGGTTATATATATTTTATGGGATACTCAAATAATTTTATAGAGCTTTAGTGATTTTTTTCTATTTATACTACTACTGAGGAAACAAAATTGAGATGATTTTAGAATGCAATTAAGAATCCTATTAGATCTTAGGTAAATTTTTTTTGATTGAATACCATATTTGATACAGTGAACCATGTTCTCATCACTAATTGGAACCTGAGGAAAGATGATAGTGTAATATAGGGTTGTTTAGAAATGAGATAGGTTACAGGTTAAACTAGTGGTTAAAAATGACACTTTAAGAGGACATGCTGGAGCAGTATTGGCTAGTTGGCACCCATTGAAAGTTTTTTTTAATTTTTAAAAGTGTGAGATAATGGGAATAAGAATTCCCAGTATCCTAGAGAACCCATTGAGTGGTGAAGGAAAAAATGATTGTGGAATATACAGTATTTCATTAATACCATACCATCTATGCACATTGGGAGAGGATCTATATTAGCCCCACCTTTATGAGCATAACCTAGAGCACATCTCTAGGAATATATCTAGAGTACTCTCAATCATATGAGATGAGAATGAGGTCTTTGATATGGTATCATGGATTTAGATACAAAAATTCTTGTAGTTAATACCATCACTGGGTGGCATGTTATATCATATGATCCTGGATAATTCCTGATATATTCAGTGTAGCCCATACCAGAGGAGCAGTGTGTTGGGATATCTACCATTTAAGGTACTATTGTTTTAGGGTTTACTATTTTATCTACCTAATTCAATATAGGTTCATCTCATTCCTTTAAATCAATGTTTATTATGGAAAACCATGGGATTAATATTCAACAATCCTTTGTGTGATTAAACTTCAAGCCCCTTTGGGATTGTGATCAAAGAGTGGACACTAGTGCAAGAAATTCCCCTTAATGTTGTAAACCATAGTTTCTTATTGGAAATATTCATCCCTGAGATGACAGGTTCTGATGCCATTCTCAAAACAAAGTGGTAGGATCCCTATCATGACTATATAGATTTTTATCACAGGAGGGTGTCATTAAGATACCCATAGCGATGAAATCTTACTATAAATGACGATTGAGATGTTTAGGTAGGTAGAGTTAGACCAGAGTGTCCTAGTCTTGGTTGGGTGGATGCCTAGATTTTCAGACTTCATATGGAAGAGCAAGGACAACATCAGTATGATTTCCATCCTGTAGGAGACCATTTTATGGATTTCCCCCATTTTATTTTCCTAAATTCCTCCTGGGGGAGAGGTAGAATTTTTATTCAAGCTTGTTCGTGGAGCTGTACATATATTTTTTCTTCATTATAGGAAGGCTATTATTGGGTTGTATAATCCGAATATGAAGCTAGAGGATTTAAAGGACATGGGTGGTATAGGGCCCTATACATACCCTTGGGCTACACCGATCCTTTTTCTCCAAGAAGATGGATGCAACCCTCAGGATTTAGGTAGATTACTAGAAGTTGAATTAGCTTACCTGGAAGAACATATATCCTTTTCCTCATATAGATTATCTAGTTGACCATATCAGAGGATCTAGGGTATTTTTTATAATCATCTTGAGATTAGGATATTACCGAGTGCCTATCAGGTCATCAGACATTCAGTGTACCACTTTCCATAGTTAGTTCGATTTATACAAGTATCTGGTTACATTTTTCTTTCTTACTAATCAAACCACTATTTTTATAGATTTGATGAATTGGGGTTTTCACCCCAATCTTGATTCACTCACGGTGGTCTTCAGAGATCATATATTGGTGTATTCACGTACTCATAAAGACCATTCCACACATGTTGAGATGATTATGAATACAATGGGAGAGAAGAAACTGTATGATAAGCTTAGTAAATGAAACTTCTAGAATAATAGGTTACAGTTCTAAATTCATATCATCGCAGGGGAAGGTGAATCAATTGACCCAAATAAGGCTAGTGTTGTAGTTTCTTGGGATATTCCCAATTTTTTTGACATCTACAGTATCTTAAGTATAAATATATATTATAGGCACTTCGTAGATGATTTATAATTCTTGGAAGCTCTTAATACAATCTTGTTTATGAGGGGTGTGATGTTATTATAGCCATAAGCCAATGATTTTTCCTTTAAGGAGCTAAAAGGTGGAATGACATCAACACCTATCATGATTCTTCAAAATTATTGAAGAAGTTATACAATCTGCTGTGATGCATATGGTATTAGTCTTGGAGAAGTTCTAATGCAGGAAGAACGAGTCATTTCATACATCTCTCTTTTTTTGAGTATACACAAGAGGATCTACGTTACAAAGGATCACAAGTTAGCCATTATTGTGCATGCTTTTTCATATCGGAGGAATTAATTTCTGGGAGATCATTTTGTGGTGAATAAAACTACAAATACCTCAGTTATATATTGAAAAATAATTACACGACTCTTAGGAAAAAAGGTGGAATAAATTACATTAATCCTTTAACTTTGAGATTCACAAACCCACTAAAATTGAAATGAATTTGATGAGGCTCTAATAAGGTGTAATCAGAAACATGTATTTATGGAGGATAGTAGCGAGTGACAACATATGTCCTTGTTTTCTCAGATAAATATAGATGTCTAGAACTATCATGGAAACTTTCTACTTAAATAAATATAACTGACCTATTCACTTGTAGAGTTAGGGAAGATGAGGATTCTTTCATACCCAAATGATTCTTCTCTAAAAAAAGTATTTTTGGAAAGTACATGCCTCCATATTGGTCCATCGATAGAGATGACATCATATGTGTACATTGGTTTATCAGTGTTCTTACTGATATGAGGGAGGATAAAATGTGAAAGAAACGTGATTCTAAGTGGAACATACACCCAGTTATCTCATTGATGTATCATGATATGTACCAACTACATTGGCTCCCTAAAATGAAGGGTCAGATATCATGTTTTATAACATGTTGTTGCACCTATTAGTAGATAAAGGTGGAAAAAATATCCACATATCTTATTAAAACTATTATCGATCCTAGAATATAAATGGGAAGATGTCGCAATGGTTTTTGTGATAGGACTACCTATGTCACCCTAGGAAAATGACGCCCGATAGGTGATTGTGGATATGATGTTAAAATCATCCCACTTACTTACTATTCAAGAGACATTATTAGTTTTTGAGCTAGGAATAAAATATATCCATTTGATTATATGGATACATGTGATTCACCATACTATCTTTTTATATATGGATTCTCATTTCACATCAAGGTTCTGCTTGGGGTTATAGAGATAAATGTGTAGACAAGTGCTTATAAGCATATCATTTCACCATAAGACAAATGGAATGTTGAAACATACAATAAAATCATTGGTGGACATAATACAAGTATGAATCCTTGATTTTATCAGATCTTGGGAAAAAAATACCACTTTTCATGTTTTCCTAAAATAATAGATTTCGGGAAAAAAATCAGATGGATCTTTTTGAGGCCTGATGTAATAGGACATGAAGATCACTTCTACACTAGCTAGATGTACGGGAGGAAGTTCAATTGGGACCTCCTCTACAAAAGGATACATTAGAGAAATTATAGTTGATTAAAAATAATATTTATACATATTGTTCAATAAATAATTATTTCATCTATTTCCATCAATGACTTAAATAATTTTTGGTTGAGGACAATGTTCTTTTCATTATCACCAAGACTTTGACATATGTTAATGTAGAGTCAATGGATCTTTGCACCATGTTTTTTGGGAATATTTAGATATTGGATAGAGTTAAGGAATAATTTTATCAGTTTCTATTACCTTACATGTATTTCTACATTGGTGACGTCTTCCATGTTTCATTACATCATCATAACCATGAAAACGCATCTCATACATTTGATCCTATCGTTATTGAGTTCGATGATGATTCTTATTTTGAATAGTTTTACATTCAAATCATTTATTGATGTGTAAGTTTTCTATGGGTCCATTATTTCTCTTTAGTGTGGGTTCTATAGCATTATGATCATGTAAAGGATGAGATATTAGAGTAGTTGGCCGATTTATATGCTCAATGGCCATATTTTTCAATGAAAATTTTATACCTCATATGAATGTGAAACTAGGGGATGATTTCTTTTAAGAGGGGAATATTGTAAGAACCAGGTTTTTCTATAAGGTATAAATCCTTTAATTTTCATTTTAATTATTCTATTATGACCTAATATGAATTCATAGTGAGGCTATGGAGGAAAAGAGGATGTGATGGGCTTTTTTGAATCCTAGAACTCGGGTGAGTGGAAGAAACAACTAGGAGTCATTGAAATTAGAAAACATGTAAGCTAGTACACATAGTTTCTCCTAACTGCCTCTATGTTTCATTGAGGAGATATGGAACAAATAGTTTTTTCTAACTATGTGAGTCAGGGCTCATGACACTGAAGAGGATTTGTAGTTTTTAGAAGAGGAAAAAACAAATAGTTTTTCATGGTTTCCCAAATTGTTCACCTAAACCATGTGGGTCCCCCCTTATGAAGTGCATCAAATATGTTAGTGAATTTTTTGGACTAAAACCAATGAAATCCTTGCAATGCCTAATTTTTTAGGTAAAATCTCCCCTTTACCCATAAATGATTGTAATTATAATACACCTCTTTCATTCTTCATTATAGATGACATGACTTAATATTTTATCCCATTTAATCTCCTCCTCACAAAACTATTGGTTCTTTTATAATTATATCATCAAATGTCTAATTCTAATTCTAATAATATTGTTAGATATCCATATATAGGTGATTTATTCATTAGGATCGTTGTTACATTCCTCTTCTCCTCAACATTTTTTTGAAGCATGATCATATGCATTATTTGTAGGGAATTAATAAGATTAAATATTTTTCTTTGGTCTAGTCCAAAACAAAGTTTGATACTATATGAGGTATCTTTTACATGAATACATTTCTTAGTTTATTAATTATCACTTAACATCATGATGATTTATATTATTTTCCACTTTGTCTGACATCAGTCTATCTATGTTTTCCCCTAAAATGAGTATTTTTAATATTTTATTCCTTGTTCGAAAACCTAATAAAATTATTAGATCAAAAGATTCATTTCAGTTCATCAAACATTACATGTTCCACCCCATTGGGTGTGCCTTGAAATCACTAATAGACATTCACACTCACAAAACAAATAGAACCATCAGTTAGTTTAGTTGGATTTTAAAGTTCATATCATAAATGTTGAATGGTTATTATACTAGTTTATTATGGCTAGTAAACATATCAAGCTATTCGAAATATAATAGTTGTGAGCGGTTCGACCCCTTCACTAGATAAAAATTGAAAATGGTTATTCCCTTTTTAAAGATAAATACTATTAAATTTTGAACTATCTATTGGCTCATATTGTTGTTTTTGACTACTTGTCTCTGTTAGGATAAATGGGAACAATGAGACTGACGATTCATGCCATAGAAGATTGATTCCATTCTACCATTTTTGTATGTGGTCATGGATTCCATTCTATAGTTGATATATATGATCATGGTGTCCATTTTGCAATTGAGACAAGGGCATGACGACCTTACTAGTATGATTTGGGTATGACATTCCAAATGTTATGATTCAGGAATGATGTACCTATTAATATGACACAGACATGGAGACCCTATTATTATTATTAGGGGATAGAGACCCTATATATTTGATACTAGGTATGAAAAAACTTATTAATATGATATATGGGAAAGATTACCATTACGATTATTATTTGGACAAATAAACCCTACAGTAATTGTACTCGGCTTGTGTTAGACTTGGTGTCATTGAACCAGAATCTATGTACTTTTTTATAAAAATGTATTAATTGTTTTTAATGTTAATAAAATACTTATAATATAATTATTGTTATTTTAAATTACATAGTATGTTGTAATGTCTGAAGAGTGTCTTGTCACACTAAATGGTCATACCACTTGCCCTCGATGATGATAACCTGGAAGTGATATGAAACTATTATTTAATATATGTTTTATAGATGGATGATATCATTTGAGGGACCCAAATGATACAATCTATCAGGGGTGGATACTCCTAGGACTTACACATGGTGTACGCCCTTTGAAATATCCATTCGGTTATTTTGAGAACGAGACCCGCTAGTGGGAATGCACATTTATACATGTCATTGGATGTTAATATATATGGATGTGTGTATTGGTCCTTAGATTTTAATATTATTATGAATGAATATTATGAGTCACATAATTTTATGTATTGAAAAAAACTATGATTGAAGATGTTCGTGGTGAGGTAGGATACATTGGATACATCACAAGTAATATTGAAATAATGAATAATGTGGGAAAGGATTTACCCCTTATATTCCTTAACATAAGTTAATATATTAGGCCCTTTGATGTAAATGATATAGCTAAAATAAATCCTTGTCCATGGTGTTCTATAATAATGTTCTATTTCTAAAAACCCAAACAAATAGATAATCAAGAACATATGTTGATGGAACTGGCATGCAACCTACTCTATTCAAGATATAATGATAAAGGGATTATATTAAACAGTAATCAATCATATGTGGTATTACATAATTTCAGCATTAAATTTATTTTCTATGTTTTCCATAGCATGTTTCTAGACGCTAACCTAGGACTTTAGGCCGCTTTTCCTAATGCCACAAAGAAAGAGGCCTAGAGGGTCACACACTAAGTGTATCCATAATCATAGTTAAAAAATATATTATTATTTATTACCTAACAGGATGAATAAATTTTATTCTTGTATGTGGTTTACTAATTATTCATGTATGCTTTGTTGTATATAAATATTTATTTTAATAAATTAATATACATCATTCAAGGTTCAATAAATATAATGGAGGAATTTCAAAATGAGATTTTCGGTCTGGTGAGAAATAATACGTATTGAATAATATTTTATTAAATAATATTTAATTATAATTCAAAAGTTATGAACATATCAAGAAATAATGATATTACTATTATATAACATGGGACTTCTCTAGGATTAAATAAATAAGTAATGGAACTTGTTAAATTATTTTATTTTAACCGTAGTGATATGTAAACCTAGTTATGTTATTTTTTCAATGGATAATTCATTTTTTGGGTTGTAAAAAATAGATTTAGAGAACCCTCTCAGGCTTAGAGAGCTCCCTTCCCTAAGAACTCTTTCAATAATGGAGAGTAATCCCCTCCATCAGATCAAGGATAATGCTTTGGAAGTGGTTCTTGAAGCGATTAAGGTTGGATGGTGTAAGAATAATGATCTACCATGATGGCACCTAGAGATTCATTTGGAGACATCTGGAGATTCATGGAACATGTGTGGATCACCTATAGAAGAAATCTACACCTGGTTTCTACAACAAAAAGATGGTGGACCATGAAACTATCACCATATTCATCAATGAAAAATAATTCCTTGAAGGTAATTCTTTATTTAATTAATCTAATTATAAATTTTATGTGACGAAGCTCCTTCTTGGTTCTGGCATAATTATTCATTTTCTATTTCAATGATTAAATTACGTGGATATTGATGTTCATCATCACTATATATTAGATTAATCTTGGATTATGGAATAAATTCATAGTTGGAAACTGCCCATCACATGCTTCCTCTACACCCAGTAACTACAAGTGGTATCAAAGCGGTCACAAAATTATTTATAATTATTTAATATTATTAGTAATTTATTCATTGTAATTTAGTTTTTTAATTCCAAGTCAATCATTATTTTAATCTAAATTGCATGATCTATTTATTCCTCTTTCGTTGATCTTAGATCTAATCGAGCCATTTAATATTATGATTAAAATAAAATTGAGGAAGACATATGAAGGTGTTAAGGTTTATTGTTGTAAAACACCAGATTCCACGATGTGTTACTATAGTGACTTGACATGTAGTCAAATTTAATGCATCAGAGTTGATTCAGAAATCAATTCATGATTAGGTTTTGTTATTTCATTAATTGTACACTTAATGAATAATGCATTGACCAGAATTTAATGGTGTATGATCATAAAAACTACACACAGTGTAGAACACATATAGGAAATGTATCCCCTTTGAGTCATAGACATGCCTTATATTCCACACACAACCTACCTAACTGGTCATCATGTAATTCGACGTTCATATGATGTGTGGCCCATTGTACATGTCATGTACTGTAATTTTTCCATGGCACATATTACATGCCGAGTCTTGAGATGGGTGTCTGAGATACATGGAAAGAGGTGTACATTCCGTGTACTTATACCAAGTTACATAAATTGAAAATTTATTTATTTCACTATGCAAACCTTGAGACATATATTTTCTTTTTCCCATAAAGATAGGACATTTCATGTGATAGGCCTTAATATAAAATAAATACTAAAATGATTAGTTAATATCTATGTAATTTTCAGATTTTCATATCATGTATGAGATGTATTACAAGTTGTTACTCTACGTGCATTAAATAATAACATGTGACCGAAAAATCACGTAATTCGTTTAATCATCCATGAAGTACACATTGTGAAAGTACTTGGTAATTTTTCTATGCCATATGTCACAAGAGTAAAATAGTATACAATTATAATACATGGTTAGTAGATTATGACATATATTCACCATATTACCTTCAAGGTACATTTATAAACACATTTAAATTAAAATTAATTAATTTAATTTGTTTAATATTATAATGGATGATAATCTTAGGGAAATTCAGATGATAATTAAGATAAAAAGGATTGATTAATTAAAGAAACTAATTAATCAGTTTGAGAATGATTTCTCTTAAATAAGGATGATTAAGAATTGAATGCTAGTTTTATTTAATGTGTAATTAGTATCATTCCCTGGGATGATCATGAGATAAACCATACCTTTTGTATGTGATTGGTTTCAATTAATTTATTATTGAATTAAAATTTTTCACCTGTCTCTCATCTCTCCTTTCATTATGCAGGGCCTACAAGCCCATGGTTTTTTTATGTAAACCCCATTTTCCCTTAAACTTTATCTCTGTAAAAGGAATATATAATGGATGGTGATATCAAGGTAGTAGTGGTGGTTCAATTTATTGTTCTTAGGAAAAACCAATCCAAGAAGATACATAGGAAGAATGGTGGGAAACAACCAAATGAACCATAATTGGATTAAGGTGTTTTCCCCTAGGTCAATGAATAATTTATCAACAACTAGATAAACCAACCAAGAGTTAGAGCTCATGATCATAAAACATTATTATTTTAGTTCAATCAGTTTGATGGTTATTTCATTATTGTTGTCTTTTCAAGATCACATAATTAATGAATTAACGAGCATGCACGACATAACTAAAATAAACTAGCTTATGTGTAAATTTTATCTAAGATATAGTTAATCACTTGAATAATACCTCTTAATATGAAGAATCTTATAATAATGATAATAACTAGAAATATATGTGTAAAAAGATAAAATCCCTGAATAAGATATTTATTCAGTATAGCCTTCCATTACATTAGTTATAATATAACCATATTTCAAAGTGCATGAACTGTCAAAGTTGGGGTGCTTTCAATTATCAGGGAATTCTAACTCGAGGTTTTGTGTTGACATAACCTAGTTGACATGAAGGGTTGAAATCCAAAGCATGACATGGTGATATTGAGAGGAAATGGTTTAGGAAATATAAGTTAATAATTATAGAACTGGGGAGTCCACTCCGTAGATCTTGGAACTACGAGTTAATGTAGTTGTAAATAGAAATTCCACCTAAAACTATTTGAGTTTCCTGAAAACCCAATATTTAGGTAATTAAAAGGGGAATATAGATCTCATACACTATAATATCTATGAAAATGGATACTCTGAAACCATTGGTGAAGGCTTTTGGGTTTCAATAAAATAGTGGGATACTAATAAATACAATATTAATTTATTTGTATATATTTTATTAGATAATGTTCTAATATTAAGCTTATCTTCTTTTTGTAGAAACAAAAATCAAATGACATCAAACAGATCATTGAGATCCATAATTGAGAAGGAAAAATTTCTTAGTAGAACAAATTTCCATGAGTGGAAAATGATTCTACATGTAATCTTTCCTCATGAATAAAATTTTAATGTTCTAGAAGAACCTTTACAAGATGCACCTGGAAATGAGGCAAGTGCTGAAGAACTATCTATTAAGGAGAAATGTATAAATGATGCTACATATGTTCAGTGATTCACTCTATCATCCCTGTCGAATTGTTTTTTAAGAAACATAAGGATATATATTCATATAACATGATTTCTCACCTTTAGGATCTCTATTAAGAGAAGGCGATACAAGAGAGATACGAGATCTCCACTACTTTGTTCACAACTAAGTTGGAGATTCTACAACAAATGGTCATCATGTAGTCAAGATTATTGGATACATTGAACTCCAAGACATTTAGGGAATAAATTCCCTGATGAGTTGTATATAGATCTCATACTTTCATCACTTCCCAATACCTTCTGCATATTTATTGTGAATTATAATTTGTGAAATAATTAGAAGAGTATTTCAGAACTTCTAAAATTGATTTTTTAAGTGGATAAGTGTCACACCCCAACCTTTAAAATTATTTCATTTTAGTATTTTATTGGATTTCGATATTCATGTTTGTGTTTGGGTTGAGTCCGCATTTTAATTATTGAGTTTTTATTGAAAAAAATAGAGTTTTGGGCTTGACAACATCTAGCGCATGGTAAGATCATTGTTTGGAAAATGTGTGGATTTTTTTAGGTCATTGCGCAGCCTGAACAGTGATCAAAATTAATAAAATTAGACGAATAATATAATGAAAATAATATAAAATAAGAAAAATGAAATAACAAAAAATAAAAATAATGTTTTAATAAATTTATTATTATTATTATTATTATTTTTAATATTATTTTTAAGTAATTATTATTATTATTATTAATATTATTGTTAATTGATTATTATTATTATTACAAATATTAATTTATTAATAATTTTATATGGGTTAGTGTTTCACCCTCTACCCTCTTTCCCCCCTCTCCCTCATGCATCCCCTCTCCCCCTTCTCTGTCTCGCTCACTCGACCCCAACTGGGTGCACCTCCCCTCTAATGACCTCCTTCTAGCGAGAATCCCTTCGACCACCCCTCCTCTATGCCACACTGTCACTCCCCTATCCTATATATCCCTTGTTCTAGATCATTGGTGCAAACATATCCCTCGCAAGACTCCACCGACACCCCACTTTCCCATACACTACCCCACTGACTTCATCCTTCCTCCAACACACCACCTCCCTCTGGTGGTCGTACCCTCTTCCCCTATGGGTAAGGTTTTTATTCACCTTCTTTAGGGTTTTAGTCTTCATGTAGGTATGGTTATTTTGTGTTAGTTCTTGATGAATACTGTTGGATATTATTGTTTTTGGGAAAATATTTCCTTAATAGGTTTTCTTTGAGGTGTGGTTCTGGTACGGATGGTGTTTCACAACATTTTATAGAAATTTCTTCACCCAAGGTAGGTGGTTCCTTGCCCTATCATTTTTATATGATTTGATTTATTTGTTTAGTTAATTTTAATTTGTTATAAACTTTATTTAGGTTTCTCAAAGAGTTATTTAATAATGTTTTAACATTCTTTTGGGATAGAAATGAGTTTTTGGAAAATAAATGGCTCTTAGTTGTTGATATTTTATTTTAATGTTTCCTGAAAAGAGTTTTATGCTGTTTTTAGAAAGTCTGATTTGTAGTTTAAAAGACACTTTATGTGTTTATATGTTCTTAATGGGTTTTTTAGAAAATATTGTAGAATTGGCATATGAGACTTGTTGTGTATTTTTAAGAATTAATTGGAATTTTTTTAATCATAAAAGGTAATGTTTTGGAAATTTTTTTGGGTTGTTCATGGATTTATAAAAAGGTTATTTCCATGGATTTTATTGATAAATGGTGTGTTCTTCTTGTGTTTGTAAAAAATAATTTTATGAATTTTTTAGGTGATGGTAAAATCATTTGGAATTGGTTTTTGGTCGTAGTAAAATGGAAAATAGATAAGTATTGTCATGTAGTCCTTTCTGTGCAGTTTTTAGTATGAGTTTTGAATTGTGTAAATAATGGGAATCTTTTTTTTGGAATTTGACTTTCTTTTTCAGTGGATATTAAACATGGGGTCTTAGCATTTGGTTTTGATTGATGAATTATGAGCCATTTTTGTGTCTTTCCAAATATAGTTTTATGAATTGAAAATGTATTTGAAAAAGAGTTTTGGTATGTGTGAAATGAAAAATGGTTTCTTCATGAGATTGGTGATTTATTTTCCATGATTGAAGTTGAGTTGTGGGAGTCGTGATGTGTTTGACATGTGAGCATGAACTTGAGCACTAGGGAATCTTGAGAAACTAGGTGGACATACTAGGACTAGCTTTCTAGTGATATAGATGATGCTTAAGATTGGTTTCACATAACTAGATTGACGATGAAAACACTAGATAAATATTGATGATGATTGGATACCACTAGAATTTTGTATGTTTCTACTTTCTAGTGGATCATGTAGGAGAATTTTGTTGGCCGTGGTTTTTAAGACATTTTTCACTAATATTCAAGATTCCTAGAATACCACTTTTGTATGATTAATCCTAAGGGACTACCCATGGTTCTATAAAATATATGATAGGGCCCTATCCATTAGCATAAAGTGGACCTCTTGCGTATTTGAGTGTCATTTTATATATATAAATTCCCTTTTTTTGTTATGATAATTTTTCTGAAATAGATTGTTTTAGAAATGTTTCCTTTTAAAGATGTTTTCCTTATAAATGTTTTCATAGCAATTTTAATAAAATTATTGTTTATATGATCCTTTTAGATTATATTACTAATGATTTCACATGGAACCTCTTTCTAGGGTATCATCCAACTGGTCTTTAGATCACAGACTATATACACTGTTGGGTGTGTGTAGATCATATTCTATGTGTATTCTAGGTAAAGGAAGTGTACGTTGTGTTGGTAGTTTGGGTTCTTAGTGGTATCTCTT
The DNA here is from genome assembly GCA_963277665.1 of Viscum album. Lineage (NCBI taxonomy): Eukaryota > Viridiplantae > Streptophyta > Magnoliopsida > Santalales > Viscaceae > Viscum > Viscum album. The sequence continues at coordinate 630,570,321 of OY728138.1, read as the reverse complement.
TTCGGACTGTGGTTGCATCAGCTTGAGGATATTGCTCCTCTAATTTCATGAGGTTTGAGATAGTATTGTTGTTTTCCCTATCATTATATATTCTTTAGTCTTGTTTAAAAATAGAAATGTTAATTCTAAAAAGTTGGTTATTCCTTGTTTGGTTGTATATATTGTGTTTTGGTTTATATATCTTGTTGTAAATTTATTAATATAACTTTGGGTAAATCATCCCCACATGTTTTAATTGATACTTGGGCCCTTTTTCTAGCCCATAGGGATCATGGAAACCTTTTAGTACTTATTGGGTACTGACTTGGGTGACTGGTTCAGGGCCAAACCAGCTCGGTTGAAGAAGAAAATTGTATTAGAGGGAGGTTACTCTCTTTTGAGTCATGTTACTTATGGAAGAGTTTGGGTATATCAGAGTTAGGATTTTTGGGACATGAAATTCTGGTTACAAGTAGGGTTCCCAGCCAACACACCTCATGATGGGACTCAAGTCACCAATAGAAATCATGTTTTATTTGAGTCATTTGCTCCTTGTAGTTATTTTGTTCTAGGAAAATGAAATGGTAGTTGTTAAAATGGTATCTGTGGGATCGTAGGGCCTATCAAGACATGTGGAGCTGAATACATGTTCCTGGAACACTCCCCGTGATGGTTGTGTGACTAGCGTATGACCACCAACCATAAGATTGAGTCATGAATCAACACTAGTTTCCTCTTGCATCACCCCATGTCTCTATTGGTTTTGAAAAATAATTTTTTAAAAACCATTATTTTGGACTCATGGAGATATTATTTTTTTAGTAAAAATGATTTGGTTTTGGGAATGGTTTCTAGAATCTTTTGTGATTGTTCCCTTTTCATGTTCGGAGTCTGTTGTAGAATTTTTTTTCTAGTGGGTTATTTTTTTGGACCCTCTTTTTTTTCTATTGGCTAGTGTATTCCAGAATAATGAATGAATGCACAATTGAAGTGGATCCACATGTGATTCACAGTTGGTCGACCCCCTAGTGGATCAAGGTAAGGACCTTCCTCTTAAGATTCAGGAATTGTGTCCACCTATCATCTTTTTCAAATAATTGGATCTTGTTGCAGTGGGTGAGTGGTTGTTAAGGGTTAAAAGAGACCTTAGTTTCTTATGTTTTCTGATTCTTCATAGGTTAAGTTTAATAGTGTTGTGTCTTTAGGTTCTATCTAGAAGCGGTAAAGGGGAATCCTAGTGGGGTAGTGTGAAATTGGTATAGGTTGTTGGTTCTGGCCATGTGTTAAAGGGCCTATGGATCTCTCATCGGGTTCAGCTAAGAGAAGGATCATGCTAGTCCAAAAATGTGGAAAATATAGTCCTAAAAGGGTTATATGGCTTCCTGTAGTAATCATATGTTATTTGGGACTCGGTTCAAGGTCCCTCTCCTTGTAATGTATCTATTGGTTTAAAGGGTCTTGTTTTGTGGTGTCTTATAGTGTTTTGTTCAATTTTATGTGTGAAGGTGGATATTGAAAAACCTTTAGAGGACTGCTTCTTAAATTAAAGTTTTTTTCTCTTCTGATAATTTTTTAATTCCTTGTTCTGAGTGATGGTTTCTTCCTTGTGTTCATTCTTCTACTGTTTCTTAATCGGAGTGAGAGGGACAATGTGTATGCATATTTTAGGACCCTGTCCTAGTGGAGTGAAATGTTGAGGAAAAGTAGTATATGGGATGTGTTGTGTTTTTTTATTCTGTTGGATCATAATGTAGTTTCTTGTTTCACTACTAGGAAGGAGTTTCATTTGGGGTTTTTAATGCCTATGAGGCAAGAGATGCTTCAATAATTGGTGCTCCAGCCATAGGTTCTGGAGTGAAGATGGCATGTAGTCAGAAAACCTTAAGGATTTAAAGGATCTTGGTTTAACTTCCGTATCTAATGTGTAAGATGGAGGCAGTTTGAGGTTCTGGTTTTTTTAATCAGCTTTAGTGGTACCATGTGGTGAAAAGGGACATGGGGAACTTTTTACTCCAAGTTTTGACTTGTTTATGTGGAAGAGTCCCTCCTTCTTATAAGGAAACATGGTTGTGTTAGTTAATTGAACCTTAGTGATTGTGCCATTGTGGGTATGAGCCTTTGATTGGTTTTTTGTGTATGAACAACCTTGTAAGTCTATTTTGATTTTGGTTTTGTTTGGGCTCATATGAGGATGGTAATTCTTATAAGAATGACTCACTCTGGGGTTTTTTTCTATTTGGTTTGGAGTTTTCTTTGATGGACCCCTTGTAGTGGGGTATTAGGTTGTGCGAGAATATCCCAGGTTAGATCATGTCTAGCTTTTTGTGTCAGTCCATACTAGTCAATTAATCTAGTTGGTCTTTACGGGGTCGAGACCCATAGTGGTTGTAATGGAGCTACCCCCAAAGATATCCATTCATATAATAATCCTTATAGTGGTATTTCCATTCATGCCTCCCCCTCTATTGGGATTCTAGTTCTGTCTCGGGTGTTAGGTTGTTTTTTATGTTGGGGAGTATGTTCGGGCCTCCTGTATCAGTAATTCAGATTTGTTCCTACTATCGTCATGGTAGTAGGTAGTCTCTTACATAGCTATATAACTTTAAGATCCTCTCTTGTATAAACATTGGGATTAGGGAATTACCAATGGTTTCATTCAAGTAATATTGCAAAAGTAATCTCAGTAGTTTTGTTAATGTTTGGATGTGGTATGATTTTTTTTCCCATTTCAGGAAGGTGTAAGGGTTTCATTTGGAAATTTCTTAAAAGTTTTGGTTTAAAAGGTTGGATTATAGTTTGAGAGTTTCATTCATATGAACGACCAACTGGAGGTGACTTAGCTTACGAGGGTAGGTTATACTTAGCGGGGATTCCATTCGTGGGATCGTCAATTTATTTTGCAGGTCTATTTATTTTTTGATAGTGATATTTCCTCCTCTTATTTAAAAATATTTCAGGATATCCTTAATATATGAAGTAGTAGTAGTTTCTGTTCTTGGACTAGACCTTTTTGTAGCTTTTCAGGGGAAGAACGCATTATGGTGGGGAAAATTATCACACCCCAACCCTTTTAATTATTTATTTTATTACTTTATTGAAATTGGATTTTCTTATTAGTGTTTGGGTTGAGGATCAGTATTAATTTTCGAGTTCTTATTGAAAAATTAGTCTTTTGGGCTTGACAATATCAGGTGCATGGGAAGAGCACGGTTTGGAAAATGTGTGGCTTCAGCTAGGTCACCATGCAATCAGCCCAATGTTCAAAATAAATATTATTAAATTAACAATAAAAAAATAATATAAAATAGGAAAAATTAAATTATAAATCATAAAAATAATGTTTTAAAAAAATTGTTAAAATTAAAATTGTTAATATTATTATTAAGTTATTATTATTGTTATTCTTAATATTATAATTACATTATTATTATTGTTATTTTAATAGTATTATTAGAATTATTAATTTATTATAATATTTTTCTGGGTTAGGGTTTCAACCACCTGCCTCTTTTCCCATCTCCCTCACACACCCCTCTCCCCTTGCTTTTCTCGCTCACATGACTCCCATGCAAGGAGAGCCTCCCCAGGACTTCCTCAGTTCGGTGAGCCTCCCTCTGAAAGCTCCTCCTCCATGATACTCGGCAGCTACCTCCTCTCCTCTCCCTCCTTCAAGAGACCCTACTGGAACCCCACTCACACTTTCACGACCATTCCGACACCCTCCTTACTCCATCACGCCACCTCCTTGGGCAGTCACACCCACTTCCCCTCTGTGTATGGTTTTGATTCTCCTTCTTTAGAGTTTCAATTTTCTAGCTGTTAGGGTGTTGTGTTTATTGTTAGTTATAGATTAATATTGGTTGATCTTGTTATTTTGGAGTAAATATTTCCTCTCCAAGGTTTCTTTTAGCTGAAGATGGGGGTTTTCACTATTCTGTACCAATTTCTTCACCCAAGGTAGGTGGTTTCATGCCCTCACATTTTTGGACGATTTTATTCATTATTTTAGTTAATTTTAATGTGTTCTAAACTTTATTTTATTGGTGATAAGTGTTTTTTGGTAATGTTTTAACTTAATTATGGGTTAGAATTGTGTTTTTTCAAAATAAATGGCCATGTGTTGTGCACATTGTATTGTAATGTTTCATGAAAAGAGTTTTATGACTAGTTTGAAAACTGTAAATTGTAGTTTTGAAGGCACTTTTGGTGTGTATATGTTTGTAATGAGTTTTTATTAGAAAATGGTGTAGTGTTGGAATATTGGCCTTGTTGTGTATTTTTATGTATGAGTTGTAAATTTTGTAATCATAAAAGTGATTTTTATAAAAATGATTTCAAGTTGTGAATGGATTTATAAAAAAGGGGATTGCATTGAATTTTCTTAAAAAATTGTGTTTTCTTCTTGTGTTTGTAAAAAAGAAATTTTGTGAATTGTGTCGGTGATGGTAGAAGAATTTGAAATGGGTTTTTGGTGTGAGTAAAATAGAAAATGGATTAGTATTGTCATGTAGACATTTTTTACACTTTTTAGTATGATTTTTAATTGTTTAAATAATTCAAATCTTGTTTTGGAAATGAACTTCGTTTTTGTGTGGATTCAGATATGGGGTCCTAGACCATGGTTTGGAGTGACCAATTGTGTTCAGTTTTTCTTTCTTTCCAAATAGATTTTTGTGAATTTAAAATGTATTTTAAAAAGGTGTCGGGTGTGGGTAATTTGAAAAGTGGGTTGTTCATGAAATTTGTGCTTTATTTGGCATGATTGACACTTAGTTGTGGGAGTGGTGATGTGTGTTACATGTGAACATGAACATCAAAAGAAGGGAAGCCCAGGTAACTAGTTACATTAACTAAGAATAGCGTGCTGGTAATACAAATGTGGATTCGACTCGGTTTCATTACATTGAATTGACGATGAGAACACTAAAAAAATATGGATAATGATTGGAGACAAATAGAATTGTGGATATTCATCCTCTATAGTGGCTCATGCATGAGAAAATTATTGTTCATGGTTTGTAGGACACGTTTCATAGAGATGTGAGGTTCTTAGAATCTCACTCGAGTAAGATTAACATTAGGGGAATTACCCATGGTTCTCTACTATATATGATGTGGTTCCATCAATCATCATATCGTGGTCCTCTTGCTTGTATTGGTGTGTGTGCATGTTTTTATATAAATTCCCTTTTTATTTTATAGAAATGGTTGTGAAATGTCTAGTTTTTGAAATGTTACCTTTTTAAGATGTTTTCCAAATAAAGTTTTTCCTAGAAATGTTTTTAAAAGAATTTATTTAAACCATCACGTCAGATTATTTTATCAATGTTTTGGAATGGAATCTCTTTATTGGGTGGAATCTTAATGGGATTTGAATCACACCCTACATACACCCTTGGTGTTATGTAGATCCTATTATATGTGTATTCCATGTAAAGGTAGGGTACATTGTGTTGGTGGTTTGGGTTCCTAGTGGAACCACCTTGTGGATCTTGGTGTTGGCTTCTCAAGGATATTTATCCTCTTGTTGAATGAGGTTCGGGGTCCTATTGTTTCCCCTATTCATTGTAGATTATTTATTCTTGTTCAAAAATTGTAAAGATAAATTTTAAAAGTTGGTCATGGCATGTGTGGTGGTCTATATTTCATTTCGGTTTATTTATCTTGTTTGTAATTTATTAATATGACTTTGAGTAAATCATTCCCACATGTTTTAATTGACACATGGGAACTTGTTCTTGCCTGTGGGGATCGAGAATTCCCTTTACACCTTGTCATGAACCAACTCGAGTGATCGGTTCAGGGTTAACCCATATTGGTTCTTAATAATAAGTACATGGGGAATGATAAACCCATAGTCCTCGTAGTGAACAAGAAAACCAAGATTAAGGAAATGGGACCCACGACCTATAAATAGTCTAAAGCTCAAGAGAACCATCCTTCCACGAAAGGGAAGATCCAATGACATGGAAAAGAAAAGTAGGAAGTGTATTTTTCCTATAGAAAGCTAGTCCATATGAAGAGTAACTACACAAAAAAGAAAGGGGAAGGTAAATTTTTATGCATTATCAAGTTAAAATATTTATATTTCTACACATATGGTATTAGATATAGCTTTTTGTGATCACATCTATATCCAAATGAATGAAAAAAGTAGATTTTGGAAGATTGGAAGAGGAGAGGATGATCTATGAGATTCTAATGGTGGAAGTATATCTTATATTTCCATTGGTGAATACCACACTTCATTGAAAATGAGAATGATTTTGGTTTTAATATATTTCTATTATATACCCACCATTACCACAAACATATTCTCTATGTCATGCTAAGGTAGAGATGGTTTTATTTTCAAATTTAAATAATTTTTGTTTCTTTTATAATACAATATATGTTATGGTATGAAACATTTAAATAATTTCCTTTATGTATTAAATTATGAAATCTAGGTGTTGGAAATATATAAAGAATCATGTTCAGACAACTCACATAACACCCATATTTGGCATCACCATCTTGGTTATGTATATGGGAATAATTTGATAAATATCTATCAAGATGGTTATTTAGACTCTTGTGATCTAAAAAAACCTGATAGATGTCATGCTTGTTTATAAGAAACAATGACTAAACTACCATTTAGTGGATAGGGTAAAAGGGCTATAGAACTTCTAGGATTGGTACACACAGATGCATGTGGGATATTTCTTTTAGATGCTGTAGGGGGATTTTATTACTTCATAACCTTTACTAACGACTTATGTAGATATGGATATATCTACTTAATGAGTTATAAGACCTAGTGATTTGAAAAATTCAAGGAATTCATGATTAAATAGAGAATGATCTTCCTTAAAAGACAATGAAGCTTTGATCTAACAGAGGTGGTGAATTTATTAATCTAGAGTTCATCAACTTTCAATGAAATTTTTGGATTCTATCTTAACTTACTCCACCTTATACACCACAGTGGAATGGTTTTAATGAAAGGAGGAACTATACCTTGTTAGACATGGTAAAAAAAATGATGAGTCATGCAGATCGTCCATTATCCTTTTTGGGATATGCATTATAAACTACAAAATAAACATTAAACCGAGTACCAAATAATTAAAAAATGGAATTCACTTCATGATATAGAGTAGAAAGAAACCCAATTTTTCACATAAACTTGTGTGGGGTTGCTAGGAGTTTTTAAGGCCTTATCCGGCAACAAACTATCACCCTTGGGTACTAAGTGTATCTTTATAGGGTGTCCCCAGAAAACAAAGGGATACTTCATATACAACCCCTTAGTCAAGAAATTGATTGTCTCTAGACAATCCATCTTTATGGAGAGGGATAATGTCCTCAAAAATTATAGTGAGAGTTGGTTTAACATTTATAAAATTGACGCTCAATATATTGAAGAGTTGGTATAGGAATAGATTCCAAAAATCCACATGGAAGATATATTTCCCAAAAGACAAGTACTGCATAGATGTGTTAGAGAGGTAAGATAACTAGAGAGATATAGTTTTATATTCACAAAAGATGAGAATATCAATCTTGAGAAGTATATCCAGTCTTGATACAAGATGTACTTTTAGTTTGGAGACTTGATAACTGATAATATCAACACTCAGTTAGCCAATATTTCATATAAATTTTTCATGGAGTTTAAATCTAATAGGCTTAAATTGTTCTTCAATGGCTCTGTAATTCACTTTTTTGGTTGACCTATTGGTTTATCACTTTTTCCTTAAATGTCTTTTAATAATAAAAATTTTAATTTTCAATTAGTATTAGAACCATGTTTGTGTTCTATTCAATGTGCCACTTGATGTAATGCCTATTGGATGAAAATGGGTATTCAAGAAGAAAATGAGCATTAAAGGTAAAGTAAATACATATAAATCAGGGGTAGTTGATAAACGGTTTAAATAGTGTCAAAGAATTTACTATGATGAAACCTTTTCACAGGATTCCATGTCTATATCCATTATAATTCTACTTGTTATAGAAGACTACCATGACTATGAGATTCAAAAGATGGATGTTAAAACTTCTTTCCATAATGAGAACCATTAAGAAGATGTTTATATGACACAACCAGACATTTTTTGTGACTCAAGCTGATTCTAAACGAATTTTCAAGTCGTAGAGATCCATTTATGGACTGAATCAAGCATATAGGCCTTGAAACATTCAATTATTTGAATCAATAAGAGATTTTTTTTTCATTAAGAATGAATGTGAGTCATGTGTTTTTAAGAGGTTTAGTGGGAATGAAATTGTTATCCAGGTACTATATGTGGATAACATATTACTTATTTGAAATAACATTCCGGCCATACAATATGTTTAAAACTGGTTAAAAAAGTGTTTCTCAATGACAGAAATATGTAAAGTATCATATATTCTAGGTATCAAGATCATTCATGATAGATCCATGAGGATTCATGGACTATGTAAAAGTACATATATTGAACAGAAACTAAATATATTTAGTACGGAACAATCCAAATGCATATTGGTTCCATTGTCCCATAGTTTATACCTTTCTATGAAAATGTGTCCTTAGACACAACATGAGAAAGAGAGAATGAGTAAGATCCTAAACGCTTCAATGATAGGATCAATCAAATATTCCATGTCATGTACTAGAATTTATATTTCCTATGAACTGAGCATGGTAAGAAAATATCATGTATATGCAGGAGAAGGCCACTGGGCTATTGTTAAGGATAAAAGTAAGTATATGAGAATAACTAAGGATATTTTCCTGGTGTATGGAGGATATGAGGATATATTCATTAGAGGTTATAATAATGATAGTTTTTATATAGATCAAAATGATCTGATGTTGAATTCAATATATTCTTGCTATCTTAATTGAGGAGTTGTGAGCTGTAAGAGTTCAAAGATTCCAGTTTTCACTGATTATATAGTGAAGTTCGAGTACATAATAGCTTCCGATTTAGCAAATAAATTTCTTTGGATTTTGAAAAAAATATTAGAACTTGTTATGGTACATAGAAGAAAAGAAACTATAACATTTTATTGTGATAATACTATAGCGGAGGCTCTTGAAAAAGAGACATGGTCAAACCAATAGACTAAGACTATAATTGGAAAGTATCACCCCTAGAGGGATTTCTATTAGAGGGGGTGACATTTCAATAAGTAAATTACCCATAGAAGAGAATGTGGAAGACCCATTGAATAAAATCATAACTCATTAGAAGCATGAGTATCATGTGATAGCTAGAGGGATAAAGGTTATTACCAGTTCACTCTACTACAAGTTGGATTGTATTGGAGTTGGTTCCATAGAACCATCATCTATGTACTTTATGATAGACATGTATTATTTATTTGGAATATACATAAACTAATTATCACATCATAATTTTTTTATGTATTATATATTATGTGGTAATTTCCTGAGAGTTACTTTTTTCACTAAAAGGTCATTGTGGTCCCCTACTATAATGAGAACCCTGAATTGCTATGACACTGTTATAGAATATATGTTCTATAACGAGATTATATCATTTGAGGGACATAGATGATATCAACCATCAAGGGTGGAGACTAATAGGAATTTTACATACCTTCTCATAGTATACACCCTTGGTAATATCTAGTAGGATATTATGAGAATGGGTCCCACTAGTGGGAAATACACATTCATACATTCCATTGGATATTCATATCTATGGATGTGTGTATTGGTCCTTAGAATTTAAGATTATTATTAATGAATAATATAAGTCATGTAATTTGAAGTATTTACTAAAACCCTGAAAACTGATCTTCGTAGTAAGGTAGGATACATTGGGTGTGTCGCGAGTAAATATGCCTTAATGAATAATGTGATAAAGTATTTTTCCATTTTGTTAATTAATGAAATTTAATATCTTAGGCCCTTTGATGGAAATGATATAGCCTAAATAAATCCATATCCATTGTATTCTATAAGCAAGCTCAATGTTTGGAAAGTCAATGAAAGAGATAATATAGCATAGAGGATTATGGAACTTCGATGCATTCTTCTAAATTTTATATATTACGATAAATGAATTGTATTACATAGTAAGAATTTTTATGAGGTATTATGTCATTGAGAAATAAAATTATTTCTCTACGAGTATCTTAGCATGTTTCTAGATCATATCCTTGGTTTTTAGGCTGCTCCATCTAATGGCACTAAGAAAGAGGTGTAAAGGGTCACACACTTAGTGTATCCAAAATATCACTTATGCAATATATTATATTTATTATTTAACAAGTTGAATAAATATTATTTTCATACATAGTTTAATAATTATTCATGTCTGTTTAGTCACATATAAATATTTCTTTTCAATTTTATTAAATATAATATTAATTTATTTATTGGATAATAATGCAGAGATATTTATTTAATAAATAATTATACATTATTCAAAGTTTGATAAATTTTATGGAGGAATGGAAGATTGAGATTTTAGGTCTGATGAGAAATAATAAATATTGAATATTATTTGATGAAATAATTTTTAATTATAATTAACATGTTAAGAAAATTTTGAAAAATAATGATATTATTATTATTTGAAAATGGGGTTTCACTTGGATTAAATAAATAATTAAGGGCACTTGGGAAACTGTTTGATTTAAACTATAGTGATATACAATCCCAGTTTTTCTATTTTATCAATAAGGAATTAATTTTTTATTTTTGTGAAAAATAGATTTATATAATCATATCAATCTTAGAGAGATCCCTTCTCCAAGAAATCTCCTAATAATGGAGAGAAATACCCTCCACAAGATCAAGTAGAAGGCTTTGGAAGCAGTTGACGATGTGATCAAAGGATGATAACACAAGTGCAAGGATCTACCATGCTAACACCTAGAGATTCCTTCAGCAATGTCTAGAGATTTGAGGAAAAAATGGTGATCACCGCTAGAGAAAATATATACTTTATTTCTAAAATTTAATGATGTTGAACAACACATATGTCCCTTGATTCATCAATAATGAAATAATTCTTTAAATGTATCTTTTTTATATAATCAAATTAATGATAAATAATATGTGAAGACCATATTTGTCAGTTCCGGAACAATTATAAATTTTCTATTTCTATTATTCAATTCCATGGATGACAACATTAATCATCATATAGATCTCATATTGATCATCGATTATAGAAAAAAAATTCAATTTTGGGCACCACCCAACACAAGCTTCCACTACGCCCAAAATCTACAACATGGAGTCCCCAATTCTTATGATTCTGGGAGTGGAGTCCCTTGACACTTATGAGACATGCTAAAACATATGGATACCTATTTATTAAATGGATCCAGGCTAGTGTAAGTATCCATATATATTGTTGTAGACTTCACTTCATATACAAACAATATATATTTATATAGATGGTTAATTATTTAGAGATTATCCAACTTCAGCTTAATATGTCAGAATCATCCTGGGGTCATTTGGGAACCAGAGTTGGCACTGCATAGAATTTAATAATACATACCATCATATCTTCACACTACTCATATTATATTGAATAATGGTTATTTATTGAATCCATTTGTGGTGTACTACTGAGTTTATTTGAAACACTATCGAGGCCACCAATGGTTAATAAAAATATTGTATTGATGCATGTAGAGAAATGTGAAAGTGTTATGTTTTTATAACATGATTTGGTTATAGCATTGGAGTGGATAAGTATAGGACCAATATGAGGATATCATTCCTATTAGAAATATAAATTTGGATCTCTTTTTTTCTTTTGATACATGTATTGAATTGTGTTGGTCCGAGTTACTAGCTCAAGTTAGGGGGCGGGAATTGGGTTCCCAATAAACCATTATATTAAAATAAATGTTTATATAATACCCTAAATAAAACTAAAATTACATGTTAATCAAAATAACAAATTGATATATGTTTTGATCATTTGAATGATTTATTAAAGATTGATTATGTCACAGGTAAAACAATATATGGAAAATAATTTATATTTTTAAATAAATTTAGTCAATAAAAACCTTATATAAATACTAGTTATGAATAACTATAAATGTATGTATTTAATTTTCATTCAAAATATTAATATAGTTTAAAACATTTATGATTGAAAAAAACAAGGAGACATAGAATAAAAAAACAAGAGGTTCAGTCTCATGATGAGACCTAATCCTTTGCAATTGGAAATCACTTACTGCCCAGAAAAGTATATACAAGTAATCTTAATACACAACCAACATCAAGTATATGGAATATATATATAACCTATCCATGCCACATTGGGACCCCATCCGCACTAACTATGGGAAAAAAACAATCACAAGTCACAGATGGAATTGTTACATAAACACTCTGGGTATATATATTTAAATAGAGAGAAAATTTTATCTTGTATCTTCTAGTTAAAGATTAGAAGATAGTGTGTGTTGATAGACCAAAAAATACTACTTTATAATAAAATAATAAGGTATAAAGAGAAATTATAAAGATTTAGAGAATATATTGTAGCTCGATCTGAAGTTCTACAGAAGCTTGAGACTACTTGGATGTATCATGGAGGGGAGCACGAGTTGTTTCTCTAAAAATTGTGGTGAAATAGAGCATTATAAGGATCTATATTTTTATATGTAGTATAGGTTATGAATAATGATTTTGTTTTAATATTCTATAGTTGAGTGTAGGTAAGATTCAACATGTAAGATATTCAGAGATGATTCATTTTAATTCGATTTCGAAAGTAGTGCACAACATAACACTATCCCAACACTATTCTTTTCACCACATGGAGGAGGATCCTATTTTAAGAATAATCATTTATATATACTAAATCCTCACGTTAAAAAATTTAATTTTCTGTTAATGCATCCTTGAAATATTTTATAAGTAAATCAAAAAATATTCCATCACATTAAATGCATTAAGATAACCATTGAGGAATTTAATTAAAAATAAGAAAGAGAATGACTGTAGTTAAATTTGGAAGAAACTCATCCAAATGGTGAACTATATTTATGATTACACAATCTTGTAGCACGAAATTTGGGGGAAAGTCATTTAGTGGTGATTAATTTGAACAAACCATGATACATGATGGTGGTAGGTCATCTTACAGTAGGTTCTATGAATGTAAGAATTTTGATTGTAAATCAAATACAATGATGAATCATCTTCTGTGGTGGCTCATCCTTATCAGTTGATCATATAATGGTAGGTAAATTTGGTAGCATGTAAACTCTGGCTATAGGTAGTTTTATCTCTTAACCAAATTTCTTATTGGTGGGTAAAGTTTTATGGTGTCTCCTTTCTAGTGGTGCGTAAATTTAGACGATATGTATTTTCAACACTTATCCAATTATTATCAATAACACCTAATATTATAAAATTACATCATATAACATAAAACCTATAAAAAAAATTAACAATATTTGTGATCATTAAAACAAATAAGTTCAAATAATATCTCCCTTTTTTATGATCATACAACATGGAATTTTTGAAACATATTGTAGTATAAACGTTGTCATAAAATAGATGTATTTGAAAATTCATTACATCATCTTAACACTTTAAAAAGATGTTGTGGGATTTTGATAATAAATTTTAAAACATTAAAATAGAATATTAATAAATTAATATGGTAATTTAAAAATTAAATTAAAAAATAAAAAATACATCAAAGGTATGGTACCAAAGAATATCATAAATGTAAATGAAATATAAAAGAAATGTCTCATAATTAGGTTGTGAAAATAATTTCCATATCTATCCCCCCTTTTTGGATTTTCAAAAAATAGATAAAAAATAATAAATTCAATGAAGAAAAAATTGAATAAATAGGGAACTTTTATTATGTAAAATGTGTTTATATTACATAAAAAAATAAATACAATAAAATTAACAATGAAATACCAATCAAAATAAAAATGTCTAATCAAATTCACTTCTTAGGATGGGTACATGGAAGAGTAGGTTCCTTACCCATATCAGAGGTAGTGGAAATCATGGGGCATGATGATGTAGCTGATGAAGCTGCTAGAGGGAAAACATATAGTGAAGTGGTAGACACATCTCCAATGATATTCTGCCAAATATACAAAAAATATTCTCTAAGATTCATGATGATGCGCTAAAACTGAGAAGGTAATGGAGCATGTGAATATCAATTAGTAATTGGAAATTGTGAAAAAAATATATCAACATTGGCCTCAATTAGATCTAGTATAGAAAGAACATTTGAATAAAACATATAAATAACTATTGAAACATATATCTACTCAATAAAGGATACCATAAAATCTTACAGAATCATAACTGGAGTAGCAGGTCCACCATGCTTCGGTAGAATTATCTCATCATCAGAATTAGAACACTCTAACCTAATCTCACATATCCAAGGAATCTATCACACTCATCAATGATTGTGAAATCCTACATAGAAGAAGATACAACAACTTTCTTAACATCATCTCCATAAGATGGGTCAACATGGTGACTCAAAATACTAGAATCTTCCTCCTCTCAATAGAATCCCTCAACACATGTGCTACATCTTCATCAACCTGTTTAACAAGGATTGGTCTTTACATAAACATAGAATAATGAGATAAAAATAGATAATAAACATTTTACATTGTCATATCTTCAACATAAATACCATCATTTTGAGATCCACCACCATTTCTATCATTTTTACCATTTTCATTACTTCCATCATATCCTTCTTCTTTTTTATCATCATCAGATTCATCCCCATTATCTTCCTCAGCATCAAAATTACATTCATTATCAACATTACCTTAATAACTTTTAGTATTATTATTAGATAACTCAATAACATCATTATAATATTTATAATAAGAACTCTTGAACCACACCTATTTAGAGAAATTAATCTCTTCTTCATAACTACCTTTAGATAAAAGTGTTTCTTTTATAGGATGTGATCTAGGAGGTCTAGTTGGGCCAAAGTTGAGAGTTGGGATCTAAGGAATGTTAGGATCTCTACTCTCATCATATGTTTTCTCCTCCTTAGAGGCTTCCACTTTTTCCTCACATGAAGTATCGAACACCTCAGATGGCTCTAAGGAAGAATCAACAAGGTATATCAGTCCGTAAGGTTGATCAATAGGATTGTAATTCTTCTAAATATTTCTATCATCAATAATCCACTTCATCAACCTGGGGTTCAATTTAACCATCATTTTACAAAAAATATTAACACACCAATATTTCATAGTACGTTATCACTTTAAAGTAATTTAATAGCTTATATTGCAGAAAAGTCTGACTTGGCTTGCATTATATGCCAGATTGAGTTACTATGAAACAACACATTAGTATTATAATTATTTAAATGATATATTTATTTTTCAATTAAATATTGTAATTTGAATAGTAAAAAATAAATTTTAAATGTCATTTATAATTTTTTCACATAAATAAAACATATTTATAATCAAATGAATATGTTTTGTTAAAATAGTTATATATTTAGAAAAACAATTTTCTTAAAAGAACTACTTTTTATGTCCTTTTGTGAGAAATTATATTATTAATATTAGAAACTCCTAAAAATTGAATCTAGTATAATAGAATTCATTTTTTAATTCGGAATATCAAAATTAAGTTAGGGTTATTTCTTGGTATTATTCTGAAAACATTCAATTTTTGAGGAATGGTGAAAAAATACTACATATTACATAAAAACTGACTTTTTCATTTAAACAAATTTTTTAAATTTAAAGTTATTTTAGTGTCAAAATAGATTCATAATACTGATTTTTTTCCAATATAATTCATTGGATACATTTTATAATAATATTAGATATATAAAATTTTATTGAACATTTTAACATCTTTTACCCACCTTTTAGGTGCATTTTCAAATTTCCTTAAAATGAAATTTTACTGCTTTTGTGAATTCAATTTGAAACATCCACTTGAAACGGTTTTAATTAGTAATAAAAAATTGGTTTAATAAGATGAAATTATTTTTTTAGTGAATTACAACTTTTGAATTTTATTTACCACTGTTAAAAGTTAATAGGGTAATTAAAGCTAAAAATAATATTATAATAATATAAAATTACCCCAAAACATTTACTAATCCTATTGGATAGTTTATTTGACTAAAATAAACTTTAGTAAAAAATATGATCCTTTTTGATCAACATGGGTAAGATTAATACATTTATTATATTTTATTTAAAGAAGAGTTAGAAGTGTTAAATTCAAATTTTAATAACTAAACCATTTTTTATATAGGGTTATACTTACAATAAATTCAAATATAAATATTTATTAGATATATAAAAATATTTCATACATCATTGTATTTTATTTATAATTTTTATACATTAAATAATTATATTTATTTATGACACAATGATGATGTAGTAATTACATTATTAATGAAAGACTAAAATAATTGATATTATAAATTTTAAAATAAATGTAAATTGAAAATTTTGATTCCATACATGAATCTTATAGATGAAATTGACATTTTTTGGGTTTATTAAATTTTTTTTGAAGAAATAAAGTTGTGATGACATTTATAAAAACCAAATACAAAATTGTGTCAAAATTGAAAAAAACGAGTTTAACAAATTCTATTTTATTAAATAATATAAAAATATCAAAAAACAATTGTTTGTCCAAATAGCTTGGAGAGTGATAAAGGTTTCATAAATTATCCACTTTAGGTTACCTTGTCATTTCATAGTAAATATATCAACTATGTAGTATAAAAATATAAGAGGTCATGGTAAGAGTTAACTTATTTTACAAGGGGTTAAATCTATAAGATAAGGTTAATTTTATGACATAAAACTGTGTAAAAACTATTTGATGAGAGGATATTGACCCATATCCTAGAAATAAATCAATTTGGATCTATTATAATCCAAAAATCATATTATAATAAATTATTATTTCATGTTTTTCCTAAAGTTCCCATCACCTCACTTATAAAAGGGCACCTCCCTTTCTCTTTAATTCAGACCTCCTATGCCATTTTTCTCAGACAAAAATTTCCCCAATCTCCTCCCAACTTTCCTAACTTCATCTTAGTGAAACAAATTTGTTAATAACACCAACTTAAGGAGTCATTTTACAAAAATCAAAAAAAGACACCCGAAGAAGAGGTAATCATTTTATCCCTTCTTTTAATGTTCATTTTTCTTATAAATCCTCTTACTAAGTTTTTACCATAATAAAATAATAACTATGTAAAATATTATATGAATAAATGTTTTTAATATTATGGGAAAAACATATCCCTCTTTTTTTCCATCTAATGAAAAATAATACCACCATGCGTGTGTACGTACGACTTACCTTCTCGATGCCGTGGTGAATTTTTTTCATCTACATATTATTTCAATGGGTATAACGATGAATATAATTGTTTTAAATAATTAATATAACATGATATTGTTTTATTTAATTGTATATTCCATCAAATTCAATACCATTTTACCATTAAGTAAATGATTCTGACGCTCGTGTGTACGTACGAATTACCATCTCCACGATGCGATGAGACTCATATTCCATGTTTACTATCCAAGAATGATTATAAGAATAAATATTATTAATAATTCTGGAATATATGACATAATAATTCTACTAAAATGATATATATATATACATATATGTTATTCACTTACATCCATATGATACAAAAATGGAAACTCTATTCATGTGTAAGTACGACCTACCGTCTCCATGAACGGTGTATTCCATTCCCGATATCTATTTATCATTTATATTTATATTTATGATATATAAATCATATTAATCATTATGGAATTTTGTAAATAATTATCTAATTATAATGATCAAGAATAACAAGTCAAGGTACGTACAATAAACAAAGTGATTATTTCCCAAAATGTTAGAAGAAGTTGGAATTGTAAATAAACTTGTAATATAAAGTCATAAATTAATCATTTTTTTAAAGGTGGAGCTTTGGTCAAAATACCAAAGCAATTTTATTAGAAAAGAGAAAAGAAAGATTACAAGAGTCGAAAAGACGGGATCAAATTACAATCTTTAACTTGCAAAGGAATCAGGTTTTCAGGGAGCTCCTCCAGCCAAGTTATTGCCTGATCTATTCCTTTGTTGGCGAGAGGATCCGCAACCATATTAGCTTCACGGTAAGTATGAGTTCCAATGTAATTGACTTCATGGAGAGATTGAAGAAAATTCATCCAGCGCGTAGTAATCGGCCAAGAAAGATGAAAGTCTTCCTTCTAGATGGCTTGAACAACAGTAGTAGAGTCACTTTCAATCCATAAGTTGTTCCACCCATGTTGAAGAGCAAAAGAAATGGAATGAATAACACTTAGCATCTCAGCTTTCAGAGAGGAAGCAGTACCACAGCCTCCAAAAAAGCACCCCACGATGTGGCCATGATGATTTCTGAAGATGGCTCCACATCCCTCAGGGCCTGGATTACCTTTAGAGGCTCCATCCACATTGATTTTAATCCAACATGGGAAGGGAGGTCTCCAGAAAACCTCAAAAGTGCGCAACGGTTTCGAGAAAATTGCCTTAACTTGAAGACGTCTAAGAATCATAAAGTCACACACCGAGTTGTTACAGGAACCCTTCTGGATCAAAGCAGCTTCCCGGATAGCGATGCGAATCCTCATTTTACATGCATAAATGTTTTGTGAGCAATTATTATGAAGAATAAAGTTTCTATCATACCAAATCACATGACTCAGCTCTACAACCTCATCTAGGAACAAGTTTCTGATTTGTTGAGAGTTGTCCATAGCAACACAACGTTTAAGCTGCTCATCAATGGAGTTATGAACCAGCCATCTGCAATCAAAAGTGTCAAAAATATAGTTCCAAAGAGCAGTGGCAGTAGCACAAGATAGAAATAAGTGGTTAGAATCTTCTCTATGCTGATTGCAAAAACGACATTTAGAACAAAGATTAATACCAAAACTTTGAAGACAAGCATCAGTGGGGACCCTATTGTAGGCGAGACGCCAAATAAGAGTGAGTCTGGAGGGTTTAATCCAGGTCTTGTCAAAGTTTTTTATCCATTTGAAATCATAATCATCATTGTGTAAGGAGTTATTATAAAACTTTTTGGAGTTAATAATTCCATTATGAGAAGGTTCCCAAATCAAGAAGTCACATGAGGTAGAAAAATGGTAAGAATCAATAATTTGAACAATGTTTTCGGGAAGGTTTTCAGTGTGATAATTAAGCACATTGCTAACAGTGGAGTTGATGTCATCAGGGATATCGGCAAGAGAGGTCAAAGAGATAAGAGGAGCGCCAGTCTAGTTGTCCAACCAGAATCTCATGGAAGAGTTTCTCGAAACCATCCATCTAGCATGGTTCATAATTATGTCAAACGTGTCTCTAACAAAGGGCCAAATGGAAGAGGTCATGAAACCCCTATTAGATCTTTTCAATCTATCAATGAACCTTTTTTTGATAAAAGTAATGGGGGGGGGTGTCATTGTAAATCAGGTTCCAGGTTAATCTGGCTTGAAGAGCTTCATTAAAGTACTTAATGTTTTTAATGCCAAGACCACCAATGTCTAGAGGTTTACAACACTTAGACCAAGGGATAGTCACAAGTTTCCATTCCAAGGTGCTTCCTGTCCAGACAAATTTGTTTATGTAAACGTTTACTTTTTTAATGAGACTAGTTGGCCATTTATAGACCATCATTGAATAGACAAGTTTGAAAATAATAATCGACTTGACAAGGCAGACAATCCCCGCCATGGAGAGAGCTTTTCCTTTCCAGGAGGAAAGCTGATTAAGGACCTGTTCAACAATGATTGAATGATAGAAAGCTTTGGTTCTACCCCAGAAAATGGGAACCCCAAGGTATTTGAAGGGAATAGTACCTTCTTTGATGTTAAGCTCATTGATAATACTATTTTTTCTAGAAAGAGGGAAATTTTTCACAAAGTAAATGAAAGATTTATTCCATCCAATGAATTGGCCAAAGACCTCCTCGTAATGGTTGAGAGCAGCTTTAAGAGTTCTGATGTTTTTTATATCGCCCTTTAAAAAAAGAATGATGTCATCTGCATAAAGGAGGTGAGTGGGGGCATTCACGTTTCTGTAAGCATGAATTGGTTTGAGCTTATTTTGATCAACTAGATGTGTGAGCAAGCGGCTAAAATAGTCTTTTGCAATGGAAAAAAGAATTGCAGAAAGGGGGTCTCCTTGTCTGACTCCTTTTGAGCATTTGAAAAATCCTCTAAGAGAACCATTGACCAAGATGGAAACTTGAGTTGAGTGGAAGAGGGTTTTGATTTTAGATATGAAGTTATCATTGAAGCCAAAACCATGACGAACTTTCAAAATGAAATTCCAGTCCATTATGTCAAAAGCTTTTCGAATGTCTAGTTGAATGGCAATGTTGCCGCCTCTATTTTTATTATTTAACATGTTAGTACATTCCGAGGCAAGACAAATGCAGTCTTGGATAGATCACCCCTTGATAAAGCCAAATTGATTACAGGAGACAATTTTATCAGTAATAGTGTTGAGTCTATTAGAAATTATCTTGGTGATAATTTTATAGAGGGTGTTGATTAGAGCAATAGGGCGGAAGAGGTGGATTTCAGAGGCATTATCAAGTTTGGGGATCAAAGTAAGGAATAGGGCATTTAAGTTATGAGGTAAGAAGCCGTTAGCAAAGAAAGCTTTAATGAGATTACAAACATCAGCATGTATGATATCCCAAATTTTTTGATCGAAACCATTATTGAAACCATCAAGACCTGGGGCACTGTCAGGGTTCAAACCAAAGATAATGTCTCTGATTTCATGATCAAGAGGAACACTCAGGAGATAACTGTTATCAGCATCCGTAACAATTGTAGGAATTATGTCATTAATGAGGTCTTTGTTCATACAAGTCCCATTGAATAAAGATTCAAAGTAAGAAACAACATGATTAACAATATCTTCTTCTTTATCCAAAAGGTTATCTCTATATTTAAGGGAGGCAAGGGGTCTACTAGCTTTCCGAATTCGTTGTAAAGAGTTATAGGACTTGGTATTGCGGTCACCATCAGTCAGCCGTTTGAGTTTAAAAGTTTTTTTGTGGATGTTATCCTTGAAAGAGAGGAGCATATTCAGGCTCTTAGTAATGTGAGCTTCGTGATTTTGATCAGAAGTGAAGTCGGAGTGCGTGATATTGTTTTGAATTTGTTGCAACTTATTCTCCAGAGAGAGGATGTCATTATCAATTTCAGTCGCTTTATTGCTGCACCAACTTTTGAGCTTGAGTTTGAGATATTTTAATTTAAGAGGACAAGTAAAATCATCATCGTGATGGTTCAGAGAGGACCATAAAATCTTGATGAGTTTACAACAGTCAGGATCAGAGAGCCAAGAATTATTGAATCTAAAGGGGAAAAAGCGTTTCTGAGTATTGAAGGAAATGGTGACCAAAATAGGATGGTGGTCAGAATGAAGTTTTTGAAGGGTGGTACTGAAAATGGAGTCCCAAGTGTCTAATGCATGGTCATTAGTAAAGGCTCTATCCAGTTTTCTCGCCACCACTCTATTGTAATGATTCTTGTACCACGTGTATTTGGCGCCTCTTAAAGCAATCTCAGTAAGGTTAGAGGTTTCAATCGCAACCTTAAAATCCCTCATAAATAGACTAGAGTATAAAGGACCAATTTTTTCATCAGTATAGATAATAGCATTAAAATCACCTGCAACGATCCAGGGGGAATAAATTTCTGAGTTCAGAGAGGAGAGGTCCTTCCAGAGAGATCTCCTATCTTGATATTTGTTCTTGGAAAAGATAAAGGAACAAAAGAGATGGGAATTTTCAATCATAAAGTCACAAGTGAAACTTTGATCAGAAATATGGAAAACATTTACCATAGACAGGGAGGGGTGAGCAAAGGTCCAAGGAGAATCAAAATTTTTGTTGTTTTGACATGCACCGATGAAGGTGTATCCAAAGCAACAAAAGTGAACTAGATCAGTGGAAAAGGTTATTTTAGGTTCAGCAATGGAAAAAATTTAAGGCTTTTGAATATTAACCATTCTTTTTAAAATATTAAAGGTGTCAAAGATTGCAATACCTTGACAGTTCCAATAGAGAATCCTCATTTAAATCTACATTTGGAGCTAGAACTCCCTTTTTTCTTACTATCCGAGCCTTTATGCCTATTTGATCTTCTGAAATTTTTTGACATATTGGGGCTTGAGGTAGGCATTTTCCTACCTTTGGTAGGGTCAGAGATATCAAATAAAGAAATAGGTTGGGTGCCAATAACATGGGTGTTATTATTATCGGTTGTCGGCAAAGCAGAACTGAGAACCTTGTTTTTATCAGCATTAACATTTTTAAAATGTAAACTATCATGCTGAATCGAATTGCTGCAAGTACCTAGAGAGTCGTCCGGATCAGTTTGAGGAGCAGCAAGATTAACTGACCTTTGCTCTATGAGTGAGAAATGAGGATCACTGCTCTGCCCAGTGCTATGTTCATAAACTGAAGCCTCCACAATTGGGAGAGTGTAGTTCTAGATCTGCTGTGTAACAACAGGGAAAGTATGGCCCTCACTGAGCTGCTTTTACATGCACAAATCTAAAGAACACTGCTTCTCTGGCAGGTAAGTGATAGAGTCCTTCATGTTAGTGGAGACATTTTCCAAAGAAATAGGCTCATTTAAACTAATATTCAAGTTGTCCTGAATCACAGGCTGCACATCCGAAGTTAATGTGTTGCAGGAAGAAGTGTAGGCATTAGAGGATTTCTTGTTCTATTCAGCAGTATAGGAACCAGATTTAAAAATTCTAGTATCCTGTTTAAGGCTATCTAAAACAGTAGATTCCAGTTTTTCAGAGTGTGCTTTGTTTTTTTCTTCTTCTTCAACAAGGTCGTCCCATTTGGTACACAAGGTCTCCCCTAAATGAGATGAAACTATGGATTTTTTTCACCCAGCTTGCAGTTTTAGTTGTTTCGGAAGCATTAACCAAGGGGTATTTGTCCTTCCTAATCCTCCTAATTTCTTTCCAATCATTTTCAGTTGTTTGGATTGGCTGGTTTCTAATCAATCTACAGTTATAAATGTTGTGACCAATGATCTTGCAATGGTCGCAAAAAGGAGGTATCCTCTCATACTCAATATTGATTTCTGTTTTGTAATCTTTAGCAGTGAAATTAATAGTGTTGGGAGGCTTTGATTCCAGATTAATTTCTACCATGACTCTAGCAAAGAGTCCTAAATCAGCATTCAACATTCATTGGTCAATTTTGAGGGGTGTGCCGATGCATGAAGCAATGTCATTCAGTATTTTTGGATGCCAAAAAAACCAATTAAGTCCATGAAGTTTAATCCATACCTGAGCTAATGTATTGTGATAAGTGTGTGGATTGAAATTGGAGTCCCAATTAGAGAGGCAAAGCAAGCCAGGTTTGAGATTATGATTTCCTAATTTCCAGACACGGTCAAATTCTTCTTGAGAGTTTAACAATATATGAAAGTAACCTTTGCCGATTGGAATTAGTTTCCAGTTAATAGATTTCCAACATTGTGAGATACGAGCATGAAATTCAGAGAGTGGCTAGGGTCGATTACCATTAAGATAGGAGATATGGGACATAAGGGAGAACCTTCACATTTGCATGCGTTGCTGAATCGCGTTTGGATCACCTTCGACCAGGAATACACCATCATCAAGCTTCTTGACCAGCGGAGTCTTCGTCAAATTTACATTATAATCAGAAGACTTCAGCGCATCTAGGAACAAGATCCCTTGGGTTCGACCAGAGAGACGGCTGCGAGCGATCTCCCGAGGGTCATCGTCGTTGCTTGTCTTTTCAATAGGGAGAAGTAACTGGGATCCATGGATCATCCGAGTAGAATCATAGAGATGATAATGAAATCGTCCGGGAAAAAGGAAGTCCGCCATGTGAGTGAGGATCGAGAGAAAGCTGGGGAAAACCCTAGACGGCTCGCGATTTTAGAGAGAGATGGTCTCCCAACTCGCTAACCTGTCCTCAATAAATTAATCATTTATGATATCATAAATATTATTTTGATTCTGATATAAATTAAAAATATGTTTAAAAACATTATATAGGAGTTTCAGTCTTGTACGGAGAGTATAAGACCTATGTTAAGGGTTAATTCCTCAATCTCATTATTATCCGAGATTTTTTATGTGTAAGTATTCATTGGGACATATTTATCATCCATGTTTATGTCTCACCAAAGAGTTTTCAAAATTATTCTTTTTAGGGTCACTTTAACGAATACATCATTTTAGATTTTTTTAAAAAAACTCAACTAAATAATTCTCATTAATGTCCATGTTTTGAAAATGGTTTTAAGGATTTATTTACATGGACATGAATGTTTTAAAATGTTAATTATTTTCAAAATTTTCAATTTAGTATGGGAAAATTTGATTAAAAAAATCATTTAAATGTATTCATTTATAAATTATATGAATTTTAAATGATTTCATGAAAAAATTAATATTTCTCTCAAAGGGTTTTACTGATCATTTTCAACTATGTCAACATCCTTTACATGATAATAATCTTGATTGAGGTTGATTTATTATAATATAGTCTCCCATATTGTACTGAATGAGTTATGATACGTTTGACTATGGATGTTCTATTTTTATTCCATTTCTAGTTTATAGTTAATGTATTGACATTTCATAATATAGTTTTAATTTGAATGTTTATGTAATGGTTCACCCTTTTCATATGAGGAATAAATTAGACTTAGTAAGTGACGGGTGTGGCCTGCTGTAGCCCCTCGCTGCATGGGTAGGTCTCATGAGATAAACTAGTGGCTCGACATAAGGCCTTGATACAATATTTGTGAATGTTATAGGCACAAATCATTGACGTAGTAGTCATTATGTCCGATATTATGAATTCCCTCGTAATGAAATTAGTTATTAAATGTGATTACTTGACTAGTATAATATCCATGTGCATGTTTATATGGGAATGTTCGACTTATTTTTACCATACTTTGTTAATTTATTATGTTTAAAAGGATTCTGTTTTTATTATAAATATTTCCATAAATGTTTATAGCTTCCGCTGAATTAGTTACCCTTACTAAGAAAATTAGATCATCCTTTTTATGATTTATTTTCCATGGATTCCATGAAGTGTATTATGATTGATATGCAGGGGTAATCAAGGGGAATAATGGTGTTCCCAAATTATTATTTATGAAGTGTTTTATGTTATATAGTGAAATGTAACATTAATGTATGTAATTTATTTTCCAAGAATGCTAAACTGATTGGTCCTTTAGAACATGATTTCAGGAAATCATATAAATGTATTAAAATAATCCACCAGATTAGGGTAACTAGGGTTGGGGAATTATAGTTTGTATCAGAGGAAGTTTTTAAATAACCTTGGAAACGTGATTTAGTTAAACTCTGATGTGGGAACATTACCCTATGATATACGTTGAGGATTAGTATATAAGAACTTCCTAGAATTTTTGTGATATAGAGATTATGTGGGTCTTCCATGGAATACATCTTTGTCTAGATACTACAAGTCGAAGTGGTTAGGGAACATATGTACCTTAGAGTAACAACTCTGATAAGGTGTTCTGAGCTCGACTCAGGGAAACCTAGTTCACGCTATTGGCCCTTACTGTGCATCTAGTTTGACACTCCTGGGGGATATTCTTAGGATAATTCAAATTTTCATTACAAACCATTATGATGTATTTATAATCAAATATGTTGTCAAAATAATGCATTTTTGTGATAACGAGATTAGATATGCATAAATTTTTCAAATTATGTTATGTATTTCACTAGTTTAGAATCATGCATCATGATTCATAACCTAATCTAGTGTATTCCATTGTTTAGAAATGACACCTTGTAGAACGAATGACTACCCCACTAATTCACATGTTCCAAAGAGTAATAAAGATCCTATCTTTCATGGTATTAAGACAACAATTCAAAGGGAAATATCCTCCTATGTATTATCATCATATGAGGAAATATTTTCATGTGATAATAAGATAAGTAAAGAATTATCTATGTCCTATAGAATAGAAGGGAAGCTAGAGAAGAAGAGGATGACATAGAGAAATATGGATAACGGGAAGAAAAACAAGATGGATTTTCCCATATGTGATAACTGTGGAAAGAATTTCCATAGGAAGTGATTGAAAGGACTAGGTGCTTGTTATAAGTGTTGATAAAAAGGTCATCAGAAAAAATAATGAAAAGGGATGAAAGAAAAGACTAATATTTTGTGTTTCAACTGCAGTGAAATGGGGCATTACACAAATAATTTTCCTATGTTTGAAGGAAATATATCTCAAAAGAATCAAATGGATAAGGGTCAATCATAATATGTTACTATAGTCTATGTGGAATAATTAATGTATTTGTGTTTCTGGATTGAAGAATTATGTCATTTGAGTGTTTTATCAATGATGTACCGGTTATATAAATTATTGTATTTTAAAATATTGTACTGTATTACTATTTCATTGATGGTTTGAGATTGTATGGTACTATGAAAAGTGACTCAATATCAAGTTAAACCTTTTGGGAAATACATGTTTAAGGGATAGATATACCTTAATATAGTCCTAACACTGAGGTATTGATTTTGGAATAAGAGATAACTTATTTTTATAAATTATATGGGATATTCTTGACTACCTTGGAACTAATTAATTGATTGTTTATTCCATCATTGTAAGAGTTTAAAACATTTTTAGATTTAAGGAATATATCCATTATTCTGTAAGGAATAAGGAAGTATTAAAGTATTCAATAATATTTACTTTAAAGTTATTTTGTCACCATGTTTTAATAGAATGTTTTGGATAAGTTTAAAGGTTCTAACTGAGTAAGTTAAACAATTTATATTTAGTTTGAGGTTAAAGTATTATTTATTGAATACTTTGACCTACCATTTTGGATTTTAGAAAATATTTAGAGGATTAAGGGAATAATTTTGGAACATATGATTTATCAAATTCACTTCTGGTGTAAAAAAAATAATTTTTGAACATTCATTTCCTAAGTGTAAGGGTTGAAGTGTAAATAGATCAAAACATAAACAAATGACGAGAATATGATTACAAAAGTTCATGAAATCAAGTATGTTGTCTTGAGTTCTGATCATGATAGTAAATTAATCCCTCCTCTTTAAAAAAAGTACCTAAAAAACATGTTATCCTTATGTATTGTTGAAATGATGATATTTTAAATCATCATATATTTGTGGCTTTGAGGCCATTATTTTTCCCTATATTGCTCACTTGTTTGTGATTGGTGACCTCAATCAATCCCAATAAATATTTATGTTTTCCTCTAATTATATGTCTCAAATTTCAACCAATGTTCTCCAATTCGAAATAATAAATTGGTGGTGAATTTTTCATTTCCCTTTTAATATTATTAATACTAAATTGTATTAACCATACTCCCGATATGGGTTTTCCACAAAAGTATTTTCTATTTTTAACCTTTTATTTTCAAAAAAGAATTTTCAATTTCAAGGACGTAAATTATTGAAGTAGGGGAGAATGTAACAACCCAAGATTTCATAGTAATTTTTCACTTTAAATTAATTTAACAGCTTATATTGCTTGCAAAACTGACTTGGCTTACATTATACGCAAGATTGAGTATATGTGAAACAACACATTAGTATTATAAATATTTAAATGGTATATTTATTTATCAATTAAATATTATAATATGAATAGTAAACAAAATTTAAATATTATTTATAATATTTTCACATAAATAAAAAATATTAATAATGAAATGTATATGTTTTGTCAAAATAGTTATATATTTAGAAAAACTATTTTCTTAAAAGAACTACTTTTTATGTCCATTTGCGAACAATAAAAAAATTAATTTTAGATACTCCTAAAAATTGAATTTAGTAAAATAAACTTCATTTTGGATTTCAGAATATCTAAATTTGGTTAGGGTTATTTTTTGGTATTTTTTGAAAGCTTTCAATTTTTTATGAATAGTGAAAAAACTGTATAGTATATAAAAACCGAATTTTTCATCCAAATAATTTTTTTATTTTAAATTTATTTTAAATTTAAATTTATTTTAAAGTCAAAATAGATACATAATACCAATATTAGTGCAATATAATTCATTGGATTCATTTTATAATAATTTTAGATATATAAAATGTTATTGAACTTTTTAACATCTTTTACCTACCTTCTAGGCACATTTACATTTTTGTATAAAACGTAATTTACCACTTCTATGAATTGAATTTCAGAAATACAATGAAAAAAGATTTCATTAGTAAGAAAAATTTTGTTCAATTGGATGAAAATAATTTTTTTGAATAGTAACTTTGGAATTTTATTTTCCACAGTTAAAAGTTAATAGGGTAATTAAAGCTCAAAATAATTTTATAATAATATAAAATTAACACAACACATATACTAATTCTATTGGATAAGTATTTTTTGACCCAAATAAACATTAGGAAAAAATATTATCCTTTTTTATCCACATGGTTAATGTTAGAACATTTATTATATTTTAATTAAAGAAGAGTTAAATGTGTTAAATTAAAAGTGTAAAAACTAAACCATTTTAATTTAGGGATAAAAATAAGATAAATTTGAATATAAATTTTAATTAAAATTTTAAAAATATTTCCTACATCATAGTATTTTAGTTGTATTTTTTATACATTAAATAATTAAATTCATTTATGACACAATGACGATGCAGTAATTACATTATTAATAAAAGATTAAAATAATTGATATTATAAATATTAATATAATGTAAATTGAAATTTTTTATGCCATCAACGAATTTTCTAGTTGTGTATGACATGTCAGGGTTGATTTAATGAATTTTTTTTGAAGGAATAAATTTGTGATGAGTTTAACCAAAACCAAATACTAAATAGTGACAAAATTGACATAAAGGTGTTTTTATAACAAATACCATTTTATTAAATGATATAAAAATAAAAAAAATATAGTTATACAAAATAACTTCTAAAGTGGTAAAAATGTTATAAATTATCCACTTTAGGTTCTCTTGGAATTTTATAGTATTGATATTAACCATGTAGTATAAAATACAATAGGACATGGTAAGAGGTAGCTTATTTTACAATAGGTTAAATCTAAACAATTAGGTTAATTTAATGATATAGACATAACTAAAACCTATTATTTGATAGAATTTAGACCCATAATCATCTTAGACTCTAAATAAATCAATTGGGAACTATTAGAATCCAAAAATAATTTTATAATAAATTAATATTTCAAGATTTTCCTAAAGTGCGCATCACCTCTCTTAAAAAAGGGCTTCTCCATTTCTATTTAATTTAGTCCTCCAAATCCATTTCCTCTGAAATATCCTGACCAAATATCCTCCCAAAATCCATAAAATAGTCTTACTGGAAAATATTTGGGCAGAAAGCTAACTTAAGTAGTCCTTTGGTGCAAAATCAAAAAGAGACACTCGAAGAAAAGGTAATCATTTTATACCATCATTCAAAGTTCATTTCTTCTTCTACTTCATCTTACTGAGTTGTTACCATAATAAAATAATAAATCTAGAATATCATAAACGATGGCATATTTTTAAGAGTATGGGACAACCATATTCCTCGTTTTACCCATCCAATGAAAAATAACACCACCATGTGTGTATACATATGACTTACCGTCTCCATGCCATGGTATACATTTTTTTCTTTCTACAGTTTATTTCTCTGGGTATAAAGATAAATATAATAGATTTAAATAATAAATATAACATGATATTTTTTATTTAAAATTCATATTCCATCCAATTACATACCATTTTACCATTATAGAAATGATATCATTAGTTTGGAGTACGTACGACTTACCGTCTCTACAACGTGATGAGACTCATCTTCCATGTTCACCGTCCAAGAATGATTATAAGAATAATTATTATTAATAATTATGAAATATATGATATAATAATGATATTGGGATAATATATATATACACATACATACATATATTTCATTCACTTACTTCCTTACGATATGAAATTGGAAACATCGTTCATGTGTACGTACGACCTATCGTCTCCATGAATGGTGTATTCCATTTCATATATATTAATTATATATATTTATATATATGACATATAAATCATATTATAAATTCTAGAAGTGTTTAAATCATGAACTATGTAATATGATCAATAATAACAAGTCAAAACTCATATGATTAACAAAGTGGTTATTACCCAAAATGTTACATTAACTTGGAATAGTTAATAAACATGTAATATTAAGTCATAAAAGAATGATATATGATATCATAAATATTATTATGATTTTGATATATAATAATAATATGTTTAAAAACATTATACATGAGTATTAGACTCGTACATAGAGTATCAGACCTAAGGTAAGGGTGAATTCTTCAATCTTATTATTATCAAAAATTGTTTATGTGTAAGTATTTAATGGGAAATATTTATCTTCCATGTCCTTGTTTCATTATAGACTTTTCAAAAGGATTATTTTTAAGGTACTCTTTAACTAAAACATCAATTTAAATGTTTTAAATATTTATTCTTCTAAATATTTCTCATTAATGTCCATGTTTTTC
The DNA here is from genome assembly GCA_963277665.1 of Viscum album. NCBI lineage: Eukaryota > Viridiplantae > Streptophyta > Magnoliopsida > Santalales > Viscaceae > Viscum > Viscum album. The sequence goes on along the minus strand of OY728138.1, from coordinate 630,539,688 downwards.
AAAATGGTTTTGAGGATTTATTTATATGGACATGAATTTTATAAAATGTTAATTTCATCCAAAATATTCAAAGTCTCATGGAACAGTTTGATTCAAAAATATGTGTTAAATTTATTCCTTTATTAATTTTGTGAATTTAAATCATTTCATGAAAAATGTATATTTCTCTCAAAGAGTTTTAGTGGTAATTTTTAACTATGTCAACATCCTTTTCTAGATACTATTCTTGATTGAGGATGATTTATTATAATAAAATCTTCCATATTGTACTAAATGAGTTATGATATGTTTGACTATGGATGTGATATTTTTACACCGTTCTTGGTTTACAGTTAATGTATTGCCATTTCGTATGCTAGTTTTAATATGAATATTTATGTTATATCTCAGCAATTTCATATGATTAATACATTGGACTTAGTACATGATGAGCTGGGCCCGCTATTTCCCCTCAATGCATCGGTAGGTCTCATGAGTCAAATTAGTGTCTTGGAACAAGGCCTTGACAGAATATTTGTGAATGGTCTTGGCACAAGTCCTTGACATAGTAGTTATTATATCCGGCATTCTACAGTCCCTTGTTATGAAATTAGTTATTACATATGATTATTTGACTAGAAGAATATCCATGTGAATGTTTGTATGATAATGTTTTAATTATTTCTATTATATTAAGTTCATGTTTTATTTTTAAAAGGATTATGTTTTTATTTTAAATCATTCCATAAAATTTTATATCTTCCCGTGAATTATTTACACTTTCTGAGCATCTCAGCTCACCCCATTCTTATAATTTATTTCCCCAGGATTACAAGAAGTGTTTTATGATTTATATGCATGGTTAATCTAAGAGAATAATGGTGTTCTCAAAGGATTATTTATACTGTATTTTATGTTATTAAGTGTAATGTTACGTTTATGTATGTAATCTATTTTCCATTAATGCTAAACTGATCGGTCCTTCGTGACTTGATGCATTATAATCATACCAATGTATTAAAATAATTCACCAACCCAAGGAAACTGGGGTCGGGGAATTAAAAAAATTACCATATCTAGGTAAATGCCCACACATTTTACTATGGATGCTTCATCTTATTCAACTAAACCATTGGCCTCAAGAATAGCTGAAATAAACTGGGGATAGATAAGGGAGTTTGACATTGATGATGATTTTCCAATCTGCATCATAAAAACTATCAAACAACAACATTGATTTATTTTTCAACACTATTAATAATGTATAAGAGAAAAATTTACCTGATGTATCATCATATTGAAAGCACCTTTCTTTGGGCACATCATATGATTTATGAACATAAATAGCAATATGAATTCCCCGTCTAAATCTATTTTAATAGGTATTATCAATTTTCAATCTCTATTTAGCTATACCAAAGATTCTTCATACAAAAAATAATTACAAACATTGGGTATGTACCATTGATAGTAATTTGAAACTCCATCATGAGGCATGTTAAGACATTTTCCCATTACTTTGAAGAGAAACACCCTTCTTGACTATTTATCAAGCTCTAAATCCAATCGTTCTTTTTTTCTTAAAACTGAACTTAGCATGCATAAAAAACTCATAAAACCAACTGAGTATAAAATAGTATTTCATTTATTAAGAACTAGTTTATTTATCCTTGGTACTGGACCACCTTGAGAACTAATGATCTATTAGACAACAATCACTCATCCTTAACAACCTTCTTAGCTATTACTATACAACTCGATATATTGGGGTTATAGGTATCTAAAACTATTTAGTTTGAATGTCCACTTTGGTTCACTACTGTATGTGACTCATCTGGAGTCAACACATTAGCTTGTTTCCCTTATACCACCGCAATAGATGAAGTATTATGTGAGAATGAGTGAAGGAAAATGGTTGAGAGAGAAAATCCATATAGAGGTCCCAATGGAAATTGGTTTTTGTGTGTGAGAGAGATATTTATTTGAATTTTAATTTATAGAAAATTTATATTCTTCTGGGATTTAGGTATTTGAAAACCAAAATAAAAAAATAAAAATGTAAATAGAAAAAAAATATAAACTCGAAATAAAATTAGCAATAATAGGTTATTTTCAATGGAAGAACATTTCTGATGGTGTTTAATATCTAGTGGTGGGTAATTTCCAAAATTTATATCTAACCAAAACATATCATTCCTGTTTAATTTTTTATTAATTTTAATCTCTCACAGTTCAATGTTTTAGTGAAGATATCATCAAGAGTATGCTTTGTACTAATGAACACACGATTTATATCACCCTATTGGAAATTATATATCAAAAAATGATAACTTAAATCAATATGTTTTTTTCTATAAAATGACTCCTATAAATTTTTATAGAAAATGTGTTGTTACAATTTAAAGGGAAATTATTTAATTGATATCCATAGCCTAATATAGTGCATTTTGACCACAACATTTGAGAAAAATATCTACCTACATGTATGTATTCACCTTAAGAAGTAGACAGTGAAACAATATTTATATTCATTTTACATAAATAAATTAAAGAATTTTCCAAAATATGACATGTTCTAGAGATTAATATTCTATATAAAGTACAACCACCACAATCAGTATCTGAATAACATACTATGTAAAATTCATTTCCACTAGGGTTGAAAAGAATCCCAAATTTGTTTTATACATGAGGTATTTTAAAATCCATTTAATAATAATTAAGTGTTAATATTTTTTATTTTTGATGATATAGATCACACATCCAAATAGTAAAAATAATTTCATATCAACTTGTAGTCTTATAGAGAAAACTTCCCAGCAAACCTCTCTAACTAATTTGATCCACTAGCTTCCCAGTTTTAGTAAGATCTAAATTAATGGTAGTACTCAGGTGAGTTTCACTACTCTTAGTGTTATCAAAACCAAAAAAATTATATTATATATAGTATAATTTATTTGATTTCAAATAATTCCTCCTTATTTTGTAAAATCTGAAATCCAAGAAAGAATTTCACTTCACTGATTAAATGTTTTCAAATTCATTTTTCATTGTTTCAGAAAAATTAGTACATGAAATTTTTTTTGAAGATCCAAAGATAATATTTGTAACATACTGTTACACTAACTTGGTAAGTTTACATCTTTTAATTGTTACCTTTTTGTTAAAAATCCTTTTATGTGATTTTTATGGGTTTATTGAAGACTATAGAATAGGTACACGCCGTGTACCTGAAGTACACACTATGTACTTGGTGCTGGTTTCATGTCGTGAATGGGGAGGTCATGAAGTTAGCTGGTACATGATATGTACTTGAAGTACACATCCTTTATAGTATAATTATCAGTTTTTGAACCGATGTCAATGGGTTTTTTAGTGTAACATATTCAGCATGGACTACACATTGTGAGTTAGGGGTACACGTTGTGACCGGATCTGTGTCTAGTTTCCAAATGAATGATTAACTCTTTTGATGCATTCCTTTCATCATATCTCCATTACTCTTGACCTTAGACACTTTCAAGGCTACTTTCAGAGGCACCCCTCCTTCCAGATTGAACCAAATGACTTGATATCATCGTTTCCCTTGTGGCACGATTCTTGGGTATGTGTTCTCTCTCAGTCTCACACTTCCTCTCTTTCTCCTCTCCTGGGTTTTTGATATATCATATATGGATTGATTTATCTATGTCCCATTGTGTTGTATCTTGATGCGAGGTTGTGTTTCAATAACTCTTCCACTTTATTTCTCATTGACGAGTGCCTTTGTGAGTGTTGTTATCTGGGAATGAGGAAGGTGGTTCTGTCCCGATATTCCAAATTGATTACCATCACTTTTCAATGTCAGTTTTAGTTGATAACTAAATATCAATTGCATAAAAATAATTTTAATTACTTTAATTAAACCAATTCCAATGAATTAGATGACTCAAAATGGTTTTGGAATGTAAATTTGGAAAACCCCCAATTCTAATGAATTAGGGTGGGTTGGTGGAATATTAACCGATTTAAATTATTGAATTAAAATTGCAGATTTTTATGGAAATTTTTTCAATTAAATTGATGACTTTAATTGTGTAAATGAATTTTGAAAAGAATTTAATTGGTTTTGAATGGATTTAAAACTCATAAAAATGGATTAAAATGGTTGATAGAAACCCAGTGGGTTTATCTCTTGAAATAAGAATGTTTTTTAATGAAATATATTTTTGTTTTAAATGGAATGAAATTGTAATTTTTGAAAGATAAGAATGGGATCAATTTAATTTTAATTAGTCTTAAAATATTTCTTCCATCATGTAAGAGTGCATGAAATTCTTAGTTAGTTAGTGAGTTATTTGTGTACACTCCAATTAATTACAATGTTCTTAAATATACATGTAGTGGTTATGTGTCTCCTTTGGCCAATGTCACAGGGAAGTGTGTAATAACATTTTTCTATGTTCACATAGAGATTGAAAAATCCTATAGTTGGTTAATACTGTCGTACCTTTTAGTAGATGTTAATGTTTCTCACTTTTTTATATATATTTGAGATATAAATGTATGAAAATATTTCATTTAACTGATTTACATGCTGCTTAATTTATAAAAACTACTTTATATAAATGTTTTACATAATCCATTATTTTTGAAATATTACATCATTTTTAAAATTATTTCCTAAAATATTTATTTCCATCATTTGGACTATATAGAATGATTTGTTTGAATATGATTTATATTTCCAAACATATTTATCATTAATATTGAAACCTTTTTTTAGGTATTATATATTTGGAATCTATTATAGAATCCATGGTGGTATCCTACTAGGATAAGGCTCACACCCTAGTTTTTCCTTCGGGTGTTTGTAGACTTCCTTCTTCCAGGCTCTAGAAAAGGGAAGGGATCACTTTGAGGTGGATATTGCTGTTGAGCTTGGGACATAGTGAGTTGTATCCCTATGGAACTTGGGGATATTTTCTTGTTTAAAACTTTTGGTTATAGTCCTTTGGGTTTTAATCCTTGATGTATCCTAATACCTTAACTCTATATGGAGTTTTCAAATTAATATGTATTCTATCTTTTATCTTTTTCTTCCAATTATAGTGAAAAAATTGTCCCCACTTGTATGTTGTATGATTCCATGTTCTAGTCATAGACCTATGGGGATTGGGAATTCCCTTTGAGTTTTGTTAGGACCGGGTAAATTATCAGGTTACTAGGGTACACGAGATGGTTCCTAACAAATTGGTATTAGAGGAGGTTTTAAATCTTTTCATATAAGTTAGTATGCATTTTAGAAATATTTTCTTGACTGAGAAGGTAGTTTTGATTGACTGCCTAGGTAGCTCTGACTGCGATAAACCATATATCTCTTAGAGTGGTTATGGAAAGACATATTAAGGATTATTTCTAGTTTTTCACTATAGATACTTGGATAAGTTGAAATCAAAATCTTGTTTGTCCCATATATTAAGAATGTTTTCTATTTATGCTTCGTTTGATTATTAGTCTAATTTTCTCCTTTTCTCTACTAATATAGTGTAGCATCATGCTTATGAGAGGATGCTAGTAACAAATTAAGGATAAGGATGCTTCTGAACCTCATTAATAAAATTTAGTTGCTCTTTGGAATCTGGTTGAGTTGATTCACTGCACTATCCAAGATCTGGGATAGGCAGAACCTCCATTTCCAGCTCAGGATCCAACTATGGATTCTCAGGGCGATGTTCTTTCGAATTGATGTCAAGAGTTCATTTTCTATAATGTACTAGTCTTGAAATGCTCCACTGATACTCAATGTGATGAGGAATGGTTGAGCAAGTTATAATATCTTTTTGAGTTCTTAGAGACACCGGATGTGATCAAGGTGAACTATGCCACCTTCATGCTGGAGGGACCGAGCAGAAGGTGGTGGGACCTGATGGTGAGGATAGGAAAACCTAAGGCCTTATAGTGGAAATACTTCACGATTCTTTTCAAAAATTAGTTTTATAGAGAGTCAATGGGTTTGGCAAAGGCAGTTGAGTTTTTCTAGCTTGAGCAGGCTAACAAAACAGTGATTGAGTACTCAAATCACTTTTATGAGATGGTGTAGTTTTCTAATAAGATTGTATCAAAGGAGCGGATGATGGCTCGATGGTTTGAGTTGGGACTTCGATCAGAAATCTATCCTCAGGTTTTTTTCTGATTTTTCCCACTAATAATGATGTGTTGGATAGGGAGATGATGGTTGAGACAGAATTTTATAAAATTTCAAGGTTGATGGGAGTTACTTTCCCCTCCTAGTGGAAGTATTGGTTCCTCCAAAGGAAAATAGAAGCATGATGATCCTCATGGAATTTCTCGATGACAGTGTCTTCCCAAACCTCATATAGCCCTATAATGACGTTCGCTGACATTCTATTAGTTTGTAATGCTAGAAAATTATTGGAGGGTTTTCACATAGGAACTCAAGAACTGGAGCTCCTACGGACATTCAAGTCACTTTCATAGGTTCTTCCACCACTTCTCTACTCCGCGTATTGCGATAAGATCATTAGCTCCTCCTAAAACTAAGGGGAAATCAAATTCATCAATGATAAAAAATTTCCCGCCATAGGCATTTGGAATAATGATTCTTCATGCAGCAGAAGAGTCTCCAGAGAAAGTAGACATGGGTCCAGCTACTATGAGGGGTACCATTACCATTGTTTCATATTTAGTGACTTTGATTTTTGATACTGGTGTATCTCACCCTTTTTTTACAACCCATTTTGTTAACCTTCGTAATAACCCTATAGATAAACTGTCTTGTGCAATGGATATTAATAAACCCCTTGGTACAAAAAGAGATCTAGGTCTCTATAGTTCTGCTTGTGTCTTCTCTCTATCATAATTCGAGCTATCTTGAAGTTTTTTGGTTCTTGGTATGAATTCTATTTACATCATATTTAAGATATATTTGATCATTGCCAAAAAATCATGAATTTATCATTATCTCCAACAAGTATACTTTACTATACCTAGTGGTGTGCCTCTTGTTTTTCAAGGATAATGGGATCCAAGTTCGAGCAGAGCCAAACCTCGTTATCTAGAGTTGGGGAAAGTGATATTAGTGTTTTCTTTTGATCTAGAGTGAGATTTATTGGGTGGGGATCTCCCTTTATTTTTCAATGAGTTTATGAATGGGTTTCCTTTGGATTTATCTAGTCTTCTGTTGGTGAGTTAGGTTATGTTTTCTATTGAATTAATGACTAGTACTCAACCAATATCTATCACCTCTTATGACATGGCTCCAACTGAACTGAAAGAGCTGAAGTCTCAGTTGGACTGTCATCTTGAGAAAGACTTTATTCATCCATGTGTGTCACCTAGGTAATCACCAATCCTCTTTTCTAAAAAGTATAATGGTTATCATCACTTATGTGTGGATTATTGAAAGCTCAATGATTTCATGAAAATGAAAAAAATATTTTTTTCCACATATTGAATTTTTTTGATCATCTAAAAGGGGTGAAGTGGTTTTCAAAGATCGTATTTCAATATGGTTACCCTAAGTTGAGGATAAAATAATATGAAATTAAGAAAACCACATTTCAAAGTAGGTATAGCCACTATGAATACCTTGTTAGGCCCTTTAGTTTAACAAATTCTCCTGTATTTTTCAAGGAATTAATGAACAAGATCTTTCATGAGTATCTGGATACCTTTTTGGTGGTTTTGTTAATGACATTATTGTATACTCCAAGTCTGAGGATGATCAAGTGAAATATCTGAAAATAGTTCTGAGTCTGGTGGGAAATCTCTGCCTTTATTCCAAGTATTCATAGTGTGATTTATGTGTTCAGGAATTAAAATTCATTGGACACATGGTCTCTAAAATAGGGTGTATCAGTTGATCCTTAGGATGTGAATGCATTAATGACTTGGGAGTAGCCGAGAAATGACTTCGATATCTGGAGCTTCTTCAAATTAGCCAGATATTACCATAGGTTGGTGAAAAACTTATCAAAGTTGGTGAAGCTGGGGTTTTTGTTGTGAAACTCCAGTTAATAATTTCCCCTTAAAATGTAGCAAAGTGGTGACCACAGGGTTGTCTCACGAGGAGGTTGCAGGCTAAGTTATCAAACTGTCACTTTTTTACTGTCAGAATTAGAAATGGGGATTTGAAATTATATAAACAATTTTAAATAATATAAAATCAGAATTAAACTATAAATATATGTTATTGATTGTAAATCAGAAGCAAACTAGACTGAAGAAAACAAACAAAAGATGGTAGTTGTGGACAAACATCGATCCTCAGATACTCCCTATATCCTTGTTTAATTGAATTATCAGATTATATTTCTCAATGATCACTCAAATATCTCCATGTGAACACCAATATTTACTAGAAACCATATCAAGACCTCAAATAATGGTGTTTATCCTCTTACGAATGTGATTCAATTGCCCAAAGACCTTCGAGCAATCAAAACTAATTGAACTTGTTATGCTCATTGGGGAGACCTCGCCCAAAGAAGTTTAAACAACAAGAAAATTATTTTACATTGATAAGTTGATAAACAGTATAGAACAATATAGAAGAATTTGAATTCATGAAAGAAAATAGACCTCCATAATTCATGAAAACCAATTCTATAAAAATATAATTAGAATACATTGAAGTACAAAACTCAAAAGGGAAGAATCTTTGGATCTCTGCTGCCCACCACCACTTAGAGTTTAGCCCTTCATTTATTGATTATCAATTGAACTCCTATTCTCCTGCATATCTCCTCCATAATAGCTCACTCCCTTGGTCCAACCCCCTTGAAAAGACTATCCTTGTAAAAGGGAGAGGAGTTACAAATTTATAGGGAAAATGGGTGAAGAAATACCTCTTAATTCTATCCTCTGGATTTCATCGACTTTTAGACCCATTAAATGACAGAATTGGGAAATGGTCCCTTCTTTAAAGTTGTTCCCAATCCTCTTCCGCATCGCTACACAAACTTGCAGCCTAAGTGAGCAACTTATGAAGGATTTATGGCAGATTTCGTTCGTCATATTTAATCTGCCAAAGTGACTCTTCGTATTCTACAACTCCAACTTCCCATGCCATAACGACCATGAAAACAGTGGATTCATACGTGTCCCCATTAATTAAAGATGTTCAGTAATTCCTTCTACAGATCTGTGTTGAATTTCAGATCCAAAGGTCATGTATTATTCAAGATACATGTTCATCTTTAAAACATTCCAAATCTATTCACAGTTTTTGAGGCCCAAATTGTGAGCTGATTTTGGGCCTCCAAATGATTGATTGATCTGGGCCTCCCGATGGATGAAATTCGGCCAATGATGTAAGTAAAACTACAAAGAATTAGTTTCACAATTTGGGTAAGTGAAAAAAATGTTATGGCCTAAATAATGAAGACAAATAAAACTGTTAAACACCAAAATTAAGTCATTTTTGCATTTGAGCTCAAAATACCACTAAAACATAAAAATGTGACAATTGCCCATAAAATAAGACTTTGGTGGGATTTAGAACATTTTAATACGGTATATAATATGTGAAAATTCAAGCTTTATCACTCCCCCACACTTAATAATTGCACTTCTGGGCAACCATCATATACCAAGGTCAAAACAAACTTCTCAAAGCATAAATGAACACACAACTCAATTATCATATTAGAGAAAATATCATGCCTCATACATGGATAAAAATTTCATAAATCCTAAAAAATCATATGAATCCATTCAATATCATGTTAATCCTCACATGAATGTCGTACCTACCTCCCCGGAAAAATATTTCTCTCTTCACTCAAGGGTATTTAATGTGGAGTTTTTCTTATTCTCAAAACACGTGTGATCTCCATAGGCATGATATACTCCTTGTATCTCAACTTCACAGAGTAAAAAATGTGTCAATCATGAGGTCTTTTTCATGGGTTGTTCTGAGACTGAGCATTGGCAGGTTTAAAATGTAAACACATCTGAGGCAGAATGAGGAGGGTTATGCTCTAAAGTGAAGTAAATGCATGAAAACAGTTTTGCTCAAGAATGGTGTACTCCTTAATCAGATAAAAAATTAATCACCTCCAAACACCTATTATTTTGGTATGTTCACACATAGAATTTCAGCATCAATGATTTTCATCCCTCTTTTCCCAATCTGTAGCATTGTTTCAAGTTGAATTTAGATATGGATTTCTCTTCAGAATCATGTTTTGAAGGAAAAGAGAGGCATCTTTTGATCTTAATGTATTTGTGAACATCCAGAACATTTTTGTAATGATATTTTGGTCCACCCATACATATTACCATAATGAGATTTCTTCCACCCATGTAGCAATAAATATGGAAAAACTTTCAATTCAGCTCAAAAATAATCTTCTAGAAAACAAAATACAGCCCATCTTCTCCCTCCCCCACACTTGAGTTCAACAATAATCAAGCATTTATCTTTTAGTGAAGGTTGGAAAGGGATAAATGGCTTGTAATTTGGCTGAATAACAAGGTATTTTAGGGCTAGTAGGCTATTAAAGAAGGTCTGATGAAAAGGTAGGCCAAAATAAGAGTTTGATGCAAAAGGGATTTCAAAATGGTGCCTCAATCATACTTAACACATTCTATGAACTCTAACAGCTTTGAAAAAGAGAAAAATAGAAAGTTCTGGATCACACATCATGTCTCAAGACTCTCAAGAAATAGATAAATGTAAATTTGATGTCAAAAAGGATTACAATCCTCTTGGGTTGGGAAATATTTTCAATTTAGACAGCACTAGTGCACATGAGTTTCACAATCAACCAAACTTCATCAAATGAAAAGATCATAAATCAGAAACAAAATCCATTCAACAATCATGTAATTCCTCAAATACTAAAATAAAATAATGTGACAAAAATACCAAGATGGTTTGAATTTTCCCAAGTATTCAATTCATCTCAAGATTCCTAAAAACACACCAAAAAAATGAAAAATAAAAGCACACACAAAATTCTTAAAAACAAGTTGAAATCCCTCCCCCACACTTATTCCATTTTCTACCATATTTTAGATAAAATCATATCAAGAAATATGTTCACACATAATTTAAATTGGGTAGAAAAAAATAAAGAAAAGGAAAGACACAACCATATTTATTTTTCAGTGGAAGACTTGAGTTAAGCTCCTGGATATTTCCACTCAACCTAAAAGACATGAAATAAAGAAAATATGAGAAAAATAAATAAAAATAAAGAGTAAGGGAAATAGAAGAAAGGGGATAATTATTGGTTTGACCCCCCAAGTGGATGCTAGGTTTTACTGCCCCTAGTCCAGCAGTTGCAGTAGTTTAACCCCAATCTGATGGTGGATGAGGTTTCTTGCTCAGAAACCACCAAAATGAAATCTCTCCAATCTTCATCAGCTCACACATCTTGTAGAAGCTCCCAAAAATATACTTCTTCATCTTCACCTCCATTACATTTATGTTTTGATGATATATTGGAAGTAGGGAAAAAACTTAAAATAAACCTCCCAAGACATTATCTTCACAAAACACCTCCACTTGTTATTGAAATGGGAAAACCATCCTTTCCTCAATTTCAGCCTTGAAATCATCATCATCTGAAAAATCAGTCCTCTCAAAAGAAACATGAACTAAATCGGCATAGGGAGAATCATGTAGACAATAATTATCAAAATTATCAGTAATATAAGGATATAAATTTGAGACATCTCCCTGTGGATTCTCAGGTTCCAGCTCTTTCTCAGAGTAAAAAATAGTTTCATTGAATGTGGGAAGAAGCTCTGGTTCTTCCATATGCTCTTCAAAAAGTAATGGCTCATTTTTCTCTTCATTTTTATCCAAATATTCAGAAAATGTTTCTAAATTATCAATTTCAAAAATATTGTCTTCAAATGAAATTTCATTTTCAACAAATTCATCCCAATGTTTTTCAAAAGGTCTTTCATTTCCAAAAGACACATCTGTTGGGGAATCACTAAAACTTTATTCCTTAAAATGTGAAAAAGATGATTCAAAATCATGTTTCAATACATCAACACAAGGTTCATCAACATCAAAAATTGGTGGGATGTCATTTTCCATTTCATGAGAATCTTTTTGAGCTTTCAGTTCTTTCAATTCTTTGAACTCATTGGAAATAATTCCCATTTGTCTGATAACTTCTTGAATATTTTGTTGAGTAACCAAATTATTTTGTTGCATTTCAAGAGTATCTTGTTTAAATTTTAAAAAACCATCATGACCAGGCTTCTCATATTGTATATAATCAAGCCAAACATAGGAGTAGTCACTGTGAAAATCGATTTTTTTGGGTTTTTTTAAAACAAAAAATTAGTGGTTAAAAAGACTAGAAAATGTAAAAAAAAAACTTAGGCAACCTCCACGGCAACGACGCCAAATTGACGCTGGGGTTTTTGTCATGAAACTCCAGTCAATAATTTCCCCTTAAAATGTAGCACAGTGGTGACGACATGGTTGTCTCACGAGGAGGTTGCAGGCTAAGTTATCAAACTGTCACTTTGTTAATGTCAGAATTAGAAATGGGGATTTAAAATTATATAAACAATTTAAAATAATATAAAATCAGAATTAAGTTATAAATATATGTTATTTATTGGAAATTAAAAGTAAAATAGACAGAAGAAAACAAACAAAAGAAGGTATTGGTGGACAAACATCGATCCTCAGATACTCCCTCTATCCTTGTTTAATTGAATTATCAGATAATATTTCTCAATGATCACTCCAATATATCCATGTGAACACCCATATTTACTAGAAACCATATAGAGACCTCAAATAATGGTGTTTATCCTCTTACGAATGTGATTCAATTACCCAAAGACATTCGAGCAATCAAAACTAATTGAAATTGTTGTGCTCAATGGGGAGACCTCGCCTAAAGAAGTTTAAACAACAAGAAAATTATTTTACATTGATAAGTTGATAAACAATATAGAACAATATAGAAGAATTTTAACTCATTAAATAAAGGAGACCTCCATCATTCATGAAAACCAATTCCAGAAAAATATAATTAGAATACATAGAAGTACAATACTCAAAAGGGAAGAATCTTTGGATCTCTGATGCCCACCACCACTTGGAGTTTATCCCTTCATGTCTTAATTATCAATAGATCTCCTATTATCCAGCATATCTCCTCCATAAAATCTCACTCTCTTGGTCCAAACCCCTTGAAAATACTATCCTTGTAAAAGGTAGAGGAGTAACAAATTTATAGGAAAAATGGGTGAAGAAATATCTCTCAATTCTTTCCTCCGGATTTCATCGACTTTTAGACCAACTAAATGACAGCATTGGGAAATTCCCCCTTCTTGAAAGTTGTTCCAAATCATCTTCCACGTCCCTCCTCAAAATATCAGCCACATTGAGCCAATTATGAAGGAGTTATGGCAGATTTAGTTCGTCACATTTAATCTGCCAAACTGACTCTTCGTATTCCACAACTCCAACTTCCCATGCCATAATGACCATGAAAACAGGGGATTCATACGTGGACCCATTAAGTAATGATGTTCATTAATCCATTATACTGCTTCTTGTTGAATTTCTGAGCCAAAGGTCCGGTATAATTCATGATACAAGTTCATCTTTAAAACATTCCAAATCTATGCATAGTTTTCGAGGCCCATATTGTGAGCTGATTTTGGGCCTCCAAATGATTGATTGATCTGGGACTCCAGAGGGATGAAATTCGGACAATGATGTATGTAAACATAAAAATAATGAATTTCACAATTTGGGTCAATGAAGAAAATGTTATGGCCTAAATAATGAAGATAAATAAAATAGTTAAACACAAAAATTAAGTCATTTTTGCATTTGAGCTCAAAATACCACTAAAACATAAACATGTGACAATTGCCCATAAAAGAACACTTTGGTGGGATTTATAACATTTTAATATAGTATATAATATGTGAAAATTCAAGTTTTATCAGTTGGACTCTTCGATAATAGCTTTGACTCGAAAGGGGGTGATGTTTTCATGGGATGATAAATGTCAGAATTCTTTTGTCGAGTTAAAACATATATTGACTATTACACCAGTGTTGACTCTTCTACATGCTTGGTTGGGATATGTGGTCTTTTTTAATGTGTCTTTTTCTTTCTTGGGATGTGTTCTTATACAGGGAGTTCATGTAGTATCATGTGTATCACGTCATCTTAGGCACACAAGAGGAATTATCCTACCCAAAATATGGAACATGTAGCAGTGATGAACATGCTTAAATGTTGGCATCATTTCCTTTTTAGAGAATGGTTCATGGTGTATTCAGACAAACAAATCATGAGTTATATCTTCTGCTAAAAATATTTGAATCATAGGATAAGGCGTTTTGTGTAGTACCTAAAGTATTTCAAATTTTCATTGATAATAACCCAGGGAAAGAGAATATCATTATCGATGCTTTGATCAAGAAACATCCAACCTGGTTAGAAAAGTAATCTTTAGAAGAGTGGAATTTGATGGATTTTTATTCATAGTTTCATATTGGAGTTCATGAGGAAGGGGATGTGGTTTCTTTATCCCATGCGTAGTTGACGTCTAATATTCTAGATATGATTCTTCAAGATCAAGATCTTTTTGATGTGTTCTATAGCATCATATTATTCCTTTATGGTGGGGATACATTTTCTCAGTGGTCGTTCACCAAAGAGGTTTTTCTATGCTATTAGAACCTTTTTGTGGTTCCATTAGTAGCAAGAAAGGCAGTGATAAGGGATTTCCATAATAAGCAGTGGGTTGTGCACCCCGGAACAACAAAAACATTCTATGACATTAGGTTGCTGTTCTGGTATCCAGGTTTGAGATGGGATATTTTTGAGTTTGTCTCTCGTTTCTATAAGTGCTAATAGGTGAAATATGAGAACTAAAAACCTTTGAGTTTTCTTAAACCACTCCCAGTCCCTAATTGGAAGTGGGACGAGATATCTATTGAAATTTTGGTAGGGTTTCCGTTTAACTAAATAAAAAATAGTTAAATATGGGTTGTGATCAATTGGATGACCAAGTCGGCTCACTTTATAACCATTTGTGCTATGGATAAGGTTGAGGAGTTGGAAAATCTCTAGGTGAAAGAGATTTTTGTCCTGTATGGTGTTCTATATTCTATAGTAAATGACATGGATCCTCATTTCACTTATCACCTTTATAGAGTCCTTCGGGAGGCACTGGGATCTCATGTTCATTTGAGAACGACCTACAATCCACATTTGGATGGACAGATAGAAAGAGTTATATAGATTTTTGAGGATATGATTTGTGTGTTTGTTCTTGACTTCTGTGTGGATTGGGATGATAACATAGGGATGATTGATTTTTCTTAAAACAATAGTTACCAGTCCATGATCAGAATGTCACATTTTGAAGCCTTCTATGGCCGGACTTGTAAATATCTATTGTGTTAGTCAGATGTTGGTGAATGTTATTTCATTGGACCAAGCTCGGTGCAGGAGACGACAAAAAAGATTCAGCTAATTCATCAGGTGATGTTGACAATACAGAGTTGATATGAGGCTTATGCTGATCTATGGTTTAGACCTTTGGAGTTTTCCATCAGTGACCCAGTGTTCTGGAATGTTTCACACCCATTGGGTCATAGAAGGCTTTGGAATAAAGGGATGCTTTCTCCTTGCTTTGTGGGAAATTTTGAGGTTTTTGAGCTATTGGTGATGGTTTTGTTCTTCTTGTCACTTATACCTTAGCCGACATTGATACATAAAGTGTTACATGTATCACGGTTGAGAATGTATATATCTGATCCATCCCTCATTTTGAGTTTTAGTGATCTTGAGATCAAAACTAATTTATCTTTGACTGAGAGAACAACCAGGATTGCTAATTCTAAGAAAAAGGTACTTCATGTAAGGATGATACATTTTTGTCATTATATGGAAACATGTTTATGATACTAATGAGACGTGGGATGATGAGGCATAAATGAGAGAAAATTGGCCTCATCTTTTTAGCATGAAATCTTTTTCATAGGCTTTTCGGGGTAGATAGTTTTTTATTTTGGGGATGTTGTAACATCCCGTTACCCTGACCAGGTTAGTTTACACCATTTCTAAGTCCCCTTTTTGTAAAAAATATTTTTATTTGATTTTTTTGGGATCACTATAGACTGAAGAATAGGTACACACTGTGTTCCTGAAGTACACACTGTGTACATGGGGCTAGTTTTAGGTTGTGAATGGAGAGGTCTTGTCGTGAGCTGGTACACGCAATGTACCTAAATTACATGTCATTTAGGGGTTATATATCAGATTTCTAACATGAGGAGATGATTTTTTTCAGAATAACTTATCAAACATAGACTACATGTCGTGACCTAGGGGTACACATCATGTTCTGGTCCGTGTCTATTTTTAAAATTCATGATCAGCTGTTTTCATTCATTCCTTTCATCAGGTCTTAATTTCTCTTGAACCTTGACACTACTTAGGAAAATATCAGAGGTACCCTTTCTTCCTGATCAAACCAAATGTATTGGTATCTCCATTTCTCATAAGAAATTATTTTTGGGTAGGTGTTCTCTCTTTTTATCCAAGTTCCTTTCTTTATCCTCTTTTTTTTCGCAATAGATCAAATTATAATTGATAGATATATCTCACATGGTGTGGGATATTTCTTCTAGGTTGTGTTTCAAGAACTCATTAACCGTAGTTCTCGTTGACAGGTGCTGTTGTAAGTGTTATTCTTTAGGAAAGAGGTGGGTGGTTCTATCCTGATATGCCTAATTGATTGCCATCGATTTTCTTGGTTTATTTCATTTGAAAATTTAAATTCAATTGCATAAACATAACTTAAATTTCTTCAATAAAACCTAATTAAAATGAATTTGAAAATTTGAAATGGATTTGGAAGAAAAATTTGGAAAACCCCCAATTCCAATGAATTGAGGAGGGTTTGTGGAAAGTTAACCGATTTAAATTGTTGAATTTAGTTGTTGGATTTTTATGGAAATATTTTCCATTAAATAATTGAGTTTAATTATGTAAAAAAATTGTGAAAAAGATGGAATTTGTTTTTACTGGATTTAAAACTAATTCAAATGGCTTAAAATTAATGATAGTAACCCAATGGTTTTACCTCTTGAAAATTTCATGTTTTTGAATGAAGAATATTTTGGTTTTGAATGGAATGAAATTGGAATTTATGAAATGAATATTTAACACCCCATGATTTCATAGTACACTATCTCTTTAATGTATCATAATAGTTTATATTTCATGCAACACTAACTTGTCTTGCGTTATACGCAAGATTAAGTTTCTGCAAAACAACACATCATTATTATAGTTATTTACATGATATAATTATTTAGCCATTAACTATTGTAATATGAATAGTAACAAATAATATTTAAATTTCATTTATGATGTTTTCACATAAATAAAACATATTTGTAATGAAATGTATTAGTTTTGTTAAAAGAGTTAGATATTTAAAAAAACTATTATCATAAAAGAACTAACTTTGATATAATCTTTTGAACAATAATAAAAATAAATTTAGACAATCCTAAAAATTGAATTTGGTAAAATAGGCATCTCTTTTTAATTTAGAATATCAATATTATCTTAGGGTGAATTATGTGTATTTTTAAAATAAATAAAATTTTATTAAATAATATAAAGGTCATAAAAATCTAAGGTTCATCCAAATAACTTGGACAGAGTTAAAATGTAATAAATGATCGACTTTATGATCATTTATAAACTTATAGTAACTTTTAAATTTTTTGGTAAATAGTAACTTTTGAATTTTATTTACCATGATAAAATGTAAATAGCGTAATTAAAGGTAAAAATAATATTATAATAATATAAAATTACCCAAATAGATATTCTAATTATATTGGATAAATGTATTTCAAAAAAATCAACCTTAAGACAAAAATATGATCCTTTTTTTCCATTTTGATTAGATTGTGACATTTATTATATTTTATTTAAAGAAGAGTTAAAAGTGTTAAAATCAAATATTAATAACTAAAACATTTTTAATATAGGGTTATATATATGATAAATTAGCCTATAAATATTAATTAGAAATTTTAAATGATTTTATAGATTATAGTATTTTATTTATAATTTTTATACATTAAATAATTTAATTTGTTTATGACACAATGATGATGTAGTAATTGTATTATTAATGAAAGATTAAAATAATTGTTTTTATAAATATGAAAATAAATGTCAATTGAATATTTTTAAAACACACACAAAATTTCTAGATGAATATGACAGTTAGTGTTAATTGAACTTATTTTTTTCAAAGGAAGAAAGTTTTTATGACTTTAAAAAAAATCATTTACTAAATAGTTACAAAATTGACATAAGTGATATTTTGAATTAAATACTATTTTATTAAATAATATAAAAGTCCTAAAAATCTATGGTTCCTATAAATAACCTAGATAGTGGTAAAATTTAATAAATGATCTACTTTAGTTTATATTGGAAACTTATAGTTACCATATTATCCTTGTAGTATAAAAAACAAGAAGACATTGTAAGAGTTAAACTATTTAACTAAGGGTTAAATCTAAAAAATAAAGTTAATATGTTGACCTAAACATGTATAAAACCAATCGGTTGAGAGTATTTTGACCCATTATAATCTTATTTGGGAAATAATTTGTTTTATCTATTATAAACCAAAAAGTATTCTATAATAAATTAATATTTCAACATTTTCTCTAAAGTGCCTCTCGCCTCTCATATAAAAGGGAACCTCCCTTTATTTTTAATTCACACATACAAAGCCATTTGGCTCATCCAACCCCTGAAAAACACACCTCCCAACTTCCCTCAATTAAACTTAGAGGCCTTACCTTGAGCATAAAGGCAACCTAAGGAGGCATTTTGTTCAAATCAAAAGGAAACACCCGTAGACGAAGTAATTATTTTATCTCCACATTCAAAGATCTTTTCGTCTTCTACTTTCTCTTTATTTGTTGTTACCATGAAAATATAATAACTGAAGTACCTTATACATTATTAGATGCAATTATAAATATGTTACAACCATAATCATTATTTTACCTATCATATGAATGACAATGTCACTATGTGTGCGCACATATGGCTTACCTCCACTACGTCATGGTGTAGTTTGTTATTCAACACTACATTATTTGGATGGGTATAATAATGAGTATAATTAATATAAATAATTAATATAACATGGTAATTATTGTATATATATAATATAAAATCCAATTAAACACTGTTCCCCCATCAATAGAATGCTATTGTTACTCGTGTGTACGTACGACTTACCATCTCCACGACGCGATGAGATTCATCTTTGACGATCACCCTTCAAAAATTTATAAAAATATAAATATTTATTAATTATGAGGTTTATGAAATAATTTTTCTACTTGAATAATATATATTTATTTAGATAAATATATTTAAATTATTTACTTCTATACTATACAATAGGAAAATAGAAACAACATTCATGTGTACGTATGGACTACCGTATCCAGGAATGGTGTTTCAATTTCATATATCTATATATTATACTTTTTTATATTTTGAATATATATGATATATAAATAATTTTTTATATTTTGGAAGTATTTAAATCATTATGTAAGTGATATGATCAACAATAAAAAGTTAAAACACGTACGATAGAGAAAGCGATTATTTCCCGAAATGTTAATTTTACATAGAAATTATTTTTAAACGGATAGTATAAAGTCATAAATGAATCATCTATTTTATTGTAAATATTAATATGGTTGTGTTATAATTTAATAACATACTATGGTAATTATATATGAGGATAAATGTACCCTCGACTAAAGGAAAGTACAAGGTAAGGGTTAATTCCTCAATCTCATTATTATCTGAGATTGTTTACATGTAAGTATTTATAGGGAAATACTTATCATCCACATCCTTATTTCATAATTTTTTTAAAAGGAATATTTTAAGGTTTTTTGGAGGGGAATATTTATAAAAATATTCATTTTAAATGTTTTAATGATTTATTTTTTTAAATATTTATAATTAATGTCCATGATTTCAAAATGATTTTAATGATTTCTTTATATGTTCATGATTGTCCTAAAGTGTTAATTACATTAAAAAGTTTCAAAGTGGTATGGGACACTTTGATTTAAAAATATATTTTAAATGAATTCCATTATAAATGTGTTACATTTAAATGATTTCACAAAAATGATATATTTATCTCAAAGAGTTTTACTGATAATTTTCAACTATATCAACATCCTTTATTGGATATTATTATTATTTGAGGTTTATTTATTATAATAAAATCATCCATATTGCAGTGAATGATTTATGATATATTTGACTATGTCTGTGTTATTTTTATACCATTTATGGTTTATGGTTAAAGTATTGAAGTTTTGTATTATAGTTTTAATACCAATATTAATGTTAGGTTTCAATATTTTCATATGAGGATTGAATTGGACTTAGTAAGTGACATGAAGTTCCCTCGGTAGCCCTTTCTATGCATCAATAGGTATTATGAGACAAAATAGTGTCTTGGCACATGGAATTGACAAACTTTATATTTGGGGTCTTGTCATGATGCCTTGAAATTGTGGTTAAGATGTACAATATTATGCATTACATCATTATGAGATTAGTTATTAATGTTACATGTGATTATTCGACTAGTTGAATATCCATGTGAATGACTAAATGAAATTATATAATTTAAAATTTCCATATTACGATGAAGTTATTGCTTAAAGTGCCCGTATTTCAATTTTATACCTTCCCATAAAAGTTTATGATTATTTATGATATCTTCCGCTATATTATTTATCCTTACTGAGCATCTGAGCTCACCCCATTCTTATGTATTATTTTCACAGGATTACAAGAAGTTTATTATGATTTATATTTAGGTTTAATCTATAATAATAATGAAATTTTCAATGGATTATCATTGTTGTATTTTATGTAAGAAATTATATTGTAAAGTCCATGTATGTAAAATTTTTTCCTAGACTACTAAATAGATCGGTCCATCGGGACTTGATTCCTTGTAATAATTCCAATGTATAAAAATAATGCACCATATTTGGGATTTTGGGGTCAGGGAGGTACATGAATAATGGGATGGATCTTATTTTAATTAGTCTAAAAATAGTTTTCTCATTATGTAAGAGAGCATGCATGACATAAGTAATTAGTGAGTTAATGGTATACACTCTATGCTATTACAACTTATGAAAAAAAACATATAATGGGTTACATACCTAATAGGTTGGTGATGAGTCTCCTTTGGATATTGTCCTTTGGACATGTGTATTCAAATTTTTATGAGTTCACATAGAGAGTGAATAATCCTATAGTTGGTTAATACTATCGTACCTTTTGGTCGACTACCATGTTACTCAATTGTTTATTTATATTCGAGATATAAATGTTTGCCAATATTTTATTAAGTTTCCTTACATTCCTATTGAATTTATATAAACTAATTTATATAAATGTTTTACTTAAGGCATTGTTTTAGAAATATTCCATCATTTGTAAAGTCAGTGCCTATAATATTTTTTCCCTCATTTGAACTATATAATATGATTTGTTTAAATATGATTTATATTGCCGAACATTTTATTCTTTAAAATTGAATTATTTTCTTTGGATAATCTATATTTTTCATCTATTAGGGAATTCATGGAGGTATCATAATGGGAATATGCTTACACCCTTCTTTTTTTCCTTCGGGTGTTTGTAAAATTCCTTCTTCCATGCTTGAGCAATGGGAAGGGATATCTTAGAGGTGGATGTAGTTATTGAGTATTTAAATTTAAGAGTTGTGTCCTTAGGGACCTTGGGGATATAATCTTGTTTAGTACTTTGGGTTTTTTTACATTGTCTTTTATGCCTCATTGTATTCTAGTACCTTTACTCCCTACAGAGTTATCTTATTGATATGCATACTGCATTTTATCTTTTTCTTCTACATTCTTGTGGAAAAATCATTCAAACCTGTTTTTTTTATGATGATAGGTTCTAGTTGCCGAAACTTGGGGATAGAGAATTCCCTTATGGTTATGTTTGGATCAACTTGTTTTCTGGGTAACCAGGGTACCAGATATGGTTTATGACAATCTAATCTACATAGATTTGAACAAGTAAAACATATTTTGAAATTATTTTTTCATAGATAGTAGGATTAACTATACCTTTGGGAAAAACCTTATAAATTAGAAATGATCCGATCATATCATACTATGATCTATGAGATTATTTATACCATAAAAAATCTTTTGTTAATTGGAAAACATGATTTAAAAAATGTGGTTGTTGAAAATTGGGGGGTTTTCAACAGAAACATCATAACTATATGCTCATTTAAAAATACACTATTGTCATACTTTGATAAAGTTTGAAAGATAGATTTTATTCATAGGAAAGTAGTATTATAATGGATTCAAGACTAAATATAGGTGAAATGGTTTCCACATAGTCTATACCGTCTTCAGGACTGTAACCTTATAAAAAAAACTAGACCCATTTCTTAATATTGTTCCAGATATATAAACCTTCATTTTAAACACCCTCTTATTTCATATTGTACAAGTATCTTTGGGTCTATCAATAAGATCATAATGATTATTTATTTCAATTATTTATTTCTTTTCTACCTAATCATTACCCTATAGTCATCATTTATGTCATCGTTGATGTTCTTAGGTTCAATATATTTCAAGAATGGTTGAAGTTCAACTTAGTTCCTTATAAAATCTCTATGATGTGCACCTCAATTTAAATCTCTTACTACATAATCTAAAGTAATGTCTTTTACAGTCCTAACAACTCTATAAAATGTAGGGAATGTCACATTTTGGTTATTTATTGGTTGATATTTAGGTTTTGGAAGTTCCTCAAAACCAGATGATTTATCAGATTAATTTATAGAACTATCAAACGGTTTGAAACTAATGTTTTGAGTGGATAACCAATAATAAAGGATATCCAAATAGGTTCTAGGTTCATTTGTATCTATCTCATGAAACATTATATATAAAGGCTCTTCCACCATATTGGTTATTTTTCTAAAAGAACTATCAGATTTCCTTGAAGTTGAATAACCAAGGGAAATTCTTCCATCTATCTTAGAGAATTTTTTTTTCAAGATTATCCTCAGTGTTTAGAAAAATGAATTTTCCTCCAAAAAATATGAATTAATTTACCTTAGGATTTATACTTTTCCAAATATCATATGGGTATTTCATCAAGATAGGTCTAATTAAAACTCTATTAATTATATAGCTAACTGTATTCACAGACACTATCCAAAATTTGATATGTATGTCACATTCATTAATAAATTTTTGGTCAGCCTCTTGATGTTTTCAATTTATAATTCCTAAAATTTCAGTTTGATGGGGGTCTTTGGAGTATAGAAGTTATGTTTATATCAAATTTGAGAGAAAAATGTTTCAAAGTTGTTATTTTTAGAATCCCGTCCATAATCACTTCTTACGGACTTAATCACAATTCCACTAAGTTCTTTATAGATTTTCATACTTGGTGAAATAATGGATGGATTCACTATTGTGAGATAATAATAATACCCAAATATACCTTGAAAATTCTTCTATAAAGATATATACATAGTGCTACCCATTTAAACTAGAAACTTTTTATGGTAAAAACAGGTCCATGTGAACAAATTATATGGGTAGAGAAGTTGAAACTTATTTCTTTGACTTGAATGATATTTTTTGTTTTTTCCATTTTTGATATTGGTCAAAACATTATTAATTGGGAATTAAATATTGGGAAGATCCATAATTAACAATTTCGTAATAATCTTTATATGTGAGTGAATATTGCAGTGTCAGAGTCTTCTATTCAGAAAAACATGATTCACTATGAATGGAATTTATAAAAGAAACATGTTTAGAAAATAAATAATAATTATTAACAACATAAACATTACCATTTATCAAATTTGTGAGATCTAATTTTTTTTGAATAAAAAACCATACAAAACTTGTTTTTAAATTTGACATACAATCCATAATTAATTAGTTGTTGGATTGTATGAGGATTACATTTTAAACCATCAACAAAAAATACTGTAGATATTAAAACAGAATTTGAATTACTAATCTATCAAAGGAAAATTATTTTTACTTTAGCATTATCACCAAGGTCATAATTTACACCATAAAACATTTTCTAGTTTTTTAAGATTGAGTAATATCCTTTCATATTTTTGGAATAGCCACTATCCTGGTATCATATACTTTTATATAATCTCTTCATGTAGGTACCCTAAAACTTTTTTATGAATAATTATTCTGGTACACAAATTTTCATCTATCTAGATATTTTAGTTAATAGGGATTTTCAAACCTATATTATCATAATTTGTTTCCTATAAAATGATTTTCAAATTTTGGAAATTGAAAATTTATTTATTCTAGCTAAATAATAACTTATAGAAACAATGAAACTAGGTATAATTTTATTCCTAAAAATTCTCCTCAATCCAAGTTCATATCCAACACTAGTGGTATATATTTTTTTAGTTTTCTTACCTAATATTTGACTGTGATCATTTATAAAATTAGTTATCATATCTAATTCCCACTATAATATCTATTTTATAAGTTTTATATCAATATTTTCTATCACTAACTGTGAATTTTCTCTCTCTCTCCAACATGGTAATATTTAACACTAGATAATAACGTATGTTGTTTCCACATAATCATGTTTTTATCTTTAGTCTCATTGAATGAATCTTCAATAATACTAAAATATTCAACCATTTTTTCATTTTTCATATTTTTATCATTATGTTCATCTATGGAATGATTTGAGTTATTTACAAGAGGGATAGCGAGTACCTCAGATTTGTTTATAATGAATCATGTATCTTCTCTATCTAGATTTTCTCTATGATTCACATATGAGTAACCAGAGTTATCTTTAAAGTAACTTCATATTCATTTCATGGATTTCTTATATTTTCTATCTGTATCATCATACATATTTTTCTAATTTATCTTTGGTTAGTCATCCTTGATATGTCCTTTTCTTTTACAGTCATGATAGGTAATATTATTTTAATTATCATCACTTTTATAATATTTATTATAATTCTCTTAATTATCATTCATTCCCTTGTAGATAAATTTCCAAAATAATTTCATCTACTTATATAATTTCATAAACTTTCTGGCTATGTAGTCTATTTTTCCATAATTGTCATCTATTAATTTTTTAGCTCTTGAGATTTCTATTTATTCTTTTTTCTTCTATTTTGAAGAAGTTGAATTGAATGCTTCAAAATTTATCTAAGGTTTGTCTTCATTTTATTGGTTCACTTTTTTTCTTCCTCATACATCATTAACATTCATATTATCTTCTTAAAATACTATAAACTAATATCACATGAATATATTATTGTTATTGAGGTACCTCTCAATCATTCTGAAAGACATCTCAGTAGCCACATGATTTGGTCATTGTTAGAGAATAGATTTTCCAAGGAAGGCATTGTATTCACTATCTCATTGAACCTGATATAAATGTTAGATATGAATCATTAGGTTTAATATTTAATTTATAATATTTAATTATATAATTGTTTAATCCCCTTTCAATCATATTTTTTGTTCCTTCATGAGAAATAGCTAATGTTTCCCAAATGCGAAAATATGTTTTACATGAAGAATTCTATTTAATTCATCATCAACCAGTGGACAATGTATAGAAATAATTTCATTATAATTTTTGTTATAATAAATCTTATTAGAATCATCCCATGTTTCTCTTCCTATTGTAGTTATTTCATAATTATCTTCAATTACTATCCATATATCAAAAACCATTCTCTCAAGATGCATCTTTTTCTTAATTTTCCATTGAGAATAATTTTTGACATTAAAATAGGGAGGTCTAATTTCATCAGAACATTATTATATATTATCCATTAAATAAATAAATTTATAACAAAAAAATTACGATATTTAAAAAACCACTTAAATCAAATCTGAAATTATTTTGAAAAACATTTGATACCATATGTTACTTTGAGTGATTTAATAAAGAGGGTGGTGAATTTAGTTCCAAATATAAATATCTATTAAAAGAACTTTAAATTAAATTCTACTAATAAAAATAAAAATGAACATTTAATTAAAAAGAAGATCGATATTGATTCTGATATTTGGATGATTTCTAAAAGAGTGATAATATCTTAGTTAAAATGATAAATGAAAATTACATAAACTTTTGAAATCAACTATGTTAAATAAAAAATTATATTGAAACTAGTTAAGATTAACTAAAAAATTATAGAATTAATTTTTAGTTTAAATATGACTATAGTTTAAAAAAATTAATGGTTGAAAATGAATCCAAGAAACATATAGGAATAAAAAAATGTTAAATATTAATATTAGTTATATAGTTCTCTCCACTTGGTAATCACCCACTTCCAAAAAGATTATATAAAAATAGTCCTGATTAATAACCAATACGAAGTATATATCCAAAAAATACAAACATTCTAGGATAGGTAGGAACATATCCCTAAATAACCATGGGAAGAAAATAATCATAAAACACACAAGACCGCTTACCCAAATAATATGGGTATAAAAATGTAAATAGAGAGAATAAAATATCTTTTATATTATAGTTATAGTGTATGCGACAATGTGTGTTGAAAAAAAATTCAAACAACACACCTCTTGATAATAAAAGAAACCAATATTAAGAGAATATATAAATATGTTGAGAATATAATGTGACTCGATCCGATGTTATCTTGATGCTTGAGACTCCTAAAAATTTTTTTGGGGGGGAGATCGATTAGTTTTCCAAAAAATCAGGTTAAAATATAGCATGGTAAAACTCTCCAATTCTGTTGGTAGGGAATGTTTCAAATGATGAGTATGTTATACTCTTCCATGGTCAAGTGTTCATAATATGCATCACTTAATCTCTTGAGAGATGAATCTTTTCTTATTCAACATGCAGTGTAACACACAACTCTATTACAACACTCTTATTTTCACCACATGTAGGAGCACCCAAATTTTAGAATAATCATTCAGATCCACTGAATCCTTATATTGAAATTCTGAGATGACCTTTTATACATCCCACCAATTTTTAATAAAATAAACATAAAATTATATATTGAATTAAATTTATTAAGATAACCTTTGAGGCAATTGATTCAAAATAATAAAGACAATGATGATTGTAAATTTGATGTAAACTCATCTAGATGGTTACACATTGTGATGGTTACTCAATATGGTGGCGAGTCACACAATAAAAATTAATCTAATGGAGATTCATTTGAACTAATGGTGAAACATTATGGTGGTATTTAATTTGATGGTATGACTTTTAATTGTATTTCATATGAAGGTGAATAATATAAAATGGGGAATCATCTTCAGTGGTAGATAATATTATAGTAGGTAAATTTTGAAGTAGGTAAACTTATGAGGATTTTATTTTAAACACTTTTGCTAATTTATTGGCGGTGGGAAAACTATGAAGTGGAATATTTTTTGGTGTCTAGTAATGTTTGATAGTTGGTCTTTTAAATACTTCTCTAATATTTCAGAAAACTACCTTATATTATAGAATGCTATCTTAAAACATAAAACCCATTAAAACATAATTAATATAATTTGTGAGCATTAAAAAAGGAGGTTCCAACATATTGTGTGCATGCAAGCTTGTTTTCCTATTTACATTTGATAGATACACGGTATTCAACCATCGTATATTTAATGTTGGTTATTATTAATGTTGAATATATATTACATTTGGATGCTTCCTTTCCACTTTCATTTGTTTAAAATGATTCCACCATTTATGATTTTTTTCATAGCCATGCTACACTGAGAATGAGGGCATTGTCTTCACACTATAGCACCTTGGGCCCTCAGTATTAGTTGGTAGCCTCTAGTGTATTATGAGGCATGTTTGAGGCCATGTTTCTCACTAGCACGATGCACTTTTTAGTGGTATCTAGGTCAGTACGTCATAGTTGGTCCGGGAAAACATTCAATTACATCCTTATTAGATGGATCATTCGATATACCCTCTCCTAATATATATGTACTAAATAAAAATATACTTGAATCCAAAATTTCTAGATTTTAATTTTTTTTACAACTTATCCTTTAATATCTTTTTTCTGTATAATCCTCAAGTGATATTCATGTTATTCGTTACTCTTTGAAAATATAACATTATCATCTATAAAGACAAAAACACTGATCAATATATTTTCTAATGAATCTATTCATTAAATCCCTTATGTTATTGGGGTATTAGTAAGACCAAATGGAATCACTATAAATTCATAGTGTCCATACCTCACAGATAATGCTATCTGGGATATGATTTCACTATTAACCCTCAACTAATAGTATCCCGATCAAAGGATAATCC
This sequence comes from Viscum album, assembly GCA_963277665.1. Lineage (NCBI taxonomy): Eukaryota > Viridiplantae > Streptophyta > Magnoliopsida > Santalales > Viscaceae > Viscum > Viscum album. The sequence goes on along the minus strand of OY728138.1, from coordinate 630,511,250 downwards.
TGGAAAAATATTATTATTCTTATAACTAATTGTAAAAATCATCAATATAGGGTAGAGGATACTTATTATTGATTTTGATATTGTTATGTCTCTCATAATCAATATAGAGTCACATTGATCCACCTTTCATAATAACAAAAAAGATCATGTGCACCCCAATGTGAAACACTTTTCCAAATGAATCCCTTATCAATATTCTCCTAGAGATTATTCTTAAATTACTATAACTAATTTGGGGAAATTATATGTGGATTATTTCGAATATGTGTGACACCAATAATGAGTTCTATTGAAAACACAACATCACCATTTGGTGAAAGATTTGGAAACTCTCCCAGAAAATGTCAAAAAAATTTCATATAATATTCATATCATCAGTGTTGTGTTTCCCCCAACCATCTGAGGTAAGAACCCCTTTTTAATATGAATCAAGACCCATATAATGGATTCAAATTCTATCAGATGTTTATATTTATAACCAAAATGATATACAATCATATATTTGTTCATAAAATAAAATGTGACTTCTTGTACCCATCAATTCATGAAAGATTTATATAAAGAAAACAAATCCATCTATAAGATAACATAAAATTCTATAAGGGATATACTAATATGATTTAACAGAACCTAATTCCCATAAACATTAATCAGAGAAGAATCAGAGAATTGAGATTTAATCATCATTTCATTATGGGTTTTCTCTTCAAATTCGACAAATAATCATCGAGGATATTAATCATCATTCTAGGATTATATTATTAATAGAATAATTCATAAAACTAATTGAAAAAAGGATAATTTAATATTTGATCTTACATATTACAACATAAACATCACCATTCTGTCATCAATCCCATAGTTAAAAAAATTGATTATCATGAGAATTAACCATAATTAATTAGAGTGATGAGTCCTAAAAAATAGTTTACATGATGTCTAAATCTCGACACCTTCTATTAAATCTATGAAACCTAAGATATAACTTATTTCATTCCTGGTTATCATCTATCAAAATCATTCATTATGGTTCCTAAGGAAAATATGAATTTACCGAAGCATATCCCTAGGAGTTTAAAACCAGGTGCTTAGTAAGGGAACACTCACCATAAACTAGAATGATGGCTATGAAATATTAAAAAACCGTTTTTCTGGATTTTACCCCCAAATGCATTTTCGATAAAACAAATTCCAATTGAAGAGTCTAGATAGTGATGTTTTTATTAGACAATCAGACAATGTTCTTCACTATAACATATGATGTTATTCTATCCATATGATTATCATAACGATTCTCAATAAAGTTTTCCAATCATAGTTTATAAATGTAGATAAACTTTTATCTTACACCAACTAAAATGAACCATACTTTTTATGCATAAATATCACATATAATTAATTATTATTTAACTCATAACATTTTGATCCATTCTAGAACAATAAATATTTAGTTTCTTTAAAAACATCAATACATAAACAACTAGTTCATACAATATTTATATCTTCTTCCATGTATATCTTTAGTACTAGCATCATTATTAGACACATCATACTTAAAATAAGTTATCATATCACATAGAAAAGAAATATAATAAGGAATCTAGTAAGATGCTTAGTAAGGGAAAACAATGGATATATTAATCATCATTTAAAAATAACATGGACATGATGGGTATGCAGACATGAGATTGATGTTGAAAATAGAACCTATCAATTATTAGATCATAAACACAAGTCACTGAATATGTTAGGGAGTGGGATCAAATTACATGATCCCTGAGAACATAACATTTTCACATGATCATTCCATAAGAAGCTGGCATAAATTGTGGAATATTTATAATCATTGAAATCTTATGTCAAGAGAATCCACTAATATATTCATAACATTTTATGAATTGGGTAATTGATTGTGTACCTTCTTTGAACTTGGTATAACCTCTCATGTATCTTTTTTCTGTCTTGGGATGACCTACCATGTACCTCGTTTATGGTATTGGGATAACCTTATGTGAAACAGCTTTTTTGGGCATTGGATAACCTATAGTGTAACCAATTTTTTATTCTTGGGATAAAATAACTTATACCCTTTGAGCATAGAGAAAATTAAAATTTACCTAATTAAATGGAGAGATATATAATTATAGGACCCCTATCACATAATCAAAAATCTATTCAACATATTCAGAAGAGCATAAAAACATTTATTGTAAATTAACCTATGAAAAATAAAATGGGTTATATATATATATCATCATCATGACCAGAAACCATATAGATAAATAAAAAAAGGGGTATCCTTGGATAATAACACTTTTAAATCATAAGTAATAGAAAAAGATGTTACTATAGATGAAAAAAATTCACTTAAGAGATCACTAGGAAAAACTCAGACTTGAAAAAGAAATGAATCTAAACAATCATTAGGGAATAATGAAAACTTTATTGTGAACATTTTTTGAAAAACTGTATATAGAATAGAAATTATTTTCAATCAAAGAGATAAATAAAGTTGTGTTTCTCTAAAATAAATCACCACATAGTTGCGGTTTAAACTTCCACCATATAATTTTGTGAAAGTTTCATAAAACCACTTCTAAATTGGGTGTCAACAACCAATCTATGATATTTTATTGAATATAATGAAGATTTTCGTTAAGTGTCATAAAATCTATTTTTGTGGTGGGTTTTAGGGATTAAATTCAATCTTTTTAGTTGTGTTTTTAACCACTGTAAAAAAAACCAATATTTTCTATGAAAATTGATGCTAAAAACCCAAAACCACTAGCCAAATACATGCACTGTATAATTTAGTGGAAGTTTAACCGCCTCTAATAATTGGATGCCACATTTTAGCTGCAGTTTAAAATGCTACTAAATATGTATCATTTACATAGCATATGGTTAAACATCTCTTAAATGTATATTTAAAATAAAATACTGTTTCTTTTTTCTGCAGCCCCACTACCAGTACCCTAAAAGAAATAACCATTTGCATAGTTTATATAACAGAATAATCTAATCCACCTAACAGTATTCAGTAATCAACCATCCAAATATTATTGTATATGTATGTATAAACTTAAAACCAATAAATATTTGAAAACTAAATGATATTGAATTTTTGTGATTTACCTACTCCCCAACCCCCATCATCGATGAAATATCTCTTGGGACATATCCTGTCATATTCTGATATAAATCAATCAATGGTTTCTGAAAATTTGATATTTGAGTCTCTTGAGCATCAATTTTGTTTTAAACGGAAGGAAAATATATTAGAGAATCTCTGGATAAAGAGATACTACAACTAGGAGTAGATGAAACATCAATCTCCGATGGTCTACCATATACCTCAGATGGTATGGGTCCTATACCCACCCCACACACTTGACAAGGACGCTCCTTCCCAAGAACTTGACCAACTAGTTCAGCTTGGGAGAATGAGTAGGATTGTGCTGGATTGGAATCCCATAGTTCATTAATTTTTACCTATAAATTAAATATCAGTCATTTTAAAAGAAATATATATTAACATAGTGACAAATGAAAATATGTTATTATAATGAAAAATTAATTAATACCCCAACTTCTTTGGAAGACTCATTAACAAAAATTCCATTGAATTTTTATGAACATCCACCCATAGATATGTTTGGGATGCTGGGTTCCCTAAATACTGTGACCACATTAAGAAAATATTAATAAACAATTATAATATATTTAATAGATAATATTGTATTATAAAACTTTAAACTAAGGAAAATATTACCATACCTGATCCTCTTCTAGAAAAACTCTTTGACCTTATAGTGTGAGAAATGATTTTCATAGAACGACTTAGTGAATTATTTCTTGAAAGATCCTGAAATAAACAAAATGTAATTTAACAGTAATGTATTAAATGACCCATACTTTTAATACACATGTATAAATATAAAATGAGATTAATATAATAATATATATTTAAATACCATCTTTTTCTAATCATGATGTTTGTCAACAAAAACATTCCAATACTCTTTCGGTACACTATTGGGCACAATTTCATGCATCTGTTGGGTACTCAATGAAGTATATTTAACATTGCCTCACAATTTTCTTCAACATATTTCCATTTCTTTCCCATATTTTTCAACGTCTACTTTCATGCTAGCACATCATCTACTGTAATTTGGAAAAACATATGTACACAGAAATTTATTTTGAAAATATTATAATTTAATAACACAATGATATTGAATTACACCATAATATATTAAAATTACCTATTTTTTTGAATCAAAAACATCATTTTTCTTTGTTAAGGCATATTCCCTAGGTAATCATAAGTAATATGAAGTGAAATTGGTTCTATGACCAGATGACCCAAAATATGTCCAAGTATTCCTGTGGTGTCATCTATAAGGACCCCACAGTAATAAAATGGGGAAAATATCTTCTATCCAGTCAGATTGCACACATCTGAAAGTTTTATATTTTTCTCCATACATGAATTTCTTCCATATTTTATGAACAAATAGTTAGTATAAAACAATTGGAATAAATTAATTAATATTAAAATTTTTACCTATAACAGTCACCCTCCAGTATCCCCATAAGGAACTAGAAGTGGTTCCTTGCTCTCTCACTGCTGAGGCTCCAGAAGGTAAAGGCGTTGCCTGAGATACTGAAGGGATAATCATGGAGGGTGTGAGAGACAATGCAGGGGGGAAAGTGGATGGTGTCTCACATGCTGTAGAGAGGGAGACAGATGGCTAATCACCGATCAGTGTGGTTTATGAACCAATGTGACACTTCCTCCTTGGCATTACAGTGATTTAAAAAAATAAAATTATCTTCAAAACATATATTTCAAAAAAATTATACCAGGAAAAAAATTAAAAATGATAAGATATGAACAATTCTAACAAAAAATGCCCATAACAATGATAATGAATGAATGCACAAATGACATTAGTTTTTGATAAATGAATGGATAACTTTATATACAATCATTTCCACCTTCAATCTTGTCTATTTCTTGCTCCATTACTTCATCCACTCCATCCACCCTTTAAATACTAATATTTTTAATATCATGATGGACAAACAAGTCCACTTCTTGAAGTTGATGAGATACAATGTTAGAGGTCAAATCTTTCACTACATCACACATATCATACAAATCTCATTATTTTACATGAGAAACTTCTCTCCAACTGTCATCCACAACATATCACACATAATATACGATTTTAAATTATGATGATAATATATATAAAGATCATGTATTTCATGGTCACCAACATCCACCAAGAAAGAGAATTTCACAGTAGTAATTTTCAAGGAATATCTTTTAACATCTTTAATAATATAGACCCAAATGAATTTTCATAAAACAACAAAAAATTTCTTGTGGTAGTTTAATTTGATAATATCAGTAAACATTCCATAGTATCCCACTTTAGAAAATATAAATATACCAATTTTCGGTGTTTTTAAACACTCTTCTCGATCGACTATAAGAAATATGAATCCATTAACATTTTAAGTGTTGAATTTTCTAGCTTGTTTTATGGGACCCTGTTTCCTCTGGAATTTGGAATGTCCTCATTGATTGAAGGTTCAAACATTCCAATCGGTTTCTAAAGGGTTTTTTCATTGAATCGGAAACATCCACTGATTCCATATCCATTTGGACCTACTTTCCAAAGGTAGGCGCTCATTAGTTGTGGACTGATGAGGCTTAGGAATTTTCATTGGTCGAGAGGATGGGAGGTCGGACTCATCACACCTTTTTTATGGGAATTATTGTCTACTCCGGGACTCTCTTTATAGATTTATGTTATGTTCGTGAATCCTTATTACATTACCAAGTATAAAATGAGCTTTTCTTTAGATATGAAAGTCAATGATTAGATATGTAGGATATTTAGAGAATCTTTTATATGTATTCAAGGTTTTTCATTGATAAAGAATCATCTGTATTTGTTATAGATTCTTAGTCAATGGTATCCTTTAATACATAAAAGTTTCTTGGTCATTATGATGACCATACTGGTTTTAAAGCCACCTAGTGGGGCACTTGAAGTTTATTGTCGTTCCGAAGGACATGGATTATTTCAGAGTTGATATCGTACCCGCAGATGGGCTACCTACGTATCCTTTGTTTAAAAAGGAATCAGAACCCACGTAGTTCGAGTAAGGGAGTATGATGTTTAAGTATGATTGATGGCTCAAATAAAGATGTCAGAATTAATTTTACACTCTAATATCACGTGAGTCATGCTCGATGTGAGAAACAAGAGGTATTGGTAAAACCAGACAATTGTGCCATCATACAAAATGATGTGGGGCTTATGTATGTATAACTGCCCAAATAGATGAAGATTAGAATTTACTTCAAGGAAGAAACCCGGGAACAAGGTCCATAAAGGTATATTTATTTAATGGAGATTTGGATACTCTAACTTGGGGCTTACTCCCAAGGAAGATGCCCAAATTAGGATGGGATTTATTATTAGGTTTTACTCAGGAGAAGGAAGCCCAAATCAAAAGTAAATTAAGACTGGTTAAGACAAATTATGTCTGGGGCTTACTCTTGAGAAGGAGGCCTGGGTTAAAGGGATTTAAAAAATTAAGGGACTTGGGGCTTACTCCTAAGGAGGATTTCCATATTTGAGATTGGGGCTTACTCCTCAAAAGGAAGCCCAGACTTAAAAAATTATGAATGGGGCTTACTCCTAAAGGGGATGCCCAGGTTAGGGGACTTGTGATTTTGTTTTACTCCTAAGAAGGAAGCCCAAATCAAAAGGAATTATGACTGGGGATTACTTCTAATGAGGATGCCCAGATTAGGGGACTTGAGGCTTACTCCTAAGGAGGATTCCCATATTTGATACTGGGGATTACTCCTAAAAAGGAAGCCCGGGTTAAGGAAATTGGGGCTTACTCCTAATGAGAGTGCCCAGATTAATGAGAACATGGACTGGGGCTTACTCCTGAAAAGGAGGCCCAGGTTAAGGATTCTCTCATCTTTAAAGGATGAGGTTGAATGAATGAAATCTCTAACCTTTGTGATATAAAGATATGTAAATCACTAGATTTTAAGAGACGTTCCACAGAATTCCTTTCAGATAAGAAATCCAACAAGGAAATCATGTCAGGAATGGATTTGGAGAGAGTTCTGAAGGCTTAATATTAAAGAGGAGAGGTGGATAGACATAAGAGAGGTGAAATAGGTAGGAGAGGGCACCCCAAAAGAAAGGGGCATTCATGTCTTGGTCACGTAAGTATACTTGCGCGACACATGGATACTTGCACGACGGTCAATATTTAGGTTACACCTTGGGCGAGGCTTGGCTCAAGCATTTTATACTAACCCTAGAGACTTCCAGAAGACAGGCGCACAAGTTATGTGGAAGGGGTAAGGTGTCGCGCAAGTGTGGCCATTTCCCTTAAGGGCTGGCCACCTAAGTGGGAAAGTGTTGGTGATTTTCAACACTTAGTCCTTCCTCCCCCTCTATAGATCTTCTGTTCTAGGTAAGAAATTACCTTAGAAGTGTTCATAATCTTTTAGAAGAGACTAGGGCACCGGGAACTGAAATTTGAGGTTCTAGAATTTTTTCATCTTTTAAATGGGGGGCCCACAGGGGGTATTTATGGGCTGGATAAGACCATGGGTGAACTTGAAAGAAGGCGCGAAAGTCACCTGCACGAACAATGGGCGGCGCGCAAGTATACTTACGCGACCTTGGTGGAACTTGCGCGACCCAACTGCATTTGAATATTAGTTCCTGACTTCTGTCAATTTTTGATGTTTCTTCAAAGGATGAATCACTTTTGGTCCAAGGTATTTCCCTTTTCATTCTTTTATACTTGGTGATGGAAAGGAGCGTAAAAAAAGTCCACGCTCAGAGTTGGATTAGAAAGAAACGAGGATGTGACTCTAAGGAAAAGAAGAAAACCAAGGAACCTGTGGCGCGCAAGTGTTGAGCGCATAGAGGGCAGCGCGTAAGTGTTGAACCATGTAGGCATCAGCATGCAAGGGTGCGTCCTGGCTTATAAATACGCGGTCATTCTCATGATAAGCCACCGGATCTTGAATTTCTTTCTCTCATCGCACAAGTTGGTCTCGTCACACTAGTTATTTGTTTTCCACTGTTTCACTACTTTCGCGCTGCTGTAGAGGTAATAGGACTTACACGGTGATACCTGCGCGCCGAAAACTTGCGCGACACATCCATACTTGTGTGCCAAAATGATACTTGCATGCCTTAATGCCTTTGCCATTTTTTCAAATTTCTTTACAAATTTTATGAAAAATAAACCCATTAAAGAGTTAATTCATTCATCTTTTGTGCAAATTCAATGGCTCCCAAGAGAATTGGAACGACTAATGAAATGGAAAGTAAGCAACTTAATGATATGATGAGCATCATTGGCCATGATTACTATACCCTCTGTGACAAAACTCTCTGAGATTTGGCTAATTATTTGAAGAAGTATCATTGTGACTTCCCCGAGAGCATTTATCTGCCTCTGTATGGATATGGTTATCTGCGAGAAGTTACCATTCTAGAGGCAAAGAACTATCTCCCACTTTCTTGGTTTCAGAATTACACCAACTTTACTTCAGCAAATATTTCATGTGGAGGAGCATTTTTAAATGCTGGAAATGTGGAAAAGGCCCATATGATGAATCATAGCCCTTGTACGCTGGATCTGAAACCTCACAATCCCGAGCTGCAACCACATTGTTATCCTTCAATCTTCCGAAATTCTCAGATGGATCAATCCAAAGGCTTGAAGAAGAGCTGGGACTTCCGTCCTGGAGGAGGTGAGAAGCCAACTTGGATGTGGGAATATTGGGTACAACAAAACTATGCAGAGTTTTTCGAGGATTTGAAATGAGTTGCAACATATGAATCCTTATGGGATGGGAAAACATATGATTACAGACATGATAACATCGTGCCAGAGATACTCAACCATTGGAGCCTAGAAACCAATTATTTCCACTAAATCATGGAGAAGTAGGCATCAGTCTGTGGGATGTCCACAAGATCTCAGGGGCTCCAATTTTGGGTGATATGTATGATAAATATATCACTCCCAAGGCAACCTGGAATGATTTAGAGAAGACTCTGGATTTAGCTCAGGAATTATTGAAAATCTTCCACAAGATTAAGAGTTCAGAGACCTCCTTAACTCATTCTAAAAAGGATATTCATCCCAAGGAGTGGATGAATATGTTTCTTATCGATAAGCAGGAGAAGGAGCCAAAGGAAAATGGATCAAAGGAGAAGGAGTCCAAGAAGAAGGGGCCCAATGAGAAGAGGCCCACTCGTCATACCACTCTGCCCCAAAACAGAGAATAGGGGTGCTCCTGGCACATTCTGGCCGACCCTGGAAGTAGGAGAATTTGGAATTTGGGGATATGAGGTGTATAAGAGAATCCCTAAGAAGACTCGTCTTGCGGGTTATTGGCCTTGTGGCTCAGTGTTTATCTTCTGTGAGTCAGGGATTCGAAGGGAAGAGTTATACTAGAGACCTTAGTTATCGCAACTGAATTGGATGAGGGGAAAATGTTTGGGTTGGTCACCCCCATTTTAGAAAAAATTCACAGGAGATTACTTTATGTATTCATGGGTAAGTCTCCTTTGAGAATAGTGGGACCATTCCATGTTTTTTGGGGATGGATAGCCACTCACTTCAGGAAGTATAATGTACAGAATGGAGTACAGATTCCTAGAAGTTCTTTCCGGACATTAGTGCAGGAATTCTCTGGAATTACTCCACTAGCTCTGAATTCTTATGACATGAAGGCGAGTCTAAGTATGTATAAGGAATTTAATTTCTTTCCTTATAGAAATCCACCAACCGGGCGGTTTGTTGATGATGGAACAACCAGCCTAGATTTGAGGGCATACATGATGGCCTGCAGAGATGGTGTGCTAGTCGCCAGGATTGACAGAGAGATTATATGAGAGGCCTATGCTCCATATAGATTCGTGTGTCAATTCAAGTGTTTGCAGAAGACTATTGTATCTCCCCCTGTGCATATCAGGTCAGAGAAACATCCTATGGTTTCCCGACAACTATGGTTGCTGACATCTAGAGAGAAGATTGGGGCAGTGTTTGAGCTACCAGTTGAAAAAGAGGCATATAACTTGACTATGTGGTATGGCGAAAACTGGATAGCATCACACCCTAGAGGGGTGCTGAATCACCCGGTTTATCAGGTGGGGAAAAGGAAGAGGACTGTAAAGAAAGAATCCCTTCTTCATGAAGGTGATACTTCCCCACATGAAACTAATTTTCTGGATTCCTCATCTAGGAATGACTCACCAGATTCCCAAGGTGGGGATGACGAGGCACAACAAGTGGAAAAGCAGCCTCACTCCTGATATAATCTTCCATTCAAAATCAAAATACCCACTCCATCAACTCCTCGTAAGTTACTTCATTGTGGAAATTTAATCACCATTAATTTACAGAGCGACAAGTCTTATTTTCTTATTCTCTACCAGTAGTTGCAGGAGCTGGGAAGAAACTGAAGTCCAAAATTATAGGACCTTCCTCACAGCCTTCTGGTAAACATATTTAATATCTATAACCAGAGGTTGTCCAGACATGGAAGAGTTTATATTGTGGTGCTGAAAATGCCGGGCTGGATTTGTGCGAGGGGTTTCACCTCCCTGGAATAGGGAATCTTGTGGATTCTACAGATATACATTACGAGGATAACCCCAATGAAGTGTGGTCTTATATTAGAGAGTGGGAAATGCTCATATATTCCACTAACGATTCCATTCCTATCACCAAGCGGGTGGAGGAAATGATAGATCATGGAGCTAAGAAGACTGATGCTTCCAAAGATGAGGAGTGGCATGATTATGTGGCCCCTGAAGATGTAAGTTTTATTTCCTTATTTTCCTTGAAACTTGATATCAGTCAAATCTTTGTTACATAAGGAAATTAATTTCTTCATATTAAAGCTTGCAAAGAAAGGAATTACTGAGGTTCCTTCGGCACAATATAGCCCTGGTGGTACTGTTATCGGGGCTGCTGTTGAATCTCCTCGCGAATTGGGTGAGATATCTCCATGCCAGCAGGCCATGCATGAGGAGTTGGATATATATTTCCATTTTCCATTTCAAGTCCTTGTAAGGGAGACTGTCGACATGCCCAAAAAACCAAAGAAGCAAAATCAACGAAGGAGGAAGTCCACAGCTAAACACTTCATTAGTAGTGGTAAGTCCTTTGGGTAATCATGAGTCTTAAATCCTGAAAATATTTCTCATTTTACTTGGGATCATAGGGGATTCTTCAATTTCCCATATGAGGTAGAGGACTGACTCTCATTTGAGAACCACGAAGGGTACCGGTGAACAATCACAAGTTCAGGATGATTTGGCTACTCTTGGAGAAGAGCCAACATCTGTTCCCAGTATCCCTCCTATTGCTATTGCAGGAAGAGAAGAACCTTCTTCTGGTAAGTTAACAATGCTTCATAAAATGTTGAATTAAACATCGACTGACTTCCATTATTTAATACTTTAGGTTCAACCCCTACACTCGAGCTTTTGGCAGCCATTGCAACTGACGCCACTATTTTATCTGAAGATGCTGTTTAGGGTCAGAGATCGCAGGACGAAGTTCATCAAGAAGACATACCAAATGCTCCCACTGGTGATATTAACCAGGATTCTGAGATTACATTTGATGAAATTATGGGACTTGACACATCTTTTGAAGATTTTCTAGATCATGTTAACATACCATGTAATTTAGAAGATTATGGACGTGAGTGTTATCCTTTGTCCTATTAAAAATAACTTCTTATTATATGTCTAATCATGATCGGTTCAAATATGCAGCTCTGTCTGAGCAAGCTGCTGAACTACCAATGCCTGAAGGGGGCACAACAAACCCTACTATTGCAGAGACATTAGTGCAAGTGGAGCTGAACCCCATAGATTTTCCTCAAACACACCTTGAAAATCTTATTGAAGCTAGGAAATATGGGGGGGAACCTTCTCAAGTTAATGATCTACCATTTGGTAAGGGATAACAATATTTGCGAATGTACTTAATTTGCAAGACAGTCAATAAACTTTTGTTATTCTTTGAAACTAACCAAATCTTTCAATTGATTAGGCAGGGTCATCAATTTTAGTGGATAGATCTGGAGGTGAAGCCTCAGCTTCCGACCCAACAGGAATTGAAAGTGAAGAAGCACAGGTCAGGGGGGAAGGAGAAGAACAAGGAACTTCCTTAAGTGAATTAATCCCAGATTACATTCCCCCCTATGACAGTGATGCTAAGTCGGATCCAGAATTACAAAAGGCATTCCATTTTTCACGATGCAAGGTATGGAAAAACATATGGAAGATCATATCCAAAGTGCCTTTAGAAGAGCTGTCATCAACGATCCCTCAACTGTCATCCCTATTTTTCATACTGGGACTTAGCGGTTTTGGATATCAAATGATCCATTCCGCAGTGAAGAAAGTAATCTTAAGGAGAGAGAAGGAGAAAAAGTGCCGTGAAGATCTGACTAGGGTGAAGCTGTCAGCCAATATTAGTGAATTTGAGGCTGCGGTATCCCGAGCTGAGGCTAATTATGCTGCCAAGATGAAGGAGATATAGCATAAAGTCAAAGATAAAGTCTTCCAACAAATTCACCTTTTGCAACAGTTAGATTTTGTTACTCGAGAACTTGACCAATTCAATAATTCATTGGAGGGAGCTCAAATGAGTGGTATGAAAGCCACCACAGATGCCAAGAAAGCACTTCATCCGGCTAAAAAGAGTGAAGTTGGTCGAGTGCATGAGCTTCAAGTAGCTGCTGATGAAGCTCAGGATGCTGTACATCAAGTGAATACTTATGTTGACAGTCTTTTGTAATTTCTTAGAAAAGAGAAGAGACTCCAATCTGTGGATGTCCTTCTATTTCTTATGCATCAAATGAAAAACAATCCCATCTTCAATCATTTATGCACCCATTTTCCTTTGCTACCTGCTTTAAATTTTTACCTAATCCAATGGGCCTAGTAAGAATAGTTTGATTTTTACTAGGATTATTATAAATAACCCTACAAACTTTGAATATTTTAATTGCTCAATATTACCTAAATCATGAAAAATGTATGTTTAGTGAGCTGGAACTTGACTTTTTTTAGAGTTCCCTTGTCTTTTGTGGGCAGTTTAAAGTCATGCACGTCGAAAATAAAGAGGATAATGTTTAATGTCGAAATATCTTTGACCGAATGGATTAAAATTGACTCAATTACTTGACAATTTATCTGAAAACGTATTACCACACTCATGTATGAGGAAAAAATGTAAACGATGACTTAAGAAATTTTGAATCTAGTGAATGATATGAAAAAGGGCTAAAAGGCATTAGAATAATTAGTTCCCAAGAATAAAGTTACTATTATTTAACAAACCTGTTAGGGGGTTGAATTATGCAGGGCCACCTAAGGGCATTAGCTGCATAGTCAAATAATGGTATCTTTTGGCTGAAAGGTCTGTTATGTAGACTACTTATGCAAGGCCGCCTAAGGGCACGTGGTACATAGTCGGGAAAAAGAACTCTCAGAAATTTACATTTCTACTGCTAAAAAGCCTGTTGATGTTTAGGGGGATTCAAATTTTCCAAAGCATTGAGTTTTCTATATGGAGAGAGGTACTTGAATATGGAGGAGATATTTCCAATCATGATTGTCCAAGAACTGGATAAATGTCACTCCAACGAACGTCTCACCCAAACATAGGGAACAGAAATATAAACCATAGACTTGAATACTTTCAGATCATGAAAAACAACATGAAACAAATATGTTAAGGATGGATATTTTTTGCGTATCCTTACATATTTTTTATAAGACCAATAATGAAAAAAGAGTTTTTCTTCCCAAGCATGAAGTTACCATTATCTGACAACCCTGTTAGGGGGTTGAATTATGTAGAGCTGCCTATGGGATTTGTCTGCATAGTTAAATAATAGCATGTTTTGGCTGAAAAGTCTATTATGTATACTATTTATGCAAGGCCGCCTAAGGGCACATACTGCATGGTCAAGCAAAAGAACTCTCAAAAATTGGAAATTTTGTGACCAGAAGTCGAGAAAAAGGGTATGAAGATCTGAAAATATTTAATATTAGGATTATGACACATAAAAAATTGGCATTTTCCAATATATGTAGAGATAAACAGATCAATGCTAACCATAATCATGTTCTGGATAGGTCCTGAATTGAAATGTTGGACTTCATTACCTATCCCATAAGTATGGGAATCAAGCCATACATAGTTCTTGAAATGAAGTTTAACATCGTGTGTGATGAAAGTGTAAGAGATTTTAGTTTATGGTCATAGAACTTGGAGCATTATATGAAATACACAGTGTTTGTTTTCACAAGGACTTTTCAGCTAGGGGACTGAAAGTGGAATTTGGGGTTAGGCTCAAAAGACTTGGGGCTAGATTTGAGGGACACTCAAATGTTCCTACGTATCCCATAAGGATGGGAATCAAGCCCACATAGTTCTAGAAATACCCTCTATACAAATTTGGTTCATACATGTGAAGGGTGAAAGGGGACTTTAGTGCAATGATGGTTTAACCCAAGATAAAAGGTTCAGGTATTTCCATGTATGAAAATAGTCTTTGGAATATAACATGATTGAATATCAATGTAAATAATGATTCCCTCTCAGGTGAGGGTATCAATGAATATTTTAGTTTATTGTCAGACATGACAAAAATTTTATATAGTTTAATGTCGTATAGAAAGGAAAAAAGGTGATCCAATTTAAAGATATTGATTCTGGGGGCGGTTTCACGAATTAACATCGTATGAGATGGAGGTGAACCGATGTGAAGAGATTGGTTTTGGGATTGAACCGTGGGAGGTTGCCTATGTACCCATCCTGGAAGGAAAGGATCAAAGTCAGCATAGTTTAATTAAAGAATAAATTAGTTATCAAGTTGTTCTTGGGGTCAACCACCCAAAAAATGGTGTTGGGACTTTCACGTGGTTATTGGCCCAGGGTGAGTGTTATGGTTGAGGTTTTCTCTAAGATCATGTGAGTCATACTCGTTGTGAGAAACAAGAGGTAGAAACAACCTTAACGATGCATAGATTAATTTCATATAGGATATATGAAGAGACTATGCAGTTTAAAGTCTTGCATTTAGGACTTTTGGTGCTGCACAGTTTAGTGTCATGTAGCAGGGACAAAATACAGTTCAACGTCATGTAAGACATATTAAGGGATTCTTGTACATTTTAGTGTCATGTAGTTAGGACGATGGAGAAAATACATTTTAATGTCATGTTGGACAAAAAAAGGGATTGTGCAGTTTAATGTCATGCAGTAAGGACAAAAGAGGACACAATTCGACATCTTGTTGGAAATATTAGGGATTTTTTTCATAGTTTAATGTCATGTTGGACGAAAAAGGGACGATACAGTTTAGCGTCATGTTGGACAATGGTGAGAATAGTTTAAGGTCATATGCATAGACCATTGCTGTATAGTTTAACATCATATAGGATGATGAAAGGGACACAGTTTAATGTCTTGATGGACGAGAGAAATGCCAATAATTTAAGGTCGTATGCATGGAACGTTGGATATGCAGTTTAATGTCTTACTGGACGTAAGGGACTTATGTACAGTTTAACGTCAAGTAGTTAGGACATCATAATTTAATGTCATGTTGGACGTAGGATCCAGTAGTTTAAAGTCGTATGCATGGACTCTTGGTGCGTTTTGTGTTCATACAAAATATTTCTTCCAAAATCCGGCATTGGTTGGAGTAGTGATGAGTTCTCCATCCATTGAAATTAAAGAATAAGCTTCATTGGATTAGAATTTATGTATTGAATAAGGTCCTTCCCATTTTAGATCAAGATTGGAAGGTTTCTTTTCTGGTATAATTAGAGTTCTGAGAACTAATACCAATTCTCTGTGAACAAATGAATGACGACAAAATTTTTTGTTGAAAGCTCATGCTATTTGATTATGATAGACTTTCAAATGGTGCAAGGTGCACAAACTTTTCTCATCTATCCATTCCAATTCATCCAGTCTCTTTTGAGATTCTTCATCTGTAGATGACTGATCAAAAATGGATACTCTGTGCGAAGGTAATTGAATTTCAATGGGGAAGACTGCTTCTGTTCCATATACCAATGAATATGGATTTTACCGCGTTGCAGTGTGGGTGGGGGTCCGATAAGCCCATAAAGCATGAAAGAGTTTATCAGGCCATAGTTTCTTATCTATATCCACCATCTTTTGCAGTATGTTTGAAAGAGTCTTGTTGAAGGCTTCTATCTGGCCATTGGCCGCTGCATGATACCGAGATGAATGATATTATTTGATGTTGTTTTCTTGATACAACTTCCTCACCTCGGATGAACAGAAGTTGGTGCCATTTTCAGTCAATAGGGTATGAGGGACACCAAATCTGGTAATGATGTTAGACATGATGAAGCTAACAATGCATTTATAACTGACATCTTTGAGGGGTATTGCCTCCGCCCATTTGGAAAAGAAGTCAGTAGTAGTAAGATTATACTTAAACTGCTTGGCTGTAGCTGAAGGATAAGGTCTAACCACATCCATTCACCATGTTGAAAATGGCCACGAGTATTTAGCTGTATAAAGAAACTCTGGGGGATGATGAATGAATTTGGAATGTACTTGGCATGAATGAAACTTCTTTGTGAAATCAACACAATCTTGTATCATTGAAGGCCAAAAGTATCCAAGCCTTCGAATTTGATCAGATAGTCTATGTCCAGACTGGTGGGCACCACAGACTCCTGCATGCACTTCCTTCCTGAAAACCATTGTCTATTCACCAATAATGCATTTGAAGAGAACTCCATCAAAACCACGTTTGTAGAGAACTTTCTCTTTGTGATTTGGGCTATCATAAAGAGTAAAATTGACCACACATCACCAGATTTGTTCTTTCCTGGGTCTATCAGGTGGAAGTGTTCCATTTTGAAGGTATTCCATGATAAGTGTCATCCATCCCGTAGTATGACCATATGGTTTAGAGATGGGACTAATTTCATTGATTTCCTCTGTTCTGATTTGATCATAAGGTGAAATTTTACGACAGTGGCCAATACTGATGGTTGTCTCATCCCAATTTGGATCTGCCAGAGCTATGGCTATATTAGCCAGTGCATCATCTTGGGCATTTTTTGACTGTGGGACATAAGAAATTTTCGGTTCTAAAGGGAATTCCGCCATTAACTCTCTGACATAATCATACAAAGGGATTAGTTCTTCTTTTCTGATGGCATAATCCCCATTAATTTGTTTGATTACCAGGTTTTAATCACCTTTCACCTTTAAGTGATTCACTTTTTCATGAAGTGCCAACTCCAAGCCTACAATGAGAGCTTGGTATTCCGCTTAATTTTTTGTACCGCCTCCCAACAATGAAAACGAATAGGGTAACACCACCTTTTCTAGAGAAATGATTACAATTCATAATCCAACTTTGTTGAATTTTGGATTTCCCATTTCCCTCCCTATTGGACTTTTGGAAGCACCGTCAGTGTACATTTCCCATGTTTGAAGACATTCTTGAATAGAGAAGACTTACTCCACTGGGAGTTCAATATCTGAAGATGCGTCTTCCACTGAAGGGTGTTCAGCAAGGAAATTAGCTATAGTTTGGCCCTTTATAGCCTTCTGAGACACATACTGAATGTCAAATTTCTGCAGAATAACTTCCCACCTTGACAAACTTCATGTAAGCATTGGACGACTACAGATGAATTTGAGCAGGTTATTACGAGATACCAATTGGACCTCGTGATGTTGCAAGTAGTGTCTGAACTTCTGAACTGCAAAGATTAATGCTAGCCAGTACTTCTCAATACTTGAATATTGAGAATCTGCTTCAAGAATAGTCCAACTGAGATAGTAGAGGCTGTTTTCATTCCCATCATAATTCTTTTGAGAAATAAAGGCACCCAATGATCTCTCTAGAGCTGTCAGATATAGGATAAGTGGTCTTCCTTCAACAAGTGGAATTAACACTGGTGGGATCAAGAGATACTTCTTGAGAATATCGAATGCTTCTTGACATTCTTCAGTCCACTGGTAAGTGACTCCCTTCTTCATCAATTTGGTGAAGGGTAAACTTTTTCCTGCCAAATTGGAGATGAAACGTCGAATATAGGCTAAGTGTCCTTGAAGTCCTCTCAATTCATTCAAATTTTAAGGAGGTAACATACAAATGATTGACTTTTTTTTCTCAGGATTGACTTCGATACCACGATGGCATACAACAATGCCAAAAAATTTCCTACAGTTACCCCAAAAGCACATTTTAAGGGGTTCATCTTCAAATTATGTTGCCGAAGGTTGTGAAATATGACTTCCAAATCATTCAAATTATTATAAAGTTGTTTGTATTTCACCACCAAATCATCCACATAGCATTCAACAAATTTCCCTAAAAAGGGTTTGAAGATACGATGCATGGCACGATGATATGTTGCACCTACATTCCTTAGGACAAAGGGCATTACCCGATAGAAGAACACGCCCTGAGGGGCCCTGAAGACTGTATATTCTTCATCTTTTGGAGACATTTGGATTTGATTACATTCGGAATATCCATCCATGAAGGAAAGTTCTTCATAGCCAGCTGTTGCATCAATCAATGGTTCTGTAATCGGTACTGGGAAATCATCCTTAGGAAAATGTCGATTATGATCTCTGAAATAAATGAAAACTCTAATTTGACCATTATTCTTTTTCACTAGGACAATATTAGCCAACCATTTGGGATATTGAACTTCTATGACAAATTTAGCTTTGATAAGATTCTCCACTTCAGCCTCAATTTTGGAAGCATAGGTTGGGTGTGTTCTTTTAGCAGCTTCTTTGAATCCTAGATGTTCTTCTGGAAAACCCAAATGATGAGCGGCAACATCAGGGTCAAGCCCTGACATATTTTTTTAGTTCCAAGAAAATATATCTCGATTTTGCTTTAAAAAGAAAATATACATCTCTTTATCTTCAAGAGTCATAGCCGCACTAATTAAAGTGGGGCATGGATCTTCTTTTGTACCCAGATTTATTTCTCTGAGTTCATCCATGGTGGTAGAGATACCCTCTTCAAATGCTGGAGGAGCATCCCTGAGATCTTCCTCCTCTTCTTCAACATGAGTTATTTCTTCTGTTTCTAATTGCATAGTAGATGATGAAGTAGAATTTTCATGATCAAAATAGATATTAAAATTTGAACATCTTGAAGAAGAAGCTTCCATTTCTGACCCAATTGATGATGAAGGGTATTCCTTGTGTAATAAAGAGGAGATGATGGATTGAGATTCGACATCATTGTTCACCTCTAACATTGCTATAATTTCTTTTGGCCTGGTTGGAAAAATATATACTTTCTGTATTTCAGCAGATGAAATAAAGACATCCCCATTTGGGCTTTCATCACTGCTTCGTGGGTCAGCACTTTCTCCCATGCTATCTGGCTTGATTGCTGTAATTGACATTATGGAAGTTTCCATAAGAGTATTTTGATTCGGGTTTATCCTGTCAATTTGACTGATAGGAAATACATAATTTTTACTCACATGTGCTAATGGGTTTACTGGAATCTTTTCCAAACCATATGGAGCATTAACTTTGGTAATATCCTTTGTTGTAGATTCATCCTTTCCCTTAATGTGGAAGAATTTCGCCTCAATGTATTGATATTCAATGTCTTGAACGGGGCCTTATCATTATACAATGTCCCAACTTGACCATTGATACAATATTTGAGACATTGATGGTATGATGAAGGGATAGCTTCATGTTGATGTAGCCAGGGTCTTCTAAGAAAGATGTTGAAGGCTAAGTCTTGATCAACAATCATGAAATCTGAATTGGATACAAGATCTCCAAACTGAGTTCTGAGTGTAATATCACCCAGTGGTTCTTGTTCATTTTTATCATATCCTTGTAACATCATAGTAGAAGAAGATAAATTAGATTCCGTGAGGCCCAATCGACGAAGTGTATGAATGGGTATGAGGTTGACTCATGAACCATTATCAATGAAAGATCTTCGGATGTCTACACCATTGACCTTGCCAGATAAGTAAAAAGGTATAATATGTCAATGCACGACATCATCTTCATCTTCATTAGTAAAAGATATCACTTCATGGAATTCTGTAGGATTATTCTCTATATGGTAGACTTCAGCTGCAGCAATTTTGGTTTCAAATTCCTGAGGAATTGACAAAGCCTCGATGAGTGCCTCCCGAAGATCCTTTGATAAATTCAAAACATCCATAATTGACAACTTGGCCGGTATTTGGGCCAAGTGTTTCAATACATCATACTTTTCATCCAAAGGTCTGTATTTCCCAACAGGAACATGTGGGTTAGCAGGTGCCTTGGAAGTTGGTGCTTTGGATGTTGATGCATCTTGTACCAGGATAGGAGTTAGTAATACACCTGGATTTGGAAAATTAGACCGATTAGGTCTATTTACTTGCTGATAAGAAGAAGGTGGAACCTCCAACTGATCTTCCAGAATAACTGTGCCAAGGCTAAATCTGCCTTGTGTAGAAGAACTTGCTTGTTCTTGTTGAGCTCGTTGAAGAGCTCTACCCCAAGTTTCTGCCGCATACATAGTTCTAGTAGGGGTAGAATTGGAATAGTGTCCTCTGAAAGATCCACGTCTTCCCCTATACCATGAGCCTCTGGAATTTTCTCTAATTCCTCTATTTTCTACAGGGAATTCAGGCTCATCGAAATCGAAACTACAACTGGCATAAGGATCTATTAAGTGAATCATATTAACAAAACCGAAGATCAAATCTTCATCTGATGAAGACTCTGCCTGATTAGCCTGTTTACGCTGTGCTGTTTGGTGGGGCGGTGCCCGTGGATTTGAAAAAGATGGCATGAAATCTGCCAAAGTCAAAGACAACTTAGGCTTTGACACATACTCATCTTCTTCTGATTCTTCTTCTTTCTTATAATTAGGCTGCCCTTTTGTAGATTTCCCCTCTGATGAAGAGGATTTTTCTGCGTCATTCATAGAAGAAGGCACAATAGGTTTCTTCAATTGTGTTCGCAATATTGCATGAGTTCGCTTGATCGTTTTTCTGACAATCCAATCATTATATTTTTGCGAATTTTTGTTCTTGACTTCTTGCCACTCGCCCTCCTCCTCTGGATCTGTATTAGTAACACATGCTACCTGAGCTGAATAACCTTTCGGTTTGACTTGTCCCAAGTTGACAATGATTTGTAGGAGGTCCTTAAATACAAAACACTCTTAAATGGGATGCCCCAACATCTGATGAAATGGTCAATAGTTGGGACGGTATTCATCTCCTTCCTTTTTTGGCCTCTTGGGCCTTGGAAATTGAACCAAATTATTTTCCAGAGCCGAAATGAAGTAACCAGGAACTTGTTCATTTCGGAAAGAGTAAACTTTGATCTTTAGATACTAAAATTGTTTATGTCTTTGATCTCTTTTATCATCTTGATGAAACGACCTCTATTGCTGATGCTCAGGAGGTGGAGCCCTTTGAGAAGATGAAGGTTTTGAAGTAGAAGCAGGTACAGGTTCTTGTTTAAGAATAACTATAGCAGTCTCTGCTTTACCCATTCTCCTTCCTCGAGCTGATGGAATTAAATGAGCTTTATCATTAGTCTTCATAAGAGAATATTCAATCTGTTGATCGATTGAATTAAGGTCTCAAAACCCTCCTATGTATTTCATAGGGATCAGCGGTGTGCGCAACTCATTATGTAAATTTTCCACACAAATTGGCAACAATTACTCTTGAGGGAGTTCTATGCTCAGGGAATAGGTTAATCCCTTCCATCGAGAAATGAAATATGATACCCTTTCATTCTCCATTTTCTTACAGTTTGTAAGATCAAAAATTGTTTTCTTCAGCAATGTTGAGCTGAACTGAAGAAGGAATCATTGACGGAGATCCTCCCATCCGGTAATTGACCGGGATTACAAGCTTGTGTACCAGAAAAAAGCAGGTCCTTGTAATAACTGTACAAAAAACCTGATCTTAACTGCTTATTTTTGCTGAAGTGTTCCCATCATAGGATCGCAATGAGAAACAAAATGTGTTAAGTGTTGTTATGGGTCTCCCGAACCATTAAAGATTGGGAATGTGGTACTTGCAAAATTTTATGGGGGACGAATTGCATCAACCCATTCAGGATAAGATCTCTTTTCTGGATGAATGTGAGAAGGATTTACCTCCACATCTTCCAACCAAGCTATTAATGACTCAATAGTAGTTACTAACTTTTGAGAAACATTTGGTTGAGCTTGGACCTGAATAGGTGCAATGACTGGAGCTTGGACAAATGTGGTGGCTGGTGCTGCAACTGATGGGAGCACCACCAATTGTTGTTGCAGTTGACCCGTAGGATTAAACCTGTGAGAGTGTACTGATAGAGGATGATATTCTTGATCCATCTCAGTAGTCACAACAAATTCCCTTGGCTAACTGACACCAGCATGCTTAGGAGGAAGACTATCTTGAAGTAGTTCAGCCTTCATCCTCCTTAATTACTTCATTTCTTTCTCTTGTTGTGCAAATCTTTTCTCTAGTGAGAGAGATTGGCATTCTCTAGAGGAAGGGTATGTAACCTGAATCTTTTCTTTCCCCTTATTGGACACCTTTTGGAGAGGGGGAAGCGGGTTAGTTGAAGGATTACCTAGGTTCTGAGTAAGCCTTTGATTTCTTGTACGCACACCTTCATTTGTGTCTGTGCGTACAACTTCTTGAGCAGAAACCTCTTCGTATGATCCCTCTGAATGAGCCTCATCTGGTGGATTAGAAACAATGGCATTGATGACATTAACTTATGCATAATGCATTGCATCTCTTCTATCGAAATTTCTGGGATATTGTCTTCTTCCATGTCCCTGATGAGAGACTACCTTTTGTTGATTCGATCCCTCAGGAACTTCTTGAAGAACTATAATTTGGAGGGAATCTCCTGATAATTTGGCTCTTCGTTCCTATTGAGAGAAACTTCCATAAATGAGAGAAGAATGAATTTCTCTGAGGAAGAGATTGAGGATTTGAAAAAGTCCCCAGTCCGGTGGACTGGGGCTGTCCCTGCTCAACTCCTCGAATCCTATTTGTTGATTCCGAGGGTTGAGTTAAAAGAGTCCCCTATCTGGAAAGCTAGGGTGGCTCTTGAGATGATATATCTGAGACTTTCTTGAAATCTCTCCTGATCTTTCGGACCTTAGTCCAGAAATTAGCTGTATGCATCAACCTACATTTACTTTTATCACACGGCTTGAAAGACCATTGGATGATTTCTGAAGCTTCTATCACTTGGTGATGTGCTTGCTCCAAACGAGAGGTCTGTTCAATAATCTTGTTTTCTTGATTAATGAATAATTCAAAAACTTTTTCTTGTTATTTTTGATTTTGAGAGGAATAGTTGAAGCCTGTTCTTGGGTATGATTTTGAATACAAACAAAACCGATTGACTGTGGCCGGCCATGGGCAATAACATTGCATGTGACCATTTTCGGCGGGCTTTGCTGACTGGAGAATACAGTGAAATGTAGTGCTCCATGAAAACCCCGTACCCTGATATGAATACCATATAGGGAATTGGAAATTAACTGGCGCAATCTTCTTAGTGTGCCAAGGCATGAACGCTGAAGGGCTCACTGCTGCTTTTCAGCCTTCGGGTATCGAGAAACTGGGAGAGATTCCAAATCAATTTGGTTTTGTAACCCTTCTATTATCTTGACATTATTTTCATATTCATCATAAGATAATATTTTATTTTTCAACTGAAAAAGAGTTTTCCATATGTTGAGACGAATATCATGAATTCCATCTTCCATCAACATCTCTGAAATTTCATACTGAAATTCAGCCAGAGGCCAAAACATGACTGTCACTTCACCTTTTGCCAGTTGTTTTCTCATATTTAGTACTTCCTCTTTATAATTAAATGAGGATTATTCTACCTGATTAGACTAGAGCTGGTTATTCCTTGTTGCTTCATCTGATTCAACAAGATCGGTAGATAATTCACTGATCAAACTAGAAGATGAACGCTCCAGGGGTGGTTCAAAGAACGACCTACACCCCAGGCTACCTTCTGATTCAGAAAGTGTTTCACCTGATAATGGTAAAGAATCAAACATGACTGTCTTCACATTTTTAAGTGCCTCAAGATAAGAGGGCTTTCTCATCACTACATTATCTGTTGAAGAATTTTCCAAGCAATGTGAATCACTACTGCGGAGAGGACTTTTGCAGCTAAATTCATCATCATAGGGAGTACCACTATGGTGGGTTACAACAAAAGATGAAACATTTTGCTCCTTGGTCTTCTGACCACACAGAGGGTTCTTGTGGCTCTCATCTGAAGACGAAACTTCGAGATCGACTGAATTCTCATGAAGCAAACCTTCATGAGGAAGTATCTGATGCAGATCTTCGGAATTAATGTTCCCACTACTGGGAACATAGGGAGTAGAATCTTGAATTCCAACAGATAATTATATGAGGGCTTCAAGAACCCCAACATCGAGTAAGGCCTTGTCACAGAAAGGCCATTGATTTCTTGACTATGCTCGGTGGGCCTTTTTCTTGGATGCCTTCTTACTCAATTTGGCAACTGTATGTGCCTGCCGAGGAGAAATGATCAGGTTAGGCTGATTATCTTCTCTCAAACCAGGTGTATGTTCCTGACTTGGTTGTCTGTATGATATGGGGGAGTACGCCCCACAACCCTCTTGGACTAGAACAAATGTGTGTGTCTATTTTGGAGTGAACTCTTGATGTTTCACTCCACTGGTAGGGATAGATTTATGTGTCTTTCCCTGAGATACTATTGAAGATGTTATAATATCCTGGCAGGAATCCGGAATATGACCAGGGATTATCTTCTGCTCTCTCACCATTGAAAGAATATGCATGGTGACTTCAACTGCCGGAACGGGGATATACATCAATTACATGCTTGGAGTAGGTGTATGTGCCTGCTCCTGTCCTCCTTTTTGTGTTAGTGAATCCTGAAAGTACTCAAGTGTGGGGGAAAAGAGTTGAGTCTACCTCCTTTTTGTCACCGGAGCTTTCCGACCGACTTCTCCAAATGCTACTAAACGAGACTATTGGTTGGATTGATCAAAACTAGTAGGTGTATGTGCATGCTGATTGCACTCCATCGAACGTGGTTGACAAGATTCCTTCAATACTGACAGACGAGGCTACTGGTAGGATTGATGAGTGTAAGAAGGTGTATGTACCTGTTTACCAGTTGTCAACACATTGGTTTGGCAGGATCCATCACATGTCTTCAGACGAGCCTGCTGACTAGACGATGATTTATAAATAGGTGTATGTTCCTGTCTATAGTACTCTATCGGAATTGCCTGGTGGGATTGGCGTGATGCTGCCAGACGAGTCTGCTGGACAGCTGAATTAAAACGGATGTGTGTGTGTGCCCGCTCGTTGCTTGCCACCAAGTTAGGTTGGTGGACTTCTCCGGAGATGGCAGAAATGAGATCCTACTCACTGTTAACCGGATTTCACCTCTGGGGGTTCGTCTTTCCTACTTGGATTCGAGGAACCTGAGCCGAATACCTAGAAATGATACCCTCATCATGTTGAGGGCGCACTGTCGCACGAGTCTGGTGGCGATTGTTGATGGGAGCCCTCGGGAAGGACTATTTTCTCTTTGAATTTAGGCCTTGAGGGACCTGCTCATTCACCACCCCAGAATATGGGAGTGAATGGTGATTTTGTTCTGGGGATAACGACCCGAAACGGTTGGAGACGATGGTTGGAACCACATGCTTCTTGATCACTGGTCGTCGCTGTCCAGATGACCATGTTGAATTATTGACTTGGAGGGCTTGTGAAGTGGCCTCTAGAGTCAGAATAGTACCATTTTGACGGTACTCCTTAACAATCACATTTGATACCCAGTGTTGAAGATCCTGAGTAGGTGATGTCGTCCTCAGAGCGGACGATGATCCAGCAGGAGTAGCAGTAGAGGAATTTACAGTAGAGGTTTTCATAGCAGAGGCATTCACAAAAGTGAACTTAATAAAATCCATTCTTTTAATGAAGAAGATATTGTAAGGGAGTGCCTGTTTGAAATAACAAACATAATCAAGATAAATTTGGCTGCTACATATTTTGGATGAGTACATATGTTATTGATTGTTCTGTTGGCCCTCTCATTGAGTTTTAAATAGGGGCCTAACAAATAAGTAAAACATCAATTTAACTTGGTTATGGATTCACGTCGGTTTCACCATTTTTTGTTTCCTTGGGAATTGGGAATGGCCTCATTGATTGAAGGTTAAAACATTCCAATTGGTATCTAACGAGTTTGTTCGTGGAACCGGAAACAACCAATGATTCCATATCCATTTGACCTACTTTCCAAAGGTAGGCACTCATTAGTTGTGGACTGATGAGGCTTAGGAATTTTCATTGGTCGAGAGGATGGGAGGTCGGACTCATCACACCTTTTTGAGGGGAATTATTGTACACTCCAGGACTCTCTTTATATATTTAAGTTATGTTCGTGAATCCTTATTACATTACCAAGTATAAAATGAGTTTTTCTTTAGATCTGACAATCAATGATTAGATATGTAGGAGATTTAGAGAATCTTTTATATGTATTAGAGGTTTTTCATTGATAGAGAATCATCTTTATTTATTAGATATTCTTAGTCAATGGTATCCTTCAATACATTAAAGTCTCTTGGTCATTATGATGACCATAATAGTTTTAAAGCCACTCAGTGGGGAATTTGATGTTTATTGTCTTTCAGAAGGACATGGATTATTTCAGAGTTGGGATCATACCCGCAGATGGGCTATCTATGTATCCTTTGTTTAGAAAAGGAATCAGAACCCATGCAGTTCGAGTAAAGGAGTATGATGTTTAGGTATGATTGATGGCTCAAAGAAAGATGTCATAATTACTTTTTCACTCTAAGCTCACGTGAGTCATGCTCGGTGTGAGAAACAAGAGGTATTAGTAAAACCAGACAATTTTTCCATCATAAGAAATGATGTGGGGATTATGTATGTATAACTACCCAAACAGATGAAGATTAGAATTTACTTCAAGGAAGAAACCTGGGAACAAGGTCCATAAATGTATATGTATTTTATGGAGATTTGGATACTCTAACTTGGGGAATACTCTTGAGGAAGATGCCCAAATTAAGAGGGGATTTATTATTGGGTTTTACTCCTAAGAAGGAAGCCCAAATCAAAAGTAAATTAAGACTGGTTAAGAGAAATTATGATTGGGGCTTACTCCTGAGAAGGAGGCCCAGGTTAAAGGGATTTAAAAAATTATGGGACTTGGGGCTTACTCATAAACAGTATTCCCATATTTGAGACTAGGGATTACTCCTGAAAAGGAATCCCAGGTTAAGAGAATTATGGTTGGGGATTACTTTGGAAAAGAAAGCCTAAACATAGAAAATTATGACTCGAGATTACTCCTAAGGAGGATGCCCAGGTTAGGGGACTTGTGATTTGGTTTTACTCCGGAAAAGGAATCCCAAATCAAAAGGAATTATGAATGGGGCTTACTCTTAAGGAGGATGCCCAGATTAGGGGACTTGAGGCTTACTCTTAAGGAGGATGCCCATATTTGAGACTGGGTCTTTCTCTTAAAAAGGAAGCCCATGTTAATAAACTTGGGGTTTACTCCTAAGGAGGATGCCTAGATTAATGAGAACTTGTACTGGGGATTACTTCTGAAAAGGAGGCCCAGGTTAAGGATTCTATCATCTTTAAAGGTTGGGGTTGAATGAATGAAATCTCTAACCATAGTGATAAAAAGATATGTAAATCACTAGGTTTTAAGAGACGTTCCACAAAATTCCTTTCAGATAAAGAAGCCAACAAGGAAATCATGCCATGAATGGATTTGGAGAGAGTTGTGAAGGATTAATCTTGAAGAGGAGAGGTGGATAGGCATAAGAGAGGTGAAATAGGTAGGATAGGGCACCCCAAAAGAAAGGGGCGTGCAAGTCCTAGTGGGCGTGCAAGTACTGCGTGGGTGCGCAAGTCCTGGTCGCGCAAGTATACTTGTGCGACACATGGGTACTTGAACAACGATCAATATTTAGGTTAGAACTTGGGCGAGGCATGGCTCAAGCTTTTTATACCAACCCTAGAGACTTCTAGAAGAGAGGTGCGCAAGTTATGTGGAAGGGGTAAGGCGGAACAAAAGTGTTGCCATTTCCCTTAAGGGCTGTCCACCTAGACGCACAAGTGTTGATGAGTTTCAAAACTCAGGCCTTCCTCCCCCTCTTTAGATCTTCCCCTCTAGGTAAGAAACTACCTTAGAAGTGTTCAGAAGCTTTGAGAAGAGAATAGGGTGTCGGGAGATCAAATATGAGGTTCTGGAATTTTTCAGTCCTCAAAATGGGGGGCCCACAGGGGGTATTTATAGGCTGGAGAAGACCCTGGGTGAATTTCAAAGAAGGCGTTCAAGTCACTTGCGTGACCAATGGGCGGCACACAAGTATACTTGCGTGACCTCGGTGGAACTTGCGTGACCCAAGTGCATTTGAATCTTGGTTCATGCCTTTGTCAATTTTTGATGTTTCTTCAAAGGATGAATCACTTTAGGTTCAAGGTATTTCCCTTTTCATTCTTTTAGACTCTATGATGGAAAGGAGCGTCAACAGACCCTGAGAAAGAAACTTCAAGTCTTCTGAAAAATCTGCATGAGTAGCAGTTCTCATGATCTAAAAAAATAAATATACATTATTATATTTACAAAATATAAATGTCAACTTAATATCTATATTTATTTCATTATTTATGAACATGCATGCTGTGTCAACCATTCTAAAGGATATTTATTAATAGATTTTGTTATATCTTTATCATTTATTGTTCAGCCTCTCATTCATCTCTTCGTTTATATTCTAAAATCTTGAAAAAATGTATCTAAAATATTACTATTCAGCAGCACATATCTATGTGACTTTAACAATTCAATTTCTATAAGTGTAACATTTTAGATCCTCCCAACTGATCTCCTAATAACAAGAAATATTTTTGAGTAACCATGTTTTTGAGATTCATTTGATTTTTCCTCAACATGTCCAACTCAATTAAATATTGTCTCAATATCATCCAGGTATCTACGAAAAAAGATAAGACACTCCTATTCCAAATATCCTTTAGAAATAAAGGCTTTCGGTTGATATTTACTTCTCACAAATTATTTCAACTTCCCAAGATATTTTTGAAATAAAAAAACATAATTCTGTCTTTATTTAAGTTCCAATAATTTTTTATATTACTAAAAAACATATAAATAAAGTATCTCTAAAAAGGATACAACCATTGAAAATGTACGATTCCTCCTAATTTATTTTCCTCAACCAACTGCACAGTTAAATGCATCATGAAAGTAAAAAATGATTAAGGAAAGATCATCTCTATTGTAGAATGTGTCAATAGAATTCCCTCTTGAAGGTTTTCAAGATCAAATAGATTTAGATATTTCTCACATAGATTTCAAAAAAATTTCCAGAATTGTAGTAAAATAGTTGTAAAATATTGAGGTAATAATGTACACAATGCCAATTATATTAACTGCTGTAAAAAAATATGAATCTTGAATTTTCAATCCATATAACATACGATGATTTATGTCAACACACCTCGATAATTTACTTGAATACCCATCAGATACCTTCACATGTTTTATAATTAGAAGGAATTTATCTTTATCCTTTTTTTCATTGAAAAAATTTATGGAGCATACTTTTCCTTCTCTTATGCCATTGATCAAGATTTATGTTCATTTCTTGTATGTATTTCTGAGCATTGAGATGATAATTTGACTTTACATGATCATTAAGCAATGAGAAGTTCACATTATCACAAAAATTTTCTCAATATGCATCACATCAAGGTTTTGCTACCTAAAATTAAATTCCCAATATGGAAGTTTAAAGAATATGCTTTTTTTCATCCATTTTTGCATTCTGATTTCACTTAACGATGCACTTCGAACTCATTTTCAAATATCATTTAAATGATTCACCTTCCCAAATTCGGTTTCCATATTTCCAATTTGTTCCAATATTTTAGAACCAGTTAACAACTTTGGAGGTGATCTACGATCAATAAACCATTGAATTTTGACTTGTTCTGCCGAAATCTATGAGATGGATCGAGAAATATTCGATGGAATATGAAGCACCATTTTATACTATGAGGTTGTCTGTTGGGATCAAAATCAAAGTTACAAATAGAAAAATCCAAACCCATATATGTGTTCCAACGAAATAAATTCTCAAGTCTAGGGATGTCACAAATTTTCCACATTAAATCATCTTGAATTTTAACACTGTTTTAGAAGAAGAATCATATGTCTCAACATCATTGTTCCATAACTCTTGTAATTATTCAACTAAATAATGAAAGTATACATTAATATCACTTCCAGGCACTTGTTTTCTTATAATAACCATCAAAATGATAAATTAATTTTGTTGTATACACATCCACAAAGGCAGATTGTAAGGGATCCAAATAACTTCCCAATGCTACAACCGGTACTCAAAGTCCCAAATGGGTTAAATCTATCAGAAACTAATACCTATAAAAAATTCATAGGATCAGATGGGAAATCAGGATGTAATAAATCAAATGTCTTCCACAATTTTTAATCTTGTGGATATCTCATTAACCCATCATTGTTATTATGTAAAGAATTCTAATTCATCTGTTCAGTAGTTTTTGATGTTATAAATAATTTTTTCAATAAGGATTTAATGGGAATTAACATAAAACCTTTGAAGATATGTTTCTTTTCATATTCTTTATGGTATTATGATTATTCATACTTCCAACATCACCCATTGACTACCATATATAGGAGGAACATTTTTTGCAATCATGTCTGCTTAAATCCTCTCACCAATAAAGCATACAATCATTTTGACACACATGTATTTTTGTATCATTCAGACCAAACTTTTTAACAAATTTTTACATATCATAAAAATACTTGGGGATGTTTTATTCAAGAAATTAATGACATAATAATTACAATATAATAGACATCACCTAATTTATAATTCCAGACAAGCATTTGATATGGTACCAATTCTGTTGAAAAGAATGTTTTGAATATTTCAGACATCCACTATACAACTCTTGATTTACGATATCTAATAAACCATAGAATACATTTTCCTAAGTGAAGTTTTCTCTTTCATTAGTCTCCATAGAATCAAGAGGTGGATCCAATGATATGTTACAATCTTGATCTAGTTGGACAATAGTCTCGAAAACATCACTTGTCACATTTCTATTTGAAGCACCCTAAACAGATTGTTCTGATATTTTTTTATGTTGATTTTGGTGTCTTCCAATACCTAATAAATCATTTATAAGTGTTTTTATTTAATTTTCCATTGTTTATGTTGCTTGGAGATCATTTTGTGGATTGACATCCATGCTCAACCTTTTTGTAACAAACGATTATCCATTCCAAATACAACATAAATATTGAGGAGGGAATTGCTTCAATATGAAGTGTTCATAAAAATCATCTCAATTAAAACATCTTCAAAATTTACATTTAGGACATGGAAATATTATTCTCCCATTAATGGATCGATTGGAATTTTCAAAGTCAAGAAACTCCTCCAAACCCTTAGCATACTGAGGTGTGTTCCTCGATAATGTGATCAAGCTTTTATCCATATATATCTCAATGTACCTATATAAATTTAAAAATAATTAAAACATATTACTATTACAAAATTGTAAAAGAAATTCATATATATAGTTTTAAAAAATATGAATATATTAAATAAGGTTTTCCTATATAAATAAATAAATAAATAAATTCCATATATAAGGTGATGTATTAAAATTATATTTTCCATATTTCATGATGGATTAAAAAATATATAAGATAGTCTAATGATAATTAGTGGAAATATAATTTCATCTATCTCTATGTCATAGTAAAAGTGTTTTGTTTTAAGATGATTCCATGGCCGTTTATTTGAAAAAGTAAAATGCATAACATCATGTACATTAATTAAGTTTTTACTATATGGGACATAATGACCATTAATTATGAATAACATATAGGATTTTCATATATAGAGACACCAAAAAATAATATAAAGTATCATTTCCATAAATTAAAATTAGAAATAAAAAACATCATGTCTGTATTTTCTAAGTGACTGTTAATTAATGTCATGTTTTTAAATTAATAATAAAAATAAGTAATGTCACGTACATTATATATGTCATGAAGGATTTTATCACATCCCTTCCAAACTACATTCATGGATAAAAAATAACACTCAATCAATTATTCAATTTATTAAAGAATTTAGGCCATATAGTTTCTAAACAATATGAAAGGACATGGTGTATATTCTATTAAACTACATCATTTTATTGACTCAGATTATCAAATTTCATAAGCTAAATCGAATCCTAAAATAACTTAGTGGTGCTTTGGTCATATCGGGAAAACAAGTCCGTAAAGAATGTAGTGAAAATGACCCATGGGGTGGACTCGTTGAGTTAATCAACCTCCATCCAGATATCAAGTTCTTTTATCATGTCTAGAATATAAATCTAACAATTAATTTTGGGGTTTTTCTATTTTATGAGAAACGTAGAGAATGTATGTAATATGGAACATGCAAAAATTAATATAAAAACCAAAAAAAAATATGTAAATGTATGATACCAACAACCTAATACCAATAGATGAATCTTTTATACTCTATTTATTTAACATTGAAAATAATTTTCAATATTTAATAGATGGATATGACCATAGGAGTCATTTCCCTCTTTATTTTAAATTAAAATGAACAAGTTAAAAAATGATATGCCACTAATAAAATCCATAAATAAATAAATATGAAATTCAAATTGATGAATTTAATGTCATACATAACTAAAACAATTATATTTTACCAAAATAAATCACTGAAAATTTCAAAGAACTCAAAAATATTTTGAAAATTAATAAATTTATATGTTCAATACAAAATGTTTTCACAAATAATGACCTATTTGAGTACTAGTATATGTGAATTGTTTTTTTTGAGAAATATAATTTCAAAAAAACTGATGAAATGTAACCATGAGCATATAAATCAAACACGTGACTAATAACACATAAATTTTTTTATTAATTACATGTATTATATAAACAATATACGAAAAAAACACACACACACACAGATATATATATATATATATGAATATTAATGTAACTCTGTGTGAAAGAGAAAAGCATTTACTCCATAAAGAAGTTCCATCAAACAATGTAATAATTCAAAATGTATTCCAATAAAAAAAAAAGATTTTAATTTAAATAAAAAATATCTAAATTTAATTATAAATAAACCAAAACTAGTCATTAATGATATAAAATATTGAAATCCTGTATAAAAAACAAAATTGTTTCTTGAAATGGAAAATAAATTATTTTATCTTGGTAAATACTATGAATAAACTAAAAGATAAACTATTATCAATATTTTTTTCAATCCTATAATATAGAAATCAACCAACTATAATATGAAGTCATTATCAAGAAAAACTAATACTATTTAATGAATTATACAAATTATATGAATATGTGTCTAACCATTTTACAATTATTTGTAATATTCTCACCCATTTCTATAATAATACCTCTCAATTAATATCTTTTCCTATTACCCATTAATATTCATTATATAATAAAAATCTCACCAAATAAATTCCAAAAGAAAATTATACTCTCATAATCATAACAAGAACTCAAAATTCACAATAAAAATAAAACTATAGGGTGATCTTGATAAGAATTTGTTAAGGATTCATGTTGAGTGAAGAAAAAAAGAGTATCAAATCCTACCTAGTAGAGAAAGGCATAGTGAGGGATCATGAGACGTGGGGTGGTGATGGTTAGAGGGGAATGGATATGAAAGGTGAGGGGTAGAGATTAGTATTAATGTCAAAAACGAGGATGGCTTGGTGATGGTTGGCAGAGATTGACGATATGAGGGAGTAGGTCTTCGCAGGTGTCACAGGGTTGGGGGTCGGCTATGTTGGTGGAGGGGGAGAGTCAACTGCTAAAAAATGTAATTATTTAGTGGTGATTCATAAAAAACCATCACATATTTTTTAATAAATATATTAGTGACATTTTACTAAAACACCGCTAACAAACCACCCCTAAATACTCAGTTTGTTGTAGTGTTTCCTTACAAATGTTCATTCAGTCTCATGTGTACTTATAGTGGGGAAAATGAAATGAAAACATATATTTTCAAGAAATTACCAAAGGAGGAGAAAATTCATGATATTTTGAGAGGTATATTATTAATGTTCATTATAAAATCATAATAGTAAAAAAAACCAGTATGAATAATGAGACTGTATAATAAAACCCGTAAAAATTTGGTATCTTTAGAATCAAAGCTAAATGCAAGAGAGAAACATTGAAAGATATGTCAATACATATAATATTCTTGATAATAATAATAAAATGAATTAATGGGTTAGTATATTCACCACATATGATAAAAAATATCTGAATATGGAATTTATCTCATAATAAGAAAAGTGAGTTGAAAATCCCTTACATCATGTTCCACTAGCTTTGAAAATGATCTAATCTATTTTTCATCGAGTGATCTCCTTTAGATCCCCACTAAAGGGACCATTTAATTAGATTTGAATAATTCCATTATATGTAATCTATTTTTACGGACGTTTAGAATAGAATTTTGTTAGTTTTGGTCAATGTAGATGGATCAAAAGGTGTATAAAAAAGAGTAGTGTCCTTTTATAATAGAGGGAGAAAAGAAATTTAGAATTATGAAAAATATTAAAACGTTACAATATATTTACCAATAAAATTACTCCCAAATGAATATATATTCTATATTAGGTGTTTCTGTTTGAAATAACATTTAAAAATGTAATTTAGAAAGGTTTTTGTGTCATTTTAATCCTTACCTTTTTTTAACCCCTTGATTAACCAATTTTAATCTTAACCATTGGAATATATATTTAAAATTAATGGTTTATATTTTTACATATAATGTAAAATTTTTATCATTAATCAACTAGAGATGAACTTTTTGATGAACTATTTTAATAAAAGTCATCTTATAATATTTTTATGTTTTCTAAATAGTTTAATAAAATATTTTTATAATTAAAAACTATTATCATTATTTTAAGAATTATTCATGTAATTTTACTTCTAAAACATCATAAATGAAATGGAATTCATATTTTAACATCTCATACATATATAATCTATAATTTTTATCTAAAAAACTCATAGAGGACAATAATTTACCAAAAATTTATTTCTATTATTATTTTTTAAAATAAATTTTTTTATTTTTCTATTATTGAATAAAGATTTTATTACTGTTTTGTAGGAATTAAATTAAATTATTTATTAGATAAAAATTTAAATAAGAAACCATTATAAATAATAATAATCTTTTTTTAAAATAATTATTTATGATTGAACTTGTTAACTTTTTATCCTTATGTTAAAACTTTAGAGATATTAAATTCAAGATAGTTACATTTTTTATTTATTATTTCCTTAAATTAATGTAAAAGAATTAATAAAATAGAAACAGACCCATGTGGGAAAATATTCGGTATATAGTTGAAAATGGCCAAACTCCCACCATCCAATTGATTAAAAGAATATTTTGGGTTAATATTTGGAAATATCTCATGGTTTTAATACCAATTTACCTTTTTACCCTTCATGAGGATATAAAAAGAAAAAATGGTTATTATTCAAATTGACAAAATATTAGACCAATTTCATACATTTTAGAATTATAATATCAAATATTATTACAATTCTTATTTATTATATATCTTTAATTGTTTGAAATCAATTTTATTATAAATGTGTAAAACTCAATAAAGAACTATATCTAGAAAAATGTGTTTTTAGGAATAAACATTAATATAATCGTTATTAATTATTATTAAAATAGAAATAAATATTTGTTATAAAAAAATTATGATATTTAACAGAATGAAAAAAATCTAAATATTACAAGATCTTTAAATTAATTTATTTAAGGAAATCAAATGATATTATTTGAAATATTTTTATTCTTTATTTATTATTCGTAGAAAAATAAATCATTTCAGAAAAATACCAAATGTATAGACTAAGTAAAATTTTGTATGATATATCTAAATAAATAATTCCAATTTTTAAAATACATTTTTATGAATGTGTAAGAAATACATTTTATTATTTTTTCAGAATAAGAAATAAAAACTAATTTTGAGGAAAAATAATACAATGGATTTACTAAAAAATAAGTATGTATTTCTCAATTTGTGTTCTTCATATAATATATAAATACATTAATTATAAAATATAGACATTATTATTCCCTCAACAAATCTAGAAGCTAGGTTATAATGGTATATTATATTTCCATTCCCTGAGACTTGGTGTTGGGTGTATCTTAAGATATGAAATAATTTAAATTAATTTGAATGGAAATATGTTATATAATATCTAGGTGTTACACTCTTCCCTCTTAAAATTAATTCCACCCTTGAAAATCCTTCACTCTGAATAAAAAATATGAATTTTTTCTTTTTCAATATTTCCTCTAGTTCCCAAGTAGCATTTTCAAATTTCCAATTTCTTAAGGGATCATTAAACAAGAGAGTAGTCTTATTCTATAACACTTTATATCTTATATCCAATATTTATACCCTTTTCTCATCATAGAAATGATCACTCACTAGTGGTCTGACCTTTGATTATAGTACTTTAAATTAATTGGGTATATACTTCCTCAAGAGAGATAAATGGAAGACATTATCAACTTGAGAGAGGATTGGGTGATGAAAAAAGAGATAAGATATTATCACTACATGATCATGAATATAAAAGTGGAAAACATAACTAGGTATCAAACGTATTTTCCTTATAAATCTCATAACCTTATTACATAGATATATTTATGGGGTCACCTTCTCAATTACATCTAAATCCATATGTCCTTGATGATTCCCAGTAAAAAAAATTTTTGACTCTAAAATACCTTGATATGATACTAAATGGATCTATCATTATTTTCCACTATGTCAGTGTACTACGGTTCCAATAGATTTCATTATCTATCTATATTATAGAACATTGGAGTTCTAGAGTTATTTCTATAATGTAATTTTTTTTGGAGTAAACTAAATTATCAATTGGAAGCTATTTTTATAAGAAAAGTCATCCAAAAGAAGGGGTTGGTCCCAAATGCCTTAAATATTATTTGAATAAGATCTTATAATTTTCTATATGTTTGAAATGTCTCCCTCAGACTAATGAAATATCTATGAATGATAAGTAGTTTTGTAATTGAAATCTATATCATGATCCAATTGAATAATTCACCAGAACAATGGGGTGATCATTGAGTCCTAATTAAATACAATAAAATGTGATACTCTAGGAAAAATTTACACTTCATTAATGAATATTGTAGAATATTGATCTAGAGGGAAATGTTGTAAAATATAAATTATGTGCCCAAAATTCATAAGGAGATCAACTACTACACAGATAGAGTTAATGACTGTATACATATTTGGGAGTCTAATGACAAAATCCTTGGGGTTGTTTTATAATTTTTATTATGGTATGAGTAAGGGTTCTAACGTCTAGTTTAAATTATGCCTCTCAAACTTTACATAATAAAATAACAAGAACTGAGGTAAATAATCTACAATATCTCATATAATATTGTCCCACCATAAATACACTTCAATATATCTATATGTATTCATATATCCAGGTTGAATATTGAATGATGAAATATGATCAGCATCCAATAGTTCCATCTTCAAATGTGGTATCGATGGAAAACTGACATGGTTCCTAAATATTATCATTATATAATAATCTAGGTTGAACTAAGGAACATTTGAAACCTTATTCTTCAATTATATATCTTCTTTATAAACCCATTTAATCCTCACATGGATAGATAGTTGTATATTCATTCAAGAAAGATTACATTTATCTACTTAAATCAATATTTCGATATCCATCATTTAAAAATAATGAAATGTTGGATATTTTGTAAGAATCATCATAATAGGATGGCATAATATTTTCATCTCAATGATTTTACCATCCTGTTATTATTATGTGGTGGTAATTTATTTAGTAATCATCACCATTCATTAAATCATTCCATTTTCTCTGGGTCATATTAAGCTCTTTATGAGAGAATATGTATGTTAAAATTTTATGATCAGTATATATATATCCCCAATTATCTAATTAAGACAATTTCTCTATATGTTTAATTAAAAAATTACCATAGCTAACTCAAAATTAGGTGTCATATATTTTAGTCTTGAACATTAAATTTTCATGGGGTATAAGAAATAGCCATTTCATACTTCATGAGGATACCTCAAATTACAATCCTAAATACATCACTATAGATAAAACAACCCCATCTTAATAATAGGTTGATATAATAAAGTGTGATCTCACTAATATTATCTTCCATTAATTGAAATTTATTTACATTCATCTATATTAAGGAGCATGGATCACTTTTAAGTAAATATGGAGAGTGGATTATAAAACCATGATAAATTTCCGATATACGACGGATAATATCTACCTAAAACAAGAAATAATTTAATCTCCTTCCTAAATGTTTTTTAGGAAAACATTACATAACTTCTAAAATTTATGGATCCACAAAATATAACCATTCTTGAGATTATATGACCTAAAACTGACACTTTTTTTTATCTATAATTTAGACTTGGTAATTTTTTAATAAAACATATCCTTCTATATGATCTTTAGAATAATACCTGAGTGATATTCATGTTATTTTTTGATCATTGAATATAAAATAATATAATCAATAAATATTACTAAAAATTGACCATGTTATCTTCCAAAGACTCTATTCATTTGTAAGTACCTGGTTCTTAGTTTTGAGGTAGGGGTTTCTTCTTTTCTCTTTTCCTTAAGTGTTTTTGAGAAAATAAGGAAAATGGGGAAAAATCCTAAATTTTGGGACTACATGCCATGTACTTCTCCACACGCCATGTACTTTGGACGTGTGGGATGATTACACAGGGTGTGTAGCCATGATAGTTATGAAAGGTGTAAAAACCTACTACAGGCCGTGTAGTGGTTATTTACACACCGTTTAGTTAGTCGATAGGTGAATAGTAAGGCGGGGGAGGTATCCACCAGCTGAGCGACGGTACACATAGGAAAAACACACCGTGTACTCATGTCGATAGATGGACATTGCCACACTGGCGAGAAGACGCTGTAGAAACAATTAAAAAATGGAAATTACACACCGTGTACTTGAGAAGTACACGTCATGTAGTATGTTTTTTTTTCTTAAATCGGGTAGTAGCCTCCCCTGTTCATAGGGAAGGCTTAGAACTGGAGGAGGAGTCAGGAGAGAGGGCAGGACCATCAAGGAGCTCCATATCACATGCCGGGAATCCGTTTCCACCTCTGTCGATCTCGTTAGGATCGTACGGGTAAGCCTATCCTTATCCTTAAGCTGTTATTACCAATTCTTTCCTGAGGGAAATTTATTTAATTTTGAATAGGTTTTCTTATAACCTAGATCTACGTCGTCTTTGGGTGTTTCTGGGAGCGACGTTCACGTATACCGTTCAGGGGTGTTTAAGGTAGGTGGCTTGGTGTTTAAATTCCAACTGTTGTGTGTTTTTCTATACCGTTGAGCCCCGAACCCATGTTGGGGTGTCATGTGGCTGAGGCCTGGAAGTTTTGAATACCTATAATTGAAAAGGTAATCAAATGTGATAATAAATTGTTGTGTGGGATCACTGCTTGGATCCAGGAAAACCCCAGGGGTGCGTTCCTATCTTTAGCCATTTGGCCAGGATACCCGACGGTATTCCATTGTAATAATGTTTATTGAATTTACTTGAGTGGAATTTCATGTGTATTGTTTTTTTATATGTTGGGTATGGCCTGATTACTTACTTAGTCTGAGGCCAGTGCTTTACTTAGCTTGAGGGCAGTGTTACCTTTAGCCTGAGGGTAGTGGTTATTTTAGCCAGAGGGCAACTCTTTTCGTGCTTGTGGGAAATAGAATCTGCTCCTGAGGGAGACACTTCGTATACCTGAGGGAAATATCAGTTATGACTCTGAGAAATTACCTACGGGTTATGATTCTGATTACCTAAGGGTAAGAGTTTACATGTCTGGGGAGACTGAATATATACTTAGAGCATTCACCGAGGTGACGTCTAATGTTAAATTGTTAAAATGAATAATAAAATGGAAATATAACTGGTAATGTTAGTTACTTTTGAGTGCTGTTTAGTTTATTGCATTTTACTACTGCACACTTTTGTTGCATATTTATCACACAGTTGGGCACATGCCTTTGGTGGGTGCCTTCAGAGATTTATGTATAACACCTTATTTGGGTCATGTCTTTAGGACAAACAGACTATGTTGCTGCAAGTGTGGATAATGGAAAGGGTCCCTATACATGTACATGATTGTTTCTGAGGAGTAGGGGAGCATGGGACCGAGCTTAGGCTCACGATGCTGCCGACTATTTTGTTTTGTTTTGCTTTTCTATACTCTGTAATCTGTATTGTATTGTATTGTATTGACGTGTAACATGTTCTGGCTGTTTTCTTAAAACTTGAGACATGTTGCATCATTATCTATATAACTGTTGGTTATCTTTTACTGCTATTGTATATTTTAAATGTGTATGGTTTAATACTTCCGATGTTGTTGTATGTTGTATATCTAAATTTCATTGCGCTACACTTTGACAAATGAGGGCATAGTTTCCCCACTATCAGACCTCGACCCTCGCTGCTAGTCGGAAAACTCTGGCATTTGGGGAAATGTATTTGAGGTCATGTGACCAACTGGGTTCAGGGCACCCGTTGAGTGGAACCCGGATCCGGGACGCTACAAAG
Source organism: Viscum album (assembly GCA_963277665.1). Taxonomy (NCBI): domain Eukaryota; kingdom Viridiplantae; phylum Streptophyta; class Magnoliopsida; order Santalales; family Viscaceae; genus Viscum; species Viscum album. The sequence continues at coordinate 630,470,196 of OY728138.1, read as the reverse complement.
TGGTATTAGACAGGTTCATTCCATTGACTTACTATTTGGATCCTTAGTCAGGGATAGGACGAGAATGGTAGTTGGTAATAAGTTGTGCCCGGGTGTAGCTAACCCGTGTACAGGGAAAAGACAGTCTACCTCGGTTATTGCAATTGATTTTTCAATTTTACAGTTGATTTGATTTCACTGTTGGGTGACACACTTGTGATTTTCCTTTTTATATGTTATCTATGGATTCTATTTAGTTTCAACCCGATGAGATGGGGGTATTCCATCTTATGCATCATTTAGGCACATGTCAGAATCACATGCCATGCATAGTTCCATGCCATGTCGGCACATTATAAATTGCATGTTATTATGATATTTTTTGTGCTAGAAAAGCATTCTATTGTGATAACTGCTTTGATAAATACCTGCTATGTGATAGGGTATGTTTGTGTGAGGCCTTGGAAGAATGAACGCAAAAAATTTTGCTAATGAGGAGTATGGGCCCCTCATTGACTGGAATTTGGTGGATCATTGGCTGTTTACCATATTTATAACTCAGATAAGATGCCAAACATTGATTCACATGGAGTATGGGCCCTCACGGGTCGGAATTTGGCACTTAGGAGTTGTTTCAGTGGGTTTTCTGGGTCCCAGAGTAGTATATGAGGCTTACTGTCCAGAAAACCAAGGATACACACCGTGTAGTTCCTCAGACACACGCCGTGTGTTCCTCTGTTTGGGAAGAAAAGAAAACTTTTTAAGTACATGCTGTGTGCCCTCTGTACATGTTGTGTAGTCTCTTTCTGTGTCAGAGACCATGTGGGTGGGGACACGTGGAAGGGAAATTATTGGGAAAAACACGTCTTGTACCTAATGTACATGCCGAGTAGTGTTTACCCAGAGTCTATCCGTGTATCTAACAAACACAGATGGATGAGACCTTAAGACATACACGTCGTGTCCACTATGGAACACAAAGTGTAGTCTGACTGGGGATCCGGCCATGTAACTAACAACACGGGTCGGTGTAATCCTTTCGTGTACACTCCGTGTGCATATGGAACACGCCGTGTAGTGTGAGCCATATATCTGGCCATGTAACTAACAACACGGGTTGGTGGAGCTCGTCCAATACACACCGTGTGCCTGGGGGACACGCCGTATAGTCATGTCTGAGGAAAGACCGTGTGGACTTAGCCATGTGGCTGGAAAACGGGGTGGTGTACACATCGTGTGTGGGTGTAACACTCCATGTAGGATCAAGCCGAGTTGTCGGCCATGTCACAAACGACATGGGAAGTTGGAAAATTACATCATACATGCCATGAAAGTTATATACACGCCGTGTAGTTTTGTTCAATGGGAGCCATGTGGCTTAGCCATGTAGAAGGACCCAGGCATGGGAAGAGAAGTTAGGTACATGCCGTGTAGTCATTATACATGCCATGTAGTCTTTTTTTTTCATATCTTGAATGCCTTCTTCCTCCTTTTACCCTTTTGGTCCCTTCGTTTTTAATTCTTTGATAATCTTGATCTAAGGTGTGTGTTTGACCTTATAGAGTCATGCCGCCAAGATGACCACACGTTGTTCACCAAGAGAGCGGAAATGAGTATACTCTAGAGATGGTGGGCCATGGGCTACTAGTTTATCCTCCAACAATTCCAGTTGTGGCGTCGGCCATTATTCCAAACGTAGGCACATATGCGTAGTTCCGTGAAGCCTTTATGCGGTTCATACAGACCTTTCAGGGAGCACCACCGGCTTCCACATCTATGGCCGAGCTGACTCGTATATTCCAACAGCAGTATCCGCCTACGTTTTTAGGGGATGGAGGACCATAGGCTATGGAGTGTTGGCTGGGGTCTATTTAGACTATTTTCGAGCATCTTGAGATCCCTCCCAGTTGGAGGGTCAAGATCATGACTTATATGCTGCATGATTCCGCCAAGAGGTGGTGAGATTTTAGCACTCAAATAGAGCATCATAGAGAAATGGTGTGGGAATATTTTCAGATAGCCTTTTATGACTTCTTCTTCCCAGATACGCTGAGGGCGGATAGAGCTCGAGAGTTCATGAACCTGTAGTAGGGCGCTATGTCGGTGATGGATTATTCTGCTCGTTTCACCAAGTTTCAGTGTTTTGCACCTATTCTGGTGGGTGATGAGACGTTGAGGGATCAATTCTTTGAGGATGGTCTTCATTATGACATCTGAGCAATGGTGAATGTTTTCAAGTTGCCTTCAGTACATGCTATTGTGAACCAGGAACTGATTATAGAGAGGAACATTCGGGAAGCTAGTGGTGCAGGCCAGGGCGGTTCGGCACCAGTTTCGGGTACTATTTCTACTGGTAAGAGGAAGAGACAGATGTATTTCTCTCATGGTGGCAGTACCATCCAGAATAATGTTTCAGGTGGTCAGGTAATGAGCTACCAGCATGGTAAGAATGGGTACAAGAAACCGCAGTGTCCACGTGATCCATTGGAGTGCCGAGCTTGCAGAAAGGTGGGTCATATGCAGTGCTTTTTCAGGGCGTTTCCACCAGTGGCTAGTGAGAGGGGATCTATACAGTCTCCGTGTGCGGGAGCAGGACCAACAGCTTCTTACCAGCCGGGAAACTAGAATACGTCAGGGTGTCCAAGTAGGGATGGTGGTCATGGCCGTGGTATCCAGACACGAGGATCATAGAGGCAATAATGCGGGATAACTCAAGGTAGCCAGGCTGTGTCGCTAGGCCACGACACTGGGCAGGCATATGCATTGCATCAGACCCAACAGGAGAAGAATCCTAGAACTTCTACTATCAGAGGTACTATTCTAGTAGCTTCATTTTTATCTTCAATGTTTTTTTGATATGGGTTCTACACATAGCATTATATCTGTACCCATTGTGGAGAGCCTTGGGCTCTGTGTTTCGTCTTCTTATGTTGTTATGATTCTAGACACTCCGTTGAGAACTATAACGGGTGGTGTGCATTAGTACAGGGTGTTCCCCCTCAAGGTTTGTGGGTGTCACTTTTTTTGGGACCTCTATGTATTAGAGATGATGACTTATAATGTCATTCTCGGGATGGACTGGTTGGTTCCCTTTCGAGCCTTTGTGGACTGCTATCGTCGCAGGGTGAGTTTCACGTCACCATAGGGAGGAGAGTTTCTATACAAAGGTGAATTGAATGTTTCAGGCGAGTCGAGCTGGACCAGAGCATTATGGGTGAGGTGTTGTGACAGACCCGATTGCGAGTTTATATCTAGATGATCTGGGGACTTGTCAGACGGATTTCCCTCCAGTAGTTGATCATTTCAGGGATGTCTTCCCGGACGACTTTTCGGGTCTAACTCCGGAGCATGAGGTGGATTTCTCTTTTGATATTGTTCCAGGAGCAGCACCGGTGTCCGTTCCTCCTTATAGGATAGCTACACCAAAGTTGAAGGAGCTCAAGAGACAGTTAGAGGAGTTATAGGAAAAGGGTTCCATCCAACCCAGTACTTCTCCTTTGGGTTTGCCAATCCTCTTTGTGAAAAAGGCAGATGGTACCCTCAGTCTTTATGTGGATTATCTGAAACTGAACCAACTGATTATTAAGAACCGATATCCCTTTCCAAGGATTGATGATATTTTTGATCAACTTCGTGGAGCACGAGTGTTCTCAACGATTGACTTGAGATCAGGGAATCATCAGTTGCGCGTGAGACCATCGGACATACCGCTTACAACTTTTCAGAGCAGGTATGGTCTATACGAGTTCTTGGTCATGCTGTTCGGACTCATGAATGCGCCAACAGTTTACATGGCTCTGATGAATCGTGTGTTCCATCCATATCTGGATTTTTTGTGGTAGTATTCGTGGATGATATCTTGGTGTACTCTCAGACTCGACACGACCATGCCACCCATCATGAGATCGTATTGAGTACACTGAGAGAGCATGCACTATATGCTAAGCTCTCCAAGTGCCACTTTTGGATGGACCAGATCCACTTCCTGGTTAATATCATCTTAGAGGAAGGAGTTGTCGTGGAACCAGAGAAGGTGAGAGCTGTAGTTTCTTGGGAGCAGCCTAAGAATGTGTTTGAGATACAGAGTTTTTTAGGGCTGGCTGGTTACTACAGATGCTTCATCCAGCACTTCTCCCACTTAGAAGCGCCATTGAAAAGTTTTACTAAGAAGGGTGTGAATTTCTTTTGGACAGAAGCTTGCGAGACAGCCTTTCAGGACCTAAAAGGAAGGTTGACATCAGCACCAGTCCTCATACTTCCAGATAAAGGGAAGAGCTATATAGTTTATTGTGATGCATCAGGTATTGGGCTGGGAGTTGTGTTGATACAGGGAGATCGAGTTGTTGAATACGGGTCTCGGCAGTTGAGGCCACATGAGAGGAATTACCCGACGCATGATCTCGAGTTGGCTACAGTTGTTCAGGCGTTGCGCTGTTGGAGACATTATAACTTGGAAGAGAATTTTTTGGTATTCACTGACAACAAAAGTCTCATGTATATCTTTAATCATCTTGAATTGAATCTAAGATAGTGAAGGTGGGTCGAATACCTTCAGTCCTTTGACATTGAGCTTGCTTATACACCTAGTAAAGGTAATGTAGTAGCTGATACACTGAGCAAAAGGACTCAGATACATGTAGTGCAGGAGGCTAGTGGTGAGTGGCAGCTCATGGCTTTGTTCTATGAGATTCATTTGGTGGTGCACGACAGTCAGGGGAAGACATAACTGTCATCTTTAGCTGTGACTTCTACCCTCCTGGATAGAGTGAGGATGTGATAGGTATCTGATTCAGAAGGTCTAGTTTTACAAGAGTCAGTGGAAAGTGAGGACCCTCCTCCTGAGTGGACGGTAGGCGATGATGAGGTACTGCATTTCCATGGATGAGTATGGGTTCTAGGGGATACACGAGAGGAGTTGATGCGGGAGTTTCATGCTTCAGTTTAGGCAGTTCATCCCAGAGTTACCAAGATGTACGGTGAATTGAGACGTCAGTATTGGTGGTCGGGTATGAAGAGAGATGTAGCTGGTTTTGTTACGAGATGTTCCACCTGTCAGCAGATAAAGGCAGAGCATCAGAGGCCAGCCAGACTGTTACAGTAGTTAACCATCCCAGAGTGGAAATGAGATGATGTCGCGATGGACTTCGTGACTGTGTTGTCGAGGTCACCTTGAGGCAATGATGTTGTGTGGGTTGTTGTGGATAGAATCATGATGGCAGCTCACTTTTTGCCGATCAAGGAGACCTTCGGTGGGGAAGATCCCAGAAAGTTGTATATCCTAGAGGTCGTTAGTCTTCATGGGGTTCCCTGTTCTATCATTTCTAATAGGGACACCCATTTTACCTCTCGTTTCTGGAAGAGTTTTCAGAGGGCACTAGGTACACAGGTTCCTCTAAGCACAACTTACCACCCTCAGACCGATGGTCAGTCAGAGCGTACGATACAGGTGCTTGAGGACATGCTGGGTTCATGCGTCCTAGACTTTGGGGGCTCTTGGTAGAAGCATATACCCTTGGCTGAGTTTTCCTATAATAACAGTTTTTAGGAAACTATTGAGATGACACCTTACGAGGATTTATATGTTAGGCCATTCCAATCACCTTTGTGATGGATATAGGCTGGTGAGGCATCTTTATTGGGACCATAGCTCATACAGGAGACTTCTGAGCAGGTCCAGTTGATTCAGAAGAGGATGGCTAATGCGTAGTCTCGTCAGAAATATTATGTTGATCGACATAGACAACCCTTGGAGTTTGCGGTAGGGGATCAGGTTTTCATGCGTGTTTCAAAGAGTTTGGGACACAGGTGGATCAGGAGATAGGGTAAACTTTCACAAAGGTATGTGGGGCCATTTTAGATTCTGGATAGTGTCAGTCTGGTTGCCTATCGGTTTCAGTTACCACAGAGGTACTGGGCCCTGAAAGACATCTTCCATGTGTCTCAGTTGCGCCACTATCATTCAGACATGTCTCACGTCTTTCATCCAGAGGAGGTTGAACTTCAGATAGATTCATCCTTTGAGGAGCATCTGATTCGTATCGTGGATAGGAGCACAAAGGTTCCTTGAGGCTGGTCAGTTCCTCTCCTACGGGTGCTATGGCATCATGGTTGAGTGCGGGATGAAACCCGGGAGTAGGAGACCGACATACGTGCTCAGTGGCCAGAGTTGTTCTGGGATTTATCTTTTCCACCCTTGGAAGGTCAATTTGTGGACGAATTGCTTTAAGGGGGGAAGTTTGTAAGAACCCGATTCTTAGTTTTGAGGTACGTGTTTCTTCTTTTCTCTTTTCCTTAAGTGTTTCTGAGAAAATAAGTAAAATGGGGAAAATCCAATATTTTGGGACTACACGCCATGTAATTCTCCACACACCATGTACTTTGGCCGTGTGGGATTAGTACACGGGGTGTGTAGCCATGTTGGCGATGAAAGGTGTAAAAACCAACTACACGCCGTGTAGTGGGTATTTACATGTCGTGTAGTCAGTCGGCAGGTGAATAGTAAGGCGGTGGAGGTAGCCGCTAGCTGAGCAATGGTACACACCGTGTAATTAAGAAAAACATGTCGTGTACTCATGTCGACAGATGAACAGTGCCATGCTAGCGAGAAGCCGCCTTAGGAACAGTTAAAAAATGGAAATTACACGCCGTGTACTTGAGAAGTACACACCGTGTAGTCTGTTTATTTGGCTTAAATCTGGAAGTATCCTCCCCTATTCACAGGGAAGGCTTAGAACTGGAGGAGGAGTCGGGAAAGGGGACCAAAGCTTCGAGGAGCTCCAGATCACACGCTGTGAATCTGTTTCCACCTCTGTCGATCTTGTTGGGATCTTACGGGTAAGCCTATCCTTCTCCTTAAGTTGTTCTTACCAATTCTTTCTTGAAGGAAAGATATTTACGTTTGAATGGGTTTTCTTCAAACCCATATCTACGTTGTCTTTGGGCATTTCTGGAAGCAACGTTCACGTATACCGTTCAGGGGTGTTTGAGGTAGGTGGCTTGGTGTTTAAATTCCAATTGTTGTGCGTTTTTGTGTACCATTGAGCCACGAACCCATGTTGGGGTGTCGTGTGGATGAGGCCTTGGCTATTTTGAATACCTAAAATTTCATAGGTAATTAATTGTGATAATAAATTGTTGTGTGGGATCACTGCTTGGATACAGGACCTCCCTAGGGGTGCGTTCCTCTGTTTAGCCATTTGGCTAGGACACCGAGGGTATGCCATTGTAATAATGTTTATTGAATTTCTTTGAGAGGAATTGCTTTTGTATTGCTTGTTTATATGTTGGGCATGGCCCAGTTACTTTCTTAACCTGAGGAAAGTGCTTTACTTAGCATGAGGGTAGTGTTACCTTTAGCCTGAGGGCAATGGTTATATTAGCATGAGGGAAACTCTTTTTGTGTATGTGGGAAATAGAATCTGTGCCTGAGGGAGACACTTTGTATGCCTGAGGGAAATATCTATTATGCCTATGAGAAATTACCTACGGGTTATGATTCTGATTACTTTAGGGTAAGAGTTTACATGTCTGGGGACACTGACTATCTACATAGAGAATTCACCAAGGTGATGTCTAATAATAAATGGTTAAAATGAATAATAAAATGGAAATATAACTAATAAAGTTAGTTGCTTTTGAGTACTGCTTCGTTTATTTCATTTTACTACTACACACTTTTGTTGCATATTTATCACACAGTTGGGCACATGCCTTTGGTGGGTGCCTACTAAGATTTATCTCTCTCACCCTATTTGGGTCACGTCTTTGGTCCAAATAGACTATGTTGTTGCAGGTGTGGGTAAGGGAAAGGGTCCCAATACAGGAACATGATTGTTGCTGAGGAGTATGGGAGCATGGGACCGAGCTTAGGCTCATAATGCTGCCGGCTATTTTGTTTTGTTTTGCTTTGATGTACTCTGTACTCTGTATTGTATTGTATTGTATTGATGTGTAACATGTTCTGGATATTTTCTTAGAACTTGAGACATGTTGCATCATTATCTATATTACTATTGGTTATCTTTTACTAATGTTGTTTATTTTAGATGTGTATGGTTTAATACTTCCACTGTTGTTGTATGTTGTATATCTAAATTCCGCTGCGCTACACTTTGACAAATGAGGGCATATTTTCCCCACTATCAGACCTAGGCCCTCGCTGCTAGTCGACAGCCTCTGGCATTTGGGGAGATGCGCTTGAGGTCATGTGACCAACCGGGTTTGGGGCACCCGTTGAGTGGCACCCGGATACGGGACGTTACATCATTAATTCCATAAACATACACGGTGAACTAGTAAGACCAAATGGAATCACTATAAATTCATAATTTCTATACCTTGTCTGAAATAATACAATTTTTATGCCATAAAATTTGAACCATAACTAAAAGTATATAGATTAAATTTTGATTTTGGACAAACTAATTCTCTTAATAAATGATCAAAAAAATCATTAATATGAGGTAGTAGACTCTTATTCATGATTGAAATATTCATATTTTCTTTCCAATCAATGTAGATTCCCATTGATACATCTTCCTTCTAAAAGAAAAATTTAGGTTCAACCCATGGTGACACACTTTCTGAAATTAATAACATGTTAGTATTCTCATAGAGTTACATCTACAATACCCACAACTCAATAGGGTAAATTCTATATAGAGTCATTTAAATATGTGCCGAACCAGGTCTAAATATTATTGAAAATTCATTCTATGGATTTGGGTGAAGACTAGGGAAATGTCACGAGCCGACCCAATGGGGCTCGATCCGCGACTCCCCAAGCCCGCCTCCAATAGGCCAGGGGCTGGCATCTAGCGCCGAGTAGGCTATCACACACATGGGAGACATTAGCCCAAGGTACCTGTACATACGCACCCACACACACCTCCATGAAATAGTGCAGAGATATATAAAACTGAAAGAAAATTGCATGCATATATCTATCCCAAACTAGAGTGCAACAGTAGTAAAAAAGGGAAAAACAGGGCCCACCAAAAACATCTACCAGTGTCCAACCAGCCCAGAAGGAGGGAAAACATTGCCAAAACACATGCTGGTAAGCTCCTCGGAACAACTTCAGTAAACACCCTGGTCATCCCGCTCACTAAGCACCACCTTCTCCAGGTCCTCCTGGGACTCCGTCGAAAGACTTGTGGTCTACACAAGACACAAACATGTGCGGGAAAAGACCGTGGATGGGTGAGTATAACAACACTCAGTAGGCACCCCAAAAACCCAAAACAAAAGAGAGAAACTGAAAGGCAACCGTCCGCTCATCCCAGAGAGAGGGAATCTAGATGAGATAGAAACTCCATCTCATGATCATCCTTGGCTAAACCCCACTAGTCATCTCAAACCAGGTGTATTCCCATACATACACCTTGAACACCAAGATATACTCAGATCACACACCAAGGCACATGAGGTATTGACCTCATCACCAGAATCAGTTCAAAACTAGGAGAGCACACTCCATGATCATTACCATCCTAGATTACACTCTTCCAAGAGATACACTCCATTGGGTCCCGCACAAACATCTCAGATTCTCACCGGAGAGATCACCTTTGTCGGAGACCGTCACTGAGGAATCCTCGCTGAAACAACATAAACACCAAACTCCTCACATAGGGGATAGCTCCTAGGGTCCGCTAGGGGATACCAGAACCCACACCAGTATATGAAGATTTTACAGATAGGGGATCACTCCCAAGTTCCACTGGGGGATTCCACAACCCGATCTGGCATTCAACAGAAACACATCACTCAGATAGAGGATCATCACCTGTGGCAGTACGGTCATGACGATACCAAAAACCTTATCTGGTACATCTCACACTGTAGGGGATCTAACTGATAATGCCACAACCCTACAGAAACCCCACACTGAGTTAGGGATTGTGTAACCAACGATACCATAACCATACTAAATCCTCATGCTGAGTAGGGGATCATATACCCGACGATTCCACAACCCTACTGAGAACAGCCGACTGCGTAGGGTATCATATTTCTGGTGATGCCACAAACCCTACGGGGTTAACCTGCTAGATAGGGGATCGCCTCCCGTGGGTAAGCAGTCACAGTGATACCCGGAAGATGATCTAGGGGAAACGATGCTAGAGGATCCCGCTCCGGGCCCACCTTAGGGATTCCACAACTCTAATATATTTAACATACCATCAAGAGGATCAAAACCTTATACTGGGGTTGTGATGACATGCAGAACCTCATAGGAAGGAACCAAGGGAGTACCCTCATCCACTGCTGGTCCAAACATCGCTAACCCGAGCGACTTGCCACAAACGCACCCCGTGCGCCTCCAAGTCTGATACTGAGGCCACCATCACGATCCTCGGAGAAAAGAATGTGAGATAGAATGTTTACTCACCCGAAACGGAAAACCAGTGAAAAAGGCACTATTTAATATAGGTATCCCATGCGGGGCCCACTAAACAATCCCAAAACTCATCATGCAGGTCATACTACTGCGATCCACTCAAAAAAACAAACGGGATCCAGTACTCGTTTGTCCGAAATAGACCCCCGGTGAAAAGTCACTATTCACCGAAGATAGCTCGGGTGTGGCCCATGCCACGATCTTGAATCTCATTGAACAGATTACACCATTGCGATCCTCTCGGAAAAACACACAAGAATTGACTATTCATCCGCCACAATCGGACTCCGGGTGGGAATGTTGCGTTTCTCCGAAAACGCCAAAACCCAGCCTTGTGGGGCCCGCAACCCAAACTCGACACCAAAACCCGGAAACAATTATGAAAATTCCTTCATACCATTAGGGTCTCAAGGCCACTGACGACACGTCAATTAGATGCTCCGGGTCGAAGTTACCATGGCAGGAAGTTGAATAATTATAAAATATTATAATTTTATTCAACTTTTCAAGCTCTCGGACCACAATCCTGAAACATAAAACTTCCAAACTTACTCCATAAGGTTTTACTCGTCGCTATGGTCATGTCGCCGTAGACGACACCTGAATCCAACCCCCGTATCGCAAGAAATGGGGGTTTTAAAACCCCAGTGTGATAAAAAGAGGCCGGACCGCCCTGGCCGGCGGCCCTCCGCCGTGCAGTGCTCCACGCCGCCACACCGAAGCCGCACTAGTGGACCTTTTTCGGACCACCAGGGGCACCCCGGTGGTCCGTTTTAGGATCCAAAGGTACCGACACAACCCTAGGGACGTGATATTTTCTTCTACGACATCAAAAAGATGAAATTTCCAGGAAAAACGGGATCAGGGGATTAAAACTCAAACCGCCTACCTCGCGGGTGAAACGCCGACGTTCTGACTTAGATCCGCATTCGAAAGCTTCCGCGGCACAATCCTAGAGCATCCTCCGTTGAAATCCAATCTCGACAGAAAATTGATCGCGAGATTTGGTCGCTGATTCGCCGTCGGAAGGGGAGGAGGAGGAAGGAGGAGGAGTTCCTGCTCTTCCCACCACACGTCCAAGGGGGGGGGGATATTTTTTTTAATAAACTCTCTCCCATCTCTGGCTCTCGACTCGGCTCTACCCAATGCCCAATGTAGTCAAAATTAAGGTCACCCTTAGGGTAAAAACGACGTTCATATCTCAACCGCGATTTCAAAATTGCAATCTGAGACTCTGTTCACAAGTTATTCGAGTCGACGCTCGTAAATTTACTTTTCCACTTATTTACAAAAATTCCCATGGTGGTTTTTCTCACAGAAGGCCTGCACTCGCAATGTTTACACCCCACCTAGGGTAAACGGCACTTTTCAGATTCAGTCGTGCCCTCAGATTCCCGTTATGAGATACCGTTTAAGAGATATCACACCTACGCTAGGTTCATAGTATAAAAACACTTAATATTTTTATAAAAATAATTACGGGCACACCGGGTCTCAGAATAGCATGCCATCTTTGCGCCTAGCTCTGGAATTATTAATAGAAATACTCTTAAGTATGACAGGGTTAAAACCCGAGCCACTACATCCTCCCCACCTTAGTAATTTTTGCCTACGAAAATCTATAAGCACAAGGAAAGCAACTGAACTCTCAACTAGGTCTCCCACGCTAGCGAGTTCACCAATAAACTCCCATGCCCGAACACATAAGTCAAAGGGACTCATCAACGATACCTCAATACTATCCTCTTTGGGCAGCACTGACTCGCCCGCACGATTTTAATCGTGTCACAAAAACATGTCTCTGTTGTGGAAGGATTCTTCTTCCTCATGCACTAGAAGAACGTCAAACAAAACCCACATAGAGTTTTACCAATGCCCTGAACAAACCTCAAGCTTGAAATGGAAAGGAAAGAGTACCGCTAAATAGTTTATATAAAAACTACTGCAGAAAGTAGAAAGGACACAAGGTGTACCTGTATCCATCTGCGGAACCTATGGGTCAACAGCCTTTAGGGCATGCGGCTATCCTCGCCCTCATCCCCCAGCTCCCTAAGCTCGGTGTGGACCATCTGGGGGTGGGGTGGTGGAAACTGATACCGCCTACCACCTCCAGCTACTACACCAGCTTCATCGCCACGTCCGCTGCCCTATGGATCTCCTTGCTCAAGACGCTGCCTCTAGCAAGGTGGTTTGTCGACCGGATCCCTCTCAGTAGCACGACGGGTTGGAAAATATCTGGAAAGATGTCCTCGACCGTTGCAAGCATACCACCGCCTCTTCGGTGGCTGACCAAAACTGGACCACAAGCCCTGTGAGCCCCGAGCCTCAGATCCTCCATCCTAGGGTCACCTCCTGAAACGTCTCCCATGTCTGGGCCCCTGAGTCTGTCGTTGGCTTCCAGATGCCGATCCAACTGAAAAAGTCTCAACTCCCAAGTTCCCACATCTAACAGGAGGGGTCTGCTCGGCCAGAAAGATCTCCACCACTAGAGCCCGCTCCGACACTCTAACATAGGTGGGCAGACAAATGGAAACTAAACCAACCCAGATGTCCCTACGTAGGCCCTCCTTGAACTTCCAAGCCCTAAAGAATGGGTCTCGAACCATATCTAGGGAGTAGCGTGATAGGTTTATAAACCTCGTTGAGTACTCCGACACGGTCATGCCCTCCTACTGAAGTTGCAGAAGCTCTTTAATCCGTGCTGACCTCATCATCATTGGATAGAAATCTTCCCTGAAGAGCTGCTCAAACTTTTCCCATGTGAGCGTCTCCTCGTCATGGGACTGCATCACTACGCTCCACCGTTGTCCGGCCAAACCATGTAGAAGGCTTGCCTCTAGAACCACCATCTGAACTGGTGGTGTACTCACTAGGTGGAAAACACAGGTGACTGCTTCGATCCAGTCATCAGCTGCCTGAGGGTCTGGATCACCTCAGAACCTTAGAGGTCACTGCCTCTAGAACTCATCCAGCGCACTCAGCCTATGTGAAACCTCATCTTGCACTCCCGGCACAACCAGCTGCTCGACAGATGGTCACTAAACCGGCAGAGCACCTGGAGGTGCATCCTCAGAACCTGTGCCCTGGTCTACAGCATCTACATGAGGCAGATCATCAACACAATCCTGCTGCAGAACCCTCGCCGGCTGTCGTCATGCATGCATCCTGAAATACCATCAAGACGCTCCATAGTCAAAAAGTATATCTGGAGAGCTGACTCAAGAAGAACAGGGGAAACCCAAAAACTCAGTCCTATATAATGCGTGTACCGTTTTCCCCTGCGGCCAATGTACGAATGTCCTGAATCAAAATTCAGGTTATCAGAGTCCTTGTGCTTGGATACGTCGTCCGCCACCCCAAAATTAGAGTCCCTGGCCTAAAAGCGGAACTCGAAACACCCTAACACTGCCGCTATGCAACCCAAAAAAACACACAGCTAGACCAGCTACTATCTAAGATTCAAAAGGTAGAACCTCCTTTGATACCCCTCTGTCACGACCTGACACAACGGGGCACGAGCCACGACTCCCCAATCCCACCTTCAATAGGCTAGGGGCTGGCGTCTAGCGCATAGTAGGCTATCACACACATGGGAGGCATTATCCCAAGGTATCTATAAACACTCACCCACATACACCTCCATGAAATAGTGCATAGATATATAAAACTTAAAAGAAAATGAATGCATACATCTATCCCAAACCAGAGTGCAACAACATTACAAAATGGGAAAACAGGGACTAACAAAAGAAAACTACATAAGTGTCCAACCTGCTCAGAAGGAGGGAAAACACTGCCAAAACACCTGCCAGTAAGCTCCTCGGCACGACTCAGAAAAACACCCCGATCAACCCTCTCACTAAGCATCACCTGCTCTGGGTCCTCCTGGGACTCTATCGAAAGACCTATGGTCTGCACAAGACACAAACATGTGCGGGAAAAGCCCATGCGGAGGTGAGTATAACAATACTTAGTAGGCACCCCAAAACCCCATAACAAAAGAGAGAAAATGAAAGGCAACAGTCTGCTCATCACCCGAAGAGGGAACCCTGTAGACCCCAGAAAACACGTTCTTGAAATTTTCCAAATGCTTCCACACATGATCCAAGATCGTAGAAATTCTCTTAAGATTCGATTTGGTAGGTCACAGGGCCCGAACGGAGCTACGGAATAGGAGTTATGGACAGTTGTAGTTGGGCTGGAAATATAGTTCGCGAAGCCCATTCACGAAGCCCCCTCCGTGATCGCGGAGTGCCGCCGCGAAGTAATGAGGCGAGAGGCTCTGCGAACCCGTTTTACATTCGCAATGCACAGCGAAGACCCCTAGCGAAGCACTGATGCGAAGCACCCGAGCATCGTGGTCCCGCGAAGCTCCGGAGGCGGTAACTCTCTGCGAACGACTTTGAAGTTCGTGAGCCCGCCGTGAAGCTCCAGAGGCGGTACCTCTCCACGAACGAATTTGACGTTCGCGAGCGCGCCGAGAAGCACCTGAGGCGGCACGGGAGGTCTGCTTTGCGGCACCCCTTGTCTATAAATACCCAGCTCACCACCCTTCTCAGGAGGACGGCCACAGCCACTTCGCCCCTTGGGCGGCCGAGCGGAGCTCCGCATTGCGGCTCCACGAAGCCATGCTCCGCGAGAAGCTTCTTTCGCATTGCTGCTCCGCGAGCCGAGGCTCCGTGAGTCCATGCTCCGCGAGCCAATGCTCCGTGATGCTGCTCCGCGAGACCATCCTCCGTGAGTCCATGCTTCGTGATCCTATGCTCCGCGATGCTGATCCGCGAGACCAAGCTCCGCGAGAGTCCTTTGCTCCGTGAGAGGCCTTTGCTTCGCGAGAGGCCGTAGCTCCGCGAGACCCCTTTGCTCCGTGAGACCCCTTTTCTCCGCGAGGCCATGCTCTGCGAAGCTACTTCAAAAAGACCTATCCTTCACGAGGATCCTACCTTCGTGCCCACCAGTCTATACCGCGGGGGCTGCGCTCCCGCACCCCTTCTCGAGGTCAGTGCCGGGCTTCGGTTCCGGCCGTCTAGGCCGGTCCCTTCGCTACCGTCACAGATCCCCCTGACAAATGGAGAGTCGCACCGCGACCTTTTTCGGGCCGAGACGTCGGGATTTTACATTGTGCACTTATGCCCTCTCACCTTCAACCTATGGAATACCATGATTTGAGACACTCCTCCACACACCATGAAACACCTTGATATGATGTATTCCTCTTGGTTTGTTTCCTATGTCATGAGTTGACGTTCTCATCATCAATTCCCCGAGTACCTTGAGTCGAACCATTCCTCAGGAAACTCCCCCAAACCCAATCACTTGTCTCCTATGCCAGGTTGAACCAGAAAGGGCCGCCCTAGCGTAAGTCCTAACACTAACCATTTCTAGGCACCTTCTTCCTAATAGTCCTTTCTACAGGACTATAAACTATAGTACACCCTATCTAACAAATGATAGGATGCCCCTTGCCCCAAGCAAGAGATGCCTTATGCTCCTAGTATAAGAAGCCAATAGTCCTATCTACATGACTTTAAACTATAATAATCCCTATGTGCCAAACATAGGATGCCTCTTGCCCAATACGAGAGATGCCTTATGCTCCTAGAATGAGATGCCAACAGTCCTATCTACAAGACTATAAACCGTAGTATTCTCCCTATGTTCCTAATATAGGATGCCCCTTGCTCCAAGCAAGAGATGCCTTATGCTCCTAGCATGAGATGCCAATAGTCCTACCTACAAGACTATAAATTGTAGTACTCTCCCTATGTTCCAAACATATGATGCCCCTTGATCCAAGCAAGAGATGCCTTATGCTCCTAGAATGAGATGCCAACAGTCCTACCTACATGACTATAAACTGTAGTATTCTTCCTATGTTCCAAACATAGGATGCCTCTTGCTCCAAACATGAGATGCCTTATGCTCTATGAGTAAGATGCTCAATGCCATGACTACATTGACATGATTCCAACAACCCTTGGAATTATCCCTCTTGTGCACCAGTGCATAGGCGAAGGCCTCAATTCATCAGTGAGTTGGGATGCCCTCATGGCCAGACATGAGGAAGACATTACAGGCAGCTTCCTAGCGTAATCCCCATTCACCAGTGCCACTTCTTAGCGGCACCCGAGAAACATCCTAGCGTAAGCCCCATTCACCAGTGCCGCTCCTTTGCGGCACCTGGGCAGCTTCCCTGCGTAAGCCCCATTCACATGTGCCGCTCCTTAGCGGCACCCAAGCAGCTTCCTAGCGTGAACCCCATTCACCATTGCCGCTCCTTAGCGGCACTTGGGTAGCTTCCCTGCGTAAGCCCCATTCACCATTGCCGCTCCATAGTGGCACCTGGAAAGCTTCCCTACGTAAGCCCCATTCACTATTGCCGCTTCTTAGGGGCACCCGGGCAGCTTCCTAGCGTAAGCCCCATTCACCAGTGTCTCTCCATTTCAGCGGTAAGCAGTTGATATCCCTTTACAGCGGTAAACCGTTGACAAACCTATGCAGTGGTAAGTCGTTGACATCCTTATCCAACAGTAAGTTGTTGTCACCCAATCCAGCAGTAAGCCGTTGCGACCCCATTCAGCAGCAAGCTGTTGACATCCTTATCCAGCGGTAAGCCGTTGTGACCCAATCCAACGGTAATCCGTTGAAACCCCCGATCAGCGGTAAGCCGTCATCAGGATAACTACGCGGACTTTGATTCCCTGCCAGAGGGATACGTAGGAATCCTCTTCAAAGATCAAGCCCGAAACTGTCTTCATCCTTTTCCCCGGGCCTCAATCCTAGAGTATGTCCCAGCACCATGGGCCTCCTAAAGCGTAATCACCTCTTCGCTTCACACGAACGCACCCTTCTCGGCGTGACCGTCAGGCCCTTGCTGTCTCTTTTTTCTCACACCGAGCATGACTCACGTGGGCTTAGAGTTGGCATTGGCCATGACAATACCTTCATCCAACATGACGTTAAGTTGTATTCCATCTTCCAGCATGACGTTAAACTACATTCCCTTGTCCAGCATGATGTTAAACTATATGCCTTTGTTCCGTATGACACTAAACTGCACACCCATTTGAACTACGAGTTCTTTGATCCTTGTCAAGGAATTGTACGTAGGAAGCCTCAACGAGGTTCGAGCCCACCCATCATCCAATTCACGTTGAGTTATACCTTCGTCCAGCATGAAGTTAAACTGCATTCCAGTCCGACGGCAAGCCGTTGTGACCAACCTGAACTATGAGGACTTTGATCCGTGTCAAGGCATGGTACGTAGGAAGCCTTCTAGAGGTTCAAGCCCAACAATCATTGGCCCAGACCATCTCCTTGTCGGTGTGCCAAGCCCCCCCACCCCATTTTCATATGAACTATGAGGTCTTTGATCCATGTCAAGGCATTGTACATAGGGAGCCTCCCCGAGGTTCAAGCCCACTACCCATCAGACCAAGTTCCACCTTCACGTCGGTTCGTTGACGATGCCCATTGGACCAAGGTCCACCTTCACGTCGGTTCGCTGACGATGCCCATCGGACCAAGGTCCACCTTCACGTCGGTTCACTGACGCATCGGACCAAGGTCCACCTTTACGTTGGTTCACTAACGACATCCATCGAGCCAAGGTCCACCTTCACATCAGTTCACCGGCACCATCCCGAACTACGCAGACTTTGATTCCCTACCAAGGGGATACGTAGGAAGCCTCTTAAAGGCTCAAGACCAACTTCACTGTCGCCCCTACGATGGTCACATTTCATTCCCCCTCCACTTCATTCATCCATCCATCACCCATCCTGATTCTCACCCGGGCCGCCACATCTCGGTGGGATCATGCCATCCACCTCCTCACTGCTCCTAGCGGCGCATGGGCCACTTTCCACGTGTAAGCCCAAGCATATCTCCGGGTTGTTTTCCTCTGTGTACACCTCGATTCATCACCCTTTCGAACTACGTGGGTTTTGATCCCTGTCCTCTACACAGGGTACGTAGGAAACCTACAAGAGGTTCAATCCCAACCAATGGTAATCCGTGGTTTATCCCATCCTGCGGTTCACATCCTCTGATCAGCCCTTAGTGGTGTTCAGATCAACCATTATGGTGTGACATCTCCCCTCCATGCGGCGCACCACCTCAGATCCATCCTCATTGGGCATTCTGATCCATACCATTGGTAAAACATCCAGGTGTTCCCTCCTAGGGATGTACTAATCTGATACGTCTCTATGGGACGTTCTGATCAGCCTCATTCCGTCTCCGCAAGATGTTAAACTCTCGGCCTACCTTGTGATAAACATGAGATGCCTGAGGAAAACCTTGGAGGACACGCCTTTTGCGTAACCGTCTCCGCAAGACGTTAAACTCTTGGCCTACCTCGTGCTAAACATGAGATGCCTGAGGAAAACCTCGGATGGAACGCCTTTGGAATAACCGTCTCCGTAAGACGTTAAACTCACGGAATACCCTGTGTTAAACATGGGAAGCTGAGGAAAACCTCAGATACATGCCTCGGGTTCTGCACCCTTGAGATTACCTCTTATGAGGAAGAATACAGGTTCCCCTATGTCCACGCACCCAGAGATTCCCCGACATACCTGATGTCACCGTCTACTCTGACTGAAGGTCGCTACCATGTCAAGACCCTACGGAAAGTCTTGACAGAAGTAGTGTAATTAACCAGCGTCTATGAAGATATGGCACCAGGAATGAGATTCCCGAACAATGTATTAAATCTATGAGGGAGACCCGGACTAGGTGGTGAGTTCTGAGGAGGAATCCACGGAAGGAAGAACCAACATCCCATCATCCCGTTTCGATCAAGGAGAAAACGTCCCTGAACAAAGAGTGAATGCCGCCCGCCTTTGGAAAGCGGGAATGCAGGGCAACAGCTACGCGTCCTCCACGGACGGATTCGCGTGCCCCTGTGAAAGCGTCGGAAACAAACCCATATGAGAGAGAAAATCCATCTTGTGACCATCCTCGGCTAAATACAACTAGTCAGCTCAAACCAGGTGTATTCCCATACATACACCTTGAACATCCAGATATACTCAGCTCACACATTTAGCCACATGAGGTACCGACCTCATCAGCAAAAACTGTCCACAACCAGGATAGCACACTCTATGATCACTGTCATCCCAGATGACACTCGTCCGAGAGATACACTCCATCGGGTCCGACACAAACATCTCAGATGCTCACCTGAGAGATCGCCCTCATTAGATACCGTCACTACAGAATCCTCGCTGAAACAACATAAACACCAAACTCCTTGGATAGGGGATCGCACCTAGGGTCTGCTAGGGGATACTCGAACCCACATTGGTATACGAAGATCTCACAGATAGGGGATCACTCTGAGGGTCCGCTGGGGGGATACCATAACCCGATCAGGAATTCGACAGAAACACGTCACTCAGATAGAGGATCATCACCCGTGGCATGACGGTCACGACGATACCAAAAACCTTATCTGGTACATCTTGCGCTGTATGGGATCGAAATGACGATGCCGCAACCCTACCTAAAACCCGCGTTGAGTAGTGGATCGTATAACCAATGATACCACAACCCTTCTAAAATCCTCATGCTGAGTAGGGGATCGTATACCCGATGATTCCACAACCCTACTGAGCAAAGACCACTGCGTAGGGGATCATATTCGCGATGATGCCACAAACCCTATGGGGTTAAACTGCTAGACAGGGTATCGCCGCCCATGGGAAAAACGGTCACAATGATACCAACAACCCGATCTAGGGGAAACGATGCTAGAGGATCCCGATCCGGGCCCACCGGAGGGATGCCACAACTCTAACAGATTAAACATCCCATCAAGAGGATCACAAACTTATACTAGGGTTGTGATTTTGCGCAGACCCTCATAGGAACAAACCAAGGGAGTACCCTCATCTAATCCTAGCCCAAATGTCACTAACTCGAGTGACCCGCCACAACACCTCCCCCCCCCCCCCCCCCCCCCCCCGCGGACCTCCAAGGCCACCATCGTGATCCACACGAAACAACATGTGAGATATGCTGTTTACTTGCCCGAAATGGACAACCAGTGAAAAATGAACTATTCACCGTAAGTATCTCGTGTGGGTCCCACATAAGGATCCTAAAACTCATCAATTAGATCATACCTCTGCGATCCCCTCAGAAAAAGGCACGAGATCCACTACTTGTTCGTCCAAAACGGACCCCTGGTGAAAAAGGCACTATTCACCGATGACAGCTCGGGTGGGGCCCACGTCTCAATCCCAAAACTCATTGAACAGATCACACCATTTAGAGCCTCTCGATAAAACACACAGGATCTACTATTCATCCGCCACAATTGAACTCTTGGTGAGAAAGTTGCGTTTCTTCGAAAACGCCCAAACCCGGCCTCATGGGGCCCGCACCCCAAACTCGATCCCAACACCCGAAAACTATCAAGAAAAGTTTTTCGTACCATTAGGGTCTCAACGCCACTAACCGAACCTTAATCGGACACTCTGGGTAGAAGTTACCATAGTCCAAAGTCGAATAATAATAAAATATTATTATTTTATTCGATGTTTCAAGCACCTGAGCCACGATCCCGAAACATAAAACTTCCAAACCCACACCTAAAGGTTTGCCTCGTCGCCAGGGTCGCGTCTCCATAGATGGAATGCGAATCTGACCTCCTGATTGCAAGAAACGAGGCTTTTAAAATCTTCGTGTGATAAAAAGAGGACGGACCGGCCTTGGCCGGCCCGCCTCAACCGCCCGGCCGCCGCCGCCGCCGGCCCACCTTGGCCGGAATCCCTCTGTCATGTAGAATTGTGCTCTGCCGCACTCTGTCGGTGGAGCCGGCATGCCACCACCCTGGGTGGTCGGCCGCCTCACTCGGCTGCGGACCGTCGTGGGCCGCCGCGACGGAGCCGTGCTGGCAGACCTCCCGCAGACCGTCGGGGGCACCTCAGTGGTCCGTTTTACTATACAAAGGTACCAGCGCGACCCTCGGGACACGGTCTTCTCTGCTATGAAATAAAAACGATGAAATTAGCCGAAAAATGGGATCAGGGGATTAAAACTCAAACCTCCTACCTCGCGGGCGAAACACTGACGTTCTGACTTAGATTCGCGTTACAATGCTTCCACTGCACGATCATAGAGCGTCCGCCGTCAAAATCCAAGCTCAAAGGCACCTTGATCATGCAATTCAGTTTCCGATTCAACATCGGAAGGGGAGGAGGAGGAGGAAGGAGGAGGAGTTCCTCCTCTGCGCACCACACGTCCAAAAGTGGTGGATATTTATTTATTTTTAATAAACTCTTCTTTCTTCATCTCCCGACTCGCCTCCGCCCGATGCCCAATGCAGACAAAAGTAAGGTCATCCTTAGGGTAAAAACGACGTTCTGAACTCAACTTTCAGTCTTATAATTGCAATCTGAGACTCCATTCAGAAGTTATTTCAGCCGATGCTCGTAAATTAACTTTTCCACTTATTTACAAAAACACCCCTGGTGGCTTTTCTCACAACAGGCTCGCGCCCGCAAAGTTTACACCCCGCCAAGGGTAAAAAGAACGTTCTGGACGCAACCGTACCTTCAGATTTCTGTTCTGAGCAACTGTTCAAGAGATATCACACCCCCTCCACATACATAGTATAAAAAATCTAAATATTTTTATAAAATTAATTCCAGGCACACTAGGCCTCAGAATCGCATGCCGTCTTCACGCCTAGCTCTGGAATTATTCATAAAAATATTCCAAAGTCTGATAGGATCAAAACCCAGGTCACTACAATAAATATCATGGAATAGAATAAAAAAACATCATACAATTGAAATATATTCATTGTTGAGTTTTCGTCAAAAATCTGAGATAAGCACACATTTTAAAAGGAATCATCACCCATACAATGGGTTCAATTTCAATCGGATGTTCATATTTTTTGTTTCACTAATAGAAGATCATAGTTTGGTTCAAAATTAAAAATTTTACTTCCCTTTCTTTGTAATTTCTCCGCTAATAATTAATAGATGTATAATCCATACCCAATATAACATCAAGGTCAAGTAGAGAGAGAATTATGAGACTTATAGGAAGTATGTTACCATGATCATTAATCAGAGAAGAATCATATATAATATTTGAGATCATCATAGCATTATGAGGTTTCAATGATAATTCTTCATATAATCATTGAGGATATAAATTATAATTACTTGATACTTTAGGAAATATAATGTTTTTCAAAAACTAATTTTCAAATATATTACATTATTTCAAATTAACTATTACAACATGAATATCATCATTTTATAACCAATTCTATACAAAACAAAATGTTAGGAATGATAATGATTACTCATTAATCAAAGTGATCAAACATTAAAAATAATTTATAGTATTTTCGAATCATTATTTTTTTCAATATATAACACCTTAATATTATTTTAGGGTATTCATGGTAATCATATATTCAATTTTTTAATTATAGTTCACAACAAAAATTTGAATTAACCCAAGAATATACCCCAATAGTTTCAAATGAGGTGTGAATAAAGGGAACACTCACCATGAAATAGAATGATGGTTGAAATGAAATCAACTAACTATTTTTATTGTTATTACCCTAAGATGAATCAATCAAAAAACAGAGTTCAATTATAGTTTCCATACATGGTTTTTTTTTCTAGTAAAACTAGAATTCAATTTTATAAAAAAATAGTATGTTCGCATATACATATTATTAACCAATGGATTTCCACAAAAGTTGGGTCATACTAGTTTCCAAAGATAATTACAACATTCTATGATACGATCTGTAATGAATGACACATTTCACTTATAAATACCACATCTTATATTTTAAATATTCAATACATTACAGAATGATCCACCCCAGATCAATAAAGGATTAATGTCTTTGGAATCATAAATAAATAAAAAATTTGTTGAAATAATATCTTTATCGTGTCATACATAGGTTTTAATTAATATAACACTTATTAGAAACATCATTCATAAAATCCCTCATCTTATAATATGTAAGAGAAACATAGGTAAGGGTGAACTCAAATGCTTAGTAATGTTAAAAAAGAGAGATACCAGTGATCATTAAAACATAACAAGATAAATAATTGGAAGATAACATGTTATTTTCCATTAAAAACCTTACAAAATAATTATTAGATCATAAAAATATGACATGGAAAAATTCTTGGAATTTTATAAGGCATTAACAATAACATGATCAAATAACTTGAGCCACATGAACATAACATTGGCATAAAATCATGTCAGAAGTGAGTCTAATAATATGTGGAATAATCAGAGTCATAGGAATAATTAGTCATGGAAAACCAAAAAGACATTCATCAAATTTTAGTATGGGAATAAATTCTGTTGGACAATTTTTCTGGATTGGCATGACCTCCCATGTATCATTTTTTTGTACTTTGGATAACTTCCAGTTTACCCTTTTTTTTTCAGGCAACAGATTCCCTCTTGCATACCCTCTTCTTTGGGATTGGGATTATCTCTTGTGAACCTTACGTTTTATGACATGGTGAAACGTCATGTTTACCCATTATAATTATATAAAATTAATATATACACAACGCATTGTAAGGAAATATAATTTGTGTCTCACTTATCAGAAAATCATAAATTCATTAATATGTATTCATGAAGAGAATTAAAACATTCATAATAACATAACACATAGAAAAAATGGATTTCATCAATATTTCATCATCATAAAAATAGACAATCTATAGAAGGAATAAATATGGTATAATTGGTTAACTTTTTAATTAACGAAAAAGTAACATCAAAGGATATTATTGTAGATGAAAAAAATCATTTATGAGATCTATGGAATATTCTTGATGAAAATAACATTTTCATTTTAAAATCAAATATTATAATTAAAAATAAAAAAAATATTTAATTAATAAATTGAGTTGAAAAGAACAATGGAAATTAATGAAATATGGTTAAAATAATTGATTATTCCTAAAAGTTGTAAATTTTGTTCATGTCATGTATGTTAAGAACAATATTACATTCACATTTTTAGTTAAAAGACACAAGGAACTTATTCACAAAATAATAAGAGGATACCATTTCAACCATTTCATAAAAATTAAAACAAGAATAAGAAAGATGATAAAAAAAATATAATTGTAAAAGAATCACTAAAATCATTTTTAGAAAATTTTTTTATAGAAGAAATAGTATTATCGACCAAAGATAGAAATTAATTCGGGTATCCTTAAAAATAATCTTTCATTATTTTGAGTTCTTAATTTTAGAAAAATTAAAGGAAAAAATGTATTGGTAATAAATAACCACATGATAAAAAAGTTATTGAGATTCATGGAAGGTATATAATTAAATTTAATCATTAGAAATATAATCATAAAACAATCCTGATAAATAACAATACTTAAATAAAAAACCCATATAACTTTTATAATTTAGGAATGAAAACCTCTTGATGTATAAAACCAGAGAATGATAAAAAAATCCAAATAATTTTAATGATAAGAATCATAAAATAAATTCATGGGTATTTTACTTACCATAGTAGAGAAACAAGTTGTGAATATGGAATTTGTCTCATAGAAATTATAGTGAGACAAAAATGTATTAAAATTTGTTCCACCTTCATTGAAATCACTCCAAAACTCACATTCATTAAGAGAACTCCTTTAGATATCTTCTTAAAGGCCCTCATAATTTTTCTTTTAAAATAAAAACACAAATAATTCATGGATAGTGAATTTTATAAGATAATTGGGAAGGGTTGTTCAAGATAGATACCTCAATTTGAAGTATAAAAAAGAGAGAATGTGTTTCCTTTTATAATGTAGGTAAAATATGAATTAGGGATTACCAAAAATATTAAAATATAAATAATAAATTGTTAAAAAACAATTCCTAAAAATTTAAATATATTTGAAGAAAAAGAGTATAACGTTTAAATATCAACATAATATAAAATTTGGATTGGTTTTCAAGTCATTTCAAACCTTATATTTTTATTTAACCACATAGATAAATAAATTTTATTTTATTGATGGTAAAGAGTTTTTAATGTTAAATGGAATTAATTTTACCTATAAGGTAAATATTGGATTATAAATGAATACGGTATAAAATTTCTGGACATTCTCATTCTACATGTCCTATTGATTTTTTATAAATTTTACATAATTTAGCAACATGTTTTTATTATAAAATACTATTAATGGATTTTTAAGAACAATTCACCAATTTGATCTACAATTACCATGGTAGAAAAAAAATTCAAATATAATCATTTCACACATCTATAATATGTGATTTTATATAAAAAAATATTTTAACACCATAATTAACCTAAATTTTATGATCTTTAATATTTTTTAAATTATTAATTATAGTTTTATTTTATTTAATAAATAATATATCGTCATTTCATAAGAATATTAGGTAATTATTTATACACTATTTTTTTATAAACAACCACAAAAAAAAAATATTATTTTCATTCAAAAAATTTTAAATGAATTTATCTATAATTTATCTCCATGTAAAAATTGTAAGATATAAAATTCAAGAGGGTGAAATTTTATCTTTATTCTTTGGTTAAATTAATATAAAGTCCATAATCAATGAAATATTTAACGAAGTGGCCAAATATTATATAGTTTAATGTAAGTGGAAGAATGTCAAAAATATAATTGGCTAATGGCATGTACTAGATTAATTGTGAGACCTTAAATCATGGTTTAACATATTTTACCCATTTTACCCTTATCAATGTTACAAGTTCTTACCAACATTACAATTTTTAATGACTAAAAATATATTGGGCATGTTTACCAAATATTATTCTTCTAAATAATAATATAGTATCCAGTTTTAGTGATTCAATTTGTATAAGAAGCATGAGTCAATTTTAATATAAATGTGTAAAACGGAATGAAATATTTTTCTAGAAAAATGTTTTTTAAGCACAAAGATTAACATATATGAAAAACAAGGATATTAACAATTAAATTATAATTAATTAGGGTATTTTAAATAAAATTTATCATATGTTACTATATGATCATATCCAAAATATAATGTGACCATTAAAATATTTTTTATATTTACCAATATTAAAAATATTTGAAAAATCTATTTTTTTTCTTTATTAACTAAAAAATATATCATTTCAAAAAAATACCAAAATATTACCATAAGTTTTCTTTGATATGTGGGTTTAAAAAAATTATTTTCTTGAATAAATTTTATAAATGTGCATGAACTTAATTTTAATATTTTATTATAAATAAGAATACAACTCTTTTTTGATGAAAAAATATTATTATTTTACCAAAAAAAAACTTATTTTTTAAGATATTTTATTTATCTTATAATTGAACTCATAAATTTCAAAACATGGTTATTATTATTCAATCTACTAATTTAAGGACATGTTTATAATGGAATAAAATAATATATTTAATTTAGTACAAGGGGTGTGTGTATAATAAGCTATCTTATAAATGAAATTTACTTGTAGAGAATTATATCATATTATCTTAGGGTGTTACATATGGATGGACATTAAAACATCATGATAATGGTCCTTTCAACATGAATTCAAAATCTAGGGTATATATTCCTGACCACAGGACCTCATTATTGTAAGGTATAAATCCCATTTCAAATGACTACACAATTCTTTGAGTGGTCCTCACCTTATAGATGTTGATTAGAAAATATCTCATTGCATAATAAAAAAATATGGGCAAAAATCCATAAAATATAGTATACCCATTCAGATCTGATTTCGATCTTCAATAAAATTTTATAATTTAGAACCCTAATGTATAAACCTTATATTTGTAGATAACTCATATTCTCTATATATACATGGCATAATTCCTATTATCAGAGGATATAAAGTGATACCAAATTATTCTCTCAGGGGACATTACAAGAATCACAATTATTTTCCATTTAATTAATCCATCCGAGAATTCTTGTAGAGACCCAAAGCATGACATACATGGACATTACATTACTTTTGAGGAATACTTAACACAAAAAAAAAATAAACACCAAAGGAAAGAAATAGTTTAGTGTCTTTGGAAACTCGGAACATAATATTCTAATCGTGGTGAAAGGTCTTCAACATCTCCCATAAAGATCGTCCCCTTTTATTATCTTACCTAAAACCTTTCTTTAAATCCTGGTGAAAAGAAAACATAAAAAGGGTGAGCTCAAATGCCCAGTAAGGGTAAACCTAGAGAATATAAAACATTCCATAAACATTTGAATGCAAAAACTTCAACATAAAATCTAAACATCAAAATCTTGAGCAAAGGCATAAATCTTGGAAGTACGTAAGGCATATATCATAAAGGAAAATAAATCATGATAAAAGAACATGGGAATAAATCATTTAACTGTGGAAAACCATTAATCACATGATATGATTTCCATAGTAGCCAAGCATTGCTGCCAAGACCATCTTAGTGGACAATGTTCTTTCTGAATTGAGTTCACTCCTCGTTCCAGTCCTATATCACTAAACCAGATTAACATACCATTCCAGCCATGTCTATCTCATGAGATATAAATCTTTACCCAATGCATTGGAGGGAGATATAGGTCCCACACATCTCATGATTAAATCATTCTTACATGTGCCACAACATGAACATAAATCATTCATCATTACCCAATGAATAAAATGGGTTTCATAAACATCATCCCATCATAACGTAATCCGTATAAAAAATGGATATCATTTCATCATAAGAAAAGTGAAACCGTGTAAATCATAGAGAGATTATCCTTTAAACATACACATATGAAATAATTCCATCTTATTTGGAAAATGGTTTTGATAAGACAGTTGAAACGAATTCTTGAGGAAAATATCCTTTTTTATTCAAAATCAAATTTCTTTTCACAAAATTCCAGGAAATTTTAAAAGAAAATGATTTTTTTGAAAATAGTCATGAGATCTTGTAGAGTATGCTTCATGAAAATAAGGCGTTATAAAATTGTAAAAATCCATTCATGCCGTATAAGTTAAAAAAACATTCTTCTCGTACTTTTCCTGGAAAAGTCAAAAAGTACCTCGTATGGTAAAAAAATAAAGATTCCTCACATACCATGTAGTAAAAGTCAAAAATGGGTAAAAAGGACTTTAAAAATACATAAAAACACTTTTAGAAAACATGGACATGGATGATAACAATTACCCATGTAAATACTTACGAATAAACAATCTCGGATAAGAACGAGATTGGAATAATTATCCCTTACCATAGGTCCGATATGCTCTGTACATATCTAAAACTCATGTATAATGATTTAAATAATATCATTGACTTATTAAATAATCATATTCATTGTTATTATATCATATATGGTTCACTTATTACTTTATATTACCCATTCTTTTGTAAGTTCCATGTTAAAGCAACGTTTTGGGTAAAATTGTTTTATTTATCGTACGTGTTTGGACTTGTTGTTCTTGATATTATTATTACTTATATCTTGATTTACGTACTTCAAGAATTTAAATCATGATTTATATATCACATATATATTAAATATATATATATATAATAGATATATAAATGAAATGAAATACACCGTTCAGGGAGACGGTAGACCGTACGTACGCATGGACGCTTTTTTAATTTCCTTATTGAATTAAATGGAATTAAGTAAATGAAAAAAAATATGTACATAAATCCAGTATCATTATCATGTAATATCTTTCAGGATTATTTATTATATATACTTTATAATCATACTTGAATGGTTAATCATGGAAAATGAATCGCATCACGTTTGTGGAGACTGTTGTCCGTACTTACGCATGAGAGATGATATCATTCCCATGATCATGGAATTTTATTTAAGTGTATGTATAATATTTAAGAATCAATATTACTTTACAATAATCATATATAGTTATTTATTTACACCCGTATACCTATCCAAGTAAGGTGGTGGTGGAAAACAGATTACATCACGGTGTGGAGATGGTATTCCATATGTACGCATGTGCGGTGATTTTGTTTCTGTAGGATGGATAGAAGATGAAATTGGGTTGTTTAATATTTATAATAACATATCAGTATATTATTGATACTGATTTTATTAATTTATGATGATAAAAATAAAGAAGAAGAAGTAGAGGAAGAAATAAATTGGAAATAATCGGTAAAGGA
Organism: Viscum album; assembly: GCA_963277665.1. Taxonomy (NCBI): domain Eukaryota; kingdom Viridiplantae; phylum Streptophyta; class Magnoliopsida; order Santalales; family Viscaceae; genus Viscum; species Viscum album. The sequence continues at coordinate 630,440,616 of OY728138.1, read as the reverse complement.
TATTATCTCTTCTTTGACGCGCCTCTTTTTAACCTCCTCTTAAGGCACTAGGCTTGGTATTTTGAGTAGACCAGAACCTCTATAACGTTTCTAGGGAAGATGAGAAGGGAAATGGGTTGGGGTTGGTCAAGCTTCAAGGCTCAAAAGGGTGTGAAGAGAAGAGGGAAGGGGTTCCCTTTTTATAAGGGACACTACAACAAATGCCGATCCTAGCGGCGGTTTTTTTCCGGTTTAGCGGCGGTTTAAACCGCCGCTATATTGTGTGGCGGCGGTTTACAAAAACCGCCGCTAAGTTTGGCGTCGGCAATCTATTAGCGGCGGTTTTTTCGATTCCGCGGCGGTTTTAGAAATGTGTCGTATGTCCGTCATTTAGCGGCGGTTTTTCTTCATTTAGTGGCGGTTATATGGGTATCTTATTTAGCGGCGGTTTTAACCGCCGCTAAATTCAGTCGTTTGATGCGCCTATTCTGCGGCGGTGAAAACCGCCGCTAAATATCAACATAATATATTTAGCGGCGGTTAAAACCGCCGCTAAATTCTGCCCAGTTCATCATTTAGCGGCGGTTAAAACCGCCGCTAACGGATTCCCGGTTATTTAGCGGCGGTTAAAACCGCCGCTAAATGCTCACAGGTATGGCATTTAGCGGCGGTTAAAACCGCCGCTAAACGTTGAACTGGAAAAAAAAAATACGTTGCATCTGCTACACCACTGCCCCACTAACCAAGCACACAACCATACACCAGTTTCATAGTTCCAATTTAACTACATCAATTACCAACCACCTACATAATCATTTACCATATTTATATATTTAATTACAATCCATTATATATTCAAGACCTACATTTTTTTCAACCTAATTTAAGCAAAATTATCCAATTTATCCATCATCATTCATTTACTAGGATTTACCATTTCAAGAATTCCATAACTACTGAGTAACTAACAAGACAAGACACAATGTTATAAAATTCAAACACATCCAACCCACAATTTTTGCATCACAAATCATCACCTTATCCATAATCCAAACTCATAAAGTAACCATAACCATAATTCCATCTATTATGCAAACTATCAAATTAAATCAACCTCACAAGAAAAGGGAAAAGACAATGATTCCTTGTTTACAGATAGGAAATTCAATTACCATAAGTAAAGACATTATCATTTTAATGTGAGGTGATTTATCAAATTAAATTTTAGAAACAATAATAATTTCATAGAAGTAAAAACAATTCATAATAAACAACAACCAACACACATTCATAGAAAAGCAATATCATGAAAAACCTAAAGCACATTTGATATCACCCCTTCCCATTAATTTTAATATATCCAATTAATTATTTTCATTAGGAAATATCTTAACTTCCACCCAAGATGAAATAGTAGTATTATAATATCACATATTTAAAATAGTAATGAGGGAACTCAAATATCCTACCTTAATTAGAGATTTAAGGAGAACCATAATCGCAACAGAAGAAACAAAGGATCAAGTTTCACTAGGATATAAGAGAAACCCACCAAAACCTATCCTCAGAATCCCATCACCCAAACACACTCATAACTCAACCAAAAATATAGGGGTTCTCAACAATAAACACCCAAAATATTGGGAATAATAAAAGGTAGAAAGGAAAGAAGAAGGAAACTTGAATAAATGGAACTCAATTATCCACAATCCAAGAGGATAAAAACATTAAGAGAGATGGTAAAAGGTAATCAATGGGATTTGGTGTTATCCAAATATCAAATTAGAAGAAAGAAAATCAAAATAAGTCCATATGTGCCTTCTATTTATAGAGGAAATCCCAAATGGGTTCTCCATAGTGTGGAGACATCCCAATATGCTGTGGTCTCCCTTGGTTAAAGGAGATCTAAGTCACCCATATCTCTTTCCTGCCTTTCATGTGTTTTTAAAAAAAATTGACCACCACCATATCCTAGAACATGGAATGGACCAAGGTGTGCTGGATCCCTCGATTCCCTCCATGAACATCCACTATGACATAACATAAAAAGATTGGTTGTTTTCTCCTCACCACACCCAAGACCACGACATGGTTAAACCTAGCTCCCCGTGCTACACAGGTGGTACCCAAAAGTGAAATGAACAATATAATTCCCTTCACCGTGCATATTCTATTTCCCATGTTACACAGGGTGGACATCCATTCACCATTCCCAACAACATAACCAACCATACCATTTCACTCTTTGTGGTGTATCCTAACATCACACAACCATCTCCATAGACAACCTACAAGAACCAATGGCCAAAACAACCATCACCACAACCAACAACATGGAATGGTGACCCTTTGAATGCACATAACTCTCACCAAGACTCTAAAACACCTCTAAAATTCCTTTTAGTAGAAACAAGACATGGAAAAATGTAAAGGGAGTGACTTTTGAATTCTGGACCCTCAAAACAAAAATCTATTAAACAATTATCATCCTTGAGAATCAAAACAAAACATAAACACATCACAATGTAAAAGTATACAACATCCAACACAACTCATAGAATATATACACAAAAACAGATGAATGATGTATATTTTTATCGGAAAACAAAAAAAAAATTGGTGTTTTATTCACCCATAATGCAACTAGGTCAAAATTAATGTTCCCAAAAAATCCCACAACTTATTGAAATTCAATTCCAGATTTCCATCGATTAGGGGATTGAAAGTCATTTTAAAGAGAGTTTAGGTAATGGAGGGATTCCATATTCCTCCCAATAATGATGATATGAAATAGGAATTACATTCTAAACAATTAATTATGGTATCATGGGGAGTCCTAAAACCTCATCCATGTACAATCATTCTTAATAATGTATTTAACTGGACTCCTTGATTTCTATATAATGTTATGAAATCATTATTCAATATATGATCACATATCCTCCCTAATATTGGGGATACATTGTGACCATCACAATTTTGACTTCCACCCACTTCCAATTGGTATATAATGATTTCATGAATGTACACATCTAAGAACTAGTATATGAATTCATAGATCATATATATTGTGAGCCCCATTTATATATCTTCTTCTATTATAACACTGAATGATATAACCACAAACCAGATGTATTCAAACCTATGAGGGAAGGATGTATTCAAGATAACCTCATCATTCAACCACCTCGGGTGATTTTTAGACCATATATCAATCATAAAAAACCTATCAGATTCCTTTAAATGGTGTAATATATCATCTACAATTAAAATGGGTAATAATTCTTGATTTTATGATAATTAAACATTAATTACTCCAAACATAGTCTCAGAATACCATCTTAATACATAGAGAACAACACTAGAGTGCTAAAAAGAAATAATTTTCAGCAAATGAAATGCTTTTACTACAAACCAACTGTTATCATACTTGTTCAACACATCAACAATACTACTACTCATCATCTGATGCTGCATCGTCACCCTCTCCACCTTCATCTCTACCACCTGCTGCCACCTGTAAGAACATTATATTGAAAATTAAATATTGTTGCATATTTATAATAAAAATTAAAACCAATAAAAGTTTGCAAACTAAATGATTTTGATTTTTTTGTGATTTACCTGCTCACCACTACCCGATGCACTACCACCGGGGGCATATCTGCTCATATGCTGACGTATTTCAAGCAACTCTTTCTGCAAATCAGATATTTGATTCCCCTGCTGGTGAACTGTGTTTCGTAGAGCAGACATCTCCCTCTGAGCATCTTCAGGTATGAAATGACTATAACCAGGAGTGGATGAGGCCGAAATCCCTGATGGCATGCGAAAGACCTCAGATGGTACGGGTCCCAAACCCATCCCGCGCACTCTACCAGGATGCTCCTTCCCAAGGACTTGACCAACCGGGTCATCCTGGGAGACTGAGTAGGATTGCCCAGGATTGGCATCCCATTTTTCTTTAATTTTTACCTATAAATCAAATATCAATATATATTAACACAGTAAAAACTGATATTAAGTTATTATAATAAATAATTGACTTCATACCCCAACTTCTCTGGCAGGTTCATTAACAAAACTTCCATCTGTTTTTTTATGAACATCCAGCCACAGTTCTGTTCGGGATGCTTCATGCCCTAAACTCTGTGACTGCATTAAACAAAGATAAATCATCAATCAAATATGTTAAATAGATAATATTATCTTATAAATATTTAAACTAATTAAAAGATTACCAATGACATTCGGCTTCTTGAAAAGCTTTTTGAACCCGCAGTGTGCGGGATTACCTGCTTCGCCCGGTTTGAAGCATTCTTTCTTGAGAGATCCTGAAATAAATAAAATTCAATTTAATAGTATTGTATTCAATGTCTATCTCCTCTTCATGTACATTTATAAATGTAAAATGAGGATAATATAATAATATATATTTCAATACCATCCGCTTCTCATCACGATGTCTATCGACAAAAACCTTCCACTGTTCTTTCGGTACCCCACTGGGTATCTTCTCATACATCTGCTGCACGGTCAACGAAGAATCGTTGACATCACACCACAACCTCCATTTGAAATCTTTCCATTTTTTTCCAAGATTTTTCAATGTCCACTTCCGTGCTATCACATCAGCAACGGTAAAGTGGAAGAACATCTGTATACAGAAATTCATTTTGAATATATTAGTAAAATGACATTCAATTAAACCATAAAGTAATAAAATTACCTTTATCTGAGAATCATAAACTTCATTTTTCCAGTTTGGAGGCATATGCCTCCAATCATCATACGAAATAGGCAGGGAAACGGGCTCCGCTGCCAGCTGACCTATAATCTGACCAAGTAAACCTGCGGCGTCATCCGTCGGGACCCCATAAGAATCAAATGGCACCACTATCTTCTTGCCATGCATGTTCCAAACATCAGAACTTTTTATGTCTCTTTCCACGGTTTCATTGTCTTCATCTGCAATGAGCAAACAATTACTATAAACAAAATGCAATAAATTTATTTAATTAAAATTTGTACCTATGACTGCGACCCTCCAGAATGTCCGTGATGAACTGGAGTGGGCGTGTTGCTGCCCCGCTGCTGAAGCTCCTGTAGGGGGAGGCGATGACTCATCCCCTAATGAGGCATCCACTGATGGTGTCAGAGATGGTGCAGGGGGAGATGATACTGTGGGGACAGACGGATCGTCATCTGTCGCAGAAGAAGAAGGAATAGTGTACCGCTTCTTCCTTGGCATTCCTGTCATTTAATCAAATAAAATTAAGTTCAGAATATATATTTCAAAAAATTCATGCAGAAAAAAAATTAAAAATGATAATAGATGCCCAGTATTAACAAACAATATATATATAACAATGATAATGAATGACTACAGAAATGAAACAAGTAGTTGCTGAATGAATAAATAATTGTACATACAATCATTTTCCCCTTCAATCATGTCGGTTTCCTGCTCCATTGCTTCATCCACTTCATTCATCCTTGCTAGACCAATATTTTCAATATCATGATGGACAAATAATTCTGCTTCCTGTTGTTGATGAAATTCAATTGCAGAGGTCAAATCTTCCACTTCATCACCCATATCATACAAATCTCTTTGTATTACGTGAGTAACTACACTCCACCCTTCATCCACAACATCATTCACATAATATACCATTTTTGCCTGCGATGCTAAGATATATGGATCATGCAGTTCACGATCACCAACATCCATCAAGCGAGAGAAGTTTACAGAAGTAAATTGCAATGAATCTCTTTTAACACCTCTGATAAAATCGACCCATTTGCATTTGAATAAAACAACAGAAAAATGCCCGTGGTAGTTTAATTCAATAATATCATGCAGCTTTCCATAGTATTCCACTTCAGCAAATGTAAAAATACCACTATTCTGTGTTTTCAAACCCACTTCTCGATCGACTGTACGAAATCTAAAACCATTCACATTATAAGCGTTGAACTTTATAACTTGTTTTATAGGACCTCTAGCAAGAAACTTCAAATCTTCTGAAAAGTCAGCTCGAGTATCAGTATTCATGATCTGAAAAAAAAATATAATTTAATAGATTTGCAAATTGTATGTGTCAAAGTAATATTCGTATTTATTGCAATATTTATAAACTTACACGTCGTGCAAACCATTCTACCAGCTCTTTATTCACAGCTTTCGTTATATCTTTTTCATTTCGTGTTCGGCTTCTCATTCGTCTCTTTGTTTGTATCCTCAACTCTTCAATAAATGGATCTGCAATTTCACTATTCAGCAGCACATATCTATGTGCCTGTAATAATTCCAATTCTGTTAGTGTCGCGTATGAGGTCCTCCCAACTGATCGGCCAATAGCAGGAAATATTTTTGATTTCTGATGCATTTGAGATTGAGTTGATGTGTCGTCAACACGTCCAACTCGAGTAAATCTTGTCTCAATATCATCCAAATATCTGGAACAAAAGGTGAGACACTCCTCGGCCAAATAGCCTTCAGCAATAGAGCCTTCTGGTTGAGCTTTATTTCTCACGTATGCTTTCAAATGCCCAAGATATCTGTGAAAAAATAATAATAATATTATGCATTTATTTAAATGCCAAAAAATGTTTACTTAACTGGAAACATATAAATAAAATACCTCTCAATTGGATACATCCATCGATAATGAACGGGGCCTCCTAATTTAGCTTCGTCAACCAAATGCACAGTTAAATGCATCATGACAGTAAAAAACGATGGAGGGAAGATCATCTCCATTGCACAAAGGGTCAATACAAACCTCTCCTGTAGGTTGTCCAGCTGAAATGGATGTAGAGCTTTCTCACATAACTGTCTGAAAAATGTGCAGAAATGGAGTACAACAGCAGTAACTTTTTCAGGTAATAATGTACGCAATGCCAATGGTAGTAACTGTTGTAACAAAACATGTGAATCGTGACTTTTCAATCCATATAACTTACGATTCTTCAAGTCAACACACCTCGAGATGTTACTCGAATACCCATCAGATACCTTCACATTCTTTAAAATTTGAAGGAACGTATCTTTATCCCTATTTTTCAATGAAAAAATGGCCGGAGCATACTTTTCATTCTCATCTGGCCAGAGATCACGTTTTATGTTCATTACTTGTAAGTCTTTGCGAGCATTGAGATGATCCTTCGACTTTCCATGCTCATTAAGTAATGTGAAAATCAAATTATCACATACATTCTTCTCAATATGCATCACATCAAGATTGTGGCGCAAAGAATTAAATTCCCAATATGAAAGTTTGAAGAATATACTTTTTTTCTTCCATTGTTGCGTTCTAATTTCACTTGACGATGCACTTCGCACTCGTTTTCCGCTATCATTCAAATGATGAACCTTCCCAAATTCTGTTTTAACATTTTCAAGCTGTGTCAATATTTCAGAACCGGTTAACAACTTTGGAGGTGGTCTACGATCAATGCAACCATTAAATTTTGATTTGTTCAGCCGAAATCTATGAGATGCATCAAGAAATCTTCGATGGCACAAGAAGCACCATTTTCTACTATGAGGTAGCCGTTTGGGCTCGAAATCAAAGTTACAAACGGGACAAGCCAAACCCGTATAAGTGTTCCAACCAGATAAATTCCCAAGCCCAGGGAAGTCACTAATGGTCCACATTAAAGCAGCATGCATTTTAAACATTGTTTTAGAAGAAACATCAAATGTCTCAACACCGTTGCTCCATAACTCCTGCAATTCTTCAATCAAAGGCTGCAGGTATACATCAATATCATTTCCAGGCATTTGTTTTCCAGGAATAATCATCGAAATGATAAAAGATGTTTGTTGCATACACATCCACGGAGGCAGATTATAAGGGATCAAAACAACTGGCCAAATGCTATAACTCGTACTCAAAGTCCCAAATGGGTTGAATCCATCGGCAGCCAATCCCAATCGAACATTCCTAGGATCAGCTGAGAAATCTGGATGTAATGAATCAAATGTCTTCCACGATTGGGAATCCCGTGGATGTCTCATTAACCCATCATTGTTATTATCTACAGCATGCCACTTCATGTGTTCGGCGGTTTTTGATGACATGAATAATCTTTGCAATCGAGGCTTCAAAGGAAAGTAACGCAAAACTTTTGCAGGTGTGTTCCTTTTCTTCTTCTCCGTGAAATTATGTTCAGTCATACTTCCAACATCACCCTTTGACTGCCATCTAGAAGAAGAACATTTCTTACAATTCTGTCTACTTGAATCCTCTCCCCAGTAAAGCATACAATCATTGGGACACGCATGTATTTTTGTATAATTCAGACCAAGCTTGTTAACAACTTTTTTCATATCATAAAACGATTCTGGGATTTTTGCTTCAGGAAATGCATCACGAATCAATTCCAATAACATGGACATTGCCTTATTTGTAATTCCACATAGACATTTGATATGGTACAACTTCAGTAGAAATGAAAGCTTTGAATATTTCAAACACCCACTATACAACTCTTGATTTCCATCGGCAACTAAATCATGAAATGCATTTTCCTCACTGAAGTTTTCCCTTACATTTGGCTCCACAGAATCAAGAGGATCCAATGATATGTTACAATCTTGATCTGCTTGTGTTACAGTCTCAGAAACATCACTTGTCACGTTGCAATTTGTAGCACCCTCTTCTGGTTGTTCTGATATGTTTTGATGCTCATAGTGGTGTCTTGCAGTGCCGAATGCATCATTTATGAGGTTTTGCATTTCATTTTCCATTGTCGAAGAACTTGGGACCTCATTCTGTGGATTAACATCAGTCCTCAATCTTTCTGTATTGTTTGATTCTCCATGCCAAATCCAACACAAATATTGCTCAGGGAATTGCTTCAGTATTAAATGTTCATAAACTTCATCTCTCTTCAACCATGTTCTAAATTTACATTTAGGACATGGACATCTTATTCTCCCTTCAACGGATCGATTAGAAATTGCAAAATCTAAAAACCCATTCAAACCCTTAACATATTGAGATGTGTTCCTCGGTAATGTGATCCAACTTTTATCCATGTATATCACAATGTGCCTACACAAAATATACGATAGTGTAAGATTACAGAAACATAATATAATAAAGATGAACCATTGGCCATAAAGTATGCATAATATAATAAAGATGATTCATTGACCACATTTACCATTTCAGACCAACTGAACAAGTCTGGTCCATAGGAGACAGCGTCAACACCTCATTTAGGAGCAATAAGAATATCGGGATACACACTTATCATAACACCATCGATCACACATTTATGTTGCCTCAAACAACACCCCTTTGATGTGTGATCGAAACTGATCATAATGCATTTTAAATCAAGTTAACTACATGATCTTCATGTGGAAAAAGTTCATCATGTGGAAACTTTAAAGACAATTCATGCTATTCAAAAGTAATATTTTAGAAATGCTGGGAGATTGTGTGAGAGAAAAAAATTGGGAGATTTGGCTACACCATCCAAAAGATTAAGGGGTAAAAAGAGTTATCCCCACTCTAAAAATACCACCAGCTATTTAGTGTCTGTTGGAAGTGGTTTCTTGCATTTCCAGACACTAATAGCTAGCCGGTGGCACTGCAACTGTTTTGACTACATCTACCACCCGACCTCTCCCAAGGTTCCTATGATACTTTGAGATAACTCAAAAGCCTCCAACCATATCTAAAACTCCTCCATTGAGGTTTTCAAAGACTCAAAATTTGATTCTAAATCCCATTTCAAAATTCAACTTAGCCACTAAATTGAAAATTTAAGTTTCCCTTGATCTCTAAACACCTGTATAGATATGGGGTTTTACAAATACCATCCCTAATTAAAGCAAAGTGAACATAACTCGAAAGAGATTATAGTTTGGGCACATAAAAGAAAACATGATAACTATATACACATGTCAGTGTGTATGTAGGGTGTGAGAAAAAACATTCCCATTTGGATTCTACTATAGATTCTGTGAAATTCATTCCATATGAAATTTCAATAATTCTAGTTTAAACTACAGTTAGGAAAATAAGTTTCTCACATGTAATATTATCAAATAAAATATCACACCAAATTTCACATATTAAAAAATTTAATCCATTTTTAACTAAATAAGGAAAAAATAACTACTTTAAAACTTTAAATAGGAGACCTTTAATTTTTTTTTTCAGAACAAAACTAATATTTTACTATGTATCTATATCTTCTTAAAAACTCAAATATAAAACATAAAATTTTATTTCCTTTGAAAAAAAAATCAATTTAAAATCCACCATAATTTAATTCATTATATAAAACAAATAAAATCATAAGAATAAAGAAAATATCAATAAATAACTAAACCAATAATGAATAAGGAGTAACAAACACAAACACACAATGGTTTCATAATCCAATCAATCTTGGGGACACCATGAAAAAGAAAATGAAAATACCCTTTTTAATTTCATAAAAAATACTTGGTATCATGGGAAAATCACTAGGGTATAACATGAATGATATTGGATATATCTAATCAGAACACTACCTAATACATGTGAACCTAAATATTTTGGGAGCTACCATGGTCTCATTGGGTCACAAATCTATCCCATTAGCTCACTCGGTCTAATTGGGACGTAATCCCTAGCCAATGAATAATATACAGTAGGGTCACAATCATATAGATCTTTTACATAGCTACCTATGATCCCCATGATAAAACTCAAGGTATGTGAGGAAACAAGTAAGTCATATGATCATTACACAAATAAATTTTAAAACACTTTAACTAAATATCACATCACCTTCAATTCCATCTTAAGAAACATCCCCATTTCACAAAAAATTCCTATAATAAAGATATAAAATATTCTCCTCAGTAACAAAAATATATATGTATCAATCAGTACAAAATCAAGGGCCTTGACTAAGGGCTGTGTACATTTTTGAGAAAACCTCCTTGAAGGTGACAAACATGACTTTCTTTCAAAATTAGTCCAGGATAGCAAGCCATTTTTTTCCATTTTGAAATATTTATTTAAAATTTATTTAAATGAAAATAATAGAAATCCATACATAAAACCATTTAAAGGATCAATTTCCTTTTTTCATTTAAATCATTTGAAATTCCAAAACACCACCTTTTATTTAAACTTTTTATTTAAAACTACACCTTTTACCATTCCAAGACTTAAACATGGCCAATTGACCATAATAATTAAAATCAACATTAAATGATCCATATACACATTTTTTTAAATACTTGAAATTCAATATCACTTTATAAATGAGTAAACTATTGAAAAACCTTTATGAAAAGTAAGAAAAACTTGATATTTTTTTTAAATCCACTACTATTACCGCATATAGATTTAATTTAACAATAAAAGGAATTAGAAAACATTAGGCACTCAATGATCTTCTAATTAAAGGAAATTTAAAAAATTTACCTACCTCAATCAAGTGGAAGTCAAGTTAAAATGAGTCTACTTTTATAGAAAATATCAACCAAGAAAAGGGGAGCCCTCTAGAAGCCCTAAACACATAAAACCCCCATATTAGAACCATATCATACCCTAATATCCACCAACATATTTACTAGAGTTCATGGGATAAGTATAAAACAAGAAATAATGGGTGTAGGGGAGAGTATAGGGGATGAACAAGATGAAAAAAGCATTTACCTCAATAAATTTCTAGAAATCAATGGAGGAGAGGCTCAAAATGGAGGCCGCGGGGGGTGTGGCGGTCGCCGGAGGGCGTGGGGGGCGCGAGGGGCGCGGGGGCGCGGGGGTCACCGGCGGTCGAGGGGGGGGTGCAGGGTTCGCCGGGGGGCTCGGGTGTCGCCGGAGGTAGCGGGACGGGGATCGGGGAAGAGGGGAGGGTTTGTGAGGGGGATCGGGGTACGGGTATGCGATAGGGGAGGGGAAAGCGTCGCGGTTTTTCAAAATAGGTTGGGTTTCGCGGCGGTTTGTTAAAAACCGCCGCGAAATCTTTCACGGATAACGTTTAGCGGCGGTTTTGTGAACCGCCGCCACAAAACCGCCGCTAAACACTGTTTATGTTGTAGTGGGAGGAGAGGGGCACCTTAGGAAAACTTAAAATATTATTTTATAATAAAGTTATATTCTGTTTTTAATAGATTCAAATTGATTTTTTTCGAAGATAAGGTGGGTATGGGTCGAAATCATCTCAACCAATAGGTTTTATACAAGTTTAGGTTACAATTTTATCCTTATTATTTATATTTAACTCTAAGTTAAATAATTATCTTTTACCGTGTCATTTTGTTTTCTTACACTATATGGTTAATAAACTTACTATAACAAGACAAACGAACCCCAAGTGGTTCATTATTAATATATATATCTTTATCTAAGTCATTTTTCTAAACCTTATATTTTTAGGAATAAAATACCAATTAATAATATAATATTTGTTTTAAAAACTATTTATTGTCAATTTTGACACTATTTTGTACTTGATTTTTGTGAAAATCATATGAGCATGATTAATTCAGAAAACGATAATTAAATCAATACTAACATGTCATATTAACCTAGAAAATTAGTTTAATTAATAAAAAGTCAAAAATTACATTTATTTGGGTATTTATAACATCAATTATGTTAATATTTCATTAATAAGGTAATTACTGCATCATCATTGTGTCATAAATAAATTAAAATATTTAATATCTAAAAATTATAAATAAAATACCATTATGTATTAAAGCGTTTTTTCTTGCTAATGAATATTTATAGTTGAATTTATCTTATGTATAACCATATATTAAAAATGTTATACTTATTAAAATGTGATTTTAACTATTTTAATTATTCTTTAAATAAAATAATAATAAATTTTTTAATTTAATCCAAGTGGACCTAAATGATAATATTTTATTTATAAGGTTTATTTTGGTCGAATTACACTTATCCAATAGAATTAGGACATGTGTTAGGGTAATAATAATATCATTTTCCCTTAATTACCCTATTTACTTTTAATCGTGGTAAATAAAAGTAAAAAGTTACTATTCACCAAAGATTATTTTTATCTTATTGAACCACATTTTACTCCTTGATATTAACCATGTCTCTCAGATTTTTAAAATTCCACTCACAAAAGTGGTGAAATTATGTTTTATGTAAATTTTCAAATTCTCCTAGGAGGTGGGTAAAAGACGGTAAAAAGTTCATTAAATTTTTTATATATCTAAAATTATTTTTAAATGACTAAAATGAATTACATTGAACTTATATTGGTATTATGTATCAATTTTGACCTAAAATAAATAGAAATAAAATAAATAATTATTTAAATAAAAAGTTGGTCTTTAAATAGTATCCGAGTGTTTTCACTATTCATCAAAAATTGAATGTTTTCAGAAAAATACCAAAAATTCACCCTAGGATAATATCGATATTTCAAATCCAAAAATGAAGTCCATTTTGAAAAATAAAATTTCAAAAGTGGGTATTACTATTCATAACGGCTAGTTTATATAACATATCGTTGTCTAGTGAAACTCGGTATTGCGTACAACACATGCTATTGGGGAAGGTCACGATTGCATGTAATGCAAGCCAAGTTAGGGTTGCGTGTAGTGCAAGATTCTTTTTTTGTTGTGTATAATAGAATCCAACCATATTGCATTTATACATTGAATATATATATATATATATATATATACTCAATGTTGGGTACAATAACTTCAAATGAACATGAAATTGTGTGTAACACGATCCAAGAATAGTGGTGTGTATACTGCAAGATAAAACGGTGTTGCGTATAGAGCAAGATAATCTTGGTGTAGCATACATCACATGAAATCAAATACATTAAAATGAATACTTCTCATAAAATCTCGGGCTGTTACATTCTACCCCCCTTAAAAGGAATTTCGCCCTCGAAATTCGTCAGGGTTTATAAATGGTTTACTACTCAAAAGTTTTAATAGAAACCCACATCGTAAAAAGGAATACCAATACTTTTCTTTAAAAACTAAAGTATGAAACATAACGGTTACCCAAATTAAATAATCATTGGGTTTCCACATAGGATAACATAGGTGATAATATGGATATGGAAGAGAAATTTAACCATCAAGTTCTGATGGAGAGTGGTAGAGAACCTGGCTATGAAAAAGCCAACAATCAAAAAGCCATAAATTTGTGATGATCTAAGGTACCATATGATTCATTGGATATAAGGGCACTAGGACAACATTTATGGTTTTCAAGATCATTTCCCTAAATTTGAAGAATTTGTGAATTAAAAGAAATACTTACTTGATGTTTGGTACAATCTTACTGGTGTTTGTGCCTTGAACAATTTCCACTTCATCTATTAAAGAAATGAAGTTGAATTTGTCTTCTGTGAAGTGTTAGCAGATCATGTGATAGAATGACGGGTCATTCCATCTTTCACAAATGAAAGGATAGAAAAAGTTATTCAATATACATAAGTCCATATATGGCGATATTAAACGTATATGGCTCCCTGAATGGACTTATACTTCATATATCATACCACTTAATATAATAAAACTAGTTTCTACTAACCAGGGACTTCCTGTAGGCTAGTGGTAGGTGATAAAGGCATGTCGCACTTCAGTTGTGGGTTCGATTCCCACATCCTTGTCCGACGCGACGGGTTGTCGCCCATCCTACGGGTTGCCCTTTTTCTAAAACTACATTATTAAAACATTCCATAAATATTATATAAAAAAAGTTCTAACCTTAAACAATACTATCTAATGTTCAACATAATCCATTCTAGTCTTTAGACTTATCCAAAATACATCTGTCCAATCTCATAATATAAAGAAAACAATTACTAGAAATGTCATTAACCAAGCATGTAAATTCCACCATTTATCCCCCATATATCATAAAATATATATTGTTGATCGCATTCCAAACAAGTATTCTTTTGAAACACGAATTACCATAGAACCTTAGTGAAAAAATGAGGGCTGTCAAAAGTTAACTCTTTCCACATACCAAAATCCCAAAAATTCTATATACTCAAACCATGATATCACTTAGTCCTTATATCAGTCATGATCTCATTAATGCTATCAAACATTTCATTATCTCCTTATCCCTTATTTATTTGCATATTAGGTGCTTTCCAAAAATATCTGAATAAACATTCATGGTTACCGGTACCATTCAACATATACTTTCAAAACTAAAGCAAAGCCAACAGTGTAACAATCCTTAGATTTTTCTTTATTCCATAGCACCATACATTATTCTTGAAAAACATAAAATCATTACACTACCTTCTTAAACCAATGACTGAGCTTCATCATTTCTTCCATCTCATATATCATTTATTGTCTCTTCATCATCATCCACATAAATACTCCCTATATGACCATGCTGATTATCTTTATGAGATTTTTCCTAAGGGAATTGGTTTGCATAATGCCCGTACATTCCACATTTAAAACACTTAACCATTGTTGATGTCTTTGAAATACCATTATCCTTGTCCATGGTGTTAACTGAACCTTTTACTTTGAAATTACTAGCTTTGTGTCCTTATTTTCCACCCCCAAATAATCGTCCAGTTCCATTGAAACATTCTCCCTGATGACTCTTCCCACATGATTTACATGAGGAAAATTGAACTTTGTTTCCTCTATGATCATTATGAAACTCCATATTTCTCTTATTAGTTGAGTCGAGAAACTTGCCAAAGTTTAGATTATTGATCATATTATGAGATTTATGATTAGGAATGTTAATGATATGTGGAATTCCAGTTCTAATTTCATTTGGTTGCACATGAAGAATATCATTCCATTGTCCATCACATCTTCCATTATCGTGAATCTTCTTGTTTCCAGCCATTTTCTAAAACCCAAAAAGAATAGTGTGAGAGGGAAAAATCATAATCAAGGGGGAGTAACATCAATATCTAACATCTTAGGTTTAATTCTAATATCGTTACCATAATTGTAGGACTATAACCTATACTTATACTTAACCTTAGGGACATCCATAGACATACCTTAGAAATATCTCTAGGGATCTCACTAAATTTCTCGCACCCTAGTTTCCAATGGTTGACTAATCCTTTCCTCTGATACCAACTGTAGAGTCCCAAAGCTTGACGTACATGGACATTACATTACTTTTTCGAAATATTTAATACACAACAAAAACAAACACCAGAGGACCGTAATAGTTTAGTGTCTTTAGAAACTCGAAACATAATCTTCTAATCGTGGTGAATGATCTTGAACATCTCCCATAAAGATATTCCCCTTTTATTTTCTTACCAAGAATCTTTATTTAAATTTTGGGGAAAAGAAAACATAAAAAGGGTGAGCTAAAATTACCAATAAGGGTAAACATAGAGAACATAAAACAATCCATAAAAATTTGAATGCAAAAACTGGAACATAAAATCTAAACATCAAAATCTTGAGCAACGACATAAATCTTGGAAGTACGTAAGGAATATATCATAAAGGAACATCAATCATGATAAAATAGCATGGGAATAAAATATTTAATTGTGGAAAACCATTAGGCACATGATATGATTTCTATAGTATCCAAGGCATTGCTGCCAAGACCATCTTATTGGACAACGTCCCTTTTTGAATCGAGTTCACTCCTCGTTCCAGTCCTATATCACTGAACTGGATTAACTTACCATTCCAACCATGTCTATATCATGAGATATAAATCATTACCCAATGCATTGGAGGGAGATATAGGTCCCACCAATCTCATAATGAAATAATTCTTACGTGTGCCACAACATGAACATAAAGCATTCATCATTACCCAAAGAATAAAATGGGTTTCATAAACCTCATCCCATCATAACATAATCCATATAAAAAATGGATATCATTTCAACATAATAAAATTTAACCATGTAAATCCTAGAAACATTATACTTGAAACATACACATATGAAATAATTCCATCTTATTTGGAAAATGGTTTTGATAAAACACTTGAAATGAATTCATGAGGAAAATATCCTTTGTTCTTCAAAATAAATTTTCTTTTCACAAAATGCCATGAAATTTTAAAAGAAAAAGATTTTTTTGAAAATAGTCATGAAATCTTGTAGAGTAAGCATCATGAAAATAAGGCGCTATAAAACCGTAAAAATATTATCATGCCGTATAAGTTAAAAAAACATTCTTCTCGTATTTTTTCCGGAAAAGTCAAAAAGTACCTCGTATGGTAAAAAAAAGAAAGATTCCTCACATACCATGTAGTAAAAGTCAAAAAATGGGTAAAAAGGACTTTAACCATACATAAACACACTTTTAAAAAACATGGACATGGATGATAACAATAACCCAAGTAAATACTTACGAATAAACAATCTTGGATAAGAATGAGATTGGAATAATTATCCCTTACCTTAGGTCCGATATGCTTTGTACGTATCCGAACCTCATGTATAATGATTTAAATAATGTCATTGACTTATTAAAGAATCATATTAATTGTTATTATATCATATATGGTTAACTTATGACTTTATTTTACCCATTCTTTTGTAAGTTCCATGTTAAAGCAGTGTTTTGGGTAAAATCGTTTTATTTATCGTACGTGTTTGGACTTGTTGTTCTTGATATTATTATTAATTATATCTTGATTTACATACTTCCAGAATGTAAATCATGATTTATATATCATATATATATTTAGTATATATATATATAATAGATATATTAATGAAATGAAATACACCATTCATGGAGACGGTAGACCGTACGTACGCATGAACCCTGTTTTCGTTTCCTTATTGAATTAAATGGAATTAAGTCAATGGAACATATATGTACATAAATCCAGTATCATTATCAGGTAATATCTTTCATGATTATTTATTATATATTCTTTATAATCATACTTTAATGGTTAATCATGGAAAATGAATCTCATCGCGTTCGTGGAGACGGTAGTTCACACGTACGCACGAGCGATGATATCATTCCCATGATCGTGGAATTGTACTGAATTGTATTTATAATATTTCAGAATCAATATCACTTTACAATAATAATATATAGTTATTTATTTAAACCATTATACCCATCCAAGTAAGGTGGTGGTGGAGAAAATATTACACCACAGCGTGGAGATGGTATTCCGTACGTAGGCACGCGCGGTGATTTCATTTGTATAGGATGGATAAAAGATGAAATTGGGTTGTTTCATATTTATAATAACATATCAGTATATTAGTGATACTGATTTTATTAATTTATGATGAAACAAAAAAATAATAAGAAGTTGAAGAAGAAATAAATTGGAAGGAATCGGTAAAGGATATTACCTCTTCTTTGACGCGCCTCTTCTTAACCTCCTCTTAAGGCATTAGGGTTGGTTTTTTGAGGAGACCATAACCTATATAATGTTTCTAGGGAAGATGAGAAGAGAAATTGGTAGGGGTTGGCAAAGATTCAAGGCTCAAAAGGGTGTGAAGAGAAGAGGGAAGGGGTGCCCTTTTTATAAGGGAGGATAGGGGAACCTTAGGAAAACATAAAATATTATTTTATAATAAAGTCATATTCGAATTTTAATAGCTCCAAATTGATTTATTTCGAAGCTAAAGTGGGGATGGGCCGAAAGCCTCTCAAACAATAGGTTTTAGACAAGTTTAGGTTACAATTTTATCCTTATCATTTAGATTTAACTGTAATTTATATAATTTAACCTTTACCCTGTCTTTTTGTTTTCGTACACTATATGGGTAATAAACTTACTATAACAAGCCAAACGATTCCCATGTGGTTCATTATTAACATATATATCCTTATCTAATTCATTTGTCCGAACCGTAGATTTTTAGGAATAAAATAATAATTAATAATATAATATTTGTTTTAAAAACTATTTTATGTCAATTTTGACACTATTTAGTGGAATTCATAAAAAGTCTAAAATTACATTTATTTGGGTATTTATAACATCAATTATGTTAATATTTCATTAATAAAGTAATTACTGTATCATCATTGTGTCATAAATAAAATAAAATATTTAATGTCTAAAAATTATAAATAAAATACCATTATATAGAAAATCTTTTTATCTTTATAATGAATATTTATAGTCAAATTTATCTTATGTATAACCCTATATTAAAAATGTTATAGTTATAAAACATTGATTTTAACTATTTTAATTTTTCTTTAAATAAAAAAATAATAAATTTCCTAATCTAATCCAAGTGGACCTAAATGATAATATTTTATTTATAAGGTTGTTTTTGGTTGAATTACACTTATCCTATAGAATTAGGACATGTGATAGGGTAATAATAATACCATTTTTACCCTTAATTACCCTATTTACTTTTAACCGTGATAAATAAAAGTAAAAAGTTACTATTCACCAAAAATTATTTTTATCTTATTGAACCACATTTTACTCCTTGATATTATCCGTGTCTCTCAGATTTTTGAAATTCCACTCACAGAAGCGGTAAAATTTTGTTTTATGTTAATATTCAAATTCTCCTAGGCGGTGGGTAAAAGACAGTGAAAAGTTCAATAAAATTTTTATATATCTAAAATTATTATAAAACGACTAAATTGAACTTATATAGGTATTATATATCAATTTTGAGCTAAAATAAATTTAAATAAAATAAATAATTATTAAAATAAAAAGTCAGTTTTTAAATAGTAGCCCTGTGTTTTCACTATTCATCAAAAATTGAATGTTTTCCGAAAAATACCAAAAATTCACCGTAGGATAATTTCGATATTCCGAATCCAAAAATGAAGTCCATTTTGAAAAATAAAATTTCAAAAGTGGGGATTACTATTCATACCGTCTATTTTATATAACTTATCATTGTTTAGTGAAACTCGGTATTGCGTACACCACACGCTATCGGGGAAGGACGCGATTGCGTGTAATGCAAGCCAAGTCAGGGTTGCGTGTAGTGAAAGACTTTGTTGTTGTTGCATATAATAGAATCCAACCATATTGCAGTTATACATTGAATATATATATATATATATATACACACAAAATGTTGCGTACAATAACTTCAAACGAACTTGAAATTGTGTGCAACACGATCCATGAATAGTGTTGTGTATAATGCAAGCTAAAAAGGTGTTGCGTATAGCGCAAGATAATGTTGGTGTAGCATAAAACACAAGATATCAAATAAATGAAAAAGAATACTTCTCATAAAATCTCGGGGTGTTACAATTCTAGTATTTGGCTGAATGAAACCAGCATTTGAACACTTTTTCATTCTCATCAGGCCATCCAGATTAGTGTTCATGTGAAAGACCAACCAAATTGGATTACTTCATCTGTCATGTGTATGAAAAATATAACACTATGGTATAAGATATATTAAGATAAAATATATAGAATCATATGTTATACCTCACATGACTGAATATTGCGTGATGACCTTATTACTTTCAAGAAACTTTTTGTGTTGATGAAAATGTTATAAAACCATGTTGAAAAACCAGAAATGGAATCCTCATAAAAATTCACATATCACTTATTATGTTGGACACACAATGTGTTTATTGAAAATCCATGTGAAAAATGAGGGAGTCATCAATCATGTATGATCTATTATTAATCTCATAAAAATTAAATTTATACCCACTTCATCCATGGAGCTAAGAAAGATTTTAGTTCAATTCCTACGTAAAAATTTCACATCACATTTTACCATCCTCACCAAATAATACTAAACTACATCAAAAATCTACAAATAATAAGATAACAAACTATGTGACTACTTAGTCAATGAATCATGGAATTAATCATTAAAAAAATATGGGTCCTTATCACATCACCATGAATTTCATGATACACAATCCTATCAATATGACCTCAAACTGTATAATTCACCTTTCATATTAGCTCAATATATATATGTTTATCTTATTAGAGAGATTATTTATATATAAATTTCTAAAATCACTTTATTTAATTTTTAGGCTCAAATAACATTATAAAAAAATTATCCACTTTGGAGATGTATGTGGATAAATTTATAGTAATGGATGTTACACCCTGAAATTCTAAAGTACAAATTTATATTCCATAGTGATAATGACATGTAACAACAAGTGTAAAAAGAGAACATATAAACCTAATAAATTATAATATATTTACTATATTAAATAAATATAATGTATTCTATATCGTATAATTTTCACAACACTGAGTTAGCCTACATTTCATGAAAGTGAGACCTTTCTTGATAGCTTGCGTCACACAGAAGAATGAGTTTAACCAAATAACAATGTATTATTGAAATATTATTATTTAAAATAATATAAAATAGATTTTAAATTATTATTTATGAATTGTAATAAATAACTTCTAAATATTTTATTTATATAAATATAAAATTAATTCATTGGATAATAGTTAATAAAAAATGAAAATAAGAACCAATATGATATTAAAAGAAATATAATTATTTTGATTCTTCTAAATGAGTATTATCTTAATAAACAAAACTAATTAAAATTATTTAATTATTTTAATATAATATTTTTTTTAAATTCATGAATTTTTTTATATTCATCCAATATATTTTATAGGCTTATGATAAAAATAAATCTAATTTTATGCATAAAATACTATATTTTTTATTAAAGTAATTTTACCGCCTTTTAAGGGAAAAACCATTCTAAATTTGAATTTTGATACTAATATTGATTTAGATTTTCTAAATATACTTAATATTTTAATAGGATATATAAAAATTAGGTTAGGGTAAATTTTTTATATTATTCAGGAACATATCATTCTTTAATAAATACTAAAAAGTACTGATTTTTTGATCAAAAATGGGTTTTAATATAAATTTAAAATAAAGTTAAATTTTAATTTTAATTTGTTATAAAGTTTAATGAGATATATTTTTTATCAATTAATACAATTTATGTCATTTTAATCAATTTTTCAACTAAATTGACTATAAAAACATATCAAACATTCATACTTTTTAACATTAAAAACCTGCTTTGTTGTCCTCCCTACAGAACGAATTTTAAATTAATTTCTACCTCTTCTTTTATTTAAAATTGGGAAAAGAAATTACATATATCAAATAATAATAATATTTTATTTATAATAATACAATATATTTATTTGATCAAAATTAATAGTGAAAGCGATTAAAATTAAATACAATCATTAGTGAAAAATTATGCATCATAAATGACTATACGTTTATCTTAAATGCCAAAATGATGTGTAAAATAGTCCAAAACTCATTGGATGGAAATAATTCGTCCATAGACCATCCATTATTTAGTTATTTTGCTTTATTATTATTTTTTTCTCTAAAAACATTTTCACACTAAACTTGTTTCCAAAAATTTCCAGTGAGTTCTTTTCCTTCCCTATAAAAGGACACCACCTCTCCAACTTCTTCACACCTATAGAACCACTTAGGTTTCACCAATATATTCCAAAATAGACTAAAAAAATCCCTTCCATATACATTTAATCCCCCAATTTGATATAAATCCTCCCAAGGAATCATTTTGGTAAAAACCAAAATAACGTAACTGAATAAGAGGCAACGTCTTCCCTTAAGCATTTAAGTTTCATTTACATTATTCACTACCTATACTATTCTTATAATATTATTACAAAAAATTCACTAGTATTATAAATATAATTGTTTTTTTTATAATGGTTTTACCTAAACCTATTAACACCACCAACTAATGGGTAACCAACATATTGTTTCTGTGTACGATGAACTACGACCTTACAAAACAATGATTCTTCATTTTCCCCATACCACATATCACAGTGGCCATTAGGATAGAAAATATATTTATAGATGTTATATATGATATTTATAAATTCTTTATTCTCCTATAATTTTTATTTATAGCATAAGTTTATTCATTTTATCCCTTGTAAATATCATAATTTCGTTTGAGGAAGTGTGGACTACCACCCCATCAAATCGATATGATTCATTCATTTCATACTTGGAAATTTTACTAAATGGCTTTATTAAACCAATATTAAATATATAACATAGATATTATACTAGAATTATAATATACACATGTATCATTTATCCTTCATTATTTTAATATGAAAAATAAATGAAAGTAGCGTTCATGCGTACGTATGACCTACCGTCTCCAGGAATGATGCACTTCATTTATTAATTCAAAATATTATAAAATATAATAAATAAATATATACTAGAAATATATGATATTAAAATAATGGTTTAAATTTTTTGGATGATTAAACTAGGAAATATTTAATAATAACAATGAATAACTAGTTAAAACATACTCCAGAAGCTGGATAATTAACACGCAAAATAGTTTAAATAATGAATAGTTATTAACAAATTGAAAATAATACATTATAATAGGATCATATATGATATTGTAAATATCAATATTTATTTGTTCTAAGTTAGTAAAATAACTTAATCCACTATATAAGAGTATAAATACCAAACAAAAAAGGAAGTTTAATGTAAGTGATTCTTGTCTTATATTTTTTTTCATAAGACATACGCCATATACTCCACATACTTATTTTGTTTAGTGTATATACTTTCCATTTTATACATTATAAAATGAATCCTTTTTATTAATTGTATAAAAAAATTTCCTTCATGGGGATTATGAATTAAAAGTTTCAAGTGTTATGACATGTTTAATGATTAATTTATTAAAAAATATTCTTAATGATTATCCTTGAAATATAACTTGATTTTTTGATTGTTAAACATATCTAAAAAATTCACTTTATTGAAATAATTTTACATTGGAAATTTAACTGAATATCCATTTTCACATATGATGAATTTTAGTATTTTCTAAAACAAATACCATTTTACATACAATATCTATTTTGATAATTATTTGATTATTTGGGAAATTATTGATAAAATTGTATTATTTATTCAATACAGATATTTGATAAGACATATTATTAATTATATTATTTGATATGATTAATTATTTGTATTGTTATTTATAGGTGGTGATCAGAATTTATTAAACCCCTTGATGCATTGACATGTTCTCATGGGACAAATTAGTTGACCAAATTAAATATGTTACTATCTGTAGTTTTAAACCGTCTTGTGAAAGGTATCGATTGTAATAAGTTTTCAATGAATTAAACATAATGTACATAAATAAATAATTTAACTCTTTTATATTTAGTAATTATTCATCCATGTGATCTTGCGTGGACATATCTATGGATACATTTCAATCTCAGTTTATTGATTTAGATGGCATGAGTTTCAGTTTCATACCTTTCCATATAGATATTTCATTATCTAGTTTTTTTAATGTCATGTGTTATCAGTTATTTACAATACAATGTTAATTTATTCCTATCAATTTATTATTTATTCTTATTTAATTACCCTTACTAATCATTTGAGCTCACTCATATTATGTTTCCTTTCCGAAAGTTACGAAGAAAAAATATTTGAATAAGAATTCATGGATGCAGTTTATTCCATTTTATTCCATATCATGTTAGTATTAGTTATTAACCAATATATTATGGGTATCATTTATGTAATATGGATTTCCAAGACTGCTAAAATTAATGGTACTTCACAATTTTATTTCATGTCATCATGCTAATGTAATGTAATAATGAAATGGCTCATGGAATATCAGGTTAGGGAATTACAATAGGAATCATAAGAAGTTTAACAACAACCATGGAAACTATATTTAAAAAACATATATTTTAGATAAAAACCATACGATAGATATTGAATATGAATGTAGAATAACATACTAAAATTTTGGGCAGGGTAGATATTATGTTTGTATTCCTAGTAATATATCCCGTTATGGATACTATTAGTGGAATGGCTCTAGAACATGTGTACATAGATGTAATAACTCCAAAAGGTCTTTCAGGCCTTCCTTGGGGTAACTGGTTACACGAAAATGGGACTTACTATGCACCTATTTTGACACTCCCAGGGGACACACTTTGGACAATTCACATTTTATTTACCTACCATTATAAAGAATTTAAAAGTATAGATTTCCCAATGTAACCAATGTTTATGATTTTGGGATTTATCGTGTATAAATTTGGGTTATGACATATACCATGTTTAGAGGTATAGAAAGTCCATAATTTTATGTGCTAATCTAGAAAATGTCATTTTCTAGAAATGTCTCTTGGATGGAAGAAGTGAGTCAAATATCATGGAAAATGCAGATATTTCTCTACAAGGAAGTCAACGTTTCTAATTTTTGAACTGATCTTGTTATGGATATATTACAGAAGATTATTCAGGTTTTGAAGAATAACCTTTCATGAATGGAGAAACCAATTTCGCATAGAGAATATCCTATACTGGATAACTTTATGAGGTAGAATCCCCCATCGTTTAGTGAGACTACTAATACAATTGTAACTGAACAATGGATTAAGTATATGGAGAATATATTTATATCATTGGAATGAAGTGAAAAGGGAAACGAGACACTTGTAGTACATTATCTCCAATGTGATTTTGATTAATGGTAGTCCATGATCAAGACTAATAAAGAGGAATAATAAATATAACTCATGTAATGTAGATCCTTTAAAGATACATTCTTTGATAAATACTTCCCTCATAATCATAAAATTGTGATGAAGATAATGTTTCATAGCTTAAAGTAAATGGAAGAACAGATTGCTGCAGATTATGAAGCTACATTTACAAATTTATCTTGGTATGATACAGATTATATACATGACATAGAAAGGAAGATCAACCACTTATTTGATGGATTTAAGCCAAAAATTGAAGGTCATCAGTTTCCCATATTTTTTCTATCCTATAATGAGATTGTTTTTTTTCCTTAAAAAGAGAAATGAAAATATCTAGATATTATTTATTTAATGGAAACCAAGTGAATAAGATGTCTTCTAAATACCATGAAAAAGGCAATGAGTCAAAAAAGATAATAGGGAAAAAGGATTTTCTATCTTGTGATAATTGTGTAAAGAATCAGCAAGAAAAATTCTTGAAATTATTTGGAGTTTGTTATAAGTGCAGAGAAAAGGGTCAAAAAGAGAAATAATTCAAGGGGAAGAAGCCGATCCATGATGTTAAGTGCTAAAACTGCAAGGATATTGGGAACTATGAAAATGAATTCCACAAGCATCAATGGAATATTTTTCATAATAATATAATGAAACAAGTTCAATGATATGTTATTAACACAACTTATGTGGAATAATTAATGTTATTCTCTATTTGGATTTACTAAATATGTTGTAAAAGTATTTTAATTATGTTCTTCCCATCCTTTAATTTCTGAAAAATATATGGATTGTTCTGAAATACATTTTTGTTATGGATTTTAAGACCGTATATTGAATTTTACAAAGAAGAATTATTCAGTACAATGTTAAACTTTTCAGATAACACATGATTTATGGAAGGATAACCATTAATATGATTAAAACATGGAAATAATGATGAAGAAATGATTTATTTGGATAAGTGTTGACTACCTTGTAACCTATTATTGAATTGTTCGACATGTTGTCTATGTTATCATTGATAATGTTTTGCAATAATTTTGGATTTAAGGAATATATCCAATAACACATGTCTTACTTCAAAAATAAAGAATAACTATGATCCTAATATGGTTTTATGGTAATTATATTTATTTCCATATTTAAAGAGGTACATGATGATGTTATTCACATGTTTGGAATTTGATAATTATGAGTTGGTTCATGTTGACTAAAGGCTAATGATAAGCAAATTTTGGATATTCAGTGACATCATTTCAAATATATTGGATCAATATATTTCCGAAAAGTTAAAAATTTATGAAATGGTTTAAGTTGAAATATTGATATTAATATAATAATGGATGTATTACTTCACCATATGATGCGTCATATTTTTAAGATGATCTAGAGATAGTTCATGGAATAATAAAAGGCAAAATTATGTTTATATAAACATATATTTACTTATTTTCTTAAAGAGTGAAAGAATTACATAACAATAAAAAACATGGGGTTTAAACAAAACTTTTTCCCTATTATCATAGTTTTCATGATATTAATGACCTTTACAAACACTTATGGTTTATGGCCTCTTAGGCTAAATCTTCCATCATAACATGTTCTCTGGAACTCTACATTATAACTTGATTTTTGGATTTTTTTCTTCCATATCCATGTTTTCATTTCCCACCTATGTTCTCCTATTGGGGAACCTAGTTACATGACCGTTGTACTTTCTTTTCTCTATTATTCAAAAGATGTGATATTAAACATTTTTACTTTGTGGTTCATTCAGAAATAGTTTATTTTTGATAACTATAATATCAAGATATGGTTTAAATTGTGAGGACAAAATTTAATTAAGGTGGGGAGAATATAAAACCCATATGTTCTGAAGTACAACAATATATTCTATAGTGTTTATGACACATAATGCAAGTGTAAAAATGGAATATATAAACCTGATACATTACAATATATTTACTATCGTAAATTAATATAATATATTATATAGATTATAATTCACATAGCACTGAGTTAGCTTGAATTTCACTCAAGAGTGACCTTACTCGATAGTTTGCGTCAAACTCAAAAAATGAGACCTCCCAAATACAAATGAATTGTTAAAAAATTATTATTTAATACAATATAAACTAGATATTAAATCAGTAGTTATTAATTTTAAAAACTAAATTATTATTTTTTATATAAATATAAAATTAATTCATTTCTAATAAATTAATTTGAAACTAAAATAAAAACCAATTGAATATTAAAAGAAATATTATTATTTTTATGACTCTAAAGGGGTTTTATCTTAATAAACATAATTAGTTATAATTATTTAATGTTTTTAATGAAATATATCTATTATATATTCTATTATATATTTTTATATTCATTTAATACATTAGGTAGGCTTAAGATAAAAACAAACACAATTTTAGGCATAAAATATTATATTTTTGATAATGCAATTTTACAACCTTCTAGTTGTGAACCCATTTCAAATATGAATTTTGAATTTTTTATTGAATTAATTTTTCAAAATAAACTCCATATTTTAAATAAAAACATTAAAATTTGGTTTGTTTAAATTCTTGATATTTTTCAAAAACATTTCACGTTTAATGAATAGTAAAAAATACTGAATATTTGTTCCAAACTGCATTTTTATTTAATTTATCTAGTAAGTTAAATTATTATTTTAATTTTTTTAAAGAATTATTAGATAATTTTTTTATAATTTAACACAATTTTTGTCACTGGAATCAATTTCACTTTAAAATTGATTATAAAAACATAGCAAACTTAATGTCATTTTTACATTAAATACCAGCATTGTCGTCCCGACCACAGAAAGAATTTTAAAATAATTTATGCCAATTTTATTATTAGAATTTGGAAAAATGGATTTCATATTTGTAATTATAATAATTTATATTTACTAATAATACTATATTTTATTTTACCAAAATGATTAGTGAATGTGGTTAAAATTAACTATAATTGTTAGTGCAATGTTAAGCTTTATAAAGGACTAAACCTTTAAATTAAGGGCCGAAATGACGTAGCCACATGTCCAAAACCCATATAATGGACATAATTGTACCATAAAACTTCAATTATTGAGTGTTTTGGGTTTGGTATGATTGTTTTAGGTAATAACTTGTGCACACATAACTTGTTTCAAAAAATTCCATGTCAGTCCTTTTCCTTCCCTATAGAAGGACACCACCTCTCCCACATCTTCACACCTCTAAAAACATGTAGGTTCAGCCAATATATTCCCAAATATACTCCCAAGACCCCCACTTTACCTTGAAGCCTCCCCTTGTTTCATAACCCATCCTAGAGGGGCCCATGCCATGACTACCCCAACACGCCTCGAATAGGCCAGGGGATGGTGAGTAGAACTGAGTAGGAATATCCACCAAATGGGTGGAATTTACCTAAACAATTGTAACAAATACTCATATCATAGACTAAAATTATTAAATTCAAAAATAATAAGTAAAAAATGCATTCATACACTAAGATTCCAACCATATAGTACGATAGTAGAAAATTAGAAATTAAACAGGCCAAAATACAAACCCACAAAATGAAAGTGTCCTAAAATGTGAATCCACAAGTTCTTAAAAATAATTTGAATAAAACCCTACATGAAGGGAAAGGTAATGATCAGATATCTAAATACATAGGAGAACACCTTGATTATCTATTCTCTCAAATGACCACCTGTCCTAGTACACCTTGGACTCCGTCAAAGTGTCAATCGTTTTCACAAGACCCGACACATGTAGAAAGCCTGTCCATGGTTGAGTAAATGAATACTCAGTAGGACTCCCTAGAAACAGAAAATAAATACCACAAAGGAAACAAGACTGAAAAGATATATTCAGGTCAATACATGTATGTTTCAATATCATTAAAAGATGAAAATCCATCTATACTCATAAATGATTCCCAGACTCAAAGTCTAATCCACTGCCAACTACATGGTTTTTCTCAGAGCATTCTTGTCTTGGGAGATCTCACTCTTTGAGAAATTTGATAGAAGCAAGTAGAATAGATCTACCATATGTAACCACTTAGATTCAAGGTCTTGATAAGTAACATAGTTTCCATAATATTTTCAGTCTCACATTGACATGGAGTTTGGATAAATCAAAACCAAACATCAACTGCCAAAAACTACCCAAGTCACACTCATTCAGTCTTGTCATATAAAACAGGATGAATCTGATCTCGATACATGGGTAGATGACACACTATGTCCAAAACTCACTAGAGGGACTCCTTGACCTACTAGAAGCACAATCCATGATAGGGGAGTAGTTACAACATAAATATTGGTTAAATCAGCTCTAAAAACACTTTTTATGTTAACACGAAGAGATGTGAGGAACAACTAGACCTCTCAGTGTGATGCATTATCTATCCTACTGAGTTAACTATCGAAGATGGGCTATGACAACTCAAATAAAAAAGTCTCATCCTTTATAATGAAAACATAATCCTACATCAAACCCTCATAGTTAAAGAACAAGGGTATGCTCTCAACCTCTATTATCATCCTCCTTGAATGGAACAAGATCCTATGTTGAACCCTCATATGAATAGGCAGATATAACACTCCCAACTTCTTCTTGCCTAACTAAAAATCCACTAATCCATTTCCAATGGACTACACCATTATAAGGGCCCCAAAACCATAGATGGAACCTCAAATATATGATCCGTTTGAATGTAACAAATATTTTTATAAAAAGGTTTGACCTAGGTCCATCCTGAGTCCGACCCGACCGGCTAGACCCGGTTCAACCCGCCTGACTACCCAATATGGTCTATCCAACCAAACATGGCCATGCTTAATCTGGCCTAGTTCGAACCAGCCCAATCCATTGAGGCTAGCCAACCAGACTGCGGCCTATTAGAGTAGCCCAGACCCCCCAGGTCTATCCTGCATGCACATGGACTGACTTTGCTACACCACATGCTGTCCTCCCCAACCATGTGCCTCTTGGAAGTGCACCGCGACCACATTTAACATGAATGGACCTCTTCTCCACTCACCCTATATCCTAACCATGATTAATGTGGCTTCCACTTCCGTAGCCCCGCTACCCACACGAGGCCACCGCCTATGTCGGCCACCAGTATCAGCACACGGGTGTCCCCTTCTGCGGTCCACATGTTCTCCTTTGATGCTCTATTTTTTGAATTGGACGGGATTTTGTGATCCTTGGGTCAAATTATTTATCTCTATGGGCTGGGATCGACATTATGATTAATCCAAATGAAAAACCACTCAAACAATGATATATCTATAATATCCTTATTTTGTCCATCCTTATCATCGTCAAAAATCCGGTTGGTTTTCCAAACATTAGATCCTCGATTTTGGATCATTGTGAAATGAGACAGAGGTGAAATGATCATCTGTTCATTAACCATGAAGAATGAGAAGAACGCAAAGAACGTAAATAACATCAGGGAAGAAGAGAACATGAAACAATGCATGGATTGAACCTCAACCATTTCTCATCATATCCTCGATTCATTATGTATGATAGATCATGAAAAAATAGAAATTCTCTATAAATAGACTCCGATAATAAAACACCACAAATATAATCCCAAACCTCTATACATATCACCTATGAATCAATGCATTCGTCGATTGATTCACATTTTTTGTGGGAAATAATAATAGAGAAGAAATCAATTTAAATCACACTCCCTACCTTGATTCGGTTCGATCCCTGACAAAGAACAGTCTCCGTGTTGTTTCCATGGTCAATATCCTTCAAATCTAAGGTTCATCATTCTTGATTCACGGATCTGTCAGAATTATTTGGAGAGAGCTCCATCTGCATACCTCAGACAATTTCCTTGGTTATTTCACAACCCAGGATTCCTCAGAATAGGCAATATTAAAAGAAAACCAACGTTGTGCCAAAAATAATTTTTATTAAATTATTTTAATTATGTTTATGTTAAAACACTATCTTTTAATGTCATCCCCTGTTGGCCGATGTTAGGCCTATACAAAGGAAAAAAACCCTTACAAACTCAAAAGGGTTCGTGGATTTCTAATCCGAGTTATCGTTTTTGAGTTATTAGGATTTTAAAATAAAATAATTTTAGTTAATTATTTCATTTATAGTTAATACCATGGTTGTTTTTTCTACAGATAACCAGCACTAACCATGGATAGGATGCACCTAGTGTAAATACATAATTATAATCTCAACGGTTCTATGAGATATCTAATTCATGAAATGAAATAAAAGTTATTTCACTTTTTAAGAAAAGTCATGCACACGTGTTACTAAAAACATAAAAATATTCAATGAATTGATACTAGAACATCAGGCACCAGAATCACCCACCATCTTAGTGAATTGTCTCATAATTTACCCAAATAATTTCTAAAAATAAATTCAGGAAAATATGAGTCATTAAAGTAACCCAACCATAGGGATTTACATCTTTGAAATCCAAAACAAGGTCTACTGAAAAATTTGTTGGCACTTCGCACAAATATGAGCCTCTCGCTCCCATGTACTCTCTTAATGATTCTCACGCTTCCAACAGACACACCTCATGGTAATATCTCCCCCATGAAGGATACTTAATCTCCACCAGGTACTCAACCAATGCCATCCCATCATTAAGGTATAGCTCTGCCCAGTCAATTACATGGGATAGGTCATGCATGTATCTTCTCACCTAAGACACGTGGAAGAAAACATGTACCTGGTCTAACTATGGGGGTAGAGCCTAGCAGTAAGCCACTACGCCAACTATATGTAGTATTTGGAAAAGGTCCGATGAACGTTGGAGAGAACTTTATATCCTAGAAAAATATCGGTATCCCATGTCAAGGGGCCCCCAGAGGAACACATGGTCTCCCTCCTCAAACTAAAAAGGACTCTGTCACATATCTTCTTATGATTTATGATAGCTCTGTGAAGACTTCATCCACTCCTGGATGACCTACATCTTCTCTGTAGTCTCATATAACAACTCTGGGCCCATGAGTGATGAATCTCTTGGGTTAGTCTAACAAAGTGGTGACCTTTAGGATCACCTATACCAAGTCTCTAATGGTGCGATACTTATTGTGGAGGGGTATATTTTTCTATTAAAAAAAACCACCAGAGGTAGCCAATCCTCTCAACTATGGCCAAAAAATATTGTGCAACTCCAATGCATGTTCTCAAGATCCTGAATGGCCCATTCAGTCTGGCCGTCCGCATGTGAGTAAAACGTTGTGGTCAAGCATAACGGAATTCAAAACACCTCTTGTAATCCCTTCCACATCAGGGATATGAAGAAATAATCCCGATCTAAAATAATCCTTGATATAACTCCATGGTGTAAAACTAAATCCAACACATAGGGGCTTCCCATGATGTCTAATAAACTATTCTCCAAGATATATAGGAAGGGGGTCGACTTGGTTAGTCAGTTAATGATCACCCCGAAGCTATTGTTCCCCTAACCATAAATGGTGAACCTGTCACAAAGTCCATTTTTATCCCATCCCTCTTCCATTAAAGAACTTTAAGAGGTTGATTCAAACCCACTGGAACCTCTTTCTTATCCTTCACTTGTCAACAAGTAAGGAATAAATACACAAACTCTGTAACTTCCTTCTTCACCCCTGGTGTCAAAAATGATGCCATAACTCATTGTATATCATTGAAAAACTGGGATTTACCACTAACAGGGATAAATGAAACTCCATGAGAACATCCACTCATAATGTCGGAGGTATCATCCTGCATCATCTGAAAAGAACAGTGTGCTCTCAACCTTTCAAATATCTATCAAGGGCTTGGCTCATGGACAATTGAGACCATAGTGCCTCATAGTCGGTATCCCTATGTTTTGCATCTTTGACATACTGTATGAGTGGAGGGGTGACAACCATTGATTTGAGAAAATATGCTCCATGTCTATCCACAATGGTTATCTATTATGAGGAAAACTCCCATGATGCATTGTTCAGCAAATGCAAGCCAGATTTCCGGCTAAGAGTATCTTCCACCACATTCCCCTTCCCAGGAATATAAAAAATCCTCATGTCATATTCCTGGAGGATCTCTATCCATCACCAATGTCTCAAGAACTGATCCTTATGAGGGATGATATACTTAAGACTGTTATGGTGGAAGTAGAGGATTAATCTCTCACCCATCAGGTAGTATCACCACATATTCAATGTGAATACTACTGTTGCTAAAAAAATATCATGGGTCACATATTTCTACTCATGCAACATCAACAAGCATGAACCATATGAAATCTCTTCTTACCTCTGCTTTAAGAAAAAACCAATCCTAGTTCCTAGTTCATCAAAGAACACTATGTACTCGACACCCTCCTATAAAAACCTTAAGAATGGAGAATTTGTCAAACTCTTCCTCAACCTTTGCTCGATCCATTCTAACTCTAATATTTGAGATGAAGTGTCTAAGAAAAAAGGACTTCTCAAATCCATGAGTGAAAGTTCAATAAATTCCCATAAATCTAGTGCACTAGATGTGTGTCCAAGAACACCATAATATGTCTGTCATTATCTTTATCAATCATTGAGTACCCTATATTTCATTAACAAATACCAGCTAGGGATTATCGAGGCATAACACTGGGTCTCATGCATAAATTCCCATGTATGTTCTCCAACTGCACCCTCAGCTCATGATGCTCTGTGGGAACCATCCGATAAATTGGGGTAGATATTAGTATTATCTCGGAGTATAGATTAATATAGAAGTAAATCCCTCAGTGGGGAGGTAAACCTAGAACATATTAATAGAATAATTCCTTATAATCCTCAACCATTATAGAAAACTGAGGACTCAAAACATCCACTACACTGAAGGTGAGGATAGCCAACTAAAGACTAATTCGTTTCACCCACTTATAGCTCAGTCCATCCCACACTGCATGAATTTCCTTTTTCAACAAAAAGAAAAACCCGGTCCCATCCCCACAGAAAAACCACACCATATACCTAATAAAACCAATCTGAGCCTAAAATGTGGAAACTGGTCCATATTGAGAATTACATCTCAAGGACTCAACGCTACTACCAATAGATCCCAATCGAAACTCTCACCTTTAAGAGTCAGGTAACACTATTGGAACTAGTGTGTGATCAACATGAATCCTCTAGTAGGTGTCTATAAGCATAAAGGATAAGACAATGGTTCAACCATAATCTCTAAGTATCAAAAAAAATGTGGTAGGAAAGGAAATCAGTAGAACATGTGTCTATCTACTACAGTTAATCTAGAAAGACAAAGACCATACCATGAACCATTCCCAAAGTCTTGGGGTCATAATCCTTGATAGATAGAAACTCTAACCTCCCTTATCATACATATCCCTGAGTTTTTTATGGAAAACCTAGGTGTGGTGGATGTAACAGAAAAAAACATTGTCTACCTCCAACTTATTCCATAGATCCTCTGCCATGTCTGCCTCCCAACAGATATATCTCCTCCAATCGTTGCCTCTTCCTTTGCGGTTCATCAACTGCCAATCTAAAAGTATCCTAAATGGTGGGACAATCTTGCACAAGATGTACCCTCCACTTCCAAGCATAGATAAGTCTCTCTTTTGGGGAACTGTGGTTCCCTTTGAGCCTCTGATAAAACCACTCACTCCTCAAATTACATCATGAAACTACTATTGGTATGTCATGATGACCGTGGATCTCAAGAGATCACTACTATAGAAGCTTATGATACATGATCAAACCCTTTGTATCATCATCCAATGGCAATATTTCCATATAAAACTCATTCTGGAATGATGCATCCACCATAACCACTAGAGGTAGGTCTATGAACAAATCAACATGAGAAAGCACCACCTTATGACCATCCTGAAGAGAAACTGTATCATGACTAGATCCCCTCAGGGATACCTCATAAAAAATCAGGCCGAACTACCGATCTTGCTATGAAAAGATCACTGGATGGCATAGTCAATATATCCTGTAATAAAAAAGGTTTATTATAGTAAAAATAGTATACCTGGTGATATAGATCAATAAGGACATGGAAAACACATCCAACTCTTATATGATGCATTTAATTTTTTATTTTACCTTATAACCACTATTATTATGTACTGAGTTGGGGGTCCAGAGTCTTGGGGTATGGACATGTCATCCTCCACACAAACACTCGAGTATCGAGAAAAAAATCCAATATAAAAAAACCTAAAACTTTTTCCCCAAACCAATCTTAGAGACTCATGGTACTACAGTGTAACTGACACCCTCTAATACCACTCTCTCATGACCCATCCTATAGGGGACCATGTTGTTATTACCCCAATACTTTTCACAATAGGTGAGGTTTTGGTGACTTGAACTGATTTGGAATATCCCAAACATTGGAGGCATTTTCCTATGTACATGTACACACACACCCACATCTCCAATCCCAAAATTATGAAATGTAAAAACACTATGTAAAAAAGCATACATACACTAAGATAAAACCCCGGAGTATGAAAATATAAAACTAAAAGGTAAAAAATTCCAGAATATAGGCCCACCAAAAGAAAGATTATTCAAAATTGAATGCACAAGTTCCTAAATCTCATTCAAAAAAAATCCAACCTGAAGGGAAATTTACTACTCAGCTATCTGAATCCATAGGAGAAAACCTTTATTTTATAGTCTCTCTAAGAACCACATGGTCCTGGGGAACCTAAGACTCTATCAATTTTTTCATCATCTTCAAAAGACACAACATGCATGGGGAAAGACCATGCATGGGTGAGGAAATCAATACACAGTAAGACACATTGAAAACACAACGTAAATACCACAAAGGAAACACACATAATAAGATACATTCATCTATACATAGGTAGATGTTAACAACACATATATAAAAACATATAGGTATACTCATAAACAATTCAAAACCTCAAAGTCTCATCAACTGCTAGATACATGATCCTTCTCCTGACAAGCTCGTCCTAGGAGATCTCACTTCTCGAGCTGTCTGATAGAAGCAGAAAAAACAGATCTACCAAAAGTAACCGTAAAGATACATGGTCTTGTTAGGTCACATAGTTTACATAATAATTTTAGTCTCTCTATGACATGGAGTCTTGATACATCACAACCAAACATCAACCACTGAAATATTCCGAAAGCATGCTCATTAGGTCTAGTCATGTAGAACAGAATGAATCAGATCTTGATACAAAGATAGAGGGTCCACTACACCCAAGGCTCACTGGGGGTACTCCTAGACCGATTGGAAACATAGTTCCAGATAGGGGAGCAGTTCTCGCATAAATATTGGTCACACCATCTCCACAAACCCTATCTTAGGTAACATGATGAGAAGTGATGAATGATCGGGCCTCTCGATGCTATACATGCTCCAACTCACTTAGTCAACTATTGATGTCAGGATGAGACAAATCACATCGAAATAATGGTCATCCTCTATGATAGGATCAAGATCCTAAGTTGAAACCTCAGAGGGAGTGTCTAAGTGTATTCTCTCAACCTATATTGTCATCCGCTATAATGAGAACATAATCCTACTTTGAACACTCATATTAATAGATAAAGGGAACACTCCCAACCAATTCTGGTCCAACTAAAACCTCAAGCAATATCAAAAGGTCCTCCCCATAATATGGGAGCAACGCCATAGAATGATCATTAAACAGATGAACTATTCTAAAGTTACATATGATTTTAAAAAAATGTCTGACCTAGTTCTAGTCTAGGACTGTCCGGACCTACCAGATTCAATCCGGATCAGTTCGACCTGGATTGGTCTATACCGGTCTGGTCGGCTAGACCCTAGCTCAACTCCCCTAGTCCATCCTGCATGCATGGAGTCCGACCTTGCTACACCGCACAAGGTCCACACTGACCACATGTCCCTGTTTCATGCGATGCTACCACCTTCAACATGGACGACCCACCGCTCTTCCCCCCACACGACCTTGCCACCATAGGATCCTCTAACCATGACTAAGCCCATTTCACATGGTTTCCACCATCATAGCATTCCACCAATGCATGCCACATCCCATATGTATCTACCACCGTGTGTCAGCACCACCACCGGTCAGCAGTACCGGTGCACCAGTGTCCCCTTCCGTAGGCCACTGGTTCCCCTCAGTGCTCCATTTTTCAAAACGGAGGAACTTCTGTGATCCTCGGATGTCGTTATTCATTTCCTTATGCTCAGATAAATGCCATGATCCATCTTGATAAAAACCCACTCTAATGGAAATTTCTCTCCACTAACATTCATCTACCTATTTCAATCATCATCGCATCTCTGGTTGGTCATCCAGATATTGGATCCTCGATTTGATATAATTTACTAAAAAATAGTGGCACAAAAACCATCCTTTCATAAACCATATAGAACATGAAGGACTCAAAGAACAAATTTTCCATCAGGGAATAAAATCACCTATAAAAAAAAGGATCAAAACTCAAACATTAATCATTCTAGCCTCGGTCCATAATGTAAGAGAGATCATGAAAATAAAATAAAACATCCATAAAAAACCCTGATAATAAACCCCACAAATATAATCCCAGCCCACACTATGAATGACCCATGAATCACTCAGTTTATTGATTTATTCATGTTAAACATAAGAAATAAGAACGATGATGAAATAAATTAAAATCATATTTTGCACCTCGATTCGGTTCGATCTCTAAGGAAGAATAGTTTCTATATAGTTTTTGTGGTCAAGATCCTCCAAATCTGAGGTTTTTCATTCTTGATTTTCCAATCCATCAGTGTTTATTTGAGAGAGTTTCGTCTCCTTGCCTCAATGGATTTATAGAATTATGCCTTAACCCTAGATTATTTACTATAGTCAATATTAAAATAAAACCAGCTATTCTCAAAAATATATTTTTTAATATTATTTTATTGATGTTTATGTCCGAAGACTATCTTTCACAACCAACCAACACCAAATATTGTTAGGCCTCACCTAATGAAAAAAACCCCTTACGATCTTAATGGTGGTCACACAATTTCATTTTGTGTTATAATTTATGAGTTATAAATAGTTTAAAATAAATTAATTTTATTTAATTATTATATTTATGGTTACGCCCTTGGTGGATTTTCCTATAGATGACACGCATCAACCAAGGTTTGGTCATTCCTTGGGTAAACCCACTATAATGAGCTCAATGAGGCAGTAAAATTCATAATGTGGGAAACTACTTAAAATTTTGTTTTTCACTTTTTTAAAAAGTATGACTGTAGGTGCTATTAAAAACATAACAATATTCAGCAAATTGTTCCCAGCATACCGGGCCTCATAATCGAATGCCATCTTTGCGCAGGGTCTTAGAATATCCCCAAATAATTTCAAAAAATTAAATTTTGGAAAAAAGGGTCATTAAAGATTAATAAGAAATCCTCCCAAGGATTCCTTCTGGGATAAACCAAACGAAGTTACCCGATTAAGGGGTAATGCCTTCTCTCAAGATTTTCAGATTAATTTCCTTTTTCCACTCCCAATACTCTTCTTATTAAAAAATTACATAACAAAAAAGTTATTATAAATATACTAGGATATTTTTATTCTATGGTTTTGACATAAATTTACACATGCATTCATCTAATGGGTATCAAACATACCGTTTCTATGTATGAGGAATTACTGCCTCACAAAATGATGATTGTTCATTTTTCCCTTACCAAATCTCATGGTTTCAATTATGATGGACACTATACTTGTATAAGTTATATATGATTTTTAAAATTTCTTTATGATTATGTAATATTTATTTTGAACATTACTTTATGATTTCTATCATTTGTAAATTCAACAAATTTGTTTGAGGAAGTGCGGATTACTGCCCCGTCAAAGTGACAAGACTTATTCATTCTATAGATGGAAATTATAAAGGATGGCTTGAATAAACCTATGTAACATATATTACTTATATATTACATTTGGATTATAATAAACTTAGTTTTCATTTACAATTCATTATTCTCATATGAAAAAGAAATGAATGTAGCATTCATGAGTACGTATAACCTACCGTTTCCAAGAACAGTGCACTTAATTTATAATATATAAATATTATAGATTACTATAAATACACAAATATTGGTTATATATGATATTAAGATCATGGTTTACATTCTTGAGATGACTAAACCATTAAATATTTAATAATAACAATGAATGAAAAGTAAAACCATACCTGACAAACTAGGCAATTAACACCTGAGATAGTTGAAATAAAGGGAAGTTGTTAACAAACATGTAATAAGATTTTAGGAGAGGATAATATATGATATAAAACAATATTAATTTGTTTCTATTATAAGTTAGTAACCTATTTTAAACCACTATACAATAGGATAATTACCACACAACAAAAGGTTGGTTTAGGTAAGGGATTGTTGTCTTGCATTTTTCGTAAGGCATACGCCATGTACACCACTAATGTATTTTGTTTAGTGTATATACTACCAATTTTATAAATTATATCATGAATAATTTTTCATAATGGTATGAGAAAAATTATTTCATTTGGATTATTAATTAAATGTTTATTTTGGTATGTAACACTTTGGGATGATTAATGGATAATTTATTAAAAAATATTTTTAATGATTATTAATGCATTATCACTTACTTTTGGGATTTCTAACCTTCTCTTGAAACAATAACGTTATTGTAATCTTTTTTCATTGAAAATTTACATAAATATACTTATTCTCATACAATGTTTATTAGTATTGACTAAACTGTATACCATTTTATATTTGGTATCTACTTTGGTAGTTATTTGATTATTTTGGATATTATTGATGATACCTTATTATTTATTCAATAAAGATATTCAATAAGAAATACTATTCATTTTATTAATTGATACAAGTGATTATTTGGACTAGTATTTATGGGGGGGGGCATAATTTATATATCACCTCAATACATCAATAGGTTATCATGAGACAAATTAGTTGGCCATATTAAACAAGTTTTTATTAATAGTTTTAAACCATATTTTGAGAGGTATTAACAGTAATAGGTTTTCATGTTCCTTTTAAATGACATCAATAAAGAAACCATTACCCTCATTTATATTCATTTATTATTCAATCCTAATATTTTGTGTCGACCTATCTATAGATATATTTCAATTTTAGTTTATTAATTTAGATGGAATGACTTTCATTTTCTTACCTTTTAATACGGATATTGCATTATGTAGTTATTATAATAGAATGTTTTATCAGTTATTTACCTTTACATGTTAATTTATTCCTATTAATTCATTATATATTTTCATTAATTACCCTTAAAAGAATTTTAGATCACCATTATTATGATTCATTTCCACATGCTAAGAAGAATAAATATTTGAATAAGCATTCACGAATGCTATTTATTCCATTCTATTACGTATCATGTTTGTATTTCTTATTTCCCATTATATCATGGGTATCATTTATGTAATATTGATTTCCAAGACAACTAAACTGACCGGTCCATTGGGATTTGGTTCCTTATAATCAATCTAATGTAATATAATAATGCAGTGGCTTTGGGCTTTTGGGGTTTGGGAATTACAGTTAGGATATAATATCCTAGGCTCAACCTTAATTCCAATTTTTCTTAGTTCCCTGATGTTTACCTTTAATCAGTTCAAATAGTTTTCAAACATATTTACATTTTAGTACCACATTCTTTTTAACATATCTTGGTTTCACATCCAGGTATCAACGGGTTTCTATTATAAATCAAGGAATTTTTCTTATTGATATTTGGTTTAATTTACCACTTTATTGTATCATGATATTTTAACTTCAATAAATTTCTATGATTATAGTCAGTGATACCTATAGTGGATTATATAAAACATAATATCATAACATTAGAATATCATAATCCACAACTATATATTTCAACTCTTAAAAAACTTTAATCATAACTTGAATTAATAGATCAAAATAAATCATTCAATTAATTTGGTAGTAGTCATATAAAGACATAAGAAACATCTCTTTGGATTAGGAAAATAGAATATTTTCATACGATCCTCTATCTAAGCACCCATGTAATTTTTATTTCCCAAGATGGTAGATTCTGGGGCCCAAAATCCTTGTACCAGATGATAAGGTGGTGGTCTCTCTATTACCAATGGGTGATCGATTCCCATAAGACATCATCCAATATTCTCCTCTATAGATATATAATGTCATGTATTACCCTATATAGCATCTCCATGTTCATAAAAAATTGAAATATTCTTTACATCGATACACATTTTTATTATGAACATTATTGAAGTAACATATGGTATAATTTATGTTAAGACTCAATGTTCACCCTCAACCCCTTATCATGCTTTCATTTTTCCATTCTCACTATAGGGGAATGCTATTTTAACTAGACAAGAATTTAACTCTATATTTAAACCATGATGACCACAATCATTATATGTATATTACCTTCTTATTTGAAATTGAATCATGTCATATGAGATGAAACAATGTGATACTTTGATCTACGATACAATACCTTGAACAATGATTCACAATTTTGATCCTATCCCATTCATATTAAGAAAGCATTGACCTTTTTAGTAAAAACTAAATGAAGAAAACTTACAACCTTTCTGTTAAAGTAGTATAACCTAAAACGTTCATCACTATTTATTCCAATATTTTATAATCTTAATACTATTTCATTTGAAACACTTGATCTAAAAATTTATTTTGAAACCACTAAGACCTCATTGAACCAAGGAATTAGTGTATCCATATTGAGAAGCCTCACTCACCAACTATGAGCTAAACCTAATCAGGTAAAACTTATAACCCAATTTGAATATAGGCATAAGTATAGTATAGTAAACCCTCACACATGAAACATCCAGAATTTACATAGTTTAAAAAAATTTATTCTACACAATACATTCTAAAACATTAATATAATAAAGAACAATATAGAACAATCTCTAGGATACATGTTCCTAATAATGGATTCCCTTCATAGGAAAAGAAAAACTAGACCTTATAGTTCTTATAAAACACTCTATAGGATACAATTTATAAATTACTTTTTGATGAATTGCACTCAATCAAGGCCACCATCACCTACCCACTGACCTATTAAAATGAATCATTACTTTTAATGAATAATTTTATATATCCTTAACTCATTCTATATATGATTTTTTGAATGAAATTATACTTAATTAGGACATTTAGGTTCTCCTAAAATAAATATTCTTAGGTAAACCAATTTATATAATCACTCCATCAAAATTTTTCAATTTACTAAAGTTAGAAAAAAATTATCAAAAACTACTAGCAATGTCCTAATAAAGAAATTA
The DNA here is from genome assembly GCA_963277665.1 of Viscum album. Taxonomy (NCBI): domain Eukaryota; kingdom Viridiplantae; phylum Streptophyta; class Magnoliopsida; order Santalales; family Viscaceae; genus Viscum; species Viscum album. The sequence continues at coordinate 630,397,707 of OY728138.1, read as the reverse complement.
TTTAAATGGTTTTATTATTTCCTTGATCACTTTTAGAAATATCTAGTCTCTTCTTTTGTTGTATTTTGTTATTGATTCCATGATCTCATGGCCACACGTCATCTGTGTCCAACAAAGGTACAATATCATCCCACAAATTCCTTGATAGTGATTTTTGTCACAATATATATGAGATTATGAATCATATCAGCCTTATATAGGTCATTCACCCTATAATCAACAAAAATCCAAACGAAGTGGTATTTCAGTTTATTTTTTTCTATGAGTGGAGAACCACAATAATTTCTTTTCAAATATTAGTTTGGATCCCCATGAATGATTTTTTGATTCTATATAGTCCATTATGTTACTCCATAAAAACTTTTAACCAAGACAACTCATTTCCTCCATCAATATGTACCAAAAACATAGCATATGTTGTTGATAGTGAAATTAAATTCTATATTAGGGACATATAACACCTTGAATTTACTATGTAAGTATACAAATAACATAATACTATCTTCATTGAATCTATTTCCCCTCTAAATTCAGCATTTACAATCCCTTATTATAGAACATTCATTCAAATGGGTGACAAATATTCAGAGCCTTTAAGATGATATATAACTTACTTAATTGTCTCATACTTTCCCATCCCCATATTTAGTATGAATTTGGTAATAAAACCTATAGAACCTAAAAAATTTATTTTAAAACAATACTAAGCTAGATATAATTATAAACATGCATCATTTATCTTTTTGTGAATAGTGATGTGCTCTAAAAATATTCTTATTTGTATGTGAACATTAAAACATAACCATTAAATTGGAAAGTATGAATAGTTTTGGCCAAATTATAAAAAATACATCTATTGGTTTTAGTTAATATAAATTTATTTATTAATTCATAATGAATAAGTTCCCAATTGTAAATAAATTCATTTTGTTCTTAAAAAATATTTTTTCTTCAAAAATGGGTTTTATTGCATTTTATGAAAGGGTATTATAGTTAATTGATTCCAATTTATTAATTATTATTTGAGAATTTGAATAATTGTTTTTAAATCAGCACGTTAATATTACCCATGGGTGGTTTTTTGATATTTTTCAAAAAATGATTTATTTTTTAGTGAATAGTGAAAAACATATTTTTGAAAATATTCCAATTATTTTCATCAAATCAAGCAATTTAAAAATCTAATTTTGTTTTTTATTTGATTGTAAATTGAAGTAATGATAATTTTAATGAATACAATAAAAATAATTTCACAAGAATCTATATTATATTATATTTTTCATTCTTAAATCAATAAAATTTAAAAAACTCTATTAGGTTTTACACATTTATAATAAAACTTATTGGGACCACTTATTTATATTTAATATTGAAAGAATTGTTTTATAATTTGAAACATAAAGAATTTTTTTTATATAGTTCAATTTATTTTTTATTCATAGTCGATAGTAAATGTGGTAAATGTTTGTGACTTAGGTAATGGGTATAATAAGTTAATTAAGGTTAAAACTATGGGATAAGGTCTCAAAAATCAATCCAAAAAAGTTATTTCATTCAATTAATGAGTTTAATTTGAACATAAGCATCATAAAATAGAATGTAGATCATTTTTGTCTATTTAACTTATAAATGAAATTTATATTATTTTATGCCAATAATATTTATAAATGTCACTCTATTTATTTTAATATATTAATTTAATATCATTGAGATAAAAAAATTATGAGAAATTATAAATATGTTTCTTTAATATTAATAAATTATTTTTATGATATTAATTTATTTATAATTTTTAGTGAAGGTATAATTAACATAAATGCATAGGTAACACCAGTACATTGTTTTTGAAAGTAGTAAAAAATCAATGTAATTGATTTTAAACAATATAAAATTAATATATTTTAGATTAATTATTATATTAAATGAATTTAGTATTTAATTATATTGGGGAAATTATTTAAATGTGTTTATTTTCAATTTCCATTTCACTCTTGATGTGTTGCATGTGAAATTAAATTAATAGGCTGAAAATGACTTTAATATTATTTTAGGATGAAAAAATGTTTTATTAAACGATTTGAAAACATAATAATATTGAAAGAATGTAATTGGTATGATAATTTTTCAATAAATTCCTATGTTCTCCATTTTAACAACCTTCCACCTTAAAATTAAATTTATGACCCTCAATACCTAAATAATGTGTTACAAAATTTCTGGTTAAAGTGATTTTTGAATGGGGTTAGACCAAAAGATTAAGATTAAAAAATAACATTAAATAATATAAATTTAATTGTTTTAATGAAATCCAACATTATAGTGTAGAAAATCTGAAATTATAATGATTTGGTTCTGCTTGATATTATTATTTTATATTTTATATTCATATATTTCTGGTAATTTTAAATGCGTCATATTATCACTTTTAAATAGGAACATCTAAATCTCGTTTATTAATTTTTTTTAGAATCTTTAAGTTAGAAAATATATTATTTAATTCCATTTAATATTTCTTTTACACTTTCTATATCTGCTATTCTTCTCAAAATGACATCCTAATAAGGCATGCAGTGTAAGCCAATCAATGTCTCTCAAAGAAGAGGTCTTCATCTTACTTGAAATAATAAATGTTTATTTCTTCTTCTACATCCTATAAATTATTTTTATGCACCCTAATAAAAATATTACAGTATAATAAATATTAGTATATGTTTTAATTAATAAAAAACAATTTTTGACATCCATTCCATCAAATTTTATAAAAACGTTTTGCTTGTGCATACATGGGGACTACCACCCCATCCCGACATGGTTTATTTTATATCACCATATTTCATGGTTGATTATTATTATGAATTTAATGAATATATATGATATTATTGAAATTATTATTATATATATATATAATACATTAGTTACCATCTTACCGCTCCTCATTATGATATCTTCTTTTGTATGTACTTGTGGACTTCCACCACCATAAGGTGCTGTGAATATTTTTTCCAGATAGAAATACATGGATGCTTATAAAATTAAATTTAATATATAAAATTAAATTTATGTAAAGTTTAATATTTTGGAGAGTATGGAACCTTGATCCCTTTGACCATTTTCATTCTATTGATGTTTTTTTATTATGAACCCAACATCCTCAAAACACCTGATGTGAACTTCATTGATTTAATAACTATATAAGAAAAGGTAATAAATGAAATTAAAAGTATAATAATAAGGGAATACACATGGAAGAGGTTACTAAGAAATTATAATGTTAAAATATATTTTTAATAAATGACATAATTTAATTACCTCGTGAGTTCAATTGTGAAAAAAGATTTATTAAGTCAATTTTATTCTTTTGGTTAGATGACTTATTCATGTATATGTTATGAAAATATTATGTCTATAATGAACTATGATTATTTATGATGTATTTAAAAATTTTTAATGTGGATTTACATTTTAACACATAATAATTTTATTTATTAATTCTCACAACAATGTTATGATCTTTGTAAGGGTATCTCATATCACCATTGTTCATGTGGGACATATATCATATTCTACACTTGTTTCTTTTATGTGGTAATTATAGTTCCAATTTTCTAATTTATATCATTAAAAATTTTAGATTAATGGGTTTTAATTTCATATATGAATTTATTTATTTTATTTGGTTTACGATTCACAATTTATTAATGTAGTAATGGTTTATTTTATAATATAATTTTTAATTTATATTGTTTATGTTTAAATTTACAATGAAATAAATTATAATAAATTACAATTTTGAAATTCATAAATTCTTTACATAACTAATTTTATATGGAGTTTACATATTTTACTTTCATTTTCCTCTCTTTGGTAATAAATACAATAGAAAAATGTTTTTTCGTAAGAAAATCCATCCTTATCTACTATTTGGTCAGAAATAACTATGTTTAATGTCCATGTTTTCTAAAAATATTTCAAGAATGTTATTATATATATTGAAATAATTTATTAATTTCATTTTATACTGTTTTTCACTTTTATTACAAAGGTTTAAAATTTACAATTTTATATAATTTTTGTATATCCTATTTTGAAATTTTTACAATATGTTAAAAGATTTTTTTAGATTATACTTATTTTATATATATTCCCACACTCATCAGTACTATTCTATTTAATTTTTCATTTAAAATTTTCTATTATTATATTTAGATAAATAATTTTTATTAAAATCCTGGGAATTTATCAATTTTATTTAATCTATTTCAAATTGAAAAGAAATTTTCAATATATATTTTTAGTGATATTTTAAATGTATATTATTTTGTTTGATTATACTTTGATGAATATTATTATTTATTTGGTATATACTCTTTTTATACAATCCAACATATTAATCTGCATGTATCACAATCATATAGTTCTATTTTTGACAACATATTTTTTTGAAGTTACATATGTTATTTTTGAAATATGGATATTTATATTAATTATATAATTTAATGACTGCTTACCCATTTTGATACGATAAAAGCATAAGATTTAGTATGATATGGGAGGGGCTTAAAATTTACCAATGATGGATCAGTATGTATCATAAGAAAAACATGGAAGGGTACTTAGTTTATGCCTTCTAAATAATTTAAGATTCCCTAGAATATAGAACTAGAAATATGATTATGATGTATGAAATTGGTCATTTCATCATTATAATACTTGCAATAGAAATTTCATATGATTATTTATTCTCCTATATTAAATATAGATATATTCCACTTTTATGATATTATATATTTGGAATATTTTAATATTGTTCATATCATCCTTATTATTTATGATTTATAAATTTCATGATAGCTTATGTTTTATGATTTCCCTTACTAAGAATTTGAGCTCACAATTTTTTATTTTTTATTTTCCCTCAGATACCAAGAAGTGATCTATGAATTAGTTTAGGCATATACTAAATAGAAAATAAATTTATCACTAGGTTTTCAATGTTTTATTTCATATTTTCAAATATAGTATGAGAATCATGTATATATCTGGACTCTTAATAATAATGAACTATTTTATACTTTAGGATGTGATCCATTGTATTTTGTTCCAATGTAGTGAAACAACCACCAGAACTAGGTTACCAAAGTTAGGGTGACACAATTTGTGTGAAAGGAACTTTTGTATGGCCCTAGGAAACAATTTTTGGGAAGACATCTGTGAGATAACTAATCTCTACAATAGATTCTACGCATAATCCCATGTATAATGCAATATCACAAATCATTAATATGTAGAGATTTTTTTCCAAGAAATTATATTCCATTTTAGGTATATTCAAGTGGATGTGGAAGTGGAAGAAATTATTCTTGGTGTAAAAACTATAAAAGTAGTGGTCTGAGAATTAACTCAATCATCACTAGTGCATCATGAGTGGGTATAAGACTACACACATGGATTGAAATTCCCACAAGATATTTTTGGGTTAATTAAAATTTTATTTATGAACCATTATGATGAATTGGGGAATAGAACCTTTGGCAACCTATTATGTACTATAAAGATATGGGATAAATGAATTATGTCATTGGTTGAAAAGTATAAGGTTGATCTTTATTTTAAAGGCATATATAGTAATTTTTTCATTTTATGTTATTGGAGTTTATAATGAGTAATAATATTTTTGGGGAAATTTACTAGAATACAACCATTATTTTTTGTATGATTTTTAGTGAAAATGTTATTTAGGGAAAAATTCATTCATATTTTATGGATATATTATTAATGTTATTTAAAACCTAATGGGATAATATGATCATTGATGGGGAGGTAATTATGTGTCATTTATATTTGTTAATATTTGTTTTTTATAAATAACCATTTGATTGAAAAATGATTTGGTAATTAAGTGAATACAGTTAATTCTTTAAGAGTTCACTTTATTTTTGGGGAATATTATATATTTAAGGAAAATATAATATTATTTTCTAGGATGGGATTTCATTTGATAATAAAGTTTAAATTAACTTATGGAATCATATATTTTTCTATAATGGACTTGTGGTGATTCATGATATTTTTAGAAAGTATCAGTATATAATATATAATAAATTATTACAGAATATATATTTGGTACATTACATTATTAGTTATTGAGATGTTTTTAGAAGAACATTAATTTGAATATGGAATAATGTGTAACAAGATCATTATAATCTTTTGGATTAAATTTGGTAAAGCAAATTTTGAAAATATCTATGGCCAGTTGAACTTTGGGAGTTGTTATTGAAGCATTGGAGATTAATTAAGTATGTTTATATTTAATTGAACATCCATATTTGATATTATGTCATCCTATACTAACCGTTTTTTTCTTAATGGAGAGAAAAACAAGGAGTAATTGTTCATCATTTTATACATCATATGATATATTAATTGATGATTTTAGTTCTTTATGACAAAAAAATTCATGTTAAATGTTTATTTTGTGGAGTAAAAGATTAGATATAGGTGAGAATTGTAAGAATCACTACAAAAGGATGAAATTTTTCTTGGGAAATGGAATTAAATCACGTAAGTATATTATTACATATTCTCTCTCTTGATTTTAAAGTAATTCATAAAACATAGAAAATGATCTTTAAAATAAAATAAATCCTTTTAAATTATTATATTATGAATTTATTGTACTCTTTATCCATTATAGATTTATAATTTTGTGGTCATTAACCCTCTTAACGAAATGTTATGTATTATTCTATGTTATTCCTATAATGTTACCTTCCTCCACCACATCTATATTTTTCATTTACTAATAGTTTTCTCAACATATGGAAACATGGTTATGTGTTATTTCATGTATCTTTTTTTTCACACTTCTATTTTTCAATGTGACTTTTATTATTCCTTTCTACAATGATGGTTTTCAACAAACCAAAGTTCTAATATAGTAAATTAAATTATTGAGATCAAAATTTATGTGAGAAAATTTACTTATGGTTGAGAGAGTTTAGGGCCCCAAAAATTAATTTTTAAACAAGATGATTCTCGATCGATTTCTTAACGAACAATAACAAGAAAAAGGAAAATTTTGATATATTATAAAAGAATTATTATTTAAATATGATAGTTATAATGAATCCATTAAATTGGTAGTTATGAATAGATATTTTTTAATATATATATATAAAGGCTTTAAATATTGATAATGAATTTATAAATTCATAATAAATATTTAAAAACAATTTAGTAGTCATTTTATACTTCAAAAAAATATTTTCTTCAAAAATGTTTTCTTTTCATTTTGTACATGTATATTGTCATGAATTTACGTCCCTTATATAAATAAAATCTTAAAAAATTAATTTTTATTTATAAATAATAAGTTCAACATTAAATTAGAATTAATATTTGGTATTTTTATAAATTATGTTAGTGAACAGTGAAAAATAAATATTTTTATAAATCTATCATTTATTTTGAATAAAAATAATTAATTTAGATGTATCATAATATTTTTGTTTCATTATTTATGAAAAATAATATAAATTTAATTGAAAATAATTAAAATAATTCCATAATTATACAAATTATATTAAATTTTTGTATAAGTTCATTTTTATGATTAAAAATGTTAATTTTTAATTACTATTTTTATTTCCTTTTACACATTTATATTAAAATTAAATTAAGGTTCTTATAGAAATATAATACTAAAATACGAGTAATGTATTTTGAACTATGAGGTTCATATTTTGTAAATAATTTATTTTCATTTCTTGTCACGGTTAATAGTAACAATTTCAAAGATTTATCACCACACTAATATGTAAAAAAAATTTAATTAATGTATGAATTATAGGATAATGATTCAATATCAACCTAAAATATTAATTAATTTAATATTTTTGCTGTAATGATACCTTATCCATCATAAAAAATAATATATGTAAATTTCAATCTACATTACTTTGATAATGACCTTTATAAGATTTTATGTTAGGAAAATTACAAAATTTCATCCTCCTTTATTTACTCAAATATATTTTCATTTTGGAAAAAATTATTTATGATCAATTATAAATGTTTATATTTAATATTTATAATCTTTTATGATTTTAATTTATTTTTAATTATTATTTATAGTATAATTACATTAAACATTTATGAAATAATGATACATTGTTTGTGATTGTATTGGAAAAAAAGGATAATGATTTTATAAAAAATGACATGAAAATGGTTTTGATGAAATATGTTTTGAAATAAATTTTAATGGTAATAATAAATTATTAATGATGTCAAATGTGTTTGGATTCAAATTAAATTTTTATTTTTATTTTTTTTGTAGTTAAATTTAATGATTAGACCCAAACACGACATTAATGGTATTTTATGATAAACTATATTTTCTTAAATGAGATAAAAAGAAGAAAAATATGAAAGGATGATAGGTGTGATGGTAATGGTCTATAATTTCATCAATATACCACTTTTGATTCAATAATCATCTTAGAAAGAAATTTATTACACTTAAAGTCTAAATAATTTGCAATAATGACTAAGGCTAAAATTTTATAAGAAGGGGGAAAACCAAACAATATTATTTAGAATATTACTTTATCATGTCTAAATATTAATGGCCTATGTTATTTAAACATTATAAGGTCCAAAATCATTTATTTTTTCCGTTTTCTTTCACTTTACCATAATATGATAAATATAACATTTAAATATTTTAATTAATTCTATGTGTGTCCTTTCCCTTACATATAAAAGGGGAAACATATCTTCTATTTTATTCATTTTTTAAAATATATCTTGGTCAATCAATGACCTAATTCTCAACTATATTCTGTATCCACCTCGTAGATCTATTGGGTTTCTCTTAATACATTCATTAAAAGGCATAATGTGTAAGACAAAAGAGGAATCACAAAGAAGAGGTAATAATCTTACCAAAATCATTCAATGTTTTTTTCTTTTAAATACATTAAATATTTTATATCCATAATTACATAATGAATCAAATATCATAAATATTATAAGATTTTACTATTATTATGAGGGAAAAATTTTACAAATCCTTTCCATCAAATGAGAAATAAAGGTATGAATCATGCATACGTGTGGATTAAATCATCAACATAGAGATATTATCTATTTCCAATCACTATAATTTTTTTGACAGTAATTATGATGATTTTAAATTATATATAAAATATATTCATTAAATAATTACTATTATTTAAATATATAATATTACTTAACATCTTATCCTTCCATTGAAAAATTATAACACCACTGGGGCATACGTGTGGACTACGACATCCAAGAGGTGATGTGATTTATTTTTAATGTCCAACATAAATGGTTGATTATGAAGATAAATTTAATGTATAAATATGATTATTATTTATTCATTAATATTATATAGCTAATGTAACAATTATCACATTTACCATGGATAAATTATTGAATTTGTTTTGCGATCAGAAACTGAACATGCCCAAAATCTATAACATGAACTTAATCAATTTAATACCTATATAAGATATATTAATAAATTAAATAAAAGACATAATTAAAAGGGAACAAAATTGTGAATTTTACTTATGAAATTATAACAATAATATATGTTTATTATATTTTAGATATTGTATGTATGTGGAGAGTGGACATGAGGTAAGGGGTTTCATAAGTCAATTTATGTTCACTTGATTATATTAATTCATTATTGTCTAGATTATTCAAAGACTATGAATCTAATGACCTATGATTATTTTATATCATATTTCCACTTTTTTATATGGATTTAAATTAGTTACAAATAATAAATTCTTTTACCAATTTTTATCTCAATTTTAGGAAGTTTTTATGGGTTTCTATTCTCAATTTGTTTCTATGAGAGAAATTTCATATTCCTAAATTATTTATTTTATGCGGTGATTACACATTCAATTTTGAAATTAATATCAAGAATCAATTTATAATTAATTTATTTAGAGTTATATATAATGTTATTTATTAGGGGTTATTATTCAAAAGATACAAATACTTTAAGGGTTTATAGTAAAATAACTTTTTTATTTAAGTTTATTCAGGTTAAAATTTACATTAAAGGAAATTATAAGGTCCTCTTATTTTTTTTAAAAATATTTTAATTTTTACCAGTTTTCTATGGATTTTACATGTATTCCTTTCATTTTTCTCTATTTTTTACAAAATATTATTGAGAAAAAATTATTTTAATATTATTTGTGTATATTTCATGTTTAGTTGATGAAAATTTTCTTCCATGTACCTGAAATATATAAATTCGTCAACAATATTACCATTTAGATTTTTATTATTTCCAAAGGTATTTTTCAAATATATTTGATATTATTTAGAATGTAATAAAAAATAATATCCCGAATGTTGTCCAAATTCAATATTTGATCTTTCATTACAAAGTAAAAAAAGAATGTTATTTAACATATAAATCTTGTATTCATCTTCCCAATATCATGAATACAATTGTTTCATAATATTACTTTAAAAATTTATATGTTTATTTTAAAATAATATTATATTTTTAATATTCTATAACTTTTTTATTTCAAATAAATTATTTCAAAATTAAAAGGTGTTTTTTCGGGAGAAAGTTTTTAGTGATCTTTTAAATTTGACTTCATATTTTTCAATATACATTGATTATTATTATTAATTATTTTGGAAATAATGAAATGATACCATCCACCATATTTCTCTAGATGTATTATGATATTTATTATATATATTTTACTATTTACATTTTATAATCTTATTTTAAAATAATTTTATTTGTTTTGATTATGTAATGTATTGATTTTCAAACCCCTTTTATACGATTAATGCATTGGACTTAGTATGTGATGGGTGAGGTTCGTTATAGCCCCTAAACTCAACGGAAGGTCTCATGAGAATGGCTAGATTTGGTATTCTATGTATTCTAACCAAATAAATTATAATGTCTTGGAAAAAATCCTTGATGACTTGATTATGATATCCAACATCATGCATTATATCATTATAAAAGTAGTTATTATTATTAATTTGATTATTTAGATTTGTTGGTTGTCCATGGATATATTAAACTTTTATGATATTAGATATATGTAATATTTTAGTAGTGTTTACCTTTCCATATTATTCATACATAATTTATTATTTGATAACATTTATTATAAGATTTCCCTTAACAAGCATCTCATCTATACCTTTATAAAGTTTTCCTTTCCCTATGATATAAAGAATTGATCTGTGGATGATTTTAGGAATATAAAAAAGAAATATTAATGTTCTCACTATAATTTTAACGTTGTAATAAATGTTATAAAATGTAATATAAAAATCCTTTATATATCTAGTATCACATGATGGATGAGAAGTTTTATAATTTGGGATGTGATACCTTGTGTATATAGAGAATGCATTTAAATAATAGTTACCTCTAGGATGCTGGAGTTGAGGTGTTAAAACTATATAGTCCCCTGCTTTTGAACTAGACTAAAATGTGATGATTTAGGAACTTTTTTGTATACAGAATGGGTTGTGTTTATATCTGAACAACCGAATTAAATTAAGATAGTTAGAATGATTTTAAGTGATATTTTTAGACTTTTTTGAAGGCCCAATAACCTTCTTGGGAGGATCAATTTATTTTGGGAGAGTTGGATCAGGAGAAGAATGGTTCAATGGAAAAAAAGAGGGTGTACTATTTGTCTAAAACTGTGTGGCCCATAGCAGTGCCCATGAAACCTTAATTAGGAATGGAAAAGGTGTTTTACATGGGATTTAATTGTTTTTATAAACTGTGCTCACGACCCACATGGTTGGTGTTTGGTGGTAGTAACTAAACACTGTACACTACACAGTTTTCACACGGTTTTGAAAACCCTGTGAGAAAAACTATGTAGTTTATACTACATTAAGAAATTAATTAATTAGATTAAAATATAAAATGTAAATAAATTAAAATAAGGGTAAATAGAAAAAAAATGAATTTTATTTATAAAATTAAAAATAACATTATTAGTATTATTTTTATTATTGCTGTTTTTTAAAATAAATAATTTAATTGAAGATAAAATATTTTTTCTAAGAGGGTATTAGTTTTTCCCCTCCCCTTTTATAGGTCATGCTACACATAGTTCCCCCTCCCTCCAGGCTACACATGACGCCTTCCCTCCAACTCCTTCTCTGTTTGTCAATTCAATGTGATTCCTTCACGATTTGTGTCTGAATCTTCAATGTAAATAATTATACCTTTTTATACTATAAAACATTTTACTAAATTTGACTTATTAATCTCCCTAGGTCCTTAAAAAAATTCTATATTACATTTGATGTGGTTTCTTTGATTCTTCAGTTCTAGGTTCGAGCAAATTGCCTCCCGGGTTTCATTGATCAATGATCCGGCACCCACCGATGAAGGCATTGTAGATCAGGTTGACTCGCTCCACCATTGTTGATTTCGGGTATGTTTCTATGCATGTTATTCTTTTTAAACCCTATAAATTGGGGTATTTGTGTGTTTAAAGGTTCATTGTATTAATATTGTAGTGCGTTGGATGCCGTTTTCTGATTTTCAATCATTAAGTCTAAGGTGACTCACTTGCATGTGCATAGGTATGTATATATATATATATATATATATTTAGGTTCCCCTTTTAATTGAATATTAATCCATGGTAGTGAATATAAATGTATGGAGATAGGTTTTCCTATGTATATATATGGAAATGTATGTGTAGGTGAGTGGAGATGGGTATATTCATATAAGAAAATATGTAAGGATCTCGTTGAACATGTTCATGGGCCATGAAAATATGTGGATAGCGTCTTGGTATCATTATATGTATGTGAATGTGTATATTATTTGTGGGGTAGAAACACCTCCTAGTTATAAATAACCATGATATGTATCTTTGTTTTGTTTCCACCTTGAGGTAGGGTCCCTTTAAAAGTCCTAAATGTTTTGTAAAATTTGTAATAAAATTCTTGCTGCACTTTTGATAGAATTTAATTCATGTAGTGAACTATTTATATTCGATGACTTTAATTGTAAATTTAGAAATTTTTATATTTTAAAATTATTAATGTAATAAATGATTTTTGTGATAAGTAATATCATGATTTTATATTTAAACCCCTCTAATAGGGGTGTGTAATCTTCTATATAAAATCACTGAATACAATTTTATACTTTCTTGGATTATTGAATTGATATTTTTTTTATTTCCATGATGTTATGATTAATATATATAATTTTTAGGAAATTCCTCTTAATGGAATTAGAAAGACAGAGTTTCCCTTTTTAAATGATTAAAGTACCAAGGCAACCTCTATGTGGTTTGCTAGTTTTTATATTGCAATAACCCATACATGTGATTTCCTTTTTCCATTGTTTCATCCTAAGTGACCTGAGGAGCCATATGATTAAATTTTACATGATATTTTAAATTATGTGAGTTTAATTAAGTTTAATGGTTAATGCAAGATTATTAACCTTCATATGATATTATTAAATTATTTCGTATGTATTAAATGCTACTAACACCTTTGGTGTCACATGGATTCCTAAGTATTAATTCCATGGATGGAATTAATGTTTTATCATAATTAGTCCATGGGTTATACATTTATTCCCATGTAGAAATTCCATGGAAGGACTCATGTTTATAAAATAATAATAGGTTTCATGTCCATAACACCCTTACCATGTTAATGGAAGGTTGAGAAGTGAACACTAATTATTGAATATGTCATTAACAGATTAAATGAACATTTCAAAGATACATGAACTTGTCACATTAATAAATGGAAAGGGTTTAACCAAACGAAATATTTTGTGAACTCATTATCAAAAAGGAATGTCCTGAATTGATATCGCCTTGGATTTTTATTGGGGAATGCATGAGCACTTAAGAACCCCATTCTGATTCAAGGATACATCTTTCTTAGGTTGAGAACAACCTAGATCCCAGCCCTTGTCTACTTTTGGGTATTCGGTATGAAACCATAGTATCCCTGCCATATTATTAAATGATGCATTAGATACACTCCTTAGGTCCGTTATTGAAAATTAGGTTCCATGGTTAAATCCCATAGAGACCATTCACTACCTAGCCCCATTTTACCTTGGATGTTCACCTTGGATTTAGTAGGCATATTATTATGGTATTCCATGGACTATGCTCCTTGGATTACCCTATTACACTTATCTATGCTCTAGTTTTTACTGATTTGGTGACCCTAGAGGTCTACGTCAGCTTGGTTGTTACCTTAGGACATCAACAGTAGATATCATTACAGATTGACTTGTTACATCTTGGAATATTCACTATTTTTAATAGGTTATTTATTTAAAAAATGTTCACAATCCAATAATTAACTGGTTACATGTTAAGACACTAGTTAAGGGATGTAGCATGTATAATTGTCTGGAGTCCCAGATAAACTTGGATGGGTGATGTAATTTATTTAATTTTTTATTATTTTCTACATAATTTCACACTATTTAATTTATATGACATTATTTGGATTGGGACAGACAATGGTGTGTTCCAACCCACTATGATTTATTTATCACATCCTACTCGAGTACCCATGGTACCAGAGTAGACCTTATATTTGCAGGACAAAGGTTGCTTGCAGTGTTACTTATAAAAGGAGTTAGGATCCAAGGATCGAGCTAGAGCTCATGATGCTCAAGGAGATCGCCTGGGGGGATTTGATGTATTTTAATTTTTTTTATTGTATTGAGAAGCATGTTTTATTATTTACTACTTTCAAATATTTATCATCACCATGTCATGCATCCATCTATGGTGTAAACTAGTGTTGGAAAATTTTATAAAATTTAATTTTGGAATATTTCTTCCATTTATTTTCATTGTTATTTACTATTTTGGTTGTTGATTGTTATTTAATCTATTTTAACACTGGGAAACTCTAATAAGAAGGTATAGTCTCCCCAATAACACCTTTCAAGACCCTAGCTACTAGTTAGTAGCCTCTGGCATGAGAGGAGTCATGCTTGAGGCCATGTGGCAACCGGTCTGACCACCATCTTTTTGGTGAGTGGGGTCGGGAGGTTAAAATGTGGAATCAGAGAATATTTCATTTCCTTTATCTTACTATTTTGGGTTTTCAGAATGCAAAATATGAATGTGTTGGTACTTGGTTAATAGAATTTCTTTGGATTGATCACCACACATACATGAAATGACCACGTATCCGGGGTTTCTAATTACTGCCGATGTTTTGCACTATTACATTTGATTTGATTACGAATTGAGTTATGGGTGTATAATCCCATACTAATGATTTTTGAACCTTTTCAAATTGTACCCATGTCCTAATATGACAATGGTGAAACATAGGATGAATCACATTAGGTACATAGAAATTCACATGACATGCATAGTGTCATGCCATGTCGTTGCATATATAGGCTACATGATGTTCTGAATTTTGTGCCTTGTATGTATTCCATGAATTTTATTTAGATAACATGTTTTGGAGATATATTTAATATAAATATGTGATAATACACTCTCCTTCTATAATAAATTTCATGCTTTATGTGTTTAGTGATTAAGGTGACATGCCTTACCTTATTGATATATAATTTGTTGCTTTTCTAAAATAAATGGGTTTGATAAAATCTAGAGCTAGTTTTTAGATGTAAGTTATATGGGTGCCTTAAAAGGAGGAAATGGAAACTCTTGTATTATAACCCCTATAAAAAGCCGCTAAATATTAATTGTAACATGAAATTGGTTGGTAAATGGGAGACTAATTCCAAACTATAATGTGTATAAGAGCATTATTGGTTGGTAGATGACTGCCCATATGTTTAGACCGTTGATTTTGAGCTTGTGAAATTCTAAAATGTAATTTTTATTTTAATGGGAGCAAATTTTCAATCCATGAAGTGTATGTGAACTTCATGAATTGGGAAATGGAAACCCATATTAAATGTAATGGCATGAAGTACCTTGATATGTTTTTAACTGTAAAATTTGTTTAGTTTTAACTTCAAATGAATTAGTTAAATGCTTAAATGTGATACCAGACCCAAGTAGGTCAGTTAGGTATTTTTTTGTATAAGATGACCTGATATGGATGAATAAAATTTTATTGACTTGAAAATTGATATTGGGTTTCATTTTGATGAATCCAGGTTGGTTAGAATGGGACTCTCATTGGTTTCTTTGTCAATTAACAAGAAATTTAGATGCTAAATTTTGTATTTTATGTCAGGAAGTTAATAAATGTGAAATTTTTAAAAAAGGGTTTTTATGAAACTTTTCTATTTTTCCCTTGGCGAATTGGTTAAAATCAAGAACCTTGGGATTTTTTTGAAAAATTTTACTCGGATTTGATTAAATATTTTTATTATTAAAGATTAAATATGATTAAATATAAAGGGCATGGAAATGGAACATGTAGTAGTGTCTTCTATATAAAACCCTCATATAAGGGTAGTTTGAGTTTCTCCTATGAGTCAAATTTGAATGAAAGAATGTGAATTTTAAATAGGAGTTCCATTCTTTAGAAATTTAATTATGATATGTTTTTAACCCCATGGACTTCTATTAGGGTGACATGGTGTTAGGGTTGATGTTGTGCTTCATAAGGGGAAAACCCGTGGTAGGTATCACCTTTAGAGTTTGATTCCTTTCTTGTACTGTGATATTTACTTAAATTTGGTGTTGTTTTGGTGCCATTTTTCCGAGTAAGAAATTCAATTTACAATTACACCCTTGTTCGTCTGGGTGCTCATTTTTTTCTTGACCTTATTATGGGCTAGAGCATTAGTTAATTCTTGCATTTAGTAGGTTAGACATGCCCCAAGAATAGTCCGATGCATTAAAGGTCATTTGACCCTTTATTATTAAGGAATAAATGACTAGTAATGGTGTCCTCCAGGATAATGGTCGTATGAGGTGACTAAACACTAAAATAAATCTTTTGTAGTGTTGTGTATGGTCATAGGTCATCTCCATATAGAGTGAAAAAAGTGTTAAAGAATCAATTTCACCTCAATTCATGGGATGGATTTTGGAATTCTTGATTTTTTTGACATACCGGTATCGTTGCTTCGACCATAGTTGTATTTTTTGATACTGTGATCATCGATCGATGGAGTGTTACACATTTGTTTAATTCGTTATAATCTTTCGGGCGTATAAGTGGCTAGTTTTCATTCTTTTTGTGACTAGGACACCCCTAAGGTGGGAAGAGTCGTGTTAAACATGGTAAAAATTTCCTTCCATGTAGAAGTGGAAAAACCTAAGGACAACCATTTGTAAATAAAAGGAATTAAGCAATTTTTTTGATGATTTCTAGTTTTAATTATGTGTCTGTTCTTGCTTAGATGAATAATGATGATGAGGTTTTATATTTATGCAACCTCAAGAAAACTACATGGATATTGGGAGACATGACTAGTTAAATCTAGTGTGATCAAAAAATACATTGGGTAATAAAGGCATGTTTTTGGTTAAGAGTTGTTTCATTGGTAGGTGAATCCAAGCTTCTTCCTTGAAGTTGACCAGTTGTGTTTCAATCGTTTTTTACTTCTAGTAGATGGGTGTGTCTACTAGAAACTATTTCATCCCACCTAGTGTATTATTCTAAGCGATGAGCATGTCCCCTATCTTGATTCCATCCCAGATGCACAAAGAGATCGTCGGTCTTACGCCATGCTAAAACATTAATTTTTTTGAGCTTGTTGGGTGATATTTTTTAGTGTTATATTCTAACGTGTGGTTATTATTGAGGCTTCACAAGTCTTTAGTGGTTCGTGGGTTCCCAAGTAGAAATATACAGGTAGGACTCATGAACTCCAACAGTTTTTATTTTGAATTGTACTGGCTGCATAATCTGGAAACCCTGTAGATAATTTCTCTAAGTGGATCAACTCATGCCCTCTTTTTTATTTTCAATTTTCACCGTAATAAGAAAATGTTTTAAAAAATTTTCTGTGTGAAGGGATGTGTGGTTTTAAGGTCAACAATGACTTCTATAAAGCCTTGCGCAACTATTTTTTTCTAGGTGGATTAGGGTCTGACAATTCCTTTTTAATGTAGTAACGCCAGGAGCGTCATCAGGATACATAGAGGCATTATTTGTACTACAATTTGGATGGTGGATGTTCCATGGTATGGAATTGACCCCTTTTATAAGTTAAGACATATGGTGGGAAGAACCATATGTCAAATTTTTATCAAGAAAATGACGGGATCATGTCTAGTTTTTTTAACAGGCACGTGAAAGCTCTATTTTAGTGTTTTAGTTGGACAATGAGTGTTCGATAAGGTTGAAAAAGCATATGTATGATATGCATAAGAAATGTATAATGGTGTGTTGGAAATTGGAAAAACAATGCAACCATTTAAATGAAACTTCAAAAACCTCGTAGGTCAGGTGTTGTTTTCTTTGTCTCTGAAGGCCTCTTTGGGATAAGAAGGCTTAAGGTGGAGATATTTTAGAGTACAATGTTTTTGAACTAGACTAAAATGCTATGTTTTTTGAACATTTTCGTGTAATAAATCAGAATTTTTTAAAACAATATTTAGAATTGAATTCCAAGAGTCGGACCACTTTTAAGTGATACTTATAGTCTTGGGTGAAAGCCCAAGAAGCTTCTCAGGAGGCTCGATGAGTTTTTAGAGCATCAGACTAGGAGAAGAAGGTTTTAAAGGAATGATAGAGGGTGCACAGTTTGTCTAATACCATGCATCCCATAGTAGTGGCAATGAATCCTTAAGCAAGTAAGGAGAAGGAGTTTCAAATGGGCTACACATGGTTCACTAAACCATGTGTTTGGCCTGCA
This sequence comes from Viscum album, assembly GCA_963277665.1. Lineage (NCBI taxonomy): Eukaryota > Viridiplantae > Streptophyta > Magnoliopsida > Santalales > Viscaceae > Viscum > Viscum album. The sequence goes on along the minus strand of OY728138.1, from coordinate 630,378,848 downwards.
CAGTTGGTGTTTGGTGGTAGTACATAAACACAGTACACCTTAATATTATTCATTAAGAAAATTATCTAATTACATTTAAATTTAAAATGGAAATAAATTAAACTATAGGAAAATGGAATATAATAATATCCAATAATTTTTTTTAAAATAATGAAAAAATTAATAATAATAATAATAATAATAATAATAATATATATTTTTTAAAAAATAAATATTTTTAATAAAGTTAATGTATTTTTTATTAGGGGGAATTAGGGGTGTTCCTTTCCCTTTTCAATGTCACACAATGAACAATGACCCTCCTTCCAGGCCGCATGTGACACATTGCTTCCTACTCCCACTCCTTTTATCAGTTCGATGTGTTTCTATCACGATTTGTTCATGGATCTTCGAAGTAACATTTCATCCCTTATTCTCATTCATTGATTTATCCGATTATGATCTCTTAGACACCCTATTAGACTCAGATGAAACCCTAGAATATGGTTAATGATTTTTTCATCGATTATTTGGTTATAGGGTTGTGAAAATGGAATCTTAGGTTATCTTGGTTTGTGTTCAAGAAACCGCAGATGAAGGAGAAGCGGGTTGGGTCGACACACTTCACCGTCGTTGATTTGGGGTATGTTTATAAAACCTTGTTTATTTTCGAACCCTTTACATTCGGGTATTTATGTGTTTAAAGGATTGTAGTATTTATCTTTCAATGCATTATACTCTCTTGTGAGATTTCAAAATTTTCATGTCTAAGTCAATTTTCTTGTATGTTCTTTGGTAAATATATATGTAAATTTAGGTTTCCCTATTATGTGTATATTAATCAATGATTGTGAATGTACATGTATAGGGATAGGTGTATGTATGTATATATATGGAAATGCATGGATATGTGAGTGGAAATTAGTATATGCATATATGCATATATGTAAGGACCACCTATCACATGTTCATGGGTCATGCAAATATGTTCACATGGGATATGTGTTTCTATATGTATGTGGATGTGTATATTATTAGTGGGGTGTCATCATATCCAATTTATAAAGTGCCAAGATCTAGAATTTCGGTTTGGTTCCACCCTGAGGTAGGGTCCCTTTCTGTGTCCTCAAATTTTAATAAAAGCTTTAGTAAACAGTTTTCTATAATTTTTTTATAATTTTGTTCAAGAAGTGATGTATTTTGATTAAATAACATTAAATGTGAATTTAATAAGTTTTATTATTTTAAATACCAAATTTAATAAGTGAAGTGTGTTATAGGAAATATCATTATTTTATAATAAAAGAACTCTAATATAGGTGTGTTTTCTACAAGATAAAAGTTGTGAATAAACTTTTATGATTTCTTGGATTGATTTATTTACATTTATTTATTTCCCTAATGTTATGTTTGATATATGGAATGTTTGGGACATGGAACCTAATGTAATCATAATGATATTGTTTCCTTTTTTGAATGATTAAAGAACAAAGGAACCCTCTAAGTGGTTGGCTAGTTATTAGATTGGAATTACCCATGTTGGTGATTTCCTTTTCTTATTGAAACTTCCTATGTGACCCATGGAGCCTTATGATTACAATTGACTTGCCTTTGGTAAATTCAGTGAGTTGAATTATGTTAAATGGTTATGGAATAATTATTATCCTTCAAATGATATTATTAAATTATTTAGAATATATTGAATTCTATTAACACCATGGGTGACACATGGATTTACAAGTAGGAATTCCATGGATGGACTCAATGCCTTATCATACTTATACCTTGGGTGATACATGGATTCCCATATAAGAAATACATGTATGGACTCAATGGTTTATCATACATATGCCTTGGGTGATACATGGATTCCTATATTGGAATTCCATGGATGGACTCAAGTTCATAAATGAATTATAGGTTTCACAACAGTAGCACCCCATACATTGTTAATGGAAGGTAGAAAAGTGAACCTTAATTATTGAATAGGTCTTAATAATAATAAATGAATATTTGAAAGCTACATGTACTTGTCACACTAATTAAAGGAAAGGGTTAAAACAAACGAAATATTATGTGACCTCATTGTCAAACAGGAATGGCTTGACTTGATCTCGCCATGTATTCTTATTAAGGAATTACATGAGCACTTGAGAACACCATTCCAATTCAAGGATAAAACATTCATTGGTTGAGACCAACCTAGATCAAAATCCTTGTCTATTCTTGGATTCCCAATATGACATTGTAGGATCCATCACATAGTATTAAAGGATTACATGGATATGCTCCTTGGATCCAACATTTACAAGCAGGTTCCAGGGTTAAATCCCACAAGGCCCAGTCACTGCCTAACCCCATTTTACCTTGGATGATCACCTTTGATTCGGTGGGCCTATTATTATGGAATTACATAGACTATTCTCCTTGGATTTCACTATTACCCTAATCCAGGATATAATTGTTACTCAGGAGGATAACCTTTAATCTTTCATCTCCTAGGTTGTTACCCTGGGACTTCATTACTAGATATCATTATAGGTTTCCTTGTTACATCTTGGATCGTTCACTATGGTTAACTTGTGAAATATTTATAAACTGATTATAATCAATTAATGAATTTGTTAAATGTTCATACACCATTATAGGGATGAATCATGTATATCCATCAACTGTTACTTAGGAACCTATATGGGTTACGTTATTTACTTCATTTGTTATTTTTCTTCATACCTTTACAATATTTAATTTATATTACATTGTTAGAATTGGAATAGACAATAGTGGGTGATGAACTAATAAGAGATAAATCTTACACTCTAACCGGGTACCCTTTGTACCCCTGCAGACCGTATATTTTCAGAACTGAGGTTTTTTTCTATGTTTCCCATACCAGGAGAAAGAGAAAAGGACCGATCTGGAGCTCGAGATGCTCATGGAGATCGCCCATAGGGTATTAATGTATTTTCCTTGTTTTTGTATTGTATTGAGTTGCATGTTGTACTATTTACATCATTCATATATTTATGATCACCATTTAATACATCCATCTATGGTGTAAATTGGTGTTGGACACTTTAATTAAATTGAATATAAGAATCCATTTTCCACTTCTTATCATTGGTATTTACTTCTTCCAATATTGATTTTTATTTACTCTATTATACCGATGCGAAATTATAATAAAAGGGTATAGTTTCAAAACTATCACCTATTGAGACCCTCTCTACTATTCAATATCCTCTAGCATATAGAGACGTGTGATTGAGGCCTTGTGGCGACCGGTCCAGCCATCGTATTAATGGTTTGCTGAGTCGGGGTGTTACAAAAACACTGACCAAATATGTGATAATATGCATTAAACAAATTGGGCATGTGTCAAACATACCATAGTTGAAGAATATAGATCCCTCCCAATGTACTAAAATTCATTATTGATTTTAGGTTCATTCTCATTAGATAATTTTTTGTCTCCACAAAGGGGGTGCTCATAGGATTTGATTCACTTGTTTTAAATCATTCAAAAACCATAAGAATGTATAAAAATTGTTATAATAATAATGTTATAGACCTCAAATATTTTCTTATCCACATCCTCAATATCTACCTTGGATAACTAAGATACTTTTTTGGAAATTTTTCATATAAACCGTCCTTCAACTATTTCCATCATTACATCACTAGTCTAGATAAGAGAATATATTCCATGTAAATAAAACCAATTATGAGCTTCCAATAATCATTATCTATTTAATTTCATCAATAATAAAAATTGGATATAATACTCATCAATACTACCATTAAGGCATCAAAATTCTAATTTCATTATCAAAGTTATGAATTTATCCCATACAAACTAAACTTGAGACAAAACATTAGAAAATGATTTTGGTTTCTCATGAAGAATTCCCAGTAATCTAGGTTGTTCTATTACTCTAAATACCCATGATGTATTAGAGTATTGATATCAATATTCACATGAAAAAAACTTCCATAACAACAAAAAATATCGCTATATAGATCATTTTTTGTGATTTACCAATAACGAAAACATTTATATAAAAATAACTCTGTATAACAATATATATTAATTTATAACCACTCCTAACTCATGTAATTACCTATCATATGATTCATCATCTAGATGATAAGACTACTTGTTCTCTAGTGCTATTTTATAGATAATAATTCCCATTTTCTCCCATATTTTAGGTTAATGAATGTACTTAGATGCTCTATCTTTGATAACTCTCAATACTCTATTTTAATCAGTCTTATCTCATGTTTCTATATTTTGGATTCTAGACCTCATATTTGTAGAAGACATCTAACTCAATATTCTAAATAGTGCACTTTATCTTAGACCTATTTAGACTACCACATCTCATATTGTTTATTTATTTTGGTAACTCATGTTTCCAAAAAGCTTCTTGAAACATTCAATGTACTAGATAAAGGGAATTTTTAATTTAAAAAAATGATTATTGTATTCTATTATGGAACTTATTAATACATTGAAGTCTATTATAGACCATAAATAATTTAGAGATATTTTGACTTCATTCATATCAACATCAATATGTATCAATTATTTGAGACTAAATTCATCTTAAGTATAGTCTTGATTATTCAATAAGACCCCTCATTAATGTGGGAATTTAGGGCATTGATAAATTTTCATGGATTATCTTCCCAAATCTACAAAAAATAATTTTTATTAATGTACCCAATAATTAAATATATCATATAATTTGCTTCTAACTTTTCCATTTATCTAGAATCAATATAGTATCCATGATGCGTTAAAAATCATTCAATTTAAACAAGTAAAACACAATTTCGATGTATTCTTCATTTGGATGTTATTATCCCATTGGTTTGGGATGACTATGATTTAAATGATAATATAAAAAATTATTTTCAACTTTGAAAATTTTTTAGAGGTAACCAATGTAAATATTTATATTTATATATATGTCATTAAATGTTTTATTCATATATTTTTCTACTCTATTCTATTATAGTATCCTAGGATTATAAATTTCTATTTATATTTAATTAATCCAATAGAACTTCCAAAATTAATTTCTTATTTACTCTCCTCTATTCTCCAATATCATGTATCTTCACTTTAGTCTTGTCTTATTTCCCACCATGGTCTTACATGAGAAATATTTTTTAAAAACATTAGACTTTTGTTTGATGAAAAACTATATAACTCATGTGGAATTTCCAATGAAGGTAATGTATTACAATTCACCCCTGATGAGATCATAGTATTTCTATCCACCATATATCCATATAAAAAATTATCCACCTCAATAGTGTCTTGTATAGTGATACAAATGAAAATATGAAACTAGTTTTAAGACCTTGTTCCTATACAGGTTGAGAAGCAGAACACATATTTTGAATTTATGAATTGGTGGATGGGGTTGATTTTGAATCAGAAATAAATTATAGGAGTTTAGACATATAATTTTATATATATATAAAATGATACTCAAATGGTATGTTGAATTCCTAGGTGATTATCATATGCTTTGGGTTATGTTTTAAAAGTTTTTACTGCAACTCTAACAAGGGTACATGGTTTTCATCACACGGTGTAGAGAAAACCATGCTTGTACCATTAAACATGAGGGTTTTTTAGTTCAATTTGTATGGTGAATGATTTATGTGTATAGTTTTGGAGAAACTATATGAATTTTTTGGGAAACAATGTTTGTTTTCATGGAGCTCGGGCTAGGTTCATTATTGTCATAATTTTGTAGACAAACTATGCCCAGGTATATAAAATGAGGAAGTTCCAATTCACATGGTTAGAAACTTATTTGTTAAACTTTACAGACTAACCATGTGAGATGAATCAGTATTTGTAGTGAATACAACATGTTTAGCACATGAATTGGTAAACTATGCATCTACCATATGGATCATTAATTTTGGTAAATGACTAAATTTCACCCTTGATTTATTAATAATAAAACTCTCTTCCTTCTTCCTTGTCTCATGAATGACTAGGTGGGTGTATCTACCCATTCCTCCCTTCACACCTTTGGATCGTGGGTGTTTATGGTGTGTTTAAGAGAAACTAGTGGTGAAAATTTGACTCATATAGTCCCCATTGTTCATTTCTTCCTTGTTATCAAATTTTCTTATTCTACAAAAAAGATTTTTGACTCCAATTCTACATGAGTATGGAATAACTGGAAATTATTTATGGGGTTTCAAATATTCCATATATGATGGAATTTGGTGATTAAATCTACACATAGAATCTAGATATTTAATCACTGCATATTGCAGTGGTGAAATTTCTAATGTTTTACTTGAAAATAAAATACTTATGGTTATGGTATTACATAAAAACATTACGGGTTCATTCTAAAAATATAGTTTTGAGAACAATACATGTCTTGGGTGCAGACTTATTTGTTTTTCTAGTGTGTCCGGATCAGACTATGAGTGTATAATAATTTTTCTCGTTTAATTAATTAATTAATTAATTAATTAATTCCCACTCATTATATTAATTATTTTATTGATAAATTTTTTAATAATTAACCATTTGTGTTTTTTGGATTTAGTTATATGCTCAATTGATTTTAAAATGTCCAGTGGAGCATGGAAAAACATGGAAAGTGGGTCTCTAGGATTATTAAGAAAGGGAAAATATTCTAAATGGTATGTGATCCAAAAACATATAATTTTTTGTAATGAATATTTTTTGTATTAATATCGGTGTGTAGCCTCCCTAGTAGATATATTTACCCATTATTATTTAATAGTTTAGTAAAATTTAAATATACTAATCTAAATGAAAATTATTATGGTTAAATGAGAACCAATAGTTTAGAGAAAATGTGTCAAGGCAATTGAGGAACATGGGAATTGTATTGGAGGAACAACATCTGATTTATGAGGGAAAAAATAAGAAATGGACCAAGACAGATGGAAATTTTTGATTGTGTTGATATTAGACTTGATTTTTATTTGTTTAATAGGTTGGGTGAGGACCCATGCAATTTTATATACCATAGAAATATTTTATGTGGGTTAGTATGAGCAGGTCAGTCTAGAGTGAACAATGAAATAGAGATTGGACTTGTACCATACCATGATACTATCACCCCGACGGAATTCCCTTGTGGTTTTTAAGGAAATGAGATGAAATAGACGATTCATAGAGATAGAATATCCTCTTAACATTGGGCGTATTCCCAATAGGAAAATTGTGATTGAGAAAACAGAGTTGTATGCCTCCTCCATGTTGATAAACTAGGGGAACTAATAGGTTCACCATCATGATATGACCATGAGAAGGTGTTTGTGGGTGTGGGTAGAGATGGTTGTAAGATTATCCTTAGATCCTACACTAGGAATGTTAGTCCTTGGGATGTGGACTGTGAAAATGAGACTATGCCTTCATCCGGAAAATATTTTTTATTATCATTTAACTTATTTATTATTGATGATATTTTTTCCTAGATGTTCTTATTATAACTCAAACGATTTTCAATACATAATGAAACAATCTTGTTGATTTCCATTGGTGCTTCCAGGTATCCTTCTTGGTCCTTATGTGATACTAGTATGACATTACTTTGTTGTGATGAGATCACCATAGATTCCAAATATAGGCCGAGATTTAGCTGTTGATCCATGTAAATAATACTTATGATATAAATATTTTAAATAAGGTATATATGGGATTAAGTTTAATTCATAGGAATCTAGCAATCCTTGCCTCTATAGGTTATACCCATTTTGTCTTAGGGTATTAATGTGCTGTCATTTTTTAGATGATGAGATACCAAATTCAGATCCAGGGTTTTTCTAGTTGAGGCTAATTTAATTTCTTGTACCTATTGGGATGTCTAGTATTATTGGTATCTATACATTAGTAATGATGGTTTAGGGGTTGCTCTAAATCTATGTCTTCCTAGGGCAATGAAGAAACAACGTCACATGATTAAATTTATTTGAGTTCTAAGAGATTTCTAGTATTTTTGTTACCTGACCAAACAGACAATTATGATTAGTTATTGGTCGATTACACCTAAGTATTAGGGTTGAATTTTTTATGCCTTAGTATTCGACATCTATGTAGAGGCTCTATCATCATGACATGATTAGAGATTACCCTACATTGGATAAAGCATGTATGGTCGATCAAGGTATTGGACAAGAGTTCTGACCTCTGTTTATTTATTGATTTGACTGTTTAATTTATATAAATTTTATTTTTATATTCTGACTAAGTCATATTCAAATATAACAATATCATTTTTTGGATATAAGATTTCATTGGTGGTTCCCTACTAAGCTATGTACTCGCACCCTACTCGGGCCACTATTGCACTAGGGTATCTGAGAAGCCTTTACATGTTTGCATTATTAGGTTGGGAGGAGGCCCTATATTACATAAATATAATGGAGATTCACATATGTTTAGGATATTGGGATGATTTATTTATGAAATATTAGGGACTTTAATTTTCGATAATAATGATCATTTAAGTTTTGGGTTTGGTATTATTTTGTTATAAAAATTTATCATTTATTTACAGTTCATGTATTCAAATTTACTCAGAAATTTATACTATTATTACTCACTCTCATAATGGATTATAGTCCAAATTTGATACCACCTTAGAACCCTGTTGATACCATGGATTATGATGATGTGTTTCTATGATAACATATCAGTCTGGTTTGGTTACTATTCATATGTGAAATTGGGTGGGGAATCACAATGTGGTGTTAGTGCTATCTTTTTCTCTTGTCTTATAATTCAACATATTTTAGAGATGAGATGTAGGATTTTCTTGGAGATGTGATTTATATTAAGAGAGTGATTTTGATAATATATTTTCTAGTAATAATTCTAGGTTACTCGAGGTTGGAGATTTATACTCATTGTTTGTACTATTACAGTTTTATATGGTTTTCACATTGAGTGGGTGACATGGATGTTTGGAGCTTTTATGATTTATATGGTATTCATGGCTATTATCCAATTTGTATGAGACTAGTTTTGGATTTCTTTACTTTTCCACTAGAGGCAATAGGTATCACTGGAATCATCACAAGGAACATAGGATCTTCATGACATGTATGAATTCTTATGTGTGATATTTATCATTGGAATGAGGATTTTTGTTTAAAATATAAATAAATTTTCATTATATTTTTCCAATATAGGTACATAGTTTCATTATATAGAATTTTTCTAACTTATATGTTTATATTTCCAACTGAATATATGTAATGTGGAACTATGATGAGGTGATTGATGATGTTAGAATTTTCCGTGTGCACAGAAGGTTTAGTGATCCTAATACGTAGCTACGAAGCCTGGTGCCTTAATCAGAGACCCATTCTTGAGAAAAATACCCTTATAAAATTTAAATAATTTATTTAAAATAAAAAATCTCTAAAATGTTATGTAAATAATTAAATATTAAAGGAACATATGAAACATGTAAAGGAATATTCAAATTATTTTATCATCATGATGGTGTAGAATTTGGTTCTTTCCTTGTATGATAAAATAAAGATACTTTTCACAATTTTTTAAAAGTAACAAATACATTTGTATGAAAATTATTAGAAGATTCATTTTATTAAATTTTCGATAAATTAAACTATGTGTAATTATTTCCTAAATAATTTGTTGAATAATATTTAAAATATTCATTAAATTATTTTATGGGAAATATGGACATAAAAGACAATGATTCTCAATCGAGTGAAAAATGAATTCAGAATTCTTTAAAAACATGAAATTAGTATCTTTTGCATGTAAACACATGAATATGTAAATATAACATAAATTTTCATAAAATACCAGTGGAGGGAAAAATATATTGGTTTTAATATAAAAATATCTAATAATTACCCCAGTGGAGGCCTAAACATAAATAAACATGAATAATGATGTGACTATGAAATAAACCCTTACCGCAAGACCAAATTCATTCTTACATATAAAAAAATATGGTATAATATATATTCATATAAGAAATAATATATAAAAATAATTATATATATCATACCATATACAGTTACTAGCAACATTTTTCACCAATTTATTAAAAAATAACATTGCTAAAATCACTCTTTCTTGTGGTTACTGCTACTTTTTTATATGATTTGTTTGATAGTTTGGGAACTTGTACATTTATCATGGTTCAATAAAGTCAAGAATTTTAATAATTATTTAAATACAATATATATTAATTATATATTTATATATAATCATAATAAATGGTATATATAGAAAGGTGAATCACACCGTCTATAGAGATATAATGATGTACATACACATGAATGTTGTTTACACTTTCTGACATATAGAAACAAAAAATGTTAAATAATAAATAACCATTATAAAATAATTATTATATCATATATATGATATATATTTACTAAATAAATCTGTATTACCTTCTATTTAATGAAAATAATGAAAAATGAATCACGTTAATTCATAGAGGTGGTAGTCTACTCATACACACAAGCTACATTATCATTTTTAAATTGATGTGAAGGTAACATAATAGATATCATATTTCTTTTAAAATAAGAGTAATTATTCCATAAATATAATATATTAAAATTAAATCTTTCTTAATAACCATATAATAAATATCGTGATGGAAAATGAGTAGTATCACTATATGGAGGTAGTAGTCCACATGTATGCATGATCGATACATTCACATCCCATTGGATGGAAAGAAGGGTGTATTATATTGTTTTCATAGTTATAATAATATTTTAGTATATTTTTGAATCTAAAATTATAATTTTATGTTAAATACCATATATTCAGAGGTGGTAAAAGATGATGTAAAAAAGAAAGTGACATGTTGAGGTGATTACCTCTTATTTGAAATAAAACCTTTAGATATATTCTTAATAACACTAGTGTCTGTATTTTGGGAAAAAGAAAACCTCTATAAAGTTTAAAATTATATAGGGGAGGTATTTTTTTTCAATCTATATGGCTACAAGTAGTGTAAAAAAGATAGATACTTACTTAGGTTATTATTCCTCACATCAAAAATTAAAATGTTCACATCTAAAAAAATTCAATCACATCATTAAAAATATATAATCTCTTATTCAATATTCATTTCATATATGTTTTGGAACCTAATATAAAATTTATACTATAAAACACAATGGAAATTTGTTTTCAAGGTAAAAATTTTTCCTATGTAAAAAAATATTTTATACCAAAATCCAAATTTAAATTAATTACAGTGACCACAAATTTATAATTAATTATATAAATGAACTAATGAATCTCTTAATTGAAATTTTAATTCAATACCACTCTTTGTAAATTCTAAAAATGAGTAGAACATTTTCCATAAAATTTAGTAGTTTTCACTATTCATTGAAAAATCGTTTTTTTGAAAATTCCCAAAAATTAACTCAAAGATAATTGTGGAATTCTGATTAAAAAACCAATTTTTCGAATAAATTTCCAAAATGTTTAAAAAAATAATTATTTTTTTCACTAAAGTTTTAAAAAATATTTAAAAAAAATATATATATTTGAAGCTTATTACGCTTGTACATTCACATGAGAGAGATATTGAACATATCCTTAACTTGAGAGAGATTTTGTCGAAGAACCAAGATATATGATAATGTCCCAATATTATAAATATTATCAAAGTGGCCAATATACATTGAATATTACTATCACTTTATATCGAATATCACTAAATAATTTCATGGAAAAATTCATAGAAAAACATTTTTACCAAATTTAAAATCTATATCTCATCAAAGTTGTTATACAAAACTTTTTTTTTCAAATTTGAGATTCCATTATGTGTAATTGAATGGATCATACATTATATTCCTTTACCTCTTTTATATCAAGTCCAAATATATTAAATTATCTATCTTTCTTTCATTATGTGTTAATTTAATAGTTATTACCATAGATGGATTTATAAGGAGCCATATAAATACTAATGTTCTATAAAATTACAACAAAATAATATATTAAAGACAATTTTTTTAATCCCTATAGTTATCTCTAAATATGGATTCTATATTCCAAATGCTCCACTCAGACTAAACATCTATATAAGGATAAAAAGAATTGATAAAAGTCAACTTCGTATCCAGAGCATGATGATGGATTTTCTATAACATCAAGGTAAGCCTTATATCCCAAACAAATACAATGTAATATGGTAATCCATTCAACCTTAACTCCCCATTAATTGAAATTTTGGAAATTTTCTTAGGAGTGAAATATTCTTAGTGAGAAATGTAGTATACTGACTTTATCTGGTGGTCAATTACAACTGAAATAAACTTAATACATTTTTGAATTTTGCGGAGATCAAGGAAAAATTATTTGGTGATGTTTTTCTTATTTCTATTATGGAATGGTTAATAGTTTTAACATACCATTAGACCAAAATATCTCATAATTCATTTGCTGATATAACAGTCACTAAGAAACATTATTTTCAATTTCACTTTTCATCTTATCCTGCCATAAATACTCATTTGGACCTTTATTCATCTTCGTAATTCTAGGATAAAAAGAGAATAGTGTACTAAATATTTTCATGAAATGCTCTTTATTAATGTCTAATATTAATGAGTCACATTCTATCTTCATAAACCTTATCATTCCTCCTTGACCATTGTCGAACTTGTGAACATTCCTCACCTTTTTCTATGCTTCCACATATATATATTTTTTCCTTTAATATCCACTTGTGGATGGATTGTTGAAAATTACTCTATGTAGTATATAATCGTTCATCTCATAAATATTTCAAGATACATCTTAAAAAAATCAATAATGATTTAATCTCTTTAAACAATAATCATAAACAAACTAGAATTGTATTTATGAATCAGATCATTTTGTACTTGTTTACTTCTAAATGTTGTAATATATTAAGAAATTAGAATCATCTATAAACAATACCCTTATTCTTTGGATCATATCCAACAATTTATTTGTAAATATATATGTTATGATAAAATTACTACTATATATAAGACACCATTCACTATAAAAATAATTCATTCATGTCATCAATTAAAATGTACCACTGCCCACTCCAAATCCCAAGTTGGGTAATGTTTCATAGGAATATTTAGTTTGATTATGGAATATGAAATCACCCTATCATCTACTTGAGGATTTATGTTAATAACTTATTTGAGGAATCTGTGTAGACCTATAACCCTTCTAAACTGTATGGTATTGTAAGAACAAGTGAACTGACTAACATTATTTATAATTATATAAAATTATCTTAATATGATTCTATCTAAAAGAAGATAACCCCCTATTATGTCAACGTGGAGAGTTAATTAGACAGTCATGAGGATTATCTCGAAAAAGTGTCGGTGGTATCTAGACTACAGAATAAAACTACAGATACCAGTTTCCATTGTTAGTCGAGGATATTTCTTAGTAACTATATATTTGAAGGATCCACTAATATACCATCACATGATATTATATGACCCAAAAAAGATGCATCCTATATCAGAATGTCACTCTTGGTAAATTTCATAAACAAATGTGCTTCATTAGGGTCTTTATCCCAATTATCAAATGGTCTTCACATTCTTCCATGCTCATTGAATATATAAAAATATCATATATTAAAACTTCCACAAACTGGTCAATGTAATCTATAAAGACTCAATTCAATATATCCACCATAATAGTTGGATAATTAGTAAGTCCAATTTTAACTATAGTAAATTAATATTGACTATACATCATAGAAAATAATTTAATTGTTATATACTTTTTATCTTTCGTGTTTGGAATGAATTAGCACCACATATCAACACCCACTTGTTATGATAAACTACCATGAACTCTTTCTCCCATCCATTTATTCTTATAATGATACATATCATTCCTATGGAGCTTATCAATTTCTCAGTTACAAATGTATTTATGGTTCCTCTAAATGAAGTAGTTTTTTGTAACATAAAATAGTCTAACATTATTTCACCAAGATACATATTTTAATTTACATTTTACAATAAAGTTTATTAGTGATGAACTGAAATATCTACCTAATATAGATATAATTGTTTTTAGTTATAGCTCTATCTTCATTATCCATACAAGGATGGAAATAAATCGATAGATAGTATTCACTAATAGAGTTTCTATTCCTCATAATTGAAATTTTTTCTAATTAATGGAATTCACAATACTAGGTAATAACATTATGAATCATAATGTATAATTTTGAAACTAGTGAAAAAATTAACATAAATTTAAAATTAAGGTATAACTAATCTCAAAATAATTATATTGGTTTCATTGTGAATATTAACAAATCATAACAATACTTTCACATTATTTATATATATTTTTTAAATATAATGCAAATTATCCCAAGAATATCCCTCATAGGTTTCAAAATAGGTTCTTCGTAAGGGAAAAATACTAGTGCACTAGAATGGTGGACAATATATACTCAACCATCTATTTTTTGGTTATTACCAACAAATGACTCTATATCAAAAATACATCACAATGTAGAATCCAGAATGATATGTATTGTTTTGGAAACCACATAATCAGTAAGTTAACAAAACAGTTGTATGTTATCCTATTATTTCACTTATATTCAAATTCATTGATAGGTTTATCTTCCATAAACCCTAGAATATCATTGATCTGATGGTTAATTTATTACATTGGTAATAGATACAATAAATCACTTCTCAAAATATTTAATTTTTAGATATTCATAGAATAATATATACAAAAATAAAACTCAAATTTCATTTGAAAACAAAAAACAAAACATATTATTTTTTATGAATACATTATTTTACCTCTATCATATCCTTCATATCAACTATTATAAACTTCTTTGAATCCAGATAAAAGGAAACATAATAATAGGGGGAGCTCAGATACTCAATAATGCTATGCATACACAAGAATATAACTTGGAATAAATAAGTCATGAATAATATATTGGTAATTATAATCAAATGATGAATATTAAATAAAAACACGATTTTGAAACATATCCATCAATATCATAATTATTAAAATAATTAAATTTACTTCAATAACTTGTTTCATAATTATGAAATACATAATGAAAGACATCTCAAACACACCTTCACGACCTTATGTCACTACATCTAAATAAATGGATATGGAATTAGTGAAAAACTCAATGTGTGTTGTTTTATTATACCAATATATGGATCTATTGGATATGTAATTCCAGTCACCGCATATCACATAATATGTAAATTGTAACAATCACATGAAAAAAGAATATAAATTTATGAACATGCCTTACAAATCAATAGTTGAAAGTATTTGTAGAACTGGAAAACATGATGTCAATACTATTAATAGTCAAACTAATTATAAATATTCAAAATAAATATACTGTATTAAATCATTATATTCTATCCTCTTTAAAGAATAATATTTATAAAATTAAGTTTACATTGATGAACAAACCATAAAAATATCACAAGAAAACTTCTAGAGGAAAATACCCTTTGAACATTATAATGAGATATTTGAAATATAAAATTTCCCAAAACTATGATTTTTTCGAATGGAATATTAAATAATTTTAATGGATAATTCAAATAAATGGGTATTCATAATTTTTTAAATTCCATTCATGTTGTGCATATTATAAATTATTGATATCAGATTTATGAAAAATAGTCAAAAGTACATCATTTTAAAAATGACCAGAAGAACCCTTTAGAAACATTTTATAATAACTAAATCTTGTTTAAAAAATTATTTAAAAAAAATAACTGTATAATATTAAGAACATTCATTAATTTTTTTTAAGGAAACTATAGACTATAATGATTAAGAAATCCAAACGAGTAAAAAAATAATGTTAATATTAATTAAAAATATTTTTTCAGTATAATGAGTACATAAAGAGAAGAAAATAATAGAAAACATTAAATTTTATGAAATAACAAAGGGATAATAAAATATAAGGGGTTTTAGATTGAAATATCAAAATTTTCACCCAGTGCATACTTAAAAAAAATAATCTCGAATATTGAGGAGGTTGTCATATACACCATTGCATTTTCTAAAACATCATTAATATGATTTTAATATTTATGCCCAATATAGACTTACATGAAATATTTTCCTAAAAGAATGGTATGTATAATAACATATATTATTTACTTAAAACTTTCTATCACCCAATAATTAGCAGTTCTTTATCAAAATATTTATTTTGGGAGATAAATGCTTCGCGTTTCTTGTATGTTATGGTTATATAGTTATTCTACTTGTATTTCAATAATGGTTACATAATATACATAACATTAATCATGATATAAATATCTTATATATTCATTATATATTTATATATAATCTTATATAAAGTGTACATATATGAAAATTAATTACCACATTCATGGAGATGGTAGGCCATATGTATGCATAAACACTATTTTTACTTGACTATGTATGAAAAAAAAGAATATTTTATAATAATTCAAAGTTAAAAATTAATTTATACATCTTGTTTATCATATATATTTATACATTATATCCTTATTACCATCCATGCAAATTGGAAATGACAAATGAATCACCTCACTTATTGTGGGGGAGAGTCCACACACACACATGAGCGATGTTATTATTATTCAATGGATGGGAGAAAGAAGGTTGATATCGAATTATAAGTATAGAAGAATAATTTTTTCAAAAATATTAAATATATCAATTAAACCAATCATAATAACTATCCATGATAGAAGGTGATATAAAATTAATTGTATCGCTACATGAAACGATATTCTCCACATAAGCATGAATGATACTATTGTTTTACATAGTTATTTAATTTTTTTTAAAAAGCCGGGGCCAGATCCTCAATTTATTATTTAAAGAAAATACCTATTTAGTGTGAGTATAGGGTGACCCATTACATAGCCTGAATTCCCAAGGCCACGTGGCCTAAATATAAGGCTTGAAAGCCCAATTTTTGGCCCAAAGGACCCTTCAGTGAACAGTACTACTACAGTACCCGTGCTGCTACAGTACCCTGTAATAGTGCCTCTGCCACTACAGTTCCACCGCTGCTATAGTAATTCTATAGTATCCTACTACAGTACTACTACAGTACCTGAAATTCTTTCCTGCCCGAATTTGATCCAGGGTCATTTGGATGCCAAGAAGGAGCTTGTACCACTTGGGTAAAAGATCATTGGCATTACATAGTGATTTACATAATTAAGGTAATCTTCCCAATAAATTTTTTAAAAGTGTAAGAAATTAGTCATTTTATTTATTTATATAAAGATATTAACATCATATTTGTAGAAAATGTATTCTTGAATCATTTAAATTATTTTCTTAATTTTTTTTTTATTTTGTCAAAATATATTATTTATCTAAATAATTTTTTATATAAATTTCAAAATAAATGTATTCCAATTAAACAGAGGAATTTAACTTATATGTTATAATTTTATACTACATCATAATTCATTTATACTGAGGGCTATGTGAATCATAAGCGATTGAAGAAATTAAATTTATTAAAAGATAAATATATAATAAAATTAATAGGTGTAAAATTTAGTATTTAGGTTCGATTATTTAAAGAGACACTAACAACCAATATGGTGTTTTAAAATATATCGTGAAATGGAATTCAATCTAACGAAATCACATAGTGTTTATCTCCCTTGGTTTAGGTCATCTAAGATGTTATCGATGGATGTAAAATCAGGGTCTATTAGGTTGTGGTTTATAAGAGACTACTCTCATATGAGGGGTTTTAGAGAGAATAACTACCTTAATAGGAAGACTCCTTGTCATGTTTTAATGTTTTTGGTTGATGATTTGATAGAGTGGATGGCGTCCTGTGAGATGTGACCTTCATTTATACATGACATGAATTGTTAGTGCTAGGAGGGAAAGCATGAGACCACTAGTTATTATTTTTATGGGAATTTTTTTATGTTGTATTGTTATGGTGGTAGAATAGAATTTGATGGGAAGCACCATTAGGGTTCCTAAACATAGTTGTTATGGATCCATGATGCATGATATGAAAAATTGAGTAAACAATTTTGATTTTGAATCATTCTATTTGGAGGATAAGTGTATTCTTTGGTTTATGAGCTGATATTCCATCGATTATGGTCAACCTAGTATTCTAATTTGACTATCAAGATTTTTAGATAGGTTTTCAATAGTTGGGAGGCACTAATGTGTATTATCATTGATTTTTCTATTAATATTGTGGTATAAAACATGTTAGTTATGTGTAATATTATTTAAAATGGTATTTTAATAGTGATTTTTGATCTTGGGAAGATGGATTTAGATGAATATTATTTGAAAATTTCATGAGGGGGAAGTAATTTTGTGACCATGAATGAACATTTAGAGGTTCAAAGTTTGGGTTATTTGAGTGTAATAACATTATTATTCATGTAATTCTTTTACATGGGACTTGATTATGAGTTTTTCAGCCATTTCTAGTCTTCAAGGATGAAAAATGTTAGTGTATGGATCAAGATGATAATAATTTTATTTTGGGAAGTGATGACTATGGGAATCTCATGATGGGGGAATTGATTCTGTTTTGGTGGCGTTTGGATGTCATTAGTTAAGTGGATAAAATTTATCTGGTCCCATGTAAATACATTTTTTTTTGAAATTTAGAAGAAATGTTAGATAGAGGAAATGTATGGGTCTTGTGATCATGATGGTTTTTGATGGTGTGAGTACGAAACAGATAAGAAATTTTTTTAGTGCATTCATTTAGAGAATGAAAAAATAATTAGTTGAATAATTTTTAGATCATTTTATTAAATTATAAATCATGTACACTCATTAGAGAGTGTGTTTTCATGACCAGGGGAGTCCACTTGGGATTTACAACATAATTATTGAGTGTTTAATAAATTCTTCAACAGGGGAAGCCAATCGTTTTAGAGAATGGTAGGATAGAGTATGTTCATCAAGTTGATTTATGCATATTTTGATAAGGGGTGTGGGAAATATTGTTTAGCACATAATATTTAATAGAAGAATTATGTTTTGTGAATATTTATAATCCTTACAAGATGATTACATTGTTATAGTGTGGAAAATAAATGAGGGATATAGTTCTATTTTGATATGAAAATTGAATATCAGAGTATGAATCAATGTTTAAAAGAAATTCTCATTTAGGTTTGGTTTTTATATGTTAAGAACTATATTGATATTGTTATTGGACGTCTCAGAGCCAACACTACTGGAATTAGTGGTATTTCTGAAGGGCTATTTTTAATGAGATCCCATCGCAAATAGGCTTTAGCGACGAGGCCCCGTCGCAAATATCCCATTGTAGAAAACGATGTCACAAATATTTTTTTTTTGTGACAGGCCCATCACAAAAAAGTATTTTTGATGAGAAATTTCCACATCGCAAATAACCCTCCAATTATATAGATTATATATATAAATAAACCTTTTGTAACAGGCCGTTTCAAAATAGTATTTGCGACGAGAAACTGCCACGTCGCAACTAAGCCTTTGATTATATACATTATATATATAAATAACTTTTGCGATGGGCCCATCACAAATTGTATTTAAGACAGGCCCCTCACAACAACTACTAATAAAAAATATTTTAGATTATTTGCGACGGGCCCCCGTCGCAGAAGGTCCCATCGCAAATATTAATTTTGGGCGAAACAATTTTTAGTCGATTGGCGGTTTCTCTTTTTTCTGACAATTCATTTTCCTACAAATTTCTCTCATTGAAATCACAATGAAGAATATTTTCATAGGTATGCATATTTATTCTCATTCATACGAGAATGTATAAGCGTACCTATGTGCAGATTCATTGTTATGATTTCTGTGTGAGAAAATTGCATGTAAATAAGCCATTGGACAAAAGAGCCCCCATTTCGTTGATAAATCAACTTCTTGCAACTATCACCACCTAAAAATATTTTGAAAAATGTGGTCCTACGAATGCATATTCAAGCTCGTGCATACGAGATTAGATATGCATACGTAGAAGCATACTTTTCATAATGTTTTAAGTTAATGATAATTGAAAGGAGAAGTGTCATCGAGCAGAAGGAGCACCGTCAGTCACTTGGAAATTGTGCCAAGTTATTAAAAGTTATTACAATTTATTACAATTGATTTTCTCTTTACTATCTATTCTTATTTATTCCTATTTATTCATATTTATTTTTATTTATTCTTATTTATTACTATTTATTCTTATTTATTACTATTTATTTCTATTTATTTCTATTTATTCTTATTTATTATTATTTATTCATATTTATTCATATTTATACTTTTTTATTTCTTTTTATTCTTATTTATTCCTATTTATTCCTACTTATTCTTATTTATTCCAATTTACTTCTAATTATGTCTAATTATCTTCAATTATGACTAATTATGACTAATTATTCCTAATTATTCCTATTTATCTCTATTTATCCCTATTTATTCCCATCTACTCTAATTTATTCCTAATTATTCCTAATTATCCTTAATTATCCCTATTTACCATATTTATACCTATTTATTTATATTTATTCCTATTTATTCATATTTATTCCTAATTATTAATAATTATTTCTATTTATTACTAATTATTACTAATTATGACTAATTTTTACTAATTATTCTCATTTATTACTAATTATTCCTAATTATTCCTATTTATTACTAATTATACCTATTTATTCATATTTATTCCTATTTATTACTAATTATTACTAATTATTACTATTTATTCCTATTTATTTATATTTATTACTATTTATTCCTATTTATTCCTATTTATTTCTAATTATTTCTAATTATTACTATTTATTCATATTTATTCATAGTTATTACTAATTATTAGTTATTATTACTAATTATTACTAATTATTCCTATTTATTACTATTTATTACTAATTATTCCTATTTATTCTTATTTATTACTAACTATTCTTATTTATTCATATTTATTACTAATTATTCCTTTTTATTCTTATTTATTCTTATTTATTCCTTTTGATTCATATTTATTACTAATTATTCCCTTTATTCCTGTTTATTTATAATTATCCCTAATTATTACTATTTATTAATAATTACTACTATTTATTATTAATTACTAATATTTAGTACTAATTACTACTTTTTATTCCCATTTATTACTAATTATTACTAATTATTTCTATTTAATACTATTTATTACTAATTATTTTTATTAATTACTAATTATTCTTATTTACTACTATTTAGTACAAATTACTACTAATTATTCATATTTATTACTAATTATTACTAATTATTCCTATTTATTCCTAATTAATCTTATTTATTCCTAATTACTACATATTACTACTAATTTGTACTAATTACCGTCAATTAATATTATTTATTACTAATTATTATTATCTATTACTAAAATACCTATAACAAAAAAAGTTAAATCTAATTTAATTACAACTAATAAACAGTAATTAAAATTAACATAAAAAAAGAAATAAATACTAAATTAAATAAAATATAAATACCTTTAAACTTGATCTCCTATTGATGTAACCACCTTCACAACTTCCCCATAAAACAATTTTAACTGAGAGAAATTTTCACTCTAAAATTCATGTTTAGTGAGAGAGAGGAAGTGAGAAATGAGAGGAAGGGAACGAAAAATGGACGGGGTATATATAGGTTAGACTAGTTGTGACGAGTCTATTAACGACAAGATTCTCATCGCTAATAGTATTTTTTGTTTACACGACCCATCGAAAATACCTTCGACTGCAATAATTACGGGCGGCGGTTAAAAGGTTATTTGCGACGGGTCCCGTCGCAAAAAGTGACCTTCCGACAAACCTTTTGTGATGCGACAACATCCCATCGCAAAAACTCATTTACCACCACCAATATTTGTGACGGGACCCATCGATAATACCCTCCGACCGCCAAACTATTTGTGACGGGGGACCCCCTAGTCGCAAATAACCTTCCCGCGCTTTGGCGCGAATCCCGCACCAAAGCGCGCATTACCTTTTGCGACGGGACAAATGCCCCTTCGCAAATAACCCCTAGGATGTACCATTTTCCATGAGAATTAATCCTATCCCAAACAGCACGTCGCATAAGCCTATTTTTTAGTAGTGATGTTTCTGTAGGTAATTCTTGTGCAAAAAAGAACCAAGGTATTAGAATTGGTCATTACGAGGTAAATTTTATTGGTGGGGGAGTACCTTATGCTATATGATCAGTTATGAAATTTTATGTATAAGTCTCGAGATAAAATATTTACTTATAAAATAGTATCATTGTTTTATAGAATACGTATGAGTGATATATCATGTTATGATGGTGGAAAACCTCATCTTCTTTTCTTTGATTTAGAGATTCATTTGGAGTTTCAGGCCCAGAAAAGAAATTTGAACATCAATTGAACACTCTTGTAATGTATGACCATTTATGGAAGGCTTGAAAATAATTATTGAGTTTGAAAAGTTGTATAGTTGGGATATTATAAGACACCACATCCAAACAAGTTGAAAATTCTCTAAAGGATTTTGAAATTTTGAATTTTCTGAGGGTCAATTTCTTGAATCGAACATTGTAATAGATTTTCAATAGTTGTTATGTATTATTTCAATGTTTTTAGTCATTGAATATGGATAAAAATATAGATTATGTGCTTGGGTGAGTCTCATATGTTTTAGGATAATAGTTCAATGTTTTTTGGGATTTCTGAAAAGGGAGCACTATTTAAGTTCCTTAGTTTAGAAAAAAATTTGTATGTACCCTAACGTATGATGGGTTTCTCTTTAATTTTATTTTTCATGATACATATGTATATTTAGTAATATTTTATTAATTATGGTGAAACATTCATAGGAAATTGTGTGGGGTGGCATGGATATGGGGAATGTAGTGTGGTTGGAGCATGGTTGAAGACATACCATTCAAAATTCTTTTGACTGAGGTTGTATCAGTTTTCTTGGTCAGTCAATTATCTGGTAAACCATGTGGGCCAACCATGTGAGTACACTTCTTATTTTAAGATCCTATTTCATGGTTTCCACACAATTTGATAAACTCTGTGGCTAAACTATGAGGCTTAATGAAGTTATAAGATTACAAAATTTGCCCTCTAAATATGACCAATGGAACCGCTACATCATTCTTTACTCCCTCACATGTAGCTAGTTGGAACTGTCCACCACTTCCCCTATTAAAATCATTAGTTTTGGAGTTCATTGTGTTTTTTCTAGTGACTCATGGTAGGACATTTACTCTGTTATTCTCATTTTTGTGTTTTCCAACTTCCTCAAATATTATTATTTTCCAAATAAGGTTTTTGATTCTGATTGCATTGGATCTTGGTTGAATCAGACAATGATGAAGGGGATTACAATCTTCCCTAAATAAAGGTTTCCCATGATCCCATCTACCCATTCTTATTGGTTGTTCATTATGGTATATTACCATGGTAAATATTCAAATGGTTTTTAAAAAATTAAAAATAAATTCTTATGTCTTTAGGGGCTTGCATTAAGGTCATTTTTAAGAATAAAATGTAGTACATTAATGATCTCAGGGGTGTGTGTTTTGTTCTAGTTCTAGGGAATTATTGTCACCCACTATGTTTTAGAATTTATTCATATTTTTATTAATAATTAATTTTTTGATGATTTAAGTAATTTAAGGAATCTTATATAATTAATACTTTTGGTTGTTTGGATTGAGTGAGAGTCTAGGGTATGCTATCTATGGATTTGTGGAACATATAAAATATAAGAAAATGGGTTTAAAAGATGAGGAATAATGGGAACAATTTATAAATAGGTGGCATGTCCTTGTAGAAGACATATTTCTTAATACATGTTTCTTTTATGCATATAGGTGTTCCACCTCTCTAGTAGGGTGATGAACCCTTTATTAATGATATGTGTAATTTAGTTTAAAATAAATTATTATGATCAAATGAAAACCTATAGTTAAGTGATAGAATTAAAACGCTATTTAGTACCTTGGGTACATGCTTGGTACCTCAACCACCAATGAGTAAGGCCTAAACTAAATATAGACATAGATGCTTGGACACCACTAAAAAGGGGAGTGATTAGACATGATTTGGGTTTGCTATTGTTCCAGGCGTGGAACTATAAAATTTATAGACCTCCGGTAAAAGTTATTTAGGTTTTGAGGATTTCTCGATTATGGTGTCACCCATTACATAGAGATAGTCCTTGAGACATCTCTTAAGAGTGTCACTAGTAGGTAATTCACCCAAGGATTGTGAGGTCGTGATATAACTTGGATGGTTTTTTTGGGATGATATGGAATCAGATAACCATGTGTAAGATCAATAAAACAGTTTTTATCAAGGATTCCAAGAAGGATACCTTCTCTATGGTGATGAACTAGGGGACCCTATGGGTGACCCATCGTGAGATTAACCAAAGATGGAGTATATGGGAAAGGGAATAAATTGTACTAAATGTAATCACAAAAATAGAAAAGAAAATGTGAGTATTGGGGATGTAAAAAATGGTAATGGGCATAGGAATTTTCCCAAACCCTTTCTTTTATCTTTTTTTCACCTATTTGTTATGGTTACAAATTGAGTTCCATATGCGATTCTTGGAACTTGAACGATAGTCCTGACGTGATGTGATGGTATGGTGGATGTCTAGAGGTCCTTTATAAGATCATTACATGGGAATTATTTGATAATAGTACACCATGAATTAGATCTGATGACATTTTAATGGATTCCTAGTACCACCTATGATCTATCTTTTGAGTCTGGAAAAGAATGCATGAGATGTTGGGATTCAACATTGGGTGTCTATGACATTCCCTTGATGAAACGAGTCCCTAGGAATCCTATCATGAATTGGATCAAGGATTGTTGGAAAATGAGATTATTTGGATGATTTTTTATGAATATGATATTCTCTAGTTCATCCCTATGTTCTAGCTACTCTATCCTGATGAAATTACTCCTACCAATTGAGATACCCAAGATTCATGGGATCTAACTATTCGGTATAGTGACATGGATGATGTTATGATTCAGTTATTTATTTTGGAACCATGGAACCATCCTCAAGCCATTCATTATATTTATGTTTATAGATATTCATAGGATAATGTAAATTATGGATGTTCACCGTTTCATGATGAGTAATTGGATGATAGATCATGTGTTTTAGGGATGCATAGGTTACAAAAGAGGATATTATGTTTATAAATAGGAATGGTAACATTTTGTGCTCAGAGACACCTTGACCCTAGACAAAGTAGGAATGGTTGATCAAGGAACCAAAATTGATGATGGACTTTGATTTATTTAGTTATTTATTTAATCTAGATATTACTTATTTATTATGAGCATGTCAAATAATCAAATAACTTCATTTTTTGTTTAGTATGTGATCACGTTGATGGAATCATAATGAGTTATGTAATCAAACCATTCTTAGGCTACCAATGAACTTAGGTATTTGAGAATCCATTATTTGGAATCAGGTATAGGTTGGGTTGAGGCCTAATATTCATTGATCGAGCTAGAGTAGCTCAGATAGTTAAGAGACATGGTTGAGGTAGTCAGGGATCCTTGGTGTATTTAATATTATGTGAGAATGACCATTTTTTTATATGATGGACTTCTTTTTTTATTTCAAGTTCTAATTTATAATTTGTTCATTTATGAACTATTAATTAGTCATTTATACTACTATTATTCACCTTTATTTGGGGTTATATTCCCATCACGAGACCACCTTGGACCCCCACTACTAGGCCTAAGAATCTGGATTATGTGGGGGTATGCTAGATGTCATGTGGGGGTACAGTCTGGTTACTCCCCAAAACTGAAATAGGGATGACTGTTATACTTACAATGGATTTAATGTTAACATGATCCATACTAAACATGGTTATGTGTAAAAAACCGTCCATTTACAAGGTACATAAATTGTTCTTATCCAACTCTCATAGGTAATCATTACACTCATTATTTACTATACGTTTTTTAATCCAAAATTAGTTTCACATTATGACTTTTTGATCGGGTATAAAGATATTTCTTTAACATTACATCAAAAAAATAAAATAAATCATTTTTCATATTCAATAATCAATATATAAAATTGTATAGAAACTTATATCAAGCAACTAACAAATTGTGATTAGGATTTACCTTAATATTTAGATGTGTTGGATGGCTTGCAGTGTCATCATCCATAAGATATTAATGTCTTTTATACTACCAATCACAAGTTATTATTTATTTATAAGAAGAACACTGTTGAAGATTCCAAATACATAATTTTGTACTAATATTTTATGGGGATTTTCTGAATTGTTACCTCATAGTTAAAGATCCATAAATCTAATGAATGAAATAGAAGTTATATCAAAGCTCCATATTATTCAGGTATTGGGTATTCTAATAAAATTATTGAAAAAATTTATTAGTAGATATGTATTTCTTTATAGTATTTCAAAAAACATTGTTTCATTTCTTAGAGATATCATGCATAATAAACATGTCCATTCAATATTCCATGGGAATTTTCTCTTTATTTCTCAAACATATTATGAAATTATTGTTACCAAAAATTAGAATGTACCCATCAATTTTTATTGAACATATTTTTTGTATCACTTCAAACATATTTCATTGGGATCAATTTTTTAAGAATTAAATCTATGATCTCTTGGAACACCAATTCATTATTTGTGCTAGTGTTTCTACATATAGTTACCTTCACATCCCATTATTCTAGAGTTTGTTACATATGTATCAATACCAACATTCTAACAGTCATCCTCACACTAACATAATCATCTAGAATCTAAATCATATTGAAGTAAAATATAAATATAAAAATTCACCATATGATAAATTAGTTTTTTCATTTTGTTTAGTCTCACACATATATTTTTTGGGATACACATAATTTTAGAAGTAGTCATCACCTCATGGATGTTGATGTCTAGAATAATCTGGATCTAACTAAGCAATTTTTGGTTAATCCATTCCAACTCTCCCTTTTCTATTTCTTCCCATATAAATCCAATCAATGAAAGACTGAGATCTATAATAAATATATAACTTGTTATCCACATCATCTAAATTAAAATATTTCATCTATAAAACATTTATAGATGCTCTTATCCCCGCATGATTATTTAGAAAACTAACATTGATATAAAAAAGTGAAATTGATAGAAAAATATAATTTTAAAGATATGCACTGGGATCACTGCTAAAACTCATTAATCATCGATACTACTCACTATAAAAGAAACCCATAATTAGGATGTTTTCATCCAAAATTTAAATATTGAACGAGGTAGCAGAATCATTGAAATGTTATGACATTACAGAATCAGTGATTGAATAATTATTAGATGCACACTCTACCGATGTACAAAACTATTACAAGAGAATGTCAAAGAACACTCATAAAATAAAAAACAGTATAGAAGAATCATTAAAACATCTGAGGCCATGGATTTACAAGGTTTAGAAAAAGTCATACTCAATGTAGAAACCATTATAATTAATTGAATGGAGAAAAAAAGAAATCTCTCACTGAGTTACAATCACCAAAAGAGAGGTTTAACAACTAGGAGGAGACAAAAAAGGCTTTAAAACCACTCTAAAGCATAATTAAAAAAATATAAACACAACCAAGTCGTAGTAAAATAAATCCCACCTGTTTATATTTTGATTATATCATGCAATAACTATCCATTTAAATTAGTTTTATTAAAATTTAATCATATATGATGATCATCACTCAATCAAGTTGGAAACTAGTTCCCTATATAATTTACTGAATACACATTTGTTTCTAGTGAACATTATTAAAAATTCTATACTCATCCCCTATTCTAATTTTAGAATGTGATACTATTACATCTCTAAAATTAGGTTGAGCACCATTTTGTATGATTTTTGAAATATATTTTTATAATTATTCCTAAATATTTTATTTTAATAATTACATAAATCATTTTTCACACAATCAAAATTGAAAATATGAACAATTTTCAGTTTAAATATATATGAGGTAATTTTAGAGCCCCAATTTACTCCAAATTTCCTATCATAAAACAAAATAGTGGGATAAATGTTTTCTACTCGAAATTTAACAAATGTTGGCATGAGTAAAATAAGTTTATTTACGTTCTATGTTTAACCTCAATAGTGGATTAATAAAAATATAGTGAATAAAGAAAGAGAAAACAATAATGAGGTGTATATATTTCTTCCATAAAATTTGATTCAAGAATTTTTGATTTAATGGTTTTAGGAAAAAGGGTATATTACTTTTCATGGATTCTTCACACAAATACAAACCAGAATCTTCATTTCCAAAACCACATTATGTTTATCCTATCATTAATATATACGAAACCCTTTATATATATTTTTCAAATATATATTACCTAAACCTTTTAGCATCATAACCATTGTTTTTATACACTACAATTTAATTCCTCATTCTTGTCAGGTTGATACATATGGAAATGGATGAGTAAATATTTATTTTTGTATCCAATCTCTATTACTAAAAACTAAATTACATAATTTAGTTTAATATGTATGACCATAATAGCCTAATATCTTTGGACATAACAAATATGACCTTAAATGTCTAGAAACTCTTGGTTATGGTTTTTCAAAACTAAAAATAATCTAGATCGTGGTCCATGATTTTAGACGTTATGATATTGACCACACCTTTATCCAATGAAAAATTACCATAAAATAAAAAAAGAAAATTTATTAATATGTCTAGTACCATAAATTGTTTATAATACAGTATAAGTATTATCATATAAAAATACTAAATGTTTAACCTCTAAAAAATTTGGGATGTTTCCCACCAGGTCCATTATGGTACAGTTCAAGAAAAAGATTGTTGAAATGGAATGAAGAATAAATCATATTGTATTGAAACTTGTGCTTGTAAAATCTCATCATAAATTGATTAGTCTATAGATCTAGGAAATGTTCAAATATTTACCCCATTAATTATACTAACTCTATAGTATAAATATACATTATAATTGGTTTATTACTCCTGTTGTAGGTTTGGTAGTTCACTTAAGATTTCTATAACAAACAATATATCCTAAAACTAATTGCAGACATTGGTTTGAGGTCAATGAATAAATAAGAAGAACCATACATTTTTATTAAAATTTTACAACCTTATACATTTATCACCAATTTCTCCTAGTCTATACAAATAAAAACATTCAATTCCATTTTCTGGAGATACATGACTTTGATATTTTTGTTCCTTTTAGGTCATATTTGTGTGACCTTAAGAATTTAATACAATTTTGTTTAAAATTTTATGACGGTAGACATTAAATGACATTTTGGTCAACACTACGTGGCCATAAATGACTATACTCATTTTCCAAATAATAACACATTATATTATAATATTTAATTTTATAAAAAACTTTTGAGGTTTAAAAAAAAAAGGGTATCATAGGAAGAAGTCATGTAATTTCTCACTAAGCTTGATACATGATTAGATTAACAAAAAGTTAAAGTTAAAATGGATTGGTAAAAAATTATTTTGGGACATAAATATGAACCTTTAAAATATTGAGTTATTATCGGTCAGACCTAAAATATATGAAAATATATTGAAAATTCATATTATCACCTTTCCATGTTATAGTTTAGAGTTTATTCAGTATGACCCATAAACTATTTGGTTTGGACCATTTCATAAAACCTGATTTTATTACTTGAGACACTGGTCCATGTAAGTATTGATAATGTACAATATCCTCACCTAAGATAAATTTTGTTTAGTGAACCCTATCTAGTGAAAATATGCCACCTTTATTTGAACCACATGATTCTTGATTTATGTTTATGAAAAAATACAATGAAATTATTGAATAAAATTTCATGGGACCAATTGAAAATCATCCTTTTCCACCTTCGTGTAAAGAATGATCAACCACATCATCTTATTATCTTTATACCCTCTGACTATGGTTCCCGTTTATATCCTATTAGGTTGTCCTAGAAATGAGAAAACTCTTAATAAAAAAATCTTATATCAGAACAATGTGTGTTTTGATTTATGGTTATCACATGACATATAATGATGGTCATAACAACTATCCTGTTCCCAATTAAAAATTTTAGTTTTCCCAACCCATCATTTTGCTTATAATATCACATATAAATATAAAAACTCCTTTTATATACTTTTATGTGGATAATACTAACCCACTTCATCCTATGAATTAGTTAAAAACAATAATTTTGGGGATATAAAACACTCCGATGTATAATACTAAATTTTTCAAGACTATAAACTAAATGGAATTGGTAATATATTTATGATCTTAAACGTCATCTAAAAATTGATAATTCTAAATGAATTTAAACAGGAAAAGAAAAATACAAGATACTCATCAGGATAGAAACCTATCATGGGAATCCCAAACAAATATTTAGTATTCACCAACTATAGAAAAAAAAATATTGGAAATTGGAAAAAATTATAGAATATGAATATAAAACAAAACAAAGCATATAGGGAATTTTATTTTTCCATAAAAAAGGAAAAAATATGATCAATGAACCCAATGGATTTTGTAAAATTTATAGATACTTATCATCCACCCATTAATGGTGAGTTTATTTTCACACCAATTTAATATTTATTTTACTAGTTCACTATGAAGAAGCAATCAATTAATTTTTGGATTAACCATAATGGTGCTCAAATAAATATTTAATTTCCATTTCTATTTGAACCCAAATCATATATTATTGTTTGAGTGATCATATCGCAAATATTTGAGTCAATATCCTCAACCTAGTTCCCCCAGTCATTGTAATTGTCAACAGTTCCATTAGAAGATTTTAAAAGACCCCTTCTCTTTGGAAAAGAAAATAATTTTGTTTGATATACAGAGTAACCCCTATAATATTTTCATATTATTGAAGAAGGATAACCCTAATTCATTGTGATATTTTTAGACTCTCTGGTGGTGTAATTTTCATTACAATTGTTTGTCCTACTCCTCTTAGTAATAATTATCCATTAGCATAGAAATTATTATGTTATTATTTACCATTTCCAACAATGTTTAGGTGCATAAATATAACATTAAAACTACCTAATCATGTATTTTTCCCCATAGTTAAGAGAACCCATGATACCATGTGACCCCACATATTTTTGTTCATATTATCATGAATAGAAACTACTAGTGTGGAGATTCCCATCATGGACCCAAAATTCCATGAGTAAATATTTTCCCCTTATTCTAAAATTCCATAAGTCGATATTCTTATCTTGTTTTAAAAAATACTTGAAGGTAGATTATTATTAGGGTTGTCACGACCCGTCCCCCGGGGCCCATCCCATGAATAACCCAAGCTCGCCTTTCATAGCCCATGGGTTGGCAACTAGCACAGGAAAGGAATATCCATAAAATGGGAAGGTGTTTCCTTTGAACATGTACACACACAGACTCGGTACACAATAAAAGTAAACCAAGTATTAAAAATACAGAAGTAAAAGTGAGAACTGAAGGTAAAGGGTCCATTATAGAAGTCCCACTGGAAGGGACAATACAATAGAAATAGAAAATAGCTCTTGAGATCATCCCCTTAGGATACTACTAGAAGGGTAGGTACAACTCATCCATGTGGCCCTCTATGTCAACGGGTCACCACCATGCACTGTCTAGTCCTGGCTCCCTAACCTTGATCAAAGCCATTCGTCATCTACACAAGAAATAACAATGTGAAAGAAAAGATTTATAGGGGTGAATATAACAATACACAGTAAGGACCTCGAGACCCTCGAAGGTCTCCCAGGATTGCATAATGGGAAAAACGCAAAGCATGACGTCAATCAAAAATTACAAAGTAAAGACTCTTCTCAAAAAAGGTATACAACTTAAATAACATGAAAAATATGATTATTCATAATGCTAAATAATTAATTCTATCAAGAGGCTTTCACTACTAGACCACACAAGGTTTTTAAGCAGTTACCCATAGAGGATCGCTAGGTGCTGACCCATAGAGGATCTCTAGATGTTGACCCATGGAGGATCGCTAGTTGTAGACCCACAAAAGATCTCTAAGTGATGACCCACGAAGGATCTCTAGCTCCTGAACCACGAAGGATTGCTAGGTGCTGACCCACATAGGATCACTATGGGATAACCCACATAGGATTTCTAGGTACTGACCCACAATGTATCCCTTGGATCATACCCATAGAGGATTTCTAGGTGCTGACAAAAAGTGGATCCCTATGTTATGACCCATGTAGGATCGCTATGTGCTAACCCACTACAGATCACTATTATTTCTTCATGACACATCCAACAACTGGATTCTTGCACTCAGCACACTTGAGTCCGAGAGGTTCCACTCCTCATGCCATATGTCATACCTCAACTGCCATGAATTACTACAAATAATTAAACTGAATAAAATCCATTTAATGGTGGTTCTAATGAAAATTATGTCACGTCAATCAGACGCTCGGTCTGTATGTTATTGGCATTTTAGTGAAGGGGGCCCGGTTGGATTCGAGCCCAATCTAACCAGTCTATAATCAAAATTATTCCAAAACCTTTGGGATGTATCTCCTAATGACTACCTCATCCTAAGGGTTCCAGTGTCATATATAGTTGATCAACCAAACGTCCGGTTTTGGAGATAGAGCCCTTTAAGCGAAACTGATTTGTAAGGTGGTCCGGGTCCAGTCCGACCCGACCTGCTAGGTCTGGCCTGGTTCTGCTGGGCACGGCCCGAAGGGGCTAAGATTCAGGCTCGGCTTGGGTCACCTGACTGGGCACGGCCCGCCACCTATTCATGGTGGTTATCTACCCTCTGGAATGGTCTAGTTGTTCGGGTTCCTCCCTTAGCGGCACATATTGGCACCGCTACCCCGGGCTGGTCTGTGCGGGATGATCATTTAGTGGAGCCACATGCACAGGATCACCCCCTACCATGGCTCGAAGCCACATCCCACCTCTGTGGTGTTCAACTGTGGCGCGACACCACCATCAATGTCTCCAATTTCAGTCAACCACCCCTGTCTGCTGTAGTGCCTTTTGGCACAATCATCCCTTCTCTATCGGCAGGAGATGGCTGCCGCCTCCTCTAGTGGTCAGTGCCGTCACACCGACGGAGCTTCTGCATGCCTCCTGTGAAGCTCGGGAGGTCCGTTTTATTTTCTGATTGTGGCTATGGGCCTCCCGAGATGCTACCATAACTATGTGGATCTCGGTCTCATCCTTCCTCTCTATTGGTCGGTTATCCACAAAAAACATAATCAAAGAATCATTAGCGGAGGGTCTAGGCCGTGTTTAGTTTGGCCCGTGCCCTCCGCGTTAACGTCATATCAAGAGGTGAGATCAAATATCATCATAGAAAATGAATTCATAAAAACTCTTTTAAATAAATCCCAATAAACCCCTACATTGAAATATCTTGAAGGAGGTGTAGATGAGCAAGTATGGTCTGCATCCGAATGTGTTCGTCAGCATTTGTCATCGTTGATCGATTCCTCCAATGACCTTCACATGTTTACCGATATTTATTCGAGTTGAAAATCACCTGCATTTCATTAGAGATACCTTTTGTAGCTCTCCTAAAAACCCATGCCCAATCATTGATTAAATAGGAGAGTAATATTTCCCAATGTGTTTAATATTATGGATCATTAATTAACAGTAATTAATGAGTCAATTAAACACCCAAACATTTTCATTACAAAATCGAAGAAATAAGAGGTTTAATACATTAAAATATCTTATTTAATCCTTAACGTTGCACATCGGTCCCTCCACCATTTCGAAATTTTTGAAAAAAATAATATAAAACAACCTTTAGTTATTTTATTACTATTTTGTAAGGTATAAAAATTATCCTTTTTGTTAGACCCTTTCCAGTCGATATAAAGCTTTCCTTAAGTGAATCACAGTGCTGTGAATTCCACGGTGTCCTCTAGTTTTTAATCCAAGCACCAGTTCAAAAGATAGAAATTGCCACTCCCAATATTATTGAATGTACCTAAAAAAATTCAAAATACCATTCTGGGCACATCGAGGCTCAGAATCACATGCCGTCAATTTTCTTAGCCTCGCTATAATCCTAAATAATTAAAAAAATTATAAGTATATTTATGGTCTTTATATTCTCCCCACCTCAAGGATTTTCTCTTATAAAATCCACAACAAAAAAGGGAAACACATGGGGGTACTAAGTACGTATCTTCGCCTCCCGCTCCCATGTGCTCTCATAGAGGTTCCCGTGCTACAACAAAACTCGCACCAGAGGAATCAACAGCCTATGAATGACCCAATTCTTCTGATCCTCATATATCCACTAAAACTTCGTGAATATCACCCCATTCTCAATGTCCATCTCTCCCTCGTAGATAATGTGTGGATTATCATACATGTACCTCCTCAGTTGTGAAAATTGGAAATAATTATACACCTGAAGCATCTGTGGGGGAAGATCCCGGGGGTATGCCACCTCACCTACTTTGCCGAGGATCTGGAAAGGTATGATGAACCTTAGAGATAGCTAGCCGTCCTGGCCAAATCTCAACAAGATTCATTAAGGTGAGACCCATAGGAAGACATGGTCTCCCTCCTCAAAATCCAATGGCATTCATCTCTTGTCTGCATAAGACTTATTATGGTTCTGTGCAGTCTTCATCCTCTCCTGGATGATCTACACCTTCTCAGTTGTAGCCAATACCAACTCTGGACTCATAAGTGCAGACTCCCCTGGGTCTGTCCAGCATAGAGGTGATTTGAATAATCACCTATATAAGGACTCAAATGGCACCATGCTGATTTTGGAGTGATAACTACTATAGTAATTGAGATCCACCAGTGGCAGGTGGTCCTCCCAACTATGGAAAAAATTGAGGAACAAGAACAGATATGTCTTAAAGCATCTGTATGGCCCACTCTATCTGACCATCTTTCTGAGGGTGAAAGGCTGTGCTCAAGTTTAGCTGAGTCCTGAATGCCTCCAGCAATCCCATCCACAACCGGGATGTAAAATGAGGGTCATGATCTAGAACGATCATTGAGGAAACCCTGTGAAGCCCTACTCTCTCATGTACATATATTCATCCCAATCCCTCTACTGATCCATTCTCTCGGATGGGTAGAAAGTGGGACAACTGGGTGAGTTGATCAATGATCACCCAGATGGAATCGTGTCCCCTGTATGTAAGTGGTAGTACTATCGTGAAGTCCATTGAAGATTCCATCCCACATCCATTCCAGAACCTCAAGTGGATGAGTCAAGACTGATGGAACCTTGTGCTTGGCCTTCACTTGCTGACAAGTGAGGAAACATGAAACAAACTCTGCCATTACTTTCCTCATCCCTGGATACTAGTACAGATTCCAGAGGTCCTCATATATCTTTGCCACATCAGGATGTATTAAAAAATAGTCTGTGTGGAACTCCCTCAACACCTACTCTCGTATCATCATAGGTACCATGGTGCATCCTCTGAAAAAGATGATGTGCTCTCTACCTTTAGAAAATTTCTCATGAGCTCATCCTGAGGATATCTGATCACATCACACCTCACAGTCAATGTCCCCATATTGTGCCTCCTGGACTCGCTGAAGGATTGGGGGAGTAACTATCATAGAATTGAGGTAAACTACTCCATCACTATCCACAACGGGTAACTACAACATGGATAGATGCTCTGTCTCCTCACTCAAAAACTATAGACTAGACCTCCTACTGAGTGTGTCTACCACCACATTACCCTTCCCAGTAGTGTAGAGAATATCAAAGTCATAGTCTTGGTGGATGTCCATCCATCACTGCTATCTCAGATTCAAGTTCTTTTGAGAGAAGGTAGACATGAGAATATTGTGATCAGAGAAGATAGTAAACCGTTCTCCCATTAAGTAGTGTCTCCACATCTTCAATTAAATGACCACTACTACTAAATATAGGTCATTGGGCATGTAGTTCTGATCGTGTTTCCTTAGCTGTTGTGAGTTGTAGGTGATCACTGCTCACTACTTCATCAGGACACATCCCAGTCCGGTCCTTAATGCGTTGCAGTATACTACATACCCAACACCCTCTTCTGGTATCCTCAAGATGGGTGCACTCGCAAGTATCCACCTCAACTCTTGGAAAATCATATGGAATCTATCTATCCAAATGAAAGGATTCCCCTTATTTGTCAAAGCTGAAAAGGGTGATGCTAATCTGGAGAAGTCAGGTACGAATCTCTGGTAGTACCCAACCAACCCCAAGAAACTCCGTACCACGGTCAAAATCTTGGGTGGATCCCAAGAAAGGGTTACCTCTATCTCTGCATCATCCACTACAACCCTAGCCTCAGAGATATGATATCCCTGAAACTGGACTTTCTGAATCCATAACTAAAACTTTGAGAGCATTCCATAAAGCCAGTGCACTTGGAGTGTATCTTGAACTATCTACAGATGCGTGTCATGATCCTCCTCTGACACTAATTATATCATGATGTCATCAATGAGAACAACTCCGATGCGATGAAGGTAAGGCTAGAAGATCCAGTTAAGGAGTCCCATAAACACTGTGAGAGCATTGGTCATGCTAAAAGGCTTCACCAAGAACTCATAGTGGCAATACCATCATTTGATGGACGTCTTCGGTACATCCTCATCCCGTACCTGAAACTGATGATAGCCTGATCTAAGGTCTATCTTTGAAAACCACTGAGCTCCCTTCAGCTGATCGATGAGATAATAGATCCTCGAGAGTGGATTCGTATTCATCACAGTCACCGGGTTCAATCGTCGATAGTCAATACAAAGCCCCAAACTCTCATCTTCATTCTTGGAAAACAAAATTGGGGCTACCCATAGTGAAACACGGGGCATTATGAACCCTATTCTATTCAAATCTTCCAACTGTAACCTCAACTCAAAAAGTTCCATGGGAGCCATCCAATATGATTGAGGGGATATCAATGTCTCCTTGGGGTACAGATTTATTTAAATTTATACCTCTCAATGAGGTGGTAGTCTCATAACTTCCTCTGGAAAGACACCAGCATGCTGGTCCCCCACTAAAGGATAACTTGGACTCCTCACATCATCAAATCTAAGGGTATGGCTAGCCAACTAATAAGTGATCGATTGCACCCTCCATTGAGAAAGTCCATCCTGAGATGCAAAGTATCCCTTATCACCAGTGTAGGAATACTTGGTCCCATCCTCACAGCCACACCACAAATTTCTCTTAAAAAAATCAATCTGAGCATGGGCCGTGGATAACCGATCCATACCCAAGATGACATCGTAAGGCCTCGATACTATAATTAAGAGATCCCTGCTGAAGATCTCACCACCTAGAGTAAGCTAAACCCTAAGGGCACCAGTCTGTAACCATGAAATACTCTCCCCTAAGAGTCTCTAATCGGAAAGATTAAGCCAAAAACTCCATCAGTGTCTCTTATCTCTAAACGAGAGCCATGAAAATAAAAGAGTGACTGCCACCTATGTCAATAAGTACTACAAATAGGGTGGAATAAACACATATCATAATTCCAATCACTTATGGAGAATCGTGATCGCCGACCTCAACTTCCTAAAGCTGATCTCGTCCCTCTGCACTTGCTCCCCGAGGTCGGGGTGGACCTCCTAGAGGTGGGGGTAGTAGAACATAAAATCGTAGCCCACTGCCAACTACTCGACCATATCCTCTTCCATGTCTGCCACCCTACGGACCTCCTCCCTCAAATCTATTTCAATACCTTGGTGGTCCCTCTACCATCAGCTGATCATCCAAGTGGGGAGTCAGATAGTTGCGAGCCATATTCCCATATCTGTCCTAAGAGAAACATGTTATAGTACTCTTCTGACCTCCTCTATCTCTTGAGCTCCACACCTTTAACACTGTATCTTGAAGTCTTCCTCTGGATGGTCTGGCCTACTTGGACCTCTGTGTGATATGAATACTTCCAGATTCAAATGACTTAGCTACGTATTGACCAGTGGTGGCTCTCACTATCGGTGCCTGCTCTGCATGAAATCTCTCCACCATTAGCTCTCACTTAAGCACTCCTGCCCACGTCAGGATATTGAGTGATATAATCGATGATTAGATCTCCAATAAGAGACCCTTATCAATGGTTTGGGCCTTGAAAAAATGATCTAATACCATATAGGTGGAGAAATTAGAGAGTTCAGTGAATCTCATCGAGTACTGGGACACTATCTGGCTACCCTGCTGTAAGCGTAGTAGCTCTTTAATACACACATAGCATAGTTTCTCTGGTACAAACTCTGATCTGAAGATGCACTCGAATTCCAACTAGGAGAGGGTCACCTCCTCGTGTGTCTGGAGAATCAGGCTCCACCCTCTCCCTACTGTTACCTGAAAGAATCTAGAAGCTATGATCACCATTTGGTCTGCTGATGTATCAACCAAATGAAAAACCTATGCCACAACTTCCTTCCAGTCATCAGCAGCCTGCGGATTTGTCTCACCTAGAAATCTCGAAGGCCTATTCCTTTGGAACTTGTGCAAAATGCTTAGTCAGATTACATAGTATTCTGGTGGGGCTGGTGTCAATTTCTACCCTATGGGTAGTGGTGTTACTAGTACACCACTTGAAGGTGCTATCTCCATCAGAGGGCCCTGTACCGACGCCTCATCATTCGGTGGACTATCATCATGATCAATCACTGGAGACCTTGCTAGATATCTATGTGAGTGCATCCTATAAAGAAACTGGTACCCAATGGTTAATAAGTTATACCTGGTGGGCTGACTCAAAAGAGATCAAATGAAAAAAAAACATTTAAAAAACACACGAAATCAATGTTCTTAGGTATCATGTCAGAAATCAAAACTCATGGTCGGTGAGTATTGATACATCAGCCACTACACCAACACTGGACTCCCAATACTGGAAACTGTACTAAAAAACATAACACTATTGCCCCATTTAAAAGATCACAATATTAGTTCTTCAGTAGAACCGAATCCTCCGATACCAATTTGTCACGAATTGTCCCTTGGGGACCATGTCATGACTACCCCAAGCCCGCCTTCCACAGTCCAAATGTTGGAGAATAGCACTAGAAAGGTGTACCCCGAAATGGGAAGGAATTTCCTTTTCACCTGTACACACATAGACAAGGTACACAACAAAAGAAAACCACGTAGCAAAATGACTAACGTAAAGTTGAGAACTAAAGGTAAAAGGCCTGTATATATGTCCAAATGGAAGATAAAATACAACAGAAATAGAAAATAGACCATGAGAACATCCACCAAGGATCTTACCAGAAAGGTAGGTATGGCTCGTCACTGTGGCTCTCCACGTCAACTCGTAACCTCCGTCCACTGTCCTATCCTGGCTCCCTATCCTTGGTCAAATCCGTCCTTCGTTTTCACAAGACACAACAAGGTGTGGGCGAAGCCTATTTAGGGGTGAGTATAACAATACCCAGTAGGGACACAAAGACCCATGAATGTATCCTAGGATTTTACAAAGGAAAAACACAAATTTTGATATTAATCACAAGGAACAGTGTTAATACTCAAGTCAAACCAGGTATACAACATAATTTACATGAATAAATATGATTATTCATAAACCTAAATCATCTTATCCTTTCATGATGCATTCACTCCTAGAGCACACAAGGATACTAGGTTCTGACCCAAAGAGGATCACTATGTGTTGACCCAGAGAGGATCACTAGGTGTATACCCATGAAGGATCTCTAGGTGTTGACCCACAGAGGGTCTCTAGGTGCTGACCCACAAAGGATCTCTACCTACAGACCCATAGAGGATTGCTAGGTGATGACCCATATAGGATCACTAGGTGATAACTCACAAAGGATCGATATGTGCTGAATAATGAAGGATTTCTATGTGCAGACCCCCATACAATCACTAGGTGCTAACCCATAGAGGATCTCTAGGTGCTAACCCACAATGTATTTCTATGTGCTAACCCATGAAGGTTCTCTATTCTTTCTTCACGGCATAACCAACCACTAGATTCCTACACTCAGCACGATTGATTCAATGAGGTCATTCTCCACAAGCCATAAGTCATATCTCAACCACTATAATGTCCAATGAGGAAGTAACTCGAAGAACTTCCATGTAATTGGGGTTCCAATGCAATAGACGACACATAAATTGGATGCCCAGTCTGTATGTTATTGGAATTTTAGTGCCGGGGGACCAATTGGATTCGAGTCGGACCCAACCCAGCCATAATCCAACATTCTCTAAAAACCATGGGGGGTATCTCAAAGTTAAATCTTTGTCATATGGGTTCTAGCTCCATATATATTACATCACATGGACATCCGGTTTAGGAGATAGAGCCCTTTAAGAGAAACTACGTCGTAAGTGGGTCCGAGTCCGGTCTGACCCAATTGGCCCGACCCCACCCGATCCGAACCCATCAGACCAACCCAACCCGTTTCGATCCACATGCCAGGGCACAACCCGCAGGTCCGCAAGACCTACCCAGCCCATTGGATTGGAGCGGCCCGCCAGCTGGGCACGGGGGTTAGCTATCCTTCCAAACGGTCTAGCCATTCCCGTTCATCCATCAGTGGTGCCTGTTGGCACCGCCCACCTAGCTTATCCGCGTATAATAGACAATCAGTGGACCCAAGGGTGTGGGTCCACCCTCTGCCACTGCTCAGAACTTCGAACCTCCTCCACAGTGCCCCGCTGCAATAAACACGGATGGAGTCAGCTGGACGCCCCTTTCCTCTGTGGCCGGCGAGAGTCGGCCTTCGCCTCCTCCGGTCGCCGGCATAGCTTCCATGGACCTCCAGTGAAGATTCATAGATCTGTTTTCTTTCGAACTGCAGTTACATGCCTCCAGAGATGATTCCATCACTACATGGATCCTGGTATCTCCCTTCCATTGTATTTTTTGGTCATCCACGAAGAACACAAGCAAAGAAACATTGGCGAAGGGTCTGTGCCTTGTTCGGTTCGGCCCACACCCTCCGCATTAGCGGTATATCAAGAGGCGAGTTCAAACCTTTTCCAAGAATATGAATTTATAAAAAATCTTAGAAATAAATAAGGACAACCCCTACCTTGAAATCATTGGTTGGCGCAGCAAATGAGGATGAAGGGTCCGCATCTGAAGGTGTTCATCGACATTCACCGTCATCTATCGATTCCTTCAACGACCGCCGCTCATTCACCATTATTCATTGGAGAAACAAGTCTCTAATTTATTGTTAGAGCCTCATTTTGTATCACTCCCAAAACCCATTGACATGTTTTCATTAAATAGAATAGTAATCTCCCACATTGTGTTTAATATTATGGCTGATTAATTAACCATAATTAATGAGTAATTTAAACACAAAATCATGGTAGTTAGAAAACCAATAAAATGAGAGGTTTAAGACATTAAAAAGTATCTTATTAAATTTATGACATTGCACTACGATCCCAAAACTATTGCTCAACGATTAGAAAAAATAAAATTAAACAACCTTTAGTTATTTTTTTATTTTTTTGTAATGTCCAAAAATTAACTTTTTCATATGCCCCTTTCAAGTCAATGTTAAGATTTTCTTAAGTGAATCGTGGCACGACGAATTCAAACGTTCCCTCAGATTGTTAATCTGAGCACCGGTTAAAAAGATATAAATCATTGCTTGCATGTTTACTGAACATACCTTAAAAAAATTCAATATTTTGTTTTGGGCATACCGGGCCTTAGAATCATGTGCCGTCAATTTTTGCAGACTCATAATAATCCATAATTATTTTAAAAAATTATATTTAATATTAGGGTATTTACAATGCTTCCAAAATAAAATAAATTGATATTATATTAATGGATTTGAAATTCCGTGATTCGATATCAATCTATTGGTAAAAAATTCATTGATTTGAGATTCTTTTATTTGTTAAAGCTATTTTGAACTGAGATCTATAACATAAGTGACCCCTTAATTTGAGTTTATATCCATGACTTTATTTGATTTATTATTAATGGGTTAATGATCTTTGAAATTATTTAATGTTTTAATTATTTTATTTATAAATAATTGAATTCAATGAGGGTATAAATTTTGAGACACCTAGAAACTTGGCATGCACCATACTATTAAGATCATCATACATTTCCCATTCATAGGGAATAAAGTTGAAATGGTACCTAACTCCATGAATAATTTATAAGTGGGGTCTGCAAGTGATTCATAATTTCCCATTCATAAATTGGAGTAGGTCCTTCAAAAATGATTCCTAGTCCCATGATATGATTGGGAGAAAATTATAATAGCATACCATAAGGCTTTTATTAATATAATTTTTTATCCCATATAAGTACATTTTTAGTTCCAAACATGAGTATGTCTGAAAAATATCCAAGATAAAATATCCTTTATCCTATAAATTTGTTTTATTTTTTATTATATGAACAAAAATTAAATTTTATAAAAAAATTTGTGATTTTATAGGAGATGAAATAAGAAAATATGAACACAATTGATGGGATGGTGGGTGAGGTGAGGATTCCTTTATTTCAGCTAGTGCATTCTTTAATATAATTTTTAGTTTTCCATCATCCATAATTTAACCCAATCAATACCATTCAATGCATCCCATCCTACAATTAATTTTTGGAATCTAATGTTCCTTTGAGACAATGTTAACATCCCAATTCCACCTCCTCCATTGTATCGGTGTAGTGAACAATTTTTCATTGAGTAATCCACTTTCCCAGCACCTTGCCACACTGTATATATTTCATAATTCGCCAAAATTTTTTCAACATTGTATTTTTTGATACAAATGATCGGTGGGGGATTCTTATTTGTAGAAGAAGGTATGATTCCATGAATGATAAGGAGAATTAATAACCACTGGATCCCTTTTCCACACACTTACATTATCACATGAATGAAAGGAAAAAATGTAAATAAATTATGTTCCGAAATTAGTAACACCATCAGCCTCACATAGGGATTAAACCTCTAGATAATTCCATATATATAGATCTAGATAATAGAGAAGTATAGAAACATAATAAAATATTAAATAAAACTCATATTCAATTGAAAACTAATTTTATTCTAATGGAAAAAACATAGGATCGAGAACTGTAATTACAGTGTTAAAGTAAAATTGTTACACTAACAATATTACTTTTGAATGTTGAAAACTGATGGATGAATTCAAATAAAAATCTCATACCATGGGTTATCCAATGTTTCAGATATTCCTCCCCATTGGATAACCTTGATTTATTAATTTATATATTTGACATGTGGTAAATAACCCTCATGAACTAAAGATGAATACACTTCATTTCTTAATTGAAATCAACATTCCAGGATTATTTTCTTATTTACATAGAAATATGTAATTCAAAACCTATAATTTCAGATGTTCCTCATAGTGTTTTGTTTAAATTATGTTTTATTTCATGTAAAACATAGTTTTAGTGTTTATAATTACATATGGATGGTTGATTATTTTCATAGGGTGACATACAATATGTGACATCACATTGGGGTCACTATGTGAAGGTCTTAACTCACAAGATATAATATTATACATGTGTATTGGAAAAAATGTTATTCTTATGAAATTATCAAACTCCCATGTTAAATAAAACACAACCCATAAATATTTTCATGTGAGTATAACATAGAGAATTAAATACCATCTGAGAAATGGTGTATCCCAATTAATCAGTCTTGAAACAAATTTTTACTTGACATGATATTTATATTAATTATTAAATGATTTTTTATACTCATTTACCATATAAGAGGTCCACCTCATAATGATTAATTTAATTTGCCTTTTGAGTCATGATATACAATTTTATATTACTAGATTTTATTACATCATGAAAAGTGGCATGATCTAGTTCACATTACAATGAGGTTAGTCGACAAGGATTTATTATGAAATGTGGAACCTATAAACCTCTATATCCAGACACATAAAACTCTCTTAGAGTTTTATATCATGAAACACATATATCTCTGGGGTTTATTTATTTATTGGGGACCAGGTGATCATTTAACCACATAGAAATTGATTTTTCGGTCAGTTATTCTGAGGAATCCCTTTAGAATTTTGGTTAAGTTTCATTCTGAAACTCAAAATCCATTTTAGTCATCCAAATTTAAAATTTAATGTTTCATAACCCTTGTAATTCACCTTTTAACACATTATCCAATTTCTATATGAAATAATAAAAAATTCCAAATCATATTCATATTAGAAATATAAATCAAAAATAATATTTAATACATTAATGTACAACTTAAGGTAAATTGATAATAAATTCCGAATCACTAAAAAAATAAAATGAAGTCAAATTTATTGTATTTTATAATTAATAAAAATAATAAATCTATAAAATTTAGTAATATCTATAATTTTAATATTTATTTATTTTATTATTACAATGTATAAATAAATTTATAAATAAACATAATCAATTAAAATATTAAAGAAATTGAGAATTGAAAATCAATTTTAATTTTATTTAATTTATTACTACCCATATACATAATCCATTTCAATCCATGGAATTGTTTTTGTATGTAAATTAAAAAATTTAATCCTACCAAGAAACAATTCATAGACAAAACAAAAGGAAAAATACTAACTAAA
The DNA here is from genome assembly GCA_963277665.1 of Viscum album. NCBI lineage: Eukaryota > Viridiplantae > Streptophyta > Magnoliopsida > Santalales > Viscaceae > Viscum > Viscum album. The sequence continues at coordinate 630,334,116 of OY728138.1, read as the reverse complement.
AAAATTTGAAACTATCACACCTTCTCTTGAAATTTATGTTAACTATGTCTCATTATCTCACTATTCCTTTCAACATTTTTATCATATCAATTCCTCTTGGGTCTTACCTCATATGTGATTGTTCTATCAAAAATAAATAAAAATAAAATAAAATAGAGTTATCTCCATTCCCTATATGCAAATTATCCCCTATATCCTTAATATTGTCTTATGTTATCTAGTGTATGAGAAACATGTAGTATTCAAGAGGGATTCCAATAGATAATTATGGGGTTATGGTTAGGTTGAATTTAATTTGCATATTGAGAGGAATAATAAGAGATTTAATTTTTAATGTGTAATGTATGTAAAATTTAAAATAATTTTAAACAATGAATTTAATCAACTCACCACATTCCCCTTGTATCTCTCCTTACTCCAATTCGCCTTCCTTTTAATATTGGGTCATAACCATGATAATGAATAATATTGAATATCAATCATATCATTTATGTTTTTTCAGATATTTTTTCATTATTTTATTTGTTTTATTGTACAATCTATTTTCATATAGATTTTGTTTCTTTGATTGTTAGAGGGAAACACATATTGAAATTAATAATACAAGATCTGAGCACATTTCTACCAAAAATTATTCATAGTCTCCAGATACTAAACACAAAAAAGTAAACTTACACTCTATAATTTAAATAAATACATCCTTTCCCAAAACATATAATAAACCTAACAAGAAATGAAAGAATAAATTGGTACGAAATAATAACAACCCTAAATCCAGTAAAATAGAGTTTTCATCTACTTTGTTACAATATGGTCGATATAAAGAGGAAAATATTGAAGAAGCAATTAGTTTAGTAGTTTTAGAGAACCAAATTAATAAATGATAAATATTTTACATTTGAATGAAATTATAATACATAATAATGGGAAACCATCGACATTATTTGACTCATTCAATGAAATCTTCTTGATATCATGGGAAAAGGGAAAAAATAATGGCGAGATTAAAAGCTGAGTAAGGATTATGTAAAATAGAAGTTATCAAGAATAAACAATGAATACTCAATTTGGGAAGGAAAATAACGAAATATAGATTCAATTTAAACATTAACTTGAGTATACTAATTTGATAATGAAAAATTAATATGGTATGGTAAATTACTAAACACACATTCCATTAATGACATTACTTGCGAACATAATTCATCCTTGGATAATAAAAATAAAATAACCTTAAATATTACAATTAATGAAATATAATTGATGGAAATTATTAATTTTAGATTTTATAATCTCATATATATTGATATCTACACTTTAAGAACCTTTAACAAGACAGTTTAAAACTATGGGTCATAACCAAATTAATTGGGCCAAATGATCTGTCTCATGAGATCTACCGATTTCTCGGGGGGGGGGGTTATATAGTTTCAATACCTAGATATAAATGCATGATTATATAATTACTCTCATATTTAATTAAATATTTAATTCATGAATCATTTTTCCTTATAAAAAATATCCACATTGAGTAAAGGATACATATTTATCAATACACCTAATGTTAATAAACTAACATTCAATACAAACACTGTATGTAAAAAAGGAATATGAATTTGGAGATAATTATATCCATCATATAAATAATATGTATATTTAATATAAATTTAATTTAAAAATAAAAATTGTAACAAGAATTTTATTTTCTCAACATATGGTTTATAATGAAAAAAAAGTAATCATAATTTTTTTAGTGACTTTCAGTTCATCAGGAATACTGTTTTTCCACAATAAAATCATATAGTATTTAAGGATAAAGGGAATGTTATTGAATTATTAAAACGATTTTAAAAAATTCCTTTCTAAGAACATGTCTAAGAATATCTATTTTTAAAAATAGTTTTGATGGGGAGGAAGTACATTATTATAATATTTAGATAAAAGATTATTCTTTTTGAATTTTTATCAAAAAATTATCCTTCTAAAAAAATAAAATATTCGGTTCAAACCATTTTTAGATGTTAATTAAGTTATAAAGTATCCTAAATAAATATTTTGACTAAATTAAATATTTTTTCTGGAAATACATGGAAAAGGAATATAAATATATAATATTTACGGAGAAAGAAACATGAGTTTTATTTTTAAAAATTACATATCTTATTTCAAGTACCAACAACAGGAAATATCAGAATATAATATTGAAAATCATAAAATATTCAAAGGAAATGATTTTTTTTGGATATTATGAAGTATATATAACTATATACCTTCATCAAGAGTAAAAGAAATCAAAAAAATATAATGAGATTGCAAAATATATTTTTATCCCTTTGGTCATATTTAAATTTTAAATTCTTTAAAGGATTAAAATATATTGAAAATTTAAACATAATAAACTATTTGGTATTTCTATTAAATAGTAAAATGGGATATTATATATAACACTTAAAAGTGAATATGATAATTTTAACAAATATTCTTCCATATAATTGAAATTGAGTTGAAATCTCTTACTTCACACATCCATTTAGATAATTTTTCTTTAGCCACATGTATAATAGATATAATCTTTAAATTCTTAGATAAAAAAGTATATCAATATTATAATAGAATTTATGATTCTTGTTTAACATTTAACAACTGATATATATCAATATTTTATTATTTTTATTTTTATTTTAGGTGATAATTTCCTTATTTCCACATGCATGTTTTGTAGTGGATGTTTCAGTTCTTGTGAATTGGTTATAAAACAATAATCTCCAGAATTATATTAATTATATAAATTTAATATTTAGACATTAGATACATTTTTAAATCCATTCATGCATATTGCACCTAGAAAATGAACCACATCATTTTTTGGAGACTGTAGGTCATACATATGCACAAGCCATGATAGAATTCACATAATGGGTGAAAGGTTATTGAATTGGTTGGTATATTAATTTTTAATAATAAATATAATATCACATTTTTCATATACATTCATTATATCCACCATTTTTACTATATATTTTATTTAGTGTTGGGAAAACAATTATATTAGTTCGTGTGGCGGTAGTCCACTGTACACATGAGTGATTGCTTTGCTTACCATTTGATGAAGACATATATGTAATAATATTATTAAATTAATATAATAAAATCATAGTAAATTTTACAAAATTATTTAATTATATATGACATTTATTTATATAATTTAATAAATTTAAATAAGAAAGAGAAAAATATCTATATTAAGATGATGGTATTATCTTAGAGAAACATCATTTAGATAACATTTTATGGACCATAAGGTTTGAATTTTTTAAAAAATAGTACATATATAATGAGGAAATGGATATTGGGGATCTATTTGTTTAGGTTTTTTTGAGATATATTTTTTAGAGGTGTGAATAATTGGGGGATGGAGTGCCCTTTTAATATTATGGATGATGACAAAGTTGGAATTTTTAAAAAGAATAAATGCTTCCCACATTATCTTTATTAAAAAAGGATCCAAAAGGATCATTTTTTATTTTTATATGTTATATGGTCTAAAACTTTCCCAAAATTGTAATTATCGAGGTTTTTACATCCTTTTAACCCTTATCTTTGTAGATTAACCCAGGTAAAACATGTTTTTAACTTAACTATACTAATATTTTTTTAAGTATTATTATAGTTCATTATGGACAAAAGTTAAGTCTAACATATTATAAGTTATCAAATATTATGATTAAAAACATTTATTCCATTTTAAAAAATTCAATTAATGTAAGTGAAAAAATATAATTTAAATTTGAAACCGTTGATGCAATTATAAAAACAGTATTTTAATCAATTTTTAATCAATAATGTAAAATATGTTATATCCAAATTGTACATATAATTTTTTTTAATGAACTAAATTAGAATAATTATATTATTATTGAACTAATTATAAATTTAATAAAATATTAAATTAAATGGTACACGTAGACACATTAAACTAAAATGTAGTTCTCAGTAAAATATGTATTTTTACTATTAATAAAAAAACTAGTATTTTAATAAAATTCATAAAATTTTACAGTAAGATAATTTGGAAATGATTTTTTTTAAAAAAAACTTAATTTTATCGAATATATTTTCTAAAATTTGTAAAAATTTATTTTCATGTAAGCACACGATACATGATGAAACATTTTATTAGAAAACAATATAATTTTTAGAAATAAATATCTATCATTAAAATGATATTAAATTTTTATTTTTATAAAAATGATAACTAATAAATTTAATTTTAACATTTTTAAATCATTTATTATTCATAATTTATTTATTCTAACTTAATTTAATGATTAGGTGATAATTATATACAATTTTTGGGTTCTTTTAGACATGGGGTTGTGTGTATGGAAAGTGATCAAAGCGATTTAATTTATTTAAAAGTATATATATCATAAAGTATCATGGTGTTAAATATTTTCCTCCATTAAAAATATATTCAAAAAAATTACATGGATTTTACAATATAAACCAATGAGACTGAGATTTCTTCATAACATCCTCTGGTTCACATGTTACTTCCTCTATTTTATATTGTCTCTAAAGTAAATTTATTTGTAGAGTCATATAATTACTAGATAATTTTAATCTATTTCTTTAATATGGATGGGATCATCCTAGTAATATTTATATATTTATAATTATATATCTTTATAGGTAATAACCTACGTTGGATTTGGAATGTTCATCATTAACTATGATATTTGGAACACATCGTGTACTTTAGAGAAGTTTGGTGGAATTTATAATCAATAAGAAATAGATCAAATAATTTACATAATTTAAAATGGTCCAATGTACCTGATTATTAGTTTTTCTTTATTACCATACCTTATTACACCCTTCCATGGTGATATATTCAAGAAAACATAACCTCCCGCATGAAATTACAAACCCTTCATCTTATTATTGGAATAACTCTTTTGACTTGTTTGATCTTCTTTGATTTGATCCCGAATTTTCTAACATTACTCATTGGCTCTTCAAAAAAATATTATCCAATAAGATTTATTTCACCAAAAGCATCCTATAAATTTGTATTATGACATATCTTTCCATATAATGGTTCATACCACTCCTTTTCAATAATTTAACAGAGACTATTATTGTTGTAAATCTATACCGAAGGTAAATACTGATCAATAATACATTGAAAATGAAGTTATCATAACCTCAAAATTTCTCCCAATGATTAAATATTACGTTTGGACTATTAATATATTTTAGGATAGTAGTAAGTGATCAAGTGAAGTTTAGTTTTTGGCGCCTTCTGAAGACTCTTCAGGAATTTTAATATAAAATAAGGATCACAGTCAGAAACAATCCATGGATGTTAAAAACAATATTTTACCACTCTATTAATATCGATCCCATGTGGGGAAAGAAAGAGGTACATCATAACTTATATATAGTAAATGCATATATATATTAAGTTTATCAACAATAACCCATATTTTATCATTTTTTACAGGGGTATGTGTTAGTCTGGTGACAATGGAAAAATAAATGTCATAAAATTTACATATTTTAAAAAGAAGAGGCTTTATTATACCATTAAGATGTTAACGCTCACCCTTTGGTTATAAAAAACCAAAAATCTAGAACCATAATCAGTAGTTACCCACATCATGAAAAATCCATGAAAAATGTTCCCTTAATTCCTTATACATCTTGGTCCTACATAGGGGTATATAGAAATTTCAAAAATGAGAGTTTTTTAACAATTTAATTTTTTGACCATGTATATATAGAACACATAATCGATTTGAAAATTTCAGAATCATATCTTAAAAAAAATTATACCAACTTCCCATTATTCACAACACTATTTATCTTCTCAAAATTCTAAATATCAGGTTGATAAAAATTTTTACCTTATAAGAAAACAGATTCCCAATCATTTTAAAAAGGATTAGCGCCACTACATTGTTGAAAATAATGATATCAAACATTACTAGATCAATTAAAATAGGATCCATATAAATCTTTATTTAGGCCATAACATCGTGATTCTTATTTCATAATTAATATTCAACCATATATCCTTTCCATGGAGTTAGTGAATTTCAAAATAATAATACATGAGTAGCTCGATCCATCTTTATTGAATCGATCATGTTGATATATTTCTTTGAATATATATATTTTATTCTTTATATTCTATTTATATCATATATCTTTCATAAGTAGAAATTATTTATCTATATAATTATGAAATGATTAATTATAACAATATAAGATCATTGGTTGGAATGTTCTATTCATGATTATTTAATTTCATTGATGCATATGTAATAACTATATTATTTAATATAAGGTAACATCAAAGTCACTTTATAAATAAATTAATATATATCATGAATTAATTATTTTTTAATGGTTGATTAAAAATTGTATCATTGAACAATTCCCTATACATTTAATTAAAACATTCTTCACATTCATTTTTTCCACATGAACCTAACCCCTTAATTTTTAAGGTTGGTTAATGGGTTAAGCCATTAGGATTTTAAAACAAATCACCCTTATTAACCATAAAAAAAATGAAATAGTGTAACTAAGATATGTTCTTTGGTGAAGGATAGACTATGAATAAAATTTTCTTCACATTATCAATTGATATTCCTTAGAGAGAAAATCCCATAGAAAAGAAAATTCCTAAAGCCAAATTTCAAGGTTTCAAATTTTTTGTGTTACTATTTTATTATAAGAGTCTCGAGAATGATCCATAAGTGTTCCTCATGATTTTAATAGCTCTTATAATAAACTAGTATATAATTTATGAATACCACAATGTAATTATCAAGAAACTATTTGAATACTTTGTTCATTAGTTTCATAGATATAGAGGGTGAATTGGTCAAAAAAAATGGAATTGCTGTAAACAGAAAATGTTCATTACTTATTCAAAGCATTTTCATCAATATATCTTAATTCATTACTCACAATTTATTATAACCATAATTAGAAAATATCAAGCTCCTTGAATCTGATCAAATAAGTCATCAATAAGAGTCAATAGATACTTGATATGTATTATAACGACAATGATTTCCTTATAATAATTGTAAAACCTCATGGTTCTATATTTCATCTTAATGAAGAGAATATGGGTCCCCAATATGAAAAATAGGAGTGTATAAATCCCTTATCACATAACTCTATTAGTTATTTCTTCAACCCTGGTTACTCAAAATTGGTCATTCTATAGATAGATTTTGATATTGGTATTACATTGAAGATTAAATCAAGGACAAACTAATATTCATGTATTGGTGGATAGATAGGTAATCTCTAATTTTACACATATATGATTTCATGAACAATAGGTACATAATCAATTTGAATAATACCTATTCCATCCATAGATTTTTTTCTCTTATTCCCCAAGAATATAATTGACAAGATAGACTTGGGGTGGATCTAGGCTTGAAACAAATGAGAAACTATCCACTCTAAAGATAAATAAAGTAAATATATTCATCACAAATTGAAATTTACTTATTATTGAAATATATTTTGGAGTCAAATTTTAAAAAATTATTTTCCATTAAAAAGATTATATCAAAGGAGAAATAGGCATTACAATAAATTTATTTCATTCATATCACTTTTGTGTAATAATGGAGACTTTCTGACACATCTTTGTTGCAATGATACATCCACTAGGTGTTTTGATTAAAAAATCCGTCATAAGGTGCTAGAGAAATATCCAATTTAATTTGAAAACATGGAATATATAAAAAAGTGAGATGATCTATAATGAAATAAATAATTGTACATATTTGAGGCTATAATTAAAGTACATTCCAAAAAAACATTACCTACCACCACAACTGTTGTGGTGATTTTATAAGCTTGTCCTTATCCATTTATGTAAGACCCCAAGCTTCCATGGTATGATTCTCTTTGAATAATACAATATCTTGCACTGTATGCATCATATAGTTCTAACACACCATGACCAATCAAACTAACCATTATGAATAATAATACAAATTTTTTGAAATTTTATAAATTTTATTTTTTAAAAATGGAATTCATTTTTAGATTTAGAATATCAAAAATTTCTTAGGATTGATTTTGGGTATTTTCCTGAAAACATTAATTTTTTTATGAAGAGTTAAAAGCACTGTGTTATTGTCTAAAATTGAGTTTTTATTTAAATAAATAGTTATTTATTTTAAATTTATATTCTGTAAAAATAGATACAAAATACCTATATATGATCAATGTAATTTATTAGAGTCATTTCATAATAATATTAGATATATAAAACGGTATTGAACATTTTACCATCTTTTACCAATAGTAGCCCCGGAATTAATAATTTTTGAGCCATTATAAACTTAGTATGATTATAAAATAAAATAATATTTCATGATTTTCCTAATGTGAACCTCACCTCACTTATAAAAGGTTACTTCACCTTCTCTCAAAATCACACCCCCAATGTCATTTGGCTCATCTAACGCATGCTAAAATATCCTCCCAACTACCCTCACTTCAACCTAGAGTCCATACATTGATCAGAAATCCATCCTTAGGATCCATTTTAATTATCGTAAAAGGAAACACTTGAAGAAGATGTAATAATTTCACCACCTCTTTAAAAGTATTTTTATTCATCCACACCCTCTTTCTTTGTTGTTTCCATTAAAAAATGATAACTCTAGTACTTTAGACATACTATGATGTCATTATAAATCTGGTACAACCATGTTCATTATTCTATCTATCCTATGAATGACAAGTCACCATACGTGCGTGCGTACGGCTTACCGTCTTTATGTCATGGTGTAGTTTATAATTCAAACACACAATTATTTGGATGGGTATAATAATGAAAATAACTGACATAAATAATAAATATAACATGTTAAGTAATATTTATATATTATATACCATCCAATTACATATGATTTCACCATCATAAGAATGATATTGTCCCCCGAGCGCACGTACCGATTACCATCTCCATGAATGGGAAAGGATTCATTCTCCATCATAATAATTCAATAATAATTTTAATTTTATGATTAATAATAATATTTAAGAACATTATATCATTCTGGATATGAATCAAATACATCTTATCCATAACAAACATGACTTATATAACAAAAAATATAAAGGAAAATGAATTAGTTGACACCCAAAACAATGATACTACTGAAATATTATTAACAAAGCAATGTTAGAAGATAATATATGATATCATATTTATGCATGTGATTATTGTATAATTTAATAACAATGATTTAACTATTATACATGAGGTTAACGTACTCTCGATCAAGGAAAATTACAATGTAAGGGTTAATTTTACAATCTCTTCATTATCCAAGGTTGTTTATACACGAGTATCTACTGTGACATCTTTATCATCCACATCCTTGTTTCTTTAAAATGTATTTGAAAACATTTTTTCTATTTACTAGAATATGGGTTAAAGTTATTTATAATCTTTTTTGACTTTTTATTAAATGGTTTTAAAGAAACCTTTATTAAATTTTCTAAAAAATGTTCTTTATGACATTTTCGACAAAATTAAGTAATTTTTTTTAACTTATACGGTGGGTGTGGCTATTTTCCTCCATTACTACTCCATCAAAGCTTCCCTTAAGATTATAATAATATTTTCAAAATAAATTTTTTCTTTTATAATTATGTGACACTTAAATGATTTGAAAATAAAAACATGTATTTCACTCAAATAGATTTGATTTCATCTATGTCAACATCCGTTGATGGATTTTACACATGTTTGAAGTTGGTTTATTATGATACAATATTTCATATTATATTGATTGTTTTGTTATATGTTTGACTGTGGATGTGTTATTTTTATGCCATTCATGGTTTATGCTTTAAATATTAACATTTCATATGATATTTTTAATATGAATGTTTATGTTATGTTTCAACCTTTTCATATGAGGAATACATTGGACTTAGTAAGTGATGGGTGGAGCCCGCTATAACTCCTCGATGCATTGGTAGGTCTAATGAGACAAACTATTGTCTTGGCCCAAGGCATTGACAAAATCTTATTTTTAGTCCTGGAATGAGGCCTTGACTATATGGTAATGATGTCTGGAATTATGCATTCCATCATTTTGAAATTGAATATTTATATTATATGTGATTATTAGAAAAATAGAATATCCATATGAATACATAACTGGAATTTTTTGATTTATCATTTACATATTATGATGAGGTATATGTTTAAAAGGATTTTTTATTCTTATACATTGCCTTATGTGTTTATTCTTATATATGAATGTTTATGCTATATTTTTATCCTAACTGAGCACCTTAGATCACCTATTTATTTGTTTTATATTTCCCAGGATGGAAAGTTGTATATTATGAATGACCTGCAGGGATAGTATAAGGGAGATGAATGTGTCAAAAGGAGGCACACTTTTGTTGTTTTTCATTTCATGATGTAATGTAAAACATATGTATGTATCAAGTACTTCCAAGGATACTAAATTGATTGGTCTTTCGGGACATGATTCCTTGTATCATGCCAATGTTATATAATATTGCACCGACTCTGGTTAACTGGGGTCAGGGCGTTACAATTGGTATGAGAGCAATTTTAGTACAATCCATGGAAGCTAGATTTAGAAAAAATCTGATTATAGAAAAAATACCCTAAGATAGAATTTGAGGATTAATTTATAGAAACATCCTAGAATTGGTGTAATGTATAGATTTTGTGAAATTTACATAAAATACATCCCTTTCTGGATACGAGAAGGAAGAGGTCGCTCAAGCCCAGATGTACCTAGGAGGGAAAACATCGACAAGGTGTTTCGAGCTTCACCTGACGTATCTTGGTACACAAAAATAGGCCTTATTGCACTCCTGGTTACGACACTCCCAGGGGAAATTCTTAGGATAATTCATATTTTCTTTACAAAAAATTATGAAGGAGTTATTATTATATACTTCCTTAAAGAAATTTTTAATATGATTATGGATTATAATCATAAACTGTTCAATTTATGTAAAGTGTTTTACATGTTTGGAATGATGTATTATGACTCATAAACTATTATAGTGTATTCAATTGTTTAGAAATGGCTTCTAGTGGAATGAATGGAAACCATAACAATATAAGAAATATATATAGGGATTTCCATCCTACTCAAGACAATTATGTTTCAGCAAGTGATGCAACTGGTTCTGATCAACTTATCCCCATATTGGGATAACTCACTCAGGTTATGATTAATAACCATACCCGTATGTAGCACCATAATCCACAAAACAGAGGATTCATGTTAGACCGGTTCATGAGGAAAAAACTACTAACATTCAATTAGACTACAAATCCATTTAGGTGGGCAATGGGTAAGTTCCTTAGGGAAAAAATTTCATGCTACAGGGAGTAGTGAAAGGGAAAGTATTATCAAGGTAGTTTATCTTCTCACAGGAGATGTAGATCAATGGTAGTCATAAATTCCAATTAAAAAGGAAGATGAATAAGTATCAAATATTTAATATAAGGAGTTTAAAGAGAATTTATTAAAAAAAAATACTTTCCTCTTGACTATAGAGCGGATATGTAAAGGTAACTTCCGAGTCAGAGGAAAAAGGAGGATGGGAATGTCACATAGTATAAGGCCAACGTTACAAGTATAACAAGGAATTCAGAAGATTATATATGTAACCCAATAAGTATGATTGATCAATTATTTTACTGGTTAAAACCTTTTCTCCATCAAGTGTTAGTCTCACAATCCTTCTAATCATATGAAGATATTTCCTCATGTGCTACCAAGACCAAAAATAATTCTCTATGTAATATGAATTTAAAGGAATAAAGAATAAAGAGATCTTCTGATCACTCTAGAAATGGAAATTAGTTGAAGAAGGGAAATGTTTAATTTATATCCTATAGTAAATTTGGGAAGAAACAACCCAGTACATGCCTGAAGGGAATGATAGTCTGTTACAAGTGTGGTGAAAAAGGCTACGAATCTTGCAATTTCAAGGGAAAAAGAGGCTATCAATTTTGAATGCAACAATTATAGGGAAATTGGGAAATATGTAAATAAATTTCTTCTAAACCAAGAAAACATACCATAAAATTGACACGGGAGAGATAAAAAGCTTATGCGATGACTACTGCTGATGTAGAAGCTCCGAAAGACGTGGTGGAATGTAATTTAATGGTTTCCTCAAGTTTATCCAATGCTTTATTTGATTATGAGTCATATCAATGTATCATATCTTCCTAGTTTTTTATGAAAATTTGATATTTCCAATTTGATTTAATAAGTATGTTGTCATTAAAATCTTCTGAGGGAAGTATCATTGCAAAATGTTTTTTTGAATCAGACCCCTTTAGGGAATATAAATGTTTTTTATTTGATGATCTCATTATCATACCCAAGAATGAATTTGATATAATCCTCGATATGGATTGGATTTCAGACCATGATGACAAAATTTATTTTAAGAAGGAGGAGGATACAATTTTCCTTGATGATAATGATTACCTTATATTTAGAGTAGAAACTTCACCACCTGATTCATATCTAGATCCACCCCAGTAGCTGAACTAAATTCAATTATTGGGTAGGAAGAGAATAAAATAACGATGGGTGGGGAAAGGAATGTTGAAATAGAGGATGTAATAATTTTTTCAATAATTTTTGATGTGTTTCCATAGGATTTACCTGAACATCATCTAGAATGAGAAATTGAGTTTTCCAATGATTTAATTCCTGGTTCAAGGCCCATCTCAAAGACCCCGTATACAATGGTCACTGTGGAATTAATGGAACTAAAGAAACAATTAGGGAAATTGATTAATAAAGGATATATTAAATATATTGTTTCTCCATGGGTAGACCCTATTAATTTTGTTAAAAAGAAATATGGATCTATGAGGTTGTGTATTGACTACAAAGAGATCAATGCTATAATAAAAAAAGAACAAGTATCCACTACCTCTCATTGATTCTTTATTTGATCAACTTCATGTATCTAAATATTTTTCTAAGATTAACCTTTAAACTGGATATCATTAGTTGTGTGTGAAGAAGGAAGACATTATGAAGACATCATTTCATACCAGGTATGGGCATTAAGAGTTTACAGTAATGCCTTTTTGGCTGACTAATTCACCCTTTATTATCCTGGATCTAATGAATAGAGTTTTCAAGTAATATCTTGATGAAATATTTGTGGTATTTATTGATGATATCTTATTTTACACCAAAATCTATGAGGATCATGACAATAACTTGCGCACTGTTCTGAAAACCCATAGAAGAAATGATTTATATGAGAAGTTTAGAAAGTTTGAATTCTGGCATCAGGAACTTTCTTTTCTCAGCCATATTGTCTCTAAGGATATAATCTCTATCAATCCCTCAAAGGAGAAGACAATCCATGAATGGCCAAAAGAGACAAGAATAACTGAGGTACACAGTTTTATTGGTTTATTAGGTTATTATCCGTGTTTTTTCCAGAATATTTCTCGATTGGAAAACCCATTAACCAAGCTCACATGTAAAGTGGTTAAAATCGTTTGGAAACAGAGTGTGAAGAATGTTTAGAATAACTAAAGAGAAGATTAGTCAATACTGCTATCATGACTCTAGCATGGGGGAATGACGTGTTTTATATTTATAGTGGTTCTTCAAAGAAAGGACTTGGTTGTGTCCTTATGCAGAATTATATAGTAATTTCTTATGCATCACGATAGCTAAAAATTCATGAACAAAACTATACCACTCCTGATCATGAGTTATAAGCTAAAATAATTGCTTTGAAGATATAGAGACACTATCTCTTTAGTGAAAAAATTTGAGATATATACTGATCAAAATAGTTTGAAGTATATTTTATCACAAAAATAACACAAAATGAGGCAAAGATGATGGCTTGAACTACTCAAGGATTGTGATTTCACAATACACTACCACTTGAGGATGGAAGATAAGGTAGAATATGCATTGAGTAAAGAGGATCATGGATTTATGGACAAGATATGAGTTGAAAGGGATCCTTTGTTCATTGATATAGTAAATATATACATGGGAATAATCATGGAAGGTGAAACATCAATAAATTTTCAAATGGTTTCCAAACTATATTTACTAGAAAGGACAAAATGTTCTTTGACTGATGATGAAGTGTTTCAATAGAAAATTAAAGCTATGAACAATGGTAGATTGATTGATTTCTTATATGAAGATGGAATTTTGAAATTTGGGAAGAGACTTTGTGTTCCTAACCTACCCAATCTAAAAAGGGAATTTTTGGATGATGCCCATAGATCCAATTTCTCTATACACCATGGTAGAACTAAGATGTATAGAGATTTGGATGAACATTTTTGGTGGGAAAACATGAAGAGGGAGATTGCTGATTATGTGTCAATATGTATGGTTTTTCTACAGGTGACGTTTGGAAAAAAACATCCTAGAGAAGTCATGCAACCTATTCCCAAACCTGAGTAGAAATGGGATGATATTACGATGGAGTTTGTCATGGGCTTTACCAAAGAATCCTTAAGGAAATGATGTAATATGGGTCCTTATTGATCATCGTTCCATGTCAGTACATTTTCATTATATAAGAGAGGAGTTACCAGATTAATGTCTAGAAATAATATATATTAATGAAGTTCTATGTATACATGGAGTTCCCAAATTGATTGTTTCTGATTATGATCCCTGTTTTACCTTAATATTATAGAAAATTATTCAGAAGGCCTTGGATACTCAACTTTAATTGGGCACTTCCTACCACCCTCAAACTAATGAAATATCCAAATGGACTATTCAAACTTTAGAATATATGTTGAGATATTTATCACTTGACTGTGAAGGTATTTTCAATCTATATTTACATCTAGTAGAATTTTCTAATAACAATATCTTCCATTAAAGTATTCAAATGGTACCATATGAAGCGTTATATGAAAAGAGGTGTTGCACAACAACTAATTGGGTTGATGTTGGTGAAAGAAAACTCGTAGGCCCAAAACTTGTTAAGGAAACAGTGGAAAGTGTGAAGATTATCCAAACCCACACCAAAGAAACTCAATGTAGGCAATAAAGCAATGACGATAACTTAAGGAAGGATTTGGAATTTCATGTAGGATATCATTTTTTGTTGAAGGTATCTCTATGGAAGGGTGTTATAAGTTTCGATAAGAAAGGGAAATTATGTCCCAGGTACATCAAACCATTCAAAATTCTAGAACGAATTAGAGTTGTAGCTTATCATTTGGAAATTACACCAAGTACATTCAAATTCATGATGTGTTCCACCTATCACTGTTCAGAAAATACAAGCTAAACCCAACGCAAGTACTCACCTATAAGAAAATTGAATAGGAACTTGATCTCCCTTATTGTGAATAGACTTTCATAAATCTTAATACTCGAGAAAAAGTGTTGAGAAACCGAATGACTTGTCTAGTAAAAGTTCTACTGAGAAATCATAAGATAGAAGAGGCAACAAGGGAACATAATAAACTTATGATGAAGAACCACCCGAAACTTTTTACGCTGTAATATTCTAGAAATTTTGAGGATGAAATTATTTGAAAGTGGGAATAATCTAACACCCCAAGCATCCTTGGTACGCTTATCTTTGTATAATAAAATTGCATGTGTTATACGAAACATCGAGTTCTAACACACCACAACCAATCAAACTAGCCACAATGAATAGTATTATAATATTTTTGAAAATTTATAAATTTTATTTTTGAAAATGGACTTCATTTTTGCATTTAGAATATCAAAATTATCTTAGGGTGAATTAGGGCTATATTTATGAAAACTTTCAATTTTTGATGAATAGTGAAAAACACTACATTATTGTTTAAAACCAGCATTTTATTTAAATAGTTAGTTATTTTATTTAAATAATATTTTGTAAAAATAGATAAATAATACCAATATATGTTCAAAGTAATTTATTAGACTCATATTTTAATAATATACGTTATATAAAATTTTATTGATCTTTTTACCATCTTTTACCCACCTTAGCCTCAAAATAAATCATTTTGTTTCTATTATAAATTGAAGATGATTGTATAATAAGAAAATGTTTCAAAATTTTCCTAAAGTTACCCTCACCTCTCTTATAATAGGGTACTTATCCTTCTCTCAAAATCAATCCTCCAAATCTATTTGGCTTGTCCTAACCTTGCTCAAATATCCTCCCAACTACCCTCACATTGACCTAGAGGCCTTATAGTGATCAGAAAGACATTTAAAGGACCCCTTTTGATCAACACAAATAGAAACACCCGAAAAAAGAGGTAATAATTTCACCACCTCTTTCAAAGTTCTTTTATTCTTCCACTTCTTCTTTTATTATTGTTTCTATACAAAAATAATAAATACATTACCTTATACTTACTATGATGTTATTATAAATATGGTACAACCATATTAATTATTTTATCCATCCTATGAATAACTTGTCACCATACATGCATACGTATGACTTACCGTCTCCATTCCATTGTGTAGTTTGTAATTCAAACACTTAATTATTTGTATGGGTATAATAATGAGTATAAATGATTTAAATAATAAATATAAAATGATAAGGTTTCTGTATATATGATATACCATCCAATTACATAATATTTCACAATCAATAGAATGATATTGTTTCTTGTGCGTACGTACACATTACCATTTTCACAAATTCGATATGATTCATTCCCCATCATAATCATTCAAGAATAATATTCATTTTATGATTATAAATAATGTTTCAGAAAATAATATCATTTTGGATATGAATCAAATACTTTCTATCCATAACGAACCTGACTTACGTAACAAAACATATAAAAAATGAATCTGTTAACACCCAATACGATGATACTACTGAAATATTATTAATAAAGCAATATTAGAAGATCATATATGATATCATATTTTTGTATGTGGTTCTTGTATAATTTGATAACACTAATTTATCTATTATATAGAAGGTCAACATACCCTCGATCAAGGAAAATTACAATGTAATGGTTAATTCTATAATATATTCATTATCTGAGGTTGTTTATACATGAGTATCTTTTGGGACCTCTTTATTATCCACATCCGTGTTTCCTAAAAATGTATTTCCAAAAAAAATTCTTTCTCCTAGATTATGGGTTAACATCATTTATACCCTTGATTGGATTTTTATAAAATGATTACAAAGGAATATTTCTATCATTTTCCAAACAAGGTCCTTTACGACCTTTTTGACATAATTATGTAATGTATGTTTTTTATCATATACGGTGGGTGAGACTATTTTCAACCATTTTAACACCTTCAAATATTCCCTTAAAAGCTGATAAGAGTGTTTTAAAAAAATGTTTTTTATAACTTTGTTATTCTTAAATGATTTTCAAATATAAATATATATATTTCTCTAAAATTGTTTTTGTTTCATCTATTTCAACAACCTTCGATGGATTTTACACTTTTTTGATGTTGATTTATTATGATACAATCTTACATATTTTATTATGTATTTTTTGATATTTTTGACTATGGATATGTTATTTTTATACCATTCATGGTTTATGGTTAAAATATTAACATTTGATATGCTAGTTTTAATACGAATGATTATGTTATGTTTCATCCTTTTTATATGAGGAATGCTTTGGACTTAGTAAGTGACGGGTGGAGCCTACTATAGCTCCTCGATGCATCAGTAGATCTCATGAGACAAACTAGTGTCTTGGCACAAAACCTTGAAAAAATCTTATTTGTAGTCTTGGAACAAGGCCTTGACTATGTGGTTATTATGTCCGACATTATGCATTCCATCATTTTGAAATTGGTTATTGATATTATACGTGATTATTTGACTAGTAGAATATCCATGATATAATGTAAATGGAATATTTGATATATATTTTCCATATTATGATGATGATTAAGTTTAAAAGTCTTTGGTTTTTGTTTTATACATTTCCTTAAATATTTATGCTTATTAATGAAAGTTTCTGCTATATTGTTATCGTTACTAAGATCATGAGCTCACCCCTTTCTATGTCTTAAATTTTCTAGGTTTCAAAGAGGTATATTGTGATTGACCAATAGGGATAGTCTAAGGTATATGAATGTATCAAAATGAGACACAATGTTGTTGTTTTTCATTTCATTATGTAATTTTAAACTTATGTATGTATCTAGTACTTCCAGGGATACTAAATTGATCAGTCTTTTGGGAAATTATTCCTTGTATTATGCAATTGTTATGTAATATATCACCCACTATGGGTAACTGGAGTCTTGGCGTTACACCTTATCCAATTATCTGGTAGATTCCCTTGATGTTTTGGGCTATAAACTAAATAATTCCACATTTATTTATAGATAAAGCAGTAGAGAGTAGTGTTATATATATATACCTTTCAATTTAGTGTCACATTACCCTTTTCACCACAAATATAACATGCTCCCATCACCCTTAAGAATTTTA
Source organism: Viscum album (assembly GCA_963277665.1). Classification (NCBI taxonomy): domain Eukaryota; kingdom Viridiplantae; phylum Streptophyta; class Magnoliopsida; order Santalales; family Viscaceae; genus Viscum; species Viscum album. The sequence continues at coordinate 630,315,588 of OY728138.1, read as the reverse complement.
TTGAATATTTATTTCTAATATTTTTAAATTATTGTAATTTCATCATCATATTCTTCTAATCTTGAACATTAACGTTTCATTTTTTAGATAACCTATTATTCTATTGCCCCCCCTTTAATATATAGGTTATAGGAAATTCCTTTTATGTTTTAATGAAACACAAATCTATTTTATCAAATGATTAAAACGTTTGAAAACCCATCTCTCTTTGGAGAATTTAATTTAAAAAATTTAATGAAATAATTAATCTTGAATTCTCTATTTCATATGTAATTCATAGCGTACCATGAAAATATATAAAGGTACATTAATATAACACAACACTTTGTTCTTCTAGTTTCCTTAATATCATGAAATATCTATTATTTTTCATTCATTTATCATGAGGGAAATATTTTTCAAATAATTCTCATTAAAAGATATCAATTCCATGTGTTCTATTCATAATCCACCTTAGTATTCTCAATCAAAAATAAATTTTATCAACATAACCATCGAGAAAAGGCACTACATGTGTAACTATTTTATTAAAATTGCATTCTGATGCCAAAAATATATTTTTAATGGAATAAATCAATAGTTCTAATTCCACATGATAATTTTTCAGACTATATAATGAGGGGTTTCTATCACATGAAGTGATCCTACATAAGAGAATCACCCTGTGGAATAATATGTTACACTGTTTAGGAATATTTATTCCTCAGAACTAGATTAATATTTTGTTAATATAACCATGAAATTATCATTTTAAATACTATCTATATTAGTTTTATGTATAGAGAAATTTATACACTAACTGTGAGTGTTGATACCTTTATTATATCTAGGAGAAATTTATAACGAATGGAAAAACATAATTAACTTAGGACAGTATGACTTTTAAATTTTAACAAATAATTCTAAATCGAGAGTATCACATTAAATAATTTTTTTTAAATTTAACTTAGATTAATAAACATGGTTTAGTTGGAGATGTAATTATTTTTAAAAAAAAATTCAAATAATTTACCGTGGATTGTAAGGAAAATGGGAATTATGCTACGAATATCACCTGAGAATTTAAAACTAGGTGAACTATAAGGATAGTTATCACACTTCAGTGGGTGATCAAGTCAAATACTAATGTTCCCCTTTTGATTTTATTTCACATAGGTACAAATATTCCAAAATCATTCCCACTTGTATTGTCTAGACATAGATGTATGTTTTTTGGGAAAACAACATAATCTCTCTATTGATAGAAAATTAGTATATTTTTACAAAACATGACATATCATCAAACTTTATAATAGGGTTATGTTCCTTAATCTTTGTTTTATGAAATCCAGTTCCAAAGTTTTTTACTAAACTACCTCTCATAACAACTTTGAAAACCCCAATTCCAATAACCCAGAGCATGTGACTAATTTATTAAATTTTAATAGTTACATGGATAAAATCTCAAAGGAACAATAATTTTATTATATTTGGAAAACCATATATATTCATATTACCCATTATTCACTAGTAATAAAAAATAAATCATAGTAATAGAAATAATTCATGATCCATGAACATATTAAAATAATTATTCTTTATATCCTAGGAAATGATAACAAAATAATGTTATCCTCAATTGATCAGTAAGGGTTATGTATAATGTAATCTATCATGAATCAATAGGGAATACTAAATATAGTAATAAACATAACTTAACATACATGTCATCATTTAATAACTTATCGAACATAATTAGTTAATTAATAATAAATATTACAAAGTAAATAAAAAATTCAAATTAATCAATTACATTTTTATAAAATGAATCAATAGATAATATCAATGAAATAACATCATGGGTAATAATGATTAAATTTATTTACAAAAAAGATTAATTTTTGACATCATGATTCTTAACATCATGATATCTACAGTATAAATACCCGTAAAAAAGTTTTATTAAAACTATAACATCCCAACCATGATTCATTATATGGTATCCCGAGCTATTGGGTCATATGGCCTCATTCTTGGATCCCTATAGGCCAGAGACTTCAGTCTAGAAGTGAGGGCCTATGGTGTGTCTATGGGGATATTATTCCCCTATGTTTGAGAGTATCATAGTAGAATAAAATTATAAATCAATGAATAAGGAATATATAATTACTAAACAACATAGAGAAGGTATTCAATGAGAATAAAATCCTATAAAAATTATAAAAAGTAATATCATATAAAAAAATGTGTCATGTATCTGCAAAGTATGAGACTACATATACTTGGAAGCTAATAAAATACATGTATCAAAAGGTAAAAAATACAAAAACATTCCACCCGCAAATTGCATCATTTTTCCAGCTCAGTCATGTTCTCCCCTTCTCCTAACAATGAACAAGTACAACATCGTACAATGGGAGATTTCCCCAATTACTATATGTATCCATTATGTTTATCTGGGTAAGCAATGAAGACATGAATTTTGTGTGAGGTATCACTCACCCAGCCCCCCATAATGTTGTTTATAACAAATCCAGTCCATGTATGACAATTTAAGAAGTGTGGAATGTATAAAATAAGTATAACAATAATGAATTTTAGGTGATACAAGTTAATTGGTACTTCTTAGAATAACAGGTCTCGATATAAACAATAGTTTGTCTCCCATAAACTAGAGAAGATTTAATGCCGAAATAAACAAGTAATATAGTCTAGTCTAAAGACTATAAGCTAATACCCAAACTTGGTATATCAATAAAGAATTCCAAAATATCCATAATGACCTTTATATATAATCAAGTATATAATATCCATCACAATTACTCCATCTAATCAAAGTCTCCTATAATGGGCACACATTGAATCCATCATTTTTATATGATAAAGGATAAGATCCATCTTATAGAAGACAATGGAATTCAAGCCGAGTCCCAAGAGCATATCAGTGGAAAATTGATAAATACTTGTACGAAGTCTATGAAGCTTATCAATATAACTTGTCCACTATGAGTCCAATGAACCCATATAGAAGGGGTAGAATGGACTGTGGAATCCTACAGAATTAGGATCCACTGAGTAAATAGGTCCATGGAATCCAATACTATAATCAAGACCCCTGGATAAAAAATTTCCCTCTAATTATAGGTAATCAATATCCAAGTAGATCATCTAAGGCATCCACATACATTATAAAATCATCATCCCATGTCATTAACCTGTTAATAACATTTTAATTTCATGAGTTCTTCCAATTCATTTCTATAGATTCTATAATATGCGTTTTAAAAACTAAGAAATTTAGCATCATGTAATCATACGGTAAGGAGGCATAACCATATCATAAAACATTCTTTCAATTCCCATTCAAGTAATCACTGTTCCAAAAACAAATGGAAAGACCACACACACCCAACCGAGTGGCATATCATTGGGGAAAAGTGAGGTTTCACCCATGGGTATCCAAGGTGAGGAAAAAAATCCATTACAAAAAAATTGTATTCATGGGGAGACAAAAAGTGGATCTTATTAAATATATTTAATTTTCCAAATACTTTTAAGGGAAATACCAGTATGTCAAGAATGTATAATAACTAAAACTAATTTTATAAAACACCAAACTTCTAAGAAAATATATAGACCATGTGGAAAATACTAGTGGTAGAACCCTAATATAGTACTAACTGCTAATTAGGCTAGATCAGATGAAAAAAATAAAATAATGAATGAATAACCTATATATAGGGTGAAATAGTATGAATATAATTAACTATAATGCAGATAATAGTCATGAAAAACATTGCAAGACAAATAGAGAAATAATCCATGCAAATCTAATGAGATTAAAAATGAATGAAAGATAATATAAATGATGAAATGGAGTTGAATCCTAGTTCTTGGATTCCTTTAGTGCTCCTTTTCAAGAGAGATGTTGGGGGGAGTGAGGATATATTGAAATAATATGTCATACCTCTTATTTTAAATAACTAAACACAAGAATTTATAGAGAGATTAAATTAATTACACTTCATGTAAATCTTAGTGTCTTCCTACCTGAAAAAACTCTTTACAAAACATGAATAGTTCTGGACAAACCATTACACATCATGTAATAAATACATTTTGATTATTTTGATTACATAGTCTATAAGGGTAATGAATCAAACATAAAACCCTATTTCCATTCCCTTAAAAAACCCAACTAGACCATGTTCCATTTGTTATTGTATAATCCAAAAACTAAACATTGAAGAGAGTATAACTAAAAACAATATGATCATTACCACATAAAAAAACTGAGATCATAAAATCATCTCCCCTTAATGAAACTCATCCTTGGAATTCATTCCCATGTATAGTCACTTCTTGATAATAAATCTAGCTACTGAGAATGTACATTGGTCTACCACTCCAAAGTGCCATCCTATAAATGGACGGGTTACCACAACACTCGTTCTAGAGAAACTAATATTCCTCGAAGGTGTATCATACTCTAGTCAATGATATGTATATGATGCTCCTCAAAGGAAAAATCTAAATGTTTCTCAAACTTAGCTAGCTATATATTATGAGAGAAGTTAGAGTGATAATGGTGTATCTAAGAAAATGTAATAGTCTTGCATGGATCAATAACTATGAGATAATTGAAACTGATAGGCAATTAGTGAGACTCTCTCTAGAATCTTGAATTCTCAAAAATGTCATGGTAATATATAATTCTTTCTCATCAAATTTTTATATCCCATCCTCCCTGAGAAACCAAAAATTACCATATCCTCAACCATGAACTCTAGAGATTATCCATGGTGATTTTCATAAGTGGCCATGCATTTTATGATCAACTAGAGAAATGAAAAAAATATCATAAAAAATGTCTATGAAATGATGCATCTAATTCCTATGACCAAAACATGGGTGATATACATTCCTACAGTAAAAATCCTCATAAGGATACATGTATATAGTCTCCAGATAACCATTGATGTATGTAAACTAAAACCGGGTTATATAATAATCCAAAATACCCCCAAAATCCAAAAATCATGCTCATATCATATCCTCAAGAACCTAAATCATGCTCTCTATCTTTACATCAGTACAAAGGTTGTATGTTGTGCATAGAATCTACAATATATCCAATACACATTATAGACTCTTCAAGAATTGATACATAAACCAGAAATCCATATTTAATACCATGGTATGCGGAACCACATGAAGGTTCAATATCTCATGAATATAAAATATTCCAAGATCATATACTAATAAGGTCCCTTGATCGACAATAAATGAGAGACCTTCATGAGCTTGTCCACAACAACCTAAATTACATTACTACTTCTAGGAGACCTTTGCAACACAGTCACAAAATTCATCACAACATCATCCAATTTACACTAAGGAACATGTAACTAATATAAAATCCCAAAAGGTTACCAATGTTACACATTCACGTTTTTATAGGTGGAACACCTCATGAAAAAACTAGATACACTAGGATTCATCCATGGCCACCAGTATTGACAGTACAAGGCATGATACTTCTTGGTAATAGTGGGATGTGATACCAAAATTGAGGCATAAAATTCTCATGTTAGCTCTTCACTCATGTTTTCTAGAACCCAAAAATGACTGTGAAGACACGGTATATCAACATTTCTAATAGTTCAACTAGGAGACAGGTCCACACATGCTACACTCTCCCATAAGAATATAACCAAAGTATGAGATAATTGTCTCATCCCCACTCCATCCACAAGAGTGGAAGTCCCCACTATGGATGAGAGAAAAGTCTATCCAAGATAATATGGATCCTCCTTGTTCATATCTGAATGCAAGTCCATAAGATAGAACTTACTACCAGCCTCTTGAATTTCTTGTATATGATTCTTCCTTATCAATGCATTGGATACTACAAGACCTTTCTGGGTTTATAGGTAAGGACAATGTCAAAAGATTATAAGTACTAAACCCAAATTTAGTTCCTTAAATTAAGATAATGCTTTGTAAATATATACCTAATAGATTTGTGGTCTCTTTACACCACAAAAAAAATTTCTCTACAGTTAATGCTTTCAACAACAGAAGGAATGTACAAAAGAGGATAAATCAAGATACTTTATTGAGTAATTATCCTCATGATACAGTAACCGAAAAGACCTGTAAGACATTACTTACTCCTCCTACATAATAACTTATCCATGAACAACAGCTGATGAATTTTCATATAATATATAGATACTTAATGGATTTGTAGAATCAGGACCAACATTGAATTCAATATTCCTCTTTCATCCTAAAAGGGTTTGTAATTTTCTGATCATAGAATCCTCGAGCTGGTGAATTATATTATTTCATTGGCACTATTAAAAGGATTTATATCTAAAAGGGCTGAGCATTTTATCAGATATGTAAATACATGTTAATGATTTTCCATCACGTGTTGTTGAAATCACACAGGCATTGATTAGATTATAATTTGTGCTATTTTCCCAAACTTCACTTTCTATAAGGAAGTATTATAGTGTATTTTTAGTGTCAATCCCACAGGGAAGATAAAATAGTGATGGAAATCAATGGATATCACCTTTTCAGGTATGAGGTCTTTCGAAATGATTTGATTTGGGGAGTTATTTGTCTAAGATTTGTTGGTTTGCTTAAAAAACTAGAGAGGGAACGAGATCCATTTTTTGAATCTATATAAATAATGATCTAAATTATAACATCATAGGATCATATGGTTTATGATGATATGTAAGATGATGTCCCTAGTTTAATTTGGGAAAACCAATTACTTTTACCTAGGAGGTAACTGCTCGTTGATCGTGAGATAGTGAAAACCTAAATTCTTTAAGATTAGATTCTATGGAAGAAATATTTTTATGTTATTATTCATATCCTAATTTACTCTAACATGGAAAATGTTCTTCAATTGAATACATTGTGGGCAGGGATATTCCAACAAATTGGATATAAAATGAATATTTATCTAGATTACTAATCCCTAAGGTTACCATGTTTAGAATTATTGATTTATTATGTTCAGTTACACCTACTCTCTATCCCTACCCTTGGTGGTTTTCCACTCATGGTAGGATGGAACCTAAACTAATAAATAAATAAAATTTTACTCAACTAGATAAGAACTATTGGATTTAAATTGTTAACAAACATGAAACAATTCAGATTCATTAAATGAGACGAGATTAAAATGCAGATTAAAGAAATGTAAATCACAACTTAGTTAAATACTTATATGAAATGTGGGTAAAAATGGATGAAAAATGGGAATGAAGAAGATGGTAAAAAAGGATCCACAACACTTTTATTTAAAACTGAATAATAAAAGTGGAGAATAAATTTAGATTTTAGGGAAGAGGGGGTAATAAAAAACAGGAAGGGAATAAAAAACGTAGAAGTTTTTTGTCTGGATGATCTCTCAAATATCCTGCCTGATTTCATTATTTACAGGAGACACATTATATGATATGTAATGGGATTCCTTTCATGTAATTCTGATCCACGAAATTCTCTATGGATTTTGAATCTTACACATACCTCACACGTATCACACTCAAGAAATAAAGTTTGAATGCATTCATATCATGTATCCAGCTATTGACGACATGTTCTGGCCTTCCATCTATATCTATGGACATATTTCTTATTCAAATTATTCATGCCATGTATTTTCTATTCATGATGTGTATTAGATTCTTCACTTGTAATCATGTTGTCTTGGATCATGACTCAATAGATGTTGTGAAACTCTTTTACACAATGTGTACTTTAGTATCCCGATGTGTAACAGGTAAATTCTACTATTTTTATACATTTCCGCCTTTAAAATATAAGAAGACAAATTTCTATAAAATTAAACACATAACATATGCATTATCAAATAAAAGAAATCAAAATTCATAACTAAATGACAGAAAAAAGTGTATATGATTTTAGATTATCAATTATATACATGATATCCATAATATATTGGGAAATATAAAATAAACAATAATATATAAAACAATCTAGTAAAAAGAATCCTTAAAAACATGTTGACTGATATATTCATCATAACTTATGAAATGTAACCAAAATAAAGATGATATGAAATGCACATTAAGGTTATGTAATGAGAAATAAATGGTGAATCAATAATAATAAATCAAAAGTGAAAGGTAATTAACTATGAACACATGCAATTTAAATACCTAGATATGGAATAAAAAATATGGAAAGGTATGAAACTATAAAAAATTCTATTTAATCTATAAAAAAATAGTGAAATGTGTCCATATATTTTAATATATTAAAACCTCATGGATAATGACATTGATAACTGCAATATATATGATGAAAATGATTAATTATTAGAATCCATGACTAAGAAACCTGAAAATATACACCATCGAGACCTTTCATAAGATGTAATAAAATGTGGGTATAGATATATTTTATTTTTCCAACATATTTGTTTCATAGAAACATGTCAATGCATTGAAGAGAAAAATAATGTTTGGGCCCCACTCATCACTGCATGTCACAATAATTCCTCATATCAATTTAATCAATAAATAATATGACATTTAAATTTTTTTATTTTTTAAATAATATGGTTTTAGAAATATTTCTGTATGGAAGGATAAGTTACCATAATGTTTTTTATGTTGATGAATGGAAATAACATTTAATTATCAATAAATTTCATAAAAGAAAATAATCTTCAAAAACTCTAAAGTGTAACATAACAAATTTAAGCATTTAAATCATAATACCAATGAAAACATAACATTAAATGAAAATTATAATATCATGTGAATAAGTATATTCATTATATATCTTGTAAAAGGTAATTATATACACTATATGTAAGTGAATTAGTGGAAAACCACAAATAAGTCACAATGGAAATTCATTTGAGATGAAATCCCATACCTTGAGTCTGACTTGTGACATGTGTATTTATATTCCTGAATAAAAAACATATTTTAATAATTTACATGATTGAAAACCATTTTAAAGTTTATTATTATTTATACTTCACTTAATACCGTGTTTTATAAACTACCTAAACAATTAAGTTTACTTTTTTATGTTTTGGCCAAATTTAGTTCAAGTGTTTAATACGAAATTTGTAAGTTGACGGTGGTCAATGGAGTCATTATATAAACATCTATAGAATAATAATGATATAATAATTATCATATTTATACATCAAAAAAAAATTTAATACAAATTATTATATACTTATATGAAAAATGGTTCAATGTGACAACCACTAAGATGGTAGGTCGTCCGTATGCATGAGTAACATTTTTATTTTTAAATGACCGCAATGGAAAGAAGGTAAGTGAAATTACCTTTTTCAAAAATTATAATTATATCACAAATAAAATTCTATTAAAATATCTATACTAATATATTGAATTATTTTGATATAAATATAATCCTATCGTGTTGAGGAGGTGGAAGTCCACACGTCCACGATCGACGTTATAACTTTTTAGTGTGTGGAAGGGGTAATAAGAAATATAAATTATAATATTTAAGGAGCAGTAATTATGAAATGAATATAATATATATTGATTTTATATCACATATGAATAATATAATCCTTATTTTATACATTCCATGTATCACATGAATTAATCACATTTATTTAAGGAGGTGGTAGTCCACATTTACACAAATGATGTTATTGTAATTCCACAAAATCAAAACCATATTTGTATATTCTATATAAAATTTAAAAATTAATGAAAAAATTATTAATACCATATGTATCATATATAAATTTTGTTTCCATTATAATACCCAACTGTGAAAGGTGGTGATGTAAAAAATGACATTGTTCTGTGAGGCGGTAGTTCCCCATACAAACAAATGGTAAGTTCGTTACTAATTTAGTGGAAGTGTGGTTAATTGTAAGTTGAAATATTAATACGAAAACATATAAATATATGTACAATACTGAGGTTATTATATAATCATGTAATAAGATGTTTTTAGTGGGTGGAGAATGAAAAAAAACAAAAGTGTTTGAGGGAAGATGTTACCTCTTCTTGGGGCAACGTCTTTCGTTTAGTAATGAAAGGATTATATTTATAGATTTACTCAATAATTAAGACTTATTGGATGAATTTAGGGATTTTTAGAGTTTATTTGTAAAGAAATAGTGAGATTAAAAGGGCCTTATATGTTTTAATATATCACAAGGTTGAGTTTTTTTATAGGGGAGGAGTGACATTTATGTAATTTTTTTAAAGGGAATTCCACGGACATTTTAACAATGAAATATTGATCCATTAGTGGAACACATCATATAAATGGTTGTATAAGGTATAATTATGTCCATACAATATACTTATGACAAGTGTTAAGGTCATTTTCTCACTATAGTTAATGTATCAGTCCCTTATTATGCAAATGATCCTATTAATCTTTGTTATTGATTTTAATAACTTTTAGTGATATTTTTGGATAAAAACTATGTTGAAAATATTTGAAATTATCAATTATGTTAATTAAAAATATGGTGTCCATTATTTCCAATTCCAGTCACAAAATTAGTTGAAAATAATTTAAATTTAATCCCACTAACGGGATGACAAACTATAGTATTAGTGTAAAAATGTTCCAATGTTTGGTCATGTTTTATATCCAATTTAAAAGAAAAATTTATTAAAGTGACCTAAATTGGATTAATTTTTTTAATTGATCTAATTTGACCTTGAAACCAATAAAAACATAATTTAAATTTTATCAAAAATATTGGATTTTATATACGTTATCCATTAAAGGGAGGTAAAAATGTCATTATAAAATTAATCTATTTTTGTACATAATTGGGTTTGTTCTAATCTTATGAATATAGAATAAATTGGTTCAACAGAAAAAATATTTGAATGAATAAATAACATATATATTTCATTAATAACATTGACTATTTTTAATTTACTTAATTTAATTGTATTAAACAACTTTGTGTGCATAAAAATATAAATTTTTGTAGAAACATTCCCTTTATATACAATGTGTTCTTATACTCATTTCTAATTAGTTTTTAACCAAAAAATTATACCTTATAATTTCATAAGTTAGTTAATCCTATCCAAAAAATAAATTTCAAGGACAGGTTTTATCTTATTATATTATATAATAATTACATAATAATATATTAATTTCTAGTAAAACTCATCATAGTGTATAACTCAAACTACCTTACAAATTCATTCTTGTGTGTAACGCAAGCAAACTCAGTGTTTCATGTATTAAAAAATACTGAATATATTTATTTATAATATTAAACATATTTTAATATCTTTGGATTTTACATTCCTTTCTATGCTTGGAATTACAGACAACATAATCTTAATTTTGTGTTTGTATAAAGAAATCCATAAATAAAAATTAAAAAAATTTAAACGAAACATATAAAAAATTATTTGGGTGTTTTATAATCCAAACAGTAAATAAATATAATCCTTGAAATTCAAAATTAATCTCTATAATCAAAGTCCTTATATTTGAATATAATCTACTCATAAAAAAACACACTATAAATTGGGTCAATAATACATCTTATTAGTAATAGAGAAAAAGAAGTACAATGGTCATGTAATTAGTTTCCCTAGTAGGAGAACATAGTTTGGAAATTGAAACATGGATACTGAAGAGAAATATAAAAATAATATTTTTATAGAAAATGAAAGATAACATGTTCAGTTGAATGCTTATAAGCACAAATTTTTAGACAACTATTTTTAAAAGGTTATTGATATCATAAAAATTGATGGCAATATGACACAATGTTGTCCAAAGTAAATTTTTTACTATAGTTGAGTAATTATTTCACTCTCTAAGAATATAATTAAATATATTTTCTATTTCATAAACATAATCAGAATCATTACTATTTCCTTGAACTATTAACACTTCATTTTTTAATATAGTTCATCATTTGTAGATGTAATATGAAAACCTATTAAACCTCTTAAAAATTAATTCTTAATCCATTTCAGAAATAGTTAACTTATCCCAAATAATATTATCCAACACCTAAGAAAGAAGGTCACTTAATTACCCAAATAAACTTATCATTATAAATCAATAAATATGAATTATATAGTTAATCATAAAATTCCTAATTTGTGAACAATTTCATCAAATTTTTTCTGAAAATAGGGTAATACCATGAATTACCATAAATCATTATTGGAAAAATCATTTCATGCTTATTACTCAAGTATAAAATGAGATATTGGATATATTACATAAATCAAAGATTGTTTTGAAATCCATCAGTGATAACATAAACCACATTGTCAAAAAATGATTAATTAGTTATAGGGTAGTCATAACTTTTGAAAATAAATCATTTATTTTTTTAAAATAAATTCTCAACATTTGGAACATTTTACCGCTAATCGTTCCCTCAAACATTCTTCTTCCAAAAAGTTGAACTTGCTACATAATCAGTTTTCTATGTACTGTTCAATATGTGATCTCAAATATTTAATTAAAAATTAATGTATTAAAATCCACATATATTAAATATTTCTTTTTCAGTTCATTAGTAATAAAGTACTCAAATGAAATAATTGTTGAAACTAGACCTAAACACATTAATAATTCCTCTTCTTCAGTGGTTGTAGAATAATCATGACCAAGATCTATCAACCTCTTTTTGGGTATATTCCGTTGATTCATCGAATACGTATTTTTAGTGTTTCACATCTCTAAATAGTGGCAGCATTGAAAATTAATTTTTTTTTCATTCCCATGAAATAACAAACCTGGAGGAATTTTTGTCCACACTTATAACAAACTCTAATTCCCTTCAAGCATGTACCAGTGTGTTTCATTAATCAATTATCACATTAGGGGAGAAAATTTATTTGCTTATTTTGTTTTCACATCCTTTGACCTACCATCCTCCACATTTATTACATTCCTTTGAATCCATAGGACTTGTAATTTTTTTTACCCATCTCATTATTTCTTGGTACTATGTCCTCATATGAAGAGAATTCTTGGGGGCTTATTTCCCATAGAAATATTTTCTTAAGGGAATAAATGATACGACCCTTCTTACTCTTTGGTTCATGTACTTCAGTGAGGTTCATGTTCCTTCAATTAAGAACCCATTTATAAATGGATAAGTTCACTAAATTAGTTCATATCAATATAAAAACTAATTTATTATCCCAAAACTAGTAAAATGACTAACATAAATTTATTTTTCCCATAAATAATATCATAAAAATAAATATGGTTTCTTTGGTAATATATATTCATTAATATCCATTATAGTGGTTTATAAAGAAAATGTGAACTATCCTATGAATATCTATAAGGGGTGTCAACTAAGTGTGTAGTAAAACCCTTTGTCCCACTCCATGATATGCTCGAGTTAGGCCCAACACACCTTATTTGAGCAGTTACCACTTGGTAAATCTATGCCAGAACCACTCCCACTTGTTTTATCTCAAAAGAGATGTATTTATATGAATACTAATGTAACATATACCATTCCAAAATTCTAGGATGTTCTTATATACCTATCATCAAAGTCCATATTAGGGGTATGTTCTATGATATATATTTTTTCTAAATCTTGTTTCTATGGTTGTTTCTAAACATCCTTTGATACCAACTATGACATCCAAACCCTTGAAGACCCAATCTGATGCATTAATTAATTTAATTGGTATTATTATGAGGATTTAAATCCCATAAGACTGAACATTAAAATAGTTTTAGAAATTCATATTACATACATGATACCCATAACACATTTTAAGGTAAAAAATAAAACATATTACAAATAAATCTAATAAACTATATCCTTAAAAACACATTAAACGATCTCTTCATAATAACCTAGGGAATGGAATAAAAATAATGGTAGTCTCAAATTCCCAGTGAGGGTAGTTAAAGTAGATTAAATATTGAATCAATAAGAATAAGTCCATCTATAACGGTAAATAATGAATAAATCATGACATTTAAATAACTGGATAATGTATAATTAGTATAGAATGGTATGAAATGGAAACAAATTCCATTTAGTCAAATAAATTAGAAAGAAATAAATCCATATATTTTATCATATGAAACCCTCATGGATAATAACAATGATGACTATAATTAGATAAAGGAAATGATTTATTATTTTACGTCATGGCAAAGGCACATGAAAACCTATAACAACAATAAAATTTATAGTAGAGTTTAAATCTATGAGTTGGAAACCATTATATTTGGCCATATTATTATTTTTTGATGAGAACATATTGATGCATCGAGGGGCTATATAATGTCGGACCCCCACCCGCCACTACCTGTTCGAAGGATTCTTTATATCAATTTAATAAATAAATAATTTTCTTTTCAAATATCTATATTGAATAAATATTATTGATTTATAAATAATTAATTAGTATAGGATAAGTTTCAACAATGGTTGTTGACATTTATGGATGGAAATACCATTGAAATATCATTAAAGAATTATTGAAAAAAATAATCTTTAAACACTCTAAAGGTTCCCATAAAACTTTGAATAATTTTAAGCATAATCCTCATGAAGAAATAATATCAAATGAAACATAAAATATCACGAGAATATAGATATTAATGTTACAACATATCAAAATGAATTATATACACCATATCAATGTTAATTGGTGCAAAATAAGAAATAAGCCTTAGTGGAATTATAATTAAGACAAAATACCTTATCTTGATTTCAACTTGTGACATGTGTGTTTATATTTGTAAATAACAAAATTATGGTAATTAATTACTTGATTCAATTTTTCTTTGAGTTTACTTATTTTTACATCACATATTACAATTTATTAATACAACTACTTGCACAATTCTGTTTACGTCGGGTATTTTTGACCAAATTCGATTCATGTGTCAAAAAATGATATTGGTAGGTTGAAAATTCTAAAATTGGTCAATATATGAAAATTTATTAAATAATAAAAATGAATTTATTATCATTTTTATGGATCAATTAAACTTTTAAATCTAATTATGAATTATGGTTATGAAAAACCAATGAATATTAAAATCACGAAGATGATAGGCTATACATACACATGAGTAATGTTCCCATTTTTTAATGATAGTTATGTAATGAAGCTAAGTAACAATAAATATTTCTAGAATAATCATTATATCATAAAAAATGATTTATTTATTAATAAATAATTATATATATAATTATTGTGATGTAAAATTAATCATATCATGTCAATGAGGTGGTAGTCCACACATCCACTACTGGCGTTCTCACTTTTTAGTGCGTAAAAAGGGTAATGAAGAAAATAATATATTATATTTACTAAATTTTAAAAAATTATTGAATATAATATTTATTTAATTTATTTTAAATTTTATAATGTATGCTTTTTTATACATTCCATGTAATGCGTGAACGTATCACATAACCTTGAGGAGGATGTAGTCTAGTCTTCTACAGATGATGTTTTCATATTCCAAAAAAATAAAAAGAATAAAGGGATTTTATATATAAAAAATAAATATTAATTAATAAAAAATAAATATATTATATTTCATATATAAATAGTATTCCAATATTAATTCCCAACTATGAAATATGGTAATGGAAAAAAATAACATCGTTTCATCAAACAGTAGTTCATTGGGCATACAAATTGTAATTTTATTACCCATTTGATGGAAGGGGGTTTAAGTGTAGGCCAAAATATTTATATTAAAAAATATCAGTATATTTAGGATACATAGTATATTATTTATGAAATGAATAAGAATATTTTAGGGGGTGAATAATTAAAATAAAACAGAAGTGCTTGAGGAAGGATGCTACCTCTTCCCTGGGTAACTTCTTTTTCGTTACACCAATGGTATTTATTTGAACGATATAATATAAAAGGGATGATTATAGGATTAATGGAGCCATGTTTGGAAAATTTTAAATAATATTTTATGATTAAAAAAGGATTTAGAGGTCTATTTATGTGGGTGGGATGGGTGCATTTTTATAGTGGAGGAGGAGTGGTATTCTACTAAAATTTTGAAAAGGGATGTCAAACAATATTTTTACTATTAACATTGGCTCAAAAAATGGTCCAAATCATTGCAAATGGAGTATCGGGTTCAAATAGGGCCATAAAATATCCTATGGAAAATTTTTTAGGTCATATTGTTCCTTTAAGATTATGGTTTAGTCCATTATTAAGCTAATTTTCCTCTTATTCACTATTTTTAATTTTGATCACATTCACTGAAATTTTTTTTGAGAAATAATTAAGTTTAAATCATTATAAATTATATATTTTTATTATTGAAAATATGGAATTTATGTATAAAAATTAAAATAACTTATGTGGCATAAATTAATTTAAATTTATCCCACAAATGGGATGATAAAGTAGGGTTTTAAAGATAATAAGTTCAAAAGTTTGGTAAGTTTTTATATAATGTCTCAACATAAAATTTACATTAATTACATAATTTATTTAAATTGATGTATATTTTATATAATTTAACATCTAAAACAATAAAAAAATTATGATTATAAATAAATTAAATGAAAAAGTTGTTTTGAATTAAAATTCATAATTTTTATTATTCATTTAAAAATGAAATTTCTCATAAAAATATCAAAAAATCAACATAAGGAATATTTTATTTTCTAATTTTAAAAAGATTATTGTGAAAAATAAAATATATAGAATTTTCAAAAAAAAACATTTATAATAGTTTCACTATAAAAGGTGTTAAAAGTGCCTTTATGAAATTTAGTTTTTTGTACAAAAAATATGGTTTATTCCTATCTTATACCTATAAAATCAATTGAATGAATATAAAAAATATTTTATTAAATAAAGAACATATATATTTAATTAATATCATTATCTATGCTAAATTAATTTAATTTATTAAGTAAAAAAATATTTTTCGAGCATAAAAATAGTTTTTTATAAAAGCATTCTCTTTGTATTCAGTTCATTATTATATTCATTTCAAATTAATTATTATCTAATGAATTATTATTTTTTTCATTTTTTTGTTAATCCTATTCCTACGCATAAATTTAATTGCTAGGTTGTATCTTATTATATTAAATAATAATGTCATACTAATATATTTTCACTTGGTAAAGCCCGGTCTTGTGTGTAATGCAAACTATCAAACAAATTCGTTCTTGCATGTAACTCAATATAACTCAGTGTTTTATGCATTGAAAGATATAGAAAATATTAATTTAAAATATTAAATATATCATAATGTCTTGGGCTATTATCTTCCATTCTTCTCATGGTGTTTCGTGCAACATAATATTAAATTGGGGTTTCGTGTAAAACAATGTAAGAAGAAAAATAAATTTGTTATATTTGAAAAATATTATAATGTATTGGGTTGTTACAGGGTGTCCCATAGGTATGTAAACATATAAAATTTACACCATTCTTATTCATTCACGTAATAGGTGCTTCTAAACATGAGAAGTATTGTATTAAATTATTTTAATATCTGTATATCCCCATGAAACTCTGTATGTCAAAGAGGTTCTTGGGATGATCCTAGGAATATAAAACTCCCACCTTTTCGGGGTAAATTTATACTCTAGTATCCGAGATACTATGACACAAGAAGTGAAACTTATTAATCCAAAAGTTTCACTTCGTGAGCTTAAAATATTACCAATTCTCTACTAGTGTACTGAAAAAATATATCTAGATGTTTGGCTTGGTGGTTTCGATTGTAAGAATATACCAAGATAAATTCCATGAAGAGCAGCACAAATGAATCCAGATAAGGATGAAAAAATAGTTCATCAACACCAATAATACTACGGGAATGTTAATGAGACTATATGAAATTTCCATATATTAATATAGACTATACCAATTATGAAGAACTGTATGAATTATGTGTGTAGGTCGAACATATATCTGGTGAAAATTCAACATCATGTCAATAATCTTAAAGACCCAATATCATCATATAAGATTGAATATATCATCTATCCATAGTAATGGATACCAATTCTTAACTGCCAAATGGTTCAATTCTTGATCACCCACACTTTTCGTAAGGGTTCACTCGACATTTTTCCCCAAAAGGCCAGGAAAACTCTATGGATATGTACCTAGTCATGTAAAATCCTTTTTATTAATTTCCTCTTGATACATATTGATATTTTTCTTCACTATAGTAGCCATAGGGTGATGAGGAATGGATACCGATCAAGCTCATATAACTATCTCTATGAAAATCTCTTCCCCTCTCTCTAGAGGAAAACTAGAAAAGTCTTTATGGAAAATATTCTTGAAACGATCAACCACTAGGGGAAAATATGCCCGATGTAATTCATGATAATCCAGATGTAAACTATTAGTCTATTATATCATATTTCCTAGCATAAGATGAACTGATCCCCCTTGGATTTCATAGACATCCCATCCAACCATTTAAATACAAACTCTTCCAAACAATGATGTTAAAGTCATCATTCGGTGATATAAATCAACATGGGGTTTACAAGAAACATGTTTTTTCATTACTAGTAAGATGTCCCCCTACCATATCAAGGTAAGAAATAACCTATTCAATGTGACACTCAGTAATCTTAAGGGGGAATTCCATTCACTGGTGTACCCCCTTTTTTTGATCTAAAATAGAGTATCCAAGGTAAAAAGACCAACAAAAAATTGAACAATGATTCCAAGGCTCTCCACCATAGTTGTATATTTAAAAATATGTGAATTTCCTCAATCAAAAAGTGTATACACTAACATTTATACTACTATGATTATAACACTCACCGTAGATGGCCTAAAAGTCTTCTCTTTAGATTTAGTGAATAAGTAATATTTTTGGATTGATCCAAGATAATGGGAAATAAACTCAAAACCTGAAGTAGGACAACTCTTCAATCTAGGTACAACTTGTGCCTAGATGCCATTTTCACAACCATCACAATTTACTGAACAAAAATTATTGATGGAACTCTTATGTTGATATAGATCTATGAATCCCACTCCTAAACCTGGTGTTAGGACTAGTCCTATAGAAAAGATTCACATAGGCTATCCCACATCAATATCCACACTTGAACAAGTATCAATCACATTGATTCCACATATTCCCTAATATTCTACATTGATGATGGAAAATAGAGATATCATCACTGACATCCTATATGGTTCTTCCTTCATGAGTTGCCTCAAATAAAAACTTCCTTCTCAATGTTTTTGAATCACATGGGTGAGATAATGAACTACTATACTATACACCCCCAACTTCCCTTAGTATATTCCAAGTAATAAGAACATAATTCATAATCTCATTAATAGTATTCATCATGAAGACATTTACATATGATGGAATGAAATTTCAGATACCTTCCCCGAAGCATCTATCCTTTGATTTCTTATTAGCATGACAAATCTGCATAATATGATATCTGACATTGAAGGATGCTGAATATTATATAATAGTCATCACACCACACTATAGATGCAAAAAAAATTATATCTTTCATCTCTTAGGGTGGCATGAAAAAATAGTCCTATAATATGATTCAGAAATCACCCCTATCCATATCTTATATCCACTCACCCCGATTAAAAATATCCAACCATTTTTTCTACTCTAGAAAAATATAATTTATGATATTCACTATCCTCTTAGGTGGTGTCTCTAAATTCTCTAAAATAATTTTTTTATTCTTAGGCCATATATTTGTAGCCTATGGACCACTATTCTTTAAAAATACTAGAGGATGCTACTATTGGAACACATGTGTCATCTCTTCCATAGAAGGACCATTCATTAGGTCTCAATAAAAATCCTGCATATAGTGTAGAAACCCCTCACATAACATGGTATCAGCACCCATATATGGAAGAAAAAAAAGTTCCACTACTGGATCTATGGGATGATCTGTTGGTAACCTATGGACCAACACCTTAGAAGTGTCTTCTTTTCCACCCTCTTGATACATGACTAGAGGTCTTGGTGGTGGAATTTCCTTGCAATTCCAAGAACACACATTTGAATGAGTTGGTAAAAGCTTGTTCAAATATATAAAAGCATAAGAAATGTTAAATAATTACTATAAAAAATAAAAACCCCTCTTCCTACTCCTAAATCTATGACTTGGTAAAAATAAAAATCCATAAATAGAACTAGATACACTCCCTATATACCACTATAAAGATAGGTTAAGTCCATTTACTCTATTTCATAATCATCATTACATTTAAATTCAAAATTCTTTACATTTTTGTTTAAATGGATGAACCTAATGGATCATTAATTCCTATACATAAGGTACCAAACACCACCTGAACCAATTTTAGGTGTCTAATTAAACAAAAACATTACACATTCCAACCCCTAAAATTGATGGTCCATGGTTCCACATGTCATAATTGACTGCATATTTTGTCTCTTGTAGCCATAGAAGGAAAAAATTAGTTTGTTTATGTTATGAATTCAATATATTGAGTACATTTTTCAATCATTTAAAAATATTTATGAAAATAAAAAATATATAACACACTGGACAAATTATAATGTCATGTAGTCAAGAAATGAACCCTATAAGTCATGGAATAATGCATGACAAGTGAATTCTAGCAGGTTCTTAAAATGATGCATGATCGATTCTTCATTTAACTTATCTCATTAGGCCCATGATAAAAATGAAATTGCTCAATCTTATAAATAGTAACATCACACATCATGTTCATAATACTATGGTGATATAAAACCAATGGTAATATTAAAAATGATGAATAAAAATTTTCTTTTTCTAAAAAATTGGATTCTTCTTGTACGTGGTTTAGCCAGTCCTATGGACATATTATTAGAAAAGTATAATACTTATAAATAAATTTTATATTGTATTTAAATATTAAATAAAGAAAGTAAATGAAACTCCTTGGATTCAAATTTAAACCATATAGACCCAAATTCCACTTTATGGTTCCCCAAACTTGTGGGTCATATAGCCTAAAACAGGCCCCCCAAACACTAGAAGATTCCAAAAAAAAAAGAAAGTACATAGAGTGTGTTTTTGGGGAGAAAATTCCCCCATGTAAGTGTGTAGTAATAAGGAATATGAATAACAATAAATAGAGGAAGAATATATAAAAACTAAACATCAGAGAGAAGATGACCATTTTGAAGACACCGATTACGAACAATATCAAAATAATTTTCGTATAAAAAATAATATTTCATGTATATAATAACTAGGAAAACTGGTATACATGGAATATAGTTCAATACATGTATTAAATGGTATGTAATAATAAAAATCACTATCCACAGATAGAATCGTGCGCCATGCTCTATCTTATGGTCCACTTATCCAAGAAAAAATGTCAACCAACAAACAGTGGGAACTTTCCCATGTTCTTAACTATATCCATGAATAATGTACTGGTAGTGAATGGTGGATTCAATAGGGTGTGAGATAACGCCGATATGGAAACCGACAATATTTTCAATAAAAATAAGTTCTATTTATAAGAAGATAAAAATTGTGAAATGTACCCAATAGTTATAAAAATATTGAATGTAATGTGATACATATAAATTGGTATTGTCCATCCTACCAAGGCTCCCAATAAATAGTAGTCAAGCTCCCATAAACTAGGGATATTTTAAATAAAAAATAAAAAATTCATAAAATCCAGTATAACCATTTTAATTTTATACCCATACATGAGAAATCTATAAAAAATTCCAAAATATCCACAATTGAATTTATATATAATCATGTATATAATATTCATCACAACCACACCATGTAACCAAGGTCATCCACAATGACCATTATCCTTTATCAAAAGTATGATATCATTAAAAGTATGATCCAAAGTGTAGAAGACCATGGCATCCTGGTCGAGTCCCAAAAATATATATATAGAATAATGGTAAAGACATGGGAGGAGTATATTGATCATTTTAATGGACCATGTCCACTGTAAGTCCAAGAAGGAAGAATCAAGGGGTATCAAGGCCCAATGAATCCTATATAATTAATATCGAATAAGTAAATTTTTCGACCCATTCAATATCATAATAGAGACTCATAGAGTAAAAAATTCCATGATTTTATATGGAATTAGTATCCATGGATCACATCTGAGGCATTAAATAATATAATCAAATCATCACATCATTTCATTCACCAATTCGTAATATTTAATATTCATGAATTCATCCAATATTAATCCAAAACTTATATAAAATTCATTTAAAAAATTAAAATATTTAACATCCTATAATCAAATAGAAATAAGGTATAACTATCTCTTAAACAATCATTCAATTCTTATTTAAATGATAAATATTCCCAAAATCAATAGTGAACTCCCACGCACCCAGAAGGTAGGAATTTTATTTTGTAAAATTGAGGGGTCTTCCCATAGGTGACCCAAGTTGAGGGTAAATGAACTCCAACCATAACTTGTTTCAAAAGGGGAAACCAAATAGGTTCTGATTCAATCAATTCGATTTTATAATTACTTTTAGGGTAAAATATAGATTTTATAGTGTGTATAAAAATTAAAAGTAGCTTTATTAGACACCAAACATGCAGTAAATATTATAGACCACCTATCATATACCCACGATATAACATTCATCTAGTATCATCCAAAAATTTTGTCTATATAGGTAAAATAATTAGGAATGGATGAGTACCCTAGAAATAAGGCATTATAACAGTCACCTAAATACCTCCTAATGCTGAAAATAATCTAAAAATGGAGAAATTATAAAAGAGAACTCTCATTCATAGATCCAATTTGATAGACTATAGAAGAAACAAATTCTATACCATGATGATGCACTAAATCATATGTATTGTCTTCCATGGGTGTTTCTTTGCGAGAGATAAGGGAGGGGGTGTGGTTCAATCAAAATAAGTGGATTTACGTCATTACATAAAAAACTATAATATGTAATTTACATGATGTGTAATTTCATTAAATGTCATGTAAGTAATGGGGTCTTCATTCCTACAAAAATCCTGTTACATGACATGATACATTCTGGCTAGACCATTATGTGTGGCGTAATTGATACACAACATGTATTTCAATCACAAGATATGTAATTGTCCTACGGATGAACCACAACCCTTATGTTCCTTTATCTCCAAAAACTAAAAATTTTGAAGAGAACATGGATTTTAGGGTGTAATAAAAAAGATAACATAAACTAGAGGTAAACTGTATATAAAAATATATGTAGATCATCAGAGAACTCGAGATAAAACAAAATCTAAGTATAATCCCCATTTAATCTAGAAATATAATTTGTCTTAATAGAATTATTGATGCATTGGGGGATATTTAATTACAGACCTTAGCTTCCACTCCTTTTCAAAATCTTTTCTCATATATAGTATGATCGATTTAATTCACGATTCAATATTCATTCTCAATAAATATCTGTATTGAATTAGGGATACAAATCTACCAATATTTTCCCATTTATTTTGATAATATTTAATGTAAAAATATTATATAAAAATAAAATATAGTTTATGCCACAATCATATCTGTGGTACAAATAATTTTGGCATTTAAGAGAAATGCAATTTCCATTAAAGAATGATCACAACGAAGTGATTTCCTCAACATAATGTTTTCAATCACTAAATTAATCTACATAATAGAGGTTTCTATCATATAATTTGGAAGAAAGTTTATTGAAATAAAATATTCTCTTTCAGATGAATACCGGAAACATAAATGACATATAAAAATTATATTTCATAATTTATTTTTATTTAAATATCCATCTAAAATTTGTAGATGTATCACGATTTTGTAAAATGGTTACAATGACTGAGAAGATTATTATAACCATATTGGTTAATAAACCATACATGTAATTATTGTTGAATATAAAATTTCTAATAAAGTCAAAATATTCATTTCATGACAATTACAATTTTTATGGAAAATATAATATTTCTTTAATAAATCTGTTGGGTAAAAAATGGACTTTGATAAAACAATTTTGAAAAACATGGACACAAAAGAAAAATATATCTGATATAAAGAGAAAAACATGGTTTTCATTTTAAACATTTATTTTCCTTATCAAATTAACAAAGAGTGTAAAATTTTAAATGAATAATGGAAACTCATTAATTTTTTTTTGGTTATATTAAATTTATTTATGATTACAATAGATTATTCATAATATTCCATCAAAAAAAGTAAATAGAATACCAAAAAAAGTGAAATTGTTAGGTAGATTCTTAACTCTTTGGTAACATTAAAATTATAAAACCTTGATGGAATAAACACATATTGAAACATTCAACACCATTAATAAATAGTTATTCATGTAATATATATCAAAGGGGTACTATATTCACCACATGAAAGTGAATTTATGCATATTAAAAAACATGTGACAATGGAATGAAAGTTGAGATGAGATCTATGACCACTAAATTATCTTTAGATTACTATGATTTCATAATAAAGACAAAATATTTACATTTACTATAATATAATTCAATTTTATAATCCCATGATTGTATTATTTAATGGTAAATTTTCACATTTTTTGGTTTTTGTGGTATTATGAGCTTAATTACAAAAAGATAGTATAATTTAGGATTTTAAGATTTTTATTTTTATTTTTTATTTTGGCCATAAAATTTTCTTCACTAATTTAAATTGTTAAGTTCAATTTTTTTAGTTTCTAAACAACTTGAGGTTCATTACATCCACTGAAAGTGTAATATAAATGAACCTTTTAGAGGCCCAAAATTAGCTCACAAACCCAACCATGAAAACTATGGATGAATGTGGACACTTAATGTTTTTCTAATTTATAAAATTGGGCTATCAAAATGTATCTCATATTAAAAATGGAGATAATAATGGATATATGAAAAAACTATTATAATTTATTCTACATGATATTATTCTTTATTCAAGGTCTTTAATGGAAGTGATGGTGGAGAATTTGAATATGAAGAGAAACTAGGCCCGAATTAACTCATTTGAGTAAATCTGCCATAACTCATCCATACACTAGAAAATAATGATTAAACTTTAAGGGATTTTGAAGGATACATATTATGACTACTTGATAGAAGAATTATTTTACTGATTCTTTAATAAAGTGGGTCCCCCACGAGAAAATCATTTGACATCTAGTTATGGGGGAGAATTCTTCAAACATTTACTATAGAGACCCAAATCCTGACGTACGTAGACATTACTATACTTTTGTAGAATACTTAATACATGAAAAATACAGATTCCCAATGACTATATTAGTTTATTGTCTTTGGAAACTCGAAACATAATCTTCTAATCATGGGGAAAGATCATTAACATCTCCCATAAAGATCTTCCCCTTTGGTTTTCTTACCTAAAACCATTATTTATATCTTGGGGAAAAGAAAACATAAAAATGGGTGAGCAAAAATGCTCAGTAAGGGTAAACATGGAGAAAATAAAACAATACCTAAACATTTTAACGTATGAACGTGAACATAAAACATCAAAATCAGAAGTAATGACATAAATCTTGGTAGTACATAAGGCATAGATTAAAAAAACATTAATAATGATAAAATAGCACGAGGAATAAAACATGTAATAATAGAAAACCATTAAGCACATGATATGACTTCCATAGTAGCCAAGGCATTGTTTCCAAGACCATCATAGTGGATAAAGTCCCTTACTGAATTGAGTTCACTCCTCGTTCTAGTCCTGTATCACTGAACAAGAGAAACTTGTCATTCCAGCCATGTCTATCTCATGAGATATAAAGATTTACCCAATTCATTGGAGGAAGACATAGGTCCCACCCATCTCATAATGAAATCATTCTTATGTGTGCCATAACATAAACATAAATCATTCATCATAACCTATGGAATAAACTGGGTTTCATAAACATCATCCCATCAAAACATAATCCATATAAAAAATGGATATCATTTCATCATAAGAAAAATGAAACCTTGTAAATCATATAGGCATTATACCTAAAACATTCATATATGAAATAATTTCATCATAGATGGAAAATGGTTTTTATAAAACACATGAAATGATTTTTGAGGAAAATATCTTTTCATCTTCAAAATCATTTCATTTTCACAAAATTCCATGAAATTTTAAAATAAAAAAATTTTCTTAAAAATAGTCATGAAATTTTGTAGAGTAAGCTTCATGAAAATAAGGTGTTATAAAACAGTAAAAATCTGTTCATGTTGTATAAGTTAAAAAAACATTCTCCACGTACTTTTAATGAAAAAGTCAAAAAGTACCACGTATGGTAAACAAAAGAAAGATTCCTTCCATAACACAAAGTAAAAGTCAAGATGGGTAAAAATGACTTTAAATATACATGGAAGAATATTAAAGACTTTATGGAATCTTTTTTATGTCCATGGATGAAAAATATTACCCCAGTAAATAATTATGAATAAACAATCCCGGATAAGAACGAGATTGGAATAATTATCCCTTACCTTAGGTCCAATTTCTTCAGTACGTGTACAAAACTCTTGTATAGTGGTTTTAAACATATTATTAACTTGTAACAGAACCATAATAATTTTTATTATATCATATATGATTCACTTATGACTTTATATTACCCGTTATTTTGTCAATTCCGTGTTAAAGTATCATTTTGGGTAAAATCGTTTCATTTATCGAACATGTTTGGACTTGTTGTTCTTGATATTATTACTTATATCCCGATTTACTTAATTCCAGGATGTAAAACATTATTTATATATAACATATATATTATGTATATAAATATATTTGGTAGATCAATAAATGGAATGAAATACACCGTTCATGGAGACCGAAGGCCGTACGTATGCATGAACGTTGTATTCGTTTCCTTAATGAATTGAATGGAATTAAGTAAACGAAACATATATGCACAAAAATAAAGTATCATTATTTTGTCATATCTTTCATGATTATTTATTATATTTACTTTATAATCATTAATGAATGGTTAACATGGAGAATGAATCTCATCGCGTCGTGGAGACGGTAATCCATACGTTCGCACGAGCGATGATATCATTCGCATAATTTTTGATTGGAAATGGAGTTGATGATCTAATATCTCAGAATTATTATGATGTTATAATATCCATATATAGTTATTCATTACACCATTATACCCATCCATGTAAGGTGGTGGTGGAAAAACAGATTACACCACGGCGTGGAGACGGTATTCCGTACCTAGGCACGCGCGGAGATTTTGTTTTCCGTATGATGGATAGAAGGTGAAATAAGGTTGTTTAATATTTATAATAGCATATCAGTATATGAGTGATACTAATGATTTTACTTTATATTGAAACAAATAAATAATAGGATTTATAAGAAAAAAGAATTTTGAATGAATCGGTAGAAGATATTACCTTTTCCTCGACGTGCCTCTTTTAAAATTCCTCTTAGGGAACAAGAGATAGTCTTTTGAGAAGACCAGAACCTTTATGATATAAATAGAGATGTTGAGAAGAGAAATGGTCAAGGTTTGGCAGAGCTTTAAGGCTCAAAATTGTGTGTGGAGGAGAGGGAAGAGGTTCCCTTATATAGGAGAGGGGAGGGGAACTTTTTGGAAACCTTAAACATATTAATTAATAAAAAAATGAAACCCCACTTAAAAACCTCCAAAAACGACTCAATTAGAAGATGATATGAGATAGGGTTTTAATCTCATCAACCAATAAAATTTTGACATGTTTTATGTTAATTCAAAACCTTATCAACTTGATTTATCATTATTTAATCTATTTAATTTTATTTGTGGTAATGAAATTCTAAATTCTAAATTGTTATAATTAAATAATTAAATGTTATAAATTCCTTATAATTGTATACTATATAACCTTTTGAAAATTTATATTTAAATTTAAAATTTTTAAATATATTTTTGACTTTTAAAAAATTTTCTAATATGTTATTTTTATAAAATAACAATAGTGTCAATTTTGAAACTATTCATTTATTTGAATTTAAATAAAATCTACACATAAGATATATTCGAACCAAAATATTTAATAGATTTATAATATGTCATATTCATCTAGAAAAGTTGTGGATCACATTAAATAGTTAATATAATATTTATTTTAATATTTTTAATACCATTTATTTGATATTTCAATCAATAAATTTCTTTCAACATCACTATTGTGTCATCCTTAATGATAATTATATAATCCCTAAAATTTCTAAAGAAATTAACATGATGTAGATAATTTTTTTGGATTTCTGTAGACTATTTATTTTCGATGTTTTATGAAGTTTATCAATAAATTAAAATTATTAGACTTATAAGATATAAGAGAGTGACATGTAGGCACTTTCTTTGGTTTTAATTATAATTATATCATTTTCATGGACAATAGTGCATGAAATGAATCTATTCTGACCCTTAGGTGATATGGGTCGACTTTTAATCATACAATAGAATTTTGGAAGGTGTTAGGGTAATTTTATAATCTAATTTTTACCCTTAATTACCTGATTTACCTTTAATAATAGTAAATAAAAATTACCGTAGTTACTATTCATAATGTCAGAAAAAATAAAAGTAACATATTAACATAATTTGGACACACTGAATAAAAATTTGGAATCCATTTTTCAAAATTCAAAACACAGAAGTTGTAGTAATTAATTTAAAATTAATCCCGTTGTTAAGAAAACAGGTTTTAAAAGTTAAAACTTTGTCAAAGAATGAAATTTTTTTACCTATGAATTCAATATAAAATTAATGACAATGACATGAATTATATTAAATGGTAAAAATATATTATATTTATAATTTAAAACTATTCAATATTATAATTTAACCATATAAATTATCTTGATGAAAAAGTTGTTTTTTATTAAAATTTTGCATATTTTTACTATTCATCAAAATAAGAAACTTATCAGAAAAATATAAAAAAATTATCCAAAGTAAATTTTTATATCCTTATTCCAAAGAAGAATTTTATATTGTCAAATTAAATTAATAGACATGTCAAAAACTATATTTAACATGGGTGCTCCATCAAAAGGCGGCAAAACTGCATTTTTTTGAAAAATACTCATTTTACACAAAAAAATTATTTTGTTCTCATACCATGTTCTATAAAATGTGTAATATGAATTATAATGTCCTAAAATTCAAAATTCAGTTACTAATATTCATAACGGCAAGTTAATTACAATATTATAACAATATATCGTTGTTTAGTGAAACCTAGTATTGCGTACTACACACTCTGTCGAGCAAGGCCGCGATTGCGCGTAATGAAAGATAAGTCAGGACTGCATGTAGTGGAAGATCCCTTTAGTGTTTCATATATCATAATCCAAAATTATTTCATTTATACATTAAATAAAATCTATACTTAATGTTGCGTATAATAATTTCCACAAAACGAACATGAAATTGTGTGTAACACAAGCCAAGAATAGTGTTGCGTATACTACAAGCTAATACGGTGTTACATATAGTACAATATAATCTCGGTGTAGTGCACAATAGAAGAAATAAAAGAAATTAAAAAAGAATATGTCCCATAAAATCTCAGGGTGTTACATTCAACCCCCTTAAAATGAATTTGTCTCTCTAAATTCATCGGGGTTATAAATCTTTTAGTACTTGAAAGTTTCATTCATAGAAACCCACATCGTAAAAATGAATACTAAAACTTAATTTTAAAAAGTGAATTATGAAACATAACGGTTACCAAAATTAACTAATCACTGGGTTTACATGTAGGATAAAATTAGTGAAAATATGGATATGGAAGAGAAATATAACCATCAACTTTTGATGAAGAGGGTTAGAGGAAATGGCGATGAAAAAGACAAAAATCACAAATCCATAAATTTGTGATGATCTAATGTACCATCTGATTCATCGAATATGAGGGTACTGGGACAACATTTTTGGTTTTCAAGATAATTTCCCTAAGGATGAAGAATTAAAAGAATTACATACTTGATTTTGGTAAATCTCACTATTTTTTGTTCCTTGAACAATTTCCACTTCATCTCTTGAAGAAATGAAGTTGAATTTGTCTTCTATGAAGTGTTATCAGATCATGCGATAGAATGATTGGTCATTCCACTTGTCTCAAAAATATGTTTAGAAAAAGTTATATACATGAATCCATATTATGGTGAGATTAACCATATTTGATTCCAAAAATGGACTTATACTTCAACTATCATACTGATTAAAAAAATAAAACTAATTTCTACTAACCAGGGACTTCCTATAGGCCAGTGGTAGGCGATAAAGGCCTATCGCAGTTCGGTTGTGGGTTCGATTCCTGCGTCCTTGTCCGACGCGACGGGTTGTCACCCCTCTTATGGGTTGTCCTTTTTTCTGAAACTATACTATTACAAAATTCCAGAAATAATATAAAAGTTTTCTTGCCTTAAACAATACTATCTGATGTTCAACGTAATGCATTCCAACCATTAGGCTCATCAGAAATACTTCTGTCCAATCTCATAGTATACCAATAACGACTACTAAAAAGGTCATCTACCAAGCATGTGAATACCATCATTTATCCTCCATATATAATAAGTTATATCTTTTTGGTTACATTATAAAATTTTAATTCCTTAATCATGTATTCTCTTGAAAAATGAATACCAATTGACCCTTAGTGAAAACATGAATACCCATTGACCATCAGTGAAAACATGAATGTTGTCAAAATTTAAGTCTTTCCACATACCAAAATCCCAAATTTTCTATACACTCAAACCATGATATCACATTTTCTTTATATTAGTCATGAGATCATTAATAATATCAAAAATATTATTTTCTTCTTAACCATTCATTATGCACATATCAGCTTCTTTCCAAAAATATCTGAATAACCTTTCATGGTTATCGGTACCATTCAACATATACTTTCAAATAATTTAGGAAAAACAATAGTGTAATAATCCTTAGATGTTTCATTATTCTATAGTACCATTAAAATAACTCTTGGTAAACATTCAATCATTCCACTACCTTCTTAAACCATTTACCGAGCTTCATCATTTTATTCCTCAAAACTTCTATCATTTCATATATCATTTGTAGTTTCTTCATCATCATCAACATAAATACTACTCATACGACCATGCTGATTCTCTTGAAGATATTTTCCCTTAGGGTAATGGTTTCATAATGCCCATACATTCCACATTTAAAATATTTAATCGTTGTGGATGTCATAGCAATACCATTATCCTTATACGTTGTGTTATCTAAACCTCTTCCTTTGCTCTTACTGGCTTTGTGTCCTTCTTTTCCACACCCAAAGAATCTTCTAGTTCCTTTTAAATATTCTCCTTGATTCCTCTTCCCATATGATTTACATGAGGGAAATTGAACATTATTTCCTCTATGATCATCATGCAACTCCATCTTTCTCTTATCATCTGAATCAGGAAACTTACCAAATTTGATATTATTGATCATATTATGAGATTGCTGATTAGGCATAATAACAATGTTTTGCCTTCCAAATCCCATTTCGTTTTGATTCTCATGAAGAATATCATTCCATATTCTATCATATTCCCAATTTACATGAATATCCCTCCTTCTAGTAAATTTCTAAAACAAAAAATGAATATTTTGAGAGGCAAAAATCATGATAGGAAAACAACATAACAAAGGGAAGTACTTTCAATCTCTAACATATTATGTTTAATCCTAGGTTATTCATTATTGTTATCATAATTATACAATCGTAACCTATACTTATACATACCTTTAGGGACATCCCTAGACATACCATAGAAATATCTCTAGGGATCTTACTTAATGTTTTCGCATCCTACATTACAAAGGTTGACTAAACCTTCTCTCTGAAACCAACCATAGCGGTCTATAATTATTTATAGTGGAGTAGAATTGATGCCGATTAGAGCACTCCTTGGGAGGATACACCCCCTGAGTGGGACACACCACCATCCCCAGTGGCAGCCATTTTCTCACGAAGCTCTTGGGCGGAGAGCGGTGATTCATCCAACGCTCACAGGTGAGGGTTCCCCAAGATTAGATTCTTTCCAACCTATTTTGCTCTTATACGAACTGTAGAGACCCAAGGCTTGAAATAAATAAACAATACAGTACTTTTTTGGAATACTTAATAGATGAAAAAAACAGATGCCCAAAGGCCATATTAGTTTAGTGTCTTTGGAAACTCGGAACATAATCTTCTAATCATGGTGAAAGATCTTTCACATCTCACATAAAGATCTTCCCCTTTGGTTTTCTTACCTAAACCCTTTCTTTATATCCCAGGGAAAAGAAATCATAAAAAGGGGTGAGCTAAAATTCTCAGTAAGAGTAAACATTGAAAACATAAAAAAATCCCTAAACATTTGAACATAAGAACATGAACATAAAACATCAAAACCACGAGGAATGAAATAAATAATAGTAGTGCATAAGGAAAAGATCAAAAAAAACATTAATCATAATAAAATAGAATGGGGAATAAAACATGTAATTGTGGAAAACCATTAAGCACATGATAGTATTTCCATAGTATCCAAGGCATTGCTGCCAAGACCATCATAGTGGAAAAAGTCCCTTACTAAATCGAGTTCACTTCTCGTTCCAGTCCTGTATCACTGAACCAGATAAACATTACATTCCATCTATGTTTAACTAATTAGATATAAATCTTTACCAAATGAATTAGAGTGAGATATAGGTCCCACCCATCTCATAATGAAATCATTATTACGTGTACCACAACATAAACATAAATCATTCATCATAACCTAAAGAATAAAATGGGTTTCCTAAACATCATCCCATCATTACAGAATCCATATAAAACAGATGGATATCATTTCATCATAAAAAAAGTGAAACCATGTAAATAATAGATACATTATACATGAAACATACACATATGAAATAATGTCATCTTAGATGGAAAATGGTTTTTATAAAACACTTGAAATGAATTCTTGAATAAAATACCCTTTCTTCTTCAAAATAATTTTATTTTCACAAAATGCCATGGAATTTTAAAAGAAATGGATTTTGTTGAAAATAGTCATGAAATCTTGTAGAGTAAGCTTCATGAAAATAAGGTGTTATAAAACCGTAAAAATCCATTCATTCCGTATAAGTTAAAAAAACATTCTCCTTGTACTTTTAACGGAAAAGTCAAAAAGTACCACATATGGTAAACAAAAGAAAGATTCCGTCCATAACACAAAGTAAAAGTCAAGAGGGGTAAAAATG
The DNA here is from genome assembly GCA_963277665.1 of Viscum album. Classification (NCBI taxonomy): domain Eukaryota; kingdom Viridiplantae; phylum Streptophyta; class Magnoliopsida; order Santalales; family Viscaceae; genus Viscum; species Viscum album. The sequence continues at coordinate 630,282,294 of OY728138.1, read as the reverse complement.
ACTTTAAACATAAATGGAATAATATTACACACTTCATGAAAACATTTTAATGGACATGGATTAAAAATATAACCCCAGTAAATACTTACAAATAAACAATCTCGGATAAGAACGAGATTGAAATAATTATCCCTTAACTTAGGGCCAATTTGTTCTGTACGTGTCCGAAACTTCTGTATAGTGGCATTAAACATATTATTAACATGTAAAAGAACCATAATAATATTTATGATATCATATATTATTCACTTATGACTTTATATTACCGGTTCATTTGTCATTTCCATGTTAAGCAGCATTTTGGGTAAAACCGTTTCATTTATCGTATGTGTTTGGACTTGTTGTTCTTGATATTATTACTTATATCGTGATTTAAATAATTCCAGAATTTAAAACATGATTTTTATATAACATATATATTCATAATATAAATATAAATTGTATATCAACAAATGGAATGAAATACACCGTTCATGGAGACGGTAGGCCGTCCATACACATGAACGCTGTATTCATTTCCTTATTGAATTGAATGGAATTAAGTAAATGAAAAATATATGTAAATAAATCCAGTATCATTATTATTTAATATATTTCATTATTATTTATTATATATACTTTATAATCATTCTTTAATGGTTAACATGGAGAATGAATCTCATCGCGTCGGGGAGACAGTAATCCATACATACTCATGAGCGATGATATTGTTCCCATAATTATTGAATGGAATTAGAGTGGATGATATAATATCTTAGAATCAATATTATGTTATAATTACCATATATAGTTATTATTTACACCATTATACCCATCCATGTATCGTGGTGGTGGAAAAACAGATTACACCATGGCGTGGAGACGGTATTCCGTACGTATGCACGCGCGATGATTTCGTTTTCCATAGGATGGATAGAAGGTGAAATAGGCTTGTTTCATATTTATAATAACATATAATTATATAAGTAATATTGATTTTATTACTTTATAATGAAAAAAATAAATTAGAGGATGTAGAAGAAGAAAGAAACTTGAAAGAATCGGTAGAAGAGATTACCTCTTCCTCGACTTGCCTCTTTTAAACATCCTGTAAGGGAACTAGAGTTGGTCTTTTGAGAAGACCAGAACCTCTATGATATAATTAGAGATATTGAGAAGAGAAATGGGTAGGGGTTGGATGAGAATTAAGGTTCAAAATTTTGTGTGAAGAGAGGGAGGAGGTTCCCTTATGTAGGAGAGGAGAGGAGCATTTTTAGAATCCTTAAAAATATTAATTAATAATACAATTAAAACCCACTTAAAGAGTTCCAAAAATGACTTAATTAGAATATAAGATTATATAGGGGTGTAATATCTTCAAAAAAAAAAATTAGACATGTTTTAAGTTTATTTTAAACCTTATCAACATGATTTATCATTATTTAATCTATTTAATTTTATATGTGGTAATAAAAATCAAAAATTTATATTGTTATATATACATTCTTAAACATTGTCAATTTCCCATAATTGAATACTTTATATCCTTTTATACCATATAAATATAAATTTATAATTTTTAAATATTTCGTGATTTTTAAACAATTTTATAATATGTTATTTTTATAAAATAACAATAGTGTCAATTTTGACACTATTCATTTATTTGAATTTAAATAAAATCTGTACAGAGGATATATTCAAACAATAATATTTAATACATTCTTAATATGTCATATTAATATAGAAAACTCTTCTATCATGTTAAATAGTTCATATAATATTTATTTTAATATTTTTGAAACCATTTATTTGATATTTAAATCAATAAAATAATTTCAAAATCACTATTGTGTCATCATTAATGATAATTATTTAATCCATAAAAATTCTAGATAAATTTAAATTATGTATATAATTCAATTATCTTTCTGTATACTATTCATGTTTGATGTTTTATGATGTTTATCTCTATATTAAAATTATTACACTCATAAGATATAAGAGAGTGACATGTTGTCACTTTCTTTGGTTTTAATGATAATTATATCATTTTAATGTTCAATAGTCCATGAAATGAATCTATTCTGACCCTTAAGTGATATGGGTGTACCTTTATTCATTCAATATAATTTTTTCAGGTGTTAGAGTAATTTTATAATCTTATTTTTACCTTTAATGACCCGATTTACCTTTAACTGTAGTAAATAAAAATTACCGTAGTTACTATTCATAAGGTCAAAAAAATAAAGTAACCTATTAACATAATTTGAACCCAATGAATCCAAATATGAAATAAATTTTACAAAATTCAAAACCCATAAGTTGCAGTAATTAATTTAAAATTAATCCTGTTATTTAGAAAACGAGTTTTAAAAGTTAAAACATTGTCAAAGATTAAAATATTTTTACCTATGAATTCAATATAAATATATGCTAATGACATGAATTATATTAAATGGTAAAAATATATTCTCTTTATACTTTTAAACCATTCAATATTATAATTTAACCATATAAATTATCTTGATGAAAAAAGTTATTTTTAATAAAAATTAATCATATTTTTACTATTAATCAAAATAAGAAACATATCACAAAAATATCAAAAATATATCCAAAGTATATTTTTATATCCTGATTTAAAATAAGAATTTTATATTGTAAAATTTAACATATAGACATGTCAAAAATAGATTTAATTTGGGTGCACCATCAAAAGGCGGAAAAACTGCATTTTTTTTAAAAATACTCATTTTACCCGAAAAAATTATTTTGTTCTCATAACATGTTCTATAAAATGTTTAAGATGAATTATAATGTCATAAAATTAAAAATTTAGTCACTATTATTCATAACAGCTATTTCATAATAATATTATATCAATATATTGTTGTTTAGTGAAACCAGGTATTGCGTACTACACACGCTATCGAGGAAGGTCGTGATTGCGTGTAATGCACGACAAGTCAGGACTGCGTGTAATGAAATCTACCTTTGGTGTTACATTTAACATAATCAATATGTATTTAATTTATACATTATACAAAACCTATACTTAATGTTGTGTAGAATAATTTCCACAAAACAAACTTGAAATTGTGTGTAACATGAGCCAAGAATAGTGTTGCGTATACTGCAGGAAAATACGGTGTTGTGTATAGTAAAAGATAATATTGGTGTAGTGTAAAATATAAGTCATAAAATAAATTAAAAAAGAATTTATCTTATAAAATATCAGGGTGTTACATTTACCCTATAAATATGTGTCTCGCATTCCTTACAAAATTATTTACAGTTTTTGGGGTAAAGGTTTAGTTTTATTTCATTAATTGTTCTTTATATTTTAATATATAATAGTTTAGTATTATTATTCAATCATTTTCTTATTAGATTTTATTATTTTATGTATTCTCTCACCACTGTTCCCTTATCTACTCCAATAAAAAATGTGAACAGACATCGATGCTTGTTCAATGGAGGGACTAGTGTTTTGATAATGTTTTTTGTACTTACACTTCCTATATGTTGATTCAATTCATTGAATTTATATGGTGCTTAAATTGATTATGATTATCATTCACCCCATATTATCTTCTATCACATTCTTCTTTTCATTTACCATTTGCTTTCCCTCCACTCCCTATATCATGTATACAGTGGAGCATGGCTTGGGTAGTGATGGTCAGAGAGGAAGACTAACGACAAATTTTTAGAATATATTACCCCATATTAAGAGATATTATTATGCGGTGATGACATTTAAAACAATAATTTGAGGTGTGATAGGTCCTGATCCCCTCATTGAGTTGAACATTGAGAACAATTTTTAATAAAAATTTCGATAACCACAACCTCCTAAGAACAAATTCCTTCCTAATTTCTATCTAACATCATTATGTATTACATTAAATATATATATATATATATATATGTTATTTTATATTTTATTAAATTTAAATCCCCCTCAGTAATATTAATTTAATAGTACAATATTATTTAGTATACAATAGCTATTGTAGGAAAAGAGGGCATGTGAGTGTCCTCCTTGGGATATCGACCCTGGTGTTCACATTATAATTCATAATTAGGAAAATAAAATATTAAATTAGGTGAAATAAAAAATCCCCATAATCAAATTGGATCCATTTCTATGGAGTTAATGTTCTTACACATACTGTTTTCCAAAAAACCGTAACAATTATAAATTTTCAAAAAAAATCTTCGTTGAATATTTTTGTAGGTAAAAATGAATTATTTTTTGGGATTTTTTGTATTTTTCCATGGTGTTGATCTATGTTTAAAGGGTGATTTTTTAATGAAACAAGGTGAATAAAACCATATATTCATGGTGGAACTGATAAAGAAATTAAAAAACCATTAAACCTCCGTATAAGAATCCAATATCAAGTGGTCGGACTACAAACTCAAAGGAAATTGATCTAGAAGAGGAAAATATTCTTCCACCGACATATGAAGATGAAGAACCGAAGTAAGATATGATGATGATACATATTTATATAATATTATATCCTTTTCCATTTCATAAATATTTCGTAAACATGTCATTCCTGCTGATACAATCATAGGGAACCAACACGATTCTATAGAAAATTTGTCAGATTTTGTTTATGACAAAAGATATGTGATCCTTTGGTATTTTTTAAATAAGAATAATTCATTATATACCTATCTATATCTATGGAAGAGGATAAAAGATTCCCTTCTAAGATATAATTCCCAATGGCCTTGCAGGAAGAGATCATGTTTCAAGATGACCAATATGAGGGGGAATATTTTTTTTGATATTTCATTTTATAATCTTATCCATGTGGAATTATTTTTTGACTCCCCCTTTTCTATATTTATTAAAATAACATCTCATATATCGTCCCTAGAATTTTATATTGAAGATTAAACACAATTAGTTTTAGTAAATAAATATGAATCATTCTTTACCTTCCCCTATCATCCAAGATGTACCATATTCAAAAGGAGGTGGAGATTTTGTTCTTTGTTCACGGGTTCTTCTAAGAATTTTTTTGGATAAAGACAAATCTAAGATAGTATCTACGGTGGTTTATGGGAAATAAATTATATCCACCATAAAATTTCGGGTAATCTACTTCAATTACCTATCTAGGTGAAACGAAATCTACAAACCCACATGAGGGGGGGGGGGGGTCCAAACCATGTTCTATCTTATTTTACCATCCACTTTATTTTTTATTATTTATCTTATGATTCAATTTATTTAATACCTTATAGGTTTAGTGGAAGTAGATACGAGCTTAAATAATTCAATCCACTAGAAAAAAATATCTAGGTTTTATCTTTAATTGTCTTTATTTTTATCTTCCATTTCTTTTGTTTTGTTGAGCTGGAATGAATGGTTTTCAAATTTAAGTGCAGGGGGACTCAACCATATTAGATGTCTTTTTCTTTTCTTTTTTTTCATATTTTTTGGATTATTATTGTTTAGTGAATTTTAGTATCATTTTTGACACCTGAATTGATTTTTATAAAATTGACATGTTTTTTTTTGTAAAAATAGATTTTAAAGGATTATTATCATGGAATCATTTTCCTTGAATTTTTATTTGGAGAATTATTAGGAGTTTGAATGATTTTTGATGTCTATTACCATGAAACACAGAATTAAATTATATTTCTAGTCTTGCGAGTAGTGTTAAACCATTTTTAATTTTTCTTTCAAATACCAACACATTCTTGAGAGAAATTATGATTTTTTGTTAAAACCATAACTTGTGATTTTTCTCTTTCAAGGATTTGAATTTCATGGAATTTATTTGATACGATTAACAAACTTATTGGGATAGGGTCATTTTATCATGATACCCACCCATACATATATAATTTTTAAGAAATTATATTATGAAAACTTTTTAGAGGTGTTATCTACATTACAATGTGATTTTTCCTTACCAACTCAAAGTCTTGGGTTTTAGGCTAGGTTATTTCATGATTATGTAAGGGAGAAGGGACTTTTATGTGCATTATTTGGGCTGTGTTTCATTTTTGGTTCATGGGAGTTGTGTTTAAATATTTTAGGTAGTGGATAGTGTGATGATTGGGATTGAGCCCACATTTTATTGTGCATTTTTTTTTCATATTGGTCTCCCTCAAAAAACATAAAAATTGAAAAAATTGAAAAAATAAAAAATAGAGATGAGCATAAATTAATCATTTTACATTATTTTATAAATCATGTTCCTCTCTAAAATAATGGGAAATATTTTTCATTTATTAATTGTATTAATTTTTCAACTCATTCTCTATGAGGAAAAAAAGGAAAAAGGAAAATAATTTTATAAATTTTTGGAGATATATGAAAAAGAGAAAAAAATAATAAGTGGGGAACATGGATGATATCATATATTTTAATCACTGCTTGACTCATTCCCCATGTTAGTAAAAAAGGAATGGTATAATTTTCCACATTTTCAAGGGGATTTGTGTGAGGATCATCCTATGTTTTCCCATGAATATTTATGCAATATATTTAAGAGTCCGACCTACTCCTTGTAGTCTAAAAGTTTTAAATCATTTTACCACCAACACTATTAAACATTATTAACCTAAATAAAGAACTCATGATTAAAAATTTTATCATGAATTTTATAGTGGATAAATGATAATTTTCATAAGATTAAGGTGATACATGAATTTTCCAGTTATGAGAATAACTCTAGATTTAATTTCTATTGAGTGAGGATTGACACAAAATTCAATGTGTGGTAGGTTTTGATTAGTTCATTTATTGATATTGAAGTTGAATGAATTTTAATGTTAGTAATGGAAATTTGTGGTAATAATTTTTTAAAATATGAGGCATGATGAAATTCTATTTTCTTAACATCATTATGGTTTTCTCATTTTCTTATTATTGTGTGAATATTGATTTGAATATATGATGGCTTCTCATGAGTCTAGTACCTAAGTGTTGGGGAGTGATGAAGCTAACATTTCCACATTTTTATACTAAAACTAAATGTATATAATCCAAAAATATTATTATTTTACAGGAAATTGTCACATTGATAGGGTTTTTTAGTATTCAGATACTAATTTCTAAAAATGGCATCATTTTAGATTCTAACAGTATTAATGTTTTTAAGTATTTCGACCATAAATTTTTACTAACTAGTTGAATATATGAAATTTATTTATTTAGGTTTCCAAAAAACATTAGATTATTTCCTTACGTATGAATCCAAATATCAATTAATCATTTGGATGCCCAAAAGCTGCTAAGAACCCTGTCCTCCAAAATTGTGCATATATATGAAATCCTTTAAAGATGAGCTTATATATAGATTTGGGATTGGCCAATGGATCTAAAATTTAGAAAGAAGATAGTAAGGGAGTTTGGGAATAAATTTTATATTGGATTCCATCTGATATTTGGCCCTCTTAAAGGTATTCAATGCATGAGAAAGTGGAGAATTTGAATATAAAGAGTCACCTAGACAGAGTTTTATTTTATTAGTAAATATTCCATAACTCATCCATCGAGAGTACAATAAGGCAGACATATTAATGGATATTAAATTGGAAAAATTATAAATAAATTACAAAAGACACCATTCTCAAATTATACCATTTAATGGGTCGTACATGAGGAGAAATTTTGATATCTAATTTTGAGTGATAATTATTTACCCATTTTCCCAATAAATATGTATCTCACCTTCTACACTAATGAAACAAAATTTTTAGGGTGTTAGGGGTTAATTTGTTTCTATAATTGTTCATTATATTTTAATATATAGATATTTGTTTATTCTTTTTCATCATTCATCACCTTCATTGATTTTTGTTATTTTATGTGTTCTCAAACTATTGTTCCCTTCTTAAATCCAATAAAAATGGATAACTAACATCGATGATAATTCAAGGGAGGGACTGTATGTTTAAATTAGATTATTGTGAATGAAATTGTTATTTTAATTAAATTATGAGAATTTTGGTGGTGGTTAAATTGATTACGGTGAGTAGTCTTCTCATCTTCACATCCATTAGATTATTGTTCTCATTAAAAGTTCTTCCTTCCCTTTACTAACCAATTCAAACATATGGGTGAGTATGGATTGGGGAGTGATTAATGGATAAGGGGATTCCTAAATGACGTTCATAAGTGAACTAACCAATATGTATAGGATTCATTATATTGTTAATGTTGTTTCAAATGAGAAGGTGAAGTGTGACATGTCGTTATCACCTCATTGAGTTGAATGTTGAGAATATTTTTTCATTATGATTTCAATCACTATGACCTACAAAGAACAATTTCCTTCTTTATTTTTATCTAACATCATTTCTAACTTCATTGAATATATATATATATATATACAGAGTATTTTGTAATTTATATATTTAAAGTACCCACATATATGTTTTTTAATAGTATTATTTCCATTAGAATATAATTATAATAATATGAAAACAATAATTGTGAGTGGCCTCCTCAAGTGATCGATAATAGTGTCCACACTATAATCCACACATAGTTAAATAAAATATTGTCTAGGGTAAAATGAATAAATCTATATCAATATTTAACATCCAATGTAATGGTTTTAAGAATTTAATTTATTGATTCAAGAACTATATTAATATTCATAATATCATATATGATCTTCTTATAATATCAAACCACATATTCATAAATAATAATTTTTTACTACTATTGATTCTAGTGTATATTACATTATTTTATCAGATATGTTTTTTCAGAAAAGATGTGGTTATTGTACATACGATATAGATAACTCATATGAAAATTATAATAATGTTATAAATATAATATTTACTCATTAGAAACAGTTTTATAACTATTATTTAAATTTATACCTTGATGATGGATCACATTGCTTCATAGAGAAGATATATCGTATGTACGCATGAGAGATGATATAATTTATTTAGTGTGATAAATGGTAATGAATTTGTTGGTATCATAATTTTAATTAATTAATTTAGTGTCATATATATCATATATATTCCTTATTTTTATCATTATAAAAATCGATATAATTTGTTTATGTAATGAAAATTACATTGGTTCATGAGGTGGTAGCCCACCATACACATGGGGGTGAATTTATTTATCATATGATGGAGAATGAGATGGATACATATTATGACATCAAAATATTGACAACTAAGTATATGAGATATAACATTGTTATTATTTTGAACATGTTAACACATAATTTTACAGTTTTCAAAGAAGAATGAAAATGGAAAGGATTTATTAATAAAATATCATTCTTTTAAAGAAACCCCATTTGGATATCTTCTTAAGGATCATTTGGTTGTTCTTTTAGGAATAGAAAAAACTAGAGAATTTATTTTTGGATTTTTGGATGGTTTTTTTCTGTTTTTTTCTAGAAATATGGATTGATTTCTATAAAAAGAGAGAGAAGTGAGTTCCCTTTTGTTATTCTAGAGGATGACAAACATTAAATTTTTGATAAGAATAAATCATTACAATGTTTAAAAAAAGGAAAATTATGGAAACATAGATGTGATACGGTTAAAATATATCCATATAGTTGTGATTATAAATGCTTTTAGGTTATTTTATCCCAGATCTATATATATAAAAACATGACAAACAAATTATTATTTTAACCATGGTGATTAATTTTTGATGTTATTAGTATTCATTATGGAAAAGAATTATGTTCAAATTATTGTATAATATTTATTATTTTAATTCAAAATAAGAATTTGTTTTACCAATTTCAAATCATATAATCGATAGGATTTAATTTAAAATTAATACCACTAATGTGATGAAAAAATATGGTTTTTCAAACAAAAAGTTTTCAAAAGTATAAATAGTTTTCATATAAAAATTGAAATTTATTATTTATTCCTATTAACAAAATTGGATTTATTATAATAAAATTGAAATAATTTTACATTTAAAATAATTTTGAGACAAAATATATCAATAAAATGAATTATATAGTAAGGGGTTGTTTATAAAAATCATTATTTTCACTATTCATCAATAAAATTAACCTTTCCAAAAATAGTTAAAAAAGTTAATCTAAGATAATTTTGATATGAAATTTTCTAAAAATTAAGATAATTTTATCCATTAAATTTTATAAATGCGGTAAAAATAAATTTTATCTGACTGATGAAAAAAATGATTAAACCATGTTTTAGAAAAAATTCTGGTTATTGGAAAAACAATTTTCTCCATTTTAATGTTTTTTATTTTTATTTATATTTAATTGATAAGTAATTAATATTATTTAAACATGTAAAATCCTTATATTATTATAATTTTTTTATTTCACTTATGGTATTATTAATAATGTTACACTATTTTACGGTTTTATTAGGCTATTTTCTGTATGTACCATAATCTATCAATGAGATCGAATTTATTTAAAAGTAAATACAAAATAATTTCCTATGGTGTTTTGTAATGTTTTAAATAAAATTATACCTAATAGTTTGTTCATAATTTTTAATACTTACCGAAGTTCAAATGAGAAGTTGGTATGAAAATTTGACTTTATAAGGGATTGTATTCAATGAATGAAGTACTAAATATTACTTTCTAAACATTATTGTTGTAGATAAAAATAATATTAATGGAATTTTATGGTTTCCTCAAGACCCGAGACTCCTTAGAATGGTATATGTAATATAATCAAAATTGGTGAAAATAATCTATCATGTAGTGGATATAATATTATTGGATAGTATTTTTATGTAATGAATATTTATTCCTAGATTACTCAATTGAATTTAGTTCCATGATAATAATAGAAATATTTTTTATCTGTATCCATTAAAAAATATATATTTTCATAAAAAAAGAAATACTAAAAAATGCATATCTATTTTCACATGGTAGGTAGTCCTTAAAGATAAAAAATTCCTATATATCTATAATAAGACACACCAAAAAATGAAAAATATGGAATTAATAGTTATAAATTGAATGATATTAGATCAAAATAATATAATTATTTATCCTCTTTATATCAAGAATACCAATTAATGTTATATATTCATTATATAAATATATAATAACAATTAAACTTAATAATTTGAAAGGTGAAATGCTGAGTTAGTCTCATACTATAATCCACTAAAAACCTATAAGAGAATATAAAAAACAATATAAACACTTTTTTGAATACAACTTATAAAAACATAGTTAAAGAAAATATGTAATTTTTTGGAAACCCTTATGGGTAGGAATTTTTTACAATACAAAGACATTAAGTGAAATATTTCACCCAAAAAAAGATAGGTAATGTATTTTGTGTGATTTTAACCACCACGTTATCTTCTATAAGATGTGATTTAGTTTTCATTTCATAGAGAGAACCCCCGAAAAAGGATCAAGTTATATAACACCTTTTAAATGATGTGTAAATTTAGTTTTTTTGGGTTAGAGGACTATATATGGAGCCTCCTATTCAATTGGTTTCACAATAGGAAATCCCACAATGCCCATGTAGTTTTCTACTAATATTGGATTTTCTAGTAATTATTTAATATTCTTCATCATTTAGTTCCATCTCAATGATTTCTTCCACCCATAATTAATTATACATCACATATTCTACAATTATTCCTTCAACTCTAACCGCATATTCTTCAATGTATATTTCTTAGAAAATTATGGAGACTTTTGTATAGGTGGAGTTATTTTATTGAAAGTATTAGTAAAATTAGAAAAAAAAATCATATTTAATATAGGTGTAATTTTTTTTGATGTTAACCCTTATTTGTGTTGTGTTTTTTGAATTTTTACAAATTGACATCCCAAATAATCAAATAATTTACTTCCAAAACCTTTTCCTTATCCATACTATCTTCTTAATGATCTTATTTATAAAATAGGGATATAAATTGATCATCTGGTTCTGAATAATTAGTACAATGGCAGTGAAAATATATTTCCACCTATGAATAATCAAGTAAAACACAATCTAATGAATGTTAAACTCCATTAAGGGGTATGTAAAGGATCTTAAATATTTTTGGATCTCATATGGATTTATTAATTAATGTTATGGGACAGAAATATTTTCAATGTTTACAATTTCCTCCTCTGTGTCTAATCTAGTAACAAACCATAGAATTTATTATTTATTTATTTCTCCAACTTTTTATAATTCTTATAGTGAAAATTTTTCTATGAGTTCATGGATATTATTGGTCAAATGAGAAAACATTTCCTCCATCGGGACCATTTATAATATTCACCCCTTCAATTGTTTATCTAACTAAAATTCATTAGTTTGTATGGCCTATATGAGCTCCGATATTGATTCTATATTAGTTTAATGGTGTGGTGGAATTGGAAGTGGTTGATGGAATTATTCATTGAAATAATAACAATCTCTATATCGTCCACTACTATACACCAGTGGTTACCAATTCTTATGCCCATGAGTCGTTTTCCCCAGGTTAATGTGGGAAGATATATTTTTCAATTTAAAATTAATTTTCTATGATTGAATCACTAAATTTAGTACTGATTTTTTCAATATCTCTAAACTTGACCTAAATATAGATTTCCATTAAAGAATCCTAATGCTGAATTTTTTATCAAGGATTAAATAATAGAATGAAGGAAATAAATAAAATGTTTGAATATAGAATGAAATAATAAATTAATTAAAAATATGAAAAATACACTTATTGTGAGGATTGGACAATTTAAATCATCAGAATTTTAATTATATCAATACTTATAGTGATAATTTGTAAAATTATAATTACACTATATATATACCTAGGGATATAAAAATAGGATTGTCTAAAAAATAGAAAATAGGAAACACCAAATATTTGACACTTATTGGTATTTTTGAGTGTTTTTAATAAATAATTAAAACATGGTAACCTGAAAGGTGTTTTTTTAAATCATTGGAAATGAAACATGTAAATAAATAGATAATGATCCATAAGTATGTGATAATCCATTATGTTCAGCTAATGGGTCCTTTCTTGGTCTTTCTTAGGTTTCCTCAATATATTAAACATCCCTCTCAATACAATTCCAATAATACATTCCTCTAATTGAGGTATGATACTCACTATATGTGAGAGACCTATAAAATATATGAAGTCTATTTCCGTATAATACTTTGGAAATGATAACTAATATACTAAGGCATCCATCTACCAATATCTAAACTCATACTATTCCATAAATAATATTGCTAAACCAGTTCTATCATGTATAATATGATTCAAATAATTTAAGTGGGAAGAATTTTTTGAAAAAAATTCGTTTTGTATAAGCATGAGAAGAGAAATTAACAATAATGGAATCCTTTCCTCACAAACCTAGAATAACAGATGAATGAGAGGAAACTAAATAATATATATATAAACAATTTATAAGGCATAACGACGTCATGAGCCTCCCTAAGGATCAACTATTGGGTTAGTTCCCAAAGAACAATGGGATAAATAATCAAGAAGGAATGAAATATAAGAAGATGAGAATTGAAACATTGCACATAGTAAAATAAAATATAATAATTAAAAAATATCATCATCTGAAGTTCCAATATATTGAACGAATCCCATTTTCATACACACCATATACAATTTGACACAATGAAATTCAAAAAACAATTGAATAAAATATTGTAACAATGTATAATCCACATACTTCCATTTTTTTATCTAAATGATTTAGAAATAATTTTAGTTTAAAAAATTTTTATGAAAGAAACACCCTAAACCTCCTACCATTTCCTTAATTTTTTAGATTAAATCTTTCTTCCATAGTTATTTACTAAATTATAAAACATAATTGAATTTAGAACTTTGATATTAACTTGATTAAAAAGAGTTCTCTGTAAATATTGTTTAATATCAAAAAATATTATTTTTTATATTTAAAATTACATGGGGTAGGTGGATTAGTGAAAAAGTGTTATAAAATGCATGTGACATCACATTGGATTCACATTATATTGGCCTTGGGATAATGTTTTATAAATTAATCAAAATGCATGAGAAATAATATAATCTTACACAAATATTGAACTCCTTCATTCAATATGTCATTTTTCCTACAAAATCGGAGTTGATCCTAGCGTAGGGAATTCAATCACATATGAAAAATGGGGTGGTTCAACTAATATAAGTAGTTATATAATTTATTCTAATATGAAATCCCTAGTTATTATTAAATGAGTGCTTGGATTCTTTCGTCTTATACTCGGTTTACATATTCATGTTTAATTATTTTTTTATATTTTATTTGGAATATTAATTGGACATGTGTGGATTTTAATTTAATTTGAGTCGTTTTGTGGCCTAGTTCAAATTATGTGAGCTTTTAGTGTAGGGATATATCATGATTTAAGTCATTTGGTATCTGAATCAGTCCAAATCATCACCTTCCCCTTATATTTTAATTTAATAAAACACTTATATCACACTACATTATTCCAACACATTTTCTTATGTGATAATTTAATGAAATTAATCTTATTGACTCATTAATTCAATGTATGCATTTGAATTTTTCATTTAATATCAAGATACCACAAAAAATATGTTTTTATCATTTGTATCCTCATTTAAATATTCCACAACCCATTATATTTCAAAATAATTCCCACACAACTATCATTTATAATAGAAAACAAGAAAACTCTTAATATATTTTTTATCCAACACAATTCATTCAAAAAAAAAAATAAATAATACTTGAAAAAAATTAAGATGAATTAAAAAAACTCCAAAATTGAAAAAGGAATTAAATGTATGGTTTTTTAAAATTTATCAAAGAAATAATGTAATCAGTATAAATATTAGTTTAATCTATTTCTATAGAAAATATCTATATTTTTCAAATGTATCATAAATTTAATAATTACCATTAAATAATGAAAATATGGGAGAATTTAAGATATAAAAATCAGAAAAAAATATAATTTAATTCATTTATCTAAACCTTTTATCATGAGTTGGGCATTTATTGAATCCATTATAGATGAGAATGAGGTATAACCCATAAAACCCATTTTGATGTTGTCACAAACCATCCAGGGTCGCCCCGAATCGGGCACCCAAACCGATCCATGGCATTTCCTAAAGTACATTCATGGTTCCCAAAGGCTGGAAACTATTACCAGGAATCATTTTAGTAGACATGGTAATGGGTTTTCCCAAATATAATCAAGAACTAAGTAGAAAAAAGAAATCGACCTCTTAACATACAGTTATATTAAATTGAACTTAACACTATTTATAAAAGAATCCTAATGTACAACTAAACAATAAAACCATACAAAAAATCCTGGAAACTAAACTAACAACATGTGACCCTACTAGTCAGTCTCCAAAACAACAAATATAATTTCCCAAAGTGACTGAACTCAAGATGAAACTTATACAAGGGATAAAAAGGGAGAAAACTATATCTGTGAGTATTAAGACTATACAAGATAGCCCGATATTATATTACCAATGAAAAAATTAAAATAAAAGAAACATCAGTTTCATGTTTGAGATATAATATATAAAAATATGTTTTTCAAATGAGGTTCCATGAAAAAAAATTACCAGGCAAAAACTTTCATGTTTTATAAACAAGAATGCTAGTAACTATTTTTCGAAGAGGTGAAACTTAAAAATGAAAATAGTTTTCAAGAGGGATGCTTTAAATAATGTAAAATTTTAAATAAATGCACAATATTTTGAATTTAATATCTATATACACCATATTCTGAAGGTGACTACAAAATATCTAATAAGCACAAGCCACGGGAACACCCTTAGTCATTAGTTCATTGTGGGCCCCAGGTACCTTGTATCTCAGTGTAAAACTAACAATAAAAATATACCCTGTCAGGAGTTATTGTTAAGAGAATCATACATAACCTAGTGGTTCCGAACATCATCATTATCTTAGTTTAGTTGGTGTTGTCTTCATCAAACATTCTACGTGAAACAGGGACAAAACACCTCCGGATAACTAGCAGACTAGTACACATATGCCCACCTAGATAACTAAATTTTCCATTTTTGTGCTCAAACAAGTAAAATATATATATAATAACATTTTATAATTAATAATACATTTAAAATTCTTATAAACATCTATCATGGAACTCACATGCCTCACATTTCTTTCACGGATCAATAAACCACAAAAAATTTCATAAAACAATTTAAAGAAGTATAACAAGGACTTGCACCAAAAAGCCATTCAAAAATGATATTTTAAGGGAAAAAACCCACCAATATCATATCAAAATAGATTGTTCTTACCCAAAACCATATAATAAATCTATTTCATGGACCATAAAATTGAATGAAATGATACAGCACGAAAAATACACGGAAACAGTTTTTATAGGAAAAATGCCAGAAGAGCCTTAAGTATTTCAAAAAACATCCATTTTCCAAAGGTAAAAATTTAACATTCAATAAATATGTATATAAACCAAATTTTCATTACAAAAACACATTCATAAATCCTTTAAAACATTCAGGTTACACATCCAAAGCATGACCATTTTTATTGTGATACCAAATGGGTCATTTTCCGGCGACTCGAGCCAAAACATGTTTACCACAAAAAACACATTGGGTTATAAAACCAGAAATAATTTTTATATCCCTAAAAGAATCCTAAAATAACATTTTTGATTCTAAAAATATATTTATAAATCCAAAAAATAATTTTAATGTTCACTAAACACATAAAATCCAACCAAGGAATTTATTGAACACATGACATGCACTTTTAAACAAAAAACTTATTTTACAAATTTGAAAAGGGATAAAATAACATTTTCATGCCATAAATTTATTCAACATACTAAACCATGATAAAAATACAGTAAACCAGGTTCATAAGTGAATAGAAAATTTATGTAAGCAAGCAATGTACGCGTTTATAACAAAACAAGACTACTTTTCACAAAACATGGTGTAAATAACCATTTTTGCAAACCATGCAAATTATCCAAAGGATTAAAAGAAATATATAACATATATATCAGGTGTTAATAATATAAAATGATGAAACATAAATGATAATGTCATGTTCAAGGGATATCATACCTCAAAAACCATGGAGAGAAGGAACCACACAACTGATATCACCTAATGCGGATCCCTACAATCCAGATCTATGAATACTAGCCCTAAAAAAACCAAAACTGCATAAAACATAATGGGTTAAAATAACACTTGGTTGTACATGACTAGGGGAGAGAGGGAATCCAAAATAAAGTGTAAGGAGAAGGAAGAGGGAGGAGAAAAGAGAAGAAATCTCACATTGGGAACTAGAGAACTGTTCATCATCCCTTAGATATAAACCCATAGTGGAAAGGTAATGGATCATAACATCTTGGAGAGTCTGCTTAGGTATGGATGAACAAAAGAATTAATATTTTGGGAAAAAAGGGAAAAAATTAATGATTCATAAAAGAAACAAGTTACCCTTCCAAATCTTGATGATTTGAGAAGACTACAAAAATTTAGCCATAATATATGACTAATATGAGATACATAGAGGGAACAAGGAATATTAGGGTTTACCTAAGGTTCTTGGTCTCAAGTGAGAATTTTAATCATATAAAAATATTAAAAAATGAATAATTTATAAAAGAAACAATTAATTTTTTTTAAAACAGGAAATTGGTTCATGGGATATCCCAATACCTGATACATAACCCAAATCCACCATGATTTTGAATTCATAATGATGTAAAAATGGAAATCGTGATGTGAATATGTCAAGGGAGGCTAATTGGGATGTGCAATTAGTGAAAAATTTGAAAAATGAAGGAGTTATAAAAGAAAAAAAAATTTGTTTTGAAATCTGGAAATGAGATCACAGTTGACCCAAATCTTAATGTAACCCACCCTTTCTCCCAAAACTCCCAAACAAGCTATTGGGAACCCATGGATGGAATATTGGAAATATGTGGATGTTAAAAAATCACAATTCATTATACCAAGAACACACGAAACGAATCAGGATTTCCAATGAATAGTGTCAGAACCATTACATGAAAAAAAACTGTGTGTGAAAATTCTCCCCACCATTAAAGATTTCCTCCCCCGGAAAGCCACAACAAATTCTGGGTGATTGATCAACACCAAAGGATTACTTATCACCATGGTCCATCCATTGAATTCAATTAAACAAAATCCAAAATTAATATAACCTAGGCCTCTTACCAACCAAAACACCAAATGCCATCCACTTCCCAAGAATCAACCTAATGATCGAGTCACTATCTCCACAACCATACCAAGAACCAGATTATTGGGGCTTCTTCCAATAAAACCAACAATCAGTCAAAACAAATAAAAATCATTAAATTCATACATTACATGGGGTTCTAGAATGGAATCCCTAATATAAAGAAACAACTAAAACTCGACAAATTATTCGGAGGAAACTCTACAAGACCTGTGGTGGTTCTCACCACCATTAAGAAACAATGATCAAATAATAAACATGAATTCAAAAAGAACTAATAATGTGTCTCTCCCACATAGGGCCTCCAAAAGTCTTCCACAAAACCTACCATCTGATGTTAGGAGGAATATAACATGATCATTTTGGCCCCCCAATCTCAAATAGAGGGGACAAAAACAAGGCCAACACTCTTTGCATGGATCAAAACCACCACCACATGGGGTGGGATGGGAAGGGGACCCAATCATTGGGCCACTAAAACCAAAAAGAAATAAAGGAATTACCTCACAAAAAATGTAGTGGCACGATATTAGCAATACTACACACAGTCCTGGGACTCCTGACTATATGTCAGATTTACTCTAAGGCATATGGATAGAGATATGAGGGATGAAGGATCTCCTGCCTCATAGCCAGGCTTTGATAATCCCTCACATAAAATTTTCCCTTTAGTTCAACTTGGGGACACATAACACTCCAAGGGAAAAATATATATCAAAAGGCACCATTAAACACTCTTCCTCAAACAACACACTTTTACTCAAACATGAACTTGTAGATACGCATTACTTTATTATTTCACTCTGAATTAGTAGAAGAATAATACAGGTACATGGAGAAACAAACTAACCTCACTAAGCACAACTACCCCAACCAAGAATGAAACTATAATGGAAAGGCTATTAAATCGAGCTCGAAAAGAACTAAATTCCAAAAAATGGGATAAGGTATCATTAAAATAGGTGGATTTAACATTTTTATGGAATCGATAGGTTTACCACCTATAAATGTTCCCAACATAGAACCATTCGTGGCCACATCACAACATAAGAAACCCACTGAATATTTCGCCATAACCGAGCCACCAATGAGATCCCATAAGAGGACACAACAAGAGTGTGAATTCCATATTTTATGTAAGAATTATGAAGAAAAAACTTCTTAGATAAAAAATATAACAGCAATATAACCATCAGTTTATAATAAATACCTCATTTATTAAAATTAGAAAACATTTGAAAAACAAACCAACTTGGTGGATTTTCACATTCAAAAATAGTGTTTCCTCAAGTATCACACATATGCTCATTCCAGTGCATCGTGGTAACCCAACCACTATTCCATGACATACATTCATCTATATATCTATAAAACCATAGATGTGAGAACCCATTAAAACACCTAAGACTAAAAGAAAACAATCATCACTAGAAAAATAATCATATACCTTCCCAAGGCATAATAACCACAAAATGAAATACCATTTTCAGATTTCAAAAAACAAACCACTCTTCCTCATGAACCATTTTATTAAAAACTCAATCCATTTTAATTAATATAACTTCAAAAAAAACCATTCTATTCCAAATTTCCCAGTAAAATTTTAAAAAATTCAACAAGGTCTCTTTTTATAATGCAACAACCACAAATGCCAACACCCCTTCCAAGAAAAACACCAGCCACTCAAAACCAAATTTCTAAAAATAATTCATCAGATGAAAACAATATTCAATAGAAAAAACCACCCCACTGAAAACAAAGTTCAGAATCACATTAATATAATCCATTATTTCCAAACATTTCATTTCAAGAACCCATAAGTTTGGATTAATGAAATTAAATCCTGTTAAATTATTTCCTCTTAATACCCATGTTTTGTTTCACAAAACACAACATTCCGTAACCTTTATAACATTAGATATTAAAAACAAATTTTAAAATGTTAAACAAACAACCAATATTTTAAAACCCAATTTCATTATTCTCACAAAACTATTTTCCAAAAAAATCCCGAATTCAAGAAAAGTCAAAGAGACCAATAAAATGGAACTAGTGTAAGTGGGTGACTAGACCATATTGCTGGAGGAAATATGTCAAACAAACCACCAAAAAAAGACCCTTTATAAAACCATTCCCTAGTTCCTCATTTCTTTCCATGCCATGTGAGGTCACATAGACCATTAGTCCAACTCCCCTTATTGTATCCCAATACAATACAATCAATAAGAACTAAAATACATTAATGAAACTGGATTTCCAATAAACACATGAGGGACGAAACGAGAAAGAGTTAGAGATGTTCGTCCCAAACCTATTGATAATGTACCAAAAACTATACTCCATCAACCTTGACATCCCCAAATAACAAAGGGTGCTCTAAAAAAAGGTCCGCAAGGAGACAACATGCTCTGATACCATTTTGTCACAAACCATATCGGGTCAAACTTGAACTAGGCACACTAACAAATCTGTGGCATTCCCCGAAGGGCGTTACCAATCCCCATGGGATGGAAAATGAGGATGTGAATCATTAATGTAGACAGGGGAACCATTTATCACAAATATAATCAATAATAAAGCCGCAGAAACAAACAGACAACCCAAAACACATTTATATAAAATTGAACTGAACATTTTTTATCCAAGAAACTGAAAGTACAAAAAAATAGTAGAACCAACCAAAAAAACTAATGACCAGACTAACACCATGTTACCCCCCATATAACTCTCCAACATAATAAATTCTCATCACCCAAAGCGACCAAACTTAGGATAAAACCTGCACAAGGTATAAAAATATGAGAAAATTATAGGTGTTTGTTTTACAACTTAGTAGGTTAGAAAAATATTCTATTCCCAATGTTCATCCATTAAAATATAAAAACATAATTTCATGTTTTAGATATAATATATGAAAATATGTCTTCCAAATGAGGTTTCATGCTATAAAAATTACCATAAAAATCCTACAAGTTTTATAATCAAAAATGCTAATAACAATTTTTCAAAGAGGTGAAACTTCAAAATGAAAATAGTTCTCAAAAGGGATAATTTAGTGAATGTAAACATTTAAATAAAACAAAAAATGATTCAGAATATACCTACTAGAAACGCCGTATACCGACGGTGATTAATATTTAGACAATAATCACAAGTCATGGGAACACCCCAAGGCACTAGTTCATTGTGGGCCCTTGGAACCTCGTATGTTACTGTAAAAGTATCCAAAAAATATCCATTCTAATTAAAACAATCCAATTGTAAGAGAATCATATATAACCTAGTGGCCCCCAAAAATATCATCTTCATAATTTAGTTAGTATCATCATCATTTAACTTTCTACACGAAAGAAGGACCAATCCCCTATGGATCACTAGCATACTAGTACACGTCTGCCCACCTAGATACACTTGTTTTCCATTTTGTGCTCAATAGAGTTTAATATCTATAAAATACCAAGTTATCAAGAATATTAAATTTATAAATCATATAAAAATAAAACATTCCACAAAAATGTCTTACATTTCCTTTATGAAATACTAAAATTACAAAATTTTCATGAAAAAATTATATGGAGTATAACAAGGCATTAAACATAAAATCTATTAAAAATAAACATTTAAGGAAAAAACCACTAATACCATATAAAACCAAATTTTGAAGTCCCAAAACAATTTAATAAATAAATTTCAGGGACCATAAAATTTCCCCAAATAATACAACATCAAATACACATGGAAACCATTTTTATAAGAAAAATACCACACGAGGCTTTATGAATTTATGAAAACTATCATTTCCCAAAGGAAAAAATTACACATTTAATAAAGAGGGGCATACTCACCATTTATAATAGAAACACTGTTTCATAAATACATTAAAACATTCAGGTCACACATCCAAAGAATTATCATTTTTATAAAGATGCCAAAAGAGCCAATTTTTGGCAACTTGGGCCAAAACATGTTTACCCCCAAAAAACCATTTGTTTATAAAAACAAAAATAATTTTGATATCAATAAAAGGAGCCAAAAATAATATTTTTAATTCTTCAAATGTATATATGAATCCAAAAAAATTATTTTAAATTACACTAAGCACGTAAAGGCCAACTTGGCAATTTGTCGAACAGAAGACAAGCATTTCGAATTAAGTAACTTACTTTAAGAACATGAAAAGGGAAAAAATTACAATTCATTTCCTTGAATTTATTCAAGATATGTAACCACGTTTAATATAAGCTAATATAAGTCCATAAGGCACAATAACATTTAAGAAAACAAACAATGTACAACTTTATAACAAAGAAAACACCACATTCCACAAAACAAGGCTTAAACAACATTATTTCACACCAAGAAATTTATCCAAATTATAAAAAACAATAATAAACCTATATATATATATAAGTATATATATAAGTTTCAAATAGAAACAAAATGATGAAGCATAAATGATAAAGGCATGTGTATGGGATATCCTACCTCAAAACCATGGAAGAAAGGAAACTCACACCCGGTATCACCCACCACAGTTCCCAACACTATAGATCTATGAATATCATCCCTAAAAAAAGAAAAGCCACCAAAAAATCATTGAATAATATATCCCTATGTATTTAATGACCAGGGGAGATGAAGAAACTAAAATAAAGATGAAGGAGAAGAAAGAGGGAGGAGAAAAGTTAAGGTATCACACCTTGCACACTAGAGAACTCTTCATCTTAGTTTAGATCTACAACCTTAGAATAATGTGAAATAATTTAATGAATACATATGTCCCACTGATCCTTTTTTATATCATGACCATCAACCTTGGTTTCAATGTTACAACCATAATTGATTATAAATTAAAAACTTTGATTTTCTATAAAGTTACCAACATTACATATTAAAAACCTTATATATGTGTACCATAAGATCATAACAAATTCATAATATCATCACATAATAACCCAAAAAATAAAATATGTTTCATAAATATTACATAAATTCACTATATCATCACCCATGGACAATGAAGGGGTTTTATAAACAATAGCCATATAGAGAAAGAGTGAGAATGGTATAAATGGATCATATCCCTAATAAATCATAATTAATATACATGGACATTATAATAGTGAAAATTACTTTTAACGATAACCCTTCTTGGGATTATCATTTCATTTTTATAATCAATTTCCAAATAAAAATATTTCTAAAATATAATGGAATAAATATTATTTATGAAGAACAATAAAAAATTGTAAAGGATTCCTCAAAACATTGGAAATTAATGATGGTGGAAAATTAAATTTATTCAATATAAATTGAAAGATAACATTCATTGTACGTTTTTGTTAAAAATAAAAAATGTTCGTATCTCAAAAATAAGAAAAAAAACTTTTTAATCATTTATTCAAAATATAAAAATTGTTAAAATGAAAATTAAAAAATCATAATACCGTTGATAGAACCTGCCTTTAATTTTTTATGAAAACCTGAAAAATGGAATGAAAATAATTTTTGACAAATGAGAAAAATATAAACATTATTTAAAAATATATTTTCAGCCACTTGAGAACTTATTATGAGGACAATTAAATGAAAAAAATTTATTGTCGTGAAATAGATAGAAGAGAAAAACATTTATGAGTTCCTTGATAGGTATATTATTATATTTCAATACAAAAAATATAATTTTATATAATATTGGTAAACATTTTGATTTTAACAAAAAATCCAGAGCACTTTGGTATGTTTTTAATCATATGATCTTTGACTGAATTAACCATATAACGATATGAATATCCCATAATTTTAATGAGATAAATCATAAAATAAAATCATTTGTTGTATTTACAACACAAATAAATAAAATAGTTTTTTTGTCACCCATGTGTACATTATAAATAATTGTGGGACATGGTCTGAATTCCTTAATACACATTGGAACATCATTTTATTTGCGGTATATCATATTTAATATCATTTTTTGGGCTACGAGGTTTGAATTTTAGGAATAAAAAATATCTATAATTTAGATATGTGTTTGGAAAAGTGATTTTGTAAGAGTTTGGTTGACCAAGAAGGATTAATGTGGTGTGAAGAAGAGAAATGAGGGGATCCCTTTTGTAATTGAGTGGAGGGAAACTCTTGGAATCTCTTAAAATATTAAGTTTATATAACTTAATAATGATTTATAAATGTATAAATATTAAAAATATTTAAATATAATGAGAGGATGAGTCTAAATAATTTCATTCAATAATATTTGGAAATGTTCGGAAAACATTTTTACCATTATCTATTTGTTTTAACCCCCAGTGCACCGTTTTGACAATTATTGGAATATTAATGTGTTTTATGATTTAAGGGTTAATAATTTTACCATAATGTTCTAAATTACATATAAATAGTCCATGTATTATGTTTAAAACCATATAATTTTTTTATCAAAATATAATAATTTATTTATGTTTAGATCATTTAAAATAACATTATTTATTGTAAAATATAAGTAGTGATACTTTTAACTCAATTCATTTAATTTCTATTTATATACATCAATAAATACATAAAATTATCATGTTATTATTTATCATAACAATAATACATCATATTCATCTGAAAAATTCTTTTCACACATTATCCTAGTCAAATTATATTAATTTTAAATTTTTTTAAATTTTTTATTATATTTTTTATTAACTCGATAAATACTCCATTAGAATTTCATATGAAAATAATATCATTATATAATTACTCAAAAATGTAAATATATCCTTATCATTAAAACAATTTTATTAAGCTCAATATAGATGCATATATTCATTTATATCTTTCGTTTTTCCTATCTATGGTTATAAAAGAGATTTTTAAAACTAGGAGAGTGCAATTTTGTATCATTCCTAAAATAAATATTATATATGTCATTTTATAGGAAATGTTCCCCTTAAATAGAAAAATTTTAGTAATAATTTAATAGGGGTAGAGAAAAATTAACGAATAACAATTTGGATGAAAATTTCTGCCCCTATCAATTAGTTTTATCAAATGTTAACACCATTTACCCTTTACGAGGGTGATTAATTTTTCTATATTTACTATTAATATTAACGAAAACTAAAAGGGGACTATTTACCAAATATTCAACTAATAATTAGAAAAATAGAATCCATTTTATGAATTTCATTTTTTAAATGGGAAGAAATTTAATTTTAAAAAAGCGTACAACACGTGACAAAATCATTTGTTTACAAAATACATTTTTAGGGATAAAAAGTGGATTATTATTATTCGAAGAACAATAAATATTATGTGAATTTAAAAAAATATCAAATATATAATATATATAAATTTCATTAAAATAATTCACCAATATTGAAATATTAAATTTAATAAGATAAAAATAAATAATTCACAAAACAAAATTCCGAAATTATATTTTTACAAATAAAAATGATTTTATTACAAAAATGTGTCTAATAAACATAATTGGACTATATAAATATTGTACAAATATTATAATTTTTGTTTATATAAATTTAATTCCTTATACATGCCACAAACAAAAAATAGTATTCCGTAAAAATTATTACTTTTACAATTCATTGGAAAGTCAATTTTTCTTAAAAATCATAAAAATTACCCATTATATGATTTTTGTATAATTATTTTAAAATGGTTTATATTTTTATAAGATCTATTTTAAATTTGTTTGTAAAAAAATATTTCCTCATAAAAATCATTATAAATTATTTTTGAAGATAGTTTATTCTTTTAAGAATATTATAAAATTACTAAAAAATGATATCTTATATCCAAAAAATTAATCAATAAATTTAATTTGAGTCAAAATTATTTTTTATATCTCATTATGTATTTAATCTTATTAATACCCACAAATTTAAAAGCTCAGTTATAACAACCACAAATAGTCATATTTAATAGAATATCATAGTTTATTTAAACATGGTCTTGCATGTAATAAAATCTATCAAAGAATATAAATTTATTTAAGAAAATATTTTATAAAATAATAATGTGTTACAATAAATTTTTCTATTCAGAATAGAATATATTCAAAACTAATTATAATTTATTTACTATATGTAATTTTTAATTATTTCTAACTGAAGAATTATTTCTACTGTGATGCGGTTTTCGAAGATCAAAGTTTCATCTCCCTTAATAAATAGATTATTTAATATGGATTGATTAGAATTAGTATTATAATTATATAAAATTTAACATCAGATATTGGGATTGATGATACATTGATATTGGTTTCTAATAGGTAATCATGAATATGATTACATTTACATAAACTAATTAGGGGAAGAGATCCTTAGGTGATTAGTGAGTGATATATAAATCACTTGTAAGGGTTTTGAATCTTGGAAATGTAACACTTATAAAATTTCTATATCCACTAAAATATCATTTCATTTGAAATTGTTACACCCTAAGATTCCATAGTACGTTATTTCTTCAAAGTAATTTAATAACTTGCACTGCACGCAACAACGAGTTTAAGCGCATCACGACTTACCAAACTAGCTGTTCAAAAGAGGTTATGAACAATATTAACTAAATTTTGAACTTTATACAATCCTTATTATTTTAGAACCTATATTATCAGTTTCTTAGACATAATGAAAAAACAAATTCATTTTTTCAGATAAAAAAGTATTTTAAAAAAATGCAATTTTTCCTCTTTTTAATGGTGAACCATTTTGAAATCTAATATTTGAAACTTTTATATATTAAATTTGAAAAAATAATCTTATTCATTAAAATCAGTATTTAATAATTTAGTTTCCATATATTTTTGGTGTTTTTCTGATAACTTTCATATTTGGGTGGATAGTGAAAAATACAATATTTTAACCGAAAAAATCATTATTTAATCAAAATAATTTGCAGTGTTACATTATACATTTTAATTGTTCAGATGTATAAATATATTATATTTTTAACATTTAATCCAATGTTATTCATTTGAAATAATTCCACTTTTGAAGTTAAACATAAATAAGTATCAATCTTTTGTTAGTTATTATTTTTTAAAAACATACTTTTTTGGTTTTGACAATGGTAATTAATTTTAAATTAATAAATGAAACTTCTATATTTTGAATTTGGTAAAATAGTCCTAATTTTTAAATTCATAATATCAAAATTATCTAAGGGTGAAATATTGGTATTTTTCAGAAAACATACAATTTTTGATGAATAGTGAAAACACTGAGTTTTTGGTAAAAATCAAATTTTTACATAAATAATTATTTATTTTATTTAAATTTATTTTAGGTCAAAATAAATACATAAAACTTATATATGTTCAATATAATTAATTGGACTCATTTTATAATAAGAATAGATATACATAAATTTTATTGAATTTTTTACCATCTTTTACCCACCTCCTAGGAGCATTTGCAAATTTTCATAAAACATAATTTTACCGCATCTGGGTGTTTAATTTCACAAATACGAGAGCCACGGTTAATATCAGTATGTAAAATTTGGTTCAATAAGATAAAAATATTTTTTTGTGAATAGTAATGTTTTACTTTCTTTTACCACGATTAAAAGTAAATAAGGTTGTTAAGGGTAAAAATGATATTATTTTTATTACCCTAACACATGTCCCAATCCAATTGGATTAGTGTAATTCGACCAAAAACAACCATAGGAATAAAATATGATCCATTAGGTCCACTTGAATTAGATTAGTACATTTATTATTATTTTATTTAAAGAAGAATTAAAAGAGTTAGAGTCAATGTTTAATAAATAAAACATTTTTAATATAGTGTTATACATAATATAAATTAATATATAAATATTTATTAGAAAGATAAAAATCTTTTATACATAATGATATTTTATTTATAATTTTTATCCATTAGATAATTAAATTTATTTGTGAAACAATGATGATGTAGTGATTACCTAATTAATGAAATATTAAAATAATTGATATTATAAACATCCAAATAAATTTAATTTGAGACTTTTCATGAATTATACTAATTTTCTAGGTTAATATTAAATGTTATGGTTAGTTAGATGAATTTTTTTTGAAGTAATAATGCTGCTAAAAATTTAGCAAAAACAAAATACTAAATAGCGTCAAAATTGACATAAAAGAGTTTTTAAAACAAATATTATATTATTAATTGATATTCTATTCCTAAAAATCTAAGGTTCAGACAATGGTCTTAAATAATATTATATTTTTCATTAATGTACCCCTTGAGGTTCTCTTGGAAGTTTATAGTATGTTTATTAACAATATCATATAAAAATACAAAGAGACATAGTAAATGTCAAACTCTCTAACTAAGAGTTAAATCTAAAAGATTAGGTTAATATAGTGACTCAAACCTATCTAAAACCTATTGTTTGAGTGGTTTCCGACCCATATACAAATTATCCTTTAAATAATATATTTTAGAGCCATTAGAAAACGAAAATTATTTTATTATAAAATAATATTTCTATCTTCTCTAAGGTGCCCCTCACCCCTATTATAAAAGGGCACTCCCCCTTCTCTCTAATCCACTCCTTCAAATCCATTTGCCTCAGACAAACCCTACCCAAATACCCTCTAAAATATCCTTCCTTTATCCTAGAGGCCTTTCTATAGTCAGAAATCCAACTTATGGAGACCTTTTGATCAAATCAAAACAAAGAGCCCGAAGAAGAGGTAAATATTTAATCCTCCCTTTCATGTTCTTTTCTTCTTCCAATTCCTCTTTATTTGTTGTTTCCATTCTAAAATAATAACTCCAGTATCTTCTATATGCTATGATGTTATTATAAATATGGTAAAACCATATTCATTATTCTATCCATCCTTTGAATAACATGTCACCATACGTGCGTACGTACGGATTACCATCTCCACGTCGTGGTGTAATTGTTATTCAAAACATTAATATATGGATGGGTATAATAATGATGTGTAACTGATGTAAATAATAAATATAACATTATAATTATTCTATATATATGATATACCATCCAATTTTATATTATTTTAATATCAAAAGAATGATATTTTCGCTCATGCGTACGTATAGATTAACATCTCCACGAATGTGATGAGATTCATTCCCCATCGTATCAATTAAAGACTAATTTTCATTTGATGATTAAAAATTATTTTTAAAGACTTGATATAATTCTGGATGTAAATAAGATACATCCCATCCATAACAAATATGACTCACAAAACAATGAATATAAAGGAAAACAAATCTATTAACACCCAAAATGATGATAATACTAAGATATTATTAAAAAAGAAATTTTAAAAGAACATATATGATATAATATTAATGTATATGGTTATTGTATAATTTAATAAAAATTATATCACCATTATATAAGAGGTTAACCTACCCTCAACCAAGGTAAGGTACAAGGTAAGAGTTAATTTCAACATCCCATTATTATCTGAGGTTATTTTTACGTAAGTATCTACCGTGACCTCTTTATCATCCAATCCATGTTTCTGAAATATGTATTCCAAAATTTTTTCAATATTTACTAGACTATTGGTTTAATTAATTTATACCTTTGTTTGAATTTTTATAAAATGTTTTGGAAGGAATATTTCCATCATTTTCCAAACATGTTACTTTATAACCTTTTCCACAAGATTAAGGTAAGAATGTTTTTTTAACTTATACAGAGGGTGTGATTGTTTTCCACCATTATAACATCGTCGAATCTTCCCTTACAATATTATAAGAATATTATAAAATATAAATGTTTTCTTATATAATTACAATACCTTTAAATGATTTCAAAATAAAAAGAGATATTTCTCAAATAAGGTTTTGATTTCATCTATGTCAAAATCCTTTGGGGGATTTTATGTTTGTTTGATGTTGATTTATTATGATACAAAACATCCATATGGTATTGAAGGTTTTGTGATATATTTTCCTATGGATGTGTTATTTCATACCATTCATGGTTTATAGATAAAGTGTTGACATTTCATATGCCAGTTTTAATACAAATGTTTATGTTATGTTTAATCCTTTTCATTTGGGGAATGCATTAGACATAATAAGTGACAGGTGGAGGCCGAAATAGCTCTTCGATGCATAGGTAGGTCTCATGAGACAAACTAGTGTCTTGGCATAAGTCCTTGAAAAAATCTTATTTGTGGTCTTGGCACAAGGCCTTGACTATGTGTTTATGAATGACTGGCAATATGCATTCCATCAATATGAAAGTGGCTATTGATATTGCAAGTGATTATTCAACTAGTAAAATATCCATGTGGGTAAGTAAATTGAATTATTTTTATTTATATATGCCAAATTATGATTATGTTTACGTTTAAAAGGCTTTTGTTTTAGTTCTATACATTGCCTTAAATGTTTATGTTTATTTGTGAAAGTTTCTGCTATATTCTTATCCTTATTGAGAATCTGAGCTAACACCTTTCTATATTTTATGTTTCCTAGGATGCGAAGATGTATATTATGACTGAACTGTAGGGATAGTCTATGGGATATCAATGTTGTCCATGGAAACAATGTTTTTGTAGTTTTCCATTTTATGATGTAATGTAAACCATATGAATGCATCTAGTACTTCAAGGATACTATACTAATCAGACTTTCGATAATTGATCATTTGTGATCATGCCAATGTTATGTAATAATGCATCGACTCTGGGTAACTAGGGTCGGGGCGTTACAAAAAGTTTTATACTGAAAAACTCAATGTGCATGCTCGTCAAATGTGGATATGTAATGGTGACCCAAGGAAAGTAATTAAATTCTTATGTGCATTAATTTTTGAATATAATCTATATATTTTTTACAAATACACATAAGTGTGTGATATATTAAAATGGGTTCATGATATTATGAAGTATATATATAATTGGGAGTTCGAGTTAGAATTAATGTTTATTAATTTGTCAGTGACCTTATTTATCCCCCGACTAGGTGTATTGGGTCCTATATCCTAAATTAATGGCCCAAAAAACATTTTTCTCTCTGAAAGAAACTATATGATGTATGGTATACTTGTACCTAAATCTATTTGAGTTATAACTTTATTTATATAAATAGTTTTTTGAAAATATTAGATTTATCGATATAATCTTCTTTGACTATAGAAAAAATAACCATTGGTTTCTTGGAACTACTCATACTGATGGAATAACTATTGAGGTAGAATAAAAATAACTGTTGAGGTCCTGAATAACCAATATTATTTTATAATGAAGAATCAACATTGCCATTTACTTCATTCTATACCCTACCATTAAAGATCAATAACACTTCCTCAATCATTCTTATGTAATTTAGGACTTATTTACCCCAATAAAGAGATTGCCACTTTGATTCCAATGGTATATAGTCTAGTAATAATATTATTAAATAACATAGGGTTGGGTAAAAAATATTGTAGCATTACTAAACTTATAACAATTCATAAGTAATCTCATTATTATGTCACCATTCATTCATTACAGAGGTACGCTATGCCTTTGTAATAATTGTACAATGTATAGAAAATAATTATTTCTTGGATTTTCTCAGGATAATATTTTTTTGATCACATTACCAATATATGTATGTTTAATCCAACAATGAAATATTTACCTCTATCTATATTGATAATTGTGATATATATGTCGGCATTTTATCTATGCATTCTATTGAGAAGAATTTTTTTCATCCAAGGCTTTATAAAATCCATAGATAGGAAATCATTTATGATTAGAATAATTTATTCAATATATAAATATTTAAAGATATTTATTCTCGAAAAATCCCATATATATTTAAATATATATGATTCACCAATATTTTTAATGAAACCAAAATATTTATTTTCATCCTCTAGAAAATACTACCCTTTGTTTTTTACTTCATTCCAAAAATATTAATTTGAAACATCCATACCTTGATAACAACATTTGGATCTGAAAAACATTTAGTAGTTATATCGAAAAAAAACTTCAAAACAATTTCCCTAATGAAAATAATTTATTGAAATCATATGGGTAAATCATATAATCATATTATGATGCTGTATATATTAGTAAAATTTTTACCTCATAGATTACTGATCAAATTTTATAATAACCATTTTCCACTAAGATTTATTTATACGTAGACAGTCTAGTATCTCTATAAGTTTTATATTCAGAAAACTACATAAACAAATATGCAATTTAACCATATAGTGGATGAATAAATGAAAAAACATGATTTTTTTCACATAAAGACCTATTTTGAGTTTATATACTATAACTATTTTTGGAATAAAAATTTTCAATAAATTTTTGATGGGTGGGTAAGTATATCGTGTATGAAATCAAATATTCAATAATTATCCAAAAAACTACTTTATATATAAGGAATATAATAAATAATATTGTAAATTTAATTTTTTCTTGATTTTTAAATCAATTAAATTGTGAAAACTCATTTATATAAATATATTATTTTACATTCAAGAAACTATTCATGTAAATTGGTATTAAAAATCACTAAGTTCATTTTTGTTCTTATTGATTTTATAAGAAATATATTATTTCTCTATTAATATATCTCATCATTCTGAAAAATATTTATTATTTGATGAATAATAAAATTTATAATCCATTATTACTTTTGGGTGCCTGAAAAATGGACACTTGTAAGATTTAAGACCTATTATTTATAACGCATTAATCTTCACATAATTTTTAATATTTTTAAATAATGATAAATTTAGATATTTTAAAATTTACATCTCGTTTTATTGTCATTAAAACTTCCTTTTATAAATTATTATTGTGTAGGAAACCTGTATATTCATGATTAAAAAATCAATAATGATATATAAAAGGTTATATTTTACCTTCATCAATCAAACAATGTAACACAAATTATCATTCCTTATTTAGATATAATATTCCATAGTGGTGTACATGGAAGAGTGATTTATTAAACCATCTGACAATAAATAACATAATCCATACACTCTTGACATAGTATCCCCATAAAACTAATCAATATATCTCAATACTCCTACAGAGTGTAATGTAAGATCTATTTATAAACACCATTAACAATTGTATGGTGTGTAACATTCTATTAATAAAAAATGTAAAATCATTCCAAATGAATTCATTATTAATTTTTAGGAATTATTAATGACCACCACATTTATATTTACTGATTATGTCATGCACTCCACTATATATTATTTCTAGTATCCCCTAACATTGATGTTTTATAATAAAACATTATTTTGTTACTCCCTATGTATCAAAGAAACCAAACTAAAATTATTCTAAAAATAAATACTAATAGATTCTATAGATGTGTTTCCAATTTATATATTCAAGGTGACAATATTACATTAATTCACGTTTAAATGATATAAATTAATCTTTTGAATTTCAATTTTTATACTTGATCATCCATGTATACCATGTATAAAACATAAGCATTATTTACTATTACTAAATCATTTCATTAATAAATATTGAAAATCCATTATTTTTAATATTAATATAAATTAATTTAATTTCCAAACACATTTTAAATAAATAAACTATTTATGGTTTGGAAATTATAACAATTATACGAATACATTACTAACTATTTCTACGCATTAAGGTTGATCATATGCGCCTATCTCCAACGAAAAAACTCTTGATCCATTTAAAAGTTGTATACTAATTATTTCTTTATAATTTTATCCCTGTTTCTAAGTCTCGTTACATGAAACAAATATGCGATTCCAAATTGGTATATAATACCCAAGAATGAAAATAATAAAAAAATTATTTTTATAACATTAAATATTTATTCACATATTTATTATCCTTATAAAACGGAATATTTCTATTAAAATTTTACAAATATACAATTAATCTAAATATAATTAATATATTTAATTTCATTTTAATGTATAATAAAAAAAATATTTATTTATTGTGTACCATATTTTAAAAAGTACTCACTAACGAATTTTTATGGAATACATCCAGAATAAATTGAACCCCATTAATTAACTGACATTAGTGGGATAAGATCTATATATGTATATTATTTGGCATAAAATTAAAATTTATCCCATTATATATATTTTTATAGAATAATATGTGAATTATATAATATGTTACACTTGGAAATATGACCAAACAACTCCATATAAAAAATTATCTAATATTTGTTCCTCTAGAAACCTAGCCATTTGGTTTACTTTTCTAAGTATAGTTCAATGCTCACATCATTCTTATGTAGCTATCCATTTGGGTCACCAATTTTACACTTACTTTATATAAGGCAATCCATTTGTACATAATCATTTGGGTCTCCCCTACTGAATGATCAAGGTACTGTAGTTTTTTTCCTTTGGAGAGAATCTAATATATTTGTATAATGTGTCCTTTTTATTGATCTCACCATTTTCTATGTGAATATCATGAATTCCATATTTCTATTCATTATTTTAATGAATTAAATTATTAATATACCACCATTACAAAATTTAAACTTTTTTAGTCACATTAATACATATCATGAATCTTATTAAATTCATGTCATAGTTTTTAGAAAAATAAATTTGATAAATAAAATTAGTGTATATAAATATTGATAATATAAATAATTTAAAGATAATGATATTAAACACACTATCATAAAAATAAATAATAAATTAAAACAATGAATATTTATTTATTGTTATACAGTTAAATTATAATAATGTTAAAAAATTTCATTATTAGAAATAGTTTATTGATATACACATTTTACATATATGGATATCAATATTATATTTGAACATTATTTAATAATTTTTAGAAAATTTATTTGTTTTTTATTTATATCTAATTTTTTATAAAACTATATATCGGATAATTATATCTCTATATTTGTACAAGTACTACTGGATATCTTATATAAAAGAACCAACACACATGATCACATAATGTTATTCAATATATTATAGAAAAGGATATCCCAATGTCACTTCTTTGATTTATACTATAACAATATTCCCAATATCACTATTCCTCTGTGAGTGGCTGTGATACCAAAATCTTGTTATGACGTTGTGAGATAACCCC
Organism: Viscum album; assembly: GCA_963277665.1. Lineage (NCBI taxonomy): Eukaryota > Viridiplantae > Streptophyta > Magnoliopsida > Santalales > Viscaceae > Viscum > Viscum album. The sequence continues at coordinate 630,246,970 of OY728138.1, read as the reverse complement.
AAAATATAAATTTTAATATTAACGTGTTTATGAAATATCTACATAACTATAGTGTAATTATTATTTATTACTGAGTTCCTAGCCTATAAATTTCCCAAAAAAATGATATCATATATCAATATTTTCGTTACTATGAAAATTTTATATTTTTGTTTTCACATCATATCATAGATAAAAATATCAACACATAATTTTAAATCATCTTGTCACATATATTGATATAGTAAAATTTGTTCTTATGATATCAATAATTCTTTATTTTTATATGTTTTTTAAAAATTAATTGAGTATTAAATCATTAATAATAGATATATTAAATAACCCTAGTGGGTATTAATTACATATAGTATGATTAAATTTAATAAAGAATAAATATTATTAGATAGGAAAATTTAATATAATAGGGGACAAGAAACTCTGAAGATTATAAATTGGTCATTCCATTAATATTTTAGTTTTATAATTTCTACGTAATTATGGTCATTTTGAAATCACAATTTTTTCCATCTCCCATGATATTACAAAAACAAATAATGGTCCAATAAATATTGAAATTGACATATTCAAATGTAAAATAACTTCCAATATATTATAAAAATTAAGGAATAAAAATAATATTAGATGTCTAAAAAGTCATATTTTATATAAACGAAACTGAAATAAATTAATTAAACCTATTTTATAGGTCTCCTTAATTAATGTAGTCATAACATTGAGTTAGATCATTTATTTAACACTTGATAAGATATTGAAATTATTTAATTATGTGTGATTCATTTTTAAAATGTAATAATTGAACACTTAAATGATTATATATTAATAAAAAATTTACCACAAGATTTATAAAAATTATAAACATAGATTTGTTATAAAAATAATAAATTCATTTCATGTGATATATTATATAATTTGTATAACTATACCTGGAATCTATATGAGTGAAAAAATTGTATTCATATTGATACTCGATATATTAGTAATTAATTTATATAACTTGTACACCCAAAGACTTTTGGAGATTATATATCATGTATATAACCATCCTAGAAAATAATATGGAAGTTTTTTCAAGGTGTCCATCATCAAACTCATTGTTTTGAATAATTTATTCTTGATAATGAGTTATATATTTTATTTTTTCACTTTTTATTTATTATACTTATAGACAATCCTTGAATATTAGTTTATGTTTTAGATATGCTTTGAGTGGTTAAATTATTTATAACCTTTTTCACATGTCATTAGTTCATCCACAGTTGATGTGTATCACAAAGTATTATTTGTTGTGATGTAATGTTAATGATGAAATTAATTATCTATCATATTGAAATGTAATTAGTTAAATCGTAGGAATGTGTAATGAGTTTATGTCTAGAGGCATTCAACATTTACTTTGAATTAGGTGTTGTATGTTAATAATTTTATGTCATTATAGTTTAAATGAATTATTATTAATGATTACTATTGGTTTTTAGATCTACATCATGAGTATATATGTACTTTGGAATTTATATTAATCCATTCCAATGTTTCACTTAGTGGTGGGTTTCTCTATATACTTGTAATATGTTAATAGACTATTATTTTGATGGGAAAATTGTTGGTATATAATATAAAAAATATTTTTTAGTGAGATTTATAGAATACATCGTCATCCCCAAATATTTACACATGATGTAATAACATATTCTTCCATTTTAATTATTAACATAAGAAATCCCAAACTATAGGGCTCTATGATGAAACCTATTTCCATACAAAAACTATCCCTTAATTGATTGGGAAAACAAACCCACTCACCTCAATCCACCAAGGAACTTTAAGCAAACCTAACTATAAGTCCCATATCTAAAACTAGAACACATCATATAATACATGATCATGAATAATTATCCTCTTTAGAAAAAAATAATTCTCTTAACCACATCGACCCTTATATCATCCTCTCTAATACCCTACTAAAACATGATATCCCGAAATAAAGGATCTAGGGAAACTGGTATCATATATAAGAAACCCCTCAAAAAATTATCACCTTAAATATTTTGAACCTTAACCTTGGATATAAAGAAAGGGTATTATGATATCCAATCTATGAGATAACTCTAAAGAATATCATAATAAGAAGGATACAAAATATTAGTAAAATATGGAACATTAAAATGAAACACAAGCTATTAATCATCTAATAAAATAATATAAGGCCATAAATAACATCTCAATAAATATAAAACCTAATATACATAGGATATTGAGTGTGAATATTTATTTTCAACCAATAAATAATCTCTATAAATACATAGTACTATTTATGCTCCTAAACTAAATTATTAAAATACCAGTGTAATACCTTCTCACAATGGTCATGGATATTTGTAGGCCTCTCCTAGAAGTTCCCATAAAAATTAACTCCTATATTAACCTAGTCAATGACAAGAGTAATATCATAAATTTATATGTGATGCTATTACTCATGGAATATGTCATGAATCTGGATCATCTGTCTGGGTGATGCGAACCAATACCTATAAGCACCAACACATGCACACAACATGAATGTTCAAGAAAAATATAGGGGAACTCATAATCATAAGTAAATATTTTCTACCTATAATGAGGAGATAACTTCAACAACACTTTCTCTCAAATTCAACCTCCAATGGTCTCATATTATGGTCAACATAGGACATTTGATGATTTAAGGATACATTATTCCCCCCCCCCCCGAATCACCTAAACCTTATTTATAAAACATTACCCCAATTATAGTATAACATTAGCTGACTTTCTGAACCCAATTTAACACAATATATATTTTCAAGATCATCCATATAACATATAAAACAGGTCCATACAAATAGTAATGTGATAACTATTATTGAATGAAAACTATACCTGACCATCCATCTATAGAAGAAAAATAATGTAACCTGTTAATTAATATTGATAATCACATTTGAAACCTCTAAAAAATCTAGATGTAAAAAATTAAAAAATAATATATGATCATCATTTGAACCTCGTGAAGCCTCACTAAATCTTCAAGAGGATTCTTTTAAAAACCATCCACAAAACACGACTTCCAAATTAATATAAAGTAGTAATTCATTATCACACGATACATGATCACCCATTTAAAATAAAAAATTATATTAGATTTTAAAAATCCTAGGAAAATCCCCATTAATATTTTGACACACTGCGACATGGGAATGTAAAAAAATTGAGGAAACCCACTAAAAACATGGTTTCCAACCATAACCCTTTAGAAAAACATATACCAAGAAACAACTTTAGAAACCAAATGTTAAAGTGTGGAACATTATAATTGACTTAATAAGGCTTGATACATCTTAACCAACCAGTTTATACCCCCATAGTTTAACATTGAACTCCAAAATAACAACATCATGCATCACTAGAGGAACAAATAGAATAACATTAAACAAAACCCGATGGTGACCAACCTTATACCATCCTCAAAAGTATCACCCAACATAAAATTATCACACCAAACCTTTGCCTCAAAATATCCCAAATGGGAATCCTCAACATACTATTAAAAAATATTCCTACAATGTTATCTAATAGAAACACCCTCTAGAATCCAATTATTCCATATCATGGTTTATTGTGGAAACATCCTCCATCACTATCCAAAAATGAAAAATTCTATGCACAGTATCATATAATGTCTTCTTGATTAGAGAGTTAACCAAAAAAATAAAACTTCCCTGGAATATAGAATATCTCACACTCATAATCCTATAAGAATTATGTCCATCATTACTTCCATAAATTTAGATCACGATGGGAGATGATTCACCTCAGGATCTTATGATATTTAAATACCATAATGAATTTCCTAAAGAAGGAATTCCTGTACAGCTTCATTGAAATTAGAAGCATTGTATGCTCAAGATCACAGAGCCAATATTCAAACCCATGAGCTAGTAACTAATAAGACCCAATACAAAAAAATAATATCTCCATGATCTTAAAAAATCCATCAAAGGATGCATAACATAACAATAAACCTAAACACAATTCCATCATTGGGAGAAAATGGAACAAAATAATTTAATTTTTTCTATAAAGTCCTCTAATACAGTATGTACATGTTAGTACACAAAAACACCTATAATAGGAGTAGTATTGTGAGATAATTCATGTTTAGTCCATCCGGATTATCCAGGATCACCGAGGAAAATATTCACCTTATAAAAATTATTTTTTATTATATAATAAGAAATATCCTTAATCTTGGAAGGGTAAAAAAATCTATGTCAAGAAAAATCATGCCCCATAAAATATACCTCAATGGTTTGGATGCCTTCCCACATCATGTCATCAAGAATGAAATTGGGTTAGTGCAATGGGGGAGTATGTAGATTTTAAATCAAACAATGCATAAACAGAAGTCTAAGAAAATCATATAGTACATCACATAAATAAAAATCACCTAGCTCTAGAATATCCATTTCATTCATTTTTTGAGGTCTAGATCCCTTAACTCTCTAAACCTGATGGTCAACATAACCATGGCTATAGTTTTATTTCTTCCCTCAAGTAAAATAACCAAGACTAAGCTGATATATACCTATACCACCCCACTTATCCAATTATGGATATTAGATCTCATCTTCAACTATTGAACCCTTAAAAGACACTATAATATTGGATGAGCAAGAAAAAGGATTCCAACCCAACATAGAATTCAAAAAATGTTTGGGTACTTAACACATTGGTGACCATGATCGTGACATGAAAAAATCCACACCCAATCCACTCTCATGGGTTTGATAACATCAAACCCAGGTGAAATGGTATGAATACTATTGGAATATACACCTATAGATATAAGTACAATATTTTTTAGATGATAAACAACATTTAAAAACAACTTTGATCCATTAATATTCATGGAATGTTCCTTTACATGATGATATGGTCATCTACAACACCCTATAAAATATCCCTTCCCTTGCGAGTACCTCAAGATGTGTCAAATTGATGAACATAGTGACCTGGTGCTAGATTTTGGGATTAAATTCCTCCTCAAAACACCTCAAATTATCATCCACATCTAGAAAATTTTATTTATCTTAACACATTATGTTCTTATATATGATACATAACTCTCACACATTATAACTACTATTTAATGTAGAAATAATATTTAATAGATATCCCATATTAATTGTAGAAGAAATAAAAGTAGATCAAACTGGATCACATATCTTCTCTCATGTAACAACCAACTCCCCAAAATACCTATGAAATAAGAAAAAACAATGCTAGTATTCCCCACAAATCATGGTCATAAGAAATAAAACTCATTGTTATTTCTATGCATGGATTGAACTGAAGGATATCTCCACATATTCCAAACAAGCCTTAGCAATTTTATATGATCAAGAGACCTCATTATTATATATAATTGTTAACTAAAACTCATTGAATTTCTTCAACCGGTATTTTTCCCCCATAAAACTCAACTCTATATTGATCCTCTAGATTATCCTACTAAACATCGTTGGTAAATACTAGATTAATATTTCTAATCTGTACATACCAGAAAATGATTAAATGACAATCTCGATAAACATGGATTTTGGAATATTGAGAATTATTTATTAGTTCAAGTGTAACATGATTCCCATTTTAACCCATTTTAATCACATTTTCATACAATAATAATGAAAATTAGTTACCACGCTATCTACCCCACAAGTCTAGTCCCATCGCCATGAATTTCTAGTAAAAAGAAATTTCCTTACATTCAATCATAGGGGGCCCTAAAAACCCATTTATTATCTATTATACCTTATTCATAGCCCAAACTATTTCCATATAATCATCATTCTCTACTAAACCATGTTACACTAACTAGTTACTATGCCCAATATCCTTCTTATCACTCAACCAAAAGCTATAATTACAATATTTTACAACAACCCACTATTAATAAACCTTTTGTAATGGTAATTAAGAGATGGAGTGGCCCTATACGACCCCCTTTAATAGCCTAGGGGTTATCTATTTGAATTGAGGGTTTAAAACACAAATAAATGGGAGTCATTTCCCAATTTATAGAAAATATAGGCAAAGAGATGTGATGAGATTTACCAACCAACACATTCAAATAGATAACTAAATAGTTCAATAAATGAATGTAGTTTTATAGATATAGAAACAACCATCGAAATACTGTAGAAGCGACTGTGAACAATGAAATCTCCAAAACCACCCCTTTATCGAATGGCATCCAAAATGATCATCAACCTCGACTTATAGATCTAGAAATAATACATATATACATTGGGTTAGAATATATTTACCATCATAAAGATAGTTCCAAAAATATCATATGAAAATTTGAAAGACATATACAAAATTCCAATGAAATAGAAAATGAACCAAAATAATTAACCCACTTTCACATACCAACTAGGGGGTTTCTCTCATAACCCAATTTCATAAATCATATTCTCACATTTCAAATTGAAGTAATCCAACATGTCATTCATACACATAACATATCATCTTGCATCCCATGTTTTTCATTAAATCCCCTCACCATCATCTCATCCATGAAAAATTAGTAAGTCCTAATGACACTACAACCCCTATAATATGACTTATACCATGAGTTATTATTTACCATGCAATAACACCTATAGAAAACAGTTGTAATTACAACCATAATAAAAGAAGGTGGTATAAACTTAAGCCTATAAAACTCACACACACATTAATAGTGAAACTGAGTTCCATCATAGGACATGCGGGAACATACCCAATTATTTAATTCATTATTTCCTAAATATGAATATTTATCACACTAAAAAAGGTAGAATGAATAAGAGGAAGGATTTAGGTTTATATTTCTTTACAAACCTAGATGTTAATGAAAACACCTATAATGAAAATATATTTGAATCAAAACCCAACATAACTAGAGTGGTGGGTCTTTTGAAATTATAGAATATAAATATATATAGAGTACTCAACCAAAATATGGGACACTACATATCAAATAACTCAATTGAAATTATCTTCCCACATGACAACAAACTACCAAAGCAAAGTCCTAGGAAACTGGATTCTAATTTGGAAAATAAGATTCTATATTCATTAAAATTAAATACTTCCACATAGTAATAATAAATTTCATTTCAGTTAATTTTAAAATCCATTATGAATATATATATATAAATTAATTTTATTATAAAATAACATTATGTAATAATTCATGTTATAACATCGTGATATTAATGGAATGATCCTCATATAATTCAATTAAACCATCACCTTTTTGCTATTTAATTATCTTTTCATTCTTCATAACCCATCCCTTATGTCAATTATTAATTCATTATTTATCCAATAATTCAATGACTCCAATATTCAACCTAGGATACCACATTGAGATATATTCATTGTATTTAAACCAACTATATTTTTTATTTTTTAACCACAACTCAATAACATCTAGAAGAAAGGTATAAAAAAATAAATAATGAAAAGAATGCCTAGATCTCAGCACATATAAATGAAACCAATAAATAATCCTCACACACCAACCTAGATATTAGGAATTATCGATAGGAAACCTATACAATAGATCCTAGCTTCATCCTCATCTAAAAAGTAATAAACAAGAATTACCTACTATAAACTTATGTCATAAAACCATATTTATAACCAACCCCACAATAAATAGAACACATTACAAATCTACATTATTGAGAACAAATTCTAGTACAAAATTATTTTTAAAAATTAGTTGCCTTGGGAAAATAGGGCCATAATTTTTAACACACATGCCTTCAAAAAAATACCCTCTTTATGCCCCATGAATTTATATAAAAAACATTTTCATTATCTTAATGAATTAACTAAGTAATTATTTATAGGATTATATAACAAGAAACCAATAATCGACATTGAATAATATATAATAACACTATAAACACACATCACAGAATACAGTTATATTAAATGAATATAACGTAAGAGTATTAATAATATTCATATGATTCTTTAATTAGTTACATAGACATTAGAAAAAGTATGTTGTTTTTCAATTTTTGGAATACATACCTCACTAAGAGAAAATTAAGAACATAGCACACTGTTTGGATAATTTGAAAGGAAACAATGATATAGAAACAACTCATGAAATCACAACACCATTATGATTCAAAATTAATTATGATTATCATATTCAATTATATTATATTCCCATTGTAGTGAATAAAACCCAAACATGATAACACCATATTGGAATATAAAATAAAAAGGAGTGGTCCTAAATCCTCTATCATTAGAAGAAGATTTCAATGATTATTAAGAACAAATGGAAGGGAAAGTAAAAATATCTCCCCACCATCTCCCACAAGAAACACATGATCCATAGGTACATCCCAATATTGATATACCATCTAACACTAATATAATCCTCATTAAATATGACTGGAACCAACATATATATCATTTGAATAGATAAAGTAGGATAACATAACCAATTAGAAAAAAAATCAACACATATCACTAAGGGATGATATTTTATATATATAGGGATTAAACGTAACAGTGATAGCTTAAATAATTTGAAATTGTCCCTAGGGTAACCTCATTTTCCAAAGTTATTGGATGAAATTGGATGAATTTTAGTGGGGGAAGTTTTTATTATGTTAGATTTTTAATATACCATAGAACAATCACTATTGATGCACTCTTACCGTATGGGTTTAACAAAGTATATTATGGATGAAGGGTAGTCACACTAGAAAGGTTCAAAAATATAGAGTCCATGAAATATAAAAAAATATCTCTAATATATCATAATAACCTATTGTGATGTAGTTTCATAACCTAACATTTGTGATGTATTTGTCACCTATATAAGAGATAGAAGGTAACCCATTCACTAGGAATCCATGGTGTGACCTATGTGAACCCTGCCCATACCTTTGGATATCTAAAAAAATGTAAATATCATCAATGGGGTCCATCTGAAAACCTATTCCCACTTCATATCTACCCTCAGTTTGATATTGAGAACAAAACCTCCCTTCTTGATCCACCACACCCTAAAACAACACGGTGCATCAATGTTGAACTTTACAACTACACCATTATAGATCCTATATTCACCCAAAAAACCTCCTCATTTAGCTAAAATTCTAGTTTCAGATAACTTATAATCCAATATCCTCCTTATGAACACCTTCGATCACTAAAGAATGGAAATAAGAGGATTGGAAAAAACATTTACACTAAGGGGGATAGTTGCCATAAAATAATGACTAATATAGATCCCCTTCCATTAGGTATTGTTTAAGTTCATCATTTATAAAACTCATGTATCCATAAATTATATTCTTTAAAACATTACTATAGAAGTATTTAACAATAATTTAACTTTTTATTTTTTATTTTTTTAAGAATTCATAAAAGATAAGAGTTCTGAAGGTTTGTTTTATGACATCATTCCATGGTAGTTTAAATATTTTAATAATAATTGAATTGTATTTGGGAATGAGTTACATTATCCATCGAATTTAGAAAATAATTAAAATTAAATAATTTTGAATTTTATGTATTATTATATAGAACTACAAATGATGTGATATGTATAGAAAATAAAGCTCTGTTATGGGTTGTAGAAGCTACCATCTAAGGATGTGTTGAGATTATGAGTGATAAAATATACATATGAATCCTAAATTTATATAAATTTATAGATGAATAATTAAATTTATATAATTAAAAATTAATTATTAATTAAATTAAAATGTTTTATTAGCTAAGTAGAAATGTTTAAAGAATAAAAGTAATATTAAATGAAAATGATATAGGATAATAACTCTTCATTGGAGACATCTCATCTACTAAAAGAATAAAACCTTAGAAGTTTTGGGTTTGGTGAAATAATAATGAACTCATGGAGATAATAAGCACTCGGGATGCTATTAAGGTCATATCATAGGATATACATGTGTTTTTGAAATATATTTTCATATTGGGATTATAAAGGGTATTAATAGTTTGAGGGGAAATGTGTTTTGGAATAAAATAAGTTTTATGAAACTATTTATTTTCTAAGAAATAATATATGGAGTTTTTATATGAATATAAATATTATTACTTATATTTGAAACTATTCATAAATATATCATGATTAATTCATAGATTTATTTCATTGTTACATAATTGTTGCATTATCTATACAATGTTTTTTAATAATTTTTTCAATTTTATTATAAAAATTATCAAACTTTCGCAACAACATAATATAAATAACATAATTTAAAATATGAATTTTATTTTATGATAAAAAATTTCAAGATATGCGAAAAATATATTTTTAGATTATCAATAGAATTGTTAGATAATGATGTTTGTATTTTAAATCATTTCCAATCATTTGAAAAAATTATTTTCTTCTAATGGAAATATTTTATTGGTTTAATGAATAAAATCATTCATTCCAAAATATATTATAAAGCTATTAATAAATTGTTTTTAAAAAAATATCACTTAATGAATTACTTACTAAATTTATTATTCACCCCGAAATTCCATACTTTTTTCGAATTTCAATAAAATCATGATCTGTACATTTTGTAATGTTGGAGCGAAATTTGTTCTAAATTTTGGGATAATAAATCTCTATATGTATTAAATTATATATCTAATAGAGTAATAAATTATATTTTTGAATATGAGCTATGACTGATAGGCTGAAACATTTATCCTATAAAAAATCATAGGTTAGTATTTAAGTATTTATAGTTTATATAAAATAGCTTTATTAAAACAATTCCCATAGACATTATAGAACATATAAGATTTCTCATATGGGTGATGAGATGACCCAATTTTATATTTATTTTTAAAAAAATAAATTGCTAGAAAATAAAATTTATCTAATTAAATAAAATAGATACTAGGATATATCAAATTGATAACTCCACAACTAATAGTTAAATGTCCCATAATTTTTTTAAAATTATATAATATATTTAAAAATTAAATAATGAAATGGAAAATGTTAAATGATGCCTTATTGATTGATAGACATGGAATTGTGTGTACACTATAAATGTATATCTATATAAAATTTTTATTGGTCTAGTTATTACTTGTCTATAAATAAATATCAGTACACTATCAATGGTTGGTCTAATAATTAAAATATAAAAATAATTTAATACAAGAATAGTGCCCCACCAATTTATAAATGAATCATCTGTTCATTTATTCTATTATCACAAACTATGAATAATAATAAAAACAAGAATACCAACTATATAGGTGTTCATTGATGACGATCATCTGAGATCAAACAAAGTGGAAGTACAACGCTTCTAGAAAGGGTTGTTTCTAGAATAGAGCATGATGGAGTGTTAGAGTAAAATGGAATTTAAGTAAACCATGAATATGAAGACCAACATGTAAACCATAAAATCTCCCTTATCAATGGATTAATGATAAATATAGTATTTATACATAACCTAACACATAATTACATAATGCAAATTTAGTACAATGTGGGAAATAAGGGATAGGGCATCATGCTATTATGAACCAGAAATGACTAATTAATAACATACAACTATAATCCTTTTCATAGGAAAATCAGGCCCTAATACTTTTATTTTACCTATCTATTTTCAAAAATAAGATATTTGGTTATAAAATGTGTAACTCACATAAGATTATTTCATCTTAAGCAAGTAGTTACAAAATATTACTATTACTTAAACATGTAATATAAAAAATAGAAATAATAATTGTGTATTAATGAAAAAACTATACCTTGTATATTTAATGAGTTATATATGTTTACTAATATATTTTAAAATAATATAAATTTTATATTCTAAAATTAATGGAAAAACATAATTGCCTATTTGTTCCAGTTTCCTATGTTATGAAGTTCAAGATTTACATTACTAGGCCCATGATAATAAAATGATTATAAATCATTGACCATATATTATCAAACCAATAATATGATGAAAAATGTAGGAGTGGTGGAAAGACATTCGCTGACTTATATAAAATTTTATTTTTTAATAAATATTTATAAACTTATTACTAAAATTAAATCATTTTTTCTAGTTAAATAAGCCTAAATCTTTTATCTCTTTAACTAAATATTCATGTATTATATTTTTGAAAATAATATATTAATATTTATATAATTATATTTACAGTAAAAAGTTATCCATAATAGTTAGTTTGTTACTTTAATATTCATGTTACTATTAGAAAGATAATGTTTAAAATGGTTAACATACAAATTAAAATGGAAACATTTTTTTTGTTTCAAATATAGACCCTTAAATACTAAATTTTTTGTTGAAATTTTTTTTCACTTTGTTTTTTATGTTTATATTAAAAATACCCTACATTATTAATATTTTTTAGATTTATTTTTATATTAGAGATCAAGATTGTGTTATTTATGGAAGACCACAACAAATTGGATATCCAAATTCTATTAATGTCATTAACATGAATTTATTTTCCATTATAATGATTTCAGTCTTATTAATGTATATATATTATTTCTATAATTCTCAAAATTAATGGAATGAAAATAATTTTATTTTATTATAATGTTTTTATAATTTATTTATACTATACCTTATAATACGTTTCCTAAAGAAAACTACCCCCATTTATGACACCCCAAAAATATAGACATGAATTTTTTTATTTTACTAATATAGGTCAATACGTTCTACCCCATTTTTAAATTACACTCGTAAAATATTAATTATTATCCTTAATTGTAAATAGATAGGGGTATTTATATTTCATTACTTACTTAAGTACCCATTATATGTATTTATTCTTATATTTTCACAAAATTAATTTGAAAATGTAATATTTCTTATTTTTTGCTAAATTGTTTCCATAATATATGATCGTTATTAAGTTTTACACATATGATATATCATGATATATTGGTATAACCTCTATATTCAGTACATGTGTGGATATAGTTTGTACATATTTTTAAGAGACACATGGAACACATTACGCACTTGATCCAACTTTTGTGTATGTTCCAATTTATATGGAATAGATCCTAAATGATTAAGGATATATAAAGGTCCCACTGAGAAAATAATTTGAATCTCATTATTTTAAAACCACAAAAGTACCTTCCAATGTGATTTTCAAAAGAATAATTTTTTCCCCAAATTGAATATCACTATCAATTATTTGATATTGTAAATTTGATAAATTAAATTGTTTTTTAATGAAATGAATATTTTTTAACATATTATATAAATGTTAGAGTCGAAAAATCCCAATACAATTAACTACATCAATGAAACCTTGGGTTATTATTTTTTTCATATATAGAGTATCATAAAGTTCTATCTGCATACATAAGTGGTTATTTTTTTAGTACTGTAATAGAGGAATTTTTTAATGCATACTCTTATGATGTTTATCAAGTAATATCCCACTATCAATTTTTTAATATTTATCTTCCTTTAAAATTTAATATTATTATGGTACTAAAAACTATGTTAATTTTCTAGACTATGTTTAATAAATTTTTGACAATAATTTAGAGAAACTCAATGAATCTTTTATCTCTTTTATATATAGAAAAATTTGGTTGTCCATATAACCAGAATACCTACCTGATATATATTTAGGAAATTTTATTGAATGTAAAATCTTATCAATAAATGTTTTTGTTGGAAGTATTTATAATTCAATCAATGAAGACCCATATTAAACTATTTAATTTATATTTATTTTGATGTCCCATTAAAATAAATAGTGACTATTTTCAATTTCCATGTTTTTATGGAAAATGGTATCTAAACCACACTGTAATTCAAATATTATTCGATAACATGTTTTTTACCAATAATATTTAAGTGAATTTGAAAAATTATTTCTCTATGTTTCATCAAAAAAATAAATCCTAAATCTTTCTTTACGTGTTGGTACTTCTTGTGTGGATATTGAAATATTATCTAGGTGCATATAAAACCGATCCTTATTTAACATTACTATTGATGACATATAAAGATAGGTCCCAAAACTAATGGCTCTATCATTATCGTCATTAAACGTCTTAATCTCTTATTAAATAGATTCTTTAAAATTCATTTATAAATCAAAATTATTCGATTACATATCATTGGTATTATATTGGATGTATGGTAAGGAAATATTTTCTAAAATATTGGAATTACATACTAACATTATGATTTTTAGAACCATCCTTTATTTTTCCTTAAAGATAAGTTCCTTCTCAATAATTATCTTGGATAGGATATCATGGTGCTTTTTATTAAGAACATTTGTAACTTTATTCTCCATCTTTGGGTACTAGTGTGTAAAATAGTCAATGTTCTTGATTCAAATTGATAATATACTTTAATGTATGTTTATCTCCTTTTATCTAATTATATAAATTATAAATGTATGATTTTTAAAGATATGATATTTTATTTTATAGAGATAGTGCTTCAAAATCCTCGATGTAGTGGTGACCAATTCTAACTGCAAACCATGTGACAGGTAATTTATCACATGGATTATCATCTTTAAAGAGTTATATGCTATCAGCGTATCATTTTGAATGTGGAAAAAACATAATATATTATTTAAAGAATCAATGAATATAAAAATTTCTTATCAACTTGTGGGTAGTGTGATTATAGGACCACTGGAAAAACCATTCTTGTTTTCATTAAATGATTTTTTACATGTTTCAATATAAACATAGTCTAATTAGATTCATTTAAAATTTTTTAGTGTGAAAGAAAAAATGATATGATATTTACATAGCGTCGTTAAATCCTATGTAATCCCAAATAAACAACGAATATCAATTACACATATTTTTTAGTGGCGTTTTGTAATCACCTTTAACATTAAAGTATCAATATATATTACCTTTTCTAACAACATGTGTTTAAAGATTGTGACATAATTTTTTAAAAAGTCATAATTTATTTATTTTAAAAACCAAATTTAATTATAAACAATTAGTTCCATAATCCTTAAATTCTCTCAATATATTTATATTTCCTTTTTTGGTTATATCATTAATAAACACCACATTTAATTTATTTATATAATCTTTAGAAACTCTATTAATTATGTACATAACGATTAATAGAGGTTTATATGTCAAGATGAAATCACTAAGAAATGATCGTTTCTGTTTTATCACATGCTGATAATTAATTATATTTTTTATATCATTTAATAAGTTTATTTATTATGGTTGGACCTTGTTCTTGAGTATTAGGATTGAAATAATAATTATTTTTAGTGTTTTTTGTCATAAAGTTATATTTCATAGATAGGAAAAATTTATGGGTGTCCCATTTCTAGTGATAATACCCTTTCAAATTCCATTAATGGTTAGTGAATGGTTATAAATATATATGATTTCATTCCTTGTGGGTTGGATGTTCTTATATAGTAAAGATCACATGGTTACATAATTTTTTTTACCAAATCATTTAAGTAATCCATGTTAGTTTTCCAAGTGTTTTCAAATTTGGATTTTTAAATTTGACAATCCTATCATTAAAAGGCTTTCACATTATAAACCACTCATTTTCATTGCCTTAGTGATCAGCTATTGGTATCTACCCTCCCTTCACATCGATATCCACGATCCTCAAAAAATGTATCAATTTATTTTACAAGTTAATCCTCATTCTACTATATTGTTCCTCTTTTATATTCTTCCCTACCCATATTTCATAGCTCATAATTTCACTTATATACCCTAATATGGATACTGGGAAAATTTAGGGTTCATGGGAACTACTGATTTTGTTCTTTTGTGGTGTTAGGTGTTTTTCAATGATCCTTGTGTTTTTTTGAATTACCACCACCAAAGGTGATGACCTATGAATTTATTTTCATTTTATTAAGGTAGATGTATTATTGATATTCCATTATATTAAAATAAATTTTGATCATTATTATTCTAAATTTTTAATTTTTAATATTTTAATTGTATGTGATAGTATTAATGGGTTTTTTGAATGTTGGATTTGGTTAATATATTTTAGTAAAAATATTTAAAGAATATTTTAGTTTTAAAGGATTGGAAAGTGTTTTGACCCACGTTGAGTCTTTAGTATATTAAACTATGTTGGTGCATGATATTATGAGATATTGTGAATGAATAGTTATTTATAATTTTCTTTAAATGGTGTATTGATGTTTATTTATTTAAGAACTTTTTTACAAATTGTTTTTGAATAATTACAAAAAATGACTTGATATAATGTGAATTTTTCTCTTAGTCTAATTTGGAAAATTTAAATGTTGTAAAGGAGTGTTTCTTTGTGTGACACTATAAATTTCTCTTATCATTTTCATTCAATTTCACAAGATGTTATTGATGTATGTGGTGTTTGGGTGATTATTATAGGGGTTGTTTCATGTGAAGAAGATGGTGGTGAGTGTGAGTTACTGTTTATAGTTACTGATACTGGTAGTGATTTTTTCTCCCCATAACATTGAAGTGGACATGATAAACTATGTAATTATATTGGAAGTCAATGTTTATGTCTCACTAGATATGTTAACTCTAATTAAATTTCCTGATTTTTTTGTAAGGGAATGAAGGGTGTGCCCCCAATTCTAGGCCAGGTGCTACCTAGTTGGGTGGGTTGTGTTAAGAATGAATATAGGTGAATATTTGGGACGTGTTTATTAAAGTCTATTATTTTCTCAAGTTAGGACAAATGGTCGATCCCATGAAAACTATTATTTGGTTGGTGGTTAGATAAAGTGGATTCCCTTTAATTCTCATTACATACCATATTTTTTTAATGTTTTTGAAAACATGATACTTTTTTGTTGTTTATTATACTCAATTATATTGATAAAATTATTCCCCTTTGATCTATCACTTATTTAAGAAACCTGAATTGATTTTATAAATAATTTGTTACATTTTAAAAAAAAATGTTCTTTATAAAAAACCATATTTTTTGTGGTAATATATGATATTAAATAAAATCATTCAAAGTGGTAGCCGTTATTTTAGAAAAAATGAAGAATAATATTTTATAAATTGTAAATAATTCTGTTCAATATTATCTTATTTATGTAAGAATATAATTTTTATTATTTTATTTCAAACAAAAATTTAGGAATTGTTTTATTAAAGGTATAAAAAAACATTTTGTTGAGATCCTACAGGGGTATGTTTTTCTAAAACCCTGCATGCACCATTAATTTTTTATACTCTTATGGTTCCTTTCTTTGTATCCAGGATATTGTTTTCATCCAGATGGGTCGTTAAAGGTAATGGTTGCATTTGGATATTGAGTGTGAATAAGGTTCATACAAGAGTGGTAGGTTTAGGTATAAATTATGTTTTTATGTTGGGACTATTATATTGACAACATAGATTAGATTTTGATTTCACCTATTTTTTATATTATACTATGTGTTTCTATCATTGTTTATTTTATTAATATATTTTATTTATTTATGGTATTAAATATAAATGTATATTTTTATTTATATATTATTAGTGAAAGCATTCTAATGTGTATGATTTGAAGATCCGTTGGTACTTTTTTCCATCATTGGGAAATTTGAATAAAACCTAGGCATTTCCATATAACTGGCCAGATATCCAGATCTAGGATGACTTGGATTAGTTAACGACCAAAATATATTATACTACCATGTTAATATTTTTGGAATGTCGAGTTTGAATGGATAATATAAATATATCATGGATTTATTGGAAAGTGGGAGGAAATTTCTTCCTTAGCTCTTTGTCACACTAATCCTACAGTTTCTATAGATTTATATGATTCTAATTTATATATTAAGTTCTATTTTGTTAATATTTAATGGATTTTGATATTATATGATGGTATTTTTTACCTTAATGAAAATTTTGGTGATTTTGGTTGTCATTTTCAATTTTAGAGGTGGATGTTGTGAATCAAATATGGACGATAGTTAGCCAATATGGAATGGTAAATCATACATAGCCCATGCATAAGGGATGTGAGATAATCATTGAGAATACTAGGATATTTTTGAATAGTTTATGATCCCCTGTAGTAAAAATGTGTAATTTTTTTTCAATTTATAAATATTATTTTTACCTCCCTTGACTTTTAAAATATAACTGATAGGGTGTACCCTTGGTGGGATTTAAATTGAGAATATTTTATTATTATTTTGTGTTATTTAATGTGGTTTGATTCAATATTTTTATTAGGATATTTTTATTTACATGTTGATGTTTATTTATGTATTTCTGAAATAGATTTTTATTTATATTTTAATTAAATATTTTGAATTTTTTATTTGGAATGTGGTTAATAGGATTATTTTTTGTGGAAAAGGATTTTTTATTTTTTGAATTAGGTTTGAAAGTTATTGAATTTTTTTCAACCTTATTATATGTTTTCAAGTATTTTATTTATAATTAAAAAAATTAGTATAAAAATGTAATTTTGATTGTCTTAATGGAAGAAAAATAATTTTTTGACTCCCCATTATTCACACTAAATGTTTTTGTATGAGTTTTTATCTCAAAAGGATTTTTTAGTGTTCTAACTTGATTCATAGTTTTTATGAATGGTAAATGGTTTTAAAATGGACATTTGGAAAGTGATTTAAGAACTAGGTTTTTAATGAAATGTTTCCCAACAAATATTTATGCTAGTAGATTTGTAATAAATATGAGATTTCATTATAAATAAGTCATTATCAGATAGTAACATAGAAATGTGGTGTTTAAAAAATTATTTTGGAAATATTTATTGAGAGGAAATGATTTACATAGGTTATTGTTTCTTGAGCTACATTTTAGTGTTGTTTTTTTATGTTGGGATTTATTGATTTAATTTATAAAATATATACAAGTTTATGTTCATGTATTGTGTTATTTATAATATTCTTCATAGAGATTCTTCTATATATAGATTAAATTGATTAATTGGGATAATATTTTGGATTTATCATATCATCATCAAATAGTTTCATCTTCACCAATCAAATATACCCCGAAATTAGATCAAGTGGTGGATATTATTTATCCCATATTTCTAAACCCACCAAGGCATTTTAGAATCATCATCTACCTTCTTTATATGGTGATTATGGTATTATTGAGAATGTGGAGTGGATAAAGTTGAATGGGGAAGACATAAATTCCTTGAAAGCAACCAAAGATTCAATACTTGAAGAATTTGATTCTATATTCAATGTACATAATAGATTTTGGTGCTAGATTATGGTTCCTTCTCAACATTGTAAATTAATTTCATAGAAATTCATTAAGACAATATTCAATCATTTGTTTTTTTAAGGAGTTATTTTTAAAATCCTCATTGATGGATGTTATTTTGGATGTCCCAATGGATGAGAGTGAAGATGTTCCCTCAGGAAAGGAGTAATGGGTAATTGATCCAATTTTATAAGCGAATAAAATTATGGATGGATTAATGGATGTATTATTTAAGGAATTATCAATGGTCCTTCTATTAGTGCAGTTGGTTGACATATATCTATATTTCTTCTAAACATGATTCTCAAAAGGTAAGATTTAGGATTAGTGTATCCTTATTTATTTATTTATTTTTTAGATCATATTTGAGATATTTGAGGGTATCAATGTTTTTATCTTACAGATGTTAATAGATGGTGTTTTTTGTGCCTCATTTTATGGGATTAAAATTTTCTAGGGTAGTTATTTTGGGATGTCTAATATATATTTGGTAATATAGGATTGGTTTCCAAAATAATTGTTCATATTTGTGATTTTAGTTAGTTATTGGTAAACATGGATGGGTATTTCATTTGATCTTTTGTGCACTCTATGCTACTAACATTTTTTGGTTCCCCGTGGGTTGGTTCTCAATGACCTAAGACCAAGCTTATTACAAGGTACAATGTCATGGGGTATGAATCCCATGTGGTTTATATTGGAGGGGTGGTTGTGGATAAATCCTCATTATTTTTATGGTTAGGCGTCATGTTGATATTAGTGATATTATTTTTTTGATGTGATTAAGTTTTGTTTTGGATGTGTTCAGTTTGGGAGTTTATATTTAGTACTTGGTGATATACATTGTTAGTAGATTTTATTTTGTTGAAAAAAAAATCCAGTTACCCATATTAGGGGTATACATGATTACATTAGTATATGAAAAAAAATTATCATCGTGAAGGATTAATCTATTTAGTAGTCTTGATGAACTTGATACATACATAAATCCTTCATATAATTGGAAATATAAAATATGTAGAAGAATAAATAATCGTGAAACATTTATATTTTTTATAATATGTCTATTCGTTTCCTTAGTAAGGAAATAATTAATGTTGACCTAAGATAATCAGTTAAAGCTACATAAAATAGAATCTCTCATGTGTATGTAAGACATAATCATTATGAAAATGTATATTACTAAAAAAAATATACATTTAATGAATAAATCGAGCATGTAATGATTCCATGGATTAAAACAATGTAGTAATCTATTGGATAACAATAAATGGATAATGAAAGTTAGAAATTACTATTGATTAATTTCTTGATTTCATGGATAATAATATATTTACAATCAATATGTTATCACAATATTATTAAATATATGGGAAGGTAGAAATAACACTTTTAAATAAGGGTCGTCGGCTAATGTGTCTAATGAAACTAGTCATTTCATTGTGCGATATTTATTACCAGGGACCACCTATCACGACATGTCAAATTCATACCTCATATAATTAATGATTAATTTTACTGTTATATAATATTAAATATCAATAAATATTTTTATTATGTAAAGAATAAAAACATAAACATTTCTCATTCAATAAACTATTATACATAGTAATACACCATATATTGAAATGATACAATATTTAGGAAATACTCCAATCTATGATACAAAGTATATGGATGTTGGAGGAAAATTTAATGTCCAATGAAATATGATCACATGAAAGTGATTATTTTTAGTGAAATTTAATGAAAACCAAATTAATCTATAGATAAAAAATTACCATCAATTCATCCAAAATATAGGTTTTGAAATAAATTTAGGTCTTTTAGAGAATAAAATAAAATTAATGTGAAACACTTAAATAATATTTACAAATTGTTTTTTCCTTTTTAAAATATTTAAAATACATAGAAGAATCAAGAAGAGAATAAACCAGTTATGGTTGTGGAAACACTCATTAATGTCGCATATCATAAAAACATTCCTTAAAAATTTTCGAGTAAAAAGTAAAATAAGAAATTTTTTAAAAAATAAAAATATTCCTTTAAAACATTTTAAAAATTAAATGGTAAAATAAAATTTAATTAATAAATAATTTTCAAAAATAAAAAATAAAGTAATTTTTTTTTGAAAAATATAAACATTGAATAAATATATACCCGATCAAAATGCTATATAACATGAGCTTTTATTTTTACTTTTACTCACTTTTATCAAGTTATAATGAGGTGAAAAATGGGAAAAATATATGGAATATCTTTAAATATTAACATGAAATGAAAAATAGAAGGTGTTGGTGAAGGATACATTATAATAACCATTCAATAAATATTAGATAATTCTCAAAGAATGAGCATGTAAAATAATTTCATACCTATTTCTTTGTGTTTTAATTGATATCCATTGAAAGAGTAAACATGAACCGAATATTTAATTATCATAAATAAAAATAAATTTAAGTCAAACTAATCAAATTGATTTTATATACACAACAAAAAATTATGTGGTTTCATTATATAAAATATGACTCAATTGAATGGAAATTGAGATGAAATCCATTATGTCATGTTCAATATGCCCCATAAGTGATTTTAACATCATGTATAATATATTTATATTTCTAAAACATATATTCCAGGACCATATCAATAACTATAATGAAATGTATGATATATTTATAAAATCTAATATCTGTTTTTGTTAACTATCTTTTATTTATTTCATTATTTGGGAGTGTCAAATACTTTTTTTTAATGGTATGTTTTGGTATAGTTGTTTTAGTCCTTGTACAGTTGTAATGATACCATATTCTCCATAATATTATTTATTATATTAATATAATATATAGTCATTATATATTTATATATATCAATTAATCTATAAAAACAAGATATAAAAAATAAATTACTCCATTCAAAGAGATAGTAGTACAAACACATGAATAAACACTGTTTCCAATATTCAGTGGATGAAACCAAAGAAAGATAAATAATAATTATACTTTCAAATAATAATAATTTTATTATATATATCATATATATTCATTAAATATATTGTTAATATAGTTCATGTAAATTTGGAATGAAAAAATCATATCACTTTATGGATGTCGTAGTCCTCAGGTATGGAAAATTATCATTATCGTTTTCCAATGGATTGAAAAGTAAGAATGAATACACAATATTATAATTCCAAAAGTACAATTATTTTCATAAATATCATATATATTAATTATTTATATCATTATAATAATCAATGTGAGGGTGTAACAAAAAAAAATTACATCAATTCATGAGGTGACATTCCCCCATATATATTAGTGATGGTTTTGATTCCTAGTTAATTGAGAAATGATGGGTAAATAGTAGTACATAAAAAAGTAAATATATTAGTGTAGATTAGTTCTTGTGATTAAAAAATTTCAATGGTTACAACATAATTTATGTTTTTAGAAGATGAATAAAATAGAGTGTGGTCAATGAAAATGATTAGATTTTCTTTGAATGAGATCCTTTAAATATCCTCTTAAGGGACCTATGATTGGTATTTTTGGAAGTGATGAACCAATACAATAAGATAACTATTTTTTATTAGTATATTTAGTGGGGTTTTAATTATATATGGGTCAAAATAGTGTAAATAAAAGAGATAAGGGGTGTCACCTTATAAGG
This sequence comes from Viscum album, assembly GCA_963277665.1. Lineage (NCBI taxonomy): Eukaryota > Viridiplantae > Streptophyta > Magnoliopsida > Santalales > Viscaceae > Viscum > Viscum album. Next base: position 630,224,016 of record OY728138.1, on the reverse strand, counting down.
GAGGGGTGGGGCACTTTTAAAAATTCATGAAATATTATAATATACGATGTGTCTAACTCATGTAAAATTTTTCCAAAGTGTAATATATTATAATATATATATATATATGTATGGAACTAATAAATCCATATATTTTTATTTTTGTAGGTTTAGATTTCATTTTAAATGTTATCTATTGGATTAACTCCTGGGAAAACAAATTTTAAACACAACCACTGCAAAAAACATTTAATATTTATGGGTTTAATTATTATTTATATAGTAAAATATGGATCATAATTATCCAATGAATTTTATTTTCAACCATATCTCATCCCCTTGCCTTCTTTAAATATTTTTTTTCTACTTTTTAAATGAAATATTATCTTCATTAAATATTATGTTCATAAATTTTCATTAGTGTCTTTTATGGAAATATTCATTTAATATGACATCAAATACATCAAGAAAAATATCTAATTAGAATATAATATATTATAATATTCCTAATATTTCATATGTATCTATAATATTCATGTAACACTATAATTCACCCAATTTTTAATTTTTTAATATATTTTCATTAATTTTTCATTCAATTGAATAAATACATTTTTTGTATTACATAAAAATTTGAGGTAAATTTTTTATTTATAATAATCACAAACTAGTTAACAAGAAAAAAATTAATTAATATTTCAGATGAAAAATTAAATCGAATATTTTTTTTAACATTATAGAAAAATATATTCGATATTAAAGTCAATATTGTAACATTTGGCCTTTATTCATTTTTTAGAAAAACATTAAGGTCAATATCAAAGAAAAATGTAACCATGTTGCCTTATTTTTTAAATTCGTATAATAATGGGAGATCAAAATTCCTAAAATATTAGAACATTATATTTTATAGAAATTTTAGAGCCTTATCAAATTAGTTTTTATCTTTAATTATCTAATTTATCCATTACAGATATGATGAAATTTACCACTATTAAGATTCATAATTTAAAAAATAAAATGGGAATATTTATCAAATTTGAACTCAAATATTAAAATTATAGATTATGTTCTACTAAATTAAATTAACATACGTAGATGAATTTAATTTTATATACAAACATAAAATGGAATAAAAATTTTTTATTTTGAAAAAACCATTTCAGCCTAAAAATGATCGTACACAAAATTTAGTTATAATTTTGGTAAAAATGTATTTAAAAATATTATTTCTAAATAAATCACTCTAATATTAATTAATAATTATAATCAACGAATTATATGATTTTCCAACAGAAAAACAATTGTTTTTCAAATATTGGTATTTTAACTATTAAATAAAAAATCATATTTTTCATAAAAATATGAAAATTTCAACCCATGACAATGTTGACATGATGTATGAAAAAATTATTTTATTGTCACATAGTCATTTTTTAATAATATTTCATTGTTATTTAGAACTTGATGTTGCATATAATGAAATCATTCACTAAAATTTATTTATTAAAAAAATATCAAAAAATATCATATTGTAATATTATTCCCACATTATAAGGAAATTTCGCACAAAATTCCATCCAAATAAAATAAATAAATTATGATTCTTCTTCCTCATCAATCCCTAGGATACCATGTAGGTATCTTGATTTAATGACTTCTATATAACACATAGACTGGATGAGTGGTCTCATTTTGTAGGACATTATCTATAAGATACAAAATATCTACTGGTTTTTTTCATTAGGAAATTATTGTTCTAGTTGAAATACCTATTAGTTTAGTACAAGTTAATTGTTATATAAAAATTTTCAAAGAAGAGTTACATGGAACAAATCATGAATGTTATGGATATTATACGAACGACCAAAAGAAAATTTTCGATCCTGGGACAATTAAGAATTTAAAATGGACCAATATATATAGGAATTAGTATTCCCTTTTTTAAAATTATTCTATACTTCTTCCAAGGAGGTATTTAAATAAATAACTTTTCATTTATTTTAAACTCTATAGCTCACTGATCATTTCTAGAAAATAATTACACAATGAGATTCCCTTATGTTATGTAGGATGGATCTAACCATCTTTAATATTTTTTCACCTAGTGCAGCTATAAATAGAATTGATTATCCTACGTCATCCCAACAAATTGGAGTTTTTCACTTCCTTCAATAAAGGAATTCTTGTGGATCCATCGGAACGATCAATGAAGTGATTCTTTAATAACAATACACTAATGGAACGGGTTCATCCTAACCACCATTGAAATATATAGATAATGTTCTCAACATATATTCATCAATTTGAGTGGTCCTCTCAAAATGATCATCTGTATAAGGATGTTTATGTGTATTGAAACCATACAATAAATCTCTATCCTTACTGACTACTTCTTGAAAAAATTTAGTTGAACCACAGATCACAATAAGATACAATTGAGATTCGGACACCATGAAATATCGTTAAATAATTAATTTATAATTGGGTGAGATAATAAAGATTAAAATATTCTATAATAGGGATAAAATTCACTAGTTTCTATGGTGATCAATTATAACCCAAATAACATTGATCGCTTTATATATATTGTGGAATATGATGATAAAATCCATTTAAATGTTTTACAATTTCCATTTTAAATGGGTAATGGTACAATTATCCAATTAGCCTTCTATCTTTATTTTTATAAATGGTTGAGGCTCAAAGTCCCATATTATTGAAAATAAAGTCATACAAGAAGTAAAAACAGAGGAGAAAAAACCACAATTCAAGTCCATAAAAATGATATCAGCGCACTCGCAAGTGAGTGTTCATACTGTGATGAGATGTTTGATCACACCCGCCACACAGATGTCTCCCCCTCCACCCATCCTTTACCTGCATCTAGTTACCTCCATCATCATATGGGAACTCAAAAGGTACACTAATGTTCACATGCTTTACTCCATCCCAATATTCCATTGTTTTTCTCTCTTCATCACTACAGGTAGATGCAAGCAATTCAAACAAATTATAGGTACTCACCTTTTTCATAACTTTTCTAATTTGATATTGAGGGGTGCCACAACTTAGTGGAGGATGGGGAGATCCTACCACTTTGTCATTTGTTATTCCATTCAATCTGGGAGAGTCCCCATGCATTTCAGGAGAGGAGGCTTGGACAGATTCCTTCAATTGACTGGTCTATTCATGCTGCCCAGTTAGAGTGGGTTTATTGCACAAGCTATGAGTAATAATAGCATCCTTTTCATTAGCCACTTTAAGTGGAGAATAGGCTGGAACAGAAATGACTATATTCCAAAATTCCTTAGCATGAAACAGTGAAGTATTTCCTGCAAAAAACATAGTTGGAAGACCATGAAATGAGTTGGATTTAACATGGGCTCTAGGATTACCTTCAAGAGGGGAGACCTCCACTTTTGTGTTGTTGGGTGCTATACAAACAATTGTTTCTCTATCTTCTACAAATAGAACAGTGTCTTTGTCATTTGAGGCATGGGTTCGTACCTTTTTATTTTCTTTCTCTGATGTATAGTTGTTATCATTCACATCCTTCCTATCTTTATATTTCCTTGAGATAAGAAGATCCATCTTTTCGGTGCCTCTTCTACTTATGAAATTGACCAAAATCTGTTCTTTCTTTAGGCAGGAGTCTGTATCTTCTTGGGCAGCAGTTTCCAGAGCATCATGGTTATTAATTGATTCATTATCATCATCATATTTGAGACCCCTTGTCAATATATCTTTGAATGAGGCTCCATTATCTGCCACAATAGAACTGTCATTAACCGATAGGTGAATATCATCCCCCATATCTTCCCAGGATAAGAGAACTCTCTTATTTTATTTGTGTAGAATAACTATTCTTGATAGGTTCCTCAGAACATCCTTTTTTCGCATTAGGTTCTTCATCAAGATACCATTGAGATTTTTAGCAGACTTAACCTTCTTTCCATCATACTCCTTTATAAGGTTAATACCAAGGACATCAGCATTTGTATTCTACTCTGTGCTTTGTGATATACCTTTTTTAGGTGGCTTCCTACAATGGTGTACGTCATGCCCATTATGTTGGCAGTTGTAACAAACAAGGATTCTTCTACATGATGATTCTTCAAGACCAATTACATGACATAGAATGCAAAAAGGATGATTATTTTCATATTCGATTCGATGATAAATATCTTTCTGTTGAGTAGATAAAATCACCTTATCTATTAAAGTAGTAATAAGATCATCATCTACAAGGACCTGAGCAAAGTGGCCATAACTTACTGATTCTGGAGCTTGATCCATTCTAATTAGAATCTGAATGGCAGATGCAATATTGAATAAAATCTTAGCATGCCATAAAACCTTGTTAAGACCATGTATTTTTATCCATATTTGCACACATGTATCCTTAAAATCAAGAAAATTGAAGTTCATTTTCCATTTATGATGTCGAAGTGTACCTGGCCTAAGATTGATAGAATCGATACTCCAAGCTCTCCCTTTGAGTTCCAAAATAGGAAACAAGATATGAAAAAGTCCTCGACTGAGGGACATGCATTTTAATTAATTGAATCCCAAATTATCAGCCAACCAAGAGATAAGATCATATGTTCACCAAGGTTTCATTCTTTTCATTACAGAGATGCTAGCGACAAACGAATGCTTTCACAGATCAATATGAGCTGTTATTGCTCCACATAGGCCGATACATGCACTGTTGACCCTCTCTGAATTATTAGATGTCGTGCGTGATTTGTAAAAGGCATGAAGGATCTCCCATAGAAACTCTTGAAGGAGGCTAGGTTATTCAGAGAATCATGTTCCTTCTTCTTCCCCTCTAAAGACAAACTAATCTGTTTTATGAGTCGAAGTGCCCCAAATGAGTGGAGATTGATACTGCACAGGTGAGTTAGGTCGGACGAAACTACGGGGTGTAGTGACGATAGTTTCCTATCTTGATCCTACATCCTAGGCTTCTGTCTATAAACCTTAACTTGATGAAAAACATGGCACAAAGATACATACTATGTAATATCACTTTCATTTTCATCCCATCTAAAGATTAATTTTAGATATCTCTACATTATTTTACTTCCATAATAAAGAGAGATTGATGAACTATGAAAATTATCTAATATCTCCTTCTTTAACACTAGAATTAATCAGAGTAATACTCAATTCCCAAAAATCATCATTCATGAATAAAAAAGATCAAACATAGTAATATGCCATACATTTTAATATAATTCCACATTCATCTTATTCTCCATATTAGTTTCATGGATAAATCATTGAACATTTATCCAGGAAAGATAATATCTATACAACTTCATCAAAATTTTAAAAACCATCTTAAGAAAATTGATAAACAATAAATCTCTTTGAATACTCATAATTGAATACATAGTATGATGTAATTGAATTAGAGAATCATTGACATTGTTTTCATTTCATGGCTGGTAATATTTTGATAGTTCATAATCATCGATCAACTCTAACCATATTATCTAGCACATATTCATATAATTTTGTGAAAAATATATACATTAATATTTTAGGACCATTTTATGTATTATACTATTAACTAAAAAATTATTAATTCATAAATTCACTGAAAAAATAGCATGGTTAGATCGAAATCATGATTCAGGTAATTTTTCTCAATAATTTACAGTGGGTGATTGGTATAACATATCAAAATATCATTCTATATGAGGAAACATATCAATCCATTCTTTTAATCATCAGTATATAGAAAAAACCATTCTACAATTTATGGCAGTGTAAGCATGGGAACACTAACCAACCATCACTTCTGTTCTTTGAAAGTCTCCTCATATTCATCTATAAACAAGAACCTAACCCCCTTCTTAGTAAATTTGATGGGTTTATTACAGATTATTGATAAATCATATTTATATACTCTTTAGTATCCAAAAAACCAATGAAAATTATTGATCCAAGTTACATAGGTTTTTCCAGGACATTTCTCAATAACATATACTAGTTATGGATCCACTGATATACCTTCACATGAAGTTATAAAACTCTACAATGAGAGTTTTTTGTATCCAAAATTCATACTTAGTAAATTTGGAAAATATATTCTCTTACCGTAGGGTATTTAGTAAAATACTCAAATGTTTGTTATATTATTCCTTTATCTTTGAATATATATTTATTTCATATGTAAACATAAATGAAAACTAATCATGGTAAGGGTTAAAGATTTAATATATTAAATACATGATGGTAGTATGATAATTGGTAAGTTTAAATGGAATCACAATAAATTCATAATGACCATACACTGCATGGAAGGTTTTTATGGTTATATCATCTTTCTTGAACATTCACAAATAATATCTAGATAAAAGATCAATCATGTAAATATATAGATCTCAATATATGTGAACAAACTGATTATCTATATATGGTTGTGTATAACTATTCTTAATACTGATTTTGTTATGTTTTTGATAATAGATGAAAATACACATTGACACATCGTTCTTCTTAACAAAAATAAAAGTCGCACACTATGGTGAAACACTCGTCTAATCAAATAACATACCCATATTATCTAGGATCTTATTCTTCATCATCTATAACACAATTTGGCCTATTCTACAAAGAGTATTTGAAATATGTGTTCTACATTGTGTGGGCTCTACTGAATAATCATCTTCATGAATCAGGGGGATAATAGGAAACTACTCTAGAAAAGACAATTGAAAAATCTTGTACAATAAGAATATTAAAAAATTGAGTTTTTCTAATCAAATATAAGAAAATCCCCACATGAATAGGTATAAAAACCAATAGTGTGGAAAAAAATTCAATTAGAAGTTTGAGTTCATCCTCTCCTGAAAACACTATCACCGGTTGATAAAAAATATCTAATATAACTTCCCGTACTAAAATATTGGTATATGACCATAACTGAATGATCTAATAAAATAACATTATGCCAAATTCCATTATCAGATAAATAACATGATTTTACAAAATATAATTCCCATAATTTACTATTAGTTATGAGATATCGACATTCGATCAAATTATTAAACCATATGGATTTTAACTACCAACTCAACATCAAATCGTTGAGATGGTGGTATGATACCATATATAAGTTATAAACATGTAAACAAGTAGGAAGATCCTAAATCAAATGAAATACTCCCATAGTTATGGTGGATGATAAATTTACCTAACACCACATCGTTAGGAAATTATACTATGGCTGTAGTAATTTCCTATTATTGCCCATATCACATTGGGTTTATTATTGTTATGTTCCAACGATGCTTGTGGAACAGGTTTGAATAATTCCCCATCACTATATTGTTGTAGAAAAAGTAATTAATTTCTTTGTTAGATTACTTATACTAATTTCCTGATGACCCTTATCTACAAACTTGTAACAAAAACCCATGCCCTTCATGCATTTTCTAGGATATTTCATTCTATAATTTTTTCATGATAAAAAAATATTCATCACCTTCTTGTTCTTTTATGAGATATCTATTTCATTGTGTTCAATTGAACAATTTTTCTCTTTATATCCATAAGAGATATATGAAATATATAATTTTCACTATCTTAATGGAAATTGATATTTTATCTTAATTAGATAAAAATGGTTAAGAAACTAGTTCCCTTTTGAGACTTGAATGAATCTCATCAAATAAATGGACTATATTTATGTTATTATTATATATGTATTATGAATCGTGCATGGATATTCATAAATTGTTATCCTCATATTTTTCTACATGTTATTCATCCTTTAACATTATTATGAGAATAATTGTAGCTATTTCATCCATTTATAATTGGGGGAAGTATTTTTGAAATAATAACAAATTAAAATATCCATTCCCTTTTTTTATTTGTTCAGCCTCTTTATTATTTTCTTTTAATGACTACTAGTGATTGGAATATCCTTTAAAACAATTCACTTCAATAATTTCCTTATCATTTTTAGTATATCCTAAAAATAAGAATTTATTTTTGAGAGTGTAGTTAAATTTTCCAAAACCAATGGATTTGTAGTTCCAGTAAAAGATGAAGGACTTTGTCACCTAAAAGAATCAAAAAATTGTGAATCATGACATGGAACAGTTTCTTCCCCCATTCCTGAAATGTTATTCACTATACCCTGAGTAAGATTCCTTAATATTGAAATTTTATTCCTTGTTTCAATACCAGCTATATTTCCTTACTAAGAAGGGTAATCCCTATAATTCCTAGATGCATTGATTCCATTTATCCTATTTTTAAGTATTATTAAATAATGGAAAATACTAAATTAGTTTATAATCATCATTAAAAATGATCCATAAAATCAAAATCTCTCAAATGATAAATATTCTCGAAAACTATAAGGTTTTATAATAATTATCATGTTATCTATGTTCATGTATAATATTGCTTCCATGGTTTCAACTAAAGATCCTATCATTATAATTTTACAAAACCATACACTAGTGACCCATATTCATTTCCAACTTTATTACATTGGTATAAATACAAGGGCCTCATCCCAAAGTATCGACATATTTATTATTCTTAAAGAACCATATATATACATGATTCCAATTTTATATTGAATATATAAAGTATATAGCATAAGAAAAAATTATGAATCCATGATATTATTTATAATATCATTCTTAATATCATAGGTAAAGGAAATAAAATAATCGGTGAGCTCATATATGAAATAAGAGTAATGTACAATAGAAGCTATCTTGATGAAATAATGTATAATAAATATTTCAAGGTAAATAACTGATAAAAGTACAACTATTTACAAAATTAATCCATGGTTAACTTAAATATATTAATCTCATAAATAATAATAACTAAATTCCCATTGATGAAAATTATTCATGTTGTACATCATGATCTTAGATATTGTGATAGCCTTACAATAAGGCGTTGCATTAAAATAGTTTAATTTATACATAGGTATAATTAGAAATATATTTAAATAATGATATCCTTACGAAGGAACAAGACTTTTACAGATATTATCACATGATTATTAAACATAAATAACCACGGATAGAACAAAATGATCATAAATCTATAGTCTCTTTGGATAATGGTGCTCTCAATAAACAAAATATTAAATCCTTGTTTTATTTTCCATAGTGTTCTCAAAAAGACACTAAACCTCCAAAATATTCATTGTATAAAATTTGTAATACATAAAGATAGAGGTGAGATAAAAATAATTGTAAAGGAATAAACATTATATGGATAAATAACTTATATGTTCCAAATATATCCTGATATCTTTGAAGAGAAAACCCTTGAATAATTACATAGAATCATAACAAAATAAACATGGTATCATAACATCATCATTGCATTGGGAATCTGGAATAATTATATAACATTATATAAACACGTTTCAAGGAAAAAAACCACAAAAAATCACATGGTATAAAAAGACCCATATGATGATAGTTTTAATCACAATATCATAGATGTTGACTAATTACACTATAACATTGACCAATTCATTAGAGAACAATCTGGGTGCACTTATCATAACATATTCATGTACTATTTTTTCCCACTTAAATGGAATCAAGCATTATGAAAAACATTATAATTAACCATAGAAATAAAATAGGTTTCATAATATTTCTTAATATCATAATCAAAGGAAATATCATAATGATGTCCTTAGGTAAGTTATTATAATGATTTTATTTCCCCATCATAGGAATGGGGAATAAACAAGTTATATATATATATATATGATATACCTATATACAGAATTTCAATGAAATAAATAACATAAATGTGTTTTTTATTGGTTAAAATAATTTTAAAAAGAAATTATTGAAGAATTATAATTTCACTTTTAGTAGCATCAAATTATTTCATCTTATATGGAACATTATTTTGAATGATCACATTGAAAATTTGTTGAATGAAATATACGTCGTATTTTGAAAACTCATATTTAAAATCAAAAAAATATTCAAACATTACAGAATTTTTTTATAACTTTTGAACATTTAAATGAAATATTTAAAACATTGAATGGTCGTGATGGAAGAAGTGTTTAGTTCCTAAAAAATACATTAAAAAGGAAAATATACATTTTATATTTTTGTTGGAAAAGTAAAAGGTACCTTATTTATAATATCAGTTGAGGGTTACTTTTATTTTTTTTGTAAAAAACCTGTTAAGGGTATAAATTACATTAAAAATCAAAGTAAATAAATTCTGATATAATTTTTATAAAAAATGATTTGGAAGAAGGTGGAATTGGGAACGAATATGAAAATAAAGTTATATTTCTATAAATAAAATATCAATGATTTTTATGTAAAAAATTATATAAAATGTAACTACGAATGAAAACATCATGTATAACAAGAGACTAAGAAAACTAAAGGGTTTTTATATATAATTATCAATTAATTTCCTCTAACAGAAATTCAAGCAAAGGTATACTTGATTGAAATGATATTTTTACAAAAAAACCATAGTATAATAGAAAAATTTTAATGATAACTTCACATTAATGAATTAATTGAATTGAAAAATAAAATACCGTTATATTTGAATCACTAATGATAGAAAATTTATAGGGGTATTATACACCCAACTTAAATGAAAGTTTATGCATGAATGAACATGTGTCTCTAAGAAAGATATTTGAGATGAAACCCTTAAAAATTTGTATCATTTTTGTTGAGTCAATAAGTGGGGTTATTTTGTGTAAAAACTTTTTTTTCCAGATATATAAAACTGTAAATAAAACATTATTCAATTATAATTTATTTCAATCTTAATTTTTTCATAATAATATCTAGGAATTAATCTTATTACCCAATGAATCAAAATTGAGTTTAAAACCCCATACATCATACCTCCCATTATTTGAACTGTAACGCCCCAACCCCAGCTACCCAGAGCCGGTGCGTTACTTCGTAACATTGGCATGATCATAAAAGATCAAGTCTCGAAAGGCCGATTAGTTTAGTAGCCTTGGAAACACTAGATACATTCGTAAACGTTACATTACATCATAAAGTGAAAAACTAAAATAACAAAGTCTCCATAGTCCACACTCATATCCTCTTCTCACAATCCCTGCAGGTCATTCATAAAATACTTCTTCACATACTGGAAAATATTAAAACATTTAAAGGGGTGAGCTCAGATGCTCAGTAAGGATAACAATATTGCGGAAGCTTTCATAAATAAACATAAAAATTTAAGGCAATGTATAACTAAAACAAAATCCTTTTAAACTTGAACATCAACATAATATGGCAAAAGTAAAATGAGATAATGTCATTCACTTCTTCACATGGATATTCTACTGGTCGAATAATCACATGAAATATCAATAACCACTTTCATAATGAGGGAATGTATAATGACGGACATTCTGAAACATTTTGTCAAGGCCTCGGCCAAGACGTCTAAAATGATTAAGGCCTCGGCCAAAACCATAAATCAAATTGGGAAAGGGCCTAGGCCAATTCCATGTCTAGTTGTCTCATGAGACCTACCGATGCATCGAGGAGCTATAGCGGGATCCACCCGTCACTTATTAAGTCAATACATTCCTCATATGAACAGGTTTAAACATCTCATAAACCATAACATAATCATATCACATAAAACATGCATAAAGGAAACATAACATTTCCACATTTCAATCAAAAGATATCAATACAACACATTGATATAATAAAAATGCTTTCAAAACCATTTTCAATACCAAAATAAAAGAAAAGTATAACATGGTATTTATTCTTCATTAAAAAAAAGGGTATGGCTTGTAGAGGAATCCGAAACTCAAATAGTGGTCACGACGGCGGAGAAGTCGTTGTCGCCGCATACATACGACAAAAACATTCCCTTTTGTCGTTTAGTAAACGCTTCGTATAAAAAAGATTCCTTTTGAATAAACGTAAAAGTCAAAGTGGTTTATACACCGTATAAATGAAATTTGTGTATAAAACCAAATATGCCTCAATGAAAGGAGATTGAGACGAAGTCCTTACGAAGATCATTTTTAAAATAAAATAGTAATATTATGTGTATTCACTATAGGTACACATAAAGAATACAAAATAAGACATAATAATATCATGACATAATTTGAAAGTAAGAGATTAACCAAAAGAATGGAAGTTGGGTTAAGAAGTTCCCTTACCTTGCGTCTTGTCCTGACTCGACAGTTCTTTAACCTCCTGGATAATAAACTAGAGTTAATTTATATTTACTTAAGAACCTTTTTCAGGTTCATTATTCCATTTATATCACTTATTACTATGTTATGAACATTATTTAATTATTTAGGTTAATAACGGTCGTTTTGTCGATCTTTGGTACTTGAGTCAAAAATAAACTTATTATAATTACAAGTTGTTCATGTGGTGAAATATCCATTATATCCAGAATTATATTCATGATGTAGATATCATATATATCATATATATATACAGTATATATATTCATTCATAATGTCACGTAACATTTATAGGTAAGAAATGAAATGCACCGTTCATGGAGACGGTAAGCCGTACGTACGCATGAATGCTACTTTCATTTCTATTTCGTATTTAATGGAATGAAATCATAATGATATAAATTTATAATATAATTACAGTATAATATAGTGTATAATACCATTTAATCCATCCTTTATACATCCCACATATGACATTAACGATTCAAATCACTTTGAGGGGGCGGTAGTCCGCACTTCCTAAAATGAAATTATCGCGTTTTACCCATAATGGAAATCATAAAGTATGCCATAAATGAGAAATACAGAAGCATAAGTAAAAAATAAACATATTTTATATCATATATAAATATAGTGACATATAATGGCCACCTTTGAAGGTGTTATATGAGTGTTGAACAATCATCGTTTCGTGAGGCAGAAATTCGCCATCCACAGAAACCATATGTTCTTTAACCATTTGATGTAGATGTGTGTAAGTGTAGCTCGAATCCTTCTTATAACAACATCCTAGTATATTGAGGATATTGGTTTTGTTACAAAAGAAATGAATAAAAATATTTTAGGGGGTTGGAGTATAAAAATAAAACAAAACAAAATTAGAGAAGACATTACCTCAAAATCGGGTAACTCTTTTTGATTTGAGCCAAAGGCTTCCTTGGGAAGAGTTCTGTCCAAAGTGAGGCTTCTAGGAGTAAGAGGGGGAAGTTGGGAGAGTATTTGGGCAGAGATTGGCCGAGCCAAATGGCTTGAAAGTGTAAATGAGGTGGGAGAGGTGGGGGCCTTTTATAAGTGGAGAGGAGGGTCTCTTTTGGAAAGATTGAAATGTTACATTATTACACAATGCTTATCGGATTATAAAGGTCCCACACTTATATAATTCCTGGCTAAGGTGATAAGGGTTCGAAATCTACCCATGCAATAGTCTTTGGACAAGTGTAAGCCTTGGATTTTACATTATCTTTTCATTTTATTAAAATCGTTAAAGAATGAGGTCATCGCTGCATCATAATGATGTCATAAATAATTCAATTTATTTATTGTCTAAAAATTATAAAAAAATACTATGATGTAGGAAATATTTTTAGATTTCTAATGGATATTTATAATCAAAATTTGGACTTGTTTATCCCCACTTAAAAACTGTTTTAGTAAAACAACTCATGTTTGTGTCATTTTTTACTTTAACATTAAATAAAAGGTATTTATGTCATTTTCCAACTAAAGTGGCTCCATGGGGTCCCCAAGTTGACCCATGGATTGTATTGGTCGTCCATGACTCATCCGATAGGAGTAGGACAAGTGTCAAGCTCATATCATATTATTAAAACATTATTTTTACCTTAAACTACACTAATTACCTCTAATCGCGATTAAGAACTTAAAAGTTACTATTCACCAAAAAATTATTTTAATCTCATTGAACCACATTTTACTTCTTAATGACAACCATTTATGTCGGATTTTTGAAAATCAAATCACCGAAGTGGTAATATTTCATTTTAACGAAAAATCAGTTTTTAACAACCACTTAGTGGTTTCACTATTCATCAAAAATTGAAGTTTTTCAGAATAAGGCCAAAACTTCACCCTAAGCTATAATTGATATTCCAAATTTGAAAATGATGTCTATTTTACAAAATTCCAATCATATAAGTTGCATTAATTAATTTTATAATTAATTCCCGCTGTTACAACAAATAGCGTGTTTTTAAGAAACAATTTATATCAAAAGATTGGCAATTATTTATGTCCAATTTCAATGTTAAATTAATTCTAATGACCACCATTGGATAAAATTGTAAAAATATATTCTAATTATACTTTAAAACCACTAAACAGTATAATTTATCACTATAAATTATTTTGATTAAAAAAGTTGTTTTTAAGTATTTTTCACTATTCATAAAAAATTAGAAGTTCTCAGAAAAATACCAAAATTTCAACATAGGCTAATTTCGATATTCCGAATCCAAAAATGAAGTCCATTTTGAAATATAAAATTTATATAATTTTAAAAAGTGGTTATTACTATTCATAACGGCTACTTTGATTAGTCGCGGTGTTTTAGAACTCGAAGTTGCGTACAATGCAAGCTATTGCATTATTGAATGAGAAGCGTATCATGGAAGCTCGGGGTGTTACATTCTCCCCTCCATCAACAAATTGAGTCCTCGCAATTTGAAATTTTTTCTTTGAAAATAAAAGGTTCAAAATAGAAAATACCTTTGTGGAAAGCCCACATCGGAAATAAGGTTAATAAAATTTAGTCTTAATAAGGGGGAAATGGAAATAAGAAAGTCACCACCAAACTATGATCTCGATAAGGAAAACATTGGTGGCAATTAGATACATATAATTGGAGGAAAAACGTAAATATTTGTAGGGAGTGATTGAGGTCATCAATCACAATCAACTGTCAAATTGAGGGCCTCAAAGCCTTAAATCTATGTTGATTTGAAATATCATCAGTTCAAAAAGACATAAGGTATTAGGATAACACATTTTTTTTGTTTTAATATCCCTTTACTAAAGTTTAAGAATTAATTTATTCATTGAATAAGAGATAGGTATATATATATATTTATGCTTGACAATTAGAGTTTCAACCTTCAACTCATCTTTCACTCAAAAAGATATAGAACTCAAAAATATTATACTTATCCTAATTGTATAAGGTTAAAAATATTAACACATACCATTTAGATTAGTAAAATTATTTTGTAATAACCAGGGACTTCCTGTAGGCTAGTGGTAGGAAATAAAGGCATGTCGCACTATGGTTGTGGGTTCGATTCCTGCAGCTTTGTCCGACGCGACGGGTTATGCCCCACCCTGCAGGTTGTCCTTCTCCTAAAACTATAGTATCATAATATTCCAAAAATAATCTTCATAAATGCTTTAACCTTAAACAATACTATCCATTGTTCAACTTAATCCATTCCAACCTTAATAGTTATCCAAAATACCTCCGTCCAGACTTTCTCTAAAAGGTCTCTAAATTCAAAAATCAATTGTAACATCAGATTCCCCAAACAAAGAAAATATTCTCTTATTGTCACATACTAAAAATATGATTACCTTAATCATATTACCTTAATCAAAAAGTACTGCAGTACAATATTTATATATATCACATTATTCTTATAACCAGAATATAATCCTTGAGTCCAAAAGCACCAATACATTAATTATTCCGCTTCAACTATAGTCACAGCATAATATTGGCCTTGATCCCTTGGCCTTTTCTGAGGTAAGTTTCCTTGACGCTTAGGACATTCATTTTCATAATGCCCCATTTCCCTACAATTGTAGCATTCAACTTTGACAGCCTCTTTCTTTCCCTTCAATCACGAGCCTGGTGACCCTTTTCTTCACATTTATAACAAACTCCCATTCCTTTTAGGCACATACCAGGGTGATTCTTCCCACAATTATCACATAATGGAAAATCCTTCTTTCCATTTTTCCCTTTATCTGTCTCTTGTTCCACCGTTCTCTTCTTCTATTGTTTTACTTTGTTGTCATAAGACTTAGAGAATTCATTTTCTATCTTGATAGCACACGAGACAATATCTTCGTATGATGAGAAAGATTGTGATATTAAAGCTCGACGGAGAAATGGTTTTAACCCATCAATGAAACGATCAATCTTACTCCCTGGGTTACGTATATAATCGGCAGCATGCCTCGCTAACCTTGTAAAGTTAGCCTCATACTTTGCGACATTCTCATCCTCCTTCTGCCTCAGACTCAGAAATTGCCTTTCCATATCTGCTCGATGGTCACGAGGAAAGTATTTTTCTAAGAAAAGCTCTTTGAACTCCCTCCATTCCATATTCGATACGTCATCATCTTCCTTTGTGTTTTGAATCAGCGACCACCACTGATCGGCATCTCCAGTGCGGCGGTAAACTGCCATGACAACCTTCTCCCTTTAACTACTCCCCAAGGCCTGGAATATTTTCTCTAAGGAATTTATCCATTGCTCAGCTACTATAGGATTTGTACTCCCATTGAAGGTTGGTGGTTGTTGCCTCATGAAACGGTCTAGCATTGATCCTCCACGTTGCGGATCAGGGTGCTCCATACGAGTAAGGTTATTATTCATAACCTGCGTGAGTTGTCCCAGTACGGTGAGAAGCTGATCAGCACCAGTTGTATCACTAGCTCCACCATAATTATCTTGAGCAGGAGGGAAATCCCTACACTGGGTGCGTGCATTGATACAGTTTCCATTCCTTCCACTAGGCGTCATTTCTAAACAATGGCATAAACTAGATTAGTTTATGAAATAAAATACATAATTCCATACTTATAATATACATAACATAAATTGAACTATTTATGGATATAATCCATAATCATAAAAAGGTTTTCATTGAGGAAGTATATACTCATAACCGTTCATAGTGGTTTGTAAAGAAAATGAGAATTATCCTAAGCATATCCCCTGGGAGTGTCGTAACCAAGAGTGCAGCAAGGCCTGTTGTTGTGCACCAGTTCCCGTTCAAGTCTAGCTCAAAGTGGTGTTTTCGGGTTTTACCCCTAGGTACATCTGTGCCAGAGCCGCCTCTACCTGCTCGTATCCAGACATGGATGTATTGCTCGGAAAACTCCTAACATCTCTGTAATACCAAAATTCTAGGAAGTTCTTCTATACTAATCCTCAAAGTCTATCTTTGGGCTATGTGCTCTAATCAGAGTTTATCTAAATATAGCTTCCAAGGTTAGTACTAAACTTCCTCTGATACCAACTGTAACACCCCGACCCCAGCTACCCAGAGCCGGTGCGTTACTTCGTAACATTGGCATGATCACAAAAGATCAAGTCTCGAAAGACTGATTAGTTTAGTAGCCTTGGAAACACTAGATACATTCGTAAACGTTACATTACATCATAAAGTGAAAAACTAAAATAACAAAGTCTCCATAGTCCACACTCATATCCTCTTCTCACAATCCCTGCAGGTCATTCATAAAATACTTCTTCACATCCTGGAAAATATTAAAACATTGAAAGGGGTGAGCTCAGATGCTCAGTAAGGATAACAATATTGCGGAAGCTTTCATAAATAAACATAAAAATTTAAGGCAATGTATAACTAAAACAAAAGCCTTTTAAACTTGAACATCAACATAATATGGAAAAAGTAAAATGAGATAATGCCATTCACTTCTTCACATAGATATTCTACTGGTCGAATAATCACATGAAATATCAATAACCACTTTCATAATGAGGGAATGTATAATTCCAGACATTCTGAAACATTTTTTCAAGGCCTCGGCCAAGATGTCTAAAATGATTAAGGCCTCGGCCAAAACCATAAATCAAATTGTTAAAGGGCCTCGGCCAATTCCACGTCTAGTTGTCTCATGAGACCTACCGATGCATCGAGGAGCTATAGCGGGCTCCACCCGTCACTTATTAAGTCCAATACATTCCTCATATGAACAGGTTTAAACATCTCATAAACCATAACAAAATCGTATCACATAAAACATGCATAAAGGAAACATAACATTTCCACATTTCAATAACAATATATCAATAAAACACATTGATATAAAAAAATGCTTTCAAAACCATTTTCAATACCAAAATAAAAGAAAAGTATAACATGGTATTTATTCTTCATTAAAAAAAAGGGTATGGCTTGTAGAGGAAGCCGAAACTCAAATAGTGGTCACGGTGGCGGAGAAGTCGTTGTCGCCGCATACGTACGACAAAAACATTCCCTTTTGTCATTTAGTAAACGCTTCATATAAAAAAGATTCCTTTTGAATAAACGTAAATGTCAAAGTGGTTTATACACCGTATAAAAGAAATTTGTGTATAAAACCAAATATGCCTCAATGAAAGGAGATTGAGACGAAGTCCTTACAAAGATAATTTTTAAAATAAAATAGATATATTATGTGTATTCACTATAGGTACACATAAAGAATACAAAATAACACATAATAATATCATGACATAATTTGAAAGTAGGAGATTAACCCAAAGAATGGAAGTTGGGTTAAGAAGTTCCCTTACCTTGCGTCTTGTCCTGACTCGACCGTTATTTAACCTCCTGAATAATAAACTAGAGTTAATTTATATTTACCTAAGAACCTTTTTCATGTTCATTATTCCATTTATATCACTTATTACAATGTTATGAACATTATTTAATTATTTATGTTAATAACGGTCGTTTTGTCGATCTTTGGTACTTGAGTCAAAAATAAACTTCTTATAATTACAAGTTGTTCATGTGGTGAAATATCCATTATATCCAGAATTATATTAATGATGTAGATATCATATATATCATATATATATACAGTATATACATTCATTCATAATGTCACGTAACATTTAGAGGTAAGAAATGAAATGCACCATTCATGGAGACGGTAAGCCGTACGTACGCATGAACGCTACTTTCATTTCTATTTCATATTTAATGGAATGAAATCATAATGATATAAATTTATAATATAATTACAGTATAATATAGTGTATAATACCATTTAATACATCCTTTATACATCCCACATATGGCATTAACGATTCAAATCACTTTGAGGGGGCGGTAGTCCGCACTTCCTAAAATGAAATTATCGTGTTTTACCCATAATGGAAATCATAATGTATGCCATAAATGAGAAATACAGAAGCATAAGTAAAACATAAACATATTTTATATCATATATAAATATAGTGACATCTTAATGGCCACCTTTGAAGGTGTTATATGAGTGTTGAACAATCATCGTTTCGTGAGGCAGAAATTCGCAATCCACAGAAACCGTATGTTCTTTAACCATTAGATGTAGGTGTGTGTAAGTGTAGCACGAATCATTCTTATAACAACATCCTATTATATTGAGGATACTGGCATTGTTACAAAAGAAATGAATAAAAAGATTTTATGGGGTTGGAGTATAAAAATAAAACAAAACAACATTAGAGAAGACATTACCTCAAAATCGGGTAACTCTTTTTGATTTGAGCCAAAGGCTTCCTTGGGAAGAGTTCTTCCCAAAGTGAGGCTTCTAGGCGTAAGAGGGGGAAGTTGGGAGAGTATTTGGGCAGAGTTTGGCCGTGCCAAATGGCTTGAAAGTGTAAATGAGGTGGGAGAGGTGGGGGCCTTTTATAAGTGGAGAGGAGGGGCTCTTTTGGAATGATTGAAATGTTACATTATTACACAATGCTTTCCGGATTCTAAAGGTCCCACACTTATATAATTCGTTTCTAAGGTGATAAGGGTTCGAAATATACCCATCCAATAGTCTTTGGACAAGTTTAAGCCTTGGATTTTACATTATCTTTTCATTTTATTAAAATCGTTAAATAATGAGGTCATCGCTGCATCATAATGATGTCATAAATAATTTAATTTATTTAATGTCTAAAAATTATAAAAAAAATAATATGATGTATGAAATCTTTTTATCTTTCTAATGGATATTTATAATCAAAATTTGGACTTGTGTAACCCCACTTAAAAACTGTTTTAGTAAAACAACTCATGTTTGTGTCATTTTTTACTTTAACATTAAATAAAAGGTATTTATGTAATTTTCCAACTAAAGTGGCTCCATGGGGTCCCCAAGTTGACCCATGGATTGTATTGGTCGTCCATGACTCATCCGATAGGAGTAGGACAAGTGTCAAGCTCATATCATATTATTAAAACATTATTTTTACCTTAAACTACACTAATTATCTCTAATCGCGATTAAGAACTTAAAAGTTACTATTCACCAAAAAATTATTTTAATCTCATTGAACCACATTTTACTTCTTAATGAAAACCATGTATGTCGGATTTTTGAAAATCAAATCACAGAAGTGGTAATATTTTATTTTAACGAAAAATCAGTTTTTAACAACAACTTAGTGGTTTCACTATTCATCAAAAATTGATGTTTTTCAGAATAAGGCCAAAACTTCACCCTAAGCTATAATTGATATTCCGAATTCAAAAATGATTTCTATTTTACAAAATTCCAAACATATAAGTTGCATTAATTAATTCTATAATTAATTCCCGCTGTTACAACAAATAGCGTGTTTTTAAGAAACAATTTATATCAAAAGATTGGCAATTGTTTATGTCCAATTTCAATGTTAAATTAATTCTAATGACCACCATTGGATAAAATTGTAAAAATATATTATAATTATACTTTAAAACCACTAAACAGTATAATTTATCACTATAAATTATTTTGATTAAAAAAGTTGTTTTTAAGTATTTTTCACTATTCATAAAAAATTAAGAGTTCTCAGAAAAATTCCATAATTTCAACATAGGCTAATTTCGATATTCCGAATCCAAAAATGAAGTCCATTTTGAAATATAAAATTTCTATAATTTTAAAAAGTGGTTATTACTATTCATAACGGCTACTTTGATTAGTCGCGGTGTTTTAGAACTCGAAGTTGCGTACAATGCAAGCTATTGCATTATTGAATGAGAAGCGTATCATGGAAGCTCGGGGTGTTACATGAACAATCTTTAACATACTGTGTAGTAATTTTAAATGATTTATTAACTTTTAAAAAAATAAAATTATTATTTATAATATCATATATGATCCCTTTTTGAATTATTATTACTCCTTAATTTTTTATATTTCTTCATAACTATTATTTATGTTGTTAGGTAATTTTTTTCTCCAGCATGCTTCATCGTAATGGTTCCAAATAATTGAAATAGTTTTTAATCAAGTCATATACAGAATTAAATTAATGATATAAATTTTATTTTATTGTATACTTCTTTAGATTTATTATATAATTTTTAACATAGATAATGAATCACATCACTAAGTGGAGATGGTAGGTCATACATATTCATGAACACTGTTATAATTTCCATAACTAGTGAATGGGTATGAAAATGCATTAAATGTTATTTTTTCATAATAAATATAATAAAATATATAAATCAGATATTAATTGTATTTTTGGTTTTTTAACTTGTATTTAATGCTAAAAATAAAAATGAATCACATCGTTTCACGAGGCAATAGATCACCGTACACACAAATGACACTGTCCTTTATTCAATGGATGATATGGTTGTGAATTATATGATATATTTATTTCCTTTAATTATTAATATTTTATTAATATAATATATAAAAATAAATAAATACTTAATTTATTTAATATAAAGAATAATTGAAAAAATAATGGCATATCTTTGTGAGGTGATTGTCCCCCATACACACAAATGACCATATAAGATTCTATAAAGAATAGAATGTACGGAGGTATTTATGATATTACAATATCATAAGAATAATTATATCCTAAATATCGTACATAATAATTATATAAATCATTATCTGCAGATGAGGGAAGCGTTGGTGGAAAATGAATTACATCGGTTCATGAGGCGGTAGTCCACTGTACACATGATCAACAATTTCCTTTACCATTTGTCGGAGCACGAGAGAGTTGTAGGTCATTACCTTACAATGAATATATATCTCAATATGTAAAATACTATTGATATTATGTAATTATGTTTTAATATTATTTTAAGCAGGTAGAATAAAAAAATAAATAAAAAGACTCGGTTAAGGACCTTACCACTTCTTTAGAAACCATCTTATGGTTTGAAAAAAGTCTCCATAGGATGAATTTATGGAAAAAATAAGTCTAGGATTGATGTAAGGAATTAAGGATTATAGTTGATTTCGTAATTTATAATCCAATTAGATATGGAGTGGTGAATAGTAGAGGAGGGGAGGTGTCCTTTTATAAGTGAGCGAGAGGATACACTTTGAATTATGGAAAAGAATGAATTTCCACTACGTTTTTCACATCAAAATATATCCGAATTTAACCATATTAGAACATGAAAATATTAATGGTTGAAATAATAAAATCCAATTGGAATTATAAAAGTCTTGTTTCATTTTTAATCTATATTTTTTAGTTTAATCCCCCTAAAAGCACATTTTTACCGTAACCATGGTAAATATTTTTTACTGTTTTCATAATTCAGGATGGAAAAGTTCTCTTGCATGAATTACATAAAGAAATTAGGATGATTCAAAATTTGGAATAAATTTTTTAAAATTCAACTACATAATGTTTCATAATTTAACTGAAGATTAATCCCACAGATTTGTCGAAAAAACATGCTTTCAAGAAATTCCATTTTTAAGGGAAAGTGGATATTATAATATATGTATGAAATTTAATTATAATAAAATTAATTTCAATTAATATATGTATATAAAGAATCTATATATTTAATTTAATTTCTTATTGAATAATGAGTAATAAATTTTATTATGGAAGAGCTTATAATTTTTTCACATTTTTTAGTAATTAAGGAGGATATACCCATTGAGGACCATATATTGATTTTTCTATAATAATTAATGAAGATTAATGGAATAATACAATAAATTTTTTTGATCATGATTAACATTTCACATTAATGTTTTAGTGTTGTTTGAACACTCAGATGACTGAATTACCTTTGAGAACCCTTTATCATGTTTAGATGGATGGTTAACCTAAAAGAACTATCCACATACCATATTGCATGTTGTAGTCAAGATTAATTTAAAACCAAGTAAAATGGGACAAAAAAATTCTCATCATGTTATTAAAATTCATTATTAAAATTCAATTATACATTCAAATGGAGATATATAAATATTTGAATTTGAGAATACTTTATACTCCAACTTTTTGGGATGAATTCGATGGAATAATGGTAATTAATTCCGAACATGATGAAATTACAACTGATAAAGTGGAATATGTCATGAGGCATATCTAGAAATATCATTTCTAAAAAAATATGTTGATAATTAGAGAAAATACATTTCATTTCAAGTATGGGAAATTATATTCATAAATTTAACATCATAAAAAGGAGTCGTAAGGTTTGGTAAGAAGGGAATATCATGTCTAAGATTTATGGGGAATTTCATATTCTTTTTCATATTGGTTCTATGGTGTATCATTGGGATATTATACCCAATCTCTCAAAACTAAATAATTCTTTTCATGGGTCATTATTAAGAAGTTAAATTCCAGACCCCCACATAAGTTCTAACTTTATAATAAATATATGTATAATTTGACTTTTCATATTAGAAAGTGTCTATATGGAGCCCTTAAATAAGCGTAAAAGTGGAATATAAATGGGTTTACCAAATTTTTTATGTTAAATGGGAGGAATAAAAAATTGAAATTGGTTACATGGGAGATTGGGGAAGTAATGAAGAAATATTACACATTAATATACAAGGATTGATAAATCCCATAAAATACAAATGAAATAATTATATAATGGTGCAGAATATAAGATCAAGTATTTTACTATAAATATTTCATTAGAAGTTTTTTAATTTTTTGTCATCGTATTTTTACAATACAACTATAGTGTTTCAATTTATAGAAAAAATACAAAAAACTGATGAATAATTTTATTTTTGACGTATAAATACACTTCATAGAATTTAAATTAGTATAATTGGAAAACATTCTGGTTGTATATAATATTTTTTATATTCAATTATTTTTCGATCTCATTGAGTTATCATAGGCGAGGAAAACATAATAAATAAAAAAAGATATTATAAAAAAGAGTTTCATTTTGAAGTGTAACTATAAGTTCCTCTGAAAAAAATCAACTGATTGAATAATGATATAAATGGGATTTTAAGGTATTATAATAATTATTTGTTACGTTAATAAATATTTTAGAAAACGTTATTATTAAATTATTAAATATTATAATATATTTTAAATTTTAAAATTTAATAAACATATAGATATATTTAAAAAAATATTTCATATAATGGAAATTTTAGGATTATAATGGATTTATAATTAATAATCAATCATATAATAATTATCTAATAATAATAAATGGAAATATAATAAATCATATAAATGAACTAATATTTTTATATGTTAATATTATTATTCTATTTGTTATTTTATTTTATCTAAATGTTATATTTCTAAAATTATGGATTTTTATTTGTTAAAATACAGTTAGTTATTGGAATTATCTAACTCAATTAGTGTGACATTTTTGAATTTTCCAAAATTGATTATTCTGTTATGATTTTTTATAATTTTTTTAATTGTATCATAATATTTACAACATAATTATGAAATATATATTAATTAATTTATTAATAATTATTCAATTATAATAATTTATTTAGTGATTAAAAAATTTAGTTATATAATCATATTAATTTATAATTATTAATTATAAATTTATAATAGTGGGTTGTAGATTATTTGAATGAAAAATATTATTGATATTTACCATTAACTATGTGTTTTCGAGATTAAATAAGGTTTTATCTTTCCATAAATGTTATATAATTCTCCTTTATGTAATAATAAACAAGTTAATTTCGTGATAATAACACCATATATATTGTTATACCAAAATGAAAAAAAAAATTAATTTATTTTAAAATATCCCTTCTCCCGAGATATATAAACACCTCATCCACCCATTTCTACAAACTACCAAAATTACATAATATTTTAATTATTTAATCATATCTGTATCTAAACATACCTTCTAATGTCCATTGGACATTAGTGGGACCAAATTCCCCCCATGAAGGCTTTTGTGTTAATGTACAGGTAGAGACTCAATGTTATTTTGGTTATCTTCATAATTTTGTTTATTATGCCAAAATAATAAATTAATAAAGATCTTAATTTTATTCAATTAATGAATTACCATGGTATTAGAATCATTTTTTATCTATCAATGATGAGTGTCCACCAATTTCCTCTCATTGGACATTTTTTTCATATGCTGCAATTTTATCCAAAATAGAATTAAAAACCGTATATTTTTCATTTTAATTTTTTTTATATCCCCTTATATTACATTATATAATAAGTAAAATATACATTAAAATAGGATTAGTAAAATAAATTAATATTTTTACAAAAAAATATATGATCAAATTGTTCATTTATTCTTATTAAAAAATAATTAATTTTTAGACATGTGGTTGTTTTATGATACTCATTTAAATAATTATATTTCACATTTTAATAATTCTATTAAATATACATCTTTAAAATTAATTTATAGATTAATATATATTTTTTTTAAAATGAAATAATTTATATTTTTCTTTAATGAGTAAATAGATATGGTAATAGTTACATTAAATGAAAAAAATTGTAGTGATTTTTTGGGTATATATAAATAAATTATCAATGATGATTCTTTGAAACATACTTATTTCATGACCTATTGAGCACCATAAATTTTGGAATGATATAAACCAAGAACTATGATACAACTATATCTTGTTGAACCATTTTATATTATAGATTAATTGTTAATTTTACATCAAAATTATTCTATTTTAATGATCTTAAATATCATCAATATAACTACATTATAATATGATAATATTATAAATCAACATACAAAATAATAAACGTAAAATCCCAAATTTCAGTGTGAATTTAATTTTCCCATGAGAAATTTTTTATTACCACAAAAAAATCTAGGAGCCGAGATAGGAGAGTCCTAATAATTTTATTAATAAAATAGTAAGGTTACAAAACATAACCAGGCATAACATGGTTGTTTGAAAATTCATTAGTGAACCACTACGCACATGTCATCATTCTCTAGTGAAGTATTGTAATTAGAATCTATGAAGGTCCACATTATGAAATCCTAAAGAAAAACCCCCTTTAACATGATATATTCCACCTAGGTTTCCTCTATATAAACGTGTGGAAAAATAGACTAAACTAATTTAACTTATCCATGAAGGCAACCATGTTTTGGAGATGTATCTATGCGACATTACTACTCCTTGATTTCAAATCCATAACTACATTTTATGAATCACATTACTTCAAAATATCTTGATATTGATGATGGGAAGAATGTTTAAAAGCATTGATTATTTCCCATAGCTTATCCTCATAGGCAGTCCGTATTCTAGTGTAGTAAAAATCATCCCATTATTAAGGTATAATAGGTTCAAAAAATACCTCTGTAACCCAATGGATTTGGTGTGCCTGAAGAGAGGATGGCCAGGAGAAATTGTATCCCAACAATTAAGATTAAAGGTCCTAATTTCTAACCATTTGACATCCATAATGATGTAAATAAAGGAACCTTTAATAGCCATCCAAATAGATAACCCAAGATGATAAGAATATCTATCAATCAGCTAGTCCATGAACCTACTGAATTGAAAGTCATAAGGATGATCTTATCTGATTCATTATAGTGAATAAAAACATACATATTAAATAAATCATATTTGAATTGAATCAAATAAGCAATAATTAATTAACTCAAAATGTCTATTTACATAAAAATATCATCAACCAATGAATAAAATACAAATTTTATTACATTATATAGATAATTACACCCCTTAAGGTGTATAAATTGAAATGTGATGGTATGTAAAAATTAATTGTATTTCTATAACTAGAAAATCCCCCAAATGATCTTTAACTTTGAAAATTACAGTTATTGTAAGAAAACCAATACCAAGAGAAATCAATATAAAAGGAATTTTTTTTAAAATACAATATTCTAACTATGATAAAGTTATTTTTTATTTTTGAGGTTATAATGGAATGAATTTATTGGAAGAAATATGGAAAATATAGTCATTATATTAATGTTATTAAATGGTTTGTAGATGTAGTGTGCACTTTTTGAAAATTGTTTACTTGTTTCAAATTCGTGGTAAATACTTTTTATAAATAAATTATTATAATGTTTTTAAATATGTATTATAATTCATTTATATGATATAAAATAAATATTTTTGGTATAAAAAAAGAAAATAATAATTCACTATGGAAAATATAAATAGTTCTAAAGAAACTATATTAGTGAATTGTGTATTTTTAAATGTGTTACTTCTAAATAATGACATTAAAAAAATTAATGATAAAATTCATTGAATGTTTATTATTAATAATTAATAAATTCTAATAAATAAATATGGAACTATAATTTATACCAATTTAAATATTCATGGGAAAATGTTTTTGAAAACATTTTTTATAACATATTATACGTTTTTTAAATTTGGATTATGAGATTTATGAGAATATATTCTTTAGATATATATAAAAAAATTGATAAAAGTTATTCATTTGATTTTTAACAAGTTATAAATAAATATAAAATCATGTAATGTTTAAAAACAAATAGTTTTCAAAGAATAATTTTTCTTACAATTTTTTTTATTGTTTTTAAATAATTAAATTAATCTTGATTAACGAATGAATATATTGAAGCATTTTATATATAGGCATCCTCAAAATGAAATTATGAATAAATTTTTTATTATTTGGTACAATATGAGTATAAATTCTTTTAAGCTTAAAAATACACTTATTATTATCATTGTTCTTATGTAATACCCATTAATATTATGAAATTCTATTTTTATCCATTTTAGAAATGGAATTAACTAAAAAAATTCATAATTTGAATCATCATGTTGAAATTAGAAAATAATGTAAATATTATTTCTAGGAATAAATGAATGTTACCAATGTCAATGTTATTTTCCTTGGTAAAGGTAAGATGAGGGTAAAGGGATAATTTACACGGTAATGTTATAATATATCATATATATTTTCTTGAAATGTGTCTATGTGGAAATTAGAAACCCCCCATTATATTATAACCATTATTTTTCAACTTTAGATCCAATTATATTCATAAATTGAATTTCTCATTTATTAAGAAATGGGTATTTAGGAAAATCCCACACAATCTAACCTATTAAAGGATTCCTCCCCTACCCAACTCAATTAACTAACTTCCTTAGGTTACCACTAAAATTAAAAAAATTAATTTTCTATCTAGGAATCCCTTCCCGTGTTTTGGAATATCTAGTCACATGGAGTCCCAAAAACCTCATTTCCAAGTGGCTCTCTATGGGAAGATTCATTTATTTATTATAAGTTATCTACTACCACAAATCACACTTTTATATCTAATTTGTCAAAATATTATTAGATATATGTTTTTTAATTTTATAAAATGTAACTTAAATCAAATTTATTTATAAATGTTACATTGCTAAAGAAAATTAACTTACTTTTACTCATTAATTCATTATTATCTGTTCATGTTTGGTTCAGTTTTAAAATATACACGTTCAATGTTATAAATTTTATATATTTAATGATCATGAAAAATTTAATAATGATAATATTATTTAATAATGAGAAACAGAAAATTTTATACTAATTGTATGATGGTAATATATATATTAATTGGTTCATATAATGCACCCCATTTATTAGATCAAATTTCCTAAAAAATGATATTTTAATTTCTTATTTTTAATCATCACCATAATATCCATAAAATGACAATTTTACTTTAGAAACATATAAAAAATCTAATATATACTGTATTTAATTATTTTATGTGATTAAAACAAGTGAATTCATCAAGGGTTGAGAAATCCATATAAATGATATCATATAATAAATGTAAAAGTTTACAACCAAATATTAATTTTAATAAAAAATAATTAATAATTGGGTAAAAATAAATTATAAAATAACTTTATTTATAAAATGAATATAATTATTGTTCTTATATAGATGAATAATAAGTATAGATTTATTTGGCATGAATTTTCAGTGTGTTTAACCAAGAAAAAACCCAACGTAAGTGTTTTTTTAACTAAATTTCATTATAGAATGTTATAATCATTCATTACAAACATTTTATTCTAATAATGAGTGCATTATATATTATTATTATCTTATCTTATTCGTGAAATTAAATTTTTCTAGTATTCCCATTTTTTTCATCATTCTCTTTTTGATTGATTCTTATATTGTAATATACGATATCATAAGGGATTTTTATCTCAATATTCATTCTTTGATACGTGATTTGATTTATACACCTATTTTGATTTATACGTTTTATATTATACCTATATAAACTATTATATTTTAATTTTTTTATTAATGATATTTTATGTTAAATTTCTGGGACACCATTTCATTTTATTTTTCCTTACTCACGACCAAAATCATAAAAGATTCTAGTCAAGATTTCCATATATTTAGATACCATATATATTGAAAAAATATTTTATTCCTTATTATGTATATAAAAAGCTTGGATGTACTTTAGTCACAATTTTATATTAAATTCACGAGAATTAAAAATTTATTTATGTTTACCACATTCAAGGTAAATCTATTCAAATGATACCAAAACTGTATGTGTTTATTTTTTTATCAGACATTTATATGTCAATATTTATAAAGGGGTAAATTTTATGTTTTATAAATCTATGAATCCATATATTTTCTTCATTTTAAGTTATTTTTAGGGAATATATGTGTTATTAATCTTTCACATTCCTTTGGTCTAAAATTTAATCACAATGATGGTTTCAATTGAAATAAACCTTATATACTATTTTTATTGTTTTATTTCTTTCCCAAGTACTTATTTTTTAAATGATTATATATATATATATATATCATTATCCATACCTCAATGATTTTAAATATTCATTCTCCATTGACTTTCAATTTCATTTATAGATCTTCAAAAGGAATATTTATTAATTTTTTTCATCATGAAAAAATTATATTTTATTTTTATATAGTTTTATTTATAAAAATTATCTTTCATGTATTCATAGTTTTCCAAAGAAAATTTTATAGAATTCCCAAATTTTTTTATAATCTAATTTAAATATTTGTTCTTTCTAAAAATAAATAAGTAATATTTAAAGGAATTTTTTTAGAAGAATATTTTGAATTATATTATAAATATTTGTTTATATATGTAATTAATATTCAATGTTTCTTATTATTAACTAAAAATTATCCTATAATGATACCATCCACCTGTTTTCTGGTTGACTTATGATCATATATTGTAGATAAATTCATAATACATATTCCATTATGATGAGTTAAGTATGATTTGTAGAAATTATGAATTATTTCATTATTATGTTATATAAATATGTATGGTTAATCATTATGTGATGTATGGTTATGTTATATCACACCAAATAATTGGATAATGCATTATATCTGATGAGATAGTGAAGTTATTCATTAGAATTTTTGCAGTTAATAATGATTGTAAATTGTGTAAATATGTTTATCTTTTTTCAAAATACTTTATATATAAATGATTATGTTAATACATGTCCCAAAAAATATTCATGGACATGATTGAATTCAGACTTGTATATCACTATTTTCATAAAAAAGAATAAAATAAGCATTGTTATCATTTTCTTCATGTACATGATTAAAGTTAAGTATGGTTACAACCATGTGTGGGAATTTGAATATAATTAAATTATTTTCTAAACAATATGATAGAAATAATAGTAGTTTTCTATTTTTATTACTTTTTATGTGATAGTATTGTATTAATACATGTTCACAACTTTTTTATGGTCATGAATTTGATCCCTATGTTCACAACATTATGAACAGAAATAATTATAGTTAGCTATACTTTCAAATTGAGTTTTTATATATTTTTTCATAGCTATGAACATGAAAAAGTGACAGGTCATGACTTCTTAGGAATATTTTCATAAATTTATGGTTTAAAAATTCAAGTTTTTCTTCCACACTCTTATGTTATTGCATAACGATCTTGATTATTTACTCTTATTTTCACACTCTAATGAATAACATGTTATGACATGATACAATCACTCCACTATAGATAATATGTTTGGTATTTATTTGTTAGGTTTTATTTTATAATATTATTTTCATTCACCATAATTATTTTCTCATATCACTATATTATTCTCATACTTACATGTGATATTTTATTGTTATCTCTTATGTTTAACCTTAATGAGAATATGATCGCATTAATTTATTTTGTATTTATTCCCCTATAAATGAGTAAATGTATAATGACTCATATATTAAATGATATGAAGTGAGGATAATGTTTTATTTATATTTAAGGATATGTTTATAAAAAATAATATCGTGTAAATAATATGTAATAAATCTAAACCAATTGGTAATTGCCTATGATTTATTATGATATTTAATGAATATTCATGCGAAATGATGTAATATGAATGTATTTAAGGGTTGGTTAATCTCAGTATGCATTATAGATTGGTTTAGTTATTTTGGTTTTTGTGACATGAATAATAAAATTATAGAACATAAAATAACCCTTGTTGAACCAAAATTTATGTATGATGAAGATAAAATGTCATATATAAAAATGAGGGTGTCAAAATTAATTACATAATATGATTTATTTCCTTTATTATATTATTAAAAAATATTTTAATTAATTATTCAAAGACATGGTGACATAATTAGTTTTACTCTGGCTGAAACCTAGAAGAGCAAAAAAAATTGAGTTTAATGGAAAATGTAATGATTATCTTAATGAGAACAAAACAGAATGAGATATGGTGGTATTATTCTCATTGCTAATCTTAACCAAATATATCAAGTCATGAATAAAAACCAAAAAAATACCAAACTCAAAAAAACCAAAAAACAAAAATTAAATATGAATACTAATGGAGGATCATGTGAAAAATACGATGAATAAGAAATGACTCAACTTCTGACATATCAATATAAATGAAATATGTCCCAGGGAAAAATCTCAAAAGAACAAGATGTTTTCTGTTTGTGGTAAATGAGGGAATCATGAAAATAAAATATAAAGATAAAATGAAGTTTTTAAGTATCAAAATTGAGGGAACTACAGTTCTTACAAAGCTACTACTAAAAAATAAATGTTTTAATTGCAAGGAATATGGTTTTACACATACACGTACAATAACCCTAGGATTAATGAGGTAATTGATGTCAATAACTTCCTAATATATGGGATATCGGAAAAAATATTCAATCATAACAACTAAATTCAGTAATTAAAATGAATCTATAAATGGTACACAAATCAACCACTTAAGACAATAAATTCCCTCTTTTATTCTTTCTTTACACACTCATTTATTACTAAATTTTTTATTTCTAATACAATTTCACCACCCCATTGATTAGATAGTAAATTATCCATGAAAAATGATAATGTTAGGATTGTTTTGTTACATTATTGTTACTCATATTTGATAGTATATTTTGTTAATGTTATTCTTACATATCATATTAATCTCAAATTAGTCAAACAACGTAAGATTTTTAGATGCAATTAGACCTCTTTATAAACTTTTTTAATTAATTTACATTATAAGGAAATAAAATTTTATATCATAAAATAAGTTTTAATCATTTATCAGTGAAGCAATAGCTATGAATTTCCAATGTGAATAACCTCTCTTATATGGGTCTTAATTACCAATCATGTGGTACATTTAGCTCAAATGGTTAGGGATAAATTCAATATTTAGGATATATTGATTTTATGTGACGTTAATGATGTTTTTCCCAAATGTTTTTATTTTAAACTCTCATATCATGTGGTTTAGTATTAAATTGAACAGATGCATGGTGTTTGAATATTCCAAATCTATTATCTTTGGGAGGTTCCTTACTATACTACATTAGAAAAAGATATAAGTGATTTATTCACGTGGGATCAAATAATATAGAACTTTATGGAGACTATATACATAAATTATTCTAAAATTACATTAAAAAACAAGATACATAACATAAATTATTGTGGGAAATTATAAAATCTTATAATATACCAATTGAATTTGTCAATTTTTTTATCGTGGTAACCTAGGAGAATGAATAAAATAAAAGTATGAGCTCATGTTACACCACTATATTTTGTGAAATATATAGTATTTAAATATATTTATATTTTTAGATTTTTTTTCATTACATGAATCACTAATTTTATCTTCTATTACACCTATCACTTGTTTTTCATTCATTTCACACAACCACAAGTTTATCTTTCATTATGAACAATGTATAGTTAAATAAAAATAAAACTATTTGAAAATAAAGGAAATATTTTTATGACTAAATATTTTTATTCATTCAAAAGCATTGCATATCAATAAATTCAAAAAATTTAATTTTTTTTATTTATTTTAATGATATTTTTATATTAAATATTGAATCAAATTTTTAACATTTATCTTATGAGTTTTATTGACATGATATAAGAATAAATACAATTTTAAGATTAGGTAAAATAGTTTTCTAAAAAGTAGTTTTGTCGCTATTTGAGAATTTATGTTAAAAATATATATTTATCATATAGAAAATAAATTTGAAAATTTTAAATATATATTTAATTTATAATTTAAAAATTCTCTTTGTGTGAATATTTGAGAATTTTCTGAGAAGATAAATTTTATTAGGAATGGTGAAAAATAATGAATTATTATAACTATTCTTCATTACATTTAAATCATTAGAAAAGATATTTTTAATATGAGTTTTAAATTAAAATAATTTTAATTTTGTACCAATTAATACAATTTTTGTTATTTGATTCAATTTCATTTTTAATTTTTAGGGAAAATCCTTTTACACTTTTGAACATTCTCCATTTAGAAAACTACTTTTTTATGATTAATTTTAAATTAGATTTTTCAATTAATGGGAATATAATTTTTAAAAAGGGACTATACATTTTTCATCATAATATCTTATCTTATATAATAAGTTCAACTCATTTTTTTAATATAATGAATAAAAAAATAGTAAATATTATTTACCACGATTAAGGTGAAAGTTAGTTTACCAATGGGATAAACTAAAATGATAAGGGATAAAAATGGACAGAAACCTCGAAAACCCAAATTTTAATGTAATATTCAGACCTTAACTCTTATATTATTATAAATTGACCTTTTTAGAGACTTTTTGTATGTGAAATATGTGGGTACACCTTTTTTATAAAATTTACATGTTTTCCACTAACTTCACTTATAAAGGCCACTCACTCACTTATCATCCTCACACATAAAAAACCCATTTTCATCCAATTAATACCATAATTACTTTATTAAATAACTAAATGCATTATATAACCCTTTTTCTCACAAATAGAACTAAATAATCTTTTTGGTGCCATTAAAAAGAAG
Organism: Viscum album; assembly: GCA_963277665.1. Classification (NCBI taxonomy): domain Eukaryota; kingdom Viridiplantae; phylum Streptophyta; class Magnoliopsida; order Santalales; family Viscaceae; genus Viscum; species Viscum album. The sequence goes on along the minus strand of OY728138.1, from coordinate 630,189,455 downwards.
TTTTCAGAAGAACATGTGATATCCCCAACTAATAGTTTTATATTTCTTCTTCCTCAACCACATAAAATTTACATTAGAACAAGATAATAAAATATAACCAATTTATACCATATAATAAGTGTTATTATTTTAATTTAATGGACTAAAAATACCTCATATTCCCTTAAAATTGAAACAAAATCGCTAATCTTGTGTATGAAAGACTATCACCTCACGAACTAATATAGTTTATTTTTCATCGCCATTTCACATGGATTGTAATTTTCATTATTTTATGTATATATATATATATATTATATTTGTAAAATAAATATACTTTGGGAAATATTATATCTCATATAACATTTTTACATTCCATTTATCAATGGATATGATAACATCACTCATGTGTACAATAGACTACTTTTTGGCAAGGCAATGTGATTTGTTCTACCCTTACGATTTCGATTCAAGGTAATTAAGAAAATGATAATTAATATATGTGATATTTATGACCTAAAAATACTTTAAAATATTTATTATCAATATATCTTCTTACATTAGAAATCAATGGAAAATGATAATGTCGGCCATGTGTATAGAGGAATACCTCCTGGCAAATTGAAGTTACAAGCTATTTATTTATATTTTACACGGATGGTAATAAGAACATATTAAATTAATATATATGATATATATATATAATAAATTTTTGATATATATGAAATCATAATTAATAAATAATTTTGATATCTTATTTACATTTCTTATGCTCCATTTATTGAGGAAATTGAGACAATGTTCCTGAGTACGTATGACCTACCGTCCGTATTGAAGATGTAATTAATTTTGTATCTATACCTATAATGGATTAATATAAATGAATACATAATGAATTTATATGATATTTATATCAATTATAATGTATTTTATATAAAAAAGATCAATGCATATAAAAAAAATGAATTCTAAACCAAAAAATACATAACAATGAAGCAGTTACTACATGAAACATTACATTAATAAGAAACTACTAAAAATGGGTGATAATAGGGTATAAGTATACAATATATTTAATTATATATTTGAATATGGATATAAAATTTTTTCTAATAAAAATATATCTATCATATTGAAAAGACAAATGTGTTCAAAGGTAGTTGAAACATATAGGAATGGAATTTTGTCTCACTTCTATTGTTCCATGAGACACATTCCATATTAAACATTAATTCATTTTATGTGGTGTAGATAATATCCATAAATGTTTTTTTATTATTATCCTTAAATATTTTGGAATGTAATTTTCCATTTTGGATCATAATTTCATTATTTTTATAGTTCAAATGTTACGAAAGTGGTGAGGGAATTGTTTTCTAAAATTTCCTTCACTAGGAAAAATGTAATTTTACGAACCTGGCTTATTCTTTAAGCTGTATATACATACCCTATAACTTTAAATATCATTAATTTTTTTATTTTAATTATTTTTATGTTTCATTTAGTTTTATTCTTTATTGGGGATTATGCTTCATAATTACATTGTTTTAAGAGTTTTATGTTACTATATTATTGTTGATCAAGATTGTTTATAATTATTTTTACAATAATGAAATATTATGATCTATATCTCAAGAAACTCATGAATTTTTTACACTTGTTATTTCATGATAATAAATTTTTTCCAAATGCGTTAATCTATTTATGTACTCATGAATTTAAATAATGTTTAAAGTGAAATCATCTTTATTTCCTTTTTGAGTCTAAAAACCATTCTCTTTTAAAAAAATTTCAATTTTTTTTTCAAAAATGATGTTAAAATTAATAAACTTATTCATTAAAGACATTTTAACCATTTTATACTTTTCAAGAAATATTTTTAAAACAATATTCATGTCTTTTTCCAAATAAATTCCATTCATCGTTTATAGAAAAAGTAAAAGGAATCATTATTTTAAAAAGTAGAAAATAAACCTGATTTCCCAACATCCTGACCATTATCTTATTTTATAATTCCTTTATATTTTATTAATAAATATTTTAATGGAAATGGATTTCAGTTTTTTTTATATTTTAAAACGTTTTTTTGAAAGTGGAATGCATATTTTCATTAATAATTGTTTTAAATTATTGGTAGATCTTACTTTATAAGATTTGAATGTTACTTTAAAAGAAAATTATTTAATTTTTTTTAATTATTTTAAAAGTGTTTTTCTAAGTGGAAAGTATATTTTTCTCAAGAAATGTTATACAAAATTTTTAAAAAATACTTTTTAATTTTTCATATTTAATTTTAATCAAAAGTATATCTAAAATAATTTATTAAGTTATAGTTTTACAAATTTATTTTATTTTAAATTTTATTTTCATCAAAAAATATTTAAATTAATATTTAAAAATAATTTTAAATCTAATATTACAAGATTTGATGCATGTTTTAATTTTATGGGTATATGGTCAAAGGATATCATTTTTATTGTATCTCTAAATGGTTTATTATTATAAGGAAAAAATGTTTATGAAACTCATTTAACATCCATGGGTTATACCATGTAAATATTTTTATGAAACCTGCTTCGTTTACGTTTGGTTTTTGTTTGATGAAATGATGAAATGATTTTGAAACCTGTTTCTTTTCCATCTGTTATGTTATGATGTAATGTTTATTAACCCTATTTCATTTCAGGGGTTATAATATAATTATTTTTCATAATCTTGTGTCACGTGTATGTATGACTTTCATTATGTGATGGATTGTTGCAATATCTTCCACCCATAAATAAAGTAATTTTTTTGTATCAGGAGAAATATAAAACTAAAATTGGTATTGAAGCTAGTTCAATAAGGGAATATATTCACTATTATTGTCATGAGAGAGACCCTTGACCACTAAAATGGTTTTGGGAGTCAACCCATTCTATATTGATGGACTTCTAAATGATCCTTTAATAATATTGAAATGATACTATATGCTTATGTGTATTCCAAATTTCCATGTCTAATTACAACATTATTCCCTCATGGATAATTTTATTTGAATCATTTATGATTCATGTCTCATTAACTAACAATATGTATACCATTTTAAAGATTATGATCATTGATATGCCGCTGAAGGTTTCAAAATATTAAGATCACGTTTTCATTACCATTTCATCAGGTCATCCTTACATGATCATTTACTACTTACATTCTTATCATTAATGAGAATTTTAGATCTCCCTTTCTAATGTTTCCTTTAATAATGTTATGAATAAAAGTTTTATGTTTGGTTTGATTTTGAAGAGTACAAAATGGGATCATCATTATTGGAGTTGTTGAAATTATTTCACTATATTAGATGATTGTGTATATAGTCTCCAATTACACTAAACTATTATTGTCATAAGTAGACTGTTTGTGTAATGTACTAAATAATCATATAAAAATATGTAATTTATATATATAAATAGCCTGAGTCTATATAGTTAGAATCATAATATTGGATTAGTTTTCTATTTGAAACTAGGACGTGAAAATAATTATGCGAAAACATTGGATATGTCTTAGGATAAGTATAAAGTTGAGTCAATGTAGAGGAAAACGTCTTCAACTACTGGAAAATGATATATATAATTGTTTCCATTTATTTTAATCCTTATCTGGATACTATAAGTTGATGTGTCTCTAACACGAAGTTACCTATGGGTAATAACTCTAAAAATGTAATTTTTACATAGACTCTTTCGTCACCAAGTGCATGAAAACTAGGGTTGTTCTACATATAGGTGATACTCCTATGTGATATGCTTTGTAAATTAACAAAATCATTATTTTCCATCATGTAGGAATTAAATAATTACCCCGAATGACATAGAATAAAAATAATCTTCAATAGATTATAAATAATGTGTCATTATTTAGACATACTAATAGGTTCTGTATAGATTATGTGGTTCCCTACTATGAACATTGTTTTTTACAAAAGTTTTTCTATTTTTAGTCAATTATTGGAACCAAAATGAACTTGATTAATATTGAAATTATTTGAAAATGTGTCGATGAAAAACCAAATGGATTATGTTTGTAGTGAAGGGTATTGCGATTATATTGAATTAGTTTTGATGATATATGGTTAAAAAAATGAACCATAACAAACATTCAGACACACCAATGATGTAAATTATTGACTTCATTGAGAGTTCATCTAATGCTGAACATATAGAAATGATGAAAAAATTTCTTACATATCAAGAATGTGGGAAGAATCACCTTAGGGAATACATCAGATAAAAATAGGATGTGTTATATTAGGATAATAAGGATAAAACACAAGTGACTTCAAAGGTAATTTAAATGTTTAGTTAATGAAATTTATGAGAATAATTGCATCTAAATGAATCAAAAATTGTCAAATGTTAATAATATGGAATGTATATACATTATAGAACTTGATTTCCTAGGGGAAATGTTGGTGAACAGTACCGATAAGGAGTTATGAGTAATGGTGATATAGCTGAGGATGAATATACTATAAAAGAAAAATGGAAGGAAATAAGTATTTATAAATAAGATTATGAAGGCTATTAACTGGTTTATGAATGAAGTAGAATTAATGAAATGTTTATGTATCACAATTAAAGAAATTATGATATATATAGACTATTCAATATATGTTCTTTGTTATGGATTTTTATAAACACATTGAACGATGTTGATGATATAAAAATTCTATTTCATGGAGTGGTTATATTTATAGTAAAAAATGATTATGTGAATTATAACCCTTAATAGGATCTTGATTTTCAGATATTGATGTTATGATAAAGAGAACATTGATATAGATAATGTAAAATAGATTGTATTGATTAAAGATTATTAAAAACGTGGTTTATGATATCATTTATGGATTTTACAATGTTTCTAGATTTATGTAATTTATCAAATAATTGGTTTTTATTTAAAGAATTAAGAATCATTTATTTTGACAATAACGATTTATTGTAATTTTGGTTGTTACTATATTTAATGAGAATTTATTATGATTGTATCCACATGTTTGGTATTTAACAATTAATAATTACATCATATTGTTTGGGAGATTAAAGAAAAGTTTATTTTTAAAATTTAGTGATGTTCTATCTAAATTTATGGATTTGAATCATTTTGAATGGTTATAAATGACATTATTTCCGAAATAGTTTATATAGAAAATTTGATGAGGTTTTAGTGATTAATGAATTTCTTCACCTTATGAATATATATATATATATGATAACCTATTCAAACATTTTTTATGATGAGAAATTGAGATATAAGGAATGAATTATTATATTGTTATATATCCTGATATTCATAAGTGCTTTTGAAAAAAATCGTCTTCATTTCACGGAGTAACATATGAAGTGGAAATTTATCAATGATCAACCTAAGGATCAGATTTTTCTTATCAAATGGAATTAGATAAACTAATCATATATTCCCATGAAAATTTTATAACTTTTGAAAAAATATATTAAAATAAAATTTTTTCCTCCAAACATAATTTCTAATTATATAAATGATTTTTTCCATACCTATATGTTTTATGGTTTTATGGTGGCTAGCCTTACCATGATCTTTTTCTATCTTGTGACCATTGATCTTGGTAACACTCTATCATTATTTTCACATTTTACTTTTCTTCCAAGTCCAAATATTCACTACCCACCAATTTTCTCCAATTTTGAAATATATTATGTTTAATCCCATATGATCTTCTCACATATATATATGTATTTTAATAATGATTTATTATAAATACTTTTAATGATTTTTTTCTCACAATGTATTTTCAAATTATAAACTCTTTTTTACATAACAAAATTTCACATTTCAAGGACAATATTTATTTATGTGGGGATAGAATGTAACACCCCATGATTTATTTAAATAAGTTTTTTTAAAATAAATGTAATAATTTTAATAATTTTCACTACAAGAATACCAGATATTACATTGATTTACAAATAATGTAGAGTTCAGTTTTTGTTACCTGCATTACTATGTTTAGCTTTCAATACACGCAACATCGAGTTTAAATGAAATGTGACACACCATTTTAATATCATTATTCAATATGGTATTTAACATTATCCATTAGAATGAAGAGTATGAATAATATTAACTAAATTATGAAAATATATGGTATTCAATTTTTTTGGCAAAATTATTTCATTATTTACAAATAAATTAGATAATAAAAGAGAAAATATTTGAAAATAAAGGAAATCCTTTTCGATGAAACATTTTTTTCACACAAAAATGGTTAAAGATTTTAAAAAATTAGCTTTTGTGAATTATTTTAATTAAATTTATAAATTATATATTAAATTAAATTATAAACATTCATCTTTTGTTATTTCTAGATGAGATATACGAATAAATAAAATTTTATTCTCAACAACATTATTTTTGTAAAAGGATTTTTTATCTCTTTTACATGTTTACTTTAAAATAAAATGCTTACATATATAGAAAATGAATTTAAATTATTTATATTAGTTTTATAAATTATATTGATAAAATTATCTTAGGATGAATTTTTTACAAATTTATAAGAAGTTATATTTTTTGATGAAAAGTTTAATATAGATGTTTTTATTAAGGATTTTCATTTATTTAAAGGATTTTATATAAACATTATATTAATATATATATATATATATAATTAAAATTAGTTTAATTTTAATTTTTAATCCAATTATGCCTTGCAATCTATTTCATAATAATGTTTTATAAGAAACAATTCAATCTCTTGAACTTTTTCACTTTGGAAAAAAGATTCTAATTTTTTATACATGGGTAATATTAAATTAACCATTAAGAATTTTTTAGTAGAGTTAAAAAAAATAATTTCAATATTTAAATTAGTATAATTTATATTAGCTAATATGGGAAACATAAATTTTTACCATAATCAATATTTAAATGATAAAAAATTTATTACTACGATTATGGTAATAAATGGGTTTATTAAGGGATAAAATAAATATAGAAGTATTAAAAATATAAGAATCATGTAATTGGTTGGCCATATATAGATATTATTTACTCTTTTATCTATAATGTTAAAGTTATTATGATTCTGGGTTTTTAAATATATGGTTTAACATTTTCTTTTTGTAAAATTGCATGTTTTTGGTCCAACTTAATTTTAAAAGGCCACCATCTACTCTATTATTGAAAATGAAAAAACTAATTTTTATGACAATACATTATAAAATTAAATCATTAGTTCCATATTATCATTATATAATCCTTATTTTTGTATAAAATGCATCTTATATAACTTTTATGTGGAAATCAAAAGAAGTTTTCTAAATAAGATGTAACGTTCATAACCGAATGTTTTACTTTATTTGTTCTTACAACTCCCTAAATTCATATTAAAAATGGATTATATACCAATAATAATATATAACATATATTGATACATTTTTATTCCAATATCATGAACTATATCTATTTAACTTTCCCTAAAATGGGAAACAAAGTTTATGATCATGTGTATGCCAGATTGTCGCATCACGAACTGATGTGGTTAGTTTGACATCATAGTTTCTCACATATTGGTATGATGATGGATTTAATGTATATAAATTATAATTTTAACATAATTATATAAATTTAATTATTAAATCTCCTAATCTTTTTTTATATTCCTCTTAGTAAAGTATACAATAATTTCACTCATGTGTATGGTAGGCTACCGAATTTAGAGGTGATATGATTTGTTTTTTCACGTACAATTTACATAGAAGGTGATATAGATAATTCCAATGTATTTATGTGATACTTTAGAAATCAAAAAAAATTCTAAATACATAATATCACTTAAAACTAATGATCATACAAATTTTTAGAAAACAAAAATTTTGCTTGTTTTTATAAGGAACTACCACATCATGAACTGATGTGTTGCTCATTCATTTCCATTTTACTTAGATGTTAATAATGATAGATTAAATTAATATATATGATATTTATTTAAATAATATATTTATAGTTTATATGAAATTATAATTACTATTTATGTGTGATATATTATTTACCTTTCTTATGTTATATATGTTGAGGAAATGGAAACAACATCCACATGTACGTACGACATACAGTCTACATGAATAATGTAATTAATTTTAAATATCTCTTTCTAATGAAAATATATAAATAAATATAAAATGAATATATATGATGATTGTATCATGGTTTAATTTTTTAAATTATATAAACCTAGTCAAAGTAAAATTACAGAGAAAACCAAGACAAAACATTCCATAAAAATGAAGTTATTATTACCCAAAACATAACATTCAGAAAAAACTTTTAATTAACTTGTGAAAAATAAGAATAAGTATTTTAAAATAGTATTACATATCTAAATATGGTACATTAATTTTTTTAATTTAAAACAGTTCTATTATAAGTGATGTTTTAACATTTATGAATGAATCAGAGACCTAAGGTAAGTGATTTCTATGTCACATATATCATTCTTTAAAACACATTCTATATTAACCATTTTTTTAATTTATGTATTTTATATAATGAAAAATAGTTTCTTTTAGGAAAATTACCCATATATTTTTATGGATTTAGATATACACATTTTATCTCTATTCCATAAGGCTTACGGTTAAAATGTTACCAATGAGGTATAGTAAATTTTTGTCTCGAATTTTCATTAATTGGGACATAAGTTATGTTATACAACTATAATTATATATAAGGTATAAATAACTCCCATGTGGCATGTTATATCATTATAATACCTATTTATATACATTATAAGTTTATTTTAATTTTAATATTTTTTGTGGATTGTAATTCAATGTTAACAATGTGTTTAAAGTTTTTTGTTACAATATCATCATTCATCCGGATTATTTATTATTAAAATTAAAATGATGAAATATTTTATTCCATATCTCAAGAAAATTATAAATTTTATTATCCTGTAGTTATATCATGAGAATAATTTTTTTAGTAATTTTTTAGTTCATGTAGTCATGTGTTTAAAATAATATTTTAAGATAAATCGTGTTTATTTTTCCATTATTTCAAACACCATGTTTCATATGAAATTATGTTTTCTAAAAAAACACTCAAAAATATTTTCAAAATTCTTAAAATGATATATTAATGAGATTTTTACACATGTTTGTATATTTGATAAATGTTTTGGATGGAATCCTTAGGCCATTTTCCACAAATTTTTGTTTTCAATTTAATCCACAATGTGAATTAAATATTTGTTTTATCATGCACAACATGAATGATATTTCTAAATATCAGGACCATTTTTTCATTAAATCATCATTTATATATTTTTAGTTTTATTTTCAGAGAAAATGATTTTCAAAATTTTTTATATTTGACTAAATAAATTTAAAATTTGAGAATCTTATTTTCCTCGATAAAATTTTTCAATGATTTTTAATTCATGATTTTTATGTTTTCAAGGTTATTTTTAATGAAAAGGATTTAAAAAATGATTTATGATTCAAAAGATATCATCAGAAGGGGAAATGATATTTTACCCAATAAATGTTACAAATTTTTGTTAAAGCTTCCTTATATATTTCTCATGGTTATTTTGAAATAAAATAATTTTTGAAATATTGAATGCACTTTTCGTTTTGAAATTTTATTCTGAAAGAAAAATCAATTTCGACGTGAAAGATTTCAAATTACCCTTAAAAATTATTTACATCTAAGATGAAATAATTTGAGGCTACATATGATTTACTTTGGATGTGATCCAAGGGAAAAATTCATAAAATTTCAATTAATTTTTTATATTCATGATGATATGATTTTTGTGAAACCAGTTTCTCACCAATGGGTAATACCATGATAAAATGATATTGAATCCAGATTATTTTAACCTGGGTTAAGCAATTATGAATTGATGAAATGATTAAAAAACCTATTTCATTTCCATATGGTATATTTTATTGGAATTTTTTTGAAACCAATTTTATATAATGGGATCCAATATGATGAATTACTTATAATCTTGTAGAAGAAAAATATATGACTTTAATAATGTGATGGGTGGGACTTATATACCCCAACAATGAATTGGTTAATGATTTATATTTAATGAGATATATAGGACTAGAATGGGGAGTGAAACCAATTTGACAGGAGTGTTTTTCTATAGTGAACTTATTTAGTGTGACCTTTATCTCTACGATATTATGGGGAGTGAACCTATTACAATATTATAGCCTTGATAATGAGTCTTGAATACTGTGGAAATGATTCTCCATGCTTATTTCTGTTCCAAAATTTCATTTTTTTATGCAAATTTTATTTTCCTAGGGATCATGTTTTTTATTCCATTATGGTTCATGTCTTTGAAAATTCAATGCATTATTCTATATATTATTATTATGATCTTTGATATGCAAGGTATGGTTTACAAATTTTAAGCCCATGTTCTCATAACCTTATAATTATTCCATTATTTTGTGACCATTGATATATCACTTTCATAAAAAAACTGATAATTTGATCTCATTATTTCTTTAGTTTCCATTCATAAGGATAGTAATTATTTTTTTAATTAGTTTACATTTGTGAAGAGTATAATGGGGATCATCTTTGTGGGATATGATTAATATCATTCACAAAATTAGATTATTGGGTACATAGTTGATAAATAATGTTTAATATTATGGTCTTAAAATGTGTGTTTTTGTAATGGATTTAATATTAATCTCAAATTTAATATCTATGTATCAAAATCTTAGGTTACTATTCCTCATATTCCTAGTAAGGGAAAAAGTTTAGAAAAATCTATCTTAAAATTACCATGGAATGCATAATACAAAATAGAAAAATAACAATGAAATGTTCCATATACTTTTTGTAATGCTATAAGAATATATCCATGGATGAGATAGAAACAAAAATAATTACATATATAGAAATAAATACACTTATAATAATAGAATTCATAATATATGACAACATAATATTACCATACAGTACTTCTTCCCCAATATCTTACATAAATAGAGTTACATACCAAATACCCAATCCAGTATGTTTCGTGATACCTAACTATGAATCCAAGGGATATATAATATCATCCTCAACCAATAATTTAGTATTTAATATTAATTTGTTATATAAAATTAATTATTAGAAATAAAATACGTAAATAAAAAGCCTTGGTAGTTAGGAAACATCTGTGTTGGATAACTGGAATACATAATTCCAATAAATTCCACAACCAAAAAAGGAAATTTGTGATCATAATCATTTAAGAGAAAAAATGTTGATAAATTTTTAGAAAATATCCAAATAAAAAGAATATAAATCAAAATTATATGTTTATGTAGATGGAAAACAACTGTATAAAGAGAGAAGAATGTTTCTTTGAAAAAAAAATAAATATCCTTTTATTTTTGAAAAAAATTTAATCACAAAAAATTTCCAAACAATAGGGTTAATATATTATAGAGATAAATAGAAACATTTAGCGTGAGAATTATAATGAAAAATGTCTATGATGAAACAAAAAATCCTTCATCCAATAAACATTAAAAAACAATTGTTTTTTATACTTTTTTATGGAAATTACATGATAACCCTTATAGAAAACACTGAAAGGATTATATTTTAAATCATTACAAATAATTTAAATTCATATGGAAAATGAAATTTAAATCTATTGGATGAATAATTAATCATATTATTGAAATACTTAAAATATAATCGATATTATAGATGAATTGTTTAAAATGTTTAAAATGGTTTTAAATAATAATCACTTATGACTTTGGTATCTTTTTAATAAAAAATAAAATGAAACATAGAACATGAAATGAAATTTAAAAAATTATAATTTAATGTAATTAGTTATATATTACACAAATTTGAAAATTTATACAGAACGAAACAAAAAAAACTTGTCGAATATGGAATATTTCTAAATGAAATTAAATTAAGATCGAAAATCACATATATTTTATCCATACATTCCACAAAAATATTTTCCATTTATAAATTATATAATTATATTAATTTTATGAGTAAAAAATAAATGTTTTAATTTTTATTTATATAGTATTATTCGTTTTATTTTATTTATTATGATTTATTAGTTTATTTTATACAAGTGAAGTTCCCGTCAAGAATTTGAGTGGTTATTCAATCTATAACCATTGAATAAAACATAGGTAGGTTGACCGAAGACAGAGGGTACATGGGTCTATAATATAAAAAATAACAATCCTTCTATAACTATCAATTATATATCCTTAATATAGCATTACATCCATCTATCTCAGAATGTCAGGAAAAATGAAATATAACATTTCATGGAGGTAGTAGTATGCATTAACACATAAGAGACATTTATATAATTGTAATTGATAAATATTAAATAAAAAATAAAACATTTTACCCTTATAGAATCGTAATCATATTATACAAATTTCATATATTTATTAAGTAAATCATTATGACTTTCAATGTTAGATGGTAATAAAAAATGATATCCATTGTTCATGGAAGAGGTTTTACTCACGTACAGATGAGAGTAATTTCTAATTTTCAATTAATCATGGGATAATATTATAAATAATATCTTATGTTATAGAAATGTAATTTGGTCAAAAATATCATCTATATTCATTAATTTCTTACTTTTAGTCATCCAAGTGAGCTGACGATGGAAAATAAAATACATTTGTTCATGATAGAGGCAGTAAGTACTTATGCATGAGTAAATTTTCATTCTTTGTAATATGGAATTGTAACGAACCAACAAGGATACCCTCCGAAACTATAACTAGACCTGACTTGTAATGTTATAAACGGGTCTTTTGGATCCTCTTGTGGTAGAGACTAGAACTAAAGAATCAATAACAACAAGATTGAATGATTTCTCCCAACTTGAGGGAGATAACATGGAATTTATATATAAACGCCTCAGAGGAATAGGAGAAGAGAAAAATATAAATTAAATTCCATTGTAAAAAAGAAACAACAAAAGTGATATATCCGATCAGTATCAAAATTATCATTATGTTACGATTCTATAAAAAATGGATATAACCAATGATGAGAAACAACTACCCCAAGTGATAAATATACAACGCCTCATTATCTCACCAATGACTACTTGAATTATCTAATAGAAATATTTTGATATAATTATGCCTCCTTGATATTTCCATTATCAAAAGACATAACATGTCTTATGCACCAATGAAGGAGTGAATAGGGTGTCTGCTGAAATGCTCAATAGGATTTCATTCAGGTGTTCCATAATAAGTCTATATCAAAAATTATGAACATTCTAAACGTTAATGAAAACATAGCATGACAATCAGTTAAACACTTTTTATATCAAAACCATGTTAAAATATTCCCCCTTTTCCATAGTATTAAATAATCTAGATCATTTTTCAAAAAATATAACATTTATGAATAAGGTATTAAAATAAAAGAAGTATAAATCAAAATCATAGGTTGCACCACACCAAGTATTATTACATATAAGGATAGTTATAACTCTTATACACAGACTTAGACAATAGTGGGAATCAAGTCTATAGACACATGCACCCAATATATAGTGTATAGGATCACCCTAGAAAGATAACATTTGAATAGTGTCTAACATGTACCTATACCAATAGGGTAGGGTATAGAGGAACACCCCATGAGTAAACCACATGATAGTATTAATCGATGTGGCCTATTAATCGACCACACACCTAAGAAACCAATGTATCCCATGTGAATCATTTTCCAACCCAATTCATCAAAACCATTCATGAATGAAATTTCACAAAAAACATACAAAATTCCTTGAAAATAGACATTACCATTTTCCAAGATATGATGAAAAACCAAGGCAAAAAACAATTTTCACACAGAAATACAAAAATCAATCATCAAATCAAGCAATTTAGCTTATAAATCAATTTTAGAAAACAATTAAAAATCATTGATCATCCAACATAGGATAGGCACAGAAGAATTTAGTTAAAACTCGGGACACACATGCGTACAACCGGATCCAAACCCAATATAATGAAAAAAGAAAAACCAAATAAGGCCCTACCTATGATTTACATTATTTATAATCATATTCCATAACAACTAATATCTGAATAGATGTTCGGTCACACATACATCAAATATACCTCACACACCATAACATAACTAACAAAAGTCTATCCTTGGAAGAATTTATCATTGAAAATCATAAAAGTATCAATAATAACATCACCACATGATAAAAATATCTGAAAACATAGTGCATAAAATTTTATGTAACCAACTAAAACAAATAAAAAGAAATAAAACTTACCCAAAGAGATGAAACACATCTACCCTGAAGATCAATCACAAAAATAAATGGTCCCAAATGAGTTGAGGTCCCCAAAAACGCATGTGATAGATCATACTTCACATGGTATAAGACAACACATTTAATGGAAAGTGAATAATGCATGAAGTGTTGTTAAGACCCCAATCCTCAAAACATTCATGTTGTGAAAAAATTTCACAATCTGAATTTCATGATTTACATGATATGTCGAAGAAGACATCATCTCAAGTTAAAAATAATCCCAGTCAAGATTTTCATGGAATGATATTATTCTATGGATTATAAGTTTTTATTTCTCTGAATGAGTTTTCGACATCATCTAGATAATAAATCTAAATTGTGTAAATAGTTAATTTCGTAAATGTTTCTAGTAGATAGTTCATAGTATTGATTATACAAGACAATTCAAACCACATATAGTGCTTTCCATGCCCACATAGAACCCATGAATATATATAATACTTTCATACCACAAATCCATTTATTAAAAAATATATATTTCCTTGGACATTAGGTCACTTTGCATAAAAATGACTTATATCCTTGAATGCTCAAAAATACCCCCAAAAAATATGGAAATAAAATGAAGTATGAGAAATACCTGAAAGAATGTAATGGATTTTATAATCTACCCACCATATCAAATATTATCCCTAGCTATCCATGTTGAATAATGGAGATCCGAAATTACGTGTGGCTATAACCCCCTCAATGAATATTCACCACCCCACATAATTTGACTGTATGATATCTGTCGCCATGACTCTCTTAGTAACTAGATAGAATTATAATGTAAAGATTTCACTAGAGATTAAATTATCTTTCCCAGATTCCTCACAATATTATCATCTAGCTATAACACAATATAATCCCATCTCAGAACATTAGAATGAAGATGATGAAATTTTATTATATGATATATATGGAAAACATCAAGAATTCTCACCAAGTAAATAAGTTATTACTACATATAAGAATCATTCCCAATCCGATGAGTAACCTAAAATGATCCCACATATCTAAGATCTAAATTAACTTGTTCTCTATGATGAAGATGACAGAACCAAGGGTAATCATTCCAGAAAATTCATTAACCTATTTAAAAATCAAAGGGATGTTGTTTTCAATATGCATAAATTTTCTGCTGATTAAAAACATTTAAAAAAAATCCAATGTATATCCAGAATCCTCATCGACATATTCAGATTGAGAGAAGGTCCTACCAAACAAGACTCACATACCACTTATCAACCAATAGATGAAATGAATGAGTGAAAATACAAAGCATCCTATGGATGGATTATGATCAATGACTGATAACTACAATTATAAGAAAACTCATCCAATCAAGGAGGCTATTCCCTGATTCAATAAATTATATGATGTTGGCATGGACCATATACTATAGGATTTGAATAGAATACTATATCTAATCATATATATGTGTATGGTAAAACGTAATCAATATTTCTTGAGTCCCCATATCCTCATTACGTTTTTTATGGAACCATCAGGTTAATGTAGGATACATTTCCAAAACTATTGTAGAGGGAACACCAAGTAACCTCACAATATTCGACACATATAGCATAGACTTGTCTTCAATATTAGTGGAGTCCCTTACCAGAATTAAATAGATTGAAATTTTCAATAGAACAATAACCTCCCATAGATAATTATTCCATCGGGTAGTTTGTGGTAATATAATAGTAAATTCGAGGACCTAATCATCCCATTTCCAAATGATAAATGGAAGAGGTTAGAGTAGACAAGATTCTTTAAAATTCTATTCCATTATTTTTTTGTAGGTGTAACAATGTGACACAGAATATTATAGGACACACTTCATTACCATGAAATAGAATATCTCTATCTTTCATGATATATCTTTATAGTACCCAGATAAACATGCCATGAATAACTATGAAATTAAAAAAAACCTTACATACTCATAGATGTTGAGATAATTGACCACTTCCCAAAATATAAAATACCATCTAATGGGAGATTAAAACAAGAAATATTCTCCCCATTAAAAAGAGTTTTAATAATTTTAATGAACTCATCATCGTAATGTTAATCATACAAAATAGACTCTAGTAGTGTAACGACCCAAAATTTTTTCAATGCAATTTATCCCTTCATTTGGTAATGTAATATAGTATAATCTCATAATGTTAAATTATTAAAAAAAAATTCACATCATTCTTAAAATAACTAAATAATTATATGTGACCATTATAGACAATGTTTCCACTTTTGTGATCTGAATTTCAGAAATCTACCACACACGATTGCGATCAGTTAGACATTTGGAGTCTGATTGGACAAACGTAATTTTTATGAATAGTAACATACCAATAAAAATAGTAATATACCCTTATGAATAGTAAAATGTCTCATATTAATATTAAAAAATCCATGGGAATAAGAACCATATCCATGACAGTATAAATAAAATTTATCCATCATATATTTTACAATATTATATAATAATCTTATAAAGATTCTATTTTTTTATGTCATGAATATTTAATGATTATTATAACAATATATAGGAAATGTATTTTAGTAAAATTTAGTCAGAAAATAATTTTTGTATGGCTTATTATTTTATGCTAAATTTTCGAGACCATAATTAATTTTTCTATGTGTTAGAAAAAAAATTGTATTTTAAAAATTGTATTTTATGACTAAATGATGATTCTAATTAAAAATAAAAGTGATAATATATTGAAAATTATTTTCATAAAATTACATTCAATTTTTAATTCTACATGTTTAAAAATAGTTAGGGATAATATTTTATATTTTCTTGAAATATTTGAATTTTTGATAAATAGTGAAATTTTATAATTTACGAAATATGCTAAATCAATGAATTTCTAGATAATTATTGAGTCATGGATGGTGTAAATGGAAATTGGATAGAAATAAAATTATCTCTTTAATTTATTTAGTCATGTAATCATCACTATTTATTTTTTTGAGGGAAATTATTAAACTAACAAATTAAATATTCAGAAAGCGCCCCTCTCCCCCACTATAAATACTATCCCTCAAAACCTCATTTCCTCACAACTCCAAAGCCTTGTTCCTACTCCAAATTCTACTAAAATATATTACTAGTCCCCTCCCCCACACATTTAATATCATTTACTCTTAAAACTACCATAAACTATCCCTTAAAAATTCTATCAAGGAAGATATATTCAAGTGGTAATTTCCCTCTATTTTCTTTAAATTTTCTATAATTTTTTTACTTTTCTTCTCTTATCCTGACCGCATCTAATACAAATGTCATAATAAATACATTTTAATTTTAATACTAGTATTCTATTATATTAATGGAATATTATTCATTATACTCCTCCAACTATGTCTGTGTTTATAAAAAAGAAATTGTTGCCCGTGATGTGATAATTTACCAACATTGTGGGCGATGCACATCCATTTTCATTAATCACCTTCAATGATATAAATAAAACCATTAAAATATTGAAATTATATTTTAATATGAAAATTTTAACCACTTTTATATTTGCGAAACAACTTTTATACATAATACAAAATGAAAAAACAAAATTTGTTTCTTTTGATTCAAAATCCACCAAAATTAACCTAAAACAATCACCATTAAATATTATGTAATAATTAATCCAAATGATATATAAAAAATCAATTATACAAACATTTAAAATACTTTAATGTCATTAATAACATTTAATATAAATTATTTATGTTTATCCATGTTCTACACAAACATCTTTTCATGTGAACAAGTGAACCGTTCAAGAAAACATAAAAAAAGAACACTCACGAACAATGGATTTAAACACTATAACCCATCCAAATGCCTATAGAATAATTTAGTGAAATCGTAATGAACCATATTAATGTATAAATGATTCTTAAATTTTTAATTAATTAATCTAATTTCAATATATATCACATTGAAGTGAAGATGTTTTTGAATACAAGGTAAGGTGAATTTTCAAACCCAACTCTCATTCCTTGGGTTTTCCATATTTCACATTATATTTAGTTTGGTTATTCCATGAAAATAATTTATTCACAATTAATTTAACTTGTTTATGATATAAATGTTTTCTACAAGAGTTTATGACAGACACAATTTTTTCCAAAATAACTCTTCTTTCAAAACACACATTTTACTTCTAGCTCAAGGTTAATGATTTGTACATCATGTATGGTATTACTATTTCATTCAGGAACCTAATATTTTGAATGTATAAAAATGATATGAAGCCCATTACATTCCATGGTTTATTTATGTTCATTATAGATATATGTTCTATGTGTTATGCATGATAATGTAAATGTTATTATGTGACCAGTGCGCCCAAAATTTTTAAGAAAAATATAAATGTTTGATGTGAAGGGTGCACTCAGAATTATATAGTGATCCAATGCCTTGGGTAATGTTATGAATATCAGGAGTAATGTTATGTAATCATGAACATGACACTTGATTTTTTCATAAATACGTGTCGTAGTTAATCACAAATACATAAGGATTCATTTTTATGCATTTCCACATTCCGTGTTATTATCTAATGAATTCTCTCATGATTACTATGATGATGTTATGAATATTCTATCCCCCTTTTATATTGTTTAATGTTCTTATATATCATCTTACTGGGATTCTAAATCACCACTTTTGGTGTATATCCTCAAGTGACTACATGTGCTAAGGAGTACACAAGGGCCAATAAGAAGCTATAGTTGAAGTAATTAAATAAGTGTTTATTATATATATATTGTAAATACTATTCATGTTCCTAGTTTGAAAATGACACAAAACCTTTGGATCCTCATTGTGTAATGTTTTAATGTTTTTTATCATTAAATTATTTAAAATTAATTTAATAAATGTAGGGCCTCTATAGTTGGTATCATAGGAACATTTTAGTTAATTTGGGAATTAGGATTAGAGAACCATAGTGAAAACCATACTATCAGACTAAGTATATATATGAAAACAAGAATATTTTCTAAACATTGGGATTTTATAAAATGTTATTTTAGTGTTAATTTCACAAAGGAATAACTTATTCATTCATGAATTGTTGACTTATGTTTTCTTCTAACATTTCCAGTTTTAGAAATTGGTGGGAACCAGGAGAAACTAGGAAAACAACCCATGTGAAGGATGATGTAGTAGTTTCCAGAATGATATCCCCAATTCTATTTGGAGGTGGAGTTAAAAACAACATGGAGATGTATAAACAATTTTCATAGGTTTTGAATGATAACCTAAATAATGTGGAACACCCCACTTATTCTAAGATGAAGCGACTAGCTAATGAGTGTCTTATGCAGCAACGACCACCAACGTTTAGTTGATCTTCTGATCCACTAGTTAAAGAATTGTGGATAAACATGATGGAGAAGATATTTTCTGTGCTTCACTATTCTGAGACAGAGAATGTGACAGTAGCCATTTATCATCATTATGGATTGGACTTACAATGGTGGGATTTGATTAAAAAACCATACTGAGAAAAGAAATTGAAGATATATAGTAGGAAGAATTTAGGATAGCGTTTCGTAACAAGTACTTTAAAATAACTATTTATATGAAGATGGGGTGAGGATTTATAGAGATAAATCAAAAGGATGGATAATATATCATGGATTAAGAAGTCAATTTCATAAGGTTTTTAGGTATGATTTAGGATTTGATATCAATAATGATAAAAACAATTGAGAGATTATTTAGTGGATTAAAACCACACCTTCTATAAGAACTTGTAATTTGAGACATTGGGTGTTATGAAGAAGTTGTTGGATGTGATCCAAAAGTGGAGACGGAGTATGTAGAATGGTCTGATGGATATGGTGACAAGAAAATAATGGTGGAGTTTCATGCTATAGAATCCAATGAAAATGGAGGTAGGAAAACTCAATAACCCCAATACTAAAAATTTGGGAAGAAGAATCATGTAAATTTCATCAAAGGGATGGGGAAACTCTTAATGATTGGGAATGAAGTCCACCAAGATCTATAATTTTTAATAGAAGTTAGAATGTAGGATATTGTGATGGAGGAATGGAGAGAACCACCCATGGTATGATGCTACAAATGTAGGGATAAAGGGCACTATTAAATCCATTGCAGCAAATCTTGAGTCCTCAAGTGTAATCATTGTTAGTAGATACCAAAGAAAAAGGAATAATGGAAGGATTATGACATCAAAACTATGGATATAGAGCATGAAAATTAATTCATACAAGGTACACTTCTTAATTACTCAATAATAGAAAAAAATGTCTCATTATGGTTTTACACATTTAATTATATGTCTTAAATTTGCTAAAACTATTGAATCAAACCACCAACACCTCAAAGAAGAGTTTTTTATAAAGGCACAAAGTTGTGAAATCATTGAAACTGAATTGTTGGACTATTATTTTTTTGGTGTATATGGGAATATTCTTTCAGATAATCTCATAATACTTCCCCTGGTGGAATTACATTATATAATGGGGATAGATTGGATCTCATTTTATAGAGCACACATAAACTGTTGGGAAAAGGAAATATATTTTCATAGTCCAAACCATCCCATACTCCCCTAAAAATGCATGGATATTCATGAATCTCCTTTAAAAAATTCTTCAATTATGTGGGTGTTGATTAACTATGAAGAGCCATACCTTTGTAAAATTGTTGAGTCAAAGAAAAGTGTCAACTTAGTGGAAATAACCATCCTGAGGGAATAGAGTGATATATTTCTAGAATACATATCAAGACTTCCACTGGATTGTGAGGTAGAATACTCAATAGATTCGTACCTGAATCTACTTCTACTCAAAGTTTCCCTAGAGGATGGTTCATATTTAACTAGAGGAGTTAAAGAAGAATATGTAAGATCATTTGGACAAAGGGTTCCCATGCCCAAGTGCATCACCATGGGGTGCGCCAGTGCTCTTTTTCAAGAATAAGGCATGATCATTGTGGTTGTGTATCAAGTATTGAGAACTCTACAAGATCTCCAAAAATAACAAGTATCCTCTCCCAAGAATTGATGAGTTTTTCGATCAGCTATAAGGAGCTCAGTACTTGCAAAAGGTTGATCTTCACTTGGGGTTTCATCAGTTAAATGTGAAGAAGGATGATATTCTGAAGAATTAATTCCATACAAGGTATGTAAACTATGAGTTTCTAGTGATTCCCATCAGACACACCAAATCCCATTCAATCTTCATGGATGTGATGAATAGTGTCTTACACATTACCTCGAAATATTTGCGGTGGTGTTTATCGATGATATTATCATTCACCTCAAGAGAATGGAGGAAAATTAATAACAAATATGGCCTATGTTGGAAACATTGAGATAGTAGAATTTGTACGACATCATCAGAATGTGTCACTTTTGGATGAAGCAAGTCACTTTAATGGGACATGTGATCAAAAGTGAGGGAATTTCAATGGACCTTTCAAAAAAAAAGGTAATAGAGGAATGTTCTAGACACACTTTTTTCACTATAATCTATAGTTTTCTTGCAATAACAAGGTATTATAAAGTTTCTATGAGACATTTCTCATGATTGTCAAACAAGCTAAATATGTTAACAAGGAAATTGGTGAAGTAGGTTTGGTTGAAAGAATGTGGGGAAATATTCAAGGAGCTAAAGAGAGGGAGGATCACTGCACCTAAACTCACATTACCTAAAAGTATAGAAGGTTTTTTTTGATATTTGGTGATGTTTCCAAAAAGTATTGGGTTGTGTTATCATTTAAAATGATAATGTGATAGCCTATTCCTAACAGAGGTTTAATATCATTGAGAAGAACTACCTGATGCAAGATCTGGAGCAAGAAACTATGATTTTTGGCTTGAATATCTGGCGGCACTAACCCTATGGTTAGAAGTGTGATATATATAATGATCAGAAGGGCCTAAAATATATATTCAGAAAAAATGATCACAATATGTTTCAATGGATAAGGTTATAGATAATCAAAGAATACAATTACTCTATTCATTGTCATTATGGAATGGAGAACAAGGTAGGTGATGGTCTTACTACAAAAGAACCTACTACACTAACCATGTTGCTGATTGAGAAAGTCCATATCTTCATAGATATAAAAAGTATGGATTTGGAAATCCTAACTACAATGAATAAACCCCCATTTTCTAAATGATTTCCCATACATCTATCCACGAAAATATTACGGAGGCACTAAGAGATGATCCATAGATGCGAAAGAAGGTGAAATTTATAAATGAATGGAAGCTGTAAGAGTTACATATAGATAATGACGGTGTGATAAGTTTTTGAAAAAGAATTTGTGTGCCTTCATCACCATAGATAAACAAGGAACTATTGTAAAATTCACATAGCTCAACTTTCCCTATCCATCTGGGTTGCACCAAGATGTACTCTGATCTCTGAGAACACTTTTGGGGGGATAACATGAAGAAGGAGAGTGCAAAAAATATCATAAGTTGTTTGATATGTATGAATATTAATTTCTAGTGGGAGAAGGCCAAATGGATGATTCAACCCTTTCCAATAACCGTATGGAAAATTTAGAATGTCAATATAGACTTTTTCATTGTTCTCCCAGACACATCCAAAGGAAAAAATGCGATATAGGTTTTGGTGGACATACTCACCGAGACTACCCACATTATCACTAACCAAGAAGATCTATCCCTTGAGAAACTTTCAATGATATATGATAAGGAAGTGGTGTGACTGTACGGGGTTCCACTCTCAATTGTCTCTGATCTTGATACCAGGTTCTCATCTAAATTTTGGATTAGTATTCAATATTCTTTTTGTACTGAATTGAATTTAAGAATGGCCTATCAACCTGAATTGGATGGCCAATCTGAGACGCTGGAAAATATGATAAGAGAAATAAATTTAGAATTAAAAGGTGGATGTGATCAACATTTCAATTTGGCTGAGTTATCACTCAATAATATCTTCCACTCGAGTATTCAGATGGCTCCACTTGATTCTTTGAAAAGAAAGAAATGTAAAACTCAATCCTATTGGGGTGAAGTTTGAGAAAGAAAGCTACTTGGACCTTGTCTTGTGTAAGAGACGATATAGATTGTGCAAGTCATCTGACAACATGTCAATGCTTATCAGAGTTAAAAAAAGTGTTATAATGATAACCTTTTAAGGGACATCACATATGATAGTAGAGATAAATTCATCCATATAATTTCACCATGGTAGTGAGTTGTGCAATTTTGAAGGAAAGGGAAGCTAAGCCCGTGGTATATTTGCCCCTTTGAGATATTTTAACACATAGGAGCCCTGGACAATCTTCTTATACTTCTACCGAATATGGCTAATGTTCATGATGTGTTTCACATCACTCTTGAGGTTGAACATACAAGATCCCTCACATGTACTAATCATAGCGGTGGAACAGATGTAAGATGATCTCTCTTATGATGAGAATCATATAGAAATTCTAGACTAGAGAGGTAAGTATCTACACACCTAGACATCCCACATTATCAAAGTGTTGTGTAGGAACCATATGTATGAAAAAGAAACATTCTAATTGAATGATGCAATAAAAGAGAAGTACTCTAAGATGTTTTTGTAATACAAAATATCAAGAGTGAAATTTCAAAAGATGGGAAGAATGTAACTACCCAAAAATTTATGAATGCAATTTACCCATTATTTTAATAATTTCATATAGTATAAGCACTTAAAATCTCATTAGTAAAAACAATTCCACATCATTCTTAAATGAAAATCTAAATTTTTTGTGACCTTTAAACATAATTATTCCACATTTGTGATTTAAAATTTTAATATATAACAAACATGGTAGAGATCAGTAAGATGTTTGGAGTCTGATAGGTTGAACATAATTCTATGTGAATAGTAAAATTCCCCTATAAATAGTAACATACCCTTATTAATAGTAACATGAACCTTATGAATAGTAAATGAACCATGTTAATATGAATCTTACCAATGATAGTATAAAAATAATTTATCTATCCTATAATTGTTAATATGATATAATTATCTTATAGTGTAGGTATTATTGTAAGTCATGAATATTTAATGATTAAATTTATAATTTAAAATAAAAAAATTTCAATAAAATTCATTCAAAAACTAGTATGTTGAAGTCTTATGGTTATATGATAATTTTATGAGACCTTAATTAATTTTTCAATTTTATAAAATAATAGTATTTTTAAAATTAATATTTTTCAAGTAAATTATGATTTTAATTTAAAATTAAATTACTCGTATATAGTAAAATATTTTAATAAAATTAATTTTATTTTTGAATTCTTCATGTTGAAAAACAGTTTGGTTTATTTTTTGATATTTTTCTGAAATATGTGAATTTTTAGTTAATAGTGAAATTCGATAATTTACAAAATATGATAAATAAATTAATTTCTGCATCATAATTGAGTAATGGCTTATGTAAATGGGAATTGTTTATAACTAATATGTCTTATTTGATATACTTAGTAATGCAATGATCACAATATCTATAACTCCCAGACCCTAGAAGCCGAGAGTCGGTGCATTATTATGTATCATTGGCATGATCACAAAAGATCAAGTCTCGAAAGACCGATTAGTTTAGTAGCTTTCTAAGTACTAGATACATTCATAAGGATTAAATTACATCACAAAATGGAAAACTAAAACAACATTGCTTCCATATACAACACTGAGATCCCGTAGACTATCCCTACAGGTCAGTCATAATATACTTCTTCGCATCCTAGAAAAAATAAAATATAGAAAGGGGTGAGAACAGATGCTCAGTAAGGATAACAATATAGCCGAAACTTTCATAAATAGACATAAACATTTATTGAAATGTATAGAAATAAAACAAAATCCTGTTCAACATAATATTAATGATAATATGGAAAATATAAATCAAAATAATTCCATTTACTTACTCACATTGATATTCTACTGGTCGAATAATCACATGAAATATCAATAGCCACATTCGTAATGATGGAATACATAATGCTAGACTTTCATAACCACTTAGTCAAGGCCTTGTGCCATGAATACAAATAAAATTTTGTCAAGGCCTTGTGGAAAGACACTAGTTTGTCTCATGAGACCTACTGATGCATCGAGGAGCTATATCGGCCTCCACCCGTTAATTAATAAGTCCAATGCATTTCTCATATTAAAAGGTTTAATCATAACATTAACATTCGTATTAAAACTAGCATATGAAACGTCCCTAATTAATCCATAAACCATGAATGTTATAAAAAGAACACATCCAAAGTCAAACATATCACAAAAACTTCAATACAATATGGAAGATTTTTATTATAATAAATCAACATCCAAAAAGGTTAAAATTCATCAAAGGATGTTGACATAGATGAAAATGATTTATAGAACTATTTGAGAGAAATATCACTTTTTCATTAAAACATTAAAAAGTCACACAATTTAGAAAGGAATAAATTTAAATATGTTTTTGAATCAAAGTGTTCCATACCACTTTGAAGCTTTTGAATGTAATTAACATTTTAA
Source organism: Viscum album (assembly GCA_963277665.1). Lineage (NCBI taxonomy): Eukaryota > Viridiplantae > Streptophyta > Magnoliopsida > Santalales > Viscaceae > Viscum > Viscum album. The sequence goes on along the minus strand of OY728138.1, from coordinate 630,163,549 downwards.
AAACATTCAAGTACATATAAATAAACCCTTTAAAAACATTTTGAAAACATGGACATTATTGAGAATGATTTAAAAGAATAAATATTTAAAACATTTAAAATGATTTTTTAGTAAAAAATCCTTTTAAAATAATCCATTTGAAAACTATTTCATAAAATATGGACATAGATAATAAATATGTCACTGTAGATACTTACGTAAAAACAACCTCGGATAATAAAGAGATTGTGAAATTGACCTTTACCTTGCACTTTCCTTTAGTCAAGGGTACATTTAAACTCTTGTATGAAGACTTTAGTATGTTATTAAATTATAAAAGAACCATATTAATATATATGATATCATATATGATTCATGTATGACTTTATACTACCCATTTAATAATAATTTTCATGTTAAATTAACATTTTGGGTAATAATCTCTTTCATTATCATACGTGTTTTTACTTGTTAATATTGATTGTATCACTTAGATCAATATTTAAATACTTCCAGAATATAAAACATGTTTTATATATCAGATATATTTAGAATATAAATATGTATAGTAGACATATATATGAAATGGAAATCACCATTTATGGAGACAGTTGTCCGTACGTACGCATAAACGCTGTTTCCGTTTAAATATCGTATTGAACAGAACTAAGATAATAAGATATATGTAAGTACATATATAAATATACAGTAGAATTATTATTTCATATATTACATACTTATTAATGATATATATTTTGTATTCATCGTTGAATGGTGAAGGTGGAAATGAATCTCATCACATTCGTGGAGACAGTAATTCATACATACGCACGTATGGTGACTTTGTCATTTATAGGATGTTTAAAATAATGAATATGGTTGTAACATTTCTATAACAACATCACAGTATATATAATATACTGGAGTTATTATTTTATAATGGTAACAACAAATAAAGAAGAAGTGGAAGAAGAAAAGAACTTGAATAATGTGATGAAATATTAAGAGGGGTGAGGGGTACCTTAGGAAACTAAGAGGGGTGAGGGGTACCTTAGGAAAAGCTAAAATATTATTTTATAATAAAATATTTTTCAGTTTATAATGGCTTAAAAAGGATTATTTAAAGGATAAGGTGGTTATGTGTCGAAAAGCACTCAACTAATAGGTTTTAGAGAGGTTTGGGTTACTATATTAACCGTATCTTTTAGATTTAACTCATAGTTAAATAGTTTGACATTTACCATGTCTCTTTGTATTTGTATATTTTATGGTTAATAAACTTACTATATTCTTCTAAGAGAACATGAAGTGGTTCATTAATGACACAACAATCATTATATTATTTTTTGGCCGAAAATTATATTTTTAGGAATAGAATATCAATTAATAATATAATATTTGTTTTAAAAGCTCTTTTATGTCAATTTTGACACTGTTTGGTATTTTGTTTTGCTAAATTCATAACAACATTATTAATACCAAAAAAATTATCTAACCAAACCTAAAATTTCATATTATCCTATAAAATTAGTGTAATTCATAAAAAGTATCAAATTACATTTATTTGGATATTTATAATATCATTTATTTTAATATTTCATTAATTATGTAATTATTGCATCATTGTTGTGTCATAAATAAATTAAATTATTTAATTTATAATAAATATAAATAAAATACCATTATTTTTGAAATCTTATTATATTTCTAATTAATATTTATAGATGAATTTATCTTTTGTATAAACATATATTAAAAATGTTTTAGTTATTAAACAATGATTTTAACTTTTTAACTCTTCTTCAAATAAAATAATAATAAATGTTCTAATCTAATAAAAGTGGAGCTAAAGGATCATATTTTATTTCTAATGTATTTTTGGTCGAATTACACTTATCCAATAGAATTAAGACAAGTGTTAGGGTAATTATAATATCATTTTAACCCTTAAATACCGTATTTAATTTTAACCGTGATAAATAAAAGTCAAAAGATACTATTCACCAAAAAATTATTTTCATCTCATTGACCCAAATTTTATGTACTCATATCAACCGTATCTCTCGAATTTTTTAAATTTAACTCATAGAAGCAGTAAAATTATGTTTTATGCAAATTTGCAAATGCTCATAGGAGGTGGGTAAAAGACAGTAAAAAGGTCTATAAATTTTTTATACATCTAAAATTATTATAAATTGACTCCAATGAATTACATTGAACATATATAGGTATTAAGTATATATTTTTACATAAAATAAATTTAAATAAAATAAATAATTATTTAAATAAAATTTTAGTTTTAAACAATAACTCAATGTTTTTCACTATTCATCAAAAATTGAAAGTTTTCAGAAAAAATCCAAAAATTCACCCTAAGATAATTTTGATATTCCCATCTACAAATGAATTCAATTTTACCAATTTCGAAACATATAAGTTGAATTAATTAATTTAAAATTAATTTCCGTTGTCAAAACCAAAAATAGTATTTTAAAAAAAATAATAACTATCAAATGATTGACAGTTTTTTATGTCTAATTTCAAAGTGAAATTACTTATAATATCCATCATTGAATTAAATGGTAATAATATAATCTAATTATACTTCCAAACCACTAAAATGTATAATTCAACACTATAAATTATTTTGATTAAAAAGTATTATTTAGTGAAAATATAGTAATTTTCACTATTCACCAAAGTATGAAAGTTATCAGAAAAACAACATAATTTTATTGAAACTAAATTATTTTGTCCCAATTATAAAATAAAAGTCTATTTTTTCAAATTTAAAATATAAATGTTTCAAATATTTGATTTAAAAATTGTTCTCAATTAAAAGGCAGTAAAATTGCATTTTTTTTAAAAATACTTCTTTTGTCTGAAAAAATGAATTTGTTATAAAATTATGTATAAGAAACTCATAATATGTATTATAAAATTATATGTATTATATAAAGTTAAAAATTCAGTTAATAATATTCATAATAGATTTTGAACGGCTAGTTTGTTAACTCGTGGTGCGCTTGAACTCAGTGTTTCCTGTTGTTAAATTTATAATATTACTATGAAGAAGTAATGTATTATGAAATCTTGGGGTGTTACATTCTTCCATCCTTCAATAAATTGCATCCTCGAAATTTGAAATTGTTCATCGAAAATAAAATGTTTAAAATAGAAAATACCTTTGTGGGAAAACCCACATTGGAAATTGGGTTAATAAAATTTAGTTTTAATAAGAGGAAAATGGGAATGAAAAAGTCACAACCAAATTATGATCTCCATTAGGAAACCATTGGTGTAAATTAAATACACATAATTAGAGAAAAACATTAATTTTTTTATAGAGTTATTGAGGTTATCATTCACAAAAAATTGTAGAATTGAGGGCCTCAAATCCATCAATCTATGATGATTTAAAATATCATTGGTTCAAAATGACATAAGGTATTAGGATAACTCATTAGTAGTTTTAAAATCCCTTACCTAATGATTAATAATTAATTTCATCACAGAATAAGAGAAGAAAAAATATATACCTGACAAGTAAAGTTCCATCCTTTAACTAATTTATACCACAAACTCCTCTTTCACTCTAATAGAACATAAAAAATATTATATTTATCCTATTCGAATAGAGTAACAAAAAAATAAATTTATAATTAATCTACCAGACCTTTCAGAAAAACTCCATTATTCAATCTAGGACATCACGTGGGCTAGTGGAAGGTGATACACCTTTGTCACCCTTCAGATGTGTGTTCAAGTCTTGCGGCATTACCGGATGCGACATGTTGCCGCCCGACCTCTGGGTTGTCCTTTTTATGGAAATCCAAAAATAATCTAAAACTAGAAATATCCAAAATACATCTATCTAAACTCACAGTCCAAAATTTATAAAGAAGGTAAACACAATGAAGATCCTTTTTTCCACATAAAAACAGGAAACACCTTCATCATGTTATCTTTTAAAATACCGCAACATCCTGAATTACCATAAAACATTATTGATTACATTAATTCTCCCTTATTCCATATAGAATACTGGATATAATCCTTCTATCCAAAAATGTATTAAACTCAATCAATGAACGAATATAAAAATAATTAATCAGTTTCAAGGTATTCAGGAATATCCCATATTATTTATCCAAATCAATCATCTTCTATTCCAAAAACAATACCTCAGTCTCAGGACCATATTAAAGATTTCTATTTCCTTCATCCATGTATTTTATAAAAAGTTTAACTTTCCATTGAGTCACATTTCTTGGGTCCACACAATCTCATGTCCTTAATGAAATAGTATTGTAGTATAATCCTTCTATACTGTATAGTTCTTATAACATGTACATCATTAATTCAATACTCAAATGACACAATACATTAATAACAACATAAAAACTTATAATAATTCATCTTTATCTTTCGTATTATCATACCATGATTATTATCCAATAACAGAATTTGGGGTATACTCTGATTATTTGTACATTGATTCGTGTAGTGTCCAAACTCATTGTAAATGAAGCATTGTACATTTGAATTTTTTTTCTTACCCTTTAAATCACGTACTTGGTGTCCCTTTTTCTCCACACTTATAACAAACTCCCATTCCTTTCAAGAATTTACCAAGGTGATTCTTTCCATAGTTATCACATATAGCATAATCCTTCATTTCCCACATCCCTTTATCCAACTTTCTCTCCTCCATCCTTTTATTCTTTTGCTTCCCTTCAAATCCATAGGACTCAGAGAATTCATTACTTATCTTATTAACACATGATATTTTTTCTTCATATGTTAAGAATACATGGGGACTATTTCCTTTATAAATGTTGGCTTAATACCATGAATGATACAATTCTTCTTACTCTTTGGATCATACGTATTATTGGAGTTCACATTTTTTCTACTAGGCCCTCTTTCTATACAATGTTATACACTTTGTCAGTTTATGAATTGAAATGAATATTTCCAAACATGTGAAATACCTAATGTAAATTGAACATTTTATGGATATAATCCATAATAATAAAAATATTTTATTTGAGGAGGTATATACTCATAAATCCTTCATAATGACTTGTAATGAAAATGAGAATTATCCCATGCATATCCCCCGGGAGTGTCATAACCAATAGTGCAGCAAGGACCATTGTCGTGCACCAGTTACTGTTCGAGCTTAACTCAAAGCAGTGTTTTTGGGTTTTACCCCTAGGTACATATGTGATAGAGTCACCTATACTTTCCTGTATACATACAGGGATGTATTTTCCTGGAAAACTCATGAAATCTCTAGAGTACCAAAATTCTAAGAATTTATTCTGTACTAATACTCAAAGTCTATCATAGGGCTATGTGCTATAATCAGAGTTTATCTAAATCTAGTTTCCGAGGTTTTTACTAAACTTCATCTTATACCAACTATAATGCCTCGACCCTAGAAGCCCAGAGTTGGTGCATTATTACGTATCAATTACATGATCACAAAATATCAAGTATCAAAAGAATGATTAGTTTAGTAGCCTTGGAAGTACTAGATACATTTGTATGGTTTACATCACATCATAAAATGGAAAACTACAACAAAATTGTTTCCATATACAAAACTTATATTCCAGAGAATATCTCTACATGTAATTTAAAATATTCTTCTTCACATCCTGAGAAAAATAAAACATAGAATGTGGTGAACTCCGATGCTCAGAAAGGATAACAATACAGCGGAAAATTTTATAAGTAATCATAAACATTTAAGTTAATTTATAGAACTAAAAAAAATTATTTTAAACATGAAATTTATCATAATATGGAAAATATAAATAAAAAAATCTATTTACTTACTCACATGGATATTCTAGTAGTAAAATAATCACATGAAATATCAATATCCACTTTCAAAATGATGGAATTCATAATGCCAGACATTCATAAGAACTTAGTTAAGGCCTAGGGCCAAGACTACAAATAAGATTTTTTCAATGCCTTGTTCTAAGACACTAGTTTGTCTCTTGAGACCTACTGATGCATCGAGGAGCTATAGCAGGCTCCACCCATCACTTACTAAGTCCAATGAATTCTTTATATGAAAAGGTTTAAACATAACATAAACATTCGATAATTTATCCATAATCCATGAATGGTATAAAAATAACACATCCATAGTAAATAATATCAGAAAAACTAAAATACAATATGGAATATTTGTATCATAATAAATCAACTTCAAACAAGTTGAAAATTCATCAAAGGATGTTGACATAGATGAAAATTATTTGTAGAACTCTTCGAGATAAATATCCCTTTTCCATGAAAACATTTAAAAGTCACAAAATTTAGAAAGGAGGAAATTTAAAGAAATTTTTGAATCAAATTGTCCGATACCACTTTGATACTTTTGAATGTAATTAACATTTTAAAAACATTTATGTCCATAAAAATGAATCCTTTAAAAGAAATTTTGAAAACATGGGAATTAATGATAATGATTTAGAGGAAAAACTATTTAAAATATTTAAAATGATGTTTTAGTAAAATTTTATATTAAAATAATCCATTTGAATTTTTTTTCCTAAGTCATGGACATGAATAATAAATATTTCATAGTAGATTCTTATGTAAAAACAACCTCAGATAATAAAGAGATTGTGAAATTATCCATTACCTTGCACTTTCTTTTAAACGAGGGTACATTTAACCTCTTGTATGAAGACCATAGTATGTTATTAAATTATACCAGAACCATATTAATATTTATGATATCATACATGATTCATTTATGACTTTATAATCCCCATTTACTAAAAATTTCAATGATAAATTAACATTTTGGGTAACAATCGCTTTCTTTATCGTATGTGTTTTAACTTGTTACTCTTGATAGTATCACATAGATCAAGATTTAAATACTTCCAGAATATAAAACATTATATATATATAAATATATATATATATAATATATATATAATATTAATATGTATAATAGATATATATATGAAATGGAAAACACTGTTTATGGGGAAGGTAGTCCGTACGTACCCATAAACGTTTTTTCCGTTTTTATATCGTATTGAACTGAAATAAGTGAATAAGATATGTGTAAGTACAAAAAAACACACACACACACAAATATATCTACAGTAGAATTATTATTTTATATATTACGTAATTTTTAATTATATATATTTTATAATCATCGTTGACTGGTGAACGTGGAAATGAATCTCATCACGTTTGTGGATACAATAATCCGTATGTACGCACGTATGGTGACCTTGTCATTTATAGGATGGATTGAATATTAAATATGGTTTTAAAATTTCAATAATAACATCACAGTATATAGAAGATACTGGAGTTATTATTTTATAATGGAAAAAACAATGAAAGAGGAAGTGGAAGAAGAAAAGAACATGAAAGACGTGATGAAATATTAACCTCTTTTTCATGTTTATCCTTTTAATTTGATTAAAGGGATCCTTATGTTGGATTTCTAAAAAAACGAAGTCCTCTAGGATGAAGGGATGATAGTTTATAGGGTATTTGGGATGGTTTTGTCTGATCCAAATGGATTTGAGGGTGTGAATTAGAGAGAAGCGGGAGTACCCTTTTATAGAGGGGTGAGGGGTACCTTAGGAAAAGATAGAAATATTATTTTATAATAAACTAATTTTCAGTTTCTAATGGATCCAAAATAAACTATTTAAAGGATAAGGAGGGTATGGGTCAAAAACCACTCAACCAATAGGTTTTAAATAGTTTTGGGTCACTATATTAACCTTATCTTTTAGATTTAACACTTTGCTAAATAGTTTGACATTTATCATGTCTCTTTGTATTGTTTTATTATATGGTTAACAAACATAATATATACATTCAAGATAACCCCAAGTGGTTCATTAATGATACACCTACAATTATATAATTATTTTGGCCAAACCTTAGATTTTTTGGAATAGAATATCAATTAATACTATAATATTTATTTTAAAAACTCATTTAGGTCAATGTTGACACAGTTTGGTATTTTGTTTTTTCTAAATTCATAACAGCATTATTACTTCAAAATAAATTCATCTAACCAACCCTAAAATGTCATATTAACCTATATAATTTATGGAATTAATAAAAAGTCTCAAATTACGTTTATTTGGATATTTATAATATCAATTATATTAATATTACATTAATTAAGTAATTACTCCATCATCATTGTGTCATAAATAAATTAAATTAATTAACATCTAAAAAATATAAATAAACAACCATTATGTAGGAAATCTATTTATCTTCAGGATTAATATTTATAGTTGAATTTATCTTTTTTATAACCCTATATTAAAAATGTTTTAGTCATTAAACATTGATTTTAATTATTTTAACTCTTCTTTATATAAAATAATAATAAATGTCATAATCTAATCTATGTGGACCCAGAGGATCATATTTTATTTCTAACATTTTTTTGGCCGATTTAAAATTATACAATAGAATTAGGACATGTGTTAGCGTAATTATAATATCATTTTTACCATTAATTACTCTATTTACTTTTAACCGTGGGAAATAAAAGTCAAAAATTACTATTCACCAACAAATTTTTTTATTCTCATTGAACCTAATTTTACATACTGATATCAACTGTGTCTCTTGGATTTTTGAAATTCATTTCATAGAAGTGGTAAAATTATGTTTTATGAAAATTTTTAAATGGTCATAGAAGGTGGGTAAAAGACAGTAAAAAGTTCTATAAAATATTTATATATCTAAAATTATTATAAACTAAATCCAATGAATTACACTAAATTTATAGGGGTATTATATATCTATTTTGACCTATGATAAATTTATGTAAAACAAATAATTATTTAAAGAAAATTTCGGTTTGAAACAATAACTAAGTGTTTTTCACTATTCATAAAAAAATGAACATTTTCAGAAAAATACCAATAACTCACCCAAAACTATTTTTGATATTTTGAATTCAAAAATGAAATCTATTATACCAATTTCAAAACATAGAAGTTGAATAAATTAATTTAAAATTAATTCCCATTGTCAAAATTAAAAACCATATTTTTATTAAATAATAACTATCAAAAGATTTGTCACGACCCGCCTTCACCAAAAGGAGGGAAGGGTCAGCTGATTGCCAGGCCCTTCCTTCTTTAAGTTGAAGGAGAGATAATGAACCCCGAAACCCGCCTCAATAGGTCTCATAGTGGCGACTATCACCAAGGGTATAGAAAATTCTCGCAAATGGAAGGCATTACCCTTTTTATTTTATAGGATCGAGAGATAAGGAGAAGAAAACCCAAAAACACCAAGGTAGAGAGAAAAGTAAAGCCAAAAATAAACCTTTCCCACATGAATGTTTCAAAAGTAAAAGCCACAAGGTGCAAAAAGGTGACTACAAGGTAAGTTCCAAAAATGAAAACAACAACTGCAACTGCTCCAAAAGTCCGAGCTAGTAAGGTCCTGCGTAATCCCCAAAGTCCTCCTGGAAACCTAAAAGCAATTTTATATACGTAGGGTGAGCATACAAGTACACTCAGTAGTGAAAACCAAATACTCTCATGCACAAGTGGGAGAACGTACTAAAGTCCAATGAGAAAAGAGTGAACTAAACACCTATCAAGGTAAACTATCCACCCCAGGCCTCACCAAGGCACACTCCCCAAATAACGCAAGTCATGTAATTTATATAATAAGAGAACATCGATGTTTGGGTACCCCGCGCCACTTTCCCATTGTTTATTAAGACATCCTACGCATCGAACCAATCCCTCCATTCTCACCGCAGTCCCACTGCTACACCCGCCCGCACACACCTGGGCCACAACCACACGTAGTCCCACTACCGAAATCTCACCCGCACACACCTGGGCCTCAAAGGCACGCAGTCCCACTGCTGAATCCCGCCCGCACACACATGGGCCACAACTGTCACACATAACTATGCATGCAAACACCTAGGCCAGAACAACTACCACCACGCCCGAAGACACCTGGGCCTCATCCCAAAGACACTTGGGAAACCACCTGCTGCACACATCTGGCCAACCACCATACTACACAACACGAAGGTTCTTGGGATAATAATGGACTTCAGGCCATCACATCTTGCCCGAAGATACTTGGGCTATCCGGAAAAGGGAGTAGAAAAGGAGCTAATAACCAGCCACTAAGAATAGTGTTGGGAAAAACACCCTCCCCCATGAAATGGGGGTGTTCGGCAGTAGGTGCTCAACTTGGGTGGGGTGCGAATAAGAAACACAAAACTAAAAGTGTAGATATAGTTAATAAGCACTCACCCAAAGCTAGGTTTTTCTTCGGACAACCTATAGATCACAACAACACTCAAGTCCGAGTCACGACTCACGCTAACAACCCATCATCCCATTCTTGTTTCATGTTCAGTAACAATATTTGAGTTAAGCACCATTGGTAATCTAGTAGGCATAGGCATAAGTCTAGAAAAGTAAACAGTCAAAACTCAACCAAAACGTCCACACCTGGTTCTCAACAACAGAGGATTCCACCCCAATTTGTGATATGAACAAGTAAGCACCCAGATTTAAAACTCGCAACCACCGAAAGTATAAAAGAACAGGGGATCCCATCCCCTCGCACATCTCCAGCAATCGGCCCAAAGGGAAAACAACCAACTACCACCACCAACACAAGCAGGGCCTTTCATGTATTTTCAGATTTAAACGACTTAACACACTCTATGATTCAAATTTCGTGTGTTTTAACCAGGTATATCAAAAAAAGAAAGATCCTGGGGCCTCAATTTATTTGGCCGGATATACGTGATTAACCAAATTCACTTTTCACAGCAGGAGTTTACAACCACAACAAGCTATTTAAAACATTAGCAGGGGTTCATTAGTGCACAAACAATGACCACCAACGACCTCGATTTCTGGGAGGCATAAGCCAGCACAACTCAACAAGATGGTCATAAGAGAAACAACATCAAAACATAAGACAACATCAACGATTACTGCCCCCCTTCCTTCTTTATAGAATTCGTTCATTATCTTTAATTAGGTATGGTTTGTCCAATTCTACAGAATCAAAAGCACACCCACCCCGTATGATACACAAAGAGAGAGGCAGAGGAGAAATTCCCTGCTTGTTGATAGATGATCAATGTTTAGGCCGGTGGCGCGGAACTTTATGGATAACGATTCGGCCGGTCTGACGCACCAGAAGCTGTTTGTGAAAGTCACAATGGAGGAATGAAGAAACCACGGCTATCCCTTAGATTATAGGATTCGGGGATGGTTGAGGTGAAAACGCAAATCCGCGTAAGGTGCGGGGGTCGTGGGTTGATCACGTGGCTCCACTCGTCACAAAAGGGTCGGGTGGTTTATGCCGACTCACCAATTGATGAAGCATTTAATTAAAACTCTTATGGGTGTTACGGGTCTTAAAACACGGTTAAATGAGTCATAATAGTGTTTAAAACCCTATTTATGCAAAGGAGCATTACTGGAAACAACTTGACAAGGCCGGGTGATGTCGATCGGTCTCACCGATCAGCCTCGCCGATCGGTCTCCCCGATCGGTCTCACTGAGACGCCACTCCTTTAGAACCTGGATTTTGGTAAAGGGAAGGACCAAGAGAGTCTGGGTCATCACATCAGATACATCTCAAACTATTCTCGTCCCCGAGAATTTAGATAACCTAGAAGGGAAGGGTGGGTCCGAACAACCACCCCAAATGATACCTCTCATGAGCGAACCTCATCGCTAACTAAGAACATCTTCCTATCACGAACCTAGCAACATACCATGCCAAACTGCCCAGGTACGTGGGTTGGGGAGTCTCATCCCCCATGTCAAGATATTATCCGCTTTGGGCGGCACTGACTCGCCCGCACAGGTTTAATCGCATCCACCTTAATGCGTCTTGATTAGGGGTCGGGTTCTCTCCTTCCCTATAGCCGAGGGTTTTCACACACAAGAAGAGGAATGAAACCAGTACATTTCATAGCCAAAGGACAAAACGTCCTACCACAACAGGTACAACAAGGAACAAAACTCAAAACAACTCTGGGTACTGGGTACACATCTGTGCTTCCCTTTCACACGTACTCTCCTCAAGCCCACCATGTCTCCACAACACGCGAACCAAGGGAATTGTTCGCCCATGAAGCACCTTCTCCTTGAGATCCTCGATCATCACTGGAATCTCCACAAAGGTCACGTCATCCTCGATGTCCAGCTCACCACAATCAAGGATGTGCGAATCGTCGTGCAGATACCGACGGAGCTGGGACACATGAAAGACATCATGTATCCTTAGTAGCGGTGGTGGAAATGCTAGCTGGTAATCCACTTCGCCGACCCGCCGCAACACTTAGAAGGGTCCGATAAACCTAGGGGAAAGCTTACTCCCCTTGCCGAACCTCCGCTGCCCACGCCGAGGGGAGACCTTCAAGAACACGTTGTCCCCAACCTCAAACTCCAAGGGCCTCCTCCTGGTATCGGCATACGACTTCTGTCAGTCTTGGGCTGCCTTCATCCTTTCCCGTATGAGCTGAACCTTCTCTGTCGAGTTCTGCACCACCTCCGGACCAAGGATGCCTGCCTCTCCTACTTCGGTCCAACACAAAGTTGAACGGAATGACCACCCGTACAAAGCCTCAAACGGGGCCATGCCGATGGTAGAGTGGTAGCTATTATTGTAGGAAAACTCTACCAGAGGAAAGTATTGCACCCATGACCCTCTTGAGTCCAGAACACATGCTCGCAGCATATCCTCTAAGGTCTGGATGGTGCACTCCGTTTTCCCATCTGTCTGGGGATGGAAAGCAGTACTAAGGCGTAACTGGGTGCCAAACACATGCTGCAATCCTCTCCAGAACCGCGAGGTAAACCGTGCATCCCTATCCGAGACTATAGACCTCGGAACTCCATGAAACTGCACCACCTCATCCACGTACTTTCGTGCCAAAGAATCCACAGCACTCGACTCCCTGATCGCCAGAAAGTGAGCCAATTTCGTCAACCTGTCCACTACCACCCAGATGGCGTTGTACCCTCCTTGGGCCTTGGGTAGTCCCGTGACGAAATCCGTTGAGATGTCATACCACTTCCACTCAGGGACACCTAGGGGTTGTAGTAGGCTTCCTGGAACTCGGTGTTCAGCCTTCACTTGCTGACACACTAGGCACTTGGCCAAAAACTCCGCCACTGCTCACTTAACTCTGGGCCACTAAAATTGCCTCTTCAAACCCTGGTACATCTTGGAAACACCAGGGTGTACCGCTAGGGGTGAGTTGTGGAACTCACTGAGGACCCTGCCGCGCATCGCCTCTGGGACAAACAACCTCCCCTGGAAAAGCATCCAGTTCTGGACATCCTCGGTCCATCCTTCTGGAGCATTGCCCTGGTCAAATTGCTCACGCATCACTTCGCACTCTTGGTCTCCACACTGAGACTCTTCCACCTTCTGAAATAGGGATGATTGCTCTGTCATCTGATATAGGCATCCTCTTCCGCTATCCATCTTCGCATACAGGTGTAAGGCAGCCAACTCTTCCATTGCCTTCCAGGCATCCGCCGACTCTCGTACCGCATCCTTCTGCATCCTTCTGCTCAAAGCATCGGCCACCACATTTCCCTTGCCCTCAGTATAAGAGATCTCGAAGTCGTAATCCTGGAGGAACTCCACCCATATCTGCTGTTGCAAGTTCAAGTCCCACTGGGAGACGATATACCTCAAGCTTTTGTGATCTGTAAAGACCAAAAAGCGTTCCCCGATGAGGTAGTGCCGCCATAACTTTAGCGCAAAAACGACCGCTGCAAGATCTAGGTTGTGGGTGGCATAATTACGCTCATGGGAATGCATCTTCCTGGACCCGTAAGAGATCACCCCTCGTCGCTGCATCAACGTGCATCCCAGGCCCTATCCCGAAGCATCGCAGAATACCTCATAGGCCACCCCTTCATCTAGTAATCTCAGCACTGGGGCACTGACCAACTTCCCCTTCAGATAGCTGAAGGCTGACTGGCATTGCTCAATCCATACGAAAGCCTGGTCCTTCTTGGTTAGAGCCGTCAAAAGGGCTGCTACTCGGGAGAAGTTGGGTACGAACCTCTGGTAGTAACCTGCCAACCCGAGGAATCTTTGGACTTCTGCCACATTCTTGGGTGGTGCACAAGAAACAACTGCTTCAACCTTTGATGGGTCGACCGCTATCCCCTGCTCCAACACTACGTGCCCGAGGAAGTGCACTTATTTTCATCCATAACTTTCATTTTGAAAACTTCCCATATAGCTGGTGCCATCGGAGGACCTCCAAAACTGTCCTCAGGTGCTCTGCATGGTCCTCCTCTGATCTAGAGTAGACCAGGATGTCGTCGATGAACACAACCACGAACCAATCCAGTTACTCCCGGAAGATGGAGTTCGTAAACCCCATGAACACAGCCGGGGTGTTCGTAACACCGAAGGGCATGACTACGAACCCAAAGTTTCCATACCTGCACCTGAACGCTGTCTTCGGGATGTCGCTCTATTTCACCCTCATCTGGTGGTACCCAGACCGCAGGTCGATCATTGAGAACCATCATGCCCCTTTCAGCTGGTCAAAAAGATCATCTATCCTCGGGAGAGGGTAGCGATTCTTGATCGTCGCCTGATTCAACCTCCTGTAGTCTATGCACAACCTAAGACCTCCATCTGCCTTCTTTGCAAACAATACCAGAGCACCCCACGGTGACGCACTCGGATGAACATAACCCCTCTTCATCAGATCGTCAATCTGTATCCGCAACTCCCACAGTTCCGAAGGTGCCATCCGGTAAGGAGCCATCGAGATTGGATGAGCGTCGGGTTGTAGGTCTATCCCGAACTCGATATCACGTCGAGGGGGTAGAGTCGTCACCTCGTCAGGAAAGATGTCCATAAACTCACGGACGATCTCTGGCACTTCCACCATTTCCGCATATACTTATTCTACCGTCAGCTCGGTCAACAAGGAGAGGAGAGGTTCCTCTCTCATGTTTCCCCTCGGACTGCTCCAGTATCGAACAAAGCATAAGCAAGAGTGCTAAACAGACTGATCGTACCTCGAACAACCTCTGGCTCTGCTGGGACTACTGCCTCTACATCGTGCAACTGTCCAGGCCCAGCTCCCCTGCCCCTCAGTTGTCAGCCAGGGGAACCCAGTACTCGGTCGGGGCCCGAATCAGGCTGAAGGCTATAACTAGCTCCTCTAGCCAGCCTTCCGTCTTCATATCGGAGGTGCTGCCCTCATACTTCTCGAGGGCCTGTCGCTGGAAGGCTCGAAGAGTCTTATGCCACTGGTCGTCCTCTTCTTTTCAATCAGCTCTCTGCCTATTGGCCAAAGTAGTCTCAGGGGCCTCGATCTCCTGTACCACACGTGGTCGCCTTCCAGGTTCCATAGCTGCAAGGTAAACAAGGAATGCGTAAGCCCAAGTAGTGCAGAATAACGTACTTAAAACTTCTTAAGATTTAAATTTATTTTTATTTACCAAGACATCCCAGAAACACAAGAACACAAGTCATTATGATGCATGTACATTTCCTAGGGTCTCTACCCTGCAATCAGTGTGGCCTCACTTGGTCGTTCGGTAGGTCCAGAGTCCTTGCATCAGATCACGGGGGGCACTAAAATCCCGTGTCCTAGCTGGTCTTCCCTGGCCTAATTCACGCTCCAAGGTCACCCAACACCGTTGCCTTACCATCCCATGCAATCCTCACTGTGCCTAACTCCATACTCCGTCCTATCTCTCAGCCATCCCCCTTTGATACCATTCTGTCACGACCCGCCTTCACCAAAAGGAGGGAAGGGTCAGCTGATTTCCAGGCCCTTCCATCTTTATGTTGAAGGAGAGATAATGACCCCCGAAACACACCTTCAATAGGTCCCGGAGTACCGACTAGCACCAAGGGTATAGAAAATTCCCCCAAATGGAAGGCATTACCCTTTTTATTTTATAGGATCGAGAGATAAGGAGAAGAAAACCCAACAACACCAAGGTAGAGAGAAAAGTATAGCAAAAAATAAACCATTCCCACATGCATGTTTCAAAAGTAAAAGCCACAAGGTGCAAAAAGGTAACTACAAGGTAAGTACCAAAAAGGAAAACAACAACTGCAACTGCTCCAAAAGTCCGAGCTAGTAAGGTCCTATATAATCCCCGAAGTCCTCCTAGAAACCTGAAAGCAGTTTTATATACGTAGGGTGAGCATACAAGTACACTCAGTAGGGAAAACCAAAGACTATCGTGCACAAGTGGGTGAACGTTCTAAAGCCCTGTGAGAAAAGAGAAAACTAAACACCTATCAAGGTAAACTATCCACCCCAGGCCTCACCAAGGCACACTCCCCAAATAACGCAAGTCATGTAATTTATATAATAAGAGCACATCGATGTTTGGGTACCTCGCGCCACTTCCCCACTGTTTATTGAGACATCCTACGTATCGGACCCATCCAGCCATTCTCACCGCAGTCCCACTGCCACACCCGCCCGCACACACCTGGTCCACAACCACACGCAGTACCACTACCGAAATCCCACCCGCACACACCTGGGCCTCAACCGCATGCAGTCCCACTGCTGAATCCCGCCCTCACACACCTGGGCCAAAACTGTCACACGTAACTATGCCTACAAACACCTAGGCCAGAACAACCACTACCACGCCCGAAGACACCTGGGCCTCATCCCGAAGACACTTGGGAAACCACCTGCCGCACACACCTGGCCAACCACCACACTACCCAGCCCGAAGGTTCTTGGGCTAATAATGGACTTCAGGCAATCACAACCTACCCGAAGATACTTGGGCTATCCGGAAAAGGGCGCAGAAAAGGAGCTAATAACCAGCCACTAAGAATAGTATTGGAAAAAACACCCTCCCCCATGAAATGTGGGTGTTCTGCACTAGGTGCCCAACTTGGGTGGGGTGTGAATAAGAAACACAAAACTACAAGTATAGATATAGGTAATAAACACACACCCAAAGCTAGGTTTTTCTTCAGACAGCATATAGATCACAACAACACTCAAGTCCGAGTCACGACTCACGCTAACAACCCTTCATCCCATTCTTGTTTCATGTTCAGTAACAATATTTGAGTTAAGCACCACTGGGCATCTAGTAGGCATAGGCATAAGTCCGGAAAAGTAAACAGTCAAACATCAACCAAAACATCCACACCTGGTTCTCAACAACAGAGGATTCGACCCCAATTTGTGATATGAACAAGTAACCACCCGGATTTAAAACTCACAACCACCGAAAGTATAAAAGAACAGGGGATCCCATCCCCTCCCACATCTCCAGCAATCGGCCCGAAGGGAAAACAACCAACTACCACCACCAACACAAGCAGGGCCTTGCATGTATTTCCAGATTTAAACGACTTAACACAATCTATGATTCAAATTCCGTGTGATTTAACCGGTGTTATCAAAAAGAGAATGATCATGGTGCCTCAATTTATTTTTCCGGATATACGTGATTAACCAAATTCACTTTTCACAGCAGGTGTTTACAACCACAACAAGCTATTTAAAACATTAGCTGGGGTTCATTAGTGCATAAACAACGACCACCAACGGCCTCGATTTTCGGGAGGCATAATCCAGCACAACTCAACAAGATGGTCATAAGAGAAACAACATCAAAACATAAGACAACATCAACGATCACAACCCCCCTTCTTTCTTTATAGAATTCGTTCGTTATCTTTAATTACGTCTGGTTTATCCAATTCTACAGAAACAAAAGCACGCCCACCCTGCATGATACACAAAGAGAGAGGCAAAGTAGAAATTACCTACTTGTTGATAGATGATCGACGTTTAGGCCGGGGGCACAAAACTTTATGGATAACGATGCGGCTGGTCCGACGCACCAGAAGCTGTTTGTGAAAGTCACAATAGAGGAAAGGAGAAACCACAGCTATCCCTTAGTTTATAGGATGTAGGGACGATTGAGGTGAAAATGTGAATCCTCGTAAGGCGTGTGGGTCGTGGGTTGATCACGCGGCTCCACTCGTCACAAAAGGGTCGGGTGGTTTAACCTGACTCACGAATTGATGAAGCATTTAATTAAAACTCTTATGGCTGTTGCGGGTCTTAAAACATAGTTAAACGAGTCAGAATAGGGTTTATAACCCTATTTACGCAAAGGAGCGTTACTGGAAACAACTTGACAAGGCCGGGTGATGCTGATCGGTCTCGCCGATCAGTCGCGCCGATCGGTCTCACCGATCGGTGTCACTGATCGGTCTCCCCGATCGGTCTCACCGATCAGTCACGCCGATCGACCTCACCAAGACGCCACTCCTTTAGAACCCAGATTTTGGTAAAGGGAAGGACCAAGAGAGTCTAGGTCATCATAAGATTGACACTTGTTTATGTCTAATTTCAATGTGAAATTACTTACAATGACCATCATTGGATTAAATGGTAAAAATATAATCTAATAATACTTCCAAACCATTAACATGTATAATTAAACAATATAAATTATTTTGACTAAAAAAGTTATATTTAGATAAAATATAGTATTTTTAACTATTCAACTAAATATGAAAGTTATCAGAAATACACCAAAAATTTATTGAAGCAAAATTCTTATGTCCTGATTCCAAAGAAGAAGTTTATTTTGTCAAATTGAATATATAAAAGTTTCAAATATTGTATTTAAAAAAGGGATCTCCATTAAAAGGTGGGTAAATTTATTTTTTGAAAAATACTTTATCTATCTAAAAAAATGAATTTGTAATTAAATTATGTCTAATAAACTCATAATAGGGATTATAAAATTTTAAGTATTATATAATGTTCAAAATTCCGTTAATACTATTCATAACCACTTTTGAACATCTAGTTTGGTAAGTCGTGGTGTGCATGAACTCAGTGTTGCGTGTTTTCTATGCTATTGAATTACATTTAAGAAATAACGAATTTTGAAATCTTGGGGTGTTACAATATCTTTTCTTTCGGGAAAATAATAAGCTCATGGATTAAATAATGAGAAAAAACACCTCCCCTACACTATATATACCACCCTTGACAAACTGATTTCCTCACACCTATAAATCCATGTTATAAAAAATAATTCTACTCAAGTACATTCACAGGCTCCTCCCTCACGTTCAACAGCCCCTGGTCTAATAAAAACAAAAAAAAACCTATCCGCTAAAGTGGCTCTCGGGGAAGATATATTCAAGAGGTAATTTCTCTCTCATTTTTTTTCATTTTCCATTCCAATTTCATTTCACTTCATCTATTATCCTAAAATTATATTATAAAAAGGACATGATAACACCATTATGAATGACATAAGGGTATTATATAATTTTAATTGAAAATTATTCATTATAATCCCCCACTCTCTCTTTGTTAATAAAAATGGAATCATTGCCCATGATTTGTTAATTTACATACATTAGGGGTAATGAACTTCTATTTCCTTGAAAGACTTCAAGGATTTTAGTAAATACATTAAATAATTAAAAATAGATACTAAAATGTATTTTTAATCCCTTTTATGTTTTGGAGATAATTGGTTTTCATAATAATAAATGATAAAGAAAACCATGTTCGTTGTGATCCACAAAATGCATAAATTAACCAAAAAATATCATCATTAAATAATATCTAATGATTCTCCCTCATGATATATAAAAAAACTTACTATAAAATTTTATAAACTCCATTAAGAAATATAATAAATTTTAATATCTATTCTTGATGTTTATCCATGATCTACATGAACTTCCATTATTGTGTATAGGTGAATTGTTCATGAAAACAAAGAAAAAGAACACTCCAAAATAATTAATTTAAACTCTATAACTCATCCAAAGTACCATTAATAAACATAATGAAACAATAATGAACCATATTATTGTATAAAAGGTTCGTTAATTTTTAATTTATTAATCAAATATCATCATACATGACATTAATGTGAAGAAAGTGTTTGGATACTAGGTAAGGGAAATTTTCAAACCCAACTCTCTTTCCTTGGGATTTCCCACTTTCACCCATTTTTTAGTATGTTTATTCCATATAAATCAATTATTAAAGATTATAATATCTTTTCAAGGATATAAATGTTTTATAATGGAGTTTATGAAAAACACAATGTTTTCAAAAAGAATTATTCTTCTAAAACACACAATTTGCTTCTAAATCAAGGTTGTTGATTCATACATCAACTAAATTATTACCCCATACATTTGGGAACCCAATGTTTATGAATGTATTATTATGAGATGTAACCCATTCCTTTCCATGGGTTATTTCAGTTCATTATTGATATATGTTCTCTGTGGGCTGCATGATAGTTTAAATATCATGATGTTACGGGTGCTCCCAAAATTATATAGCACTGTGAAAATGTTATGATGTGATGGGTGAGCCTAGAATTATATAGAGATACAATTAATTGGGTAATGTGATTAAACTAATTCATATAGTGATGTATTAATGGACATGATGCTAGATTTTTTTGAAACTATGTCTGGCTATTAACCACTAAGACATAATTTTAATTTTTATGCATTGCCACATTCCTTTCTATTATCTAATGCATCCTCTCGTGATTATGATGGTGATTTTATAACTATGCTATCACGATGTTATATTGTATCATATTATCATATATCCTTTTACTAGTACTTTAGCTCACCCCTTTTTGTTTTATATCCTAATGTGACTAGATGTACTATGTAGTACATTAGAGCCAATAAGTAGCTAAAGAAGAAATAAATAAATAAATTTTAATGCTATATATTGTAATTGTTATGTATGGTCCAATTTTTCCCAAGACACTAATCCATTGGTAACTAATTTTGTAATTTTTATATTTTTTTATCATTAAAATGATGTAAAAGTACTGTAAGAAGTGTAGGGTCTCTATAAGAATATATGACGATGAAAAACCTCTGGTCAGAACTGTGCCAAAAAAATTCTCCTGAGCATCTAGATGAAATTGAGAGATGAGTCCCATAATGTTGCCCTTCTCATTAGATTTTAGAATAGCCTATGACACCCATTACCTATTTAGAGAATATGAAATGAAATTCCCCTTAACTAAGGTGTAAGTGATGTCAATGAGAAATTTCTTAAGTTATTCCACCCATCATCTATATCTTAGATTTAATTATTTCATAGAAAATATATATGTGAAATTCATGTGATCAAATGGTACTGCCAAAATCTTCCCAAATATATCATTTTAAACACCCATAATAACTTAATTGATAATGGAAAGAGACATTCCATGCATAGGGGAATTATTTTCTTTTGGCCTAAGATAAAGAGATTCTTAAGCCACAACATGATCATCATACATAATCACACAACCCATACCCACAATAGAACCATCATATTACACCACATAATCCTTAACAAGATTATGTTTGATCAAAATATGATCTAATAATAGAATCCATTTCAAAATGTCAATAGAATATCAGAACTTTGTTTCAATAAAAAATATCACCCATTTCGGAGTAATAGTTTTCAAATATGATGCCATCTTTCATAAATACATAATATAATGTTGATAGTAACATACAAATCCATAGAATATTTGAATCTAAAGGATGATTCAAGCATAATCCCATGATAAGAAAATCTACTAATTATCAGGATTAGCTGATAATCCATTGTCAAAAATCACATTCCATAATAACATCACTTCTTGGATCTTGAAAAATCATTTAGTAAGTTCTCTCTCTGAATAGTATGTCCTATTGATTTATAGAACCAAAATGAAATGGTTCTCATGATAATGTGTGGATCTCAAATAAACATAAATATCATCCCGGAAAATGAACATAATCATATCGATATTCTCAGGTAATATATAGTTAATAGAATTTAAAAAAATTAAAAGATAATTAGTCAGAATAAATTGAATCAGAATAGATTTGTATTGGATATAAGTACTCCACAATTCATCCTTTCTATATTATAATCTATAACTCTAAGATGATGATAACCCAATAGAAGACTGATTTTTAAAAACAACCATTATCCCTCTAACTGTTCGAACAAATACTCTACACAAGGAAGAAGATTCATTTTCATAACTATATCTCGAGTTATCTTTATATAGTCTTAGGAGAACCAATGTGAATTTTATATCATCCTAGAATATACCCCTAGGGATTCCCAATGGGAAGACTAGGGAAAACAAAACCATTTGACACAAGATCATGCCAGATAATGTTAACATTTTTCACCTCCAATAGTTAGATAAGATATAAGGATATTAAAATTGGATAAATACATAAGACCATATTAATCATGAACTATACCTCCATCCCTATAAG
Organism: Viscum album; assembly: GCA_963277665.1. Classification (NCBI taxonomy): domain Eukaryota; kingdom Viridiplantae; phylum Streptophyta; class Magnoliopsida; order Santalales; family Viscaceae; genus Viscum; species Viscum album. The sequence continues at coordinate 630,141,219 of OY728138.1, read as the reverse complement.
AAGAAAAAAATAATACTCTACATAATGGTCAAAAAATACATGAATATATTTTTGAAAATAAAAAAAATCAATGGGAACCACATCTATAGTAGGGAAAAAAATCTTGGGATGTGGGATGGAAGGTACTCTGTAAATATACCACTAAGACCACTATCATAGAAACACCCAATATCACCGATCTACTGTAAAGGATAAAATATTATGTAGATAAAAATAAATCTAAGCATGATGAGAAGTAAGACATTCCGTCAATACTATGACATAGATGAGATACAAACTGAGAATAGGGAAATAGTAGATTAACTCTTCATGATATATCAATAGTGATCAATAACAACAATGAATCCACATCTCATTACTGTTCCCAAGAGGTTTCAATAACTACATAAATAAGGATATGAGATCAATCAAATGTTTTACAAATATTAATAAAATTGGATGAAATTTAAGAGTTTTAGGCACTGGTATCAAATAAAGCAATTGCTATAGAAGAATACATAAATATGTAACTTCTCATTTTCACTAGGTAAATATTGACCTCCATTGAATGCTCTTATTCTACAAAAGTTTTATCACTATAAAGGCCAATGGGTAGAGCCTTGTAGTCCATAAAGTATTAGACTTCATTGTAACAGCCTTTGGATTTTATGATGTAAATTCATAATGTGGTGTATACATAGACTGAAAAAATTATTGAATATGGTTTTAGAGACTATAATAATAAAAAATACAAGAATGTGTAGGAAAATAAAGTAAGGTGTTGCTAAAATTTTCACATTGATTTAATGTTAGTGGAACACTACTGGATGTAAATAATGGTGTTGAGAATGGATGTTGCTGAGAACCACCTCTAGTACCTCAATGATGCTCACGACACTTCTTCTAATTTCATTACACACCACTAAAGCTTCCAATCTAGGGAAGATAGGGGCACAATACCAACATTCCCTTCCATATCCATTAATTTCATCATTTATCTGTATAGAGTCTCCTTATTGGTATAATTATTCAATATAAATACATGGGATTTGATATCTATGCATAAAACCTGTATATACATACAAGATTTTATATGATCATTATTTATTATCATCAGACAAAATAGAACTAGCTACATGAAATTATTGGTGTACGCCTACACAGAAGGATCTCCCTATATTGAGGAGAGGAATTCTAGAGACATGTCCCCTATCAGAGGATTTTGACAAAAATGTTTGAAGAAGAGAGTCTCAAAAATGTTACGGTCCAATATTCCATGACTGTTCATGTGTACCATGGAATACCACTATTGCTTGATGGGAACCTCAAGTTTGAGCACTTCACACCTCATATTGAAATTATGAGGTGTATCAAATATGTCAAATATCCAATCAATCTTATCCATATAGTACTCCATAACTCAAGGATCATTTGTAACTCTATAGTTTGTGGTATATCAGGAATGAACTCTAATGATCGATCATTTTCTCCTATATCTCTTTGCTTGACACCAACAAATGCATTTTGTACTAGAGGTACACTATGGTGAATGGCCCAAACTTCTTGAATGATAGTCTTTATAAGCTTATAATTCAAATGATGATTCCCTTGAGGAGAATGAAATGAGACCTCCTATGGATTATGTTGAAGACTTAATAAAGGTATATCAATAAAAAATGGATGATGTGATAAATTATATGAAATTATCATCTCAAATGAAAAAGTAATAAGAACAAACTAAGATTAATATTAAGAACTAAGAATAAGGGACTCACATCCCAACATTCCTTGGAAGCATGAGTCTCACTATAGTTAGAACTAGCCATGAACTCACCACAACCTAACCCTCATGTACACATGGTCATATCTCCTTTCATAAAATATTCCAATAATGAAAACAAAACCTAATTTGATGCTAAAATATATTGAACAGACCTAGATACGCAATCAAAACCACACCTGACCTGACACAACAACTACCTTAAGGGAATTCCTTATCCACCAGGCTAGAGAATTTACCATGGGAATCAATAACTGCAATGGGGAATGATTTTTCCTGATATAATTACTAAAAAAACATGGATAAAATATATAACAAATTAAGAATAAATATAGTTTGAATAAAATGAAATATATTCCATATAAATAATGAAACAACATAAGCGATACAACCTGAGTAAAAATAAATAATGACTAATGTATGAGTCCAATAATATTAGACTAAACCAAATATGAGAAAAGGATAAACAATGTGATAAAAGGAAAAAATACCACTATCTCTCCACATACTACCCAACTCTTCTGGTAGAATGTCACTACATCATGACAATGCCTTGTTATTCACAACAAAAAATTTATAATATGGTCTACACACCACCTATAGGTTACAAAGGGTGTCTTAGAAAATTATCATTAAGAAACAAGCTATGTTTTTCATAATAATCCTCTATATAATAATTCAAATATTTTATATTTTATGGAATATAAAGAATGATAATCAATTAAGGAGTTTTTATATCCAAATCATGGTAAAAATTTTCCTGAATTAAAGTTTTTTATATAATCATTGTAAAATTATTTCAAATCATGTCGCATATGTAAATAAGTTAATCATATCCAATAATTATAACCCCAATTCATAAGTAAAATCATTCCATGTATAACTAATGTTCATGATAGCCTGAACACTCATATCCCGACATAGACAATTATACACATCAAGTCTCTATCTTTGTGCATCTAATCTAGAGTGTAAAAGAAAACCTCTTAAAGTGAACCTCCCTATAGTGTCCATATGGTCCCCAGAACAATAGTGATATTGATTATAAGAACACCCCTTGAGTAAACCCAAAATGGTATAAAAGGATGAGTCTTATTACTACTACTTCCAGATAAGTTCCTTAGGTGTTTGATGTTCTATAATTTTAAAATCCATTTAACTAAAACCCACTTGAGTTAAATTTAACAAAATGATTTCACCGTACATTAAAAAATTAATTTTATTTTTATAAAAATATTGGAGGACAAATATTTTCAGAAAAACCATTTACACAAACACAAATACAAATAAATCCATCAATAATGACATTTCATTTATAATAAAATTATAATACTAATAAAATCTTGTTTCATGCAACACATGAAAGATACCAAACCACCCTCCTCAATCTTGGGTTCCATAAGCATGTAACTAGATCCACACCTACTCGATGTAATGAAAGACCATAAAATAAGGCCCTAACTATGATATAAAAAAATTTAAACGATATTCTATTATAACTATATTATATATAGATATTAGGTCACATATACCTTAGAGAAAATTCAACTTCAACTCCACAACCATAAAAGGACCAAGAATGGAAGTAGATAGCATAGACGATCTTTAACAGATCCAAAAGAACACAAAACTTTGATAAAAAAAATACGAATGAATAGAGGAATGAAAATGGTGATACCAACTAAGAAGAAAATAAGGATCAATTAGAAAAAGAAATATATAACATCCACTATTAAGATCAATCCCAAAAAAATGGTCAAAAGGGAGAAGAGGTCCCAAAAATATCAGTGGATAGATCATAGATTTCGAGAGGGAAGAAATCATATAAAATGAAAAGAAAATAATATTTCATGTGTGGCTAAAACTATTGGACCTAAGACATTCACAATGATAAATCCATTAATTACCCGAATTTCATGCTTTACATGATATGATGAAAGGGGTGTCATATAATGTTAAAAATAACTTTGATCAACCTCTTCATATCCTAGGGCAATATCAAGTCATGTAAATTTTTTACAATATGAATCATATCATGTCATAATACCTATAAAATATTCACATCATGTAACTAGTTTACAGTTTGAATGTTTCTAGGTGGCAAGTGACATGCTAGGTTGTGTCAGAAAAACAAAAACCACCTCCGATGATTTTTAAACCAACTAAGAACCCTCAAAATCCATTAATACATTTATACCTAGAATAAATTATTTAAAACATATATCCATCCACAAATATTTTTTCATTTTGAAAAATAAATTATCTCCATCCCTAAAAGTTCAAAAATGCACCCAAACAAAATTGGAAATGAAAATAGGTAAGATATATATCTGAAATAAGTTAACATGGTGTAACATGAATGGAGGTAGAAAATAGTTATTTAATAACAATAATAAAATTTATTATAATATATGAATATATATATAGTTATATTAGGCTGGTTAGAGACTATATGTGTATGGTTTAAGAAGTAAGATTCCTAAAAGATATTTGTTACAACATATACCTCTTCCTTTGAAAAAATATTTTTATAAAACCATAATGCTCTTTGAATTGGTCTTTTGGGAGAACCAAGAACTCTATGATGTAGATAATTTTTTTTGTGAAGGTAATTAGGTAGGTTTGGGTTTATACAAATTTAATTGAATTTTTTTAAAATGGTAATGGAGAGGTGGTATTTATACTTTTTCATAGAGGCGTTTTATAGTAAAAGAATTGATAATTATATCATTTATGTTTAACAGTTACCATGAAGGATGATTATAAAGATTTTTTTATTTTAATATCTAAAAAATATGGTCTTTTGATAATAAAATCATTCAAAGACAAAATGAAATCAATATAATAACCCATCAAACGTATAAAATCATTAATATTTTTTTGTTTCCTAATACATTACTCGAGAATCACATTTTGTAGATAAGTATTTGAATTAGAAATAATATTTTGAAATGAAATATTTTTTCATTAAATACATTTTTGCTGTTGAAAAACCTAATAAAAAAAATTATAGATATATTTTTTTGACCTTTTAGGCATTTATATCTTTATATAATAAATTTTACCTCATTTTAAATTAAATATGGTAACACCATTTTTACTATTCTAACATAATTTTATGACTAAAAATGTAATCAGCCTTTAAAAAAAATATAAACATGATAATTTATAATATTTAATCCATTATCAATTATTTATTTTCAAAAATTGGTTAATAATTTATTTTTGTGTAATTATGGAAAACACAAAAAATTTCAATTAAAAAAATATTTTTAAATCAGAAATATGAATTAAAAAAATTCATATTCTATTGAATTGGATACCAAGATATTTATTGAATTCTAGATATTGAAATAATAATTTCTTTATAAATATCAAGGAAATACTAAATGGAATTGATCATTGTGAACATTTAATTAAAGTAAAATGATGAAAATAATTTTTTTATTTGAATTAAAATTACATAAGTTACAAAAAATATACAATTGTTTTAAAAATACAATATATTTTCTTTGAAAGATTTATTTCAATCCTATAACACATATTTAGTCTAAAAAAAATTTCATATATTTTTTTTTTTTTTGTTTTATAACTTTTTCATGAAATTTATCATATTTGTAAAAGGAGTTTATTTACAATATTCAACTATAAAATAAATTGTTTATAAAAACAACAGTTGTTGACTCTTATTAAAAGATGAATTTTTTTTCTCAAAATTGAAATCAAAATTTTCAAATTTCAAATCTAGAATATATAAATAGTAGTTTTAAATATAACCATCAGTAATTTCTATTAAAATGATAAAACAATAAGATGAAATCTAGTCAGTATTTTAGGGATTAAATTTTTACCAACTCTTATAGGTAATCAAGTACTACATTATCCCCTATTAAATAATTTGATCATAATAATTGGGGTATAATTTACCTCTAAAAAAACTGTGGATAATCTAACCTCATGTATTCATCATTCTCCCATGTTGTACCCTTTAGTATTTTATTTCCCTAATAGAAATTAACCAACCAAGTTTTCAAATTTGAAATAATACTCTCTAGTGTCCGGAATATAGACATACACTTATTATGAAAGATGTTAGATTAAAACTCTATTTCATTAGATGTGGGTACACACATTGGATATGAAATTAATTTCCTTGATAATTAAACCTATAATACAATATGTTATGTAAATTGGGTGGGTGGAATTTCTGTCCGAGAACCCATTACTCCAATTGTCTTTAAAATATCAAAACGTCCTAATATACCTAGGTCTTAAATTACTCCTTTTATAAAATATTATAACTCCACTATTAAAAATCATTTGGGAATACATACTTACACCAACATGAAATTAAATTTTTTTCCTTATAATGTTAGCATAAACCTATTTTTCTACTTTAATATACTTTGATATGATTATTAATTTCCAATATATTAAAAGATGATTCCTTAAGACGTTTTAGGCCTACTAGATTACTTTCTCAAAATTCATCCCAATATGTTAGAGTATGAAATCTATTCCAATAAAATGAATAATATGATTTCAACATGATGATTGAATAAAATCTTTTATTATATAAAAATTTCATAGAGGTATATATTGACCTCATATTTATCCTGAAATTCAAGACAAAATGATCTCAGTATGTTATATAATGTATTAATAGTCCATTCATACATCCCATTAGTTAGAGGATGATAGGCTGTTATTAATTTTATACAAGTATTGTTATCCTGCTGATGAATCCTCTAAAATTATAATGTGAACTATGAATCATGATCAGAAAAAGTTGATAAAGCCAAAACTTGAAGTCTCACAACATCATTAATAAAGATGCAATAATGGTTCTGAATGAGAATATTATCCTTTACTGGTAGGAAATTTGATTAATTGGTAAGGAGATCAAAATAAATTATATAGAATCATTCTTCCTATGATCATAAAAATTCAAGTAATAAATAACATTAAATTATTATCCCACATTCATATTGGTATAATAAGAGGTTTCATGAATCCATTAAGATGTTATTTTTCTGTAATTACTTACTTACACACTAATCATCTGGAAACACTATCATTAATTTCTATCATTACACCTTCCCAAAACGAAATTCCCACTTAAATACATATACATATATTAGTTACCAATATGTATAGATATATTTGAGCTTTGTGATTAATTTCATTTCTCCAACTTTATCTATAGTACATATACAACACATGACCTCAACTAAAACAAAAACAAATAATTTTAATATATGAGGATGAAATATTTTCAATAACCCACTTCTTCAGTCACCATTTTTAAATTTGTACCATCCTGCTAGGACTTATATATCTTTTATAATAATGATGGTTTAACAATTCCTTGGAAAATGAATGATTCCTCCAATACATAATAAGAACTATTTCCATCATTAATAAATCCTCACATGTATGACCCCTATTAGTCCTCATCATTGATAGAACTACATGCTCTCTCATATTCAAAACAATAACTATCTTGGATACCTTCCTAGGGTGGAATTTTATCAATAAATCACTGTCCATGTATAGTCTCAATCATATTATTTACCTCATACTGAGTTATTTTTTAGATAAAATATAATTAAAACTTTCCAACTCCATATATAGGCAACATATTTCATCATAGATATATTGCATTCATATTTTAATGGTAATGATTAAATATACTAACTCAAGATAATATGTTTGATAGTTTTGTTGATGGAACATAATTTTTTTTGATTCATAAACATCCACACTATAATTTTATAAAAGGGAACAACCTATTTCTTTCTTCAAGGAATCAAAATATTTTAAAAATTCTTCCTTTATTTATTATAAATTAAATAACAACAAATTTATCTATTTCCATTTTAGCTCCAAAAATATTTCATCTCACCACACTAACTATACTAATTTATCCTCTTTACATTTCTACTTATTTAACAGTTTGGAAAATAAGGAAATATTTTGAACAAATCATCGATAGTTACCTACTAAAAAAATGAATCTAAATTTTATGATTATATTCATCCCTATGGAATATCAATTTAATACCATTGGCATTGAATGATAAATAGATGTTAAATATTTGGAGAAAATTTGGCCCCAAAAGAAACATTTTTTATTCAAAATTCCTACTAAATTAATTTACCATATAATGCATTTTCTATGGGAGCCTCAGTAATTTTTAAAAAATTATTAACATTATCTTCACATATTTTAGAGAATATCACGATATGAATAGTGAATACCAAAGAAAAATTATCAAGATAGTTCTTGAATATATAATTTTTTAGATCCAAAAAATATATATTAGTGAATAAAATTAGAATTATTAGACGATCATAATTTCTATGCTTTATATAAGATTCTATCATTGTTAATTTTTCCTTATACACTCTTAAGTGATGATAGCCTGAATGTTGAATGATCACTGAAAAATACAGACCTCTTGAATTTTATCATATAATTCATCAATTTATGGAAAAAGTATAATTATTATTTATATTAATATCATTGATCACCCTTTAACTGATGTATAACCTCATAGGCCCATCTAGTTTTATCATAAATATGATAAAGGATCCCAAATATAGAATTTTTTTGTATAAATTTCATATCACATAAATCATGTATTTGTTTATTTACCTATACCAATTCCACTAATTATATTCTAATTAGAGACTACAATATAGTTTTTATACTTTTTGTGAGTTCAATTTAAAATGCATCATTAGGATCAATTGATGTCTTCTTATATATTCAAGAAATAATTCATGGTTTTTATTTACTACAATCACATCCTCTATCCCAGGGACGTCTTATTCATCTAATTTTTTTTTCTGTTTCTCATATCCATGAATTTATTTATGGCGGGGAATATTAGGAATATAAATAAATGATTCAGATATTGAAGTTTATATATTAAAAAAAGAGGATATTTACCACATTTATAAATATAATTATTTTTAAATTAATCATAGATTCAATCATTATAATTTTAAATCCAATAAATACTAATAATTATGTCAAATTCAACAATATGAATGAAAATTTGTTTTACAAATATGGATAATCCATGAATCTAAATAGAGACTACCTATTGTGTCCATGTTGCAATAATATTTACACTTTATATTGTGATTAAAAACTATTTATTTTATTATTTAGGGAATGATTTATTATTCTTATCAAATATACTGGATATAAGATATTTCATAGATCTCAAATCAAATAAATCACTAACTAATTTAGCGTTTACAATAAAAATTTCTGATATGACATCATTTAAGATATGAACCATAGTTTTAGGGATAAAATGAGTGTAATATTTGTCGCTTGAACATTTTTGTGTTAAAATAAATTTATAATTATTAATTTCATTAAAATAGTTCCCCGTATCCTTACATTTTAAGAATTAGATATTGGGGTCTTTTTTTATAACACATGCATTCACGACCATGATGGATTTTCTCTTCATAGTTATTGAAAACAATAATACCCTTCAAGAATGTCTCAGGGTATATGTTTACACAAATAATTCATGGTGGAAACTTCCACATTATCTTATTTATATTTAATATATTTATTGTTATAGAGTTATCAATTACCTTAAACTTTTCATGATCTCCCTAAAAAACATAACAATTAGAGAACTAGTTCATGGTCGGGATGGTACTTGATAATATAACGTCGCATAGAAAAAATATCTAAGACATTAGCATGCTAAAAAGAATGATTTATCCCATCGAAGAGGTTATCAATATTACATATTCGAATATATATATAATTAAAATAATGAGTTTTTCCTTGTAAATTTATAGTCATATTCATCAACATTTTCTAATTCATTTTACATTCAATTAGAATTATATATCTATTTCATCTCATTTCTCACAATGATAATTTTTTTCAAATAGTATCACATTTAGAGAATTCCATTCCACACATTATATATTTTATTACGCTGTAGTGTTTAGGATTAATTAATTCCATTGATAAGTATCTAAATTTGAATAATAAACAACTATGAAACCTAATCTCTTATAATTGTTTCTAAATAGATAAATATCAAATCATGGGACATGTTATATCACTCAACAAATAATATATTAGTGGAACCGTTGTGATATTGAATTTTTTTCTCATATGAAATGGTATTAAAATATATCTATATATTGGGGATTAATATATTTCTCTATAAGGTAATGGTTATTAGAAATTACATGATTTGATTTTCACAAAATATTTACAATAAAATCAACACTGGAATAGTCGTCATTTTCTTATTTTTATTGATCATGAGTAAAATACTTAAATATATTAGGTGTTTTGATATAGTTTCCATTCTTTTTTATCATTTTTATCTCCAAATGATTAATTTACTAGATTATCTAATAAAATCATTAATATTGAATTATAGAGTAAAATTAAAAGTATGTAATATATTCTTGAAGTGTTTCTTAAATATTTTAATTTAATCCATAATGTTCTCAATATTTTCCACTATGTTATTGAAGACATATTTCCCAATGATTCTATAAATTTTCAATAATAAAATATCTAATAACATTCAATCCATTAACTAAGATATGGTTTATATAATATTTCATTATCAAAATCTATAATAGAATTCATCCCATGAGATAAATTAGTTTAGTAGTTTTTAGAGGCTAGATAGACACATGATTCACCCATTATAATAAAATACATGAAATACAAGTTAAATTGCAATAATAAATTTTTTATTTTTCCTAGTATATCAATTAAATCATTTACAACTAAATTTTGGTTATATTAGGAAGATGGAAAGGAATAAATTGATGAACATATATGTTTAATAAGGGAAGGATTAGATCAAAATATATCATAAATAACATATGCATGAATAACATGAAGGTGATAAAAAATAAAATGTTCTATATAACAAATAGCATGAATAATAAATATATACATCGATGAAATACCAATATAAATAGTTACAAGAATATATATAATTAGTTTTATAAAGATAGAATATATATTGCATATATCATAATGTTACTTTTAATGAATCATGTGAAGACATCATACATTAATTGGAAATGAATTTGCTAAATACCCCAGCTAGTTTTTATTATTATACGAACATATGCATCGAGGAACTATCTAATATCATACCCCAATCATAAGATACAAATCCTAGTGCCTTCATAAAATAAAAAAACATAACAATACAATACATAATTACTATTACTTGTAATTAATAAAAATATAAATTGGAAAACCATCTTAGAGAGTGTCATTTTTCTTTAGTTAAGAAATAAAACTACAATATCAAAATAAATTAAAAGATTTAAGTTGTATATTATCATTTGATCACATCTTAAATGAAAAAAATAAATATTTAACAGATTTCATAAAAGAAATTTTATTTTTAAAAAGTCCAGTATTCAGTTTCTTTTGAAAATAATTTCAAATGGGAAAACATTATAAGAAAACTAGTAATATTATATTCCAAAAATAATTGTATTTTTAATGTAAAACAAACTAATGGATAAGTTCTGAGTTGATTGTAAAATGTGTCATTGTAGAAAAAAATTAAAATCATTTTATTTTCACTTCTATAAGGAATGAAAAAAGCTAATATTAAAGGAAATTAAAATATAATTTCTATGTAATTTTTAAAGAATGTAAAAATTATTTGACATTTACCTTTAGTAAAATTTTAAATATAAAATGTTCATTTTTAAACATTTAATGATCATGAATATTATGGAAAATATATTATACATTCAAATAATTATTTTGTGAAAATACTAATTGTATTTGAAACTTGTGAATTAAAAATAAATTTAAAGAGTTAACATAGAAAAGAGTTCAAACCATGTGAAGTTTAGGTAATGGAGGGAAAACATAAATACATATAGTAGTTTACACACAAAAAAACATTTGGTGAGAATGTAATAATTATCGATGAAATGAAATTCATATGATAAATCCCATAACTTTTATCCAGACTCACCATGAACATCATTTACATTACTGAATAAAAAAAATATTATTTATGTAAATTAATAAAACAAATTATTCTCTTTTCCTAATTATTATTCATTTATTTCATTTTTTACCATTTCTGACTTATTTAAGAAATCATTTATGTTCTTGTGAGACATTTTGAGTTTATTTGGTCAATAACCATTAAAACACCTTTAATAAGATGTTGAAATAAAAAATGGTCTTGGGAGAATTACCTCCAAAATATTAAATAGGTTGTAATTTTCTCTTTTTTAAAATAAATTTATTTTTAAAACCTTCCAGGTATGGTGCTCATGAAAAAAAAGTCCATACTTTCATTAAAGAAGTAGATCTCACGTGCACATGAGACACATTTGTATATATATAATGGAAGAAAAAGAAATAAAGTGGATAAATTATAAACATTTAAAAATTAAAATGAAATTTAAAACATCATATTTATTCAAGAAATTGATGCTTATGATGTACCGTGTGAGACAGTTATGAAAAATGAAATTTATCATTCTATAAGGTGGTGGTCCAAACATATGCATGAGAGACATTTCCATTTAAGAGTGGATTTGATGATCAAAAGGTAGATAATTTTATCTGCCTATAGAATCTTATTACAATATAAATATCATATATAATTATTTATTGAACCAATATAACTATAAAATATTGATTGTAGTGAAAAATTAAATACATCACTTCTTGGAGCCTGTTGTCCAATAAATATACATTTTTATTTTCCAAAGTATGGGGATAAGGTATAAAATAGTTATTTTATCAACAAAGAATCATTTATATAGATTAAATGTTTTTAATTTTTTATGATATGATGTTTATATAATACTATAATCTGTACTAATAAGAATAAATCATTCAGGAATTTGTGTTGAACATATACATCTTTATTAGATACAAACTTTAGAAAATATTCTTAATATATCATACATTGGTCTTTTGAGAACACCAAAACATATAGTATGTTGATAAGGTGTTGTCATGGATTTTTTTTAGCTCTTAGTTAGGTTAAAGTGAATGATGAGTTTGTTTACAATGGAAATGAGAAGAAATATTTATACATGTGGAGTGGGGGTTATAAGGTTAATATAGTAATTAATTAATCACTTAGGTCTCATAATTTTCTAGAGTGACAATTCCAATGAATTAATTTTTATCATCCCCAAACATATACTCTGAAATTGGGTTCTACAAAAATAATCATCACAATTATGGAATTGATAATGATAAATTTGACCTGATTTTAGCCATACAAAACATAAAACTTGAAACAGAAATATTGAACCACATAGTTACCCAATTACCTTTTAGTTTTGGAGTTTTGGAGAGTTACGATAACTTCTTTAATAATAATAAATATTTATTTATGTTATCATTTTATCCACCGCACAAAAAATTTATTCTTGCACAATATGTCCTTATGATCACCCACATGAATCCATTATAAAATATCAAACATAACATATTTCATTATAATGTGGGGAAAAGAAACACAAAAATGGTGAGTTAAAATTCGTAGTAAGGTTAATCATATTAATATGCAATCTATTATCATCAGAGGGCATCATATGCACAAAAGGTATGAATATAAATTCATTTTTCATGGTTATTACATCATAGAATTTATACCTTGCAAAACCTGGATAATTAATATCATCACAGAGAAGAAATAATTATAAAATAAAAAAGTCATAAAATCAACAAGAATTAGCCATGTAATGGAAAAATTAATCAATGTTACCATTAAATATCTCTGAAATCTTAGTGAAAATGTGATGACATCTTGGAACATTATCTTTATCACTCGTGTCAAATTGTATTATAAATAACCATTTTAGTAAATTTTTATTAGGGAACAAACTCATTATGAAACTCTATTTATTACCCTTAAATAAAAAGATAGTTTTAAAATACATTGGAGAGAAATATAAAACTCACGCATCATAAAAGATGTATCAGTATCACCCGATGTATAAGTATCTCTAGGATTATATATCATATAAGCTATATTTTCATCACCCATCTTATTAATTATACTACGACACCCATCATAATAAATTATGATGACATATTATACATGTTTATAACACATGTAATCCTCAATTTTAATCAAAAATCCTTTAACAACTTCTTACAGTCTAATATAACATGATTTATCATAGGAAAAGAAACATTTTAAAGGAAAATATATTAAAAAAATTATCATATTCCAAATAGAGAAATAATATAAATGGTATTAATAGATCTTATTCTTAGTTAAATATAGAAATCAATAAAGGATTTTAACATAGAATAACAAAATTGAAATGACATTTAAATAATTTCTATTAAGATGGTGCGTCATAAATATTTCTTTTGGTTCCTTGAAAGTTAAAAAATGAAATAAAATATTTGAAAAAAAATTATATGAAAATAAACATTGAAACTTGTAACATAATATTAAATGAAAATTATAATCATGTATGTTGTAAAATACCTTTATATAGTATATTTTATAAATTAAAATTCATTTCAAACTTTTATAAAGAGAGACAAAAGTAACCCATGAAGAAAGGAATAAGAAATTTTCTCTTAAAATTTTATAAATAAAGAGAATGGTGATTTAAAAAATTAGTAGGAAATAAGTTATGTTTATAAAATTAAATTCATTAAATAAGATAAAGAAAATTTTTGAATTTTATTGTGAATATTATTTAAAACCTTAAACGGATTTTTTAAATGAAAACCCATTAATAATGTTTTTATGCCAAAATCCCCTTAAAATGTAAAGTGATAAGAAATAAAATAAATACCAAGACTATAAAATTTTTAATGATATTATATTTTTAGATTAATTATATACACTATATATATGAAAATATGTTCATCAATCATAACACATCTCAATGATGAATGTTTGATATGAGGAAACCATGAAAAATGGTTAATTTCAAAAATAATGATTCATTGAATGAAGAAAAATAACCCGATTCTATAAAAAACAATATACATGAATGAATATTTCAAAACAAAATCATTTGGTAAAAATTTCTCTATATAATTTAAAACAATTTGTATAACACGAGTTGTGTCTCAGAAAAAAAATTGATGCCATGAAAACCTATTAAACTTTTTATATCAGTTTACTCAATATCCGAAGAATGAGAGAACATAAATCAAATTTTAAAGATTATTATCAAAGATTAATTCATTATATAATTTCAAAAATACTAGTATATGAAAATTATAAAAGGAATTAGGTTAATAATACAAGAAATGTCTCAATTAAACACTATATAGATGAATAATCCTTATAAGGATCAAAAAATTGATGTTAGAATTAACCAAAAAAGTTATTTTAGGATACAATTATATAACTAGGTAAAATGTGTTTACATAAATAATAATATATACATAGTTAATTTCTCTTATAATTATGGTATAACATATTCAATTATGTACAAATATAACTGAATGAACGAAATTGAGTTATGAAACCCCTTACCTCAAGTCCCATATTGCTATGTATATCAACTAACATATATATAATAATATTATATTAATTTTTTACATGATTATGAATCATGTATCATTTTAGTAATTTATCATTAATCCATATATTTCCTTTATTTCATAGAAATATTTAATTTTTAATCACTTAATATCACATCGTCTGTTTTGTGGCTGGTTGGTACGTAATATAAAATTTTCATTGGTAATTTGATAGGGTTCAGAAGAGAAATTTTTTCATCATATGAAGAAAAATAATAATGAATTATTTTAAATTTTAATAAAATAAATAATGTTATGGAAACCTTCCTAAAAGAGATACATTAAAAATGAATCACCTCACTTATTGAAGGGGTTATTGTAACAACCTAAATATTCATTAATAAAATTCCCTTTCTTTTATTCTATTATGGATATAGAAAACAGATGAACTCTTTTTGTTGGGTTTAATTTACCATTTTGGATCATTACTATTGATAATATAGCTATTGAATAGTGATCACATTAGTAGTACATATATTAGGTTTTAACAAATACTTTTGACACATGCAATGTAAGTGATGCCTTGACCAGTAGGACCATCCCTTTGAAGCCAATTTATCAGATCATTCATGGGAGATAGTATTTATGGGATTTTTATTTATACCAAACCCAAGTCGAGATCTAACAACTTAATTATGAGCGAAACTATTTATAGGAGACGTTTGAGCTCATCGAGATCACAACCCAAACCATGTTCAACGAATGGCCCTTAAAATTCCCCACCATCGCACACCATATTTTAGGGAACGTTCTACTGTAACAATGGGAGATGTATAAATATAGTGGAATTATTATTATGTGCATTATTTTTGTATAGAATAAATAATATATACATTTATTATATTATTTTTACTTTGTAAACAGTTTTAAAGAACATATAGTATTTCTTAGTAACATTTAAATTCAATTAAAAAATCTATTTTGATGAATTAATGGAATTTTGAATTAAATAATATTTTAATAAAATATTATTACTAAATTAATTTTTATTAATTATAGATAATCATATAATTTATATGAATACAATTGTTATATTTATTTAGGATTGAAAACTGTTTTTTTTTCAAAACCCAGCAATTTTCAATAAATGTAAGTTTTATTTAGAAGTTAAAATTCACATATTTAGACAATTATTTAGATAAAATGAATATTAATTTTGAAATTAGGACATTGAAGTTATCCAATAGTGATTCTTCTTAATTTTCTGAGACAATGAAATGTTTTGGTAATAATTAAATACCATATAAATATATAGTGTGTTTTATTGCATCATAATGACCCAATATTGATTTAATAAAATACAATAAAATGGATATTCCTAAAATATATGTTCTTACTTTAAAATAATATGATTTTATATTTTTTATATGAAATTTTACAATGCTATAGTGAACCTTACAAGACTTATAAAATATTTTATAATTTTAATGTGATTTCCTTGAGAGTGTGACTCACCTCCACATAAGCAAGAAAAATATTTTAATATGATTGGAAATTATCCATATAAAATAATTATTTCTAATCCACATTCGAATAAACAATGGAAGAAAGCATTGGAACTTTTTCTCTTTTGAATATTTAATTATATAGATTCCCAAAATGTAGTTTGTGAAATATTGAATAATTCTTCTCTCATTTCCTATATAAAACCACCCATGATACCACTTCTCTTCACTAAAAATTCTTTGAGTACATCCCCAAACTGCCCTAATATCTCTATAATCTTTATAAGGCACTCGTAGCTTTCAACAAGCCCCTACTCAAGCTCTTGAAGTCACACAGTCATGTAAGGGATTTATTTTATTCTAATTTTTTTTCCAAGTTTCATTATATTATTATTTCATTTTATAATAAATTAAAAAAAAATTGGTATGATTTTTTCCGCCCCCATACTTCCATTTTTTTGTTTGAATGATGAGATACCTCTTTCTTTCTCATTAATTCCTCTGATGTACACTTGTTACCATACCAAAATTTTGTATGAGTTAGTCCATTTCCCCTCTTTCTTCAAGTTTCATTATCATGTTATGCCATAAATTTATGAGATCCTTGTGTTGTAAAATGTATCTACATGACCCAGTTATTTTCCATTTCATGTACATTTTATGAGATACCCCTTTCTCTCTCATCAACAATTTTTAGTAATTTTTATGTCATGGAATTACGCTGTCGAAATTACACCGTGATTTTAATTGAAAAAATTATTGTGTAGTGATTACCATACCAATTTCTATATCATGTGTATTCAACATTATTAAAATATAAATATGGAATGGTATATACATGTATGTATTCAACATTCCATAATCGTGTAATAACTTATTATTTTTAATGATTCCATGTAATATGATCCATGTGGAACACTAACGCAAGAAATGAATAATTTATAAAGGGTTTGCACAGATAGCACTCCAATGCATTAGGTAATGTCTAGTATAATGATACACCACATTAAATAAGGGTTTAACCATGATAATCGATGTGTAATGAGTGTTTAAACATGTCAATTCATGTGCAATGAGGATTTATCTCTACCAATCCATGTGCAATGAGCCCTGGATCATGCTAATAGCATGGTGTATATCATTGCCACATTTCCATGTTATGATAAATGTTATATATCATGAATTTATGTTTATGTTTATCTTGTGCTCAATTGATATGACTATTTCCTTACTTGTACTATATTTCTCATTCTATTCATTGATTACTCCCTTACGGGGATTTATAAATTTCCCCTTTCTTATGTATGTCCTTAGGTTATCCCATGCAATGCTAAGTATAAAGGAATGTAGTGGTCATGTAAAAGAAGTTCTCAATAATGATGGTGTATTTTATGTTTTACTTTATTGTGTAATGCTCTAAATTTCCCAAGACACTAGATCTCTCAATCCGTGGATTTATCTTAAGTGCACTTTTATGTAATAATTCATGATTAACTGCGTAATAAACAATATGGTTGTTATAGTTGATATCCGAGGATAAGTTTAGTTATTTTTGGGATTAGAATTATAAAACCCTAGCGAAAGCCTTATGGATTAGACTAATTATAAAAAAATCCCAACATTTTGGTTAGTATATGGAATGTGGTTTATCAAGAAAATATATCCTTGTCTAGATAAAGAAAAGTATAAGTTCTTATGGAACATATATATCTAGGGGTGAAACCTTAAAACACCACTTTGAGCTAGATTTAAATGATAACATGTGCAAGATAATGGGCCTTTCTACACTCTGGGTTCAACACTCCCAAGGGATATGATTTTGTAAATTCAAAAGCTTAGTATGAACCATTATTAAGGGACAAAAAGCCCCCCTTAGAATATATGCAGGGATGTAGATCATCGATAACATATATTGAAGCCTATAAATTCATAAGTTAAGGAAGTAAATTTAAATTATAAATTACCCCTATTTGTCATTATATTCCCCTTTATGTGTTACCTCTAAAATTCCATTTATTCTATCCAATAGCCTGTAATAAGAGGACTTGGGATAACAATTGATGCGAAAATCAATGTGGTGAAATTTCAAATGAGATTCCCATTCTGATGGGAGTGGGAATCACAAACCTTGTCATAATAATCGTTCAGTTAAATAATGTTTTCAATTGAAAAATGGGTCAAGAGGATCATCCACCCCCCACCACAAATATAGAACAAGCCCCAATAAAGAGCTTCATGAGACAAAGGCCTCCTACTTTAAATAGATCATTTCATCCCCTTATCGCGGAACAAAGGATCACCTCTATTGATATGATCTTATCCATCCTTAAGTGTTTCAAAGAAGGAATGGTTCTTATATATGCTTATTTTATAGAGGTTGAAGATAATGAATGATGGAAATTGATCAGAAATAGAAATCCCGAGGAAGAGATCAAGGCACTGGAATGGATGGATTTATTGAAAATGTTTGTTAATAAATATTTTCTTTGAGCCCTCCAACTTAAGATAAAAAAGGAGTTCCTTTCCCACAAGAAAAAGGATGAGGAATCCATCAAAAAGATAGGTGAAAAATTCACATGCCTTGCACAGTACACCTCTAGCTTTGCTGTTACCCCTGAATGCAAGGTTTGCCGATTCATTGGTGGAATAAAACCTAGGCAACAGAAATCCGTAAAGATCCAAGACATCAATAGATATGAGGAAATTGTCCGATGTACCTTCAATGTCGAATTAGAGATTGGTTAATATCATGGGAATAATAAGGATTAGAAGGAGAAAGTGGAATATAATTATTGTGGTATGATGAATAAATATAACATTTCTAAAAAATTCCAGCACCCCACTTGCCAAAGGTGTGGAAATAAGCTCCCCAAAAATTTCCTGAAGGTGATGAGGAAATACTTTAGGTATGGAATAGAAGGGAACCAAACCATTAATTTCTGAAAAGAAAAACAAGCTACAACAAGAGAGGATAGGAATGCTTTGTTTAATCTTCAATGCATTGTTCATTGGTTCAACAGAAAGGAACCAGGGAATGTAGCAAACTAGTTCCCGAAGAAAATGGTTTTTGGAGGCAACTAAAAAACTCTAAGGAATCAAGGAAAATATTTTTCTATCACAATCGTCGAATAGAATCTTGAAAACAAAGTGGTTATAGGTAGGCTATTTATTCATTCAAGAATATTGAAGGTACATTTTGATTCTAGTTCTATGAATTCTTTTATATCCTGAATGTTTATTAGAATAATCTGAACACCACCACAAATCATTGAAGTAGATATGTTGGTGAGAACAGAAAATGGGAAATAATTCCATCCCATGAATATAAATCTTCTCATGTTCCAATTTATGGCTTTAAATTCCCATAAAAACACTTCATACTCCCCCTAATGGAATTTTATGCAATTATATAAATCGAATGTATTTTTATACATAGAGAAAACATAAATTTTGAGGAGAGGGAAATCACTCTCCATATGGAGAATCGACCCCCGATTATGAACAAGTTCAAGGAGGAGGATGAATATTCTTTTCACAATCAACTAGAGTATGGAAATTACTTCCCTATAAGCATGTATATATTTCATATATGATCGAGTCTAAATAAAGAACCATCCTCGAGGACACCTCTATTGTGAGGGAATTTGATGAAATGTTTACCGAGGAATTTCTTGGTCTTACTTCTAGAATAGATGATGAATTCTTGATTGATATTATACCTGGGATGCTTCCAATATCAATGAATCCATATATAATGGACGTTCTGGAGATTTAGGAGCTAAAGAAAACAACTAGAGGAGAATTTGGGTAAAGGGTTTATATTCCAAAGTGCTTCACCATGTGGTGTACCATTCGCCTTCATAAAGAAGAAAGATGTGTCAATGTTCATTTTCATTGATTATCATGACGATAATATTATCACGATAAATAACAAGTATCCTCTTCCAAAAATTTTTTACTTGTTCAATCAGCTACATTGAACGCAATAATTATTTACAGTGGATCTGTTGTTTGGATATTACCATGTAAGGGAGAAGAAAGAGGATATCCTAAGTACTGCTTTTCATATAAGGTATTAGCCATATTAATTCTTTGTATTTCATTTAGGACTTAGTAATTCTCCTAAAATCATTATGTACTTGATGAATATAGTTTTTATAGATTTCCTCCACAAATTTGTGGTAGTTATTATAGACTACAATGACATATATATTTATAGAATAATATGTTTTCATATTTGTTAATATTTGTGAAATAAATATTAATTATATTTTTAAAAGGATGTTATGTCAGATTCCATACTCAACACACAATAATGTGTTTCTTTGAAATCATATGTTGCACACAACATTGAGTTATACCAAAAAATAATATAATAATAATATTATTATTTTTAAGGGTAGTTAACGCCTAGTCATTGTATTGGAAGGATTGAATAGAACTAAATATATTATGATTAAACATTTTTTTAAATGTTTTTACATTTAACCAAAAAATTTATATGCTTAAAATGTGAATGAATCCAATTTTAAGCATAAATACTCTAATATTCTTTAAAAGGATGATTTTACCTCCTTTTGATGGAGAACCATTTATAGAGCTAGTTTTTTCAATTTTATATTTTCTATTGGAAAAAATAAACTTCTTATATTGAATAGTGACATAAAAATTTACATTGGGTAAAATTTTGGTATTTTTATGATAAATTTCATTTTTTAATAAATAGTGAAAAATACTGCATTTTAATTCAAAACTGCATTTTAATCTAATTTATTTATATGGTTATATTATCATTTTTGTTGTTTTTAAAGTGTAATAATATTATATTATTACCATTTAATCCAATTTTAGCCATTTATGTAATTTCACATTGAAATTGAACATAAAAATGTGTCAATCTTTTGATAATTATTATTTCTTAAAAACACAATTTTTTGTCTTGACAATGGGAATTAATTTTAAATTAATTTATAAAACTTATTTGTTTTGAATTTTTAAAAAATGGATTCCATATTTGGAATGAATTTCTCTAAATTATATAAATAGGTAACATTTATTTTTAGATATTATGAATAGTATCATTAGTAAATATTTTATTTACCATGGTTAAAAGGAAAATATTGTAAATATGTGTAAACAATATAATTATAATAATATTAAATTACTATAACCGGTGTCATTTTCTGATACATGTCCGATCATTGGAATCCTTGGGTCAATTTTGGGACCCCATTGAACAATTTTCATTTCCAAATTACACATTATAAAAATTAACTTTATGTTAAGTAATATGCAACATAAACATATATCTCTAATTAAAACAATATTTCTAATGGGTTATATAAGTTATATTTTCAACTATAAATATTAATTATAAATATTAAAATATTTCCTACCTCATGGTATTTTATGTATAACTTTTAGACAATAGATAAATAAATTTAATTTTGACACAATGGTGATGTTGTGATACGTTCGTTAATAAAAAATTCAAATAAATGAAATTTTAATTGATAAAATAAAATTATTTGGGAAAAAATTATGCCATTATAGAATTTTGGATATAATAAAAACTTGTAACTTCTAATTAATTGTGTTTTTTCGAAATAAAGAATTTGTTATAGTATTTTTAAAAGTATAGATATGAATAGTTAATAAATTTACATAAGTGAGTTTTTAAAACAATAAATATTTTATTAAATGATAAAATAGTTCAAAACATCTAATATTATTCCAGAAGACATATATGATGTTAAAAATGTTATTAATGATCCATTTTGGCTCTCTTGGCATTTTATATTAAATATATTAACCATATAGTTTGAAAATATATGAGGACATGGTGAAAGTTAAATAAGATAACAAAGGGTTAAATAATAAATATAAAGATTAAATAATATCCAAAACATGAACAATTTTTTTTAATGATATTATTTCGACTAACATATCATATATTATAAATAAATATTTTCATTACCTTTGGAAACTGAAAATATTTTTATAATAAAATAAAAATTTCAAACATTCTTAAAGAGCCCCTCCTCCCAATTATAAAGGTCCACCACCTCTATCCCATTACTAACACCTCTCAAGCCCCTTGGATAATAAAAAATATACTCTAATAAGCTCAAAAAATCCCTCTATTTCTCATATAATTCTTTCCTTATTCCTATGGAAATTGAAGAAAACATTTCGGTTCAAACCAAAGAGAGTTATCCGATTTAACGGTAATGCCTTCTCTCGATTTCTTTTCTTTTATTTTCTTCTCCAGCCACCTAAACAATCATTATTCCACTTATTTTTAACAAAAATAGTATATAAAATATTCTAGGTTGTTTTTATGAGAATTATTTTAACTACACACCCACACACCTATATCAAATTAATGAAAACATGTTGTTTCAGTGGACGATGAACTACTGCCTCACGAAACAATGATTGTTCAGTAATCTCATACCACATCTCATGATGGAAATTATTAGGGAAGTGTATTTATATGTGAAATATATTATATTTATATGGTCTCTATTATTATTTATTTTTCATTTATATTATACCTTTATAGTTTCCATAATGGAAAAATACAATAATTTCATTTGAGAAAGTGTGAACTACCACCCCTTCAAAGTGATATGACCCGTTCATGCCATACGTAGAACATATAAAAGATAGAATTAATGAAATTAAATATGATATTATTCTTTAATTATAATATACCTTTGTATCATTATGTTTTCATTCCATTAAAAACAAAATATATATTTAAGTAGTGTTCATGTGTATGTTCAGCTTGTCGTCTCCATGAACGGTGCATTTCATTTCTTGTCTCCAAATGTTATGTACTGTTATAAATACATACATATATATTTATATATATATACCAGATATATATGATATATAAACCATGAATATGATTCTGGATAGAGTATACTTTTGACCACAAGGACAACATGTACTTATAAGAATGTCATTTTTGACTCAAGTACCAAATATCGACAAAAAGACCATTTTTAATTTAAATGATTATCTAATGTTTATTACATGGTATTAAGTGATATAAAAGTAATAATAAACCTGAAAATGATCTTAATTAGTTAGAAATTAACATTATTTTATTATTATAGATATTAAGGAATAAACGGGTCAATTCAGATAGAAGGTAAGGGAACTACTTAACCCAATTTCCATTCTTTGGGTTAATCTTCTACTTTTAAATTATGTCGTGATATTATTATGTAATAAATAACTTTTTATGTCATATATTGTAATTTTACATTATTTCTGTGTACCCATATTTAATACACATAATTGATCTGTTTTATTTAAAAATGATATTTGTAAGGGTCTATGTCTCAATATCCTTTCATTGAGGCATGTGTAATAACCTGATGTTTCCCATTTTATGTTTCTAAAATAAATGGAAATTTTTTTACTCTGTGAAAATTGACGGTGCGTGATTCTGAGACCCGGTGTGCCTAGAATCAATTTATGATGTTTTTTTCAGGTACCTTCGGTGAATTTTCAAGTGGGTTTTTATAACATTTGAACCGGTGCCTAGAAATAAAATCTAAGGGCACCATTGAAATCACAACACTGATATTCTCTTAAGGAGACTCACACCTCAATGGCAGTTGGCCGAGGGTGATAGTTATTTTTTTCATTTTTCATAGAAATAATAAAATAAAATAAACACATGCTTTATTTTATTTTATCTGTTGTAACCACCCATGTGGAAGTTGAAGGTAGTGTCCACCGAAACTAAATCTCTATGTGGGAGTTGAAGTGTGGGGACCACCAGTCCTTAACCTCCAATTAGAGGTTATGGTGGGGGTCACGCCCAAACCTAACCTCCTAGAAGAGGTTATGGTGGTGGGGACCACCCAGGACTAAACCCCCCATTTAATAGAGGAAAACCTCTCAACTACCTCATAAATGACGGAGAGCCTCTTGACCTCCTCCACCTTAATTATGCCAAAACACATGCCATTAAATGTGAAAACCAAGTGATTAATCTATCTTTTTTGAGTTTTATTCCAATGAGATAATAGATATTATAATCTATTATCTTTGGGCTAGATATTAATTTGTTGGAAAAGGAGGAAGGAGATTTTGATAGAAAAGCTCTCGCCAATGAAGAACTACTTCTCCGAATGAAGAATGCTCCAGCAATGAAGAATGCTGATGAGGAATGCCTTCAACTATGAATAACGACCTCCGTTGTCCTTCTTTCTCAGGACTTCCTCCGACAAAGGACGTGTTCATCTATAATGAATCGATGTTCGCCTTCTCATGCCAACCTCAACTATCTTTGAAAAAGGTCGAGATTTTATTGGAATATGATTTTATTCCCTTGATTCTTCACTTCTAAAACAAAGAACACATATTAACTTATTATCAAGTTGATCCGTGGATGTTTTCCTTGCAGGTTGGGAATTTTTATTTGAGGGAAGATGTGGGGCGATTGATTGATTTTCTACTCTCTTATATTCTTGAATTTTTTTTGAAATTTAGGAAGGAATTGAACTGCTTGCTACCACACTAAACATGGAGGGTGCGGGCCAAACCAACAATGTCTGACCTCTCAACCCTTCTTTTTTGATAAGCGGTGTTATTCTTAATAGAGAAAGGCGATGAAGATGACGAAGGCAACAACACCACCATCTACGGCCACCGCAACACGCGCCACCCCCGCGACGCTCTGGTGCCCTGGCCGAACCTACTCCGCCGCCCCAGGACGAATAGTGTCGCACCCTAGCGGTGCCAGCCTGGCCCCCCAGATTTCCAATCCCTTGGCTGAAATGGCCCCAGACGCGCCACCCCGGCCCTTGCCATGCCACCTCGGCCCTGGAAACACCACCTTGGCCCCGAGCCAAGATACCCTGAGCCGCTCCCTGCGATCCTCCTGGCCAAACAGGCCTCACGGTGCCCTGTCGAGTTGCCCTGGCCAAACTGGCCCATGCCCTCGTGGTACCCCGGCCAAAAAGTCCCCTAACAGCGCCATTCGGGCTGAGTCGACCTCTCGCTGACCCACGGCTGGTCCGAGCCCTCATGACCGGTCCACGCCCTCGCGGCCCTCTGTGACCCCTCGTGGCCTGCTGGGCTGGGCCCTGTATGATGGGCTGACCCTAACGGGCTGTCCAACACAACAGGTCAGGCCAGAAACAACAGGAAATGCATGGTCGACCCGATCCGGGTCAGCCTTGACGGGGATCGGCCGGACCCGGGCCCACTACAACCCTTTACATTCTTTTGGACATATCATTGGCACCAGACGTCCGTTTGATGAACTGCTAGTGTCCTGGGTAATATTTGAGCATGAAGGTCCCTTTGAGTATACCCTAGTGATGTTTGGGGTATAGTTGAGATACAATAAGGTTGGATAGTGCACTAATCCAACCGGGCCACCGGGACTAAAATACTAATAACTCACAGATCGGGTGTAGGATTCACATGCAGTCTATTGCGTTGAGAACCCTTTGACGTGGCAGACTATTGAGATACATTTTCGTGGGACATCATGATAGTTGGAGTATCAACTAGTAGCTCATGGATAGGATCCTTCCATATATGAGAAAGTAGAGTGTGGAGACCTAGTAGATGTTTTTTCATTCTTATGTTGTACTTGTAATTATAGTTCCTTGTACCTTATAGTTGGGCTTGTATTTCCTACCCCTTTTACTTTTCATCACTCTTTTGTTATACAGTTTACCTAGTTTTTTATCTAGTTGTGTTCTATATTGTGTGCATTTACAGGTTATATAGGAAATTCTTTCTCAGTTGTAGGGAATTATGCCTTTGTTGCTAGTCGAGAGCCGCTGGCTTATGGAAGGCGGGCCTGAGGTAGTCACTACACAGGCCCCGGGGGATGGGTCATGACAAATTGGTATCAGAGGGCTTGGTTCTACCATAGAACTTATGACTCCGATATTTTCTATGAAGCAATAGTGTTAAGTGTAGTGAGTGTGGATTTTAGTGTAGGGAGTCCAGTGTTGGTGCAGTGGTCGACGTATCCATACACTAGAACCCTGACTTCTGATTTCTGACTCAGTTCACAAAAACAATAATTGCATGTGTGTTTTCAAAAGTTTTTTATGTCAGCTCAACCAGGTCAGCTCTCTAGGTATATGTTTATAACCATAGAGCACCTGTTTCTTTTCAGGATGCCTCCATGGAGACAGCCGGATAGAGTTCTGAGATTCATATGCACTAATTGCCCAATGAGTACGATGCCTCAGTTCAGGACCCTTCTCCAGTAGATGCACCAGCGAAGTCACCTGTGGTACCACTCCCCGTTGTGCCACTGATGCCACCAGCCCCAGCATCGGACAATGCATGCCGCTTGAGCGCACTGTATGAGTTCTAGTGCCAAAGGCCTCCTGGGTTCATGGAAGATACAGACCCATTGGTGGCTGAGGATTGGATGGAGGCTGTGGTGAGAGTCTTCTGACGGGTAGGGACACCGGCTGACCTAATGGTGATAATTTCTACCAGCGTTCTACAGGAAGCTATGGGAAAAGGGTGGAGCTTGATCCTCCAGGTCCAGGACGAGGTGACGCTTCTCGGGAATAACATTGAGTGCCTATTTCGGGTAGAGTATGTCCCAGTGACTCTTCGCACAGTGCATATTCCGGATCTACTTCATATGTAGCAGGGTAGCATGACTGTAGATCATTACTTAGTGAGGTTCACAGACCTCTCACGCTACTCTACCGATATAGTGAGGGACACATTAGTTAGGGCCCGGACCTTCGAGAAGGGACTCAGGTAGGAGATCAGGGCTTCTGTGATCTCACTCAACATCCTAACATAGGCGGGGGTGTTAGAGAGAGCCCTCCTAGTGGAGAGTTTCCTTGCTGACCAGTGCCCAACTACGAGATCCACCACCTGTCGACATGTACCAGAGTCTTCTAAAACTAGTAGTAGATTGATTTCATAGAGGTCCAAGAGTACTATACCTATAGGTGTATGACCACATGTCTCGGGATTGGTTGTGTGGGGCACCCGATGCAGAGACAGACATGACAGGATCGGGCAGTGTTACCCTTTCGGCGGGTAGGGTCACATGGCTCATGACTGCCTGACATGCCTTTTGGTTGATCAGTAGACTGTCGAAGGACAACCCAGGAAGAGAGAAAGATTCAATCGAGGCAGTCCATAGGGAGCAGGCAGACGTGGCAGAGGAGTTTGCCGTGAAGCTAGCGGTGGACAACGATTCAAGGTGTTACCCCCACCACTACCAGGAGGTCCACCCCAACCATAGATAGTAGATGGATAGGGGAGATATCAGCTTTAGGAAGCTGAGGCATACGATCATGGAACTTCCGAGATGTTTCAAGGTATGATATTTGTCTACTCCACCATATTTGTAGTACTTATAGACACAGGTTCCGGTCACTCTTTCCTTGTCGTTTCCCTTGTTCGGAGATCAGAGATTCTGACGGATCCATTGGCTCAATCCTTACGTCTAGAGACTCCTAAAAGAGAAGATTCGATGATTACGCACTGGTGAAATTAGTGTGAGCTTACTCTAGAAGGTGAGAGCTTCGGCTGGGATCTCCATGTAGCGACATCGAGACCTTACGATGACATCTTGGGTATAGAATGGTTATCTACAGTCCATGCTTAGAATGACTGTATTAGGCACAATGTGTGGTGTTTCGAAACAGATGTGACCAGGTTTACCTAGACCGTCAATAAGAGAGCCTTTTCAGCGTAGGATGGACGATCCTAGAGGAGGGTACAGCTAATAACTCATCAGTTGGCTAGCCTTACCCTTAGAGTGGTTGATGTGGAGAGTCTGACTTATCCTGTAGTGGTGGACCAGTACACGAATGTTTTCGCGGATGATGTCCAAGGTCTATATCCTTGTAGAGAGGTGGAATTTTACATTGGCTTGTACCCCATGACAACACCAATAACTACACCAGCATATCAAATGGCTCTTGCAGACCTTCATGAGCTGTGTGTACAACTAGAGGACTTGTATGGAAAGGGATTAATAAGGCCTAATGTTTCTCCATGGGAAGCCCCGATTTTGTTCGCCAAGAAGGCGTATGGGAGCTTGAGGATTTATTTTTACTATCGGTTCCTGAACCAGGTGGCTGTGAAGAACAATTACCCAATCCTGATGATTGACGACCTCTTTGATCAGTTGAAGGGAGCACTGTGGTTCTCGAAGATAGACCTCAGATTAGGCTATCACTAGATCAGAGTTCGAGATGAGGATGTGCAGAATACAGACTCCAGATATTGGTACGACCACTAAAATTTCTTGGTTATTCCATTCGGCATAACCAATGCTTCGGAATTATTCATGGGGCTCATGAATAGAGTCTTTCGTCCATACCTCAATTGCTTTGTCATAGTCTTCATAGATGACATTCTGATCTAATTGACTACTAAGGTGGAGCATGCATATCATTTGCAGGTAATACTAGACACACTATGAGAGACTAGATTTATTGTAAGCACTAGAAGTGACAGTTCTAGATTCGAGAGGTTCAACTTCTGGGACATGTCATCTCAGAGGCTGGAGTTACAGTGGATTCAGTGAAGATTGAGGCGGTAAATTCTTGGGAGCCACCCAAGAGTGGGACTGAAGTATGGAGTTTCATGGGTTTGGCTGGTTATTGACAGAGGTTTGTGCCATACTTCTCTAGAGTTAGAGCAGCACTTTCAGTTTTGACAAAGAAGGGGCAACCCTTCATGTTGTCGGAGAAATTACAGCATAGTTTTCAAGAGTAGAGGCAGAGGCTGACTAGTGCCCCCATCAAAAGGCTTCCAAAGGAGGGTTTAGGGTATGTAGTTTACTATGACGCATCTGGGACTGGACTCAAAATGTGTCCTAATGGAATATTGAGTAGTGATCGCATATGGTTCTCATCATTTGAGACAACATGAGCAGAACAATGCCACCCAATACATGGAGATAGCAGTAGTGGTCCTCTCCTAGAAGATGTGGTGACAATATCCAATGGGAGAGAATTTTACCATGTACTCTGATAACAAGAGTCTTAGGTATATCTTCTCTCAGAAGGACCTAAACCTTAGAAAGGTATGTTGGCTTGAGTTCTTCCAATTATATGACTTTCAGATAGTCTATAATCTAGGGAAGGGGATCATTTTTGCAGATGCACTCAGTAGGAGATCTGGAATACAGCTACTAGGTGAGGTGACAGAGCAACTGGTCACTTTGCTGATATCTTTTGTGGATAGAGACAGAGCATCTTTTCTTCAGTCTTTTACAGTAACTCCCCCACATTTTCAGTGAGTCAGGGAGGCGTAGTGTGGGGACACTGAAGATGAGACGCGATGTGTTCAGATATACACAGGGCATGCACCTGATGGATTTTCTGATGGTGGGAGCTCATCATATTTATTAGAGGACGTACCATCGTACTAGTGTCACATCAGAAGGAACAATTGAGGGAGTTTCACACATCCTCTCTAGCCATACATCCAGGAGTGGTGAAGATGTACCAGTATCTCTGAAGACAACATCGGTGGCCGGTAATGAAGAAAGAAGTAGTAGAATTTGTCTCTCAGTGCCTCACATGTCAGCAAGTGAAGGCAAAGTATCAGGTACCAAGATGCTTGGTTCAGCCTTTATAGGTCCCAGAATAGAAGTTGTATGGGATATCCATGTACATCATGATTGGTCTTCCATGTACATCTAGGGTACATGGCTCGATTTGGGTGATCATCGATTCACTCCCCAAGTCGGCTCACATCCTACCGATCAGAGAGTAGGGTTTAGTGGAGAGAATGGTAGGCCTCTATATGAATAAGATTAAGTGGATACATGGAGTAATTTTGATGATTTTTTTGGTCATGATACACTTTTTTACTTCCCTTTTATGGAAGGGTTTGCAGGAGGCTTTCTGGATGCAACTTTGTTTGAGCACCACATTCCATCTTCAGACGGATGGTCAGACTGAGCGGACCATTGAGACCCTCGAGGATATGCTGTGTTCTTGTGTCATCAACTTCAGTTGCAACTAGGAGGATCACATACCATTGGTGGAGTTTTCATACAACAAAAACTATCACTCCACCATTGGGATGGCACCTTTTGAGGCGTTGTACAGGCGACCTTGAAGATCACCCTTGTACTGGAATGACCTAGGGGAGTCAGCACTAGGGGGACTAGAGATAGTATGGGCTACCATAGAGAAGGTGAAGATCATCCAGGAGCAGATGAAGACTACATAGAGCTGGCAGAAGTCCTATGCTGACAGGAGACAGAGACCTCTGGAGTGTGAGGATGGTGACCACGTCTTTCTATGGGTCTTACCTCGATGAGGTTTGCAGAGATTTGGCTGAGGTTACATGTTATCTTTGATATTTATTGGACCTTTTTAGGTCTTTAGTAGAGTTGGTGATGTGGCATACTACATAGCTCTACCACCTTAGTTGCACCGTGTGCACGACGTCTTCCACGTATCCGATCTGATGAGATACACGCATGACCATTCTAACATCATCGACCTTGGTGAGCTGGATGTCGACGATGGGGAGACTTTTACGAAGGTTACAATAGAGATTGAGGATTGACTTGAGCGTGTATTTCGTGGAAGGTCGATACCTCTAGTGAGCGTTCGCTGGAAGCATGAGAACATCCAAGAGAGCACATGGGAGCAGGAGGTTCAGATTCATGCTTATTACCCCCACATGTTCCCTTATTTTGAGTGGTGGATTATGTGGATGTAATTCCTTGAGGTGGGGAGAATGTAATTTTTTAGAATTTTACATGTAATTTTTTTTAAAATAAATGGTAATTTTATGAGTCTGCGATAATTGACGATGAGTGATTCCGAGTCCCGGTGTGCCTGGAATCAATTTCTGAAGTTTTGTTCAGGTACATTCAGTGAAAGTTCTAATGGGTTTTTATAACTTCTGAACTAGTGCTCAGAATTGAAATCTGAGGGCACCGTTGAACACACAACACTTGTATTCGCTTATGTAGACTCACACCTCGATGGCAGTTGGTCAAGGGTGAATGTTAGTTTTTGGGTTTTTCATGGAAATAATATAATAAAATAAACATGTTTTTTATTTTATTTTATATGTTCTAACCACCCATGTGGAAGTTGGAGGTGGGGTCCACTGGAAATAAACCTCCATGTGGGAGTTGTGTGGGGACCACCCATCCTTAACCTCCCATGAGAGGTTATGGTTGTGGGGCCCACCTGAACCTAACCTTCCAAAAGTGGTTATGGTGGTGGGGACCACCCAGGACTAAACCCCCCATTTAATTCAAGAAATCCACTCAACACCCTCATAAATGAGGGAGAGTCTCTTGACGTCCTCTACCTTAAATGTACCAATGAACATGCCATTAAATGTGCCAACCAAGTAATTAATCTATCCTTTTTGAATGTTATGCCAACGACTTAATATATATTATAATCTATTATCATTGTTCTAGCTATTTCTTTGTTGGCATATGAGGAATGATCTTTTGAGAGAAAATATCTCACCAACGAATAACTATTTCTCTAAATGAATAATGCTCCACCGACGAAGTACACCGGGGAGGAATTCCTTCGACTACGATGAAAGGTTTCCTTCAACCTTCTACCTCGGGACTTCCTCCGACGAAGGACGTGTTTGACTTCTAAGAATTGATGTCCGCCTTCTCGCGACAATGTAAACTTACTTTGAACAAGGTATGGATTTTATTTCAATATGATTTTATTACCTTGATTCTTCCCTTCTAAAACAAAGAACGTGGATCACCTTATTATCCAGTTGATTTGCGGATGTTTTCTATGCGGGTTGGGAATTTTTATTTTCGGGAAGATGTGGGGTGATTGATTGATTTTATACTCTCTTATATTCTGGATTATTATTTGTAATTCAAGAATTAATTTAATAGCTTACTACCACCCTAAACGTGGTGGGTGTGGGCCAAACGAACATGGGCTAACCCCTCGTCCGTTTTCATTGATTAGAGGTTTTCTTTGGAATGGAGGAAGGCGACGAAGACGACGAAGGCAACAGAATTGCCACCCATAGCCACCGCGACCCGTGCTACCCCCTCGTCACTGCAGTGCCCTAGCCGAATCGGCTTTGCCACCCCGGGTGGAAAAACGCCCTGTCGCAGCTTCTCCACCGCAACCAGCCAGCATCCCGAGCCCCTAGCCGAACCAGCCCCAACCGCGCCCCCGGCCCTGGGCCGAGCCACCCTGAGCCACAAACCGCGACCCTTTGGACGGAACTGGCCTTGCGGCGCCCTCCCGATCTGCCTCATAGGAACTGGCATGCGCCCTCACAGTGCCCTAGCCGAACCGGCCCCTCACGGTGCTTTTTGGGATGATCCTCCCTCGCACCGACCAGCGGCCGGTCCGCAACCTTGCGACCGGTCCACAACCTCGCGGCCCTCCACGACCCCTCGTGGCATGCTGGGATGGGACATGTTGTTTGGGCCGAACCTAATGGGATGGCCTGCCCAACAGGCCAGGCCAGACCAGACCCAGGCCCACTGCACCCCTTTACTTTCTATTGGCCGTATCATTGGCACGGGACATCCGTTTGACGAACTGCCAGCGGCCCAGGTAATCATGGAGACTGACTGTCCATTCGTGTATACCAAACAAGATCTTGGGGTATAGTTGAGATATGGTCAGGTTGGATTGTGCACGAATCCAACCGGGCCCCTAGGATTAACAGACTAATAACTAACAGACCGAGCGCCCGATTGATGCATTGTCTGTTGCGTTGAGACATCCATGATGTGGCGTAACATTTAGATACTTCTTCTTTGTAATTCGTGACAGTATGAGAATCGACCAGTAGCTCATGGATAGGAACCTTCTAGAGACGAGCGAGTAGATTACGGAGACCTAGTGGCTGGATGAGACCTAATGACTACTGACCGTTTGACTCTGAGTCACTCTACTAGACTAATGGGGAGTGCCTGGTTGTGGAGGCAGACCCACGGTGGGGGAGTATGCTTGGTGATGCGGCAGACCCACGATACTCGATAGGAGGAGTACCTCAGCAGGCTACGTGGGGGAGAGTTTGGGTGTGGTAGTAGACCCGCTGTGTAGAGCACCTCTATGTGATAGAGCAAACCCACGGTACTCGATAGGAGAAGTACCCCAGTATTCCACGGTTAGTGGGAAGTGCGCTTGGTGTTGTGACATGCCCAATGTACTCAATATAATAGTAGTTCTCCAGTAGCTGAGGTTTCAATAATGTGTTGGGGATGTTACATGATACTACCCCTAGAATAAAATCCTGATTGAGCTGAGTCAATACTTTTGTGTTTTCCTCATGATTGAAATAGATTACTTAAAAATTTAGGTATATGTATGGGCATATACCTAAGTAGGGTTATCTAGTGATTCCTTACATTGTGGTTTATACTTGGTGGATTTGTGAGACCTTGAGGTTCTTGGGGTCTCTACTGAGTATTGTTATACTCAACCCTACACGTGCTATGCCCGCACCTTGTTGTGTTGGATGAAGACAACGAACAACACTGATTAAGGCCGAGAGTTCCAGGACTGGACGGTACTCAGAGGTGGACCTTACAAAGAGTCAGTACACAAAGGTGACTGACGAACTTGGAGTACTGAAGAGGCTATATGTACCTACCCTTCTTGTAGGAATCTTAGAGGATGACCCAACAACTGTTTATCCTTTCTTCAGTTGTACTTGTACTTCCAGTTCCTCATACTATATAGTTGGGCCTTTATTTCTGGCCCCTTTTAATTTTCAGTACTCATTTGTTATACAGTTTACCTAGTGTTTTGTATCCAGATGTGTGCTCAATTATGTGAGATTATAGGTTATAAAGGCAATGCCTTCCTAGTTTATGGTAATTATGCCTTTGGTGCTAGTCCCAAGCACCTGGCCTATGGAAGGTGGGCTTGGAGTAGTCACGGCACGAGCCTCAGGGGACGGGTCGTGACAACATGTCTTTATATTAGGCACCTTTATTATTCTATAAGGTGTATATACTACCATTTGACATATTATATCATTTATCCCTTATTCTCATGATATTATAATATTTTTTTAATTTTATTATGTAATTATTTTTATTCAACCATTTCTCAACTGTTATGAGACTCTTTAAATAAACATCATAATAAAACTTCTAGAGATTTATGTTTCAAAATAATATTCATTAATGTCCATGTTTTTTAAATGGTTTTAATGATTTATTTATATGGACATTGATGTTTTAAATTGTTAATTACTTTAGAAGATTCAAAGTGGTATGGGACACTTTTATTCAAAAATATTATTTTTAAATGTTTTAAATGCCTCTTTTAAATTGGATTGACTATGTAAATATCTTGAACTGATATCGATGATTGTAATGTGGAAATGTTATATTTCCATTTTGATTATTTTATATGTTATGATTATGTTATGGTTGTTGGTAAATTTTTACAATTATGGGTGGTTCCATGATAAACCTAGGGAGGGTGAGCCTATGATAACTCTCCAATGCATTCAGTAACATGACGGAGGTAAACGTTAATGTTTCTCCTAAGAGATTTAGTGAATATAATGTTATGGGTATTCCAACGTAACTCCCTATGTATCTGTGAGAGCTACAATGTAAGTAGAATATGGTTGCGACATGTTAACTTTATGATTTATGATTTCTTTGTGTTATTCATAAATCATATTATTTTTTGAGGTATGCTAAAGAGCTTGTGTTTATGATTGAAAAGTATTCTTTTATTTATTTGTAAGTATTGATTCACTAATGTTTTCTTTTATTGTTTTATAACCCTTAAAGAGCTTCTTATGTTCATCCCATGATTTTGAAATGTTTCTTCATAGGATATTAGGAAGGTTAGGGGGATGGAAAAATTCTTGAAGATTTATATCATGAAAAGTTATATTGTTTTAATTAAGTAGTTTTATTTTTATGCAAAAATTGGATACAATATAAGTGTCTACATTGTAATATTTTGGGATGTAATGTAATATTTAGGGCATAATTATCTAAAACTAAAATAATTAAAATATCCTCAATGTGAATTATTCACATAGTTCAATAATATGTAATTTTTAAGGTTGAGGCCTTATAGTTAGTATCAGAGGTCGGTTTATATAACATTAGATGTTATGTTTTTATATAAGCATAAGTGACATAACCATTGTGGTTAGCATATTAGAAAAAGTCATAGTTATTTTAGATAAATTGAATGAGTTTAAGATAACATGAATACGTATATATTTGTTTTTACACGTCTCATAGTATAATAAATTATGATTTAACTGATATAATCCCACTGGAATTTTTGGATTTAATAAATGGCTGGATCTATCAAGCACCAAAGTAACAATAGATGTGAAGGATTCTGTGGTGGTTTTCTGAATGAGAAACCAAAGGAAATGGGATATTCAATAAAACCTCTATTTGTTATTCTCAACCAGCTATCTGGATTCATGATTGACTACATGAACCTCGGTAATTTTTTAAGGCATTGTATATGTGAGAAATGAATCCCAACGGGAGTTCGGGTAATGACCATAAAGGTAAGTATATTGAAAAACATATGTGTCAAGGATATGGAAATAACAACCTAGGAAAATTTTTCAAAGGGATGGGAAGATTCTATAGATTTGGTAATGATGTTCATAAAGCAGGAACCTTCCATGGAATAATGAAGCATCCGGTTGACTACGGTAAAGGGAAAGAAGTTTTTTATGATGGATCAATTGAATGTGTTAATTGTGTTTTGCATAATATTTACACAAATATATATCCTACGAAGAAGGTTTGTGAATGGGTTTGGTAGGACCATACACATATATGTTTAAGAATATTTAATTCCATTCTAATTGAGGATGAGGAAACTATCAATAACCACTGAAAGGTATGTATTATTAAATTGATGATGTTTACTCATTATTGAATCTATGGATATGATTGATGATTTTATTTTCAGGACATAAGTGTTACAAAATAAGTTGGAAAAGAATTGTAAATGGATCATGAAAAAAATGGAATGAGTATGAATTATATTTATAAGGGATTCATGAGTTATGGTAGATTTTAGGATCTGAAATGCTTACAGTATTAAGGCTCTTTTGATGAATGGATTTATTTTGAAGATTTATTCGAGTATGTGTAACTCTGATGTTTGATATGTGAAAATGTTATTGCTGGAAGTATTATCTTTTTTATTGCAAATATAGTTATGGAGAACCATTTTTGGTTTATATGATCCATTAATTTTATGAAATTTTAGGATATTAATTTTGGGGATGAAAATACAAGGTATGCGATAACATTCCTGCTTAAACTATGTTATGGATATTCTGGGAGAATTTGTCTACTTTTTGGGAATGCTATAAAATTATTTAATTTTTGAAAAAGGACAACATGCAGACCACGTGACAACCCGTCACATCATACAATGTAGTGAGAATATGACCCATAACAAAAGTGTGGTTTGGATTTTTTACCTACCGTTGAACTACGTGAAGTCCCTGGTTAGTATGAGTAATATTTTTATTAAATGATTTTTTTGAACAAAAATAAGTTAATTTTGGGAAGTTAAGTTTTATCAAATAAATATCCTTAGTATAGGAAAATTATTTAGTGATTAAGTGATAAAGCTTATTTTAGAAGACATTGTCTCTTTGGGAGAAACCCTATATGCCTAAGTAAAATAGAATACTATGGGATTTCATTTGTGGAGTAATGGTTGAAATATTATTTTGGGAGAATATATGTTTTTATTGTGAAATTTTAGCAATTTGGTTTATTTATGGAAATTATTAACCAATCATAGAAAATATGTGAATAGGTTAATTAATTTTTAGTATGCGAATTTAAGAATATTAGATGTAATTTGGAGATAAATGTTAAAATTTACTAAGGAAGATTGTGTGATTAAATTATTCTAAGTTTTGAGTTTCAATTGTTGTTGGTATTATATTGAGGTATTTTAAGTAAAATTGTTTATATAATGGTATTTATTGAACATTGGGTATTGTTTGTTCAATTTTAGCGATTATGAGTAGTATTTTTTTATAAAAGATATTTATTTTGGGGATTATCAGATCTTTTACTAATCATTTTGGTTTTGGTTATTATCTAAGGACATGGTAAATATATAGTTAATCTTTTGTGTGTTATGTTTTTCTCTAGAAGTTGAATCTATCACTTCAAGTGTGACCAAGTCATCTTGAATACTCATCGTAGAGATGATTTTTTGGTAAAAACATAATAAAGGATGAAATGATACTTGAAAATTAAGTATGTTTCCTTATGTTCTTAGTCAAGCTCATAAATAAATTCACCAACTTTATAAAAAGAATCCTAATTTTTTTGACATTTTATTTTTCCTACTAGGGAATCAATAATCATTTAACCTATCACATGTTTGTGGTTTTCTAGTTGTTAATTTTCTCCGGATCATGTTTTATATCACTCTCCATCCGAATTTGATGATTAGTTTTTCTTCCATATCATTTTTATCCTACATGGAATACTAGAATGGGTTATATTGGGTGACTTTTTATTACTCTTTCTTTCTTTTAATGTGATGGTTTTAATGATAATTTTCTGATGTGGGACTTTCAATAACATTTCTAAGCCCAATTTTTAAAATTGTCAGGACGCAATTTCCAAAAGTGGGGAAGGATGTAACGACCCATGTATTTATAGAGTATGATGTATTCATACTTATTAATATTATTGAATTAAATATTAATTTTATTTTAAATGGGATTTTATGTCTGATGGTGTAATCAACACACAACAATGGGTTTCTTTGAATTTTTATTTTGCACGCAACTTTGAGTTATAATGAAAAATAATATATTATTATTATTATTTAAAAATGTAGTTAACGCATAGACATTGCATTAGATGGGATGAACTGAACGTACAATTTTATAATTAAACACATTTTTTAATTTTTTTTAAATTTATCCAATTAAATTTAGAGGTTTAAAATGTGAAAAAAATCATATTTTAAGCATAAATACTCTAATATTTATTAAATGGTGGATGTTACTACCTTTTGATGGTGAACCCTTTCTAAATTTAATTTTTTCAGTTTTATATTTTAAAAATAAACATCTTATTTTGAATAGGGACATTATAATTTACTTTTGGTAAAATTTGGGTATTTTTTACAAAGGTTATTTTATAATGAATAGTGAAAAATACTATATTTAAATCAAAAATTCCTTTTAATATAATATATTAAAATGGTTATTATATCATTTTAATTTTTTAAAATGTGTAATTGGATTATATTATTATTATTTAATAATTTTTTTGTCATTAGATGAAATTTCAATTTGAAATTGAACATAAACAAGTGTCAATCTTTTGATAGTTATTATTTCTTAAATATAGGCTTTTTATTTTGACAACATGAATTAAAATTAAATTAATTTCTATAAATTCTGTGTTTTGAGTTTGGAGAAATGTATTCTTTATTTGAATTAGGAGGTCCAAATTTTTTAAACATGTAACTTATATTTTTATACATTATGAATAGTAACTTTAGTAAATATTTTATTTTCCATGGCTAAAAGGTAAATATGGTAAATAAGTATAAAAATAATATTATATTAATATTAAATTACTCTAACACGTGTTATAATCATATTGGATGATACGTTTCCGAATAGGGGAATCATTGAATAGAGTTTGTGACCACATAGAGCCACTTTCATGAGGAAATGACACTTTATAAAAATTAATTTAAAGTTAAGAAAAATTTAACAGAAACATATCTCTTAGTAAAACTATTTTAATAATAGGTTATATAAGATATATTTTAGACTATGAATAGTCGTTAGAAAGATAAAAATAATTTCTAAATCATTGTATTTTATTTATAATCTTTTGATTTTAAACATATAAATGTAATTATGACCTAATGGTGATGTTGTGATTTCTTCATTAATTAATTATTCAAATAAGTGATATTATAATTATTAAAATAAATTTATTTTGAAATATTTTATTTCATCAACAAAATTTAGAGACAATAATGAATTTTTTCTTCCAATTAATTATGATTTTCCAAAATAATAATGTTATTAAATATTTTTTAAAAGTCATGATATTAATAGTTTATAAATTGACATAAATGAGTTTTTAAAACAATTAATATTTTATTAAATGATAAAATAATCCTTAAAATGTGTGATTTTGAAAAATGAAATTTATGCTGTTAAAAATGCAATTAATGATCCATTTTGGGTCTCTGTTAATTTTATTATATTTATATTAACCCTATAGGTTTAATATATAAGAGGATATGGTGAATGTTAAATAAGTTAACAAAGGGTTAAATAAAAAATATAAGGATTTAAAAATACCCAAAAAATGTCCAATTGTTATTGGATTATTATATTTCAACTTATATGAACCTTATCTTATAATTAAATAATTTTTGGAAATTTGGAAAAAGAAAATAATTTCATAATAAAATAACACTTTCAACCATTCCTATAGTGCCCCTCATCCATATTATAGAAGGCCACCACCCCTAACCAGTTACACACACCTACCAAGACCCTTAGATCATCAAAAAATTTCTCTAATAACCTCCTTAAGTCCCTTTATTTCTCATAGAATCCTGCCCTTAGGGAGAAAGAAATTCAAGAAAGCCTTTTAGTTCAAACCAAAGGTAGTTACCCGAATCAAAGGTAACATCTTCTCTGAAGTTATTTTCTATTCTTTTCCTTCTTTAACCCCATAAACTCATCTTATTCCATTATTTTATAAAAAATAAAATATCATCGATATACTAGGATGTTGTTATGAAAATTATTCTAACTACACATCCACACACCTCCTTCTAATGGATACGAACAAACTGTTTCTATGGATGGTGATCTATTGCCTCACGAAACGATGATTCTTCAATTATAGGATATCGCCTATCATGGTGGCCATTATGATTGAACATTATTTATATGAGATATATATTATAATTATATTTTCTCCATTATATTTATTTTTTATTTATAGCATTTCATTATGGTTTCCATATTGAGTGAATACGATAATTGAATTTGAGGAAGTTCGTACTACCGCCCCCTCAAAGTGATATGACTCCTTAATGCCATACGTGGAATGTATAAAAGATAAAGGTAATGAAATAATATATGATATTATACAAGAATTATAATATTCTTATTTATCATTATTTTTTCATTCCATTAAATATGAAATAGAAATGAAAGTAGCGTTCATGCGTACGTACGACTTACCGTCTCCATGAACGGTGCATTTTATTTCTTATCTCGAAATGTTATGTACTATTATAAATAAATATATATACTGGATACATATTATATATATGATATATATATCATGAATATCATTCTAAAGATAATGTAATTTTTACCTTATGGACAACTAGTAATTATAATAAATTCATTTTTGACTCAAGTACCAAATATCGACAAAATGACCGTAATTAACTTAAATTATTATGTAATGTTTATAAAATGGTAATAAGTTATATAAAAGGAATAATAAACTTGAACAAGGGTCATAATAAATTATAAATTAAATGTTATTTATTATTTAAGAGATTAAATAATGGACGAGTCAAGTCCGACACGAGGTAAAGGAACTTCTTAACCCAATTTCCATTATTTGGTTAATCTTATACTTTTGAAGTATTTCATGCTATGATAATGTATGATATAACTTTTCTTGTACTATCTTGTATTTTAACATTACTAATGTGTACCCATAATGAATACACCAAATCAATCTATTTTACTTACAAAATGATCATTGTAAGGGACTACGTCTAAATCTACTTTCATTGAGGCATGTCTCGACAATGTGCACCTTTATTGTCCTATAAAGTGTATAAACTACCCTTTGACATATTATATCATTAAT
Organism: Viscum album; assembly: GCA_963277665.1. Lineage (NCBI taxonomy): Eukaryota > Viridiplantae > Streptophyta > Magnoliopsida > Santalales > Viscaceae > Viscum > Viscum album. Next base: position 630,099,590 of record OY728138.1, on the reverse strand, counting down.
TTTCTTTTTATCATGTAACTATAATCTTTGTTTGATGTTATTCTATAATTATTTTAACTCAACTGTTTCTCTAGTGTTACATGACTCGTTCACTAAAACATGATTTTAAAACATTTGGAGATTTATTTTTCAAAATCATTCTCATTAATTTGCATGTTTTTAAAATGGATTTAAGGACTTTTTTATATAGACCTTAACATTTTAAAATGTTAATTCCTTTAAAATTTTCAATGGGGTATGGGACATGTTGATTTAAAAAAATTCTTATTAATTTTTTTAAAAGTCTCTTTTAAATTTTATTGATTTGGTCAATATCTTGAACTGATATCATTGATTTTAAAGTGTAAATGTTATATTTTCCATTATAATTATATTATGTATTATTATTATGCTATGGTTCCCAGGAAATGTTTATGTATATGGGTGGTTCCATGATAAACCTATGGAGGGTGAGTTTGAGATATCTCTCCAATGCATTGGGTAATGTAATAGAGGTAAACATTAATGTTTATCCTAAGAGATTTAGGGAATATATTATGACGGGAATTCCTATGTAACTCCCTATGTAGTTATGAAAGATACAATGCAAGTATGATATAGATTCCACATTTTACCTTTGGGATTTATGATTTCTATGAGTTATTCATAAATCTTATCATTTAGTGATGTATGTTAAAGAGCTTGTGTTTATGATTGAAAAGTATGATTTCATTGATTTTCTAGTATTGATAAATAATTTTTTCTTTATTTGTTTCATAACCCTTAATGATATTCTTATGCTCATCCCATGTTTTGGAAATGTTTTTTCTTAGGGTACAAGGATGGTTAGGGGAATTGTTGAATTGAAGACAATTTATATCATGAAAATAATTCTTGTTTTATTTATGGAGTTTTATTTTTGTGAAAAAATTGGATAGAGTTAAAGTGGCTACATTATAATATTTTTAGGTGTAATGTAATAGTTATGTCCCAATTCTCTAAAACACTAAACCTGAAAAGATCCTCCATGTGAATTATTCACTTAATTTAAGAATATGTAATGTTTATGGATGAGGACTCATATACAAGATATTATAATATACCCTAAACCCAAAGAGGAGAATGAGGAGAATGTAAACACTGTACTAGAGACCTTGCGAATGGATAATCTCAATGAAATGTACAACAACTATCAGTTTTAGTTAAATTAAGTCTCATCCTTAAGGAATATCATCACATGAAATGGGATATCTGTGGATACCTCCTGGAAAAATTCAATTGATAGAGGGAAAATGACAACATATGTGATAGATATTTGTAGCATAAATGAGTTAGCAGGATATTATCATCGATTTTTAAGAAATTTCTCATGAGTGTCAAACCCTCTTACCAAGATAACTCAAAATTGAGTCATGTTTTCTTGGAGTGATGAATGCAAAGAGAGCTTTATGGATATGGAAAGAAGGCTTATTACTACACCCGTTATCACACTATCGAAAAGTGGATAAATTTTAACCGTATTCAGAGATTTTTTGAAGAAGGGATAGGGTTGAGTGTTGATGAAAATGAAAAAGTAACTGCCTATGCTTCAATTCAATTGACATTTCATGAAAAAAATGATCTGACACATGATCTAGAGTTTAATATATTAATCGATTCATTGAAAAGTTAGTGACATAACCTCTTTGGGGAGAAGTGTGAAATATATACATATCAGAAAAGCATCAAGTATATATTCACACATAAATAGTTGAATATGTGACAATGAATATTGTTAGAGATAATCAAATAGTATTACTGCTCAATCCATTACCACCTAGGGAATGAGAACAAGGTGGACGATTCTCTAAGAAGAAATTACCAAATGATTCTATAATTCATGAGAATTAAAAAGGATATAATGTTCATAGATTTGATGAATATAGACATGATAATCATACATAAGGTAACATCGTAAATCTACTCAAAAATTATTTCCCAAACATATCTTTTCTAAAGGTTAAAGATGCTCAAAAGCATGATGTGGGAATTTAGAAGGAAGTAGAAACTATCAAAAAATGGATATCCTTATAAATTAATGTTAATGAAGAAGGAATTTTGATATTTGAGTCAACACTCTATGTTCCATCAAATCCATAGTAAAAGAATGAAAATTTAGATGATGCACATAGTTCAAATTTCTCCATTCACCCTGGAAACACAACGATGTATCGAGATCTCCGAGAGCATTATTGGTGGGATAAAATTTAAAACGAGACCAATAAGTTTACATCAATGTGCTTCTTATGTCAGAAAGTGAAGGGTGAGAGGCAAAAGTCTAAAGGGATGATGCAACCATTACCCATACCAATATAGAAATGTGATAACATAACCATTGAAATTGTCCCATGAATTCAAAAGAAATTTAAATGAATCAATGCTATCTGGATTTTTGTGGATCATCTTACAAATACTTTACACTTCATTGAAGTTCAAGATGATTTCTCATTAGAACAACTAGAACAAATGGACATCTAAGAAGTGGTTAAGCTGTATGGAGTACCACTACCAATATTATTTGATTGATATCCACAATTCACCACTATGTTTTGGAAGAGTCTATAACATGATCTGAATATATAGATGAACTTCGGTACAGCTTCTCATTCTCAAACTGATAATCAATATGAGCAGACTATCTGAAAACATGAGTACATGTCGAGAGCTTGCTCAATGGACTTCAAAAGAGTATGGGATCACCATCATCCTATGGTTGAGTTCTCTTACAATAACAGTTTCCACTAAAGCATCCAAATAGATCCTTATAAATCCCTTTATGGGATGAGGTGCTGAACACCAACATGTTGGGATGAGGTTGGGGAGAAAAAGATCTGAATTCCCAAAATGGTTGTTGAAATGGTGGGGAAAGATTAAACTATCCAGTAGGACATTAAAACTGCTCACAGTCGATAAATGTGATCTGCATAAAATCATAGACAAGACTTAGGGTTTGATGGTAGAGACATGGTGTTCCTATAAATATCATAATATGATGGATTTATGAGATTTAGGAAGAATGGAATGTTTATTCCATTGTACATCGGTCCATTTGAGATTCTTCTTCGCATCAGAGTAGTGGCTTATTGACTAGCACTCCCACTGAACATGGTTCAAGTACATGACATATTTCATGTATCAGTATTGAAAAGGTATCTACATTACTCAACATGTACTCAGTCCAGAGGTGGTACCATTTTAGAATGACATTTCGTATAAAGATAATCCGTTAAACATTTTAAATTGTAGGAAAAAAGTTCTACGAATTAAGACAATACCCATCATTAATGTGTTGTGGATAAAAAAATTATTGGTGAAGAAACTTGGAAACCAGAGGAAGTGATGAGGCAGAGTTACCCACATCTATTTTAGTGTGCAAAAAGGATGTGTTTTGGGTGAAATTTCTGATGGGGGGAATGTTATAAGAACCCAACCATTCATGAATAAAATTACATTTCTTTTAATGACATATGGATTTAGAAAACAAGTGAACTTATTTTATTGCGGTTAAATAACTATTAAGTATCATCACCATTGATAATATATCCATTTAATACTCATAACATGACTAATATATATATATATAGGGTTTTAACAAGTCCTTTTGACACAGACAACTGAATTAATGGCCTCAACTAGTAGGATCATTCCCTTTGAACCCAATTTATCATATCATTCTATGCAGATATTTTTTTTGTAATTTTCCCTAAACAATGTCCAAGCTGAGATCTAATAACTTAAGTAGGAGGGAAACCATTTACAAGAGTAGTTCAAGCTCATCGAGATCAGGACCCGAACCATGTTCACCGAATGACCACAAGAAAGTCCCACCATCGCACACGATACTCTTAGGGCATACGATGGTGTAATAAAGGGATATTTAACAGGACCCTAGCATTATGATTATGAGAATTATTTTTATATATAATAATGTATATACATTCATTTTATTATTGTTACCTTGTAAATGGGTTTTAATTTAGTAATTATATTTTTTATTTACTATTTAAATTCTATTAAGAAACCTATTTTGATGAATTAATGGATTTTTGAATTAAATAATATTTTAATAAAATATTATTAATCATCTAAATTTTATAAAATATAAATGATCATATAAGTTTTTTGAATTCAATTTTAATTTTTGTTATGGTTTGAAAACTATTTTTTGTCAATACCCATAAATTTTCAATAAATGTCGATATTTATTTTAGATGGGGAAATTCACATATTTATAAAATTATTTAGATAAAATAGTTATTATTTTGTTAATTATTTTGTCAAAATTATCCAACGGTTAGTTTTTCATAATTTTCTAAAACAATTGAATTTTTGTGTAAAAATTAATAAACCTTGTAAATATAAAATGTGTTTTTGACATCATAGTGACCCAATAGTGATGCAATAAAAAAATATAAAATTGTTATTCTTACAATATATTTTTTACCTTTAAAATAATGTTATTTTAGGTTTTTTTGATTAATTTGACAATGCCTTAGTAGACCCTCCAAGACATATAAAATATTTTATCATTTTAAAATGATTTCCTAGAGAGTGTCACTCACCATTAGAAAAGAAAGCCTAATTTTTTTAACAGGATTGACCACTGACCTTATGAAATAGTTTTTTTCCACTCAAATTTGGGAAAAAACAACGGAAAACTATCGGTTGTATTTCAGTTTTGAATATTTTGTTATATAGATTCCAAAAACAATGTTTGTGAACTATTAATGAATTCCCCAATCATTTCCTATATAAACCCACCCAATATCCCACGTACCTTCACTCAAAATCCATGGATCATGTCTCTAATATTCCCTCCCATATTTTCAATACTCCTAAGGTGCCCCAAATTTTCTATCAAGTGTAATAACTTTTATGAACCTATATGTATATAATTGTACTTACATATCTGTATTCCACATTCTTTAACCATTGAATTTCTTATAATGTATATGATTTCAGGTTATATGATCTATGTGGCACACTTATTCTTGAAATTAAATGTTTGTGTAGGGTGTACCCTGATAGCACTTCAATTGATTGGGTAAGGTTTAGTTTCATGATACACTATGTGCAATGAGGGTTTACTCAATGTAATGCATGTGCAATGAGGGTTTACTCTTTCTAATTCATGTGAAATGAGTGTTTAGTCATGATAATCCATGTTTAATGATCCTTGAGTCATGATAATACCATGTCGTATATCGTTTCCACATTTCCATGTAATGATAATAAATTTATACGATACCTTAATGTTCATGTTTCTCTTCTGCTCCATTGATATACCTATTTTATAACATGTACTATTTATTCATGTTATGAATTTTTTACTCCCTTAATTGTCTTTATAGCTCCCCATTTTCTAATATATGATCTTAGGTTATCACATAAAATTATATGTGCGAAGGAATTATATGGTATTTTAAAATAATTTTTCAATAAAGATGTTATATTTTATGTTTTATATTTCTATGTAATGTTTTTAATATCCCAAGGCACTAGACCTCTCAATCCTTAGAGTTGTCTTGAGTGAATTTTTATGTAACAAATCATGCTTAAGTGTGTAATAAAGAGCATGGTTGTTATAGTCATCCACACGTACACATAAACAATTTTATCATTTTTAATATTGATGGAAGGGTATGAAAATGTATGATATATTATATTTTTATAATGCTAAAGGTTATATAAATATCATATATATTTTTAACACCCATCATAATAAAAATCCATGATATTAGGTGATGATAAACAATATTCACAACTTTAGGTTTGTGGTAGTCAACACAAACACACGTTTGATGTTTTTCTTATCCATAGGTTACAAAATTTTATTAATAAATTATTATATTAACATTATAAAAAATATTTTAAAAAGGGAATCTTATGAAATAATATTTAAATGGTTATTATTGAATTTATGATGGATGAACAATAAGTATCAAGAATACATTGGGTTGAGACAATTACCTTCTATTTGATGAATCTCATTTTGATATATCTTTAAATAACATAGGGATGATTTTATAAGAATACAGGTACCTATATAATTTATCTAATGAAGTAAATAAGGTGTGTTTATGTAGTTTTTTGAGCTATATAACTTAACGTGGTGCAAAGAATTGGAGAGAGGGGTTTACTTTTATCATTATGGAATGAAGAGACATATAATTACATAAAATATATTAATTTAATAAAAAAAATTCATCTAAAAGTTTCACCATGTTTAAAAAATATAAAAAATAATATAAATTTTGTTTTATATCCTTAAAAATGTAAATTGAGACAGGATTATATTGAATTTTAAACCTCATCTATTAGTTTAACCCTTTAATAAACAAGTTTTGAATAATAATGGATTTTTTTCAATTAATTATTAATTATGAAATTATATATAATGTAACAATTGGTTAAAAAATATTAACGAATAAAATTTTAATTCTTATTACACCCCCTTTTCTTATATCATGATTTTAATACTTATTTGAATCATTTAAAAATATATTATTTTATAAAAAATGTTATCACTTTCATTTTTATAACTATTCAATTAATTTGAATTTAAACACATCAGGAAAAGAATTTAACTATAATATAAACTACATCACTAAAAAATATACACTAAAAACCATATAATTATCATGACATAAAATTTTATAGAAAATTAATTACATTTGATTTTTTTAAAACCATTTACTACAATTTATCAACTGCTTACAGAATCATTGTGCCGATATTGTGAAATAATTTAATGAATTTATAGAATCATTAATAATTAATAATAAAATAAAATTTTAAAAATAAAAAAAATAATGTTCAAAATATACCATTATATTCATTAAAAACGTGCTTTTATTCACTTATATCTCATGAAATCTCGGTTAATTTTTTATTTTGACTTTATGTTTGTTTATACAAGAATGATGTTAACTAATTTATATGTTTCTTGTTAAATAAATCCAAAATAAATAAATATTTTTATATATAATCAACTAAGCATAATATTAATCAATTAGACAAAAAAAGAAATTTTCATTCTCAAATATTATCTTTAGGACACCATATTTGACTTTTCTAGTGTTGTGCAAGCACTACGTCACCATTGAAAATGACTTCAATATTTATTATGGAAAAAAATGAACTGTTTTTAATTTTCTTTCATAGTACTATATGATCATACATTATTATTTGGATAATATTAAACATTTTTTATATATTAATTTTGTCTTTTTGAAATCATAAATGATATCATATTTCCTCAAAACATTATGTTTAATTATACACCAGAAATATAACTTATTCATAAAAATATCATAATTTCATATTAAGATAAAATTTACTTGATATGGAGATAAATTTTTTATATTTAATAAAATTAAACTCCAATAACTGTTAGGAATAAATTTTAAAATATAACCGCAAATCGTGATGAAAAACAGTTTTGTAGGGAAATTATATATTTTTGTACAAAAATAATTAATCCAAAAATTAAACACAACAAATATTCTGATGAAATTAAATATATTTTAATTAATTGATATGTAATAATAAAAATTTGTAATAAAAATTTATAAATTGATACATTGTATATTATTTAAATTTAATGTTAATTTTATAAAAGTTTTTTGATTTTCATTATTCAAGGATATAACAATATTGAAAAAAATAAGAAAATATAGCACTATGATATACTTGATATGCATATTCGATAAATTATATCCTTTATATAAAATAATACTAATAAATATTTTATAAATTTATTAGAATATTTTCACAATAAAATAAATAATACCAAAATTTTGATGAAAATTTATTTTTGAACACTAAAATTATTTTAATAAATTTTTAATTTATATTTCCTAATAATTAACCAACAATCATGTTTTATGTATGATTATTTTATTTATATTTTATTATTTGTTTAATCGTATTCACACCCTCCAATTAATCTATTAGTTTAAATTTTTTTTAAATAATATTATTTTATGGTTTATTTAAGAACATTGTTTTTTTATCTTATACATAATCGAACACAATATTTTTTAAACTCCAATGGTGTTATATTATCCACCATTTAATAAATTTATTCCTTGAAACAAATTCATGAGATAATTAATTTTATTTTAAATAATTGAAAATATCCTTATTGAAAACCCACATCATAGAAAGTGCTAAAAATTATTCCTTATGAAAAAAGTTAAAAGGAAATTTGAATTATATAGGAAATAACACATTAATTTTTATCTATATTATAGAACATTAATAGGATGTAAATACTTATGCATAGAGTAGAAAAATAATTTTCATATAATAATGAGAACAGGTAGATAATGTGATCAAGATACGGTTAATGACTATATAACCATTAATAAATAAGTGATAAAGAACACTATTAATTGATCATAAGTGAAGGTAAAAGAATAAAAAATTTAGTTCAAGATCCTTCTTTGAGAGTTGATGAATTATTTTTACATCATTGTAGAGAATGAGAGAAAAAATAATTACATTATTTATTTACATTCCAAAAGACAAATTTCGTCCTTTGGTAATGCTTTGATAAATTTATTACTTCTTTCTCATATCATATATAATTAAAATAATATTAAATTTTATTTTTTCATTTTTCAATCACTAAAACAATATTTTAATAAATAATAAGATACAAAAAAGGATGCCAACTTATTCATCATGTGTTTAGTCATTATACAAAACCAAAATCGTAGACCATAGTTAGATGTAAAACAATAATATCTAAAGACTGAACAATAATATATAAAGTTAACCTAAAATGATTCTATAAATAAATATCTTTAAATTTCATCAACCTATTCTTGAAAATGTATGAAACCCAAAAATATGAATATTTTGATCACATATTCTTTCAAGATCAATTTTATATTTATAACTAATCAAAATTTAATCTCCCATAATGTAAAAAATATCTCTATACATAATGATATATTTTACTAAATATTGTAATCTTTTCCATAAATGGAATAAATAAAAAAATTGAAACAAAATATTGATATATACATATAAAATATGAATCATACTTTATTCACTTAGAAAAATCCCATTTACCCGACTATTTCCCTTTAAAATTATCATATAACTATTGAAATTGAGTAAAATTCTTCAAAAATAACATCAATCACTTAGTAATCATGAAACATTTCAATCGCATGTTTATCCACTCTACAAATAATTTGTTAAGAAAATGTAATAAACTTAAATCATAGTTAACTATAATTACTTCAACATTACTGACCATCTTAACACTAAATTTTGTCAATTATTTTTACTTTTTTTTTCAAAAAAATTAATTTTATACTTATGGGAAACATATACCTCAATCATTTATTAACACTAAATTAATGTTACCCAAAGTACTTCTGTCACATAAAAAATCAAAATAGGAAACTATTTGAGTAAACTAATTATCAACATAAAACATGAAAACTCATTATGGTATCTATAACTCATTATTTAACTACACATTAAAATATATAGGTATCCAATGTTTTCTAAACATTCACTTTTATACTAACTATAACATCCCAAACCCATACACTCACATTCTGTTCAAATAAACATGTACCAATTGTTTCAATACAAATATAAAAAAATAAAATTAAAGTGTTTGATAACTAAAATATCAAAGTAAATTTTAGTTTTATATTTTTAGAGAATTAGGAAAAAATAATACAAATTAATACCCATTCCTTTATGTTTTTTACAAAATACCCTTCCTTTCATAATCCAAATTATGTTTTTATCATCGCCCACATTAAAATATTCTTCATATATCTTAGATAAGATTTTGTTATAACTAATAGATTAAAAACAATAATAAGGGTGAGTTAAAGAATCTTGATAAGGGTAAACTTAGGCTTTAACAATTGAATATTATTAAAGACAATAAGACTAGAATATGGGTTTGAGAACATATTTAATGTGTATGAGTATTACCTAAGAGAGTTTATTCCCATAAAATCCAATATCATTAAACATGTTACATGGAATCAATATTTAAAGAGTTATTATTCATAAGAAAAAATAATCAAAATACATTTTATATCAATCATGAACAGTGCAACCATTAAAACTCATATAAATTATAGAGAAAACATGTTAGTATATTTCAAAATTATCTTCATCTATAGTGTTAACTCTTATCAGGAATAAATAATTCACTATGAAATATATATATGAAACATCCCAATATAACTTCTTAATTACCTCATTTAACTAAAAGTTACATTACCAATTGATTTAAAGAAAGATATCAAGTTTAACCATCCTAAAAGATGTATCAGGATGAGTCATAATATAATATGTATCATACTCACCATCTTATAGGCATATCACGATTACCCATTTTATATGTTAAATAAAAAATACCCACCCTTACTAATAAGGTTTATTTAAAATAAATTAATATAACACATGGAAGATTTCAATTTTTATAAAAAAGAATTAAAAACAACTATCATTACATTGTAACATGATTTACCCTTGGAAAAAATTCTTGTTTCTTAACAATCTAGAAAAACAAACATGTAAACCTACTACATAAAGAATATGGATAATATCGTAGGATCATATTACAGGTAAATGTGAGTAGTAATTAAGGGATATTGAAATGGTGTAAAACCATTAAAATAACATTTGAATCATTTATTTCGAAACAATGGAAATAACTGGTTATTATAACACTAAAATCTAACAATTCAGAAAAATGATTATTTTATTTTATTTAAAAATAATCATTTAATCATTTAATACAAGAATAAAAGTAATGATATTACATGATAGAGTTAAAATATTTTCATTCCATATACATTACGTATAAAATTACTTTTTCAAACTTTTGTAATGAGAGTAATAACTTACTCATGTGGAAAATGATAGGAGATTCAATTAATAACATATTTTTAAAAAGTTCATAGATCATGGGAATAAATTTAGAAAGTAATTTTGGATTATATATTAAAAATATTGATATAATATAACCAATATAGAGGAATACTTTGGATGTATGTAATTAAAAATTAAAAATTATTTTTTTCAAATAAAACACATTTATGATGTTTTAAGAATAAAATAGTGAATAGAAAAACATAAGTAGGAAAAAAACCCATGAAAAAAAATTATCCACGATATAATATATTAATATATTGTATATATAGTATATAAATTAATAATGGTGCCTCAATGAAATCATGTATGAAATAAGGAAGTATGATATGAAAACCCCTTGAAACTTTTGTAATTGTTGAAATAAAATCCCTTAAATGAAATATTATAAAATGTTTTTCTCAAAAATAATTTCCATCAATTTATATGTTAAAAATAATCATTTCTTATTAATAACACAATATTGAAAAATGTTGTATAACATGAATTATTTGTCACTAAATTACAATTTAAGCTATGAAAACCCTTTAAACATTTCAATAATTTGAATCAATCTGTCATGAATGATATAATTTCAACAAAACATTGAAAATCATGTTGAATTATTAATTGAGAAGATAATATCTCAATAAGAATCATATAAACATTCTAAAATTGAATTATTTTTATAATAGAATATACGTCTCAATGACACATTGTCGATATGAATAACAAATATAACGATCTTATTATTGATGTTACAATAAACTAATGTTGTTATTATGTGAAACAATTATAAAAAATTTGAAATGTGGAAATAAAATATAAAACAACAAAGGTTCATCTCTATAACTCCTTGAGATTTTATAAAGCATTTTTTTAAATAAATGTAATTTCATCCCAGGTTTGTGTTACACGCATAATCGAGTTTTAAAAGATCCCAATTTATTATCCGTATTATTATTTATAACTGATAGTTATAAACTAATTTCTAAAATTTGTATTATAAATAGTATTATTAACATTATTAATGTAACAAATAATGGTTTTAGATAATTAGAATATAATTATAAACAAGTACTTAATTTTTAGTCATGTCTTTATATGTTTCAAAAATTACTTTTCTCTCAATAATAAATGTTTTTTGTTCATTACTATGATAAACGTAAAAAAGGTGTTATTAACTTATTTAAATGTAATTTGGAAATATAAAATTCATTTTTTAGAATCAGCTTTTGAAAATTATAATTGAGTTAATGTTTTTGAATTTTATGGACAATTTAATTTTGTGATGAATAGTAACAAATACTTATTTGATTCAAAGACTTATTTTTTCATTGAAGTGTATAAAGAGTTACATATTTTGATAAAATGGTTTAAAATTAAAATTATTTCAATTATATTACAATTAATTCTATTAAAGTTATTTTAACTAATTTTATATTAATTTTTCATATTATAAATTCTTTTGTGTTAGAATGATTTTTATTAGAATTTTTTTTGTCACATATGTGGATTTAAATTTAAATATAGGCATTAAACATCTATAAATTTAATTTTGGAAAAACTATATTAAATAGTTTTAATAATCATAATTTATATTATATAATATTGTAAACTTAATTTCTTGCCAAAATTAATAGTAAAAATATAAAAAATTGAATACCCTGATTATGGTTAATATAGGTTTACTGAGGGATAATCTAAATTAAAAATGGACAAAATAACCTAAAAACATGTCCAATAACAACTTTATGGCCTTATTTAGACCCTTATTACCGTATTATCTATTTTTATGTCTTTTGGGAAATTTTTCTAGGAAAGGTACCAATATAAAAAATTTTGTAATGAAAAAGACAAAATGTCAACCATTTGATTTTAAATGTCAATCATGTGTTGAAATAGAAAAAAATTAATTTGTGAATGAATACTGATACAAATTTTCATGGTAATAAAATTAATTTCTTTAGGGTAATATATTTTTAATTTTTTGTGATTATATAGTTACATTATTATCTTCTGCAATGATAACACACTAATTATGTAATTAAAAGAAAAATAATCTAAATGATACTATAAATATTAAAATTAATTAAAATTTAATGAATTATAATATTCCATGAATTTTGTATATGAATATAACATAATATACTAATGTTAATATTATATATTTGGTTTCCAAATCATTATTTATGTATTTAAATTCAAATTAAATATCTATTTTTAAAATTCACATTAATTTTCCTTTATAATATATAATATTTTTTAAATTAATTAAAATTACATAAATAATATAATATTGTAAATTATTTTTATATGTTTTATAATATTAAAAATTTTCCATTCTTGGACTAATTACCCATTTATAATAAATATATTGGATCCAGAATATTAAAAACTCTATTACCATGATAAAGGATAAAAAGGTATCTTGGGCTTTCCATGCTCTTCCATAAAAATAAATTTTCCATGCACATAGTATTTTCATTATATAAATTATATTATTTATTTATTACCAATTAATTATTGTTATTTAATTATTATCATTTATTTCAATACTAAAATGATAAATTACTAAGGTAAAAAGAGTAGTTACTATAATAAATAAAAAAATAGTAAAATTAATGAAAGATTGTAATTAATGAACGCCATATTTTAAACGTGTTTTATTTTTCTGTAGAAGTGGTGTGGATAAAATATATATATAACCCAAATATTTAATTTAATATTTTTGAGGCACATGACATGGGAGTGACTTCCCATTATTTAATTATTTTGGGTATTTACAAAAATTTCACTCCTCCTCAATTATATTAGCCAACACATCACAAATAATAAGAACTTTTTCCTGATCAAACACTACCCAAATACCAACCCAATGTACTTATTCATTTTATAGAGCTTCTATTAATTGAGAAATACTTACCATATGGACCTTAATAAGATATTCAAATGGGTTTCTTCTAAAATAAGGTAATTATTATCGAAATAATAATAAATTTTACTTCTTCCATTACCACCTCTATTGATTTCATAATAATTAAAAAAAACATTATATAATTTAGTGATATTTTATTATGTAGATACAATAATCTATATCTATATTCTATTACATCAAATGGAAACTAAATCTACCCAACATGTGTACAGAGGACTACTAACTCATAAACCAAAGTAATTAATCTTCTATCACCACCTTCCACTGTTGGATATATTAAGGGAATTAAAATATTTATATGATATATTGGAACCATTTGTATTTAAATATATAAAATATCACCTATATAATAATAACTTCCATTTAATAGAAATATGACAACATCGCTCATGTGTAAGATAGACTACCACCTCACGAAGTGATGGGATTCGTTATTAACTTTTGATAAAAGGAATGTAATAAAGATATATTTAATGGGAGTACCGGACATATAAAAAAATAAAATAATTTTTTTTGTTAAATTTTTTTTCCATTCCTCCATTCCATACCTCAAGAAAGTGGAGAGAACATTCATTCGTATGTATGACCTACCATCTCCATGAAGGATGTATTTCAGTTTATATATTTACCTATTATAGATTAATATAAATAAATATATACTGAATTTTTATGATACTTATTTCATGATAAATATTATATCGATATTGGGACCATTATTTAATTAGGATACCTTTAAATATTAAGGAATACATGAAGAAAAAAGACGTTATTACAGGAAACATGATTTCAATAAGGAATTGTTAACAAAATGTTTATAAAAGATCAAAAGTAAACAGTATATGGAATTATTTATATATGTATGGTCCTATTATATATGTATAATGAACTTATATTTATTATAAATTTGGTTTGAATGTTTACAAAGGATGTCGATACATAAGGTAATAGAATTCGTTATCAGATTTTCTTTTTTGGGACAGAAGTAATGTTAGGAACCTAACTTCTTAGATGAGGTGTATATACATCCCCATTAAATTTTTTTTATATAGTTAATTTAATATCATGATCCTTAGTGTTTCACATGATTTAATTCTTCAATTGTTCTTATGATTCACAAGTTAACATAATGGTAATGGTTTGATGTTATAATATAATTATTCATCAGGGTTATTTTTTATTATACTACAAATGATAAGATTTAATAATATAAATATTATAAAACACATTAATATAATTCTAACATAATTATTTTTTGAAAATTAATTTATTTCATTCATTTTAATCATTTAATGTACACAATAATCGAAATGAATTTTTTTTATAAAAATAAAATTTATTAACCTATTTTATTGAAATATCGTATTATTACATATACATGTTCCCTAAAAATAATTTCAAGAGTGTATTTGTGATTATATTATTATGGTTAAAATTAATTATTTGGTTTTTTTAAAAATTTAATATTTTTTTAAAAAATGAATTCTCATGCAATTTTCTAATGATGAATCATTTGGGTTTTATCTAAAATGTGAATGGAATCATCGTTTTTACGTTTATAACATGAATAGAATATACCACTATCATGACTAATCAATAATTTAATGATTTATTTACATATTTTCAAGTATAATATCAAATGAATGGATTGAGATAATATTTTATTATTTTTTTGTTCTGAAAAAGTATTTTCCCAATTAAAATGGTTTCTTTCCTGATTACATTTTTAATAATATTTTACATAATGTGTATACATTAATGACAAAAAAAATTAGTGTGATTAATATATAATTGGTATATGATGAAATTATAAAATTCTTATAAATTTTATAGATATTTTAGGGCTATTATTAAGGGATTTTTATGAAGCCTGCTCTTTTTTAGGGGTTGTTCAATAATGATTTGATGAGATGATTGTGAAACCCATTTCAAATCAATGAGTTATGATGTGATGAATTTTTTTTGGAAAACCATTGAATTTATAATGGTTATAATATGATGAAATTTTTATGATATTCATTACATTTCTATTGGTTATGATATGACTACGGTTTTATATCCTTTTGGAAATAATATATATGTATTATGTGATTGGTGGGACCAATATCTCCCTAAAATTCCTTGGGTATTGATTTAGGTAACATGAGATTAAAGGTAACATATAAGGTTATAGAAAGAAGAAATATGGTAAATTGGACGTTATCCCTTGCCTAAATATGGTTACATATTAGGTTATACCATATCTAAAGTAGGTGCATAGATGGTTAGCCCATGCCAAACATGCTATGAATATCGTGGAGGGTATCCTTGAAAAAATGTTTTATAAGCATATGTATATGCAATAATATACGAATTAATTCTCTTTTATGATATCATGGATAATGTTATGTAATATATTTATTAATCATGTATTATGAACTACTACTAATTATTCCAAGAATCAAGTAAATGAAATATGATATGTATTCTTTGGGTTTTCAAATTGTGTTCTCATGTAATATTTATATCTACCTTATTTTCCCTAATTGAGCATTTAAATCAACTGTTTCTTATGTTTCGTTTCTCTAAGTTTTTATGAAATGTAATTTTAATGCAATGTTGTTGAAGAGTTCTAATCAAAGAGAACCTAGTGGAAGATGATGAATTCAATTATGGACCATTTGTATATTTTTTCATGTTTATAATTTCACTAGACTGTAACGATTCTTTTAAAAATAATTATACCATGTAATGAATATTTATTTGATATGATGAAATGGATAAGTTTTAAATGAGTTTCTAATTAATTTGTTATCGAAGAGAGGTTTAGTTAACATTTGGAAACTAGTAAAAGGGTACATTAGTAAATAAATCATAGGATATGTCTTCTTATAAGATAACATCCTAATGTTTTGGTAAGTAATAAATTATGTGGTTTATCAAAAAATAAACAAATGTCTTGTTACTAAAAATGTACATAGTTCCGATTAATATGGATCTTGGGGATACCACCCAAAAATGAGTTGGATGATTGTATCTCAATCATCATTCTAGTGAACAATGATTATTCTTTCACTTCTCACTAGTATTGAAACTATCAGGGGATATTCATTAGTTAGTGAACATTTCATTTTTGAATCTGTATCAAGGATTTGAATAGATGTTCATCATGTACGACATATGTTAAACATTTGGAGTGTTATATTGAAATTAATGTGTCAATATTTAGTAATACTATAAATTATTTTTCATGATTACACAATTTTATAATATGAATATTATTTCTCAATGTGTGATTTCTTGTTTTAGTCATTGGTGGGAAGTTGAAGGAACTATGTTAAAGATTAATTTTATAAAAAAAAATTAATAAGAAAAAAATGTGGCGATGACTGGAGGGATGGATGTTGTGATTATTCATTATCCATTAACATGATATATGATTAGAAAATTTCACCTAAAACTACTCTTTGACTCAAAAAATAGGGGAATTATATAGATTTTTGAGAGACTGGGAGGTGGTTAAAATGGAGTAAGTATGAATAATTTTAATATATGAATAGAATGTGTGAAGAATAACGAAATAGAATGTATCAAAGGAATGAGTGAAATTTATGTGTGGATAAGAAGAGAATATAGTAATAAATTTATGAGGGAAAAATGAAATGTTTAGTCAAACATATATTTTGAAATGTTGGTATGCCTTTGAAAATGTAAACAAATTTATGTTTTGAATTTTTATTATTTGGGTATTATGAATGTCATTTTCCTAGGTGGAGGGATGATGAATAACATCATCATGTTTATAAGAGTAAAGGGCTTTTTATTGATGATAATGATACTTCAAATGACATAAGAAAGGAAATAAGTTTAAAAAAATGAGAAAACAAATCTTCATTAATACAGTATGATGGAAGTGGAATTATTGAAGTGTTTATATAAAATAATTCATGAATTATATTATAGGAATCATGAAATATATAATTATTGTTCATTAGGAGTATTTAATTAAGGAATTAAAATAATATGATTCATTGTACAGATGCCGTAGAAACTTTATATAATTGAAAGGTGATAGTTTATATAAAATTCATTATTAAGTGCATATGAACCTTCATATTTTACACATGTTAATAAAATGGTGTCTATTTTAGATAATAATATGATATATATGAAAAAAATAAACTGGATATTATTATAGACCTCCAAATTGACGAATTATTTTTTGAATATGTTGTTTTTGTTATCATTGATGGAATTACATAATTTAAGGAATTAGATAATATATTTAATAATATGCGGTTTTATTTATGTAATGAGAAGTCATGTATATTCTAATTGAGGTTTATATTAATTTGGTTATTACCATACATCATGATAATATATGAAAAAGTTATTAACATATTTAAAATTTCACCTTAATGATACACATAATGATATTTGGTGGATTAATGTTAAATTGATTTTGGGAAATTTAGTGAACTTAAATATAAATATTAATTTTTTTTAATTTTTATAGTGGTAACCAATTATGGAAGGTTTTTAGACTTTCATTGGGTGAGGTTTTATAGATTTATGTGTTATTTAATCAAATTAATATTTATACACATTGGATAACATGTTTTAGCCATTGTGGTATTGATGAAAACTAGAGACATAGAGAATGTATTCTAATTATGTAATGTAATTTTAATTATTTTTTTAGTTCAACGATGAAAAATATCTTTATTTCTTGGAGTAAGAGATGATATTGAAAATTGTGGATGCATACCCAAATGCTGATATTTTGATTATGAAATGGAATAATATCACAAATATCTACTTTCAATTGTTAGATATCATGAAAAAATGATTATATAATCCTTCATAAGAATTATATTTGAAATTTTTTTGTCTTATTACTTTCATTTCAGTGGAATCAATGGTATTTTAAATAAATAAATATTTTCTGATTTGTTGGCTTAAGTTTTTTTCTAACAGTGTTCGGTATCACTCTATATTATTACATGGGAATTTTTTTCACTTCCATGTATTTATTTAGACATATTATAATTTCTCTCTTATTTTGAATCCTTTTTATGTGATTGCCTTTAGAATTTCATTTCATTGTCTTCAACATGAATTTTTTTAATCATTTTTATGAGGGTTTACTGAGAAGGAATTTTCAAATGAAAAACCCATGATTTAATAAAATATGTTCAAATTTTGAGTATATAATTTATTTATAGAAAAATAACCTAAATAAATGATATTTTATGAAATAATTTTTTAAAATAAATTTAATTTATTTTATGTCTTGTGTAATACAAAAAACAACATTTTAATGAATCACGATACACTATTAATACAATTAACTAATCATGACAATTATAACATTTATGTTAATTTTTTTTATCAATTCTAATAAAACACAATATAAATTTTTTTTTTTGTGTTATATAAGGAATTTATATTTATAAATAAGAAAATGATTTTTTAGTAATGCCTTTATATGCTTCCAAAACACCATTTTCTCAATAATAAATGGTTTATATTAAATTATATCATCAAATAATAAAGGTAATTTTCAAACATTTATGATTATTTAAAAATAATACTACTTATTGGAACCTATATTTTCTCATTTTTTCTTGAGCGAATATTTGATAATTTTAGAAAATATTAATTTATCGATGAATAGAGACAAATAATGATTTTATTTTAAAACTAAATTTTCATGTGAAGTATTGAAAATGTTAAATTTTTTAATATTTTTGAAAAGAAAATAGGTAAAATATTTTATTATTTAT
This sequence comes from Viscum album, assembly GCA_963277665.1. Classification (NCBI taxonomy): domain Eukaryota; kingdom Viridiplantae; phylum Streptophyta; class Magnoliopsida; order Santalales; family Viscaceae; genus Viscum; species Viscum album. The sequence continues at coordinate 630,079,976 of OY728138.1, read as the reverse complement.
CTAATTTATCACATTTGAATAAATTTTCTATTGAGTTTTTATATTATGTATTTTTATACTCTGGAATGTTTTTCTATGAAAACCCGTATTTTCATCACTTGAACGGGTTTTATTTAAAATTGAAAGTTTCAATTTATATGAAATGAATTTGAAAAACTAATTAAAAATATTTATTTCGAATAATTTATATTATAAAATTTATTCAACCAAATTTTTTGAAAAAAAATAATAGAAAAAATAAAAATTACATATAATGGTTAAGGTTAAAACCGGTTTACTAGTGAATCAATATAAAAAGATATGGGTTAATAAAAATAAAAAAATGTCCATTTCCAAATTTAATTACATATTTAAATCATTATTAACTGAGGATTTATTTTTAAATGAAATTCAAATTTTTTTGATGATTGTGAATATTGTAACAATTAATTTGAGGAAAAAGACAAAACATTACACAAACACATCTAAAATTCAATTTTTTGTTCACATTGGGAAAAAAGAAAGATGTGAAAGAATATTAATGTATTAATTGAGAATAGTGAATTTAATTCCATGAATAAAATTTAATTTTAAATTTTAGTAATTATATAATTATATTAAATGATTAAGTAATGACAATAAAACATTTATTTAATTAATTTAAAATATGATAATTGATACTAACAAAATTAAAATTAAAATAATTTGAATGGATTAGTTTATTCAATGATTTATTAGATAAACATGACATGGAATAATTGTCTAAAAATAATATATTCTTATTCCAAATTTTTTTCACGTTATTCAAGTTGAATTATATGAAGTGTCAAAGTTGACATTAATGATATATTATAATGAATAATATTTTATTAAATGATTTAAAAGTACTAAAATTATGATTATCAATCAAGATATTGTTATGTGGTTAAAACTATCAACAAAATTTCATTGATGGACCAATTTATGCATCATAATAATTATACTGGCTCTTAAATAATATAAATATTATTCACATAATAAAGGGTAAAATGGAGTTTTGTGTGTTACATGCACTATTGTTAAAATTCATTTCCCAAAACACGTTGAATTTATAATATATAATTTGTTTTCTTATTTAGATTGAGTCAGTTAAAATATTCAAATTATTTTCATTTATTTCTAGTCTTAAATGATTGTACATTTATGTAAAAAAAGAAAGATACTCTAGTAAAAAATAAAACAGGTAAATGTAAAGAAACAGATATGTTAAGGTTAAAAATCTTCAAAACATGTATTTTTTGTGTGGTAATGGTATTAATGGAAATTTAATAAATATAATCCATTAATTATAAACTTTGGATGTACTTTTTGAGAGAGCAACTTCACATTATTGAATATGTTTGGGTAATTTTAAAAATTCCTCTCTTTCACAATTATAAAATGTCACATTTTCTCCAAACTAATTTTACTCCTAAGCTATTGGAATGAAGAATCCTCCATAAAATCCCACAAAAAAATTCCTTATCAATTTTTATAGCTTATACTCATCCAAAAATACCATCCATAGTGTCCTTATTATGATACCCAGAGGGGGCTACCCGAAGTGAAGAAAATTGCCTTCACTAAAAACATTCATTTTTCTTCCTCTCTACCCATATCCATTAAAATAAAATAAATGAAAATATAATATCACTGGTATATAAAAAAATTTATATGTAAATATTTTAAAGGAATAACCTTTATAAATCTCCTATTATATCAAATTGGACACCAAATTGTCGATCATGTGTATGTAAAACTACCGCCTAATGAAGTGATGCGAGTCATTTTCAATCACCACATATCAAAAATGTATATAAATATGTATTTAACAATTTTATATGATATTTATTTAATATTTATACATATTGGATTTTAATATCACTTATAACCACTAATATTATATTTCATGGAGATACGATAACGTTCCTTGTTTGTTTATCAAACTGTCTCCTCAAAAAGCGATGCTACTTGTTTTTCACATAAAATATTCATGAAATGTAATAATGATATATTTATTGGAAAAATATTATATATATGGCATTAAATATACTCATTAAGGTTAATATATTATTTACCATTTATTCATTCCATCCGTCGACAAAATCAAAACATTATTAAAGTGCACATACAACCTACCACATCCATGAACAAGGTGATTCATTTTCTATTTATATATATTATGGAATGATATAAATTAATATACATTGAATATATATAATATTTATATTATGTTTAAAATTATTTATATGATGGAACTATTAATGTTGTTATAAGACAAAAAATACAAAAGATACACATTTATGAAAAAGAATGTATTTATTACCACAAACATGATTTAAATAAGGAATTGTTTATAAATTGAAAATAATAGATGATATGTAAATCAAATATGGTATGATATATAAAATTATGATTTTTAATATCTTTAAAACAATAAAATTTTTATAATACATGTGGTTCAGACATGATTGAAAGATGTTGAGACTTAAGGTAAAATAATTTCATCGAAAATTATCTTCTTTTGGACATATGTTATGTTATGCACCATTCATATTTTATGAGGTGTATATAGAGAATAGTTGACAGTTTATATCAATAATTTATATTTAACCACATATTTTATGTCAATTATATTGTATTAACTAGTGGGTATTGCGATTCAAATTTTACAAAAGTTATAATGGTCGGATGTAATAATATCATTATTTATGATCATGCATACACTGGTGATATCATATGAAAAATCTCTCAAGAAATATTATATTTTTATTCTCCAATGGTCATTTATTTAGAATAATTGATTTTAATTTGTTTTCCTTTGTTTATGTTCTAATGATTCCCAATGATTTTTTTACATAAAATCTATTTCATTTCCCTCTTTGGTTGAATTTTTTTATTACATATCCATTTTTTCTAAAAATATTTCTAGGAATATTTTGAATATTATAATATTATGGACAAAATTTATTTCTAAACGTCTTTTAAAAAAATTCTGTGGGACAACAATTTTTTTTCAATTTTTGAATGTTTTTATATTAACAAAAATTTGAAAGGAGTCATGGGTTTTTATGTATATAAGATGAATGGAATTTTCTGTCATCATGACCATTAAATATTTCAAATATTTGTTTATTTTTATTGTAGGTTATTTTTAATTAAATTAATTAACACAATATTTTATAAATTTTTAATTTTGAAAATGTATTTCTTGAAGGGAAATTTTCTCCCATAAAAATAATTTAATGAAAATTTACTTAATTTCTAGTCATAAATAAAAAAACATTGGTGTTGATAGTGTTTTTCTGGGGATATGATGAAATTGTAAAATACTCATTCTTTGTTTATACGCTTTATGATTATGATTATGATATTTTTATGAAACTGATTCATTTTACATACGTTTTTCTAAAAAAAATAGATGAGATGATTATAAATCTCATTTCATTTCTACATGTTATGTTGTGATGGAATGCATATGAAAACCATTAAATTTATTTATGTTATGTTATGAATAAATTTATATTAAAAATATTTCATTTATATGAGTTATGAGATGATCAATATTCTATGTTCGTTCAAAAAAAATATATAGATTATCTAAGTGGTGGGACCTATATCCTCTTCTAATAAATTAAGTAATGATATATGTTTTATGACCTCAAAGGGTATATGAGATATTTTCCAAATTCTGAGAGAGGGTACATGGTGGTTTATCTCATGGCTGAAAGAGGTTAATGGGACGTTATACTAATCTCAAAGAAGGTACGTACGTGGTAATCCAAATACTAAAATTTTATGAGTGTTTTGGTTTGTGGCCCTGAAGAAATGTTCGCAATAATTAAGTGAATGATACAATGAAAGTATTGTGATTTAGTATCTCACACTAAAAAAATAATTAACTAGTATCAAGACTGGTCAGCTCCCAACATCTAGCGCACCTCCCAGTAAGTTGGTGGGCACCGACCACCATCATGGATGAAATGATTGTATAGTTGGGAGACTATACATCCATGATCATAGTCACAGAGAGGTATATCAGGTGTAAACAAATTGACAACAAATCTAATATAAACAAATACAATGAGTGGATGATATTTAATATAACAACAGATTCATGTGACCCGCACCAATAAAAAACAAGGCCTTCATGTCTGGAAGAACTATGTTTAAAAATAATTAAACATATATTAAGAAAATAAAATACAATACATTACCATAAAAAATAATAAAAATATTCATGTATGATCTCCATGAGAATCCAGAGTACTTTCTCTTTCTTGTTCTCCAATTATCACATGTATAATAGATACGAAAAGTAATATACCAAGAACATGTAAATATGATTATATTCCTGGGTAACCTACTTAAATTTCATCCCGAGAAGGTAGTTAGATATACATATTAGGAAACCAAAAATGTTTTCTAGTTCAAAATAGTCCATGAAAGAAAAAATGAGTATTGTTTCAATAATAGTAAATGAAAGTTCATAAAAAATTAAACATGGTAAATTGGTTTCCACATGGATTTCCGGAAACACGAATTTTTTTTGGCTTAGTGTAGATGTAGCTAACCCAGAAACATTGTAAAAATGTGTTATGGAGTGTACATGGGTCATCATAAATAATTTATCCATTATGGACTGACCCCAAGAATGCGAAATGTCATTGAGAATGTTTCCCAAGGACATCAATTATTCATTCCTAAAATTTAATAATAAATCCTCATAGGTAATACCATAAATGATACGATCAAATTTAGTATATATTCCTTATCCCATCCACAATGATCCATAAAATAATCCCATGTGTTTCTATAGTATCTACCAAAATACCAAATACCGTAGTTCCAAACTAAGGGGATTTGTTAAAGGAGTCCCTCATATGACTTTTGACATGGTGATATAATGATCCTCTGAGACCATAATAGGTATCCCAATTAGGTTAATAAGTATCACTCTAGGATTGGTATAAGAATATTACTAATGATTCCATATATGGTGTCTCCCATTAGGAACCAGTGTCACTCATGGGTATAGATAATCTTCCAAGAGAGCCTGTACATGGAAAGTAAAGTGTCTCTCCCAGTTGTTCCAACTATTCCCACACCAAGAACAATGAACCCCTCCATAACATCATTCCATGAGAACTATGTTCACCCCAATCCCATAAAAATTTAGTAAATAGAAACCAAGATCACACATCGTCAATATTTGCATACAGGCAGAACATATTATTCAAACTAACCTATTTATATTAATGAAGAGGAAAAATATGGCATAAAAAATAGTATTAATTCATAATCATATGTAATATGTTATATGAAATAATTAATAAAGTATAATTTATAATGAAAAAAGAATCATAGAAAAAGGAATTAATAATGAGGCACATGGAATAAGGGAGATAACACAAATCATGTTGAATAATTCAGAAAGAATAAAGTATATTGAATAAGTTCTAAAGAAAAAAGGAATGTGGGACGATATTGTGATACATGGAAAAGGAAAAGGGAGCATTATCATGGAAATTCAGCTCTTTAAATAATGTCACATTTATAATGAGGGAATCCAAATAAGTAAATAGTGGTTTATCAATTTATGGTTAAGGGATTTATGGTTCAGGAAGGTAGGGTACACCCATTGGGGAGGAACACGCCACGGAAAATGAGTAATAATGAGGATTTACCAATACCTTGGATCATATTCATCACAGAGAACCACTTATGTAAATTAATTAAATATCTAAGAGGATTTGTTAAAAATTCCATTTTGTGACATAGAATCACTTAAAAAATATGATGAATCTTAGGGAAGAATCTAGAACACCTAATGGCTGCTCATAATGAATGATATTTCCAATATCGAGGATATATTTTTTATGGTTTTATATAACATGAATAGATATACATTCTACATAAAAATATTTAAAATTATCTCACATGAAGATACTGCAAGAGGTGAGATGATAAAAAATAGAAAAGTGTAAGGAACAACATTAAAAATAGTAAGGGCTATCTATTTCACATGAAGGTTCTTGAATCAGAGAAAGGATGTGATTGATATTTCTATATATTAAATGGAGAGTAAAAACTCTCATGTGGGATATGATGGGCGTGGGTGAGGGGGGAAAGTAGGATGGAAAAAGAATTAAGGATGGAGGGTAATTTTGGTAATTTCTATCCCAATTAATGAGAAATCTAGTTTTGCCTAATCGTTATAAAAACAATGAAAAACTATGCTCACGTTAGTTCTTAAGGGCTGGGGGGGATTATAGTTCATGTACATGGTTTGGAAAACACTGTTAAAATAGTGCATGCCTCCTCTGTTCATAATCTATAGTTAGGTGCATGGTCATACTACCCCATCGATATGGTATGACCAATTAGTATGCGTTCTGAAGGTCCACCACATGATTTCTCATGGGGCCTTCATGGTTTCATAAAAACCATGCACCATTATTAACCTTCTCAAATTTTTATTTTCTTTGGCATGGCACTAATGAAACCAGATGGAACAACCAGGGAAAATATTTTGTCTCTAAAAAACATTAAAAACATACATTAAGAGTAAAAAAGCTTATATTTTCCATTTAATAAAGGGTTTAATGAAAAAAAAATATTCACAAAATGTGGAAATTATAAATCCATTTGAATTTCATTATTTCCAAAAACATGGGACAAAAAAATATCCCATCCTTGTAACTTGTCATCCATGATAATACTTTTGGAAATTATTAAAACATCACTAGACCTACTCCATAAAAGAGGTCTTATTATAATGGTAAAATTTATCTCAAACTTTCACGCGCACATCCAAACATAATGTTTAGAATACATTAGATACTCCATGGAATCCTAATCCAGTGCCAATAATCTAAAATCAAACATCAAGATGGATATTACCAAAGCCCGTCAAACCTATTATCATATCACATCATCATATATTTAAGTGACTATCATATGGTGATCCCTAAAATAGTTTCAATAATTTTAATTTCCAAACCAAATTCTTAGTTTATTGACCATTTCAATTTCATATTCAAGTGCTCTCATAGAGTTTTAATAACTCTCAAGTCAGATGTTCTGATTTGATCTAAGGTTAGATTACAAATTGAAATCATTATGTCTTATTGAGATTAAATTTCAATGAAAAAAATTATAATACATTCAAATATCATTCTTCTAATCTTGATGATGTATTATGAAGATATTCATCATTGATTGAACTATAAAAAATAGGAAAACATGTCAAACCACTTATAGATGACTATTTTGAAAGAGCTCGGCTTACACAACCAGTGTATTTTAAGAACTGGATCCTGATACCAATTAAATAAGAATCATTTATATTTTCACTAATCATGATAATTGATGCTCGTAACAAGATTTCAATAACTTCTCAAGCACAATAATTCACTTTTAGATTTCATGCTTCATTAGGACCATGATTGAATCCCAAAAATAACACATGTGGATACATATTATTAAATCATACCATCTATGGAAAACTGATTTTTATTTTAATATCATACTTATAAAATTAATTCCAATGATCTCTTCCAAATTAGCCCGTACTCCTGAATTTTTAACTGAGGTGTCGATACCCAGCTCAGTCACCCACATATCAAGAACCCTGACAGCGCCCAAGGTAGCATCCACCTAGGGGTAATGTTAAAGGGAAAACTATTGGTTCTTAGGAGTCCATCCAGAGAATCCCCACACGGGGACCCACATATAACTCAGGGGTACCTACTCAATTAAGACCATCATTCATAGGCATATCTTCAATGGAGTTCACTAACCAAGCCACCGATGTTTAAATACAATGAGTTGTATAACTGATGCTCTCTCAGTGTACTCAAATGATGTTAGAAAATGATACATGATCATCAATAAGAATTTATTACACTAACTGGTTTCTAATTATATAGAAAAAAGTACTTTATACACTCCCACTACATTATAGATGAAGTGGTCAGTGTGGTTTGATACAACCATGGTAATCCACATATCAAAAGGTTTTTAAAATCCTTAAAGCATCTTTCTTTTGGAAGATCTATACTTCACCTACCAAAGCATAATTATTTACCAACTACGACAACCATACCACCTATATAATCCAAAAAAAACTAATTATTGACCCTCAATGTTCATCCTAACTATCTATTTATAAAAAATTGGGTAAAAGCCCAATTATTTCATCACCACGCTTCCTTACGAGTGCCAACATTATTTAAACTCAACAAAATCTAGTTAAATATAAAATATAACTAACCAATTTCGAAATAGTACTAATTAGTTTGGTTCCTACTATATGGAAGGGAAAACATTACCATAATTGATTTTATGGTCCCCACCCAACATGTTTCCTTATCACTTTATTTATAGAGAAACATAACTCATTCCAAAGAAAAATACATCCTTAACGATGAGTGCATGGTATAAATGGGAAAAACACTTTATAAATCATTAAAATAAAATAAATACTATCTATACACTTACCAAAGTAGTATAGTAATTTTAAATTAGACATACATGTGACTCTCCTCCTAATTTATGTGCATGTGAACTGTAACATCAAGCGTATAATCCAAAACAACTATCCAACATGTCAAAAATACTTGATCCTCTATATGATATAATAGAGATAATTAGGATGTTTATAATTCCATCTTACATCCAGGTTAATCCACCCTGAGTTGACTAGTGAATAATTCATAATAGCTTAATGCATTATTGATTCCCACCAAACTCATACTTTTTATTTCACTCTATACGAACATTATAGTCACTGCATCTACCACAGAATACAAACCCATGATTTTAAAAGAAAAAAGGAAAACCCTTTCAACTATAAACAAGACTATCTATGATATGCCTCTGAGTATTTGATTTCCCATAATAAGTAACTATACCAGATTCATATTATCTCATATGATGGGAAAACCGGCTGGTGACCACCCAAGTCATTCAACAATAATGGCCTCAAAATAAGGGGAAGACGACCTTCAAAGAAGATAACTATTATCTAGGAATTCCTTTCCCAATATAACTTAGTATTACACAATGTGACTAACTATATAAATAGTCAAACAACTAAATGTCCACCAGTTTAAAAAAATTTACTTTTGTAGACTAAGATTCTTACATAGGATAAAGGTACCCAAATAATACTACACACCTAAAAGAATTCATCAGAAATTTTCTTGGCATTATGATTCCAAACGTGCTACCTAAATATGGCTAGTCCCATAAAAAATTAGAAAACAAAATACCTATAGGTAGGATGATATGAAATGTTTACTAGACTTAATTTACTATTATTTCAATTTGAACTCTTTATGATGGGGCCTAAAGGTAACACTCACACTCCCATTTTAGGGAAACATCTCAAATGAAATTTTAAATTAACCTTAGACGAGGTTAAAGTTAAGAACACCACAATAGATTTAATTTTATGTCATTACACCAATATAAATTTAGTTCATTAAATGTTTCACGGTTTAGTGTTAAGGGACATATAATACCATTCAAAAGAAATAAGTATCGATCAATTTATTTATATATATCTAAAAATGAGAATATGTTGGTTTTATTATACATTATTTTAAAAATTATTTGTTTAACTAAAATACAACCACAATTTGGAAGTTCATCACATAAATTCCTATTAATCATTTCATTAATCCAGAAGGATTTTCATAATTTTAATTTGTCAAAGAAAATTTAAATTTAAATATATATAAAGGAAAACACCCTTTAGGTTGTAATTGTAATATTAATTAAATTATTCCCTATACAAGTACAATTCCATGTAGTTAAAATGTCTTTCATTAATTAATCATGGGACATCTCAGGTAATATGCCACTATATTATTTTATTTAAAGCCATATAAATCGTTTTAGATACTATAAATAACCATCCTAAAATATAATGGAAATAACTCCATCGGGTTTGGTATTTAGGCTTACAATATGAATAGGAAACTATAATGTTGCCTCTAAGAAATAATTAAGGTGAACTATAAGGGTCCCCTGAAACTTGTCTATATCATATTTTTTAATCACCTATTATGTATTCATATTATTAGAAACAAGACCCAACTACCATAATCAGGTCCAATTGTACATTTAAGAATTTAGACATACATGTCATCCTAACAATATGATAGAAGTATAAACATTCAAAAGGAAACAAATTAATTTATAGTAAAATGTATTTTTTTAATATTTATACTATTTTCATAAGAGATATCAGAGTTTTATATAGTTATTACATTATATGGGTTTCCATTTAATAATTTATAATTCTATCATACACTTTATATATTGAAAACTGGCTCCCATTTAATCATATCCACAAATGGTTCGACCCAGGTATCCACTGGTTCATGGTGCAAACATATAATAATTGGCCAGTTAAGGTGTCACCATCAATATTTGTGGGAGAAATCCATTTAGGTTGATGTTAGAAATTTACTAACCAATTGTATAATAAAACTATACCAGACATAATAACAAAAAAAGATTAATATAATGAATCACAATGATTAAATTTGGAATGTAAATTCCTTGAAAACATGCCACTAAAGCATGAGAAATATGAAAATAATGACAAATAAATCATAAAATCATGTTGACATGGAAAACATACTATATAAATCACAAGTAATGTTATAAAAACAATCATTATAAAGTAATAACTAATAAGACATAAAAATAATCATGTTAGAAAAATACATAATGTGTTATATGATTGGAATACTAGTAAAAAGCATGGATAATAAATAAATATAAAAAACTAGTATTTAACTGTACATTTCATGGCATATGCACGATAGGTGAATATCTATGGGAATAAAATAATGCATGTACTGATACTTCCTTACTATAGAAGACCATAGAAAAATAAAAATAATTTCATAAAATAGTAATCCACAAAATTTAAAACATTTACTGAAGTTGATGTCATAATCAACGGTAATAGGGAACAAATCAAACAACAATACCATCCTTAACAACCTGGTCATTTCCTCATTAGATAGATGATCCACCCTAGTAACAAAAATTTACCAAGAACCAAAACCTTCATCGTCTTCTATCTACCAAGGAAAAAATGTTACATAATGTAAATTAAATAATTTATGACACATTTTAGAATCCCAACCTAACTTATTATTTAACTAGTAGCTAGACTAGTTATTATTAGGACTCAAGAACAACTCCTTGTATTCTAGAGGATTCCGATTTTCATTGAGGGTGTAATGATGGAATAGTGGGAAGACTATCCCTACATGATCTAAGTTGAAAAATATTATATCGGGGATAAATTAATAGACTATGGATTAAAAATAAATAGATACTACAGAGAAGAGAAAGATAAATATAACAACTGAATCAATTTTCCAACACGAACCAAAATCTTTGCAGGTATGTCTAGCTAAACTATGCAAAAACAATGAAACACAGAATGGGGAAATACAATACAATAACTAACCAAATAAAATAATTGAAATCTAAAAGAGAAATCCCCATGAGTATCCTAAGTAGTAGAATAAAGTATCATCTCATATTTTAAAAAATAAAAACTTCCTTTGATTGGATTCATGTTACTCACATTAATCTAAAAAAACTAAATATTATTAATTTTATGTTATCATGATAACCTATATTTTTTTGTGGTGTGTATTAATAGGGATAACTAAGTTATGGAAATATTTTCTACACATGTAAATATAATTGAATTGTAAATTAATTTAAAATTAACGTAAAACCCAATTTTAAAATAAAAGGAATTGTTTTTTCTCAAAAATGATTTAAATGTGCATAAGTGTGTGATATACAAACAAATTTAAAAACTCACAATTGATAGATTGTAATAATGAAATATATATAATATATTAAATAATAATTTTAACATTCATATAATGATTTTTATAAACATGACATTAGAACAAATCCAATTTCGCGTATAAAAGAGGTATTTTTCAAATAACTCAGTTTCTCCTCCTTTTGACAGAGAATTCACGAAATTCATGATTTTGAAACTTTTATAAATTATATTTTATAGAAATATTTTTTTTTTGGAATTGGAATATCAAAATTTACTTTTGGTGATTTTTTTATTTTTCTAATATGTATAATGTTTTAATGAATGGTGAAAAAATACTGCATTTTAATTTAAAACATCTATTTCTGGAAATTTATTTATAGTGTAAAATTAAATTTTGTAATGGTATTAAATTATATATAAATCATGTTTTTATCATTTAATCTAATTTAGGTCATTTTAATCATTTTAAAATTGAATTTGGATATAAAAAAAATTCAAACTATTTAATGTTTTTACTTTAAAACCCCATTTTCTCAATTATTCAATGAGGACAATTTTAAAGTAATTTTTGTCAATTATGTGTATTGAATTTCATAAATTGAATTAAATATTTATAATTATAATATCCAATTTAATGTAATTAGTTTATTTCTTTTTCATAATATGAATATTATGTATGGTAATATTTATTAATAAGAAAATGGTAAATCAAGTAACAATGGGTAAAATAATATTATAAATAATATAAATATACCATAATAATTGTAATAATTATATTGGATGATTTAATTTATAAGAAATCATCCTTCGGGTGATTGTATGAGGAATTTGGGCCAATTTGACGAATTTAAACCACTTATAGAATTTTATTCATATAAAAGACAATCATGTCATACTTATATTTTTAACAAGTGAAAAATTATTAATATGGTGTTATATAGGGGATATGATTGAGTATAAATGTTATACGGAATGATAAATTTCTCTTGTACATCATGATAATTTTTTTTATTTAGCGAAGAAATAATTATATTAATGTCATTCATAATTATGATGTAGTAACTTTTTAATAAATTTGAATATAAAATAAATGTTTTTAAAAATATATTAAATATAATTTTATATATTTAATTTCATAGATTAATTTTATATATTATTTGTAAATGTTATGGATTCTAAAAAAAATTGGTTTGGATATATCTTATCATTATGATATTTTTCAAAATTCAAGTAATGAACAGAGTCAAAATTTAGACAAATCATATTTTAAAATAAATAATATTTTATTAATTGATATAAAATACATAAAAAACATGGAAAATAAATTTAATGAGTATATTTATTCCAAAATGGCTCATTTATTATTATTTTGGCATTTAATTGTAAATATTTCAACATTCAAAATGTTAAATTAATTGATATCAGAGTAAGAATTAAAAACGTCCAATAAGGAAGAATAGAAAAAACTACGGATTAAAAGTCAATAAAAAATTCAAATTTCCATTGAATGAGATTAATTTGATTAATATCCATCCTTTATTCTACTTAACTATCTTTGTGAAAATTTTAAAAATAAATTTAATTTATATTAATTTAATACATTTTACAATTCAAAGAGAGACCCTCACCTCTCTTATAGAATGGCATCAATTATCTTCTTTTATTAAGACATAAAAACCTATTTTAGGACATTATTTTCCAAAATATGTTACCATAATCCCTACACACATTATAGAGATCTTATTTTAGGCATAAAACCACCCTTAGAGGTCTTAAGGTGTATAAAAATATGGTGGTCTGAGGAAGAGGTATCATTTTTATGGTACTGTTTCTATTTTTTTCTACATCCAGTTCCATCAAATATTATTCAAACATGATGAAATAATAACATTAGTATACTAAATACACTACAATAATTCATGGTATTTGTAAATGGTTATTTGTGACGGGATCCCTTCGCAAATAGCTCGTTGTAGAAAACGTCATCGCAAATAAGTCTCAGATGATATACTTTATATATATAAGCTCTTTTACGACAGGCCTGTCGTAAATAACTTTTTGCGATGGGCCCATAATCCCATCACAAATAAAATTTTTTAGAAAAAATTGTTTAGACTATTTGTGATGAGATCCTATAGCAACAGATCCCGTCGCGAATAATAAATAAAATTTTTAAAAAATAAATTTAATAAAATTATGATTATTGAAAAATTTATTTTAATATTATTAAATTAATAAATAAATAAAAATATCAAAATTCTCAATATTCACAATAAAATATAAAAAAATCATAAAATTTTATTATGATTATTGAAAAATTAATTTTAATATTATTAAAAAAATAGAAAATATTAAAATTCTCAATATTCACAAAAAATATAAAAAAATCATAAAATATTATTATGATTATTGAAAAATTAATTTTAATAATATTAAAATAAAAAATATTAAAATTATCCATATTTAACAAAAAATATAAGAAAATCATAATATATTATTATTATTATTATTATTCAAATAAAAAAATATTAAAAAAATATAATACTAAAAAAATATATTTAATAAAATTATGATTAATTAAACAATAATATTTATATTATTTAAATGATAAAAAAATAAAAAATATTAAAATTCTCAATATTCACGAAAACAAATCATAAAATATTAAAAATTATATTATGTAATAATCACACTAATATAAAAGACAGAAACTATAAATAGTTCATATTACAACAAATTTAAAATCTAATGTTTTTGACATAAAAAATCATAGGGGTGTTGTCTTCTGGAGGAGGTGGAGGAGCTGAAGGAACTGGTGGTGCAAACTTCCTCCCTACACTACGAGTCAGATGACACATGTACTCCACCTACTCATGATGTTACTACTGCCATCGAGACATCTCATCCTCATGCTACTTCTGCGGCTGCCATCGACACATCTCTTCCTCGTGATGCTGCTGCTGCTGCTGCTGACGCATCTCTTCTTCCTACTTCTACAAATTCTCTATAAGGTCAATCTTATCTCAGAACTGCTCCTGATACTGTGAGCCAGAAGATGAAGCCTCTCCACGAGCACTGTTTGAGTTGGATGCCGACATCGCAGCAGTACCATAATAAGTACAAGAAGTCACATGAGAGCTGATACCAACTATTGGCCCTTCTCGAGGCCATAATGAGTCGCCTGCATCCATGATGCCTCGTTGAAATGGTGGGCACTGGTCTGATCAATCGCCTTGTCCTTACCCTCAACCTGTGTCTGAGAAGTCACAGCCTTATATGACTTCTTCAATTCCAATTTAAAATTTAAATTGTGGAAATATTATGTACAATTAATTGTCAAACTAGAAAAAATAAAACTAACAACAATCTGACGCTGGCGATCACCACTAATCTATCCAGTGGCAGGATCACTGTACATCCTCTGATAAACATCATACTCTGTAATATCGGGCTGCTCGACTGACTATATTAATATAAACTAAACTATTTATATTTGATGTTATATAAAATATTTAAAAAAATACTAACCAGATGCTCCTTATGCGTACTGAATGTACGACTAACAGCTCGATGCGTCACCTCATATCTCCCCCGGTTCTACCAACCCAATGAAGTCCTCCTCTAAAATCCACCAATAAACCAGTGTGCACATAATCCATCTCAAACATGAGATGAAATGTATTATGGTCGGTGTGCACTACATGACACATCAAATACTATCACTTTTGCTTTCTTAATGGTCTTCTTTCTCAAATTGTGCAAAAAGTGATGCAAAGGCTCATAGATAGCCACCTCCCATGCTGCATGGATATCGTCATGAATGCTATCATCGATGGGATACCATAAACCCTTCAAATAATTTATAATATCAAGTTATTAATAAAATAAATTTCGACAAAATATTATTTATTTACGTACCAGCCAATGATTTTACATGTCGAGCTACACATCAACGAGAATTTGTTCCCATGTGGTCCATGGATGAAAAAAATAATTGTACGAGATGGCGCTCCCTTTTCTAACAGCTAAGTGTGCAAAAATGTGAAAAAAGAATAAATAATCAAACAATTAGTATATATATATATAAAAATTAATGAAATCTAACAAAAATATAAAGGTTACCATACCTCTGTGTGCGTGGATCGATGCCAAGACGTAGACGTTGCTCGGGGATAGGGTCAGTAATCATTAGTCACGAAAGACTGCACCCCCTCCATGTACCTCCTGAACCACCAGTAGGATGAGGGTCAGAAGATCACACATCCCCCTCATCCAAAGGTAGCTTAGCCTCCTCTAACTCACGCAATAGATCAGAGTCCATTTGAAACAAAAAATGATTATTGTTATAAGATAGTTAAAAATAACTAATATATATATATATATATTATTTATGATCATAACCAGCATTTAACTATGCGAATGTTCACCTTCGTCATCATCTTTATATCTAACAATTCCAATGTCTTCATATTCCTCCTCAGCATCATCAATTTCCATATGAGTTTCACTTTCATCATCCCTTGTCATTTCAATTTCATTTGTAACATCATTAGCATCTTCGTCACCATGGACCCTTAATTGTGTGGGTCATCATCGATATACACAATTCTTCGTGAAAAAATTGTATTTTGAGTAGTTTCTTGAAAAATTTCAATTTCTTGCACTTTAGTGGAACCACATTCAGTTTGAGTGAATTTATTTTCCTGATATTTCATTTTTATTATGCTCCACCAATCACCATGATCTCTTGAAGTAGCACATTAAATTGTGTCATAAATTTGATTTGCATGTTGAGCCAGTAAAAATTGCTCATTTACATCAAGAATACTTTTATATTTAATTTCGATGATTCTATGAGTCGGATGAACATGCAAGCCTCTCCCAGTGTCTAGCCACCGACATTTAAAAATCATTACGTAATTTTTTCCAAGATAACATAGATTAATAACTTCATCCATAATTCCATGAATGTCAACTTTAGTTTCTCTATGATGCGATCCTCTCAAACAAACTTCACTGTTCATTGTTTTTTTGATTCCCCATATGCAAGAGTATGAAATCAAAAACCATTCATCACTTATACATTATAATATTTAACCATTTTGGATGGTGGATTAATCAATATAAACAGTCTCTTATCAATTTTATCAGCATGTTGAGAAACATGAAAATTTGTAAAATAATTATCAATATAATAAATATTAAACTGAATTGATATTAAACCAATAATAATTTATGTTACCATATTTTGAAACCATTGAGAATTATTTTTTGTCTGCGTTCTTCTAGAGGAGTAGCTGTAATTTGTGGAACTTGTTTCTTGATATGATTATCATATAACCTATAAATAAAATATGTTTACATACTATAACATAAATTATAGAATAAGTGATAGAAGCACTCATTGTAAAAATGTTTTCATTTCTACATAGTTGAACAGAACATATGTATGAGCTCTGTGATGTTCATCATCTGAAATCCATCATTCTTAAACTCCACCAAATCCAAGATTTTGATGTTTAAAAATTGTTAAATGATTTCGCATTTCGTCATTAACATTTCCCTCGTTCTGTACTATGTGGTTTTGTTTTGAGGGATATTCAGATTCCAAAAAGTGAGATTATAAAAAATTAATTTCCTCTTGCAAATAATCTTCAAAAATTGATCCATTAACTAATGCATTGTTACATACTTTTTTCTTTAATTTCTGCATGCATCTGTTGAATTGGTACATCCATCGAAACTGTATAGGACCTTCACATTTAGTTTCACATGGAAAATGTAATATCAGATGTTCCTTTGAGTCAAAGAAAGCAGGTGGAAAGATTTTTTCCAGTTTACATATAATTACACAAACATCTTCTTCTAGTTTTCTTAGCACATCGTAGTACGTTGTAGCTGCAAAAATGTCTGGAAAAGAATTTGATATGTCTATTATTGAATCCCAAATAATAGAATTCAACAAACCTTTGAATCCATTCGGTATAAGTCTTTCCATTATAACATGACAATCATGACTTTTTAATCTGGTAATATATCCATTCATAACACATCTGTCCAAATTGGTAGCATAGCCATATTGAAGTCTCAAATCTGAAATTCACTGACAAATAATAAACGACTCTCTTAGGATACTGTATAACATGCTTTTGGCTTCACTAACCTCTGTGATCTGACAATTTCAAATAGTTCAAGTTCTATTCGCCTGAAAATTTTGGAAACTTCTAATCTTTCTTTTACAGTATCTTTGGTCTTAGATGATGTATCCAAAATTATATGAAATAAATTATCAAAAAAGTTCTGGTCAATGTTCTTGACATCCAACATGTGGAAGACCAACAAATCAGACCACTATGGGAGGTTCCAAAAAATTCTTTTTTTATCCAATTATGTTCCTTACCAAAGCCATGAATTTTCTATTGGTTTACTCTTGGCCCAAATGTGATGGGAGTTAATGAAAATACAACTGATTTTAACTCTGTACCTGAGATCATTTTTCAAGGTCCATCCCTTTCAATTGTGCCTTTTCTGAAATGAGAAATATTCCTTTGAAAAGGATGATCGGTTGGAAGAAATCAGAGATGACAGTCAAAATAGCATGGTTTTTTTCCATTGATGGGCAAAAAATCTTTGTTGTCTTTCATATAGTAAGGACATGATTTCAGACCATGTGTGCTCCAGCCAGATAACATGCCATATGTTAGAAAGTCACTAATCATCCACATCAATGAAGCTTTTAATGTGATATTTTGTTTTGCAGCAACATCATATGTATTAACACCATTACTCCATAATGCATGTAAATCATCAATGATTGGTTTCAAATAAACATCAATATTCTTTTTCGGATGTCCTGGGATTAATAAGGTCAATAATATATAGGGATCCTTCATCAACATCCCTAGAGGTATATTGTACAGAGTTATAAAGACAGTCCAGCATTAATAATGATAACCATAAGAACCAAACAGATAGAAACCGTCAGCAGAAAGGCTCAATCTCATGTTTCGGACTTCTAAAGAAAAATATAGATATAGACAATCAAAATATTTCCAGGAATCACCATCAGATGGATGATTCAATCTTTTACTGGTTGAAATATTGGTTTTCTGCCATTACATCATTGAAACATTGTTCTGAGACACAAATAAACGTTGCAGCCTGGGTGTAAGGGGGAAATATCTCAACTGTTTTAAATGAATCGATCCAGACATCCCTGGTTGAGCTTCTTTATTCCTCGATTGTCCACATGTTGGAAAACTTTCCAATGACTCAGTTTCACCAGAATATAAGATGCAAACATTTTCACATGCATAAATCTTCTGATAACTAAGGCCTAGATTATAAACCAACCTCTTGATCTCATAGTAATTTGCAGGCAACACATTTCCTTCAGGAAACAGTGTTTTAACCAAAGAAAATATTTGATCAAAACAGTTGTTTGACGTTTCATTATCTGATTTAATAGCCAATTTTTTTGCAACCATTTATTATTTTCTTATCTTTTAACGAGGATATAATCCATCCTCAGCAAACCTCAACAACTCATAAAATTCAGATGGTGCCAACTCAGGAGTTAAATCAATATCATCGTGAGTTTCAGTTTGTTGAACAGATGGACCTACAACATCATGTACTAAATTTTGGAACTATGATGGATCCAGAATCAAGTTATTAGTATCTTCTCTAGAACTTCATTCACCATGTTAATACCAAGAAACATAATCTGGTTGAAAACAAAACCACATGAGATATCACCCAACCCTTTTAAATGTGTCAAACGTTCTCAGAGCACATTTTTTACAAGGACAAATAATTGTGCCTTCTGAAACATATTCTGGTTTTGATGATGCAAATGCTAAGAAATCTTCAACACCGAATATATTTACAGGATTTAAACTAGAACCATTTGGATTTCTGTGCTGATTTATCCAAGCACGATCATCTAATAATGACTGATGGCGACTTCGTTGTTCTATTTTTTCCTACAAAATATAAAATCATCACTTCTTTTGAATAATTTCAAATTATAAAAAATACTATATGAGAAAATAAGATAAATAATTACTACTACTTCTTAATAATTACCATTAATTAAAGGTGACGCAGTTTCCAGTGGATTGATGGCTACTCTTTTGTCTGAAAGCTCATTTACTTGCATCTTTCTCACACTAAAATCTAAATGAAGAATCTGGTAGGAGGTACGTATATTTATTCACATATTCACAAGAATTAATATACGTAACTCCGACCATAATATTCATTGTCATTTCAGTGTGTGAAAGATGCAAGTAAATGAGCCGTCAGACAAAATAGCCCCCTTTTCGTCGATGAATCATCTTCTTCCAACTATCACCACTTAAAAACATTATAAAAAAATATGATCCTATGAATGCATATCTAATATCTTTTATTCAAGATTGAATATGCCTGTGTAGCAGCACATTATTCATATTGTATTGAGTCGGTGAGAGTTCAAAGGAGAAAAGTCATCAATAAAAATGAGTGACGTCAATCCACTAGAAATTGTGCCAGGTACATAGAATTTATTGAAATTTATTAAAATTTCTTTCCAACTATTCCTAACTAATTATTACAATTTATTATAAATTATTCCAATTTATTACTAATTATTCTTATTTATAATTAATTATTCTTATTTATAAAAAATTATTCATATTTATTACTAATTATTACTATTCACTACTAACTATTAAAATTTATTACTAAGTATTACTATTTATTACTATTTATTACTATTTCTTAATATTTATTACAATTTGTTACTATTAATTACTAATTATTATTAATTATTACAATTTATTGCTAATTATTTTAATTTATTCCTATTTATTATTAAATATTCCTAATTATTGCTAATTATTCCTAATTAATTCTAATTATTTCTAATTATTTCTAATTATTCTTAATTATTGCTAATTATTTCTAATTATTTCTCATTATTGCTAATTAGGTCTAATTATTCCTAATTATTCATAATTATTTCAAGTTTTTACTAATTATTGCTATTTATTCCTAATTATTCCTAATTTTTTTTATTTATTAGTAATTATTACTAATTATTAGTATTTATTAGTAACAATTTTTAATTATAGCTAATTATTACTAATTATTTCTAATTATTCCTATTATTGCTAATTATTCGTAATTATTGCTAAATATTACCAATTATTTGTATTTATTCATAATTATTAGTAAATATTACAAGTTATTAGTATATATTCCTAATTATTCCTAATTATTCTTATTTATAACAAATTATTCATATTTATTACTAACTATTACTATTTATTACTAACTTTTACTATTTATTACTATGTATTACTATGTATTACTATTTATTACTATATAATACTATTTATTGCTATTTATTATTATGTATTAACAATTATTACTAATTATTACAATATAGTAATAATTATTACTATTTATTCATATATATTACTTATTATTCCAAATTATTCCAAGTTATTGATAATTATTCCTAATTATTGCTAATTATTTCTATTTATTTCTAATTATTGTTAATTATTTATAATTATTCCTAATTATTCCTAATTATTGAAAATTATTACAATTTATTCCTATTTATTGCAACTTACTGCTCATTATTGCTAATTATTGCTAATAATTGCTAATTATTCCAAATTATTGCTAATTATTCATAATTATTCATAATTATTAGTATTTATTAGTAATTATTACTAATTATTAGTATTTATTAATAATTATTTCTAATTATAGCTAATTATTACAAATTATTGCTAATTATTAGTATGTATTACTAATTATAAGTATTTATTCTTAATTATTCATAATTATTCCTAATTATGACTAATTATCCCTAATTATTACTAATTATTCCTATTTATTAATATTTATTTCTATTTATTAATATTTATTGCTATTTGTTGCTAATTATTGCTAATTATTGCTAATTATTACTAATTATTGTTAATTATTCCAAATTATTGCTATTTATTGCTATTTATTTCTATTTATTCCAAATTATTTCTAATTATTGCTAATTATAGCTAATTATTAGTATTTATTAGTAATTATTATTAATTATTAGTATTTATTACTAATTATTACAATTTATTACTAATTATTACAATTTATTACTAACTGTTACAATTTATTACCAATTATTATTAATTATTCCTAATTATTAATTATTGCTAATTATTACAAATTTTTCCTATTTATTACTAATTATTCCTATTTTTAACTATTTACTCTTATTTATTACTAATTATTTCTATTTATTTCTAATAATTTCTAATTATTGCTAATTATTCCTAATTAATGATAATTATTACTAATTTTTGCTAATTATTACTAATTATTGCAAATTATCGCTAATTATTTCTAATTATTCCTGATAATTTCTAATTGTTGCTAATTATTTTTAATTATTGGTAATTATTCCTAATTAATTGTATTTATTGCTAGTTTTTTTATTTATTAGTGATTGTTAGTAATTTTTATTATTTATTACTAATTATTACAATTTATTACTAATTATTACAATTTATTACTAATTATTATTAATTATTGCTAATTATTTCAATTTATTACTAATTATTTCTAATTATTACTAATTATTGCTAATTGTTCCTAATTATTCCTAATTATTCCTAATTATTCCAAATATTTACTAATTATTAATTTTTTTCGTAATTATTCCTAATTATTACTCATTATTCATATTTATTTCTATTTATTGATATTTATTACCAATTATAAATAATTACTATAAATTAATTATATACATTACTAATTATCGTAAATAATTAATAATTACTACTAATTATTAAACATTAATACTAAAAATTTCAATTCATTAGTCCAAATAAATACTAATGACAAAACAATTTAAATTTAATTTAATTACAACTAATCCAAAATAAAAAAATTAACTTAAAAAAAGAAGTAAATAATAAATTGAAAAACATAAATACCTTTATGACTGATTTTATATTGATGTAGAGGGCTTCACAACTTCTTCGTGAACAAAACAATTAACTTAGAAAAATTCTCTCTCGAAAATCCAAGTTTAGAAATAAACATGATCTGAAATTTGAGAGGAATGAGAGGAAAAAAGGATGGGGTATATATAGGTTAAATTATTTGTGATGGATATCCCGTCGCAAATAGTATCTTTTGCGATAGGACCCATTGCAAATACATATGCCCACATTAATTACTTTCGGCGGTTAAAAAGTTATTTGTGACAGGACCCGTCGCAAATAGTCGCTGCTGACACACCTTTTGCGACGTGACAACATCCCGTTGCAAAAAGCTATAAACTGCCGCTGGTTATTTGCGACGGGGAACGTCGCAAATAACCTTCACGCGGTTTGGCGCAGTATCCGCGCCAAACTATTTGGGACGGGAGACGAAATCCTGTCGCAAATAATTGGTTATTTGCGATGGGATTTATTCCCGTCGCAAAAGGCCCTTCACAAAAAGCCCTTTTCCCGTTGTGATATTTTGAGAATATATTATGTTAATACCATCATCTAAATCCATCTACACTTCTATTAAATAGGAAAAGAATTATCTTATATGTGTACGGTGAACTACCGCCTTGCGAACCGATATAATTCTTTTTCTGTCAACATCACTCAAGACTAGTTATAATGATGTAATTAAATATTAAATGAGATGTTTATTTAAAATTTATAATTATTTAATATATAATATATCATTCAATTTCTAACATTCCCAGGAATTGAAAAATGAGAACATCCTTCATGTGTATTTGTGAATTATATCATCTATGAAGCTATGTGATTCATTTTTAAACACCATATCACATGGATAATATATCTATGTATTTTATAACAAATAATATGACATATATTAGAAATTATTATAAAATTTTAATGTTAAAATGATATTAACTTTAATTCAATAATTATCATTGAGAAATGGAAATGTTTCTCATGTATATGTAAATGGTACCCTCTCCATGGTTGTAACATAGTTCGTTTTTTCATATAAATATTTAATGGATGTATTTAAAAGTATAATTAAAGTATTTAAATGATAAATATTTTAATAATATTATTCTAGATATGATATATTAGTGACATCTTTCGACTACAGACATCATACCAAATCCATTTCGGACTCATTTACCGAATATCATCAAAACATCTAATGAGAACATAAATTATTAAGTAAATATATTAAAATTGTAATAAGTGATATAAAAATAATAATAAACAATAAAAAAATTCTCATTAAATTACATAATTATACAATTATTATAATTTATTAATAAAATAATTTTTGGGGATGACTCAGTCTTAATGTAGGGGATTTTGTCTCAGTTTCCTTTATTGGGGAATATGTTGATGTTCTACTACCACCTTTTTTATGCGGGGAATATACAACCCCCATTGACCTATCAAATAATTAAATAATTTAATCCCATGTTATTTAATTTTTTTCAATGTTATTCTTTCGTGTGTATTTTTATTTAATGTTCAAAGTGGTATTGGACACTTTGAAGGACTAAATATTTAATTATCAAATTTTTTTATCCATGTTAATATTCATGATATTTTTTAGATATTTATATATATTTATATTAATGTATTCTAAAGTAAATTTTATGTTTATTGTTTATTTCTTTTAAAAGTTATTATGAGTAATTTTTGTGTGTTTTATATGGAATATTTTGAGAAAAGACAGATGGAATTTTCTATTATTAACAAACACATCAACAATTACTTTTCAGCCACCATGAATATTATTTAATTTCTATCTTCCATTACCTAATTACATGTATTATTAAATGATAATAATTATTTTTCTTTCATGTGTATTTTAGTATTGAAAATGAATTTTCAATAAAATATGTGTTTTTTTGTAAAAATGGGATTATAAAAGAAAATGGAATTATAATATCTGATAGTGTTTTTTTACATGGGATAAAAATTGTTTTTAACTGTATTATTCACTATTTGGTCTTTGAAGATTGTATAAGAAGGGTGGAGTCCCATTATATCTAGTTGGTGAGCCCAATATAGCTTCTAAGATGGATTGATTCCGGTTATAGATCATGAGAAAGGGTGAGATTAATATTTCTTATTTGATGTCTGTGCCCCATTAGATCTCTCAAATGCATTGAGACCTCAAGAGATATATGTCGACCATATTTTTATTCCACTTGTATGTGTTCATGCAATAGTGTTTTGGTAATGATTTTCATAGTGACCAATGAGATTTTTCTATTCTTTCTAATGAGTTTTAATGGAATGGATTTAAATGGGATTTTACATTTTCACTGGTCTAATGATTTTCAATTTTTTTCACAGGTGTTAATGAAGTTTAAATGCATTGCTGAGGTCATGATGAATATTGCGAAGATATTTCATGAAATAAAACATATTTTATTTTAAAATGTTTTCCCCTAGTGTAAAAAACAGATAATGAGTATATGTGTCCACTTGTCTTGTGTAGGATTACTATGTATGAGTTTGTCATAATTGTCTAAAAAACTAAACCTAAAATATCTTTGGAAAACATGTTATTTCTAGTTTAAAAATAACTATAATAAATTGTCTTTATATTTGGGGACATAAATTTTGTATTACAGAAGGGTTTAGACATATTTGGCTATTATGATATTTTCTTATGGATTAGGGATATCATAATGACATTATAGTTATATGGTTGATCATTTGTTCAATGTCTTAGAAACCAACATTAAGGCTTGAGGTTATGAAATTTTATGGTGATTAATGGAATTTTTAGAGACATTTATTTTTTAGGTAATAAGGGGTTTTACTTTTTGGGACGTAAAATGAAACCCGTAACATTAAAATTTAGGATAAATCATGTAATAGTTAATTTTGAATCATTCATCTTATTTTCGGAGTGTAATAATAATAATATGTTACTTGAAAAAGGAAAACCCAGATTATGGGTTACAACCTATCACATCTAAAAAGGATATGGGAATTGAACCCATGAAAAACAGAAGAGAAGGGTGAAACACATACCACTGGCCTATGTGAATTTCATTGTAAATATGGCCTTTTATTTTTAGATAAAATAGTATATGGAATAATAATATTTTAGTTTTTGGAACATATTTTTCAACTAATAGATTTCATTAGGATTGGGTAATAATTTGATGATAAAGTGATAAATCATGTTTAAGAATAAGTTTACTATTTTTGGAACCCTATATGATCAATGTAAATGTATTACAATGAGATTTTAATTGAGAAGAAAAGAGTCAATTATATTTTGGGAGAATATATGATTCTATTTTGACTTTATGGTGATTTATGGAAGTGACTAGAATATCATAGAGATTATATGTTTTGGGAATAGACATTATGGAGTGATATTTTTGGATTCATTGATTTTATTTGGAGATTAATGGAAAAATTTTGTATGAAATTTTATTTTATCAAATAATCATAATTGTCGGTTCTAATTATAGTATCGATAATTTTGAGGCATTTTAAAGAGAGTAATTTTTTTAATTCTCTATATTGATCTTTGGGTATTTTTGTTGAAATTTATAGATTGAATTATTTATTAACAATATACGGTCTATTAATTTTGATGAATTATATTATCTTGTACTAGACATTTTGGTTTTGGTTAATGTCTAATTATAAGATAATATATATTTAAACAATATTGGAATATCTAATTATCTAAAAGATGTTTCTAGTGCTTCACGTGTTAATAATTACTCTTTAATACTAATCTTTTTGGGATAAAGATGTTTTTCTGGTGTAATTTGATTAATTAATGGAATTATACTAGTTAATTAAGTATATTTCCTTGTGTTCCTAGCCTAGGTTGTAATATAATCCCCCAAATATTAGAAATGGGACTTCAAAACCGTTACCCATTTACTTTTCTTATTACGAAATCATTTATCTTTTAATCAATCACATATTTATGGTATTTTTTTCATTAAATTCTTCATGTTCATGTTATCTATTAGTATCCATCAAAACATAATCGTTAGTTTTCTATTCCCTATCAATATTTTCCTACACAGAACCTTGTATAGGTTATCTTGGGCTTCCTTCGTACTTCCCTCTATTTTTAAAGTGGTGTTGTATTATTCCATTTTTGGAATGGGTTTTCAATAAAGGTATTTGTAAAATTTGATCTATTGTTACTGATCCGGGTTTAAAAAAATAATATGACAAAATTTCAAAAGGAGAGGGGGATAATGTAACATCTCGAGTTAAAAAAATTAAAACGTTGTTTGATAGTATACATAACATGCCACATCAAGAAGAAATGAGAAACTAAATATTATTATTTAAATGGTATCATTATTAATTAAATTTTATAATTGTGGGTATGAATATTTTTTACTTAATTATGAAAATGTAATTTGAACATGTATATATAATTCATCGAACATTTAATCAGAAATTAATTTGAATCCATTTTTATATAAAAAGGAAATATTTTTATAAACATCTATTTAAATGTTCACAAGAGTGTTTTAAACCAATAAATAAAAAATAAATATTGTAAAATTATATTAATTAAATATATATATATATATAATTTAATTTAATTTTGAACTGTAATCTTACGATTTTTGTTGAAATTAAATACGAATATATCAAATTTCATTCAGAAAAAAATATTTATCGAAAAAGATAATTTTCCACCTTTTGATGGTAAAATTATTATAAATAGTTCATTTTTAACATATAAAAATTATATTTGACATAATGAACATATTATTTGGAAATCTAATATGATTTTTTTAATTTTTTTTTAATTTTCTGAAATGTTTCATGTTAATATGTGTAGTGAAAATATAATACATTTTAATTGAAACTCTATTTTTCATCAAAGTTATTAATAGTGTTAAATTTTATGTTTTAATGGGTTTAAAGAATAATTAGATTATTTTTTGTATTATTTAATACAATTTATATCATTATAATTAATTTCACATTGAATTTTAATTAAAAAACACTGCAATCTTTGAAATTTTATAACATTAAATACTCTTTTTCATAGACTGCTAATGAGATAAATTATAAATTAATATGAGTGAATTATTTATTTTTAATTTTGATTATTGGATTCCATATTTGGAATCATATTCTCCAAAATTATTAAATATTTCCCTTTTATTTTTGACAATTTGAATAATAACACTGTTAAATTATATTACAACACTAGAGCATAAATTAGGTACATAAGAGTATATATTATCTTAAAAATAATAGAAAATCACCCCTAACACATTCTATTATTATATTGGTTTATTTAGTTCAAAAAACCGTATTTTGGAAAACAAATTGAGGTCTTGTATCCATTGGTATTACTTTAATCCATTTCTTAGTATTTTATTCAATGAAAAGTCCATCTTATCATAGTATGGTTTTTAACAAGTGTAGTATTTTTAATATAGGAATATATTGGGGATATGTTTGACTATAATATTATTTTGAAATATATAGTGTTTATCTTCATCAAGTAAGCTTATTTTCAATTTTTTGAAGAAATAATTAAGTTAAATACTTTTGAAATAATGATGTAGAAATTGTTTGATTAATGAAAATATCATTGAAATTTAATTACATATATTAAAATAAATATAATTTGATAAAATTAATGTCATCCAAAAATTTTATAGATTACATTGACATATATGTAGTTATTTAAAATATTTTTTTAAGGTATAATGTTATCTGATTTTAAAAATGTCATGTAATGAATAATGTAAAAAATGACATAAATGATATTTTAAATTAAAAAATATTTTATTAAATGGTAAAAAATTTCTAAAAATATAAAATTCCTAAAAAATTTTGGGGTATGTCTCAAACATTTATATATTAGTCATTTATTTCCGTTTCAAATTTTTCTTTAATTATATAGACCTTCAATGTTGAAATTACATTATATCATAGTGATAATTAAAAATGTTCAATAGGTTTAATAAAAAAAGATACAGTTTCAAAGTTAGCAAAATGTGTAATATTAATTTTATGACTTTATGTATAACCTTATTGATCATATCATCAATAGAAAATACTTTGGATGTATTTGTAATATAAAATTAATTTATATTAATTTATGTCTTTGAAAAATACCATGTGTTCTCCTCCCTTCTCCTATAAATGGAAATCATTATTATCATTTCATCACACATATAAATATCTTTTTCACAATATCTAAAAAATAACTTTCTATAATCCATCCCCACACTATGGAGACCTTACCTTATGAATTAGACCATATCTTGTAGTCTTAAGGTGTTAAAAAATGAGGTGGTCCGAGGATGATTCCTCGTTTTTAATCAAGTATTTAAGTAATATTTCTTCATACACATCCTTCTAATAGTATTAAACAATGATTAAATAAAAATTCAATTATCCTGTGTATACTGAGATGTTATTATGTGAATATCATAATCTAGTTCCACCTCCAATTCATTCAAATTGGAAAATAATTATTGTTCATGTGTTCGATGAACTACTGCCTCACGAACTGATATAATGTGTTTCACATCACACAATCTTAAGACTAGTTATAATGGTAGAAATAATGTTTAAAAAATATACTAATGAAATATGTATAATTATGAAAAAATAATATATCATTTATGTTTTTTCATTTCCACGAATGTAAAAATAGAAACGTCGTTCGTGCATATGTGTGAACTATCTACTCCACGAAGCAACAAGATTCATTTTTCAAAACCATATCAGATGAATAATATATAAAACTATATTTTAAGAAATAATATGATATATATATATATATGTTAGTGTGTGTGTGATATTATTATGAATCTATAATGTTAAAATGACATTATATTTCTTTCAATAATGATCATTGAAAAACCTGAAAGTGACTCGTGTATAATTATGACTTACAATTTCCATAAATGTCGTGTAGTTAATTTTTTAAATTCTTTTTTAATGGATGTTTGGAAAATAATAATTAATAAATAAAAAAATCCAATTTCATTAAAATTATTTTTTAGATGATGCACTAATGACTACTTCTTAATACAGACATTATACCATTGTCATTTTGGACTCATGTTTCAAATTTCGTCAAAACCTTCGATGTGAACTTTAATAATTATGTGATTTTTATAACTTGTTAATAAGTGATGTTATTGGAATAATAAATGTTAAAATTTTTATCATGAATGTAAAGAATTAACCTATAGTTATTATTATGGAATATATATATTTTTCAAGACAATTAATACTAATGGTAAGAGACTTCATCTCAATTTCCTTTCATTGAGGAATATTTTGATGTTATACACCCACCCAATATAATGTGTTGTATATAAAGCCCCATTGGAATTATAATATAATAAATTTATTTATTTTAAACGTATTTAATGTTTTTAAATGTAATTAATTTGTGGGGTATATTTTTTAAATGTTCAATGTGGTATGAGACACATTAAATGTTTAATTATTTAATTATCAAATCATTTTCTCCATATCAACATTTTTGATAATGTTATAGATAGGTATTTATATGTATATAAAAATGATTATAATGTAAATTTTATGTCTATAATAAATTTCTTTTAAATGTTTTTTGAAGGAAACTATTTACGTGTCTTATATGAAATATTTTGACTAATTATAAAAATTAATTTTCAATTCATAATTTACATGGTGATAGTGACTTTTCCATAATCATGAATAATATTTAATTTATATGTTCTTTTTCAAGATTAAATAATTAATTAAATAAAAATTATTTTATTTTATATGTTGGGTAGTTTGGTATTAGAAATTATTTTTCATTGAAAAGGGGTTTTTGGAGATAAAAATAGGGTTTTTAATGAAAATGGTAGTTATATACTTGAATGTGTTTTTATCATGAATTTGAAATAATTAAAAAAAATATTATTCATGGGATTGTCCTTTTAAATTATTAAAAAATGGTTTATCACCATTATAGAACAAGAGAGAGCCCGATATATCATATAAAAAGAGTTGATGCCCATTATAGCTTAGAAAAAAAAGTGATCTTGATATAACATACATGTAGGTGAGCCCCATTATAGCACCCAAATGCATTGGTTACCTAATATATGGAATTCAACCATATGGTTATTTCATTTTTAAGGATTCCTATAATATTAATATGGTAATGATGTCCCTATGAACCACTGTGTTTTTTTATGCTTGGTAATTATTTTTTTAGAAAAGGTTTCTAATGGGTTCTCATGTTTTCACTAGACTAATGAATGTATTTCATTAAGTCTCTCAACATGATTTTTTTACTCATTCCATGTTTTCAAATGTTTTTAATTATGTTTAAGGGTGATTATGGACAATTATGAAGACATGAGTAAAGTTATTAAGAAATTTCATGAAAAAAAACCTGTTTTATTTGAAAGGGTTTTCCCTTGTTGGAAAAAATAGGTACAAAGTATTAGTATAAACTTTTAATGTTTTAGTAGAATGTGTAAGAGTTTTTCTTAATTATATAAAACTCTAGAACTAAAACTTATTTTTAAGTAATGTAAATTATTATTTAAAAAATATATGTAATATTTTATTTTTATATCTAGGAACATTCACCTTGTCCCATTCCCCTATGCTACCATGTAAATTGAACAACACAAGAATTAATCCAAGGACTTGCAGACATAAAAAAAATATCGGGAACCCCCATGAAATTGATTCCCTAGAAAGGTGTGAAATAAATTGTATTGGCCATTGACATTGGTTTCCATATCAATTAGGAATATTAAATATAAAATGAGTTTTGTGCCAATAAAAATAATGTATTGGAAATAAATAAATATAATGTGATGAACTAGGATTCACCTAGATACCTAACCACTAATACCCTCTTCAGCCTAAGGTGGATGTCTCTAAACCCAAGAACATATAAAAATGTGTTAATTGGTGCACATGGTTCATTATTAACAGGGTATAAAGTGTAGATGAACCCTATGTTCATGGTTTGGATTGAATAACAAGCCCCTAGGAAATTAGTTAGAATTATCATAATATAATCATTAATAATAACATGTAATATATGAAAAAAAACCATTAAATTGTGTGTGGAAAACTAATAATTCCCATGTGGATCCAAAAATTAATACAATGTGTTACTATCGGAGCTCAAAAAATAAAAATTACAATAAATCATATCCTGGTAAATTTGAATAGTATTCCGTCATGTCACTCTCTTCATAGTGTAATAATCAACCTATGATCCCATATAATGTATCTCACATATCGAATTGAGTATCACTAGAGTTCTAGTATAAATATATTTCCAATTATCCCATCCATATTGAATTCCCTTTGTAATCAATGTCATTCATGGGTATAAATAATGTACATAGAGAGCCTGTAAAGGGAAAGTGAACTGTCTCCCCCAGAGCATCCATAAACTGAAACACCATGCATGGCATGCCCATCCACAATGTTCTTATATTTGGACCAATTTTTTCTCCTCTCTGGTAATTAAGTTAGATATATGGTCCTAGATCCCAATTCATCAAGCTATGATAGAATAAAATAAATAATAATCAAACTTTTCCATTCATTTTACAGAATCCAATATCTATGACAGAAGACTATAAACAAGAAACAAAGGAAAAAAGAATATGTTGTAAGGAAAAAATCAGAAGGAATATAGAATGATTCATGAATCATAGGGAATATTCTGTAATGTACAAATCATATTCCATGTTTCCTAATGCCTAAATCCTAATGAACATGAAATAAGTTGTAAAGTAGAAAACACACGGAACAATGAATAAAGAAAAAATTATATATCATAAATCATAAACCACAAATAATATGAAAAGGGCCTATGATATAGGGAAACTAAAAAGGTGCCAATCTCATTGCCATTTAATTACATAAATAATTTCAAATTTATCATAAGGGAAACCACATACCTAAATAGTGTTTTATGAATATTAGGTCATTGTTTTTAGAATTCAAAAAGGACGGTAACACCCATTTTAGTGGTACATGTTAAAGAGAACGAGAAACCATGTTTATTATCCACTTGCTAAGATCGTATTATGAATAGAGAACCATTTGTGTAAATTAATTAAACTACTAGGATGGGTCACTAGAAATTTCATGTACATGGAAATGTGACACAAAAAAATTAATGTTATGAATCATAATTAATGAAGTTATATCATCTACCTAACTCTTAGCATGAACCATATGTCCATTATAGAGATTAATTTGGTTCGGTTAAAGAGAAATAAACGGAATAAAAAATCTTCCTGAAAATAGGGTGAATTGTGTCATAGGAATATAGCACAAGAGTTGAGATAAATAACACATTAAATAAGAATGAAGAGTCTTATAAATACCTAATACTATCCAAATCACATGATGGTTCTCAAATAATAGAGTAGATGATAGGGATACCATCATGTAAGGGGATGAGTGGGTGAACATCCACATGGCAGGTGTTGTGTAACCACCCTTATATTTTTAGAATAATAATTTTTTCATTTCTATTAATAATTAGGGAATATGATAATATTTTACATTAAAGGGTATGCTTTTTTTGATAGCCTACTCAACATGCCACAATGGGTTTCTTTGAAATCATATATTGCAAACAACTTTGAGTTATAAAAAATAATATAATAATAGTATTATTTTATATTATAGTTAGGGCCTTGCCATTGTTTTGGAAGGAATGAACAGAAACAACCACAATATGATTATACATGTTTTTAACGTTTTTACATTTATACAATAAATTTTAGAGTCATAAAATAAGTGTAAATTTTATTTTAAGCATGAAATACTCTAATATTTTTTTATGGTTGTTTTACCACCTTTTTATGGAAAATCCTTTGTAAATTTAGTTTTTTACAACATTATATGTAATTTTTGAAAAATTATACTTTCTATAAAGAATATTAACTTCAAAATTTTCTTTGGATAATTTGTTTGCCAATTTTCTTATAAAGTTCATTTTTAATGAATAGTGAAAATATCACATTTTAATTCAAAACTGTATTTTAATCTAATTTATTATATATATAGATTGTAATTTTAATTGGGTTTAAAGTGTAATAGGATTATATTTTTACCATATAATCCAATTATGGTAATTTGATGTAATTTTACTTTTAAACTGGACATAAACACATGCCAATATTTTGATACTTTTTACATCTTAAAAACCTGCTTTTTTGATTTGGACTACAGGAATTAATTTTAAATTAATTACTTAAAATTATATGTTATGAATTTGGAAAAATAGAATCCATATTTATAATCTGAAGGTTCAAATTGTATATATAGGTACCTTTTACTTTTGCACATTATGAATAGAAACTTTAGTAATTATTTTATTTTCTATGGTTAAAGGGTAAATCATATAAATAAGGGCGAAACATAATATTATAATAATATTAAACTACCATAACACATGTCTTAATTCAATTAAATGCCATATGGATGACCGTGGAAATATTTTTTTCAATTTGGGGACCCCATGGAACTACATGGATGTGAAAATGACATTTTATAAGAATTAATTTAATGTAATGAAAAATGTAACATAAACATGTATATTTTGTTACAAAATTTTTTATTTTGTGTTATTTCAGTGACCCCTTCAAATAAAAATACTAATTATAAAGATACAAATATTTTCTACATAATGGTATTTTATTTATAAATTTTAGACATAAAATTAAAAATATATTTTTGACATAATGATGATGTAGTGATTACCTTATTAATGAATGATTTGAAAAAATGTGATTATAAATATGAAAATAAATTTATTTTAAAACTTTTAATGCCATAAAAAAATTGTATAGATGAGTATGACTTGTTATATTCTAATTAATGATGTTTTTTGGAATTAATCATGTTGTTATAGATTTTTAAAAATGTCATTATCTGAATTGTATAAAAATTTTCAAAAGTATTTAAAAAATGTACTATTTTAATAAATGTTATAACAATTCTAAAAATTTAATATTCTTCTAAACGAATTAGATAATTCTGATCATCTCATTTATTAACCACTTGAGGTTCAATTGGAATTTTATAGTAACTATATTAACTATATAGATTAAATATTCAAAAAGACACAATATTTGTTAAATTTGTTAACTAATGTTTAAATATAAAATATTGGGTTAAATTTGTGAACTAGACATGTATAAAACCTATTGGATAAGATTTTTTTACCCAAAATAATACTATATTTTAAATAATTTACCTTGGGACCTTTTAAAACCAAATATAATTTTATAATAAAATAATACATCAAAAAATTCTTAATGCGGCCCTTCTCCCTTTTATAAAAGGGTATCACCACTACCCATTTAATCACACCTCTCAAGATTCTTGGATCATAAAAACTCCAACCAAATAATATCCCAGTATCCCTCTCTTCCTTCAAGAAGACTTATTTTTGGAAGAAGGTAATTCAAGAAATCCTTTTGGCAGAAATCAAAGGGAGTTACAAATTTTAAGAGGTATCATATTCCCTAAATTATTTTTCCATTGTTTTAATTATTACCTCTATATTATATTATTATTCATTGATTACAAAAAAACAATAGTATCATAAATAAAATAGGATGTTTTATGAGATTTATTATAACTACACTTACACACATCTCCATCTAATGGATATTAACATTCTGTTTCTATGGACAACGGACTACTACCTCACGAAACGATGGTTGTTTAATTTTCCCATACCTCCCCTCATGGTGGCCATTATAATGACACTATACTTATATGTGATACATATTATATTTATAATTATTCTAGGTGTCTGTTTTTTATTTAAATCATACCATTATGCATTCTATATTGTGTAAATATGATAATTTAATTTGAGGAAGTGCGAACAACCTCCCATCATTATGATATTACTCGTTCATGCCACACATGTAACATATAAAGTACAGAGCTAATGAACTTATGTTACATATATAAAATTTGATATTATACTAGATTTATCATCTATATATGTATCATTTAGTTTTCATTCCATTAAATATGAAAAAATTAAACCAGCGTTCATGTGTACGTACGGCATACCATCTTCATGAATGGTGAATTTGATTTCTTATCTTCCAATGTTTTGTACTATTATATATATATATATATATAAGATATATATGGTATTTATATAATTAATATCCTTTAGTATATAAGGAAATTTTACTACATGAACAATTTTTAATTAACATAAGTTCATTTTTGACTCATGTACCGAATATCGGCAAAACGACGGATATTAACATAAATAATTATGTAATGTTTATAAATTGGTAATAAGTAGTATAAAATAAATAATAAAATTGGAAAATTATCTGAAGAAATTATAAATTTACTTAATTTTATTATTCGGGAAGAACAAGGAACAAATGTGACGAGTCGGAATCAAGGTAAGGGAAACATTAAACCTCATCTTTTAGTGAAAGACTTATTTTATGTTATGTGTTTTAATTTCAGTTTTTCTTATGTAAGGATAAGTTATTATATATCCTTAATTCATTACATTGTTTGTACAAGTGACTAGAGACCCTTTTTTATCCCGTCAACTCATTTTCTAAATTTTAATGTGACGTTGTAAGGCTGTCGAATTTTCGTAAGGGGTTTCTGATCTCACTTTTATTTCTTTAAGATTTTCATTATTCGACACTTTTTTATTATATTTGGTGTATTTTTACAACCCATTAACATATAATATCATTATTCTATTTATATTCATGGTATTCAGTGATTCACTTGATAATTATTAACTCAATTGATTACAATGTGGTAAAAGAACTTCTTTACCATATTTTCATTCTTCGGGAAAATATTATACTTCATTATTATGTCGTGCTATTACTATATAAGAGAGAAATTTTGATATCCTATCATTTATGAATGCTTTCTTTATGTGTATTTAGATTGAGTACACACAATCAATCTATTTTATTAACCAAATGTTATTTGTAAGGGTATTCATCTCAATATCCTATCATTAAAGAAGATTTTGATGTTATACACATCCTTCATTAATATGGTGTATAATTATAAAATTTTTCTCTTAAATTGGTTCAACAGTTTTCAAAAGAAATATTTTGTTTTAAAAAAAAGTTTACTAATCAGAAAATGGAATGTTTCATTTTAAACATACGCGGTGACAATGAACTTTCCTCATATGCGTGCATTATTTGATATTTGGCTTCCTTAACAAGACGTAATGATTTTAAAAATAAAATAAATACCATATAAAATTTTTATGTATTTCGGTTTTGAAAATGGGTATTAGAATAGATTTATTGTGTAAATATATTGAACTGATATCTTGAGCATTAAATGTAGAAATGTTATATTTCCATTATTCTTGTTAAATGTGTTATGATTATGTTATGGTTATTGGTAATTATTTACATATATGGGTGGTTATGTGAAAAATGAGGGTGGGTGATCCTGAGATAGCTCTCTAATTCATTGGGTAACATGATAGAGGTAAACGTTAATGTTTCTACTAAGAGATTTTGGGAATATACTTTGATGGGTATTCCAAACATAACATCCCATGTGGCTGTGAAGACTACAATGTTTGTATGTTATGTATGCCACAAGTAATGTTTCTGATTTAGGATTTCTGTGTTTCCTTAATAAATATTATGATTCCATAAGTAATGTTATTGAACACATGTTTTATGATTAAAAAGTATGGTTTCATTAACTTCCATGTATTGATGGATTAATATTTTCCTTCCCTATTTTATATCACTAACTGACCTTTTATACTAATACTAGGTTTTTAAAAAAACATAGGGTATAAGGAAAGGTAAGAGAAAAGAATAATTCCTGAATATTTATATCAAGAAAAGAATTCTGGATTTATTTTAAGGAGTTTTATTTTCTTCAAAAAAAAAGATAGAAAAGAATATTTTACATTATAATTTTTGAGATGTAATGTAATTTTTATGGCTTAATTCCCTAAAAATCATAACCCAAAAAGATCCTCAATAAAAATTATTGACTTAACTCAATATTATGTAATGTTTAAAGGTAGGGACTTATCAATGGTATCATATGCCTATTTAGATAACATTAGAGGTTGGGGTGTTATCTGGGTATAGGTAAAAGATCCCATATAACTAAGAGGGATATTATCATATGGAATCTTTTAGACGGTTATGGTAAAATAGTTTTTCTAGACAAAAACCTCAAAAATTGAAATATATGAAGGTTGATTTATTAGATAAATATAAACATTTTTATGTTTTCTTTACCCTATGGAGATTATATTTTTAATTATAATATTTTTTATATGTGTTAAATATATTTAAAAGATTAATGATCATTTATCAATATGGCAGGAAAGAGATCTGTCACAAACTTATTATCTCTCATAGAAGATTTAATCATCACTATTATGGAAAAAGAATTTTTGGATGATTTGGATAGCTTCTTGAGTATTCAAATCACCTACACGAAATTTATTGAGTTATCCAACACCTATTACTTTATAAAATAATTTTATGTTTCATGGTAACTATTCCATATGATCTTAAAATCTAATCTTTTAGAACTCCATCAAAAAGTGAAATTATAGATTTGGAGAAAACATTTACTTTTTGAAATATTGAAAACATCAAGAAAGGGAAAGGGAACGTCTTGAAGATCCCGATATCTCAATTCATGGTATGATTTATTTTCTTATCCATAAATAATGAGGCATCTTTGGAATGATAATTATAAATAATGAGGATATTCGATCTATATAAATGAAGTATTAAGAAACATTGTGTTAATGCATAGTAATTGGATTATGAAGAGTGTTTAATGAGTAATAAGACTCAATAAAAAGGATTCAAGAGTTATGGTTGGGTGTAGGATGATGAAATGTTTAATCATATTAATGATATTTTGATGATGGGATTACTTTGGATTTTTTTTAATATGTGTAATCATGATGAATGATATGTGAAAATGCCATTCAAAAAAGAATAACCTTTTTTCTGTGGACATAAGGGATAACCTTAAGGGTTCATATGATCTTTGTTTTTGAGATGATAAGGCCTATTACATTTTGGGATGAAAAATTAAATGTATTAGATAACCATTGAGAATATAAACATTGATTGTA
This sequence comes from Viscum album, assembly GCA_963277665.1. Taxonomy (NCBI): domain Eukaryota; kingdom Viridiplantae; phylum Streptophyta; class Magnoliopsida; order Santalales; family Viscaceae; genus Viscum; species Viscum album. The sequence continues at coordinate 630,041,005 of OY728138.1, read as the reverse complement.
ATTTTTGGGGAAATTATCTTGTTTTTTACAATTTTAAAATAATGGTATGGTTTTAGAAAAAATACAACCCGTAGGATGGGTGACAACCTATCGCGTATAGAAGGTCCGCAATAACCGAAACCACAGCTTAAGGGTGATAAGGGTGCATCACCTTCCACTAGCCTACTCGAAGTCCCTAGTTATAATGACTTATTCTTTTTAGTTAAATGATTTTATGAATGAAGAGTAGGTTTATATTGGCACTTATGTTTTATCAAATGAATAAAATTAGTTTCGAAAAATTATTTGGTTATTAAGTGAATAACGATATTTTGGAGGATGTTCTCTCTTTTGGGAACACTATATGCCTAAGTGAAATAGAATACAATGGGATTTAATTTGGGGAGTAATAGTTAACATATTATTTTGGAAGAACCAATTTTCTATTGTAGACATATGTCTATTTGGATTATTTATTGAAATGATTAAGCTATCATAGATAATTTTTTATTAGGTTAATTACTTTTCTATATGAGGAATTAAGATTAGTCTATGTTATTTGGAGATAAATGTTAATATTTATTATGGAATACTATTTGATAAAATCATTCTGAATTTTGGGTTTCAATATTACTTGGGTTATTTTGATTAATTTTATGGACAATTGTGCATTGAATTGTATTTGTTGAATTTTGGGAATTGTTTGATAAATTTTAGAAATTAAGAGTAATATTTATTTTTATAAAGGATTTTTCTTTTTTGGGGATTATCTGATCTCTTATTAACCATTTTGGTATTGGTTAATGTATAAAGAAAGGGGAAATATATAGATTATTTTATATGGATTATGTTATTATGTAAAAGTTGATTCTAAGGCTTCAGGTGTGGCCATGTAATCTAGAATACTAATCGTTTAGAGAAAAGTTAATTTTGTGGAAAAAAATTATTAAAGGATGAAACTATAATTGAAAATTAAGTATATTTCCTTATATTCTTAGTAAATATAATAAATAAATTAAACAAATTTATGAAAAGTAACTTCAAACAAAAAATGTTGTCTGTTTAATTTTCTTATTGGGGAAACAAATACCTTTTAACATTTCAAAATTTTGTGTTATTTTGGTGGTTAACATTCTCCAGATCATGTTTTATATCACTCTCCATCAAAACATGATTGTTATTTTCTCTTTCATATCCATGTTTTACTACATGGAATCCTAGTATGGGTTATCTTGGGTGACCATTATAATTCTATTTCCTTATTTTTATGTGATAGTTTTATTGACTCTTTCTACGATGCGTGACATTCAATGATGTTTCCAAGCACAATTTTAAAATTGTTAGGACTCAATTTCTAAAAAGGGCGGAAGGATGTAACAAACTAGGTATTTATAATATAATACATTTTTTCATTTTTATTAATATTTATGTATAAGATATTATTTTTACATTAAATATGATTCTTTTTTTGATAGTGTACTCAACACACAAAAATGATTTTATTTGAAATCTTATGTTGCACACAACATTGAGCTATACAAAAATAATAAAATAAAAATTTTATTATTATAAATTGTAGTTTGCGACTAGCCGTTTTGTTGGATTTAATGAGAAATACTATCTAAAATATAATTTGACATGTTTTTTAGATATATTTACAATTATCCAAGAAATTTTAGAGCTTTAAAATAATAGTGATTTTTATTTTAAGCCAGAAATACTCAAATATTTGTAAAAGATCATTTTACCACCTTTTGATAGAGAACACTTTTTTATATATTTTTGACAACATTATGTGTTTTATTTGAAAATATAAACTTTTTTCTTTAGAGAAGGTACCTCAAAATTTATATTAGAAATTTTTTTAGGAAATTTTTTGATAATGTTAATTTTTTTAATAAATAGTGGAAAATTCCAAATTTCAAGTCAATACAGCCTTTTCATATTATTTATTTATATGGATTTATTTTTATTTTAAATAGAATTCAAGTTTTATGAGATAAAATTTTTATAATTTAATCTTATTTTGGTCATTGGTATTAATTTCACATTTAAATTGGATGAAAGACATGTCAATCGTTCGATAGTTATTATTTCTTAAAAACTCGCCTTTTGGTGTAGACTATGGGGATTAAATTTAAATTAATTACATAAATATATGTGTTTTTAATTTGGAAAAATGGATTCCATATTTTATATCTGGAATTCCAAATTGAGTAAATATGTATATTTTATTTTTAGACATTATAAATAATAAAATCAGTAATTATTTTATTTACCATGGTTAAAGTGTAAATCTCCAAAATAATTGTGAAAAATTATATTATAATAATATTAAACTACCATAACACATGTTTGAATCCTATTGGATTAGATATGTTCGACTATGGTGATCCTTGGTCAATTATGGGACCCCATGGAGAAAATTGGATGTGAAAATGTCTTTTTATAAGAATTAATTTAAAGTAAAGTAAAATGTAATATAAACATGTATCTTTGTATAAAATAATTTTTATATAGGATTATATAAGTGATCTATTTGATTGTAAATAGTTATTATAAATCTAATAATATTTCCTATATCATGATATTTTATTTTTAATTTTAGTCATCAAATAATTTTATATATTTATGACACAATGATGATGTAGTGATTAACTTATTAATGAATGATTTAAATAAATGAGATTATAAATATTAAAATAAATTTATTTGAAAACTTTTTACTTATATCCACAAATTTTATGGATGATTATTACTTGTTATATTTGAAATAATGAAGTTTTTTTCAAAATAATAATGTTGTTATGAATTAAAAGAAAGATATGATATGAATAGTATAATAATTGACCTAAATGAATTTTTAAAACAAATAATATTCTAATAAAAGATATAATTCTTTAGAAAATCCAATATTTGTCTAAATGACATATATAATATAGAAAATTTCTTTAATGAACCAATTTCTATTCTATTGGATGTTTATAGTAACAATAGTAAAAATATGGTATGAATATACTAGAAGACATGGTAAGAGTTAAATTTGTTAACTAGGGGTTAAAGCTAAAAGATAGGGTTAAATATGTGACCTATAATTCTCTAAAACATATTGGTTTAGAGGTTTTAGAACCAAAAAAATTTTATATATGAAATAAATGACATTCAGACCTTGTGAAAACAGAAATCATTTAATAATAAAATAATACTACAAAATATTCCCAAAGTGCCCCTCCTCCCTCTTATAGAAGGGAATCACACCTACCAAATTAGTCAAACCACTCAGGCCCCTTGGATAACACAAAAACTTCCCAAATAGGATCCCAAAATCCCTCTCTTCCTCTTATAATAATTTCCTTTTGATGTAGGCAATTAAAAAAGGCCTTTTCTTTCAAATCTAAGGGAGTTACACATTTTATGATGTAGCATCTTTTATAATGGTCATTTCCATTATTTTACTTCTTCACTCTCTATTATGTTATTATTCATTGATTACATAACAAAAATAGTATCCTCAATATAATAGGATGTTTTTATGATAAGGATTAGAACTAAAATTACACACACCTCCATATAATGGATATGAATATACTGTTTCTAGGGATAACAAACTATTGCCACACGAAATGATGATTGTAAAATTTTCCCCTACCACCTCTCATGGTGGCCATTATGATGACACTATATTTATATATTATATTTATTATATTTATTATTTCTATTTTCTTATTGTTTTTATTTAAATCATATCTTTATACTTTCCATAATGTGTAAATATGATAATTTTATTTGAGGAAGTGCGGAGTACCGCCCCTTCAAAGTGATATGACTCGTTCAAGCCATAAAATGAATGTAAAAAGGATGGGGTTACTGATTTTATTTAATGTACATAAATTATTATATTATACTATAACTATAATATACATATATCTCATTTATTTTTCATTATTTTAAATATGAAAAAATGAAAGTAGCATCCATTTTTCTCCTATAATCTTACATTCTGAATTTCTAAAGGGACGATGTTGGGCTATGAAATTTTCGTAAGTTGTTTCTCATCTCACTTTTATTTCCATGATATGTACACTATTAAAGACTTATTTATTTCATGTGGTGTATGTGTACTACCATTCGATATGTAATACTAAAATTATAGTTATATTCATTTAATACAGGGAATCACTTGAAAATTATTAAATCAGATGTTTTTAATGTTGTAAGGAACTTCTTAACCCAATTTCCATTCTTTCATATAATCTTTTACTTATTTATTATGTTGTGATATGATTATATGACAAATTAATTAAGATATACTATAATTTATTTAGACATTATTTATGTGAATTTATATTGAATACACATAATCAATCTATTTTATTAAAAAAGAACTTTGTAAGGGATGTTGTACCAATATTCATTCATTGAGGAATATTTTGATGTTATTAACCACCTTCTTTTATAGAGTGTATAATAATATCATTTTACTTATAATTTCATTAATTGTTTTTGAAAAGAAATATTTTGTTTTACGAAGAATTTTTCTAAATGAAAAAGTGAATGTTTATGTTTTAACATACGCAGGGACAATGACCTTGCTGCCACCATGAGAATTATTTTATATTAGGATTCCTTAAGAAGATGTAATTTTTTTAAAAAGAAAATATATACCATATAACCTTTTTAAATATGTGGGTGTTGAAATATATTTTATAATGTGTTTATTGTGTTAATATATTGAACTAATATCTGGTCGTTGCAATGGGGAACATTTATCATTACATTGTGATTGTTTTAGGTGTTATGATTATGTTATTTTTATTGGGAATTATTCCCATATACGGATGGTTTCGTTTTAAAATAAGGGTGGGTGACCCTGAGATAGATCTCCAATGCATTGGGAAATGTGATAGAGGTATATATTAATTTTTATCCTAAGAGATTTTGGTAATATTCATTGATTGGTGTTCTAAATGTAACTCCATATGTAGCTCCGGAAGCTGAAATATAAGTATGTTATAGATGCCACAAGTTACCTTTATGATTTATATTTTTTGGGTGTTATTCCTAATTATTATTATTTCATGAGGTATGTTAAAGAACATATGTTTTATTATTGAAACTTATAGTTTCATAGATTTTTACGTATTGATGAACTAATGTTTTCCACCTTTTTTTATATCCCTTCCGGAGATTTTTTCACATTCCATGTTTTTGAAATGCTTTTCACAGGGTATAAGTAAGGGTTAGAGAAATGACAACATAATGAATATTTATATCAAGAAAATAAAAATAAATTATTTTAAGGTGTTTTTTATTTTAAAAAAATGGATTGAGAAAAAGTGTCTACCTTATAATTTTTGAGATGTAATGTAATAATTATGTCAAAATTATCTAAAACTCTAAACCTGAAAAGATCCTCAATGTGAATTCTTATCTTAACTTTAGGTTATGTAATGTTTAATGCTAGGGCCTTATATGTTTTGTGTGAGTGAGGGGTAAACTACATGATTAAGAATAAATAATGATGGATAATTTTTTTGTAACTTATATACAATTTAAAGTAGTTTGTGATTTTTGCCTCATAGTTGTCAAAATAATTCTCCAACAATTCTTATTCCACTTCTTAAAGATGGGGTCACTTATAGTTCTTGCATAGAGTTTTATAATCCATTAATAAAATGTGAATACATCATCTTTTATAGATCTACAGCAAAGAGCATAATCAAGAGTATCATCTTGCATGGTTAGACCAAAACGTAAATCTCATATAGGTCCACTCGATCAGTTGTGATTTTAATCCTATGGGACATAACATGAAAAAATACTCATGGGACTTTGTTATCCTTCTCATAATTTTATATTTCAGGTCCTGATGCTCTCAAAACTTGATAGAATACATAAGAGACCAATCATACCATTATCGAAGCCTAAAAAACACTTTGAGTGTGTCAAATATAAGATTTTACTTAAGATGATCTATAAAAATAATGTCCCATCCATGAAACAATAAAATTCATAATACATTGGAATTATATCTAGTCTAAAAACATGAGATTTTATATATTAAAATTTTAGGCTTTCATGGATCTTTTTCTCTGATAAGTTTATGTACAATTGAATATAATATAATAATATTTATGACATTAATAGAGTTTGTATCTTTCTATGGATGTTATTTAACTAATTTATATTAAATTTATATTAATATTTACATATATATATAAAATTTATTGTTTTATTAATTTCCCATTATCTATTCATATCAATTATTTCAATGATATATTTTATTATATAATTGGTAATGGTCATGCTGATTATTTTCATGTTGATTGGTTCATATGTAAAAATGAATTTTGTAATACTATATTGTTCAAATGGGTTGTTGTACCGTTATCTATAGAAAAACAATCAAGAATTTATTATATATTTAGTTAATTAAATAAAATTTTGTTACCATTCATACAATCTGTTCAAGGAAAATGAATCATATCGCATTGTGGTGGTGGTAATTTTCACACACTCAGGAACAATTTTATCATTTTAACATGGATTTAATAATATGAAAGTAAATGATATATAATACTTCCATAACATTAGTTATTTCATTAATATCTTATATATTTCTTTAATCCATCATAATTACCATCTATGAATCAGTGTGATGAAAAATAAAATACATTATTTCTTGGAGGTGGTAGGTCAAACGTAATGATGAATAATGTTTTTGATCTCCATAATATGGAAAATAAGACAAAAAAACTTTTTACATGATAAAACTAAAACCAAGTTAAATGAAACACACATATTTTATTATATTAGATTGGTTGGCATTGAGTTAATGGTGGAATGAGATGAAAAATAAAAACGCTCGCTTCAATTGATTACCACCCTTTAGAAGAACAGACATTGATATGTTATCAAGGACCGTACAGATGCAATTTTAAGAAGGTGAAAATATATATGATGAAAATAAGTAAGGGAAGAAGATACTTTAGTATGGATTTCATGAATGATTTTTATTAAGGTGGTGTGAATATTAGAATAATGTGAGAGTCTATTTATAGTGTAGGACAAGACACCCATAGAATTACAAAATAGATTTAAATATATTAAATTATTATTCTTTTGAAAGTGGAGCCAATATTCCAATCACCAAAATATAAATAGTATTTAGAGGATATTATTTTCAATAATAAACTTTTATATAGTTTTTTGTGGAATTATATACCTTATCTTTTGGTTTAACCTCTTCATTAATCAAAATTTAAAAAATAGGTTTTAAAAAATTTAATACTAGATGGTTATAAACTTATTTTTAATGAGAAAATTAGATCTTAAATTGTCAATTAAGAAATTTTATGGTTATATACCTTCCCTTTATTATCTTTTTATATATCAATACTTTTTAAATCATTTAATAATGTATTATTTAACTCATTTTTAAAATCTGTTGGCATATTTTTACATTAATGACATTAATGATACAATGAAATTAGAATATAAAAAATTTAAAAATAAATTATAAAATATTATTATCCGTATAATTCATTTTATGTTAAAATATATAACAAAATAAATACTTATGATGTTTTTGAAATCATTTACATTTTTTTCTATTTCATATATGTGTACTGTGTTAGCATTTTGTATGAATTTTGCGATATTATAAATAACCATATTGGTAATTAAATTTTATCATAAACAATAAATAATTATTTTTTAAATAATGATTTATATTTCTTAAATATGTATATTTAGTCACATATATGTGACGACAACTAATATAACATGTTATTTTGACTTTTTTTTTCACCCATTCCACAAGAATTTACATAAATTTCTTGTCATATAACAACTGAATTCGTAAATATGGATCAATTTAATCCCATTAATAGAATAATAATCTCTAAAATCAATAATATAAATATTTTTTATTAGATATGTTTTTCTATAAAGAAAATATGAATTATCATATGTTGTGCAAGCACGACAACAACACAAATAATAATTTTTATATTAATCATGAAAAAATTATAATTTATACATTTGGAAATATTTTATTATGATTTTTGTATTTCATTTTCATATATGAGTCATTCAACAGGTTAAATAAATTTTTATATCATATTTCAATCTTGGGAATATCCTAAAATATACCACATATCGGAATTAATGAATTTTTTTACAATTCCCCAAAAACGAATATTCATTAAAAATTAATCAAAATATTCATCTACTGAAATAAATATAAGAGTTCATATCCAAAAAAATATCAATTTATTAAAACTTAATTTTTGAAGGTGGATCAAATTAATTTTAATATTATCCAAAAAAACTCTATGTGAAACTATTTTTGAGAGAAAATATATTTTAATGTATAAAAATATATTATACCAAATTAAACAAAATGTTGACTAAAATGAAAATAATTATTTATATTTTTATTATTAAACTTACTGATGAATATTTTAAAACAAATAAAAATAATATATTCCTTCATTTATACTTCAAAATATAAGATTATTTCTTTCGAAAATTATAATTTTTCATTAGCCACTGAAAATATAATATTTTCAAAAAAATACCCAAGTATAATCCTAATTTAATTTTGATATAATATATTAATAAATGTAAATTTCTTATAAAATAATGTTAATAAAATTAATGGATATATATTTTAATATTCACTCACAAAAATAAAAAAACTATTTTTGAAGATAGCATATTTTTACCCTTAAAATCAATTTACTAATATTTTACTACTTATTTCCTATGAAATAATGAAATAATTTTTATTTATTATGAAAAAAAATTATATATATTCCATAATTTTGTTTCCCCTATTAATACCCACAAATTAATAGGCAATGTAATAAATATCTTATTTAAAATAATATTAATTAATGGTTCGTTTAGGCTTGGTGTGGCTTATCGAACACGCTATCGAACAAAATATTCATTTAAAATTATACGTAGTTACATTTTGGGTTTATAATTAATAAATAAATATACATTTATAATATAATCATGTACAAATAAAATGGCATCATTTATCCACCTTATTAACATTATATAATCCAAGATAATTCCTTTTATTTGAATAAAACATAAATTTGGATTCAAAATTTCAAATATTGGATTATAAAATCAACATAATTATTTAAATTCTATTATTTTATTCCATAAATAAATTTTATGTCGATAAAGACATGATATATATATTTATAAATAGTTTTGTAGTATATTTTATATAATTAACACTTAGTTTAACCCTTATTACCTCATCATTAATTTAATATGGTAACTTCATTTATACCATGATAATTTATTTATCTGACAAAAAAATGAAATTATATATATATAAAATTATGGAACATATAACTGTAAATATTTATTCAATTTTAATATTTATATTTAGATTATGTACTGAATAAATAACAAAAAAATATTTAAAAATGCATTTTTATACCCTAAAAATTAATTCACAACAAAATAATGTATACAAATGTTCTCTATGAAATTTATTGATTTACGAATAAATAATAAGTTTTCCATTACATTTTAATGAAGATTAAATTGATTGTAATTTTATGAATAAAATAATAATGGTAATTGATTAAATTATTTTTTTATGAGAACAAACTATAACTTAGGTTAAATAAATCCATGCATGGGCTTCCAACATCAATATAACAATTTCAAATTATTTATTTTATTCCATAAAAATGTACTTGGTTGATCCTCGAAGTAATATATTTTAAATTAATTCTTATGTCATAATTATGTCAAAAAATTTATAATATTTTTAAAATTGATATTTTTTCACTATTAACCGAAAAATAAATTATTTTGTATAAATATATTAAAAATAAACTCCTGAATAAGTCAACCTTATAAAATTAAAAAGATATTTATTTTATAAAATTTAATATATAATATTTTGTCATTTTAATTTTATATATAACCATGGACTATTTCATTAATAATTATTTTTGCTGTTGCTTTTGCAGGGGCATGGATTCCATGCGCATTACAGTAACATGGATGGCTGCATTGTACCACAAATTACCTACTCCCAATGTTGGGAGGAATTCATCCCTTTATTATTATTTTCCTCCCCTTGATCAAAATGAGATTATTGGACGTCGGTTCTCCTCCCATGGACTTCTCCTTGGATTTCATTTCATAGTATGGGTCTCCCACATAGATTAAGACACGGTTCAGGAAAATCATTCTCAGGGACATCTTCTTATGGATGCTAGTAAATTATGTTGCATCTATCTAGACATTACAGGGACTCTAGAGAGGGAAGTAACCTTTAGATAGTTTATTGGTCATGTTGGGCATCATTCTGGCATGTTTGGATGTTAGAACAATGGTCACATGTATTCATCCTCCTAATAGGGATTCTCAATGTTAGTATTGAGTTATCTTATATGATAGGAATGTATTGTATTGTTTTCCTCAGGTATCCTATGTTTAACATGATTTAGGCTGTGAGACTAACATCTTGTGGAGACGAAGAAAGGAAGATCAGAACACATGATGGAGGCGGATCTGAGAGGGGTTTCACTAGGATAGATTACCTTGATGTTTTATATGATGGATGTGTCAAAACACTTATAGAGCAGGAACATGGATAGAAGGTCCCGTAAAGAAAATGTTTCACACCGTGAATTCTTATATAGACACTACTGAGGGTGGACCATATAAGTGCACCACATGGAGGGAGGCAGTAAGATTTTTCTTTGGGTGTTATTGAACATCATTGGTGAATCCTTCATACCTTGTTTATAAGATAGTGATAGAAAATCACGTAGTTCGATCGATGGAGTGGGGGAAATGTGTGGTAACTTGCCTTCACACTAGGATTTCACTAGGTTGGTTTGTGTGGGCCATATGCATGGGAGCCGCCTATATGCCCATAGGAGTAGTGATGATGGATGGGTCTTACATATTGAAACAACATATATAGATGGAATTATTTCTCTATTATGCGGAGTCCCATTTAAAATTAGGATGTAATATGGGTAGATTGGATGGATTAGATGTATGTGGATGATTTTATGGGGGTGTTGGTATTGAGCATCATAAAGGTCTCCTACACATCCCATCATGTTTAGAATCAACTTCTTCATAATTTTAAAAGGGGAATTAGTGATTTCCCTGATGTAGGTGGACCAATGTAAGTAGAGAATATGGTTAGGGTTTATATATAAAAGCTTCCCATGGAGCGTGATTGTGTCTTACACCCAAGGAGTAATTATGGTGGTTGGGACATATCAGGCCTTAAATGTAGGAATGGCCTTGATGGAGATGAATACTAGGGCTTACTCATGTGGGATTCTCATTGTGTTTGGATGGATTTCAAATTCAATTATAACCTCTAGTCTGATGTGATTCCTTCCCGATGTGAGAAATAAGATAAATTAGTCTACTTGATCCTAATGTTAGAAAATAACCATCAATGAGAGTTTTTGAGTGGATAAAAATTGTGACCCTCCAAAGATAATCTCATTCCATGTGAGATGGATCTAATTAAATGTGAGTAAGATATCACTCCCATTGATATGAGTGGGAATGGAAAATGCATGAGGCTGGGCCCCCATGATCATTAAAAGAGGTGAGGATATAGTTTAACATCACATGATGAGGACGATGGTACTACGAAACTCTATGTAATCTAGCAATGATGGAGGGTACTCACTCCCAACCCCATTGGCATAAATAAAATATTCTCATAAACCCTTGGGAAAGGGAAGGCATCACCAATTCTAAGAGGAATGTTTGCGGATGAGTGGTCATTAGTTGGGTCCACATTATCACAAATATAGAGAAAATAAAAATCAATTAGCATACATATGATGAAAATCATGATGAAAAAAACCGCAATAAGGGACACCTCACTTGGACAAAAAAATCACTATGTCCAATCCTGGAGTGTCCATAAAGGATTCCCTAGCAAGATATGTGATATTCATTCATGATGGGCTCAAACATTATGATTTTTTGTAATGGTAACCCATGGAGCTAGATTGAAGGTGTGTATAAAAGATATGAGAGTTGTGCACAAAGGGAGGGGATGAATGCATGATTGGGGTGCATAAAATTGTAGGAAGTGTGTATAATTATGACCTTTTACACAGTCTTTCCTCATGTATCAATGAAACTGGTGAGGGTCAAACCACTAGGGTCCCACTTGAAGAAGGACCCCTAGGGAACATGTCACACCATATCCTATACCTTGTGGGGTTCAAGGACTACAAACTATCATAGAAGTGGAGTCTTACATGAAGGAAAGTGTTTGATCTACCTTCAGATCATCACACTAGAAAAGGGATGTTCCATTCAGTATAGAGGAAGAATATTGAGCTTTGACACAAATGATTTTCATTGTACAGAAGGTGTTCTTCCCTTGAGGGCTACAAAAAGTTCACAATGTCCTGCTTGACATCATATTAGGAGCATAATAGCCTTACCTATGGCACCATACATAGTTCACAAACACAAATTCTTGTACTTTTCTTTTTTCAAGGATTATTCATGCCTCCATGGAACTAGAGATACATATGTTGCATTAGGTATGCAAGTTCCTTCCATGTAGATTTCGATCATGGACACCCACCTTATATCTTGTGCACATCTGCCTTGGGGTTCTCAAAATATTTACTTGAATTGAATAGTGCATTACATTTACCCATAGATGAACATTATGGTATGTTTTGGAATTCATAAAAAAATCCCCCCCCCCCGTCAAAATCTGGTCCAAAAGAGGACTTGGTGATTAGGTTTTTAGGGAAACATCAAAGAGAGGTTTTCATTGATGGAGGTTCATGAAAAATTCACTCTATGGCGTATAGGGTTTGTTGCATGTGCACAAAACACTCTGTCTGCGCCTATAACTTTGAATTGGCATGGGGATGTATAGTTCATTGACCTTTTTGTGAGATAATCCAACTACTTTCTCATGTTTCAGTTCTAATCTTATGTGAGAAAAACCTAGATTCATCCATATGAATCCAATTATCGTACATGCATGAATCATTGAGTCATCCATGAATCCCGTATAATATTACATTTTTATGCCACAATCATTCTATCTTAATCGAAAACCCGTTAAAACTTTCCTAAAATGGATGATCATTGAACTGTATATGAGTTTGAAACTTCCATTTCCTCATGGAGAGATGATTCAAAGAAGAACCCAGTAATACTACATGTCTGGAAAGTGGTATCAAATAATATAATTCTATTGGTCATGAAGATGTGGCTACATAAAGATTACCATCTCACTGATAGTCTTTCGTTATAGAATTTTAGGTTTTTAGATGATGCATCAATCATGGTATTCGAAACTGATTCCCCATGATCATGGTTCACGCATGAAGATAGCCTCTATAAATAAAAAAACGTTCATGGAAATAACGCTAGAGATCATTAGGAAAGGGTAGCGTATATCCTAAATTCAAATACTATGAAAATAATTGTAGATGGTCTAATGGATAAGGAGTACCCCTCACACTATACAATCACCTTCTAGAGAAGCACGAGGGAAGATATTCTGGTCTGTCAAAAAGACGGTGACCTAAGGTCCAAGGACAACTTTACAATTGATTGGTCATGAAAATTCTGGGTACACTACACAAAGATGATTTTAGGAAGGAGTTACACCTTATAATACAATATAAGGTAGTTAGGACAATGAAATTCCCTATCTATCATTAACAAGAGCTAGCCCCAGAGCTGTCCAGTCGATGGTTTCTAGACACATACACATTCCACCATCACAATAGGAAGGTTCACATTAGTCTATGGTACATTCTTTTCATCAATGTGATTTCTCTGAAGGGAATCTAGTACAATGAATTACTTTCACCAAAGAATACCAAGGAGGATATTTATATAAGACCCATTATAACATAAAATCTCATAAATGCAGTGAAGGAGAAGTTAAAGATCAAAAATATCCATAAGTACATCATGTTACAAGCATGGTTAAATATGTTCTTTATGAATAAAAAAAATGAGAGGATGTTAGGTCAAATGAAGTAATTCTAGGTGGCATCATAGAGTATGAATTCTAGATCATATTGGGTGATCATGAAGGCAGGATAATTTCTTCCATGTTGGTATAACATGGTTGATGAATCGAACCTGACGATATGCTACACAACCTTTATTGAAACCTTCCTAAGAGGGTGGTAGCTACCAGTGAGATATACAAATATGGGGATTCATCAAGGGACACTATTGATTGATGGGATTCTGGATTCCGATAACAGGGTTAACCAAGGAGTTTTTATAATGGAAAGGTTGTAGAATATCTGATAATAATCTGAACTGGAAGCCCACCTAAGTGAATTTGTAGGCCATTATAGATCATACATGGTTGGATCAGAACACATATATAGGGAAATTAATCTCCAAACACTATCATCCCCCAAGTACTTGTTTTTGGCTATCCCTACTAAACATAGTTGGGGTATAACCAGTGATGCTAGATTATATAGTTATCAAAAACCAAACTGGAAACCATGAAAATATCATCTTCCATCTCTTCTGTTCTCCATTCAGTCTAATGGTGGATGACCTATGAGGTTCACTAGAGTAGATAGAATACATATAGATCACAATTCAGGGTATTCTAGTGGAATTGATAAATTTAAAGGTTTTTTCTTAGTCGTACATTCTATCCCTCTTCACCAGATAGTTTTGATTCCTTTAGTAGGTGTCAAATAAAATGAATAATTAGGTTCAAGACGATTAAAACCCCTATATCCTTCACTAATTGAGCATAATTCTAATTATTATGGGTTTCAATGATACCATCATTCTATTGCATACTAATTTTGATGTTTTCGTATGTATGGATTAATCAAAAAACTGGGTGGCAGTATATTCCAAAGAAATATTGTGCAAGATTTTTTAACTGTTCAAACCAATACTCATAGATTCTAAGAAATAGGGAGGAGGACCTATTACATCTGAAGAGTCAAGATAGATATCAAAGGTATCACAAGTTAGTGGCAGAGTGGTGGGGGACATCACATGTTTTTTCCTCACCTCTATTTTCTAATCGGAGGTAATCCCGAAGGCAACCTCATGGCCAATGAAATATTCCACTATGATGAATATGAGATGTATTATTCGACCATCCACTGATTCTATCTCCCCTTCATGTTGGTTAGTCAAGATAACACTATGAAAATAAATATATCCAGAAGACTTGGCATGGAAAATATTGTGGGATGGGGTCATGCTACCAGAAATATGGCTCATCTGGGTTGCAAACATGGTGGACATTCATCGGAAGTCTGCATACCTTAAGGTCAAAAATATCTATGTGTGAGAACGGGGGAAATTTAGATAACTAAATTTCCTAATTAATGTTATGCACGTTAAATAACATAATTTCAATGAAATTCTACCAGAGGATGACACCAATGTAGAAGAAGAAGTAGTAGTAGTGGTAGTAGTAGTAGTAGTGTAAAATAAAAGAGAGAAAAATGATAAGTTAGAAGAATAATATGAAGATGGTGAAGAATAATTTGAAGAAGATGATGAGGAATAATATCTTGGTGGTGGGGGATCCTAGTGGAGAACATCACATCAAGGGAGTCCCTAGGAGAGTGGTGATAATTTGGGCTCTGACAAGGGGATCACAATGTTTCACTCAGTAAGTCTTAAATTACAACCATTTGGTCATTTCCCCTTCAAAAAATGGATCTAATAATTAAAACACATCTTGTATAGGATAACATTAACACTGAAAAAGGAGCCCCACTATAGTGGGTGAGAACAAGAAAATGGTAGTTGAGGGATGTGTTCCTGGGCTTACACTCAATGCTAAGTCTCGGGATGAGAGGGTTGTGGCCAAGGCAACTAGTGGTGGGACAACTGAGGGAGGGAGACTGACCACCTCAATATCCCAAGCCATTCCAGATCTACATGGGGAGACACATCCTAGAAAACCTATGGAAGAATCCAATCCTGTGGAGGTGATTTACACATGAAGACTTTCTATTGAAATCCCTCCTCCCTATGGTAAGAATAGGTATTTTAAAATCCATTCATGGTCAGGTCTCACATATCATTTCCTCAAAATTATTTCCAATTTATTACTGTCAATGAATGAACACAATTGGGGGAATCAGTTCCAATCACTGATTTAACAAGCACTGAAGGTACTATTGTGGATGATGTTCATATAGTGACTCATGAACTTGATATGGTTATTCCCAAATCTTGTATGTCTCTTCCATCACAGACCCATACATATCACTTTAGGATCTGGTTGAATGAGATTTCTATCCCATGATGTTCATAGAAGACTACAGGATAAAAAAATCGAGGTTTTGGGGACATTAATGGGATCCCATATGATGACATTCTTGTACATGAGGAGATATTTTTCTATGAATATATTGTATCAACAATTGATGAGAAAGTGGTTTTGACTTTTAATGATTCCACTCGATGGGTAAAGCATGATGCATATGTCAATGAAATAGGTGCAGATGATAACTCTTATAATCTGGAACATATTACCTTAGAGAGGGGCATAGAGGAAGATTCTAATACTGGACTTCTGGATGCTTTTCTAGAATATGAACATGTGGATCTTGAAGAGCTGGATAAATCTAAACATGACGTGGATGAATAAAATCACATCATTCAAAACTCAGAATGGAAGTTATTTATGATTTTATTTTCAAACATTTCTATATTTTAATGGGTGAGAGGTATGGGGTCATATTTCCCTTGGTTGCACTATCTATGCATTGGAGGTATGGATTCTCAAGGTTTACACATGCTGGTCTGCGACAAACTCACTAATATACATGGGAGTGGAGCCAACATCTGGAAGATCCCTGGTTCCAGAAGAGATATGACAGCATATATAAGCTTCAATAGGTCAATTAAGAGATCCTCCAATTGTATAAGTATGTTAGTGAGTGTACTACCATCCTCATAACTCAAATGAAAGACATCTGTAAGATAAGGGCACAACTGGAGGAGGCCGATAAACAATTAAATCAGAAAATTATCAAGTGTCTTGAATCTAGGATGAGTGGAAACAAGAACATACAAGGGATTATGATCATCTTATAGTGTATATTTATGAGGAAACACGGATTGGGATGAGGCATTGAATTCAAGAGGCCACTCGAAAAAGGATGGATGACTTGAGGCACTCAATCTATAGAGCCGATGTATATGGGATATTTTTTCAAACTGATGAAAAGTGATTTCTTATTTTCTTAAATCTGAAATGTATGTGGGTATGATCACATGTCATTACATATTTCAATATTCACAAATCAATCATGTCTGTGAGATAACTGACGACTAATACCAAATGCCATGTGGGTCCTCTTCTATGATAGAAATAGGGGATGACCAAGTGATTTTTCACATTGTATGATAGTTTCACATAACAATAAAATTCACACAGTCTACTATTTTTGATTTACCACCTAGAGTTTGTGAGATGAGAGAAGTTGCGGATGGAAAATAGGGTTCTTCGAGTAGCCATTTTGGTTCTCCAAACATGCACTAGTTCACAAATGTTATAACACATGGGTGTTGGAATCTATCTGAAAATGGGAATGAAGAGTGTGAATCTTGATATTAAAAATTTAAAACCTAATGGGAGATATGTCATGATATTTGATAACTATTTACCATGTTCAAAACTCATAATACATATTGTTTAGTCTAAAATGGGGACAAATAAGCGAGTGTTGACCCCTGACCATTTTCAAAACAAGGAACCTATGGCGAATTACCCTCCAATTTCTTCATAGAAATTTTCCTAAGATGGTAGGTGATACTTTTCTAGATATTATTCCATTAGGGGTCCCATCAAATGTGGAAGATGGAGTGGATTCAAAAAGGGAATGAAAATTATGGACATGGAGTGCTCGAATGTTATAATAGCTTCCAACACGCTTGTAGTTATGAAACAATTTCATATAACACAATAGTGTGAGCATAATGTTCGGAATAATGATCAAACCTATCATATATGGGATATTAAACTTGAATGCTGAGCCAGAAGTAATTATGTGAAGAATGATGTAGATAGCTAGTATCAAGGGAAAATACCTCTCATGTGAGGCCTTGGATTCTTTGTAGTTTTACACCATGAAAGTGAAGATGATGAATATTTATTTGAACATCATAATGTAAGGAAAATTCCTGTTACATATTAACATCATGTTATTAGGATGTGTCCTATAGTTTATCATCATGTAAATGGGACGTTACACATAGTTTATGGTCATACTTTCTAGACTACAACTAAGGACAATGTTCTAAAAAGTATGATGAACCCATTGCTGGTCATGAAGAAAAAATATTTTGGAATCACAAAATATCCCATAAAGATGGGAATCAAGCCATATGTTGTTCTAAAACACATTATAGTGAGATACCAACACTGGTGGTGGAAATCATCTCTCGTGGGAATGCTGAAGAATGCCACAATTATCATGGGGATTCCTGATCATTCTCACAGTAGAACCTCAGTTTAAATTCATTCATTTTGGAATTTATGTTCCTAGAATATGGATAATGGGTAACCACTCCTAGCGTAATATTTGTAATGTGGTGGAAGAAAAAAACCTGATGTGAATGGGTAAAAATGTGGCCCACACACCACATACGCATTCCTAATGGAGCTTTAAGACTATTTAAATTCATTTTTTCATACTATGTTGAGGCTAAGGAGCCAATGATTCGAAAATCATAGGGCTATGACTTAATGAATAATATGACACCCAAATGTTTCAATGAAATATTTTCCCAAAATAATTTTTATTCAATATCTTACATTTCAAGATATCATTAGTTTAAATGAACAATGGGACACCTGTAAAATAAAATCACTATTATAACATAGTCTTTAGGTTAGTAGGAATAAATAATACAAACTTATAAAATTGTATGGTGAAGTAATTCTCTACCAATTATTAAAAATGTTTATTTTTTATATTAATAAATTTATAGAATTATTGTTACTAATTGAAATTAATTATATATATATGTTATATACTTAATTAAATTTTTTTATATTCATCTGATTTATAATTTTTTCATATAGTATGAATAAACCCTACTCTATATTTAAAAACTAATACTCTTCAAAATGGTAATTTTCCACCTTTTATTATAGAACCCCATTTAAATTATGATTTTGAAACATTTTAAATTTTTATTTGACAATATAGAAATTTTATTTTGAAGAGGGATATAAAAATTTACTTTGGACTATTTTTTAATATTTTTTTTGAAAACATTCATGATTTCCTAAATAGTAAAAATACACTAAATTTTATGTGAAAATAAATTTTTCCTCAAAATTATTTATATTGATTTATTATAATATTGATTTGTTTTAATGTATAAATATAATATATTTTTATCATTCAGAATAATTTATTTCATAATAGTAATTTTACATTGAATTAATATGTATAAGTATATCAATCTTTTATAGCGTTTTAACTTTTAAAAATATGTTTTCCCATTCCAAAAACGGGATAGATTTTAAATCAATTAATACAACTTATGTGCTATTTATTTTGGATAATGGATTCTGTAATTGTAATCATTATTTCCAAATTATTTAAATAGCATTATTATATTTTAGGGCATAGTGAATAGTAACTTCATTAATTTTAATTAATATGGTAAAAGTTTAAATTAGTTAGTAAAGGGTAAGAATAATATTATAAAATTACATTTACAATTTTATTAATATCATTATTTCAGTGTGTTTCAACAAAAATAATTCTTGGGTCTAGATGGAATCAATTTTAATCCACTTGGTTGAGATTAGGACATTTAATTTATTTTATTTAAATAATGGTTAAACATGACTCACTCAATTTTTAATAAATAAATCATATTTTTCTAAGTTAATACCGAAGATAAATTAAATTATAAATACTCATTCGGAAGATAAAATGTGTTTATTTATCAAATATTTTTCTTAATTTTTTGAAAATTATTATTTACATTAATATGTTATTCATTAATCATTTATAAATTATTTAAACAAACAAATATTAATAATATAGTTTTCATTTAAATAATTATACCCATTAAAAAGACTGAATCACATGACCATATCTTATTGGTATTTTACAATTCGACCATAATCATCCAAGGGTGTAGTTAATTATCATTTTGAGCCTTATAGAAGGGATTATGACACTTATATTATATAATTTAAAGTTATGTTAAATGTATCACCTTCAGAATTTAATAGATATAAAATTTTAAATATTGGATATTACAGAAGTAATATTCGCCTAAAAATATTATTCTTAAAGATAACATATTTTTCTTCATCATAATTTTTTTTAAACATTATTAAAATAAATGTAATTAAATAATAAATAAACGTTGATGTAGTGATTATTTTGTTAATATATATAACCAATAAATTTATTAAAAAATGTAAAATACATATAATTTTGGGTAATTAATATTCTTAATAATTTTTTAGATGAACATTACCACATTTAAATATAATAAAATATTTCTTTGAATATAACTTTTAATATTAACATTTATTAAAAATCAATGTATTGATTAGTGTCAAAATTGATACAATTGATTATCTATGAAAATAATGATTTATTAAATTATTAATAAATAATAAATAATTTTTATAAAATATATAATGATTATTATATAGTAGAAAATATTCTAAATTTTTTCATTATGGAATATTTTATATTAAATAAGTAAATATTTGACCCCTTTAATATTGGATTATTTGTTACCCTGATATAAATTAAATAGAATTACTAATAGTTAATTAAAATTATAAGGTTTAAATTGATAGTAATAATTGTCCAATTTTTATTGGATAATGATATTTCTACCATATATAATCTGATATTTTAATTTGGGTTAGTTTTGGAGGTTTTTGGATGGGGTTTGATATTATTATAAATTAATACTTGTGAGGTTTCAAAAAGTGCTCCTCACATTAATTATAAATGGGCAAATCCTCCCACACATCTTCACTTCAGTTTGTAACTTCATTCCCCAAAACCCCCTTCAATTATTCATTATCAAAATAACTAGTAAAATTATATAGGTTCTTGTCTTTTTAAACGACCATCTCTGGTGTTATAAGAGGAGATTCAGAGGAATCACGCCGAAGAAGAGGTAGTATCCTATACTGATTCATTCAAAATTCATTATTATTGTACATTCTATTCATGAATAGTTTAAAAATAAAGTAACTAATCTATTATCACTTATAAACAAAAATTTTATTATGATAATAAAACAAACATATTCCACCATATATCCATCATAATAAAAATGAAATCACCACATGTGCATATCTTTTCCTTACTGTCTCCATATCATGGTGTCATCTTTTTTTCACCACCACCTTACTTAGATGGGTATAATGATGGAATTAATAAATATACACTATTTTTAGGAAATTATATTTATTATGAAATATTATACACCATCCAATTTAATACCATTCAATAATTATGGTAATGATATTGTTTCTCATACGTACGTACGACTTATAGTCTCCTTGATGATATGCGATTCATTATAAATGATCTTCATTAAAGTATGACTATAAAAATGTATAGAATGAAAAATATGGTATATATTATTTTAATATCATTTTATAATGATGTAAATATCACTTAATATGGAAAAATCAAATTTATTCGATATAATATGCACAAGAACATAAAGCAGTTAATATCCGAATAGCGAGTACCAATGAATTGATATTAAAAACATATAATAATATTATCATTTATGATCACAAAAATATTACAATTACTCTAAAATAATTTAATCTAATTATTTAAATCAATATATATGAGGTTTATATATATAAAACTGAAATTGTACCCATGGTAATGGATAATTTCAAAATATCATTATTATCCGAGATTGTTTATACTAAAGAATTTAATGGCCTATATTTATCATCAACAACCAAATGTCTAAAATATTAAATATTTTTTATTCTTCTTCAATTTTATAATTTCAGTTTTACCCATTTGTAAATTATTATTAAATGGTATGAAATGAAGGTCATGTCATTATTCGATACGAGGTACTTTTTTTCATAAAAAGGAATGAGTAGAATGTTTTTTTAAATTATACTGCATGAGTGGATTTTTATGTTTTCATAAATCTTTATTTCCCTAAAAATTCCTCTACATTTTTTCCAGTATATTTTAATATAAAATTGTGCTTAATTTTTAGCAAAAAAAAGACGTTTTTATGAAGATAAGATACTTTCCTCAATAATTAATTTCAAATATTTTATCAAAATTATTTTCCATCTAATATGAAATTATTTAAATATTGTAATGTTTCTATTCTGATTATTAATATGATATGATTCTTTTTATTATGGAATTATTTTTATGAAATATATTTATTTTATATGGATTCTGATTGAATGAAGTTTATGAAACCCATTTTCTTCATTGTGTTATCATATGATGAATGATTAATGTTTTTTTAGAAAATGTATGAATGATTTATTTATGAGATGTGTGGGAAATATTTCTCTCTCAAATTCATTGGGTAAAAATTTATATCTCCGGAGAAAGATTTTGTTGTAGCATGAAATTATATCGGTTTTTTAATAGAGGGTTGGAAAGAAGAGTGAACTCGATTCAGTTATGGACATTGTCTGTTAAGATGGTTGAGGCAATGAGCCTCAAAAATATGAAAATATTTTTTATGCTTATGAGTATGGAAACAAATATAATATCCTATGTTATTAATTTTGGGATTATGTCAATTTAGCCTTATGAACTATTATCCCATGACATGATATCACCATATTTAATATGATAGATAAGTCTTTCAAATGTTATGTTATTAAATCTTATGATTATGATATGATTGATATTTTCTTTGTTTACCCTTACTAAGCATCGAAGATGAACCTTTCATTTGATTCATTTTCACAGGTCATGAAGAAACATATCAAGTAAGATACCTCACAAATAAGTCTAGTTATAAATAAATTAGCAGGAGACAATGTATATGTTTAATGAACAATTTGTTTATGTTTCCATGTTTCATGAGAAACTAAACCAACACAGCCGTTCCATGGATTTATTATAATTTTAAAATTATATTATTCAATTTTGAAGTAAATAAAATGTATGTAAAGTATGTGTCATTTTAGTTGGTATTAGAGGAAAGGTATAGTTATCCATTCAAAAATAGGATTAGAAAACCTTTAGTAAGACCCCAAAGGATATGTTAATGTGTAGGTCAAAATCCCTATGTTTTAGAAATGATGATGAATAACCTAGGATAAACCACAAAGTGTCTTAAATTGAAATTGTATTCCTGATAATGTGGTTTTCCCATTATAATTAGTGTTTCTCACACTATACTTTTTGGTTTTTTTCAATGGCTAGAACCTGAAGGAACCACGTTAATGCTGAATGCGATAAGAAAAGCAATGATTGTCCTCCGGAGAAACCCAACGTTATAGGAGATGGAATGAAAAATATTGTATCTATTCTCAGACAACATTATCAAGATGTGAATCATGTAGGACTTCCAAATGATCAAAGTAGAGAAAAAAATTAGATTGAGCCTTAATGAGGCAAAGTCCACCTTCTTTCAGAGGGTATTCTGATCCATTTGGGGTTGAATGATGGATATGTACAACTGAAAAAATATTTTCAGTTATCCAATGTTTAGAACAAGACAAATTCGTCCTTGTAGAATATCATTTGTAAGGGGAAGTTGATCAATGGTGGAACCTTATTAATAATATGAGGCAAAGAGATGAAATTTATTCTAATCAATGGGATGAGTTCAAGAAATTATTTTTTAGTATGTACTTTTCTCATATTATTTATAAAAATACAGAGAAAAATTTCTTTTCACTAATGAAATAGGATGATGAATTTGTAGGTACCAAAGAAACAATTTGTACAAGACTTTCATAGTATGCTCCTAGAATCATTATCTAACTTGAGAGTAAAATTTATCGATTGTTTGGTGGATTGAAATTAATTATACGAAGGGAAATATCTATAAGGGACATAAATATCTGTGAGGAAATTTTTTCTGTGCACTCTTGGATGATCTAATTATTTTAGTAACCTATAAGTCCTATGGGTTTGATAAGAAGAGAAAAATGGAATTCAATAGAAAATATAAAGATCACACTCAATATAAAATGATCTTTCCATTATACTCAATGTGTGGGAATAAACATGATTGAAATTTTCTTAAAAGGACTAATAAATGTTTTATGTGTTGAAAAGTAGGTTATCAGGTAGTTGAGTTCCATTGTGATTGGAAAAGGTTTTCTAATAATTCAAATAGAGAATAAGTTACACTAAATGAACCTCCTACACTTCAATACTACATGTTCAAATAAATGGGGGTGTGATTCTAGTCATTTCTATAATCCAAGGGCTATTGATGATGATCCGCATTAGCAAACTGTTAAGGCCAAATTAAAAGGAATTTTAGATGCAATCTCTATCGGTGATGTGCATTATGATAACGAAGTGGTGAAAGGTACACATTCCATCCACTATAATATAGAAAATATTTTATTTGATTATTGATAAATCCAATCCATTATATCTAACAAATTTTTATAGTTTATAACCATATTACATCATCAATTAGATGTTGAGTAAGCTATGAACGCACCTAACAACACAAGTGTCACATCAAAAGTTTATAATTCTTATTTGGTAGAGGTCTTTTATAATGTGATTAATAAAAATTTTGTGATCCATTATTTTGTGTAATTTGATGTGATTCTTTGCATTGATAGGAATTATCTATATTGAGATCATACCAATTTCCAAGGAAGGGAAGTAATATTTCACATTCCAGATCAATCTATGATCATCTATCGATGCATGGATGACTATGAGCTTCCAATGTTTTTATCTTATGGGTCTTCAACCCTATAAATGAAGGTTAACGATCTCAAATGTTTGGGGAGAAGATCAAAATTAAGAATAATCCCATTTTATGATATTTTTATGATTCCCTTCTAGAATAATAAACATGTATTTTGGCAAATTGAGATGTTAATTATTTAATAGATATCATACAAGGTGTTATTTCTATTTCAAAGACACCATATAGAATGTCCCCAATTGAGATGTATGAATTGAGGAACAAACTTCAAGAGAATCTTGACAAGCGATTCATACACCCGGGTGAGGCAGCTTAGGGTGAACCTATTATTTTTTTTAAGAAGGAAGATGGATCAATGTGACTTTACATTTAAATTGAGAAATTAATAATATCACTATCATGAAAATATATCCTCATCCTCATGTTGACGACTTATTTGACCAACTACGTGGAGCTCAATACTTTTATATTATTGACCATTATTCTAGATGTCATCAATAAAGGGTCATGAAATTGGATATAATAAATATGGGGTTCCATACAAGGTATGGACACTAGGAGTATATAGTGATGCCTTTTATTCTCACAAATTCGCCCTCTGTCATCATGGATGTAATGAATACAGTCATTAGAGACTATCTTGATTAATTTTTCGTAGAATTTATAGATTATATTCTACTCTCTTTGAAGATAAAGTAATAACATGAAGGTCACATGACAATTTTACATAAGACAAAGAGAAACAAGGATATTTATAATAAATTAACCAAGATTGAATTTGGAATTATAATTTTTTATTATTGTATCACAAAATTTCAAGAGAGATGATATCTATAGGTCCAGCAAATACCAAAATTTATTGAATGATGGATGAGACCAAAAATGGAAACTAAAATTCGATTTTTTTTTTGGATATACATTATTGATGTTTTGTTATGTATTTTTCATGCTTATCTAATCCAATCACAATGATGACTCGAAAAAGAGTTATGTTTTTGTAGACGGAGGAATGTGAAGATAATTTCAAAGAGATAAAAAGAAGCTTAGTTAGTAAACACGTACATACACTTCCATGTAGTAGAGAAAGGTTTTTGATATATATTGATGCATCCTAGATAGGGCTTGAAATTTTTCTCATGAAAAATGATATGGTGATAGCTTAAGCCTCGTGATAATGCTAAATTATTGAGTAAAATTACCGAACGCATGATTTGTAGTTAGCTACTGTAATATTTGTATTAAATATGTGGAGGAATAATCATTATGGTGAAAGGTGCTATATTTATACATAATATAAGTGTTTGAAATATATATTTACATAAAACGAGTTTAATATGCATCAATGATTTTGGTTGGAGTAGATTCAAGAGTACTACTGCTCAATACATGAAAACCCTAGGAAAGCGAACAAGGTGGAAGATTCTTTAAGCCAGAAGCACTATGCTTGCCTATCCCTGATAAGTATCACAAAAGATCCAATTTTTATGTATTTTCCATGTATGGATATTGAAATTTGAAAGGAATGGGAGAAATCATGTCTTTATCAAATGAATCTTTGACCTAATATACAAGTGATGCTTATGGAGGCACAAAAGAAAAATATAGAGATACAAAATATGGAGAAAATTTTCTTGAATTCAACATTTATTCTGATGGAATATTAATAATTAGGAACTGGGATTGTGTTCCTTACATACCATAATTAAAGAATGAGCTATTAGATGAGGCTCAATTTTCTTCATTCTCTATTCACCTTGGAAGAAAAATGGTGTATAGGGATTTGAAAGAGTATTTCTAGTGGGATGGAAGGAAAAAATATGTTTCTGAATAGGTCTCTTAGTGTTTAGTTCATCATAAAGTAATGGTTGAGAGAGATAATCCTAAGGGGATGTTACAACCATTACCCATACGAGAATGAAAATGGGAAAAAGTCACTATGGAATTTTTCACCAGACATACTATTTCTAAGGGCCTTAATGCATTATGGGTTATAGTTTATCACCTTACAAAGTCATCACAATTCACTAATATTATAAGGTATTTATCTATAGATTATATTTACATGATATATGTAAAAGATATGGTATGATTTCATGGAGTACCTCTATCCATTATATCTAATTAGGATCCCTGATTTACCATGATGTTCTAGATAATTCCTCAGTAGGGTGTAGATATAGAGTTATGTTTTAGCACTACATATCATCCTCAGATAGGTGGTTATTCTTAGAAGAAAATTCAAACTCCAGATGGAATTTTGAAAGCTTTTTCTATGGCTTTCAAAGACAGTTGGGATCAACACCTACATTTGGTGGAATTTGTTTACAACAATATATTCCATTCCAGTATTCAGATGGATTATTTTGAATCCTTATATATAAATATGTGTATAACTTCAACATAATGTTATAATGTTGGTGGGAGAAATCTATTAGTACATGATCTTGTTGTTGTAATAGAAGAAAAGGTAAGATATATTCCACAACACATAAGAGAAACATAGATTTGGTAGATATGTTATGATGACAACCAAATAAATGAACTAGTTTATGAAGTGGGTAAAAATCTATTTCTAAAAATATCTCACTTTAATAGAGAAATATGATATGGAATGAATGGAAAGAAAATCCCAATGTATACAAGTCCTTCTGAAATTCTAGATCATGTTGGGAAGGTATATTACCGATTGGTAGTTCAATCGAATCTATCATATGTTCATGATGTGTTCCATGTATCAATCCTTAGGAAGTACATACCTTATCCTTCAAATGTACTAAACTCATACATTGTATCGCTGGAGAAGATCATTCTTATGATGAACAACTGATATGAATTATTGATTGTAGAGAAAAAGTTTTGCAAAACAAGACCAGTGGCTTGGTTAATGTTTTATGGTAGAACTGCCAATTTGATTAAGCTATGTGGCACCTTGAGGATATGATGAGGGTTGATATCATCATACTTTTTTTCCATGTGATGAATTTCATGGGTGTAATTTATTTTAGGCGGGGTAGAATATAACACCAAGACGTTTTAATGATATATTATCTCTAAATAATTTTTATTCAATAGTCGAAATTGCATGAAGTCATGAGATTAAATGAACCATGATAAACCCATAATATGAAACGACCATTATAACCTACCCATTAGGTTATCAATAAAAAATACAACTATTTTATGAAAATGTATGGTGAATTCATTTGCTTCCAATTTTTATATATTTGTATTTTTTTATTAATTAATTTAGTTAATTACTATTATTAAATGAAATAATGAAATATATATGTTACATATATATTAAAATAGTATTGGTATTCATACATTATATGTTGTTTTTATAGATTATGAATAAACCCTACTTGATGTGTAAAAACCTATATTTTTTAAATGGGTAATTCCCATTCTTTTATTGATTAACACATTTTAAATTATGATTTTGATGAATTAAATTTTTTTATATAAAAAATTATAAATTTTATTTTTAAACGGTATATAAAAATTTACTTTCGATGAATTTATGATATTTTTATGGTAGCTTTCATGATTTGATGAGTAGAAAAATACTAAACATTTTATTGAAAACAAAATTCTCATCGAAATAATTTATATTGTTAAATTATAACAATGAATGATTTTAAATAAAAATTGAATATATTTATGTCATTCAATATATTTAATGTTATTATCATTAATATTACATTGAATTCATATGAATTATTTTTTTCAATCTATTACGATGTTTTAACTTTTAAAAACATGTTCTCTCATTCTTACAATGGGATTGATTTTCTATTAATTACTGGAACTTATGTGTTATTTATTTGGAAAAATAGACTCTATAATTGGAATCAGTAGGTACAAATTATGTAAATGAAATTAATTTATTTTGTGGCATTATGAATAATATCTTTGTTAGTTTTTATTGATACAGTAAAAAGGTATATCAGGTATTAAGGGTAACAATTCAATTATATAATTACCCTAAAAATTTTATTAATATCATTGGATGAGTATGTTTTAATATAAATAATCCTTAGGAAAAAAATAGTATCCATTTGAATAAACTTGTTTGGGATTAAGACATTTAATTTATTTTTTTTAAATAAATGTCAAATATGTCTCACTCAAAATTTAACAACAAAATTATTTTTATATAAGGTTATATAAAAAATTAATTTTATTATAAATACTCATTTAGAAGATAAATTTCTTCCTTTATCATTGTAATTTATTTTTTAATTATTTTTAAATAAATAGTTACATACAATGCTTATATATTAATGATGTAGAAATTATTTAATTGAAGAAAAATCTATAATATAGTTTTTTTTAAAAAGTTATCCCATTATAACACTGAAACACTTCCCCAAAAATTATTGGTCAAGTATATATCAACCCTAATCGTCCAAAGCTCGAGTTATTGGCAATTTTGAGCCTTATAGAAGGGATTATGACACATATATTATTTTATTTAATATGATGTTAATGTTTTTATCTTTATAATTTAATAAGTATAAAATATTAAATATTTGATTTTCTAAAAACAATATTCTACTAAAAATATTCTATTGAAATCTAAAAAATTTATCTCCATCATAGTATTTTATTTTTAATATTTATTCCCAAATATGTATATTAAATAATATATATAAAATTGATGTAGTGAATATTTTATTAATAAAGATAAAGAAATAAATGTAAACTTTTTTAAATAAATATAATTTTGGATAATTGATATGTATAATTATTTTTCAAGATTAACTAGAACTATTAGGAATATAATAAAATTTCTTTTTCTATGTTAACATGTAATCTTAATATTTCTTAGAAATTATTGAAATGAATAGTTTTAAAAGTGTCACTATTGATTATTTATCAAAATAATGTTCTATTAAATTATTTAAAAAATAGAAAAAGAATTTTTTAAAAATTTATAATAACTATTATATGATATAAAATTTTCTAATTTATTTACTTATGTTATATTGTATATCATATAAGTAAATGTTTCACTTTATTAATATAGAATAATTTTTTACAATAGTTCAAAATTAAATAGAATAACTAAGTGTTAATTAAAATTATATTATTTAAATTGACAATATTATTTGTCAAAAAAAATTTGGTTCATGAGATAGAAAAAATATATAATCTGATCTTATAATTTGGGTTGTTTTAGAGGTTTTTGGATGGGGTTTTCATTTATTTAAATTTAATATTTTTGAGTATTTAAAATGTTCCCCTCACCTCAATTATAAAAGGAAACGTCCTCCCTCACCACTTTGCATCACATTCAGCCTTGAATGTCAGCCCTTCCCTACCATTTTCCCATATCAACATACCTTGAAACATTTTATAAGTTTTTTCTTCAAATACCAACTCTAGTGATGTAAGAGGTGATTTAGAGGAATCACGTTGAAGAAGAGGCAATCTCCTTTACCGATTCTTTCAAAATTATTTCTTCTTCAATATGAACTTAATGAGTTGTTTCATTATAAAGTAATAAACCCAATACAACTTATATGTTTAGATGTTATTATGATTTTGAAACAAACATATTCCATCTTCTATACATCCAACGAAAATTAAACCACCAGGCGTGCATACGTTCGACATACCATCTCTATGCCACGGTGTAATCTATTATTTCGCCCCTACCATACATGGATGGGTATAACGATTAAAGTAATAACTATATATTATTATTATAAAATACTATTGATAAATAAATTTTATACACCATCCTCTTCAATACCATTTAAAAATTATGGGAATGATATCATCACTCGTGCGTACGTATGGTGTACCATTTCCATAATGTGATGCAATTCATTTTACATGATATTCATTAAATAATTTTATATAAATGTACATAATGAATAAACCTGGTATATCTTATGTTGATATAATTTTTTGTGATACATATATTACATTATAAAGGGACGAAAAATTTATTTCATAGAATAATCATATGAGCATAAAGGCATTAATATATGAATAATGAGTAACAATGAAATTCTATTAACAAATAGAAGATAATGTGACCATATATGATACCATAAAAATGAAAATGATTTTCATATAATTCAATGAAATTATTCAAATCATTATTTAGGAGGTTCAGATATAAGAAAAGGAAATCAGACCTAAGGTTGGGGATAATTTTAAAATTATCATTATTATCCAACATCGTTTACACTTATGTATTTACTGGGGTATATTTATCATCCATATCCATGTTTCCTAAATTTGTAATATTTTTAATTTTTATATTTTAAAAGTCAATTTAATCCATTAGTAATGTTTTATTATAATGTTTGAAAGGAATATTTTTTTTATTCGATATGATGTACTTTTGAATATTTCTAGAAAAAATACGTGGAGAATGTTTTTTAACATATACGACATTAACAGATGTTTACTTTTTCCTAAATCCTTATTTCCATGAAGAATACTCTATATGTTTGTAATTTTGTCAAGAATTAAATAATTTTTAAATTTTTTTTTCATTTTCACCAATCATGATGTCTTTGAATAAAAAAGGATCATTTTCACAAGATTTAATTTCTAGGGATTTATCAAAATTATTTTCCATCTAGGATGACATTATTTAAAGAGGGTTATGTTTCAATCCCTAATATTCCAATTATTTTATTTTTTAATGATGGAATGGTTTTTAGGGAATCCATTTATTTTATATGGATTATTATGTAATGATGATTAAGAAACACATTTTTGTTCCCTTGTTTATTCTATGATAAATGATTTATAATTTTTTGTAACATTTATGAATTTTTTTCATTATGAAATGGGTGGGACCTATATCTCTCTAAAATTAATTTAGTAAAGATTAATATCTCATGAGATCGAAATGGGTGGAATGGTAAATGTTATCGATTCAGAAATACAGGGCTGGAATGATGAGGGAACTTGGTTTTTTAATGGAATTTATCTGCTATGATGGTCTTGGAAATGAGCCTTGACTAATTTGAAATTATTTTTATGCTTATTTTTATTCTAGAAAAATTTATATTATATTTCATGACATATTTGATTATTCCTATTGATTCTTATAAACTTTTACTTCATGACATGATATCACGATCATTTATATGTAAGATAAGACTTTCTAATGTTATGTTCTTTTATCTTCTGATTTTCATATGATTGATAAATTTCATGTTTACCACTATAAAGCATTAAATATCACCCTTTTATTTTATTATATTTTATGTCATGAAGAAATATTTTTAGAATTATATGTCCAAAATGAGTCTAGTTATGAAAAAATGAGAAGGAGATCATGTTGATGTTTTATGAACCAGTTGTTTATGTTTCCCAGTCTCTAATGAAAATTTACGTATGCGGTCCTATCATGGATTTATTATAATTTTTATTTAATATTATACATTTTTTAACTAACTTCAATGTATTTAAATTATGTTTCTTTATATAAAATATCTGGGTGTTTCTATTTATCCCATAAATATGGGAATAAAGAGTTACCTATTTTTTAATGGATGACACAAGAAATGAATAGTCCCAAAAGATATGTTCCCTCAGGCAAGAATATTGCAGTTTTCTTCGTATTTCTTGGCTAATAATGATTACTCTATTTAATTTCGTGCAACTAGGATATCGATTCTAAGAGGTTTAAAATTTTATTCGTGGGACGAAAAAGGAGAACGAATTCCTGGGGATAAGTTTATGGAGTGGAAACTGTAACAAGAAGTGAAGGAGGGGTGAAGTTGTCTACAGACCACACATTCCATATGAAAGCATAAAAACAATTTAATGTCATGATTTTTGGATTGGAGAGTCTACAAATAGTATACATTTAGAATTCTTAGATTGACTGTATGTAGTTTGCGGTCAAATTTTCATTAGCATAATCTTTTATTTTAAGGTCATAGAGCATGGACCATAGGCTCCACATTTATAGTAGTATATTTTTGACTATAGGGTCAATGTTTAAAGTCATAGAGTATGTACCATAAAAGGAAAACCTATCTAAGGAGGTGTACATGTGGAGGTGGAGTGACAAGAGCCAATGCGAAAGAGGACCAATGATGTATGCCTCTACACTACACATTTTCAAGGAGAACTCAAACACAGTTTAAAGTCCTGATGTTTTGACTCTGAAAAGTATATTAACATCATGTTATGGGGACCAAAAATGTTATGTAATTTATCATCATGAAACTAGGATGGGGATGTACAATTTAACATCATTTTGGGAAGACTGATGGTACAATTTCATCACATTATGTACCATTTGAGGAACATGGAATTTTTTGGATGTTTGATGTGATCTCCATCCATGGATTCCAAATAATACACACTATTGGTATAGACCTTAAAAATTATATAAGGACCCTACCATTTTAGCTCCAACTTCGTTGACTTCCTACCATGTATCATCGATGTCCTCAAAGCCAGTAATGTGTCACCTTGAAGAATATAGAGGAGAAAACAATTCTTGTTAAAATGAATGGATAACTTTCTCTAGTGCCTCTCTAGAATTTGAAGTCCCTAAATCCTATTATCATTGATGTATTCCTGTTAATATATATAGATAACCTATTTTTTATAAAATTTTATAGTTATAAATAGTTAATTGGTGGAATGAAATATGAATCTCAATGGGAAGGAATGCCTCCCTTCAATACACCATGGAATATGATATCACCTGTGTGGAATTATGATTAAACAACTAATAAGGCTAGAGGGAATCTTAGACCCTTTACGGCTAACTATTCTTATTCTGAAAAAAACTTCTACCAAATGATGGAGAGGTTTTTTTTTTGAATTCTTCAATATGTCTATTTTTATGCACATAATAGTGAGAGGTATGGTTCAAACAGATGTTATACATGAAGTGTAACTTCTTTATCTCGGAAAATCAGAATATGGTGTCGTTGTTAGTGGGAATGGATTGAGAGACTCTAAATTGATAGACGATATAGGATCACACAAGTTCAACAATCAATCGGGCATTTACTTAATTTAGAGGAACTACATTTTACCATATAGGGATGGGCCCCATTTTGGTTTTAATGAACCTAAATTGATGAGATGTTATTACTGGATATAGTCCCACAACATTTAGTGCATAAAATAAAAAGGTAAAAGAGTACATAGTTGTATGGAGGGTATCTTGTAGTCGATACATGCTGATATAATGGATATGATTCATGTGTAACATCATCGAAAACATGACAATGTAATGAACCATTGTAGGCCATAAGTATCATAGAAGGTGAATCTAGTGGGAGAGCTTCAACCCTTCATGATGTGCACTACAAGACCTGACATGAACTCCTTAAATAACCTAAGGAATATCATATCCATTAATTTAGTCGAGTATAATTCCATAAATCAAATATCTATAGAGATTATTCTTGAGGTAGATTCCTCTCTAGAGGGTGAACTAAGTATCATATAGAAAGGATACACTCATATTTTGATCTATTAGGTGGGAGAGTTCTATGATGGAGGTGGTCGATAGATTAATTCATACAATTGGTAGACTCTTCAGTTGTTAGGGGATCCAGAGAACCAGTTGTGGAAGAACAAGACATTGAGTATCTTACCTACTGGCTATCATCATCTTCTGGAGTGACAGGAGAGATAACTCTTTGACAGGACACCTGAATTAATTGATTTTCATGGAAAACATTTTCAAGTGGACATGCTAGACTGACTAAGGTACCAAATATACTATTCTATGATCAGGGAACACTAGTTGACTCTTATTGAGAAGGTAATTGAGCAATTAGCTGGTAAGAATGATTTAGAAAGGGCAGAATATCTGGATTTCCAATGATATAATCAACATTAATATACTTGAATACTATCTTGGATTCACCTTTTATGTGAATGAAGTGAAAATCAATCTTGATGGATAATTTGGGACCAGTAATGAGAGATTGATACTCTATCTCATTTTTTTTATGGTTTATGATATTAAGAATGAATAATTCAAGACAACCTATGTCAGGTTGATAAAGATATTGCATAAAACCACTCTATTGTGTTTGGGTTCATTAATCCTCCCACCTATTGGGATTTTAGAGGAACCATTGAAATAAATCTTAATGTATGGAATGATGTGAATCACTATGAGGATAACCTCATTTTGGAAGTCAACATCCAGAGGTGTTTCCTTATGGTTATGATTAACAGTTAGGAATTCTGTTAGTCCTAGACCCTTGTGGACCTTTTGTGGAATGAACATGATGTTGATCTACTTAAGAATAATAACCCAGTGTACTATCTATTCTCTCAACATTG
Source organism: Viscum album (assembly GCA_963277665.1). Classification (NCBI taxonomy): domain Eukaryota; kingdom Viridiplantae; phylum Streptophyta; class Magnoliopsida; order Santalales; family Viscaceae; genus Viscum; species Viscum album. Next base: position 630,005,812 of record OY728138.1, on the reverse strand, counting down.
GGATATTAAAATCGTACCTTAGCCGATCCACATGGGACACCCTATATATCTCGTGATGTTGTAGATTGTTCCGAAACGTCTACACTACAAAAACCTGTGTGATGAATATCTTATCATTGGGAGAGTATCTAGGCTCGGTTTTTAGGGGAATACAGTTCATATATAAAATAGTTTCATTATTTAGTATTTATACCTTTTAGTGAGAAGAGTGTCACATGACAGTTCCATGGAAATCACATAGAGGACCATAGGTCTCCCTGAGATGGGTGGCTTAAGAAGTAAAGGATGAAACAAATATTTATTAATTTCTTCAACGGAAGTCTAGATCTATTTATCCAATTATTAAATGAAACCATTCCTCATTATTCTAGAGAAGTTAATATACTTTCAGACTAGATTCATGTTGAGTTGGCGTATGTAGTCTATGTGTCCATGGAGGCCTTAGAGATCATGTAGGTTACATGGAGTAGGCATTTGGACGATGGAAGTGATCTTCTCTTGGTATATCATAATCTCTATGTATCTCAAAATCAATATGGGAAACTTTATAGTGGTAACAATAAAGGCTCTATTCAAGGGGTTCATCTAATACTATCAAATGTGGAGGAATTTGGACAATGTCAAAATACCTCTAAGATGGTACTAACACTAGTGGTACATGACCACCAAATCATCTATATAGCATTCCACAGTAAATATGTGGATCATTTTTATGTTGTGGTGCATGGAACATTGATAGTTTGCTATATAATTCATCATACCAAAAGGAATTACCTGATAATATAATGTAAATTAAGATACTATAAAGGTCGTATACTCCTCGTCTTCAGGGGCCATCCGATTCTTGTTGTACCCAGAATTCCCATCTATGAAGGAAAAAATTGGAACCCATTTGCGGGATCTAACAATAACTCGATCATTGGAAGTGGAAAATCATCCTTCGGGTGGATGCAATTGAGATCCAGTAAGTCGATAAATACCCTAAAATTCATGTTCTTATACATTAATGGGACGATGTAGGATAGATAGTTAGAGTAATAAAATTAATTGATGAATTTGTATTTGATAAACTTGTCAACATTTTCCTCTACCATGGCAAAGTGAAATAGGTGCGTCTTCTTAGAAGGTTGCATGAACCCACGATGTCTCACGGAATGACCAAGATGGTGGAAAATGACCAAAGGCTTCAACCCTATCATCTCGGCTTAGCTCCAAGAAAAAAGAACATAATGCTTCTTCAAGAAATATATATACCATTATTGTCCCTCTGCTTTCTTGGATGGATATATCAGCATTGGCCTCATATCTACCTTGATAATAAGGTTTAATTGAATAGATCATTGAAGGTGGTGGAGAATAATTCCTCAAATATAAGAGTATAATATTCCAAATCCACTTTGTCATTTGATGTAGTGGGATCAACGAGAAGAGGAAAATCATTTTGGTCAACTGATTTAAGATTAACAATACTGTCAACTTTGGTGATAGTGGTATATTCATTAAGAGACACCCACATTGCTGATATATTTGATATAATGGTTTTCGTTCCAATGATATCAGGCCTTCGACCAAGAGGTCCGTAAATCATGTAAATGCAATGGTGATGAGTCAGTTTTTTACTGATTAACACAGATCGACAGAATATGCAAGCATTGTGAATAGCTATATCCATGGGGAAAATCCAAATACATGATAAGATTAGGCTATTCTTGTATCAACCGTGAATGATCGGTATATGAATACAGAATAATGTTTTGAGGTTTTTTTATACTAGGGACACAAAGATATATTTTCATAGATATGATAAATCAGTTACCAAAGTCTTGAATCAAATTCTCTAAATGGTGAATCAAGATGACGGATGGACCATCAAAATAATTCCATGGGCTTGATGTGATGGGGGTTTTCTCAAACACATTGGTCTGATCATGATTTTCATTACCCTGGAAATAATATATTTTTATATAATGTGCTTCACAATAGAAAAAGAGAGTAGTATCACCTTAGAGGTTTTTAACTTGACTGTTGAGGGATACCTTTTGGTATCAGTGATATGAGGAGGGACTACTAAATACATATGGATCCAAGGCCTACCCATCAGTCTTTTGTAAGAAGTTTCTGACAATACAACCGTGAATTTAGTGTCTACTACCAAACTATTAAATTCGGTCTTCAAATGAATCCTTCCACACTATCTCTATTCAATCATTTCATACCCGAAAATATACTACTCAGAGAGGCCCAAATTATCTTTGGTGAGTCCCTGCATGAAGAGAATCCATGGAATAATGAGATTGATCCAAGATCATTTTTTTACTAGATAGTGATGAACCTCTACACCATTCAAATAGAAAATGATGTAAAGTGGGAGGATGTGACACATCTCGAGATAACTATCATCCTCTTAAGTGAATGTGATGATGATCTATAATTATGACTGATCAAATTCTTCACTTTCAAATATATATAATACGAAAAAATTATTTCAAACATGAGGGGCTTTTTCATGGGATCTGTTGTGGCTTATCTCATCTCTTCTGATAGACAATGTTCCTTGAGTATCAAGATCATGGAATGAATTCAGGTGAGGTGATTAAAAATATAGTACTTCCATTCTAGGAACTAAGGTTTTCACATATGAGGTCTATATATGGTAGGAAGAATGGTTAAAACTATTGGAGGAACCACAATATTAGTACTGGTGTTAGAAAGGTCATTCTTCCAATTAGACTAACTACAAAGAAACACCAATGGGAGACTATCGGCTAACTGAGGTCCGGCTATAGCTGGACGTGCAGATCAAGATATAACCACAGAGGTTCTGCCTAATCAAATAGCATGACCAGTAGAGTTGGTGGGCCTGATCAAGTGGGATGGAAGGATTATTCTTATTGGGATCTTCACATTTCATGTTGTCTGATATTTGTAGCACACGTATCCTTGCTTAAATTAGTGGATTGAGCATTCTGACATATTTTATTCCCTTAAATTCTCATTCGATGGCATCCTATAGTGACATTTGAGGGATCTCTCGATACTTTTCAACAGTAGGGATCATCTACGAGTTCACCAATTAGAAAATATACAAAGATTAACATTCCTAATCTTCATCATAGGAGTCGTATGATGCAGGGTTGACTCTAGGTGTGATTACAATCTTCGGTGTAGTAAAATCACCAGGCATACTGGAAACATTCGACATCAGTGATGGACATTTATTTACCTTTCATAATTAGTTCATACATTACCGATACCTATAAGTATGATATGTGGAATAAAATGTAGCTGATAAAGAGGGTATATTTACTTTTGGAGGTTGAGGATGGCCTAGACAGACACCAATTACATCATAGGTGCGAGAGAATACCTTGCTAGAAAAAAAATCATCATAATTTTGGGTCTTACTATTTGGGAATTGTTTCCACTCACTAGAACCCCCATTTTCATTGTTGGTATTTTTATAGGTGTGTTCAAAATGTGTTAGAACTTCACCCAACCTGATCCCACCATTTTTCACATAATCCTCGAACCAATCCTTAAACACATATCACTAATTGATAGTATGTCCAAGGATGCTGTTATTAGGAAAGTGGTCAGGGAGATCAGTAAACATTTTCTCCAAGGGATTTCTTCACATAAAATTCTTCAAGATTTCTTATTCTAGAGAATTATAGAAGTAACCAAGGACCTTCGCCACTGTGAAAGAGTATGTGCAGTTTCTCCCGTATTGAGGGGGAAAACTAGGAGCATGATTTTAACAAGGTGGTGGAGGTATATAGGGACCTAGAACCCCATTATCCCATTTAGGAGGAGGTTCCTACAAAATATGTGCTTTTAGATTCTGAATTTGATGAGGTGGGGCTTGTAGAGGATGTCGTCCTTGATGAGCCGATACCTGGAAAGGCTATGCTGATAATAACACTAGCAGTTTTGGATCCCTTACACGTGCAACGATGATAGTCTCTAACATAGTTGCAATTTATTTCCTGAACTGGGAGAGGAAACATGCATTCTTTCTAAGAGTTCTACAAGTATCCCTCTAAGAAATGATCCTTGTTAGTAAAATTACGGAATCTTTCTTGGAAATTATATGTTATGAGGGATGGGACTAATTTGGTATTGACATTCCCGACACACATTCTATAGAGATTCTCTTAAGTAATTGGTATGTAGAGAAAGGACGAGAGACCATACAAATGTAAATTAAGGCTGTCAAATTATCATATGGAAACTACTTTCTCTTGGCTAGGTCGGAAATAAAAGTCTTACATGTATTGGAACCGAATTGGTAGAGAAACTACATATGAAGGTCTACCTAGTCTGTTATAGACCCAATGTGTAACTTGTTGAAAAAGAAAACACATAATACCTTCTAATTTATTAAAAAAAATCATATCATGGATTCCTATGAATTCTCTAGGGTTCCTAACCTAGGTCATCACATTGAGATGAACTGGGAAAAAGTCTTCAACTGGTTTCCCATATCATTAAACAAGGAGAATATTTGATTTGAAAAATCAGAAGCTACTATCTTGTCATCCACCCATGTGAAATAAGACATTCCATTAGGTGGGATAGCCACCATCCATGTTTCAAAGTCTTTGAGTTTGGTAATAGGATTAGTTATCTGGTCTTCAAAATAGTGGTTTTATCTTATAGAGGATTGTTGAATACCAAGGAATTGATCGTCTCATCAACAAGGTAATTTGGATAAATGGATCATGAAATAGTATGAATAGTGGATTTTGAAGTAAATTGAAGAGAGACCTACAAAACGACTTGTGGAATAGCCTAATCTAGGAAACAAGGGAGATTCCCACACTACTCAATCGGATTTTGAAACACATTGTGTTGTCTCTTTCCATACATGTTTAGGTGCACGGTATAAACAGGATTGACGGGTAGTAACTGGCCAAGGATGGCCTATGACTACCCCTAATATCCTGATGGAGGATGATTATGGTCAATTAAAGGAACAATCCAATACGGGAATAACTCAAATTGAGTACATTCACGATGTAATGATTAACTAAAATATTATTTCTAAGAGAAATGACTGTAGGATCATCCTCTGTCTTCCATGTAACATTTGGAAGATCTATTTCCTCAAGCTTTCCATTACCCTTTTGAGGTTCTGACCATTAAGAAATGATGTAGACGGTTCTCATAGGCCTAGTGTCTACCTACATTGGTGAGAGAATACACCTGTATGGTCTATAAGATATTATTCAACCTTTGTATGTTGGTCCTCTATATTAGATCTGGTTTCGATATCCACATATATTATTGGTATGGGATTATCCATGTTCAATTGGACAACACCTATCATATCCTCAATTTCATGAGGCGAATCATGATTTCAATTGATGGGACTGAAGTGGAGAGCAGAGTAATGTCCCCAAAAATTGACCTACTGGTGTTGAGACGAATCTGGAAATATTCTATAGAGGACTATGAATCTCAGAATCCATCCTTGTTGAAGGGTCTCATGGTAACCCAGATATGTAATGCTATGTTCCACTGGAAGTGCTTACAACACAATTGTATGAAATGCTAGATGATGACATCAATGTTCAATAAAATCATCATGTAGAACCAATTATGGTCATGTAGATGGAAATTTGTCACATATATTATATGAATAAATATTGAAAAATTTTCCTAAGGTAGGGTATATGAAATGATTAATTCTAGAACCACGATTGTCCATAAAACCACTAATAGTTCTCAAGGGGATAGAGTGTCCCACAAAATACCATGTTATGAATAAGGACACAACTCTTGGATTCCCTAGTATCCAATAAACTTTGGATAATAAGATATCAATGACACATATATGGACCACTATGGTGGTGGAATAGCTAGTGGAGAGATTGCTACATGAACTGACTGATCGTTTCAAGTCTGGTCATCTCTCAGAGGTGGTGCTAATCAAATAATCACATCTTTGTAGGATAGGGTTCTAATCAATAACTCACATTTTTGAACATCAATTCCATATCCAAATGGACTATGTAATTACGATCAATATTGACCTCTAAATACTCCCCACGAACACATGTAGTGCCAGATAACGAAGCTGGTGATGATAGAGACAACTCAATCATGAGACCATTGAAGGGAGTCAAGTCTTCCTCCTCCAAGATATACCATCGGAGAGATTCATGGAAATTGTCAAAATAACCTTCTAGGATTTTGAATCTCACTTATTTGGATCATACCACAGACACTGATTCAGAATAATCGAGGCAAGGATCAATCATAACCTAAAACATGGAATCAGAATCTGAGATGTGAACAAGACTGAAAATCAATTAATTCTTCTTGAAGTTATTTCATCTAGGGAGGACCTCCATATCAGATGTAGTCATTAGAGTGGGGAGGACCTATAATAAAACAACTAATTATGTTGGGATAACCTATTCCATGATCTGTGGAAAGATGGATAAGACATCTATGGTGGGATGAATAAGGATGGGGGAACCTCTGTATTGGTTGTTGGATGCGCAGGGAGGACCGTTGCGTGTGTGGGGAGGACCTCCTCTCTAGTTGGCTGTGGCGTGGTGTGGACCTCCATATTTTCTATCGGTATGATAGAATTAGGACCTTTATAATGATCAATAAGTAAGGGGGTTGAACTCCCTTTGGTGGAATCTGTATTAGGTTGGACCTACACTGGAGTTGAAGATGATATGAGTATGACCTTCATGTCTCTTATCAAGGACACGAGGAGGACCTATAAATTAGGAACCATAATCATAGAGAGGAACTATATACTAGACATAAATAATGTAGGGATGACCTCTTCATTTTTCTATGGTTAGAACATGGGAAGGATATATATGTGTCGGTGTGAAAGTGGGGAGGACCATTACTATGACTTGTGATAGTACGGGGATGGCCTCTGTACATAGTCTCAACATCACATACTACCCTGTAATGGTTGTTGGAGATAGTAATGGTTGAATGATTCAACCCAACCTTCATGGGATGATGTTAGAGGCTGGATCCCAAAGAGGCATAGAAGGGTCCCTGTTCTATAGTGGCATGGATCTGGAAGAGTAAACTGGGGATGGAGAGCACCACGGGAGCTATGGAAAATGATGAATCATTACAGGGATCCTCCTTATGTTTTCCACGACATTGGAATCAGGTGATTTAGATATGTGTTGATTGATTTGGTGAATGGTACACATATTCCTCATTATAGATGACTGGTCATTGGTGGTTGTGACGTGACCTAGTGGGAGAACATCTTGGAAACTCTTATGAAATGGTCATTAATCGGGTGACCCGAGCATCCCCTACCACCGGGGCATTGAGGATAAAGTCAAAATAAAACACATGGGAGAGGATTCATAAGTGTTTCATCATTCTACTGGTGAGTATGGTCTCCATGGGCTTCCCTTGGGTGCAGTAATGTTGGTGATGTGCCAATGCCTCCAGGTCCAGAAGATCCTTATACATAGTGAAAATGACTCACACCTTGAACGATCATATGCATGTTTATATAACCATACTCTTGATTATTTCAGTGGGTGATAAGGGTAATGGGTTACTCATAGATTATGGTGTCGTAGATTCCATGAAAAAGGTGGAGTCATGCTATATTTCCTCATTAATAATTCTCTGGCTGCTGTGTCGGAGGGCATTGGTCGGACAAGTTCCTATAGATCAGTTCTTGTGAAGTATGAAGATTTAGTGACCAGTAAAGTGAAATTAATTTAATTCCCAAATCTTGAGTGTCATAAAATATTTTATCGATGGAGAGAGAGATCCACATTGACAATGTCGCAGTCCGAGATGGCAATTTTTCCTAACTACTACTATGTTCCACAAAGGCCCGCTATTTTGCTTGGTTGGATTTGGTGCCAGAAAATTGGAACTGATGACACGCTAATCATTTGATCTAATGTCTTAGAAACAAAAAATACACTCATTTAGGAGAACAATTTCACATTGGGTTCACCCTTTTTGTTTCTGATGCTTTCATCAGGGAACGACCACATCACGTGTTGTTGTGACGTTGAAGATTAAATTGTACCATGCATTCCAACTTTACAGAGCTGGGTGGAATTCATCAATTTCATGGAAATGTAATCTCACTAATAAAAATGAGATAATGGGATTTCAGTTTCACCTCCCATGGATTCCACCTTGTAATTTGTCTCCTAGTCTGTATATACCTCAGAGATAAAGACGTGGATCGAGAAACTCATTCCCAATTCCTTATATTTGTAGATCTCACTTAATTACTCTACTTCTATATAGACATTCCAAGGGATTTTGACCGGTAAATAAAATTCAATTAAGATATTGTTTATGTTGGGAATATATCTAGAATGTTTGGATAGTGGATCATTGGTCATCAATATTCTTCATTAGAAGTGGGATTATCAATGGCTTAGATCATAAGTCATTACAAGTCATTCATGAGGTATATTACCCAAAAGGAATCTATTATGATTTTACCTCAGACATCCTATGTTCATCACATGGTAGGCCACATGATTAATATCTTGCGAAGACTAGGAGTCTGATCCAAACACCTAATGGAGGAAGTTCAAAGCAGTGTGTCCCTATAAGGGATTTCCTATATCTTTTACCAGATGGATTGCTTAAAATTCCTATAAAGGTGGACCCTAGATGGTGTGTATCAAAAATAGAAGGTTCAAAACTATGAAGAATGATCATGAAACCACTAAATGTGTACCAGAGAAGTGTTCCCCACTGATGGAGGCATTAAGGGTTACCATTTGGTAGGAATGAATGTCATGGAGGCATCCTACATACCATATGTAGAAGAAAGGTATGAAAACCAATGTAGTTCGATGGATATATTAGGGGATTAAGCATGGGTTATGACCATCACAAGAGGATTTCTCTGGGTTTTATTGTGATGGATTATATTGGGATTACTCATGGAATTTTCCCATATTCTGCTGAGAGAAGAGATGATGGATGTGGATTGTGGGTAGAAACAACCAAGATGGATTGCATGATTTCACCAATATGTGGCACCCAAAGTGAAATCGTGATAGATTATGGGTGGACTAGATAGATTATGTTGGAATTTAGATGAATTGTTAGGGGTGTTTTTATAGAATTATAGGGAGGTCTCATACATATCTCAGTTATTTGGGAATCAATGTACATATAGTTCTAAAATAAGAATTAGGTCTTATACCTAAGAAGGTGGCCTAATAGAAGTGGAGAATATGTTTGGTGTATACAGATTGAATAATTCCATAAAAATTGATTGGGATTATACTTAAGTAGGAGGAATGGTGGATGAGACATGTTGGGGACTAAATATAGGAAATTCATGGACAAAGAGGAATACGAGAGCATAGTTATGGGTTATTATTTTTGGGGTTAAATAGGTGTCATAGTCACTACTATCTTTAAATACCATGTGAGTCATGCTCTGTGTGAGAAACACGAGATAGTAATAAAATTAATGCTTATGTTTTGAAAGATTTTTCAATGAGATATTCCGTGGGGATTATGAATTTGAGCTACATGAGATAATTTCATTCGATGTTATGAGGACATAATTCAATCTGATGAAGATTTAACTCCCTTAGAGATGAGTGGGTGTGGAAAATGCCTACGGTGGGGCACCCTATTTTCATTGAATAAGGTGATATTATAGTTTAATGGAATGTGATTAGGATCATTGATGTATGGAGTTTTATATACTGTAGTATTGATAGAGGTGACTAACTCTTTACCACTTGGACATAGATAATTGATTCTAATTAACCGTTGGGTAAGCGAAGGCATAACAAATGGTAGGAGGTGAGAGTGTAGACGAGTGGTTAGTTTTGGGGTACATGTTAGCATTGTTATACTAAAAATATAATTCCATTAGCATACATATGATGAAAAGAAATAGGTAGGGAACCACAATATTGGATACCTCACAAGAGACCAATAAATCATTATGCACATTCTGGGAAGGATTCATTGAGGAGTTCGGTGAAATACATGGGTGTTGTCTATAAGAGGGTGTCGAACCTAGTGTTTCAAAGTAAAAGAAACCCATGGAGATTGAAGGAAGAGGTATGAGAAATATTGGATGGTTTCACGCAAAATAAGTGTTTGTGACCAAGATTCAGTTCCACAAAAGGGTTGTAACTATGAATATTAAGGGTTTTTTACACATAAATTCCTTAGGTATTGAAAAAACTGTTGATGGAAAAACCTCTATGGGAACACATGAAGGAGAACCCCTAAGGAACATGTAATACAAAATATTGTACCTTGAGAGTTTCACGATTTGGAGGATATATTAGAAGAGAAGTCTTATCTATAGAAAAACATCAATTCTACTTCCCAATCAACACATCTTTGAAGGGTTGTAGGGTGCCCATCAATATATTGGAATATTATTTTGTGTTAGAGTGTCAGATTTTCAGTGTGCAAGAGTTGTTCCACACAGGTGATCCTTAGCGGGCTTGCAAAAACCTATTAGAAATCTCATTGGGAGTGTAATGGACTTATTTGTGGGGCCAGATCTTGTGTGCAAAGAAAAACCTTTTCAACCTCCTTCCTTGGAATATTCTCCTGACCTCCATGGAAATAGAGAAACATTCATCACATTGGGCATGCATGTTCCTTGAAAAAAATTTCTGTCTTTCTCACTTGTCTTAGATTATTCACATTTCTACCATTGGATTTTCAGAATATTTCATTGAATCAAATGGTGCTTTAAATTTTCTAAACAATGACCTGGGTGTTCTCTATATAATTCTGCACCAAAAAAGATAAATTAATAGGATGTACAATTATCAATAGTATAGTGACATAGTTTTTACCTACAATAGTAGGATATCCAGTATCACATTTTGGTGTAACTATAATAAATAACCCATATAGAATATAAAATATTGAATTATAGGAATTTAAAATGTACCACCAATAGAAACTATAAAATAATTTTATTTTCCTAAGTGCATAAACATGGGGTACACCAGTCCTTTTCTAATATGAAAGGGTGATCATTGCCTCTCTGTATTGATAATTGAAAACAAAATGAAACAAATATCAAGAAACATTATCTTCTACACTATGTATATGAAATGATAAATGAACTATGATTGGATAATTATTTCTATAAAAGTAAACATTGATCTATATATCAATAATTAAAGGTGAAAAGTGAGGATATACAGAAGTAAACTATTCATATAAGATATGAAAATTATGAAATCATAATAATGAAATAATTACTAATTCATTTCTATATAATATAAATCTGTCCAACAAATAGAGTCTTTGGAGACTACCATAAAATATTCATGATAGATTGTATATATATATATCACCAAAATATTTTTAAATGAACAATATGGCCAATAAAATTATTATCCAAAAACAATGAGGTTTAATATAATGGCGATATACTATAATGAAAATATTTTTTAAATGTTACTTTTTTCCATTGCATTAAATTGAAACATATTATTTGTAATAAATAAACTATGAATAAAATGTCAATGATTTTATATAATAAAAATCCAATGATTATTTCATAATAAATATGTACTGATTTTCCATAAAGTTAATTTTTTCTTTAAAAATAATTTTTCTTTAAATATAGTTTCTATTTAATTTTTCCATAAACATTATAATTAATTTATATAGTTTTTATTAAATTTATTTTTGTAAATTATATTATTTTTTTAAATTTTATTTCGAAATTATCTTAGGGTATTATTTTTGGATTTCAATAAAAATGTTATTTTTTAATTGAATTGTTAAAATGGTGTTTTTTAAGTATAATAACTTATTTAAATTAAATAAAGCAATTTAAAATTATGGTTGTGTTTTAAAATTATTATTAATTAATAATAGGACTCATTTAATTAAATTAAATCTAAATTATTATATGGAATAAAACATTATACATTACTTTGGAATATGTTCATTTTTAGGCTTAAAATTCTTTTTGAATAAACTATTTTCAACTTTGTTTTATGTATTTATATTAAATTTAATTTCATAAAATTATAAAAATTGTATATTAAAAAAAATAGAAAATATTATGAATAATGAGGCTCACATTTCATGAATATTACCCTTTTATTTTGGATTTTGGGATTAGTCACCCAGGTAATGATGTGTGACCTCAATAAATGTAAAACATGTAGAACAAGGTTAAAATATTGTGATAATGCCCTAATATATATATATATAATACCTTTATTATTTTGAGGGAGTGGTGTTCTTTCATAATTAGACAAGATTCTAAAATATGGCAACATAGTGCCATTATAGTTCATTTTCACCGATATATTATGTTATGAAAATAACAAATATAAAATATTACAGTCATTGTTTTAATATCACAAATATTTCTTTAATAAGGACAAAATGAGATTATGATTAATTATAAATGGTTAATAGAATATATAATTAATTATATTTAACATAATTTATTATTTTTATTATGATTAAACAACATTTACCAACAAAGTTTCTATACAATGAAAAAAAACAATGCTCATTCGTATGTGTTGATAACCACCTTCATTAAGCGATACATTTGATTTTTCATCATCGATTCATGTTAATTGTTATATTGGGTGGATTTACTAAATATATGTTCTATATATGATATTACTATATTTTTATAACATAGAACTTTTATTTATTTTCCTTTCCTTCCATCCATCGAGAATTGGAAACATCATTCATGCATATATAAAGACTATTATCTCCTTGAGGTGTTGTGATTCATTTATATCACTTACTTACATTAATATTTATAAATATTTATCAAATTATTATATATTATAATAATTTAATGAATACAAATATGTATTTAACACACAAATATTTTAAAATAACACTATTCCCAATAACATATTCAACAAAAAAATTGATTTTAAACGAACCATGATAAAATATTAATTTTTTTTATTTAAACGTGACCGACCTAACCAAACTATTAAACTGAATGTTATGAATAGTGTTATGTAATTTATGTAATATATATAATGGTCATATTCAATATAAATTTACATATTATGTTTTAATAAAGCATCTTTAAATATTTAAAAGATATATTTTATTCGATACAATTGTTTTTTTCATAAAAATAGATTTTTTATTTTTTTGTGAAAAAATTATAAATAAATATTTAATATTGTGGAAATTTTATTTTATAAAATTAACATAATATTTTAAATAATTATATTTGTTTTAATATATGATTACATTATAGGATTTTCCTCTAGCGAATGGATTTTCATTAAATAAAGAAAAATATATTTTTTTAAACTCTGTTATGTTTTTAACAAATTATGTCATTTTAAAGTCACATTATTATTTTAATTTTATTTAAAAGAAACATAAGTATTATTTAATTATATTTAATCTAATTTATTCCATTTTAACTATTTTATGCTATGTTTTAGTATGTTAATATTTTTAGGTTAATAACATATTTTCATAAAATGGTTTTAAAGTGAAGAATGTTTATCCGCATTTATAAAATAAAATAACACATAGTTATGAATAGTGAAAAATTAGTTATTTTAATATATATATATATATATATATTATTTTAAATTAATAAATTTATGATTATTAGTAATATAGTTTACATTAGATCATATATTTTTTAGAAAATGCATTTATTGAAAAATAGTTTTTCATTATGTTTCACTTGATTACTATTAAATAGAGTGATGACACTTCTGTGGTTTGAATTTGATATAATGGAATAAATATTTTTTTATCAAAATAATAAATATTATGAAATAATTTAATGTTAATTATATGTAATAATAAATTGTGATACAAGTAAAAAATAGTTACTACGGTGAACAATTAAAATTGAAAAAGTGAATAAACTTAGAGGCATATAATATATTAGGTGTCAAATATATTAATATTTGAATTGTGGAGGTATGAAGAGAATATATTAATCAACTACATTATTTATAATTTTTTTATTGTCTTGTCTTTAGAGTGGCTTTTAATTATTGAGTATTTTTGGTTATTTTAAAAAATTTCACAACCCAATTGTAAAAGGTAAAACCCTCCCTTTAGATATTCACACCTCTCTAGATATTTGGATTTACAAAACCCAAAAAATATCCCCCCCCAACACCAATATAAAGAATATTGAGATTTTATTATTCCCATAATCCCATCCATAGGGGCTTTAATTAGTGGTGCAAATGTGTTTTTCCAATGAAAATGTAATGGCCCTCACTGAGCTCAATCATTTTACTTATTTAATTCCACATTAAATAATATTTAATGAATTAAAATATAATAACTAATTTATATCATATATAGTCAAATTTTTAATTTTTTTAATTTGGTATACATTTATATACATTTCCAGGAAATAATAAATGAAATAAAACGTTGGGTATATGATGGACTACCACCATTCTAACCCAAGTAATTAATTTTCCATCGTCACCTATCCAGACAATTAATGATGAGGTATTTTATTCTTAGATACTATATTAATTAAAAAATAATTTTATAAATATTAATTATAATAGAATGTTATCACCATCCAAACCCTTAATAATGAAATTGTCATTCGTGCATATAACAGACTTCCGCTTTACAGAGCAATGTGATTTATTTTTTATTACTGCATCACATGGATTGTTAATATAGGTGTATTGAAAAATAAAATGATATATATGATCATATTTAAATTATTGAAATATAAAATAACACTTACTACCTTCCCACTCGGATTTTTCAACAAAATGATCCTTTAGTAAAGTGTATGTACAACTAACAGTCATCATGATTGTGGTATAATAATTTTTTTGTAAAAGTTATTAATCAATTTTTTTTATTTTTTATTTATTTATTAAATTATAATTATTTAATAATTATTATTATTTTTATTATTAAAAATTTATCCCTTTGGCCACGATGAAAATCATAGATATATTTTTAAAAATATTGATCAAATACCCTCAACACACCCTATGTGGACATAATTTAATATGTTATTAAAAATTTCATTAAAATAATTCACGTAAATGGTTTATTAATAACATATTACTGGTGGTAAATTAACATAATGAAAAAATTATATATTCTTATTATATATGAGATAATGTAAATTAATTTTATTTTCGTAATCGAGGTAGCAGATTTTTTGCCTCACTTTTACTTTTATAAGGGATCTGAAATATTCCCTTATAATTTCTTTTATGTGGTGTATATGTAATTCCCCGACCCTAGTTACCTAGAGTTAGTGCATTATTATATAAAATTGGCATGATCACAAGGGATCAAATCCCGAAAGACCGATCAGTTTAGTAGCCTTGGAAGAAATAGATACATTCAAATGTTCTAAATATCATTATAAAATGAAAAACAACAAAAACATTGTATCCATTAACCGAATTCATATACTTTATACTATCCCTAAAGGTCACTCATAATATACTTCTTGGAATCCTAGAAAAAATAAAAAATAGAAAGGGGTGAGCTTAGATGCTCAGTAAAGATAACAATATAGCAGAAACATTCATAAATAAGAATAAACATTTAAGGCCATGTATAAGACTAACACACAATCATTTTAAATATAAACTTCATCATAATATGGAATAGATAAATTAAATAATTAAATTTACTTATTCACATGGATATTCTACTAGTCGAATTATCACATGTAATATCAATATCCATTTTTATAATGATGGAATGTATAATGCAAGACCTCATAACCACATAGTCCAGGACTCGTGCGAACAGTAAAAATAATATTTTGTTAAAGACTTGTGCCAAGACACTAGTTTGTCTAATGAGACCTACCAATGCATCATGGAGCTGTAGCGGGCTCCATCCATCACTTATAAGTCCAATTCATTCCTCGTATGAAAAGGTTGAAACATAACATAAATATTCGTATTAAAACTAGCATACTAAATGTTAGATCATTAACCATAAACCAAGAATGGAATAAAAAATAACACATCCATAGTGAACATGTCACAAAACCTTCAATACAATATAGAATATTTGTATCATAATAACTCAACTTAAAACAAGTGTAAAATCACTTAAATGATGTTGACATAGAGGAAATCAAAACTATTGGAGAGAAATATCTCTTTCTATTTTAAAATTATTTAAAAGTGATGTAATTATTAAAGAAAAAAATAATTTTTAATGTATTCTTTTATCATTGTAAGGGATGTTTCAAAGGTGTTATAATGGAAGAGAATATCCACACCAGCCGTATATGTAAAAAAACATTCATACCCTAATTGTTGAAAATGTCATAAAGTACATTATAAGGAAAACTATGGAAATATTACATTCAAACCATTTTATAAATATTCAAACAAGGTCATAAATGACTTTAATCCATAGTCTAGTAAATAGTAAAAAAGTTTGATGTACATTTTTAAGACACACGGATGTGGGTGATAGAGATGTTATAGTGGATACTGACATAAAAACAATCTCGGATAATAAAGAGATTGTGAAATAAACCCTTACCATGTAATTTTACTTAGTAGATGGTTTGTTTACCTCAGGTATAATATTTAAAAAATTGTTATTAAATTATACAAGAATGATACAAATAAATATGATATCATATATGATCCTGTAATATTTATTTTTTAATAATATTTTAGAAGTATAATTGTTTCGGGTGTTAACTGATTTAGTTTCTTTTATATGAATGGTTATGTAAGCAATGATTATTATGGATAATATTTATTTGTTTTATATCCATATTGACATTGAGTTCTTAAAAATTATTTTTAATCCTTAAAAGAAAATTATTCTTCAATGACTATGATGGGGAATGAATCTCATCGGGTTCGTAGAGACAGTAATCCATACGTACGCACGAGCGAAAATATCATTATATTAACAGTGAAATTGTATGTAATTGGATGGTATATAATATATATTGAATAATTAAAATTTCATATTTATTATTTACATCAGTTATACTCATTATTATACCCATCCAAATAATTACGTGTTTCAATAAAAAACTACACCATGATGTGGAGATGGTAAGCCATACGTACGCATGTATGATGACTTTTTCATTTATATGATGGATAGAATAAAGAATATAGTCATACCATATGAATATCACAATATTTATAAGGTAGTAGATTTATTATTTTGTAATGGAAACAAAAAATAAATAAAATGAGGAGGATGAAATTAACTAGAAAGAGGGTGGTGAAATTATTACCACTTTTCAAGTGTTTCGTTTTGAGTTAATCAAAAGGGTTCCTTAGGTTGGATTTCTAATCAGAGTAAGGCCTATAAGTTAAAGTGGGGGAATTTATTGAGATATTTGGGTTGGGTTTGGATGATAAAAATGGATTTGGATGTGTGAAATTAAGATAAGGCTAAGTACCCTTTTATAAAAATGTTAGGGTCACTTTAGGAAAACCTTGAAATATTATTTTATAATAAAATAATTTTCAGTTTATAATGGCTTAAATATGATTTTTTCAAGGATAAGGTGTGTATTGGTCGAAAAACTCCCAAAAAATAGTTTTTAAACATGTTTAGGTTACTATATTAACCTTATATATTTTATTTAACTCTTAGAAAAATAGTTTGACACTTACCATATCTCTTTGTATTTTTATATTATATGGTTAATAATCTTACTATAACTATCCAAGAGATCCTCATTTGGTTAATTATTAATATATATATATATATATATATCTTTATCTATGTCCTTTGGCTGATCCTTATATTTTTAGGAATATTATATAAATTAAAAATATAGTATTTTTTTAAAACCTCAATTATGTTTATTTCGACACTATTTAGTACTTGATTTTTTTTAAAAGCTATAAAAACATTATCACTTTGCATAAAATTTATTTAATCAACCCTAACATGTTATATTAACCTATGAGATTTGTTTAATTAATCAAAAGTCTCAATTAAAATTTAATTGGATATTTATAATATCAATTAGTTTACTATTTCATTTATACAGTAATTACTGCATCATCATTGTGTCATAAATAAATTAAATTGTTTGATGTCTAAAAAAAATAAATAAAATATTATTATGTTGTAAATAGTTTTATAATTATAATTAATATTTATAGTCTAAATTATATCGTCTTTAACCCTATATTAAAAATTGGTTAGTTATTAAACATTTAATTTAACACTTTTAACACTTTTTAAATTAAATAATAATAAATGCCATAATCAAATCCAAGTGGACCCAAATGATAATATATTATTACTAATGTTGTATATGGTCGATTTAAAATTATCCAATACAATTAGTACATGTGCTAGGAAAATTATAATATCATTTTTACCTTTAATTGTCTTATTTACCTTTGACCGCGGTAATTAAAATTTAAAAGTTACTATTCAACAAAAATTATTTTCATCTTATTGAACGAAATTTTACTTAATTATATTAATTGTTTCTCTCATATTTTTGAAATTAAAATAACAGAAGTGGTAAAAATAATTTTTATGCAAATTTTCAAATGCTCCTTGAAGGTGGCTAAAATACAATAAAAAGTTCAATAAAATATTATATATCTAAACATATTATGAAATAACTACAATGAATTAAATTAAAAATATATTAGTATTATGTATCTATTTTTTCCTAAAATAAATTAAAATAAAATATCTAATTATTTAAATAAAAAGACTATTTTAAACAATAACTTCGTGTTTTTCACCATTCATCAAAAATTAAATGTATTCATAAAAATACCAGAAATTCAGCCTAAGCTAATTTTGATTTTAAAAATCCAAAAATTAATTCCATTTTGAAAAATAAAATTTATAAAATTTAAAAGATGTTATTACTATTCATAATGGCTAGTTTGATTGGCCATGGTTTTGTAAAACTCTATGTGGCGTACAACGCATGGTATTGCATTATTCCAAGGGAAATGTTTCGTTGAAACTTGGGGTGTTACATTATCCCCTTCTTTAAAATAATTTCTTCCTTGAAATTTCAAAAATAAAACCGCATGAGAAGATTCAGGTGGTTCTTCATCATATGTTTGTCGGGTTCCCACATTGCCTTTTCCATCTTAAAGTTTCTCCATAGAACTTTTACAAGATTATTCATCCGGTTTCTCAGCACATGATCTATTATATCAATAATATTATCAAGCTCTTCACAATAACACAGATTATGTTCCAGCTCAATTTCTTCATAGGTGCATATATGTGTTGGGTCAGACATGTATTCTCTCAATAGTTATGCGTTGAACACATCATTAACTATAGAGATACTTTTAGGAATTTCCAAACGATAATCTACAACTCAAATTCATTCTAGAATTTAGAAAGGTATGATGTACCTGGGACACAATTTACCCTTCTTACAAAAACATATTACACCCTTTCCTGGAGATAACTTCAAGAAAACTTACTCTCCTACTTGAAATTCCAAATCCTCTCTTCGGTTATCTGCATAGCTTTTTCGCCTACATTGGGCGGCTTTGATATGGGTTTGGTTAATCATCACTTTTCCATTGTTTCATCAACAAGTTCTAGGCCTATAAGTTTTCATTCACCAACATCATACCAACAAGTTCATGTGTGATATCACTTTCCATATAACACTTCATATGGTGCCATCTTAATACTTGAAAGAAAGCTATTATTATAGGAAAATTTATCCAAAGGTAAATACTAATCTCACATACATATAAATTCAATTGAGAAAGATATTAACATTTATTCTAAGGTTTGAATAGTCCGTTATGTTTTTCCATCTGTCATAGGGTGGTAGGTAGTGCTGAAACAAAGTTCAGTATCTAAGACCTTCTGAAGACTTTTCCAGAATCCTGATGTAAAACAAGGATCATGATCAGAAACAATCGACAGGGGTACACTGTGGAGTCTTACATCTTCATTAATATATATTCTTTCAAGACGTTCACGTGTTAAATATTTTCTTATAGTATGAAAATCTCATGAATTGGTATGATGGTCAACAATGAACCTTGTTGCATAATTCCTTCTAAGATTCTTCGTTATCCCCTTGAGAAAGTCCATTGTAATATTATCCCATTTCCACTCAGTTATGGGAAGATTTTTCATGACTCCTCCAAGTTGTTGCCTTCCATTTATCAATTTATGACAAACCATACATCTTGACACAAAATTATCAATCTCCCCATTCATGTTGTCCCATCAAAAATATTCCATAAAATATCTATACATCATGGTTCTCCCAGGGTTTATAATGAAATTGGAGCTATGAGAATCATCCAACAGATCCCTTCTTAGATTGGGTATGTTAGGAACACAAAGTCTCTTCCCGAATTTCATAATTCTTTATTCAAATATGAAGTCACTCAATCTCCCATCATTCACTGGATTATTCTTCTTTTGAAGCTCCTCATAATCGGTCTAAGATCTCTTTATCCATTCAAGTAAATATGGTTTGGAAACCATTTGAAAATATACTGATGTTTACTCTACCATGTTTATTCCCATATCCAACTTTACTAGATCAATGAAAATATGATCCATTTCAACTCTCATCTAGTTCAAAACTCCATGATCCTTTCTTCTCAAATCATCTTCCACATTATTTTCATTCCCCGAGTGGTAGTGTATTGTGCAATCATAATCATTGAGTAGTTCAGACCATCATCATTGCCTCATGTGGTGTTATTTCTATGAGAAAATATACATCAAACTCTTATGATCAGTATATATCACACATTTTTCACCACATAGATTATGTATCCATATTTTCAAAGAAATGATTACAACTTCAAACTCAATATCATGAGTGTGATATTTTTTTAATTAATTTATAGTTGTCTTGATGCATATGAAATAACTATTTCTATATAAATAAGGACACAACCAAGTCCCTTCTTTAAAGTATCACTATAAATAACAAACCCATCATTCCCCAATGGTAGTGATAATATAGGGGCACTAACTAATATTCTCTTCAGTTCCTCAAAAAATTCTTCACACTCTTTTGTCCAAACAAATTTAACATCTTTACATGTGATATTTGTTAATGGGTTTGCAAATCGGGAAAAATTCTGGATGAAACACCGATAATAACCTTATAAACCAATAAAACCGCACACCCTAGTTATACTCGCCAGTGCTAGCCATTCTTGTAATGCTCTTGTATTAGAAGGATCAACAAAGGTTCCATCCATATTGACAATATGGCTATGAAACTCAATCTCCTAAATCAAGAATTCACACTTTCTAAACTACTTATATAATTCATTTTTTCAAAGAGTACTTAGAAAAATGCACGAGTGATTTTCATGATCATCGTATCTTTTGGAGTATACCAAGATATCATCAATAAATAACACTATAATTTCATTAAGATATTCCTTGAAACTCTGTTCATTAGATCCATTAAAATAAAGGGTGCATTAGGCATTCCAAAAGGCATGACTGCAAACTCGTAATGCTCGTACATAGTTCAAAATATTTTCTTTGGAATATCTTCCTTCTACACGCATGAATAATGAAGTCCAGTTCGAAGATCAATCATTGAAAAATATTTATCTCTATGAAGTTAATCAAATAAATTAGAAATGAGAGGTAGGGGATACTTTTTCTTTGTTTTTATAGACTTGATATCCCTGTAGTCAATGAAAATCCTCAAAGATCCATCATTTTTTTGATGAAAATAAGAGGGGCTCCCCATGTATAACACTAGAGGGAATAAATAATTTATTACTCGATTGCTCTAGATGTTTCTTTAGTTCCTCTAATGTCACAGTTTCCATTCTATATTGGGTCTTCGATATGGGCCTTGAACCATGAATTAAATCAATGGAAAACAAAATTTATCATTCTGGAGGATGTCAAGGTAAATCCTCTGGAAAAACAAATCAACATATACTTTCACAATAGGTAAATACTCTATTTTAACATTCCTTTCCTCAACCATATTATTTTAATTATCTTCCTCCATGATAATTCAATTCATTAGAGCTACTGGGGGTGGATCTAGATAATATTTAGATGATGATATTTTTACTATAAAAATAATCTAATCTTTATCATCATCAGAAATTTTATCCTTTTTCTTATATAAATAAATGTTAGCATCATGGTCTGAAGTCCAATCCATACCAAGGATTAGATCAAATTCAATCATGATTTTAACAATGAGATCAGGGGATAAAGTACATTTATATTCCCTAATGGGAACTAATTCACAAAACATTATTGCAATGATACTTCCGGTAGGATTTTTGACTGACAACTTTCTTGTCAAATCAAATTGGAAATATCTATTTTTTTAGAATACTGGGGAGATATGAAACAATGAGATGATCTAGAATCAAAATAAGAATTGGATAAACATGAGTTTACATTTAAATAACCCGCCACCACATCTTTTAGAGATTCAACCTCATCAGTAGTGATCACATATGCTTGTCCTTTATCCCTTGGCATTTTTTGAGGTATCTTTCCCTGACTCTTAGGAAATTCATTTTCATGATTCCCCTTTTCTTTAAAACTGTAGCATTCAACATTTACTGACTCTTTATTTCCCTTAAAATCGTGAGTTTGGTTTCCTTTTTCATGGAACTTTTAATATACTCACATTCTCTTCCAGCAAGTACTCGGGGGTTTTATCCCACATTTACTACGGGATGGATATTTAACTTTTCCCTTCTTCCACTTAATTTTATTTCTAGAGTGTTCATCGGAACTTTTCTTCTCTTTCTTTGCTTTAAAGTCATAAAACTTATAGAATTCATTTATTGTCTTCATATCACATGAGAAAATATCTTCCTATGATGAGAAGGATTGGGAGACAAATGCTTGATGAATAAATGGTTTTAACCCATCATATAATCGATCAATCTTAATCCTTGGGTTACATATATAATCTTTTTCATGCCTTGTTAACCTTGTAATGTTTGCCTCATACTTTGTGACATTATCATTATCCTTTTTCCATAGACTCAGAAATTGTCCTTCCAAATCCACTCGATGGACACAAGGAGATTAATTTCTAATAAACTATCTTTAAAATCCCTCCATTCTATATTGGATACTTATTCATCTTCCTTGGTGTCTTGGATTAATGACCACCATTGATCTGTTTCTCCCGTGAGGCAATAAACCACCATGAAAACATTTTCCCTTTCGGTAATCCCTAAATCATGAAATATTTTTTCTACGGAACTTAAACATTGCTCACCTACCAATAGATTTGTTCTCCAATTGAATGTTGGTGGTTGTTGCCTCATGAAGCGGTCTAACATTAATCATCCGCATTGTGGACCAAGGTTCTCCATATGGGTAAGGTTATTATTCATAACCTAAGTGAGTTGTCCGAGTATGGTAATAAGATAATCAGAACCAGTTGCATCACTATCTCCACTATAATTTTCTTGAGTAGGAGGGAAATGATTATATGGATTTCATGTGATTATACAATTTCTATTTCTTCGATTATGCACCATTTCTAGAAAAAATTACATACACAAGATTAGTTTATGAATCACAATAAATATTCCCAAAATTGAATAACAATAAAAATAAATTGAACAGTTTAAGGATATAATACATAATCATAAAAAAATTCATTGAGGAAGAATATACTCATAAATACATCATAATGGTTTGTAATGAAAATGTGAATTATCCTATGCATATCTCCCGGGAGTGTGATAACCAAAAGTGCAGTAAGGCCCGTTGTCGTGTACCAGGACACCCCGGGTCAAGCCTGAAACTACTTTTTGGAGTATTCACTCTTAGGTACATTTTTTCCAGAGCTACCTCTACCTGATCGTATCCAGATAGGGTTATATTGTTTGAAAAACTCAAAAAATCTTTACATTTCCAAAATTCATGGATGTTCTTATAAACTAATCCTCAATGTCTGTCTTAGGGTAATGTCATCTAATAAAGGTTTTTTATGAATATAATATCCATGGATTGTACTAGACTTCCTCTAATACCAACTGTAATGTCTATAACCCAGTTACACAGAGTCAGTGCATTATTAAACAACATTGGCATGATCACAGGGGATCAAATCCTGAAAGACCGATCAGTTTAGAAGCATTGGAGGTACTAGATACATTCATAATTATTACATCACATTATAAAATAAAAAACCACAGAAACATTGTCTCCATTTACCACAATCATATCCCTTAAACTATCACTGTAGATTAGTCATAATATATATTGTCGCATTCGAGAAAAAATAATACATAGAAATGGGTGAGCTCAGATTCTCAGTAAGGATAACAATATAGGGGAAACATTAATAAATAAGCATAAAATTTTAAAACAATGTATAAGAATAAAACACAAGCCTTATAAACTTGAACATCATCATAATCTCTCAAAGATAAATCAAATAATTCCATTTACTTATACACATTGATATTATTCCAGTCGAATAATCACATGCAAAATCCATAGCCAACATCATAATGATGGAATGCATAATGACAGACTTCATAACCACATAGTCAAGGCCTCGTTCCCAGACTACAAATAAGATTTGGTAAAGGCCTTATTCCAATACACTAGTTTGTGTCATTAGACCAACCCATGCATCGAGGAGCTATAGTGTGCACCACCATTCACTTACTATGTTCAACACATTCATCATATGAAAATGTTGAAACATAACATAAACCTTCGTTTTAAAACTAGCATATCAAATTTTAAAACATTAACCATAAACCAGGAATGGTATGAAAAATAACACATCCATAGTCTAACATATCACAAAACCTTCAATACAATTTAAAATATTTTTATCATAATAAATCATCTTCAAATAAGTATAAAATATATTAAAAGATGTTAACATAAATGAAATAAAAACTATTTGAGAGAAACATTTCTTTCTATATTGAAATCATTTAATAGTCATTTAATTATAAATGAAAAACTTTATTTTAAAAATATTAATAAAATATTTTTAGGGAAGATTCAACGGTGTTATAATGGTGGAGAAAGCCACACCCTCCATATAGGTAAAAACACATTATTTCCTTAATTTGTCGAAAAGGTAATAAATTACCTTATTTGGTAAATGTTGGAAAGATTCCTTAGATTTTTTTTTATAAAAAGTCAAAAAAGGGAAAAAATGACATTAACCCAGAGTCTATTAAATAGTAATTTTTTTGAAATACATTTTTAAGAAACACAAATGTGGAAGATAGAGAGGTCCAAGTAGATACTAACGCAAAAAAACCTCGAATAATTAATAGATTGTGAAATTAACCCTTACCATGTACCATTCCTTGGTAGATGTTATTTTAACCTCATGTATAATAGTTAAAACACTATTATCAAATTATACAATAACTATATACATTAATATGATATCAATATGATCCTCTAATATTGCTTTGTTAAAAATATTTCAGTAGTATCATCGTTTCAAGTGTTAGCTGATTCGTTTTCCTTTATATACTGGGTACACAAGCCATGTTTGTTATGTATAGGATGTATTTGATTCATAAGTAGAATTATAATATGTTCTTCAACATAATTTTTAATCTAAAAATGAAAATTATTCTTGAATAATGACGATGGGGATGGAATCTCATATAGTTCGTGGAGACGGTAATCCGTACATATGCACAAGCGACAATATCATTATATTGATGGTGAAATCATATATAATTGGATGATATATAATATATATAGAATAATTGACAGGTTATATTTATTATTTACCTAATTCAGAATTATTATTATTCCAATCCAAGTAATGCAGTTTTTGAAAAATAAACTACACCATGACATTGAAATAGTAAGCCGTATGTATGCAGGTATGCTGAATTTGTCATTTTTAGGATGGATGGAATAATGAATATGGATAGACCCTATTTTTATCATAGTATGTAAAAGGTAATAGATTTTTTTTTGGTTATGGAAACCACAACGAAAGAGGAAGTGGAAGAAGAAATGAACTTGAAAGAGTTTGGTGAAATTATTACATCTTCTTCGGGTGTTTCCATTTGAGTTGATCAAAAGGGCTCCCAAGGTTGGCATTATGATCAAATTAATGCCTCTATGTTTATGAGATGGAAGTTGAGAAGTTATTTGGGAAGGTGTTGGTGAAGCCAACTGTCTTTGGAAGTGTGAAATTAAGTGAGTGAGAAGTGCCCTTTTATAAGAGAGGTTAGGGTCACTTTAGAAAACGCTTAAAATAATGTTTTATAATAAAATCATTTTCAGTTTCTTATGGCTCTAAAATGATTTATTTCAAGGATATGGAAGGAATGGGTCTCAAACCTCTAAACCAATATCTTTTATATTGGTTTACGTAACCATATAAATCTTATCTTTGAGATTTAACTCTTACTTACATAGTTTGACATTTATCATGTCTCGTTGTAATTTTATATAATATGGTTAATAAACACTCTATAACAAGACTAAAAACCCCATGTGGTTCATTATTAACATATATAACCATTTATATGTCCTTTTTACAAACCTTAATTTTTTATTCATACTATATCAATTAACAATATAGTATTCGTTTTTAAAAACTCCATTATGTCAATTTTGACACTATTTAGTATTTGAATTTTTCTGAAGGCCATAAAAACTTTATCACTTCGAATAAAATATATTTCATCAACAGTAAAATTTCATATTAACTTATAAAATTATATCAATTCATCAGAAGTCTCAATTTACATTTATTTGGATATTTACAATATCAATTATTTTAATATTTCATTAATAAGGTACTTATATCATCATCATTGTGTCATAAATAAAATAAATTATATAATGTCTAAAAATTATAAATAAAATACTATTAAGTGGGAAATATTTTTAGCTTTATAATTAATATTTAGAGTCAAATTTATATTTTTTGTATCTTTATATTAAGAATATATTTGTTATAAAACATAGAATTTAACACTTTTAACTCTTTTGTAAATAAAATAATAATGAAGGTCATAATCTAATCCAAGCTGACCAAGAAAATAATATTTTATTCCTAAGGTTTTTTTTGGTCGAATTAAACTTCTCCAATTGAATTATGACATGTGTTAGGGTAATGTAATATCATTTTTACATTTAATTATACTATTTACTTTTTATCATGGTAAATGAAAGTCTAAAGATACAATTCACTAAAAATTATTTTCAACTTATTGAACCACAGTTTACTTACTTATATTAAGTGTGTCTTTTAGTTTTTTTAAATTCAACTAAAAAATTTTGTAAAATTATGTTTTATAAAAAAAAATTAATGCACTTAGAAGGTGGGTAAAAGACGGTAAAAAGTTCAATATAATTTTATATATCGAAACTTATTATAAAATCACTCCAATAAATTATATTGAACATATATAGGTATTATTTATCTATTTGGACCTAAATTAAATTAAATTAAAATAACTAATTCTTTAAATAAAATATCGGTTTTAAACAGCAACATAGTGTTTTCATTATTCATCAAAAATTGAATGTTTTATGAAAACTACCAAAAATTAATCCTAATCTAAATTTGATCTTCCGAATCAAAAAATGAATTCCATTTTGAAAAGTAAAATTTACAAAAAATTTTAAATTGTGTACTACAATTCATAACGGTATATTTGATTGGTTGTGGTGTGTTAAAACACCATGTGGTGTTCAAGGAAAGCTACTGCATTATTCAATGGGAAACATATTGTGGATGCTTGGGGTGTTATACTGTATATGTCTAATGTAACATTGAAAATAATTTTTTTATTATTCATGGTGTTTTAAAATAAACTTCATTTTTATCTAGAATTGAACTACATTTAATAAGGAAGATTCTTAAACATTAAGGGAAAATATCTTAAAAATTATTTTCTTGTGGAAAATGTTCTTTTATTTAGTTATTTTTTAAATGGTGTATATATTTCACCTTTATATATTATTACATCAATATTGTAAACCTATTTTTTTGTTAACATATATTTTATTTACTTCATCATGGGGGTTATAATTTGAACGTTCACAATATGGTAATGGTTTAAACTTAAATATCATTTTAATAGGGGTTGTTTATTATTTAATATACATTAATGAAAAAAAAATTGATACATTTTTAATAAACCACTTTAATTATATTATAATCTAATTATTCATGAATATTTTTTATAATATTAAAATTTTTATATTTTTAGTATATAAGATTTTTTATGGACTATTTTAATAATATAAATATCTATTTATTTTTTTGGTCAAAAATCCTTTTTCATCCAAATGTATGTTCTTCAAAAAAAAATTAACAAATATTCTGATATTATCCTTTGATTTGAAGGTAATTTTTTCCCATGTTTGTATTTTAAAAAATTAATTAAATCAATATTCATGTTGTTTTCCAAACATGGTACTTTTTTACATTTCATACAAAAATGGGAAATGAATTTTTGTTTTAATAATCTCATCATGAATAGAATATACCCTCCATCCAGACCAAACATTAAATTGATGCTTCCATTACGAGTTTCCAAATTTTATTCCAAATAATTTATACATTAATTTTAAATAAATGATTATATTTCATGTATGTCTTCTCTCTAACCCACCCTTTTCTTTGGGATATTACCATTATATATCTAACTCAAATTATTTTTCATTAATGTTATGAAATGATTATTAATTTTCTACATTTTCTTCTAAAATATATTCCTATATTATTCTACCTTACTTTTATAGGTGAATAACTTCTCAATTTTCTTTTCTCAAATTAATCCATTATGAAATTTCCATATATTTTAACAAGATGAAATATTAAGAAACCCATTTTCATTCCATGTGTAACACTTTTGTTCTAAACTATGATTTATTTAAATTATTTAATGGATTAAATCAGAAAATATTATGATCGGTGTGTCCCGATATCACTCCAAAGCAATGGGTGATGTTTTATTCTCCTAGGGTGGCATTTATGAGATTAGGGAGTAAACCTAATCCATTATGTAATATTTTCCACCATGTGACATGTTATGGTAAATTGTCATTACCTTATGTTTAGGTCAGGTTTTGGGTTTTATACATATTTAATATAATGATATTATATTATAATACCATTTTATTCATTTTATAACAATTTATATTTCTCACATGTTGTATCTTTAATGATATTAATCTTACTGTTGAATCAGACACTATCTTTCTTTAACATGTTTATTCCCTTACTAGGATTTTTGTATCACATATTTATTTCATTTACTTCCCCAGGTTATCCCATGTAGTTTTTGGATCTTCAAAATATTTAGGATCTCATTATAGGGAATATTTTTTTATTCCCACTTTGATGTATTATTAACATGTTCTTCTGAAGACACTATGTATCCTGATAACTATGTTGTAATAAATGCATAATTTAATAAAAAAATGTAATAATATTTGTAAAAGTTTTGTGTCACTACAGTTGTTAACATATAAATTTATAGTTATTTAAGGTTGTTAGGGTGAATTTACATTAACAAAAACCCTACATATAAGCTGAAAGAAAATTATATCTATAGAAAAATATCATGGAATTTTTGTGACATATATAGTGATTGGGTTCATTGAAATTACATCTCTATCTAGATAATATAAGTGGATATGGGTCTCACAAAGTTTTACTTTGGTGTAATTAATATAAAATGATCTATGCATTGAATCATTCTTACAAAGGTGCATCAATATTATCTTTACAACAAACCTAGTTTGACACTCCTGAGTGATATTTTTTGGGAATTCTAAACCATTTTGAGTCCTTATGAGCAACTTGAACAAATAAATAAGCTTGAAAACCTTATTAGAAATATTTCTTTGGATAACCTAGATTGAAACCTAGATACTCATAAGTTATTTTATAATTTTGATTTATATGTTATTTCTTTCTTGTTTATAATATTACCCTTTGGTATGATATGGAATTATCATCTTATTTTTTTTATTTTTTATTTAATGAGTTGAAATTAGTAAAAGCATCCCAATGATTAGTGTGACAAAAATGTAATTATATTTATAATATAATTCATAACGAAATGGAAAAAATTTATAAATATTACAATCATTATAAAAGAGCTATCTAAAATTATGATTAATAACAATAACATAGTTTTATTTAAAAACCCATCAAACAAGAAAATAATTACATATCATGGATTTATATATGTTAATTATGATAAAGATAAAAATAATAAATTTACTACAAGTGAAAATTTTCAAAATATTGACCATGTAAAATGATTTTATGTTGTTGGAAGTCTTAATATGGTTGAAAATTATGGGCATAACAAATCTAATTTATAGACAAGATTATTTTTATAGTATGCAGGGATAAAAAACACAAGTCACCCCTAACAATTCAATTTTTTATATGAAATCTGTAATTATCTAAATTAATGTCCTAATCCTATGATTAATTCCCAATGTACTATGTTATGAAAATTATTCAAATTGAATGATTATAATATATCTATTTAGAAATTTGAGAATAATTTTATTGAAGTATTTTTATCTATGGTGTTTTAGTTATAAGAGTCATGAAACATTTATGTATTGGGATAAATTAATTTTTCTTCAAGTATTTTCAAGAATTTCATAAATTCTACAAATGAAATCAAATGATGGTTTAATGGTAAAGATATATTATATAAAAAACGTCATTTTTTGAAAATATAATCATTTATATATTATTTATGTTGAGGTAATTACAGTCAATTAAGAAAATATTATTTTTTTGAAAAAATATTCTGTATAGAAGTCATTAGTTGTAAAAAATTAATATGATGACTCGTGATATTCTGAGTATGTTTATCATATTTTGGGGATTTATTTAAGAATTATATAAATATATTTTGTTTGAAAATAATATCTCACATGTTATTTGAAAATCATAAAATAATAAAAGGCCCTGGGACTTGAACCCATATTGAAAGGGCGATAGGGATACGATTTCGACCACTTCTATATGTAATGTATTGGTTAGTATGGCATTGTTCATAAAAAATGATTTCATATATAATATTTATTCCAGATTTTGGGAAAACATTTCTTGGATCAAATCAGTTTAATTTTTTTTTATTTTGAGTCGTTTAATGATATTTTGGAAAATGTTTCATTCTGTTGAGATTTATGTGCTCCATTTTTCTAACATGTGGTTTAACATGAATGAAATGTTTTTAATAACACCATGAATTTTTTTAATATAGAATTTATTTGGGGTGTTGGGTGGGGGAATAATTTAATTTAAACATTGTATTTTGAGAGAAATATAAATGTGTATTCATTCTGGTAATTATATTAACTTGTTATAAGAATTTCATCTTATGGTTAATATTTATCGATAAGAGTAATATATAGATTTAGTTTTATGGAATCGTTTGATCCATTTGATGTAAATTTTACTGCTTCAGGAATGAAACATTCATTTTCAATACTCATTTTTTGGAACTAATGAAGATATTTAGGTTGAAAATTTAATGGATGAAATTACAGTTTAAAAATATGTATATTTTGATCTATTTATAAACTATATTGTAATATGATTCATTGCAATTATAAAAAATATCTTAAAATAAAAATATTATTCATTTTTGATAAATAAATGTTTCATTTTCCTTAATAAAGTATAAAATTATGTAAAAAATAGAACTTCATTAAAAATACATTATATCACTTCCCAATATTTTTCTCTTAATTGGATGATTAGTTATGTGTTGGAATTTTAATTTCGGTTTCCCTATTTTTAAGAGGACTTTTTTCTATCCTCATTTTTTATATGGGTTTTCTATGAATGAATTTTTGAATATTATAACCTAAATATTGAGAGGAATGTAAAATATTGGGTATTCAATTTATTAAATGGGATTTAGTGTTATATCTATAAAATATTAAATAACACTATGTCTTATAATTTATAAAATAACCAATAATGAGGTTATCTGAACCACGATATAATATTTAAATAACATTATTTAAATGTGATGAAGATAACATATCCATTAAATTGGGGGTTAGTAAATGTATTAAATAATTATTGAAATATATATATATATTATTGTAAATAAATATTAAACTAAAAATTATTTATAAATTATCTTGAAACTTTTAGTAAAGATAATTTATTTTATGAAAAAAATTTTCTTCAAAAATCAAATTTGATTCTGTTTGTAATAAAATAAAATAATAAACTTTTGAATCTATTAGAAATTTTATTTTATAAAATGAACATAAATTTTCAAATAAGAATAGTTATATTAAAATTAAGAAACAATTTCAATTTTTTATGAAAGGAATAATTTTTTTGTTAATAGTGAAAAATATCAATTTTTTTAAAATAGTTATTAATTAATTAATTAAATAATTTCAAATTTAAAATATTATTTTAAATTTTTTTAAAAGAAAAAAAGGTATTTTTCATTTTTATTTAATTAAATGAGTTTTGTTTAAAACAACACCACAACTTATTTTAGAATATATTGAATTTTAAATTCTAAAAATATATTTTTATAAAAATACTTTTAATGCGGATAATGATTATCCGTTTTAATTAATTAAATTATTAATTATTTAAAAATTATTTAAATAAAATTATGAAATTATATATCTGTAAATATGAATTTATATTTATATAATCATTATTTCTAGTTATATAATTAATAAAAATATTATCTATATCTTGAAAAATGCATTTCATAGAAAAATTTTCTTCGAGATGTTTAAGGGGATTAATTTGATATCAAATACTTAATTTTTAATGAATTTTATTAAATTTACTCCATATTATTAATCATAATAATTAATATTATTCAATATTTTCTACATAATTTTTAGTCAATATGAAGAGTAAAAACAATTAAAACCTTATTAGAGTAGTGAAAACGAATCATGGTTAAACCCTATAAACCTAAATGGTAAATTGAAATAAATGTTTGAAAAATGTTTATTTTTAAATTTTTGAGTTATTGATCAAAAATATCATGACTGAAATTCATTATTTATCAATAATTTATTCACATGGCTTGATATTGACATCCAATTATTCAATAATTTTTGGTATTTACAAAACTGTTGTTCCTCTTCAATTAAAAATGGAAACCCCATCACCTCAGTTATTCATACATATGAAGAATATTTTATTGAAAAAAAATTGAAAAATATAACCAAAAATATTCATATATATTCAATACCATCATTTATTTCCAAAATAGCATCCTTGCGGTTCTTAAATAGAGATTTAAAGGAGGTTCTTGTAAGAGAATATAGTCGTCTTCACAGAGCTCTTTCTTTTTACATGATATTTTTTCACCCTCAGTTATTTCATAAAAATAAAAAATATATTATGACCATAATATCATATATAAATATATTTTATTATTTTTATGACACAGTATTTATTCATATCCTCCTACTTCAATTGGTAAATGAAACAAATATTCATGTGTACTTCAGACTACAGCCTCATAAACTAACATAATTAATTTGGCATATCATAATCATTAAAATATTCATAATGATGGTTTAAATGATAATATATCATATTAATGAAATATTAGTCATCATGTAAAAGTTACATATCATATACCTTTATTATGTTAAATCCTTCAAAAAATGATAACATCATTCGTGTGTGAGGAAGACTACGTCCTTACTAAGTGATGTGATTAATTTTTATTAATTCATCACATTGATGGTATATGTTCAAGTATTTGAATAAATGATATAATATTTATGATAAAATAGTTATATTAAGGTAATAAAAAAATTATATATTTTCAATAATTATCATCAAAAAATGAAAGTGTTACTCACTAGTACATACGACATATCATCTCAATGATTGTAAAATAGTTCATTTTTCATTAAAAACATTCAAAAAATTTATAATATAATTTATGTATAAACAATATAATTGTGTAATAATTTTTATTGTAGATATTTTGGAATAATCATCCCTTTATCCATAATAAAAATACCAAATCCATTTTAATGATATAGACTGAATGTCCTCATAACACTATAAGTGGACATAACTAGATTTGTAAATAAATGTATAGTTAAAATAATTAAAGTAAATGTTTTATGTAAAATATAATAAACATGGAAAGTATTCTTAATAAATCAAATAAATTATATAATTGTATTATATTTTAAATAATTAAAATACAATACAACGATTGACCCATGGCATTTGATTTCTCATCTCAATTTTAATATCATGATACATCTACCAAGGTCAACAATTATTTATTTTGAGTTCTGTATATACATCCCGTTTAATATAAATCATCCTGTATTATTATTATTATTATTATTATTATTGGGTTTTAATGAAACATCAATATCTCTCACAATTTCAAGTATGTTTTATAATGAAATTTTCTAAATTTTAAGTGTTCTCATCTCAAAACATCTTTACATTAGACTCATGTTCTCTAATACACCTAATTTATTTTAACTAGTTTTTATATTTCATCTTTACTTATAATATTTTTATTACTTGAAATGTTTTTGAAAATTGAGTAAAAATTCATATAGATTAATCAGGGGGTTATGATTACAA
The DNA here is from genome assembly GCA_963277665.1 of Viscum album. Lineage (NCBI taxonomy): Eukaryota > Viridiplantae > Streptophyta > Magnoliopsida > Santalales > Viscaceae > Viscum > Viscum album. The sequence goes on along the minus strand of OY728138.1, from coordinate 629,971,293 downwards.
TGTTACCAAAGCGGTAAGGATTTATTCTTCGTTCTCATTTTAACGTTGATTGTTTATGCTGGAATTCCCATTAAATGATTTTATTTATGTACTTAAAAATAAACCCTTAATTTTTTATATCATCTCATTATTAATAATTTTTTCATGTAAGAGTTCTATTTTAATATTTTTATTACATTAAATAATTAAAACAATTTTTTAGAAAAATATTTCTTTTATTTATCTCTTTTGTCGAAAATAAATTATATTCTAAATCCTTTTTTTCTAAAGATGGTTTCAATTTTTTTATATTATAAAATGATATTTAATGTCATTATTCACAATGATTGTATTTTAAATAAAAAATTAAAATTCATCTTCTTGTCGATTTCCAAATAATTCGCATATTTATATTTTATATAAAAATATAAAATTAATATTTGTTTTAACATACAAATAATGAATGTAACGTTCCCAAAATCTTGATAAATCATTAAAATGAATATTCCATTATATATTTATATTTTTTAAATTAATTTTTTTCTTTAATACATATGAAATTATATTATTATTTTTAAGGTATCTCTATAACACCCCATTTTCTTTGGTTTATTACCAATCTATACATACCCTTGTTTCTCTCCCTTTAGATATATAGAATTATTATTAAATTTGTTTATATGCCTCTCAAATAAATTCCTAGATTTTTATATCTTCCTTTTATGAGGTAATATTTTTTTATGGTTATGTATTCTATTTTTTCATTATGAAAATTTGTATGGTTATGATATTAGGAAGGAGTATACAACCAATTTTGTTTCTATGGGAAATTATTATGTTCATGAATTATGGTTGATTTCATATTGTTGTAAAACATAAATAACAAAAAAATTATGACGTGTTCACCCACATATCACTTCAATTAAATGGGTAAATCTTTAGACTCCTGTGGATTTATGTGTGGGAATATGTAGTAAACCTAATTCATTATGGGACATTGTCCCCCATGTGATATTGTGTAGGCCATTAGGCGGGTCTCATGTTTATTTCATGTTTTGGGTTCCTACCACATTCACTATAATTATTTTAAATTATTATAACACCTTTTATATCTTATACTCCCTAATTATTACTCATGTCCACTCTCCTTAATTATATCTTGTTACTCCTTTGACTCACTTATTATGTCATTGTATCATTTTTATTACCTTAGCAGTATTTTCAGATCACATAATAATTTTTTGTATTTCCCTAGGTTATGCTATTACATTTTGGAATATCTAAAAGATTTATGAGCTCATTATGGAAATTTAAATAATTATATATTATTTTACTCTCACTTGGATGTATTAAGACCCTAATCTTGCAAATACACTATTGTACATGATCGTTGGGTTGAAATTAAGAGATTATTAAGTTAAAAATAATTTAGTAATATTTAAAATGGTATTTTATCACTATTCTATATTCTATGGAAAAATGATTAATGTTTATGGATAGTGTATTCCGAAATGATCCTTGAGTGAAAAAAGAAACAGTTATCACATTGAACAATGATTATAATAATGAACTATTAACAAAAATGTGAGAAAATATTAATTTTAAATCATATATTGTAAAATATATATCAGTTATTTAGGTAATATATTTATAGTAAATAACAATATATTTATCATTGCGTTTGAACATGTTTCAAGAAAGAGATAGTGGAGATAAGGGCTCTTCGTCTAAATATTATTTCATTGAGACTTGTCTGATGATATCCTCCTATTAAAATTTATATGGTGTACTTAATACTCAATAGAAATTGTATATTATATATCAATCTTAATACATTTAATTAAATGTTACAATTTAAATAATTTCATATAAGGGGGTTTTTCTTCAAATGTTACTTATTTTGTAAGGGTTTATCATCTCAAATTATTTTCTTTGGTAAATATATTATACCTATATTTTTTTAGGTTTATCTACGTCCCCATTGAAATTTTCCATCATTAATCATTTAATATTAGTTTTATTTAATGATTTATTTTAGATTATTTTCTTTACAGGGACTATGGTTTAAAATTTACAAAGTGGTGGGGGTCATATTATAATATCATTACTTATCTATAATATCTATAAAAAATATCATGGGATGAAAATTAAGGGACACTATTTTTAAAACCCTTTTTCAATCTTTTACGTTGACCATTCAAGAAGTTTTCAAGTATTATAACCATTTCCCCCTTTATTACATAAAATATTAAATATAATGTTTTTTACGGAAATATATACTTATTTGTTCGTTAGGAATTATGAATTGTCTTCCAAGAGTATACACTAGAAAGTAAATTTATAATTTTTTTCACATAGAGATTATTTTATTAAATATGTTGTTTTTGATAGAATTTAATTTATTTATAATTTTTAAAAGCAATCATTCTAAATGTTTTCAAACAAAATTATTAACATTTCCAAAAATTTGTGAACATATTGTCTTTTAAAATATATTAAAAGATTGGATTTTCCTACCACCATGACAGTTCATTTCATGGAAAAAAATCTTTTACATGGTTCCATGGGAATTTTAAATGAAAATAATTTTCACTTTATTTTAGAAATTTTTGGATAAAGTGTTATCAATGGAATTTTGCCTCCTAAATTTTTTATAATTTATTGAATGAAATATTGGAATAATCTTTTATGGTTAATTTTCATTTATTTTAAAATATTTTTACGTTTCTTATACTTAACTTTGGATTATATCAAATTATCACATCCATTTTATTTATTAGGATGGATTATTTTTATGTGATACTAAAATGTTTGACAACTATATTTATCTTCCATTTTTTTGATATAATGATATTTTGAATTTTTATGTTCTTCTATAAAATAGACTTCTATTTTTTGTTATTTATCTGATACATCCTTTAAAGAACTCCAAGTAATTTGTTGAATCCTATTATTTATTGAGATGGTTATGGTGAATTATTTGATGTCATTGATCCACTATAGGAAAAAGGTGGTAATTAATGATCTAATATGATGTGATTTTGTTACTAGTTAACCTTTACATATGATATAGTTTCTATTAAAATTATTGTGCCACCCATTTATTATTTGTTTCAGTGTTTATTAAAAAGCCAAATACTTTTTCAAATAAATTTAATATAGAATTCATGAAAAACTAAGCACTAGAAAAAAACATTTTCTTATCGGATATAGTTATGACATTTCTTCTAAACATAATTTTTTTCAATTATATGTTTTGAAATTCAAAATACTTATATACAATATTACAATCAGTGGGGTATTTAATGTATGGTAAGATCAACAAACATTTTTTCTGAATAGTAAATTATTCTTATGAATAGTATCTTACCCTTATATATTTTTATGTAACCTTATGAATAGTAACCTTACCATGCTTGTATAAATAAAATTGAGGCACCATAAAAAGGATGATGAATATTTAAAAAATTAATAATTAGTTGTTGATATTCTTTCAGTAATAAATATTTAATTAGAATTTTAAATTAATAATTTTATTTAGAATAAAATTCACTTTAATAAAAAAAATTACGCAATAAATATTTTGTTTTCATACGATTTTAGGGTAATTTTATGCTACCTCAGTTAATTCTTGAAAGTATTATAAAATCAGTTTTACATTTTAAATTTGTATTTTTCAAGTAATCAATAATTTTATTTAAATGTTAAATTTAAATTTTGTAATTTTTTTGATAAAATAGAGTACATTACTGCATTCTATGAATAAAAAAAATGTTTGGGTAAATTTTTTGGATTTTTCTGAAATATATGATTTTTTTTAATAGCTAAATTCGATAATTCAAAAAGTATGCTAAATAATTGAATTTATGAAACATTCATGAGTCATTGTTGATGTAAATGGTCATTTCTTAGAACTCACTTTAACATATTACTATTTTTTGTCAAAATAATCCAACACTATACGTTATCTTGAGAAATATAATTTAATAATGAATCAATTATTCAAAAATCGCTCTCCTCCTCTACTATAAAAGCCACCTTTCACTACCTCTAATATTCACTACTATAAAAGTTAAAGAATCTAAAATTTATTCCCAAATACTATTTCCTAGACTCCCCCCATATTCAGGAGCTCTATATATTTCTAAAATACCCAAACCCCTTCCCTTAAAGAGTTTATCATCGAGTGCTCAACCGGAAAAGTCCTCTTCTTTTTTACTTTTAATTTCTTTTTGTTCATTATTTTATTATTATATCCTCACCATCTCTATAAAAATTATCATTGGAACGACATAATAAAAAATATTCAAGGATTATATAATGTAAATGAAAGATCCATCGTCAACATCCGTACTCTCTCTCTCTCTCTTTTATTTTTCGAATCAAAATTATCATCTCGGAGGTGATGATTTATAACCTTCATATACAACGATGTTTCGTTCTTTAATTTATTCTTCGAGGATGGTCAAGACACGCTTTTTTGGTTGAAACATATTATAAAATATGTATTATCTCAAATGTAATGATTCTAGAACCATCATTTATATATGATATTAAATAATATAACAAAACTATAGTGTTGTGATCGAAAAACCGCCGTAAAAATTGAAATTATTATCTCTAAATGTTTTTATCACATGATTTATATACATAATATATAAAAAATTTATTTTTATACCCAGTTAAATGTCAGGTTGATTATAAATAAAAATAAATTCAATTATAGATAATTATTCTATATCTATATGAACTTCAATTATCATATATAATTATACCGATCATGAATAACATTAAGATGATTGCTCAAATTCTTACATATTTTCAAAGGCAGTTTATAATCTGTTTTAAGAAAGATAAATTTTATAAATCCACTCATTTACTCATGTTAAAATGTCATTAGTTAATTTCTTTGTTTTATGCAATTATTTTTCCCAATGAAATCTTCTTTTCAAAGTAAAAGCGTATTTCTCCAAAAAATTATTTGATGACTTTGTTAGATTTTTTTTCTATTTTGACACATCTTTTGAATTTTATGTATTATTGAAGATAATAACTTATTTTTTTTATAAACCATATTTTATTACTTGTTTTATAATCTACTTGACTATGGATTTGCTATCTTGATACCATTTACCATGCTATTAGTAATGGTTAGTGTTTAAGTGTACAAATTAGGGAAAGTTATTTCATATGTTCATCTTGTTTATTTTTAGAACGATTCATAGGATGAATGAATTGGAATTAGAATGTTTTTTTGGGGTACATTAATACCCCTCTATGCATTGATAGGTCTCATGACACAAAAAATATTTGGATTTTGGCTGAGGTCTTACCCTACTATTTTCATATTTTTTGGTCGAGTCCTTGAAAATATGTTTCAGATGGTTGGAATTATGCATTTACTCATTATGGTATTAGTAATAGACAAACCATATAATCGTAATAATTTTAGAATGTGAATTATTATGCTTCATTCTGTTATAATCATTTTTATAGCTATATTTAATCATATTTCATTCCTTCCATATTATGATCAATTTTATTTTTAATGGAATGTGTTTTTTGTTGTTCACCATAATTTTTTTTATATTATGATATATTCCCTTTCTTATGTTTTATTTTTCGAGGTTGTGAAGATGAATATTATTAATGAATTAGTGGGTTAATCTTGGATTTATTTGGATTTTCTTTTATGTATTGAATTTCAATTTATAATGTTGAACTTATGTTTGTATATTCTTTTCCAAAACTACTAAACTATTTATTATTTGTAATATGATTTTGATTAAATCCCGAAAATGTAATAAAAATATGCATTTGATCTAGGCTACTAGGGATGGGTCCTTCAATTTGGTATCACATGAAGTTTAGTAAAAAAAATGGAAAGTAGATTTAGGAATTGTAGATTAGGGAACAAAATCATAAGATCAACATTGACGATAAAAATACAATAACATCATAGATCTTTCATAAGGAAGATATAATGTAGATATTATTAAAAAATACATCAATTTCCGGATACTATAAGTGGGTGTGGTTCCGACACATGTGTACCTAGATGTTAAATCTTTGACAATGTGTTTTGGGCTTGACCCGTAGTAACCTGGTACAGAACAACAGGCCTTACAGCGTACGTGGTTGGACACTCCCAAGAGATATGATTATGATAATTCACAACTATGTAACAATACCTTATGAAGGATTTAAAAGTATTTTTTTTTCCAATGAAATCATGTTTATTATTATGGGATTATCTATGCATTGGATTTCAATATATTATAAGTATTCTGTTTATTTAGATTATGAAATATGATTCATAACATAATTTAGATTATGCCATCACTTAGAAATGGCGCCTAATGGAAGGAATGGAAACCACAAGAATGTGAATATACTATGTAGGGATATCCACCTATGAAAGCTAATGATGATGGTTATAGAACTGTGACTGGTGGTGAGAAACTTATAACTATACTGGGATATCTACTTCATGTTATTAAAAATATCCTTACCCATATAGATCACCCTTAACCACAAAATACAAGAGAAATTTTAGACCAAATTATGTGATAATGAACTCCATAATTTAATTTTACTACAAATTTATTCTTAGTAAAGTAGTGGATAAGTCCCTTAGAGAAGATATTTCTCTCTTTGGGATGTAAAAAAAGGAGAAGGTTTTCAATGATGTTAACATTGATCAGAAGATGCTGATCAATGGTGGTCACAAATTCAAAACACAATGAAGGAGGAAGAGATTAAAAATATGGAACAGATGTTTTTTAAAGATATAATTATTGAAAAATAATTTCCTCATGAACATCAAGCGGATATGGAGAGGATGTTTCTAAATATGTGATATAAACAGGATGAAAATGATCCAGAGTATGAATAAAACTTTAAAAGGATAGAAATGCATTCCACTAACTACATAACTAATCTAATGATCACTATTAATCAATTTATGGGTGGTTTAAATACATTCCTCTAAAAGAAACTAGTTTCCCATATATTCTCATCATACGAAGATATAGGCTCATGTGCAATCAAGATAGAGAAAGAATTATTGACGTATTATGAATTTAATGGAATGCCATAAATTAAGGGGATGGTGGAGGTAAGAATAGACAAAGTGAATAAAAAAGGGATGTTTTCTAAAATGTGATACTTGCATGAAGAAGCACCAGAGAGCCGACATAAAAGTAAATGGAGTCTATTACTAAGGTGGAGAAAGAGGCCACCAATATCGAGATTGTAAGGGAATAAAAGAAGCTACCAATTTTCAATTATATTTTTAATTATAAAGGACATTATTCCAATGATATTCATAATTCTTAAAGAAACATTCACTAGATAAGGAAAAAAGAGAAAGGAAAAGTTTTGGCTTATCACAACTACTAAAGATCAAGTTCCTAATGATGTGGTGGTAGGTACTAAAATAATTTCCTCGAAAATAGCTATTTTTTTTATCAAATTCTAGATAATTTCATTTATTTATATCTTCCTAATTGACTATAAAATTTTTTATAGTCAATTATCCTTGAAAAGGGAGTTGTTAGACAAAACCCCTAATGGAAGTATCATTACAACAATTATGTGTTAGGAAATCCCCATTATGGTATATAAATATGCATTATCTACTAATTTTATCATTATAACAATGGTATAATTTTAGATAATACTTGGCATGGATTGTCTTTCGAAGTATGATGCGAAAATATATCTCAAGAAAATTGGAATTACTATTTGTGAGGAAGTTGTAGAATCCATTATCTTTAAAGAAGAAACATCACCATATAATTCATACCAAGATCCACCCACAATAGCTCTATTGAATGAATTTATTATGGTGTATGAGATAACAATATATATCTGTGAGTAATGAAATATACAAATTTAAGATGTACTTATTTTGAAATTATAAATTGATGTATTTCCAGTGGATTTACATGGACATCCTCTGAAGCAATAAATAGAGTTTTCTATTGATTTAATTTATGGATAAATTCATATATCAAATACTCCTTATATAATGGCCACAATGGAATTTATAGATCAAAAGAAAAAACTACAGGAATTGATTCCTAATGGATTTATCCACCCTAGTGCTTCTATGTGGGAATCACCTGTTATATTTGGCAAAGAAAAAATAAGGATCTATGAGGATGTGCATTGACTATATAGAAATGAATGATATTACAAAAAATAACACATATCCCCAGCCTCAAATTGATTATTTATTTGATTAAATTCACAGAGCCGCATATTTTTCTAAGATTGACCTTCGATCTAGACATCAAGAGTTGTGTGTGAAGAAGTATGATATTTCAAAGACAAAATTTTGAACTAGGGATGGGAATTACGAGTTTAAAATAGTTTCTTTTTTATTGACTAATTCATCCTTAATTTTCAGGGATATAAGAATAGTTTTTTCAAGGAATACCATGATGAATTTTTGTTATTGATGATATCCTGGTGTAGTCCAAAATCTGTTAAGATCATGGGAGTACATTGAACATTATTTTAAAGACTCTAAGAATAAATGAATTAGTTAGGAAGTATAGAAATATTGAATTTTGGCTTTAGTATGTTTCTTTTATTGTCTATATTGTCTCTATGGATGGAATATTAGTTGATATTGTAAAGAAAAATGTTTTCCAGGAATGGATTACACCGATTAAAATAACTGAGATACGTAGTCTTATTGTATTAGTAGGTTATTATCAGTGTTTCATTCTAGACTTACCTCGTTTAGGCAACCCATTGACCAATATTACACGTAAAGGGGTTAAGTTCATTTGATCAAAATATTGTGAATAATGTATTGAATAATTAAAGATAATACCATTGAATTCACTTATCCCGATTCTACATTCAGTAAATTGTTGATTTATGATCTAAAATGTTGCATCAAAAAAGTACATGGTTTTGTCCCTTTATAGAATGATCGCGTTATTTCTTATGAATCAAGGTTGATTAAAAATTCATGAACAAAACTCTCTAACTCATGATATTGAGTATCCATCTATATTATTTTCATTTAATATACGGAGAAAATATCTTTAAAGAGAATGTTGTGAGATATATAATGATTATAAGAGTTTAAATTATATATTCTCATAGAAATAAATGAACACGAGGAAAAGGATATGGCTTCAGATACTCAATGATTATTATTGTTCCATAAACTCAACCTAGTAAATGAAAATATGGTTGTTGGTTCATTTAGTTGGAAGGATCATGGAGTTTTAAACAAAATGAGGGTTGAAAGGGATCATGTATTCTTGTATTTTGTAGTAATGGGTATATGAATTATCAATGAAGGGGAAACATCATTACTTTTTAAATTGGTTTAAAAAATATCCTTATTTTAATGAATTAAAACTTCTCAATCTCATGATAAAAATCATCAAAAGACAATAAAGGATGTGAATGATGGGATGTTGGCTAACTTCGTGAGTGAAGATGGAATTTTGAAATTTGGGAAGATGCAATGTGGTCCCTCTATACCCGATCTAAAATTAGAGTAACTGGATTATTCCCATATCAAAATTTTACTATACATCCCTGTAGCACTAAAATTTTTAGATATTTGATAGAATATTTCTATTGGGACAACATGAAGCGAGAAATTGCTGATTTTCTATCAATGTGTGTAGTCAGTCAATAAGTTTGATGGATGAATGACAACATCCTAGAGGATCTGAGAATCCTATGTCTATTCCTACATGAAAATTGGATGACATCACCATGTGTGTTTTTAGTAGATTACCCTAAACTCCATGAATTAATGCTGGAAGATGGGTGATTGTGGATATACTTATGAATTACATTCATTTCCTCGCTATAAGGGGGGATTTTACACAGGAGCACCAATCATGACACTATATCAATGATGTTTTGAGACTTCATAGAGAACCTCTCTCAATTTTGTCTGATCATGATCCATAATTAAGATCCAAATTATAGAAAAGTCTTAAAAATTCTTTTGATAAAATTGTTTGATTGATAAATACATATCACCCTCTAACTGATAGGCTATCATAATGGGTGATACAAACATTAGAATACATGTTGAGATCATGATCACTTGGTTTGTAAGGTGTGTAATATGAAAATTTACCTTTGGTGTAGTTTTATGATAATAATAGAATCCATTCATGTATTCAAATGTCACCCTATGAAGCATTGTATGTAAAGAGAAATTGTACACCAATTAGCTGGGATGAAGTTGGTGAGAGGAAGCATTTGGGCCAAGAGGTTGTAGAGGAATCAATAGTTCAGATATTGTCATTTCAATCCCATATCAAAGAAGTTCAAAGAAATAAAAAGTGCTATGCTGATAATCAATAGATAGATTTTGAATTTCAAGTGGGAGATCATGTTTTCATAATTATTTCTCTATGGAATGGTGTTATACGATTTTTGAATAATGGAAAAATACCTCCTATGTGCATTGGTCCTTTTAAAATTATAGAGATAGTTCTATTTCGGTCTTATTGTTTGGAAATTCTTCTTAGCCTTTATAAGGTACAAAATGTGTTACACGTCTCATTGTTGAGAAAGTACATGCCATACCCAACACATGTGTTCACTTCTGAAGGTATATAATTGGAAAATAACTTATCTTACTGTGAAGCATCTATGCAGATTATGGAAACTAAAGAACATGTGTTGAGGAATCAGATGACTTAGCTACTAAAGGAACTTTATAAAAATCATAAAATTGAAGAGGCAATATCGGAACCATAGGAACTTATGAGGAAGACCTATTCAAATATTTTAATAAGATATCATTCTGGTAATTTCGAGGACAAAATTTTTCCAAAGGGGAAGAATATTACACCATAAGGATTTAAAAATTAATTTAATATAAAATGCATGTGACACTGACCTCTTAATAAATAAACAATTTGTTATAGGAGATAATTATAACATATGCGCTGACTATACTTTTTCTGCTTCATTGATTTTAATTTCAAATAACTAACATACATGGTTGCGATCAATAAGATATTTAGAGTCTCATAGGATTAACATAATTTTTTGTTGAATAGTAACTTATCCTTATGAATAGTAACACACCCTTATGAATAGTAATTCACCCTTTTAAATAGAAACCTCAGCCATGTATGTATAAATAAATTTTAGGCACTATATAAATGAGAGTGAATATTCTGAAAATTAATAATTAGGTGTTGATATTTTTATCAATAATAAATATTTAATTAAAATTATAAATTAAAAAATTTATTTAAAAAAATTATTAGGATAAAATATATAACTCCGAAAATAATTTGTTTCCCTATGATTTTAGTATAATTATATGACAACACTTCTAATTTTTGAAAGTATTATTAAATAAATATTACTTTTAAAATATGTATTTTTCACGTAAATTATGATTTTATTAAAAAATTAAATTTCTCCCAAATAGGCTTTTAGTTTGTTAAAATATGTTCATTTCTTAGTTATGCATTTCAAGAAATGTTTTGGGTGATATTTTTCGAATTTCCTAAAATACATAAATTTTCAGTGAATAGTGAAATTTGATAATTTGTGAAATATGCTAAATAAATGAATTTATTCATAATTCATGATTCATGGACAATATAAATTACCAATTGTTTTATCTCACCTACAACATTTAATATTTTATTTATAGGAGTCAAAATACTTCTTGTCTTGGTAAAAATAATAAAATATTTAATAAGATATTCCAAAATCACTCCTCTCTTCTACTATAAGAATCACTTCTCACTCCCTCTTATTTTCACACCTTTAAGCCCTGAAGCATAACAATGTTCTACCTAAATACAATTCCCCCATATCTATTCATATTTATGATCTTTTTTACATTCCAAAAGATCAAAACCCCTTCCCTTAAAGAGGTTCTCAAGGAGGTGTACTAAAGAGGTAAATCCATCTTCATTTTTTCCTTTTAATTTCTTTTAAGTTCATTATTTTATTATTATCTCCTCACATCATCTATCCAAATGATCTCAGTAACTATAGTATAATCTATATACTATAATTATATTATGTTAATGAAATATCCATCATCAATAACCTTTCTCTCTCTCTCTTATATTAAAAAACAAATCATTATCGGGGAGGTGCTGATTGACAACTTTCATGGACGATGATGTATTGTTCTTCAATTTAATTTTTAATGTTGGTCATGAAACTAATATTATGGTTTAAATATATTCTAAAATTTTTAGTATATCTTATTTAATGATTATGGAACCACAATTTATACATTATGTTAAATAATACAAAAAAACTAGTTCTTTATGATCGAAAAACCGCTGTAAAAATTTAAATAGTTATCACTAAATATTTTATTTCTTGATTCATAGTAATACTACATAAAATAAAAAAATTTATAACCAATTACACTACTATATATTCATAAATTTCATATAAATTATTTTTTGGTGAATGAAACCCATTCTACACGAGCCTCCATTATCTGATACAATTAAATCAATCTTTAAAACCAAAGAAACAAATGTTCCCGAGAAATACATTTTTATCTTACAACTCATAAAAAGGCAGTAAATGAACATAATAAAATTATGAAAAATTAAAAAAAATTAAATAATTTTATTAATTACATAATTAATGGATTTAATTAGATTATATAGGAAGTTAAGCTCAAGTACAGATCACATTCAGACACAAGGTAAGGGGCTTCTACCCGATCCACCATTTTATTTCAGTTTAATATTTCTCTAAATTAATCCCAATTTAATTATAAATTTTTCTTATTCACTCGACAGAAATTTTTTGAGGACTTTCTATACTTTTTTACTAATCAAAATCTATCTGTAATTAGTGGGGAATGAAATGTTTTATAAGGATATTTTCTCAATTCTTCCTGATAAACAAGCCACATTCAAAAAAATTTCTTTCATACCATTTTCAAGTGCACTATTTTATATTTTTAAGCCACAATTGTTTTTATGAGACCACCCATTTTATTATGTAAATACTACATTAGGTCATTTATATTTTATTATTATATTTTTTCAAAGGAACTCATCTTTTCAAATTAAAAGTGTATTTCTTGTGAAAAATTCTATGATGATTTTATTAGAGTATTTTTTTCAATTTCATCACACATATTTAATTTAATGTATTTTTGAGAATAATATATTATTAATATCGTCCACTTTATTTTATAATTTTTTATGATTAGTTTTACTGTAGATGTTCTATCTTGATACCATTCACCATGCTACATAGAATGGTTGGTGTTTATGTGTAATGATAATGTTGTTTATGTTAGCCCCATTCCTATGAATAATGAATTAGTGTTATCAAGTGATGGGTGGGGACTAATATAGCCTCTTGAGGCATTGTTAGGTCTCATGAGATAAAACAAAAATGGGTTTTGGAAGTGGCCTTACCCGAGTATTTTCATACATCTTGGTCGAGGACTTGGAAATATGTTTTAGATTTCTAGCATTATGAATCCCCTCATTATGGTATTATTAATTGATAAAACATGTGATCATTATACTATTAAAATATCAGTGGTAATTTTTCCTTCTCTTATGATCATTTATATGGTTATATTTATTCAGCATACATTTCATCCAAATTATGATCAATTATATTTTTAGAGGCATGTGTTCTTAGTTATTCACCATGCCTAGAGTTTATTTTTAGGATATCATTAGCTATATTACCTAAACTTACTGGGCATCAAAGATCAATAATTTATTATTTATTATTTTCCCTAGTTCGTGAAGATGAATTTTATGAATGAATTATAGGGATAATCTTGGAGTCATATGAATTTTCTATTACAGATTTCATTTCATGATGTAATATTGAATTTATATGTGTATCTTGTCTTCCAAAACTAATAGACTATTCATTAATTTAGGATATGACATTATTATAATCATTACTATTTAATATAACAAGGCACTGGATCAGGGATACTAGTGTTGGGTCGTTACATTTATGATTTGAACTCATATATTATGATTTAGATTTATGATTCCCTAGTCTTGCATCATACTAAAGTTTTATGATTGAACTCATGTATTAGGATTTAGTATGATGATTCCCTTGGTTCTGATGTTTCCTATGATAAATATTTAATCTCACCCATTCTTATGTTTTAATTATTTCATTGGTTTTAAAGAATTGTACTATGTATTATAGATTTGAATGGTACATTTTTTCAATAATATTGATAGATATGATTATTATTTTACTTAAATAAGATTCTTATTTATTAATTATCCATGTGCACTAAACATTTATGGTTATAAAGAATGTTATTTTGGGATATAAATTGAATATTATTTGAAAATATGCAATATATATTTATTTTACGCTTGGATAAGTATATTTTGAATCAATGTAGTGGCTAGTTAATTTTTTTGGATATTAAGATTAGTAAAATTTTGTGAAAACATGAGGGTAATTTTTTATATAGGATATCATTTTTGATAAGTGGAAAAGAAGAGATTATGCGGTTTTCATAAAAACAATATCCCTATCCAGAAAACATAATGTGGATAGAGTTGTGTAACAATTTTATATAGGGATAACCACTCTGAATTTGAATGATTGGGTATTAAATCAACCTCCCTTGGTGGAAGATGTGTTTTCAAATACTTAATGTCAAATAATACACTCTCAATTTACCATCCTTTCAAATTCAATTTTCAAGAAATTATTAAGTATTTGAATTGATGATGACAATAATTAACATTATTTAGACCTAATAAAATGTATATTATAAAATGTTTTCTAATTTAGAAATCATATGAATGATTTTTTTTATGATTATAGGATTTGTCACTATTATTATTATTTCTCATAAAATGATTTTTTAATTTAATAAATGGATAGATATAGGAGAATTTCAATTTACACTAATTGTGGTTGAAAATGGAATGATCATCATTATGGGAAAAAATGATTTCAAATATAAAATTCTAAACATGGTGTGAATTTTTAATTAGGTTTCTCAATATATTATTGAAAACATCAACTTGAATGAGTTTCCTAAAACAAATAAAAATTTAAAATAGAGATTCATATATATTTATATGATTATGACCATAGTTGAAAGAATATTCAAATATTTACATGTCAAGTATGAGGAATAATCCCAAAGGAATATGTATCAAACAAATAATGATTTTTTTATATGTGTAAAATAAGTGAATAGAGAAAATATTTTTTTGTAAAAGTAAAGAGTTCAATAGAAGGAAATGATGTTCAACCTAATGTGCCATGTATAGTGTAATTTTTTATGTGTGGGTAACTTGGGAATTATCCAATTAAGTACCCTAATTTAAGGGATAACTTTTACCCCAAGAAAGGTAATACGTTATAGAAATAATTAATGTTGAATGATTAATGTGTTTATGTATTTTTATTCATGAATTATATTTTAGAAGTTTTTTATCAATGATATTACGGTTATAAAAAACATAAAATATTTATGAGGTGTTCTATTGTAGTTTTTCATTGGTTAATTTGAAAAATATATTGAATGGTAATGGTAATCATAAAAAATGATTTATTGGAAAAAAATTATTAAGGTTAAATGACCCTTAATATGTTCATGATGTTGAGGTAATACAGTTTACATGGGATAATTTTTTTCCACACTAATTATTTAAATCTCACGGATTCTATAAAAATATTTTTTTTGGAAACATAAATGTCTCTATTTTTGTTGTTTTTTTTTTGTGATTTATGATATTTATGGACATACATAGCATGTTTTTGTGAAGTATTTGTTTAGGGTGAATATATTTCAGATATAAGGCATTATGATTGACTGATGTTATTAAAAGATAATTATTTTATTGGCCATCAAATAAATTATGATAAATTCACTCTAATTGTTGCATTTAAATTTTGATCTGGAATATTTTATGCTTTTATGGTCAGTAGAACATTTAATGTCATTATAATGTTTGTTGATATTCTAATTTTATGATTTATTAAAACTCTTTAACTTGTTATTATTTTTCTTATTTTGGTAAATATATAAATATTGATAGAATGAAAATATATTATCGATATTTTGATAAATTAATCATTTATTTTTATTCCTAATTTATGAAAATTATTAATCATGAATAATCATTTCTGTTATTAAGATATTTTATTGAAATGAAAATTGATTGAAGTAAAAATGGAGGATAAAATTTTGATTATGATATGGATATAATTCATGTAAATATATTTTATGATGTAACATTTATTGTAATTAAAACTATCCCTCAAATATATAAAATATATAATGAAATAAAAATGTTGTCCATTTA
The DNA here is from genome assembly GCA_963277665.1 of Viscum album. Taxonomy (NCBI): domain Eukaryota; kingdom Viridiplantae; phylum Streptophyta; class Magnoliopsida; order Santalales; family Viscaceae; genus Viscum; species Viscum album. The sequence continues at coordinate 629,955,004 of OY728138.1, read as the reverse complement.
CATGCATTTATTATGAATTGATTATCATCTTTATCCCTTACAATTTAATTGTTTTGTGGTCATTACCTTTAACAATATAAAATTCTCTCTCTCTTTATAGTCTTCATAATACTTTATGTTTCTCTTCTATGTAATTATTTTTAATTACCAATAAGTTTCACCTTATAGGAAAAACAAATTATTTATTATTTTTTTTAAAATTACATTACCCACATTCTATGTTCAAATGATGATTTATTATCTCTCTCTAAAATGTGGGATTTTAGCAATGACATTTTAAAATACTAAACCTTGGAGCCATTTAATTAGTATATAGTTATATCTATTATCATATTTTGAATAATACTTATTTTGGGTTTTTATTAATAGAATGTATTTGTTAATTCATAATAAAAATGCACTCAATTTTCTGTAAATTGATTTTATACATCAAAAATTTGTTTTCATTATGAACAAATTTTATAATGATTTATGTGGGATCAATATAAATAATTTTTACCATTTTAATAAATTATATATTGTAAATCAATACATCATGTTAAATAGTAATTTCTATCACACATAGGTTTTTAATTTCATCCTTTATTTAATATTTTTATTCGGTTCTCAGTTTCAGTCTTTGGTTCCGGTTGTTCTAGGATGAAATTTGGTGCCCTGGATGTTCCTGATTTAAAATTTTTAGTCTTGGATGCTATGGGTGGTAATTCTCCTTCTCCACTGCTAGAGGGATTTTATGAGGAAGGATGTGTCTTGTATATTGAGTTTTTAACACTCATAGTTTCACCTTTTTGGGTATGTTTGTTGGCTTATTTATCCCCACGATTTAGAAGAGTTTTGGGGTGAAGAGGGTGATTTTTGGGGACTTCTTCAAGGTCGCATGTTTAACATACACAATTATTTTAAACTTGAAATAAATTTGTAGGGGGTCATATGGTTTACACATATTTTAACTAATCATACAACCAATGTTTCGAGCCCATACAAAACTAGATAGTGGATAATTGCATGGGTTACACATGGTTTGTTGAACCGGGTGGTCTACCTATGAAACTCACTCAGGAAAGTGAATATTTTTATTTTATCTTTCTTTTTACACGGGGATTCTTCCCTTGGACACCCCAATTGAAATACCCTAACTTGTATGCCCACCATGGAGCATTTTGGATCATCCAGGATTTTCCTAGGTGAGTTTATGTGGAATCATGATGATAATTAAACTGGATTTAAAGGTTTGGGCTCTTATCTTTTTCCCCATGTCTCCAATTATCCCTTTGTAAGAAAACCGTAGTGGTAATTTTTGAATGATTTGGATATATGGGGTGGTGAAAAATTGGATATTTTATTTATCTTGTGTTCCGCTTAACAGATCATGACTCTTGGAAGCCCAGTGTTTTGTTTTTAGGTGTGTGTCGTCAATGTTCCATGAATTTGAGGTAGTTTTTCCATGAAATTCAAATTGTTAATTTACAATTCAATAGTTTCATGTCTTTATCATCTCAAATTATTAATAATTATTGATATATTACCCTTAAAATATTTATTTTTTGTGAAAATATTAGATTTATTCATTATTAAATGTAAAATAGAATCATTTGGTTAAATTTTTCCACCATGTGTTTGATTAAATTCATGTTTGGATTTTGAATGTGTTTTGAAATATCTATACCATTGTTGGGATTGAGAATATATTTTTTATTTGAAAAATGAGGATTGGTTTTAATTAATGGTATTTCAATGTAGTTTTGAATATAAAAATAATTTTTATTTGTTTTAAAATGTTGTTTGGTATGTGTTGTCGATTAGTACCCCATTGGTAATTTTGATTAAATTGGTTTATTTATTGAAAAAAAAATTGCCTATAAAAATAAGGAATTATCTTAAAAATATTTGTGAAAATGAGAACATATGTTTTCCCCCATATTAGGTGAATTAACTTGGTTCTTTTGATGTGATGGTTTTGTGGATAATTCTTAAAGGCCCGTTTGGAACTTTTGTAAAAATAGTGAAAGTGTTCTTTATGAAAACCTCTTTTGGGAGATTCTCATGCTTTATTAATATTTAATGGATGGTATTTTATCGTTTGGGAATATTTTTTTATCCATTATGATATTTTGAGGTCCTTGGTATAGTCTCCTTGAGTTAAAATATTTTTATGGCATGTGAACAGATCCTATAGGGTGAATCAGGATGGGGTTGGTTGTTGAATTATTATTATATACTCATGTGATTTGATTATCAGTTGGAATCAGTTTCCTCACCCCCTTTATACATGTGGCATGGTAAACTATTATAGTATGAAATTTTTCAATGAATGATAGCGGCACAAAATAGATTACTCACTAGATGGTGGCCCATCTGAGGTGGATATATTGGATTTATTACTATGAGTCTTTCCCCAATGTTTCTCCTGATTTAGGGTGGTCATAATTATTTATGGCTCTCTGATCTTTATAATGTGTGTAATATATATGAGGATGGGTCTCATTTATTAGTAGGTCCAGGATTATTCATTCTCTCTTAGGTTCACACATGTCTATTGGTACACAGCCACGTACATTGATGCTTGTTATACTTGGTCACTAGATTGTTTATTTACATTACCCTCTTTATGTGACAATTTTAGATCTTTCAAGTGTGTTTCTTATCTTGGAGTTTGATGAATCAGAATGAAAATGTCTTTGGATAATGTTTTTTATGGAATTTTTTTTATAATATATTTTTCTATTAAAAAATAAAAGCATCACTTTCCCCGTGAAATGTTAAAATCTCAATATTGGAAATTAACTTGTTTTTGAAATGACATAGAGAAATGGACCATAGTTTGTTTTCATGTTAAATATTTTGAAAAAGTTACTTTTATATATTATATTTCCAACGTGATGTGGATGTTTCTTTTATATTAATGTAATTTAATTTGAAATATATTTATATAGGATTTCTGCTATGTTTTAATGATAACGCCTATATTTTATTCTTATTTGAGCATTGTTTAATGTTTCATCTCGATTTTGATAACCTTGGGAGATGTTTTATCATTATGATGGAGAGTGACCCAGAGGGTCCCATGGATATTGTGTGGTTATCTTATTTGGATGGTTTTATTGTATAGTTTTGTAGTACTTTAATATTCTTGTATAAAATATGTTATATTATTTTTTATTTAAGTATTGTACTTTTGTTTTTATCTTTCCTATGTTATTACCTTTTGTGTACTATGTTGATTCCTGACACTAGTTACCAGCCCGTGGGGATCCGTAATGCCTTTCATGCCATTTAAGAGATCAGCTCGAGTAACCAGATTAGGGTTGACCCAGGATGGTTCATGAAATAGTGGTATCTAAGGAAGGATGTCTCTTTAGAGGACCTTTCTTTTCATAGCACCCATTACTATTGGTGATGTAAGGGTAGATGGATTATTATTTTAATGAATCAATACGTTTGAATATGAAGGATGTCGTCAACCCTTTCTCATTCCAATCCTCTAGCTTCCATGGTGATTACTTTTTCTTGGGTTTGATTAGTATTTTATGGATTGATTTGTGTATCGAATATGAAAAGGCCATTATGACAGTTGTCTCTGTAAGATCGTTGACCATGGAAAGCCATCTACAGTCGGAGACATTATCATAAAATGCACTATATAATCATAGTGTGTTTGGAATATGGCCTCCAACCATTTGGACAAGTCACCCACAGAAACATGATTCCCCTTTGAGTTACTTTGTGTCATTTTTTATTTTAAAAATTTCATTTTTAAAACCCTTTTCATGGAATTTTGAAAAGTGTTTTTAGTGTTAGTGGATAGATTTTGGAAAATTGGAAAAAGGATTTTCATAATTATCCTTGTATAAGACTATAAAAAATAATTTTTTATATTTTATTCTTGGGGTTAAAATGGTGGAGATTTAATGAGATAGTACATTTATAATAAAAACATAGGGTTTATAAAAAATGGGTTTTGGAAAGAGGATGTTTTTTTATATTTTTTTAAATAAAAAAGTGATGGTTTTTAATGAAATGATTTTGATGAAATTAGAATTATGATTTTCTAAAAAAATTATTCCTAAAAAATGTATTAAAATATCGATTTTGAAAATAATTCATGGGATTTAAATTAGAGAAATGAAGATATGGATTGATATTTAGTGCACGAAAATGTTTTGACTAGATGGTTAGTGGGATTTTGAAATGATTTATGACTTATGAATTGCGAATCTTATTTTTGGCCTCTGGTGTTTCCATGGGTGCTCACATGAAAATTTATTTGTGGAATGTGGTTAAATATTGATCAAATTGGCATAGGTTGTTGGATGAATGGGGTGGATGTAATGTTCATGTGCGAGGCTCTATTTCATACCATTGGTTTTGGTGAATCCCACCATGTTTTTTCTGAAATTTCCATAAGAGGAATGTTGTGTGGTTTTGAAAAACCGATAGTGGGGTGATTTTTTTCCTATTACGTGGGAAGTGAAAATTATGAGGTGTTCTATGTTTATATTCTTCATGATGTTTTGGTTTTCTAGTTCTGTTTTGTGAATATATATAATATAATTTTGTGATGTTTTGCATTTTTTCCCATATTTTACGTAATGCTTACTCGAGGTGAGTTTTCATTTATGAGATGGGTTTTATAAAGCTCTTGGTTTTATTATTTGAAGTGTTCACCCCCATATAGATTTGATGAATGATATTGGTGTGGCTACTGTTATTTCCCAAATAAAAATATTCCAACCTGATCAACCTAATGATTTCATTCTTGAGTTTCAAATGTTAAATCAACCAACCTAAAGGATACCCCTTTCTGTTTGGTGGAGTAGAAAGCTTGTTGGGATCAACATAGAGTGCATTCCTATTATAGCGTTTCTATTGGTTATAGAAGTTGGGATATATGTTGATTTCTGGGTTTCATCAGGTTACATATTATTATTTTTTGTTTTTAGTGAGAAAAAATGATTTGTAGATCATCCAAGACCATATTTGGGTAATGTTGTATTGTTTGAAAAATTGATTTTTTGGTGTGTCTTGTTCTTCAATTTATTTCTAAGAGTGCCAGGTTACAACATGTGGAATCATAATAAGGTGCTCTACTTATGGATTATCAGATATTGACTATGAAGAAGTGGATTCGTAAAACATTAAGGATGAAACCAAGGGCCTCATAGCGATGCTGGAGTGTAGTTAGGAATCTCGGTTGTGTGGGGGAGTTTTTCAAAACATGTGTTTCCACCATTGTGGTTATGTAGTTAATATGATTCTATTTTAGACACTCTATGGATGAAAATTTCCTATTACTCAAGAGATTATGATGGACTTATCCCTCACACAATTTATGTGATTGTGCCTTGTTTGATGCAAGTTTCCAATATATATCCTTTCAAAGATCTCCCATGTGAATCAATTTCGGTTTTTGTTTATGGAAATCCAAAGGTGATAAGTAATGGTTAGTTTTCCGTGGTAGTTTCCATGATGTAATCATTGGGACCATTCTCTTTAGTAACCTTATTTTGGGGTTTTTAGTGCATGTTGGGAATTTTTATTGTTTTTTAATCTCTTTAGTTATTAATTGTGGGGAGACCCACTGTGGGTCTTGTTGAATATTATTCTGTGAGAAATCAGTACTAGGTTGGTTACAATGGTGGGTATTACATTGGGGTCACACCCATTTGGTGACCTATTTTGGATTTTTATTGGTGTTTGTATTTTTGAAATGTCCATTTGAAGAGTCATAGTTGTTGAGTTTTATTTTTTGTTTGGTTAAACATTGATATTTTTTGAGTGCGCACAACGGTTATGTTTGAAGAATGTTTGTGAAGGTCATGGCTCTAATTTATCATTGATTCTAGGGAAGTGGTTTTAGTGTGTTGTTCTGTATCAGAAATGAGTTATATGTTTCGTTTTTCGTATTTGTGATATTTTTTGATCGAGGGGTTATATCTTTTGGTTTTTAGAATCCTTAGTCATTTATCAATCAAGTAGAAAATGTTATGGATTTATAGGGGTGGAATTCAATATGGTGGAAATAATTGTCACAACTAGATTTTCAATTTCATCAGTTATTTCGAATTTGATTTTGGGTTCTATATTTTCTCAAGGGTTCTAGATGATCTCAGTTAATATTTTGGGTCTATGGTGTTCTTGATTTAAAATTTTTAGTCTTGGATGTTTTTGGTTCTATGTTTCCTTATTAATTGTTAGTGGGAATGCATGATGAGGAAATGGCTTGAGAATTTAATTTTTAACACTCATAGTGTACGTTTGCTTGGAGTATGTTTGTTGGTTGCTTTATACCCTTGAGATAGATGAGTTTTGGGGTCAAAAAGGTGATTTTGGGGGACTGATTCTAGGACACATGGTTAGGGAACATGGTATGTTTAACCACATAGTAAGTGTATAGGGGGTCACACGGTTTGTGCATGGTTTAACTGACCATTAAACCAAAGTGTACAACACATCTAGAAATATTTAGTGTCTAATTTCAAAGGTTATACATGGTTTTTTAAACTCCACGAGTTTATAGTGCAAACCACTCAGGAAAGAGTTATTAGGATTTTATCCTTTTTTATGTGGGGTTTCATCCCATTGACACCCCACACGAAATACCCCAACGTGGATGCCTCCCATGGATAATATTTTCTCCTTGATGCTCTTATAAGGTGACTTTCTGTGGTTTCTTGGTGATTAATTACCCAGAATGAATTGTTAGGTCTCCACTCTCTTTATACATTTAATTTATTATATATTCCCTTTATCCTCTAAACAAAGTGGCATTGTTTGGACAATGTTGTTATCTAGGGTGGTGAAAAATGGTTGTTTTCTCCATCTAGGGTTTCAAATGATATATCTAGGATCATTAAACTCTAGTGGTGCATTTTTGGGTGTGCATTGTTGATGTGCCATGGATTTAAGGCAGGTTTCCATTGATCCTTCCCTTTTTAATTTATGATTCAATTGTTTCATGTCTTTCAAACCTCCACTGATTACTAATTATTAATATTCAATTATTGAAATATCTATATGGTGTTAATGATGGAGATTTATTCATTGTTAAATGTTAAACATAATTTTCCTGTTAAATGTTTCACACCATGTGTTCGATGAAATGACCATTTGGATTTTGAATGTGTTTTGTGACATCTAAAACATGGATAGGCCTTGAGAAAATATTTGTGTTATGAAAAATGATTTAATGGGATACTTGAATGGTATTTTAATATAGTTTTGGATTTAAAGAAAATATATTGGTTTTAAAATGAGGTTTGTCATGTATTGTCGATTAGTTTCTCGTTTGGCATTTTGATTAAAATGGTTTTTCTTAAATTAAAATTTGTGTACATTGCATGTAAAGACCCGGAAATTTCAAAGAATTTTTTTTTCTTATTTTCATTGGAATTTTACGAATATGCGGTTTCTAACGGCGCATGATTCCGAGGTCCGGTGTTCCCGGGATCAATTTCCAAAGTTTAGCTAGGGTACGTTCAGTGAACGAACGAGCAGGTTTTTCTAACTTTTGAACCCGTGCTCGGAATTGAAATTTGAAGGCACCGATAAACTCGCAGCGCCAGTAATTATTTAAGAAGACCCTTTCTGGAGTTTCTTTCTCTTGGGAGGATTTGTTAAAAAAAGAGTGAGGAATAAAAATATAATCATTTTAAATTTTTATTTTTATTTCTTCGTAAGTGGTTTAAGTGTTGTGTCAAAACACTTTTTACCTCTCTTATGTCGTTTAACTCATAGGTGTTGGAGTTGGAGTGGGACCCGTTGGGTTGCTAACTTCCCTTGGGAGAATAAAGGAGAGGTGGGGCCCACACAAACCCCACCCCTTGACATTCCCCATAACTCCCAAACTCCCTATATAATTTGTAACTCACCCACTCTCCCTCATTATTGAAGTGAATTAATTCATTCTTTTAATTCAAATCTTTTTGAATTCATCTCTCCACATTTAATCTATATGTTGTCACATTATGAGTGATAACCCTTGGGTTTAGTTCCATAAAAATATATATAGAGAAAATTCTATTATTGGGGGGGGGTTAATTTCTTGGTGGAGAGATAAAGAGGAGAAAGAGAGGAGGGAAAGATTTCCTCTAAAGACGAAGAACGTTCTTGATGATGAACGACCAACAACTCTTCTCTTCCTCCGCGTCAAGGGAGAAGTCGACGACCGCGGTGATCATCGCCAACGACAACGTGCCTTCCTTCTTCCTTCACAAAAAGAGAGGAGACGACACTTCCTTGGGTGCACACCGATGGCGACGGAAGCGACAAATGCCAGCGAACATCGTTAGCTTCATCTCCTCCCTTGGGACGATGATGACGAGCCGATGTCCACCCTCTTACGATATCGTCAACAAACGACGAATGACACGAGGTGGAGGGTTTTTGTTTATAATGTTTATGTGAATTATACCCTCATGGGTGGGTATTTAATTTCAGAGTGTTCGTATAATTTATTTTGAATAAATTATACCCTCGTTAATTATTAAAATCATGTGTTTAAATGTTTTCCATTTGATAACACCTAACACGGAGGGAACGGGCTGAACAAACACGGACCGACAAGCCTCCACAGCTTGTTTAATGATGTGAGGATTGGCAGAGATGAAAAAATGGGCCGCAATGGTTTTTTGAGGTCTTCGTAGTAAAGTACGGGACCCGAGATGAACAACGGCACACACAGAATTGAAAACGGACCACTGGAGCAATTCCGGTGGCCCGCAGACATCACTGGCGGCGCGGTGGACGGCCGCCCGGAGGCAGCGGTGCTGTGGCGCGCCGCTAAGAGGAACCACCATGGCTTCAGCTGCGGTGGAAGGTGGCTGGATCCCGCGGCCGCGTGGGATCCGGGGGTGCAGGACGCGGAGCTCGCCGTGTCCGCGGAGCGCAAAGGCCGCGGGGGACCGCGTCCCCCGCTCGGCTCGCAGGCCGAGCCAGCGTGCCACCCAGCCAGGCCGGGCTGGGTTGCGTGGACCGGGCCGCGCTGCACCCTGCCAGGTTGGGCCGCACTCGGCTCGGTCAGACCCGGACTCGGGTCAGGTCGACCAAGTTCAGGCTGACCCATGGGGGTTGGGCCGGGTCAGACCGGGCCCAGACCCCCCATTTTCAGATCACTTCCGGTCTTTTGCCCATATCATGGGCTACAGACCTCTGATCAATGCACCGTCAGTTGCATAGCGATCCTTGGATCGCGACGGGAGATTTTATATATTACACTCAAGGTTTCAGAAAACTTTGCATATGGCCGGGTTAGTTCGTACACGAAACCAACCGGGCCCTCGGAGCGGAAACACCTATAACATGAGCTCCGGACGTACAATTGACGTGCTGTCGACTTTGTTGGATTCCTCTTGATGAGACAGAACTTTTGGAATACTTAACATGATGTTTGGATGCAGTTGGAGTAAGGACGAATTGGATTACACGCAAAATCCAACCGGGCCCCTGGAACAGAAAAGCCGATAACCTTCAGACCGGATGACCGTTTTAAGAACCATCAGCGGCATTGGTAATCACGTTGAGAAACAGTCCCTATGAGTATACCCTATGAGAGTTCGGGGTATAGTTGAACTGCGGAAGGGTTGGTTCGTACACGAAACCAACCAGGCCCCTGGGACGAAAAGGCTAATAACTCACAGACTGGGTGCCCGATTGACGCGCCATATTTTATGTTGAGACCCATATGGAGAGGTGGTCCTTTGAGATACTTCTTCGTGGGACATTCAGATACTTGTAGTATCGGCCTGTAGCTTGTGGAGCGGACCCTCCCGGAGACGAGCATACATAGTACGGAGACCGTGTAGCTGGATGAGACCTGACGACTGCTTGACCAACTCGACTTGGAGTGAGTCGACTAGCCCAGTGGAAAAAAGCACTACTATATTTGGGTGCAGACTCGTGGTCGATGGAGCATTACATTGTTTGTGTGCAGACCCGCGGTACTCAACAGAAGGAGTACCTCTGCAGGCTATTAGGGAGGGGGGTGCACTACTGTGTTTGGGTGGCAGACCAAAGCGGGAAGCACTACTTTGTTTGGGTGGATGACCTGTGGTACATGACAGGAGGAGTACCTCAGCAGTCATAGGTTAGTGAGCAGTACCTCGTATTCATTCCAGGATCACTGTACTCGTCAGAGACGTAGCTCTTCAGCAGTTACAGTTTCGATAGTGAAAATCCTTGTTTGAACTGAGTCTATGACCTTTGTGTTTACCTCATGTTTGAGATGGGTCACTTTTTAACTTAGGTATGTGTATGGGCACATACCTAGGTAGTGGTTATCCGTTTATTTCATAAACTTTTTTTTCCTCATGATTGAGTTGGGTTCCTTGATAACATAGGTATAAGTATGATCTTATACCTAAGTAGGGTGTATTTTTTGAGATCCTTCTTTGTGGTTATCCTTGTTGGATTTAGTGAGACCTTGAGGGTCTTGGGGTCCCTAATGAGTATCGTATACTCACCCTTGAACGGTATATGCCCGCACCTCATTGTGTTGGTTGCAGACGACGGGCAGCGCTGACAGAGGCCGAGTGTTCTAGGACTGGACGGTACCCAGAGGTGGACCTCATGACGAGTAAGTATCCAGAGGTGGACTTCACGACGAGACGATACTCGGAGGAGGTAGACAGGACAGAGCGTTGTGAAGGCTATCTGTACCTACCCATCAGGTAGGATCCGTGGTTGATGATCCAGGAGCTGCGCTATCTGTACCTACCCTTCAGGTATGATCCGAAGTGGACGAATTAGAAGCTTCTTCTATTCTTCCATCTGTTTGTCTTTTCTATTGTACTTCCGTTCAGTTGTAGTTGTACTTTCAGTTGGGTTTGTATTCTGGACCATTTACTTTTCAACACTTTTTTTGTACTTAGTGTATTACTTCCGGTTGTACTCTATGGTGTTTTGTTTACTTTTATAAAGGCAATGCCTACCCAGTTATCGGGATTTACACCTTTGGTGCTAGTCTCCAGCCCCTGGCCTATGGAAGGCGGGCTTGGGGTAGTAACGACACGAGCCCCAAGGACGGGTCGTGACAAATTGTTATCAAAGGAGTCGGTTCTACTGCAGAACTTAAAACTCTGATATTTTATTTCTATGAAGAAATATTGTTAAGGGTACTGAGTGTGTTCTTTAGTTCAGGGAGTCCAGTGTTGGTACGGGCGACTGGCATATCCATACACCAGGACCCAGACTTCTGATTTCCGACTCAGTGCATGAAAACAGTAATTGCGTGTGTGTTTTCAATGGGTTTACCTTAAAAAAGCGCAAACCAGGTCATCTCACTATGTATAAATCATTTCACCATGTCACGTCTGTTTATTTCAGGATGCCTTATCACGGACCATCAGCTAGAACCCCTATAGATATACGTACTGATAGCCTACTGAGTGATGAGGCTTCGGTACAGGGCCCTCTTACAGTTGAAAGACCAGAGGAAGGCACCAACGGTACTACCATAGGTTGGGCCATCGATTCCGCCAGCCCTAGCAGCAGGCGATGCACGCTGCTTGAGCGCGCTGCATGAGTTCTAGCACTAGAGGCCACCCAGTTTCCGGGGAGAGACGGACCCACAAGTGGATGAGGATTGGCTGGAGGCTGTGGTGAGAGTCTTCAGGATAGTAGGTATACCAGCAGACTTCACGGTGATCATTGGTGCCAGCCTCTTTCAGGAAGTAGCAGTTAGATGGTGGAGCCGGATGATCTAGTTTTGTGATTAGATGACCTTCACATGGGGAGACTTCGAGGCCTTTTTCAGGGTGGAGTTTGTACTAGTGGCTCTACACCCTGAGCGTGTTCAGGAGCTGCTGCCTTTGCCGCGGGATTTTCAATCAGTAGCCGAGTCATCTGTGGGCAGTAGATAGATGATGGAGAGGTCCAAGAGGAATAGATCCAGCTATACAAGGAGCAGGAAGTGTTATGCATACGGAAAGAAGGGTCACGTGGAACGTGACTGTCCAAATCCCCGCACAGTTGATCCGCATACATTGGAGGAGCCACCAAGACAGAAGCAGCGACGGGTGTTTGAGCAACATCCAAGCGGTGGACAAGGCAGTAGATCTCCGAGAGCAGGTGGATAGGAGCGGAACTAGTATATTCCTTTTGTTCTTGGTACTTCTAGTTCCATGTAGCTGTTGTATTTGTGTATTTGTACTATGAGCTGCAATAATAAAAGACACTTATCCTAGTGACACATGCTTTCCTGTCCTTTTGTTTGGTTGATACTAAGAGGTCCCAGTTTAAACTGTTGAAATGACCCTCACTTTAGAGATTTATACTATAGGAGACCCAGTGACCTCACACCGATGCTGACAGTGTGACTCGAACCTTGGAGGTGAGAGAGATGGTTGGATCTCATGGTAGTAACGTCGAGGCCTTACGACGTCATCTATGTCAAAAATGCATCATTCGTAACAGGATTTACTGTATTAGGCAATGGATGTGGTTCATCTAGGGTATGAGACCGAATTTCACTTTTCGGCAAAGGAGAAATCTTAGCATCTCTTAAAGATCATAGGAAAAGAAGGTGTAGATCATCCAGGAGCGGATGAAGACTGCACAGTTCTATAAGAAACAGGAAACTGGCACCAGTCTCAGGTACTCAGGTATGTAAAATGTTTCAAGAAGGAGTGATAAGGACATATGAATCTGCAGAGCAAACGTGGAAAGTAGAGCTAGGAGAGCAGCATGAGGTGGTGTATATTTAAATATGCTACAACCACCCTCCTTAGTAGTCCCCTCCAGGCTCAGGGAGCTGGTAGGTAGGGGGAGAGTGCGACTGCATGCGGTCAAGGATTGTGACCCAATGTCTCTAAAAAACGATTCAAGGGAATGTCTGTGTCCACTACTATCTTCCGTAGTAACAGACGTTGATATGAATCATTACTTTCTTCCACGAATCTTCTCCCAGACCTAGAGTTTCCGGTAAGCTGTATAATTGACCCTCACGTCTGTAGATACCTTGGGAGTAGACTCGATATTCACAGTTATGGCGACATTGTGGTCTGATCCTCAAGGCGAGAGTTTTGGTTGGAATCTCTTGGTGGACGCGTCGAGGCCTTACAAAGTTGGTCTCTGTATAGATTGGATTCACATTTCATGCTTAGATTGACTGTATTTTGCAAAAAAAGCGTTGTGGTCTAACTACAATGCTGGGAAGTGTTTTCCTTGGTCGGTGAAAAAGAAACCCTAGGCAGAACCAGATAAACTCATGCATAGGAGGGTTTTTCCGATCACTCTTGGGTCGACCAACCTTACCCTCATGGTAGTAGGAGTTTTTAGTTTCAGTTCTAATCACGAAAAGGTGTCCATTAGAGTTTGAGGATGATGACCACGTCCATATACGAGTCTCACCTCGACGAGGTTTACGAAGATGTGGCAGAGGCGGCAAGTAATCTTCGAGGTTCAACAGACCTTTCTAGGTCCTCAGTAGGGTAGGCAAGGTGGTTTACCTCTTGACCATTCCACATCTGTTGCACTGGGTGCATGATGCCATCCACATATCTCAGCTGAGGAGATACGTGCATGATCCTTCACACATCGTCCACCTCAAGAAGTAGGACGTCGATGGCAGCGCGACATTTACGGAGGTTCCAGTGGGGATCATGGATCGACTGAAGCGGATACTACATAGATAGTCGATTCCTCGGGTGCCATTTCACTGGAATTACGGGAACCTCTAGGTGAGCACATGGGTGCAGAAGGCTCAGATGCATGCTCAGTACCACTTTTGTTTCCCTATTTTGTGTTACAGCTTTACGGGGGCATAAATCCCTGTGGTTGGAGAAATCTAAAGCCACATAAATTTCATGGAATTTATTTTCTTATTTTCTTTGGAATCATATGAGTATTCAGTTTCTGACGGCGCCTAATTCCGAGGTCCGGTGTGCCCAGAATCAATTCCTGAAGTTTAGCTCAGGTACGTTCAGTGAACGAACGAGCGGGTTTTTCTATCTTTTGAACCGGTACTTGGAATTGAAATATGAGGGCACCGATGAACTCGTAGTGTCGATAATTTATTAAGAAGACCATTTCTAGAGTTGCGTTTTCTTGGTAGGGGTTGTTAAAAAAGAGTGAGGAATAAAAATATAATTGTTTTACAATTTTATTTTTATTTCTTGCTAAGTGGTTTAAGTGTTGTGTTACAACACCTTTTCCCTCTCTTATGCGGTTTAACTCCTAGGGGTGGGAGTTGGAGTGGGACCTGTTGGGTTGCTAACTTCCCTTGGGAGAATAAAGGAGAGGTGGGGCCCACACGAACCCCTCCCCTTCACATTCCCCATAACTCCCTAACTTCATCTTTAATTTGTAACTCACCCACTCTCCCTCATTAATGAAGTGAATTAATTCATTCACTTAATTCAAATCTTTTTGAATTGATCTCTCCACTTTTAATCTATATGTTGTCACTTTATGAGTGATAACCCTTGGGTTTAGTGCCACAAAAATAATAGAGAGAAAACTCTATTATTTTTTTTGGGGGGGGGGGCTTAATTTCTTGGTGGAGAGCTATGGAGGAGGAGAGGATAGAGAGCTTTCCTCCAACAACGAAGAACGTTCTCAGCGAAGAACGGCCATCAACTCTTCTCTTCCTCCGCATCAAGGGAGAATTTTCCGACCGCGGTGATCATCACCAATGACAACGTGCCTTCATTCTTCCTTCGCAACAAGAGAGGAGACGACACTTCCTCGGGTGCACACCGACTTCGACGGAAGCGATGAACGCCAGCGACCATCTTCATCTTCATCTCCTCCCTTAGGATGATGATGACGAGCCGACGTCCAACCTCTTTTGATATCGTCATCAAATGATGAATGACACAAGGTAGGGAGTTTTCGTATATAATGTTTATGTGAATTATACTCTCGTGCGTGGGTATTTAATTGTAGGGTGTTCGTATAAATTATTTTGAATAAATTATACCCTCTTCAATGATTAAAAGAATGTGTTTAAATGTTTTCCATTTGATAACATCTAACTCGGAGGGCGCGGGCTGAACAAACACGGCCCGACAACCCTCCGCAGCTTGTTTATTGATGTGCGGATTTGTGGCAACGACGAAACGGGCCGCAATGGTGTTTTGAGGCCTTCACAGTAAAGTATGTGACCTAAGATGAACACCGGACCAGACGGAATTTCAAACGGACCACCGGAGAAACTCCGGTGGCCTGCAGATATCACCGGCGGCGGAGGTTGTCGGCGCGGCGGCGCCCCAGCGCATCGCCAAGAGGAGCGGTCACGGCTGAAGCCACGGTGGCAGGCGGCTGGATCCCGCGACCGTGCTCGATCCGGGGGAGCAGGACACGGCGCTATCCATGTATGTGGAGCGCAAAGGCCGTGGGAGACCGCGTCCCCCGCTCGGCTCGCTGGACGAGCCAGCGTGCCACCTGGCCGGGTCAGACCGGGCTCAGACCCCCCGTTTTCGGATCACTTCTAGACTTTTGCCCATATCATGGGCTACAGACCATCGATCGACGCACCATCAGTTGCGTAGCGATCCTTGGATTGAGACGGTTGTTTCGTAATATTACACTCAAGGTTTTGGAGAACTTTGAGTACGGCCGAGTTGGTTCGTACACGAAACCAACTGGGCCCTCAGAGCAGAAACACCTATAACTTGAGCTCCGGACGTCCAATTGACATGTCGTCAACTTTGTTGGATTCCTCTTGATGAGATGGAACTTTTGGCACACTTCACCTGAGTTTTGGAGGCAGTTTTAGTAAGGCTGGGTTGGATTGTACCCGAAATCCAACCGGGCCCCTAGAACGGAAAAGCCGATAACCTTCAGACCGGACGACCGTTTGACGAACCGTCAGCAGCCCTGGTAATCACATTGAGAAAAATTCCTTATGAGTATACCCTATGAGAGTTCGGGGTACAATTGAGATGTGGCCGGGGTGGTTCGTACACGAAACAAATCGGGCCCCTAGGACGAAAAGGCTAATAACTCACAGACCGGGCGCCCGATTGACGCGCCTTCTGTTGCATTGAGACCCCTATGGCGAGCCGGGTACTTTGAGATACTTCTTTGTGGGACTTTGAAATACTTGGATTATCGATCTGTAGCTCGTGGAGTAGACCCTCCCAGAGACGAGCGTACAGATTACGGAGACCATGTAGCTGGTCGAGACCTGATGACTGCTTGACCGACTCGAATTGGAGTGAGTCGACTCACCCAGTGGATGGAGCACTACTATGTTTGGGTGCAGACCCATGGCGGATGGAGAACTACTGTGTTTGGGTGCAGACCCACGGTACTCAATAGAAGGAGTACCTCTGCAGGCTATTAGAGGGGGTTGCACTACTGTGTTTGGGTGGCAGACCCCGGCGGGAAGCACTACTGTGTTTGGGTGGCTGACCCGCGGTACTCGACAGGAGGAGTACCTCAGTATTCTTAGGTTTGTGAGTAGTACCTCAGAGTCGTGACATGATCACTGTAATTGTCAGAGACGGAGCTCTTCAGCAGTTACAGTTTCGATAGTGAAAATCCTTGTTTGAGCTGAGTCTATGACCTTTGTGTTTACTTCATGTTTGAGATGGATCACTTGATAACTTAGGTATGTGTATGGGCACATACCTAGGTAGTGGTTATCTGTTGATTTCATTACCTTTTTGTTTCCTCATGAATCAGTTGGGTTACTTGATAACATAGGTATAAGTATGAGCTTATACCTATGTAAGGGTTAACTATTGAGATCCTTCTTTGTGGTTATCCTTGTTGGATTTAGTGAGAACTTGGGGGCCTCGGGGTCCCTACTGAGTATCGTATACTCACCCCTGCACGGGCTATGCCCGCACCACATTGTGTTGGTTGCAGATGACAGGCAGCGCTGACAGAGGCTGAGTGTTCGAGGACTAGATGGTACCTGGAGGTGGACCTCACGATGAGTCAGTATCCGGAGGTGGACATCATGACGAGATGATAATCAGAGAAGGTTAACGGGTGAGAGAGTTGTGGAGGATATCTGTACCTACCCTTCAGGTAGGATCCGAGGTGGACGAGCTATGAGCTGCTTCTATTCATCCAGCTGTTTGTCTTTTCTGTTTCACTTTCGTTCAGTTGTAGCTGTACTTTCAGTTGGGTTTGTATTCTGGCCCATTTAATTTTCACCAATTTCTTTTGTAATTAGTGTATTACTTCCACTTGTACTCTGTGGTGTTTTTTTTCATTTATAAAGGCAATTCCTTCCCAGTTATCGGGATTTACACCTTTGGTGCTAGTCGCCATCCCTGGCCTATGGAAGGCGGGCTTGGGGTTGTCACGGCACGGGCTCTGAGGACGGGTTGTGACATTGACATCATTGTTATCTAAATAGTTGGGAAATGGAAAAAGTATTTCCCACATTTTTCTTGAAATTTACATGGTTATTTTCATGTGACGGTTTTGTGGAGAATGCATAATGGACCATTTGGATATTTTTTTGAAAATAGTGAAAGTATTCATTTTGAAAACATCTATTAGGTGATTCTCATACCTTATTTGTGTTTAATGGATGTGTTGTCTCCACTATCGAATCCTTGTGATCCATTATGATATTTGGAGTTCTTCAGTATGAAATCCTTCAGTTCTATTTTTTATGCCATGTGAATAGATCCTTCGGGTGACATGGGGTGAGGTATGTTGTTGAATTATTCTTATATATGCAGTTGATTCTATGCTCGATTGGCATCAGTTGGATCACCCCCATAATACATGACACATGGGAACCTGGTAGAGTTGGATAATTTTAAGATAATTATTGCTACACTTGAAAGATTATGAACTAGCTAGTGGCCCATAGTAGGTGAACATATTGGTTTTATTGAATTGGGATTCTACCCTAAGTCTATCATGAGTAAGGGTGGCCATGAGTATTTTGGGGAATTTTATCTTCATCATGTGAGGCATTATTCTAGATAAGGGCCTCATGTATTGAAATGTTCAATATTATTCATGATCTCCTAAGTTTTCCTGTTTCTGTTGTGACTTAGTTACTTTTAGTGATGATTTAGATACCTGGTCACTTCTTTGTTTATTTCTATTTCCCTCTTTATTTGATTAATTTAGTTCTACCATTTTTTTTCTTATCATGGAATGTGATGTGTCAAATTATAGAGGCCTAGGAAAAATGTTCTTTATATGAAAGTGTTGTATAATCTCTTTTTCAATTTGAAAATTAAAGTATAACTTTCCCCATAAAATGTTAATGTATCACTATTGTAAATGTACTTTGTTTTGAAATTAAGATGGGAAATGGATCGAATAATTTTTTTCAAGTAAAATGTATAGAAAAAAATAATTTTATATATTTTATTTCAAACATGATGTTAATGTTTATTTATCAATATATTTTTTTAGGAATATATTTATATGGGATTGTAAAGACTCGTAAAATTCAATGGAAATTATCTCTTAATTTTATTTGGAATTTTACGAGAACTTGGTTTCTGACGGCACTTGATTCTGAGGCTCGGTGTGCCCAGAATTTATATCGGAAGTTTAGCTCGGGTACGTTCAGTGAACGAACGATCGAGATTTTCTATCTTTTGAACCGGTGCTCGTAATCGAATTCCGAGATCCCCGATTGATTCGTAGTGCCAGTAATTTCTTAGGAACACCTTTTCCGGAGTTGCGTTTACACGAGAGTAGTTGTTAAAAATTTTGGAAGTTAAAATAAAAATTGAGCTACAATTTTAATTTTTACTAAGTAGTTTAAACCTTTTGGTGGAAGTTGGGTAACCACCCAACTTCCCATGTGAGGTTATGAGGGTCGTGGGACCCACACGAACCCCACCCCTTCATATTCCCTAAACTCCTATAACTCTCCTTTTAAATGACATGAATTATTTAAGTGATTTAACTCACGGTTTGAATTTCAAATTCTTAAGACTTGAGTAATAAAATAATACTAGACTCTTATTTTATTATTGTTGGGTATTGTTGTATTGAGACTTTGGGTAGAAAAAGGAAAAGCTCCTGAAGTTCTTCTTCCTCGATGAAGAACATGAAGAATGCGAGGAACACCTACCTCCGACGAAGGTCGACAAGAACATCGAATCCTCGGAGATCAACAACGCGACGAGACCATCCTCCTTCCGTGACTCCTTCTAACGCGACATGCAATTCCACGATGAACCTCCGTTAAAACTATGCTCATGGTGGGGGATTTTATTGTTGTTGATATTCCTGATTTTCTTCCGTCGACGTTACTCATTCAATTGGACAGCTTGCTATCAATTAACGGGAGGGGGCCGGACTACACAAACATGGCCGACCCTCCTCCCTTATTTTCTTGTGTTGTTACGGTTCGAAGGAAAGTGACACGGTGCTGTTGCACCGCGCGGGAACGAGTGGAAAGGATGCGGGGCACCGTCGCGCCGCACAATTGAAAATTGAACCAAACTGCGGCGCTGTCGCACCGCGCCTGAAATACCCAAAGACACCACGGCTGGAGCGGGACCATGGCGGAGGGGCATGGCGCCATCACGCCGCGCCGGACGGGTCAAAGCTGCGGCTTAGGCCGCGGCGGAGCAGGGACCGGCGGTCGGTTCCAGGCCGCCGGTGTCGGAGCAGGGGGACTGGCCAGCGCCTGTCCCACGGCTACAACAGTCGGCCGGCCGGAGCGGGCGGGCGGGTCAGAGGATGAGCCGGGGGTTACGACCCCCGGTTGGCCGGACATGAGCGGCCACCTCATGGGGCTGTGGTTACAAACAAGCGGGGGGCAGCCCACCCCCCCTCCCCCCCCCCCCCCGCATCTCAATGCTCGACGGTTTTGTCCAAGCCTCCTGGCCAGTGTGCCGGGCCGTGCCCAAGTGGGATGGACCCGGACCCGGGTAGGGTCGACCCGGTTCGGGCCGACCCAGAGGGCATCGGGCCGGGTCGGGCGGGGCTCGAACCCCCTAATACCAGACCCCTCACGGTCTTTTGCCCATAACTTGGTCTAAAGACCTCCGATCGATGCACCGTCAGCTGCGATGCGATACTTGGATTGAGTCGGTCGTTTATGTATATTACACTCTAGGTTTCGGAGAACTTTGGTTTCGACCGGGTTGGTTCATACAGGAAACCAACTGGGCCCTCAGATCGGAAACACTTATAACTTGAGCTCCGGACGTCTAATTGACGTGCCATCGATTTTGTTGGATTCCTCTTAGTGAGACGGAACTTTAGGATTACTACGATTGAGGTTTGGACACAGTTGGGGTATGGTCGGGTTGGTTTTGACTTAAAAACAAACCGGGCCCCTGGGACGAAAAAGTCAATAACTCTCAGACCGGGGGTCCGATTGACGCGCCGTCTATGACGTTGAGTTCCTGTTGACGATACAGAACTTTTGGATAAATCAATTCCAGACATCATCTCAGTTGATGTATCAGCCCTTCGGCTCGTGGAGCGGACCCTCCCGATCGAGTTTGTTGTGTGCGGGAACCCTAGAGCTGGCTGCAACTGTGACGACGATGACGACTGTACAGAGATCCTCCGTGGATTCGACGATGACGACTACAGCACTCAGAGATCCTACGTGGATCAGTGCTACCGATCCTGTGTGGGTCAGATCCTGTGTGGGTTAGCGCTCAGCGGTCTTGTGTGGGCCAGTGCCTACATATCCTGTGTGGGTCCGATCCTATGTCGGTTATTACGGGGGTTAGTTACCTATCAATCCTTTGTGGGTCATTGCGGTGGTTAGTTACCTATCGATCCATTGTGGGTCATTACGGGGGTTAGTACTTATCGATCCTGTGTGGGTCCGACTGCTTAGACGAATCAGTGGATACATATGATCATCTCTATCGTCTTACGAAGAAGTATACCAGTGTGAACTGAATCTTGACTTTCAATCCTTATCTTCGATAAGATTGACTTGATATCCTGTGTGGATTACGTTTTACTTTCCTGTGTGGATTGGGTTGTGATTTCTTGTGTGGACTGGGGTGTACTTGAGCTCGGATGTTGGAGCTGAACGAGAATTGAAGACTTGGGTATATGTATGGGCATATACCTAAGTAGCGTCGGATGTTACTTTGTGATTATATCTTTCATTTGTAGATTATCCTTTGTAGATTCTAGGAGACATTCGGGGGTCTCGGGGTCCGTACTGAGTAGCTTATACTCACCCTGCATGGGCTATGCCCGCACTACATTGTGTTGGTTGCAGATGACGGACATCGCTGATCGTGGTTGAGGCATGAGGAGCAGGTCGGTACCAGGAGGTGGACCACTGGGTGGGGCATACTCGGAGCAGATGGCTGGACCCGAGGAGCTGTGGAAGCTACCTGTACTCACCCTTTAGGTGGGACTTCCAGTGGACGGCTCGAGGCCATGACTTTACTTTTCTGTAGTTGTACTCCCTTTTTCAGTTGTACATTACTTTCACTTTGGGTTTGTATTCTGGCCCACTTACTTTTCCGCACTATTATTGTACCCTGTTTTTACTTAGTGTTTACTTCTGCTTGCTTGCTATGTGGGATTGTTTACATTACAAAGGCATTGCCTTCCCTTTTAACCGGGAATTACACCTTGGTGCTAGTCGCCAGCCCCTGGCCTATGGAAGGCAGGCTTGGGGTAGTCATGGCACGATCCCCGAGGATGGGTCGTGAGAAATTGGTATCAGAGGAATTCGGTTCTACCGCAAAACTCAGGACTCTGATCTTTTTCTATGTGAAGCAATAGTGTTAAGGGTATTGGGTATGGTTATCAGTCCAGGGAGTCCAGTGTTGGTGCGGCGGTCGACATATCCATACACCAGGACCCTGACTTCTGATTTTCGACTTAATACACGAAGACATTGATTGCATGTGTGTTTAAAGTTTTCTTTGAGATTACTTTATGTCAGCTCACCAGGTATACTGTTTGACCTTGGCACACCTGTTTCTTTTCAGGATGGCCCCACGACGGTGACCAGCTAGGGTTTATAGCGTTGTTCGTGATGATATCCCACCTAGCGATGAGGCCTCAGTACAGGGCCCTTTGATAGTAGAGGCACCAGCGATACCTCTACCCGTCGAGCCACCGATGCAACCAGCACCAGCCGCTGACGATGCACGTCGCCTTAGTGCACTGCACGAGTTTCAGTGTCATCGACCGCCCATTTTCTATGGGGAGACGGATCCCCAGGCAGTTGAGGATTGGCTGGAGGCAGTTGTATGAGTTTTCAGGTTAGTGAGGACACCAGCGGACCTCATGGTCATCCTCATAGCGAGCCTCCTGCACGCGGCAGCAGGCAGATGGTGGAGCTAGAAGATCCAGGTGCAGGACGAGGAATTAGTCCTCTGGACGGACATTGAGTGCCTCTTCTTCTCGGAGTTTGTCCCAGCCAACCTCCGTGCGGTGCGCATCCAGGAGCTTCTACAGCTGCGGCAGGGCAGCTTGACGGTCACCCAGTACTTGGCGAGAATTATCAATCTCTCGCGCTACTAGACAGACATGGTACGAGACCCATTCTTCCGGGCCCAGACCTTTGAGTAGGGATTGAGGCATGAGATTAGGGCATCACTGATCTCCCTCAGCATTCCGACACATGCATTGGTACTATAGTGAGCCCTTCTGATCAAGACCTTCCTTGCTGAGCCTACATCAGGAATGAGACCTACCGCAGGGCGGCACATAGCAGAGTCTTCTGCAGCAGGCAATCGATGGATGACTCATGGGTCCAGGCCAACTAGACCCTCAGGAAGATGACCTCATGACACTGTCTCAGAGGTGCGGGGCACTCAGCACATAGCCAGTCTTTCGAGAGAAAGACAGTGCTACGCATGGGGCGGGATGGGCCACATGGCTCGTGGCTGCCCGACCCGCTGTGCCAAGGAGCAGTAGACGGTTGAGGGACCACCCAGGAAGAGGAAGAGGGTCGACCGTGGAGGTCTGTAGGGAGTAGGTGGATGAGGTAGAGGAGCTGACCGAGCATCATGTGATGGGTGAAGCTTTGAGGATCTACCACCACCACCACCAGGAGGCCCACACCGATCACAGGGAGCTGGCAGGCAGAGACAGGAACAGCTCCAGGCAGCGGAGGCCTATGACCATGGTGCGCCCGAGATGATTCGAGGTAATATCTATGTCTATTCCACCATTGTTTTAGTTATTATAGACACAGGAGTGAGTCATTCTTTCATAGCTGCTGCCCTTGTTTGTAGATCAGAGATTCCGATAGAGCCGCTGGCTCGATATTTACGGCTAGAGACTCTTATGGGAGAAGTCTCGATGATTACGCACCGGTTCCGGTAGTGTGAGCTTACTCTAAGAGGCGAGATCTTCGGATGGGAACATCATGTAGCGGCGTTGAGACCTTACAATGTCATCTTGGGCATGGATTGGTTATCTACAGTCCATGCTCATATTGACTATATTAGGCGCAAGGTGCAGTGTGTACACACCGACGGGAGCAGGTTCACCTTCACCGGCGAGAAGGGTTCCCTCGCAGCACAGGATGGACTCTCGCAGAGGAGAGGACATCCCATCATTCATCTGTTGGCTAGACTCATCCTAGGAGCAGTTTACGTGAGGAGTCCTGGTTTTCCTGCAGTGGTGGATCAATATGCGGACATTTTTCCCGACATCATTACAGGACTACCTCCTCACAGAGAGGTAGACTTTTATATTGATCTGTACCCTGGGACAACCCTGATATCCACCCCAGCATATCAGATGGCTCCCTCCGAGCTTCGAGAGCTACGAGAACAGTTGGAGGACTTTCAGGGAAAGGGATTCATCCGACCTAGTGTTTCACCCTGGTCTTCCCCGATATTGTTAGCCAAGAAGGCGGACGGGAGCTTGCGACATTGTGTTGACAATTGTCACCTGAACTAGGTGACAGTGAGTAACAAGTATCCGCTACCGAAGATTGATGACCTCTTCGATCAGATCAAGGGAGCACGGTGGTTCTCGATTATAGACCTCAGGTCAGGCTTTCACCAGCTCAAAGTTCGGGACGAGGACGTGCAGAAGACGACCGTCAGGTGTCAGTATGGCCACTATGAGTTCTTGGTTATGCCATTTGGCATAACCAATGCTCCATCAGTGTTCATGGCCCTCATTAATAGGATCTTTTATCCATACCTCGATCGATTTCTCGCGGTCTTCATCGACGGCATTTTGATTTACTCGATGACTGAGGAGGAGCACGCTTACCACATGCGTGTTGTACTGGACACACTCCGAGAGCACCAGCTTTATGTTAAGCTCTTGAAGTGTCAGTTATGGATATGTGAGGTCCACTTCTTGGGACATGTCATCTCTGAGGTAGGAGTTGCAGTGGATCCTACTAAGATCAAGGCAATGCTAGCTTGGGAGACACCCAGGAGCGTGACGGAGGTGCGGAGTTTCTTGGGACTAGCTGGGTACTATCAGAGATTTGTGCCAGACTTCCCCAAATTTGTGGCACCACTCTCAGCTTTGAAGAAGAAGGGGAAACCCTTTGTGTGGTCAGATAGATGTCATCAGAGCTTCTAGAAGCAGAGCTAGAGATTGACCAGCGCGCCTATCTTGAGGCTACCGGAGGAGGGAGTTGGGTACGTAGTTTACTGCGATGCATCAGGGACTGGACTCGGATGTGTCCTGATGTAGGAGTGGGAAGTGATCGCCTACGGATCATGTCAGTTGAGGAAGCATGACTAGAACTATGCTACCCATTATCTAGAGTTTGCAGTAGTGGTATTCGCTCTGAAGATGTGGCGACACTAACTGATGGGCGAGTGCTTTATAGTCTATTCTGACCATCAGAGTCTCAGGTACATCTTCTCGCAGAAGGAACTAAACCTAAGATAGCGGCGATGGATCGAGTTCTTCCAGTACTATGACTTTGATATAGTCTATACTACTGGAAAGGGGAACGTAGTTGCCGATGCTCTCAGCAGGAGGATAGGCATTCAACTACTTGGGAAGGCGACAGAGCAGCTAGCCACTTTACAAATATCCTTCATGGATAGAGATGAAGAATCCTTCCTTCAGTCACTCATAGTCACTCTTCCACTACTGCAGCGGGTCAGAGAGGCACGGCGTGGGGATGCCGACTATGAGATGTGGCGTGCGCAGATATCCTCAGGATAGGCACCAGATGGTTTCTCTGTAGGAGGAGAGCACGAAGTCCTTTTTAGGGGGAGTACCTTGGTACCAGTTTCTTTATGAGAGGAGGTGCTGAGAGATTTTCACACTTCCCCATTGGCGGTACATCCTGGAGTGGAGAATATGTACCAGGATCTCAGACGATAGCACTGGTGGCAGGGCATGAAGAAGGCTGTGGCAGATTTCGTTTCTCGATGCCTCACCTGCTAGTAGGTGAAGGTAGAGCATCATGTACCAGCAGGATTGGTACAACCCTTGGAGGTCCCAGAGTGGAAGTGGGATGAAATATCTATGGACTTCGTGACTGGACTTCCATGCACTTCCAGAGGTCACGACTCCATTTGGGTGATTGTCGGCCGACTCACCAAGTCGGTTCACTTCTTACCCATCAGAGAGAAGGGCTCAGTAGAGAGCTTGGGACATCTCTACATTCAGGAGATTGTACGGCTTCATGGTGTGCCATCATCCATCGTCTCTGATCGAGATGATCGCTTTACTTCTCGGCTTTGAAAGGGGTTTTAGGAGGAATTCAGGACGCAACTACGTCTGAGCACCACCTTTCACCCCCAGACAGATGGTCAGATGGAGAGGACCATTCAAACTCTCGAGGACATGCTTCGTGCATGTGTCCTCAACTTTGGTCGTAGTTGGGAGGACCACCTACCCTTGGTGCAGTTTGCGTACAACAACAGATACCAGTCCACCATCGGGATGGCACCATACGAGGCGTTGTACGACCGACCTTGCAGATCTCCTCTGTGATGGACAGACCCTGGGGAGTCAGCACTTGTGGGACCGGAGATGGTCCAGGCCATGACAGAGAAGGTCCAGGTAATTTAGGAGCAGATGAGGACAGCTCAGAGCTGGAAGAAGTCTTATGCTGACAGGAGGTGGATGCCACTAGAGTTCGAGGATGGAGACCACAACTTCTAGTGGGTCTCACCTCGACGTAGTTTACAGAGATTTTTCCGAGGAGGAAAGTTGTCTCCACGCTTCATTGGACCATTCCAGGTCCTCAGCAGGATTGGAAAGGTGGCTTATCGCCTGCCTCTACCACCTCAGTTGCACCGGGTGCACGACGTCTTCCACGTATCCCAGCTGAGGAGATACATGCACGACCAGACGCATGTCATCGACCATGGGGATATGGACGTAAATGATGGGGAAACTTTTTCGGAGGTCCCAGGGGAGATTGAGGATCGACAGGAGTAGACACTATGTGGATGGTCGATTACTCTAGCGCGCATCAGATGGCAGCATGAGAACCTCTAGGAGAGCACTTGGGAGCGGGAGGCTCAGTTGTGTGCTCAGTACCCATATTTTTTCCCTAGTTTTTGATTATCTTTATGAGGACGTAATGCCCTGAGGTGGGAGTAATTTAAAGACCTGTGAAATTCAAGGAAAATTATTTCTTAATTTTTTTTGGAATTTTAAAAGAACGTGGTTTTTTACGACACATGATTCCGAGGCCCGGTGTGCCCGGAATTTCTATCCGATGTTTATCTTGGGTACGTTTAGTGAACGAACAATCAGGATTTTCTAACTTTTGACCTAGTTGTCAGAATCGAATTCTGAGGGCACTGATGGATTCGAAGCTCTAATAATTGCTTATGAACACATTTTACAGAGTTGCGTTTACATGAGAGAAGTTGTTAAAAATTGTAGAAGTTAAAATTAAAATTGAGCTACAATTTTTATTTTTACTAAGTAGTTTAAACCATTGGGTGGAAGTTGGGTAACCACCCAACATCCCATGAGAGGTTATGAGGGTGGTGGGGCCCATACGAACCCCACCCCTTCATATTCTCTAAACTCCTATAACTCTCCTTTTAAATGACATGAATTATTTAAGTGATTAAATTCAAGTTTTGAATTTCAAATTCTTAAGACTTGAGTAATAAAATAAGAATAGACTCTTATATTGTTATTGTTGGGTTTTGTTGTATTGAGACTTTGGGGAGAAATAGGAAAAGATCTTGAAGTTCTTCTTCCTCGACGAAGAACGTGAAGAATGCAAGAAACACCAACCTCAGACGAAGGTCGACAAGAACGCCGGATCCTCGGAGATCGATGACGCGACGCGACGATCCTCCTTCCACAACGCCTTATACCGCGACATGCAATTCTACGACGAACCTCTGTTCAAACTACGCTCGTGGTAGGGGATTTTATTGTTGTTGATATTCGTGATTTTCATCCGTCGACGTTACTCGTTCTATTGGACCGCTTGCTATCGATTAACGGGAGTGGCCAGACTGCACAAACACGGCCGACCCTCCTACCTTATTTTCTTGTGTTTTTACGGTTCGAAGGAAAGTGACGCGATGCCATCGCACCATGCGGTAACGAGAGGCAAGGATGCGAGGCGCCGTCGCGCCTCGCAATTGAAAATAAAACCAAACCGCGGTGCCGTCGCACCGTGCCGGAAAAACCTGAAGACGCCGTGGTCGGAGCGGGGCCGCGGCGGAGGGGCGCGACGCCATCGCGCAGCGCCGGACGGGTCAAAGCCGCGGATTAGGCCGCGGCGGAGCAGGGACCAGCGGCGGGTTCCAGGCCGCCGACGTCGGAGCAGGGGGACCGGCCAGCGCCGGTCCTGTGGCGGCAACAGCCAGCTGGCCGGAGCGGGCCGGACGATCAGAGGAAGAGACGGGGGTTACGACCCCCAGCTGGCCGGACAAGATCGGTCCCCACATGGGGTCGCGGTTACATATAAGTGGGGGGTAGCACCCCCCCCCCCCCCCCCCCCCCCCCCCCCGCATCTCAAAGCTTGGCCGTTTCGGCCGAGCCTCCTGGCCAACGCGCCAGTGCGCCGGGCTACCGGGCTGGGTCTCCCCTAGGCCGGGCCGGGCCGCGCCCAAGACGGGCCGAGCCCTGCCCAAGCGGGGCGACCCAGAGTGTATCGGGCTGGGTCGGACCGGGACCGAACCCCCTAATACCGGACCCCTCACGGTCTTTTACCCATAACTTGGGATGCGGAACTCTGATCGACTCACCGTCAGCTATGATGTGATCCTTGGATCAAGACGGTCGTTTTGGTATATTACAGTTAAGGTTTTGGAGAACTTTGGTTTTGGCCGGGTTGGTTCGTACACGAAACCAACTAGGCCCTCGGAGCGGAAACACTTATAACTAGAGCTCCAGACGTCCGATTGACGTGTTGTCAATTTTGTTGGATTCCTCTTAGTGAGACGGACCATTAGGCTTACTCGGCTCGAGGTTTGGATGCAGTTGGAGTTTGGTCAGGTTGGTTTTGACTTAAAAACCAACCGGGACCCTGTGACGAAAAATCCAATAACTCTCAGACCGGGCGTCCGATTGACGCGCCGTATGTGACATTGAGTTCGTGTTGACGATACAGAACTTTTGGATACATCAACTTTGGACTTCGTTTCAGTTGATCTGTCAGCCCCTCGGATCGTTGAGCGGACCCTCCTGAACGATCTTGGTGTGTGCGGGAACCCTAGAGCTGGCTACGACTACGACGACGAAGATGATTGTACAGAGATCCTCCGTGGATTCGATGACGACGACTACAACACTCAGCGATCCTACATGGATCAATGCTACTGATCCTTTGTGTGTCAGATCCTGTGTGGGTCAGCGCTCAGTGGTCCTGTTTGGGCCAGCGCCACAGATCCGGTGTGGGTCTGATCCTGTATGGTTCATTGTGGGGGTTAGTTACCTATCGATCCTTTGTCGGTCATTGATGGGGTTAGTTACCTATTGATCCTTTGTGGGTCATTGCGGGGGTCAGTACCTATCGATCCTATGTGGGTCTGACGGCTTAGATGAGTCAGTGGTTACATCTGATCATCTCTATCATCTTACAAAGATGTATACCTATGTGAGCTGAATCTTGACATTCAATCCTTATCTTCGATAAGATTGACTTGATATCCTGTGTGGATTACGGTTTGCTTTCTTGTGTGGATTGGGTTGTGATTTCTTGTGCGGACTGGGTTGTACTTGAGATCGGATGTTGGAGTCGAACGAGAATTGAAGACTTAGGTATATGTATGGGCATATACCTAAGTAACGCCAGATGTTACTTCGTGATTATATCTTTCCTTTGTGGATTATCCCATGTGGATTCTGGGAGACCTTCGGGGGTCTCGGGGTCCCTACTGAGTAGCTTATACTCACCCCTGCACAGTCTATGCCCGCACTACGTTGTGTTGGTTGCAGACGACGGATAGCGTTGATCATGGTTGAGGCACAAGGAGCAGGTCGATACCAGGAGGTGGACAACTGGGCGGGGTGTACTCGGAGAGGATAGCTGGACCTGAGGAGCTGTGGAGGCTATTTGTACCCACCCTTCAGGTGGGACTTCCAGTGGAAGGCTCGAGGCTACAGCTTTACTTTTCAGTTGTTGTAATCCCTTTTTTAGTTGTACTTTACTTTTATTTTGGGTTTGTATTCTGGCCCACTTACTTTTCTGCACTAGTATTGTACCCAGTTTTTACTTAGTGTTTACTTCTGCTTTCTTGCTCTATGTGATTCTTTACTTTACAAATACAATGCCTACCCTTTTTACCAGGAATTACGCCTTGGTGCTAGTTGCCAGCCCCTGGCCTATGGAATGCGGGCTTGGGGTAGTCACGACACGGGACCTGAGGATAGTTCATGACAAGGATTTAATACTGAGTTCAATCCCCATGCCTATAGTTTCATCCAGCTTTTATTCTTGGTGCAAATTTCATCTTGAGTTTGATCACCTTGGGTGATGTTTGATCATTAGCTTGGAGAGTGATCTATAGGGTCACATAGAGATAGTGTAGCTATATTTTTTATGTAGTTTATATATATATATATTGGTTTTACTTTAATATTCTTTTAAAAATGATGTTTAGTTCAGTTTTATTTAAATAATGGATTGCTTTGTTCAGCTTTCCACTATTTATTTTCATTTTTATTTGTTGGTAGAAATTGTTCTCTTTGTGTACATTGTTGATGCCCGACACTACTTTCCAGCCCGTAGGGATGGATAATTCCCTTCAGGCTAGGCCATAGATTGTCCTAGGTGACCATTAAAGCATCGACCTAGTTTGGTTCGTAACAATTTCAATATCATATTAAGCCGAATTTAATTTATTCTTATAAAAGGTTTTGTCTTTCATAAAATATTGAAAATGATGACTCTGTTAAAATTGTCATTTATTTTCATTGAATAAAATACATAAAATGGCCCATTATAATTATTATATGACACCAAAGTAACATAATTATACTTTAATTAGAGATAATATAATTAATAACCATGGAATCAATATAATTCCTTATTTATTATAAGTTCTCTTTTTTTCTTCAAAGAACGTGTTTTTATTTAAAGATTTCATTATTTTTTATATATATTAATTATGAATGATTTATAATAGTTCTATTAATTAAATATTTATAAATTTATTGATTATTTATAATTATTATTTTAAAATTTGTTAAATTGGTCCCTTTTTATTTTTGTAATTATGATTAGTATGCAGTGAAAATATTTTCTACCTTGGTAAGGGAAAAACATTCTTCAAAATTTGGGATAATGACTTAATATCTCTATAAAACATTACTATAACTAATAATATTTTTGGTTTTTACCCTTTATAATACATTTTTCAATGATATGGAAACATGGAGTTAATATTTTTTATATTTATTATAATATTATTTTAATTTTAGAATTAACAAAAAATGTCACTCTCTTGGTTTTTTTATTTGTAATATTGTTCATAAGCCTAAATAGTTGCAATTTTTGTATCAAATGATAATTTTAAATATGAATTAACATTTATCAAAACCATTTATTTTTTTAATGGGATGAACGAATTATCTTAATTGTTATGAAACACTAACATAACACATGTTCAAGTAATATAAGAATAAAATTAACGATTTTAAAAATATTAAAATCAATAAAATTTGTATGTGTTTTTGTGTTCAATTATTATTTTTTGATAAATATAATATAATTGTGTTATATTATATGTTTTTTTATTAATTTCATTTTCAATATTGACGTCCTTAATGTCAAATCCTGCTAATAGTCCCCAAAATAGATTTAATGGTATTTTATGTCAAAAAATATTTTATGAAATGAATTAAAATTTAAAAATATTAAATTTTTCCATGTGAATGGTAAATGGTCTATAATATAATCCATTTTACACTTATTTTTCACCTGAACATTTATAGTTACATTCTTTACACAAAAATAAAAAAACATATTATATTGTAGTAATTGTTGAAAGGGTTAATACGGTTGATAAATATAAGATAAATGTTAAAACATCACATAAAGTTGTCAAAATATTATTTGAGGATAAAATTTAAACATATTCTCCCCATATACTCTAAATCTATGAATTATTTTCTATTTGAAAATTATAATTAATTTATATTGATTTTATAATTTATTTAAATCTGATAGTGCCCTTCCTTTAAAAAAATAAAAGGAAACCTCTTCACCTACATTACATAAAATGTTCAACACAATATATAAGAAAATACAAACATTAATATAATATTTGATTCTATTCCCACCACCTATAAAATATTTTATTTCCAAAATTCAATTCCTTCAATGATTAAGGTGTAATCCGAATGTGGTTTCTCAGTGAAGAGTTATTACTCTTAACATAGTAAATTTAATTTTATTTTTTCACATACCTAATCAAAATATATAGTATAAATTATAAAATATTTCCTTGAATAAAATAAATATAATGAATTTTTATTTGGTTATTGGATGAAATATTAATCACAAAATTTAATCCCCTTTCTAATGAAAACATCATTAATGCATACATGTACATTACCACCTATATGAAGTGATGCATATCAGTTTTCATCACCTATTAAAATTTATTATTATATGGATGGATTTAATAAATAAATATGATAATAATGAGAATAAATTTTTTTTGAAATGTGAATTATTTGTTATTAAATTTTTATACCATATTTATAAAATTTGAAAAATTCCTTGTGCATATGTACATACTATTGTATCCGAAAAGTGATTTAATTAAATTAAATATCCCACTTATATAAGGAGCATTATAAGATTATATAATTATTTATTATGATAATACTAAAATTATTAATATTCATTAATTAATGGAATCCAAATCATTTTACTTTGTATGGGACTTCCGAACTAATACATGTTTAAATAAAAGAATTAAGAGTCACCCATTACAGTGATTTATTAAATAATAATTAACAAGCAAGTGATAACATGATATATGTGAATTAAAAATTTTATGATATACATTTTGATTATTCTATAATATATGAATGATAAATACAATTTAATTATCCAATAGGTTTAAACACGCACAATGAAAGACAATAATTGAGGAAGTAGTTCTTCACCACAATATTGTTTGGTTGATTAATGTTTTTTCATTTTAATCTTATTTATATTTATGATATGTTTATACTACTACATTGACATGTTATATAATTAATAATTATTGAGTCTAGTAATTTAATGTTAAAATTCATATAATTTTATCACTGGGTTTTTGAATCTTATGTTACAACGATGGTAAGGGTTTATCATCTCAAAATTTGTTCTTTGGGGAATATGTTTTGAAATTCAACATTATTTATTAACATGTGTATACTATCCCTTTTTTATGTTATATTATTAATCAATTTATATTTAATATAAATAAATTTTCTAATTTAGTCATATTTTTCACTGTATTTACATTTTATAAGTTTATAATGAGATAATTGATTATGTTACAATCTCATTTTTTTAAAAATTTTGTATGGTAAATTTTTATTAGGGGAACATTTATAAAAATTATCCTTGAAGCACTATATATTTTTTTCATAATAAATTTTTATAATTTTAAATTATTAATTCCAATTTTCCTCTATTTCGTACTTAAAATGGATTAGAAAATATTATAATAAAAAACCATCCGTATTTCCTCTTTGATCGATGAACAATTTATTTAGTGACCATACAAATGAAAACTGTTCATTTTAATTTTTTTAACAATAAATAAAATGTTTTATAAAATTTATTTTCAATAAATTTCAATTTATTTACATAATGTTTAAAATTAATTATTTTACTGGTTTTCCAAAAAAGTATTTTTGACTTTTTGTTATTGTTTTAAATACACAATTTCTTTTCAAGTACATAATAAAAAAATAATTTCCCACTACCTTTATAAATATTGTCATTAACTATTTACTTGTGATTTTACAAAGTTGTTTTGAAATAAAATTATTCTCTCAACATTGTATAAAATATTATTTAATATGTAATTAATGGAGAAGGATACAATATCATTTCATTAATGAAACGTTCAAATAATATTTTAATGTATTTTTTTCTATCAACATATTTTTATCTTACATATTCTTTACTGTGGATAATATGTAATGATTGCATTCAAGCTCTTTATAAGGATGGATTATGGATATGTAGTGATTAAATTCTCATGAAACCCTTTTATTTTACACAAGTAATGCTATAATGATATGATGAATATTTTTTGTTCTTATAGGAAACATATGTATGGATTTTACTATGTGATTGGTGTGGATACTAAATCCTTCAAATTAATTATCTCTATCCATGTTCAACTATCAAATGTTATTAGAAACGAGTAGATGTTCTTGATACTCTATAGAACATAGGGATGGTTTATTGATAAAAAATTTTATCTGAATTTTTTAGTGATGAATAATCCACTCTGACCATGGAAACATGTGGTGATTCATTATGTAGTAGGATATAATGGACTTGTTAATAATTTTTATCATTTAATGTCATCTCTATAAATATGATATTTTAACTCTCGAATGAAATGATGATATGTTTATAATTTTAAATCATAGACCATGATCAACATTGATGATTTCCAAATCTCGTGAAATTCTAGTTTTTAAGGAAGAACTAATTATTATGATTTATTAATTTTTTTGTATACTTTTATGATGTAAATCTGATATTCTCATATCATATGTTTATGATAATCATACATATTATAATTGATCTATATTTACCATGTTTACCCTTAATGACCATCTAGTATCACCCATTATAATATATTATTATTCCCTAAATTTTAATGAATCATAAAATTTTTGTTGAGTTTATAAGGGTTCTATGTTTAATGAAATATGTTAGTGTATCTGAACATTGTGCATAAAAATATGTTTATGTATAACGACTCCAGGCACAATAATCCATTACAAATCTCAGCAATATTAATTTATAATATATATTGAATATTCATTGAATGGATGTAATATATATCTATCTAATCGATTGTTCACTATATTAAAAATGATTTCCCATAATATTTCAATATAAAGGAAGGGCATGAAGATTAATTGAGGATTAAGAAGAAGAGACCAAGGAAGTTGTAAATGTATAATAAATTTTGTTGTTGTAAATTATTTATACTAAAATTAAAAATAAAGCTTCATGTAATTAAGATTATTTTATATATATGAATATATAAAAGGAATGATTATTTAATAATTTCAATACTGACAATTATAACAGAGAACCACACTTTTCTTACACTTCCATGATAATGATATTCTTCATGAGAAATTTTTGATATACGATGATCATGTTAACTCTAAAATAAAATAGGTTACTATCAATAGAAGAAATTGGAGAAGGTTTAAAGATCTCAAGGGAAAAAATATCAATATTATTGTATTCCCACTATCCTATAATATATAATGGACTTTGGTATACACTAATGGATGAAAAAAGATATTCATATGTGCTGTAATGAATAGTATATCATGGTATCATATTCACACCTTTAATTAATGTTTCAAGGGAGAAATTAGTGAATTATGTGGTAATGGTCCTTAGTAAGACACACACTACACTAAAAATTTACACTTCAACAATCCATTGTGTGTCCATATTCCTCTCAAAATTCCCTTTGATAGGTACAATCCATTTACATCTGAGTTTTTATTCCCACTCATTAGTATTACATTGTGCACAAAGAATAATATTTAACTTATTAGAAATATCTCTACCACTAGGTATGTTTTCAAGTCGTACTTGTAATTATCCTCAATAGGCTACAATGAATGTGGTATAGTGATTGGGTTATAGTGTAGGTTGAAAAAACCTCTAATAGAAGGTGATAGTACAAGACAAATGGTTGGTGGACAGTCTTCTGGATACTCTAGGGTTAACCTCTATGGCCCAATTATATGCGGAATATGGCCTATTAGATATAATTATATACAAGTTACATTTTATATAATTAGAGTTATTATTCATCACACTAAACCATACGTGGAAATGTCAACCATTCTAAAGGTAGTCAAACACTTATCCAATTTCTACATGGATGTTATTATGAACTCTATATATGGAATTATTCCATCTCGACAATAAATGAATCTTAGGGCCTCTAGTATAATTTAACAATGAGCGAAATTACTACTACTATTGTATCATCAGGAATCAAACCACTAGGTTCGAGTATTAATACCCCACAACCTCATGCAGACATCCCAGTATGCATAAGGGTGTTAACTATAATAAATGCTCTGATTCCATTAGTGGGGACACTACACCCTTAGTATCATGTCATAATAACATTAATAAATAATAAATAATATAATAAATGGTTAGAGTGAACATGAAGAATAAAAATAAATTGCATATAGAACATATAAATAAAATATGTACTAATGTAGTTAGAAACTCTTTTTTAATATGTATAAATACAAAAAATAATATCATTATGGTGTTCATCTGTGTTCATCATGATTTTCCACCATCTCCATGACCTTTTTCCATGAATCAAAAAATATGTTCTTTTTTCCTTTCACTAGATCCCTTAATAAATCTTCAAGCACACTAAAAATCCTGAGTAGGGTTTTAGTACAAGACTATGTGGGAAACAACCATTCCTTCTTTTACCTAATGTTTTCTTGCATAACACGTGTTTTGAAAACTGATAATAAATTTATTATGAGAATAAACATGAAACAAAAAACTGAGTGGTTCTGTGATAAAAAATATTATAAAGACCCCCAACTGTACCTGGTTCTAATCCATAAAAATGAAAATAAAACGTCTCAGATGAATAAAACGAATCCCTACATGGTTTCCCCATGGTTTCTTGAAGATGATACCCATCAAAAACTATTTTTTAAAACTAAAATGTCACCTGGGTCCCTTGGATAAGAATATCTAGTAATCATATCATCCAGGCAATCACTTGTTAAATGAAATGTAGAAAATCATGGCCTCCATGATAACACCCTCAACATGAAATCATGGCTACCTAGTAACTCCATCATATTCTTAGGTCTCTCATTTAAAATACTGAATTCAATCACTCTCTCCCCAATAAGGGATAATGTACCATGATGGTCCACTTATCTTATTTACCAATCACAAGATCTATTGAAATGGTAATATATAGAAAGGTTCAGTACCAAAGAAGATAAAAATTATCATTAGAGGTATAAAGAAACATATATAACATTTTATGATCAAAATAAACCATGAAAAATTCTACACTAGTATCATTCATTTAATAAAAATATAATCAATTGGTATCATAGGGCACACACACACACACATAATGACATGCCTTCATAATCACGTATGGCCATAAAAAATGAACCAAATATATTAATTATTGAATCAAATGTAAAAGAGTTCCCAAAAACGTTTATGAACATCATTCCTCAATGTATTCAATATAAATTATAAGAATTAAACATCACTAGTGTTTCAAAATATTAAGTGGAAACATCAACATTAATGAACACCTACTCACAGGCCATATTATCGTATTCCTTAAAAAATAAACATTTTAAGTTCACCATCGGTTCTGAGAATGAAAACAAACAATTTTATTTAAAAAATAATTAAAATATATTATGTTATTACAATTTCTATCTCCCAAATAATTTTATAATTATCATCTTTAGTCGTTTAATTCCCAGAAAAACATTTCAAATAATAATTATAAACCCACATCCATGAAACATTATCTCTCTACATTAAATTGATAATACATGTGGTTGCAATTTATAATTGTTAATTTTTCATATAAAATAATTATCCTTCATAAAATTTCATAACATATCCATTTATTATTTTCTTATGATAATTTTATAAAATTATCCAGTGATAAATAGTGTAATTATTATATGATAATTGTTTATAAAAAGAATAAATTTATTATTGAGTTTAATTACCTCTTCATAATTAATAATAATTACTTGAATTTTCAAAGGGGATAATAAATTTTAAATGTTAATGAAACCCTATTTGATAATAATTTATGATAATATAAGTTTTAATATATAATTTCAGAATAAAAATCAATTAATATATTATTTATTAGATTTTTGTAATAGTAAATTATTTAAAAAAACCATACAATGTTATATGGAATACTTTCGGGGATCCAATGTTTTATCATGTGATTCTGAGGCCCACATATATTCTTCATAGATAAATCAAAAAAATATTCTATATTTTATATCACACACATGATATTTTTCCAAAATAATGGAATATCACCTGAACAATGTCTCATATTACTTATTTTAGACCGTTGTTAGTTCTAGAATGTGGAATTTACCATATGTGTAAATAATAAACTGTGGATAATAGGGGTTTTCTAAAAATTCTCATAATGATATTTAATTTAACCTATTATAATTATTTTACTATAAATTTTCATATCTCATAAATAATATATTGTATGAAAATTTTTGTACCAACTTTTGGTCTAGGATGTGGAGTTTATCCTAAGTGTTATATAACATTTGTATTCACCATGTGTTAGGTAACATATCATGTGAGGGTTTATAATATTAAAATAAATATTATATTATTACAATTTTATTAATTAAATTCTTTTTTGACATCTCCTTAAAAAGACATGAAACCTCCATTTTTTGTATGTGGATAATCAAAAGAATTGATTAGAATATGTCTGATCCTAAGAAATTTAGTAATATCTTAATGGGGATAACTAAAAAAATTCTTCATGAATTTTCTATTAAATATTTTTTTTAATGTGAATTTAATTTTTTGGTTAACAAATACAGATTATATGAATTTTCATAAAAAATAGCAGAATAAAACCCAATTTTAGTTGGCCTTGATGTGTTTGGGAACCATAGTTATCCTTAACACATGATCAGTGAATTATCACTAATCATTTATTGGTTTTCATCTCATCCAATGGGTGTGTTGAAACCTCTTTACCAATCTTCAATGTTAGTGTATTTAATGAGTTATTTAGGTTTTTTATTTTATTTTTTATTTACATTTATTTTTCAATTTGTTTTCCATAACTCCTAAATTCAATAAAAATTTATATAATTTTATAAAAATAAAAATTATCATAAGATGATTGAACTAAATTCTTCCAAATAACTATTAAAATATAATAGACCAAATTATGAAATGGCGATATAAAAAAAACAAAAAGATAATTTTTTTGAGGATAATCACATGGAACTAGTAGAGGGGAAATTAATTGGTAATTTTAGAATATAATTTTTTTTTTCAATCAAAAACTATTAATTTTTTTAAAATATAAATATGTTTTTATATCAAATGGTAGTATTATAAAAAGTAATCGTATAGTAATGTATTAATCTCAAAGGGTTAATTTGTGAAAAAATAGAATATTAATATTTTTGATGGATAATTAGAAAAAAAATTATTATTAGACAAATGAACAATTTACCAAGTATCATCATTTGGAATTAATAATTCTGAAAAGATGTTAAATTATCAAAAAAAATTTTGAAATTTTATGAGGATAATTATATGAAATAAAAAAAGGATAATTGTGAAAAAATATTAAATGTAAATTTTAAAATGGTAATTTATAAATAACTATCAATATGCAATTATAAATTGATGATTAATTATTACTTAATGAAAGATAATTATTCTAAAAGAGAATATTTCGAGGGAATGTGTTATCCTATAATGATAATTTTTAAATTATCTTGGAGAGGGAATGTATAACCATATGTGATAGTTTTGTTCATTTTAGAATAAAATAGTTAGTTTTTGGTTAAGGAACCCTTGACAAAAATTGAGTGTTGACATGTAAAAAACATTGATAATATGTATAATGAGGAGGTGTTCGTCACTCTTGAGGTTCAAACTAAAACATATGAACCACACTGGGTGGTTTATTCATGTCATTGACATTAATAAATTTATGGTTATAATTTCATTTACTTGTTCTTATTTCATTTACAATATTTCAATTATTTTATTATATTTGATAGAGTTTGATACTCTGATTGATTGTGATCACATGTAAGTTTGTGTCTAGCATGTGATACCATTTATGATATTGATTCTATGATAGATATTAGAGTATATTATTTACATCTTTAATTGTGATCAAATAACATTTTATATGAAGTTATATACCCATAATTATATTCTATTCTTACTTGTGTGATTACAATATATATGTGTTATAATTACCGTAGAGGTTTTTATTGGTACATTAGATTGGTGCAAGGATATGATATATTGTCTAGTAATGGGGCATGAAATTGATTCTGAATATATAAAATATGGACATTAGAATTGGGTGGAGGTATGTGGTGGCTACGGGGTTGTGTCATGGTTGTCCTCCTGGTAGGATTGATTTTTCTAGTTTCATTAAAAACATGTTAGCATGTTGAGGTGATTACTAGATTATTTTATAGAGAATACTGTTGATACAAAATATTCTAAATGGATAAGTGCCTCCAAATATCAAATCCATGACACCATATGGACCCCAGACATGGGATTGTTTGTTTACTGTTCAGGTCCTATGTTATCTTTCTGACAGTGAGATAAAGAAGGTATGACTCGAGATTTTTGGAAACTTGATCAATTCATGACATCTCATTTTTATTGGGTGTTTATACCTATTATGAATTTATTATAATTATATTCAAACACAGTTTATAATTTAGAACATTATTTAAGGACACATTAGGGGATTTCAACTAGGTTTTACACTAACACTTTACACAGGTAGATCGGTACACTTATATACTTCATTGGAAATATAGAGAAGGGAACGTAAACTTTGGTGGATAGTTGAGTAGAGGATTATGGAGTTTCAATTGCATGAGTATGGAATATTTGGGCCCCCAATTTCATTATTGTTGTATTTATCAACTTTATTACTCTGTAAAATATTAAAATATTTGGAGGTGTTTTATTAGTATGAAATTTATTCCATTTATTTATTTACACATGTTTACCATAAGTTAATATTGTTTTCTTAATTGTTGTTATGAATCTAGTGACCTGATAAAGAGGGTATTATATCACCATTTTCGAACATAGAACTCGCTACTAGTGGTAATATCTTGTGTATGGGGAGTCCTGTATGGGGAAATGTGTCATTTTGTATCATTCCTGGTTGTCCATTTGGGGATGTCACACATGATCTAAAAATATTACAGCTAGTATTCCAATTATATATTATAAGGAATATCTGTAAAATAAATTTGTCATAAAAATTCTAATCATATGTTCATTATGATTGAAAAGATGATCATTTCACTCTTGAACAATTTAGTAAGAGCGTATTATCATAGGAAATTATATCTGAAGTCATGAATATTTTATGACTTACCAAATCAATTTTTTATCATTGAGAATATTTGAAATTATGAGGATTAAATTTATTTAATTTTGATAAAATAAATATCTTTGATTTCACTTTGAAAATTTTTCCTTAGGTCATTTTGGTTATTTTATAATAGGTATATAGGCTTAAAAATAAATAAAAACTCATACACCTATATACCCTATTTGGTTAAACTATTTCCCCCCACATAAAAAATTATATTTACCCAATGGGTCTATTTTATTTCATATACAAGGACTAAAGATCTATTTTTATAATGATCTAAATTCAAAGGTGAATCTTTCAAAAAGGCCCCATAATCAAATGACCCAATAACCTATAAGAGTATGATTTCATCACCTTGATTCAAAGGTATTTACATCAAAATTCCTCCTTCCAGCAACGTTCTAATGTGTTACTCTTTATTATGTTAAGGTCACTACCCCGTCTGAGAAAAAAATTAGAAGAGGGATGGTTGAAAGGCAATAAAACCCCCCATCACTATTTTGATATTCCCACCCTTGGACATATATTTTTATCAAAATTGTGTAGATTTATAATTTTGTGGCTACAACTTCCAATTCTAACAAGTATAATGTGTCACAAAATATCACACCACACTAACCCATATGAAATTGATCATTTTGTGCTACATATTTTCACTTATTGGACGGTAACCTCTCGACACCATATTAAAAACACTTATCAGTAAAGAGAAATTTAATAATTTATATTGAAAAAATATTCAATTAAATTCACCCACCTGATAACACCTGTATGATTCCATTCTATTATGTATACCACGCAGTGTCATGTTATTCAACTAATCACATTGTACTACCGTATTTCAGAATTGTTTGCAAAAAACTTCTTCACAACCATAATGTAGTAAAAATTATAAAATTCATAAATTCCCAGATAAATAATCCATTTTCAGGGTCATATAGGATTTTAAACATAGTTTAATATAGAATTTTAGAGTGCATTTACCGACCAGTTAAGCCCCCATTGTAAAAGTAATGCTTGTTTTTACCAATTGCAAAAAGAAACACATAAAATCTATACCCCTCCTACGTCAGAATGAAAAATTGAAACTTATGAGACTTATTAATTTTAAAATATCCCAATATATTAATGTTTTATAACCATATTGTACCTATAGACATAACCCCTATAGGAAAATGAAGTTTAGGTTATGATCAAACTAGAATTTGCAACATGTGTCAGTTATTCCCCTAGTTCCCTTTCATGAATAAATGAATACGGAAGGACTTGAACAACAACTGGTTCTTCTAGTGATAATCATGGTATGATTATTAGCTAAAACTAGAAATAACCCTTAGGTTATATGTTAGTTGTCTTATTTTTTTTATGATAAATTGATACATAAGTATGGAATAATTCATATAAGCAATGAATCAAAAATAAGATCATTTTATTCACTTATGATGTAACATTAAAAAAAATTACACAAAACCATGTATTATATAATAAGTATTACCAAAAAAATAGATTATTCTATCTCTTAAATGCGTATAAAACAATATTGGCAAATAAATTGAAAAAACAACTTCTTTTACAATTTTTAAATCCCCTATATCATCTTCTCCGTAGGGAATATCAATAAGTATATCAAAAACATATGTTGACAAAAAATAATAAATGTAGAATATTATTTTAAAATATAAAATTGAATCATCATGTTTATGAAGTTTGATTTTTTATGTTATAATGGAATGAATTTATATGATGTAATGGGGTAAATATTGCAATTATATAAGTGTTATTAATGGTTATATAGTCATTTTGTGTAGTAGTAGAAAAAATCGTACTAGTTTGGAACTATCAATATGTAATTATTATAAATAATTTTTAATAAGATTTTTAAAAATTTATTATAATTTATTTAATGTAAGTAATGCTAATTAATTTTTTATTAAATTAAAATAAAATAATTTCATTGGGAAAATATCATCGATTTTAATGGAAGTATTTTAATTAATTATATATTTTTTCTAAAGATATAAATTTTTAAGAATGACATGTATTAAATAAATAAATAAAATTCATGTAATGGTGACTAGAAAAATTTAATAATGTCTAATAAATAATTGCGGAAATATATGGTATTTGAATTTATTTATATTGAATGCGAAATATAAATTCTTTATTAGAAAATAGTTTTTATATATTATTTTTTTCATATATAGAGTATGAATTTTAATGTAATATATTAATAAATATTATTATATATATACATATATTAATAGACATTCATTTAATGATTATTGATTATATAGAAATAAATATATAATCATTCAATATTAAAAGGCATATTGTTTACAGAATTTTTTTCTCTATATGTTGTGTATTTTTTCCACTATTAATTGTTATTTTCACTACTAAAGATCATTTATAATGACATTAATTAGAGTGATATATATAAATCAAAATTATTTAATGAAACTTTGTTGATAAAATTAAATAATATATGTTTCTTCGTGCTTAAAAAAACATTTTTATGAAAAACCAATTATTATTATGTGTTGTTGTATTAAAATTAATAATTATAACATTAATAATTTGAATCCAATGGTCATGGTTATATTTTTTAATCATGATTCCCAAAATATATAATAAGGGAAAATTTTGTTTTTGATATAAAAATAAATTAATCTGAATAGATTAGTTACCCCAGTTAAGATTAAAATTGGTAAATTGGTTAAAATAATGTGTAAATCCATAAAATATTACAAACAATATTGTATAAATATTTTCAAGAGGAAATTATTGACCATTAATTATCACTAATATAATCATTTTTATACATTTTATTCACATTTCATGTCAAATTACATCCCATGTTTATTAAGGAATGGGTATTTTCCAGAATTCAACTCATTCTCATTTATATGAGGACCCCTCCAATAATCCCATGAATGAAAACCTTTACTTATGTAACACCCGAATGTAACACCCTGAGATTTTATGAGAAATAATATTTTTAATTTCATTGATGTCTTCTGTTGTATGCTACACCAAAATTAGCTTGCACTACACACAACACCATGTATAGATTTTGACCAATGTATAAATGAACTATATATTGATTATGTTATATTCAACACAAAAGGAAGCCTTCACTACACGCAACCCTGACTTGGCTTGCATTACACGCAATAGTGACCTTCCTCGATAGCATGTGTTGTACGTAATTCTGAGTTTCACTAAACAACGATATATTGTTATTATAGACTAGCCGTTATGAATATTAGTAACAAAATTTTT
Organism: Viscum album; assembly: GCA_963277665.1. NCBI lineage: Eukaryota > Viridiplantae > Streptophyta > Magnoliopsida > Santalales > Viscaceae > Viscum > Viscum album. Next base: position 629,911,055 of record OY728138.1, on the reverse strand, counting down.
AATTTTATGACATTATAATTGATCTTACACATTTTATATAACATGTTATGAGAAGAAAATTAATTTTTCAGGTAAAATAAGTATTTTTCAAAAAATACTGTTTTCCCACCTTTCGATGGCGCACCCACATTAAATCAAGTTTTTGACATGTTTATAAGATCAATATGATGAAATAACCTTATTAATCTCAATTAGGATATAAAAATTAACTTTGGATATTTTTTTTATATTTTTCTATTAACTTTCATATTTTGATGAATAGTAAAAATACGCTAAATTTTATTTAAAAACAACTTTATTAATCAAGATAATTTATATGGGTAAATTATAATATTTAATGGTTTTAAAGTATAAATAGAATATATTTTTACCATTTAATATAATGCAATTCATTAACATTAATTTTACATTGAATTCATATGTAAAAACATTTCAATCTTTTGCAACGTTTTAACTTTTAAAACCCATTTTCTCAACAGAGGGATGAATTTTAAATTAAATACTGCAACTTAGGTTTTTTGAATTTGTAAAAATTTATTCAATATTTGGAATCATTAGGTATAAATTATTCTAATAGGCTACTTTTATTTTTTAGACATTATGAATAGTAACTATGGTAAATTTTATTTACTACAATTAAAGGAAAATCAGTTAATGAATTGTAAAAATAAAATTATAAAATTACCCTTACACATGCCAAAATTCTATTGGATGAATAAATGTCGAGCCATATCACATAAAGGGTGGAATAGATTCATTTCATGAAATTTTGACCATCAAAAATATATAATTACTATTAAATCCAAAGAAAGTGACAACATGTCACTCTCTTATATCTTATAAATGTAATAATTTTAATTTTTTGATAAACCTCATAAAACACCAAATATAAATAGTATTTATAAATATAATAAAATTATCTACATCATAAAATATATATATAAAATTTTTAGTGATTAAAAAATTATCATTTATTATGACAGAATAAAGATGTAGAAATTATTTTATTTATTGAGATATCAAATAAATGTATTTAAAAATAATAAAATAAATATTATATTAACTAATTAATGTTCTGAACATATTTTATAGATTAAAATGATATGTTATGAATCTATTCAATATTTCTTTTTCGATTATTTTCTGTGTGTGGATTTTATTTAAATGAAAATAAATGAATAGTGTCAAATTTGACACTATTGTTATTTTATAAAAATATCATATTATAAAATTGTTTAAAAGTCACAAAAAAAATATAAAAATTTTAAATTTAAAAATATATGATCAAAATTGTCATAAATTATCCAATTATGGACAATTCACAACACATAAGTAATTATTAATTATAATTTAAAATTTGGAATATTATTACCACAAATAAAATTAAATAGATTAAATAATGATAAATCAAGTTGACATGGTTTATAATAAATTCCCAGAATGTCTAAATTTTATGGTATGATGATATTAAAACCGTATCCTATCTAATATTTGGATTTGAGTCATTTTTTGTGGTTTTTATCTGGGGTTTGAGTTTATTATAAATTAATTTTTAGAGGTTTCTAAAAGTGCCCCTCTCCTCCCTTATAAAAGGGAACATCCTCCCTCTCCTCCTCACCGCATTATGAGCCTTAAATCTCAGCCAACCCCTACAAGTTTCTCTTTCTTAGAGACATAATAGAGGTTTTGGTTATCTTCAAAGACCAACTTTAGTGCCCTAAGAGGAGGTTTAGAAGAGGCGCGTTGTAGAAGAGGTAATATCCTTTACAGATTCTTTAAAATTTATTTCTTCTTATACTTCCTCTTCTTTATTTTTTTCTTTATAAATTAATAACATTAGTATAACTCATATACTGATTTTTTAATATAAATAAGAAAAAACCCTATTTCACTTTCTATCTATCCTATGGAAAACGAAATCATCGCGTGTGTGTATGTACGGAATACCGTCTCCACGTCATGGTGTAATCTAATTTCAACCACCACCATAAATGGATGCGTATAATTGTGTATAAAAACTATATATGATTATTATAACATGATAAATTTTTTGAGATATTCTATCATCCACTTCAATTCCATTAAGTAATTATTATAACGATATCATCGCTCGTGCGTACGTACGGATTACCGTCTCCACGATGCGATGAGATTAATTCTCTATGTTAATAATTCAAGAATTACTATAAAGTATATACAATAAATAATCAGGAAAAATGTGACATAATAATGACACTGTATATATGTATATGTTATTTACTTAATTTTAATAAGGAAATAAAAACTGTGTTCATGTGTACGTACGACCTACAGTCTCCATGAACGATGTATTTAATTCCATTTATTGATATATCATATATATTTATATTCTGAATATATATTATATATAAATCATGTTTTACATTCGGGAATTAAGTAAATCAGGATATAAGTAACAATATCAAGAACAAAAAGTCCAAACACATACGATAAATGAAAATATATTATCCAAAACACTGCATTAACATGGAATTGACAAAAGAATGGGTAATATAAAGTCATAAGTGAGTCATATATGATATCATTAATATTATTATGGTTCTGTTACAAGTTAATAATATTTTTAAACCCACTATAGAGGAGTCTGGGACACATACTGAAGGAATTTGGCATAAGTTAAGAGATAATTTTGCAATCTCATTTTTATCTGATATTGTTTATACATAAGTATTTACTACGGTAATATTCATCTTCCATTTCCATGTTTTAGAGAAATGTTTTCATAAAGTATTTACTATTATTCCATGTATTTTAAAAGTCATGTTTACTCCTTTTTGAATTTTACTATGTAGTATGGAAGGAATCTTTCTTTTGTTTACCATACGAGGTACTTTTTTAATTTTCTGGAAAACGTACAAGAATAATGTTTTTCTAACTTATACGGTGTGAATGGAGTTTTACGGTTTCATAAAGACTTATTTCAATGAATCTTTCTCTAAAATATTTCATGATTATTGTAAATACCCGTAAATTTCAAGGAAATTGTTTTCCTAATTTTCTTTGGAATTTTACAAGAACGCAGTTTCTGACGGCGCCTGATTCCGAGGCCCGGTGTGCTCGGAATCATTTTCCGAAGTTTAGCTCGGGTACGTTCAGTGAACGAATGAGCGGGAATTTCTAACTTTTGAACCGGTGCTCAGAAACAAATTCTGAGGGCACCGATGGAACCGCAGCGCCGGTATTTGCTTATGAACGCCTATTCCGGAGTTGCGTTTGCTCGAGAGAAGTTGATAAAAATTGTGGAAGTTAAAAATAAAAATTTAACAACATTTTTTATTTTTCTCTAAGTGTTTTTATCCTTTTGGAGGAAGTTGGGTAACTACCCAACTTCCCTTTGTAGGTTATGAAAAAGGTGGGGCCTACACGAACCCCACCCCTTCATATCCTCTAACCTCCTCAACTCCCATTAATTTTATTAACTTAAGATTATTAAGTTATGGAATTAATGAGGTGAGTTAATGTGGAATTCAAACTCTTTAATTTCAAAAAGGCTTGTTGTGTTAATAAAATAAGAAATGAGCTTATTTTATTTTTGTTTTTAGAGTTTTGTCCTTGAGAGGTTTTGGGGAGAACATATTCTTCTTTGACGAATAACTCGAAGAACATCGGTCTCCGACGAAGAACACTGAGTTCTCGGAAACCAATTACCGCGACGCCGCCGACGTCTTCATCCGTGACATCTCTTCCCGCGACGTTTTCCCGCGACGAATTCCTCTGCGACGAAAACCTCATTCAAGCCGCGCTCGAGGTAGGGGTTTATTTAATTATTTTTTTTCTTGATTTCTAGTTTGTCGTTATTCGTGGATATACGACCAAATGATACCGATTAACGAGAGGGGGCCGGACCGCACAAACACGGCCGACCCCCCTCCTTTATCCATGTTTGATTCTTTGTGGATGGAATGCAATGGCATGGTGCCGTTGCACCATGCGGGAATTGCACAACAAGTAATGTGCGACGCCGTCGCGCCGCGCCGTGAAGTTGAACAAGGACGCGACACCCTCTCGCCGCGCCGTGAAGATGAACAAGAACGTGACTCCGTCGCGCCGCGTCGATGAATACCGAAGACGCCGCGGCCGGAGCGGGGCCGCGGCGGAGGGGCACGGTGCCGTCGTACCATGCCGGACGAACCAAGTCGCGGCCAGTTCTGGGCTGCCGGTGTCGTCGAAGGAAGAAGGACCGGCCGTCGTCGGTCCTCGTTGGCAGAACTGGCTACCTTAATTAGGGGTCCACGAATACACCAGGGGGGTAGGCGCCCCCCCTGCCAAAAATGGCTCGGCCGTGGGCCGAGCTGGCCAACGCGCTGGGCGCGCTGTGCCCAGGTCGGGCCGACCGCCTGGCCGGGCCACCAGGCTGGGCCGCGACCTGCCTGGGCTGGGCCGACCCGGACCCGGGGCGGGTCGACCCGGTTCGGGCCGACCGGGGGTTCTCGGGTCGGGTCGGTCCGGGCCCGAAACCCCCGTTTCCGGACGGTTTCCGGTCTTTTTACCATAACATGGGCTACGGACCTCCGATCTACGCAACGTTAGTTGCGTAGCGATGCTTGGAACGAAACGGTCATTTCGGTATATTGCACTCAAGGTTTCAGATCACTTTGAGTTCGGCCGGGTTGGTTCGTACACAAAACCAACCGGGCTCTCGGAGCGGAAATGCTTATATCTTGAGCTCCGAACGTCCGATTGACGTGCCGTCGACTTTTATGGATTCCTCTAAGTGAGAAGGATCTTTTGGCTTACTCCGCTTGTGGTTTGGATGCCGTCGGAGTGCGGTCGGGTTGGTTCGCTCACGAAACTAACCGGGCCCCTGGAACGAAAAAGCCAATAACTCACAGATCGGGCGTTCGATTGACGCGCCGTCTGTCTCGTTGAATTCCTCTTGATGAGACGGAACTTTTGGCATACTTCGCCTGAGTTTTGGATGCAGTTGGATAGTGGTCGGGTTGGATTGTACCCGAAATCCAACCGGGCCCCTAGAACAGAAAAGATGACATCTTTCAGACCGGACGTCCGTTTGACGAATCGTCAGCGGCGTTGGTGATCACGTCGAGAAACGGTCCCTATGAGTATACCCTATGAGAGTTCGGGGTATAGTTGAGATACGTCCGGATTGGTTCGCACACGAGACCAACCGGGCCCCTGGGACGAAAAGGTTAATAACTCACAGACCGGGCGTCCGATTGATGCGCCGTCTGTTGCGTTGAGACCCCTATGACGAGGCGGTCCTTTGAGATACTTCATCGTGGGACTTTGAGATACTTGGAGTATCGACCTGTAGCTCGTGGAGCAGACCCTCCCAGAGACGAGTGTGCGGAGTACGGAGACCGCGTAGCCGACTGAGACCTGACGACTGCTTAACCGACTCGACTTGGAGTGAGTCGACAAGCCTAGTGGAAAGAGCACTACTATGTGAGGTATAGACCCATGGCGGATGGAGCACTACCTGTGTGACAGTGCAGACCCGCGGTACTCGTCCGGAGAGTACCTCCGCAGGCTACTAGTGGGTGTGCACTACTGTGTTTGGGTGACATTCCCCGGCGGGAATCACTACTGTGTTTGGGTGGCTGACCCGCAGCACTCGACAGGAGGAGTACCTCAGCAGTCTTAGGTTAGTGAGCAGTACCTCAGAGTCGTGACGGGACCACTGTACACTCCAGAGATGGAGCTCTTCAGCAGTTACAATTTCAATAATGAAAATCCTGGTTTGGGATGAGACTTTTGACCTTTGTGTTTACCTCTTGATTGAGATGGGTCACTTGATAACTTTGGTATATGTATGGGAATATACCTGGGTGGAGGTTATCCGTTGATTTCATGATCTTATTGTTTTTCCTCATGATTGAGATGGGTTAATTGATAACATAGGTATATGCATGGGCATATATCTAAGTAGAGGTTATCTGTTGAGATCTTCTTTGTGGTTATACCTTTTGGTTTTAGTGAGACCTTGAGGGTCTCGGGGTCCCTACTGAGTATCGTTATACTCACCCCTGCACGGGCTATGCCCGCACCTCGTTGTGTTGGTTGCAGACAACGGGAAGTGCTGACAGAGGCAGAGTGTTTGAGGACTGGACAGTACCCGGAGGTGGACTACACGACGAGTCAGTACCCGGAGGTGGACTATACGACGAGTCAGTATCTGGAGATGGACTTCATGGAGAGACAACACATGGAGGAGGTAGATGGGAAAGAGCGTTTTGGAGGCTATCTGTACCTACCCTTCAGGTAGGATCTGTGGTGGACGATCCAGGAGCTGCGCCATCTGTACCTACCCTTCAGGTAGGATCCGAGGAGGATGACCCAGGAGCTGCTTCCATTCTTCCAGCGGTTGTCTTTTCCTGTTGTACTTTGTTCAGTTGTAGTTTTACTTTCATTTGGGTTTGTATTCTAGCCCATTTACCTTTCAGCACTTCTCTTTGTACTTAGTGTTTTACTTCCGCTAGTACTCTGTAGTGTTTTTTTACTTTTATAAAGGCAATGCCTTCCCAGTTATCAAGATTTACACCTTTGGTGCTAGTCTCCAGCCCCTGGCCTATGGAAGGATGGCTTGGGGTAGTCATGGCACGGGCCCAGAGGACGGGTCATGACAAATTGGTATCAGAGGAGTCAGTTCTACCGCAGAAATAATAACTCTGATATTTTTCATTCTGTGAAGCAATAGTGTTAAGAGTACAGAGTGTGGTTTTCAGTTCAGGGAGTCCAGTGTTGGTGCGGGCGGTCGACGTATCGATACACCAGGACCCTGACAACTGAATTCTGACTTTGTGCATGAAAACACTGATTGCATGTGTGTTTCCAGAAGTTTTATTTAAATATCAGCTCAAACCATGTCAGCTCACCAGGTATAATCGTTTGAACGTGTCACGTTGTTTCTTTTAGGATTCCTTTTCTCGGACGACCAGCTAGACCTCAGAGGGATGTGTGTAATGACAGCCTGCCGAGCGATGAGGCTACGGTACATGGCCCTATTTCCTTTGTGGCACCAGCGGTACTACCATACGTTGGGCCACCGATGCCACCAGCCCCAGCAGTAGGCGATGCACGCCACTTGAGCGCGCTGCACGAGTTCCAGCGCCAGAGGCCACCCAGGTTCCGGGGAGAGATGGACCCGCAGGCAGTTGAGGTTTGGCTGGAGGCTGTGGTGAGAGTCTTCAGGCTAGTGGGGGCGCCGACAGACTTCATGGTGATCTTTGCTGCCAGCCTCCTTCAGGCAGCAGCAGGCAGGTGGTGGAGCCACTTTTTTCAGTTTTGCGGCGAGATGACCTTCGCATGGGAAGACATCGAGGCCTTCTTTATGGTGGAGTTTGTGCCAGTAGATCTAAACCCCAAGCGTGTACATGATCTTCTGCCTTTGCCGCGTGTTTTTCGATCAGTAGCCGAGTCATCTGTGGGTAGTGGACAGATGATGCAGCGGTCTAGGAGGACCAGACCAGTAGTTGGGCGATCTCGAGTTTTAGGACCGGTGGTGCGGGGCACCTGGGGTGGGGTCAGAGCCAGGCATGCCAGAAACAGACAGTGTTACTCATGCGGCAGGAAGGGTCACCTGGAACGTGACTGTCCGACTCCTCGTACAGTTGATCCGTAGGCTTTGGAGGAGCCACCGAGGAAGAAGCAGCGACGAGTGCTTGAGCAACAGCCGAGCATTGGACAAGGCAGTAGAGCTCCGGGAGAAGGTGGACAGGAGAGAAACAAGTGGATACATCCCTTGTACTTCTATTTCCATGTTGCTATTGTATTCGTGTATTTGTATTATGGGCTACAATAATAAAAATACACTTATCTTTGTTTTCTTTCCTGTCCTTTTGTTTGGTTGATACTGAGTGGTCCCAGTTAAAACTGTTGACTTGACCCTCACTTTCGATATTTCTACTGTAGGAGACCCAGTGACCTCACACTGATGCCGACAGTGTGACTCGACCCTTGGAGGCGACAGTGATAGTTGGATCTCTTGGTAGTTACGTTGAGGCCTTACGACGTCATCCATGGCATGAATACATCATTCATGTCAGGATTGACTGTATTAGGCAATGGGAGTGGTTCATCCAAGGGATGAGACCGAGTTTCTCTTTTCGGTAAAGGAGAAATTTTAGAAGCTCTTTCAAATCGTAGGCAAAGAAGGTGAAGGTCATTCAGGAGTGAATGAAGACTTCACAGTGTAGTAAGAAACAGGAAACCGGCGCTAGTCTTAGAGGCTCGGGCATGTTAAATGTTTCCATAAGAGGAAGCATAAAGGAGAGATGATTCTGCAAAGCAGTAGACGTGGAGGCAGAGCTAGGAGAGCAGCATGAGGTGGTGTACATCTTAACATGCAATAACCACCCGCCTTAGTTATCCCCGCCAGGCTCAGGGAGATGGAGGGCGGAGGAAAAGAGTAGCTGCATGCGGTCTGGGAGAGTGGCCCAATGGCTCTAAAAATGATTCAAGGGATAGTCTGTGTCCACTACTAGCTGTTGTAGTAACAGACGTTGATATGAATCATTCCTTGCTTTCACAAATCTTGTTCCAGACCTTGAGTTTCCGGTAAGCCGTGGACTTGACCCTCACGTCTGGAGATACCTTGGGAGGAGACTCGATAATCACACTTACGCCGACAGTGTGGTCAGACCCTCGAGGTGAGAGTTTCGGTTGGAATCTCTTGGTAGCAGCGTCGAGGCCTTACGATGTTGGTCTGAGTATGGATTGGATCCACAATTCATACACGAATTGAATTAATTAGGAAAAAAGGTTGTGGTTTAACTACGACGTCGGGATGGGTTTTCCTTGGTCGGCGAAAAGGAAACCCTAGGCAGCGCAGGGTAACTCTTGCATAAGAGGGTACGACCGAACATTCTTGAGTCAGTCAACCTTACCCTCGCGGTAGCAGTCGTTTTAAGTTTCTGTTCTAAACAGGAGTTGGAGACCTCTGAGTTCGAGAATGTCGATCACGTCATTATACGGGTCTCACCTTGACGAGGTTTACGGAGATGTAGCCGAGGCGGCGAGATATCTTCGAGGTTCAATGGACCTTTCTAGGTTCCCAGCAGGGTAGGCGAGGTGGTTTACCGCTTCACCCATCCACCCCAGTTGCACCGGGTGCAGGACGTCTTCCATGTATCTCAGCTGAGGAGATACGTGCTCGACCCTTCACATATCATCAACCATGAGAAGCTGGACGATGGAAATGGGGTGTCTTTCGCAGAGGTTCCAGTGGGAATCAAGGATCGACAGGAGTGGATCCTATGAGGATGGACGATTCCTCGGGTGCGCTTTCTCTAGCAGTACGGGAACCTCTAGGGAAGCACATGGGAAAGGAAGGCTCAGATGCGTGCTCAATACCGCTTTTGCGACCCTAGTTTGTGTTGAAGTTTTACGGGGATGTAAATCCCTGAGGTAGGAGTAATGTAAAGACCCGGAAATTTTAACGAAATTTATTTCTTAATTTTCTTTGGAATTTTACAAGAACACACTTTCTGACGGCACCTGATTCCGAGGCTCGGTGTGCCCGGAATCATTTTCCGAAGTTTAGCTCAGGTACGATTAGTGAACGAACGAGCGAGAATTTATAACTTTTGAACCGTTGCTTGGAATCAAATTCAGAGGGCACCGATGGAACCGCAGCGCCAGTATTTTCTTATGAATGCATATTCCAGAGTTTCGTTTTCTCGAGAGAATATGATAAAAATTATGGAAGTTAAAAATAAAAATTTAACAACAATTTTTATTTTTCTCTAAGTGTTTTTATCCTTTAGGAGGAAGTTGGGTAACTACCCAACTTCCCTTTGTAGGTTATGAAGGAGGTGGGCCCACACGAACCCCACCCCTTCGTATCCTCTAACCTCCTCAAATCCGATTAATTTTATTAACTTAAGATTTTTAAGTTATGAAATTAATGAGGTGAGATAATGTGGAATTAAAACTCTTGAATTTCAAAAAGGCTTGTTGTGTTAATAAAATAAGAATGGAGCTTATTTTATTTTTGTTGTTAGAGTTTTGTCGTTGAGAGGTTTTGGGAATAACATCTTTATCTTCGACGAATAACTCGAAGAACATCAGTCTCCGATGAAGAACACCGAGTTCTCGGAAACCGATTACCGCGACGCCGCCGACGTCTTCTTCCGCGACATCTCTTCCCGCGATGTTTTCTCGCGATGAATTCCTCCGCGACGAAAACCTCATTCAATCCGTGCTTGAGGTAGGGGTTTATTTAATTATTTTCAATCGTGATTTATAGTTTTTAGTTCTTCGTGGATATACGACCAAATGATACTGATTAACAAGAGGGGGCCGGACCGCACAAACACGGCCGACCCCCTCGTTTATCCATGTTTGATTCTTTGTGGATGGAATGGAATGGTGTGGTGCCGTCACACCACGTGGGAATTGCACGGCAAGTAATGCGCGACGCCGTCGCGCCGCGCGGTGAAGTTGAACAAGGACGTGACGCCGTCGCGCCGCGCCGTGAAGATGAACAAGGACGCGACGCTGTCGCGCCGCATCGAAGAAAACCGAAGACGCCGCGGCCGGAGCGGGGCGGTGGCGGAGGGGCGCAGTGCCGTCGCACCACACCGGACAAACCAAGCTGCGGCCGGTTCAGGGCCGCGGCGGAGCAGGGTGACCGGCGGCCGGTTCCGGGCTGCCGGTGTCGGCGAAGGAAGAAGGACTGGCCGTCGCCGGTCCTCGTTGGCAGAACCGGCCGGCCGGACAAAGGGGAGTCGGGGGAATTATTTCCCCTGGCCGGCTATACAAAACGGCCCCCTTAATTGGGGGGCCGCGATTACAGCAGGGGGGCAGGTCCCCCCCCCCCCTTGCCAAAAACGGCTCGGTCGTTGGCCGAGCTGGCCAGCGCGCTGAGCGCGCTGTGCCCAGGTCGGGCCGTCTGCCAGGCCGGGCCGCGCTAGCCGGGCCGGGGCGGGTCGACCCGGTTCGGGCCGACCGGAGGGTCTCGGGCCGGGGCGGTCCGGGCCCGAAACCCCCATTTTCGGTCTTTTTCCCATAACATGGGCTACAGACCTCCGATCGATGCACCGTCAGTTGCGTAGAGATCCTTGGAACGAAATGGTCGTTTCGGTATATCACACTCAAGGTTTCGGATCACATTGAGTTCTGCCGGGTTGGTTCGTACATGAAACCAACCGGGCCCTCGGAGCGGAAACGCTTATATCTTGAGCTCCGGACGTCCGATTGACGTGCCGTCGACTATGATGGATTCCTCTAAGTGAGATGGATCTTTTGGCTTACTCCACTCGAGGTTTGAATGTCGTCGGAGTGCGGTCCGGTTGGTTCGCTCACGAAACCAACTGGGCCCCTGGAACGAAAAATCCAATAACTCACAGACCGGGCGTCCGATTGACGCACCGTCTGTCTTGTTGTATTCTTCTTGATGAGACGGAACTTTTGGAATACTTCGCCTGAGTTTTGGATGCAGTTGGATAGTGGCCGAGTTGGATTGTACCCGAAATCCAACCGGGCCCCTAGAACGGAAAAGCTGATATCTTTCAGACCGGACGTCCGTTTGATGAACCGTCAGCGGTGTTGGTGATCACGTTGAGAAACGGTCTATGAGTATACCCTATGAGAGTTTGGGGTATAGTTGAGATATGACCGTATTGGTTCACACACGAAACCAACTGGGCCCCTGGGACGAAAAGGCTAATAACTCACAGACCGGGCGTCCGATTGACGCTCCGTCTGTTGCATTGAGACCCCTATGAAGAGGCGGTCTTTTGATATACTTCTTAGTGGGACTTTGAGTTACTTGGAGTATCGACCTATAGCTCGTGGAGCGGACCCTCCTAGAGATGAGTGTGCGGAGTACGGAGGCCATGTAGCCGACTTAGACCTGACGACTGCTTGACCGACTCGACTTGGAGTGAGTCGACTATCCCAGTGGAAAGAGCACTACTTTGTGAGGTGCAGACCCATGGCAGACGGAGCACTACCTGTGTGACAGTGCTGACCCACGGTACTCATCCAGAGAGTACCTCAGAAAGCTACTAGGGGGTGTGCACTACTGTGTTTGGGTGACATACCCAGGCGGGGAGCACTACTGTGTTTGGGTGGCTGACCCACGGTACTCGACAGGAGGAGTACCTCAACAGTCTTAGGTTAGTGAGCATTACCTCGGAGTCGTGACAGGACCACTGTACACTCTAGAGACGGAGCTCTTCAGCAGTTACAGTTTCGATAATAAAAATCCTGGTTTGAGTTGAGATTTTTGACCTTTGTGTTTACCTATTGATTGAGATGGGTCACTTGATAACTTCGGTATATGTATGGGCATATAACTGGGTGGAGGTTATCCGTTGATTTCATGATCTTGGTGTTTTTCCTCATGATTGAGATGGGTTAATTGATAACTTAGGTACATGCATGGGCATATACCTAAGAAGAGATTATCTATTGAGATCTTCTTTGTGGTTATCCTTGGTGGTTTTAGTGATACCTTGAGGGTCTCGGGGTCCCTACTGAGTATAGTTATACTCACCCCTACACGGGCTATGCCCGCACCTCATTGTGTTGGTTGCAGACGATGGGCAGTGCTGATGGAGGCCGAGTGTTCGAGGACTGGACGGTACCCAGAGGTGGACTACACGACGAGTCAGTACCCGGAGGTGGACTACACGACGAGTCAGTATCTGGAGGTGGACTTCACGGTGAGACGACACACGGAGGAGGTTGACGGGTGAGAGCGTTCTGGAGGCTATCTGTACCTACCCTTCAGGTAGGATCCGTGGTGGATTATCCAGGAGCTGCGCCATCTGTACTTACCCTTCAGGTTGGATCCGAGGAGGATGACCCAGGAGCTGCTTCCTTTCTTCTAGCCGTTGACTTTTCCTGTTGTACTTTGTTCAGTTGTATTTGTACTTTCATTTGGGTTTTTATTCTGGTCCATTTACCTTTCAGCACTTCTCTTTGTACTTAGTGTTTTACTTCCACTTATACTCTGCAGTGTTTTGTTTACTTTTATAAAGCCAATGCCTTCCCAGTTATCGGGATTTACGCCTTTGGTGCTAGTCTCCAGGCCCTGGCCTATGGAAGGCAGGCTTGGGGTAGTCACGGCACGGGCCCAGAGGATGGGTCATGACAATTATTTTCAAAAAAATCTTTTTCATTTAAAAATTCATGGAATTTTGAGAAAAGAAAATGATTTGGAAAAATAAATGATATTTTCATCAAGATTTAATTTCAAGTGTTTTATCAAAACTATTTTCCATCTAAAGTGAAATTATTTAGTATGTTTATGTTTCAAGTATAATGTCTATATTACTTACATGGTTTTATTTTTCTTATGATGAAATGATATCCATTTTTTATATATGGATTGTGTTATGATGGGATTATGTTTATGAAACCCATATTATTTTTGGGTTATGATGAATGATTATGTTTAATTTGTGGCAGATGAAATAATGATTTCATTAGTAGATGGTTGGAAACTATATATCCCTCCAATGCATTGGGTAAAGATTTATATATCATGGGATAGACATGTCTGGAACGACAAGTAAATATGATTCAGTAATATACCTTGTCCACTATGATGGTCTTGGAAGAAATTCCTTGGCTATTATGGAAATCATATCATGTGCTTAGTGGTTTACCACAATTACATGTTTTATTATCATGATATTTTATCATGATTAATGTTCCTTTATGATCTATGCCTTACGCACTTCCAAGATTTATTACACAACCTAATATTTTAATTTTTAATCAATATGTTCATGTTTTCAAGTTCAAACATATATGGTTTGTTTTATTTTCTCCACACTTACCCTTACTTAGAATTTGATCTCACTCTTATTATGTTTTCTTTTCCCCAGGATATAAAGAAAGGTTTTAGGAAAGAAAATAAAAGGGAAAGATCTTTATGGGAGATGTTGAAATCATTCACCATGATTTGATGATTGTGTTCCATGTTTCCAAAGACACTAAACTATTACGATCCTTGGATGTATCATTTTGTTATGTGTAAAGTATTCCGCAAAAGTAATATAATTTCCATGTACATCATGTTTGGATCTCTACAGTTGGTATCAGTGCAATGGTTTAGATAACCTTTGGAAAATAGGATGCGAAAACATTAGTGAGATCCCTAGAGATATTTTAAAGGTATGTCAAGGGATGTCCCTAAGGTTAAGTATAAGTATAGGTTATAGTCCTAGAATTACTGTAACAATATTATAATTGAACCTAAGATATTAGATATTGAAGGTACTCCCCCTTTATTATGTTAGTTTCCTAGCATGATTTTATCCTCTCACACTATACTTTTGGGTTTTAGACAATTTTTGGAACCCGAAGGAACCGTGTTGATCAATGTAATGGAAAATGCAATGATTTTCCTCCTAAACAAACCAATGTTGTGGGAGATGGAGTGAAAATCTTATTTCTATACTTACAAAAGATATGAATCTTTCTAGACTTCTAAATTAGCAGATAAGGGAACAATATTATTTTGAGTACTTTATGAGGCAACGTCCACCTTCTTTAAGTGGGTATTCTGATACAATTGTTGTTGAAAAATGGATCAGAACCATTGAAATGATATTTTCCATACTTCGCTGTTCGGAACATGAAAAATTAATTCTGGCTATTTATTGTTTAGAAGGTGAAGCAGACCAGTGGTGGAATCAAATTAAGAATATGAATCCCCAATATTAAATTGACTCCATTGAATGGGATGCGTTCATGATCCTGTTTTTCAATAAGTACATTCCTCAAATTCATCAAAAAAAGATGGAAAAGGAGTTCCTTAAGCTGAAGAAAAAGGATGATGAATATGTTGGTATATATGAAGCAAATTTTACAATGCTTTCAAGGTATGCATCTAGATTTATCATCTAACCCCAATGTAAAGTTGATCGATTTTTCAGTGGCTTAAAACCAAGTCTTATAAATTCATTATCTATAAGATACTTCAGTAGCTGTGAAGAGATTACGCGTTGTGCTATCAAAGTAGAACTGGAAGTCGGTGTTACATATCCATCTCATGGTTTTGATAAGAAGCGAAAGATGGAGTTCAAGGAAAAATCTCAAAAATATGGTGAAAGGAATAAAAATGTTTTGTTATGCTCAATGTGTGTAAATGAATCATGGTTGATATTTTCTTAAAGGGACTAGAAAATGATTTAATTGTAGAAAAGAAGGTCATCGAGAAGCTGAGTGCTGATGTAATGGGAAAAAGGTATCTAATTATATGAATGGAGAAAAGACTACAGAGAATTCACCACCAACACTTTAATGCTACAAGTGAAGGGAAATGGGGAATCATGGTAACCAATTCCTAAATCCAAGGGTTAATTATGTTCGACATAAACAACCTCTTAAGGCAACGGAAAAAGGGAAGTCACAAGCGATCACTATTGGTGAAGTTGAATATAACAATGAAGTGGTGGAATGATTAATTGTTTATGTATGGAGATTACAAAATATTGTTGTGGAATCTCCATTATTGTATCGTGGAATATTGGAATATCATTGTATTAGTTTGTTGTGGTTTTCAATAATTTTATGGTACCGGTAACCATGATAAGTGATTAAAATATTTTTGGAAGTCACCTAATATGTGCATAATAAATTGATAATGAGATAATGAAATTTTTGATAGTATTAATGAACGCATGACTGATATAAGGACAAAGTGATATCATGGTTTGAGTATATAGAAATTTTGGGATTTTGTTATATGGAAAGAATTAACTTTTGGCAGTGTTCATGTTATCACAAAGATTAGGTGGTAATTCATGTTACAAGAGAATACATGATTAAGGAATTCAAATGTTTGGAATGTTACCAAAAAGATATATCTTAAGATATACAAGGGATAAATGATGGTATTCACGTGCTTGGTTGATGAAATTTCTAGTAATCATTTTCTTTATACTCTGAGCTTGGATAGAAGTATTTTGGATAATCCAAAATATTTGAAATGGATTATGTTGGACATATGATAATATTGTTTAAGGATATGACCTTTTTCGATATTATTTATTTTATGTCATAATAGTGTAGATTTAGAAAAATGACATCATGCAGGACGGGCGAAAACTCGTTGCGCTAGACAAGGTTGTGGGAATCGAACCCACAATAGAAGTACGACAAGACTTTATCACCTACCACTGGCCTACAGGAAGTCCAAGGTTAGTAGAAACAAGTTTTATTTTACTAAGAGGTATGATCGATAAAGTATAAGTCCATTTTCGGAACCATATACGATTAATATCACCCTAAGATGGACTTATGTATATAAATTTTGCAAACCTTATGTTTGAGACAGATGGAATGACCAATCATTCTATCGCATGATCCACCAACACATCAGGGAAAAAAAATTGACTAAGAGATAAAGAGGAAATTGTTCAAGGGATAAACAATAGCGAGATTGTACCAAAATCATGTAAGTATTTCTTTTAATTCAAAAATTCTTCAACATTAGGGAAATGATCTTAAAAACCAAAAATGTTGTCATATTTTTCTCATATCTGATGAATCATATGGTACCTTAGATCATAAAAAATTTATGGCTTTTTGATTATTGGATTTTTCATATCCATGTTATCTACCACTCTTCTTCCAAACATGATGGTCATATATCTCTTCCATATCCATATTTTCACCTATATTCTCCTATTTGGAAACCCAGTGCTGAGTTAAATTTTGTGACCATTATGTTTCTAACTTTACTTTTTTAAATTCTGTTTTAGTATTACTTTTTATGTTGTGGGTTTCTATGAAACGAACTTTCAAGTAGTAAACGATTTATTAACCTGACGAATTTCAATTGTGAAATTCATTTTAAGGAGGGGCAGAATGTAACCCCCGATATTTTATGAGAAATAATATTTTTAATTTCATTGATGTATTTTGATGTACGCTACCCCCAAATTAGGATTCGCTATACACAACCCAAAGTATAGATTTTGATCAATTTATAAATCAACTATATTTTTATTATGTTATATGCGACACCAAATTAATCTTGCACTATACGCAACCATGGCTTGGCTTGCATTACATGCAATAGTTACCTTCCTCGATAGCCTGTGTTTTACACAATACAAAGTTTCACTAAAAATGATATATTGTTATTATAAACTAGCCGTTATTAATAATAGTAAATAAATATTGAATTTTATGACATTAATATTTATCTTACACATTTTATATAACATGGTATGAGAACAAAATAAAATTTTCAGGTAAAATAAGTATTTTCCAAAAAATGCAATTTTGTTACCTTTTAATGGCACACCCACTTTAAATATAGAGTTTGACCCATTTATTAGTTCAATTATATGAAATAAACTTATAATTTCAATAAGAATATAAAAACTAACTTTGGATTATTTTTTATTATTTTTCTGTTAACTTTCATATTTTGATGAATAGTAAAAATAAGTTAATTTTAATTAAAAACATATTTTTTCGTCAAGATAATTTATATATTTAAATTATAATATTTAATGGTTTTAAATTATAAATAGAATATATTTTTACCATTTAATATAATTCAATTCATTATCATTAATTTTACATTTAATTCATAGGTAAAAACATTTCAATCTTTTGCAACGTTTTAACTTTTAAAACTCATTTTCTCAACAGTGGGAGTAAATTGAAATTAAAAACTAACAATTCTGTGTTTTGAATTTTAAAAAATAGATTCCATATTTATAATGAATTGGTGAAAATTATGATAATAGACTAACTTTATTTTTTAGACATTATGAACAGTAACTACGATAAATTTTATTTACTACAGTTAAAGGTAAATTGGTTAATTAGGTGTAAAAATAAGATTATAAAATTAACCTAACACCTTCTAGAATTATATTGGATGAATAAAAGTTGACCCATATCAGCTAAGGGACGGTATATATTCATTTAATGGACTTTTGACCATGAAAAGGATATAATTATTATTAAAACCAAAGAAAGTGACAACATGTCAATATCTTATATCTTATATGTGTAATAATTTTAATTTAGTGATAAAACTCAGAAATCATTGAATATTAATAGTCTCTAGGAATCTAATGAAATTAGATACATCATGAAAATTTATTTAGAATTTTTAGGGATTAAATAATTATCCTTAATGATGATACAATAGTGATGTAGAAATTATTTTATTGATTGAAATATCAAATAAATGGTTTTAAAAATATTAAAATAAAAATTATATGACCTAATTAAAGTTACCCACAAACATTCTTGATGAATATGATATTTTAGGAATCTATTAAATCTTTTTGGTTCAATTATTTTCTCTGTGTGGATTTTATTTAAATGAAAATAAATGAATAATATAAAAATTTACACTACTGTTATTTTATAAAAATAACATATTATAAAATTGTTTAAAAATCACAAAAATATTAACAAATTATTAGAAATTTACATGGTCTACAATTTCATAAATTATCCATTTATGGAAAATTCACAACACAGAAGTAATTATTTATAATAATTTAAAATTTGGAATATTATTACCACAAATAAAATTAAATAGATTAAAAAAATCAAGTTGATATGGTTTAAAATAAATTCTCAACATGTCTAAATTTTATTTTTTGAGGATATTACAACCTTATCTTATCAACGCTTCAGATTTGAGACATTTTTTGAGGTTCTTAAGTGGGGTTTGATATTATTATAAATTAATATTTTAGAGGTTTCCAAAATTGCCACTCTCCTCCATTATAAATGGGCACCTCCTCCCTCTCCTCCTCACACCATTTTGATCCTTCACGATTGGCCAAACCTTCCCATTTTCTCTTATCCACTTCCTTAGAAACATACTAGAGGTCCTGGTCTTCTTCAAAGACCAGCTGTAGTGCCCTGAGAGGAGGTTTAGAAGAGCCGCATCGAAGAAGAGGTAATATCCTTTACCGATTCCTTAAAATTTAATTCTTCTTCTACATCCTCTTATTTATTTGTTTCATTATAAATGAATAACATAAATATCACTCATATAATTATATGTTATTATAAATATTAAACAACCCTATTTCACCTTCTATCAATCCTACTAAAAATAAATCACCACACATGCGTACATACAGAATACCGTCTCCACGTTGTGGTTTAATCTGTTTAACACCACCACCTTACTTGGATGGGTATAATTTTGTAAAGAATAACTATATATTATTTTTATAACATGATAATAATTCTGAGATATTCTATCATCCACTTCAATTCCATTCAATAATTATGAGAACGATATCATCATTCGTGTGTACTTATGGATTACCCTCTCCACGACGTGATGAGATTCATTGTCTATGTAAACAATTCAAGAATTACTATAAATTATATATAATAAATAATCATGAAAAATGTGAGATTATAATGATACTAGAATTATATATATGTTATTTACTTGATTTTAATAAGGATACAAAAACACCGTTCATGCGCACGTACGGCCTACTGTCTCCATGAATAGTGTATTTAATTCCATTTATCGATATTTCATATATATTTATATACTGGATATATATTATATATAAATCATGTATTAAATTCTAGAATTATGTAAATCAGGTTATATGAAATAATATCAAGAAAAAAATGTCCAAACACGTACGATAAATGAAACAATTTTACCAAAAACATTACTTTAACATGGAATTGACAAAAGAACAGGTAATATAAAGTCATAAGTGAATCATATATGATATAAATAATATTATTATGGTTATGTTACATGTTAATAATATGTTTAAACCATGTATACAGGATTCTAAGACTTATATAGATGAAATTGAACATAAGTTAAGGGATAGTTTTGCAATCCCATTTTTATCTGAGATTGTTTATACGTAAGTATTTACTGGGGTTATATTTATCATACATTTGAATGTTTTAGAGAAATGTTTTCATAAATTTTAACTATTATTACATGTATGTTTAAAGTCATTTTCCCCTTTATGACTTTTACTATGTATTATGGGATGCATCTTTCTTTTTTTTACCATATGAGGTACTTTTTGACTTATTCAGAAAAGGTACCAAAAGAATGTTTTTTATCTTATACAGCGTGAATGGATTTTTATGGTTTCATAATGTCTTATTTCAATGATGATTCCACGACCAAATTTCCTGATTATTTTAAAAAATATCCTTTTCTTTTAAAATTTCCTGGCATTTTGAGAAAATAAAATTATTTTTAAGAAGAAAGGATATTTTCCTGAAGAATTCATTTCAAGTGTTTTATAAAAACTATTTTCCATCTAAGGTGACATAATTTAGTATGTTTATGTTTTAATTATAATGTCCCTATTATTTACATGGTTTGATTTTTAATATGATGAAATGATATCCATTTGTTTTATATGGATTATGTTATGATGGGATGATGTTTATGATACCCATATTATTCTTTGGGTTAGGATGAATGATTATGTTAATTTTGTGGCACAAGAAAGAATGATTTTATTATGGGATGTGTGGGACCTATATCTCCCTCCAATGCATTGGGTAAAGATTTATATCTCATGATATAAACATGGCTGCAATGACAAGTAAACGTGGTTCAGTAATGGACATTGTCCTCTAAGATGGTCCTGGAAAAAATGCATTGGCTACTATGGAAATCATATCACGTGATTAATCATTCGCCACAATTACATGTTTTATTCCCATGCTGTTTGATTATGTTTAATGTTCCTTTATGATCTATTCCTTTTGTACTACGAAGATTTATTTCAAAACACAATATTTAAATGTTTAATCATTATGTTCATGTTTTTAAGTTCAAACGTATATGGTTTATTTTATTTTCTCCATGCTTACCCTTACTGAGCAGTCGGTCTCACCCTTATTATTTTTTCTTTTCCCCGTGATATAAGAAAGATTTTTGTATGAAAAAAAGGGAAAGATCTTTATGAGAGATGTTGATGTTCTTTCACCATGTTTAGAAGATTTTGTTCTATGTTTCCAAAGACACTAATCTATTACGGTCCTTAGATGTCTGTTTTTGTTATGTATTAAGTATTCCGCAAAAGTAATATAATGTACATGTACATCATGTTTGGGTCTCTACAACTTGGGTTTCACACTATATCCTTACCATTTTTTTCTCCCTAATAATATTCTTATACTTTGGTAAATATATCCATTATAGGTTTTCCATAATCCCTCATTTCATAGTGTCTCTCTAATATATGATTCA
Organism: Viscum album; assembly: GCA_963277665.1. Taxonomy (NCBI): domain Eukaryota; kingdom Viridiplantae; phylum Streptophyta; class Magnoliopsida; order Santalales; family Viscaceae; genus Viscum; species Viscum album. The sequence goes on along the minus strand of OY728138.1, from coordinate 629,889,859 downwards.
AGTCTTCATCACAAGTGTTTCCATATCAATAATTTTTCTCTTTTAAATTATTCATCCACCACTTTTTAAATATATTTTATCACAGTTATTTTTTTTTATCATCAATATTATAAAAAATAAGTATTATTACTATAAATTGACTAACACAAAATTATTCAGTTGTTATAACATATTCATGTTTTTGTTAGTTCTACCTCATACATAAAATGTTAAATAACATTAATTCATGAATGACTAATAAAAAATTAATAAAGGTAATATAATTTAATATAGGTGTATTAATATTTTATAAAAATTATTTATTTGAAATATATATGATTATATTTGTTAACATAATCAATTTTTTTATTTAAATAAAATACAAAAAAGTAGATTTTTCTACTATTTATGAACCATCACCGTAACATCCATAAAATGTAATTTGACCTTAATAATTGAATTAAAAGAAAAAATTTATCCTCTATAGTGAATTTTTCTTTGATTAACAAATGAAAAAAGATCAAGGCTTGAAACCATCAAAATGATGCCAGAATGAGACAAATAAAAAAATTAACCAATGAATATTGGTTATAACAATCAATGAATAATAATTAACTAATTAACAATTAATTTTTTTTAAAATATTTAAATAAATTTAAAATTAATAATGATATTTTTTAGTAATTAATAAACTAAAATTTCATATACCAAAGTTCATAGGATTCCCAACCAAACTGGAATCCATGATATGTGTTTGTTAATGCAATTACATTCATAGATTTAAAATCATTCTTATCAAACAAAATTCTTAAAGGATGTAAAAAATATAACATATATTTATTTATATAATAATTCAAAATATGTTTTTATTTATTTTCATTCATTTAAAATAATCACATTTCAATTTTTTGTTATATTAAAAAATAATACATTATAATGGGTTTTTTGCATATTTTTATTTCTATGAGATATGTTTTTTTATTGAGATATTTTAATCTATATTGATCATATACTTCATTTTTTACATTTTTTATCATAAATATCATTTTATTAATCTTATATTATATTATATTTCATGTTCTGTCATTGGTTTTTAAGGAACTTGTTAATTTTTATTGTTTTAAGACTAAAATTATCATCATTAACCTGAACTCCATATTCAAGTGTTTTTTTCTTGTACGTGGGGTGTAAAAATACCACATATTTATTATACCTTTTATTTTATAAAATTATATATATTGATAAATATATCCAATGTTGTTTCCTTTAGGTTCTGTTAATTATAAATTTTAAAAATCGAGAAGGATATCATATCCAATCTCATTGTAAATCATGATTATCTCCATTTAAATTTTCATTGGGGGAAATTTAAATTATTTATATCTAAAACTCAATATATTTTATTATCATGTTGTTTTTTTGGGATTAAATATCTTTATAAATTTCATATATATATATATGGTTAATAATTCAATGAAAATGATTCTTGTATGTGAATCTGACATTATATCTTCATTTAGAAGGGGGGACTTATTCTCTATGTTTGTATTTCATTTATGATTTTATGGATGTATTTACCATTTAAATAAATATTTCTAAAGATCTGAATCTATTTAAAAGGATATTATTATAAAAATAATTGATGTTAATATTTTTTAACATTTTCAGAATGTTGATCTCTTTTTTTTATTTGGTTATCATTATGAAGCTTAATTTTTATGTTTTTAATGCTATATCCCATAAAAATCATTCCAAATGAAATTGTTTTTATAAGCATACTATTTTAGATTTTATTTCATTTAAAATAAAAAATTTTAAATTAAAAAGAATACTTCTTAATAAATATCCAACCTATATTATAAAGTACATATATAATTTTTTTCTTATATGTCGATATCCTTTAGTTATTCATATGCATATATCATGATATGATCTACTAATTAAATCCACTATCTTTATTTGGATTACCTATTATCATGTTTTATTGAAATTTAATTAATCCCATATAATTTTCATGTGTTAACAATCCTATTACAAAATTATAAACGATAACATGTTCCTATGGTAAACATATGTTTATTTATTTTTATATTATTGTTCAATCTAAAGGATCCCATTAAAAAATTGGTAATGAATTATTTTTCATGATATAATGATGTTGTACAAGAATATTATTACAAATATTTTTGTTGAAAACTTTCAACATGGACATTATTGAGGTACTCTATGTTAAAAATACAATACATGGACATGATATATGGTTTTCTATATATACAACTACATTAAAAAATATTATTATGGTAAGTTGTGTTAAAATATTTAAGCATGGAACTAATTAATGTAAGTTTTGTTCACAACCTGATGGTGGTATATGATTTCTATGATATACATTCACAACATTGTTATTGATCACATTGCAGTTATCTATTATAAAAGATCAATGTGTGAAAATTATTTTAGATATATGTATTAAAAACTCTAGGAATAAGAATGATTGAATTTAGCTATGTTGATTATTTTACACATAGATATGATTATGGTTCCATAGGTTTAAAAATATATAGTAAAAAATTATTATGGTTAAATATGTTAAATATTTCATTGTGGAAATGATTATATCTAACTATTAACTTAAACATCAGAGTGGGCTTAATTTTGGTTAGAAATTCCCACAATGTTATTCTGTAATTATTCTTATATTTTTTCACCATACTTGTATTAATTCCTTTAACTCATTATTATTTACTCATGTTTCCGCATTATAATAACTAATTTACTTTTTTTTAATTACATATTCTATGGATTTTATTATATATATGTTTTTTGTATGATTGTATTATGATTTATATAATCATCGTTAATATGTTATCATACACAAATGTCACAATTTCCTTACTTATGATCTTTAACTCTTAGCAGTTATGCATACCATTAGTAAGAATCTTTTCTCATCCTTTCGTAATATCTTTATTCCCTATGAATTGAATAGGTGTCTTATAAGTGATATTTTAGGAAGAATATCATTATCAAAGAGTTTTGTGGTAAATTTAAAATAATTATTGTAATATTAAGATATCTTGTAGCTAATAAAACACACACTAATCTTATATATTTCTAGGTGTGATTAATTATGAGATGTTTTGAATATTCATATAAAATTATTTATTACAGATGATTCTTAATATTGATCCATCTAAATATAATAATTATAAAGATTAATAATATTTAAATTAACATAATAAAAATATTTATTCTTTTATTTAATAAATGATGTATATTTATTTATTATATTAATGGAGAATTAGAAAAAAAAAATCTTTCTTGATAAAAGGATTCCATTTAAAAAGATAAGCCTTTTCAAATATTGTTTCACAATCTTCTATTCCATCAAAAAATTATTGTTCATGATATAATAATTTTGCATCTGACCTTCATTTATGATGAATTTATGGTCTCCTTTAATCCCTTATATATTTTTATCTCAAATAATTCTTTAGTAATAAGTGATCTTTCTCGTTCTTTAGATAACCATCATGATCACCCTCCATCTCAATATTTGTTTCATCATTTTCTTCCTCATCTATTTCAATATATTATATGTTATCCAATATTTTTATTTCAAATTAATTATTTATTAATAATGTACCATTCACCCCAAAAGGTGTAAATATTCAACATTTCTCAATCCAAATTGAATGATTTTTACATTTTAAGATATTCCATTTAGTGACTTGATAAATAAAAACAATATGAACCCTTGTAACATCTATATGGATAATTATATATTACAATTAAATTTTTGTTACAAATTTTATTAATTTTAATTTAATTTATTTTAATGAATTCATTAATCAATTTGGGTTATGGTTAGGGAAAAATATTGTATAGACCATTGATTTAAATGTATGACCATTGAGACAAACAAGTTTTTTATTTTTCGAGTTTGCTTTAGCATTTTTTGAACAATCACTTTTTAATGGATTTATGTTATGTTTATTATTTTTTTAACTTATTCTAATAAAATTGAGTAAAAAATATAAATGTGGTCAGTCTATAGAGGTATCAAAATATAAACCACGTAGGTGTAAAATATTTCCAAACATATTCCAACCCAAAGGATCATTTGAGAAGTATGGATCCTTTACACACACATATCATGTTAAAATATTAGAGTTTCATTTTAAAAAAGTGTCATTTATCTTTTTTATATCCCAAGACGGTCACTCTTTAAGGTGGATTTTCTATAAAAAAACCCATTATGCTCAACTTTTTTCATTGAGGGTTAAAATAAATTTTCATATACAATCTGTTTTAACTTTGTGATTATGTAATTTTTATTTGATAAATTTTAAAAAAAATATTACCTTTATTTGGAATATTTTATATATTAATACATGGTACACATTAAAAATGTAAATAATTTTCCCAAAATTTTGGAGATTTCATTTTAAATAGGCGAAGTGAGAGACATACTCTCATTGATTCATTTTTTCTGAAAGTGATAATTTATGGAACACACCAATTATACTCATTAGGTAATTCCCAAGATGAATTTATAAAAATGAATAGTTGGAAAACACTTCAAGATGTTCTGTCTATGATAAATCTTCATTATATCATGTTCACATGGACCAGTAGTAAGGGTTTTTCACCGATACATATTTACAATGGATTAACCATAAGTATACTTGACGAGGATCCCCATACAAGCATCAATGTTTACATATTATTCACAAGGATCCATGATTAGGTTCTTCCCTCAAGCCTATTCATTTTGTGGATAATTTGGGACTCGTAAAATAGTCAATAAGACTATTGTTAATTAACCAATGTAATAAATTTTAATGAATTATCATATTTATATTAATTATCATTGGAATATAAAATTCTAACCCAGAATATTAAACACAAGTCTAAGTGAATGTGGTAATACGTCAAAGCATCAAACTCTCAACATCATAGTCGGTAACCCACAAAGACAACTACATGAATTTTTAAATAATTCACGAACTTTTCAAATTTCTATTTAATCTTTACAGGTGAAAACCCCATCGTACAATTTGGTCACATAGAGAAAATCCCAAAACCATACATTTAAAGTAAATTAAAAATCAACAATTCCATTTTCCAGAATAAGGAAGCCCCATTCCTTTTACTCAACATAGAGAAAATTAAATCCATGAAACATATTAGGGCGTAAAAACCCAAAAATCCTAAATTTTAAGTGGTATTAGAACTCAAAAAATTAAACACATTATTATGGATAGATTTATTATAATATAAATAATTTTGTAAATGATATTATTCTTTAATTGTAAATAGTGATCCTTGTATCATCAATTTCATTTTCTTTTAAAGGTCTTCCATTAGTGTTGTAGTGATGATTTAAAAAACGTATTCTTAAAAACATAAATCACTTTTCATCATTTATTATAGTATATTTCTCAAATCTTGGACACCATAGTAGTTATTGGTTCTTCACAACTATAATTAATGTAGATTCATCTTCATTCAAAACAGAAAAAATAAAAATACATTAAATAAATTTTTTAGAAATTCATTTCCAATGAATTATGCAACAATTTATCATTAAAGATAATTTTTCAGATAAAATATATATGAATGTAAATAATTATAATAAATAATATAATAGTAAATATTCCATATTAATAACCTTTCAAAACTCCAAAAAAAATCATGTGTTGCAGATAAATAAAAATTTTAAAAATAAAAATTTAAATATCATATAATAAATATGAATCAGGAATTTCAAACATGAATTAACCTTAAAAAAATATTAATAAAAAATAAAAAATAGGTTCTCATATAAGAATAATAAGTAATGAGTAATTATATATAAAAAAATCATTCATAATATTCACCACAAACATCTATGTTTTAATTATCCTATTCTGTTATAAATTCATCCCATTTTGTATGACTTGGATATTTACGTATGAATCTAATGTATTCCTATTACATTTAACCCTAATTATAATGGATTTAAGATTTTCAAATGATTACAAAGTCAATTTTTATGACTTAATAAATTTTAGATGAATTTGAAAAATAATTTATATGATTTTATGATTTCAATATGACTTTGGTGTCCAATTTCTATGATTTCATGATTTTTGTATGACTTCAAAACATAACCAATTTTTTTTAAAAAAAAGTGAATGTAATATTAATTATACGATTATAATAAATAAATTGGAAATAATTAATTAACCATATAAAAATTATCAGATAGATTAAATCATATTGTGATACATTACAATTTTCCCATTATAAAAAAAATAAATTTATTATACTAAATTTAGAGGCTATAAAACATTTTTTATTTTTAAAATTATAAAAAAAGAACTTCTTGAAGGATCCACACTAAAAATAACCTTCTTTTTATATTTAAAATTCCAATCATTAATTATAAAGAATCCCCCCCCTTTCTAGAATTCATCAAAATGTAATAACTTCTCAATTCATACACCTCAAAAGAAATTTAACATACATTTAAAATTTTCGAATGATAATAAAATTTAAATAAGATATTTATTCATTAGAAAAATTCATTTATGACCATATAAAATAAATAAATATAAATAGGTTGGGATCATGATGTAATTTTTAGCTACTCGTAATGGTCCATTACGTTACCTATTTTGTTTTTTACACCATTGTGCCTTTGGGAATCAATATATAATGGGTATTTATGAAATCGGGCCATTGAATCATGTTAAATGTTTCCTTTGAACATTATTAAATATATTTATTTAATTTTAATAAAAAACAGAAAGTTTCTACCTTCTTATTTTAGATAACTATATACTCCTTAGAGCCAGTATAGTATAAAAATCATTTCAAAAAGTAGGTTGTTAACATAAATTATAAAGTATACGTTAAAATATCTAGATTCAAAACATTACGAATAATCATAAAGCCTTACCTATAAAAATAAAATAAAATTTAAATAATTATACATCAATAATTCTATGTAAAAATATAATGGATTCAAAAATATTTAAATCAGAAGGTTTAATAAAAATATTTGAAGTTCAATTATCTTTTGAACAAAATTATAAACATATTTGACCTTATTATACTTGATATAAGATTAATTTATATATAATATAATTATATTTTGTTCTATAATGGTGAAATAGAATTTTGGAAAGGCAAATAAATATTATTATCAGAATGGAAATAATTTATTTAAAAATTTAATCCTAACTCATATAATGTTTTTAAGCATATTTATTTATAATAAGAAGATGCAATAGAAATATATTACTCTAGGGGAATTGAATAAAATATATTAATTTTTTATTGGAAATATATGAAATGAAAAAATTCTTTAGGAAAATGGTACATACTTGATTAACTATTTCTATAATTTTTTCATCCACTGAAATAAATAAATATAATTTGTACGTCAAAAAAGGGAATGGGAAAGATAGAAAACCTAGATACAGTGACCCATTATTGTATTTAATAATAAAATTAACGTCAATTAATTTAATTTAATTTCTATTAGATATATATGTAAACCAAAAAATACATAAAAATCAAATAATATCTATAATATATTATAGATACCCCATCCTTTTACATAAGTCACTACATGATTTAAATCATAATTATACATCAGAGTACCATACATGGGTTGTGATGCCAGTTTCATTGAAGCCTAGGTACCTAAAACTAAAAACAAGATACTAAAAATCATTTTCTTTTATCTTTAAATTGAGCTCCTAACTTCAATTGTGCTCAAACATCTATATAGGTTACCATGGGGAACTCATAAAAAAAGTGATGAGCTTAATATCCCAGAAAGGGAATAACAATATGAACAAACCATTAGTACAAAGAATAGAATACCAGAAATGATGAGATAAATGGAATTTAAGATATAGAACCTCAAAATATAAACATTAAATCATATAAAAATGCAGTCATAAAAATGTGGAAGCATCATAAAAAATGACTTTAGAAAGATTCAATGAAAATCGCCAAGAGTGTTTCACATAGTAGTGCAAGCCAACGCTAATAGCCATGACTGTCACACATAACATCTCATGGGACTTATATTTACCCAATGCATTGGATCACTATCTAGGAACACCCATCCTGAATTTCCATTAATATTTTTTCCACACAAATAATCATAAATAATCAATCTTACATAAACATAACGATTTCCCATGGAATGAATTGGGTACCATAGTCATGACACAAAGCATAACATATTGATTTAAAATAAAAGTTTCCATTAAAGAAAAGAAATAAATTATACATGTTCATTCAGAAGATAAAATATATATGTATCGTGGTGAGTAATTTCATGTATAAGTGACAACATGTATGAAAAGTATTCATGAGATTTTGGCATAAAATCATTTTCAAGTGGTTTAAAGAAAATACTGTAGAGCCATTGAAATATTAAAGGGAAAAGCCTTTATAGAAAATTAGAAGCGAACCAGGATGGTTTTTATAATAAAAATACTTAATTTATATAGATAGTGGAGGCTGAAAAAAAATGATACAGTGAGCATGATATTGGGTAAGAATTAGGGAATCCATTTCAAAATAGGATTGCTTATCGGAAAGTATTGAGGAAGAAATCACATAAAAACATGTTTATCAATAAAAGAGAATGGTTAATGGAAAATATTACATGAGTTTGTAAAATTCATATAGTGTTTAGAGCATGAAAATAAGAATAATATGTAATATCATTTATCTAAAAAGAATGATAATGAATCCCTAAGGAATAAAATAAGTTCGGGTTGAATCCCTCACAGAATATCGGCAAGTCATCGCATGTACTAAAGAGGGATTAGTGAGATAGAGTTGGGTTTATCATAATCTAATCATCATGAGTACATTATTAATAGTGTTTTATTTATAGCCCATCACTATAAATTACAAATAAATTAGTATAAAAAAGAGGATAATCTTGAATAAATGTGAGATAGAGTGGAACCCTTACCTTAAGTGTGATGGTATTCTCCACATGATATTAGTGACCCGAATAATCAAATTAGGTTCATTAATTAATAATTAGATAAACTATTCTATATAAAAAAGATTTTTTATAACCTTTTTATCTTCAATCATGAATTTTTTTGTGTCAAGTTGATCAATTTCATTATTCGAGTCCATTTGTTTTCTTAGTTTTTATGATTTATTTAATTATTTAAATTAATGGATAGACATATAAGATGAATGTGGTGTTACAGAATTTATGTTTTATGACATTAGTGAACATCTATTAGATTACCTGGTTATAAATTTAATAATATAACTTAAAGTAATGTCAAAACATTATATAAAACATTAGTGATAACCTTTTGGGTTAATTTGCAGTTTTGGCCACAAAGAACATTTTTTTTGTAAATCAAAGACAATAGTAAAAAAGTATTACAGAACAATATGTGAAAAATAATACATATATAATGGTATAGTTCAACCCTGAAAATGGTTTCACTGACAAAATTGAACATGGTAACATAAATTGAAAACCCATGGTCCTTGAATGAGGAAAATTACCACATTGTGGATGGTGTCTTTTATACTAAAATAATAGAAGCTTAAATTAGAGATGATAATAACTTATTCCATTATCACAAAAAATCCTGTAAATTTATTTTAATGGAGTTGACATAAAATATATATGAGGAGAGGTAAGGACATAAAATTAATAAAAATAACTTGAAAATAATGTAAAGGAATTGAAAAGAGGAATTTACCTCTTGAATCATTCTTCCTTGAGATCCTTATAAGGGGGCAAAATTTGGCCATTATAGGAGGTCAAGGGATTTAGGACGTGGATAGGGATCCTGGGGTGATTTTTTGGAAGAATTTAGGGAAGGTACAAGTCCTTAGTGGAGTGATGATACAGGGTAATGAGGGGTGGTATTTATAATGTAGGAGAGGAGGGCCTTCATAATATTATAATCATTAGTTTATTGTTTTCCCATAATAAAAGACACATTGATGATTGCATGACCCATAATAGAAATAAATGAATGTTATTTTGATATTATTTTGATTAAATCACTTATGATGTTAGGAATAATGGATTTAAATTATAATGTATTTATACAGTAAATTAATGTATTTTACTATTCACTAAAAATTCAAGTATTTCAGAAAAATATCAAAAATTCTCCCTAACCATTTTTATAAATTTTGAACACAAAAATGAAATTCATTTTTCAAAAATAATTTACTAAATATGATTATTTAAATATTTAATTAAAATAATTTTTTTTTCTATAGAACAATTTCTAAAACATTGATATACTTATTTCAGAATATAGGTACATCATAATTTTACAGGAATTTTATTTAAGTACTATTATAGGTATGATTATTATTAACTAGAGAATATATCATTTAATAAAGGAGCCATTACTATTTAAAATGGTATGAGAATATTCATAGAAAATATATTTATCTTATCAGACTCCAAACATCTTATTGATGGCTACTGTGATTATCAAATTCTCATAATTCCAAACACAGAATAATCATAATTATGCTTAAAGGTCACATATTACTTATTAGTTAATTGTGTTGTGACTGAAGTTATTATTTTACCTAATCATAATTGATAAACTTTCATTGAACAACATTGGTTTGTTACATTCTACCCCCATTAAAAATTTTATCCCTTGAAATTTCATTATACATTCTAGGCCCAAAATAGGTTTTTATAGTTTTCTTTCATTACATACTCTATTTCCCATGTTTCCTCTTCATACATATGATTCCTCCATAGTACCTTTCTCAAGTGAGTAGTCTTGTTATATATTACATTATCTCTATGATCCAAGATCTTCACTAGCTTCTCCTCATAAGAATGATCATCCTCCAATTGTACCACCTATGAGAAGAGTACAGGTGAAGGATTTAGTATGTACATCCTTAAAAGGGATAGGTAAAAGACATAGTGTACATTGGACATGGTAGGTGGAAGTGCTAGTTGATAGTCCACAACCCTGATACGATCAATAATCTCGAAGGGGACAATGTACTCAGGACATAACATTCATTTCTTTACGAACCTCATGAACTTATTCCCTAGACATTTTTGTAGAAATACCATGTCACCAACATTGAACTGATATTCTCATCGACAATTGTCTGCATAACTCTTATTTTGAATTTGGGATGCCATGCTTTCAAATTCTCCACCATTTCTTCTACCATTTCATGTTCTAGAAACTTACGCTCACCAACTCCATCCCAACACGCTGGTGTTCTCCACAATTTCCCGTAAAGGGATTCATATGGAACCAATCAGATGCTTGAGTGGAAACGGTTGTTAGAGGAAAATCAAACCAGTGGAAGATGTTGGTCCCATACTCCTTTGAAGTCCATATAATATGTTGTAAACATATCTTCTAGTGTCTCAATATTTTCCACATATTCGCCATCAGTTTAAAGATGATAGACCGTACTGAAGTTTAGTATAGTTCTGAGTGCATGTTGGAGACATTTCTAAAACAATGTGTTTAATATCACATCACGATAATATATATAATAGATAGTGTTACTCTATCCAATATTACCACTTCTTTTATGTACATATTTTCATGTTTTTCTAATGATAAGTCCACTTGAATTGTGATAACATGAGTTGTCATTATATGAAAATCCACAATGACCCATATAGCATTTTTACCTCTTGATTTCAGTGGAACCTCAGTGACAAAGTCCATGGTAATGTTCTACCACATCCATGTATGTATGGGTAGTGGTTGCATCATCCCCTTAAACTTATGTCTTTCAGCCAAAACTTGTTGATTTACAGGCACTTTGATGTATACTGAGTAATATCGTTTTTCATATTGCCCCAATGAAAGTTCTCAATGAAATCTCAATACATATATGTACTCCATGGGTGAATAGAGAAGGTCAATCTATGTGAATCATTCAAAATCTCCTTCTTTATATTTATACTAGATGTTACACATAATTTTGAACCAAATCATACAACTCAATCATTGTCATGTTTTAAATCAAAGAATTTCCCATTTCTGATAGCTTCTACCTTTTTCTGAATATCTACATCTTTTATTTGAGGATCCTTATTTTCCCTATGACGGATGGTTGAGCAACAATTATAGAAAGTATTTATGATGTTCCTCCATTAATGATTCCCATGTCCATCCTCAAAAATTATATGAATAACATATCCTTTTTAATTCTAATCACTGATAAAGATGCCTGATCCTTTCTATTTAGAGCATCTTCCACCTTATTTTCCTCACTATGCTGGTATTGGATTGAGCATTCATAATCCTTCATGAGATCTATCGGTATTTTTTGTTTTATATTAAACTATTTATGTGTGAATATATATTAGAGACTCTTTTGGTTAGTATATATCTCACTCTTCTCCCCATAGAGAAAATTTCGTCTGGGTTTTAAAAAAAATATCACTACCACCAACTCTAGATCATGCATTTGATAATTTTTCTCGTGGATTTTTAGATTCCTTGAGGCATAGGCTATTACATTTTCATTTTTACTTATCAAACATCATAATACCATCGTTGAAGCATCACTTTACAGCACAATGAGTTCTCAAATTGTTGGGAGTGTGAGTACTAGCGCAGTGATAAGCCTCTTTTTCAACTGCTTGAAACACTCTTCACATTCCTGAGTCCAGAAAAACATTACTCCCTCCTTTTCATCATTGTCATTGGATTTTAAAATATATAAATTATCTTCAAAATTCATCTATAATACTCAGATACACCCAAAAATCGTTGAATCTCTGTTATAGATATTGGCATGGTCCCTTTAATCGCCTATCTATGGGATGGGTCCAAATATATCCCTTTGTTGGTGAGAAAATTCCACAAGAATGATAATTCCTCCATCCAAAACCCAAATTTACTATACTTTCCATAGAAATCCTCCCATCAAAATTACTTTATCATGGTATACTAATACTCCTCTTGTTCCTCCTTACTCATGGAGTATGTTAGAATATCCTCAATAAATACTACCAATTTTTTTTGAGGTAGTTTCTAAATATAGTATTCATAATATCCATGAATATTTCTAGAGAATTACTATGTACAAAGGGAATCACTATGAAATCATAGTGTCCTTACCTTTTTTTAATTTTAGTCATGAGAATATATTCCATCCTCACCATTAATTTGTGATATCCAGATCGAAGGTCCACATTAGAGAAATATCTGGCCCCATGATGCTGATCAAAGAACTCATCTATTTGTGGAAAGGGATACTTGTTATTTATCATGATTTTATTTAGCTCAAAATACTCAATGTAGAGGCACATTTATTCATCGTTCTTTTTTATGAAGAGGACAGGTGGACCCCATGGGGAAGCCCTCGGGCATATGAAACCCTTATGAAAATTCGCTTGTAACTACTTTTTCTGCTCCTCTAACACTATAGTGGCCATTATATAAGGTGGCATTGATATAGTAAAAGATCTCCAAACAAGTTCAAATAATAACTCAATCTCTCTATCAAGAGGGAGGCCAGAAAACTCTTTAAGTATTAAATCCATATAATTCCTCATGGGGCATATATTCGAGCGATATTCTCTCCCTTGTCTCAATCATTTGAGCTAGAAATGCTTGCTTATATAGAATTAATATCCACAGTTGATCCAATGATTTTATATTAGTTTCATCTTCCTCCATACACTTTTAATGAATTGGAGGATGCTTCGGCATGTGCAGAGTTATTTGCTTTTCCAGACAGTTGATGTGGGATTTTGATAATGATAACTAGTCCATGCCCAAGACAACATCAAATTACACTAATGTAAGTATGACGAGATGTGTTGGCAGGTTCCTTACACTATCATTTGTTGAGGAGGTGTTATAAACCATAAATGCAATAATTTCCCCATTCTCTATTCTCGCAGATTACTTATCCCCCAAATTTTGTGGTTGTTTTTGAATAGTTATACTAAACTTGCAAGATATTAATGAATGTATAGAAATAGAATCAAATTGTACATTCCATATTCTTTAATGAAAAACTAGTGTACTTATCACCACATCATTGTCCATGTCCACTTCAGTAGTAGTGATCGAATTACCCCTTCCATGTTTTCATGGAGGTTGATGTTGATTGAATCCAACAGCCCCTAGAGTATGATTTTTTTGCGTAATTCTCATGCTCCTTGTCATTGTAACACTACACTATTGGATGAGTGTTGATATGAACCTTCCTTTATTCATCCACATTAATAGAATTCCTCATATCCTATCGGCAGTTTTTTATCCAGATGTTCCAACATTCCATATTTGAGGCAATTCATCTTTCCCTTTTAACATCTCCGAAGACTCTTCATCCAACAATTATTTCTAGTGGGATAGTCAGTCAACTTTCCATTTTGGAATTTTTTTTGTTGAACAACCCATTTTTTATCCATTTCCCGCTTCTTTTCACTGGTACCATGAGACCATTTAAATTATTCATTCTCAATTTCAACCTTTTGGGAACAATGAACAATCACATCATAAATGTTGATGTCTCAAATCACAAATGATTTTCATAGGATTGGATTTAGTCTGATATATAAGCCATCCATCTTACATTCAATGTTCATGAAAAATCCCAAGGCATACCATTAAAGCCTTGTATAGTTTTCTTCATACGTCATGATGGACTCAACTTCAATCTCCTTGAGTCCAAGTAACACACTTTCCTTCATTAGATATATGTTTTGAGGAAAATATTAATTTTATAACATCCTCTTGAATTCCACCCAATCCATGGAATAAATTTCCTCTTGGGACATTGTATTCTTGATCAGTGTCTACCACTGATCAGCTTCCTTATCAGAATGATAGACATGTAGAAAAAAATTCTCTTCTTCAGAGAACCAAAGGAGGAAGAATAACATTTCAATGGAGTTAATATATTGTTCTTATAGGTGGTATCAGCGGATAAGCTAGACAATAGAGATATTTACATAATGATGGATTCAATGGAAAGTGGATCATTTTATGGAGGAGGAGGGTGTTGAGAAGATTCAGGTTATTATTAATGACTTGATCCATTTGGTAAATTATGGTCAGGATGTTTTGATCACCCATTCCCATATTATCTTGCATATGTTTATGTCAATCATCACATTCCCTATCACATTGATTATTGGAATGTGTTCATCTATTTCCTACCATTAACTAATAAAAATAATTTAAAATTAGAGCAATTGAATACTTAGCTATTAAGCATAAAAAACATAGAACATAAAAGGATAAACTTGTAAAGGAGATGTATATTCCAACTTGTGATTACATGGTTTAAATTGAGTTTATCCTCAATCAATTTCATAACGTATATTCTTATGGGCCTTTTTTATTCTCTTAATCATATTTTTTACTTTGCTCATAAATTTACCATGGCAGACCCCCCGAGAGATTCAAACTAAGATAGTAGCAAAGCCCATGGTCATGTACCAGGATACCCTGGGTAAGGCATATATCTCATTTTCAGAGTTTTCACTCCACGATATATCTTTTACAGAGCCACCTTTACCTATTTGTATCATGATAGGGATTTATTTGGTTGATAGACCACTGAATCTATACTAACTAAAATTTACGGACGTTTTCTAATACTTCATATAATGTTTAATGTTATTACACAATTTATCTACTACAAATCTGTAAAAATTACTAGACCTTCCAATGATACCAAATATTTTGAAACTATCCTTTTATATAAGACATTACATGATTTTAATAATAATTATTAATAAGAGTATAATCCAACGATCATGATGTCTAGTGTCTTTGAAGACTATATACATTAAAATATAAAAATTAGACTAAAAACACTTCTTTAAACAATATTCAAATTGATATTATAACATCCATTTTTATCAAACATCTGCACAGGGTACCATGGGGAACACATGAACAAAGAGATAAGCTAAATAGCACCGTAATGGAATAATAATCAGACCACAACATTAGAACAAGGAATAGAAGGAATGAAATGATGATATAAAAAGTAATTTACTATATATAACCTTAAAATCTAAGTATGAAAACATATAAATGTGTAAGAAATATAAAACATGAATTTAGTGTGATTCAATTCTAACTGCCAAGATCGTTTTACATAGTAGCACAAGCCAAGGCTAACTGCCTAGACCGCGACACAAAACATCTCATGAAGCATAACATTACCCAAACCAATGGAGCACTATCCGGGTGCACCCATATAAACAATTCCTGAATATTTTTCCCATATAAAGAATCATACATAATATATCTCACATAACCATACAAATTTCCCAGGGAACGAATTGGGTACCATAGATATGGAACAAAGCATGATAGATGGGCATAGCAGAAAAGTGTCCACTAAAGAAGGGAAATAAAGTATACATGTTCATTCAGAAGAAATAATATATATGTATTGTTGTGAGTGATTTCAATTATGATATGAACCACATAAGAAAAATTTTCCATAAATTTTGGCATAAAATTTTTTTTGAGTGGATTAAGGAAAATACTATGGGGCCATTAAAATAAAATATGGGAAAATCCTTTATACAAAAACAGATGTGATAAAGGATGTTCTTAAGAAAAAAATACTTATTTTATAAATATAATGTTGTATTAAAATGTTATAACATAGAGGAAAATCTTGAATAAAAGTGAAACATAAAATATCCCTTACCTTAAGTCTGATGGTGTTCTCCACTTGATATTAATGACTGCAATAATCAAATTAGGATCATTAATTGATAATTAAGGAACCTCTTCTATATGTGAAATATTTTTCTATCATTCTTTGTTCATTCATGATATTTTTTGATGGGTTTAGTAGTTCTATTTCATTTTTTGGGTCTATCTGTTTTCTTGGATTTTAGGATCTATTTACTTATTTTCATGAACCAATATACTTGAAAAATGAAAGTGGTGGTCCAGAATTATTGTTATATGAATGAAGTTAAAATCCAAGAGGTTAAATGGTTGTAAATTTTATTCGTTTACTTGGAGTGAAGTCGAATCATTATATAAAACATTAGTGATAACCTTCTGGGTTAATTGGCAGTTTTTTTCCTCAATGGATATGTTTTGTTTTATAAATCAAAACCATGTGTAAAAAATTATTCTGAAGGATAGAAGGAACATAATACATATATTATGGTACATTTTATCAATGAAAATGGTTTCATGACATGAATTAGAATATGGTAATAGAAATTGAAAACCCATCATCATTGAATGTTTTAAATTAACACATATCGGATGATGTCATTACTACAAAAATAAAAATATGGGTAATGGATAAAATAAAATAACTTATTAAATTATCATAAAATAAATTTAGTACATTTATTTTAATATTGTTTTTAAAACATTTCAATGAGGATAAGTAAGGATAAAAAAGTAAAAAAAAGAACTTGAAAATACTGTAAAATAATTAAAAAGAGGAATTGACCTCTTGAATCAATCTTCCTTGAGAGTCTCTTAACGAGAGAGAATTTTGACTTTTTAGGAGACCATGGGATATCAGATGTGGGGAGAGAGCTTGGAGAGAAATTTGGGTAGAATTTTTGGAAGGAAAAAGGCTTGAGAGGAGTGAAGAGATGAGGTAAGGAGGGGTGGTATTTATAGAGGAGGAGAGGAGGGTTTTCATAATATTATAATCATTAGTTAACTATTTTTTCTATAAGATAAGAAATAGTGATGCTTCCATAACCAAGAATAGAAAAAAATGAATTTGATCTCATGATTTTGGTCCTTACATCACATATGATGGTAGTAATAGTGGATTTAAATTAAATAGTATTTACATGGAAAATTATTGTATTTAACTATTGAAAAAAAATTTATATAATTAAGAAAAATATAAAAAATTCACCCTAAGAATTTTTCAACATGTAGAATCCAAAAATAAATTTCATTTTTTATAAATTAGTTTCTGAATATAATTAATTAAACATTTATTTATAATATTAATTTATTCTATAAAACCTATTTAAAAACATTTATTTAGTTATGCGAAAATATATATACATCGTACTTTCACTGGAATCGTATTTATATAATATCAAATGTAATTTTACTATTAATTATCTTATATAAATATTTATAAGGATAAAATTACTACTCATAAGGGCATGATACTATTCCACAAAAATTAAGTTTTTCTTATCATACTCCAAACATCTTACCGATTGAAACTGTGAATGTTATATTTTAATAATTCCAAACACAGAAGTGTCAAAATTATGTTTAATTGTAACAATATTTTTAGTAGTTAATTGTGTGATGATTTCACGTGATTATATGACATAATTATAAGATGAAAATTTCTATTAAAAACAATGGTTCCTCACATTCTACCCCCGTAATAAAATTTTCCCTCGAAATTTCATTTTATATTCTAGGCCCAAAATAGGTGCAGGTATATTTCCTTCATTTCCTCTTCCAGTTCACATGTTTTATCATCGTAATTATGATTCTGTTATAGTACCTTCAAAATGTGAAAAGTCTTGTTACATCGAAAATTTTCTCTATTATCCATGATCCTCACTGGTTATTCCTCATAAGAGAGATCATCTTACAAGTGTACCACCTCTAAGGAGAGTACACGTGAAAGGTCTGGTATTTACATTCTAAGATGGATGCATGAAAGAAAAAGTGTAATTTGGACATGGTGGGTGAAATTCCTAGTCGATATGCCACAACCCTAATACTTTCAAGAATATTTAAAGGGACGATGTACCTAGGAAGTAACTTTCCTTTCATCCCAAAACACATGACCGTCTTCAATGGAGATATGTGTAGAAATACCAAGTCTCCAATATTGAACTCAAGGTATCATCGATGATTGTCTACATAACTCTTCTATTTCCATAATAATTCCTTTATATTCTGCTGAATGTTTTTCACCTTCTTCAAAATTTCATTGACAATTTCAGGTCTTAGAAGCTTAAAATCACCGAATTTATCCCTAAATGCTGGTGTTCTACATCTTTTCCCATAAAGGGCCTCATCTGGTTCCATTCAGATGATTGAGTGGAAACTATTGTTATAGGAAAATTCAAACAGTGGAAGATATTGGTCACATCCTCCTTTTAAATCCATATAACAAGATCTTAACATATTATCTAGTGTGTGAATACATCGATCAGATTCTCCACCAGATTGAGAATGATAGACCGTAATGAAGTACTGTTTAGTGCATAGATCATATGTGAGGCATTTCATGAACTTATAGGTGAATCTCAGATCTTGATCAGATATAATAAATATTGGTACTCCAAGAAGACTTACCACTTATTTTAAGTAAATATATGCACTTTAATCCAATTTTAAGTCCTCTAAAATTACGATAAAGTGAGTTGTATTCATAAGAAAAATCAGAACGACCAATATAAATTTCATTCATCTGGATGTCCTTAGAATTCTAGTGACAAATTCCATGGTAATGTTCACCCACTTCCATGTTGGTATGGGTAGTGGTTGAATTATCCCTTTATACTTATGTCCTCTAGCCTTAACTTGTTGGAAAACCAATCACAACGATATATACTCATTAATCTCCTTCTTCATATAGTCCCACCAAAAGTACCCTCAAAGATCGTGATATTTCTTTGGGCTCCCTGGGTGAATAGAGAAGGTTGATCTATGTGCATCATTCAAACACTCCCTCTTTATCTATTTATTAGATGGTACAAATAATCATGATTTAAATCATACAACTTCTTCCTTGTAAATTTTCAAATTGGAGGATTTCCCAATTTTGATATCTTCCACCATTTTCTAAACTTACACATCTTTTTTTTTGAGAAAACTCTATCTCTTTCTTATGGGATGGTAGAGAAATAATTTGAGAATGTATTGATGATGTTTCTAACTTAATGGATCCCATGTACATCCTCTGAAAATCTATGAAGATCAGATCCTTTTTAAATTATCATCAATGATAATGCTGGAGAATCGTTTATACTTAGAGCATCGACCATCTTTTTTGCCTTACCGTGAGGGTAGTGGATTGATGAGTCATAATTATCAATACTCTCTACCTATATTCACTGGCACTATTTAACTCATTTTGTGTGAATATATATTTGAGACTCCTCTGGTCAGTATACATATCACTCATCTCCCCAGAAAGATAATGCCACTATATTTTTAATGTAATGATTACTACCGCTAACTCCAGATCAGGCACATGATATTTTTTCTCGTGGATATTTAGTTTTTGTGAGGAATAGACAGTTACATTATATTTCTTCCTTATAAAACATCTTATTACCATCTTTGAGGCATCAATTTACACCACAAATAGTTGTCCACATGTTTTTAGTGTGAGTATTGGCACGATGATAGGACTCTTTTTTAACTACTTGAAAGATTCTTCAAATTACTTAGACCAAAAAACATTACTCCCTTCATGTTATCTTGGTCAATGGCTTTGAAAATCATGAAATGTTTTTAAAAAATCATCGACAATACCCAACTAGAACAAAAAAGATTCTTATCTCCATTACAGATGTTGGTTGGGCCACACTTTAATTGCCTTTGTCATGGAAGACTCTATTGATTTCCCTTGTCCAGTGATAACATCCCCCACGAATGACACATCCTCCATCTAGAAATCACATTTACTATAAATTTCATACATATTCTCAGTTTAAAATGTCTTTATCATAGTATTCAAATTCTCCTAGAGTTCCACCTTGATCTTCGAGTATATTAGAACATCGTCCAAAAAGACTACCGAATTTTATTAAGGTAGTTTCTAAATATTCTATTAAATAAATCCATGAAAATTACTAAATAAATAGTGATTCATAAGGCCATCACTATGTAGTCATTGTATCCATACCTCATTCAAAAGTGGGTCTTGGGAACATCTTCATTCCTTGCCTACAATTGGTGATATCCCGATCGAAGGTCCACTATAGAGTAATAACTATCCCGATGAAGCTGATCAAACAAGTCCTCTATCCATGGAAAGGGATACTTCTTCTTTATCAAGATTTTATTGATCTTGAAATAATCAATGCATAGTGACATTGATACATCATTCTTTTTGATGAAGAGAAATGGCACACCCCATGAGAAAGAACCCAGGCATATGAAGCCCTCACCCAGATTCTCCTACAACTACTTCTTCAACTCCTCCATCTCTATAATGTATATTCTATTAGATATCTTTGATATATGTATAGATATGTGAATATGTGTAATAGAAAACTCACCCTATCGATCATGAGGGAGTCTAGGAATCTTTTCAGGGAATACATTACTATAACCCCTCATGATGGGCATATCTTTTTGTGAGATTCTCTCCTTTGTCTCAATCATTTGAGCTGGAAATTATTCCTCATAAGTAATAAATTTCCACACTTCTGACAATGATTCTTAGGGAGATTCATTTTCCTCCTTACACTGGTAAGGAATTTTAGGACTCTTCAGTATGTTAATTGTGATCTCCTTTTCCCAATAGTTGATGTGGGATTTTTTTAATGATAGCCAATACATGAAAAAGGAATCATTGAACTCCACTAAATTTAGTGTGATGAAATTTTTTGGGAGGTTTATTCCACAAATTTTAATGAGGGTGGAGTTATAACAAATGGAATAAATAATTACCCCAATTTTTTATTTCATGGATTACATATCCCCAAAATTTTGAGGTGGTGGTTAAATAATTATACTAAACTTACATGATGTGAAAGAATGCATAGAAGAATAATCATATAGTATGTTCACTATTATTTAATGAATAACTAGCATACTTATAACCACATCATTAGTCAGATCCACCTCACTAGTAGTGATAACATAAGACCTTCCATGTTTCCATGGAGTTTTTTGTTGATTTCCTCTAACAACCCTTGACATTGGGAAATTTTTTTCATAATTCCTATGCACTATGAAGTTGTAACACTGCACTACAAATTGAGTGTTGATCTGAAAAATCCTTTCTTCTTCCACATTAATATCTTTCTGGATATCCCATTGATAGTTTTTAGCTAGATGTAGCGTCATTCCACATTTTAAGAAATTCATTGTTCCCATTAGACAACTCCCAAGATCCCAGAAATTTTACAAGTGTGATAGTTAGTATTCATTACATCATGGGATTGGTTTTTTAACCACCCATCTGGTTCTCCATTTCCCCCATTTTGTAACTGGGCTCACGAGACAACTGAAATTCTCCAATCTCAATTTCAACCCTGATGGCACAATGGAAAATCTACTCATAACTATCGATGTCTCAAATCTCCAATGATTTTAATAGGCATGGTTTTAGTCCACCAATGAAGAGATACACCTTACATTCAGTGTTCATCACAAAGCTCGGGGCGTACCTTGAAATCCTTGAATGGTTTTCTTCATACATCTGGATGGATGAATCTTAATTTTTTTAAGTCCAAAGAATTATCTTTGTATCTATAGACAATGGGTTTGAGGAAAATATTTATTGAAAGACATCCTCTTGAATTCCTCTAAATCCATGGAATCAATATCCTCTTGGAAAATTGTATTCTTGATCAGTGCCTACCACTGATCATCTTCCCCATTAAAAATGATATATCTCCATTACAACTTTATCTTCGTCTGAGTATTGGAGGACAATGAGTATATTTTAAATGGAGTTAAAACATTATTCTTATAGGAAGGGATCATAAGATTAAATAAACATGGGAGGTCTTTGCAGTATGATGGATTCAATGGAATGTTTCTCTTTCCTCATAGGAGGAGGGTGTTCAACATGATTCATGTTATTATTCATAACATGAGCTAGTGGAGGAAGTACTATCATGATGTTTTTATCACCCATGCATATAATTATGTAAATCGTCACATTTCCTATCACATTGACATTTTCCATGTGTTCTTCTTTTTCCCTCCATAAACTCAGAAAAAGAATTTACAATTAGAGGGCTTCAATTATATCTATTGAGCCTAAAAAAGGAAACATTGAAAATAAAAGAAGTATATTCTAACTTCTGATTCCTTAGGTTCAAATCCAGTTTTTCCTTGATCTATTTATTAATATAAATTTTTATGGCCATTTTTATTCCCTAAATAATTAATTGTGCTATGATCATAAATTTACCAAACAAAATCCCCCATTAGTGTCAAACTGAGAGTTCACCAAGGCCAATTGTCATATACCGGGATACCTTTTGTCGAATCGAAAAATCCTTGTTCGAGTTTTCACTCCATGGTACACTTGTGCCAGAGATGCCTTTACCTGTTTTTATCCAGACATGGATGTATTTTTTTGATAAACCACATACTCTATACATATCAAAATTTAGGGATGTTTTATTATACCCCATCTCATCCTTATGGTTCTTATAAAAGTTATTTATTCCTAATATCCAATAAAAATCAGACCATCCTCTAATACCAACTATAATGACCCTAGCATTTTATATAAGACATTACATGATTTTAAGAATAATTATACATTTGTGTAAAACACAAGGATAATGAAGTCTAGTTTCTTTTCAGTCTAGGTACATAAAAATAATAACAAGAGACTAAAATGCACTTCATTATGTAATCTTCAAATTGATCTCCTAACATACATTGTGCTCCCAAATATGTATAGGGTACACTGGGGAACACAAGAACAAAGGGATGTCCTAAATATCCCATTAAGGGAATAACCATAAGAACAAAGAATCAGAAAAATGAATTGAATGCATTACATGATAACATAAAAAGGAACTTAATATATGGAACCTTAACATTTGAATATGGAGTCATTGAAATGTGTCAGAAACATAAAACATGAATTTATTATGATTCAAGGATAACCACCAATATTGTTTCACATAGTATTACAAGCCAAGTCTAACCATGATGACAATCACACAAAACATATCATGAGACTTAACATTACCCATGAAGTGGAGAACTATCTACGATCACCTATATATACATTTCATATATATGTTTTCCACATAAATAATCACAAATAATCAATCTTACATAAATATAATAATTACCCATGGAATGATTTGGGTACAATAGTCATGACACAAATCATTATAGACGAGCATAAAATAAATTTGTCCATGAAAGAAGGGAACTAAATTATTCATGTCTATTAATCGGGGAACATGTATATCTATCTTGGTGGGTGATGTCAAGTAGAATTGAAAACATTCAAGACATGTATTCATGAAATTTTGGCATAAAATCAATTTTAATTTGTTTATGGAAAATACGATAGAGCTGTTAAAATAGAAAAGGGGAAAATAATTTATAAAATACTAGAATTGAGTCAAGAAGGTTTTAAGAATAAAAATAATTTTTTATAAATAAAACGGTGTCATAAAATAGAAGATAGAGTGGACTTATAATCGGGTAAGAATTCCGGAAGTTCCCACTAAATCGGTTTTCTAATCAGGAATTATTGATGAGGAATTCACTTAAAAACATGTATTTCACTGAAAAAGAATGATTAATGGAACATGTTACATGAGTTTGTAACATTAAAATAGCATTTATAAGACGAAATTATGAAAAATAGATAACCTTATTTAGGTAAAAAAAGATAAAGAAACCCAATGGAATAATGGAGTTTCAGGTTGAATCTCTCATGGAATATCGACATGGTATCATGTGTACTTACAAGGGATTTATAAGATAGAAAGGGTATTATCATCATTTACACATAATGATTATAGTATGGGGTAGGTTTTTAATCATACCTCATCAATAGGAATTACACATAAAGGGGCATAACATAGAGTATAATCTTGAATAAAAGTGAAATAAAGAGGATCCCTTACCTTAAGTCTGACGGTGTTCTCCACATGATATTAATTACCATAATAAAATAATTATATTCATTAATTATTAATTAAACAACCTCTACTATATTTAAATTATTTAGTATTACATTTTTATGTATATTCACAAACATTTTTTATGGATTAATTGGTTCAATTTCATTGTCATAGTGCATTTTTTTTCATTGTTTTTTGGACCTATTTAATTATTATCATATGTGGATAAACATGTAAGATGAAAGTGGTTGTCTAGAATTGAAGTTACATGGCATTAGTTAACATCCAAGATATTACATGGTTGAAAATTTAATTTTCTTAATTGGAGTGAATTCAAATAATTATATAAAACTTTGGTGATAACCTTTTGGGTTTTTTGACGGTTTGTTGGCCGCAATGAACATGTTTTGTTTTTTAAAATCAAAACCATGTGTTCACAATAATTATAGAACAATATATGAGAAATAATACATATATTATCGTATTTTTTAACCATTAAAATTGTTTGTTGACTAGAAATGAAGATGTTAATGTAATGTGAAATCCCATCATCCTAGAATGAGATAAATTAACACATATCAGAAGGTCGCTTTGCTACTAAAATATAAGAAGGATAAAAGAGATAAGATTTAAACATATACAATTATCACTAAAACATTCCATAAAATTTGTGTTACTAGCGATTTCATAAAAATTTATGTGGAGAGATAAGGATAAAAATGAAACAAAAGAACATGAAAAGAAACTTAAATAATTGAAATGATGAATTTAACTCTTTAATCAATCTTCCATGACTACCTTCTAAGGGGAGAACATTTGGTCTTCTTAAGAATCTAATGGATTTTGATCATGGGGAGGAATCTTGAGGAGATATGTGGGCAGAACATTGGGATTTCACAAGGCCTGAGAGGAGCGACGATACGAGTTAAGGAGGGGTGGTATTTATGGTGGAGGAGAGGATGGTTTTCATAATATTATCATCATTAGTTTATTATTTTTACAAAGGATAAGAAATAGTGGTGCTTCCATGACAATGAATCGAAATAAATTCATCTAAGTTAATGATTTTGGTTCTTACATCTCTTATGATGTTAAGAATAGTGGATTTAAATTATAATGTATTTATATGGTAATTTAATGTATTTTACTATACACAAAAAATTCATGTATTTCATAATAATCCAAAAAATTCACCCAAACCATTTCATGACATGTAGAATAAAAAAATGAAATCCATTTTTCCAAAATAATTTCCTAAATATGATTAAATTAATTTTTAATTAAATTAATAATTTATTCTAAAAACCCATATTGAAAACATTTATTTACCTATTCCAAAATATATTTATATCACACATTCACTTGAATCTTATTTATATAAAATATTAGGTAAGGTTACTATTAATTGGGTTATATCACTATTCATGAGTGTAAAATTACTATTCATAAGGGTATGATACTATTCACATAAAATTATGTTTGTCTTATCAGACTCTAAAAATCTTACTGATCGCAATTGTGAATGTCATATTTTCATAAATCCAAACACAAAAGTGTCAAAATTATGTTTAAATGTCACATTGTTATTAGTAGTTCATTGTTTTGTTATTTCATATGATTATATGACCTAATAATAAGTGGGAATTTTTATCACAAAAATTCATTTTGTTATTACATTCTTCCCCCTTATGAAATTTCTCCATCAAAATAACTTTTTACATTCTTTTCCCAAAATAGGTCCGAATACTTTTCCCACATTTTCTGTACTAGTTCCCATGTTTCCTCTTCATTCATATAATACTTCTATAGTACCATTACTTGGTGAGTAGTCTTATTACTTAGAAAACTATCTCTACAATCCAAGATCAGCACTCGATGTCCTCATAAGAAAGATCAACCTCCAGCCGTATGACCTCTGAGTAGAGTAAATGTGAATGGTGTGGTATGTACGTACCTAATAGGGATACATGAACGACATCATGTAATTTAGATATGGTATGTAGAAATGCTACTAGATAGGCCCCTGCCCTGATATGATCGTGAATCTAAAGGGTAAAATGTACCAGGGACATAACTTTCCATTATTCACAAACCTCATGGCCTTCTTCCACAGAGATATGTGTAAAAATACCATGTCTCCAAATTTGAACTCAAGGTCTCATTGATTATTCTTAGCATAACTCTTCTATCGACTATAGGCTAACTTGATATGTTATATACTATTTTTCACCTTCTCCACCATTTCATCGACCATTTCTGGTCCTACAAGCTTATTCTCACTAACCTCGTCCCAACAGGTTGGTGTTCTTCACCTTTTCAAATAAGGGGTTTTATATGGTAACATTCAGATGCTCGAGTGGAAATTGTTGTTATATGAGAATTCAACAATTGGAAGATATTGGTCCCATCCGCTATTTAACTCCATATAACATGCTCTCAAAATATCTTATAGTGTCTGAACTGTTTGCTCATATTTTCCATCAGTGTAAGGATGATAGTCCTTATTGAAGATGCATTTAGTTCAGAGAGCATATTACATATTCCTCCAGAACATCAAGAAGAATCTCCGATCACGATCAGATATAAAAGATAGTGGTACTCCATATAGCCTTAACACTTCATTGATGTTAATCTATGCAAGTTGATCAAAAAATATTTCCTCCCTAATTGTGAAAATGTGAGCTATCTTCATATAACAAGACATAACGACCTATATAGCATTATTACATCTTCTTGTCCTTAGAATTTATATAAAAAATCCTTCGTAATTTTTTACCACTTCCATGTTGATATGGGTATTTGATGCACCATCCTCTTATAATTTTGTCTATTATACTTCACTTGTCAATAAACTAGGCACATTGTTGTATACTCAACAAACTCCTTCTTCATATTTTCCCACCAAATGTTTTCTCAGAGATCTCGATACATCTTTATGATCCATGGGTGAATAGAGAAGGTCGATTTGTGTGATTCATTCAAAATATCCTTATTTATCTATAGATAGGATTGTATACACAATTGTGGCCAAAATATTACATATTTTTCCTTGTTAATTTTGAAATAAGATGATTTCTAATATCTGATAGCTTACATACTTTTCTATGTTTCCACTCCTTTTCTTTGAGCATATTTATTTTCACCATGAGAGATGGTTGAGAAATAATTTGATAAATGACTAATGATTTTTCTACATTAATGATTCCCATACCCATCCTATATGAATAAAATAAGATCAGATCATTTTCAATTCTCATCATTGATATTCATACATGATCATTTCTACTAAGAGCATTTGCAACCTTATTTTTCATACCGAGATAGTTGTTGATTGAGCAGTCACAATCCATGATGAGATCTATCATTATTACATGGCGTATATTAAACTCTTATTGTGTGAATATATATTTGAGACCCTTGTGGTCAGCATTTATCTCACGATTCTCCCCATGGAGACAACACTGCTAGATATTTAACATAAGATATCTACAGCCAGCTCCATATGTAACATCCAAGGTAAATAAAGAATAAAGAATTTTCATATTTATTAATATTTACGAATTAAATATTAATTTTAATTAAAAGGGGTTTCTACGTTCGATAGCGTACTCGGTACACAACGATGAGTTTCTTTGAAAACTTACGTTCCACACAAGTAATAAAATAATATTATTTTAAATGTTAGTTAACGAGTAGCCGTTGTACTGGCAGGAATGGATATAAATAACTAAATATATGATTATATATGTTTTTAAATGTTTTTACATTTACCCAATAAAAGATAATGGCTTAAAATATGGAAAGAGTTCAATTTTAGGCATTTATACCCTAATTTTCACGAAAGGTCCACTTATCACCTTTTAACAGAGAATCGTCATTAAATATAGTTTTGATCGATCTTATAAATTCTATTGGACCAAATATAACTCTTCTTTAGAATCGGGACATCAAAATTTACTTTGTGTAAATTTTTGGGACCTTTCTGATAAAGTTCATTTTTTAATGAATAGTGTAAAATGTTGTATTTTAATTCAAAACCTCTTTTTAATCTAATTTATTTATATGATTAGATTATCTTTTGAATTGGTTTTAAAGTGAAATTAGAAAATATTTTTACCATTAAATCCAATAGTGGTCGTTGGAATGAATATCACTTTGAAATTGGACTCAAACTAGTGTCAATCTTTTGATACTTATTGTTTCATAAAAACACGCTATTTGCTCTGACAGCGGGAATTAATTATTAAACTAATTAATTTGACTTATATGTTTTGAATTTTGTAAAATATACTTCATTTTTGAAACCGTAATATCAAATATAGCTTAGGGTGAATTTTTGGTAATTTTCTGAAAAACTTCAATTTTTGATGAATAGTGAAACCACTAAGTGGTACTTATAAAGACTGATTTTCCGTTTAAAGGAAATTTTTCCATAATTGTGTTTTGATTTTCAAAAATCCGACATACATGGTTGTCATTAAGAAGTAAAATGTGGTTCAATGAGATTAAAATAATTTTTTGGTGAATAGTAACTTATTAAGTTTTTAATCGCGATTAGAGGTAATTAGTGTAATTTAAGGTAAAAATGATATTATAAGAATGTGAAAACACCATGAAACTTGTCCTAAACCTATTGGGTGAGTCATGGACGACCAAGAAAAGCCATGGGCCAACTTGGGGACCCCATGGAGACACTTTGGTTGGGAAATGACCTAAATAACTTTTTATTTAATGTAAAAGTAAAAAATGACACAAACATGATATTTTTACTAAAACAATTTTTAAATGGGGTTATACAAGTCAGATTTTTGATTATAAATAGTAATTGAAAAGATAAAAAGATATCCAACATCATAGTATTTTTTTATAATTTTTAGACATTAAATAAATTAAAGTATTTATGATGTCATGATGATGCAGCGATAACCTCACTATTTGACGATTTAAATAAAATGGAAAGATAATGTAAAATCTATGAACTACAAATGTCAAAAACCAATTGGATGAGTGTATTTAGAACCCTTATCACCTTATCCACGAATTATACCAATGTGGGACCTTTTAAAACCGAAACACATTTTCAAATAAAGTAATATTTCTTTACTTTCCAAAAGTGCCCCTCCTCTCCTCTTATAAAAGGCCCCCACCTCTACCTCATTTCACACACTCCTCAAGCCTTTGGCTCGGCCAACCCCTGACCATTTACTCTCTACACATCCCTATCCTCATCCTAGAGTATTCCCATTGGGCATAATCCTTTCAAAGGAGGCCTTTAGGCTCAAATCAAAAGGAGTTACACTTTTAAAGGTAATTCATTCTCTCTTGTTCATTTGTTTCATTTTGCTTCTCCAACCCTCTAAACTATTTTTATTTACTTATTCTGTAACAAAACCAGTATCTTCAATATACTAGGATGTTGTTATAAGATTTATTCGAGTTACACTCTCACAAAACTACATCAAATGGTTAAAGAACATACGGTTTCCGTGGATGTTGAAATTCTGCCTCCCAAAACGATGATTGTTCAATACTCATTTAACACCTTCAAAGGTGGCCATTATGATGTCACTATTTTTATATATGATATATAATATGTTTATTTTTCTTTAAGATTCTGTATTTTTCATTTTGGGCATACCTTTATAGTTTCCATTATGGGTAAACACGATATCTTCAGTTAAGGAGGTGCGGACTACCGCCCCCTCAAAGTGATGTGATTCGTTAATGCCATATGTGGGACGTGTAAAGGATGGATTTAAAGTTATTTTGTATGATGTTATACTGGAATTATAATATACCTCTATATCATTATTATTTCTTTTCATTAAAGTATGAGATAGAAATGAATGTAGCGTTCATGCGTACGTACGGCTTACCGTCTCCATGAACGGTGCATTTCATTTCTTATCCCCAAATTTAATGTACTATTAAATGTACATGTATATAATGGATATATATAATTAATGATATATCTAAATGATGAATATAATTCTGGAATTAAAATATACATACCTCTCATTTAGTTTTAATTCCATTAATATGACAAAGAAATGAAAGTAGCGTTCATGCGTACGTACGGCTTACCGTCTCCATGAACGGTGCATTTCATTTCTTACCTCTAAATGATTATGTAATATTATAAATACATGTATATTCTGGATATATATGATACATATTATATCCAAATCGGGAATTTCATTCTGGATATAAAGAACCTTTGACCACACGAACAACATGTAAGTGTAAGAAGTCTATTTTTTACTTAAGAACCAAATACCGACAAAATGAACATTATTAACTTAAATGATTACATGATGTTCATAACATGGTATAAAAGAAATAATGAATTTGAAAAAGGTTCATAAGCAAGTATAGATTAACTCACGTTTATTATTCAGGAGATTAAAGAACGGTCGGGT
The DNA here is from genome assembly GCA_963277665.1 of Viscum album. Taxonomy (NCBI): domain Eukaryota; kingdom Viridiplantae; phylum Streptophyta; class Magnoliopsida; order Santalales; family Viscaceae; genus Viscum; species Viscum album. The sequence continues at coordinate 629,858,668 of OY728138.1, read as the reverse complement.
CAAGTCGGATACGAGGTAAGGGACTTCGTCTCAATCTCCTTTCATTGAGGCATTTTTCATTTTATACACAACTTTCTTTTATACGGTGTATAAATCCCTTTGACTTTTACTTTTATACAAAAGGAATATTTTTCTACGAAGCGTTTTACTAAACGACAAAAAGGAATGTTTTTTTAACGTACGCGGTGACAACGACCTTTTCCGCCGCCGCGACTATTATTTGGTCTTTGGCTTTCTCAACAAGACGTAATGTTTTTAGAATAAAATAAATACCATATACTCTGTTATGTATTTTGGTATTGAAAATGGTTTTGAAAAAGGATTATATTATGTCAATATATTTATGATATATTGTGATTGAAATGTGGAAATGTTATCATTCCTTTATATTGGTTTTATGTTTTATGATTTTATACTGGTACTTGGACATTTTAACGGGTGGTTACGTTATAAACCATATGACGGGTGGTGCCGTGAATACCAGGACGGGTGGTTACATTATAACCTCCAATGCATTGGGTATGGAAGTCGGCCGTATGGCTATTCCATTAAGTATGTATGGAAATTGGCCGTATGGCTATTCCATTAAGTGATATGTGTGGAAGTCGACCGTATGGTTATTCCACTTAAGTATGTTTATGTCCCAAGTTACCTTTATATATGTTATGTGTTCTTTTTATTGATTTTATGGTAATCCTTTGGTTACAAAAAGGTAAGTAATGATACTTTATTTAGTGAAGAGTTTTTACTACTTCATGAAGGTGAAGGTATTACTTTGATAGAGTATATATGGTTTATTTGATGTTTGAAAAACTAACAGTTTTCATTCTTTCTGTATCCCTTACTGAGCTTTTTATGCTCACCCAAAGTTTTTTTTGAAATGTTTTCACAGGACATAATGTGGAATAAGGTCAAGGATGGGATCAAGGGAATGTCATGCTATATAAAACATGGAAATAGACATTTTTATTTCAAGAATTTTTATTATTATGGAAACTTAGTATAAGTGACTACTTTGTAATCTTTTGAGATGTAATAGTTATGTTCTAATTCTCTAAAACTCTAAACCTGAAAAGATCCTCAACGTGAATTATTCTTTTAATTCAATATTAAGTAAGGTTTAAGGATGGGGCCTTATAGTTGGTATCAAAGGTCGGTTTAGACAACTTTAGGAGTTTGAAAAGTGTTAAATGATAATATGATTGAAATGATATAGAATTTACGGATTACCATGTTGCTTCGCCTAAGATATTTCTGTGTTCAGAATGGTTTTCCGCAGAGGAAACAAAGAAGCTATGTTGGGACGATATCAAGAGGAAGATAACCTTCCAAATCAGCAACCTGAGATGGTTGGAATCGGAACTGAACAGTTTGTTGCAGTGATGGAACAGTTGACTCAGGCTATAAATGGTGTTGGTATCCATGCACGAGATCAGCCAGATCAACCGCAGAGGAACATGTCAGTGGTGGAACATTTCATGAGGCAACATCCCCCATCATTAAGAGGATCATCTGACCCTGTGCAAGCTGAAGGGTGGATTAAAGCACTGGAGAAGATTTTTGATGTCATGGGGTGTTCAGAACATCAAATGGTTAGTCTTGCTGTTTACCGTTTTGAAGGTGAAGCTGATCAGTGGTGGTCGATGGTGAAAAATATAAGGGATAGTGATGAGATTGAGGATCTTCACTGGGACGAATTCAAAGGTATGTTTCTTGGGAAATATTTTCCTAAGGTGGTTCGTCTTAGGATGGAAAAACAGTTCCTAGAATTGAGGCAGGAGGATGATTCAGTGGCTGCTTATGAAGAAAAGTTCACTCGATTGGCAAGGTATGCTCCAAATTTTATCCGAGACCTTGATAAAAAAATCAATCATTTTTTCTCAGGATTAAAGCCAAAATATCGAAGGGCATTAGCTTCTCGTGAGTTTAAAAGTTATGAAAAGCTTGTTCGATGTGCTGAGAAGGTGGAAATGGAGTTTGCTGATGACCAAGTGTTCTATAACAACCAGCAGAAGAAGAGACCGAGGTGGCAGGAGAAAGGTAAGAATTCTTCAAAAAGTCTGATGGTAAGAGAACTAAGTTTCCAGTTTGTGATAAATGTGGCAAAAGGCATACTGGGGAATGTCTTCTGAATTCTGGAAAGTGCTACCGATGTGGTAAGATGGGACATAAGGCTCGTGATTGCACTGAAAAGGATCAAGGTGAAGGTAAGAACAAATTTGAATTACAGTTAGTGAAATGTTATAAGTGCAATGAGATGGGTCACTATGAAAATGAGTGTCCGGCAAAGAGCTTGAGTGATGGGAAGTAGTTAGACTACAAGCAGAAAGGGGTGGTTAAATACTTTGCAACAACTTCAGCAGATGTTGGGCCATCGAATGAAGTGGTATCAGCTCCAGGGAGCTCAGTATTTTTCAAAGATTGACTTGAGGTCGGGGTACCATCAGTTGAAAGTAAAATAAGAAGACGTTCTGAAGACTGCGTTCCGTACTAGATATGGCCATTATGAATTTGTAGTTATGCCTTTTGGGTTAACCAATGCACCTGCTGTATTCATGGACCTTATGAATAAAATTTTCCATGAGTTCTTGGATAAGTTTGTGTTTGTGTTTTGAGGTTTGGGAAGAGGTTATGTGTGCCTTGTGATTCACAATTGAAGAATGAGTTGTTATGTGAGGCTCATAGTTCCCCATCTTAAGTTCATCCTGGCAGTACTAAGATGTACAGAGATCTGCGGGAGTATTACTGGTGGGATGGAATGAAAAGAGACATTGCTGATTTTATTGTGAAGTGTTTGACATGTCAACAGGTTAAAGAAGAGCGGCAGTTTCCGAAAGAGATGCTTCAGCCTTTACCAGTGCCAGAGTGGAAATGGGAGAATATATCCTTGGACTTTGTTGTTGGATTACCGAAGACATCTCGAGGTAAAAATGAAATCCGGGTTATTGTTGATCGCTTGACCAAATCTGCTCATTTCCTTGCTATACGAGATACTTTCTCTCTTGATCAACTTTCCCGTTTGTATCTTAAAAAGATAGTCAGGTTACATGGAGTTCCTCTCTCCATTGTATCGGATCGTGATCCCAGGTTTACTTCTAACTTTTGGAAAGGCCTTCAGAAGTCGTTGGGTACTGAATTAAATTTTAGTACAGCTTTTCATCCTCAATCAGATGGGTAGTCAGAACGAACAATCCGGACATTGGAGGATATGCTACGAGCTTGTTCTATGGATTATCAGGGAATTTGGGACCAACATCTTTCTTTGGTTGAGTTTTCTTATAATAACAGTTTTCATTCCAGTATACAGATGGCACCATTTGAGGCATTATATGGGAAGCGGTGTCGAACTCCAGCATTTTGGAATGAAGTGGGTGAAAGGAAGCTGATGGGACTAGAATTGGTAGAAGAGATGGCAGAAAAAGTTCAGTTGATTCATAAGCACATAAGAACGGCTCAGAGCAGGCAGAAGAGTTATGCGGATAACCGGAGGAAGGATCTATCTTTTGAGGTAGGTGATCATGTTTTTCTCAAGGTTTCTCCTTGGAAAAGTGTGATGAGATTTGGTAAGAAAGGAAAGCTGAGTCCAAGGTTTATTGGACCATATGAAATTCTGGAGAGAGTTGGATCAGTTGCATACCGGGTGGCTTTACCTCCGAGTTTATCTTAGGTACAAAATTTTTTTCACGTTTCGTTGTTGAGAAAGTATATGCCAGATCCATCTCATGTTTTGAGCCCAGAGGTAGTTCAGCTGGAAGAGAACCTATCTTATGAGCAACAAACGGTCCAGATTCTTGACCACAGGGAGCAAGTGTTACGGAATAAGGTGATTCACCAGGTAAAGGTTTTGTGGAAAAACCACATGATTGAAGAGGCAACATGGGAATCTGAAAATGCTATGAGGGATAAATACCCCCACTTATTTTGATAAGTGAATAAAATTGCGAGGACGCAATTCCCAAAAGAGGGGAAGGATGTAACATCCCAGGTAAATAAAGAATAAAGAATTTTCATATTTATTAATATTTACGAATTAAATATTAATTTTAATTAAAAGGGGTTTCTACGTTCGATAGCGTACTCGGTACACAACGATGAGTTTTTTTGAAAACTTATGTTCCACACAAGTAATAAAATATTATTATTTTAAATGTTAGTTAACGAGTAGCCGTTGTACTGGCAGGAATGGATAGAAATAACTAGAATATGATTATATATGTTTTTAAATGTTTTTACATTTACCCAATAAAAGATAATGGCTTAAAATATGGAAAGAGTTCAATTTTAGGCATTTATACCCTAATTTTCACGAAAGGTCCACTTATCACCTTTTAACGGAAAACCATCATTAAATATAGTTTTGATCGATCTTATAAATTCTATTGGACCAAATATAACTCTTCTTTAGAATCGGGACATCAAATTTTACTTTGTGTAAATTTTTGGTACCTTTCTGATAAAGTTCATTTTTTTAATGAATAGTGTAAAATGTTGTATTTTAATTCAAAACCTCTTTTTAATCTAATTTATTTATATGATTAGATTATCTTTTGAATTGGTTTTAAATTGAAATTAGAAAATATTTTTACCATTAAATCCAATAGTGGTCGTTGGAATGAATTTCACTTTGAAATTGGACTCAAACTAGTGTCAATCTTTTGATACTTATTGTTTCATAAAAACACGCTATTTGCTCTGACAGCGGGAATTAATTATTAAACTAATTAATTTGACTTATATGTTTTGAATTTTGTACAATAGAATTCATATTTGAAATCTTAATATCAAATATAGCTTAGGGTGATTTTTTGGTAATTTTCTGAAAAACTTCAATTTTTGATGAATAGTGAAACCACTAAGTGGTACTTATAAAGACTGATTTTCCGTTTAAAGGAAATTTTTCCATAATTGTGTTTTGATTTTCAAAAATCTGAAATACATGGTTGTCATTAAGAAGTAAAATTTGGTTCAATGAGATTAAAATAAATTTTTGGTGAATAGTAACTTATTAAGTTTTTAATCGCGATTATAGGTAATTAGTGTAATTTAAGGTAAAAATGATATTATAAGAATGTGAAAACACCATGAAACTTGTCCTACACATATTTGGTGAGTCATGGACAACCGAGACAAGCCATGGGCAAACTTGGGGACCCCATGGAGACACTTTGGTTGGGAAATGACATAAATAACTTTTTATTTAATGTAAAAGTAAAAATGACACAAACATGATATGTTTTACTAAAACAATTTTTAAATGGGGTTATACAAGTCAGATTTTTGATTATAAATATTCATTGGAAAGCTAAAAAGATATCCTACATCATAGTATTTTTTTTCTAATTTTTAGACATTATATAAATTAAAATATTTATGATGTCATGATGATGCAGTGATAACCTCATTATTTGACGATTTAAATAAAATGGAAAGATAATGTAAAATCTATGAACTACAAATGTCCAAAACCAATTGGATGAGTGTATTTAGAACCCTTATCACCTTATCCACGAATTATACCAATGTGGGTCCTTTTAAAACCGAAACACATTTTCAAATAAAGTAATATTTCTTTACTTTCCAAAAGTGCCCCTCCTCTCCTCTTATAAAAGGCCCCCACCTCTACCTCATTTCACACACTCCTCAAGCCTTTGGCTCGGCCAACCACTGCCCATTTACTCTCTCCACATCCCTCTCCTCATCCTAGAGTATTCCCTTTGGGCAGAATCCTTTCAAAGGAAGCCTTTAGGCTCAAATCAAAAGGAGGTACACTTTTAAAGGTAATTCATTCTCTCTTGTTCATTTGTTTTATTTTGCTTCTCCAACCCTCTAAACTCTTTTTATTTACTTCTTTTGTAACAACACCAGTATCTTCAATATACTAGGATGTTGTTATAAGATTTATTCGAGTTACACTCTCACAAAACTACATCAAATGGTTAAAGAACATACGGTTTCCGTGGATGGCGAAATTCTGCCTCCCGAAACGATGATTGTTCAATACTCATTTAACACCTTCAAAGGTGGCCATTATGATGTCACTATTTTTATATATGATATATAATATGTTTATTTTTCTTTAAGCTTCTGTATTTTTCATTTTGGGCATACCTTTATAGTTTCCATTATGGGTAAACACGATATCTTCAGTTAAGGAGGTGCGGACTACCGCCCCCTCAAAGTGATGTGATTCGTTAATGCCATATGTGGGACGTTGTTTCCACACGGATTCCGGGGATGACCTCCTGGACCGGAGATTCAAACGTTCCGATCGGTTTCTAGTGGGTTTGTTCGTAGAACCGGAAACATCCAATGATTCCACATCCGTTTGGACCTACTTTCCAAAGGCAGGCGCTCATTAGCTTGTGGACTGATGAGGCTTAGGAATTTGCATTGGTCGAGAGGATGGGAGGTCGGACTCATCACACCTTTTTGAGGGGAATTATTGTCTACTCCGGGACTCTCTTTACAGATTTAAGTTATGTTCGTGAATCCTTATTATATTACCAAGTATAAAATGAGCTTTCCTTTAGTTTTAACAATCAATGATTAAATATGCAAGAAATTTAGAGAATCTTTTATATGTATTCGAGGTTCTTCATCAATAGAGAATCATCCATATCTGTTTAGAGATTCTTGGTTAATGGTATCCTTCAAAACATTTATATAAAAGTCTCTTGGTCATTATGATGACCAGGCTGGTTTTAAAGACACTCAGTGGGGCACTTGAAGTTTATCGTCATTCAGAAGGACATAGATTATTTCAAAGTTGGGATCGAACCCATAAATGGGCTACCTACGTATCCTTTGTTTTGGAAAAGGAATCAGAACCCACGTAGTTCGAGGAATGGGGTATGATGTTTATGATTGATGGCTCAAAGATGAATGTCATAATTACTTTTACACTCTAAGCTCACGTGAGTCATGCTCGGTGTGAGAAACAAGAGGTATTGGTAAAATTTAGACAATTGTGCCATGAAAGATGCAATCATAAGAATTTGTTTGGGGCTTATGTATGGATGACTGCCCAGATAGATGAAGGTTTAGGATTTACTTTTAGGGAGAAAATCCAGGAACAGGGTCCATAAAGGTATATGTGCTTTATGGAGATTTTAATACTCTAATCTTGGGGCTTACTCCTAAGGAGGATGCCCAAGTTAGGAGGGTACTTATGACTGGGGCTTATTCCTGAGAAGGAAGCCCAGGTTAAGGATTAAGGCTTGGGGCTTACTCCTAAGGAGGATGCCCAAGGTTTATGACTGGGACTTATTCATGAGAAGGAAGCCCAGGTTAGGGGACTTGGGACTTACTCCTAAAAAGGAAGCCCAAGGTTATGACTGAGTCTTATTCCTGAAAAGGAGACCCAGGTTAGGGATTAAGGGTTGGGGCTTGCTCCTGAAGAGGATGCCCATATTTGAGGTTGGGGCTTATTCTTAAGAAAGATGCCCAAAATTAGAGGACTTGATTGGGGCTTACTCCTAAGGAGGATGCCCAAGGTTTATGACTGGGACTTATTCCTGAGAAGGAAGCCCAGGTTAGGGGACTTGGGACTTACTCCTAAAAAGGAAGCCCAAGGTTATGACTGGGACTTACTCCTAAAAGAAGGAGGCCCAGGTTAAGGATTCTCTCATCTTTAAAGGATGAGGTTGAATGAATGAACTTTCAATCTTTGGTGACATAAAGATGTTTAAATCACTAGGTTTTGAGAGATATTTTACAGAATTCCTTTCAGACAAGGATGTCAAATCAAGAAATCATGCCATAAATGGCTTTGAAGAGTATCTTGAAGACTGAATCTTGAATAGGAAAGGTGAAATGGCTTAAGAGGGGTAAAATGGGCAAGATGGGCACCCCAAAAAGATAGGGGCGCGCAAGTCTTGAAAGGCGCGCAAGTCCTGCGGCGGCGCGCAAGTATTGGTCGCGCAAGTATACTTGCACGACATATGGGGTACTTGCGCGATTTTCAACCAGCATGGAAATGCTTGAGCGACTCTTTAGAAAACCCTTTAAAATCCTCTTGAGGTTCTTCCAGAGAAGGGACGCGCAAGTTATATTGAAGGAATTAAGTCGGCGCGCAAGTGTTTGATAAGTTTCAACACTTGGGCCTTCCTTCTTCTCTTTAGATCTTCCATTCTAGGTAAGAAATTACCTTAGAAGTGTTATGGAAGCTTTAAGAAGAGACTTGGGCGTCGGGAGCTTTAATCCGAGTTTCTGGAAAAAGATCCTCTTCAATGGGGGGCCCACAGGGTCTATTTATAGGCAAAAGAAGACCCCGGGCGGTTACTGGGCGGTTACCACATATGTCGCGCAAGTCCCTTGCACGACCATGAGGAGTCGCGCAAGTGTTGAGGCGGCGCGCAAGTGTACTTGCGCGACCAAGAGGGAACTTGCGCGACCTATGGGCAATGTTCTCCTTTTTCATCCCTTTGTCGATTTTTGATGTTTCTTCAAAGGATTAATCACTTTGAGCTCAGATATTCCCTTTTCCGATCTTTAGATTCTGTGACGAAAGGAGCGTCAACAAAAGTCCCCCCTCAGAGTTGGATCCGGAAAGAAATGAGGATTTGACTCTGAGGAAATCGAACCCCTCCAAAGGAAAAGGGAGGCGCGCAAGTCTTCAGTGCGCAGAGGGAGGCGCGCAAGTCTTCGTCGCGCAGGCCTTAAACCCTCTGGGTACGGCGCGCAGGTAGGCTTCCTGGCCTATAAATACACGGCCTCACCTCCGTACAAGTATCCGGATTTCCGGACTTCATACCTTCTCGAGCTCTCGCCGCGCAGGTCACCTAAGCCGCACAAGTCTGCTCTGTTTTCCTTAATGTCGCGCTCCTGTAAAGGTATTCGTACTTGCGCGGTTTATACTTGCGCGGCGAAAACTAGCGCGGCACGTGAATACTTGCGCGCCATTTTGTAGACTTGCGCGCCTTAATGCCTTAGCCATTTTTTCAAATTTCTTCACAAAATTTATGAAAAATAAACCCATTTAAGAGTTAGTTTATTCATCTTTTGTGCAGATTCAGTGGTTCCCAAGGGAATTGGAACGACTTATGAACTGGCTAGCAAGCGGATTGATGACATGATGAACATCATTGGCCATGATTATTATGACATCTGCGACAGCACTCTTCCAGATTTGGCTAAGTACTTGAAGAAATATCATCTTAATTTCCCACAGAGCATCTACCTGTCTCTATGTGGTCATGGTCACTTGCAAGGAGTCAATGTTCCAAATGCAAACAACTATACACCTGAAATGCAGCTGTGCTGCTACTCATTCATTTCGGTTATGCTGTGCATTAAGAGCAACAACAATGGTGTGAACTTTCGAATTCTCCTTGCATGCCATTTCCTTGCAGATATGAAAATGGCAAACCCATGGGCTGAAATGTTTTCCACTACCGGTTGGTGGAGAGAAGACAAACATGGTATTAGAGAAATATCTGAAAAGAGTACTCTCTCCAAATGGCTCTTTACTTCCAATTCTCCATTCTCAAATCCATGTATCTATCTTCCAAGTCTCTTGGACAGAAACAGAGTCACTGTTTGATCAGCAGAAAATTTTCTCAAACCGCACTCAAGAACATCCTTTTACAATTGTTCCATGAAGAGCTGGTATCACTGCATCTCCTTTTTGTTTCCAGTTGAATGAATGAATTCCAGGTGGTTGCTGATGAAGCTCGGGATGCCGTAAATCAAATGAAGTGTTATGTTGAAAGCCTCTTGTAATTCTTGAAAAAGAGAAGAGACTCCAATCTGTGGATGTCCTTCTAACTCTTGTGTATCAATGAAAAACACTTTCGTCTCCAATCATTTGTACCTGCATTCTTTCATTACCTGCTTCAAATTTACATAAGCCAATGGGCCTAGTAAGCATAGTTTGATTTTTACTAGGATTATTACAAATAACCCTACAAACTTTGAATCTTTTAATTGCTCAATATTACCTAAATCATACAAAAAAATGTATATTTAGTGAGCTGGAACTTGACTTTTATTCAGAGTTCCTTTGTCTTTTGTGTGGGCAGTTTAAAGTCATGCATGCCGGACATAAAGGGGCTAATGTTTAAGGTCGAAATAGCTTTGACCGAAAATGGATTAAAATGGATTCAATTCCTTGACAATTTATCTGAAAACATATTTACCATACTCAAGTATGAGGGAAAAAATGTAAACTATGGCTTAAGAATATTTGAATCTGAGGAATGATATGAAAAAAGAGCTAAAAGGTATTAGAAGAAGTAGTTTCCAAGAATGAAGTTACTATTATTTAACAAAACCCGTTAGGGGGTTGGAATATGCAGGGCCACCTATGGTCATTGGCTGCATAGTCAAATAAAATAGCATCTTTTGGCTGACAAGTCTGTTATGTGGACTGTTTATGCAAGGCCACCAATGGGCACGTGCTGCATAGTCAGGCAAAAGAACTCCCAGAAATTTACTTTCCTAGTGCTAAAAGCCAGTGAAAGTTTATGGAGATTCAAATTTTCTAAAGCATAGAGTTTGTTGTATGGAAAGAGGTACTTGAATATGGAGAAGATATTTCCAAACAAGAATATCGAAGAACTGGATGAATATCACTCCTACGAAGGTCTGACCCAAACGTAGGGAAGAAGAATAAACCATAGACTTGAATACATTCAGATCATGAAAAATGATATGGGACAAATACGTTAAGGATGGCTATTTTTGCATATCCCTATATACTGTCGTTTAAGACAAATAAGGACAAAAGAGGCATTCTTCCCAAGAATGAAGTTACTATTATTTAACAAACCCGTTAGGGGGTTGAAAACATGCAGGGCCACCTATGGGCATTGGATGCATGGTCAAATAAATAGCATCTCTTGGCTGACAAGTCTTTTATGTGGACTGTTTATGCAAGGCCACCTATGGGCACGTGCTGCATAGTCAGGCAAAAGAATTCTCAGAAGTTTGACATTTTTGTGACTAGAAGTCATGAAAAGGGTTATGAAGATCTGAAAATATTTAAGGTTAGGATTATAATACATAAAGATGGGTATTGTCTAATGTATGTAGAGATACATAGGTCAATGATAACCATAATCATGTTGTGGCTGGGTCCTGAATTGAAATTTTGGACTTCACTACGTATCTCATAAGAATGAGAATCAAGCCATACGTAGTTCTTGAAATGTAGTTTAACGTCGTGCAAGACGAAAGTATGAGTGATCTTAGTTTAGGGTCATAGAATTCGGACCATAATAATGAATACACAGTGTGTGTTTTCATGAGGACTTTTCAGCCAAGGGACTGAAAGTGAAATTTGGGGTTAGGCCCAAAAGACTTGGGACTGGATTCGAGGGACACTCGAATGTTCCTACGTATCCCATAAGGATGGGAATCAAGTCCACGTAGTTCTAGAACTACCCTTTGTACAAATTTGGTTCGTACATGTGAAGGGTGAAAGGGGATTTTAATGCAATGAAGGTTTAACCTAAGATAAAAAGTCCAGGCATTACCATGTATGCACGTAAAAAATGAAAACCATGATTGAAAAATCAATGTCAATAATAGTTCTCTTTCAAATGAGGAAATCAAAGAATATTGTAGTTTATTGTCATACCGGACAGAAGTGTTGTATAGTTTAACGTCATATAACAAGGACGAAAGTTAATCAATGTAAAGATATTGATTCCAAGGACGGTTTCACAAATCATCATCATATGAGATGGTGGTGAAACGATGTGAAGAGATTGTTCTTTGGATTTGAACCTTGGGAGGTTGCCTACATACCCAGCCCGGAGGGCAAGGATCAAAGTCTGTGTAGTTCAATTAAAGAATGAATTAATGATCAAGTTGTTCTTGGGGACAACGATCTAATTAAAATGTTGTTGGGACTTACACATGGTTAGCGGCCCAAAGGGAGTGTTATGGTTGATGTTCGCTCTAAGCTCACGTGAATCATACTCGGTGTGAGAAACAAGAGGTAATAACAACCTTAACGATGCACAGTTTAATGTCATGTAGGACATATCAAGGACTTTCTGTACAGTTTAGCGTCATGTAGTTAGGACGATGGGGACAATACAGTTTAACGTCATATTGGACGAAAGGGGGATTGTGCAGTTTTAATGTCATGCTGGACTTTTGATGATTATATAGTTTAACGTCTTTCCGGACGTGAGGGACTTTTATACAGTTTAGCGTCATGTAGTTAGGACGTCACAGTTTAACGTCTTGCTGGACATAAGGGATTTGCAAATAGTTTATGGTCATATACATGGACCAGGGATGATGCAGTTTAAGGTCATGCTGGACGGTTTAGAGAACTTTTTCACAGTTTAATGTCGTGTGGGACGAAGTTGCAGTTTAAGGTCATACTGGACCATTACTGTACAGTTTAAAGTCATGTAGCTAGGACTAACTGGTGTTGTACAGTTTAAAGTCATGTAACTAGGACTAAGGTGAATAAATATGAGGATATCAGTTCTGGGGACTTTTTTACAGTTTAATGTCATGCTTGACGAATTAGTAACCAATGTGACAGTTTAACGTCATATTGGACGATAAGGGAACTGACACAGTTTAACGTCATGCTGGACGATGAAAGTGCCACACAGTTTAATGTCATGTTGCTAGGACACAATATAGTTTAATGTCATCTCGGACAAAATACAGTTTAGTGTCATGTAGGACAATAAGGGACTTAACACAGTTTAACGTCATGCTGGACGATAGAAGTGTCACACAGTTTAATGTCATGTTGCTAGGACACAATATAGTTTAATGTCATCTCGGGCAAAATATAGTTTAATGTCATCTCGGACAAAATATAGGAACTTCTATACAGTTTATTGTCATGTAGGACAAAATCAGGGACTATGCAGTTTAAAGTCTTGCAGTTAGGACTATTGGTGCTGCACAGTTTAGTGTCATGTTGCAGGGACATAAGTGCGAATAGTTTAAGGTCATATGCATGGACCATACAGTTTATCGTCATGCTGGACGTAGTTGTAGTTTAAGGTCATACTGGACCATAGTGCGAATAGTTTAAGGTCATATGCACGGACCGTACAGTTTATCGTCATGCTGGACGTGATTGTAGTTTAAGGTCATACTAGACCATTACTGTATGACCCAAATGTAAGAGTCTTGATTCTGGGAACAATATTTTGTGTTTATACAAAATACTTCTTCAGAAATCTGGCATTAGTTGGTGTCGTGATGTGTTCTCCATCCATTGAGATTAGAGAATACGCTCCATTGGAGTAGACCTTATGTATTGAATAAGGTCCTTCCCATTTTGGTTCAAGCTTGGGAGGTTTCTTTCCTGGTATCATTGGTGCTTTAAGAACCAATACCAATTCTCCCTGAATGAATGAACGAAGACGAACTTTTTTGTTAAAAGCTCGTGCTATCCGATTCTGATAGATTTCCAAGTGGTGCAAAGTGCACAATCTCTTCTCATCTAACTGTTCCAATTCATTCAAACGCTTTTGGGATTGCTCATCTGTCGATAACTGATCACAAATGGCTATTCTGAGTGAGGGCAATTGAACTTCAATTGGAAAGACTGCTTCTGTTCCATATACCAATGAATATGGAGTAGACCGCGTTGCATTGCGAGTGGTAGTCCGATAAGCCCATAAAGCATGAAAGAGTTTATCAGGCCATGACCTCTTATCTTTATCTACCATCTTTTGCAGTATATTTGAAAGAGTCTTGTTGAAGGCCTCTATATGGCCATTAGCCGCTGCATGATATCGAGATGAATGGTTGGACTTAATGTTGTATTCTTGATACAATTTCTTTACCTCAGAAGAACAGAAGTTGGTGCCGTTGTCCGTCAATATGGTATGAGGGACACCAAATCTAGTAATGATGTTAGACTTGATGAAGCTAACAATGCATTTAGAACTGACTTCTTTGAGAGGTACTGCCTCTGCCCATTTGGAAAAGAAATCAGTAGCAGTAAGAATGTACTTAAACTGCTTGGCCGTAGCTGAAGGGTAAGGTCCCACCACATCCATTCCCCATGTGGAAAATGGCCATGAGTATTTAGCTGTATGAAGCAACTCTGGAGGTTGATGAATGAAGTTGGCATATATTTGGCATGAATGACACTTCTTTGTGAAATTAACACAATCTTGTATCATTGAGGGCCAGAAGTATCCAAGCCTGCGAATTTGATCAGACAATATTTGTCCAGACTGGTGGGCACCACAGACTCCTGCATGCACTTCTTTTATGACAGCCATTGTCTCTTCACCATCAATACATCTGAAGAGAACTCCATCAAAACCACGTTTGTAGAGAATTTTCTTGAGGTGGTTTGGACCATCATAAAGAGTAAAATTGACCACACGTCGCCGAATTTGTTCTTTCTCGGCTCTATCAGGTGGAAGTGTTCCATTTTGAAGGTACTCCCTGATAGGTGACATCCATCCTGTAGTATGACCATACGGTTCAGGAATGGGACTAATTTCATTAATTTCCTCTGTTCTGACTTGAACATAAGGTGAAATTGCATGACGGTGGGCAATACCAATGGTTGTCTCGTCCCGATTTGGATCTGCTAAAGCTGTGGCTATATTAGCCAGTGCATCAGCTTGAGCATTTTGTGATCTTGGGACATAAGAAAATGTCGGTTCTGAAGGGAATTCCGACATTAACTCTCTGACGTAATCATACAAAGGGATTAATTCTTCTTTTCTGATGGTATAATCCCCATTGACTTGTTTGATTACCAGGTCTGAATCACCTTTTACTTTTAAGTGATTCACTTGCGCTTGAAGTGCTAACTCCAAGCCTGTAATGAGAGCTTGGTATTCCGCTTCATTATTGGTACCACCTTCCCATAACAAAAAGGAATAAGGTAACACTGCCTTATCTGGAGAAATGAGCACAATTCCTAAAGCAACTTTGTTGAATTTAGGATTTTCCATTTTCTTCCCTGTTGGACTTCTAGAAGCACCATCAAAATACATTTCCCATGTTTGAGGACTCTCTTGGATAGAAAAAGCTTCCTCATCAGGGAGTTCGATATCTGAATACGTGTCTTCCACTAAAGGGTGTTCAGCCAGGAAATCAGCCAGAGCTTGGCCCTTAATTGCCTTTTGAGACACATACTGGATGTCGAACTGCTGTAGAATAACCGCCCACCTTGCCAGACGTCCTGTAAGCATTGGACGACTAAGGATGAATTTGAGTGGATTATTATGAGATACCAATTGGACCTCGTGATGTTGCAGGTAGTGTCTCAGCTTCTGAACTGCAAAGATTAATACTAGGCAGCACTTTTCAATACTCGATTACCGGGTTTCTGCTTCAAGCATAGTTCTACTGAGATAGTAGAGACTATTTTCATTCCCAGCATCATTCTTTTGAGCGAGAAAGGCACCCAATGATCGCTCTAAAGCTGTCACATAGAGGATAAGAGGCCTACCCTCAACAGGTGGCATGAGTATTGGTGGACTCAAGAGGTATTTCTTGAGAACATCAAATGCTTCTTGAAATTCTTTAGTCCACTGGTAAGTGACTCCTTTCTTCAATAATTTGGTAAAGGGTAAACTTTTGCCTGCCAAATTGGCGATGAAACGCCGAATATAGGCTAAGTGTCCTTGAAGTCCTCTTAATTCTTTCAAATTCTGAGGAGGTGACATACCAAGGATTGATTTGGTTTTCTCAGGATCGACTTCAATACCACGATGGCGTACAACAAAGCCGAGGAATTTTCCTGAGGTTACCCCAAAAGCACATTTTAAGGGGTTCATCTTCAAATTATGTTGTCGAAGCTTGCGGAATATGACTTCCAAATCATCCAAGTGATCAAAACATTGTTTGGATTTAACCACCAAATCATCTACATAGCATTCAACAAATTTCCCTAGAAAAGGTTTGAAGATACGATGCATGGCGCGTTGATATGTTGCACCTGCATTTTTTAAACCAAAGGGCATCACCCGGTAACAAAACACACCTTGAGGAGCTCTGAAGGCTGTATATTCCTCATCTTCTGGGGCCATTCGGATCTGATTATATCCAGAATATCCATCCATGAAAGAAAGTACTTCATAGCCAGCCGTTGCATCAATTAAGAGTTCTGTAATCGGAACTGGAAAATCATCTTTGGGACAATACCGATTAAGATCTCTGAAATCGATGCAAACCCTAATTTGTCCGTTCTTCTTCTTTACAGGGACAATATTAGCCAACCACTTGGGATATTGAACTTCTTTGACGAAGTTAGCTTTGATAAGCTTATCCAATTCAGCCTCAATTTTGGAAGCATAGGTTGGGTGTGTTCTTCTCGCGGCTTGCTTGAATCCTCGATGTTCTTTTGGCAAACCCAAATGATGGGTGGCAACATCAGGATCAAGGCCAGGCATCTCTGTATAATTCCAAGCAAAAATATCTTTATTTTGCTTTAGAAAAGAAATATACATCTCTTGTTCTTCAAGGTTCATGGACGCACTAATTAAAGTGGGGCGTGGATCTTTCTCTGTACCCAGATTTACTTCTCTGAGTTCATCCACAGTGGTAGAGATACCCTCTTCAAATGCTGGAGGAGCATCTCTAAGATCTTCCTCTTCCTCTTCATCATGTGTTATTTCTTCCGTTTCTACTTGCAAAGTAGATGAAAAAACGAAATTCTCATGATCATAAGAGATGTCAAAATTTTCACATTTTGAAGAAGAAGCTTCCATTTCCGACCCTATTGATGATAAAGGGTCTTCTTTGGGAATCAAAGAGGAGATGATGGATTGAGAATCAACATCAATATTCACCTCTGGTGTCGCTATAACTTCTTCTGGCCTGATTAGCGAAGTATAGACTTGTTGGATTTCAGCAGACGAAATGAAAACGTCACCACTTATGCTTTCATCACTGCTGGGCAAGTTACCAATTTCTCCCATGTTGTCTGGCTCGATTGCCGTAATTGACATTATGGATCTTTCCATAAGAGTATTTTGATTTGGGCCTATTTTGTCAATTTGACTGATAGGTAACACATAATCTGTACTCACATGTGAAAATGTATTTATTGGAATTTTTTCCAAACCATATGGAGCATTAACTTTGGTAATTTCCTTCATTGTAGATTTTTCTCTTCCCTTCATGTGATAAAATTCTGCCTCAATGTATTGAGACTCACATGTCTTGAACGGGGCCTTATCACCATACAATGTTCCAACTTGACCATCGAAACAGTATTTGAGACATTGATGGTATGACGATGGAATAGCTGCATGCTGATGTAGCCAGGGTCTTCCAAGCAAGATATTGAAAGCTGAGTCTTGATCAACAATCATGAAATCCGAATTGGAAACAAGATCTCCAAACTGAGTTCTGAGTGTAACTTCTCCCAGTGGTTCTTGTTCATTTTTTTCATATCCTTGCAACATCATGGTAGAAGGAGATAAATCAGATTCCGTGAGGCCCAATCGACGAAGTGTACGAATGGGCATGAGGTTGACTCCTGAACCATTGTCAATAAAAGCTCTTCGAACATCTATACCATTGACTTTGCCAGATAAGTACAAAGGTTTTATGTGCCCATGCACAACATCATCTTCATCTTTATCAGTAAAAGATATTACTGCATGACATTCTGCAGGATTATTCTCTACGTGATAAATTTCAGCTGCAGCAATTTCAGCTTCAAATTCCTGAGGACTTGACAAAGCTTCGATGAGTGCTTCCCAAAGATATCTTGATAGATTCAAAGCATCCAAAATTGATAATTTGGCTGGTACTTGGGCCAAGTGTTTCAATATATCATACTTTTTATCTAGAGGCCTGCGTTTCCCAATAGGAATATGCGGTTTAGCAGGTACCTTGGAAGCAGATGCTTTGGAAGCTGATGCATCTTGTATTGAAGTTGGCAACATCTTTGGTTTTGGAAAATTAGACTGATTAGATCCATTTACTTGCTGAGATAAAGAAGATGGAACCTTTAATCGGTCTTCCAAAATAACTGTGCCGAAGCTGAGTTGGCCATTGGCAGAAGAACTTGCTTGTTCATTTTGAGCTCGCTGAAGGGCTCTACCACGAGTTTCTGCTGCATATACAGTGCTAGCAGGGGTAGAATTAGAGTAGTGGCTTCGGAAAGATCCATGTCTTCCCCTATATCCTGAACCTCTAGAACCTCTTCGGATTCCCTTATTTGATACAGGGAATTCAGGCTCATCAAGACTGGAATATGGATCTGTTAATTGAATCATATTAACAGAACCAAAGATCAATTCTTCGTCTGATAAAGACTCTGCCTGGTTGGCCCGTTTAGGCTGTGCCGTTTGGTGGGACGATGCCCTTTGCTTTGAAGTAGATGGCATGAAATCTGCCAGAGTCAAAGACAATTTAGGCTTTGATGCATACTCATCTTCTCCGGATTCCTCTTTCTTCATTGAATTGCGCTGCCCTTTTGAGGATTTGTCCTTTGATGGAGGCTTTACTGCAGGTTTTGTAGGAGACACAATTGGCTTCTTCAATTGTGTTCGCAAAATGGAATGGGTCCGATTGATTGTCTTTATGACCATCCAATCATCATATTTTTTCGCAGTTTTGCTTTTGACTTCCTGCCACTCGCCTCCTTCTGGATCTGTAGCGGTAATACACGCTACATGAGCTGAAAAACCCTTCAATTTGACTTGTCCCAAGTCGACCATCTTGTCTAGGAGGTCTTTAAAGTCAAAACACTCCTGGATGGGATGTCCCAACATTTGATGAAAGGGACAATAATTGGGACGGTCTTCATCTCCTTCCTTGTTTGGTTTCTTCGGCACTGGTAATTGAACCAAATTATTTTCCAGAGCTGAAATGAAGTAACCAAGAACTTCCTCACAATGGAAAGAGTATGTTTTACTCTTCATATCCTCAAATTGTTTTCGTCGTTGATCTTTTTGATCATTTGGACGAAATAGCCTTTGTTGTTGGCGTTCAGGAGGTGGAGCCCTTCGAGAAGATGAAGGTTTTGAAGTAGAAATAGGTACAGGTGCCTGTTTAAGCATAACTGTAGCAGTTTCTGCTTTACCCATTCTTCTTCCTGGAGCAGGTGGAATTACACGAGATTTATCCTTATCCTGTATAAGGGAATCTTCAATCTGTTGAGCGATTGAAGTAAGGTATCAAAACCCTCCTGTGTATTTCACAGGGATCAATGGCGTGCGTAATTCGTCACGCAAATTTGCCACACAGATTGGAAACAATTCCTCCTGAGGGAGTGATAAACTCAAGGAATACGTTAATCCCTTCCAACGAGCAATGAAATAAGAGACTCTTTCATTCTCCCTTTGCTTGCAGTTTGTAAGATCGAAAACTGTCGTTTTTGGCAAAGTTGAGCTAAACTGAAGAAGGAATTTTTGACGAAGATCCTCCCATCCGATGACTGACTGGGATTTCAAGCTTGTATACCAGACAAAAGCTGGTCCTTGCAAGGTTCGCACGAAGCATCTGAGTTTCACTGCTTCTTGCTGCTCTGGAGTTCCCATCATAGGATCACAACAAGATACGTAATGCGGCAAATGTTGTTCAGGGTCGCCTGATCCATTGAAAGTAGGGAAAATAGGGTTTCCAAAACTGGATGGAGGAGAAATTGAATCTACCCATTCAGGGTAAACTTTCTTTTCAGGTTGAACTTGCGCCCGTTTCCCTTCCATAGTTTCTAACCGAGTTGTTAATGACTCAATAGTAGTTATTAACTTTTGAGAAACGTCAGGTTGAACTTGGTTTTGGGTAGGTGCAATGAATGGAGCTTGGACAGACATGGTGGTTGGTGCTTCAACTGATGGTAGTGCTGCCAACCGTTGTTGCGTTTGACCCGTAGGATTAGACCTCTGTGGGTGTACTGACAAAGGAGGATATTCTTGATCCATCTCAGTAGTTACAACAAATTCCTTCGGCTGTCGGACTTCAGCATTCTTAAGAAGAAGACTACTCTGAAGTAGTTCTGCATTCAACCTTGTTAATTCTTTCATTTCTTCCTCCTGTTGTGCAAATCTTTGCTCTAATGAGAGCGATTGACCTCCTTCAGAGGAAGGGTGAGAAGTAACCTGATTCTTTCCTTTCCCCTTATTGGATCCTTTTCGGAGAGGGGGAAGTGGGTTACTTGAAGGAATACCCATATTTTGGGTAAGCCTTTGATTACGTGTGCGCACACCTTCTTCATTTAGGTCTGTGTGAGCGACTTCTTGAGCAGGAACCTCTTCGTCTGATCCCTCTGATTGAGCCTCATCTGGTGAATCAGCAGCAACAGCATTGATGACATTAATGGATGCATATTTCATGGAATCCTTTCTATCAGCATTTCTGTGATATTGTCTCCTTCTATGTCCATGATGAGACATGGAATTCCGTTGACTTGATCCCTCAGGAACTTCTTGGAAAACCGTCACTTGGAGAGAATCTCCTGATAGCTTGGCTCTTCGTTCCTCTTGAGGCTTATTCCCTAATCGAGAGAATACTGACTTTCTCTGAGGGAGGGATTGAGGATTTGAAAAAGTCCCCAGTCCGGTGGACTGGGGGTGTTCCTGCTGCTTCCGCTCAACTCCTCGAATCCCATTTGTTGACTCTGAGGGTTGGGTTAGAGAAGTCCCCAGTCTGGCAAGCTGGGGTGTCTCTTGACATGCTATGTCTGAGATCTTCTTGAAATCTCTTTTGATCTTGCGAATCTTAGTTCGGAAATCAGCTGGATGCATTAACCTGTATCCACTTTTATCACCTGGTTCAATAGACCGTTGGATGATTTCCGAAACTTCTGTCATTTGATGACGTGTTTGCTCCAGAAGAGAGGCTTGTGCAATATTCTCGCCTGCTTGGTGTAGGAGCAATTCAACAACCTGTTCTCTATATACTTGATTTTGAGAGGAACTAGTTGAAGCTTGATCTCGAGCAAGATTTTGATTATGAACAAAGCCCATTGACTGTGGCCGGCCATGGGCAATAACATTGCATGAGACCATTTTCGGCGGGCTTTGCTGACCGGAAAGCACTGTGAAATGTAGTGCTCCGTGAATACCCCATCCTCTGATATGAACATTAGATGGAGCATTGGAAATTAACTGACGCAATCTTCTTAGTGCGCCAACGCATGAACGTTGAAGGGTTCTCTGTTGCTTTTCAGCCTTCGGATACCGAGAGACTGATAGAGATGCCAAATCAATCTGGCGTTGTAACCCTTCTATTATCTTAAGATTATTTTCATATTCATCGTAAGATAATACCTTCTTATTTAATTGACAAAGAGTTTTCCATATGTTGAGACGAATATCATGGATTCCATCATCCGTCAACATCTTTGGAATGTCGTACTGTGAATCAGCCAAAGGCCAAAACATGACTGGTACTTCACCTTTTGCCAGTTTTTTCCTCATGTTTAGCATTTCCTCTTTATCATTAAATGAAGATTCTTCTACCTGTTTGGACCAGAGTTGGTGTTTCCTTGTTGCTTCATCGGATTCAACAAGATTGGTAGAGAAATCACTATTAATGCTGGAAGATGAATGACCCAGGGAAGGTTCGGAGAATAACCTGAACCCCAGGTTATCTTCTGATGGAGAAAGAGTTTCACCTGCCGATAGTAAAGCATCAGACATGACTGGTTTTACGTTTGCAAGTGCCTCGAGATAGGAGGGCTTTCTCGTCACTACATTGCCTTCTGAAGAATTTTCGAGACAATGTGAATCACTACTGCGGAGAGGACTTTCGCAGCGAAGTTCATCACCATGAGGAGGACCATCATGATGGGTTACAGCAAAAGATGAGATCTCTTGCTCCTTGGTCTTCTGACCACACAGAGGGTTCCTGTGGCTCTCATCTGAAGAAGAAACTTCAAGATTGACCGAATTTTCATGAAGCAAGTCTTCATGAGGAAGTGTCTGTTGAAGACCTTCGGGATTAATGTTCCTGTTATTGGGAACTGAGGGAGTAGAATCTTTAATTTCGACAGAAAAATGTCTGAGGGCTTCAAGAACTCCAGCATCGAGCAAGGCCTTGTTGCAGATTGGCCTTTGATCTCCTGACTGTGCTGGGCGGATCTTTTTCTTAGATGCCTTCTTAATCGCTTTAGAAACCACTTGATGACAAAAGTGATTGCTCTGAGCAGGTGTATGTGCCTGATCAGGAAAGATGGTCAGGTTAGGCTGACAATCATCGCTCAAATCAGGTGTATGTGCCTGACTTGGTTGTCCGTATGATATGGGGGAGTATGCCCCATAACCCTCTTGGACTGGAACAGATGTGTGTGTCTGTTCCGAAGTGAATCGTTGATGTGTCACTCCACTGCTAGGGATAGATTTATGTGTCTGTCCCTGAGATGATGCTGAAGTTGTTATGATATCCTGGCAAGCATCCAGAATATGAGCAGGAATTTGCTTCTGCTCCTTCACCATTGACATAATATGTTTGGTGACTTCAGCCGCCGGAACAGGGATATACGTCCATTCCAGGCTTGGAGTAGGTGTATGTGCCTGCTCCTGTCCTCCTTTTCCTGTCAGTGAATTCTGACAGTACTCAAGTGTGGAGGTAGAGAGTTTAGTCTGCCTCCTGTTTGTCGTCGGGACTTTCCGACTGACTTCTTCGTGCGCTACCAAGCGAGACTGTTGGTAGGCTTGATTAGTATTAGCAGGTGTATGTGCCTGCTGATTACACTTCGCCAAACGCCGTTGACGAGATCCATCATATGTAGTCAGACGAGCCTGCTGACTAACTGCTGATGTATAAGCAGGTGTATGTTCCTGCCTATGGTACTCCGCCGGAATTGCCTGGCGGGATCGGCTTGATGCTGCCAGACGAGTCTGCTGGACAGCGGGATAAAAACGAACAGGTGTGTATGCCTGCTTGTTATTTGCCACCAAGTTAGGTTGGTGGACTTCTCCGGAGATGGCAGGGATGACAACCTGCCTATTGTTAACCGGATTCCATCTCTGGCGGTTCATCTTGCCTGCTCGGGTTCGAGGAACCTGAGCTGAATGCCTGGAGTTGGTACCCTCATCATGTTGAGGGCGCACTACCGCACGAGTCTGGCGGCGATTGTTGATGGGAGCCCTTGAGAAGGACTCCTGTCTTTTTGAATTAAGGTCCTGCGGGACCTGCTCATTCACTTCCTCGGAGTAAGGGAGTGAATGGAAACTGCGTTCCGGGGATAACGACCCGAAACGGTTGGAGACGGTAGTCAGCACCGCCTGCTTCTTGATTGCTGGCCGCCATTGTCCGGACGACCAGGTAGAGTTGTTAACTTGGAGGGCTTGACGAGCGGCCTCCAGAGTTGGGATAGTACCGTTGCGACGGTATTCCTTAACCAGTGCATTAGAAACACAGCGTTGAAGACGCTGAGTTGGTGATGTCATCCTCAGAGCGGATGACGTTCCAGCAGGAGTAGCAGCATTGGTTTTCACAGCAGCAGACCTCACAGTAGAGGTGTTCACAGCAGCAGTATTCACAGGGGTGAATTTAAGGAAAGCCATTTTTTGCAGAAGATCTTTGAGAAAAGAGTGCCTGTTTCATGTAACAGACATAATCAAGATGAATCTGGCTACTGCATCTTTTGGATGAGCATATGTCAATGATTGCTTTGTTGGCCCAAGGGGCCTAACAAATAAGAAGAACATCACTTTAACTTGGTTAAGGATTCACGTCGGGTTCACCATTTTTTGTTTCCACACGGATTCCGGGGATGACCTCCTGGACAGGAGATTCAAACATTCCGATCGGTTTCTAGCGGGTTTGTTCGTAGAACCGGAAACATCCAATGATTCCACATCCGTTTGGACCTACTTTCCAAAGGCAGGCGCTCATTAGCTTGTGGACTGATGAGGCTTAAGAATTTGCATTGGTCGAGAGGATGGGAGGTCGGACTCATCACACCTTTTTGAGGGGAATTATTGTCTACTCCGGGACTCTCTTTATAGATTTAAGTTATGTTCGTGAATCCTTATTATATTACCAAGTATAAAATGAGCTTTCCTTTAGTTTTAATAATCAATGATTAAATATGCAAGAAATTTAGAGAATCTTTTATATGTATTCGAGGTTCTTCGTCAATAGAGAATCATCCATATCTGTTTAGAGATTCTTGGTTAATGGTATCCTTCAAAACATTTATATAAAAGTCTCTTGGTCATTATGATGACCAGGCTGGTTTTAAAGCCACTCAGTGGGGAACTTGAAGTTTATCGTCATTCAGAAGGACATAGATTATTTCAAAGTTGGGATCGAACCCATAAATGGGCTACCTACGTATCCTTTGTTTTGGAAAAGGAATCAGAACCCACGTAGTTCGAGGAATGGGGTATGATGTTTATGATTGATGGCTCAAAGATGAATGTCATAATTACTTTTACACTCTAAGCTCACGTGAGTCATGCTCGGTGTGAGAAACAAGAGGTATTGGTAAAATTTAGACAATTGCGCCATGAAAGATGCAATCATAAGAATTTGTTTGGGGCTTATGTATGGATGACTGCCCAGATAGATGAAGGTTTAGGATTTACTTTTAGGGAGAAAATCCAGGAACAGGGTCCATAAAGGTATATGTGCTTTATGGAGATTTTAATACTCTAATCTTGGGGCTTACTCCTAAAGAGGATGCCCAAGTTAGGAGGGTACTTATGACTGGGGCTTATTCCTGAGAAGGAAGCCCAGGTTAAGGATTAAGGCTTGGGGCTTACTCCTAAGGAGGATGCCCAAGGTTTATGACTGGGACTTATTCCTGAGAAGGAAGCCCAGGTTAGGGGACTTGGGACTTACTCCTAAAAAGGAAGCCCAAGGTTATGACTGAGTCTTATTCCTGAAAAGGAGACCCAGGTTAGGGATTAAGGTTTGGGGCTTACTCCTGAAGAGGATGCCCATATTTGAGGTTGGGGCTTATTCTTAAGAAAGATGCCCAAAATTAGAGTACTTGATTGGGGCTTACTCCTAAGGAGGATGCCCAAGGTTTATGACTGGGACTTATTCCTGAGAAGGAAGCCCAGGTTAGGGGACTTGGGAATTACTCCTAAAAAGGAAGCCCAAGGTTATGACTGGGACTTACTCCTAAAAGAAGGAGGCCCAGGTTAAGGATTCTCTCATCTTTAAAGGATGAGTTTGAATGAATGAACTTTCAATCTTTGGTGACATAAAGATGTTTAAATCACTAGGTTTTGAGAGATATTTTACAGAATTCCTTTCAGACAAGGATGTCAAATCATGAAATCATGCCATAAATGGCTTTGAAGAGTATCTTGAAGACTGAATCTTGAATAGGAAAGGTGAAATGGCTTACGAGGGGTAAAATGGGCAAGATGGGCACCCCAAAAAGATAGGGGCGCACAAGTCTTGAAAGGCGCGCAAGTCCTGCAGCGGCACGCAAGTATTGGTCGCGCAAGTATACTTGCGCGACATATGGGGTACTTGCGCGATTTTCAACCAGCATGGAAATGCTTGAGCGACTCTTTAGAAAACCCTTTACAATCCTCTTGCGGTTCTTCCAGAGAAGGGACGCGCAAGTTATATTGAAGGAATTAAGTCGGCGCGCAAGTGTTTGATAAGTTTCAACACTTGGGCCTTCCTTCTTCTCTTTAGATCTTCCATTCTAGGTAAGAAATTACCTTAGAAGTGTTATGGAAGCTTTAAGAAGAGACTTGGGCGTCGGGAGCTTTAATCCGAGTTTCTGGAAAAAGATCCTCTTCAATGGGGGGCCCACAGGGTCTATTTATAGGCAAAAGAAGACCCCGGGCGGTTACTGGGCGGTTACCACATATGTCGCGCAAGTCCCTTGCACGACCATGAGGAGTCGCGCAAGTGTTGAGGCGGCGCGCAAGTGTACTTGCGCGACCAAGAGGGAACTTGCGCGACCTATGGGTAATGTTCTCCTTTTTCATCCCTTTGTCGATTTTTGATGTTTCTTCAAAGGATTAATCACTTTGAGCTCAGATATTCCCTTTTCCGATCTTTAGATTCTGTGACGAAAGGAGCGTCAACAGACGTGTAAAGGATGGATTTAAAGTTATTATATATGATGTTATACTGGAATTATAATATACCTCTATATCATTATTATTTCTTTCCATTAAAGTATGAGATAGAAATGAAAGTAGCGTTCATGCATACGTACGACTTACCGTCTCCATGAACGGTGCATTTCATTTCTTATCCCCAAATGTAATGTACTATTAAAAGTACATGTATATAATGGATATATATAATTAATGATATATCTAAATGATGAATATAATTCTGGAATTAAAATATACATACCTCTCATTTAGTTTTAATTCCATTAATATGACAAAGAAATTAAATTAGCGTTCATGCGTACGTACGGCTTACCGTCTCCATGAACGGTGCATTTCATTTCTTACCTCTAAATGATTATGTAATATAATAAATACATGTATATTCTGGATATATATGTTACATATTATATCCAAATCGGGAATTTCATTCTGGATATAAAGAACCTTTGACCACACGAACAACATGTAAGTGTAAGAAGTCTATTTTTGACTTAAGAACCAAATACGGACAAAATGAACATTATTAACATAAATGATTACATGATGTTCATAACATTGTATAAAAGGAATAATGAAATTGAAAAAGGTTCATAAGCAAGTATAGATTAACTCAAGTTTATTATTCAGGAGATTAAAGAACGGTCGGGTCAAGTCGGATACGAGGTAAGGGACTTCGTCTCAATCTCCTTTCATTGAGGCATTTTTCGTTTTATACACAACTTTCTTTTATACGGTGTATAAACCCATTTGACTTTTACTTTTATACAAAAGGAATCTTTTTCTACGAAGCGTTTTACTAAACGACAAAAAGGAATGTTTTTTTAACGTACGCGGTGACAACGACCTTTTCCGTCGCCGCGACTATTATTTGGTCTTTGGCTTTCTCAACAAGACGTAATGTTTTTAGAATAAAATAAATACCATATACTCTGTTATGTATTTTTGTATTGAAAATGGTTTTGAAAAAGGATTCTATTATGTCAATATATTTATGATATATTGTGATTGAAATGTTGAAATGTTATCATTCCTTTATATTGGTTTTATGTTTTATGATTTTATACTGGTACTTGGACATTTTAACGGGTGGTTACGTTATAAACCATATGACAGGTGGTGCCGTGAATACCAGGACGGGTGGTTACATTATAACCTCCAATGCATTGGGTATGGAAGTCCGCCGTATGGCTATTCCATTAAGTATGTATGGAAATTGGCCGTATGGCTATTCCATTAAGTGATATGTGTGGAAGTCGACCGTATGGTTATTCCACTTAAGTATGTTTATGTCCCAAGTTACCTTTATATATGTTATGTGTTCTCTTATTGATTTTATAGTAATCCTTTGGTTACAAAAAGGTAAGTAATGATACTTTATTTAGTGAAGAGTTTTTACTACTTCATGAAGGTGAAGGTATTACTTTGATAGAGTATATATGGTTTATTTGATGTTTGAAAAACTAACAGTTTTCATTCTTTCTGTATCCCTTACTGAGCTTTTTATGCTCACCAAAAGTTTTTTTTGAAATGTTTTCACAGGACTTAATGTGGAATAAGGTCAAGGATGAGATCAAGGGAATGTCATGATATATAAAACATGGAACTAGACATGTTTATTTCAAGAGTTTTTTTATTATGGAAACTTAGTATAAGTTACTACTTTGTAATCTTTTGAGATGTAATAGTTATGTTCTAATTCTCTAAAACTCTAAACCTGAAAAGATCCTCAACGTTAATTATTCTTTTAATTCAATAATAAGTAAGGTTTAAGGCTGGGGCCTTATACCATATCATGCATAGGATATTTTTCTCATGGATTCTTATTTGCCTTTAAGAATAGGCTATTACTTCATAATTTACCTTATCACACATCCTAATACCTTCTTTGAAGCATCAATGTACACCACAAAGAGTTCCCCACTTTCTAGAAGTGTGAGTACTAGCAAAGTGGTAAGCCTATTTTTAAACTCCTTGAAACATTATTGACATTCCTAATTAAAGAAAATAATTACTCCCTTGGGTGATTTCTTGTTCATTGGTTTGGGAAATCATGAAATTTTCTTCACAAAAAGTAAATAATACCCGGATAGAAACAAAAAGCTGTTGATCTCTATTACATATGTTTGCATGGGCCACTCTTTAATTGCCTTTGTCTTTAAGGGTCCACAGATATCCCTTTCTTGGTGATAACATTCCCCATGAATGATACTTCCTTCATCCAGAACTCATGTTTAGTATACTTTTCATATATATTCTCCCTTCACAATGACTTTATCACAGTATTAAATTGATTTTTGTGTTCGACCTTTCTCTTGGAGTATATTAGAATATTATTAATAAATAAGACCAAAAATTTTTAGAGGTAGTATCTAAATACTCTATTCATTAAATCCATGAAAAATTTCTGTAGAATTAGTGAGTCTAAATGGAATCACTATAAAGTCATAGTTTTCATACTTCATTAGAAATGTGGTCTTGGGAATTTCTTACTTCCTAACATTAATTAGTGATATCCCGATCGGAGTTCCACCATAGAGAAATAACAGGCCCCATGAAGCTGATCAAACGAGTTATCTATCTTTGAAAAGGGATACTTGTTCTTTATTGTGATTTTATTGAGCTCGTGATAATAAAATCCAGAGGCATATTGATCTATTATTCTTTTTGATGAAGGGGACTGGTACACCCCATAGAGAAGCACTCGGGCATATAAAACCCTTATTTAGTTTCTCTTATAACTACATTTTTAGCTCCTCCATCCCAATTGTGCCCATTCTATAAGGTGTATTGGACATAGTCTAGGATCTATGAATTAGTTCAATTGATAACTGAAACTCTCAATCAGGAGGGAGGCTAGGAAACTCTTTAGGGAATACATCAGTGTAATCACTCACGATGGGCATATCTTCCAACTAGATTCTCTCATATATCTAAATAATTTGGGCTAGATATTATTACTTATAGGGAATAAATATCAACACATGATACAATGATATATAAGAGAATATTCTTCCTCCCAACACTTGTAAAAAATAAGAATATTATTTTAGAAATTAAGAGTGATCTCATTTTCCCAACATTTTATGTGGGATTTATATACATGTATCTAGTCCATGCTCAATATTGCATATAATTACACTAAAGTACATATGCTGAGATTTACTGGGTGGTCCATTCCACAAACATTAACCAGGTTGGAGTTATAATCAATGGACACAATAATATCCCCTTTGTCAATTTTGATTGATTACTTTTCCTCCAAATTTTTATGTGGTATTTTAATAGTTCTACTAAATATGCAAGATATGAATTAATGCGTAGAACCAAAATCAAATAGTACATTCTCTTTTTTTGGAATGAATAACTATCACACTTTTCACCACATCATTTGATGGCTCCACCTTAGATGTAGTGATATAATCATCCCCTCCTTGTTTGCTTGGAGGTTGTTTTTGATTGCATCTGAAAACTGTTGGCTTAGGGAAATTGTCTACATAATTCCCATGCTCCTTATAGTTGTCACACTGTACTACATGATGAGTGTTAATATGAACCTTTATTTCTTCTTCCACATTTATAGAATTATTCATATCCCATTGGGATTTTTTAGTTATATGTCCCAACAATCCACATTTGAAGAAATTATTGGTTCCCTTTTGATAGATCCTGTGATTCTTCTTTCAAAAAATTTTATAACTGGGATAGTTAAGATTTTTCCATCTAGGGAATTGTTCGTTGAACCACCCATGTTGTTCTCTATTTTCCTCTTCTTTTTATTGGGTTCACGAGACCACTGAAATTCTACAATCTCTATTTCAACTATGAGGGGACAACATACTATCTCTTCATAACTATCAAAGTCTCGAATCACCAATGAATTTCATAGACTAGGCTTTATTCTGCTAAGGAAGTGATCCCCCATACATTTGGTGTTTATGAAAAGGCCCTAGGCACACCTTTAAATCCATGTAAAGTTTTATTCAAACATCCTGATGGGCATATTTTTTGAAAATAAAGCATCTTTATTTCCTTCCAATGCGTGGAATAAATTTCCTCTTGGGACTTTGTAGTCTTGATCAGTGTCCACCACTAATCTGCTTCCCCCTCAAAATGATAGACCGCTAGTACATCTTTCTCTTCATTAGAGATCTGGAGGATGGATAATATATTTTCAATAGAGTTAATACATTGTCATTAGAGGTGGGGATCAAAATATCAGATAATAATTGGAGGAATTTTATGTAAGAAAGATTCAATGGCATGTTGCTCATTCGTTGGAGGAGAAGGGTGTTCCACATGATACTAGTTATTTTTCATATCTTGATCCATCTATGAAAGTATTGTCATGATGTTTTGCGCACCCATTCCCATCATATCATGCATATGATTAGGGAAATCATCAAATTCCATGTCATATTTATTATTGGAATTTGTTATTCTATTTTCCTCCACTAACTATGATAAATAACATACTATTATATGGCTTGAATACTGTGATATAGAGCATAAAAAGTAAGCATTGAACATTAATGGATAAAATTAAAAATAGGAAGTTTATGTTAACTTTTTATTTCATTTGTTTAAATCTAGGTTAACCTTGATCTATTTATTAACTTATATTTTTATGGGATTTTTTTTCTCTTAAAAATTGTTTGCACAATGCTCATCGATTTACTAAAACATATACCCAAAGAGTATCAAACCAAGAGTGAAACAAGGCCCATTGTCCTATACCAAGACACTCTGGGTGAGGCTTTAAAATCCTTGTTGGAGTGTTCACTCATAGATACATCTATGCTAGACCCGCCTCTACCAGTTTTTATCCAGACAGGGTTGTATTTTTATGATAAACCACTTACTCTATACTTACAAAATTTTTTGGGTGTTTTCTTATACTTAATCTCATTTTTAAGGTTCTTTAAAAAGTTCTATATTCCTAATATCCAAAAATAACTAGACCGTCCTCTGATACAAGCTATATCAAACCTATCCTTTTACATAATACATTACATGATTTTAAGCATAATTATACATCAGAGTACAACCCAGGGATTGTAAAGTCTAGTGTCTTGAAATAATAGGTACATAAAAAACATGAGACTAAAAACCACTCTTTATTTAATATTCAAATTTATCTCCTAACTTCATTTGTGATCAAATATCTTCCTAGGGTATCTTGGGGATCACATGGCCAAAGTGACATGCTAAATAATCCAGTAATGGAATAACCATAAGAAAAAAAAGAATTAACACAAAGAATATATGGTATGGCATGATGATATAAAAAGGAATTTAACATATGGAACCTTAACATATTAACATGGAGTCATTGAAATGAGTCAGAAACACAACACATGACATTATTATGATTCAAGGCTAACCTTCAAATATCGTTTCACATAGTATCCCATACAAAGGCTAACCACCCTGACCATCGTGCTTAAAATCTCATGAGACATAACATTACCCATGCATTGGAGAAATATCTGAGAGCACCCATATGAACTTTTCCTGAATATGTTTTCCACAATAAGAATCATACATAATCAAACTTACACAAACATAAGGAATACCCATTGAAATTATTGGGTACCATAGTCATGACACAATGAAAAACATATGGGCATAACACAAATGTGTACATGAAAGAAGGGAACTAAATTATTCATGTTCATTAATTTTATAACATATATATCTATCATGGTGAGTGATGTAAAGTATAACTGAAAACATTTTAGAAATGTATTCATGACATTTTGGAATGAAAATATTTTCGAGCTGTTTAAGGAAAATAATATATAGCCTTTAAAATAGAAAATGGAACAATTAATTATACAAAACCACAAGTAAACCAAGAATGATTCAAAAATAGAAAGATTTATTTTATAAATATAATGGTGTCTAAAAAATATAGTTCACTAGAAATGAGATAAGAATTCATAAAGCTTCGTCAAAACATGTTTTCTTACTAGAAATTATTGATGAAGAAATCACTTAAAATCATGTATATACCAGGAAGAGAATGATAAATGGAACATGTTACATTAGTTTGTATCATTCAAAAACAATTTATAGTATGACAATACTAATAATAGATAACCTTGTTTAGGTAAAAATATTTATAAAGAAAACCGAAAGAATAGAGGTGGTTCGTGTTGAATCCCTCACAGAACATGGACATGGTATTTTGTTTACTTAAGAGGGATTTATGAGAGTGAAAGAGGATTTTAATAATTTAATCATCATGAGGAATGTATGAGGTAGGTTTCTTATTATACCACATCACATGTAATTTCACATGAAACTGTATAATATAGAGGACAATATTGAATACAAGTTAAACGGGGAGGATCCCTTACCTTATGTATGATGGTATTATCCAATTGATATTAATGACCGGACTAATCAAATTAGGTTAATAAATTAATAATTATAAGAACATGATGTAAATAAAATATTTATTGTATCATTTTTATGTTCATTTATGACCTTTTTTAATTGGTTATGTGGTTTGATTTCATCGTTCAGGTCTGTTTGTTTTCTTGGGTTTTATAATCTATTTACTTATTTTCAGGATAGAATAAACATGTAAGGTGAAAGTTGTTGTCCATAATTTATGTTATAGGAAATTAGTGAAAATATTGGAGATTAAATGGATGTAATATTAATTTGGGTACTTAGAGTGAAGACAAATAATTATATAAAACATTATTGAAAACGCTTTGGGTTAATTGGCGGTTTTTTGGCTACAATGAACATGTTTTGTTTTATAAATGAAAAATATGGGTAAAAAGAAATTCCAAAACCATATATGGTAAATAATACATATATTGGAGTCAGTTTCCACCCTCAAAATGGTTTCATGCCCAAAAGTGAAGATGGTAATGGAAATTGAAAACCCATCGTACTTGAATGTGGAAAATTAACACATCTCAGATGATGACTTTACTACTAAAATAAAAGAAGGTTAAAGAAGATATGATAATAAATTATTCAATTATCATAAAAATTTAAATTAATTTTAGGTTAATTTAGTTTTCATAACACTTTTGATGAGGATAGTTAAGGATAGAAAATTGAACAAAAGAACATAAAAAGGAAGTAAAATAATTGAAAAGAGGAATTTTCCTCTTGAATCAATCTTCCAAGAGAGCCTCTTAAGGGGAGAGGATTTGGTATTTTTTGGATACCATGGGATGTTAAAAATGGTGAGGGAGATTTGGTTTTGGATTTAAGAAGAATGTAGGGTAGGAACAAGGCATGAGAGGAGTGATGAGACGAGGTAAAAAGGGGTGGTATTTTTTGTGGAGGAGAAGTGGGTTTTCATAATATAATTGTAATTTGATTATTATGTTTCCATAATATAATAAATATTGATGATTACATGACCAATAATTTTAATAAATTCATTTTTTTTCATGATTGGGGATCTTTCTTTAATTATGATATCAGGAATAGTTGATTTAAATTATAATGTATTTATATGGTAAATTAATGTATTTTACTATTTACAAAAAATTCAAGTATTTCAGAAAAATCCCACAAATTCACCCAAACCATTTATCGAGTTGTAGTATCCAAAAATAAAATCAACTATTCAAAATTAATATTCTAAATATGATTAATTTAATTATTAATTATCATAATAATATATTAAAAGACAAGTATTAAAACACTTATTTACTTATTCCAAAATATAGGTACATCAGAATCTATCTGGAATCTTATTTATATACTATCATAGGTATGTTTACTATTAATTAGAATATACCGCTATTCATAAGGGTAAAATTACTATTCATAAGTGTATGATACTATTCACAAAAATTAGTGTTTGTCTTATTAAAATCTAAACATCTTACTGATCACAACCATGAATGTAAACATTTCATAATTCCAAACACAGATGTTTCATAATTATGTTCAAAAATCAAATAGTACATAGTAGTTAATTGTGTTGTGATTTCATGTTCTTATATGACATAATTATAAGAGGGAAATTTCCATTAAAATACATTGGGTCGATATATTCTTCCCCCCTTAAGAAATTTCTCCCAGGAAATCACTTTTTACATTTTAGGTCAAAAACTGGTGAGGGTACATTTCCTTCATTTCCTCCTCCTGTTCCCATGTTGTATCTTTGTACATATGATTCTACCATGGTACCATGACCAGGTGAGAATCCATGTTACATAGAACATTATCTCTACGACCCAATATCTTCACTTGATTCTCCTCATAAGATAAGTCATTCTACAACTATACCTCTTTTGAGTAGACTACATGTGAATGGTCAGGTATGTACTTTCTCAAGATGGATACATGAAGGACAATGTTTACTATTCTCATGGTAGTTGGACGTGCTAGTCAATATACCCCAGCTCTGATATGATCATGAATCTCGAAGGGGTGATGTACTTTGGACTTAAAATTATTTTCTTCCAAAACCACATGACCTAATTACACATAGATATGTGTATAAATACCAAATTTCTAGCTTTGAACTCAAGAACCCCCTCAGAGATTGTCTACAGAACTCTTCGATCGAACATGGGCTATTTTGATATCCTGTAGAATGATTTTCACCTTCTCCAGCATTTCTTAGACCATTTCAAGTCATACTAGCTTATGCTCACCAACTTCATCCCAAATTTCCATTATTCTACACCTTTTCTCATAAAGGTATTCATATCGTTCCATTTAGATGCTTGAGTGGAAACTAATTTTATAGAAAAATTAAACTTGTTAATGATATTGATCTTATCCTACTTTGAAATACATATAACTTTCTCTCATCATATCTTCTATTATTTTAATAGTTTGTTCAAATTGGCATTCAGTTTGAGGATTCTAGGCTGTACTAAAGTTCATTTCAGTGCTTAGAGCATGTTGGTGGCTTTTCTAGAAACTCAAGGTGAATCATGAAGAATTATCAGATATAATAATTATTTACGAAATATTATAATTTTACATAAAATAAATTTTGTATCATTTTCAACCATATGATCTTAAATATTATTATATCCAGAATTTAAATAAATATTAGATAATTTCTATTTTACATAGGTTGTTTCATAGGAAATATATTTCATTAAACATTCACTTTTCAACAATAATTTTATAATATTTAATGTTAAAAAAAATTCATACCGGAGATATTTTCTATATATTGACTTATAATCACAATTTGTGTTTATATTTCACTGTGATGGCCCCAAATTTTGTGAATAGACACTTTGAATATTTTAAATAATAACATCACTTCTAGTCGTGGGATAGACACCATGTTTTGAGATAAGTAGAGACCAAATTTTCAAATATAAAAATAATTATATATATAAATTTTTAGAAATTAATTATTTCATATATAAAGAATTAATTTCCCATATATTACTTTCTTGGTGAAAAAGTATACACATGATTCATGAATATGGATTTTTTTCATTCGTTCTTTTGTTTTGTAGCATCTGTTATGATGTTATATATTCATGGGAAAATTCAATAGGATATAAATTAATTATTAAATTAATTTATTATTTACTCACCTAACAGTTTCAAAATTGTACAATGTGTAAGAACTAAGATCTTCATTTCAGGTATGCCTTTCCTTTTTCTGATGTTTTTGGAAATTTTTTAAGTACACACCATGTACTCTTTTCCCGCTCGAAGCTGTGTGCTGGCCATGTCCGGGCCACACACACGTGTGTAGGGGTGACGTGGAGGCCGATTTTGGTGGTGTACGGAAATACCTACTACACGCTGTGTACTCTAAAATTACAGTCTGTGTACTTTTTTTTTCACTAAACACACTGGGGTCGCGCCCTACAGACAGAACTTGCTTCTTCTTCAGGATCTTCATCCGAGTACGACCCGTATGGCTGAAAATCTTCCCCGATCCCCTGTGCCTCCGTCCAATATCCGTTCCAACTGCCATCAATTGTGTTGGAATTGCAGTGGTGAGTTCTTACTTCTTCATGATCCTTGTTTTCCAATTCCTCCCCCTTCTCGAGTTATCATGGATTATGTGTTTTAGACGTTTTCTAAGATCTACAACGTTCTAAGGAGAATCTGTCATCGTTGTTCATGTATATCGATCTCCTAGGATCGAGGTAGATGGTTTGTGTCTTTCTGTAGAATGTCTTTGATTATTTTGTGAAATTTCACCAATTCCCTTGAATGGGAATTGTGTGTTTTCCTATTTTTCCCTTTATTGATTTCCTGCTTACTTAATTGATATAATAGAGGTTTTCCATTGTGAATATAGTAGTTTTTGTTGTACTCTGGATGCTTTCCATGCTTTTTTTCTTGTTTGGCGTTTTCCAGTTTCCATGCCCAGTTATAGGACAGTGAAACTGTTGCTTTTTATGTTGTTGAGCCTTAGAATGATAGTGAAGTAGTTCTTGGTGTTTACTTGGACGTTGCACGTGTGCTGAACATGTTTCATTCACACAGTACTGTGAGAACCTAGTGTAGTAGACCATAGGGATAATAGATTTAAGGGATTATCCAGAGTGTCTTTTAATATGATGCAAGACAACATTGGAAGTTGACGATGAGTGATTCCTTAGAGAGTCGTTAGTTCCTCAAAGCAGGCCACAGGGGGAATGAGACGTTGAGTTCTTCCCCAGAGAGCCTTTAGTACGATACGAGACTATAGGGGGAATTGACGGTGAGTGCTTCCTCAGAAATTCTACTCTTAGCTGAACCAGAGGGGTGAGACTGTGTGTGCCTCCTAGAGGGTTGCTAGTACTTATAGGTTGAACCATAGGGGTTAGGCTGTGAGAGCTACCCAGAGGGTTACCTATTATCTACTTGTTGTAAGTTGTTTACTTGTGTACTTATTATGCCAGAATTTTGGATTGTAGCTGATGTCTGCTTTTTTGTGTACTGCTTTCTACACATGTACTTCCCTTGTATTCATTGACTGTTGGGCATAGATCTTTGGGTGATTGCCTACTGGGATTGTATCTTACACCCTATTTGGGCAATGATTTTGGGCCCTAGAAGACATTGTTGTTGCAGGTATGGATAAGGGAAAGCGCCCTTCGACTTCCGGTACATGATTTTTGGAGCTAGAGAGAAATGGACCAAGCATAGACTTACAATGCTGCTGGGGTTGTTGTTGATTTGGTAATTTGTGTTCAGTTGTATTTCTGCATGTTGTTGTGTTTGCAGTTTTCCTTAGACACTTGTACATGCTGCATCATCATCATCATTGCCCTATATAATTATTATTCCGCTGTTTGGTTATAGATATGTATGTTGTTACTAGTTCCTCTTTTTACTTTTGTTTTCCTTACCTTGTATACCTTACTGAATGAGGGAATAGTTTCCCCAATAACTTACCAAGGCCCTCGCTTCTAGTCGGAAGCCTCTGGAATTTGGGGAAATGCGGTTGATGTCATGTGGCAGACCAGGTACGAGGCACCAGTGGAGTGGCTCCGGATTTAGGGTCATTACAAAGTGGTATCAGAGGAGATTCTTTTCTCTTGATTTACATTTTGGAGCCTTTAGCCAGGGGTAGGACGGATTTGGTACTTGGTATTAATCTGTGCTCTGGATTAGCTAACACATGTACAGGGAAAGGCCATACTACTTCATTAATTGCAGTTCGATGGTTTTGAAATTTTATGGTTGATATGATTTCACCTAGAGTGATTCACATGCTTTGTGTTATTATTTTCTTGACTATTGCGGTTCTATTTCTATCCCAACCCGATGTGTTGAGGGTATGCCATTTTATGCATCATATAGGCACTTTTAGAAATCACATGTCATGCATTCTTTCTATGCCATCTAGGGTGCATTAGAGATTGCATGCTGTTGTGATAGACTTTGTGTAGATTATGTATGCTGCTGTGATAGATTCTTGATAAAATCTATGCTACCTTGTTAGAGGATTGTTTGTATTCTACCTTGGTCAATGAACACCAAGTTTTGATTCGCGGGGATTATGGGACCTTACGAATTGGAAATTGGCACTTCTTGGACTTATTTCATGTGTTTTCTGGGCTTCTGTGCTCTTTTTGAGCCACTAACTAGAAAAACCCAGAATACACGGCGTGTACTTTCGACTACACACTGTGTAGTTTTTAGGTTGTGTCACTGACTGTGTGAGCAGGGGCACGCTGATGTAGAAATACCATTAGGAACACACCGTGTACGGTCGGTACACGCCGTGTAGTTCGGATCTGTGTACCAGGCCGTGTCACTAACAACACGTGTCGGGGAATCTCAAGTAGAACATGCCATGTTGTAAAGGAACACGCCGTGTAGTCCCATCCAGGTACCCGGCCATGTCACGAACAACATGGGTCTACATCACCTTCTCTTAGACACGCCATTGGTTTTCAGAACATGCTGTGTAGTCTTTTTCAGGTACCCGACCAAGTCACAAACAACACGAGATGGTGTCACCATCACCTATACACACCGTGTTTGTTCGGAACACGCCGTGTGAGGTCCAGCCGTGTAGACGGCCATGTAATTAACAACACGGGCTGCTGAAGCCTTGTCTAGTACATGT
This sequence comes from Viscum album, assembly GCA_963277665.1. Classification (NCBI taxonomy): domain Eukaryota; kingdom Viridiplantae; phylum Streptophyta; class Magnoliopsida; order Santalales; family Viscaceae; genus Viscum; species Viscum album. The sequence goes on along the minus strand of OY728138.1, from coordinate 629,820,196 downwards.
CGTGCTTGTTCAAAACACGATGTGTAGTTTCTGGTTAAGTCTGACTGTGTGGGTTAGCTGTGTAAAGAGACTCAGGTAGGGGAATAGTTTTCAAGCACACGCTGTGTGTTGGATCAACATTCCGTGTAGTTTGAGGTATTACAAGACCTATAGGGTATGGGAACACGCCCATGTCCGTGGCATAAGAAGACATGTCGTGTAGTCATGTTTTGTTACTTTTGTGTTTTCCTTCCCCTGTTCCTGTTTTGTACACTTTTGTTTCCTGTCCTTGTTTTCTAATCTAATGTGTGCTTTTGATCTTTCAGAGATATGCCTCTGAGACGTCCTCTAGTTGTACCTCTATCATCAGCCAGTGATCAAAGGCTAGATATGGCTGACCAGGGACTTCCTGCTGGGCCAGCCTTGGCATCGGCTATCATACCAGTTTCAGGCGCTGATGTGCAGTTCAGGGAAGGTTTGATGAGGATGATGCAGACCTTTTAGGGAGTACCGCCTCCTGCCATGACTATGGCAGACTTGACACGTGTTTCTCAGTAGCAGCATCCTCCCACGTTCTTGGGGGAAGGAGGAACTCAAGCTAAAGAGTCATGGCTGGAAGCCATGCTGACTATCTTCGAGCATATGAAGACACCTCCAGAGAGGCGGGTCAAGCTCACTACCTACATTCTCCGATACGCCGCTAAGAGGTGGTGGGATGTGATCTCACAGGTGGGTCATCAAAAGGTTATGGCTTGGGAGGAGTTCCAACGCATGTTCTACGACTACTTCTACCCGGAGACCCTGAGGGCCGACCAAGCCCGGGAGTTCATGAGCATAGAGCAGGGTACTCTTTCTGTCATGGATTATTCCTCTCATTTCACTGAGCTTCAGTGTTTCACAACCCTCTAGTTTGGTAGTGGGGTGTTCTTATCAAGGAAGTTCAAGGACGGTCTCAGGCGGGAGATCCGCTCTCAGGTGAATATCTTCTAGTTGACATCCATCACATCCATTGTCAACCAGGCACTCATTGCGGAGCGCAATATGAGGGGCTCTGGAACTGCGATCCAGGGAAGTTCTGCTTCCAGAGCTAGTTTTCCTCTAGAAGACAGCAAGAAGCGCCGTACAGAGTCTATCCGTGGTGATCCAAGGAAGCGGGATGCATCGTCAGTCGGCCAGGTTATATGCTACCAGTCTGGCCGGTCATGGCACACAGGGTTCCAGTGGCAGAAGGACCCCGTGGGGTGCCGATCTTGTGGCAAGATGGGTTAGCTTCAGCGTTTCTGTCAGGTTTTCTCTCTAGTAAAAGGTGACCGCGGTTCTTCCATGACTCCTCATTCAGGAGGAGCACCACCAGTTTCTCACCTATCGGGGAACTGGAGTTCTTCCGGCCATTCAGGATGAGGTGGAGGTCGAGGCCATGGCGGTCTGCCACCCATACCATACCAGTAGCAAGGTGGATTAGCTCAGAGTGGTCAGCCAGGGGCGTAGGGCCGCGGTGTAGGCCAATCTTTCGACGTGTAGCAGACCTATCAAGAGCATGATCCCATCCCTTGTACTGTTCGAGGTACGATTTTAGTAGCCTCAGTTTTATCTTCAGCTCTTTTCGATACTGGTGCTACGCATAGATTTATCTCTATTGCTTTCGTGGAGAGCCTTGAGATCTGTATCTTTTCTTCTGCCGACTAGTTGAAACTAGACACACCTTTGGGGAAAAGGACATCTAGTGTGCGCTAGTGTAGAGAGTTCCCTCTAGAGGTTTCACGGTATCGTTTCAGAAGGGATCCTTATGTACTAGAGATGACAGCCTATGATGTCATTCTAAAAATGGACTGGTTGGTTCCCTTCTAGGTAGTCGTCAACTGTTATCGCCGTAGAGTGAGTTTTGATTCACCAGAGGGTGAATATTTTCTTCATAGAGGCGAATGGGATATAAAGGCTATTCGAGCATGACTCGAGCATCAGAGGCTCAAAAGGGTGATAACCCAGATTTATAGTCTTTATCTGGATGATCAGCGACTTCGCATTTGGACTTTCTTCTAGTGGTGTATCGTTTCAGGGATATATTTCCAGAGGAATTTTCAAGTTTTCCTCCAGAGGGTGAGGTATAATTTTCTATTGAGCTCGTGCCAGGAGCAGCACTGGTGTCTATTCATCCTTATAGGATGGCTACACCTGAGTTTCAAGAGCTCAAGAGGCAGTTGGAGGAGTTGCATGAAAAGGGTTTCATCTGACCCATTACTTCGTCTAGGGGTTCGCCTGTCCTATTTGTGAAGAAGGCAGATAGTACCCTTTGGAATTGTGTGGATTATCGGAAGCTGAAACATTTGACAGTCAAGAACCGATATCCCTTGCCGAGGATCAATGAACTCTTTGATCAGCTTTGAGGAGACCGGGTATTCTCGAAGATCGAATTGAGGTCCGGTTATCATCAGTTGCACGTTAGACCATCAGATATACCTCTAACAACCTTCAGGAGTAGGCATGGTGTATATGAGTATACAGTTATGTCGTTCGGTCTCACGAACTCACCTGTAGTTTTCATGGCAATGATGAACCGAGTGTTCCATCCTTACTTGGATTTCTTTGTCATGGTCTTCATGGATGATATCTTAGTGTATTCTCACACTAGACACGACAATGCTACCCATCTTGAGATCATTTTGAGTACACTAAGAGAGCATCGACTTTATGGTAAAATCTCTAAGTGCCACTTTTGGATGGATCATATTCACATTTTGGGTCATGTCATCTCTGAGGCAGGAGTAACTGTGGACCCAGATAAAGTGAGAGATATAGTTTCATGGGAGGAGCAGATGAATGTTTTTGAGCTATCATGTTTCCTAGGGCTGGATGGATACTACAGACGCTTCATTCCGGACTTCTCACGCCTAGCAGCACCTTTGACAGGACTGACCAAGAAGGGAAGAAGTTCTTATGGTCAGATTCTTATGAGTCACCCTTTCAAGATTTGAAGGGAATATTGACGTCAGCACCGATACTAGTCTCTCCATAGCCTGGAAAGAGCTACACTATTTATTGTGATGCTTTAGGTATCAGGCTGCATGCTGTGCTTATGCAGGGAGTTGGAGTCGTTGTGTACGGGTCTCGGAAGTTGAGGCTACATGACAGGAACTACCTGACGCACGATCTGGGGTTAACATCTATTGTTCATGCCTTACGCTATTGGAGACACTATCCTCTGGGAGAGCACTTTGTGGTCTTCACCAACCACAAGAGTCTCAAGTATATCTTCACTCAGCATGATCTGAATCTGAGGCAGCGAAGGTGGGTCAAGTATCTTCTGTCTTTTGATTTCAAGCTTGCCTATATGCCAGGAAAGGGCAACGCCGTGGCAGATGCGTTGAGCAGGAAAACTCAGATTGAGGCAGTTTAGGAGGCCAGCAGGGAGTGGCAGCTTATGACTCTATTCTCTAAGATGCATCTGGAGGTGCACGATAGGCAGGGACAGACTTACCTATCTTCTAAATATGTTACCTCTACGCTTCTTGAACAGTTACGAATGAGGCAGCTATCAGACTCAATAGGCATAGTCCTCCAAGAGAGTGTGTCATGAGAGGACCCTCTTCCTAGATGGACAGTGGGTGTGGATGAGATCTTGCGTTTCCATGGATGCGTATGGGTTCCAACAGACATACGCAAGGAGCTGAAGTTTGATTTTCATTCCTCAGTTTGGGCAGTTCATCCTGGCTTCACAAAGATGTGTCGGGATCTTCATCGCCATTATTGGTCGCCAGGTATGAAGGGAGATGTTGTTGGTTGTGTCATGATATGTTCTACTTGTCAGCAGGTGAAGGCAGGGCATCAGCGACCAGTAGACCTTCTACAGCAGTTACCCATTCCGGAGTGGAAATGGAACGATGTCGCGATGGATTTTGTGACAGGGCTGAAAAGGTCGCCACGAGGTAACGATGTTGTTTGGGTTGTTGTCGATAGGCTTACTAAGGATACTCACTTCTTACTGATCAAGGAGTCCTTCAGTGTCAATGATCTGGGATGACTTTACATCCGAGAGATTTTACGTCTGCATGGCGTTCCATAATCCATTGTCTCAGACAGGGATGCGTGTTTCACCTCTCGGTTTTGGTAGGGACTTCAGAAGGTGTTGGGTACACAGGTACTTTTGAGAATAGCATACCATCCCAAAACAGATGGCTATTCTGAGATTACAATCCAAGTGCTAGAGGATCTGCTCAGAGCTCGCATTCTGGACTTTGGAGGTTCTTGGGAGAAGCATATCCCTCTGGTGGAGTTCTCCTACCATAACAATTTTCAGGTGACTATTCAGATTGCACCTTACGAGGCTCTGTGCGGTAGGCCATGTCGATCAGATTTATGCTAGATGGAGCCAGGAGAGGTAGCTTTTTTGGGACCTCGTCTTGTTCAGGAGACCACTGAGCAGATAGAGTTGATTCAGAAGCGGATGGCTACAACACAGTCTTGACAGAAATCTTATGTTGATTAGCGGAGATGACCTTTGGAGTTCGAGGTCAGGGATCAGGTTTTCCTGTGTGTCGCACCGAGGTTGGGACATAAGAGGATTCAGAGAAAGGGAAATGTTCACCACGGTACGTCAAGCCGTTTGAGGTTTTGGAGAGAGTTGGGCCGGTTTCCTATCTGTTGTAGTTACCTCAGAGGTACCAGGCCATGCACGACGTCTTCCACATCTCTCAACTCTGACGTTACTTTTCATACACGTATCATGTCTTTCAGCCCGAGGAGGCTGAGCATGAAGCAGATACATCATTTGAGGAGCATCCCATCCAGATTTTCGATCGCAGTATGAATGTTCTACGTGGGAGGTTTGTCCCTCTTGTACGGGTGCTATGGTAGCATGGGAGAGTACAGGACGAGACCTAGGAGAGGGAGGCTGATGTACGATCGCAGTGGCCAGAGCTGTTTGGGGTTTCTTCTTCTACGCCTCTCTAGGGAAATTCGGGGATGAATTTCATTAAGGGGGGATGTTTGTAAGAACTCGGATCTTCGTTTCAGGTTCTCCATTCCTTTTTCGGGAGTTTTTATAAAAAATGGAGTTTCTAGAAATTTTTGAAGTACACGTCGTGTTCTTTCTGAGTACACGTCTTGTACTCTTTTCCCGCTCGAAGTTGTCTGCTGGCCGTGTCCGGGCCACACACACGGTGTGTAGGGGTGACGTGGAGGCTGATTTTGGCAGAGTACGGAAAGACCCAGTACACGCCGTGTACTTTCTTTTTTTCACTAAATGCACCTGGGTTGCGCCTGAAGGTCATAACATGCATCTTCTTCAGGATCTTCATCTGAGAGTGACACGTACGGCCGAAAATCTTCCCTGAGCCCCCGTGCCTCCGTCCGATCTCGGTTCCAACCACCGTCTATTGCGTTGGAATCGCAACAGTGAGTTCTTCCTTATTCTTGATCCTTGTTTTCCAATTCCTCATCCTTCTCGAGTTATCGTGGTTTATGTGTTTCATACGTTTTATCAGATCTACGACATTCTAAGGAGAATCTGTCGTCGCTGTTCTCATACATTGATATCCTAGGATCGAGGTATGTGGTTTCTGTCTTTCTGTAGAATGTCTTTGAGTATTTTGTGCAATTGCAACAATTCCATTGAACAGGAATTGTGCGTTTTCCTGTTTTTCCCTTGATTGACTGTCTTCTTAATTGATCGGTATAGTAGAGGTTTACCTTTGTTAATAGAGTAGTTTTTTTGTACTCTGGATGCTTCCCATGCTTTTTTTCTTGTTTGTAATTTTCCAGTTGCCATGCCTAGTTGTAGGATAGTGAAACTGTTGCTTTGTTATGCTTTTGAGCCTTAGAATGATATCCAAGTAGTTCTTGAGGTTTACATGGAATTTGCACCCACGCTGATCATTTTTATTTCACACAGGACTGTGAGAACCCAGTGTAGTAGACCATAGGGAGAATAGACTTAAGGGCTTCTCCAGAGTGTCTTTTAATACGATGAGAGACAAGAGGGGTAATTGATGATGATTGCTTCCTCAGAGAGTCTGTAGTTCCTCAACATTGTCCACGAGGGGAATGAGACGTTGAGTGCTTCCCCATAGATACTTTAGTACCATATGAGACTATAGGGGGAATTGACGGTGAGTGCTTCCTCAGAAAGTCTACTCTTATCCGAACCAGAGTGGTGAGACTGTGTGTGCCTCCAAGAGGGTTGCTAGTACTTATAGGTTGACCCATAGGGGATAGGCGGTGAGAGCTACCCATAGGGTTACCTATTATTTACTTTTTGTTGGTTGTTTAATTGTGTACTTATTATGCTTGAATTGTAGATTGTAGCTGTTGTGTGCTTTTCTGTTTACTGCTTTCCGTACTTGTACTTACCTTGTATTCATTGACTGTTAGGCATAGATCTTTGGGTGATTTTCTACTAACATTTTATCTCACACCCTGTTTGGGCCATGCTTTTTGGCCCAGGAAGACTTTGTTGTTGCAGGTATGGATAAAGTCAAGTGCCCTTAGACTTACGGTACTTGATTGTTTGGATCTGAAGAGAAAGGGACCAAGCTTAGGCTTGTGATGCTGCTGGAGTTTCTGTTTCTTTAGTACTATGTTTTCAGTTGTGTTTCTTCACATTTTTGTGTTTTCTATTTTCTTTAGACACATGTACCTACTGCATCATCATCATCATTGCTCTATGTATTTATTCTTCCGCTGTTTAGTTACAGATATGTATGTTGTTACTTCTTTCGCTTTTGAATGTTGTTTTCCATACCTTGTATACCTTACAGAATGAGGGAATAGTTTCCCCAATAACTTATCAAGGCCCTCTTTGCTATTCTGCAGCCTCTGGCATTTGGGGAAATGCTCTTGAGGTCATGTGGCAAACCGGGTACGAGGCACTAGTGGAGGGGCTCCGGATTCAGGTCGTTACATAATATTTCTATTTATCTAGTCGCTACAATTTTCAGTATATCCTTCGAGATTGGAGAGAATCACTCCATGATGGATTCAATAGTTGATAAATTTTTGGGATCGAGGGTCGAGGATGAATGACCCGGTTTTTTAAGTGGCGACTCTTAAAATAACATTCCTCGCAATTGATCAATCCAAAAATTGGGGTAAAGTAATTATTTTCTTTAATATTTCCCTAATATTGATATCATTGTTATATTGGATGTATTCCTCAATAATGTTTTCAATGATCGACCTCATCATTTCCCTATTAATCTATTCTTATTATGATTTTTTGGATATATAATTTTTTTTAATATTATAAAATTATAAAATTAATAATTTATTCACATCTACAAATGATATCCAATATATTTGTGACCATAATGAATTACTTACATTTTGTATTTTATATATTTCACTTTGATTTCTATTTGTTTTCAAAACATACAAATGTTTTTTCAATGGCTTAAAAATCCCCCCATACCAATTTTCCTTGCATGAATTGTAAATGGAATTGATATTAAATAACAAATATATGATTTTGACAATTGAGGTACATGGAAGGATAATTGTTGATTAGAACAACATAGGTATGGGGGGCATGCTTGGATTTCAATGTTGATAGGAATCTTGAATTTTGTAGTGTTCGTATAGGATATTGAGGCTTCATCAGAGCATTGAAACATCTATAATTGAATTGATAAAATATAATGTTGATGATTATGAATCATTGGAAAACATAGTTTATGGAAAATTCATGTGATATTGGTGGAGGAATTATCCGAATAGGTGAAAAATGAGGTTACACATTGATAGTCCAATATTTTTAAAGAAAACAAGGCCTCACAATGTACTGTTTCAATAAAACATATCATCTATCTTATTGATCAATCAGTAGGGTTTCTGGAATAGTAATGTCTCTCATGGATTTTAGTCGATCCCACACGTTGTGTGACCATTGTCAACTTACATTGCATGTATGGGTTGTGCATGTGTATGAAATACATGTGGACTACATTTCATCTGTATTAGACCACATGAAATATACCAATAAGGAAATAGGGTTCAAATAACATAGTATACAACAAAATTCCCTTTGGTATTACATTATATGTACACTTTCACATTCAATTTATGTTGACTTCGATATTCCATCTAGAATGGTTGTACATAATGAAGAGGTTGACTCTGAGGAACCCACTGTTCACCCACTATGAAGCCAAGTACTTCTCTATTATGTATAAGATGACATTCAATAATTACGTTACAAGTATCTCATGACATTGACTATGTGAGGGATTCCACTATAGAGAGTCTAGAACAAGTAATTCCACTTATATTGTGCTTATGGACAAGATCTTTTAAAATAATTGGCTTTTATTATAAAATTTGTGTTTTCCCCCATCATCCAAATGCATGGTTGGTATTTCACCCATAGTGACTGGGATAATTATTTGGAGTTTGTATTTACTATTTGATATAATTTATTTGGGATAATATACATGAATATTTAAATAGAAAAAAAATTTCATTTAGTTATATAAGACATTCAACCTATATTTTAAGAGATATTATTTTACCCATCATTTGAGTTTTTATGGGATAAGGATCACAAATTGGTGTTTCTATTTCACCCATATTCATGGGGCATGTATAATTATACATTGATATAGGGATTGTTCATAGAAGTTTCTTGAGACTACTATAATCAAAAAATGGAGATGTATCACCTCACCTCGAAATTTATATGAATATTGAGTTTATACTCTTCTATTTGTTCTCATCATATAAAAATATTTGGGGTTGTTTCACCCTCTTGTTTATATGTAATGATATTAATTTATATTTTTTGATGATTTATATCACTTTTTATTTTATGGTTTCCTTTTGGGTATGCAAATACTTATACATGTATGAGATTTTCCCATATGTGTCATGAACTATGTGAATGGTAGGATGTTCAATAGGGGAATCTATGGACATGGGTTGGTATGTTCATAATAGTTAATAATATCTGTATTATTTAGGAAATTAATATAATCTATATGTTTTATGAAATGATAATTTATATTCTAGTTGATAATTTGGAATAATTTTATATTTATTTGCATGTATCCTTCCAAATTCTATTTTGGTTATGTGATGCTTTACTCAGTTGTTGGATATCAATGGATCTAGAATCATTTTTAAATTGGTTTTTATTATTATTTAGTACTCTAGATATATGTATATTCATGTGTCTTTGTGTGTGTATAATTACAATAAAAAGATTCCACATATATGTGTTTTATTCATACTCAATGAAAGTCACTTACCCTATCTTATTATATGTGAGATTTTGGCGGAACTAACATCGTATTCAAAGAACAGTGGCCCAATGTGAGTGAGGTCATGTAAAATTAGTATTTGAGATTAGTTTATACTATGACATGGTTTAGAGATAGAATATATTTTGGGATTGTTTTGAGAATAATTGTAATATAGTTATTGTTCCTTATGTTTTATTCTTTGTGATATGGCTCCATTGTTGTTGTACAGATTGATGAATCCATTTATAAGGACTCAGATAACATTATTTTTGACTATGAACACCTAGAAACCAATTTAATGACAAAAAATGGAACATTCATCCTATTTTAATGAATGTGTGGTTTCATGGGCATTCATGTTTCATATCCTGATATATAATCCATTTTTCATGGTATTTATTATTAATGATATGTTTCTGTTATATATAAAACTAGTAAGTATTTCATATTAAGGTTATGGGAACGTCCAGATTTGTAATGAGGCTGGTATTCTTGAGACTTTATATGAAATGTTTTTGATGAGTTAATATAGAGAAGACCTTCCAATAATTGACTGGTGATGAGACGATTCTCTGGTAGGATATGCCGACAATTTTCATCACATTAATAAAAAGGTCCTTCAAACTTCACCTGATGATGAAACATGTAATCTAAATAGAATTCATTATTTTAATATACATAGTATTCACATGTTCTTAGGTTATTAATTGTGATTGTTAGAAGTATACTATCTTGTTTCCATGATCAAATTATTCCATCTTGTACTATCCCCATCTGATTAGATAGTGGTTGTTATGGTTATTCTTCACCATGGTGTATCTGGATGTTGGTGGAGTGGGTTGACTCATATGGGAGATGAGTTGACATATAATTGGATAGAGTTTGAGGGTCTTTTTTCATTATACTATTTACAATAAATTCTATGATCATTAAATGTATCTGATCCTCATGAGTTCTAGTCAGGTAAAATGTTTTTATTGATCATGTGTCAAGGTTCACCGACATCACATAATACAATATTAAAATGTTTCATGAAGGTTTATTCTAGTTAAAACATTGAAAAAGGGTTTGACCTTGATTTTCATTATAGAGTGCTACATCATTATATCAGCACCTATTCTAGGGTGCTGGAGAAAGCCTTTATAGTTCATATGATTATAGTAGAGTGGTTACACTAGGAAGGTTCTATATGTAGGCACCCTGGGAAAGAGTCTCTTGTGACAGTTGATTTGTGGTGAATATCAAAGTCAGAACACATAAAGATTCTCTATGTTAAGACACAACACAAGGATTATGTAATAGATATAGTCCTCTTAGGGGGAGAATCCAATATTCTGTTAAGTTCACATATATATGGAAAGAAACCACCAGAACAACCATATGAGAGCCGATAGGCCTGAACATATCATTATTTCCTCAAAATAAAATTTGTTTGGGAGATCGATATTCTAGTAGAGCCTCTGGTTCGACCCTAATGTATAGAAACTCCTCGCTACAATTGTTTTTTGTTTTTCCTATACAAGGAAATTTTCAATGATAGCGAAAATGCACTGATAAAGACACATTCATGAGATATAGTAAAAGTGATGATAAATTGGGGCATTTATCACATCTAAAAAAGGAACTAATAGTAAGGGTCCTTATCAATGAAAAATGTGAATGATGTGGGATCTTTTTCAACACTAAGAAAAAGATCCATTAAATTGGGTCCATTTATCTGCACTAATAAAAAAGTGTAGATAAATGGAAGCTTTTATGGGAACTATAAAGAAATAAAAAAGGGGGGCCTTTATTAGTGATTTTTTGATAGGGCTGATAAAGCTTTTTATTTATCATTGATTTTTTTAATTGCGCAGATAAACAATATATTTCACAAAAATTTATCCTCTTGAAATATTATTTAAATATAAAAATATATTTATATTTATATATATAATTATATTGATATAAATAGAACATATTTTATTTAATATTATTTATATATGGGGATATATGAATTTACAGATAAGATATACGATATTTAATGGAAATTGGAATATTGAATAACTTAAAAAATATTAAAAATAGTTTTATAATTATTTTCTGTAACAATTATTTAATAATAAATTCGGTGTTATAAAAATTCAATTATGAAATGAATATTCTAAGATAAGTGTCAATCATTAATTCAACTTAAAAGGACTATAACATTTTATTCAGTCTTCCATTTTGGCTCTACCACTTATCAACCGAAAAACTATGAATACATATATAGCTTGATAGAACAAGGGGGGGGGGCTATGGTCACTATTACATAAAGGTAAAATGACTAAGAAGGCTTCCAAAACTGATTTTTTGTTGATATACTATAATTTCTAAATAAATAAAATTATTTAAGATTCATTAAATAGGTACTTTTTCCTTTTTATTGGAGTATGAATTTTTTACAAGGGATTACATTAATATAGATAATATAGTTTTAAAATTTTATAATTTATCAAAATAAAGTTTTTTAAAAAATAAATATATGTAATTTGTTATATTTACTCATAATAAAACAATTGTATAAATACATATTTAAGTTAAAATATATTATTAAAAATATAAACCAAATGAAAACATATATTTATTATTCATTTTATTTAATGTTAAAAAGTATCCATTTCAGTTTACTTATAAAATGGAATAAATAAATACATGTGTACATATAGAAGTAATGTTTATATATACAAGTGTGTTTAAATAAAAAAATATATCATTATATGCATATTTTTAATATTGGATAATAAATAAATAAATACATAAATATATGTAATTATTTTTACGTGTATGTGAGAAGTATTATTATGTACTTGTGTTTCTAAATATATGTGAATGTTTACAAGAATAAATATTGTGTAAATACATCTTATATAATTTTATTTTTTAGACATATCATTACCATTAAATATATAAATACATGGATTTACAATATATATTAATAAATACTTTATAAAAAATTATATCTAAATACACCATTACATGTAAGTATTTTTGAGTATATATGTAAATATATATAAATATAAATATATTTCTCATGTAAAGAAACATATATATGAATATATAGACATGTTTTAAAAATTCATTTAAAATTAATTATTTATTTGATATGTTATTTATTATTATCAAATTTATTTAGAACATTATGTATCCATTTTTCATACATTATAAAAATAGATTAATATATATATATATATATATTGATACAAATGTACTTTTAATATATGAATATACATATGTCTGAGTATTAATAATAACACAAAGGTTTACGTATATATTTATTTTAAAATATATATAAATTGAAAATAATTATAACAGATTTAAATAATTATATGTGTTTATATATGTGTAAAAATTATAAATATATATGAATAAATATAAATATAACAAAATAGAACAGAATCATGATTGGTGAAGTATTAAAGGGCATAGAAATGCTGAAGAGAGGTAACACGTACAAGCCCCAACATGAGTAGTTATTTGGGGGAATCATTATAGGATTGTGGATTGGTATGGGGGTGTTAACAAGTATTGGGAAGGGATTAGGGTGTGCATGATGGTGTGTTTGGGAGTGGATAGTTCTAATAAAGAGGCTATGAGCATTAATAAAGGGGGTGTTGTGGTTCATAAAGAATTTTTATTTTTATTATTTTATCAGTGTTAAAAATAATCTCAAATAAAGGGTGGAATTTTCAACATTGTTTTAGTTGAATAAAATCCTTCCATTATCAACACAATTTTTAACTCTCTTAAATCCATCCTTTATTAGTGGTAAAAATTACTGATAAAGGTACACATTTTCATTTCTTTTTTATAGCACTAACAAGAAATTTATTTTAACATTTCTAGCTATTTCGGTGTTTTTTAGCCACAGATAAAACCCATTTTATTGTTGTTAATAGATGGATTAGATATAATTATTTGTGGATAATATTCTATATTCTTTGTTTTCTTATAACAACGTGACTTGGCTCTTAGAAAATATTAGTTCACACTAGATCTCACCTTAGAAATGTTGGGCTCATTAGATGTCATTCCCAATATGGACAAAAATTAGTGGACGATGCACATATACACTATTTCTACCATATGTTAAGATGCGTTTATGAGTATTGAACTGAAATTTTATTCACACGATTTATGAATTTCCTAGTTTAACACGTTAGATTTTTGTAAATGAATTTATAGCTGATTTTCATTTATTTGGTCTCATTACACTTTGTGAAATTGATTTTACCGATGTTCATATTTCTACAGTAAATTATGAGTAAATATAGTTTATCCCCAAGAACTAGTTGGTTTAAATAACTATTGAGAGATCAAAGTTTATTTTTACATACCCTCAATTCCCACTCACGTATCTTTATAATCTTATGATATATCCCTTTCTATACACAAAGAGATGAAGGTGAATTTGGTGGATATTTCAATGAAGGGATTTTTGATCCACAGTGTGCCCCCTAGGGAGTAGTGTTGTACTCCATGAATTTGGATGAGAGATTGAATTTTTTTAATATCATCACCTAAATTGGGTGATTATTTAGAATAAGTATCCACTTCTTATAATGTATTACCTCATCAAGTAACTAAAGTGTTAAAAGTGACACTTAATGATTATCCCTGTTTCCAAAATTCAACAAATATAGGTTCGGGATGAGAAAATATTGAATGCAACATTAATACGTAACATTGAGGGTTATAATTACCCAATGATTTAATTTTGATTGAATAATTCTGTAATGGTGTTTATAGGGATCCTGAACTAGATATTATAAAATTTCATAGATTAGTTTATATTGGTATTCATTAATATCATACAAAATTTATATGTATTAGTGGCCAAGAAGGCAGGGATTTTAGGGATGGTCATGGAAGTACTCCAAGAGAATTGACTATATTAAAAAATTTATTGGAGTTATTTTCTAGAGTAGAGTGGTCTACTTCCTGGGGTATGGTATCTCAAAATACGGAGTAGTTTTGGTCCGTATGAAGATCAATGTAGTCCCATTGGAGATTGAATATACACTAGTTTCCATTAATAATTTATTACATTACCATTATTGGGAAGGAATAATTGTCTATTCTGATTATAATATCCAATGGTATATCTTCACTTTTAGGGCTCTTAATCTAAGATAATGTTGATGGATAGAGTTCCTATCAGAATGAGGGTATAGAAACCCAACTGTTTCCTTTATTTGGGTGTCCTACACCTCTTTAGGGATTAATATATATATGAATTTGAAATATTTATGTGGATTTTATTCAAAAATTTAGAGAAATAGTAAACATTGCTTATCAATTTTTTAGAGGGGATCACACCATCCTCATTTGATATAAAAATTATTACAATCATGATTTTATAGGAGTAGTGGAGATATTTACATATGTCTCATTTAATGTTAGACCCTAGAGTGGTAATGTTATACCAGGATCATTGGTGGTAGTTATGGTTCCTAGTGATGAAAATATGTAATGTAGAGTTTATATCATGGTGCCTCGCTAATATGTATGTGACGGAAGAGAATCAGATTCGACTATGTTTTTAATAGCCCCTTAAGAAATATGAATGGATTTTAGTTTTTCTATAGATATATTTCATGATATAAAATATCTCATATATTGTGAAAAAGATCATGTATATTCCTTGTGTTTTCTCTGTGATCATTTCTCCTAGTCAATATTGTTTTATATATCAATTCTATAGAAGATTATTTGAGTATTTTGGGATCTCATTTTGTGTGAACATGGTGTTAAACCCTGTGAGAGATGACTAGAATATGAGGACCATTATGGAACCATATGACTTGATTTGATATTATATATTATACATTGTAAGTAGTTGTAAGGATCATCTATTCTAAGTTTAGTATTCCTAAAAAATAGATATCATTCCAAAATTGGTACATAAAAATTTGGGGTGTTATATAGGGGAAATTTAGTATACCTTTATGAAGATACAAGTTGGAAGAATCATCATTTTTGTGGAATATGTACGTTTCATCAATGATATACAATGTTCAAATCATCTAATAATGGATGAGGAATTATTAAAGTAATATGGAGTTCCACATGGATCTTTGATAGATTAATTTTGAGGATTATTAGAGTATTCTAACTCTCCATAGCATTGGCAATGTGGCTTAACTCTATCTATGGATTGTGTTCATGATGTCTTCTGCATGTCGCATGTGAGAAGATATGTTCACGATTCATTGCATGATTTTTAACATGATGAGAGTGTCATTGATTATCATAAAATAATGTTATAGTACCTATTGGAGATCAAGGGTCAATAAGATTGTATCCTTCATGAGTTAGTTATTCACTTTTTTATGTTATTTTGTAGAATGTGAATGTTTACGAGAGGTTAAGGGATCTAAATATCCAGATGAGTTTTTAATCACCTTAATGGTTTTGGTAGATTATAATTTTCATGATAAAAATAATTTAAGGTGGAGAGGGATTAAGGGACTTAGTTTTTAGAATACCCTATGGATTATATTAAATAAATAATATTTAATAATGATGGGATTAAAATTTGGGTTTTTTTGTAGTAGATCCCATATTTTGAAATATTGAAAATTTAAAATATATTGACTCATATTCATTTATTTTATCAAGAATAAGTTATTTCCATCTAATAAATGTCTCATATTTTTAAACAATGGTTTTAGTTGAATCAAGGAAATATATTTTTCCATAGGCAGGATAATTTTTTTGATATTATTAGTCATGGTGATGCTATTTAGTTGCAAGTAAATGAATAAAATGAATATTTTATAATAAATTAGTTTTTTTATTAATCACCTTATAATATATAAACATTCAAAAAACTCCATTATATCTAATCACAAAGATTATCTTAATAAAAACTAATATTAGAGGAAATAATTACATTGAGGATGTGTTGGTAGATGTATTTTGGTATAGAGGATTGGTAAAGAATGACTTGGTAATCTCGACAATGATTCCCACAATAATTAGTTTCTCTATTGATTGATATGAAAGTTGAGTTTGGATTTTTTTAATACTATATTTAAAATATTTTCATATAATTGTGATCATGGAGAAATTAATCATTAATTGATCCCATTATCAACATTTTCATTCCCTTATTAATTAACTTTATCTTAATAATTACAATATAAAATTCAATATGATTGACAATGATAAATTAATCATTTATTCTTATATTACCATACAAAAAATAGACAAACCATGAATTTTGATCATGAATTAATCTCCTTTTATTTAATATTTATTTCTCCTACCTTTATCTATGAGTCAGTCACCAAATATCATTCAGTTCACTATTTGACCATTCCCATGGAATGATTCATTTTGTGAATTGTTTTATGTTTTTTTAATTTTTAAATGATTCTATGATTTGGGTTAAAGATTTATTTGGAAGGATCATAGATGATTTTATTCATTTGTATGTGTGTACCACACACTAATTCCCAAGATAATATGCATTTATACTTTGGGAAAATTCAATGGGACGATGAATCATTCCCACAAAAAATATACTATTTTAATTAAATGAACATTTTAGTACCGGATTATCATGAACCCTTGGATGATGTTGTTGATAATTTTTTCATTCATGAATATAATAAAGATTGGTAAATAGGTGATATATTGTGAATACGTGTTGATGTATAATAATTTTAGGAGGAAACCCAACTATATGATGTCATTTTAAAAATAACACATTGTATATGTCACATTGATGTAGTGCTCAGTTTCTTTCTATGTTAAGTATCCCAAGTCTTCCAGAATATCCCATATTCCATGTGACATATCCTATACACCATGGTAATCATTTTTACCAAACATTCATGTAGAATATGTACATGCCATGATACGCCCATTGGTCTATATTCAATTTCTACTAGATCACATAACATTTACCATATGGGTTATATCACTCAGAATGTGTAGTGCATGATTAGTACCAACATTGGTCTTTCACATTGAGTAATCTTTCACAACCCATATATGTTGAATTCTATATTCCATATAGAATTTTACCAAATGACCAAGTCTTTGACATAGAGTGACACACCATGTACCCCTTAATGAATGTCTTGTAACTTTACATGACTTGGAAAAATATATTAAAGAACATAATTGTAAATATATATTCATGTAGGCTATGTCAGGGTATCTATCATAGAGGTTAAGGATTTTGGTGTTCCTTTTATAGTGTGTCTGGGGATGAGAACCATTCCCATGATCAACTAGTACAGTCAAAGAAGGGGGTTTCTTCATTATTTGAAGGTAGTGTTAGTATGTCACCCACTTGGTATGTAAGAATATTTCAGAGTCTGTATTTTTCCAACGAAAGGATATTATTTTGATCCTAAACATTTGAAATAGATTGGTTTTATATTTTTCCACTTTTATGAGAAATGAACGCTCAATATGACGAGTTAGTATTTCTTCCATCATTTGATATATGAGGTAGATTGTAACAACCAGGGATTTTATAGGATACATTCTTTTTAATTTCATTGATGTTATATGTTGTATGCTACCCCAATATTATCTTGCGCTATATAAAACACCAGCTTTGTATGTAGTATATATAATTCCTTGCTTGTCTTGTGTTACTCACAATTTCAAGTTCTTTTGATATAATTAATTTCATGAATGGCCAAGTATAAGTGAACAACTAGATATTATTATGTTAACTTATAAATTAGCTGTTAAAATATATTTAATGAACATTATTAATTGATTTATGGAAACATTGTTTACACATTTGTTCAGTTAATTTTTTTGTGAACAATTAGTTATAAATGAAAAGAAATACCTTTTTAATTAAATTTAATTTTTTTTCTAAGAAACTATTTTGAATGAAAAGAAGTGAGTTTATAAAATAATAAAATCACCCTTTATGTATTTTATTAATATAATATATTTGTAATATATTTCAATTTGGAGTCTTTGGTATTAAAAAAATATTTTTTATTAATATAATATTTTGAGAATTTCCAAGGGTGCCCCTCACCTCTATTATAAAGAGGAACCTCCTCCCTCACCTATTCACTTAAATAAGAGCCTTAAGGCTTAGAAAAACCATAAAACTTTCCCCTATTAATATATTTAGTCACATAATAGAAGTTATTCTCTACTCAAAAGTCCAACTCTAGTACCTTTAAGGGTAGATTTAAGAGAATCATTTTGAGTAAGAGGTAAGCTCTACTAACTATTCATTCAAATATCATTCTTCTTCTACATAATCTTCATTTGTCTTTTCATTATAATGTAATATCATTAGTATCACTCATATACTAATATGTCATTAAAATTATGAATCCACCATATTACACCTTCTATTCATCCTACAGAAATGAAATCACCATGTGTGTGTATGTGCGGCTTACCGTCTCAATGCTGTAATGTAATATGTTTTTCACCACCACCTTAATTGGATAGATAGAATTATTTAAATAATAACTATATATGATTATTATAACATGATGTAGATTATTTAATAACATATATACCATCGACATCCATTCCATTTCACTATTATTTGAATGATATCGTTGCTTGTGCATACGTACGACCTACAGTCTTCAAGATCTGATGTTTTTCATTCTACATGATATCCATTAAAAAGATATTGAATAAATATAAATAATGAATAAAAATGATATTTATTATGTTAGTATCACTTTTTAATGATATATATATGACCCAAGAAAGAGAACCAAACCTTATTTACCATAACATGCATAAGAAAATAAAGTAGTTTATACCTGATTAATGAGTAATAATGATATATTATTAACAACAGATGATAATATTATAATATATGATATCATCAAAAATGAATATGATTCTATAAATTGTAATATAAATCATTTAAACAATTATATAGTAGGTTTGGATACACAAAAATGATAACAGACCTATGGTAAGGGATTATGTAGTCTCACTATTATTTCTGTGGGACATATGACTTATACACCACCAATTTATTTTGTGTTGTGTTTATGATTTACATGAATGGTTTATGATATTTTTTATGAAGGTAATGATATTTAAATATTAATATAATTTTTTTTATTTTATGATTTATACGATTCAACTGATTAAAATATATTAAGGGATAATTTTGCTATCTTATTATTTTTTGAGACTGTTTATATGGAATTATTTTCAAAGGTATAATTATAATTCATGCCCATTCTTTCTTTAAAAAATAATATCATAAAACAATATATATTTTATTATGGTTTATTAAAGTAAATATTAACCATTTTTTAATTTTACAACATGGATTGGAAGGAATATTTCTTTCGTTTCCCATATCAGGTACTTTTTTTGACTTTTCGGTAATAGTACAAGGAGAATGTTTTTTAACTTATATGAAATAAATGGATTTTTAATATTTTGTAATGCTTTATTTAAATGGATAATTATTTACAGGATGTCATGTTTTTTTTAAATTAGATTTTTTTCTTTTAATATTGTCTGATATTTTGTGAAAAGAAAACAATTTTGAAGAAGAAAGTATCTTTTTCGTTATGAATTAATTTCACGTGTAATATCAATTTTATTTTATATCTATCATAAAATATATCGTTCATGTATTATATCCATATTTTTACAATTTTGGATTATGTTTATGGTAAAATTATATTTTTGAAATCCATTTATGTTACATGGATTATGTTATGATGTAATGATGTTTAGGAAACAAATTTCATTAGTAGGGTTATGTAATGATAATTGATTTATGTTTTTGTGGCACATATATATATGGTTTTAATTATGTTACAAATGGGTCCTATATCTCCCTCATATGCATTTGTAAATGATATATATATATATATCATCAGATTGATATGATAGAAATTGAAAGTAGATTTGGTTTTGTAATACAAGGCTGGAACAACAAGTAAATTTAGTTCAGTAATAAAGGGTTGAAACTACAGGTAAACCTGAGATAGTAATGGAATTTTTCCACAATGATGTTCTTAGAAATTAACCTATGATAATATAGAAATGATACTATATTCATATGTGTTTTAAAAAATAAAATGTTTTTTCCAATTCTACGTTATCATGGTTAATGTTTCGTTATGATTTATTCCTTATGTGCTTACATGAATTATTTTATGAACCATGATTTTGATAATCAAAATATATGTATATGTTTTTACATTAATATGTTTATTTTTAATTTATTTTTATTATATGAGAGTTTAAGAAAACACTATTTATGGTTTTCATTCCCTAAGGATATAAATAATGGTATTAGGTAGGAAAACTAAAGATGAAGATATTTATGTGAGATATTGAAGATCTTTCACCTTGATAGAAGATAGTGTTCTAAGAATAAAAAGAAACTAAACTAATATTTTATTTTGGAGTCTATTTATTAAATTTATAAAGTATTCTAAAAAATAAATGTATTTTCATGTACATCAAGCTTGAGTTGTTAGAGTTGGAATCAGAGAAAAAGTTTCAACAATATTTGGAAACTAGGATACGAAATCTATAGTGATATCTCTACAAATATTTTTAAGGATATCTCTAGGGATATCTTAGTGATATGTCTATGTATAGGTTACCATCCTTAGGTATTTTATAATCCTGAAAAACCTTGCATTAAACTGAAGATATCATATATTTAAATATTATATGTAATTTAACTTACTTATGTGTTTCAAATCTCTGATATGTATTTCTCAATTTTTTTTTTATTATCTTAGTCAATATCAAGAACTACTAAGAACATAGTTAACCCTTGACTGTTTCAAATTTGGATGTTATGGGAATTATGAAGATCGATTTCCTATGTGTGAATATATGGAAGATAATCATAACGATGGTATGATTATTGGTCATACTAATCAGGATAAATAGATTGTGAATGAAATGTGAATGGTATGTGATGTTCTTGTAGTACTTTTTATATTTAAAATATGAATATTGAGGTTGATATACCTTAATATGTGATTCATATTTTATGAAAGATGAAGATAATGGATCATGAGTAATGGTTTATTAATAAAGATAGATTATTGAGGTGTATATGTTTCAAAATTCAAACATTTTTTATATGTATCTTGAAATATAAATGTTTTTTAGTATATGTTTTTCAGTAAGGACTACAAAGGATATGTATAATAGTTATAAGGTTTCATAAAAGTTTTTTAAGTATAATGTGATATACTTAGAGAACATATTATTAAGTGATAGATATCCCTTAATATGTCCCTTAGGTTAAGACAATGATGTTTGGATAAATATATGTTAGATAGAAATAAAAAAATAGATAATAATAGTTTCTTAATAGCTAATTATGCATTTTACAACAGGAGGGTTATGCTATCATCGATGAAGTTAGATCTTTTTTGAACTTAAGGAACTGTCCAACATGTTTTTGATAAAGAAAACATGCATGTTTTCAATAAGGATATCTGATATTTAAGTTTGTTACTATGACTTAATATAACACATGATGAAGGTGTTATAATTTTTGGAATGTGACCAACCAATGATATCTTGTGATATATAGAGGATAAATAAAAATCTATGTCTGTGAACCTCATTTTATAGTTATTGGATTTTTTTCATCTTTTATAATGATTGTAAGGCTATCAAATTTTAGGAATGTTTAAGTTAATCATCAAATTATATTTTTTTGAATAATATATTATATAACCATATATACACATATTCATGTTTGATTACATGTGCTAACATTTTAGAGATAAATTTAGATGGAATGAACTGTCATTCAATTTATTGATCGATTGATCTGATAACACTTCAAGAAAGAAAAATTGATCTTCATTTTTTTGAATATGAGATGAAGTGGAAGTCGTTCAAGGTGTGAAAAATGACGAGATTGTACTGAAATCAAGTAAGTATTTCTTCTCACATTCTTAATCATTAAGAAAAGTATTATGAAAACAAAAAACATTATCCAAGTACCTTCTTATTTAATGAATCATATGGTCCCATAAATCCCAATAGATTTATGGATTTCTGATTGTTACCTTTCTCCAAAAAAATTTCTCTATCACTCTCCATTAGGACTTTATGGTTAGATTGTTTCTTTCATATCCATGTTTTCACATCCCACATATGTTCTTATATATGGAAACGTAGTGAGGAGTTACATTGGGTAACCATAATTTCTTTAACTATCATTTTTAAAAAGATGTCTTAGTATTCTATTTTATGGAGTAGATTTCTATAAAATAAACTTTCTTGTATTAAACCTTTTATAACGCCAATGAATCTCAAAAGAAAAATACATTTAAAGGGCATATAATGTAACCCCCTAAAATATTATGAGAAAATTTCATTTTAATTTCATTGATGAGTAGTCTTTTTACACTAATCAATGATTAGATATCACTATACACGATACCAGATTAACATGGTGTATATGTAATGATATTTTGGACTTGTGTTACACACAATTTCATGTTCTTTTGATATAATTCATTTCATGCAAGACATAGTATAAGTGAACAACTAAATATTTTTATGTGTCTTTATAACCTATCAGATAAAATGGTGGGAATGAATAATGTCAACTGTTTAATGAAAATATTATTTTCATATGTATTTAATTAATTTGGTTTTGACCAATTATATAAAAATTAAAATAAGACATTTTTAATTTAAATGAAATGATTTTTTGAAAAAATATTTAAATGAAAATAAGTGAGTATATAAAATAATTAATTCACTATTTATGGATTTTAATAATGAAATATATAGGTTATATATTCAACATAATGTTTGAAATTCATCATAAATGTTTTTTGTTCATGATATTTGATAAAATGGAATTTTTCGGATAATAGAAGTTTTTTTTTAAAAAAAATATTTTTACCACCTTTTGATGGTGAAACCATAATAATGATTTAAAAAATATATATAATTTTTTTTAACAAAAAAAACTTTTTCACTGGAAGTGGGACATCAAAATTTACTTGGTTTTAAATTTTTGTATTTTTCAGAGAAAATCATAATTTAAAGAATATTGAAAAATACTATATTTTAATTCCAAACTACGATTCTGTCTAATTTATTTGTATCGATATATTATATTTTTAATTGTTTTTAATTTGTATTTAGTCTATTTTTTTATAATTTAATTCAATGTTTGTTTTTGGATGTACATTCACATTCAAATTTGATATAAACACATGTATATCTTTTGATTTTATTTACTTTAAAAAAACATGTTTTATCATTTTGATTATAGGAAGTAACATTGAATTAATTATTAATGTTTTGTGTACTTAATTTGTAAAAATGGATTTCATATTTTTAATTATAAGGTAAAAATCAATTAAATATGACCCTTTTATTTTTCGATCATTATGAATAATAATTTTTATTTACCACGGTTAAAGACATATTAGGATAATTAGGAAATCAAATAATATGGCAAGGATAATAAAATTACCATATTTCCTAAAAAATATTATATTATGAATAAAAGTAGTCCCTAACACCTAAATATAAAAATTATTCATTTAATGGATGGTTTTCTATGAAAGGGATGTAATTATTATTTAAACAAAATAAAGTGGCAACATGTCATTGTTTTATCTCTTATAAGTATATAAAATTAAAATGTAGTGATAAAACTGATGAAACTATGAATATATTAGTATATAGAAAAAAATTAAACTATCTACATCGATTATATTTATTTATAATTTTATATATTATATAATTACCATAAATATCGACACAACCGTGATACAATAATTGTTTTATAAAGAGAGATATCCAATAAATGATATTATAATTATTAAATTAAATATTATATGAAATAATTTATTTCATCCAAGAATATTTTATGTGAATAAGACATTTTATAATTCCATTCAATGTTTTGGGTCAATTTAATCCCTTAATATGAATTTTATTTTATTTTAATGAAATGAATAGTGTAAAAACTGACAGTACTGATATTTTATTAAAATGATATTTTATTAAATTATTTAAATGTATTAATAATCTTTTAAAATAAAAAGTGACTATGATAATATTGAAAGAATCATTATGTGTCCATTTATGATTAAATAACCCCATATAAGTAAAATTTATTACCTCATAATGCATGTGTTAACATAATTACAATTAAAAGAGAATAATTAAGGGTAAAAAAAATAAATGGTTAAAAATAAATGCAATATACTTCTAACAATTAATGAATGAGAGAATTTTGAAGTATCATTAATTTATATTATACATATTCCAATTTGGAAGATTTTGTTTTTAAATATAAATAAATATTAATTTAATATTTTATGATTTTCAATGGTTCCCCTCACCTCAATTATAATAGGGTGCCTTCTCCCTATCCACTTCACTTCAATTTTATCCATCTAGATCACCCATAATCTGATATTTCCCATTATAAACTACTTTAGTCACATTATATAATTTATAGTCATCTCGAAATATCATCTATATTAACATTACATGGATATTTAGAGGAAGCACGTCGAGGAAGAGGCCATATGTTCAACCAATTCATTCAAACTTCCTCCTTATTATACTTCATGTTCATTAGTTGGTTCATTGTAATGTAATAACATCAGTGTCAATAATATTATTATATGTCATTATTGTTTTTAAACAATAAAATTCCACCATCTTTCTAACTTATAAAAAACTAAATCACTACTCGTGTGTAGATACGACTTACAATCTCCACATCATATTGTAATCTATGATTACCCGCCACCATACATGGATGGATATAATGATTGAAATAATAAGTATATATTATTATTATAACATGAAAATTATTATGGAACAACATATATATTATCCACTTCTATAACATTTCACTATTATCAGAATGATATCGTTACTCGTGTGTACGTACGACAAACCGTCTCCATGATGCAATGTGATTCATTCTACTTTATATCCATTAAAAATGATTATATAATTGTACATAATGAATAAATTTTTTATTTCTTATGTTAATATCATTTTTTATGTTATAAAGATGACCTACGAAAGAGAACTATAACTTATTCCGCAAAATGTGCAATAGAAAATGAACCAGTTGATACCCGAATAATAGGTAAAAATGAAATATTAGTACAAAACAGATGATAATATGATCATATAAGATACAAAAAATCGAATATGATTATGGAATATATCAATTATAATATTTAAATCATAATATTAGGGGTTCTTATAAACAAAAAGGATATAAGACATAATATAATTGATCATTTTGTGTCACTTTTATTTCAGTGGGAAAAATTATTTATTCCCTACCAACTTATTTTTTGTGGTGTTTATGCTTCCCATGAATTTTTTATGATTATTATAATGAAGGTTATAATATTTAAATTTTAATATTATTTTTTCATTTTATTAGGAATAAAATTCAGCTTATTATAATAGGTAAAGGATAGTTTCGCAATCTCTCTTATTATTTTAGATTGTTTATACGTAATAATTTATTGGGGTATATTTATTATCCATGTATATGTTTACTAAAAAATGTTTTCATAAAATGATTATTGATTTCATATGGATGTTTAATTCCATTTTTACTAATATTTCACTTTTAATACATTGTTTTGTAGGAACATTGATTTCATTTTCTTTGCAAGGTACTTTTTATTTTTTCCAGAAAAAGTAACAGAATTTTTTGACTAATTAAACATAAATGGATTCTTATTCTTTTATAGTGCCTTATTTATATGAATATTTATGTACATGAGTTCATGTTAGTTTGTAAATGAATTATTATTTTTTATAATTTAGTTTTATTTTTTTGAAATGAATTTTTTTAGAAGAAATGATATTTTCTTCAAGAAGTAATTATAGGTGTTTTATAAAAATATCCCATATATGATTAAGGATATATTTGAAGTATAATATCCTTATTATTACTTTTGTTGATTATTTTTATTATGGAATTTTATTTATGAAATCTATTTTTTTACATGAATTATGATATTATGGAACGATGGTTAAGAAACCCATATTATTCCTAGGGTAATGTTATGATGATTGATTTATGTTTATGTGTCAAAAATTTGTATTGTTTTTTTATGTGATAGGTGGGACCTATATATTCCTCTAATTAAATGGATAATGATTTATATCTCATGATATAGACACAAATAGTATGACAATGAAATCTGGTTCATTAACACATGCCTAGAATGATAAGTAAATCTAGTTCAGTAATAAAAGGCTAAAACGAAATGTAAACCCTGTTCCCTAATGGATTTTTTCCACTATAATGTTATTCAAAATGTGCATTGGCTAATACGGAACTGATTTTATATGCTTTTTTGTTTGACTTATGTTCATGTTTTATACCACTTCTATGTAATCATGGCCAAAGTTCCTTTATGATTTATTCCTTAAGTAGTTCCATTATTTATTTTATGACTCGTGATTTTGATATTCAAAATATATTTTCTTGTTTTTACATTCTTATGTTTATGTTTTCTATGTTATCCATGTTTTCAATTATTAAGCATTTGAGGTCACTTATTTATTTTTTTCTTTCCCACAAGTCATAAATAACGGTTTTAGGTACCCAAACTAAAGGTGAATATATATATATATATTAGAGATGATGATGATCATACAAAAAGATTATATAATGGGTCCCCTATTTCCAAAGACACTAGACTAATAATTTATTAAGGATTCTATTTTCTAAAAGTATTATGTATTCTACAAAAGAATTGTAATGTCCATGTGCATCCTTCTTGCAATGTTCGATAGATTTTTTACACTATATAATTAATATAAAACATTATATGGGTAGTGAAAAATCATGTATTTTTAAAGGGACAAGCCTCATGGGTTTCCTGAGGTAGATATAATTTTATTTTGGAGATGTATGAACTCATTAGTATATAGCTATAAATACTGATTTCATATTCCATGACATGAGTTTCTCATACGAGATTATATGGGTTAATATTGCAGTGCCCTATTTATTCTGATTTTGATATTAATATCTATTAATTTATTAATTATATCTTTGTGGATTTTAGGGAGTTTTAAAATGAATGCATATACTCAAAAAATTATCTGATTTTACTACATAATTAATGTCTTATATAGATGAAAATCAGTTCGATTGAGACACTGGTGGTGCTCATGTCGGTGGTTCATAGTCATGACTAATAGTTTTTTTATATTAAAAATTATATAAATCCAAAGGTATTGTAGTATGATAATTCCATTAGTAATTGAATGTTTTTAATAGGCCTATATCATCCAATTTTATAATTAGTTATGGGATTTGATTCATTATTTAGAATATTTTAGGTTGGGTATGAATTAATTATTCTAAATGTTTATTATTCTATATTTAAATTGATGTATGGATTTGTGTCTATGTAAATGTAAATTAGGGTTTTTATATATTGGATATTACTACATGTAAATAGTATCTATCCATATGAATATCTATGGTGGGATTGGTGTGGTGGTTTCATCTTTCCACCATATTAGTGGGCATCAATGGTTCATGAAACGTAAATCATTAAATATTTCCTTATCAACAATATATTCAAAATAATTATATAAAAATGAACCTACATCGTTTTTTGAATTGGTTGAATTTGACCTTGGAACAACCATTTTATAAAAAATGTTATTTCTTGTATTAGAATCTTTTGTATCTATCCAACTGTATTCCAAAACATTATTTTTACTCTTATTCTTATTTTTATTATATTTTCATGTATTTAATCCAGAAAAATAATTATTGATTTTACTTTTCTTAATACACTAATATGAAATGATTTTAGTTGCGTCATTAGATATAGAATTTCCTTTCATTATTTCTTTTTGATCATCCTAGTGGTAATCCCTTTTGAATCTAATCTTGTTCACTTTCTTATGTCTTCCCAAGGAAACCTAAAAATAAAATATCACTATCATAAATTTATAATTGATTTCATTCCATATTTTCATGTTGTGGTGTATTTTTAAATTAAATTGAAAAATTCTATTTACATGTGATAATAGGGACATGCCAACAATTAAAAAAATAAATGTCATACTAAGAAGATGGGAGGTTAGTCTCTGCCTCACCTTTTGGCTGGTATAGTTTTCTAATAAGGGACACTCCTATAGAATTAATAATTAGTCATGAAAAAATTATAATTTTAATACTTCTTACCCTCATTAAATATTGTCGATTGAATATTTGTGGGAATGAGTATTAACATATTTTTAAGAATTAATGTTACCTTATCTCCTCAATTTTCAGGTGAAGGGGTACCAATTTTGTTTAAATACCAATTATTTAGAATATTGGAATTAGTTTTCATCCAAAGAGATAATTGGTATCTTTTTGGGATTATCTAGGTTAAAAAGGATTCATATTTATCTTTTTGATGGGAATATAAATCTATTTATTTTAGTGTCACATAATGTGAAAGATGGTCAATATTAATGTCAATTGACATGGACTGACTCAATGTATTTCAGGTATGTGAAGAATGGAAATTCAAGTATAAATTTTATCAACAATGATTAATGTGTGACATAAGTGGGGGATGCCTTTTTTGGTTTGCATCAAAGGGAATATAGCCCAATGTAGTTGTGTTGGATTCACAAAGGACCAAACCTTTTGAGGTATGAGGTTGGAATGGATAATATGAAAATAGACCCCTAAGATGAATATAGTATTGTGATTATAGTGGAGTAATAATGAAAATATGTTGGTTGTCATGTAAAAATATGTTAAGTGGAAATAATGTGTTTGATAGAGTACAAGGTATATAACGCCGAGCTTAAACCAATACCAAAATGTAATTATGTCACCATTATATATTACTCTTTACATTTTTAAATGTGAAATGGATTTACTAATATATACATTATTAAAACGATATAATAATTTAATTTTTTTATTAAAGAATTCATTTTAACTAATCACTTAATTTTTAGTAAATTCATTGAATTCTTCATATGTAGACTTATATTAAAAATTATATTTATTTATTTTTGTTAGAAAATAATATAAATAATTTATGAAATTTAATTTTTTTAAATATTCTACACTTTTTATTTTTTAATTTCAAAGTATCCAAAAAAATCTTTTGTTAGAATTTTATGAAAATTTTGATTTTTCAAAAAATAGTGAAAATACAAATTTTTGTAAAATCTATATTTATATTTTTATGTATTCGTAAATTAAAATTATATTTTTAATTCTATTAAAATTACATTAATTTTTATTTTAATTAGTTTAATTAAGGGGTTTAAATGGATTTCATACTAGCATTTTATAGAATTGTTTTAATATATTTAAGGTATTTTTTTTGAATCGGCGGCCTGCCCGGCACCCCGGCGCCCTACGCCGTGCACCCAAAGCCTGCCGGTGGCTGATCGGACTGCTCGCGCCCTGCGCGGCCTGCCTGCTGGCCTCCCGGCCACCGGCCTCCCGAGACAACCCGCGACGTCCCCACGATGTCACTGGCCAAACCGGCCCGGTCACCCGGGCCGAGTTACCGAGCTGCCTACCTGGCAATTATCGGGCTGAACCACCCTCGCGGCCCGCTGGGTTGGGCCCAGAGAACCAGGTCAAAACATAGCAGGCTGACCTGCCCATTGGGCTGGGTCAGACCCAGCGAGTCGGATAGGGTCGACCCAGACCAGGTCGGCCTGGATTGGGTTGGGCCGAGTCGGCCCGACCGGGTCGGACCAGACCCGGGCCCATTACTGACCCATTACCTTCTTGGGCTCTATCTTTGGCACCAAACGTCCGTTTGATGAATCGTCAGTGGAACTGGTATTCTTGGAGCATAGTCATCCCTTTGAGTATACCCCATTGATGTTCAGGGTATAGTTGAGTCACAATCAGGTTGGTTCGTACGCAAATCCAACCAGGCCCTACAGGACCAAAATTCTAATAACTCACAGTCCGGGCGTCCAATTGACATGTCGTCTGTTGCATTGAGACCTATATGACATGGTGGTCCTTTGACATACTTCTATATGAGACTTCATGACACTTGGATTATCAACCAGTATCTTGTGGAGCGGATCCTTCCGGTGACGAGCAGTCAGAGTCCGGAGACCTAGTAGTTGTAGACCTGACGACTACTGGACCAATTCGACTAAGAGTAATTCGACTAGCCTAGTGGACGGAGCGTTCGGTTTGGCAGCAGACCCACGGCAGACGGAGCACTTGGTAGTTGGTAACAGACCCGCGGTACTCGACAAGAGGAGTACCTCTCTAGGCTATTAAGGGGAGCACCAGGTTTAGTGGCTGACCCACAATGGACGGAGCGCCCGATTTGGCAGCAGACCCGCGGTACTCGACAAGAGGAGTACCTTAGTAGTCCAAGGTTAGTGAGTAGCACCTCGGAGTCACTACCGGGCCATTGTACTCGAAAAATGAGGAGTTCTCATGCAGTTTTGATTTCATTAATGAAAATACTGGTTTGAGTTGAGTCAATGACCTTTGTGTTTTCAACATGATTGAGATGGGTTACTTGATAATGTAGGTATATGTATGGGAATATACCTAAGTAATGGTATTCCATTGAAATCATACATTGTGGTATATCCTTGTTGAATTTTGTGAGACCTTGAGGGTCTCGAGGTCCCTACTGAGTATCGTTATACTCACCTCTCCACAGGATATTCCAGCACCTCATTGTCATGGATGCAGACGACAGACATCGCTGACCAAGGAGGAGTGTATGAGGACTAGATGGTACCCGAAGGTGGACCTCCCGATGAGTCAATACACGGAGGAGACGAACAAACATGGATCGCTGAGGAGGCTATCTATACCTACCCTTCAGGTTGGATCCGTGGTAGACGATCCATGAGCATCTAGACACCTTCCAGCTGTTTGCCTTTTTAGTTGTACCTGTTAATTTTTTTCCTTTTTTTTACTGTTGAGCTTGTATTTCTGGCCCCTTTTACATTCAGTACACTTGTTATGCAACTTTTGAGTAGTGTTTTCTTCCCTTTCTTCTCTGGTTGTGTGTGTATATGATTTATAAAGGCAATTCCTTACCAGTTTTAGGGAATTATGCCGTTGGAGCTAGTCACCATCCCCTGTCCTAGGGAAGGTGGGCTTGGGGTAGTCATGATAAGGGCCCCGCGAGATGGGTTGTGAAAAATTGGTATCAGAGCAGTCGGTTCTACCACAGAACTTAGGACTCTGATATTTTCATTCTGTGAAGCAATTGTGTTAAGGGTATTGAGTGTGGTTTTCAGTTCAGGGAGTCCAGTGTTGGTGCGATGACCGACGTATCCATACACAAGGACCCTAACTACTGATTGCGGACATAATTCATGAAAACACTGATTGCGTGTGGGTTTTCAAAATTTTTCATCAAGTCATCTCAAACCAGGTCAGCTCACAAGGTATAATCTTTTGATCATGTCACATCTATTCAGAATGCCTCCACGCAGACAGCTAGTTAGAGTTTCGAGAGAGTACCCGATGACTGACCACCGAGCGACGAGGCTCCGGTGCATATCCCTCTTACTATGTTGGCACCTTCGGGTGGTGTACCAGCAGCACCACCACCTGTTGGGCAGTAGATTCCACCAGCCGCACTGTAGGACAGTGCATGCCGACTGAGCGTGTTGCATGAGTTCTAGTGGCAGAGGCCATTGGGTTTTTGAGGTGAGAAAGATTCCTAAGCAGCGGAGGACTGACTAGAGGTGTTTTCTAGAGTTCTCTATCTAGTTGAGGCACCATTAGAGCATATGGTGATCATAGATAATATTTTTTCCCAGTGAGTGACCATGAGGTTGGTCCGCATAGGGATGAGGCTTTGGTATGTGGACCTTTGCCCGAGTTTCTGCTTTTAGGTAGTGTGTCAGCTATATCAGTTCCTATTGGTCAGGAGTTTCAACCGGCGATACCAGTTGATGACACATGTAGTCTTAGTGCCTTACACGAGTTTCAGCATCAGATACACCTCGGGTTCCGAGGTGATCCCAATATATAGGCGGCTAAGGACTGGTATGAAGAGGTGGCTGAGGTTTCTCTAGAACTTCTATAGCTTCTCCAGGACGACATATCGGTAGTTGAGTGTTCATTGAGGTGTACTGATCATTCCTCGTACTCGATGAATACAATAAAATCTGTTCTTCAGAGCTTGGACCTCCGAGTGAGATGTGTTTATGGAAATCCGAGCCATCACTTTCATTTTCCTCTATGCATTCCTACCTATTTAATTATGCTAGGTAGAACCTTTGCGGCCGAATGTTCTTTGGCTAAGAGGATACATCCAGTGAATGTTAGTATTGGGGAAAGCGGGAAACCAGCGGTAGTCTCAGTGACTTGGGCATGTAAACTATTTCCGAAAGAGGATGTAACAGGGACAGATAAATCTGTAGGGCAGAAGACATGGAAGCAGAGCTAGTAGAGTGTCATGAGGTGGTGTACATTGTGACATGTTACAACCACACACCTTTGTAGTCCCCACCAGGCTCAGGGAGCTAGAGGAAAGAGGAAGAGAATAGATGCATGTGGTCGAGGTGTGTGACCCGATGGCTCTATGAATGATTCGAGGTACAGACTGTGTCTACTACTAGTTGTCGTATCAATAGACATAGGCACCAATCATTCCTTGCTTCCAAGAATCTTGTCCCAGACCTAGATTTTCCAGTTAAACCATTAACTTGACACTGACATCTAGAGATACCTTTGGGAGGATACTCGATAATCACTCTTACACTGAAAGTGTGATCTGACCCTTGAGGTGAGAGTTTTGGTTGGAACCTCTTGGTTGCAGCGTCGAGGCCTTACGGCGTTAGTTTGAGTATAGGATGCAAAACCACAGTTCATACATAGATTGACTGTATTAGGAAAAAAGGTTGTGGTTTATCTACAACGTTGAGATAAGGTTTTTCTTAGTCAGCGAAAAAGGAAACCCAGGAAGCACAGGTTAAACTCATTCATAATAGGGTGCAACCGATCACTCTTGAGTCAGCCAGCCTTACCCTCATGGAAGCATGAGTTTTGATTTTTCAGTTACTCCAGGACTATGACTTCGAGATAGTCTATACTCCTGAGAAGGGGAAAGTTGTTGTGGATGTGATCAGTAGGAGGACTGGTATACAGATGCTGGGTGAGGCAAAAGTGCATCTAACTGCCTTAAAGATATCCATTCTGGATTGGGATGGAACAACCTTTCTAAAGTCTCTTACAGTCACTCCTCTACTTCATCAGCGAGTCAGGGAGGCACAGCCATGAGACGCTGACTGTGAGACGCGACGTGCTCATATATCCACAGGGTAGGCACCTGATGGATTTTTTAAAGGTGGGGATCACGTCATCCTTTTTAGAGGGCGTACCATGGTAGCAGTTACACTTCAGAAGGATGTGTTGAGGGAGTTCCACACGTCCCCTCTAACGGTACCTCCACGAGTGGTGAAGTTGTATCCGAACCTTCGACAACAACATTGGTGGCTAGGTATGAAGAAGGAAGTAGCAGAGATTGTCTAATGGTGCCTCACTTGTTAGCAATTGAATGCAGAGAACCAGGTACCAGCATGATTGGTATAGCCTTTAGATGTTCCAGAGTAGAAGTGGGATGAAATATCCACGGATTTTTTACAGGTATTCCAAATACATCTAAGAGTCACGACTCGATTTGGGTGATCGTTGACCGACTCACCAAGTCGGCCACTTCCTACCCAACAGAGAGCATGGCTCAGTAGAGAACTCGGGATGCCTCTATGAGCAAGAGAGAGTGCGTTTTCATGGAGTACCTTCTTATATTGTCTCCGACTGTGACACACGATTTACTTCCTGACTATGGAAGGGGTTGCAGGAATTTTTCGGGACACATCTTCACTTGAGTACATACTTCCATCCTCAGAAGGATGGTCAGACCTAGAGGAAATTACAGAACCTCGAGGACATGATCCATGTATATGTGCTTGACTTCGGTCGTAGATATGAGGGTCAACTACATTTGGGGGAGTTTTCCTACAACCACAGCTATCACTCCATCATCAGTATGGAACCTTTTGAGGTCTTGTATGGTCGACCTTGCAGATCGCCACTATGATGGACAGACCCAGGGAAGTCAACACTAGTTGGACCAGAGATGGTACGGGCTACCACTGAGAAGGTTCAGATTATCCAGGAGTGGATGAAGACTTCACAGAGTAGATAGAAGTCACATACTAATAGGAGACGGGGACCTATAGAGGTCGAGGATGGCAACCATGTCTCTCTACGGGTCTCACCTCGACGAGGATTGTGGGGATTTGGCCGAAGTGGAAAGTTATCTATACAGTTCATAAGACTTTTCCAGGTCCTCAGAAGAGTAAGTGAGGTGGCTTACAGCTTAGCTCTTCCACCTTAGTTGCACCGGGTGCACGATGTCTTCCACATATCTCAGCAGAGGAGAAACGTGAACAACCCTACTCACATCATCGACCATGGAGATCTGGACACTAACGATGGGGTGACATTTACGGAGGTTCGAGTGGATGATTGAGGATCGACAAGAGTGGGTCTGACATGGACGGTCAATACCTTTGGTTCGCGTTCATTGGCATCACGGGAACCTCCAGGAGAACACATGGGAGCGGGAGGTTCATATGCGAGCTCAATACCCCCATTTGTTCCCTTAGTTCGAGTTGTAGGTTACGGGGACGTAAATCCTTGAGGTGGGGATAATTTTAAGACCCTAAATTTTCATGTAATATTTTTTTAAATATATGGGAATTTTACGAGTCCGTAGTTTCTGACAGCGTAAGATTCCGAGGCCCGGAGTGCCCGAAATGATCCGTCGAATTTTCCTTAAGCTTAAATTAACGCGCGTAAGTAGTTTTCCTAAAAAAGTTGAATAACTTTTAAAAGGATACTCGGATCAGAAATTTGAGGGCACCGTTGCGCTCAGGATAGTGGGTTTACCCTATGCGTGACTTAAGGTTAGTCATCATGGGAATCCTATAGAAAATCCCGAAAATGGAATAACCGTAAAAAAAATAATTAAATAAAGTTATTTTATTTTTTAAATGATTATAACTCACAAAAGGTATCTCAGATTAAAAATACAACACCACCACTGAAATCATGAGATCTTGTTTTATTTAAAACAATATTAACTTTGGCTGGCATGGGCCACCAAAAAAATTTAGTTTTTGGACACAAATAAAATAATTAAGAGGCAGTTATTTTATTATAAAATTAATAACTTCTAAACATTAACTCAGATTGAAAATACTAGAGTACCGTTGTGTTCATTGGGGCATGTTTCACCTAGGTAGAGCCTAACATCGACCGTAGTGGTTCAAGGGTGACTAATAATAATTTTTTCGAACATTTTTTTAGGTACGTTCAGTAAACGTGCGAGTGGCGTTTCATATCTTTTGAATCAATACTCAGAATTGAAATCTGAGGGCATCGTTGAACTCACAGCATCGGTAATTTCTTAGTGAGACCTTCACTGCTGTTTCATTCTAATATGTTTGAAGGTTAGTATTTGGGGGTTTTTAATTAAATTGATTAAAATAAATATTTAACATTATTTTATTAGTGGTGGTTAAAACCACCAAGTGGTGGTTGGAGGTGGGGGAAACCACACCATAACCTCCCATGAGAGGTTATGGTGGTGGGGCCCACCTGCACATAACCTTCCTTGGGAGGATAATTGTGGTGGGGACCACCCGAGAAAAACCTCTCTATTAAATAGTAGGGGTGAGGACCACCCGACCCCTATTAATGGAGGAGGATAAACCCTCCCAACTCTCCCTCATTAATGAAGGAGAGCCTCTTGAATTCCTCTCCAATTAATGGGACACTGCACATGAATTAATTGGAGATGCCTACGTATTTGAGTTCTTCTTTTTTTAATCATTGTGCCAACCAAATAATAGGTAATATATTTTTTTCATTCATGGACTTTTCTTTTGTAGAGAGATAAGGAGAAAAAGCTCTCAATGAAGAATGGTTCTTCCAACAAAGAACACGAAGAATGCGACGAACGTCGGTGGTGCTCTTCTTTTCCGACCTTCTTCCAAGAACCCCCTTTCGACATGGTATGTGATCATCTACCACGGATCGATGGCCAACCTACCGCGACATCAACGAACGATCTCCCGTTAATCAAAAGGTAGGGGGTTAATTTCTTGAAGATGTTATACTTTATCTTATCCCCATCATCTTATAGAGGGGTTTTTTTGTGGGAGTGTTAATGATCAACTGCTTATATCGTTGAGCCAATTGATTCACCTCTAAATGGGTAGGATGCTGGCCAACCTAACATGGCCCGACATCCTCCATCGTTCTACTTTCTTGTGATGTCTTACGGCATGGTGATGACGTGATGACGATGAAAGAGACAACAATGATGGCTGCCCTACCCGCGGCCTTCGGGAATCATGATGCACCCATGGCGCTCTGATTCCCTGAGTCGAATACCGCCACCCTACCTGCGGCTCGCCCGGTGGGCTGCCCGGCCCTTCCACGGCCAGATCGGCACCCCCGATGCACTGCCCAGCCAGCCTGGCACCCTGCCGGCATGCTGCCCGGCTCGCCCGCAACCCCCTAACTCACTACCTGATGCCCCATGCCCTTGTAGACATCCTGCATGGCTCCCCGCACCCCTGCCGGTAGCCTGCCCGGTGCCCCCGCGCCCTGCCAGAGGCATGCGTGCACCCCTTTCGGTGGCTGTCCCGACATCCCAGTGCCACGCCCGGTGCACCCGGAGCCTATAGGTGCCCAGCCGGCCAGCCTGCACCCCGCGCGCCCTGCCTGCTGGCCTCCCAGCCACCGGCCTCACAAGCCTACCCCCGGTGTTGTTGGCCAAACTGGCCCGGTCACCCAGGCTGAGTTACCGAGCCGCCTACACGGTGACTATTTGGCTGAACCAGCCTCACGGCCTGCTGGGCTGGGCCCAGCAGACCGGATCAAAACTTAGCGGGCTGACCCTCCCATTGTCCCGGTTCAGACCAAGCGAGTCGGACCGGGTCGACCCAGACCGAGTCGGACCAGACTCGTGCCCATTACTAACCCATTAACTTCTTGGGCCATATCATTGGCACCGGACGTCTTTTCGACGAACCGTTAGCGGCACCAGAATTCTTGGAGCATAGTCGCCCCTTTGAGTATACCCCACTGAGGTTTGGGGTATAGTTGATTCACGGTCAGGTTGATTCGTACAGGTATCCAACCGGGGCCCCGGGGACAAAAATGCTAATAAATCACAGACCAGGCGTCTGATTGATGCGCCGTCTATTGTGTTGAGAACCCTATGATGTGATGGTCAATTGAGATGCTTCTACGTGAGACTTCGTGACAGTTGGAGTATTGAACAGCAGCTCATGGAGCGGATCCTTCCGGTGACGAGCAGTCAGAGTGCGCAGACCTAGTAACTGTAGACCTGACGACTGCATGACCGATTCGACTCAGAGTAATTTGACTAACCCAGTGGAAGGAGTGCCCGGTTTGGCGGCTGACCCACGGCGGACGGAGCACCTTGTAGTTGGATACAGACCCACTATACTCGATAGGAGGAGTACCTCTTTAGGCTATTAGGGGGAGCACCCAGTTTGGCGGGAGTCCCACAGTGGAGGGAGCACCCAGTTTTGCAGCAGACCAGCGGTACTCGATAGGAGGAGCAACTCAGCAGTCTAAGGTTAGTGAGTAGCGCCTTGGAGTCATGAAAAAACAACTATACTTGATAAAGAAGGATTTCTCTAGCAGCCATGGTTTCATTAATGAAAATCTTAGTTTGAGATGAGTCAATGACCATTGTGTTTTCCTCATGATTGAGATGAGTTACTTGATAACTTTGGTATATGTATGGGAATATACCTAAGTAATGGTAATCCATTGAAATAATAATTTTCGGTTTATCCTTGTTGAAGTTCGTGAGACCTTGATGGTCTTAGGGTCATTATTGAGTATCGTTATACCCACCCCTGCATGAGCTATACCTGCACCTCGTTGTGTTGGATGCCGATGACAGACAACGCTGACTGAGGTGGAGTGTACGGGGACTAGATGGTACCCAGAGGTGGACCTCACGATGAGTTGGTACCTAGTGGAGGCAGATGGACATGGAGCGCTGAGGAGGCTCTCTTTACCCACCCTTCAAGTAGGATCCATGGTGGACGATCCCAGAGCTGCTAGACACCTTCCAGCTGTTTGTCTTTTTAGTTGTACAAGTTTGTTTTTTTCCTTGTACTTTACTGTTGGGCTTGTATTTTCAGCCCCCTTTTCATTCAGTACACTTGTTATTCAACTTTTTCTTAGTGTTTGCTTCCACTTGTTCTGTGGTTGTGTGTGTTTATGATTTATAAAGGCAATTACTTCCCAGTTTTAGGGAATTACACATTTTGTGCTAGTCGCCAGCCCATGGTCAATGGAAGGCAGGCTTGGGGTAGTCACGATAGGGGCCCCAGGGGATGGGTCATGGCACCATATTCATCCATTTTTTGGTTATATGACATTTAGGACTATTTGGATTAGAATATGACATATATATTATATTATTTCATGAAAAGGCATAATGTCATATTATTATTTTTAAGGAATATATTAATTGAAAATTTGAGTAATACATAGGTTATATTTGACTAAAAAATGAATTTTTAAACCATAAATATTTTTATTAAACATGGTTATTTATTTTAAATTTTTTGAGATGAAATATGTACATTCAATGCTGGCAGAAACAAAGATGTAGTAATAATTTATTTAATAGAAAAAATTAAATAAATGGTTCTGAAAATATTAAACTAAATATAATAAATAATAAATATTTTAATAAATATATTTTTTATAAGAAATTCAAATTTTAGGTATATAATAAAATATTTTATTTGAATTATAATACTCATTTTAATATTGAAAGAGTTAACGAATTGAATAGTTCATAAAATTTACATTTTTAATATTTTATAATAAATAATATTTAATTAAATGGTATAAAATTCCTAAAAATATAATATTGGTAAAATGTATTTGTGTATAGTATATATTATAAACCATTCAATTTAATGGGACATTATTCCATTTATATTTTTAATATTGACCCTCCAATATTATAAATACATATAGTTGGAGTGATATTTAAAAGGATTAATGACAGGTTAAAACTAAATGATACCAATATATATATATATATGTCCTAAACATGTCAAAAAATTATTTTAATAGATTGTTTCAGAACATTAACATTATATATTTTCATAAAATTTTTCTAATCTGTTTTAACTAAATATTAATATATATTTCATTAATATTTTCAGAAATTATAAGATTTCCCTTCCAATCTCTTATATTTGAGTTTATCTTCTTCTCAAACCATAACAAATGAAAACCAACTTTTTTCATCCATGACCTACCTAATTACATTCTTATAATCCATAATCTGAACATATATGCCATATTTTGTCATAACACCATCCTTATAGTGAATATGGTGTTAATAAGAGGAGGATTTCCCAAAAAGAGGTATTTTTTCAGATTCATTTAGTTTTGTTTCATCATCCACCTCCTTCTAATATTAAAAAAGAATTATGAATTATATAAAAAAATATACTCCACGTATGTATATTTATTTTTATATTATTATAACTTTTATCCATCACTTACAATAATCAAATCAGTGAAAAATTCATAGTACGTGTGTCCGATAAACTACCACCCCACAAACAGATGTAATTAATTTTCAATCACATTCTCTCATGACTATTCATAATTATGAAATTCAATTTTATTTTTGAAATTAATGAAATATATATCATTTTACAAATGTAATATATATGTTTCTCCCTTACCATTTCATGAAAAAAATAATGATACCATTTTTCGTGTTTATGTGAGGACTACCACATCAACGAAGAAATTTAATTCATCTATCATCACAACATCACATGGATTATAAATATAATTATATTAAAATAATTATATGTTATATATTATATTATTATATTTCCGTAATGATAATCTAATACATTCCTTAATTGCCTAATTATTTTTGAAAAAATGAAATTGTGTGCATGCGTATGTAGAGGCTATCGTCTGTATGATTGTAATATAGTTTTATTCATATAAAAAAAATTATATTTGGATTTCAAATTATAATTAATGTATAAAATTTAAATTTATTTCATTATTTTTATTAATGAGATGATATAATAATAACAAATTTTTAAATTTTCATCCAACTAATGTCATTTTAGATTTATATACCAAATAATGAAAAAACATATGGTGGTAAGATTAATAAATAAGTAATTGTTATAATGTTGTCATCAGAGAGATATATGGAATAATTAAAATTAAAATTAATAATAATAATTTATATAATTAATCAAAATTGTTATTTTGGAATATAGAGAACATATGTGACAAGTCAAAGTCATTGTAATAGTTTCTTGGCTCACTTTTTCTTTTGTGTGACTTATGAAATATTCACCAATTATTTGTTTTACGCGGTGTATATATGTCATTATGATATTTTATATCATTAATATCTTTTCATTAATAGTATTTAATGTATCAGTTTAATTTATATATTTCACGGGGCTTTTGATTTAAATGATACCTATGTGGTAAGGGTTTTTTTCTGTTCTCTTCATTATTATGTATTTTTTATGCTTATATCACCCCAAGAGAATATTTCCCTTCTATTTATATGTTATATAAATGGTTTTAAAAATAATTTTTATGTATTATCGAAGAAAATTTCAATGTCTTTTTTACCCATGTTTATTATTTTATAGAACATTATGAAAAGAATATTTATGTCATTTTCCAAACTATGTACATTTTGACTTTCTTAGCCAAAATACTAAAGGAATGTTTTTTAACCTATATTATATGAGTTTATTTACCCACCATAATGAAGAATTAATTATTTTTACAATCATTTACAACTTTATGTGGGTAATTTCGAATAAACTATTCTCCATTTTAATTGAATTGCGTTTATAGAAACATGATTTCAAAATGGAAAGTTTATTTTACACAATAATTATTCATAGTGTTATTTAAAAATAATTTTCCATTATGATGAAATTATTTGATTTTAATAGTTCATTAATCTGGATATGATCTAAAGATACCATCCTTATTCAGTATTTGGATGGTTTGAGATTATGAATTAATGATTTTTATTAATCTTTTTTGATTCACATTATTTGTGATGTGAATAAATTCTTATGAAACATGCTTTTTAGGGTTTCTAATATGATTAATGTTTTTTAATGTTTGTAATTTTTTATGATGTTCATTATGAGATGGGATGAGCCTATATCTCCCTCTAATTAATTGGGTAAATATTGATATATCATTGGATACACAAGATTGAAATGGGGAGTGGACATTGATTAGTAAGTTACATTTTCCTCAATGATAGTCTTGGGAGTGAGACATGACTGCTACTATGGTATGAGAAGTGATCCTATTCCATTTTAATAGTTTTAGAAAAGTTCTGTGAATAATGTTGAAATGATTTTACATACTTATATGTACTGCAAAATTATATTACAATTTCCCTTGATATTATATAATGAATTATGTTATTCGACTCCTTTATCTTCCATATCTTATGAACATTCCTCATTTATTTCCTGACTTAAAATTTTGATCTATGATATACATGGTATAATTTTGAAATGTAATGTTCATATTCATATTCCTTTATACACATGTTATGATTTTTAAATCATTAATATCTAAATTTTTTACCCTTATTTAGCATCTTAGTTCCACTATTTCATATATTTCATTTCTTATGGTTGTGAAGAAAATTTTATGTTGGGTATGTTTGTAACACCCCAAGCTTCCATGGTACGCTTCTCTTTGAATAATGCAGTAGTGTGTGTTGTACGCAACATTGAGTTCCAACACACCCTACAACCAATCAAACTAACCGTTATGAATAGTAATACCCACTTTTTGAAATTTTATAAATTTTATCTTTCAAAATGGACTTCATTTTTGGATTTGGAATATCAAAATTAGCCTAGGGTAAAATTTTAGTTTTTTTTGAAAACATTCAATTTATGATGAATAGTGAAAAACACTAAGTTATGGTTTAAAACTGAATTTTTATTTAAATAACTATAGATTTTATTTAAATTTAATTAAGGTCAAAATTGATACATTGTACCTAAATAATATCAACGTAATTAATTGTAGTTAGTTTAGAATAATTTTAGATATATAAAAATTTCATGGAAATTTTCACCGTCTTTTACCCACCTCCTAGGAAAATTTGGAAATTATCATAAAACTAAATTTTTCTGCTTCTGTGAGTGGAATTTAGAAAATCCGAGAGACATGGTTAATATCAAGGAGTAAAATGTAGTTCAATAAGATAAAAATAATTTTTTGTGAATAGTAACTTTTTACATTTATTTACCACGGTTAAAAGTGAATATTGTAATTAAGGGTAAAAATGATATTAATATTACCCTAACACATGTCATAACTCTATTGGACATGTGTATCTCGACCAAAAAAACCTTAGGAAGAAAATATTATCATTTAGGTCCACTTGGATTAGATTAGGACATTTATTATTATTTAATTCAAAGAAGAGTTAAAAGAGTTAAAATAAATGTTTAATTACTAAAACATTTTTAATATATGGATATACATAAGATAAATTCTATTGTAAATATTCCTTAAAGAGATAAATATATTTCTTAAATAATGGTATTTTATTTATAATTTTTAGTAAATAAATAGTTTAATTTATTTATGACACAATGGTGATGCAGTCATTTCCTAATTAATGAAATATTAAAATAATTGATATTACAAATATCAAAATAAATGTAATTTGAGACCTTTTATGAATTCCACTAATTTTATAGGTTAATATGACATATTATTATTGGTTATATAATTTTTTTTGAAGTAATAATGCTGTAATGAAATTATCAAAAACAAAATACCTAATAGTGTCAAAATTGACATAAAAGAGTTCTTAAAATAAATATTAATTTATTAATTGATATTATATTCATAAAAATCTAATATTAGGCCAAAGGACTTATATAATGATAGGTGTCTCATTAGTGGACCACTTGGGGGTCTCTTAGATTTATATAGTAATTTTATTAACTATATAATATAAAAATACAAAGTGACCTGGTAAATGTATTACTAATTAACTAAGAGATACAATTAAAAGATAAGGTTAATATAATGACCCAAACCTGTCTAAAATCTATTGTTTCAAAGGATTTACCCCCATACCCACCTTAATATTTAAATAATCAACTTTGGAGCCATTATAAACCGAATATGAATTTATTATAAAATAATATTTCTATCTTTCCCAAAGGTGCCCCTCACCCATCTTATAAAGGGCACTCACCCTTCTCAGTAATTCACACATTCAAAGCCATTTGGATCAGCCAACCCCGGCCCAAATACTATCTCAACTTCCGTCAATTCATCCTAGAGGCATTAGTTTGATCAGTAATGCCATCCTAAGGATCCCTTTTGATCATATTAAAAGGAAGAACCCGAAGAAGAGGTAATGTTTTCACCACCCTCTTTCAAGTTCCTTTCTTCTTCAACTTCTTCTTTCTTTGTTATTTCCATTCTAAAATAATAACTCAAGTGTCTTTTATATACTATGATGTTATTATAAATATGGTACAACAATATTCATTATTTTATCCATACATTGAGTGACATGCCACCATACGTTTGTACGTACGACTTACCATCACCACGTCGTGGTGTAATTGTTCTTCATTATATTATTATTTGGATGGGTATTATAATGATGTGTAATTAATGTAAATAATAAATATTGCATGATAAGGATTCTTTATATATGATATAACATCCAATTATATATTATTTTAATATCAAAAGAATGATATTGTCGCTTGTGCGTACGTACGGACTACCGTCTCCACGAACGAGATGATATTTATTCCCCATCATATCAATTCAAGACTAATTCTCATTTGATGATTTAAAGTAATGTTCAAGAACTTTATATCATTTTGGATATGAATAATAT
Source organism: Viscum album (assembly GCA_963277665.1). Lineage (NCBI taxonomy): Eukaryota > Viridiplantae > Streptophyta > Magnoliopsida > Santalales > Viscaceae > Viscum > Viscum album. The sequence goes on along the minus strand of OY728138.1, from coordinate 629,775,975 downwards.
ACAACCAATCCATAACAAACATGACTTATGTAACAAAATATATAAAAGAAAACGAGTAAGTTAACAATTGAAACGACGATAATACTAAAATATTATTAACAAAGCATTATTAGAAGATCATATATGATATCTTACTTAAGTATATGGTTCTTGTATAATTTAATAACAATTTTTTAACTATTATACTGAGGGATAACATAACATCAACTAAATAAAAGTTCAAGGTAAGGGTTTATTTCACAATCTCTTCATTATCCGAGGATGTTTATACGTAATTATCTACTGGGACCTCTTTATCATCCACATCCATGCTTCTTTAAAATGTAATTCAAAACATTCTTAATATTTTACAGAATATGGGTTATTGTCATTTATACCCTTGTTTGACTTTTTATAATATTTTTATAAAGGAATATTTCCGTCGTTTTCCAAACAATGTCATTTTTAACCTTTTCGACCGAATTAAGGTAAGAATGTATTTTTTAACTTATACGGAGGGTGCAGGTATTTTCCTCCATTATAAAATATTCAAAGCTTCACTTATAAGCTTATAATAATATTTTCAAAGTAAAATATTTATTTTATAATTATGTGACTTTTAAATGATTCTAAAAAAAGATATATTTCTCTAAAATAGTTTTAATTTCATCTTTGTCAACATCCTTTGATGGATTTTAAGCTTATTTGAAGTTTATTTATTGTGATAAAAAACATCCATGTTGTATTGAATGTTTTGTGATATGTTTGACTGTGGATGTGTTATTTTTATACCATTCATGGTTTATGGAGAATGTATTGACATTTCATATGCTAGTTTTAATATGAATGTTTATGTTATGTTTAAACCTGTTCATATGAGGAATGCATTGGACTTAATATGTGAAGGGTGGAGCCAGCTATAGCTCCTTGTTGCATCGGTAGGTCTCATGAGACAAACTAGTGTCTTGTAACAAGGCCTTGACAAAATCTTATTTGTAGTATTGTCATGAGGCCTTGATGATGTGTTTAGGATAGTCTGTAATTATGAATTCCATCATTATGAATCTGGTTATTGATATTAGATGTTATTATTCGAATAGTAGAATATCCATGTGAATAAGTAAATGGAATTATTTCATTTTATCATTGCCATATTATGCTGAAGTTCAAGGTTTAAAAGGATTTTGTTTTAGTTATACAATGCCTTTAATGTTTATGCTTATTTATGAATGTTTCCACTATATTGTTATCCTTACTGAGCATCTGAGCTCACCCCATTCAATGTTTTATTTTTCCTAGGATGTGAAGAAGTAATTTATGAATGACCTGCAGGGATAGTATAAGGGGATATGAAGAAAAAATGTTGTTGTAGTAGTTTTCACTTTATTATGTAATGTAAGAATTATGAATGTATCTAGTTAGTCCAAGGAAACTAATATAATCGGTCTTTAGAGACCTGATATTTTGTGATCAATCTAATATTATGTAATAATGAACCGACTCTGGGTAACTGGGGTCGGGGCGTTACAGTTAGTATCATAGGAAGTTTAGTAAAAACCTTGGAAACTAGATTTAGAAAAACTCAGATTAGAGCACATAGCCCTAAGATAAAATTTGAGGATTAGTATAGAAGAACTTCATAGAATTTTGGTATTGTAGAGGTTTGGTGAGATTTTCGAGCAATACACCCTATCTAGATACGACCAGGTAGAGGAGGCTCTGGCATAGATGTACCTAGGGGTAAAACCTGAAAACACCGCTTTGATCTAGACTCGAACGGGAACTGGTGCACAACAACAGGCCTTGCTGCACTCTTGGTAACGACAGTCCTGGGGGATATGCTTAGGATAATTCTCATTTTCATTACAAACTATTATGAGGTTTTTATGAGTATATACTTCCTCAAAGAAATTTTTATTATTATTATGGATTATATCCATAAATAGTTCAATTTATGTTAAGTGTTTTACAAGTATGGAATTATGTATTTTGATTCATAAACTGATCTAGTTTATGAAATTGTTTAGAAATGGGGCCTAGTAAAATAAGTAGAAACTATATCAATGCACGCACTCCATATAGGGATTTCCCTCCTGTTCAAGATAATTATAGTAGAGCTGGTGATGCAACTGGTGCTGATCAGCTAATCACCATATTGGGATAACTCATTCACGTTATGAATAATAACCTTACCCATATAGAGCACCCTGATCCACAACAAGGATGATAAATGTTAGATCCCTTCATGAGGCAAAAACCACAAAATGTCAATGGGAGTACAAAACCATTGGTAGCTGAGCAATATATAAGTTCCCTAGAAAAAATATTTCAGTCTTTGGGGAGTAGTGAAAGGGAAAAAGTTATCATGGCAGTTTATCTCCTCACTGGAGATACTGATCAATGGTGGTCATCGATACAAAACACAAAGAAAGATGATGAAGTATCAAATACGGAATGGAGAGAGTTCAAAGAGCATTTATTAGAAAAATATATTCCTCATGACCGTCGAGCAGATATGGAAAGGCAATTTCTGAGTCTGAAACAAAAGGTGGATGAGAATGTCGCAAAGTATGATGCTAAATTTACAAGGTTATCAAGGTATGATAGAGATTATATACATAACCCAAGAAGTAATATTCATCATTTCTTTAATTGGTGAAAACCATTTCTTCATCGAGCATTAGTTTCACAATCCTTCTCGTCATATGAAGATATTGTCTCATGTGCTATCATAAAAGAAAAATAATTCTCTAAGTCTTATGAATTTAATGCAAAGAAAGAGTAGAAGAGATCAGCTGATCACTCTGGGAATGGAGATAAGGGGAAGAAAGGAATATTTTAATATCCATCCTTCAGTAAATGTGGTAAGAAACACCCCGGTACTTTCTTAAAAGGAATGGTAGTCTGTTAAAAGTGTGGAGAAAAAGGCCACCAATCTCGTGATTGCAAGGTGAATAAGGAAGTTACCGATGTACATTGAAACAATTGCAGGGAGATGAGACATTATGCGAATGAATGACCTAAGAATCGGGGGAAATTACCTCATAAAAGGCCAAGGGATCAGGACCAAGTTTATACCATCACTACTGCTGAGGTTGATGCTCTGAAAGACGTGGTGGCAGGTAACTTAATGGTTTCCTTATGTTTAGAAAATGCATTATTTGATTTTGTATCATCGCATTGTTTCATCTCTTCCGAGTTTGCTAACAAAATTAGATATTTACAATTTGATTTAACAAGGGAGTTGTTAGTTAAAACTCCTAAGGTAAGTATCATTGCAACAATGTTTTGTGAATCAGTACCCTTTTGAGCACATAAATGTTCTTTATCCACTGATCTCATCGTCATTCCTATGATTTAATTTGATATAATCATCGGTATTTATTGGCTTTTGGATCATGATGCAAAAATTTATTGTAACAAGAATGAGGTTACTATTTTTGATGATAATGATAAAGAACACCTTATCATTAGAGCATAATCATCAATACCTAATTCTTACCTAGATCCACCCCCAATAGCTCAACTAAATTCAATTATTGGGGAGGAAGAGAATGAAATGATTGTGGGTAAGGAATGTAATGTTAAAATATAGGATGTACCTATTGTGAAAGAATATGTAGATGTGTTTCCAGAATATTTACATGGACATCCTCTAGAAAGAGAAGTTAAGTATTCCATTAATTTAATTCCTAGTTCATGGCCTATATCGAAGACCCATTATAAAATGGCCACTGTGGAATTAGTTGAACTAAATAAAAAACTAGAGAAATTGAGTAATAAGGGATTTATTTCACCTAGTGTTTCTCCACGGAGAACCCCTGTTCTTATTGTTAAAAATAAAGACGGGTCTACGATGTTATGTATTGACTACAAGGAGATCAATGCTATAACAATAAAGAAAAAGTATCCCATATCTCGCATTGATGATTTATTTGACCAACTGCATGAAGATCAATACTTTTCAAAGATTGAACTTCGATCTGGATATCATCAATTGTGTGTGATGAAGGAAGACATTCTGAAGACAACATTTCGAACCAGGTATAGGCATTATGAGTTTACAGTAATGCATTTTGGAATGACTAATTCACCCTCTAAATTCATGAATATAATTAATAGAGTTTTCAAGAAATACCTTGATGAATTTGTGGTGGTATTTATTGATGATATCTTGGTATATTCCAAAAGCTACGAAGATCGATAAAATCACTGGTGCATTATCCTGAGGACTCTATGAAGACATGAATTATATGGGAAGTTTAGCAAGTGTGAATTCTGGATTCATGAGATTTCTTTTCTTGGCCATATTGTCTCTGAAGATGGAATCTCTATTGGTCCTTCTATGACCAAGGCAATACATGAATGGCCTGCACCAATGAGTATAACTGAGGTACGCAATTTTATTGGTTTAGCAGGTTATTATCGACGTTTCGTCCATAATTTTGCCTACTTGGCTAACCCATTAACAATGCTCACACATAAAGGGGTTAAATTTGTTTAGAAAAAAGAGTGTGAAGAATGTTTTGAAGAACTGAAGAGAAGATTAGTCAATTCTCTTATATTGACTCTACCATCGGGGAATGATGTGTTCATTATTTATAGTGATGCATCGAAGAACGGACTTGGTTATGTCCTTATGCAGAATGATAGGGTTATTGCCTATGCATCACAACAGTTGAAAATTCATGAGAAAAACTACCCTACTCATGATCTCAAGTTAGCAGCTATGATCTTGGCTTTGATGATATGGAGACACTACCTCTACGGTGAAAAATGTGAGATTTATACTGATCACAAGAGTTTGAAGTATATTTTTTTCACAAAAATCACTCAACATGAGGCACAAGAGATAGCTTGAATTACTCAAGGATTATGATTTCACGATACAATACCACCTGTGGAAGGAAAACAAGGTGGCAGATGCTTTGAGCAGAAAAGATCATGGAGTTTTGAACAATATGAGAATTGAAAGGGATCCCATTTTCATGGATCTAGTGAATATGGACATGGGAATAACCATGGAAGGTGAAACATCAATTATTTTTCAAATAGATTCCAAACCATCTTTACTAGAAAGGATTATGAGTTTTCATACCGATGATGAAGAGTTTTAAAAGATGATTAAATCTTTGAATGATGGTAGATTGAGAGACTTTGTGTATGAAGATGGAATTTTGAAATTTGGGAAGAGACTTTGTGATCCCAATATACATGATCTAAAAAGGGAATTATTGGAAGATGCTCACAGTTCCAATTTCTCTATACACCCTGGGAGCACCAAAATGTATAGAGATTTGATGGATCATTTTTTGTGGGACTACATGAAGAGGGAGATTACTGATTTTTTGTGAAAATGTATGGTTTGAAAACAAGTTAGAGCTGGAAGGCAACAGCCTGGAATAGTCATGAAACCTCTTCCTATACCGGAGTGGAAATGGGACAATATTACGATGGACTTTTTCATGGGGCTACCAAAGACTCCTAGAAGTAATGATGCAATATGGGTAATTATTGACCGTCTTATCAAGTGAGAAAATTTTCTTGCTATAAGAGAAGATCTACCACTGGAATGTCTAGCAAGACTATATATTAATGATGTTGTGAGACTTCATGGAGTACCCCTATCGATTGTTTCATATCGTGATCCCCGTTGTACTTCAAGATTCTGGAAGAGTCTTCAGAAGGCCTTGTATACTAAACTTCGTTTGAGCACTTCCTACCATCCTCAAATAGATGGAAAATCAGAACGGACTATTCAAACCTTAGAAGACATGTTGAGATCTTTCTCACATGAATTTCAGGGTATGTGGGATCAATATTTACCCCTGGTGGAATTTTCTTATAACAATAGATTCCATTCAAATATTCGGATGGAACCATATGAAACATTGTATAGAAAGAGATGTCGCACACCAACCTGTTGGGATGACGTTGGTGAAAGAAAACACATAGGCCCAAAACTGGTGGAGGAAACGATGGAAAAGATGAAGGTAATCCAAAACCACATCAAAGTAGCTCAATGTGGGTAGAAGAACTATTATGATAACCGAATGAAGGATTTGGAATTTTAGGTAGGTGATCATGTTTTCTTGAAGGTATCTCCATGGAAGGGAGTTATACATTTCGGTAAGAAGGGTAAATTGAGTCATAGGTACAGCAGATCTTTCGAAATTCTAGAACAAATTGGGGATGTAGCTTACCGTTTGACAATGCCGCCAAACCTCTCCACAGTTCATGATGTGTTCCACATATCACTGTTGAGGAAATACATGCCTGACCCAACGCATGTACTCACCTATAAGGAATTAGAACTAAAACCGAATCTATATTATTGCGAAGAGCCCATCAGTATTCTTGATACGAGAGAACAATTACTGAGAAACAGGATGACTCGTCTAGTAACCGTTTTGTGGAGAAACCATAAGATGAAAGAAGCAATGTGGGAGCCCGAGGAACATATTATGAGGAACCACCCGAGTATTTTCATGTAGTAGTATTATAGAAATTATGGGGATGCAATTATTTGAAGGATGGGACAATGTAACACCCCAAGCTTCAATGGTACGCTTCTCTTTTAATAATACAATAGCATGTGGCGTACGCAACTTTGAGTTCTAACACACAGCACAATCAATCAAACAAGCGGTTATGAATTATAACACCCAATTTGTGAAATTTTATAAATTTTATCTTTCAAAATGGAAGTCATCTTTGGATTTGGAATATTGAAATTTTCCTAGGGTGGAATTTTAGTATTTTTATGAAAACATTCAATTTTGGATGAATAGTGAAAAACACTGAGTCATGGTTTAAAACCGAATTTTTATTTAAATAATTATTTATTTTATTTAAATTTAATTAAGTTCAAAATGGATACATAGTACCTATATATGTTCAATTTAATTCATTGGAGTTAGTTTAGAATCATTTTAGATATTTAAAAATTTTATGGAACTTTTCTCCGTCTTTTTCCCACCTCCTAGGAGAATTTGGAAATTCTCATAAAACATAATTTTACCGCTTCTCTGAGTGGAATTTTGAAAATCCAAGAGACACAGTTAATATCAAGGATTAAAATTTGGTTCAATAATATCGGAATAATTCTTGGTGAATAGTAGCTTTTTCTTTTATTTACCGCAGTTAAAAGTAAATAGGGTAATTAACGGTAAATTTGATATTAATATTACCCTAAAACATGTCCTAATTCTATTGGAAAAGTGTATCTCGACCAAAATCAACCATAGGAATAAAATATTATCATTTAGTTCTACTTGGATTAGATTAGGATGTTTATTATTATTTAATTCAAAGAAGAGTTAAAAGAGTTAAAATCAAGGTTTAATTACTAAAATATTATTTATATATGGTTATACATAAGATAAATTCTATTGTAAATATTCATTAGAAATCTAGAACTATTTCCTATATAATGGTATTTTATTTATAATTTATATAAATTAAATAATATAATTTATTTATGACACAATAGTGATGCATTAATTACCTAATTAATGAAATATTAAAATAATTGATACTATAAATTTCAAAATAAATGTAAATTGAGACTTTATATGAATTACACTAATTTTATAGGTTAATATGAAATATTATTATTGGTTATATAAATTGTTTTTGAAGTAATAATGTTGTTATGAAATTCTCAAAAACAAAATACCCAATAATGTCAAAATTGTCATTAAAGAGTTTTTAAAACAAATATTATATTATTAATTGATATTCTATTCCTAAAAATCCAAGGGTCAGCCAAAGGACCTATATAATGATAGGTGTATCATTAATGTACCACTTTTAGGTCTTTTGGATGTATATAGTATGTTTATTAACTATATAATATAAAAATACAAAGTGACATGGTAAATATCAAACTAATTAACTAAGAGTTAAAACTAAAATATAAGGTTAATATAATGAAACAAACCTATCTAAAATCTAATGTATGAAGGTATTTTGACCCATAACCACCTTAAAATTTAAATAATACACTTTTGAGGAATTTGAAAACGAATATGAATTTATTATAAAATAATATTTCTAGCTTTTCCAAAGGTGCCCCTCACCCCTCTTATTAAATGGCACTCCCCCTTCTCACTAATTCACACATTCAAAGCCTTTTCGATCGGCCAATCCATGCCCAAAAACTCTCCCAACTTCCCTCACTTCGACCTAGATTCCTTAGTTTGATTGGTAAGCCAACCTATGGAGCCCTTTTGATCAAATCAAAAGGAAGAACCTGAAAAAGAGGTAATGTTTTCACCACCCTTTTTCAAGTTCCTTTTTTCTTCAACTTATTCTTTCGTTGTAATTTTTATTCTAAAATAATGACTCCAGTATCTTATATATACTATGATGTTATTTTAAATATGTTACAACCATATTTGGTTTTCTATCCATCCTTTGAATGACATTTTACCATACGTGCGTACATACGGCTTACCGTCTCCACGTCATGGTGTAATTGTTACTCAATATATTATTATTTAGATGGGTATAATAATGAAGTTTAATTCATGTAAATAATAAATATAACATGATAATGATTCTTTATATATAATATGACTTCCAATTATATATTATTTTAATATCAAAAGACTGATATTGTTGCTCCTGCGTACGTACGGACTACCGTCTCCACGAACGTGATGAGATTCACTCCCCATCGTATCCATTCAAGAATAATTATCATTTGATGATTAAATGTAATTTTTAAAAACTTTATATAATTATGTATATAAATAAGATACTACCTATCCATAACAAACATGTCTTATGTAAGAAAACATATAAAAGAAAATGAGAAAGTTGACACATAAAACGACGATAATACTAAAATATTATTAACAAAGCATTATTAGAAGATCATATATGATATCATAATTGTGTATATGTTTCTTGTATAATTTAACGACAATGTTTTAAGTGTTATACAAGAGGTTAACATACCATCTAATAAGGAAAAGTACAAGGTAGGGGTTTATTTCAGAATATCTTCATTATCCAAGGTTGTTTATACGTAATTATCTACTGGGACTTCTTTATCATCCACATTAATGTTTCATAAAAACGTATTTCAAAAAATGTTTACTATTTTAAAGAATATGGTTTAAAGTAATTTATAACCTTGTTTGACTTTTTATAAGAAGTTTATATAGGATGCTTTCTGTCATTTTCCAAACAAGGTCCATTTTAACCTTTTCAACATTATTAAGCTAAGAATGTCTTTTTTAACATATACGGTGGGTGCATCTATTTTCCGCCGTTATAAAAAATTCGAATAATCTTTTAAAAGATTATAATAATATTTTCAAAGTAAAATTTTTATTTTATAATCATGTGACTTTTAAATGATTTAAAAAAAGATATATTTCTCTCAAATAGTTTTGATTTCATCTATGTCAACATCTTTTGATGGATTTTAAGATAATTTGATGTTTATTTATTATGATACAAAACTTCTATATTGTATTGTAGTTTTTTTGAAATGTTTGACAGTGGATGTGTTATTTTTATTCCATTCATTGTTTATGGAGAATGTATTGACATTTCATATTCTAGTTTTAATACGAATGTTTATATTATGTTTACACATGTTCATATGAGGAATGAGTTGGACTTAATATGTTATGGGTGGAGACCGCTATAGCTCCTCAATGCATCCGTAGGTTTCGTGAGACAAACTAGTGTCTTGGCACAAGGCAATGAGAAAATCTTATATGTAGTCTTGGGACGAGGCCTTGACTATGTGGTTATGATTGTCTGACATTATGTATTCCGTCATTATGAAAGTGGTTATTGATATTGCATGTGATTATTGACTAGTAGAATATCCATGTGAATAAGTAAATGGGATTATTTAATTTTATCTTTTCCATATTATTCTAAAGTTCAAGTTTAAAAGGATTTTGTTTTAGTTATACATTTCCTTAAATGGTTATGCTTATTTATGAAAGTTTCCACTATATTGTTATCCTTACTGAGCATCTAAGCTCACCCCTTTCAATGTTTTATTTTTCCCAGGATGTGAAGAAGTAATTTATGAATGACCTGCAGGGATAGTATGAGGGGATATCAAGACTAGATTTTTTTAGTAGTTTTCACTTTATGATGTAATGTTAACTTTTTTAATGTATCTAGTTATTCCAAGGCTACTAAACTTATCGGTCATTCGACACTTGATCTTTTGTGATCATGCCAATATTATGTAATAATGCACCTACTCTGGGTACCTAGGGTCGGGGTGTTAAAATTTTTAAGAACCTTTCAATATGGGATGAAATTTTGTGGTATGGTTTAGATTTTTATGAGCCCATTATTTATTTTTACAAGATATGTAAGAGTATATAATAATTATAAAAAACTCTAAAACAAAAATGTTCTTCAGTACAATAGTGATATAGGATTTTTTTTATCATTTATATGGTTCAAATTGAGTCATGTTTATCAATATCCAATACAGAAATGAAAATATTTTTTAGCACTAGATCCATGAGTGCTGGTTCTGGCATATTATAGTTAGTATCATAGGAGGGTTTAGAAATTTTTAGATATTATGATGTTTTAATAATAATTTATATTAAGAAGAATGTATACCATCAAGCGTATATATGTTTGTTGTTTAAAATATGGCCATAGTCATAGACATATCATTTAAGGTTTTATGTGATGGAATTTTAAGGAGGCTATGATATTTTGGGTTATTTATATGTTACACAATGATTTAATATGAAGTATTGTTTGACTAAAAATTGAAATAAATTTTGTAGATATATATTCCATTGTTATTTATAAACATTTTGGTTCATACGATCATTGATTTGGAGGTATGTATGTTTTATTAAATTTGGAATGAATAATGAATATTATGAGGTAACCATTCAGTATATAACGTTTGATTATTTTTTTAATATATTAAGGTTATTTTATTGTAATTTTATAATATTTATGGGGATTTTATAAGGATTATATTAATATATTTTTATAATATTATGACAAACAGTTTGGGAAACAACATGTATTATATAGAAAGATCACGATGATTGAACACACATCAAAATGAAATAAAACATGACATCTCCAACCATTGGCCCACATGTTTTCCTTTTTAGTATGTCATATCTTAATTTAATTAAACAATATGATTGGAAATAGATATGTTCATTTTGGGAAACAATTTATTAAAAATAACTATGGGATTTGAAATGGACATGATGTTAATGGAAAAATGTTATTTTGGAAGACAATCAATATTTTTGGAAGCCTATATGATTATGTTACATGGAATATTATGGGATTTAATTTGAGGGATAATGATTGAATTTTTTTTAGTGGGATATAATAATTTATTACAGAGTTATAGATATATTATTTTTATGGAAATGATTATCTTATCAGGGATTTTATATGTTTAGTGTGTGTATATTTTATGATATAAATATTTAATTAATCTTATAATATGATATGAATAAATACATTTTAATTTTTTATCAATAAAATTCTAAAATGTATTGATTAATTTTAAAAAAAATATATATTTATGGAATTAATTGTTTGGAACATTGGGTATTACTTTATAAATTTAGATATGTTATTAGTTTTCCTCATTTGAATTATAATTATGTTTTTAAAACATAATATAATTTTATAAAAATTTTGGTTTCTATTAATTCTCAGACAATAAAAATATATTTTTAATCTGTTTCGGATTATAAAATACATTAGATGTTGATTTTATTGATTAAGGAATGCCAAATTAATCTTAAAATCTCATTATAAAGAAAAAAAGTGATATTGTGGAGGAAATTAATTAAATTATGAAAATAAATATTTCATGTAAATATATTTACTTATGTTCTTAGACTAGGATGTAATGTAATTCTTATACTCTAAGAAAAAGTATCTTGAAATACAAATATTATACATTTAGTTTTATTATAGTGAAATCAATAGCCTTTGACCCTATCATTGAATGGTCTTTTTTTGATGGTTCAAAATCTCAAGATCATGTTCTATATCACTATATATCATCCCATAAGTGTTTATTTGTATTATATATATATGTCTGTTTTCACTTCCCACAAATTATTTCCACCATGGAAACCAAATATGTGTTATTACAAATATACATTTCAGTTTTATTTATATACTATCAAGTGGAAGTTTTAGTAACTCTTTTTAGAATTTGGCAATTCAAAAAAGGTATTTTGAAATTTAATACATTTTTTACTGAGATAATGTTCAAAATACAAAGATTTTTTATTAAAGGAAGATAAGAGATTTTAGAATTATGATATTTTATAAGGAAATAATATGTTTGAGAGAGTACAATATACACAACATTGAGCTTAAATGAATAATGAAATGTTATAATGTTACTATTATATCCAAGTAATTAAATTTATGTGTATTAATAGGAATCATTGACTAATTATAAATCTGCCAATTTTTAATAAATCCATTTAATTAAATTTAAAAACATTTTCAATAAAAAAGATTATTATTTCATTTTCTGATAAATTATTTTTAAATCATAAAATTTATTTTTCAAATAGTTATGTCAATATTTTCTTAAAATTATCCTTTTTGAAATTTTCGAACTGGTTGATTTTTTAATCAAGAATGAATAATACTGATTTAAAAAATATTTTTATGTAATTTATTTAAAAAGTAAAATTATATTTTCATATTATTAAAATTTTAACATCTCTACCTTAATTTAAATATTTCAATTATCATTTTTGAAATTGATTTTATGAATTAATTTATCATAACAACATTTAATATTTTAAAAAGGGAATTTTTCGAAAAAACTATTTTTCATCACACGTTTCCAGTATAATGTTAAAATAAAAATTTTCCACTTATGTGTTTTAAATTTTAAATAATTTATTCCATATTTAGAATCATGAGTTATAAATTTATTTAATACAACCATTTTTTATAATATGAATAATAACATTAGTAATTTTTGTTTCTGCGGTAAAGCATAAACATTGTAATTAATGTTAAAAATTAAATGATAGTGATTATATAATGAAACAAAAAAATATCTAAATTTTATTTAAAAATTTAATTTCATCCATAAAAATATATTATTAAGTAATATTTAATTTTATGGCCATTTTTTTGTTATTATGAATTTATAGTATTTTATTTCAGGAAAAGTAAAACGTGTTACACATTTGTTTGTTAATAATTATAATATTGTGTTATGAAGAGGTTATATTAAAATATAAATTTTATCTGTAAATGTAAAATATTTATCTTCATTATGGTAATTTATTATTATTCTTTATTGATGAAATATTTACTTCTTGCACAAATGATAATACTGTAATAATTTATTTATTTTAAAAATACAATAAATGATATTGAAAATTTGAAAATAAAATAATTTTATATGATTAATTAAATAATTTAATTTTATATATTACCATATAATGTAAGAGATATAATAAAATGGTTTTTAATTATAAGTGTTTTCTAGATATTGTTTAATTAAATATAGTGAATAGTTTTTACATTTGACAATATTGACATTTTAAAATAAATAATATTTTATTAAATGATATAAAATTTATCAAAATTTAAAATTTCATTTAGTAATTGAGATATTTTCAATAATTAATAACATGGTCATTTTAGGGTAAATTCATCCATTTATAGTAAATATATTACTAATCAATGAATAAAAAATCGTGTTTTGATAGTAGGTTTAAAAATGGTTAATAAGGGTGTAAAAAATGATTAGGGAACATATGTGAGATAATTTTGTCCAGATTTTATTTTTAAATTATATGGACACACTATCAACATATATTGTAAAATAATGAGTTTGGGGAAATTTTTTGTTATATTTTTATTTATATTATTTTAATATTTTGAAATATTATAAGAGTGATATGCTCCTCTTTTTTTTTAAAAACATCATCTTATCAAGATGCCACTCTAAGACACCCATTTAATTAGGAAACTTCCTAAAAATAAATTTTAATAATATATACACTCATTATAGAGGGTCTATATTTTACATAATAGAATCCTTTGATGATATAATGTTTAAATAACTGGGGGTTTTCAAATGAAGAGGTGTAATTTTATCCCTTGTTTTAGATTGTTTATTCTTCCACAAATTTTAAATATTTTTATACATGATTATATAATAACACCAATATCATCTCTATTCTAATATGTTTTTATGTAAAAATTATAAACAATATCCATTGAGAACATCCATCAAATATGAGTGTAAATCATTGTTCGTGTGTCTGACTAACTAGTGCTTCCCAAACAAAAATAACTCATTTTCTATCATCGTCAGCCAAGGATAGTTTTAATGATGGAATTAATTTTCATATATATTATATTAATATCATACCTCTCATTATAAAATAATAATATACCATTTTACTTATTTCCATTACATTCACTAAAAAATGATAACGTTGATCATGTGCATGTGTGGACTATCACCACCATGAAGCGATATGATTCATTTTATATCCCTATGTCACATGAATGATATATATATGTCATTTTAATGATATAATATATATATATGATATTTTTATAATTATATCGATAAAATATTATTCATACCAACTTTAAATAATAATTGCTGAAAAAAAAAAGAAATGTTACAAGTGCGTACATGTGACCTACAGTCTCCATGATTATAACATAGTCAATTATTAAACAAAACTTAATGGTTTTATTTAAAATTATAATTGATTTTTATAATTTTGGATTATATTATTATTATTTAAATTATGTAATAATGACATATTTTACCACAATCATCCTACCGAATATATTTTTGACATATTTACCAAATATCTCTAAAACAAATGATGTGATAAAAAATGATTAATTAAATATTATAACATGGTAATAAGTTAAATAAAATTAATAATATACATTAAAATTAGATTAATCATGTAAATATTAACCTAATTTTTTCATGATTACAAAAAATGTATGTGATTAGTCAAACTCTAGGTAATGTTTTCTCTTCTCACATTTACATTTTTAGAATTATGCCACATCCATCACTTATTTTTCTATGTTTAGTATATAATACCACTTTGATATATTATACCTTTAATATAATTTTATTCACTGTAATTAAATATTTATTTTATGTTATTTATTTCCTAGGGATATTGATTCAAAAGATAACTATGTGCTAAGGGTAAATTTCACAATCTCTTTAATATTTGAGATTTTTCATTTTTAATTACACATGAGTGATATTTTTATTAAATGTACACATTTTATAAAATATTTCTCAACTTTTTCTAAATATTATCCTACAATTTTTTAATTTCAATTTTACCCATTATTTTCTTCTTAGAAAAATGTTGAAAAAGATTCTATTTATAATTCTGTAAACAAGTTACATGATGAAATATGAAACCAAAATACAGAAGGAATGTTTTTCACTAATACAAAGTGAGTGGATTTTCCCACTATCATCATGCTATAATTCTTTAGACATTCTAATAAAATTTAAGCAGGTTATTTCCCATGATAAACATTTTACTTTATAATTACACATGTTTAAGAAAAATTACTTCAAAAAGGAAAGGTTATTTTCCTCAAAATTTATTTCTAGATATAATTAAAAATAATATTCCATATAAGATAACATCATATTATGTTAATTATTATTTACTGGGGATATAATTCCATGATAAAAGTTTTATTATTCTTTTTTATAGTTTATGTTTATTATTTCATTATGTTTTCAAATCCTCCTTATTTTCCATGAGTTATGATGTGATGAAATGTTTATGAAAACCATCTATTATTATGTGTTCTTAAATTATGAAGGATTTATGCTATTTTGTATTAAATATGAATGTTTTTAATTATGTGATTGGTGGTACTTGTATCTACCCCAAATTCAATGGGTAATGATTGATATCTTAGAGGATAAACATATCAGGATTGCGTAGTGGACTCAGTTCTGTAAGGGAAATTCTCTATTATCCTATTCATGGGAGTGATCAGTGACTATAATTATGGTTCGGTATATGAACCAATTATACTATGATTTTATTTGGAAATATCCTTGACTAATATGGAAAATAATTCTATGCTTATGTGTTTGGAAAAATTAAAAGACTTATTCCAATGATATTTACTTACACCTCATGTAATTTAACTCCATTATGGTTCAAATCATATTAAAATTGATGATTTATTCTATATCTCTTAATTTAGATTTATTAATTTCCTGATATATTTCGAAATTGTAAATTTCATATTCTTATGGACATATACTATTATTATTATTATGTAATCGTTGATATCTCTCTTGTTTACAGCTACATAGAATCCAAACTCACCCTATTCTTATATTTTGATTCTATAGGATATCAAAAAAATTTATATGTATTGTATTTCTGATAAGGGTACTATAAATAAATTAACTTTGGGTATGATATTGATTATTAACAATCTGTTAATTATTTTTCCATGATTTGTAATAGTTTGACCAAATTCTCTAAAAATATATACATTAAAGGTCTTAATTTTTAATGTTATCCAGTATATACTTTTATTTTATAGGATTTAGATGGTAAAAATAGGTCATGATTATTTTTATGAAATATAGGAATGAAAATATTATGTTTAAAAAACATCCTAGATCGTGGTTTCTAGGCTGTCATAGTAATACCCTGAGTGAAAATAGCATACCTGAGAGGGGAAGATTGAAAATAAGAGAAATTGTGATATTGGGGTCATCCCTTTAAGTGATGTTCATTATATGCTATCAAGGAGTGGAATAATGTACCATTAAGTACCAGTATCATAATTTAAGGTATCATGATGAGATTGTAAAATGATATTTGATGACATGTGGAACAGACATTGACCAAATAGTTTAATTTCATTTTGTGGGAATTTATATGCCATCAATGGTAAAAATGTAGTGAATTTAGTATATCTCATTCATGTGGGGGATACAAGGATAAAATTCACTAGGAATATGTCCCCATTGAGGAATGTCTCATAGGGTATATGGTCCTTTATGAAGGAGAAGATATAGACTATACTTATACCAAAAGGGGAGGCCATATTGAATGTTTTAATCACTCCAATGGCCATTCAACTGATATATATATTCCAATATTAGTCAGGATTTGTGTGAGAAACTAGAGATTATATAAAATTAAGAACATTTTATAATCATATTTTGATGAGACATATACCTAAATAGGATGCCCAATGGTATTTTTTTGGTATTACACATAAATAGTTGGTCCAATGAGATATATTGGGTATTATACCTCATAAGAAAGAATATTGTGATATGTTGGGAATTTTAACTAATAAGGATACCTGTTGAAATATGTTTGGGCTTGTATCTTATAATTATGCCCATTGTGATATGTAAAGGATTACAGTTAAGAAATAGGCCCATTATGATATCTTTCGGCTTACACCAATGAAGTTGGCCCATGATTAATTTTTTATTTATGCTAATGGAATAAGAAACATAGATCTCTAAGACCATTTGGATCATTATATATATATATATATATATATGAAAAAAAATAAATTTCATAAGATTATGAAAATTTAATAATAATTTTTAGATGAGACTTTTAGCTAAAGAGGAAACCCAAATGGACATGTTTGGGATTACTCAAAAAATAGAGGCCCATTGCGAAAGAGAAGATATAGTCACATCCTTCACCGATGGAGGAGTCCCATAATAATTATTTAATCATTATAATATGGTAATCATTATATTTCTATATTCCCATGTGCATCATGCATATTGTGATAAGTTAGATATTTTATAATATTAATAAAAATAAAAACCTCGATGTAGATGAGAATTATAACTAAATAGTTTTCCCATTAGAATATTTTGGGTCATACACTAATAAAGGATGGGGATTGAGTTTCATCGAAGCATACACATAATAATGCGGCCCATTGAATTATGTTTTTCTATACACCCATGAAGTGGGGCCAATGAGATATGTTATGTCTTACACCAATGAAAGATGATGATTAACACATGTTGGGGATCAATGATATGGTGTCCCTTGGATGTATTTTGGGTATTGAACATAAGAAGGGGGACTATTGAGTTATTTAATCAATTACACATCAGAAGGAGGAACACAAAGATATGTTGGGGATTTACCCAATGAAATATGCATAGTGTGAAGATCCTTCCTCCATTTTGATGGTGGGTATGTGAGAGGATTTAGATTGTTTGAAAGATGTAAAATAATATAATAAAGGATATAGGATAAATCCAAGAGGGATTTTGTATTTGGTCTATCATGATGGGTTGATAATAAGTCCATCATCTTTACAAGAGTTACCACTCCATGAACCTTTGTAAAGGGATCCATTATTTTATAGAAATCAAAAATCATGATTTTAACTATGGATATTCCTATTTATGATAATAATACATATTCTTACTACAATCATCGGAATCCATGATCTATGGGATGAATTTTGGTTCTTATTCGTTGATAATGTACATTAAGAGGACATTGAGGTGGTTTACTGAGTGACATTTTTGGGTACTATCTTTGGATAATGGAGTCCATGTATGCCTTCTGGGTTAAAATTTCATGATTAGATAAGACCAAACACTCTTAATAATTCATATTGAATGGCGTGGGAGAATTTTTATAGGCGTATCTAGAACATTTAAGGTAATAACTAGTTCATGTTTTATAAATCATTTATATGTCCATAACCTCACATGTAAACCACATGAGGTTACCACATAAATCATATTTCATGATAATGGTGGTTCATGAAGGGAAAAATGTGAATGAAAAATATGAAAGGGGGATTATGAGATGAAATCATAAAATGAAACCATGCTATGCGATCCATGTGAGGTGATCCTCATCAGGTAATCTATGAAATACTTTCACAAAGGGATATTACTCAATGTTTTCTATCTCTTAAAAGAAAATTAACCCTGGTATCATGTGACTCTGTTATGATCCAATGTATAATCACATGTGGAAGAAAATTCTGTGATTTTATGATGTGGTTTTGTAATGTGTTATGTTGTGACACAAACATATCAAATAGAAATTTTCAATTTTATTAGAATAATTGAAGGTATACATTATTACATATTTTACATGATAATTATTCCAAATGTGGAAGCTAGGCTCCTTGTTTTATCTTTTCTATACCCAGGGTATATTGGATTCTTTCTTTTATGTTTATTATTTCATTGTCTTTCCTCACATTTCCTCAAATGTAATTTTTGGTACTTAAAGGCCACCATTGTAAAAAGGCACCTGCAATTTTGGACATGTGGCCTACATAAAATTACTCTAACAGAGGACTCTATTCATAATTGAGGGATCATGGTATTTTGTTATATCTCTTTCAATTTTAAACATAATCGGAAGGCTCTCACATTGTGTGGGATAATGAATTAAACTATGTATGAGGTCCAAAACATGAAGATATATAATTAATCCATCAATGGTGAATCTATATTATGATTACATTATCATTCCGCCACTAAATTGGGAATGAATGGGACGTTACTTGGAATGTTGGAAAATTATATTATCCAATTTAAAATTACATGAGAATTTAATTTTTTTTAATTTATTTGATGAATAGATTAATGATGACATGAAATAGTCAATGCATTTGATCGATTCGATCATTTTGTTTCCATTAATTCTGAAATAAAATCATGTAAAGCAAACAAAATAGGTAGATAAGGTTTATTTATTGTATAATGTTGTTTTATGTGTGAAAATATTGCCCAGATGACCCAAAAATTGGTTTTAAGGATTTAATATCATATTTTAATAATTTTTTGGATTATGTGAACAACTTTGTAAGAGAGGTTCTTTACACTATATAACTAAGTTGGGAAATGTTTATAAGTATATCCAACTCTTATTATGATAAAGGTCATATAAAGAAGTGACATTTAATTTCCTTCTTCTATTGTAATGGGAATATTTTTCTATTAAAACTCATTTTCTATTCAATGGAGAGAGGAAAATTTTATTTATTCTATTGAAAATTTTGTGGTACACATTTCTTAATTACAATAGTAATTTAAAATTAGATTATATGTATTATAAAAAATTTGTTATTTTAATAAATATTATATAATTTTATTATTTTCCTGATCATTAATATTTTTAATTCAGATTCATATTGAAACAAAGATCTAATAATATCATTAATATAACATTCCTTGAAATTTTACATTAATATACCTACAAGTTAGTTGAATTAATTTTATTGGTAATCCTCTTGAAAATCATTCATCAAAAACCAATTAATCTAGTGTTTCTTCAAAATAAGTCTCACCTTCTAAATTTTTTGTAAATATATGATAATTTTGATTAAAATATTAATATTCTTAAAATTTATTTCTTGATATTAATCCATTAATATTCCATTCATAGTTATTATTAGATTATCTTAACAAAAATGGTGGCTTTCTAAATTTTCATAATACTATGTGTTGATTTCCAAAATAAATACATTTCTTTAATCATTTTTACTAATTATACAATATAAAATATTTATTACTGTTTAGTTCAAAACATATATATTACATCATTAATTATTAATGTATTGACATCAATGTTTTATACATTATAACACTTATTTGTGACAAACCCACTATCAGTGAATAGAATTATATGGTAATCATCCACATGTAAATTCTAATACGTATAATCACATCCATGAAATAATTGAGGATCTTGAGAAATCTACCCATAATTAAAACATATTCTTTCTATGTTAAAAGTCATTTTCATTTATTGTTATCACTGCAGTTCATTTTCAATGAGAAATATAAATTCCAAAACTATTGGACTTGATCCCATACAAATTATATGGTCCTAGTAAGATAATTACAAAATGATAAGAGTTTTTGAATTTTATACATTACTACATTTTAAACAGTTATCAGAGTTATGTTAAATAGAAATGGAAAATAAAATATAAACACAAGTATTTTTATAAGAGTTCTTAACAAACTGTTCCTCTATATACTTTTCCGAATATCAATGTGATAGTACACAACACACTATTATACTAAACATCAATTTAATGTTTTTAATAACACTTCCAATGAAATTATATACCCTCAAGGTAGAACCCCCCATCCACACTATTTATAACCTATATGAAAAAATGATTCATTTCTTTTATAATCGAGTATGTTAATGTCATAGAGAATGAGTAATAAATTTTTGGATACTAATAGAAATAATATTTCTTCATATTCAATGGATATATTTCATTGAACCTTTTTTAGATTATAGTTCACTAGAATATTTTTTAAAATGAAACTGGATAAAATGCAAAATATTACCAAGTCGTTCATTAAAATTAAATTTATAATAAAATTAAATGATTTTGAAAAAATATTATTCCAATCTTGGGTTATTTATTAATTAATTTTGATGATCATTATTCCATATATTTTTGTAATATTTGTTCATTTTTTGGATTTAATATAGAGACCCTCTAGAGTTAATCCACACATACACCTATATGCTCTAAAAAATATCGATGGAACTCTGTGTGATAGTGTAGCTGATCAATTATAATGTGTTGATCTCCTTGGTAAACTCACATTCATTTGAGATTAATGGAATATCTCCCTCTCATTAACTATTGTGTGGTGGATTAAAAATAAAGATTTTATCTGAATACTACGAGAACAAAGTATAGAATATCATTCATGGGAGATAATTATATAGTTATTATTATTGGGAACAAATTTTAACTACTTTTTAATTGATATAGAAATATATGAAAAGGAATTTTTGCTGACCCTCTCTAGTACTAAAAATCACAAATCATGCCCAATAATTTTCATTTATGTCAAATCATGGTTTGTTATTTTAAATAATACTTTATTATGTGTATATATGTCTATTTATATATTTAAAATATTTCTGTTGATGCTTATAATATATGTTAGGTAAACAAAAAAATGGCTATGTAAGAGTAACTAATAGTTAACCCATAGAATCACTCACCGATAGTTATAAGACTGAGTCACAGATAGGAAAAATGATTCACCCCAAGATAAAATGTGTCCCCAAATGAATAAATGAGTCACCAATAGAACAATTGAGTCATTGATAGAATAGATGAGTCACTAATATAACAAATTACTTGCAGACATAAGAAATGACTCATCGATAGAATAAATGACTCACCGAAACCAAAATGAGCTACATACTATTTTGAGTTAATGACTCACTGGCCTACCAATAGAATGAGTTACCATCGCACTAACCTACAAAAAGAAGTAGCTGTTGACGCACAGACCTAACAACAAAATGAGTCACTGACAAAATTACGTATAGTTAAATACTTAGAGAATTACGTTTACTCTAAAAATTAAAAAAATAATATTAATAGTCATATTTATGAAACTAAGTACTATTTATTATGTGAATGACCTTCTATATCATTTACAGACATTGTCACAGAATAGTATGAGGTAAAAGAAATTCCTCTTGTCTATTCTTGAACTCTTTATTATAAAAGAAAATCTATTTATAAAAAAGTAGAAGTGTACAATATAGAGATAAATTGTGATGAAAATCACGAGACATACATGAAAAACTAATGAACCGTGGACAATAAAGAATTTATAAGAATCAAAGTCTCAACATTCTTCCATTAAAAAACCCTAGTGAATGGAAACATCAAAGAGATTGTCACCACAACAGAAACTAGAACACAGAGCTTCTATGAATCTCTATTATGGTGTTAGTTCCCAAAAGTCAAATCGAGCATCACCTATAATCTACTCATGGAGTTCAAAATAATTAATGACATCTATCAGATCATCCTAACCTCTCTCTCATTATTTCTTCATAGCTGTGAACAATTTTACTACTTTCAGTACAGTTTCTGTGTCTATAGTAAAACCACACACTATCTCCTAATCTATGATAGAGGATACAAAATATCCCCAGTCACTCATCTTTCTACACAAATTTTCACCCATGTATAACTGTGGAAGAGGTCCATATGTGACCTGGTTGTATTTTTGTTCCCATAAATAACTGTGGTTGAGGACATGTTGACTTGAAAAAGGTTTTTTTTCTATTTTAAACCACGATCTATGGTGTAAATCATATATTTTATATTAAATTCATGGTCTAAGGTGATCTCCATCAGGAGAGTATGACATTTCTACATGATAATGAACCTCTTGTGGTAGACTCATGTGTATTTGAAATTCAGTATTATCTATTTTCAAAAATATTTTAGGAAACTATGTAACAATTTTATAGTTAATCATAGTTAGTGTTTATACCTATTTTTTATTTAGTAATTTAATTTGAAAAGTATATCAATCATTCAATTTGTGGTAACTAAGAATTAATCAATATTTTATGGAATCAGTTGAAAATTTAAAACTCTTAAAAACCTACAACTTTGGTTAACTAGTCTATTTTAATTTTAAAATTGGGAGAATTTTAAATAACGGGTTTAACTGAAATTTTTAATGAAACTCAATTCACCCCCTCTTAACTATCCTACTCTAATAGAAATTTAGTATTATAGGTTTCTTAATATTCTAGTTTCAATCATTTCAATGGTTTTTAAATCATTTCAACTTTTATTTTTTCGATGTTTTAATTATCTATAAATTTCTATTAGTTCTCAATTTTTTTCATTAAAAACCTATTTCGTAGTCTGTATTATGGATAAAATATTGGAAGGTTCTTCTACCAATATACCTCTATTTTTCAATGGAGCTAATTATGATAAGTGGAAAATTAAAGTGAAAAATCATTTTAAAAGTATTGTTTTTGTGATCTGGTATTCAATTATTTATGAATACAAGATCCCTAATACTTCCAAAAATACATGGGATTAGTAATATAGGACTGATAATAATAAAAACTACAAATCTATGAATATATTATATTGTTTATTAGGGGATGAAAAATTAAATATGAATTTTACTTGTAAAAAATCCCATGAAATTTGGGATACTTTAGATGTTTCACATGAATAAACCACTAATATTAAGGAAATAGAACTTAATACATATTATATTAAATAACATATCTTTGTAATGATGCATTATGAACCTATTTCTAACATATATCTCACATTGAGTAAAATTTTAAATACAATTATTTCAATAGTAAATGATGTTACTTCTAAGGAACAACTCATGAAAATTATCATATGTATAATAGATAGATGGAGGGGAACACCAATGTCAATATGATAGTCTAGTGATACCAGTATGTTTAATATAAAGGATCTAATAGTTAATATGATCATGTAAAATAAGTAACTAAAGGAAAACAATGAAGAGGATGATGAATCAGTGGGAAAGTCAGTAGCTTTCAAGACCACTGCTTCTAATCAGAAAGAAAAGGAGAAGGCACAAACATATTATAAAAATTCAAGAAATGAAGAATCACCATGATACATTGATTTAGAGATGACACATTTTTTTAGATTATTAAAGTTGTTATACAAAAGAAGGACGTTCTTTAGGTAGCACAACTACAATGGAAATTATGATAAAAAGAGAATGCATAAGAATCATTAAAATAGATATGATAATTCTAATTGAATTGTTTTTTATGAATGCAACAGAAGTGGATATGTAAATTTTGACTATACTAAGTTAAATTATGTGATCAAATATAAGGACAAGGGTAAAAGGTATTTTAAGGCAATGAAGACCACCTGGAGTTCCTCTTAGGATAATTCCAGTGAGTCATAGTCTTCGCATGATCAGAATGGTGACAAATATAACATGTGCTTCCTGAAAAACACAACTGATGTAACCTTGGAATATCATGTACTAAATTCCTACTATTTTGGAGATGAATTTGATACTTAAAACATGGCCAATAAGAAAATGTTTGAGTACAGAAAAAAGATTAAAGGCACATTAAAATGAATTAAAAGATAATAATAATGTTTTGAAGAAACAACATTCTTTCACCACTACTATTAAATATGTTCTTACTATAGAGAAAGAGGAAAATGATCAATTCATTAATTTAAATAATGAGCATAAAATATCAAATGTGTAGTAATAATGGTACATAGAATATTTTACCAATGGCAAGAACACTCCCACTAAAATACATGCTCAACAGGTTTCCCAAAAATATGCTACTAGTATAGGTTACCAACTTGAAAAAAAAAATCAGTAAAAACAAATTTTTATCATGATCATAAATATTAGGCTTTATTCCTAGTATTGAAAAATATAATTCAAGTTCCAGTAATGGAAAATATTTTACTACTTATAGTTTTTCTAGGAAAAATTGTTTTCATTTTTCCAATACATTACAAACTATAATTAGGAAACTGATGAATCATGTATGGGTTCCCAAAAATTTAATTACTAATATTATTGGACCCATTCTAGTATGGGTACCCAAATAATTTTTTTTTGAATTTTATTTTTAGGATGCATGGTTGAAGGGATCCTATAAAACATTATGGTACTTGGATAGTGGATGTTCAAGACACATGACATGATATTACTCTAGCTTCAAAAATCATATAAATATTTATGATGGACATTTAACATTTCGTGAAAATGACAAAGGAAAAATAATTAGTCTTTTCCTAATCGGTAACACTAATTAAATTTAAATATACAAATTAAATTTTGTTGATAGATTAAAGTACAATATTGTTAGTATCTCTAAGTTATGTGATGATGTGTTCAATGTTTTGAGAATGATTAATGTATTGTGTTTATTTCGGGAAATGAGTTAGTATTTACTACTTTTTTAAATTAGATTGTCTATTATATAAACTTGGATTCCTTATTTTCTAAAAAAAATTGATTAAGATTCTTTCATAATGAATAATGGCATAGGAATAGAAGATTAACACACTCTAACACTCAGTCACATAGAAATTTTATAGGGAAATGGTTAGTCAAGGATCTCCCCAAAAATGAATTTTCAAACATTAATGTCTGCAATACTTGTCAAAAGGGAAAACTACAAAAAATATATTTCAAACTAAATAAATATGGCTTAACTTCTAAACCACATGAGTTGGTTCACATGGATTTTTTTGGACCATCTATACTTTTACTTCATAAGGTAAGTACTATGTTTATTTCCTAGTAGATGAATTTTTTTATGTATACATTGAACTATTTCATAGCTCATAAAAGTGAAGCATATTCTAATTTATTAATGTATGTGAGAATATTTGAAAGCCTAAGTAGTCTAAAAATTAAATCCTTATGAAATAACCATTGTCATGAATTTTAGAACCAAGGGTTTGAATCTCCTTTATCACTAAATGAATATAGTTATAAATTATCTGTTCCTAGAACACCCCAATAGAATGAATTTTTTTAATGAATAAATAAGTCCTTAAATGAAATAACTATAACTATGATTACTGACTATGAGTTACCTATTAATTTTTAGACTGATTCTATAAATACAAATTTTTACATAATCTAGAGAGTCATAACTAGACAAAATCTTAAGAAAACACCCTATAATCTTTGGAAAAATTGGTAACCCAAAGTTTTCTACATAAAATTCATTGGTTGAAATGTCTATATTATTAGCACTACATAAAATATTGATAAATTTTCATCCAAAAGATATCAAGTTATTTTTATATTTTTCTCAACCTTTATTGAATCCTATAGTGTTTTTAATAAAAGAACCATTTTTGTGAAAGAATTCTCCAATTATGGAAAATCCATATAACATGACCAAAATAAACCAGAATTTACTGAGGGACCTAAAATAACTTCTTCTTCCTTGTCTAGATATGTTTGAACACTTATGAATCATCCCTTAGATGTATTTATTGTATACTTAGTTATGGGGACCAATACTAGAGATTCGCTTAGGATCCATGTTTAATGTCACGTCTTCTTGTCCCTACATTATCCTAAAAGAATGAATGTTCGAATAAATGATGAATTTTGGGGGATGTCTATGTAAGAAGAGTTGAGTTAGTTTGAAAGAAATAATTTTTTCAAACTAGTAGATAGACTTAAAGACACCATAAACGTAAACACTAAATGGGTCTTTAGAAACAAAGTAAATGAAGAAGACACTATAATAAGGAAAAATCACAGACATGTTGCATAAGGTGTTACTCAAGAATAAGGTATTGACTACACTGAATCATTTGCACCAGTTACAAGACATGAATCCATTGGAATTCTTAGATAATATGTATCTCATATAAGTAAAAAACTATTTAAAATTGATGTTAAAATTTCATTCATAAATGGACATATATTTTAGGATATTTTTGTTGAAATCCCCCTAGTTTTAGAAACCCTCATTTCCAAAAATGGTGTTTTTTATTTAAAAATGGCCGTATATAGTTTAAATTCAGAACCAAGAAATTAGAATTATATAATATGTACTTTTCATAGTTGTAAACGTTTTACAAAAGGTATATCTGATCATACTTTCTTTATAAAAATAATTAATAATGATGTTTTAGGAGTTGTAATATATGTTGATGATAATATATTTGGATCTTAAAAATATTCATTAGTTATTGATTTTAAAGAAATGATGCATGGAAATTAGAAATATGTATATTGGGAGAACTCAAATTCATTATTGGATTTCAAATCCTTATAAATTTATATAGTATTATATTAAATTAATCTAAATATACTAAATATATTTTAAAAAGGTTTGTTTGTGATGGTACAAAATGTAGTGATACTCCAATGAGTTCCACCTTTATGTTTGATCTTGGGGAAAATGGTAAATCTGTTGACCAAATAACTCACAAAGGAATGATTGGAAGTATACACTAAATGACTTTTAGTTTCCAATAAATCATATTTAGTGTGTGTATGTGTGGAGGTTTTCATGAAAACAAAAAATAATATCATTTAAATACAGTTAAAATAATTTTCAAATACCTCATGTGTACAAAAAACATAGGATCCTTCTACCATGGAGGAAAACCTTTTGATTAAGTTTTTTATTTAAATAATGATTTGGGTGGGTATATGTCAGATAGAAGAGAACCTCTGAAACAAGTCACCTTTTGGGAAATTCTCCAGTATCATGGTTTAGTAATAATAAATATTTTGTTGTATTATCTACCATCAAGGCTGAATATATAGCAGATGGTAGTTGTTGTGCATCCATTTTGGTGATGAAACCCACTTCACATGATTATGTATTCCAATATAGATATTTCCCTATAAATTATTATAATATAGGTGCTATTAATATAGAAGAATCCAATTTCTCGTTATATAGAAAAAAATATTGATGTAAGACATCAATTTTTGATTGATAATTATCAAAAAGCTGACATAACTCTAGAATTTATTGGGACCAAACATTAGCTTTCAGATATATTCACAATTCCATTGAACTCTAAGAGGATTAGTTTCATCAAACGTTAATTAGGAATGATTAGTTATTAAAGAAATACAATAAACAAATATGTGTAAAAGAAAAGTGTGGATGTCACACTGATAGGATGCTGACAATATCATGCCAACACTGATAATGTCATTCTATGTCTTGTGGACACCAATTGTGTCTCACAGACCATTGTCTCACTAACACTGACACTGATGTCTTACCAACACCATTGACTTCCTGAAACAAAAAATAATGTCTCAGTGTTGTCCACTCACTGACAGAACCCACTGTCTATATCAATTTTATTTTACCAGAGTGATGAAGTTTTGATTATATCATTTCATTTTATCTAGGTTATCTCAATTTATGGCCTATAAATCCCTAAATTATAAATTTGGATCAATCTATACTTCTTATTACTCTCATACTTCCACTATTACACTCCTACCCTTTCACCCTTTTCCCTCTAACCATTCAATTTTTTACCTTCACCTGAACCTTTCGAATGGGTTGAGTAAATTGTGTCTTTAATGGATCTGAAATGAATCACTTACCACAAAGAGGTAGAAAATAGAATTGAGAATGTCTAACCCTGTTGATCAATATCATGAAAACCATGTCTTAATGACTTGGAAGGATGTGTTCACTGAATGGTTATTATCAATCAAGTTTGTTGTATTAAGAGTCTTTGAAGATCAATGGTGGATAGATTTATTTTGAAATAATGAATGGTCATATTACTCTATACTTCTTCACAAGTCATATCTTCATGTGGAGTTAATTCTGAATGGAGGTAATATATTCTTTATTTAATCTATGGTGAATGTAAGAAGATTTAATTTTTATCAATGATTTTGGTAGAATGCCTTAATGTTCCACAGATATGTGTTTTTGATGACTACCATGGAAGTGGTCCACCTACCGGTGAGATGTATTTATATGAGATAACATTAAGGGAGATTACTGGTAATGAGGAACACATAAGGCCTATAACACTAGAGTTGGATGGATAAAGTATAATTTTATTTATGTTATCCAACATCAGTTATGTCTCTGTAAAGGGGACTGTTCCTCATTGATGTATCTAGATTTTTATCTTTTGTATTTGCTGAAGAGATGGAATAAAGTGATTCTGTGCAGGTGTTTGATTCTTAATGTTAGTGAGATGATAAATCAATATTTTAAAACTAAATCTTTGTTTTATCAAATATTGATATCTACTATACTAAAGGAAAGTAGATGTGTATGTGAGAATGATGAACCCATTTCTGATTGTAGTGTAGTTTTCTTAAATAATGATATTGTGAAAATATGAAGATAAGTTGGAATCCCTAGAAGATAGAGAGGGTAGAAGATAATGAGAAGTGGTACGAATTTTTGAATCATGTTGAGCATCCTTCTTGGCTAAGAAATGTGACTGATCCTAGACTAGGACCAGATAATGAGGTTGTTTGTTTAGATGAATCACTGATTGAATCTATAAGAGAACAAGGGTCTCATATAGATGATATGAGTGACCTAAATATTGTAGAATGTTCAAGAGAAATTTCATATAGTCTAGCTAGTCCACCACAAGATCTACCATAAATGGAACTTATTTTGGTTGATAATGTAACACCTGAAGTTTTAAATGAAAGTTTTATTTATGTTATTGGTATTTTCGTTAATTTAATGTTTTATTTAATGTAATATTTTTTTAAATAAATATTTTATTATTTTATTCAAACTTTACTTAAAAAATATATTTAATTAAATTCTACTTTCTTAAATGTGATATTAAATTATTAATATATATATATATATATTATAACGTGAAATGCTTTTGAATTAACAATATAGAAAAATAGGTAATGTTGGTTTTGAGAAGTAATATATTCAATTTATGATAATTAAAACCTTATTGTAATTTTAGTCTTGTTTTAGGAATAAGGAAATGCAATATTTACTTTTTAAGAAATGATAAAAATTTACATAGTTAAATTATACATTTTTTTAAAAAAAAATTATTATTATTTTCATGGAAATATATATATCTATATATCTATATTTATATATATATATTTGAATGATTATGAATTTTATTATTAAAAAAAGTGGAATTATAATACTTATATATATAATCATAATTAATTATAAAAATATACATTATTTGTCTAAAATTAATGAATTTAAAGTAGAAGTGAAAATTTATAAATATACTATAATTATATAAGTATATGTGAATATTATTTTGAATTATAAGAAATATAAAATATATATATATATATATATTTGAATTTAAAATATTTTAATTTAATTGAAGAAATAAATGTAAACAAAAAAATAAATTAGAAAGAATTAAATCTATTTAAATATTATAATAAAAAATTTAGAATCGAATAGGGGATTCTAGGTTGAGATGGGCATTGACATGAATGGGGATTTGATAGTTTGTGAGGTTCATCTTCACGATCCATGGTAAGGATTTTGCAGAACATAGAGTGTCGAGTGATGTCGAGCATGGAGAGAGGGTAAATGTGCATCTGTCATGAGGTCTTCATCATGGTAGAATTTAACAGGTGTTGCATCTTCGTGAGTGAAGTGTTTATTCAAACAATTTCATAGGATTTGAAGTCTGAGCACTATTTAGTGTTTCAAGCGATGAATTAGGATTGACCATATTGGAGATCCCTTCATTATATTCATCCTGTTCTCAGATTCAGAAATCTACAAGTAGGTGTTACTTAATTAGTTTTCCTTAACCGAATATTTTTTCAGATTATTTATAGGTTGTAATAAATTCTGATTTGCCGATTTCTTTGTTTTTCCTTTGGAAATCAATGAATTATAATATTTTCTTATCTAATGTCATGTCTAACAGTTGGAGTGAATTTAAATGATTTATTTGATCATAAAATCCAATCAGTATCTTATGGATCTTATTTTTGCTATCTTTTTTATAAATTTGTCTTAAATTTCACATTTTATAAACAATTATTACATCAATAGAAAATGTTTTCTGCTACCTTACCTTTGTAAAGACCCGTAAAATTCAAGGGAAATTTTTTCTTAATTTTCTTTAGAATTTTACAAGAGCGCGGTTTCAGACGGCACCTGATTCCGAGGCCCGGAGTGCCCGGAATTAATTTCCGAAGTTTGGCTCGGGTACGTTCAGTGAACGAACGAGCGGGAATTTCTAACTTTTGATACGGTGCTCGGAATTGAAATCTGAGGGCACCGATGAACTCGCAGCGCCGATATTCGCTTAAAGAGACCTTTTCGGGAGTTGCGTTTGTTGCGAGTTGAAAGTTAGTTTTGGGGTTTTTCAGTTAAGTTAAATAAAATTGTGTAAGACAAATTTTATTTTTTAACTTTTAAAAACCTACCAAAGGAGGTTAGAAGTGGGACCCACACCCACTTAACCTCCCTTGGGAGGATTAAGTGTGGTGAGGCCCACACGAACCCCTTTTTCTTTTCAAATTCCCTAACCCCTCTAAACCCCCTCTTAATTATGTAACTCTTCCTTATTTTAATAACTTGAGTTACTTAATTAATTTAAGGGAGTTAAACCCCTTTTTGAATTTCAAAACTTTGAAATTCTTTTGAGTTTTGTGTTAATAAAATAAGATGTAATCTTATTTGATTAAGGGTTGTTTGTTTTTTCCCTTGAGAGCTTTTTGAGAGCTTCCTCTTCATCTTCAAGCTCTGACGAAGAACGAAGAACGTCGTTCTTCAACGAAGAACTTCTCCGCCGAAGAACACGATCCATCCGCGACGCCGTGTCCGCGACGCGACGTACTTCTTCCGCGTCATCTCTTCCGCGACGGTTTTCCGCGACGAACGCCTTCGACAACGACTCTTCCTCCGACTTCAAAGGAATCGACACCGATATTCCACGACTACGTCAACGTGTGACTATCGAGGTAGGGGTTCTTGAGTTCGTTGATTTCTTTATTATTTGACTTTCCTCAAGAATTGACGTAGAACGCTCAAGTTCCGACGAAGAACGCCGCTCCGCTCTTCTTCGTCTTTGGTGTCAACGAGAGAGAACACCGCATCTTCTTTGGACAACCTTCGTCGGCGTGCAAGTTTCGCCAACGACGTTTCTCTTCGGGCATATCTCTTCGTCAACGGATTTGACGAACGACGACCGCGACGCCGTCTTCCGCGGAACGTAGACGATTTTTCGAATCTTAAACCCGAGGTAGGGGATGTTGATTTAATATTTAATTATCTCATTCTTGCTCGTGGTTCGTATAACTAACGTGGGGATGTTGATTAATTTTAAGATGCGTTATTGCTTAACGTGAGGGGGCCGGACCGCATGAACACGGCCGAACCCCCTCCATCGTTCATGTTGTTTAATCTTGCGGGCGGAAGCAAGGCGGCGTGGTGCCGTCGCACCACGCGGATAATTGTACGTTCAACTTACGCGATGCTGTCGCGCGCGCACCTTGTATGAAACAACAAGAACGCGACGCCGTCACGCCGCGTTGAGTGAACTTCAAGCACGGCAAAGGGGGCGCGGTGCCGTCGCACCGCGCCGGATGACGAACGCCGCGGCCGGTTCCGGGCCGCGACGGGAAGAGGAGACCGGCGGCCGGGCCGCCGGCGTCGGAAGTCGAGGGCGGGACCGGAATTTCCGGTCCCGTTGGTAAAAACCGGCCGGCCAGCTGGCCGGCCGGATGACTTAAAAACCGGGGAATTAAATTCCCCGGCCAACCCTTGAAAACCCCCCTCTTTAAGAGGGGGGGGGGGTTCATTAAGGAGGGGGGGCAGCAGCCCCCCCGGTTTTCCAATTAGCGGGCCCCCTGGAAGGGGGGGCCGTTTGTCAAAAACGGCGCGGCAAAGCCGCGCCGCCATCCAGAACCGCGGGGCTTAGCCCCCGCGTGCGCCGCCGGCCGCCGCCGCCGGCCGCCGCCGCCGGGGGGGGGGGGGGGGGGTCGGCCCGGACCCGGACCCCCCCGTTTCGAACCAGATTTGGTTTTTGGCTCATAACTTGAGCCTCGGACCTCCGAATGACGAACCGTCTGCGGCAACGCGATCCTTGGATCGAGACGGTCGTTTCGGTATATCGCACTCAAGGTTTCGGTTTACTTTGAGTTCGGCCGGGTTGGTTCGTTCACGAAACCAACCGGGCCTTCGGAGCGGAAACGCTCATATCTTGAGCTGATGACGTCCGATTGACGTGTCGTCAGTCGCGTTGTGTTCCTTTTAGTGAGACGGATCTTTTGGCATACTCCACCCGAGGTTTGGACGCAGGTGGAGTACGGCCGGGATTGGTTCGTACTCGAAACCAACCGGGCCCCGGAGACGAAAAAGCCAATAACTCACAGACCGGGCGTCCGATTGACGCGCCGTCTGTTTCGTTGACTTCCTCTTGATGAGACGGAACTTTTGACATACTCCGCCCGAGTTTTGGATGCAGTCGGAGTATGGCCAGGTTGGATTGTACCCGAAATCCAACCGGGCCCCTGGAACGGGAAAGCTGATATCTTTCAGACCGGACGTCCGTTTGACGAACCGTCAGCGGCGTTGGTGTTTACTTTTAGTAACGGTCCCTATGAGTATACCCTATGGGAGTTCGGGGTACAGTTGAGATACGGCCGGGTTTGGTTCGCACTCGAAACCAACCGGGCCCCTGGGACGAAAAGGCTAATAACTCACAGACCGGGCGTCCGATCGACGCGCCGTCTGTTGCGTTGAGACCCCTGTGACGAGACGGACCTTTGAGACACTTCTTCGTGGGACTTTGTGATACTTGGAGTATAGACCAGTAGCTCGTGGAGCGGACCCTCCCGGAGACGAGCGTGCAGAGTACGGAGACCGTGTAGCCGGCTGAGACCTGACGACTACTTGACCGACTCGACTTGGAGTGAGTCGACTAGCCCAGTGGACGGAGCGCCCAGTAGTTGGTAGCAGACCCACGGCGGACGGAGCGCCTGTTAGTTGGCAGCAAACCCGCGGTACTCGACAGGAGGGTACCTCAGTAGGCTATTTGGGCGAGCGCCCGGTATTTGGCGACAGACCCTCAGCGGACGGAGCGCCAGGTAGTTGGCCGCAAACCCGCAGTACTCGACAGGAGGAGTACCTCAGCAGTCTTAGGTTAGTGAGCAGTACCTCGGAGTCGTGACAGGACCACTGCACACTCCAGAGACGGAGCTCTTCAGCAGTTACGGTTTCGATAATGAAAATCCTGGTTTGAGCTGAGACTTTTGACCTTGTGTTTACCTCATGATTGAGATGGGTCACTTGCTAAC
Organism: Viscum album; assembly: GCA_963277665.1. Lineage (NCBI taxonomy): Eukaryota > Viridiplantae > Streptophyta > Magnoliopsida > Santalales > Viscaceae > Viscum > Viscum album. The sequence continues at coordinate 629,741,363 of OY728138.1, read as the reverse complement.
TTTGGTATATGTATGGGCATATACCCGGGTAGTGGTTATCCGTTGATCTCATGATCCTTGTGTTTCCTCATGACTGAGATGGGTTACTTGATAACTTAGGTATATGTATGGGCATATACCTAAGTAGAGTTTATCTGTTGTGATCTTCTTGTGGTTATCCTTGTTGGTTTTAGTGAGACCTTGAGGGTCTCGGGGTCCCTACTGAGTATCGTTATACTCACCCCTGCACGGGCTATGCCCGCACCTCGTTGTGTTGGTTGCAGACGACGGCCAGTACTGACAGAGGCCGAGTGTTCGAGGACTGGACGGTACCTGGAGATGGACTATACGACGAGGCGGTTCCCAGAGGCAGACCACTGGGCGGGACATACTCGGAGCAGACGGCGGGACCCGAGCAGCAGAGGAGCTATCTGTACCCACCCTTCAGGTGGGATTTCCAGTGGACAGCTCGGCGTAGCAGCTTTACTTTTCAGTTGCTGTTTTCCCTTTCGAGTTGTACTTTACAGTTGGGCTTGTATTTCCGGCCCCTTTTTACTTTCCGCACTTTTAGTTGTACTCTGTTTTTGCTTAGTGTTACTTTCCGCTTGCTTAATCTGTGGTGTTTGTTTACTTTACAAAGGCAATGCCTTCCCTTTTTACCGGGATATACGCCTTGGTGCTAGTCGCCAGCCCCTGGCCTATGGAAGGCGGGCTTGGGGTAGTCACGGCACGGACCCCGAGGGCGGGTCGTGACAAATTGGTATCAGAGGTGGTCGGTTCTACCGCAGACTCTGATCTTTCTTTCTGTGAAGCAATAGTGTTAAGGGTACCGAGTGTGGTTTTCAGTTCAGGGAGTCCAGTGTTGGTGCGGGCGGCCGACGTATCCATACACCAGGACCCTAACAACTGATTTCCGACTTTGTGCACGAAAACACTGATTGCGTGTGTGTTTTCAAAGGTTTTTCCCCTTAAAACAGCTCAAACCAGGTCAGCTCACCAGGTATAATCGTTTGATCGTGTTACGTTGTTTCTTTCAGGATGGCCCCACGACGGCAGCCAGCTATGGTTCCGAGAATCGAACGTGACGACAGCCCACCGAGCGACGAGGCCTCGGTGCAGGGCCCTTTGTCAGCAGTGGCACCGGCGGTAGCTCTACCCGCCGAGCCCCCGATGCTTCCAGCAGCAGCCGCTGACGATGCACGTCGCCTCAGCGCACTGCATGAGTTTCAGCGCCAGCGACCGCCCAGGTTTCGCGGGGAGACGGATCCCCAGGCTGCAGAGGACTGGCTGGAGGCAGTGGTTCGAGTGTTTAGGCTAGTGAGGACACCAGCTGGCCTCATGGTGATCCTCGCTGCGAGCCTACTACACGCAGCAGCAGGTAGGTGGTGGAGCCACTTGTTTCAGTTTTGCGATGAGATGAACTTCGCATGGGAAGACTTCGTGACCTTCTTCAGGGTGGAGTTTGTGCCAGTATCTCTACACCCCGAGCGTGTACAGGAGATTCTGCCTTTACCGCGTGTTTTTCGATCAGAAGTCGAGTCATCTGTGGGCAGTAGACAGATGATGCAGAGGTCCAGGAGGACCAGACCACCAGTTGGGCGATCTCGGGTTTTAGGACCGGTGGTGCAGGGCACCCGGAGTGGGAACAGAGCTAGCCGTGCAAGGAGCAGGTTGTGTTACTCATGCCGCGGAAAGGGTCACCTGGCACGTGACTGTCCGACTCCTCGATCCACAGGCTTGGAGGGAGCCACCGAGGTTGAGGCAGCGACAAATGCTGAAGCTCTGGGAGCCGATGGACAGGAGCAGAACTAGTGGATACATCCTTGTACTTCTGGTTCCTTGCTGCTTTTGTGTAGCGTCTTGTATTATGAGCTGCAATAATAAAAGACGCATCCTTTGTGATGTTTTCTTTCCTGTCCTCTTTTGTGATGTTACTAAGAGGTTCCAGTTGACTGTTGACTTGACCCTCACTTGTGAGACATCTACTGGAGGAGACCAGTTACCACACACCGATGCCGACAGTGTGACTCAACCCTTGGAGGCGAGAGTAACGGTTGGATCTCTTAGTAGTAGCGTCGAGGCCTTACGACGTCATCCTTGGTATGGATTAGTATCATCCATGTTAGGATTGACTGTTTTAGGCAAAGAATGTGGTTCATCCAGGGGATGAGACCAGGTTTCTCTTATCGGCAAAGAAGAAATCTTGCAGCTCTTGTGGGACCAGAGATGGTCCGGGCCACGTCGGAGGAGGTCCATGTCATCCAGGAGCGGATGAGGACAACACAGAGCCGGCAGAAGTCATACGCTGACAGGAGGCGGAGGCCACTAGAGTTCGAGGATGGTGACCACGTCTTCTTACGGGTCTCACCTCAACGTGGTATTCGGAGATTTGGCCGAGGCGACAAGTTATCCCCGCACTTCATCGGACCCTTCCAGGTCCTCAGCTGGATTGGCGAGGTGGCTTATCGCCTGGCTCTACCACCTCAGGTACACCGGGTGCACGACGACTTCCACGTGTCTCAACTGAGGAGATACGTGCACGACCCGACGCACATCTTTGATCATGGGGAGCTTGACGTTGACGATGGGGCGACTTTTACGGAGGTCCCGGTGGAGATAGAGGATCGACAGGAGCGGGTCCTACATGGACGATCGATTCCTCTTGTGCGCAACAGATGGCGGCACAGGAATCTCCAGGAGAGCAGATGGGAGCGGGTGGCTCAGATGCGTGCTCAGTACCCTCTTTTGTTTCCCTAGTTTTTGTTGTATCTTTACAGGGACGTAAAGCCCTGAGGTGGGAGTAATGTAAAGACCCGTAAAATTCAAGGGAAATTTTTTCTTAATTTTCTTTAGAATTTTACAAGAGCGCGGTTTCAGACGGCACCTGATTCCGAGGCCCGGAGTGCCCGAAATTAATTTCCGAAGTTTGGCTCGGGTACGTTCAGTGAACGAACGAGCGGGAATTTCTAACTTTTGATACGGTGCTCGGAATTGAAATCCGAGGGCACCGATGAACTCGCAGCGCCGATATTCGCTTAAAGAGACCTTTTCGGGAGTTGCGTTTGTTGCGAGTTGAAAGTTAGTTTTGGGGTTTTTCAGTTAAGTTAAATAAAATTGTGTAAGACAAATTTTATTTTTTAACTTTTAAAAACCTACCAAAGGAGGTTGGAAGTGGGACCCACACCCACTTAACCTCCCTTGGGAGGATTAAGTGTGGTGGGGCCCACACGAACCCCTTTTTCTTTTCAAATTCCCTAACCCCTCTAAACCCCCTCTTAATTATGTAACTCTTCCTTATTTTAATAACTTGAGTTACTTAATTAATTTAAGGGAGTTAAACCCCTTTTTGAATTTCAAAACTTTGAAATTCTTTTGAGTTTTGTGTTAATAAAATAAGATGTAATCTTATTTGATTAAGGGTTGTTTGTTTTTTCCCTTGAGAGCTTTTTGAGAGCTTCCTCTTCATCTTCAAGCTCTGACGAAGAACGAAGAACGTCGTTCTTCAACGAAGAACTTCTCCGCCGAAGAACACGATCCATCCGCGACGCCGTGTCCGCGACGCGACGTACTTCTTCCGTGTCATCTCTTCCGCGACGGTTTTCCGCGACGAACGCCTTCGACAACGACTCTTCCTCCGACGTCAAAGGAATCGACACCGATATTCCACGACTACGTCAACGTGTGACTATCGAGGTAGGGGTTCTTGAGTTCGTTGCTTTCTTTATTATTTGACTTTCCTCAAGAATTGACGTAGAACGCTCAAGTTCCGACGAAGAACGCCGCTCCGCTCTTCTTCGTCTTCGGTGTCAACGAGAGAGAACACCGCATCTTCTTCGGACAACCTTCATCGGCATGCAAGTTTCTCCAACGACGTTTCTCTTCGGGCATATCTCTTCGTCAACGGATTTGACGAACGACGACCGCGACGCCCGACCTCCGCGACGCCGTCTTCCGCGGAACGTAGACGATTCTTCGAATCTTAAACCCGAGGTAGGGGATGTTGATTTAATATTTAATTATCTCATTCTTGCTCGTGGTTCGTATAACTAACGTGGGGATGTTGATTAATTTTAAGATGCGTTATTGCTTAACGTGAGGGGGTCGGACCGCATGAACACGGCCGAACCCCCTCCATCGTTCATGTTGTTTAATCTTGCGGGCGGAAGCAAGGCGGCGTGGTGCCGTCGCACCACGCGGATAATTGTACGTTCAACTTACGTGATGCCGTCGCGCGCGCACCTTGGATGAAACAACAAGAACGCGACGTCGTCGCGCCGCGTTGAGTGAACTTCAAGCACGGCAAAGGGGGTGAGGTGCCGTCGCACCGCGCCGGATGACGAACGCCGCGGCCGGTTCCGGGCCGCGGCGGGAAGAGGAGACCGGCGGCCGGGCCGCCGGCGTCGGAAGTCGAGGGCGGGACCGGAATTTCCGGTCCCGTTGGTAAAAACCGGCCGGCCAGCTGGCCGGCCGGATGACTTAAAAACCGGGGAATTAAATTCCCCGGCCAACCCTTGAAAACCCCCCTCTTTAAGAGGGGGGGGGGGGCGGTTCATTAAGGAGGGGGGGCAGCAGCCCCCCGGTTTTCCAATTAGCGGGCCCCCTGGAAGGGGGGGCCGTTTGTCAAAAACGGTGCGGCAAAGCCGCGCCGCCATCCAGAACCGCGGGGCTTAGCCCCCGCGTGCGCCGCCACCTCGCGGCGCCGGGCCGCCGCGGCCCGCCGCGCCGCCGCGCCGCCGCGCCGCCGCCCGCCGCCGCCGCCGTCCCCCGCCGCCGGCCGCCGCCGCCGGCCACCGCGCCGCCGGGGTGGGGGGGTCGGCCCGGGTCGGCCCGGACCCGGACCCCCCCGTTTCGAACCAGATTTGGTTTTTGGCTCATAACTTGAGCCTCGGACCTCCGAATGACGAACCGTCTGCGGAAACGCGATCCTTGGATCGAGGCGGTCGTTTCGGTATATTGCACTCAAGGTTTCGGTTTACTTTGAGTTCGGCCGGGTTGGTTCGTTCACGAAACCAACCGGGCCTTCGGAGCGGAAACGCTCATATCTTGAGCTGCGGACGTCCGATTGACGTGCCGTCAGTCGCGTTGTGTTCCTTTTAGTGAGACGGATCTTTTGGCATACTCCGCCCGAGGTTTGGACGCAGGTGGAGTACGGCCGGGATTGGTTCGCACTCGAAACCAACCGGGCCCCGGAGACGAAAAAGCCAATAACTCACAGACCGGGCGTCCGATTGACGCGCCGTCTGTTTCGTTGACTTCCTCTTGATGAGACGGAACTTTTGACATACTCCGCCCGAGTTTTGGATGCAGTCGGAGTATGGCCGGGTTGGATTGTACCCGAAATCCAACCGGGCCCCTGGAACGGGAAAGCTGATATCTTTCAGACCGGACGTCCGTTTGACGAACCGTCAGCGACGTTGGTGTTTACTTTTAGTAACGGTCCCTATGAGTATACCCTATGGGAGTTCGGGGTACAGTTGAGATACGGCCGGGTTTGGTTCGCACTCGAAACCAACCGGGCCCCTGGGACGAAAAGGCTAATAACTCACAGACCGGGCGTCCGATCGACGCGCCGTCTGTTGCGTTGAGACCCCTGTGACGAGACGGACCTTTGAGACACTTCTTCGTGGGACTTTGTGATACTTGGAGTATCGACCAGTAGCTCGTGGAGCGGACCCTCCCGGAGACGAGCGTGCAGAGTACGGAGACCGTGTAGCCGGCTGAGACCTGACGACTGCTTGACCGACTCGACTTGGAGTGAGTCGACTAGCCCATTGGACGGAGCGCCCAGTAGTTGGTAGCAGACCCACGGCGGACGGAGCGCCTGTTAGTTGGCAGCAAACCCGCGGTACTCGACAGGAGGAGTACCTCAGTAGGCTATTTGGGCGAGCGCCCGGTATTTGGCGACAGACCCTCAGCGGATGGAGCGCCAGGTAGTTGGCCGCAAACCCGCAGTACTCGACAGGAGGAGTACCTCAGCAGTCTTAGGTTAGTGAGCAGTACCTCGGAGTCGTGACAGGACCACTACACACTCCAGAGACGGAGCTCTTCAGCAGTTACGGTTTCGATAATGAAAATCCTGGTTTGAGCTGAGACTTTTGACCTTGTGTTTACCTCATGATTGAGATGGGTCACTTGCTAACTTTGGTATATGTATGGGCATATACCCGGGTAGTGGTTATCCGTTGATCTCATGATCCTTGTGTTTCCTCATGACTGAGATGGGTTACTTGATAACTTAGGTATATGTATGGGTATATACCTAAGTAGAGTTTATCTGTTGTGATCTTCTTGTGGTTATCCTTGTTGGTATTAGTGAGACCTTGAGGGTCTCGGGGTCCCTACTGAGTATCGTTATACTCACCCCTGCACGGGCTATGCCCGCACCTCGTTGTGTTGGTTGCAGACGACGGCCAGTACTGACAGAGGCCGAGTGTTCGAGGACTGGACGGTACCTGGAGATAGACTATACGACGAGGCGGTTCCCAGAGGCAGACCACTGGGCGGGACATACTCGGAGCAGACGGCGGGACCCGAGCAGCAGCGGAGCTATCTGTACCCACCCTTCAGGTGGGATTTCCAGTGGACAGCTCGGCGTAGCAGCTTTACTTTTCAGTTGCTGTTTTCCCTTTCGAGTTGTACTTTACAGTTGGGCTTGTATTTCCGGCCCCTTTTTACTTTCCACACTTTTAGTTGTACTCTGTTTTTGCTTAGTGTTACTTTCCGCTTGCTTAATCTGTGGTGTTTGTTTACTTTACAAAGGCAATGCCTTCCCTTTTTACCGGGATATACGCCTTGGTGCTAGTCGCCAGCCCCTGGCCTATGGAAGGCGGGCTTGGGGTAGTCACGGCACGGACCCCGAGGGCGGGTCGTGACAACCTTGTTTCATTTCTACATCATTAATGTATTGAATTGAATCAAATAAAATCAAATATATCCATGTGATGTCTTCGTCAAATTATCAAACATCCACTCTATCATTAATGAATATTAAATAGAAATCTTCATAGTCACATTTAAATTTATTCTTAACCTGGAAGTCATATGAATTTTATATAAAATTTCATTGACATCATACATTGTGGGAACCTTGTGTGCGTGTGTGTGATTGGTGAGGAAGACTATATAAATATTTTTTTTCTTTTTCTTCAAAATCTGGGGAATTTAGAAACACTGAGTAAGAGTAGGTGTTTGAGTCTTAAACCATTAAGTGGAATAAGAAGACTCTGCAAAATATGTAAGGGAGAAATACTTATTTTGATTTTTTATTATTATTTTGAAATAATATTTCCATAGGAGAGAGTTTTAATTTATTTTCAAACATTTCTCTTCATTAATGTTTAATTGTATCAGATTTTTTTGGTATAAAGAGAATTCTATTTCTAATAATTTTAATCATATGATGATAAGGGTTTAATATTGTTAAGAAAATTATTAGTGTTTTACAAATATATACATATATATATATGTATAAATATATGTATTCTCATTTATGAATATTTAATTTTCAATATTTATAACGTATGGGAGTAAATAGAATCTATTTTTTTGTTTTGATTCGTTAAATTTTGTAAGAAATTATTATCAATAATTTTTTTTGATTTATTTCAGTTTATTTATTTCAAATTCACGTTTTCAGTTTTATAGTTTTGTATATGATAATTTTATTAATGATATATATTTTTGATTTTACTGCTTATTTTGATTTTAAACTATAAATGGAAATTATTTTGGTGTTTATATTCTTGAAAACATGTTTTGACACGTATATATAATTCAAATGAAAATAATTACATTTGAATAATTATTTAATTGAAGTTATGTTATTTCAAGTGATAATATTTTCATTATGAAAAGAATTATTTTTTAATAACAACATCATCATATAGAAAAATTTATACAATAACGTTATTTTCATGTATTAGTTTTTTAATTGATTATGTATTTGAAATATAAAAGTTCATCTGTAATTTACTAACAATAATAGTTAGTTTTGAAACAAACGACATCACTTTTTATGTGTGGAAGCAAATATTAAACTCACAAAATTCAATTAAATTATATTATTTGATCATAACGTATAATATGTGACCCCTCAAGTATTAGTTTTTTCATTAATAAATGTATGTGTTATGAATAAACATTATTTGTATTTTTGTTAATGTTAAATGAGAATGAAAACTAATCTCATCATAAAAAGATAAGTTGACGAGATATTTGATTATTTCATATCATGAAAATTTATTATTGATATATATGTATGTATTAAAGATGTATTCATGTATTTAATGAAGGAATCTAGTGGAAATTTATGTGTATATATAAGTGATCCAATAATGTATTATAAAAACCATCACTTGAACTCTGTATATACGATATAGAAATTGGGAGTAAAACCATCCTTCAAGTGGGTAGGCACAAGATAGCCTTCAATATTGAATATAGTCTCAAATTTTTGATTTCAAATAATTAATATTGTTTTCAAGAATAAAACTGAAATATTTTGAAGCAATTTTTGAGCATATGTATTTTCAAAATGATCAAGTACTATCGATACATAAATAATTTAAATGATTTCATCAAATGGTGTCTTCAGAATAAATTTTTATGTTATTATCAAAACAATTTCAAAACCATTTATCAAATATTATTTTCAATGTTAGTTTTAGTAAAAAGTAATTCAACGATTTTAAAACACCTCATTAAGCAATTGATCGCTCACCCTTTGTTTTGAAATAATTTTTCCTAGGTTTCATAGAAGTCACAATTCAAATGTCGTCACTTTTGGTGTTACAGCCCATAGAAGCATAGTAGGTTTATTCTGAAATTTTGTTCAACTATTATAAATGTAACTTTTTGTATAATAATTGATAACCTAGGCCAGTAAAATGACATCGTTTTCCAAAAGTTTTACGTAATTGTTCATTTAAAAAGAAATACACAACATTTTCATGCACTGAATCCAGAAGAGTGGGCTCAGGGCGTTAATATTGTGATTAGAGGAATTGTATAGACCACATTGTGGAATTAGATTTTTTCTTTTGAGTAAAAAAAAAATCTAAACATTAGAATTTTCATTGGTTAGTTTCATCGCTTTATTAATTATTTCTAAAGTCGAAATTTCCAAATTTTGTTATTCCCGCCACAAGAATTGCGTGGGCGCAATTATTGTAGGATAGAGAGAATGCAACACCCCTAGATTTAAATTAATGAATGATTTATTTTATTGGTATTTTTATTCATTCAATTTTTAATTTAATGAAATAATTTTTTTAAATAAATGTTAAATTATTATAATGAAACGTTACTAAAAAAAGAGTTTTAATTAAATACTTGTTTCCTAAATGTGATATTAATTTATTAAAAAAAATATATATATAAATATTATAAAATTATATTTCATTGAATTAATAATATTAAAAAAAGAGATAATTTTGATTTTGAGAAGTTTTATTTTCAAATTAAGGTAATTAAAACATTAATGTAATTGTATTCTAGTTTTAGTAATAATGAAATAAAAAATTAACTTAGTAATAAATTTTAAATATGTACATATTTAAATAATTAATTTTTTTTAAAAAACTATTTTTTTTACTTTCATGGATATATATATATATATTTGAATTTGTATGAATTTTATTATTAACGAAATGTGGAATTATAATATATATATGTTATCATAATTATTTATAAAACAATAATTTATTTTTCTACAAGGAATTAATAAAAAACCAAAGTGATAATTTATAAATATACTATAATTATAAAATTATAAGTGAATATTATGTTGAATTATAAGATTTACAAAATATGTAAATATTTATTTGAATTTTAAATTTTGGAATTTAATTGAACAAATAAAAGTAAGCTAAGAAAATTGTATTTGAATGAATTAAAATAATTTAAAAATAATAATAAAATAAAATTGAGAATCGAATAGGGGTTTTTGGATCCAGATGGGCATCAATTTGATAGAGGATTTGTGGGTTTGTGAGGTTAAACTTCCTGATCCAAGGACAGAATAGTTCAGAACGTGGAGCATCAAGTGAAGTCATGTGTGGAAATAGGGAATGTGTGCATCCATCCAAAGGTCTTCATCTATTCGAAGCCAAGAGGAGCTGCATCTTCACGAGTCATGGGTTTCTTCAGACGATTTCGTAGGATATAAAGTCCTAGTTTTGTTTAGGGGTTCATGGGAGGGACAAGGATGGATTATATTGGAGATCCTCTCATTATCTTCTTCATGTTCTCAGATTAACAATATTCAAGTAGGTGTTCATAAATTAATTTTCCTTCTCGAAATCGCGTTTTAGATTCATTTTAGTGTTTAATAAGTACCGATTTTTCAATTTCATTATATTTCCTCTTGTAATCGACGACTTCTCTGAGTTTCTAATCAAATGTCGATTTCCTCTGCAAGTTAGAGTGATTTTAATTGATTTTTTAATCTAAAAAATCTTATCAGTATCATATGGATCCCTTTTTTGTTATCGTTTTCATCAATCTGTCTTAACTGCCACACTTTATCAACAATTATTACATCAATAGTCAATGTTTGCTGCGGCCTTATCTTGTTACATTGCTACTTCCAAAATGTCATAAATGAAATCAGATCAAATCAAATCTATTTTTGTGATTTATTATTCCAATTATCAAACTTCCACTCTATTAATAACTAATATTAAATTAGAAACTTCATTATCACATTTAATGATATGATTAATGTAGAAGTCACATGACTATTATATGAAGCCGTATTGACTTCATAAATTGGTGGAACTATCTATGTGAGATTGATAAGGTAGAGATCAAAAAAACTTTGTTTTCATTGACTATTAAATATATGGAATATTTTAATGTTAGCGTACGTGTATATGTTTAATTTTTCTTATTTTAAGAGGAAGAAGGAGAATCTAAAAAATATGTAAGGGTGAAATAATTATTTTCAAGCTTTTGATTATAATGAAATCTTATTTCTCGAAGTGATAGTTCAAATTTATTTTCATGAATGGATCGATTTTAATGCTTAATAGTATGGGAATTTTTTTTATAAAGAGAATATTATTTTTAATAATTTTAATCTTTTGAGGACAATGGTTTATTATAGTTAAGAAGATTATTAGTGTTTTAAAAATATGTACCTATATATTTGTAAATATATGTATTAAAATATTACTATATACATTTCAATATTTATTAGGTAAGAGAGTAATTAGAATCTATTATGTGTGTTGGTTGTTAAAATTCCTTATGGAATTATTGTCAATAATTTTATTTTATTTATTTTGGTTTATTTATTTCAAAGAAATGATTTTAGTTTTACAGTTTTGCATAACTGAATTTTATTGATGAAATATATTTTTTATTTTAGTGTATATTTTAATTTTACATTGGAAATTGAAATTATTAAGGTTTTAATTTTCTTGAAAACAAGTTTTGAAACTTATATTTCACTCATATGAATATAATTATCTTTTATTAATTTTTCAATTGGGGATATTTTATTCCGTGTGATTATTTTTTCATTATGAAAAGGATTATATTGTTTTATAATAGTTACAACATCATGTAGATATATGGTTATTGTTATGTTATTTTCATGTATTTTATTATTAAGGGATTATGTATTTGAAATGTAATAAGACATGTGTAATTTTATAACAATAATTGTTAGTTTTGAAACCAAATACATCACATTGTATGTGTGTAAACCATTTATACTCTCATGAAAGTCAATTACAATATAACATACGACCATTACCTATAATATGTGACACATCATATATTAGTGTTTTTCATTAATATATGCATGTATTATAAATATAAATTTTGTTTAATCTTGTTAATTTAAATTGAGAATGGATGCTATCTTTATCATGAAAATATTAGTCAATGAGAAACATGATTATTTCATATCTTGAAAATGTATTATTGATATATATTTGTATTTTATTTAAAAGAATCATTACTTTAATGAAAAATTCCAAAGGAAACTAATGTATATATCGAAGCATGTTTATAATGTTTTATAAAAACTAGCACTTGAACTTTGTAAATATCACATGGAATTGGAGAGTGAACCTATCCCTCAACTGGGTAAGCCCAGCATAGCCTTCAATGATCCATGTAGTTATAGTTTTTTGTTTTTAAAATCTTTAATATTGTTTTTAGAAATACCATTGGACTATTTTGAAGTAATTTTTGAGCATAAGTATTTCCAAAAGGATAAAGTACTCTTGATACAAAAATAATTTCAATGTTTTATCAAATAGTATTTTCTAAATCAATCTTGATGATATTATCAAAATAATTTCAAAAAAATTTGTCAAATGTTATTTTCAAATGAATTTTTAGTAAAAATAAATTTAATGATTTTAAATCACCTCACTCTGAAATTGAAGTATCACCCTTTTTTTTAAAATGATTTTTCACAGGTAACATATATGATCAAAGTTTAGATGTCGTCACTTATGGAGTTGACCCGTGCATAAGCGAATCAGGTGTTTTACAAATTTTTGTTCAACTCTGATAAATGTAATGTTTTTTCTAATATTCCATAACCTAGACTAGTAAAAGTTCATTTTTTGTTTAATGTTTTGTGTAATAGTTTGTTTTATTTATAAAAAATTTTATACTGCATTTCCAATAACTAAATCTAGAAGAGTAGGCTTTGGGTGTTAAATATTATGATGATGGTTAAACTAAGGAGTCCGGTAGTGTGAAATATTAATGTAAAAAATGGTTCAAAAGTGGAATTAGGAGATGATGATGAAGCAGAAAAAGAAGAATAATAAAGATGTAATGGCTCTAACCGTAAGGAAGGAGAGGATGAAAAATATGGTTATCAAATTGAATAAGGTGAATGAGGTGAACCTGATAAATAAATTTATGAATGTCGTGAAAATTATATTGTTTTTGATCATCCATGTGATGGTCAAGGTTCCAATATAGAACTGGATGGTCATATGAATCAGGAATTGTTTGATGATTATCCTGGTCCTGTAGAAGCAGGTGCTGAGGTAAGAAAAGTAGTTGAGATTCGAAATGTGTATAAAGCATTTTTAGGCCCAATAACAATATTATTGTATGTTATAAGGATACCACCATTTGAGCTGGAGAAAAAAAAACAGAAGAAACCAAATTGTGGAGGATCATTAATCCCGGACTGTGAGAGTTGACACAGTCACTCCTTTTCATGCTTCTATTTTATCTGAGTGGGAAAATAATCTTGGTTACACTGCTCTTTTTTTGGATTACCAGATTCAGATAATGAGATGTTAACTATATCATGATGATATGTATTTGAGAAACCTAAAATAATTACATCATCATCGGTGATAGTTCTTGATGATTATGTATCTAAGGACGACTTCAATGAATTTAAGGAATAAACGTAAGATTCTTTGAGATCAGTCCGTAAGATCAACATGTACATATTGCACCACATAGTGAGATTGATAAAGAATTGTCTATAAAACTATGGTATCATATCTTTTTATTATTATTAGTGCATAATATTAGATTACATACTTTGATGTAATACTAATACTATGGTAATTATATTTTAGATTGGTAACTTTTTTTTCATTTTTCATTAGAGGTGTAACATTCACTGAATAATAAAGATTGGTTTTTTACATATTAAATGAAGTTAAAACATTGGCATATTAGAATAGTATGGTAGTACATTTGTTAAAGTATTTTACATGGTAGAAGAAGGTAAGATTATCCTATTATTTCAATGTACTATAAATTAAGATAATATGATGACACTGGGTGTGCATCAAGATTTATTAGATATTCTATGACAAAGAGACTATATCTCACAACGCATGTTCATTGGATATATTTTAATTACTATATTGTGTCATTAAATTCATATGGGACTTTATGGGTTTCTAGAACCAACTATGGGTCTATTTATGGTATTCAATTATATTTAGATAAGGTCCTAGAGGGTCACACACTTATCGCATTCAAAATTCATCAATATTCAGATTAATTGTAGTCACATGAACTAAAATATGTCACAAAAAAACAATATCTAATTAATGAATAAATATATTCATTATTATTCATTTATGAAATAATTATTGTTGAATATAATAAATAAAATAATTCAAAAGATATGTTGTTAATATATTAAAATATATTATTTGAAAAAATAATTTTATAATATTTAAGATTTTTATATTATTTGACAGAATTGTGATTCAAGTTAAAGGCTCTATTTTATATTTAAATATTTATTTATTATATATTACAAGTATGTGAGGAATTATAAATAATATATATGATGTAATTAATTAGTAATATCATGTCATTTATTGATTATTTATTGAGTGATATATATAAGGAGGATTTGGAACACTTTGTGGGTGTTGAACCACCACTATATAAAAAAGAGGGAGAACACTTCTGAGTGTCTATTCATCCACTAAAATTTGATAGTTTAACTCTCATTTTACCCTCATCATATAGTGAGAAATCCCCATACCAATCTCTTCATCATCAATATCCTTCACATATTAGTACAAAGGGCTCTCTAATCGCAGTCCCTCTTCCCAGAGGAACATAGAGTTCCGATCGCATCTAATAGGATGGATTCATGCCTTCACTAAAGAAAGGAGAAGACGAACCCCCGAAAGTATGCTTTCAGAGTTCATTTTCAATAAAGAATTTTTTGTGTTCAGTTAGTTGGAACGTGGTCAAGGAAATCATGAAGTCATTGAAGGATTACTTATACCACCACTTTAGAACATCTAATTTTATGATCAACATTTTTTATAGAATCTTAAAGCTTGTTTGGATGATATAAATAGCCAAACACATGGATCCTTCATGAAATTATCACTGCCGAGGAAAAAAAATATAACACGCTATCTAAAATGGGTAAAATTTCAATTTAATAATTTTTTAAATTAATTATGGTGAGATCCTTAGACACTGATATGGGATATGACCATCATAGTTTTTGATGTTATATCAATACAATGAGGAAAATTTTAAAATCTCTTGACCATGGGGTTTTATGTATGTCATGAAACCAAAAAATGAAATCAATGAAATCATGTGAATTTTCTAAGACATAAAATATTAAATTATCCATTAACAATGTAGGGGAGTTGTTTCATTCCCAAGGTAATAGATATCACATCGATCTAATTTAGGAATCCAATGTTATAAAAATCATAATATTTTCATTTGGATTTAACTATATTTAATTATAATATATGAAAATATAGTTTATATATGATACATTTTATCCCACATAATGTCTGTATGTGACTCCATTCCCCCCCCCAATAAATTTATCCATCTTCTTGATAGAATATGGTGACTAAGAAAATTATGTTGATGAGATATTATTCCAATGGATGTGAAATTAAAAAAAATATCACCTTTTTCTGTATCAAAAAGAATATATTTATGAAACTATTTTATAATTGAGTTAAGATAAAAGGTTGTGGTGCGATTTTCTAGGAGGCATGTCTCCGAAATGAATAAAATAAAATAATAAGAGTTCATCGATAACCAAATTTATAAAATAAAATTTAAAAATTTATTTTTTTAATGAAAATGGGATGCTTCCCATTGAATCCCACTCCTCTCCTACTTTCCAATTACCAAACCACCACACCACCACCTCAACATCTGATTGGGTAACCCCATTGTTCCAACGACAGTAATCTAGTAGCCATGATGACCACACCATCACCTCTGCTGACTACACCCTACTAGACCCCCTGCACCAGGTATCCATACTGATAGCCTCCTCGATGGTGTGACATTATTGGACTCCTGATGGGATTCAATCACCTCAACATTTTTGAAGGCCCACCATTACTTCAACCTTCCATAGTGATTGTTGCCGGTATGGCCTCCCAAGTTCCCATCAACGCCATCTTTTAACCCTTTGACAACCTCACATAGAGACTTCCTCCCATGGACTCCACCCCCTAATGTGATAATTACTTCCCTGATTTAACACCATGTAACATACTACTAGAATCAGCCAAACCACAATCCAATACTGTTTCTTCCCAACCAACAATTGGTATGTGCAGATTCTGTATGACACATAACGAACCAGCTAGGGTATTCGAGCCTATGAGAGAACATTAATATAATTCAAGATCATTTTAAAGTTAATTATTTTTAAATAATAATATATAAAATATTTATTAAATAAATTTATTTTAAAAAAATATATTAATTATTTGGATGGAATAAAAATAAAATATTTAAATTAAAATAATTAATTTAATATAAAAGTATTACATTCATCAAGAAATAATAAAACCTTTAATATATTATTAAATTTTAATGCCATCTATCAATAATATTTTAACAGAACCATGTGTATGAGGTGCTTGTCAACCCTAGATGAAGGTGAATCCTACTACTAGGGGTAATTATGAGATTTTTTGTTTAATTTACTAAAGAAGATAGTAAATATGTATCCATATCTATCTTTAAACCATTTTACTTGTAAGGAATTGAGATAATATGTGATACAATTTTGTGAATCTAGATCATTATTCATGTATTCATGGAGCCATAATTCAATACAATTGGCTAGTCTTGATCTTAACATAATGATCCCCATGTTGTAGCATATGAAATGACTGGATTATAAATAGAAGCTTGAATCATCCCTTATATTACAATACATTAGCTATAGATTACTTTAATTATAGTATTGATAGATACTACAGTATAATAAAATATTAGGATACATTTAATGATTTAATAAATTTATCATAAATTATTAAAAGAAA
The DNA here is from genome assembly GCA_963277665.1 of Viscum album. Lineage (NCBI taxonomy): Eukaryota > Viridiplantae > Streptophyta > Magnoliopsida > Santalales > Viscaceae > Viscum > Viscum album. Next base: position 629,724,606 of record OY728138.1, on the reverse strand, counting down.
ATCCATATAAAGTAATAACTAGTAAATTCATTTTTTGTAAATTTTATGTAAATCACCAACATCATTGCATTATCATGGTGATCAATTTTGGAAAAATAAATATCCAGACTAGTAATAACATCTTGAAGTGGTAAAATCACTTGTTCATAGTACAATGATATGAGATGATGATTTATGTGTCAGAGTTCTCACTTCCTACTCATCCCTATTAGGGATAAATCATTGAGGATAAATACAATTATAATAAATATATATATTATTAGTCATATGTATACTGTATCTTGTTTTCATTGATGTACAATCAATTTTAGAAAATTCATGAGGACAATGTTTCATATAGGATGCTAAGTCATCCCACAGAGTTATATCATGAGAGAGAAATGAAATTTATGAATTAGATATCAAGTGATATTTATTTCCTAGTTTATGTATATGGAAATAAATAAAAATCTTTTTTACTCAAAAAACCCATGGGTTCAATCTATAACAACAACTTTTTAGTGATCTTATGCCTTCCTATTTATCAAAAATATTATCAACTATTATTGTTTTTTAAGATCTGAATAACGCACAAAATTTACTACCAAACCTATTTGATATTGTTCAAAAATATGCTAATTATAATAAGAATACAAAATAGTTAGTCCTAATAGTGTACAAGAGGATGATGATAATTTATAAGGGGTCTATCACTTAGAATAAACCAAAAAAATTGATGCACCATCCATCCAAAATTCAAAATGAAGGGTTGGAGGGTAATGATAATAAGGATATTTAATTTAATTGTGGATGGAAATAACACTTGAAGAAAAATATAATGTCTTGGAAAGGCATGGAAGTAGATTCCTCTACTACAATTAATTTTGTCATTGAATGTAATATATCAATATCTACAAGTTGGGTATTAAATATAACATGTTTCCAACAAAGTTTTATTCATATATAGGAACTGAGAAGATTCCTAAATATTAAAAAGGGATAGATCACTAAGCTTAAAATGGTGTGAGAATAATTGTTTTTATAATGGAATAATATCATTTGAATATTCTCAGTTGTTTAGTTATTATTTTAAATAATTTTGATTATGTTCCTAATGTGTCTAGACACATAATATCAGGGTCTGGTTTGGATACCTAGGGATATTATTTCATTTTTTTAATTAAATATTATCTTTATATAAGTATAACACATGTTAACAGTACAAAATAATAATATTTTCTAGTATAAAAATTAACTCGAAAACCCAATTACTAAAATCAATGAAAACACAATGAAAATGACTTATATAACACCCAACTATAGAATATTAGGTTTGGTAATTTTAATGAGACTCATTTATATAAATTAAATTAGGATGGATATTTATAATATATGGAGTAAAAAAAACATATTTTACACTTGTTTATGAGGGAAAATGACCAAACAACCCTTCTCTAGAAAATGAGGAATTCCACTCAATTGGTGGAAATGACTTAAAATAGAAGATTTGGTTCATTTAAAATTGAGGAAAGGCATACTATTTCCTACTTCTTGTTTTATACTAATTATTAGGGCAAGGGTGTCTATATCTAATTAATGACATATAATAGTGATTCAATTCAAATGTATACATAATACCAACAAGAAGTATAAAACCATCTTAGTAAGATTAACATGGAACAATTCTCAGTCCTAGGGAGAGAGTTTTATAACAATGATTTCATTGATCACATAAAGTAGTTTTGGATTGTGTCCCAATTCACACCTCTTTAGAGAATTTATTAGAATTTATTTAGTGAGTGGAGAAATCAATCCATTCTTGATATTTTCTTATTAATGATGATTCCATAAAATCTTATACTATCTGTTTGGGGAGATGAATTCTATATTATGGAATATACTCTTAACTAACTACTAACTAATAAAACATATGGGATTCCATACGAGTTGTTATATAAAAGGAAACTTGGTATATCAAATATGAATTCATATGGAAGAGGGGATTTTAAAAGTCTAAACCTTGTGAAAAAATCGCATCCCAAAAAACATTATACATCTTTATATTTTATCATTAATAATAAAAAGTATTTTAACAATATAACCCTTTATATATAATAGTTATTATTGTGATATATGTCATATTTCTAAAAGGGACCACGTTTCTAATTGGTATTGAAGGTGGAATATTGACCTCAATGATGTTAATGCACTATATGCATCAGAGATGGTTGAAAAAAAAGATCTACACGTGCTCATGGGATATAAACATGTTCATTAAAAACAAGAATTATATAGCTCAAATCGAGAGGTTTTTGAAATAGAGTGATATAGATTTTCTTTCATAGAGATAGGAAACAAATTAATCCTATATAATTTTGATCCCCTAACCTAATAGTATGTAGTATAAGGTAAAAATTCTACTAAAATAAAATATTCCATGAATTTCGATAGGGAATTTATCAATCAATCTAATGTTTCTATTTTTTTATATCTTCTAATTGATGAAACAAAAATTGGTTTCATATGGTTATATTTGAAAGATATTGGCATGGATGACATGTTCAATGACTATATAGCCTAAATAGTAGTGACTATTTTTAGGAAATGTGATGGTAAGGAATATGATTAAATAATCTCACAAATACTGATTCTAAAATCTAACAATGTATTATAAGAAATAGTATCCTTCCATGGATAGTAAATTTTTAATATTGATGTAAAGACTAGTTTTATAAATTTAACGTTAGATCTTGTGGTCTATATAACACATCCTAAGGGGTTCATTATATCACTGAGTTCTAAAAAATTATTCTTTCTAAAGGGATCCATTTATTGGTTAAAGAAATCATCATAATCCTTGATTATTGTTGTGTGTTTATAAGAGAATTTATTTTCATCTAAAATGAATGTGATTAATGTGACTATAAGATGATTAGTTGGAATGATTTTTTTCTATATATTATATATTGAGAAAGTAATAATTTTCCAAAAAAATGTACAAGTATTATTATATGTTATGAAATGGTTTAATGAATGATTCAACCTGAAACAATGACGAGAATCATCCATTTTCATATGTATTAATATATATTGTGAGTGATCATAGAGGCTTTATGAGTTAAGTGAAATTAGAAATATTGATAAGGTACTCAAAGTGTAAAATATTGTAAATTACAGGAGAGTTTTATCATAATGGTCACATGGTATCAATATCTATTGGAAAATTTGTTCACAAAAAAATTATAATATATATAGAATGAGTATAACCTATTATTCTTCTGTTGTGGGATCAATGATGAATTCCATTCAATTTTCAACGTTTGTTCCATTTTCATTCATCATGGTTGGTATATATCAATAAAATTCCAATGAGATTCATTGGAAATATATAAAACCATCTGGAAGTATGTGAAGAAAAGGATATGTTCATGTAATATAGAGAGAAAAAAAAAGTAGTAGTAACGGGATACATAGACACTTGTTTACACAATGATCATGATGATTTTAAATCATGTTCCGGATATTTATTTTATGATAATGGTGGTGTAATGAGATATAGAAGATCATATAAAACCATGATCATAGATTTTATAGTGGAATTTGAGTATATCAGGGTTTTTAATTTAATTATATAGTTATTATAGATATATAGATTTATTTCTATTATTGTTGTTTTTACTTTTAGTAAAGACCATAGTCTTTTTTACTATCACAATACAATAGCAGTGGTTCTTGTGAAGGATATTAGGTTACACTAGAGGAAAAATCATATAATTTATTCTTTTTATATCTTGAGGGATTGTTTCATGATTGGTGCAGTCATAGTGTGCAGAGTTGGAATAGTGGATAACATGGATGGCCCCCAAACTAAAGATATACCATAACATAAGAATGGTTCTCATGCGGTAGATAATAAGTTGATATTTGTTATCAATAGTCCATGGGGAATGTGAGAGTGTTTTATGTGGGTTTCATAGTCCTGTCGCATGTACGTACATTGATTACCACTATATACATGCAGTTTGATATATACATGTGATTTACTTTCCATAATAGTATTTATACATATGAATCTGTCATATTTCTCAAAATTTCATTAGATTACATGTTGTATCAAATGCATACTGTAGTTACATAGATATAATGATAACCTATTAATAAGATGATATAATCATTTAAATCATGTACTATGGGTTAGATATATATAATACATATAGGACACATATGATATGTTACCATTAGGTTATGGGGGGTTATTATCATTAAGACTTCTTCTCATGAAACTCTCTATTAGTTATTTTGAGTAGATGATATCATGGGGACAAAACGTTTAGTATGAAAAAAAATATTTTTTCAATATCACAAGTAGTTTATATATGAAAACTCATGTAATCATGTCTAGAATAGAGATTATAGTTAGTACATAGTATTTTATTTCATTCATTGATTCAATGAAAAATCCAATGGCACTGATTTAAGATAGGGATTGATTCATTTGGGTCTTTCATGACTGATATGACATTGATTTAATAATAAGGAAATAATTTATCACTTTTAATGGTTTTTATAACATATTCCAAGATTATCTGGATGGTAGTACATTTATTAAAACAATAGATATGGTAGAAGTGGTTTGTTTTTCTGATTATGATAATTAATGTTAATGAAAGATAATATATTGACATACGGTGTGTATCAATATTTTAGATATATTATATGATAAATATTCTATAATATTTAGTGTGTGTCCATTGGAATGGTTATTATTTTAATGAATTCTCAGTATCTCCATTGGGACCAATATGCGATTCTAGACAATATACTCGTTCTATGAATAGTTTACACTAAAATAGTGATAGTGACCTATAAGGTGAATCAGATAATATATTTAATATTTTTTATTATTTGGATGAATATAGAAATAGGAAATGGTGGGCCCCATGGTGTGGTCCACACAATGTATGAGAATAAATGATATTCAATGACTAAATGAAATCATTATTGTAAAAGTTTAGAATAATTGTATTTGAGGATATTTATTAAAAACATTCTTATAGTATTACTTTAGTACATTGGAAAATATATTATGAATAAATATTATTTTAATAATAATTGTTCATTTAATATTATTAGAAATCAAAATAAAGTAAACGAATAACTTTTTATGATATAATTTAAATTTATTATATATCAGAAGTAGGAGAAAAAATTTTAATTACATTTATGGAAATGTTAATTTTTCATTGTGTGTCTTATAGGGTTTATTTATTGGGTGTTATATATGTGTGGGAAAGGGAAACCATTATATATGTCTAACCCTTAGTATATAAGAATTATTGTCCCTATTTTCATGTTTATAATAACGAACTTGTATTTTATATCTCATCTCCCCATTATATTTCATCCTAGAGAGATATATCGCAATTTTATGATTTTGATATTCAATATCCTTTAAATTTCCTTAGAATTGGATCATGGGGTCGAATAAATCATATATCCTAGGTGCTATCACAAAAAATTTAAAAATTGGCATTCAAATGAACACTTTATATGAGTGTGGATGACCATGAGGGGTTTGACATTGGATCCTTTATGAAATAGTCCCCTTTATGTTGTGATAGTCAAACATTCCATTAATCCTAATGATGTATCCATTTTAACTATTTTTGTTCTTAAGTTATTTTAGATGAGATCTCGAGACCTTTAGTGAGGTTTATTTAACTAGAGATGAATAACATTCATTCCTCCAGTGGTCGGAAATTTAAATCCCATGACCTGTTGACAATTACTACAGCCTCAACCCCATCATTAATAAGGGATAAAAATTATGAAATAATTTTGATGATTTTATCTTGATATTAACTACTGTTCATGGTGGATGGTCAATTTTTTTTCACCTTGGTTGACCCTTTCGAGAGACATTATTGGGTTTATTGACATTTTATTTTAAAAAATTAATGATTATTTCAATAAAAAATAACCATGTAAGACTTTGGTTAAAACTAGTGTGTCTTAAACTGAATAGAAAGTGTCATAATGATGAATATTGTTCTCAACATTATAATATTTTTATATATTTAATGTCAATAAGGTGATGGAAATTTGTTTATTCCAATTGTGAAAAAATTGAATGATTGTCCTTACAAGAAAGTATGTAAAACAATTTTTTTAATGAAAAACATTGTGATTCTGCCTAATTTTCGATGTCATTATTTGACTAAAAATCTCACGATTTGTGTGACATATAACAAACATAATGAGATAAAAATTGAATTTATTGTAGACAATGGAGAGAAGAAGATCCAACATCCTAGATGTCATGTATTTTTGAATAATTCCTCAGATAAATTTCATTGTAGAATGAGAAGACGATTTGTTGGGTGTAAAAAAAGAAATGATAATGTTATTATCATTTAAATATAAATATATTAATTGAGGTATATTATTTTAATAATAATATTCCATTAATAGTTAAATGTGTTATTTTTTGGATACAATTTAATTATAGAGATTCATTTTATTTTCATGTTTAAATTGAATATATGATCTAGATATTCACATGTTTGGTATGTATCATTAAGATCTATATTAAGTTGTTTTGGGATAAATTTTTGGTCATATATTTTATAATTTGGGATTTTGAATTTTTTACAGGCATATTTTGGAGGATACTAAGGGTTATTTATTTAGGCAATGGATTAATTTTCAAGAGTTAAAGTTTTTATTATGTTTTAGAGATTAATGTATTATTATATCTCTATATAGGATAAATTATGAAAACCATATTGGGTTATTAAAAAAATTTAGAGAATAAAATAATTGATTATTCTTCTTTTATGGATCATATGTTCAATTAAATTTTATTTATTGTACTTCATGCATGAAATTTCATCTGGAATATTCACTTATGGGAATAGGATAGAATGTGTAAATTCATAGATCAATATTGAAATGATTACATTTTCCTCATGAAATAAATAAAATCACGTCAATTTACTTATATTATTCTCCGTGAAATTAAATGAACCCAAAATAATTAAGAAAAGGGATATTGAAATATAAATTATACCATATTAACTTCATTTTTAATGAATTGATATCTTTTTCATGCTTAAATGATTTATTGTTATTTTTTATCCCTAAAATGGGAATGTTTCCTATCACTCTCTATGAATCCTTATATATTATTTTTATGCTTAATGATTATATGTTAACATCCCATCAATTATATCATTCTTTTGAAACCAGATTTTGTGATATTTTTGGTAACAATTTGGATTTGGTATTTCCTTTTCAAAGGATTTTTTGTTATACCAACACAAGATGTGGGTTTTCAAAAAAATAATTTTTAAAAATTAATCCAATGATTACCGAGATAAAATTTATTGGGTGAAATTGGGTTAGATTGGTAGAAAGTTAACAATATAGATTTTATATTGTATATCGCATTCAAGAATTATTTTTTCATTCGATTGTTTTTACAAGTAAATAATCATTAATCAAACTGTGATATCAATATTATTTTTAAAATGAGAACATGTAACATAAATAGAAAATATTATGATATTTAAAAAAAATAGATTAATTATTAACAATATTTAGAATGGTTCTATATAATGTTGGTAAATTCAGGAAAAAGGATCAAATTTTTAATAAAATCTTTTTCCGAGTCAAAAATTTATCTTCATCCAAAACAGGTTTTATGAGAAAATATTTTAAAGACTTTTACCGCATTATAAATATTTTATTAATTTTTTTATTACTGAATTCCTAAAAATAATTTTTTTTATTATGAAATTTTGGAATTTTTCTAAAAACATTCATTTTAATTTCTGTAGTAAAAACCCAATTTTTATAAAACTATCATTTCTTCCTTAAAAAATACAATTTTTTAATGAATTTGATACTAAAACAAAATAAGTTTCTTTTATTTAAAAAATATCTAGTTAATTACAAATTAATAGATATTATATTTTAGTTTGGTATAAGTTAAATGTTATACTTAAAAACATGTTTTCAAAGACATTTTTTATGTGTATATTGTTTTTCTAATTAAATAAATAAAAATAACATAAAAAGATGAATGATTTAGATATATTATATATATTATATTAATATTTATATGAATTAAAAATCACACAAAAATTATTACTAGTAATATAGTTATTGTAAGAACAGTTTATGCTTCAAAAATCCAACTTCGAGAAAAACATTTTTTTCAGAACATTTCATCGGTTTATTATTAATTTAATTAACGATAATTATAAAATTTAATTTAATAAAATGATTTAAATAATTTTTATCAATATTTCATGAATTTTACATAACTTCCTATTATTTTTAGGCCTTATGAATAGTTAACATTGTGAAATTTATCACCTCAGTTAACAGTAAAATAGTGTTCAAACACTTGTGTAAAATAATAAAATATATGTAACAAATCAATTTATCATATTTGATGATTATGTTTTAAAAAATATATCATTTATCAGTCATATGATTTATTTTAAATCCTTATTTTACTATTTGGTAACCTTTTATGATTTTAGTGAAGAGAAGTTTCATTAACACAAAATAAAAACTATTTTTGGGTATTTTAATTTAATTGAATGTTTTAAAAATTTCAGTTTGTTTTGGATTTCTACCAATTTTTGAAAACCATATAATTTTAATTATTTAACAATAAATTTTTGATACCAATTTAAAACTATATTTCATGGTTAAATGAATTTTAATCTCAAAGTAGGCATCTTTTTTTTTAAAAAATTATGAATTTAAAGTTCTTAAAAAAATTGAAATTTTTAAAAAATAACAAAATTAAATATGTAAAAGTAAATTCAAAATATAGAATAGAAAATTATAATTTTTACTAAATTACCCATGTATTTTTTTTCAAATTATTATGTTACAATGGTAAAAATTCACGTCATCCCAATTATATATAAGATTGATTTAATGTCATTTAATATGATGAGAAGGATTAATATGTACACAAAACATTACCAAATACAATTATGTGGATTTATTTTTACGTTGTCACACCTTATAATGTTTTTTTGTTTTCTTAGTTCTAGTTGACATGATTATGATATAAATATTATTTAATATTGTATGAGCTTTCATGAATTCCTGTCACATTATCAAAAAGGAACCCTTTCTCTTCTATTACACTTTTAAAACTATATCTCCTCAAAAACCATCCCAAATAAAATCCTAAAATCAATTCCCTTGTTCAAGGGGTTTTATTTTGGGATTAATACCTTCCTATGTGGTTTTAATATTTTTAGAAAAATTAATTTTTCTAATGAAGAGGTATATCATATTACTAAATCTTTTAGTTTTATATATTCTTCTTCATCTTCTAAATACATGGTATTTGTTATCAAACAATTATTATCTTCTTTCTTCCCATTGTATGATAAAAAGAAACATCATTCGTATGTATGGATGGTTTACCATCCCCAGGTCACGGTGTAATTCATTTTTTACGACCACATTAAATTTATGGTTATAGTGATGGATTTGACAAATAGATTTTAAATTTATTATATTGTTAATAGTATGTAAATGTTTCTTATTATTTGACATTTGATTGATCAAATAAGTATAATTTTATCGACGTTCATGCGTACAATTGGTCAAATGTCTCCATGAACAGCATAATAAATTTTAATTTATATAATATTAATGGATCTCTATATATATATACTGAATATATATGATATTTATTTCCTGACATAAAATATGGAGGTGATAGAAATATTATTAATATAGAAGTATTGAACAAAATAATAGAATCATACATGAAAAACAATGTTGCTACCACCAAATAAAGTGATTTTAATAAATATTTTTCAATGTTGTAGTGATAAGATGTTATTCGTAAGTAATATATTGTATAATATACATTATTAAGGCACTAGAATAAATATATAAAAATATATATTTATTCAATAATGTATTTGTGTTGTAATATTTGGTTCCCTAGACCAAATAACATATTAGTTTTTGGTTACCATTTAATTTATATAGTGAGATATGCATGATGTATGCATACCATTATAAGGTTTATATTTATGCATACCCTATTTTAATGGTTATTAAAAAATATTATTTTCATATAAAAAGGTTAAAAAAGATATCGTTCTATAATGATAACCTTGAGATCCTTGGATGTTAATAATAAATTTGTGGCCTATAGTCTATATATATTATAGTGACTCGACTATGTAGATGTTTTACTATTAGGTGATGTGGGATCATAATTTTTGAGACTTATTCTCATGAATATCATACTTGGTTATTTATCATGGGTGAGATCATGAGTAATGACACATCTATAGGAATTCCACTTTTTTTGGGTGTCATTCATATTTCATTGCTAGAAATAGTTTCTTTAGTCTCCAAACATGATAACATTATCAATTCATTCTAATTGATAAAATACTTGGATTCATGGAAAAAACCATGATAGTAATATTATGGTGTGGTAGATTGTGTTTGGTGTTTCAATGGTGTTATGAAATTTGTTGAATGGTGAAGAGATAATTTTTTTTACTTTGGATTTGAGGAAATATTTATCTATGGGAAGGTTGTTTCGAATGGTAGTTCCTTTTTAAATATAGGAATAAGGTAGAGGTAATCATGTCTAGTCAGATTAACTGATAATAAATCTGGAATGGATGATGAGACATGTGTGTGTCCCAATTTAATTTATATTTAAATACAATGATATTACATTAAACATCATGTTTTTGTATTATGGTTGTCATTTCTATGACTATTCATTATCTCTTATGTGTCATTGATGCATTTTTTAGACTCTGAGCTTGGTCTATAACAACAATTCACTACTATCCATATAAGGGCCTAGAGGTCCACATACAATAGTGTATACAAGAATCAACCCAATTTTGGGGAACAAATTTATTGAAAATAGTGGGACCCACCAGGGGGATCGAGATTTGTCCAAATTTGATAAAACCGATCAATAAATAAATTCAATATTTTTACAATATAAAATAATTGGGTTTAAATTATTTATAATAATTATTATTGAGTTTTTAATTAAATACATGGAAAATATAATATGAATGAATTCCATTTCAACATACTTGGTTAGGTTAATATTTTCCAGATGTATGATTCACGTTATATTTACCTATTTTATCTCATAATATAAGAAATTTATGTGATAAAATATAAATAATATTCATGAATTATTTTAGAACTTCATTGTTATTTATTTATTTCCTATTCAGTGGTCTTATTATTTCTGGGGGCTAGGGATCCCCTTTCGGGTATTTGACTCTCCCACTATATATGTAAGACAGAATTTGTCAATCCATGGGTAGATAAATCTAATAGAATGAGGCCATATACCTCTCCTATTCATATATATATATATATAGAGTGAGAGTCTCTCTCCATGCATCTGATCCAAGAACAGCTTTGACAGATTAATGTTATAGGATTGAGATGATCATCATGATGCCGAAGGATTCATCATTGGTTAATGGTAACTCCAAGAATTTCAAAAACATAGAGTAGACAAATTATAGTGGAGTGTTTGGATGAGTTAGAGGCATTAAAATTTAGATCCTTAGATAAATGATTCCCGATAACAAGATATAATAGAGAATGCATCATTTCAAACAAACTATTTCTTCAGTTTTATTTTTTTTCATGGAATAATAAATGAGAGAACATAAAAACTTATTAGGGATGGGATTCCTGAATATGATAAGTTACATTACTGAGATGAAAATTTATTTAAAATCTATGGGCCATCAGATTCCATTATATTCCCTGGTAAAAAATTGGTATTATATGGATCAGGTTCATTTTTTTATCAAATAAGAAAATTTTTTCCATTAAATTTATCATGGAGTTTAATTTAAGACCTAATGGTAAAAACTATGCATAAATCTAATTTTAGATGACAATGTTATGACCATATAAAAGTTTTAATGAGCATCATTTTCAAATATCAATATATGCTGGTTTTTACCCAAATGTAGTTGGAAATTTATTTCTGATTATTTCCCAAACATTGGTCGAACCGATGATGACTGGAACAATATTTTACATATAGATTGGTATTCCATCAGTTTGTAAAATAATTAATAATATGATTATTTATTATTCTTAATCATATATGATTAATAATGAAAAATAATAATTAAATAAAAAGGTGGTGGGATATGTTTTCTCATTATTTTTTATTTGATTAAAAATTCATCTTACAAAAAATTTTACATTATCTATAAAATTAATGAAAAAAATGAAAGAATATATAATACAAAGATAATGACTTTGGTGGAGAAATTAAAAAAACATAGGTGGTAGAATTTGGTAATAGGGAAGTACTGTATGAAACAAAAAAGAGACTTCCCTTTTATGACTCCCTCGCCTTGGACACTATCTCAATAGCTCTCCCAAACCACACACGACCTCATCCCCATTAAGAATAGCAGAGCCCCTTTCAAGCTTATCTTGTCATAGGGATAGCATTAGGGCTACAGGACACAACATAACATTATTTTCTTCCATAGATCACTACCTAATGAGATTGTTCTTCAGCAGGTCTCAAAGTTTACCAGTGTGGCTCCCTACAAACCCTCTTATCATAAGGCCTTGTTATGGGAGGGGGGTGACTTTAGGCATATATATGATGCCGAAAACCCTCTTGTCTTCGATGTGGTACTCGGTCCCTACACCAAATAACCTTGACCCGCAGGGCTGCACTATGTTCATTTGGGATTCCAATAATAAACTACATTTTTATGTGATGGGGGATATATGGGGATTATATATGTTGGCCAGTGCCCTCTAGTATCTGATGTTGTCTAGGGTCCATTCACTAAGCCACCATGTCCCATGGAAGGAAATATTTTAATGTAGGGTCCTACCGCCCCGATGTAAGACCTTCAACAATTGGTAGCTGATTTGGGTAGGGAAGCATGTGATCATAGGAAAGAACTGGGGTAGATATTGTTGGAAGCCCAAATGAACACAATGATTCCCTATAATTCAAGTTTTCTAGGTGTAGAGACCTAATCCCACATAAAATACTAGAAAGTGATGTGAATTATATATAAAATTCGGCTATACCCCCTCCCATCATAATGGCTTTTCTGAATAGGGTTGTAAGGGATCCACTCATGTGGGAAGTAATCCATGATAAAGAACAGACCAACAAGGTAGCGAACCAATGAATATAATATTGTGTTGTTGGTTCCTCCAACCCCAATGTAAACACTAAATTTTGTATTAGGGATCGGTATTAAAACCTCTGATCACACTGCATGCACTGGGGGAGAGATTATTGGAATACCAATGAATACAGTGCACCCCTATGGATGTAGGCTATACTATTGGTATTAGATTCTGGTAGGCAGACCTATGGTCATAGGGAAAGCATTGGGGGATAAATAATTGGAATTCCAATGCATCCCTATAGATCTAGGTTGTTGGGAGCAGGGCCTCTGTCCCACATTGGAGATAGGAGGGCATTTTGGATCATATATAATCCCCAAACATCCCCCTACCATAAAATTTTTTTACGGTCATACATCGGGGCATCAGGAACCCACATCACAATATTTTCCTCCTTGGTTCACTAACTCATGGGATTGTTCTTTAGTTGGGATCACAGCCTAATAGGGTGGCGCATCAACAACCCTCTTTTCAAAATGCACGTATATGGGTGGGGGATGATTGGGGCTTATATGTATAATCCCATGGGATCTCTAGTATGAGTTGTGGGATAAGGTCCCTCACCAATAAACCATTAACTATAGGGCTACACTGCATTCATTTGTGAGTCCAACAATCTCTCCCCCATTACATTCCCTACAATTAAAGGCTTTTCTACATAGATTGTTTTCTATTTACATAGATCTTACATTGGGTTTGTATGATCCTATATAGAAATATTTTAAACCTTTCATCACTGACACATGCATTTTTTCTTCAGTAGGGGTCACTGCCCACCGGGGTGGCTCACTGCCAACCCTCTTCATAAAAGGCCTTATTATGGGAGGGGGATTATAGGATCTTATATATGATTCCAATATCCCTTCAGTATCCAATTTGGGAAAGGGTCCCCTAACCCATCAACCATGACTTGTAGGGATTTACTACATTCATTTGGGATTCTAACAACCCCCTCATCAAAATACTTGCACTAGATCCTTCCCCAATTAAATGCCAACTTCTGCTCCATGACGCCATGTGTTGGTCAATAATGGATTGTAACATCTCATTGTAATGAGATTGCTACTACCTACTATGAGGCTGGTCACTGCCTCACCCTTTCTAGCGTATCACGATCACCCATGTCGATAAAAACCTATAATCTGCCTCCTGTAGTAGGACTTCCATTGTCATCCTCATTCAACTACACCATTTTTGTACCCTATAGTTTCTGCATATATCCTTATATAAACTGCATGAACATGAACCTATTTTGAAGAAAATTCATGCCCCTCATAATTTCTATCTTAGCTATTGCCTCAATCCACCAATGCTTTGGGACAACCCATATAGTCTCTCTTGAATCAATGGTTCACACCACATATTGGCATTCCACCCCTTCTTTTGGTCATCTCAAAGACCCACGACTATGTAATTATTCCACCCCACATAACTATCTGAATCCCATATTTCTCCCATTACTGAACCCATGATTGGATATTATCCCATTCCATCGATCCCTAGTGTGACCCATCATGCTAATCTCTCGATCTTAGGTTTTCCCAACATCAAACCCCCAATTGATGTTCTGCCCATCCCAAAACTGTATGGATGGCCTTCTTAAGCCAGAATAGCCAAACATGTAGTTTTTCTAGATTATAATGTGAATATGTTGTTATACTACGACCTGAAACGAGAAAGGATGATATGTTTGGGCCTTAGAAATTTTTAATTTTTAAAAATTAGTTGAATTAATTCATTTATATTTATTATTAAAACAATTAAGTTAAATAATTTTTTAGATTATAACAATAATAATTATAATACAATAAAAAGTTATTTTAATTTTGGTGTTAAATTAATTTATTTTTTTAATTAATATTATATTAATTTCATTACCTAATTTATTTAAAATATTTAAATATTTAAATTTTAGTTAATTTTTTATAATCCCTCATATTTAAAAATAATAATTTAAATTTTATCATTCTATAATTTTACCCACAGACAAGGCGTGATAATTAACCAATAGTTTAAGTTTTATTCAATTATTTTAATATTTATTAAATTTATGTACAATTATTAAAATAAGTAAATAATTTTATGAGGGACTCGACATCATCTTATTTTCGATCAATATGTTCATGTTCTTGCATGTCCAATTTTTATGTCTGTATATTGTACTCCCAAGAACCCCTAACCTTTGTTTAAGAAATTATGTACTATGATGTGGGTAATGTATGTAGCACGCCAAACCATGTTGCTGAGAACTTTAAGAAATAAATGGACACACTATATGGGTATGAGTTGCATCACGAGTCAAGACACGACCCAAGTATGATTTCCCTTGGTGATGGTTAATCTACTACGCTTAAATGCATCAATAAAAATTATATATTAAGGCCATTCTCATATATTTATTTTTGAAAATAAGTTTTTTATTATTTTATTCATTTTTTTATTAGTGGAATTCAAATTAAAAAATAAATAGAAAATTTTATGTAGGCATGATGAAATTTTTTCTGTTATTTTTCTATTATTAGTGCATAAACATTGAATAAATAGATTTAAAGAGATGAGATACATTCAATAAAAAAATTATAAAGCCCCTTATGGAAATATTAAGTCTTAAATACCTTCCACCATTTTAATTTTTAAAAAATCTAGGTGTCCACATTGATTGTCAAACTATGATTAGTGTGGCTCCTACTATTGAGGAGTACTTATGAGTGCAATGTTTTTACTTAAATGAATTTTTTATCAAATAATATCCCAATATACCTTGGTTAAGATTTATATTCAAGCCTTTATTAAAACATTTTTACGATTTTATAAGTGAGTAAAACACTCAATAGATAAATGTGCCACTAGTTAATGCGGCTAACCTATCAAACACCAATCATCATGCTCTCCATGTAGTGGGATATCAAAATTAAGTATAATATCAGTGCTAGTATTGGGATCCATTCCACTAGAATACTCAATATACATTGTATTATTATTCTAGTATAAAGGTATTCTAGTGTTCACTAAAATATTATGATACATTAAAATATTTAAATAGATGAAAATGCCTAATGTGTTGCCTAGATAAAAGTAATAAACTGAATGATTTTGTTTTTATATAAAATAGAAAGTAATACCAAAATACAAACATCAATGATATATGAATAATAAAATGTTCAAGATTGAATGTGTTTCCAAATAGTAGTGAAGGCACATGTGAAAAGTACTATTATATCATAAAATAATAGTGTTGGGTCTCAAATACCTGTTAAGGAACCACAAGATGTGAGGGTGTATAAACTCTTACCTGAGACTCATTTTTGACACAAATGATTGATATTTAATAATTCCACCATCAATGATTGATTTATATCATATATACTAAATTAATACATTGATGATATCACATATAGTCTCTGCTATTTTATGCTTTCTAGGATTATGAGATGTGAATATATTAATGGGTGACTTTTACACTAACTACTTGTAAATATGACTGTAAGATAATGAACTTTTAATACATCCTACTCTTAAATATTTTTAAAAATTGAACTCTAGTTTCATTTTACACTATAAAAAATTTGAATGGAGTAACCACCTCATTACCTGTTAGGTATGGTTAAAAAAGTTAATAATAAATAAATTATTGTATAAAAATTAAATGTTGGGGGGGGAGATTTAATGATAAGTAGAAAAGGCCAATGGAAGGAGAAATTCTGAAGTTGAATTAAAAAATTCTTTCATAGAAAATAGTAATTAAAAATGATTTTTTTCCTATCATGAAATAAAATCAATGGATGTTTAAATACAGTATACTGAATTAAAGAAGCAAGTAGAAACTATTTCTATATGTATAACATCTATTGGAGGTAATTTTTCATTTATTCTTAATAGGTAAAAAATATAATATTCCAATCACATATGTGTATTAAAGTATGGTAACCAATTAAGAAATGAAAAATTACATGAAGTAATATGTATTTTCAATGTGGTTGAGATAGTTTGGTTCCTTAGTCTATTGAGACAATCACAAACCATGTGATTTCCACATTAATGATTCTACATTGTATTTTGATAATCAACATTGAATAATTTATCTCAAGTGTCATTTTGATATAAAGATACATTATTCCTGTTTAGGAATGAATGTTGTTTATGGTGTATGAATCTCAAAATATAGATCAGAAATACATGAATCTTAGGAAAAATGGGATGAATATAAAATGTAAGACTTATATGCCCAGTTTTGTCAAGATAATTTTTTGTTAAGTAAAACTAAAATTTGGAATCAAGGATATTTCATGTGTGGGTTTTTGATATTTATGTGCCAAATAAAATAGGTATTATGGAAATATAGACTTATTTAGTTTTAGAAAAAACATTTATAAATATAAGTAATTCCCAAATCTCTCATAACTAGTTTAGAGAGGTAGAACAAACAATTCGAAGGGTATGTTAGTGGTACTTGTACTTCATATCACTCCATTAACTATTTATAAAATGGAAAATGATATATTTTTTATGAATGGTAAAAATATAAGAGTTTGTTTAGGATCATTTGATGAAGAGTATCTTAACCATGAATTTATAAATCACTATAATGTTTCATGGTGTAATTCCTAAATATAAATTTCCATTTCCACATTATGGTTTTGATTATAATATGTGTCATCAATGATTATTCTTACATGTTAATATCAATAATAAAAATGTTTCTTTGACAAATACATAAACACACGATTTCTTATCCACCTAGTAGATATGATGTTAGTAAAAGGAGAACTAATGTTGAGAGCAACAATCAAAGAAAAAACATCCATTATGTTTCAAAATAGGCTTTCAAAATAATGGAATTCCTATAAATATATTCCAAATAAAATTAGAATTGAATATTATATTAATTAATGTATAATCCAGTATTTCACAACACTTGTGAGAAGATTCAAGTATTTTGTTAAGATACAAGAAAGCTTGCATTAAGAGAAACACATAGTGCATCTATAGTTATCATCCTAATGGTTTCTTAAGATATTACATAAATACCTATTATAGAACGGTAGAAATAAATTAGCCTACTAAATTTATATAGGATAATTTACACATGTATTTGACATAATAAGAGAACCATTGAATTTAGTTTCATTAATGCTAGAGATGCAGATATAGCTGAAATTGGAACAAGGTCCTTAAAATCCTATAGAAGATGACTTTTCTAAAGAAACATACATTTAAGGAAGGTTAAAACCATAGTGATTATTTTATATTCATGCAAGCTAGTGTAATTTTAGTCATTGATAATAATATTTCCTATAATAAGTTTATATAAAATAAATAAAATTGGCAAGGCCACATAAATATTATAATGGATTCCATGTAATAATGTACTTTTGGATTTTTATTTTGAATACTATCGTGTGCATTCATGTGAGAATATACATGGATGGTTCAAGTGTGGCATAAAAAATGATCAACTGGTTATACCATGTTAATAAGTCCAAATCCATTAGAATTTTACTTTTCATAGATAATTTCTATGATCATGTAATTATGAATTAGATGTCAAGACCACCAATCATGGAAGGTGTCTATACAACACAACCATAAACTGATAGTGAAATTAATGAATACTAATAAGTAGTGGGAGTTAGTTGGATCCATTTAATTATTAATTTAAGAAAAAATGTCATAAAATATTCACATGGAATGAATATTTTCTATATGTCTAAAAGAAGATAGTCTGAGGGCCATTGTATTTCAAATGAACTATGTCTTGTATCACTTGGAAAACATCTATTCGTATTATAGATGTCTCTAACAAGGATAAAAGATAATCTCTGGTGATTGAATTAAATAAGAATGCAATATATTAGGGACAAGTATCTATTGAGGTATATCTAATAGTCAACTAGATTAATTCAATAGTAAAAATAATGACATGATATTGAAAAATAGAAGATTGAATAAATCAAGATAGGATTTTTAACACTGTTACTTCAAATAAATTTCCCCAAGAAAACAAGTATTTGTAATTAGAGTAAATTAATATGATGAGTGTAATTTCATACTTTACTATAACAGATCAGTCACATATTCTAAGATATGTAAAAGGAATGATATTTCTGAAACAAACAATCTGATTGGATAATATCATTTATATACAGTAGAACTGAATGTGAAGTATTATGAACTATTGAATTGTACATGAAAATGTTAACAAGATATGTATAAGGTTTTTGGAGAGGTAGGGATAATAATTTTTAGGGAAAAACTATAATTCCTTGGATCAGTATGATCAAATATTTTTATTTTTGATGATTTAATGAGGGAGAAATGCTCATGCAAGCTAGTTTTATCCATATCTAAAAATAACGAATTTTTTTATCTTCTAAGGGAGATAAATAATTGTTTTAAAAATGAAATGATTCATTCCACTACATGGAATCAAAATGAGTAATTAATGTTTTATCATGTTAATAATTTTATAAGTTTTATCCATGATTTTGTGTCTATAATGTGATGAAAAGAGGATAAAAATGGAGATTACATATATTGGAGAGTTATAATCAAGGATTTTAGGTTTCACATTTTAAAATTATCATAATTCAGAGAAATGGAACACTCAAAAAATAAATCCTTGAACTAATAGAAATATTATATTTATCATATGATAGTAAACAAGGATGGTTAGATAGTTGGATCTAGTTAAAGTGGGAGTTGTGTAAAAGCTGATTCCCTAGATCTAACTAAATAGTTATTTTCATTTACAATTTTATTTATATATTGAGATATTAATGATTTATTCATACCATTATAGTGTATATATTAATTCATAAATTATTTAATTGGTCAGGTTCATAGAATATTTTCATATAAAAAGGTTATACCAAATACAATGTTATATTGAGAACCTTGAGATACAATGATATCAATAATACTTTTTAGTCCTACGATCTAGATATATCATACTAAATTGAAAAAGTAGATTTCTAACTATCATGTTCTTGGAGTTCACATGATTTGACGCTTATTCTCATGATGTTCGCACATGATTATCCCTAGTTGGTAAGATCTTGAGAACGGACAAGTCAACTAGAACACAACAGTTTTTCAGTGTCAATATCAGTTAACATCTATAAAAATGTGTATTGGTATCCATATATTAGATCATTTTTAATGATTTACATTTCATCTCCTTCATTGATTATATTCAAAAACAATTATATTTAAATAATGGTAGTTTTATAATATTGGGAGCATTATAGGGTGTAGGAAATTGGTTGAAATATCATGATATAATTTGATTATTCTGTGTTGAGAAAGTTATTATCTATTTCTCAGTTTTTCAGGATGTTAATACCTTCATAAATCATTAACAATGACGATGAAGGTATTTTTTCCCTTGTTACATTAACAAATAGTAAATAATAAAAGGATACTGAAACAAGTGTTCCTCCTACGTTATGAGATATTGAAAGACATAGAGATAATATTACAATGTGGGTGTTTTTAGGATGCTTTCTTTTTATGACTATTCCTTATCTCTTCAGGGGACTTGATAGGTTTCTAGTCTCCTCTCTTGGTCTGTGAATACTATTCTATACTCTAGAGAGAAGTTTCTAGATGGGAACAAACAATTGTGTAATTAAGAATCTTCTATTATCTTATGTATATATATTGGATATGTTGGACCACTATTCATGGTCAAATAGTTTTCTAATATATCTAACACTAGTGAATAAATAAATTCATTATTATCATTGTATATAATAATTTGGTAGAATTTATTTATTAAAATTATTCAAAATGTATTTTGGTAATACATGGAAAATAATATAGGAATGAATATTTTTATTATTCTTCTATGTTCTTTTAGTATTTAAGGGAATTATAAGTCAAGTTAAAGGATAGAAATATAACATGTAATGTAATACATGTATATGAAAAAATATAAATAAAATTAATGAAATAGTTTATTTCTTCATAATTATTTATTTATTTCTTATTTAGTGAGAGAATTATTTTTGATGGTTATAGAACACTTTTCTAGTATTTAACAATCAATCTACATTAGAAGTAAAGAGGGTCATAATACACGGGTTTCTCATTACAAAACATTAGAGGTTATCACTCATTCTACTTTATAGATCAATAATGTCTATATCCAGGATTTCGAACTAATAACACCATTGAAGGATCGAATGAATGAGATGGAGGTGATTGTCGTGATGTTGAATGATTCATCAGAGCTCCATGATAGCACCCAAAATTTGATGAGAAATGAGTTTGTGTATTAATAGATCATTTTAGGTGGTCCATGAGGTGTTATAATTAGGTTCCTTTGAGAAATAATTTCTGATGATTAGCTGTAGTGATTCATGTTTCATTTCAAACAATAAATACGTTCATGTTTTGTTTTTCACTATGAATAATCCACATGATAATCCCAAATCATACAAGGGTTTGGAGTTCCAAAGATGACATGTCATATCACCTTGATGAATATTTTTTTCCCTATCCCACTATATTCATTTATGCACCCGAATAACAATGATTTTAGAAATCATGAAGCAACATGTTACAATGTGAATGAGGTTTATTATGTAACATATATCTCTGGGAGATATATTTCATAGTACACAATTATTTCATTTATTAGGTTTTGTGAAATGAATTTTTGATTCCAGATGATTTTTTGATGGGGACACTGCCAGATATAGGTGACTCGAAGCCCAAACGGCGAAAAATTCTTCTTAAGGGTCTGTTCCATCAAGACCTTCTCTTTAGAGAATGGTCAAATCACACAAGGCACATGTTTTGATCATTTCTATTGAGAACACAAGTTTGTTTATAGAAATACTCCATGCATCAAAATCTCATAGTAGTGGAGTGCTTATTGAGCCCACAAATCAATGATAGTGTCTTTTCTGGTATGACAATAATACTCACACAACCACACCCATTCGTACAACCCGTAATTTATTCTCAATGTATGAAAAATATTCATGAAACTCATTTTATATAAAAAATAACTAAATTTTAATATTTAAGGGATACTTAACCAACCATTATACTTCTAAATTGCAACCAATTTATTTGCCTCCTATGAATCATGAACTAAAGGATGATGGAATCCCTAAGGTATTCAGGCTTCACAAAACCCTCTTTTTATGGTCATAAGAGCATCTAA
Organism: Viscum album; assembly: GCA_963277665.1. Lineage (NCBI taxonomy): Eukaryota > Viridiplantae > Streptophyta > Magnoliopsida > Santalales > Viscaceae > Viscum > Viscum album. Next base: position 629,702,237 of record OY728138.1, on the reverse strand, counting down.
TATTTTAGAGAAGATTTTTTAGAATTATTTCTCAAATAATGAATGAATAATCCCCCATCGATAACATGAACCTTAAGGACACATTCAACCTTTTGAACCTTTTTCCTCATTCATCATGGCTTCAATCTGAGGAAGAGGAATAATCTTTAAAGAAGTAGTCACCCTGGTGAAGCAGTTGACCATCTTGAAGAACATAAGATTCATGATTCTCTTCTATGCAAGGCCCCAATCTTCATGAAAACTAATTATTAGGAATAAAAATTCATCCAAACTTCTGATAACCATATTTCATGATTTTTAGTCCCCAGGGTCCCCACCCCAACCAACAGTGGTACAACTACATCTTGAGTCCACATTCGACCTTTGTTTCCCACTTCTACGTATTAGCACATTATCTAAAGTGTGGATTAAGACTCCCACATAACATTATTTTCTTAGAATAGGTACCTTAGTTCTTTTTCTTCTCTTCACAGGGACTATAAAATGTACCTCATTGTTGGACACCAATCCATTGACGGTCTCACACCATGTCATGTCAAGCGGAAAATGAGTGGTTTTTACCTAAGCCCGAGGGGCAAGGAGTGATTCCACCCCGAATTTGAGATGCATGACATAAATCAAAATAGACCCACATCCTAGTTATATTATGTTAATCGAAAAAACCATCTTTAACACATTCCATAAGGTTGTGGAATTAACATATGAATCAAGTGTACAATTCCCCATGTATTTTTGACATGGGATATCCCCACCTCGTACCCCATGCTATAAGCATGTGATACCCCATTTGTGATCCTCATTGGATTCCACCCTCGATCTCACTATTGAGAATAGTCATTCTATACCAAGAATAAAACTTGATAATGACCCAAATACTTCCATAAAGAGTAATACTCATGCATGGGAAGCCCCCACACCAAAGGCCTATCCATATCTTCACTTTTGGAAGTATCACATATGGAACATCAATGCATAAAACCCACACAATTCCTACCAATATAAATTATCATGTGAATGAATATTTATACATGTATTCCCCCCACATTATCACTCATCTAACCTTCCTCATCATTATAATCATTACCATATTATGTTAAACGATATGGATTAGTGGTATCATAGGACCTTAAACCATGGCATCAAACTCCATGACTTTTGAACCATATCTTCTAAACTACATAATTTGGAAGCATCCATGAGGTTCCATCCCAAAAATTGGTACATTTATGGTGTTATAACAAACGGATGATCCATCCTAGGTATTTATCAAGGAATTTTATGATTTATACATCCAAGATCAGCCTCCACAATATGTTTTAATCAGTTGGTAATATTCCAAAAGGGGCCTTATCCATCATATGGATGCTCTCCATGGATACACCTGTATGGGGAGTTATAAACCATTGGTAAATTGTCTAGATTTTCTCTTCTAATTACGTACCTCCCTCATCCACCTTTTGGATAATTATAATAAACCATCCTGGGTCCGACTTAATGGGAATCTAAGCCACTGGTAATCTTAGTTGCACCCTCCTCGGGACGTACCTCCCTAGTCTTTCTCATGGGATGTTTTGACAACCATCTTGGGTCAACCACAATGGGAATCATAAAATACGGTATACATTGGCCATCCATCTTTGGGACATAACTACCTAGTATATCTCATGGAACATTTTGATCAACCATCTCGGGTCGTCCTCAAGGGGAATCCCGGATAACTATAAACATAGGTTCTCTCTCCTAAGGGCGTACCTCCCTAATCTACCCCAATGGGCATGTTGATCCACCATTATGGCTCTACCTCAATGGGAGCAAAAAAATATAAAAATTAGTTCCTCCCTTCATCATGAAAACCTATTGTTTCTCTTCAAGGGGCATTTTGATCAACAATCGTAGTTCTCCCTCAAGGGAAATTTTGGTCAAACCATCCTCGGTTCTACCTATATTGTGTGAAACTATCAACTGGTAAAACATTCAGGTGAGAAATTAATACTTCCTTATAAAAAACTCTTTGATCGGCCTCTAGGGGAATTCTAATCACCCATCATGTCCACAAAATTCATCAGATGGGGACACCTAATATTCACATAAGAAATTAACCGCATTCCCATATCCAAAAGATATAAAAACACCTTCAGAATCTCTCTCAAACAAACATTGTAATCCATACCCATATGATGTATAACATGTGGGATAATCTTAAAAAACTAACATAATGTGAAATATTGGATTCCTGTGGTTAAAACATTGGAATACATTCACCCATGACATCAGCTACATAATGAAAAAAATAGAATTGCTGATGTGATATCCCTAGAAGACATATTCCCCTAACATCAACTACATCATGATCGAAATAAGATTCCGTATGTTTGATATATATGATTCCTCAAATGGTATTCCATCCCTAAAGTAGAACTACTGGAGGCCAATTCTCCATGAATCCAAACATGCATAGTCATGCACAACCTGACTATTAAACTGACTGAAGGTCACTTATATATCATAAAAGAATTAGAATATATATAAGGAATTTTTTTAGTTAAAGTAATTCCATAATGTTATGGATATAGGAATTAGTTCCACGATAGTGAATTAACTCCATGTGGGAGACCTGGAGTAGGAAACATCCTCTAATGAGGAATCCATGGAAGGAGGAATCAACATCCCTTCATCCCATTTTGATCAAGGAGAGTCAATAGGTGATGAATTTTATAATAAACACAAAGCACTATAAATATGAAATACGGGGATACAGAAACCATCACTCGCATGTTTCATGTCGATGCATAGGTAGGGCCCGAAGAAAGAATCTTAAACAGAAATTTGTAACTATTTGTTAGAATATTCTCATAAACAAAGGGACCAATATCATTGAGTAATCAAAAGATTATAATTTCACAAGATACATATATCCATCTCTATGTCCCACAAATAAATTTGTGGGACCCTCATGTAACTCTCATGAAATCATTGTAATTAATAGTTGGTCATGCCCGATTTGTGACATTGTTAGTGTATATTTCTATCAATCGTTGGATTATTTGGTGACATGGGGGCATTCAATATGTAATTGCATGTACATGAACCAATATCTGAATCAAAATTCTATAAATGATTCATAAAATAAGAAATCAGAAACATAGATCTTATAGGTACCATGGATGGAGAGATACATATGAAGAATTCCCATGTTGCTCCAGCATGCCAAAACATTAGTTGTGAAGTTAGCAACTGGGAACCCACATCCAATGTCACAATCTAACATCGTCTAGAGGAGGGTTATAGAAGCAATAATACAGAGTTATGAGTATGAGGGGGTAATTATCATAAGGTACATTTTCCCCAAGGACCGTGAGGTGTCAATGTGTCATCAACATTATTTCCCTTAAGTGTCGCATAAGGACAACCCACTCCCAATTCTATCCGAAGACCTCTTCAGGAGTCTCCCACAGAGTGATTTTATGAATCCTTCCCCAAAAAACAAGGATGTGGGGTTTCACCAAGACACTCCATCTACTAATAAATCTCAAAATATAATAATGATGGCTACCACTAGAACCTGTCGACATTAGTATCCAGTGGTACCACAGGAAGAAGAGCAGGTGGATAGTACTCGTATTCAACAATCCCCAATCCAAACCACCCAACACCAACACTGGTTGTAGGCTCATAATAGTACCGAATAAATATTATTATCTCTAATTACTCTAGTTTCTTCATCCATTAATGATGCATTACTTAGCATCCTTACCATCAATATACATGGATCTGTTTTTTCACGATTCAATGCAAAGCCCCATCCCTCTCATAGGTAGAATGGTTTTTCCCTAAAAATAACTGGAACAACCAATATATTTTATTGGACATCCCATAATGATGATATGATGTATGAATTATTCCCCTCCAATGTATTGAACAGAATTCGAGATCACTCCTGCTCCGACACTAACTAGCACAGATGTCTTACCTAGGACTATGATGTACCCTTCCCTGAGGAATCATCCCAATTTAGAAGATATAACATCCACCATAAAAGGAATAATTATGGGAAGATGCATGTTATCATTGACCTCATAAACCAGTCAAAACTATGTTGATATAAATAATTTAGTAATTATATTTCCATAATAACTTCTAGAGTACATTGCATGAGCCTGGTAGTTGATTTTTAGAAACCTGTAAGGTGAAATCCAAGGGTCCCAAGATCCCACCATAGGGAAATGCAGGTGAATGAAGTTTCATATCCCTTAAAAAAGATCAAAGTTAAATAATTAATTTTCTATATATTCCTCTACTATACAATTACCCATGATAATGGAGTGTTTTTATGTCATGGAAGACCCCCTCAAATAGAGAGCTACCAGGATAGCCACTGATGACCACCACCTCCCTTCCAAACAAAGTAGTGGTGAGTCCTACATCCTATAGGGATATTGTTTTAATAGTTCTCAACACCCCCCACGAGGGAAAAAATAATGTAATGAAAAATTTAATCATGTAGAGGCTTCTCAAATTTCCCTTTATCCATCGAACATATCCATATTTGTGCTGCCATTAATTTCCCAATTAGCATTGATTGGAGCATGGGATGACCAGGAAAGGTCCCCATCCTCCGAGCAAGAAATCTTGTCAGAATTCATAGATAATAATAAACCTTAAATTATGTTTGGGACACCAATGAACCCCATAATTGACATCCCAATGTCTCTTAATGATGTCTAGGCCATGTGATTCCACCAGATAATCAGGGAAATGTTTTATCATCTCCATAACCATTAGTTGATCTATCAAGGGAGTTATGGAACTTTGAATACCATTATCATTAGTGCCAATGAATTGACTTGGAAGCACTCACAGTGGATCAATTATGTACTTTTTTAGGTTACCACCAGATCCCCTAATAAATATGAATCAAAATCATCATAGTGCTCCATTGACCAATGGAAGAGGAATATCTTCATGCACCGATCGGGGGATGGGGAATGTACGATGCACTCATTTTCACCCCTACTCTACTAAAGAATGAATTAACCATTGGTGATGATAAATATTCTTTGGGAATAGTCAAGATTAAAATTGTTGTTCATGATTTTTATAAGGATAAGGGCTCTGATATAGGGATTAACAGATAAGAACTGTAGTCATGGGAATGATAGTACCAGTTACAACTTCATATTGTTTTCTGCACCATGTAAGAAAAGAAGACAATGATCCTCAAGGATCTTTAAAAAAAGTTCCTACTGTTAGAACATTAAGAATGGTAGAAAGAACATTAGACCCTCTAAACCTTCCTATTTTGTACTAAGTTTAGAGGCTGATCCCACTATTGACTTCTTATTCGAGGAACTTACATAGAAAAAATTGATCATCACCGTTTACATGGATGAATGATTCACCGATCATGGAATCACATTGAGAGACGTTGTCACCCATATTGTAGGGAAACACCATGTCTTTCCTATATTGTAACCCCTATTCGATCCTAGTAATCATGTACATCCAGACAGTGTAGAGTTCTGAGTTTATATCATGAAACTGGGGTTTAATTCACCAAACCCCCACATGAAATGTAATTACACTCCTCAATACACAAATTGGATCACACACCAAGCTACTAATACTTATTTTCGAGTTGATTAACCTCTCAATCCATTGGTTGTATGGAATCCCCATCAATATAATAATTGTATCTTTGATGATTCAAGAGCCACTCACTCCACTTACCTTGAAGCCCTAGAGACATGAATGGTGGTGATCCAACCAGACAGAATGCATTATCTGGCATTGGTGGATGACATGTGAGAAACCAAATATTATTATAACCCCATATTTTCTAACTTAAATGGGAGGTTTACCCACTATATCATTTTTACCAATTCATCTTGATATATGGACCCATATTTTGGACCCTAGAGAAGCAAGAGGCTACGAATCTCTACTGTTTCATATAGACATAGGTGGGACCTGCATTCATCAAGTTCAACCTACTTCATGTTGGTTCAATCACTAGTTATGACTACCTTCATGAATTGTTTTGTTACCAATTACTCTACACAACATTAAATAAAAGTATTGTTGACCACTTGAGTGAATAAAAATTATATATGAGTGATTAATTGTATTTCCACCCAGTGGAAAGGCCTCACATACTCACATGACATGTCACTAACTCAGAATCATTTGATAATGATGTGTCTAAGGAATATGAAGACTCATCTAATACCAGCCTTCATCACATAGAACAGTGTAGGAATGATCCAATATTTTTTGATAAGGCCTATTTTTTGGTGGAATCCTTGTATAAAGTCATCTTCGCACGTCTATTGCCTCTTCCAACTCCAACTATAATATCTGTCAAAGAAGAGAGTGTTGTTGCAGTATAGGGCGATGTTCCTGAGTCACCATAGTTGTGGACCGTCAACATGATTAACCTCTACCAATTAAGAATATTCTTGAAAATCCATTCCCTAAACATCCAGCATGAAGATAGAATATAATCCCAATCCCTCGCCAAGATCTTACCCCTCATCATGTATTGACTCCTAGAGCGACCTTCTTGGATAAGAATAACTATACCTAATCATTCAATGAATCATAGGTCCTCAGATATTTTCAAATTACTCTATAGAAGGAAATTCAGAGGTAGTTATAGTGCAAGATCCCCAAGAAGCTTGATTCACTAATCTCCCTAAATATTTCTCTTATCACAAGATCATATGACATACCATCAAAAAATTAAATGTGTTCAAGGATCAGTTCTAGGACCAAGTGGATTATAGTTCAACCATGTTGGGATATTACATATCATATATCACACACATCTCTGTTATGACAGGTAATGAATGTGAGGGTTCCGGTTAATGGAAGCATGATTATTGCAGTTGGACATAGAAATATAATGAATGGATTTCCCATAGGGAAATTTATCATGCCCAGGGAATCATTCATGCCCATTTAGATAGGAGATACCATCCAGTATTTTATGGGACCTATCCAAATGTAACATCTAATTATGTGTCACAACCTCAAAAATCACTAAAAAGTAGGAACCTACAATGCAAGGAAAATTAATGTCCCATACTAGTGCATAATCCATCCCACACAATTAGTGTTTTCATGCCTCCAAATCTAGGAATCACCCCTAGGGTATACCCCACATGGTAATGTCCCTTTGATGATGGTGAGTATTCCACTAAAACTTCAATTGATTTCTTAGAATGCATAACACTTCTCAATGATGAGGACTATTAAGTAAACCCCGTATGTGCCCTCACATCATGAAATTGTCTGAGATGTCGAAGCCTATGAGATATCAGAACACTAGGGAAATTATTTTAGACAATACTATACATACAGTAGATACTAGGTACAAGGTTATGTGCAGATCCCAAAATGTATTGAACTCCTGGCCTTCTCTGTTAGACATGCCTCCATAGCTGACTACGACAACTGACTGGGAAGAGAATCCATGACCACATCATGATCGAGTGTGTCTAGTGAGGGAAAAGCATCAGAAATATGAACTGAGTCAATAGTAGTTATGGTCGAGTTATGGATTTATTCAAGAATATATTTCTAGTACCATCCAGATTCCAAAAATACATCCAGAAATATTTGTAGTGAATCCTTCCAAAGAGAGTCCCCCAAAGGTAGGTAGACACACTAGGTGCCAAACTGCGATGTCTTGATGCACCTTATTATTATAAATGAAAGTCTATAGATCCTTATAGACCACATCATAACTAAAAATATATTTAAGGGCCTCAAATAAGCCATGGAGATTCCCCTTTAGTTCGATGAAGTGGTAGAATCCTAAAAGAAATAATATGAAGAGGAAGATGTGTGAGGGAAATTATGATAAATTCTCTCATTTTCTAAAAAAAGAGGTCTCCAATGAAAAGGGAAACGTCCTACTACTATTCATCATTAGAAATTATAATGAAAAGGATACCTGTCACTATCTAGTTTGTGCATGTTCCATGACTAACCGCATCCCATCCCGAACACTTCACGAGATGGGACTGACCAAAGTTGATATGATTCCTTCCAATTGATATAATCATGGCTATAACAGAACCAATAAGAAAAAGAGTGGATGGATTTAGTTAAATAACCAATTTGGTGGCTTTATAGCCTGAAAAATACTTATGTTAGACTTACATGATACCACATACAATGTGTTTATGGGTAGGCATTGGCCTAATATTCAATTTGTAGTCCCCTCCTTGTATCACTTTTTCCTTAAGTAATCCTTCAATTGTAGAGTAGTCATAATATAATTTGATGTAACCCCCAATGACTCTTGTAAATAGTGATATTTGGATGCCATATATTACAAAATGATGTAGAATTAACTCCACAAAAATTAAGTTATGTGCATAGCTACTGTGACCTGTCTCAGGCAAGCTGCGAATGTTATCTTTTGTTCTCATGATCCATAGATTAGAGGTCACAATCCCATAATTTAGAAGATGAATTTTCATCTCCATGATAATGGGTATCCATGTCTATAGGTATAATGAGAACAACATATTATCTCACAATCATACATAGGATAGGCTCAGGTGATATGATAAGATGATGATACTATGAAGTATTGAAAATTTCTCTTTATTTACATGATTTTTCGACAATCTAGAAAGATCCAAAAATGATGTTCGAATAACTAGAATCTGACTCACCACTATATCATTTAAATCAAGTATTAACATCATGATAAATGTTCCAATGGGATTGGATCAATATCCTATATGGTAATTGTCCAAACAGAGCTCAAACCCCATAGTAGATATTCTATATCCTCCCAATAAGGCACCAGTGCTCCCCCCAAATAAGTTTTCATAGATGAATATACTCTCAATGATTATACTGCCTTATATGATTAAGATGATTTGAAAGATGCTCCTCCCATGTTCGAAGACGGTTTCTCCACCACTAATGAAGAATTTATCCAGTTAAACCTTAGAACAGAGGAATATAGAAGGCTAATGATGATATGTGAATCCATTGTATAATGCCCCAAAAATTTAATGTAAGAACATTGTATTCAATATCTTGTATCACACACAACACCAAGAACATAATGGATTATAATATCCCACTACATTATAATATAATTACTATTATAAATATATTTAAAATATAATATTTATTGAAAATCCCTCAATAATGAGTTATATTACCACACACACAACAACAATTTTCTCTGAAAACATGTGTTACATGGAATATAGAGTTCTACCAAACAATGATATATTATTACAAATATTATTATTTAATAAAATAATATATAACCCAAAAAAAATTACTTGTTATGAATAGTATTAAATAACATATGAGTATCTATTTTTAAGAAAGTATAAAAATAATTTAGTACTTAATGATTAATTAGAAATGAATATAAGAACTACTTGAATATTAAGGGAATGTTTTTGTAGAAAACTATTTTTATACTAACAATGATATTTTAACCTAATTAATTAAATAAATTAAAAAATGTGAGTTATATTAATTCATTAGATATATATATTATATATTTAGTAAATTATTTTTCATTCTCATCCAATATACATTACCATAACAAGATAATAGGAAACCCAATATGACACTGAAAAACATAAATTTATCAAATGGAAAATTTACTATATTTCAATGGATAAGGTATTTTAAAACATAAATTTGATCCTGTAAAAAGTTTAATATGAGGTATAAGCCTTCATTTATTAATTGTATACATAGAAATAATCTTATACTAAATTTTATGTATTTTCGATGAAATCTCTTTTTTTTATGAATAGTGAATAAAAAATATTTTTAATTCAAAATTGTTTTTTTCTAAATTATTTATAATCTTAGATAAATTTTTTATTTTTTTAAATGTTAAAATAGATCAATTTTACAAAATATAATCCAATTTAGGTTATTTTTATCATATTCACTATAGAAATTAATATAAAAAATAGCAACATTTTGAACATTTTTACTTTAAAAACACACTTTTTCCCCCACTATAGGATTAAATACAATATAATTTATGAAACATATGATATTTGAATTTGGATAATTGGATTACATAATTTTAAGAGTAGTAATTTATGATTTCTAATCCATATTTCATGGTGTTTGGAACAAAAGGAAGTGCTCTCCACTGAGGAACATATCCCACGTCTCTGAAAAATTTTATATGACTATAAGATGATAAAATAATATGAAAACTCGATCTATATGGTTTGGAGTCCCTCAAAGAAAATAGGAACTGGTCATTTCATAATCTAGAGAGGTGACATACTTCGATAGAATGAGAATTCAATAAGAAGGTTCACCTCCTCTCCTTTCTCCAAGGTGATATGGTACTGAATCTCTGAAATCATATGTTACCTAGAAGGAAGAATTTAAAGATAGAGACGAAGTGGGAAAGTCCTTAAATAATTTAAATGGTATATATTAATAGAACATACTATATAGTCTCTGTGGATAGATACAATATGTAACCTATGAATAATTCATAATTTCTTGTGATGTATGTCACATGTGGAGTATACATCCAAGAAACATTTAATTATTCAATGTTCCTGGTCCTAACTCTATGACATTAAACTAGGACCCCACCTCACTGTCATATGATATTAAACTATTTTTCAGGTACAAACATTATGACCTTAAACATGGATCCCATGTACAATAAACAAGACATATAATAGTATGTGAGTCCACCTTGGAAATGTTTTCTCTAGTGCAGCCCTTCTTATTCCTCAGTCACATAGAGTTGTTCCTAACACATCACAAATATACCCTCTGGTTGGAATCATCTAATGTTTTGAATTATATTACACTAAAAAAATAGACTATGTCAATGATCATGTCATTAAACAATCTAATATCATTCCTTGGATGGTGTGGTGTGGCACTATGCCTCTATGACCATCATTCATGTCTATTTTTTCACTCTTCCATACCACATTTACCCTTTTTGGGAATACTTCCATCCACGGTCCAAACTCTATGAACATATACCAGGAGTCAAAATTCTATGAATCATGAATTTAAAATGTATGAGAGTCTCTTTAGAAATTTAGGGGGTAGTCTTTATCTTCCAATTCCAACATTCACATCAGGTTTTTCATAACACCACATGATACATATCCTATTAATGTACTTTGCCTTATTTTTAGTCTATGACTTTTGACCATAAACTATTTACCATAGGCCCAAACACTATGACTATAACTAGGAGTCCATGTCCAAGAACTATGAATTTAAACTACACGAAGACTTTTTAAGAATATATTGTGTGTTTTTGGGAACCTTGTACCTCATTAACATCAGGTTTTTCAAACCACCTCACTACATATTTCTTTTAAATAATCCTCTTCTTCTAGGAATAAAAAATATGAACATATGAAAATAGATCTTGGATGGATAATTATGAAATTAAACTATTTTTAGCCATTGTAATCTGAGTTGAAAGACTATAGACATCCAAGCCTACCATTTTCACTCCATGATTTAAAATTTTATCCTTTTCCCCCACATGATTGGGATGCCTCTTAAAAAGATTTTGATTTTACCCAACATCAACTAGTATTCGGCTTATTATAAATACGGGATGAATTAACCAATGTACATAGAACATGATGTTAAACTGCGATTCTACCCCCACAAAATAACAAGAAGACGCCGAAAAAGTGATTATCATAATGCCATTCCCAATGAATGAGATACCCCATGACAATTATGTGATACCTAAATTCCCTAAAATGAGAGTATTTACCCTACTGGTGTTTTTATTTTACTACTCCATATTGCAGAACAATATGTTGCTTGATTACTATCCTCGTGGGATACATAAGGATGTCTGAACTTCCCATTTCTAGGACTTTCCAAAAATTAAGCAATACTTGGCCCTCTAGCCCAATTTATAGTTAAGGATCTTTCTTCAGCTCTCCTCATGCTGAGTGTTTTCTAAATCCATGCCACATTGGTTTTAATATGGCTAACAATGGTCCATGATTCATGATATTACTCTGTTTTTTATCATTTCCCTAGTCCATAAAATATGACCATAAACTATATTTCATGTGTCTGTTGGTACAATTGTGTTATGTGAGCCTACCTCTTCTTATTCACATAGAGGTTTTCCACATTCATTTTAAACATCATCGAATCAAACACCATTTTTAGCCCAAACACCATGTGTTTAAACTTATTTCCACATTTTTCTGAGTGACATGAATTTAATCTACATTTTATGGTCCATACCAAATGTACATAAACTATGAAAAACATGCATCTAGATCACATCACATGTCTTATGGCATCCTTTTCCAATTCCAATTAGTTTTTAACTCTCTAACCATTTGAACACCCTCTAATTACCATTTTATCTATGGTCATGACCATATCAACATAAACTATGTAAATCTCATTTTCAATCTATGTGTGAAATTATTCCCATCTTCATGGGATATATATTGGCACCTCGGATTTATGTCTCAAGTAACAACTGTAGATTCACCTAAATACCCACCATTATTTATGGTGTAATCGCCCAAAAATATCCCATAGGTGTCCTTTTAGGTATAAGCCACATTAAACTGCATTGACCCATTGGTGGACTGTGATTAACATATACCATGATATTTGGAATTAACAACCTAAAAAATGATGTTAACCTTTAACTTTATCCCATATTAACTAGAGATTCCTCATATAAAAATGTGAGAAAATCTAGGACCCTTGTTTGAGAGGGTATCCCCATGATTAACATGTTCTTCAACCACAACATATTTTATAACTATGTGTGGCTTGATTCCCATACCCATGGAGTATATCGTGACTGTCTGATATTTTATCATGGCTCCAAACTATATGTCTACATGTTATAGGATCCTCTATATCTTGTAGAATGATGATGACATTGAGTACATTTATTCATGATTTTTTTTGAATAAGGACCTTTCATCCCACATTAATGTTGAGTTATTACTCTTACATGACACAATAGCCTCCCAAGGACACATGTGGTACCCTATAGTTAGAGTTATATGATTTTACATTAGTAACATCCCTAGTCAGAGTTTCATGACTTTGAAATACAAACCCAAATATCCTCAACACATGAGGTTAAATACATAAATACCCTGAATCAAAAAATAATTCCTTAAATGACACATGTGAGATCAATATATTACCCCGTAGGAAAAATGGGAACCATATAATGTGGGATTATCAACTTTCTAAATTATTTATATTGGGTTTGATGAAATATTTCAATATTCCCCATCAATTTGAAGAAATGTACTATGTTGTGGAACTTAGTGTGTCGAACCCCGCATGGTAATTCCAAAAATTCATATGAACACATCAGGTATTCATATATTTTATTTTCCATCAACCATCAAATCCAAATGGGAACCTATAATGACATTGTGTCCAGAAAAGGATCACCTAGCATCCAGGGAAAATCCCTTAATGAATTTTATGAGACAAATTTTGGATCATATGTTTCAAATTTGGCCAAATGTCAATCATGTATATTTTTATCCCAATTATTGGATTATGTAATTGTGCATATTATATTACAAACACTGTCAGGAGTAAACCCTTTCCCATATGTCACTCCCTTATCATGGACTTTATAGTGTTACATAATCTCCTTCCAACCTTCTTATGTCTTCTTGGATTTCAAAAACCCTTGGTCGTACCCAAAAATGCATTTGTGTGCATCAATGAAGAATGTTGGTATCATTATTGCATTCTTAAATAGACTCATCCATCCTCATACTAAGTGATTCCATGTGGCAGAGAATCTCCATAAATTATTCTTATTTCTCACACTAAGAATTACTCACATGGGCATAGGTTTCTGTTATTTATATGTACCAATTTGGTCAAGCCACACATCATTGATGTCCATGATTTATGACTTTAAACAGTATGACTGTTATCTTAGGAATGGATTCTATGAAATTGGTCCTCCTTAGTCCTCATTAACTTTGGGTTTATCACTCTGCCACATTGCACACATTAGTTTGAGATTCCCCAATGGTCCAAGATCTATGAAATAAATTATATTCTGGAATTGGGTCGACAAGGGTGATTTGGGAGATAACAGGTGGTCTCATAAGGTCTTAATTCAAATAGGTACCCTTCCATTGATATTGTTACCATTCCATCAAGAAACTCCCAATAGTCCATGAAACATAACTTTAAAGAATTTTACATGGTGTAGGCTGTAAAACCATAAACATTGTACCACAACACAGTGACGCAACACTAAAATGTGAGAAGTGTCCTGATCAGATGACATTAAACTATTCCGTATATCATCCATACTGTATGATGTTAAACTACTTGTCTATCTCCCACTCATCATGATATAAAACTACAAGGAAACATTAGAATTTCCCTAAGAAACTCTTCCCTTGATTTTTGTAATCTACCACAACTTTCATTCGGTTGCCTTGCAGCATCCGAGAAAAAGATCACATGGGAAAAATAATGACATTTTTATAAAAATATTCATATTAAAATGTGAAATAATCCATAGTATAATAATTACTAGAGTGATTGAATCCATTCCAACAATCCATCACTTCATTCCAATGCTTTGTGGGACCCTAATATGGATCATCTTCCTCCTCTATTTCAGAAGGTACCATCAATATCATGGGGTGTATCAAAGGCTAGCCTAGCATTCTGGGTATACACACATATTGGATTTGGATGTCATTATGAGGCATGTACCATGTTTCATGCATCATCAGCAATCAAAAACTTGTCTATATTCATTCCGAAACTAAATATTTTATATGATGCTTTATTATCATGTTTAGAGGTCATCCAATTAAATTATGTCACTCCCATTGTGTTCTAAATATTAGACATTTTGATTTATATTATTCATTCCCAATTTTTTATAGTAGAAGTAAATTCCTTTGGAGTTACCCTATTCGTGAACTAGAGCACACTGGAAACGAATTTCGACAATTATGAGATACCCATTTTTTAACCACAACCTCTATTATCCCACGAAAGTCTCATGAAAATGAGTGATCATATAGAAATCCCTCTTTTCCCATAATGATAATGGATCACTTGATCTTAGGGATCAATCATTGGTTCGATTATAAATATGATTATGGTCATATCATAATGAAAAACTAAAAAAACAAGTTAAAAAATGTATAAAACAAATAAAGAAAGAGTTTTGAGGACCACCAACATATTAGATCCTCTCATTTTAAATAATCCATCAAAGAACAATATCTGTGATTGAGAACATGAAATCAGCTTTCCTTAGCTGACATGACCCCATGATCTATTTTCATTTTTATAGTTCCTTGTTTTCCTCATTGACAGTCGAGTGGATGTCATCGACTCTGATCTCAGGCAAAGTCGTATCGTCCCAACACTTAATTACTAAAGAGATGACCTCTGCATATTTAGCCATAGCCTCTACAAGATGGGCCATAAGGATATTAATAACCTCTACCTAAGTATCCTTTACTGCTTCATGATCCTCTTTCATCCCTTCTAGAAAAGTGATCTACTCCTCAACCACCTTGATAAGCATAGATCCGTCAGCCTTTTGTTTCATAATGTCTAGGTTTAGCACACATCAGAATGCATAAACCAACATGATATCCAAGTCCCAAACTAGGGTATAATAGATTCTAAAATCCACCAATACAGTCCCCAGACATAATAAAATGTTTTTCAGAGACCCACTCAGTTTGAATGGTTAGATATATAAGAATTAGTTATTATGTTCTGCAATTTACTCCATGAATTTCGATGAAAAATTTGGTTATCCATAGTGACTTCTAGGATGAAATCCTTGAAATCATCTGGTAGTGTAGACATATAATGAGGGAATACTACCAATGTTTCATTAGGTGGGTCATCCAGATATAGATGTTCAACAACATGTGGATTGAGAACTATCTTCAAAATTAGTCCCTCATCTGCTTCATTATAAGCAATAAAATCCTTTGCTGCACCTTGTGGCTGCACTGAGTTGTGTGTAATTATCCTATCTACCTAAAATAATCCTACTAGTGGAATGATCTCCACTTCAGCCCCTATATCCACCACGGCTCTTAATCCTATGGAGGTAATATCAAATAAATCCTACATAGTCACCTCAGATCTACGCACGATGGTCGCTTCCTCTATTATTGCTTCAACTACAACATCCACCATCAGTGCCCACTTAAATAACATGCTCTACCACCATACATTACCAAAAAAACCCAGATATATGTCCCACCACAATCCCCTCCACTGTGTGTATGGTATCAACCAAACCCTCTAGTAGGACCTCCATGGTTTACAAAACCTACCTATTCTCCACTACTATTTATGTCAGGAGAGTAGTAACCACCATCCCCAACTCTGCATCAGGTGTTGTTACTACATATAATGGTGGAAGAGTCCCAATCACCATTTGAACTGACATTATATAAAATGGTACAGCTGTGCATTGAAATGAAAATTTAATAGAGTCGAGGGAATAGAGGAAGAGTTATCTTAATATAGTTTTACACTCTAGTAAGAATCTCTTGGTGTTTTATAGAATTTTCCATAGAAATGATTTCCATTGTGGCCACTACACTTGTTAGACTCACTGAGAGGTGGATGATCATAGACAAAGAATCAGGTAGAGTGCCAATAACTACCATTTAAACGTTTTATGTACCATATAACTCCAGTAAATTTTGTTTCCAGACATCACCATCCTCTAGGTTTTATACGTTTTCAAGTTGATATGGGGAGTTTGGTAGAACCCAAAAGAACATTTTAAATCTGCCGAACAAAATATCCATATATTTACCTATTCAGTAGCAGTATGTCTTCCTAAGGCAGAGCCTTGGTAGTATTCACTTATCCATTAATTTTATTAGTTCTCAAGTAGATGTGTATGCACATCCATCTCAGTTTCTGACAATTGTTGTGGGGTAGTCATGTAATGAATCACCCTTACTATATCTATTAGAGGGAAGCGAGTAACTCAGGGATAGACTAAGTCCACTAGCTCCAAAATATATTTCTCCACCTGAACCCATAAAAATGGATGTATTTCTTAGTATGAATATTTTCAATGATATAAATCGCTTAACTTTTAAGATTTTTCTACTTCCTATGGACACTAGATAATTGCATGTTGGCATCCTAGTTTTCCCATGATTCATTAAAGATGATGTCACTCAGTATTTCAATATAGTGTGACAACTTTTTTGTGATCTTCAATTTATGTCCTCACGACCTCCCCATATGTATTTCCTTCTTCCCATGACATCTTTACTAGGATCATTCATCGCAATGATGCTTCTATCCCTACAGATATCACATGTATGATCCCACAAACGATTGGAACCACTGATGATACAATTCTTACTATGCCAACTCCACCACCACGGCATGCACCGACTATGATTTGACCCTAAAACAGTGTTTGGAGAACTATCCCTTTATTTTAATAGGTTTTCCATCACCTCAAAATATCACCAGGATATGTAATATCCCAACTCTTCACATAATCATGTACAATCTAATCAATGATAGTGGGTAGTGGTATCACATTTCATATCTTCTCATCCTCACAAGTAAACTTGTTCCAAATCATCCTCTTCGTCAAACGACGTAAGTCATGTATCACTGATGATTATATCATCAGTGTTATTATCTTTAGAAAACTTAACAATTTCACAATATTGTGTAGATTATACGATTTATAGATTGGCTCACAATTGAATCTGACCCCTAGTACCCCAACTCTAAAGGACATGAGGTATAATCTCTTCTCATCTATCCTTGGTCATTTATTGGTAACCACTCTTGTCAGTAAGGATATTAGGTGTAATATGAAATTCACTACTAGAAAATCTTTATCCAACACATCCATAAAACTCAACTTTAATGTATGAATCACTGCATCAGTCATGGTTTTTGGTCGGAAATATGTTGTATGGGGGATAAATTTATTTTAGTTACTCTTAACCCCCATGTGTGAAGCTACCCAGCTATACAGGAGATGAATATTTCCTCATACGTGTAGTATTTTCTTCTATTCATTGATGTGTTGAAGCCCCTTGAAAATTATCTCCATCACTGGGATAGATAAATTCATACTCTTCTCCATTACGAGTATGATAACCACTATAATGGTTCTCAGACACCCCCCATGTGTGCATCTTTCACTGAGAGAATCCCACCATAGATGTGTATTTTGATGAACCCTACCAGTCCGACCATAGGATGAGTCTCATTATTAATATTTTATCCCCATAGATTCCTCAAGATTGTATTTATAATCTACTAATAAGAGGCCTCCTTGTTCAATTGTTATCACCGAGACATGTGCGAGGCCTAGTTGAAAACTTTTCTGCTAGATCCTCTCCTACAACTTGAATTTTTATGGTTCTTTCACAATGCAAAAACTAACTAGTTAAAAGGGGTATCATTCATCCATGGATCCCATTTTTTGGTTCCCCGCAGCAAATGTAGTAGCACCTTTACTAAGGCTGATAACTATTCTGAATCGTCCAAGTGATTCTTAGTGGGGGGGGGGATTCTTTGTACATTTACCCTAATATTAAAATTACAGTGATGTAATGAATGTCAATGAGGCTAACTCCAACCACACCATGGTTCCAATGAAACATGGAGGTTCACAATGACCACATTCTTGAAAACTCTGACATGATTTCCTAGGTGTGATAGACATAGAAATTAGAAACCAATACGCTTTAAAAAATAAATAGTTTCCCAATCTCTACCTCTAATTATCATCATGATGCACATTACCATGAGTCCCAAAACCATTCAACTATTATTTTTGTTCCATGTCAATGATATCTACAATCATTTCATCTCTTGAGTGGATTCCCCATGCCATCTTTGATAATAATCACATATTGTGTTTGGGACACCTCATCATCTAGCTTCTCCTAATTGATGTTGTTTATGTGGTTATAGATTATATCTTGTGTAAATGGAACATTATCCTTTAATATGATTCCATTATTGTTATTTATCCATTAATACTACCATGGTATTCCTCTGAACTAGATTCCCAATTTGTCTATATTCACATCAGGGATGAATACAACATCTCTAAACACGATTTCACAAAGATATAATCTATAGCACAATTGATATTTATTTTTATAAATTTTCAACAGTATTAGAAATAATTCATGGTATTAGGTGGTATTCATGAAATCCCCAATCATTATTTTACCCACCATGTATTCCCTCATAACAGCATCACCATTTTCTCCTGAGAAGCCATTTGAGGAAGTAATTATTTATTCTTTGAGTTTAGTTTGCAATGAAAAGTCACAAATCTTTTTGATGGATCATATTAAAAAAGATTAGTCATGAGGCTCTAGTTCTCATGACTCATTTCATGAAGACAATGTTCTTGGTATGTAGTTCAATAAAAATCATTAATGGAGAAAATTTATAGAATTCTAATTCACATAGAGGTGTTTATGGAACACAATAAACAGTGGCATTCAGATTCATTAAACTAGAGAAAAAATATTTTCATCACATAAATGTATTTTGGATTTTAGAGGGTCCCCTATCTATTTATAGAGATAATAATTTTTCATATATTCATTATGGCCATCACACATGTGACCAATGCTCCCAGTCTCTATATCCACACTCTATGAATTCCCCTTTCAAGTGAGATTAAAAAATGGAGTTGATAGTTAATTTTTAGTGATATTCACTTATATTATCTCTGTATACATATCATTGGATTCCATTCATAGGGAGGGATTTTATAAAACTGATGTATTCATACCTTGGAAATGGTGAAGGATGGCCCAACCTAAATGGGGACAATTGAATCCATTGCGGACTAAAACACCCTTAAGTGGATATATTGCGAAGACCTCGTCCATTGAAAATTTTCCGCCCTCATGAATCTTTTTGGATGAGTAATTCCATTATGAACTCACAATTATTTGGAGGAAAACATCCATAAATTGATATCATGGGTCTGTAGAGTACAATAGAAGTGTGTGAAGTCTTGATGGTGTACTCGTGAGTATGAAATTTTGACATGTGAAGCTACACCAATTCATACAAACAAAAAAATTTCATGAAGTGCATCAAATATTCAAAAAACCCATTTCATATAAACAAACCATTCATTATGATATTATTGGTATTTTAACCTTAATATTAATATTTTTAATTTATCTTAAGTGGTAAACCCTCTAAGGAACTATAACTAAAGACAAATAGACAACTCATGGTTTCCAGGCTTGGCAAAACCCATTCAATTTTTTCTTAAGATCCACAACCAACGTAGAGACTCCTATCACATAGGGATCGTCCCATAATGTCGGAATAGTTCCCAATATGGAACATTCATGAAGAATTCATCCTCTGAGAAGTACTCTACTCAGGGATCCGGGCTCACCATGAGGCATGGGAACCTTATTTCATGAAGCACATAATTTTCATGAAACTATTCTCTATAAGGCCCCATTATCCATAAAACACATTTATTTGATGTCTCATTACTTTCTTCTATCAACTGAATCTCTTTCACATGGGATGAGTGAAGTGGGTCCCCACACCCAACCAGGATGGTCGTGGTACTCCTCGAGTCCTCTTGCAACCTATTCCACCCACTGCTATATCCACCTTATTCATCCCAATTGTAGATCAATCAAACCAAAAACCTTTTAATTCACATAATATGTATTATAAACCATGTCTCATCACGTCCTATGGACAATAACATAGACATATTGATTGACCACTCCTATCTTGATGTTCCAATACCATACACCATTGATTAGAGCTTTAGTGGTGGTTTGGTAATCCCTAGGGGTAAGGGGTGAGTCAAACCATGTTCGAGATTCTTGACATAATACATATTAGTTCCATGAAATAGTCATATTAAATTAAAGATCACAAAAACATCCAAATAATATTTCATCTAACTATAGGCCTTACCCTATGCATCATGGGAATGATTCCAAATATATGATTGATATGGGATGACCCCACCAACTACCTCAAGGGACTAGAATAGGATTCCCCTTGTATGATCATCATAGGGTTCTACCCTCTCTAACACTCCAGAGCACAAATTATCGATAATAGAAATCTAACATGAATATTCCCTACCACATTCTCAAAAAATAAATCCACTTGTGAAGGGATTCCCCTAGTCATAAGCACCATCAATTTCATAACTTCTATTAGGGGACCCTAGGGAATCTCATTGCATAATCCCCAAACCATTCAAGTCAAGATAAATAATCATTAGAATGGAATATTCTATGTTTTACGTCCCACACCATACCTCATACAATCTCCTTAAAGAACATTTTTTTTCATCCCATAAGATGTTAAACAGTAGGTATCATTTTTATCACACAAACTTAAAAAACGACATTGAAATTTGTGGGCTTTGAACATTTTTTTTATAAACACTGTATATAGGAAGCCTCCCTAAGGTTCAATCCCTACTAATTATAAACTCGTGATGTACCCTCATAAGGATTCACCATCCTGGGTTGGTCTTAAGAGACATTCTTATAAATCCATCTCAGATTCGTCTCTATGGAATGTTCTGATCATTTGGAAAACTTCCACATGTGAAATCATCCTTCCAAGGGACACACATCCTAGATCCACCTCTATGTCATGTTTTTCATCATTGGTAAACTATATTGGAACTAACTAACAGGTATTTACAACCACAATCTACCAAAAGGGGAATTATTTTCATGCATCATGGGTCCTCCTCAAGGGGAATCCTAGACAAAAGTAAACTTTTGTTCTCCCTCCTAGGGACCTAACTCCATAGTCTGTATCGTGGGATGTTCTGATCAACCATATAGGGCCACCTAAAGGGGATTACCAAAAAATGGTATTATTTGTTTCCTCCTCATAGGTATATACCTCTATGTTCCATCTTAAGGGACATCATGATCAACCATCTCCAATTATCCTCAAAGTGGATCTTGGAAAATGGAATAATTAGCTTTTCCAATATAGGGTCGTAACTCACTGATCCAACTCAAGTGGAATTATGATCAACTAACTCAGGTCCATATGAAGGGTAATAATTGAAAATTGTAAAATTAGGTTATCCTCATAGGGATTCACCACCATGATCTTATTGATGATGTGTTTTTTCAACCATCATGGGTCAGTGATAAGGAATGTACTAGACCATCTATAATAGGTCAACCTCCACAAGGCATTCCTATACACTGGTAAACCTTTCAGGTGTGACATCCATCCTTCAGATGGAAAATCCTACCTGAACTTCTTCATAGGGAATTTTGACCAACTGTAATATCCTCGCATGACATTAAACATATTCAAATTCTGTCTTGACAAAAAATTAATACTATTCCCATATCTATAAGAAGTAATGCTCATTCCCAGATCAATCTCACCTAGAATTTCTTATCCATCTCTACATTACATAGAATATGAGATGTTACTAAAACATATATATCTCATAATGAATATGGGATTACTGAGGTGAAATCCTTAGATGATATTCTCCCACAATGTTACCTACATCATGAAGAATATGGGAATGCCTAAGGTGAAATTGTTGGAAGATATACACCCATGGAATACAGTACCACAATATTGACTCGATGATCATTAAGTTTTATGCTTATGAATATTCCCATGTGATTCCATAATAAGAGGAGTAATATGTTTGACTAATGTTCCAAACATATTTACAATCACATGGATACCTAATGTGACAATACTAGTTTCTTTAGGTCATTTACATGTCATTACAGAATTTGAATATGTAGAAATTAGAAGGGTAATTAACCAATTTCAACAATGATTTGGAACTGAGAATCATTTCCATGAGCATATCATTACTCTATGAGGGGGACATAGACTTAGAAATTTTCTCAATTGAGTATTCCATTGAAGGAAGAAATGATATCCCTTAATTAATTTTCTATGATGGAGAAACAATTGATGATAAAAGTGACGATATCCTCCCAATTTTGAAATATTGGAATGTGCTGTTACACCATCTTGAATGTGCAAGCATCGTGTCAATCCACATACGGGCCCCGATTAATAAGTCAAAATAGAGGTGAATATTAATCCCATTACAAATATTATATCTGTTTTACCCTTATGTTCATGACATTTAATGATTATGTTTATGTTATTTTTACATGGATTTTATGATTTAAATGCTTTCAAAGTGTAGGATTCTATGTTATAATATCATTTTTATTGGGATTATTTATAATTAAGTTGATGATGATGAAATTATATGATATAACTCTATGGAAACTCCAAACCATTCTTTTAATTATTTATTTCTTGATATAATATGTTTTAAACTATTTAATTTCCCAATAAACATAATGTATGTTATTAAGGATAACAATATCTATTTATCTCATAAGTCAAAAATCATTTTTATTTTATGTCCATGGTTTTAAAAAATTATTTAAATAATGTTATTAGTTGTTCCAATGATTTTTTAAGGTCATTTTTACCCATGATATATTTTTTTAAAAATGTTTTAAGATGAGTTCTTTATTTACATTATGAATTAGTTACCGTTAATATTTTATAAAATAAATATGTAAGATATCATTGTTTTATCATGCACAAAAAAGATGAAATTACTACTATCATGATCAGTCAATGATTATAACATTACTTTACAAGTTTACATGTTTCATTTAAATGATTTTTTTCTATATTAAGTTTTAATTGATTAGATATTAATTATTTTTTTATAAAATTAAATGGTTATTTTCCTCAATAAATATTTCAAGTGATCTATTAAAGAAATTTTCATTTAATATGAAAGACATTGATGTTAATTATGTTTTATTAAAGATAGGATCTAATGATACAATACATATTATTTACATTGATGGTTTCTTATTAGGATTATGTGACATTTATGAAACCCATTTATATTCCATAAATTATTCTATGATGAAAATTTTAAATGTTAGTAAAACCCATTTAATTTACATGGTTTATTAAATATGAACAAGTACTTATGATTTTGTGGAATAAATTGGAATACATTATAAATATATGACGGTTTTGACTTGCATTATATATCCCTCTAATGCATTGGGTAAGGATAGATGAATTCGGGGGTAAATTTGATATGTGTGAAACTAATCTCATGTTCACAATTTTATTCATGGAATTGGTTTCATGTACATAAGGACATCTGGAGAAATGAGTTTTTTATCCATTGGTATTATGTGAGGAAAAATATTTCATGTCTATATAATTATGTGTGATCTATGTTTCATGTCTATAAGTTTATGAGAGGGCTTAATATTATGTTCTTAACATATTGAGTAAACCATTTTCTATAAATGTAACCACAATGTTTTTTGTTTACGATTTTCCAAATTTTTATGTATTTTTTTCTCTTAGGACTCGTGTTTTATTATTTATTTATGATTCATGCCTTATAAAAAAACCATGATTTATTCCATGACTCAAGATTATGAAATATGATAAGAATAGTGTGGTCTATAAATGTTTGGATCATTTTCTTACATCATTATGTTCATTTTATTTACATGTGATCTTTTATATCTCCCTGTTAACCCTTTTTGGAATATATAATCACTATTTATTCTGTTTCCATTATCCAAGTTATGAATAATGGGAACATTTATGGTATTTTAATAAATATTGTTGTATGGGATGATCTTTGTGTGAGATAATGAAGATATTTCAAGAACTAAAAATATTGTGGGTCTAGTTTCCAATGAAACAAATTTGTTACTATCCACATTCATGAAATTGTAAAATATATTATATATTAATCTATAATGATGTAATATTGTGGATGAAATATTAGGGATATTTTTATTCTTATTAAAACTTACACAGTTCTTCTTCTAATTTTATTTCAATCAACTTGAAAATTATACTTCATTCAACAATAAACTATACTTCTATATTGTTGGATTTTTAGAAGGGCAGGACATCAGTGTTTTTTCTCGAAACATATCCCTTTACAATTTATCTGGGCAATACTCATATTTTTCCACATAATGAAAAAAAAATTTAAATTATTAATATCCATATATTATTTGAGAAATACAGGTGAAGAATATTTTATAGGTATATTCATGTTATTTATATTATAAATAGTAGTAAATATCGATATTCTTAGAGGTAAATTATGAAGAATGAGATTTATTAGTAGTTCTTGGTTTTTTTGATCCCATGGGTATTTAGTCTCGTAATGTAACCAAACAATTATAGCATCTGAGTTATATCCAAATTTTCATATGATAACCAAAATCATAATATGGAACTGGATGTCTCATATCATTCTTTTCATGCTCTCTCATTGCATAAATCATTAAGATATGATTTTATTTTGGAATCATCATTTCCATCATGTATTTTATTTGTGAATAATAAGGCATATATGAGAACATGGAGTAATAGACATACGGAACATCATACAAATTATACTTTTACATGTAATTATCTACCTCTATTTCTCTTATAGGGGGATCCATAGGTAATGGGGATTACCAAACATAATGATTCCTTTCATGATTTAATACTTTCACGAAGTGCTCGCACCATACTTGAATGCTATGGATGGTCAGGAATTTTTTTTCCAATAATAAATATATTGAAATTGAATTGGTGGTGGATGCCATTTGATTAATACACTATACTAGAATGATTTTAATAATTTATCTTTATTTCAAGTATACATTCATTATTTTTTTAATTTTAAATCTATCTTATTATTTTATAAATCTTGGTGGCCCATAACTACTAGATTAAAAATATTAAGTCTTATGAGTATTAAAGTGGAAATGATACTTAGAAATATCTTAATAGATTGAGTTATGACATGATGACTAATATGATAGTAAAAATTATTATTTGAGATATCCAAATACATTAAATCATGGAACCAAGATCTATTTGTACATCATCATCTTCAATAATGTATTTCTATTAATTTCATAATTATTTCACCTAATGCAGTGACATGCCAGCTATGGATACCTTTTTATACCAAAATTATTTATGCCATACCACCACTCTCATAATAACTAACCAGTAGTAAGATAATCCCTCAAAATGGGATGATGATGATATCAATCAATATATTTTGTCCAAATTTATGAAATAAAT
Source organism: Viscum album (assembly GCA_963277665.1). NCBI lineage: Eukaryota > Viridiplantae > Streptophyta > Magnoliopsida > Santalales > Viscaceae > Viscum > Viscum album. The sequence goes on along the minus strand of OY728138.1, from coordinate 629,676,056 downwards.
GTAATTTTGTGACCTAGAATTTTCTCTAATGGATTAGTTAATATTTCTCAATGAATGAAATATTTATTTATTGACATGATTTTTTTTGTGATATCACACACAACATAATTATTTTATTAATATAAAATATTCACTACAAAATATAATTTTGTTTATGCGTGATTATTTATTATTATAATATGTTATTTCATGTAAAAAGTACACATTAATAGTATAATATACCTAGGAAATAAAAAATAAAAAATTACATGTTCAAGAGACATTTTTTTCTAATTAATAAATAAATTTACGAATTTATTAACCAATTCACTTTTGTAATTCCTTAATTTGACACATGACATGAATTGTGGTTCCCTTAACACCTATGTGTATTACTAATTTTTTTCACACCAACTATCGACTCGACCTTGTTTCATTGACCTCATCAAAGATTTACAATGTACACTCACTCATAGGGGGGGGGGAAATTGAGGTAGATATATTATATTTTATCATTTAATTATAGATACACATTCCCTTAAACATATTATAGGGTAGGTCTAATAAAAATATCAACAAAATAATGATTATTGTTAGATTTTATCACTATATTTTAATAATTAAAGAAAGTAAATATTTAAAAAATATTCATGATTTTTTCATGAATCATAATGTTTAAAATTAAGCTGTAATTAAAAATTTAATTTAAAATTGGTAATATAAAATATGAGAGGATATTTAATTTTTTTAATTTCATTAAAATAATTTATATTTATTATCAACACTTTTGGTGACACCAAAAATTAGTTTATTATATTACAAAAAACATATTATAATTCTAAATGTGTTTGTAATGTTTTACCATTCAGTGAAGAACTAAATAAAATCATCATATTTTCATTTAGTCTTAGTGATAGGCTTGAGGACTCAGTCATCTTAGAGTTGGATTGACCTGGTCTGGTTTGGGAAGGGGTGACCCGATAATTAAACTACCAAGTGAAAATGTAATTCCTAAAAGAAAAAAAACAATTTATACTACACACATACACATTATATAAATATATATATATTATAACATATTTTAATATAAAAAATTTTATATCTTTATATATTCAATTCAATGGATTTTTACTTCATTGATTTTTATTGAAATTTTATCAAAACATGTTGAATTTCGCCACTCGTGATTTTTTTGGACTTCACAACTTGGTAAAGATACAAAAATATAATTCATATAACTGATATCCTAATACTGGTAACTTGAAGAATAAATTTTCTTCCACTACCCCTCTCTTTTCAGTTACTGATATCTTGGTCCAACACATACCGTGATCATAGAAAATTTAAACCAAAAATCCGTCGCACCTATATCCATAAATGTGGAACAAAAATTGCACAACATTTTCCATCACTATTGATTCAAAAAAATTCATTGGGATTTGACCGAAAATATCATGTCCATACAAACTCATATCAATTTAACTTCTATTGTGAGGGGACAATTTCAAATCAATCATTAAAAATATTATAAAAAATAATAAAAAATTTTAAATCTTTAACATAAATAATTTCACATTCCTTTTTGATAATATTTTATTATAACTCATTTAATAGAGTAATGATGGAAATATATGTAATTTCAAATATTGGTTTTGTATTTTTATTTAAAAATACTATATCAATAAAATCACTTAGACTATTGCTAAAATAAACACCTTAAATTCAATTAATACGAAAATATAAAAAAGGAATGAAACCATAAATGGTAACTTGTTCATTTAATATCAATTATATTTTTTCTATGCATTATAATAGAATATATTTTAAGATTCATGTTATGAAACCTATAGATATTCCTCATCAGAAACAAAGATCATGGGCCATCAATATATATTTCCAATGTTCAGGCATGGGAAATCAATGTACCTTACAATTTCACATAAATCTTGTAAGGATAATGGAATTTATGGGGATAAAGATATTTATTTAGAACAATTATAGATTCATAGTCTATTTACATGCTTGGTAGAAGATGTGAGTATATATCCATACTCTAAATTTATTCAATTAGAGTAGGGTGATTATTTGGCTTCCAAAACGACATTTTATACTGAGGTTATACTTCTCAAATAGCACATTGGTACATTTAATTTTATAAAATTCATTTTAGACACTCTCGTTATCTAATGAAATAGTTAAACTTTCAGATGTTTATTTAAAATTTTAACAAATTTTTTTAAATAGTTTTATATATCATGTAGTAAAATCTGAACCATCAACTGCACTTATAATCACCCTAAATAATATAAGGATACTTTTATGAGTTAAGTTAAATTGAAAAATTATATTTTAATCAATTTCACAATTATAATTTAAAAAAATTTGAATACACTGAGAAAAAAAATCAATAATTATATTTCTATACAATGATGATTTAGTTGAATTATTTTATTGGAAATCTATCACAGTTGGAAATTCACGAAATGTTATATATGGGACATGGTTTATCATTAACTCATATTTATCTTAATAGGTAAATCACGTTCATTAACATATTTTTTTGGCCACTTAGTTTACATCTCAATATTATCTAGTCCAAATCATTGACCAATAAGGTATTCTACTAACCAATAACAGAACATAAAGAGACAAGGAATGTCATATACATGTAACCCCCTTTAATAAAACACCATGTATTAAAATAAATATGTTTGATAATATCTCATATAGATGGATGAAATTACTATATCATCTTCTATTATTGGTTTATATATTTTTTGACCGTAAAAAACATATTTACCTTAATTAATTATGGAAATGGATTTAATATAAGAGCTATCATCCATGTTAACCAAGTCCCATAAGATATATCTTTCTCAGAATGGATTGAAAAGTTTATATCATGATCAATGTACATTTAACATACCAGGAAAGAAACATCTAATAAAAATTACCTCTTCCTGACATAAATTTAATGGTTTTCTCCTTACTCCATGAATGTGATCAAATATAATACATTGGTAATGTTTTCATGATGAAAGAATGAATAGATTTTCATAGATATAAATAACTAATTATTATTGGAATAAGAGAAACTTCTATTAGAGGTTAATTCCTCATGATGTCATATACTCAAGGTATGTAAGGGGAAAATACATGTAAAAACATCTCATGGACTCTGATACCCTAGTACATAATATTCATACATTATCCATATCTTTCCAGTATAATATATGTATACCGTATTCCTTAAATTTATTATTACTATCAATATATGTTAAGGTTATTATTATAGCAAGGATAAATAATAAATCTTATATATGACACATACTATATAGAAATTTTCAAGTAAATAGTGTAAATAGATGTATCAAAACTATTATTCTATTAAAATAAACATGTATATATATCAAACAACATTTTGGTTATAGTAATCAAGGAATACATTGTAGTTGGGTCAAGGGAACTGACAATCATGATAAACATGAATTTATAATTACACAAATAACGAAGGCAATCTTCATAGAATATTCTTGGTATATAAAGGTCACATTGGTATGCCATGGTGAATTATTTATAGTTTTGTCTGTACAAGAAGCTCATAGGGTAATGGGATTGCACATGGATTCCCTAGTAAGAGATCTTGAATGTTTTCTATTAAGAAGTTATACAATGGATGTAGTCCTAGTAGGTCATACATAACGTATTAAATTGTGATGAATATTATACAATGATATAACTTGGTTAATAGTGAACTTATCAAAATGTTCATGGTGACCATTTTTAAATGTGGTTAGTGCATAGAAGGGAAATTGGTAAAGAAGAATTATTTATGATAAAATTTTCAAATTAAGATAACACACGTTAATTTTAGTTGTTCTTAAAGAAGTTATTTAGGGTAAATAATATATAAAAAATATGATAAATATTATAATTAAGAAATTAGTATTCACCCCTATATTGAATGGATTCGTCATACACTTAATACCTTTCATGTCTGAACAACCTATTAATATGACATCCCATTGTGGGCCTTCTGCCTTGATCTCATTTGAGATGTATACTATAACATGAATGATCTAAGATAATGTTCTCACTATTTGGAAATATAAAATACTTCATTCCAACTATACTGCTTCACATAGTTACTTCATGAATTTTGTGGTTTTCTCATGAAAACAAAATTATTTCCTACAAACAATCATTAGTCCTCCTCCAAAAGTTCATACCATAAAACATGGAAGACATGAAGAAACATTAACAAAATTTATAAGTAATTTAAAATATACAACTATATATTCCAATACAATAAATTCCTCATAATTTGTTAACAAACACAATAAATTTTGTCAACAACAATATCCATAAAAAAACATCCCAAGCAACTCTGAATCAAATTGATGAAGGATTTTTTCCAAAAAATAAATATTCAATTATAAAATAAAATTTATTAATAATTATCATGATAGTGGGAGTATAAATTTTTTTATATATCAAAATTCATTTATTTTAATAATCCACACTAAAATCTATATCATGATTATTTATATATAAGGATCTATCCCAATGGATCATCTATAAGGCCCCTTCATGAATGTCTATCTATGAGCCTTCATTGATAAATATCTTCCACAAGCCTCTTTTGGGAAGTTTCCCTCATGAAAAATACCCTATAAACTCAATTAATTAATGTTTCATCACATCATAATTTTCACCTTCGACCTTTAATGGAACTCATCTATGGGATATATTCTCCCATTATGTCACATATTTCTCTAGCTCAAATGGGTGCGGCCCAATATTCTCACCAACCTATTCTATGTGTTAATTATCCATAAATATTTCCACACATTATAGATAAATTAAAAATGAACCACTTTTTACTAGTACCTTTTTAATATCCTGTCATCCACCCAAGTGTTATACTTGGGATGAATTAACTGAAATTACATTCATGGTTTCATTTCACTAGGATTAATATTAATGAAAATTCATTCAAAATATAATTCCATTATAACCGTCAAAATTAAATGGTAAAAATGAACAATATCATGAACCAATTTAATAAAATATTTTATTTATAAAATGATTCTATTAGTATTTCCCTATAAGAATTATATGAATCTAAATGTATGTAAAATAAATTACTACATTGACAATGTGGATCCATATCATGAAAATACAGGTGAAACAATATTTTGATCATTATACTCATCCTAAAATCCAAATTAGGGAGTTGACATCCCTTTGGTCTACTAAATGAGCTAGGGATCCAAGGACATGGTCCTCATTTATAGGTATGGGCACAAAATATCCATAATGATATCTTTCTAGGGGTATGTCCCAAAATGACTCAGTCACATAAGAAATCAACTATATTTTCAATCTATTGGAATCATATGTTTAAAAAAAATTGTTATCTATACAACTACCTATTAGTTACTAGGGCCCTACAATATATAAGGACTGACATATTACACATTGGGAAATTTTCACCACGATTCAAGTCAACATTACTAGCCGTGTTTATAAATGATATAAGTGGTTTCAAACACCTTTGTAAAACCTATTTTTAATTGTAGAGTCATTAATTACGGGATAAATCCAAAATGAACATTCTCTAATAGGTAATTATCCATTTGAATCATTATATACATGATGGACCATATTATGGGTGATCCAATCATTACATATAAGTGTATAATAGCTACGACCGAATCAGTCGTACTCAATTTTTATTGAGAACAAATAAAATAAACCATTTTTCCTATAATAACCCCACTAATTAATATTACATAACACTTATCTATAAGTTATAGGTGCATGAATTTAAATTTTTCAGTGTAACAATTTTATCATGAAGTGTTAAAAATCATCATACTATATTATTACATGAATTTTAACATTGAAACTAGAATAATGTAAAATGTTATTATTATTAATTTGATGAATTATGATAATAATTTTAGGATCAACCCCAATAAACTATAATTCATATTATTGTGACCTTAAAATGTGCCTCACAAGGTCATTTTTGGATGACATTATGAAGTACCCTAATTATTATTTTTAAATTAGCATAAAAGTTATGATACATATTGTTTTCTGAAATTTAACTACGTAAATTATGAATCCATTTATAGTCATATATGGGATAATACCCTCATGGTTTATATTCCTACTTCACAAATTTTACATCCTTCCTAGATAGAGATAAATCCCATGGTCCATGATTTTTTTTTCAATTAAAGAATAAATATAACAACCAATTATATGAAATATAGATATAATATAATACATTTTCGTTTTCAAATTGATTCATTTTTTTTATAGATAATATTTATAGTGATAGAAATTAACCCATGTTATTTTTTAGGAACTAGTTAACATTTTCTAAATCATATATGTAGTTAGGATTAAGAAATAAATCCCTTTAAACGGGGTTTGAGGATAATAACCACCCAATCTATGAATATAATCTTGAACCAACACATCCTTATTAAATTTTTATTTACTAAAATAATTTTTAATAATGAACCACATCATCCAAATAAATGTGATCAAATTATGCATTGAGAATATAAGGGTAAATGCATTTTTTAATGGAACTTTTACGTGTGAGAGAAATGTATTAACCATTATCATATATCAGATACTAGTGTATTGGGATTCTAGGTCAGGGTTTCAAATCCCAAAAGGACATTCTTGAAAATTAATAGTTCTCTCTTTAATCCATATATAAACGTCGTGTATTACATAAGACAAGATTCGGTCACATTATATAGATATATTCTTTTCCTAAACCAAAGGACAGGGGCCCACAATATGTGTGACTACTATCTCAAAATTAGATTGTTTAGTATCTTGTGTAAAATTCTCTATTATAGAGATTCCACATCAAAAACACTATATTGAACTTGGAGGTTGCCTAGGAAATTCATTAGGAAAGAACATCCTATCAATATTGAAATGATGAATGACCAATGTAAAAATTTCTTCCTCGATCAGCACATTTAAATTATTCGAGAGAAGTTCCCCTAATATTGGTAATTAATGCTCCCTATATTAATAGAGATATAGAATTTTATCAATAGGTAAACTACTATTTAGTCATACACATATGAGATCTCATCCTTTGTCACTCGTGTTAGGGAATCCATTTTAATTTATCCTTGAGGGTACAATACCATCATGGAAGAAAAAGTATTATTATTTCCACTAAAAAAATATCATCTATGCATGAAAAATATGACCAATGATTTTTTCAAAAATAATACTAAAAAATATCCTAATCATATCCTGGTATCATTAGAAGGATCATGTCATAATTTATAGAATTTAATTTCAAAGAAAAACATATCCTTGAGAAAAAATCTTAATCCTTCTAAACATCTTGAAAACAATTGAATCATTGAATTATATCACTTATAAAACCTTCCAATCCATTATTTTTATCCTGGTATGTAAAATTAAAATCCATAAGTATATTCTAGTGACCAATATGTGACAACATATATTAATGTTCATGAAAACACAAGGAGATATTATCTACATATCCATATATTTACTCTAGAGTGGGTTATTTTTCATGCACTCATTTTATAAGATCACTATATTATGATGCTGAGTTTTAAAACTAGGTAATTTTTTATATAACAATTCCTTTAGAGAGTTAAATAGAATAACCCAATAGTAACTAAGGGATAATATCTTATCCCACCCTTAATTATAGGTGTTCATTAATATTTCCCAACAAAACCCAATGGGAAGGAACATATCCATATCCCTCCAATAATAAGATTACAGTATATAACTGCAATGAAACGTTATCAGACTCATATCCCCCCTTATGAATGAATAAAATTTGTATATCCTAGTAAATAAAATCAAGGTATAAGGATATATTCATATTTGGACTGACGAATACTTTTGAAAAAATATGGTAATTACCGAAAATAAGATAGGGAATCATTTTTATACCTACTAATTCATTAAAGTATCCATAATATATTATTTAATCTATCTAATTAATTCATTGAAAAGATTTTACAATACAAATGGGGGAAAATTGGAGGGTTCATGTTCATAATTATATTTTCTTAGAGTGGAAAAATCCAATCATGATCAATAATTGGACACTAGCTCCTCATCTAAAATTATCCATAAGTTCTCATCACGGGAATTATACAACGTGGAAAAATATCATATACTTTCTCCAATCGATTATTATATTCATATGTACCTCAAATAATATTTAAATGGGTCTCATGAAAACTACAAATTTTCATAAAATAAATAATATTTCTATAGAAATGGAGTTCCTCCAAATGGTAATCTAATAAAAAAATATACTTATCATCCAAAATGTATAATACATAATGTTTGTCTTTTCATATATATGATAAAAAACATTTAGGTCATGTTGGCACTAGAAAATGAGCCCATGTAATTCACTTAATGCTTCTATATATGATCACGGAGTGTAGCTAGTTCTGAAATCTTTGATTTGACTAGTCATGGAGACGAAATAGAGTTACGGATCCAATGTTATGTTCTGTTGAAGTCAGGCTACTCGAAACGGCCATCGAGGATGATTTTCGGGAAATGTATGGATTTGTGCATAAAAAGAAATCATGCACGTAAAAAAGGAAAATTTCATGTAAAAAAATCTTTTGCGTAAAAATTGAATATTCCACATAAAAAATAAATATTTCATCTAAAAATGAAATCTTGCACGTAAAAATGGAATCTTGTGCGCAAAATGACTATGGGCGGAAAATTGTTATGATATTTTATATACATCGACATTCAAGATTTAGTATATAAATACAAGAACAAACCTTATTTCGAGAAGGCCCCCAGAGGCCAACTTCCTCTCTAATGAATGTAAGTCCACATTTTCTATGCCTTTGTGAAAACTCACCTCTTGCGCACAAAACATCACTTTTGCACGCAAAAGTGCCAACATGCCTAGTTTTGTGTGCAAAACATTACTTTTTCTCATAATAGTGACACTGTTCCATATTTTATGAACACTAGTGTAGCACATGTCCAATATCATGCACAACTTACCTATTGCGTGCAAACCCCTCATATTGCGCGCAATTCCATCCCTAATATAGACAAAACTCTCTTATTGGGCACACATTCTTTATTTTGTGCAAAGTTCCCCTATTTTGTGATAAAATGCCCTATTGCAGACAAGTCCTTCAATATTATAGCATGGCACCAAATTGCGTGTCCATATCCCATATTGCACATACTCTTACACTATTGCACATATTCCTTCCCTACTGCACACAATCCATTTCTATCTTACGAGAAACAATATCTAGGCCTGCACCTACTGGTCCATACCACTGTGGATGCTTCTCTGCACACAAACTTTGGATCACTATTGGGATATGGTCCCGGATATTTGGGATAGTCTTTTCTCTTCCTTCACTGACCCCCATGAAAAATGAAGAGTCACAACGCAAAATTTTTTGGGTCGAGATGCCAACATTTTCCATTGCGCCCTTATGCGCCTCCACCTTCCACCTGTGGAATACCATAATTTGAGATACTTCTCTACACACCATGAAACACATTCAGCTGACATTTTACTCTTGGTTCATTTCCCATGTCGTGAGTTGAGATTTTATTCATCAGTTCCCAAAGTACCTTGATTCGATCCTTTCCACAAGTAACTCATCCAAACTCCATCACCTGACTTCGATATCAATTTTATCCAGCAAGGGCCGCTCTTGAGTAAGTCCCTACACAATCCGTTGCTAGTGCCTTATGCTTAATAGTCCGCTCTACATTACAATAAACCATAGTACACCTTATTTGGCATATATAGGATTTGTTTTTCTCACAAAAAGCGATTCCTTGTGCACCAAACATAAGATGCCATTAGTCCCATCTATATGACTATAACCTATTGTACACCATATGCTCCAAAAATAGGATGACTCTTGATCTAAACGAGAGATGCCTTATGCATCAAGAAAATTATTCAAACAATCCTCTCTATATTACTATAAACTGTAGAATTCCATATAATTCAATATTAGGATGCATCTTGTTTCAAATAAGAGATGCCTTATGATCAAAGGATAAGATTCCTGATGCCATGATCACATTGGCATAACTTCTAGAGCATTGGAATCTATTCAAATATTCCATAATTCCACATCATGCTTTGTGTGTCATACATTTATATCTTTATCCTCTTTAATGTCTGAAGGGACCCACCTAACGTCCTGGTCCCGTGATACATTGGCTCACCTACCGTTTTGGGCGAACACCCCTGAAGTCCATAGACGATACATTGAGTCAGGTTTTTTGTGTCATACATGGTCAACAGTCGACCCTCATTTGTTTGTCCCAATTTATGCCGAACACAATATGGATACGGTGTGTCGAACATTGTCAACAATTATCGTCCATCGCCACGCCTCCCTCAACACGTTCCGAATGTCGGTCATGTCATTCAAACATTTCATCTCTCTTTATTAAGACTAATACAAATGACCATGGCATTATCCTGATTGTGCACTTGCGCATTGGTGTAGGCTCCAATTATATGCCTCAACCTACTAGTGAGTTGGGATGCCCTCAAGGCCAGACATGAGGAAGACCTTAGGGAAGCCTCCTTGCATATGCCCCATCCATCATCTCCCCTCTTTAACATCATCATGACTACTTACTTATGTAAGACCCATCCATCATTGCCACTCCTTATTAGCACCCGAGCTCCCAGGCACACTAACGATTGTTTCTTCTTCATATATCCACGCTAACTTGGAACCCTCAATGGATCACTCCATAACACCCTCTCACCACAGCGTTGCTGATGCCTTCCCTTCCCAATGTGCGGGTGGATATCAGTTATTTATGTCCTAAGGGTGCGGGTAGAACCCCCCTCATCCGTGCTGTATGTGGTTAAACTACCAAGAACCATTTTCCTCAGCACATGACGTTAATCTATAGCCTTGACCCATGCATTATATGCAGGGTGCCCCATCTTGGAAATTCTCAATGCCCACTGGTTTCCATTGGAGTGAAATAATTTATCACATGGAATGAGATCTTCATTATTGGAGCGACGTTTGTCTGTGGGGAAATGGAAACTATCTTCCTCTAAGCACCTAGCCCTTATTGTAGGAGGTAGCATCCATACTCCTCCTATGTTATTCCATTCTAAAGAATAAGAGGTGAGAGGTGAACATGGGACTATGTTACCCCGACCATCTTACATTGCGCTTTGTCGCAACAGGGCCTCCACCCTGGAGTATGTCCTAATATCCATCTCCCTGGGATGCTAACCACGTGTAATCCCCTATTTTCTATTTGGGCTGTGGACCACGCATATGCCACTATTTCCATTTTGGGCTGCTAACTACATGTCATCCCCACTTCACTTCCCACAGACGCACCTTTCGGAACGTGATCGTCAGGTCTTTGCTACCTCTAGTTTCTCAGACCTACCATGACTCACGTTGGCTTAGAGTAAGAATCAATTATGACCTCATCTGGTCATCCCATAGTGTAATCACCAAACCCATCCCGAACAATGTGGACTTCGATTCTTTTCAAGGCATGGTATGTAGGAAGCTTCCATGAGGTTCAACCCCACAATCCATTAGTCCCAACTCCCCTCATGCCGGTTCACCAACATCCCTCATCTCGAACTACGTGGACTTTGATCCTTGCCAAGGAAAGGTATTTAGGAAGGCTCCTAGAGGTTCAATCACACCATCCATTGATCTCGACCATTGTCACATCAGTTCCCACTCTTCTAGAACTATGTGGTCATTGATATTTCCCAAGGTAAGGTACGTGGGAAGTCCCCCCATGTTCAACCCCAGCAACCACTAGTTTGGACCCCCTTCATGTCATACCAACTTCATCCAACATGACATTAAACGGCATACCCCCTTTTCATCCTGCATGATGTTAAATTGCATCAACCATCCAAAACTTCATGGTCTTTGATCCATGTCTCCTAGACATGGTACGTAAGAAGCCTCCATGAGGTGAACCCCCATCTAGCGGGAAGCCGTTGTACCCCCATCAAGCGGTAGGATGTTGTACCCTAATCTAGCGGTAAGCCATTGTGCCTCCATCCAGTGGTATACCATTGTGATCCTCATAAAATAGAAATCTATTGTGACCCCATCTGGCGGTAAGCCGTTGTGACCCCATATAGCTATAAACCATTGTAGTCCCCTCCATTGGGAACCACATTTTTGGTCCTCACCTCTTTTGTCAGACCATCTATCAGGCTGGTAATCACGTGTAACCATCAGCGTGTCATCTAGTTGTTGTCCTCCGCATGCACACAATTTCCATGCCCCAACATGGAGGTTACACTTCCTCTGGGTCCCCTTCTTATGGGTCACCCCCTTTGGTGACTCATGGCTACATGAAATATGAAGACTTTGATTCCCTGCCCCAGGGATATGTAGGAAGTCTCTTCGATAATCAAGACCGACCACACCATCATCCTCACGTTGGTTCCATTTCAGTCCTCATGAACTCTCAACCCTCCATTATCCTTCCTAATTCTTAACCGGGCCGCCACATCCCAATGTGATCAAGACACTTCATTTCCCATTCCCTTTATCAACCACCGAGTATGTAAAAATGTGTTATCCCCAATATGAGTGTTTCCACTAGCGGACCCACCCATCTGATTCACTATAGTTAGTTTTACGATCAATTTGATCCATCTCTTCTAGAGGTTAAACTCATTTCATATCCTTTGTTAAACATGGTAAGCTGAGAAAAACCTTAGAGACATGCATATGGACTGTAATTCCCCACATTTTACATGTGATCCCTTGGGCTTCCACGCCCTCGAGAAGCCCTATAATATGGGGAAGAAACCCAAAAGTGATAGTGTTCCAACATCCAGATATGCCAGTGATGTCCAACATGACTACATTCCCAAATAAAGGTTATTGCCATGACCGGACCCCTTAGAATGTCCTGACAGAAGTAGTGTAATTAACCGAAACCTATGAAGATATTGCACTAAGAAGAGTTTCACAAACAACGTCTTAATCTATAGAGGAGACCTGGATATGGCGACGAGTTCCAAGGAGGTATCCACAAAAGGAGGAACCAGCATCCCATCATCATATTTCCTTCACAGAGAAAACATCCTTGAATAAGCGATGAATGTCACCCGCCTTTTAAAAGTGGGAATGCGGGGCTTCCGCCAGCATGTCATCGTCCTCCTTGACGAACTGATGTGTATAACCCGACGAAAGCCTCGAAAACAGGTCCTCCCTAATAGCATTCTATGAAGTCCCTCCATGATTTATGTAGGAAAATAGTCTAAAAGTTCTTCAATATTCCAATAAAACAATATCAAATAACCCTAAAGGTCATCCCTATAGACTCAAAGATAATAAATCATTGCGTCCCTCCCCATGATTAACATTTCTCTATTATTTTATTCTTTAATATATTATTTCATTATGATGATTCTCCACATATTGAAAAATTAATAATAATATTTCTTATATTGAGATCAATTATAGAGTTTTGGGGCTACTGTATCTAGGGACTCATTAAAAATTATGGATGTCATAGACAATCTAAATGATAGTCTAAGTGAATGGTCATCATACGTACCATCCTTTGATTGTACACCCTTTAATAAAATTATTAATGTTCAAATTAATTATCTTCCATTTTCATAGTATATTGGAAATAACCAATATGATCAAATCATGTTGAGGAACCCCCACTATTGATAATGTAAATTCCATGGTTATGAAGAAGGATATGTCCATAGATAGTATAATTTTCATGTTATATCACATGTATACTACTAGGTATGATATTTAATAGTAATTAGAATAGGAGGGTATAAGTTATCTTTTCCCTATCATTTTGGAGAATCATAATAAATGAATAGTAAAAAATATGTCTTATAGGTGGTATACTATATACTTATTAGTGGAATATAATATTTATTGTGAATTATACAATATTTTATATTATTACGTTGGCCCGAAGACACATCTCATGATCCATTAGTGGTTTATAGTATGTATAAACAAGATTTTTTTAGACATAATAATATGGGGGTTTTTATTACTGACTCAAAATAAAATAGTGGAATTTATTGAGTTTAATATATGTCATGAAATGGAAGGGTTTCTGGAATAATTGAAGAATGAGTATTTTTCAGGTTCACTAAACTTCATGGTTAATTAATTTCTTTGAAAATTATAATTGATTTATTCGAATTATATATGTTACATCCAAAATATGTGTTCTACTCCAGGGTTTCACATGCCCGGAAGTCCACATGGAATCACTAACAACTCCCCAAATTCTATTTTTTTCTACTAGAAGTAATCGAATAGGATAATAAACAATAGGAGGAACTGGTAATAATACTCAAGACAATGATAGTATATTTCATGTTTCTATCATATAGGAATAACGATCTCTAATATGATAATTGATTAATTCATCTACTAAAATGAGCCAACGATGTAAAAGGTCAAGTTTAATTACGTCAATAATGTAAATTTTATAATTTTCCCAAATATATGGATAATATGGTTTGAATTACTAGTTAGCCAAACTATGTGCCAACCATACCATCGTCACTACATAATTATGGAAACCACTTGATTAGGACACATTATTAGGGAAACCATGCACTGACTATGTGATTCTCCTCTTCTAAAAAGTGTATACATTTCACATGGGGGTATGACCCCTACCACATGGTTATGGAAAGTCATGCAACCTATTTTCTCCACCGTCAATCTGAAAATGATTAGCAGATACCATACATTGTGGGTTTCATGATTTTTTCCAATTTTTCTTCCTTATATTTTCCCCACCATCATGAGTTCTAGGTTCTGAACAAGACCCAAACCCCCAAAAAATCACTAACTCATTACGCCACCATATTAGGTATAAAATAAGGAAATGGTCGTAATTTAAAATTACCCATACCAAATAGGGAAATAAGGTTATTAAAATCATACCCCTTTATGGAACACATACCCATGCTCACCATCCAATGGTAGTGAAAAACTATTTAATAAAAACACTAGTCACTAGGAATACATTTTTTCTTCCCACTCACATGCCTCATCCCATACTCGACTATGCTACCATAAAACCCATAAAAAAGAAATAACTAGACTCAGAGATCCTTCGTCCTCTGGTCAAGGTTTCATATATGATAATATTCAAAATATATCTTTAAATATCATTCAACACCATCAACATCAAAAGTATGATATTGGTCACTACGGTACCATTGATGTTTTGGAACATGGAATAAGTCATGCATGAGATAATACCTAAAATGTAACAGAAACTAATAAGCTATCATCCTAGCTCTATCCAGAATGTAAAATGGCTCAACATAATGTTTTTACATCTTCCCATTCCTCTATATCCATCCATTCCCAACCCTAGAAAATACCCACATGAAAACGTTATCCCTAAACTCGAACTATAGTGGTCGTCAATGAAAATATACATATGATTTCTATCTACACACTATAGTAAAAATAAGAATCCTGATCATTTGAACCTTATATGATGTCACCTACAGGAGATGAGGACCTTGTAGTGAAACCTGTCCTGCCTATATCAATTACATGGGATAACTACATGACCGACCGTAAAACACATCAAAATGATCTATCTAAATCTTCTAATAAAAGATATTATTATAGGATAACTCAATAATAAGGATATGGTTCCCCCTAGAACCACTATATAATAAGAAAATTTCTCGAATGATGTGTTATAAATCTTTTATCACTTGTTTTGAATGTACATCAGTAAAAGTTTGAAATTATCAGATCAGAAGCACATGTGTACCAATATCCCTCTCTAACCACTACAAGAACATTAATGTGAGACGATCATTACTATTGGAGTGGATAGTATAAGGGACACCATTTAGTCATATGATATGATGGAAATATACTTTTCACATATAATTAGTTGATAATGTCTACTAGATAGGAAGAATGTGTGCTACATTTATAATTATTTCAAGGACACCCCATACTGATCCACTTTCTCAAAGGGACATTGGTAAGACAATTGTAAAGACTATGAAAATATTCACACATTTACATTTCAGGGTTATAAGAAGTTGTAATGATTATATAGGATCCTTGGTTCTCCACCTCCACCAACTGATTGGTGGAACACCTAGTAATAATACATATATCTGATGTTTCATACAAGGCCACAATTATTGGTGTGACATATGTCGAAAGGTCATGTAGCCGCTATGGTGAACAATCAAATGAGAAGATTGTGACACCCAAATCAACTCATATATCATATATTCAGGTTCCATAAATTTACTTGAAAACATTTTACATCATATCTATCTATATATCAATCTAGAGGTGAGTCATATATTCAATTACATTCAAGGGGAACCAAGTTGTCATGATCTGAAAATATCAAGGTCTTTACCTTATCAAAGTGGGGAGAGGAAACTCTCAAGGATAAGAGATAATATGTACTAGGACTATAATGAAATTGAATTTTTTAATTAGAAAATATGGAAATCAACATCCACTCACCACTGGCATCCTATATGGAATATGCATGTGTTTTATGGATCAGTGCAACAATAACAACATTAACCTTTCTAGGTGTAAAGGTAAGATCAATTTAAAATTATTATAGATATTCAACCCATCATCCCTATATAATATTCTAGTAACAATATGAAATTTTATATTTTTGGATATTCTTGTTTGTATAAACCAAAATAACCCACCCATCATATAGTGTCACCTGTAGCATAAGGCATAGAAAACTGATACTAGATCTACATTGTTTGTCAGGTAATTTATATCATGAGGCATCTAATGTTAATATTTGTAAAAAATGACTATATCCTATATAAACATCAATATTCCAAGACTAATTCATGATTCATCATATAACACTGTATAACCTATCATATGATCTTATATATTCATTACTGGTTTTGAGACAAGTCACCCTATCAGTGAATAAAATTATTTCATGCACGATTTTTACCGAAATAATATAAGACCCTTCTCTGTAAGACCAATATGAGTTAAATAATGGTGTTTGGATTCATGTATGAAAGGCATGCAATATCTATCCATCCCCATGATACTCAGTGTCTCAAAAATGTTCTTGGGATGCTCCTCAGAAACCACACCACTCACCTTCTATAGGTTAACAGATACTCATAATTCTAAAATAATATGACAAGGGAAGTAAAAATTGTTGAAGAAGAAGTAATACATTTAAATATTATCATAATGATGGTGCTCTCTTTGCATATTTAAAATGATATCTATATTATAATAATGGTCTCTATGTGTGTGGGAATAAACCAATATTTCTTCCACAAAGACAACATCAAAATAATCTTAATGGGGGTGAATTTCCATATTCATTAAATCCATAAAAAAATGTCGCCATATTCATAGTACCTAAAAACATAACAATATACTCCTAAAAACCAAAATTATATGAAAAGTTGTATGAGGTATTTCTATAGGAATGACTCACACCATTAGATAACACAATATCTAGACAATCAGAGAAAACATCATAGCTCCTCAGATCTGATCAAATAGATTATCTATACATTCCTTTAGATATTGATTCCTAAACATATGCCAGTTCGACCCACTATAATCCCCACATTAGAGAATCATCCAATCTGGAATCATTGTGAAAAGCATGGATGAACCCCAAGAGGTTATTCTAGGCTTTATAAAACCAATGGTCGATAAATCCTCCAAATACATTTGGAGTTCTTGGAGATCAATTTTTGCCAACCAAAATATATGAATTAAAATTGGATCTTATCCTAGAACAAGATCAATTTAAAACTCTACCTATCTCTTAGGGTGTCAGTATGAAAAATTGTAGGAGTAATGCCCCTAAAATGATCTAAAGTTGCGGTAAAATCTTCTAGGTGTACTCACATCTCCTTGATGAAGAGACTGGGAATTCAGTAAGTCAATCTACCTTGTCAAAAATGGTCTATTCTAGCTCTTATATCCCTTATTTCCCACTCACCCATATGGAGATAATTGATTTCCTATTAGGAGTAAAATGATAACATAATCTAATTGAAGTCTACAAAGGAAATATAGTGGACAAACCAATTCATCCTTTGAATGACATCGATGACAGTAATCTCAAGAACAATGAGTTCCCACAATAATTTGTTACTACCTACGTCAAGCGGAGAGGCCCAACATTAGTGTATACCCTATGACCATACTACTTAATAGTGTATCAAGGTTCATTAGACCATAGTTATAATGAATTTATACCCTAAAAATTTCAATTATGAATAAGGAGATGAAGGAGTGAAAAACACCGATACAAAAAAAGAGATAACATAGTAGAGGATACTAGAATAGAACCTCATACAATAGATGGTCCTCCACTCTGATAATTGGGAATCAGTTATAATTCATGAAAATGACCTAATCCAGGACCCTTTACTATAAATTGACTATTCAAATCATGAATTGTCACATAGAACTAATGATTCATTAATGTATATCAATTGTAGCTAGAAACCCTTCCTCAGCTAGACCGGCCTGTGCTACCCCAACTCCCATCCAACATGGTGTAAAAGCACAGCCCCCTAAAGGTGAACCTAGTGCATATCCTCTTCTACTAGAAGCTGATGGTATAGTCCAACAAAATATGTAATTGTGCCCTATATAGAAATAATCCTAACACTAAAGATGGTCTCTATCACATTAAGTATTCATATTATTTTATCGTCTCCATTGATGGTAGACTATAGAACAACCAATATGGGTACGCTAGATTCCATTTATTTAAATATAAACCATAAGGTAAGGTTTCCTTATTCTAAAATAATAGGTTCCTTTCCACACCAATGTTTCTATACGCTAGGTACTATCACCTTCCCTCATGATATTCTCATTTAAAAGATATATATCGACTATCTAATAGATTTTATGAAGATGAAAGACATTCACTTGAGTATGGATAGCATACTCTATCCCATCAGTGAAGTGTCAAGCACATGAAATCTCATCACTAACTAGAATCTTTAAAAATAAATGTAGCATTGTAAAACACACTGAATAATGAATGATTGACATCCAAACCTACACTATACACATGTAATCTTTAGATTGATTATCCCATAGAATCATACTAAATAAGTGATCGTATAAGGATATTTTTAAACAAGACCATATAATTCCCCGTTGATAACCATCTAGGAAAATCAAATACCACCAGAGCATTGCCAAATCATTTCATAGGTAGGATAAAAGTGTTAAAATTTTCCATAGAAGTGTCTCTAGATACTAAAAGAAAGATTGGTTGGACTCCATCTAAGAGTTTGTAGCCTTTGGGCTATCATCCCACGAGAAAGAGGGGGGATGCAGCTAAATAAACTATCAAGTCATATGATTAAATATATGTTCAGGTCATGGAGAACCTTTCATGGGAAACCATAGACATATTAATTTATCAAGAAGATACATTTTAGTTCCCATTTCGGTAATTTAATGATGTTCCTCTTGTGGGACTCAAGGAAACAAAATTGGTAGCTTAGGTCCCACCACAGTAGGAGCATGGTCATCACCACTCTCTTGGAACATGACAAAAGCAGTTCCTGTTAGAATTGGTCTAAAAATTCCATTCACATGCCACATAACCAAACTTTAATTAGAAATATATAAATAAATAAAATTAATGAAAGAATAGGGGTTAGTATGTATGGTATAATACCCTAAATACCCACATAGATGATAGGTATTGTCATGTTTTCTTGTGTAACATATTAGGTTCCAGCGGGGGAAATGTCAATAGTATAAAACCTCTTTATTTAACATTATCCATCCTATTTTTATGTGATGTTTCAATTTTGCAATTTGAAATTTTTTAGAACTTATATGAAATTCTGATCAAAATGGATTATAATCTTGCTGAATTTGAGAGAATACACATAATAATTGATAGCGATACCCATTTATTATCAATTTAACCCTATCCTCATCCTGTCTTAGAATATAATGTGTTATATATGATGGTTTGACTTGGAAAATTACCCATTATATCCCGTGAGCTCCCATAAAACTCATTAATTAATACGTGAAATCACTCAGTAATAACCAAATAGAATCATATGAAAAACACAACTTCCATAGCATCACTCAACAAGCACTATCAAAGAAGAAATAAAAGTAGATAAATGCACCTATATGGCATGGAATATGCGTGGAATGTAATGTCTAGGTGAAATAACAATGAATAACTAATGCTCATTTCTATCACATCTTAATGACATATATAAAATGAAAAACTCAATCCAAAAAATGATATTAATCATGTCACAACATGTGAATCAACAAGAATTGAAATTATATCAGCTCAAATTGAATAAATATAGAAAAATAATCAAATTCTGGGAAACTCAAAAATTACTCCAAATAAGGGTTGATTATTCGCAAGAAAAATTCAAAACCAAGTTCCAAATCATTCTTAATCTCCAGTATATTATAATGAAAAATAAAATAATGAATTTAACTAATTTCATACCACATTGTCATATCATAAACCTGGTAACATGTTAATGGTTATCCGATCCCGATTTTCCAAACTGCCTCAAGTGTATCTCTTTAAACAGTAAAGGAATTTGACTAGGAGAGAGGTCCTAGGTTGTCTAGATGGGGAGAATATTACCTCATTAACTGAATTTAACAAAATATGAAAATATAAATAAAGTAAAATATACTATGGATTATAAGTATCTAGAACAACAAAAGAAATATTTTAAATAAACATCCTGACTGACTGATTATAATATTCAAGTAGATGACAATATATGTCAAGTATCTATAAAACATGAAACTATAAATACAACGAAGAAGGATATACATGCTATAAAAAATTATAAAAAAGAAACTAAAACCCATCCAAAAACATTAGCCATGTCCCGACCATCTTCTACCATGCTGCATCCTGAGGATTTTTGAAATATCTTGTGTCCATGGTGAGGCACTTCCCTTTTTCTGCACCTTGATACATGTCATATACCTGGGTACGAGTGGTGAAATTTATAGTTTGTGAGATTAATCATAGAAGACCTCCACCAAAAAAATAAATAATATTTAGTCCATTAAATATAATCATAAAAATTTGGCATTCTTGAATATATATATATATATATGTAAACAAGTACAATAATAAAAATACATATGTACCCGTTTCAGCCTTAGATGGTGTCTGAACATGTATCCATTTTATTTTTTAACTATGTTTGAGCTTATATAGTAAGTAACATGAGGTATAATCAACACTGAATCCATGATAATGATAATTAAGGATACATGTTATAAAAATGCATCAAATATAAAATATAATAATAGAGGATCCATGGTAATGACCATGGTTTCCCTAGTGATGATAATAATAAAGAGGACCCAAGGTAATAACCACAGAATACATGGACACGAGGGTAAATCCATCTCATTAATAAACAATACCATGGATAATGGGGTAGGAGAGAAATCCAAGGGGCAGCAGCCATGGAATTACACAATAATAATTCTATATGAGTACAATGATCCTATCCAAGGTAGAATTGGTAAACAATGATGGGACCAATGGGTGTAACCATGACACCTCATTCCTGTAGGAGTCATTATAGATCCACATAGTGTATCCAAGGAATATTATTTTTTATAATAGAGGGATCATATAGTGTTATATTGGGAATCCAAAATTAGATAAAAATCAAGTTTTAGGGTGCGTATAACCTTTGAAAATAGTAATCCTTGAGTCAGAATGTAGTCCATGAGGGTTCAAGGTATTCCCTATAGAATCAAAGGAAATGCAATTCATTACCACTTCAATAATAATGTCATGTTCCATATGCATTATGATACATAGAATTTTTTATATTAATTAATTACGGCCATGTAATAATCATTAATTTTAATAAGAAATTTGGCCCTTGTAGTCACCATTCATTAGTGTGATAAGGATTAACTAGGAAGGAAACCATTTATTTGTTAATTTATGTCATAATAAATTTATTTGGTTCCTTTTCTACCTTCTATTAGGCATGGAATGTGGTGCTATAAACTTTTAGCCGACCCATTTAATTAAATCCAATTTTTCAATGTCTTGTATATATAGTATACATTCCAATTCCAATTCCAATTGAGATTCATTCATTATATTGAAAAACCTAAAAAATATGGTTGAAGTGGACTATGATGTAATAAAAAATGATAGTCCATTCATTTAATGATAACACTTACCTTTAAAAATTCCTTGTAAATTTACACTCAAATAGTGCCTTAGATAATCAAAATGAACCAATAATGTAATAATTATGGAGAAGAATCTATGTGGGGTGGTCGACAGTGAGGTCATAGCCTAAAAAAATCAACATATATGAAAAGGATCCTAGAATATGATTCTAATGATAATATAAAGTCATATTAATTAAATAGTCAATACCTGATGATATCATCATGCTTATAATGATGAAAATATATAAACCCATGAATAATGAGGGATGTGATATAGAAAAACAACCATTAACATGTATGACTATCCTCCTACACTATTATCCTTTAGTTTGACATGGATCTGAATAGAAATTAAGAACATAGTAATTCATAACGAATATATATTATGTGTCGACTCCTCAAAAACATCATCGATAGATTCTTAAAAAATAACAGCAAAAAAATGAAGATATTATTAATGCAAATCCAACCTGATGAATGTGGATCAAATCAGACTTTGGATCAAATATCTTGTTAAATAATTATGAATGTGGTAAAATGGGATATCCAACATGATAATGGAGGATACTATCTTTAAAAATAAGACAAGTATTGGAAAGGGTTGGATTAATAAGATCTTTAATTTCAATTTAATTAATTTTCTAAAAAAATATTCATCCCAGGGAATTTATATATGGTTCCCAAAACTATACATGAATATTTATCATGCTGCTTCATAAGGAGGTCACCATCATGGTTTGGCCACAAATTTAGGGAAAAAAACATCGAGAATAAAAATATGTTCTACTAAAAATTGAAAACATTATTAATGGGGGTGAAGAACCTATCATAAAGTTAGGGTAATTAGTGAGGTCTAATGTTTCCTATATCTATCTCCGCATCATTATCATAGACCTTAAAACATGTGTTTCATGGTGTCACCTAGCTTGACAATCTAGTGTTTTCTGCATCTATCAGGGTCATAGGATTTGAACAAGCCATGAACACCCTGGATTCCTTATGAACACATTAGGGATCCATATTAGATCCAAAATAAATAATAATAAAATATTTAAAAGTATTCCTACCTTTGATAAAAATAAGTTATTACAACTAAGGTTGAGTTTCAAAAAGATATCTATTCACATATTTGTATTTAAAATGATGTAAAATGAACAAAACCATAAAAAATTGTGTTGTCATGGTTTATACCTAAACAATAATCTGATGTCCATGAATACATACTTAGATATTTGGCTGTTGTAACGCCCCGACCCCAGTTACCCAGTGTCGGTGCATTAATTACATAACATTGGCATGATCACAAGAAAGATCAAATCTCGAAAGACCGATTGGTTTAGTAGCCTTGGAAACACTAGATATATTCATAAGTTTTATATTACATCATAAAATGAAAAACTACTACAACAACATAATGTTTCCACAGTCCACACTATAATCCCCTCATAATATCCCTGCAGGTCATTCATAACTTACATCTTCACATCCTGGGAAAAATAAAACATAGAAAAGGGGTGATCTCAAATGCCCAGTAAGGATAACAATATAGCGGAACATTCAAAAATAAGCATAAACATTTAAGGCAATGAATTACAAAAACAAAAGCCTTTTAAACTTGAACTACAACATAGTATGGCAAAAGTAAAATGAAATAATGCCATTTAATTATTCACATGGATATTCTACTAATCGAATAATCACATGCAAAAATCAGTAACCACTTTCATAATGTTGGAATGCATAATGACATACTATCATAACCACATAGCCAAGGCCTCGTGCCAAGACTACAAATAAGATTTTTCCAAGGCCTTGTGCCAAGACACTAGTTTGTCTCATGAGACCTACCGATGCATCGAGGAGCTATAGCGGGCTCCACCCGTCACTTACTAAGTCCAATGCATTCCCATATGAAAAGGTTTAAACATAACATAAACATTCGTATTAAAACTAGCATACGAAATGTCAATAATTTCACCATAAACTATGAATGGTATAAAAATAGCACATCCACAGTCAAACATATCACAAAACCTTCAATACAATATAGATGTTTTGTAACATAATAAATCAACTTCAAATAAGCGTAAAATCCGTCAAAGGATGTTGACATAGATGAAATCAAAACACTTTTTAGAGAAATATCTCTTTCTATTTTTGAAATCATTTAAGAGCCATATAAAATAAAACATTTTCTTGAAAATATTCTTATAATCTTGTAAGGTAAGCTTTGACGATTTTATAACGGCGGAAAATAACCGCACCCGCCGTATAAGTTAAAAAAACATTCTTATCTTAATTCTGTCGAAAAGGTTAAAAAGGACCTTGTTTTGAAAACGACGGAAAGAATCCTTTATAAACCTCTTATAAAAAGTCAAACAAGGTTATAAATGACTTTAACCCATATTCTTGTAAATAATAAATATGTTTTGAAATACATTTTGAAGAAAACATGGATGTGGATGATAAAGGGATCCCAATAGATTATTACGTATAAACAACCTCGGATAATGAAGAGATTCTGAAATAACCCTTACCTTGTACTTTTCCTTGGTTGGGGTAGGTTAACCTCCTGTATAATGGTGAAATAATTGTTATTAAATTATACAATAATCATATATATTAATATGATATCATATATGATCTTTTAACATTGATTTGTTAATAATATCTTAGAATTATCATCGTTTCAGGTGTTAACTTACTCATTTTCTTTTATATGTTTTGTTACATAAGCCATGTTTGTTGTATCTTATTCATATACAGAATGATATCAAGTCCTTAAACATCATTTCTAAATCATCAAATGATAATTATACTTTTATTAATACGATGGAGAATGAATCTCATCACGTTCGTGGAGACGGTAGTCCGTACGTACGCACGAACGCTACTTCCATTTAATTTTTATTTTAAAAGAATCGAATCCAAATGATACATAGGTATATTACTATTCCAGTATAATATAATATTTTATATATGTTACTTAAGTTCATTAACACCATCCTTTATACGTTCCATGTGTGGTATGAACGAGTCATATCATTTTAAGGGGGCGGTAGTCCGCACTTCCTCAAATGAAATTATCGTATGTATATACAACATGAAGAAAATAATGGTATGAAATAAAATGGAATTACAGAAGCTTATATATAAAATATATATCATTAATATCATATTTAATTACAGTTCCATCATAATGGCCACCATGAGAGGCGGTACGATGTATTTGAACAATCATCGTTTCGTGAGGCGTTAGTTTGCCATCCACAGAAACATTATGTTCATCATCCATTAGATGGAGTTGTGTGTATGTGTAGTTTGAATCCTTCTTATAACAACATCCTATTATATTTTGGATACTGTTGTTGTTACAAAAGAAAGGAAATAAAAAGAGTTTGGGGGTTGGAGAAGCAAAATAAATGAAAATAATTTAAGAGAAATCGTTACCTTTAATTTAGGTAACTCACTTTGGTTGGAACCAAAGGACTTCTTGAAATGTTTTCTGCCTAAGGGGAAGATTCAAGGAGGAGGATAGGGATGTGGGGAGCTTATTTGGGTAGGGTTTGGACGATCCAAGTGGCTTGAGAGGTGTGAGGAATGAGTAGAAGTGGTCTCCTTTTATAAGGGAGTGGAGGGTCTCTTTAGGAAAGAGTGAAAGTATTACTTTATAATATAATTATATTCGGTTTATAATGGTCCAAAAATCATTGAGGTCGAAGATAAGATGACTCATATTCTAAATAATATCAACCAATAAAAATTGGACAGGTTTTAGATAATATTTTAATCATTATAATCTTATTTATTTAAATGATTTATTAATGAGGTAAACATTTCATCATTATTGTGTCATTAATAATTTAAATTATTTGATGTCTAAAAATTATAAATAAAATATCATTATGTAGGAAATCTTTTTAGCTTTTTAATGGATATTTATAATCGAAAATCCAACATGTATAACTCTATGTAAAAATTGTTCTTCTAAAAGATGTAAGCTTATGCCATTTTTATTTTTATTTTAACTTTATTAATATAATGTGTCCCTACCACATACAAGTGGCTCCAAGGGGTCCCCAAATCGACCCAAGGATGCCCATGGTCGGGTATGTGTCCACCAATAAGGTTAGGACACGTTTTAGCGTAATTTTGTATTATTATAATATTATGTTTTAACCCTTATTTACCAGATTTACCCTTTAACCATGGTAAATAAAATATTTACCGCAGTAATTATTCAAAATGTGTAAAAATAAAAGTTACCTAATTACATAATTTGGACATCCTGATTCCAAATATGGAATCCATTTTCCTAAATTCAAAACACAGAAGTGGCAGAAATTAATTTAAAATTAATTCCCGCTGTCAAAACAAAGAGCGTGTTTTTAAGAGATAATAACTATCAAAAGATTGACACTTGTTTATGTTCGGTTTAATTGTAAAATTATGTCCAATGACCAAAATTATATTAAATGGTAAAAATATATTCTAAATATACTTTAAAACTACTAAAATTTATAATTTATCATTATTAAATATTTTGATTAAAAAAGTTGTTTTTAATTAAAATTTAGTAATTTTCACTATTCATCAAAATATAAAAGTTATCCGAAAAGTACCAAAATTTCACCCTAGGCTAATTTCGATATTCCGAATCCAAAAATGAAGTCCAATTGAAATATAAAATATATATGATTTCAAAAAGTAGGTATTACTATTCACAACAGCTAGTTTAATTAGTTGTGGTGTGTGTTAGAACTCGAGGTTGCGTACAACACACGCTATCGCATTATTCGAAGGGAAACGTACCGTGGAAGCTTGGGGTGTTACATTATCCCCTACTTCAAATAATTGCGTCCTCGCAATTTCCAGGGTATTACTGCATAAAAAGACTCGGGTGGTTCTTCATCATAAGTTCCTCGGGTTCCCACGTTGCCTCTTCCATCTTATGGTTTCTCTACAGAACTTTTACCAGACGCGTCGTCCGGTTTCTCAGCACTTGTTCTCTCGTATCAAGAATCTTGACGGGCTCTTCGCAATAAGACAGATCGGGTTCCAGTTCTAATTCTTTATAGGTGAGTACATGTGTTGGGTCAGGCATGTATTTCCTCAACAGAGATATGTGGAACACATTGTGAACTTTGGAGAGACTTGGCGGCATTGTCAATCGGTAAGCTACAACCCCAATTCGTTCTAGAATTTCGAAAGGTCCGATGTACCTGGGACTCAATTTACCTTTCTTACCAAAACGTATGACTCCCTTCCACGGAGATACCTTCAGAAAAACATGATCACCGACTTGAAATTCCAAATCCTTCCTTCGATTATCGGCATAGCTCTTCTGCCTACTTTGAGCTGCTCTGATGTGATTTTGGATTACCTTCACCTTTTCCATCATTTCCTCCACCAGTTCTGGACCTACAAGTTTTCTTTCACTGACGTCATCCCAACAGGTTGGTGTACGACATCTCTTTTCATATAACGCTTCATACGGTGCCATCTGAATACTCGAATGGAAGCTATTGTTATAGGAAAATTCAACCAGTGGTAAATATTGATCCCACATACCCCTAAAGTCAAGTGAGCAAGATCTCAACATGTCTTCTAGGGTTTGAATAGTCCGTTCTGATTGTCCATCTGTCTAAGGGTGGTAAGCAGTGCTCAAATGAAGTTCAGTATCCAGAGATTTCTGAAGACTTTTCCAAAATCTTGAAGTAAAATGGGGATCACGATCAGAAACAATCGATAGGGGTACTCCATGAAGTCTCACAACTTCATTAATGTATAGTCTTGCTAGACGTTCCAGGGGTAGATCTTCTCTTATAGCAAGAAAATGTGCTGACTTGGTAAGACGATCAACAATATCCCATATTGCATCGTTCCTTCTAGGAGTCTTTGGTAGCCCCATGACAAAGTCCATCGTAATATTGTCCCATTTCCACTCCGGTATGGGAAGAGGTTGCATGACTCCTCCAGGCTGTTGCCTACCAGCTTTCACTTTTTGACAAACCATACATCTTGACACAAAATCAGCAATCTCCCTCTTCATGTTGTCCCACCAAAAATGTTCCTTCAAATCTCTATACATTTTGGTGCTCCCATGGTGTATAGAGAAATTGCAACTATGAGCATCATCCAGCAATTCCCTTTTTAGATCAGGTATATCGGGAACACAAAGTCTCTTCCCGAATTTCAAAATTCCATCTTCAGACACAAAGTCTCTCAATCTCCCATCATTCACAGCTTTAATCTTCTTTTGGATTTCTTCATCATCGGTCTGAGAACTCTTAATCCTTTCTATTAAAGATGGTTTGGAAACCATTTGAAAAAGAAATGATGTTTCGCCTTCCCTGGTTATTCCCATGTCCATCTTCACTAGATCCATGAAAATTGGATCCCTTTCAATTCTCATATTGTTCAAAACACCATGGTCTTTTCTGCTCAAAGCATCTGCCACCTTGTTTGCTTTCCCCGGGTGGTAGTGTATCATGCAATCATAATGCTTGAGTAATTCAAGCCATCTCCTTTGCCTCATGTTGAGTTCTTTTTGTGAGAAAATATACTTCAAACTCTTGTGATCAGTATAAATCTCACATTTTCACCATAGAGGTAGTGCCTCCATATCTTCAAAGCAAAGATCACAGCTGCTAACTTGAGATGATGAGTAGGATAGTTTTGTTCATGAATTTTCAACTGTCGTGATGCATAGGCAATAACTCTATCATTCTGCATAAGTACACAACCAAGTCCTTTCTTCGATGCATCACTATAAATAACGAACCCATCATTCCCCGATGGTAGAGTCAATATAGGAGCATTGACTAATATTTTCTTCAGTTCTTTAAAACATTATTCAAACTCTTTTGTCCAAATAAATTTAACCCCTTTACGTGTGAGCTTTGTTAATGGGTTAGCCAATCGGGCAAAATTCTGGACGAAACGTCGATAATAACCTGCCAAACAAATAAAAATGTGTACCTCAGTTATACTCATAGGTGCTGGCCATTCTTGGATTGCCTTGGTCTTAGAAGGATCAACAGAGATTCCATCTTTAGAGACAATATGGCCAAGAAAAGAAATCTCCTGAAGCCAGAATTCACACTTGCTAAACTTCCCATATAATTCATGCCTCCTTAGAGTCTTCAAGATAATGTGCAAGTGATTTTCATGATCTTTGTAGGTTTTGGAGTATACCAATATATCATCAATAAATACCACCACAAATTCATCGAGATACTCCTTGAAAACTCTATTCATCAGATCCATGAATACAGATGGTGCATTAGTCAATCCAAATGGCATTATGGTAAACTCGTAATGCCCGTACCTGGTTCGAAATGCTGTCTTCGGAATGTATTCCTTCTTCACACACAACTGATGGTATCCAGATCGAAGGTCAATCATTGAAAAGTATTGAGCTCCATGCAGTTGGTCAAATAAATCATCAATACGAGGTAGGGGATACTTGTTCTTTATCGTTATAGCATTTATCTCCCTGTAGTCGATACATAACCTCATAGATCCATCATTCTTTTTAACAAAAAGAACAGGGGCTCCCCATGGAGAAACACTAGGGCGAATAAATCACTTATTACTCAATTCCTCTAGTTGTTTCTTTAGTTCGACTAATTCTACAGTGGCCATTCTATAAGGGGTCTTCAATATAGGCCTTGATCCAGGAATCAAATCAATAGAAAACTCAACTTCTCGTTCTGGAGGATGTCCAGGTAAATCTTCCGGAAATACATCTACAAATTCTTTCACAATAGGTACATCCTCTATTTGAACATTCCTTTCCTCACCGACAGTTATTTCATTCTCTTCCACCCCAATAATTGAATTAAGTTGAGATACTGGGGGTGGATCTAAATAAGAATTAAGTGGTGACGATTCTGCTCTAAAAATAAGGTGTTCCTTATCATTATCATCAAGAATCATAACCTCTTTCTTCTTACAATAAATCTTCGCATCATAGTCTGAAAGCCAGTCCATACCGAGGATTATATCAAACTCAATCATAGGTATGACGATGAGATCAGTAGATAAAGAAAATTTATGTTCTCTAATGGGGACTGATTCACAAAACTTTGTTGCAATGATACTTCCCTTAGGAGTTTTAACTGACAACTCCCTTATTAAATCAAATTGGAAATATCTAATTTTCTTAGCAAACTGGGAAGATATGAAGCAATGCGATGATCCAGAATCAAATAATGCATTTGCTAAACTTGAGGAAACCATTAAATTACCTGCCACCACATCTTTCGGAGCTTCTACCTCTGCAGTAGTGATAGCATAAGCCTGGCCTTGATCCCTTGGCCTTTTCTGAGGTATGTTCTCCTGACGCTTAGGACATGCATTTGCATAATGTCCCATCTCCCTGCAATTATAGCACTGAAAGTTGGTAGCTTCCTTCTTCCCCTTGCAATCACGAGCTTGGTGGCCTTTTTCACCACACTTGTAATAGACTCCCATTCCCTTCAAGAAAGTACCAGGATGTTTCTTCCCGCATTTACCACAAGATGGATATTCAACCTTTCCCTTCTTCCCCTTATTTCCATTCCCAGATTGATCAGCAGGTCTCTTCTTCTCTTGCTTTGCTTTAAAGTCATAAGACTTATAGAATTCCTTTTCGGTCTTGATAGCACATGAGACAATGTCTTCGTACGATGAAAAGGATTGTGAGACTAATGCTCGACGAAGAAATGGTTTTAAAACATCAAAGAAAAGATCAATATTACTTCTTGGGTTGCGAATATAATCTCCAGCATACCTCGCTAACCTTGTAAAGTTAGCCTCATACTTTGTGACATTCTCATCCTCCTTTTGTCTCAGACTCAGAAATTGCCTTTCCATATCTGCTCGATGGTCGCGAGGAAAGTATTTTTCTAAAAACAGATCTTTGAACTCCCTCCATTCCATATTTGATACTTCATCATCTTCCTTCATGTTTTGAATCAATGACCACCATTGATCAGCATCTCCAGTGAGGCGGTAAACTGCCATGATAACTTTTTCCCTTTCACTGCTCCCCAAAGCCTGAAATATTTTCTCTAGGGAATTTATCCACTGCTCGGCTACTAAGGGATTTGTATTCCCATTGAAAGTTGGTGGTTGTTGCCTCATGAATCGATCTAACATTGATCCTCCACACTGCGGATCAGGGTGCTCCATACGGGTAAGGTTATTATTCATAACCTGAGTAAGTTGTCCCAGTATGGTGATTAGCTGATCGGCACCATTTGCATCACCAGCCCCACTATAATTATCTTGAGTAGGAGGGAAATCCCTACATGGAGTGCGTGCATTGATACGGTTTCCATTTCATCCACTAGGCGCCATTTCTAAACAATGGCATAAACTAGATCAGTCTATGAATCAAAATACATAATCCCATACTTATAAAATACTTAACATAAATTGAACTATTTATGGATATAATCCATAATCATAAATATGTTTTCTTTGAGGAAGTATATACTCATAAACCCTTCATAATGATTTGTAAAGAAAATGAGAGTTATCCTAAGCATATCCCCCGGGAGTGTCGTAACCAAGAGTGCAGCAAGGCCCGTTGTCGTGCACCAGTTCCCGTTCGAGTCTAGCTCAAAGCGGTGTTTTTGGGTTTTACCCCTAGGTACATCTGTGCCAGAGCCGCCTCTACCTGCTCGTATCTAGACAGGGATATATTGCTCAGAAAACTCACAAAATCTCTACAATACCAAAATTCTAGGAAGTTATTCTATACTAATCCTAAAAGTTCATCTTAGGTCTACGTGCTCTAATCAGAGTTTATCTAAATCTAGTTTCCAAGGTTTGTACTAAACTTCCTCTGATACCAACTGTAACGCCCCGACCCCAGTTACCCAGTGTCGGTGCATTAATTACATAAAATTGGCATGATCACAAGAAAGATCAAATCTCGAAAGACCGATTGGTTTAGTAGCCTTGGAAACACTAGATATATTCATAAGTTTTACATTACATCATAAAATGAAAAACTACTGCAACAACATAATGTTTCCACAGTCCACACTATAATCCCCTCATAATATCCCTGCAGGTCATTCATAACTTATATCTTCACATCCTGGGAAAAATAAAACATAGAAAATGGGTGAGCTCAAATGCCCAGTAAGGATAACAATATAGCAGAACATTCAAAAATAAGCATAAACATTTAAGGCAATGAATTACTAAAACAAAAGCCTTTTAAACTTGAACTTCAACATAGTATGGCAAAAGTAAAATGAAATAATTCCATTTACTTATTCACATGGATATTCTACTAATCGAATAATCACATGCAAAAATCAATAACCACTTTCATAATGTTGGAATGCATAATGCCAGACTATCATAACCACATAGCCAAGGCCTCGTGCCAAGACTACAAATAAGATTTTGCCAAGGCCTTGTGCCAAGACACTAGTTTGTCTCATGAGACCTACCGATGCATTGAGGAGCTATAGCGGGCTCCACCCGTCACTTACTAAGTCCAATGCATTCCCATATGAAAAGGTTTAAACATAACATAAACATTCGTATTAAAACTAGCATACGAAATGTCAATAATTTCACCATAAACTATGAATGGTATAAAAATAGCACATCCACAGTCAAACATATCACAAAACCTTCAATACAATATAGACGTTTTGTATCATAATAAATCAACTTCAAATAAGCGTAAAATCCGTCAAAGGATGTTGACATAGATGAAATCAAATCACTTTTTAGAGAAATATCTCTTTCTATTTTTGAAATCATTTAAGAGCCATATAAAATAAAACATTTTCTTGAAAATATTCTTATAAGATTTTAAGGGAAGCTTTGACGATTTTATAACGGCAGAAAATAACCGCACCCGCCGTATAAGTTAAAAAACATTCTTATCTTAATTCTGTCGAAAAGGTTAAAAAGGACCTTGTTTTGAAAACGACAGAAAGATTCCTTTATAAACCTCTTATAAAAAGTCAAACAAGGGTATAAATGACTTTAACCCATATTCTTGTAAATAATAAATATGTTTTGAAATACATTTTGAAGAAAACATGGATGTGGATGATAAAGGGATCCCAGTAGATTATTACGTATAAACTACCTCGGATAATGAAGAGATTGTGAAATAACCCTTACCTTGTACTTTTCCTTGGTTGGGGTAGGTTAACCTCCTGTATAATGGTGAAATAATTGTTATTAAATTATACAATAATAATATATATTAATATGATATCATATATGATCTTTTAACATTGATTTGTTAATAATATCTTAGAATTATCATCGTTTCAGGTGTTAACTTACTCATTTTCTTTTATATGTTTTGTTACATAAGCCATGTTTTTTGTATCTTATTCATATCCATAATGATATCAAGTCCTTAAACATCATTTCTAAATCATCAAATGATAATTATACATTAATGGATACGATGGAGAATGAATCTCATCACGTTCGTGGAGACGGTAGTCCGTACGTACGCACGAACGCTACTTCCATTTAATTTTTATTTTAAAAGAATCGAATCCAAATGATACATAGGTATATTACTATTCCAGTATAATATAATATTTTATATATGTTACTTAAGTTCATTAACACCATCCTTTATACGTTCCATGTGTGGTATGAACGAGTCATATCATTTTAAGGGGGCGGTAGTCCGCATTTCCTCAAATGAAATTATCGTATGTATATACAACATGAAACGAATAATGGTATGAAATAAAATGGAATTACAGAATCTTATATATAAAATATATATCATTAATATCATATTTAATTACAGTGCCACCATAATGGCCACCATGAGAGGCGGTAAGATGTATTTGAACAATCATCGTTTCGTGAGGCGTTAGTTTTCCATCCACAGAAAAATTATGTTCATCATCCATTAGATGGAGTTGTGTGTATGTGTAGTTTGAATCCTTCTTATAACAACATCCTAGTATATTGTGTATACTGGTGTTGTTACAAAAGAAAGGAAATAAAAAGAGTTTGGGGGTTGGAGAAGCAAAATAAATGAAAATAATTTAAGAGAAATCGTTACCTTTAATTTAGGTAACTCACTTTGTTTGGAACCAAAGGACTTCTTGAAATGCTTTCTGCCTAAGGGGAAGCTTCAAGGAGGAGGAGAGGGATGTGGGGAGCTTATTTGGGCAGGGTTTGGACGAGCCAAGTGGCTTGAGAGGTGTGAGGAATGAGTAGAAGTGGTCTCCTTTTATAAGGGAGAGGAGGGGCTCTTTAGGAAAGAGTGAAAGTATTACTTTATAATATAATTATATTCGGTTTATAATGGTCCAAAAATAATTGAGGTCGAAGATAAGATGACTCGTATTCTAAATAACATCAACCAATAAAAATTGGACAGGTTTTAGATAATATTTTTATCATTATAATCTTATTTATTTAAATTATTTATTAATGAGGTAAACATTGCATCATTACTGTGTCATTAATAATTTAAATTATTTGATGTCTAAAAATTATAAATAAAATATCATTATGTAGGAAATCTTTTTAGATTTTTAATGGATATTTATAATCGAAAATCCAACATGTATAACCCTATGTAAAAATTGTTCTTCTAAAAGATGTAATCTTATGCCATTTTTATTTTTATTTTAACTTTATTAATATAATGTGTCCCTACCACATACAAGTGGCTCCAAGGGGTCCCCAAATCGACCCAAGGATGCCCATGGTCGGGTATGTGTCCACCAATAAGGTTAGGACACGTTTTAGGGCAATTTTGTATTATTATAATATTATTTGTTTAACCCTTATTTACCGGATTTACCCTTTAACCATGGTAAATAAAATATTTACCGCAGCAATTATTCAAAATGTGTAAAAATAAAAGTTACCTATTTACATAATTTGGACATCCTGATTCCAAATATGTAATCCATTTTCCTAAATTCAAAACACAGAAGTGGCAGAAATTAATTTAAAATTAATTCCCGCTGTCAAAACAAAAAGCGTGTTTTTAAGAGATAATAACTATCAAAAGATTGACACTTGTTTATGTTCTGTTTAATTGTAAAATTATGTCCAATGACCAACATTATATTAAATGGTAAAAATATATTCTAAATATACTTTAAAACTACTAAAATTCATAATTTATCATTATTAAATATTTTGATTAAAAAAGTTGTTTTTAATTAAAATTTAGTAATTTTCACTATTCATCAATATATAAAAGTTATCCGAAAAGTACCAAAATTTCACCCTAGGATAATTTCGATATTCCGAATCCAAAAATGAAGTCCATTTTGAAATATAAAATATATATGATTTCAAAAAGTAGGTATTACTATTCACAATGGCTAGTTTAATTAGTTGTGGTGTGTGTTAGAACTCGAGGTTGCGTACAACACACGCTATCGCATTATTCGAAGGGAAACGTACCATGGAAGCTTGGGGTGTTACAGCTGTGGGAGTGAAATTGGATACTTCTACTGTCCAATCAAAATAATCAAATATTTCAACATATAATATCATACCAATATGAATTTAAATTGAATCTGTTTCACTTGTTCATACTAATACAATATATAAAAAGGTTATTTTTTAATACAAATCATTTACGAATTTTTTCAAAAAATAAAATAAAATAAAACCAAACTAGGTGAATTTTATTGGAACTCCATCTCCATTTTCATGTAGTGCCCTTGAAATGGCCAATGAAATTTTATCTATCCATTAAGTGGAGGATGAGGCACTGATGGAACATAAAATTCATCCTTTATCTCCCTGTGGGTATTTTGAGCTTCAGAACATTATGGATGTAGAGACGAATACATTGGATATTCAAAATAAAATAGCTTCCCCCCTGCTCAACAATTCCAATGTGGTAGGTTTGGAGCCAATAAACATGTTGTGTGGAAGGTGGTTTTTGAAAGAATGAATTTCTAAAACCAATTGTATCATTTATTTATTATATTAGACAGCATTATCATGCATTGGGAAAAAATTCCAATTTTCTTTCCCCACCTCTATAGTATACCTAATGAAAATATAGCAGTATTGTTTTCACAAAGTAGCTCGTTATTCATCCAAATTACTAATGTGTCCAAGATATTGTGAGTAGTGATTATTCTATCCAACGATGAAAATTTCTGGGCCATCTAATTTTTTAAATGGGATGCTTGGTATTCTATAGAAATTTAAAATGCCTTTTTTTCATTCTCCCACTGAAACTCATTCCAAATGAGAGTAAAAATTATCAAATGTTTACATTTTATTCCACATGTGTTCTAGAGATGTTCTATAGTGTGGCCTACATTACATTAATTCCATCATGGTATCTCTAATTACCATGCACCTACAATGTATACATATAAAATAAAATTTATGTTTTTAAATGTGATATGAGTTAACTAATTGAACCAAATTTGATGTGATATTTGTTATTGTATTATTAATTGACAGTTGATGATTAGCATAACATAGTGGCATGAGAGGGGAAATTAATTGATAATCACTATGAGATCACACCCCTACACAAAAAACATTCACACACTAGGTAAAATCCATATTTTAATTAATGATAAATAAACACATTCATTTAATCATAATGATTTTATATTCAAAGTAAATTCAATAAATGATGGAATTATTATCCAAAGAAAAATAAAATAATCAAATTAATTCCATTATTCATTGAAATGAGTTTCTCATATATGTTATTAGAAATAATTCAGTGATATATATTATAATAGTAATAGATGGGAATTAACAAGTCCAACATGTTAATAAATCCCCACGTGTGGTTGGAAGGCCATTCAATGATATTAATTCGACTTTATATCTAGTAAATATAGGTTATTTTAAAATTTTACATTTTAATGAATATTTTTTATACAGAACATATACTATATCATTTTCAATAAAATTTCATGACCAAATAAACTAAATATTATCATAATTCAAACCTTCATCTCATGCCATTGATATCCAAATATTTTATAAATTTCATCACCCATTTCATTTTATATTTTCCTTTTTTTGTTTAGGTTTTTTTAATTAAACTTTTTAAGGATTGAAATAGTAAGGGAACTAGTATTCAAATATAAGAAAGTATGGTCCAATAATAAAACTAAAATGATAAGGAATTAATCTCTGGAAAATAATTTTGGATATATGAGAAACACCAAAATAACATATATTTATCATCATTTAAGAATGAAATATGCTCACTTCATGGTTGAGTAAAATGATATGTGGAGATGTTAAATGACATAATAACCACATAATAACTCAAAAAAACTATTAAAATATATTAATGGATTTCTAAATATCAATTCCTTAATATCTTTGAGACAAAAAATTCTACTAAAAATCGCATCCTCAATAATAACTATATTATCAAAATCACATGACACTAGTTAGAAAAATGTTCTGTAAACATAAAAACTATAATAAATTTTGACATTTATCATTTCTTGATAATGATTTATATGATCAAATGGTTTTTAAATTTGATTATTTTGATATGAAAGTGATAATATTAATGAGAGATAAGGGAAATTAAAAAAATACAATAATACATGTGAAAAAAGAGAAAAATGTAGAATTACGATGAAGATAATTGTTATCCCAGGAATGTATCCTCCTCTCCCAAACACCTAGAGTGTGTAGTGTCCCCACTATACTTAAATAGAATTCTTTTAATAAGGATAAATCAGTGTGGGTTTCCCAAGTGTATAATGTCCTCATTAGAATCGATGACATAATGATAGTTATTTGTATCTCTATAATAGAAACACATTAATGAGTGTCAAAACCTAATGTCAATATGGAACTCACTATTAGGAAAAAAATCCGAAGGAATTAGTCACTAAATGTGTTCTAGATCTAATGGCTATCCAAAATGTATATATTAGATAAATGATTCAAGATATCATATCGGTTTTTATTGAAATTAGGATGAATGCAAGTCACTTCCAAATTATTTTATAGTGTTATCATACTATGTAAAATCTTATTGGGCTCAATAAATTTACTCATATTGAATAATGTAACATATGATAATACTAAGGTATGTTTCAAAGTAAAATTATTAAAGGATACTAACAATGTGGTCATCAACCATGTGGTTTTTTTAATTTTTATCTTTAATTCGATGATTAAATTCATGATGTAGAGGAATCATCTATATGGGGTGGGGATTAGAATCATGTTATTAATGAGAAAATAGAGGTAATAATGGATAGAAACCACAATGAATCTTAACCTATGAAGATATAAACAAAATATGTCCTTGGAAGACATAACTAAATTTGTATCAATGGTCGTATAGTTTTCCAGGTAATTGTAAATTGTATATAAGGTATAAAAAATGAAATCATGATCCCTATCAATCCTTTTTAATAAAACTAACCCAAAATTATTGTTATAGGAATCATATATATGTTCAAAGTGGATATTTAACTAATGTTCTTGGATGGTGGTAGTCGATATGAGGCAAATTTTTATAGAATTAAATATTTCCTTATATTTTTACGAAAAACAAACACTGAAACTATTTTGTAATAATCAAGACCAGATAAATGAGATCATAAAATAGAAATTAATGAATCTATGGTAAAAACCAATTTGGCCCATGAAAGATCACACCTTATGAACACATATTAAAAATCAAAGGGATGAAATTATTTCATATCTAGATTTATCAACTGATTTTCATTAATTGGAATAACATTCCAATTCACTATCCCCCACTAAATTATGAAATAAAATTCTTTATAAATTAGTAAGATATATTTTGAAATGGAATGAAAATGGAAAGAACATAGGTTTGATAAAAAAATATTATAATATGTTCTGTAAACTATAAAATCATCTGTAAGAACTTTCATATAATTATCATGGTACTAATATTATATACTCAATATATAATTTTAAAAATTACCAAAAAATTATAGAGAGTAAATTTAATCCTCATATAAGAAAATGTAAAGAGTGGTTAGGTAAATGTTCTCATTTAAATATCCTCAGCAATATATATATATAAATAATATTAATTTTTTCAATAAATTATTTATTTTACTTATAAGATAATAATTCATTAATATTTCCATTGAAAGGTGGAGTAATTCGGTCCATCCATGTTGATTGATTTATTAAATTATATTCAATACAGTCTTAGCGATAATTTTTCACAACGGATAGTACAAATTCATTCCTTCAATTTGACACTCCCATTAATCTAATTTTCATAATTACAATTTGTACTAGAATAACCCATTTAATCTTAAATATATGAGTGAATATCCCAACAATGAGTAATTTAATAAAATTCAATTTAACTACTTCATAAATAGTGGGATTTGATTGGTGTTGATCAGGGCTTATGAGATTTTCCACATATAATAATATTATACAATGAATTAAAATATGTGTCCTAATCCTTGTAAAATAGAGAAATTTACATCCTAATACCTTTATACACTTTTTAAAAAGGTCTAATAGTTTTTTTTCATGCAGTGATGAGAGTTTGATGGAAAAAATAATGTCTAATTGGTTAATACCTTCAATATAGTCAAATTTTAAATTATATTAATGTTTTCTTAATTCCAATTCCAATATTTTTAGGAATATGATAATGTATTTAGAAAAAGATAGGTGCATTATCTAATCCAATAAGTCAATGGTAACAACCTAAGATAATGATTAATCATCTATATGATGAATATTATTATTAATAGTCATATGATTCTAAGATCATAAGAAATAATCAACAAAAGAACATGCATGATATTTTTATGAATATTTAAAAAATTAAACACAAGAATCATTAAATATAATTTATATCAATGAATAAAAATCTGAAATAAGATTATGGGAAAGAAAATAGATTACATTTTTTAAAGTGAGTAAATTAATTTAATAAACTGAAAGAGATGAGTGATATTCTGATGTAAAATTTCTTTCATCAATGATATTTAAGTGGACCATGTCATGAGAAAGCTCATAGATAATATATGATATTTTAAATTATTTATTGTTTTTTTGGTTTCCATTAAATATCCACCAAATATAATTTTGGAGTTTACATTTATCCTATCATCATTCATTTTATTAACATAAAAATAAAAATAAAAAAAATTTAACCCTAAAACAAATATCCTTTAATACAGTAATGGGATATGTGGTACACAATTTTTCTAGTTTATTTACTACTAATTTGGGATTTATTTTTGCAACCTTTAATAAAGAAAAAATATATTGGGGACTAACATTTATTTATGTACCAAAATATGGTATAACATCATAAAATAAAAAATCACCTATGGTGTATAGAATTTCAAATGTTATAGGATAATTGTATTTATAGGATTGTGATAAATCTATTAACAAATAGGCATTACCTCCAAGATAACCATTTCATAACCTCAAATTATCCTTTATTATGTTGAAATCCAGTTGAAATTTTCTATATCAGGGAATTTTATTCATGTAATAAATCATGTATATGTTAATATAAACATTTTTTAATGATTCAAATATATATTTATGAAATTTTGATTCTTTTAATCTCTTTTATTGGGTGGACCTTTGGGGAAATAAAAGTGTATTGGTTAGGATGGTGGTTTTATTCACGGAGATAACTCTAACTAAGGAATCATCTAATTTTTATGTTGAGTTTCACTCTGATGGTTTATAACACAAAAATTTCCCTTGATTATAAGGTTGACTAGTGGATAATAATGCTCTTTATTGGTCTCTATAATTTTTTTTCAACCACTTATTTAACATGTTGATCAAAATGGGTTTTAGGTCTTATATGGATACTATGGAGTTTATTAGAAATAAATATAATTTTAAGCCATTTTTATCACAATGTAATAAATTATGGGATCATTTTTATTAGTGGTTTGTTGGAAAATATATTTTAGTAATTAAGGAATATCGAGTGATCGTTAGGATTGACTACCATACCCCTTACAGTTCTAAGACAGTTTAGTTTGGTTATAATTCCCCATTTCTAAAATTCATGGTTTTATTTCTACCTAGAGTTGGATGGATAGTATTATTATTACCTAATCGTCTAGTTATAGGTGAGTCATAAAAGGATTTTCTCGCAACTCATAGAATATTCCCATAGTTGAGTGAATTGGTCAAAATTGTGGGTTTCTGTGTCATAGATACCATAATGAATTAGAGGGGGAGGTTGTCACTTTTTTGGGAAAGGTGAAGTTATCAATATATGGTACTTACCTCTTCATTTATTGAGTCCAAAATCCTATAATATATTAAATATTTCATATTAGGTAAAATTATAATGGGTATAAATGAATTTGAACAATATTAATGTATATTTTGTTTAATGTTCTTGGGGATATTCATTAAATAAATTGGGGGATTTCTAAAAGTAATGCAACTTTTATTTTGATTTATCATGTTACTATTTATTGAAATCAAACAATCATAGATGTATTTTATTTACAGTTGAACACTTATTTGGTTGTGTGGAAAATTTTAGAAAAACATTCTTACTATTCATGAATTACTTCCCCATAAGATGTCCTTACACCACAAATTTTATTCCTTATTTTTTCAGATCTAGAGGATATGAATTATTTAACAACATAATGGATTGTTATGTCTTCTTAACCTCTAAATTAGGAGTTAACATAGTAAAACCAATCCTTTTCAGTTCCCTTGAATGAAAATAGACAACACGTAAGGTTTCCATACTGATTATCCACATTATTGGATTTTAACATTGAACAAACTGTGTGAAATTTTATAAAATTATAATATGAGAATTATGATGAAAGTTCATTAAATCATTATAATAATTGAATTTGATCATATTTTAGTTCAATTTTTTGGGCCTTTCCTCGTACATGAATATATATCGGTTGGATATAGACATCATCTTAATTGATTCATTTTAGTGATTGATAAATTTTTCAATCTTATAAACATTAAGTTTAATTTTTTTCTAGTAGTTGAGTGGTCTATAAGAGTCTCAATGTTTTGTGTATCCTCATTTAAGGGATTATACAATGATGTTGGGTAATACTGGTGTATAGGAATTTTCGGATTAGGTTTGATAGGAGGTTAAAATCATACTTATAAAATTTCATGATTATATTCAAAAAAGAAAAATATTATAGAAAACCAGTTATACACACAATGAATGAGAGAAGTTAAAAACAATATTTACAAAAATATGTTATTATAAAAAATGAACAATAAAACCCATATCACTCCCAAAAAACAACTCAAATATTTGAACGGGTTGTCTTGAAATATAAAATTAATTATGATTTAAAATTTTTTATATCACAGGAAACACCCTAGGTTGTTTACTAATGAGTTTTAGTATTTGTAGTTTGTATTTAAAATAATTTTTGAAAAAAATTGGAATCATTGATTTTTAATAGATGATTCAAAATAAAAAACTAAATTTCATGTGTATAAAAGATCACTAAAAGCGGTTTGGATTTTTAGAAATATGTGAGAATGAATTAATTTCATGTTAACTAAACATCTTGTATAAGAAATTGAAATGAATATTACACATGGTAAAATAGAATCTCATGGGTGAGGGAAATCAAGATCTTAATTCCCCTAAATCCATTTATAAAACAATAAATGACCATTGAAAAACACCACATTGTAAATGTTTGTACACAATTCATAACGTTATGGAATGGAAATCATAATTTATTCACAATATATGTGATTGAAAATTTTACATTTATTCTACAGTCGAATCAAACCATGTTCTGACATGAAATCTCAAACATAAGAGTATTATAATTAATGATGTTTCATGTGATAATAGAAAAATAATTAATTCAATGGGTATTTATTTTTATATAATTCCTAAATTAAATGATTCAAAGAAAAATGACATCATACTAATAGAATAAAATATTTTGTAACTCCATCTCCACTTTATTATAGGTACTTCAAAATGACTAACAAATGTTTAACTCTATATCATCAGGAGGAGGAGGCTCTTAGAGAAATCTTCAATCATTCATGATAACACTATGAGAATATGTTCCCATAAAAACATATATAATGAAGATATAAATCATTTGGGTCTCCAAATGGAATATTTCCCCCTTGTTTGAAATTGGAATTGGTGTCCCAAACATGATTATTTATATACAATATTGAATTTGGTATTGGGAAACCAAAATTTCAAAACAAAATCAATGATTTTTTACCACATATCACCATATATATATTTTTTGTTTTTGTACATTTCATATGTTATACACATTCTCTTAAATATTGAAAAAGAATATATAAAACCATTATGAGGACTATAACCTATGATATATCTAAATTTCATAAGTGAAATTAGGGGTTAGAAACAAAATGATTCCCTATAACAATGGATCATTTTTGGAATTTAATTTAAGAATTGAGCTCCTGGTCTTCTGGATAATCTTATCTTATTGGGTTTTTAATTTACAAACCATATTTAAGGCCAATTGGATTAATGTATTAGTTGCATAATGAATCTTAGTTCAAATGAGAGCATGGTATCTTGTGTAGTATGGAAATATTTTATTGAATTCCAACATGGGATCTCCAAATAACCTCCACATACAATTAAAACATCAAAACAAGAAAAATTTCAAATTTTGAAAATTATAAAAAATTTACTAATTTGATCTAATGTGACAAATTATTTTATTATTTTAGTTTTTATATTACAATAGAAAATTAGTTTAATGGAGTGGTGTAAGGGTGAAATTGAATAGTGAATTAGTGCATGATCACTCCCATATATTTAACTTTTGAACTCCAATGAAAATCAAAACATTAGAAAATGATACCTACATATATTTCCCTATTCAAAATGTTTTAACATTCAGATTTGATTCATTTTGTTATAGCATTGGGATAATAAAAATAATCACAGTAAATAATTAATCACAAAAATCTTGGGAATTAGTGTCTTATATATTGTATTAGAACTTAATTCCAGGAGATATATGATAATATTCTAAATAAGAAATTCACAATTCATGAAAACCCCTAAATCTGTATTTTTGTGTGTGATACACATTTTATAAATATATGATCACATTATATCATATAAAAATATTTTATTTTAAAATTTTATATTTAAATGAGTATTTCCACTAAACCTGCATTACATCATCTGAAATAAAATTTAAAGACCCACTAAATTATGAATTTTTGGAATAAGTATCTTCATATCACAACCC
Organism: Viscum album; assembly: GCA_963277665.1. Lineage (NCBI taxonomy): Eukaryota > Viridiplantae > Streptophyta > Magnoliopsida > Santalales > Viscaceae > Viscum > Viscum album. The sequence goes on along the minus strand of OY728138.1, from coordinate 629,631,559 downwards.
AGATATCCATATTTGATTTAAATTTTATCCATCCAGTAATTAATTATTTATATTTTTTATTATTTTTTTATTTTATGGTGTACAATATTCAGATAATTGGTATATAAATATAGTTAAATCTGGCATAGTAATGATACAGATCATATAGGGAATGAATGTACGCTAGATTATTTTTTTTTAATGTAAGAAAAAGAAACATAAATTATGTTTGAAATAAATTAAGTGAGAAATATTATCACATCATGGTTGAGTAAAATCATTTTTATTGAAGTTAAATTTCATAAATACCATTTAAAAATCTAACATATTGTAATAATATCCCAATGTTTTTATAAATATTAAAATCATATATATCATTGAAAAGAATAAAAAAAATATTTAAAATATCCAAAAAAGTTAATTCTATGCTCAAACTCACATTCCATTAGTAATGTTTTTCCTATAAATGTTAAAAATACATGAAATTATTAAATTTATCATTCATTCTAAATAATCTCTTAGATAAAATTTTATTTAAAAAATATTATTCTATTAAAAAAGTGAAAAAATGAATAAGATATATTGAAAGTAATAAATTCCATGAAATAAGTGATAAAATGAAAAAATTGACAAAATTATGAATATTATAAATAAACTAGGAGTGTATAAACCTCTATATATAGAGTGTGTGATTATATCACTATAATAAAATATAATGAGGGAGGTATTGATAACACTAGTTGGGTGTTACTAGTTACATTATTAATGATGTTTGTGTTCCTCTAGTGGGGAATCTAGAATGGTTTTCTGAATGTTTTTTATCCACCTCTTATTGAGAATGAATGATTTTTTCTCTATATTGATAATGAACAACACCAAATGTATAATAATACATAATAGTTTATGTCCCAAACAAAGAGAAACTACAGTTAACTTGGATAAGTATCAGTGTTTCATTGAAATGAATGAGCTAGTCCTGAAAGTTTAATTTACGATGTAGAACAGGTAGATAATTGGAATCCTTGGTTTTCTTCTTATATATACATGAGTTATCATATATATATCTATAAATTTTCTTCATCATCTCAATATTTCACTTTCTCTCGTCGACATCACACAATAGAACATAATTTCATATTAATGGAACCATAGATTTTGTGATCACTCTTAATCGATAAGTGACAATTTTTTTTGAAAACTAACTATCAAGGTGACATGAAATTGAGAGTTTTGAAGGCACTATATCAAGACAACAATAATCCATCCATTATAAGACACCCAAATTTTTTTTGGGTTGAGATGAGTTTTTATAAGTTTTTGTTACATATATATTTGACATAAAAACTAAATTTTTATGATGAGAGGAGGGAATTATTGATGTGATTTTGGAATTTATTTTCTGAAAAATTAGGATTGGAAGTGTGAGGATGGGAGGGTAGGGAGTTCCCTTTTAAAAGTGTGGTAAGTGGCACACTTGTATATTTTTAAAAGATAATGGTGTATGCACAACTTTTACATGCAAAAAGGATATGGAATGAACCATTCATGATACATTAAAATATAATTTAAAATTGTTTACATCTAATTTGTGATTTAAAATTTAATAGGCCATTTTCCCTATATCTTGTATGTTTAACCCTCGGTCAACCAATTTTCACCATATCTATGAGAAATAAATTTTTAAAATTTTTAAATATTATTTGTTATCAAACATTAATTTTACATTATTAGATAATATAATTAATTCGGATTCTAAATATGTAATTCATTTTAGCAAATTAATGTCACTAATATTTTAAAACATAATATAAAATAATACCAACATATTTGATAAATAATTAGTTTTCAAGAAAAGTATTTTTCAAGAAAAATATAATTTTACATTAACAATATGTATAATTATTATAAAAATAATTTTATGAATATAAATTAATTTTATTAACATCGAATATATTAATTTAATTACCAAAAATTATAAAGAATTCTTATAAATATTAGTTAATTGGGATAAAAATTATCTACCTAAAAACAATTTTCAGAAAAAACCTATATTTTAAACGCAAAAAATAAATATACAGTAAAATTTTACATAATGTATATTTGGGATTAATTAAGATAATTTAATAATACTAAACGATAATTATGATAATTTAAAACATAGTTGTGAATTTAAATTACGTAATATATTTAAAATATGGGCCAATTTTACTATAATTCTTAATTATCACAATCTACAGAAAAATCATTATTTTTCAAAATATATAAATATTCTAAAATAAGTTAAATGTTATATGATAATTTAAAAAATTTTGTTCATCCTAAACAATTATTTTTCTAAAAATAATGTGAATTTATTATAATATTTTTTCCATAAAAATAATGAAAAATAATTTTTGATGAAAAAATAGTTTTCCTGAATACAATTACTTCATTGAAAATTCAGTTTTATTTAATAAATATTAATAAATGAATTTATATTTTGTAATAAATTTCTACAGACATTTTCATAATATTTTTATTATTATTCATTCCCTCATGTTTAAAAACTAATTTATAATGATCATATTTAAAATAATATTATTTCATTATTTATCGAAGGAAGACGTTGTGTGTCATGCATAATATCAAAAAAATAGTTATTGAATGAAACAAAAGATAAATTAGATTTTGTTTATAATTCAATATGTTGATAATTTCAAAATAATTTTATGAAACATATTTTATGAAATATTGGGAATTTAAATTATACACCCTTAAAATGAATTTCCCCCTTAAAATTTGTCTTGGTGATTATGAGATAAGAAATTTAAAATTATATCATAGAAACCAACTATGTGAAAATGAATAACAAAACTTTCCTTATAAATGAACTGTTTGAAACATAATGGTAACTTGATGTAACACGTAACTGAGTTTTCACATAGGTAGAACATTGGTGGGATGTTAAAATATAGATTTAGAAGAGAAATATAACTATTAAGTACTGATAAAAAGTGATAGATAACATGTTCATGAGAAACTTGACCACTACGAATACAAAAACCCATTATAGGTTTAAAGCCATTTGATCCATAAAAAAATTAATTTAATAGGAAAACCGTTTTTAGAGATCATTTTCATAATGTTTAGATAATTCTTAATAATAATATATAAAACATGGGAAAATATACTTACTTGATTTATATCAATTTATTAATCACATTCCCATCATTTTTAAGATACTCAATCATTTTCCACATCATTTATTACTCAAAAAAATAACGAAGAATTTTCTAACATGAAGGACGAATGGATAAGAAAATCTATAAAATATTGATAATTTATTCATTATCTCTCATTTAATCATAAAAACCAAAATTTTATTGTAATTTTATCCAAAATGTATAAATATCTATATAATAAAACAACACATATATCTCTATTAACATATTTGGTTTCAATATAGACCATTCTATAAACGGTTAACCATTAATCCATTCCAAAATGTAAAAAATGTATGAAGAAGTTCACAAATCATCTGAGCCATGAAGTTCACTCTCGGCGGCGAAGCATGAGGTGATGGCCGCCTAACCCTAATGGGGTCGGCGGTTCTCCCCCCTCCGCTGCAAGCCGGAGGGGGGAGGGGTGAGAAGTTGGTCCCGAGGCGGAATTGTTTCACCCAATTTTCTGACCCTGATACGTACCCTCCGTTCCCTGAGATTCAGATTGACCAAAAGGTTCATGGCTTACAGAACGGTGACCCCGTGGTCCCTCTTTCGGGTCGGGAGATCTCGGAAGCTGAGACTCTCCTCGACTTAACCTTGGTTGCGCGATTCGTGAAGTTTCGACCTTCGGTGGACGATTTCGACAGGTTCGTTGCCAAATCTTGGGGACTTCAGTTGCAGCCAGTTGGTGGTCTGCTGGATAAACGGAGTTTGATGGTCTGTTTCTCTACATTGGAGGACTTGGTTCGTGCGCTATCGCTTTCTCCCAGGAAGTGCGGCAGGTATGAATTTCATTTATGCAGATGGTCTTACGATTTTCATATGAACCGTGACTCCCCTCTTGTTCCAGTCTGGGTTAGTTTTCCCCTACTTCCACTTTCCTTTCAAAATCCTGCGATCTTGCGTGTGTTGGGAAACATGGTTGGGCGATTTCTGTGTATTGATTTTCGTATAGCATCGGTTAGCCACCCGATTAACCCAAGAATGTGCGTGGCGGTTGACACCTCTAGGGCGCTGGTGGAGACGATATGGATTGAGGCTGCAGAGGAGGTCCGATGAAAGCAGCTGGTGATCATCGATCATTGGAAAGAATATTGTTCGGTTTGCCATAAACTGGGTCACACCGTGTCTTGCTTCCGACACAATGGTCTACAGAAAGTTGATGCTGTGAAGGCTGGAGGTATTTCGAAAGGGGATAACGAACCAAAAGGAAATGGGTTCAGTGTCGCTGAACACACTGCTCCTACTGCAAAACAGGGTGAAAACCCCTTAGTGTCTAGTGTGTTTAGCAGGCTCAAGGAGGATCTCAGGGCTAATTTCTTGGAGTCTAATGTTGTTAGGGAGGTAGAGACCTCGTTGTAGACTCAAGAAAATGCTAACAGTGGTGGACATCAATTCATGGGATGTGGTCTCAACCTTCCAACAAACCCAGATGATGCGGAGCAGCCCCTTCAGAGCAGCACTGAATTGGTCAGTGCTGATCCATGCTCCTTTAACCGGTCCCTTTCTCTAAAGGGGGAGGAGAATAAAGAATGTAATGCAGGGGGAAAGGATGGGAAGTCTGCTGCCTCCTTAGGCAGCCATCCTTCAGGGGGTTCGGGTTCTGAAATGCTGCCGGGGGTGATTTATTCTATCCAGCTCCTTTTCATCTTGAGCAATAGGTTTGAAGGATTGGAATAAGTGGATCCGAGTGTGGAACCATCTGCCTCGACTGAGGAAGGTAAAGACTACAACGAGAGTTTTGATGGACTCGCTCTGGGAGGACAATACAAGGGCCATGTTCACCCAGAGTGTTCTCTCAGTGGAGGGATGACAGAATTTGATGAGTTCAGTAGGAGGTTTTCTTATGAGGAGCCTAATTCAAGAAATAAAAGGAGTAAGAGGAGAAGGAGGTATAGATAGGATTATTCCTCATTGCCTCCCCCTTTGAGGACCCGGTCAGCTAGGAAGCTGACAGTTGAGGAAATGGACCAGAAGTTCAGGTTCCCAATAAAATCATGTGAACAACCTGAAACTTCCTCGGACTTCATTCTATGTTCGGATGATGTAGTGATAGAACATGTGTTATTTCGTAATGCATCAGAGGAGGAGGCAGCCAAAATGATGGGTTGGAACCTTGAAGTGGACCTTAATGAGGAACAGTATTTGTGGGTTGACAAACAGGATACGATCCTGGTTGGAGGCTTCAACAAGGGGTTGATTAGAATTGAGGAGTACTTGCAGCTGTAGAATCAACTGACCTCTTCTTTTGAAGATATGATAAGGGGGGATCCGTTTCTAAAGGCTGCTAATCTATCCTAGAAACTTTTTAGGGATAGAAATTCTGGTAGAACTCAATTAGTTTTCTATAATTCTGTTTATGTCTTCCCTAAATAATATTTTGTTGGGTTATTATCCTTGCGGTGGGTGGAAATGGTGGAGGGCCAGATCAGCTCCGGCAGGTTAAAGTACGCTTCTCCTTCCTGGGAAGGTCATTTGGGATGTGGTTGATCAGAGGGATGGCTTGCCATCGGGAGGGACCGTGCTTGCATGGGATCACCGAGTGGTCCTTCTATGGAGATAGTGGTTGCTGCTTTTACTTGGAACAGGCTGGTTCTGGTTTTTCCTGTTGGGATATGTTTGTTGTTTGTTGGATTCACAGTTTCTCACTTTTACCTCAAAGTGTTTTTATTAATAAAAAATAATTTCCAGTCAGTATGAAGATGTTCACTATGAATCAAAAATAAACATAAAATTAAATTTATTATACATAATAATACATCTCGTAAAGTAAAAAAAATTTATGTGATTATTATTATAATACAATTTCATTAAAATGGTTTCATCATCAATAAATATAAAATATTAACGAAAAAGGAAATACATGAACAATTAATAGTTTCTACTTTCCTTATATAAAACCACATATTATTTTATAAATCTATAAGTTCTATAAACTATATCAATGTCATAATAAATACCTTTTCATCATATTACTAAATAGTTCTAGAGTCATCAACACTATAGAATTTATATTATCCATATTAATCATCAAATTATCTGAAAATTATTATATCAATATCAGGAACATACTATGTGTATTGTATCCCTCCAATATGTTATTCCATAAAATATATCCTTTCCATTAAAAATGTATTCTTGGTAATCAGTGAAATTCAAAAATATCTTATAAAATCTTTTATGAAAATCATATTTCAAAAGACCCTTTTAAATTCTGTGATACATATCATACAATTCTTTGATTATAAGACACAAACAATTAAAATATTCCACCTCATCCATAACACGAGGTAAGGGAACTTCTTAGCCCAATATTCAATCATTGGGTTAATATAATAATTTTAAATAATGAAGTTCTATGATTATGTATGAAATAAAATTTTAGGTACTATATTTTATTTGTATATTAATTATGTGTACCTATTGTGAATACAAATAATAGATCTATTTTATTTACAAAATTATCCTGGCAAGCGACTATGTCTTAATCTCAATTCATTGAGGCATGTATTGATATTATGAACATTTATTATATTATAAGGTGTATATACTACCCTTTGACATATTATATCATTAATCTACTTATTCCCATGATATTATAATATTTTCTTGTGTTATTATTTAATTATTTTTATTCAAGGCCTTCTGAAGTGTTACGAGACTCTTTCCCTAAAACAACATTTTAAGAATTTTGGAGATTTACTTTTCAATATCATTTTAATTAATGTAATTATCTTTAATATGGTTTTAATGGTTTATTTATATGGACATTAATGTTTTAAAATGATAATTCTTATAAATTCTTCAATGTGGTATGGTAAACATTGATTCAAAAATATTCTTTTTAATTGTTTTAAATGATTGTTTTAAATTTAATTGATTATGTCAATATCTTTAACTAATATCTTTTTATTTTAATGTGGAAATGTTATATTTCCTTTATAATCTTTTATGTGTTATGATTATGTTATGGTTCTTGGAAAATATTTACGTATATTGGTGGTTCTGTGATAAACCTTGGGTGGGTGAGCCCAAGAAAGATCTTAAACGAATTGAGTAGTGTGACAGAGGTAATCATTAATATTTCTCCTAAGAGATTTATGGAATATACTGTGATGAGTATTCCAAGCATAACACCCTATGTATATGTGAATTATTAAATGTATATATGTTATGTATTCTATAATTTAACTTTATGATTTTTTATTTAAATGTGATATTCATTAATCAAACGATTTCATTAGGTATGTTATGATTGAAATATACAGTTTCATTGATTTGTATGTTTTGATAGTATAATGTTTTATTTATTTATTTTATAATCCTTAGTAAGTTTTTTATGATCGTCCCATGTTTTTGTAATGTTTTTCAGAAGGTATAAGATATGGTAAGAGAATGGAATAATTCATGAAGACTCACATAATGATATGTCTTATTGTATTCTATTAAATGTTTTTAATGAAAAAATGGATACTGAGTAGAAGTGTCTACATGTAATGTACACGTAGTTATTTATATGTTGTGAAATTTTTTTCTAATTCTCTAAAAATGAAAATATACTCAATGGGAATTAGTAAAATAATTCAAGATTATATAATGTCTAATGTTGGGGCCTTATAGTTGGTATAAAAGGTTGGTTTATACTACTTTAGTTATTATTTGTTTTGTAATACACATGGTTAGTATCTGTGTCTACTCTTTATGTTAAATCCTTATTTTTTTATCATTTTCAGATCAAGGAATCTCTATTTAAAATCAATAGAGGAGGATTCAAATGACATTCCAATCCTTTCCTTATTAGTTTATTGTTATAATTATTGAAATTTCATGTTCTGAGGACTATGAAACATTTTCTAACATACAATCACTTGAAATAATAGTTTTTGAAATCAAACACCTCCACTATACCGTGATACCATTATGGATCATGTGTTTTATTTAATAAAATCCTATTTTCTTAATATTCTCATATTTTCAAGAAAGGTAAATATTATCAGGGTGTTTTCAAATATTTTACCTTATCACAATTTTTTGAAGAATATTATGATATCAAAAAATATTCTGAAGAAAGAGACCCTTGGGAAACCAATATATATTTTCTTTTAAATTATTGTCTTTCCACACATACATGTGGCTTTTTAAAAGGACAGTTGATTTAATGTTTCAACTCAAACTCAGTCAGAATGTTTCATAGAAATCAAGTTTTATCATATATTTTGAAATTATATGTCATGTATGATTATTTTACGAAACTATTTCTCAGTGAAAATTCATACGACATAATTTTTACAAGGTTTATTTGGATAAAGGAATCATATAATAGTGAATGATCTCTTAATAATTTTTGTAATGCATGGACCATCTATCTATGTTATCAATAGGAAGATGAAACCAGGTGGAAGACATGATCATGGTACGGTGTTCTTTATTTGGTAACAATGTTATTTTATGGAGGTAAAAAGTTTTCAATATATATAAGACTCTATGAATTGTGATATTGACGGAATTTTGACCTGTGGAAATAATTAGAGGCATATGACATCTATTACGGTTAAATCATGTTATGGTTATTTTTGAACAGTTTTTCTCATTTTGGGAATGTTATAAAATTATATAGTTTTTGAAAAATGAAAACATGTAGACCATCTGATAACCCGTAGCGTCGGACAAAGCTGTGGGAATCAAACCCACAACCAAAGTGCGTTTGGGATTTAGCACCTACCATGGGACTATGTGAAGTCCATGGTTAGTATATCTTATTATTTTTAGATAAAATATTGTATTGATAAAGAATAATTTGATTTGGGATCTTATGTTTCATCTAGAAGATATCCTTATTATATGAAAATGATTTGGGGATTATGTGATAATGGTTATTTTGGAAGATGTTTTCTCTTTTTGGAAACTATATGCCAAAGGTAAATAAAATACTTGTGGATTTTATTTGAGGAGTAATGGTGGAATTTAAATTTGGTAGAATCTATGTTTTCATTTTCTAAATATGGTGATTTTGGTTATTTATGGAAATGATTAACCTATCATAAAAAATATGAGATTTGTTTAATTACACTTCATTATGAGACTTCAAGAGTAGTCGATGTTATTTGGAGATAAATTATATGATTTACTATGGAATACTATGTGATCAAATCCTTCCGAATTTTGGGTTTTAGACAAAGTTTGGATTATTTTTAACGAATTTTATGGACATTTGTGTATTGATTAGTCATTGTTGTGCATTGGGTATTGATTATTCAATTTTTTAGATTAAGTTTAGTATTTTATTTTTATAAAAGATTATCATTTTTGTGGATTATATGATATTGTAAAAAACATTTTGGTTTTGTTTAATGTCTAAAGATATGGGAAATAAATGTTTCATTATTTGGGGATTATGTGATTCTCTTAAAGTTGAATCTAGTGATTAAGGTGTGATCAACTCATTTTGATTACACATTTTTTGGTGAAAATATGATTTTTGGGTAGAAACATACTAAAGGATGAAACTCTACATGAAAAGTAAGTACACTTGTTTATGTACATAGACAATATCATAAATAAATTTTGAAAAGTTATGAAATGGAACATAAAACAAAAACATTGTCTGTCTACTTTTCTGATTGGGAAACGAATGACTGTTTAACACATCACATGTTTGTAGTTTTCATGTTGTTAACTTTCTCCAGATCATGTTTTCTATCAATCTCCATCAGAACATAATTGTTAGTTTTCTCTTCTAAATAAATTTTTTCATGGAATCATGCTATGGGTTATCTAGGATGAACTTTTTAATTTTCATTATTTTTCTAAAATAATTGTTTTATTGACTCTTTTTCCGATGTAAGAATTTTAATGAAATTTCTGAGCCCAATTTTAATATTGTGAGGCCACAATTTCTCAACGGGGGGAAGGATGTAACAACCCAGATAAATAAAGAATATGAAATTTTTATATTTATTAATATTTCCGAATTAAAAATTAATTATACTATAAATTTGTTTTAATAGTCTATGGTGTACCCGATAATCCTCAATGATTATCATTGAAATCTTACGGTGCACACAACATTGAGTAATACTGAAAAATAATATAATATTATTATTATTTTAAATGTTAGTTAATTCATAGTAATTGTATTAGAAGGATTAAAAACAACTAAATAATATATTATTTCAAATTTATGTTAAATTTTTTACGTTTACCCAATAAAATATAGATGCTAACGATGTGAATGATTTCAATTTTAAGAATAATTACTCTAATAATAATTAAAAGTCTGATTTACTAAATTTTGCTAGAAAACCCTTTTTAAATCTTGTTTTCTTCACTTTTATTTGTTATATTAGAAAAAATATAATTATTATTTATAATGGAGACATCAAAATTTACTTTTGAGGAAATTTTTGTATATTTCTGATAAAGTTCAATTTTATTGAATAGTGAAAAATACTAAATTTAAATAAAAATCTATCATTTAATTTAATTTTTTATAAGGATGGATTATCTTTTTAATTGTTTTTAAAGTATGATTAGATTATATTTATACCATTTAATCAATTTTCGGTCATTGTATGTAATTTCTCTTTGAAATTAAAAAAACAACTGTCAATATTTCGGTAGTTATTATTTTTTTTAAACACACATTTTTATTTTGACAATAGAGATTAATTTAAAATTAATATATGAAACTTATTTGTTTTGAATTAAAAAAAATGGAATCCATATTTGAAATCAGGAGGTCTAATTTTTTTTAATAGGTCTCTTTTATTTTTTGACATTATTAATAGTAATATTAGTAAATATTTTATTTACCATGCTAAAATTCTAAATATGGAAAATAAGGGTAAAAAAATAATATTATAATAATATTAAATTACTCTTACACGTGTCCTATTCCTATTTTAGGATCCATGTACAACCATGGACATCATTGTGTCAATTTTGGAACCCCATGAAGCCACTTGTAAATTAAAATGACACTTCATAAAAATTAATTTAATGTTAAGGAAAATGTAATATAAACATATATCTCATAGTAAAAAAAATTTTATAAGGATTTAGATAAGTTATATAATCCACTATAAATACTCATTATGAAGCTAAAAATATTTCCTAAATCATGGAATTTTATTTGTAATTTTTAGACATTATATAAATAAATTTTTTGATGACACAATGGTGATGAAATAATTGCTTAACTAATTATGGATTCAAATAAATGATATTATAAATATTAAAATAACTTTATCTCGAAACTTTTTATTCCATTCACAATTTTTACGGATATTAATGACTTCCAAAATTTTAATTAATGGTGTTTTTTCAAAATAATCAAGTATTTATTGATTTTTTAAAATCCATGATATGAATAGTTTATAAATTGACAAAAATGTGTTTATTAAAAAATTAATAATTTATTAAATGATATAATAGACATAAAAATCTAAGATTCCTCTAAATGAAATATATAACATCAGAAATGTTATTAATGATCTATTTTGGTTTTCGTGGAATTTTATTGTTTATATAAACTATATATTATGAATATGCAAGTAGACATGGTAAAATTAAATAAGATAACAAAGGGTCAAATAAATATGATAAGGATTAAAAAATATCCAAAAACTATCCACATATTATTTAATTATTTTATTTAGAATTATATTTATCTTATCTTCATATTTGATGAGTTTGGAGTTTTTGAAATCTAAAATCATTTTATAATTAAATAATACTTTCAAACATTCCTAAAGACCCCCCCTCCCACTTATAAAAGCCCACAACCTATAACCCATTACTCAAACCTCTCGGGCCCTTTGACTCATCCAACCTCTGATCCAATAAGATCAAAATATACCTTTCGTTGACCAAGAATCCATAGTTTTTGATAAATAAATTCTATAAATGCTTTTGGTTCAAACCAAAAGGAGTTACGCAATTTAAATGTTACATCTTCTCTCAAATTATTTTCATTTATTTTCCTTCCCCAACCTCCTAAACTATTTGTAAGAAACAAATTTTTATTATTAAGGTAAGTGTTTCTTTAATTCCTGTTTTTCCTTAATTATTTTTGAGAAAACAATGGAATGTGGGGAAAATCCAAAACTTATGGGTACATGCCGTGTACTTTTTACACACGTCGTGTACTTCAGCTGTGTGGGATAATAATACTGGGCATGTAGGATTGTTGGTAAAAATAAACTACACGTTGTGTACTTTTGAACAAATGATGTGTATTGTGGCCCTGTGGGATGAGAGCAGAGAGCGTGTTTTCTTGTCCATAGCTAAAGGTGTAAAAACTAACTACACGTCATGTGCTTTATAATACACGTTGTTTAATCAGTATGCAAATAAAGAGGGAAGTGGTGAAAAGTAGCCACCAGAGGAATAGTTAAAATGGAAAGTACATGTTGTGTACTTGAGTGTACACACCGTGTAGTCATGTCATTTTGTTAAAAACAGACAGTAGCCTCCTATTTCGATAGAGAAGGTAGAGAACTTAACTAGAGCACCATGATAGGAGGTCGAGGCATAGAGGACCTCCCAATTGCACTCTGGGACTCCTATTCTTCCGCCGTCGATCTCGTTTGAAATGCATGTTTAATGTCTTCCTTCTTTATGAATCATTATTATCAATTATTTATTTAAGGGAAGTTATTTTAGGATTGAACGAGTAATTGTTTATATCATATATATGTCATTGTTGGCCATTTCAAGAGGCGCCTTCCACGTATATCGATCAGAGGAGATCGAGGTAGGTGGTCTTGTGTTTAATTCCAACTGTCGAGCTGATTTTGTGTATTATAGTTCTATGAGCCCATGTTCAGGGTGTCTTATGGCTGAGGATTTGACTGTTAGCATACCTAAAATTGCATTGTTAATATCTTGAATAATTATAAACTACTATTTGATATCATTGCTTTGATCCAGGGCCACCCCATTGGTATACTTCCCTTATTTTTTCATTTGGCCTAAATACCTATGGGCATGTCATGATTATAGCATGGTTGAGTTTTCATGAGAGGAAATATATATAAATTTCTTGTTTATGCATTGGGATGGGCCTGGTTACTTGATCATCATATGGAATGCCTGGGGGTAGTGTTCTGTTTAGCCTGAGGGAAAAGTTTCTTATGTATGATGGAAGTACCTTCTATGCCTGAGGGCAATACCTCGTATGCCTAAGGGAAATATTCATTATTCCTTTGGGCAGTCACCTATGAGTTTCGATTCTGTTTACCTAAGTGTGAGGATTTTCATGTCTGAAGACATAGTTTATTTTGAATAATCACTGTAGTGATTTCTTATGTTGTATCTGCCAAGATAAAGCACATTCATTGAATTGATAAATAATTATTAAAATGTAAATGGAACTGGTAGAGATAGTTACTTTTGAGTACTTCCTAGTTTACTTCATTTTATTATTTCACACTAGTGTTGCACATTTTCACTGATAGTTGGGGATGTGACTTTGGTGGTTGCCTACTAGGATTTATTTCTCAAACCCTTTTGGGTCATGTCATCAACCCAAATAGATTATATTGCTGTAGGTGATGATAAGTTAAAGGGTCCCTACACAGGTACATGATTGTTGCAGAGAAGTAGGAGATAATGGCACCGAGATTTAGGTTTGCGATGCTGCTGAGTTCTTGTTGCACTGTTTTGGGTTTGGTTTTAATTATTAGTACCTTGTGTTGTATTGTATCTGATTGCAATGTATCCTGTTATTGGATACATTCTTAGAATTAATTACATGTTTCATCATTATATATATATAACTGTTAGTATTCTTTTACTTCAGTTTTCCATTTCTGGTTTATATTGTTTACTACTTCCACTTTTTTGTTTATATATATCTTTTTCTGCTGAGATACATTTTGAAAAATAGGGGCATAGTTTCCCCTGTATCAGTCATATTCCGTCACTCCTTCTCAGTAGCCTCTGGCATATAGGGAAATGCTTTTGAGGTCATGTGACCAACCAGGTTTGGGGCACCCGCGGTGTGGCATCTGGATCCGGGATGTTACAAAGTTGTATCAGAGGGAGGTTCTATTCATTGCCTTATTCTTTGGAGCCTATATTCAGATATAGGATAGAATTGGTATTTGGTAATAAGATCTTCCTGGGAGTAGCTAACCCATGTATAGGGAAAGTCCAATCTACCTCATTTAATTGCAATTTTTCTGGTTTTTCAAAATTATAGTTGATTGGATTTTCACCATTGGGTGATGCACCTGTGTTGTGTCATTTGAATGTTGATATCCATGGGTTCTATTTAGTTGCATCCTAATGAGATGAGGGTATTCCATCTCATGCATCATTTAGGCCCATGTTAGAATCACTTGTCATGCATAGTTTCAATTCCATGTAGGTGGATTAGAAATTTCATGTTTTTGTGACAGATGTTGTGCTATAAAATGCACGTCGTTGTGATTAGTACCTTGATAGATATGCCTATTGTTGATAGGGTAATGGTACATGTTACAGCTGGGTTATGGATGATAAACATTGGTTCTTTAGAAGTATGGGCTCTCTTGGACTGGAATTTGGTGGATCATTATCCATCCTTTTTTGGCATTTTGTAGTTAATGTGAATGGTTGGGTGCTATACATTGGTTTGCGGGGAGTATGTGTCCCCCACGCATTGGAATTTGGCATACCGACACTTGAAATTAAAGAAAATGGGTATCTGGAATATTTTCTTGAGGTCTATTGTCTGGGAACTAAGACAACACATTCTGTGGTTCAATGAACACACGCCTTGAACTCTTCTGTGTGGGAAGAAATAAAAAAAATTAAATAGATGTCGTGTACTTTATATACACAATGTGTAGTATCTTACCGTTTCATAGGCCGTGTGGGCAGATACCTGGGATATGGAATTTCTAGCAGGATCATGCAATATACCGGTTGAACACAGCGTGCAGTCTGACTCAGGTACCCGACCGTGTCACTAACAATACATGCAGGTGGAGCATGTCGAGTACACATCACGTCTATCGTTAACACTCTGTGCAGTGTACCTTGGGTACACATTCCATGTCACTAACAACATGGGACGATGAATCTTTTTGAGTACATGTCGTGTCTACCTCGAACAGGCCGTGCAGTCTTGTATTAGGAGAGTTGTGTGGCTTAACTGTGTAGAAGGACTCAGGTAGTGTAAGAAGATCAAATTACACATTGTGTGTTTGGGGTGTTACGCAATAAGTTTGCACTGAAGAACATGCATGTGTGTATGGATTATGGGAACACACATTGTAGTAATTATACATGCCATGTAGTAATGTTTTAAACAACTTGAGTGCTTTTATTCTCCTGTTCCATTCATGGTCTTCTAGTTTTCAGTCCTTGATAATCTTGATCTAAGGTGTGTGTTTGACCTTGTAGAGTCATGCTTCCTAGATGACCATGAGTTGTTCACCAAGAGATTAGTGATGATTATACTCCATAGGAAGTAGGCCAAGGGCTACCGATGGATCCTCTAACACTTATAGATTCGACGCCAGTCGTTATACCAGACGCAGGCACGAATGCGTAGTTTCATGAAGGCTTCATGGGGTTCATGCAGAACATCTAGGGAACAACGCTAGTTGCCAAATCTATGGAATCTAACATGTATATTCCAACATCATCATACACCTACATTTTTAGGGGATGGAAGACCAAAGGCGTTGGAGTCATGGTTGGGTTCTATGCATACAATCTTCGAGCATCGGGCGACACCTCCTGGTATGAGGGTCAATCTCACTACTTATATGTTGTGTGATTCTTCCAAGACATGGTGAGATGCTACCTCCCAGTCTGAGCATCACGATGACATGGCATGGGAATATTTTCTTGCAGTCTTCTATGAATTTTTATTTCCAGATATGCTAAGGGTAGATCATGCTCGAGAGTTCATGAATCTGTAGTAGGGTTCCATGTCAGTGATGGCCTATTCTTCCTACATCACCGAGCTACAAATTTTTTCACCTGTACTAGTGGTGATGAGATGTTGAGGGATAGACACGTTGAGTATGATCTTTGATATGAAATTTAGGTTTTTTTGAATGTTTTTAGCTTTCCTACATTGCATGTCATTGTGAACCAGGCTTCAATTACTGAGAAGAACCTGTGGGTAGATATTGGTGCAGACCAGGGCGATTCAGCAATGGTCTCAGGTACTATTTATACCAGTAATAGTGAGAGGAAGATAGATTTCTCTCATCGTGGTAGTACTAGCTAGAATAACTCTTCAGGTGGCCAGGTCATGTGCTACTAGTGTGGTAAAATGTGGAAGAAGAGACCTCATTGTCCATGTGACCCAATAAAGTGTTGATCTTATGGCAGGACGTGTCATATATAATGTTTTTTCAGGGAATTTCCACCAGTGACTAGTGAGAGGGGTTCTGTGCAGACTCTGCGTTAAGGCGATGGGCCAAAAGCTTCTCACTAGTCTAGGAATTGGAATACGTCCGGACGTATAGGCTAAGGTGGTGACCATGGCCAAGGTAGCAAGACACTAGGATCTCAGAGACTGCAGGGCTGGTCAGCTCAGGGTATCCAGGCTGTGTCATAGGGCCGTGGCACTAGGCATGCATATGAAGTGCAAAATACCCAAAGGAAGTAGGAACCCGAACCTTCCACAATAAGCGGTACTCTTCTAGTTACTTTCGTTTTATCTTATGCACTTTTTATAACGGTCCTACACATACCTTTATATCTTTTCCCATTTTGGAGAGCCTTGGTCTCTGTGTTTCTTCTTTTTCTTATATCATGATTCTAGACACTCTGTTGGGAATATAAACGGAAGTTGTGTGTTAGTGCAAAGAGTGTTCCCTAGATATTGGTGGTTTTCACTATCTTTGGGACCTCTATGTCTTAGAGATGACATCCTATGATGTCATTCATGGGATGGACTGGTTGGTACCCTTTCGAGCATTTGTATATTACTATCGTCATTTGGTGATTTTCTCATCACCAGAGGGAAGAGAGTTTCTATACAAGGGTGAATGAGATGTCCAGGTGAGCCGAGATGGACCAGAGCATCGTGGGTGAGGTTCAGTGAAATCCCAGATTGCGAGTTTATATCTGGATGATCACAAGACTAGTCATACGTATTTCCCTCCCATGGTTAATTGTTTTAGGGATGTCTTCGCAGACAACTTTTCAGGTTTGCCTCTGGAGAGAGAGGTGGAAATCTCCATTGATCGTCTGCCAAGAGAGGCACTGGTGTCCATTCCTCCTTATAGGATGGCTACACCAGAGTTACATGAGCTCGATATGAAGTTGGAGGAGTTAGAGTCAAAGGTCTTCTTCCGACCCAGTACTTATCCTTGGGGTTCACCTATCTTGTTTGCGAATAAGGAAGACGGTACCCTCATACATTGTGTGGATTATCAGAAGTTGTATCAGTTGATGGTCGAGAACTGATATCTTTTAAAAATGATTTATTCCCTTTTTGTTCAAATTGAAGGAGTACAAGTGTTCTCAAATATTTACATGATATCTGTATATCATTAGTTGCACTTTAGACCATCAGACATACCCCGTACAACATTTCAGAGCTGATATGGTCCAGACGAGTACTTGGTCATGTCGTTCGGACTCACAAACACACCAGTAGTTTTCAAGGATATGATGAATCCTGTGTTTCATACATATCTGTATTATTTTGTGGTAGTCTTTGTGGACAATATCTTAGTGTAATCCCACACTCGACACGACCATTCCACCCATCTTGAGATTGTACAGAGTACACTGAGAGAGCATCAACTATATGATAATACCTCAATGTGCCACTTTCTGATGGACCTGATTCACTTCCTGGGAAATATTATCTCAGAGGCAGGTGTTGTGGTAGACCCAATGAGTGGAAGAGCAGTAGTTTCCTAGCAGAAGCTTATGAATGTGTTTAAAAAACGGAGTTTCTTTAGGCTGACTGGTTACTACATGGACTTTATATAGGATTTCTCCCACATAGAAGCATTGTTGACAGGTTTGACTAAGAAGGGGATGATGTTTATTGGGTAAAAATATTGCGAGATAGCCTTCCATAATATGAAGGGAAGGTTGACATCAGCACTAGTACATATTTTTCTAGAGCAAGGGAAGATCTATACAGTTTACTATGATGCATTAGGTATTGGGCTGGAAGAAATGTTGATGGAGGGAAACCATGTTGTTGCGTACGGGTCTCGACAGTTGAGGCCACATGGGAGAAATTACCCCATGTATGATCTTGAGTTGGCTACAATGGTTCATTTGTTATGCCGTTGGAGACATTATCTCTTGGGAGAACACTTTGTGTTGTTTACAAACCACCAAAGTCATAATTACATCATTACCCAGTGGGAATTAAATTTGAGATAACTATTCTGGGTTGAATACCTATAGTCCTTCGAATTTGACATTTACTATACACCTAGTAATGGTAACGCAGTAGCCGATGCACTATGTAGGAAGACTGAGTTACATGCATTTTAGGAGGCCAGTGGTGAGTGGAAGCTTATGGATTTTTTCTCTGAGATGAATTTAGAGTTTCATGATAGTCAGATAAGAACCTATCATTCATCCATAGTTGTGACTTCTACCCTCCTTGATAGAGTGAGGATGAGACAACTATTAGATTCAGAAGTCATAGTTCCATGGGAGTCTGTGGAAAGTGAGGACCCTCCTCGTTGTTGATCAATAGGGGGTGACGATGTACTGCTTATCCATGGAAGGGTTTGGCTTCCATGGGTTATACGCAAGGAGTTGATTAAGAATTTCATGCTGCAGCTTGGGTAGTGCATCCGAGAGGTACCAAAATGTATCGTGAGTTGAGACGTCAGAATTTGTGGTTGGGTATGAAAAAAGAGGTAGCTGGTTTTTTATGAGATGTTCCACCTGTCACCAGGTGAAGGCGGAGTATTAGAGGCCAGATGGACTATTACAGCAGTTACCTATTCCATAGTGTAAATGGTATGATATCGCAATGGACATCATAATCGGGTTACTGAGGTCACCTCGAGGAAATGATTCCATATGGGTTGTTGTGGAAAAATTTACGATGGTGGCACACTTTTTTCTGATCAAGGAGAACTTCATTGTTGATGTGCTTGAGAAGTTTAATATTCGAGAGGTAGTATGTCTTCATGGGGTCCCTCATTCTATCATTTCAGATAGGGACACCCACTTTATGTCTCGTTTCTAGTAGAGTTTTCAGAGCAGACTAGGTACATAGGTGCTTCAGAGCATAGCATACCACCCTTAGACTTATGGCCAGTCAGAGTGTATAATACAGGTGCTGGAGGACATGATCTGTGCATGATTCCTAGACTTTGGGGGATCTTGGGTGAAGCACATACCCCTGGTAGTTTTTTACTGCAATAATATCTTTCCGGAATCTATTGAGATGGAACCTTACAAGGAATTATATGGAAGGCCATGCCGATCACCCGTGTACTAGATGGATACTGGTCAGACAGCTTTACTGGGACCACGTCTCGTGGAGGAGACGTTAGAGCAAGTCCATTTGATTTAGAAGCAGATGGCTACTACAAAGCCTTATCAGAAATCTTATGATGATCACCACAGACATCCCTTGGAGTTCTTGATCCGGGATCATATTTTCATGCGTGTTTCATCGAGGTTGGGACACTAGTAGATCCGGAGACATGGTAAAAATAAACTAAGGTATGTAGGGGCATTTGTTATTCTGGAGAGATTCATGCTGGTTTCCTATCGGTTACAGTTACCATAGTGGTACCGGGCCATGCATGAGATCTTCCACATATCTCAGTTGTTCCATTATCACTCAGACCCATCTCACGTTTTTAGCCCAAATAGGTTGAGAATCTGGTTGATGCATCCTTAGAGGAGCATTCTATTCATATTGTTGATAGGAGCACGAAGGTTCTCTAAGGCTTGTCTATTCCTCTTGTACAGGTGCTATGGAATCATGGATGAGTGTAAAAAAAAAACTGGGAGTGGGAGACCGACATAGGTGCTCAGTGGCCAGAATTTTACACTTCTTTAACATCACCACCCTTGTAAGGGATATTCAGTGACAATTGTTTTAAGAGGGGATGTTTGTAAGAACCCGGTTCTTATTCATAAGGTATGGACTTCTTCTGTTCATTTTACCTTCTGTATTTTCGAGAAAACAAAAAAAATGTGGGAAAACCAAATCCCAAATTTATGGGTACATGCCATGTACTTTTTACACACACTATGTACTTCGGCTGTGTGGTATGAGAATATGGGGAGCGTAGGGTTGTTGGTAAAAACAAACTACACGATGTGTACATTCGTACTCACGCTGTGTACTTTGGACGTGTGGGATGAGAACACATGTTTTGTTGGATTTTCAGTGGTTAAGGGTGTAAAAACCAACTACACGCTGTGTAATTAGTAATACAAATTGTCTAATCATTCGGTAGATGAACAGGGTGGTGGTGAAAAGTAGCTTCCACAATAACAGTTAAAATGGAAAGTACACACAATGTACTTGAGATTACATGCTGGGTAGTCATGTTTTTCACTAAAAATAGGCAGTAGCCACCTATTTCGATAGAGTAGGCAGAGAACTCACCATGATAATCGGGAGAGGAGGATGAGGCTTAAAGGAGATCCCAATCCCACACCGGGTCTCTAATTCATCGATTGTCGATCTCGTTTGAACCGCGTGGGTAAGGTCTTCCCTCTTCTTGATACATTCATTCTTATTATTTGTCTAAGTGAAGTTATTTTATGTTTGCACGATTAATTTTTTATATCATATCAACTTCATTTTTGGTCATTTCAGGAGGCGCCTTCCATGTATATCGATTAGAGAAGATCAAGGTAGGTGGTCTTTGGTTTAATTCCAACTGTCGAGTTGATTTTTTGTACCATTGTGCTATGATCCAATGTTCGGGTATCATATGGCTAAGGATTTAACTATTATGATATATAGAATTGCATAGTTAATATTCTAAATAATTATATTCCTATTTTTGACAACCTTTCATTGATCTAGGGCCACCCCGGGGGAGCAATTCGCTTGTTTAGAAATTTGGCCAGGATACCTGTGGGTACGCTGTGATTATATCATGGTTGAGTTTTCTTGACAGAAAACATATATAAATTTCTTATTTATGCGTTGGGCTTAGACCGGATACTTGTTCTTCTTATGGAATTCCTAGGGGCAGTATTTTGTTTTGCATGAGGGAAATGTTTCTTAGGTCTGAGGGCAGTAGATTCGGTGCCTGAAGGAAATATCTCATATGCCTGAGGGAAATATTCATTATGCCTATCGGCAGTCACCTGTGGGTTTTGATTCTGTTTACCCAAGGGTAAGGATTTTCATGTCTGAAGACACTGTTTACATTGAAAAATCACTGTGGTGATTTATTATGTTTTACCTTCCATGCTAAATCACAGGAATGATATTGATAAATAATTATTAAAATTGAAATGGAATGGGTAGAGGTAGTTACTTTTGAGTACTTCCTAGTTTACTAAATTTTATTATTACACACTACTATTGCACATTTTCCATGACAGTTGGGCATAGGCCTTTGTTGGTTGCCTGTTAGGATTTATTTCTCACACACTATTTTGGTCATGTATTCATACCAAACAGATTATATTTTTGTGGCTATCGATGAGGGAAAGGGTCCCTACATAGGTACTTGATTGTTGTAGAAGAGTTGGAGTGCATGGGACCGAGCTTAAGCTTGTGATTCTGCTGAGTTCATATTCAACTGTTTTGGTATTTTAATATTGTATTAGTTCCTTCTGATTTATTGTATCTAATTATAGTGTATCCTATTTTGGTGTCTTTCATAGAATTAGTGACATGTTGCATCATTATATATATGACTATTAGTTATCTTTTACAACAGTTATCCATTTCGGGATTATAATATTTAGTAATTCCCCTTTTGTTTTTATATAAATCTTATTCCGCTATTCTACACGTTGAAAAATGAGGGAATAATTTCACCACTATCAGTCCTAGGCCCTCACTGCTAGTCGGAAGCCTCTAGTGTTTGGGGAAATATGCTTATGTTCATGTGACCAACCGGGTTCAGGGCACCCATGGGGTGGCATCCGGATCCATGAAATTACACTATCATTCTTCCATTATTTAATATAAATAATGTAATTTAAAATATAATATGATGTTTTTATAAGAAGGATTCAAATAAAAATCACACACACCTCCATCTAATGGATACGAACTTACAGTTTCTATGAACGACGAACTACTGCTTCACGAAACGATGATTGTTTGATTTTTTCATACTACCTCTAATGTTTCCCTTTATGATGGAACTATAATTATATATGATATTTATGATATTTATTTCAACCCTATTATTTTTTGATTCTTATTTATAACATTATATTATTCCTTTATTGTTCTTTGAATACACTAATTGTATCTCAAGAAGGGCAAACTACTGCCCCCTCAAAGTGATACTACTCGTTCATGCTATACATGAAATATATAAAGGATAGAGTAAATGAAATTATGAAACATTAAAACATATATATTATAATATAATTATATAATACCTATTAATTGTTTATTTTTCATTACTTCAAATAAGAAATTGAAATGAATGTAGCGTTCATGCATACGCCCAGCTATCTGTGTCCATAAATAATGCATTTCATTTCATATCACCATATTTTATTAAATATTGTAAATACATATATACATGATATACATGATATATATGATATCTAAATCTTTAATATTATTATGGAGATAAAGGAATTTTGACCAAATGGAAAAATTGTAATTATAACAAGTTCATTTTTAACTCAAATTCTAAACAACGACAAAATGTCCGATTTGAACTCATATAATTAAATAATTTTTACTACAAGGTAATAAATGATATAAAAGGAATAATAAAAATGGAAAATGTTCTGAATCAAGTAGAAATTAACCTAGTTTTATTATACAATAAGTACAGAAAACACACGAGAGAAGTTATACATTTGGTAAGGGAACATCGTAACCCAATTTCCATTCTTTGGGTTAATCTTTTAATTTTAAATTATATAGTGTTATGATTATGTAAGATATAAAAATTTATGTACTATTTTTTATTTTTACATTAATTATGTGCACCTATAGTGAATACAAATAATATATCTATTTTATTTACAAAATGATCATTGTAAGGGACTATGTCTCAATCTCCTTTCATTGAGGCATGCCTTGATAATGTGCACCTTTATTATCCTATAAAGTGTATATAGTAGCCTTTGACATATTATATCATGAATATCATTATTCTCAAGATATTATAAGCTATATTTGATGTTATTCTGTAATTATTTTTATTCAAGTGTTTCTCAAGTGTTACAAGACACATTCAATAAAACATTATTTTAAAACTTTTAGAGATTTTATTTTAAGAAGCATTCTCATTAATTTCCTTGTTTTTAAATGGATTTACGGTTTTATTTAAATAGACTTTAATGTTTTAAAATATTTATTCAATTAAATGTTTCAAATTGGTATGGTATACTTTGATTCAAAAATATTCTTTTTTAATGTTTTAAATGTCTCTTTTAAATTGGATAGATTATGTCAATATCTTGAACTTATATATTTTGATTGTAATGTGGAAATGTTATCTTTCCATTAGAATTATTTTCTGTGTTATAATTATTTTATGGTTCATGGAAATTGTTTACATATATGGGTGTTTTCGTGATAAGCCTATGTTGTGTGAGCCTTAGATAGCTCTCCAAAGCAATGGGGAACGTGATGGAGGTAAAGGTTAATGTTTATCCAATGATATTTAAGAAATATACAGTGGTTGGTATTTCAAAACTAACTCACTGTGTAGATGTGAATGCTACATTGTATGTATGGTATTTATACCACAAGTAACCATTATGAATTAGGATCTGTTTGTGTTATTCACAAATCTTATGATTTCATTTGGAATGTTTTGATTGAAAAGTATGGTTTCATTGATTTGTATGTTTTTATAGGCTAATGTTTTATTTATTTTTTTTGAAACCCTTACTATGATTTTTATTCTCATTACATGTTTTTTAAATTTTTTTATAGGGTATAAGATAGGGTAAGATAAAGGAAGAACTAAAGAAGAGTCATATCATGAAAATAATTCTAGTTTTCTTTAAAGAGTTTTTATTTTAATAAAAAATGGATTCTGAGTAGAAGTGTCACCATTTAATATTCAAGTAGTTATGTATAAGTTACGAACTAATTATCTAAATATCTTAAAAATAAAAGATCCTAAATGTGATTTATTATCATAATTGAATATTATTTAATGTTTAGGGCTGGGGCCGTACATATATAAATGGTTCTAAACCATTTTTATAGAATATATATTCCAATATTTTAATTATGGATTTTAATGTCTTGAAGCAACAAAACCTTTGGTAGGTTTGGATTTATACCACTAAATAATATTCAAAAACACTATAATGGTAAATGGTAATGTTAGATACCTATCATATAATTATTATGATGTTCACCTTTTACTCCCAAATAAATTTTTTATTCTTTTTCGTAATGATATTGAAATCCATCTCTATAGTATGTGGGACAGTTTGAGGAAGATATTTTCCAAAAAACATTTTCTGTAATTCCTTCCACTATATCACATTATCATCCTCATCATGATATGTATTTTCGATCAACATAACCAATTTATCATATTATTCCTTGATAAAATAAACAACCAATGTCAACTTCTCTATTTCATTACATTAAAGGATGAGGAATATCTTTTCAATAAAGTTGATCCATTGTTCTTCAATGAAGGGTTTAGAAGAACCACTAAAATTTGAAGGCCTTTGGAGCAAAAATGCCTCAATTGAAACATTCTCATTCTTATGGGGATATGGGTGTTCCCCATGACTCTTGTTTATATTCAGAACATGATTCTATCTATAATGTATTTTCATTATGTTCCCAACTCCAATTCCCATCGGGATTGAAATCTCGTTTCTCCAGTCATCACATTCCCCCTACCCATTGTTCGATGACTCGATGACACATATTTACAACCATTGAATAAAATTAATGGTAAATTAAGGAAATAGGTTTTTAAATAATTAATATGATAAATAATATATCAAGTTAAAAACAGAATAACTAATATACGATACAAATCCATTAACCGAAGAATTTCTAGGTTGCCATCCTTGTTATCCTTGATTTTTTTCTTAATGAAAAATTTTATATATTATTTTGTCCCTTAAAAATGGTTCATAAATAAGTTCTAAATTTACCAATTAATTTCTCTTAATTTTATCAAATTGTTATATTGAAAGTAAAAATTTTAATGCACTATTTACTGATCAGTTTGGCTCCAAATGAGCCCATTTTAGGGTGTTTATCCCTAGGTTCAACTATTCAGGATCCACATCTACTTTTAGTATTAGGATTATGATTTTATTTCATAGGAGAAGTATTTTATATAAAATTTACCTAGAATAATGGATGTTTTTATTATGTTTATCTTTATCCATAAGGTCTCGCTATATTTTTCTAATCCCAATCACCAACAATATATATACTTTCCTCTAACACCGTTTATGATAACATATATCATTAGTACACCATTTTTCATTATTTTTTATAATTATATACTCATAATATACTCTAAAAAAATCATGAGGCCTAGTGTATTTTAGAAATTATTTAAATAGAATATTAACATGAAACATGTGTATGAAATTGTTATTTAAAATCTCCAATACATGCCATTATATTTAATCTATCTTTTAATACATAATGTTATAACCTAGGGGTGTGTATATTTATAGGGTGAGAAAAAACGATAGAAAAGAAAAAAATGATAGAAAAGAAAAAATGATGAATGTAATACACGTTATTAATGATTCCTATAATTGTAAAATAAAAATAGTGGGGATTATAATCCAGAATCATCAAATCAAGATATCTAAAGATAACTCTAACAACCCGAGATTTTAAGGGAAATATTGTTTCTAATTTTTTTGATGTATTGTGTTTTACGCTACACCATGATTATCTTGTTCTATACACAACACTTTATTAGCTTGTAGTATACTCAACACTCTTATTTTCTTGTGTTTGACGTAAGAGTGACCTTCCTCAATAGCGTGCGTGTGTTGGTCGCAAAACCGAGTTTCACTATACAACGATATATTGTCATAAAATTATTATGAAATAGCCGTTGTGAATAATATTAATCAAAATTTTAATTATATAACAATGTAATTAATCTTACACATATTCTAGTACATGGCATGATAACAAAATAAATTTTAGTGGTAAAATAAATATTTAAAAAAAATGCAGTTTTTCAGCCTTTTGATGGCACACCCGCATTAAATCTAGTTTTTGACACATTTATAAGTCAAATATTTTGAAATAAACTAATTCATTTCAATAATTATATTAAAATTAACTTTGGATAATTTATTAATATTTTTCTGTTATCTTTTCTATTTTGATGAATAGTAAAAATATACTAAATTTTAATTAAAAACAACTCTTTCATCAAAATTATTTATATGGTTAAATTATAATATTGAATGGTTTTAAAGTATTAATAGTTTATATTTTTAACATTTAATATTATGTTTGTCATTATCATTAATTTTACAGTGAATTAATAGGTAAAAATGTTTCAATCTTTTGCAATGATTTAACTTGTATAACCTGTTTTATCAACAACAAGATTAATTTAAAATTAAATACTGCAACTTCTATGTTTGGAATTTGGAAAAAAGTGATTCCATATTTGGACTCAGTCGGTCCAAATTATGTTAACATGCTACTTTTTATTTTTAGATATTATGAATAGTAACTACGATAAATTTTATTTACTATAGTTAAAGGTAAATCGGGTAATTAAGGGTAAAAATAATATTATAAAATTACCCTAATAGTATTATTAATATGATTTTCTAATTATATTTGTTCCTAAAATATAATTGGGTCGATATGATATCTTTTGGAACCCACATGGGTGTGAATAAGACCTTTAATTTATTTTATTTAAAGAAAGTGAAATATGTCTCACTGAAACTATAATAATTAAAGTATTTTTAATATAAAGTGATATATAATATAAATTCAATTATAAATAATAATTTGAAATATAAAATGTTTTTCTTCATCATGGTAATTTATTTGTGATTTTTAAAATATATATAATAACATTGATATCTTATACATTAATGATGCAGAAATTATTTATTTAGTGATATATCAATAATATAGTTTTCATTAATATAATAATACCCATAAAATCCAAAAAACATCACCAAACGTTATTGGTTGAGTTTATATATATCCTAATCATTCAAGTGGTTACTTTTGGTCCTTTTAAAGCCCTATAAAAAGATTATTGAATTTATATTATTTTATTTTAAATGATGTCTAACTTGTCACCTTCATACTTTAATAAAGATAAAATTATAAAAGATGGTTTTTTAGAATATAAATTCCAGAAAAAGTATTCTTATAAAATATATTAGATTTATAATAATCATATTGTTTTGTTTCAATTTTTATGCAAAAAATATGTATATTAAATAATCATACAACAATGTTGTAGTAATTATTTGATGAAGTGAAATATCATATAAAGGGTTTTATAAATATTTAAATAAATATTATATGAAAAAAGTAGTGTGATCCAAAAAATTTATAGATTAATAAGACATGTTGGAATATATTCAATATTTTTGTTCAAAATATATTTTGTGTGGGTTTTATATAAATTCAAATAAATGAATACTGTCAAAATTGACACTATTGATATTTTATAAAAATAACATATTATTAAATTGTTTAAAATATCAATAATATTTAAAAAATATAAATTTAAATTTATATGGTCTAAAATTTCATAAATTATCCAATTATGGACAATTCACAACTTATAAGTATGTATTTATAACAATTTTAAATTTAGAAAATTATTACCACAAATAAGATTACATTGATTAAATAAGGATAAATCAAATAAATAAAGTTTAAAATAATTTGACAACATGTATAAATTTTATTGGATGATGATATTACAACCCTATATCATCTAATCATCTAATGTGAGTCATTTGGATGTTTTTATGTGGGGTTTGAGTTTATTATAAATTAATATCTTTTGAGGTTCCCAAAAGTGCCCCTCTCCTCTATTATAAAACGGCACCTCCTCCCTCATCTCTTCACTCTATTTTGATCTTTCTAACATGGAAAAACCCAGACCATTTAGCTTATTAAATTACCTATAAACATATTAGAGGTCATGGTATTTTTAAAAGACCATCATTATTTTCCTAAGAGGAGGTGTAGAAGAGGCGCGCCGAAGAAGAGGTAATATCCTTTACTGATTCATTCAAAATTATTTCTCATTCCACTTCCTCTATATTAGTTGTTTCATTATAAAGTAATATCATATGTATAAATAATATACCAATATGTTATTATAAATATGAAACAACCCTATTTCACCTGATATCCATCCTACGAAAAAATGAAATCACTGCGCGTGCGTACGTATGACTTACCGTCTCCACGCCTTAGTGTAATATATTTTCCCCCACCACCAACCTTGGATGGATATAATTACAGGAATAATAACTATATATGATTATTATAACATCATAATTTTCCTGAGATATTATATCATCCACTCCAATTCCATTCAATAATTATGGGAACAATTTTATCGCTCGTGCGTACGGATCACTGTCTCCACGCTGCGATGTGATTCATTCTCTATGTAAACCATTCAAGAATGATTTTAAAGTAGTTATAATATGTAATAATGAAATATATGACATAAAAATGATAAAATAATTATGTATATATATATATATAATTTACTTCCATTCAATTAAATAAGGAAATGAAAACAGCATTCATGCGTATGTACGGCCTATCGTCTCCATGAACGGTGTATTTCATTACATTTACAGATCTAATATATATATATTAATATGATGAATATATATCATATATAAATCATGTTTTACATTCTGGAAATATGTAAACCTGATCTAATTAATAATATGAATAATTACAAGTAAAAACATGTACGATAAATGAAATGATTTTACCCAAAACGATGCTTTTACATGT
Source organism: Viscum album (assembly GCA_963277665.1). NCBI lineage: Eukaryota > Viridiplantae > Streptophyta > Magnoliopsida > Santalales > Viscaceae > Viscum > Viscum album. Next base: position 629,602,291 of record OY728138.1, on the reverse strand, counting down.
AATAGTCAAATGAATGGGTAATATAAAGTAGTATGTGATTCATATATGATAACATAAATATTATTATGGAATTTTTATAAGTTAATAATATTTTTAAACACACTATACATCATTTTCTTACACATACTAAAGAAATTAGACCTACGATAATGGATTATTTCGTCTCACTTTTATTTCTGTGACACATATGCTTAATCACCATCTACATCTTCTGTATGGTGTTTATGATTCCCATGAATGTTTTATGATTTTCATTATAAAGGATATTATATTTACATATTCGTGTGGTTTTCTTTATTTTATGACTGTATGATTCCACCAATCATAAATGGTACGGGATAATTATGCTAGTCTCGTTCTTATTCGAGATTTTTTATTCGTAAGTATTTACAGGGTTTATATTTATAATCCAGGTCCATGTCCTCAAAAAATATTTTAATAAAAAAATTTCTATTCTTACATGTATGCTTATTGTCATATTTGATCTTTTTTTTACTTTTACAACATTTTATAGAAGGAATAATTTTTTTTATACAATGGAAGGTACTTTTTGACTTTTCCAGCAAAAGTAAGCGGAGAATGTGTTTTTAACTTATACGGCATGAACAGATTTTTATAGTTTCATAATGTTTATTTCCATGAATCTTCCTCTACAATAGTTCATGATTAATTTCATCAAAATTCATTTATTTTAAAATTTCATGACATTTTAATAAAATAAAATGATTTTGAATAAGAAAGGATATTTTCATTAAGAATTCATTTCAAGTGTTTTATAAAAACTATTATCTATCCAAGATGAAATTCATTAATATGAATATGTTTCATGTATAATCTCCCAATTATTTACATGGTTTTAGTTTGTTTATGATGAAATTATATACATTGTTTTATATGGGTTAGGTTATGATGGTATGATGTATATGAAAAAGAATTTATTCATTGGGTTATGATGAATGATTTATTTTTATTTTGTGGCACACAAAATAATGATTTCATTATGAGATGTGTGGGACCTATATCTCCATCCAATTAATTGGGTATCAATTTATATTTCATTAGATAGACATGGCTGGAATGACAAGTAAATCTGGTTCAGTAATATCGGGCCAGAACGGCAAGTAAACCCAGTTCGGTAATTGACTCTGTCTGCTATGATGGTCTTGGAAGCAATGCATTGGATACTATGGAAATCATATCATGTTCTTAAGGGTTGTTTTACAATTACCTTTTTTATTTCCATTCTATCTTATCATTATTAATGTTCCTTTATGTTCTACTTCTTATGTACCACCATGTTTTATGTCATTGCTCTGGATTTTGATGTTTAGATTTTATGTTCATGTTTTTAGGATCAAATGTTTGTGGATTGTTTTATGTTCTCTTTATTTACACCTACTAAGCATTCGATCTCACCCATTCTATGGTTTATTTTATAGAAGATATAAGGAACATTTTTAACTAAGATAATAAAAGGGGAAGATCTTTATGGGTTATTTTGAAGATCTTTCACCATGATTAGAATATTATGTACCGTGTTTCCAAATACATTAAACTAATAAGATCTTTGGGTGTTTTCCTTTCTTATGTATTACGTATTCCGCAAAATTAATGTAATGTACATGTACGCCAATCTTTGAATCTCTATAGTTGGTAACAGAGAAAATGTTTTGTTATCCTTAAGAAACTAGGATAAAAAAACTATAGTGAGATCCCTATAGATATTTCTAAGGTTTTTCCAGGGATGTCCCTAAGGTTATGTATAAGTATAGGTTACAGTCCTAGAATTATGATAACGATAATGACTAACCTAGGATTAAACCTAATATGATAAAGATTGAAAGTACTCCCCTTGATTATGTTATTTTCTTAGTATGATATTTTCCTCTCAGACTATTCTTTTTGGGTTTTATAAAATGGTTGGAAATAGGATGATATATGTTAATGGAGAATATAATGGACAATGGAAGGATATTATTCGTTAGAAACCAAATGAAACGTGATTTTGAAGGTGAAACATCATTATTATGCCTAATTTGAAATCTCATTATATGATCAATAATCTCAACTTTGGTAAGTTTCCTGACTCATCTAATAAAATAATGATAGAGTTTCATGTTGATCATAGAGGAATGAATGTTCAATTTCCCTCATGTAAATCATGTGGGAAGAGGCATCAGGGATAATGTTTCAAAGGAACTGGAAGATACTATGGGTGTGGAAAAGAAGGACACAAAGCTAGTAATTGCCAAGGAAAATGTTTAGTTAACCCAACGAACAAGGATAATGGTCTTGCTAAGACATCAACAACGGTTAAACCTTTTAAATGTGGAATGTATGATCATTATGAAAACCAATTCCCTAAGAGAAAATCTCATGATGAGAATCAGCATAGACCTATGGGTAGTATTTATGTTGTTGATGATGAATAGACTATAAATGATATATGGGATGAAATAAGTGTTGTGGAATAAAATGATGATGCTCGGTAAATGGTTTAAGAAGGTAGTGGAATGATTGTATGTTTATCAAGAGTAATGTTTTAAAGTTAATTTAAGGGTACTATGGAATAAAGAAACATCTAAGTATTATTACACTATTGTTGTTCCTAATGTATTTGAAAGTATATGTTGAATGGTACTAGTAACCGTAAAAGGTTATTCAGTTATTTTTTGGAAAGTAGATGATATGTCCATATTGAATGGATTAGGAGATTATGAGATGATAGATAATATTAATGAGACCATGACTTGTATAAGAACAAAGTGATAACTTTTTTTGAGTGTATATAAATTTGGGGATTTTCGTATGCAGAAATAGTTATCTTTTGGCAGCATTCATGTTTTCACTAAGGTTCTATGGTAATTCATGTTTCAAGAGAATACATGATTAAGGTATTCAAAAGTTTAAAATGTGACCAAAAATATATGTATATCTTATAATATATGGGTGATAAATGATGGTATTCACAAGCATGGTAGATGACCTCTCTAGTAATCATTATTTATACTATGAGAATCGAAAAAATTATTTTGGATAAGTCAAAAGATTGGAATGGATTAAGTTAGATAACAGATAGTAATGTTTAAGGCTAGAAATTTTTGATATTATTTCTAAAATGTTATAATAGTATAGTTTTAGAAAAGGGACAACTTGTAGGATGGGCTACAACCTGTCGCATCAGGCAAAGATGTGGGAATTGAACCCACAACCGAAGTGTGACATACCTTTATCGCATACCACTGTCCTACAAGAAGTCAATGGTTTGTAGAAATTAGTATTATTTTATTAAGTGGTATGATATATGATGTATAAGTCCATTTTTTTGGAACCATATACGATTAATATTACCATATATGTACTTATGTATATTTAATAACTTTTACTAAACTTTTGTTTGAGACAGATGGAATGACCCATCATTCTATCACACGATCTGCTAACACTTCACAAATGAAAAATTCAACATCATTTATTTAAGATATGAATTTTAAATTTTGTCATGGAATTACCAATAGTTAGATTGTAACAAAATAAATTAAGTATTTCTTCTAATTCAAAATTTTCAAATTTATAGAAATAATCCTGAAAACCAAAAATGTTGTCCTAGTAACCCTATATCTAATGAATCAGATGGTACCTTATATCATCAAATATTTATGTCATTGTGATTGTTTGATTTTCATAGCCATGTTATCTTCCACTCTCCATCAGAACATGATTGTTATATTTCTCTACCAAATCCATTTTTTCACCTATTCTCTTTTATGTGGAAACCCAGTGATGATTTAATTTGGAAAACGATTACATTTCATACTTTAATTTTTAAAATTATGTTTTAGTATTACATTTTAAGATGTCCAAATCTATGAATGAAACATTCGGAGTTGTAAACGATTTATAACCTCGACGAATTTTGAGGGCGAAATTCATTTTAATGTGGGTAGAATGTAACACACTGAGATTTTATGAGAAATATTCTTTTTAATTTCTTTGATGTATTGGGTTGTACACTACACCAATATTAGCATGAAATATACGCAACACTGTATTACCTTTTAGTATATGGAACACTATTCTTGGCTTGTGTTGCATGTAAGAGCGACCTTCCTCAATAGCGTGTGTGGTACGCAATACCGAGTTCCAATAAACAATGATATATTGTTATAAAATTATTATAAACTAGCCAATATGAAAATTATTAACCACATTTTTTATTTTTTTTAATGTTATTTAATCTTACACATATTATAGTACATTCTATGATAACAAAATAAATTTTTCGAGTAAAATAAGTATTTTTATAAAAATAATGTTTTGCCGCCATTTGATGGAACACCCACATTAAATATATTTTTTGACATGTTTATAAGATCTATTTGATGTAATAAACTCAATAATTTCAATAATGATAAAACAATTTAACTTTGGATAATTTTTAATTATTTTTCTGTTAACATTCATATTTTTATAAAGAGTAAAAATACGCTAAATTTTAATTAAAAACTGGTTTTTTCATCAAGAATATATATATGGTTAAATTATAATATTGAATGGTTTAAAAGTATAAATAGAATATATTTTTAACATTTAATATTATTTATGTCATTATCAATAATTTTACATTTAATTCATTGATAAAAACATTTCAATCTTTTGCAATGTTTTAATTTTTAGAACTTATTTTCTCAACAGCGAGATTAAATTTAAATTAAATACTAAAACTTCTGTGTTTATAATTTAGAAATATGGATTCAATATTTGTAATCAATATGTCCAAATTATGTTAATGGGATAATTTTTTATTTTTAGACATTATGAAAGGTAACTACAGTAAGTTTAATTTACTACAGTTAAAGGTAAATCAGGCAATTAAGGGTAAAAATATTATTATAAAATTAAAATAACATTTTTATTAATATAATTGGATGATTATATATCGTCCTAATATATACATGGGTCAAAATGGTATAATTTATAACCCAATGGGATGTGAATAACTCCTTTGATTTATTTTATTTAAAGAAAGTGAAATATGTCTCACTCAAACATTAATAATAAAAATATTTTTAATATAAAGTTATAAATTATATAAATTCAATTATAAATACCTATTTTAAAGATAAAATATTTTTCTTCATCATGGTAATTTATTGGTGATTTTTATGTAATTTATAATTACTTTAATAACTTATACATTAATGAAGAAGAAATTCATTATTTAGTGAAAAATAAATAATATAGTTTGTATTAAAATAATGATACCCCTTAAAAAGACCCGAAACATGACAAAACCTTATTGGCCGAGTATATATATATCTTAATCATCCACGTGGATACTTTTTGACCATTTTGTGCCTTATAAAACAGATTATGACATTTTTATTATTTTATTTTAAATGATTTCAAAGTTGTCACCTTTATACTTTAATAAAGATAACATTTTAAAATTTGGTTTTTTAGAAGAAAAATTAAAAAAAAGTATTATTATGAAATATATTAGATTTATGTTAATCATTGTATTTTATTTATAATTTTTGTGCAAAAAAATAGTATATTAAATAATTATACAAAAATATGTAGTAATTATTTTATGAAGAGAAGTATAATATAAATGTTTTTAAAAATATTAAATTAAATATTATATGACCTAATTAGTGTGCTCCAGAAATTTTATAGAATAATATGAAAAGTTAGGAATCTATAAAATATTTTTTTTCTAACATATCATTTGTGTGGATTTTATTTAAATTCACATAAATAAGTAGTATCAAAATTGACACTATTGATATTTTATAAAAATAACATATTATAAAATTGTTTAAATATAACAAAAATATTTAAAAATTATAAATATAAATTTATACGATCGAAAATTTCATTAAATATATATTTATGGTCATTTGACAACACATAATTAATTATTTATAACAATTTAAAATTTAGAAATTTATTACCACAAATAAGATTAAATATAATAAATAAGGATGAATCAAATTGATAAGGTTTAAAATAATGGTTCGACTTGTCTAAATTTTATTGTATTATAACATTACAACCCTATATCATCTCATATTAGATTTTGTATCATTTGGGAAGTTTTTACGTGGGGTTTGAGTTTATTATAAATTAATATTTGTTGAGGTTTACAATAGTGCCCCTCTCCTCTCTTATAAAAGGGAACCTCCTCCCTCTTCTCTTCACTCCATTTTGAGCTTTCAAACCAAGAAAAACCCTACCCATCTCCATTATTAACATCCATAGATACATATTTGATGTCTTGGGATTCTTCAAAGACCCTCTTTAGTGCACTTAGAGGAGGTTTAGAAGAGTTGCGTCGAAGAAGAGGTAATATCCTTTACCGATTCTTTGAAAATTATTTCTTCTTCCACTTCCTCTATATGAGTTGTTTTATTATAAAGTAATAACATAAGTATCACTAATATACTGATATGTTATTATAAATATGAAACAACCCTATTTCACCTTATATCGATCCTACAAAAAATGAAATCACTGCGCGTACGTACGTACGACTTAAAATCTCCACACCATGGTGTAATCTATTTTTCTACCACCACCATACATGGATGGATATAATTGTCGGAACATTAAATATATATGATTATTATAACATAATACAGATTATGAGATATTATATCATCCATTAAAATTCTATTCAATAAATTTGTTAATGATATTTTCGCTCATGCGTACGTACGGATTACCGTCTCCACGATGTGATGAGATTCATTCTCCATGTTAACCATTCATGATTGATTATAATGTATATATAATAAGTAATAACGAAATATATGACATAATAATGATACTGTATTTATGTAGATATATATTTCATTTACTTATATTCAATATTATAAGGAAACGAAAACAGCGTTCATGCGTACGTACGACTTACCGTCTCCCTGAACTGTGTATTTCATTCCATTTATTGATCTATTATAAATATTTATATAATGAATATATATTATATACAGATCATGTTTTAAATTCTGGATTTATTTAATCATGATATAAGTAATCATATGAATAATTACAGGTTAAAACATGTACGATAAATGATATTATTTTACCTAAAATGCTGATTTAACATATAATTGATAGATTAACGGGTAATATAAAGTTATAAGTGAATCATCTATGTTATCATAAATATTATTATGGTTCAGTTATTAGTTATTAATATGTTTAAACCAAATAAACAAATGTTTCGGACACATATGGAAGAAATTGGACCTACGGTAAGGGGTTATTTCGTATCATTTTTGTTTCTGTGAGACATATGCCTTAATAACCATCTATTTTTTTATGGTTTTTATGATTCTCATGAATGTTTTATGATTTTTATTATGAAGGATATTATCTTTAAATACGCATGTGATGTTCTTTATTTTATGACTGTATGATTCCACCAATCATAAAATGTAAGTGATAATTATTCCAATCTCATTCTTATACGATATTGTTTATTCGTAAGTATTTAGTGGGGTTATATGTATCATCCATGTCCATTTCTTCTAAAATTGTTTTCATAAAATTTTCACTATTCTTCCATATATGTTTAAAGTAATTTTTACCATTTATTTTAACTTTTACCACATTGTATGGAAGGAATATTTCTTTTGATTACCATACATGGTACTTTTAGACTTTTCTAGAAAAAGTATGAAGAAAATGTTTTTTTAACTTATACGACCTGAATTGATTGTTACAGTTTCATAACTGTTTATTTCCATGAATCTTTTTCTACAATATTTCTTTATTATTTTCATCAAAATTTATTTCTATGATAATCTCAAGGAATTTTTAGAAAATAAAATGATTTTGAAGAAGAAAGGATATTTTCCTCAAGAATTCATTTCAAGTGTTTCAACAAAAATATTTTCCATCTCAGATGAGATTAATTAATATGGAAATGTTTCATGTATAATGTACCTATTATTTCCATGGTTTTATTTTGGTTATGATGAAATTATATCCATTGTTTTATATGGAATATGTTATGATGGGATGATGAATATGAAACCTATCTTATTCATTGGGTTATGATGAATGATTTATGTTTACATTGAGGCACATGAAATAATGATTTAATTATGAGATTTTTGGTACCTATATCTCCCTCTAATGAATTGGGTAAAGATTTATCTCTCATGAGAAAGAAATGGCTTGAATCAAAAGTAAATTTGGTTCAGTAATACAGGGATGTAAAGACAAGTAAACCCGGTTCAGTAATGGACTCTGTCTACTATGATGGTCTTGGAAGCAATGCCTTGTATATAATTGAAATCATATAATGTTCTTAATGGTTTCCCGCAATTACATGTTCCATTTTCATGCTATTTTATCATGATTAATGTTCTATTATGATCTATGCCTTATGTGCTACCATGTTTTATGTCATTGGTCAAGATTTTGATGTTTATATTTTATGTTCATGTTTTTTACGATCAAATTTTTAGGGATTGTTTTATGTTCTCCATGATTACCCTTACCGATCATTCGAGCTAACCCTTTCTATGTTTTCTTTTCCCTATGATATAAGGAACGTTTTAGATAATAAAATAAAAGGGATAGATCTTTATGGGAGATATTGAAGATCTTTAACCTTGATTAGAATATTATGTTCCAAGTTAACAAAGACACTAAACTAATATGGTCATTGGGCGTTTTTTATGTATTAAGTATTATTAAAAAGTAATGTAATGTCCATGTACTTCAATCTTTGAGACTCTACAATAACATCATTAAAACAATGGAATGTGGAAAAATCGTAAAACATGGCATCATAAACATATTTTAAAGATAACTTCTAGGGGATAAAAATATAATGTAATTAGAATAACCTCTCATGATCCATACATGGAATTTCAAGAGAAAAAATTAATCTAATTAATTAGAGGGATATATATTCTTTGTGTCTTTCTATCACATTCATATCATATGAATATGTTAGTGTTCTATATAGACCATAAAACCTATGAATTAAATTAATTTATTGAAAACCAAAAAATTTGGACTGTGGTAATTAGTAGGTATGCCTATAATAAATTATAGACAGGTATGTAAAGGTGAATACCCATGACTGGGAATGACAATGGATATTTACTACACAAATATCTTGAATGAAAAATTATTAGGATTATTTCATCTGTACAATATGTGTACATAATGATTCATGTTATGGTTTAATATAAGTGAAATATTCTCTATCATTACATTGATTTCATAATTTTAGGAGATATGATGTGTGAAAAAACAGTCAATGATGGATGTCGGAAAAACAAATGGCATAAAACTTATAAATTGATTGAATAAATAGAAGGATCACTTAATTTGAAAGAGAGGAACTAGAATTTTGGGAAGAGATTATGAATATCCCAAGAACAAATTATAGGATATTTAGAGAGTTATATGGAGAGTAAAATATAGTTCAATGGGTTTTATTTGACGAGGAGTGCAATAATAGGTGTTTATTTATAGAAAACAGTATTTAATTCTTAATTTGTATCTAAAAAATTGTTCAAGGATTTTACTATATGTTAATTAAAACCAAGAACCATCATATTATACTATCCCACCATATCCACAAAATTATAGACATTTAAAATATATTATTATTAAAAAATAAATACATCAAATAATAATCTTCTTGATGTTGACGTGATTCAATAAATGAAAAAATTAATTTTAATAACTTAAAATATAATATCGTTATTTGAATTTTCATTAAAGGTTTATATAATTAATCAAACAACATAAAAAAGAAATTATTTTTTTGGATGAACAATTTTATATCATATAAAAATAGTATTTTATTTCTTAAATCAAATTTTTATATTATGAAGTCATAATACATACTATATATTTATTCCTAATGTAATAATTTCCTTGAAATTTTTCTATCTTAATAAATTATGAAAAAAATCATAATTGGATAATTTCAACATGATGATTCAAAAAATAATATTTTTTATCCAAATTATTATACAAATATTGAAAATTTTAGTTATACATCCAAATAATCATTTTCAATAAAATATGGTTTTATGATGATAACAGTTTTTAACCCTTATTTTTTGACTTCAAAATGATATACAAATTATTTTTATATAACTTTTTAAATAAAAATTTTATTTCTAATGAATATTTATTTCAAAAGTATCGAATTTAAAAAAATATGGGGTTGAATTGAATATTTATATTTTTAAAATAAATTTTTTATATATTATTATTATAAATTTTTTTTATAAAACCATATATAATTATAACTATAAAATGTGGAAAATATAATATTTTTTTATTAAAAAGAAAAATAAATATAATAAGAATATTATGTTCTAGATAAAAAAACCCTTTATTACATTAGTGTATTCTATATTCGTATAGAGCATGGTGGTGGGGATTTTATGGGGTTTATCGGTGAACAAGGTTTGGGATGTCATCTCACTATGCTTTAATTTCTCCCATAAATAGTTCTAATCAAGAAATATTTATTGAATATTGGTTTATGACTGGTTAATCGGAAACCCAAGTGATTCTATATCCCTTATATGATTTGAAAATTTTGACTAATAGTGAATGATCTTACTAGTCGACATAATTTAACCTTTGGTCATTGAAAATTAGAGTTTACCAAAAATCATAAAATATTTTCATAATAATGGTTACTATGACATAACTATAATATTAGTGGTATATATGCATAATATAATTTTAAATATGAGAAGATTTATATTATAATTTGAACAAAATAACCAATGTAGTTCATGGGTTTTTAATAACTTTATTGATTTTACTAAATCAAAATGGAATTTAATTTATAAATGTTCAAGTCATTACTAGGGAAATTTTATCATGGTTAAAATTATATTTATTAATATGAAGGAGATAAATTGAATTAGTTTTTTTATGTCAAAACATGAGAGGATGGTTTTATGTAATAAGATAATACACAACAATGTTTTTTTCCGGAAGTATTGTTCTTCAATGCATACATTACACATTTTTTGTATGTGGTTGATTTTATGTAATGCAACATTGAACATTTATTATTTTATATTCCCTTCACACTACATAGTTACATTGGAATCATACAACATCTCGTGATTATTATGTTATTATGTGGACTGATTCCCACTTTTGGTTTAGGGCATGTGATTTCAAAATATCTACATACTCTGTAGTACATGGTTGACTCTATCAATAAATCCTATTTTAGGATGATATTTCCAAAAAAAAATCCTCATACAATATTTATAAAATTAGAACTTTTACTTATATTTGGGTGACCTTTACATTTATTGAATGAGATAATCTTTTATTGGTAATTTATTTGTTCTAAATGATTTATAATATCTTTATCTTCCATATAAATAGATAAGAAATTCCCAAAAAAAATTTATAAATAAAATACAAAGGAAACATTCAATGAGGCTCATTCTCAAAGATTTTTTACACAGGCCACCATTGTAAAGAATCATACATGTAGCTATATCATGAATATTTTTCTATGGGAGTCCATTATGAGGATCTATATTTGGGTTTCCATCATCAAGTGTTGTCTAAAAGTCTCATATATAATATATCATCAATAAGATTCATTACAAATCCACATTCAAGAAGGATTTTCATCCAGGCTCTTTCATGTGGCTCCGACCATGAACCTCCTTCATGAAGTATCAATAATGGGGATCCTTCATGAATACTCAACTATATGACTCACAAATCCATTTATATAAACAACATTAAAAATGGATCATCCATGATTTTTCTTCACTATACATCCTATCTAAGAATAATTACCTCTATTTGAGATAGGGCTCTCCAAAATTTCTCATAACCCACTCATATGAAGTCATATACCATAAATAATCTTATCCATTGTTGGTTAAATTGATAAATCACAATTTTAGAAAATTTGATCTCATTAAAATGTAATCCTATTCCTTTGAAATCTACCTAGTTTATATTATCATAAATGGCAATTTTGGTTCCAATTCTGCATATTCAGAAATCATTAATGGTCATTCCAAATAAATATTCATGAAACCCACTAAATTTATGTTTGTAGGATATTTATATAATTATTCACCCAATCATTGATATATTCCATTGATAATTGTGCTCTCATGGGTTCTACTTCAAGAGAGATATGTCCCTAAAAGGTAGAGAATAACATATAGTACCATGATTAGAAGTGACTATATTAGGAGGATATCAATGAAACCTCCTTTTACTCAACACAATCATCATGAATTCATAGGTGTTGAGATGAAATTATTATATTTTTTTTCAATAAATCTATAATAAGATTTTTTGATCCTTTTTATTAGGTTTAGGACCCATCTGACCCATAAAAGGCCACATACTAGGTGTAATCCCTAGAAATCCACATACACTAGACTCGCATAATATGATAGGAATCACTAATAATGATATAGATAAATGACATGTGTATAATTCCTTATCAATATTAGGACATCAAACTTCTAACATGTTTAATAAAAAATTCATCATCATTGGTCCATATTCAACATGAGTCTTGTTGTATTTCTTACACATGTTTCCAAAAGACAAAATGTGAACATTAACACCTCTAGGAAACCAATGTGTAATCCTAAACATATTTCCATGGGGTTATATAAAATTATAATTCTAAAAAATTTCATATTAGTTATGTGATAGTATATCCTCAATGGATCATATTAACGTTACATTAATTCTTCATAAAAGGCCATATTCATTGGTACCTAATCATTCTGTATCGTATGTCTTTACCAAATGATATGATGAAGAAAAATGGGTTATTATTTTGTAAGTCCAAAACTGGAAATTAATCATATCCCTATACTTGTTAAGGATTAATTTACATAAAATTACACACAATGGTCCATTTTTTATTACATTAATAATTAATTAAAATACCATTGAATGCTGATAAAATAATTTTTTTATTCCCTCCATAGGAATATATAGGAACCCCCATTAATGGGAATGTTCCCAACTACACAACACCTACCAATGTTATAGATGGTGAGAAACTCTATAGTTACTAGACATGAAAATTGTAAAAAATCAATAAAAACTGTGTAAATGAAATATTGAAGACCTTTGAGTTATTTAGATGCTCATATAAATTATTTTTTTTTTCAGAAATAGTCACAGTGTTATGTATTTCTACACTGGCATTTGGTATGGATTCATCAATATGGCATAAGTCATTATAGGAGAAATAGAGTATATAGTAATACCCTGTAAAATGAGTGTGATAAGAAAACCTCTGACCCTCTCAGAAAATACAAAATCAAAAGTGTCAAAAATAATTTATTTGTGGAAATTAATTTTTTTATAAAAAAACAATATTATGCTGATTTTGGAAAACCACCATAGTTCAAGAAAATGTCAAATGGAAGGAAAAAAATAATAATATCATTAAATTTGAGTTTGAAATTTCGAAAAGTATTATCCATTTATTAAATATATTAGAGTGTAAATAAAAATTTTCTTGGATAATCTGTGATATCATCTAGAAAATGGTAGTCCATCACTTCCCTTGATTGAAGCTATTAATTAATAGGTATCTTCATTTAATTGAACCCTAGTGTAAAAATGTGATATTTATTATTGATAAACCCACACTGCACATTATTTAGAACAACAATAATAAATAATTTAGACATCCTATCAACATCCTCTAGTGATGATCCAATATAGAGATCGTCATACGATATATCTTTTTGAAAATTTATAATAATCCATCAAGACATAACATTGTTTTTGGTATCCTTACCAACTAACCTCTTCAAATATTAAAGAATGTTCATATTGGGAACCACAAAGTCAATGTTGGAAGCAATTGGATAGTTATTCAATAGAAAAAAGCCTTCCATAGTTTGGTTTTTCGATTATCTAACTTCGTTATCCTTCTCTTTAACCTAATAAAATCCACACTAAGAAATTTATTATCATTATGAATGATTGAACTCTTTGTTCAATCCTAATCACTAGCAGTGGGAACATAATCCCTCCCTTCACCACTTATATTATTGTATGACCATTTATCCATTGGTTTTGGGATGTGTTATATGTATTTATGGACTTTAGATTTATACCCTTAATCACAATTCAACTCTATAAATCATGGTTTCCCTTTTACCATATATTTCTCATTGAGATTATAAAACTTATGCCATAAATAACCACTACACTATCAATTAAAAATATGATAGTGACCTAATCTCTTCAATATTAATCACAAATCCATTTCCCATTAGTGAGACTATCCACTAATTATGGATTTTTTATTTCTAATACTGCCTAAATTTATTTCTGATGTACTTGAACTAGAGATTCATCTAAAAACCATATAAATGGTGGAGAATGTTAGTAGTCGAATTGGAGATATAAGAACACATCATGTTCATAACAATTACCTAACACCCATTTTTAGATAGTATTCCCAAAACTATAATTTTTTTGTCTATATAGCATGATGGATTCCCCTATCTTGCTTCTTATATCTGCATAGAACTATCACCTATTCAAATCTCATTTACATAGGATGTTAGATTTGGAGTATTGATGCTTGGATTGAAGAATCCAATATTTTATAGCACCTTAATACACATAGGTTAAATAGAAATTTATCTTCTAAAATATACCCTAAAAATCATATAAAAATCATTTAGTATGTTCACTACCTTTTGGTCAGGATTAAAGCGTCTTGCCTCTATCGGGAAGGGATCGGTAGGGGGTATACCTCTTTTTCCTAAATGGTCAACTTTGGGTGTACCATAATGCTTTTGATGGATTCAATGTATATCAAGATCCTCCATGCACTCTATCTGACTTTAGATACATTGTTTTCAAAAAAAATATTGAAAATCAAAAATTAGTCATAGAATAAAAAATGATAGCTTGTTTGTAACCAAATTTCTCCCACACAACAATTCAAACACACTCAACTGGATGGTTAGAAACATCCATTTCTACAAAAATACATCGATATATAGAATTTATGAAAATGTTGTTTCTTCTATAAGATCATAGATTTTGTACAACTTATTTCCCAAGAATAGATATAATAGATAGATTTTGGAGGGGAATTCAATTTTAGGGGATGCTTACCCACAATGTCGTAGAGGGAGAATCACATTTCAAGTGAAAATCATATGACCCAAAATCAAGATTGAAGCACCATCTGTTTTTTTATTGAGGATCTATATATAAGTAATGGACCATGTCATTTAACAGTGAAATATGACTCAGTACATGTCATTTGAAAAGGAGGATGACTATCACTTCTTGATGTAAAAAATAAGATAAAAAAGGAACTTTTCAATGAATCAACTGAATGTTAATGACTATTTAACCAAGAAACCCAAGTAAGATACAAAAGTTTTGAAGCCTTTTGTGAACAGTGATGTCTACATTTCCAACTGAGGTGAGCGATTGGAGTGATTTATTAAATTTGAGCTAATCGCAATGGACCAGAAATGAAGAATAAAATATGGTTTCAATAATGTCAAAAAGGTATAAGACCAAGATTTTTATTATGATAATGGAGGATGGACTCACTCTCCATTTAGTTGGGGAGTGTTCTGGGGCATTATCTATCTCCACCTAGGGATTCGTCGAGTGGTAGATTCACGTCTTTGACACCATATTCCATTCGTCTCACTAGTAATGTAATAATGATGTATATAGTTGGAGTGAAATTATGTTTTAATGGAAATAAACATTGGTACACTGTACATCACAATAATCAGCATTATAAATTATATCATTATTACATATTATTCTTATGAAAATGATCATATACTTCTATAACATTGGATATGGAATGTTTTTAGTAGATTTTTTTATTTATATTTATATTTATTCATTCAATAGTATGCATAAAATTATTATTCAATATTAAAATCTAATGTTAACAACCCCATGTTAAGAATCTGATCATTATCCATTATTTTGATTCTTTATTTCATATAAAAAATTAATTAGTGGTGTGTGTAGTGGAAAGATCAATATAGAAGAATAATTTGTTTTTATATATTTTATGATATAATTTATTTTACTATGTTACATAATTATCATTTATTTTTATAGCATCCTATAATATTTTAACCATTTACTGGAGGAGCCTCCAATTTAATAAATTTCCATATACTATGGGAAGATAATGTTGGGTTTGGATTATGAATTTATCAAATGACCATTTATGTTTGATCTAAATGGTTATTTACATTTAGGAAAAATATATCCCATATGAAATTTTTATCAAATTTCCTTAGTTTCAATCCACTTGAGATTATGTAACATTCTTGGGGATCTCTGGATTTTCCAACAAGAGTCCAAGTAAATTTGATATTGTTTAAGGGGTGTCAGACAATTGTATCTGAATGGGGTTATATGTATGAGTCCTCCATTGTATGGTAAATGATAATATTGGGATTTTAAGAACTCTTAAGGTAGTATTAAAAAATTTTGGATAGCCACTCTATTGTATGACTTGGGTTCTAACATAGTTTGAGTTGGAAAAATGATTTGAAGATACATTTTTTGTTGTTTGATATATATTCATTGTGATTATCTACAACTATGATTGGTTTTTATTTGATAGAGTTTTTTGAATCATGATAATAATTTGTAGAGATGATATCAAAATTTATTTTCTGATAACAAGATTTATTTGAAAAATTATTTCGATTGGAGTATGAATTTATTACTTAAATTTATTATTTTAAATTAATTATGAATGCATGTTGGTGATTTCATATACAACTAAATTTATCACTAATATTCTAATAAATACAAATAGAAAAAGAATTAATTTTATTGGACACTATGATATAGGTATAAAATATTTATTTTCACTTCATTAGAAAATTAATGAATATTTTGATGAAATTGTAGTTATTAAACTATACAAATATCCTACTCTTGATATTGTGAAATGATCAAGAAAACTAGAGTGTTATTGAACACATGAACTCATAAGTATATATCATTTTTTAACCAATGAGTAGAGTAAAAAAAGCTAAAAAATGCTAGTGGATCAAGACATAGAGTTTAATAATTTGAATTTATCTAACATTTGGGGTGATGGATGAGTGTTGATAGGTTATGATTATTTTGAGATAATGAATAAAGTTTTCTATTTTTTAAACCCTTGAAATATAGAATGATTGTTAAATACTAAGATATATGAGGGGAAACCTTTTGTGTTTATTGATTTGGATTTTTTTCGAGATAAATAAACAAATGATGTGCATTGAATTATTAAATATGATAAACACAAAGTAAAAAATGATTAGCATATAGAGAATATCTTTTGATGGTTTGGGTGTTCGATTAAAGGAACCACAAAAAATTTCACTATGTTTTTCACATTATATGGAAAGTTCATTCTGCACTAAATTGGTTCAATAATTTACTTCTCAAAATATCTTGGTTCCCGATAATTCAATTTTTTTTATCTTAATGGGGTGATTATACATGATCCACTGACATATATAGTAATTGTTGATAAGAAATAATCCCAATTCATAGATATGAATGATGTTAAGGGTTAAAAGTATTTTCCTCCACAACTCTAGGGAGGTCAATATTTTTTTGAGAATATTTCAATATTATGCTACTCTAAATAATAAGAAAATGAAATAATTTCATGAGGAAAATATTATATTATGTGAATAGATAAATTAGATGTTATTATTATAGTGACTAGAATCATCTAAGGGGGCACTATCTATACGAACCAATGATATGTATTTATTGTGAGAGGTATAAGAATCAAAAATATTAATAACATTCCTTAAATATTAACTCTTGTTTTATAGGTTCTAACACAAGTAAGGGATCAATGAAGTCTGTTTATAAATGGATGAAATCTAGAGTTGAATAAAATATTAGGATTATCAGTAATCTTTGAAACTGATACTCCAAAATGTAATATGGAAAACTTTTTCTAGATGATCATGGGATAAGTTATCCCTTTATATGACTCATTCTAGTTATAGTTAAACATCTTAATAATATTACATTAGTAATCAGGGTGTTTGAATTGGTGAATAAAAATCATTCATATGATTATATATTATAGATTTTTAGAATATATATTCTTTTCTGATGTCATATTTTACATAATTATTTCTACCTATAAGAGAAATGTTATAATAGGGGATTTCATAACCATCATGTTCTATTATGATATGTGAACTGGAATTATCTGCGGATTTAATTTTTCTAAAAATTATGATATATGATTCTATAATTAGAGTTTATTTATTGCAGTACTTCACAACCTATACTGGCTATTATACGAATATGTTTACTTTTACATCAATACAAGGATGTTTTTTCACCCATCAATCGGAGTGGGGAATTTTTTCATGTTAGAAAGGGATGGTTGATAATGATCATGTATCATTTATGGGATAATTAGATTGGTTAGTTTTGGATCGAGGGTAACTAGAAGTTTAATTTTATTGTTGGGAGTGTAAAAAATTTCCCTACTATATTTCTTGAATAATTATAATGAATTAAAAAAGATGTTGTAACACCCCATAAATGAACTCCACTAGCTAGTGAACATTGACATAGACACTAAATAGTTTCTTAGATAACAACTACTAAATTAAAAACATAACCATATTTAGTTATAAATTTAAAAACTATTTATGGAAAATCCTACATCTCCAGTGTCTTTTAGGTTTAGAGATTTATTGAATTATGATAGACTATATAATAACAAATACAATGTTTTTTCTCAACTAATGGATTATTTTCCAATATATTTTAAACTATGTAATCTATAATATGTCTTCAATTTCTCTAAAAATTTATTCCACATAGTGTATCCACTTAATTTTTTTATGTTTAAAAAATTTCTTTATAACATATTGAAATAAAAGTATAATAATGGGATAGTTCAAATGATTAGTAAAGAATAACATACTAGAAATGAATAAATGGAATAAAAATTACATGAATATTATGGAAGTATATAGAAAAAAATGAATACATAACCAACAAAAAACTGAGAGAATCTAATATACCTGAAGATAAATTTAATCATGGATATCAATAATACTACGCTCTGACTAATGGAATTCATAATATGTGACATAAAAATTATACTATCAAAGGCTTATAACATGATGAATTGTTTGTTGTTGATACTATGGTAAATACTTAATAGTGAATATGGATGTTATACACAAAATACCAAAACAATATTTTCTCATGATACATATAGATGTGTCATTGGGAAATATTATTCTAGTGCCTAACCATCACATTACATTATCTGATGTATTAAACACAAGAGTAATTGATACATTTCCTACCATTCTATGACGACCCTATTCATCAATAAAACAAGGATATCGACATAATGATATATAAAAACAAATAAAAAATCAACCTAACTTAGTAGTCAATATTGATAATGAATAGTAATAATTATTCCTATGCCAATAAAATTAACTGCATTATCATAACCCATCACAATAGAAGTCAGATAGTAAAATAGTTATTTGTAAACTCACTAATAATAATCCATATTAGAATAAAATTATACAGAATACAAATACATGTCCACATGTTAATAGAATAAAATTATTTATATGTGGAAATAATCAAATATGAATTATTTAAAATGTGATGTTTACACCATATAGAGAAATGATTTTATTACTATTCCAATACCTGAATTACATTACCACAATCCATCTAGGGAAGAAAAGAAGATGGTTTCAAGAGATCATATCAAATGTATTGAGAAATAATTGACAAGGGGTTTTTGTAATAGTAAATAAAACCCAAATAAATTATTGAGAGAATACAATTTTTTTTAGTAAAATTGAATAGCGTTCAAAACATATGTGAAATAAGTACAAATAATTATCATACCTTAATGAGTTGAAATTTAGTTCCCATAATTCATCACCAGTGGATAAACAAATTAATCAAATGAATCTTGAATAAGGAACAATATTTGGATATTAAATTTCATTTAATAAAAATACTATGATAAAAAAATACATCAATAGGTATTAAATAAACCATTCAAAGAAAACATGGAGAAAAATTTATTTTGACAGATTTAGAAGTAATATGATGAAAAACATTACAAATTTAGAATCATTTCTGCAAAAACACCCTGAATGATATAGCATAAAATTGAAATTAAATCACTGTGAATAATATATATTTGATTATGTAATATCCCAAAGAGATTTTATATACAATAAATAAATTGTGTCATTATATTAATAATATTTGATTCTCAAATAGAGGAATTTTATTCCAAAACCCTTACTAGTATTCTTTAATTTAATTAGAATATGTAAAAACCATCTATAAATACCTATATATAAAAATAAAATAATTTCCAACCATAATAATTTCTATTTTCATTCATACATTTCATAAATAGTCAATCTCAACATGAATTCTTCTGATTTCCGTATCGATTATTTATTGTCTTAATTATTTATACTAGTTTCAAATGAGTGGCATCCACGTGTATACCTATTTCTATTTTTATAATTATTTGATAATAAAACATTATATAAATAATGAATTAAAATTATCAATGATGTTTTATATTCCATTGAATCACATTTTAGCTTGTATCCATGAATATGAAATCAATAATGAGCATATTTGAGTTATTTATTATATTCAAAGTCGATATTTTAAATTATTGAAATAAATAGCGATATAAAATCTCTAAAAATAATAATTTTTTTTTAAATTATATATCATGTTATAACATTAATTAGGTTCCAATTTTTATTAATGATATAAATTCAATGTATCATTTTATTAGGTGTTTAAACAGACAAGGAAATGAATGTACACAGATTTAATGAATGAATATGATGTTTTTTTGTTGTAATATCACAATAAAAGAAAACAAAAATCATATTTAATAGTTATTGTCATGATATATTGAAATTTTTGGTAAGAATTACTATAATATAATTTATATAAATTCATTACATAGAAAAATCATCATCATTTTCATCTTAGTTTAATGGGTTTAAACAACTGAATTTATAACAATTCTTTATTTATTGTATAATTACTGGATTCCATGATTTGTTATACCATATAATTAATTATATTATAAAATTAATATTTATCATTTAATAACATCCTCATATCCAGCAATGTATGGCAATGATGGAAAATGAAACATGTTGCATCGTGGAAGCGGTAGTCCGTACAACACAGAAACAACAATCCTTTTATTATTAACAGATATTAAATCTATAGAAACAGTGACAATGACCATAATATTGTAACATTAAATTATATAATTTATTCTGATATCACTATATTTTTATGTATATAATAAATACTATTGCATATAATTAACTAGAAATACAAAGCATTTGATAATACTCGTATTTATGACATGAATATTGCATGGAATTATCCTTGGAAATATAAGAATATTTTATTTATGGTGACCAAAATATTTTAAATGCAGTCTATGGTTATAAGTAGAGAAAATAGGTAGAGGTTTATGGATAAGTTGGAATGATATGTGAGTCTTAATGTGGCGAGAATGATTAACTTTTATAAGTGAAGGAAATGGTAGTTTCAGGGAAAATCATTTCATTTAGAATAATGTAGGATAACTATTCAATGATAAATTCCATAAAATGAAAAATTATATAAGTTAAAAGAGTTTTGTTATAAATCACCTCAAAATTTTTTTTTTTTGAGGGAAATTTAATTTTTTGGGATTTTTTAGCTTTTATCATGTTACCCACACAAAATTTTTTCATTTTTAAATTAATTTATAAACCCCAGTAATTAATTTCAACGATAGTGATTATGATTTAATTTTTTAACTGTGTTGATAATTTTAATTTTATATTTTAATATAAATTTTCTAATGAAATTTATAATTTTGTTAAAAGTTAATTTTAATATAATTACATTAATCCTATAAAAGTAATTTTTAGAGAATATTTTTTTAAGCATTAAATTTATATATAAGGTTAAATTGCATTATATACTTATTATTAGTATATAAATTAATTTTTTATAGAATTTTATATATATGAGGCTTCGAAATAAATCAAAAACCTATTCTCCCTAGAAAAGATAATTATTCAATAAAAATAAAGAATAATTTATTTATATAAAAGTTATATTTTTATTAGTTATATGATGTTCTCCATAGGTTTTATAAGAATAAATAATATATTTAAATTCATAATATAATTACAAGAATTTATTTTTGACTACATAAATAGGTTTTATAAATTTCTATAAATTCTAATAAAAAGGAAAACTGAAATAAATTATAAGTTTCATGAAACCCATATATTTCACCGAAAATAGCTAACTAATAAAAGATAAAAATTTCATAATAAGTCAATATATATATTATGAAATAAACAATTGATGGTCATTTTTATAAATTTATGATTCCAAATTTTATACAATATATTTTATAAATAAATCAGAAAAATATTTGATTGATTGTTTTAATTTAATGATGTAGTTTTTAAATTCTAACTATTTTTTCACTTAGATATTAATTTTTTAGTGTACATATTTTTAACCAATTATATATATTATTATTAACTTATTTTCATTAATCATGTTTTTATTTAAATATAAATGTGTATAATATAAATAGAAATTTTTATACATATAATTTTATAAATTTTTAATGATTATATTAGTCATTATAGGAAACTAATTGAATTTCATTAATATTAGAAGTAACCATTAATTTTATAATTCATTAATCAGTTTATCCATTGATTCCCACAAATTTATGGAACTATTTTTAATAGTTATACATAATGAATTATATTTTATATAAATGTATCACAATCTCATTTCGGTCTAGTGTTGGGTGTTGGGAAATCTATTAAAAACATTAACTTATTTAACGAAAAATATGTATTATATTTTTTGGGCTGCAAATTTTTTCCCATAAATAAATTGCATCCTTTCCATTTGACTCATAATATCAAATTAATTTATATTGGGAGATACTAATTAAAAATATTCCATGTGATGACCATATGTTTATTTCATATGTGTATAAAGATTTATCTATTATAAATATATATATATTTATGTATATATGTATTATAATGTGAATTAATCAACTCTAAAGTTCAAATTGTATTCTAAAAAAATATAGATCCTGATATTAAAGGAATGAAATCCCATCGACCCAAAAAATTAATTATTTGATAACAATAACATGATGTGTTATTCATTATTACTCAATATGAAGTAGTTAATGAAAACACTCTTCATATAGAGAACTATAAAATCTTTAGGGGGAAATAACTATTCGATTTATTAGTTTTAGATTTTTTTATGTTCATTGTTTCCATGGGTTTTGTTGACTATCTACATCACTATTTTTGGATGGGTACATCGACTCACTTAATTCCAAATTCATTTTTTTAGGAAATGAATTTTTCATCTTCTCTCGTTCAATCACACTAGTGAGTTTGATGACATTGAATTCCACACATATAACACGTAGTCATCCATTTATTTATCATTCCCCATTTTTATTCACACATTAATGTTATTTGGGAAACTGAATATTTTTTTCATCCATCATATTCATAGAATGACCATTTCTAAGACCCATGATGTTTTTGATACTTTCATTGTATTAAAGTTGTTAAGAATAATTCATGACAATTAGTTTTTCAGAATCACATGATTTCTCTTACTATCCCTGATCCTATTATATTTTTCATTGGGATATTTTCTAAAGGGATTATGCATTGTAATAATAACATCGATCTATCTAGGAATATAGATAACTAAAACCAATAGTTATTCCATGAGTTAAAATAATTTGAATGAAGTTATCATAAATTACCACATTGAAATTTATCCATAACATCTCTATATTTTTAAAACAAAAATGTTATTCTAATGATCCTAAAACTCAACTTATAGAATACCTGATTCATCTAATACTAATATTAATTGAAATTAATTCATTATTTTTTAAACCATGTGTACTTTGCGTCAGTTTCCCTCATTATTATTAATAAAATTCAAAATATAGAGATAACATATTACTGTGAAATATCGTAAAATACTTTAAAACAATTAATTATGGAATCCCATTGTCTAAAAATTTAACTTTTCATTTCTTTAATAATATAATTCATCCATATAATCATATAACCAATAATATAAATACAGTAA
The DNA here is from genome assembly GCA_963277665.1 of Viscum album. Classification (NCBI taxonomy): domain Eukaryota; kingdom Viridiplantae; phylum Streptophyta; class Magnoliopsida; order Santalales; family Viscaceae; genus Viscum; species Viscum album. The sequence continues at coordinate 629,578,048 of OY728138.1, read as the reverse complement.
TCATATATTCTCAATAAAATACAATACGCCTAAAAAATATGAATATCATTGAAATTAAACCCCAATCATATTTTATATTCTTCTTAAAATTCTCTATATATTTAACCATCAAATGGTATTAACCAATAATTCCTAAGGTAAAACACATTTCATTATAAATATTTATGGAAAAATGATAATTAATTCATTAAAAATATCTTGATTACAATTTCAATCCAGTGGTTAATAAATCTTTCTAAAATACATTTTCATAATCTATAAAATCATTATTATCTCATTATAAAGTTCATATTTATCCTTATATTAATAAATCCCGAAATAATATCCTATTAAAATGTTTCCCAATCAAATATTACCATTTAATAATATCATATTTCTCGGTTATTTAAACCATTAATTAATTATTTCTAAACCATTACTATGAAACCAATGAAGGAAAATATTTCTATCTTTCACATAATGTCATAACATCTAGAATATAATTTTTAAATATCAATCACTAATGAAAAAGTATTTGAGTATCATGATTTTATATATATTTATTGAACAATCCCAATAAAATTTGTAGGACATGAAATTTCACCTTTTTCTATGAAAATATGAAAATAATAATATCTTGTCCAGTTATATTTGTGAACTAATTAGGTTATAGAGCTTAGTGGATTCATGCGACATAATTTTACAATCATTATTTATGTAATCCTATTAAAAAAATACAAGAATAAAAATGGTTATGATAATATAATAAAATATTATCATGAAAACATTACTATGAATATTTTTCCATTTTGAAACCATTAATTTTATTATAAGATGCTTTAAGAACAACATATTACTCTACCTAGTAAATACATGGTTTTCAATGGTTATTTTTCAATTAGTTTCTCTTTACAATTAAAATATATTTATACTTCAAGCCTTTATAGTGTTTTCTATGTAAAATTTTATTATCCAGATATTTTCTCACAAGTGTGTCTAACTAGGCGTGAAATATAAGGGCCCCTCATCATGTAACATAGTGATAACTATGTCATTTCTCAACCAACACTTTTCATGGTGATTAATTATAGGTTCTATTTTTCCATGGCCACATTTAGATTCCTATATCCATATATGGATTCATTTCTATAAAAAAATAATCAATAATTTACAAATTATCATCATGTTATCCAAATCATTGATTTTTCTAAATGTTCTCTGATCCTAATCCACAATTAAAATTACTATTTTCTTCATAGAATCAATTTATATGCTACTATAAATAAATTTTTTAACCATTTAAACTGCAATCAATCATTTCTTATCAATAATTATATTATAATTAACGAACACAGTAATATCTAAAAATATCAAACAACTTCCATTGTTACAAAACAAATGTGACCTTTGACCCACACTCTCAGATTCAGATCTAATTGAAAAATAGATTACATACATTTGTTTATACCAAATATAAAATCATGGGTATATCCATCCATCATTACAAAAAAAAATAACTTTTTTGGTATCATATATATCATGTATCTACGTAGTTTTATATATTTAGAGAGTTAATACAAATCATAAGGTAATAAACCCAATTTTTTCATAAATAAAGGAAATTGTGTTCAATATATATGAAACTAATTAATCTATAATGACTCACCAACATCTCCCAAAAATTAACTAACATGTTCCATCCTTCAAAATATTCCACATGTTACAATCATTATTTATAACCAGTAAAAATGGAAGAAAAATAATGGGTTTGATCAAACTACTAGTATTTGAAATCAAACAAATGAAACAATCATAAAATGGACTTGGATTAAATTTTATGACAGGAATATGAAAAAAAACATGATGTTGTAATCAACTTGAAATTATAGGCATATTATATCCTTGAAAATAAATTAATACATAAATATTAATAATACATATCTCTTACTAATAAAAATAAAAAATTTTGAAATAAAAAACTTGTTATTAGAGCATTCTTCCGATAAACATTAATTTTCCTTGGGACTGCATTCAAGATGAATTTATTAATTATCTATGAAGTTATAAAATATCCAATCTAGTTTGGTCTCCTACGAAATATTTATTTTTTTATGGATTTACATAATTCTATTCCCCAAAAATCTCATGATTATTTTCAATTCATTCACTATAATAATCATCATGACCATTTATTCCATTAACTATGGAACCTATTACTCAATAAAATTTGGGTACCTATATAATGATAAATATATAAATTAAATTTGTAATTAACATGCAAAAATAGTCAATATTCACCATGAATTCCAATACCTTTATCCGTGATAAAAAATGGGATAATATTATCATAACCCGTCAAGAAAAAAGATGTTATACGTTAAAAAATTACGTAGTCATGTTTTTAATAATCATTAGTATTGGAAAAAATATATTGAAAATAGTAATAACATTACCCAATTCAATATAATTACATACTTTATAGATGAACACAATCTATTATAAATTATGAAAAATTCAAAGTTCACAATATAAAATTCCATGCGTATAATTCTATATTGGTACAAGAATTATATATTCATAATTAATTTAAAGAAATAACTTAAATTATTTTAAATGTTCATATACTATGAATTTAGGAATAATTTAGAATGGGTTTCTTTGGTCATAATGTATATCCCTAAAAAATGATTGTATACAACATAATAGAGTCAAATAGAATTATTTACCAAACATAATGAAATAATTTTAATGAAATATAATATCTTAATAAAAGAAAAGTTGAATTACCAAAAAACAACTCTATTGGGAATAAAATAAAAATATAGTCACGTGAATAAGGGAAAATGATTTGGATAATAAATCCCCATGAATAAAAATAGTCTCGTAAATTTTTTCATCTATTTGATGTAAATACTCCCTATAATGTATACATTGTCTGAAAAATGTTTTATGATACAAGGAATATGATCTGAGACCATGAAAAATGTTAAATCATAAGAAACATTGAAATATAAAAACATTAAAAGATAATGAATTTTATTGAAATTCAAATATCATGTCAAAATTAAAATTCATGATATGATATCTCAAATAGGTTGTATATAAACCACATAAATGAATATAGGTTTTTAATTCCAATCATATATCAATGAGAGTAATTAGAGATAAAAAACCCTTCTTCTATTTCATAACATTCATGTATGTACTTTAATCTCATATAAAAAAACTAGGATATCATATTCATTGAATTATGAGAATTTTTCAACCCTATTATTATATAATGTTTTTATAAATATTAATTCTAGACAATTATTTTTTTGATTATTCATATTGGATGTCTATGTGTTTGATAAATTGCTGTAGTTAAATAAAAAAATGTTCGTGATTATTGTTTTATAAAATTTCATCCTTACTAGATCATTAAATTTTCTGTTTGGGATGATATATTATTATTTATAATGTTTCAAATTCAATTCATTTCCAATTAATCATTATCACTTAAGAATAAATATGAACTCATCATGTTGTATTGATTCAGGAAAATGGGAGGTTATTATCTTAATTAAGAATTAATTAATTATATAAATGTTTAATACAAAATAAAATACACATTTAGATATTAATATAATTTTTTACAAATAATTTATTTCAAATAAATATTCATGAAATAATATAATACTTTTGTTTTATTATGTAGTAAAATAGACCCAAAATTTAAAACATGATGATTTAATGAATGATTATGACTGGTTTTTTATAGTATCATTTTTAAAGCATAATGATCTTATTTTGGGATTATTAGTCTGATATTTCAAAACTGGATTGATTTAGAATGTGAAATTAATTTGTAAAATATTATTACATATAAAAAATGTGATCATATAATTTTTACTTATGTCATTATCAATTATTAAATTAATAATAATCACTTTATCATATACTTAATATGTTTAATAACTTCTTATAACATAATATCAATGTTGTTTAAAAATAATAGTTATTCTTTACTAAAATATGTTTTCCATCCGTATAATTTGATGATGGAAAACATAACACATTATGTCAATGAAGAAATTGTGTACACAACAACTGAACAACGTATTTGTTTTTTTATTTATAGAGGATATGAATAAAATTCATAATTACATTAAAATTTTAACATTAATGTAAATAAATTATAAAATTATCATGATATTAGTGTGGAAGTAATATATTTTCAATAACTTAATTTATGGGAACATAGTAGATGAAAATAATCATGTCTGGGACTTTTGTAGCTAGAATAACAATAAATGAATATAATTTAGTGGAAAAGCATAGTATTGGGTGATAAATATTCATTATATATCTCCTTCAAAATGAAGTCCTTATTCCAAATAATGGTGACTATAAGTTTTTTAATGTTAGAGAGTGTTATAGTAAGTGAAAAATGGAATCTTTTATGGGAGAAATTCTAAATATATATGAGTTTCAATGTAGTGAAGATGTTATCCTTCTATAAGTAAATGGAAGGATATTTTAATGGGTAAAAAATAAATTTTAAATAATTCATGGTAATAATTATAGTTGAAAAGGAATAAAAAAGGGGGAAAGTATATACAAAAATGACATTTTGTCAAAACAAACCTCAAAACTCTTCTTAAAATATTCTTTTATGGATTTATGGATTACTAAATCATCATTTTTTATTTTTTGAAAACTTACATTCATCGTGGTAATAAATTTTAAATGATTAATAATTATATTTAATGAAAAATATTCTCTTTGTAATTTTTATCTAATTTAATAATTTAAAATATAAAATGTTTCTTTATATAATAAAATAAATTTTCTAATAGTGTCAAAAGTAAATTTAAAAGAATTAAAATTCATCATGTAATTTTTTTTAGAGAAATAATAATTTCTCCATTATATTAATTTATAAGCTCTACTTATCATGGATATGGATTCAATCAAATAAAATTAAATTAATATAAACTAAATAAATTATATGATGTTTCCATGTGAAGCCAAAACTTAATCACCCTTAAAATGTCCATTCAACAAATAAGTACAGAAAGTAGTTTTTAGATTAATGTATCTTATAAATTAGTTATAATAATGTTTATGGAGTTTTTATATGTTCAAATAATATTATAAAACCCAAAATGTTTTTTCTAAATATAATATTTTAATACATAAAAGGATTTAGGAATTTAATTTTTATTATTATTTAACATTAAATTCATATGAATTAATAGCTTCAAGTAAATGATATATTTTCAAAACAAATTCCATTTCAGAAATAACTTAAAACATCATAATAAGTAATTTTTTATTCAAAGAATTAAAAAAATATGTTAATTTGTTTTAATTTCAAATTCTAAACATTTTTATATAATTTTTGAAGAAATTAACAAAATTTAATTACGAAAAAAATTTATTTATAAAAAAGTATTTTGAGACCTCAAATGTTAATATTTTTTTATATCAATTTCAATATAAATTCTCCCTTAAAACATTACAAATAAAAAAATTTAATCATTATTCATATGGTTATTTTACTAGATAAATTTATCAAAGAAAATAAACTTTTTCGGAAAATACCTTTATAAATAAAAAATGATGATATTTATAATTTTAGGTAACTAAATGAATTTAATTAATATTATAATTATCTTATATATATAATTAAGAAATAATGGAATAATTTTAAATACCAATAATTCAAAAACCATGTTATTAACGATCATACTTCAATATTTAATTTTTTCTAAATATATCATATTTTTATTTATGTTCGGGGTTGTGTGTGGGGGAAGAAATCAAACACATTGACTTATTTAATGGTAACAATGCATAGTAGTTTTGGGGTATCATAGATATAGTTTATTCCAAAAAAATGATATGCCCAATATCATTTCCTTTTTTTCACAAAACACCTCTAGATCTGTGATAGGTAAAGATTCCATTTATGCATTTTGTGATTGTTTTTTTTTTCACCGAGAGGGATCATGGTAGATTGATGTTATTCATCCGCTGAAAGATATTTAATCAATATAAACTATAAAATAATTAAAATTTACCTCACATCAATTATCTATTCAGAAAATTAATGTGAGCTAAACTATTATTGAAAATCAAATTTTGATTGAGATAACACAATTAATGGTAAAAATGTAGGATGATAAAACTATACATTTTAAGAGAATACATATGAAATTTGATTTCTAATTATTCAATTTCATCCACTAAAGATATTATAAGTTTCACATCCTACATAATTCAGTACATCAATATACTTATTTACTCATTTTTTCTTGGTGAATGTGTATGATGTTTGAATCAGAGGAGGATCATGGTAGAAGTAATGTAGACTATCTGAGAGAGATTATAAATAATGATAAAAAGTGAGATGAAATATAATTATTTATTAATTTTTTGAAAATGATTTTATTAAGAAAAATTTTGTTTTTATATTTTGTTATAGTGGACATGTATAAATTTTATGTTGTCATATATTGTGTTTGTAAAAATAATGTTTGAGAAATTCATAATTTTACAATGTTAGATGGTCACCCCAAATAATTTTTTTCATCATTTATATAATATATAAAATAAATGGAAGAAATTAACATGTATATTTATGTTGTTTCAATAAGATAAAAATATACAATGATATTTTAATGAGACATAGTGGTAGCCAACTTCTATGTCGATATTTTAATTTTTTTGTCTTGTGATAGGTCTTCATTATAATTTTATGAATTTTGATATAGAATGGAATGTTTTATAAAGTATATTGATAATATGGTTGAATAAATATTTATATTTTTAGGACAATATGAGAAGAACAATTTACCAAATGATCTGGTGATGTAGAAAACCTTCCATGAATTAAATATTAAGAAAAAATTTCCATTATGAAGAGAGGATCATAGTGTATTTTAAAAAATAATATTTAAGGTATATTTTATCCATATGGAATTATAACATGATATTAGTAATGTATTTTATGTATTTTTAAATATTTTATTTTCAATTATACTACACAATAGGAGTGGGTAATGATATAATATATGTCAATAGTTGAAACTATCATCTATGGAAGGAATTAATATAATAGTGTTAAATTGTAGGATTGATGGAAATTTCTATTTAGAATATTATTAATAAAATATAATTTTTTTATATTGAGTATATGTGAATCATACGATTTCTATAAAAATCATGTGTATGATAAAAGAAAATCATAAATGAATTATAATTAGATATGACTTATATATTTGGAAAACAAAAGATGGATGATCATTAACAGCGAACTCAACACACTATTCTCAAGATAGTGATTTGGGTTTTTATCAAAAAAGGTATGTTATGAATGTATTTAATAACATATAATGGGATTTTTAGACTATATTAATGATGATTTTTCAGTAAATAATATAATGGGTTCAGTTATAATGATTTAAGAGATATGTCGCTGAATATATCCCATAGTACATGTTTTATTTGTTGTCGAAGGTAGAAAAAATAACTTTTTAGAAATTTTTAAAAAAATTATAGCGTTTTTTTTAAAAATTGATTATATTATAATTGATGTTTTCAATTGTTTACAAATATCACTTTGATAACATTACATAATATGGATGATCATGGATAAACTCAAAATGTTACATGACCTGTAGCCTATTTGGGATAATATTTCATTTGAGGTTGAGGGTATGTTATTTGTGAATTATCTGTTTAGTCATTATGAGGTTTATTCATCATATAATATAGTAATATTTTTTTTGTTTTATATGGTATTTAATTTTTTTTGGGTATTTAATTCAACATGATAACATAAAAACCCCTAAATATATTTTTAGTTAGGATACAAAATATAAAATTTTGATGAAGATTTCTGAATTTTTAGAATGATTTTTGGATATCATGAGATTGTTATTTTTAATTTTTTTTGTTTTTTTTCATCATTAAATAAAAATATGTATTTTGATATATCTATTTGTATAGTTTTATAGTTGACAATGTAAGTCACTATTATGTTTCTTTTAAAATAGGTGATATACCCATTTTGTGACCTACTATAGAAAATGGGAAGATGGTAGGGGTTTATTTAATAAAAATGTAGTTAGTGATAACATAAAAAAATTATTGATGTACTATGATGAGCATCACTGATGTCCTTTAGATTTTTCTCTTAAGATTGATTTTTCTTAGGTGACTCTAGAGATATGTGGAAAAGCTCCTATCACAAATCTATTATCAATTAAATATAAAACAATATTAATATAGTTTAGTGGTAGACCATGGTAATCTGTTGAATATATAAGAATTCAGTCAATACAAATCATCATTTTATGTTATTTATATATATATATTTCTAATCTATTAATCACAATTCTATCAAAAGGGGGTGTATGTTTTTTTTGAATGAAAAAATTTAAACGTACCAATGACAACTATTAGTGAGGTATTGGTAATAAATTTTATATAGAAATAATTGATGAGTATAAAAACATTCAAATTTCATCTTATTATGATTTTTATATTTGTTTATATACATTGAGATAGGTTTTGTGTTTCAATGTATGTGAATGCAATTGAATTTCCTAAAAAATGAATTCTCTATCAAGTGGAAAGATCACATTGTGATCCAATAATTAGAACTGAGTCTTGAGTCTTGTAAAGCCTCAATAGAGGAGTTATATTCATTTAAAAGGAATCAAGAAACATCATGAGGTATCATTTCTGCCCCATTATTATCATTATGGATACATTATCCAACAATATAGTACTTTTATACGATTTCCATGAGTGCATAAAATTGGAAACAACCACTAATATTATTAACAAAGTAGTCGATGGTACTTATAGAGGAAAAATAATAATACCCTCCCTCCACATTTTTTAGTGGGTCACCTCTTATCCCTCTCATTTCTTTATTTCATGGAAAATGGGGATACTCCCTTTGTTATAAAATTATCACATTTTATAAAATTTACTAATATACTTTTTTTGGATATTTGAGGTATGTCTCGCCCTTTGTGAATATATATTTTATTTCTCATCTACTAATTCTTATTTATAAATCTTCTATTTAGGTTTTTGGTTCAAATTACATTAGAGCATGGAATAATTAGAAAAATATGATGGGACTTCCTATCTTCCATTGAAAATTGTGTCTATTGATATTGTATGCACATCTTCGCAGATCTTTTTATTTATCTATGTTTCCATGTCTTGTTTACAAGGATTTTACAATTAACTAAATTACATTGTAAATTTATTTTTTTGTACGTTAGAGATTTTGTTAGGGAATAATTTTTATGTATTATATGGACATTCGAATAATGTTTTGGGATGATTAGTTGATTTAAAATCACTTTTTGATGTTTTCAACCCTATTAACTATTTAGAACCAATTTTTTTCATATTTTTTAAAAGTATAAATTGAATTTCTATGTTTTTTATCTCAATTTAGGGGTCGGTGTCTATAAAACCATGAAAAGGGTTATGAATTCCTTGGTTGAGGTATGAATAACATGGTTAGAGTTTTGAATAAATTTTTATTGGAGAATATTTCCTAAATTTAGTAGGTTTATAATACTAAAACTTTTTAATTTTGAAATGATTATGTTATATGTGAAGTTCTCAGGTTATTCCACTGTTAGTGGGTATTCCATAATTAAATATATTATTCAATTATTTTGATTATACATTTTATGATACATCGAAAAAAGGTTTAACTTAATGTAGTCTTGTAATGATATATACACAGAAATTATCATAGAATTATTTTAGTATTTTTGGAACCAAGTAATTCCGTGGTCATCACAAACTATAGCCTTAATAATAAATCATTGAATTAGATTGAAATGGAAATTTTTTAAAAAATGAAAATTGGTAATGGGAAAGGTAGAACTAATGACCAAGACCATGGTGACATCTTGACCTTCCATTCTAGGATGGAACTTTTGAACTGTCATAGTTTTATTTAGGGGCCATTCCTGAAACCATTTCCAAATATCTAATCTCATTAGTTCCTTGTGGGTACTTATGTAATAGAAGGTGTAACATAAGGGACTTCTTCCACTAGAGATGGAATTAAATATCGTGATAATACATGGAGGGGAGATATAGTAGTGTTCCCCAAACATGTCATGTCACTATAATGGGATTGTTGGAAATTTTTAGTTATGAACACGAGTATCCCATTAAAGATATGATTAACATGAATGGACAGTAAGACCAATGCTATAACAATATTAGAGGGAGCATTCATCAAATCCTATAACTTGATGTTTAGTTTTTATTAATTTATTAGAAAAATTTGTAAATAACTGGAAATAAAAAATTATAAATTAACATGTATTTCCTGGTAGAAATCCCCTCTTTAACAAATTATACGGTCAGGTTCATAGGGCCATATCTACCTACATACCTATTTCTTATACTATCATTTCATTTTGATTCTAAAATATGAAAAACTAGTAAGTTTAATTTTTTTATATGATATATGAAATTTTATGTGGGGTCATGAAATAAATTATATGTATATATATATTTAAATATGGACTTGTAGAAGATTTGGAATTTCATCTCAAATAATGAGGAATGAGATTTCATGTAATGTAATGTTTGAATTAAATGTAAATATTAATAGTAATGATTTGGATTCCTAGTGATCTCAGTATCCATTATTTGGTGATAATATTTTCCCAATACCCAATGATTTTTGGACTCATACCTACATTGGGGAAGATATTAAGCTTCCAAATGAATATTTGAAACACCTCTTAGTCAGCACATCTCTGGTGGCGTATAACACTCTTGTAACCATATGATGCTATAGTTTTCTAAGTGGATGAACCTACCCCTAGGACTGGATTTTATGACATCCCAAAGGATGGTGATGATCACCATGATTTATTCCTTGGATACATGTATGCATTCAGTGGACCCAACATGATTTCATTTCTAAATGATATCTATGAATATTCCATAGTGTTGATGATATATGGATGTTGAGTTATTATCTAGGATTATTATTGTATTACTTATAAATTTACTATGGTCCATCCACATAATAATTTCTTATATTTCACCATTTTCTTGATAAACTATGCAAGTGGACATGGAAAACCATCATCATCTTAAAATAGGGCACACTCATATGTCATCTGGGTTCAATTACCAATACATATATTGAGTTGTATTCCAACAAATCATATGAGAATTCTCTATGTCTTATATAAATTAATTCCAACCAAGACCCAGAATCCTAAGTTATATTATGTGGTGTATGGTATAGTGTATCCTAGGTGTTGGACTGGTATCCCTCATGCGGTAATGTCACTTTTTGAAAAATAAATCTGAAATTTTCGCAAGTCGTTGAGTGTGGACAAGGGTGGCCATCTAGAAACCAGTACAACATAAATTATTTTATTTTTTCTATATAATTAATGATTATTATATTTCATCAGATTATTAGTAATCAGAATCATATACTACTTGTATTAGATATATATTGAATAGTTTTTGTGGTTCTCTAATTATTTTTTTAATCACACCCAGATCAGATTACCATTGAACATGGGTATATGTGAATATATCACTTGATTGCAAGTAGGTATTGAACTGAAGGTCTAGTATTTTAATTCATAAGATGGTTGGTTGGATCATTTTGTATCAATAGATCAAAAATATGAACATATAATGAATTTTTTTCTTTCTTTTTTACTACAAAAATTTCATTATTACAGTATCAAATATTTACATCTTACCTTTTCTATGTTGGTTTATTATCATTTTGTATCATATGTAGTTACTTTCTACTATATTTAATACTTTGATATGTGGGGATAGTTTACCCTCATACACACCATATTACCTATCTACTATTCGATATCCTCTTGTATATTGGGAGGTGTGATTGATAAAAGGTAGAGACCTAACCTAGTTACTGTTCATGGTGACCTGGGAAAGGCATGACAACGTGGTGTTAGTGTAGATAAAATCTTCCTGACATACTATTTATGACATCATATATATTTGTTCAAGTAATGTTTTAGAGCATATAAATAATATCTAAATAGTCAACCATGAAGACTTGTTTTAGTGTGATGTATAGGTTAACATGGATACAAATCAGTGCTTATGGTTTTCAATGTTATGGTAGTATATTATTTTACCATTTAGTGATTCACAAACGGTTTTGGATTAGTTATATATTTAGTATTTTTATATCTCTGACCTTATATAGAGGACAATGATTGAATTTGACACTAACACAAATAGGGTTGAAATGTCTTACCATTCATCATGTTTGCAACATTGGTTTAAATCATATATTCCTATTTATAATTAATTGAAATTTTTTAATGATGTGGATAACTTTTTAATTTATCACAAAAATGAAAACTTTTTTTCCATATATCCGTAAGTGGTTGAAATATACTCTTTTTGAAAATAATGTTTACATTCTACTATGTCTGGGCATGTGGTATATTCACTAAAGTTACTTCATGATCACGATTTTCATGTTGTTCCTTCGGTATAGGTGGTGCAATGACCATTCATGGGTCTTAATTGACACTCAGTGAATTGAAAGTAACTTGGGTAGGACTCTAGGGGTGTACAACAAAGATAGGTACCCATAAGAGAACCATTTAGGCACTATGTTCTGTAGTCATGATCACAGAAGACTTTTCTTGGACCTGAATACATCTATGTTAACCCTATTATGTTGTTTGATAAAGATAATTCATTTCATGTAGACGCTTTATTGGTGTATTCATCTATGGGGAGTTGACAAAACATTATATAAAAACCTAAATTGAATGTTTTGACTATATTTATATCGCATGTTACATAACTAAAATTCATAAAAGTAATATATTTGAATTATCTTACAAGATGATGATAGATACCCGAATGCTCTATTGTATAACAAAACATTGAAGGGGTATTACCATATATGGAAAACTATTGAGGCCCACTTTATCACATTTTTATGTTTAAATAATGATCCTCTATTGATATTCTTCATATGAGTGTTATGAGATAGTAATAGTCCCTAGTTGGCTGATGGATGGAAGGGTATTCCTAAAATTATAATGGAATTAGAATCATCCCTTAAATTAAGAGATTTCAAATGTTTTGAAAATAAACGGGCTAATAAGAAAATATTTTAAAATTTTATAACCTAGAAAATCGAATTTTCTGTATTTATAATTGATCCCATGGTTTTATGTTTTAACCCATGATCGTTTATATTATCATTATCTAAATTTGATATCACCTCTTTTATAGTGGGTTGTTAAGTGTAATATATTTCATGTGATAGTCAAACTAAGAATAAGGTTTTTTTAGGTGTATTATAATTAATATTGGAAATGACCTTTATTTAGGTTCTCTATATATGGGTAGATATATATATATATATAATACTATCATATGTGAGACCCTGTGAGTGGGTGTCTCACAATATTGATGTCATAGGTTTATATTGCAGCATTGAATGCTACTGAAGACATGAATTTGATTAGAGGTTCAACATATGGGATAGTTTAATAGACCTATTATCCCAAACATGAGACCACTTATGTTTTTTATTGGATACCTACATATCATTTTTCTAACTAATAATTTACTAAGTCATTTTTATGCCTGACCATGGGCAACCCACATGAGAAAGTAGTCTGGGTTGTTTGTTCCATTGAGGTGAAACACAATTATATAATTTGGTATAAGAGACTAGTTCAAAGAAGAATCATCAGATCCGTCTCATAATTAGGATGATTACTAGGCCTTCTATGAAAACACCTAGGGTGATTGGATATTATATGTGTCCATGCTATGTAGAACAATTTGGGTTCCTATCCTCATTGACTAGTTGGTGTGTTGTAATCAGTGTGGGAAGAGAGTAGTTTTACGATAATTTTTTGAAATTCACTGTCTTGAGGGTATGTATATGCATTAAATTGAAATTATTTTTACTCATGATAAGTAGTCATGATTGTAGAATTATTATTTGAGGGTTGTGAAAATTTGTTCACTATATATTTTTAAATGGGTTTTTTGTCAACAGGTTGTGGGTCGAGGATCAATCATTTTGAATTAGATTCTGGTGGGAATGATGACCCGAATCTTCAGGTAAAAAGGATAGGAGTTATTATGATTGATTTTGTAGATTTTTTTTAGAATGGTCAACTTGAGTGTAGGCCTTAAAATTTATTTTTGGGGATATATGGGTTTAAGGGTTGGTTAAAGGAGAGTATTTCTCAGTTTCAAGAATGCATATGCTAGTTGAAGGAAAAAATATATGATGATAATGTCTTATAGAAGTAGAAAAAGAGAGATTACCTCATTAAAATGGTAAATTTAATGAATGTCATGGTTGATGAAGCCATGTGTCAAAAATCGGTGATATGTCAATTTTTATAGTCTTGGTAATAATAATCTTTTTCAATTATATGTGTTATTTCTAGTGTTTTAAGTGTTATGGGAAAATGGAAATTTGAATAATGATTCAATAGTTTATTGAAATAGAGAATCCTACAGTGGGGTGAACTTTGTTGCTTTTGAGAATTCACTAATACAAATATGGCCTTTATCAGTGCTATAAAATTTGATTAATAGTGCTAAAAAAGAACTATTATTCAAGGCTAAGATAAAGTGGGTCCCTTTTGTCTGCACTCAAAAAACACTGATAAAGGCCCCTTTCATCAATGATTTTAGAAAGTTCTCATAGATATTGATAAAATATAAAAAATTTATAATTATGGGGGGCTTCAGTAGCTCTTGAATCCCACCTTTAATAGCACCCAATGCCCAATTTAGTTAGATGCTAGATTATTAGGTTTTTAGGAGATACGAGAGTTGAAAGTTTTCAATTGACAGTAACTTCTGCTCCAAGTGTCTGTTTTGGCTCTACCTCATATAAAATTGATTCTTGAGAAAATTTAAACACCCCATTGATCTCCAAATCCCCATATCACATTCATTGTGGTTCAAAACGGACCAAAAAACATCTAAACAGTAATAAGTTTGGCTCCGATGGTCCATTTTTCCCTAACTTCTACTTCGGGTGTCCGTTATGCCTCAACCACTTATCAAATCGATATAAAAAATATTTTACTAAATTATTGTCATATTTATATCAATATAAATATGCATATATTTCATTATACTAATTTTTAAGAAATATTTCTTTTCATATATAAACATTTATCAGCACATGGAAAATGTGCACCGATAAAACCCCCCTTTATTAGGGTTACTAAAAAAGCACCGATAAAGGGGGTCCCGTTATCAGTGATTTTTTTAACGCTGATAAAGGGTGGTGTTTTGGAAACCCATTTTAGTGGTAGTGATTCTAAAATAAAGTGAGAAGGGTCATGGGAATGTGAACATTCATAGGATGGTTGTGTTAGAATTTAAATTTCAGTGTATAAATAAACAAGATTAAAACTTCATTCCATTATTAAATCTCAATACTATTACAAATAATAGTATCATGTGGAGTATGGTCATGGAATTTAAGACCATGTTAGTTTTTAATGACTAGGATTGATTATATTTGGAATTTTTTGGTTCTTATTGAAACCAAAATCTAAGATCAGTTGACTGGGGATATGGATATTGAGTTATATCATGAGTTATATGTACATATTTTTGAGCACTCATGGACTACCCTAGAGAGTCACATGTAAAAAGGGAATTAGGGTTGGGTTTTGGAATTTTATTTTTATGAGAGATGAGATTTATAGGCAAGAGTTATCTAAAATAGTTGTCGTCAGTTTTTTTAATATTTGATGTTGTTTTCTAAATAATTCTTTTTGATTCATAGATATTAAGACAAAAACGTTCCAATTATTTCCCATTGTCTTTTATAGAAGTGAAATTTTGATTAGTTTTGACCTTGGATGATTGGAGTTTTGAAATTTCTAATCAGGATTATGGAACATGAGAAAAAATGTTGGTTTATCAGGTAAAACATGTTGAGAACTTTATCTTGATTATCCTCAATATTATAAATGCGTATTTTTGTAAGAAAATCTATTGTTTGAGTAACTGTGGATCAGAAATTTTCTATTGATATTTAGAACTTGTGGCACATGGAAACATTTTCTTAGTGTTGAATCAAATGTCCAAATAGTGTTCCTTTAGAAAAAAAATGTCTCATGTAGTGTATTATATATATTATAGTAGTGGGTATTATCATTAGATCAATTATTGGAGTCTCAAAAATTATATGTTCAAATTGGTGATGTAGGATCACATTGGGTGTTTAAAGATATAACATATATGTTGAGAAGAAAAATGGAGAACAAAAAATAGTAGTATGTTTAGTGGGATTCAATAAATTCTTATCAAGAATGAGAAGTAAAAAAGGTGGGGAGGCTTTAGGATCCCATGAATGAAAATTATTTTTAAAATAAAAAAAAATCTAATTTTAAAACATGTGGTTATGTAAAAATTAAAACAAGGATCCAGAAAAGTTTTTTGAATCTTGGAAAACATAAATACATGTGGTTTATAAATGGAATAAGGATCTAGATTGATCTTGAGGGCCCACAGAATCCTCAGGTGGAGCTGGATTACTAATTTCTGCAACAATTTATTAGTTTAATAGGTAGTAGATGGTCTTTATAGGGGAAAAAATACAGTTTTTGAAATAATTATTTAGATTTATGGCCCCCACTCACTCCAATTATTACTCAATTTTCCACACTACCATACCAATTTTATCATCCATGCACCGCCTTATATGAGGTGTTCTTATCATGTTTTTTTCAAAATAAATAAGGTTAGTCACTCTATATTTCCATCATAGTCTTCATCCACTTCATAGTTTTCATATATGAACTTATTCACTCAGTTTTTAAAATTATAATTCTTAAGGATCATGGTGGAATCTATCATTAATTGTGCGGATTTTATTATACCTATGTAGAAATAACTTGGGGGTGGTTTGGGAACGATTCCACATATATATTTATTTAGGTTTGATCTTTTAAAAAAATTTATTACCTTGTCGTGTTAATATAATTAATTTTATATTTTACATAATGCGGTATATCAAATATTTATTAATGAATAATGTTGGGGTCTAATATAAACCTAATGAAGGATAATTTTTTTATGATTTTTTGAGTAGAAATAACATAGTGTGGTTATTTACCCCAATTAAATTATTGAAATGAAATGGTTTGATTATTTTTATAAATTTTCAAAACATTTTCTTCTAGATGCATTTTCTTGAGTTTGGGGTCAGTGTTAATGTGACCTCAAATTTAGTATCACCGTCCTTCGATAAGGTAGGATGGATTTTTTTGGATATAATGAGTAAAAAAATTAAATGATTCACAACTGGTAGTAGTGATTTCATACATTTTCATGGTGATTTTATTATAAATAAGTGTTATGAGATGTGATTGGTATATTCCCTTAATAGAAGGAAACAAATAATTAAAATTATTAGTTGGTTAAATTAGTCAAATATATTACTTATCAAAGATAAATGATTTGATATAAATTGATTTTTTTACATAAGTTTTGGCAAAATTCCCAATGAGTAGATCACTCCCATTAGCACTGACTAATTATTTTTCCATTATAGGTTGTGACCCTCAAAAGAACTATTTTATTAGACTGAGATATCCCCTAATAGGGATCTATAAATTGGGAAAGGGAATGCAATGATTAAATTACCATGACCAAGGTTACATCGTGAACATCATTAAGTGGTTGTTTGCTTTAATCCATAATGGTTGGACTTAAGGTTCATTCATGTATCTACGACCAACCACCTAATTACAATATGGAATTATGGGCCTTGGTGTATAATAGAGTATAACATATAGGCTTTCTTCATCTTATGGAAAGACTTAAATTTGAAATATAACTTATAGTAGATCCTAACTAGGGTTCCTTGATCATGGTAAGACCACATTAAGGGGGAGTTAGGAATTGGTATTGATGACCAATAGTATATATAATATATAATGTATTTAACAACATGTATTGTAAGTCCAATTTAAATAATTGATTGGTTAGGTAAATTGGCCAACCGTCACACTTCCTATTTATTATCAATTTTTACTGACTAAATACTAGGACCACTGGGATCCTAGTCTATACCTTTTTTATTAGATATCCAAATCAAAGAATGAATCATACCTTATATTTAATGGAGTTGGGAATTGGGAATTCACATTATATGAATTGCATCCTTCTATCCTGATATATATTTATATGTAAAATATCATTCACTAGTTTAATAATTCATAGTTAGGTCAGGGTAGCCATCAGGCCCTTAGATTGATGGTAATAATATAATTTATTTTTTCCAGTTAAATATTATTATAGTTTCTAGAAAAAATGATCATATAAACATAATATTTTTTTATAATTATGTATACGGCTATGTTAGTCATTCCATATTAAGTTTTGTAGTCACACACTACTCCAAACCCCATTACACGTGGGTACTCAATAATCTCAAACATGGTCTTTGCATAAGTTCATTTGATTCAAGAGGATTTTTTTCTTGAATAGGAAGACTGATTAATGTTGTATCGTGTGACTGGTAAGAGTTATATGTTAATTCCAAGGTTTATTTATTATTAACAACTACATTTTCGTTATAACAACATGAAAAATATATAGATTACATATCTTTTTTTATCATTATCTATCATATTTATTTATATTCCACTAAAATTCATACTCCAATATAAGGAAATATTTGTCCAACATGCACACCATAGACCACAATGTTATTCGGTAACCTATGGTATATGAAGAGGACCCCTTATGGCCATTTAGTGTTCAATCCAAGTTATTATTCATAGTGTATTAGGAAGGGCATGCAACAGGTCCATGTAGATTAGAGTGTACTCTAATTAATCTAAATTGTATCGAATAATCAGTTTATATTAATTCAAACTATGATTTAAGAATAATTTGTTCATTTGAAAAATATTTTTTCTTTATTTATAAATAGAATCTCCTCCAATGTGTCCTTTGTATAAATTTCTACTCAATTTGGGAAAACAGAACATGTACTATGATTTGTTCCCTATAGTCGAGCATCATGTGTTTTTAAGAAGAGATAAATTGTTTGGTTATGAGTTATTAATGACTCTATGATGGTATTATAATGATACAATATCTCTCCTTGAATAATACATATCAAATAAAAATATATATCCATTCCAAGTGGAATTATTTGTACTAATGGCATGAGAATGTTATACATATTATCTGAGAAAACACAGATAAATTGGTATATAATGGTCATCGATATGACCCATGTACAAACACTAATAATTATTTTTTATCAACATTTTTAATATTACATGTTAGGGTGTTTGATTAGTGTTTTATGAATGAAATGGACACATAAAACAATATAGTATTCCAATATCATTAGAAAATATTATTATATGACTATTGTTCAACATTCTAAAACAATATAGTCTTGTAATAAAGTGGAGGTATTTTATTATTATATTTAGTGAATAAATCATAGATTCCAAGATGAATGTATAAAAAATGTTTAATAACTTTCTTTTTTATAAAGTTGGGTTTTGATCAGTGACTTATAGGCTAATTTTATTTAATCATACAGTAGTTATATGTACATGATTACTACAAAATGTATGTAAATTGAAATGGTAAAACTACTTTATTTATAAAATGCATGAGGATCGGTTTATTTATTTTTTTAATTGTTCATGGATGGATTTAATCAAGTATAGATAACACTAGTTAATTTATTAATTCATATAATATACCTAGTTTATTTGATCATTCATAAAACTATAGTCATATCTAATTACATGTGGATCACTTCCCTATACTCATACAGGACATGAACTATCCTAAAGGATGGGTGAGTCATTTAGATTATTCATACTAAATTATTTTAAATATTTTTTTCTTAAAAGTACCATGTGTTTATACATAAAATTGTTTATAGGGGATTAATACGAAGGATCCCATTAGTATAATGAAGAAAAATATATTTATAGTCCTTGTAGAGGGATCAAGATATATGAAATAACATGATCAAATAACTAATAACTTTTTTCCACTATAAAATATGCCACTCTTTTCCCCTTAAGTGTTTTTTGTAAGAAAAAATGAATCAGGTTTAAACATATATCTTCCCTCATGTATCATACTGATGATGGGTCAATTATCCAATAAATGACCCCAAATGAACATCATAACATGTGATGGCTCTACTACAATTACATATAATAGAAAACATTTTCGATTGCAGATAGATATGTTGATATGTATAACCTTGGAATCGACCATGAACAAATATCCCCCACTATAATACACAGTATTGAATAGGATGACCTTTCCATGGTGATATCCCTGAATCCTCAACCCCACATGATACCATGAGAGTCATATCCATCATTATTTACTATTAAACCCCAAGATAGTAGATACCAATAGAAACAAGGTTCATTAAACCCCTAAATACTAAATTTCAATGAAGCATTATGGGATTATAATGAGAGACCTACAGAGAAGAAAAATGTTGGACCCCTATAAATGAAGATCCATCACATTGAGGCCATTAGTACACAACCAAATAGTTTAACAACCAACAAAAAAATTATTATCTCAATCTATCTAGTTTATGAGTTAATATTTTTCTCATCAAACCGTATAGTCAAAATGAGTTCAACTGATATGATCTTATAAGAAATAAGAAATTGATTAGTAAGAAAATACCAGATCTGGTCACCTACATAGCTTTAAATTCATGATAAATGAAAAAATATATATATTTCTAAATTTTATATGTTATAACTATGAATGATAGTTCACTACGAGTAAGTTTTATTTTACTAAGTAATAAATGTAGGTTTTACCAATAGATTTATGTTTTTCACGTGATATGATTTATATAAATATATATATTTACTTTATATTATATCAGGTCTAAGCTAAAATAATCATCCAATATTCTTAAACACACCATAAGAGTATAAATTAAAATATAAATTAAAAAATCATTAAACACAATTATAATCAATATATTAAAAACATTTTACCATTAATTACCATACTTATAAAACCAATAAATTATTATTTATTCTTTAATATTAAAAAAAATAGTGTTATTTAAATTGATAAATAATGAAAATAAACAATTTGGATATAATTATTAGAAAAAAAATATACTTATACAAAAATGAGAAAAGTTATACAAATGTAAAATTAATAAATCAATCTAATAGTGGCCATGAGTATCTTATATAAATAGATAATTCATCATGCTACATAAATGCCTATTTTATTCTGTTTTTATCAAATAAATTCTTTTCAATCCCAAAATTCATCCCATGAATATTTCTTACATGCCTTTTGATAAATGATTACTTCACATTAAATGAGTAAATAATTTTGGGGGAGGTTTTCTTTTCATGAAATCATATAAATTTTTATCTAGACCATTTTTTACTATAATGATCATCTCATTTTGTATGCGGTAGTTATTATAAAAATAGAATCTTTAAAGGTAGAATCAAGAGTTAATTGAATTTAAAGTCAACATTCATAAATAAGAAAATAAATGGTGGAGTTTTTTATCATCTGTATAATTCTATTGATAATAGTTTGACATTCCGTGAAATTTTTCATCAATCAGACTATGTATTTTACAAAATCAATATCACATTGAATTTTTATAATATAAATATATACCATAGTTATTTTGTAGAAATTAAAACTATTCATCATTATCTATTTTAATTTCATCAAAATATTAATTATAAAAATAATTTATGGGAACTCTTGATTACCCTCACATATAGATATTACTATTCGGGTGTCATTTTACACATGAGAGAGGTTGGATGGGATATGGTTTGTAATGTGTATATATAACGGCCACTCTTGTTCTTTAGTGTTAATATGATTTCAAAATTAATGGTAACCCATTTATGTATAGAAATTTTTCATTAAGTTTACAAGATAATATCAATTAATTGAAAATCATTAATCACATAGATCCTTGGAAAATAAATATTAAAATTTGTAGGTTGGATCATTTTGAATTTTGTTCAGTCTTAAAGAAATATAAAAATGAATGGAATGAAAATAGTTTTATAATCCGTTCATGTCTGGGATTTATGAATTTTATAGTAATCAGAACAATGAGATTACAATTTTATATAAAATATTTTTAATGATCCTATTAATAATCAAGGAAGTATTTTATTTTAGAAGCCATGTGAATTTATCATTAAATTCTCTAAATAAATTATAAAATTAATCTAGAATAAAAACAAATATTTGATTTAAAATGAAATTTTTATTAAAAACAATTCAAAAATAATATTCAATTAAGAAACACTCCACCCATATTAAATTTAATGTACATCCACAACAAAATTAATGAAAGATTATGGTTGTTAAAATAATAATTAATGCGAAAAAACTCAAATGTTTATAAGAATTAATTCAATTTGGTATTTAATATTCTGTGGATATATTCTCCATATGTTCCTCTTATTTTAAAATATAGTTTTACTTCTATACTCTTCCACCATTAAAAATAAAATAACTAATGTGGATTTTTATTAAATAATAATAAAGTGAAATTTAGTCAAGGAAATAGAATATAATATTGGGAAATCCTTTAATAGGTATTCTTTTTCCCATGTAACAAGAAATATTGTGTGTCATAACCAATATCAATTGAATTTGTTTTTATAGTAATAACCACAATATACATTTTCCTTTTTATTTATCATAAATTATGTTCTATTAATGAGGTCTTCTTTATCAATGGAGAGCATTCTTATCCATGTTATTTGGAAAAATTGTTTAATATGGAGTTGGAAGCATGTAAGGGGTTGCTTCATCAATGTTAAATTTATGGAATTTTGTGTACAATTAATATATTTATATATATATATATATATATATATATTTGGACAACAAAATTATCTCCTATTTTCATTCATAAATTTTAGATATAACTCCTTTTCTTTTTTCTCTTTCTCATATAAGATTATTTTCCAATATTTATAAGATATTTAAAAAAACATGAGAAAAAATAGATTGAAAGATTTTTTACAAAATATATAATGAAATTAAGTTAAAATATAAGTAATCTACAATAATAGTGTAATATTTTTTAAATTTTATGTTTAGTTCCCCAATAAATCAAATTGACCATGTGGATGTTAGTGGATCCCCATATTTTATTCAATGTAAAGAATTATAGTATAGATTATAATTAAAAATTTATAACTACCAGGAATTTACCTAGGTCAATATTTATTAATTCCAAGTGATACAATTTTGTGAAACATAAGAAAAATTTTATTTAGTGAAAATCCAGTATTCCTTTTCTTGAGTTAAATTCATCACCTATAAGTATATAAAGTTATAAAAACACTACATGAAGGTCACATGTAATTATCCATAAATTATTTTATTATGTTCCATTAATTGTATTAATTAATACTTTATATATAATAGGAATATGTATTGTATCATACATATCCCTCTTCCACATACACTCTAAAATGGATATATAGATGTGAAATTGTTTTACCTTCATTAAATTAATTTTACTCATACTCAATATATATTCTAGAATTTTAGAAAATGAATTATGGTATAAACTATACTTAATAAATAATAATATGATTATTCAATTTATCATCCTCACAACCCTCTCCATTTATAATCATAGATCACAGCTTATAAGAATAATTTCGACTCTAATATTTATTCCCCAATTTACTCTTCCTCTTCCTATATCAGTTGAATTAAATGTGAACATAGAAAATCTGTTTAATACTTGTATTATTAATTTCCTTGGAATAATTTTTTAAAATTTCATGTTGGACATTATAAAATGTTTTCAAAAAAGTAAAATATTAAAAAATGATTTTACTGAAGGATATAAAAAGTATCTAAAATGCGATGAATAACAATGATTCAGTTAGATAGATCCCCAAATATTCTGCTAGATTATAGAATAAACTATATAAGGGTTATTATATGAAATTATATTTATATAATGTATCATGGTGGCTGATTTAGGCCATCTATTTATGATCTAAGAATTCACTTACTACAATTCTTCACTTATTTTTATTTTTTGAACCTTTTCATATTAGTAAATACATGGAAATAAAATTGAGGGGGAATGAAGTTTTTAAATTGATAATAGAAAATTAATCTATGATAGAGAATGTGTTTTTGTCATTTTGATGGATTTACATTTCCAAACATATCCTACCTGAATTATGATATTGGGATAAATCTATACACCACCTAGAAACATATAATACCCCTCGCCCCATGACCCAATAAACTATCAAGTGGGATAATTTTTTCACATTAAATGTAAATCCACAAATATTGATTTTAATCACACTTGAATATTTATATTTGATATTTAAATCCAATACCACATCAATACAAATTATATTAAATTAGATGTGAAAATTTAAAATTGAATAAAAAATACAATAAATCCTAATGAAAATAAAAAAAAGTGATAAATATACTTCATCAACCTATACTGATATTAGTAATGAATACAATCAACTATATTATGAAAATTAATTTAGAATAGGTCCTTAAGGATTACTATATTATTTTATTTTCCAAGTCAACCAACAATTTTATTGGTTCTATAGAGATATAAAATTATAATTGTATATCCAATAAAAATAAATATAAATTTGAAAATAAAACCGTACTCAATTAGTAATTAAACAATCTTGTAATATTTACATTTCATCTTGTTCTATAGTTTATAATCAGTCTATTCAACTGATATTGGCTCATGTTGTTGATAATTTTCTATGATTCTTAAATATTATTGGGAATCTTGTGGTTCTAATCATTAAATAATTGATTTAATGAAAAATATTTTGATTTCTATTATCTCATTTCATCTATTATCTATTTAACATCCCTAGAAATTTCCTTTTCAAATGAACTACCTGATTTGACAAAATATAACTCATATAACGATTAATTTCCGATTAATGGATCGAAGAGATTACTATAACTGATAAATTACATAGGGTATACTTCTATAATATTTAATAGGGTTCTGATATGGATGTATTTCTTCACAATGAATACTTTAGATAAATTCCTAAAAAACTACCATTCCATTTAGAAATATGTTTATTAATGTCATGGGAATATTATATATTTTATGTGAATTTTCTAAATTCAAACTGACTTTCACACTCATCCACACACCTCAATTTGAGAACCTAATAATTCATTACATTGTATCACCATAGAATATAACATATTTCCAAGGGTTCAAAATTAATTCAATGTGGAATAGACCAATCAAAGAAGATGTTATTCCCATATCATAAAAAATGACAAATCCATTAGAACTATTCATTACTCAGAAGGAAATATCCTTTATTTATCATGGTGATATCCATGTATCATATTAATTGAATCAATTATATATTATAAAGTTGGATTTCATAAAAGGATACCTTCTTTCCTTGTTTGGTACTGGATAATGACCAATGATATATAAAGTCTCTCTATTTAATTAGGGGAAATTTGTTTTGGGATAATATATATTACCTATTGAGTGATAAACTAATATTCCTATAGAGACAATGGTCAATTTCTTCTTAGTGTTTTGTTTTTTTCTTTACAAAAAAATTTAGTGTCTTCCAATTCCCAATTTTAATATGATAGGTTTTGAGGAAAAATCTATATTTATTTCACATAAGATAATTGTTTAGATACAGTGACATTCCCATTATTTGAAAAAGAACATCATGTTTTTACATGATAATTAATTTCTCAAAATTATTCCAAAATATCATAATGAAAATATTATCTATATTATACCATTAACTCACAACCAAAAAAAACTGCCAAAATATGTGACCATTTCCAAAACAATAGTAATCCTGTTATCATATTTGTTTAAAAAAATGGAGAAAAATTTATGTAATTGTTTAATATACATCAAGACATATATACACCTTAATAAAGGTAAAATTTTATCCCTATAATAACTGTATATTTAGTATCATTATATGTTCATTATTATTTAGTGTTTCTATAAAATTATTATATATCTCATGACATGATTAATTTTTATTAGCTAATTTATTAAAAAATGGTTCTATATGATGTTCTTGTATTTTATGTAGAATATTTCTAACCCAATGTGACCTTTTTATATTGGTGGAAAATGATTTATAATATATGGAAGAAAATAGATATGGAATATTATTATACTAAGGAGAGTATTTTTGAAACATGAACCAATTCTGTACGATAAAAGGTATATAGTGTATCATATATGAATTAAGTATATAGAGTTATCCATGAAAAAAAGTCCTAATGAAATATTTAGGATAAAATGTTATTTGATAAATAATAATATAAAACATTTTTTCTTTATGAAATTCCCTATGATGATTTATGATGTTCATTTTATTCAATAATAATGATTATATTGTCCAAGATAATGATTAAATAGTGTTCTCATAGTCCCATGGAATAAGAAATATTAATTACTATCATTAGGACATGTCGTTAAGGAGTTCATGACTTGGTGTATATGCTTAGGAATTTTGAATTGATAACACGGTTTTTGAGTTCGCAAATAGAGGGGCATGTGAATTCTTTCACATGATCATGAGTTCTATTTATTTTTCTAATATAGTTTAACTTTTTCCAAGTTGAATTTTTATAAAATAAATTTGACATCAATGAAATTATTAATTTCTATACTAGACTTTAGGTAACCCTATGAATTCGAGATTATAAAATTGGGGCTTATACATTATCATAAAAATTATCTGTACAATTGTTCTAATTATAATATGATCAATGATATTATCAATATTATGTTTAGATTTAATTATATATCTTTTATCCCTTATTATTTATCTCTATTTATAGATTTATAAATTATTATGGGAAATAGAGAATCTAAACTATGGATTATAAATAATAAATGACATGGTTATGATGTCATGTTTTTTTTGAGGGACTAATATATTAGATTATGGTTTCTAACATCAGTTGTAATTGATATTAATTTACAATAACTCCTCATAAAAATTATGTGGATCATATTAACATGTCAATAGATAAGGATTCCACATTATTAGATTGGTGTTCCTTTTAGATATTTTAATGTGATTTATTTTTTCCATATATTTTCAAAAAATTGTTTTTATTAAATAACTGTATTTAGGATTAGAAAAATTTGATTCGTTGGGATATTTCTATCATAAAATGTGATTTTTTAAATTTTAATTTTAAGGAAAATTATATTTTGGATCAATAATTGTATTAGTTTGTGATATTTTATGTTAATAGTTATTTAGTTAAACCATTTTTGGGAATATAATGTTCTTTTTAAATTTAATGAGTTGGGAATCATAAATGTATGGGACTGATAAGGTGTGGATTTTAGGGCCCTGCAGATAATTTGGAAAAGAATTTTCAATATATTTGATGAATTTTGGGAGGTTCATCAACTATGTAAGACCCTGTGGTGGTTGATAATCACTATAGGTTTTATGCTCCATTAATATTAATATAATTATGTTAGATATCATATCAGTAATAATGTATTCTAAAAATTTCTATAATTGTTCTTGGTCTTCTTGTTTAGTATATAATAGTCTTCATGGAGTTATTATATTAACATTTTATATACCTAATGTTATGGGATATTTTTTTATATCATTTTACCTATATTCAATGTAATTGAATATATTATTGGAAAACGATCATTCTTGGGTACCTTGAGAGTCATATAGGGGAATGATATTGGTGATTTCCATAATCATTATTAACCAGATATTGTAGTGTGGGTGTAGATGTAAAATGAAATTTGGAATTCAATGTAATGTCTCCAATTCTCATTATCAACGGATCTTAGAAGTTTTTATAGTGGTAAACGTGGATGTGTTCAAGCATACATTTTTGAAGGAGGCTGATTATCCACATTGGATATGAATTTTATATTATGATAATCAAAATATGTTAGAAAAAAAATTTAGATAAAATATATTTTTTTATCTCAAATTAACTCATTTATAAAAATAACATCATCATATTTTGAAACAAGGATTCGCACTTGGGTCTCATATAGCTCAATGTTTAATATTTTGTAAAATCAATTAATAATGAGTTTGTTTCGATAAACACTATTGATTGGTGATTGATGATTATTTTTTTAAGTGATTATAATTCATGTCCCCAAAAATTGTCTCATTTAATGAGGTATCACAGAAATTATTATTGGTTTGCCAAAAAAATAAGGGAATAGTGAAAAAAAACATATATTATTCCATCGGTATCATTTACTGATGATAAATATTGATCATGTCTTTGGTTATTTTATAATTATAAAAAAAACATTTGGTTATTTTTTTCATATTGGTTATAAAATAACCAATGGTTAAACCCCTTAAAAACAAAAAACGGATACTTTATAAAATTTATCCATCTCTCTTTTTGGTTCTTTAAAAAAATTCTATCATAAACCCTATATATCACTTCACGAGACCATCATCTGTGGGGATCCTTCATAGGTGTTCACCTTTAGATTCCACTGAAATCGACATACCCCCTAAACCATAACCCTATTCTTATGTAACCCTAACCTTATTAAATACATTTTTATTCTTCATCATTCATGATCATGTATTATTCTTCTCTATCCTCCATTATCTCCCACCGCCATCATTAGTCATTAGTCATAACTGTTCAATTCCCCCTATGATATTTATTCCTTCTTTCATGTATTTAGACCTTAAGAAGCATTATAATTTTATTAGACCTACTGTAATTGGATAATTACTAATTTAAACACAATATTAATTATTTTTTGGTGGATTTTTTATATAATTAATTCATATACATGTTATTGGACAGAAATAATGAATCCAGAATTTTTATACTAATCTCATCAAATATTTCATGCTCATTATTTTTTTAAATGTAAGATGTATAATATTTTACTTATATGAATGTAAATATTATTATTATTATTAAATTTTAAATTTTCAACAAATTAAATTTTAATTTCATTATATATTTTTTGAATTTATATATAATTTATATTTGAAATATTTTTCTGTTAAAATTAATATAATTAATTCATTTATCAATAAATGTATATGAATATTTGAATACTAATATTATATTTAAAAGTAGTTGAATCCTTATGATTTTTATCTTCACTTTTATTTATATATATATATGTGTTATTAATCATATATATCAAAACTCAATTACTTATATAATTTCATAATATATATTTATAATTAAACAATATTTTTTTCTGATATTTATAAAAAAATATATATATAATATTATTTTTAATTTAAATTTTAATAAATGTAAATTAATTTTAAACTAATGTTATTATTATGATCTTTAGTGTCAATAATAATTTCATTGTTTATATTAGAGTTCGAATTGTTAATAATATCGGTGATACAATTATTTATATTTAGTATTTTTATTATGATTTTTAATTATATTCATGTTTATATGATTATTATTGATAACAATAGGTGATGCAGGTGGTGAAAAGGGCATTGAAAATAAAAATAATTAAAATATATGGATCATAAGATATTTAAGAATGGGTGAATGCCCATACAATGTCCATTAGAGAACCAGGACCTTAGAAAAATCAATATAATGAACTTCTTGTATAGTCGGTCAATCCTTAGAGGGGAGGGGAGTAATGTCCTTGTGGGTTCTAGGGTGTGTATATTGTTTCTTTTTCTTATAACCTCTGAGACCATACATTATAAAAATAAATATTAATACAAATAATATTATTTATAATATTATTAATACTAATAATGGGTTTAATGTTATTAATATTAATATTTTTTGACTATTATTAATAATATAGAATATTTTAGTTATATTAATGTTAATATTAGTAATATTACTACAAGTGTCCATAATTTTTATAAAAATAAATTTTTACATTATTAATATAAATGTTAATGTTAATATTATTAATGTTAATGTTAATTTTAATACTAGTGTCTAAATTATTAATGTTGTTGTTAACATTATTAATCATACTTATATTATTAATGTCACCCTGTAATTCTCTATTCCTCCATGGATCACATTTTGGAAGTCTCATTTGGGGGGATTTAGGTTCCATTTTTTCATTAATTTCAGGGTAACTGTAATCAAATAAAGAATGTGGAGTACAACATAGGTGGCATGGAAGGCACATATCTATTTCCATAATTCTATTCCCACAGTTCCTCAATTCTATCAAATGTGGATCATGTTGCATATAAATATTTTAATGAACCAACTATGGAATTGTTCAACCATTTAGGTATATCCCTACTTGAATAACGGTGTGTGAGTTGTTTCCTTTGTTAACATCCTCAAAAAAATATTAAGTTATTATTATTTATAATAGTATTAAATTTATTAGTATTAATAACTTTTATGTGATAATTAATCCAAGTTAAATAACTACATGATGAACAAGTGATGAATTTATCAATGGGGTTGATGATTTTTTAATTTCCCAAATCAAATGTTTTACATTAAGACATGTTTTTCTATACATGTATGATTTTTTATATTTAAGATTTTTTTAAAGAAGATAATTCAATTATTATTTAATCACAAATTGTTTCAAGATATGTTTCATTCCATGGAATTGGAATGGTAAACATAAATAAAACTAAAGATATAATGATGATGGATATATTCTAGATGAAAATTCAAATAAAAATAATAGGATGATTCATGATATTTAATTAGATGTAATTGAGAACTAAATGATGGTTGTGCTCCATTATGGTGATACTAGAAAAAACATGTATCCAAGAGGTATAAATTTTTTGTTTTTATCAATATTAGTAGAATTTGTTAACTTAAAATACATGTATTAATAGAGTGGTAATATTTTTAAAGAAATGAAATATCTATTAAATGAAATTATTCTAGAAGGAAATGATCAATGAGATAAGGAATTTTTTGACAAAAATTATTATACATGATAATATTAGTTTAGAGGAAGAAACATATATTCTTTATTTTCTATTTGTGATGTAATATTTAATACAATGTTCTATCATTGTTTCCAAAATGCTGGAAACACAGTATATATTTAATGAAAAATCATAAGTGTATTAGTATATTTTTTTGAGAGTCAAGAATATTACTAACTAAATCGTGTATTTTTTATAATTTATCATTTAAATTATATATTGAAATATTTAAATTTAAAAGGTTAATGTGTCATGCATACTATTGAATATATAATAGAAATTTTCATCATCAAATTTATTATCTATAATAGAATAAAATTGATTAAATATCTTCTATATTTGAAAATTGACTATTAAATATCATACAATGAATGTGTGAATATAGATTTAGTCCATATCTAATGATTTTTAAAAAAGTTAATGGACTATTTCTTGGGAATTTAAAGCTTTTCTCTAAAATATTGTTCTATGAATATATATCATGTTGAGATTAATGATTTATGAACAATAAACCCCTTGAAATGATATAGAGTTTTACTTTCCACTATTAATTGTTAAATTCATACTATATTACAAGGATGGTATTGGTGTGTTAATTTCACATATAAAAGGAATATTTTACATTTTATGAAATTATTAGGTTTAGTATAAAATTACTCCAAAAATATATAGTATAAAGCTTATCGAATATTAGACAAAGGGAATATATTTTATCAACAATAACATGGTTTAAAATGTGTACATAAGTTATTAATTGTTTTTTATATGGATAATTTTTATTTGAGACTAAAAAATTCATTCAATAGATCATATGAATTTTATATTTATCAAAATCCATATTTTATATAAACATATTATTTTAGGGTGAATAAAATTGATCTCACATTTGGAATCAAAGAACTATTTGATAATGAAAATATATAAAAGGAAAGGTGAATATTTTTTTTGTATCCATATCGGAGATATCATGATAGAAAACAAGACCTTGAATTAATGAATTTATAGAATTGTATTTGTTACTGTTTGATAAGAACATTGTTATATATCAATGGAAGGGAAAATGATTCCCCGAAAATATTATTAGACATACTATAAATGGGAATAAATTGGTTGTTATATACCAAAACTAGAATAAAACCAATAGATTATCCACTGAAATTTCTTATATTATCCTTATAGATTAAAATCAGTTTTATTCGGTTCTAACATGTTATAATGGAGAAATATTGATAATCGTGAAATATATTATTTTCACAACAATGTACTATTTTAAGATAATAGAAATTAAATCTCATAACTATCTTGATATAGTGAAATTAATTCAGATAGTTCTATTAAATTAAATAAAACGTTTTAATATTAGTTTTTTTTATCATCGAGCAGTTTAATTTTTTTTAAATTCTATAGTAAAAATTAAAAAATATGAATTCATTGAAAAACATGGATAATGAAGTATTTAATATAAAAATCCAATTAGATGTTCCCATTAAAGAATATTATTTCATATCATGGTCCATTTAATGGTATATATGGGTTGATAAATAAATATTTACCATCCTCGATATATAACTTTCACATATTTAGCAAAATTGTTTATGAAAATATCGATGGTGTATAATATGATTCCACATTGACCAAATGACTCTATTACTGAGAGGAATATTTTTTAAGGTTTGATAAGGATTTTTACAAACTACATATATTTTATTGTGAATTTAAAAATAACTTCAACTAACAATGAATGATATGGTTTTGGGTAAAATTTGATATATAGATAAAAATTAAATATACTAATATGTGTGTATAAATAGAGGTAGATAAATACATCTTGATTAACCAAAATGAGAGTCATTCATATATTAAATTGAATTTTAGTTTTTTTAAAAATGTTATATATATAAGATTTTTTTTAATATGATCACATAATATTCCTTTTTTCAAATATTTATGGAAATAATGTGTGGCGGGTCTAGTTATTAAAACCATTTCGATGGTTAGAAAAGGGGCCAAATATAAATTTTATAACATGGTCCTTAAATGAAATAAATGTAAAAAATGATTTATAAAAATACACGGATATTCAATTGGTGTTCATAATTGTGGTTTATTAGTCTATGCCTAGGAAATGATTTTTTTTGTGTATGGAAGACAAACAATTTCATCATCATGATCATAATAAATGATTACTAAATACATATCAGAGATTGACCTCTGATTTTTCCATGTTATTATGTGTATCAATGTTATGGTGGGGAATAATTGGATGTCATTTTTACTATTTCTTAAATCTACCTCAATGACTGGGGTATGTGTAAATAATACCGTTATTAAATTTTACAACAATTAAAACAGTTATTCAAAAGAAGAAACAATAATGTATTTGATACACTCTAAAAGTTTCAGTCTAAATGTAGATGTATACACGATTTTAAATTTTGGTATAGTAAAAGATATAGATACCCATTTTAAATAAAAACTTATTAAAATATAGGCCATCAATATAATGGACTAGAATTATTGAGTCTACTGTGTTATTTCTATTCAAAATAAGTTTCTATAACCAAATGTGGTATTTATACTAGATCACACCAGCTTACTATTTCTCAAAAAATAATTTCGATTAACTATTGATAATGTATATGTTACATATTTAATTACAATTGAAATAATTCTTCCACTACATTTTCCTTATACATCGTCAACATGACAAACTTTTTCTTTATAAACCATTCCACATCTCTTTTTTTAATATTTTCATCATCTATCTTATATAAATATAATAGGGAAGGTATTTCTCCTGGTTATCCTCTTTATTATTTCACTTCTTCGATTAGTAGGTTGATATCTCTTAAATGTAGTAATATTCTATATATGTTACCTATAAATTATTCATGTACTAGTATTAGTATCAATTTATCTATTTTCATCTATACATTTAATTCTTATTTTTGATATATATTAAAATTATTATTTAGTCAATATTTTAAATATTTTATAACGTAAAAAAACACATTATTTTCAATAGTTATACCTTCACATAGATAAACTACTTAATATAATTTTCATGATTATTATATTAATAAAATATTTATATAATTATTTGTAGAATCTAAAGACACACTCTCTATATTATTTTTTAAAAATATTTCATTATTTATGTAGAATATACAATGGTAATAAACTCCCTGTATTTTTTAATGACATAGTGTTGTGGCATAGATATTTTCCATGTGTTTAGAGTAAATTTCCAAATCCAAAATTTTCATTTTATATTATTTAATTACTATATTATATCTTTATGTTTCCTTCTTCTCCATAGTGTGTCTATAACCCATTTAAATCACCCAATATTCATTATAGTAGGGAAAATATCATCATGGTAAATCATTTTTGACTCTCTTCTCTAATTGAAAAGACACATTGGTTCAAAATTATTTTTAGCACATTGAATGAACAAATTCGGAATTATACAATTTAGATTCTACAAGATATTTTGGTATATTTTTTCTGTTGGGGGATATCAAGTAGTCTTATAATGACTCTTATAATATAGGCATCAGACCCATATGATCTGAGGATAACCTCTAACAATCTTCATGAATTTCATATCTGGTCACTTATGTTGAAACATATGATGGGCCCCGATGACCCATATGATCCCCAATGGGTCTCTTACATCGATCACATTTCACTACCTAAAACATTAATTACAATTGAAAATTTCATAGAAGTATAGTCATTGGAACATTGTAATTTTAATGTAATTTTTACATTTTACCAACCTCTAACACATTGAAATGACGAGATAACACATAATATGTCACAATAAAATGAACATTTTGATTATTGGTTGTTACCCAATGAATTTTACAAAATTATATAATCATTAGGTATTATTAATTATCTTCCAAAAATATAAATCTCTATAATAATTGAATATGGATTAATATCTCCACCAACCATATCAAGGTATTCCTAGTCACATAAAAACATTACAAAAAGGTTTTATTAAAATGATATAATAGTATTCATTCTTTTTACTATGTGGATGGATTCTCCAAACATCCCTCCATACATTACCTCCTTCAAATATACCTTCTAGCATATTTTTTAGCCTCTCTTGAAACATTCTATATCTATTATAATAAGTAAATTTATCTTGTATCGTCACCTGATGTTGATTCATTAAATCCAAATGTTTAAATAATTGGATTTAGATGATATTAACTTGAATCTATCAATATGATAATTCCCTGAAGCAAATTTATTTCCATAAATTTTCCAATCATCATTGAATTTATAAAAATAGAATTATTTACCGATCACATTCTCTAAAAATAAGGTAATATATATTGAATTTCATTCAAATAGATATATCAAATAAAATTAAAACCAATTCACTTATTCACCAGGATGCAATTTTCCTATTCAATTACATTTAATGTTGATATCTAATTTTATACTATATATATATTTTCTCAATTAGTGGTGTTTAACACAATGAATTTAGAATGAAACTTGTATATCTGAGTTTATTTGGATGCACAAATTACACTTATACCATGGAGAAGATGAAAAAATTTATATATCATTAATCCATGATATTCTTAGTGTTCTATCATTTTCAAATATACAAATTTAATTTTTGTGATGAAGAATATGGGAATGATTATTTCCTATTTGATAACTATATTTCCATTGAATATTATGAGTAATAATAGTTGTATCATTGTGTTTTATGATGATCAGACATATATATGTCATAAATCATATATATGAAAAGTTATCAAATTTAACAATTTTATAATATATATTTAAATTATAATTTATTTCTAAAAAAATAATATTATAAACTTATATTGAGTATAATTTAATTTATTTTTATTTTTATTTTGATAATTATAATCAAATTTTTTATTACTATTACTATTATTAACAATACTTTTAATAGTAATATCATTTTTAATATTGGAGGTGAACAAATTATTTATTTTATTTATTCCATTATTAAAATATAATATATTTTTAATTAATTATTAACTATATTCATGATAATATTATTATTATTGTAAACAATAGGTGTTGTTGTTGGTGAAAAAAGTTAGTGAAAAGGGAACTGACTCGAAGCTAGGAAACCTAAGTAATGTCGGATGGGGTGACGGTACCTATAACATCCATTATAACAATATGAATTTATGAAAATCACTAAAATTTAATTATTATACACTGCATGAACCCTTAGAGGAGAGGGGTTTGGTATGTCCAAGTGGCTCCTAAGTGTTCTATGTTCTCTTTTATTATTTTTATCTCAAAGACCATACTTAATAACTATAAGAATTAATATAAATCATATTTTCAAGCATTATTAATACTCATAATAGTGTTAATGTTCTTAATATTAATATTTATGGTAATATTATTATAATTAATGAAAATGTAATTTATGTCACTGTTAATATTAGTAATATTACTATTTGTGTTCATAATTTTAATAATATTTTTTTGATTAATAATATTAATATTTTTTATTTTATTCATATTATTGTTAATGATAATATTATTAATATCAATGTAAATTTTAATATTAGTTTTAATATTATTGAAATTAGTGTTAATATTTTTAATCTTTCTTCTATTGACAATGTCACCCTATAATTTATCTTCTAGGCATGGGTCATATTTTGGTAGTATCAAATGGGGGGATTTTTGAGAAATTTTTTTCTATAATTTGAGGGTACTAGTAGTGAAACAATGGATGGGTAAAAAATATAGGCTATATGTGTAACACCCCAAGCATCCCCGGTACGTTTCCCTTTGAATAATGTAGTAGCTTTCATGATACGCAACATGGAGTTTTAACACAGCACGACCAATGAAACTAGAAATTATTAATAGTAGATATTTTATAAATTTTATTTTCCAAATTGGACGTTATTTTTGGATTCAGAATATTAAAATTAGATTAGGGGAAATTTTTTGTAATTTTCTGAAAACATTCAATTTTTGATTAATAGTGAAAAACACTAGCATTGGATATAACTTTGTTAAAATGGAAAAATAAATATACTCAAAATTAACAAATATAAAAAAAACTTGCTCGCAACTGAGACATCTCGGAAACAGAACATAAACAACAAATCTAAAAAATTATATAACAAGTGAAGAAAGATCTAACACGCATTGTAGGGAGAACATAATTGATCGCTATCACCATAATAATACAGCATGAATCGCATCGGCCTCCTGTACCTGGGAGCTTTTCCATAGCCATAGGGAGAGTAGAAATACAAGGCATATAAGGCCATGGGTATCGATAGTCGCCAGCCATGTGAGGGTTCAATCTCCTCGGACGGAACTGTTTCATCCCTAGGATATTGGTCTGTTTAGCCAACACCTTTAGTTGACGACCATGTAATTCAGACTCGTTCAGGAGGAGAGCCTCATGGATGGCTTCATGTTCCAAAAATTCCACATACGCAAACCCCTTCGGCTACCCAAACTTTTCAGTCATGATCATCACCCTGTTCACAAGTGTCAATCTTTTGATAGTTATTATTTTTTAAAAACATGCTTTTTGTTTTGACAACTAGATTTAATTTAAAATAATTTCTTCCACATCTGCTTTTTGATTTTGGGAAAATTTATTCCATATTTTGAATCAGGAAGTCAATATTTTGTAAATATGTAACTTTTATTTTTATAAATTATTAATATTTATTTTAGTAAATATTTTATTTACCATGGTTAAAGGGGTTAATTCTATAAATAAGGGTAAAAAATAATTTTATATTAATATTAAATTATCCCAACAGGTTTCCTATTTCTATTGGTTGATACATGAACAACCATGAGTATCATGGGTCAATTTTGGGACCCCCTGTAGCCACTTGAGAGTGATAAGGACACTTTATATTAATTATTTTAAAGTAAAGATAAATGTGACATTAACATATATATGTTAGTAAAAAAAATTTACAAGAGGTAATATATGTTTCATGTTCGACTAAAAATATTTATTTGAAACCTAATAAAATTTCCTACATCATAGTATTTTTTTATAATTTTTAGACAACAAATCAATAAAATTATTAAATAACACAATAATGATGTAGTGTTTACCTCATTAATAAATTATTAAAATAAATAAGATTGTAAAAATTAAAACAATATTCCAAACAAGTCCAATTATTATTGGATGATTTTATTTTGAACATGAGTGATCTTATCTTCTACATTAATGAGTTTTTGATCTTTTGAAACTAAAAATCATTGTATAATATAATAATATTTTCAAAGGTTCCTAAAGAGCCCCTCCCCACCCATATTAAATGCCTTCCCTTATAACCCATTTCTCACACCTCTCAAGCATCGTGGCTTGTCCAAAATCGGCACAATTTAGCTCTTTACATCCCTTTCTTCCTCTTAGAAGCATTAACATAGGCATAAGGCACTTCAATAAATCCTTTTGGTTCAAAACAAAGGGAGTTACTAGATTTAAAGAAAACCTCTCCTCTTATGTTATTTTCTTTTATTTTACTTCTACAACCCACATAAAAATTATTAAATCCATTATTTTATAACAAAACCAGTATACTCAATATAATAAATTTTTTTATGAAAATTATTTGAACTATACTTACACAAAAATCCTTCTAATGGGAATAGAACATAATGTTTCTGTGGATGGCGAAGTATAGCCTCTGGAAACAATGATTGTCCAATCTTCTACTACCACCTCTTATGGAGGCCAATATGATGACACTGTAATTATATATGATATTTATGATATTTATTTTATCAATAGGATTATTTAATTATATTTTATATCATACTCTTATTATTTTAATGTCGTATATGTATGATAATTTCATCTGAGGAAATGCAGACTATCGCCCCCTCAATGTGATATGACTCATACATAGAAAACATGGAACATATAAATGATGGTGTTAATAAATATACGTAACATATAAAAAATATTATATTATACTTAATTAATAATATACCTATGTATCATTTGGTTTTCTTTCCTTTTAAAATAAAAAAAATGGAAGTAGCGTTTGAGCGTACGTACTGATTACCGTCTCCACAAACCCGATGAGATTCTTTCCCCATCATAATCATTCAAGAATAATTTTCATTTAATGAATAATAATATTATTTATGAACATAATATTGTTATCTCTACGAATCAAATAAATAAAATCCATAACAAACATGGCTTATGTAATAAAGCATATAATGGAAAATAATTCAGTTAACACCCAAAACGATGATACTACTAAAATATTGTTAACAAGACAGTATTTAAGGATCATATATGAGATAATATTTATATATATAGTTAATATATAATTTTATAACAATATTTTAATTATTATACAGGTGTTTAAGATACCATATACTAAGGAAAAGTACAAGGTAAGAGTTAATTCCACAATCTCTTCATTATCCGAGGTTTTTATACATGACTATCTACTGGGACCTCTTTATCACCCAAATCTAGGTTTTCATAAAATTTTATTTCAAAACATTTTTAATATTTACTATAATACAGGTTAATTTCATTTATACCCTTATTTTACATTATATGTTTTGAAAGGAATCATTCCATCACTTTCCAAACAAGGTACTTTATGACTTTTTCAACAAAATTAAGATAAGAATGTCTTTTTTAACATATACGGAGGGTGCAACTACTTTCTGCTATTATAACTTCATCTAATATTCCATTATAATATTATTTGAATATTTTCAAAATAAATGTTTTCATTTATAATTATGTGACTCTTAAATGATTTCAAAATCAAAAGAGATATTTCTCTCAAATAGGTTTGATTTCATCTTTGTCAACATTCTTTGATAAATTATACACTTGTTTGAAGTGGATTTACTGTGATAAAAATATTACATATTGTTTTTAAGGTTTTTTGAAATGTTTGACTGTGGATGTGTTATTTTTATACCATTACTAGTTTATGGTTATGGTATTGACATTTCGTATGGTAGTTTTAGTACAAATGTTTGTGTTATGTTTCATCCATTATATATGAGGCATGTATTAGACATAGTATGTGATGGGTGGAGCCTACTATAGATCCTCGATGCATCAGTAGGTCTCATGAGACAATTAGACATGGAATTGGCTGAGTACTTTCCCAATTTTGATATATGGTTTCATTCGAGGCGTTAATTTTTAGATGTCTTGGCCGATGCCTTGAAAAAATGTTTCTGAATGTCCCGCATTATACATTCCCTCATTATTAAAATATTATTTATGGTTCATGTGGTTATTCTAATAGTATAATACCCATGACTATGTTTTTTAAGGAATTATGTACTCAACTCGTATTCCCACCAAGAAGTGTTCATGATTATTATATGTAAAGGAATGTGTTTTCAATTATTCACCATTCCTAATGTTTATGTTAACATCAGCTATATTGCTTATCCTTACTGAGAGTTTGAGCTCACCCCTTTATTGTGTTTCATTTCACCAAGATATGAATAAGTTAGCTATGAGTGACTTGTAGGTATAATCTAGAAGGCATGGATGATTCTAATGGAATAAATTAGTGTTGTATTTCTTTTCAATTTATAATATTAAACTTTTGTATGTATATTATTTCCAATAATAATAAACGGACCGGTCTTTCAGGGCATGATTCCTTGTATCATGCCAATGTTATGTAATAATGCACCAACACTGGGTAAACAGGGTTGGGGCATTAAATATGGTATCATAGGAAGTTTAGTTAAAACCTTGGAAACATGATTTAGATAATCTCTGATTAGAGCACTTTACAATAAGATAGACATTGAGGATTAGTATAGAAGAACATAATAGAATTTCTGTAATGTAGAGATTTTGTTTTATTTCTAAGAAATAAATCCATGTTTGGATACAAGAAGGTATAGGCGGCTCTACCACAGATTTATCTAGGAGTGAAAACTATGACAATGAGTTTTGGGCTTGACCCGGGGTATCCTGGTACATAAAACTGGGCCTTTCTACACTCGTGTTTACTACACTCTCATGGGTTATTCATAGGACAATTCAAATTCTCTTTATAAACCATTATGAAGGATTTATGGGTATATACCTCCTCAAAGAAAACATTTTTATGATTTTGGATTATATCAATAAACTGTCCAATTTATGATAAGTGGTTTACATGTTTGGAATTATGTGTTAGGATTCATAAACTAATCTATTATATGCCAATGTTTAGAAATGGCGCATAGTGGAAGGAATAGAAACTGTATCAAAGCACATAATACAAGTAGGGGCTACCCTCCTACTCAAGATAATTGTAGTGGAGATAGTTGTAAAAATTGTGCTGATTAGCTTATCAACATACTGAGACAACTCACTGAGGTTATGAATATTATGGATCCCAGTATGGAGCACCCAGATCCACAACATGGGGGATCAATGATAGACTGATTAATGAGGAAAAACCACGAACATTCAATGGGACTAAAAATCCATTTGTAGCTGAGCAATGGTTATGTTCCATAGAGAAAATATTTCATTCTTTGGGTAGTGGTTAAAGGAAAAAAGTTATCATGGATGTTTATCGCCTCATGGGAGATGCAGATCAATGGAGCTCATTGATCCAAAACACAAATAATGATGAATAGAAATAAAGTATGGAATGGAGGGAGTTTAAAGAGCTTTTCATTGAAAAATACTTTCCTTGTGACCATATAGGGGATAAGGAAAGTTAATTTCTAAGTCTAAAGAAAAATTAGGATAATAATGTCGCAAAGTATGAGGCTAACATTACAAGGTTAGAAAGGCATGCAACCTATTATATACGTAACCCAATGAGTAATATTTATCGATTCATTGATGGGTTAAAACCATTTCTTCATCAAGCAATACTCTCACAATCCTTCTCATTGTACAAAGATATTATCTCATGTGATATCAAGAAAAAAATTAATTCTCTATGTCTTATAACATTAAAGAAAAGCAAGAGAAGAAGAGATTTGTGGAACACTTTGAGAATGGAAATAAAGAGACAAGGAAGAATAGAAGAGTTGAATTTCCACCCTATGATATTTGTTGAATGAAGAACCCTAGTGCCTATTTAAAAGGAAAATTAGTATTCTACAAATGTGGATATAAAGACCATCTTGATAGTGATTTTAAGGGGAAGAAAGAAGCTACCAATGTTCACTAATACAATTGCAGGGATATGGGTCATTATCCACATCAATGTCTTATGTGCCAAGGAAGGTTACCTCAAAAAAGGCCAAGGGAGCAAGGAAAAGATTATGTGATCACTAATGATGAGGTTGAAGCTCTGAAAGACATGGTGGAAAGTAATTTAATGGTTTCCTCATGCTTAGCCAATGCATTAATTGATTTTGGATCGTCCCATTGTTTCATATCATACCACTTTGATAAAAAAATAGATATTTAGACTTTTATTTAACAAAGGTGTTGTCAGTCAAAACTCCTAAGGAAAGTATCATTACAATAATGTTTTGTGAATCAGTTCCTATTGGAGCATATAAATGTTTTCTATCCACTGATCCCATTGTCATACCCTTGATTTGATTTGATATAGTCTTTAGTATGGATTGGATTTCGGACCATGAGGTGGAAATTTATTGTATTAAGAAAGAGGTTACAATTTTTGATGATGATAATGAGTACCTTATATTTAGAGAAGAAACGTCACAATCTAATTCTTATATAGACCCACCCCTAGAGCATTACTAAAGTCAATATTGGGGAGGAAGAGAATGAAATAAATATAGGTGAGGAATGGAATGTTCAAATATAGAATGTAGCTATTGTCCAAGAAAATCATGATGTGTTTCTAGAGGATTTACCTAGACATCCACTATAATGGGAAATTGGGTTTTCTATTGACTTAATTCCTGGTTCAAGGCCCATATCGAAGACCCCTTACAGAATATTCACTATGGAATTAGTGGAACTTAAAAAACAACTAGAGGAATTGAGTAATAAGAGATTTATTCACCCTAGAGTTTCACCAAGGGGAGCACATGTCCTTTTTCTTAAGTAGAAAGAAAGATCTATGAGGTTGTGCATTGACTACATGGAGATCAATTCTATTACAATAATGAAAACACATCCCCTTCCTCGCATTGATGATTTATTCGATCAACTTCATGGAGTTCAATAATTTTCAATTATTGAAATTCGATTTGGATATCATCACTTGTGTGTGAAGAAGGATGTCAATCTGAAAACAGCATTGTGAACTAGGTACAAGCCTTAGGAGTTTATAATGATGACTTTTGGACTGAATAATTCACCCTTTATTTTCATAGATATAGTGAATAGGGTTTTCAAAGAATATATCGCTGAAATTTTAATGGTATTCATTGATGATATATTGTTTTAATCAAAATGCTACGAAGATCAAGAAAATCACTTGTGCACTATTCTGAAAACCCTTAGAAGAAATGATTTATATGGGAAGTTTAGAAATTGTGAATTCTAGATTCAAGATATTTCTTTTCAAGGAAATATTGTCTCTAAGGATGGTATCTATGTTATTCCTTAAAAGTATAAGGCTATACCGGAATGTCCAGAACCGATGAGTATAATTGAGGTACACAGTTTTATTATCTTAGTAGGTTATTATTGTCGTTTCGTCCATAGTTATTTTTGGTTGGCTAACCCATTAACCAAGCCCAGGCGTAAAGGTGTTAAATTTGTTTGGTCAAAATAATGTGAATAATGTTTTAAAGAACTGAAGTGAAAATTAGTCAATAATCTTATATTGAGAATACCATCCGAGAATGATGGGTTTGTTATTTATAGTGATGCATAAAAGAAAGTTCTCTGTTGTGTTATAATGCAGAATGATGGAGTTATTTCCTATGCATCATGATAGCTAAAAATTCATGAGAAAAACTATCCAACTCATTATCTTGATATAGAAGCTATAATTTTTTCCCTGAAAAAATGGAGACATTGTCTCTATGGTAAAAAAATGTTAGATTTATATTGATCACAATAGTTAGATGTATATTTTATCATAAAAAGAGCTTAACATATGGAAAAGACGATGGATTTAACTACTCAAGGATTATGATTACACTATATACTACCACCCAGGGAAGGAAAATATGGTGGAAGATGTATTTAGTAGATTATATCACAGATTTTTGAATAAGATTAGAGTTGAATGGGATCCTATTTTCATGAATCTAGTAATGATGGACATGGGAATAACCATGGATGGTGAAACATCAATACTCTTTCAAATGGTTTACAAACCTTCTTTACTAGAAAGGGTAAAAATTTCTCAGAATGATGATGAGGAGTTTCAAAAGAAGATTAATTCTTTAAATGATGGGAGATTTTGTAACTTGATATATGAAGATTGAATTTTGAAATTTGGGAATAGACTTTG
Source organism: Viscum album (assembly GCA_963277665.1). Taxonomy (NCBI): domain Eukaryota; kingdom Viridiplantae; phylum Streptophyta; class Magnoliopsida; order Santalales; family Viscaceae; genus Viscum; species Viscum album. Next base: position 629,533,629 of record OY728138.1, on the reverse strand, counting down.
TGTTCCTGATATAACTGATCTTAAAAGGGAATTGCTGGGTTATTCTTAAAGATCCAATTTCTCTATACACCCTGGGACCACCAAGATGAATATGGATTTGAAGGAACAACTTTTGTCTTACTACATGAAGAGGGAGATTTCGGATTTTGTGTCAACATGTATGGTTTGTCTACAAGTGAATGATTAGAGGAAACAACCTAGAGGATTCAAGCAACCTCTTCCCATACATGAGTGGAAATGGGATAATATTATGATGGACATTGTCATAGTGCTACAAAAGACTCCAATAGGGAATGATGAAATATGGGTCATTATTGATCATCTTACAAGTTAGCAAAATTTATTTCTCTAAGAGAAGATTTATGACTTGAACGTCTGGAAGGACTGTATATTAATGAAGTTGTAAGACTCCATGGTGTACCCATATCGATTGATTCATATTGATATCTCCATTTTACATCAATATTCTGGAAAAGTCTTCAGAAGGCCTTGGATACTAAACATTGTTTGAGCACTAACTACCACCCTCAAACTGATGGAAAATCAGAACAGGTTATTCTAATCTTAGAAGACATGTTGAGATCTTTCTCACATGACATTCAAGGTATGTGGGATCATTATTTACCCCTAGTAGAATTTTTCTGTAAAAATAATTTCCATTCATGTATTCAGATGGAACCATATGAAGCCTTAAATGGAAAGAGATGTCGCACACTAAGTTTTTCAGATGATGTTGGTGAAAGAAATATATTAGCCCCCAAACATGTTGCGAAAACAATGGAATAGTTTATGATTATAAAACCCCACATCAATGTAGCTCAATATAGGCAAAAGATATATAATGATAATCGAAGGAATGATTAAAAATTTCAAGTAGGAGATCACGTTTTCTTGAAAAGATCTCTATGGAAGGGTGTTATACATTTCAGTAAGAAGGGTAAATTGAGTCCCTAGTACATCGGACCTTTTGAAATTCCTAAATGAATTAGGGTTATAGATTACCATTTGGAAATGCCGCCAAGCTTCTCCAAAGTTCATGAAGTGTTTCACGTATCACTGTTGAGAAAATAAATGCCTGACCCAACAGATGTACTCATCTATGAAGAAACAGAACAGGAACCTAATAGGTATTTTTGTGAAGAGCCTGTCAAGATTTTTGATACCAGGGAATAAGTGTTGAGAAATAAGATGACTCATTTGGTGAATATTATGTGGAGAAATCATAAGATAGAAGAGGGAACTTGGGAACCCAAGTAGAATATGATAAAGAACCACCAGAAACATTTTATAGAGAAATATTCTAGAAATTTTGAAGATGATATTATTTTAAAGAGGGGAGAACATAAAACCCCAAGCTTCTATGGTACGATTTCCATTGCAAAATGAAGATGTTTGCATTGTACGCATCTTTGTGATTTAACACACCACGAATAATCGAACCAGCCATTATGAATAGTAATAAACTCTTTTTGAAATTTTATAAATTTCACATTTCTAAATGCACTCAATTATTGGATTTGTAATTTCAAAATTATCTTATAGTGAAGTTTTGGAAATTTTCTGAAAACATCCAATTTTTAATGAATAATGAAAAATACTAAATTTTAATTAAAAAATATTTTTTAATCGAAATAATTTATATTGTTAAATTATACGTTTTAATTATTTTTAAGTACCATTAGATTATATTTTCATTATTTAATATAATTTATTTAATTGGATGTAATTTCACTTTTAAACACGATATAAACAAGTGTCAATCTTGTGATAGTTACTATATCTTAAAAACACAATTTTTTTTACAATAAGAATTTATTTTAAACTTATTTCTGCCAATTCAATGTATTGAATTTGGAAAAATGGATTTCATATTTGGAATCAGGAAGTCTAAATTGTGTATATAGGTAACTTTTATTTTTAGAAATTATGAATATTTAATTCAGTAAATATTTTATTTACCATGGTTAAGGGGGTAAATACTGTTAATAAGGTTAAATAAAATTAAATAATAATAATATTAAATAACCCTAACATGAGATTTATTTATATTGGTTGATAAATTTCTGATCAAGGGCATCCTTGGGTCGATTTTGGGACCCCATAGAGCCACTTGAGAGTAATAATGACACTTTATATTAATTAATTTAAAGTAAAGAAAAAAAGTGCATGAACATATATCTTTTAGTAAACAAAAATTTTACAAGGGGTTATATAAGTTATCTCTTCAAGTAAAAATATTCATTTGAAATCTAAAATGATTTCCTACATTATGGTATTTTTTTTAATTTTTAAACATCCAATAAATATAAGTACTTATTACATAATAATGATGTACTTTTTACCTCATTAATAAATGATTTAAAATAATAAGTTTATAATAATTAAAACACTATCCAAAAACTATCCAATTCTTATTCGATGATTTTATTTTGAACCAGAGTAATTTTATATTCGTCTTTAAAGTGTTTAGGTCCTTAATAATTTGAATATAGTTATATAATAAAATAATATTTTCAAACATTCCTAAAGAGCCCCTCCTCCACCTTATTATAATCCATCTCTTCTAACCCATTTCTCAAACCCCTCAAGCCCTTGGATCATCCAAAATCTGCCATATTAAGTTCCTTAGATCCCCTTATTCTACATAGAAGCCTTACATTATATAGAAGGCACTTCAAGGATGTCTTTTGGTTCAATCCAAAGGGAGTTACCCCATCTAAAGGTAACATCTCCTCCTAAGTTCTTTTCTATTATTTTACTTCTACAACCCACCTAAACTTTCTTTATTATTTTATTTTATAAAAAACCCAGTATCCTCAATATACTAGGTTGTTTTCATGAGAATGTTTTGAACTAAACTTACACATAAATTCTTCTAATGGGTATTGAACATAATGTTTCTGTGGATGGTGAAGTACAACCTCACGACATAATGATTGTTCAATATTCTACTACCACCACTTATAGTTGACATTATTATGTCACTATAATTATATATAATATTTATGATATTTAGTTTATCTATAAGATTCTGTAATTCTATTTTATAACATACCCTCATTCTTTTCATGTTGTATATATACAATAATTTCATTTGAGTAAGTGAAGATTACTGCCCCCTCAAAGTGATATGACTCATTCAGACCATACATGGAACGTATAATGGATGGTGTTAACAAAAAAATGTAACATATATAAAATATTATATTATACTGGAATAATAATATACCTATGTATAATTTTGTTTTCTTTCCTTTTAAAATAAAAAATGGAAGGAGGATTACCATCTCCATGAGTGTGATGAAATTCATTCCCCATCATAATTATTCAGGAATAATTTTAATTTTATGATTAAAAATAATGTTTATTAATATAATATAATTCTTCATATGAATCAAATACATCTAATACATAACAAACATGGCTTAATTAACCAATTATATAAAGGAAAACGAATCGGTTAACAACCTAAATGATGAGACTACTGAAATATTATTAACAAATCAATATTAGAGGAACATATATGATATCATATTTATGTATATATTTAATTTATAATTTAATAACTAAGTTTTAACAGTCATATAGGATGTTAACATACCATCAAATAAGGAAAACTATAAGGTGCGGGTTAATTCCATAATCTCTTCATTATCCAATGTTGTTTATACGTGAGTATCTACTGGGACATCTTTATCATCCACATCCATGTTTTCATAAATATATTTTTCAAAACATTTCTACTATTTACAAGACTATGTGTCACACCCCGACCGCGGACGTCCGTAATTTTTCTCTTTTCTTGGACCCGGTTTAAATTTTTCGAGGTTTAGTTGTGTTGGTGGTTTCGCGCCGGTGCGCGGTCATCGCGTCGCTAGCGATGGTCGTGCGTTCGGCCCGGGGGACGACGTGCCCACCCGGCGTTTTAAATATTAAAGTTTTTACGTTGACTTTTTATTATTATTACTATTTGAGTTGCGTTATTATTATAATTAACTAACTTTTATTTACTTTAATTATTTTATTGTTATGATTATTATTATAAAGTATTATTAATATTATTATGAGGTTTGTTATTATTATTATAAAGCAATTATTATTATCGTAACATTTTATTATTATTATTATTATTATTTTAAGTTTTATTATTGTTATATAAGTTTAATTTTTATTATATAAGTTTTATTATTATTATTAATATTATAAGTTTTACTATTATTATTATTATAATAATTGTTATTATTATTTCTATCATATATAAATATATTTATAAGGCCTAATAAACCCTACCCCTACCCTAGCGCCGCAACCCCTCTTCTCTCTTCTCTCCCCTTTTTCCCCGTACTCTCCCTCTCCCTTTCTCCCTTCCTCTCTGCGCACAGCCTGCCCTGCGCCTTGCCGCCTCCGCCTGTTCCCGTCGAGCCGGCCTCCCCTCACCGCCCCGGCTCCCGCTCCGCTGCACCGACCTCCGCGCTCACCCCTGCTCCTGTCCCGGCCTCGCCTCCTGCATCTCCCCCCCTGTTCTTTCCTGCGCCGGCCAGCTCCGAACCCCGCTGCAGCCTCCCCTTCCTCCAGCTGTCGCCTTTTCTTATATCTTTGGTTCTGCATCCCTTTTTCCTCCCGTTGTTAGGATTTTATTTTCACTGTTAACGGAGAGGAAGCTTCTACCGCCGGCCATGGCATATTCTAGCGTTGTGATCCTCATATTTGTTGCCTTAGTTGCTGGATCTGTTGCTGTGCATCCGAATGCGGTTTCTCCTGCGAATCCCCATCACCGTAGAGCTTCTTCCCCGCAAAAAGCGATGTCGCCTTCTTCCGGCGCTTCGCCTTCTGGCCCTGCCGCTGCTCCTTCCCTTGCCGGAGGTCCTGCCTCCTTGACTCTTCCTAGCACCGGCTCACACCGCCGCTGCACTCTTCGCCACACCCCTGCCGACGCCCCAGCGTCGGACCGCCGCAACCTCCTCCAGTCCGGCTCCTGCTCCCCCGCGCCGTCCTCCCTTCAGCCGTCCCGGCTCCCGCCTCCGCCTCCCGTCAAGCCGACCTCCCCTCACCACCGGCGTCCTGGCCCTGCTCCCGCCCAGCCGCCGCGCCCGGCCGCTCCTCCTTCCGTTTCGGCCTCGCCTCTGCTCCGCAAATCCTTCTCGTCCGCTGTATGTGGTTTTTGTTTTTACTTTTATCTTTTTTTCTCTTTTTGTTAATCTTATATAATTCTTATTATTTTTATCATATTAATAAAATTATAATTATATTATAATTATATTATTACTATTATTATTGTTTTATTATTATTATGTTAATATTATTTTCTTATTATTGTTATTATGTTAATATTACTTTATTATTATTATTATTATTATATTATTATTATTATTATTTTTATGGATATTATTATGGATATTAACATTTCATATTATTATTATTATTATTATTATATTATTATTATTATTATTTTTATGGATATTATTATGGATATTAACATTTCATATTATTATTATTATTATTATTATGATTCCTAACATATTATTAATATTATTATTATTATTATTATTACTAATATATTTATTATTATTTTAATTATTATCATATTATTTTTTATTATTATTATTATGTTATGATATTCTTCTTATTATTATTATTAAATTATTACTATTATTATGCTATTGTCATTATATTACTATTATTAATATTATTATGCTAACATTATTTTATGTTATTATCATTATTATATTATTGATATATTATGATTATGTTAAATTGGCTTTGTTCCTATTATTATTATTGTATTAATATTATGACATTATTATTATTATGTTATTATTATTATTAGTATGTTGTCATTAATGAGCCTGCTTAACGGCCTGTTGTTTTAGGACCAGTTTGACGACGCAAGACGCTGCAACCTTTGCGCAATGGGAGTCTTGGGTCGCATCATTCGTCATTCCGATTCAAGGTAGGTCTCCCTATGCACTTGCCTCTAAATTAGGAATTTATTTATTCCTTGTCCTTTAATTAAATTTCAGTAAATTTAAGAAAATAATGTTAAGTAGTTTTTATAGTATGGTGATTTGTTGATAATGCAAACTGTTTAATTCCAGCATTTCATTAAAAGTGTTTTCTTGGTTTCAATTGTGGGATTTCATAGTAATGTCGTTAAATGGTTCTTCCTGAGTAACGAAAGACATGTTGAATTGGATTTTGAAATGTTTTTGGCATGTGTAATTAATAAATGTACTGTTTATGGAAAATGATGTTTTCTTGTAACCATGATTAGTGAAAACGTCGCGTGACCTTTTTAAAATTGTTTTTGAAACCTTACGTGTGGTTCGTGGTTGACAAAAGATGTTCTCCCTTATTGTGTTATTAAAAAAAATGATGTTTTCTAAATTGTGAAAGTTAGTTGTATTCTTGTTTGAGTGTTTCAAAGAAAGGGGTTTTTGCGAAATGATTGGGTGGTGACATTTATATTTTCAGAAAGGTATTTTTGACGTGCGTGAGTTTTGAAGTCTTGTTTGGGTGTGGAAATGGTGACTTTTGTGTGTGATATCTGGTTTGGCCTGCGATATGAGGAAGAAATATAATATGTGAATGTGAAACTTGTTTGAGCACACGGGAAACCCTGGGTATCTAGGTGGGCGGACTAGAACTAGTGCGCTAGTGAGCCGGATGGGTGTCGTCCCTGTTTCACTTAGCTGGATTGACGATTGCAACACTAACTAAACATATGATGGTCGTGGCCTTCTAAGCCACGTTTGCTGAGGGTCGTGGCCTTCTAAGCCACGTTTGCTGCGGGTCGTGGCCTTCTAAGCCACGTTTCACCGAGACACGAGGTTCTAGGGTCCCACGCGAGCTAGATGAACCTTAGGGGTTTTACCCATAGTGCTCTGCCATCTCTGGTGTGGTGCCTTCCGTCGGCATACGGGGGACCACTTGGGTGTGAGTGTGTGCGTGTGTGAGTATGTGTGTGTGTGTGTGTGAGTGTGTGAGTGCGTGCGTGTGTGCCCATGGTTATTGCTGATAACTTCTGGTTTATTCTTACTTGCACTTGGTTTTCCCTTTCCTGTTTACTTCTACTTGCACTTGCTTCCTTTCCTGCTTGATTACTTTCAGTTCTTCTTTACCGCTTGTACTGGTTGTTTTGCGAAAATGGTTTTCAAATAAAAATGCGTTTTTCTCTTGTATAGTAAAACTGAAAGTGTAACACATCTTTTTCGTTCAGAACGGATTTAGAATCAATGAAAAGAAATTCAACTTTTAAAAAGGAATAAGGGTGATGGCTTGTGTTTAGTTTTTCAAGTGAAACATTGTAAAAACATACTTTTATACATTGTAGTTCAAACCTGGAATAGGTAGATTCTTTATTTACGGGCAGTGCATTGGGATTTGTTGTGGGGCTCACCTACTGAGTACTTTTGTGCTCACGCCTATCTTTTACCTTTACAGTTGCAGGTTCCTTGTGTTCAGGTTCTCTTGCTTGAGTCGCTCAGTGTGAGAGCGACGTTGGTTGTAGTTGGGTGGTGACCCGCGAGGTCACATGGAGGTATGTCGTGGTTTAGTTTTGTTTATGTCTTTAGTGTCTGTTTGTTTGTTTAGTTTATATTCGTACTTTCGATCCTGTTTTTAGTTTGGGCTGAAATCGTTCCCAACGATCAATGTTTCAATGCCCGGCACTTGTTGCCAGCCCGTGGGGATCGGGAACGCCCCTCGGGCCATGCCGCGGACCGGCACGGGTGACCGGTTCAGGGTCGACCCGGGCTGGTTCGTGACAAAATGGTATCAGAGGTGGTTCTTGTTATTTGGGTTGTCCGGTAGAAGGAGATTAGGACTGTCGGAACTCGAAGGGTAGGTGCGGGAAGAGCGTCGCGAACTCTTGCCCGCACTGATCCTCGAGTTACCAGGGGTGGTTCGGGAATTGTGTCCTTGTCTCTTCTGGTTTGTCTTGGATTGAGAGATGACAATGGAGGCAAGCCGACATTACGTCGTGATTTCACATGGAGTAGTGACCCATGTGGAGTCCGAGTACGTGGTTTGAATTCCTCCTAGTGGTCGACGCTGACTTGGGACATGGCCCACTACCATGTCGCCAGGTTGAGTGTGACTACTAGTCCCTCATTTCTGTGACTGATGCAAATTTGGATGTTGTTTCTGTTTTGGTCTATGTGAGTGCGTAGTTGGAAATGAAAAAAAAGGGTTTTTGAAAATTTGACTGGTTTATTTTAAAGGATTTTAAATGTATAAAATGGGTTTTGAAACTGAAATCTCTTGATTTGAAAATCTGTTGTTTGCTTGGAATTGGATAAGAACGATTTGGGTTGAAACCTCGGTTCCTCTTTATGAACGTTTGCACATGTGTGAGAATGCATGGAAAGTGTGTGTTGATGCACGTATGAATGGAATGTGGATAAAGACATGTGCAATGGGTCATGGGAGTACCTGGGTGTGTATTTGAAGTTAAAGACTTGACTTTGTTTTCTAAATTGATTTTAAATGGAAAACAGTTTTGGAAAGTTTTGGTTTGAAAGTGGACTGGTTTTGGAAAGTGATCTTGAAAAAGGGTGGTTTTGAAATCAAAAATGAAAAGGGGATTTTGAAAAGGAGATTTTATTTTGGATTGTGTTCGTATTTGTTTGGTCCTTGTGTTGACTGGTTTTGATGAAGACGCTTTTATTGATGTCGCGTCGGTTTGATGTTGGTTTTGGCTTTGAGTTTTATATCTCGCTCGGGAAATGCCGCCCAGAAAGGTCTCTAAGGATTCGAATATGTCATGCCCAGTTTTTTTTTTTTTGTCCTTCTCAGACTTTGCCTATTCTCCATGGTGATCAGGGTCCGTTAGAGGTAGTGAAATGGCTCGAGAAAGTGGAGCGTGTCTTTAGAATATTGGGAACTCCCGATAGTGTTAAGGTCCGTGCAATTATGGAGTTGTTTGAGGGTTCAGCTTTGGACCAATGGAAGAGGGTTACCCCATCATCAATGTAAGGTGAAATGACGTGGGATGTCTTTAAAACGGTTTTCGTCCAATGGTTTGTACCTGAGGAAGTGAAGCTGGAGAAAAGAGGGAGCTTGTGCATATTCAACAAGGTCAACGGACGGTGAAGGCATATGTTGACCATTTCAAGAAACTAATTTCCTTTTCTCCAGATGTAGTGTCGCATGAGCTCATGAAGGCCTCTATTTTCATTGGGGGTCTTCGTCCAGAGATCAAGGAGCGAGTCCTCCCTTCTGAAGACTTTTGTTTCGAGAAGCTGGTGGAGGAATCTTTCTTGGCTGAGTTAGTTTCTGGTGTGCGGGTGGTTAGTACTTCGGCGTCCCCTATTGTTCGTAAGAGTTCCCCCTCTGGTGAGGAAAAGGCGCCAGAGATACCTGTTCCTAAGGAGTTGTCCCCTTTGGTTCCAGCTTCCAGTTCATCAGATCGTTCGAGAGTATGCTATCAGTGTGGTCGTTTCGGCCATTTAAAGTCGTCTTGCCGTAACCCTCCGAAGACGTGTCGTCGATGCGGTTGTCTGGGTCATCTGGAGAAGTTTTGCCGGAAGTGTCGCTTAAAGAGGACGTCGTGATGGGATGACGTCAGTACCTGACTGTGAGGCAGAAGATGCTTCAGCCATCAGAGCCCCAGCCACAAGTCTCGGGGTGAAGCTCGCGCACAGTCAGGAGTTCCCAGGGTTGTGAAGCCTTGGTCCAAGTTCTGTCTTCCGTGTTGACGGTGAAGCAATCAGAAACCTCTTCCATACTTGTTTTCCTGCTACTGAAGTCTCAACAGCGTTGTAAATACGTAGTTTTTCTATAAAGTGATGGTGGATTGGTTCTATGATAATCTAAGTGGACTTGTCGTGTGAACGTAATATTCGAAATCGTGTGTCCTTCTTAAAAGTGTGTTTGACTCTCGTGTGGGTTGACCTCGTTTTAGTTATGTTGTCGATGTGGTTATGTTTTGGGGACTTCGGTGGATCATGTCCCCAATTTGAGGTCGGTCAAATGTTTTTCTATAGGTTTTTCCTGGTGTTGAAGGTTGTTGACTCTGGTCGAGGATTTAATGTCTTGACGGATGTGTTGTTTTAATCGTGCTATAGGAGTTGGTTTGAATTGGTTGGGAGTTCCCGCGTCGACCCCCTTTTTCTAGGGTCTTCCTTTTAGATGGTCAACTTTTCTGCACAAGTTGAGCTCTTGTGGTGGGGAGAACCCCTTCGTGTTCTCCCCTCAATCTCGGACCCCAGTTTTCTCTTGAATCGGTCGGGTGTGACCTGTGTAGAGTAAGGTCATCCCCGAGAACTTCAGTTTTCTTCAGTACTGTTGGGCATAGACTTGGATTTTTTTTGTCTGACTTGCGACCTGGTGACTTTCTGGGGGCAGAAAGTGTCTGTGGTGGGGAGAATTGTCACACCCCGACCGCGGACGTCCGTAATTTTTCTCTTTTCTTGGACCCGGTTTAAATTTTTCGAGGTTTAGTTGTGTTGGTGGTTTCGCGCCGGTGCGCGGTCATCGCGTCGCTAGCGATGGTCGTGCGTTCGGCCCGGGGGACGACGTGCCCACCCGGCGTTTTAAATATTAAAGTTTTTACGTTGACTTTTTATTATTATTACTATTTGAGTTGCGTTATTATTATAATTAACTAACTTTTATTTACTTTAATTATTTTATTGTTATGATTATTATTATAAAGTATTATTAATATTATTATGAGGTTTGTTATTATTATTATAAAGCAATTATTATTATCGTAACATTTTATTATTATTATTATTATTATTTTAAGTTTTATTATTGTTATATAAGTTTAATTTTTATTATATAAGTTTTATTATTATTATTAATATTATAAGTTTTACTATTATTATTATTATAATAATTGTTATTATTATTTCTATCATATATAAATATATTTATAAGGCCTAATAAACCCTACCCCTACCCTAGCGCCGCAACCCCTCTTCTCTCTTCTCTCCCCTTTTTCCCCGTACTCTCCCTCTCCCTTTCTCCCTTCCTCTCTGCGCACAGCCTGCCCTGCGCCTTGCCGCCTCCGCCTGTTCCCGTCGAGCCGGCCTCCCCTCACCGCCCCGGCTCCCGCTCCGCTGCACCGACCTCCGCGCTCACCCCTGCTCCTGTCCCGGCCTCGCCTCCTGCATCTCCCCCCCTGTTCTTTCCTGCGCCGGCCAGCTCCGAACCCCGCTGCAGCCTCCCCTTCCTCCAGCTGTCGCCTTTTCTTATATCTTTGGTTCTGCATCCCTTTTTCCTCCCGTTGTTAGGATTTTATTTTCACTGTTAACGGAGAGGAAGCTTCTACCGCCGGCCATGGCATATTCTAGCGTTGTGATCCTCATATTTGTTGCCTTAGTTGCTGGATCTGTTGCTGTGCATCCGAATGCGGTTTCTCCTGCGAATCCCCATCACCGTAGAGCTTCTTCCCCGCAAAAAGCGATGTCGCCTTCTTCCGGCGCTTCGCCTTCTGGCCCTGCCGCTGCTCCTTCCCTTGCCGGAGGTCCTGCCTCCTTGACTCTTCCTAGCACCGGCTCACACCGCCGCTGCACTCTTCGCCACACCCCTGCCGACGCCCCAGCGTCGGACCGCCGCAACCTCCTCCAGTCCGGCTCCTGCTCCCCCGCGCCGTCCTCCCTTCAGCCGTCCCGGCTCCCGCCTCCGCCTCCCGTCAAGCCGACCTCCCCTCACCACCGGCGTCCTGGCCCTGCTCCCGCCCAGCCGCCGCGCCCGGCCGCTCCTCCTTCCGTTTCGGCCTCGCCTCTGCTCCGCAAATCCTTCTCGTCCGCTGTATGTGGTTTTTGTTTTTACTTTTATCTTTTTTTCTCTTTTTGTTAATCTTATATAATTCTTATTATTTTTATCATATTAATAAAATTATAATTATATTATAATTATATTATTACTATTATTATTGTTTTATTATTATTATGTTAATATTATTTTCTTATTATTGTTATTATGTTAATATTACTTTATTATTATTATTATTATTATATTATTATTATTATTATTTTTATGGATATTATTATGGATATTAACATTTCATATTATTATTATTATTATTATTATATTATTATTATTATTATTTTTATGGATATTATTATGGATATTAACATTTCATATTATTATTATTATTATTATTATGATTCCTAACATATTATTAATATTATTATTATTATTATTATTACTAATATATTTATTATTATTTTAATTATTATCATATTATTTTTTATTATTATTATTATGTTATGATATTCTTCTTATTATTATTATTAAATTATTACTATTATTATGCTATTGTCATTATATTACTATTATTAATATTATTATGTTAACATTATTTTATGTTATTATCATTATTATATTATTGATATATTATGATTATGTTAAATTGGCTTTGTTCCTATTATTATTATTGTATTAATATTATGACATTATTATTATTATGTTATTATTATTATTAGTATGTTGTCATTAATGAGCCTGCTTAACGGCCTGTTGTTTTAGGACCAGTTTGACGACGCAAGACGCTGCAACCTTTGCGCAATGGGAGTCTTGGGTCGCATCATTCGTCATTCCGATTCAAGGTAGGTCTCCCTATGCACTTGCCTCTAAATTAGGAATTTATTTATTCCTTGTCCTTTAATTAAATTTCAGTAAATTTAAGAAAATAATGTTAAGTAGTTTTTATAGTATGGTGATTTGTTGATAATGCAAACTGTTTAATTCCAGCATTTCATTAAAAGTGTTTTCTTGGTTTCAATTGTGGGATTTCATAGTAATGTCGTTAAATGGTTCTTCCTGAGTAACGAAAGACATGTTGAATTGGATTTTGAAATGTTTTTGGCATGTGTAATTAATAAATGTACTGTTTATGGAAAATGATGTTTTCTTGTAACCATGATTAGTGAAAACGTCGCGTGACCTTTTTAAAATTGTTTTTGAAACCTTACGTGTGGTTCGTGGTTGACAAAAGATGTTCTCCCTTATTGTGTTATTAAAAAAAATGATGTTTTCTAAATTGTGAAAGTTAGTTGTATTCTTGTTTGAGTGTTTCAAAGAAAGGGGTTTTTGCGAAATGATTGGGTGGTGACATTTATATTTTCAGAAAGGTATTTTTGACGTGCGTGAGTTTTGAAGTCTTGTTTGGGTGTGGAAATGGTGACTTTTGTGTGTGATATCTGGTTTGGCCTGCGATATGAGGAAGAAATATAATATGTGAATGTGAAACTTGTTTGAGCACACGGGAAACCCTGGGTATCTAGGTGGGCGGACTAGAACTAGTGCGCTAGTGAGCCGGATGGGTGTCGTCCCTGTTTCACTTAGCTGGATTGACGATTGCAACACTAACTAAACATATGATGGTCGTGGCCTTCTAAGCCACGTTTGCTGAGGGTCGTGGCCTTCTAAGCCACGTTTGCTGCGGGTCGTGGCCTTCTAAGCCACGTTTCACCGAGACACGAGGTTCTAGGGTCCCACGCGAGCTAGATGAACCTTAGGGGTTTTACCCATAGTGCTCTGCCATCTCTGGTGTGGTGCCTTCCGTCGGCATACGGGGGACCACTTGGGTGTGAGTGTGTGCGTGTGTGAGTATGTGTGTGTGTGTGTGTGAGTGTGTGAGTGCGTGCGTGTGTGCCCATGGTTATTGCTGATAACTTCTGGTTTATTCTTACTTGCACTTGGTTTTCCCTTTCCTGTTTACTTCTACTTGCACTTGCTTCCTTTCCTGCTTGATTACTTTCAGTTCTTCTTTACCGCTTGTACTGGTTGTTTTGCGAAAATGGTTTTCAAATAAAAATGCGTTTTTCTCTTGTATAGTAAAACTGAAAGTGTAACACATCTTTTTCGTTCAGAACGGATTTAGAATCAATGAAAAGAAATTCAACTTTTAAAAAGGAATAAGGGTGATGGCTTGTGTTTAGTTTTTCAAGTGAAACATTGTAAAAACATACTTTTATACATTGTAGTTCAAACCTGGAATAGGTAGATTCTTTATTTACGGGCAGTGCATTGGGATTTGTTGTGGGGCTCACCTACTGAGTACTTTTGTGCTCACGCCTATCTTTTACCTTTACAGTTGCAGGTTCCTTGTGTTCAGGTTCTCTTGCTTGAGTCGCTCAGTGTGAGAGCGACGTTGGTTGTAGTTGGGTGGTGACCCGCGAGGTCACATGGAGGTATGTCGTGGTTTAGTTTTGTTTATGTCTTTAGTGTCTGTTTGTTTGTTTAGTTTATATTCGTACTTTCGATCCTGTTTTTAGTTTGGGCTGAAATCGTTCCCAACGATCAATGTTTCAATGCCCGGCACTTGTTGCCAGCCCGTGGGGATCGGGAACGCCCCTCGGGCCATGCCGCGGACCGGCACGGGTGACCGGTTCAGGGTCGACCCGGGCTGGTTCGTGACAAAATGGTATCAGAGGTGGTTCTTGTTATTTGGGTTGTCCGGTAGAAGGAGATTAGGACTGTCGGAACTCGAAGGGTAGGTGCGGGAAGAGCGTCGCGAACTCTTGCCCGCACTGATCCTCGAGTTACCAGGGGTGGTTCGGGAATTGTGTCCTTGTCTCTTCTGGTTTGTCTTGGATTGAGAGATGACAATGGAGGCAAGCCGACATTACGTCGTGATTTCACATGGAGTAGTGACCCATGTGGAGTCCGAGTACGTGGTTTGAATTCCTCCTAGTGGTCGACGCTGACTTGGGACATGGCCCACTACCATGTCGCCAGGTTGAGTGTGACTACTAGTCCCTCATTTCTGTGACTGATGCAAATTTGGATGTTGTTTCTGTTTTGGTCTATGTGAGTGCGTAGTTGGAAATGAAAAAAAAGGGTTTTTGAAAATTTGACTGGTTTATTTTAAAGGATTTTAAATGTATAAAATGGGTTTTGAAACTGAAATCTCTTGATTTGAAAATCTGTTGTTTGCTTGGAATTGGATAAGAACGATTTGGGTTGAAACCTCGGTTCCTCTTTATGAACGTTTGCACATGTGTGAGAATGCATGGAAAGTGTGTGTTGATGCACGTATGAATGGAATGTGGATAAAGACATGTGCAATGGGTCATGGGAGTACCTGGGTGTGTATTTGAAGTTAAAGACTTGACTTTGTTTTCTAAATTGATTTTAAATGGAAAACAGTTTTGGAAAGTTTTGGTTTGAAAGTGGACTGGTTTTGGAAAGTGATCTTGAAAAAGGGTGGTTTTGAAATCAAAAATGAAAAGGGGATTTTGAAAAGGAGATTTTATTTTGGATTGTGTTCGTATTTGTTTGGTCCTTGTGTTGACTGGTTTTGATGAAGACGCTTTTATTGATGTCGCGTCGGTTTGATGTTGGTTTTGGCTTTGAGTTTTATATCTCGCTCGGGAAATGCCGCCCAGAAAGGTCTCTAAGGATTCGAATATGTCATGCCCAGTTTTTTTTTTTTTGTCCTTCTCAGACTTTGCCTATTCTCCATGGTGATCAGGGTCCGTTAGAGGTAGTGAAATGGCTCGAGAAAGTGGAGCGTGTCTTTAGAATATTGGGAACTCCCGATAGTGTTAAGGTCCGTGCAATTATGGAGTTGTTTGAGGGTTCAGCTTTGGACCAATGGAAGAGGGTTACCCCATCATCAATGTAAGGTGAAATGACGTGGGATGTCTTTAAAACGGTTTTCGTCCAATGGTTTGTACCTGAGGAAGTGAAGCTGGAGAAAAGAGGGAGCTTGTGCATATTCAACAAGGTCAACGGACGGTGAAGGCATATGTTGACCATTTCAAGAAACTAATTTCCTTTTCTCCAGATGTAGTGTCGCATGAGCTCATGAAGGCCTCTATTTTCATTGGGGGTCTTCGTCCAGAGATCAAGGAGCGAGTCCTCCCTTCTGAAGACTTTTGTTTCGAGAAGCTGGTGGAGGAATCTTTCTTGGCTGAGTTAGTTTCTGGTGTGCGGGTGGTTAGTACTTCGGCGTCCCCTATTGTTCGTAAGAGTTCCCCCTCTGGTGAGGAAAAGGCGCCAGAGATACCTGTTCCTAAGGAGTTGTCCCCTTTGGTTCCAGCTTCCAGTTCATCAGATCGTTCGAGAGTATGCTATCAGTGTGGTCGTTTCGGCCATTTAAAGTCGTCTTGCCGTAACCCTCCGAAGACGTGTCGTCGATGCGGTTGTCTGGGTCATCTGGAGAAGTTTTGCCGGAAGTGTCGCTTAAAGAGGACGTCGTGATGGGATGACGTCAGTACCTGACTGTGAGGCAGAAGATGCTTCAGCCATCAGAGCCCCAGCCACAAGTCTCGGGGTGAAGCTCGCGCACAGTCAGGAGTTCCCAGGGTTGTGAAGCCTTGGTCCAAGTTCTGTCTTCCGTGTTGACGGTGAAGCAATCAGAAACCTCTTCCATACTTGTTTTCCTGCTACTGAAGTCTCAACAGCGTTGTAAATACGTAGTTTTTCTATAAAGTGATGGTGGATTGGTTCTATGATAATCTAAGTGGACTTGTCGTGTGAACGTAATATTCGAAATCGTGTGTCCTTCTTAAAAGTGTGTTTGACTCTCGTGTGGGTTGACCTCGTTTTAGTTATGTTGTCGATGTGGTTATGTTTTGGGGACTTCGGTGGATCATGTCCCCAATTTGAGGTCGGTCAAATGTTTTTCTATAGGTTTTTCCTGGTGTTGAAGGTTGTTGACTCTGGTCGAGGATTTAATGTCTTGACGGATGTGTTGTTTTAATCGTGCTATAGGAGTTGGTTTGAATTGGTTGGGAGTTCCCGCGTCGACCCCCTTTTTCTAGGGTCTTCCTTTTAGATGGTCAACTTTTCTGCACAAGTTGAGCTCTTGTGGTGGGGAGAACCCCTTCGTGTTCTCCCCTCAATCTCGGACCCCAGTTTTCTCTTGAATCGGTCGGGTGTGACCTGTGTAGAGTAAGGTCATCCCCGAGAACTTCAGTTTTCTTCAGTACTGTTGGGCATAGACTTGGATTTTTTTTGTCTGACTTGCGACCTGGTGACTTTCTGGGGGCAGAAAGTGTCTGTGGTGGGGAGAATTGTCACACCCCGACCGCGGACGTCCGTAATTTTTCTCTTTTCTTGGACCCGGTTTAAATTTTTCGAGGTTTAGTTGTGTTGGTGGTTTCGCGCCGGTGCGCGGTCATCGCGTCGCTAGCGATGGTCGTGCGTTCGGCCCGGGGGACGACGTGCCCACCCGGCGTTTTAAATATTAAAGTTTTTACGTTGACTTTTTATTATTATTACTATTTGAGTTGCGTTATTATTATAATTAACTAACTTTTATTTACTTTAATTATTTTATTGTTATGATTATTATTATAAAGTATTATTAATATTATTATGAGGTTTGTTATTATTATTATAAAGCAATTATTATTATCGTAACATTTTATTATTATTATTATTATTATTTTAAGTTTTATTATTGTTATATAAGTTTAATTTTTATTATATAAGTTTTATTATTATTATTAATATTATAAGTTTTACTATTATTATTATTATAATAATTGTTATTATTATTTCTATCATATATAAATATATTTATAAGGCCTAATAAACCCTACCCCTACCCTAGCGCCGCAACCCCTCTTCTCTCTTCTCTCCCCTTTTTCCCCGTACTCTCCCTCTCCCTTTCTCCCTTCCTCTCTGCGCACAGCCTGCCCTGCGCCTTGCCGCCTCCGCCTGTTCCCGTCGAGCCGGCCTCCCCTCACCGCCCCGGCTCCCGCTCCGCTGCACCGACCTCCGCGCTCACCCCTGCTCCTGTCCCGGCCTCGCCTCCTGCATCTCCCCCCCTGTTCTTTCCTGCGCCGGCCAGCTCCGAACCCCGCTGCAGCCTCCCCTTCCTCCAGCTGTCGCCTTTTCTTATATCTTTGGTTCTGCATCCCTTTTTCCTCCCGTTGTTAGGATTTTATTTTCACTGTTAACGGAGAGGAAGCTTCTACCGCCGGCCATGGCATATTCTAGCGTTGTGATCCTCATATTTGTTGCCTTAGTTGCTGGATCTGTTGCTGTGCATCCGAATGCGGTTTCTCCTGCGAATCCCCATCACCGTAGAGCTTCTTCCCCGCAAAAAGCGATGTCGCCTTCTTCCGGCGCTTCGCCTTCTGGCCCTGCCGCTGCTCCTTCCCTTGCCGGAGGTCCTGCCTCCTTGACTCTTCCTAGCACCGGCTCACACCGCCGCTGCACTCTTCGCCACACCCCTGCCGACGCCCCAGCGTCGGACCGCCGCAACCTCCTCCAGTCCGGCTCCTGCTCCCCCGCGCCGTCCTCCCTTCAGCCGTCCCGGCTCCCGCCTCCGCCTCCCGTCAAGCCGACCTCCCCTCACCACCGGCGTCCTGGCCCTGCTCCCGCCCAGCCGCCGCGCCCGGCCGCTCCTCCTTCCGTTTCGGCCTCGCCTCTGCTCCGCAAATCCTTCTCGTCCGCTGTATGTGGTTTTTGTTTTTACTTTTATCTTTTTTTCTCTTTTTGTTAATCTTATATAATTCTTATTATTTTTATCATATTAATAAAATTATAATTATATTATAATTATATTATTACTATTATTATTGTTTTATTATTATTATGTTAATATTATTTTCTTATTATTGTTATTATGTTAATATTACTTTATTATTATTATTATTATTATATTATTATTATTATTATTTTTATGGATATTATTATGGATATTAACATTTCATATTATTATTATTATTATTATTATATTATTATTATTATTATTTTTATGGATATTATTATGGATATTAACATTTCATATTATTATTATTATTATTATTATGATTCCTAACATATTATTAATATTATTATTATTATTATTATTACTAATATATTTATTATTATTTTAATTATTATCATATTATTTTTTATTATTATTATTATGTTATGATATTCTTCTTATTATTATTATTAAATTATTACTATTATTATGCTATTGTCATTATATTACTATTATTAATATTATTATGCTAACATTATTTTATGTTATTATCATTATTATATTATTGATATATTATGATTATGTTAAATTGGCTTTGTTCCTATTATTATTATTGTATTAATATTATGACATTATTATTATTATGTTATTATTATTATTAGTATGTTGTCATTAATGAGCCTGCTTAACGGCCTGTTGTTTTAGGACCAGTTTGACGACGCAAGACGCTGCAACCTTTGCGCAATGGGAGTCTTGGGTCGCATCATTCGTCATTCCGATTCAAGGTAGGTCTCCCTATGCACTTGCCTCTAAATTAGGAATTTATTTATTCCTTGTCCTTTAATTAAATTTCAGTAAATTTAAGAAAATAATGTTAAGTAGTTTTTATAGTATGGTGATTTGTTGATAATGCAAACTGTTTAATTCCAGCATTTCATTAAAAGTGTTTTCTTGGTTTCAATTGTGGGATTTCATAGTAATGTCGTTAAATGGTTCTTCCTGAGTAACGAAAGACATGTTGAATTGGATTTTGAAATGTTTTTGGCATGTGTAATTAATAAATGTACTGTTTATGGAAAATGATGTTTTCTTGTAACCATGATTAGTGAAAACGTCGCGTGACCTTTTTAAAATTGTTTTTGAAACCTTACGTGTGGTTCGTGGTTGACAAAAGATGTTCTCCCTTATTGTGTTATTAAAAAAAATGATGTTTTCTAAATTGTGAAAGTTAGTTGTATTCTTGTTTGAGTGTTTCAAAGAAAGGGGTTTTTGCGAAATGATTGGGTGGTGACATTTATATTTTCAGAAAGGTATTTTTGACGTGCGTGAGTTTTGAAGTCTTGTTTGGGTGTGGAAATGGTGACTTTTGTGTGTGATATCTGGTTTGGCCTGCGATATGAGGAAGAAATATAATATGTGAATGTGAAACTTGTTTGAGCACACGGGAAACCCTGGGTATCTAGGTGGGCGGACTAGAACTAGTGCGCTAGTGAGCCGGATGGGTGTCGTCCCTGTTTCACTTAGCTGGATTGACGATTGCAACACTAACTAAACATATGATGGTCGTGGCCTTCTAAGCCACGTTTGCTGAGGGTCGTGGCCTTCTAAGCCACGTTTGCTGCGGGTCGTGGCCTTCTAAGCCACGTTTCACCGAGACACGAGGTTCTAGGGTCCCACGCGAGCTAGATGAACCTTAGGGGTTTTACCCATAGTGCTCTGCCATCTCTGGTGTGGTGCCTTCCGTCGGCATACGGGGGACCACTTGGGTGTGAGTGTGTGCGTGTGTGAGTATGTGTGTGTGTGTGTGTGAGTGTGTGAGTGCGTGCGTGTGTGCCCATGGTTATTGCTGATAACTTCTGGTTTATTCTTACTTGCACTTGGTTTTCCCTTTCCTGTTTACTTCTACTTGCACTTGCTTCCTTTCCTGCTTGATTACTTTCAGTTCTTCTTTACCGCTTGTACTGGTTGTTTTGCGAAAATGGTTTTCAAATAAAAATGCGTTTTTCTCTTGTATAGTAAAACTGAAAGTGTAACACATCTTTTTCGTTCAGAACGGATTTAGAATCAATGAAAAGAAATTCAACTTTTAAAAAGGAATAAGGGTGATGGCTTGTGTTTAGTTTTTCAAGTGAAACATTGTAAAAACATACTTTTATACATTGTAGTTCAAACCTGGAATAGGTAGATTCTTTATTTACGGGCAGTGCATTGGGATTTGTTGTGGGGCTCACCTACTGAGTACTTTTGTGCTCACGCCTATCTTTTACCTTTACAGTTGCAGGTTCCTTGTGTTCAGGTTCTCTTGCTTGAGTCGCTCAGTGTGAGAGCGACGTTGGTTGTAGTTGGGTGGTGACCCGCGAGGTCACATGGAGGTATGTCGTGGTTTAGTTTTGTTTATGTCTTTAGTGTCTGTTTGTTTGTTTAGTTTATATTCGTACTTTCGATCCTGTTTTTAGTTTGGGCTGAAATCGTTCCCAACGATCAATGTTTCAATGCCCGGCACTTGTTGCCAGCCCGTGGGGATCGGGAACGCCCCTCGGGCCATGCCGCGGACCGGCACGGGTGACCGGTTCAGGGTCGACCCGGGCTGGTTCGTGACACTATGGGATAAATTCATTTATACCCTTATTTGACCATATAGTTTTTCAAAGAAATCTTTCTGTTGTTTTCCAAACAATGTATTTATGACCTTTTTAACAAAAGTAAGGTACGAATGTCTTTTTTAACATATATGGCAGGTGAGGCTATTTTCTACCGTTATAACATTTTTGAAGCTTCCCTTACAAGTTTATAATAATATTTTCAAAATAAATTTTTCCTTTTATAATTATGTGACTCTTAAATGATATAAAAATAGAGAGAGATATTTCTCTCAAATAGTTTCGATTTCATCTATGCCAACATCATTTGATATATTTTACACTTGTTTGAAGTTGATTTGTTATGATAAAAATATTCCATATTGTATTATGGTTTTTTGATATGTTTGACTATGGATGTGTTATTTTTATATGATTTTTGGATTTTGGTTAAAGTATTAATATTTCGCATTCTAGTTTTAATATGAATATTTATGTTAGGTTTCAACCTTTTCATACGAGGAATATATTTTAATTATTAAGTGATGGGTTGAGCCTGATATAGCTCCTCAGTGCCTCAGTAGGTCTAATGATACAATTAGACATGGAATTGGCCGAGGTCTTTCCCAATTTTGAAATATGTTTTTGGCCGAGGCCCTAATCATTTTTGCATGTTTGGGCCAAGGATTTGAAAAAATGTTTCAGATTCCCCGCATTATAAATTTCCTCATTATGAAAAAATTATGGATGGATCATGTGGTTATTCGACATGTAGAATTCCCATGATTATGTTTTTTATAGAGTTATTTACTCATCACATATTCCGGCCATAATGTGTATCTATTTATTATTTGTAAAGGCATGGGTTTTCAATTATTCACCATGCTAATGTTTATGTTATCATCTGTTGTATTTCATACCCTTACTAAATGTTTGATCTCACACCTTTCATATGTTTCATTTTCCCACGATATGAAGATGTTGGTTCTGAGTGACTTGCAGGAAATATCTAAGAGGATTGGATGTTTCTATTGGAATAAATTAGTTTTTTATTTATTTTCAAAATGAAATGTTGAACTTATGTATGTATCTTGTTTCCAATAATAATAAACTGATCGGTCTTTTGTGACATAATTCCTTATATCATGCCAACTTTATGTAATAATGCACTGACTCTGGGTAACTAGGTTCGAGGCCTTATAGTATGGATGGAACATAGGTTTGACCATGAGGCTATGATTATGGGTCTTTTATTCTATCATATTTGGGGACTCTAAGATATAGAAATTTTAATTACCCAAATATGGTGTTGTTAAACCCTTCTATGGGGTTTAGCATGTCCCAGATAGCATAATGGAGTGTGATTTTATTTTTTTTGTAAAACCACAATGTCTATAATAAATAATTATCATTAATATTTGTGTTAAAATTATTAATATTAATTATTTCAAGGTGATAATGAACCATAGTTGGATAAAGGCATGATTAATAATTGATTAATATATCGAGGGGTTAATGATTTTTTTGAACATCTCTAATAAAATGATCTAGATAGTAACATTTTATTCTATCAATGTATTTATTTTTAATATATTATAATGTTTTGAAGAAGGGATATCAATTATTATTTAAAAATTCATAGTTAGAAACTAAGTCTCATTTCTTGGAATTAAAATGGTAAACATCATAAAAATTCAACAACTAATTATGGTGGATATACTATAGATGGAAACTATAATAAAAATAATTCAATGATTGTAGATATTTAATTTTATGGAATTGTTAATGAAATGATGGTTGAGCACTTATATGGTTCTACTGGATGAAACTATATCCTAGTTGTATAAAATTTATGGAATTATCAGTATCGATAAATATTCAAATCATTGAAAAGAATTTATTAATATAGTGATAAGATTTTTAAATAATTGATAAATCCATTGAATTCCTTTATTTTATAAGGCCATGATCAATTCAATAAAAAATACTATGAGAAAAAATATGAATCTTGATGGTATTAGTTTAGAGGAAGATAAATTCATTCCCTATATTCTATGGATTTTTTAATACAGAATATTGAGGATTATAAAAGTATCCAAAATAGTGGAATATATTGTATAAGTTAAATGAAAAATCATAATTTTATTAATATATTTTTGAAAGTGTCATGAATTCTACTAACTAAATAATTAATTTTCCTATAATTAATTTTTTTAAAATATGTATATTCAAATTAAAATATAAAAAGTTCATATTTCATTCATATTATTTAATTTATGATGGAAATTTATGTCATATAAATTTTTTTATAATATAATAGAATTGATCAAAAATCAACATATTTGAAAATGGAGTCAAAAATATCATACATGGAATGTGTGATGATAGATTTGATTCATATCTAACGATCTCTAAACAAAATTCATGGAATTTTTGTTGGAATACATAAATTGTCTCAAAAAAATTTTTTAAAGAAAAAATATCATGTTGATTATAATTATTACTGAACTAAAAACACATAAAATGATATAGATGTTTACATTTCACTCTTAGATGAGGATTTTAAACACTTTTGGGAGGATATAACTATTATGTCCAATTCTCATAAAAAACTAATTTTCTCAATTTCATGAATTTATTAGGAGTAGTTTGAAACTAATTCTAATATATATATATATATATATATATATATTTCTAGATTTATAGTTATATGGTATGAATATTATCCATTAGGGGAATAAGAGACTCTATGTTATCATCTACTACATAGGATAATTTTTTTACATATTTTATTAATGGATTTTTCTTTAGAATAATCATGTTTGAGAATAAAAAATTAATTAAATATCACACATGAATTTGATATTTGTCCATTTCCATTTTAATATATTGTAATTTTTATAAGGTGAAATCATTTATTTTACATTTGGAATCTAACAACTATTTCATAATGTAAAAAATTTTAAGAGGAAAAGTCAATATTTTTTGTGTATCCATATTGGAGATATATTCTGGTCATACTTGAAATTTAATATATTTATTTTGAGAATAATATTTGTGATCACTTGTTTAGACCATTATTACATACTAAAGGGATGAAAAATGATTATTTGAATGCATTATTATAATTACTATCAATATGAATAAATTATGTGATATTTTACCAACCTAGAAGAAACCCAACATATTTTCCACTTACATTTCATCTATTATACATATTTATGAAAATAAGACTCATTCAATACTACCATGGTATAATGGTTCTTCACTAATAATTTTCAAATATATATTTTATAAACCAATATACAATTTGATGTTAATAGGCATGAAATCATATAACCATATTATAATGTTGAAATAAATCTAGGCAGTTTCATTAAATGTAATAAAATCCGTTCATATTAGTTTTATTATCATCACGTTGTTTCATTTTTTAAATATTACCTGTAATAAATGATTGGTCATGAAATCATTGAACATATTTAAGAATGATGTAGTTGATATAAAATTTCAATTAGAAGTGTATAATCAATAATTAGTTTTATATCAGGTTACATTTAACTATATATTTAGGATGAAAAATAAAGAATTATAATCCTCTATACATATATTTGATATTTTCCCTTAAACTATACATGAAGATGCCGATGTGTTACAATATGAATCGCTATTTACCAAACGAGTCTTTTATTAAGAATTATATTTTTGAGGAGTTGCTAATGTTTTTTACAAACTGCATATCTATTCTAGAAAATTTCAATTTAACATAATCTAATTATGGATATGATTTTTCGGAGTGAAATGTAATCTATGGTTTAAAATAAATACACAGATATGTGAGTAAATAATATTGGTAGATAAAAACTTACTAAATAACAATAATTTGACTAATTAATATATAACATCACATATTAGATTCTTAAAATAAATTTCACTAAAGAAGAATAAAATTCTGTTAATAAAATAGCATAATAAAACAATTTTCATTACTTAAGTAAATAATGATTGATGGTTATAATAAAAAAACATTAATATGTTTAGAAAGGGGATGCTGTATAAATGTGATAATTTTTTCCTTAAATGATAATAAAGAAAATAATATTTATAAAAATACATGGAAAGTAAAAGTGATGTTCATAAATGTGGTGTATTATCATTTACCCAGGTAATTAATTTTATTTAATTGAAGTAAAAAATATCATCATTCAAGAACATAATATAGAATTATCAATTACTTATTGGAGATTGATTTCGGATGTTCCATTGTTTTTGGTTGTATCAATGATATGGTGCTAAATAATTGGAAATCCTTTTTAATATTTCTTAAATCCAACTCAATGACTTGTTAATGTGAAAATCATACCTTTCCTTATTTTTTCAACAATTAAAACATGAATTGAAAAGAAATAATAAAAAATAAAAAGGAAAATTATAAATGTTCCATTCCTAATGTGGATTCCTATAACCATTTACATTTGGGTAGTGTCTGCGATGTTGATTTACATTTTAAATAACTTGTTATTAAATATTAATCAATCTTATAAAAGGATTAAATTTTTTTGAATATATTGTGGGAATAATTTTGAAACATACATTTGTATCATCCAATGTGTTATTATACTAGATCCCACGATCTTACTATATTAGTGAACCTTATTCAAATTAACTACTGATAATATATATGTTCCATCAGGAATGACCCTTCAAAAAATTCTTCAACAATAAATTCCAAATATTATAGAAACATGATTAATATTATTCTTTATTAACCATTCTAGATATATTTTTCAAATAAATTAACTTCAATGTTATATAAATATCTGAGGGAAGGCATTTCTTCTACATGTTATTTTTTCCATTCTCTTCTTCTTATGGTAGGTTAATATTTCTATAATGTAGTTATATTCTTTATTTTATAAATATAAATTGTTCTAACTATAGTATTATTATGAATTTATTGTTTTCTGTCTCTCCATTTCATTTTTCTTCTGCCTTTATAATAAAATAACTATTTGGAATATATTTTACAAATTTTATAATGTAAAAAATACTTTCATTCCAATAATGAGATCCTAACACAATTAAACTAGTTAATTAAATCCTCAAGATTATTATCATAATAAAAAACTTATAAATATTCATATAATCTAATGGTTACATTCTCTAGGTTAATTTTAAATCATATTTTATTATTCATCTGTAATATCAAAAGTTAATAAACTATAGGTCTACATGAATCATATAGTGTTCTGGAAAGGAACATTTCCATGTATTTTTAGTAAATATCTAAAACCTAAAATTTAATTTGCATCTATTTAATAATGAGATTGTATACTTTTGTTTTTTACTTCTCTATGGTGTGATTAATACTAATTTAAATCACACAACATGATTAGTAGTATAGAAAATATCATCATGATAAAACATTCAATACCCTCTTCTTGATTTAAAAAAACACTATGATTTACTGTCAATTTTCATCAATTTGAAATTGAAAATTAAGAATTATTTGATTTAGATACCACAAGATATTTCTATATATTTTTGATGTTATGATATCTAAATGAGTATTTTAATAACTCTTACAAAAAAGGAATCTATCCTATATGCTCTATCGAAAACTGATAACACTTATCAAGAATTTCATTTCTTCTAAAATATGATGAAACATATTCGTGTCCTCGATTACCCATATTATTCATAGTGAATCGTTTACCTAGATGACATATCAATCTCCACAATAGTAATTACACATAAAAAATCAGAAAATTTATGTTATTGGATCACGGTATTTCCTGTGTAATATTTTACTTGTCACAAACCTATATCCCTTAGAAATGAATATATAACACATAAAATGTCACAAAAAGGAAACTTATTATTATTGGGTGTTATCCATCAACTTTTATGAAATTATATAAAATTTATGTCATATCCATTATTTTCCAAAAATATATCATTTATATAATAACTGAAGATGGATTTAAATATCCTCTATCCCAATCAAATAATTCCTAATCACATCAAAATATAACCCAAAAGCTATTATTAACATGATATAATAGTGTTCTTTCTCTATAATATGTGGATGGATTCCATAAGCATCTTGCTATATGTTATCTCCTTCAAATATATCATCTAATGATTTTTATTTCTTGCATCTCCATAAACATTCTATATCTATGATAATAATTATATTCATATTGTATAATCACTTGAAATTGATTCATTAAAATTCTTTTTTTAAATAACCAGAATTAAATTATTTTATCTATAATTTATCCATTGGATAATTCCACAAAACAACTGCCTTTACCAAATTTTTCCATTCATCCATGACTGTAAAAAAATTAACATATATATCGAAATATTTCTACATCATCAAATAAAGAAAATAGGGACTTTTAATTTAATAGATAAAATTATTACAAATAAAACCATTTTATATCTTAACTATGATCCCATGGAACTCTTAAATAACATTAAATTTTTATATCTTAATTTTAAATATAACTATATATTCAAAATCAATACTGTTAAAAAATTATGATTTCAGAGTAACAGTTGTATATCATAATATATTGAGATGCACATATGAAACTTGTTTCATGGAAATGATGAAAAACACATTTTATAACTGCTTAATCCATGAGATATTTAGTGTTCTAACATTTTTAAAGAAAATAATTTAATTTTTGTGTTGAAAAAAGAAGAGAATGATTATTACCTATTTGATATCCATATTTCCATTGAATATTATTAATAATTATAGCTATATCATTACACTTTTTTTTATCAAATATATATATACATATTTTATAAATCATATATAAGGAAATTTATTTTTATGTATAATTATATAATACATATTTATAAATAAAATTATTTTTTAAAAAATATATTACAAAACCCATATATAGATTATATATTAAATATTTGATTGAAAATTTAATAATTATAAATGAAATTTGAATAATTTTTACTATTATTACAATAACTGTTAATATTAATTTCATTGGGAATAATACAGGTGAAATAAATATTAATATTCATGTTACTATTATTTAAATTAAATATTTTTGTTAATATTTTTATTAGTTATATTCAAGTTAATATGATTAATTTTTTTAACAATTGGTGATGGTGGTGGTGATAAAGGGTGGTGAAAAAAGGAACTGATTTGATGATATTAAACATGATTGATGTAAGAATGGGTGAAGACCAACATAATGTCCATTACAGCACTAAGCCTTTCCAGAAATCAATATAATGAACATTTTATAATGTGGGTCAACCCGTTGAGGGGGGTGGGTTGGTATGTCCTTGTGGGTCCAAGGTGGGGTATGGAGTTTCCTTTTATTATAACCCCCAAGACCATATATAATAACTATTAGTATTAATATTAATAATATTATTATAAATATTATTAATACTTATAATATTGTTAGTGTAATTAATATTAATATGTATTGAAATATTTTTAATATTAATATTCAATTTATTTATGTTCTTATTAAAATTATTAATATTACTATAATTTTTTATAATTATAATACTGTTATTTTTTATAATTATTAATATTATTATTTGTGTTAATATTATTAATATTAATTTTAGTGTTAATATTATTCGTTTCTATGTTAATATTAATATTATTCTCAATATTATTAGTGTTATCATTAAGATGGTTAATCTTAATTATTTTATTAATATAACCTTTTTATTATATATCCATCTATGTATCACATTTTTCAGTCTCATTTGTGGAGATTTAATAGCCATTTTTTGAACAATTTGAGCGTACCAAAATTGAAAGTGATATTAGGCATCACAACATAGGTGGAATGGAAGGTATGTAGATGTGGCCATTAGGCTATGATCATGGGGCCTTCATTCTATCAAATATGGGGTCTCTAGAATTTAAATATTTTAATGAACTAGCTATGGAATGGTTCAACCATTTCATGGGGGGTGTGTCACGTCCTTTCTATCATAATGGTGTGTGAGTTTTATCCTATTTTATTAAAATTCATGAACACAATAAATTATTATCATTAATATCTATGTTATAATTATTAATAGTAATAATTTTATGGTGATAATTAATAGTTGTTGGATAACTGCATGATGAACAAGTGAAAAATATATCGAGGGGGCTGAAAATATTTTTTTAATTTATAAAATTAATTGTTGCATGCAGTGAATTGTTTTTCTATCCATGTAATAATTGTTCATATATAAAAAAATTTTAAAAAGAGAAATCAATTGTTATTTAATCCTAAATGGTTTTAAAATAATTTTCACTAATATGAATTGGAATTGGAAAAATTTGGAAAATTAAACACTTATTGATGATTGATATATTATAGATTTCAATCCTAATAAAATTAATGGAATGAATCTAGATATTTAATTGGATGGATTTGAAACAAAATGATGTTTGAGCACCAAAATGATGATTCTAGAAAAAAATTGTATCCATGTCATATAAAATGTATGGTTTTATCAATATTGCTAATTTTTTTATTTTAAATGAATGTGTTATTACAGAAATAATATTTTCAATGAATTTTTACATCTATTGAATGAAATTATTCTATTAGGAAATTATCAATGAGATAAGAATACTATGATAAAAAACATTATACATTATCGCACAAGTATAGAGGATGATACATTCATAACCCTAATTTCTATTAGGTTTTTTTATATATAATATTTAAATCATTCAACGTGTCCAATGTGGTAAATTTAATTGTATAATTAGAAAGAAAAATCATATGTTGATTAATTTATTTTACATATTTTAAATAATTATACAATATAAATATAGTATTTTCTTTATATTTATTTTTTGAAACACTTATTTTAAAAGAAAATTTTAAAATTTTAATATTTAATGCATATTATTGAATATATGACAAAAAAGTAAATCATATAAATTTTTTCCATTTTTGAATAAAATTGATAAAAATATACTGTATTGGAAATATAGTTTGAAATAATATTCATGGAATATGTGTAGATTGATTTAATCCATATCTAAGGATTAAAAAATGATTCTGGCCATTTAGTTGGGAATATATACATTTTCTCGAAAATATTTTTAAAGCATAAATATCATGTTTAGTTTAATGACGTATGTACTAAAAACATTGAAATGATATAAATGTTTGCTTTTCACTGTTAACAAATGATTTCAAACACTTTTCAGAGGAAGGTATTAGTGTGTTCAATTCTTATATAAAAGAATATATTCAATTTCATGTAATTATTAGGTTTTGAATAAATTTATTCTAAATATATATATATATATATATATATATATATATAGTTATATGGTATAAAGGCTTTCTAATTTGAGAAGAATGGACTCTATATTATCAAATACGTCATGGGATAAAAAATGTGTACAAAATCCAGTGGCTTTTTCTGTGGATTAATCTTATTAAAGATTAGTAAATTTACTCAATAGCTCACATGAAATTGAAATTTATCCAAATTCTATCATAACATAATTAAATTTTTGTGGGTGAAAGAAATTAATCTCACATTTTCAATCAAAAAACTATTTTATAATGACAAAAATATAAAAGAAAAGGTTAATATTTATTGTGTATCTATAATTGATATATCATGAGGTCAAACATGACACTAAATTTATTCATGTTAAGAAAAACATTTGAGACAATTTTATTAGTTCATTGTTATAAAATAAAGGTATGGAAGAAGACTGTTTGACTACATTAATATATACAATATCGGTGGGAAAAAACATATAGATATAACCAAATCCTAGAAGAAATCAAAGATACATTCCTCTTACTTGTCATATATTATCCTGATTAATAAGAAGTAGTCTCATTTAGTACTAACATGGTATAATGTGTCTTCATTAATAATTTTGAAATATAATTTTTTTATACCAATACACAATTAGATGTTTATAGGCTTGAAATATCAAAACTATCTTTTTATTATGAAATGAATCGAGACAGTTTCATTAAATATAATACATACCATTCTTATTAGTTTTATTATCATTATGTTGTTTATTTTTTTAAATGTTATTTGAAAAAATGTATTTGTTGAAAATTAATTGAAAAACAGGGATAATGAATTAGTTGACATAAAATTTCATTTAGATTTCTATATTCAAGATTATTTTTTTATACCATGGTAAATTTAATTGTATATTTGGGTTTATAAATAACTAATTGTCATACTCTAAAGATATGTTTTATACATTGTATTAAAATTTGTACAATTATATAGATGGTGTATAATAAGAATACCCATTGACCAAAGGAGTCCATTATTGAGAAAAATATTTTTAAAGGAGTGGGTATTGTTTTTTACAAACTGTAAATCTCTTGTAGCGAATTTTAAATTAAATTCATCTGAGTACAAATAAGATGGTTTTGTAGGAAAGGTAATCTATGAATTAAAAATAAATAGAATTATATGTTATTAAAAAATGGGAAAAAATATATATATCATGAATAATACAAATGGGAATCATTCATATATAACATTACATAATAGTTTTTGTTAATAAATTATCTAAATAAGAACATCAATTATTTAGTTATTGAACAAAATAAAAAAAATCCTTTCTTTAAGGAACTATTTTTATGGGTATAATCATCAATAACATTTACAAGGTTATAATGTGGAAAATATTAAGGTGATAACTTTCTATATAAATGAAATTAATTTAAATATGATTTATTCTATTATTTAGACAGTAGAAGTGATGTTAATAATTTTAGGGTATTTTTTTACCTAGGTAATGAATTTTTGGAGAGTGGAAAACAAAAAAATAACATCATCATGAAAAAAATATAGAATTATTAAATATTTAAAGGTGATTGATTTTGGATCTTCCCATGATAGTTGGTGTATCAATAATACGGCGATGAATAATTGAAGGCCCTTTTTACTATTTCATAAATCTACCTCAAGGAATGGATAAAGTGTCAATCATAACATTCCTTATTTCATCAAAAATTAGATCATGTTTTCAAAATAAATAAATAAAATTTAAATGATAACTTATAAACATTATATCAAAAATTTTGATGATAACACCCTTTTACATTCGGGTAGAATCCAAGCTATAGTTATAATTTTAAAATCACAAGTTATTAACATAAATGTTTTATCTTGAAATGACTCAACAATATTTACTATACTCTAAGATTTCTCAGGAAAATACATTTGTTTCACTAAATGGGTTCTTTATACTAGATCCCAAAATATTACTATAATCTGTTTAGTAATTTTTATTGAATACTAATAATGTATATGTGCCATCGTAAATGACCTCTCAAAAATGTTATACACTACTTATGGATTATACAACAGACATAGTGAAAACATGCTCTTTATGACACATTATAAATCTATTTTTCTCAATTATTCAACTTCTATGTTATGTAAATATCATGTGGATGAATTTTCTATGTTTCTAATATTTCTTCATTCTCATCCTATATGAGTAGGTTGTGGTTTCCTGAATTTATTCGTATAATTTCATTGATACCTAGAAATTTTTTCAATTTTGTTATTAGTATAAATTAATACTTTTCTATCTCTCTAGTTTTTTATTATTCTTCCAACAAATTAAATTAATTATTTAGAAAATAACTTCAAAATTAAATAATGTAAAAAAAAATTATTTCCAAAATATTGACATCCACATCAACAAAAGAGTAAATTGAATCCTCATGATTATAAACAAAGTAAAAAATTTGTATAATTATTCATTGAATCTAATGATTAAATTATATAGTTTTCTTAAAATATATTATATTATTCATTCCCTAAGTAAATAGGTAATAAAGTCTATGTCGTCATGAATCACAAAATATTTTTCATGAAACTTGTATTCTCATTTTCGTTAAATGTGAGGAACCCAAAAATCCATTTTCTTTTATTTAATTATGAGATTTGGTATTTTTGTTTTATTATTCACCATAGTGTTACTAAAACCCATTTAAATCACATCAAATTAATTTAATATGGAAAATATCATCATGGTAAAAAAATTATTGAAACTCTTCTTAGATTGAAAAATTATTTTGACCATTGTGATTTTTAGATCATTGAATGAGAAATTTTGGAATTAAGTGAATTAGATGCGATGAGATATTTCTATAGTTGATTTTCATTATGGGATATCAAATAGTATTTTAATGAATCGTAAAAAGTAGGAATCAAACTCATATGCTCTAATTATAACTTCCAACACATATCATGAATTTAATATCTCCTCACCTTGGTTGAAACTTATGATTGGCCCCAATTACCAGTAGGATTTGTAGTGGGTCTCTTACCTTGGTCACATTTCCATCTCTACAACATTAATTACCATAAAAAATCATAAGATAATTGTTATTGCATCAGGGTATTTTTTATCTATTTTTTACTTTTCATTAACCTGTAACCCATTTTACTGTTAACATAACACATAATATATCTCAAAAAGGAAACTTACGATTAATAGTTATTATCCATTTACTTTGATGAAATTATATAATGATTATCAATTTAAATTATTCTCAAAAAAATATATAATTTCTATAATAATTGAATGTGGGTTAAAATTTCCTCCAACCTAATCAAGGAATTCATAATCACATAATAACATCACAAAAAGGATATTATTTACATGATACAATATAACTCATTCTTTGTAATATGTGGATGGTTTCCCCAAACATCCAACCATACATTATCTCTTTCAAATATAGCATGAAATGTTTTTTTAGCATCTAGAATATCATTTTTATCGTTTTGAGCATGTAAATTTATCATTTACCATCACTTGACATTAATTCATTGTTTTTTTGAATAATCATATTTAAATGATTTTATATATATTCTATCCATATGATAATTCCATGAAAGAACCTCAATTCTATAAATAATATTATTCATCCATTAATGTATAAAGTCACACATCTTTATTGAGATCTTTTTTCATCAACCATGATATCATATGTTGACCTTTATTCTAATAGATACATTGAATACAATTAAAACCAGTGCCTCTCTTTACTATGATCCAATTGGGATCTTAAATTACATTAAAGTTTGATATCTTGTTTTTAACTATAAATTTTTTTCCGTATTAAAAATATTAAACAATATAAATTCAGAATGAAATGTAATGATATGAATAGATTAGGATGAAAATATTAAATTTCAATCATGGAGAAGATGAATAATAAAATATTTATATCTTTAATCCATTAAATAATTAGTGTTATATACTCTTAAATTAAATAAATTTAATTTTTGTGATTTATAATATATGAATGATTTTAACCTATGTGATATCCATAATTCCATTGAGTTTTTATACTTTAATATTTAATACCATATTTGATACATGTCTCGTTCCATATTGAATGGTCTTAATAGAAAAATATATTCAAAATAATCTTTTAGTAAACAAGTAATATTATTTTGGTTATATATATATTTTTACTTAACATTAATAATTTTGAAAAAAAATATTATATTTATAAATTTATTTATCGTTTAATTCACATATTCTAACAAATAATATTAATTTTTTTAATTAATGAATATTCACATTGTAAGGTAAAATTTATATTGATATTTTTATCATTTTTTATAGAAACTATAATTCTTTTTGGTTTTTTGATTATCAATTCATGTCTCATAAATGTTGGATTATTTCTTTATTCATTTTAGGTAATTATTTTATTGAATTAAAATTGTGTTTATATTAGTAATTTTAAACAATTTACTATTTTATTTTATTTTATAGTCATTTTTTTGTATCATGCATTTCTATTTTTGAAATAAGAATTTTATGAATATATTATATCAAATTACAGTCATCCTGGGTTTATTTTGAGGACCCTAATAAAAATTTTGTTTCAGGGCCTCATTATTACATGGTTCTAGAGCCTCCAACATATATTGGTAATTATAAGGATTATATTATTTGTAAACATTGTACAACCCATTTACCAAAATAATCATTTTCTCGTACCATGGATTAGTCTAATTGTATAAAATATCGGGTTAATGGTAATCCCACATGTATTAATATGATTATTTTTATGTATTATGGCTATAAAAAATGATGAAAAAATCATTTTTAATAGAAAGAAAAAATATTCTATGTAGAATTACAAAACCTTTTGGGGATCTGTTGAAATTTTCAAACACACTTTTTGAAGGGGTTTTTATATTACTAACTTATTTTTTTATATAAACATTATGAGCATCAAATGATTACTATAATTTTTAAGAATGCTTTTCTACTATTTATATCTATGAAATATACCATAGGGATTTTTTCTGTAGATATTTTAGTCATTTCTTTGATGAATAGCTATTTCACGTAATGATATTAGCATATTTCATTTACTTATAATATTTTTTATTTATATAATAAATATTTATTTACATTTATTAGGAATCATTATCTCTTTTTGGTCACTACTCTATGAAATATGTGTATAGATAATGGGTCCACAATTTTTTCCCCAAGTAATAGGGAAAATGGCTGATAAAAAAGAACAAAATATGTTTACAAAAGACATTAGTTTGATTCAAATTAGGGATTAGATTTTTTTATCATGGCTGTTATAAAATATATATTGATTATCGAATGTAAAATTTAAGTTAATTAAATAACCACCAATATTATTTTTATGTTTGTTAAATATATAAATTCACTATTTTTATAAAAATCATACCATAATGCTTATGCATCGTATAGGGTGACAAAAAATACTACTTTGAAAATAATATTGATGAAGTATTATGGAATATTTAAATTATTATATATTATAATAATAATATAATAATTATATTGTTGTTATCATTTACTAACATGGAATTACAGAAGTATAATTGATCAGCGAAATTATGGGATGAAAATATCTATTTTCTGTCAAAAATGATATTTTTTTATGTACTATGACTTAACATGTGATTAAAACATTATTATTAATTTATATATTCTTTCAAAATAAAAATATAATTAAAAAATGAGGAAAAAATTGCCTATATTACTCTATAAGAATAATATATCAAATATTGAAAACTTTGGAAATTATATTATTCAACATGGTTGTGTTTTTTATTTATTTTGTATATATTCATCATATAATTATATTATCATTAAATAGTGAATAATTTCATTATTTTTTTCCTTTTGGATGTTATTTTCTAGGATAATTGGAATGAGATAATCTATCTCAATAGATCATTGGATGATTATTTCAATATTTTGATTCAATTTTAGTTAATCTACTTATGTTATATATATTATATTATAAATATGAGTTTTTTTATTTCTTTTTGGAGTTCCCATGTAGTGATATAAATGTTATAACAAAATTAGACATAATGTTTTACTCAATGAATTTTATATTTTATTTCTATAGTTTTTTGTGTTTCTGATTTGAGTATTATAATTTAAATTAATTTTTTAATAATTTATTCCTAATTGTTTATTTTTTGGGAATAACATCTTCCTCATCATTAATAAAACCAACTATGTGTAACATAGTTGTTTATAATTTTAATATTAAATAATCAATGGTAAAAACAATCTACATTGTTTTTTACTATATTTTTATCCATAATGTGTCTATTTTTCTCATTTTATGGGAGAGGGGTTCAAAAATTTATTCTAAACTAATTGATAATGAAGATGTTTTTCATGTGAGTGAAATTAACTATAATAAAAAGGTATCTTTAAAACATTATACATTGAAATAACTTTATATCTTATCATAAAAAACAAATATTCCCTGACCTGATTTTTTCATTTTAAGATTTTTAATTTATTATCATTTCATATTTTGGTTGTTTTTTGGGATGATGTCACAGTGTATGTTTTTGAGTTTTGGGGGTTTCCGGAAATTTTTTCTTATATTCACAGTTATGGTTCATGGTTTTTGGTGGAACTATGAATCCTGTCGATTAAAAGTTGGTTCTTAGTTCTTCAAATCATTTCAGAGATTCTATTTCATTGTATATTCTTGGTTTATGTGAAATCCATTAAGAAAATGGACTACCTATTTGAATTTCATGGGCTATCTAAGATCTGGAATACAACCTATGCATGGTTTGGTGAAACCATACAGTAAGAAAGAATAAAAATTTTTCCATGAATTTCAAACTTTTTCAAAACTGTGAGGTCAATCAAATTGAATAATATCTATATTTCTAGTATGGAGCATACTGTTGGAACCCAATTTAATAAATCAAATGGACTAACTATTTATCCTATCGTGGACCATTAAAAATGGAAATTTAGAATTTTACCTTCAATAATATTTATCTATATCTTCTACCTTCCTACACAATTCATTCATGTTCTCATTTGGAACCTTGGTCGGATTAACCCTCTCTACATCCTAATATTTATGGTGCTTCAACAAAAAATTATAGTTAGGTTTATCTTTGTGTAACTCTTCTTCACCCTCTTATTTCTTTTTTTTTCATCTTATTTATTCTTCATTAATGTTTTGGTTCCTATTTGAAAAAGTCCTATTTTTTTAGGGATAATGTTTTCTTTTGATTTTTTTGGGATTATAGTTTTCATTTTTTCTCTTTGTAACTTATTATTCCTTCCAGCAGAGTTTTTTTCACAATCTCATGTCACTCATGTTGTGTTTTTCTACCCATTTCCATTAAAAAATAAATATTTTAAATTCATTATATTTCCTAAAATATTATTAAATTATTTTTTATACTTATAATATTTTTTTCATATTTTTGGAATTTCCATAATAGGGGATTAAAAAAACATTCTCAAAGGAATGTTACTATTATTCCATTACTTATTAGTGATATACAAATAAATTGTTCTTGATAAAATAAAATTTTGATTTATAAATGGTGTTAGGTATTTTTAAATGGTGTTTTTCCAAGTATGAGTTATTATTTAATTGAGGGATGTTTGTGTAGTTAAGGTGGAATGGATTATGGTTCCTAATTATCATTGTCCACTATTGTATGAACACTTGTTTTATGTTGTTATACTTCTTATGATTTAATAAAATTTTCCTTATATTTATATTAATAAGTAAATTTTACAATAAAAATGATGTCTATATATATATATTCTTGGGGGATTTGTTTATTTCCATATTCACATGATTTGTGCATATAATGGTACACATACATTTAAGTTATCAGGCTAATGGATTTTGTCGATCGGAAGATACGAAGAGACATTTATCACGTGAAATAATCTATTTTCCCATGCTCAAGAAAACCTGGTTAGTACTCCACTGTAAAAATGTCTTGAGTTAGGTTTCTACTATAAATTCATATAGGAAGGTTTGAGGTGGACCAATGTCGCACCAAACAAAATTATCTCTATACAATACACTAATAGTGTGGTCTGTGAGAAATGTAGAGATGACATGTTAATGGAAAAGATCATTCATGAATTCCAATGGCTCCTAATTAGTCTCTTTAAAAAACCCCTAGGAAATTATACCCTAATGCTCTATTAGATTTTCCATCTCATATGGAAGAAAACAAGAAAAATAATGTAGATTTTAGTACTCTACACTATATACTTTGTCACTATTTATTATTTCTGTCAGTGCTTCCTTGATAGGTCATAATGGGTATGGGACCTAATGAATACCACTTACCGTTCACTAGGAGTGATTAATATTATCATGATCATATCAGTAGTGAGCTAGTAACCATTATTTATCCTTTTATTTAATCCATTGGAATCATGTTATTAGCTGATGTCTCCACCAAACCAATAATAAACAAATATGACATGACCTTTTTGAATGGTAAAGAATCAGATGTCACGATAATTGTTCACTAGTTTCCCTAGTAAATTTTTGAAATGATCTTGTTTTAATGGTGGATCTGGTGCCACATGTGATTATATTATCACTTCCGACTTGGTAGGCATTTCCTGTTAATGCACAGGATAACTTGTTCCACATCCCCCTATAAAAGAATGGAAATTAAATATAATCAATCAAGATAATGATAAATTTTTTTAAACAAATAATAAATTATTTTACTAATATACCAACTATATTAAGATGGGTGGACAAATCATAGACTATCTTGGAAAAATAATGGAATATGGCTATAAACTATGGCAGGATCCCTGGTTTTGTTTATCAACACCAAATTATCTCAGATATACATACAATATAAGGATCAGATCGAATCCTTTATTTAAAATACTCTTGGGAATTCAATGAATCTCATAGAAAATATTTGGAAGAGTAGACATCATGTGTTGGGATTATGTGAGGTGGTCAGGTCTGAGTACTCTACTCAAATAGTACTATATAGACATAGTACCAAATGCTTCTATGTAGACATGAAACTGAACGACGGGTACTAGCCTTTCACATTGATGGTCCACCCCGATTTACCACTTTAGAGGAAATTTCTATTATATCTTTTTTGATATCTCTCCTACCGTATTTCTTAATAATTATTTTTTTCATTTAATTTATAATTACCTTGGAATGAGCCTATCCCTAATGGATATTGTAGGGTAGAATTATTTTAGAACGAATGTAATGAACATGACTAATATGGATACATAATTTATCACTATTATAGCACAACCGGGGAGAGTGGAGAAAGGTACATCACAATGATAATTCTTTTTCAGATCCTGAAAGAAGAAGTAATGAAATTGGTTTACCAAACAAGGTAACATTACCTACCACTGACATCTCTTCCATAATATTTTTTGTCAAATATTTCAGGTCCATTTATCGGGACAATATTTCTCACTTCCTCAAACAGGAAAACAAGATCTCAATCTGAGCCTTGATAATAACCATAATTGAATAAACTATGAAAGTAGATTGATGAATCTATATCTATAAGAGTTAATGAAAAGATGCTGGATGGATGAAAGTATTTCTCTATGGTTCAAGAGAGCAGATCCCATGACAAAGGGATTCGGGGTTCCCCAAGGAGATAATAGAGAAATATTTTTTTGAGGTTGAAATAATTAAGGAATAGGGAATTGGAGATATTATTCGTATCAATTTGGATGGGTATCATGAGAGATGGGGATTTATGGGCTATTGTGGAATCATAATTGGGGGTGGAACTGACATTCCAATCAAACCGGTTGTGATCAATAATGTCGTCAATAACTAGAGTTGTGGTTCATGGGCCACCGATTAGCCGGCTTATATGTCCATTGATGAATGTGTGATATAGATGGTTGTGGTTAATTGAAAACTCTATTGACTCTATAAGACTCATGGGGTTTATTTCGACCAAGGAGGACCTATTATAATTCATTCAATATATGTGCTTTATGTCATTACCTAAGGGTTTGGGGATGAAATGATGTTTTTGGGGTGAAACACTAGTGTAGATCGAATGAGGTTGGAATCTAGACTGTGATGAGCCAGTGTTGGTACCTATTTCATTAGAAACATCAATTAAAGGAGTGAGAAAATGATATAATGTATTTAATCTATTTCACATTCCAATGCCTACTGTAAAATGAATCTACACATACTACACACTCTATTTCACCTACTAGTGGTCTCTTGAAATGATATAGAAAGGTGATGAGGGTGAGTGGTATATTTTGTTGTACGTGCTTCTTACTAGTTAATTGAACATGAGATATCTTGTATTTCATTTTGGGTATCATGATTTGTTTTCATGGAGTATCAGGTCATGAGGTTTAGAGACTAAGATCACAGTCATTGAGTTTCATTATAGTTTACATTCAATGCACATCATTATTTCAAGTTCAAATGGTATTAAACATCATATATTTTACCGATGATTCACAAAAACATTCATATAGAGTGGGTTTGGAAGTAAAATAGATCCACATGATGTAGTAGCAACGGTATCTTGAAAGAATCATTCTCTCTTTATTGGAACAATATTCCTCATATGAATTTGAAATGGGTATACTACTCTGTGTCAGAACTGCGGTAAGATTTGTTGTCGAAATTCATAGGAATTATGGTATTGAAGTATGGGATACTCGTACATGATATTTCAATTAAAAATTTAATTCAGTATATTTGACCCTTTATGGTTAGGAAATGAGATGGATAATTCTCTAATACACAGATGTAGTATAGTAGTCGGTATTACATCATATGAAGGAGGTATGTGTTCAAAAAAACATGTTAAAAAGTCGATTCGTTGAAATTATTTTAGTGAGAAGGATTGTTACTACATATCCAAATCCATGATTTCCAATAATGAATAGATTTTATAACTAATTCAAACTAAGAGGAGAATATAAAATATACAATAGGGGCTTTTCTATTATTTTTTATATTTTATGTTCTCCTTTGATCACACTTTCACACCTAGAGGAAATAGACCCATAGGTTAGAACATAAATATCTAGGAATCAAAGATTTGTCCCTAAAAATAGACTAATAAAGAATATCAATGTCACTCTGTGCTTAATGCTATAATATTTTACCATATTACTGTTAGTAGGAGAGGCCCTTGGAGTCCCATCCTTATAGATAAGATAGATCTACCAAAATTTTTCCCACAAATTACTATCCAGGTGTATTTTTATAGTCGTTATCACTCAAGGTCTCCTACCCCAACCTAAATAGACAGACCATATAAATATGTCCTCTAATTCTTTCCAAAAAGTTGGAAAAATTTGGGTTCTAGATTACTAAAAAAGAAAATCATGGAAAACCAAACTACCAAAACTAGAGAAGCTACACACAACTACCCAAACAGATCACCATATGAACTAGATTTCAAATTAAGTATAATTATAATGTCTATGAAAGCTGTTAATAACTTTAGTAATCAAATTGATGAATAGTAATCCATCTAAAAAACCATGATATTCTGAAAGAGATTCAGATAGCTATAAGAGAAGAATCTCATCGTGACTAATATATCTAGGAAATATTATTACCACTCAAGATCACTCCTCTCAATTAGTGTCAAAATATAATGAAATAAAATACACAATAGATTTTACCAAAAATATATTTTCATTCACCTTTATCATCAATCATTATTCATACCATCCAAACAATCCTCATCCCACTAGTCGAGAAAAATTGAGAATTCGTAGGAAAAACATACCCCTTTATCAAATCAATTTTCAATTCTCTTGATGAAAGTTAATGGATTCTATGTAGAATCCATCCAATAATGGAATTTAAATTCAAAATCCTATAGATGATTATAAAAATATTGTATTACTAACTAAACTCATGGATTGGAAAAGAAACATAAACCTACATCTTTCAATGCAACCCAATATGGGATGTAGAATTCTCACAAGCTCCATGATCTCAAATCAAAATTGTTGATAAATTCATACATTTCTCACCTCTACTATAGCTTCATGTATCTAGATAGGGGTTCTTAAGAGAAATTCTAAAAAAAGGGATCCACTTTCATGTGAACTCCAGATCCACTACTAGTGTGTTGGAAGACCATTTTTATCATTATATGTTGAAAATATTGAAACCCATGGCCGATCAAAATTAAACCATAACTATAAAACATAAAATATTGGCTGAAATCATCTTAAAAATCCTAGAATATGGAATTTGAAACATTTTTAAAAACTCTTTGAACCCACTATCATAGAGTCTATTCTATAGTCCATGATGTTTTACTAATGTATATGTGATATGGACTCTAAATAAGCTAGGGATCTATATCGTAAATTCCTACTATCGAATTAAATCCAATGATCCTATAAGTCTTCCAAGAATTCTAACCTATAATTAATTATTCAAACAAAAGGTTCAGGAAATAAATTACCTATGAGATGCATTTTAGCATCATGTATTCGGTTAGGGGATGAAAGTATTCTCTATCCAATCAACCTAAAAGACTTAGAATATATTTTTGGGATGTAATATGGCTAGAATTATTTTCCTTTAATCCCCATACTATGGCCATTAGACACTCTGGTTATAGATTCCAACACCCTGATGGATCAGGAACATGATACCACTAATTGTGGCACATAAAATCCTAGAGCCTGAAATACATCACTTATAACTATCCATTCTACTTTTTCAAGGGATTCTACGACAACGTTTCCATCTTGGGATGTGTAGAAGGAAGACAATTAATGAAAAAATCCCTCTATACCCCATGTAGACAACATCCCACATTAATATGACACGTAAGGTGGGAAAATTAGATCAATATCTCCCCATATTCAACATCTTTGACAAGTCATCTTGAAAACTACAATAAGCCTCCAATTTCATATTTAAATAAGGTCATCTAACTCCTTTATCTATATAATCCCACATCTTGAAGATATTGTCTTTAGATGTAACAAGAGAACATACAATTTAGTATCTCCCCATGAAAGTTCATGTGGGAAACTATAGGGTGGATATTCTTTTTTATTATATATCTAGTTTCGATTGGGTGGTTCGGTAAGTGTGGAAGCCTCTATGGTTTCTCAACTTTCCATGATGATAGTGGGAAGAATCACGCATAATCCTTTTCATCATTAGTGAACTACCAATTCAATCCATTCTGTAATCTACTCTAAGAGTATTAAATGAAAATATTCCTTCTTTGGCTACCATTTCTCTTCTCTATATTAATGTTCTACATCTCAACTCTTTCCAACCCATACTCATGTTTAAAGTAATGAAATTGTAGAATATAATATATAGAGATGATACCAGGATTCAAGGGAAGAATGCTTCTTAGATGAACAATCCTAATCCTTCACATTTTATAGAAATGAACCTCTCCCTATGGTAATTTTCAGTATAGAAGTTCATGGTATAGAAAAAAAATAGAATCTCTTCAATAGTATGTAAACAACCTAACCATTTATATTAGAAGGCAGCATGAAATGATAAAACAAATTGGGGATTTTATAAGGTTTTATTTCAGATAGAGTGATATCCCATTTATTCTAGCCAGGTACTCTTCTATATAGTATGTAGGAATGTATTCTCATATTATTCCCAGTTCATATACCCAAAAGATTCTGGAATCAGTTATGGTGCTACACATTATTTTAGGCGAAATATCATACTTTAATGAGGGGGAATTCCATAAAATTCTCTCATGCTCTCAATTTAGTTACCATATATGCTAGGAAACTCAGAGAGAGTACATAAATAAGATAGAACATTCCACTATTAGGAAAGATCTTTCTAAGAGGTTAGGTGTAGAACTTCTTATTATATATGGTGGATATTTTTTACCAAACATAAGGAGAATGAAGTAGGCTTCATTATCCATATACTAAATATGGAATGAAGGATGCCTTAGTACTATAATTTAGTACTCTCCCTTCAAGAACATTAAGTACTATACTATAATAGTCATAAGATATTATGCTTATTCAAATCCAAAATCTCACACTAGTGGGGAGAACTGCCTCACATATAGGATTACGAAATCACAAGGAAAAAGAAAAAGAAAAAGGGACACATCATGATATCTTAACCCTTTTTCTTCTATGAGATGTGAGAAAATGAATCATGGTCAGACCGTATCTAACAATACCATGGAGGACATTGTCACTCCCTGTTATCCCATAACACCCTAAGTGTTTCCAACTCAATACCTTTCATTATAAAATTCTTACAGCTAACTATCCTTGAAACCCCCATGGGTTTTCTCTATTTGTTGACTAATTTAGTGTGTATTTTTATGTCAAATAGA
Source organism: Viscum album (assembly GCA_963277665.1). Classification (NCBI taxonomy): domain Eukaryota; kingdom Viridiplantae; phylum Streptophyta; class Magnoliopsida; order Santalales; family Viscaceae; genus Viscum; species Viscum album. The sequence goes on along the minus strand of OY728138.1, from coordinate 629,488,995 downwards.
CCTCAAGCGTTCCTCACCCTTCACCATATATCACATTCATCATATCCTAGAGTTGAGAAATCTTACCACAAAGTTATTTCAGAAGAGTACTAAAGCACGACCTTCATTTTCCCTCCCCATTGAGAATGGTGTTTCAAAGAATTCACAGAACTCATCCTATACTTATTGAATCATTTCACTCGTCCTTGAAGTCACTATTATATCATGGCGGTATAATATAGATATTGGACATCAAAGAGAGTTAGAAGTACTATTAGAGTAGTGTAATGAGAATCCCTGAGCAGCAACTATGAACTGGTCCTTGATCGATATAATATAGGTAGTAGATGTAGTATCATCATTTTTAGTCTAATATATGTAGTAGATCTAGAATTCACTATTTCACTAAGAATGAAGAATCAATCCTTGGGTATTAGATCATTCACTACAACAATGTACCAATAGGTTGAGGTGTCCAATATCCAAGTATTATACTCTATATAGCTAGGTAACAACTACTAGTATATTGAATATCCAACCATGCAAAGGGTTAGAATGAAAAATAACTTTCCTACTCAATTATATCTACCTAGTACATCAATGATTCAATTTCATATATTAAGAGGTCAGTTTTCTTCCCTACCTCGAGTGTGAACCTAGTGAGCTATTCTGGATTAAAAGGCTATCCATCTCTATGGTTGTGTGTGATTCATATCTCATATTACACATTTTATCATCATTAATTAAATCAATGAACTCATTTAATTCTACATATATAAATTTTTTTCTGTTTTAATAGTTAGTTGATGATGTAATATTTTTTAGAACTTCTATATATAGGGCACCGTGATTGGGAATAACCTAATCCACTTCATTTATGTCTGAACCAAATTGATGAAAGCCTACTAATTCTTGACATTCTGCCAATTCTTGATTTGAAGTACAATATATATGTTTCATAACATTCACCTAAGCTGTTGATCCAACTCTACTAACTGATAATATTATGTTGATGGATGGGTTCATACCTTAATAAAATATATCTGTGTTAGAAAAAATGTATACATCAGTAATTAGTATCACATTGGTGGGAATATAGGCAGATATGTCGCTCACTAGTGTTTCTATAATGGTAATGTCATTCAAGCTACTGGAACTGATATTATCCAATCATTTAGGTGCTCATTCTAATTTATGAGAATGTAAAAAATAAATCATCACCTTGGACTTCCACACATCCATGTGGTCGGTGTAAAAATAATTCCACTTGTCGTTATGCCACTACCTGTTTTAATATATCATTATCTATGATCACAAAATGAATTCCATGATCATATAAATATCCTCCATTGCACAACCAAAATATGATCCATGAAATTCAAGTGAAGAACTTTCTGTTGTTTTAGTAGCCACCAGAATGGAAAACCCCAAGCTGGAAGTATCTGAGAGTTATTGAACAACTTGCGTAGCCGTGGAGTGTTTCTATCCTACAACTACATAGACACAATAGTGATTATCCCATTCTCTAATGATGGTGTTCAATTCCTTTTGGGAAATTATGGTATTGAACATATTTATGGTTTTTACATTTGAAATTGTGAAATGATGATTTCACATTTCGCATGACCAATATGCATAATGTTATCTACTGCTCTGAGACTAGTCTATATTAGCTGACGAACTAGTTGAAATTCTATAATTCACATTAGTTTTAGTTTGAAAGTCTATTCGTGGATTCCTGGATCTCGGTTGAGCTATTGTAATTTAGAACACCAAAAGAATCGAAAACATGTACCAGGTGGCACATCCCTGTGGGAACATCAATGAACCAACCAGATCACATGACCTGATCTTTTTTTATAGTGGTATTCAACCCCAAAAACATTATACGAACACGATCGGGCTCCATATTTAATGTTATACTTTTCACAACATAATAAAACCAGACCATTTCACCCTATTTCAATTGATGCAACCAAAATACACATGAAATTCCATCCCCATGACCAAATCATATCCCACCTATTTCCACAATTTGGTAGTGTTTGTGTTGAGTAGGTGCTTTTGACTCTCAAATATCCTTGTTAGTTAAGCACACTGGGTAGTTTTGACTCCCACCGAACATTCGTAAGATATATGACACATTATTTTGACAGATTGATCCTATATGACAATAAATGAAGCTCCACATATTCCATCATGGGTGGATAGGGGTCAGGGCCAGAGGTGTGAGTCGATTCAATGGCTAATGACTGTCACACAAGGTTGGTAAAGACTCAAACCTAGCATGACATATCCACAATTCGACATAGGCTATCATGTGTGAATAGGGAAAAAAAATGTTTTGCATTTCCTTTTTTGTAGACAAACTAAATTAGGTTTCATGCCCTTATGGACCATTCCCACTGTTATTATATTGGTTAACATCCTTTCTCAACTGGGGTGCTAAAATACCCAACATCATGGCTATCTAGAACTTATATACATTACTCTATATCACCTATTGATGTTGTGGTGGCAAGGTTGGATGGAATAGTGATGGTGGTTGACCAAAGGAATACTGGTATAAACAAGGGAGGATGATTCCCTCCCATGACCATTCCTAGACCTGGAAACACACTAATGGGGTGGATGTCATGACCTTTACAGTTAATGGACAACAATGTATTGGATCTAACCACTCCAAAAAAACAACATCCAACTACCAAATCAATCACAACATAAATACCTACTACTTTTCTCCTAGACAAACTTCCAAAAGGATACAATGGATACTAGGTGCCATCACACTTCCTTATAATGGATTAATAGGGAATATTCCTGTGTAAGGTACCACCATATCCATTCCATTCATTCACAATACCTCAACCTATGTCTTGGAATTCAAGTCTCGTAATGATATTACTCTGATATTCAAACCCGCGCTACTCACCAGAGATTTGCTCTATAGTATTTTATTCTCCTTCACTTTCGTACATGGTCCCCGTGTTTATCAAATGAATAATTAGTCAATATAGTAAGGTTCAAGTCATCGTTCAAGTGCCAATGTATCTTTGTTTTTATATTCCTATCATCAAATGTTAAAGAACTCATGAGATGGCGTCAATCATACTACATTATGATTTCTTATTTTTGATATATTAGGAAATGTACTTAATATATATAAGTATTAATTGGGGTCCAAAATCAACTGTTTGGGTTTCACTAGTTGGAAGGCCATTTTTTCATTGGTGGTCTTCCTCGAGCACCTCACTGTACCCCCTATCAAAAAATGACGGTACCCAGGGTATTTTCATTCATGGTTAGTTGAAATCCAAGACAAGCCAATTGAAGCTTATCCTTGTGACTTGTTGGTGGTGTTTGAGAGGTTGGTATCTCAAGAGTGTCAGAAACACTCAATAATAGATACTAACACCATTCCACTGAACCACCAAAGAAATTCTATTGCCCGACCGGTGAGTGGTGAAGGGTCCATCAGAAACCTTTTCAAAAGCATGCATGCCCCATTTAAACTATACCAGAGATGAAATGATTGACCTCTATTATATTAACTCATAATAACATGGTGGAAAAGGTGGATCTTGTTTTGAATAGGGTGGAATGATTTTTGTGTTCATCGAAGCACTGTTTTCCCATCCCACTTGGTATAATGCTACAGGCCAGACCACACCCCAATCACCAACTACATCTAACCTATTCTTATTTAAATACACTATATAGAAGATTCCATAGATCCATTCATAAACAATCTATTAAATCAATAATGAAATCTCAACTACCAAACCACCCATTGAACTACACCAACTGACCATTCAGATCAACATGATCTTCCAAACCGACCACCCTCATGGAAACCATGACAATGCCATGCCACTGACCAATCATAGTTGTACTAATACTACTAGTAATCAGGTATAGTAACTCTAATTCTAATTCCATCATAGCCATATCCAACATAGAACCCCTAAACCATCATCTAAAATAATATTCATTAATATAATATAGTCATACCACTATAAACACCACTATAGGTAATGAACCACCTATAGTGGTCCATATAGTGATCCCTATAATGGTCTGCCTATATAATTTATAGAATAGTACATGTATAGATTAGACTTTTGAACTTAAAACAACTTGATTCCTTCGGATAGGAAGATGAATTTACCCTATGGTCAACTAGACCCTGACGTTGATGGATTCCCGACTGGTTCCCATGGTTTCAATGTCATTGGAAATCCAACTCATCGGTATTTATCATGTCAGTTCTCTTTGATATGGTTTTATATGGATGTGTACATGGTGGTCCGACTAGAGTACCTAAGTGGGGAAGTATCCCAGGAGCATCAAGATACCTATTAGTTATATGTCTAATTATTACGAATATGCTTACACCATCATAGCTCCCTGATATTTGCCGCAAGTGAGCAAGCTCATGTTTCAAGGGGGATTGCTAACATCTAGCCTATATTATCATGTAATATTATTCTATCAGATCTGAAAATGAGTGCTTGTGACATTCCAAGATCCATCCACCAGTGAAAAACACCAATATAAATGATACAAACAAGATAGTAGCACCAAATACTTCCTCTCGGGTTTGGGCTCGCAATTGGATGATATCACACCTGATTAAAGTCCTCTTATTATAGGTCTGTTCCATTCCATTCTCTTGAACCCATTGTATATAGAAACATAATTGTATCATGGCTTTATAAACACAACAAATGTACCACATTTTTCAATTAGTTACCAACTTATTTCTTGGGACTAGCTTCCGCCCGATGAGGGGACGAATTGACATGGAGGTGCCAAAAAAACAATAAATACCAGCTCTGGGGTTTCACTATCCTCTTATCCCGAACATACCTATGCATCAATTTGTGAGTTCCCAACCACATGGAACTTTCCAGATCACAATTTCCAACCACTCATATTACATTTGGAAGTTACTGTCCCTGCTTGAGTTGTTCCATCTTGCAATTAGGTGTTGAACACTAATTAACACCTGGTAGTGTTTGGTGTATTTGGAAATTTCACACCACCCATTACTCTTTATGAGGCATCCACCCTAGATAAACAACCAAAGTCGCTTTGTTCGAAAGACCTGTACATCAATTGAATGAATAAGATAATGAAGCAATTTATCAACCTATATCGGTCACATTGAAAACTATCGTGTATTATATCATATAATTTCCACCATGATCACCACCACATAGGTATTATACTATATATTTCACATAATTGGGTTTCCCCATGACCGCATCGGATGAGTGGGAAACCTTGAAACAAGGAAGATGAATGGTCGAACAACTTTCTACACCAATCAATGAATTGTATGGAAACATAAATGGATATGTCCATAATACATAAAATATATATGTTACATGTTGTGGTTGTAGTTTAATGTGTGATTTGATTCATTTAATTCAAGAGGTTAGAGTTTTTATCATTGACCAAAGGAGTGGCTCGGGGGATCGGTTGTTGTAGGGGACCAGACAACTAATACTATCCTATGAGGCATTCAACTCTCTTTATCATGGTGAAGAAAATAGTCATGGTGCACTGGGTCTTACAGTGTAGTCCTGAGGAGCATGACTTCTGAACTAAGAGTTTATTTTTAATAGATTCCATTTTGGAGACAGGTGCACTATCATGATACCATTCGTGTAGGTCGGTACTTACGCTTCAAGGCAGTTCACTACCTTCATACAACTAGAGTTACTACATATATTGTAGACTAGGTAGATAGGGATGGGCTCCCTCCGCTTCTTACCCTACTACATCAGCCTTGCAGCATTGGGAAGGTGTTAGACTCAAACCATAGGTGGACCTCTTAGTAGATTCATGCGTTTTAATAAATAATCAATATTTTTCTCCCTAAAAATTGGATACATGGACCGAAGGTGATCCTATTTGACATGTTTATCCTTGGTAATCTACTCAAATAGTGACCAAACTTATGCTTCAAACATTTAATGAGTTTGTTGACGCTCCTTTCCGTCACAGAGTCTAACGACTGAAAAAAAGGAAATAACTTAGTCCAAAGTGATTCATACTTTGAAGAAACATCAAAAATCGACAAAGGGATGAACAAGGAGAACATTGCCCATAGGTCGCGCAAGTTCCCTCATGGTCGCGCAAGTACACTTGCGCGCCGCCTAGTGGTCGTGAAAGTACTTGCGCGCTGCCTAGTGGTCGTGCAGGTTTACTTGCGCGCCGCCACATGGTCACCCAAGTGACTTGCGTGACCTAAGTGGTAACCGCCCGGTAACCGCCCAGGGCCTTCTTTTGCCTATAAATAGACCCTGTGGGCCCCCCATTCGAGAGGATCTTTTTTTCAGAAACTCGGATTGAATCTCCCGACGCCCAAGTCTCTTCTCAAAGCTTCCGGAACACTTCTAAGGTAATTTCTTACCTAGAACGGAAGATCTAAAGATAGGGAGGAAGGCCTAAGTGTTGAAACTCATCAACACTTGAGCGCCTCAATGGCCAGCCCTTAAGGGAACTGGTCACACTTGCGCGCCGCCTTATTCCATCAATAGAATTTGCACATCCCTTTTTCTAGAAGAACCTCAAGGGTATTATAAAGGGTTTAATAAAGAGTCGCTCAAGTATTTCAATTCTGATTGAAAATCGCGCAAGTACACCATGTGTCGCGCAGGTATACCTGCGCGACCAATACTTGCACGCCCACGCAAGACTTGCGCGCCTTTCAAGACTTGCGTGCCCCTACCTTTTTGGGTGCCCATCTTGCCCATTTTACCCCTCTTAAGCCATTTCACCTTTCCTATTCAAGATTCAGTCTTCAAGATACTCTTCAAAGCCATTTATGACATGATTTCTTGATTTGACTTCCTTATCTGAAAGGAATTCGGTGGAATATCTCTCAAAACCTAGTGATTTATACATCTTTATGTCACCAAAGATTGAGAGTTCGTTCATTCAACCTCATCCTTTAAGATGAGAGAATCCTTAACCTGGGTCTCCTTTTCAGGAATAATCCCCAGTTATAAGTCCTTTAATCTGGGCATCATCCTCAGGAGTAAGCCCCAAATTCTTAAAGTTCCCAAACTTGGGCATCCTCCTCAGGAGTAAGCCCCAAAACTTAATTCCTTAAACTTTGGAATCCTCCTCAGGAGTAAGCCCCAATCATAATACTTTAATATGGGCATCCTTCTTAGGAATAAGCCCCAATCTCAAATATGGGCATCCTTTTTAGGAGTAAGCCCCAAACCTTAATCCCTAACCTGGGTCTCCTTTTCAGGAATAAGACTCAGTTATAATATTGGGCTTCCTTTTCAGGAGTAAGCCCCAAGTCCCCTAACCTGGGTCTCCTTTTTAGGAGTAAGTCCCAGTCATAATTATGGGCATCCTCTTCAGGAGTGAACCCCAAGTCCCTTAATTTCTCTTAACCAGTCCTAAATTATGTTTGATATGGGGTTCCTTCTCAGGAGTAAAACCCAATTATCAATCCTCTCCTAATTTGGGTTTCCTTTTCAAGAATAAGTCCCAAGTTAGAGTATTCAAATCTCCATAAAGCATATATACCTTTATGGACACTGTTCTTGGATTTTCTCCCTAAAAGTAATTCCTAAACCTTCATCTATCTGGGAAGTCATACATACATAAGCCCCAAACAATTTCTTATGATTGCATCTTTCATGGCCCAATTGTCTAATTTTTACCAATACCTCTTGTTTCTCACACCGATCATGACTCACGTGAGCTTAGAGTGTAAAAGTAATTATGACATTCTTCTTTGTGCCATCAATCATAAACATCATACTCCATTACTCCAACTACGTGGGTTCTGATTCCTTTTCCAAAACAAAGGATACGTAGGTAGCCCATTTATGGGTTCGATCCCAACTTTGAAATAATCCTTGTCCTTTTGAATGATGATAAACTTCAAGTGCCCCACTGAGTGGCTTTAAAACCAGCCTGGTCATCATAATGACCAAGAGACTTTTATATAAATGTTTTGAAGGATACCATTGACCAAGAATCTCTAAATAGATACAGATGATTCTCTATTGATGAAGAACCTCGAATACATATAAAATATTCTCTAAATTTCTTGCATATTTAATCATTGATTGTTAAAACTAAAGGAAAGCTCATTTTATACTTGGTAATGTAATAAGGATTCACGAACATAACTTAAATCTATAAAGAGAGTCCCGGAGTAGATAATAATTCCCCTCAAAAAGGTGTGATGAGTCCGACCTCCCATCCTCTCGACCAAAGCAAATTCCTAAGTCTCATCAGTCCACAAGCTAATGAGCGCCTACCTTTGGAAAGTAGGTCCAAACGGATGTGGAATCATTGGATGTTTCCGGTTATACGAACAAACCCGCTAGAAACCGATCTGAACGTTTGAATCTCCCGTCCAGGAGGTCATCCTCGAAATCCGTGCGAAACAAAAAATGGTGAACCCGACGTGAATCCTTAACCAAGTTAAAGTGATGTTCTTCTTATTTGTTAGGCCCCTTGGGCCAACAAATCAATCATTGACATGTTCTCATCCAAAAGATGCAGTGGTCAGATTCATCTTGATTATGTCTGTTATATGGAAAAGGCACTCTTTTATCAAGATCTTCTGCAAAATGGCTTTCCATAAATTCACCCCTGTGAATACTGCTGCTGTGAACACCTCTACTGTGAGTTCTGCTGCTGTGAAAACCAATGCTGCTACTCCTGCTGGAACGTCGTCCACTCTGAGGATGACATCACTAACTCAGCGTCTTCAACGCTGGGTTTCTAATGCACTGGTTAAGGTGTACCGTCTCAACGGTACTATCCCAACTCTAGAGGCCGCTCATCAAGCCCTCCAAGATAACAACTCTACCTCGTCGTCCGGACAACGGTGGCCAGCGATCAAAAAGCAGGCGGTGCTGACTACTGTCTCCAACAGTTTCGGGTCGTTATCCCCGGAACGCAATTTCCATTCACTCCCTTACTCTGAGGAAGTGAATGAGCAGGTCCCACGGGTCCTTAATTCAAAAATACAGGAGTCCTTCTCGAGGTATCCCATCAACAATCGCCGCCAGACTCGTGCGGTAGTGCGCCCTCAACATGATGAGGGTACCGACTCCAGGCATTCAGCTCAGCTTCCTCAAACCCGAGCAGGCATGATGAACCGCCAGAGACGGAATCCGGTTAACAATGGGCAGGTTGTCATCCCTGCCATCTCCGGAGAAGTCCACCAACCTAACTTGGTGGCAAATAACGAGCAGGCACAATCACCTGTCCGTTTTAATTCCGCTGTCCAACAGACTCGTCTGGCAGCATCACGCCAATCCCGCCAGGCAATTCCGGCGGAGTACTATAGGCAGGAATATACACATGCTTATGCATCATCAGTTAGTCAGCAGGCTTGCCTGACTACATATGATGGATTCCACCAACCTAACTTGGTGGAAAATAACGAACAGGCACACACACCTGCCCGTTTTAAATCCGCTGTCCAGCAGACTCGTCTGGCAGCATCAAGCCAATCCCGCCAGGCAATTCCGGCGGAGTACTATAGGCAGGAACATGCACCTGCTTATACATCACCAGTTAGTCAGCAGGCTCGCCTGACTACATGTGATGGATTCCACCAACCTAACTTGGTGGAAAATAACGAACAGGCACACACACCTGCCCGTTTTAAATCTGTTGTCCAGCAGACTCATCTGGCAGCATCAAGCCAATCCCGCCCGGCAATTCCGGCGGAGTACTATAGGCAGGAACATGCACCTGCTTATACATCACCAATTAGTTAGCAGGCTCGTCTGACTACATATGATGGATCTCGTCAACCGCGTTTGGCGAAGTGTAATCAGCAGGCACATACACCTGCTAATACTAATCAAGCCTACCAACAGTCTTGCTTGGTAGCGCACGGAGAAGTCAGTCGGAAAGCCCCGATGACAAACAGGAGGCAGACTCAACTCTCTACCTCCACACTTGAGTACTGTCAGGATTCACTGACAGGAAAAGGAGGACAGGAGCAGGCACGTACACCTACTCCAAGCCCGGAATGGACGTATATCCCAGTTCCGACGGCTGAAGTCACCAAGCATATTTTGTCAATGATGAAAGAGCAGAAGCAAATTCATGCTCATATTCTGGTTGCTTGCCAAGATATCATAACAGCTTCCGCATCATCTCAGGGACAGACACATAAATCTTTCCCTAGAAGTGGAGTGACACATCAACGATTCACTCCAGAACAGACACACACATCTGTTCCAGTCCAAGAGGGTTATGGGGCATACTCCCCCATATCATACGGATAACCAAGTCAAGCACATACACCTAATTTGAGTGGAGATCGTTATTCTAACCTGACCATCTTTCCTGATCAGGCACATACACCTTCTCAGAGTAACCACTTTCATCAACAAGTGGTTTCTAAAGTGGGTAACAAGGCATCTAAGAAAAAGATCTGCCCAGCATAGTCAGGAGATCAAAGGCCAATCTGCAACAAGGCCTTGCTCGATGCTGGAGTTCTTGAAGCCCTCGGACATTTATCTGTCGGAATTCAAGATTCTACTCCCTCAGTTCCCAATAATGGGAACATTAATTTTGTAGGTCTTCAACAGACACTTCCTCATGAAGGCTTTCTTCATGAAAATTCGGTCAATCTTGAAGTTTCTTCTTCAGATGAGAGCCACAGGAACCATCTGTGTGGTCAGAAGACCAAGGAGCAAGAGATCTCATCTTTTTCTGTAACCCATTATGGTGGTCCTCCCCATGATGATGAACTTCTCTGTGAAAGTCCTCTCCACAGTAGTGATTCAAATTGCCTGGAAAATACTCCAGGGGATAATGTAGTGCCGAGAAAGCCCTCTTATCATGAGGCATTTGCAAATGCGAAACCAGTCATGTCTGATGCTTTATCGCTAAGAAGTGAAATACTTTCTCAATCAGAAGATAGCCCAGGGTGTAGGTCATTCTCCGAACCACCCCTAAGTCATGCATCTTCTATTTTGATCAATGATATCTCTACCAATCTTGTTGAATCCGATGAAGCAACATGGAAACACCAACTCTGGTCAAAACAGGTAGAAGAATCTTCATTTAATGACAAAGAGGAAATTCTGAACATGAGGAAAAAACTGGCAAAAGGTGAGGTACCAGTCATGTTTTGGCCTTTGGCTGACTCCCAGTACGACATTCCAAGGATGTTGACGGATGATGGAATCCATGATATTCGTCTCAACATATGGAAAACTCTTTTTCAATTGAAGAAAAAGGTATTATCTTATGATGAATATGAAAATCATCTTAATATAATAGAAGGGCTACAACGTCAGATTGATTTGGCATCTCTATCAGTCTCTCGGTATCTGAAGGCTGAAAAGCAACAAAGAACCCTTCAACGTTCATGCCTTGGCGCACTAAGAAAATTGCGTCAGTTAACTGCCAATGCTACATCTGATGTTCATATCAGAGTATGGGGTGTTCACGGAGCACTACATTTCACAGTGCTTTCCAGTCAGCAAAGCCCGCCGAAAATGGTCCCATGCAATGTTATTCCCCTTGGCCGGCTACAGCAATGGGCTTTGTTCATAATCAAAAGCTTGCTCAAGAACAGGCTTCAACTAGTTCCTCTCAAAATCAAGTATATAGAGAACAAGTTGTTGAATTGCTCCTACATCAAGTAGGCGAGAATATTGCACAAGCCTCTCGTCTGGAGCAAACACGTCATCAAATGACAGAAGATTCGGAAATCATCCAACGGTCTGTTGAACCAGGTGATAAAAGTGGATACAGGTTAATGCATCCAGCTAATTTCCGAACTAAGATTCGCAAGATCAAGAAATATTTTAAGAAGATCTCAAACATAGCATGTCAAGAGACACCCCAGCTTGTCAGACTGGGGAATTCTCTAACCCAACCCTCAGAGTCAACAAATGGGATTCAAGGAGTTGAGCGGAAGCAGCAGGAACATCCCCAGTCCACCAGACTGGGGACTTTTTCAAATCCTCAATCCCTCCCTCAGAGAAAGTCAGTATTCACTCAATTAGGGAATAAGCCTCAAGAGGAACGAAGAGCCAAGCTATCAGGAGATTCTCTCCAAGTGACGGTTCTCCAAGAAGTTCCTGAGGGATCAAGTCAACGGAATGCCATGTCTCATCATGGACATGGAAGAAGACAATATCACAGAAATGCTGATAGAAAGGATTCCATGAAATATGAATCCATTAATGTCATCAATGTCGTTGCTGTTGATTCACCAGATGAGGCTCAATCAGAGGGATCAGACGAAGAGGTTCCTGCTCAAGAAGTTGCGCACACAGACCTAAATGAAGACGGTGTGCGCACACGTAATCAAAGGCTTACCCAAAATCTGGGTATTCCTTCAAGTAACCCACTTCCCCCTCTCCGAAAAGGATCCAATAAGGGGAAAGGAATGAATCAGGTTACTTCTCACCCTTCCTCTGAAGGAGGTCAATCGCTCTCATTAGAGCAAAGGTTTGCACAACAGGAGGAAGAAATGAAAGAATTAAGAAGGTTGAATGCAGAACTACTTCAGAGTAGTCTTCTTCTTAAGAATGCTGAAGTCCGACAGCCGAAGGAATTTGTTGTAACTACTGAGATGGATCAGGAATATCCTCCTTTATCAGTACACCCTCAGAGGTCTAATCCTACGGGTCAAATGCAACAACGGTTGGCAGCACTACCATCAGTTGCAGCACCAACCACCATGTCTGTCCAAGCTCCATTCATTTCACCTACCCGAAACCAAGTTAAACCTGATGTTTATCAAAAGTTAATAACTACTATTGAGTCATTAACAGCTCGGTTATAAACTATGGAAGGGATACGGGCGCAAGTTCAACCAGAAAAGAAAGTTTACCCTGAATGGGTAGATTCAATTTCTCCTCCATCCAGTTTTGGAAACCCTGTTTTCCCTACTTTCAATGGATCAGGCGACCCTGAACAACATTTGACGCATTACGTGTCTTGTTGTGATCCTATGATGGGAACTCCAGAGCAGCAAGAAGCAGTGAAACTCAGATTCTTCGTGCGAACCTTGCAAGGACCAGCTTTTGTCTAGTATACAAGCTTGCAATCCCGGTCAATCATCGGATGGGAGGATCTTCGTCAAAAATTCCTTCTTCAGTTCTGCTCAACATTTCCAAAAACGACAGTTTTCGATCTTACAAACTGCAAGCAAAGGGAGAATGAAAGAGTATCTGATTTCATTGCTCGTTGGAAGGGATTAACATATTCCCTGAGTTTAGCACTCCCTCAGGAGGAACTGTTGACAATCTGTGTGGAAAATTTGCATGACGAATTACGCACGCCATTGATCCCTGTGAAATACACAGGAGGGTTTTGAGACCTTACTTCAATCGCTCAACAGATTGAAGATTCCCTTATACAGGCTAAGGTTAAATCTTGTATAATTCCATCAGCTCCAGGAAGGAGAATGGGTAAAGCGGAAACTGCTACAGCTATGCTTAAACAAGCACCTGTACCTATTTCTACTTCAAAACCTTCATCTTCTCAAAGGGCTCCACCTCCTGAACGCCAATAACAAAGGTCGTTTCGTCCAAATGATCAAAGAGATCAACGACGAAAACAATTTGAGGATTTGAAGAGTAAAACATACTCTTTCCGAAGTGAGCAAGTTCCTGGTTACATCATTTCAGCTCTGAAAAATAATTTGGTTCAATTACTAGTGCCCAAGAGGCCAAACAAGGAAGGAGACGAAGACCGTCCCAATTATTGTCCCTTTCATCAAATGTTGGGGCATCCCATCCAGGAGTGTTTTGTCATTATAGACCTCCTGCAAAAGATGGTCGACTTGGGACAAGTCAAATTGAAGGGTTCTTCAGCTCATGTAGCGTGTATTACCGCTACAGATCCAGAGGAAGGAGGTGAGTGGCAGGAAGTCAAAAGAAAAACTGCGAAAAAATATGATGATTGGATGGTCAGAAAGACAATCAATCGGACCCATTCCATTTTTCGAACACAATTAAAGAAGCCAATTGTGTCTCCTAAAAAAGCTGCAGTAAAGCCTCTATCAAAAGACAAATCCTCAAAAGGGCAGTGCAAATCAAAGAATAAAGAGGAATCAGAAGAAGAGGAGTATGTATCAAAGCCTAAATTGTCTTTGACTCTGGCAGATTTCATGCCATCTACTTCAAATCCATGGGCACCGCCCCACCAAACGGCACAGCCTAAACAGGCTAACCAGGCAGAGTCTTTATCAGACGAAGAGTTAATATTTGGTTCTGTTAATATGATTCAATTAACATATCCATATTCCAGTCATGATGAGCCTGAATTCCATGTATCAAATAAGGTAATCCGAGGAAGTTCTAGAGGTTCAGGATACAGGGGAAGACGTGAATCTTTCTGAAGCCACTACTCTAATTCTACCCATGCTAGAACTGTATATGCAGCAGAAACTCGTGGTAGAGCCTTTCAGCGAGCTCAAAAAGAACATGCAAGTTCTTCTGCCAATGGCCAACTCAGTTTTGGCACAGTTATTTTGGAAGACCGATTAAAGGATCCATCTTCTTTATCTCAGCAAGTAAATGGATCTAATCAGTCTAATCTTCCAAAACCAAGGATGTTTCCAACTTCAATACAAGATGCATCAGCTTCCAAAGAATCTGCTTCCAAGGTACCTGCTAAACTGCATATTCCTATTGGGAAACGCAGACCTCTAGATCAAAAGTATGATATATTGAAACACTTGGCCCAAGTACCAGCCAAGTTATCAATTTTGGATGCTTTGAATCTGTCAAAAGATCTTCGGGAAGCACTCGTCGAAGCTTTGTCAAGTCCTCAGGAGTTTGAAGCTGAAATTGCTACAGCTGAAGTCTATCACATAGAGAATAATCCTGCAGAATGCCATGCAGTGATATCTTTTACTGATAAAGATGATGATGATGTTGTGCATGGGCACATAAAACCTTTGTACTTATCTGGAAAAGTCAATGGTGTAGATATTTGAAGAGCATTCATTGACAATGGTTCAGGAGTCAACCTCATGCCCATTCGTACACTTCGTCGATTGGGCCTCACGGGATCTGATTTATCTCCTTCTACCATAATGTTACAAGGATATGATAAAAATGAACAAGAAACACTGGGCGAAGTTACACTTAGAACTCAGTTTGGAGATCTTGTATCCAATTCGGATTTCATGATTGTTGATCAAGACTCATCTTTAAACGTCTTGCTTGGAAGACCCTGACTACACCAGCATGCAGTTATTCCTTCATCATACCATCAATGTCTCAAATACTGTTTCAATGGTCAAGTTGGAACATTGTATGGTGATAAGGCCCTGTTCAAGACATGTGAGTCTCAATACATTGAGGCGGAATTTTATCACATGAAGGGAAGAGAAAAATCTACAATGAAGGAAATTACCAAAGTTAATGCTCCTTATGGTTTGGAGAAAATTCAAATAAATCCATTTACACATGTGAGTAAAGATTATGTGTTACCTATCATTCAAAATGACAAAATAGGCCCAAATAAAAATACTCTTATGGAAAGATCCATAATGTCAATTACGGCAATCGAGCCAGAAAACATGGGAGAAATTGGTACCGTACCAAACATTGATGAAAGCACAAGTGATTACGTTTTCATTTCATCTACTGATGTCCAACAAGTCTATACTTCGCCAATCAGACCAGAAGAAGTTATAACAACATCAGAGGTGAATAATGATGTCGATTCTCAATCCATCATCTCCTCTTTATTTCCCAAAGAAGACCCTTTATCATCAATAGGGTCGGAAATGGAAGCTTCTTCTTCAAAATGTGAAAATTTTGACATCTCTTATGATCATGAGAATTTCTTTTTGTCATCTACTTTGCAAGTAGAAACGGAAGAAATAACACGTGATGAAGAGGAAGAGGAAGATCTTAGAGATTCTCCTCCAGCATTTGAAGAGGGTATCTCTACCACTGTGGATGAACTCAGAGAAGTAAATCTGGGTACAAAGAAATATCCACGCCCCACTTTAATTAGTGCGGCAATGACCCTTGAAGAGAAAGAGATTTATATTTCTTTTCTAAAGAAAAATAAAGATATTTTTGCTTGGAATTATACAGAAATGTCTGGGCTTGATCCTGATGTTGCTACTCATCATTTGGGATTACCAAAAGAACATTGAGGATTTAAGCAAGCCGCGAGAAGAACACACCCAACCTATGCTTCCAAAATTGAAGCTGAAGTGGATAATCTGATCCAAGCCAAATTCGTCAGAGAAGTTCAATATCCCAAGTGGTTGGATAATATTGTCCCTGTAAAGAAGAAGAACGGACAAATTATGGTTTGCATCGATTTCAGAGATCTTAATCGGTATTGTCCTAAAGATGATTTCCCAGTTCCGATTACAGAACTCTTAATTGATGCGACGGCTGGCTATGAAGTACTTTCCTTCATGGATGGATATTCCGGATATAATCAGATCCGAATGGCCCCAGAAGATGAGGAATTTACAGCCTTCAGAGCCCCTCAAGGTGTGTTTTGTTATCGGGTGATGCCCTTTGGTTTAAAGAATGCAGGTGCAACATATCAACGCGCCATGCATCGTATCTTCAAACCTCTTTTAGGGAAGTTTGTTGAATTCTATGTAGATGATTTGGTGGTTAAATCCATACAAATTTCTAATCACTTGGCTGATTTGGAAGTCATATTCCACAAGCTTCGACAATATAATTTGAAGATGAACCCCTAAAAATGTGCTTTTGGGGTAACCTCAGGAAAATTCCCCGGATTTGTTGTATGCCATCGTGGTATTGAAGTCGATCCTGAGAAGACCAAATCAATCCTTGGTATGTCACCTCCTCAGAATTTGAAAGAATTAAGGGGACTTCAAGGACACTTAGCCTATATTCGGCATTTCATCGCCAATTTGGCAGGCAAAAGTTTACCCTTTACCAAATTATTGAAGAAAGGAGTCACTTACCAGTGGACTGAAGAATATCAAGAAGCATTTGATGTTCTCAAGAAATACCTCTTGAGTCCACCAGTACTCATTCCACCTGTTGGTGTTAGACCGCTTATCCTCTATGTGACAGATCTAGAGCGATCATTGGGTGCCTTTCTCGCTCAAAAGAATGATGCTGGGAATGAAAATAGCCTCTACTATCTCATTAGAACTATGCTTGAAGCAGAAACCCATTATTCAAGTATTGAGAAGTGCTGCCTGGAATTAATCTTTGTAGTTCAGAAACTGAGACACTACCTTCAACATCACGAGGTCCAATTGGTATCTCGCAATAATCCGCTCAAATTCATCCTTAGTCGTCCAATGCTTACAGGACGTCTAGCAAGGTGGGCAGTTATTTTGCAGCAATTCGACATTCAGTATGTGTCTCAAAAGGCAATTAAGGGCTAAGCTCTGGCTAATTTCCTAGCTGAACATCCTTCAGTGGAAGACACGTCTTCAGATATTGAACTCCCTGATGAGGAAGTTTTCTCTATTCAAGAGAGTCCTCAAACATGGGAAATGTATTTTGATGGTGCTTCCAGAAGTCCAACAGGGAATAAAATGGAAAATCCTAAATTCAACAATGTTGGTTTAGGAATTGTGCTCATTTCTCCAGATAAGGCAGTGTTACCTTATTCCTTTTTATTGTGGGAAGGTGGTACCAATAATGAAGCTGAATACCAAGCTCTCATTACAGGCTTGGAGTTAGCGCTTCAAGAACAAGTGAATCACTTAAAGGTGAAAGGTGATTCAGACCTGGTAATCAAACAAGTCAATGGGGATTATGCCATAAAAAAGAAGAATTAATCCCTTTGTATGATTACGTCAGAGAGTTAATGTCGAAATTCCCTTCAGAACCGACATTTTTCTTATGTCCCAAGATCACAAAATGCTCTAGCTAATGCACTGGCTAATATAGCCACAGCTTTAGCTGATCCAAATCGGGACAAGACAACCATCAGTATTGCCCACCGTCGTGAAATTTCACCTTATGTTCAAGTCAGAACAGAGGAAATTAATGAAATTAGTCCCATTCCTGAACCGTATGGTCATACTATAGGATGGATGTCACCTATCAGGGAATACCTTAAAATGGAACACTTCCACCTGATAGAGCCGAGAAAGAACAAATTCGGCAACGTGTGGTCAATTTTACTCTTTATGATAGCCCAAACCACCTCGAGAAAATTCTCTACAAACGTGGTTTTGATGGAGTTCTCTTCAGATGTGTTGATGGTGAAGAGACAATGGTTGTCATAAAAGAAGTGCATGCAGGAGTCTGTGGTGCCCACCAGTCTGGACATAGACTGTCTGATCAAATTCGAAGGCTTGGATACTTTTGGCCTTCAATGATACAAGATTGTGTTAATTTCACAAAGAAGTGTCATTCATGCCAAGTATATGACAACTTCATTCATCAACCTCCAGAGTTGATTCATATAGCTAAATACTCGTGGCCATTTTCCACATGGGGAATGTATGTGGTGGGACCTTACCCTTCAGCTACGGCCAAGCAGTTTAAGTACATTCTTACTGCTACTGATTTCTTTTCAAATGGGCAGAGGCAGTACCTCTCAAAGAAGTCAGTTCTAAATGCATTGTTAGCTTCATAAAGTCTAACATCATTACTAGATTTGGTGTCCCTCGTACCATATTGACGGACAACGACACCAACTTCTGTTCTTCTGAGGTGAAGAAATTTTATCAAGAATACAACATTAAATCCAACCATTCATCTCGATATCATGCCGCAGCCAATGGCCAAATAGAATCTTTTAATAAGACTCTTTCAAATATACTGCAAAAGATAGTGGATAAAGATAAGAGGTCATGGCCTGATAAACTCTTTCATGCTTTATGGGCTTATCAGACTACCACTCGAATTGCAACGCGGTCAAATCCATATTCATTGGTATATGGAACAGAAGCAGTCTTGCCAATTGAAGTTCAATTGCCCTCACTCAGAATAGCCATTTTTGATCAGTTATCTACAGATGAGCAATCCCAAAAGCGGTTGAATGAATTGGAACAGTTAGATGAGAAAAGATTATGCACTTTTCACCACTTGGAAATATATCAGAATCGAATAGCATGAGCTTTTAACAAAAAAGATCGTCTTCGTTCATTCATTCAGGGGGAATTGGTATTGGTTCTCAGAACACCAATGATAACAGGAAATAAGCCTCCCAAGCTTGAACCAAAATGGGAAGGACCTTATTCAATACATAAGGTCTACTCCAATGGAGCTTATTCATTAATCTCAATGGATGGAAAACTCATCACGACTCCAACCAATGCCAGATTTCTGAAGAAATATTTTGTATAAACACAAAATATGGTCCCCAGAACGAAGACTCTTATAATTGGTTCATACAGCAATGGTCCAGTATGACCTTAAATTGCAACTTCATCCATCATGACGTTAAACTGTAGAAAAGAACTTTTCCCCGCAACATGACATTAAACTGTGCAGCACTAGTTCGTCCTTGCTATATGACGTTAAACTATACAGCAATGGTCCAGTATGACCTTAAACTGCATCATCGTCCAACATGACGTTAAACTGTGGAAAAGACCCTTACGTCCGGAAAGACGTTAAACTACATAAGCACTTAAAAGTCCAGTATGATTTTAAACTGCATCAACATCCACGGTCTATGCATATGACCTTAAACTATTTGCACTTTCATCCAACATGACGTTAAGCTGTGGAAAAGAACTTGTCCCCACAACATGACATTAAACTGTGTAGCACCAGTTCGTCCTTGCTATATGACGTTAAACTATACAGTAATGGTCCAGTATGACCTTAAACTGCAACTTCATCCCACATGACATTAAACTGTGAAAAAGTTCCCTAAACCGTCCAGCATGACCTTAAACTGCATCATCCCTGGTCCATGCATATGACCATAAACTATTTGCATGTCCCTTACGTCCAGCAAGACGTTAAACTGTGACGTCCTAACTACATGACGCTAAACTGTATAAAAGTCCCTTACGTCCAGAAGGACGTTAAACTATATAATCATCAAAGGTCTAGCATGACATTAAACTATACCATCCATGGTCTATGCATATGACCTTAAACTATTCACACTTTCGTCCAACATGACATTAAACTGTGAAAACAATCCCCAATGCGTCCAACATGACGTTAAAATGATGCACTCTTATGTCCTCACTGCATGACATTAAAACTGCACAGTCCCCCTTTCGTCCAATATGACGTTAAACTCTATTATTCCCATCGTCCTAACTACATGACGTTAAACTGTACAATTAATTCATAATATGTCCTACATGACATTAAACTGTATTTTGTCCCTGCTACATGACACTAAACTGTGCAGCACCAATAGTCCTAACTGCAAGACTTTAAACTGCATAGTCCCTTGATATGTCCTACATGACATTAAACTGTGCATCGTTACGGTTGTTGTTACCTCTTGTTTCTCACACCGAGTATGAATTACGTGAGCTTAGAGCAAACCTCAACCATAACACTCTCTTTGGGCCGCTAACCATGTGTAGGTCCCAGCAACATTTTTTATTAGATCGTTTCCCCCAAAAACAACTTGATCATTAATTCATTCTTTAATTGAACTACACGGACTTTGATCCTTTCCCTCCAGGCTGGGTATGTAGGCAACCTCCTAGGGTTCAAGCCCAAAAACAATCTCTTCACATCGGTTCACCACCATCTCATATGATGTTGATTCGTGAAACCGCCCCTGGAATCAATATCTTTACATTGATTCACTTTCGTCCTTGTTATATGACGTTAAACTATGCAACACTTTTGTCCGGTACGACAATAAACTACAATAATCTTTGATTTCCTCATTTGAGAGAGAACTATTATTGACATTGATTTTTTCAATCATGTTTCATTTTAAAAGACTACGTGCATACATGGTAATGCCTAAACTTTTTATCTTAGGTTAAACCATCATTGCACTAAAGTCCCCTTTCACCCTTCACATGTACGAACCAAATTTGTACAAAGGGTAGTTCTAGAACTACGTGGGCTTGATTCCCATCCTTATGGGATACGTAGGAACGTTCGAGTATCCCTCGAATCCAGCCCCAAGTCTTTTGGGCCTAACCCCAAATTTCACTTTCAGTCCCTTGGATGGAAAAAAAATATATCCTCATGAAAACCCACACTGTGTATTCATTATTATGGTCCGAATTCTATGACCCTAAACTAAGATTTCTCATACTTTCGTCCTGCACGACGTTAAACTGCATTTTAAGAACTACGTATGGCTTGATTCTCATTCTTATGAGATACGTAGTGAAGTCAAAGTTTCAATTCATGACCCAGCCACAACATAATTATGGTTATCATTGACCTATGTATCTCTATATACATTGACCTATGTATCTCTATATACATTGGACAATACCCATCTTTATGTGTTATAATCCTAACCTTAAATATTTTCAGATCTTCATAACCCTTTTCATGACTTCTAGTCACAAAAATGTCAAACTTCTGAGAAATCTTTTGCCTGACTATGCAGCACGTGCCCATAGGTGGCCTTGCATAAACAGTCCACATAACAGACTTGTCAGCCGAAAGATTCTATTTATTTGACCATGCAGCCAATGCCCTTAGGTGGCCCTGCATATTTGAACCCCTAACGGGTTTGTTAAATAATGGTAACTTCATTCTTGGGAAGAATGCCTCTTTTGTCTTTATTTGTCTTAAATGACAGTATGTAGGGATCCGCAAAAAATATCCATCCTTAACATATTTGTCCCATATCCTTTTTCATGATCTGAAAGTATTCAAGTCTATGGTTTATTCTTCTTCCCTACATTTGCGTCAGACCTTCGTAGGAGTGATATTCATCCAGTTCTTCGATATTCTTGTTCAGAAAAATCTTCTCCATATTCAAGTACCTCTTTCCATACAACAAACTCTATACTTTAGAAAATTTGAATCTCCATAAAGTTTCAATGGATTTTAGCACTAGGAAAGTAAATTTCTGGGAGTTCTTTTGCCTGACTATGCAGAACGTGCCCATAGGTGGCCTTGCATAAACAGTCCACATAACAGACTTGTCAGCCGAAAGATGCTATTTATTTAACCATGCAGCCAATGCCCTTAGGTGGCACTGTATATTTCAACCCCCTAACGGGGTTTGTTAAATAATAGTAACTTCATTCTTGGAAACTACTTCTTCTAATGCCTTTTAGCTCTTTTTCATATCATTCCTCGGATTCAAATATTCTTAAGCCATAGTTTACATATTTTCCCTCATACTTGAGTATGGTAGTATGTTTTCAGATGAAATTTCAAGGAATTGTGTCAATTCTAATCCATTTCGGTCAAAGCTATTTCGACCTTAAACATTATCCCCTTTATGTCCGACATGCATGACTTTAAACTGCCATATTTCTTGTTTTTATTTTCACCTCAGAGTCAAATCCTCTTTTCTCTCTGGATCCAACTATGAGGGGGGACTTTTGTTGACGCTCCTTTCCGTCACAGAGTCTAACGACTGAAAAAAAGAAATAACTTAGTCCAAAGTGATTCATACTTTGAAGAAACATCAAAAATCGACAAAGGGATGAACAATGAGAACATTGCCCATAGGTCGCGCAAGTTCCCTCATGGTCGCGCAAGTACACTTGCGCACCGCCTAGTGGTCGTGCAAGTACTTGTGCGCTGCCTAGTGGTCGTGCAGGTTTTCTTGCGCGCCGCCACATGGTCGCCCAAGTGACTTGCGCGACCTAAGTGGTAACCGCCCAGTAACCGCCCAGGGCCTTCTTTTGCCTATAAATAGACCCTGTGGGCCCCCCATTCGAGGGGATCTTTTTTTCAGAAACTCGGATTGATGCTCCCAACGCCCAAGTCTCTTCTCAAAGCTTCCAGAACACTTCTAAGGTAATTTCTTACCTAGAATGGAAGATCTAAAGAGACGGAGGATGGCCTAAGTGTTGAAACTCATCAACACTTGCGCGCATGAATGGCCAGCCCTTAAGGGAACTGGTCACACTTGTGCGCCGCCTTATTCCTTCAATAGAATTTGCGCATCCCTTTTTCTGGAAGAACCTCAAGGGGATTCTAAAGGGATTAATAAAGAGTCGCTCAATTATTTCAATTCTGATGGAAAATCGCGCAAGTACACCATGTGTCACGCAGGTATACCTGCGTGACCAATACTTGCGCGCCCACGCAAGACTTGCGCGCCTTTCAAGACTTGCGCGCCCCTACCTTTTTGGGTGCCCATCTTTCCCATTTTACCCCTCTTAAGCCATTTCACCATTCCTATTCAAGATTCAGTCATCAAGATACTATTCAATGCCATTTATGACATGATTTCTTGATTTTACTTCCTTATCTGAAAGGAATTCGGTGGAATATCTCTCAAAACCTAGTGATTTATCCATCTTTATGTCACCAAAGATTGAGAGTTCGTTCATTCAACCTCATCCTTTAAGATGAGAGAATCCTTAACCTGGGTCTCCTTTTCAGGAATAATCCCCAGTTATAAGTCCTTTAATCTGGGCATCTTCCTCAGGAGTAAGCCCCAAATTCTTAAAGTTCCCAAACTTGGGCATCCTCCTCAGGAGTAAGCCCCAAACCTTAATTCCTTAAACTTGGGAATCCTCCTCAGGAGTAAGCCCCAATCATAATCCTTTAATATGAGCATCCTTATTAGGAATAAGCCCCAATATCAAATATGGGCATCCTTTTTAAGAGTAAGCCCCAAACCTTAATCCCTAACCTGGGTCTCCTTTTCAGGAATAAGACTCAGTTATAATCTTGGGCTTCCTTTTCAGGAGTAAGCCCCATGTCTCCTAACCTGGGCCTCCTTTTTAGGAGTAAGTCCCGGTCATAATTATGGGCATCCTCTTCAGGAGTGAACCCCAAGTCCCGTAATTTCTCTTAACCAGTCCTAAACTACGTTTGATATGGGGTTCCTTCTCAGGAGTAAAACCCAATTATCAATCCTCTCCTAATTTGGGTTTCCTTTTCAGGAATAAGTCCCAAGTTAGAGTATTCAAATCTCCATAAAGCACATATAACTTTATGGACCCTGTTCCTGGATTTTCTCCCTAAAAGTAAATCCTAAAGCTTCATCTATCTGGGCAGTCATACATACATAAGCCCCAAACAATTTCTTATGATTGCATCTTTCATGGAACAATTGTCTAATTTTTACCAATACCTCTTGTTCCTCACACCGAGCACGACTCACGTGAGCATAGAGTGTAAAAGTAATTATGACATTCTTCTTTGTGCCATCAATCATAAACATCATACTCCATTACTCGAACTACGTAGGTTCTGATTCCTTTTCCAAAATAAAGGATACGTAGGTAGCCCATTTATGGGTTCGATCCCAACTTTGAAATAATCCTTGTCCTTCTGAATGACGATAAACTTCAAGTGCCCCACTGAGTGGCTTTAAAACCAGCCTGGTCATCTTAATGACCAAGAGACTTTTATATAAATGTTTTGAAGGATACCATTGACCAAGAATCTCTAAATCGATACAGATGATTCTCTATTGATGAAGAACCTCGAATACATATAAAAGATTCTCTAAATTTCTTGCATATTTAATCATTGATTGTTAAAACTAAAGGAAAGCTCATTTTATACTTGGTAATGTAATAAGGATTCACGAACATAACTTAAATCTATAAAGAGAGTCCCGGAGTAGACAATAATTCCCCTCAAAAAGGTGTGATGAGTCCGACCTCCCGTCCTCTCGACCAATGCAAATTCCTAAGCCTCATCAGTCCACAAGCTAATGAGCACCTACCTTTGGAAAGTAGGTCCAAACAGATGTGGAATCATTGGATGTTTCCGGTTCTATGAACAAACCCTCTAGAAACCCATCAGAACGTTTGAATCTCCCGTCCAGGAGGTCATCCCCGAAATCCGTGCGAAACAGAGTTCCTTCTAAATGGGTTGCTCATGCACCATATAGTATTCTCTACTGGTGCACCAATGTAGGTTGGTACAATCATCAATTTTATGTCTTGATTCCACTTATCCACTAAATGTAGTATTCAATTTATTCTTTCCATAGCCTAACTACTTCCACCATCAACACTGATAGATCATTTAGAATAGATTTGGCCTAGTCCCAATACATCTAATACCTATATTATAGAATTTTCCCCTAAATGAATCACATGACTATTAGATAGATTACTTAAAACTACCCCACCCTTAGGCACTCCCATATGGAAGGTAAAATTACTATTATAAATGTACTAACAATTACACTGCCCCTATATTCATGAGGTTGTTTCAAGGAATTGTCCATGAAATCGATGCCCCGTCACACTATATATAAACCTCAATTTTACATCTCAAACCACTACTGATATTTTCATATGTATATGTATATGTATATGTATATGTATATGTATATGTGTATGTATATGTATATGTGTATCTATATGTATATGTATATGTATATGTATATGTATATGTATATGTCTATGTATATGTATATGTATATGTATATGTATATGTATATGTATATGTATAGGTATATGTATATGTATATGTAGATGTATATGTATATGTATATCTATATGTATATGTATATGTATATGTATATGTATATGCATATGGATATGTATATGCATATGCATATGTATATGCATATGTATATGCATATGTATATGTATATGTATATGTATATGTATTTGTATATGTATATGTATTTGTATATGTATATGTATATGTATATGTATATGTATGTGTATATGTATATGTATATGTATATGTATCTGTATATGTATATGTATATGTATATGTATTTGTATATGTATATGTATATGTATATGTATATGTATATGTATATGTATATTTATATTTATATTTATAGGTATAGATATAGGTATATGTATAGGTATATGTATATGTATTTGTATATGTATATGTATATGTATATGTATATGTATATGTATATGTATAGGTATATGTATATGTATATGTATATGTATATGTATATGTATATGTATATGTATATGTATATGTATATGTATAGGTATATGTATATGTATATGTATATGTATATTTAGATGTATATGTATACTTATATGTATTTGTATATGTATATTTATGTGTAAATGTATAGGTATATGTATAGTTATAGGTATATGTATATGTATACGTATAGGTATATATACATGTACATGTATATGTATATGTATATGTATATGTATATGAATATATATCTGTATTTGAATATGTATATATGTATGTATATGTATATTTATAGGTATATTTATATGTATATGTATATGTATTTTTATATATATATGTATTTGTATATGCTATTCAGATGTGAAATTTGCCCAATTCCAGCAATGCTGAATCACTCAGATGCACTTCTAATAGTGAACTACCAAAAGCAGTAGCTGATCCCACTAGACTCCCAAAAATTTCATGGGGAGTACTACATACTCTAATAATAGTTTATCAAAAATATTTGTGGAGTACTGATGACCAACACCAAGGGCCATTCCGGCACATGGTCTGTAGTCTTCAAATGGTGAAATACCATGGAAGGGAAGTCTAACCACCACCAACCTATACATAAAAATTATGTTCATGTTCATTTTAATTTAAATATCAGTAAAATAGACCTCCCACTCTCGATTACCCCCATTGGAAAAAATTAGAGATAATTGATAGGCTCTCTCAACACCTCTAACCACCCGTTGAAACCCTAATCTACTTCTAGCACTACCCCTGAAAATAGGATTGACATAATATACTCATGTTAGTATTTTATCTTCTAATAAAATCCATGGGATTGAATTCAAGGCACTACCATATATAAAAAACACACCACTACTAATAGTATTACTTATGTTCTATCCGGGAATACATGTAGTATCATAGTGAGTACATGTTGTACCTTTCGTGGTCATTCCTTGTCTCACCAGACATGGTAGGACCTGGGATACGTGATGTTTCCCCAACCATGGAGGAACTCTTAAAATCTAGAGTATCCTACAATGTCTAACCAGAACTAGGAGGACTATAGATACAATATGTATCCCATACATTGGAGGATTTGGCACTCCGGGCTACTCTAGATTAAATTTCGGTATATTATAGATAGTAAAGAGAATCTGGGAGGACCATGATAGAATTTTCTCATTGCTTTGGTGTACCACCTATAGAACCATGACACGTTTAGTTCAAACATGCCCTTAACCAGCGAGCTATGACACTTTTGATCATCCATATGGCTCCTTTAAAACCAACCTCCTAAACCATCTACAATACCACCACTTTGTTATGCACTCAGATATTTTCACGGGGGCTATACCTAATGATCTGTGATATTTCCATCTCAACAATGGATCATGGAAGCACAAAATCTATTTGTACAACTAACACAATTCTAGTATTAGAATAGATTAATCATGGAGTCGAACACCTCCTTGCATAACATATCCATTTCCAATTCCAATGCACTTTCACCCTCTACCATGGGCCATTCCTATTTTAGGTACAGACTAATAAAATATATTTCATAGAAAACCATATATCCCCGATATCAGTTGACCGATCAACCCTTTCCACAAGTTGTCCTAGGATTATTCCTCTTCCTTGGGCTCAGTTCGCTACTACCAACATGAAAATTACCACCCACCTATGGGTATCTTGATAGGTTTTGGGTCCAAAGGCAGCACATCCCAATAGATAGTAGCACCATTACCATGTATCTCTATCCAGGGTTCCCATTGATTGACTTAACCATCATGAGAATGGTACGCCATTGGGAAAAAAGTGAGGGACCAACCACTCTATTTGATCAATACCATATGGATTTAGTACATATTGCTTTTATGCTACTCGCGTCTTTGATAGTATGAAAAACATCCGAATTGGGGTTCCATTTCACTCCCTTAAAAATGCTAGGGGTTCACTATCAAATTCCCCTAATAATACTTGGTGGGCTATTAGTTTCAAAGATGAATCTAGTGCATCAACTATTGTAGAGGGTGGTTCCCCACATTTCTATATGTTGTTGAGAATAATTAAAAATTCAAACACACTGTGTACTACTTATTGAGGATCCACTCTCTTTTGTAAGGATGAATTCTAGGGATTTTATCATCATGGGAAGATCATTCCAAACCATTCAAACAACACTATAATTGTCACCCCTTAGTACTCGACCCTAATAGTCATCAGTACTCAAATCTAATATGTGGGATAGACATATTTTTTCTGATCCCTTTCACATAAATTCAAGTATCCCTAGATATAACCCTTTCTATTTGAGCTGAAAAATTCCAGACCCATATACTGGTAGGTGCCCATGGACTGGTATATTCTTACAGCCATAAGATCCCACTCATGCCATGCAGTTCACTCTATGATACTAACATGTTCTATATTTTTTTAGTGGATGGAGCTTTTAATATGATTCTATTTGCTCCAATCTATGCCCCCATTTCCATCACCAATGACCCCCGCACCCATTCAATTGACCCTTTGACATCCTGTTTCATGGTGGCTGGATCAACCAATAATCTCCTTCCTAAATAGTAACCACTAGATGTACTTATATTCTAAACCTATAAAATATAGGTGCATGATGTGTTGTTTGGTTGTTTCAATCTGAGCATGGTCATGATTTCCAGTAATGCATTCGATATTCCCCATTCTGTCTTCCTACTAAACTGATGAAACACATTTGGATTTATTCCTAGGTTGAACCTTCCACTAATATTACATCCAATGACCCATTTTCAGAAACTGTATTCTATCATATAAATAGTAATGATGTATTATAGAATAGAAATTCCACAACCCAAACAACTATCATTGGCGTAAATGGTCCCCCAATATCCCCTGATGTCCTAACTTGTGAAGGTTCAAAATGATCTGGCCATAAAGGGTATGATTCTAAAAGATCTTAACCTTTTTAAAGTGTACATAACCCTCTATTCCCACACTGCCTTTGGAGAAAAATCAAGATAAGTGGTTGAAACTAGAGAACCATGAAGGTGTATCATGGGATAGAGAAAATTGATATTTGTTTGTGGTGATAATAGCCTGAAGGAGGCATGAATGGTCCCATAGTTCATCCCATTTACAGATGTGTATGAGAAGGCACTAGCATCCCTGCCGCATCCGGAGTGAGGGAGAAAATTGATTGAGAAATTTGATGGTCCCAAATGTGCACCTTGAACCATATAGAACCTGGATGGAGAACTCTATTGAGTAATGTAATTAGGAACTGACTAGGCTTCTGGCCAATCACTATGCACCTTTATGTAGGCATGTAATAACATTAGAAGAACTACCTCTTGAGAGACCTCACATGCTACCTTTTTATTTTCACATCAGAGAGGATTTCTAGGCCATTATAGAGAGCCACCATCCATTCACCAATCAAACATATATCATTGTAAAAATACCCCACTCATGATGCCCATGTTGATCCAATATCTTATCATCATCCCCTCAAGAAAACCCATAACCAAATTCAAGTACTCTAATCTATAATGTAATGATTTTAATCTACTAGTAGTAATCCCCATGATCTCTCTATCCTTTGGTGTAACACCCCGAGTTTCCACGATACGCTTATCTTTCTATAATGCAATATCTTGCATTGTACGCATGTTCGAGATTCTAACACACCACGACCAATCAAAGTAGCAGTTATGAATAGTAATACCAAATTTTTGAAATTAT
Organism: Viscum album; assembly: GCA_963277665.1. Taxonomy (NCBI): domain Eukaryota; kingdom Viridiplantae; phylum Streptophyta; class Magnoliopsida; order Santalales; family Viscaceae; genus Viscum; species Viscum album. The sequence goes on along the minus strand of OY728138.1, from coordinate 629,459,344 downwards.
ATATATTTTATATTTCAAAATGGACTTCTTTTTTGTATTCAAAACATCAAAATTATCCTATGTTGAATTTTTTGTAATTTTCTAAGAACTTCAAATTTTTTATGAATAGTGAAAATTCTTAAAAACAACTTTTTTATTCAAAATAATTTATAGTGATAAATTATACCATTGAGTGGTTTTAAAGTGTAATTAGAATATATTTTTACCATTATATCCAATGGTGGCCATTAGAATTAATTTCACTTTGAAATTGGACATAAACAATTGTCAATCTTTTGATATATATTGTTTCTTAAAAACACGCTATTTGTAGCGACAGCGGGAATTAATTATAAAATTAATTAATGCAAATTATATGTTTGAAATTTTTTAAAATATACATCATTTTTGAATTCTAAATATCAATTATAGCTTAGGGTGATATTTTGGCATTGTTCTGAAAAACTTCAATTTTTGATGAATAGTGAAACCACTAAGTGGTAGTTAAAAAACTGATTTTTCGTTTAAATGAAACATTACCACTTCTGTGATTTGACTTTCAAAAATCCGACATACATGGTTGTCATTAGGATGTAAAATGTGGTTCCATGGGATTAAAATAATTTTTTGGTGAATAGTAAGTTTTAAGTTTAATTAATCGCGATTAAAGATAATTAGTGAAATTAAAGGTAAAAATGATATTATAAAAATATGAAAATATCTTTACACTTGTACTACCCCTATTGGATGTGTCATGGCCGACGAAGACAATCCATGGGTCAACTTGGGGACCCCATGGAGCCACTTTGGTAGGAAAATGACATCAAAAACTATTTATTTAATGTTAAAATAAAAATTTCACAAACATGAGTTGTTTTACTTAAAAAAAATTTAAATGGGATTATACAAGTCATATTTTTTTACTATAAATATTAATTAGAAAGATAAAAAGATTTAATACATAATGATAATTTTTTTATAATTTTTATACATTAAATAAATTAAATTATTTATGACACAATGATGATGCAGCGATTACCTCATTAGTTAACGATTTTAATAAAATGGAAGGATAATGTAAAATCTAAGAATTACACTTTTCCAAAGCCTATTGGATGAGTATATTTCGAACCCTTATCTCCTTAGCCTCGAAATATATAAGTTTGGGACCTTTAAAATCCGAAACTCATTATATAATAAAGTAACATTTCATGACTTTCCAAGAGTGCCCCTCCTCTCCTCTTATAAAGGGCCCCCACCACTACCACCTTATTCACACCATCAAAGCCTTTTGGCTCGGCCAAAATCTTCCCAAATACCCCCCTAAACTTCCCTCTATTTCTCCTAGAAGCCTCACTTTGGGCATAATTCTTCCCAAGGAAGCCTTTGGATCAAATCAAAAAGAGTTACCCAATTTTAAAGGTAGTGTTTTCTCTTGTGTTCTTATGTTTTATTTTTCTTCTCCAACCCCCTATACTCTTTTTATTACTTTCTATTATAACAACACAAGTATCTAAAATACACTAGTATGTTTTTATGATAATGATTTTATTTACACTTACACACACCTTCGTCTAATGGTTAAAGAACATACTGTTTCTGTGGGTGGCGAATTACTGCCTCACGAAACGATGATTGTTTAAACTTCTTTTAACACCTATCATGGTGGCCATTATGATAAAATTATTTTTCATATATGATATATATTATGTTTATGTTTTATTTATGCTTCTGTATTTTTCATTTATGGCACACCTTTATGATTTCCATTATGGGTAAACGTGATAATTTTATTTTTGGAAGCGTGGACTACCGCCCCCTCAAAGTGATTTGAATCGTTAATGCCATATGTGGGATGTATAAAGGATGGAGTAAATGGTATTATTAATTATATTTTACTGGAATTATATTATAACATTATATAATTATAATTTCATTCCATAAAATATGAAATAGAAATGAAAGTAGCGTTCATGCGTATGTACGGCTTACCGTCTCCATGAACGGTGCATTTCATTTTTTACCTCTAAATGTTACGAAATATTATGAATGAACGTATAAACTGGATATATATGATATATATGATATATAAATCATGAATATAATTCTGGATATAATGGATATTTCACCACATTAACAACTTTTAATTATAAGAAGTTTATTTTTGACTCAAGTACCAAAGATCGACAAAATGATAGTTATTAACTTAAATAATTACACAATGTACATAACATGTTAATAAGTGATATAAAAGAAATAATGAACATGAAAATGATTTCTAATAAAATATAAATTAACTCTATTTTATTATTCAGGAGGTTAAAGAACGATCGATTCATGTCGGACACGAGGTAAGGGAATTTCTTAACCCAAATTCCATTCTTTGGGTTAATCTCCTACTTTCAACTTATGTAATGATATTATTATGTACTATCTTGTATTTATACTTTATTTATGTGTAAATATAGTTAATACACATAATATATCTATATTATTTTAAAAAATGATCTTTGTAAGGACTTCGTCTCAATCTCCTTTCATTGAGGCATATTTGGTTTTATACACAACTTTCATTTATACGGTGTACAAACCCATTTGACTTTTACTTTTATTCAAAAGGAATCTTTTTATATGAATAATTTTTACTAAACGACAAAAGGAATTTTTTTTCTTACGTATGCGGTGACAATGACTTCTCCGCCTTCGTGACTATTATTTGAGTTTCGGCTTCCTCTATAAGCCATAACATTTTTTAAAAGAAAAATAAATACCATGTTTTACTTTTCTTTTCTTTTGGTATTGAAAATGGTTTTAATAAAGATTATATTATATCAGTGAGTTGTATTGATATCTTGTGATTGATGTGTGGAAATATTATGTTTAATTTATGCATGTTTTATGTGATACAATTATGTTATGGTTTATGATATGTTTAAACCTGTTCATATGAGGAATGCGTTGGACTTAATAAGTGATGGGTGGAGCCCGCTATAGCTCCTCGATGCATCGGCAGGTCTCATGAGACAAACTAGTGTCTTGGCAGGTGGCCTTGACAAAATCTTATTTATGGTCTTGGCACGAGGCCTTGTCTACGTGGTTATGATAGTCCGGCATTATGCATTCCATCATTATGAAAGTGGTTATTGATATTGCATGTGATTATTAGACTAGTAGAATATCTATGTGAATAAGTAAATGTCATTATTTAATTTTATTTTTTCCATATTATTCTGATGTTCAAGTTTAAAAAGGCTTTTGTTTTAGTTATAAATTGCCTTAAATGTTAATATCTATTTATGAAAGCTTTCGCATTATTGTTATCCTTACTGAGCATCTGAGCTCACCCCTTTCAATGTTTTAATATTTTCCAGGATGTGAAGATGTATTTTATGAATGACTTGCAGGGATAGCCAAAAGAGGATATGCGTGTGGACTATGGATACTTTTTTATTGTATATTTTCACTTTATGATGTAATGTAACATTTATGAATGTATCTAGTGTTTCCCGGGCTACTAAACTATTCGGTCTTTCAAGACTTGATCTTTTGTGACCATGCCATTGTTACGCAATAAAGCACCGACTCCGGGTAACTGGGGTCGGGGCGTTACAGTTGGTATCAGAGGAAGTTTAGTACTAACCTTTGAAGCTAGATTTAGATAAACTCTGATTAGATCACATAGCCCGAAGATAGACATTGAGGATTAGTATAGAAGAACTTCCTTGAATTTTGGTATTATAGAGATTTTGTGAGTTTTCTGAGCAATACATCCTTGTCTGGATACGAGCAGGTAGAGGCTGCTCTAGCACAGATGTACCTAGAGGTAAAACCTGAAAACACCACTTTGAGCTAGACTCAAACGGGAACGGGTGCATGACAACGGGCCTTGCTGCACTTTTGGTTACGACACTCCCGGGGGATATGCTTAGGATAATTCTCATTTTCTTTACAAACCACTATGAAGAGTTATGAGTATATACATCCTCAAAGAAAACATTTTTATGATTATGGATTATATCCATAAATAGTTCAATTTATGTTAAGTATTTTACAAGTGTGGAATTATGTATTTTGATTCATAAACATATCTAGTTTGTTCCATTGTTTAAAAATGGCGCCTAGTGGAAGGAATGGAAACCGTATCAATGCACGCACTCCGTGTATGGATTGCCCTCCTGCTCAAGAAAATTATCGTGGATCTGGAGATACAACTGGTAGTAATCAACTTATTACCATACTGGGACAAATCACTCAGGTTATTAATAATAACCTTACTCATATAGAGCTCCCTGATCCGCAACGTGGAGGATCAATGTTAGACCGCTTCATGATGCAACAACCACCAATATTTAATAGGGTTACAAATCCATTAGTAGCTGAGCAATGGATAAAATCATTAGAGAAAATATTCCACGGCTTGGGGTGTAGCGAAAGGGAGAAGGTTGTCATGGCAGTCTACCGCCTCACTGGAGATACCGATCAATGGTGGTCGCTGATTCAAAATATAATGGAAGATGAAGAAGTATCAAGTATGGAATGGAGAGAGTTCAAAGATCTTTTCTTAGAAAAATAATTTCCTCGTAACCATTGAGCAGATATGGAAAGGCAATTTCTGAGCCTGAGACAAAAGGAGGATTAGAATGTCGCAAATTATGAGGCCAACATTACAAGGTTAGCGAGGTATGCTACAGATTATATACGTAACCCAAGAAATAAGATTGATCATTTCTTTTATGGGTTAAAACCATTTCTCCATCGAGATTTAGTATCCCAATCCTTCTCATCATACGAAGATATTGTCTCGTGTGATATCAAGATAGAAAAGAAATTCTCTAAGTCTTTTGACAACAAAGTAAAGCAAGAGAAGAAGATAATGGTTGAACAAGAGATGGATAAAGGGAAAAAGGGAAAGATGGATCTTCCATTATTTGGTAATTGTGGGAAGAATCACCCCAGTGCTTGCATAAAAGGAATGGGAGTATATTATAAATGTGTAGAAAAAGGTCACCAGGCTCGTGATTTCAAGGGAAAGAAAGAGGCTATCAATGATGAATGGTACAATTGTACAGAAATGGGGCATTATGCAAATGAATTTGCTAAGCGTCAGAGAAACTTACCTCAGAAAAGGCCAAGGGATCAAGGACAATCTTATGTTATTACTACAATTGAAGTAGAATAATTAATGTATTGGTGCTTTTGGACTCAAGGATTATATTATGGTTATAAGAACAATGTGATATATATATAAGGATTGTACTGCAGTACATGTTCTTTTCATTAAGGTTTTAATATGATGAAGGTAATCATATTTTTAGTATGTTACAATAAGAGAAACTTTACTTGTTTGGGGAATCTGATAAATTTATTTTGGAATTAAGAGACCTTTTAGAGAAAGTCTGTACAGAGTTATTTTGGATAACTATAAAGGTTGGGATGGTTTATGTTGAACTTTGAATAGTATTGTTTAATGTTAAAACATTTCAGAAGATTACTTTTGGAATATTATAATACTATATTTTTTGGAAAAGGACAACCTGTAGGGTGGGGCATAACCCGTCGCGTTGGACAAAGCTACAGGAATCGAACCCACAACCATAGTGTGACATGCCTTTATTACCTACCACAAGCCTACAAGTAGTCCCTGGTTATTACAAAAAGTTTTCCAAATCTAAATGGTATGTGTTAATATTTGGAAACTTATATAATTATGATAAATAGAATATTTTCGAGTTCTATTTCCTTTTAGAGTGAAAGATGTGTTTGTGGTAAAACTTTATTAAAGAATGAAAGTCTATATGACCAGTATGTATATTCCCTTATGTTCTTAGTAAGTCTCCTAAATAAATTCCTCAACTTTATAAAAGGTAACTTAAAAAAACATTGCCGGTTAACTTTTCCAACTGGGGATTCAATAACCGTTTAACCAATCACAAGTTTGTGATTTTCATATGGTTAACTTTCTCCTAATCCTGTTTTCTAAAAATCTCCATAAAACCTTGATGGTTTTTTTTCTTCAATATCCATATTTTCATAGAATCCTAGTATGGGCTATCTTGGGTGACCTTTGTACTTATCTTTCTTTCTTTTAAAGTTATATTTTTATTAACCTTATTTCCGATGTGGGTTTTCCACAATAGTATTTTCTATTTTCATCCTTTTATTTTCAAAGAAAAATTTCAAATTGAGAGGACGCAATTTATTGAAGGAGGGGAGAATGTAACACCTCGAGCTTCCACGATACACTTCTCTTTCAATAATGCAATAGCTTGCATTGTACGTAAGTTTGAGATTCTAACACACCGCGACCAATCAAAGTTGCAGTTATGAATAATAATACCCAATTTTTGAAATTATATATATTTTATATTTCAAAATGGACTTCGTTATTTTATTCAGAATATCAAAATTATCCTACGTTGATTTTTTTTTTAATTTTCTGAGAACTTCCAATTTTTTACGAATAGTGAAAAATACTTAAAAAAACTTTTTTATTAAAAATAATTTATACTGATAAATTATACTATTGAGTGGTTTTAAAGTGTAATTAGATTATATTTTTACCATTTTATCCAATGGTGTTCATTAGAATTAATTTCACTTTGAAATTGGACATAAACAATTGTCAATTTTTTGATATATACTATTTCTTAAAAACACGCTATTTTTTCGACAGTGGGAATTAATTATAAAATTAATTAATGCAACTTATATGTTTGAAATTTTTTAAAATAGACATAATTTTTGAATTCAGAATATCAATTATAGCTTTGGGTGAAATTTTGGCATTGTTCTGAAAAACATCATTTTTTGATGAATAGTGAAACCACTAAGTGGTAGTTAAAAAACTGATTTTTCGTTTAAAGGAAACATTACCACTTCTGTGATTTGATTTTCAAAAATCCAACATACATGGTTGTCATTAGCAAGTAAAATGTGTTTCAATGGGATTAAAATAATTTTTTGGTGAATAGTAACTTTTAAGTTTAATTAATAGCGATTAAAGGTAATTAGTGAAATTTAAGGTAAAAATGATATTATAAAAATATGAAAATACCTTTAAACTTGTCCTACCCCAATTGGATGTGTCATGGCCGACCATGAAAATCCATGGGTCAACTTGGGGACCCCATGGAGCCACTTTGGTAGGAAAATGACATTAAAGACTATTTATTTAATGTCAAAATAAAAATTTCACAAACATGAGTTGTTTTACTTAAAAAAATTTTAAATTGGGTTATACAAGTCATATTTTTTACTATAAATATTTATTAGAAATCTAAAAATATTTACTACATCATGATAATTTTTTTATAATTTTTAGACATTATATAAATTAAATTATTTATGACAGCATGATGATGGAGCGATTACCTCATTAATTAACGATTTTAAAAAATGGAAGGATAATGTAAAATATAAGAATTACACTTGTACAACGCGTATTGGATGAGTATATTTCGAACCCTTATCACCTTAGCCTCTAAATATATAAGTTTGGGACCTTTAAAATTTGAAACTCATTATATAATAAAGTAACATTACATGACTTTCCAAGAGTGCCCCTCCTCTCCTCTTATAAAAGGCCCCCACCACTACCACCTTATTCACACCATCAAAGACTTTTGGCTCGGCCAAACTCTACCCAAATACCCTCTAAACATCCTTATATTACTCCTAGAAGCCCCACTTTGGGTAGAATTCTTCCCAAGGAAGCCTTTGGATCAAACCAAAAAGAGTTACCCAATTTTATAGGTAGTGTTTTCTCTAGTGTTCTTATGTTTTATTTTGCTTCTCCAACCCCCTAAACTCTTTTTATTACTTTATTTTATAACAAAACCAGTATCTAAAAAATACTAGGATGTTTTTATGATAAGAATTTGATTTACACTTACACACACCTTCGTGTAATGGTTAATGAACATATTGTTTCTATGGGTGGAGAATTACTGCCTCACGATATGATGATTGTTCAAACTTGTTTTAACACCTCTCATGGTGGCCATTATGATGAAAATATTTTTTATATATGATATATATTATGTTTATGTTTTCTTTATGCTTCTGTATTTTTCATTTATGGCACTCCTTTATGATTTCCATTATGGGTAATAGCGATAATTTCATTTTAGGAAGCACAGACTACCGCCAACTCAAAGTGATTTGAATTGTTAATGCCATAAGTGGGATGTATAAAGGATGGAGTAAATGGTATTATATATTATATTATACTGGAATTATAGTATAACTTTATATAATAATAATTTAATTCCACTAAATTCGAAATAGAAATGAATGTAGCGTTCATGCGTACGTACGGCTTACTGTCTCCATGAATGGTGCATTTCATTTCTTACCTCTAAATGTTACGTAATATTATGAATGAATGTATATACTGGATATATATTATATATATGATATCTAAATCATGAATATAATTCTGGATATAATGGATATTTCACCACATGAACAACTTGTAATTATAAGAAGTTTATTTTTGACTCAAGTACCAAAGATCGACAAAATGACAGTTATTAACTTAAATAATTACACAATGTTCATAACATGGTAATAAGTGATATAAAAGAAATAATGAACATGAAAAAAATTCTTAATAAAATAGAAATTAACTCTAGTTTATTATTCCGGAGGTTAAAGAACGATCGAGTCAAGTCGGACACGAGGTAAGGGAATTTCTTAACCCAATTTTTATTCTTTGGGTTAATCTCCTACTTTCAAATTATGTCAAGATATTACTATGTCCTATCTTGTATTTATACTTTATTTATGTTTAAATATAGTTAATACACGTAATAGATCTATTTTATTTTAAAAAATGATTTTTTTAAGGACTTCGTCTCAATCTCCTTTCATTGTGGCATATTTGGTTTTATACACAACTTTCATTTATACGGTGTATAAACCCCTTGGAATTTTACTTTTATTCAAAAGGAATCTTTTTATACGAAGAATTTTTACTAAACAACAAAAGGAATGTTTTTTTCTTACGTATGCGGCGACAACAACTTCTCTACCACCGTGACTGTTATTTGAGTTTTGGCTTCCTCTATAAGCCATAACTTTTTTTACAATAAAAATAAATACCATGTTTTACTTATCTTTTATTTTGGTATTGAAAATGGTTTTGATAAAGTTTTTATTATATCAATGTTTTGTATTGATATCTTGTGATTGAATTGTGGAAATCTTATGTTTCCTTTATGCATGTTTTATGTGATACAATTATGTTATGGTTTATGATATGTTTAAGCCTGTTCATATGAGGAATGCATTGGACTTAATAAGTGACGGGTGGAGCCCGCTATTGCTCCTCGATGCAACGACAGGTCTAATGAGACAAACTAGTTTCTTGGCACGAGGCCTTGAAAAAATCTTATTTGTGGTCTCGGCACGAGGCCTTGGCTACGTGGTTATGATAGTCCGACATTATGGATTCCATCATTATGAAAGTGGTTAATGATATTGCATGTGATTGTTCGACTAGTAGAATATCCATGTGAATAAGTAAATGGAATTATTTAATTTTATTTTTTCCATATTATTCTCAAGTTCAAGTTTAAAAAGGCTTTTGTTTTAGTTATAAATTTCTTTAAATGTTAATGTTTATTAATGAAAGCTTCTGCAATATTGTTATCCTTACTAAGCATCTGAACTCACCCCTTTCAATGTTTTAATATTTTTCAGGATGTGAAGAAGTATTTTATGAATGACCTGCAGGGATAGTCATAAGAGGATATGAGTGTGGAAAATGGAGACTTTGTTATTGTAGATTTTCACTTTATGTTGTAATGTATCATTTATGAATGTATCTAGTGTTTCCAAGGATATTAAACTAATTGATCTTTCGAGACTTGATCTTTTGTCATCATGCCAATGTTACGCAATAATGCACCAACTCCGGGTAACTGGGGTCGGGGTGTTACAGTTGGTATCAGAGGTAGTTTAGTACTAACCTTGGAAGCTGGATTTAGATAAACCCTGATTTGAGCACATAGCCCGAAGATAGACTTTGAGGCTTAGTATAGAAGAACTTCCTAGAATTTTGGTATTATAGAGATTTTGTGAGTTTTCCGAGCAATACATCCCTGTCTGGATACGATCAGGTAGAGGCGGCTCTGGAAGAGATGTACCTAGGGTTAAAACCCGACAACACCACTTTGAGCTAGACTCGAACGGGAACTGGTGCACGACAATGGTCATTGATGCACTATTGGTTATGACACTCCCGGGGGATATGCTTAGGATAATTCTCATTTTCTTTACAAACCACTATGAAGGGTTATGAGTATATACTTCCTCAAAGAAAACATTTTTATGATTATGGATTATATCCATAAAAAGTTCAATTTATGTTAAGTATTTTACAAGTATGGAATTATATATTTTGATTCATAAACTAATCTAGTTTATGCCATCGTTTAGAAATGGCGCCTAGTGGAAGGAATGGAAACTGTATCAATACACGCACACCGTGTAGGGATTTCCCTCCTGCTCAAGATAATTATTTTGGATCTGGAGATACGACTGGTGCTGATCAACTTATTACCATACTGGGACAACTCACTCAGGTTATGAATAATAACCTTACTCGTATAGAGCACCCTGATCCGCAACGTGGAGGGTCAATGTTAGACCACTTCATGAGGAAACAACCACCAACATTTAATGGGGGTAAAAATACATTAGTAGCTGAGGAATGGATAAACTCCTTAGAGAAAATATTCCACGCCTTGGGGAGTAGCAAAAGGGAGAAGGTTTCCATGGCAGTCTACCGCCTCACAGCAGATTCCGATCAATGGTGGTGGCTGATTCAAAATACAAAGGAAGATGAAGAAGGATTATGTTTGGAATGGAGAGAGTTCAAAGATCCTTTCTTAGAAAAATACTTTCCTCATGACCATCGAGCAGATATGGAAAGGAAATTTCTGAGTCTGAGACAAAAGGAGGATGAGAATGTCATAAAGTATGAGGCCAACTTTACATGGTTAGCAAGGTTTGCTACAGATTATATACGTAACCCAAAAAGTAAGATTGATCGTTTCTTTGATGTGTTAAAACCATTTCTCCATCGAGCTTTAGTATCACAATCCTTCTCATCGTACGAAGATATTGTCTCGTGTGCTATCAAGAAAGAAAAGGAATTCTCTAAGTCTTATGACAACAAAGTAAAGTAAGAGAAGAAGAGAATGGTGGAACAAGAGACGGATAATGGGAAAAAAGGAAAGAAGGATTTTCCATTATGTGATAATTGGGGGAAGAATCACCCCGATGCTTGCCAAAAAGGAATGGGAGTTTGTTATAAATGTGGAAAAAAAGGTCACCAGGCTCGTGATTGAAAGGGAAAGAAAGAGGCTATCAATGTTGAATGCTACAATTGTAGGGAAATGGGGAATTATGCAAATCAATGTCCTAAGCGTCAGGGAATCATACCTCAGAAAAAGCCAAGGGATCAAGGAAAATCTTATGTTGTTACTACAATTGAAGTAGAATAATTAATGTTTTGGTGCTTTTGGACTCAAGGATTATATTCTGGTTATAAGAATAATGTGACATATATATAAGTATTGTACTGCAGTACTTGTTCTTTTCATTACGGTTTTAATATGATGAAGGTAATCATATTTTTAGTATGTGACAATAAGAGAAACATTACTTTGTTTGGGGAATCTGATAAATTGATTTTGGAATTAAGAGACCTTTTAGAGAAAGTCTGGACAGAGGTATTTTGGATAAATATAAAGGTTGGGATGGATTAAGTTGAACTGTGAATAGTATTTTTTATGGTTAAAACATTTTTGAAGATTATTTTTGGAATATTATAATACTATATTTTTAGGAAAAGGAAAACCTGCAGGGTGGGGCATAACCCATCGCGTCGGACAAAGCTGTAGGAATCGAACCCAGAACCATAGTGCGACAAGCCTTTATTACCTACCACTAGCCTACCGGAAGTCCCTGGTTATTACAAAAAGTTTTCCTAATCTAAATGGTATGTGTTAATATTTGTAACCTTATACAATTATGATAAATAGAATATTTTCGAGTTCTATTTCCTTTTAGAGTGAAAGATGGGTTTGTGGTAAAAATTTATTAAAGAATGAAAGTCTAAATGACTAGTATGTGTATTCCCTTACGTTCTTAGTAAATCTCCTAAATAAATTCCTCAAATTTATAAAAGGTAACTTAAAACAAAAAAGTTCCCGGTTAACGTTTCTAACTGTGGATTCAATGACCGTTTAACCAATCACAAGTTTGTGATTTTCTTATGGTTAACTTTTTCCTAATCCATCTTTCTACAACTCTCCATCAAACCTTGATGGTTTTTTTCTTCCATATCCATATTTTCATAGAATCCTAGTATGGGCTATCTCGGGTAACCTTTGTACTTATCTTTCTTTCTTTTAAAGTTATATTGTTATTAACCTTATTTCCGATGTGGGTTTCCCACAAAGGTATTTTCTATTTTAAACCTTTTATTTTCAAAGAAAATTTTCAAATTGAGGGGACGCAATTTATTGAAGGAGGGAAAAATGTAACACCCCGAGCTTCCACGATACGCTTCTCTTTTAATAATGCAATAGCCTGTATTGTACCCAAGTTCGAGATTCTAACACACCGCGACCAATCAAAGTAGTAGTTATGAATAGTAATACCCACTTTTTGAAATTATATATATTTTATATTTCAAAATGGACTTCATTTTTTTTATTCGGAATATCATATTTATCTTAAGTTGTTTTTTTGTAATTTTCTGAGAACTTCCAATTTTTTATGAATAATGAAAAATACTTAAAATCAACTTTTTTATTCAAAATAACTTATAGTGATAAATTATACTATTGAGTGGTTTCAAAGTGTAATTAGAATATATTTTTACCATTTTATCCAATGGTGGTCATTATAATTAATTTCACTTTGAAATTGGACATAAACAATTGTCAATATTTGGATATATATTGTTTCATAAAAACACGCTATTTGTTGCGACAACGGGAATTATTTATAAAAATAATTAATACAACTTATATGTTTGAAATTTTGTAAAATAGACATCATTTTTGAATTCAGAATATCAATTATAGATTAGGGTGAAATTTTGGCATTGTTATGAAAAACTTCAATTTTTGATGAATAGTGAAACCACTAAGTGGTAGTTAAAAAACTGATTTTTCGTTTAAATGAAAAATTACCAATTCTGTGATTTGACTTTCAAAAATCCGACATACATGGCTTTCATTAGGAAGTAAAATGTGGTTCAATGGGATTAACATAATTTTTTGGTGAATAGTAATTTTTACATTTAATTAATCGCGATAAAAGTTAATTAGTGAAATTTAAGGTAAAATGATATTATAAAAATATGAAAATACCTTTACACTTGTCCTACACCTATTGGATGTGTCATGGCCGACCAAGACAATCCACGGGTCAACTTGGGGACCCCATGGAGCCACATTGTTTGGAAAATGACATTAAAAACTATTTATTTAATGTTAAAATAAAAATTTCACAAACATGAGTTGTTTTACTTAACCAATTTTTAAATGGGGATATACAAGTCATATTTTTGACTATAAATATTCATTATAAAGATAACAAGATTTAATACATCATGATAATTGTTTTATAATTTTTAGACATTAAATAAATTAAATTATTTATGACACCATGATGATGCAGCGATTACCTCATTAATTAACAATTTTAATAAAATGGAAGGATAATGTAAACTCTAAGAATTACACTTTTCCAAAGCCTATTGTATAAGTAACTTTAGAACCCTTATCACCTTAGCCTCGAAATATATAAGTTTGGGACCATTAAAATCCGAAACTCATTATATAATAAAGTAACATTTCATGACCTTCCAAGAGTGCCCCTCCTCTCCTCTTATAAAAGGCCCCCACCACTACCACCTCATTCACACCATCAAAGCCTTTTGTCTCGGCCAAAATCTGCCCAAATTACCCTCTCAACATCCATCTATTACTCCTAGAAGCCTCACTTTGGGCAGAATTCTTCCAAAGGAATCCTTTGGATCAAATCAAAAAGAGTTACCCAATTTTAAAGGTAGTGTCTTCTCTTGTGTTCTTATGTTTTATTTTGCTTATCCAACCCCCTAAAATATTTTTTTTACTTTATTTAATAACAAAACCAGTATCTATAATATAGTAGGATTTTTTTATGATAAGGATTTGATTTACACTTACACACACCTTCGTCTAATGGTTAAAGAACATATTGTTTCTGTGGGTGGAGAATTACTGCCTCACGAAACGATGATTGTTCAAACTTCTTTTAACACCTCTCATAGTGACCATTATGATGACACTATTTTTTATATATGATATATATTATTTTTATGTTTTCATTATGCTTCTGTATTTTTCATTTATGTCACACCTTTATGATTTCCATTATGGGTAAACGTGATAATTTCATTTTAGGAAGCGCGGATTACCGCCCCCTCAAAGTGATTTGAATCATTAATGCCATATGTGGGGTGTATAAAGGATGGAGTAAATGGTATTATACATTATATTATACTGGAATTATAGTATAACTTTATATAATTATAATTCCATTCCATTAAATACGAAATAGAAATGAAAGTAGCGTTCATGCGTACGTACGACTTACCGTCTCCATGAACGGTGCATTTCATTTCTTACCTCTAAATGTTACTTAATTTTATGAATGAATGTATATACTGGATATATATGATATATATGATATCTAAATCATGAATATAATTCTGGATATAATGGATATTTCACCACATGAACAACTTGTAATTATAAGAAGTTTATTTTTGACTCAAGTACCAATGATCGACAAAATGACAGTTATTAACTTAAATAATTACAAAATGTTCATAACATGGTTATAAGTGACATAAAAGAAATAATGAACATGAAAATATTCTTAATAAAATAGAAATTAACTCTAGTTTATTATTCAGGAGGTTAAAGAACGATCGAGTCAAGTCGGACACGAGGTAAGAGAATTTCTTAACCAAATTTCCATTCTTTGGGTTAATCTCCTACTTTCAAATTATGTCATGATATTATTATGTCCTATCTTGTATTTATACTTTATTTATGTGTAAATAAAGTTAATACATATAATAGATCTATTTTATTTTAAAAAATGATGTTTGTAAGGACTTCATCTCAATCTCCTTTCATTGAGGCATATTTGGTTTTATACACAACTTTCATTTATACGGTGTATAAACCCCTTTGATCATTACTTTTATTCAAAAGAAATATTTTTATACGAAGAGTTTTTACTAAATGACAAAAGGAATGTTTTTTTCTTACATATGCGGCGACAATGACTTCTCCACCGCCGTGACTATTATTTGAGTTTCGGCTTCCTCTATAAGCCATATCTTTTTTTGAAAGAAAAATAAATACCATGTTTTACTTTTCTTTTATTTTGGTATTGAAAATGGTTTTGATAATGTTTTTATTATATCAATGTGTTGTATTGATATCTTGTGATTGAAGTGTTGAAATCTTATGTTTCCTTTATGCATGTTTTATGTGATACAATTATGTTATGGTTTAGGATATGTTTAAACCTGTTCATATGAGGAATGAATTGGACATAACAATTGATGGGTGGAGACCGCTATAGCTCCTCAATTCATCGACATGTCTCATGAGACAAACTAGTGTCTTGGCACGAGGCCTTGAAAAAATCTTATTTTTGGTCTTGGCATGAGGCCTTGGATACGTGGTTATGATAGTCTGGCATTATGCATTCCATCATTATGAAAGTGGTTATTTATATTGCATGTGATTATTTGACTAGTAGAATATCCATGTGAAGAAGTAAATGGCATTATTTAATTTTATTTTTTCCATATTATGCTAAAGTTCAAGTTTAAAAAGGCTTTTTTTAGTTATTAATTGCCTTAAATGTTAATTTTTATTTATGAGAGCTTCTGCAATATTGTTATCCTTACAGAGAATCTATGCTCACCCCTTTCAATGTTTTAATATTTTCCAGAATGTGAAGAAGTATTTTATGAATGACCTGGAGGGATAGTCAGAAGAGGATATGAGTGTGGACTGTGGAGACATTGTTATTATAGATTTTTACTTTATGATGTAATGTAACATTTATGAATGTATGTAGTGTTTCCAAGGCTACTAAACAAATCGGTCTTTCGAGACTTGATCTTTTTTTATCATGACAATGTTACGCAATAACGCACCGACTCCGGGTAACTGGGGTCGGGGCATTACATTTGGAATGCGCCCGAGCATTCAAAAACACATAAAAACATGATTTCAAGGCATCTGATTAGTTGACTTGACATTCAGTATCATATCTTCCCATGGTCCAGGCGACAGTTGATGAGCACAATGCTGCCCCAATGCTCAAGAACTGTGGTCCCAATCCAGTATTCGAATAGAGTACCCACAGAGATTAATGGACTCATTATTGACCCTTTCTAAAGGGTTAGATATTTTAGAACCATTCCAAATGGGTAAGATCAATTTGATCCTAACCCTTTATAATGGGATAGATCCTTTAGAAGATGACACTAAAGGGCCAGATCGTTAAAATCCTCTGGACTTGGCTTCCTCCCCATAAACCCATGTTCCCTAAAAACTAAACTATGAGAGAACCTACATTTCATTTAGTGGTGAATACTAGTAAAATCCCTATACTAATCACACTATATAGTACATCAATCTGACATCGGGTTCATCAATCCATGAGTAGTGCCACTTTTATAGACAACTAACGACCACCATCCCCTTTCTTCTATTCATGGAACCTCTGACTAGCATCTCCTAGATGGATTGCTGTCAAAATACCATCACCTACTCTATATATATATAGTAAAATATGATTCTTTATATGTGGTATTATAGATATAAATTCTTATTTATGTGCTAGAATAAGGACCACTATTCCAGCCTTCCTAACTACCAAGTGGTTGTTTCCACTGGTGGGACAAAAGCACAGACCCCTGGGGGATAATGGGGGTGTGAGGATTGGAACTATATTACACTCTACTGGAAAAAATATACTACATTCATATGGACCCCACAATGTGTAAATAGGGATGAATGGGCGGGGATTTACATATGTGGATAATGAGTCGAATGAGATCCTTCTGTGACACCTCAATCGAAGTGTATACAACTGGGTCTAATCGGGACACCTCAATCCAATGGTGGAATAGTTTATTCTTTTTCACCACCATAGTGAGATGAATATATGGGGTGTATGAGACCGATATGGAGTAATAGTTCACAAAAGGCATGGAAGATACATGGAAAACATTTTTGGCATTCAGCATATTAGTAGGATGAGTTCTATTCAATACTCTTAAAATAGTGAGAAAAACCATTTGAATGTCTTGTACTTATATATATTGATCATTGACCACTATTTCTATATAGTCTATAAATGGCCTACTCCCTATAATATACCATTCACTAATGCTACAACACTTTCTTTTTTCCACCTTCATATCCTCTTTCTATATATCTTTGTTGTCCACTCGATTTGTCCACCTTGAACACCACCAGCTGATGATCCCCCACAAAAAATCCATCCATTCCATCACCACCCAAGAATATATGGATGTTGGAAGGTGGTGAATGTTGTTCTTCCAGTTTGATCATTAGTTCTTGACCCACATGATAGGTTGTGAGGGCATCATTCATACACCCTCAAAGACGACATTCCACACATATCTCATGGTGTTGGTCTCCTAGAGATAAAAATAAACCCCATGTCAATGCTTTTAAGCTCATGGGTCACTAAATTTGGCATTATAATGGTACTCTTTCATCTTGACCGACTGAAACCCACCCAATACCCCTTCCCTAAATGAAAATACATATATAATCTTGCATATATCCAGGTTTTTTATTCAAATTGATAAAAAACTACCAATGATCAAACTCACATAAAAAAATAACCAATGAGGTACCTATTCTTCTTTTTCTACATCTATCAATGACACCTATAATCGAGAAGGGTGACTCAATAATGCTACCATATGAATTGCCTATGCTAGAATAGGAACACTAACAACATTGATATCTCCCACACAACTATATATCTTTTTTATTGGATGGTCGTTTCGTAAGGTGTACTAGTGGGTTAACATATGCATATCAATTAGAATAGATTGAATAGTGTTGATATTTTGAATTGGGGATTGTTAATTTTGGGAAGTGCATTCCCCAAATATCCCTCATCAATAGTGTTCTTAGGGCCTACTTGTTAAGAAATATATTCCATATTTATAGGCTACTCAAAGATTGAATACACGGTGAAACATTCTATAATATTAAATATTAGCATTGGGGGAGTCCTTGTAGCAGTTGGCATAAGCGGCATAACCTATCCAAAATGACGAAGGATACACAATGCTATCAATTTCCATATGAATGTAGGAGCACCTAAAATGATATTGTTGGAATAGATGGAAAATACCATTGTACA
Organism: Viscum album; assembly: GCA_963277665.1. Lineage (NCBI taxonomy): Eukaryota > Viridiplantae > Streptophyta > Magnoliopsida > Santalales > Viscaceae > Viscum > Viscum album. The sequence continues at coordinate 629,440,867 of OY728138.1, read as the reverse complement.
TGAACCGTGGATGAAAATATGTGGGACTACCTAGGAGCTTAGTGAAGAAAGGAAATAAAATCAAACAGTGAAGTACAAATGGTCTGATAGGCTAGGCATCATCATTCATTGGACTGAGTGAGTGGTGAAGTTGTTGTCCCTAACTAAATAAAAATTCCACCGATAGTGTATGAGCAGGTTTGATGTTAGGAACTGGAACATCATCCATTGACCAACACTAAAATAGAGTAAACAACGAGATCTCTTGCTACACCATGAGAAGAATAGTTGATCCATGAAGCACCTCATTTGACGAACCAATAGAGAAAACAATATGTAGACCATAGAACAGGGAGAAATTTGAAAAATGGTTTGGAGACCATCAGTTAATTTTAAATGAAAAGGTGGGAAATATAGTATGACTATATACTGGTTTTTTATTAATGATTTGAACTCTTAATGATTCTAGTAACGGGTCAACCTTGTTCAGACAAGACATGGCTAGCTCCAAAGTGAACAAATGCTCACTTCAACTACCAAATATTTTGAATGGTAATTACCTAGTCTATGGAAGAAAAGGGTATCATCAAGACAATATAGTCATTGGAAACTGTGACCCTGTAATAGATATTGGTGGAAATGAGAAAACTCATGTGTCTGGACGGAAAAAAGACTTGGAACGTAGTTTAGAAATTGGGATACAGCAGAGAGGATGGAGTGATGAGTGTTTTTTGTTGTTCTGGTGTCACCATTCCAATGAAATAATGGACTACTAGAACATTACTATCGTCTCATGTCAAATTAGGGTGTGTAGTCATATGTTTCCCAGTCAACTATTGGGATCAAGCCAAACATAGAAGCTAGGTCTTCGATTCTACTAATCAACTGAAACAATAAAAACATCCCAACATACGATCATGTGACTGCTTGTTCCAATGCCACTATATTATCTACGATGGTATTTGAATGGCCAACACCGATACTCAATTGATTTGAATGTGCACTATATTGAAATAAAGGAGTATTGATTTTTTCAGGTACGCTTTAAATAAAGTCAATGGTAGCTACACCAATGGGATCAAACCTACCTTTAGTACAATAATATCGAGAAGAAAACATCTTATAAACAAGACACATGGTTTCGTTCTCTCTTTCAAAATCTCCACTATGAATAAGAACACTAGTGGTTGGTTACCATAAAATTATTGTATATGAAAAGTACCATTTCATTTTGAGACATTATTTTTACGTTTCCACATTTTTATATTATTTTGGGACTTGTTCTTCAAGCCTTATTTTCTTGTAGGCAATCATTTGTCACATAGATGACATAATGGAGCTTAAACAGTGCTAAAAAATTCTTTATCCTACTTCATCTCATGCGAATATATCATTCATGGTTCATAATGATAAGTATGTCTCTTGAACCTATGATGTGAGCCTCTCTCATATAGTTTAAGGTCTTTCATCATGGGATATGGTTCATCCTCATGTTCATGAGTGGTTGGTCTTTCTTATTTTAATAATAAGTCATCTCAATCTTCCCTCCCAACCAATGGTTCTATTGGCTCCAGGAATATGAGTTCTATGTGAATCAAGGGGAATTATATAATGTAGAGTACTTTGGATGATGAAATATGTTTCAAAGGATTATAATTGGAGGATTCAAATAATCTGAGCATTGACAACAGACTCTTTTCAATCTTTATTTGTTCTTTCCCCCATATTGTTCTTCGACCCATTGGTCATCTTTTTTTCCCTTCTTATCAGACATAGAGAGATTATATAGTCTATCTATACATTCTATGTATATATGATATTTCTGACTCACATCTTCTTCTTTCATCAATGTTCCTTAGGCTATTCAGGTTCTCTTCTACCTATAATTTAAGAACTGTCTCTTTGAATTATTTGGCTTCCTATAGAGGTCAGAATTTTTTTTAATATAATATTTATGTATAAATATAGGTAGTATAATCTTTTGGTATCCAATAAGATTTGAATCAGTGCTATTCTAATATACCATATAGTTTTGATAAAATTTCATTCTCTTTGTTATACTCCCTTGATTGTTCTAGGGGTTTGATACTGAACCAATTTTCTATGGGCATATCCGATCATTAATTCCTCAATAGAAAATCAATCCTTCCTTTTCTCTAACTAATTTATCATCCTCGACTCTTTTATTTCTTTTTAATCTACTCTAATAGTCTATCTTTATCATTAAGTTCAAGGATCCATGTATCTCTAATCAGAAAAAATAGGTCCAAGCTAGTATGTGGATAGGAGAAACCAAAGATTGGAATGGATATAACAAACTTAGAGATGTTGTCATCGCCTACTATATATATTATTCTGATAAATCAAAGGCCTTTGCTTCCTTTCCAAAATAAAATCATGATGGTCGATTGGTTAGAAAATTTCTTCCATGGATAGCGATAAGAAACATGATGATGAAGACAGATTCTTTTATTCCCCTTATATGGTAAATGGGGAAGATCTTCAATAGATTTATAAGAAGGATATATAGTTTCTATCAGTTCTGACACTGTACTAGAATAATAAAAGTAGTGAAGTGACCCTGTCCAGCATCTTGAACTAAAAAATGATGGTATGAATATATTCAAAATAGATATAATGGAAGATCCAACAATTATTATAATGATAAAGAATCCACCCTTAAGACCTTATGATTTTAGTTGAGGTTATTTGAACGACATAAATGATTGAAGGATACAGAATCTTGATAGAAAATTAGGAATTATGTGAGATCTTAGTTTTTGTAAAGTTCTTAAAAATACTCCACTTTAGTTTTGGATGAATACTAATGTGAATCCTTAGTATTGAACCTAATGGGGCATGTTTTTCCAGTCCTCACATAAAGGGAGCCCTATGTTGGATGTTTTCATTTCATAGCTAACAACTATAGAATTCCTGAGGCTGGTCGCAGTTTCAATTCTCATATTATTGAAACATGGTTGATCTAAGTCTTTCATATCATATTGTATTTCTATGATTCTTCTCAGCAACCAATGTTTTAATACGTTTTTAATCATAGAAGGTTCTACTACTAAATCACAACATTCAGATGATTCTATCGCTCATACCACCCCTGTAGAAAGTTTTATTGAAGATATGAAAAAGTTTCATGAATATAGGACTAAAAATATGAATAAAATTCCATATCTTGTGAATGAGAAGCATAACAATTATTTAAATATATTTTTGAAAACACAAAAATTAAGAAAGAGACGAGCTAACCTATGAAGTAGTGGAATTTAAAAGGATGTATGCCCACCCAAGACAACAAACTGTGTAAGGATGGCTATATGAGAAAGGGGAAAACTGCATGGACATGGCTCATTTTGGATATATAATCCAGAAATTTACCCATAATACAATTATCATGAGGATAAAATACATTCATGATAGAGACTTGGGAACCTCTAGAACTGATGTTATAAACTGAAATATAGAATCTATATAACAATTTGAATATTAATAGACAACTATATATATGATACTAATAGCGATAAGATACAATTAAAGGCTAAAATTAGATATATATCCCTAACCCTTTAAAATTGGTCAATTAATTTAGAATGTTACCCTTTTTAAAGGGTAATATCTTTTAGAACCTTACCCTTTAGAAAGGGTAATAACATTTATAAGATTACCATTTATAAAAGGAATGATATTTTATAACATTACCCTTTAAAAATGGTAAGAATGTTTATAAAATTATCATTTTTAAAGGGAATGATATTTTATAACTGTACCCTTTTGAAAGGGTATGATCTTTTATAACCATATATAGTGAATCAAATCTTTTACTTTACCATGTTATTATTTATATAATGAACTCTATTAGGGGTGATATATCTATAACATAAGCCATTCATTTATACCAGATCTGGCTGGATTCATTTACGAAGGAAATAAAGTCCCATAGATTGGGATTTTCATTGAATGAATGGAATAATTTATAATTTCAATCATGAAAGAGAAGAACTGTTAAGGTTGAGTACATATAATTAGGCTAAGAGAACCTGTTGAATTTTTCAATGGTAGGGTGATAATTCTAGTCAATGATGGGTGGAATAGGCCTCTAGATGATGATGTTTTTGTCGTAAAACCCTTCTATTGATTAACTTTATTCAGTTTGTTCATCTTATCTATTTTAATTTAATTGAATGAGTGTTTAAGAATTTCTGTGGTAGAGAAATCATGGATCAATGGGATAGAATCTGCACAAATCCCCAGACCCGGTGATCGATATCCTTTAATGGATTATTTTTTTAAGATTTTTCAATATGGTTTTAATTATTTCACATGTATAGGATGTGTCAAAAAAATAATCATGGAAATTCTACTCAGGTTGCCTCATTGGGATGTGTACATGAATATGTGGTTCAGTATATGGTGGTAAATATTCTACCAATGAGTCTTTGGAGTGACCGAAAAAATTACAATTGAGAAATTAAAATTTTTACAATATATATCAGCACCACATATCATGATATGATCTTCCAAGATTAATGTAATATTATCTGATGTCAATAAATTCATTCGTTGTTACTAGTGAGACACAATTGTTCATAATCGAAGATCTTCTCAGATTCATGCTTACTCTCAAATCCTAACTCCTATTTCGATCATGGAACCCATAATTTTCTAATTTATCTAGACTTTCATGAATTGAGAAACATGAGAGATAGAGATCTGTGAAAAATAAACTACTTCTATCAGATTACAGATGTACGACAAGAAGATTAGAATGTGTATCAAAAAAATATAAAGAAAAAAATTCTCTTTGGACTCTCGATAAGTTTAGGATGAGGTAGAAGGAAGTTAAAGAGGCTTCACATAGGTGATTGGGACCCATAATGTTTATGTATGGATTACAGAAATAAATGAACAATGTAATCATTGGAAGTCACATTTTTTGTACCATAGGTTTTATGTACCGACTGGGGAATACACGACTGAAGAGCTTAGTAATTTTTTAGTGACTAGTACATATATATTCCCCATAATGAACATAAATCTGAAATATTTCCTGATCTTCTTCTAGTATATAATCCAGTGCCTAGGGCTGATGTTTACAGTGATATCTTCTACTTGTAAATAAATGTGCTATTAGCTATGAAAGAGATGTGGGACTAGTACAAATATATGGTGACAGTAAGAATGATAAGAGGTACCTGAAACCAGTGATTAGGAAAACTCAGTTTTATTCCCCTATACTATCAATGTAAAATATAAAATTGTCCTGGTATAAATATATATTGCAAGAACTTGTACGTCAAGTAGATGTTCTATGATGAACCACTTATTACTAGATGAAAACTAATGGATGATGAAACACTCTGAGAATTGGAGGTATAGTTCATTGTGGATAGAGCATGGGAAAGATTTTTTCAGGTCACTTTTCCACCACATTGAGTCTGCATAGGCATAAGAGGTGGATCGAATGATATGGATGGGCAGTCGTGTCGTACATTAAAAGGTCTACGGTACTGTCAACCCGATTTGAAAGGGTTGGTTCTTAAACTTGAGGGAGTTGGAAGCTAGTTGGGAATAATATGTGGGAAAGAACCCAATGGGACTAAAACATTTCTTTGAGCTTGGTTGTTCCACAAGATATACTCTACTCTAATAGTGTGTGAATAGATTCAATGTTTCAAACAAGACTATATTGTTTAAGTAACTATTGAGTAGAATATCACGATCATAATGAATTAAAAACCATGACACTCACCAATTTTCATTGTGTAGTCAACAAAATAGGTACAATTATATATAGAAGAAAATTTTTAACATATCAAATTTTTTTTTTCTAGTTTCAAAAGGGATAGTATGAGGTCACGCTAATAGAAACTAGTAGGTGGTGGTAGCAACATGTGAGCAATAAGGGTGACATTAGGTTAAAAAATAGTGGGATTGATCATAGAACTAGTGCAATGTATAGATTGTAGTTTCATCAATCGATATCTGAAAGTGTGGTATGGGGACCCCTCAAGCACAGGTTCTCTATTGGAATTTTAATGTTGTTTTGGTAAGTGTCATAAATAAAAGGTGAAGAGTGGTGGGTTTTATGAAAATATCGCCCAAGTGATCTTCATCATGGTGAGATTGTTTGAGATATTGTTCATTATTAACTGAGTAGGGTTACTGGGGCTATTCAACTCGAGCACCATATCTGTACCACTATGATTTCCTAAAATACTGAGTTTGATATAAACTTTTATGATCACATTTTATCAGTAATAGGTCAAGACATCATTTTTACCATGAAGTGCATACCCAATTGCTAGAATACACTCCAAGAAAAGGAGCATGTGAATTGATACATGTAGTATGGGGGTTGAAATTCCATTTGACTTGTTGGAAACCATAAAACTGTATACTTTTGATACGTAGTGTGAGATGCTACTATAAGTAGTTTAGTTATTTGATATGATGACTGGAATGAAAAACTATACTCTAATATCGAATAAGCTACTCTAACAGTCTCTTCCTAGAGTCAATCCAGTGTGAACTACTTGATAGGTGATATTGGTTTCATTAAAGGACTAGATAATATTATGTGATGATGGAAACATAGCAGGGCTAAATAGATTTGGGTGCCAGGAATTCGTAAAATACTATTGGTAACTATGTGAAGAAGTTGTGTGATCCGATCAAGAAGAGGTGAGTAGAGTGAAACAAACTGGTTTTTGAGTCAAGGACAAAGATTATTTTGATGCTGCACCAGAGGATATCCATTCAAATACAACCTATTTATAAATATCATGAGACCTGAAAAAAGGATCCCAGATGCCTACAATTTTATGCACTGTTGTTCTACATCTGGCATTTAAGATCCAGTCCACATTTTTTTAACATCGGTAGTAATGTTTTATGGAAACACAAAACAATTAGTTCTCCTTATAATACATGTAGTATATCCTAATGTACATGCATCTACTGCATATATTATTAAGAAAATTATCTTTATATAGTAGGGTGATGGTTGGTGTACATAGAGGCTTCATGCTTTGGGGTTATAGGGTGGCTTCATAGTTCCTCCAATTAAACTGGTACTAGTAGAAGGAATTGTATTTGTGGATTAGTAATGAAATGAAAGATATATTGTAGGGAATAGTTGGGGTATCACACAACTCAATATGGAAAACACTACTACCATTATTATATCAACAATATATATAAGTACCTCAGTCCACTGAGCAATGATCGATGCAAACCTAGGAAATGAATGACGAACTTCCCCTATAGCCCTTATAGATGAATGGAAAAGTTAGTTATTTAACCTCCTAAGAACCAACCATCCACCCACAAATTTATAAAGTCACTACATATTTTATAGAGATAATTCCACCTTCTGATGTTGTTTTTGGACCAGTTTCATACAATGTCATTCAAATATTTCTTATCTCGGTTGATTCTGCAAGAGCACTCAATCAAAAGAGCGAATTGACTATGCTATCCATGAATTCATAGTCAATTTGGTCATAGGAAATGAAAAAACTAGCATTAATTATCCATAACATTCATAGATAGAAAAAACATCATTCCCCCTTCTATATATTCTTCTTTATAAACTTTTCTAATATTTTTATTACACTATATTAATAGTGGGATCAAAATTAGTAGGATTAAACAAGATGATTATCGACTTAATATAAGTCATAGACCGTTCACCCTAATCAAAACATCTACAATTCATCCCACAAAAGGGCTTATTTTAATTTGTATTCTTAATAAAATATATTATTTATATATATTTTCGGCCCTTCACTATTAGAGTAGTGTAATTCCTATTATAGTAGAGTAATAAGAACCTTCTATTCTCTTCCTTCTACGCACTATGTGAGAAATAATAAATTGAGGTCCCCTTCTTATTTGTATTGAAATGGGTCTACGTATAATTTGTCATTGTCTGAAACACCACAAAAGGGAATGTTAATAATATATTCATATATAAAATAGATTTGATACCACTACTTACCATTTAGAATGGGTAGGATCTTTTGGAACCTAATACTAAAAGGTAACATCTTTTAGAAAAATTATTCCATTATAGTATTGGGTACATAATAGTGATAAGTAACTGATTGGGACAACATCAACTTGCTAGGGTTTGGGGAATCACTATCACAGTAACTCAAAAAGTCCCCACCACTAAAAGAGACCGAAGAATGTTCATCTAATACTGGTGTGAGATTCACACCCTTCTTTCACATTATTACCACTTTTCACGAGATGAGATAGTTTTGATAGATCTATATTCGTCAGATATCACATTCCAACTTCTATAACATAGACTGTTCATAACCTAAAACAGACAGACAAGAGATTTGAGCCCGTGAATGCATATTATAGCATCGACTCGTTCCATTACTTCCTATAGAACTGGATTGTATATATCGATTGAGTAATCGATGAATCATCAAAAAATATATATATAGTACTACATGATGCAACACTATCTTGGTTTTCTACTATTTTTTCATACATATAGTATCCCTTGTCTTTCTTGCTAATTGGATTGAGATCCAACAATCTAAATGATATGACCCACCCCAATGGTTAAGGAAGATGGAGCTTTTGTTTATTTTCTACTTCAAGATATGAAAATGGAAGCAGACTAGACTATAGTGAACCATATAAGATTGATTCATTTCATATATGTGTTTATTTCATCTGATTACAAGGTTAAAAAAGCCACCCACCCTATTCACCAAAGCCATGTCACTCCATCTGGAATGAAAGGCCACATGTCACTATATCTAGAATATTATTGAGATCCACATTTCAATCACTATATGGATGATAGTCATACTCCAAACTGCACTAGTAAATTTTGAAGCATTCATATCATTCTCTTTCTCCATGCCCATATACTGCCACTTCCATAATCAGGTCATGCCCATGACCTATTCTAGGGATTTTATTTATCACTCACTCCCTGATAGAGTTTTCCATTGGCCGACTATCATATTTCCCTCATCTCTGGTGAATCTTTCTATCAGGATCATCACTTGTTCCAGTTCTTGAGCCCAAGGATTCCTTTTCCGTTAAAATATTTATTTATTCATCGGTCATATGTCCATGCACTTCAGCCGGATGGCCAAAGGATAAGAAGTGTAAAATTCAATGAATGAGGCCAAAAGTTAAGTGAACATAGAGGCCATGGATAATGATATAATAGGATAATATTTAAGTACTCTATCTTAAGAGTAATATCACTTCATGATGAGTTGAATGGGGGTGATCCTCGTATATTTGATTTCTCCTGCCTATCAGTACTATACTCTAATAGGCTTCATATAGATGATTCCATAAAAGGAAATGATCTACATTTTAATCCAGCAACATGATCTTTCAGAGTGAATATCCCTACACGATCGACTCTGTCATTTCAAATTCAACAACTCTAACCAACCCAACAGATGATGCTATAGGTACTAGTGGAATTATATCTCTTAATTTTGGTCAAAATCCAATTACCATATTGAATAAATGGTTTTATATGGGTTTTTTCCTTGACATATTTTCAACATATCATTTCATATTCATGACATAAAAGGATAAGTTGCTTGACTCACTATACGAGGGGGGGATATTGAATGAAAAGAGAACCTCTACCACTATAGTTGTATATACTCTAATATATTATAATATATTTTACTATTTTTGATGATACAATCAAGTTGGATGACAAGAATGATGAATAAAATGCTTATTTTATCATCAACGAGCAGATTAAAGGTGGGAAAAAGGGTGAAAGTATCATAACCATGTAGAAAGTGTAACATCGTTTTGAACTTTTGTATAGAGAGGAATTGTTTCAGTCCGTATAATATAGGTAGTAGAACACAAAAAACAATAATGAGACAAGAAAAACAGCATGAAAACATGGACCTACAAGGTCTAGGATACATCACATATCCTAGGACCTCCAACGTCTAGTCAGATAAGGCATGCCACTCTAGATAAGAAGAGGTCCTCTAAGGCCTGAGATACTTCACATATCCCAATTCCTCCATTGTCTTGTTCTCTAGGGTACTGTAGACTATAATTTAATATAATCTAGATATTAGAGAGTTCCTATGCGGAACATGCATGTTTCATGAAATTGAATATCATGAAACATGAATTGAGACTCACCTGGAAGAGAGCGAAAACCAAGACCAATACTCATATCATATCACTAGAATGATTCCTTCAAATGGGGTCTAATATAGTATAGTACTAACAAGTGTAGTTTCTCAACCCTAGTATAATAGCCCTTCTCAAAGCTCCAAGGGGAAAGCATCCAGATTTTTAATAACCATGAAAATTCAATCAAATGATTGAACAAGAGTATACTATTAGAGTTGAGTACAGAGGTTGAACATGAGTTTCCTTAGAGGAACCAGATGATACTTTTAGAGTATATTAATGACCTCAAGACCAATTATGTGATAATTTTAGAAATATATATTTATCAAGTACAATTGCAACCATCCTGGCTATAACTATCACTATTGTGTTAGTCAAGAGGGCTTCAAAGTCGTCATTTTCACTCTGCTTGCATGGATGAATCATTATTCTCGATCCTAAGGGAAAATATGGATTATTTTCAGAACCTTGTTGGTAGTGTATGAACTACATTAAGAAGATCTCTGACCCCAATTTTGATGGATACCTATATTATATTGACCAGTCAAGTATTTCATTTTCCAAGCCATATTAAGAGAGAAAACATAATAGAAATGTTTAGGTTGAGACCATTATATTTCTAACAATAAAAGTAGTAAGGATTTGGCATTTTATATTGATCATTTATGTAGTAAGGTTATTAATTGGTATTTAGGAAAAGTCAATTCATCTTCTCCACTATTGGAATGGATGTCTTCTCGCGAATAGTGGAGGAGAGATATTCAATGAATGTAATTCTCACCCTTCATATCGAGACTATTAGAAAATTATTTTATTCAATTATCTTCTTGTGTCTTCACATCATCCAATATATGTTTAGATGAATATGGAATTAATTACAATAACTTATATCAATCCAAATCATTTTAGTGGCTCTTATTTTTGTGTTCAATCAATCTAGGATGATCAAAGATCTCTCATACATTTAGTATCAATCTACCTCACATATATTTTATTGGGGCTTTTTTAGGAAGATACCAATGAGGCATCCCAATACTGATATTATATGTAACTTTTAGGAGAAGAGATGAGTTTATTAAACTAATCAGATTACGTCATACCTATCCATTCAAGTCCATGTACTGATTTTGTTCCCCTAAAAGGATAATGTCTCATTATATTAAATATCCTATTCGTCATGAAATATCATTTCAAGTAGAGGGACTTCCCCAGTAAAATAATGGGACCTCTCAATAGAAGTATGAGAAATTGATCTATATCCATAACCACATTATTACAGAAATTGTGGTATAATAAAATATTTCATTCTTGTATTAGTACAATAATGGATTATCTCCCTACATGTGTTAATAAGAGATAGATTAGGTTCACATATTACTCCACTACAAATTGAATAAGAAAGGTTTTTATTCCTCTCTCAACAGGGATAAAAAAAATCATCTGGTGTGATTGGTAGTTGAAAATGGAATAATGAGTATTTCACTTTCTATTTCAAAAAGCCTATACATATCCTCCCAAATTTAAAAATTTGTCTCAAGGATTATATTTTCACCTATCACATCAATAAATTCTAGCCATGATTCAGTTACTTATGAATAATATATTGTTTCACATCATCATCTTTCACTTTTATATGACACATTTATCCCTAAAAGAGAGACCTAATATTATTAGCTATGACATACATATGTTGTCTTATTTTGGGCATAAAAGTTTACTTTCCTCCCTTATCCCTATCCCTTTAACTATTTTTGTCTCACTTTGGGGATTCCACTATTAAATAATGGCCTTCCCTAAACCTGTTCAGAATGGTACTTGGCGAATGATGTCTTCCTACCCTTCTAGAATTCCCTATTGCGATCAAACCAACCAACAATATGAGATAGACTATAATGCATAAATCCCTTAATTGGTGAATGCGCTTTTTTCTATCCTCTATCATCTCACCCAATTACACCTACTCTCTCAAACTAGTAATAGAAAAATTGTTTCTTTCATAACTAGTTTGTTCTCGTCTGATCCATGTGATAGATTAAATTATTTCTCTTGATTAATTCTTTGTTCATCCTCATTTTACAATCTTATATACTCCTTCTATTAATTATTAATAGGTTTCTCCACTCACTCTATGTTGACCTTATCCAGCCTCTACGTTCCCTGGGAAATGGTACACTTCATCTCATATCCTTTATTTCTGACTTTCCTTGCATTAATTATTTTTTCAATGGTGCAAGGAAACGCTCAATTATGATCTCTATACCCTAAGAATCTAGATGTCCTAAAAAAATTAATTTCATTTCAATTTACACTCTATCTCTCTTGGTCTATAATGTGGGATTAGGACCCCTTATATAGAAATCCTATATGCTTTGCTTCTCTATCATAAAACCCTCTTTCATGAAAAGTAATTAAGAAAATAATTCAATGGAAAAATTTAATCTTTGAATTTGAAGCTTTTGGAAAGAATAATGAATGTCTTTCATCAATTGAAAATTTATATACTAAATATAAATTGAAGTCAGTACACTTCTAAAAGTGAGAAATCATTTCCTTTCGCTATCAATATTCACACAATTATGCAATAAGAATGGTTATAAAAGATCTAAACCTTAATAACTGGTTGGTAAAGAGACTTAATCTTTGACTATTTCTATTTTTCAAATGGTTTTTTACTGTAGTGCAGAAAATAATATTGTGGAAACCAATATATATATATATATATATATATAGTCATCCTATAGTGAGACAACATATTGTAGGCAGGTTTCGAAAGAGTTCATGATTAGATATTCTTTCTTCGGTACGATTCTAATTATGTGGTCTTTCTCATGATGGTGTGGAGCTCATACTAATTGATTAAATATCAACTGGGATACATTCACATCCAAGAGTCAAAAGGGAATTTTTTTAGAGATATTCAATAAAGATAGATTCTTTGAAAATCTGACCATATCATAACTATAGGAAGATATAATGTCCCCATATGATACATAAAGGATTTAACACTCTCTAAAAAAGTGAGATAATGACCTTATTCAACATATAGTTTACAAGGGTATCTTATGGTCAAGTCAATAGTTATTTCCACTTTATATACTGATCAAACCTCTTTTAGAGGCCTTCACATCAATAGTGGTAAATAAATTTTATATCTAGCCATCAAACATGTATTGGAAGACTGTCCCTCTAATGAATATTCTCATTAAAGGATCATTCATGGAAGATCCTTTTTCACAGATGGAGAGAAGAAAACATAAATAAATAAAAAATACATTTACTGGTTCCCCCCCACCTAAATTGAATCCTATTATCTTATGAAATTAATGTTCACTTCATGATCGATGTTTCGAAAAATTCAAACTTGATACGGAGGTTTTTATCATAATGGGAGACATAAAAAGAAGATAGATCTATCTCATTTCTCATTTCTTCAGGTCTTTATATATTTATATGGTTATAACAACTGAATGAATTGAGAAATCCTCTTTGAGAATATTTTTTGAAGTGGATTCCATTTCTTGTACTATTTATATTATTGTAGTGATGGGATTAGTGATTACGGTACTACGATACTATATAAAAATTGATCTATAAGATGAGAAACAATATCAACTGTCAGAGGACCTAAACTCACTCACATGCACTTCATGTGTAAAAAGTTTCTAATAGTCTTTATCGCAATAGTTCTCTACTAAGATGTGAGTTTGGAGAGAACTCATCTTGAAATTGATAGAGAATTCTAACTGGGGGAAGGAAACTAACAGTCTACTACACTGAGTGGGTGAGAGAAGAAAACTATATGAATACATGTTTAGTCAATAGTCCTCTATATATGGCTCAGTCCCAAGTACCCTATTCTATATATTGGATGGTTAGAAATAAATTTCGTAGTATAACCCAAGGTGGGACTGATATTTTAGTCGACTAGTGTGCTTGTCAAAGTCAACAATTTATTCTAGAGAAGGCGGAATATTTTATTTTTTAATATATTTCCTTGATTGTTGAAAAAAATGTTATGAGGTCACAAATTACCATGGTCATCAAATTAAATTAATCCCAATGTTGATCTATCAGTACCATATACTAAGATCATAAATAAAGATATTGTGAAATAGGGAAGGAAGCAAACCCCATGAATGTAATATCTTCCAATGAATTAATCATGAGTCGAATGGCCCACTACCTATATTATACCGAGTTTTCTGGATTAGGCAATGATAGCTAAATGGTTTTAAATGAGTCACATGTAAATAATGGATGAAAATAAAGGAAATTGTAAATGAACTAGACGTGTAACTTGTAAGGGGACATGTCCCTTCTACTAAGAGTCAAATGGATCACTTCCTGCCTCAGCTTTATGTTTATGTCCCAATCACATTCTTTTTAGACGAATTATGTTAATCCAAAAAAAGGTATCTGACCATCTCATTCTCTATTTTTCCATGTCCTAGTCATCATCAAGCTAGGAATCATAAACGGTTCTACGAGTATCTATAATGGGCCCCTACACCTTTGTTTCCTATATTTAAACCATTACACCAAATGAAATACATATCTTCCAAAGATGACTCATCCAAATCAAATATTATAATAATATGGTAACCATCTTATTCAGAATGTAGGGATGTTAATGACCTAGTAGGGGAAGGTGGGAATCACTTTCAGTAACTTGTTGCTGCCATACTCTTGAAATAAATATCTTAATAGGTGAGCCCACTTATATTTTCCTCCTTCCAAAGAAAAAAATGTTTCCTACCCCATAAGAATAAGTGTGGGACTGTGAATCAATTTCATGTATGAATAATAAAAATGGGCTTCATTCATTAAATGTAAAAACATTCCAACCCCCTTCCATTACAAAATCTACTTTCCAAGTGTCTCTTTTCAATATAAATTCAATGAAAAAATATTAAAGAGATAGGGGATAATCCAAAACCATAGAAATATAATGATGAAAATAAAGAAATTTACAACACAAGAATTATATTTGCTACGCTAGTTCCAAAATTGATATGTCTCCCCAGTGAGATTATAGTTCTAGACCAACGGGGAATTGAATACAATGTATAATCAACCCCCATTCAATGAAAGGTTATGTTTTGTCCATTAGCACTAATTAATCATATTTTTAGTCAACCTTATATTCATAGCAATCATAGTTCCATATGTGAGTGGGAAAATGGTTGAGTGAACCAAAGAGAATGGATAGAATTATTAATAAACGTAATTGGTTTACCCCATCATGAATTGGGAAGTGAAGTGAGTAATTTTATTATCTATCTGATTGAGATAATAGGTAATAGTAACTATGGGTTCAAGAAGTGTCGAAAAGGATAATATTCACATTTAATATAATTTTTTTTTCATTCTTAGCCTCTGATCTCAATTCTAACTCAACATAGAACTATTCGTAGATATCTATGACTATCGATGAATACCATTCTAATGATTCAATATAACAAGACAACATCTACGATGGATAGAAAACATGTTATCATCCTTCATCTGGATGTACTAGAATAGGGGTGGTCAACCATCCAGGGATCCATAATTAAAGAGAGGTGGGTAAGCACGATATAGAGGGGAAAAATCATCCTTAAATCCTACCAAGGAAGGTAAGGGTGTCTATACTAAATCGAAACTCTGGGATATAAAGTTATGATCCTACTAGACCTACTAGTTATTAAACATATAATTCAAGGGTGATAATGGAAGATCCCTGGTCAGGTGGTTGTGGATATGGAGCATACAAGGTGTAAGATCTTTGAAGCAGAACAAGGGTGATTTCATTTTATTAAAGATGAATCTATGTTATTTTAGAACTTTTATTTCTATATCTATTTAACATTATTTTGTATTTGGAAGGTATTTTCAATCATTTGGGTTCTTTGAATCAATTGGTGGTCATGCTTCCTCTCCCCATCTATTTACCTGTATTAGATGAATGGTCTTGTCAACCTAAGCTACTTCAAACCACTTATGGCCGGATTTCCCATTTAGAGTAAAAGTCGAGTGTATGATTTAACCTTCATTCTCCACATGTTGGTACATATTCTCACCCAAAACATTTATCCTTAAACTCAACTTTTTATATGGTATCATCCATGGCACCTAGCTAAATGTAGGGAAGGGGTACCCGGATGACCAACATTTAGTAGTGGCATTGGCATGTGAGTATATACATATATCACATCTCTTAAGAAAACTACAGAGGCCTAAAAAATTTTCATTTAAAGTTGAGTGAGATATTTGAAAATAGAATGTTTTTTATATACAAAATAATAGATCTTTAGATCACCCAATGTGGGATGAAAATTTATATGCATAGAATAAGTGTGCATCCCCCTTCGGGGGATCAAAATTCACTATAAAAAAATCATGGCCAATAACCATAATAAGAATACAGTATCAAGGATTAGTCCAAATGATATTCAATAAGACTTATTATAGAAATAATATATATGATTTGGTATATATATATATATTGACAGAAACAGAGAGAAATAATATTGGGGAGTTTCTAGAATAAAAAAATAATCCAATGTAAGTGCAATTCATACAATATTATTGAAATAATACAACATTAATTCAATTAAAATGGAAATCTTCATAGTAGGAGTGGAAGAATATTTGGTCACCAAGTGGAAATATTTTGGTATAGTGTGAAGGAATTAATAAATATATTGATCCCAGAAAAAGGGTATGTAGTGATCTTGGGGTATCCAAGATCACTTTATTATAGAAGAGTATGTATGGTCAGCTATATGTTTTACCCTCTTTATACTAAATTTAATTGAATTGAACCCATATAACACTAATAGTAAATAGTAATAAAATAAACCACTATAACTTCTTTCTATGATTATATGATTTCATTACTATTAACTATTAGAAAATAATATAGTAGAAGATGAAAAACATCCAAGGACGAAGATGGGTAAGAAAGAAGAAGTTATAATTAACGAAGGTTGTAAAATAAATTTCCCTTTCAAAATGGTAAGGAAATTAATTTGAGTACCTAGAGGGTATCATGATGTGGGGGATATTCCTAACACATGTATCCCTATTCCTATTATTAAAACGTTGATTACATAATAGAAATGTATTTATTTTCTAGATAGTACCATACTATTTATATTGGTTCCATCCCACATTCTCCCAACATGAACCTTCTTGTACATTATCTAAAAACCCTTTTAATGTGATACAATGAATAGTGGTTTTCCTCATCATTCATATATATAAGGAGAAGAATATAGAATGAGTTTCTTATAGATAGAGCTTATATATTCCATTAGGTATTTGGTAATATGAGAAGGATTATAGTTTCTTATATCACTTTATCAAGAAAGACACATAATTTAAGATGTGGTGTGGTATGGTATTTAGAGGTCATGAGAGCATCTGTATGACTCATCACATCCTGGGGTTGGAAAACCCATTGAATATGGGACTATCCTACTTTCTCGAACCAGATGATATGGGTACTTTTTTTATGGTCAAACATGGCCTGGGGTTGAGAAATAGAAGGAGGATTGTGACATCTTTTATAAGATATGAAATGGGACTCTTGAATGTGTAATTCAAGGTGAAAGGATGGAATATAATGTATCTTCTTAAATTCACATTTGGTTCCTTCTTTATATCTAGGAGTTTCTTCTCTTTCACTGAATTTAAAACCATCCTATAAAGCGTAAAACTTAATGTATCACCTCTCATAATGGGATTTTACATTCCACATTTAATGAAACCGTTCCTCTAGATAGACCAGTTGAAAAGATGATATTTTATTCAAAAAATATATAGGTTGCACGACCCCTCTTAGTTCATTAAGATATTACCATAATTTATAGGTATTCTAGCAAATAAAGTCCTATCGTTGATGGTTTGATTCTATAGATATCGAAACACCCCGTTCTACCACCATAATTGAAGATATCTTTTATTAAATAAAAATAATCAGTCTTATTCATGTCTATTAAACATCTCATATACTATTCATCATGGCATCTCTTTGCTCTATCTCACCACATGGTATTTCCATAGCACGTTCACCCTAGTGTATTATTCAATGATTAAGAAATTCTAGGCAATGATATAATCCTTACTGATGAAAAGGTGGAGCATGTCTATTCTGACATTTTTTCCAACATAGAGGTCACTATTTCAAAGTAAAAGTTGTTGAACAATAAAATTGTTTCTATGGAGTTGGAAAAGTCTTTTTTTGTTCGAGGGATGTCAATAGACCTAATTCATATTTATTCTCTTATAAGGATGTCATGAATTTAAATAACCCCTATGGCCTAATGGATATTGCTATGGAGTACTCTATTCAAAGATTCTCTACAATATGTTGGGTTTGCGGGGCTAGATACAAGGTACTATCTAGGTTTGACCATTATAATTAAAAACTCTATCAAAGAGATAGGTGGATGCATCTTTCTTCCCAATTCCCAAATTTAGAATTTTGGATAGGAAGGGGAAGAATTTTGATCACCAATCCCTGAGTATGGTGATATTTATGAAACTAAAGGAGTTAGTATTGACCATAGAGGATTTTCAAATGATGGATTCATAAAAATACTTCTAGGATTAGAACGTTCATCAGGTTTGTGAGAAGAAGTGGTTACATGATACACATTAGTACATGATGGTATCTATTCCACCATAGGTGACCCTAAAATCATTCATTTAAGCACTTGTCATTTCAAAATTTTGTAATCATTGATGAAGAATTGGTTTGATGGTTGATAAGAGGCGGAATATGCTTCATGTAGTGCTTGAAAATGATAGGTGACCTGGACAATGAAATATTTTCTCAACCCTTAATTTTTCTTGGACCAGTGATGTGACAATGTTTCTTGATGGGTAGATCACTCGTGGATGACGTGTTAGGTGAGATGCTCACTGTGGATCCATCTAGGGAATGAACCATACTATGACCACAATAGGTTGATCAGTAGTGAGGATTGAAACATCGAGTATCTTGGTGATATTAATATGGGGGTCAACCAACATTCCTTCAAAACAAGACTATATGGTTGAATGGATTCTCATTGTAGTATTATTTTCAACCTTGGGATAGATCCCCTACTTGTCTTTGAATAAAAAATATCCTTGATTCGGAAACTGGAGCTAGTGTAAAATTTTCTAATCAATCATGGGTGGATCCATGGTGACTTTTTGGATTTGAGAAGTCAAATATATAGACTTAACATCAAGAATATGGAAGCCTTATTCTTCTGCAAACTCATCGCCCCTTCCGCTGACTAGATGGGGACTATAGGGATGAAAGTCCCACCATGGCTCTAAAGAAACCTCTTTTCAGAAGTATATGTTCATTGATTTTTGAAATGGTTAAGACCTCCAGAATTCTTCTTCGTCCCAAGGATTTTGTGGAAATCCTATTCCTAATTGACAACCATTTCTATGAGCATAGACATGATAATAAATTCCTAGTTGTTTCTTTCTCAAAATTTTAAAGTCCATGTTTATCATTTATTTCCTCACAAGATGGGCTATACCAGATTTTCAAACTCGAGCCAGACTTTTATTCATTATTTTTCCACAATGAGTGTTACTATTATATTGAGAGGTTCAATAGAAGGTATAGGGTATTTAATTTCCTATTAATTGGATAGTTCAATCACCTATTTATGATATTAGGTTTGTAACATTAGTTGGTCTTACTCTTGTCATAACATTATTTCCAACTATTTTATAATATAGAAAGTCCAAACAAGAAATTCATGGAGTACCTATGTTGATTGAAAAAAAAGATTCAATGAACATTCCCAGTTTTTCGAATTATACAAACACCATTAATCATGCATGAAATTTTTTGGTGGTGGGTTTTGAATAGGCAGTACTAGAACTAGTGAAATCTTTCCCATTTCTTGAATTTTTTTGTAAGATTCTTCTATTGTAATGGAAAATGTAGTTAAGAATTTCTTCCTTTTGAAATTATGTCTATGGTGATAGATTAGAGCTATATCAGGTGGTGAAAGGGAATTTCCCATAATCTGTGTTGGATGTACTAGTGGATCATGCATTTGATTGTACTAGAATCTGGGAAGGAAGAAACATGTGCCACCATTTTCCCAGGCTTTTATACTACACGCTTTTTGGCATAGGATGTTGATTCACATACATTTCTATGAATTTTATTGATATAAGACCGTCATTGATAGCGGTCTCAACCCTATTGGAAGAGTTTGTAAAATATACTGGGGACAATGGAACACATTTTTTCAAAGTATACCCCCATGAGAGTTTGTATGAACAACTGGGGATATTCTGACTGAATTATGGGTAAATGTACTCGAATTTCATAATCATTACAACTGAGAAATTATTCCTAGAATGATTCCTCAGGCATTTAGAACATTCCAAAGAGAAAACAATGATCCACAGTCTGTTTTGAATTATGTCGATATAGTTCATGAAATCCCCTAGAATGTTCCATCCATGGTCCTCTTTATTAAAAATTGAAATGGGAAAACCATTTCAATGCTCTTCCCTTAAGACACCACTGAAGGAATTGCATTGCATATAGATATTGATATCCGTAGCATGTCTAAAACTTTCCCTTGTGTAATGCTAGAGATACACATGTGTGTTCACATGCACTTTAAAAGAATAAATCCAAATAATTGTTAACTAACATAATAAGAAAAAAATTACAAAAAGATCATGAAAATAAATCAAGTGAATGTATTAACCTTAATAAGAAGAGGTTATTGTATGTATAGTATATTTATTCTATTTATAGGGTTTAAATTAATCATTCATGGAAATTAGAATGAGATGTATGAATCATAAATGATCTTTGATTCCTCATTGCTTTGTTCAGGGAGTTTAGTGACAAGGACAAGGGAATCAATCATCTGATGGGATGAGATGTGTAAGTATCATATCTATATGGTTCCATTAAATTTATGACTTATATATATTAGCCTTTTCCTCCATACCTACCAAACAACAACAAAAAACATCTATATTAATGCACAATGGTGGACGTAGAACAAGTAGGGTTCTCATCCATTGGATATTTTATGGGTCTCCATTAACCATCTCTCTGATTGGTATTAAGGGTAGATGGTATATAATAGAGGGATGGTGAGCCATGGTCCAGGGATAGAACTATCATTCATGGTCCTTTTTTATCATTAAAGTTGTATAGTTTTCAATTATATCAATTGTAATGACTATTGAACTTCATTGAGTGCCTTCGGAGGAGGCTACATTATATTATGTCTAAAAGAAAAGGGAAAACAAACCAAGAAGCTGGAACTGAACTATCTAATTGAGGATGAGGTTCTTAATCTACATGAAAAGAAAAGGATTGATGGTAATCAAGTTAATATCAATTTTTATCTTAAATGACAGAAGTTGGGACACACCCATTTATCAACCACTCGAACCAGATCAATAGATAAAGAATTACAATACATGTATGAAAAAGCCAATCCATATTCAAAAAAGTAAATAAATGGATGCTAACATAGTGGGTTGAAAAGAAGACACTTATTTTTTGTATTAGAGTTATAATCAATCCTACGTTCATGCGAAATTTTATTTGAGAGGTTTTCTTGCATCTCTTTCCTTGCCTAGATGAGAAAATCTCATATTCAATGGAATCGAAGTCAGAGGCAGCTGATGTATCATACTATTATTGTGTTTCCTAGATTGTTCAGTAAGAGTGGTATGGACTATGTGATTTATAAAGGTAGATATCAGTGAGATGCTTCTTTATATGACTAATTTTGACTAATGGCCCCTATTTTTAGACATAATAGAGAATATTGATTCGATGGTTTATTTTCAATTACCTATGTAGTTTGATGCACAATTAAATATCACAGAAATTTTTCTTATAATACCACGTCCTTTAGATTTTGTACTTTTGAAAATAGAATGACACTTTTTCATGCATAATCAAGGAAGGAAATATCTGTTTTAAATTATTTTTCAGATTAGATGAACGGGACGGAAGCTAAGCCAATTAGGAAAAGCTAATAGGTGATTCAAGCAATAGAGATGGCACTCCAGATTTCACATTCATCTAAGAGACCCATTTCAATTACTAATTTCTTCAAAAATAGTCTGTCAATTACTATAGGATAATATAAATTGAATTAAAACATACCATGCCTTTCAATGGCAGGATGAAACTCCTCTATATGGTGCTTGATGAAATAAAGGGAAGGAGGCGGTTCACCTGGTTCTATATAAGAATGTCCCAAGCTACGGGAAAATAGAGAGGCATTTTGATTTTTATTTCATATTGATCTTTTGAAATAAACTATGAACATGATCCAGAAATAGTTTAATGGGACCAAGCATACATTGTCCTATCTCTATTCTATTATACCTTCGCAATCAGAGGCCACATGAACTGAGAGGAAGCAAAGAAGAAATGAAAAAACTTTAGAGAAGTCATATTGAGATAGCAGATAAAGATAGACAGTTCAGGGTCCATAGAAACATTCCACATTAAGATCAATCTTGGTGAACTAGGCCCAAGTTGTTGCTTATAGAATGACAGTGTGAGATGAATATTGATTCAAAAACATGGAAGAGTGAGTTGAGTGCATTTATTATCTGTTACTCATAGTTTAGATTTGGGGTGGATGGATCCCTCTTATATATCAATCATTTGTGATTTTCATCCTATAAAAGGTGAAATTTGGTTCTGTTTTATTACTTGGGTTCTCGTTGTTTCCCTATTATTTTTATGGTGTTTACTTTACAATAGGATTTCATTATCTCAATTGAGGTTTCTAGAGGCTCAACATTCATTATCCTCCACATTAATCAATATTTTAGGTTCCTCTTTCTCATATTAGTAGAGGAAAGAGGTTCTTTATGAAATGAATTACCCACTATCACACATGTCCCCAAATCTAATTATGGAATGAAATCTCATCTTCTCAATTAGAATATTGAAGGAGAAAACCCCTCTCATCCTTCCTTAACCCCATTTCTATCAATCATTCAGAAGAGGAATGAGACTCGGCTCAACACCAATGGCACTTTTTCTATGTTGGTACGAAGCCCTCAATCTTGAAATAAACAAGAAAAAGAATACTGAAACCACTGGAACAACCCTCCTCTTATCTCGCCTTCTAGGATCCAACAATAACAAGTGTTGTTACTAAAACCCTATAATTTTTTCTAAACGATTTGTCCATATGTAAAGGTTGAAAAATGTGATTAATTCCAAACAATGGAACACATTTATCTACACATTTTTGGGATCTCACTGACTTCTCTAGATACATACATCGAGATGGAGACAGAATTGGCATGGACGTAGGCCTACCCCCCAATACTCTCCACATTGAGACTTGGTTTTAAAAAAACATCATAAACATTATGATTTATATATTAGTTTAAAGTCTGTTACCTGAAAAATATTCTGTAAAGATCAATGATTTATTATATATAGTATATTCTAATAGTACTACTAGATATTAGGCTATGTAGACATCCAAATAGAGCACGTCTTGGAAGTTAATTTAAATAAAAGGATAGACAGAGAGCAAGCAAAGCAGTATCGAGCATAGGGGGATGCAATTATTCTTTTTTATATAGATAGTAGATTAATGAATGATAAATCAAATTTCTTAATAAAGTTAGTGGATTAATGTATTTGACAAAAGAAATAATTCATAGTATGATTAATTAAATCCATTAATGGATGTTTCTTACCTAAAGTTACTACGAATTCATTAATAATCCAATAGTAATCTTTTAGAAAGGGTTATATCTTTTAGAACCTTACATAAATCATTTTATATCATATTTTAGACTACATAGATAGAGTACTAGACTCTACTCTTATAGTTCTCTTCCACATATGGTAATCCTATATTTAAATCGACAGGAGATTAATTTTAATGGAGAATAAGTAATAATTGAAGTCAGGGTCCTATCTCAATAGATGAAAGTGAACTCAGTAAATTGTGGATATTTTATTCCAAGATATTCTAGGAGAATTATCTACCTATAATAAGTAGGAATGAACAAAATTCTATCATGAATATACTATAATATTATTGACTCATTTGATGAAATAGTGTAAATAAATCCCTGCAACATGTAGATAAATGTAAGAAAGAAGAACTCAAAAGGTTGTAAATTATTTAGATTAGAACTATATGAATGAGAAAATAGTATGGGTTCTATTCCCAGACAGGGAGGATCATATAACTATCAAAGTGTATTCCTAAAAAAGAGAGATTGGGCATGCCCTACTGGGGGTTCACTATGTATGAGACCCACTTTACCATATAATTAGATCATGATATCCTTCCTTTATACTAATATCATAATAAAAATAAATAATATAATAATATTACCCTGTTTCATCCCTTCATGGAGAAATTCCTTCCCTAGTGCGTGGGTATCAAAATCCACCATTTCATGGGAGACTAAAACAAGAACCTCCTTCAATGCTTGGTGAAATAAAAATTCATAGTCATTCGTTCCCAAATCCATTCCTTATTTATTTTGTATTTCTACTAGAAGAAATTAGATTAGATTCATAGTTTTTCTTACCAGTATTATTGGTCATGATTAATCAACGAAATTGAACTCTAATAGATGAAAGTATAGAATCACTCACCTCATGAGCCCTTATTTGAAAAAGGGTAGGGGAGGGGGAAGACTCAGCAAAGTTCCCTATTTATCTGTATTCATGATCTAGACCAGCGAGCTAGTATACTAAAAGCCAGTTCCTATCTGGTAGTTATTCCCCTCCCAAATGCTATATATGGTGGAGGGAATAATCATTCCCACCATGTGGGGATATGTCAATAGGTGAGTATGTTATTCCCCTTATGCATTACTTAGTACAAAACCCTCATTAATCTTCTAATAGTGTTTTATTTAACTGTTGGTATTCAAATTTTTCCAACTCTAATGAATGAATTTTTCCTGGTCCATGAGAAATTGGGAAACCATTTTTACTAAATAATAGCCCATATTTAGGATTTTATACACAGGACATATGTATAATCAATATTAGAGACTACTAATATTATACTAAGAGGACTTGGCTATTCTCTTATAATGGATTCTATCAATCTACAATATTTTAGTACTGTACACTAATAGTTTCTCAATGAGTGCAAAATATAATGTTTAAATGCTTTCAATGACCATTTAATGTCACTCTCCAACCCCCCTTTCATATTCTCCCACTTTTTACGATGATAAAAGGGATACCAGAGTGACTACTACAAATATTATATCGAGTCTCATTATGTTTTTTCCAATAGAACCGGAATTAATATTTTGACTCTTGGTAATTGAATGGTTGGTGGGTTTGATTTGGAGAACCATTTTTTCTATGATATTTCATTCTTCTAATATTAAGATTCATTATTTCCATCGATTTCACTCATTGTCTCAGCCCATCAAGGTGAAAACCCACCATAACTATCTATTTGAGTAGAGTACATCTATATAAGCATAAAAATGACCAGTATTAGAGTAGATAACTAAAAAGTTATACAAGTACTATATAGTAGTTTGTATCGTCTCTGTATAGTATTATAGAAGAGTAATTTCCTCCCTCCGTCTGAACTCTTCAATATCTCTAGATTTGTCTAATGCATTTTTTCACTAACGAATTTCACGGGCTAGTAAAACCTGAATTAGATGAACCACTTTTGCAAAATCATGTTCAATCCCATGTAGTATTCTATTAGTCTCTTTCATGTTAACCATTTCTGGAAATATCAATCAATATCATATAAAATATAAGTGAAATCACAATATTAAAGAAGACTAAAAAGAATAATGTATTGAACTGTACTCTATATATTTCATGTATAGAAAAATAATAATTTCATTTTTGGATCTCGACAGACTAAATAAATCTATTAGAAGATGATTTTTTTCATTCCGATTGAGTTTATCATGGCCCCTGAGCCTTCGATAAGGATGGAATAATATAATGAAATTATCTTCTGACATCGTATCCTAACTCAGATAAAACTATCTTTATATGGAAAAGTCAAACATTTTATTGATCTGTACAACCCTCTATTCCAATAAAAAATATTATCATTCATCTGGGTATCACTACCAATATGGGTATTCATTCCAAAGATACATTGAAACCTAGATTTCCTATTTCCTTAGACACCATGAGTTTTCTTCAAATGGGGATCATCTTTAATGAAGGGTAACTGATCTACAAACTACAAGGCCTATGTAGATCAAATTACATGGTTCAGATTCATGTCTTTTCCTTGAGTCATCTCTATTCCTCTTAATTCCTTTTTTCCATCAATTGGGGCTCAATATTATTACATATAATTAGAACCTTGGTACTTTTGTGCTTGATAGATTATGATGAACCAATGATAGATATGTTTAACTTCCCTAATAAAAGCTCATAAAGACTGAATACCTAGTCATCGGTGAGATTATACTATATTTCATAACTATAATTCAATCATTAGGTTCAAAATACATCGATGTAGGTACTATTTTAAATATTTTACCCAGGTAACTTCTTATCAGTACTAAACTGATGGGTTTTTTGGTTCCTACCTATGTAAAATAGAGATATGAGTAAATATTTTATATCATATGAAGGTAATGAATTGATACATATAGTCATACCAACCACTAGCATAGTCATTTTATTTTTTTATACATGGATAACTAAATTACTTTTAAAATGGAAAATTCATTACCTACCTTATTCATGGACACAACAACATCTATGGCTAGTAGTATCCATATGGTTAGCTCTTTTGATTACATTCTGTTTCACTGAAGAGTCTTATCCATATTCAATTCCTGATAGAAAATAGTGGAATTCCTAGATAACACATTAGGCTAATCAAAGAAAAAGTTATAGTATAAACTATTAGAAGCGTACTGAGAGATTAATGGAAGATTATTGGATACAATGAAGATCTTCCCCTCTAAGGGGTCACTTACTGAAATAAATTTCATTAAGGGATACAAATTCTACGATAGATTAAGGGCTCCTTTTTATATCTAATACGAATGTTTGAGAGGCTGTTTCGAATATTTGAAGATTCCATTATGTCAAAAAGGTATAATGTATATTAGGTTATTGTTAAGTGTGTTTTAGTACAAGATCTAAAATAATTTTACGACTTATATTATACCTAAAATATGAGATTTTGAACATCATATAAAATATCTGACCCTGTTGGGTGAGGTTCTAAAATATCATACCCATTCTATAGAGTATGGTTCTGAAATATCATAAACATTCTAAAGGGTAAAAAGGGATATGGTTTTTCTAGATATTGTAAAGGATAAAAGATCGTTAAGGAATAAAAAAGGTTCAGGTGAAAATTATATAAGTGAATTCTAGTCCTGTATGGATGAATAGAGTGGATACTCAATCGTAATTAATTGCAATATGATTATATTTCATTGATGATTACTATATTCTTCCATAAAATCCATAATAAGGGCCAAAATTTGGTATATTATATGCAGCAGTCCATTCCTCTTCCACAACAATATCTATAAGAAAGATGAATCCTCCCTAAATACTGTAAATCATCCTTTATTTCCATATTTAAGGGAATGATAATAGCAATGTATTAAAGATCGGTCATTGATTATTTTTCCTTAATGTGATCATTATTTAAATTCCATATAATTATAAAGAATGAAGGATTATTATATCAGTCATGTCATGTTCCTTCCACTTTTTATTCCATATAAGATAATGAAATTTCATCCAATTTTTTTTTCATTTTATAAAGGTAAATAATGCTTTTATTTTTGTCAATTCAATCCCAATAGTTACCAAGATATACACTGCTAATTTGGCCAAACATCCAAAAAATAAAAAATATTTTATGATTATCTACTGTGATCTAGAATTTCCCATCAGTTTTCATGCATGGCCAGAGTAAAATGGGATTACAAAAGGCTAACATATGAACATTAGAGATTCTGGAATCTCTATGATCAGAAAATCGAAAAAACATTTATATACTAAAGACTTAGTAGTGTATCTCGTAAAAAGGGACAATTATCTCCTAAAAGAGTAATATCAATAGGTGAAATACCCTTTCATTAACTTACATGAACTTGGATTTTCTATTCTATTGTGCCAAATCATGATACTTTTCATACCTACTTGATTTAATACATCAGTAGTGTTTGAAAAAAATCCAAAAAGGACACTAATACTTCTTCTATGGGTGGAAACTCTCGAACTAAATTTGATTAAAACTAGAGCATGAGGTTCAAGGAAGTAAATAACATATAACTCAATGCTGAAATTTTAGAGTGCTTGGTTGTTCTAAGAAATCATACCATGTCGTTTATGGCAATCATGAAGTATGAGGATTTTCATTTTAAGGCTATTGAAATAGAGTTGAGTGATCACTTGGTATAACTAATGGTTGAATCTATAATGGATTTATATGAGTGGATATGCCTCCAGATGAAGAGTCACTATTGGCTTATAGATGATGGATCTCTCCAGCATAGGCATTCAGGTTTCAGACGAGGTTACTCTGTCACATAAAATATCAATGAAGTCATTTAAGATATTGAAAAAAAATCATTGTCTCATCTTCTTGAGAATTCACCAAATGAATAATTTTCGAAAAAGTATTCACTCACTGGTTCTTCTGTCAAATCACCAATATATTCATCCATGAGAAGTTGAATTTATTTTGTTCTCTTATAATAGTGTGGCCCTATAATGCTTCTGGGTTGGGTCCATCATACTTTTTTAACATATATATGTTTCCTATGGTGTTCAAACTACTTGTAATTGCTGATTATGAATTCAAAGTTCATTCTAAATCCCACGCAAACCTCATAACCTGACTCGTTAAAACCATCGAAATCATTATCTAGGGGGATGACAAATAGAAATCTAGTTGGAGGTAATGGTGGATAGGGAGTTATATCATTTACGAGACGGTTCTGATTTCATAACACTAAGGTAGAATGGGTTTAATAAGTAATAAATGTAGAAAATATGTCTCATGGGATCCATTGGAAAGAAGTGGTTTCTTAATGAGGTCATTTAATCAAGGATCATATTGGTAAAATGAAAATGAATTATTTTTTGTTTGACTATAAGAAAAATGGGTATTATTCAATGGGAATGAATGTTGGTGGGTGATGAAAGAGGTTTGGTTAATTAGTTGGTCGAGAATGGGGTCCCTCTATAACACTTGTAATCATTCACTTCCCCTTTATTCCCCCTTCTAGATGGAAGAGGAATCCAACTCATAGTGTCAGTTGTTGCCTTTTCATCCCTTTAAAAATCTTGGTTAGAAAATCTCATTAGGCACTATATCATCCTCAATCATTGGTATGAGCATTAATCTCCAAATCCCTTTTCCTTTATCAGTATAAGGTTATCTATGTAATAGGATGACTTACTCAATTATTGAGAATATATACTGGTATTTCTTCATTTATATGAACCTCAAAAATAGTATAGTATTCCATAGAAAAAAATGGAGTTTTAGGTATATCAGATTTCAATGTACTAGGGCTCATTCCCATATAGGGGATTTCTTTTATCTTTCATTTTCCTTTATTACACATTAATTCAAATAAACAAAATTATCGTGGGGATGGAGTAGGCACACATGTGGGGCTGGATAGCAACTTCCCTTCCTTCTTCTAGTTGGTAATTTCAATACACCATGAAATGTAGATTTTTTTTAAAAAAATTGTCTATGTTTTGTACAAGTATTATTTGGTAAATAAAATAGATTTCAATCGTGGTGATCTAGAAGGAAAATAATTCAAGTATGTGTCATTCTTTTTCATCTCTAATATCATGCGGAAGATATCACCTTCTAAGTTGTTTTCATTACCAGAGAGATTGAATTCATTTTCATTAAAGATTTCACAAGGTTTATGTGCAAGAAAATTTTATCTATGCATCCATTGATATATTGATGAGGGAAGGTGGACCTTAATAACCAAACCACACCATGTCCATTTATAGTATATTTCATAGATATCATAGGATGGTGTTAACCTAATAGTGACTAATTGTACATGATTATATCTTAGTACCTATAAATTCATTCACAAAGTTGTACTTATACCATTATCACATTTTTACACGTCAACATTATTTATGAAGAAGCATATTCACATTAATAAGATTAATAATTTTAATATAGTTTTCTATGAACTAATGTACACATGGTCAAAATATGTAATCATATTTTAGTCCAGTAAATTAAATGATGAAAGAAATAATGAAGAGGAATATACATATTTATAAAACCATCATCAGCTAGGAGTTCATGCCCACACTTATCTGAAAAAATGCACAATGAAAGTCACATTTTTCTAGGTACTATATGAGGACTTAGAAGACAAAAAAATTTATCTATGTTTTTAATATCCCCCATGTCTATCTTCCTTGTTGGTTTTAAATTTTTTATATTTGACATATTTTTTTTCACTATAAGTGTAGATTAATGAGATCACGCTATATTATTGATAAAATATGACACCTAAATATAACAATCTAATACAGATCTTCTCGGGGGGTAGCCCAATGGATAATGTTGAAATGGAAACCTCCCACCCCTTTATGGGGAATATAACATAAGGGGGAAACAAATATAATGATAATAGAGATATCAAATTTGTGATATTTGGATCGATCAAACTAAAAATATCATAAGATAATAAATCCATTTTATCATTTCCAATCCATAGTTCTATTAGATACATACCATGACCTGTTATTAGTGGGATAATATCTCAATGATTTGATCATTATACAATAATGAAGAAATTGTTATAAATATAATTAACCATTATAATATTTTATCTCTACTGACCTTTTAGGATGGGCAATATACTTTAGAACCTTTATTGTATTTTTCATTCATTTTAGCCTTCCCAATGGATTCATACAGTAACCCAACATCACACTGCTTCTTATTTTCTGCAACATCACTTAGCTTCTTCCTACAGATATAAGGATTTATTGACTACTTCTCTCTTCGTTGAATGATAGCTAACTGGTAAATACAACTAGTTAATACTTCTCTTACAGCCTTTTAAAACCGATGTAATATCACTTCCGATTAATTCATTTATTGATGTTTCTTTCTCTTCATTCTCCTTCTGTAATAATTCATTTCCACTCCTCACAGAAGAAGTGAAGCAGGCGAACTGTTGTAACCATCCCCGCTACTGCTTCCACTGGATTCTTCAATCGAGATTCATATTCTTTGAGTAGTGATTGATAGCCTAATTTTGATGTTCATGGGCATAACCCTAAAAAAATTGAGTGAACCAACCGAATACCATATACACCATAAGAAAATAATTAATTATATCTAGAAGCAAATCCAGTGTCATATCTTGAACCTACAACCGATGAATACCTTGTATGAACACCAATAGGACCGTAAGTCCCTAATATGTCAAAATCATGGACAAGTCACATACCCCTAATTTATTTAATTTTTCATTACCTCAGTATAATATATGTAGTAGACATTATCATGTTGATGAATGAAAAACTAGTTGACTATGTTATATTTACTTAATCATAACCAGTACAGACCATAGATTGTTATCTATATCTAGTTGATACGAGGGTGACAATAAGAGTATCAAAAGTAGTACAACATAGTAATGTTCCTATAAAAGATTTCATATTTTTATAATATATGGAGAGTAAATGGGGACTAGTAATATGTCTTGTAAAGACACACTAGTAGTCTTGTATACCCTAATAAGATGATATCTAGCTATTTATGATTTTATGGAATCACAAATAAGAGTTGTTAAATAAGTAGCTCTAGATCGAGAGCCATAATAGGACCCTACAAGATGGTTTCATATCCGTTTTAATCGCAAAGAAACTCTACATGATATTATACCTTAGTTAAATATCATGTTACGGCCATACGATGTTAATATCCAACAAGACAAGACCCATAAAGAGATTCATTTGTTGTATTCATTCTTATGATAAAGTGAATCAAAAAACAAAAAACATAATAGATAATATTATCAATTCACACACACATTATCTTCTCTTAAAACGTTTATAGGCCATGAAGTAATGACAAAAGCCACCCATCCATTTAGAGAGATAGAAATATGAGATATTGTTGTTTTACCTAGTCCAGTATCAGTCCTTTCAGCAAGTGATTCTGTAAATGTGGCATAATTTGTTCTCGCACTCACCCCAAATAGATAGTTTCTATGATGTGTTAACATTTTAAATTATGATTAGGATTACATGAGAGAAGGAGATATAGAATAATTGCAACACTACAATAGTCAATTCATATTTCACTCCTGAATATCTAATACCTATATTATATCAGATGATTGCACTTTTTTTTATTGAAAAATCTGAATGATCATAGGCTTTCCACACCCTCAATCAATCAGTTGCATTTATTTTCATATTATATAATATTCCCCATCTCCTAGAATAAAATATATTTCTCCTCAACCAGTAGTACCCACCTAGGATGGAGCTATTTCTCTCCCCATAAGTATTGAACTTGAATAAAATACGGGGGGACCATACTATAGATATATTCTACATCAAGATCTATGATGGAATTCTCTGTATCAATATCTTTGTTTATATAACATAACATTCATCTCGTTCTATTAGTTGATCAAACCATTTGGAATTGGAAAAGGAAACAATGATTGACCATTTGATAGAATTTTGACAGATATAGTTGGATTCCAATTTATAGATAATGAATCTATTGGATTACCATCTTGAAAAGAATATTTCTTTAAGAGAAAATATACCATAAAATAAAGGAACCATATTAATAGAATAAGATTATGATAGATTAAAGGAAATATCAGTGAAGACATTCCCAAAATAAAATAGAAGATCACTTATAGAGAAGATTAATAGTATGCAATATTCTATTTCTATATAGTCTACTATAGTAGAGTATTAAAAAGGAATATATCCAAATATCTATATTGAATTATAAGTCATCAAACTCCTAAAATACCTAGAAATCTAGAGTAATAGGATTCCTAGAAGGAATCATTTTTTCAGGAGTCATATTCTTCTTTTCATGGAATTCTACTACCTAGTACTATGGATGTGTATGGCTGGTGTGGTGAGATTTTTCTGCAAAATAAAAAATTTATAGACAATCATCTATTACGATAGAGGGTTCATGGTAAGACCAATATAAACAAAGACGTGCGATAATGAATTAAATGATACGGGAATGACTACACATTCATCATTCTATGTAGAAACCATCCTAATTTTTATCTATTCTGGTTCTCACAATATTTTCCATTTCGGGGGAATTGAGTTTTTCCTCAAAATTTTTCTTATCCGATTTATATATGAGAAGCTAGTACAAATATTTACTATGGCACTGTTAGAGGCTCTATATGCTAGTTAGTTCAGTCTGAATAGTATCTTTTTAACATCTATTATCCCAATCATCTGTTCATACATATACAGTAGATGCATCTTACTCAACCAATAATAGAGAAAGAGCTTCAATATAGGGTTCAAGAAGGGGAGTAAAGTGAATTCACTCTTGGGAAGATGGATAAAAATATGCATAAGAAACAATTAAGTTAATTAATTAGAGTATCCCATTAACTCTATCATATTGGGTGATTTTGACAATAAATTAACCATTGAAATAAATATAGCAACAAAAATGAAAAAAAGAACAACCCCTGAATCAACCATATGAAACTAAAATTTTTACAAGGAAACCGTTAAATGAAAAAACAAAACATCAGGACCGTAGTACACTCCAAATATTCCACTAATACATTAATGGGTTCAAAATCTTTCTTCCATAGATAAACTATAGGAAACCAAAAAACCTCAATGATATACATTGGTTGAGAAAAATTAAACAATGATCATCTATATAAACAATAAAAAAAATTGGATAGATATACCTAGTGGTAAACTACTTAAAGGAAGGTAATCAAAACAATTCTCCCCCAAAATATCATTATCAAACGTTCTCTATTCCCCCTAAAAATATTAATATTCTCATTGGGTAAGGATTTAGTCACAACCGTTAAAATATTTGTGTACCTTTTCATAATGAAATGTCTTCATTGAAAGTTTTTTCACAATCTAGACCACCATAGCATGATCTTGTAAACTCTTGTTGGGTAGGATTGTAGGTGGTTTTAATTGGTATGGTTCTTGTGAAAATTTAATAACACAAGTATGATCAATACTCTTCTAATAGTGAACTCTACACCATAGGAACCCAATATGAATGATCTGAAGTCGTACATGACACTCTCATCTCTTACGACACTCTGGTCCCCCACTATGAGGTGTGTTTTCGGAGGCGGATGGGTTTTCAGTACTCCATGTACTAATGATACCATCACAACCAGAATCACAATGAAAACTAGTGTAAAGTTCTGAATAGTGAGCTAGTGCAGAACCACCTACTTCTATTCCACATTACCCCAACCGAATGGTTGGTGTACCTTGCAGTTGACTGTCCCCAGATGCCAAAATCTATACTGTCCATTTTCCTAGTGATCCTTTGAGTTTCTATTTTACCTAGTAGTTATAGACTCTAAAATTCATGGTATGATATCCACTATGTAGTTCTCCATGAGCTAGTCAAAGATAGGTGATGAAAAGGTGATTATCGATTTGTGAAACACACTTCTATATTTGAAAACTATGTTGGAATGAGGTTGAAAAATTCCAAAAATGGGCAAAAGAATAATATTGTAGAGTATTGGGGAGTTCTAGAGTCTACCACTTATGTGACTTGATCATGGTATTCATGGTCATGTGATACCCCCAATTCCTACTATCACATGGTGTTTCATCAACCATTCTAATTTCCATATTACCACCATAGTAGTTGTTGTAATGAATGTTGTTTCTAATTTAATGACTTATTTACATCCAAAGTGGGTAATTATTGTGTCTGGTACTGGTAATTATTGATGATTTATTTGAGATTCCAACACCATCAAAATGTATACCCTTAGACTCCATCAAGTACATCACAACCACTCCCTTGAGAACTATTCTATTACTATAATTGTCAGTATATAATCCAGTGGTTGGGCCCAATTCCCACCAATTTCATTACTCTTTGATGTGTTTTATACCACCTCTAATTTGAACCTTTGATCAACCCATGTAAAATCCACCAATATTGACATTCAAACATTAAGATTGATCCATTCGAATTAGCATCCCCCTAAACTGACTGTTAGAGTTGAGTACTTGAAGGTTCCATTGTAATTGGGGATTAGAGGTTTCATTGGTAAGGGGATCTATGTCTCATAGCTATACAGATAGTCCATGTGTTGTCTTTTATTACAATCTAAATAGACCCACCTTAGAACACCTATATGTGTATTGGAATATTAGAGTAGAGTAATAAGGAAATGTCAAAACATATATGATGGTGTTCCATACACTATAACTCATACATCTAGTACATGTATGATATAGAGTTGAGAAGCCAATGGACCTTAAGAAATGGGGTGTTTGAAAGCATCTGAAAATCAATCTGTGTAGGGGGTCACTATAACAACATTGTAGTATATAAAAAATGGTCAAATGGAACAAGGTACATAAGAACTACACCGGTAGGAGATGGTCATGAATGAACATACATCAAGATAGAAGGTCAGACAACACACCGAGCTAGAAACTACTCCCAAAGGAAACATCATATCTTGTTATAGTGGGTACCCACTGAGATACAAGGGGAAGATGTGTATAGGGGCTTTGTCAGAGAAAAATTAGTGGTGTGGTGAATTGATTTGTTTGGCATGGGAGGAGGAATTGGCATTCGGAATTTCATATAATAGATGAGATGGAATGGGGGATCGAAAGTATAACATCTAGGAGGAGTAATAGAATGGTCCACAACCACTAGTATATATATGTACAAGTTTCTCCAAAACACTAATAGAGTAGATTAGTTATTTCATGGAGAAAATATGGTAGTTTAGGAATAATTTAATACATATAATTACTTGTGAAATTGGTGTTGTTTGTGTCAGATCAAATCCATTATTATAGTAGAAGGATTTTGGGGATGCATTATATTATAGTAGAGTACCGTTGATGGGAGGTCTATATTAGGGATATGGGGGAATTGGAGATTTCATTTTCCCTTTTATGGTTGCATGATAAGGGACCATTCGAGGTTGATTGGACACACACCACCGATATATATATAAGTATCAGCCTATGAACGACTTAGTACACTACTCTATAAGAGTTTAGTGGTACATTGTTTTCAATATTAGAGTAGAGTACTGAGGTTTAATAAAGCTATAAAGTGGTTTATTGACTGTCAGTGTCTTCATTGGTGTCTATAAAGATGATATAAGTAATGTGAGGTGATGGTAGCATTCAAAAATTATTAATGGAGTTTAGTTTCCATGTCGGTGATATTGGTGTTTAGTGGGGTCGGAGATCAACACTCTACTCCAATAGATTGATTTCAGTTTCATATTTGTGGAATCTAGGTATAAACATAGTGATGATACAAGTAATTGGAACATAAGGAATACATAGTACACACCTAATATTTTATTAAAAATATATATTCAACCCTGACATTTTTTACTGATTATATGTCTAGTAGTGGTATTTAGTTCTCCAACTAGCTCACTACACTACTCTAATAGTTTTACATCCTATATTATAGTGTCTAGTAGATAGAAAATGGTTTTAAAATATCTAACCCTAAATGGTTGGATCTTTTAAAAGCATTTTAAACATATCTAGTCATAGTTCCATTAGATGAATATGTTGATCTGGGACCTCTAATACATGTTATAACGATTGAAAAAGTTACAGAGAGACTGTCAGAAGACAAAAATGGAAGGAAAATAACAATATTCATATCCGGTTGTTAGGATAATAGCATGATGTGAATAAACTGTATCATAGTCTTGATTCATGTCAATATATGTTACTGAATACATTTTATAAATAGAACAGAACTGAAAATATAGTAGAGGGTGTCTCTGACATGAATGGCCTCTATCTTATCCCCAAGAAAGAAAGTGATACATCATGAATGGAATTATTAAACATAATTATCATGTAGGTAAGTTATTTATTAATAGGTAATATACATATTATTCCTATTAAAATCAATAAGAATAATAGTTTCCTTTTCCCCTTACTACTAGTTTAGTCGTTTAGACTATGCTTACTTTTAGAAGCAGACTCAGTATAATATAGCTTCTAGAAGGTATAAAATAGATTGTAAATTTAGACACTAGGGAAAAACTGATTGAACAAAAGGTCAGTATACTATATTTTATATAAAGATCTATTTATATCGATACATTCAGGTATTGGTCTTCCTATCAACTCTTTGTGGTCTTGATTTATCTCGATGTCATTATCAGAAACCTTTCGATACATTATATATATAGTAGTGATCTCAATTCTCTCTATCGATGAATAATGGAGTCTCGAAAGATGAAAAAATATAGATGAATGAAAATGATTCATTGAGGTTCAATGTGTCTATAACTATGCCTCATCCATACTTGGTTTTATTTATGATCACTCTGTAAATTAAAAAAAGCTTATCTATAGTTCTAACATATATAAGTATCATGATTCAGTGTATGCATCTATAATTGAATTTCTCATTGTCTATTACATAATTATTGGGAACAATGGTATAAAATATGGTTTCCAGGACCAAATAGGGGTTGAATCCATAATTTCACCATGAACTTTAGCAACAATCCTACAATATGGTTGAATCTGGAAGAAGCACCAAGTAAGAGAAGATAGAGACTGAAAGAGATTCGTTGTAGGGGAAGGTGTGTGTGTAAGAGAAGATTTAAAATTAGAAATACAAGGACTATTAAGTGATTTTCATGTAAAATGACTATTACCAATAGGTGGTTGAAGGAATACATTCTAGAGTTATGACACAAGTTTCATCATTGGAATTCATTGGCTTGACTACTGTAATGATCAATTTATTTAAGACAAAAAAAGCTATCAAGAGTGAGTATTTTATAGTCATTCATAGGGACTCCATCCATTGAATCCTTGGTGGGTGTATAATAATGTTCCGAAGATATAAGTACCATATTTTAGGGTCATAGAGTGAGTTTGAAAGAAAAAGTCTTGATCCTATGAGCATACAGGATAGAGTGCCTCAACAATAATGGCTATTATAATCTGTAAAATATTGGTAGTAGGGTTAGAATCATGTGAGATAAAAGAGATGTATATCATATAGGGTAAAGCAGAACATAAAATCCTGATTATTGAGAAATTATAGTTGAAGGTAAATGGTTGGAATCATGTCTTTGATAAAAGAGATGATGAATCTAGATCAGGGGAAGGATCTAAATGATCATAACATTTATAAAGAGTTAGGATGGATGATACTTAAATATATTTACGAATTATATTATCATAAGATTTAAAAAATCTCATACATAAATTATCAATTGACTTTTATAGAATAGTACTGATGATGAGTCTAGTTCTGTAGCAGAGACATTGAAATTTACTACCAAACCTATGACACAAAGAAGGTGACCCACTGACAAACTAATGATTTCACTACCATAGTCTGTGATGTATGATTTGATCTAGACCCCCAATATATATATATATATATGTACTATATTTTATATATTATTTAGATACATCAAATAAGTTTGTGATAGATTCTACAGTATAGTGCCAAAATGGGTAGTATAGTGGTAAACATAAAATGGATTGAGGGGAGTCAAGGGGCACTGGGTGGTTTTAAGTTTTCCATGGAATTGGATGTATTAGGTTAGCAGGTAGAAAATCACTACAATACAAAATCAACAACAATAGAACAATTGATTTTCTCAACAGACCACAATGATATTGGAACTCTGTACTTCCTCTTATTTGTGATTTTGGGACTGATTGGATCATTGTTTACATTTTTTATTCATGTGGCATTACCATACCCAAGGGATCAACTGAGTGGTGGGAACTATAATCTATATAATTTTTTTCTTACAACGCATGTTATATTAATTATCATTTTCATGGTGATGTCAGATATGATAGGTGGTTCTTGAAAGTTTCTTATTTTTGTCTTGATTGGGTCCCCAAAAATTTACTTTCCATGGAAAAATAATATATCGTTCATGTTGATTCAAGTGAGTCTAGTACTACGATTGTGTCCTACAGTAGTGGAATTGGGTAGAGGCGCTGATGTGATAGTCTATCCACCCCTACGTAAGATCATAAGAAATTTGGGTGGCATAGTTGATTTAGAAATATCTAGTCTGTATTATAGCATGTTATCTTCAATTTTAGGTTTGATTAATTTTATTTCAACAATAATGAATGTGTGTTTACCTATAATGACGATGCATAGATCAGCCCTCTTTGTGTGGCCAGTTCCTGTGACTGCATTACCCATAGGGTTGGCTCTCCCCATATTATCAGGGGGACTCAAAATTTTATCAATGGATTGAAGCATCAATATTATTTTTTCTAATCTTGCTGGAGATGGAGATACAATTTTATAGAAACATTAATTTTACCTCTTCGGTTTTAAATATAACTTTTCATATTAAAATCTGAGTACATATTATGCTATATACATGGACTGTCTATTTCATGGTACTCCACCTCTGTTCATAATTCATTTTATATTGAAACCTTTCTCAAGTCAAAATAGAGCTTCTAAGACGCAATAAATAGGTATCCAATTCCAAAAACGTAGGCTAGTATGAACCTAATAAACTAAATGTGAAAAAACTGATCAAAATTCTTTTTGTGATTGGCTAAATGGAATTATCGACGGTGATGGATGTATTCAAGTGAGTATACGAGGATATAATTCTCATGAAATTACTATGAGACCAAAAGATATTCGAATTCTATGATATATCCAACATAAGATTGGTGTGTGTATTAAAATGATATTTGGTGCTAAATCTTATCCTTATCAACTTGGTATGATGAAACTCGTGAATTGTATTAATGGTAATATTAGGTATTCAACATGACTAATTAAACTAAATCACATCTGTCAAGTACTAGATATCCCTTTCATTATATCTTTTATAAAATGTTTCCAATTTATTTGGTTTTCAGGCTTATATCATGCTAATGATACCATAGGTATCTCTATAAAGAATAAAATGACTCAACAATATATTTGAGTAAATAATAAACATCTACAACATGTAGAGTAATATAAGGTTGTATTTGTAGGAAATATCTTCTTTGACCATAATAAAAATGATTTTTATTAAGGGTTTGTACATTATTGAAAAGATGTGATCCTGATGCTATATTACTTTTAATCATATTCTTTCTAAAGTCATCAATCTACACAATTAAACATTATTGATAAATATTATAGTCTTTACAATATCAATTCATTTAAACTAGAAATTATTCACCATACAAAATGGATAGATATCCTAGACAAATGGAATCATTTGAGGATATAATACACTATTTTTCACTTAT
The DNA here is from genome assembly GCA_963277665.1 of Viscum album. Lineage (NCBI taxonomy): Eukaryota > Viridiplantae > Streptophyta > Magnoliopsida > Santalales > Viscaceae > Viscum > Viscum album. Next base: position 629,400,234 of record OY728138.1, on the reverse strand, counting down.
ATTGATGAGTAGAAGAGAAAAGAACCCTGAATTTTACATCCTCATTGTACCTAGATCTGGAAGATTCTTCCAGATTGTTTCACTGTATTTGAAAAAGCCAATCTATGGCTATATCAGAATGGTATTTGACATGATTAGTGTTGGAGTTCATGTCTCTCTGATCCAGGAACAACATATGTTAACTATTGGGTTAGACGTCGATACACATTTGTACTATAGTACTACTACCATAATAATATCTATTCGTACTAAAATTAAAATAATTATCTGGCTTGCTACATTGTGGGGAGGTTCGATCATGTACTTCAAAACACCCACATTTCTTGTTGCGGGGTTAATCATTTTGTTCATGATCAGTGGACACACTGTAATAGTACAGTTAATTATTGGATTTACATTAAACATCATGATACCAATTATGGGGTGGCACATTTCCATTTTGTACATTCTATGGGAACTATTTATCCATTATTTTTTATATTTCACAACTGATTTTGTAAATTCACAAGGCTATTCTATATGAGATGTTTAGGGAAACCCAATTTTTTTATCTCTATTTTGGGGTGAATCCTACACTATTTCTAATAAATTTATTAGGTATATAGGGCACACCAAGGAGCATTAAAAAATTATAGTATATGATTTATATTGTAGTAATTACATGATATGCTATGGTTCATATATATTAGTAGTTGGGATTGTTAGTTTTTTAGTGTTAGTAATGATCTCAGCTTCTAGGGAACCCACTTGATTTTCATGTCTGAATTCCATAGTTGAAAAAACTCAAACCACAAAAATATGGATTTTTCTTAGTCCCATAGACTTTCATATGTTTAGTGAATGGTTGGTTAATAAAGAGATAAGATGAAATGGGTCAATATGGTTTCTAACTTTAAAAAAATAGCATCTCAATAATAAAGAAGATGAGGTGGTGATTTTCTATTGGGATTGGCTCATTCATGGGGTTGTTGAGTTGCAGACATTGAACTAGTAAGAATCATGTCATGTACTAAACAATGGATACCCAAATATCTGAAATCATATAATGGTTGTTCTAGTGTGACCTTGATTAATTAAATATAATCTTCCTTCTTCTTTGATGATTACCTCAACTTCCCAACCTCTTTCACTTCCACTTACATTAGTGATATATATTAGTATGGGACCTCGGTACTCTACTCAAACAATTTCACAAAATCATCCTAACCCCCCCCCCCAACACATTTCTCTCTACCATTCCACCACTATTAAACTCATATAAATAGAATGAATCAGCTGATATTACCATTTCCTTTTCATTCTGGTGTCCGATGAACCACATTATACACTTTTGAGCATCCAGAGTATGGCCAGAGTAGTGGGATACTTATCGGAAAAATCTATTTCACATTGATAGGTATAAGGAACTGAGAAAATAAAACCATGTTTATTTCAATCACAATTACAAGATATCGACCCATCCAATTTATTTTTTTGGTCATGGATAGATGACTATAAATTTCCAAAAAATTCCCACACATGACCCCCTCTATTTATTTCAATTTTTTCCTTCCTCGCCATCAGATTAGACCAATATGGGGCTCAAAATTGAACCCTCAATTCTTTATTCAATTTTTTGTAGCCTCTAGGCATTATATTTTGATCATTTACTCACCCTGGTGGAACAATAGGGAACAAGTGAGCCATGGTTGTTCGTTTTCCATGAGTATTCCTTCAAAGAAGTAAAATCATATCAACAATGACATCTAAAACCATTTATTACTATAGATTAGAGTTTCAATGGAGTACTGGGTTGGGAACATTTCTGCATCATTTGAACAAGTCTGGTCAGTAATGTTGATTGTAGAAATTGGGTTGTTGCCGTGGTATTCGTCACCAAACACACTACCAGGTTAGGCGTCTTGAAAAGTCCAATTCATGGTGATTGCACATGAACCCAGGTAGATGATGTCAAAGCTATGGGGGAAGCCCGTATCCATGTACTCCATTTCATAGTGTTCATACACACCAAGTCCTCATTGGGTTAAAAGAATTAACCTAGGTACTCATTGAGATAGATGAATCATATATCGCCAGTATAATATAGTGAGGCAAACTTCTATACAATCTATCGAGATATCCTAAAGGATAATATACTATATATATCACAATAAAAGACGATGTATCCCAGAGAGTACTTGGTTCAACATTCATGGTCAAAACTTTTCGAACTAGGCCAGGGAGGACTTGGGATATATGAAGTGTCTCAGACCTTATAAGACCTTTTATAATCTAAATTAGCATGCATTGTTAAACCATAAGTGGTCAACCAGGTACACACTATTATACACAATGTATTGTAGGGAATGACTTTATTAAAACATTAGAATTTTTGGGACTAGTTGACCAAAATCTTTAGGATCAATAATGTATTTTAATTAATTCTCACCTATATTCTTTTTTAGAAACATATTCAAGGAGTTGATGGGGTGGTATATGATCCAAAATCTATTGGACTATTTTGGTCACTAGTGAAAGAAACCCCCCTACATTGGTGAACTATTTTTGAATGTATTCCTTAAATTTATTACTCCTTATCATAGAATCAAATTGGAAAATATATTTCATTATAATTTATAAATCAATTCTTCCAATATCTATTGTTGACTGGAATAGGTATTGTAGAATCTAATGTCCTATTTTATTTATTTATTCCATAATTCTCCCTTCTTTAAAAAGATCTTTCATTAGACTTAGAACGAAGTTTTGAGACTCATTAAGATTATCCCGAATACTAAGACTCACAATCTAAGCTATCTGTAATTCCCTGACCCCAGTTACCCAGAGTAGGTGCATTATTACAAAACATTGTCATGATCGCAAAAGATCTAGTCTCGAAAGAACGATTAGTATAGTAGCCTTGGAAACACTAGATACATTCATAAGTCATACATTACATGATAAAGTGAAAACTAAAACAACATATACTCCATAGTCCACACTTATGTCCCCTCAGACAATCCCAGCAGGTAATTCATAAAATACTTCTTTATATCCTGGTAAAAATAAAACATAGAAAGGGGTGAGCTCAGATTCTCAGTAAGGATAACAATATAGCTGAAACTTTCATAAATAAGCATAAACATTTAAGGGATTATATAACTAAAACAAAAGCCTTTTAAACTTGAACTTCAGTATAATATGGAAAAAATAAAATGAATTAATGGAATTTATGTATTCACATTGATATTCTACTAGTCTAATAATCACATGCAATATCAATAACCACCTGCATAATGATGGAAAGCATAATGCCAGACTTTAATATCCACATAGTCAAGGCCTTGTACCGAGAATACAAATAATATTTTGTAGAGGCATTGTGAAAAGACACTAGTTTGTCTCATGAGATCTACCGATGCATCGAGGAGATATAGTGGGCTCCACCCATGACTTACTAAGTTCAATGAAGTCCTCATATGGGCAGGTTTAAACATAACATAAACATTCCTATTAAAACTATCATATGAAATTTCAATACTTTCTCCATAAACCATGAAGGGTATAAAAATAAAACATCCACAGTCAAACATATCACAAAACATTCAATAAAATATGGAAGTTTTGTATCATAATAAAACAACTTCAAATAAGCTTAAATTCCATCAAAGGATGTTGACATATATGAAATCAAAACTATTTTATAGAAATATCTATTTTTTGAAATAATTTAAAAGTAACATAATTATAAAAGAAAATATTTACTTTTAAAATATTATTATAAGATTGTAAGGGAAGATTAGAAGATTTTATAACAGCAGAAAATAGCCGCACCCGCTGTATAAGTTAAAAAACAATCGTACCTTAATTTTGTCAAAAAAGTTAAAAAGGACTTTGTTTGGAAAAAGAAGGAAAGATTCCTTTATAAACATCTTATAAAAGGAAAAAAATGGAATTAATGAATTTAACCCATAGTCTAGTAAATTGTAAAAATGTTTTGGAATACAATTTTAAGAAACATGGATATGGATGACAAAGAGGTCCCAATAGATAATTAGGTATAAACAACTTAGGATAATGAAGAGATTGTAGAATAAACCCTAACCTTGTACTTTTCAAAGGTTGAGGGTAGGTTAACCTCCTGTATAATGGTTAATTTTTTTTATTAAATTATATAATAAGCATATACTTTAATATGAGTTCATATATTATCTTTTAACATTGCATTGTCAATAATATCTTAGTATTATCATCGTTTCAGGTGTTAACTGATTCGTTTTCCTTTATATTAATTGTTTTTTGAGTCATATTTGTTATGTATGGAATGTGTATTAATTATATAAATAGTGATATCAAGCCATTAAACATTATTTTAATCATCAAATGAAAATTAGTCTTGAATGGATACAATGGGGAATGAATCTCATCGCGTTCGTGGCGACGGTAATCCGTACATACACACGAGCAACAATATCATACTTTTGATATTAAAATAATATATAATTGAAAGGTATACCAAATATATAGAATCACTATCATGTTATATTTATTATTTACATCAACTACACATCATTATTATACCCATCCAATTAATAATTTATTAAATAACAATTACACCACGACGTGGAGACGATAAGCCGTACGTACACACATCTGGTGACATATCATTCAAAGGATGGAGATAATAGTGAATATAATTGTAAAATATTTATAATAACATCAAATTATATAGAATATACTGGAGTTATTTTTTATAATGGAAACAGCAAAAGAAAAAGGAAGCGGATGAAGAAAGGAACTTGAAAGAGGTGGTGAGATATTTACCTCTTCTTTGGGTTCTTCATTTTGATTTGATCAAAAGAGATCCGTATGATGGATTTATGACTAAAGGAATGCCTCTAGAATTAATGGAGGACTGTTGAGAGAGTATTTTGGAAGAGTTTGGCCAAGCAAAATGTCTTTGAAGGTGTGAATTAGAGAGAAGGAGGTGCCCTTTTAAAAGATGGGTGCGGGGCACCTTAGGAAAAGCTAGAAATATTATTTTATAATAAAATAATTTTCAGATTCTAATTTCTCAAAAATGGATTATTTAAAGTATAACATGGGGAAGCGTTAAACACAACTCAACCAATAGGTTTTAGACTTGTTTGGGTCACTATTTTACCCTTGTCTTTTCGATTTAACTCTTAGTTAAATAGTTTGACATATACCATGTCTCTTTGTATTTTTATATTATATGTTTAATAAACATACTATATACTTCCAAGAGATCCTAAAGTGGATAATTAATGAAATATATAGTATTATTTAAGACATTTGGACAAAAATTATATTTTTAGAAATAGAATATCAATTAATAATAAATATTTGTTTTCAAAACACTTTATGTCAATTTTGACACTATTTGGTATTTTGTCTTTGCTAAATTCATAACATCATTATTACATAGAAAAAAAATTCATCTAACCAACCCTAATATGTCATATTAAACTAGATTATTAGTGTAATTCATTAAAATACTCAAATTACATTTATTTGGATATTTATAATATCAATTATTTTAATATTTCAATAATTAGGTAATTACTGCATCATCATTGTGACATAAGTAAATTAAATTATTTAATGTCTAAATAATATAAATAAAATACCATTATGTAGAAGATATTTTCATATTTGTAATGAATATTTATAGTCGAATTTATCTTCTGTGTATCCCAATATTAAAAATCTCTTAGTTCTTAAACATTGATTTTAACTATTTTAACTCTTTTTTGAATTAAATATTAATAAATGTCTTAATCTTATCCAAGTGGACCAATGAGGTTCATATTTTATTCCCAAGGTTGTTTTTGACGAATTAAACTTATCAAATAGAATTAGGACATGTTTTAGGGTAATAAAAATATCATTTTTACCCTTAATTACCCTATGTACTTTTAACCGTGGTAAATAAAAGTATAAAGTTACTATTCATAAAAAAATTATTTTCATCTTATTGAAGCACATTTTTCTTACTGATATAAACCTTGTCTCTCAGATTTTTGAAATTCCACTCACAGAAGAAGTACAATTGTGTTTTATGTCAATTTGAAAATTCTCCTAGGAGGTGGGTAAAAGACGGTGAAAAGATAAATAAAATTTTTATATATCTAAAATTATTATAATATGACTCCGATGAATTAAATTGAAATTAAATAGGTATTATTTACCTATTTGACCTACAATAAATTTAAATAAAATAAACAATTGTTTAAAAAAAATCAGTTTTAAACTATAAGTCGGTGTTTTTCACTGTTCATCAAAAATTTAAAGTTTTCAGAAAATTACAAAAATATCACCCTAAGCTAATTTTGATATTCTGAATCCAAAAATGAAGTCCATTTTGAATGATAAAAGTTATAAAGTATCAAAAAGTGGGTATTACTATTCATAACGGCTAGTTTTATTGGTTTTGGTGTGTTATAACTTGAGCTTGCGTAAAAAACGCGATATTGTATTATTCAAAGTGAAGCATAATGTGGATGTTTTGGGTGTTACATTCTTCCGTACTTCAAATAATTTCGTCCTCTAAATTTCTATTGTGTTATTGAGTAAAAATACATGTGTGGTTCTTCATCATATGTTCTTCGGGTTCCCACGACGCCTCTTCCATCTTATGGTTTCTCCATAGAACATTTACCAGACGAATCATCCGAGTTCTCAACACTTGTTCTCTGGTATCAAGAATCCTGATGGGAAATTAGCAATAAGAGAGATCAAGTTACAGTTCTACTTCCACATAAGTGATTACATGCGTTGGGTGAGACATGTATTTTCTCAATAGTGATACGTGGAACACATCGTGACCTTTGAAGAGACATGGTGGCATTGATAACTAGTAAGGTACATCCCCAATTCATTCAGGATTTTCGAAAGGTCTAATGTACCTGGGACTCAATTTTCCCTTTTTAAAAAAATGTATAACACCGTTCCATGGAGGTACAATCAAGAAAACAAGATCTCCTGTCTGAAATTCCAAATACTTCCTTCGGTTGTCAGCATACCTCTTCTGCCTACTTTGAGCGGCTTTGATGTGGTTTTGGATTACCATCACCTTTTCCATCGTTTCCTCCACAAGTTTGGGACCTATGAGTTTTGATTCACCGACATCATCCCAACATGCTGGTGTGCAACATCTCTTTCTATATTACACTTCATATGGTGTCATCTGAATACTTGAATTGAAGATATTGTTATAGGAAAATTCTACCAGAGGTAAATATTGATCCCACATACACTGAATGTCAAGTGATAAAGATCTCAACATGTCTTCTAAGGTTTGAATAGTTTGTTCTGATTTTCCATCAGTTTGGGGTTGGTAGGAAGTGCTCAAACGAAGATCTGTATACAGGGCTTTCTAAAGGAATTTTCAGAATATTGATGTAAAACTAGGATCACAGTCAGAAACAATCGATAGTAGTACTCCATGAAGTCTTGAAACTTCATTAATATATAGTCTTTCTAATATTTCAAGTGGTAAATATTCTCTTGTAGTAAGAAAATGTGATGAATTGGTAAGACGATCGATAATGACCCATATAGCATCATTTCTTCTTGGAGTCTATGGTATTCCCATGACAAATCCCATGGTAATATTATCCCATTTCCACTCAAGTATAACAAGAGGTTCCAAGACTCCTCCAGGCTGTTGCCTTCCAGTTTTCACTTGTTGACAAACCATACATCTTGACACAAAATCAGAAATCACCCTCTTCATGGTGCCCCACCAAAAATGTTCCTTCAAATATCTATACATATTGGTGCTACCAGGGTGCATAGAGAAATTGGAACTATGAGCACCATCCAACAATTACCTTTTTAGATTAGGTATATTGGGAACACAAAGTCTCTTCACAAATTTTAAAATTCCATCTTCATACCCAAATTCACTCAATCTCCCATCATTCAAAGCTTTAATCATCCTTTTAAACTCTTTGTCATTGGTCTGAGAACTCTTTATCCTTTCTATTAAAGATGGTTTGGAAACTATTTGAAAATGTATTGATATTTCACCTTCCATGGTGATTCCCATATCCATATTTACTAGATCCATATATATAGGATCCTCTTCAACTCTAATCTTGTTCAAAACTCTTTGATCCATTCAACTCAAAGCATCTTCCACCTTATTTTCCTTCCCTGGGTGGTAGTGTATAGTGAAATTATAATCCTTGAGTAGTTCAAGCCATCTGCTTTGCCTCATGTTGAGTTCATCTGTGAGAAATATACTTCAAACTCTTATGATCGGTATATATCTCACAATTTTCAACATAGAGATAGTGTCTCCAAATCATCAATGAAATAATTACAACTGCTAATTCAATATCATGAGTAGGATAGTTCTTCTCATGAATTTTTAGCTATCATGATGCATATGCAATAAACCTATCATTCTGCATAAGGACACAACCAAGTCCTTTCTTTGAACCATCACTATATATAACAGACCCATCATTCCCCGATGGCAGAATCAATATTTGAGCATTGACTAATCTTTTCTTCAGTTCATCAAAACATTATTCACACTCTTTTTTCAAAAAAAATTAAACCCCTTTATTTGTGAGCTTGGTTAATGGGTTATCCAATCAGGAGAGAATTATGGACAAAATAGAGATAATAACCTTCTAAACCAATAAAATTGCGTACCTCTATTATACTCATAGGTGCTGGCCATTCATGGATTTCTCTTGTCTTAGAAGGATCAATAGAGATTCCATCCTTGGAGACAATATGTCCAAGAAAAGAAATCTCTTGATGCCAGAATTCATACTTTCTAAAATTCACATGTAATTCATTTCTTCTAAGAGTCTACATGATAACGTGCAAGTGATTTTAATGATCTTCATAGTTTTTGGGGTACACCAAGTTATCATCAATTAATACCAGAAAAAATTCATCGAGATATTCCTTGAAAACTCTCTTCATTAGATCAATGAAGACATAGGGTTCATTAGTCAATTCAAAAGGAATTGCTATAAACTTGTAATGATGGAACCTGGTTCGAAATGCTATCATTGGAATGTCTTCCTTCTTCACACACGACTGATGATATCTAGATCTAAGGTCAATATTTTAAAATTATTCAACTCCATGAATTTGGTCAAATAAATCATCAAATCAAGGTAGGGGATACATGTTCTTTATTGTTATAGCATTGATCTCCATGTAGTCAATGAAAAACCTCATAGATGCATCTTTTTTCTTAATAAAAATAATAGGGGCTCCCTGGGGAGAAACACTAGGGTGAATAAATCCCGTTTTACTGAATTCTCGTAGTTTTTTATTTACTTCCTCTAATTCCACAGTGGCCATTCTATAAGGTTTCTTAGAAATTGGCCTTGATCAAGGAATTAAATCAATGGAATACTAAATTTCACATTCTAGAGGATGTCCAGGTAAATATTCTAGAAACACATCAACATATTCATTTATAATAGGTACATCCCCTATTTGAACATTTTTTTCCTCCCTCGTAGTTATTTCATTCTCTTCCTCCCCACTAATTGATGTTAGTTGAGCTACTGGGGGTGGATCTAGAGAATAATTATGTTGTGACGATTCTGCTCTAATGATAAGGTGTTCTTTATCATCATCATCAATAATCGTAAACTCGTTCTTCTTATAATAAATCTTCGCATCATGGTCTGAAAAACAATCCATACCGATGATTATATAAAATTCAATCTTAGGTATGACGATGAGATCAACAGATAAAGAACATTTATATGCTCTACTGGGGACTCATTCACAAAAAGTTTTTTGCAATGATACTTCCATTGTGAGTTTTAACTGATAACTCCCTTGTTAAATAAAATTTAAAATATCTAATTTTCTTAGCAAAATGGGAAGATATGAAACAATGTGATGATGCATAATCAAATAATGCATTTTCTAAACACGAGGAAACCATTAAATTACCCGCCACTACGCCTTTCCAATATTCTACCTCAACAGTAGTGATAGCATATGCTTGGCCTTGATCCCTTGGCCTTTTCTGAGGTATGTTCCCCTGGAAACTAGGACATTCATTCAGGTAATTCCCCATCTCCCTGCAATTTTAGCATTTAACTTCAGTAGCTTCTTTCTTCCCCTTACAATCACGAGCTTGGAAGCCTTTTTCACCACATTTGTAACAGACTCTCATTCCCTTCAAGCAAGTACCAGGGTGTTTTTTCCAACATTTACTATAGGATGTATATTCAAATTTTCCATTCTTCCCCTTATTTCCATTTCCAGAGTGTTTAGAAGATCTCTTATTCTCTTGATTTGATTTAAAGTTGAAAAACATAGAAATTGGTTTTTTCTGTCTTGATAGAAAATGAGACAATATCTTCAAACGATTAGAAGGATGAGGAGAATAATGCTCGATGAAGAAATAGTTTTAACCCATCAAGGAAATGATCAATCTTATATCTTGGGTTACATATATAATCTGCAGTGTGCCTTGCTAACCTTGTAAATTTAGCCCCATACTTTGAGACATTCTCATCCTCCTTTTGCTTCAGAATCATTAATTGCCTTTCTATATCAGCTCGATGGTCACGAGGAAAGTATTTTTCATTGAAAATCTCCTTAAACTCCCCCATTCCATATTTGATACTTCTTCATCTTTATTTATGTTTTGAATCAATGACCACCATTGATCAGCATCTCCAGTGAGGCGGTAAACTGTCATGACAACTTTTTCCCATTCACTACTCCCCAAGGCATGGAATATTTTCTAAAATGAATTTATCCATTGTTCATATAATAATGGATTTGTACCCCCATTGAATGTTGGTGGTTGTTTCCTTAGGAAATGATCTAACATTGAACCTCCATGTTGTGGATCAGGGTGCTCTATATGGGTAAGGATATTATTCGTAAGCTGAGTGAGTTTTCCTATTATGGTGATTAGTTGATCAACACCAGCTGAATCCCATCTCCACTATAACTATTCTGATTAGGAGGGAATTCCCCACATGGATTGTGTGCATTGATACAGTTTACATTTCTTCCTATAGGCACCATTTCTAAATAATGGCATAAACTAGATTAGTTTATGAATTGAAATACATAATTCCAAACCAGTAAAACACTTAACATAAATTGAAAAGTTTATGAATATAATCCATAATCATAAAAAAAATTCTTTGAGGAAGTATGTACTCATAAATCCTTCATAATGGTTTGTAAAAAAAATGAGAATTATCCTAAGCATATCCCTGGGAGTGTCGTAACCAAGAGTGCAGGAAGTCCCATTTTTGTCCACCAGTTCCTATTCGAGTCTAGATCAAATCGGTGTTTTCATGTTTTAACCCGAGGTATATCTATTCCAGATCCGCCTCTACCTGCTCATATCCAGACATGGATGAATTTCTAAGAAAACTCACAAAATCTCTACATTACCAAATTTATATGAAGTTCTTCTATACTAATCCCCAAAGTCTATCCTATGGTAATGTGCTCTAATCCGAGTTTATCTAAATCTAGCTTCAAAGGATTGTACTAAACTTCCTCTGATACGAACTATAATTCCATGAACCCTGTTACCCAGAGTCATTGCATAATTACATAACATTGGAAAGATAAAAAATGATCAAGTCTTGAAAGTCCGATTAGTTTAGTAGCCTTGGAAACACTAGAAACATTCATAAGTCTTACATTAAATGATAAAGTGAAAAAATTCAACAACATAGTCTCCATAGTCCACAATCATATCCCCTCAGACTATCCCTGTAGGTCAGTCATAAAATACATCTTCACATCCTGGGAAAAATAATAAATAGAATGTTGTTGGGTAAAAATCCCTCAAGGTAACAATGCATCATTTTTAGGTTGATTGTGTTTGTTGAAAAAGAAGGTTTACATGGGGAATTGTTTTGTTCCAGAAATGTTGTTGACAATCCCTATTGACAAAGAACCATGAAAAAGGAATGGACGACAGAGGTTGAAGTGCATCGCGACAGTGAAGGGCTTTGTGAGGGAGCTTCACACCGAAGGCGTGAAGGGATTGACGGTGATTCTCTGCGATTACGTCAGGCTCTGTGATTGGAATATTTCGTTGGTGCTTCACGATTTTGAGATAATTTTGGCGGGAACTTCAGAGCTTCGCGATTTAAGATGACGTGGAGTTGACTTCGTGCGGAAAGTTTGTGGGTCGATGGAATCTCCTATAAATAGGCCTAGACCCCATCAAGAGAAGTACAGAGAAAGACAAAATTTTCAGAGAAAATATTTTCCCCTCGGTTCGTGAAAGTAGTTTGTGAAGGTAGTGTGCTTCGTGAAAGGAAGGAGCTTCGCAATGACTATTATAGCTCCGCAAAAGTTTCAAGCCATGCATTGGCTCAGTGATCTTTACAAGGGAACTTTTTGGCAACGACTTGAGATTCGCGGGATTGATTCGCAAAAAGACAGGAGCTTCATGAAGTCTTGTTTGAGATTCACGAAATTGAGATCCTCGCGAAGTAGGGTTCTTTGTGAAGGTATTTCCAAAGAAATTGCCTAGTGTTCAGAGGCAAAGGGGTCTTCATCTGTGGATGAAATTTGGACTTTAACAGAGCATCTATCAATAGTTGAGGATGTATGTATTCATGCAAATGAAGAGACCTATAGGTCTACCAACTGTGATTGGATCTTCTGAAGAAGTAGTGAGCTCACTTCAGTTGAGAGAGAATTGAGTTCTCAAATTATGGGTGGTTGTAAACCAATAAGGATAATGAGTCAACTTTGAACTTATAAACAGTAGTGCAATTATAGTGGAATTGGTATATCGGCACACTACCAGTGTATGCTCCTTGGATGTATCCCAATGAGGCTAAAACAAGTAGAAATCATTGTGTCTTGTTCATGCTTCAAGTTTTATTCTTACTCTGCATTGGAAAGAGAGAGAGAAGAGGGTTTTTTCTAATAGAAAAACAAGATCAAAAGGGGCAGTTATTTTAATTATTCATACCCTGATTCACCCCCCTCTCAGGGTATCTAGCCTATTGGGTCTAACCAAAGTGGTGAGCTTAAATGCTCAGTAAGGATAAAAATATAGTGGATACTTTTATAAATAAGAAAAAAAATTAAGGTAATGTATAACTAAAACAAAATCCTTTTAAACATGAACATCAACATAATATGGAAAAAATAAAATGAAATAATTCCATTTAATTTTTCACATGGATATTTTACTAATCAAATAATCACATGCAATATCAATTACCACTTTCATAATGATGGAATGCATAATGCTAGACATTCATATCCACATAGTCAAGGCCATGTTCCAAGACAACAAATAATATTTTGTCAAGGACTTGTGTTAAGACACTAGTTTTCCTCATGAGACCTACCGATGCATCGAGGAGCTATATATGGCTACACCTGTCACTTACTAAGTCCAATGTGTTCCTCATATGAAAAAGTTTAAACATAACGTATACATTTGTACTAAAACTAGCATACAAAATGTAAATAATTTCTCCATAAACCATTAATAGTATAAAAATAACACATCCATAGTCAAACATATCACAAAATCCTCAATACAATATGCAAGTTTTGTATCATAATAAATCATCTTCAAATAATATTAAAATCCATCAAAGGATGTTGACATAGATGAAATAAATACTATTTGAGAGAAATATCTATATTTAAAAATAATTCAAAAGTCACATAATTTTAAAATAAAATATTTACAATTAAAACATACTTATAATATTGTAAGTGATGCTTCGACAATTCTATAATGGCAGAAATTAGCCACACCCACCGTATAAGATAAAAAATAGACATTCTTACCTTAATTTTTTAAAAAAGGTTAAAAATGACCTTGTTTGGAAAACCACAGAAAGATTCCTTTATAAACAATATATAAAAGCCAAACAAGTCTATAAATGACTTTAATCCAGAGACTAGTAAATTGTAAAAATGTTTTGGAATACATTTTTAGGAAACATGGATGTAGATGATAAATAGGTCCCAGTAGACAATTACATATAAACAACTTCGGATAATGAAGAGATTGTAAAATTAACACTTACCTTGTACTTTTCCTTGGTCGAGGGTACGCTAACCTATTGTATAATTTTGAAATAACTTTTATTAAATTTTATATTAATCATATACATTAATATTATACCATATATTATCTTTTAATATTGCTTTGTTAATAATATCTTAGTATTATCTTAGTTTTAGGTGTTAACTGATTCGTTTTCCTTTATATTATTTATTATGTTAGTCATATTTGTTATTTATGGGATTTTTATTATTCATATCAAGAATTATATAAAGTATTTATGCATTATTTTTAATCATCGAATGAAAATTAGTCTTGAATGGATACAATGGAGAATGAGTCTCACCACATTCGTGGAGACGGTAATCCGTACGTACACAAGAGCAACAATATCATTATTTTGATATGAAAATAATATATAATTGGATGGTATAACATATATACTGAATAATTATCATGATATATTTATTATTTAAATAATTTACCCATCATTATTATACCCTTTCAAATAATAATGTATTGAATAACAATTACACCACGACGTGGAGACGGTAAGCTGTATGTACGCACGTATGGTGACATTTCATTCAAAGGATGGATAGAATAGTGAATATGGTTGTACCATATTTATAATAACATCATAATATATAGAAGATATTGGATTTATTATCTTATAATGGAAAAAACAAAGAAAAAGGAAGTGGAAGAAGAAAGGAACTTGAAAGAGGTGGTGAGATATTTACCTCTTCTTTGGGTTCTTCCTTTTGATTTGATCAAAAGGGCTCCTTAGGTTGGCTTTTTGATTAATGGAAGGCCTCTATAATGAATTTATGACTGTTGAGATGGTATTTGGACTATGTTTGGCTGAGTGAAATTATTTTGAAGGTGTGAATTAGAAAGAAGGGGGAGTACCCTTTTATAAGAGGGCTGAGGGGCACCTTAGGAAAATCAATAAATATTATTTTATAATAAAATAATTTTCGGGTTCCAATGGGTAGGAAATATATTATTTAAAGTATAAGGTGAGGATGGGTGTAAACCAACTCAAAAAATAGGTTTTAGACAGGTTTGGGTCACTATTTTACCCTTATCTTTTAGATTTAACTGTT
Source organism: Viscum album (assembly GCA_963277665.1). Lineage (NCBI taxonomy): Eukaryota > Viridiplantae > Streptophyta > Magnoliopsida > Santalales > Viscaceae > Viscum > Viscum album. The sequence continues at coordinate 629,385,114 of OY728138.1, read as the reverse complement.
AGTTAAATAGTTTGACATTTACCATGTCTCTTTGTATTTTTATATTATATGGTTAATAAACATACTATATACTTCAAGGAGAACCTCAAGTGGATCACTGATGACATTTATAATATTATTTATGAACTTTTGACGAACCTTTTATTTTTAGGAATAGAATATAAATTAATAATATAATATTTGTTTTAAAAACTCTTTTATGTCAATTTTGACACTATTTGGTATTTTGTTTTTGCTAAATTTATAACAGTATTATTACATCGAAAAAAATTCATCTATACGACCCTAATATTTTATATTAACCTATAAAATTAGTTTAATTTATAAAAATACTCAAATTACATATATTTGGATATTTATAATATCAATTATTTTTATATTTCATTAATTAGGTAATTACTACATCATCATTGTGTCATAAATAAATTAAATTATTGAATGTCTAGAAAATTTAAATAAAATACCATTATGTAGGAAATGTTTTTATATTTATAATGAATATTTAGGGTTGAATTTATCCTATGTGTAATTCTATATTAAAAATCATCTAGTTATTAAACTTTGATTTTAACACTTTTTACTCTTCTTGGAATTTAATAATTATAAATGTCCTAATATAATCCAAGTGGACCAAAGAGGTTCATATCTTATTACCAAGGTTGTTTTTGGCCTAATTAAACTTATCAAATAGAATTATAACATGTGTTAGGGTAATAATAATATCATTTTAACCCTTAATTACCCTATTTACTTTTAACCATGGTAAATAAAAGTAAAAAGTTACTATTCACCAAAAAAATATTTTCATTTTATTGAACCAAATTTTTCTTACTGATATCAAACATGTCTCTCGGATTTTTGAAATTCCACTCACAGAAGCGGTAAAATTATGTTTTATGTGAATTTTCAAATTCTTCTAAAAGGTTGGTAAAAGACTGTGAAAAGTTCGATAATATTTTTATATATCTAAAATTATTATAAATTGGATCCAATCAACTACATTGAAAATATATCAGTATTATGTATCTATTTTGAACTAAAATAAATTTAAATAAAATAAATAATTGTTTAAATAAAAATTCAGTTTTAAACTATAACTCAGGGGTTTTCACTATTCATTAAAATTTAAAGATTTCAGAAAAATACCCAAAAATCACCCTAAGATAATTTCGATATTTTGAATCCAAAAATGAAGTCCATTTTGAATGATAAAATTTATAAAGTTTCAAAATGTTGGTATTACTATTCATAACAGCTTGTTTGATTGGTTGTGGTGTGTAATAACTTGAAGTTGCGTACAATACACGCTATTGTATTAATCAAAGAGATTCGTGCCGTGGAAGCATGGGGTGTAACACTATCCACCACTTATGATGAAGGAAAGAGGAGGAAAATATAATTTCCATTAAGTTTTTACTATATATGCTGATGCTTCCTTCCCATGGTCTTTCCTGATTAGTATATGGTTCTACCTAGTTTTGAATCCCCAACCCCATGTTGAACTAGTAAATCTGATAGACTATTAGAGTATAGTTCACTAATTTACCATATATACGTCCCTAAACAAAAAGGATGTAATTAATGAAGGAAAAAAGAGGTTATTCGGAGATACAAGCCATTTAGTGGTGTATTCATTATCATTAAATGACCATATACGAGGTATTCTTCAACCGTTTGAGAGCCTAGTATTAAATACAATTTTAGATTGTTCATAATCATTTTTTAATTTCTAGATAAGCATATAATTCTCATTCATCCTATCATTTTGGAGGCCTATAGGCTTCCTATCAACAATCATAGGGCATTTCTACTCAGCCAAACATGCAGTCTCACGTGTCAGGCCACTGTAGCTACTACTATATGAACCACTATAGGTAAAGAACAGCCTATAGTGGTGACTATATACTGTATAGAAGAGTACCAAGATATATTATTTTAATATAATTAAATGATATAGATTTAATGCTTGTCACATTGATACGATATAGATTCAGCATCTAGACTTGGAAGGGCTCTAGTTATTCCCCCATTCTTGGTTGATATTGAATACTAAAGATATATTTTATATTACATTCATCCAATGAGGTTTTTTTGAACTTGATATATCACTTGAAAGTGAGTTCTGACTATATGTGTACCTTCCATTCATGAGAGAGATGCACATCCTACTCAAGGATTAGGCCCTCATATCAGTCGTTCAGTATGGGTAGTGGTTGTTCTATCATTTATGAGATAGTCCTACATTATAGCCACTAGGAATTGAGAGGAACAACAACCTTGAAAGTTAGGGTTCATAATATATTATATGATATTGAGGAGGGCTCGGATAAATTGAGTATCAATCAATAAATAGAGATGATACTTATATATATTGATAACTATTAGAGTAGTGTACAGAGATTCTTGATATTCTACCCCCATATCTATCGGTATTATCATATATAGCCCTTATGAGGAATAGAAAATTATTTAGCTATAGGATATCGAGTATATAAATTTAGTTTATTTAATAAACCATTATTCAAAAGTGGTTGATAGTTGACTGAGAATTAATCCATGAATGGGGAGGCTTGTTTGGTGTGTTATTCTTCCAAAGCTGACATGTCAACAGTACATTACAAAAATAGTGGTGACTCTAGACTATTAGAGCAGAGTACTGAGTTTGACTAGTATGGTATGTGGAATGAGTTGGTACTTATACATATTGAGTGTTTCATATAGGAATGACATCTACAAATGACATATACATGAACTGAGTGACATCACATATAGATGATGTTTTTATAAAGCCTCACCATTGACTATGGTGTACCAAGAACATCAATGAGATCTATTGTTCTCCTCTCTATATTATTTATCAAGACCCCCCATCGAATAGACGATACGCTTCTTCTTTCTAGGAGTGATATGTTTTTTCCTCACTATCTTCCTCATCAACCTCAATTCCCTTCAATAGGTCAATTTTGGTGTTTCTCAATTCATGAACTCAATGTTTGATATATATTATTTCATATATCAATTTGTGTACTATAGATTATGATTAAAAGGTTTGTAATATAACCCAAAGAAATCTATGGGATATTTAGGTTCTAATCCTTTCCCTGCATCATCACATTAGATACACGATACACTCCATCCATTGAGACCTTTTTTCTACAATAACTCTACAGGTTAGTGATGCACCATACAGTATTCCATCCTACTACATGGAACCCTCCTTTAGTATCCTAGTACCCATGTGGAAATTAAATTACTATTTTATGAGTTCTGTATGGTTCATATGGGTAGCTACTGACAATCAATAATGTTGTGGGTATTGGAAGGGCAATGCATTGGTGTCGGACCGAATCAATTGACTAACATACCCATAGAAGCTGTCATAGAGAAACTATGAATAATTACATTGGAATACGAGTGGGGGAATTCAAATGTTATGTCATTAATGGTGGCATGACTCTGCTATTCTTTTCCTTGGATGAAGAATTCAATTGAGTGGTGGGGGAGTTGGTGGGATCTCTCTGGATTGGTAGATCATTTCCAAACATGACTATTAAATTTCATTACTAAAAACATATAAAATTTATAGAGTATATGGTGAAAATTCCCCTTGTTCCCCTTTGGAACTGTATGGGGGTATAATTCTCGTTCAACTGACTCAACGGAGTTGCCCATCCGTAAATATATATATAAATACCAGACCCATCCAATATTCATGAGAACATATTCATGACAAGTTGTTTCCAAGAGATGAATTCCATATCCACTAGAATCATCCACGAACAAGAGCTAGTCATTGGAAATAGAAGGGGAAGGTAAATGGGTGAAGGGATATGAGTGGTTCTATAATAGTTACATTGATTATGGTCAACTGACTACATGACTATCATGGGGGAACTAGTTGAGACTATTAGAGTAGAGTACCGAGCGGAACAATAAATATATATAAGTACCATTTTGTTGGAAGGTTCAATTCAACTACCCATCAGTGAATAAAATTTTATGTGTTGAAGGTGATGAAATGATGGAATGGATTCATTATTCATTTTACGCTGTTTCATTCCTAACAACTCGAAGATATTAATTTGAAAACAACTATGGTTTTGGAATCCTAACACATTCCTATCTGCATTATTAATTCTTTCAGTAAATTATTTACATGAACCATCAATTACCCTTATCCAATAATGCACTGATGCTCTTTTATCTCTTAGGAACATAGGCGACTCATGATGTTAATATACTATATGGGTCTATGATCATACGGTCAATTGGATTATTTTTATGTTTTTCTAATGTCTTATTTAATGTCAAAACAAAATAATCTATCATACATATTAGGGAACAAATTTTTCGAACTCCAATCGAAGTTTGATCATGAAGAAGAATTTTTTTGGTCAATGTTATGCAGATTTACCTTTTCATCCCTTTTGGTGTATGTAAAATATTTTTGGGTTATCTTGTTTTTTAGTGTCCATATGGTATTGGAGTGGATGTAAAAAAGGAATTTCATTTTTTCATTGTTTATCCTTTTTTAGGTCTCTATAATTGGTTAGTGTTACTTGGTTCATGTGAATTTGTATGTAACATATCATTATATATGCATATCGAATGTAGAGTTATTTGATGTATTGGTTATTGTTCACAAACATGTGGGGTGCTATAGAGGATCCATTTTTTGTCGTAATCTGGTGTGTTCATACAGATTTGATAGTAGCATCAAATCCTTTTCCACTTGATCCCGTATTAGAAATACATCCACCGAACATCTATTAGGGTGCCCTCACTAGTTGTTTCGTGGCAGGAATCATGAGATCCAACCTATGTGAATGGAATGAACATCCTAATATTTTTAATAGAAATAATAGTGGAATAGAATTGGTGTTATTTGTACTCATTTGGTATGGTCAAATTTATATTAGAACTAAACTAGTGGCCTTAGGATCATCCATAAAATATACCAATGATGATGAAAAGGAATATTTATTCTTCAATAGAAAGAGCATGTCATTTCTGGTCTAGGTGTCACTAACCAGGTCCTCCAAAGGGCGGGATGTCTCTAGAAAGAAAACTCACTAGGTTAATACCAAGTATGACCTGGGATATATGTATTATCCCGGGGAGATCATAGGATATGTGATGCATCCAAGAGAGTGTATGGAATACATAATGTATCATAGTGAGTATCTAGGATACATGAAGTATCCAAATAATTACATAGGATATATGATGTATCCCAATGAGTAGAGGGGATATGTGAAGTATCCCAATGAGTGCATGGGAAATCCTTGTCATGACATCCAGGTTGGTACCCCATTAGAGTGTGTTCATGCGAAAGAATGTATCCACGGAAAACATGAGACCATAACTTATCTCATCATCATAAAACCACCAAATATAATAAAAATGAACTCAAATAAAAGATACCAACTCAATGGTAATAATAGGAATTCTGTATGTGCGAGGGAATGAGTCCAGTGCTCAGAAGTGGATTCAGACAAGTTGATGATGGAATTTACTATTTAGAAAAGTCATTCACTTCACACTATGGGAATCATGCCTATAAGATGGTGGGTCATCATGAATTAGGTTGGGGTGTAGGGTGGTTTCATGATCTCTTTGAAAATGAATCCTCATGTTCTCATCTTCTTGTTTCCGCTTCTCTGAATTCAGTGAATAACTCCTTTCTTTCTTTGTGGTCCTCACTACTCAGCATATTAAAAAGGGTGGTCTATCTATCTAGTTCGTTCTTGATTCAATCTAGTGTGATTTCACATGTGTTGTGATTTTCAGTGGATAGAGGGTTCATGAGAGACATTCAAGACATGTACTCTTCAATATAATATATATAAACCACTATAAGAACCACTATAGGTGGTTTCTTACCTATAGTGGTTCCTTTAGTGGTACCTATATCTATACATATAGTCATATGATAGATATTATAGAAATTGAGTTTTGAAGGATGGATGAACGATCGAAAAACATTGGCTAGGAAAGGTGATACCGATGATGTCATTGGACTTTCAGAACACCAACTCTCTAACCCTAAATCACCACTCAATTGCTAGGCCAGAATGGTAGGAAATTCAACGATGTTGGATTGTATGAAATTGCAGTTTCTAAATTCTATGTGACAGATGCCACTATAAAATGGATGGTCTTGAATGTACTGGACATTCAATATGATCACCAACTCCATTCCCCTGGTATGTCCACCTGGGCACCAGAACCACTGTTTGAAATGGATAGAATTCACTCCCTCAGTGTAGTATAGGTATTAGACCATGGACATTACATCTCCATATAATATATTTAGACCCCTATAGGATCAATTATTGGTAAGGAACCACCTATAGTGGTGCCTATAGTTGTACATGTAGTGGTTCACCCATAGAATATATAGAAGTGTACCTTGTTATATTTTCCCATGGTATAATGATAGTAGTTTTGAGTAATAATAACACAATATCCCCTTTTCCAATTCAAGTTGCTCGAGGTGTTGATAAAACTAGTGATATCGCTGAACGAAACCCCCAAAAGGTCCCACATTCTAATACTGACCCGGACTGACTCTACCTACATGGAAATCCACCATGTATTCTATTGAGATGATGGTTCTGATGTATGTGTTCCAAAATAGTGATTGAGTGCATTGTTTTTTTAGAGAATACATCGGTTATGGGGTCTATGGATATGGATATGGCCAATTCAAGGCAAGGAAATTCATGTTCGGGTGGATTGGCGGTCCATGAAAAATATTCTACCAATTTCAAAGTACATATCAATAGTTAATTAATAAATCATAGTCACCCCCATCATCTTGAATCTATTTGTTCCTTAGATGGAATGAATATATTTATACTCGGTTAATGGAGGTTCGATTCGTACAACCATTAGACACAATTTTTCAATTAATAATACAATGAATCCACAACTAGATGAAACAAAAAATTCAGCAATGACTCACATTTTATACTAGCTAAGTGGTGGATAAGGTGTCGATTAATTGCTAATAAATACTATACTAATTAAAATGATGCCATTGTGGGAGGAATTCCTTTCACTAGTGTCTGGTGTCGACATATCTAGAAATAGTAGTTATTTAGTAATCATTCCGCTACTTCCTCTAGTCAACTCAATAATTTATTTCAACTATTGGATTAATTGAGGTTGGGGTTACTCTCTTTTCATTGAGCTACGAAAATGGTTGGATGTGAGTGTTTAGGAAATGACCTTCATCCTTGGGTACTAGATGCCCAATATGATTCCATCCCCAAGGAATGTGCTACGTAGTCGAGTTCAAGTGGTGAAGCATGGGTGAAACCTTGAACATAATTTTGATAGTAGCACCACTCTAGTATCATCGATTATTCAAGCACCCACAACAACACAACATAAAGATATTGGAGCTTTCTCATTTTTCTTACCTTTGTGCCACCTATGAGACATGGATTCCCAGTTCATGGATTTATATGGTTGAACCACCATGGTCCACAAGATGAAAGATATCAATTCAGATACAGAGATATGGTAAACACATCAATGGAGTGGTCAGAACAACCAAACACTCCATTGATGAGGGTCACATGACTTGTTCTACCACCCATTTATAGAAATAATTAAAGGTTCATTTGGACTCTACCTCCAACACCCTATTCCCTATGGCCATGTAATAATATGGTAACTACTAGTACTTCAATGACAACTCAATTACAGCCGCAAAATAGTCATATGGTTTACAGAAATTTATTTATTTTATATATTATTCTATTAACATATAATTATATATATTAATATTAATATTTTATAATATTTCATATTAAATAAATGGTCTCAAAATATTTCCCGTTGGCCAATTTTACATCCCCAAAATAACCACTCTACACATTCATGAGGTTTCTTAGGGATGGAAATAATAGTACGGGGAATGGGGTGGCTTTTTGAATTGGCTTGGAATATACCACCATGTGATACGACCAATGGAAAGGGTCTCTTGAGAGGTAGGCCCAAAACGGTAGAGCATGAGTGGAGATAGGGGGTCATGGTGGTTTTGGTTGATAGTGTAATGGTGCAAGGATTGGTGTGGAACTTGAAGATTATGATCTATTATGAACATATAAATAACTCAGATGACAAATTTCTGTAGTGATTATCCCATTTGATGATGTTCGTCAGTGGTGAAGATGGAGTCGACTCCCATTTGGACCATATGAGATCAATTGGATGAATATGATTCTAATCATTATTGGTATAATGTATTCCTGGTCCATGTACTCCATTTTAAAGTGTTTTCACTCACCCGGTCCAGAGGTGGTAGTTGTCCTCTTCATGAAGACTCATGTGGTCTGACTGACTAGATTGAATACCTGGTCATTCCCATGTGCTGCAGGATAATCTAGATTACAATAATGAATAGTCTAATACCTATATTATACTAATAAATAAATATAATAAATGTTGTACCCCAGTGAAACATTATATATCCTTTCCCTCAGATAATTTTTATAGACTATATAGAAGAGTACCTGACTATATTATACCAAGGATACATGATGTATTCCTGTGAGTACCTAGGGGACCATAAAGTTAAGTAGAAAAATGGAAATCAATTTTTTTTTAAAGAAGATGGTTGTGTGTGGTTGGAGATTATGAATCCAATTATCCATAAAATGACATTGATATGTTTCATACCTTCCTAAGGCATTGAAGTTTTCCAGGATACCAATTATTATCCACCAATTTTTCCAAGCAGCCTATGTGAGGTCACATTGGTCCTCAATTGTCGCCACATTTCATTCTCTAGTACTCAATGGAACTCTTTCTTTTCTCTTGAATGGGTTGTTGGGTTCACAAGTTGATCCTCAATAAGGATAACATGCCCATAATTCATACTCTCATTTTCCCATTTCATGGATAATCTTGGGGGAATATTGAATAACTACCTATTTAGTTTTTTAATTGGTGGTTACAGAACAACCTTTGTTTTTCATTCAGCTTAGTCAGGTACTATATTGGTTGGATGGTCTACATGGTTCGTCCTCATTACTAGTTTGTTTAAGTGGATGTTTTTTGAAATGGAATGGATATTATAAGAAATGGGATGTTATTATGACCTCTATTTTTCTATCATTACTCATTTCCCTATGTTCACTACATCTTCAAAACCAATATATCATACTGGGCTCTTTTTACCTTCAGTATGGAATGACAGATCTCCCATTACACACATCATTCGTCAATTGGTGGAAGACATCACATTAACCAGCTACCATGATCCACTCTGTAATAGTAATACATGAACCGATGAACCCACCCATATGGTCAAATGCTACCATTTACAACTACACATCCTTTTTATTATTCATTTTAGAAATAAGACTTTTGAATCCTTCATTTTCCAAAGTTTTCATTGGGTATCTCATCATGTGGGGGTTGATCCTAGATTGAGTTCATCTATGGGGTAGAGCTTCATATCGGAACGGTGTTCCATGGCTAATAAACTCAATAATAGAACTTATAGCTACTAAGTGAACATGGGTTATTGGGGAAACTACATCATCAATGGATCAATGTGTTGTGGAAACAATGGATCTATTAGAATGTAGTTAGTTGTGACTATTAGAATAACATACATGAGAATGGAAGGTGAGAAGGTACGAAATTGAATTTGTGGGGTTGGTGTTTTTTGAGAGATGGGATAGCGATCAATGTTTCACAATACATTACAATACCAATCGAGTCACCAACGAGTTGATACTGAGTTATGGAATGTAAACATTGTTGGGGGTCCGAATCAAGTTCCAATAATTATATTCTACCTATATTATACCATGTAAAACAATATAAATATTTGGCCTTTCTATGATTTTGATGGTTGGATGACTTTGCTGGAAATAACCTCTTTCAGTTTCAACTATTATTATAGTAAACTACTAAGGTTGGGTTTCTGCATGACATTTCACTCTGTAGCCCCTTTGATCCTCCAATTCCCAATTAAATTGATGTTCTGATATGTGTTCTGTTTGATCCACCCTCTTCCCTTACTCCAATAATAGTACTATACTGTAACATTAAATGAACGACTCAAAAAGGTCAGCAACATTTCTTTCATGTGGAGGAATAAGTCATGTGAGTCACTTCTATCCCATGCTTATTTCTTCCTTACTATCTTGATCTCATCATATGTATACCTCTGTTTACTTCAAAGCCTAGAGTCAGTACACTAATCTAACATTAGAAGCCTTTTACATGACAAAAAATGAAATACTAGAGGATCGAGCAGAAAAAGAGTCAAAATATAGGAACCCCTAAATCCATATATTCATGATTCATCCTTCACATAGCCTCTCAAAATTAGACAATTTAGCTCACCCATTCAACTTTCATGTTAACATATTTATCTTCCTCACCTATTTTTTTATATAATAAAAGGATCCATTATCATCCTACAATTCAAAAGGTATGAAATATTATATAAAAAATTCAAGCTACCACACACCTCTCTTAAGAATGGGCACCAAACCCTGGTTCCTTCCCTTAGCCTTCATTACTGACGTGTTGTGCTTCATGATTCATCCTTCTCATAGCCTCTCAAAATTAGACAATTTAGCTCACCCATTCACTTTTCATGTTAACATATTTTTCTTCCTCGCCTATTTTTTATATAATAAAGGGAACCATTCTCAACCTCCATTTAGAATGGTATGAAATCTTAAATAACAATTTTGAAGCTACCACACACCTCTCTTAAGAATGGGCACCGAACCGTGGTCACTTCCCTTAGCTTTCATGACTGTCATGTTGTGATTGATAACAGAACCCTGGTTCACTTCGATATCTCTAGTCCTCTTTATCATGACTGACTAGAGACTCTTTTATATCCGATATTTTTAAAAGAGGAAAATGTAACAACAGGGCCCCGCTAACAGCACAGCCTCCCCGCCTTGACATGGCCATCAGGTCCTAGCCCGCTAGTTCCTCCAGTTCCTAATTAAATTGTTGTTCTGATATGTGTTATGTTTGATCCACCCTCCTCCCTTACTCTTAGACAAGTACTATACTGTAACATTAAATGAAAAATTCAAAAATGTCAGCAAAATTTCATTCATATGGTGGCAGAAGTCATGTAAGGCACTTCTATCCCATGCTGAATTCTTCCTCACAATCTAGATCTCATCCTATGTCTCCCTCTGTTAACATCGAATCCTAGAGTTTTTACTCTAATCTAAAAGTAGAAGAATTTGACATGACAAAAAAATAAAATACTAGATGATCAAGCAAAAAAAGATTGAAAATATAGGAACCCCTGAATCCCTATATTCATGATTCATCCTTCTCATAGCCTCTCAAAATTAGACAATTTAGCTTACCCATTCACTTTTCATGTAAAAATATTTTTCTTCCTCACATATTTTTTATATAATAAATGGATCCATTCTCATCCTCCAATTTGAAAGTTATGAAATCTTATATAAAAATTTCAAGCTACCACACACCACTCTTAAGAATGGGCACCGAACCCTGGTTACTTCCCCTAACTTTCACGATTCAAGTATTGTGATTCATGATTCATCCTTCTCATAGCCTCTCAAAATTAGACTATTTAGCTCACACATTCACTTTTCATGTTAACATATATTTCTTCCTCACCTATTTTTTTATATAATAAAAGGATCCATTATCATCCTCCAATTAGAAAGGTATGAAATCTTATATAAAATTTTCAAGCTACCACACACCTCATTTATGAATGGGCACCGAACCCTAGTCACTTACCTTAGCATTCACAATTGATGTGTTGTGATTGATAACCAAATCCATGTTCACTTTTTTAGCTTCAGTCCTCCTTGTCACGGCTGACTAGAGACTCTTTTTTATCCTATATCTTTAAAAGTAGAAAATATAACAACGGGGCCTCACTGACAGCACAACCACCCCGCCTTAACATGGTCATCGGGTCCTGGCCTGCCCGGTACCACCAGTTGCCCCGCATACACGTGGTCCAAACCATGGGGCCCACCCACTTGCTCGAACGGGTCATCTGAAAAATGACATCCCCCACAGGACAAAAAATTTCTTTTCCAGTGTGCTTTTTCCTCACTCCCACTCACCCTTGGAAACATCCTAGAAGGTCACACATCCTGATCACTACTCTAGGCCAAGCATGCTTAACTATGGAGTTCTAACCAGACAGGCTCTTGAAAAGGAAGGTTCACCTTGTTGAAATGAGCCATATCATTTAGCCATTTAACCCTGTATCATTTTGGAGTGTTACAAAAAATATATTTCACAAGTCTTTCGGTCTGATTGTGCTTTCTTCCATCTTAAAATCTTGGTCTTACTCAGTATAATATAGGTATTAAACCGTACAATCTTATAATGTATAGGTGACTGAGATGACCTGGAATAGATCGTGTATCATTGTAATACTTAAGTATCATATCATCTGGAGTATTTGGGAAACTTCATGTATCACAATGAGTAATTGGCCCCATTATAAACAATCTATATCTCCCATAAGTCATTATCGTACTCAAGACTCTGGATGAGTTTCCAGAAGACTTTTCTTCTTACCTTTCTGATTTGGAGATAGTATGGGAGAAGGAACCTGACCCAATACTGTCTTCTTGATTTACATGTTGAAGAACCTCTAGCATCTGGGTTAGCTTATTTTCTTTACATAGAACATAAGACTTCCAAACTCTGACACTATAACTGATAGAATGATAGAGTACCTAGAATCTCCTTTAGTAGTTCGATAGGGTATTTGGGGAACAATAAGCACCATTTAAACTCTAAATATGCTATCTGATTTAATTCGCCTATGTTTATTGGGGGATGTGAAATGAGGGGGTTTAGTATGGGTGGTTTAGCCATGGGACTAGATATACTACCAATATTATACTAGTTCTAGCTTCTTTTTTGCATCAACCTATTTGGAGAGATCCATGGGTGGATCACGCGACACAGACTATAAATGGTATGCTGTATCAGAACCTTTGAGTCAGTATTGGTTGTAGTAAACTATTCTATCATAATATATACTACCTATATTAAACCTTAACCTATATATATTATACTGAGGGTTCCTTCCACCATATGGGGTGATGTACGATAGATGGACAAGTGTTGTATGGGGGTCTTACTTCTATATATTGAAGAAGGGGGACAACATGGTGGATACTTTTATAACAACCATTCTATTTATTAAAAACATAAAAATGATTTATTATATAAAATTGAACTCAATAAATCACTTATGATTCAGAGGTCTAGTGTCTTAGGAAATTAGGAACACTACTGAACAACTTAGAACATAAATCACAACATCTATATTGAAGACATCTTTTACATGACCACAACATTCCTTTCTACTAAGCATTGCATGTGATAACCTGAGGACCCACAGAAGAAAACGATGAGCTATAAATCCCAATAATTTATTCAAAAAGGCATAAAATGAAGAATATAGTACATTTTATACAATAGTAATATTAAAGGAGCACACGACAAACATGAATATAAAGGCATGATATAACATGATTATCATAGCTCGGTAATGAGGCACTAATATATAACATGATATTAGAACGAGCCAAGGATAATTACACATGGAGAATGAGTAAACCCTCATTGAAATTTAATTCTCATGAGTAAAAAATCATTTCACATTATGTATCATGATACTGATCTTTACCCAATGCATTGGAGAACTATCAGGGTGCACCCTTCGTAATCATTTCATTTCATGCGTAAGTGTGCCCCATAGTTCATACAACAAAGATTCATTAAATATCATAACATATTCCACAAAAAAGGAATTTTAAATTAATACATGAAACTATTTAATAAATATTTCAATGTACACAAATGGGAATACCCTTGATAGATAGAAGGACAATTTATTAACTATAGAAAGACTTTGGCTTTGAGAATCGTGGTTCAATTTCAATAGCAGAATGAAGTGACATAAGAATTCAAAAAATTGGTTGATGAGAGATAAATGGGTATCTCATAATATTTAAATGAAATGGATTGTAATTGGGTTATATAGATACATTTCCCAACATAAGTAATGTAATTTATATGAATAATTTAAAATAATTTATTAAATGTAGATGAGAGGAGAGAAATTCCATACAGCATTTTTGGCATGGAAATAGGTGTGCATGGGAGGAATTAATGCGAAATAAAGAGGTCTATAATATTTCATAAATAATAAAGGAAGTATAGGGGTGGTTTGAAATCATACCCCAAAATTTTTAATTGAAAATAAAAGGCTATAACAACCTAAAGAAATTTTCACAAAAATGAGAAAGAAAGTAATATCAAACATGAAAGTGTGATTCTAAAGGCCTTAGGGAGGAATGAGAGAGGATTCATGGGATATTGGGGTGACTTTGGGATTTATAGATACAGTATGGTAGGTTTTGGTAGATCTACAAATATGGTAATTGATGAGGATGGGAGATTGAGTGGTTTTATATTGGTTAGGAGAGGAAATTATTTATTACATAGGATTGCGATAGTATACATTAAAATAATCAAAACCACAAACAAATCCTTGGTTTTTACCCATGGTATTTTGTAAATGGGATTGGAAAACATTATTTTATAAGTCGAATGTCCGAAAATAATAAAATATTAGCCTTCTTTATGTGGACATGAGTCACGCTCTCATGGAAATCGTTTTAAAAAGTTAAATTTATTATAAGGCTTGGAGGGTCCACTATGGAACCATTAAATTAATCAAACCAATATGAAATTAACTATTTAATGGTTAAACCATATATTGGACGAAAAAAACCTTTTATAGTATTTTATTACATCATTATTGTTTCATTATGATGTCATAAAAAACAGTATATTTTTAACGGTATTTAATTTTTACCCAAAAATTCGATTGTCTCAGAAAATTATGTAAAATTCACCCTTATATAACATTGAAATCTTGAATATAAATTTAATTTTCATTTTAACCACAGAAATTTCTAAATATGTGAATTTCTACTTTTATGATAAAAACATACATTTTTTGAATTTTTTTTTGAAAAAAAAAATCTTTCAAAAAATAATAAAAATTACAATTGTATTCATAAAAATTATACGATCATTTATATTTAATGAAAAATTAATTTACTAACAATATTTTGTTAAAATATTATTTAATTAATATATATATTAATTCATAAAAATATATTTCTTAATTGAATATTAATTAAAAATAATATTTTTAATTTTAAAAATATTTATTAAGTAACAATAATAAAATCAATATATATTATTTATTCTATAAAAAAATAATGAACAAAACCACAGTGCTAAGGTATTGTTACAAAACCCCTTGTAACACTTGTATAATACATAAGGGTATACTCTGCGATGGTGAGAAACTCTTGTTGTATCCCGGATAACAATGCTCGGATGGTAATATCTATCAACATACATTTCTCCTGTATGTGGTTCTGTTCAAGATTTTCGGGTTGAAGCATAGCTTGGACATGGTCAAGAAAAAATCCCAATGATGCTACATCCTTTCCGATCTCTAACAAATGGAATTCCTATGGAGAAATTCTATTGGATGAGTCCATCGATTCTTTATCTGAGTAAATTAGATTTTAAAATGCACTATATTTATATTAATCATGTAATCACTATTCTGCATCTTTATTAGCAATGGAAATAATTCCTAACGGTATTTTAAAATCCAAAAACAAATAACCATGAAATTTCATATAACCATTTTACATAATAAGTCATTTAATTAGATGAAGAGTAATTTTCATTAAAACATTTTGAAGTCATTACATTATTCCCCCTTAAGAAATTTTTCCTTTGAAATTTCTATTTCCCACACTAAAACAGATTAAGGTAACTTTCCTTTATCACTTCCTCTAATTCCCACATTGCTTCTTCAAACTTGTGGTTTCTACACAACACATTAATAGGGTGCATTATCTTATTAGATATATATTTTTTCCTATGATCTAAGATCGTCACAGACTATAATTCATATGGGAGGTCATTCTCATATGGAACCGCCTCTAGATTGAGTTCATGTGATGGGAAAGGTATGTACTTCCTCAAGAGTGATACATGGAATATATCATGTACTTGAGATAGGTTCGGTGGGAGTGCTAGTCAATATATCTATGCTCCAATGCGATCAAGGATCATAAAAGGGCCTATGTACCTTAGAATAAGTTTTCCCTTCTTCCCAAACTTGATAACTCTCTGGCATGATGAAATACAGAGGAATACCATGTCTCATACATCAAACACGATCTATCATTGACAATTATCAGCATAGGTATTTTTTCGACTCTGATTAGATTTAATGTGCTACTGGATGGTCTTAACATTCTATACGATTTCGTCAACCATTTATAAACATAGTAGTTTTTTCTCCCCAACTTCTACCAACATGTTGGTGTTCTTTGCCTCTTCCAATAAAAGGCTTCATATGGAGCCATTTGGATTCTTGAGTGAAAACTGTTATTGTAAAAAAACTCAACCAGTGGAAGATATTGTTCCCATCCTCAATTGTAGTCCATTGTTCATGATCCCAACATGTCCTCAAGTGTTTGGATAGTCAGCATAGATTGGCCATTAGTTTGAGGATGGTAATATGCACCGATGTTCAGCTCAATATTCAGAGCATGTTGTAGACTCTTCCAAAACATATAGGTGAATCTTGGATCTCTATCGGATATAAACGATTTTGGTACTCTTTTTTGCCTTTCCACTTCTATGATGTATATCCGTGCTAGTTGATCAAATGATAAATCCTCTAGAATTAAAATAGTGTATATTCTTTATTAAGAAATCCACAACATCCCAAATAGCATTTTTTCCTTTGGATGTCTTTAGAAGTCCGGTGAAAAATTTCACGGTGATGTTATCCCATTTCAACGTTGGTATGGTTAATGGTTTCATCATCCCATTATACTTCGACCTCTCAGACATCACTTCCTGAAATACTAGGCATATTTAAGTATTCTCATCAACCTCTATCTTCATGTAAACCCACAAATAATTCTATCAGATATCTCGATAAATCTTTGAGATTCATTGGTGAATGAAACAATTTGAACTGTGTTCATCATCCAAAAGTTCATTCTTTAACTATGAATTTTATGGAACACATAGTATGAACGCATATCTCACAATTTATTCTTCATTAACATTGAACTCTGATTATTTACCTTATTTTATAGTTTCCACTTTCTTCTGAATTCCTACATCATCCTTTTGAGCATCATTTAAACATTCCAAAAGATACGGTTGAACAATAATTTGTGAATGGATTGGTGATGTACCCTTATTTATGATCCCCATGTCCATATTCATAAAATATAATAAGATTAGATCCTTTTAAATTTTAATAAATGATAGAATCGCTGGTTCATTTCTACATAGAGCATCTGCCACCTTATGCACATTCACATGTGGTAATGTATTGAGTAGTCATATTCATTGATCAGCTCTAACCAACTTCTTTGGAACATGTTCAACTGTTTTTGAGTGAATATATAATTGAGTATTTTTATATCCATATATATTTCACACTTCTCCCCAAAGTGGTAATGCTGCCAAATTTTCATAGTGATGATTACTGGAGCCCACTCCAGATCATGTGCTGGATATTTTGGCTCACAAACATTCAATTTCATTGAATTATATGAAATGAATTTGTCATTTTCCATCAACACATAGCTCATTCCCTTCTTCAAAGAATCACTGAATGACACAAAAATTTCTCCTCTTGTGGGAAGTGTGTTCAGGGGTGTAGTGACAAGCCTCCTTTTCAAATCTGTATAGCTAATTTTGCATTCATCACCCCCACCAAACATGAATCCATTTTTAGTTATCTTGGTAAGAGGGTTTGAAAATCATGAGAAATATCTAAAAAATTGCCGATAATATCCAAATAATCCTAGGAAGCTATAGATATCTATCATAGATATTAACCTCATCCATCCCTCAATGTCCTATGTCTTGGAGGTATGAAAAGATATCACATTGCTTGTGATGATGTGGCCCAAGAATGATACATACATCAACATGAACTGACATTAGATGTATTTTTATTGAGATTCTCCTTATACAAGGTTTCTAGTATAGTTATTAGATTCCACTCATGTTCACCATGTCTTGGGAGTATATGAGAATATCATATATAAGGAATACCACAAATTTGTCGCAGTAATATCTAAAGACTCTATTCATCATTTCCATGAAGATTTCTTGAGAATTAGTTAGTCCGAAGGGAATTACTATGAATTCATAGTGCCCGTACCTTGTACAAAATGTAGTCATAGGGGTATCCTCCTTCTTCACCCACACATGGTAATACCCTAACTGAAAATCCACCATGGGTAAGTCTTGTGAACCATGTAGCCGATCGAACAAGTCATCAATTCTGGTTAGAGGAAACTTGTTCTTTATCTTTATTTTGTTGATATCATGATAATCAATGCAATGGTGAATTGACCCAGACTTCTTCATGATGGAGAGGACTGGTTCCCCACACCGTGAATCATGTGGCAATATAATCCTTTTATCTAGATACATCTATAGTTGATTATTTATATTGTCAAGCTCTAGGAAAACCATTCTATACAGAGTCTTGAATATGGGAAAATCCCCATGTATAAGATCAACTAAGAATTCAACATCTCTTCTAGGAGGAAGACCATGCATTTCCTCAGGAAACACTTTAGTGAAATCCATCCCAATAGGCATCTCTTAAAGGATGTTTTATTCCTTAGACTAAATCATATATGCATGATACACATGCATATGAGGCATAATATTTATGATTGAGATAATGGTGATAAAGAATACCCATCCTCCTCCTTGAACATGTACAGAATCAGGGGTTGATTATCCATATGGATTGTGATTTTATTCTCACTGCAATTTATCTTGGCTCTATATAGGGAAAGCTAACCAATGACATGAATTGCATCAAATTTCACCAGAGGTGGTAAGAAGAGGTTCTCTAGGATGTTAAATCCATAAATTATTTTAGGAGATGAGTTAAATTCATGGGATGAAATGGTTTCCAAATTTGTCTTTCTCAATTAAATCTCTTCTTCCATGATTTGGAGTTGTTTTGATCTTGTTTTACTAAACTTTTTGGATAAAAATAATTCATAGAACCATAATAAATATGTACATTATCTATACATGAATGAATAATTATTTTAGCTGTCACCAATTTGTTTTTGGGGTCCGCATCAGCTGTAGTTATGGAAAAATATCACCCTTATTTCCTTGGAGGTTATTGGATTCCTCTGAAAACCCTTGACATAGTGCACTGGTTTGAAAAGGGCCCTAGTTCATTGAAGTTTAATTAATGAACAATGCGTTGATGGTCAACCATAGCATTCCTCTACTCTTTCATAGTATCATGTTTTTCTTGTGGTACACTTAATGCATTTCCTCACCAACTTGAGGCAATATCTTGGTTACTTATTTCCCCACATTTGGTAAGTGGGTTTCTATAATATCATACCACCATTGGATTTGTCCATCAAAAACCCATTATTAAATTCCATCTTATGATTATTATCCTCATGATACCCCTGAGATTCGATGATCTCCATTTTGTATTTGAGGGCACATCAGACAATTTCCTCAAAGCTACAAATGTCAAGGATTGCATGGGATTTCTTTAGGCTTGGTTTTAGATTAATAAAGAAGCATTAAAACTTGAATTTTAGGATAACATCAAAGCCATAATCATATCATAAAATCCTTGTGATATTTTCCTCATACTCTCCAATTTATTAATCTTCTATGATTAGGGAAATAAAGTCTCTTTCCATCTTAAGTCAGAGGGTGCGATAAAAATATTTATCGAAAAACATTTTCTGAAATATTTCCATTCCCAATCCTCAACCTCATCCTCAAGAATCTTATTTTTGATCAATATCCACCATTGATCATCATCACCCTCCATAATATAAACATCTAGAAGAAACTTCTATTATTAAAGAACATAAATGAGGGAGAATATCTTTTAAATGGAGTTGATCCATTTTTCGGAAATTGAGAGACAAATGATCCATTAAAAGTAGGAGGCCTTTATCTTATGAATCTCTCGATTGAATCATGTTCTTTATAGTGGGGTGAATGTTCTTCATGACCCATTTATTTATTCAAAAAAAAGTTAACTGAGAGAGTATCATGAAACGTTTGTGATTCCCACTCCCATCAGATTGGGAATCTCATTAGAATAATCATCACATTGATCTTCAAATCAATTGTTTTCTTGAGTCCTCCAATTACCATCCATTGGCTGGAATAAAAGGAATAATAGAGGTATCACATAAATCAGAACCCAGAGAAAAAATTTTATAACTTATAAATTACATTTATTTCCTTAACATATGAATTTAAAGGCTTCAATCAATGTTATCCACGATCTACCTTCAAACATGTATTTTTAGGGGGATTTTTTTATTCCTTTAATAATTGTTTTTACTATGATTATTAATTTACCAAAGAATATACATAGGGATATTTGTAACTAATAGTGCAGAAAGGATACTTGTCATGCACTAGTTCCCATTTGAGTCTAGCTCAAAGCGGTGCATTCAGGTTTTACCCCTAGATACATCTATGTGAGATCCAGCTCTACCTTTTCATATCCAGACATGGATGTATTTAATTGAAAAAACACATAATCAATAATTACCAAAATTTAGGAATGTTTTATTATACTTAGTATTATATAAAAGGATTTCACTAGGGTTTTCTAATCATAGATCCCAAAAATAACTAAACCTATCCTTTGATACCAACTATAACAACGCTGCTCTTTATTACCCAATTAATCATGATTTATTACATAAACATTCACATAATACAAATATAAGGAATTATAGGTCACATGTCTTGGGAAATTAGGGGCATTACATTACTACATAGAACATAAAATAAAACATCTTTCTTGAAAACTTATATTAGAAGACCACAACATTATTTCGTACGTAGCATTGCATGGGATTACCTGAGGAGATGCATAAAAATAGGGTGAGCTATAGAGCCCATTAAGGGATTAAAAAAGAATAACATGAAGAATTTAGTACATGTTAGATAATAGGAATTTCAATATATCACAAGATAAACATGAACATAAATGTATGATATAGCATGATTATCCTAACACAGAAATGTGACAACAATATTTAACATGATATTAGCATTAGCCAAGGCTAATTTCACATTGATCATGAGTAAAAAATAATTTCACATGAATTATAATGGTTAAACCTTCATTTTATATAATGTATCATGATACTAATCTTTACCCAATGCATTGGAGCGCTATCCGGATGCACCCTTCTCAATCATTTTATTTCATGCATAAGTGTGCCATATAGTTCATACAACATGGATTCATTTAACATCATAATTTATTTCATGATAAAGGAATGTGGAATTCATACATGAAACACTTCAATCAATATTTAAATGTGAATATAGTTGAATAAACTTGATAGTGGGATGGATATGGAATTCCCAACTTTATAACATTGGCTTGGATAATCATAGTGCAATTTCGGCAGCATAACGACGTGACATAAGAATTCATAAAAATGATTGATGAGAGAGAAAGGGATATCTCATCATTTTTACATTAAATTGAAAGTAATGGGGTCATATAGATAAATGTCCCAAAACATGTAAAAGAATTTTGATGCATAATTTAAAATAATTGCTTCGATATAAATGTGAAGGGAGAAATTCCTTACGGAATTTCAGCATGGTAATGGGTGCGCATGGGAGGCATTAATGAGAAAGAAAGAGGTATCTAATCAATCCAAAGTAAGTAGGGATTTATGGGATAGTTTTGAAATCATAAAAAAAAATTTAATATAAAATAAAATGGTATAAAAACATAATGAAATTTGGACTAAAATGAGAAAGGATGAAATCCATTACAAGGAAGTGTGATCTATAAGGCTTGGGAGAGGCTTGAGAGAGGCTTCTTGGGAGCTTGGGGTTCCACAGAGGGATTATAGAGAGTGGAACGAAGGGGTTGGTCGACCTCAAAACGGTTTGAGTAAAGGTGAAAGTGTGATTGAGTGGGTTTATATAGGAAAGGAGTGAGAATTCTTTATTATTTAGGTTTTGGATGCTATGCAATAATCTAATCAACCCACAATCAAACCCATTTATTTTTCCCAGGTTTTTTCCCAAACATGAGTGGAAAACATTATTTTCTAAAGCCAATGTCCAAACATAATAAAATATTAGGATTTCTTATGTAGAGGTGAGTCACACTTTCCAAGAAATCATTTTAATAAGTTAAATTGTTTTATAAGTCTTGAAGGGTCCACTATGGAACCGTAAAATTAATAAAACCAATCTAAAATCACATTATATAAATGTTAAAATATATATTGGTTGAAAAACTAATTTATTGTAATTTATTACCACACTATTGGGTAACTATGATGTCATAAAACACATTATATATTTAAACCGTATTCAATTTTTGCCCAAATATTCTACTATCTCAGAGAATGATGAAATATTTAGCATTAGATAATTTTGAAATAATGAATTCAAAAGTAACATTCAATTTTAAAAAATAATTTTCTATATATGTGGATTTTCACTTTTATGATAAAAACTAGCTTTTATCAAAAATTCATGGTTTTTGACAAAAAAAACTTCCAAACAATAATAATAATAACAATTGTATTCATAAAAATTATATGATCATTTATATTAAATAAAAAATTAATTTATTAATAATATTTTTTTAAAATATTATTTAACTCAAAAATTCCTTAATTCCTCGAAAATAGAATTTTTTATTGAATATTTACAAATAATAATATTTCTGATTTAAAACCCCATTACTTAGTAACATTAATAAAATGAATGTATATTAATTCTTTTATAAAAAAAATCACATAACCTTAGCCCTAAGGTCTTGTTACATAACCCCTTATAACACTCACATAAGACCTAAGGGTATGGAATGCGATGGTGATAGACCTTGGGGTGGCTTGAATAACATAGATCAAGTGGTAATATCTATCAAATTACAGTTCTCCTATTGGAAGTTCTATTCATGCTTAACGTCTTGAAGCTCAGCTTGGGATTGGTCAAGTCCAAAGCCCAATGACACTACCTCCTTTATGAGCTCCAGAAAATGGGCTTTATATGGTGCAATTCTACTGGATGAGGTCATATCTTCCTTTTTCTAATTAAATTGGATTTGTTAAATCCCTACATTAATATTAATCATTTGGTCACTATTCAATAGCTATATTAGTAGTGGTAAAAATTCATGGCGGTATTTGAAAATCCAAAAACATAAATCCATGGAAGTGCATATAACCATTTTAAAAAACAATACATTTAATTAGATCAAGAATAATTTTCATTAATAAAATCTTGGTTCATCACAACTGTATTGGGGAACAACATGATAAAGATTGACCGTATGGGGATAGTAATTATATATATTGACTAAACAAGATGGAACTCATTCATGCACTAATAAATATTTGTACTAGCCCCCATACTCTGCTAGCTTCACCGTTTTGTTCATTGAAATTTAGTACCCTTCTAATAATTGATATGAGATTCATATTCTAGTAACATCTTCCTTTTAATATTGATAATTGGTACCGATGGAAAAGTCAACCGTGTAAATATGAGATGATGGGGGAATGAGAGAAAGAATTGGGGAAATTCTAGTTGCATTTTTGAAATAAAGAGATGATGGAAAAAATGAATGGAAATGGGGGTGTTCTATAGCAATGATGTTCTTAAGTGGAGTTCATATAAAATTGGGTCAGAGACAAGAGACCAGTGAAAAATGTCTAAAATATATAGATGAGGTAGTTACGAACACGACATATGGGAACTCTCACCAAATAGGTATGGGCATTGAATGTTGATTCTAGGCTTCCAATGAACAAAAATTTCCTCGAACATGCATTATCCTTGACCCTCAGCACAATAGCTCACAATTCAAGATTGAAGAGTTTGAACGCTATATACGAAAAATTGAAACAAGTAGCTATATAAAAAAACAATGTATTCTAGGATTGGAACATAGCGGTTGGATGTTATAGGTCATATATGGTATAGTATAATGAATGTATTCTAGGTCCTGCATTTTATGGTTATATAACTTAGAATAATCTAGATTATTGGGGGGTCCTCCAAGGAATGGGGTACTTCATGTATCCCATGAAATTAAGATAGTACAAAGTGGTTTGTAGTGCTTGTTCTGTGTCGATCATCAAGCTACCTATACCAACCTCACCACCAAACATTCACTCCCATATGGAAATTGCAACGTACTATTAAAATCCAATCTTCATCCTATTAGAATCATCCCCCTTATGTTTGGTATGAGGACATACCAATCATTTGGGAGTGGCCACAAGAGTATGGTGCACCATATGTGGGAAGAAATCGATATAATATATGTATTATTACTATTATATTTGAGTACTGAGGGGCATAAAACTAGTATAGATAGAAGTTGATTTGATATATTGCAGTTTTTGTTGAAATTTGTAAGGGGTAATGATCAAATGAGAAATGTGGCTAAAAATAGGGTAAAATAGCTTATAGAAACCTAAGGGATAATGTTGAAATTGATATATAATTTACATACATCTGGTTGAGAGATCCATTTATACCCCCAGTTTTTTATCTCAATGGGAAAATCGTATGGTTGTCAGTATAATAGAGGTTGTAGACTATGAGTCAACACCGCCCTACCTTCAGCTGGGTATGGATCATGGCACCATTAAGATGTGAATTACCTCCTACCAATGTTATACTTTTGACATTATATGATGGATGAGAGTACTATTAGAGTAGGGTATTGACATTTCACCCAACCCACCCAATGGAAGCATATTTTTCCAAGAAAACCCATGGTCACACCATGACTTAGCGGGGAACCCAATTTCAATTCCTACACTCAAATAGAAATGGGGATAACATGGAGTGAATGTGAGACCCCCTATTCTATCTATTTGGAGAATGAATGGTGAAAGATGGAACCCAGTACCTTCCAATACAGAACTAAAGCTAACCATGTTAGGTAACCAACTCATACCCAACTATAATCCAGCGAGAACACTATTGGGGCCATGTGCACCCAGCTACCCTAACTATTAATGGGGTGAAAGAAAGGAAAGTGGTAAGGTTACTCCTTACTCAACTGCAGTAATCCCATTGATAGATCCAATAATCCAAGGGGGACTAGGAACACAACTACCCCTTATGCCTTTTGAAATAGTCATTGTTTATTTGATTAGGATTATAGTTTTTTCATAGGGGGATCAACATAGTTAGTACTCTACTCTAATAGTGGTCATCATCGGGATCCTGAAAAACCAATCAGTTATTATAGAATGGGGTTGGTGTGATGAGTCTGGAATTCATGATACATGGAAGGGGTTGACGATCTAGGGTGATACCCATATAGACTATATAAAAATGGGGTTGTGTATCTTGCTACATACTCTCACTTGTGATCTGTAGTATTTTATCGAACTAGATTTACCAATTTTTCTTTAGGGGATCATGGTTGACTGATAATTTATAAACTATTTAGTTTTAGGGTTTAGATAGTAGGATGATAGTTCATATTCACCCTTTCATGTGTTACCCCTTTTCTCCTTCTTCCTTACCGATTGGGCCCTCAAGATTTACTATTTTTGATTCTCGATGACTAGATATTCATTATGATATGATGTAGTAGAATAGCTCGACATAAATCTTGCAGTCATGATTGGTTAAAATGTGTAATATCAAGGAGGATTTTATTAGCTGGGACAACATAATTGTGTCAGATCACCTTTTGAACTGATTAAGTCTAGTAAGATAAAGGGGAAGGAAGATGGTTCTTGGGTAAGGACTAGCTATTGAATGGACCACTATTCCATGGAGAATGAAAATCAGTATAATGAAAATGGTTTTTGAATTCATCTCTTATTGTTATCGGTATTCATTTTTTGATGATGTGAATCAGATATCCTATATGGGTGTGATAGAGACATGGTTTTGGTTCTTGTTTAGTAAGATTAATGCAACTCTATTGTCCCAAAATAACCATTCTTTATTTTATTTTGAACCATAAATAGCTATGATGGGAAAACAAATTTTTAGTTTAAAGGAACTATCATAGTTCTTATGATGGTTCTATCAATCATGGTAGAGATTCGAGAGCCATGTTTACTGCCTATATTATAACGACCCTTCAGTTAAAATGGCATTCAGTCTGGGGGCATGGATTTTGTCAAAACGGTCCATGGTTGGGGATCAAAATGGAAAAACTCAATATGATATAGAGGATGTTAGAAGTTAGTGATACTATGATTGTGTTGGATCAAATGTATAAGAACATTTGTTTTTCCATCATCTAACTATGTCTCCCATGTATTCAGTTTAAAAGACTAGGTAGTGATCCAATTAATGTAATTGTGGCCTCCTAGAAGAACCCAATAGTGCTCGAGTAAATCAGTTCATCAGTCATCAAGTACATATTGAATAAGATCAATCACTTATTTCATGTCACCCTAGCATCTATTACAATACCAAACCTTGAACGTAGTCTTGCTGTAGTGGATAAAATAGGCATGGCACTGGAATTATGGGACAATACGGTGGCCAATACTTATATATATTTCCGATCAAAGTGAATACATTATGAATTAAATACTCGATTGGAATTCACGCTATCAGTTTAATCAGTGGTGCTACTATGGGTGACGATGAACTGCCAAATGAACTCCAAGTCTGTGGGGACCTAAGACTGTAGGATTTCTTCGATGATCAATTCATCACTCGATCAACACACCTTAATGATCCCATCACTACATCATGGGATTATGTATACACTAAACTAGTAGAATACCTCATGGAAAAGTAGATGGTTCAGGAATGGTAGGTTCAAAGCATTTGCTGAGTTTGTTTGCAAGAATGATTGATGTTATAAATCAAGCAGCTATTGGGCATCCTGATGGTACGCTTTCACTACTAGAACTCATTTTGGAAGTACTCCAATATGAATGTCTTGGTTTCTGAAACCATATCTATTATTTGCCTACTAGAATTAGTGTCTGGAAGTACTCAATACATCTCCCTTCCACACCAATAGCTATACTTACCCAATCCTTTTATCACTACTAGCATCTATCATTCTCTCTTGAGTATAAATTCACTGATGATGACCAAGTGGCTCCATCTCTTATGTGACAATCAATTTCTGGGGAATCCATAGCTCAAATGAGGTACTCACGGTGGGAAAACAAACAAGACGGTTTCTTGAGTCCCATGCTGATTATGATGCTATTGGTGTAGAACCATGATATGGAATGCTTATTTTGAAAGTGTACCATAAATTCAACCATCATCCACCGAAGTCATATTCATATCCAACCAAGTAACAATCTCAAAAACTAACACTATATATCAGTAATTCTATATAGCCTACATAAATGAATCTACCCTCCAAGGAACATGAATTTCTTATAGAAGATATGATACTACTGCAATTAGTTATTTTTCAAATATCATTTTAATAATATGCAGCAGTTACTAGTTTGACCAGCCACTATTTCATTAAGATTAAGATATAGTCTCGAATGAGACCGTTGGTGCCATTGACCTAGAAACCCCATGATTTACACATGGGTAGATGTAAATAGATAATGAAGCGAGAAAAGGCTATTGATTCCCCAAGAGATATCCAGTTTGAATTGGACGGCCTGTTGTTGATTTCAAATTGAGTTACCAGCACGTCTGTGAAACAAGTATGCTTGAAAACTCAGTTGGTTCAGTGGTCAATTGTAATCCATGAATAAGTCTTTTGTTTGCTTGATCGAATCCCATTTATGACAATTTCCCCCTTTAGACTTGAACACTATACTTATCTAATCACCCAGATGATGTTAATCCCGCAAATAAAACAACATAATCCCACCTCTCTGATATTTCACATATTGTTTCACCCACATGGACATAGTTTTTGCTTCTCCCATTGAAGCTCAATAATATATCCCATGTTGTCTTGACTCAGCTAACCCAAATTATGTGGAAGTACATAAACCTATGGATCTCCCCTAACTTATTAGAAGCCCCATCATATCCGCAATAATACATGATCACCTATTCCCTTGAACAAATACTAATATTTCTAGTATACGACTATTCGCAAATTGTAAGTCTATCTGATCCAAAGGGTAACACAAGTATTGGGATAGAGCATCAAGAAATGAGCACTGATACAAGCTTATCCATTTCATGGTGGAGTGCCTACATTCATTAATTCACTTATTTCTATTTTAAAAA
Source organism: Viscum album (assembly GCA_963277665.1). Classification (NCBI taxonomy): domain Eukaryota; kingdom Viridiplantae; phylum Streptophyta; class Magnoliopsida; order Santalales; family Viscaceae; genus Viscum; species Viscum album. Next base: position 629,356,767 of record OY728138.1, on the reverse strand, counting down.
TACATTCTCCCTTATCTACAAAATGAATATTTGGATTTATTCGTTTGTCAACATCAATCAACCAATAGTATCGATGATTACCTCTATTTTAGACCCCAGGTAAACGTCTTTGATGTTTAAAAATTATAATTAAACTCCTTAATTAATATATATATATATATATACCCTCAAAAAATACTTTCAATATGAGTGGGGAAAAGTAGTAATTCAATAAGTACTATACTTTAATATTATGATCCCAAATGATGATATAGTGAACTACTAAAAAATGAAACCTTTTTATAATTCCATCCTATATTAGGATTTAAATATTAATTAAGGTATATTTATACTTAATGTTTTTATTGTAGGGTTATACTAGTCATAAATAAATATTGGTCATATTTTTAAAATAATACATGGAAACTTTGGAACCCTTATTTTAAATTAGTTGCGCTCTTTTTTTATGATTGCACAGTGAAACATGAAAAATCCTCTTTCCATTCCCGTTGGCCGAACCTCTGAAACTCTCTTGTAAAAGTCGAGTGGCTCATGATTCTATAAAAATTGTGAATGTATTGTTTTTTACTCAATTATTTATCCGAGATGTGCTTGCACATATACTCAGGCACTGGGGGGGGATACAATCACATATTATAAAATCCTCTATTTTTTTCTTGGATAAAACTAACCTATCTTAAAATTTTCAGATTATATCTTCTTATTATCCCCTGACAAATAACTATTGTACAAGGTTTAATTACTGGAAAATCACTCAAATGCTTCTCACTTCATTCATTTGAATGGTCATTCCTCGATGTTTAAATGATGAAGAAGGAGACACATCGATATTCATTCAAACTCCACTGTCCATCCCCATTGAATCAGTGAATCAGGGGGATGATTTTTTGAAATTTTCAAGCAAACATCTAAGACGGTACTCTTCTTTTGTGCTTCCACATTCTCCCTTTATTTCCAAATAAGACCCAAAACATCAATTTATTCTTCTCAGAAAGAAGAAGAACAACCCCACATTATTATATTTTTCTACACTTTCTCCACATATTCTCGATTAATGAATATAGAGAAAAGAAGACATGATCTAAAAAATCCTACTCATTAGGTATGTATTTAAATTTAATTTATCTCTATAAAGGGAAATGACATGAAAAAGTTCATTTTTTCCTTTAAACCCTGTAGCGCCAGGAAATAATTCTCTGAATTATAAGAATTTATAATAAAATTACAAATAAATCACACTAGTAAATAGGATAATGAATATAGTGTTTTCAAATCATTCCCCACCTTTGGTTACTACTACATATAATATACCATTTGGCAACAACACTGCTCTGCGCCTCGGTGAGTTTTCATAACTATGGATTCTCAAACATTTCCCATTCCATGTTATTTGACTATTTTGGCTCCTGTATTAAGCCTAATGAGATATTTTATTAGATATTATAAAGAGTAACCAATATAATTACTGTAGTAATCTTTCAAAAAGACCGTATACTATAACAAGAAACTAAGTTCATATATTCCCAAAGAAACAAAACGCCACACCTTTAGTAATCTTCTCATATAGAAGTGAATATATAGATTATGTGGGTTGAGAAACCCCTCAAAAAGGAGTAGTGAAGGGTTACATTTCATTAAATTATATAAAAAGGATGGAAAACTCACTCTTCCTAATAGTAAGACTATGTCTCTTGCATACAAATACTAAACTAAGTAAAACATTCTTAATTATTTTTTTTGGGTAGCAAAGAAAGAATGGTGGTGCCACTAGGATTCTTGGAAGAGGTAGGCTCGAGCAGTGGTTGAAGGAGGGCTGGGTCTTTGTGATATTCATGACACTATTGGTGGTTTACAAGCTCAGCTCACTTGGGAAGTCATTTCGGGGGAGACGTTGTGGGAAAAGTTTTTCCAGACACGCTACGTTAGGAATATAGAGTCTGGTCTTATCGGATCCATGAGGTTGGCTCGGTGAATTTTCTCTCATATAGAAAATCCCTCTAACCATACAAGATGGATCATTGGTATGCGGGATATTAACTTCTAGGATTCTAACTGGTATGAGGAATTACTTTCATACCCAGGCTATATGTCTCCTAGTTTATCCTTCAGTGAAGCTAATGGTTTTTACGATTTGTCCCATGTAGCATTGAATCCTCATCAGATGAACGTTTTGGAGATTATTGTCTTGATTGATGAGCTAGATGTTTTTTTTTTCACATTGTCTGGTTCAAGTAATTATACTTCTCATGACTACAGAAAAACTCTTTGAGTGGAATCCACTTCAGATGTGTGGGTGACAGTTTCTTGGTGCAATGTGATCCCTTTGAGGATGAATTTCTTACTATGGAGGATTCGAAACAAGGATATTCCAATGGAGGAAACATTGAAGGAAGGAGTATATCCTTGGCCTCTCGGTGTTACTGCTATGATAACCCAAAGGCTAAATTGAAAACTCATTTGTTTTTTCAAAGTCAATGGGAATCTTACCTTTGGTCCATGTTTTCTCATCCTCCATACACCGATAATGATTCTCGTTTGCCTTAGGACTTCTTGAGGTCATGGTTTATCGGCACTGATAACAGAAACATGGAGCAGGCTGTTAGAACCATCATCTATGTGGATATTTGCTGGATTATTTGAGAGGCTCGAAACTAGGTTTGGTTGGGTGCCAAATGATCCCTTCTGTTTCTCCAGGTGTGACTCTGGTCTCTCATTGTTGAACTTTCTTCACTCATCAAAGATGGAGCCATGTCGGCTTCACTGAACAACCTCCTAAATCGACCATGCTTGATGAAATGAGGAAGCGATTGTTGGGTGAGTTGAAAACCTCCAAACAATATATTGAAATTGAATATTGAAGGTTCTTATATGGAATGGGTTAAGAGGGGCGGTTATGTTCTTTGGGATTACTGTGTCACTGTCCATATTGCCTTCAGTGCTTACTATGGTCCAGGGAGCTCCCTGGGTGCAGAGGTTGGGGCCCTTTATTCTGGTTTTATGGTTTGTAGGAGAAGAGGTTTGGAGGTGTCCGATATTGAATCTGACTCCGAGGTTCTTGTGAAGACCTTATAGGGATGTCAGGGGGTTCTTTGGGAGATTATTTATCCTATTCAAAGATGTAAGATGGGAACACATCATGGAAGGCTGATCCGCCATAGTAGGAGGGAGACTAATTTTGCGGCTGATTCTCTTGCTCGTTTGGGTTGGCTGGGTGAGCCTCTGAGGATCTTTGATAGTCTCTATTCTCGTCCTCTGGAGTGTTCTAGTGTAGTGCATGGGGATGCTCTTGGATTAAACCACTTTTTCACACCATGAAGGGGGGTCTTCTTGTTCTTCTCCCTTCTTTTGAAATAAAAAATATCTTTCATCGTTGTCGTAATTGGTAAGTCTATAAAAGATATTAACATATCTAATGTCTATGGTTCTACAATATCATACCCTTTCTAGTGTGTAATTGTGTAAAATAAAATACCAATGATAAAGGGTTTGGTTTCAAAATATCATTTCCTTTATAAATAATAAGGTTAAAAATTATAATACCCTTTCTAAAGGGTAAGGTTTTAAAAGATACTACCTTTTCTAAAGGGTAAGGTTCTAAAATATCTTACCCTTTCTATAGGGTTTGGATCTAAAATATATAACACATTCTATAGGGTAAGGATCAAACAGTTCTATCCCTTTCTAAAGGTTTAAGAATGTATTCATTTTTTCTTTCCATTGGTGATGAGAATTAATTAAGAAACAGGCATGATAGTGAAAGGAGAACAACTGTTGGGTCCAACTCCCATGTGGACATACTACTTAATACAATCAATCTATAAAAAATAACAAAATAGGCAGAGGCTATATTTCATTCCCCTAATGATTTTAGTGCATATGATACCTTTTAAACTTTTGATCTATAATTGGTCCAATTCGATTGATAGGTATATTCATTTTTCAGGTGATGGACTAGAAAAATTCTTTTATGCACACATGTACTAGACCATTATTAATCTTCTAAGAGTGGGACTTGATGGATGGGTAAGGAAAAATTATTGGGATTACTATTTAAGAAGAATGGACGTGTATAAGTATCGTGATTTCTTTATAATTGAAAATCAATACACTACTTGTATACACAATGTGGAATCTATCAAGTGGATTTTTTTATTAGGCCATGATATTTCTTTACGATGATCATAGGCCCTCAGGTAATGATTTTTTTAATGCATGATGACCGGATGTATTATTGTATCTAAAATTGAGGATTAAAATAAGGTGTTACATTTCTAGAAGAATTGAACTAGTTGTTTGTAGAAGAAAACTATTTAATAATGATCCAATTTCTAATATCACAACAAAATGTTATGAAGTGGTGGAGATAGGTGTAAATCAGGAGTTTTCAGGACTATCAACAAAGTATTTACTCATAGTCGTTATATTAGTATAGAATAAACATATAATGAAGACGTTTCAATCTTGATGTGGGTTAGGTTATAATTACATTTATAGGGAGATAAGTGAAGATACATTCATAAATATGTACATTGGGATGATAAGAGAACCCATATATGATATGTCAGAAAAGGAAGCCACCGTAAAGAAAGATTGCACCCCATCATTAACCAGGTGGTGGTGTTCCTTGATCTCTCTCTGTAATATCATATGCAAGTATTTCCTACCTAAGATCTAGACATATAAAATAATCATGAGAGAAGATAGAGATGATAAGGTGTATTTGTTTTGTATTTTAGGGGTGCAACTTTGAATCCGCGATGTTATGAGGAAACTTAGAATAGCTTACAACCTATATTTCTAAAAATTAACCATACAAACGGTCAGGGTGTATCAACATAGAAATTAGATTCCATTGTAATAAATTTTAAGTGGCCATCATTAGAAGAGCATTCAACCCCCTTATGGAGGGGTGTAATCATCATTTACCAGTTTTAGTTTGTACTTTTTTAGTTCCCGTTTCCCCTTTCCTCATGGTATTACTATATAATAGATGAATTGTAGGTAGACTCGTCTGTATCCTTTTTCATTTTCAGGATGCCTCTTGAGGCATCTTTTAATGCAATCACTGTAATGTCCCCTTTTCTAATTGATATTATTATGGGATAGCATGATTTCTAGAAGTAATAGTTACATTATGATCTAATATCTTATTATTGTAATGAGATCAATCTACACACTTGCGATAAGGTGGATGAAAATGGGACCAAAACCTTTGGATTCACTTTTCCATGTTGATTAATGACTTTCTTTCTATAGGGTTAGTGAGTGCTCAGTATGTGGGTTATCTTTTTTATTATGGTAGTCTTAGCCAACATAGCTAATAGAACTGATTGATGTTAAGTTTGTGCAGAGCCCTATCTTAGCAATAAAGGGAGGTTCTTGAGAAATGGTCCCATTCTTTATTCCCCATTTATCTTTCTAACATCCACACACAATAAGGGTGAAGTCATGAAAACTAAAAAGTTGTATAATTTGATCTATTTATTGATGATCTATATGGTATTGCCATGTCATAGTGGTATACTAGAAGTTAGTATTTTACTATCCGATTTAAATGGAAATATCTTGCATTTTTTTGTTCCAGTGTTTTTATCTACTACATCATATTAGGGACCTAATGTTGCATCACTTATTGCAATTTCAGCATAAGAACATTAACTAAGAACATGTTAATCTTACTAATTATCAACTGACATAGTATCCATGTTTTTATAAAAGGGCCCACTTCTGGAAATATGGCCAGTACCAATGGTTTGTAAAAAGCATTGGTATTGGTCCCCTTTCCCAATAGTTTGGCCAAACTGTTGGGAAAATCCCACTTTGAGGTCGCTTTTCCCAACAGTTTTCCCAAACAATTGGGAAAAGGCCACTTTCAGGAAAGTTTTCTCAATGGTTTGGCCAAATCCTTGGGAAAGGGTGGGGACATATCCCAATGGTTCTCAAAACCGTTGGGATGGGCCTTTCCCAATGGTTTTGAGAACCATTGGGATATGTGCCCTTATTTATTATGAGTACATTTATCGAATATCGTCAAATAAATCAATATATAAATTACATATAAATATATAACTATATATATATATATATTTATCCAAATATATTCAAAAAAGATACTCTTGGATAGTGGTAAATTCATTGACTTATAACATTGGGGTTGTGGGTTCAAAACTCTTGTATAATTTTTTATATATATTTACCTATCCCAACAGTTTGGGGAGACGTTGGGTGATTTGGCATGGGGAAAGACCGATCCCAAAGGTTTTGAAAAAATGTTGGGAAAGACCTATCCCAACGGTTTTCAAACCATTGGTATAGGTCTTTCCCAATGGTTTTCGAATCCATTCAGATGGGTATTTCCCCCCGCCAAATCACGCAACAGCTCCCCAAACTATTGGTATAGTCTATACCAATGGTTCCAAACCGATGGTATAGGTAATTTTTCCATTAGTGGACAGATCATGAAACATAACAGTGAATGAGGAAACGTAAAAATGAACAGTTGGTTGGACACTGATTTTAGTTTAACTGAATCAATCCTATACCTTAGCAGTCTCTAGCATGTGTTGATATTTTTTCTTCCATTCCCACCTTCATAATCTTTTTTGAAAGAATTAGAATCAACACTGTCTGGATCTATAAATAAATGTAAATTAATATAGGTTCTCTTAAAGCATTCTAGTCCCGAAGAGGAAGTTGTAGTATAATAGTTCTAAATCGAACTTCTGAGGTATGGTCACTATTCATAGGGTTTGATTCCTAACCCTTTAGAAAGGGTGAAATATTTTAGAACATCACCCTAAAGGGTCAAATATTTTAGAATCTTTTATTATGGATAGATATCATCAGTTGGAGGAGAAATAAATTCCTTTATTAACATTCTTATAATCAATAATTTCTTTCTTCACCAACTATGAATCACCTAATATGAATCCTTCACCTTCATAGAATGGGTCACAATTGTGAGATATGTGGAATGAATGGATTTAATTGGGACACATCATTGAGATTTTTGCTGGATAAAAGTCAGAACTATGGTTCATAATAAAAATGGAACAATGATATAAGAGACGAAATGATGGTATATTACATTTGTCCAAAATGAAGATGGGAACAATGTCACCAAGAAGAGAAATTGAGTCGATACAACTCTTTTGAGGGACCCCTCAATTTTTCAGATCATTATCCTTGTAGTATGATTTTCCCGAAAAGTGTGACTGGTGAAGTAGCTCATAGAATAGAGTTTTTGAAGTAAATTTTCAAATTTTCCTTTCATCCTCCATGATATGTGAATCAGACCCTACCTCATGACTTGAACAGTAGTGGTGAAATCACTTTAAAAATAGATGATTCTCTAGTTTCATTGATGTAAATGATCAATTGCTTAGTTTCTGTCCAAAATTCACACTTTTAGAGAAGTGACATGGCCACAATATTTATTAATTCATTCCACAACACCTCCATTGTGGTCTTTAAAAATGGCCCCAAATCCTGATTCCCCTTGTATGCCACTTGGGGGACCATCTTTGTTTCATTTTAGCCGTCCAGAAAATGGGGTCATCGAAAAAAATGGATCAATGAGTTATAGGGAAGTTACCTACAATTTCTAGACTCCTTTACATCAAAATCCTCGTACCGAGTTGCTGCATTTTTCATTGTTCATGATTTTTCGAAATTCTATAATACATCTATGATGTTATAAAAGTAAATTCTAAAATTTATCTGATCCTTGTTGTGGATGGACTTGTTCTTGACTTTACATATGGTGTGGATCTGATATTCAAATTCTACCTTAAATAGAACAATGAATTTATTGTAGAGATTAAAATACAAAATATCATCCATGAAGAAGAGAACAAATTTTTTTAGGGGGATCAAGAATTTCAAAAATGTTAAAAACAACCAACCATTATTATGAAGCATTTTTTGAAGCACAAGAATCAGTTATCCATGTCCTCTTGGTGTTTATGGAATAATAAGAATATATAGTGTAAGGATATCCAAACACATTGTATATAAGTATCAATAAGATGTTTATTGATTGAAATCCTCTATAACAAGGTGAACTAGGAGGGGAACATATAGTTTCTATTTAAATTAGAAATCTCCTTATGATCACCATGAAACCAATAATTATAAATTCATTTTTTACTGTTAAAGACTATTTTTTAGACTTCTCCCAAATGAAATAATCATCCTCATTAATGAAATTATAGGTGTCCACTATAGTGAAAATTTCATCTCAAATCATGTACACATTTTAAAACTAGAGAATAATGAAGATATTGTTATTAATATTATGTTCCTTGGTGTTGAAATGGTCTACGAGGGGATCACATGTATATTTATCATGATAAAAGTGTAGGGGACAATTCATACTAACCATCCACTGAGAGTCTGTGATAATTTTCTAAAAAATGGTTTTCAGAGTAGGCCAAATGAATTATTCAAGGTAGATCATTTTTTTTGTAATGGTTCATGCTATAAATTTGAATCATAGATACTCCGAAGAAGTAACTTTGTCATTTATTAAACTCCACATGACATTTCCCTATAAGGATTGGTTGAATATTTTTATGTTGTTTCAATTGTGTCCTCAGATAATATCAGGCTTACAAAACTTTTTCAAGGATGTAGTGATGATCCTCTTTTCAATAATTCTTCCACTCAATAGAGAATATTTCATTATAGTATCGATATTTATATTGATATAGGTAGGCCAAAGATACATTATAAATGAGTAGAAAATCATTGAAATCGCCACAAGCTTGACAAAGAAAACACATCCTGCCCCTGGGAGTTACTTTTCCTTCCAATAGGCATTTGTTCATCGAATTTGGCTCAATAAATAAGTAAAGTGTTTTATATGATGTTTGACCTAAAACATTGTAATTACAAGGTATGTTAAATATAGTGGTCCTAAAATTATTCATGGGTCACTGATAATAAAAGTCTTCCTTATGGATGAAATATTTTTAAGAAAATAATTAAAAGACTTTCCCTAGTCAATTTCATAGCATGAGACATTTTCAGAATGTTTCAGATAACTCTTACGATTGTTGACATTCATCCAATATACCTAGCGAAAATTGACAATGGTGCCAGTCTAAAATAAATTGGAGTGAGAATATATACATCTGGGCATTCTAATGGTCAACAATTCTCCCTTATTCAACATATTATGAAGAAGCCTACTTAAATAATCATCTGCAAAAGAATAATTAGTCGACCAAAAAGGATCCACCAATCTATTACATCTAGATAAAGGGATGTATCCTTATAAGGACCCATTGATAATGATATATATGTGGTCTGATTCAAGAAAAACATTGGTCCTGTGAAAGAATATCGAGTTGAATCCAATGTTGTGTAACACCATGCCTATGAATACCCAATCCATTTTGTCAAAGACTATTCTGATGACATGTTTTAGTTCTTTGTTTCCTCCTATAGTACATTTTCTAATGTTGTTATCACACTCTAATGTAGTGAGAAAATAGTCTTGAATATTCATTCAATTAACAAACCCAAATTTTATCCCGGACATGACATTATATGAATCTCAAGAAAGTATATTTGAAAGAATTTTTGTAATGAAATCATGAATGTATTAATAAGGGTAACTTTCATAAATTTACATATCTCACTTGAAATATCTAATTAATGAATTAGGCAAATAAACAGAGCACAAAATCCTAGAGTAAAAGTCCCACCCATTAATATGTTCATTACAAGAAGACAATCCTCATTCTGTATGATGCACAAATATGATTAAAAGAATGGATTTTGGAACCCATTCGGTGCTGGAGAGGTTTCTTTTTTGAGTCCATAGAAACCCTCCAATAATTCAAAGTCCATTAGGATAGATGTGAAGAAATGATTTTCCTCATGGATTAACAAATTAGAGATGATGGTTTCTTTTATAATTTTATTCTTTGGTGGGCTAATGAGGAGATAAAAAAAGAGACTATATGATTAGAAATATGTTGTCTTTCCTCTATAATTTGTTCTCCATCATTTAGTAAATCAAGAAGCTTATTTTCTATTCGAACCCTTTTTAGGGAATTGTGGAACTTAGTCTTTTTTCACCATCTAAGAGAAACCTTATATTGAAGGTGTATTTATTAATGTTTTCTCTGATTATAATGAGGTCCTCGAGCTCAGAGAACATTTTAGAATATTTTGTAATGTGTCCATAAATATTTATTTTAATAATGGACTCCTTAGGGTAATGTAAAATGTATTTAATACTATCCATTTTAGCATCCATGGAAACAGACCTTGCCTTTATCCAATTTTTTAGACATATTTTAATAATATTAATCATATAGATATAGATAATTTTGTTAGCATTTCATTTATCCAAGACAAAATTTTCCTGAATAATCCTTGAACAATCCAAAAATATAATCCCATGCATTAACGAATTTGAATGTGATTGGATTATTTCTCTCACTGTTAGTAGATCTAACTAGGATGGGGTTATGGTCAGAGGTTTTTTTAGCTAGAGTAACACATCAAATAGATTTCCAAGAACCAAGAGAAGCCTAATTTATAAAATCCTTGTCAATTATGCAATACCTCATCCCATTAAGATGTATCATGTACCATGTAAATTTTTCGGCAATTTGGTTGAATTATACCGGACATTCATCATGAATATTGTATGTAAATTCAATTATAGAGGTGGTATTTATAATTGGTCCAGTATTATAATCAGCATGGGGAATGCAGTTTAAGTCCACAACAATGGTCCATGGATCCATGATGATGCATAAAAAAATTATATTATACCATAAGCACCTCAAGTCAATTTAGTTATTGTGAGAATAAAAAAACAATCCGAACACTTTCAAAAGTTATTCCCACAAGATATAGGTAATAATATGTTTTCATCATTGATAATAATAGGGTCTTTAACACCATCATGAGTTAGATGATAGATCCTATTAGGAATGGACACAGCCCGATTGGTAACCCTAATTTATTACCCTCTACTATTGAAGATATGTATCAAATTTGATGAATTATATTTTTATATAGAGATGCCAATGATGTCTAGTTTATACCTACTTTTAAGGATCCTGATGGAACGTTCTATGTTAGGGTTGGCTATTCCTTGATTTTTCTAGAATATAATCATCATTCTAATTCGATTTTGTGAGTTATCCCCCCTTTAATTTTCTCCCCAATTGTCTTTTTGACCTCTATTCAGTCCCTGTCATTATGGTGGATGCATAAAATTTTGATACCTCTTAAGTATCCTCAAATGAAATATGATTTTAGGTGCTAGCCACTTTTTTTCAAGAATTATGGGTTGTAGTGTCTTCATTTGAATTTATTATGGACTTTGGGGATGTTCCACTAGCTTCTTCCCAAAATATGGAATTATTTCATCTGTAGTATTGACCCATCTACTCAACTTGTTTTTGGAACTATAAATAAACCATGCCATATAAAATCCTAGCAAGAGAAATTTAATTATATTTCTCATCATTCAATGATCTAACAAAACATGATCATTATGTTTTCTACTGACCTCAACTCACCAATGGTCCATGGTCATTAATAGACCTCTCATTTATCAAACAACAAGCGGCTTGTTTGGATACGACATAGATCATAAGGTTGCTAAATTTAGGTGTTTGGTTCATTGATCCATGGGGAATACCGAATCATAAAGTGTTATTGAATCAACAGACTATCAGATGGAAAAAATTCTTTGAATCGCATGACTGGTCTTGCAACCGTTTGTGAGGGTGTCAATTGAAATGAACACCTAGGATTTGTGCTTCAATGCTATAAATATCATTTATCTAAGGCAATAACTCTAACTGACTTAACAAGGATACACATTCATTAGGATGAATCACACACATTATATTAGTCGATGAGAACTAGCCAAGTCATATATGGAATGCAATATATTGAGAAAAATTTATTTAGAACTTAGTATGGAGACCTCAAAAACCTTAATACTAAATCCCCAATACTCAAATTTCAATACTTTGGTCCTCAAGGGCCTCCAAACCTATATAATTTTAATGATTCAATTGAATGAATGGAATAAATAATGAAGCAATGGTTCATATGTAGGTGGAAAAAATATGCGCATGTGATTTGGTGTTTAGATACGAAAAAATTACATATATTAGAAATGTTAATCCATAAGGGTAATACCATTGATTTTTCCTCTTCCTATCATTCAATCTATTAACTCTAGTATTCACTTTCTATAAGGATTGGGTGAAAGAGATGCAACTCATTCCATTTATTTCCCTTTTTGTTCAAGTTTCATTTTCGAATAATTGTTCTTCTTTCTCACTCCTCAGTCACCTCTATATGTTCTTTTTCCGATTTGTTCAATCCACTTATGAATAATGAGATGCTTTCCTGCTGCTGTAGTAGGAAGGTAAGTAGTCAAAAGACTCACCATCGGTAGCAATGTGTTAATCATGTATACATACTGAGAAAAATATTCCCATGACATCACAGTGGTTTTTCTTCATTAATATGGTGGTTTATTGGATGGGTTGGGGGTACATTTTCATGGATATCTTGGAACAAATGGACAGTTGGACACTATAACTACAACACATTGGGATGGGGTTGATGGAAGTTATGGCATGTGTTGTTTCACAAGGAAATTCTTGGTATATTATAGTCATTCCACTATAGGAAAAATAATATGTAATGAACCATATATTATGGTACATATAGAGGTACCTATAGTGGTCCTTCTATAGTATATAGAGTAGAGTACATAGCTAGAATATACCGTGCAATGTGGTGTTCTGGGCATTGTATTTGTTTGGGGGAATATTACAACGATGGTATCTCAATAAACAATGGTGTTTCGAAAATCATTGTCCACCATTTCAATGAAAATAGAGTAACAAAATAGAGATGGATCAATTGGATATACCCTATGGATCGAGACCTGAATGATTGCAGGTACAAATCATGTACTAGCAACAGATATCATGCGAGATTGGAAATTCTAGGCATGGAACCACCACGATATGAATGGGGTTGATGGGGTTCAAGATGGAGACATTTTTGATACCATTGAGGCAGTGGAGCTATTAAATTAGTGTATTAAGGAACCAGTATTGCTCCATTTTTTTGGGTGGTATTATATTTTGGCACTGGTAAAGGATAATGATATGGTCAATCAGTCACACACTGTATAGATGGCATAGATTTGATGGGGATGGAATAGATATGGTCTTGGTAATGGAACACTATAGGGGATGGAAGGTAAGAAAGAAAAAATTTAAAATAACATCTTGTACTAGAAATGTGATCCAATGCTCCATTGTAATAGACAACTAATCACTATAATAAAAAAATTCATGAGTTGTTGAGTTTAGTGTTCCCAGGTACCAGTGTTGAGTATGGGGAGTGATTTTGTCCTGAAGAAAGTATTTTCTTCTGTAAATAGATTGATGAATTGAGCATGGCTGCTAAGATGGAATTTAATCAAGCCACAATATGGCATTGGGAAAGGGTTGATTGGAATTTACCATGATGGATCAACTATTGGGCACAAATCGTCATGTGGTGTTACCTAATGGCATTCTAAAGAAACCAAGTTATTGGTGTACATGGAAGTGGAACATCAGCATTCTTGGATGGGGTTGAAATAATGGAATCAATGGTATTATGGAATGATGATAGTTATAGTGGTGGTTCATAGGTATCTCAGAGAGCTGTATGCAGTTCAATGATGCTGATATAGTATGGGGTTGTTCTTACACCCTTATGAATATTATGACTGTTTTGATAGAATGGAAAATGATCTCACTTTGGATAGTTTCATGTTTCGAAAATCTGATCCATCAATGGGGAAATCATTTTTCTTATAATTATACAATTGATTCATCAAACCAACAAGAATGAATATCTGTATTCTAGTCACAATAGTTGATGTCCCTCATAGTTGGGTTGCGCCTTCCTCCAATATGATATTTTTTATAGTATCGGGGAATTTAAATCAAATGAGAATGATTATATGATGTGTTGGTGCGTGTTATTTCCATCATAGTGATATATTTGGAACAAATCACACCTTTAAACATTGGTCAGGTAACCTTACCCCTTACCTGCAGGCTAATACAAACCACACCACTAGGACCGTCTCTTTCAAACAATGAACACTATGTGGCTTCCTTACACTCTCATGCACACATGGAATATGATTCATTTTATCATTACTGACTACGTAAAACTTATTTTTTTTTCTCAAAACAAAAAAAACATGTAGTTGTTAGTGGAATGGTCTCGAATGGTATGATCAATGGGACTCGACCCATTATAGCCAACTAGAATATATACGGAGAAGAAATAGCCCACGAATCTAATGGAGGATGGGGAATATATCACACGTCGAAAAAATAGTACATTTCCTATATAACTAGGTGTATCTAAATGTCGAATGGGTCAATGGCTTGTACCATTATGGGATATCGATAAATGATACTGAAATGTAAAATCCTACAATGTTAAATTACAATATCACATTAGTGATCCTAAATGTCTATATTGTTGGGTATTCATGAAAGTTTTGGAGTGAAGTGGATAGAGGAATGGAGGGAATCAAGTTTCAAGCTTAGGGACTTGGGTGTGGGTGAATCTAGCTCTATTCGAATAGTGGTTTGATCATCCTTCTCTGCAATCATACCCTTTTTTCATGAGGATCAAGAAGGATTCAACACCCCCACTACACAAAGTACTTATCATTCCTATTTCTCCAATTATATCGATATGTCGTACTACTATGAAATAATATGATATGAATCAATGCATCCTGGTAGGTTATAGTAGATAGAAGAGCTGCTGGAATGGAGATGGTGTTGATCAAATGATACAATTTTGTTGTTCCAAAAAATGGTCAACTGTAGTACCCAATTGATTATGTGTCTATTGTGCTTGGGAGTTGGATATGTGCATGTGTGTTATTTTCATTTATACTAATTACAGTTTACTTAATCAATCGTTTGAGTGGAGTTAGGGGATTGAACACCTAGTCTACTAACATACGAGATGGGTCATAGGTTGAAGTGGCCTAGGAATATGAGGTCTTCCATTGCCACAATCCTTATATGGTTCCAGATTGGTATAATATAGGATTAAGACTACATTCCCTTCTTCCACACAATGTCTAGTAAAAAACCCATTGACTATAGATGCTGATAGCCAGTCCAATAGAGAGAAGTCTGTATAATATATATAGTAGAAATTATAATATATATAGTAGAACCACAACTATATATCTATCAATCAAATGAACTAATCATTATTCCTACTCCAAAAAGAAATATTAGCATCAAAAACGGGGAGAGACAAGTTTGATAATTTGATCTTCATATATATGGTGGAATAATCATGGGGATCATGGAGTGGTGGTTGAGATCATACTATGGTGGTTGATCAAGGATGAAAGAACATATACAAAACTGACCATATTGAGTTAATTAGAAGGACGTGTAATGTATATCGGGAATCAGTTGACAAAGCTCTAAGGATGTTAAATGACCCACTGGTACAATGATCCTAATGGGTGGGAGATGAATTGGAATGGGAATTACTATTAATTTAGTGTATTATGGGTTAGGAATTTCAAGAAGTTAAGTGTGATTGGTTTGGTGGTGGTTTTCCTCAGAAATGTGGTGATTGACGGTTTAGGGTGAGCTCTTGGGGCCCATCATAGTACAAGAATATCTACCATTACCATACATCACGAAAAAACAGGATGAGTCGATCTTTCACAACTATATAATTGATATCCATGGGGGTAGTATTGGTTCCTCGACTCTGCCACCATGTTTAAGAATGATTCTTATCATCGATTTGACCACTGAATATAATCGATTACTTTTATGGTATTCTAGAGATAAGAAAATATCAGTGGGCATTCGAGTTTAGATTTATTGGCATTGGAATTATTTATTTCACCCTAAAATAAATAGTGTGAGTAGTAGTCTAAAGTTTACTACATATATTATATCATCACTATTAGAGTATTGTATTGAAAGAATTTTTGGTTCTTTGAAAGTTGGAAGATGTGGGAATAGGTGCATGGCGGTGACCACATGTCATGAAGCGCAAGTAGTACGAGAGGAATACAAATAAACTACTATTTTAGATGTCTGGTAGGTATCCCCATTCTTCAAATCAATCATTTTCAAAAAAGTTTATCATAATGTGTTATGTTCTTGGTTTTCAAATAAGACCTATGGATAATGCGATGCATAAGTGTGAGGCTAAGTGAATCGTGCATGGGGATTTGGTAGCATAGAGATTCTCAACACTATACTCCAACATTCTATATTTTGGTTGTAATGCACATGTGATTAATGTCATGGAGGAACCAACACTATTAGGAGGGGTTCTTGAGTGTTGAGTTTGGTGGTCTCTCTCTTTATGATTCGTTCTGATGATGTCTATATCATTAAACTATTTGTAGGGTCGTCCCATATCGGTATAATACAGCCTTGTACTCTTCTATATAGTCTATGGGAACTACTATAGGTGGTTCATTACCTATATTGGTCTAAATAAAATATTCCAATTTGTCTCCATATGAGAAATATTTCTTCCAGCAGAATAACATAAAACGTAAAAGGACTATGAATACATCACTATGTAGAGGTTCAACTTTTCGATGGAAGGAAAGGGGCTGAGAGGGATAAGGAACTAAAGGAGGGGGAATCGAAATCACATTGTTCTATAGATCCTGTCACTCCATTGGTTCATTAGGATGAACTATCCATATGTTAATCCGTTCTCTATCTACCCCAATATTCACACCACCAAATATAGATCGACATAGAATTTTACATAGGTTGATTGGTTCCCACCATGAACTAAAGGTCTCACCCACTAGGATCATCGTATTGAAATCGTACACTACTGATGGAACTGCATGAAAATGGGTGTCGTATTGAATGGATATGGCTATGTCCGAAGTGGAATAGATATAATCAGCTCGAGTATTCACTATGTTGATAATGAAGTAACCCTAGGTAATCTGGATAGAATATATTAAAGAGTACCTGGTTTTATTATATTTACCCTAGTCGAAACCTTGTATTTTATTTTTCACCTAATTGATAAGACAAGACTATTTAAGTAGTGTAATCACTATTAGAAGAGTAAAGATGAATCACATATAACTGGGGGTTGTGCTTCCAATGATGACAAGGACGAAACTCCTAGTTTCAATCTCAAGGATAAGGAAAAAGGGAACAACATGGGTCAGCGATGGTATGAAATGTCAATGAAGAATCATCAGCTGGAAAAAACATGGTTATTATAATATTTTATATTTTCAAATGATAATGGGGATCTCCTCCTTCCCATAAGGGTTTCATGTTGGATCGATCAGATGAGTGGTGATATCATGCTATGTTTCCTTTTACTGTTGATTCTTTGGGCCCCATTGCACTGATAGATCACCGAAAGGTTCAATTCAACCACTGTGCCATGTTGCATAGTAGTCGTGATTGTTGGTCGGTTTGATGGATGTGGTGGTCTTGAGGGAAACTCATTGGGGACAGATGAATTTGGCCAACCAAAATGAGTTTTTTTATATTGGAACCAATGCTCTTAGTATAATCGATGTAGTAGACACTAGGATACTTTATGTATTACTTGTGAACATTGAACATCATGATTTCAGGTATTCCAGGTAGTCCCCCTTATGATCTAGCGTTTCATGGAAGACATGGTCTACCTTTCCTGGTTAGACCTTGTATGACCAGAACTCGGAGGACCTGGTGCTCTTGACTACACTATATTATAATTCACTATAATCTGGATAGAAGAGAGCACTTGGGAATGACCACATGGTCTATGAACACACTATAAAATGGAGTTCTAGGACTAGTAAGACCCTCCCATTGTCCCAATGGAATGATCATAGTAGTACACTCTGTTATACACCAAAACCACTTATTCCACCACTGAATCAACTCCAATAGAGAGGAATGTAATGAGAATTTGAAAAAACGTGGATAGATTGTAATTATTTTTCCCCACTAGTCTACTACCTTTATTATACCTACAAAGGGTCAAATCCAATGTTCGACTACCATTTTTCTCGTACCATATTTTGATCGACTATTATGTATATCTTGAATTCCATATTAATCATGAATGTCTTAAATATAACAATATTTCAATCCTGATGCATATTTCAGTCTCCTACATCGTATTAAAACGAATTGATGTTCATTTCTCCATTCCCCCTTGTAATGTGAGAAAAAACATCCATTCAATTTCTTAACCTCAATAGTATGATTTTTTATTTGTTGAATTCAGTTTTTTTGGTGAAAAAGTAATCACATGTTGGAATAATCCTTTATTCTAGGGTTCATGTTTGGACACTATTGACCTTTAATTATTGGAATTTTATTTTTTTTGGGTTTGATACCACTTATGAGTTAATTGGGTTATTATTGGCATTGGGATCCATTTGGTCATTATTAACATATAGCGCTGGTCCAAAATGATGATGTGCACACCGCTTTCCCACCATTTTCACCATTCTCTTTAACTACAATATGTTGGAATTTTTATAGATAATTAAATGGTGGGCCAGTCACTTTGACCCTCCCATATAAAAGTAAGAAAATGTGTTACACCCAATTCATCCATTTCTCTCTCCCTATATTTCTAGGTTTCAAAAGATACATCCCTTTAGGAAAATATTATAAATGATCTAACCCTTTCTAATGGCTTAAAAAAGGTAACCAGAATTCTTCCATCCATGTCAAACTTGGTTCCTAGAAGCGTGGTTTTGGTTATTTAGAAAATAATATATAGTTTACACTTACTATCATTTTCACCTCAACCTATTAAGGGGAATTTATGTTCAATAACACTACTAAATAATAAATCATACCGACTAAATCATCAATTAAAAAATGCGTTATTTAACTTTAGAAGGTGTAGAAAATTAATGACAATGATCAAATAAGAAAAGTATAGATACTATTAGGAATAATTACTCTCGGTTCACCAGGTTATACCACTATAGGGCCCAATAATTTGTGTTCATTACCCCATTACACTAATTCACCTCTTCAATTTTTTGGTAATCTTACAAAACCATTTTCTAGTTTTCCCTTACGTGATTAAGGAGAGAAAGAACCACAACAGACATTAGGATTGAAGAACTGTGTTAAATACATGTTTTTACATTCAAAAACCATTAGGGTACAGTTGTAAAATATCTGGAACCTTCTAGTTGATTAGGATTGGCTTATATTTTTTCTATTTTGTGATCAGTTCACTATTTTCTGTTATATTTGTCAGTAAAACAATACAATGAGGCATTCCCCTGAAACATCATTTTCTATTAAAAATTTCACCTATTTGTAAAAAAAGTTATTCCTTTTTACAATATATTGTCATTCTATTATAATTAATTGTATGGGTTTTGATATTAGAATTTATGTTTGAAAGGATTCGTTGTTCTCTTGGAATGTGAGCCCTTTCTGTCATTTCCATCAAGACGAGGTTTTCAAGAACTATAACATTAGAAACATTGAATTCCATCCTATAATCCGACATAACTAATTACATGATAAATTTTCAACTATATATACTCATTCTGAACTACGCGAACCTTTGGATGAGACATACTCGGCTGAAAGCTCCAAACCCAACATCAATCAATAACCTCAGAATACCTAGCTACAAACCCCCCATACTCGATGAAAATATTCAAAGGCAAAAATAAAATAATAAATTAGGAATAAAAGTTATACATATTATGGAGATTTTTGGGTCTTAGTTGATGAGACACAATAGAAAATTGAAAATAATATCAAGGTCATCAACAGTTATTCTTGTCAGTATGTCCTTGAAAAAACAAATCAGATAAATGTGTCTTTATTTCCACTAAGTTGAAAGGGGATTTCATAATAATATAATCTGAATTTACTCAACGATATTTGAGAAAATGGATAATGGAAAAGTGTTCCATATTGAAAAATTATGTCCACTACAATTAGATTAGAAAACAATGAGTGATTTCTGATAAAGAATTGAATATATATGGAACATCTCCTAGTATTTTGTGATAGTTTTGGATTACATATTTTGTTAACTCACAAATTATTCACAATTATATTCTCCAAACATCATATAAGATCTATATCGATTTCATTCATATTCATTATTATGACATTTTTGTTGAAATAGTGGGTTCCCTAGACACAACTATGTAGTATTTTTGATTACCGCATCATCTGTACAGTTAGATATTCATTATGATATCTTAACATTATAGTGCATACTTTTCTGCGTCTACTATAATAATGTTGATGTCTAAAGTTTAATTTTCATGTCAAGAGGTTATAGTAGATCCTAGGCTATAATGAGAGCCTCGAGATAAAATGACATAGATCTTAAATATATATTCTATAGTATAGATGCATCTTACTGACGGGACATAGTAGATATCTGACTATCAGGTGTTGGGGAGTCGTAAGAATTGAGACATCTTCTCGTGAAGTTCTCACTTGGTGATCTCCAGTAGTGAGATCATGAGTACAGACCCACTAATAGAAACACCACATGTTTTGGGTGTCATTGGTTGTCCCTATCTACGAACATTGGTACTGGTCTCCTAACTTGAGACCATTTCCAATATATATAATTTAATTACGTACTTTGATGCAAGGAAAAAACCATGGAAGTAATGTCGTGGTGAGGTAGATTGTATTGGGTGCATCGTTGGTGGTATGATGTTGGTTGAATGGTCAAGAAAGGATTTGTCACTTCCACATTTAGGAAGTTTTATATCTGAGGCCCGGTTGATCAGGATGGTGCCGCCTTCATAAGTCTTTGGACAAAGCAGTAGAGGAGAAAATCCATATAGATAGATAAACAAATAATAAAGCAAGATAAGGGCGATGACACAAGAGTGTGTTATGATTTATGAGATATCAAATTACAAAGAGACTATAGTACACAGTCAGTGTTCGTAGGTTGGTAGTCGTTGCAATGACTATCCATATCTCTTTAGGGGCCATAACGGGTTTCTATACCCCTCACTTGGTCTGTGAGTTTTATTCACTACTATTGAGATAAGGTCCAAGTGGGTAACAGACAAAAGCGTATTCAAGAATCCACCCTATTCATTTGAATAGGTATATGGACATAGTGGGCCCGACCATGGGGTCCGAACACTGTCCATATTGTCGACCACCAAAAAAATTAAATAAATTCATTAATATTCAAGTTAAGAATATTTTTGATTGAATTTATTTAATGTATTTACATGTTAGTAAATATGAGAAAATATTAATCGAACGAATATTATTTAAATATTCAAGGTTCGTTTAATATTAAGCAGGACATCGATTCGAGTTAAATGGATCCGATTTTATCATGTAATAAATTATCTATATTAAATGTATGTGATAAAATAAATAAATAATATTGAAGCAGTTTTAAGTCGTCATAGTTATTTATTTAGTGGACGTGGAATTAACGGGGTCCGGGGAACCCAACTGGGTAAATTCAATGATCCAATATAAATAGAGGATAGGGTCTCAAGCAAGAGAACTATTCATGTCAATTTGGCCAGAGCTTCTCTCTCATACCACTCTATAGAGATAGAAGCAGTCAATCCATGATCGGATTGAGTTTCCTCTCACACATCGCAATATCGACGATGCTGTGATCGTCGGGACGTCGAAGATATCGCCGGATCATCGTGCTAGAACCTGGAATCCAACGATCGACATTCCATTAGATCTTTGAAGTGTGTGTGGACGATCTAGAGGGATCCTGCTATGGATCTTTCATGTAATGATCACCGACAACAAGTTGCGATCGACAATGGCTTAAGATCTGAAACGGGTAAGTTTTCTTTTTAATTTTGTGCTCTTTACATCTATGTGAGATCCTCGGACCACTCTGGGGCTCGGATCATTGGCGACGACATGTTCCTCCATCTCACCAAGGAAAATTTGAAAATCCCTGCCGACCAGCTTCCGCTGCGGGCCCCGGAAACCTAACAGTGGTATAAGAGTGATCACATACATTTTCTAAGCCAAATATAATTAATTTGCATTAAATTATGTATAGGGTTTATAAACGGTCAAAACGGATCGAACCGCATTTCAATCGACCAAGATATGGTCATTCAAAATTTCTAGAATGGATCGTGTTCATGTTTTTACTCAGGTTTTAAATTTGGTTGATTATTTCCGTTTATTGGAAATAATGCATGTTTTTATGAAATTATAATTGTTATAATTATATTTATTATCATTACAATTATTATAATTATAATTAAATATATAATAATAATATTATAATTAATTATTTTTATTATATGATTACAATAATAATATTTTATTATTATATTATAATAATTTATGAATTATTATTATAAAAGGATAATATCATTTAGAAATACTTTTTTGAAAGAAAATTTTGAGGTGACTTAACCTTCTGGTCAAGTATTTTAAAACAAATGCAAGAGGGTTGGGCAGAGGAAGATATAGAACCAAAAAAAAGTGAAAAAAGCGGTTTGGATCGTTGAGAGAGAAAAAAAAAAGAGAAAACCTGCCGGGGGTCCGAGCGGACCCCCTCTCTCTCCCGCACAGTGCACTGTAGTGCCGCCGGGACTGCAACCCAACGTGATGGCCTACCCAGGGGCCGCCGCTCCCCTCTGCCTCCGCAGCACGCCGAGAACCCTCACCCCATCGGTGCCTCACCTCTAGACCGGCCGCTCCTGGACAGCGCTGCCGTTCGCCCAGGCGGTCCTCCGCACTCCAGCCGCCCTCCACGCAACTCGACCTGCAGTGTCAGCATCACCCTCCTCCGCTCCCAGCCATCTATTCCGACTCTCAACCACCCACAACCCATTGGCCGGAACCCCGGCCGCTGCATGCGGCCTGCAACACCTTCCTCCACAACAGCCGTAGTGAAGGGAGGCTCAGTCGTTCCTGGCCACCTCTTTGGCGCCACCCTACTCCGGCATTGCTGCCCTGTCCCAGACCACCTCAGCTCAAGGCCTCTACCGTCTTCCCCTTGCCGTGACATGTCGGCCTCCAACATCCACACCGTAGGAGCCCTCTCCGAGCGCCGCACCTCCTGGTGTCCTCCGTGGAGCTCCTCCACCTTCCATAGAGCCCCAGGCCGAGCTGGCCTCCTCCTCCGTCGGCCAGTCCTGGGCCACCTCACTGTCTGCTCTGGCCTTGCCGCAGCCCGAACTGCTCCCACCAGGGGCGCTATCGTTGGACTCTCCAGATCCCCACCACAATACGGAAGTGCCCCGACCGACCCTCCTTGGACGCGTGCACGAACCCACCTACCGCAAGCATAGGTAGTGCCTCTAAACGAGACCATCATCCTGGTTCCTTGTGCGCAGGCAGCGTAGCCGCGACCGGCCACCCGCCTCGGCTCCTCCTTGGGAGCAACTTGGCCATGCTTACCCTGCTACCACCCTGTCCTCCTAACGGGCAGATAACCCCTGACTCGGGTTATGTTAAATCAATTAATATAATCAATTAATTTAATTTAATTTAATTAAATTAATTAATATATTAATTGTTGTGAAAATAAATTTTAATACCTGAGGTCAAAATTAATTTATTTTTAAAATTAAATTAATTAATTAACCGATAAATAATTAAATTACTTCAATTTATTAAATCATTTAATTAAATTAAATTTAATAACCCTCATAATTATTTTTTCATTTTAATTTTTATCGTGCAATTTTGATACCCGAAAACTAGCCTTGAGCATTAGCCCCGTATGTCTGCTTTTAAATTATTTATTTAATTTAATTATTTTAAACTGTGTGCGATGTGTGTAAATAATTAAATGATGGTCTATGCATCGTCTTTGTTTTCAGTTAAAATGTATAAGGACCCTCTCTCCCGATTTACCTGGTGTAAATTTAAACCCAAGTTCCCCTCACCGGCGCGCAAGTATCATTGTACTTCAGACGAAGAAAACGAGCGACGTTGACCCCAACAAGACAAGGCAGAGCACATTGATCAAGATGATTCAAGATGACACGTGGACCACGCTAAGATGAGGAGGTACACCAAGACGTGATGTGGACTCTGCCAAGATGAGGCGATGCTCCAAATGAGAAGCATACATACAGCTTGGGTTGAGATGCATCTAGTGTCGAGTTTCAACATAGGTATGATGCCCGTTAGGTCGTTTAGATGCTCAAGGCCAGTCAGGTAGTAGTTTTCCTTTATGCATTTATTTATTATTTTATGCATTTTAGAAGAGCTGGAAAATACATAAAATAATAGATAATTAAATGTATAATGAAGAGGCGTTTGTTTTTCTATTGAAGTTCACTTGTGAGAGCGACAACATATTTAAACGAGTTTAATAGTAATAGAGCACAATAATCGATAGAAAACCAATAAAACCCACAATAAAAATATTAATTCACAAATAGCCTCCCAACATTCATGTTTGAACAAAACCGGGTGTTTGAGGTGCCGGTTCATGCCTCAGTTGAGGGTACCTCTTACTACCGTGGAGTTCTTATTTATGTGGTGGGTCGACATAACTAAAATTACATAAAAGGAATAGCTTTAGCTAGAATGTTCTAATTTTCGAGGAAAGCGTTGAGTAAATCATTAAATGATTTTTGAAGATGGGACTCCACTCAACCGATCAAGGAACCGTGGGATAATGTGGTTGGCTCATCAAAAGCCTACCTTGGACCCTCCGAGTAGTGGCGTAGCCCTAGCTTGTATAATATTTTGGGGGATTGGCTATCCTTGACACTATAATACTCAAGAGTATTCTGATTATAGTACAGAGGGTTCCTAGAATTCAAAAAATTAGTGGGAGACAATTAATGATTAAATAATCAGTAATGTCAGATTATGTAATCACATAAATTTACAACCAGCTAGTGTATGTTTGTAGATAATGGCAAGAAATACCACCATAATACTGTGATAAACATTAGACACAGTTAATGTCTAAACTAAGCATGAATTTTCGAAATGTAGTATATCCTCTTGCGCACATTACTACAACAATGGAAATTCAAGGTGCTTGTGTCCCAACCTGTTAAGCCACCTCAAGAAGCGAGGGTGTAAAACTGCTTTTAAGAGACTCATGAGTAAAGTATATGATGGTTTTATCATAATGATATCATCAAATTCTGATGATATTTGTGGTTTCTACATCATTAATTGGATGATGATCACATGTAGTATCATCTCCAAGATCCTTTCAAGGAGAAAGTGAAGCATGATTTGGATGTGATGGTCGCACTCGGTTTGTGTAAAGTAAAAGATAATTCACAATATTTCATGCCGACCCATTTCTTATACCTTTTACACCCAATTACTCTAGTTTCATTTAAGGGTACAAACTAACCATATAGAGTAAGTGCTTCATTAACATTAAGGTAACATTCACCAACTAATAAAAATATTGGAGATAACGCCATCTTTTATTCTTACGGAGAATTCCATGAATGACAAGGCGAAAAGACTTTTGGAAAGTTATGTCAAAGGAACCTTGGTCATGTCTTTCAATTAAAATTGGTTGGTTATTTAACATGAGGTTATTGTCATCACATAATGAAATAAATTCATGGAAGGTTAAAACTGAAATACAAGAAGCAAGTACTCGCTTCTCTTTCAGTTTATTTTCAGAAAATATATTAATGTATCTAACATACTTCTTGGGTATTGAATATAATATTCCAATAACATATGTGTATTTAAATATAGTAACCTTGAAAGTATAGAATCATTACTAGAAGTAATGTGTCTTCTCCAAGGAGTGGATAATGGGTTATTCCTAAGTTTGCGGTGAGAAACACATAACTTCTAATTGCCAAGTGATTGATTCAAATTGAACAAGATGTGGAGTATAACCAAAAAAATTTATCTCCTGTTCCCATTTGGACATGATGAGACATTATTCCATGTTTTGGAATGAATTTTTTTTGTGGTAACATACTCAACAAATATTTCACTACTATTTGAATCAATGGCAATACATGATGAATATAAAATGTAAGACCTACCCAGTTGTGGAAATATGTTTCTTTGTCATGTAAAACTAAAAGCGGACATCAACTATATTCCCAGTTTATTATTTAGGCTCGTCATAGCAAAACACCTTTGGTATTTTGTACATCTATAGTTTAGACAAAGAACCCTTTAGAAATAATGGTATTCCACAATGATTTCCGAGGTTAGTTCAACAAGATAATATGAACTATTCCAAAGAAAGAATGGTGTAAAGATACTTCAAAAGATTCCTTTAATTAATTTAGGAATGTACCAATGAAGTATATGTTTGGTCAGAAGACATGAGTTGCTTCGGATTGGCAGGTTGAAGAATATCTTGTCCAAGAAATCATCGATCATGATAATGTAGCGTGGAGTAATTCCTAAATGCGTGTTACCTTATCTACATCACCTTGTTGAATTTCATAAGGAGGATCGATGATAAAGTTTTACATATTAACATTGATCAACAAACTTGTAGCATGGAGAAATTCCAAAACGCATATGTTAGACATCAAAGTTATGATGTATGTTGTATCAATGTTACAACCTGTTGAAACTTCCATTATATTTCATGATGTGCTTTGAAAATAACGGCTTCAATCCATAACCAATATGCCAACTAAAATGAAAAATTGATATCATACAAGTCATATTATGATGGAAATCCATTATGTTATAGGATGTGTTTAGATGCAAAGTGTTTGTTAGGATTTAAACAAAACATGCATCAAGTTAAACACGTTGTGCATCTAAGGTAATTTTCCAAACAATCGCTTAATATATTACCTAAATCCTTATGAAAAGATGTATTCAAGTGTTAGGGTAAATTTCTATACAATGGTAAACATCTCTATTAGAGATAGTGGGATTTTAATTGAATTGGACTTAGACAATGCTCGAGATGCACAAATGGTTGGCATAAGGAACAAGATCCACAAGTACATGTGGAATATGCATGTTCCAGAGACACATACTATGTAGGAATTATGAAACAATGGTGTTGTTTTTAAATTCACCATGGTCAGTGATATATTATTCATTGAGAATAATAAATCCTACATGGAATCAGTATATGGTAACGAGCTAGGATTGAAAATATCAACTAAAATTCAATAATAGATTCCATGTATCAAATTTAAAATGGGCTTATAAATTGAATACTGCAGTGGGTATTCAAATGAAATGATACATGTATGGTACATGTATGGTACCAATAAGGCTAGATTGGTTATACCAAGTCTGTATGCCTAAATCTATTAGAATTTTACTTGTCATAGCTAAACTTCTATGATCATTTTATTGGTCATTGGATGTTAAGATCATCTTTTGTGGGAGATTTCAATACGACACAACAAGAAAGAGATGATGATATCAAATGATTCCAATAAGGGTTGCAAGTTACTGAAATCCAGTATGCAACATGATCTTAGAGAATTCATTATAAATGAATCTTTTTCATTGTGTCTACCAAAGGTTAATGGGAGGGATAATGTTTTCCAAGTGAAATATGTTTGGTAACATATGGAAAATAGATTTTGATCTTACAGTTAGATAAGATCTGGTTAAACGAAATTCTACAATGATTGACTTCAAGTAGCAACCTATGTTCTAGAGAATAGGATCCACTGAGGTAGATCCAAAGGTTGCTTGGTCCTAGTCAATCGTACATAGAGTGACATTGTATTGAAAAAATAAAAGTTGAACCAATTCAAGTTCAGAATTGTTGCCTATGTCACATGGCTTAATCTCTCCAAGTGAACATGTTTGGAGAATGTGTAGAGATTCATGTTTTGAATTGATACCATATGCTTTAGCGATGGATCAGTCATATATTCCATAATATGTACAATAATTGATACTGCTAGGATACAATTTATTATAGGCAGATATCAATTATATCCAAGAGCGCTACAAGGGATGCAGTCAGAACTATCATCTTGTACTTAGGAAAGTACAAATGATATGTACCAGGAATAAATAGGGGAAGGTATACTAGTTATGGTGGGACACATAATAGTCCTTGGATTAATTTTATCTAGTATCACAATTAGGAATAGGAGATGAGCGGGTCAAGCTCATAAAAGCTACTGGTATCCATATATACAAATACCGAGTACGTTGCAGCTTCTAAGGTAGCTATGAAGCAGTAATAAATCACAACGATTTGTCACAGTACTTGGATTCACACCTAGTGAGAAAAGTATTATCATAATGAGAATTATGATATTCCAACTAGCCATGTTTTCAAGTTATGACAATGGAAAAAATTAATATACTCAGGTATAAAATATCTTGAGAAGGTTTACTCAAGCTTATGAAGTCGCAAATAGCAGATATGTCATGTGGCGAAAACGTGGCCGGCCCAGCAGTTAAAGCCATTACTCAGCAGAAGCATGGTATTTATCATGTAGTAGCTAGCAAGATTAGTTAGCAAGTTGCCTCTAGTGTAAGTGGGAGTGCTGAAATAGTGGGTGCCCTTGACCCAAGTATGTAGTACTTTTGATTACCCCATCATGTGTATAGTTAGATATGCATGATGATATCTTACCATTATAGTGCAGACTTTTCTGCGTCCACTATAATAATAGTAATGTCCAAAGGTTCATTGTCGTGTCAAGAGGTTATAGCAGATCCCGGGCTTTAATGAGAACCTCGAGATACAATGACATTGATCTTAAATATATGTTCTGTAGTCTAGATACATCTTACTAACTAGACAGAGTAGATGTTTGACTATCAGGTGCTGGGGGCTCATTAGCATTGAGACTTCATCTCATGAAGTTCGCACTTGGTGATCAATAGTAGTGAGATCATAAGGACAGACCCGCTAATTAGAACACCATATGTTTTGGGTGTCATTGGTTGTTCGTATCTACAGACATTTGTATTGGTCTCTTGACTTGAAACCATTACCAATATATATAATTTAATTACGTACATTGATGCAAGGAGAAAACCATGACAGAAATGTCGTGGCGAGGTAGTTTGTATTAGGTGCATCTTTGGTGGTATGACGTTGGTTGAATGGTCAAGAAGGGATTTGTCACTTCCATGTTTTGGAAGTTTTATATCTCAGGCCTGGTTGATCAATATGGTGCCACCTTCATAAGACTTTGTCCAAATCAGTAGAAAGGAAAATCCATCTGGATAGATCAACAAATAATAAAACAAGATAAGGATGATGACACAAGAGTGTGTTCTACTTTATGAGATATCAAATGACAAAGAGACTATAGTTCAAAGTCAGTGTTCGTAGGTTGGTAGTCATTGCAATGACTATTCTTGTCTCTTTAGGGGCTATGATGGGTTTCTAGACCCCGATCTTCTTCTATGAATTTTATTCACTACTATTGAGATAAGGTCCTAGAGGGTCACACAAAATATCGTATTCAAGAATCCTCCCTATTCAGTTTTATAGGTATATTGACATAGTGGGCCCCGCCCTAGGGTCTGAACGTTGTCCATGTTGTCGATCAACAAATGAATTAAATAAATTCATTAATATTCAAGTAACGAATATTTGGGATTGAATTTATTTAATGTATTTATGAGTTTAGTAAATAAGAGAAAATATTAATCGAACGAATATTATTTTAATATTTAATGTTCGTTTAATATTAAGGGGGATAGCGTGTCAAGATAAATGGCTCAGATTTTATCATGTAATATATTATATATATTACAAGTATGTGATAAAATAAATAAATAATATTGACGCAGTTTGAAGTCATCATAGTTATTTATTTTTTGGATGTGGAATTAACGGGGTCCGGGGAACCCAACCGGGTAATTTCCATGATCTGCTATAAATAGAGGAGAGGGGCTCAAGAACAAGTACTATTCATGTTAATTTGGCCAGAGTTTCTCTCTCATCCTACTATCTAGATATAGAAGCAGTTGATCCATGATCGAATCGAGTTTCCTCTCACACATCGCAAGATCGACGATATAGTGATCGTCGGGACATCGAAGATATCGTCGGATTGTCACGCTAGCACCCGATATCCAATGATCAACGTTCCAGCCAATCTTTGAAGTGTGTGGGCATGATCTAGATGGATCCTGCTATGGATCCATCATGAAACGATCATTGGTGAAAAGTTGCGGTCGACAACGACTTCAGATCTAAAACGGTTTAGTTTTCTTTTTAATTTTGTGCTCTTTACAATCTACGTGAAATCCATGGACCTCTCCGGGGCACGGATCTTCAGTGATGACAAGTTCCATCTTCTCGCCGATGAAAACTTTAAATTCCCCGGCCCACTAGCTTCTACTATGGGCCCCATAAGCCTAACAATTATCATTATATCACTCTTGAATTTTACTAAATG
The DNA here is from genome assembly GCA_963277665.1 of Viscum album. NCBI lineage: Eukaryota > Viridiplantae > Streptophyta > Magnoliopsida > Santalales > Viscaceae > Viscum > Viscum album. The sequence goes on along the minus strand of OY728138.1, from coordinate 629,326,403 downwards.
AACTAGAGGATCTTACCTAGATGTCTTGGTAAGAATGAAACCACATATGTAGGCACCAAATCCCAATTCCATAATTTATTTATTTCTGAATTTCAGGATCAAATTGAAACGTAGTTAAATTTATATGCCTTTTGATCCCAGGGGTTCTGGTTTGAGTCCAGCTCTTTACAATTTCTGTATGTTCATATCTCATGGTCATTATTTTTATTCGTATATTTAGTTCCTTTTTCTTGTTAACTTATTTCGTCCTACCTAGTTAGTCCATTTTATCTTTTAATTTGTGGATTCACATCAAGAACTTTTTGGAAGAGATAAATGGTTGAACCCTGGAGACTAGAGTTCCTCTTTAGTAGATGCTTTTTCACCAGGGCATGACTATAGGAAAGTGAGAACCATTATTGAATTACCAAATAGTCTATCCGTCCAATCACAAAAATAACCTTCTTATCCCCTTAACCTTTTGAATGGGTAAGATATTTTAGAACCTTATTTAGTAGCTCCTGAGTATTTCAAAATCCAATAAGCTACTCTGAAATAGTTTCTTCTTAATGTAAGCTATATTAGAATTTATTTTCAATATTATTTCAAAAAATATAGAAAAGAATGTCTCATTTCATAGGATGCATTGTGATGCTCACAAATTCTTAAGAGCTTTAAGAGAGATTCCTCAATTATTTATCAATTGGTGTCATTTCCCAATATATATTAGCTTTCTGATCAAAGTAAACTAGTCTCTTATTCAAAATGAATGTCATTCAATATTTTAAGACACTTGATTTAATCCTTCCATATCTTTATTGGAAGAAGGAGACTTTATGACTAATCCTTTTCCGATCGGCGATTGGTTGCTCCTTATATTTGTCTATGGTTCACAAGCTTCCCTCCAATAACAAGAAAGAGGGATAATATTGTATGAAACAGAACTAGTTAGAGATTCCCTGAAATAACCACTAGACTCATGTTTATTCCTTAATTAATCACCATCAGTATTAGGAACTTGTAATAGATTTGTTCTCGGATAGTGTTATCCATAAAAGTTGTAATAACGAGTTATGGCATTAGCTTTACTCTTTATACACAATTTCCTTTCTTATTTTGTAAGGAGATACATCAGATGTATCACTTATCTGATCCTCTCTCTGTCAGGAAATACATAATGACAATCTCTATTCATTTTATTGCATTTTTTGGAGAAATAAAATATAACTTTGAGGTGTTATACTGAATTCTGAAGCACAATGATGCAACTCCAGAAGTTGGCCATGTGTGGGATGGTACTGAACTTCCCACAACTCACTTTGTATCTAAAAAGAAAGATTCCCATTAGGTGTTCATCTCTATGGGAAAATGTCAGTCACACTCATCCTAGGGTAGGATATCCATAAACCTTAACCCACAAGAACCTTAAATTTTTGGTTGAAAACTGCTTAATCTGTATAATCTATATGGGTACTCTTTTATGTAGTGTATAGGCTGTTATTTACCTACAGTGGCCTGACTAGTAGGGTCCCATCTACTGTCAGGATAACACTCCACCTCATGGTGGGTTACAGGATTATTTTAACACAATTTCATTCATTGTAGTCTACTATTATAGTAGATTACTAAACATGGCATTAAGAATCGATATATCATTCATTCATAGCCATCTATTAAACATATTCTATTCTAATTCGGTCTATAGGAATTGTTTTAGGTTAAATAAAATATGTTTATCTTTTTTCATCAATAAATCTATCAGAAAGTCCTAATAAAAATCTATATTGGAACTTGTGTTAGGCCCAAAATGTGTAGTCTATCATTCAACTATGATTTCACCCATTCATTAAACTATTTTCATTATTCCCATGTATTTATCTAAGAGTGTATTGAGGCTTACATTCCATAGAGTTCAACCTTCACTGAGCTTTAGTTAAGCATATATTCATTTTAGAATATTATATTTTATGTATCCCAAGTCATAAAGAGTTCAATCACATGGTCTAAACCAATTTCTTATATTCATATGATTCAATTAGAGTAGAGTACTGAGATGTGTTTTTTTCATTTCAGATTATGGTTATATCACATATTGTGTTGTGTTATTCTCATTTCTCTAATTAGGTTATACCTCATGTACTATGTGGACACTCAAATTACATAATTTATTATTTTCATATCATTTTAGAAATCTTTCATATAATATGACATTAGAATGAACCTATTTTTTGGACATGTTCATGATACATGTAAACCATTTCTCATTCCCTGCTAGTAAAAGAGTTAGACAAATCACTCTCGGATAAAATCACATAGAATGACTTTACAAAACTAATAATACAGAACAACATTGGAGGTAGCCCAAACCTAATTTTTAATGCTTCCTATTGAGTACACCATTAAGACTGGAAGTTTATTTAACTAGTATACTAATGACAGCTATAAATAATGGAACTAAGTATGGAAGTAATTTTTATATTGGATTATATAATATAAGATCAACATGAAGATAACATTAAAATGTGATATAGGCATTTATCCCATCCATAAACTAAGAAATACACCTATGATACACATAGAGTGGAATGCTTCTTTTTAAAAAACAAAAAAATTTATGAAATGAACCCACATATAAAATTGGGTGTGTCTTCTCATTATTTGTGTTCAAACATTTTTTCATTATTGAAATAAAAATCACACCACTACTATACTAGTTATGGATGGGATTATGGAACAAGGAATTTCAATACATATACTACTGTAATGGAACACAACCTTAGAACATAATAATGATTCTTCCTCCATATGTTTACGTACCGACATGGTAGAACTCGGGGGAAGAAAGTGGAACCCTTTTGTGGAAAAGTGAGAAACATATCTTTACCTCCTGTAGCTATTATTCGATTCATAAAAAACAATAGAAGAAAAATAAAAAGATATATTTTGTGGATTTTTTCCATCACTAGAAAACAAATTTATCTGTAGGCATCAAGGTAATGGAAAGAGATTATATACTGCGGCATAAGTAGAATCAAAGTGGTTGGTTGAAAGTCTAGGATAAAGAGATTGGATGACTGGTTGGAAGGTAACACTACTTCTTATATTATACCCAATTGATAGGGTGTTTGTATTTTGGATCATAGGCCGTATGTAGAGATTATAAAATATCATTTGGAGAGGCTATGGGATTTGGCCTTTTGAAGGATATCATTTTCTTTTCTATATAGAAGGGCTATCTAACATTGTATATAAGTATTCAGATTAAAGGATGGGAATAAAAATAATTCAAGGGATTTTTGAACCTACCTAGAATACATGAAGTATCCTAATGATTTCTTGGTTCAATATTCCTCATCAAACCTTTTCTAAATCGACATAGGAGGACCTGGGATATGTGAAGTATCACAGTCCTTGGAAGACCACATATAATCTAGAGTAGTGTACCTTTTCTGACCGGACCTAAGAGGGTTTGGGATACATGAAATATCCTAGACCGTGGAGGACCACTTATAATATTAAGTATCTATCCTAGTCTGAAAAGACATGGGAGGACCTATTATACATTAAGTAACACATACCATATAAGAACTGGAACTCTAGGCTACACTATATTACAAGACGACATAATCTAGATAGTAGAGAGTGCCTCATAAGAACACCATAAATTATATATAATTGTATATTATGACTTGGTTCATTCTCCATAATATATGATAGTGGATCCAGAAAAAACATCCCAAATGTGCTTTTATGAAAGACGATCCCCGGTCGGGTAAGATACTTTTTCATTGTCCTTTGATGAAAAATACTTTTTCAATTTTGGTACTCATGTTCCAATGATCATATAAAGGTCAATACATTGTCTAAATGTATATTTCCTTTTTAAATAATGCAACAGTTAATGTTTCACAGAGAAAAATATTTTATTTCACCAGCACTCTAATCTAATAGTGCCCCTTATCCCCAAAAGAAGCATGGATCCCCCATTTCATTATATTATAGGATAAACTGAGGATAAATACTTGTCCATTAATGCTATGTGAATAGGTTCATATTCATTCATAATATATTTCACCCAAAATCTATTAGTTCAAGATTTCAAAAAGAATTCAGAAGTTTTCTTCCTAAATAAGTCTCTTTTAAATAAATCTATGATAGAACTTGAGTAATATGGAAACCATTTCTCTATGTTGTGGAGTTAGTTATTCCTTATTATCTCTGGTATTCTTCTTCTCTATCCGAAGTGTGATCTAACCAGTGAGTCCTACCTATTTCTACATCCTTTGGGATGATAAGGCATTCCAATCCATGTTTTATCTGGCCTTTATCCAATATCTACCACATGGATGGTTATTTTTCCTACAATGCTTTCTCTCTCATAACAGGAGTTCATTATCCATGTCAGAACTCCATATTTCTCCCTTATGTCATTATAATATATATAGTATAATTCCTTCATTGGATAAAAAAATACTATCATGTTTGACCCTTTTCTTCTACTTTCAATTTCCTTACATTATAGATAAATGAGAATCATTACATTTAAATTGAGGCGATGTTCGTAGATTGTCATTATTTTCTAAATAAAATGTGTGTAGTGAGATTTCATTGAGAATGAAAGATATGAAACTGACTAACAACATTATTTGTTCTGGAGGGATCTTCATGGGTCAGACCAACTTGGCCACCGAATCAACTGAATGGAATTTATTTTTTACGAAAGCACATGTTCACTCACTAAAAGAGATCAACAAATTCACTCATTGAATAGAGGATCAATCCCATTAATGTTGGATCAAATAGGTTTTCATTTTGGTGATACATTATCAATTGATTTTGAATTGAAATAAATATTTGTAGACAAATAATAATGAAAATGAAAAGAGAAACAGAAAATAAATAAAATAAAAAAATGCCATAGAGATATAAAATCGGCATAGGTCTGATTATATTCCATGTTAGGAATTGCGTACTTAAGGGAATTATCTCAACACTAAAACATCATTGAATGAATTAAATGATGATTCATATATCTAGGTATCTATAAAGTGTTTTCACGATAGTTAAAAAAAGGTAAGGTTGATCTCAGACCTTAAATATATATATGTTCCAACATTGGATGCTCTGTGGAGTCAAATAAAAAATTATGGTTTATCGACTGATAACCTTCTATCGGTTTCTGGGTACGGTTCACCCCTAAATAAAAGACATTAAAAAACACATCTTAATTACTAAAGTTTCAGTTACTAGAACTTATATAAAATGGTGGTGGTTCTAATTATATAGAATTTGATCAAGGAGAGCAACGTCGTGAGTCAAGAACATGGATGATCAGGAGAGAGTGACTTGTGTGACACATCTATATCTAGGGTTGATCGGGAAGAACTATAAGTATAATTATGATAGGTGATGTTTAATGGAGGAATCCATGGGGTTTATGGGTTGAAATAATGATATGGGATGATACGCTTTACCATGACAACTATGAGGCTATATTCGGATTGAGTCAAGGTTCGAAACCCAACATCACCAATTTTGAAAGAGATTGACATTGGCATTGTATAAAATTATTTGGGATGAATCGTCTAAGTTTAAATTACACTATCCTGGAAGGGAATATACTAAATGAATTTCATAGCTATCATCATGGCATGAATCAAATTAAGGCTATATGCACCTTGTTGGTACATGGCCTTGCATTGTCATCTGCCGTACGTCGTTGATCATGTCATCTATGAATGATACTATGAAACAAGAAATATTAGAAATTCTTTGTTTGCTTCATGTGAATTATTATCCATAAGGTCTCCTTCATTTCATGATATTATATGCTGCGGTAAAATAATGGATTTTGGATTTGGGAATGAGAATGGAAAGTCCATTGGATGAGAAATAATGACCTTCAACATATATATATAATGACAACCTGACACACCGAATGACTTTGATCAAAATTATTTTGGCACTGGTATTTCCCCAAATTGGATTATCCAGTTCTCGGGCTTAGTACAATGAGGTTTCAATTGGTATACCATGTATATTATGTATTCTAGGAATTAAAAATGAGTGAAAAGGGTATGGAACATCTTTATTTTTCTGATCATCAAATTGGATGCAATATTAGATGTGAGGAGTGTACTTGATCGATCAGATGAGGGGAACAGTGTTGGTAATGAACATGAGTTGGGAACAGTGTTGAAATATGATTGACCATTGATCCTAATACTTGTTAGTGTGTGAAAAACCTATGATATTCCCCTTTATAAGTATAAAGACGATATGATCACAACAGACAGTGCATACATAAATACATGTAGCAGTGCAAGACTAGTACTTCTATAAAGTGTGATGTAAATCGGTTCACTCAATAGGAAGAATTCCAAAGGGGGATACGGTCCAGAGGGAAAGACCCTATCTTTTTATGGATATATCCATTCACTAAAGGGATGGTTCATTAGCTTGGCCTCTTGTAAGCAGTGCTGCTTTAGAGATTGTTAATACTTATCCGAGTAGTGTTTCTAGATCAATGTGTGGGAGCGATGAAGGACCCCTGACCACCCTGAGAGGGGAGGGGTAAATTTGGGTGTCATCTTTTAATTTCAAAGTTGTGGATCTTGTTCTCACATTTTTAGGAACTTGTTATATCTATTAGAAAAATGAAACCAGGAAGTTGACACTGCACTTTTACTTGGTTCACCACAAAGGGCTATGTCCAAGGAGCATACGCCGACAGTGTGTTAGTCGTACCAAAATCCACTAATCATCACAAGTTTATGGATTACATGTTTTGGTCACAGTCACTCTGTTCTAGGCTCAATACCTCTACAAAAGTTCAGCGATAGCTCACTGCGTCCCTCGGGTAACTCACGTTTACTCCCACTGTCTCACTACCTTTGGTGAAGTCTCAATCAGTTTATAGACATGAAGGTCTCTTCAATAGATTCACATTGAGGAATTTTACTCTACATAGCACAAGACTCTGCTTGAATCATTGTTCAGAATTGATGCTCTTGAACACACTGAACCACTAAACCTGAGAATCAGAACATGCAAACAAGATTCACTAACAATTACGTGCAACACGTACCCTTTACACATAATACTACACTTTTGTGCACAATATTTTCTTTTCGCGTGGAAAAACATTTCACGCCACAAAACCCTTTTCATGAAATTGGATATTTTATATGTAGCCTCCACTTTTACGTGCAGTTCTACCTTTTTCATGCAACTCGGAATTTTTTGTGCAAGCCATAATTTTTCACGCAAACCGGAATTTTTTTCACAAGCGGTAATATTTCAAGCAACAAGGAATTTTTCATGCAACTTTCTTTATGAGATACATTTATGCACATCGGAACGTGGATCTTATCTATGTCTTTAGATACACGAAAGGAGGGGGATCACCCCTTATTTATAGGCATATCTGACCCCTGCACGCAAAACCCATGATGGAATGAAAACCCTCTCCTTCGGCATTCAAAGATTTTAACACAAGAATTGTTTTTCTCGCACCTATCCATGTTTTTCACACAACCCATTCCATTTCCATTTTGCGACGCTCTGATTCCAAAACACCTCTTGCGCAAAAAACCTTTCACCACTATTTCATGCACCATGTTGTTTTTTGCTCACCATGTTGTTTTTTGAGCACAACTCACCTATTTCTCACACCAATTCCTCTTTGCGCGCACCACCTTTTTCCAACAATCCATTTCTTTATTTTCTGATTTTCAAGCCGAAAAATTTGGCAAACACTGGAAAACGACACCACCTTCAATACTATTGTCTGGTCGAACTGTATGGTCACGATACTAGAACACATTACGAACATCAAATGAGGATTTACAACAAACACAAATCGTACTCCAATTCATGAAGAGAATGACCATGGTTACCACAATCTCCCCCTTTGGGATTTTTGGCAATCACCAAATAAATTCTATAGAGCACCAGCCACATGCAAACAAAAAATGCTTGAATCAACCCAGCCAACACTCAAAGTCTACGTGAGCAATGATCAGAGTAGAAAAAAAGAGGGGAAGCGTGAATTGGGATCCTATGTTTTGGAATTATCAATGACACCCAAGATATTCTCTTACTAGTTCACAGAAGCATTACATGCCTTGAATGTATTATTTCTCATCCAAAAACCGAATTCCCATCTTGATACCAAACAAGTCCTGAATTTATTCCTTCTCCACCTTTGGAAATTAAAAAAAAGATCAATATTTGTTCATTTAACATCTAAATACACCCCTTGGATAGTATCTCCCCCATAAACATACATCATATCCACAAATAGATTAAAAACAGTTAACATAACTAAGGAGAGGCGTAATTTGTAACCTTTATATGCACTGGGATGTGGCTGAACATCGAGGTTCAACTGATGTTTCTCAAACACAGCTGGTGACAGTGGCTTGGTCATGATATCATCCACTTGCTCATCAGTTCCCACATGATCCATTCTAATCACACCTTGATCCACTTTTTCTTTGATAAATTGATACTTGATTTCATTATGTTTTGTACGATAATGCTGAATAGGATTCTTCATATGATCAATTTCTCTCTTGTTATCACAGTAAATCGCCATTGCTTGCTTCACCTCATCGCTAATATCTGTTAGTTGTTTTTTCGTCCATATCAGTTGAGTGCATGCCTTTCTGGAAGAAATAAACTCAGCTTCAACAGTAATAAGAGAAGTACATTCTTGCTTCTTTCTCAACCAGCCAATGCATTCTTGCCAAATATAGAAGTTTCCACCACTGGTGTATATTCTATATACTACATCACCAACCCAATAAGCATTAGTAAACATTTATAATTCACTATCCCTTCTCGTTGAAAAGTATAACCCAATGTTATGGCTACCTTGAATGTACCTCATCATTCTTTTTATTTCCTTCATATGTTCCTCCATAGATAACTCTAAAAGCGGGTTGCTAGACATGTTTCAATGACAATATTTGGTCGTAGCATTGTCATGTACTGTAGGCTCCCAATGATCCTCCTCTATATGGTGGGATCGACAGAGGTCTCATCCTCATGCTTTCCATGTTTTGTTCCAACTACAATCATATTTGACATGGGTTTGGTGTCATTCATATTAAATTTCTTTAGAGACTCTCTTAAATAATTTTCTTGAGAGATGAAAGTGTAATCATTATTTTGAGTCACCTGCAACCCCCAAAAAAATGTGAGCTCTCCAATCATTAACATTTCAAATTCTGATTTCATGTGATTGGAAAATTCGTCAACTGATTTTTCTTACTGCCACCAAATATAATGTCATCAATGTATACTAGAACCATGAATAGATCTTTTGGAAAATTCTTCACATAATGTTTGTGATCTACTCCTCCACTTTTCAATGCTAGTTTTTTTAGGTAAGAATCCTTATGGGAGTACGATTCTTGTGGGGCATGTTTCTAGCCATAGAGTGCTTTCATTATTTTGCAAACCATTGTTTCATCAGAACCATGATGAAAACCCACTGGTTGTTCAATGTAGACTTCTTCTTCGAGTACACCATTCATGAATGATGTCTTGACATCAATTTGATATACTTCATATACTCTATGGCGTGCCATGGAAAGGAAAATCCTGATTGACTTCATTCTAGCCACTGGTGCAATGGTTTTTTCAACATCAACACCTTCAATATGGGAATATCCTTTAAATACTAGTCGTCCCTTGTTTATAATTACACTTCCATGATCATTGAACTTGTTCATGAAGATACATTTTGTACCAATCACTTTTTGACCTTTAAGTTTCCTGAATAGATCCCATGTATGGTTTCTGTCAATCTGATCTAACTCTTCATGCATGGCTTTCAACCTAGATACATCCTTTGAAGCTTCTACAAATGAGGATGCTTCCACAAGTGACAGAAATAAATATTGTGTGTTATTACTATCCATCATGTTTGTGTGAGTGCACTCATATACTCAATTATGTTAGATGGATAAATCTAAACTCTTCAATTTCCCTTATGAGGTTCAGTCGCATTCTCTCCCACCATGTTTTCCTCTTTATATTCTTTCTTTGAGTCAGCATCATGATGTGTCACCTGAGTGTTTTTTACACCATTTTCTATTTCTGTATTTGTATTGGCTAAAGGTTCGCTTTCTTCATCACATTATATCATATCAGTATATGAAATCCTTGAAGAATTTGTGGTTTTCTATTCAATGATTTTAGCATCACTTCTTTCCACAGTGATTCCATATCTCTTGTTGAAACACTTGTAGGATTTTATTTTCATTGAGTATCCATGGAAAAATCATTCATCTTCATTGTCTCCATATTTCCCTTGATTTCCTTCTTTACTTATTATAAAGAAATTACTTCCAGAAACAAGAAAGTATATCTAATAGGGCTTACTTCCATGCCACAATTCATAAAGTGTCTTCATCTCTCCAATAAAATGACCTATTTGATTTTGAATATACATTGTAGCTTGAATGACCTCTTTCCATTAATGTCCTGGAATATGACTCTCAATCAGCATAGTCCTTTCCATGTTGGTTACCAGTCGATTTATGCGCTTAACCACTCCATTTTGCAGTGGAGTTCTAACGGAAGCTAGCTCATGTTGTATCCAATGCTTCTCCAAGTTGTTTTCAAATTCAATAGATGTGTATTCACCTACTTTGTCTGATTGCAACACATTGATTGTTCATCCATTATCATTCACGGAGATTCAAAGATATGTTTTCATGCAGTCAAGCACATGTCGTTTCTTATGTATAACCATTACACATGCCATTATACAATAATCATCTATCAAAACGAAGAAATACCTTTCTATAGGAGTTCCAGCAACATTTATTAGGCCACATATGTCTGTATGAATGAGATCAAGATAATGTGATGACCTTTTCTTCTTTGGCCGATATTAACTGCAGATGAGCTTCCCAAAAATGAAACCATCACAAGACTTTTCACGTTCATTATTTAGGTTGGTAATGTCCATGACAAGCCTCAATTTTGATATTTTTTCCATGTCTTATTGATTGATCTGCCCCAGTCTCTGATGCGACAAATTTTATTCATCTTCAACAGTCATGTAAAAATTATTTTCTTTATAGCAACATGATATAGGTTGCCTTTTGATTTACATCTCTTCATTAGTGAATTTCCGTTCTTTCCCTTGATCGTGATTCCATTATGATTAAAATTAACTACAATTCCCTAGTCACAGAGTTGAATCAACCTGATGAGATCATGAAATAGGCCATCTACATAACGGACTTCGGTTTTCTTTAGCTCACCATAAGATAATTTAGTACACCCACTACCATTGATTTTCATAGCTCCATCATTACCAAACTGTACTATTCCATCAACCCTCCATTTGATATCCATTAATAGGCCAGCATTACCGGTCATATGAGATGAAAAACCGCTATCCAAAATCTATTTACTCTTTCTTTCTGTAGCATTGAGGTCCACCTATAAAAGGTTGTATTTCTAAATTTTCTTCTTCTCATTACATGAGACATTGGATTGAGTGTAGAGCATTATTGGCCTTTCAATTCTTTCAACTGTGTATATTGGTTCTTCATGGATGAAATCTTCTACAAGAGGAGAAAACATGTTCGTAAGAGCAACACTATCCTGCTGATGAGATTTGACTTGTCTCGAACTCCGGTATGAGGTGCCCATGTCCCTCCTCTACCTACAATTAATAGCCCTATGACCAAAGTTAGAACAATGAAACCAATATGCATTAAAACTGTATCTTTTAAAAGAATTACAATTAGAATTTGTTCTCTTATGTTGAACTCTGATATATTCTCCATTCAGATAGCTTCTTTCCTCATTACAATAAGTCATGGTATTTCCCAAGTATCCACAGAACTGACACATCATGAGAGGAAATGTCTTCTCACTTCTGTTTATTATCATTCTTTCTTCTCTGGTATAATAGTTTGAGGTATCCTTTTTCTAGGAGGCTAGAGGATAATCTTCTTTTCATATTTCAGAATAAATTTGGGGTTTATGTTTCAACACTTTAGATGACTTTTCCACATCACCCACTTTTAGATTGACTTAATTTTGGACACCTTTATTTGCATCATTTTACAAATCTACCTCACAATCGATTCAACTATTTACCATATAAGTAGGTCTTTGATCATTCAAAATATTTTCAGCTCCATTGGAACCACATTTTCCCCTTCTAACAACTAAGCATCTCAGAAACTTCCAAATTGTATTTTCTTCCGGGATTATTTTGAAATTGATTCACTCTCAAGTTTTCTTCTGAGGGTAACGACTTCATCTTCAAGAGACTCACTAGCATTGGTATTTTCTTCCAGTATAGAGGTTCATTCATTGATGACATTTTCTTTCTCTTCAATACTCATCTTTAAATCTACTGTATCATCAGATCATTCAAGAATTTTATGTTTCACTTTCCCAAATTCTTCTAGTCATTGAATTTCAGCTTCGAGCAGATCAATATAATCAGATGATTATTTTACAATTGATTTCAACTTATTTCAACTCTTACATTTGATCTTAAGCATAAAAACATACTCTTTAAGTTGCAACTCGTGATTGGAATTATTTTTCATATAATTTTGTCAAGAATTATCTTTTTGTGGTTCTTATTTTTCAATCCTAGCCATCATGGAAGAGTGGTTTTTAGTTTTAAATTTTGGTTCTTCTTCTTCACTGAACTCATTATCATCATCTTCATTTCCATAAAGAAAACTCTTCTTCGACCCCTTATTTCTAGATTTTAAGTCTCCCTTTTTGAAAAACCTTTTCTTAGGATTCTATATGTTTTCATCTTCAGTATATTTATCATTGATCTTTCTTAAGAACTTAGAGGAAATGTGCCCATCTTTTCCACTATTAAAGAAATAAAGAGGTAACTTCCCTTGGAATATCCCTTTTTCCTTCTAGAACATTTTTGCTATGATAGAAAGAATTTATTTTTCCTCATCATCATCACCACAACAATCCTTTGAAATCTTTAGTTTATCCATGGCCTTGAATTCCATTTCCTTGTTAACTCGAGTCGTAGCCTCTTCTGGTTTGATTCTCATTTCATATGCTACCAAACTGCGAAGTAGATCATCCAAAGAATGTTTCCAAATAAATCATTCCTCAAGGGATGACACCATTTCATTGTACAGGGTGGGAGGATTCTTAATAATTTATTTACAATATCAATGTATTTGATTTCTTCACCTAGACCCCAAATTGCCCCAACCACTTCAGTAATTTGATTGAATAATGAGTATGCATTCTCATCTGGATGAATCATCATATCATCCAACCTATTGTGTATCACTTGTACTTTTTCCACCTTCACATTGATATATCCTTCATAAATATTTTCATTTTTATCCCACATGGATTTTTCTGAGGTGAAGCTCATCACCTTTAGATAGACCTGGCCAGAAAAGGCTGTTGTGAGTGTATTTTTTTTAGCATATACATCAAGAATATTTCGGTATGCGTTATTCATAGCCAGGACTGCTGTATCAGTGACTTGTATTCACTGTACAATAGAAAATAGAACATCCATTCCAAGAGATATTAGAAGAGGTATCATTCTATTCTTCCAGATCTGGAAATTACTTCCATCAAAGAGAGAGACTCCCCTGAAATTGGGGGAATTGTCCATAACAGTAAGTGACATATCAAAAAACAGTCAACCTCCCGCTAACACCACTTGAAGGACCCCAGAACACCCTGAGAAGGGATGTGTGAATCATGCTGTCATCTTTTTTTTTAAAGTATTGGATCTTGTTCCAACTTTTGTAGGAACTGGTATGATCTTGAAAACAAATGAAAGTATGAAGTTGACATGGAACTTGTACTTGGTTCACCACAAGGAGCTACATCCAAGGAGAATACGCTAATAGTGTGCCTGTCATACCAAAATCCATTAATCTTCACTAGTTTATGGATTACATGTTTTGGTCACATTCACTCTATGTCAGGCTCAATGCCTTAAAAAAAGTTTTGGGATAGCTCACTACGTCCCTCGAGTAACTCCCATTGACTCCCCTTGCCTCACTGCCTTTGGTGAAGTACCAATAAGTTTATAGATGTAAAGGATTCTTCAATAGATTAACATTGAAGAATTTTCCTCTGCTTAGCATTAGACTCTTCTTGCATTAATGTCCGGAATTGATGTTCTTGAACGCACTGAACCACTGAACCTGATAATCAGAACGTGCCAACAGGTTTCACTGACAAATATGCGGAACAACTAACCTTTGTGCCTAAGACCTCACTTTTTCACGCAATATTTTCTTTTCACGAAGAAAAATATTTTGTGCAACAGCACCCATTTCATGAAACTAGAACTTTTACGTGTGGCCTTAACTTTTATATGAAGATCTGCCTTTTTCTCAAAACTCAAAATTTTTCATGCAAGATGGAATTTTTCGCGCATGACAGAATTTTTTTCGCAAGCTAGAATATTTCACACAAGTCAAAAAATTTCAGACAACTCCCTTTATGCTAACCTATTATGCGCATCAACACTTGGATCATCTCTATGTCTCTATCCGCACAGAATGAGGGGGGTAAAATCTTAATTATAGGTGTCACCGACCCCTGGGCGAAAAATCCGTCATAGCGTGAAAAACCTCCCATTCGTCTTGCAATAATATTCGCGCAGGAATTTTTTTTTTGTGCACATCTCTATGTTTTTCGCACAGCCCATGCCTTTGCCATTTTTCGGCATTCTGATTCCAAAACACCTCTTGCACAAAAATCCTCACACCACTATTTCGTGCACCAGGTTATTTTTTTGCGCACCACACAGTTTTTCACACACAACCAACCTATTTCGCGCACCACTTCCTCTTTGCATACACCACCTTTTTCCATCAACCCATGTCTTCATTTTCTGATTTTCAAGATGAAAAATTTGGCAAACACTGGAAAATGGCGCCAAATTCAATACTATTTTCTGCTTGAACTATATGATAACTTTACTATTACACATTCCGAACATCTAATGAGGACTGAAAACAAACCCAAACCATAGTCCAATTCATTCATTGAATGACCATGGTTCCAACAAGTGAAGTATATTTTGGAAGAAATACATCCTTATAAGAGGAGGGGAGACCAGTCAAATCCATGTCAAGAATGGCTATCCAAAAGTAATAAGACATTGGATGAATAAAAGATAACTTATTTTCATAAAGATTATGTACTGGTTGAAATATTCTAACATCAAGGGAATGTGCACTTTATCTCAATTCCTGTATTTATGTAGCTATTAATTTACAACACACATCTCATCCACAAAAAACAACAGAATATAGTTTATAAACACCAATGGTCATGCCTCAACTGATATACTAATAAGGTGAGGGGAAATACAACTGAATAAATAGTTATATCATATAAATATTGGATATATTAAATTCCATGAATATTCCCATTAGTGGAATAAGGTTAAAGTTTATGTACAAGTCATGGCCCTATAGAATGGGTTAGATATTTTATAATAGTATTTCCATTCATTTTCAATTTTTGGAGTAGTCTCAAGATATGCTTTTCTTCAATGCGAAGAGAAGAGAGTTGGGATGACAATCAAACACAACCCTTACAGTAAGAAAAATATTGATTAGCTCATAGATACTATCCTTTATTACAACTCTTACAGATTATTTATTAGCCTTGGTCGGTCCGAAATATTCATATTCCCTCCTCCATATTCCACCCTAGAGGTAGGGCCTAAGAATATAATACTTTTTTTGAGTGGTAGTAGTAACGTAGAGTCCCATGACAGACCTGAGAGATCATCCTACTTATATTATTGTTTTCAGCTAGATCAATCACAAATAGGGAATCCCCATGATATATTATTCAATATTTCTATCTCATATTGTCTCCCTCGAGACTCTGCATTCTCACTTATATAGTATAGGATTCCATTTTGTCTCTATAAGTGCCTCCTAAGTACTCTACTCTAATAGTATTGAAGAATATTATTTCCAACGATATGATGAGACCCCTTGACATATAGTTTCACTATTATAAGAAATAAACACAGACGCATGCTCCATACCTAGATTCATCTTCAGATAAAACATCAAATTAGGTAACAACCATTTCCATATTTCTTTTTTGTAGAATTATTCTTCATAGTTTCCCTCATATTCGGCAGAAATGTTTTTAGATTTTTCATCATTTTTTTCATCTTTTTGTACCATATCTGATCCAATCATAGAAGTTGTTACCCCTTATCAGGTTTTGTAGGGTATCTCTTCAATTTTTTTACTGTTTTAAACTAACAATGACACCTACATTCAGTTTTACATTGTCCACCACCCATGAATCTGGATATCTCAATAAATTCATGATTTCCAAATTCAATTATTTGTTCATTCTAAGGGGTTATAAGATATTATGAAATATTATCTATTAGAGTAAATTATTGATTATGGAACTCAAACTACTCTTATTTATTGGTTATCTCATTCCACTCCATTGGTGGTTGTCTTGATGGTTGGTTGAATGTGGGTTAAAAGGGTTACACAATCTAAAATAATCCTTGAGTTGGGGGTGATACGATCCCAATGGTTGAAGAGTCCCCTAACCTACTTGAGGATAAATTGAGGAGAGTGATGCAATTTAGAGAGTATGGAGGAAGTAATGTAAACTTGCAACAATGCTTCAATTGTAGTGTAACCAATATACTAAAAAATTCATGTTCATGTTGCTTCCAGGTGGTTCACCATGGACCCATGAAGTTTCTACATGATGTTCCTTAGAATCCTATATACAGTGGTAGTCTCCAAATGACCCCTAAAGATAGTTGTGTTTTGGGAATACAACCTATATTATTATGAGTATAAAAATACCATAAAAAGCATGAATACATGCCTTATAGTTCTTCCAATCAATAGTAATTCCATATTTAAACTATCTTCATTCATGGTGTGGGAGAAGTGACAATATTTGTAGAGTATTGAATTCACTCATTGGTGGATTAAATACAATTTAAATGATGCCGTAAAAATAAATGGACTGTTCGGAACAAAGAACTGATCATCTGCTAATGCCAAATACTATCACAATTGAAACATAATAATAGATAGAACTTGAAAATATATATCAAACAAGCTATAAATGGGACATCAACAATCAAAAATACATCATGAAAAAAATAGACCTGACTGATACTTTGGATTTTTTAGTCTAGCTGAAATTCAATCACCAATCACACCTTTGGAAAAAAGGTGCATTGATAACTATCCAATGTGACTGAATGAAATAAACTAAATTGGAATCATTTTAAGTTTGTTTCTTATTTTGTGGTTCCATTCCATAGTCCAGGCTACAAGGAAGAAACCTTA
This sequence comes from Viscum album, assembly GCA_963277665.1. Classification (NCBI taxonomy): domain Eukaryota; kingdom Viridiplantae; phylum Streptophyta; class Magnoliopsida; order Santalales; family Viscaceae; genus Viscum; species Viscum album. The sequence goes on along the minus strand of OY728138.1, from coordinate 629,309,073 downwards.
TATTGGTGAACGGGTTTCAAATCAAGAATCCATTTCATTACATTGGTCATGGAGATATCATTTCTAGCTTAGCTACAGTTGACCAGTATTCTTCTAATAGTATGTTCCATTGAGGTATCTATAACCAAATGAATGTGGAAAGCATAGGATAGGTACTCCTTAATAATGTTGTTAACCGCCCCCATTTCCACAATTATAAAACCATCACTGAATGGCCCAGGATAATAAAAATGTTTCGAGGTATCCATCACATAATTGTTTGGTTACAATTGGTTAGGTCATGTTTTAATATTTCCTTTCGAACTCTTAAGGATCCACATATAATATCAGATACACCATATTACTTCTTGGATAGTTCCTTCACTGTTCAATACCGCCACTCGAGTACACTCTATAATTTTTATACTACTATGACTATCAATCACAACCAACCCCATGAAAACTTCTTCCAACTGACCCACCTACCAAAAATTATTTTGAATATGAATACTATTACTGAACTGAATTATTCCATTCATCCAACCTCTGTTATATACTCTTTTTGAATCACACACAGCCATCCAATCTCAAATCAATACTATATTACAATAATTCATTCATATTTGATTCATATTACACTTAATGTTGTGGTATGATGAACCCCCTTCAATAATGAAAATATGTGCTCCAATGAAATTTGAAGAGCTAAAAAGACAATAAAATATTCTATGAGTTGTCTTGTCATGATAAAATAATGGAATGCCATGGAATAAGAATGGAGGGTAGCCAGTCAGATGGTACCAAGGGGTAGCTTTGTGATCATATGACATATGTGGTGGGAATATAATACTAGAATAAGTCATATTCTCAACTAATAATAGAGAACACCGTGGTAGTAGTGGTGTAGGCCAGAAACATCCAGCTAGCTAGATGGACGGATCAGTACTCTAATCCAATAGTCCAATATTAGTTCTCGTCTAATAATGAGTACTATAATACTATAGTGATGTTGATTACCATGAACCATAGAAACCATTCCAATAGATGGTTGTCTTTTGAACAACTATAACATCGGTTGGTGTGCCAATATCAATACTGCTTATTACACTATCAACCCACTATAATTTCTTGACCGTTAGATGTAGAAAAATAAGAGTTCTTGTGTAGTGAAATTATTTGGACTATTAGAGTACAATACTGAAGATATATGTACTAGTCTAATGGATGGGGTGGTGTGGGAATGGGTATGTGGATTTTCATAGATATGGAATAGTGGTGAATCGCTATATGGAGCTACATTATATAATACAAAACCTTGAGTTGAGAACTACACATCACAGGTTAAACCCAAGAGGTATGGTACTTATGGAACAATGAAAATCATGGAATGTAATAGAAATACTTATAAGATGAAATCATGAACCCCTATCCCTATTGTCAAGATATCCCTTGGCCTCAAGACCAAGAAGATACATACATACATAGAATAAAAGGTCTCATCAAAATAAATTTTACATCATAAGATAGAACCTGGTTTTAAATTTGTAGAACATTAGGTTGCTGACCTCTAGAGTGCATACTATAAGAAATACAAGGACACTTGGCTAGGGGGAAACAATTTCGAGGATGAAAGAGATGGAATATTGGGTCACTTGTAAAAGAACTATCCAAAGGGAGTGTAACAGCCCGAGATTTTATGAAAACTATTTTTTTTTTAATTTTATTAATGTCTTGTGTTGTACGCTACACCAAAAAGAGCTTGCACAACACACATCCTTGACTTGCCTTGCATTACACGCAATCGTGACCTTCCTCGATAGCGTGTGTAGTACGCAATACCGAGTTTCACTAAACAAAGATATGCTATTATAATATTATTATAATTAGCCGTTATAAATAGTAATAACCACCTTTTACAATTTTATAAATTTTAGCTCTCAAAATGGACATCATTTTTGGATTCGGAGTATCAAATTTAGCCTATGGTGAAATTTTGGTACTTTTCGGATAACTTTCATATTCCGATGAATAGTGAAAATTACTAAATTATAATTAAAAACAACTTTTTTAATGAAAATAATTAATAGTGATAAGTTATTAATTTGAGTGGTTTTAAAGTATATTTATAATATATTTTTACAATTTAATACAATGTTGGTAATTGGATGTAATTTTACATTTAAACCAGACATAAACAAGTGTCAATCTTTTGATAGATATTGTTTCTTTAAAACACGCTATTTGTTTTAACAGCGGGATTTAATTATAAAACTAATTAATGCAACTTCTATGTTATGAATTTGGCAAAATAGACTTCATTTTTGAATTCGGAATATGAAATATAGCTTTGGATGAAATTTTGGCATTGTTCTGAAAAACATCAATTTTTGATGAATAGTGAAACTACTAAGTGGTAGTTAAAAAACTGAATTTTTCATAAAACTTAATTTTACCGCTTCTGTGAATGGAATTTCAAAAATCCGAGAGACACGGTTGATGTCAGTAAGTAAAATGTGGTTCAATGAGATGAAAATAATTTTTGGTGAATAGTAACTTTTTACTTTTATTTACCACGGTTAAAAGTAAATAGGGTAATTAAGGGTAAAAATGATATTAATATTACCATAACACATGTCCTAATCCTATTGGACAAGTGTATCTCGACCAAAAAAAACCTTAAGTGTAAAATATTATCATTTAGGCCCACTTGGATTAGATTAGGACATTTATTATTATTTAATTCAAAGAAGAGTTAAAAGAGTTAAAATCAAAGTTTATTTACTAAAACATTTTTAATATAGGGTTATACATAAGATAAATTCAATTGTAAATATTAATTAGAAAGATAAAAAGATTTCCTACATAATGGAATTTTATTTGTAATTTTTAGACATAAAATAAGTTAATTTATTAATGACACAATGATGATGAAGTAATTATCTTATTAATGAAATATTGACATAATTGATATTATAAAAACAAAAATAAATGTAATTTAAGACTTTTTATGAATTCCACTAATTTTCTAAGTTACTATGATATATTATTGTTGATTTAATCAACTTGTTTCGAACAAATAATTCTGTTATGACTTTCACAAAAATCATATATCAAATAGTGTCAAAATTGACACAAAATAGTTTTTAAATCAAATATTATATTATTAATTTTTATTTTATTCCTAAAAATCTAAGGTTCGGCCAAATGACTTAGATAAGGATATATATATTAATAATAAAAAATATGGGGTTCGTTTGTCATGTTATAGTAAGTGTATTAACCATATAGTGTAAGAAAACAAAAAGACACGGTAAAAGTTAAATTATTTAACTTAAAGTTAAATCTAATTGATAAGGTTAAAATAATAACCTAAACTTGTCTAAATCCTATTGGATGATAGGATTTCGACCCATACCCACTTTAGCTTCGAATTAAGACCCTTTGGAACCATTATAAACCGATTTTGACTTTAATATAAAATAATATTTTGAGATATTCCTAAGGTGCCCCTCTCCTCCCTTATAAAAGGGCACCTCCTCCCCCTCCTCCTCACACCAATTTGAGCACTCAAGCTCGGCCAACCCCTGCCATTTTCTCCTCTCCACTTCCCTAGAAAAACCCTAGAGGTCCTGGTCTTCTTTAAAGACCATCCTTAGTTCTTTAAGTGGAGGTTAAGAAAAGGCGCGTCAAAAAGAGGTAATATCCATTACCGATCTTTTTCAATTTCTTTCTTCTTCAACTTCTTCTTATTTAGTTGTTTCATGATAAAGTAGTAACATCAGTATTTCTTATATACTGATATGTTATTATAAATATGAAACAACTCTAATTAACCTTCTATCCATCCTACGGAAAAAGGAAATCACCGCGTGTGCGTACGTACGGAATACCGTCTCCACGCCGTGGTGTAATCTATTTTCTGCCACCACCTTAATTGGATGGGTATAATGGTTTAATGAGTAACTATATATGATTATTATAAAGTGATATTGATACTGAAATAGTATACATACACTTCAACACAATTCCATGACTATGGGAACGATATCATCGCTCGTGCGTATGTACGGACTACCGTCTCCACGACGCGATGAGATTCATTCTCAATGATTAACCATTCATTAATGATTATAAAGTATATATAATAATTACTAATGAAATATATTACATAATAATGATACTGGATTTATTTATATTTATATGTATTTCATCTACTTAATTCCATTCAATTCAATAAGGAAACGAAAACAACGTTCATGCGTACGTACGGACTACCGTCTCCATGAACGGTGTATTTCTTTCAATTTAATGATTTATTATATATGTATATTCTGAATATATATATATATATATCATGTTTTATATTCTGTAATTAAGTAATCATGATCTAAGTAATCATATGAATAATTACAAGTTAAAAACACGAACAAAAAATGAGACGATTTTACCCAAAACGCTACATTAACATGAATTTACAAAAGAACGGGTAATATAAAGTCATAAGTGGACCATATATGATATAATAACAATGACTATGATTCTGGAATAAGTCAATAACATGATTTAAATCATTATACAAGAGGATGGGACACTTACAAAGCAAGTCAGACCTAAGGTAAGGGAAATATCACAATCTCATTTTTATCCGAGATTGTTTATACTTTGAAATTTACTGGGGTGTATTTTTTCATCCACATCCATGTTTCCTCAATATGTAATATTATTTCCATCCACCTACAATTTTTTAAATCCTATTTTACCCTTCGGTGAGTTTTTAGTAAAAGATATGAAAGGAATCTTTTGTCGTTTTTCGTACGAGGTACTTTTTGACTTTTTCGACAAAAGTACGAAAAGAATTTTATTTAACTTATAAGACATGAATGGATTTTTAAAACATTATTTCCAAGAAGCTTCCTTTACAAGTTTTCAAGTTTATTTTCAATCAACTTCTTTTATTTTAAAGTCGTATGACATGTTATGAAAGGAAAAATGTTTTTGAAGAAGAAAGAATATTTTCCTCAAGATCGGAGTTGAGGTGTTTTATCAAAATTATTTTCCATCTAAGATAATAAAGGGTTCTGTTTTTATCCCTATTATTACATTGATTTGATCATGTTGTGATGGAATTATTTTTATGAATTCCTTTATCTTATATGAATTGATTTATGATGTCATGATGTTTAAGATTCCCATTTGTATTACATGGGTTATGCAATGATGTATGGTTTATGATTTTGTGGCACACATAAGAATGGTATCATTATGAGATGGGTGGGACCTATATCTCCCTCCAATGCATTGGGTAAAGATTTCATATCTCATGAGATAGACATGACTGAAATGGTAGGTTATACCGGTTCAGTGAAACAGGACTGAAACGAGGGTGACTCGATTCAGAAAGGGACTTTGTCCACTAAGATAGTCTTGGCAATGAGTAATGACAAACAAGAAATGATTCTCTATGATTATGTGTATGCCACAAAGTTTCATGTTTTAAGTTATGCTTATTGGGATTTCATTTCACTGCTATGATTTATCCCATGATATGAGATTATGCTCTCTTTTGCAGGTTAAGATTTCCAAAAGTTATGTTCTTATGAATATGATGTGATTGATTTTTTCTTTTGCTTACCCTTACTGAGCATTTGCGCTCACCCTTTTATGTTTTCATTTCCCCAGGATATAAAGAAAGGTTTTAGGAAAAAAAGGGAAGATCTTTATGGGAGATATTGAAGATCTTTCACCACGATTAGAAGATTACGTTCCGAGTTTCCAAAGACACTAAACTATTACGATCCTTGTGTGTGTGTTTTTGTTAGGTACTAAGTATTTCTCAAAAGTAATGTAATGTCCATGTACATCAAGCTTCGGGTATCTACAGGGATCCATCATAGTTGGGGTGGTGGATGGAATACTATCTCACCAAGAACATCAGGAGAGGTTGGGGAAGAGTTGGTTATAGTAAGGGCTCAAAGGATTGTACAAATAAGACCAATCAATCAGAAGAAAAGGATGTTCCAAGAAAGAGTGGAAGAAGGATTTCTAAAATAATAGGCCATGAAGGAAGGCTTGAATAATGACAGTAAGATATTCTATAATATTGAATTAGTCCAGTAAGGTTCTACATGATTTTAATGACATTTTCATGTAGGGTACATAAGCGTTCAACTACATGTAATATTCTACTATAATAGATAGATAAGGAATCCCATAAAATGAATATATTCAAATCTAAGGAATCCATCCAAAATAAATTGAGAATTATATGAAATGAATATATTAGTTGGAATCCGTATATTCCTCTCATTGACTACCATAGCTATGGTCATGTTTCATGGAATTCTAAGGGCTGGAGAAAAATATTAATTTCATATCATTCCTTATACATAGAATGAATTTTGTAGTTATGATTCTAGGGATCAATCAATATATAACATTAAAATATTATTAAAACTCTACATCACTTTATTCTCATTCCAATGGACACGTCACTCAGTATGATGATTTATTAGATTCAGTTATAATGTGAGCCTGATGTCCAATCAGTATCTCTAAAAATATTTACATTTCATTGTCAGAGATAATGAGAAAGTGTCTTTCATGATGAAGGTAAAAAATAAGGATTCATGATTGAAAATGAATCATAGTTCAGTAAAATATGTATATATTATAGGATTTGTAGGGTAGTCTATTTGGATAGATTAACTACCTTATTCTGATGAACCAACTTCTACCATTGACGAGATTATTCTGACGAGGCATAAATTTATTTGAAGAATAAAATCACCACTGAATATTTTTTGAAATTGAATTTGATATTCAGTAAGAATGGGTAATTTATATATATAAAAAGAGAATAATGAGCTCACTCATCCCATAGGAATAGGTAGGTTCCAATAATTATTTAGATTGTGTGGACAATTCATGTTCAGACTAGGTCAAATACACCATTAGGATAGGGATCAAAGTTGAAACGTGCTCGACAAACATGGTAGGGAGGTCTCCCCACTTCTTCATCCCATTGTTTAATGCATACTAAAAGAATTGATTAATGGATCAGAGATGAAGAGTGAAAATACTCTTGAAAAAAAACTTCTTATGTTTAGGATATTATCTCATGTCTACCAGGATACGATAAAGTGATGATATATACAATGAGTCTAGAAGATTTTCTAGATTAGATTTTAAAATCTAGGAAGAAGTTGCTACTAATTTAGTATGTATTGGGGTTTCAAACAATGATTTTTATTTATATTAAAATGGGGTTTACCTGAAATTTTTAATTAGATATATTTCCTATAGAAAATGAGATTGATTCCACTTCCTTACAATCTAGTACATCCCTCTTATCAATTGAAAATTCCAAATTCTAGGAAGTGTCATCTAAAGCTAAAATAACTATTGTAGCTTCAAAATGTAGTTCATCTTCATGTAGTAGAGATATATGTGGGAATATTACTTATATATATTGGACGATTATTCACCATAATTGGATATAAATAAAAAACTATAGAGAATACTCAGATATATTTATATTATATAAACTAGTGGAGTACGATAACTAAATGTTTCAATCCAGTAAAGTCTGGTAGTGTATCATAAAGACTAAAACCAATGAAATATCCTATTTTCCATCCCTTGTAATGAGAATTCAGAGTTAGGGAAATAAAATAACATCAATGTGTCCTAGAAATAATTGTTTGTTATCAACCACTCAGATATTATTGTGAGTTTGAGAGAATCTAACTCATTCTTGTCTGTGTAGTGATGATTTAAATGTAATATTAAATGAAAACTATGAGAAATAAATTCAATGGGATATGATACATATATGTGTTGTTTGGTTATGTATCAGTATAGGTATGATTCAAGATGTTGTATGAAATACATGGTCTCAACATCCATTTATCTTCTCCTTTCATTTATGTTGTGAAATGAGGTGGTTTCCTATAATTAAGCAATTTAAGACCTCATTTTAGAAAAAATTATTTTCTTCCTAATGTCCAAAAAATGGAAATTTTTAACCCCCTTTGAGTTCTAATTCTAGGTCACAAATAAGTAGAAAAGAGAAATATTATATTCCAAATGTTGAAATCTATGAAATATTTTCATTTATGATAAATAATTTTACTCTGTTCACTTTTTCATTCCTCACAACTTCAGTACTCTTCTAATAGTCCTGCCAAATCCAACTAATTACCTTGTCACTCCCTCTGGTGAACCTAACTCTAGTTAATCCAAAATAATTCTATGATAGATATGAATAAATGTTTTTAACATAATAATAATGTTTTGAAAGTTGAATAAAACATCTATAATTTGTAACGCCCCAAGATTCCATGGTATGCTTCTCTTTGAATAATGTAGTAGCGTGTGTTGTACGCAACTTCGAGTTCTAACACACCACAGCCACTCAAACTAGCCGTTATGAATAGTAATACCCACTTTTTGAAATTTTATGAATTTTATATTTTAAAATGGACTTCTTTTTTGGATTCCTAATATCGAAATTAGCTTAGGGTGAATTTTTTTTACTTTTCTGATAACTTTCATATTTTATTGAATAGTGGAAATTACTAAATTTTAAATAAAAAAAAATTTTTTAATCGAAATAATTAATATTGATAAATTATGAATTTTAATGGTTTGGAAGTATAATTATATAATATTTTTATCATTTAATACAATTTAGGTCATTATACATAATTTCACATTTAAACTGGACAAAAGCAAGTGTCAGTCTTTTGATAGTTATTATTTCGTAAAAACACGCTTTTTGTTTTGACAACGGGAATTAATTTTAAATTAATTTCGTCCAATTTTGTGTTTTGAATTTAGAAAAATGGATTCCATATTTATAATTAGGAGTTACAAATTGTGTAAATTGGTAACTTTTATTTTTAGACATTTTAAATAATTACTTCGGTAAATATTTTATTTACCATGGTTAAAGGACAAATCCGATAAATAAGGGTAACAAAATAATATTATAATAATATTAAATTTCTCTAAAACATGTACTAACCCTATTGGATGATACATGTCCGACCATGGTCATCTTTGGGTCGATTTTGGGACCCCTTAGAGCCACTTGTATGTGATAATGACACTTTATATAAATTATGTTAATGTAAAGTCAAAAATGGTATAAGCATATATCTTTTAGAAAAAAAATTTTACATAGGGTTATATATGTTATATATTCAACTATAAATAATAATTAGAGAGAGTATAATATTTCCTACATAATGGGATTTTATTTATAATTTTTACACATTGAATAAGTAAAATTATTTATGACACAATAATGATGCAATATTTTCCTTTTAAATGAAAGAATCAAATAATTGGTATTATAAATGTAAAAATAAATATTATTTTAATGTTTGGATTAAATCGAAAAATTTTATTGGTTAATATGACATGTTAGTATTACTTAAATGAATTTTTTTCAAATGAATATATTCTATAATACTTTAACAAAAATAAATTTCTAAATAGTTTCAAAATTGACATAAAGTAGTTTTTAAAATAAATATTATATTATTAATTGATATTCTATTCCTAAAAATACAAGGTTCTGCCAAAAGACTTATATAATTATTGGAGTGTCATTAATGGACCACTTGGGGGGTCTCTTGTAAGTATATAGTATGTTTATTAACTATATAATATAAAAATAGAAAGAGACATGGTAAATGTCAAACTATTTAACAAGGAGTTAAATCAAAAAGATAAAGTTAATATAGTGACCCAAACCTGTCTAAAACATATTGGTTGAGTGGTTTTAGACCTATCCCCATCTTAACCATTATATAATATACTTTTGAGCCATTATTAACTGAATATCAATATATTATAAAATAATATTTCTAGTTTTTCCAAAGGTTCCCCTCACCCCATTTATAAAAGGGAACTCCCCCTTCTCTCTAATTCACACCTTAAAAGCCTTTTGGCTCGGCTAACCCCTAACCAAATATTCTCTCATATTCCCAAACATTAACCTAGAGTCCTTATTTTTATCATAATGCCAAACTATGGAGCCCGTTTGATCAAATCAAAAGGAATAACCCGAATAAGATGTAATGTTTTCACCACCCTCATTCAAGTTCCTTTCATCTTCCACTTCTTCATTCTTTGTTATTTACATGATAAAAATATAACTCCAGTATCTTATACATACTGTGATGTTATTATAAATATGGTACACTCATATTCAGTATTCTATCCATCCATTGAATGACATGTCACCACACATGCGTACGTACGGCTTACCGTCTCCACGTCGTGGTGTAATTGTTATTCAAAACATTATTATTTGGATGGGAATGCTAATGATGTGTAATATAAGTAAATAATAAATATAACATTATAATTATGTTTTATATATGATATAACATCCAATTATATATTATTTTATTATCAAAATAATGATATTGTAGCGTGTGCATACGTACAGACTACCGTCTCCACGAACGCGGTGAGATTCATTCCCCTTCATATCCATTCAAGTCTAATTCTAATTTGATGATTAAAAATAATGTTTAAGGGAATGATATAATTATGGATATTAATAAGATACAACCTACCCATAAAAAAACATTGCTTATGTAACCAAACATATAAGAGAAAATGAGTAAGTTAAAACCCGAAACAATGGTAATACTAAGATATTATTAACAATGAAATGTTAAAAGATCATATATGATATCATATTAATGTATATGATTTTTGTATAATTTAATAACAATTATTTATCCATTATACAGGAGCATATCCTACCCATGACCAATGAAAAGTACACGGTAAGGGCTTATTTCACAACCTATTCATTATCTGAGAATGTTTATACAAAATAATCTACTGGGACCTCATTATCATCCACATCTATGTTTCTTAAAAATGTAATTCAAATCATTCTAACTATATTATAGACTATAGGTTAAAGTCATTTATACCCTTGTTCTACTTTTGAAATTATTTTTATAATGGAATCGTTCTGTCGTTTTCCAAACAAGGTCCTTTTTAACCTTTTCAACAAAATTAAGGTAAGAATGACTTTTTTAACTTATATAGTGGGTGCAATTATTTCTTTCCATTATAAAATCATCGAAGATTCCCTTAAAATATTATAAGAATATTTTCAATGTAAATGATTCCTTGTATAAATAAGTGACTTTTAAATGATTTTTAAAAAAGAGATATTTCTCTCAAATAGTTTTGATTTAATCTATGTCAACATCCTTTGTTGGATTTTATGCTTATTTGAAGTTGATTTATTATGATTCAAAACATCCATATAGTATTGAAGGTTTTGTGGTATGTTTGACTGTGGATGTGTTATTTTTATACCATTCATGATTTATGGTCAAATTATTGACATTTCTTATACTAGTTTTATTATGAATGTTTATGTTATGTTTAAACCTATTCATATAAGGAATGCATTGGAATTAGTAAGGGATGGGTGGAGCCCGTTATGTCTCCTCGATGCATCGGTAGGTCTCATGAGAGAAACTAGTGTCTTGGATCATGTACTTTACAAAATCATATTTGTATTCTTGGCACAAGGCATTAACTATGTGGTTATGATAGTATGGAATTATGAATTACATCATTATGAAAGAGGTTATTGATATTTCATGTGATTATTTTACTAGTAGAATATCAATGTGAATATGTAAATGGAATTATTTCATTTTATTTTTTCCATATAATGCTGAATTTCAAGTTTAAAAGTCATTTGTTTTAGTTATACATTGCCTTATATGATTATGCTTATTTATGAATGTTTCCTCTATGTTGTTATCCTTACTTAGCATCTGAGCTCACCCCTTTCAATGTTTTTTCCCAGGATGTGAAGAAGTATTTTTTGAATGACCTCTAAGGATAGTATGAGGGGATATGCATGTGTTATATGGAGATAATATGTTGCTGTTTTTTTCAATTTATGATGTAATGTAAACATTATGAATGTATCTAGTGATTCCAAGGTGACTAAACTAATCGGTCATTCAAGACATGATCTTTTGTGATCATGCCAATGTTATGTAATAATTCAAAGACTCACTGTAACTGGGGTCAGAGCATTGTAGTTGGTATCAAAGAAAGTTTAATAAAAACCTTGGAAGCTAGATTTAGATAAACATTGATTAGAGAACATGGACCTAATATGGACATTGAAGATTAGTATAGAAGAACATCCTAAAATTTTGGTATTGTGGATATTTTGTGAGTTTTCTGAGAAATAATCCTTGTTTAGATATGAGAAGGTAGAGGCAGATCTAGCACATATGGACCTATGGGTAGAACCTTAAAACACCACTTTTAGAATGACTCGAATGGGAACTAGTGCACGACAACGGGCCTTACTGCACTCTTGGTTACGACACTCCCGAGGGATATGCTTAGGATAATTCTTGTTTTCTTTACAAAACATTATGAAGGGTTTAAGAGTATATACTTCATCAAAGAAAACATTTTTTTGATTATGGATTATATCCATAAACTGTTCAATTCATGTTAAGTGTTTTACATGTTTTGATTTATATATTTCGGTTCATAAACTTATCTAGTGTATGCCATTGTTTAGAAATGGTGCCTAGTGGAAGAAATGGAAACAGTATCAATACACGCACTCTATGTAGGGATTTACCTCTTGATCAAGATAATTATAGTGGAGCTGGTGATGCAACTGGTGCTGATCAAATAATCACTATACTAGGACAAATCACTCAGGTTATGAATAATAACTTTACCCGTATAGAGCAACTAGATCCATAGAGTGGAGGATCAATGTTAGATCTCATCATGAGGCAACAAGAAACAACATTCAATTTGAGTAAAAATCCATTAGTAGCTGAGAAATGGATAACTTCATTAGAGAAAATATTCCATGCCTTAGGGAGTAGTGAAAGGGAAAAAGATATCATGGCAGTTTACTGCCTCACTGGAGATGCTGAACAATAGTGGTCATTGATTCAAAAAACAAAGGAGGATGATTAAGTATCAAATATGGAATGGATGGAGTTCAAAGAACTTTTCATAGAAAAATAATTTCCTCATGACCATCAAGAAGATATGGAAAGGAAATTTCTGAGTCTAAGACAAAAGATGGATGAGAATGGCGCAAAGTATGAGGCTAACTTTACAAGGCTAGAGAGGAATGGAACAGATTATATACGTAACCCAAGGAGTAAGATTGATCATTTCTTATATGGGTTAAAACCATTTCTCCATCTAGCATTAGTCTCAAAATCCGTCTCATCGTAAGAAGATATTGTCTCATGTTCTATCAAGACAGAAAAGGAATTCTCTAAGTCTTATGACTTTAAAGAAAAGCAAGAGAAGAAGAGATCTGTTGATCACTCTAGGAATGGAAATAAGTGGATGAAGGGAAATTTTGAATATCCATACTATAGTTAATGTGGGAAGAAACACCCTAGTACATTTTTGAAGGGAATGGGAGTCTGTTACAAGTGTGTTGAAAAAGGGAACCAAGATCGTGATTGCATGGGGAAGAAAGAAGCTACTGATGATCAATGATACAATTACAGGGATATGGGAAATTATTCAAATTAATGTCCTAAATGCCAGGGGAACTTACCTCAGAAAAGGAAAAGGGATCAAGGCTTAGCTTATGCTATCACTACTTCTGAGGTAAAAGCTCGGAAAGACATGGTGGCAGGTAATTTAAGGGTTTCCTCATGTTTAGCAATTAAATTATTTGATTCTGGATCATCGCATTGTTTTATATCATCCCATTTTCTATGAAAAGTAGATATTTCCAATATGATTTAAAAAGGAAGTTGTAAGTCAAAACTCCTAAGGGAAGTATCATTTCAAAAAAAATTGGGAATCAGTCCCCATTAGAGCACATAAATGTTCTTTATCTGAAGATATCATCGTCATACCCATGATTGAATTTGATATAACCCTCGGTATGGTTTGGAATTCGGACCAAGATGTGAATATTTATTGTAGGAAGAAGGAGGTTACAATTTTTGATGATGATGATAATGAAGACCTTATCTTTAGAGCAGAATCGTCACCACCTGATTCTTATCTAGATCCACCCCTAGTAGCTCAAATAAATTTAATTATCCGGGAGGAAGAGAATGAAATAACCGTGGGTGAGGAAAGGAATGTTCAAATAGAGGATGTACATATAGTGAAAGAATATGTATATGTGTTTCCAGAAGATTTATCCGGACATCCTCCAGAATGAGAAATTGAGTTATTCATTGATTTAATTCCTAGTTCAAGGCCCATATCGAAGACCCCTTATAGAATGCCCATAATGGAATTATTGGAACTAAAGAAACAACTAGAGGAATTGAGTAATAAGGGATTTATTCTCCCAAGTGTTTCTCCATGGGGAGCCCATGTCCTTTTTGTTAAGAATAAAGATGGATCTATGAGGTTATGTATCCAATAAAAGGAAATCAATGCTATAACAATAAAGAACAAGTATCCCCTACCACGCATTAATTATTTGATTGACCAACTGTATGGAGCTCAATACTTTTCAATGATTGACCTTAGATCTGGATACCATTAGTTGTGTGTGAAGAAGGAAGACATTCTGAAGAGAACATTTCAAACCAAGCACGAGCATTACGAGTTTATAGTAATGCCTTTTGTATTGACTAATCCCCCCTATGTTTTCATGGATCCAATGAACATAGTTTTCAAATAATATATCAATGATTTTGTAGTGGTATTTATTAATGATATCTTGGTATACTAAAAAGCTACGTTGATCATGAAAATCACTTGCGCATTATCCTGAAGTCTCTGAGAAGACATGAATGATATGGGAAGTTTAGCAAGTGCGAATTCTGGCTTCAAGAGATTTCATTTCTTGGCCATATTATATCTAAGTATATAATCTCTATTTATCCTTCTAAGACAAGAGAAATCGAATAATGGATAGCACCAACGAGTATAACTGAGGTATGCAGATTTATTGGTTTAGCAGGTTATTATCGATGTTTTGTCCAGAATTTCACCTGATTGGATAACCCATTAATGAAAGTCACACAAAAAGGGGTTAAATATTTTGGACAAAAGAGTGTGAAAAATGTATTGAAAAACCGAAGTGATGATTAGTCAATGATCCTATATTGACTCTACCGTTGGGGAATGATGTGTTAATTATTTATGGTAATGCATCGAATAAAGGACTAGGTTGTGTCCTTATATAGAATGATAGGGTTATTGCCTATGCATCATGACAGCGGAAAATTCATGAGTAAAAATATCCTATTCATGATTGTGAGTTAGATTCCACAATCATTTCTTGGATGATTTGGTAACACTATCTTTATAGTTAAAGATTTGAAATATATACCTATCACAAGAGTTTGAAGTATATTTTCTCACAGAAAGTACTCAACATGAGGCAAAGGAAATGGCTTGAACTACTCAAAGATTATGATTGCACGATACACTACCACCTGAGGAATGGAAATAAGGTGGAAGATGCTTTGAGCAGAAAGGATCATGGATTTTTGAACAAAATGAGAGTTGAAAGGGATACAATTTTCATGGATATATTAAAGTTGGATATGGGAATAACCATAGAAGGTGAAACATTGATAATTATTCAAAAGGTTGCAAAACCATCTATACTATAAAAGATTAAGAGTTCTCAAAATTATGATGAAGAATTTCAAAAGAATATTACAGCTATGAATGATGATAGATTGAGTGATGTTGTGTACGAAGTAGGAATTTTGAAATTTCAGAAGAGACGTTGTGTTCCCGATATACCTGATCTAAAAAGCACATTGTTGGATGATGCTCATAGTTCCAATTTATTTATACACCTTGGGAGCACCAAAATGTATAGATATTTGAAGGAACGTTTTTGGTGGGACAACATGAGGAGGTAAATTGCTGATTTTGTGTCATGATTTATGGTTCTTCAACAAGTGAAAGCTATAAGGTAACAGCCTGGAGGAGTCATGCAACCTCTTCCCATACCTATGTGGTAATGGGATAATATTACGATGGACTTTGTCATGGGGCTACTAGACACTCCTAGAAGGAATAACACAATATGTGTCATTATTGATCATCTTTACAAGTCAGCACACTTTCTTGCTATAAGAGAAGATCTATCACATGAACGTCTTGCAAGACAATATGTTGATGAACTTGTAAGACTTCATGGAGTACCCCTATTGATTGATTCTGATTGTGATCCCCGTTTAACATCAAGATTCTGGAAAAGTCTTCAGATAGACCTAGAGACTGGAATTTGTTTGAGCACTGCCTACCACCCCTAAACTGATGGACAATCAGAACAGACTATTCAAACCTTATAAGACATGTTGAGATCTTTATCACTTGACATTCAGGGTATGTGGGATCAATATTTACCTATGGTGGAATTTTCTTATAACAATAGCTTCCATTCAAGTATTCGTATGGCACCATATGAAGCGTTATAAGGAAAGAGATGTCTCACAACAACCTATTGGGATGATGTTAGTGAAAGAAAACTCGTAGGCCTAGAGCTGGTGGAGGAAAGGATGGAAAAGGTTAAGGTAATCCAAAACCACATCAAAGCAGCTCAAAGTAGGCAGAAAAGCTATGTCGATAACCAAAGAAAGGATTTGGAATTTTAGTTAAGAGATCATGTTTTCATGAAAATATCTCCATGGAAGGGAGTTATACACTTTGGTAAGAAAGGTAAATTGAGTCCCATGTACATAGGACGTTTCGAAATTTTAGAACTAATTGGGGTTGTACCTTACCGTTTGGCAATGCCGCCAAGTCTCTACAAAGTTCATGATGTGTTCCACGTATCACTATTGAGAAAATGCATGCCTAACCCAATGCATGTACTCACCTATGATGAAGTACAACTGGAACATGATCTATCTTATTGCGAAGAGCCCATTAGGATTCCTGATACCAGATGACATGTGCTGAGAAACCAGACGACTTGTTGGGTAAAATTTTTATGGAGAAACCATAAGATGGAATAGGCAATGTGGGAACCCGAGGAACTTATGATGAAGAACCACCAAAGTCATTTCAAGTTTTAGAATAATAGAAATTTCTAGGACAAAATTATTTGAAGGAGCGGAGAATGTAATGCCCCATGATTCCACAATACTCTTCTCTTTGAATAATACAGTAGCGTGTGTTGTACGCAACTTTGAGTTCTAACACACCACAACCACTCAAACAAGCCGTTATGAATAATAATACCCACTTTTTGAAATTTTATGAATTTTATCATTCAAAATAGACCTCATTATTGGATTTGGAATATCAAAATTAGCTCAGGGTGAATTTTTGGTACTTTTCTAATAACTTTCAAATTTTGATGAATAGTGAAAATTTCTAAATTTTAATTAAAAAAACTTTTTAAATCGAAATAAATTAATTGTAGTAAATTATGAATTTGAATGGTTGGGAAGTATAATTAGATTATATTTTTTATCATTTAATACAATTTAGGTCATTATACGTAATTTTACATTTAAACTGGAATAAACAACTGTCAATCTTTTGATAGTTATTATTTCTTAACAACAAGCTTTTTTTGACAACGGGAATTAATTTTAAATTTTTTTCTGCCACTTATGTGTTTTGAATTTAGTAAAATGGATTCCATATTTATAATCATGAGGTCCAAATTGTGTAAATAGTTATCTTTTATTTTTATACATTTTGAATAATTACTTCGGTAAATATTTTATTTACCATGGTTAAAGGGTAAATCCGGCAAATAAGGGTAAAATAATAATAATATAATAATATGAAACTACCCTAAAATGTGTCCTAACCCTATGGGTTGACACATGTCCGACCATGGTCATCTTTATGTAGATTTTAGGACCCCATGGAGCCACTTGTATGTGATAATGAAACTTTATATTAATTAAGATAAAGTAAATACAAAAATTACATAAACATACATCTTTTAGAAAAATTTTTTTTACATAGGGTTATATATGTATTATTTTCGAATTTAAATATTCAATATAAATCTAATAGAATTTAATATATAATTGTACTTTTTTTATAATTTTTAGACTTTGAAAAATTAAATTTATTTATGACACAATATTGATGTAGTATTTTCCTTAATAATGAATGAATCAAATAACTGGTATTATAAATGTTGAAATAAATATTATTTGAAAATTTTTATGACATACAAAAAATTTATTGGTTAATATGACATGTTATAATTACATAAAATATTTTTTTTATTAATAACGTTTTTATGACTCTAACAAAAATCAATTATTAGTTAGTGTTAAAATTGACATAAAGGAGTTTTTAAAAAAATATTATATTATTAATTGATATTCAATTACTAAAAATCAAAGGTTCATCCAAAGAACATTTATAATGACAGGTGTATTATTAATGGAACACTTGTGGGTCTCTTGTAATTATATAGTATGTTTAT
Source organism: Viscum album (assembly GCA_963277665.1). Classification (NCBI taxonomy): domain Eukaryota; kingdom Viridiplantae; phylum Streptophyta; class Magnoliopsida; order Santalales; family Viscaceae; genus Viscum; species Viscum album. The sequence continues at coordinate 629,290,658 of OY728138.1, read as the reverse complement.
TAACTGTATAATATAAAAATACAAAGACACATGGTAAATGTCAAACTATTTAACTAAGAGTTAAATAAAAATGATAAAGTTAATATAGTGACCCAAAACTATCTAAAACCAATTTTTTGGGTGGTTTTAAACCTATTACCACCTTAAAAATTAAATAATCCACTTTGGAGCTATTAAAAATCTGATTATGAATTTATTATAAAATAATATTTATAGCATTTCCAAAGGTACCCCTCACCCCTCTTATAAAAGGCACTCCCCCTTCTCTCTAACTCACACCTTCAAAGCCTTTTGGATCTTCCAAACCCAACCCAAATATTCTCTAAAATTCCTTCAAATAAACCTAGAGGCATTATTTTGATTATAAATTCAACCTAGGGAGCCCTTTCGATCAAATAAAAAGGAATAACGGGAAGAAGAGGTAATGTTTTCACCGCTCCCTTTCAAGTTTCTTTCATCTTCCACTACTTCTTCCTTTGTTATATCCATTCCAAAATAATGAATCTATTATCTGATATATAATTTTATGTCATTATAAATATGGTAAAACTATATTCGGTATTATATTCATCATTTGAATGACATGTCACCATACGTGCATACGTACGGCTTACCGTCTCCACGTCGTGGTGTAATTGTTATTAAAAACATTATTATTTGGATGGGAATGATAATGATGTTTAAATGATGTAAATAATAAATATAACATTATAATGATCTTTTATATATGATATACCATCCAATTATATATTAATTTAATAAAAATGAAATGATATTGTCGCTCGTGCATACGTACGGACTACCGTCTCCACGAACGCGATGAGATTCATTCCCCATAATATCCATTCAAATATAATTATCATTGTATGATTAAAAATAATGATTAAAGACTTGATATCATTTTGGATATGAATAATATACAACCTACCAATAACATACATGGCTTATGTAACAAAACATATAAGAGAAAATGAGTAAGTAACACCTGAAACGATAATAATACTAAGATATTATTAACTAAGAAATGTTAAAAGATCATGTATGATATAATATTAATTTATAAGATTATTGTATAATTTAATAAAAATTATTTCACTATTATAAAGATGGTTAACCTACCCTCGAACCAGGAAAAGGACAATGTAAGGATTTATTTCACAATATCTTTATTATCCGAGGTTTTTTATACGTAATTATCTATTGGGACCTCTTTATCATCACATCCATATTTCAAAAAAATGTATTTCAAATCATTCTTAATATATTACAAACAATGGGTTAAAGTGATTTATACCCTTGTTTTAGTTTTTATAAGATGTTTTTAGAATTAATCTTTCTGTCATCTTCCGAACAGGGTTCTTTTTAACCTTTTCGACATAATTAAGGTAAGAGTGTCTTTTTTAACTTATACGATGGGTGCAGCTATTTTCTACCATTATAAAATCGTCAAAGATTCTTTCACAATCTTATAAGAATATTTTCATAGTAATGTTTTCATTTTATAAATACGTGATTTTAAATTATTTCAAAATAATAGATATTTCTCTCAAATAGTTTTGATTTCATCTATGTCAACATCCTTTGTTGGATTTTATGTTTATATGAAGTTGATTTATTATGATAAAAAACTTCCATATAGTATTGAAGGTTTTGTGATATGTTTGACTGTGGATGTTTTATTTTTATACCATTCATGGTTTATGGTTAATGTATTGACATTTCATATGCTAGTTTTAATACGAATTTTTATGTTATGTTTGAACCTGTTTATATGAGGAATGCATTGGACTTAGTAAGTGACATGTGGAGCCCTCTACAGATCATCTATGCATCAGTAGGTGTCATGAGAAAAAATAGTGTCTTGGCACATGGACTTGAAAAAATATTATTTGTAGTCTTGGCACATGGCCTTGACTATATGGTTATGATAGTATTGCATTGTGCCTTCCATCATTATAAAAGTGCATATTGATATTACATGTGATTATTTGACTAGTAGAATATACATGTGAATATGTAAATGGCATTATTTAATTTTTTTTCCATATTATGCTGGATTTCAAGTTTAAAAGGCTTTTGTTTTAGTTAATCATTTCCTTAAATGTTTATGCTTATTTATGAAAGTTTCTACTATATTGTTATCCTTACTGAGCATCTGAGCTAAACCATATCTATGTATTTTTTCCAGGATGTCAAGATGTATTTTATGAATGAACTGTAGGGATAGTATGAGGGGATATGAGTGTGGTCTAAGGAGACAAGATGTTGTTGTAGTTTTTCACTTTATGATATAATGTAAACTTTATGAATGTATCTAGTGATTCCAAGGCTACTAATCTCATCAGTCTTTCGAGACTTGATCTTTTGTGATCATGCCAATGTTATGTAATAATTCACCAACTCCAGCTAACTGGGGATGGGGCGTTATAGAATTACATTTCAATTTTTTTGGAAAAGTTATAACCCTTCCGAAATAAGGAAACTAGGCTACTTCAAGTATCATAATTGGTTTTGAAAACTCACAATCAATGGTTTTTGTAATATCAGCTACTCTTCCATACAAATAAACCATACTCTCTAAGCTGTGTATCAATTCATATTGTTTTCCGATCTCTATGTTTTTTACCAACATGTGTGCAATTTAGCAACATAAATCTTTTCTATAAGGTTTATGTACCATAAATTCATCTAAATCCTTCTATATTCAACCACTTGCACTATGCCCAAGTTTTCAACTGGGATATGAACCTCTAAGGTTTGAAACAATTGGTGGAGGTCTACATAGTCCCACTAGAAAAAATTCTATGTATAGAAGGGAAACAGATTCAACCAGATGAATTGGTTATATAATTCAATATATATAAGTATTAGTCTAGCAGGCTGTATCCGGAAAATAAATATAGGAATTAAAACAATTTCAAAAAGTTCTGTCAAAATGTCTCCTCATTATAAGATTCAGGCTCCCCTTCTCATCTCATTTTGAATCCATATAATTTAGGTAGGTCCCCACCTTCACCCGCATTTAGAAGTGGATTCTTACAACTAGATGTTATTATCTAAGGATACATTAATTTTTCTCAACTGTTACCATTCTCTATGATATTTCCACCTAAAACCCCTTATCATGGATATAAAATGTATTAAAATGATGTAAGAATCAGTGTTTATTGATTTATTAATCCAATACTCTTTTAGTAGTGGTATTAGAATAGATTACCGATGTCTATTATGTTTCATATTCGTTCACCAATTCAGCTCAACCAATTGAGACATATAAAGAGATTTCCATTCAAGGTATGGTCTTCCATGTTTTTGAAAATTGTACAAATATAACGCAACCACAAATTAATATTTATTTATATTAATAAATTATGAACTAAATATCCCACAATGGGGAGAGATGAACTTATCTATGATTTGAATGAAATAATGTTAGAGAGAGATGGTGATAAACAATGAAATAGGTACATTTTTCTCTACCACTCATTCCAAACCATCATGGTTGGAACATTCAATATGTATATATATAAGTACCCAGAAAAAATGACATTTATAGACCTACTTATTATTTTTTAGAGATCATCTACAACATTCCATGTGGAAATTAAATCATTGAAATCATCCCTAGAAATCATATATGAAGTTTCACAACATACAATGTCAAGATATCATGTGGAATCTATGCTTCTCACATCTCATAAAAATCTCTATATCATAAAGGAATAGTCCTCGATCAAATGTATTTACCCCTTTTCAATCAATAATCAATCATCCAAAAACAGGTTTAGTAGTCAAAAAATTAGTAGACATTACCGAAATTGGGATGTTTCTTTAACTTAACTCAGCTTGGTCATACAATAAGAATAATAAGTTTCCTATTATAAAAATTAGTGTAGACTACATAGTTGTGTATCCATATAAGGATATAGAGTCAAAAAATCCTAGTCATAAAGGACTAAAATAAATTGGACCATAATTTCTAGATCACCCAAATCACACCGATTTATTATCAACATGATTCTGGTATTGCAATTGATGTTCCATTTTATAATAGTGGATTGCCATTTCTAATGTTATTTGTAATGTAGGGGTTTGTATGAAAATATTATGAAAAGGGGACAATGTTTATTTAATAAAATAATTATTTTATTAAATATAAATAGAGGGTAAGTAGAGGATTTAGCACTAATGATAGGAGGGAGAGGTCAGTTAAAGGACTATAAGAATGACTAGAATGAGAGGAAATTCAATACTCTAATATAAAATATCTTTCATGAGGTCTAACTTCGAATGAGCTATACACAATAGGATAAAGCCTCTATACCTATAAGGTCGTCAGCTATGTCTCAAAGTAATCTCCATTCTATATCTAGTGAGATAAGGTCTATGATTAGGCATCCTACTTTGTATCCCTTCCTATCATCAATTCGATAAGTTATAACTATGTAATTGATTATAACACAGAAACCACTATATTTCATTAATTTAGAAGAAAAATCATATACCTCAGTAAGAGGGGAGCTCCCATATCATCTTTTCTCCCCCTTCTTTTTAGAAGATGAACCTTGTCTTTGTGTGAGTTATAGAAGATCACGTGGCTTGATGGTGGTTCACAGACATCCTTTATTTGAATTAATACTGCATTCTCATACTATAACTTTATGGTTATTCATTTTTTCCTACATATGTTTTTTTAATATCCTATAACACACGATATAGGACTTGTCTTATAAGCTGGGAAGAATACTGTGCACCATCTTCTTATTTCTCTTGGGAAAATAACAATATTAAATCTAGAATCTGACCACAATTTGTTACACTTTACTATGTTAATTTACATGAGAACAAAGATAAATTTGTACTCTTAGATGGAAGGTACATATCAGAGACTAAATTATAATATACAACATTAGACACATATAACTAATTATTTTACATTGGAACTACTGGGTTAGATTCTCACTCACATGTGCGACCTCCAGACCCTTATCCTATCTGATACACTAGATGCATAGTATGAAAAACTGGCATTATTCACTACCTAGCTTGGTGGATACTACTCCTACTCATACTCAGTATAATATTTGTAGTAGATTTATATGATATAATTAGCTAGTTGATTTTGAATAAACATAACCCACATTTGGAAATGGGGAACCTACTATCTTGGGGGACTTTTATTGATTAGTGGGCTAGGGTAGGGATGAAACATTATTTACGTAGTGTCATTTATCATGGATTTGAATAACATTAAATGATCACACCTATATAAGGACTAGTTATATCTCCTTGATTCTTACATTTAATCATCATTATAATATAGCTATTAGACCACCCTAACCTAGTATAGAAGTTTATGGGGCCACTCTATGACAGTTCAATCTAGTTGACTTGTCAAAGTACACACACTACCATTTGAAACTTCATATGTCCTCTTATTTATTAACATCATATTCAGTAGCATCATCTTGTCATGTGTTTATTTTTTGATGATCCTCTCCTATGTATTCTATATGAATTTCATTATTCATCCCTCAAACACTATTTTCATGGGTTTTCATCGACCAAGCCTAACACTTCTACTTCTGTATCTTTCCTTGAGGTTTGGGTACAATGATGATCTTAGTCCATATGAATTCCTAAGTGTGAAAGGATCTTCTGACCACATATCTATCCTTGGTGATGATTGATAACTAAGTCATATTTTTTATATGGTATGTAATAAAAAATTTATTTTTGGGTGTTTTCATGATTTCCCTTTACTATAACGTTTTTCAGGGATCTTTTGTGGAATAATACTGATCTAGGGTAAATATAATTGGGATATTCTTAGGCTAGCAGGGAAATGAATTGAAAAGGGGACATGGTAAGAAAATCTGGGAAGGACCAACTAAGATAAATTAAGTGAACACATCCATAATGGTTCAAGAACAAAATAGTGGGGTAAGGGTGTCCATAATGTACTACTTGATTAAATAAATTTATATCTTCCCATAAATTCTTATCCCTAAAAAATGAAATCCCATTGCATGGAGATATATATGTGAAAGAATAAATTTTGGTTTTTCGATTCTTCTTGCCACTCATCTTGGAAGGGGGGATCTACTCTAATAGCGAGGAGTTGGTAGATCTTCTCCCAAGTAATTGGTATTTTGAAATTATGGGTAAAAAACAAATCATAGACAATGAAATGATCCTTTTTGGCCAACAACTGTATTATCAGTTGGTGTTATCTGCACCTCTGCTGATCTGATGGTTCATTGAAAATAATGGGATAAGTTATTCACTTCATTAAGTCATTTAATGCATGCTCTAAATTCCTCACTCTCCCTTTCCAATAACTAGACGTTTGGAATCCCTACCCACATCAATGCCAATGTGACTTTTATAAAGAAAAGGAACGATGGCTACAACTAAAAATGATGGGATGTTAATATGTTATGTTAAGGCACCTCTCATCATAGCATGTTGAAATCATTCCATCAGATTCATTATTGAATTCCTTAGTGATATAACACACACGGTGATAGAAAACTCGCCTTATCCCAATGAATTCACATATGGTGGAATTGAGATAAATGTTACATTTTGGAGTGATTTCTCTCTATAAATAGAAATACCATATGAGAAAAAAAGAGCTACTAATGTTCTGTAATACACCGGATTATACCACTTTAGTTCGAAATCCATATTAATGATTTTATCCAAAATTCTACATTTATTTTTAACACGTGAAATTAGAAATGATTTGATATTGGACGAGACTTTGACATCCTGTTTGTAAATCAGTGAGTTTTCTAAACCCAACTTTATTTTCCTTTTATTGACCATTTTGGGTGGGTTAGATATTTAAAAACCTTAATTGGGAAAAAGAAGAATGAAGTACATATAGATATAGAAAAAATCTTTTTCAATGATTAGAAATTATGTTAATCTTGATCAAATATTTATGCATAAAATTCTGTTCCCTTCTAGTAGTATCTAATTTAGTAATTCATCACCTAATGTAAGATGTGGAAATAACTCCACCTAAGATCGTGTAGTTATGTGATCAAGATCTATGATGAAGATTATGGGTGGGTGGGGAGATGTGGGAGGAAACTACCTCCCTAATAGATGGTGCATGGCCTTATTTATGTAGATTTTTTCGATGATATGATGGATAGTCCTCAATTTCTGAAAATTGAATTTTATGATGTAATGATAAAATGAAAAAAATGATTGGTTATGCAAGGATTTTTGTGACATTATTGATTTGATAAACTATTTTATATGGTATGAAGGGACATTGTGTGGGTTTCTCCACAAATCATGGCCATTAATCAAGCTATATTGGAGTATCGGAGTTTTCTAGTGAGCTACACTGAACTGGTTCTCCCAATTCACATTGATTTTCCACCTGAACCAGTCCAACTAGTGCATGAATAAACTACATTTTCCCCAAAGTTATTTCTTTATTTTTTATCATCCACAACCCACCTCAATGTTTCATATTGGACATCGACCAAGAAATTGGGTTGATTATTGTAAATCTTAATAGAAGATAAGGAATATCTTCTTACCACATTAGAAAGGTTGTGATATTTATGGACACAAAACAAAAGGGTTTAATATTTAAGAAGATGAATCCATTTCAATAATCATGGATTTTGTTGGGCATTTCAGCAAAATTGAATCTTCAATTGTTGAATTATTAAGTTTGGTGTACGGTCTGGAGGGGATCTATCAAAAACATTCATTCACTACAATTACACTATTCATAGTATTTTTTAAGTAGTTCCACCTCCAACTCAATGAAACCAAGATTCAAAAAAATACTAAAAAATAGTAGATATATGATTGGTGACCACTCCAGTCCGACAAGGGCCTCCTACATCAACTATGATAGGTGTGGATAGGGTTCTCGTAGACCATATGGGTTCCCATATCAGAAAAATTACGGGTTCTATTGGTAAGTATAGTTCGGATCACAAACAATCCAAACATCTAATCCTTTGTATAAATACACCAATATATTGAGGGGATAAGTGGTTTGACTAAATATAAGGATAGGTTCCATATAAGAGTATATTTTCATACTATAGGATCTATCTATAATAATCTTCTAAACATTGGTATGATCTCAATACTCTACTCTTATAGTGTAGTCACATTTCATCACTATTGGGAAAAGTTATTTCCTCCTATCCTTCAAAAAGATACTTTACTATGATATCCATTATGAAAATTTCATCATGGAAATTGTTTCAAGAAAAAGTAATAATTTTGAGTGATATACTAACATATCTCATCTGGTTGACACCCATATTCCAGATCAGGAATATTGAAAATTCTTGATCCAATAACAAGGAATATGAATTTTTATGCAGTCATCTTTGTTGGGAAACTTTCATTGTTTTCACATGATCTCTTCCTTCTTCATCAAAATCGATGTGTACACACATCTACCTATCCCATGGTCTTGATACAATTTCAATGGGTATATTGATTTGAAGAACATAGGAAATGTATTAAGAGAAAAGTGTTCCACATATTACATTCTCTAATGTCTATGTCAGTATCTCATTTTTCTGATTCCTTACTCTTCTTCTTGAACAAAAACTGACACTGAAAAGATCCCATGTGAATGAATGATACAATGCTAGGGAAATATTTACTGATTAGATGACTAGAACCATTCTAATTTAGTAGCATGTGAAAAAGTGACTAATTCGTGCTTAGTATAAAATAGGTTGTAGATGGTGGGATACTTCATGTATTGTATCACTGGGATATGTGGAGTATTCCAGTTCCTCCATAACATAATATACGAAGTATACCCTACCCTCTTATGATGTTGAGTATCCTGGAGAACCTTGTACTCTATTGGGATACATTATTTCGAGATCCCATGATATTTTACTTTCTAGATTATACTATGTTCATCTTTGCGAAACCTGAATAATCAATCCTAGTAAATAACATGGTCTCAAATACATAAAGTATCATAGAGTGGACCATGTCTGGGATAATTCATGTGTCCTAGGGGGGACCTGGTATACATTACCTATGTATTCCAATAAATGACCAATACATCCATGGCCAAAATACTCACTAAGACATTTATAGGTCTAACATGGTCATTTATTGGCTTCGGACACAAGATGTATCCCTTGGGTAATATATATTGACTACATAGAAGGCTACCTAGCGTTGTAATACTGAGGATACATGATTTTTACCATTGGTTGTATTTATCAAGCATTGAGTGAGCCTTGATACAATGTCATGTTTCTTGGGTAACCTCTAAAATATATTGATTATATCACTCAAAGCAATCTAAATGTGACCTTTTATTCCCCATAAGATAAGATAGTTGAGTAATCTGTTCAAATACAAGTATTATAGCTTGTCTTCTTAGTATGGTATGAGGTAAAACTGATTGGGATAGGAAAATAAGATTTTGGGATGGTTCCACTAGTCATGATTGCCCAATTATTTTTATAAACATTCAGTGGATTGGCCAATACCTCATTCTATGGTAGAGAAACAACGATACCAATGATGATATATGTGGTTCCAATGACTGGAAGAAGGTCAATTATACCTCACATTCAATACCATTCATTATTGTAATAGGTGGAAGGGAAATGACAAGGAAGCAAAACAGGGACACAACTCAAGGTGGCCATATAAAAATGGGAGGTTCAATACTCTCTCTATATAGTAGGGACATCTCATGGTGTAATGTATTATTAAATACTATACTACATGTAGTGGGAACTTTTGTGTGACAAGGGGGGATGATAGACTATTAGGGTAGACTATATATAATAAATTATTTAACTATACTCTATATAGTGCCATGATATAAAAATACATACCATGTCGAAAAATGCATAGTAGGTGGGTTGGATAGTATCGATATACATGGAAATGGGGAATAGAGGGTACACTCGTGTTGAACCATCTTTGTATAATACATGTATTAGATTTCCTCAATCGTTTTTCCTCCTATATATACCATAGGGCCTAGGGGCGAGTTGGTAATAGTAGGGAAATGATAGTATATATTTTCATGGTGGATCACATGATTTATGGGCTTAGAAGAGGTAATTTAGTATCCCTATAACTAGGTTCGAAGCCAGTAGTGAATTTTTTGGAAGGGTGTGAGGCTCAAGGGAGTTCAATGTCACCAAAAAACCATCCAATCTATGAATAGAATAAAGAACTAAGGGGTTGAACTTCTTTACCATCTATCATTGTGATATTTAATTGGTTCATGATGTTACTTTTGAACCCCATATGCTCATACTATTCTTGGAAGAATATATGACGTCAGTTGGAGTGGACCGCTTCCTCTTAGTTGGGTTTCCATTATTTTTAATAATCGTTAGTAATCACATACTATTGATTAGTATGAAACTAATTGACCCACATTTTTAAACCATGATCCTTATCTATATCAGTCTATACTAGTGTCATGTTAGTATAATATAGATAGTAGCTGTCATTCTTAGATGTTTAGCTACTCCACCATATTGAATGTTTCTAAATAAATTCTTTATTCCTGTCAGTATGGTATGAGGTAATGGCTGATAGGGATATGGAATTGTTACCAACTGATTTGAGTTCTCTCCATTTGGGGTTTTATCAAAACCTCATATCCATATAAGGTTTCCATGAACACTGGTTGGTGATCTCATGCTGAAAGGCAAGATGTTAGCATCAAGTAATATTTGATTGAAAAACCTCTCCAGATCATCGATTGTGTTCCACATGTTGAAATGAAAAATCTTTTCAAGTCCACCATAGAACAACCAAACAACTACTATTATGAATGGGGGAATATGGAAGCCCACGGAAATGGAGAGACTCATTGTACAATATCATGGATGTTTCACACATTTTAGGAAGATATCATGTTGATGTCTGGAAATGTTCAGTTGTTGTAGGTGGTGATTTTTTTGTGCTACCACCCCGGTGTGATGCTGGGCAGTTAATATTGAATTGTTTCATCCTGAGCTTCAGTGTTTTACATCATTTTTTCCCAACCCTTTATAAAGGTTCATATATTTTAGAACCTACCTATATTATATCGACTATATTGTCTCGACCACCACCAACAATGCAAGTGGGGATTGTAGAAACAAGAAAACGAGCTAGTTGTGCTTCATTGTACTTGACATGAGGTAGACCTATTCCCTCATATACTCGAACTGGGTGGTTGGTGGTGGAGCTATTTGGGATTGGTGTCTGAATTTTTGGTCAAACTATAGTACATTTAGTATCCTTCAATATCATTATAAATGTATCCAAAATCAATGTCAGAATTATTAAACAAGCATGTGATGGTCAGGATGTGACCACACCACTTCAATAGTGTCCCCGGAGACTGCCTGCGAGACACTCGACACGTGGCCTGATTGAAAATTCATAGAAAGTATTGCATCATCGTTTCCAAATGCTACATAACTATTGGTCATCCTACCTTTATTATATCAAAAATATCAGTGGAGTCAGATATTCCCCTATATGGATCAGAGTATCCGGTCAAGGGAATGTGATATCAAATACGTATATGGATTGATAATGTTCAAGCTGGCCATGTCACAAGTGGAAATCGAGGTGTTTTTTCTCTCCAAATGGAGTTGTAAAATAATTGGTATGCCCATACGACTTGGTTGGAGGGACAATGACACAACAAGATAAGTCAATATTCTACTCAAATTCAACGTGGCCTATTTCTTGTTCAATTTGTTAGTTAGCTCCATGAGATACCAATATATTCGTTATAATAAAGGTTGTGTTCCAAATTTTCATACTCATTTTATGCTCAATACTCCACAATAATAGTGACACGTGAAAGATTATATTATTGTACTGATGGATAAGCTTGATGTGATTAGGGGTTTGATTTTTTGAGTCCCACCTCAGAGTTTAAAAATCAATGTAGGTTACATCCAACGAGTACAATATGCTTCTCAATCTAAAATGGTAGAAACTAACTTTTCTTTGAGATTCTCATGAAATCTCTTAAATTTTACTCATTATCAATGGGTATCCCCTTGGAAAAATAATGTGTTGATGGTGGTGCTCATTCTAAACGCAATGACCACCCCCAAAAAAATCGATCCATTAATCAAATGATGATTATAGATGATGGAGTTAGAATCTCACAAACTGACGTATCATATGATATCCATTCCATGAAAAGGAAATTCAAACCATACATGATTCCCTGGGACCACTGGACAAGAATAGTTTGACCCATGAATGACTCATGCGTATTTTCCATGACCAATCCGGTTACACCAAAGGGGTATTCTGAGGAATGTTCTACCATAATGTCGTATAGAGAAATCCTTATTTAGTTTAATATATGAGTTATATTTAATATAATGTCTATGATGAAATATTTACATTACCTTTATTTTATTATCATGGTATTTCATAATTTAATCTATATTATTGAGTACTGGTGGATTTCAATGCGCCAATTAGATGGACTGGATCCATTTAGAGGTTGATAAGATACAAATTCTTTGCCACTGGTGGGACTAGTTAAAGAATAAATGTTTTTATTAAAATTTATTATGTTGTAAGTTGAATAATGTCACGACCCGTCCTCGGGGCCCGTGCCGTGACTACCCCAAGCCCGCCTTCCATAGGCCAGGGGCTGGTGACTAGCACCAAGGCGTAAATCCCAACAAAAAGGGAAGGCATTGCCTTTGTAAAGTAAACAAACACCACAAAGTAAGCAAGAAGAAAAGTAAACACTAAGTAAAAACAGAGTACAAAAGAAGTGCGGAAAAGTAAATGGGCCAGTATACAAACCCAACTGAAAGTAAAGTACAACTCGAAAGGGAAAATAGCAACTGTAAAGTAAAAGCCGCTACACAGAGCTGTCCACTGGAAATCCCACCTGAAGGGTGGGTACAGATAGCTCCAATGCTCCTCGGGTCCCACCGTCCGCTCCGAGCACGTCCCGCCCAGTGGTCCACCTCCAGGTACCGTCCTGCTCTGCAAGCCTCATCCACGATCAACGTTGTCCGTCGTCTGCAACCAACACAACGTAGTGCGGGCATAGCCCGTGCAGGGGTGAGTATAACGATACTCAGTAGGGACCCCGAGACCCTCAAGGTCTCACTAAATCCAACAAGGATAACCACAAAGAAGATCTCAACAGATAACCTCTACTTAGGTATATGCCCATACATATATCTAAATTATCAAGTAACCCACCTCAATCATGAGGCAAACACAAGGTCAAAAGTCTCAACTCAAACCAGGATTTTCATCATCGAAACCGTAACTGCTGAAGAGCTTCGTCTCTGGAGTGTACAGTGGTCCTGTCACAACTCCGAGGTACTGCCCACTAACGTAAGACTGCTGTAGTACTCCACCTATCGAGTAATGCGGGCCAGCCGCTACCACCAAGCGCTCCCATGTGCCGCTACAACCAAGCGCACCACTGTCGTGGGTCTGCCGCTACAACCAAGCGCACCTCTGTCGTGGGTCTGCCGCTACAACCAAGAGCTCCCATGTGCCGCTACAACCAAGCGCACCTCTGTCGTGGGTCTGCCGCTACAACCAAGAACTCCCATGTGCCGCTACAACCAAACGCACCTCTGTCGTGGGTCTGCCGCTACAACCAAGCGCTCCCATGTGCCGCTACAGCCAAGCGCACCTCTGTCGTGGGTCTGCCGCTACAACCAAGCGCTCCCATGTGACGCTACAACCAAGCGCACCTCTGTCGTGGGTCTGCCGCTACAACCAAGCGCTCCCATGTGCCGCTACAACCAAGCGCACCTCTATAACACACCGAGTCGTTCGATCAGCAGTCGTCGGGTCTCAGTCAGCTACACGGTCTCCGTGCTCCGCCCGCTCGTCTCCGGAAGGGTCCGCTCCACGAGCTACTGGTCGATACTCCAAGTATCACAAAGTCCCGCAAGGAAGTATCTCAAAGAACCACCTCGTCATAGGGGTCTCAATGCAACAGACATCGCGTCAATCGGATGCCCGGTCTGTGAGTTATTAGCCTTTTCGTCCCAGGGGCCCGGTTGGTTTCGTGTGCGAACCAATCCGGCCATAACTCAACTATACCCCGAACACTCAGAGGGTATACTCATAGGGACCGTTTTTTCAACGTGATCACCAACGTTGCTGACAGTTCGTCAAACGGACGTCTGGTCTGAAAGATATCAGCTTTTCCGTTCCAGGGGCCCGGTTGGATTTCAGTGCGATCCAACCCGGCCACTATCCATCTGCATCCAAAACTTGGGCGGAGGATGCCAAAAGCTCCGTCTCATCAAGAGGAAAGCAACGAGACAGACGGCGCGTCAATCGGACGCCCAGTCTGTGAGTTATTGGCCTTTTCGTTCCAGGGGCCCGGTTGGTTTTTAAGGCAAAACCAACCCGACCGTACTCCACCTGCGTCCAAACCTCGGGCGGAGTGTGCCAAAAGATCTATCTCACGAAGAGGAAAGCAACGAGATAGACGGCGCGTCAATCGGACGCCCGGTCTGTGAGTTATTGGTTTTTTCGTTCTAGGGGCCCGATTGGTTTTTAAGGCAAAACCAACCCGACTGTACTCCACCTGCGTCCAAACCTCGGGCGGAGTGTGCCAAAAGATCCGTCTCCCAAAGAGGAATTCAACAAAGCTGACGGCACGTCAATCGGACGTCCGTAGCTCAAGATATGAGTGTTTCCGGTCCGAAGACCCGGTTGGTTTCGTGTACGAACCAACCCAGCCGAACTCAAAGTATTCCAAAACCATGAGTGCGATATACCGTAACGACCGTATCGATCCAAGAATCGCGTTGCCGCTTACGGCGGGTCGTTTGGAGGCCCGTAGCTCAAGATACGGTCATTTGAACGAAGACCATCCGAAGACGGGGGGTACGGGCCCGGGCCGACCCGGCCCGACCCCCCCCCCCCCCCCCCCCCGGGAGTCGGCCGAACCGGGTCGACCCGGGCGCGGCCCGGCCGGTCGGACCGGCCTGGTCCGGTTCAGCCGAACGGCCGAACGGCCGAGGCACGCGGGGCGCCGCCCCCGCGGCCAGGTGATGCCGCGGCCCCCCGCGCGGAGCCGCATTGAGTCGGGACGCGGCTTCAGCCGCGTCCGAGGGCACCGGACCCGCGCGGCCGCGGGTCCGCGGATGCCGCCACCGGCGAGTTCCACGGGCCACCGGGATCGTTCCGGTGGTCCGATTCTCTTCCCGTCTGCGCCATTGCTCCTCCCGGGACTCGTTCTTCACTGCGGGATCGTCAAACATCCGTTGCGGCACGTTCCTTCATCGCCCGTCAAATCCGCACAAAATGAAGAACGGCGGAGGGTTGTCGGGCCGTGTTCGTTTGGCCCGAACCCTCCGCGTTAGAGATAAACAACGGGAGAATTTTGTTCAACACATGAACCGACAATTTTAATTAAATAAAATTGTTCGTTTGAAACCGGTTCTTTAACTTTTTAAAGAAACACTTACGGGAATAATTAAAAAGGGGTAAATCCCAAAAATAAATCCCTACCTCGCTGGACGTCACGCGCGAGCGTTCTTCATGGAAATTGCTCGTCACGGAAGGTTGAGATCATCGCGTCGTCGCGGAAGGGCGTCGCGTCGTCGCGGAACACGACATTGAGTCGGCGAACTCAACGCACCATGAAACAGCAGATTTAATTTAATTAATTAAATCCGTGTTTTGGTTAAGAACCACGAAGGAGATAAAAAGGAAGGTCCGAGACTCTTACCTCAAGCAGCCGATCAAAGATCCGTCGCGGAGGAAGAGACGTCGCAGAAGAACGTTGTCGGCGTCGCGGATCACGGCGTCGCGTCGTCGATTTCCGGGTTCGGCGTTCTTCGCGTTTTTCGCGTTCTTCACGTTCTTCGCGTTCTTCGCGAAGGAAGCTGAAGGTTCAAGGATCCTTTCTCAACGAGTAATCCCCCAAAAGATTTGGTTGGTCTTATTTTGTTAATATGCCAACACACGAAAACAGGTTAAGAAATGATTGAATTAATTCGTTGAATTAATTCAACGAAAGAAACAGCCCATTTAATTCATGAAATAAACCGCCCAATTAAATGGTCTGTTAAGAATTTAGAAAACGCGTCAGTTGACTTTCATAATGACGGGTTTTCGCGGGTGCGTTACTTAGCGGAAAGAAACGGCGGGGCTCGTGCGGGCCCCACCTCACAAATATCCTACAAAGGGGGTAGGATATTTCTGGATAGCATCCTATCCGGTTCAACTCAGTTCAAGCCGCCTTTAAGTGGCTTCAAGTGGCTTCCAAGTGGCTGAAGTAAAATAAAATAAAGTTGTCGAAAAATTATTTTATTTCTTAACTTTAATCCCGAAAATTAAAAACCACACCCGAGCAAACACAACTCCGGAAGAGGCGTTTCTAAGCGAAAATCGGCGCTGCGATTTCATCGGTGCCCTCAGAATTCGATTCCGGGCACCGGTTCAAAAGTTAGAAAAACCCGCTCGTCCATTCACTGAACGTACCCGAGCCAATCTTCGGAAAATGATTTCGGGCACACCATGCCTCGGAATCAGGTGCCGTCAGAAACTGCGCTCTTGAAAAATTCCAAAGAAAAATAAAAAAAAAATTCCTTGAAATTTACGGGTTTTTACATTACTCCCACCACAGGGCTTTACGTCCCCGTAAAGCTTCAACACAAACTAGGGATACAAAGGCGGTACTGAGCACGCATCTAAGCCTTCCGCTCCCATGTGCTCACCTGGACCTTCTCTATCGTGGCCCGGACCACCTCTGGTCCCACTAGAGCTGCTATGATTTCTTCCTTGCCGATAAGAGAAATCTGGTCTCATCCCCTAAATGAACCACGTTCTTTGCCTAATACTGTCAAACCCGACATGGATGATACTAACCCATACCAAGGATGACGTCATAAGGCCTCGACGCTACTACAAAGAGATCCAACCGTTACTCTCTCCTCCAAGGGTTGAGTCATACTGTCGGCATCAGTGTGTGGTAACTAGGTCTCTTCCAGTAGATACTTCTCAAGTGAGGGTCAAGTCAACGGTCTAAACCAGAACCTCTTAGTAACAACACAAGAGAGGACAAGGAATTAAATGCCACAAGAAAAGGTGTCTTTTATTACTGCAGCTCAAGTACAAAGACACAAAGCATCTACAAACATACATCAACAAAACTAGAAGCAACATGAACAAAAGTCTCCAGGTCTGGAGCTAGTCCCGCTCCTGTCCATCTGCTCCCGGAGCCCCATGATCGTAGGCCTCAACTGCCTGAAGATGAGCTCTCCCATGCCCTCTTGTCCCCTGCGGTCAGGGTGGACCGCCTGGTGGTGGTGGTGGCAACACCCCGAAGCGATGTCCACCTCCAGCTGCACGGCCAACTCCCCTGTCATGGCTGCCTGCTCCTTGCGGCCCACCCTGATCGAACCTCTGCCTCTGCCTGGGGGGTCCTTCGTTCGTCTGCTGGTCATCCGTATGGCGGGTCGGACAGTCACGAGCCATGTGACCAACCCCGCCGCAGGAGTAACACTGCCCTCTCATGGCAAGTCGTTGCCCACCCCGAGTGCCTCGCGAAAACGATCCAGAGTCATGCTGTCGACCACCTGTAGGTCCAGTCCTCTTGGACCCCTGCGTCATCCGTCTACTGCCCACTGCAGAAGACTCTGCCGCATGCCGGTAAGTGGTGGGTCCTGCTGCTGGAGACTGCTCAGCAAGGAAACTCTCCACTAAGAGGGCTCGCTTCAACACCCCTGCCTGAGTCGGAATGTTGAGGGAGATCATCGAAGCCCTGATCTCATGCCTCAGTCCCTACTCGAAGGTCCGGGCCCAGAAGAACGGGTCCCGTACCATATCTGTGGAGTAGCGCGAGAGATCAGTAAATCTCGCTGAGTACTGGGCCTCTGACATGCTGCCCTGCCGCAGCTGTAGTAGCTCCTGGATGCGCACCGCTCGGAGGGTGGCTGGGACGAACTCAGAGCGGAAGATGCTCTCAAAGTCCGTCCAGAGGAGAGACGCCTCGTCGTGCACCTGGAGCATCAAGCTCCACCATCTGTCTGCTGCCGCGTGCAGGAGACTCGCTGCGAGGATCACCATGAGGTCTGCTGGTGTCCTCACTAATCTGAAAACCCGAACAACTGCCTCCAGCCAGTCCTCGGTGGCCTGAGGGTCCGTCTCCCCAGGGAACCTGGGTGGTCGCTGGCTCTGGAACTCATGCAGTGCACTAAGGCGACGTGCATCGTCAACGGCTGGGGCTGGTAGCATCGGTGCCTCGGCGGGTATAGGTACCGCCGGTGCCTCAGCTGTCAAAGGGCCCTGTACCGAGTCCTCGACGCTCGGTGGGCTCTCACCACGCACATCACTCGGAATCCTAGATGGCTGTCGTCGTGGGGCCATCCTGAAATGGAAACAAATGCGCCACGGTCAGGACGGTATACCTGGTGAGCTGACACAAGTAATCACAAAGAAAACGTGAAACACACATGCAATCAATGTTTTCGTGAATTAAGTCGGAAATCAGAAGTCAGGGTCCTGGTGTACGGATACATCGGCCGCCGCACCAACACTGGACTCCCTGGACTGATAACCACACCCAATACGCAAAACACTATTGCTTCACATAGAAGAAAGATCAGAGTCTGCGGTAGAACCGACCGCCTCTGATACCAATTTTTCACGACCCGTCCTCGGGGCCCGTGCCGTGACTACCCCAAGCCCGCCTTCCATAGGCCAGGGGCTGGCGACTAGCACCAAGGCGTAAATCCCAACAAAAAGGGAAGGCATTGCCTTTGTAAAGTAAACAAACACCACAGAGTAAGCAAGCGGAAAAGTAAACACTAAGTAAAAACAGAGTACAAAAGAAGTGCGGAAAAGTAAATGGGCCAGTATACAAACCCAACTGAAAGTAAAGTACAACTCGAAAGGGAAAATAGCAACTGTAAAGTAAAAGCCGCTACACCGAGCTGTCCACTGGAAATCCCACCTGAAGGGTGGTTACAGATAGCTCCAATGCTCCTCGGGTCCCACCGTCCGCTCCGAGCACGTCCCGCCCAGTGGTCCACCTCCAGGTACTGTCCTGCTCTGCAAGCCTCATCCACGATCAACGTTGTCCGTCGTCTGCAACCAACACAACGTAGTGCGGGCATAGCCCGTGCAGGGGTGAGTATAACGATACTCAGTAGGGACCCCGAGACCCTCAAGGTCTCACTAAATCCAACAAGGATAACCAAAAAGGAGATCTCAACAGATAACCTCTACTTAGGTATATTCCCATACATATACCTAAGTTATCAAGTAACCCACCTCAATCATGAGGCAAACACAAGGTCAAAAGTCTCAGCTCAAACCAGGATTTTCATCATCGAAACCGCAACTGCTGAAGAGCTTCGTCTCTGGAGTGTACAGTGGTCCTGTCACAACTCCAAGGTACTGCCCACTAACGTAAGACTGCTGTAGTACTCCACCTATCGAGTAATGCGGGCCAGCCGCTACCACCAAGCGCTCCCATGTGCCACTACAACCAAGCGCACCACTGTCGTGGGTCTGCCGCTACAACCAAGCGCACCTCTGTCGTGGGTCTGCCGCTACAACCAAGCGCTCCCATGTGCCGCTACAACCAAGCGCACCTCTTTCGTGGGTCTGCCGCTACAACCAAGCCCTCCCATGTGCCGCTACAACCAGACGCACCTCTGTCGTGGGTATGCCGCTACAACCAAGCGCTCCCATGTGCCGCTACAACCAAGCGCACCTCTGTCGTGGGTCTGCCGATACAACCAAGCGCTCCCATGTGCCGCTACAACCAAGCGCACCTCTGTCGTGGGTCTGCCGCTACAACTAAGCGCTCCCATGTGCCGCTACAACCAAGCGCACCTCTATAACACACCGAGTAGTTCGATCAACAGTCGTCGGGTCTCAGTCAGCTACACGGTCTCCGTGCTCCGCCCGCTCGTCTCCGGGAGGGTCTGCTCCACGAGCTACTGGTCGATACTCCAAGTATCACAAAGTCCCACAAGGAAGTATCTCAAAGGACCACCTCGTCATAGGCGTCTCAATGCAACAGACGGCGCGTCAATCAGATACCCGGTCTGTGAGTTATTAGCCTTTTCGTCCCAAGGGCCCGGTTGGTTTCGTGTGCGAACCAATCCGGACGTAACTCAACTATACCCCGAACACTCATAGGGTATACTCATAGGGACCGTTTTTCAACGTGATCACCAACGTTGCTGACAGTTCATCAAACGGACGTCTGGTCTGAAAGATATCAGCTTTTCCGTTCCAGGGGCCCAGTTGGATTTCAGTGCGATCCAACCCGGCCACTATCCATCTGCATCCAAAACTTGGGCGGAGGATGCCAAAAGCTCCGTCTCATCAAGAGGAAAGCAACGAGACAGACGGCGCGTCAATCGGACGCCCAGTCTGTGAGTTATTGGCTTTTTCGTTCCAGGGGCCCGGTTGGTTTTTAAGGCAAACCAACCCGACCGTACTCCACCTGCGTCCAAACCTCGGGCGGAGTGTGCCAAAAGATCTGTCTCACAAAGAGGAAAGCAACGAGATAGACGGCGCGTCAATCGGACGCCCGGTCTGTGAGTTATTGGTTTTTTCGTTCCAGGGGCCCAGTTGGTTTTTAAGACAATACCAACCCGACTGTACTCCACCTGCCACCAAACCTCGGGCGGAGTGTGTCAAAAGATCCGTCTCACAAAGAGGAATTCAACAAAGCTGACGGCACGTCAATCGGACGTCCGTAGCTCAAGATATGAGTGTTTCCGCTCCGAAGACCTGGTTGGTTTCGTGTACGAACCAACCCAGCCAAACTCAAAGTATTCCGAAACCTTGAGTGCGATATACCGAAACGACCGTCTCGATCCAAGAATCACGTTGCCGCTTACGGCGGGTCGTTTGGAGGCCCGTAGCTCAAGATACGGTCATTTGAACGAAGACCATCCGAAGACGGGGGGACGGGCCCGGGCCGACCCGGCCCGACCCCCCCCCCCCGGGAGTCGGCCGAACCGGGTCGACCCGGGCGCGGCCCGGCCGGTCGGACCGGCCTGGTCCGGTTCGGCCGAACGGCCGAACGGCCGAGGCACGCGGGGCGCCGCCCCCGCGGCCAGGTGATGCCGCGGCCCCCCGCGTGGGGCCGCGTTGAGTCGGGACGCGGCTTCAGCCGCGTCCGAGGGCACCAGACCCGCGCGGCCGCGGGTCCGCGGATGCCGCTGCCGGCGAGTTCCACGGGCCACCGGGATCGTTCCGGTGGTCCTATTCTCTTCCCGTCTGCGCCATTGCTCCTCCCGGGACTCGTTCTTCACTGCGGGATCGTCAAACATCCATTGTGGCACGTTCCGTCATCGCCCGTCAAATCTGCACAAAATGAAGAACGGCGGAGGGTTGTCGGGCCGTGTTCGTTTGGCCCGCACCCTCCGCGTTAGAGATAAACAACGGGAGAATTTTGTTCAACACATGAACCGACAATTTTAATTAAATAAAATTGTTCGTTTGAAACCGGTTCTTTAACTTTTTAAAGAAACACTTACGGGAATAATTAAAAAGGGGTAAATCCCAAAAATAAATCCCTACCTCGCTGGACGTCACGCGCGAGCGTTCTTCGTGGAAATTGCTCGTCGCGGAAGGTGGAGATCGTCGCGTCGTCGCGGAAGGGCGTCGCGTCGTCGCGGAACACGGCATTGAGTCGGCGAACTCAACACACCATGAAACAGCAGATTTAATTTAATTAATTAAATCCGTGTTTTGGTTAAGAACCACGAAGGAGATAAAAAGGAAGGTCCGAGACTCTTACCTCAAGCAGCCGATCAAAGATCCGTCGTGGAGGAAGAGACGTCGCAGAAGAACGTTGTCGGCTTCGCGGATCACGGCGTCGCGTCGTCGATTTCCGGGTTCGGCGTTCTTCGCGTTCTTCGCGTTCTTCGCGTTCTTCGCGTTCTTCGCGTTCTTCGCGAAGGAGGATGAAGGTTCAAGGATCCTTTCTCAACGAGTAATCCCCCAAAAGATTTGGTTGGTCTTATTTTATTAATATGCCAACACACGAAAACAGGTTAAGAAATGATTGAATTAATTCGTTGAATTAATTCAACGAAAGAAACAACCCATTTAATTCATGAAATAAACCGCCCAATTAAATGGTCTGTTAAGAATTTAGAAAACGCGTCAGTTGACTTTCATAATGACGGGTTTTCGCGGGTGCGTTACTTAGCGGAAAGAAACGGCGGGGCTCGTGCGGGCCCCACCTCACAAATATCCTACAAAGGGGGTAGGATATTTCTGGATAGCATCCTATCCGGTTCAACTCAGTTCAAGCCGCCTTTAAGTGGCTTCAAGTGGCTTCCAAGTGGCTTAAGTAAAATAAAATAAAGTTGTCGAAAAATTATTTTATTTCTTAACTTTAAGCCCGAAAATTAAAAACCACACCCGAGAAAACACAACTTCGGAAGAGGCGTTTCTAAGCGAATATCGGCGCTGCGATTTCATCGGTGCCCTCAGAATTCGATTCCGGGCACCGGTTCAAAAGTTAGAAAAACCCGCTCGTCCGTTCACTGAACGTACCCGAGCCAATCTTCGGAAAATGATTTCGGGCACACCAGGCCTCGGAATCAGATGCCGTCAGAAACTGCGCTCTTGAAAAATTCCAAAGAAAATTAAAAAACAATTCCTTGAAATTTACGGGTTTTTACAAATAATGGGTCCAAAATGAGTACATAAAAGTTTTCTAATGCATATGTTTAAGAAATCCCCATGATTACCTTTCAACATGTTCCTATTTTATCTTATATACACCTCTGTTATTTGAGATTCTTGTGTTTACCTAATCATACATTGCTCTATAATTATAATTTGAATTTATCTATTATATCACAGTTTTTTGTTTAGTGGATCACTTATATTTTTCATTTATCTGAGTTGTGTATAATCCTGGGGATTTTGTTTTTAAACCGGGTATAGTAGAGAAATATTTTTTTCTAAAGTGAAGCTATGTTTGGATGATTAACTGAAAAAACCCAATCTTATAATGTATTATAAAAACATAATTTTTGTAATTTTTAAAAAAGTACATGTAAGGATTTAATAGTGGTAAGATATTAAGCTATTTTATGCTCACATCGAACTTGCGTCGCTTGTCATCAGAACATTAATGATGTTTTACAAATCTGGGTTCTTGTTATGTCTTACTTGTGGAAAAATCCATGTTCCATGGATTGTAGTAATATATTAGGTATCATGGAATAATTTATTGGTGTGATTGGGGTTTAAAAAAATTCATTCATTTGACATCTTAATAATGATCCTGTGGTTTTTTATAAGAAGATAATATAGGTTCATTGGTTCACATTAAGAATGGGTTTTTTTTGTTTAAAATAGATTTGTAAATGGGTATTTTTTATATTTGAAAAGTGGGTTTCGAATATAACATATATAGATTTGGATTTGAAAGAGTTTGTTTTTAAAAAGTATATTTGGTTTTTTATTATTATCCTTGTTTTTTGAAAATTGTGATTTCCTTTGGGATTTTATTTTTTTTGAATATTGGTTCAATGTTATATTCTCATTGTGTTTTTCCTTTTATTTACTATATGATACCTGAAAAAGTACTTAAGGGATTAAATGAGTCTATTATAATATTTGGCCCTACCAAGACTCATAGTGGGGCGGTGGTGTAATGATATTTTCAATTTATTCATGTCTTCCACGGTGTTTGTGGTCTTTAGAGGACAAAAAATTAGTTGAGAAGGTCAAAAAGGTTTTTTGGTCTCTAATAAATCTGGACACCTTGAGGGTATGACTTCTTCTAGGTTCATTTGATTTACTGGGTTTGGATCCATAGAAGGTGATCATCCCATAAATGATTCATTTTTTGGGATGTTTTAATACCAATTTCATTAGATTATGTATACATGATTGGGTAATATAAAATAATGTGGCCTAACTTTTGGGCCTTCAGGATGGTCAATGGTTGGTGAAGGTATATTTTTTCCATTTCATAGATATGTTTTATTTTCCCATGACATATCGTGATTGAATCCACTAAATGTTCCAACTTTAATGTGGGGTATTTATATATAAATTAAGGATAGAGTAATCTCATATTGGGAATTTGTGATAATTATAAAGATGCATGCAACATTTCAAGATGATATTGTTCTTAGAGGGATGTTATGGGCCATTGGTAGTCCAATTTTTCATGGATCTTCTAATTGTTTCCCATCTCGTTAGCAGTGTGAAGAAGAGAAACCCATTTTTGAAGAGTCTCATTTGTAATTTACTTCTTCTCATAAATCTGTCAACAAACATCGGTGATTATAGTGTGTCTATATTAAGCATTTAAATACAGATTTCCCTAAACCATTTATGTGTTGTAAATTTTATGGTCAAAGGGGTTATATATTGAAGTTTTATTTGGTGTGTCACTAAAATAGGATTCCATGGTAACAAGATTCCAGCTTATGAATGTGGGGTAAAATATTCTTTAATACATCAATGATCTATCAACCGTCCCCATAGTGAATCGTTTCTCACATTCATGAATTTTCAATTTATGTGGATGTTTTCTATGGATTTTTTTATCAGATGATTGAAACATTGGAGTAGAATATTTACATGATTTCTGAAGAGGTCCATGTTTTCTAAACATATTATTGTAATAAATTTTCCCAATTATCATGAACCGTCTATATTCATTCCTTGTGGATGTGAAATTTTTTATCATAATCCAATTTTTGGAATATTTTTTCATTTGGGTGGTTTTTCAATGAATATTCTCATATCTAATTGAAATACTTATAATTCATAGTTCATAGTGAATCCTAGATAAACATTTATTTATTTAGTCCTCCTTGTCATTAGTGTCGATGATGTTTTAGTATTTTGTTTTGTTAATAATGGGGATAATCACTATATTTCTTGGTTTCTATTATTGTGAAAGTCATTTAGTGCTGATTGTGGTGATAGAAGTCACATTGAGGGAATTTGGTTTGGGGACTCATTTTAGGCTTGGTCACTTTATTGGTGATTAATGTTTTTTTGATATCGATAATGGTTACAAAATAGAATATTTTTTCCTTTTTAATTAATTCATTTCTTGGTAGTAATTTTTTTGATGTACTGGTTAATCTTCCAGAGTTTGTTTTTGACTTTTGGAGTTATTGGAATTATTTTATTTGTCTACCTTTTGGGTTAATAAAAATTTGAGAGGGACTGGGTATATTGTAGGTTTAATGGGTTTTTTAGTTTTTTTTCTTTTGTGTATTCTAATTGATGGAATCCACGTGTTTTTTCCTAAAAAACTTGAATAAATTGGGAAATAGTGTAGTTGTTTTGGGTTTGTTGAGACCTCGAGCAAAACCTATGAATGATTGAATGAAACAATTTGGAATGCATGATAGTGTGTTGGTATTTTTTTGAGGGGTTTTTATTATCATTTATAAATGTTTTTCAAAATGTGAGGCCAAAGCCTATGAGGTTATAGTTCAATTCAAGTAGAGACCTCATGGTAGGTGACCAATTTTTTAAACCATTTGGACAACCTAATGTATTTAAAAATGATAATTTACATTTTTTAAATATAGTGGTTTAACCGAAATCCTTAAATTTCCACCCATAATAGTTTATAATTCCCCTTTGATTCTTTATTTTTATACCTCCTCTAATCCTCCATTTATTTTGGGTTCTCCTCTTCAATTATTGGGTTCATATACCCTTCACTATGTATTAATATACTACTTCATTAATTATACATATTCTTCTTTATTCATAATTCGTAGCTTGGTACCATCTTGGGAGAATAGTTGGGGTAAATTAATGATGTTTTATTTTGATTTTTTTTTGTATTAGGATGTGTATTTTTTCTCTATGGTATTTCTCTTAATCCCCATAGAGTTCGGATTCGTACTCTGATGAGGTTTCTGTTTGAATCCATGTCCTTCCCAAATCATGCCTTTGAATTTTTTAACATTCCAAATTTTTTTCCAAATATATTCTTATTATTATATTGTATTATTAGTTTTTTGAGTATTTTTCAGGATGTTATATTGAGAAAATGTAGTGTTAAATGAATTTCATTATTATGAATTTATGTATTAAAACTATATATATTAATAGTTCTTGATAAAATACCAATAGACTTTAAAGATACATTTGGGTATTTTTACATGGTTTGTATGATTTCTTGAGTTATTTTATAGTTATTTGATGTGTGTATAAGAGTGGATGGATAGATTTTGTGACTCATTGTCATTGGGTTCTTATGTGTGAACTCTTGTTCTATGTCATTCCACTCCTTTTTCATTACTAGGATATTTATTATATTTCATTAAATAGAACATTATAAATTCAAATAGGTGTCCATATATATGATGGTGATATATGAGTATTTCTATATGAATATATTGTGTTAACATAATGGTATGCATTCTAATAAATTGTATTTTCCATGACATTCATGTTTCCAAAAACTTTTTTCCTAAAAATATATTCTAAAAAACAAAATATTCTCCAAAATATTCATTGGGTTTTAAATAATTTAAAATATGGGGTTTCTATGAACTTTAAAATCATAGAAAATTTGGAATTATAGTGGAATGATTTGATAATATTCTTATCTTAAAGGCATGTTTTGTTTCCATTCTGAATTGTTAACATTTTACTTAACATTTCGAAATAGTTTTGGAAGAAATGGTCTTTCCCATATAATTTTTTTCTATTTACAAGATCTAACTCCAATTTCGTACATTGTTAGATTTTGGAAATTTTATAAACTCTCATGATAAGTATGAATTATTGTATCTTTTAAAATTTTGTATGTGTGATGGGAAACCCTGTTTTTAACCTCTTATAAATAGGGTGTTCTCATATATGATGTTAGGGAGTTGGAATAGAATTCAAGAAAACATATTAGGGTGATATTAAATTAAAATAATGGGATTATTTGTTCAATTTTACAATATATTATTTTCGTAGTATCCCTAGATTTTATCTAGTGGTTCGTTTGATGGTTTCTATCTATGACTTGATTAGACATACTAAATCCCCTTGGAGTGTTATATGATAAGTGGACTATGACACATGGTAGTCTTGTTATAATGGAAATAAAGTTTGTTGAATATGGATTATATCACATGCTAAAAGTTGGATCGAAACCAAGTTTATAAAGGGTCACATATAGAGATCATTTGGACAAGGCTATGATTAGAAATGTGCAATTTCACATTTTCTCTATAATTATGGCCATTATCTGTTATGATATATCTTTTTATAATTATAATTTTTTTCATTTAAATCTCCATTAATCTAGTATATACTAATACATTTTTTAGTTTATCTTTTATGGTGTATATTTATCTGAGATGTATAACACTATTGGGATTTTTTTACGCTAGTTTTATAATTTGAAATATTTTTATAAAATTGATTCTATATTTTTATTTTTAATGAAAAATCATATTTTTTAGTTTGGTCTCAAAATAGAAATAATTTACTATTTCAATAAATGACCTATATTGATTCAGGGATTCATACCATCTATGTTTTATATGCTCACACACTACTTGTGCCACTCATAAATTATAGAGTGATCTATTTTGTAGTATAAATGTATTTTTTGGACATAAAAAGAGAGTGAGAATAGTTCCATAGTATATGGTGACCCATGAGGTCAAATTTATGAATATCTAGTTTTTAACATTATTTACAAATATTATTTTATTTATTCTATTTATGATTATTTTTTACAATTTTATGGGTGAAATAATTATAAATTGTGAATGAATTTATTCTTGGAACTACATTCCATCCCATGGGGATAGGGTACACCTCTCTAGAATTATCATATACAAGTCTGTGTTTTCATTTTTGGGATGACCCTTGGTGGGTTTTGACATATTCTTGTGGCAGTGACCAACTTATTATAGTCGAGGGACTCTAACAGTTCATCCGAAAACATGTCCATCTACATGAATCATGGATATTATACAAAATTAGATTGTAAAATCATCAGACATAACATCTTTTATGTGTTTTCATATCCCCCCATAAAAAATAACATCATCCTAGATTAAATATGATTCTCAAGGCCCTTGGTTATTTTTCTATAGTACTATAGTAGCCTCATCTCCTACAATTTCAATAAAACAGATTCACCAATAATTAATTTTAATAAACATATAACTAAAAATATTATAGGTAATGATGTTACTGATTCTTAATGTACCATTAAATAGATAATTTTTATATTCATTCCTTAATCATAAATAGTTTCGTGAAAAACTACCCATGGGTCATACAGTACCCAATAACATCTCATGAGTGATCATGCATTTGACTACAGAAGAATAACATGTATTAACACCATGTAGTTTTGGAATCTATACAATAATGGGAACCATCATGATTTATCATTTTTGGAGACTTGTCATCATTCCCCAATAAATATGTCTCTTATTCTGACTAAAGTTGTAAATTTCTAGTCAATCAATAAACTCACCTTCTCAATGAATAGTTATGATTGTACTATCCATATATATAATTCATTTTGTGTTTAAATAAACTATATTTTCCCTATAATAATAAATTATATATATTTTAGGCATTATAAAATATATTTACCTTTCCACATTATTCATTTTATATCAATATTTCCATATTCATTATCCTATAAAAATAGTGAAACCAATAACATCACATAATAATTATTTCTATAATAAATATTAATATATGGTTTAATAACTATCTTTATGATTCATCTATTGTGATAATACACAGTCCAATACAAAAAATCTCTAAAACAAATATTCTTCTATATAAATGGGAACATAATATTATACTACCACTGTACTATAATATCCTCATTCTCATTACTATGATATATTCCAACTTATATGATCTAAATCCTACTCCCTCCTGATATGCATACACCTTACCCACAAAAATAAAAATTGATATATCTCATGAAAAATGAACTAATTCCATTCACATATAGGCCTAATGAATCCCAAAAACCATCCATTACTAAATTTTGAGTTTCTAACCCATGTTATAATTATATCATCACTGAAATGAACCCATGTATTTTCATATTATGAGATTAAAAATTAATACACAAAATTCATTGAAAAAACATTTCCCAACAATTATTTCCTCGAGTAATTCAGACGACATACTTGGTTCATCATCTCACCTACTATTCAGAGTGGTGTAAAAATTGAATCATCTTATCCCACATTATAGGAATGTCCATATTTCCTTAAAAGAATTATATTTTTCCCATATAATCCATGAAAAATGAAAATACCCGGAAATATTAAAGGATTTTGGTAAACATTAAATTCCCAAATTGTGATTTTATTTATATTAAATCTATATATATATATATATAAATCATTATATTTATAATTAATTACCAATGAATCGATAAAGTATTTATGAAACATTAAATTAATGAGAATTGATATTTTAATTTTTAGATCAAATAAAAACATGTTTATGTCATGTGAAACTATGTGCCCCATTTTAATTATGTTCTCATTTAATTTTCCAAGTAATTAAATGATTAAATAGGTAAAAGAGAACATTAGTTTTCTTTTAAATAAATGAAACTGTAAACAAAATTTCCATTAAGATCATCCTGGTTTTTTATTATATATATTTATTTTAGAACCATGAATATCTTGTAAATTTAGTAGAAACCAACAAAATTCAATGATAGAAGATCCAAATAATAATATATGAAGTATTTTCAAACAGATATATATTTTTACACTATTTAATTATTTCTATAGTATTAAGAAGGAGCACAATATTTCTTCAAGTGAACCCCTTTATATGTCAATGGTTGCTGACTAGTGGTGAGGGTATAATTATATAAATAGAGATCCTATAAGCCTAATCTAAATCTAATTAAATAATAAATTTCACATAAAAATAAAATAGGCCATAATAAAATATACCTTATCTTCCAGAGGTTTGGGATGTCGAACTAAATATCTATATCAATTATTGTTAATTTGACTATCTTTTTCATAATTATTGTTAAAAAGTGAAAATGGTTTGTGGTAAATTTTACTATATACACAAGGGTTGTGGAAATTCTCTCTATCTAGTGAGGTAATGTGTAATTCTATGATGAATCCCTTATACATACAATGTGGGAGTAAAATTTTTGGTGAATGTACATTATTTCCAAATAGAGAGTAAATGTTGAATTCAAGACAAATAATTAATGTGTGGTGATTCTTGATGGATTGTAAAATAATTGAAAATTATTTTATAGTTTATTATATTTTTATATGTAATTGGGTGCATAAATATTTAAATAAATGATTAGTACATGTGTTTATAATGAAATAAATTATATAATTCTTGGAGATATTCTTGAGTAGTTTTATAAGAATTGAATGAAGATTGAATATAAATTGGTAAGTAATAATAATAATCTAGTTGAGAAAAAGATTTTGGATTTTGGTAATTTAATTATTGGAAAAAATCCCTCAATTTATCCTCTGGGTATGTTTTGGGTGTGTTTTTGTTTATTGAGAATTCTAGATAACTGCAAATGAGTATAGTTGGTGTTTGCTGAAGCTAGTGTTTAAGGTGGCGTATTTTCCCATCATTTGGTAAATTTGTTGCCCTAAAATCGGGAATATCATTTTTGGAAATATATTTTATCTACAAGGGGAACAAATTAGGTGTATCGTGATTCATGTTTAATATATTTTAAACGTGCTTTGTGTAAGGATGAAGGAAATCATAAAAGGAAGGTAACAGTGAATCATGAGTTGATGACTGTGTATAGGAACAATTTGAAAAGAGAAAACATTTTGTAGTGAAGTAATGAATTACATGGAAGGCATGCGGTATGCAAGAAGGTTCTCATTCTTGTAAATTAAGTGGTGATTTGAGAAACCATGAAGGAGTTCATTGGTGAAAACATGATTGTGATTTGGGCCACCACTAATGAGTAAAGACAGATTGTGGACTGATTAGGGAATAATGGTTTGTAGGTGAATCAATATACGGTGAAGGCTGTACTGCCTCAATGATTTGGGAAATCTTAGATTAGAGGATTCGGAGGATATATTTGCCTATATAACGAGCGATAATCCCTTTATTAAGTAATAATGACATCCTTTAGATAAAATAATTAGTCTAGGAATTTGGATAATTCTACAAGTGCATCACGAGGATGCATTACATGAAGGGTGAAGTGGTTCACGTAGAAGAAATTCCGTCGAAGGATCATATGGGGAACTATAACCCAAAAATGAAGGGGTATATGGAGGAGTCAGACATAGTATGTGAAGGAGGCTGAGACAAAATGTGGAGGAAATGATGGCACCTAGAAGATGGATGCAGTATGTGGATGGATAACGGCACATGCAAGTGGAGATACAGTTCAATGAACCAAAGGAATTCCATGGGAGATGAGTGATATGTTGAAGCAATTGCAGTATGAAGAAGAGTAAATCTATATATCATACACACTAAACATTTTCCATAGGAAGGAAGATGGTTGGTAGAGGACCTAATGATGCATGAAATATCTCAAAAATAGTTCGCGAAAGAAATTTCTGTAAACCTAGTAGTACCGGGAAAACCGTATTTAATCAATGCGTTAAAAAATTAATAGACTATCTACCTATAATTTAGGATTATTTCATTAATGAAAATTAAGGGATATGAAAGTGTATAAACCATGTGAGTATCCCTTCTAAGATTAGTGAGAAAAGGAATAGGATGACGCTGATCCTTCAACCGGTAGTGATCTAGAGGAAGACACATAGGAATTTCCTCTGAGAAATCAGTAAAAAAGACTCCAAAAATTGCAAATGCAGTGATCTTGGGCATAGACTATCTATCCATAACCTTGTAAATTTTAGTGAAATTTAGTTTATTTTTTACATCAAGACATCATTTTGTATTCTCCTTGGATGTATCCCAATGAGGGTAACCCAAATAAAGATTATATGTAATGTGCATGATCTCATTTCTATTCGTACATTGATATGGGAGAAAGATAGAAGAGTGTTTTTCTTAATGAGGAAACATGATCTGATGGGGAATTACATTTTTCACTCATCCCCAGATTCCCCCCTATTAGAGTATTTCAACTTGCAAAACTAACAGTTGGAATTAAAGGGAAAGGTTAAAAGACTGTGAATGCCTCTTAAAAAAAGAAATGGATGTGGTCAATCACAATAATATTCTGATCTATACCGGGAATAAATTTCCATTATGGATTTTTTATATGGAGCAATACTTCTGATAATTATGATTGGATGTCCTTAAAGTAGCTGGGAATGGAATATCGATGGATATTAATAATGTTTCTTAATCAGAATCTAATAGAAGGGAATTGGATGGTGATGCTAAAGGGATATATTATTTAGAGGGATCCCTATAAAATTAAATTTATATAATGGTGGTTTCATGTAAAACATCACATGTTGCATTGGAAAAATAGATGAATATTTATGAGGGTGGCTCAAAATTTAGAGAATAAATGATACTAGTTCTCTGGGACAAGTATGAAGATCTCATATTGAACCCCAATGAGTTTGTCGGTGCAATATTTTAATGGGAAAATGTTTTCAAGGAAGAAATTCATGGTCTTAGAGAAATTATTGAATATATAATGATTTTAATGATCATCTTGAAGAAACAACCACCATATTTTAATTTGATGGTTTTTGTATTACAACAAAAATAACAAAATAATCTATCATTGGATACCATTCATAGTACCCTCATTGCATATGAATTTTGAAATAATGTTAACTATTTAGTGGAAAATTTGAATTCCAAATAAGGGTAACTCACATCAATAAATAATCTATCTATTGAAGATAATTATGAGGAAGAAAATTTTGATGATGTCTTTTCATTTCTCTCCTCAAATCTTCATAGAGTAAATAGAATGTTCAAAGGTAAACATCCATTTTCATAATTTTCATATAGAAAGATTGGGAATTTTTTAAAAAATGTATCCAATGAATATTGAAGAAGATAATAAATAAAATGAGTTAAATCATTGAAAGAAGTATCTAGTATATGTGAATGTTATGCTAAGTATTAAGATAATGTTCATTAAAAAATATGATTTCAATAGAATAAGAAATTTTATAATAATTTGAGGAAGAAGAGTTTGAGGAATACATGGATCATGAAGTGGATGCTTTGGTAGAAGTATTAGGAATTCCTTAACAAATGAAGGAAGCGTCAATGATGTGTGAGAAGTAGATAGAAGAGTTAATCTTCAGGATGAATTATATGTTTCAATTGAAGAGATAGATGTTTACATCGCTAAAACAAAATAAATATAACACTGTGGTTTGTGATTCCCAACTCTATATGGAGTTAAAGGGAGAATAGAAGTTTAAACTAAATGATGAATTTGAAAATGTGATGTCTTAAATACTAGGAAGCTCCAAAAATGTGGTTGAGTACAAACAAAAAATTGAAGGAAATAAAAGGGAGATTGAAATTTTAAATTAAACCAGAAAATATCAAATCAAATATATGATGGTACTTGAAGAGGAAGTAATTTTTTAAAGATGAAGTGTTCAGTATTATGAAAAATTGTTGACCCACAAAACTGTATTTGGAAAACAGATAACATAGACAACAAAAAAATTTAATGTGGAGCATGGTATTCTAGCAGAATATAAGCAAGAATAATAATTGAATGTTAAAGCCTATATGAGGTATATAAAAATAAAATTTAGTAAAAGTTGAATTCAAACCACATGAATCTTTTACCAGAGTGATGATTGATTTTGGTATGAAGAAAAATCAAACGATTCAGAGATCCCAAAGGTTAATAAGTGGTGGAATATTGTCACATAAGAATGTGCCACACAAAATAAGAAAGTATGGAACAAGATGTGACATGCACAAAATTTTTGTTCTATATGAAAGAGATATCAAAGGAAACATGAAAAAAAAATTCCATCATACAGAGGTAAATTTCCTAGTTCATTATTAAATGTTCACAGTTTCATTTGTGGATAATTTGGACACATGTAAAGATATTTCTCATTATCTATTTAGAGGAATGTACTGAAGATGAATATGGTTGGTTATAAAAAGAAAGAAAATGTTTCATCAAATGACCTAAAAATGAAAATTTTACTTAAAGCTCTATAATATGATGTTTTCCTATCATATTCTAAAGATTTCTAAGTGTATCAATCCATACCATTTATGAAATCAGTAACATGGATAAAAAAGAAAACATCTAAGTAGAATATGGACCAATAAATTGTGTTAAAGGAATCCGATCGTACTAGGATATGGATCATTGATAGTTGATGCACCTCCTATATCACAAAAAACAAGGATCTAGTAATGGGAAACAGTTACGATAAATATGGTATCATATGATTTGGTAAGGAGGAGGGGTTGAAAATCATTAGTTGTGGGAGAGAAATTTTTTAGAAAAAGACACGATACATGAAGATCTATTGGTAGTTGATGTCCTTAATCACAACATATTAAGTGTATGTCAAAGGTCAATAATATTACTTGAGTTGGTTCATATTGATTAGCACATACTAATTTCTCCATGAACTCTTGATGGGAGGGGATACTATGTTCTCAACATTGAAGATTATTTTTGAATGGAATGGGTATTATTCAATACACAAAAGTATGAAGTGTATAGTTTCATTAAAAGATATCAATGGGATGTTGAAAATATTCTAGGTTACAAAATCCAAAAGATCTGAATAGATAATGGAACAGAATTTACAAATAGCCAGGTAGAGGTTTATCAGGAGAAATAATAGATAATACAACATGTTTAATCTATAAGAACTACCTAAGATAATGGAGTATTTAAGAGGTTAAATTCCATCATCAAAAAAATTTCTAGATCATTTTTAATTGAAAAAGTCATTATAGAGAAATTTTTGAAAGAATCAATGATGACAGAAGCCTATAATTTAAATATAGTGTTATAATGTTCAATAGCTAAAAAGAATCCATATGATATATGGTGTGGAAAGAAGCCATTGTTGAAGTAATTTCAAATCGTATGAAGTAAGTGTGTCATTCTCAATAAGGAGAAACATGGGATGTTTTAATCCCATAGAGATAAAGGGATATTTCATGGAAACACAAACAAAATAAAATCATATAATTAGTTAAACATGAGGCTGGGAATGATTGTTGAAAGCCATGATTTAACCATAGTAGAGAATCAGAAAAATCTTCTAAAATTACATGATAAATCCTAGGAGGATAGTGATGAATAAATAATCAGATCAAGGGATGATCCTCTACTAGAGGTTGATTTAGAATAAGACTCATATGGTGAGAAAGATGAGTAAAATTCTATATCTGCACAAATATTGAAGAGGGGAGATGGAATTGATATATAGAACATAGTTGGTGATCAGAAAGCTCTAATTAAAATAAGGATGATAAATACTCTACAACAAGAATCATACATATCATAGGGGATCTGAATTGTTTTTATGTATGGGATAGTGATGAGATTTGTGTTCAGTCTATAAATGAAGAGCATCACCAAATTGGGGAAAACGAGACAAGAGAGATTTTTTAGAGGACAATAGATAATAATTTTACCAGGACTAAATGATTATTTCTAGACAAGATGAATTAATATGGGACAATAATACAAAACCAAACATTACTAGTGTACAAATGTTACCCTAATATAGAGGGTATAAATATCGATGAATCCTTTACACTTGTTTCAGTTTAGAAGAGAATGAAATTTTTATTTTCCATATTATTAAAAATAGTGTTTAATTTATTCCAAATTGATGTCCTGTCATCATTTATAAATGGAGTTCTGGAAGAACAATTTTACATTGAGAAGATATATGGTTTTATCATTCATGAACAATATAATAGAGTTTTTTTGGATGAATAAAGCTTTATATGGTTTGATGTGAGCACTTAGATCAGGGTATTCAAGGAGATATTAATTTCTAAAAAAGATCAATTTTTAGCATTGTGTAGTTTGTTACAAAGTATATTTCAATCAATATATTAATCAATAAATTATGGTTCTTGTATATGTCAATATCAAAATGTTTTTAAGATCAAATTAAGTGCAATGTATGTAGTTTTATGAATTCATGAAAAGTGAGTTTTAAATGTCAATGATTGGTGAATCAACATTTTTCATTGTTCTATAGGTGACAGAACGAAAGGATGGAACATTCCTTTCCTTATAAATATATTCCATAGAGGTTTTGATAAGGTTTGGAATATATAATTCCAAGGAGATGAATACATAAGTGGATACTTGGATGAAAATATCTTGATATGATGAAGGAAATGTTGTTGATGTCATAGAATATCAGAAGAACATTGGCAGTTTGTGGTACATAATAGTATCACAAACTGATATTTTGTTTTTCCAAGTGTCAAGTAGCAAAATATCAATGTAATCCTATCGAAACACACATTCCAACATTAAAAATTAATACTTTGGTATATCAATGGAATTGTGGATTTTAGTTTAACTTATAATGAAAAATCTCTGGTAGAGCTATTGGGATCTAAAGATACAGTTTGAGCTGGTTCAATAGATGATTGGAAATCAATGTCAAGTGATGATTCCTATCATGGTGGATTGTTTATTTCATTGATAATAATGAAACAAGATATCATTACATCAAGAACCACAAAATCATATTATATTTCAAACAATCAATCATCCACACATATCTTATGGATGAAACAACAACTTTAGGTTATGGGAGTTCATGTGAAATATCTTATCAGAATCCATTATAATAATTCATGTGCAATAAATTTTAGAAAAAATATAGTAAATCACTCATGGTCAGAAAAATTTGAAATCAAATATCATTTTATCAAGGATAAGGGTAATCAAGGGCTTGTGATGTTAGAGTATGTTCCAATAGAAAAATCTATAACTAAAATTCTAACAAAGGCCTTAACAAAATAATCATTTGAAATGAATCAAATGGATTTGCGAGTTCATTCACCTCCCTACACTTGAAAAGGTGTGGATGTGGATCCCCCTATCCCTGAGTTATTATGTGTTTTACCTAATGTGTTAATACATGTTCTTTACCATGTTTTAGACCTCAATATAATAACATTTATTTTTTTGAAAAAGGGGGAGAAATAGATTCTATTTAAAGGGAGATAAGGGCGTAGTCAAGACTCAGAGAGAGGATGTCATATGGATTAGTGAGATATGGGGATTTGAATCAGTTTGGAGGAGTAGTTTGATATAGGGAGTATTATATATGATGATGTCAGAAATGATTGATCAAAGGATACATATCATGATAGTTGAGGATAATTATAAAAGCAGGTGTATGGTTTTGGAATTAAATGAAGTGATTCATTGATGAACATAACACTATACACTTGTATCTCATAACGAGCATGAATCATGTGGGATTATAGTATGTGTTGAGAAAGTACATGACCACTATATTGGTCACATGAATGAAATGCAGGAAGATGCTATAAGAATCATTAATGAGATATAAAATTATAAATGTTTTGTCAACAGACCCCAAGGGGTATATTATTGAGAGAGAAAAAATTAATCTGTCCTCTCAGAATGATTTAGGTGTGTTTCTATTTTTTGACCAATATATGTCACTAAAAATGGGTATGGGTGGTGTTTTCTGATGAAGTTGTTTAAGGTTGTGTAGTTTCCCTGTGTTTTCCAAATTTTGGGGCTTTAAAATCGAACATTTGGGTTTTTTTCAAATTGGACGATTTCTGCATAAGGGAATATAGTATGTGAACAATAAATCATAGGTTGAAGATTGAAAAAGTTATAATAATAACATTGATGGAAAATTTAAATGGTATCGAATTGCAATGTGCAATATGCATACCATGTATGGGAATAGTTCGTAAGGGAAAAACCTCTCATGGTGCGGTACATGAAAGTCTTGCAGTACACGGGATACTTTTCATTCATGGAAATGATTTTGTGATTTAGTAATCCATTAAGGGAATCACTGGTGAAAATTTGATTGTGATTTGGGAAACCATAGAGGAAATTTATTATGTAGACAACATAGAGAATAATGGTTCATAGGTGAAGGCATACATAATGAAGTTTGTAACGCATCAATGATTATGGAAATCATAGATTAACAAGTTTTGAGGATCTATTTTCTTATATATGTAGTACTAATACCATAATTATTTTAGAGTTAATTCCATTATAGAAAATAATTTCTTATAGAATTCAGGTAATATTGAATGTGGTTTACAAGGAAGAATCCCACCAAAAATTTAGTTGTTCACATAGAAGCAATTCTGTAGAAGTTTCTTACGGGTGATATATCCCAAAAATGTTGTGCTATGTAGAAGAAGGAAGACACACTATGAGATAAAGGGTGATCAATTATGTTTATTCAAGGAATGTACGTGGGAGTTGGATATAGTACACGGATGGAGAATAGTATATGGAAGTGGATAAATGGTTCAAAGTAACAAAGGGATTCTGTAGAGGATAGGTAGAATGCAGAATTAGAGGCAGTACACAAAAGTGGAAATATGTGTTTCATAATTACTACGCAGTTCTTGGAGGAACAAATCTGGTTCTCAGATGACACAAATAAGTTGAAAAGGCACTAAAACAGTTCATTAATGTAATTTACCCTAACCAAATAGCTCGCAAAAAATTGTATTTCATTTATGGGTGAAATTGGACATTAACCGAGCATCAATATATATTTTTGGATGAATGATTTCATGCAAATGAAGGGAAATGAAATTCCATAAACAATGTGTGTATCCCTTCCAAGAGAAGCCAGAAAAGGAAGAGGAAGATTGTGACAATTTCCACTAGTAGTGAGCTAGAGTAATAGACATGGGGAGTGAGCATTTGGAATTCAATGATTAGACCGTAAACATTGTAAAGTCAGTGGGCCTGGGCATTGAAGATCTATCCAAAACCTTATAAACAATAGTGATCATTAGTGGATTTGTAACATTAGTACATATATGTTGTATTCTCCTTGGACATAACTAAATGAGGGTGAACCATATAAAATCACTGTGTCATGTGAATGATTTCATTTTTGATCATACATTGCTACTAGAGAAAGGGAGAACTGTGTTTTTCAAGGACAAAACAAGATCTGATGTGGCAGTAGTTTTAATCTATGAAATCTTGATTCATCCCCTCTTAGAGAAATTCAACTAGGGTACCTAACAATAATTTTTTTCTGACAAAATCTTGGAGGTTATATATTCATTTTCAAGCTTAGTGTAAACATCATCCAGATCCTTGTGAAAGGGACATCTTTCCTTGTGTATACAATAATGAACCTTGTATAACCATTATTCATGCTATGTAAGCCTCGATGTGACTTGTATTGTCATTAACCAAAGTTGTGTATGCATTGACTCATCACAACTTAGAAATAATTAATGAAATCATAGATTTCTTGTGGATCAGTTGTGTAACCATAATTATATGAATTGTTTTTGAATTATGTGGGGAGATTATCAAGAAAATATATAAGTGTTTATCTCAATCATATATGATTCATACACTATTCAAGAATTCATTAAACAACATTGAACATGAACTAGAATACATGATTGAATATAAATATGGATGAATGCTCTCGCACTAATTTGTTAATGGGATAATTTAATATGTTTATCAATATACAATGGATAATGATGAGTATTTATTCTACACTATTGAAGTAAAATTATGAGCCACATGAAATACTTGAAATATTATCTCTTTGATAAAATGCTAAATAATAATATATGATGTTTGGATGTTAATATAGATTAGAGGGCCACATGTTTTATGATGATTGAGGGACTATATGTAAGTGGGTTTATTTAGTTTCTATATTTTTTGGGAATATATGTAATGCCTAAATATTCAAAATAAAAACTATGAATGGTGTTGATGTGGTATTTTCTAAAGTGGTAAGATTATTTTTTGTATTAAATAAACCATATGATATAAGCATCAAATGTATTATCTTATAGGTATGGAAATAGTAAAAGCATTATGAGAAAGTATATATCTACTAAAATATTAATGGGAGACATGTTGGAAAAAATATCTCTATACCGTTTTGACATGAAATATCCCAATGAATAATCAGTGGCATATCGATGATGGAATAAATAAAATAACGTGATAGCATACTAAAATGACTCTATAGATGAACAAGAAAAAAAGAACAATTTTTATCCTCAATAACTCATATTGGATGAAGAAGTATTATTCAAGGTTAGAGAGAGGAAATTTTTTGGCGTGGTTTTTCAATTTAACTTTAAATCCTTTCCATAATCTTTGTATATATAAGAAAAACATCACAGTTTAGGAAGAACATACAAAAGGGGAAGACTAACCATCATACATAAAATTTTATATACATTATTATGAAGAAGAATTCATGAAGATCAAAAACATACTTAGGTAGTAATGAAAGATGAATCCAACCGAAATGTAATGACGAATGATAGACCTATAGATCTATAAACAATGGGTCTCATAACCTAGTTCCATATATAATGAATTATGAAACACCATTAGACTTGGGTGGAAATTATATAACAATATTTTATTGGAATTGAATAAAGGGAGGAGTGACCTTTTCCAGAACCATTTTTTAATTTGGTGTATAATCCTATTTCCATGCATTCTTCTAGTATTATTCTTCTATGTATGAACCAGTTAAAATAAATCACTTATCTCATAAAATACATTTTACATCTGAAATGATTGATTCAAATGGGAATCGAATGCGTAATGAATATTATGTAATTTAATTACTTTTAATGTTCAATTATTGAATTGGGTTTTTTTTTCGTTCTCTAATGTGATCTGATCAGATTTATTGTGTTGATGTTTTATCACCTCACACATTGTTGATATCAGCTGAAATGAATTATTTTATCTTAAGATGTATACAATTAGTAGTGTTTTGTGGTATGGAATATATTTTAGTATATTTGAAATTATGAAGGGAGAATCTAGTATTGTTATATAAGAATGTATTGTTGATTCATATTGTGAATCTATTTACATATATAATGGTGATGTAGGAATGAATGAATAAGTAAGTATTCCAAGTGATGTTAAATCCACTGATGATAATGTTGACCCAATGAGAAAAATTGTGGATTTCTTCCACCTCTCATACCAGTTATATCCACCAGTCAATGTGAAAACCCTATAAATAAAAGAGGAAAACAAGTTTTTTGTATATCACCTTGAGATTTTAGAAAATATTTTTTTTTTCTAAAATTATTTTAATCTTCTTGTTATTTTAAATTCCACACAATACTGAATAATGATTTTTTTATATGAATCATACTTTGTCTAGATTTCATATATGCAATTAGAAGTTTGCACAAAAAAACACTTGTATTAGAATGTAGTATACAAAACACTATTCTTGTCTTGTGTTACACACAAGTACCCATTCTTTTGATAGATTGTATTGCATGGAATACTAAGTATTAAAGAACAATAATATATTATTAAAAAATTATTATTTAATATAATAGTGTATAAACAAGGCATTAAAATATTTTTTATTAATAGTATTATTTAATTAATGAATATATATGGTTTATAATATGAATTCATTGATTACAAATTATTTTGAAGAGAAAATGTATCCCAATTTATTATAAAAAAATGGGGTTTTTATCCCAATATTATTTTTCCTTGGAAAAATAAA
This sequence comes from Viscum album, assembly GCA_963277665.1. Lineage (NCBI taxonomy): Eukaryota > Viridiplantae > Streptophyta > Magnoliopsida > Santalales > Viscaceae > Viscum > Viscum album. Next base: position 629,248,992 of record OY728138.1, on the reverse strand, counting down.
TAAATTACTGTTAGTGAATTAAATTAATGAAATATATATTTTATATATCTAATCAATTTATTTGGATATTTATCCATAATATTTTATGGGCTTAAGTTAATAAACAACCAAATTCTATTCATAAAAGCCATTATTTTTCAATAAAACAATTTTACCGTATTTTAATGGAGGAAAAATTCTTAATCCAGTTTCGAAACATTTATTGTAACACCCCATGATTTCATAGTACGCTACCTCTTTAAAGTAATTCAATTGTTTGAGCTACAAACAACATCGATTTCAATCACATCAAGACCTATCAAACAAACCGTTTAAAAGGTTGTTATGAATAGTTTACCAATTTTTTTATTTTATATATATCTTATATAATTTTAACATTCAACTTTTTTTCTTAGAAATATTATAAATCAAAATTCAATTTTTCATATAAAAGATTCATTTTTTTAAAAATACAGTTTTTTCCGCCTTTTAATGGAAAAAACTTTTTAGATCAAATTATTGACACTTTTATATATAAAATCTGACGAGATTAAATTATTCTTTATAATAGGGTCATTAAAATTTAGTATTGGAAAATTTTTGGTTCTTTTCTGATAACTTTCAGAATTAGATGAATTGGGAAAAATACTAAAATGTAATTCAAAAAAACTATTTTAATTGAAACAATTTATTGTGATAAATTATAAATTTTAGTTGTTTTAAATTATAATTAGATTATATTTCTATCATTTAATATAATATAGGTAATTATAAGTAATTTCACATTTAAATTGGATAGAAACACATGTCAATATTTAGATAGATTTTACTTATTAAAAACACGCTTTCTGGTTTTGACAACGAGAATTAATTTTAATTTAATTAATAAAAATTATATGTTTTTAATTTGGTAAAATATAAATAATCTTTTATTTTTTAATATTGAAATTATCATTGGGTGAATTCTTCGTATTTTTTTATAACATTCAATTTTTGATGTATAATGAAAAATACTGATAGTACATAAAAACTGACTTTTTTATTTAAATAGTTATTTTTAATTTATTATTATCATAATGAAAAAATGGATACATTATAAATATTTTAGTCCAATGCAATTCATTTAGTCAGTTTAGAATATGATTAGACAAATAAAATTTTATTGAACTTTTTAACATCTTTTACCCACAATATAGGGACATTTTCTAATTTGCATAAAGCATAATTTTAACGCTTCTATAAATTTAATCTCAAAAATCCAAGAGACACGATTGTAATCAGTATGTAAAATTTTGTTCAACATGATTAATATAATTTTTTTGAATAGTATCATTTGACTTTTATTTACCACTGTTAAAAGTAAATAGGGTAATTAAAGATAGAAATAATACTATAATTATATATAATTAACACAACACAGTCCCTAACTATATTGGATAATTTGTTTTAGACCAAAATAAACCATAGGACAAAAATAAGATCATTTTTGATCCTTTTCAGTTAGATTAGTACATTTATTATATTTTATTTAAAGAAGAGTTAGATGTCTTCAATTTAATTTTTTATAACTAAACCATTTTTAATATAGGGTTCAAAATAATATAAATTTGACTATAAATATTAATTACAAAGATAAAAGGATTTCATATATCATGGCTGCAACACCCCACAATTTTATGAGAAATAATCTTTTTAATTTCTTTGATGTCGTTTGTTGTACGCTTCACCAAAATTAGCTTGTAATATATACAACACCAATTATAGATTTTGATCAATGTATAAATTAAATATATTTTTATTACGTTATATGCAATACCAAAGGAATATTGCACTACACGCAACCCTGACTTGGCTTGCATTACACGCAATAGTGACCTTCCATGATGGCGTGTGTTGTACGCAATACTGAGTTTCACTAAACAATGATAAATTGTTTTAATATAATTATAAACTAGTCGTTAAGAATATTAGTAACTAAATTTTTAATTTTATGACATTATAAATCATCTTACACATTTTATTGAACATGGTATGCGAAAAAAATAAATTATTTTGATAAAATAAGTATTTTTTTAAAAATGCATTTTTGCCACTTTTTGATGGTGCACCCAAATTAAATCTAGTTTTTACACATTTATAAGTTCAAATTGAAGAAATACACTTATTCATTTCAAAAAGGATATAAAAACTAACTATGGATATTTTTTTAATATTTTTCTGTTAACTTTCATATTTTGATGAATAGTAAAAATACGCTAAATTTTAATTTAAAACCACATTTTTCATCGAGATAATTTATATGGTTAAATTATAATGTTGAATGGTTTTAAAGTATAAATACAATATATTTTTACCATTTAATATAATTTATGTCATTATCATTAATTTAACAATGAATTCATAGGTAAAACCTTTCAATCTTTTGCAACGTTTTAAATTTTAAAACCTGTTTTGTCAACAGTTGGATTAATTTTAAATTAAATACTTCCAATTCTATGTTTTGAATTTGGAAAAATTTATTCCATATTTGGAATAAGTAGGACTAAATTATGATAATAGGCTAAACTTTTTATAGATATGATGAATAGTAACTATGGTAAATTTTATTTACTACAATTAAAGGTAAATTGGGTAATTAAGTGTAAAAATAAGATTATAAAATTATTCTAACACCTGATAAACTTCTATTGTATGAATAATAGTAGACCCATATCACCTAAGGGTCATAATAGATTTATTTCATGGACTGTTGACTATGAAAATGATATAGATATTATTAAAATGAATGAAAGTGACAACATGTCACATTCTTATATCATATAAGTGTAATAATTTTAATATAGTGATAAACCTCATAAAAATAGAATATAAATAGTCTCCACAAATATAATAAAATCATATACATCATGAGAATTTATTTAGTATTTTCAGGTATTAAATAAATATCATTAATGATGAGACAATAGTAGCATTTAAATTATTTTATAGATTGAAATATCAAATAAATGGTTTTAAAAATATTAAAATAAATATTATCGGAACTAATTAATGTTATCCAAAAATTCTATTGATTAAAATGACATTTTAGGAGTCTATTAATTTTTTTTTGAATATATCCTATGTATGAATTTTATTTAAATTCAAATAAATGAATAGTGTCAAAATTGAAACTATTGTTATTTTATAAAAATAACATGTTATAAAATTGTATAAAAATCATAAAAATATTTAAAATTTATAAATTGAAATTTATATGGTCTTAAATGTCATAGAGTATCAAATTATGGACAATTCACAACATATAAGTAATTATTTATAACAATTTAAAATTTAGAATATTATTACCGCACATAAAATTAAATAGATTAAATAAGGATAAATATAGTTGATAAGGATTAAAATTAATTACCAACATGTATAAATCTTATTGGTTGATTATATTACAACCCTATAGCATATAATATTAATATTTGAGTCATTTTTGGTGGTTTTCAAGTGGGATTTGAGTTTATTATAAATTAATATTTTAGAGGTTTCCAAAAGGGCCCCTATCCTCACTTATAAAAAAGAACCTCCTCCCTCTCCTCCTCACACCATTTTGAGCCTTCATGATCTTCCATCCTCGGAAAATGTATCTTCTCAACTTCCCTAGAAACATAATATATGTCCTAGTCTTCTTCAAAGACCATATTTAGTTCCCTAAGAGGAGGTTTAGAAGAGGGTGTCGAAGAAGAGGTAATATCCTTTAACGAATCATTCAAATTTATTTGTTCTTCTACTTCCACTTATTTATTTGTTTCATTATAAATTAATAACATCAGTATCACTCATATAATGATATGTTATTATAAATAAAAATAACCCTATTTCACCTTATATCCAATCTATGGAAAATGAAATCATCGTGTGTGCGTACGTATGGAATACCGTCTCCACGCCGTGGTGTAATATGTTTTCCACCCCCACATTACATGGATGGGTATAATGGTATAAAGAATTAAAATATATAATTATTATAACATGATAATAATTTTTAGATATTCTATAATCAACTTCAATTCCATTCAATAATTTTGAGAACGATATCATTGCTTGTGCGTACGTACGGATTACCATCTCCACGACGTAATGAGCATCATTCTCTATGTAAACCATTCAAGAATGACTATAAAATATATATAATAAATAATAATGAAAAATTTTACATAATAATTATTCTGGATTTATTTATATATTATTTACTTACTTTCATTAAATTTAATATGGAAATGAAAACATCGTTCATGCGTACGTACAACCTACCGTCTCCATGAACGATGTATTTCAATTCATTTATCAATCTATCATATATATTTATATGCTGAATATATATTATATATAAATAATGTTTTAAATTCTGGAATTACGTAAATCAGTTTATAATTAATAATATCAAGAACAACAAGTCCAAACACGTACGATATATGAAACAATTTTACCGAAAACGTTGCTTTATCATGGAATTGACAAAAGAACGGGTAATATAATGTCATAAGTGAATCATATATGATATCATAAATATTATTACGGTATTTTTACAAGTTAATAATATTTTTAAATCCACTATGCAGGTGTGTCAGACACATACAGATGAAATTGGACAATAGGTAAGGGATAATTATTCCAATCTTGTTCTTATTCAGGATTTTTTATTCGAAAGTATTTACTAGGGCTATATTTATCATCCATATCCGTGTATTATAAAAATGCTTTCATGTAGTTTTTACAATTATTCCATGTATGTTTTATGTCATGTTTAACCATTTTTTACTTTTAATATGTAGTATGTAATTAATCTTTCTTTTGTTTACCGTACGAGGTAATTTTTGACTTTCCGAAAAAAGTACAAGGAAAATGTTTTTTTTAACTTATACAGCATGAACAGATTTTTACGATTTAATAACGCCTTATTTTCATGAAGCTTCTTCTACATTATTTCATGATTATTTTCAGAAAAATCCCATTATTTTAAAATTACATGGAATTTTCTTAAAAGAATATGATTTTGAAGAAGAAAGGATATTTTCCTCAAGAATTCATTTCAAGTGTTTTATCAAATCTATTTCCTATATATGATGAAATTATTTAATATGATTATGTTTCAAGTATAATGTCTCTATTATTTACATGGTTTGATTTTTCTTATGATGATATCATAGCCATTTTTTTATATGGATTATGTTAATATGGGATGATGTTTATAAAAACCATTTTATTCATTGGGTTATGATGAATGATTTATGTTTATTTTTTGGAACATTTAAGAATGATTTAATTATGAGAGGGTTGGGACCATTATCTCACTACAATGAATTGGGTAATGATTTATATTTCATTATATAGACATGTTCAAAAATGATAGTTAATCTGGTTTAGTAATATAGGGATGGAAGGGCATGTAAACCTGGTTCAGTAATGGACATTGTCCACTATGATGTTCTTAGAAGAAATGACTTGGCTACTATGGAAATTATATCATGTGATTAATGATTTTCCACATTTACATGATTTATTCCCATGATATTTTATCATGATTAATGTTTCCTTATGATCTATGCATTACTTCTTGCCAAGATTTATTTCAAAACTCAAGATTTTAATGTTTAAACATTATGCTAATTAATTTAAGATCAATCGTATATGGGTTGTTTTATTTTCTCTATGCTTTCCCTTAATAAGCAATTTATCTCACCATTTTTTTGTTTCATTTTCCCTAAGATATAAAAAAAGGTTTTAGGTACGAAAACCAAAGGGAATGAACTTTATGGGAGACGTTGAAGATCTTTCACCATTATTAGAATATTGTGTTCCATGTTTTCAAAGACACTAAACTATTATGGTCCTTGGATGTCTATTTTTTTTATGTATTATGTATTAAGCAAAAGTAATGTAATGTACATGTACGTAAAGTTTGTGTTTTTACAGTTGGAATAAGAGGAAATGTTTAGTTATCCTTTGCAAACTAGAATGCGAAAACTTTAGTGAGATCCCTATAGATATTTAAATGGTATGTCTAGGGATGTCAATAAGGTAAAGTGCGAGTATAGGTTATAGTCCTAGAATTATGGTTAAAATTATATAATTAAACCTAAGATTTTAGATATTGACGGAACTATTCCTTTATTATGTTATTTTCCCAGCATGAATTTTGCCTCTCACACTATTCTATTTGGGTTTTAGACGATGGATGGAACCCGAAGAACCTTGTTGATCAGTGTAATGGACAATGCAATGATTTTATTTTGAACAAACCAAGATGGAGTGAACAAATTTATACCTTCATTTACACAAAATATGAATCATTCTGGATGTCCAAATGAGCAGAGAAGGGAACAATATTCTATTTAGTCCTTCATGAGGCAACATCCACCTTCGTTCAGTGGGTCATCTGATCCAATTATTGTGAAACAATGGATCAATACCATTTAAAAGATATTTTCAATACCTCACTATTCGGAACATGAAATAGTCATTCCAGATAATTACCATTTAGAAGGTGAAGCAGACCAGAGGTGGACTCTAATTAAGAATATGAGGCTCCAAGATGAAATTGAATCCATGGAATGGGATAAGTTCAATAACATATTTTTCAATAAGTACTTTCCTTGTATTCATCGAACGAAGATGGAAAAGGATTTACATGAGCATAATCAAATGGATGATGAATCTATTGGTATATATGAAGTGGATTTTATAAGGATTTCAAAGTATGAATCCAGATTTATCATCCAACATGAAAGTAAAGTTGATTGATTTTTCAGTGGCTTAAAACAAAGTCTTAGAAAGGCATTAGATATAAGAGACTTCAGTAGCTATAAAGAGATTGTGCATTGTACTATCAAGGTAGAACTAAAATTATGTGTTACATATCAATCTCCTGGTTTTGACAATAAATGAAATACGGATTTCAATAAAAAATCTCGAAACTCTTGTGAAAAGAAGAAAAATGTTTTGTTATGCTCAAAGTGTATAAAAAGCATGGCTGAAATTGTCATTATGGGACTATAAAGTGTTTTAAGTATAGAAAAGAAGGTCATCGAGTAGCTAAGTGCTGAATTAATGGGAAAAATGTATATAATGATGTGAATGGAGAAAAGACTGTAGAGAATGCACCACCAACACTTCAATGCTACAAGTGCAAGGAAATGGGGCATTATACTAACCAATACCTTAATCCAAGTGTTAATGATGATCGACATAAACAACCTCTAAAGGAAAACGTAAAAGGGAAGTCACATGAGATCACTATTAGTGATGTTGAATCTGACAACGAAGTGGTGGAATGATTATGTGTTTATGAAATGAGATTCCAAAATAGTGTTGTCGAATCTCATTTATATTAATGTGAAATATTGGAATATATATGTATTGGTTTGTTGTGGTTTTCAATAATTATATGGTACCATTTACCATGATAAGTGATTGAAATATTTTTAAAAGAACTTAATATGCACATAATGAAGGGATAAGGTGATAATGAAATTTTTGATTGTATTAATGAAATCATGACTAATATAAGGAAAAAGTGATATCATTGTTTGAGTATATATAAATTTTGGTATTTTTGTATGTGGAATGAGTTAAATTTTGACAGCATTAATGTTTTCACAATGTTAATATGGTAATTCATGTTTCAAGAGAATAAATTATTAAGGAATTCACATGTTTGGAATGTAACCAACAAGATATATCTTATGATATATGGGGGATAAATGATTGTATTCACATACATGGTTGATGACATTTCTAGTAATCATTTTCTTGATACTATGAGCTTGGATAGAATTATTTTAGATAATCCTAAAGATTTGTAATGGATTATGTTGGACATAATATAATATTTTTTAAATATAGAACCTTTTTTCGATATTATTTCTGGAATTTTTTAATAGTGTAGTTTTAGAAAAAGGACAACCTACAGGATGAGCAACAACCCATCATGTCAGACATGTTTGCAGGAATAGAACCCACAAACGAAGTGCGATAGGCCTTTATCAACCACCCCCGGCCTACAAGAAGTCCCTCATTAGTAGAAACTAGTTTTATTTTAATAAAACGTATGATAAATGAAGTATAATTCTATTTTTGAAACCATATATGATTAATCTCACCATAGGATGGAATAATGTATATAAATATTTCTAGCCTTTTGTTTGAGACATATGGAATGACCTATCATTATATCGCATGATCTGCTAACACTTCACTGAAGAAAAATTCAACTTCATCTCATTAAGAGATGAAGTGGAAATTGATCATGCCACCAAAAAAGTGAGATTGTACCAAAATCAAGTAAGTATTTATTTAATTAAAAAATTATACAACATTAGGGAAATGATCTTGAACACAAAAAATGTTGTCCACGTGCCCTCATATATGATGAATCAGATGGTAACTTAGATCATTAAAAAAAATTCTTTGTGATTGTTAGATTTTTCATAGTCATGTTCTCTGCCACTGTTTATCCAAACATGACGGTTAGATTTCTCTTCCATATCCATATTTTCACCTATATTCTCTTATGTGGAAACCCAATACTGAGTTACTTTGGGTGACCACTATGTTTCTAACATTCCTTTTAAAAATTAAATTTTAGTATTCCTTTTTGCGATGTTGGATTATATGAAAGAAATATTCAAGTAGTAAAAGATTTATAACCCCGACGAATTTCGATAGTGAAATTAATTTTAAGTGGGGGTAGAATGTAACAACCCTAGATTTTATGAGAAATAATCTTTTTAATTTCCTTGATTTCTTGTGTTGTACGCTACACCAAAATTAGCTTGCACTATACACAACAACAAGTATATATTTTGATTAATGTATAAATGAAATATATTTTGATTATGTTATACGCAAAACCAAATGAATCTTGCACTACACTCAAGCCTGACTCGGCTTGCATTACAGGCAACGGTGACTATCCTCGATAGCGTGTGTTATACCGAATACTGGGTTTCACTAAACAAAAATAAATTTTCATAACATTATTATGAACTAGATGTTATGAATATTAGTAACTATATATTGAATTTTATGACATAATAATTCCTCTTACACATTTTATAGAACATTTTTTGAGAACAAAATAATTTTTTCGGGTAAAATATGTATTTTAAAAAAATGTAGTTTTGCAGCCTTTTAATGGAACACCCACATTAAATCTAGATTTGACACGTTTATTAGTACAATTTGATGAAATAAACTTATTTATTTATGTAATGATATAAAAATTAACTTTGGATAATTTTTTAATATTTTTCTTGTTAACTTTCATATTTTGATGAATAGTAAAAACACGCTAAATATTAATTAATTGTTTTTTCATTGAGATAATTTATATGGTTAAATTATAACATTTAATTGTTTTAAAGTTTAAATATAATATATTTTTACCATTAAATATAATTTAAGTCATTAAAATAAATTTTACACGGAATTCATAGGTAAAAACATTTTAATAATTTGTAACATTTTAACATTTAAAACTCGTTTTCTCAACAGAGGGATTAATTTTAAATTAAATAATGCCACTAATGTGTTTTGAATTTGAAAAAATGGATTATATATTTGGAATCAGTAAGTCAGAATTGTTTAAATATTCTACTTTTATTTTTTAGACATTAAGAATACTAACTACGATAAATTTTATTTACTACAGTTAAAGGTAAATTTGGTAATTAAGTGTAAAAATAAGATTATAAAATTACCCTAACACCCGAAAAAATTCAATTGGATGAATAATAGTCTTCCCATATCTCCTAATGGTCAGAATAGATTCATTTCATGGAATTTTGACCATGAAAATGATATAGTTACTATTAAAACCAATGAAAGTGACAAAATGTCACTCTCTTATATCTTATAACTATAATAATTTAAATTTAGTCATAAACCTAATAAAAATAGAATTTAAATAATCTCTAGAAATCTATTAAAATTATCTACATTATGATAATTTATTTAGAATTTTTAGTGATTAGATAATTATCATTAATGATGACAGAATAGTGATGTTGAAATTATTTTATTTATTGAAATATCAAATAAATGGATTTAAAAATATTAAAATAAAAATTATATGGACTAATTAAAGTTATCCACAAATTTTAAAGATGAATATAACATTTTTATAGTATATTAAATATTTTTGTTCGAATATATCTTCTTTTTGGATTTTATTTAAATTCAAATAAATTAATCATGTCAAAATTGACACTATTGTTATTTTATAAAAATAACATGTTATAAAAATGTTTAAAAATCTCAGAAATATTTAAAAATTATAAATTGAAACTTCTATGGTCTAAAATTTCCTAATATATTCAATTATGGACAATTAAAAACACATAGGTAAATAAATATAACAATTTAATATTTAGAATATTATTACCACAAATAAAATTAAATAGATTAAATAAGGATAAATCAAGTTGATAAGGTTAAAAATAAATTACCAACATGTATAAATCTTATTGGTTGACGATATAATAACCCTATATCTTTTAATATTATGATTTTATTCATTTTTGGAGGTTTTTATGTGGTGTTTGAGTTTATTATAAATAAGTAATTTGGAGGTTTCCAAAAGTGCTCATATCATCTCTTATAAAAAAAAGCATCCTCCCTCTACTCCTCCCACCATTTTGAACCTTCACGCTCGGCCAACCCCTGCCAATTTCTCATATACACTTCTCTAGAAACATACTATATTTCATGGTCTTCTTCAAAGTCCAACATTAGTGCCCTAAGAAGAGGTTTAGAAGAGGCGCGTTGAAGAAGAGGTAATATCCTAAACCGAGTCTTTGAATTTTATATCTTCTTCTACATATTCTCATTTTTTGATTCATTATAAAGTAATAAAATCAGTATAAATCATATACTGATATGTTATTTTAAATATTAAACAAACCTATTTCTCCTTCAATCCATCCTACAAAAAATGAAATCACCGCGCGTGCGTACGTACAGAATACCATCTCCACGTCGTGGTGTAATTTATTTTCCACCACCACCTTATTTGGATGAGTATAATGGTGTAAAGAATAACTATATATGATTATTATAACATGATAATAATTTGAGATATTCTATCATCCACTTCAATTCCATTCAATAATTATGAGAACATGTCACGCTTGTGCGTACGTACGAATTACTGTCTCCACGAAGCGATGAGATTCATTTTATATGTTAACCATTCTAGAATGACTATAATGCATATATAATAAATAATATTAAAATATGTGACATAATAATGATAATAGATTTATGTATATGTTATTTACTTACTTCAATTAAATTTAATAAGGAAACAAAAACTACTTTCTTGTGCACGTACTGTCTACCGTCTCCATGAATGATGTATTTCATTCCATTTATCGACCTATCATATATATTTATATTATGAATATATATTATATATAAATATTTTTTTACATTATGTAATTAAGTAAATCAGGTTATAATTAATAATATCAACATCAGCAAGTCCAAACACATACTATAAATTAAATAATTTTATCAAAAATGTTTCTTTAACATGGAATTGACAAAAGAATGGTTAATATAAAGTCATAAGTGAATCATATATTATATAATAAAATTTATTATCATTTTGGTACAAGTTAATAATATGTTTAAACCCACTATATAGGTGACTCGGACACATACAGAAGAAATTGTATAGAAGGTGAGGGATAATTAATCTAATCTCATTCTTATCTGGGATTTTTTTATAAGTATTTACTAGGGTTATATTTATCATCCATATTCATGTTTTATAAAAAAATCATAAAGGTTTTTATATTATTCCATGTTTGTTTAATTTTAATGTTTGACCCTTTTTCACTTGTACTATGTAGTATGGAATGAATCTTTCTTTGGAAAACCAAACAATGTACTTTTTGACTTTCCGACAAAAGTACAAGGAGAATGTTTTTTTAAATTATACAGCATGAACTTATTTTTACAGTTTAATAACATCTTATTTTAATGAATCTTACTGTACATAATTTCATGATTATTTTTTAAAAAATACATTTCATTTAAATTTACGAGATTTTTTTTGAAAATAAAATGATTTTGAAGATGAAAGGATATTTTCCTCACGAATTAATTTCAGGTGTTTTATCAAATTAATTTCCTATATAAGATGGAATTATTTAGTATGATTATGTTTCAAGTATAATGTCTCTATTATTTACATGGGTTTATTTTTCTTTTAATGAAATGATATACATTTATTTAATATGGATTATGTTATGATGGGATGATGTTTGTGAAACCCATTTTATTCTTTGGGTTATGATGAATGATTTATGTTTATTTTGTGGCACACGTAAGAATGATTTAATTATGAGATGGGTGGGGCCTATATCTCCCTAAAATTAATTGGATAAAAATTTATATCTCATGAGATTGATATGGTTGGAATGGAAAGTAAATCCGGTTTAGTAATATAGGACTGGAACGACAAGTAAACCCGGTTCAGTAATGGACATTGTCCACTATGATGGTTTTTACAGAAATTCCTTGGCTACTATGGAAATAATATCATGTGCTTAATGGTTTTCTACAATTACATATTTTATTCTCATGCTATTTTATCATGATTAATGTTCCTTTATGATCTATGCCTTATGTACTGCCAATATTTATTTCACAACTCAGGATTTTAAAGTTTAATAATTTTGTTCATGTTTTTAAGTTCAAACGTATATGGTTTGTTTTATTTTCCCCATGTTTACCTTTAATGAGCATTTGAGATCACCCTTTTTATGTTTTCATTTCCCTAGGATATAATGAAAGGTTTTAGGTACAAAAATAAAATGGAATGATCTTTATAGGAGATCCTAAAGATCTTTCACCATGATTATAAGATTGTGTTCCATGTTTCCAAAGACACTAAACTATTACCGTCCTTGGATGTCTATTTTTGTTATGTATTAAGTATTCCAAAAAAGAAATGTAATTTCCATGTACGTAAATTTTGGGTCTTTACAATGGTATTTAATATATAATTTCTAGACATTAAATAATTAATTTTTTTTGAGACAATGATGATGAATTAATTACCTTATTAATGAAAGAGTAAAATAAATGATATTATAAACATAAAAATAAATGTAAATAGCTTCTTATGATGACATAAATGAATTTTCTAGGTGAATATTACAAAAAATGGTTGATTAAATATATATTTTTCGATGAAATCATGTTTTAATGACTTTCACAAAAACCAAATACTAAATAGGGTCAAAATTGACATAAATGAATTATTAAAACAAAAACTATTTTATTAAATGATTTTGTATTGCTAAAAATATTTGTTTTAGAAAAAAGATATAAATAATTTTAGATATGTCTTAAATGAACCACATTTGGGTCTCTTGTAATTTTATAGAATTTTGTTAACCATATAATGTAAGAATACAAGAGGACATGGTAAATATTAAACAATTTAACAAAGAGTTAAATCTTAAAGATAAGGTTAATATGGTTCCCTAAACTTGTCTAAACTCATTGGATGAGATTTTTTTTATCTCTACCCACATTATCCTTGAAATAAATCCATTTTTAGGCATTATAAACAACAAATTATTTTATAATAAAATAACATTTCAATGTTTTTTTATTGTGCCCCTCACCTCTCTCATAAAAGGGTACTTCCCCTTCTCTCAAATTCACACATCCAAATCCATTTGAATTGGCCAAACCCTTCTCAAATATCCTCCCAACTACACTCCATTCAACCTAGAGACCTTAATTTGATCAAAATGACAACTTATGTATCCATTTGGATCTAATGAAAAGGAAACACCTGAAGAAGAGGTAATTATTTCACCACCTCTTTCAATGTTCTTTTTTACTTCCACTACCTCTTAATTTTTTGTTTCTATACCAAAATAATAACTCTAGTATCTTCTAAATAATATGATTTTATGATAGATATTGTATATTTATATACATTATTCTATCTAACCTATGAATGAAAAATTCACCATACGTGCGTACTAATGGTTTACTATCTCCACGTTGGGGTGTAGTTTGTTATTCAACACTTCATTCATTGGATGAGTATAATAATGAGTTTGATTGATGTAAATAATAAATATTTAATAGAAATTATTCTTAATATAATATATAACATTCAATTAAATATGATTTTACCATCAATAGAATGATATCATCACTCGTGCGTATGTATGACTTACCGTCACCATGACGTGATGAGATTAATTTCGACGTTATTTATTAAATGATGATTATAAAAATATATATTAATAATTTGTATGTAATATATGGTATAATAATGGTAATAAATATATATATATATATACATATAAATTATTTACTGACTTCCATTCAATACAATATGAAAACAGAAAAAATGTTTATGCGTACATACGATATACCGTCTCCATAAACAGTGTTTTCCATTTAATATATCTATCTACTATACATATTTGTATTATAAATATATATGATATATTAGTAATATTTTATATTAAGTATTGATTTATTTCATGATCTCTGTGATACGATCAAGAATAACAAGATACCACACATACGATAAAGAAAGAAATTTTTTATCGAAATTTTAATTTAACTTAGAGATTATTATTAAAAGGGTAGTATAAAGACATAAATGAATCATGAACGATATCAAAAATATTAATATTCTTATGGAATAATTTAAAAACCTAATATGTTCATTATATAGGTGGTTAAATGTACCCTTGACTATAGGAAACTACAAGGTAAGGGTTAATTCCTCAATCTCATTATTATCCGAGACAATTTATGTGTAACTATTTATTAGGACATATTTATCATTAATGTCCTTGCTTCAAAAAACTGTTATGAAAAGGAATATTTTATGGTTTTTCGGAAGGCTATTTTTTGAAATATCATCATTTTAAATGTTTGAATAATTTATTTTTCTTAATATTTTTAATTAATGTCCATGTTTTTAAAATGATTTTAAGGATTTATTTATATAGAGCTGATTATTTTAAAATGTTAATTCCATTCAAATGTTTCAAAATGGTATTGGATACTTTGATTCAAAAACCTATTTTAAATGACTTCATTTATAAATGTGTTACTTTTAAATGATTTCAAAAAATGAATATTTCTCTCAAAGATTTTTACTGATCATTTTCGACCATGTCAACATCCTTTACTAAATATTATTCTTTATTTAGGTTGATTTATTTTAATACAATATTCGATATTTTATTGAATGCGTTTTGATATGTTTGACTATGGATGTACTTTTTTTATACCATTCATCATTTATGGTAAAAGTATTGATATGTCATATGCTAGTTTTAATATGAATGTTTACGTTATGATTCAAAATTTTCAATGACGAACCCATTGAACTTAGTAAGTGGTGGGTGGGTCCCGCTATATCCCATCGCTTCACCAGTAGGTCTCATGAGGCAAATTTGTTTCTTAGAACAATTACATGAAGAAATGTTAATCTCTAGTCTTGGCATGAGGCTTTGACTATGTGGTAAGGATGTCTGACATTATACACTCCCTTGTTTTGATTTTTTTAAATGTTATTATTCGACTAGTATAATATACATGTGAATGATTATATGGTATTGTTTGATTTATTTTTATCATTTTATTTTCAAGATTATGTTTAATAGAATATTTTTTTATTACACAAATTTTCTTAAATTTTTATAGATTCTGCTAAATTATTTACCCATACTAAGAATCTGAGCTTACCCCTTTCTTATGTTTTATTTTCCTAGGATTCCAAGAAGTGTATTATGATTGATATGCGGGGTTAAGCTAAGAGATTAATAGATTCATAATATTTTTATTTATGATGTGTTCTGTCTTATAATGTGTAATTAAACATTCATGTATGTGATATATTATCCAAGACTGCTAAACTGATCGGTCCTTCAAGACACAATTCCTTGTAATCATGCTAATGGTGTGTAATAATTAACTGGCTCAGGGATTCTGGGGTCAGGCATTATAGTTGGTTTCAGAGGAAGATTATTAATAAACATGGAAACTTGATTTATAAGACATTTGATTAGAGAACATTACCCTAAGATAGACTTTGAATATTAGTATATAAGAACCTCTAAAAAATTTAGTAATGTAAATATTATGTGGGGTTTTCAATAAATACATCCTTATCCAGATACTACAAGTGGATGTGGTTCTAGCACAGATATACCTAGGAGTGAAATCTCCGACATGGTGTTTGGGGCTTGACCCGGGGTATCCTAGTATATGACAAAAGGCCTTACTACGCACCTGGTTTCACACACCAAGGGTATATTCTTAGAATAAATCAAATTTTCATTACAAACCATTATGAAGGATTTATGAGTAAATATATTAGCAAAGAATCCATTTTTATGAGATTATATGTGTGAAAATATTCAAATGCCGGTATTCTTTTATTTTTTCGATTATACATTATGATGCAGTCTAAATTAGTGTATGATCACATTTAGAATTGGCACACATTAGAAGGAATCTGAACTACATCGATAAACATTATCCAATGGGTAAGAAGGATCCAATCATTCATGGTCTTAAGTTAGAATTTAAAAAGGAAAAAACCTCTCCTCTATTCTCATTATATGAATAAATTATATCTTTTTTTAATATGATATGTAAAATATTATCTGAGTCATATGGATTTGAAGGGAAGTCAGTGAAGAAGATGATGGTAGAGAAAAAGACGGATAACTGGAAGAAGAGAAAGAAAGATTTTCCCATATGAGATAACTGTGGAAAGTATCACCATAGTATGTGCATGAAAGGAATGAGAATTTTTTATATGTGTGGAGAAAAAAGACACCAATTTCATGATCAAATGTGTAAGAAAATGGTTTTAAATGAACAATCTTTCATCTGTAAGGAGTTGGGACACTACGTGAATCATTGTACTTATCATCAGAGTATACCACAAATGATGTTATTGGATAATAGTCAATTTATGATATTGAACAGATGAAGATGAATGATTAGTGTTCTTAAATTTTTATTAAATAATTGTGTCATTTGTGTATTGTATTAATGATTTACAAATAATAATAATTATAGAGTATGTAAGAATTTTACTGTAGTACGATTTCATTAAAGAATTGATATTTTATGGTAACAAGTAAAGTGGCACAATTTCAGGTTAAACATTATGGAAAATATATGGTTGGGGGAAATATAACCCTTAATATGTTTATGAAAGTGATATAATGAATTCCGAATAATATATGAATGATTTGGATAAATTATATTCGATATTTTTGACTACCTTGAAAAGAAGTAATAGTTTGTTTTTTCCATTATTTTTGGAGTTTACAAAAATTTTGGATATAATGAGTGTATCTAGTATTATATATTGAATAAGGTATAATTAATTCAATAAATAAAGTTTTATGGTAATTTTGGGTGTTACCATGTTTTAATAGAATACATGATGAAGGTATTCACAAGTTATTATTTGAAAAAACATCTTCATTTTGTTCACCTTCCTTATAAATTTTGGACAATGAGATTGGAAAAAAAGAATTTTAGATGAGTCTAAATATTAGAATGGATTTAATTTGAATTTAAATACTATTAATTATGTTTAAGCAATTACTTAAGATTTTTTTTTGGGATTTTTATAAAAAACCCAGAGGTTAGGAGACAACCTGCCCAATCTGGCATGGACGAGAGATATGAACCCTTAACCAAAGGGAGACAAGGGTACATCAACTTCCACTTGCATGTGTGATGTTTTAGTTTGTATATTGTAGTTTTTTTAAATGGTATGATTGTTGAATTATAAATTATTTTTTTGAAAAACTATATGATTAAGTTTAGTAAAAAAAAATTTGTGTTCTATTGTCTTTTAGAAAGAAAGAATTGTTTCACATGAGCCTCAACCCAGTTGGTTAGGACTCTTAAGTACATCCGTGTGACCTGTTATCAAATCTAGGGGGAGTCACAATTTCTGGTACTATAGCAGTACTATAGCAATAACCGTGCAGTACTATAGCAAGGACCGTTGTGGGAACTGTGCAGTAATGTAGCAGGTACTGTAGGGGATACTGTAGCAAGAACTGTTTGGCATTGTTGTAGCCGGGAATTTTCCCTCGTTTGGGCCTTTAGGCCACTGATTTGGTCCCCGAGTCCCTTAAGACCATCGATCCACCCATGCCTTCAGGCCAGTAAGGCCTTTTGGCCACCTCAAGGCCTTCGGGCCACCATAAGTGAAGATTCAAACATAAAAACATACATGGAACAAACTCTATAGGAAGATGAGAAAGGGGTTTCACCACAACAGTAGCTACACAGATTGAATAAATGAGTGGTTATGGCACCTTCCATTGGGACAAGGCTATGAATACATAGGGTAGCCCATCCAAATAGCCACGTAAATATGGAGAGTTGATTTCCCGATAATGATATTGGATAGGAGCAGTTCTAAGTAGTTTGTATGGGTTGTATGTAATGTTGGAAGCCTATAGGAAATAAATTCCTCAAGGGCTATATACCATGTAATACTTATTCCTATGACACTTTTAAAAGTTCAACCTCACCCCTTGAAAGGTGTATTATCAAAAATATATAAAAAATGAAGGCCTACGAGCCATTTTATGGAATGAAAGATGAGTTTGGGATACAAATTAGTTAATGGATTTAACTCTACATGTATAGTATTTTATTAGATTTCTAATTCTATGAAGAAATTAATTCTTAAACATTAGGGAGAGGATCTCAAAACCAAAATGTGTTATCCTAGTGCCTTATGAATTTTTAACCACTGATATTTTAAATCATCAAGGATTTATCACATTGAGGCCCTCAATTTCCCATTTACTATTCACATGTCTGTGATTGAGGTCCTCAATCACTCCCTATACATATTTACATTTTCCTCCAGTAAGGTGTTTATAATTTCCACAAACTTTCTCTTATTCGAAACCCTAATTTGGTTGTGAATTTTTTATTTCCCTTTCCCCATTATTAAGACTAATTTTTTTACTCTAGTTCTGATGTGGGTTTTCCAAAGATGTAATTTCTTATTTTTGACAACTTATTTTCGAAAAACAATTTTAAATTGAAAAGATGCAATTTATTAAAGGTAGAGAGAATATAACACCCCACGATTTCATAGTACATTATCTCTTTAAAATAATTTAATAGCTTGCGCTACACGCAACAACGAGTTCAAGTGCACCATGAACTATCAAACGAGAAGTTTAAAAAGAGGTTATGAATAGAATAATCCACATTTATAATTTTACATATCTCCTATATAATTTGAACATTTAACTAATATGTTTCAAAAACATAATAATATGGAAAATTTAATTTTTCAGATAAAGTAATTATTTTTTCAAAATGATGGTTTTCCTCCTTTGAATGGTTAAACATTATTAAATCAAATAGTTGGAACTTTTGTATATTAAATTTAATGAATCTTAATTATTCCCTATAATAGGGGCATATAAATTTAATTTGGGTGAATTTTTGGTACTTTTCGGATAACATTCATATATTGATGAATAGTGAAAATTACTAAAATTTTATTGAAGAAGTCATTTTTAATCCAAATAATTTATAGTGGTAAATTACACATTTGAGTGGTTTTAATTTATAATTAGAATATATTATGATCATTTAATATAATTTAGTTTATTATATTTAATTTTACATTAAAATTGGACGTGAACCCATGTCAATCATTTGATAGTTTTTAATTCTTAAAAACCTGCATTCTAGTTTTAACAACGGGAATTAATTATAAATTAATTAATTAAAATTCTATTTTTTTTTGATAAAATAGAAATCATTTTATATTTTGTCATATCAAATTATCTTTGGGTGATTTTTTTTTAATTTTTTGAAAACATTCAATTTTTGATGAATCGTGAAAAATACTACATAGTACCTAAAAAATTACATTTTTATTTAAATATTTATTTTTAATTTATATTTATTTTAATGTAAAAAAATAGATACATAATAACTATTTTATTCCAATTTAATTGATTGGATTCATTTAATAATAAGGTTAGATATATAAATTTTTATAGAACATTTTAACGTTATTTACCCACCTTCTAGGCACATTTTCCAATTCGCATAATACGTAATATTACCACTTATGTGAATTAAATTTCAAAAATATGAGAGACACAATTGAAATCATTATGTGTAATTTGGTTAAATAGGAGGAAAATAAATTTTGGTTAATAGTAACAATTGAATTTTATTTACCATTGTTAAAAGTAAATAGTGTAATTAAGGGATGAAATAATAAGATAATAATATACAATTACCCCAACACATGTCTTAATTCTATTTGATAAGTGTTTTTTGACCCAAATAAACCTTAGGGAAAAAATAATATACTTATTTTTCCATTTGGGCAAGATTAGTACATTTATTATATTTTATTTAAAGAGGAGTTAAAAGTGTTAAATTCAATGTTTAATAACAAATCCATTTTTAATAAATGGCTGAAAATAATATAAAATATTCTATAAATATTAATTAGAAAGATAAATAATATTTACTATATGAAGGTATTTTATTTATAATTTTTAGACATCAAAAAATTAAATTTATTTATGACATAATGATGATGGATTAATTAAAATATAATATGAATGAATAAAATAATTGATATTATAAATATCAAAATAAATTTATATTCAATATTATGATTCCATACTGTAATTTTAAAGTTGAATATGAAATGTTAGGTCTGATTCATTGTATTTTTTTCAAATAAATAAGATTTTTTGGACTTTCACAAAAACCAAATACTAAATAGTGTCAAAATTGACATAAATGAGTTTTTAAAACAAATACTATTTTATTCAATGAAAAAATATTCCTAACGATATAAGGATCATAAAAAGGAATTAAATAATGTTATATATGTCTTTAAAAAAGCAATTTACGTTCTATTGACAATTTATATTATTTTTATTAACTATATAGTGTAAGAATATAAGAAGACATGGTAAAAGTAAAATTGTTATCCCAGAGATAAATATAAAATATAAGGTTAATATGGTAACCTAAACTCATCTAAAACCATTTCGTTGAGATTTTTTCGACCCATAACCCCATTATCCTCGAAATAAATCCATTTGGATACATTAGAAACCGAAATTTATTTTATAATAATATAATATTTTAAACATTTCCAAATATACCCCTTGCCTCTCTTATAAAAGGGTGCTTCCCCTTATCCCAAATTAACATTTTCAAAACCATTTGGCCTGGCCAACCCCTATTTATATATCCTCCCAAATACCCTAAATTCATCCATTTTTGGTTACTTAGATTAGAAAGCCAACCCGTGGAAGCCTTTTGATCAAATCAAAAGGAAGCACCCGATGAAAAGGTAATTATTTCATCACCTCTTTCAAAGTTATTTTCTTTTTTCCACTTCATCATTCATTGTTGTTTTCATACCAAAATAATAAATCCAGTAAATTCTAAATACTATGATGTTATTATATCTATATTACAACAATATTCATTATTCTATCCATCTTTGAATGACCAAGTCACCATACGCGTGTATGCATGGCTTATTGTCTCCATGTTAGGGTGTAGTTTGTTATTAAACACGTCATTATTATGATGTGTATAATAATGATCATAATTGATTTAAATAATAAATATAGCATGGTAATGATTATTTATATATAATATACCATTCAATTAAAAAAATATCACCATTAATAGAATTATATTGTCGCTCGTGCATATGTACGGCTTACCGTCTCCACAAAGTGATGAGATTTGTTTCCACATTCACCATTCCATGATTATTATAAACACATATATTATTTATAAGTATATAATATATGAAATAATAATTCTACTATATATATATTTATTCACTTACTTTTGTTCAATACGATATGAAAATGGAAACCACGTTTATACGTAGGTATGACCAACCGTATCCATAAACAATATTTTCCATTTCATATATCTATCTATTATACATATTAATATTATAAATATATATGGTATATAAATAATTTTTTATATTCTGGGAGTATTTAAATCATGATCTGAGTGATTAGATCAAGAATAACAAGTTAAAACACCTACAATAATGAAAGCGATTATTACCTGAAATGTTAAATTAACACACGAATTATTATAAAATGTGTAGTATAAATACATAAATTAGTCATTTATGATATAAAAAATATTAATATGGTTCTAGTATACTTTAATATCATACTATAGTCATTATACAAGAAGTTAAACGTACCCTCGACTAAAATAATTCACATGGTAAGGGTTAATTCTTCAATCTCATTATTATCTGAGATTGTTTATGTGTACATATTTACTAGGACATATTTATCATCCATGTCAATGTTTTATAAAATAGTTTTCAAAATAAATATTTACGGTTTTTTTGAAGGGACTCTTTAGCAAGATCATCATTTTAAATTTATAATTGATTTATTTTTCTTATTATTTTTAGTTAATGTCCATGTTTTAAAATTATTATAAGTATTTATTTATATGGAAATGATTGTTTAAAAATGTTAATACCATTCAAATGATTACAAGTGGTATGGGGAACATTCATTCAAAAATATATTTTAAATGAATTCTTTTATAAATGTGTGACTTTAAAATTATTTCACAAAAGGGATACTTCTCTCAAAGAGTATTACTGAACATTTTCATCCATGTCTACATCCTTTACTGAATATTATTCTTGATTGGGGTTGATTTATTATAATAAAATATTCCATATTGTATTTAATTTTTTATGTTATGTTTGACTATGTTTGTGATTTTATATACTCACCATCTTTTATGGTTAATGTATTGACATTTAATATGCTAGTATTAAAACAAATGTTTATGTTATGTTTCAATATTTTCATATGAGGAATTCATTGTACTTAGTATGTGTTGGGAAAGGCCTACTATAACCCCTCAATGCATCGGTAAGTCACATGAGAAAAATTATTTTCTTGGAACAAGGACATGAATTTATTTATTTGTAGTATTGGAATGAGGCCTTGACTATGTGGTTATGATATCTGACATTATGCATTCCCCCATTTCTAAATTAGTCATTACATGTGATTATTCGACTAGTAAAATATCCATGTGCATATTTATATTATAATGTTTGACATATTTATTCCATATTATTTTCACGATTATGTTTAAAAGGTTGTTTTTTTATTATACATATTTAAATAAATGTTTATAGATTATGCTAAAACATTTAAGCTTACTGAGCATCTGAGCTCACCCCTTTCTTATGTATTGATTTCCTAGGATTCCAAGAAGTGTATAATGATTGATTTTTGGGGTTAAGATAAGGGAATAATAGTTTTATAAAAATACTATTTATCTTGTGTTGTATGTTATAATGTGTAATGTAACATTTATATCTGTAATCTATTTTCCAAGAATTCTAAACTGATCGGTCCTTCGAGACTTGATTCCTTGTAATCATACCAATGTTATGTAATAATGCACTCATTCCTGGATTTTGCTGTTGGTGAATTACATTTATATATTGTATTTTACAATATAAAATTCTTATTTGAATGTAGAATATAAAAATTTACATTGGTTATATTTATGGAATATTTTTTAGGGGATTATTTTTTGATGAATACTGAAAAATAATGCATTGAATTTTAAAAAATTTCTTTTTGTTAGTATAATTATTATACATTAAATATATTTTTAAAGTCAAAAGAGATAAATGATACCTATATTAATCTAATTTAGGTTATTGTAATAATTTTTATATTGAAATTATATATAAAATCTTGTTGAACCTCGGAACATTACCATTTAATCACCTTCTAGAAACATCTATAGGATCAGTGTTAAATGTAATTTATCCACTTTTGTGACTTGAAATTCAAAAAACGAATATACACAATTTTAATGAGTATTATATTTTGATTCTAATTGGATGAACCTTTTTTTGATATTTTGAATAGTAACTATGTTATATATTATTATACCATGATAAAGGTAAAATGAGGTGATTAATGTATTAATAATGTTGTAAAATAATATAATTACCCTAACAGTTCTCCTTATTTCATGAGATAAGTGGGTGTTGACCAAAATAAAACTTATTCTACAAATATAACCTTTTTATTCCACTTGGGTAAGAATTTGATATTTATTATATATTATTTGCAGAAAAGTTATAAATGTCATTTTCTAATTTTTAATATGTAAATATTTTTAATATAGGTTTATAAAAAATATTAATTCGACTATATTTTTAAATTTGAAAGCTAATAAATTTATCTTCTTAATTTTAATATTTTTATAGAATAAATAAGTTAATTAAAGACTTTCATAATGATCACGTAGTAATTATTGAATTAATGGAAATATATATTAAATGATATTAATATTAATAATAAAATATATTTTTTCATGATTAATGACATACAAGAATTTTATATACAATACAGACAAGGTAAATAAATATTAGTAGGTTTTTTTGATTGTATATTGTTTTTATGATTTTAAGAAACTAAATATTGAATTGTATGAAAATTGACATTAATGATACTTTATAATAAATTAAATTTTATTAAATGTTTTAAAATTCATAAAAATATAAAATTCCAAAAAATTACAATACTACTATTAACTTTATCATCAATGATCCTCTTTGGGAGTTTTTTCATTTTATAGAATCTATATTAACCCTATAGAGTAAAAATATTAAATTGTCACGGTAGGAGTTAAAGGGTTCAACTAAGGGTTAAATCCAAAAGATATGGTTAATATATTGACCTAAACAAGTATAAAAATAATTGGATGAGATTATTTAGACCCATACTAATATTATATTCTAAATAACTATGATTTAAGATATATGCAATAAAAAATCAATTTATATTAATTTAGTATTTTAAAGGATTCAAGGGTGGCCCTCCCATCTCATAACAAACGGAACCTCCTACCTCAATTTTTCAAACCACTTTGATCCCTCTATCATGAAAAACCATTGCTAATTTTTCCTCTAAATATTATTAGTAAATTTTTGAAGGTATTGGTATTTTAAAAATTCTATCCCTATTTTCCCTAATGGAATATCCAAAGGAAGTCCATCGAAGAAGAGGTAATTATTTTACCAAATAATTTAAGTAAATATATTCTTATAATTATAATACATATTTTTTTCATACTAAATAAATAATTCTTGTATCATATATATTATTATATTTTATTATGACCATAGAAAAAAATATTCCTCATTTTATACATCCTATGAAAAACAATATGGTTGTGCATGTGTACATATAACATACCATCTCTATGATGTGGTGACGTTGTTTTCATCAAAAATATTAAGTAATGGGTATAATGATAAATATAATGGATATAAATAATAAATATGACATGATATTTATTCGTTATTATTAATAAACCATCAAAATCTTTACCATTGTACCATTAAGGGAATGATTCAATCGCTCGTGTGTATGTTTGACCTACCATCTCTACAATGAGATGAGATTCATTATCCATGATAACCATTAAACAATGATTAGAAAATGTATTTGATGAGGAAATATTATATTTATGAACATAATATTAATATATATAAGAATAAAATATAACCAGTTCATTAGAGACACAATTTACACGACAAAAAACATATGAAAATGAAGGATTTAACACCCAAAAAATTAAAAATAATAAAATATTATTAGAAAAATGATACAATAAGATCATATATGAATTAATAAATATGTTTATAGTTACTGTATAAACTAATATTTTTTAAATAATCATACAGGAAGTTAATGAACATACTACTAATGAAACGTTCAAGGTAAGGGAATTTTATATCACTTTTAATATCTTTGAGTTAATTTCAATATTCACTTCTCATTTATATTATGTGATGTATATAATAAAAAATGATTTGTTATATCCTGAATTTTAGTTATTTAATGATATTACATTTTTTAATTAATATTATTCTTTCACCAACCTCATGATTCAAATTTTTCTAAAGTAGTATGGGGTTTCTCATTTGAACGTTACTTTAATGAAATAAATACATTATTCTCCACTTATTTTTGTCATGTGGTGTAGATACAGATACCTTGACATGTTATATCATCAAAATCATAATTCTCAAGATATTATAATTTAAATTAATGTTGGGGATTATTTTAGAATTGTTTCATTGTGGAATGTGACAACATGGAATTTGTAAATATTATTTTACTCAAGAAAATTTCAAATAAATTACTTAAATAATTATCATCCATGTAAATGTTTCATAAAACTATTTTTAAAATTATTTCCATATTTATAGTAAAATTATATAAATTCATTTTTAAAATTGGGTGAAATTAATCTTTATTTTATTTTACCAAATGATGTAATGTTTTACATATTCAGCAAAAGCATGAAAATAAATTTTCTTTTTAACTTATGTTGAATGAATGACTATTTATACTTTCATAATTTCACAATTCCTTGATGATTATCTTATAAGATATAAAGGTTTTCATTAATGAATTTGTTTCTTATAATATTTCAAGATATTTTAATATATCATAATATTTTCAAATAAAAAATGTTTTTTTATTCATGATTTTTTAAAAAATATATTTTTTCACAATATTTCTCATCTAATATGACATACATTGGTGATAATAATTAGATTTTTGGAAATGATCAAAACGATCCAATTATATTATTTCTCTAAATGGTTTATGTTTTATGACATTATGTTTATGAAATCTGTTTCTCTTTAATGGATTATACACTTATGAAATATGCTTCTTTTCATGAATAATGATATTCAGAAATAATTACAAAACCAGTCCATTTTTCACAGGTAATGATATGATTACAAGATTATTAATGCCATTTCATTTCATGGTTTACAATATTATAGTTTATGATCTTGTCGTAAATGTATGTATGATTTAGTTACTTGTTGGGTGGGACCAGTATATCCCTCTAATGCATTTAGTAATGATTTATATCTCATGATATTGAAATAACGGGCTCTTTCCCCTAATATTGTATTGAGAGAGATCATTGAATACTATTGTGGTTATATGAGTGAACCATGAAAAACAAGATAGTATTGGGAGATAACCAATACATCCAAGAAGAATTTTCTAGTGATTCCTTGACTACTATAAAAATCATTATTATATGGTTATGTGTCTGCCATATTGTTTTGTTTTATTGATATGTTTTTCTTTCATGGGAAATATTATTTATTTCCTTATGATTCACTTCTTATTAACTACCTAAACTTATTCCATGAAAATGTTAATCATATTTGATATGCATGGTATGATATTTTATTTTCTAAAATATGTTCTCAAATTTATATTATGATGATTATGATTTCTTGTTACCCTTATTTACCCATATTGAGCATAAGTGCTCACCCATTGTTATATTTTCACTCCACCATTCTATGAAGATATTTATTATGTTTGATATTTATAATAATTTTTATTGGTGAGAAGAATGTTGTGGGAGATAATTTAAATCACTTATGTACCGTTGTTTATGTTTCTATGTTCCAAATATAAATAAAAAATTATAGTCTTTCAGTGTTTGTTTGTTTAATGTATTATTTATTCATAAAAATTAATTTGATGTAAATTTATTGAATAAGAGGAATGATATAGTTGGTATCAGATGAATGTTTTATCAATCCTTTGGAATCTAGGATGTGAAAAACAGAGTGAGATCCCTATGTACATGAACAATGATTTTTATAAGGATAATGAAAATTTCCAAGAATGCTTGTAAATGATAGATTGATGTATGTCCCATAATAGATTTCTATTATAGATAATATAAGTGGATGTTTATATGGACCATATATAAATGTGGTTAAGATATTAAAAAATGTGTGTCGATCATGACTTGACATAGCCTAGTATAGATCAATGATCCTTACTTCACACCTGGTTTGACAGTCTGAGATGATATTATTTGAAAATTAAAAAACCCGTTACGTATCATTATAATGGATTTAGATTGAAATTTTCTTATGAATAAACAATGATAAACGTATGGTGTCATATATTAAATAAGGTTTCATAATTTAGACATCTTATAAGTGGGTTTTCACGATTATGTGGTTCCTCAATATGATAAATTTTTCATAATAAATTATTTCTGGTTTTAGTCAATGGATGGAACCAAAAAAAATCTATTAACATGGAATATGATATAAAATTTGTTGATGATATGTCAAATCTGATGACCCCTAGATGGAATGTTAATACAATTATTCTGAATCACCTATCTTAATACCAGATTAACCATGATACCTTAGTGATAATCCTAACTCATAGAATAAGAATATGGTGGACTTTTATAAATGTTCGAATGGTAAGGAACAAAGTGGAATGAAGATTAAATATACTACATGTCATTATGAAGGGAATAAGAACATTAAATAATTCTTGAAATAGAGTGGAATATATTATTTATACGGTAAAAATGGAAATAGAGTGAATACTTGTCAAAGAGTTCAATATCATATCTATGGAGAACATGAGAATTAAATAAATCAATTCCCCAACCAATGAATATAACTCTAATCTGAGGAATGAACTATTCTATTCCAATCATTATAGTGTAAGTAATGAAGAAATTATGTATTTGGTTTTCAGAATTAGGATTTGTGAACTATATAATGATTGTTCAGATAATGTTTTTAATAAGTATTTATTAGAATATATTTAATAGTTATGAAAAACTAGAAATGTGATTTCATGAAATATGATATTTTTATTAAGTTAATGTAACCATTAATTTATTCTTTATTTTGACATAATTATGATAGATAAATATTTTTTTGGATATGAATAAGTAAATTTTATGGTATTGATTACCTCAGAACTGATAATGGAATATTGGAAAAAGCATTCTATGTTATCATAGATGATGTTTAAAACAAATTGGATCTATGGAATATATCTAGTAATCCTTGGAATAAGGAAGAATTTATATTTTACAAAATAAATTATGACAAATCTGGTTATTTCCACGATTCAAGACAATATACGATGAGGGTATTCACATGTTTGGAATGTGAAAACAAATAAGTACACCATGATATATGAGGGATCAGTGTTAATATGATTTCTTCAATTTCATTCTAAATCGTTGTATTTTCATCTTTTAGATGGATTATAATGTTAAAAATTTATAGAAAGATTATGTTTCACTTCAGATGATGTTTGTATGATTAAAGTATTATCTCACCACGTGTGGAATTATGAATATTTGATAACTTATTCTAAAAACATTGTGTTGATGATAAGTAATTAAATATGGGATTTCATATCATAGATCCCATGATATATTAGTGGTTAAATAAATAACAATTCACCTTTTTGGTTTAGATAATGATATGAATTAGATCAAGAAACAACAAAGGGTATGTTTATTTGGAAATCATATAAGAATATCATTTGACGAAAATTATTTTAAATTTGGAAAAGTTATCCTAAAACCTAAAATGTTATCATTAGGCTTTCATTTTTGAGGAATCATTTTTTCCTTAGGTCGTCACAAATTTGTGGCTTTGTGATCATTAGCTCTCTGCATCACTTGTTCTATATCAATCCCCACCAAAACAAGATGGTTATATTTCTCCTCCACGTCCAATTTTTATCTTCCCACTTACATTCTCTTATGTCGAAATATAGTTATGAGTTACTTTTGGTAAATTTTACAGTTCCAAATTTCTATTTTAATGAATGTTTTAGTATGTTTTTTTATAATTTGTGTATCTAGGAAAGTAAATTTCAATTATTAAAACATTTATATCTCAGAATAATTTCGAGGGAGAAACCATTTTTAGGAGGTTTAATATCACACGCTAAGATTTAGTGAAATATTTTTTTTCGAATTAATATAAAATTATTCATATATTAGTTTTCACATATTATTAAATATATCTTTTGTTATATAAAAACAATATGTCCTGTTTGTGTTATGTGAAACGACAAGTCGCGATTTTCCTACAAACATAAAATTGATTAGGTTATGGTGTATCCAACACTATTATTATCTTGTTTTTCACACTACACAAGTTTCTTTGGATATCTTGCCTTTTACACAATATCATTTTTTATAGAAAAATAGCATACTGATTGATTAAATATGAAATATTTTTATTTTTATTCTCCCAATGTCTTTTTGTCATGATAAATAAAATAAAATACTATTATTGAATGATATTAATGTAATTTATATGTTTTAAATTAAATATACATTTTTGTAAATTTTACATTAGTTTATATATGCATAAGATATAAACCAAAACGATTTTATATAGAAAAACCATTATTTTTTAAAAAGTCAATTTTACCATATTTTCACAGCGAACGCATTTCAAATAAATTGTTTTAAACTTTTATATATTATATTTTAAAAAAAAATAGATTATTATTTTAAATGATAATATATAAATTATTTTTTTGGTTAATTTTGATATTTTTGTGATATGTTTTATTTTTTGACGAATAGTGAAAAACACTTCATTATTATTAAAAATAATTTTTGGTTTAAATATTTATTATAATTAATTTTTTTAAAATTAAAAATAGATAAAAAATAAACATTTTAATCCAATACAGGTTATTAGAATCTTTATTATATTGATGTTATATATAAAAACATATTGGTCTTTTGAATGATTCTTTTACCTAACATCTTACCATATGTGTGGGATTAGTGTTAAACATAATTTATCCACATTTATTAATTAAATTGGGAAAAATAGATATACTTAATTTTTATTAGTATGATATTTAATGATTAGTAGGATCATATTAATTTTTTATAATAATAATAATAACTTTTGAAATTTTTCATTTTCCACAGTTAATGGTAAATCAGTTAATTAATGGTGAAAATAATTTTATAATATATTTTAAATGCCTTATAAATTTTCATAATTTAGTTTAATAAGTGTCTTTCGACCAAAAAATTGATAGTATGAAATTTTATCTTTTTTAATCCACATAGGTAATAATATGACATTTAATATATTTTATTTAAATATGCAATAAAAATGTCATACTCATATTTTTGATAATTAAATAATTTTAACCTAGGGTAATACAAGAGATTATTTCAACTATAATAAGTTAAAATCTAATAAATGTAAATTCATCATGATATTTTTTTTTAAAAAATTTATCAATACAATAATTAAATGAATATATTTTATAATGATTATGGAGTAATTGTTTAGTAAATGAAAATATCTAAAAAATTATTTTAAATATATTAAAATAAATTTAATTTGAAAAATTAATGAAATCCATTAATTATATATATAAATTATACATTTTATTGATATATTAGATGTTATGGTTCGAAGTTATAATGTATCACGATTTTATAATTTTTTAATAGTATCAAAATTGATATAAATGATACATTGAAATAAATGACATTTTATTTAATGATAACAAATTAAAAAAAATTAAAATTTACCCAAATGGCTAAAATAATGTTAAATATTTCATCAATGATCCATTTGAAATTCATTTGTAATTATATAATAACTATATCAACCCAAAAGAGTAAAAAATACATGTTGTCATAGCGAGAGATAAAAGTTTTAACTAAGGTTTAAAGACAAACAACAATGTTCATATTGTGACCTAAAAATGTATGAAAATCTATATTAGAGATTACTTATACCCATTATTATCCTATATTTTATATAAATGACATTGGTTCTTTAGTAAATTGAAAATCAATTTACATAAATTCAATATTTTAATGGATTTATAGTCTTCCCCTCTACTATCTTATAAAATGGCACATCATCTATAACATAATCACTCAACATTGTGCATTATATCTTGAACAAAACCAAAAAATTTACCCTCTCAAAATTCTTAGTTATCTCTTAGATGTCTTAGTGTTCTAAAAATACCTACCATCGTGTCCCTAAGAGGATATGCAAGGAAGTCCATTAAAAAAGAGGTAATGGGTTTACCAATTCATTTATGTTCACTTCATCATCTACATCATCTTCATATGATGTATCCTTAAAAATTTAACGATTATAGAACCATATATATGGTAATATTTTAATATTACTACTTGACTACCATATTCCTCATTTTATCCACCTTTGACAAAAATATTACCACACATGTGTACGTACATCTTACCATCTCTACAATATAGTGTAATGTTTTATTCATCAAAACATTATTTGGAGAGAGAAAATGATGAATATAAGAGATATAAATAACAAATATTACATGATATTTATTGTTTATTATTAATATACCTTCCAATTATTTATCATTGTACCATTAAGGGAATGATACGGTCGTAATTGCATTCGTATGGCCAACCATCTCTATGATGTAAGGGAATTTATTATCCAGGTTAACCAATAAATAATCACTAAAAATTTTAATACTATGATTTAATAAAATAATTACATATTTAAACATCATATTTTATATGAATAAAATATATATTGTTCGTAAAAATCACGACTTACATTGAAAAAGAAACATATTTAAATGAAACAACTAAAACACAAAATAACAGAAATAATGATATATTATTAACAAAATGACATAATAGAATAACATATGATATAATATGTATTTATAATGTTTCAGAATAAATTAATTACATGTTTTAAACAACTATAAATTAGGTTAAATCACATTCTACTAAATAAAAGTGCAATGTAATAGAATTCCATCTCACTATTTATATTCGTTAGATAATTTCTATATTCAGCACTAGTTTATCTTATGTTTTGTATATACAGATGTATGACATGTTATATCATTAATTTCATTTAATTAATTATATTATATGATTTAATTTATTTCATTCAATCATGGGACTCATGATTTAAATGTTACTGAAGTATTAATAGGTTTTTCTTCACACTTTTACTTCTGTGATATATATGTCATATTCACCACATATTTTTGATGAGTGGTGTATATATGACTACATTATCATGTTATATGATAACTAATTTTATTCTTATGGAATTATAAGTTAAATTAATATTAGGTATTATAGTTTAAATGTTTCAATGTCTTATGAGAAATTTTTTTATTTTTAAATATTATTTTCCAAAAAATCATTTAATGAAATAAATCAAATTAATACCATCCATGGACTTGTTGAATAAAACTATTTTCCAAAATATTTTTAACATTATTTTAAAATTATTTAATTTCATTTTTACCCATGCGTGGAAGGAATGATTTTTTCTAGAATGAGGATATTTATCTTTTCTAGAAAAATAATGAGAAGAATGTTTATTTTTCACATTTACATCATGAAATAATTTTTTAAATTTCATGACTACATATTGACTTGAGGCTTTGTTTATATGATTTTTTGGTTATTTATAATGAAATTATTTTCTTTTAATATTGAGCGGAGTTTTAATAAATAATTTTTTTAATGAAAATGCATGTTTTATTAAAGAAGTGAATTTACAAAAGAATTACTAATTTTTTTCTTTCTACAATGATGTCAATTGGTATTATAGATAATTTTTTTAGAAATGATACAAAGGATTCAATCATATTAATTCTCTAAATTTTTTAATATTTATGAAATGATTATTGATAAATCTATTTCTCATTCATGGTTTATATGGTTATAAAAACCACTTCTTTTCATATGATATGCTTTGATGAAATAACAATGAAACATGTTTTTTCCACATGTTTTGATATGATTAAATTATTTTTATACTGGTTTCAGTACATGTGTTAGGATATGATTTTTTATGAATGTGTGGATTATGTATGTCTGATTTCATTATGATATAGTTGGGAATCATATGTCCCTCTAAATCATTTGGTAAATATTTATATCTCACAAGATAATAATAAAGGACTTTGTCCACTAAGATGGTCATGGTTGTGAACCTTGAATACTAATATGGTCGTTAGAGTGATCCATGACTTCTAATATGGTAGGTGGAGTTAACCCAGACTTCCAAGATTGACTTGGAAGAGAAGTTATGACTACTATAGAAATAATTATTTTATTCTTTTTTGTCTGCCATAGTTCTATGTTTTATTCCTATTTTATTCATCCAAGAAACCTGTTATTTATTTCCTTATGATTAATTTCAAATATAAAACTAATCCTTATGACATGTTTCCTATTTATTATTTTTGACATGCATGTTATGATATTCTATATTCAGTATCATGTTATCCTCCCCTAATGTGCATGATTATGTTTACATGTCTCCCATATTTACCCATATTAAGCAAACAAGTAAACCCCATTTTTTGTATCCTTTCCCCCGTGTTATGAAGATATTTTTTATTTTTTTATTTTAATACAATAGGGTGATAGTATAGAATAAAAAAGTGGAGGATAATTTAGACCACTAATACACCATTGTTTATGCTTCCATGTTTCTAAAGGAACTAGACTAACACAGTGTTTGATATTTTTTTTTGTAATTTATTAACTATTCCACAACAGTAGTGTAATGTTAATGTATCAAAGGAGAGTGTCTCTATATCAGTAAAAAATGTAAAAGTGTATAAAATTGAAGATGCTAACATAAAACTCTTGAATAATATACTTTTTTATGTGGAAAATGATCTAATAGAACAAAACTTTTCAATTATAATGAATTGCTGGTAATTATATACAATGTGAAACAAAAAAATGGTTGTAAAAGGAAGAGAAATTAAACAAAATAAAATATCCATTTTATTACCAAAAAATATTAATACACTTCATTTATTGGAGATAAATTCAACATAAACTAATACACATCATGAAAAAATTACCCTCATATATACAATTTATATAATAAAATCCATGTAGAAATGGAACACCAATATATTAAATAAACCATTTATCACAATGTTGAATGAGATGTATACGGGAAATGAATTAAAGGAATATTTAAATAACCTTACTAATTCTTAAAGTTATAAAAAATAGAATGGAAGAAGGATTTGTTATTGGAAAATAATTTCGTGGAACAATCGAGTTCCATGAGTGATGATAAAACCTCACCTCGGAAAACAGAATAGAGGAGAATGGTAATTCCAAAGAAATAGTATAATTTTTAATGTGATGGGAAAATATCTAAAAGAGTTCATAAAAGTGTTTATGAAAACTAGATTTTATGCAATAGCTGAAAAAAGAAACAAGATATAATTTTTTGGGATTCATTTTCAAATATTTATCTTCTAAAATGAAGCACTTTTTTACATTACCTATCATGAATCTGGTAGAATTATAAATAAAAATGTTTTTACACACAATAAAAAAGATATATTAATTATTATAATAACCCTGATCATAAATTTTTTTAACCATTTGAAATTCAATGGTATCTTCAACATGAATAAATAATGTAATCCATCCTATGATAATGGAATAATCTATCCCTCTCAAGAATAAATCACAAGGTCTGATTGAAGAAGATCTCCATTATTAATGGTGGTATGTATAGCTAGAAAACATGTTTTAATATTTTTGGGGAAATGGTTATCCTCAAAAAATATTCCACTTAGAACTAAAATATTATCAATTATATTATCTCACATTAAAGGATATTAATAATTATGGAAAAATATCTTAGGAGAAAC
This sequence comes from Viscum album, assembly GCA_963277665.1. Lineage (NCBI taxonomy): Eukaryota > Viridiplantae > Streptophyta > Magnoliopsida > Santalales > Viscaceae > Viscum > Viscum album. Next base: position 629,213,317 of record OY728138.1, on the reverse strand, counting down.
TATAAATAGGGAAAAAATGGAAGAATATGTCAAGAAAAATGCACAAATAAGGATGAACATTGAAGTGTAATTCATGGATACCATGAATAATTATTATTTAGTGTTCCAAAAATAATAACTATAAAAAAACATAAATACTAGTTTAGGTGTTATTTTATAGATAAAACATATTGAAGAAATAAGTGGTGGAAACTCATCAAAAGTGATTTATTAAAAATATGGAATCTGTCTCAAATAAAATTAAAATATGACTAAATAAACTCAATAAACCATATTACAGGATATGATTTGTGTAAGAGTATTTACTCCATAGAGAGAAACAAACAATTAGTTGAAGAATCTTATAATGGTCAAATATTTGTATTGAAATTATATAGTTGTGATTAAAATAATGTTTTACATAATTTTTAAAAAAAACTGTGAATATAAAGGAATTGTTCATAATGGACAACTTTATTCCTCAATATAACGAAGGTGGATCTTACCAAACTCCCCTTGTACATTATTTTTACTAATTTTTTTAAGAGGTGTAAATTTTTAGATGGATACACAATCTATTTGATAAATGCTCTTGAAAGATATCATGTGGTTAGTTGATGTTATATTAGAATATTCTTGAGATGATTTTCAAAGTGGTTGTCCCCTGAAATTAACATTCCCTCAAAAAACCCACTTCGGTGTTACTTGGTGCTAATAAATTGAAAATATGGAATATAAAAATCTCTCATAAAATTACATTTAGATGATTAATGTGGAATAGTATATAAATAGAAGAGGTGAAAATTCCTAATATGATGTCACCATTTGAACTAAATCTAATTTTAGGATAAATGTAGCATCAATACATGAAATTAGTAGGAATAGATAATTGTATTATAGTTGAATGATTAGAATCCAAAATAGGAAGATTTTTTAACTTCTTGTTTATTATTATTTATATGTTGATAAGTCAGCATTAGAAATCTAATTATTACATGAATTATAGTCACTATAGAGAACCCCCAACACCTAATGTGGATGTTTGGGTTCTGCGGTCACACATGTCCCCAAAAGTCTCCTAAGATCCCTGTTTCTAGGTATTTAGGACTTAAGACCCATATCATGATCAAATAAGGTATGAAATCAATTTAATATGGTAATAAATATCAATATCAATGAATTAAAATGAGATTTAAGAATCCACCAACTCGAATACATGATGGATGTTTCTACCAACACCCCGTTAACATGATATGGACTTCGTTGGGTTATATATCATTGAATTACTTCATTCATCAAGGTGAACTCTTACTTAATAGGATCGACCCCCTCATCTTAAAAATCCTCATTATGGGGTGGGGGTGCATTCATGTCTTATAATCCATGAATGTCAATACCCCTTTCAACATGTGTGATATGACATGTAGACATCATGTTCGACCTTAGTGGTTACATGGGAGGTTAACAGCAAAGTATAAGGAATGTGAGACCCTCTTTTTTTATCACTTCATTCAGGTTTATAAAAAGTATTGTTAAAAAAACTCCCCCTCCCATTTCACTACATAATCGATAAAATCAGCCCACTAAATGTGATTCTAGATATAGGTCTCTTTCTTGAAACAAAAAAAATATATTTGTTAAAATTTTACATCAAATTTCATTGTTTTATCATTTACCATGGCTAATTTCCAAATATAAGGATTAAAATACTCCTTTATTAATTCGATAAACAAATGAAGGGGGTGGGGGTTCTTCATGAATTATAATCCAGGCCTTCCTCCACCATTCCCAATATGGGGTATGGGTTTCAAATAACCTAATGGTATCTCTCCTCATGAATGTTCCCTACAACATGGATCCTATTATGTGATTACCTTTTTAGGATTACCTTGGTATAGAACATAACTAATTGTGGAGAAAAAAAATTTATAATTATATCCAATTTTTTATATTTTTAGCATCACCAAATTATAGTGAGAAAATGTTCATCCATGACTTGATCAATTAGTAATTAATAAATATTATATCACAACCACATTATAAAATAAAAATGAATATTAAATTAGAGGGAATATATGAGGCACCAGGATATCATATCTATCACGAACGAAGATGTGTCATCATCTAAATTTGCACCAGACCTGCTTCATTGCAAGGCCAATTGGGTGTTCCCAATTCCCAGGGGGTTGTACAAGTTCTCAAGTCTAAACATTATAAAGAAACAAAAATTAAAAACCCTACTGAAATTCCCATAACATTCTCCATATTTGAGGTACAAATTTACTATGAAACACAAAAAAAGGATACATTCAATAGGGACCAAAAACCCCACCCCCAAAACCACTACAAGGAAAGGGATGAATCTCCCTTAGGCCATCTCCCCAACACCACCCATGAAAGAACAATAACAACCCAAAACACCATCGCCATAATCATTACCATTACCATAATGAAACATAAACATGTCTACTTACACCCAAGAGTGTAATCTAGGTGTGATCCATTTCCAAATATCATACACCCATAAATATTCCATGCTCAAAACATTAAAAGAAAAAATAATTCAGGTTTTATAAGTGGAAAAAATTCTAGGACAATTTTAATGGAAACACGTTTAATGAAAAACCTCTTAAAAAGAACTAAAAGTAAATAAAGTCACCAATTATTTTGAAGTATCCAATATGCCTTACCATATACCTATAGTAAGGGAAACATATCAAGTGAGTATTTACCCCTATATATTCCATATACACAATAGATAGTAATGGTTATAACAACACTTTTATTTGTATTACATTAATTAATGGATTACTTAAATAAAATTACACTTAATTCAACTCAAAATATCAATAATTCAAAAGTACATGGGAAATAGGTACATTAGATATCAAATTGAAACATGAAATACAATATCTATATTGAAAACTACCTTTACATGACAACAACATTATTTTTTTATATAAAATTGAATGGGGTAACTTGAGGATATACATAATAAATGGGTGAGCTATAAAGTCCAGTAAGTTCATAATCGTTGAATAACATGAGGATGGAAATACATGTTAAAAAAATAGGCATGTAAGTGTATCATAAATGAAATTTGAACATAAAGGCATGATAAAGCATGATAATCATAACATGGTAATGTTGAAACAACTTAAAACATTACATAATAGGTCATGTCTAAACACCCAATACATCATAGTGTAAAAAATACCATAAAGGAATCATGAAAACCCTTGTACCATCATGATTCATCAAGATACTAATGATTAACAAATGCATTGAGGTACTAAATATTTTCAGACACACCAGTCACATTCTTTTCATTCTTATGCTTAAATGTGACACATTGATTATAAAACATTGAATCATTCATCGTTATAATTTATTCCATGATCATGGGGTGTGTAAGAAATACATTAAAAAAATAAATAAAAAGGTATATGTGTATAAAATTGAACACCCATGATAGGGATTTGGTATGGTATTCATTACACAATTGTTTTGGAATTGAGATTTATAGTGCAATTTCTACAACCTATCGGCATGAAATAAAATATTCAAAAAAAGGTTTGATGAGATAGACATAGTAATCTAATAATATATGCATGAAATGAAAAGTAAAAGGGTAATAGTAATATATGTTCCAACATATAAAATTTGTAAATAGAATGCATAACATAATAAAGAAACATGAAGAGAGAGGAGAAACAGAAAAACTATTATGAAATCTCGGCATGGTAATGGGTGTACGTGGGAGGGATTAATGAGATATAAAGGGGACTCTCGTCATTAAAAAATAATAATATATTCATTTGGGATGCTATAAAACATATCCCATATTTTTTAATTTAAAATAAAATGGTGTAACAATATAAGGAATCTTGGAAAAAAATGAGAATAGATAGAATCCTTAAATAAGTGTGTGACTTCATAAGATTGAAGAGAGGATTCTTGAGGGCCTATGAAACCTTATGAGGATTCTAGATATTAGAGGATATAGTTATGATAGGCACTAATTACTTTTAGTAATGAAATGTGGGAGATTATTTAGGTTAATATAGGGAATGAGGGGCGAATTCATTAAAATTTATCAAACTAAGGTTTTGGAGTCTATATAATTAAATATTCAAAACTAAAAACCATACATCAGTTTTTTATCATTTATTTCCAATATAGGAGGTGAGTAAATTATTTTATATGTTTTTGGAATGATGATATTAAAATATTATCCATTATTATGTAGTAGTGAGTCACATTATTTTATATATTAACCTAAAATAATAAAATATAATATACATTTTAGAGTTTTCTCTATGGATTTAAAAAATGTGGAAAAAATATCAATTCATATTATTTTAATTGAAAAACAAATATTGGGCCAATAATCCCATTAATAGTGTATGATACCTCACAATCAGGCCATTATAATTTCATGAAAAACAATTTATATTTATATGGTATTTAAATTTTACCAAAAAATTCAATAGTATTAATAAAATAAAAAATCACCAGTTGATAATTTTAACGTCTTGATTCCAAAAATAATATTCAGTTTTTGAATATTATTTTCTAAATATTCAAGTCTTCACTTTATAAAGAAAAATCAACATTTATTAAAAATTGACGGGTTTTGATAGAAAGCGTTTTTAACCAATAATAAAAAGTACATTATGCCAAAAAAAAATATTAACATTTATATTTTAAAATTTTAATTTAATAATAATATTTCATCAACATTTTATTTATTAATTCCCCACAAGATTTTTCATAATTAAATTTGAATATTAACGGAAAACACTATTTGTTCATTGAAAAAAACAATAAAATGAATGTATATCATTACTTTATACAAAAATAATGTACATAATCATAATGATACAGTCCTAATATATAACCCTTTATTACACTAGAATATTCCCAAAGAGTACAGTATGTGATGGAAGGGGGGATTTTGTGAGACTGATAGGTGGAAACGGTTAGGACCATGATACCGATGAGCTTGAGCTTATACCATATACTATTTCACTCAGGCTTATGTTGTTTTATTTCAACATGGGATTGGTTTAGGGAAATTCAAAGAAATGAAATCTCCCTCATAATATTGAAAAATGGGCATCATAGAGATCGATCGTGGAGGTTGGGTTGGTCTCCACCTTTGTCTATATTGTAAGGATTTGTTAAACCATTATATAGAAACTAGTCATGTGATCATTGATAAATAGTTATATTATAAATAGTAGTGATACAAAATATTCATTTTAATAAAATTTTATATAATAGAACAAATTTAGTGAATGAGGTTTCTATATCCATTTTACAAAATAATAAATTTAGTTAAATGATATGGGAAATTTCATTAATAATATTTTTACTCATTTTTATATACCAACATACGAAAATTATCCCAAAAATGTTTTCATTTTCCACATTAAAATAGATGAGGGTAACTTTGTTCCATGACCTCCTCTAGTTCACACATTGCTTCTTAAAACATGTGTTTACTACACAACACTTTGAATTTGGGTATTAACTTATTCTTTAGAACATTGACTCCATGATCTAAGATCTTCACTATATTCAACTCATTATGGAGGTCATTCTCCAAAGATATCACTTTTAGAATGAGTAGATTAGAGGGTTGTTGAATTTTCATTATCTGTAGGGATATATGGAGTAAATCATGTACCTATGATAGGTTAGTTGGGAGTGTTATTCGGCAGTCCACTTCTCTGATACGATCAAAGATCTCAAAATTGTTGATGGGCCTTATACTAATAATTACATTCTTCTCAATATCTTTACTCTCTTCCATAGAGATATTCATAGGAATATGATGTCCCCATCATCAAACTCTAGGTCTTCATGATTATTTTCAACGTAGATATTATATCGACTCTGAGCCACCTTGAGGTGATTTTGAATGTTCTTAACCTTATCCACTAATTACTCAATCATTTCAGGACCTAACAATTATGGTCTCCAACATCATCTTAGCAAGAAGGTGCTCAGATCCTCTTCTCATAGAGTGATTCATAGGGAGACAATTGGATTCTTGAGAAGAAAGTATTGTTCTAAGAGAACTCAACTAGTGGAAGAAGTCGATCTCATTTTCCATTGAGGTCCATTTAGAATGCCATAATCATATCCTCAAGTGTCTAGATAGTCCACTCATATTGGCCATTATTTTGAGGTTGATAAGTCATGCTGATGTTTGACATAGTATTCTGAGCATGTTGAAGACTCATTTTGAAAATAAAGGTGATTCTTGGATCTTGATCACATACAATCGATAACGGTACACCATGCACCCTCACCACTTCTCTGATGTATATCTTTGAAACTTGATCCTATGAAAAATCTTGTCGATTCATAATAAAATATGTTGTCATTATAAGGTGATCCACCAATGCCTATATTTTATTGTATCCTCTAGATTTATTCAGAAGCCCAGTGATAAAGCCCATGACAATGTTTTCCTATTTCCATAGAGATATGTGTAATGGTTGCATCATCACTGCATAATTTTCCTTTCCTCCTTCAATTCCTTGCATACGAGACATCATTATGTATATTCTTCTATATCCTTGTCCTTATTTTCCAACCAATTTCATTCACAGAGATCTCAATCCATCTTTTTGATTTTATGGTGGATAAGGAAGGTTGATCTATGTGCATCATCCAACATATCCTTATTTAACTCCGGAATTTATTGTATACATAATCCGGATCCAAATCATACGACAGCGTATTCATTAACATTTTACACCTAGGATTTCCATTTTATAATAGTTTCCACATTCAATTGAATTCCCACATCATCTTTTTCATCATCATTTAACCTCTCCAAAAGAGGCGATTGAGAAATAATATATAAATGGACTGATGATGTTCCTGACTTTATGATTCCCATGTCCATCCAGTTTGAGTCTATGAATATTGGATCCTTTCTAATTATGATCAATGAAAGCATTGGGGGATCCTTTCTACATATATCTTCTTCAAAATTAATCTCTTTCCCTAGATGTTAGTGAATTGATCAGTTATAGTCTTTGATCATCTCTGAACATATTTGTTGGTGAATATTCAACTCTTTCCATATGAATATATACTTGATGCTTATGTGATCCATATATATTTAAAAATTCTCCCCAAATAATTTTTTATAGAAATTATAAAAAACAAGATCACTACAGCAAACTCCAGATCATGTTTTTCATAGTTATCATCCTGAAATTTCAACTTCCTTGAAGCATAGGAAATGAATGTTCTATTTTTCATCATCACACTACCCATGCCCTTATTCAAACCATCCCTAAATACCACGACATTTTCCCCACTTGTGGGTAGTGTGATCACGATTCCTATGATAAGCCTCTTTTCAAACTATTTGAATCTCTCTTTTCAATCATCATTGTGAGAAAAATTGACTCTATTTTGGGTTAGCCTGGTTATAAGGATTGGTAATTGTGATAAATTTCTCACAAATTCACTATAATACCCAGCTAATCTAAGGAAACAATAGATATCTATCACAGATGCTTGCTGCAACCATCCTTCATTTTCCTCATTCATTGACGGGTCTACATATATACCATTTATTGTGATGATACACCCCAAGAAAGGGACATCCATCAACATGAACACAAATTTTCTTTACTTGGCATAAACTTGATCCTTTTGTAATGTTTTTATAATAGTACATAAGTGATCCTCATGCTTCATATTATTTTAAATTTTAATAAAATATAATCAATAAATACAATGATAAAATTTTCTAGGAAATATCTAAAAACACTATTTATCATGTTCATTAAGATTGATGGAGCATTAGTGAGTTTTAATGTAATCACTATGAACACATAATCCCCTTAACTTTTATAAAAATCAATCATGGGCATATCCTCCTTCTTCGCCATAATTTTCTAATATCCCAACCACTGATCTACCTCAAGGAAGTATTTTTCTCCACGTATTTGATCAAAAAATTCATCAATTATAAGAAAAGATACTTATTGTTTATCATTATTTTTTTGTGCTCATGATAATCAATGCCAAGGTGTATTGACCCATCATTCTTATTGATAAAGAGGGCTAGGGAACTCCATGGTAATTCACTAAGGAGTATAAACCATTTATCTATATTCTCCAATAATTGTTTTTTATGAATATCAATTTCCACAACACCCATTCTACCTGGAGTCGTGGATATTGGAAAGGACCTATGTATAATATCATTCAATAATTGAACATCTCTTATAGGAGGAAGACCAAAAAATTCCATAGGAAAGACATCAGTTAATTCCATCACAATTTTCATGTTTCAATGATAGATCCTTCCATAGACATGATCATTTTAGAATGATTTGAATGATCATATGGTAGTAATATCCAAGATTGGAATGATGCTGCTAAATAGAATTATTCCTCCTCATTTCCCTTGGATAGAATCGGGGGTTTATTTTTCAAATCCAGAGTGATTTTCCTCACATGAAAATTTATATTTTATCGACTTAGGGAATGAAAATCCATTCCAAAAATTTCATCAAATTCCACCAAGTGAAGTATGATCAGGATAACTTGGAAGTTCAACCCACATGTTGCAATAGGGGATGTTTTAAAAATATCAGATACTATAATTTCCCAATTATCCAATTTTATCAACATCTCATCATACATGATTTTTGGGAGTGTGTGTATTATTCTACTAAACATTTTGGATATAAAATAATTTATTGACGAAAATAAAAAATTATCATGGAATTTATTTAATTAATTACTAGAGTACATGCCACAACATCATTATTAGTATTCCCTTCAGCATTTTTTAATAAAGAAAACTTTATCTTACTACATTGGAGGTTTTTGGTTTCCTTTAAATACCCTTATCTTAATGCATTGGTTTGAGAAATTGTATAGTTCCTTAGAGTTGTATCAATGAACAATGCAATGAGGGTATTCTAGATAACTCCTCCCCAATTTTTTAATATTGGGGTTTTAATGTCGTCAATCATTGGCTAGGTGACCTACCTCCCCATACCTAAATCATTTCATCACCCCCTCAAGAAATTTCTATGGTGCATCATTCCTACCCTCTGGAAAGTAGGATGTTGAAATATCTTGGCACCATCAGATCACTCTATTAGACTTACAGAATTGGGCACCACCTTCTGCTTCTTATCCCCGTGATACCCCTGATAATTTCTTATCCCAATTTTTTACTCTTTACGGAAATTGAACAATTTTCTCCTACCTATTGAGGTCATGGATTTATAGGGAATTATGTAGGATATGTCTTATCCCACTAAATAAGAATTTATCCTTGAATTTAGGGGTAATGAGAAATCGAGATTCATATAACTCAATCATTCTAATGTTTTTCTAATATGCTTCAATAGATTCGTATCCTTTTTTATTGAGGTCAAAGAAGTCCTTTTTCATATTAGGTCAGAGTGTGCATGGAACATATTTATCAATTTTTTTTTAAATCATTCCATCCCATAACCTCGATATCTTTCTCAGGCTTCATATTTCATTATCATTTTCCACCATTGGTTAGCTTTACCCTCCATACAACATGTATCCAGAAGAAAATTATCTTCTTCAGAGTATTGAATGATGTGGAAGATATTCTCAATGGAGTTAGTCCATTATTGAGAAATCTATAGATCAGAGTATTGATTAGTTGTATGAGGCATTTTTCTCATAAATCTCTCAGTTGAAACTTGTTCATTCATAAGGGGTTTGGAATTTACTCTTAATCCATCTTTCAATTAAAAACATTAGTTAACTGGGAGATTATCGTGACAATGATTTTGATTCCCGCTCCTATTATATTGTACTTCTCATTAGGCTAGCCATTACATTGATCATTGCAATAAATTTTGGACCGATTCCTCCCATTACCATACATTGTCTAAAATAAAACTAAAATTACGGGTAATTATTTTAAACTATTAAACACATAATGGGGAATAAAATGAAATTAAAGAGATAACTTATAAAATAAATTTATTTCGTTAAATTATGAATTTCTAGGCTTCAATGATATGTATCTATGATCTATTTCCAAACATATATTCTAATGTCAGTTTTGTTGTTATCGTAATAATTGTCCAAACTGAACTTATGAATTAATAATGAGTATCCCATAGGGGAGTACGACCATGTGTAAAGAAAGGCACATTGTCGTGAACCAGTTACTGTTTGAGTCTAGCTGAAATTGGTGTCTTCGAGTTTAACCCATAAACACATCCAGTCTAGATCCACATAAACTTGTTCATATCTAGAAAAATATGTATTTGCTAGAAAAACCCTTACTCAGTACTCACCAAGATTTAGCAGTGTTTTTCTTAATCAATGATTGATCCCAAGGTATTTTACTATAGTTTAATATTAATAATACCAAACGTAACTAAACCTTCATTTGATACCAACTATGACATCCCTATCTCTAGTAATACATTCATAAATAATTTAATAAAATAAAATTTCAGTTAATTTAACTAGAAACATAAATACTTCTACTGTATTTGGAAATTTGATACATTACATATCATCTTGAAACATCATATGCACAATATATATTGAAAACATCCTTTACATGACGACAAAATCTCTTCGTATGTGACATTGCGTGGGATAAAATAAGAACATACATAAGTAAGGGGTGTTCTATAATCATTAGTAATGGAATAAACATGAAATAACATGAGAATGAAAAAAATTACACAATATGTATATCAATGGAGCATAAAATAAACATGGAAATAAGGGAACAATACATCTATAATTACAATCATAACATGGAAATGTAAACACAACTTATAACATTGTAACATAGGTCAAGAACATGAGCCTCATCCCGGTTGGTGAGGAATCGTAAGTGTATCCAGGCAACCCTGGATAAAATCCGGGTGGAGGAACAATTTCCAAGCATTGTAGTAGAAATATAGTAGTAGTGTAGCAGGAACTGTAGTGGGACTGTAGCATTACTGTAGCAGGTACTGTAGCAGGACCTGTAGTATACACTTGTTGGCACTGTAGCAGCCATGAATTTTCCCCGACTTGGGCCTTCAGGCAACCGATTTGTTCCCCAAGCCCTCTAAGGCCTTCAGTCCACCCAGCCTTTGGGCCAGTAAGGCCTTCGGGCCACCTCAAGCCCTTCAGGCCACCTTAAGTGCAGATGTAAACCAAAAAACCTATAAAGAATAAGATCTATAAAAGGATAATCAAGGAGATTTTACCATAGTTGATGCTACACTGATTACAAGAATGAGAGGCAATGGAACCTACCATCGGGACAAGCCTGTGTATACAAGGTATCGCCTAGCCGAATAGCCATTCGAAGGTGGATAGTTGGATTCACGATGAAGATATTGGGAAGGAGCAGTTCTAAGTAGCTAGTCTAGGATGTATGTAATGTTTGAAGCCTATGGGAAATAAATTCTCTAAGGCCTACAGTCCATGTAGTAATTATTTCTACAGGCCTTGTAAGGGTTACACCTCACCCCTAGAAATATTGATTATCAAAAATCAATAAAAAATGAAGGCCTTCAGATAATTAAATGTATCATAGGTCAAGGATAAACTGTCAAGACATCATTTCAAGAAAAATTTCTATAAATGAATCAAGTAAAACCCTTCGCAACATGATTTATCTTGATACTAATCATTTCCCAATGCATTGAAGCTCTATATAATCCCAGACGATCCGACCACTTTTATTTCATTCTCATGTTTAAGTGTGCCACATAAAATATGAAACATAGATTTTTTCATCATCATAATATATTCCATGATCTCGGGGTGTGGAATACATAAATTCAAGACCTAAATAAAATGTTATATGTGTATAAAATTTATCACCCTTAATAGAAAAATGTTATGGTATTCACTACATATTTTTTTTGGAATGGAGAGTCACGGTGCAATTTTGGCAGCCTAATGGTTAGATATAAAAATATATAAAAATGTTTGATGAGAGAGAAAGATGTATATCATCATATTTAAATAATATGGGACCAAATATGGTCATAAAAATACATTTTCCAACATATTAAATTTGGAAATATACATCATAACATAACGAAGAAACATTGAAGAAAGAGGATAAATGGAGTAATTATTATAAAATTTTGGCATAGTAACATGTGTATGTGGGTGGGATTAATGAGGCAGAAAGGGTAATTAATCAATAAAAAATAATAAGATAAGTATGGTAGGGGTTATAAAACATACCCCTAATTTTTTAAATGAAAATAAAATTGTTTTACAATATAAGGAAATTTGGATAAAAATTAGAATAGAAATAACCCTTACATGAGTATACGACTTCAAAAAATTTAAGAGATTGATTTTGAGAGAATGTGGTGCCTGAGGAGGATTCCAGAGAGTGCATAGAATAGTAAGGATGAGATAAAAGGATTTTGAGTTTAGATAATTGAGATATTGGGTGGTTTAATATAGGAAATGAGGGGGTATTTTATTAATATTTCACAAACCTAGGTTTTGGAATCTATATAAATAAATATTCAAAACATCAAAGCATCCCTCAGTTTTTGCCCACGGTTTTTTTTCGAATATGAGTGTAAATGTTTTTATAAGTCTATATAATATAGATATTAATATATTACTCATTCTTATGAGTATGTGAGAAACATTAGTAAGGAAATGAACATTAAATCAGGAAATATATTATACATTTTGGACAATTCACCAAGGATTTATAAAATTTAAAAAAATATTATTAAATTTGATTATTTAAAATATAAAACATATATTTTGATTAATATCCCTTTTATAGTGTTTATTACATACCTATTGGCTGATTATGATGTCATAAAACGTACTATATATTTATATGAAATTTAATTTTATCTCAAAAAATTAGACTGTCTCTAATAATAATGAAAAATTCACCATTGGATAATTTTGACATTCTGTTTCCAAACATAATATTCATTTTATCATAAAAAGTTTCTAAAAACAAATATTTTCAATTTTAAAATAAAAATCGACATATATTACAATTTTACGTGTTTTTAACAAAAATAGATTTTATACCATAAGAAAAGATGCATTTGTCAACATAAAATAATATGAAAATTAAAATTTAATATTATTTATTTAAAAATAATATTTTATTTATATAATATTTATTAATTTATAAAAATAAATTACATAATTCAGTTTTAGTTTAAAAGAAAAATACTATTTCTTCTTTAAAAATAGTAAAAAATGAAAGTATATTCATTATTATATAAAAAATGATGTACATAATCATAATGATAGGGTCATGATACATATCACTTCATTACACCAACGTACATCCTAAGAGTAAGGTTTGCTATGGTGGAGATATCAAGGGGTCATTTGGTGAACATGGTTTGGGTTGTGATCATAAGGTGCTTGAAATTATCCTGTATATGTTTTAGCCCATGCTTTAGTTATTGGATCTTGGCATAGGCTTGGTCTAGAGAAAATCCCAGAAATTCTATCTCCCATAGATGCTCCAATAAATGGGCTTCATAGTGAACTATCCTACTAGTTGAGGCCCTCACCTACTTTATAGGGGTCAAATGAATTTTTATACCCCAATATTTTTACTAGTCATGTGATTATTGTTCATAGGATATATTATTATTGTTAAAGATATATAACAGTCATTAAAATCCAATTAGATATAATATATCAAATTCAGACCCTGTGATTTCTATATCCAGTTTAAAAAATAATACATTTAAATAAATGAATTATTTTATTTAACTTATAATAGTACAGTTTTTTACAATAGGTCCCTAGAAACATGCGTCTTGGAGAAATGCATCTCAGAAACCAAAACCATAATCTTTCTCATGCACATTCCATCATTAGGGGACACCCCCATTGTTTAGTGGTCTCCAATCATGATCTATTCTTAGTTATAGTTGTCATCTTCATTCCATCTAAGGGAAACCGAGCCTAAAACACTTTTGTATCACTAGAAAAGTAGTTCTAGTCCTCCCTCCTAGTAACTCGAGCTTCCCTTTAGAGCTAATTCATGTTCCAAGTTCACATATCATGACCAAATAGCATTAAAAACCAACCAATGCACTACACACCACATATAATGTCATTTACAAACCCATATCCACTTTTAAAATCATTCTCTAAGCATGGTTCACATCCTCTACATAATGTAATAATTCATTTACATAACTTTTAAAACCATTTCAAATATAATAATATATCATTATTTCACAATACACCAAATTACACATGAAAAATTAATTTTCAACTCAAGTTCATATTAAATATCTTCAAAAACCACTACATCACATCACATTCATCTCAGAAAAAATGGTAAATTGAACATGAAATCATAATTTTCTTTGTCATGAAATGGATAAATATTGAATCACCTACACTGGGTGTATAATGTCCCATAAAATGATGTGAAAAATCACCCACACCCAACCACAGCACAAGATAACATAATAAATCCCGAATAATGATGATTGCACCAAAATACAATTGATTAAACCCAAAAATAGTAACCATAGCCACTAAAGGAGACTAACCCCCAGAGTGTAGAGAAAAAACCCCAGAATAGATGGAGATTATGCTGAAGAGGACACTTACCTGACGAATTAAGGAGGGAATTCCCTTATTCATCAACAAAATCAATGATCCCCGAGATGAGGAGTGATGGAGAGAGGTGTGTAGGTAGGGAAATCCAGACTTGGTTGAGATAAATTCATATTAGTGATTTAAAATCTAGAGGATAGAGAAAAAACCAAAAAAAATTAATGACCTAGACACCACACACATTTAGTCCGCATATTTTGATAAACTGTGTAGTAACCATGTGAAGTGTTCTTTCCAAGGAATGACATACTACGCAGTTACATGGGAAGGGAACACAATTACATCAAACCATGAAAAACACATGTGGATGGTTATATTTAACCTAAATTTAATATTTTTCTCAAAAATTCAATATTGATCCTACAAAAAAAATATAGATAATGAATAAAATAGAAAAATACAAAAAAATGAGATCACAAATGTAAAAAATATCCCCACCAGGAAAACATTATTCCATTAGAAAGTCATACCATAATGTAGATCACTTATGTCCCATTGTTTATGTTTCTATGTTCCCAATAGAAATAAAAAAATATAGTCTTTCGGTGTTTGTTTTTTAATGTTTTATTTATTTATAAAATGTAATGAAATGTAAATTTATTGAATGTGAGGATAGATATAGTTAGTATCAGATGAATTTTTTATAAATCCTTTGGAATCTAAGATGTTAAAAACAAAGTGAGATCCCTATGTACATGAACAATTATATGTCTAAAGAAAATGAAAATTTCTGAGAATTATAGTAAAATATTGATTGAAGAATGTCCCATAGTAGATTTCTATTATAGATTATATAACTGGATGTTTATCTGGACCATATATAAATGTGGTTACCATCTTCAAAAATGTGTGTTGATCATGACTTGACATAGCCTAGTACAGATCACCGATCCTTGCTTCACACCTAGTTTGACGGTCAGAGATGATATTATTTGAAAATTCAAAAACACATTACGTCTCCTTATAATAGATTTAAATATAAATTTTCTTATATATAAACAAGGGAAAACGTATGGTGTCATAAGTTAAATACGGTTTCATAATATAGACATCTTATAAGTGGGTTTTCATGATTATGTGGTTCCTCACTATGATAAATTTTTCTTAATAAATTATTTTTCGTTTTAGTCAATGGATGGAACCAAATAAACCCTATTAACATGGAATATAATAGAAAATTTATTGATTATATTTCAAATCAGATAATCCCTAGATAGAATGTTAATACAATTATTCTGAATTAGCAATCCTAATACCAGATTAACCATGATACCTTAGTGATAATCCTAACTCATAGAATATAATGATGATGGAATTTTATAAATGTTCAAAAGGTAAGAAACAAAGTGTAATGATGATTAAATATACTTCATGTCATTATAAAGGAAATAAGAACATTATATAATTCCTAAAATAGTGTGGAATATATTATTTATGCGGTAAAATTCAAAATAGAGTGAAGACCTGTCAAAGAGTTCAATATCATATCTATGGAGAACATGAGCATTAAATAAATCAATTCCCTAACCAACGAATATAAATCTAAGTTGAAGAATGAACTATTCTATTCCAATCGTTATAGTGGAAGGATTGATGAAATTAGGTATTTGGTTTTCAGAATTAGGATTTGTGAACTAAATAACGATTTTTCGGATAATGTTTTTAATAAGCATTTATTAGAATATATTGAATAGTTATGACAAACTAGAAAGGTGATTTCATGAAAGATAATATTTTTATTAAGGTAATGTAACCATTAATTTATTCTTGATTTTGAGATAATGATGATAGATAATGATTTTTTTGGATATGAATAAGTATATTTTATGGTATTGATTACCTCAAAACTGATAATGTAACATTTGAGAAATCATTCTATTTTATCATCGATGGTGCATAAAACATATTGGATTTGTGGAATATATCTAATAATCCTTGTAATAAGTAAGAATTTATATTTTACAAAATAAATTATGATAAATCAGGTTATTTCCACAATTCAAGATAATATACGATGAGGGTATTGACAAGATTGTAATGTGAAAACAAATAAGTACTCCATGATATACGAGGGATCAATGATAATATGATTTCTTCAATTTCATTCGAATGAATTGTATTATCATCTTTTAGATGGATTATAATGTTAAAAATTTATAGAAAGATTATATTTCACTTCAGATGATGTTTCTATGATTAAAGTATTATCTCACCACATCTAGAATTATGAATATTTGATAACTTATTCTATTAACATTGTGTTGATGATAAGTAATGAAATATGGGATGCCATATCATATATCTCATCATATATTAGTGGTTAAATAATTAACAATTCCCCTTTTGGTTTGAATAATGATATGAATTAGATCAAGGAACAACAAGGGGTATGTTGATTCGAAAATCATATAAAAATATCATTTGACGAAAATTATTTAAAATTTGGAAAAGAGATACTAAAACCTAAAATGGTATCATTATGCCTTAATTTTTTATGAATCATTTTTTCCCATAGGTCATCACAGATTTCTGGCATTGTGATCATTACCTCTCTCCATCACTTGTTCTATATCAATCCCCACCAAAACAAGATGGTTATATTTCTCCTCAATGTCCAATTTTTCTCGTCCCACATACATTCTCTTGTGTGGAAATCTAGTTATGAGTTAATTTTGGTAAATGTTACAGTTCAAAAATTCTATTTTAATGAATGTTTTAGTATTTTTTTTATTGTGTGTACTATGAATGTAAATTTCAATTATTAAAACATTTATATCTCAGAATAATTTCAAGGGAGAAATTCATTTTATGGAGGTATAATATCACATGCTAAGATTTAGTGAAATATATTTTTTTGGATTTATATAAACTTATTCATATATTACTTTTCACAAAATATTGAATATATCTTTTGTTATATAAGAACTATATGTCGTGTTTGTGGTATGTGAAACAACAAGTCGCGATTTTGCTACAAACATAATTTTGATTAGATTGTGGTGTATGAAACACTATTCTTATCTTGTTTTTCACACCACACACGATCCATTGGATAAATTACCTTTTACACAATATCATGTTTTACAGAACAATAGCATACTCATTGATTATATATGAAATGTTTTTATTTTTTTTGTCTTAATGTCATTTTGTCGTGATAAATAAAATAAAATACTATTAATGAATGATATTAATGTCATTTACATGATTTAAATTAAATATAATTTTTTTTAAATTTTACATTAGTTTTTATATGCATAAGATATGAACCAACCCAGTTTTATATAGAAAAACCATTATTTTTCAAAAAGGCAATTTTACCATATTTTCACAGCGAACACATTCCAAATAAATTGTTTTACACTTTTATATGTTATATTTAAAAAAAATATATTTTTATTTTAAATTTTAATATTAAAAATAATTTTTTGGTTCATTATTTTATTTTTATGATTATTTTTATTTTTTTACAAATAGTGAAAAACACTTCACTATTGTTAAAAATGGTTTTTGGTTTAAATATTTATTATAATTTAAATTTATTTTTAAATTACAAATAAATAAAAAATAAATATTTTAATCCAATACAGGTTATTAGAGTCATTATTATACTGATGTTATATATAAAAACATATTGATCTTTTGAATGATTCTTTTACCTAACATCTCACCATATGTGTGGGATTAGTGTTAAACATAATTTATCCACATATATGAATTAAATTAGGAAAAATAGACATACAGAATTTTTATTAGTATGATATTTGATGATTAATAAGATCATAATAAATTTTTTATATTATCAAAAGTAACTTTAGTAATTTATTATTTACCAAGGTTAATGTTAAATCATATAATTAATGGTGAAAGTAATTTTATAATATATTTCAAATGCCATATAAATTTTCATAATTTAATTTCATAAGTGTCTTTTGACTAAAAAAATGACAGTATGAAAATTTAACTTTTTTAAACCACACAGGTAATAATGTGACATTTAATATATTTTATTTAAATATACAATAAAAATTTTATACTCATATTTTTGATAATTAAATAATTTTAACATAGGGTAATACAAGATATTATTTCAACTATAATTAGTAATTTAAAATATAATAAATGTAAATTCATCATGATATTTTTTTTAAAATATTTATCAAATAAATAATTAAATTAATAGATTTTATAATGATGATGGAGTAATTTTTTAGTAAATTTAAATATCTAATAAATGATTTTAAATATATTAAAATAAATTTAATTTGAAAAATTAATGAAATCCATGAATTATATATAAAAATTATACATGTCATTGATATATTAGATGTTATGGTTAGATGTTATAATGTATCATGATTTTATAATTTTTATAATAGTATAAAAATTGATATAAAGGATACATTAGAATAAATGAAATTTTATTTAATGATAGAAAATTAAAAAAATAAAATTTACCAAAATGGCTAAAATAATGTTAAATATTTCATCAATGATCAATTTGATATTCATTTGGAATTATATAATAACTATATCAACCCAAAAGAGTGACCTAAAAATATATCAACCCAAAGGATTAACTAAGGTTTAAAGGAAAAAAACAAGGTTCATATTGTGACCAATAATTGTCTATAAATATTTATTAGAGATTAATTTTACCCTTTATTATCCTAGATTTTCTATAAATGACATTGGTTCTTTATTAAATTGAAAATCAATTTACATAAATTCAATCTTTTAATGGAATTATAGTGTGCCCCTCCACTCTCTTATAAAATGGCACATCATCTATAACATAATCACTCCACATTGTGAATTATATCTTGAACAAAAACTATTAATTTACCCTCCCACAATTTTTAGTTATCTTCTAGATGTCTTGGTGTTTTAATAATACCCACCATAGTGTCCTTAAGAGGATATGTAAAGAAGTCCATTAAAAAAGAGGTAATTGGTTTACCAATTCATTTATGTTCACTTCTTCATCTACTTCATCTTCATATGATGTATCCATACTAAATTTATGATTACATAATCATATATATGGTAATATTTTAATATTATTACTTTAGGACCATATTCCTCATTTTATCCGCCTTTGAAAAAAATATCACCACACATGTGTACGTACATCATACAATCTCCACACTGCAGTGTAATGTTTTATTCATCAGAAAAATATTTGGATAGAGAAAATAATGAATATAATAGATATAAATAATAAATGTTACATGATATTGATTTATTATTATTATTTTACCTTCCAATTATTTATCATTATACCATTAAGGAATGATACGGTCGCTATTACATTCGTATGGCCAACCATCTAGATGATGTAATGGAATTTATTATCCAGGTTAATCACTAAATAATCACTAAATATTTTAATACGATGATTTAATAAAATAATTATGTATTTAAACATCATCTTTTATATGAATATAATATATATTATTCATAAAAAACAAGACTTACATGGAAAAAGAATCATATTTAAATGACGAAACTAAAACCCAGAATAACAGAAATAATGATATATTATAAAAAAACGATATAAGAGAATAAAATATGATATCATTCATATTTATAATGTTCCGAAATAAATTTATAACATATTTTAAACCACTATACATTAGGTTAAATCACCTTCTACTAAATAAAAGTGCAATGTAATATAATTTCATCTCACTATTTATATTCGTTAGATAATTTCTATATTCAGAACTAGTTTATCTTATGGTTTGTGTATACAGATGTATGACATGTTATATCATTAATTTCATTTAATTAATTATATTATATGTTTTAATTTATTTCATTCAATCATGGGACTCATGATTTAAATGTTACTGAAGTATTAATGCATTTTTCGTCACACTTTTACTTCTGTGATATATATGTCATATTCACCACATATATTTGTTGTGTGGTGTATATATGACTAATTTTTCATGTTATATCATGAATATTTTTTCTATTAAAGTATTATAAGTTAAATTATTATTAGGTATTAATGTTCAAATGCTTCAAAGTGTTATGATAAAATTTGTAATGTTTAAATATTATTTTCCACAAAAATCATTTAATAAAATAAATCAAATTAATACCATCCATGGCCTTGTTGCATAAAACTATTTTCCAAAATATTTTTAACATTATTTTACAATTATTTAATGTCATTTTTACCCATGGGTGGAAGGAACCCTTTTTTTCTGGAATGAGGATATTTCACTTTTCTGGAAAAAGTATGAGAAGAATATTTCTTTGTCACATATACATCATGAAATAATTTTTTCTCTTTCATGACATCATAATGAATTGAGGCTTTGTTTATATGATCTTATGGTTATTTATAATGAAATGTTTTTCTTTTAATATTGATTGGAGTTTTAATAAATAATTTTATTAATGAAAATGGTTACTTACCTAAAGAAGTGATTTTAAAAAATCATTCCTAATTTTTTTTCTGTCTACAATGATGTCAATTGGTATTATAGATAATTTTTTTTGAAATGACAAAAATGATTTAATCATCTTCATTCTCTAAATTTTTTAATATTTGTGGAATTATTTTTGATAAATCTATTTCTATTTCATGGTTTATATGCTTATGAAAACCACTTCTTTTCATGTGATATGCTTTGATGAAATAATAATGAAACATGTTTTTTCCACATGTTTTGATATGATTAAATGATTTTGATACGGGTTCATTTCATGGGTTAGGATATGATTTTTTATTATTGTGTGGAATATGTATGTCTGATTTCATTATGATATTGTTGGGACTCATATCACCCTCTAAATCATTTGGTAAATATTTATGTCTCACAAGATATAAATAAAGGACTTTTCCCACTAAGATGGTCATGGTTGTGAACCTTGATAACTAATATGGTCATTAGAGTGATCCATGACTTTTAAGATGGTATGTGGAGTTATCCCAGACATCCAAGATGGACTTGGAAGAGATGTCATGACTACTATAGAAATCATTATTTTATGCTTTTGTGTCTACCATAGTTCTATGTTTTATTCCTATTTTATTCATCCAAGGAACATGTTATTTATTTCCTTATGATTAATTTCATTTATAAAACTAATCATTATGACATGGTTCCTATTTATAATTTTTGACATGTAGGTTATGATATTTTATTTTTAGTATCATGTTCTCCTCCCCTAATGTGCATGATTATGTTTACATGTCTCCCATATTTACCCATATTATGCAAACAAGTAAACCCCATTTTTTGTATCCTTTCCCCCGTGTTATGAAGATATTTAATATTTTTTATATGTATACCATAGAGTGATAATATATAATAAAAACGTTGGAGATAATTTAGACCACTAATACACCATTGGTTATGCTTCAAGGTTTTTAAAGGAACTCGACTAACACAATGTTAGATATTTTTTGTGTGTAATGTATTAAGTATTCCACATTAGTAGTGTAATGTTAATGTATCAAAGGAGAGGGTCTCTATACCAGTAAAAAATGTAAAAGTGTTTAAAATTGAAGATGATAACATAAAATTATTGAATAATATACTTTGTTTTGTGAAAAATGATCTAATAGAACAAAAAATTTCAATTATAATGAATTGTTGGTAATTACATACAATGTGAAACAAATAAATGGTTGTAAAATGTTGAGAATTTACTAAAAATAAAATATCCTTTTTATTTCAAAAAAATATTAATACACTTCATATATTAGAGATCTATTCAACATGGACTAATATATATCGTGGAAAAAAATACCCTCATATATTCAATTTATATAATAAACTCCATGTAGAAATGGAATGAAAATATATTAGATAAACCATTCATCGCAATGTTGGATGAGATGTACGGGGGAAATGAATCAAAGGAATTTTTGAATAACCTTATAAATTCTCAATATTAGAAAAAAATAGACTCGAAGAAGGATTTGTTATTGGAAAATACTTTTGTGGAACAATCGAGTTCCATGAGTGATGATAAAACCTCACCTCGGAATACAGAATAGAGGAGAATGGTAATTCCCAAGAAATAGTAAGTTTTTTAATATGATGGGAAAATATCTAAAAGAGTCCATAAAATTGTTAATAGAAACTAGATTTTATGCAATAGATGAAAAATGAAAGAAGGTATAATTTTTTGGATTCATTTTCAGATATTTATCTTCTAAAATGAAGCACTTTTTTACATTACCTATCATGAATCTAGTATAATTATAAATAACTATGTTTTAACACAAAATAAAAAAAGATATATTAATTATTATAATAACCATGATCATACAAATTTTTACCCATTTAAAATTCAATTGTATGTTCATCATGAATACATAATATAAACCATTATATGATAATGGAATAGTATATACCTCTCAAGAATAAATCACAAGGTCCGATTGAAGAAGATATCGATTAATAATGGTGGTATGTATAGCTAGAAAAATGTTTAAATATTTTTGGGGAAATGGTTATCCTCAAAATATGTTCCACTTAGAACTAAAATATTGTCAATTATAGTATCTCACATTAAAGGATATTAAAAATAATGGAAAAATATCCTATGAGAAACTGTAAATAGGGAAAAATGGAATAATATGTCAAGAAAAATAAACAATTAAAGATGAACATTGAAGTGGAATTCATGGATACCATGAATAATAATTATTTAGTGTTCCAAAAATAATAACTATAAAAAAAGATAAATACTAGTTGAGATGTTATTTTATAGATAAATAATATTGAATAAATAAGTGGTGGAAACTCGTCAAAAGTGATTTATTAAAAATGTGGAATTTGTATCAAATAAAATTAAAATATAACTATGTAAAACTCAATAAACAATATTATAGGATAAGATTTGTGTAAGGGTATTTACTCAATAGACATAAACAAACAATTAGTTGAAGAATCTTATAATGGTCAAATATGTGTATTGAAATTATATAGTTGTGATTAAAATAATTTTTTACATAATATTTTTAAAAAAGTGTGAATTTAAAGGAATTGTTCATAATGGCCAACTTTATTCCTCAATATAAAGAAGGTGGAGCTTAGCAAAATCCCCTTGTACATTATTTTTACTAATTTTTTTGAAGAGGTGAAAATTTTTATGGGGATACACAATCTATTTGATCAATATTCTTTAAAGATGTTATGTGGTTAGTTGATGTTATATTATAATATTCTTGAGATGATTATCAAAGTGGTTGTCCCCAGAAATTAACATTCCCTCAAAAAATCCACTTGGATGTCACTTGGTGCTAATAAATTGATAATATGGAATATAAAAATCTCTCATTATAAAATGTTATTTAGATGATTAAATTGGAATAGTATAAGAATAAAAGAAGTGAAAATTCCTAATATGATGTCACCATTGGAACTACATTGAATTTTAGGATAAATGTAGCATGAATAAATGAAATTACTATCAATAGACAATTGTATTATAATTGAATGATTAGAATCAACAATAGGAAGATTTTTGTACTTCATGTTTATTATTTTTTATATATTGATAAGTCAGCATTATAAATCTAATTATTACATGAATTATAATCATGATAGCGAACCCCCTACACCTAATGTTGAAGTTTGGGTTCTGCGGTCAGACATGTGCCCACAAGTCTCCCAAGATCCATGTTTCTAGGTAGTTGGGACTTAAGATCCATATCATGAACAAATAAGGTATGAAATTGTTTTAATATTGTAATAAATATCAATCTCAATGAATTACCATGAGATTTAAGAATCCACCAACTCATATACATGATTGATGTTTCTAACAACACCTCGTTATCATGATATGGTCTTCGTTGGGTTACATATCATTGAAATATTTCATTCATCAAGGCTCACTCTTCCCAAACAGGATCGTTCCCCTCATCTTGAAAATCCTCATTATGGGGTGGGGGTGCATTCATGTATTATAATCCATGAATGTCAATACCCCATTCAACATGTGTGAAATGACGTGTAGACATCATGTTTGACCATATTGGTTACATGGGAGGTTAGCATCTAAGTATTAGGAATTTGAGACCCCATTTTATGATCACTTCCTACAGGTTCTTAAATAGTAATGGTAAAAAACTCCCCCCCCATTTCACTACATAATCGATAAAATCAACCCACCAAATGTGATAACGGATATAGGTCTCTTTCTTGAAATCAAAAAAATGAATTTGTTAACATTTTACATCAAATTTTATTGTCTTATCATTTACCGTGGCTAATTTCATATTATAAGCATTAAAATACGCCCTTATTAATTGGTTTAACAAATGAAGGGGGTGGGGGTTCTTCATGAATTATAATCCTGGACTTTGTCCACCATTCCCAATACGGGGAATGGGTTTCAAACAAACTAATGGTATCTATTCTCATGAATGTTCCCTACAAGATGGATGCTATGATGTGATTCTCTTTTTACGATTTCCTTGGTATAGAACATAACTAATTGTGGAAAAAAATATTTATAATTATATCCAAATTTTTATTTTTTTAGTATCACCAAATTATAACGAGAAAATTTTCATCCATGACTTGATCAATTAGTAATTAATAAATATTATATCACAAACACATTAGAAAATAAATATAAATATACAATTAAATAGAATATATGAGGCACCAGGGCATTATATCTATCACGAACGAAGATGGGCCATCATCTAAATTTACACCAGACTCGGTTCATGGCAAGGCCAATTGGGTGTTACCAATTCCCATGGGCTTACACAGGTTCCCATGTCTAAATATTATAAAGAAACAAAATTTGAAAACCATACAGAAATTCCCATAACATTCTCCATATTTGAGGTACAAATTTACTATGAAGCACAAAAAGAGGATAATTTAAAAAGAGACCAAAAACCCCACCCCCAAAACCACTACAAGGAAATGGATGAATCTCCCTCAGGCCATCTCCCCAACACCACCCATGAAAGAGCACTAACAACACAAAACACCATCTCCATAAGCATTACCCTTACCATAATGATACATAAATATGTCTACTTACACCCAAGGGTGTAATCTAGGTCTGATCCATTTCCAAATAAGATACAACCATAAATATCCGATGCTCAAAAAATTAAATGAAAAATTAATTCATGTTTTATAAATGAAAAAAATTCTAGGACAATTTTAACGGAAACACGTTTAATGAAAAACCTCTTAAAAATAAGGCAATAGTAAATAAAGTCACCCATTCTTTCGAAGTATCAAATATGCCTTACCATATACCGATAGTAAGGGAAACATATCCAGTGAGTAGTAACCCTTGTATATTCCCTATACACACTAGCTAGTAAGGGGTATAATAACCCTTTTATTTGTATTACATTCATACAAGGTTTAATTAAAACAATTAGACTTAATTCAACTCAAAATATCAATAATTCCAACGTCTTTGGGAAATAGGTACATTAGATATCAAATTGAAACATTAAATACAACATCTCTATTGAAAACTACCTTTACATGACATCGGAATTAATTTTTACTTAAAATGGAATGGGATAACTTGAGGATATACATAATAATGGGGTGAGCTATAAAGTCCAGTAAGTTCATAAACATGGAATAACATGAGGATGAAAATACGTGTTAAAAAAGGTATATAAGTGTATCATAAATGAAACGTGAACATAAAGGCGTGATAAAACATGGTAATCATAACATGGTAATGTAGAATAAACTTAAAACCTTGCATCATAGGAAAAGTCTACAAAGCCAATACATCATAGTGTAAAAAATACCATAAAGAAATCATGAAAAACCATGTACCAACATGATTCATAAAGATACTAATGATTACCAAATGCATTGAGGTACTAAATATTTCCAGACACACCCGTCACATTCTTTTCATTCTCATGCTTAAATGTGACACATAGATTATAAAACATGGAATCATTCATCGTTATAATTTATTCCATGATCAAGGGCTGTGGAGTAAATACATTTATAAAATAAATTAAAAGGTATATTTGTATAAAATTGAACACCCATGATAGGGATTGGGTATGGTATTTATTACACAATTTTTTGGAATTGAGATTCATAGTTCAATTTCTACAACCTATCGGCATGAAATAAAATATTCAAAAAAGTTTTGATGAGAACGACATAGTTATCTAATCACATATACATGAAATGAAAAGTAAGATGGTAATAGTAATATATGGACCAACATATCAAATTTGTAAATATAATACATAATATAATTAAGAAACGTGAAGAGAGGGGAGAACTGGAATAACTGGTATGAAATTTTGGCATGGTAATGGGTGTACATGGGAGGGATTAATGAGATATAAATAGGACCCTCATCATTAAAAAATAATAAGAGATTCATTTGGGATGTTATAAAACACATCCCATATTTTTTAATTTAAAATAAAATGGTGTTACAATATAAGGAATCCTAGAAAAAATGAGAATAGATGGAATCCTTACAGGAGTGTGTGACTTCATAAGATTGAAGAGAGGATTCTTGAGGGCCTATGAAACCTTGTGGGGATTCTAGATATTTTAGGATAGAGTTAAGACAGGAAATAATTACTTTTAGTAATGAAATGTGGGAGATTATTTGGTTTAATATAGGGAATGAGGGGGGAATTCATTAATATTTATCAAACTAAGGTTTTGCAGTCTATATAATTAAATATTCAATACTAAAAACCATACATTATTTTTTTATCATTTATTTCAAATTATGAGTGAAATAAATTATTTTATATGTTTTTGGAATGACGATATTAAAATAGTATACATTATTATGTAGTGGTGAGTCACATTATTTTATATATTAACCTAAAATAATAAAATGTAACACACATTTTAGAGTATTCACTAAGGATTTAAAAAATGTGTAAAAAAATATCAAATCATATTATTTTAATTTTAAAACATATATTGGGCCAATAATCCCATTAGTAGTGTCTGATTTCTCACAATCAGACCATTATAATGTCATGAAAAACAATATATATTTATATTCTCTTTAAATTTTACCAAAAAATTCAATAGTATTAATAAATTATGAAAAAATCACCAATTGATAATTTTAACTTCTTGATTCCAAAAATAATATTCTGTTTTTAAAAATTATTTTCTAAATATTCAAGTCATCACTTTATAAAGAAGAATCAACATTTATTTAAAATTGATGGGGTTTGACAGAAAGAGTTTTTAACCAATAAAAAAAAGTACATTATGCCAAAAAATTTATATGAACATTTATATTTTAAAATTTTAATTTAATAATAATATTTAGTCAAAATTTTATTTACTAATTCCCCACAATATATTTCATAATTAAATTTGAATATTAACCAAAAACACTATTTGTTCATTTAAAAAAACTATAAAATGAATGTATATCATTACTCTATACAAAAATAATGTACATAATCATAATGATACAGTTCTAATATATAACCCTTGATTACACCAGAATATCTCCAAAGAGTATGGTGTGAGATGGAAGGGGGGGATTTTGTTGGACTGATAGGTGGACACAGTTAGGACCATGATACCGATGAGCTTGAGAATCTAACATATACTATTTCACTCAGGCTTATGTTGTTTGATTTCAACATTGGATTAGTCTAGGGTAATTCAATGAAATGATATCTCCCTCATAATATTGACAAATGGGCATCATAGGGAACGATCGTAGAGGTTGGGTTGGTGTCCACATTTTTCTGTGTTGAAAGGATTTGTTAAACCCTTATATAGAAACTAGTCATGCAATCATTGTTCAATAGTAATATTATCAATAGTATTGATACATAATATTCATTTTAATAAAATTTTATATAAAAAAAACAAATGTAGTGAATGTGTTTTCTATATCCATTTTACAAAATAATACATTTAGTTAAATGATAGGGGAAATTTCACATATAATATTTCTAATAATTATAATATACCCACCATATGTAAATTCTCCCTCAAAATTTTCATTTTCCACATTAAGACAGATGAGGGTAACTTTGTTCCATCACCTCCTCTAGTTACCACATTGCTTCTTCAAACTTGAGTTTACTAAACAACACTTTGAATTTGGAATTAACTTAATTTTTAGAACATTGTATCCATGATCTAAGATCTTCACTATATTCAACTCATTATGGAAGTAATTCTCCAAATATATCACTTCTAGATTGGGTATATTAGAGGGTTGTGGTATTTTTATTATCAGCAGGGATATATAGAATATAACTTGTACTTGAGATAAGTTAGTTAGGAGTGTTATTCGGTAGTCCACTACTCTGATACGATCAAGGATCTCAAAAGGGATGATGAGACATAGACTAAGAATTACATTCTTCTCAATATATTTACTCTCTTCCATGGATATATTCATAGGAATATGATGTCCCCATCATCAAACTATAGTTCTTCATGATGATTTTCAACGTAGATATTATATCGTATCTTAGACACCTTGAGCTGCTTTTGAATGTTCTTAACCTTTTCCACTAATTAATCAATAATTTCAGGACCTAAAAATTATTTTCCCCAACATCATCTGAGCAAGGAGGTGCTTTGATCCTCTTCCCATAGAGTGATTCATAGGGAGAAAATTGGATTCATGAGAAGAAAGTATTGTTCCAAGAGAACTCAACCAGTGGAAGAAGTTGATCTAATCCTCCATTGAGGTCCATTTATCATGCCCTAATCATGTCCTCAATTGTCTAGATAGTCCACTCATATTGTCCATTAGTTTGAGGTTTATAGGTTCTGCTGATGTTTGACATATTATTCTGAGCATGTTGAAGACTCGTTTTTGAAAATAAAGTTGAATCTTGGATCTTGGTCGCATACAATCGATAATAGTACACCATGCACCCTCACTACTTCTCTGATGTATATCATTGCAGGTTGATCCAATGAAAAATAATTTCGATTCATAATAAAATATGATTTCATTATAAGATGATCCACCAAATCCTAGATTTCATTGTTTCCTCTAGATTTATTCAGAAGGCCATTGATAAAGCCCATGACTATGTTTTCTCATTTCCATATACATATGTGTAATGGTTGCATCTTCACCTCATAATTTC
Organism: Viscum album; assembly: GCA_963277665.1. Classification (NCBI taxonomy): domain Eukaryota; kingdom Viridiplantae; phylum Streptophyta; class Magnoliopsida; order Santalales; family Viscaceae; genus Viscum; species Viscum album. The sequence continues at coordinate 629,183,616 of OY728138.1, read as the reverse complement.
CCTTTCCTCCTTCACTTCCTTGCATACAAGACAACTTTATGTATATTCTTCTATATCCTTCTTCATATTTTCCCACCAATTTCATTCACAGAGATCTCAATACATCATTTTGATTTTATGGTGTATAGAGAAGGTTGATCTATCTGCATCATCCAACATATCCTTATTTAACTCATGATTTGATGGTATACATAATCTTGACCCAAATCATACGAAAACGTATTCATTAACATTTTTCACCCAGGATTTCCATTTTCTAATAGCTTACACATTCAATTGAATTCCCACATCATCTTTTTGATCATCATTTAACCTCTCCATAAGAGGCGATTGAGAAATAATTTATAAATGGATTGTTGATGTTCCCGACATTATGATTCCCATGTCCATCCACTTCGAGTCAATGAATATTGGATCCTTATCAATTATAATCATTGAAAGCGTTGAGGTATCCTTTCCATATATATCTTCTTCAAAATTATTCTCTTTCCCCAGATGATAGTGAATTGATCAGTCATAGTCTTTGATCATCTCTGACCATATTTTGTTGGTTCATATTCAACTCTTTCCATGTGAATATATACATGAAGCTTTTGTGATCCATATATATTTCACAATTCTACCCAAATAGTTTTTATAAAAATTATCAAAAATAATATCACTATTGCAAACTACAGATCATATTTTGCATAGTTATCCTCCTAAAATTTCAACTTCCTTGAAGCATAGTTAATGACATTTCCATTTTTCATTATCACAATACCCATGCCCTTATTCAAACCATCATTGAATACCATGAAATGTTCCCCACTTGTTGGCTGTGTGAGAACTATTCCTCTGATAAGCCTCATTTAAAACTATTTGACGCTCTCTTTTCAATCAACTTTCTGAGAAAAATGGACTCCATTCTGGGTTAGCCTGGTTATAGGGTTTGGTAATTGTGAGAAATTTCTTACAAAATGACGATAATACCCCGCTAATCCAAGGAAACAATAGATATCTGTCACAGATGTTGGCTGTGACCATCCTTCATTTTCTTCATTCATTAAAGGGTCTAAAGATATCCCATTTATTATGATGATACACCCCAATAAAGGGACTTCCATCAACCCAAACACACATTTTCGTTACTTGGAATAAACTTGATCCATTTGTAATGTTTTTATCATAGTAATTAAAAGATCCACACGCTTCTTATTAATTTTAATTATAATGAAATTTAATCAATATATACTATGAAAAATTTGTCTACGTAATATCTAAAAACACTATTCATCATGTTCATTAACATTGATGGAGAATTAGTGAGTTTTAATGCAATCAATATGAACAAATAATATCCATAAATTTTATAAAAATCAATCATGGGGATATCCTCATTCTTTGCCCAAATTTTATAATATCCCAATAACTGATCTACCTTGGAGAAGAATTTTTCTCCATGTATTTGATCAAAATATTCATCAATTATATGAAAATATACTTATTATTTATCATTATTTTGTTGTGCTCATGATAATCAATGCCAAGGTGCATTGACCCATCATTCTTATTGATAAAGAGGGCTAGTAAACCCCATGGTAAAGCACTAGGGAGTATAAACCATTTACTTATATTCTCCAATAGTTTTTTAACAATCTCAAGTTCCAGAACACACATTCTACCTAGAGTCTTGGATATTGGAATGACCAATGTATAATATCAATCAATAATTAAACATCTCTTATAGGAGGAAGATCCAAAAATTCCATAGGAAACACATCAGTTAATTCCATCACAATTTTCATGTTTTCAATGATAGATCCTTCCTTAGACATGATCATCTGAGAATGATATGAATTCTCATATGGCAGTAATATCCATGATTGATATGATGATGCTAAACAAGATTAATCCTCCTCATTACACTTGTATATAATTGGGGGTTTATTTTTCAAATAAAGAGTGATTTTTCTCACATGAAAATTTATATTTTATCTACTTAGGGAATGAAATTCCATTCGAACAATTTCATCAAATTCCACAGAGTGAAGTATGATAAGTTTAACTGGGAAGTTCAATCCACATTTTGCAATAGGGGAGGTTTTAAAAATATTGGATACTATAATTTCCCAATTATCCAATTTTATCTACATCTCATCATCCATGATTTTTGGGGGTGTTTGTATTATTCTACTAAAAATTTTTGATATAAAATAATTTATTGAACCAAAATAAAAAAGTATCTTTGAATTTATTTAATTAATTACTAGCATACATGCCACAACATCATTATCGGTATTCACTTCGGCATTTTTTATTAGAAAAAACATTCCCTTACTACCTTGGAGGTCGTTAATTTCCTTTAAATACCCTTATCTTAATGCATTGGTTTGAGAAATTCCATAGTTCCTTAAAGTAGTGTCAATGAACAATGAAATGAGGGAATTCTATATAAATCCTCCCCTCTTTTTTAATATTGGGGTTTTAATGTCGTCAATCACTGGCTAGGTGACATACCTTACTGCAAATAAATCATTTCATCATCCCCCTCATGAAATTTCCATGGTGCATCATTCTGCTCCTTTGGAAAGTAGAATGTTGAAATATCTTAGCACCATCAGATCACTCTATTAGACTAATAGAATTTGGCACCACCTTCTTCTTCTTATCCCCGTGATACCCCTAATACTTTCTTATCTCAATTTTTTCACTTTAGGGAAATTGAACAATTTCCTTCTAGCTATTGATGTCATGGATTTCTAGGGATTTATGTAGGCTATGTTTTATCCCACTAAAGTAGAGATGAACCTTGAATTTAGGGGAATGTAAAATCGAGATGCATATAACTTAATCATTCCAATGTTTTTCTCATATGATTCAATGGATTCGTATAGTTTTTTATTGAGGTCAAAGAAGTCCCTTTTCATATTAGGTCAGAGTGTGTGTGGAACATATTTATCAAAAAACATTTTTTTGGAAATCATTCCATCCCATAAACTCGATATCTTTCTCAGGTATCGTATTTTTTTTTATCATTTTCCACCATTGATTAGCTTTACCCTCCATATGGAATGTATCCAGAAGAACATTATATTTTTCAGAGCATTGAATGATGGAGAATATATTCTAAATGGATTTAATTCATTGTTAAGAAATCTACAGATCAGAATATCGATTAGTTTTATGAGGCATGTTTCTCATGAAGCTCTCAATTGAAACTTGTTCATTCATAAGGGGGTTGGAATTTACTCTAAATCCATCATTCTATTAAAAACATGTGTTAATTGGGAGATCATCATGACAATGAATTTGATTCCTGCTCCTACTATATTATGATTCTCATTAGGCTAGCCATTACATTGATCACTACATCGAATTCTGGACTGATTCCTCCCATTACCATATATTGGCTAAGATAAAATTACAATTACGAGTAATTATTTTAAACTATTAAATACATAATGGGGAATAAAATGAAATTAAAGAGATAACTTATAAGTTACATTTATTTCCCTAAATTATGAATTTCTAGGATTCAATGATATGTATTTGTGATCTATTTCCTAACATATATTATAATTTCAGTATTTTTTATTCCCATAAAAATTGTTCAAACTGAACATATTAATTAATAATGCATATCTCATAGGGGAGTAAGGCCATGAGTGCAGAAAGGCCCATTTTCGTGCACCAGTTACTATTTTAGTCTAGCTTAATGTGGTGTTTTTGAGTTTTACCCATAAACACATCCATTCTAGATCCACATCAACTTGTTCATATCTAGACAAGTATGTATTTTCTAGAAAAACACTTACTTAGTACTCACCTAAATTTAGCAGTTTTTTTCTTAATCAATGAATGATCCCAAAGTCTTTTACTACAGTTTTATATTAATAATCCAAAACACAACGAAACCTTCATTTGATACCAACTATGACATCCCTATCTCTAGTATTAAATTCATAAATAATTTAATAAAATAAAATTTCAGTTAAGAAAACCTGAAACATAAATATATCTATTGTATTTAGGAATTAGATACCTTACATATCATCTTGAAACATCATATACACAATACATGTTGAAATCATCCTTTACATGATGTCAACAGTCCTTCGTATTTGATGTTTCATGGGATACAATGAGAACATACATAAGTGAGGGGTGTTATATAATCATTAGTAATGGAATAAACATGGAATAACCTGAGAATGAAAATAATTAGACAACATGTATATAAATGGAGCAGAAAATAAACATAGATATAAGGGAACAAAACATCAAGCATGATAATCATAACATGAAAATGTGAAAACAACTTACAACATTGTATCATAGGTCAAGCACATGATCCTCTTCCAGGTTGGTGAGGACTCTTAAGTGCATCCAGGCAACCCTGGATAAAATCTGGGTGGAGGAAAAATTTCCAAGAACTGTAGTAGTAACGTAGTAGTACTGTCGTAGGAACTGTAGCGGGACTATAGTAGTACTGTAGTAGGTACTGTAGCGGGACATGTAGTGGGCATTGTAGCCGCCAAAAATTTTCCACAATTTAGGCCTTCAGGCAACAGATTTGTTCCCCAATCCTTCTAAGTCCTTCGGTCCACCCAGCCTTTGGGACAGTAAGGCCTTATGGCCACCTCAAGCCCTTCGGGCCACCTTAAGTGCAGATGAAAACCAAACAACCTACAAAAAACATGCTCTGTAAAAGGATAAAAAAGAGCTTTCACCACAGTGGAAGCTACACTGATTGCAAAAATGAGAGGCTATGACACCTGCCATCAGGACCAGCTTGTGCATGCGTGGTATCGCCTAGCCGAATAGCCATGTGAAGGTGGGTAGCTGTTTTCACGATGAAGATACAGGGGAGCAACAGTTCTTAGTAGCTAGTCTGGGATGTATGTAATGTTTGAATCCTACAGTCAATGAATTTATCTAAGGCCTACAGGCCATGTAATAATTATTTTTATAGGCCTTGTAAGGGTTCCACCTCACCCCAAGAAATATGGGTTAACAAAAATCGATAAAAAAATTAAGGCCTCCGGGCCATTAAATGTATCATACGTCAAGGATAAACTATCAAGACATCATTGCAAGAAAAATTTCTATAATAGAATTAATTAAAACCACTCACAACATGATGTATTATGATACTAAGCATTTCCCAATGCATTGGAGCTCTATATAATCACGGACGATCCTGCCACTTTTATTTCATTCTCATGTTTAAGTGTTCCACATCAAATATAAAGCATAGATTCGTTAATCATCATAATATAATACATGATCTAGGGTTGTGGAATACATAAATTAAAGACCTAAATAAAATTTTATATGTGTATAAAATTTAACACCCTTTATAGAGAAATGTTATGGTATTCACTACATAATTGTTTTGGAATGGATATTCACGGTGAAATGTCGGCAGCCTAATGGTTAGATATAAAAATATATAAAAAGGTTTGATGAGGTAAAAAGAGGTATATCATCATATTTAAATTAAATAGGAACAAATATGGTTATAAAAAAACATTTTCCAACATATTGAATTTGGAAATAGATGTCACAACATAACAAAGAAACATTGAAGAAAGAGGAGAAATGGAATAATTCTTATAAAATTTTGGCATAGTAACATGTGTATGTGGGTGAGATTAATGAGACAGAAAGGGTACATAATAAATAAAGAAATAATAAGACAAGTATGGTAGGGGTTATAAAACATAACCCATCTTTTTTAAATTAAAATAAAATGGTTTTTATTTATAAGGAAATTTGGATAAAAATGAGAATACAAATAACCCATACATGAGTGTGTGACTTCAAAAAATTGAAGAGATGGTTTTTGAGAGAATGTGGTGCCTGAGGATGATTCTAGAGAGTGCATAAAGGAGTATGGATGAGATATAAGGATTTTTAGTTAAGATAATTGGGATCTTGGGTGGTTTAATATAGGAAATGAGAGGGGATTTTAATAATATTTCACAAACATAGGTTTTGGAATCTATATAAATAAATATTCAAAACATCAAACCATCCCTCAGTTTTTGCCCATGGTTTTTTTCAAATATGAGTGTAAATGTTTTTATAAGTCTATATAATATAGATATTAATATATTACTCTTTATTATGAGTAGGTGAGAAACATTAGTAAAGAAATGAACATTAAATCATGAAATATATTATACATTTGGACAATTCACTAAGGATTTATAAAATTAATAAAAATAATATTAAATTAGATTATTATAAAGATAAAACATATATTTGTCTTAATATCCCTTTTATACTGTTTATCACATAACTATTGGGCCATTATGATGTTATAAAACGTAATATATATTTATTTGAAATTTAATTTTATCCCAAAAAATTAGACTCTCAAATAATTATGAATAATTCCCCATTGGATAATTTGGACATTATGATTCCAAACATAATATTCATTTTATCACAAAAGTTTCTAAAAACAACAGTTTTCAATTTAAAAAAAACGACATTTATTAAATATTGATGGGTTTTAACGAAAAGAGATTTTATACCATAAGAAAAGATGCATTTGTCAACATCAAAATAATATAACAATTAAAATTTAATATTAGTAATTTAAAAATTATATTTTATTTATATAATATGGATTAATTTATAATAATATATTTCATAATTCAGTTTTATTTTTAAACAAAAATACTATTTCTTCTTTAAAAACAACAACAAAATTAAAGTATATTCATTATTATATAAAAAATGATTTACATAATCATAATGATAGGGTCATGATACATATCACATAATTACACCAGCATTCATATTAAGAGTACGGTGTGATATGGTGTAGATATCAAGGGGTCATTCGGTGAAATTGGTTTGGGTTGTGATCTTAAGGTTCTTGAACTTATCATGTATATATTTTAGCTCATGCTTTAGTTATTGGATCTTGTCTTGGGCTTAGTCTAGAGAAAATACCAGAAATGGTATCTCCCCTAGATGTTCCATTAAATGGGCTTCATAAAGAAATATCCTACTAGTTGAGGTCCTCACCAAATTTATAGGTGTCAAATGAATTTTTATACGCCAATATGTTTTACTAGTAATGTGATTATTGTTCATAGGCTATATTATTATTGATAATGATATATAATAGTCATTAAAATCCAATTAGATATAGTATATCAAATGGATACCATGTGTTTTCTATATCCATTTTAAAAAATAATACATTTAAATAAATGAATTATTTTATTTAACTTATAATATTACAGTTCGTTACAATAGGACCCTAGAAACATGTGTTTTGGAGAAATTTGGCTCAGAAACCAAAACAATAATCTTTCTCATGCACATGCCATCATTAGGGGACACCCCCATTGTTCAGTGGTCTCCAATCATGATCTATTATTAGTTAGAGTTGTCGTCTTCATTCCATATATGGGAAACCAAGCCTAAGACACTTTAGTATCACAAGAAAACTAGTTCTACTCCTCCCTAATAGTTACTCGGGTTTCCCTTTAGATCTAATTCATGTTTCAAGTTCACATATTTATGCCACACTAGCATAAAAAACAACCAAGGAACTACACACCCCATATAACATCATTTACAAACCCAAATCCACTTTTAAAATCATTCTCTAAGCATGGTTCACATCCTAAACATAATGTAATAATTCATTTACATAACTTTTAAAAACATTTCAAATATAATAATAGGTCTTTATTTCACAATACACTAAATTGCACATGAAAAATTAATTTTCAACTCAAATTCATATTAAATCTCTTCAAAAACCACTATATCACATCAAATTCATCTCAGAAAACATGGTAAATTGAACATTAAAACATAATTTGTATTTCATGAAATGGATAAATATTGAATCACCTACATCAGGTGTATAATGTCCCATAAAATGATTTGAAACAACACTTGCACCTAACCACAACACAAAAAAGAATAATGAAACCTGAATAATGATGAATGCACCAAACTATAAATGATTAAACCCAAATATAGTAATCGTCGACACTAGAGGAGAGTAACCCCAAGAGTGTAGTGGAAAAACCTCAGAATAGATGGAGATTATGTTGAAGAAGACACATACATGATGAATTAAGGAGGGAATTCCCTTATTCATCAACAAAATCAACGATCCCCGAGAGGAGGGGGGGATGGATAGAGGTGTGTAGGAAGGAAAATCCATACTTGGTTGAGATAAATGCATATTAGAAATTTAAAATCTAGAGGATAGAGAAAAAACCAAAACATTTTAATGACCTAGACACCACACACAGTTAGTCCACATATTTTGATAAACTGTGCAGTAACCATGTGAAGTGTTCTTTTTAGGGAATGACATATTGTGTAGTTACATGGGGAGGGAACACTATTACATCAAACCATGAAAAACACATGTGGGTGGTTCTATTTAACCTAAATTTAACATTTTTCTCAAAAATTCAATATTGAACATGCAGAATAAATATAGATAATTAATAAAATAGGAAAATACCTAAAAATGAGATCACAAATGTGAAAAATCTCCTCGCCAGGAAAAATGTATTCCATAATAAAGTCATACCATAATATGATCAAACTAAAAAAAATTTACCCTTTCATGAAAGAAGACATCCACTCCCATGTCTCATGCGTGTCATTCCTATGATGCCATTGGATATGTAGAAATACAATGGAATTCCTTCAAATCACCATCTCTAGGAAATAAATTATCTTTACTATCTGTTAAAACTATGAAACATATGGCTCTATCTCCACTCTTCCCAATTAATCACATGAGAAGTGTACATATTGATCTTCTTCTGTTATGATACATGGAAAAAATCATTATTTTATGTCATTTTTGAGGGAAAATCTAACTGATATTCAACAATTCCAATCCGCTTAGTGATGAGAAAAGGTTTGGAATACCTCAGAATTAGCTTTCCCTGCTTCGCCAAATGACAATTACCCAAGAGAGGGGCCACTATAAGAAATACCTAATCACCCATAGTGAACTGAAGATCCCAAAACCTCTATTTGGCATAGGATTTATAGAATATATGATCTATTAATAATCACTAACTAATCATCTTGACATTATTAGGTGTGTCTTGAATGAGGATCAGTCCCAAAAGTGATGTCTCACCTACATCATCCCAACACAAAGGAGACCGACACGACGGAACATAGAGTTATTTAAAAGGATCCAATCAAATAAATGATTTGTAACTATTGTTATATGTAAATTAGACCAATCACATGTGACTATCCCATGGGCATCCGAAATCAAAAAAAATGCCTAAAGAATGACATACAGAATCTAATTTTCCTACTCCATCTAACAATCTATTTGAGGGTGGTTACCTATTATCACATTTATCTTAAACCAAAATTCCCCTTTAATTCCACCCAAAAACAAATTTTTAATGTAGGGGTCTCATCCAATGATTCTTTTTCATGGAACCCCATCATTTCTAGCCACTTCTATAACATATAACTGGCCTAGCTATTTCCCATTCACTGAATATATGATTGTAATTAACTGGGAAGATTTGGTCAAATGGTAATTGACTAACCAAATGTCATTAATTCCTTGAGGTTTATGAGTTAAGACACTAATGATGTCCATGGATTCCACATACCACTTCCAGGTATGAATGGGTAATGACTGAATCAATGCATGGGGATTTGATGCTCTTCTTTTTCATGATGACTAGTATAGAAACTCGATAAAAAGTAATTTATATCCCACCATATACATTTCATCATGAAATACTGAATAACATCATAATACATCTTTTCTTGGACAGATGGACCACTATTACTGGTGGTTATCACGCATCACCACTATCCTTAGAGATGATGTCACTACAAAACAACCCTTGTATGAAAAGAATCCCTCATAAGAAAATGACTAGTTGGAAGATATTTCCCCTCCATGAAAGAACTTTATAGAATACTGGCCTAACTCATCATCAAGGTTCTTCAACTAACCTAGCTCCAAAATAGATGAATCAATATATTAATTTCCCAAGAATACTCCTAAAATATTTAGCTTGGTCTCCAAGTGCAACTAGGAAAAGAGCCCCCTTAAATCACACTCATTTCTGGACTTCCTCACTGCCTACACTAACACTTTTCTATATAAGGCATCCACCACCACATTACCCTTTCCGGGGATATAGAAAATTTCAATGTCAAAATGCAAAAGACATTCGATTTAACGATACTACCTCAAATTGAGATCATTCTATGAGAAGATATAAGCTAATATCTTATTATCAGAGTTGACCAAAAATTTATATCCAATGATGTAGTTATTTGACATCATCAATGAATTAATCACCGTAGATAACTCAATGACATGGGTCGTGTAATTCTTCTCATGTGGTCAGAGTTATCGAGAACTCTATGCCACCACACTATCATCCTGTATTAGCACACATCTGGGGCCCATACCTAAAGCATCGTAATAAACCACATACCCATATCTAGATTTTTGATATATCAACACGGGAGTGGTTTTAATCCTCCACTTCAACACCTCATAATATTCCACTCATTCTAGGTTCCATTAAAATATCACCCCATTACATGTGAGTGTGGTCATAGAGGAAGAAAACCATGGTAAATAATGAATGAGTCACCTAGTATTACCATCTAGTTTAATAATGTTCATGATATTGAGCATATTCATCAACTGGTCCTACTACAATACAATGCTAATCTTCCAAGGGTCCATTGAATCCATAATCTCTAAAACTATGTATCTCAGAAAGATCACTTTTATAATTGATAATGTCCATTGTGAGTACTTTATGTAATAGAAATGATCTAGAAAAGTTCCCAACACAATCCAAAATGATGCTCCTTATTTTCATCAAATCCATAGTAGACTAGAATATCATCCACAAATACCACAATTAAGTTGTAGAGATACTGTTGGAAAACCCTATTCAAGATCACCATAAGATTGTTGGGTAATGTTTCAATCTGAAAGGCACAGAAAAACAATCATAGTGGATTAACTACATCAGAATTTCATCTTCAGGATATCCACCACTTTAACCATGACTTAATGGGAAACGAAACACAATAAAATTTTAGAGAAATACATTTCCCCATTCACCAAGTTGAACAAGTAATAAATTTTTAGAAAAGGGTAATTATTCTTGATGGTTATCTTTTTATTATATTGGTAGTCGATATGCAACTAGAGAGATCTATAGTCCTTTTTCCTGAACAAAACTGGAGCGGCCCAAGGAGTGATGCTCAGTCGAATGAACTTTTTGGATTCCAAATATTCCAGTATTATTTTTAATTCCTTAAATCTGACAGGGTCCATACGATATGAGTGGAGAGATATTGAATGTTTTCATCGCACCAAATCAATTGGAAACTTCACATCTCGCTCTAAGAGTAACCCTAAAAAAGTATCTTGAAATACTTCCAGGAACTCATCCACTACATTATGTAACCAACCATTAGGTGGAATAACATCATCCATTAGCATATGTGATGATAATAGGGAAGAAAAACTACCTAACACCGAGATTGAAGGTCTAGTAAGACCTAACAGAGGAACCCATTATCCATTGTAGATGTGATCACTCTGATATGGTGCCTTGAAAAATGACCACCATCGATAATAGTAAATGTGCACTTAGAAACACACCATCCAATATATGCTAATGATCACATCAATCCAGCTCATATCCAAGAGCAATAAATCCCATTCCATATCAACCAGTGACAAAAAATGTGTAAATGACATGCACCTGATGCCGTGCTCATTATTCTTTCCCAACAATGTCACCGAAATCATTTCTCTAGACAAGTTCTCAGTTGAAAAAATTACACATATTCAAAATATGGGAAGGTATAAAATAAAATGATAACTGATATCAAATAGAATGATAGTATTAAAATATGTGATAAAAATGGTTCCTCAAATAGTCGAGGACCCTACATCATGTCCCTCTGGTGCCAAATCCACGACACGACGATGAATGGCCTCTTCCTGTTCCTGAACATAACCACTGGACCGTGGATCTACTCTTAGCTAACTCTGACTAGAAGAATATATTATTTGGATACCATGACTACAAAACCAATATCCCACTATCATAGAGAGTTTTGAATGTGCTGATCTTCCCTTAAAAACCATTTATGATTCCCCACTCTCTAATGGGTGAATCATCTTGAAAAATCACTACACATGTACCATAACACCACATCGATGACAAGGCATTTGAGGAGTTGGAGATGATTTTTGGATGTTTCTAGCCTTCCCATACTGATGGCAGTCCCTAAAATCAATATCATAATCAATCGAAAAAGGTTACCTAAAAGGATAGATTTAGCTACATACACCCTTTTTCCATTACTCCTCACTCTACCTCTTCTTTTCTAATGAACTACTACTTCCCATTGTTGATACAACCACATAGGAACCTGACCTTCCCTTACAGTCAATATTTTCCATTTAATCTCGATCCACCACTTCAACATAGGTCTTCATCTTAAACAGAAATACCAAAAAATAAATCGATGGCTGCAAAACCTTTTCAAACCCCCAAGCCTTTATCTCTTTATGAGAGTGTATTTCTGGGGATTATTGAACTAGATCAATAAAGTTATTGGAATACTCCATCAATTAATAGTCCCCTTGAAAAAGATACATAAACTCCTAAGATCTAGTATACACTAAGACCTTAGGGAAGTAATTGTCATTAAATATTTCCTTGAAGTGCATCAAGCTCATCTGATCATGATATCTAGACAAGATCACTTACTGCCACCATATATTAGGAGGTCCTTATAGTAGAAATGATGCACACATCCCCACGAACTCTTCTGGAGTGTCTAGGAACCCGAATATGAAGTCTATATTCTTCATCCTTTTATATGCTTCATGAGGTTCCAACATACCTCAAAGGGAAGGATTATTTTTCTTAAGGTAGTAATGGGATTCTTCATTCCATGGACCAAATTCAGCTACTCTAAATGGAGACGGTTATGGTCCTTCTCCCTGACCACATACCTATAATTCTAGTACCACATTATATATAAACCTATGATCAAGTGGAGAGGGTGAAATCTCTCCAAATTCATACCATGGTTGTAGGGGAATTCTTCATGGAGGAATGTTATCTAAAAAATAAACAGTCTCTTGAGAAGTTCCCTAACATGATGTGTCTGAAAAATTTCAGAAGTAAGAAAAAGGATAATAAAAAAATATTCCCTGTCGACATAATGAACAATATGCTTCACCCCCACCCGATTTCTACATATTGTCGGTAGCCTATACATTCCCCTAAGAGAATAATTCAAAAAAGAAATATGACATCCCATGGTGACACAAGGAAAATTATGAGGTATACTGGGTAGGTACCCCACTCGAAACTGGAGCACTGATTCCTGAATGTCCTAGCTCATGTATATACAAAATAATCCCCAAATAACCTTACCCCAAGAGTTGAACATGCATATATTAACATTTCATAATGAACCACTTTGGTTCATCATTAGAACTATTACCTAAACCTGTCTGTGGTAGGCCTAATGGGTATTCATGATCCCCACAGGCAAGAAAAAGTGCCCGATCATCATCAATAGGAAGTGGGAACGATTTACCTGAATATAAAATAACCAAAATAGAAAAAATATAAAGGAACATTAATTAAAAACCCATCCAAAAAATACCTTAAAATTCTTCAGATTTGATATACATGTTTACTACAAAAACCCCCAAAGTATACTACCAAAAAAGGGACTAATAATCGAACCCCAAAAACAACCACTAGGAAATGATTGTATCTCCCTCATGCCATTTCCCCTACACCATCTACAAAAAATCACTAACAACCCAAACCACCATCTCCTTAATCTTTACCCTTACCTATATCAAATTAAAACATGTCTATATACACCAAATGGTGTAATCATGGTGTGAGCCATTGCCAAATAGGATTCCACCCAAAAGAATTCATTGTTCAAAAAAAATAAAAGACAAATAAAAATTTATATTTAATAAATTTATGTATATATATGAAATTTTAAAAAGAAAAAACAATAATGAAAACCAAATTTAAATGACAGAAACAATAAATTAAAATACCTATGCTTTTGAAGTAGCTAATATGCCTTACTATATATCAATGTTAAGGGAAATATATTCATCGTTTACTAAACAAGGCACATTAACTATTGGTAATAAGTATTAATGGACACTAGTACAGCGTGTCTTGGTGAATCTTGTCTTAGAAACCATGACCATCATTATTCACAAGAACTGGAAACTACTAGGGGACACCCCCATGACCAAGTGGTCTCTAATCATCATCCTTGTTTAGTTAGAGTTTTCATCATCAATCAAATAAAACAAACCCAGGACAAATCCAATTCCATATAACTAGATCACTAGTTTTTGAATGTTCTCCATGTTACTTGAGCATCACTTTAGATCCCCTTAATTTTCCATGTTAACATAACATTCCACACCCACATACACAAACAAAAAAATGCAGCACCCACACCAAATACCACCATTTGCACACTGAAATCCTCTTTTAATATAAATCATACAACAAAAAATTATCTATGAAATGTTTGCATCCATTATATAACCTAATAAAAAATTTAGATATTTTTTAAAACAATTTGAAAAATATTATAGGGCTTTACTTCAAAGTACAATGAATTTCACAGAAAAAATCAAATTTCAAAAATTATGAATTTTTAATCACATTAAAAAACCCCTTTATATAATCATATAAATTTCAGGTAACATGAATCAATCTATAGGAAAAAACAAAAAATTATTGAGAAATGACTAAACACAGATTCACATACATTGGATGTAGAATGTTCCACAAACCAGTGTGAATCTCCTCCCACACCGCAACCACATCACAAGATAGAAATAAAGAACCATAATAATAAATATTTCACCAAAATACTCAAAATCAAACTCAATAAAGAAAAACACTGGCCTCTAGAGAAGAGGAACTACAAGGGAGTGGAGAAAATCCCCTAGAATAGAGGGATAATATGTAGAAGAAGACACTTACTTCATGAATCATGGAATAACAACCCATAATCTGCCACAAAATCAATGATATGGGAGATAAAAAGGGATAGAGGGATGTTCCTAGGTATGAATATCCTTAGTGGGGTGGGAGAAATGTGTATTATGTCTTTAGAATCGAGAAGTGAGAAAAATTCCAAAAAACATTTAATGTCCCTGAAACCACAAACGCTACGTCCTCAAGGTTTGGTAACCATGAGGTAACCATATGAAGCGTTCTATTTAAGGAATGACTTACCACAGGGTAACCTACGCAGGGCGCGTAGTTATGTCTAACAGATCAAAACCTGTGGGCATGGTTTTGTTTTACCACAATTCATCATTTTATCCAAAATTGAAAATGGATCCTAGGATAAATGATAGACCATGAATAAAATATAAAAAATGTCTGAAATTGAGACCACTGATGTGAAAACAGATCCACAAATGTTCCTATTTCTACCTCCATCTTTTGAAATATTTATACTACATGTCTCATCCACCATAATGGCTTTACACAAATATGAAATGATGAATACAACATATAAATTTTGTTTCATAAACAAGGATTAATTATAAATGATTTTAGTACACCACCACTATTCTCATTACAAAATTAATATTAAATATATAATTTTTTATATGAAATTAAAATATTTTATTAAAATGAGTAACCAATAATGGCCCTCTTGTGTTAATCAAACCACTATGAACCCTATAAGAAATATTCCATAAATAGTATGAGTGGATGTAGAAGAATGAAAATTTGAATAATAATAAGTAGTTACATTTTTAATTAATGAAATACAAGTAAAATCATCCTAGTAAGTGGATAATATGTGATTATCTATGTTGGAATAACATAAAACACCTTACGAAAGAAATGGTCGAGGAGGTATGTATAATATAAAAAATAAACCATGAAATAAATTAATATGTAAGAGGGTGCGGAATATCTATCCTCTTTGGAAGGAACTATATTCAAATGAGTATATAATATGAGAATCCTACAAGGATGAAATAATATACTAAAGAGGCTAGAATGTACCAACATGTTCAAGGAAAATTCAATGATTGGGGGGTGAGATGGTTTATTAAACTACATTTTTGATTTCCTTATAAAAATAATTTCAAGCTATTGGGGTTATTAATTTTACTAATATATCTGAAACTATTACACAATTTTATTATAAAAATCATATATAAAAAAATTCACCTCTATAAAAGGTATAGTTATCCATTACATGATCCTGATTCACCTAGTAACATATATTATTCCTATTCCATCATTAGGATTATGAATTCGAAGGGTTTTCCATGATCCCATGTTATACATATGTCTCTTGATTGTGTAAATTTATCACACTAAATCAATTATCCTAAGACAATTTTCAAACTTTTGTGAGTATTCAACAAAACAATATTTATATATTGTTTTCTTTATGTTCGTACTAGTTTGGATTCCGGTATATTTTTACCATTAGGATAACAACTATATTATTTCAATATTTTACACATCACATGAATTTAAATTTTGTTTTTTCTTTGAAATTTAGCAATATATTAAGAAAATTCTAGAATGAAAGATACTATTTATTTATATCATTGAAAACAAAAACATATCATTTTAAATTCAATAAAAATGCTAAAATAAAATAAAAAACATCTTTCGATTTCTCTACCTTATAATAATTATATTATCTTCCTTACGCTGACTATTTTTCAGTATTTGGATCCAACCTGGTGGACAATGTACCTAGTCACGATGCAACAATATACATCACAACATCTCAAATGAATGAAAAAATAATTCTCAAATAATTAATGTTATAATGATCTTATTCAATGAATGAAAAGTATTTCTCAAATACTTTGTATCATAAAATATATTCCTAATATATTTACCATAAAAAGTGGTTTTAAATTCTTTTAATATTAAATATTGACATTATCTTGATTATTTAGAATTAAATAATCTAATATAATTATGGTATTTTTTTTCTAACTCCTTATAAACAAAAAGAGAAATAAAATTATCTATATGTTAAATATCTTTTATATAAAAAGGTTTTCATTAATAATTTTATATATCAACAATAAAATAAAATTTATAAATACAAACATATCATATATTAATATTATTTTTATTGATGGAAATTAATTTTATATAATATCAAAAAATATCTTATGTATCTAAAATTTCATATCTATTATTTTACTGAAAAAAAATTCAACAATTTATATAATATATTTTGTCCCCTACTTCAGTCATTATACAAATAATTTCCAGTTACTTTTTTCCAAACAAATATAAAGGGGATATTTCATTTTATCATAGTAATCATACATATCATCCACCATTTTAAAATTTATATATTCATAAGTTATAAAAAATAATTTTTATTTATTTCAATAATATTATGTATTGAAACCATTAAGATTATATTTATAGTTATCTTAGAAAAATAATTATTACGAATCCCTATGTAGTCCAATTAATGACCATAATCAAAGTGACAAAAAAACCCCTAGAATAATTCCAATAACCTATAAATATTTAAATATCCATAAAATCAAAAAGAAACCCTTTGGTTAAATTAGTTTTTTGAGGTTTATATATTATTATGAAAATAGAGCCCACTAGCCAAATCACCTAATTCTTTCTACAATTAATAATAATTAGAAAAACCGTGATAATAAAGATATATTGTTTCAATTGGAATGAATTTTTTATTTCCAAAATGTTAGAAGGCTTGATTGTTGAATTTGGTGTGAATATGGGATGAGAAAATATGAGGATATTATGAATGTGATGCTGATATTTAATGAAAAAAGGAATTATGGATAAATAATGAATATATTATATGAACTTATTCGTGAAAAAACATTGTTTTATACATGATTATTATTGGTGAGTTAATATTTAATGATAAATATATGTTATATTAATGATATACTAACTGAAACAGTTACCAATGTGTTTTTTTGCACATGATATTAATAAAAAATTTATTAGGAAAATTGATTAGTGTTTTGTAAATTTTCTATGTTCTATGTTTGATTCATTACCAGAAATAATAAGAGTAATTTTTAGAGAATAGGTTGATTTTATTGTAAATTAGTGAACGTGTAAAAGTTATTTTAAACTATGTGTATGTGTTACTATAGGTTGTTTTTGAGTTGTTTTAGAATATATGTATGAGTTATTTCACATATTTATAAGTCATTAGAGGACATGTTTTGGAGTGATTACCCCAAATAAGGGATAATACCAATATGTATAAGAGTCATTAAATATGAATATGTATCGATTCTAAAATTGTGTATGAGTAATTTTGAGGGATGTAAACTATGTATAATTTATTTAAAATATTCCCAAATTGTTTTTCCACTTTTTATATATGATTGAGAATAGTACACTAATTATATATATTTTCATTGGAATTTTTATTGAGAGGAAAATAATAAAATTTTCCATGGGTCTATATCTTATAACCAATGCATTCATCATTTAACATTTATTATGAGCGATCTATAAAACTAATATGATTTGTGAGCATAGAAATAATTATTTACCTGGAAATTAAATAAAATGAGATCATCAAAATATATATTGTGATAAATTGGACATTAATCAAGATATATATTTATCCAATGAATGATGGTAATAAATAATATAAAAACAATTTGGGTGTTTACTGAGAATGATGGATAACAACCCATGGGGGATTTTAGACTTTAAGATGGGGTCCACAATTAGAATAGGAGATTCTATATCAATGTGCAATGAATATAGACAACATAAAATTATTTTTAAGTGTATATTTTGTGGAAGTGTAGGTGATATATATCTTAAGTCTTTGAGAATTAATCATAAATCTTATAAAATGATTTTTCAAGAGGATTTCAATTTAGTGTAATATAAGAAAATGTTTTCCATATTTTAAAAATTAAACACATACATCTAAAATGTATAGACATTCCATTATTCAATTTTTGAACATAAATATACAAAACTATTTGTTAGTATAAATTAATATATATATATATAGAATAAGGATTTTTTTCCAGAGTCACGATTTTGAACAAAATAATACAAGTAATAATTTTTTTAATGAAATTAGTTTTTAATAATTCAATATATCAGAGAGAGAAGAGGATTCCAAATCATAATTTCATTTCAAATTTAATGGGGAATATGTGATAAAATTTCCGATGTTCTGAATATAAAATATTCATGGTGAGATTTGGAATAATGAGAATGAAGGAAATTTACTATATGATGAAATAATTAAAATGAAAATAGTAATTTTATTTTCATAGATCTTAAAAACCCATTTAATTCTTGGAGGAAGATCAATATCACTTGATATAGTATGACCTCTAACAAAAATGTAATTTTATAAATGTCGATCAACTATTATAGTTGGGAATTTTTTTGAGGTGGGACTCCAGAAGATAGAATATAATAATATTTTTTTGTTGGATTTTTCTATGATTACTCTTTACTATTTTCCCATTATTTTATAGTAGACAAATATTGTATTAGGGTATAATATAAAAAAAGAATATATTTATCCATGATAAACCATTTAAATATTATGTGTTGTTCTCTATATTAATTATAAAATATATGATATGAGCCTATAAGGAAATATTGAGTGTAATATAACAATAATGATCCTATGTTGTTTTTTTGAAATGATAAAATTAATAAAATAAGACCCTTGATTAACCGCCTCTTTAGTGGTAAATAGAGCATGGTCAATTAAAAGTTGTAAAAGACAATTTTTAATTTCCCACATAAGATCCATAATGATAATTTTTAGATAAAATTTTAATTTCATTAATAATTATATTTTAATAATATTTTATATTCAAAATTACACAAATAAAAGAGTAGAGTTCTAAAAAACATTTTATAACTCATCTTGGATGTTATAGATACAACTTCTTGATGTTTAATCAAATATATGAATTAGAAACTATATTTTTACTAATAATATAAATTTTGATATTGATAAAAAACTAAAATACTAATTTAATGTAACAATTAGAGTGTGTGTAATAAATTTTGTTTTGCACTTCATCTCAAAAATAAATATTGGAAAATTTTGGATATACCTATAATGAAAATTATAATTTCATGGAATCCATAAAAAAAATTTGGATGAAAATATTTGAAAAACAAAAAATACGATATTCTAAAAAAATTGATGATTATTTTATAAGGTTAACTAATATTGTGAATAATATACCACGTTTTGTAAGAATAATGATTATTCTACCAAAGTTAAGAAGACACTAGCGAATTTTCATGATTTGATTGATCCATAAATAACATCCTTAGGTGGTATAGATTAATTGAAAAATACTCGAGGAACAATACAAGATTATTTTATAGGATATGTGGAACACAAAAAATAAAATAATAAAGAAAATTTTGGTTTAAATTTTGGGGTTATTCAAAAATATATGTTCCAAGAGAATGAAGATGAATAATAATACGATGTTTAATGTAAGAAAAATTATATATACTTCAAAAAAATAATTTAAATTCAATCAATAAAATTCATTATTGGAATGTTGAATGTAAATTTTATACCACCACAATAGTGTTTAAACTATATTGAAAATTTTCATTTAGAAAAACAAATATTTAGTATTAGTAATCGAAATGAAATGTGTATGATGGGAAACCCCAAAAAAATATGATGTAAAAACAAAAAGAATATATATAGTAAGAAAATAAATTTAATGATGAGAAAAAAAGATCATGAGGACCCAATAAATCCAAAAAATGATGAATTAATCCTTCTACATAAATTTTAGTATGGTTTCTATCCCTTTAAAAAATAAAATAAGGATGAAAGGATGAAACATGAATAACAACCATACTTTTCCAACATTAATATTACATCATTTTAAAGATAATCAGTTTAAATTAATTAGAAAATAATGATCCAAAGTATTATTTTATTAAGAAAATTATTAAAATACAAAACATTTAAAAAATAAAACATAATAATTTATTTAATTCCAACTTCTCTAGCTTCCGAGTGGCCTTCACCTTCTCCGAAGTAAATGAAATAACCTGAAGATATACATCAAAAACGATTGATATAAAATCTGACTATGAGGATAGATAATATTATGAAACAATTGAACATGGGGTGATCCTAATCATAACATCATCATCATTGTCATGAGAGGAATAATTTGATAAATTCAATGAATGGAGAAATAAAAAAAATTAAAACATAATGTCTTAGTTGTTAAATACCACACATAGTGGTGAACAAAACATGAATCATGTTCAGGAATATTAAAATTTTTTTCTAATATAAATAACACTACCCAATTAATTATAGATCTTTATAATTTAGGGTAAACCCATCACATATTATGATTTACATTGTGCTATATAATTTTGGGTTCACCCGTCACATCATTACATTTAAAATATCATGCATGCAACGGGGAAAATATATCATTATTGGACATAAATAAACACATGTAAATGAATGAGATTCATTTAATAAATAAAATATTCACTAATTTTGGGTATCTAATTGAAAGCGGAAATAACAAGAATTATATAAGAATCATAAACTTTGAGTGAAGAAGAAACAATATTAGAATGTTTGTTTTTTTGAAAGAAGAGTTCTTTCTGAAATAAATTTTCTGATAATATCAGTTATAAATATTTTATATCCCATAAAGTTAATAAAATGATGAAGTAATTTTTTTGAAAATATACGTTCTGAAATTGGGGTGAAAGAGGGAAAACCCAAAGAAAGAGAGCTGGGTTTGAGAAATTACATTAACTTGTTTCCGAACAACTTATTCACATTAATGTCACGTAAAATCACACATGATTAATAAATTAATAGTTTCATTTAATTTTACACATGAATATATTTTATTATGATCTTATTATGTTATTTTTTTGTTATTTTGGATGAATTATGGAATTTAATTTCGTCACTTTGGAGTGGTCATTTTCATTGTTTTCATGATCAGTTTGTTTGTATACATGAATTAATGTTAGTTTAAAATAAATAAAAACATAATGAATTGTTATTATATGTTATTAATGATCCTACAAATTTTTTAATTATCTTATAAAGGATTTTGTTACATACCTTAAGGATTAATCATTAGATAATAGTTTGTGATGATTGTTTTAGATAATTTTTGGTAGCTTTTCAAACTAGACAAACTTGTTTTGTTTTTTATTTAAGTATTATGATTACAAGATACTTCCAAAAACTAATAATGTTTTTAAATTAAATTTTAAAAATATTTAAAAATAATTTCCCTCTTAAAATCCCTATATATGATTATGGAAATGAATGTGTATCACCCATGATGTTGGTAAATAGACACATCACGGGTGACAATGTTATTTTAATGATAAAACGGAGAGAGGACAATGTATAATGTGGGGTCTTCAATTAACATGATATAATTATAGTATATTAAACAGAATATTTTAATCATGTCATTAGGATGAATTTATTATAGGACATAATATGAAAATAAATTATAATAGAATGGAAATTAAAAAAAGGAGAGGATTTACTTCTTCAATTATCCTTTTCATATCCTCTACGAGGAACATAATATTGTTAATTTGATGAGAAATTTAGAACATATAAGTGCGGTTTGGTATTGGGAGGATTATTGGTAAGAGATTAGTTAAGACCTGAATATTTATAGGTATTGGGTGATGATGGTGTGAAGGGTGTATTTATAGTGGAGGTTAGGGTTGTTTTCTAATTATTTTAATCAATATTTTATTATTTTTCTCAAGAATAGAAATAGTGACAATTCATGTCACTAAATATAGAATTTAGTGAATTTTAGTTCTAATCAATGGTCATTTATGTCACCCATTACTAAATCATGACTCCAAAATTCAGGTTATTATCATTTATTGTATATTTTCATATTTTACTTTTAAAAATACATTCGATATTTTTGAAAAAATAACAATAATTCAACCGAAATATTTTTTGAATTGTAGAATTAAAAAATTAACTCCATTTTGTGAATATAATTATCTAAATATTATAATTCTATATTTTAAAAAATCATTATTTACTTGGAAAATACATGTTTTAAAATTGTATCTAATTGTCTAACACTTAGAAAAATTACTTAGGAACTCATAAAATATAATTAATATCATAAGACACGAAAATAATAATTTAAGAATACATTTTTTAAAATAAATTTTAATTTAAATTATTAAATTATTAATATAATTCCTATTAAATATTTTAGACTTCTAAAAATACTCACACTTAATTAATAATTTTTAAAATATTTACTTTCATATAATGTGATATAATTATATTATATTTTAACATATATTATTCCAAAATCATATTTATAATTTCATGGGTTGTATAATATTCATTTAGGTGGGTTACTATTCATAATGGTCATATTACTATTCCTATGTTCAAGTTACCAGTTCGTTATTATTGGTTTGTTAACTTCTTGAAATACATCTTATTTCAATAATTCATCATTTATAATGTTTTTATTATGGTTTCATAGTTATTTCATTTTACATATACTGTGTGCCATTACATTAAACAAAGGAAAAATTTCTATGATAAATGTTTGGTCCATTACATTCTTCCCCCTAATGATCTTTCTCCCTTGAAATTTCATTTCACATAAACAGGTTTGGCTATATATCTTTTATGGCCTCCAATACTTACCCTATTGCATCATCATAGTTATGTTTCAATTCAACACATTGACACAAGGGATGTATTGTTGTAAGGAAAATTATCTTCATGATCCAAAATATTTATTCGATGCTCCTCATAAGAGAGATATTCTTCAAACTATACAACCTCACAGGTTAGTACATGTGAGGGATCCAGTATGTACATCTTTAGGAGTGATACATGGAATAGATGATGAACTAGATCCATATTCATTGAAATTTAATGATGATATGCCTCATATCATACACGATCAAGGATATCAAAGGGTCCAGTGTACCTTGGTCTTAGCATCCCTTTATTTCAAAACCCCATGACCCTATTCCATGGTGATATTTGAAAGAAGACATTATCCCCAATTGAAAAATATATTTCCCTTTAATGGTTGTCAATGTATAACTTTTTCAGACTATGAAAAAAATTGATATGATTCCGGATGTTTCCCCTGATGAGGTTCATATAACATTCATTAACTAACTATATCCCAAAAGGATGGACTTATAGATCACTTTCCATATAGAGATTCAAATGGAGCCAATTGAAATATTTAATTTATGTTATTTTTTATGAGATCTCAACCAATGGGATATCAAGATATCATCCACCATTTAAATCTATAGAGAAATTTAGTAGCATATATTTGAGAATATGAATATTTATTTTACATTGGTAATCTATTTTGGGGTGATATGACATGATGAAATTCAATTTTGTAGTTAATGAATATTGAATAACATTCCTGAATTTAGATATGAACATGGGATCATGATCAAAGATAATTGAATGTGAAACCCCATGAATTCTCACCACATCATGCAGATATATTTTTTCATTTTGTTCAAGAGATCGATCTTCCCAAATCTCAGAAAAGTGGGATGTCTTGGTGAGTTAATACACCAAAAACTATATCATATTATTTCCTTTATATGTCATTGGTAAACTAGTGATAAAGTCTGTAGTGACATTCTCTCATTTAAACATGGGTATATGAAATGGTTGCATCATCTGATTGGACACTTTTCACCCTTCATTAACATTATGAAATATCTATCACCTTGAGATATATTCTACAATATCCTTCCTCATTTTTTCCACAAGAAGTGTTCTCAAATATCACAATACATCTTGGTACACATAGGTTGTATAGAAGAAGTTGAATTATTTGTATTTTCCAATAGACCCTTCTTTATCCCAGTCAATGAAGAAATATAAAGCCTACTTCCAAACCAAATTACACTATCATCATCGATATGGAAATCTAGTAGCTTCCAGTTCATTACAACATTCACATTTTCTTTGTAACTCCAGATCATCCCTTTGGGACTCCTTAATCATCCACTTGATAGATGGTTAATCAATCAATTGGGAAGTTGGGATGTATTCCCTACTGTTATAATCTAAAACTGAATCCATTGCATAATAATGATGATAGGTTCCTTCTCAATCCACAACATAGATAGAGTAGAATGTAATATTATTCGTATATCATAATCATCCTTATTCAACTTGCTGAGATAATTTCGAAAAAAACAATCATCATCTTTTATTATCTCAAACTATCTCATTTGACTCATGTTGATATCATTTCTTTAAATATTTACTTTAGGAAATTCTGATTAGTATATAGGTCACACATATCACCATATAGGTTGAACTACTAGATTTTCAAGGAAAAATCATTACTGCTATCTCGAGATCACACATTGGGTAGTTCCACACATTTAACTATTTCTGCCGTGAGGTGTAGGGTATCCCATTATAATTTTAAATGAGTAAACGACCTAATAATTTTGTTGATGTTTCACTATATATCACAAAATGTTCTTCGTTGTTCTTTTATTTGACTATTGGTTAAGTGGTTAACCTTCTATTTAGTTCCTATATAGTTTCCTTGCATTCTTCCATCCAAATATACTTCACCTCTTTCCTTGTTATCTTAGTTTTCAATCATGAATATCATAAGAAATTTCACAAAAAACATCTATAGTACCAAGCTAATATAATAAAAAATTGGATTTCCATGACACTAGAGGGTTTGGTCTATTCCACAATGACCTTTGTTTTTGAAGTGTCTTCAGAAATTTCCTAACTTATGATCACAGGTCCAAAGAATTTGACTTGCGGCATCCGAATCTCTCACTTTCTGAACATGGAATAAAGCATATCTTTCCTCAATGTCACTAGTATAATCCTTATATATTCTTCATGTTCCTCCATGATCATGGAGTGGATGATAATGTTATCAATAAGAACTACCAAAAAATAGTCAAGGTAATGTATAAGGACTCTATCTATCAAATCCAGGTATCTTTTATGGGAATTATTAAGTATAAATGGAATCACTTTGAACTCATAGTGCCCATACCTTGTACCGAGGGTAGACTCTTGAATAGCGTCATTCCTCACAGTTACCTGATGATATCAAGAATGATGATCCACCATTGAGATGTATCAATATCTTTTCAACTGATTTAATGTGTATTCATTCATTGTATGAGGATTCTTGTTATTTATAGTGATCATGTTGAGTTCTCGATAATCGATACACAACCACATTGATCCATCATCTTTTTATTAAGAATACTAGCTCACACCAAGGTGGTGCTCTAGGGAATATGAATTCTTTTTCCAAGTGATCTTAATGTTTCTTCTTTAAGTCATCTTGTTCGATTGGATCTATCATATATAGAAAGCTTTAGATTGGATAATCTCTGTGTATGAGTTCTATTGGGAACTCAACCTCATGATCTATGGGAGTTTAGGAAACATTTTTGAAAATGCAACCCTATATTCCCCCATGATGCACATTTCCGATTGGTTGGTAAATTCAATTCACTAAAACACTTGAGTGAGGTATACTTATTCACAGGGAATCAACACCCACAATATTTAAGGTATTTTCAGAGGATATTCAAGATCTTCCTTTCATTTTAAGAGGAGGATGAGATAGTTTGGTATATGAAATGATATTTCCATTACCCAATAGTTTATGTGTTCTCTATATAATGAGAGCTAATACATTCACAGTACTATGTAGAATTCCAACATTGGATGTATTATGAGATTATCTAGAAGAATCATCCACTCATATAAAACAAATATAAGAGTCCAACACTTGGGTTATAATTACTTCCCCTCTTGTTGTTTGTATATATATCTCTACGTAAACATATCAGGGCTTCGATTCAATAGTTTTAGAAATATGGAATGATATAAAAAATATTTAAAAACCTAAATCAAAATATATACTTTTCCATTCTATAGTGAATATGAAGTCTACCTTGTATGACATCATTTTATTTCTCCAAATTGGTAGAAGTTATGGAATGAGGCACCCCATTATCCTCTTGATTTGGTTGCTAATGATGCTGATGACCATTTAGGACTTGAGGTTTAGTGCAATATCTTTCATAATTCCATAGCTCCATATAGTTGTAGCATTGTACCATGTGTGGTTCTCTCCTTTGATTCACTACATTATCCTACATGTTCATGTGTTTTTTAAACTCATGAGTTTTGTGACCTTCACTCCAACACATGGTGCATTCACATGTACCTTTGTTGTAGTTCCCATGATTCTTCTTCCCTCATTTTTGATATGTGGGTGGTTGAGTTTTCATTCCACCATTCTCATTAGATCCTCCAACATGAAACTCAATTCATTTTTTCTTTTTCCCATATCCTTGGGAATATTATCAAAACTCTTTATCCACCTTGTGTGCACATCTAACAACTTCTTTATAACTCATAATGTATTGAATTTCAATATCCTTTCAAAGGTGTGGTTTAAAACAATTATCTAATCAATAAAATTCTATATCATTGTTAATAAAAAAACCTCAATGAGAACCTTGCAATCCTTATGAAATTACCATTATTTCCCATGACAAATTCACGTTCCTTTTTCATCCATTATACAAATTCTCTCACAATGTTTTTTAACGAGTTTGTGGGATATAATTGTTAGGAAACCTTATATTAATGTCATACCACTCTATATCATCAATTCCAACAGTCAGATTGTGGTTCTTAATTATGAACAACCATTGATAGACCCCTATATCTATATTATAAATTGTGAGATTAAAATTCTCTAACTCAAACCAAAAAAGAGTAAAATATGGTTTCGATAGACAAGACTCACTTCTATGAAACTAGTGGATCAGAAGATCCATTGAACGCCGCAAGTCTTTGACCCATTAAACAATTGATATTGAACATCTTCCTCTTACATGAATGATAAAATTCCACTTTATTCAAGTTATTGATCATAACATTATACGGTTTGGTAATCATGACTAAAAAAATTCAAACACCACCTCCATTAGAATTGGGGATTTCATTCCTGAAATCTTTGTATTGTCCCTCACATTTTTTGTTGTCCTGTAATCTCATAAGTCCCACTATTTTCTAAAATATAAATGGTTAGAGAAAAATATAAGTCAAATAGTCATCAATAATATATCTATCTGTAGAATTTACACATTAGAACTATATTATAGGATATATATATTTTAAAAATATTCTTGTGTTCATACATATACATAGTATTGTACTGTAGGTTTCTCTAGGGTTCTCTAAAATGAATTCCCAAATTAACTAAACCTTCCTCTTAAACCAACCATAGAGATCCTAATTTTCTTAAATTTTAATTACATTAATATAAAAAAGAACATAAAATCATTACAAAATTAGTATCAAATGGTTTATTTTTGTGTGAAAATTTTGACATGCATAACATTAAAAAAATAAAATATACTAATTTATTTAATTCTTTCATCACTAGCCTCTTATATGCCTTCACTCTCTCTGTAATACAAGTAATAACTTAAGGATATTCATCAGAAAGGGGTGAGATAAAATCCTAGTAAGAGGATATCTATGAACCTAAAAAATTATTACATTGGTGAGTGTAATCATAACATCATTATTATAGTCATTATATGAAGTATTAGATTAATTCATGGAATGTGGAAATGCATAAATATGAAACATCATGTATTAGTGGTCTACTACCAGATACAGTAATCAACAAATATATCATAATTTTAATGAATATTTCACAATCCTTATGAGATTAATCAGATCACCCAATGAATTTGAGAACCATATAATTCTAGGTACCCTCGTCCCATATTATCATTTACTATGCACTATATATTCCGGATGCACCCATCACATCATAACATTTACATTATCATGCATGCCCCATAAAACATATATCAATCATGGATATAAAATAAAAAAAGGAATAGAATGGGATTAATTTTATAAAGAATATATTCAATAAACATTTAGTTCCAAAATTAAAGAGGGAATAACATACTTGATATTAGAATCATCAAATTTGAGTGAAGAAGAAACAATATCGAGAAGTGTATTTTTTTGAAACTAGTGTTCTTTTGGAAAAAATGTGTTATTAGTAATATAAATTTAAAAACTTGAATATCTGAGAAAGGGTAATATATGATGAGGGAATGATAATTAAGTAATATCCTTAATAAAAATGGGGTGAAAGTGATAAAAACCAAAGAAATAGATTTGGGTTTGAGAATTCTCTTATCCTTGTTTCTAAATACCTTCATCACTTTAATGTCTTGCATAATCACATTAGATTAATTAATTAAAAATTAAATGAACCATTAATAAATGAATATAATTCATTATGGTTTTATTATGTTCTTTTATGGTCTATTTTATGTGTAAGGGAATTTAATTTTGTTTCTTGGTAGTGTCCATTTTCTTTGTTTTCATTATCATTTCATTTATATACATGAATGGAACTTCATTTAAAATAATGTAGAACATCCATAATTGTTATTATATGATATTAAAAATGATTTTTTATATTAAATTATTTTACAAAAGATTTTTTATATACTATATGGATGATTCATTATAAAAACTATAATGATGATTGTTTTAGGTTAATTTTGGAGTGTTTTCAAACACAACAAACTAGTTTTGTTTTTGCATGTAATATTATGAAGAAAAATTATTTAAAGAATATAACAAGGGTTCTAAAATGAAAATGAAAATTAATTTTGAACCCTTTAATGATCTTGTTAAAATCCTTGAATATTTCTATGATAAATGAAAGTGTATCCCCCATGATGTTGGTAAATTAACCCATCATGGGGGGACAATTTCATTTTTACGACAAATGAAAGTGAGTAAGGAGTTTAATATTAGATATTCCACTAACAGGATAATATTAAATAATATGTAAGCTAATGGATTTATCATTACATTTCTAATAATTTTTGTGAGGATTTAATAAGAAATTAAAATTAAAATGAATAAAAATTATAAGAAAAAGAGAGAGGATTTACCTCTTTAATTCTCCTCTAGAGATCATCCTGACGGCACATAAGATCGATCTTTTGATGAGGCCATGGGATCTCTAATGTGGGGGAGGGGTGAGGGAATATTATTGGGAAACATTTATACATCAATCAAGTCCAGATATATGTGAGGATAAGTGGGTTTAATTGGATTATTTATAGTGAATGAGAGGGATATTTTCTTATTATTTTAATCATTAGTTTTTTAGTTTTCTCATGATATGAATTAGTGAGGATTACTATACTACATATAGTAATTAGTTCATGTGTGTTATAAAATATTGTCACATACATAATCCATAATTCAATAAAGACTAAAACATTCAGGTTTTTATAATTTATTGTAAATTATCATATTTTATAGTTCACCAAAAATTCCAGCAGTTGAGAAAAATCCCAAAAACTATTCCATAATTATTTCACAATGTTTATAATTAAAAATACAACTCCATTTTTTGAAATTAATTTCCAAAATAAGATAAATTTTATTTTTAATTAAATTCATCATTTATAATGAAAATACATATTTTAAAACTGTAACTCATTGTTTAAAACTATGAAAAATTACTTAAAGTCGCGTAAAATTATTCGTAAAATCATTATAAGTAAAAATATTTATTTATAAATACATTTTATGTAGATAAATTTTATTTTTAATAATTAAATTAATCATAAAACTGTAATTAAATATTGATGAAATAAAAAAAATATGAACACATAATTAATAATTCTTTTTAAATATTTACTTACTTATAATATGATATAATCCTATAAAATTTTCATTTATTGGATGAAAAAAATCATATTTATACTTTCATGGGTGATTCTACTATTCATTTCGTCAGTTAACTAATCATCAGGGTTATATTACAATTCATAATGTTATGTTACAATTTCATCAATATTTTTTCCTTAATATATAAAAATACTCCATATTTATTAAATATTGCATTAGAATGTCCTTCTAATCATCTATGTGTGATTTTTTGTGATTTATAGTACATGAAATTACTATAAGAAGGGATAAATTTTATTGATAATTTTTTTATCATTATTGTGTTAGTGGTAGCTATATGTTGGATTCGAATCGTCTCATGATAATACAAAAAAAATATTAATGCATTGTGAAGTTTAATGAAATATAAATATTATACAGTAGATGAATATAAATTACTAGTTATAAGGAGAAAAAATATGTTTAGGAGATGAAAAACATCAAACTTTGTGAATTTGAGTCAGATCAAATGTTGACGGATCATGAGGAGATGTTTAATGGGAATGAAAAAGATATGGGTAAGACCTAATTAACTTTCATTTGTTAGTTCAAGCTTCCGCAATACTGGATCTGACTTTAGTTTCCCAATTCAGAAATAATCGCCCATCTATTGATGTGTTTGATCGGTATGTGTTTTCTTAATGAAATTTATAGGATCACATGATTTTTGGCCTTCTAGATATGATACAGATTGAGATCCATTTCTAAAAAGAAGAAGACCCGATTTATGCTTGGGGCTTTTCTCTGCTCCATATGGAGGGAGTTAGGTTTTCATTATTCTGGTGGGCATTCTATTTTCTTCTAAAGTGTGGCCCTCTAACCACATCACTCTAGATAACTCTACCAGGACTGGCTATTTCTCTCCATAACCTAGCCATACTCCGGTTGATAAGTAATTTTCGAAGCCGCCGCCTCTATTTGATTTCTTACACCAAGGCTATTTGAAATACAATCGATCCTATGATCTATGTTGATTTTGATCTTTCTAAAGGACCACAAGAATATATCACCATTGAGAGTGAGGGTGAGATTCACTAGCATGATTCTGTATGATACAATAATTGGATCCCTTCTTATTTTTCTTTCCATGAATAAGAAATGAGTCTTCAAGATGCAGTCATAGACTATCTACCCATTTCCAAAATGCACCTCCCTTTCAATTGAAGGGAGACACGATTGTAGTCAGCAAGGATGCTGATGTTAGACTACAGATGGGATAGGTTGTTCCTGTATTAAAATAAAAATTTGATAAAAATATAGATACCTTTGGGGAGAATCAAAGGTTAACTGTTCATTCGGCTCCCATGTGCAAGGATAAAATATTTAGTGTAAATCTGCAGGTGGTAGATGTTTTTTATTCATTTGAAATACGAAAAGGGTACACACCATTAGTTGCAGGATCTGGGTTGACAATGGGGTACATATACATGGACATTCTGACTGAAATGAACAATAATTTTTAGCCTGTGATGCCCAAGGGGCAAAGGAAGAGGACACTGGGGATGTAATTAGAGCATAGGTCGAGTCTTCGAGAATTTCATTGCAAGAGGCACCCGTTAGAGTTTCAATTCAGGTAAAATGAAATCAGTGTGAAGCGAGTGTATTGGGTCTATTTGACACTAACACTCTAACTTCAAATCCCACTTCCCACCTGAAGAATACAAGTATAGTAATTAAGAATGGCCTCAAAGTAGGAAAGATGACGGTGCCATTCTGGCGTAGCCCTACCAAATAAGGCCTAGTGTTCGAGTTGGGAAACTAATTTTACAGTATAGATGTTCAAGAACCAAAAATGGATCATGATGGAGAGGATTTAGGTGATTACTATTGCATCCAATCATCATTAGATAGGTTGGAAATAAATATTAGGAAAGGTATTCATATCATTAGAAGGAAGAAAAGGAAAAAAGGAAATAGAGAGTTAGTGTAATGTATTGTGGTCAAGGGGAATAACCCAAGGGAAACATGTATTATTCCCACTTTCCTAAACCAATGGAAACTATGTTGGATATGAAGGGTGGAAACAAGGAAAGGAATGCCTCTCTAAATGGGGATTTTGGACAACAAACTGGGAAATCATGAATAGTTGAGGAAGACGAAGGGGAGTGCTTGAAGCTCATCCTCCATTCCAAGGAAGAAATGTATGAAATATAGGTTAGGGTAAATGCTTAAAAATATGATATCAAAATAATATATTAAATAAAGATTCAGTTTGATGCAAAGGAGGAGAAAGAGTTACGGTTATAAAAAACAAGATTGAATCATTCCACGTGGAATCAACCAAACTAAAAAAACTCAGAGGAATTCATACAGACAATGGACAGAATGGCTACTCACTATAAAGTGCTCAACAGGGTGGATCCAGACATCCATGATAGTACATTAAACTATGAGTTATATAAACTTTAGAATTCTAATAATTTTTATATTATGTTGAATAAATCTGTATTCTCTTTCAGCAAATAGTTGGACCCTTGTTTTTTGAGACTTGGTTTACCACTAATAATTTAAAGTGGAATAATAAAAACTTATATTTGGGTATTATGTAAATTCATATACATGTCTTGACGGAAATATGAATTATTGTAACATGAATGTTGATTCATAAACTAGTTAGTCTAAGTGTAAATTATTAATTTTTAATAGTTTAGACTATAAAATCAACATTGTAATTATTTCGAATGAAAATAAAAGTGAAAAATTATTTTTATAATAAATATATATGGGAATATTTCTAAAAAAACCTTCCCCAATTCAAAAAGGATTTGGGATTATAGTAGGATAAAAATAATACTCTAGAAGGATTTATTTTTATAGTGGTAAATCACTATTTAGATGAATATTCTTGCATTAAGAAGGTATTAAAAAATAAGCCTACCTATTATGGTATAATTTAAATTTTTAATGGGAGTGTAATGAAAATAGTGGAGATACAGTGTGAATATGGGAATAGAATCTAAAAAAAATATTCTAATCACATTTTCATGAATTATTTTCACCAAAAAAAATTTTCATACCTAAAGGATATATGATCAACATATTACTAATAAGGGAAAAAATATAAGGTATGAATGAATTGGGATTTAGTATATGTTCTTGATGCTATGAAATTTATGGAAGTTTGAAAGAAAAAGTTGGAATTTCATAATTTTTTTACACTACCAATGAATTAAATGAGAACTCTATAAATTACAGAATTCCAATAAGTATTGCATAAAAAATATTCCAGAATAATTAGATAAGTTAAAAAATCTTGAGAAATATTAAAAAAATATAATTAAGATGCAAATAAATGGTTATAAAATAATATGATTGAATTCATGAGAACCTTAAAAAAATTAGTGATTTATAAACCCATGGAAAATAATGCCAATGTTATGGGTAGTCTAGGAATATCAGAAAGTACTTTATGGAAATTTTATAAGCCCATGAATAATTAACATATAAGAATATTCGTGTATTATTGGGATAATTTTCCTTGGATAATAAGGTGGATAATATTTATCTAAAAATGGAATATTCTAAAGGGACATATATAAGAACCTAACCAGTGAATCTTGTTAATAAGTGAATGAATACTTCCAATTCTATGATTATAGTTAATTAGAGTTCATCTTTTATACGAAAGTATTAAACATTCACATACCACTATAGAACTAATAGGTTCATCCTTATTACCTAAAATAAATTTTTATTATTTTTATCATGATGTTAAATAAAAAATAAAAAAAATTCCCACTTTTTAAAAGAGATATGTATTTCATTTGAGAGTATCCAAACATCCATGAATGTGTTTATTTTAGTGTATCTATTAATGGGGAAAATATTTTAGATTAACTAATAAGGTATTAAATATATAATATTAGAGTTTATATATAAATTTTAAAAAATGAGGTTTTCTGATCACAATTATTAAACCATTTTATTTATATCAATCATATTTAAAATGTAGAGAGTTAGTTTATTAAATTATTGATTAAGGAGAGCATTAAAATCATGTAATTATAATTTTTATGGGTGTTTTATGTCGATTATAAGTGAAATAAATTTCAAAATATTTATCTAATATAGCCTTGTTAATTATTATATGACTTTTTCATTATATACATGTTTTTTATGGAAACCTGTGATCTCTATTATTTATAGTATTTACTATGAAAAAAATATAGAGTAGTAATTTTTAAATGATGTGTAATATGTTATTTAGATGTAAAAGGGGAATAATATATTGGTATAAAAAATATTTATCTTATCTGGGGAGACATAAATAAGTATTCTATCTACATAATTACATTTATAGGGAGAAAAAAATAACCCATATAAATACATAAATTATGTTTTGAGGAAATTCCATGAAACCTAATGGAGGATATTGTTGTTCCAATTATACTAATTTTTTTCAAGAAGATGAGATTCCAATCTTTCTAGAGATGGTTTCAATATCGACTAAGAAGATTTAAGGAGTTCATAGAGTAGATACCATGATTTATTGTCTAATGGACACGAGTTTTCAATATTGATTAATAACCTTTATTAAATAAATAAAAATATGAAATTTTTATGTGATGATTTTCAGTGATGTATTCATTAATGGGGTAGAAAAAAGTATTTGGAGAAAAAAGTGTCTAAAATTGTTTAGAAATTGATAGACATGACTTCAATACAAATTATAATGGTTATGAGGCAACTGAATTTTGTTTTAATTATTTTATAGTTGTGTGTAGAATTCAATTATGGGAACATATTATTAATTAATAGACTTTAACCTCATACTATGGAGAATGTAATGAAATAATATGATTTCTTTATAAAAATCTATTTGAGTCAATATGGAATGAGCTTGATACCATTTATGATATTCATATGAGGGGATGCATTGACATATTAATCATTAAATATCTAAATAAGACTTATTTAATCTATTATTGAATCATTTCATTATATTATAATGATTCATTGATAAGTATGAAAACTATATTGGTATCATATAAAATCCGATTAATTGTGAAGACTATAATTCATATGGAAAATTTTGAGTATTCTAATCTTTATATAGATGTTCATATTATTGATTATAGAGATACCAAATAATAATTTTGTAATCAGTTTTATTTGTGACAATTTGAATGAGTCATATGTATCAATGTATAAGTTATCTAATGGAATTGTATGAATCATGTTGGTAGTAGAATTCCTTGAACTGAGAAATGATATAAACTAAGATTTTCATAATTTGTAATTTGATAAAAATGGATTCAAATAAAATGATTCTCTGACCCAAAATTCAATGAATTATTTTTCACAAAATATTTTTTGTTTATAAATTATTTTGCCGGAAGACTACATGAGGTAGTTTTTTATATATAAAAATGTTCTAATGCTTATAATGGAAGAATATATTTCTTAGTTCCATGCATGTGAAGAATTAAAATATAAATATAAGATTTTATTTTATGGATGAAGAATATAGAAATAATTTGGGTATTTGGGGATTAAAAATCAATATTTGAAAGATAATTTTAATTATAATATAAATGAGAGTAAAACTAAAAAATATCCTCCCGGTAAAAAAAAGAATATTTTCCATAGAAAAATCATGATTTTTATAGAAGAAATATTTTTTACTTTAATAAATTTAAATGTATAATTTCATATGTAAAATTAGTGATCTCCTAAAATAAAAAAACATATCAAAGCATTCTATAAAATAATTCTTCTTCCACAATTTAAATAAATATTTAGATACATAAATGAATAAACATGAAGATATATATTTTGAAATCTCACCCCATTTCGAAAAACAATCTAAAGAAAACATGGGAGAGAGTAAAAATTCACTATAACATATCCATGAAAGGAATTAAGTTCAAATCCCAACAACAACATTATCCATTGAAAATAATCCACTATCAATGGATAAGTAATGAAAATATCTATATTCTCTTTATCAAAAATAAATTATTTATTCAATACATTATTCAAAGCAATAAATTTTATGATGTAATATTTTATATCAATGATCATTGATAATTAATCCCATATATAATTTCATGAAAAAATTATAATTCATTGATTATTATATCCAATTATGACAAAAAATATCACTTATACCCTGAGATCTTAAAACTGAGTTCTAATCGATATCAATTTGGATCTGTCTTCTGTTACTACCACATATTATTCTTCAACTGTTCAATTTTTTTTCTAAAAAGTACATCATTATGTGACAACCTACCAAAACATCAGCTAAGTAATTAAGTCAACCATATGTACAAATTTTATCAACTATATTTATATCATAGTCTACATATCTATACAAAAAATCACTAATCCAATATTTAGATTTTTTATTCAAATTTTCCCCTATTATATAATTGAGAAATCATTGTCAAGATATTTCACATAGATATAGTGTTGTACATTATTATATACCAAATAATTTATCAATATATAATATATACATCCCGGAAGCTATAAAATAATTTAATCATATAACAATATTATTGGATTCCTTTTAGGTGACTTATTTTATATTCAAATCCTTAAATATTGTTTCTCCCACTGTGTTCACTGTATATATTCTTGTTTTAAACCCTCCATTATATGATTCTTTAGTTTTTCAAAGGAATAAATATTTTAATCAATATAAGTTAATTCATCCATCATATATGTTTTTAAACGCAAAAAATACCTCATTTTGTTAATCATGAGAATTTAATATATTTTTTTGAAAAATAATTCACAATATCATTATTTATTTTATTAAAAAATTAATCCATCAACCTAACAAATAACAATATTTATAGATTTTTTAATCATCAATGTATAAATTATTATAATATTTAAATATCTTGAACATCGACTACCTTAAGAACATGTAAAACATCAAATAACATTACCATGTAATTTTTTATATTTTTTATTGGTCCTTCTATTACTAAAAAACATATCTTTTATCTTTAAGGAGAAAAATATTATTGTGTATCACAATGTATACTACATTTTTAGATCTAAATTAAGGATTTTAAATTAACATCCATTTAAAAAAACATGGTTTTCCATAGTGTAGTAATAACATGAAATATCATAATATGTAATAGTCATGAAACTAGTGTAACGAAATTATAAAAATTAATCACATCAACATGTGAGTACACTTTACACACACGACCTTCCGTGTTTCTTAAAACATTTCCTTTTTAATTCAAAATGTTTGGATATAATGACATTATTTATATAATGTTATTGTTTTCAGGATTGGGTACCAAATTTATTTTTTAATTTATGTTTATTTGATCTAATTCATCATTAATATCAAAAACACAAAATTGAATCTAATTTTCACCTTTAATATATCTTTTTTCAATTTAATTTTTTTTTCATATTTTTTGTTTTCTAGATATTTCTCTAATTCAAAGGGATGTTTCCTTCTTATCCAATGACATGTTACAACATCACTATATTTCATAGTATTGTATGGGTAAAGAATGGAGAAAATTAATAAATAGGTATAACATAATCATCATCTTCATAATGAAATTTTGTTAATGTCTTGTTATTTCTAAACAATTCTAGTTTCTTTCCATTAAAAATTGATTCATTATACTTACTTATATAACCATCATCTTATAGTAAATTATATAAATTTTAGTGTTTAATAACTTTTATATCAAAACAATCTATAATATTTTATGAATCATTCATATAATTATGGTATCCACTTAAACATAGAGGATAATTATGAATTAGTACATTAATTAATTTTTGATCAATGTGATGATGGTTTTTTCATTTTATCAATAATTATGAAAGTCTTTCTGAATGACAAAAAATACTTCCAAATAATGGAATTAATATATAAAATAACATATGGTGACATATATAAATGAATTTTATTAGAAAAAATGTTTTAATGTGGGGAGATAAAAATATTTCTTGTTTCCAGAAATATAAATAAGTATCATTCTCTTTCCAAAATATTTTATCCATATCTATAAAAAAATTGTTTTTTACATTCATGAACGTTTTTATGTTTTAGTACTCATTTTTCATAAATTTCAGGATGAATACCTTGATTTTAATTATATTATTCAAATAATTGAAAATTATAATCCGCACCATTTTTCATCCATATCCATTTCAATTTAAAACCATTGTCTATCTTTATAATTCCCCTAAAAATATTGAATAGTTTCAAATCCTCTATTTTATTCTTTATAAAAAAATACATGAAATATGTATACTATAATTAAAAATTGAAATAAAATACATATCACTAATTTTTGATAATTTCATCATATGGTAGAAAATTTCTAAATATATGAGCTTAAATGGATGTGATATCTAAATTTCAATATTCTTGAGTAGCGAATTAATAATCTCCAAATTTTTACATATAGTGAATACATAGTTTCTATATATTTTTATCACTGGAAGATTTTTAAAATTTTCTCACCACATTATCTTGATCAAGTTCTTTTTAGAAAACATTAATTATTCATGGAATCTTTTATTTAATTTTTTCAATATAATTTAATAAGAATTATCACCATCGCAAACTAGATTTAAATTTACCCTTTTGCATTATCCCATTTTCAAAACACATCCATATCTCATCTCTTTACCAAGGATATAAATATTGAAAATAAAACTACTTAACCATCATAACATGTATAATATACAAATACTATTTTTTTCTTTAAATTTAATACATATATTTTATTTTTGAAACAAATGATATATTTACTTATAACTACTAAAAAACATTTTATTTTGAGTAAAACAAATTTTCCAAGGTTTATAAAACTTTATATAAGAATTTTAAAAACCTTTGGTCACTTAAAATTAAAATCCATATGTTGCGAAAATAAGCTAAAATTCATCTATGAACATTTTATTCTATACTATTTAATTGAATCTTCAATAAAATAACCATTTACCATAACAATTTGTATTATTTAATATCTTATTTAATTATATATCATAATCATTTTGGCTAGTGGTATGGTGATACAATCCTCAATATTTTTACCAATATAGACAAATCATAATTTTTTTACTCATGGTAAAATTTTATTCTCCATCATTACTATGAATTTTTGGGGATTATTTAAATTTTTCCTCTATTTTGTGGATTTTCACCCCTTAAAATAGTTTATTATAAAATATAGGATTAAAATAATATTTTTAATAAGAAAAAAATCATATATTTTAAATTTATATTCTGTGTGATGGGTATATATAAATATCATACCAAAAACTAAAAAATTAATTTTGTTCATAAAATGACACATGTACTTCTTATTTGTTTTCAATATCAATCATGGACCAATTTGGTGAACCAAAATCTCTCTAGAATCTAAAAATCATCATATATTTTCTATGTTTATAATGATAGTTTAGAATAAACATTATTTGTAGTTTTAATTAAATTGTTTTTTCAGATAATCTCCATATTTATAAGAATCTATTTATTCTAAAAACTAATCTTCAAATATATCATTAACTATAACATTACAGGAACATTTTAAATATTGTTGTCACCATTTTTTGGTAAATTTTTTTATGAATATAAATTTAATATTTTTTGAAACTATTTTTGTCTTTAAGAACATTCTTCTTTAATTATTCACATAAATATTAGTCTTAATCCTAACTGTGGAATTGTTTCATGAATAATTCTTTTCATAAAGTAAATAGATTCAACTAAATAATTTAAATATCCTTGTCCATTATTGTAATATTATGTTCTATCTATAATTTTATATCCTTCAATTAGAAAAACATCATTATATCATTAATATCTATTAGTGAACCTATATCTTATTTATTTTGTGTAGACACTTTGTGTAGTTATGATTGATAATATTTCTAATTTTTCTGATATCTATTTCTAATAATGAGATCCTTGAATGGAAATCACCGTATAATTTCATTTCTATAAACTCAATTTCAAATTTTTAACTACTCCAATATATATACTTAAATTATTAGATAAATCATTTTAATTAAATTTATAAATACAGAAATGTTCAACAATATTGTCACTAAAAGTATTAAAATCCTCATCTTTATCAACAAAATCATTACATGCGTTGTTTTATTATATATATATAAAATATTAATATAAATTCATACCATTAGAATTTAAATAAAACATTTATTCATTATATATATTTTTATTTCTTTCCAATTAATATACTTAGCCACTAATCATCATTTTGATGATATTATTATTCTTTTTTGTTTGGATGATTTTATAGAAAATATACAACTCTGCCACACTGAAAACACATTATTCAAATATAAATAGTAATTATTATCTTTAATCTTCATATCCTTCCATATATGTTTTACTTGATATTTTCAAACATTTCTTAAACATGTTGTTTTAAATATGGAAAACCAACATCATTTCCATACACATCAATCTTATTCCTACCATTTCATGTCTCTTTGTGGACATTTTTCTATCATCCAGAAACATATTCCTATAAAAAGATCACCACCTATATTTACATTTATAATTGTGAATTCAATTATAAAATGTTTCCCTAGTTAACATTCACTGGGTTTTGATAAATTTATCGCAATACTTTCTGAAAAATGTATCATATATTCTAAATAAATATTTTATCCTCAACGTTTTCCACAAAACCTAAAAAAGAACAATATCATTATATTAATTTAAAAAGTCTCCTATTTATTTATCCTATTTATTTATATATATTCTAAATTCAACCTCTGAATATATATTTTGTTTTCAATATCCAATTTAATTTCATTTTAAATGTTTTTATTATGGCCCCATGTTCTCATTTTTAAATAACTTTTACCTTTCGAATGAAGTACTTTGAATGAGGTGACATAATGGAATTCATTCCCAACATATTTTCTTCTATGTTCTTCCAATTAATTCTAATTTTTATAAACCCTTTTTCAATGTTGAGAAAATTCATCATTATAATCCTCTGTAATGTCGAACTCGACTGATAAATGATTATAAAAAGACCAATCCATATATATTGAATAAAACTTCACCATAAAATTTTCAGAAACCATTTTGAATAATTAAATTGACAAACTATATATTTATAATATTTTTTTTTCAAAATCATCAAATAATGAAGAATTATTGATATTTAAATAGGTAATCAACAAAGAATATGCTTTGATTCCACTTAAAAACCACTGACAAGAACATTGAGAATTTAGTACCACATGTTGGTGGTGAATCACTAAATTAAATTCCATTTTAGGATTAAATTTTAAAAATACCAAACCCACATATTAGTGTTATTAATATTATCACTATTTCACACATCAATTATCAATCATAGTAGGAACCATGTATTACAAAAAGTTTTCCTCTAAATGTACTAAGGAAACCCCATAACATGATCATGATTAAATAGATATCATATAGTCCACTGGTTTCATGATGTGGATTAAAAAACAATTTTTTAATCCTTGAAATCACATTACTTATATTTCAACTAAATACATAAGGTGTCGTTTCACAATAATTATTATGTAAGGATGTTAAACATTA
Source organism: Viscum album (assembly GCA_963277665.1). NCBI lineage: Eukaryota > Viridiplantae > Streptophyta > Magnoliopsida > Santalales > Viscaceae > Viscum > Viscum album. The sequence goes on along the minus strand of OY728138.1, from coordinate 629,141,156 downwards.
GGGGAGTATTCTTTAGGATAATACCTCAATTTACATTTTATTATTATTATTCATCATTTCATTAATATATTTTTATATTTTGAATAATAAATGTGATTATTCAGTCCCTTCTACTAGTCCATATTATATATATTCTTATTTTCTCTATGCACTCCACTCATACATTATAAACATTCATGCATGGATTATTCTTTATTTATCTAGACAAAAGTAACGATACCTTATTTTAATTTTTTTCTATTAAAAATATAATTAAATGAATTCCATTATATAATATCTATTTTTCTACTTATTCTAATTTCATAAATATTCTTATGATTTAATTTTTGATTCTTTTCTAGTAGATACATGAATGAATCTCATAAAAGAGTAAAAATAATGGCATGGTGAAATTAAAATCTTCAAATGTATCATTTATATTATACATCTATGAAACATCTATCTTTTTCACTATGAAAACAATCTTTCATCTGTAACTTTCACTAATAAATAGTCTAATCATAATTAAGTAGTTCATCAATATACTTCAACATCATATAATATTAATATATAATATATCCTTAATTTTAATAAAGAATTTTTCAAAAAACAATTCAATAAAATTTAATAAATCCATTTAAAACCATAGAGTACTATTTTTTTCTAATTAAAACATATATTATATTATCCTTAAAAGGTCAATCATCCTATATATAATGAGGAACTTAATATAAATTATGATAAACATCATAATAATTGCCAATATTCTTACCTATAAATAGTAAACATATAGAATATATCAAATCATATTTCTTATTTACAATCTTACTACATATCATAGGACTATGAATAATTTATATAAACTTAAAATTAAAATACATATGTATATTTAATATACTTAAACATCATATCTATTTTCTATTTTCAACCAAAATTCAAAAGAAATATTAAATATTCTAAAAATAGGAAAATGTAAAATCATCCATTTTGAAAATTTAGAATAATCAAATAAAAAAAATATTTATTTTGACATTAAATTGTATTATGAATCCAAACACCTTGGAATATTTCTGTACATTTCGTAAAAAATATATGTTCGAATAAAAAAAACATCATATTTTAGAGTTAAATTTTTTAAGAATTAAAATCCAAAAGAATAATTACTTGAAAATTAAACGTACAACCTATAAAATTTAAAATTATCAGTATCTATAATCCCACAATAAATAACTATGATGAGTATTAATATATATTATTTATACGATAAATCTCTAAAAAATTAAAATAAAAATCCCCACATACATCCCTTAATTATTTCTCCCTTTAAAAACATCCTAATGTAATTTTAATCTTCATAAACACCAGATAACTACTACAAAAACATGTTTTACAAAAATCATCCATGAAATCAATATTTTCCAAAAAAACATTTTGTATCATTAGAGGACATACCATAGGAATCCTATCATTAATGAAATAAATATTGAGGAGGTAATAACAAAATAATAATCCTAAAATGTTAATCTGAATGACTTGAAAGACATACTATATCCATTAATTCGTGAAGTGTATCCAAATAATATTTATTATACAACCCAAAAAAAAACTCCAATGATATATAATTTAATGATGAAGAGGGTCTACCATATCCATCCTATTAAGAATAATTTAAGAATAGTGGGAGAGGGAACATTGTGACTCAATAACCTTAAAAGCGAATGTCAGTGGTATAATATGCTACCCAAAATCTACTTGTTATCAAACCACAATTACTAAATATGAAATTATGTAGATCCATGATGTTTCACATAATTAATATGGTAATAAACTATAATAATGGAAAGACAAATATAATATATCCCTCTTAATTCATGGACAATAATAACATGTACCACATTCCTCTTCTTGACGTATAAAAAAATCAATCACCCCATACATATCCCACTACATTTATATGTAATCTTATAGTTTTTCATGATCATAATATAATATTACATATTTGATTCTTCTATCCCTCAACCAGACAATATTATATCAATAATGACTAATAATACTCAATATACTCAGATTCAAATCTACAATACATCAATGGAGCTCCATATTAAAAATACCAATAAAGGGTTTCCTAACTAAAAGTATACTTCATTACACAACCACCTTATCTTTATATAGTAGTAAAAAATATTTATTCTAACATATAAATACAAAAAATTTTGTCACCATGTTATGTCAACCTCATCAAAAATGAATGGAGGTGTTATAGAAGCATATAAGAAACCCTTGTAAACCACTATTCTATTATTAGAAATATTTTCTTCTTATAGAGACCATTATCAAATAATAACATGATATTTATGTTCAATATAATCATATAAGAACCAATATTTTAATATCCCATAAACCATGGGGATCACACATTTCACACATTGATCTAAAACAAAATAACTTTTTTCTATCTATTACAACCACCCAAACAAGAGGGAGAACTAATTTTTTTTTGGAAAAGAAGGAAAAATAACATTAATGTCAAATATCAACAGAAGTACTTATGAAAATCCATGAAGGGAAATTGTCCAGCTAGAGCTGGTTATTATCGAAGGGTCCTGAGGATGCCAGCTGATGGGACGCACTGTTTCCTTCCCTTTTGGTAAAGGATAAGGTGTAGCAAGGTAAGCCTTGGCGAAGTGAGCGAATTCTCTTGATGATGAAGCCAAATGACTGGAGTCTGACATCATTGTGGTTAATAGCATCGATAAAAGTGAGTCAGTTAGATTCAATGATGATATCAACCCATCCACATTCTGCAACGAGCATTATACCTGAAAAGATGGAAGAAGCCTCATCTACTCCAGGTTCCCAGAATGCATGTTGTGATTCATATTTTGCTGTAAGGATTTTCCCCAGATGATTTTCGGCCATGGTTTTTCATGTGATCTTGATGTGTTTGGATGAATAATGTAATTTACATAATGAGTGTAACAATTTATATAGAGGATTATGCCTAAACTTAATGAATCCTATGTATAATTTTTTTAGAAACATTGTATGTCAAAATAACAAACATCTGTATTTTATGAAATGAATAATGCACGAGACCACTACAATGAGTTTTTTTATTTAAACCCAAGGAAATGATAATATTTTACCCCTTAAGAGAATCCAATATAGTAAATGGTATGAACACATATGAATACAAATCTCTCCTCATGAGACTACTGCAATGGAGTAAATGGTTAAGGGAATTGATTTTGTAGATGGCTACCCCTCATAATCAAGGGAAGGGAACCCCACTATGATATCCTATATGGTATTGGATTCTCCCATTTAAGTATACATATCTATTTCAGATCGAATTATTATATGATTCTTGATAGTAATTCATTGGTTTGTATATTATTATGGGGGTTTAACAATTATTTATGTTTTTTATCCTAGAATGTGTTTGTTTGTTTGAATTTCAATTCCATTATGTAAATGGTTTTTATGAAGATGTTAATGAGTAGTGGGTATTACTAATCATTATAGAAATCAGTCATTCATATTTGGTTCATATACTCATTTGGTAATTAGAAAAAGATGTATTCATTAATTAATCATCTTATCCACACATTTCATCTAGTTCATGGATTAATTGTTACTATAAGGGTGTATTAAATCAATATGAAAATAAATTTTCATATTTTATTGGTTTATGTAATATTTCCAAATATCTCACTAATATTCCCATGTATATATATATTCATGTTTCTAAATAAATCATTTGGACAATATTTTTGTTTGTATGAGGTTAATGGATTTAAAAACATCTAATATTAGATATTATATGTATGGAAATTCACCAATGGAAGAATAATCCAATATGTTTCTATCCTAATGAAATTGGTGGGTACTGATTTAAACAATATAGTGTGTTTGAGTCCCATATTTGTTTTTATAAATATTATTTATCTGGGTTCATCCATTTGATCAATTATCCTATGTTATCATTCTAGAATTTCTAAATATTCCCCTCTATTTTTTGGTTGATAAGAATGATTATAGAAACATGACGAACCTGTTCATCTTATATCCTTTGGAAAAGGCCATTATTATAAGTCATATCAATGATTAGGAGATATTCATAATGAAAACAATATATATTTATGATCGAATAAATTTTAGGTTCAATAAGACATCTTATGTGATCAATTACTCGAGGGCTAATGATATAGGGGAAAATTAATTTTTTCTTGAATAGGTTGTGCATAAGATAGAGAACATTTTTGTCAAAAATGTTAGTTATTGTTTATGTTGATCATTTTCATTCAATGATAAATGAAAATTTATTAATTGAATAATATTGAGTATACTATTTTGAGGGGATAATAGAGGTTAGTAAATGAGTATAGTTTCAAGGATTTTAAATAATATTTCATATTGATAGCAATTTTCCATTTTAGGATCAAGTCCTAATTATAGAAACAATGAAATGATATAGGTATAACACACAACATTTGAAATGAATGTGTTGTTTCTCTGGATGATATACTAAAACTAATACTCAAATGGAAGTTTTAAATTTGGTTGTAAAATGAGTCATCAATAAATCTCATATATTATACTATACAAGAGATTGGCTATCTAGTTTAGATCCACTGACAAACACTACACTATGACATATTAATTAGGGGAGAATGTATAGGACAATTCACAGTCCATCATTCGATAGAACATATAAGGTAAAACTAAAGATATACTATTTCATATAATTTCATTCTTAAATTATAAGGAATGAATTTTTTAATAGCAATATAATTTTTTTAAAAACTTATGGGTAATTATTTTATGAAAATAAGATAGATTCCGATTATATATACTAAACATCCATCTATAACGAATTTAATAGAAGTTTAGATCTTCCAAAAATCATTAAGACATAATGGAAAGATCATGTATTAAGGGTTAAGAGTGCCACTAATTTCAATCAATGAATGTAGTGGTATAAAAATATTAATGATATTTAAAAATGATAATGGTTACCAAAACATTTTTAAGGACGTTGATGTTTTTCCATATAAATTTGGGTAAATAAAACGATGTTTCAATGAAAATAATGTTTAAGCTACTAATATACCATGATAAATTTATTTAACAGTTATATAATATTCATTAGAAATATTCAAACAACCTTAGGTGAATATTTTATTGAATCATTTTAAAACAAAATAGAAAAAACTTTTTGATATATTTTAATGTGAATTTAGAAAAATACCATTAGGTCATAGTGATATCCTCTAGGATATTGTATTAAAAACAAGAAATTATGTTTCCAATTTAATTTCTATATTACAATATGTCTGGGATTTTTTATTAGTAATGGATTTAATTATATATTGAAAAAAAGTAGAGCTGTTCCCTAAACATTAATGTTAATGTAGTGAATTTAATAGGACATAATGAATTGATTCATTAATTTTATTATTGTAAGTACTTATTAATATTATTTTATATTGTTATCTCTAAATTATACCACCAGCATTATTTAATTAAATGATTATCTATCATATTTATTATAGAACTTTTTCAAATCATATCCCATTACTCCATTAAAATGATTTTTTCTAATTGAAATTATAAAAAATAGGGTATACAATTGATAAAAGAGCACCGTTTGGGGAGTTTTGTGCCACTATTGGGATCCAAGTAGACCATTATTAGATTTTATAGTTGAGAATAATGACGTCAGTGAACTACTATTAGGCTCCTATTGGAAAGTGATTTTGGACGGTCATACTACAAACATAATAATACTACTGATGGGATATGATTGGGAGTTTAAAGGCAATGTTATATGCCCACTAAATGTGATTGAATAAAATTATTTAAAATCACTACAGATAATATATATATATATATATATATATATATATTCCACTAAAAAACTACATTAAATCATTCTATATACATATTCATGGTAACTTGTTTATCAAATCCACCCAATTTTATGTATCACTAGGGGCTTACAATTATCAACTTCCATATACATGTATTGAAATAGATTGTTGAGTTTGAGTTATTTTCAAGAAAGGGGATTGATATCACCTAATATTGATACCATACCTGATACATGACATACACATATAGAATTCATGTCCCCACTAGCTTGCGACTAGATAAAGGGAATAAAAAACCATATGTACATATTTTCACAAAATAAAAAAACATGGAATATTTATATAGAACATCTTTAAATAATGTATTAGATAACATATTACATAACTAAAATAATACCACAACATAAATTATAACTCAAATGTACATTTTTTATCCATATGTAAAGTTCAATCATCAAAATATAACTAAAACATTTAACTGAGCACTCCATTTGATAATGTGGGAAAACATAAAAAATCACACATCCTACTACCTGGAATTGACGAAAAGAAAACCTCACCGATTAAATTCAATTTATTACCTTTTTCTGTATCAAAAAATATATAGTGGTCTATTAACCACCAAAGTACTGTGAAGGGTGTGAGATAATATTCATAGTATGATCCATCATTAGTGTTCCATAAAAAACCACTATACAATAAATTGAACATTAAAAAAATTTATGAAAATAAGGAAGGAGAAAACAAATTCACAATTTTAATAACAAAAATGTGGAAATAATTTATCTTCCCCATTTTAAACATTTCCTAATAAAATATGTATAACAGTTTCCAGTTATTTAACATAAATAAAACCAATGAAATTAATGAAAATAATGTATCACATATCATATTAAATCTATGCAAGAACAATCTAATACAATAAAAAAAATCATAGAATGCCTAACAACATGATAGTGATATCAATAGGTCATGATAGAGATGGAAATTATACATTATGATAGACAATATGACCCATAATATTTCTTGATATATGCATGAAATAATGATATTAGGGAAACACCACATAAATTGAACCCAATCATAGCTATAACATCTCCCAAGAACAAGAGGTATAATGATAATAAGTACAACACATGGATGACCACCATGAAAAATGTATGAGATCCAACTAGGAAGACAAGGATCCCCACATGCTATTTATTTAATGAAATTTCATCAAAATCACTCTTAGAAATAATTTTCACAAATAATTTTCACAATTCATTTAAATTAACTTTTTCTATTACAAAAAATGGGTAAAACTGCCTTTTATGAAACCTATTTTCCAACCACAAACATCAATAATTCATGTTATTATATGAAGAAATTTATAAAAACATAGAAATATAGTTCATCTAACATATCATAGATAGGGGAAGTCCTACCTCAAACTCATTTCACACATTCTTAAAACATGATTAACCAATAGGGAAGAATGCAATGAAAAAATAGAGGCACTTGAGTCCATCCACACGTTTCAGAATTCATTCAACATAATGAGAATTAAATGGTAAAGAAGAAATAACTGATACCTTAGAGAACTCACAATTTTTTCCAAAAAAACAACAATGTAAACCTTTAGTGGATGATTACAAAAAAAATCTAGATATAATCCTGATGATTCCAAATAGTAGACCAAAAGATAAATATCTATACTGTAGCTCCTAGAACCCAGATTCCTAGAGCCAAGTCATTATTATAATACATTGGCATGGTTACAAGGAATCAAATCCCGAAGACTGATATGTTTAGGACAGTTGGAAAATAAATTACAGACATGATATTTACGCTAGAAAATTTAATATAAAATTTAACCAAGATAATCATTAGTGAACAACATTATATTAATATCTTAACCATTCATATCAATCCTTATATATATATTGTAATATTGGAGAAATTAATCATAATAAATATGTGAGCTCAGGTTCTCAGTATGGTTAAAAAATACAACATAAGATTTCCTAAATTTTCATATACTTCTAAGGAAAGTATAAAACTGAATCCCAATACATTTAAACATACACCTGAACATAATATGGAATGATTAAATCAAAATATTCCTTTTAAAAAATCACATGGATAATATACTATTCGAATAATAATATGTAATGTAAATAACTAATCTCATAATGAGGTATTGCATAATCCGAGACATCATAACGATACCATCAAGGCCACTTTCCATGAACATACATTATCATAACTTGATGGCCTCATGTTGAGATACTATTTTGTCTCATGAGACCTAAATATGCTTTGAGGGGCTATTGAGGGCCCCATTGATCACTTACAAAGTCTAATTCATTCCTCATATGAAAAGGGTGAAATATAACATAAACATTTGTATTAAATATATCATATGAAATGTTAATTCATTAAACATAAACTATGAGTGGTTTAAAAATAGAACATCCATTTTCAAACATATAATAAATTATTAAATAAAAAACCAAGATTTTATCCTAAAAATTCATCTTCAATTGAGCATAAAATCTAACAAAGTATGTTCACAAAGATGAAAATAGACTAATAAAATCATTAAAACGATTTCCGAGAAATATTACTTTCTTTACTTTGAAATCATTTAAAAGACATGATGCTATAAAATATAACATTTTGATAGATATTTTTTAATCAATGTATCCCATACCACTTTGATACTTTTTAATTTAATTAAAATTTTAACGAATTCATGTCCATGTTAATAAATCCTTAAATCCATTTTGAAACATGGACATTAGTGATAAATATTTAGAAGGTTAAATAATAAAAATATTTAATACGATGTTTGAGTTAAAAACTCACATAAATAAACCAAAAAAATTAATCTTTTTGAAAAATAAATTAAGAGGCATGGACATGGATGATAAATATATCCATGTAAATACTTACATATAAATAATCTCGGGCAAAAATGAGATTATGAAATTAACCCTTAATGTATGTCTGATTCAATACATACATTCCCAAAACTCTTTTATAGATGTTTTGAAACTATTATTATCTTGAAAACAACAATAATAATATTTATGATGTTGTATATATATAATTAATGATGTAATATTACCCATTCATTTAGCAATTCCATGTTAAAGAAATGTTTCACATAATAATCACTTTATTTATCATATGTGTTTTGACATGTTATTCAACATTGAGTTTCATAGATAACAATATAATTACTTCAATAATTTATAATATGATTTATATATCATAAATATTCTTTATATAAATAAATATAATAGATATATATATTAAATGGAACACACTGTTCATTGAGACGGTAGTTCGTACATACGCATGAATCTAGTTTTTGTTATCGTATCATATAGAATGGGTGAAAGTAAATTATATATATATATATATATTATTAAATTCAAATTATTATGTAACATATGACATATTTTTTTATGTACCTTTTTATAATTATCCTGAATTGGTTGTAAGGGAGGATGAATCTCATTGCATCTTGAAGATGGTATGTCGTATGTACGCACGAGTGATGATATAATTTCCATAATTGTTAAATGGTATGCAAATGGTTAGGAAATGAATTATAAAGATAACATATCATGTCATGTTTTTTTATTTAAATCCTATATATGAATCATTATACACATCAAAATAAAGTATAAATGGAAATCAATTTAATCCTCACTGTAGAGACGGTAAGTCATACATACACACACATGGTGATATTGTATATTATAGGATGGGTAAAAGGATGAATGGTTGTCCCATAATCCGATCAACATCTCATAATATAGTAGATTCTTGATTTATTATTTTATTATGTAAACAATTTATTAAAAGAAATTAGAATATGAAATGAACATTGAAATAATTGGTTAAACAATTAACTCTTCTTCAAGTACTTTGTTTTGATTTTCACAAAAGGACTTCTTATGTAGGATATTTACCCAAAGTGTGGTCTCTATGATGAATTTAGCTAATATAGTAGGATAATTGTTCTATTTTTGGAAGAGTAAAATGTATTTAGAGGTGATAATAAAAGGGGATGAAGTGTTCTCTTTTATAAGAGAGGAGAGGGGCAATTTAAGAAATTAAAAAAATAATAATTTATTATATATTGATATTTGATTTGAAATAGCTAGAATGTATTTTATTTAAAGAATAAGATGAGTATGGGTCGACATCCTCTGATACAATGATATTTGGACAATTGTTTCTTATAAAATTAACTTTATCTTTTGCATTTAACCCCTATTTAGATAATTTTCCTCTAACTACGACAACATGTATTTCCACACTATATGATTAATATATTTATATTTAAATTTAACAACAGATATAAGTTCGATCATTTATGACATATGTGAAATTATCCTAGTTATTTTCAAAATTAAATATTTTTACAAACCTTAAACCAATTAATAATATATTATTTATTTTAAAGTGTCATTTATGCCTATTTTGATAGTATTCAATATTATCATTTTTAACAATATTAAACCAACATGATAACTTCTAAAAAACACTTAAAATATGTCACTAACATCTTTATGTTATCTATAAAATTATTTTATGTAATTAACTAAGTCCAATGATATTTTTTATAATATTTTTAATATCATTCACTTGATATATCAATTAATTAAACAATTATAGCATCATTATTAATAAATAATTTAATTAAGTTATTTATTCACCAATAATTAAAACTAAATTATAATGATTAAGATAAATTTATTATATTTCAAATGAATATTTATATTGTAATTTATTACCATATATATACAATAATTTAGATATTAAAATTTGAATTTGACACTTTTAACTCTAATTTAAATAAAATAATATAATTGTATTATTCTAACAAAACTGAATTAAAAATGATCATATTCTTGAACTAAAGTATTATTTGGTCGAAACACACTTATCCAATGAAATCATGTAAACTTGAAGGGTGATTTTATATTATTATCCTATTTTTACCTTCAATTAATATATTTACCATCATCCGTGGTAAAAAAATTCAAAAGTTACTATTGAAAAAAAAAATTGATCCTATTTGACCGCAATTTTTAGAGTAATTACAACCATGTATCTCTATTTTTATAAATTCTAATAAGATAAGTAGTAAAATAATGTTTAATTCTAATCCTTTAAATTTGGTTAGAAGGCGCGGAAAATAGAATTTAAAATTTTCAATTAAAATTTCGATCTAATTGTATTGTAAAATTAGTTCCAATAACCTACATTGGGATTAATATAATTTCCTTAGAGTTGAATAATTAATATACTTGATAGACTAACAACAAAAAGACACAAACATTCAAGACATGTATATTTTCATCCTTTAACTAATTCATACAACAAACTCATATTTTTCATTAAAGGATAATAATATTCATAAATATTCTACTTATCATAATCATATAAGGTTATAAAAATGAACTTTAACATTTTATATAATGAAAAAAATGTTATAATAACAATTTACTTCCCATACGATAGTGGTATGATATAAATCCATGTTTCACATCAGTTGTGGTATCAATTCCCAAAACCATGAACGATATAACATGTTTTCACCCGACCTACGAATTGTTTTTTTCTTAAAACAATATTATTATTACATTCCAAAAATAATAATAATAAATGTTTTAACCATAAAAATTATTATCTAATGCTCATCTTAATCCATTAAAAACTCTATAAATATCCAAAATACCTCTCTCTCGACACCCAATCCTCAAATTTATAAGGAATGTCATCAAATTTATAAAATCATCATAACATACTAATGAACCTTTTTTCCAACATAAGAAACATGTTAATATCATCATCATGTTTTCTCTAAAAACAATTTAATACACAAAATTACCATAATAACTTATTAAATAAAATGAGACATTTCATATCCTTCCAAAAAACATTGAATTTTGGATATACTTCTTAAGTCCAAAAATGATGTAAACTCCAGCAATGATGGAATAAACAATCCATTAATCACTTCTAAGGTAGTCAATAATATCCATCATACATTATCCAAATCAATCATCTCTTTATCCCAACATCATTATATTAGTATTAGAATCATATTATTGGTTAACTTTACCTCAACCATATATTTTCCAAAATCGTTTAACTAGAAAATATGTCACTATTCTTAGTATCACAAAATCTCAAATCCTTGATGAAATAGTATTGTAGTACAATATATATCTACTCCATAATAATTATAACCAACACATTTCTAATAAAAAATTCAAAAAAACATAATTCATGAATAGGTATTCTAAACATTAATTTTTATCTATGGAAGTATCCTAACATGATCATTATTAGATATCATTATCGGGGGTATATTCATTTGTTGATTAGGACATTGATCTGAAATGCATCCCATCTCCTAGAAGCTGAATAATTGAAAATTAGAAGCCTTTTTATTAAAATTTCAATCACAATCATGGTGTCATTTTTCTACAAACTTCTAACAAATTCACATTCCCATCATTAATTTTCCAAGGTGATTCATTCCACAGTTATAACAAGTGGTACATCGTTATTTCCAACATTCTGTTTATCAATCCATTTCTCTTCAATCCTCTTCCTTTTTATCATCCCTTCATTGGGATTGGACATAGATAATTATCTATATATATTATTAAAATATTATAATATTTCCTCATATGAAGAGAATACATGGGAGACTATTTACTATCAGAATTATGGCTTAATACCGTTAAAGATATGACCATCATTACAGATTGGATCATGTGAATTGGTTGAGTTATCATTCCTTATACTAGGAACCATTTCATTAATATGTAATACATTGGATTAGAATTTAATGTTATGAATATTGTGTTAATATAAATATGGTATAGCACATAACATAAATTTAAGCATCCTAAATCCTAGAATCAAAATCTCTTGGTACTTTTGCGAATTCATCACGTTTAAATACTTAATAATGGTAGGAAAATAAAATATGAATTATCCTAAGAATATCCCTCATGATTGCAAAACTAGGTGCGTAGTAAGGGTCATTCTCATGTACTATGTTAACATATATCATGACCGTAACACCTTGTTATAGTTATGAGTCCAACGTACATTTTTCCCAGAACCACATCTACATGTAGTATCCAGATAGGGATGTACTTTCATGGAATATCCACATAATATCTACATTATCTAATTTATATGATATTCCTCTATGCTTATCTTCAATGATTATCATAGTTTTATGATTCTTAATATGCAGTTTCTAAATCAATTTTCACAGTTGTGGCTATGAATCATTTGATACAACCTATAACGCCCCATCCCTAGATACTGGGAGACGGTGCATTATTTTAATAAATTTTTATTAGTTTATGTAATCAAATCCCAAAGTATCAATAATCTTACTAGTATAGGAAAATATATTACAAACATAAACATTACATTAAATTTTGAAGAAAAAATACAACATAGATAATCCTTTGATAATTCCAATCTTCTTCCCACTTACAACTCTATATTAATCATAAAAAACTTCTTCGAATCCTAGGAAAATAAACATAATAAAGTGTAGACATCATATGATCTGTAAGGTTTAACAATATGGAAAATTATTTTATAAATAAGAATAGTATTTTAAGGAAAGTACAAAACTACGACACAATCATTTTAAACAAAAGAATGAACATAATATGGAATGATTAAATAAAATGTTGGCATTTAAAATTTCACATGAATATTTTACTAGTTGAATAATCAGATGTAATGTCAATAAATAATATCATAATGATGGAATGGATAATTTCAGATATCATAACTATAATGTTAAGGCTGTGTACCAAGACCATACATAACCTTACAATAAAGGCCTTATTCCATGTCACTAGTTTGTCACATGAGTCTTACAGATGCATCGAGGGGATATAACATACCCCTCCCATGACTTACTAAGTCCAATACATTCCTCATCAGAAAAGGATGAAACATAACGTAAACCTTCAAATTAAAACTAGCATATGAAATGTTAATAATTTAACCATAATACATGAATGGTATAAAAATATTACATATATTGTCTAAAATTTCACAAATCCTTCAAAACAATTCCAAATATTGTATAATAATAAATAAACCTTAATTATTAATAAAATCCAATAATAGAGGTTGATATAGTTGAATAAATTCTAATAAAATCAATAAAATTCATTAATATAAACAAACATTTTTTACTTTGAAATAATTAAAATGGATGAAATTATAAAAAAAATTAAAAAATATATTTTTTAATCAATGTTTCCCATACCACATTTAATCTTGTGAACGTAATTGACATTTTAAATCATTCATGTCCTTATAAATAAATCTTTAATACCATTTTGAATAAATATACATTATTGATAAGGATTTAAAAGGATAAATCATTAAAACATTTTAGACGATGTTTTAGTTAATGATTAACTTTCATAAATCCTTAAAAAGACTCATTTTGAAAACATTTTTAGGAAAAATGGTCATTTATGGTAAATATTACCTAAAAATACCTAAATATAAACAATTTTGGATAACAATTAGATTTCGAAATTTACAATAATCGTATGACTGATTCCCGTCATACGTGTCTGAAACACCAGTATAGATATTTTAAACATATTATTATCTTGTACAATAATTATAATGATATTTATGATATCATATATTAATCATTTATGATTTTATAATAACTATTCATTTATCAAATTCTGTGTAAATGAATTGTTTTACGTAATACTTTTGATGTTTATCATACATTTTTTGACTTTTTATTCTTGACTGTATTAATTGGATAATGATTTAAATACATCCAAAATTTATAATATGATTTATATATAATATATATTCTATATAATATATATATATATATATGAAATTGAATACACTTTTGATTTAGACAGTAGGCCGTACGTACAGATGAATGCTGTTTATATTTTCTTAACACACTGAATCAAAGAAAGTAAGTAATATATATATATATATATAATTCCTGTAGAATTATTGTGTCATATTTTTAATATATATTCATATATATAATTTACAATAATTCTTAAATGGTAGTAATGAATGATGAATCTGATTATGTCGTGGACACGGTATGCTCTACGAATGCATGAGCGACAATATCATTTCCTTTGTGCTTAAATAGAATGTAATTTGATGGAATATGAATTATAAGGAAACAATATAATTTCAAATTTATTATTTATAGCCTCTATATTTAAAATTATACCAATTTATATGATGTATAGATGAAAAAAAATTAACACCACATAAGCCTTATGTACGCACAAATGATGATATTATTTTTTATAGGATGGGTAAAAAGATGAATTTGATTAAACCATAATGTTAAAAACATGTAATAATATGGTGGATGATGGATTCATCACATTATTATGTAATGAGATTGGTTCATGTAATTTTAATAATAAAAAATTAATTTCGGATTTCTTTAAACCATTACCACTACTTCGACTACCTTCTTTGGATTTTCATGAATGAACTCCATAGTATTTCATTATTCCCAAATATTGGACTCTAGGAACAATTTAGGGATGTTTTTAAGAGTAATGGGAAGGGTGTTTCCATGCTAATTTATGGAAGCTTTTAATGCCGATTTGGAATTGGGTTTTGGGGGAAAAAAATTGTTATACCCCTTGGGTTGGTATTATAAAAATTGTAAATGATATAATGATTTACAAAAAGTGTAAAAGGGTTTATTTTGAACTGTTTTTGTGGTATTATATTATTACAATGAGTTTTTTAAAGATATTTTGGTCAGTTTTTATGTCAAATATTTTGGTAATGTTTTGTAATTTTTCGAGGGGATTTATGAAATTGTGATGTGGGTGTGAAACATGTTTTGGGGCTGTTTAGTGTGAGTTTGATGTGAATAATGGACTTTGTTTTAGAAAAGAGTATTATTTAGCCTGTGAGTGGGATGTTATGTGATTTTTAGCATCTTGGGAAAGATTTTACAATATTTTTAAAAGATTCATTGAATTTTGAAAGATGGGAAAAATGTGTTGTTGGATATTTTGGTGTGAGTTTGATTTCAAAATAAATTTTCATGAAAAAGTGGATTTATTGACTTGTCTGATGTACAGTGGGTTAATTTTTGAATGTTTGTTGTGGGAGTTATATTAAAATTGGAAAATTATATTTCTTATCTTGATGAACTTTTTTGAGCAAAAGAAGGAAACCCAAGTATCATGGTGGGTGGACGTGTTCTAGTATGCCAGTGAATCCATGCGGTTTGGCCTTAGTTTCACAGAGCATGTTTGATGCATAAATCACTTACTAAACTATAATGATGATGATTGGGGACCCCCAGGTAATGGGTATATTCCCCACCAGTTTCTCGTGCATGAGAACATATATTGGGATGGTTACTGTCACAGAGATACGAGGTACTAGGGACCCACAACGAGCTAGTGCCTATGGGTTATTTCCTATTTTTAACCTCATTAGTTAATTTGTGATCACTTTTGGCATACAATATATTTGGGTGGAAAATTCAGTAGAATTGACATTATTTTTTAAATGTTTTGATTCTTAATGATATCCCACTTCAATAATGTTTTAATTTTTAAATAGTATCTTTTAGAAATTGTAACTAGCATTTCCTATTTATGAAAATTTAAAGCTTTTCGTCTTTGAATGTTTATCACATTGAATATATTAGTGGTTGTATCCTACTGGGAGTTGTTTAATACCTGACTTACAACCTTGAGTGTTAGTATACTTGGTAAAAAAAATTTCGCGGTTCGTGTAAAGTTTTTAGTTCCATTGGTTCGGGTTTCCAGTAGGTCCTTGGTGGTGAAGTCTATTAGAGATGGCTTGAAGACAGTTCCTTTTTGCATGAGGGTTCTTGGGCAGTTTATTTTCTATTTTTTACATTTGTTATAGTCATGGTGAGTTGTTTTAAACTATGTAATTCAGTTCTGAATTTCTGTAAAAGAATATTTGGATTGAAAATCCAGATTCATTTTGTTGGATTCATTTGTAGTTTTATGCTTATAAACTCAGGTAAATTGTTCCCAATTCACATTCTATGATACCGGGTAATTGTGCCAGGCTATGGGTATCTGGAATTCCCTTCGGGCCTTGTCACGGGCTGGGTTTTGTTTTGTTATGGGTGGTGATCAGATTTGGTTCGTGACATGACATCAACCCAGTCATGGACCCTACTATGAAAAAATGTTATGTGCCAGTACACTAAAAAAAGTGACCATTACCCACCAAAAATTTCCAACAGATAATATATCTGTTGGTAAAAATGATTAATTCAAATAGATATTAAATTATGTTGATATTAATTATAGGCACCAACAAATATTTTTACCAAAAAATATATATGTTATATTAGTATTTTAATACCAAATGATCTTTTACTAACATTTAAATCTATTGTCTTATCATAATAATACAAACAATTGATTTACCGATAAATAAATATGTTATATTAGTTATTGTTACCAAAAAATATTTTACCATTAAAAATATACATTACCAATAAATTATTCAATAATATCAAATATTTTACCAAAAATTGAAAATATAGATATATATTACCTATTATAAGAATATCATTTTGACAATAAAAATATATAATTAATTAAAATGTCCATAATTTAGTAATATTTATTGGCAATATATATATATTCATACATACATACATACATACATACATACATAATCATTATAAAACATAATTTATTATATAAATTCAAAAATCCTTTCATTATATATATATAAATAAATATATGTGAAAATAAATATATGTGAAAAAACCCTCCTGTGTCCCAAAACAAGACCCCTAACCCCCAACGATCGTTCCTCACGTCCCTCCCCCAACCCTACTATCCTTCCTCGCAACTTCCCTCCCCCAACCCTACCATTGTTCCCCGCAGCCATCATTCGTCGCGGAAGGCATTCCGCGCGGCCGGCCTTCCTCACGGACCGCGTTCCTTGCAGACTTCCTCACAAGAACCCCATCATTATTCATGTCTATCGTTCATCGTTGACGTATTCGCAAGAAAACCCCTACCTATTCTCGGCCAGAGTCACCCTCATACATCATCGTGTGAATCACCTTTGTGTTCCCGACCATCTTCCACACACAAAATCCCCTTGTTGGAATAACCCTCAGTAGGATACCCAATGTCCCCATTTCAGCATTGGTTATTCATAGGTTATCTCTCACATATCACTACATTACTTTGGTTCCCCAATCACCCTCCAGTAGCATTTTCATTATCTGATTTCGTTTTGGTTCTTCATGTTTATGAATTTATATTTTGATCATGTTAGTAATACATTCTACATTGATATAGTATTTTCATCCTTGCCATGTGTTTTTGCTCCATTTTGGTACTCTATAATGGGAATGGTTTCTTAGGTTTATTTATATTGATGATTCGATTTTGTATAGTTTCACTTTAGGTGTTTGCTTTTTTTCCTCAGGCGATGTTACCATTGTTTTTTCAATTCCCATCGGTGTATGTTTTGGGGTGGTTTTATTGTTCATAGTTAAAAGCTATCTTAGATCCTTAAATCTTTTTAATGTTAGGAATAAATTCTATAAATCTATATTGTATTCCTCTATCAGTATGGATAAAATTATGGATACATTCTTTTAAGTCCGAAAATTACAGTATACATAAAACATTAACAGATTAAAACAACAACAAATTTACCTACACTTGTACAACTTGCAATTGAAATATAGGAAGACCACTGAGTTATACACTACATGATTTACATTGATAATTATAGATCATTACCCAATTGAATATACATTATTATTTCTACATAAACATGTATATTATACAATGTCATGTTATAAATATTTTCACTTCAAAATAGTTGATTAATAATCTATTAACTATTAGTCCATCACAATTATATCCAATTTCCATGTTGTATAACATGATTTTGTATAACATGATGTTGTATAGGCAAGGGATTTAGTAATAAATTTAGTCTCTCTTAGCAATGTTAATATGAAGAGTTTCTTCAAAAACTCATTCTTTAATAATAACTCACCAAAGTAATAAAAAAAGATCTAAAATTACTCTAATTCTAAAAATAGGTTGAACAAAAAAGTATAAGAAAGTTAAGATATTTCCATACACAAAAGACAAAAAATCACCAGCCATTTATCTTGAGAAATTACAATTGGAAGCACCTATTAAAATCTCAGAATCAGGGGAGATTTTGACTGTTCATGTGGTCTCTGTTTTCGAAAACACAATAATGAAAACATTCCCTTTCTCTCCCTGTAATAGACATAGACTCTTCATCTTTCTTGTCTTTTGCTGCATTCAAAACATCAACATAATCCCTCCTGGCCTCATTCATTTTCTGCATCTTCATCTTATCCATGTCATCTATTTTCGGAAGATAATTTGTAGGATAAGGAAACACATATGAATCTTCTATAAAAGCAGCAGGTGATGAATCATTCGTTGTCAAACCATCAAATAATTCCACTAAAAATTAAATTTCTCCTTGAGTGGACTATAAAGTTTCTTACAGCTTTTCCATTTTACAATTATATGTTTGTACCTCCATCTGAAACTTTTCCATGCCTTCTTTTTTGTCAGTAATCTTGATCATTGCCTCAAAAAGCTTTAACTGAGTGGATTTGAGTATCGAATCCATCTCCACAACATGTTTTTTCTGTTCATCGAGTCTTTCCAGAGTGGTGACCACTTTGGTCTTTGTAATTTATGCTAAACATAATAGCTTGTCATTCTAGACTAGATTCCTCTATAAATCATCCATATGCCCCACTATAAAATTAAAGTCCTCTCTTCCATTCTCTGTTGCTGACGTGGAGGAGCACTAAGCTCAGTTCTGGATATTGTTAGTAATCTTTCCCTCATCTTTTCACCACTGCCACTTCGATGTTTTCTTCGAAGACATTGGGCCAGATTCATTCCTTTCAATTCACTCATCTTCTTAGAAACAATTTCCCTGGAGGGAATTTTGGTGTGGATCATGTAGTTTAGGTATCCACGGCCTGTAAATGAGGAGATGGTTTGTTGATCAATAAGAGACTGAACCAGGGGTATCAAATTGACATGATCTTTTTGTACGTCCTGATAGACATTAATAGTAGCTCTAGCAGTGGTACTACAGAACGAAGACTGATATCGTGAGTGAATTTCAGATGTGTAAAATTCAATGGATACCCACATCCCAGGGTCCCCATCAAAGCCCACATTACACTGAGAATCCACGAAATGTTGTTTCTCCAACATTACTGCAGAGAAATGATAAAATAAATTTTAATGAAATTAACTAATATTTATAAATCCTTATCTTGCATTATCGGAGAAAACTCAATGGGTGTTATTCTCCCACATCCACTCCCATGTGGGTTGTTTCTTTCATGATTGACTGAAAACCCAAACCCTAGATTGATTCTTTGTTCTCAAGTGATCAAATAGTGGTGGGTCATCATCAAAGGTTCACGGTATAACTGAACAAATTTTCTAGCAAGATCGTAAATGTTCTTAACTGGGCTCTTCAAGATAATACTAATTACAATACTGATTATAAAATTTTACTTCAAAATGCATGTGGTTTCTCAAAATTGATAATCTGTTTTTTTTCTCATTTTTTCCAAAATTGGTAATGTTTATACAACATGTGTATTTTTGGGTTACATACTTGATTAAATATGAAACAGTGAAGAACCTATGATTATGGAGTCATATTTGTTTTATTTTATTATTATTTTTATATTTTTTCATTCTTTATAGTCGTTGTTTTCACCTGTACTGAATGTAGTACTTTTTATATTATTGAATTGATGTTTTTCTATGTGTGGTGATAGATGCATCACTTGGGTAGTTTTTTTTCAATTTTCATGTAATTTCCTACACTTTTTAAGTATGTTATACTTTTAAAATTTTCTGACCCATTTTTTATGTTGTTTGCAGTGGAAGGTACATCACATGTGCATGCTTTTGTTGAGAATGGGAATTAAATATCGATGAGATGTGCTTACAAGGTAATGATATATTGTTATAATTTACTTTTACTTATTAGGTTTTTCTATGCATTATAATTTCTGAACATGCATGAATAAGTTTCTCAATGCCAGGTATTTTTTTTTGTTAATTTATATGAACTACCAACACCATGTTGTATTGTTTTGTCCTTGACTGAATTTTTCTCATTTTATGGTTTTTGAAATTTTAGGCCACAAATCCTTGATATGTTAATAGGGATTATGAACAATTATCACTATGAAAATCATTTTTTATTCTTCCATTTATTTCTATTTTGGTTTCAATTCATGCTGATATTTTGCACAGATTTGTTGGTATGCTTTTTGGTTGATTTTTCTGTAGATATTGGAGTTGAAGGGTGTGAAATACAGTGAAATGAGGTTTCTCAGTTGTATTGAAGATGGCTCAATTTGTTTCTCATTGGTATTGGAGCTAAATAATTTTTTATAAGCTCGAAGATTGTGTGTGGTGGAGATCTGGGAGCCGAAGTCTATGAACCTATATTATGTTTCTTGTTGGTGATGGAGTTTTCTTGCTAGTCCTGGGGCATGGATGGGTCGCTGGTGATGATGCGCTGAAGACTATGGTATAGCTGCAGTTGGCTCGCTGGACTTGGGGTATGGATGAATCATTGGTGCTGATGCTGGCTCGCTGGTTGTTGGGCATGGATGGGTCACTTGTACTTGGGGGGTGAGGGTGTGACAGATCCTATATTTTTGCATTGATTCATTTTGTATTAAACATCATTATTAATATATTTTATATTTTTCTAGGTTTGAACATTCGTGTAAGTCGTATTTTGTGTAATAATTAAAGGTGATGAATTATATATTATATAATTATAATATGAAATTTTAATGGTTATAAAAATTTATTAATTTTATTCAAATGTAATTTATAAATAGATATTATATGTTGGTAATATTATTACCAACAGAAACAATTTTCATAAGAATATATTTATAAACACATTAACCAAAATATATATTATCTATTGGTATTATTATAATTGTAACCGAACAATTTTATCTGTCCCAAAATCATTTAGTGACAGAGTTTTTACCGATAGTATAGTGATAGGGACATATGTGTTGGTAAAATTTTTTACAAACAGAAAATGTACTTTTACCAACAAATATGTCTCTATTGGAAAAAGCTAGGGATATCTCAAGATTCTCTTAAAATACTAATTAGGAGGTACTCCTCAATAATGGAATCAGTGGTGACAGTTATACCTTGTGTAACAATCCGTTTGGATAAAAAAGAATATGGTGTTTCCTAGATATATGCATTGTCAATCTGTGTGCAATCTCATCCTTCCCAATGCAGAGGTCGTCCACTTTATTTGTGCTATCTTGGGCCACTCTCCCTTATTCAGTAAAAAAATGTGTGTTTCCTCCAGAATGGGGTGATTATTTTTCTCCAAACACTGTTTGATGCAGCCTTCCTTTTACCACAAAATCTAGGATCACTCAGAGAAACCCATCCCAGTCCATAATTGGGTTTGTTTCCCCAATAAAATAGGGAAATTGATATTGTAATTGTAATCGTGGTCTCACGGCCTTCCCATAGATCACCTTGCTCTTAACTATTTGGAGGGAGAAATTGAAAGGGTGAAGCTGATCTTAGAAGAAAACTGGGACAATTTTGGTGTTGTCAACCTGGGTTACCTTAAAATCCATTTTTTTGTGCTCCTTTTCGAACATGAAATAAGCCTATGCATATTACATCCATAATATTTATTACACACTTAAACCCGATTTATTACATGAAATAATCACTTGATACAATATATAAGATCCAAGGGTATAATTTCTTTGGGGATTAGGAACATTACATAACAACATAGAACATGAAACACACAACATATTTATTGAAGACATTCTTTACATGACCACTACATTCCCTTGTACTTAGCATTTCAATGGATAACCTGAGGACATGCATAAGAAAAGGGTGAGCTATAATGTCTAGTAAGAGAATAAACATTGAATGACCTGAGGAATACATTACATGTTAGTCAATAATAATATCAATGGAGAAAAATTGAAACATAAAGTCATGATAAAGCATGATAATCAAATCATAGAAATGTGGGAACAACTCTTAACATGGAATTAGCATGATCGAAGGCTCATTTCACATGGAGGATTAGTAAACCATCATTGCACATGCAGCATAGGTAACCCATCATTTCACATGAATTAGAAGGAGTCAACACACATTTCACATGATGTATCATGATACTATACTTTACCTAATGCATTAGAGCTCTATTATAGCGCACCCATCTTAAACATTTCATTTTATGCATCAGTGTGCCACGTGGATCTTTCAACATGGAATCAAGAATCATGATTTATTCCAATATAAAGGGACGTGTAATACATAAATTATTCTTTATAATCAATATGTAAATTTTTATAAAGGTGAATACCCTTGATAGTGAAATGGGTATGGTATTAACTACACAATTACATTGGTTTGGAAAATAATTGTAAAATTTCTGCAGCATAACTGTGTGAAATAATAAGTCATAAAAATGGTTGATGAGAGAAAGGGGTGTTTCATCATATTTACATGAAATAGAAAATTAAAGGGTTCATAAAATAAATTTTCCAACAAACTTAATTTATATTTGATTCATAATTAAAAATAATTACTTGGATGTAAAAGAGGAGAGAGAAATCCCTCAGGAATTTTATCATGGTAATGTGTGTACATGGGAGGAATTAATGATAGGGAAAGGGGTATCCCATAATACAAATATAAAGATGAAGGTATGGGGATGGTGAGAAATCATACCCCAACATTTTTAATTGAAAAAAATAGGTTATAAAAACTGAAATAAAATTAGACCACATTGAGAAAGGTAGAAATCCCTTACTTGGATGTGTGATTCTAAAGGCATGTTAGTGGTTTGAAAGAGGATTCATGGGAGCATTGGGATCCTTGGGAGGATTTTAGAGATAATAGGTAAAGGTTTTGACGTAATCAAAATTATTTGAGTGAAGAGGAAGTTGTATCTTGGGTGGGATTATATAGGAAAGGAGAGGAAATTATTAATTATTTATGTTTGTGGCACCTCACATTAAACTAATCAAAACCATGAACCAGACAATGGGTTTTGCCCAAGGTATTTTCCAAAATGGAGTATAAAATAATAATTTATATGTACAATGGTAGAAATTTATAAAATAAATTAGTTTCTTATCTGGATGTGGGCGACACTCTCAAGGGAAACAATTTAAAAAGACAAAATGTTTTATATGCCTTGAAAGGACCGCTAAATATTTGAAAAAAATTAAAACAAAGAAAAAATTGAATTATTTTAATGGTAAAACATATATTTGAAGAATATTATGTTTATAGTATTTTATTACATCACTATTAGGTCATTATGATGTCATGAAACACATTAAATATTTAAATGGTATTTAATTTTTACCCAAAAATTCAACTGTCTCTGAAAATTATGAAAAATTTACCATTGGATCATTTCGAAATCCTAATTCCAAAAATAAGAATAATTTTATCTAAATAATTTTCTAAATATGTGAGTTTTTACATTTAAAATAAATAACGACATTTATCGATAATTCATGTGTTTGGACAAAATCAGCTTTCAAACCTTAATAAAAATTACAATTGAATTCATAAAATTATACGATCATTTATATTTAATAAAAAGAAATTTAAAAATAATAATAACATTTTTTAAAAATATTATTTAATTCAAAAATCCATTAATTCATCAAAATAAAATTCGTAGTTTAATATTAAATAAAAATAATAATTGCACATTAAAAAATATTTACCATGTAACAATAATAAAATGAATGTATATTCATTATTATATAAAAAAATTTTGCAATACCCATAGTGTTAAGGTCCTGTTACAAAACCCCTTATAACACCTGCTTAAGACCAAAGTGTATGGTGCGTGACTGTGAAAAACTCTTGGGGTTGCTCAGATAACATCACTTAGGTTGTAATCTCTATCAATATCTACTTCTCTCATAGGTGGTTCTGCTCAAGCGTAATGTATTCTTGTTCGGATTTGGATTGGTCCAGAGTGAATCCTAGTGATGCCAACTCCTTTCTGAGGTCTAACAAATGGTCTTCATGTGGGAATGTCTATTGTATGAGGTCATCACTCTCTTTTTCTGAGTAAATTGGAATTGTTAATGCCCAATATTTATACTAATCATGTGATCACTATTCAAGGGATATATTAGCAAGCGT
The DNA here is from genome assembly GCA_963277665.1 of Viscum album. Classification (NCBI taxonomy): domain Eukaryota; kingdom Viridiplantae; phylum Streptophyta; class Magnoliopsida; order Santalales; family Viscaceae; genus Viscum; species Viscum album. The sequence continues at coordinate 629,115,985 of OY728138.1, read as the reverse complement.
CAAAATTCATAATGGTATTTTTAAATCAAAAAACATAAAACCATAGAATATCACTTTTTATATATCAATTTTACATAATAAGACATTTAATTAGATCAAGTGAAATTTACATTAATGAATGTTTGTGTCATTAAAATCTCCCCCCCTTAAAAAAATTAACCATTGGAATTTCTTTTTCCCACACTAAAAAAGATGAAGGTAACTATACTTCATCAATTCCTCTGATTCCCATGATTCTTTTTCAAACATGTGTATTCTCCACAACACCTTCATGAGGGGCATTGTCTTATTTTGTAGGATGTTTTCCCTACGATCAATGATCTTCACCGTTTTCTCTTCGTAGAAAAGATCATCCTCTAACTGTACTACCTCTGAGGAGAGTACAGGTGAAGGGTCTAGTATGAAATTTTTTAAGAGGGATACATGAATTAAATCATGTACTTTGTCCATGGTAGTTGGAAGTTATAGTCGATAGGGCCCAACCATGACACGGTCAAGTAACTCGAAGGGTACGACATACCTAAGACAAAAATTAACCTTCTTTCCAAAGCTCGTGACCATCTTACATGGAGATATGAATAGAAATAACTTGTCTCCAATTTTAAACTAAAGCTATCATCGACATTTATCTTCATAACTCTTCTGTCAACTCTGGGATTCCTTGATATCCTGCTGAATGGTTTTTACCTTCTATACCATTTCATCGACCATTTCTTGTCCTAGCATCTTATGCTGACCGACTTTATCCCAACATGAAAGTGTTCTACACCTCTTCCAATATAGGGTTTCATATGGTTCCATTTGGAAGCAAGAGTGAAAACTATTATTGTAGGAGAATTAAACTAGTGTAAGATGTTTCTACAACCCACCTTTTAAGTCCATAGAACATGATCTCCACATATCCTATAGTTCTTGAAGAATTTTCTATTATTTTCGATTAGTTTGAGGATTATAGGCCGTAATAAAGTTCAGGTTAGTATCTATAGCTTGTTGAAGACTATTCCAAAACATAGTGAAGAATTTTGGATATTGATCTGATACAATAGATAGTGGTACTCCATGCATCTTGAACACTTCCCTAATATATATCAATTCCATTTGATCTAAAGAGAAATCATCTATAATTTCAATGAAGTGTACATAATTTCTAAGTCTCTCCATAACAACCCATATTGCATCATTTTCTTTGAATGTATATTGAAGTCTGGTGATAAATTACATGGTGATGATATCCAATTTCCATGATGGTATGGGTAATGGTTGCATCATCCCCTTATACTTCTGCCTCTCTGCCTTCACTTGAAGAAAAACTAGGCACTTTGATGTTTACTCAGCGATCTCTTTCTTTATATTATCCTACCAATAATGAACTCATAGATCTCAAAACATCATTGTGTTTCCTAGGTGAATAAATAAATTTAAATGATGTGCATCAACAAAAACTTCCGTCTTCAGCACTAGACTTGATGAAACAAATAGTATCTTTACAAATCTCACAATTCCTTCATCATTAACATTGAACTCTGAGGATTTACCTATGTTGATAGCTTACACTTTCTTCTGAATTACCACATAATTTTTTTGAGCATCCTTTAACCTTTCCAAAATTGACATTTGGGCAACAATTTCTGAAAGGATTTATGATGTTCCATTATTTATGATTCACATGTCCATCTTCATCAAATATAATAATATTGGATCCTTCTCAATTCTCATCAATAATTGAATTGTTGTGTCCATTCTACTTAAAGAATCATCCTCCTTGTTCACTATACCTGGGTGGTAATGGATTGAGCAGTTATAATCATTGATTAGCTCTAACCATCTATGTTGGTGCATGTTCAAATATTTTTGTGTGAATATATAAATGAGGCTTTTCTGGTCTGTATATTTTTCAAACCTCTCCCCAAAGAGATAATTCCACCAAAATTCTAAATCGGAGATCCCCGCATCCAACTCCAGATCATGTGTTGGATAATTATGCTCATGAACTTTCAGTTTCCTGGAAGAATTGGAAATTATTTGTCATTTTGCATCAACACATAGACCATGCCCATAATTGAATAATCATTGAATATCACAAAAATCTCTCCACTTCTGGGTAAAGTGAGCACATACACCATGATAAGACACCTCTTCAACTACTTTTAGCTTTCTATACATTAATCACTCCAAGAAAATATTACTCCATTCCGAGTTATCTTAGTGAGAGTGTTGTAAAATCATGAGAACTTTCTCACAAATCATCGATAATATCCAGCTAACCCCAAGAAGCTACAAATATCTATTACCGATGTTGGCCTCATCCAACCCTCAATTTCATATTTTTTGGAGGGATCCATAGATATTACATTGCTTGTGATGATATGACCCAAGAATGAGACCTTCTTTAACTAGAACTCACGCTTGTTGTACTTTTCATATAGATTATCATTCCTCAAGGTCTCCAGTATAGTTTTTTTGATGCTCCTCATGATTCTACTTGGTTTTGGAATATATCAGAATATCATCTATAAAGACCAAAAAAAAAATTTCAATGTAATCCCAAAAGACTCTATTCATCAAGTACATGAAGATCATTGGAGAATTAGTGAGTTCAAAAATCATTACAATGAATTCATTGTGCCCGTATCTTGTAAAAAAAGCAATCTTTGGAATATCTTCCTTCTACACCCAAACATGATAATATACCAACCGGAAATAAACCTTGGAAAAGTATTGTGCCCTAAGAAACTGATTGAAAATGTCATTGATTCGTGGGAGAGGATAATTGTTCTCTATCATGATTTTCTTAAGCTCATGATAATAAATGAAAAAGAGCATTGACCCATCTTTCTTCTTGATGAAGAGGACGAGTGAACCACATGGTGAATCACTTGGGCGTATAAGCCCTTTATCCAGATTCTTCTGTGGTTGTTTTATTCAGATCCTCATGATCAACAACAACCATTCTATATGGTGTCTTGGATATTGGAAATGTCTTAGGTATAAGATCAATTTAGAATTCAACATCTCTTGTAAGAGGAAGACCAAAAAATTTCTTCATGAAACACTTCAGAAAATTCCATCACAATAGGCGTGTCTTCAAGGATGGTTACCTCCATAGACTCCATCATTTGATCCAGATACACATGCTCATAAAGAAGTAAAATCCATGAAGGAAATGATAGAGCTAAAAAATATTCATCATCTTCCTTGCACTTGTATAGAATCGAGGGTCTATTCTCCATATGGAGATTGATTTCCATATCACGGAAATTTATGATGGCTCTATTAAAGGAAATCCAATCCAGGCCAAGAATTGCATCTAATTCCACTAGAGGGAATATGATGAGGTTCTCAGAGAAATTCATTCCACAGATTATGATAGGGGTGGAGTTATATTCATGGGATGCAATTATTTCCCTATATGTTGTACTCACTAACATATTTACTACCATGATTAGTGGTGGTGCTGGGATTATTCAACTAAACATTTGGGATATAAAATAATGTGTTTAACCAGAATCAAAAAGTACATTCGGTATTCTTGAATGAATAAATAGTGTACCTGTCACCACTTTATTTTTCGGTTTCCCTTCGGCAATAATGATGGATAAAACTCTCCCTTGCTGCTGCGGTGGTGGTAGGTTGCCTTCGAAAACCCTTAGCTTAGGGCACTGATTTTCATGATTCCTTGGTTCTTTAAAGTTATTGAAATGAAAAACTTGTTGAGGTTTGAATAGAGCATTCCTCCCCTCTTTTTCAGTCGCGGGTTTTTCTTATCGACAATTAATAACTAGATGCCCTTATATTCCACAACTAAAGTATTTCCTCATCCCCTTTAGGCTATTTCCAGGGTGTTTCTTTATGAACCATTAACAAGTGGAGTGTGTGATCTTCTTGGCATAGTTGGATTTATACATCCGACCTCCAGTGTTGAAGTCCACCTTACGGTTCTTATCCCCATGATATCCCTAAGATTATCCGATATCCATTTCAAACTTGAGGTCACATATGACATCTTCGTCATAGCTGTCGAAGTTACAGATCACCAGCTCTTTCTATAGACTAGGTTTCAGAACACCAAAGAAGCGGTCAGCCTTTCATTCGGGGGTTACGACAAAGTTGGTGGTGTATTGTGAAATCCTTGTGATGTTTTCCTAGTATGCTCCAACAAATTCGACGTAAATTTTTTTGAGGGCATGAATGTCCCTTTCTATCTAGTCAGAGGGTGCTTGAAAGAAATTTATTAAATAATATCTTATAAAAATATTACCATTTCAACCCCCCATCTCCTCCTCAAGCTTCGTATTTTTTATCAACACTCACCATTGTTCAGCTCACCCTCCATACGATAAGTATCTTGATGAACCTTCTATTTTTTATTACATTGAAGGACGGAGATGATATTTTCAATGGAGTTGATCGATTGATCAGCGATTGAGGGATCAAATGATTCATTAAAACGAAGAGGCCATTTTCTCATGAATATCTCGATAGTGACTTGTTCTTTCTTAGGTGGGTTGAACATTACTCATGACCCATGATTCTATATAAATCATGAGTTAACAAATAGGGAAACGTGAAAATGTTCATGATTCCCACTCCCATCAGATAGGGAATCTCATTAGCACAGTCATCACATTGATCTTAACATCAGTTGTTAGCCCGAGTCCAGATATTACCAGCCATTGGTTCGAATAAAATGAAAGTTATGGGTAACACATAAAGGGTAATATAAGGATCAAACTGATGAATTATAAATAAATTTTATTTTCATAACTTAAGAATCCATTGGCTTCAATCTATGATATTCATGATCTACATTCTAACATATATTCCTAGGGGATTTTTTTAATTTTTTAATAAGGGTTCATACTAACCCTATGAATTTACCAAATCATATCACACATGAGTGTCGTAACGAAGAGTGCAGTGAGGCCCATGTCATACACCAGGTCCCGTTCTAGTCTAGCATAATGAGGTGTTTTTAGGTTTTACCCCTAGGATTCATCTGTACTAGAGCCGCCTCTACCTTCTCGTATCCAGACATGGGTGTATTTTTTTGATCAACCACTTAATCAATATTCCCGAAAACAAAGGGATGTTTTTTTATCCATATTATTGTCTCTAAGGCTTCCGTAGGGTTTCATAATTATAATAAAAAAATAACTAAACCTATGCTATGATACCAACTATAACAAACCTGCTCTTTATTACACACTTAAACCTAATTTATTACATGAAAAATAAACTTGAGACAACATAGAATATCGATTTTTCTAGTGACTTTGAGGATTACGAACACTATATAATATCTCAGAACATAAAACACCCGACATCTTTATTGAAAACGTTCTTTACATGACTACTACCTTCCCTAGTACTTATCATTTCATGGGATATCCTGAAGACATGCATATGAAAATGTGATTTATAAATCCCATTATGAAAATAAACTTGAAATAACATGAGGAATGAAATATATTTTAGTCAATTGGAATATAAAAGGAGCACAAGAGAAAAAAAGGCACAATAAATCATGATAATCATAACATAGAAATGTGGCAACTACACTTAACATAGAATTAGCATGAGCCAAGGCTCATTGCACATGGAGCATGAGTGAACCCTCTTTGCCCATGAAGCGTGATTAACCCCTCATTTCACATGAATTATCATGATTAAACGGTCATTGCACATGACGTATCATGAAAATATACTTTACCCATTGCGTTGGAGAGCTATTAACGCGCACCCTTCTTAAAAATTTCATTTCTTGCATAAGTATGCCACATGGATCATACATCAAGGAATCAATCATCATCATTTATTACACAATAAAGGGATGTGGAATAAAAAAATAAATATTTATAATCAATAATTAAATGTTCGTAAAGATAAATACCCTTGATAGAGAAATGGGCATGATATTCACTTCACAATGGCAATGGTTTGGAAAATCATAGTGCAATTTCGGTAGCATAACATCATGATATAAGAACATAAAAAAATGTTTGATGTGAGAGAAAAGGGTGTATAATCTTATTTACATAAAATGGGAAGTAAGGGGTCATATAGAGCTATTCATCAACAAGAAGGAGGACTGCACTCAGGTATTTCTCAAAACTCTTTAAATGAAATGAGGTATCCCCCAAAATAAGATTGTTTATGGAAACTATGCATCGTACAATCCCTCCAATCCATCCATGATGGAAAATTGGGTATGAGTGTCCCATACCACCCATGGAAACAAAATTAACATTTATTTTTTCATCAGGAAAGGCCTCATATGTGGAAGTGGTGTGGTCAAGAACAAATTTGGTTCAGTCATTCTTGATTTTATTGCCCTCTATGGCCTGGTATACTCTTTCAAGACCGGAGAAAAAGTTATTCTCTAGGGGTTAGAGCTATGCCTCAAATACAACATACCTCTATCCATAGTTGATTCATAACAAAAAATTGTTTGGAATGGTATTATAGACATATCTTCTACCCCTTGGATATCACATATCAAATTCACACGTGCAAGGATATAGCAGAAAATTACAACGATTTTCTTCATATATTGAGAGACTGAAATAATGTGGTTGTTTTTTGGTTCCAAGTCTTAATAGGTTTCCCTATATAAGGTTTTTGCTGGTATTGGTTCTCTTCCTCCTAAGGGTGTTGATATTGTTATTGTAGATATTCTTGGCATGCATTTTTAGACGCCCTACATTATATTTCCTTGTACATATCCTTCATTCAATGCAATTTTATTATTATGATTGTTCGATGTTGTACCTAAAATATATTTTTTGATAATCACTTGTTAGATTTTAAATTTTTTTAAGAAATTATATATCATTTATAATTTTCAAAAAATAAGGAATTATTGAAAATAAAAAATCACAACATACTAGTGAAGATAATTTTGAAATCCTCTTATATTTGAATTGAGGAATATTTTTCAATTCAATATTATAATCTGAATAGTAAATAATTATACATTTCTTAAATGGATTACATTAGTCAATATATTTCATTCATTTTTAATATTATTTATGATTTAAATAATATTATTGTTTGATATTTTAATGATATATGTAAAAAAATTAATGTTGAAGTTGAAAACCATAATAGTTTGTATAAGAAGATAATGGATATTAATAAAATGGTTATTAGGATGAATATGAGTTTTCATACATAAATTAATTTTTTTAAATAAGTCTTCTATCATAGAAATAGAAAATTATATAAAATGTTATAATATTAATGCGGAATTTGAATTTTTTAAGAATCCTCCAATATAAGTGAGAATTATAATGACATCATGCCTCATTCAAATGTTTTTCTGAAAAGTAATGGTATTTAATATAGTGTTATGCATCCAAATATTTATTCAAATTTTTATACTATGTGAAAAATCAGTTGAATATATTCCATTAATTTATTAAAATATGGATTTTTTGTGACATTATTCTAGTAAATGTTCACACAATCATCCTTAGTCATTCAATCACACTTCAAATTTTATATGATTTTTTTAATTACTTATAATTATCAATATTGGAATTGGTTAATAGATTATAAAATGGTTTAGAATATAAGTGAATTATAGATGATCAATATTTTTATGATTACATTTAGATTGTTATTTTTACTTTTTTATATGTTATGTAATATAAAAAGTTGTTTATTAGATGTAGGTGACTTGTAAGAAAACACATTGATGGAGTTTTAGGGTTTAAGGATGTTATAATAGAATAATTGTGATGAAATATATCTTCATTAAATGTTTATTGAGATTCCTCCCGATGTAAGGTTGGTGTAACACAATAAGATTCCATGGTACTCTTCTCTTTCAATAATTCAATATTCTGTGTTGTACGAAACTTAGAGTTCTACCACACCACAACCAATCAATCTAGCCATTTAAAAAGAAGTTATGAATATTAATACTGACATTTTAAATTTTTATAAATTTTATTATTCAAAATCGACTTCATTTTTGGAATCTGAATATAAAAATTAGCTTTGGTATAATTTTGGTAATTTTTTTAAAAAACTTTTATTTTTATGAATAGTGAAAAACATTGTGTTATTGTTTAAATATGACTTTTTATTTAAAAAATATTTTTAATGAACTTATTACCATTTTTACACACCTTCTAGTAATATTTGAATATTTTATAAAAACATAATTTTATAGCTTCATTGAATTGAATTTCAAAAATCCGAGAGTCATGGTTTACATCTGTTTGTAAAATGTGGTTCAATAGGATGAAAATAATTTTTGGTGAATAGTACCTTTTGAATTTTATTTAATATTGTTAAAAGTAAATAGGGTAATTAATGTTAAAAATGATATTATAATTACCCTAAAACATGTCCTAAATATATTGGATTAGTATATTTCGACCAAAATCAACCTTACGAATAAAATATGATGATTTTTAATCCATATGGATTAGATTAGGAGATTTATTAATATTTTATTTAAAGATGAGTTAAGAGTTTTAAATTAAAATTTTCATAAATAAAGAATTTTCAATATAAGGTTATATAAAAAATGAATTTAACAATAAATATTCATTATAATTATAAAATGATTTCATACATCATGTTATTTTATTTTTTATTTTTAGTTAGAATATAACTAAATTTATTTATGTCACAATGACGATGCAGTAATTACCTTTTTAATGAATGATTAAAATAAATGATATTTTTAATATTAAAATAAATGTAAATTGATATTTTTTATGCATTCATAAAAATTTAGAGGTTAATATAACATGTTAGGGTTGATTAAATAAATGTTTTTCTAATTGATAATGTTTTTCTTCCTTTCACAAAAACAAAATACTAAATACTTTCAAAATTGACATAAATGAGTAATTAAAACAAATACTATATTATAAAATGATATAATATTACAAAAAATATATGGTTCGATCAAGGGACTTATATAATGATAGAAATGTCCTTAATAAACCACTTTTGGTTATCTTTTCATATTACAGTATGTTTATTATCCGTGTAATATTAAAATACAAGAAGACATGGTAAAAGTTAAACTATTTTACTAACAGTTAAATATAAAATATAAGGTTAATATTATGACCTAAACATTTATAAAACCTATTGGTTGAGAGGATTTCGACCCATCCTCACTTTATGCTCTAAATAAATATATTTTGAGACATTAGAAAACGAAAATGACTTTATAATAAAATAATATTTCTAGCTTTTCTTAAACTGCCCCTCTTTACTCTTATAAAAGGGTACTATCCCTTCTATTATTTTCGCACCTCCAAAGCCATTTGGATCTGCCAAAACCTACTAAAATAACCACCCAACTACCATTTATTCAACCTATAGGTCCATAATTGATCATAAATCCATCTTAAGGATCCCTTTTGATCAAATCAAACTGAAGCACCTTAAAAAGAGGTGATAATTGCATCAACTCTTTCAGAGTTATTTTCTTATTCCCATACAACTTTCTTCATTGTTTCCATAACAAAATAATAAATCCAGTACCTTATACATACTATTATTTTATTATTAATATGGTACAACCATATTCATTATTCTATCTATCCTATGAATGGCAAAATGACCATGCATGCGTACATATGCCTTACCATCTCCATGTCGTGGGATAGTTTGTTATTCAACATTTCATTATTTAGATGAGTATAGTGTTGAGTAAAATATATAAAAATAATAAATATAATAGGTTAATTATTATATATATGTAATATACCATAAAATTACATATGATTTCACTATCAATAAAATGATATTGTCACTCGTTCATACGTACGGATTACCGTCTCCATGAACATGATTAGATTCATTCCCCATCATAACCATTAAAGAATAATTTTCATTAAAAGATTAGAAATATTTTGTATGAACATAATATTGGTCTAGATATGAATAAAATATATCCTTTTTATAACAAAAATTACTTACATAGTAAAAAATTTAATGGAAAAATAATCAGTTAACAACCAAAACAATAATAATACTAAAATATTATTAACAAAGCTATATTATAATATCAAATATGATATCATATTTATGTATATGGTTCGTTAATAATTTTATAACAACTATTTAACTATTATACAGAAGTATAATTTACCCTCAACTAAGAAAATTACAAGGTAAGGGTCAATTTTACAATAACTTTATTTATCCAATATTGTTTATATGTAAGTATCTACTAGGATGTTCGTATCATCCACATCCATGTTTCTTAAAAAAATATTTCAAAACATTTATAATATTTCCTAAAAGATGGGTTATAGTCATTTATAACTCTATATTAATTTTTATAAAATGTTTTCAATGGAATATTACTGTCGTTCTCCAAACTAGGTAATTTATGACCTTTTCTAAAAATTAAGGTACAAATGTTTTTAATAAATTAAACTGCATGTGCATCCATTTTCCACCATTTTAACTCCTTATAATATTACCATAAAATCTAATAATAGTAATTTACAAGAAGTGTTTTCTTTTATAATTACATTACTTTAAAATGATTTCAAAATATGAAGAGATATTTATCTCAAATACATTTGATTTCATCTATGAAGACATCCTTTGATGGATTTTACACTAGTATGAAGTTTATTTATTATGATACACTCTACAATATTGTATTGATGGTTTTGTGGTATGTTTGAATGTGGATGTGTTATTTTTATACCATTCACGGTTTACAGTTAAATTATTAGCATTTTATATTATAATTTTAATACAAATGTTTATGTTATGTTTCTACCTATTCATATGATAAATGAAATGGAATTATTTTGTGATGGGTGGAGCCCACTATGTCTCATCGATGAATCAGTAGGTATCATTGGAAAACTAGTGTCTTGAAATAAGGCCTTGAAAAAAAATATTATTTGTATTTTTGGCATGGGACCGGAATATGTGGATATGATCTCCGACATTATGCATTCCATCATTACGAAATTTGCTATTGACATTACATGTGACTATTTGACTAGCAGAATATCTAGGTGAATATTTAAATGAAAATATTTTATTTATACTTGCCATATTATTTTTAAGTTTAAGATTGAAAGACTTGTGTTTTAGTCTTATACATTTCCCTAAATTTTTATGCTTATTTATCAATGTTTACTCTATATTTTTATCCTCTTTTTTAATCTGAGCTCACCCCTTTATTATGTATTATTTTTACCAGGATGGGATGAAGTATATTTTGATTAACCTCCACGAATAGGCTAAGGGATATTATTGTGTTCAAATGGGAAACAATGTTTTTGTTTTTCCATTTCATAATGTAATGTAAAGCTTATGTAAGTACTTACAAAGCTGCTAAAAATAGGTATTTTGAAATTTTATCTCATATGATCATGATTATGCTAGGTAATAATGCACTGAATCTGGGTAACTAGGGTTGGGACGTTAAAGATGGTACCATATATAGTTTAGTAAAAACCATGAAAACTAGATTTAAAAAAAATATTATTAGAGAACATTACACTAAGATTAACTTCGAGGATTAGTATATCAAATTTCATAGAATTTTGGTAATGTAAAATTTTGTGAAATTTACAAAAAATACATCCCTGTCTAGATACGACCAGGTAGAGGTGGCTCTGGCACAAGTGTATATAGTGTTAAAACCCAAAAACACTACATTGAGTTAGACTCGAACAGGAACATGTACATGAAAATTGTCCTTGCTTCACTCTTGGTTACAACACTCCTGGGGATATCCTTAGGATAATTCAAATTTTATTAACAAGCCATTATAATTGATTTATGATTAAATAATTCCTCAAGGAAAACATTTTTTATTATTATAGATTATATGCATAAACTGTTCAATTTACATTATGTATTTTTCTAGTTTGGAATTATGTATTGTGATTCATATACACATATATTATATTCCATTGTTTATAAATGATTCCTAGTGGAAGGAATGGAAACCATAATAACGCTTGTAATCCATATAGGGATATCCCTTCTATGACAACCCTTCTTTTTTACTTCAAACATAAAGATGATTTATTACATAAAACCTTCACTTGATACAACATGGAAGATCGAGGGGTCTAGTGTCTTTGGGGATTTGTATCATTACATAAAAACATAAAACATGAAATGCAAAATCTTTATTTAAAACATTCATTACATGACTATTACATTCCCTCGTACTTAGAATTGAATGGGATAACATGAGGACATGCATAAGAAAATGGTGAGCTATAAATCCTAGTAAAGGAATAATCATGGAATAACATGAGAAATAAAATACATGTTAGACAATAGGAATATAAATAGATAACAATAGAAGAATAAACATAAATTCAAGATAAATCATGATAATCATAACATTGAAATGTGGCAACAACACTTAACATGGAATTATCATGTCCTAAGGCTCATTGAACATGGAGCATGAGTAAATCCTCATTTCACCCGAATCATGAGTAAAACCTCATTTCACATTACTTAGCATGAGTCCAAACCCATTAAACATGACGTATCATGATACTATACATTATCCAATGCATTGAGACGTTATAAGGGCGGACCCTTCTTAAACATTTCATTTCATGTATAAGTGTGCCACATGAATCATATAACATGGATTCAAATAACATTATCATTTATTCGATGTTAACGGAATGTGGTTTTAATAAATGATACTTTATAATCAATAAGTAATTGTGCATAAAGGTGAATACCCTTGATAGAGATATGGGCATGGTATTCACTACACAAAGACATTGGCTTGTAAAATCGGTGCAATTTCGGCAGCGTAATAGTGTGTTGTAAGGATTCATAAAAAATGGTTGATGAGAGAGAAAGGGGTGTCTCATAATATTTACATGAAATGGATAGTAAGGGGTTATATAGATACATGTACCAACAATCCTTATGGAATTTATATGCATAATACAAATGAATTTCTTGAATGTAAAAAAAGAGAGAGAAACTTCTTTCGGAATTTCGGCATAGAAATAGTTGTACATTGGAAGAATTTAATGACTGAGAAAGGGGTATTCCATCATTCAAAAATAAATAGTCTATTAAGGGGGAAGTTGAAAACCATACCCCAACATTTATAATGGAAATTAAAAGGGCATAACAACATTAATAAAATTGGCCAAAAATGAGAATGGAAGAAAAAACCCTTACATGGAAGTGTTCTTCCAAATGCTTGAGAGAGGCTTGAGAGATGCTTCATGGGAGCTTGGGGAACCTTGGGAGGATTCTAGGGATAGTAGAGAATAGTTTGGATGAAATACTGAGGATTTTAGTGAGGATCATGTGGGAGCTTGGGTGTGTTTATATTGGAATTGTGAGGGAATTCATTATTATTTAGGGTTGGGACACCTCACATTAAATTAATTCAAACTAAAACCAATACCATAGTTTTTGCCCATGGTTTTTGAAAAAGGTGAGTTTAAAATGATATTTTATAATTCCAATTTTCTAAATTCTTAAAATAATGGGGTCTCTTATGTGGAGGTGAGTCACACTCCCAAGGAAAACAATATAAAAATACAAGATGTTAAATAAGACTTGAAGGGTCCATTAATTCTTTTTAGAATAAGTTAAGATAATGAAAAATCACATTATATTAATTATAAAACATATATTGGCAGAACATTAGGCTTATATTATTTTATTACCTCACTATTGGGTTATTATGATGTCAAAAAACACATTATATATTTAAACGATATTTAATTTTTACCCAAAAAATTGACTGTCTCAGAAATTTATGAAAAATTCATTGATGTATAATTTCAATGTCCTGATTCTAGAAATAATATTTATTTTATCTAAATAATTTTATAAATATTTTAATTTTCACTTTTAAAATTGAAACCTACATTTATCGAAAAATCACGGGTTTTGACAAAAATGGCTTTTAAACGTTAATAAAAATTATGATTGCATTCATAAAATTATACAATAATTTATATTTAATAAAAATGAATTTAATAATAATAATTATATTTTATTAATATATGATTTAATTGAAAAACCCATTAATTCAACAAAATATATTTAATAGTTGAATAATAACTAAAAATACTATTTGAGCTATAAAAACTATTTACAAGGTAAAAAAAATAACATGAAAATATATTCATTATTACATAAAAATATAATGTTCATAACTATAGTTCTATTGTATTTTTACATAACCCCTTATAACACCTGCATAAGAATAAAGAGTAAGGTGGGCAATGGTGACAAACTCTTTGCGTGGCTCAGATAACATCGCACGGGTGGTAATCACTATCAACTTCTACTTCTCTTGTAGGCGATCACGCTCGAGCTTAAACTGTTGAAGTTCGGATTGGGCTTGGTCAAGAGTGAAATCCAACGACACCTCCACTTTTCTGAGTTCCGAAAAATGGGCTTCGTATGGGTCATGCCTACTAGATGATGCCATCACTTCCTTTGTCTGAGTAAATCGGATTCGTTAAATACCTATATTTATACTAATCATGTGATCACTGTTCAATGGATATATTAGAAACGGTCAGAATTCTTAACATAAAACCAATGATGTTGACATAATCATTTTACATAATGATACATTTACTTCGATGAAGACGGATTTACATTAATGAATGTTTGGGTCATTACAAACTTCCCCCCTTAAGAAATTTCACCCTAGAAATTTTCTTTTCCCACACTAAAACAAATGCGGGTAACTCTACTTCATCACTTATGTAATGACCCGTAAAATTCAAGGAAATTTTTTTCTTAATTTTATTTGGAATTTTACAAGATCGCGGTTTCTGACAGCACCTGATTCCGAGGCCCGGTGTGCCCGGAATCAATTTCCGAAGATGGGCTCAGGTACGTTCAGTGAACGAACGAGCAGGTTTTTCTAATATTTGAACCGGTGCGCGGAATCGAATTCTGAGGGCACCGATGAACTCGCAGTGCTGATATTCGCTTAAGGAGACCTTTTTCGAGGTTGTGTTTTATGCGGGATGAAAGTTAGTTTTGGGGGAAATTAGAAGAATTTAAATAAAATTGTGGAACATAATTTATTTTTAACATGTTGGTTATTTCCTCCCAAAGGGAGTTAGAGGTGGGACCCACATCCACATAACCTCCCTTGAGAGGATTAAGTGTGGTGGGGCCCACACGAGCCCTAACTCTTCAACTTCCCTTAAACTCCCCAATAACTCAATTCTAATTAATTTGAAAAATTGTGTTATTATTTAAGATGAGTTACTTAATTTCAGACCTTTGAAATTCAAAGAGGTTGGGTTGTGTGATTAAAATAAGGCATAGACTTATTTTATTTTGGTTAGTATCTTTTGCCACCTTGAGAGTATTGAGAAGCGTTCTTCACTACTTCAACCTTGATGAAGAATGAGAAGAACGCTTAGGCTCCGACGAAGAACGTCGTCGCCATAAGAAGAGAAAGACGTGTCGTCTCTTCTCTTATTCACAGCCGGTGTGTTTCCGAAGATCGACGACGCCTCTTCTTTCGATCTTCTTCCCGTGTCAACGAAAGGAGACGTCGCTTCCTCCTCGGTCTTTCTCCGTCAGCTTACGAAGCTACTCCATCGACGTTACCTCTTCGGACGCACCTCGACTTCAATAGAATCGACGTACGATTCCCGCGACGCTTGTCTTACACGGCTTGTTGGCGTGCTCCGCTCTTGAAACCGAGGTAGGGGATTATTGTTGTTTTATTTAATTTTTCCGTTCTTAATTCTAGCATGTCAAACTTCGTGGTTAATCGACTAAATGTTATCATTTAACGAGAGGGGGGTCGGACCGCACAAACACGGACGAACCCCCCGCCCCCCTCCAATGTTCAAGTTTGTTTCCTTGCGGATGGAACGGGATGGCGTGGTGTCGTCGCACCACGCGGCAATCACACGGCAAGTATTGCGCGGCGCCGTCGCGCTGCGCCATGGAAAGAAATTCAAGAACGCGACGCCGTCGTGCCGCGTTGAAGGAAATCGAAGGCGCCACGGCCGGAGCGGGGCTGCGGCGGAGGGGAGCGGTGCCGTCGCACCGCGCCGGACGGCAAGGGCCGCGGCTGGTTCCGGGCCGCGGCGGAACGTGTTGACCCGCGGCTAGCCGGGCTACCGGTGTCAGAGCCGGAAAGGGACCGGCCACTGCTGGTCCGGTTGAGGAGGAGCCGGCCGGCCAGGTCGGGCCGGCCGGAAAGGAGAAATCCGGCGGAAATAAATTCCCCCGGCCAGCTCACGGCCCCCCATAATGAGGGGGGGGGGGGGTCGCGATTACTCAAGGGGGGCAGGCGCCCCCCGGTTCTTTTCAATCAGCTCGGCCGAAGCCGAGCTGGCAGTGCGTTGGGCGCGCTGCCCCCAGCCAGACAAGCTCCCGGCCGGTCTGCCAGGCCGGGCTGCGCCGCGCCACGCCGCGCCGCGCCGGGGCGGGCCGCACCGGGGCGGGTCGACCATGTCCGGGGCGGGTCGACCCGGTTCGGCCCGACCGGGGGGTCTCGGGCCGGGTCGGCCTGGGCCCGAAACCCCCGATTCCGAACTATTTAGGTTCAAATGCCCATTACTCGGGCTATGGACCTTCATACGACGTGTCGTCAGCGGCGATGTGATCCTTCGATCGAGACGGTCGTTTCGGTATATCGAACTCAAGGTTTTGGAATACTTCGAGTTCGGCCGGGTTGGTTCGTACACGAAACCAACCGGGCCCTCGGAGCGAAAATGCTCATATCTTGAGCTACGGACTTCCGATTGACGTGCCGTCAGCTTTGTTGAGTTCCTCTTAATGAAACAGATCTTTTGGCATACTCTGCCTGAGGTTTGGACGCAGGTGGAGTACGGTCGGGTTGGTTTTGCCTTAAAAACCAACCGGGCCCCTGGAACGAAAAAGCCAATAACTCTCAGACCGGGCGTCCGATTGACGCGCCGTCTGTTGCGTTGAGTTCCTGTTGAGGATACGGAACTTTTGGATACATCAAATCTGGACTATGTGACAGTTGATGTATCAACCTCTCGGCTCGTGCAGCGGACCCTCCCGAACGAGCTTGCTGTGTGCGGGAACCCTAGAGCTGGCTGCGACTGCTACTGTGACTGCGACGACAACTGTGCAGAGATCCTCAGTGGATTCGACGATGACGACTACAACACTCAGCGATCCTTTGTGGATTAGTGCTACCAATCTTGTGTCGGTCCAATCCTGTGTGGGTCAGCGCTCAGTGATCCTGTGTGAACCAGCGCCTATAGATCCTGTGTGGGTCCGATCCTGTGTGGGTCTTTGCGGGGGTTAGTACCTATCAATCCTTTGTGGGTCCGACGACTTAGATGGATCAGTGATCATCTCTATCGTCTTTCGAAGAAGTATACCTGTGTGAGGTGAATCCTGTTTACCTTACTGTGTGGATTGTGTTGTGCTTTCCTGTGTGGTTTACGTTTTTCTTTCCTGTGTGGAATACGTATACTTTCCTGTGTGGACTGAGTTGTACATGGGCTCAGAGGTTGGAGCATATTGGAATTGATGACTTAGGTATATGTATGGGCATATACCTAAGCAGTGTCAGTTGATAATTCTTGTTTGTATCTTTCCTTTGTGGTTTATCCTTTGTGGATTTTGGGAGACCTTCAGGGGTCTCGGGATCCCTACTGAGTAGCTTATACTCACCCCTGCACGGGCTATGTCCGCACTACGTTGTGTTGGTTGCAGACGACAGACAGCGTTGATCGTGGTTGAGGCTTGCAGAGTAGGACGGTACCTGGAGGTGGACCACAGGGTGAACGTGCTCGGAGCGGACGGCGGGACTCGAGGAGCAGTGGAGCTATTTGTACCCACCCTTCAGGTGGGATTTCCAGTGGACAGCTCGGTGTAACGGCTTTTACTTTACAGTTGTTGTTTTCCCTTTCGAGTTGTACTTTACTTTCAGTTTGGGTTTGTATACTGGCCCATTTACTTTTCCGCACTTTCAGTTGTACTCTGTTTTTACTTAGTGTTTACTTTTACTCTTTCTTACTCTGTGGTGTTTTTTTTACTTTACAAACGCAATGCCTTCCCTTTTTACCGGGATTTACGCCTTTGTGCTAGTCGCCAACCCCTGGCCTATGGAAGGCGGGCATGGGGTAGTCACGACACGGGCCCCAACGATGGGTCGTGACAAATTGGTATCAAAGGGTTTCGGTTCTACCGAGAACTCTGATCTTTTCTATGTGAAGAAATAGTGTTTAGTATATTGAGTGTGGTTATCAGTCCAGGGAGTCTAGTGTTGGTGCGGCGGCCGACGTATCCGTACACCAGGACCCTGACTTCTGATTTCCAACTTAATGCACGAAAACATTGATTGCGTGTGTGTTTCAAGTTTTCGTTGTGATTACATTGTATCAGCTCACTAGGTATACTGTTCTGACCGTGGCGCACCTGTTTCCTTTTCATGACGGCCCCACAACGGCAGCCAGCTAGGGTTCTGAGAGTCGAGTGTGACGACAGCCCACAGAGCAACGAGGCCTCGGTGCAGGGCCCTTTGTCAGCAGTGGCACTGGCGGTAGCTCTACCCACCGAGCCACCGATAATTCCAGCACCAGCCGCTGACAATGCACGTCGCCTCAGTGCACTGCATGAGTTTCAGCGCCAGTGACCGCCCATGTTTCGTGGGGAGACGGACCCCCAGGCAGCCGAGGACTGGCTGGAGGCAGTCGTACGAGTTTTCAGGCTAGTGAGGACACCAACAGACCTCATGGTGATCCTCGCTGCGAGCCTACTGCATGCAGCAGCGGGACGATGGTGGAGCATGATGCTCCAGGTGCACGATGAGGCATCTCTACATTGGACGGACTTTGAGAGCCTCTTCCGCTCGGAGTTCGTCTCAGCCACCCTCCGTGCGGTACGCATTCAGGAGCTTCTTCAGCTGCGGCAGGGCAGCGTGACGGTCGCTCAGTACTCGGTGAGATTTACCGATCTATCGCGCTACTCGACCGACATGGTACGAGACGCATTCTTACGGGCAAAAACCTTCGAGCGAGGATTGAGACACGAGATCAGGGCATCGCTGATCTCCCTTAGCATTCCGACTCATACGGGAGTACTGGAGTGGGCCCTTTTGATCGAGAGTTTTCTTGCTGATTCTACACCAGCACCGAGACCCACCGCAGGGTGGCACGTAGCAGATTCTTCTGCAGTAGGTAGTCGACGGATGACTCAGGGGTCTAGGCAGACCAGAGCCTCAGGCAGACGACCTCTGGACACTAGCTCAGTTGTTCGGGGCACACAGCGCGGAGCCAGTCTTTCGAGAGGCAGACAGTGCTACTCGTGCGGCGGGCAGGGCCACATGGCTCGTGACTGCCCGACCCTCCGTGCTGAGGTGCATCAGACGCTTGACGGACCACCGAGGCAGAGGCAGAGGGTCGACCGTGGGGGTCCACAAGGAGGAGGCAGACGAGGTAGAGGAGCTGGCCGAGCAGCAGGTGGTGGGCGACGCTTTGAGGCTCTACCACCACCACCACCAGGAGGTCCGCCCCAACCACAGGGAGCTGGTGGGTAGAGACAGGCACAGCTCTAGGAAGCAGAGGCCTATGACCACGACACGCCCGAGATGATTTGAGGTACCATCTGTGTCTATTCCAACCTTGCTGCAATACTTATAGACAAAGGAGTGAGTCACTTTTTCATAGCCGTTGCCCTTGTTCAGAGCTCGGAGATTCCGACAGAGTCGTTTGCTCGATCCTTACGGCTAGAGACTCCTACGGAAGCAAACTCGACGATTACACACTGGTGCCGGCAGTGTGATATTACTCTAGGAGGTGAGATCTTCGGCTGGGATCTTCTTGTAGCAGCATCGAGGACTTACAACGTCATCTTGGGCATGGATTGGTTATCTACGGTCCATGCACAGATTGACTGTTTTAGGCGCAAGGTGTGATGTGTCCGCACTGACGGGAGCAAGTTCACCTTCACCAGCGAGAAGGGAGCCTTTGCAGCACAGGATGGACTCTCGCAGAGGAGAGGACTTCCCATCACTCATCAGTTGGCTAGCCTCATCCTAGGAGCAGTTAAAATGCAGAGTCCTGGTTTTCCTGCAGTGGTGGATCAGTTTGCGGACGTTTTTCCCGACGACATTGTAGGGCTACCTCCTCGTAGAGAGGTAGACTTTTATATTGATTTGTACCCCGGGATATCTATGATATCGACTCTAGCATATCGGATGGCCTCCGCTGAGCTTCGAGAGCTACGGGTACAGTTGGAGGACTTGCAGGGCAAGGGGTTCATCCGACCCAGTGTTTCACCCTGGGCTTCCCCGATTTTGTTCACCAAGAAGGCAGATAGGAGCTTGAAACTTTGTATTGACTATCGTCGCCTGAACCAGGTGACAGTGAGGAACAAATATCCACTACCGAGGATTGATGACCTCTTTGATCAGCTCAAGGGAGAACTGTGGTTCTCGATGATAGACCTCAGGTTAGGCTATCATCAGCTCAGAGTTAGAGACGTGGACGTGCAGAAGACGACCTTCAGATGTCGGTATGGACACTATGAGTTCTTGGTTATGCCATTCGGCGTAACCAATTCTCCAGTAGTGTTCATGGCCCTCATGAACAGGATATTTCAGCCATACCTCGATAGATTTGTCGTGGTCTTCATAGACGAAATTTTGATTTACTCGACGACTGAGGAGGAGCACGCCTACCACTTACGGGTTGTACTAGACACACTCCGAGAGCACCAGCTTTATGGTAATCTCTCGAAGTGTCAGTTCTGTATACGTGAGGTCCACTTATTGGGACACGTCATCTCTGAGGCAGGAGTTGGAGTGGATCCTGCGAAGATCGAGGCAGTGTTAGCTTGGGAGCCACACAGAAGCGTGACGGAGGTGCGTAGTTTCTTGGGATTAGCTGGATACTACCGGAGATTCATGCCAGACTTCTCCAGAGTTGCGGCACCACTCTCAGCTTCGACAAAGAAGGGGAAACCCTTCGTGTGGTCAGACAGATATCAGCAGAGCTTCCAGGAGCTGAGATAGAGATTGACTAGCACACCTATCTTAAGGTTGCCTGAGGAGGGAGTAGGATACATAGTTTACTGCGATGCATCAGGGACCAGACTCGGATTTGTCCTTATGAAAGAGCGGGAAGTGATCGCATATGGATCACGTTAGTTGAGACCACATGAGCAGAACTACGCTACCCATGACTTGGAGTTAGCAGCAGTGGTCTTCGATCTGAAGACATGGCGAAACTACCTTATGGGTGAGCGCTTTACAGTCTTTTCTGATCATCCGAGTCTCAGGTACATCTTCTCGCAGATGGACCTGAACCTGAGACAGCGGCGATGGCTCGAGTTCCTCCAGGCCTATGACTTTGAGATAGTCTATACTCCTGGGAAGGGGAACGTAGTAGCCGATGGCCTCATTAGGAGGACGAGCATATAGCTACATGAGGAGGCGACGGAGCAGCTAGCCTCTTTGTAGATATCCTTTGTGGATAGAGATGGAGCAGCCTTCCTTCAGTCTCTCACAGTCACTCCTCCACTACTGCAGCGAGTCAGAGAGACACAGCGTGGGGATACCGACTGTGAGACTTGGCCTGCAAAGATATCCTCAGGACAGGCACCTGATGGTTTCTTCTTTAGAGCAGAGCACGACATCCTTTTCAGAGGATGTACCATGGTACCGGTCGCTTTATTGGAGGAGGTGCTGATAGAGTTTCACACTTCTCCCTTGGCGGTACATCCCGGAGTGGCGAAGATGTACTAGGATCTCAGAAGACAGCACTGGTAGCCGGGCATGAAGAAGGTTGTGGCAGAGTTCATTTCTTGGAGCCTCACCTGCCAGCAGGTGAAGGCTGAGCATCAGGTACCAGCAGGCTTGGTACAGCCCTGGGAGGTTTCGGAGTGGAAGTGGGACGAGATATCTATGGACTTCATGACTGTACTTCTACGCACTTCCAGAGGTCACGACTCCATCTAGGTGATTGTCGACCGACTCTCTAAGTCGGCTCACTTCTTACCCATCTGAGAGCAGGGCTCAGGGGAGATTTTGGGGCGTCTTTACGTTCAGGAGACTATTCAGCTTCACGGTGTGCCATCATCTATCATCTCCGATCGAGATGCTCGCTTTACTTCTCGGCTATGGATGGGGTTTCAGGAGGCGTTTGGGACGCAGCTACGTTTGAGCACAACCTTTCAACCTTAGACGGATGGTCAGACAGAGAGGACCATTTAGACTCTCGAGGATATGCTCCACGCATGTGTCCTCGGCTTTGGTCATAGCTGGGAGGACCACCTACCCTTAGTGAAGTTTGCGTACAACAACAGCTACCACTCCACCATCGGGATGGCACCGTATGAGGCGTTGTACGGCCGACCTTGAAGATATCCTTTGTGCTGGACAGACCCTGGGGAGTCAGCACTTGTGGGACCGAAGATGGTCCAGGACACGACAGAGAAGGTCTAGGTCATCCAGGAGCGGATGAGGACAGCTCAGAGCCGGCAGAAGTCATACGCTAATAGGAGGCGGAGGCCACTAGAGTTCGGGGATGGCGACCACGTCTTCTTGCGGGTCTCACCTCGACGTGGTATACAGAGATTTTCCCGAGGCGGAAAGTTGTCTCCACGCTTCATCGGACCATTCAAGGTCCTCAGCAGGATAGGTGAGGTGGATTATCGTCCGGCTCTACCACCTCAGTTGCACCGGGTGCACGACGTCTTCCACGTATCTTAGATGAGGAGATACATGCACGACCCAACGCACATCATTGTCCATGGGGAGCTTGACGTTGATGATGGGGCGACTTTTACGGAGGTTCTGGTGGAGATCGAGGATCGACAGGAGCCGGTACTACGTGGATGGTCAATTCCTCTAGTGCGCATCAGATGGCAGCATGTGAACCTCCAGGAGAGCACTTGGGAGCGGGAGGCTCAGATGCGTGCTCAGTACCCTCATTTGTTTCCCTAGTTATGATGTATCTTTACGGGGACGTAAATCCCTGAGGTGGGAGTAATGTAAATACCTGTAAAAGTCAAGGGAAATTTTTTCTTAATTTTATTTGGAATTTTACAAGAGCGCAGTTTCTGACGGAACCTGATTCCGAGACCCGGTGTGCCCAGAATCAATTTTCGAAGATTGGCTCGGGTACATTCAGTGAACGAACGAGCGGGTTTTTCTAAATTTTGAACCGGTGCACGAAATAGAATTCCGAGGGCACCGATGAACTCACAGCGCCGATATTAACTTAAGGGAACCTTTTCCGAGGTTGCGTTTTATGCGGGATGAATGTTAGTTTTGGGGGAAATTAGAAGAAGTTAAATAAAATTGTGGAACAAAATTTATTTTTAACTTGTTGGTTATTTCATCCCAAAGGGAGTTAGAGGTGGGGCCCACATCCACATAACCTCTCTTGAGAGGATTACGTGTGGTGGGGCCGACATGAGCCCTAACTCTTCAACTTCCCTTAAACTCCCCAATAACTTCACTATAATTAATTTGACAACTTGTGTTATTATTTAAGATGAGTTACTTAATTTCAAACCATTGAAATTCAAAGTGGTTGGGTTGTGTGAATAAAACAAGGCTTAGACTTATTTTATTTTGGTTAGTATCTTTTTCCACCTTGAGTGGATTGAGAAGCGTTCTTCATCTTCATCAACCTTGACGAAGAACGCGAAGAACGCTTAGGCTCCGACGAAGAACGCCGTCGCCATAAGAAGAGAAAGACGTGTCGTCTCTTCTCTTCTTCGCATCTGGTGTGTTTCCGAAGATCGACGACGCCGCTTCATTCGATCTTCTTCCTGTGTCAACGAAAGGAGACGTCGCTTCCTCCTCGGGCTTTCTCTGTCAGCTTACGAAGCTACTCCATCGACGTTACCTCTTCGGACGCACCTCGACGTCAACGGAATCGACGTACGATTCCCGCGACGCCCGACCTCCACGACGCTTGTCTTCTGCGGCTTGTTGGCATGCTCCGCTCTTGAAACCGAGGTAGGGGATTATTGTTGTTTTCTTTAATTTTTCCGTTCTTGATTCTAGCATGTCGAACTTCGTGGTTAATCGACTAAATGTTATCATTTAACGAGACAGGGGCCGGACCGCACAAACACAGCCGAACACCCCCCCCCTCCTATGTTCATGTTCGTTTCCTTGCGGATGGAATGGGATGGCATGGTGTCGTCGCACCACGCGGAAATCACACGGAAAGTATTGCATGGCGCCGTCGCGCCGCACCGTGGAAAGAAATTCAAGAACGCGATGCTGTCGCGCCGCGTTGAAAGAAATTGAAGGTGTCGCAGCCGGAGCGGGGCCGCGGCAAAGGGGTGTGGTGTCGTCGCACTGTGCCGGACGGCAAGGGCCGCGGTGGAACGTGGTGACCGTTGGCCAGCCGGGCCGCCGGTGTCGGAGCCGGAAAGGGACCGGCCACTGCCGGTCCCATTGAGGAGCAGTCGGCCGGCCATAAAGGAGAAATCTGGGGGAAAATAAATTCCCCGGCCAGCTCATGGCCTCCCATAATGAGGGGGATGCAGTTACGCAAGGGGGGCAGGCACCCCCCTTTTTTTTCAATCAACTCGGCTGAAGCCGAGCTGGCAGCGCGCTGGGCGCGCTGCCCCCAACCGGACCGGCGCCTGGCCGGTCGGCCAGGCCGGGCCGAGCCCAGCCGGGCCGGGCCGCGCCGTGCCTGGCCGGGCCGCGTCGGGCCGGACCGCGCCGGGTGACCCTATCCGGGGCGGGTCGACCCGGTTCGGGCCGACCGGGGGGTCTCAGGACGGGTCTCCCCAGGCCCGAAACCCCCGATACTGAACTGTTTAGGTTCTAATGCCTATAACTCGGGCTACGGACCTCCAAACGCCACGCCATCAGCGGCGATGCGATCCTTGGATCGAGACGGTCGTTTTTGTATATCACACTCAAGGTTTCGGAATACTTTGAGATTAGCTGGGTTGGTTCGTACACGAAACCAACCGGGCCCTCGGAGCGGAAACGCTCATATCTTGAGCTACGGACGTCCGATTGACGTGCCGTCAGCATTGTTGAGTTACTCTTTGTGAGACGAATCTTTTGGCATACTCCTCCTGAGTTTTGGACGCAGGTGGAGTACGGTCAGGTTGGTTTTTTCCATAAAAACCAACCGGGACCCTGGAACAAAAAGGCCAATAACTCTCAGACCGGGCGTCCAATTGACGCGCCGTCTGTTGAGTTGAGTTCGTGTTGACGATAAGGAACTTTTGGATACATCAACTCTAGACTATGTGATAGTTGATGTATCAGCCTCTCGGCTCGTGGAGAGGACCCTCCCGAACGAGCTTGCTGTGTGCGGGAACCCTAGAGCTGGCTGCGACTGCTACTGTGACTGCGATGACGATTGTGCAGAGATCCTCAGTGGATTCGACGACGACAACTACAGCACTCAGTGATCCTATGTGGATCAGTGCTACTGATCCTGTGTGGGTCCGATCCTGTGTGGGTCCGCGCTCAGCGGTCCATTGTGAACCAGCGCCTACAGATCCTGTGTGGGACCGATCATTAGTGGGTCTTTGCGGGGGTTAGTACCTATCGATCCTTTGTGGGTACGACGACTTGATGGATCATTGATCATCTCTATCGTCTTTCGAAAAAGTATACCTGTGTGAGCTGAATCCTGTTTACCTTCCTGTGTGGAATGTGTTGTGCTTTCCTGTGTGGTTTACGTTTTTCTTTCCTGTGTGGAATACGTATACTTTCCTGTGTGGACTGAGTTGTACTTGGGATCAGAGGATGGAGCGTATTGGAATTGATGACTTAGGTATATGTATGGGAATATACCTAAGCAGTGTCGGTTGATACTTCGTGTTTGTATATTTCCTTTGTGGTTTATCCTTTGTGGATTTTGGGAGACCTTCAGGGGTCTCGGGGTCCCTATTGAGTAGCTTATACTCACCCCTGCATGGGCTATGCCCGCACTACGTTGTGTTTGTTGCAGACGATGGACATCGTTGATCGTGGTTGAGGCTTGCAGAGCAGGACGGTACCTGGAGGTGGACCACTGGGTGAATGTGCTCAGAGTGGACGGCGGGACCCGAGGAGTAGTGGAGCTATCGGTACCCACCCTTCAGGTGGGATTTCCAGTGGACAGCTCGGTGTAGCGGCTTTTACTTTACAGTTGTTGTTTTCCCTTTCGAGTTGTACTTTACTTTCAGTTTCGGTTTGTATACTGGCCCATTTACTTTTCTGCACTTTCATCCGTACTCTGTTTTTACTTAGTGTTTAATTTTCCTCTTGCTTAATCTGTGGTGTTTGTTTAATTTACAAAGGGAATGCCTTCCCTTTTTACCGGCATTTACGCCTTGGTGCTAGTCGCCAACCCCTGGCCTATGGAAGGTGGGATTAGGGTAGTCATGGCATGGGCCCCGAGGACGGGTCCTGACAACTTCCTCTGATTTCCACGATGCTTCTTCAAACATGTTGTTTCTCCACAACACCTTGAAGAGGGGAATTGTCTTATGTCGTTGAACTTTTTCTCTACAGTCTAAGATCTCCATTGGTTCCTCCTCAAAAGATATATCATTGTCTAACTGTACCACCTATGAAGAGAGTACATGTGAGGTGTCAGGTATGTAATTCCTTAAGGGGGATAAATGAAAGACATCATGTACTTTTTCCATGGTAGGTGGAAGTGCTAGTCGATCAGCCACATCCCCAACATGATCAAGAATATCTAAGGGTCCAATGTACCTTAGAATTCCCTTTCATTCCAAAACATCATGACCTTCTTATATGGAGATATGCATAGAAATACCATGTCTCCAACATTAAAATCAAGTTCTCATCGATGGTTATCTATATAACTCCTGTGTCAACTCTGGGCTAACTCGATATGATGCTTAATGGTTTTCACCTTCTCCACCATTTCTTCAACCATTTCTTGTCCAAGCAGCTTAGGCTCACTAACCTCATCCCAACATGTCGTTGTTCTGCACCTTTTCCCATAATGAGCTTCATATGGTGCCATTTGGATGCTATAGTGGAAACTGTTATTATAAGAGAAATCAACAATAGTAAGATGTTGATCCCATATCCCTTTAAAGTCCATTGAGCATGTTCTCAACATGTCCTCAAGTGTTTGGATAGTCCTCTTGGATTGGCCATAAGTTTGAGGATTATAGGTCATACTGAAATTTAGTTCAGTATTCAGAGCATGTTAAAGACTCCTCAAAAACTCTAGGTGAGTCTTAGATCTCGATCAGATACAATAGATAGTTGTACCCCAAGAAGCCTTCCCACTTCCCTAATATATATTAGTGCCAGTTGATCCAATGAGAAATCCTTCCGAATAACAATTAAGTGTGAAGACTTTATAAGATGATCCATAACAACTCAAACTGCATTGTTGAATTTGTATTCCTTTAAATATCTGGTGACAATGCCCAAGGTGATGTTCTCCCATTTCTATTCTTGTTTGGAAAATTTTTGCATCATCCCCTTAGACTTATACCTCTCTGCATTCACTTTCTGACACACCAGGGGATTTGAGGTATATCCAGCAATCTCCTTCTTCATATTATCCCACAAATAATGCTCTCAGATATCTCGATACATCTTTGTGCTGCCTGGGTAAATAGAGAAATTTGAACTATGCGCATCACCTAAAGATCCTTTTTCATCTCCGGACATGATGGAACACATAGTATTTTCCCAAATTTCAAAATTTCATCTTCATTAACATTAAACCCCGAGGATTTCCCTTTTCAAATCGCTTCCACTTTTTCCCTAATTCCCACATCATCATTTTTAGCAACCTTTATCCTTTCCAAAAGTGATGGTTGATTAATAATTTGTGAAATTATTTATGATGTTCCCTTCTTAATGATTACAATGTCTGTCCTTATAAAATATAACACGGTTGGATCATTTTCAATTCTCATCCATGATATAATTTCTGGGTCCTTTCTACATAGAGCATATGTGCCCTTGTTCGTTTTCTGAGGGTGGTAATGGATTGAGAAGTCATAGACTTTGGTCAGCTCTATCCATCTTCATTGGTGCATATTCAACTCTTTCTGTGTGAATATATACTTGAGGATTTTGTGGTCCTTATAAATTTCACACATCTCCCCAAAGAGATAATGCCGCCAAAATTTCAAAGTGAAGATCACTGCAGCCAGATCAAGGTCACGTGTTGGATTGTTATATTCATGAACATTCAATTTCTGTGAACCATATGCAATGAATTTTTCATTTTTCAACAACACACATCCTAGGCCTTTCACTGAAACATCACTGAATACCACAAAAATTTCTCCACTTATGGGTAATGTGAGCATGAGTGTAGTGATAAGACTCCTTTTCAACTCCTTGAATCTTTATATTCATTCATCACTCCAAGAAATCTTTACTCCCTTATGAGTTTTCTTAGTAAGATGGTTGGAAAATCGTGAGAAATTACACACAAATCATAGGTAATATCCATCTAACCTCCAGAAGCTACGGATATCTATTACCTATGTTGGACTTGGTTATCACTTAATTGCATCTGTTTTGGAGGGATCCAAAGATATCCCATTACTTGTGATGATATGGCCCGAGAATGATACGTCCTTTAAACAGAACTCGCACTTGTTGTACTTGGCATATAGCTACTCCTTATGTAAGGTCTCTAGTATAGTTCTTAGATTCTATTCATGATCCTCCTTGGTTTTGGAGTATATCAGAATATCATCTATAAATACTACCACAAATTTGTAGAGGTAATCTCTAAAAACTCTATTCATCAAGTACATGAAGATTTCTGGAGTATTAGTGAGTCTGAAAGGCCTTACTATGAATTCATAGTGCACGTATCTTGTACGAAAAGCAGTCACTGGGATATCATCATTATTCACCTGTACTTGATAATATCTGGACTGAAAATCCACCTTGGAGAAGTATTGTTCTCCATGCAGATGAACAAACAAGTCATAAATTCGTGGGAGAGGATACTTGTTCTTTATCGTGATTTTGTTGAGCTCTCGATAATCAATGCAAAGGCTCATTGACACATCCTTCTTCTTGACGAAGAAGACTGGTGCACCCCATAGTGAAGCACTTGGGGGTATAAACCCTTTATCCAGATTCTCTTGTAGTTGATTCTTCAGCTCTTCAAGCTCCATAACATCCATTCTATATGGAGTTTTGGATATTGTCAACTCCCCTAGTATAAGTTCAATTGAGAATTCAATATCTCTTATACGAGGAAGACCAAACAATTCCTCGAGAAACACTTCAGTAAATTCCATCATAATAGGCATGTATTCAAGGATGGTTTCTTCCTTGGACTCAATTATCTGAGCCAGATACGTATGATCATAGGACAGTAATATCCATGCTTGAGATGATGGTGATAAATAAGATTCATCTTCCTCCTTGCACCGGTAAATAATTGGGGGTCGATTCTCCACATGGAGAGTGATTTCTCTCTCATAGCAATTTATGTTGGATCTATATAAGTAAATCCATTCCATTCCATGAATTTCATCAAATTTAACTAGAGGGAGGATGAAAAGGTTCTCCAAGAAGTTCAATCCACAAATTATGACAGGGGAAGAGTTATATTCACGGGATGAAATAATCTCCCCAATTTCCATACTCACTGAAATCTTCACTACCTTGATTTGTTGGTGTGATGGTATTGTTCAACTAAACTTTCGAAATATAACAGAATGTGTAGAACTGGAATCAAAAATTACATTGGATATTCTTGAATGAATAACTAGAATACATGTCACCACTTTATTTTTGAGGTTCTGTTCGGCAGTAGTAATGAAAAAAATTGTCCTTGCTTACTTAGAGGTTGTCGGTTGCCTCCGAAAACCCTTGGATTCGGGCACTGATTTGAAAGATTCCCTGGTTCTTTGCAGTTGTACCAATGAACCTTGAGTTGAGGTTAGAACGGAGCCTTCCTCTGCAATGTCGTAGTCGTGGGTCTTTCTTGCCGAATGTTTACAGATAGGTGACGTTCTCTTTCAGACATAAAGAATTTTCTTGTATCCTTTAGAAAATTTCTGGGGTTCTTCATTCCACACATTTGGTAAGTGGGTGATGGATTTTTTTAGCCCCATTGGATTTATCCATCGGACCACCAGCATTGAACTACACCTTATGCTTCTTATCCCCATGATACCTTTGATATTCTATGAACTCCATTTCTTCCTTTAGGGAACATTGGACAATTTCCTCATAGCTTTCAAAGTCACGGATTGGACGTTCTTTCCTTAGGCTAGGTTTCATCCCACCAAAGAAGCAGGCAAACATGCATTCGATGGTAACGACAAATCCGAATGTGTATCGTGCAATCCGTGTGAAGTTTTCCCCATACGCTTCAATATATTCACCGTCTTTTTCCTTGAGTACACGGAAGTCTCTCTCCATCATATGTTGGAGGGTGCACGGAAAATATTTATCAATGAAAATATTCCGGAAAACCGTCCATTCCAACACCTTGATCTCCTCCTCAGGCTTCATATTTTTTGATCAACATCCAACATTGATCACATTCACCTTCCATAGGATAAGAAACTTGTACAACCTTCTCATTTTTAGAACATTGAAGGATGGATAAGATATATTCAATGGAGTTTCTCCATTGTTCAGTGATTGAGGGATCAGATGATCCATTAAAAGTAGGAGGCCTTTGTCTCATGAATCTCTCAATAGCGACTTTTTCATTCTTGGGGGGGGGGGGGGTTTAACGTTCCTCTTGAACCATGTTTCTATTCAAAGCTTGAGTTGGATGATATTAGAGCATGACAATGTTCATGATACCCAATGCCATTGGATTGGGCATCTCATTACTATAGTCATCACATTGATTTTCACATTGGTTGTTATCTCGAGTCCTCCTATTATCGGCCATTGGCTAGAATAAAAGGAATGTTATTGGTAACACATAATGAGTAATATATGGAAAAACCTGATTACCTATAGATAACACTTATTTCTTTAAAATATGAATCTACAGGCTTCAGTCTACGTTATCCATGATCTACATTCTAACATATATATTTTTGGAATTTTTTTCCCTTAATAACGATTCATACTATGCTTGTGGATTTACCAAAGAATATTCTTCGGGAGTGTCATAACCATGAGTGCATCAAGTCCCATTTTCGTGAACCAGTTCCCATTCTAGTCTTGCTCAAAGCGGGGTTTTCGAGTTTTACCACTAGGATATATCTGTGCCAGAGATGCCTCTATCTTGTCGTATCCAGACGAGCATGTATTTTATTGATAAACAACTTACTCAATAACCACAAAAACTTAGGGATGTTTTTATTATACTTAGTCTTATCTCTAAGGCTTTACTAGGGTTTTCTAATCCTAATCCCAAAAATAAATAAACATATTCTCTAATACCAACAATGACAACCCTGATTTTTTTTTCAAACATAAACTTGATTTATTACATAAATCATTCAATCGATAAAACATGGATAATTGAGTGGTTTAGTGTCTTTGGTGATTAGGAACATTAAATAACAACATAAAGAATGAAATAAAACATTTTTATTGAAAACATTCTTTAGATGACCACTACATTCCCCTGTACTTAGCATTGCATTGGAAATCCGGAGGACGTGCATAAGAAAATGGTGAGCTATAAAGCCCCGTAAGGGAATAATCATTGAATAAAATGAGAAACAAAATACATGTTAGACAATATGAATATCAATAGAGCACATGAAAATCATAGACATAAATTCATGATAAAGCATGATAATCATAACATGGAAATGTGGCAACATCACTTAACCTGTAATTAGCATGAGCCAAGCCTCATTGCATATCGAACATGAGTAAATCCCCATTGAACATAAAGCATGAGTAAGACCACATTGCACTGGAATTATCATGATTTAACACCCATTGTACATGATGAATCATGATACTATACTTTACCCAATTCATTGGAGCACTATAAGGGTGCACCCTTATTAAACATTTCATTTCATCAATAAGTGTGCCACATGGATCATAAAAAATAGATTCGTAAAACATCATAATTTATTTCATGATGAAGGAATGTGGAATTAATACATGAATAATTATAATAAATAAGTAAATTTTTATAAAGATGAATACCCTAGATAGAGATATGGGCATGGAATTCACTACACCATGACATTGGTTTGAAAAATCGGTGAAATTTCGGCAGCATAATAGCATGACGTAATATTTCATAAAAAATGGTTGATTAGAGATAAAGGGTGTCTTATAATATTTACATGAAATTTAAAGTACAGGGGTCATATAGATACATGTCTCAACAATGGTAATGGAATTTAAATGCATAATACAAAAGAATTACTTGAATGTAAAAGAATAGAGAGAAAATTCAT
Organism: Viscum album; assembly: GCA_963277665.1. Lineage (NCBI taxonomy): Eukaryota > Viridiplantae > Streptophyta > Magnoliopsida > Santalales > Viscaceae > Viscum > Viscum album. Next base: position 629,083,687 of record OY728138.1, on the reverse strand, counting down.
TCAGAATTTCGACATAGAAATGGGTGTACCTTAGAGGAATTTAATGAAAGAGAAAGGGGTATCCCATCATTCAAACAAAAAGAGGGAAGTATGGGGGAGGTTAAAAACCATACCCTAACACTTATAATCGAAATTAAAATGGCATAACAATATTAAGAAAATTGGACAAAAATGAGAAAGGCAGAAAAAACCCTTACGTGGAAGTGTGCTCCCAAAGGCTTGAGAGAGGCTTGAGAGAGGTTTATTGGGAGATTGGGGCAACTAGGGAGGATTCTATGGAGAGTAGGGCATAGTTTGGACGCACCAAAAAGGCTTTAAGTGAATAGAATGTGGGAGATTGGCTGGGTTTATATAGGAAAGGTGAGGGAATTATTTATTATTCAGGGTTAGGACACCTCACATTAAACTAATTCAAACCATAATCCAGCACATGGTTTTATTCCCATTGTTTTTTCCAAAGGTTAGTGGGAAAAAATAATCTATAAGTCCAAATTCATAACATCATAAAATAATGTGGATGATTATGTGGAGGTGAGTCAAACTCCCAAGGAAAACAATTTAAAAAGACAAGATGTTTAATAAGACGTGAAGGGCCCATTAATGCTTTGTAAAATAAGTCAAACAAACCCAAAATCACATAATTGGAATGGTAAAACATATATTAGCTGATAATAATGCTTTTATTATTATATTACACCACTATTGGGTCATTATGAAATCATAAAACACCTTTTATATTTAAACTCTATTTAATTTTTTCCCAAAATTTTGACTACCTCAGAAAATTATGAAAAATTCATCATAGGGTAATTTCGACATACTAATTCTAGAAATAATATTTATTTTATCTAAATAATTTTATAAATATGTAAATTTTTACTTTTAAAATAGAAACCGACATTTATCATAAATTCACGAGTTTTGAAAAAAATGGCTTTCAAACCTTAATAAAACCTATGATTGCATTCATAAAATTATACAATAATTTATATTTATTAAAAATTAATTTAATAATTATAATAATATTTTATTAAAATATTATTTAATATAATAATTTATTAATTCATCAAAATATATTTCATGGTAGAATATTAACTAAAAAAACTATTTGAGCTTTGAAAACTATTTACAAGGTAACATAAATAACATAAAAATATATTTATTTTTATATAAAAAAATAATGTACATAACCATAATGCTAAGGTCTTTTTACATAAACCCTTATAACACCCTCATAAGACCTAAGAGTAAGGTGTGCAATGGTGACAGACTCATGGGGTGGCTTAGATAACATTGATCATGTGGTAATCTCTATCAAATTCCACTTCTCTCGTAGGCGGTCCCGCTCGAGCTTAACCTGTTGAATCTCAACTTGGGCTTGGTAAATAGAGATTCCCAATGATGCCACCTTTTTTCTGAGTTCCAACAAATGGGATTCATATGGAGCACATATACTGGATGAGGCCTATCTCTTCCTTTGTCTGAGTAAATCTTATTCATTAAAGCCTAATATTTATACTAATCATGAGATCACTATTCAACGACTATATTAGAAATGGTAAAAATTAATAAGATAAATCCAAAGAAGTTGACATAAACATTTTCACAATGAGACATTTAATTAGATCAAGAGGGATTTCCATTAATGAATGTTTGGGTCGTTACACCTTATACCCAAGATAGTTATAGTGGAGTTGATGATGCAACTGCTGTTGAATATCTTATAACTGTATAGGGTCAACTCACTAATGTTATGAATAACAAACTTACCTGTATGGAGCACCCTAATCCAGAATGTACAGGATCTATGTTAGACTACTTCATGAGGGAACAACCACAAACTTTCAATGTGACTAAAAATCTATTTTCAGCAGAGCAATTGATAAGTTCCTTAGAAAAAATATTTCATTATTTTGGGAGTAGATAAAGGGAAATAGTTGTCATGGAAGTTTATCTCCCCACATGAGATGCTGATAAATGGTGGTCTTTAATTCAAAACACAATGGAGGATGAAGAATTATAAAATATGGAATAGAGGGAACTTAAAGTAATTTTTTCTAGAAAAATACTTTCCTCGTGACCATCAGGTGAATATGGAATGACAATTTCCGAGTCTAATTAAAAAGAGGGATGCAAATGTCGAAAATTATGAGGCTAACATTAAAAGTTTAGAAAGGAATGCTATAGATTATATACATAACCCAATGAGTATGATTGATCGATTCATTGACAGGTTAAAACCCTTCCTTCGTCAAACATTTTTCTCAAAATACTTCTCGTACGATGAAGATATAGTATCATGTGCTATCAAGATAGTAAAATAATTATCTAATTCTGACATCTTTAAAATAAATCAAGAGAAGAATAGATTTTTATAACACTCTAGAAATGGAAATAATTTGAAGAATGGAAAAGTAAAATTTCCTTCCTACATTAAATGTGGGAAGAAACACCCTAGTACATTCCTGATGGAAAAGGGAGTCTATTACAAGGCTGGATAAAAAGGCCACCAAGATCTTGATTACAAAGGGAAGAAAGAGGCTGCCAATGTTGAATGCTTAAAATTTAAATAATTGGGGCATTATGAAAATGAATGTCATAAGCGTCAAGGAAACATACCTTAGGAAAGGCCAAGGGAGCAAGGACAAGTTTATGCACTCATTACTACTGAGGTTGAAGCTCCCAATGACATAGTGGAGGTACTATAATCATTTATTAAAATTTATCCTATAATTTATTCGATTTTGGATCCTCACATTCATTCATATCATCCCAGTTTTCCATGAAAATTAGATATTTCCAATTTGATTTAAGAATGGTGGTTTCATTCATAACTCGAAAGGAAAGTATCATTAAAACAATGTATTGTTAATTAGTTCCCATTATGGAATAAAATTTTTTATATCAAATGATCTAATTGTGATAACCATGATAAAATTTGATATAATCCTTATCATGGATTGGCATTCAGACCATGATGCAAAAATCTATTGTAAGAATAAGGAGGATATAATTTATGACGAGAAGGAATCCATTATCTTTAGAGATGAAACATCACCATCTGCTTCTCATCTAGATTCACCCCCATATTATCTACTAAATTAAATTATTGTGTATGATGGGATTGAAATAACTTTGGCATAGGAGAGGAATGTACAAATATAGTATGTACCTATTGTTCAAGAATATGTTGATGTGTTTCTAGAGGATTTACCTGGAAATCCTCTAAAAAGATAAATTGAATTTTCAATTGACTTATTTCAGGGTTCATGGCCCATATCAAATACCCCTTATAGAATTAATATAGTGGAATTAGTGTAACTAAATAAACAAGTAGAGTAATTAATTAATAATGTTTTTATTCAGCCTAGTGTTTCTCTATGGGGGTCCCCAGTTATTTTTGTTAGGAAAAAAGACAGATTTATGTGGCTGAGCATTAAATACAGGGAGATCAATTCCACAAAAATAAAATACATGTATCTCTTACCATTCATTGATTATTTACTTGAACAAAATCTTAGATTTCAATATTTTTCAAATATCGATCTTCAATCTGGATATCATCACTTGTGTGTGAAGAAGGAAGATATTCCAAAGACAGAATTTCATACCAGGTATGGCCATTACATGATTAAATTAAATCCTTTTGGACTAAATAATGCACCTTCTATTTTCATTGATCTAATGAAAAGAGTATTCAAGGAATATAGTGATGAATTTATAGTCGTATTTATTGATGATATCCTGGTATACTTAAAAAGTAATGATGGTCCGGAAAATAACTTGTGCACTATTCTAAAGATTTGTAGAAGAAATAAATTATATGGGAAGTTTAGAAAGTGTTAATTATAGTTTCTTGATATTACTTTTCATGGAAATATTGTCTCTAAAGATGGAATATCTTTTGATCCTTTTAAGAAAATAAAAATCCACTATGGGCCAGCATCGACGAGTATAACTGAAGTATGCAATTTTTTTGGTTTAGTAGGTTATTATCGGTGCTTCACCCCATTTGGATAACCCATTAAGCAAGATCACATGTAATGAGGTTAAATTTGTGTGAACAAAAAAGTGTGAAGAATGTCTTAAAGAACTAAAGAGAATATTCATCAATTTTTTAATTTTGACTCTGCCATCAAGGAATAATGGGTTTGTTATTTATAGACATTCTTCGAAGAAAGGGTTGGGTTTTCTTCCTTATGTTGAATGATAAGGTTATTGCCTACAAATCACGATAGCTAAAAATTAATGAACAAAACTATACTACTCATGATCATGATTTAGAATCTATAATATTTTCTATAAGGATATGGAGACACTATCTCTATGGTGAAAAATGTGAGATTTATAAGGATTAGAAGAGTTTGAAGTATATTCTCTCACAAAAATAACTCACCATGAGGAAAAGGTGAGGCTCTAACCACTCACGTATTATTATTTCACTATACACTACCACTTGGGGAAGGCAAATAAGGTTGTCGATTCTTTAAGCAGAAAAGATAATGGATTTCTGGTCAAATTGAGAGTCTAAAGGGATCATATATTCATTGATATAGTAAAGGTAGATATAGGAATAGTTATGGATAGTGAAACATAAATAATTTTTAAAATGGATACAAAACCATCTTGACTAGAAAGGATAAAATGTTATTAGCCTTTTGATGAGGAGTTTCAAAAGAATATTAAAGCACTGAATGATGGGAGATTGATTGACTTTGAATATGAAGTTGGAATTTCAAAATTTGGTAGGAGGCTTTGTGTTCCCGATATACGAAATCTAAAAAAGAAATTGTGGGATTATGATTGGGGCACCAATTACTCTATACACCCTGGTAGCACTAGGATGTATAGATATTAGAAGGATCATTTTTTGTGGGACCACATGAAGTGGGAGATTGCAAATTATGTGTCAAGATTTATGGTTTGTCAACATGTAAAGGCTGGAAGACAACATCCTAGAAGAGTCATGCAACCTCTTCCCATACCTGAGTGTAAATAAGATGATATTACAATGGAATTTTTCATGGGGCTACCAAATAATCCAAGAAGGAATGATGTAATATGGGTCATTGTTGATCGTCTTACCAAGTCAAAAAACATTCATGAATAAGAGAATATTTACCACATGACAGTTTATAAATACTCTATATTAAGGATGTTGTAAGACATCAGGGAGTACCCCTATCAATTGGTTCTGATTGTGATGCATGTTTCACATCATGATTCCAGGAAAAACTTTAGAAATCCTATGATATTGAACTTTGTTTGAGATATTCCTACCACCATCAAAATGATGGACAATAAGAATGGACTATTCAAACCTTATAAGACATGTTGAGATCTTGATCACCTGAATTTCCTAGTATGTGGGATCAATATTTACCTGTAGTAGATTTTTCCTATAATAATACCTTCCATTCATATAGTAAGATGACACTATATGAAGAGTTATATCAAAAGAGATGTCACACACCAACTTGCTGATATTATTATGGAGAAAGAAAACTTGTATGCCCATAACATGTTGAGGCAACATTGGAAAAGGTGAAGATTATCCAAAATCCACATCCAAGCTTCTCCATGTAGGAAAAAAATCTATGTAGATAACCAATGTAAGGATTTTGAATTTCAAGTATAAGATAATGGTTTCTTGAATGTATATCCACAGAAGGGTGTTATACAATTTGGTAAGAAGGGTAAATTTATTCCTAGGAACACCATTCCTTTCGAAATTAATTACTGAATTGGAGTTGTAGACTCACATTTGGAAATACCACCGAATATCTCTAAAGTTCATGATGTGTTCCACCTATAATTATTGAGAAAATACATTTCCAAACCAAATCATTAACTCACCTTTGAAGAAATAGAACTGGAACCCAATTTTCCTTATTATGAAATCATATTAGGATTCTTGATACCAGAGAACAAGTGTTGAGAAATCGGATGACTCATTTGTTGCATGTTCTATAGAGAATCCATAAAATGGAAGAGGTATCATGGGAACCTGAGGAACTTATGAGGAAGAACCACCCAAATAATTTTATGCAGTAATATTCTAGAAATTTCAAGGATGAAATTATTTGAACGAGTGGCGAATGTAACACTCGGATCATCCGTGGAATGCTTCTATTGGAATAATGAAATAGTATGTGAGGTACTCTTATTCAAGTTCTAACACACCACGAACAACAAAACAAGACATTTAAAAAGATGTTATTAATAGTAATACTATCATTTTAAAATTTAAAAAAAATATTTTTCCAAATGGACTTAATTTTGGATTTGGAATATCAAAATTATCTTAGGGTGATTTTTTGGTATTTTTCTAAAAGCATTCAATTTCTTATGAATAGTGAAAAACACTGTTTTATTATTTAAAACCGACTTTTAATTTAAATAATCATTTTTAATGTAAATTTAATTTAAATTCAAAATAGAAACATAATACCTATATTAGTCTATTGTAATTCATTGAAGTAATTTTATAATAATATTAGATATATAAAGTTGTATTGAAATTTTTACGTTCTTTTACCCACATTCTAGGAACTTTACCAAATTGACATGAAACATAATTTTACCACTTTTGTGAATTGAATATCACATATCCAAGAGACATGGATGATAGCAGTATTTAAAATGTCGTTCAATAGGATGAAAATAATTTTTGGAGAATAGTATCTTTTGAATTTTATTTACCACTGTTAAACGTAAATAGGGTAAATAAAGATAATAATGATATTATAATTAAACGAACACATGTCCAAATTTTATTGGATAAGTGTATATCGACAAAAATCAGCCTTTGGTAGAATATATGATCCTTTTTATCCACGTGGATTAGATTAGGACAATTATTATTATTTTATTTAAAAAAGAGTACAAAAGTGTTAAATTGAAATTTTGATAATTAAACCATTTTTAATATGGGGTTATACATAAGAAAAATTCAACAAAAAATATTCAATAGAAAGGTAAGGCAATTTCATACATCAGGGTATTTTATTTATAATTTTTGGACATTAAATAATTAAATTTACTTATGACACAATGATGATGCAGTAAATAACCAATTATTGAATAATTAAAATAAATGATATTATAAATATTAAAATAAATGTAAATTGATACTTTTAATTCAATACATGAAATTTATAGGTTCATATGACATGTTATGGTTGATTAAATAATTTTTTTCTTAGTGATGATTTTTTTATTACTTTCACAAAAATAATACTATATATTGTCAAAATAAACATAAATGAGTTTAAAAAAAACAATAATATTAAATTATATAATATTCAAAAATAACTAATGAAAATCTAAAGGAATAATATAATGATAGATATGTAATTACTAAACTAGTTTTGGTTCACTTGGAATTTTAACGTATGTTTATTAACAATGTAATATAAAAATACAAGAAGACATATTAAGAGTTAAACAATTTATGTAAGAGTTAAATCTAAATAATAATGTTAACATTACGACCTAAATTTTTCTAACACCTTTTGGATGAGAGAATTTAGACCCATCCCCACTGTAGTCTCTAAATTAATCTATTTTGATCAATTTCATATAGAAAATGGCTTTATAATAAATTATATTACAAGATTTTCTTGAAGTGACTATCACCTCCCTTATAAAAGGGTACTTCCCCTTATATTAATTTCACACCACAAAATCCATTTTGATCCACCAACACCTACTCATATATCATCCAAAATACCCTCACATAATCATATAGTTCATAATTTTATCATAAATCTATCCTAATGAGCTATTTTGATCAAATCAAAAACAAGCACCCGAAGAATAGTTAATAATTTCATCACCTCTTTCAATGTTCTTTTATTCTTCCACTTCCTCTTTCATTGTTGTTTCCATATTAAATAATAAATCCAATACCTTTTACATAATTTAATGTTATTATAAATATGGTACAAATATATTCAATATTTTATCCATCCTATGAATGAAAAAATCACAATTCGTGTGCACGTACGACTTACCATCTCTCTGTCATGGTGTAGTTTGTTATTCAACGCTTAATTATTTGGATGCATGTAATAATGAGTATAATTAATTATAATAATAAATATAACATTTTAATGATTATTTATCTGTAATATACCATCCAATTACAAACAATTTCACCATAAATAGAATGATATTGTCGCTCATGTGTATGTACGGATTACCGTCTCCACAAATGTGATAAGATTCATTCCTCATCAACAAAATTCAAGATTAATTTTTATTTTATAACTGAAAATAATTTTTAAGAACATAATATCATTCTGGATATGAATCAGATACATCCTACCCATAACAAGCATTACTTGAGTGACAAAACATATAAAGGAAAACAAATCAGTTAACACCAGAAGCAATGATACTTCAGAAATATTATTAACAATGAAATACTAGAAGATCATATATGACATAATATATATGTAGGTGGTTATTTAGTAATTTAATAACAATTGTCTATCTATTATAGAGGATGATAATGTACCTCAGACTACAGAAAAGTACAATGTAAGGGTTAATTTTACAAACACATTATTTATCTGAGGTTATTTATACGTAAGTATCTACTGGGACTTCATTGTCATCCATATCCGTGTTCATAAAAATGTATTTCAAAACATTTTTACGATTTCCTAGAATATGGGTTAACATCATTTATATCCCTAAATTACTTTTTATAAGATGTTTTGAAATGAATCTTTTTTTTCATTTTCGAAATGAGGTAGTTTATAAACTTTTCGACCAATTATGGTAACAATGTTTTTTCACTTATATAGCGGGAGTGAATTTTTTCCACAATTATAACACCATAGATTAATCCCTTACAGTATTATATGAATATTTTCAAAATAAAAGACTAATTTTATAATTATGTGATTTTTAATTGATTTCAAAATAGAAAGTGAAATTTCTCTCAAATAGTTTTGATTTCATCAATATCAACATTATTTGATGGATTTTCCTCTAATTTTAAATTGATTGATTATGATACAATATTCTATATTGTATTGGCGGTTTTGAAATATTTTTGACTATGGATCTGTTATTTTTATACCATTAAGGGTTTTAGTTAATGTATTAACATTTCATATGCTAGTTTTAATATGAATGCCTTTTATTATGTTTCATCCTTTTCTTATGAGTAATGCATTGGACTTAATAATTGATGGGTGGATCCCCCAATAACTCCTCGATATATCAGTAGTTCTAATAAGATAAAATAGTGTCTGGGAAAGAAGCCTTGATAAAATATTTTTTGTATTCTTGGAATGAGGCCTTGACTATGTGGTTATGATGTCCATCATTATGCATTCCATCATTATGAAATTAGCTATTGATATTACATGTGATTAATCTACTAGTAGAGCATCCATTTGAATACTTAAATGAAATTATTTGATTTATATTTTCCATATTATACTGATGTTCAAATTTAAAAGTCTCGTGTTTTAGTCATATACATTGCTTTAAATGGTTATTCTTATTTTGAAAGTTTTAGTTATATTGTTATCCTTACTGACCATCCAAGCTCACCCATTTCTTCTGTTTATTTTTCCCAAGATACAGAGAAGTATATTGCAATTAACATGAATGAATAGGCTAAGGGATATGAGTGTGTTCAAAGGGGAATATTTTTTGTTTTTATATTTCATAATGAAATGTAAAACATATGTATGTATCTAGTACATACAAGGATAATAAACTAATCATCCTTTCAAGACATGATCCCTTATGATCATGCCATTATTATGTAATAATGGACCAACTCCAAGTAACTAGTTGTGGGCCATTACAGTGGGGGTAGTTAGTATTTTGGGGATTGCTAATATGCCCTCATAAGATTAGTGTCAAGAGAAAAATGGTTTTTTAGATCACTAGACTTATGATGGAGGGATATAAAAAGTGAAATGAAATTATGTTCCCTTTTTTCTAGTATTATATCTTTTTAATAAAATGTATTTTTTAATTAATCTCATCCACTTCTTAGAAATATAAATAGAACCAAGATAGAATCCCATAAATTTCTCTCCCTTTGTATCTTCTTTAAATATATATATTCTTTATCTCGAATATAATCTCTGTAACCTATTTTGAAGTGTAATTCCATGAGTGTTGTAATAAAATCACAATTATTAATGTTTTTATTTTTTAATGATGTTAAATTAAAATCTTTCAAATTGGTCTCATGTATCATATTTCAAAATTTCTTCTTAAAATATCTTATTAAGTTTGTGCTATTATATTGGTTAACTACAATATGTATCAGGTATGTGGTTGATGACATAGTAAGTATTATGTTATATTTTATAGAGATATTACATATTTTTTCAGTGGAAAATAGGTTAGGGGGACCTAAATTGGAACTAGTACTGTTTTCAATTTCCATTTTGGTTATATTGTCTATGTTATGATAGGAATGGGAATTTGAATATAGATTGGTAATTTTGGGATGACATATAGGAAATTTCACCAAGGGGTGGGGTTAAAAAATATATATTTTGTATGGTGAATGAATATTTATATTATTTATTTATTATGTGTTGACTTGAATTGATTTTAATAGGTTTATATCAGTGTTCTAATAAGATTTGGCCTTCCATTTGTTTTCTAATTTTATTATAAATCATATGAGTTGTTGGGATTTTCCCAATTCAGTAATATTTTAATCAATCTGTTTTATATTCGATATGAAAAAAAATCTACTTATTTATAATTATTATTGATATTTTCATAAAAGATCAATTAGTTTTTTTATTTTTGATTATGGGAACCCATTTGGGTAAACATTATGAATTGAATGATATAATGAGACATTTGGTACATGAGATCACTTTTTAGATGAATTATAGTGAAATCAAGGAATATGTTTGGAGGTAAATACATGGATGGAAAGGAATGGTTTTAAAAATATTACATCGGTAATGGTTGATATAGTTCATTATGGAGGGATTCACAACATACTCATGTACAATATTTGGGTTTTAATAGAATCATTATGTTTAGTAACAAGAATGGTTGTGGTGGATCAGAATATTATGATAAAATGTAAGTATTGACGTGGATTACTGATACCACATCTGTTATGGTTTATGGGATTCATAATCACCATGAGGGAACATTAATTGGGGGTTCATTGAGTAAGAACTCAAGAATAATTATGGTTAACTATGTAAGATTTTTCCATTATAAACTACGAGATTACTGATTTTTCAACCTTATTATAAAATATTATCTAGTTTAAATAATTTAATTGGTTGACTTAGTGACATATGGATAAATGGGGGTTTTATTATTAATGTGGACCATTCTAGTCTTCTATGTACATAAGTCCATGGGTCCGTATTTTATGAACCAATATATTTATGGGGTTCTGGTAGATATTTTTGATTGGTTGTAGACTAATTAAATGTTTCCCTTTATATTATTAATTTTATGTTGTTGCATGGATTGAATTATCTTTATATCATTGCTTAAAAAATACATTTCATAGGAATTAATGAATAATTTTTTGTTCATGATTGAATATTTTTATTTGGTGTATTGGATTGAATGGTCATTTTATTAGTACTTTATTCTAGAATAAGAATTTGATAGATTACTTATGTTAAAAAGACACATTTCTTGTTCAATAATTTGATAGTATGGTTTTTTTATGTTAAAAACCAAAAAAGTCTCATACATAGATATTAAATCTTTTTAGATGAATATTCATTACATTACACAATAACGAGCTTGTGGATAATAATGGGACAGTTCCTTTTGAATCATGAATCAACTATTACATAAGAAATCGACTTCATCTCCCACTATTTTCATTATAAAAAACCATTCTTATATGTATCATACATTATACTACTCATCATTACTCATGAAAAAAACAAAATAAAATGATTAATTTTATTCTTATTAAGGGTAAAAAAAGAGACACCAGTATATCATGAGTATAAAAGTTTGATAGATTGAGAATAAAATTTTAAAACTATAGCTTTATAATCATAAATCATAAACATGTATCCTGAAATAAATCATAGATGTTCATAAGACATGAATCATAATGGAAGGAAAGAACATAAACTATGAGATCATAATAGTTTCAGGAGGTATAGATATTTGGAATAAAAATATTCAAATAAATCTATTTCTTAGTTGTTCAAATATCATTTTCAAAACATTCATAGTAGATTGGGTACACATTCCAACCCATAATAGTATCAATGGTTACTCCGTATACTATCAAAGTGGAGAGGATCTCCTAATGTGTTTGGTTCAATCACCATTACAATCCTGTTTGTCACACGAGATATCAATCATCACCATATGAGTTGGTGGGTGATATGGGTCCTCACTATATAATAATAAAAATAAACATTAATATGAAACACAACTATGAAACATTCATTATACCATAACCAATAAAAAGCAATGGGTTTTATAATCATTTTTTCATTAAATTTACAATTGAAAATAAATGGATTTTATAAACACATATTCCTCATAATCATAAACTACCCATAACATAATAAAAAATTTCATTCCTCGATCATATACATGTTATAATGTAATCAGTACCATAGGGTTTTTTCATTCATGATTATAAATTCAATAAAAACCATTAACAAATTCTTGAAGAAAATATCCATTACATTTTTTAAACTCTTATATAATATTTGAAAACATATAAAATAATAATTTAAGAACTATTATTGAAGAAATTAGTTGAATGTTTATTGTAAAACTAAAAAAAGTGAGTTTCCATGATGTTAGAAATTTTTGTTCATGCATTACAATTTAAAACTACAATTTCTTTCACAATTTTTTTAGAGGTCATAAGAATATAATTATGAAGATGACTAAAAGATTAATTATTAACAATTATGTGAAATAAATACATGCATAGATATGAATTTAAAAAATATTATCATTTTTTCAAAAAAAATCTTTAAATGAAATATTTCTGAAAAACCGTATACGGAAGAATAATGTTTGTGACGGAAAAGAGAAATTAAAATTATTTTTTGTAAAAAAATTAGTTTGATCTCTTGAGTATGTAGAAATATTAAGATTAATGAAAATATTTATTCTAATGACATAAATAGACAATAATTAATTTAATCAGTCATTTTATAGAGAGATCGAAGGACTTAATTAATATAATAATATACATAATCAATAATGATTTACTATGCGATTGTAACCTAAGACTCTTACAACACGGCTATCTTTGAATTGTATGTACCATAATTAAAATTGAATGAAACATATAATATCATTAGAATAAATATATTCAATATATGACATATAAAAGTGGATATATATACAACTCATTAAATAAGATAGGTGTACAATACAAATATTATCTCAATGAAGGAAAATCGAATAAAAAAACATAACCATTTGGTAACTTTTGAACAATAATTTTGAAGAAATAGATATCTTCAAATTTATATGAATACCAACGTATTTTTTATTATTATAATACTAAAATAATTTCATGGGATATATATAACCATATAAAATAAATAAGCATTGAATATGTGATGTGTGTCATAGAAGTAAAAGGTGAGACATAAACCCCAGACCTTATGTCTTGAAATCCTTTTTATAAACTCAATCCTCTAATATAATTGATATAATTTAATTATAAATATATTAATTAACCATATATATTTATAATATAAAATATATTTTTTACTTCTAACCGATTATTATAGTTTTAGATACAATTTAATGTTAACTGATCATTTTAGGAAATACTTTATATACTTCTCATGAAGGTATTGATATTTAATATTTCGTTCCACATACATTGATCATGGTTCAATAATTTAAATATATTTATTCATTAAATAAATATCATACATATCAAGTATATATGAATTTATAATAATCCATAATAGTTAAAGATACCAAATGAGTTACAATATTCATGGAGAAGGAAGACAGTAAGTCCACATATAGATTATTATTATACATATATTTAACATTAATACATCATGTTCTTGAAAAATACATATCTCAAAAACTGACATTTAATACCAAATGAAGTGTTTTTAAAAATAATTATTCCTCTTATATAAATTTAATTTTCTTAAATGGATCCATATTTTTAAAAGTTAAACTATATATTATATAATAATTTCATTTTTTATGATAATAATAAGTTAAAATAAAAATAATTATTTACTATAGTTTAGGTGAAGATGGGTTTACCTGGGATTAAACATATAAGATAATGGATATAATGACCCATGAACATTTTAATCATCGATCTTATGGTGATAATTTTATATTTTAAATTCATTAATATATAAATGTTAATTTTTATTCCTTGTTACATGTGAAATATATGGGTACATCATTTTATTTTCCAAAATGACATGTGTAAAACTCACCTAACATATAAAAGGCCTCACACTCATCCCTCTGCATTACACATCAAAAAATAATTTATTCCTTCAATACATATTCAAATAAAAAAATTCCATAATATCATATTTCAATCATTAATTTTCTTATAATTTCATACTTTGAAGCCTTTGGGTGCTATCCAAAAGAAGTAGTGTGATGAAGATATAACTTCTCCTTCCAAGGATTTTATTTTACTTCATCCTCCTCCTCATTAAATTATTATTAATCCATGTAATTATAATATAGTCAGATTCATCCATATACTAATATGTATTTATATTATTTTAATTACCTTCATTCCACTCATCTTAACTTAAATGCTAAATAGAACCATCTGTTCAGAGTATGGTGTGATATTGTCTCATGAACCAACAAAATTTGTTTTCCATAACATTTTCAGACATATTGTTATGATAATGGATATAATGTTTGATTGGTATATTTTTATGGTAATTATAGTAATTTTATTTTTATATCACAAATAAATTTTATCAGTTTACATTTATTATGGGATATGTGAAATGTGTCCTATGTACGGTTTATTACTTTCATACAAAGCGATGTAAATTATTCTTGACATAAACTTTACATGAAATGTAATATGGGTATTTTTAATGAATATATATTAGTAATTACCTAAAATACTTATATAAATATAATAACTCATATAAATTATTAAATTCCAAATCATACTGAAATAATTATTCCACTCTTGTGTAAGGAGGATTAACACCTCCTGAAAAATTGTGATGTGTTTTTCATTTCAATTTTACTTGGATAGTAATAAAGATTTATTAAAGAAAAATATATTGTATATAGATGATATATATGTGATATTGATGATATATTCATATATATATATATAATTTATATATTTGAAATAATAATGACTCTATAAGGGCAGAATATTCATGACATTTTTTATGTGTCATTTGTCGAGGAAATGGAAAAAACGTTCATTTAGAAATACCACTTACATTCTCCTTGAATGGTGTGATTTATTTTTTATTTTTACCTATAATGGATTAATATAAAAAATAATAAATATAAAAAAATATGTATATTATATAACTTCAAAATTTAAAATTGTATAAATTACCAAACCAAAACATTCATGGCAATGAATTAGTTATTACCCGAGAAGGAATGTAAACAATGAATTGGTAAGATAAATGTAACTAAAGTGTAACTAAATATCATATGTGGTATTATATATTCTAATAATTCCCTATGAAATATTTATAATTAATATATATTTCATAAAATGGAGTTTGAAATGTGTAAAATGGATGTCTAGACATAATGTAAGGGATATGTGTCTCACTTTTTTTATATATTCGAGACACATTCCATATTCATCGCTAATATCTTTTATGTGATTTTTCTAATTTTGAATAATTTATTTTATTTTGATTGTCATATAAATTATGGTGATTTAAATATACATTTAATGATCTCTCAAGCATGGATTTTAGGGTTGAAAATATAATATAGGGGTAGAGGATTTGGGTCGCAATTTTAAATTCTCGATACAATTCTAATATAATGACCATATTTTCTTTTATGTGATCCATATAAAGACACTTTAAATTATTAAAACAAAAATTTATTTATTCTCATGTTATTTTTAGTTTCATATAATTTATTCCATCATCGGGATTCTTATTAAATGTTACCAAAGTGTTGATGATATTTTGTTAAAATCTCTTCATTATTGAGGTAGCTTATGATTATGATTATTATGATGAAGTAATGTGATCAATCTCAAAAAATGTACAATAATTTTTGAATATTTTTTTATCCCATGAGAATATATGCACTACCTTTATTTTCCATTATTTATGTACAAAAAATATGAGAATAATATTTTTAAGAAAAATCCTTTTTATTTCACTCATTAATCAAAAAAATTAGTACAAAATATCATTTGTAAAAATTATTTTAAAAATTCTTTATCATTTTAAAAATTATTTACTACTGAAAAAATTACCCATGTTATTTGTTTTATCATTTTTGTAAAAGAATATTCAAGTATTTTTTTGGAAGAAGGCCATTTTTGGATTTTTACTACACATATGAATGCAATATTTGTTTCAATATACATATTTTGAACAATATTTCCATAATTATGACCACTCAATAATTTAATTATCCCATTATAGTGTATTAGATTTATATTCCATGGAAAGGATTTTAAAAATTAATTGTGATATAAAAGTGTTTTTCAATGTGAAATGTTTATTTTCCTTGATAATTTTTATTACAATATATTAATTATTATTTTCATTTATAATGATTTAGATAATAATTTTTCTTAAAAATCAGATGGAAATCTATTTTCCTCAAAAAATGTATACAATTATTTGGAAGTATTAGTTTAAAAATTTATTTCTTTCAAATTAATTTGTATTTAAAATTTTTTTCAAGTGGAAATGATAATTTCTTCAAGAAATATTCCCAGTGATCTTCAAAAAAAAATTTACATATAGTATGACATCCTTTGATGCCACATATACATATTTAGAGATATGTTTCATAAAAACCATTTTTATCCATTTTTAGAAATTTTTATGATTTTATAAAAATATTTTTATAGAATGTATTAATTTTATATGGATTGTGTTATAATAAAATTATGAGTGGACTATAAAATAATTTTATTTTATGTGGGTTAACATATTATGAAATGATATTGAATCTTTTTTGTTTTTCACTGGTTATGATAAGTAATTTATTAATCCCATTTTTATGGGTTTTAATATGATAAAAGTCTTATATCATGTCGTACACATTTTTTTCTTTTCATCATGTGAATGGTGGGAACAGTATCTTACTCCAATGAATTGGGAAAATATATATCAAGTGAGATAAAAAAATACTATAATGGGTTGTAAACTGAGATTTGTAATGGAAATTTTCTATTTTGATGGTCTTGGGAGTGGAACATTAATACTAAAGTGGTTAGGGACTAAACCAATTATACTAATATAACCTTTGTAGTAATCCCAACAAATATGTAAATGATTTTATATTATTATATTTATACTGAAAAAATATGTCTTCTTCCAACATTATTGTCTCATGGTACAGGTTCATCTATTCCATTATGGATGATATCCAATGAACATACAATATATGGAACATTAATCAACTGTGTTACATATTATATGTATAATATGGTATTAATATTTATTCCCCATGTTATCATACCCATATTACCATGATATATTTATGTCTCACTATTTTACCCTTCTTAAGAGTATGAGAATTCATTTTATTATATTACCTTCTACAATGATTTGATGAATGTTATTATGTGTCATATTTCTATGAAGAGTGTTATTTTATAGGATTATTGTGTTATATGACTTATCTCAATTACTGAATATATTTTTAATTATCAATGTTTCCAATTTACTATACACTTATGACCCTGGTTAATTTGTTTGTGTAATGTGATGAATATTTATATAAAACGATATAATGTATATAAATGAGAAGATTAGGTCTCTTAATATTATATCCATTTCAACAGTGAGAGCACATTGAATTATTTAATTATATATAATACGATCCCTTATGGATAACACCATTTGAAGACTAGTTTTTTTTTTCACGAGAAGTATAGATTCACCATAATTTTATGTTTGATGGATATGTGAGTATTATACCTCACATATAATGTTATAATTTCTTCATAGGTACCAATAGAATCAATACATTATTTCTTTAGCTCATGTAGTTAAATCTCCAATATTTGTACAAATAGTAAAAGTGAATTACTTATTCAAAAATATTATTCTATAATCATCCTACTCAATAGATTAAATTTCATCATTTTCAATGTATTATTACATTTATTCCTCCATTTAGCCTCTTTTACTTCTAAATGAAATAAATTAAAAATGAATCTTTCATTCCATAAACACTTAATAATGGAAAATAACATTTCAATTATGCCAAAAAATTACTTCTCAACAACTGGATCAATGTGTCCTAAAAATAAGGTGTGAGTTTCCTTTAGATGGACTCAACATAACATTGTTCCATCATTTTCACATTTGAATGTTTAGTATGAATCCTGGAATGAGAATGTTATGTTATATTAACTATGGTATTTTTCATTTCATATACCATAAACATTTTCTTTTTGGGGGACAATAATATCAATTTCCATTGCACTCTACATTAACAATATTCCATTGGGTTCCAACGATTGTCGAAACAATCATATTATAGGACCAAATAATAATTGTTGGGGAGTAGCATGATCATGAAAAAATCATATTTGATGTATAAATAATGAAACATTATTTTGAATATATTAATTATCATTTATATACAATGTCCTTAATATTCATCATCTATTTAAATCGTTCATGATGGATCACAAAGAGTTTGTGAAATTCAAAATATTTTCCCCCCATGAGTGTAAAACTATTTTTACAAAAAGATAAATTTTAATACACTGGGTAATGAAAATTTCAAAATAATAGTACCATTTTCAGTGTTATTAACAAAATTTACAAATTTTTTAGCGCCACATCAACTTTAAATATCAAGAAATGGATTTAACTACTTTGAAATCACTAGTTATTTCCATTACCAAAATTCTTGGACACTTTCATATAATTTCCGTCATCCTTAAACTAATCCTTATGGATCTCTATAATTATTTCTCATTCTATTTTTAAAATTTTAACTAAACCTATCCAATGATACCGACCTTATGTATCCCAAAATATGATACATAGAAATTAAATCTACCTATATATATATTGATTAAATTAGTCATATACATGTAAAAGGAATGTAAATTTATAGAGTATTTGGAATCATGGGAACTAAACAACTGGTACAATAGAAATCTACATTATCTCTAACTATTTTCTCCAAAACTAAAATGCTTTTTAAAAAATTCATACAAAATACCTTTCAATATAACATGTTGACCAAAAACAATGAAAAGGGTGAGCTCATATACAGAATATAGGTTAACAAGTGAGATATCAATATATCATGACTATATGGGTATAATAACATTATAATAAAATTTGAAAACCAGATTCAACATATTATATATCATAATCATGATTCATGGCATAAATCATGGTACATAATAAGACACGATTCTTCAGGGAATCAACAAACATCATCCATTTGAACATAAAATTAGCATAAGGAATGGTTTTTTAGAATACATATAATCATAGGAAATGATTTAACTATTTGTTCAATGAAAAGTTATAGTATTATCATACAGGAATGGGTTAAATCCTCAAACCAAAGTAGTAGTAAAGGTTCACTCATAATCATATCTTATTGGATAATTTACCTTAAAATTTTTTACTCCCTATTCTAGTATTGATTAACTTATAATAGATCAATTTATAACCAACTAATATTACAACGATATAGGTCTCACCAATAACATAACAAAAATCTTACTTTCATGTACCATATGATCATAAAACATTCATCATATCAGAACCCATGAAAAGAAATGTGTTTCATAATCATTTTATTATAATGTAACAAGTACAAAATAAATAATATTAAAAAAATATCTTCAACATAATCATCACCCAAATAGAGAAATACTAAATATGGTGCAATTTCATCAGAACCCCATCAGAACATATATATAACTGATGTTTTTTTTCATTGTTGGATAAAATTCCAAAAAAATATTTAATCAATTTTAAGGGATATTTAATTCTTATTGTGAAAGACATAATTAAATTCTAAAAACATTCCAATTATTAAATAAAATAATCCCTTTGAAAAGAATCATGCAATCGAAAAATTTAGTCTTCAATAATGTGATTGGCCATGATTCTGGAAAATTCCATTTCTCTATATAACTTAAAACAATTATTCGATTCACATTTTCAATAAAATGAAAAGTAAATTCATTAAAAATGAATAGAAGATTTATTAAAAAATTAATGAAATAATATAAAAGTGTAGAAATAAGTTTTAAAATTCAGATGATATTTTTAGAAACAATTTGAAAACATTTTATTAAATGTATATTCAATATTTTTTTTGGAAAAATAGATAAATATAAACTATTTTTATAAAGAACGTTGTTATAATCTCTTGAGTACATACAATGATGAATATTTGGAAAAAACATGTATTCTAATGGCCTAAAGAAAGAAGAATAAAGAAGAATAATTTAATGATAAATATAATATAATATTTTATTATTGGAAATATAAACATAATAAATCATGATAGATGATGTGATTAAAATAGAAAAAACATATCACAGTGTTAAATTTGAATCATAATCCACATGATAGAATTAAATTAAATAAATATATTGATACCATGATAATAAATAAATGAATTATATTATAGGTTAAAAAACTCTATATAAAGATCCTAAAATATGACAGGTTGATAACCTAATGTATGCCTAAAAGAATTAAAATTGTTATAAAAATCTCATATCTCTTCAAAAACATTTTATCCAAAATTTCCATGAAATTTATTTACTAAAATTGCATGAAAATAACCAAAATAATTAATAATTAATTGTAAGATTAAATCATGTGAATTATATAAACCATATAAATAAAATAAGTGTTGAATATATAATTTTATTCAACTATGTAAAAAAATGAGATGAAAATCACATTCCTAAGGATATAAATTCCTTCTCACAAATTCAACAATATTATTTAATAAAAAATTTATTATAAATCTATTATAGATTCACACACACACACACACACACAAACACACACATATATATCATATCATATTTTTTATGTATTTCATTTTTTACATAAATTTTAAAAATTCAATGATAATGTCACCTTTTAAGAAATAAATATTTTCTTTTTTGTGTATATTTTTATCTGTTATTTTTTTGGTCCTCATACATGATCATGGTGACATAACATCATAAATTTAAAAAATTATAAAATAATATATATATATATATATATCTGTGTGTGTAATATATTTCTTTATATTAATTCATAAAATTTAGTGATATAAAATGAAATACTCTATTGATGTAGAGGTTAGGCCGTACCTAAGTAGAATTGATGATTCCATATTTCAAGTTGATTGAAAAAAGTAAATAATATATTAAAATTATTGAATACAATTTAAGTAGTATTTATTAAATAATTTTTTAATACCTTTTTTATTACATTTCATGAAATGTTTGAGTAAATCTAAATGATTCATGTGGTGGTTGTCTGTTGTACATACGAGTGAAATTATCATATTCCCTATAAAGGAATGTAAGAAAGTATATTTGATATAATAATTGAACATGAATAAAAATAACCAAAAAAATAAAAAATATAATATAATTATTGTATTACTTATTTTCATGATATGTTAAGATAGAAGATGTATAATATCAGTTTGTGATATAGAAGTCCACTGTATACAGAAATGACGATTTCATGTCCCATTTGATTGAAGAGGAGATGAAGATATATTATTACATTAACATAATAAAATATAAATATATTGGATATAATGTTGTTATTTTATCATCATTATAGAAAAATATTATCTGTATATAGATGTATCAATAATATATAAATGCCTCATGAAGAAAATTGATTATTTTTGGGGAAACCTCATTAGCTATACACCATAAGAATTCGAAGGTTGGATGTCTAATAAAACTAAGGAATATAAGATTATAGGATGGAAGTAATAAGTGGATTAGGGTTTTTGTTCGATGACCATAATTTTATTGAAGTTTTGAGGAGGAGATGAGTGGGGAGAGATTTTAAAAGTGGGGGGAGAAGACACAAATTGTATTTTTAAAATGAATAATGTTTACCCAAATTATCGATATGCCCACAAAATTAAAATGGTTACTTATTTAACTATATTTGTGATAAGGCATAAATGAATCCATGTAATGGGTGTTGTAAATGTTTTTGGTCAATTTATCCCAAATAATTTTATTATAACCGCCAGTTAAACACCTTATTACCTTAGTCATGGTATATAATTTCAAATGTTGTTACGATTCATCATGTTCCAAAATTAAGGTAATGATATTAGATAAAATTAATAATTATGAAACAAACTATGAAACAACTTTTTATAATTTAAAATAAAATGTATAGTTGAATTTTGATTAAAATTTAACCTGCAAGAAGCGACAATAATGTGGTGTTTCAAAGTGAAAATGCCCATAATGTCCAAACAAATAATACATTAAAATTTAATATCAAATTTATTAAAATAAATTAAATTTGATATATATATATAATATATGTAATTTTATTTTAAAACCATTTTAATATGTGGAATGACCTAATAAATTCTTCCAATGTATATGCTGTTTTCAATAAAAAACAATAGTTATCACTATTCATCAAAAAATAAATCTAATTATAAAAATAAAAAACATAATCATTAAATACATTTGTCACTATTATTTCAAAAAATTATATTATTTTATCTAATTAATATTTTATATGTTAAAAATTAACTTTATTATTCTTAACTCAGATAATTTTAGAACATCTTTTGGAGAAAATAATATTTTCAAAACACAAAATGATATTATAGGAATTTATTAATTTTTATAAATATTGTTAACCTCACCTGTTATGATAATCCAAATTATGCTTTCACATAATTTGATAATACAAAATAATGTTTATCTATATATTAATTCTTTCAATTTGTGACATTCTATTGTCAAGATGATTATAATATTAAAATAATCTTTGAAATATGTTAATCAATGTTTATATATGTTTATATGAATTTTGGAATAATTCTAACTCAATCGGATATGTTTGGAATAAAGCAGATATGTGTTAAGTCACTAATAGGATTATAGCTTCTGATACAGATCTACTGGTACTTAGTCTACCGATAGAAAAAGTCACTGATAAGAAAAGGTCACCAATACACAGAGCTATCGGTTTGTATAAGTCCACTGGTAATCACATGTCACTGATAGATCATGTCCACTAATATAGACAACTACTGATAGAAGCTGAGCTACAGATAGAACAAGTCTGCCAGTATACATAAGTCTACTGGTATACACTTAATCACTGGTACAAAACCCAGCTACCGATACCAAGTTTACTAATACAGACAGTCACGAATACAAAACGAGCCACCGATACAAAAGATCCACTCACACAAGCGAGCTAGCGATATACCAAGAGATACCGATAGAAGGAGTCACTAGTACATAGGGCTACTAATAAATAGAGTAACAACTACCAATACAAAGAGCTACTGGAATAAGTATTAAGAGCTACCGATAGGAGCTCGCTGTTATATAAATTCCACCATTACACATCTATAGACATAAATCTATTGATGAAAGACTTACCAGTCACTAATTCCAAAACTCTAATTTTGTCAACATTATTTATTTATTAATAAACAGTCATATTTGATGATTTTAATGCAATTAATGTTATTTAAGGATAGTTGTTGGCATGTCATGGAACCGTACCTCGTACCTGTAAAATTGTAATCATTTCCATTGCTGGTGTTGAAATCTATAAAAGGAAGGAAAAAGACTGGGAAAAATAGCAGCAAGAAGTTATGTAAGAGTGTGCACAAAAAGGAAAAAATAATTCTTTACAGTGGTGCATACAGAATGACTACATCCATACTCAAATAGCACTGGATATACATGAATCAATCCATACAAGATGAGAACACAAAAATTGAACATCAGTCATGGAGTGAAGAACTATAATGAGCTGCTCATACACTCAAGCTGGTCATGCAGAACCTAGATACCAAGGAAGAAAACGACACTCTATTTTCTAAACAAAAACTAGAGAAGGACTCAGAATAATTTCTGTCAAATCAAAAGGAGTTCATAGCTACACTTCAAATCACTAGAGAACTCTAAACTAATATCTACTCTTTTACTGTTTCTTCTATTTTCATTTTCAGCAGTGTGTATACTTTGTATATTTTATACACACACTGTCTCCTGTGAAAAACTGAAGGATCTCTAAATCCTCAAACAATCCTTCCATAAATCTTTCGTATCCCACTGTGGATAGTGGTAGAGGTCATGTAAGACCATGACAGTCGTTATGCTGTTGTTTTGTTTTCCCACATAGAACTATGGTAGAGGTCTTTGTACCTGGATTTTCTTTTCACTGTTGTTTACCCTGATCTAGGGTGTGGATCAAATTTATATATTATTTTAGAGGACTTTTTCTCATCTTGAGACTGAAACTCTTGGTTATATGTTCTGTGCATCTTAGATTAAGTCTAAAGTATATTACATATAATATTTTCTGATTATAATTACATTGAATGACAATTTGTTTTAATTTACATTGAAAGTTAATATAGAAATTGTTTGTAAATATTGTAAATCAGTAGGTTAGTTTCAAAAGATAATTAAATCTTTTGATTAAATTCACTGAGATCTAATCAATCTTCTGAGAACCTAATCGAACCCATATAGTTTTACAAAATCACCACAGTTTCACTTAGTTTTTAATTGGGGTATTTTAAGAGAAATATTTAAACATAAATTTTAATTGGAACTCAATTCACCCCCCCCCCCTCTTGAGTATCCACTATCACCAACATTTGGTATTACAGGAAATACTTGTTTATTAAATTTTTAAAGAATATTCTGTTTTTCAACTTGATTTTTGTTGTATGTCAATGATCTTAAATTTATGTTAGATATAAATTTTATCTCTTTAAATACATTTTCTAAAACCTAAATATGGATAATAGACATGAAGGTGCGGCTAAAAAGATGCAACTTTTCTTTAATAGTACAAATTATGGCCAATGGAAGATTAAAATAAAAATTTATTCAGAGAGTATGGGATTTTACATCTAGACTGCTATATAAACTCAATATAAGATTCCAGAATCTGAATAAACTACTTGGGATGAACCTACTAGAAATGATTATAATAATAACTATAAAGTAATGAATGCTTTGTATTGTCCTTTAAGTGATGAGTAATTTAACAGAATATCATCTTATAAAACTGCTTATGAAATTTGGGTCAGATTGGATATTTCTCATGAAGGAAAAACCAATGTTATGGAAATGAGATTGAACACCTACACTATTAAATATGATAATTTTAAAATGAAGCCAGAGGAAACCATTTTTGACATGTATATTAGGTTCAATGAAATTTTCAAGGGTATGATCTCACTTGGAAAGGTAGTTCTAGAAAAGGAACAAATCATGAGAATACTGAGATGTAGGCCAGAACGATGGAGATGCACAACTGTGTCGATTAGAGAATCTTGCGATATTGGTACATTACCTATTAAGGAATTAATTAGTAAACTTATGATGTATGAGGAAGAGCTGAAGGTCAACAAATAAGAGGATGATGAACCAAGGAAGTAGTTAGTAGACTTTAAGACATCTTCTTCAAAGAGTAAAGACAAAGGAAAAAATTCACAGTGAATGTGATAGTTCAAGCAGTGATGAGAGAGCATCTGACAGTGATGCTGAGATGGATCAAATATCCAAAAGATTCAAAAAGTTATACAGGAAGAAGAAATTATTCATAAAATAAAATTAAAAAGGAAAATATGATAACAAAGGTCACTAGAAGAAATATTGGAATAATGATGATAAGAGTGGTGAAGTGTCCTGCTATGAATGCAAAAGAAAATGTCACATAAAAGAAGACTGCCCAAAATTAAAGTTCAAGAAGAAACATGACTACAAGGTCAAAATGTATAAGAAATCTATGAAAGAAACGTGGAGTGCTTCAGAGGACAGTTCAACTAATTCTGATTCTACTTAGGATGAAAAATCTCAAAAAGCTAATATTTGTTTCATGAAACACACATATGAGGTAACATTGGATACTCCTGCTTTAAATTCATATTATTCTGGAGTTGATTCTGATTTTGAATCTGAAAATAAGTTTAGTGAGGAATTATTTGAATATTATAATATAGTAGAAGAAACCTGTAATGAAATGAAGGAAATGTATAAGACCTTGAAGAAACAACATGCTCTAACCAGTTCTGTTAAATCATCCCATGATATAGAAAAAGGAAAATAATGCTCAATTACATAAGAAAAATAATAAAATGAAATTGTATAATAAGAAAATAATAAAGGACATATAAAATTTCACAAAATTAAAAGATAATCTTACACAAATGGTTGGATAATAGGTGGCACCAAAATATACCACTGGTATATGCTATCAGCCTGGAAAGAGACAGATTACTAAAACTAGATTTATTCCAAAATATGGATAGAATGTTGCTAGTTCTAGTTATAGGAATTCATATTATTCAACTATTTATTCATATGGTTATAGATCAAAGAAAGTTTATTTTTCAACAACTATTTATTCCGTAGATTATATGAGACCCTTGAGACAAATATGGGTACCAAAGGCTTTGCTTGTGAACATATCTGGACCCAAGAATATTTGGGCACCAAAATCCTATCTATTTAAATCTTCTTTGTAGGAGACATTCTTGAAAAGTTCTAAAAATAAGGTATGGTACTTGGATAGTTGATGTTCAAGACAGATGACTGGAGACTACTCATGCTTTAAAAACATAATCAAAGTTGATGGAGGCCATGTCACCTTTGGTGAAAACTCTAAAGGAAATATCATCGGCCTAGGCCAGATTGGTAACACTAATTCAGTTTTAATTTACAATTTTTTATTTGTTGATGGAATTAAATATAACCTATTATGTATTTATTAGTTATGGGATGATGGTTTCAATGTTAAATTTGAAAATGATTCTTGTAATGTTTTCAATTCTAGAATTGATTTAGTATTTTCTACTTTGAGAAATTAAAATGTTTATATTGTTGATATGAATTCTTTGGCTAAACAAATCATTAATTTCTTACATTCATTTCATAAAGAGTGTTGTCTATGGCAAAGAATATTAGGACAATGCAATGTTTATTCACTTATAAAACTAACTAGGAAAAACTTAGATAGAGACATATCTAAAATTGAATTCCCAACTAACAATGTTTGTAATCCCTATAAAAAGGGAAAGCAACATAAATATTCTTTTAAATCAAAGAATGACGTTTAAACTTATGAACCTCTCGAGTTTTTTCACATGGATTTGTTTGGACCTTCTAGAATTTCTAGTTTAAATGGGAAGGACTATGTCTATGTCTTAGTAGATGACTTTTCTAGGTACACTTTGGTATACTTCTTAGCACACAAATGTGAAGCTTTTTCATACATAATTAAATACTCCTAGTTTAAAGAGAACCTTAGTGGACATAAGATAAATACCCTGAGAAGTTATCATGGTTGTGAGTTTGAAAATCATGAGTTTGGATCTCATTTCTCACACAATGGCTATAGTCACAATTTCTTTTCCCCTAGAACACCCCATCAGAATGGTGTAGTAGAAAGAAGAAATAGAACCCTTCAAGAGATTGCAAGAACTATGCTTAATGAGTATGACCTGCATGTTTACTTTTCGGCTTAAGCTATAAATATAGCTTGTTATATTATAAACAAAGTCTTGACTAGACCCATTATCAAGAAGACCCCTTATGAGTTGTGGAAGAATAGGATAACTAAGGTTAATTACTTCAATGATTTTGGTTATAATGTTTTTATTCTTAATTCAAATGATAATCTTGAAAAGTTTTCTTCTAAAAGTGACGAAGCAATTTTTCTGGGTTATTCATTAACTAGGAAAGGATATAATGTTTTCAATAAAAGAACCAAATGTGTAGAAGAATCTGTTTACATCATGTTTGATGAAACTGTTACACATGAACCCAAATCTTCCATTGAAAATCTGGAAGAAGATCTGTCAGTTCTGGACCTTAATGATATAACAGAAGATCCTACTATAAAGACAATAACTTCTGGAAACATTCCAAAATCTGCTTCTGGTGAACCCTAACCTAGAGAATAACCTGAAATTTATAGTCCTACCTTTACTATATTAACTAGGATTATAAAGAATAACCATTTGGATGTTGTTGTGGGTAATCTGGATAGAGGGACACAGACTAGAGCTTCTCTAGGATATCTGGTTGAACATCAATCTTTTCATTCACATTTAGAACCTAAAAATATAAATGATGAAAACAATGATGAATTTTGGTTAATGGATATACCAGAAGAACTAAATCAATTTGAAAGAAACAAAGTCTGGGAATTGGTTGACCAGCCTAAGGACACCGTGACCATAGACACGAAATGGGTTTTTAGAAACAAAGTTTATGAATAAGGAAATATAGTTAGAAACAAAGCTAGGTTAGTTTCACAAGGTTATAGTCAAGAGGAAGGAATAGACTATGAGTAAACCTTTTCCCATGTATCTATATTAGAATCTATTAGGATTCTACTTTCCTATGCTACTCATCTAAATTTCAAGTTATATCAAATGGATGTTAAAAGTGCTTTTCTAAATGATTTTATAATTGAACATGTTTTTCTTGAAAACCCACCGGGATTTACTAATCCTCATTTTCCAAATCATGTTTTCAAACAATCTAAAGCTCTATATGGTTTAAAATAAGCTCCACGATCTTGGTTTGATAGACATAGAAATTTTCTTATTTCAAAAGGTTTTACTAATGGGATTGCTGATCCAAATATTTTTATTAAAATAATTTCTAAAGACGTTTTGATAGTACAAATCAATATTGATGATATTATTTTTGGATCTTCTAAACATTGTTTATGTACTGATTTTTCAAAGAGTATGCAAAATAAATTTGAAATTAGTTTAATGGGAGAACTCAAATATTTTCTTAGATTTCTAGTTTTTCAAAATGAAAATGGTATTATTTTGAATCAAAGTAAATATACAAAGGATATTTTAAAACGTTTTGGTTTGGATAGAATTAATGAAAGTGATACACCTATGAGTACTGTTTGTAAATTGGACATTGATGAAACTGGGAAACCAGTGGATCAAACTAGTTACAAAGGGATGATTGGAAGATTTCTTTACCTTACTGCTTGTCGACCGGATATTATGTTTAGTGTGTGCATGTGTACAAGATTTTAAGCTAAACCAAAAGAATCTCATTTTCTTGCTGTTAAAAAAAATTAAGTATCTGAAACATACTGCAAATTTAAGTTTGCTTTATTTAAAAGGAAAATATTTTGAATTAATGAGTTATTGAGATGATGACTTTGCTGGTTACAAGTTGGATAGAAAAAACATATGAAACATGTCATTTATTAGGAAAATCCATTGTATCTTGGTGTAGTAAGAAACAAAATTCAGTTGCTTTTTCTAACTCTGAAGTAGAGTATAAAGCTGCTAGTAGTTGTTGTGCACAAATTCTGTGGATGAAACACACTCTTTTGGAATATGGATATTATTTTAAGAATGTTTCAATAAATTATGATAACACTAGTGAAATTAATATTTCAAAGAACCATGTATCTCACTCTAAGACCAAACACATAGATGTAAGGCACCATTTTTTGAGATATTATTACCATAAAGGTGATATTACTCTTGAATTTATAGGTACTGAACATCAATTAGCTGACATTTCCACTAAGCCGTTAAGTTCAGATAGGTTATGATACATTAGACATGAGTTTGGAATGATAGATCACTGGTATGAAACCTCACCGATATACCTCACCAGTATGAAACCTCACAAATATACCTCACCAGTATGAAACCTCACCGATATACCACACCGGTATGAAACCTCACCGATATACCTCACCGGTATGGATCTCACTTATAAACCTCACTGATTAGTGGATCTCACCATTAGGAATTCTCACTGGTATGCCCTACCATTATGTATGTGTTGTTTTAAACTTCTGTCTGCCGCCAGAATCTGTATCGTTTGTACTTTACTGATTATATTTTAATTATTTATTTTATGATTCCTAACTGATAAAACTATGTCTTAATTGCTTTTCAATCCACCTCAAGCCCTTTTCCCTCAATCCATAGCTCCTGAATCTCGTGAAAACCCTATGTTCCTCGAACCAGAAATGGAAAAACCAAAAATTCCTACTGTCAGAGATGACATTAATGAGCCGAATGTGAAGAAGCAGGAGATAGACCAAGAAGGAAGTGGCAGTGTTAGTAGAACAAGGTCAGGGAGGTTACTAGTGAACCCGCATTTACAAAATAGAGTTATTGTGGTAGAAAAAGATATATGCATGGAATTAATGTTGTCTAGTAAATCACTTGTTCTAGCGGTGCTGGAAGATCAGAAGTGGGTAAAATGATTTTCGAACAACAATGGTCCCTACTATCCTAAGATGGTAAAATAGTTCTATGAGTTTGTTCGGTTTGAGAAATCAGATGTCAATAATAGAATGGAATCTGTCATGAATGGAAAGGAGATAGATTTTTCTTCTATTGAGTGGTCCGAATACCTGAAGGTTCTATAAGAAGGTGTTTCTGGATATTTCTTGAAATCAGTATAACCTAAAAGTGACATATTTTATTATGAGACTGCCTTAGAGGAGCTCACCGGTATTGGCATTCAAAGAGAGGTTGTGGCTGCTGAAATGGATGGAGAGAACAGATTGCTATTCAAGTTTGTTCAGTATTTTTTAATTCCAAGGAGGGGGGACTTTGCAAATTTGAGATATCAAGATATCTATCTATTACATCTCTTGATACATGGTGTGAAAGTAAATATATGCAGGCTTATAATGATTCAAATGGAGGATATGACCAGGCCAAAATCAAAGACCAATGCCTTATTCATTGCCAAGTTGATCTCTGTAATGATTAATGTGAAAGGAGTAGTTGAGTCTCATGATGAGACAGTAGTGGTAAAAAACAAATTCTCTATCACAAGAACTGTATGTAAATACATGAAGATAAACTGGAACCCATGGAAATGAGAGTGGGTTTATAATGAAAAAAAGTTATATGATAAGTTCAATCTTGTGGGTCATCCTTCAATACCTAAGGATTTTAGGGATCTAGGTCTGAGACCTGATGAAGAAGAGCCACAATATAGTGATGATTTAGAAGAGGAAGATTCCTCTATAGTAGATGGAGGAGATCCAGACTTCCCTTCCAGCCCAACTCATGATATTGTATCACAAGAAAAGGAGAGTGCTTCTTTGAACCTACCTAGTATATAAACTATTTTGGTTGTAAGCAATAAAAAGGCACATGTGGATGAGGAAGACCAACAGGAAGTAGATTAGGAATATGATTCTTGAGAAGTCGAAGAAGATGTTCATGCAAGTGAAGCATTTCTTTCTGTCAACGTGATCCTTATTCCGCTGATTGGACATTCCCTAATGCCTTCTGATGAATTGATGTAGTTGATAAACCTTTACATATTCTTGAGGAACCTCCTGCTATTGTAGAAATAGATATGGTTATGCAAGATTATGATGAGGAAGACCAGACTGATGATGATGTTGTTTCCATACAAGAGAATGCACCAGTTGAGGGGGAGCATCCAACCAGGTTGGCAGTGTTTTAGTGGATGTTGAGTTTGAATACAGGTCAGAGGACCCAGGGTTTGTAGTTTGTGGATTAGATTATCATGACTTTGATAATGAGACATACCTTCGTAGACCAAACATCAATTATAATATTTAGTCAGAGATATTACCTAAATATGTGGTCCGAACACATGATCTGGATAAGCTCAAGTATGATATAAAAATTAGTTTTGTGGGAGAAATAAGGAAAATGTAAGCTTCACTGGTGTCATCTATTCAATCGATTATGAATGACTCTATGGCTAGTATAGTGCCTTAAAGAGAACTTTTTGTGGTTGCACCTACTGATATTATCACCAAGGATTATTTATCATCCTTAAAGGATGAGCTGAAAGAGTCTTTGAGTGTGTCGGTCTCGGAGTTAAAGAGTTTCTTTTTTGAAGAGTTGTGAAATTTGGAAAAGTCTGTCGAACTCTCTCTTGGTTGTAATGAATCAACCTTTTTGGCAGAGATAGTAGAAGAATTCCCAGCTTTCTAGAATCAGATGACTACCCTAGAAAAGGATGTTTAAGTTCTAAAGAAATCAGTTGTCTCTCTGGAATGATATATGAGTTCAAAATCTCTAGTAGACAAGGATTTGGCTTATGTGAAGAGTTTAGTCAGCCAAATGGTCTCAGTTTTTGTGGAGTTTATGAATTAAATATCAAAGCATGTTAGCACCCAAGATTCTGTAGTGAAAAATCTCATTAGTGGGATAAATAAGAGTTTCATGTAAACTGTGACCTTCTCTCTTGGTTCTCTTGCTTCCAAACCTTCATTGCATTTGGATTAGATTAGAGATTTGATGAAGTAGGAGCTTTGTTCAGCATCAAAAAATGGCTCTGTGGACTCATCACATCTGACCAAAGTGGTAAATTCTAGTAGAGATACCACTAGAGATACCATGAAGATTGTTCAAGAAAATATGAGAGAAGCTTCTGCTTCTCAGAAAGAAGAGAAAGACGAGGTAGATTATTAATTTCAAAGGGTTTACACCAAGCATCATCTCAACAACCATTTCAATCTTTGGTTATAAATCATGAAGCTGCCACCAGTCAATCAAGCCTTCAGAGAACAAGTCTGCAAGCATAAAGAGTTGACACCTACACTGGAAAAATTAATGGAAAACAAGAATGAGTTCATTTCATCCATGGAAAGATGAGGTGGAATCGTTAGAGATTTCAGAAATGTCTTGTATCATTTCTTGCATGTTGATGCTCGGCCAGTGATTATACCTCCAGCTTTACCTGCTTCTGCCTCTAATACTTCTCCTACTCAGATGAATCTAGCCCAATCTATCTGAAGCCTCACACCTATGATCACTCAAAGAGCTACACAGTACATGCCAGGAACAACTTCAGTAGCTCAGCCACCTTGGATAATCTTTAGTGTTCCTAAGCCGTCACCTAAATCCACCACACCTGAATCCTATTCGGATCCCAATGGGAAATCTCATACTGAGGATGTGGATTGATCTGTGATTAGGACTTTTGATAGGAATCACCTGTATTTATTTTTGTTTTATTTATGTATTTCTTTGTATCTATTTTCTCCAAGAAATATATATGATCTTACTTTCTTTTACCCTCTATTCCTTCTCTTCTTCTATATTTCCATCTTGTGCCACTATTTGATTATCACAAACAGGGAGAGATACAATCTAAGGGAAACATATCTGCGAGAGAACAAATATCTTTTATGAAAAAGGGGGTGTAATACTATTTTTTATGAGGTTATTTCATTTTCCTCTGGTATATTTGTTTTATATTTTATCATTTCTATATATGTTTTATAATACAATGATTTCTCTGATACAATTCGATCTAATGCTATATCTTCTGATAAATTACTAATTATTTTGGGCATATAATATCATAAGTTGTTATTATAAAAAAGGGGGATATTTTTAACCTCACATGTTTTGATAATCCCAATTATGCTTTCACATACTTTGTTAATCCCATATAATGTTTATCTACATATTAATTCTTTAAATCTATGAAATTATATTATCATGTTGATAATAATATTAAAAGAATCCTTGAAATATGTTAATCAATGTTTATCTATGTGAATATGAATTTTGAAATAATTCTAACTCAATTAGATATGTTTTTCATAAAGCAGATAAGTTTTATGTCACTGATATGCTTATAGCTACTGATACAGATATATCGGTACTTAGTCTTCTGATAGACATAGTCACCGATAAGCAGAGGTCACCCATACGCAGAGCTACTGGTTAGTATAATGCCACCGGTTAGCACATGCAACTGATAGATCAAGTCCACTGATACAGACAGCTTCCGATAGAAGCTGATCTACCGATTGAAAAAGTCTTCCGTTATGTATGAGTCTACTGGTATGCACTTAAGCACTGGTATGGAACCAAGCTACTGATATAAAGCTTACTGATATAGATAATCACAAATAAAAAACGAGCCACTGATACAAAATAGCCACCGACACAAGCGATCTAACGATAGACCAACAACTACTGATAGAAGGAGACATTGGTACATAGAGCTACTGATACAGAGAGTAACAGCTACCGATACAAGGAGCTACCTGTACAAAGAAAAAGAGCTACCGATAAGAGATCATTACTATACAAAGTACACCGTTACACATCTACCGACAAAAAGCTACTGATGAATGACTTACCAGTCACTGATTCTTAAAATCTACTTTTGTCAACATTATTTATTTATTAAGCAATGATCATATTTAATGAATTTAATGCAATTAATGTTATTTAATGATAGTTTTTTCCATATCAGGGAACCATACCTTGTACCCGTAAAAAGTTAATCATTACCATTGTCAGTACTGAAAGGTATCAAAGTAATGAAATAGACAGGGCAAAATAACTACAAGAATTTACATAAGAGTGTGCACAAAAAGGGAAAAATAATATTGTAAAGTGGTGCATACAGAAAGACTACATCCATACTCAAAGAACACTGGACATACACGAAGCGATCCATACAAGAAGAGAATACAAAAACAAAACTTCTATCGAGGAGTGATGAACTAAAGTGAGCTACTCATACACTCAAACTGATCAAGGTGAACCTAAAAACCAAGGAAGCAAATAACACACTGTTTTCCAAAAAAAACCTGAGAAGGACTTAGAAAAATTTTAATCAAATCAAAAAGAGTTCAGAGCTGAACTACAAATAACTAGAGCACTCTAAACTCATATCTACTCTCTTAGGGATTATTATTATTTAAATTTTGAATGGTGTGTATACTATATATATTTTATACACACACTGTCTCATGTAAGAAACTAGAGGATCTCGAAATCCTCAACCAAACCATCCATAACTCTTTTGTATCCCACTGTGGATAGTGGTAGAGGTTATGTAAGTCATGGACAACTAGTGTGCTATTGTTTTGTTTTCCCATGTTGAACTGTGGTAGAGGTCATAGTACCTGGACAGTCTTGGCACTGTTGTTTACCATGATCCATGGTGTGGATCAAATTTATATAAATCCTTTGAGAGGACTATATCTCAGCTAGAGACTGAACCTCATGGTTATATTTGTTGTGCATCTTAGATTAAGTCTAAAGTGTATTACATAATTTACTTTCCACTACTAATTACTTTGAAATTCAATTTTTTTAAAGATACTTTGATAGTTAATCTAGAAAGTGTTTGAAACTATTATAAATCAGTAGGTTAGTTTCAAAATATAATTTAATCTTCACATTAAATTAACTGAGATCTAATAAATCTTTTGAGAACCTAATCAAACACTTACAGTTTTACAAATTCACTACAGTTTAACATAATTTTTAATTGGGGGATTTTAAGAGATATATTTTAATTGAAATTTTAATTGGAAATCAATTCACCCCCATCTTGAGTATCCACTCCGGTCAACAAATATTTTTTCAACATATAAAATAATTATAATAAATATTTTAAATTTCATTATTGAAATTTATGTCTATAGGTTTAATAGAAGCATAATTCTGTTCATGTTTAAATAATAATATATATACATGTAATTGTTCATTAAAAATAGGTGTTGCGTGTAACATAAGATATTGAAAGAATTTTTTTTATTCAAAGAAAATTCATAAATATTTAGGGATGTTACAATTTTTAATAATCATTGATATTCTACGGATTTTTTTGGAGGTTATATGGTATTTGGACTCCAATATCTTTATGTTTTGTTTTCAGAATTTTTTTTTGTATTTGGAGTCATTGATATTCTATTGAATAGGAATTAAATTTGTATTGATGGGACTCTAAAATCTTACAAGACATGGATATGATGGTTTTTTTATTTCATCGTACATCCTTGTACGAAATTCCATTTGTGAAAAAATATGATTAAATTGGGTAGAATCCAGTGTCAGGGATTCATAGTTAGAATATGATATACATAATATATTACTTAATTTACATGGTCAATAACTTCATTAATATGATAATGCATATACTTATAAATAAAATGATTTATTATGAGAATTTATTGTGTTGGATTATTGTGTTTTATTCACACATCTTACATTTACATGTTATTTAGTATGCAAAAAATAGGTTAGAAATTACAATAATTTTTCTTACATTTAAATTTAATAGTGATGAGTTATATTTTTGGAATATTTGACTCATTATAGGATTTATATTTTTTCCTATGTATCAAGATGTGGATAATTTTTTATTTATATTTTTTTATTCATTACAAATGACCATATTTTGATTTATTATTTAGTACCTTTGATGTTTATTTTATAAAGATTGTTTTGTAGATATATAATACTATCTGGTGTGTATAATTATATTTGGATGGATAATGGTGTATGATTCATTAAAATAAATCTTGTAAAAGGTATAATTTTATAAGGTTTCTATATTTTTTTTATTTTACTGTTATGGTTAAAATATTGGTTAATGTAGAATGTTACATTATTGGTTGTTTTTTTCTCATGTAATGGTGTTAAACGAGTAACGAATATAAGAATTATGCATAAAATTTTGGGTTATAACTTTTAAATATTATAATTTTGGAATGAAATATGTTTTCATGAAGAATAATATGAATTAAAAATTTGGTTCAAAAAAATTATATTTAATAAAACGATACGTTGTTTGAAAAGGTTTTTAAATGTTTTGGGTTAAATAAAACTCAATAACAAGTTATCTGGTAATTTTATATATTACAAATTCAAGGAATTTTAATTAACAAACTCCAATGCTAATATATTTTGTATTATTCAACTTTGATATTTTTATATAATAGTTACGAGCAAGTATACATTTTCACGTTCCATAGAGGGAATTTTAAGAAATTGTAAATATTTGTTTTATATTGATATATAAAATATATTTGTGGATGTGTTATAGTTTCAAAATGGGATACTAATTTGGTTTCAATTTTTTTAAGGATGAGTGTCATTATGTTATGATCATTTGAAAATGCGATGTGATTCATAGTACCTAGAGTTGGTTGCAATTATGGTAAGGCTAGAAGGTATATTATTAAGGAAATTTTCATTTGATTGGTTGGATGATGATTATCAAGAGACATATATATGTCCCTTTAATTATATTATTTATGTTTTATATTTCATAACATATATCGTAATGTCATTTTTAGACTTTTAATGAACTATGAAATCCATATAATTATACCATTTACATTTCTATATGTTGTCCAATTTTCTAAAAACATGTTTTTTTATAAATAAATAATAATATAATTCATGTTTACTCCAATAACTAGAACACTAATTATTAATGTTTCCACCCATCTTCAATACATATTAAAAACATTTGAAAATGTGGGTATGAAAGTTAAATCTCACCAACAGATATAAATTAAACAAAACCTATTTTTTATATAAACTAGAAAAATGAATAATTATATTTTCCTTTCTATAGAAGACATTTACATTCAAATATCCCTTAAATATTAAATGGAAACAACATAACTGATCAGAATTTTTAATAAAAAATTTTATATAAAATAATAATATTAATATCATAAACACAATCGTTTCATTAAAAATATGAAATAATCAACAATAACATTAAAAAAATAACATTTCCATTACTTCAATAGTCATAAAACATCTATAAAAGCATAAGATAATTTTATTATAATTATAAATTTAAATATTTCCATTAGAGAAAATATTATTACATTTACATGTTATTTTATCATTACATTTACCCTTAAAATAAGAATTATTATAGAATCCTTATACTATATAATTACCAATTCACTATGGAGTAACCAATGATAGATAGACTCAGTCACTTTACATAATGTATTTGATATAAATATCAATCTCACCGACCATGAATGTTATATATGGATAACTATTAATTAATTTATTAGTTAAGATAATAATATAATTGTTAAAAACATATATTTATTCCAATTCAAAATAAAATAAATTGAGTTAGAGTTCAATCCAATAATAAATAAAGCATTTCTATATCTTTTAAAAATGAGATGGATTTTTTATTTTAGTATATTATATTTTTTAGAAAAAGTATGAAAATATTTTAAGTAGAACAACATACTAAAATACATGATGAATTTTATTAAAATATTGATAATCAATAATTGCTATTAGGGAATGTAAAGGTGTTTCATCTGTTTATGATAAGAAAACTATTTTCTTATTATTTGGAAGAAAACATAAAAATAATTGAATCAAAATATGTTTAAGAGGGAAAAAATATTATAGAAGTAGATAATGGTAAATTTTTATTATAAATAATAAAATTTCTAGATCATGTAAATATACATCAACAAGCAATTAAATGAGATTTAATGAATTCACTGAAATAAGATTTTTTAAGATATGTCCCTTAGATTTAGTCTGAAATTATTCTAGTCATATGTTTACCCACATATGGGATAAAATAATAATTTTATTAATAAAACAAATATTAAATGTTCATTCAATTATTATTATTTATTTCATTTCATTTTTAACATGTATTGTTGACATACAACAATGGTTATGTTGATATTTTGTGATTCGAGGATGTTTTGTTTAGAAGTACAAAATCATATAAGCTGGTTGACTAATGTCAAAGGGATAATGATAAAATATATTCTATAATATTAATAATGAATTTAATTACATACTAAAATTATTTTTATAACCATCTACAGAAGGTAGATTTGTAAAATATAATACATTATACTATATAGGAATCAGTCTTAACATGCATACGGGTGACTGTTCTATTTTGTAATTATATGGAGAATATAAACGAAATATAATATTTTAATTTCTAAAAATCATAATAATATTTTTAATGTCATGTTTATTAATTATATTTATAATTATAATTATCGATGTGGGGTGTAAATAAAACTTAATCTCATTGCTTATGGATGGCAGTATTCCCCATGTAAGAATGAGAAAAAACATATTTTTTCAATATGAAAAAAGGTAAGAATAATAGTAATATATTATCCTAATAAAGTCAGAATAATTTCATAAAAATATTATATATCAATTAATTACATCTTTATATTTTTACTTGGTTAGGTGGAGATGGAAAATGGAACACATCATTTCGAAGAGGTGGTAGTCCTCATGTACGCACAAGTGATGTATTCATTCAACATATAAAGGAAAAAAGGAAGAAACGAGTTATATCATAAACATTGTGATATATATATTATATTATTATTGCATTATATTATATTTTATATACTGGATATCAAATTGGTAGAAGGAGAAATATGTTCGAAATCAGTAGGTTCGGACTTATGTATCCTTTTCAAATAATTCACTTTGAATTACACCTTAGACCTCCTAGTATTGGTATATTGTGAAAAAAAGACCTTTAAAAAATTATATTTATACTTTGAATGTATTTTTTTTATTTTTAAATCAATAATTTTGTAAATTTTCGTATAAGTGAGGATAAGAGGATCTATTTTATATGAAATAAGAGTATAAATACAAAAATATTTCGAATAATTAAATATTATAAATTTATATCTCTAGGTAAAATGATAAAATGAAAATATATGGAATCAAAGACATTTTATTCTCTAAATCCACTAATATAATAAAATTTATACATGTTTTAGAGATGTTTGATGTAGTATTTCTTTGTTTAACCCCTGTTAAGAATTTTAACCTTTATCAAGGTGAAAAACATTTACAATTGGAATAATTAATTTTTTAAAAAATGTAATGAAAAAATTTCTTCTAACATTGAAATTGATAATTTAAAATAATCAATTCATTTTATAAATATCATTTTATATAGGTTTAATAATAACAATTTCAATACATATGCCCAAAATTCATTGAAACCAATTTTTTATTTATATTTTTTGCATAAAAATGATGGTTTAAAAAATCTAAAATTATTATGATTTAAATATATTTAATTTATAATATTAAATATAATATGAAACTTATTTAACAATAATAAAATAATATAAAATTTGACATTTTAATTACAAGAAACAAAATGCCAGTTTTTATAAAAATCCTCATTTTTTTACTATTGACTAAAAAATCTACCATTTCATAAATATCCCAAATATTCATAGTATAGTAATTTAAAAGAAATAAAAATCTTATATTAATTCATTATATACCTTATTAAAATATTTAGAAATATATTATTTAAATAAAATCTTATGTTTCATGGAAATTCTTTTAACTAGAATTAAACAATTTCATTTCTGACTAAAAAACATATAAAATTATCATATTATATATGAATACAGAAAATATATTGATTATTGAAAATTTTATATGAATTTGAATTATTAATAGAATAATAAACATTCTTAAATTATTCCATCCTTTATGAAAATTCACCCAATCAATTTTATTCATTAAATAGGCATGTGATAGTATTTTTCTATCATATTTTTTTTTATTTTCATGTTGATTCCTCAATCTTATTTATTGTGTATAAATAATTTTGAATGATAATTTCATAACCCCACAACAAATTCTCATTATCATTAATAATATGAATTATCCATTCCATATATTTTATATTCTTCTCTATGTGTACAATTTTATGGATTAACACATACTATACAACAATAATATAATTCCACAGAAATAAAACATGAAACAGACCATGTACCAGGATAAAATTGGAGGAAGTTATACCTATTAAGAAAAATAAGTAAATTTCTATACAATATAAAAGGTTATAATATAAATATGGATCAACATTACTTTCATACTAAAACATACTAGACATTTCAAATACAATATTTTTTGAAATTTATCTTCGCATATCCCTAAGTAAATGTCATTCCTCCGGTTATCTTCTTGACATTTTTTCCAAATCTCTAATTCCCTTATGTTGTGTTAATTCATTCACACAAACTCGATAATATATTTACCAAGTTTTAGTGAATGTAATATCCTCTTTCCAACTTCATCATAGTACACTAAAGATAGAAACCACATTTAATATAACATCTCAAAATTTAACCTCTTTATACTAGAGTGAAACCCATTATTATATGAAAATTAAAATAAATATATATATTGATCCCAATTTCCTGAGAAATATAATGATTATTATTTATCCATTTCCTCTAAATTATGAATTATACATCAATTTATTTATTATATTTATTTTTAAAATATGTAATACAAAATAATTCCTCATCAATTATATTTTTAGTTATTTTAAAAAAAAAATTATTTATTCCTTTTTACATTATCATATATAAAGAATAATGGACCTCACTTTATACATACAATATATTTATGATACATTTTAAAATGTTGATTCAAAAAAAATATCTCATGTATGTATGAAATGAACATATTTATTCAAAAGAACCACAATAACCAAAATAACATTATTACCTTGATTTTTCATTACTAATATCACTCTCTAATTCATTTAAATGTTATACTATTTTATTTCATAGTGCTAAAAACAGATCATTTTTCTCCTTAAATAGCTATCATTCAGATTTAACTTACTAACAAGTCAAATAATTAAAAATAAAATCAACATTAATATTCTCTATACTTTGCCATAAAAAATAATCACTAAGGTATTTATATATCAATGTAATTACATGATGAAATGATAAGAGAGACCTTTGAGAATTTCATAATAATGCATTACTTTGCACGGAATAATATAAAATACATAAACTCTTGAAAACTATAACAACTCCATCTTCATGATTTTTAAATTAGAGAAAATCCCATTTTTACCAATTCTACTATTTCATTCAGAGCATGATCTCCCATTTGAGTATGTTTAATTCTTTTTAAAAAATACAACCTCACTAATAACATTTCCAAAAATAAAGGAGTTTATAGATACATAATATCAATGATATTTTTTACTAAATCATTAACTAAAGTATTGTATTTTTAATGTGTCTTATTTGATGATTTATTAAATTTCTGACATAATGAATTAGAAAATCTTTATAATAATGTTGATTCATACTGAATTTAGATATCCCAATCCTTAATAAACTATAACAATTTCTACTACTTTATTTCTATGAGTTTTTACCTATAAAATATTTTAATTTTTTTTAAAATTTCATTCAGATTATATATATATATGATTTATTCATAATTTTAA
The DNA here is from genome assembly GCA_963277665.1 of Viscum album. NCBI lineage: Eukaryota > Viridiplantae > Streptophyta > Magnoliopsida > Santalales > Viscaceae > Viscum > Viscum album. Next base: position 629,041,239 of record OY728138.1, on the reverse strand, counting down.
AATAAAAACTATTGTATTCATATTAGTGTCATGTGTACAAACATTATGCTCTTGGGGTATTAATTTATAATATGGGTTAATGAAAACCATATTATTCTACCTTTACATACATCCAATTCCATTTAATAAGAAAACCCTTTAAATTCAAAACACCCCTTTTGAAGATGTTAAGGATAACATAGGAACATTTTAAAATATTTATGAAAATTAATAAATAAAATATTCACATTCATTTTTCCAGTTAAGAATTAAACATTTTGGAGTTATCTTGGCTTTTGGGAATGATAGACACCCAATGTTTTCAAAATAAAATTACATAGAGACCCTCTAACCTAAGATAACCACAAATCGCTTGGATATTTTACAATTACTGAAACAATTTCACCACATTAGTCAATATAAGAAGAACAACGTCTCCATAATTATATAAAATATATCCATGGAATGATATTTATATTAAAAAAAGATAATATATACTATGTTTTCTATATAAAATAATTTATTTTAGTGTTTTAAAATTACCTATTTATTTTTTTGATGATATTTATATATTTTACAGTATTGGAAATTATCATCAAGAAAACATCAAATCAACTATCAAAATACTCATAGAAAACTATAGTCATTAAATCTATAAAATTATTAGGTTACTATTGAACCTAAACACTATAACCACCCACTCATAATAGGAAATCACACCCCCAAATTTTATCATTTCAACATCCAATACCTTTAATTTTAATTCATTTTGATTAGAATTTACATGAATGTTATAATATTACTATTCTCCCCAAATCAAGTCAAATAAATCATCAATATGAGTTAAATTATAAATTTGTGGAATAATAATTTTTTTTAGTCGTCTATAATCTATATAATATTTAACAAAATCAACCTTAAGTTTAGTGAAAACAATTAGATTACACCTAGGAGAAATTATAGGGTCGATAAAACCCTCAAATTGAATATCATGTATATTCATTATCAATATTTAATATTAAAATAAAATCATTATATATTGTGGATTTGAAATATTTATATACTGATCAAATTTGTAGATAGTAAATTAGTCCTTTTTATTATGAATATGACCATGAAAATAGTTAAGAAATACACCCATTTATTCAATTATAACTGGAACATCCCTTGTTTCTACAATTTTTTAATTTCAATTTTATGTGATATAAATCATTCCTATCAATCTATAATCAATTTCTCAACATCTTGATAAATAATCAAAGGAAAAAACTTATTCATATATAAAAATTATATTCATCATAATGATTTAATATGACATAATTTTCTCCGCAATCTATCATGGAATGATAAACTAAAATCTAATACTCACCATTAATAACACTAAATAACACATAGGTTATCATAACTAGATTTTGAGGAAAACCATTATACATATATTGAATGGATGGTTCCAAGAAATATCTATTTATTTTATATTTTGGCAATTATTTTTTAGAAAAATAATCATTATTTATTTGGTTATATCACTATTTTAGTGAAACATTTATTGAAAATATAATTCTATTGATCATAAATCCAAATTGATATTTTCATGATTAGAGTAAAAAAGTAATGTACTTATCACCACATCATTTGATAGTAAAATAATAGAAATTTGATTCTCTAAAACATTCTACTTATAGTCATGATGATATCTCTCATTCAAACCATTTATGTACATTAATTTTTAAAACAAATCACACCACTGAATTTAAAAAATTAAGATGGATTTTATTCAGTAATTTCCCAAGACATACAATGACTATTTTCTTTAGATACATGAGACATGTTCTTAGAATTTAATCATTGGAAACAATTCTAATATATTCAAATTCATTCCCTAGATTTTTTCTTCAAACAATTATCATGAGAGTGTAATTAAATTTTCTTACATTCAATGATCATTAAAGAATCATTTCCTATTAACTACCACCTAGAACACTTCATATACTTATTTTTATAACATTACAAAATATTATATTTGATATTTTAATAATAGAACATAATTTTCTAATAACATCCTTTTTTATGAATAAAAACGACCATTCTTATACATTAATTAAGTCCTTGGTAAAAACATTCCATTTTAATATTATCTTACAAAGTTAAATTTTGTGCATACTCACTAGTCTAGAAAAATTTTCCTCATAGGATATAGAAGAGTCTAATATTATCTTCAACTAATAGAGTTTCATTACAATTATATGTTAGTTTATATTATGAAAATACATTTTTTAGGAATCTATTTTTATGTGTCACACATTCCATGAAATAAATATTTTAATTTTCTATAATGTTCTTAATCATTTTCTGATATTTATCACCCAAATAAAATAATTTATCTCTAAATTAAATTAATTTATTATAATTTGAAATATTTGAGGTTACTGTTATGTAAGGATAAAATACCCACTAATCTTTTCTACTTGATAATCACTTCAATTCTATGGAAAATAATTATGAACAATTATATATTACAAGAAGAAATATGTAAATCTAAAAATTATGTTTAATTATATAATATCCTTTATTTAAAATAACATAATTTTATCCATTCTCATCATCTTGATCTCCAATGTTATCCAACCCCTTCCCATGTTTATGACTATAACAACTTTAAAAAAATTGTCTAATTAAATACATGGAATATAGCGTATATATCATCACATACACAACAAAAAAACTTTTGGTTTTTATTTTTAAAGGTTTATGAAATATATTACAACAAAAAGTTTAAATATCTATAGAATTACCTTTTTATTTAAAATAATAATCTCTTTAAAGACAAAATTATTTCAATAAAGGTAACTCCCATACCGGGAACTATTACGTCATTAAAATTAATACTCATCCATAGTCACTAAAGAAAACATCTAAATGCATGGGTTGAGAAATAAAATGTTCATTATGTGGTATAAAAGAAAATACACTCATTAAACCATTTGTGATAGAAAAAATAAAATAGAATTTTTTCCTTTTAATAATATATATTTTCATATGAATATAAATTTACATTTCCATAAATAATAATAAATTTAATAATATAATTTATAAATCATTTATATGAAATAAATGGAGCTATCATATGAAAATTTGTTTCATAGTAAATATGAATTCTTAATAATACCATTCCCTGAAAAAATCAATGTTTTTAAAAGAGTCACTACCTTTTTTAAAAAGCTATGATTATTTCCATAAATTTTGAAATAATAATATTTCATTTATATGATCTTAATGTTTATTTTTTGAGTATTTATAATTACATTCACCCCCTTAATAATCCTTACAATGGGATCACCAAACAATAAAATCCCAATATTTATTAGGTGTTTCCATTAATAGAAAATTCTATGAATTTATACAACGAATTAGGAAGGTATATCACGATTACCAATCACTAGTGCTATATCAGATTCAATCATGACTCATATAAATTTACAAGAACCAGAATATTTTTAAATTATATATATATATATTAACCATAATACTCCTTTCAGTTTTAATGTAATCCTATAATAAATTAAATATATTTCAATCTTATAAAAATTCTAAGATTATTTTGTATTCCTGAAATTTTTCATAAAAAAAATAATACCATAAAAATATAAATAAAATATTTTTTAAAAACAAATATAAATGTTTTAGTATTATTGGTAATAAATAATATCTAAAACAATTCCATAGGGGAGTCATGATATATAAAATATGAAAAACTATTATGGATCATTATAAAAATGATGAAAATAATTCATGAAAGAAACATTGAAAATATAACTTTTCAAACTATTTTAATAATGATAAAATTTGTATAAAATGAACATTAGTAACGATTTATTCATAAATAATAAAATACATTTAATATTTTAAAGACCCTAAATGTAGAAGAAAATTATTCTCTAGGAAAATAATTAATCCGAAGGTTTAAAAAAATTTCCCAACGTCAAGTGTGTACTCATTTCATTCGTATATCTATAAAAATGAGTGAAAAAAATTATTTTTTTCACATTCTTATGATATTTATTCATATAATTTGTATTATCATTTTTACTTTTAATAAATTTTTTACCATTACATTTTTTTCTAATAAAATGATTATGTTCACATTGGATTTTATGTCAAAAGTAGTTATATAATTCAAAAATGACTTTTCTAGGTTAAATAAGGTTTAAAAGATGATGGTTCTATTAAATAAATAATCCTAATCAGGAAAATTTTATTATGTTTATATATTAAATATATTATAATATCTATACATGAAATATTTTAATGAATAATTTAATACATCTTGTCAATGAGGCGGTAGTTTGTTGGTTCACATTATTAGTGTTTCTATTTTTCAAATAAATGGATTAGAAATATAATAGATAATCTTATAATTTTCCATAATTATTATTGTCATTAATTATTTATAAATATCTAATTGTATGTAGATGTAATATAAAACAATCCACATCAATTTATAATATTGATAGTCCACATATATTCACAAGCGGTGACTTCATTTGTAAAAGTGAGGAAAAGAGATATGAGAGTGTTTTTATAACTACATAACTAAATTTTAGTAAATATAATATACTATGGTAATTAGGTTATTGTAGTTAGAAAATATTTGATATAGGTATAAGAATAGGTAATCTTGAAATAATATGTTTAGGATTTAGGACTCTCCCTTTGATATCTATATCTGTATTACACCTCAGGCATTAATTGATTATTATTTTGGTATTGACCAAGAACTATAAGATACTGGGATAATTGTTTTGAGTTTTTTCCTATATTTGATGATATAGGTCTCTCAAATGGTTTGTAGATTTTATGAGAGTAGGATACATTTTATTTGTCAGGGCAGTATTAATAATGTAATTACATTATGATCTTAAATACAATAAATATATTTCTCATTGTAAAGTAAAAATATTTAATTTATTTGAAAAAATATAGTATGGGGTAAAATTGAACACATTATACACTTCAAACCATGTTATTTAAATATTAATAAAAATTAATAAACAAATATTTATATGTTATAGATTTTAATTTTAATATCTATGTAAAGAACATAATGAAAAATAGTTGATAGAAAAATTCCCCTATATGTATGTGTTTATGTTTATTAAAAAATATAATAATGATCTCTTTGATTTTTTTTTTGTATTTTAGTCAATAAAAAATTGTTTATGTAACATTAAAACAAATTAATAATATATTTTTACTTTTTAATTAATTGAAATTAAAAAAAATTTCTATAAAATTCCTCTATTTCCATTATTATCTCAAAAATTAAATTTTATCATAAAAATACAAAAATATTACCATATAAAAATTTAAAAAAGCTGAACCAAAAAATAATTACTATTTTTTAATTTTAGAGAAATAATTAAATTATTTAATTATTTAATAAAACAATATATATAACTAAAAACATTTCAGCTAAAATAAATCCATTTAAATACTAATAAAAAATAAGTATATTAAATTCTAAAATTAAATTTGAATTAATAAAATATATATATGAACATTAACAAGACCAAAAATTTATATATTATTATCATTACCTTCATTATTCAATACTATGTGAGATTACTCTCACTCTCAAGAGAATAAAGTGTGTTAGGTCCAAATAATTTGAAAATATTCAGGATGACCGACTACAGTTATTCAAGGCATGGTCAGATTCATAAGTATTATTAATAGATACAAACGAAAAGATTCATCACAGATCTATCTTATCATTTTTAGTGAATTACAATAAAACTATTTCTATGATAAGTTTTCTTATCTATTTATTTGCGATAAACCATCACTATGGACGAGTGAAACATGAGGTTCAATTAGAGCAATAATGTTAGGTGATACAAGAGGTTAGAACCGTGAATGAATACAATTGGGTAGTGATCTACGATGGATGTAACTATTATATTTTAGTTTCTCAACATGTTCTCATACCGTTGAAAAAAAATTTAAGAAGACATGAGTGAACCCTTAGGTTTTTTATAATAGTGAGTGTTAGTGCATATAAATTACATGAAAGGATAATTTTGTAAGTGGATTTTAGTAAAATGATATGTGTCGGTAATTTAGGATTGGAGTGTGTACTGGGGTTTATTGAGTGATGAAATGGATATTTGATGGAATATGAGACACTTATGTTCCCTGATAACAAAACGATATGTCCATTGTATTTAAGGTGATTCAATGAATGGCAATGCATGATGTTTTTTCATGGAATAAAAATCAATGAAATTTATTCAATGATTATTTGATGAATAGTTTATATTTATTTCATTATTGTATAACTATATTCATTATATGAATGGGATATAAAATTTTTAGGAATTATTTTAAATCTCATAGGATACATAGGAGTCTTATATAGTAAGGAGTAAAGGAGTCGCATAATAATTACAAAATTCACATATATTGGAAAATGATTACGATGTCTAGGTTTTATATTGATATAATACTAATATGCTGTGATAATGTATATTTAAATTCTACAATTTATTTAGTCCTTATTATAACATATAGGATTCCACAATTGGTATGAAAAAAGAATGGATCGTGGGTACTAATGCTCAGTTGATGATTGAATTGGAGTATATTCTTAGTTAACATTAGTAAAGGACATATATGAAAAATGAGAATTATGTTTACTATCAATGCATTTAAAAATTATTAAGAGATATTTCTATTAAATTTCATGGAATACATGTTGGGTTAAATCCTAGAATCTAGTATCTCAACATTGGTATTTATTATAATATAGTGGTACAAGATAACATAAATCACATCCCAAATGATCATGTAATTTTGAATTCTTAGGTGATAAGATAAAAACATGATTTTGATATTAAATGTTAAATATTAATATGAAATTGAAATCCTCTTAATATGTATTTATTCCTTTTATAAAATCCTTAAAATCATTCAAAGTATCTTTTTGGTAAACTATATAATAGAAAACATAATAATGGGTGATTTAAGACTCTCTATATGGGAAAATATATGGAGAAATATATTAGGAATAATGAAATAATAAACATTATAATAGTATTAATAATTATCAACTCTTCTATATAATAAATAGTAATCAAAATTTTATATATCCATTGGAAAAACATGGTAATCATACTGAAAATAATAACTGATTTCATAATGATGAAATGTGTAATCTATGAAAACAAAATCATTCAATAAAGTCATCTCAACCAGGACATTATTCATATAATAAATTTCTCTCAAAAATTTATTCATACATACCTTCAAGACCACTCATCTTATATATCATACATATTATCAATTCCCCTTAACCATGTCATCATAGATATAATGGTATGTTATAAACTCAATAAACAAAACTATTATATCATAAAACATACTAATTAATCAAGGGGTTATGATCATACCCTCCTATCATTTAAAAATGTCCAATCCATTACTCATAATTGGAACAATCAATAGTGTACATAATTATTATTCCTTATCAATCAATAAATATCTATATTGACTCAATCACACTGAATGTCTGTATCAACTTATCCTTAAAAGAACACGATCATAAGACATCCTAGGATCAAGAGTGTATGATATCTAATTAGTTCAACCATAAAAAAGAATTAGATATATTTAAAATTTTAGAAAAAGTTGAATATTAATATTTTAAATATATTAATAAGTTTAAATGTAATATGAAAGATTATTTTATTTTTGAAACATTTTTAAAAATATAAAATTTTTGAGAAAAATGTGAATAATAATATACAATAACATATAAATATTTTAAAGGAAAGAACATAATGATAAATTTCCATGGAATTAGAAAAATAAAGTCAACCCATAAAGTTAGAAAAACAATTTTTTTAAAGATTGATAATTTTATGTTATATAAAACCATGAAATGTCTCAATTTGAAACCATTATAGTAAATTTATTTAAAAAATTAAAATGTAACTTGAATATAATTTTGAATATTTTTGAACAATCCTGAAAAAATTTAATGAACATGGAATTGAATGGAAATGTGTTTAATTCATATAAAACAATATTATAATAAATTGACCTTACAAAATTTAAATCATAATCATCATGAAATAAATCACATTTGAAGAAAAAAATATACCATGATTATTAATATATCCATGATAAATTATATAAAATATGTAGCATATAAATAATATAAATAAACCTAACTTAATAGTTCAAAACATGCTCCAATGAAGGAAATATGTGATGGAATATGTACTCCATGGATTCTTGAGTGGTTGGAAGCATTCTGAAATCCTATATATTTTTCTTATATAATTTTTTTCATATATAAAATATCCATATTAATATATATATATATATGGATATCATTCATTTGTATATATTTTTTTAAAAATTTCTGTATAATTCATTATTAAAATAATATATTATGTGTTACATGTTCTCTTTCTCATTAGAGTTTTCATTTTTTGTTCCATCTCATGATAGTTGGGCATGGTTTCATCATTTGAAAATGTAAATCATATAATATATATATCATAATTAATAATTACATTAACTTTTAAAATTATTCTTTTAATTTATTTATGAAAATTGAAATAATTGTTCTTGGATGTGGTATTTTGCAGTTATGTGTGGATGGTGTTCAAGTATTACATAGGAAAAGAAAAAGTAAAAGGAAAATAATTATTTATATTTATAAAATAATAATAATTACATTAATATGATTTTAATTAATTATATAAAATATTATCTCCCATCCTAGTAAGGTCGGGATGAATATTGATTTCATCATTTTCCAGAGGTAATAGTTTATACATAGACATGAGTGATGTATTAATTTTTCAATTGATTAATGAAAGTAAAAACTATAATTTATTATGATAAAATATTAAAAAATAATAAATATTATATATATTTATAAAATAAATCTATATAAGTGTAGTTGACATTTTTGATGAAAAATAAAATGCATCACTTCATGGTGGAGACAATTCTCACATACATTTGAGCAATGATTTGAATTTCTATTTGAATGGAATGGAATATAAAATTGTTAAAATAGTAAAAAAAATTAAAATTTGATATATTAAAAATACTTATGTCCCTATATTGGTGTGGTTAGAATATATTTTATGGGGGTGGAATAAGAAATTTTGTTGAAAGTATTCTTTTAAGACTTAAACATCTTTTGATATCATTTTTTCTATGGAACATAAGTACTTGGAAAGATAGTTTTAAGGTCACACCAAGGTATTTAAAATATTTTATTTTACGTATAAAGATTTATTTGAGAATAAATAATTTATATAAATGAATTGATATATTCTTTTTGAAATTCCACATTATATCCTCTTTTATTAACCAAAATCAATGATTTTTTCAGAATTATTATGCCTTTAATGGGTTTGAATGTAATTATAAAAATAAAAGGTGGTAAAATATTGGTCCATGGAAGAAATATCATACCCAGTTATATCAAAATATTATTCTTATAGTATTTTTATTATTTTAAATCAATTAATATAAAAACTTTTAACAGAAATATCTATATAGATATCATTGCGACAATTCAAATAATTTGTTTTTGAATACATAATGATACAAATAGAATTAGAATATAAACAAATATATAATAAATTATCATTAATAGTTATCTATATATTCATTTAAAAATACAATAAATCAACATGTGATAAATATTCATGATTTTAAAAATCATTTAATTATATTTATCATTGTTCTTCACACACAATGTTGATGTTGCACAGACATTTCAGAAAATTATACTATCATTTAAAATTTAAAACAATTTAAATTCATATGTTTTTTAATTCAGATAAATATAATTACCCTTCCCCATAATTAAATTATTTTAATAATTATGATTATCATGAAAAGGTATTATGTGGGCGGAAATGACATTAATTTTTATATTAATTTTATAATATATATGAAATTTAATAATCAGATATTGTGGAAAATTTTCCAATTTTTTAAATTTAAGTGATTTTATGCCCTATATCTACACATAAAATAAATTTTAGACATTATTTAGGGATATTTTATTCCTGATAATTTTATTTAACACCCTGAATAACCCTTTATAACCATTTCTATGGCGACATAATTTTACCACAAAAACTCATTAAAAATATTTCAAATGAAATTGAATTTCTTACATAATTTTAATATGTATATTCACAACATAGAATAAATTAAAATAGATTAATTGTTTAAAATTATGAGAAATATATTCATATATATCTCTGAAAATATAAATGAGAAATATTTTTTTCAAAAGAATTACTTCTTAAAAATAAAAATGATTTTACAGTCAAATATTTTGTTAAGATGATATCCATTATATTTATTGAAATATAGGTAAAAATATACTTTTTTTATCACTTCAATACAAATTCAATAATGACTAGAAAATTTTTAATAATTAGTTTATTGAATAAAACCAAAATTATTTTTTATTAGAATAAAATATAATATAGGTTCCAAAATGGTCATGTATTGGTTTCCAATTTTATCATAATAGTTTTTATTAAATTATTTATTTAATTTAGATATTATTTATTTTATTAAAATGTTTCATATATTTCAAATTAATTCTGATATCATGATGTTTTCATAATAGTTTAGGTATTGGTAAAAATAGAATTGCTCACTATTGACCTAAAAATAAAAAATTTCTATAATAATCCCTAATATTCATATGAGGATAATTTTCAATTGATGAAAAAATAATAATTTCATTTAATCAAAATCAAATTATAATATTTGGTAATTATTTATCAAAATGATAAAATAAAATAAAAAAGGATTATTTTGAAAAATGATCTTTCTAAATATCATGTGTTTTTAAACATGATGAATTTCAATTTATAATTTTGTGATAATTTTTTAATTCAAACATTTTTTTTAAAAGTGTTGAGTCTTTTAGAATAAATGAAACATCAATAATGGTTCAATGAAAATACTACTTTTTTTCACATTGAATGATTTTAGTCATAGAAAAATAATATTTTATTTTGATATTTAAATTTCAATAGGCTTAACAAAATAACAATTATCATAATTTTTTTCCATATATATTCAATTAAATCATATTATAATATTTTCAAACTCATTTTTTGGTGTTAGGTGTGTTAAAAAATATTCAACATACTATTTATTGTAAGGAAAACACATAATAAAATATTTATTTATTATAAAGTCAGTAAAGATTGACTGGAATTGAAGAAATTTAATAATGAATATCTTATATAAACCCCAACATTAATATTTATCATTAATTTTTTGATTTATTTTCATTCATATTTTCCTCAATTTTTGTTCAATATTTTTAGAAATTATAAACGTTTTAAACATTATCTTGAATTCATAGCAGGGGAATTGATTCATGGATAATATAATTTCCTTGAAAATAAATTTTTTCCAAAATATAGATAAAATTAATGGGTGTTTTAGGGTTAATATGAGTTTGAAGTATCAACTCTCTCTCCACGAGTACTATCGGTATCCACTAACAACAAAAAAATGATATTACGAGGTACACAAACCTACTCGAGATACGTAATCAAAATATATAAATGTTTTGGTAACTAAAGTTAGCAAAAATATAATATAAATGTTAAGAAGAGAAGATTAAAATACCTTACCACATTCTACAGACATGATAGGATGTCGACAAGTCAACAAAAATTGTGCCATAATGATGGATTCATAACATTGTCCCCACAGATGTGGTGACTCATCGGTATGACACCCCATAATAGACACATACATATGCTCTCATCTAGTAAGTTCATAGAGAAAACTCCTGAATATTATATGGTAAGCTAGATTAAGAATGTATACCCACTCCAATTAGAGGTAACTGGCCAATTCAAATGGCCACTCTAAGGCAAGCACAAACATAGACGCATGATGACCAGTTCTCCCCGCAAGTGACCCAATTGCATTAATGAGAATGACTAAGAAAATTTAGTATCAAGAATGATCAGAAAATTATGAATCCTTATATGATAAATATTCTCATGAAAATGGAGTTCTTGATTCCCTTAGATGATTATCTATCATACTTCATGATCTTACCCTCACGTTAGAAAATTATGGGAGTCGTAACTATAATTATGAAGGTCTCCATCAAACATTTCAACATGAAATATTACTTTATGCTTATAATTCATTCATTCTTGAGAGCCTATATATTGATAATATCCATAAATACCATTCATGTTTATCTAAGAATAAGTAGAAAGAGGGTCTTTCCACCTACTATAATCCACCATGACAACCCTCCCACTTATGACATTCGCTATGGATTTTCTCTACACATTAGTAGTTTTGATTGTCAAAAAGATTTATAAAATTGACAATTAGTCGAGGCGATATCCTTATTACCATGAGGCACTCTCAAGTACAATTCTAGACAGTTCTCATACCTTGTCACTATAACATGAAATCATTTCTCAACCAGAATACAACCAAAGGCAATGGTCAATATCAGAACCTCCCTTGGGTCATTTCCTTCCAATATAGCAGAAAAAATCTCATCTAATCCCATTTCTTATGGTAAAACCATACTCAATAATCCATTCAAGATATACTACATCGAGGAACCAATTTTTATAAAGGAATGAGATATAATAAAAATGAGGAAAAAACTAGCTAATGATGACATAATAGTCATGTGTTAGCCTTTATCCACCTCTAAAAACATCATTATATAGGGGTTGGTGGAATATTTCATGCATGGTATTCACATCAACATATTGAAAAATATTAATTACCTAAATGATAAATTTTTACACTATAATGAGTACAGAACTCACTTCTAAGTAATATAATAGTTAAAATGCCAAATTTACTTGGCATCTCTCCTAGTATTCTAAAATCCAGTGATAGAGAAATATTATGGATCCCTTCAACATGTATGCCTCAATGCATTAATGAGGTTACAAAAGATGGTTGATGATACTGCATATGGAGTTCACATCTGAGGATGGCCTTTAAATAAGTCATTGATTTTTTCTGCACTCCCAATCATAAAAATTATTCCATAGGTTGTATCAGTCATTAATGTTGCTCTGGGACTGCTATAAAAAATATAATCTATTAACAACTGAATATATGATTGATGAGAACATAACCCATCCTAATTTCCATAATGTCAGCCCAGCATAGAGCTAGATGTTGAAATAATTTTGCGTCAGGAGTCTATATTTTTTTTCAGGCATCCCACATAGAGGATATCACTTGTAGATTGAGAAAATTTCAAATATAAGACAATGATATTTAAAAATATATAATTTTAAAGAGTTAAGAATAATGCACCCTGCACAAGTTCAAACTAGAATCCATAAAATTATAAGGAAAGATATGATAATATCAGCCACATTAGTTTTGTAACAACACAACCCAGAGAGATGTGGGATTTATTTACCCAACCATCATGATCAGACAACTGAGCTTAAAGGGAGGTGAAATATAGGATGGAATAGCCTCATCCCTCTAGGATGGAGGCCTTTAAACCACAACAACCCTCTCCACAGTGGGAGTCTATCTTCACACAATTTGGGAATGTAACATATGGTGGATCCTCCTAGTTCATCCCATCCTGTTGTCCAGTAACCTCATTAGGGACACATACTACTAAACAGTCTATATATTGTCTATGAGAACAACCTATAAATTGGTATGAAAAACCCATTACTTATGGAAGACTCATTTGATAGAATCTAAAGAAGTCCACCGCTAAAATTTGGTGGAAAACTCTGAGCATGGATATACATCTGACCACAGTAATTAGCATTTCGGTAGACTCATCTCGATGCATCAAAATAATTACACCACTCAAACCTATTGAAAAACTGCAAGCATATACATACACTATCACAGTCTAATATTCCTGTTAGAGGACTCTTTAATAAGCATCCAAAGAAGTACACAATTAAAATATGGTGGAAAAATGTGAGCAGGAACATACACCAACCCTCACTAATTATCATGACAGTATACATGACTGGAAGCATCAAAAGATTACCATCATTAAAATCTAGTAGAAAACAATGAACAAGAACATACACCTACACACAAAATTCATACTTCTAGTATTCTCCTCTAGATGTTTTTAAATATTTACACCATTAAAATATGGTGGAAAAATACGAGATATAAAAAAACTAACCCACACTAATTATCCTAGCACTAGAATTATTTGGAAGCATCCAATGAAGTCTACCATTAATATTTCATGGAAAACTATTCATGGGAACATTCACATGACCTCAATAATCAGCCTGGTAGCTGGCATGGCTGGTAGAATTCAATGAAGACTGTCATTATAATCCAGAACATACACTTTCCGTCATCAAATTTTCCAACCACTAGACTAACTTGGAAGAATAAAAATAAGTACACAATTCAAATATGGTGGAAAACTATGAGTACAAATGTACAACCCCAACACAAATCATCCTTAAAGATGATTCTTGTGGCACCATCCAATTATGTCCACCATTTATGTCTCCTTCGAATATACAAGAAAAATAATACATGGGAACCCACTAATAATCCTCCTAGAAGACTTGTATTACAGCATCCAAAGAATCCAATCATTCATATCTGGTGGTATACTTTGAGAAGGAACATACACCGACCTACACAAATCTGTCGGCTAGAAGACATGTCTTGTAGCATAAAAACAATCTCATCGTTTAAATCACTCATCACACGGCTAGAATGAACATACACAAGCCTGCATGAAACCATCCTGCTTGTAGAATCATCTAGAACCATCCAAAAAATTCAACCATTATAATCTAGGATAAAAGTGTGATTAGGAAGATAAATTAGAATGATCTAATCATCCTACTAGTAGACTAATATTGAAGCATCTAATGAATTCCACCACTCAAATATAGTGGATTACATTGACCAGTAACATATAGCAACCCACTCTATTCATCTTTACTGTAGAATCATTTAGAAGCATCTAGATAAGCCCTATTTTAAAATGTAGATCCACACAGTGGGTATGAACATACACATATCCATATTTATTCAACATTCGAGCAGACTTGTATGGTATCATCTAGATAAATTGAAAATTGTATTTAGTGAAAAATGATAAATTAAAGCACCACCTGCCCATAGGGTGGGAGTTTTTTTTCAAATTTTTTATATCATCTCAAATGTATGATGTTAAACATAATAGTGGCATATTTTAGTGGACTCATGATGTTAAACTACATAACAATAATTGTAAAAGTTGTAGGACTCTATAATAAACAACACCATATGTGTACTTGTTGCATGATGTTAAAATATGTAGCATCATAATCCTAGTTGGATGACAATGAACTAAATAATTATCATCATTTTAGTAGTAGAACATTAAAAAACATACAAGAATTTGGTTCCATGTGGCATGAAAATTAACTACATTGCATAATCATCTTAGTTGAATGATGTTAAATTATGTAACAATCATCATCTACGCTGAAGTTTGTTAAACTAAAAAGCACTATATGCATTAATGTTGTAAGATGTTACAATGAAAAACACTATCATCATAGATACGGGATGTTAAATTACATTGCACCATATTCTTATTTTTTCTAGATGTTTAAGTATGTAACATCATCTTCCATGTTGCATGACTATAAATTGCATGACATGGAGTCCTAGTGGAATGGAGATAAATTAAAAAATACAAAATATCCTTACCTCATGACATTAAACTATACAGTTAACATCTCCTTCATTTGATATTAAGAAATAACCCATTATACCCCTTGTAAAAATCCTTGTCTTCCCTCAAAAGTTGAGTAGCTTTTATGAGAAAACATTAATCACATCATTATCACTCCCTAGTGGCTCTTGAGCCCCATTTCTACTTGTGTTTAGATCATACCTCCAAAGGGAATAACTTTTATAAACATTTTGTAGCTTGATTCATTCCCCATCAAGATATGAAGTGACTCCTGGGTCTTATCTCCTAGTATAACGACAATGTTTCATTCACATCAGGCAACCCACATCCTCGCTACATGAAAATAAAAACATGGTTCATCATGAACTATGTGTGTCTTTATTTTCATTAAAATGAGATACTTAGTGACACACTTATATTGTATCTCAATCCCAGCAATGATCAAAATGAAAATGTCTTCTCTACCTATATATGAACCAAACCAATACAAATATATCTTCCAGAACATATGGCCAGATTCCCATAGCATCTGATGTTTTTGTCCCAATAATTATATCTTAAAAATATTAAAGCACCTTCCTCACATCAAACCCCATTTTCTATGGAGAACCATATTCATGAACAATGGTTATCTTGATTCCCATACTTATGGGATATATAGTGATGTCGCATCCCTTGGACAAGTCGCATGGTTCAAAACTATACTATTTAGCTCATTTGACCAAATTATCAAATGGTAACATGTGGTGTGGTGTAGATCACTTTGATCTGGATTGACATTAGGTTTCCTTAATGTACCATATTCCACCCCTCCACTTTAATTATTCTCAGATAAATTAAAATAAATAATGATTTTTAGTAAACTAGGTTCATGAAAAAACAATATAACAACCAAATTATTTTGGAGAATATCCACCCTCCACATTGCGGCATTGGCACCTTATCCTGACCCCTTCAAAAACAATATGTTTCTGGATTTGTCCCCTCACATGATATTTAGCAATCCCCATATCCCCTATCCTCTGTACGACTATAATGATTAAAATCCCTTCCACCCCATGTTTGAATGAATCAAACTTGCATAGGGTAGATAGTTAAGAACTCAGTTTTCCTTGAGTCTCAATTCTATGAGATACATAGTGATGCTCGAATCTCCAATCCTAGGTCCAGTCTCATTTTTCTAAACGAAAACTCTCCTTGTTTCCCCATGCATGAATCAAATTTACACCAACAACTATTCCAAGAATTAATCCTTGATTCTAATCCTATTGAGGTACATAGTAATTACTAGATCACCAATCTCGAGTCCATCCATAATTAATCCGTAATCTCATTTACATACTGTGTATGGATAAAATATTCACAAGAATAATATAATGAACCACGGGTGGAATGATTCTCATCCCAATGCGATATATAATGAATCTCATGTCTTGTACCTTATTTCAATCAAAATATTCTCATAAAATCACATTGGGTTGCCTCTATCCATATAGCATGAGGTTAAACTACTAGGAATATAATGAACTGTGTTTGGCTTGATTCTGACCCTAATAAGATATGTAGTGATACCAGAATACTATTTCATAGATCGGCCACCACATAATTAAAATGCTCATATTCGTCACTTGTGTTAACTATGTGTTGATAAGAATGTTATACCACCCCTCGTTTTGCACATTTAGCATAGCTCATATGGGAATAGGGGTTTGTAAATGTATCTATTTGAATATATAAGGCATATCTGTTCACATTGTATCTATTATGGTAAAAAACATAAGAACATAAAGCAACACTAGATGTCATGGCCAGATGATAGTAAACCACAGGGTTCTTCCATAACTACTGCCCCATGTACGAGTCTTATCTACATGGGGAGATCCAAATACAGGTTATCCCTTTATGAATGAAACCATAACTTTTAGAACTGAGTGTGTCATTATTATTTTTCTAAAAATATACATATTTACACTTGAGATCTAATCCCTCGCCCAACTAAAATATTAATTTTAACATTGAAATCACCCACATCCTTTCTATAAGATGTTAAAATTCATTACAAATGTATTCAACACATGACTTAAAAATATATGGTATATATAGAAATGTGTTTGACATAGTTCTCATTCCATTGAAATACATGGTGAACCCTAATCCTTAATCCCTATATCTAGTGACAGTGTTAATGGAAATCCAATCATTCTTCCATTCAATTTGTGTATGAACATTTATTTTTGGTCCTCTCAAAAGGGAACACACCAAGGAAACAAGAGATGTCACCCTTTTACATTTGAGTCAAATCGGTGCCAGTGACTCCAAAATTGAGGCCACTATCGGTCTAATGATTCTTTTATGCATTGAAAAATACCCATTTTCACATTTTATACTGTTAAGCTGAAATA
The DNA here is from genome assembly GCA_963277665.1 of Viscum album. NCBI lineage: Eukaryota > Viridiplantae > Streptophyta > Magnoliopsida > Santalales > Viscaceae > Viscum > Viscum album. The sequence continues at coordinate 629,023,107 of OY728138.1, read as the reverse complement.
ATTTTAGATATTCATAACATTTAATCCGTATTTGATGGATGAATATCCAATACATGAGACCTCATTCGATTGAAAATGTATTATGTTCCTCATTTTGGCCATTTAAATACTTCTCCCATAATAGGGGTTTTAGAAAAAGAATTCCAATGTTGGTTTATAGAGTACATTACCCAGTTTTCCATGCAAAAAGGATCACTCTAATTGGGTTTGTTATCTAATGGTATCCTTTTTCCTAGGGTAATCCTCTTCTTCTCCATTAGTATTTTGAAAAAGGTATGTCACAAACCACAATCTAAAACAATTGGTCATCCTCTACATGTTTGTCCCAAATTCTCCCACAAGAATTGAATGTATTCAAGATAATGGTTTATTTTTCCCCTTTCACTTGTTGAATTAATATTGGAAAACCCTTGGGTAATTTGACTGTACATCATCCATTGTTTGCATAATATTTTTTTCTTAGTCATATAAACCTAATTTTACGCAACATACTTCCTTCATTTAGGTCAATAATACATAGAGTATCCATTTCCCTGATTGATTTGAAATTATAACATGACATGCCCCTTGTTTATTCTTTTACTTTCTCTACAAACCAAATAGTGTTCTTGTAAAAATTAAAATATGCATACACATTAATCATAATTTAGTAATAGAATGTCATAATTATTTGAGATATCATTTTCCTTACATTGCAATATGTTCCCTAGTTGGAGTTTGACATGTTTCCCCCATAACTGGTTTTTTAAGATAATGGATGCCATTTTTTTGTGATGTCGTATGTGCCCCAGTTAAAACTATATAAAATAGCCCATGTAATGGTTTTTTCAACTAGTGGTAACATTTTTCTTGGGTGAGATTTACTCCAACATCATAACCACTTTTTTATACCACCATTTGGATAAGGATATCGGCAAATCACAACATACAACATTATCCTTCCATAATTGAATATAGTATCAAATTTCATAACAGATTAGAATGAATCAGATAATCATTAATCCGTCAGTCAAATATATAGACCATAAATTATATCCCACTAATATACTTTCTTCATGATTTAAATGTTTATATCATAATTCCGTTGCCACAAAACTTAACCAACATAATATAATGTCCTTGATATGTGACATTAAACTACATGGAATAATTTTCTTTCTTCATGACATTAAATTTCACTACATAATGTTCTTTTGTTATTAATTTAAACTGCATGACATCATGTACTCGACGTAGGACATTAAATTGCAAGATATCTTCATCAGTTTTAATAAAGGGTGCTTCTCCGCTAGGCATTAGTTAGATATCAATATGTACTCTACATCACACATCACATTATTGTAGGATTATTTATCCACTCATGGATGATGACACAATAATACATTCATCTTTTGACATCATACCTTGGAAAAACCACACATCATTGTCTTCATAAATACAAATAATCATAAACAACATTCACTCAAGAGAAATAGAGTGTCAAAATTTTTGGGAACACTTTTACCTGACTATGTTGTACACACCCCTATTGTCCTTGAAATAGTTTCCCCAATAATGGGTATCTCAGCCAATTGATGCCACTATTTGGCCATATACAACCTAGCATAGATGGCCTTGCATAAAATATCCATCATAATGGGTATGTCAAACAGTGGTAACTCTGTTCTCAGGAGAGTCCACCACTATTCTTGAATATCAATTTAAATATTTCGGACTATATAATCCTGGCCCTTATTTCCTATCAGATTTATTTGTTGAATATTAGAACATTCATAGTCACCAATCCTTGTTTTGGTAAGCATATCAAATTCATGTTCGACGATATTCGATATAAAAAATTACCACTTTATTTTGGCATGAATGAATTTAAGCTTCACAAAAATGTGAAACATTGATCAATAAGATGAAAACCATTAAAGGGTATAGATAAAAAATGTTGAGTTTCATCTCACTAGTCCAAAACTCTATATAGTTTAGAAAAAATCAACGTGTAAAAAGAAAAAGGAACAAAACAATTTTGACTAAAAACTTAAAATGAAGGCCTACGAAAAATCCATGCCTCACCCATTATGTATCTTTCATATCTATAATAATAAAAAAATAGGGTCAATATGTAAAGTGACAAAAATATTGTTGGTTTATCCACATGACCATAGAAAAATTCAAACAATTCTCACTAGTCAAAAATGACTAGTAAAAAATTTGATCATCCTTCAACACAAGATGTAACTCTAATGTCAATAAATCAATTTTGGAATGCTTCAAAGTAAAATAAAATTTTCTTAATACCAGATTATTTATTTCTAAATTTATATAATTATAATGGGGCGGGGGATTTTATTGACATCAGAAACAGTGTATCATGCACATTTCGGAAAAATTTCTGATGTGATCGAAACTTAGACAAGAAATATAACATTTAAGTATAATGTGTATACATGATAGAAGAAAATGAAGGAATTATTTCCGTGTTCCAATGGACTAATCCAAATGAAGCGATATGTGGAAGGACCCCCTCCTGGAGATGGATGTGGATTTCCATGATACATGATTAAAATATGTCAATGAATTAAAATTCAAATTCTGAGTTTCCTTTAAAGAAGATTTAGCATATTCACCAAATCAAGTAATGTATATTGCATTGAGATATTCTATATGACTGTTCACAAAGCTGAAAAGAACCCACTATCAAAAGTTATTGCATTGAGAATACAAAACAATTTATATAGGAATGGGAACACTGCACAATCCATTCATGCAAGGCCACCAAACATGCTATCCACGTAGGCCCATCCACGCAATTGCATCCACAAAGTTCAACCATAAGGTATATATATACACCCTTCCAACTCAAGTTTTTATATGACAGTTGGAAACTCTATACAATAATCTTGTAAAGGGATCTGGATGTGCAAGTCATCTTCCCATGTAGTCTCTCACTATGTGGGTGACCATCCAAGTCCCACCAAAACTAAAGAAAGGATTCCATCCTATCACATGGTCACACCACCCTTGAGTGACACAAACATGGAAATTTAGTATGATATCCCTAGTAAAAATTGGGTGAGGTAAAACAAGGGAGACCAATACTGGGGTGACTCACACATGGGAGATCAAAAATTGGGTGACCAATACTAGGGAGACCTACATGGGAAAACCATAATAGGGAGAACCACTTGTGAAAAACTGCTAGTCCATTCCATTTAGGTTGTGTCCATAAACGCCCACTTAGGATCACTATTGGCTATGACCCTATATCTTTATGAAGGTCCCTTCACTTCTATTATGTACACCAATGATAAATTGTGATTCACATCGTAATAATATTTAGTTCATTTTAACCACATTTTCCATTATTCCCTTTATGTATTCCAATATACACCCCTGGAATACCATGATTTGAGATAATCATACATAATCTGTGAAACTCTTTGAGTTGGTTTAATCCCCTTTGTTCTGTTACTATGTCACAAGTTGATAATATCATCTTTGATTCCTCAAGTAAATTGAGTTGATAAAATCCTAAAAAATCTCCTCAAACTTCATCACTAGACTCTTATTCCATGTTTAATAAAATGGAAATCCTCCCTATAATTAATCACCAACCAAAACTCAATTTGAGATCCTCCATAAGAGAAATCCCCAACCTTCTCTGGAACTCATCCATCAGTAGACAGTGAATCTTATGTGTTTCTCGGATCCTCTTCTTCCTCTTTTTTCTCACACCATGCATGAATCACGTAGGTAAAGGGGTAAAAAATGATCATAACATCCACATGACTCCAATCAAGGGGAATCATCACTAAGAATAATCCCCTACATTACCATATAAATGGGACATACTCAACTGTGAGAGAAAATTGTAGGGCCACCGTAGGTGTAAGTCCTCAAAATTGAACTACAAGAACTGAAATTCTAATTAACTAGGACACATAGGAAACCCACATAGGGTTTTAGATCAATGGAAATCATATATATAATAAAACCCTAATAATATTTAATTTTATTTGGTCATCCTTTTTTAGAGTATGACCCTATTTAAACCAGAATTCCATCAATGGTAGATTCATCACTCATGGAACCTTTATTTGGGCATCTAGATTTAGAGTAAGCCCTAATTTATTTCTCTCAAACGACCATACTATCTTATGAGATAGCATAACTATGTGGGTTTTGATTCCAATAAAAATGGGATACATAGAAATAATCCTTGAGGTTAATGTCCAAAATCTTAAATCAACATTATTTTTCAAGGCCATATCCCTTGCATTGTCTAATTTATCTTTGAATCTCTTATCCCATATAGTTTTCTCAGGTATCGTCGACATAAATCCCACACAAATCATTGAAAAATAACCATCTGACTAGATTTCCTTTCCACATAATGTTATTCTATACAATTGGGTTCTTTTCACATGGCCATAAAATTTATTACATTCTATAATATGTGGCACTGAACTCTGTGGTTTTTTATTCCTTTCCTCAAGGATATGTAGGAATCCTACTTATGTGTTCGATCCTGCTATCAAAAATAATTCTCATCTCCCGTGGTGGTGACAAACTCGAGAGTGACCTTCTTTTTCCTAGATGACAGAAAAATCAAGAGTGACCCATTGTGTGGCATGTAAACCAGAATTATCATAAAAGATATCAAAGGATCTCGAATTAGTTTATTACAGGATACCTTAAATTCATAATCTTAGATACATATAGATATCTCCATTGATTATGATTGTCAGATACATACAGATGATTATGAATTCCATACATTGTAATAATTTATTACAAATCATGGGACAGTGAATATAATAATTGGTAATTAATGATGGATTCAGGAATACTTCTTAGATCTATATGTGATTCCAAGAGTATGAAATAGTTTCCCCACAAAAGGGTCTGATGAACACAAACTCCATTCTCCTAACCAATGAGTGTTCTAAAGCATTATTGACTAAATTCCTTAAAAATTTCCTCACATTGGAAATTGGTTCCCTATATAATCATAACCATTGGGAGTTTTCAGTTCCATGAATTAATATTTTTGACATTTTTGGAAATAAAAATTTTAATGTGGTGCGGAATTCGAGATAAATACTTCAAAAAAAATAAATATTTTCCACTAAGAATCTACTAATAAACCTTTTTTATAAATTCAGTAATGAATAATGAAATATAAATTTAAAATAAATATTTATTAAAAAATATATCCTTCTTATAATAATATAATGATGTAATTTTTAAATAACATTTTCAAATAAATCATACATTAAAAAAAATTTAAGAGTTAATATATTTAGATTTTTGATTGAAAAAATACAAATTATTCATATGTTGAATTGAAATTAATAAAATATTGCTAATAAATATTAATAAAACATGAAAATTATTTTTTGTGAATGTTATCTATGTGGATACACTCCCTCTCCATATTCTTTACAACCCATATATTAACACATCCCATCATTGTGACCAATCCTCATCTCCTCTTATGATTATGGGATATTAATTAAGCGATTTCATGTGGATGCTAGTTTATGTACTATTAATTCCCTTTATCCTACATCAACAATACCTTTATAATTTACTTTATTCTCCCCTTATAATAAATTATCTACGACCAAACACCCTTCTTCAGGGGTTGATTTTATTTTTTTGTGTATGTGTCTAGGCTTCATGAGGCTTCATTTAATCTTTAATCATGAATTGTACATCAAAAGTTAAGTGTTACATTTTACATGAGGTTGTTTGACCATTTTTTGGGGTATTTATATTCTAGAACCATTATATATTTCATTTAAATACCTTTATATTATGTCATCAGAATGTGATAAATGTGTTGAAGTATTATTTAAGAAGTAAAATAATTAATCAATAGATTTTCAATTAAATTGATCTATTATCCTATAAATATATTTTTCGTAAAAATATTATTCATATATTATCTCAAAATATTTATTTAATAAAATGACCTTGTGGAAACTATGATTGAATAATCATCATCAAAAATATGATTTTATTTTCAAAATTAGTTCTCCTTTGGATGTTGAATTTATATTAGCATTCTATGTCATAACATGAATTCTACGCAATTTCTTAAATGTTTAGTTTTTTGTTTCCAAAAAATGATATGGTATTAATATGAAATTATCATCTTTTAAAATGATAAATCTAATAATTGTAACATATATATCTATATATACTTGTGTGTACCAATTCAAATGAGGGTGCATAAATTTTTAAGACAAGAGAATACATATGTATATATAACTATATTCCCATGTGTGGTCATGTTTTTTTGTGTCTGTGCTAATATATATGATTATATTAATACATGGGTTATTCGTAAATATATTTTGATACTAGTCTTAACTTCCATATAAGATTTAATGTTTATTTTTTAAATAAAAAAAATCAACCAATTGAATTTTTTTAAAATTATTATCATATTCTATTTTGTTTTTTAAAAATTATTAATAGCTATTCCATAGTATTTTTCACAGTTTAATTTTATGCCTTATGGATTATATAGTGTTATATAGTGAATTTATTGAGAAAAAGAATTCATAATAAATGTGTTTTTTGGAAAATAATATGTATTATTAATAGATCTCAATATTCCATTTTCATATGAAATACATTGCCTTAAATGATTTAAAATGATCAGGGGAAGTCATTTATCAATTTTTCTTGGAGACCATATTTTGTACTATTTTTGTAATTCACCACTTTTTAACTAAAGAATTAGTAGGTAAAGGATATAATGTCCTGAAGGCAAGATTTCGCACAGGTTGGACAAATCATGTAATCCATAGTGGATGGTTAGTTATTATTTCAGGGGCAGATATGACTACATTGCTTGGAAAAAATTACATTCCCCTATCGGTAACTACATAGATTAAATATTTACCTATTAGATCATGAGATTGAAACATTTTCTCGGGTTCCCATGAATAATAGAAAAAATTGAATTTTACTTGCATTGATTATTTATAAAGATATTTTTTATGTTATGTGCTATAGTTTTTAAATTAACTACACGAGGTACTATTTATATTATATAAAGTACCAAATTACAATATCTTATTTATTTCATTAATTATTTTCTTTCAAATAGTTATGATAAATTTGTGATTCTAAAATGTATATTAAAATTATTTTAGAATGGTTATTAAATAATTTCTATATAAGATGATAAAATATTTTTCTCAATTATTTCCTTCCAGTAAATGATAAGAAAAAATATTTATAAATGACTCATGTAATTTAACTGGATTTGATAAAATGGTGAAACATAAATTTAAATTACATTTTGAAAAATTGAATAAATATATAATTTATTTAATTTCATTATTTTTTGTGTTGTAATTTTGTATTCTGAACAATATTATTTCCCATGTCTATCATATAATGTTTTGAATTTGGATGGAGAATTTTTAATTTCATATATTAGTTTGTTGAATTTTTTTATTATTTTAGATTTCGTTATAAATTTTTCCAAATTATCCTTTTACTTATTTTAATAATGGTTATTGGGGGTAAATTAAATCATTAGTGGTCATGGTGGGTCTCGAGACTGGATGAAGGGGAGAGATCTTGAGGGGTGAGTGATGTATTTCTCTGTTAAAATTTATTAAACTATAGAAATATTTCAATTTTTTATAACATAATATATCCTTTAATGTATTTCACGGATAAAAACAAATTTACTAGTTATTATAATTTGTTATAAAATTTATTAAACAATAATTAATTGGTAAAATTATTTCAAATAGTTATACATATATTTGTTGATACATATTTTCAACTTCGGTCATTCATGATGGTTCTTCTATTTTATCATGAGGTAGCTCTATCATACAACATATGGAATGATCATGTTAGATAATGAAAAAATTATCTAATAAGAGTTTCTCAAGGGGTAAAAATATTTTTATAACCACCCATGTTTAAGTTATGCCTTTTTTACCTTGTTTTATTAAAATTGATGGGTATGTTCGTAGAGTTGTGTGGGTGGAAATAGTCTAGAGTGTCAAAGATTTAAAATTTTATAAGAGAAATGTATTTCATAAATATTATTTTGAAGATGTAATGTGTTTTTGGTACACATATTTAGAATATTCATAGAAATATTTTCTATTTTATGGTATAGAATTCAATTATTCGATAAAAATAATTTACATAGTATAATGATTTTTCCATAAATGTAACTAATGTGATGGTTCATTCTGTGTAAGTGATCCTCGACAAAATTATGATGTAAATTCTAAATTAATTTCATTAATCATCATGGTCCACTGAATATTACATAATCCCTATATTTTTAAACCTTATAAACTACTTCCAACTTTTTCTCAACATCTATGTATACATTTGGTGATTTCTAGAAATTTTCAATGTTAAGACTTTATTTAAAATTATAATTTTTGTATTAATTCATGAAAACAAAATTTAGGGTAACCTCTATCATCCAAATATTTTATCTTTTTGAGATGTTTCTCCTATAATAATATATAATTATATAGTAATGGATCTATTGGTTAGGATTTGTAGTGATTAGATGTTCATTGGTTTTGATAAAGGATAAGAAGTAAGAGATGGATCAATGGAATCATTTAACATCCTTTGTGAAAAAATAATATACATTGGTGGATTATCTTCCAATATAATAATATAAAACTCTTTGGATTGAAACATGAAAATTTTATCTTGTTATTTAATGTGGAAATTGATTGTGATTGAAATTTTGAAATTGATTGTGAATGAAATTTGGAATGATTCTAATTGATGTGAAATAATATTTGTTTTTAAATGTTGGATAAATACTATTTTGAAGACTCCTATTTACATTTATTATAATCAAATGTATGTTTTAATTAGTATCTATGCATATTTCTTTTAATGTGAGTTCATTTTTATATTGGTTAGATAATTGTTGTAACTACCACCTTCAATTGATGATAATATTTAGACATATCATTGTCGGATGTACCTCCATCATATATTGTCACTAAGTGATTTATTAGTGATATGATGACTCACCACTCAACAATATATAGATATATAATCTAGAAATTCCATTTTTTGTGTGAAAGAATGCACAAATGGGATGTTATACATAATTGAAAAATTATATAATTTATTTGATTAAAAATTTCAAATGGAACCTACAATGTTTATCACAACTATTTTTCTTGTAATGTCTATGATTTTTTATGTAAATATTTTTAAACTGATATAGGATTATTTGGTGACTATGCTTTGAGAAATTTCGTCATTCCAAGGTCTACGGTTCCCAAAATAATAGTTTGCAGTATTTTTATGTTTATTAAAAAAATGTGTGTGTTCTCAGGTTTATTAACATTTAAATGAGTGATCAGATTTTAAATCTAATGGCACTATTTTTATTAGTGTAGCACGAATTTCTTAGGCTTGATCTAACATCAACCAACATTGGTGCTTTTAGAAATTCTTTTTCAGACCATTTAATTTATAATGAAAATTAAAATAAATATATTTTATTTTATTTTTACCTTAGTGCTTCATGACTGCAATGTAATGTTGTGATGTAGTGATAAAAGATGTTATTTCCTCTCATAAATGAAACAGTGTGGAAAAGTTGTTTTGAAGTGAAACTATTATACTAAAAATCATTAAAGTTATTCATTCATTAATAAAAAGTAGGGTCTAGAGGTAGAATTTATAACACTAGAAATTTTCTGGGGAACCTGAGGAAGCGCTCTCACTAGTGATGAAGAACATCAAAGATGAAAAATGATGGATATCGGACATTCATGGATTGATTACTATAAAAAATGGTTTCTCTCCTATTACCGATCACCATTCTAGGTAAGGGGTTTATTATTTTCATAATTTATTTCCCCATTCTAATTTTTGACGACAAACGTTGACCAACACATTTTATGTTGATTTTTTTCGATCATGCATGTTGGATGTGTATTCATTACTATGGGACTGCATGGAGATTAATATGTGTGATTAATTTTTCACTCTCTTTTTCAAATGAGATTCATGTTGAATGAAATTAACAAGACCTATCTTCATTATTTAGGCATTCTTTGTGATTATCCTATCCCCGTTTGGCATTTTCCATCGACGGAATCCCCTGGTTGTGGCATGACTTTCTAGGAGGTTATGAACATTGTCGGACCCTTGTAAAGATGGAGAGAAGAAATTAATACCAAGGCAGAAAAGAATTTGAATCATTGATCATGTTGTTGTACCAGTTTCAATAATATGGAGCACCAAAGAGAGATCATTGACCCGAGGAAGGAGGGCTACTAGCAGCGCTTAACGGTGTAGATGCCTGGAAATTGACAATCCTTAGATTGAAGGCTCACAGTGGAAGATCCTAATGTTCAATGGATGTAGGTGATAGACAAGGCCACTGTCTTGATGGTCGATGAAAAGTTAGAACAAACTTGACATGAATCTGTGTCACATGGTGTAGGACCACAGTGAGACCTTGCCGAAACCATCGTATGGTGGTTCATGAGGCGGTTGGACATTTTTAATGTGGCAGCCAACCATATTGAATGTGGAAGTCTACCACATTGACCAGGCTGAGCTGGAGTCGGTGGGATGAGCCATTAGTGGGCAGGGCTAAGCCCACTTGGGGTGAGGTTGATCCTCACTAGGGTAGGCCAGACCCTACGGGCTAGGTGGACCCAGCAAGACTGTTCGGACCCAGCGGGTTGGACAAGACCCTAGCCCAACCGTCTGATTTTTACTTAAGCTACCATAGATCCTAAATCATGTGTCTATTTTATGAGACTTATACGATGTGGGGATTCTCAATATGATGTGGTCTTTTTGATATACTCTATGTGATTTTCCTTGGAAGTAGGAATGTGGAATATTTTCTCATGGAGTAGGTGCTCCTGGAACATGCAAGCTGAGGATGGAATCATTTAAGTGGATTATCCTAGAAGTTATGTGGTTTCTTAAACATCATGTATTACCATGACTATGTGCCTTATTTAGAAATTGTTCCTTAAGAAGACTAGGTTGGTACTCCCTTATCCCACAATATTGTTGGTCATCTATCTTCAATGGAACTCTATGTGTTACCCACACTCTATGTTTTTTCAACACACTCTCTGTGATCTACACATTGTGTGTTTCCAAAACCTCATGTGTTACAACTTTAGGGTACTTTGGATTCATAGGACAATTCTATTTATTTACCATAGAACTATAATTTGTGTGAGTGTACTCTAATGACCCTCTTGATTACACTTCGTAGAGGATACACTTCATGCGCGTCATTAGTAATCTATAAGGTGTATTTATTAGTGATCTTAATTTTGGTATAATTTACATGATTCCTTATGATTTTATTTCTATAATTCCATTGTGGTTTTTGGAACATATTTATTATTTTTTCACTCACCCCTACACAGGATTAATCCCCATGTGTTGTGCATTGTGAATATGGTCAGAAGCTTTGATAGTTTCCTTGGTGGGCCCGAGACAAGGGTTATTCAGGGAGAACCGACAGATGTGGCATGCTTCAGTGACATTCACAATTCTTATTATACATACAATTGAGGTAAGGTTTTCTATATACGATATCCATAAGATTGTACTTTTACATTTATGTTGGCCATTTATTCTGACCCATTTTTCTTTCAGTCTTGAACCTTACATAGAGTGGGTTTTCTTAGTTGTTTGCAACCATGTTTACATAGTGCATTTATTTTCTTATTTTACTTGGATATGGGTGCATATGTACAAGGTTTAGGGGAAATTCCTCCCACTTTTCAGATATTTCTACTTGATGCTAATCATCATCCCCAATAATATGAGTGGTGGGATTCTGGTAGTCACAAAATGGGCCCCGGGGGATGTGTCAAGATAGAGTAGTATCACTGCACAATTATTTTTACTCTTATTTTGGGTAAACAATGTTTTGTTTTTGGAGTTGGGATTTTAGGCCCGGGAACCTAGTGTTGGTGTGGGGAAAAAATTATCCATAAAATTGGACCTTGAATTTTTCTTTCTGACTCTGTACATGAAAACACTTGTTGCATAAGAAATAAATGGTACGTGCATCATATAAGAATTGAGTGTGTTATCATGCCCATTTTTATTGAGATTAATCTCACCATGTATAATCTATTTACAAGGGTATATCATCTTATGTTTCAAGATGAATCTACATAAGAAGAAAGCGAAGTTTCAGGGGCATGACTATGAGGATGGTCCTTTTAGGGATGAGGCATTGGTACAGGGACCGTTGCTAGAGATAGCACCTCCCAGTGGTGTATTTGTCATACCACCACCCAGAGAGAAATAGTTCCTACTAGGGTTACAGGTAGAGGATTAATGCATGAATAGAGCATTTCCTAATTTCCAGGGACAGTGATCACCTAGGTTTTGTGGTGTGATGAATCCTATGAAATGTGAGGATTGGTTGGAGTTGGTAATGTGAGTCTTCCTCTTAGTGAGGATGCCTCCTTACTAGATAATAGTCCTAGCCCTGAACCTTCTGTAGGGATTAGTAAGAAAATGGTGCAGGTCCATAAATCAGAAGCATTAGGAGGTGTCATGCGACACTATCCTCGATAGACATCTAGAACCTCTTTAAGGATGATTTTTTTATAGAAGTGTTATGCTTTCTTCATATACAAAAAATAAAAGGCCTTCATCTAGAAAACTGTTCTGTAGCAGAGTACTCATCATAATTCATTGATATTTTTCACTGCACTAGTAACATGGTGTGAGACCCATTCTTTAGGGCCCGTACATTAATGAAGGGGCTAAGCTGAGAGATCTAGGTGTCAATGATATCCCTTAGCATTCATTAACAAGATAGAATGCATGAGTATGATCTACTAGTAGAGTGATTTTTAACAGAGCAGGCACTGATAGTGGGTGCTACCATAGGGAGAATGGTAGAAGAGTATTTAGTAGTAGGTAACTGAAAAATGACATAAGGACCCATGTGGTTCATACAGTCCATGGGATTACCCTAGGTCACGGGGTCGTATGGGTGATCATCCCAGTGTAGATCACGTTAGTTGATGGGCATACTCTATTACATATTCAACGGTTAGGGGAATCAGTCTATAGATTTTCCAACCAGTCATATGACTGACTATAAGATGGTTGATGGAACTTCAAGGTAGCCGTGGATTTAGGAACTAGTTGTTCTCAAGGTGGTGGACATGTATGAAGAGTAATACATGAGGCATGAGGAGGATAGTGGTTTGACACACGGCCACCACCACCCCCATATGGTCCACGCTGACCTTAATGAGAAAGTGTTTGGGGGAGAGACCTACTCCATGAGAAGGATGATTTTGATCAGAAGATTCACCTACTTATTAAAGGTAAAATCTATGTTATTTACACCCATATCTTCAGTATAGATTGACACTAGTAAATTTCATTCTTTTCTCTCCATGACCATTATTTCAGACACGGAGATTCTAGTGGAACCATTGACTTGATCAATACACATAGAAAATATAATGGGAGGAGATTCGATAATCACACATTGGTTCTAATTGTGTTTCTGTAATCTTGGGGGTGAGACTTTTTGTTGGGATCTTTTGGTATTGGTGTTTAGTCCTTACGACATCATTCTGGGAATGGACCGGTTATCCATAATTCATGTATAGATTAATTGTTATGGGTGCACAGTGCAGTTTTTCCACAAATATGGGACCAAGTTTTTCTTTAATCTATGAATGGTAGTCAAAATCAGTGCTATATAGACTCTCATTAAGGTGGTGAAGTCGAACACACATTAGTAAAAATATATTTTTCCTTAGTTTAGTGGATGAGATGAGTCCTTAGATTCTTGAAGTGTTGGATGAGTAGGAGGACATATTTCTGGAAGATGTTCCAGAAAAACCTCCTCATAGGGAGGTAGACATCCGCATTGATATATACCCTAATATGAAACTAATTTACACACCGACATATCATATGTCTCATGAAGATCTTTGTGAATTGAGGGTATATTTAGAGAACTCACAGAGGAAGGGATTTAGGAGACAAATTTTTCACCACGGGTAGCCATATTTTTTTACAGGAAGGCATATGGGTCAATTTGGTTATATGTATTCATATGACGCCTGGATCAAGTGTCCATGATGAATAAGTATACTATTCCGATGATTGGTGACCACTTCGATCAGCTGAAGGGGGAAATATGGTTCTCAAAGATAGACCTCATATAAGGCTATCATCCTCTTAGGGTGAAGGATGGTTAAATCCTAAATATGGATTTCATATTTTTCTTCGTCCACTAAAATTAACTAGTGATGAAATTTGGAATGAAGAACACCCCAATTGTGTTAATCGGACTCATGAATATGATCTTTCTTCCCTACACAGACCCATTAGTATTGGTCTTTATTTATTACAATGAGGTGTACTACGCATCTGAGGAGGGGGACACGACACACTTATGGATGGTCCTGGACTTACTCATAGATCTTGAACATTACGGGACGTTCTAGTCCTTGATACGTGAGGCCCACATTCTAGGACATGTCATTTATGAGGCAGTAGTTTCCATAGATCCATTGATGATAGAGGCGGTTCTTTCATGGGTTTCACCCAAGAATATTACTGAGGTGTAGAGTTCACTTTTTTTGGATGAGTAGTATCAAGGATTCATACACAACATTTACAGAGTTGAACCATCAATGAAATCATTTACATTAATGGGGAATCATTTAATATATGTGTAGATGGTTTGTGAGAGGTTTCAGTAGCTGGGAAAGTGTTAGATTAGTGCTCCCACCATAAGATTGCCAGAGGAGGGTGTCTAGTATGTGGAATTCATTATGAAATAGGGACCTTCTATGGTTGTGTACCGATATAATGGAAATAATTGATTGATTATAGTTCACGTAAATTGATACCACATGAGATAAACTATGTGACCCATGATCTAGAGTTAGTAGTGGTAGTCTTCTCATTAATGATGTGGAAACACTACCTTATGGGTGAGGGGTCTATCATCTACCAAGACCAAAAAATTCACATGTATATCATTTCCCAACAGAATATAAAGTTGAAATAGTATAATTTTCTATAGTTCCTATACTAATATGGATTCAAGATCATCAATAATCCTTGGAAGTTGAATGTGGTGGAAGATTCTCTCACCGGATGACTGAGTTCATAGATACTGAGTGAGGCCTCAGAGTAGTTAGACTCAATTCAAGTATCCTTCACGGATTAAGAAGGAGCATCGTATCTCTAGTCGATGGTGGTTACCCCTCCAACCTTACCACGTGTGTTGGAGGAATAGCTCAGAGTTGTCAGCTATGAGGAAACACATGCTCATATGTCTATTGGGAATGCCCTAGATGGATATGCAGAAGGTTGGGGGGACATTATTCTTTTAATAGGAAGCACAGTTGTACGGAAGATGTTATAATATAAGGTGTTGATGTAGATCCATACATCCCCTTCGGTTGTGTATCCAGGTGTGTAAATAATCTATAATGACTTACGATGTATTTTTTGTGGTTGGGGATGAAGAAGGAAGTTGTGGACTTTGTCAATAGATACCACACCTGTCCTCTAGTGAAGAACGAGAAACAAGATCTAGCGGGTCTAAATCAACCCCTTGAGATTCCAAAGTGGAAGTGGAATGGAATATCAATGGAATTCATGATGGGCCTACCATAGATGTCCATTAGAACACTAAAATATTTGTGATCATTGAATAACTCACCACGTCGACCTGCATCCTATAGATTCAAGAACAATGATCAGTAGAGAGCATGAGACACCTATACGTAAAAGAGATTGTTTGACTCCATGGAGTCCCATCATCGATAGTCTTAGATTATGATTCATGCTTTAAATTCGGGTTTTGGATGGGATTGCTGGAGGTTTTTGGGACTCAGATGCACTTGAGCATAAGTTTCCACCCATAGTCAAATAGACCGATATAACGGACCATTTCGGTCCAACAATACATGAAATATTCCCGCATCCTTGATTTTCACAGCAACTAGGAGGACCACCTACCCTGAGTAGATATATATTACAACAACATATACCACTCAACCATTTGTATGGAACTGTTTGAGGCCTTGTGTGGGAGACTCTTCAATTTTCCACTTTGTTGGGCTGACCTTGGAGAGTCAGCACTCATTGGCCTGAGGTTTGTATATGCCACTACAGAGAGGGTGATGGTTATCCAAGAGAGGATGAAGACTACATAGAGCCATTATAAGTCCTATTATTATTGGCCATGGAGAACCATGGATTTCGAGGAGGGAGACCTCGTGTTCTTTTGGGAATCTCATAGACATGGGATACAACGATTTGGAAGGTGTGAAAATTTATATCCATGGTTCATCAGACCTTTTCTGATACCCTGTAGAGTGAGTGAGGTTGCATACCACATGGCACTAACTCCATAGCTAGATTGGGTGCATGATTTCTTTCATGTATCCCATCTAAAGAGATACATAAATTTCATCGACTTGGTATAGTTGAATTTTGACGATTGAGTATCCATGGAAGAGTACCTGGTGGAGATCTAGGATAGACAAGAGAGGATCATTCATGGATAGTCGGTTCCATTGGAGAGTTTATAGTGGATGTCTGGGAATATCCATCAGATAATATGAGAGAAGGATCCTCATATTCAATCTTAGTATCCCTATTTTTTTATCCCTTGTTTTTGATTTCTGAATTTAAATCCCTAATGTGGAAATAATGTAATTTCCTTGATTTTTCATGTAATTTTTTTAAAAAATTATATTTTATTATTTGGGACCATGTGCTGAGAAGGTACATGATTTTGAGGCATGGTGTTCCTAGAATAAATGTATAAACAATTTTTGTGTTTATTAAAAATATCATGCATGATCGCTTTTATTAACTCTTAAATGTCTACTCAGATTGGAAATATAATAGCATCGTCGTGTTTAGAGTAGCCTGTTTTCCTTAGACCGGACCTAACATCGATCGTTGTTGGTTGACTAGGGGAATTATTTTTCAGTAATCTTAAAGAAGAATAAAAATAAACATAAATATTGAATTTTATTTTTCTTTTAGCACTTTTTAATGGCATAAGAATGTGACGACATAGTGAGAAAGAAACTAATTCCCTTCATAAATGAAACAACATAGAGAAATTGTTTCAATTTGAAAATCATAATGATGAAATGATTTCAGGTGTTTCCTTCATTAACCAGTAACATGGACAAATATTATAAATCATAACCATGTAAATTTTCTTAAGAATCCGATGAATCTCTCTTATCGGTAGTGAAAAATGACAACGCCGAAGAATGATGAATCGAGGAAGTTTGTGGATGGAATGCTATCAACGAAGATTTATCTCCTCCAACTGTTCCTCTTTCCAAGTAGGGGGTTATTTTTTCTTCATGATTTCCTTATCCATCCTTATTTTTAATGAAGAACGCTGACCAACCCAAAAACCGGTTGATCCACGGTTTGATCGTGAATGTGGGTAAGAAATGATAATTGTGAGATTGATGTGAGATTAATCTGTGTGATTATTATTTTTCTCTTCTTTTCTAATTTTATTAATGAATGATGAAACCAAGATGGTAGACGTTTGTCCATATATCATTATTTGAGATTCTCATATCTGAATTCTTAGTGTTCTTCCCAGACTGACCCCTATAGTCATTGTGTGATTCTCTGAGACGTTCAGAACAAGGTTGGAGCCTCGAAGGAGTGGAGATAAGAAGAGGATGAAAAGTAAGTGACTAATAAAAATAAGGGATCACTTAGATGGTCCCATTGGGGAAAATAGAGAACTGAAGTGAGACTAGGGACCCACAGAAAGAGGGCTTCCGGTGGTGTGGAAAAGCTACATCTGGCTCGATGGCCGGTTTTAGAGGATCCTGTGGATCAGTGGCCACAGGTGGAGAAAAAGGCTGAAATATTGATTGCATGAGGTGTGTTAGCCATGTTCTGGAATGAAGACCCATCATGTGGCAGATGGTCGTGGTCCGACGAGGTCATGGTGAGATCCCGTCATCCAACTAGACCGCAGTGAGACACCATAGATAACACACTAGGGTGGTTCACACATTGGTCATCCACATAATTCATCTAGGGTCAGGGCACCTACTGCCTTAGGGTGGAAAAACTATCCCACTCGAGTAGGATGGGTTGCAGCCAGGGTACATGAATATAGCAGACCAAGAAAAGTGGGCCAGGTCGGACATGGATCATTGGGACAGGTGGTACCCGAGTCGGGTTGGGTCAGGTTTTTCCAATTCGAATGGACTGGACTGGGACCCCCAATGTCTCCTATTTACATGAATATCCCTAACTGTCAAACCGTCTATCTATTTGACTAGCTTTTTAAGGAGTTGAGACCCTCATAACAGTGAAGATCTTTTGAGATACTCATAGTGAGTCATTGTGGAAGTTGGCATATGAACTACTGGATCAATGAGTATATTCTCCCGAAACCAGTGTGAAAAAGATGGAATGTCGAAGCTGGATATAACCTAGAAGCTATTTGGATACATATAATACATGTTTTACCTAGACTCTATGTATTTTATAGACATTGTTTCTTACCAAGAATGAATCGGTACTCCCCTGTCTCACTAGGGTGCAGGTATACTAGACTTTGATGACACTTTGTGTGTTACCTAAACTCTATGTATTACCAAAACATTTTGGGATATCTACACTCTGTATGTTACCTACAATCTATGTGTTACTGATAATCCATCTGATTTTAATATAGGTTACTATGGAATTTTATGACAATCTTGTTTATATACCATCGACCTATACATGGTGTGAGATGACTCTAGTGACTCCCTTGATTATAATTCATAGAGGATATACTTTGTGTACCTATTTGGTAGTATAATTGTTGTATTTTTTAGTGTTCAACATTTTCATATACTTAATGAGATTCCTTATTGTTTAATTTGATCCATTCCGTTGTTGTTTTGGGTCCCAAAATAGTATTGTTTAACTCAGCCTTGCACGGGCTTCACTAGCACGAGTCATGTCTTGCGAAAATGATCAGATTCTTTGATAGAGTCCTTAGTGGGATGAAGATAGAGGTGTTTTAGGGTGACCCAATGGAAATGTTATGCTTAAGTGATATTCTGACAATATACTATACCTACCCATTAGGTATGGTTTTCTAAATATGAGAACCCGGATCCATTACTTTTATATGTCAGTAGTTCTTGTATTCTGTCCCATTATTCAGTCTTTCTCATACCTTACATTGTGTTGGTTTTCATATTGATTATCATCCATGCATACTTAGTGTTTTCAGTATTTGTTTTTTCTTGGAGATGTGTTATTTCATATAGGTACTAGGAAAAATTCCTCCAACATATGGGATATTCTTACTCCTCACTAGTCGCTACCACCAATCCTCTAGGAGGAAGAACTGGGGTTGTCATGACATGGGCCCCATGTGACCGGTAGTGAAAAACCCATTTTCTACATGTTTTATATAAAACTATGTTTCATGTTTTAGCCATGTATCATGTGTTGGAATGTCTTTAAGGATAACCTACTAGGTGATATACTGTCCCTAGGATTAAGAATTTTTTTTGGAATTTTAAGAATTCATTAATTGAGATACATGGATGATACATTTTATGAACATCTTTAGTAGTGATCTATGATTTCATGGATTGGATTCTAAATATTGAACTAGGGAGTGTCTCTAATTCTATATGGGGTAGTTCAACATTGGTTCCATTATATTTCTATTTGGAGTCTTATTCCTCCGCAATTATTTATTTGTCTTTGGTAAAATGATATTATTCTAGTATTTGGAATTAATTGTTGTATGAGTTAGTTTATTCGTCCATAATTTAGATTATTTTATCAATTAGTGTCCAGCAATATCAGATTGTTTTGTCTTCTAAAAAAATCATCCCTCAAATATTTACTATGCCCTTAAAATTTATATCCAACATTTATTTTCCTCGGGATATCAGCTAAGGATAGTACAATTTTCCCTTATCGCATGAAAATGATTTTGAGCATCATGTTACAAATTCTTTAAATTTTATTTATTCCTGAAATTACATTTGTTTGAAGGATATTTGGCAATGAAAAAATTAATTATATATCAACAAATTCATAGCTTTAATATTATATACTAAAATTGATGTTTACATGGTGTGTTTGTATAAATTCCTTATAATATACATCTTTGAGTATTGTAATATAATCATCATTGGTTTGATGAATGAGTTTTTCATACCATTCACCAATATATATATATAAACAACTCCTACAACATTGTTCATATGTTGTTCAAATTACCTATTACACTTGTTGAAATGGTTTATTTTTTAAATGAATGGGGAACATATTGTTAAACATGGTAATGATAATTGTTTATAATTATTAAAATTAATTCAATAATTCATTTATGATGGATATATAAGATAAATGGTATATTTTTTCAACTTATAGGAAAAAGATATAGTAATATTATAGAAAATAATAATAGGAATAATATAAAGATAATGTTGTTGGACTTGAGAAATAGGTTAATCAACAACATGAATATAGTATTGTGATATAGATTGAATCCATAATCAAAGTAAATAAATTATGTTCTGAGGTAGGTAGATCATTTAGTTTTGTAATAAAAATAGAATCCAAATACTTTTCGATAGGATTCTATAAATCAGAAATTATTGGTGTGGATAAACAGAATAAATATAATTCTCTATTTTCTTGGTACATTGGGATAGATTCTAATTATGTTGGTGTCTAATATTCTGGATGATCATGCATCATAATGGTAGCATATATTTATCCATGATAAAACCATCCATGGTCATAAAATGGAGTATTTTGTGGAATTTTTTCAATTTATAATTATTCACACCTAAAATCAAATTTGATAAAAAAAATATTTCTTATTCCAGATATTTGAAAATTTGTATTCGATAGAGAATGTACCTATGTTTATGAACGTAGTTCAATTGACCCCATATGTATATACTACTGAATTCCAAAAAGAATTTATCATTCATTTATTATTAGGACAACATATTCAACCAATGAATGATATTCACTATATTATAGATGATAATGAAATGGCGAATAGAAAATTTTTGACAAAATGGATCTTTTTTGGAATCCTATGGGATGTAGTATTTTTATTATCAATTGGAAAACAGTAAAATCTATTATGAAAAAAATATATAGACAAATGTTTACTCTAATGTAAGATTCACACATCATACACAGACTAAAAAATCAATTTTATTTCTATATAATATTTTAAAATATAGGCCTTTTACAATGGATCATTAACGAACAAGAAGAGAGAATTTAATAAATCACTAAGGAAGGAAAGTCCATATAAAAAAGTTTTATCCTAAAAATTTGTGATCATATGATATAATAGTATTGATTCAACTTCATATTTCGAATTATCTAATTAAATAATATTGTTATATTGGTTCTCACTCACAAACATAGTTGAACCAAAATCTTTCTATTAGTGCATCAATAATTCAATTGAAAGCATTCAGGATAAGAAAGGGATATCATGTGAAATCAGAGAAACTATTATATGGAGATGATCAAGTTATTTTTTTAGAGAAACTAGAACCCTCTATGTTTTCTGGGACAATTGTTATGCTCCCCACTCTTACGGATGTATTGTTTCGTAGTAGTGAAGAAAATTCTTTTTTTTATTTTTTCATTGGTTAGAAAATTGAGACTACATGTTGATGTTATTATTCATATCCTGAGTATCAATATAAACCATTGAGAAATAGTGTGTATAGTATTAAAATAAACTACATGTTGATGTTATTACTCATATCCTCTACCATAAATACACGACACATTTGTTAAATTAAAGGGATCCAGGTGTTTCTATAAATGTTGACTATAATTAGGACATCTTCATCGAATATTCAGAAGAGAATATACTCCAAAGCCAATATTTTATAGTAGATATGACCATTATGAATATGTTTTTAATCATGTTGGTATGATAATAATTTCCACAATATTCTTGTATTTGATTAACTACTCATTTATCTGGTAACATTAATCTATTTTTGTGGTATTTTTTGAATATATTCTTGTATAATCTAGAAATAGGAATGACCTCGAGGAATAATAAGAAATTTTAATATTTACATTTATGAAAAAATTATTATAGGTTATATTTCCTTAATGTGGAGTCAATAATAAAGATGTTTTTTCTCATGGGAATTCTAATTCTCGAAAATCAATGTTTGTTTACCCTGTGAAGATAGAAGCAATAGTCTCTTGGAAAACACCAAAAAAAGTTTTATTATTTCGAATTTTCAGGGACTAAAATATATTTTCACCACATTTTTCTAGATTTATCATGAATCGATTTTCCAAAAAATACATTGGCATGGAATGGTGTTGAATGTATATAGGTCAATGAATATTAAAAGTGATTTATAAAACATCAAGCTTGACTCAACACAGGTCCCTTCCTAATCATTCCATAACTAGGTAACAAGTGTTGGTTTAGTTTTACATGATGGGATCCAGTCTTCAATATCTTATCATTATGGGAGAACATTTTGTAAGATGTAGTTCAATTCAGATATGATGGAATGAGTGGAATTATCTAATTTATGTATAGAAAGTATCTTTAGTTTTCTATGCCGTATAAAATAGGAGACACAGTAAATTAGTATAAAATTTAATGAATTTTACTAAAAATAGGAAAATTATATTCATATTTTCTGATCATTAACTGAAATTGAGTCATGTAAGATGGATGGTGTACCTCCAAATTTTTTTATTATGACTTGGATTTCATAACCTGTAAAGGTAATTATATCGAAGATGTGTTGAATGAAAAATTATACAACATTGTGTTACAAGAAGCTCATGAAAATTTTCAATTGATGAGAATGAAAACTAACAATCATATTGATTATTTTTTATTGCTTTTGAATTCAGTTTTCTTCTAGGAAGTATTTTTTCATACATGAAATGTTTGTAAAAGAAGCACTGATTGAATATCATCATTATACCATGATTATGTCATACATAAATGGTGGAGATATATTCGATGAATGGATTGAAGATGAAACTTATTTTTATTCTTTCAGAAATAAATTTTAGCTACTTTATCTTTTTAGGAATATCCCTTTCCCAGATACCAAAATATGAAATGTTTTATTCATCCAACTGTTTGGAAAATAATTAATTAAATAAAAGAAAATTTCTTTTGGGAATATAGGAAAAAAAATCCGGAATAATATTCAAAGACGTTTCCAAAAAGTCAATATGAAAATTATGATCATGAAAGAGTATCAAGAATACTACATTATACTTATATATGTATATGGATGTGTGTAAACATTGTAGTGTATTATTTCATATTCTAACTAAGATCTCTATATATACATAATTCTATATGGGTTGTACTAGACCTACTAACTAAGTCTAAAATAATTATCCTTATAAGTGAATACTAAATTGTATAGGTGTTGAATTAATTTTATATTATATAAGTTATTATATTACATGGAGTACATATATTGATTAAATCTGATTGATCACCCTTTTTATGCCTCAATTTTGGAAATCATTGTAGTGATATCTTTGATGTAAAATTAGTATGAGAACAATATATCATCCATAGACATATGTATAATTGGAATAAACTATTAATAGATTATAAAAGAAACTTATATTATGTTTCACTGTCTTTCGTGTCTCATGATAGGGTGATATACCTTTGTTCAAATTCACTTATAATAATAGTTTACATGTGATAATAAATATGCAACTATTTGCGGATTTTTACCATCACAATATTTGTTCTCCTAGATTATTTTTGAAAACACATGAGACATCATTGATTGGAAAATGTTATTTCCACAAGATGATAGAAAAATTCACAATAATTCTTAGGTGTTTTTCTATATCTGAAAGTAGGCTGAATTGTTTTGTAGACAATCATCATCATCGATTATCATATGATGTCAGTTACCATGTTTTCTCAATTTTTCCACAAGAACATGGTCATAGAAGATTGTGTAAATGAGGGAAGTCAGAAAAATGGTATATTGTATTTTTCAAGGTTATATAATGTATTGGAACTATTAAATAATTATTTACATCACCCCATGATTTAGTGATGTTCATAACATCTTTCATGATTCTAAATCGAAGAAGTTTCATACTAATCAAAGACATGTGACTAGTTGATATTCTTTTACTCTTATGCAAGATTAAAAATTATCCATGAAATTGTATATGTTCTGTAAAAATAATAAAATACCATTTGAGGGTGATATAAATCCGTAGCGCATGTACTATGGTATTATTGTCCAGTTGAAGTGTAAAAATGGGAGTGGGAAACTTTTATATTGAAAAAATAGACTAATTTAATCTTCCATCGTGTGTATAGAAAGACTAATGTTTGGTTGAATGTAGAACCCCACCCCATTTTGATTAATGCATTAATTTAAAATTTTATTTGGGTTTAGAATTTATTCATATGTATATTTATTTGATAATGTGTTTAAGAAAAAAAGTCTTATTGTTGTAAAAATATATCATTGTAATTTTAGTTTTAATCTATGGATTTGCAATGTAAATGTTTTGGGTTATAATCTTTCTAGATATTAAAATATGGAATATTTTTACATTTTAGGGTGTACAACAATTTATGATATAAAATTATTATAAAACACATCATAGTATTTTCCAAAAAAATAATATTTATGTGTATTTCAGTGTAATTGATCTAAAATAGATTTATGATGTAAATTATCAATTAATACAATTAATTTATTGGACCTAGATAATATTACCTCATCTAATGAGTTGTAGTCCTCACATGGGTTGTCCTTGTTTCTCTATATTTATGAGGAAAACATGGTGATTTTATATGATCTTCATGTTCCAAAATATGTGGAAAAATATCTATTGAGCATTTGTTCCTATAAAAAATTGTTATGGAATCCTTCATTATACTCTTCATTGATATACTTGAGTTTCAACTACTAAATTACATGAATGGTTTGTAGAACTAGATATATTTTTTTTATTTGTAGTGATGAGATCATCATGGGTTTTGTTTGAGTAATGAAAGTAAGAGTTTGATCCCAGTAATTTATTAATATGAATGGTTCAAATATAATTGAGGTATAGGGATTCTCAACCACTGAACTATTTTTTAATTTTTTTCTCAAGGATTGATAAATTTTTCTTCTGGATTTGGGTAAATAATCATTGTTAAATATATTTATAAATCTCATGTTAGATGTGATTTTAAAGGTGTAGTTTTGAAAGGTGGAAATAAGATTCTTTCTTAGATTCTTATGGAGATGTATTATTTTCAAATAAATGTAATTATGAAAATATTATTACAAGTGTAATGAATTGAGTTCAGGTTAATGTGGGTTTGTAATGGTTAGAAGAATCACCATCATTTTCCAATAAACATGGGAAAAATCAGGGTTGGATATACCACCATCAAATTGGGTCACCAAGTGGTGGATCAGTGGCAGGATGCATCACGACTTGTGAGTATAGGGAGATCAATAGTTTACAAGATTGTTTGTGTGTTGTTTTGAACATGGGGACTTATTACACATATAATTTTGATTTAGTTTCCTTGTCTAGGTATTTTCCAATGGACCTAAAATATCTTGTATTGTAAATTTATATTCTTCTATAAAATTTCATATAAAGTGTTATAAATTGTCCATATCATTGTTGTGTGTGTTTGGATGTCTTTGGTAAAAACCAAAAGAGGGATATACTCACCCCTATATGGGTATTTTATGTATTTATAGATGAAATATTCTAGTATATAGATAATGTCCCAGTTTTTAACATCCCTAGTGGATATACTTGATTTCACGGATTGGTTAGGAAAGATCAATCTGTAGTGTGTTTGTATTTTTCTATTGGATGGTGCAACTCTGATGCCATTTTAATTCTTTTAGGAGTCTTTTCTTTGGGACTATCTTTCTTTTTAGACTCTAATTTGACATTGTTATTGTATTGTGATTTATTTGAATTATGTGATAGTTTATTAAATCATCATTTAGAAAATATGACATTTTATTTTTCTTATTTATCACATTATTATATTTTTAGCAAAAAAAAATTTAAACATTTTACTAATACCTTGGAATTTATTTCCAACATTTTCTTTCCTAGGTGAATCACCTATGGTCTATAAATAATATCCTCTTAAAAATACAATGACATATTGTATATTGTTACATTTTCTAAAGAAACAGTTTTTTTATGTCTTATAAATATAGATTGTATTTTCGTAACTCAATAGGTAGGATAAAAAATAGTATCAATGTCTATTACATCTTCAAATCCTTCAGATTCCATACGGTGTTGTATATTTATTTTTTTGTTTATTTTTATATTTATTTAATTGTTTTTATTATTATGAAGAATGCCTTTTTAATGAAATTTTATTTGGTAAATAATTTTCTATGTATGAAAGATGACAACGGTAGTGAATTGAATTCACATTGTGAGATCACATCTAAAAACCCTTCTGGATTTGGAGAACATGGTTCAATATAACCTCCTATTGTTGTTTCATGATTGAAATGTGGTCCAATAAACCATGAGGCTATTTCACCCACACAACCTTGTAATATTAGGGGAATATTATTATTGGGTCATTCTATCGATTTTGAATTATTATTAACATGTGGGGTTTAAAATGAAAAATGTTTTGTTTTATAAAAATAAACAATGGGGATATATTGAAAATTAAAAATGATTTTAGGTGGAATTATTGTTCAATGAAAATAATTATTCACAAATTTAAATGAATTATTTGTTGATATTTTAAAAATAATTATTTAAAAGTTAAATTAATAAATGTAAAAAGTTAATAATTGATTTTTCTATAATTTTATAAATGTCAATTTAAGTTTTTTTTAAAAAAATTGAACTAGTTTGTAATTAAATTGAAACAAAAACATACTTTAATTCAAACAGAATTTTTTGATGTATTAATCATGTTGTATAGAGTATTTTTTTAGTAATAATAATTTTTGATTGAAATATTCTATATATCATTTTATTGTAAAAAAATTGATATTCTATTCATTTGGTATTTATAATGGGTTCTTTTGTTCTTAATATAATTTGAATGATTTTTAAATGATCCATTAATTATATTTACTATTTATCAATTGGAAAATTATTTTTTAGTTTATAACATTTATTTTAGTAGTAATAGTTCATTGATTTATTATAATTTATTTTTCTTATTGTTTACCAAAAATAATATATTTCATGATTCATTTTAATTATATTTTATATAGAACTGTTTTTGGTATATTTCATTATGTTCATGTATTAGGATGTCAACTACATATAACTCTTAGAGTTATAGAGACCGATACATTGGTTTATGGTTATTCATAAGATTTCATTAGTGGTATTCATGTAAATTTTTAATGTTAATTATTTTCCTGGGCTAAGGTTTAATTGGAAATTGGATGTTATTTACTAATATTCTCTTTTTTATACAACATTTCAATGGTACTTTTATTTTACTTGGTTTAATATGACTATAATGTTAATGGTAACATGGTGGTGAGATTGAATTCAAGGGGAAATACTAGTTTTGGTGGTGAACCTTGTTTTTTTAATATTTTTTGAGGTTAATTATCTTTTTTGGGATTTTAAATTATAGTCCTCACGTTGTGGGGATATGTTATTGTCAATCCCTTTCATATGATTCAAGAAATCCTCTGGTCATATAGGGTGACTGTGTCATTATGAGATCATTTTCCTTTAGGATTTTTTGTTTTATGATGGTTATAAATTTGACTTATCATGTTATAGATGATTCTCCTTATATACATAACTTCATGTTCATCTAAATTTATCTATTTGTTTATTATTTTTGAATACTCTTGAATTCATTTACAAATTTCCTTGACAATTGAATATGGGGAAAATGGGATGTTTTCTCAATAGTGTTTTTTAATTCATTTCCATAACAATATAGAATTTTTTGATGGTATAGTTACCCTCAGGATGTTCTATAGATATATTTTTCATTCAATTTTAAAGAATAATTTTTGTGGGGATATTATGTATAATTTATGTTTTTTATTATCCATATTAGTTATTGTGATTCTTATGGGGGGATCAGACTACGAATTGGTATTTAGAAATTACAATGGATTTTGTGATGTGTTTTAATCTAGTTATGTATTGATACTGTCTATATATCATAATTTTTGTTTTAGAAAAATTTATATTTTCATGGGAGACCATAATAGTATATTATTATTTGGATATTTTGTTAATTTATTTCACAGAAAACAGTTGACGATAATTTCTATGACAGTGTTTCAAATTATGAGTTACGTATTTAACTATTCATGGGTGATGACATGAGTTATGGGATAGATAAGAGTATTGTTGGTAAGGGTCATATGTTTTATTCAATGGTGTTAATGGTTTTCGATTGTTCTGGAGAACGAAATTGTATTGAAGAGGTTTGATATTGTCATTTAAAATGACCATATGGATCAAATGAGAATTTAATTGTTTTTGGAGTAATATGATGGGGGTTTTATCATAACACAGACCCAGAAGTTCTCTTTAATTTAATTAATTATTTAATTTAAATATTTTCAATGATTATGGGGAAAATTCATTTGAAATATTAAGATTCTACAATTTTAGAACATTAACATAGTCGGTTGATGGTTTCCAAAATTGAGAAACAACTCTGTAAATAAATATATGTTTAATCAATGAGAAAATTAATGCTATGATCATGGTTTTTATCACCAGGTTTTCTACCTATTTCAGTTTTCTGAAAACCCGTAGCAGGGGTGAATAGTTGCCACAATGTATGACCAATTTTGCATCCAAATTTTTTAGTTCCCAATGAATTGTATGTGTTATACTTAACTATTTTGAGTTCAATTTTATTTTAAATTCCATACCCCTCCCTCAATATCTCTACTCTTTTCAACCTTGCTCATAGTCATCCATAACTTGCACTACACTATTCCTCCACTAATTAAATTGCGGGTTCCTCTTCATGAAATATCATTTTGGATTCGATCCAAGTAAGACTCATTTATTTCCACCTTCTTCATCCTTCTATTTCTTATTAAATTTCTACTTTACCTTTTTTTCATTAACTGTGGACAAACCCTATGTAATGGAGTGTGGGATAATTTTCGTTCATATTGATTCCAAGGGTATCTACCTGTTATTATAAACTTATTCTAATTATTTCCATTATTGGAGGTGGCCATATCCTAGTTTAAGGTAATTTTCCCTATTTTGGAGTGATTAAATTATGAAACCATTATTTATTTCATATGTAATCATCCAATTAAAAAGAATATTTTAATGATAACGGTTTTGAAGAAATAATTTTGGGTAACATAGATTTTCACTTTCTTTTTAATTAATTTCAAATTTTTTATGTTGATTAAATGCTTTGTGAAATTATGAATTTTTAAATCATACATATATGATGATTAAAAAAATGATGGGGTGGACCCTTTGAGTAAAATATATTATTCCAAAAGTTATTTTTTTAGAATCAGTTATCCATTTGATAATAAAATTTTCAAAGTATTTACATTGATTACATGAAACTAATATAATTGTTTAAATTTATAAAATATGGTACTAATAAATATGCGATGATGGGAAACTCATTTATCTTCCTTTATGGTTATATAAATATTCATGGTTAAACTAATATTTATGTCTATATACCAATTCATATAATAGTACATGAATTGTTACATCGAGAGAAGAATATATATATATATATATATAAGTTTGTGTGTGTGTCTACAAGTGCATTTGATTTATTTTATCAATAGATGGGTGGTTCATAAAATTTCTTTCAAATTAAACTGAACATTCAAATAAGTGTTAATTTGCATTTCTAAAATGATATATAATTCCCTAGTTGGCATGGAATAACTTTATTATCATGATCTATAAAATATTTCATAAATATTAAATGCTATTAATCAGACGATTTTATTATATAAACATATAAATTATGGTAATTCAAATTTTTTACGGTGAAATTGGTAAGAAAATTGTTTGATGATGCATGATTCATTTTGAAGAATGAAATGGTTTGGTGTAGGCCATCGAGAGGGAATTTTAAGATGATATGAATTATATTTTAAATAGATAATTAATCTTGGTATATGGGTTTCAATAAGAGAATAATGGATTAAAAATCATATTTTAAGTAATCACATTACTTTCTTAACAAACCTGTTGTAATGGTTGAGGTGTTACGTATAGTTGGCACTACCATTCTAAGAATGGAAAAGTACTCCTTAGAAGATATTTTTATGTGTTTTTATTGATGGTCATTTATACACCACATGGAAAATATAATTTTATCTCTACAATTTACTATATTTATTAGATATTCATCGATTTGATCATGAGACAATAAAAGGATATAAGATTCCAACTAACTTTATACGACCTTAGTATTTCAAACGCGATCCTTATTTATGGAATAATTATTTTATTCTAAATTATTTACTTCTAATAATTTTTATGTTATGGAAATGAATATAATTTATAAATTTTCAATGTATAATATCTTATTTATTTAATATATAAATTTTTTCCAAAAATATATAAGAAATGAGATTTTAAAAAAAAAATTAGAAAATTGTTTCCATATAAGTACTCCATCTTATTCATCACATAATCAAGTTATTTGAACTAGAATAAACTTATTACATTCCCAAAAATAATTTCAATTTAGAGTTTTCAAGAATTAGGCAGACATTTATACAGAACAATCGACTTGAATAGAATTTGAATTCTTCTAAAACAATGTCCATTTCAAACATAATAAAATTTATTAAATAATACATGATCTATTTTCCGGAATTTTATTCAAAAAATTCAGATTATCTTTTTCTTTTCTCATACCAATAATTAATCCCTTTGTATTTGTTTAAAACATTTTATTAAGAAAAAATGTGAGTAAGGGAAATATAAATAAGGAAATAAA
The DNA here is from genome assembly GCA_963277665.1 of Viscum album. Classification (NCBI taxonomy): domain Eukaryota; kingdom Viridiplantae; phylum Streptophyta; class Magnoliopsida; order Santalales; family Viscaceae; genus Viscum; species Viscum album. The sequence continues at coordinate 628,992,095 of OY728138.1, read as the reverse complement.
AAAATTATTCCTTCAATAATTACTAACACTTGAATAAAAAAATTCTCTTTCTCAAAAGTAATGTATACAAACATTTTAAAATAATCTGGCTTCTCTAAAACATATAAAACATTAATAAATTATTTTAGTAACTTGGGAAACATTTTGTTACCATATATATATATATACATTAGATTTTAAACTTGATGTCTACCTTATGATCTGTAACCATCATGACCACCATAAATGTGACCCTCATAGCAACCTTATGATGTAACGATGTCATTTACACTTGGAATAATCATTACAATCAACACATAACATAAACAAAACCATTAATTCCAGGGATATCATTGAACCACCGATAAAAATAAAAAAAATCCATGAACCTGAATATAATCATAAATCAATAATAATTTATTTATTAAATCATTCTTTTTGAATTTTATAAAAATATAAATTTAAAAATGGATTTTAAATGTAAATTATTATACCTCGAGATTTTATTATTTAAAATGTAATAGAAAATATTTTATAATGGTTTAATGAGTTTATCAATGTATTAAATAACAATATTCCTATTTATTACACCTTATATGATATTTTTATTTCATCTATACTCCCATTTATTATGAATATTTTTCTATTTTCATTGTTCTGGTGCAGTTATTTCGTGGTTTCTATGGTTGTTTCATTATGTATTTTTTTATCATATTGATGAAAAACTACATAAGTTGAATGAAAAAGTCATAATATGCTATAATAACTTTATACAATACCATATATAATTTTTTTCTAATTTAAGGATGATTTTTGAGATAAAACATTAATGATAAGGGTTTTGTTTACATTGGGTAGGTTTTTACGACCATCAAAAAATTGTTTCAATTTTATATAATTTTATGTCTATAAATTACTTCCAAAAAATTAATAAAATAATAATATACATAGAAAAATAATTTTTGAGCATAATAAAATTTTTATGATGTTCCTTAAAAAATATAAAGGAAAATGAATCCTTGACATCCAAAAAAGTGTTGAATCGACAGTTCACAAATGATAAATTCATTTTCGAGAAGAAGAAGAGAAGAGAAGAGGTTTGATGATTTGTATTGTAAAGTAAATATATAAATAAACTATAAAAAATATACTAGAGTTATCATGTCACATGGATGAGGTGAGGTTAGGAGAGAACAATGAAATAAAATAAATTGAAATAAAATCAAGGGAAAATGAAATATAATTTTACCAATTGAATTTTCCTCCTTGAGAAGCTACACATGAATATAGGATTTTGTCTTTTGTTGATAATAATGTAATTTGGACATGTGGGAGAGGCTTGGTAATATTATTTTGTAGAATTCGAACAATCTAAATGAAATTTAATGTTTGAGGAGAAGTGGCAGTGAGGGGTTGTATTTATATTGTGGAGAGGGGTGTTTTATAAATATTTTATTCATTAGTTTGTTATTTTGGATCTACAAAGTTAATTTTTTGAGAATTATCATAAAATATATAAAAAATTATGCATGGTTTGATATTATATTGATTTAATTAGAAATGAATCATTTAATGTTTTATTATTCTTATAATGTATATATTTATTTATTTATTTAATTACCATATTTTAGTATTCACAAAAATTTATGTATTTTTTAAAAATCCAAAACATTTATCCAAACAATTTTTTGATGTGTATAATTAGAAATTTAACTCCATATAATTAAAATAATTTTATAGATATGATAAATTTATTTTTCAATTAAAATAATCATTTTCCTAAAACATACGTATTTTAATATTATAAGTGATTTTTTACAGTTTGAATAATTAAATAAGGTCTCATAAATATACATTATAACATATGAAAATTAATTATTAAATTAATAATATCTATTATGAAGTTGTTTTTTTATTTTAAATCATTACATAAAATATAAATTTATAAATAAAAATTATTGTTTCTAAAAAATAAAAAAAATTAATTTAACAATTATTAACATTTATTTACTTATTCCATGATATAAATATATCATATTTCCACATATAAGAAAAAAAAATTTCTACCCTCATCTATAGAGTTAATATTATATTATTATAGATTACTTTATTTGGTTAAATAAAATTTTTTTCATTATAATTGTATAATGAATTTAACTACTTAATTCAAGAATGAAAAGAAATAATATTATAATTATCTGGTGTGTTACATTCATTCTACCTCCTGGAAATTAGGTCCTCTAAATTTTTATATACCTTTTAAACATCAAGGACACATTTCCCTCATTTAATTTTAAGATTCACGCGTTTCTTCTTCCACCATGTCATTCATCTAAAAAACCCTATCCAAATGAATTACCATTTCTGTAATAAATTTTTTCCATTTTCATGAATTTTAAAATAACATTCCTCAATTTAATGGTTATCTTACAACTGAAAAATATCAATGCTGAGAATATGACATGCATCTGGAAATTATTTTCATAAAATTAAATCAGGAAAAACACTATATACCTAGGAAATGGTCAATAGAAAAGACACTAAGTAGGAAACAGATCCAATATTCTCTATGATTTTATAGGGTTAAATGAACCATGGACTTGTCTTATAATTCTTAACGAACAACGTCATAGTTTTTTCATAGAGATATTATGATAAATACATGATCCTCTACCTTTAATGAATCATACTACCTCTATTTATCTTTATAATGTTTCTTCTTACTCTGAACAGTCCTCATATATTGATTGATCATCATTACTTTTTCAATCGCTTCCTCTAATAATTCTTGTCCCATAAAATTATATTCTCTTACTTCATCCCAAAATGTCATAGTTTGACACCACTATACATAAAATTCCTCATACTGTGCCACATGTATACAAGAAAGCAACCAATTATTATAAGAATAAAATACACGGAAATTGGTTGATCCCAACATCCATGGTAAACTATTGAAGAAGCATGTAGCATGTATTCTGATATCTAAATTGTCCTCATGGTTTATCAATCGGATTAGGGATGAAAGGTTGTAAGAAAATTTTATTCTGATTCCAATGAAATTTTAAAGCCTTCCCAAAATATTGATGTTAACCTTGGATTTTAGTCTGAAATAATTGATAGAGGAACTTTAAATAACCTAAATATCACATTGAGGTACAATCCATAATGATTATCTAATGACATAGTATCTTGAGTAGAATGATTATGTGCATATTTAGTGTGCTGATAAGAAAAAGCCAAATAACATTTTTAATTATGAATTAATTGGTTGTCACATGATGAAATTGATGGATATATTTTCCTATTTCTAAATTGGAACAAGAAAGGGATAAATCCTGCCCTTTTGTAGTTTTTTTATTCATTAACATGTTGATAATCAAAACATTTAATGGTAATATTAGAAAAAACTCATTTACTTCTATACCACCAATAATAATCCCAATTGTGTTTGTATATATTGGAGATTCCATGATGAATAGAAAACATATAACTATAATATTGGAATAAAATATATTTATTTAGTTCGTATCATTAGGAACCAATAATCTCTTCACAAATCGCAAAAACAATTTTATCAATGATAAATTCCGGAAACATAAGATTTTTTTAAATATGACTTTCTCTGTGACTCATTGTCTTTATTCAATTCATTCACAATTTTATCTCATAGAGATAACTATACTAACACATGAAACAAAACATAACAATTTCATATAGGTAAAAAATTAAGGAAAAATTCATAAAATCTATAATTAAAGGGTTAATTTACAGATGTAACATGGTTAATGATGTGTGATTTATTCAACTCAATCCATCTACCAATGTATTTCCTATATGGTAATTAAATGTGTTATGAAAATATTGTATAAGTTTAAGCCATCTTATCTACCTCATTTTAATGTTTATCTGAGTGAATAAATACATGAAACATTTTCGGTTAGTATATATTTCACAATTGGATCCTTATAAAAGGGGTCTACAAATTTTTTAAGAAAATACCCCAATTTTTAATTCTAGATCAATTATTGGATAATTTAACTATTGTGGTTTTAATTTTCTTAGATCATATCATATTACCTGATCCTTATTCAATATAATAAATCCATGTATATTTAGTGATGCATCATTATATATGAAAAACTCTCTATTTAAAGAAGAGATATCCATAAATAGAGCATTCACCAATATTATTTTCAGTCCCATAAACAAAACATCACATTATTCTAACCAGATAAATTTATCCCTTTTCCATGTTATCATAGAGAAAATTTTAGATAACAATGGATATTTTTAACTAAATATCAGCAAAAGTCATCTAATCGTAGAATAATACAATTCCAAGTAACATTTTCAGGTATTGTACATTCATCATCCACCTTTTCTGGAAGGAATAAATATCTTTCCATCCTTATTTAAAGAGTTCCCAATAAAATATATTGGATGAAATGAAAAACCTATAATTCAAAATGTCCCTTATATAAAATTTTCTCGAAGGTTTTTTAAAATAATAGATATATTTTTTTCATGATCCTCATAAAAGTTTGAATAAACCAAAATATAATCAATCCAAATAAAATTAACATATCCAAATATTCCTGGATGATTCTATTTGTTGGATCCAAAAATATAGTAGTTTAATTAGTCTAACAAAAAGGAATAACAATAAACTCATAATTTCCATAACAATATTGGACTGCTATTTTTATTATTTCATCCTTCTTCACCTTCAGTTAACTGTACATAGATCATAAGTGAATCATTGAAAAATACATAGATCCCTTGATATGATCAATCATGTAATCAATATCAGGTAATAAATATTAATTCTTTACTATACATTTATTCAAATCACTATAGCTAATATAATTTCTCCAGGAACCATCAAAATTTTTAATGAAAAAACTAGAGATCCCCTGGTTCTGTACAAGGACAAATGAATTGTTTCTCAGGAAAATCATGCAAATTTTTTTAAATTATAAAAGTCCCACTCGAGCCATTCGATAATGTAATTTCCATCACATCAGGAACTTATTAAATAGTAAATTTTAATCCATGATCTAGTATAACACATGGAAACTCATCAAGAAAAAACACTGAGGTATTCATTTACCACTAGAACATATATAATCTAAACAATTCCCTTATTTTAAAAAATATATGAAAAATCACATTCATTTCCATCATTTAGGTGTTTCTTAGTATCCTGATAAGTTATTAATAGTATGTATTTATTCATGTAAACAATCTAAAACTCCCCCTAAAAAACTTTTTTATCTCTGTTATCAATATTATCATGATAAATAGAATCCCAATGCACACCCACAATCACAATAAACACTAATAATGGAAAAATAATATGGTTTCTAGGTGATTTATTTCCACAAAAAAGCAATATTAATATAATAATAATTCCTTCTTCAATAATGTTTTCCAAATGTGATTTTATTGTATATTTGGTGTCATTTAATGAGGTGAAATTTTAATTTTACTAGAGAATTTCTAAGAAATAAGGGAATCTATAGACCCCATATAAAGAAAAATTAAAATATGAGTAAAAAAACCATTTCCTAATACCACTTCATTGGATGTCCCAACATCTACTAGTGTTTTCAAAAGGATTTCACAAAACCTTTCTTCATATAGCCTGGTTGCTTCCCATCATTCAGATCCACTATTTGGTTGGTATGTGTATAATGTCCCATCTCCCCACAATTTAAAAAAAATTATATTTTTTTTCAGAATAAGATATACTATCATTTTATTTGATATATTGTTATATATGGACACACTTACCACAATGAAAACAATTCCTAGATCATTTAAGGCATTCCCAAGAGTTCTTTTTAATACACATTCCAAAAACTGGAAATAATATTTATTACCTTCATATTTATTTTATTTCATTTTACCCATTTAATTCCACCAATAAATTTTCATATTCTTGTTATCAATGTAAACTTGATATTTTATAAAAAAAATTTATAAAATTAAATCACATAAAAAAATTTCTCATAACATTTGAAATCATGGAAGGTTAATGCCATTCAATATCTTTGATTCAATTCAATGTAAAAACTATTGATTTTATTATCAAGATCCAAAATATTATTTAGAGTGTAACTTCCCAATCATGTTTAGTTTTCTCCAAAAATAGCCATATAATATTCACCATTCTTTTATTCAAGGGATTTATTTCCATTATAAACCTAACCACATTATGATTATATTTTTTAAGGTAATGATTTATAAATTAATCCCATTAATAGGAATTAATATCTTTAGTTACCCTAATTTACATGAACATTTACCTCCAATGATTGAATTCTCCTTCAAAATGATAAATACAAAGACTAGAAATATAATTATGTGAACACCACATGGAATAAAATGATTATTCAGGGGATTTAATCCCTGGTCACTGACAACTAAGTCAGAAGATCCACTGAAAGACAGATGGTGTTTCTTCAAAATTCATTCTACCATTATCATGTTCTTTTGGGGTATATCTGGTTGTTCACTTTAATTTATTACACCTCCATTTATGTCTTATGTATACTAAACCATTACTATAAAAAATTTCCCAATTTCAATTCCCACTACTCCAAGTTGTATATTTTGAATGATATCATCTTCTCAGTGCCTTCCTATATTATCTCTACAATTTCTTTTGTAGAATAAAATTCTGTGAAGATATATAACTTATTAAAAAACATGGAAATATTAAAATTATAATACATTTCATAAAATCATAGGGTTGAAATAATTTATTTTATTATATTAATACCATCCTAAACCCTAATGTAATATAAATTGTTCTATGAAAAATGCTTTTGCGACCTGACCGTATTCATTAAATAATCTAGTTAAATCAACCAAAATACATTTATTACATTACCAATGGTATTTTCGGGTTATATTTATAGATAATTTTTTAATAATTCATACATGACCATACATAAGAATAAAAATTGGATTTTTCTGAAATAATGACAATTTCTCTAAAAATAAAAAACTTTTTTGTAGAACATGATTTGTTTTTAGAAAAATTCTCTACAAAAATCATCTTGGCTTCTTCTTCTCTATTAACAATCCTAAAAACATTGATAAAAATTTCAAAAATGGGATATGAAAAAAATATCTATAATAGAAATAAATATCAGTTAATAAAAGAATTAGTCAATGTATACATATAGAAAGATGAATGATAAACTTCGAAAACGTAAAATTATTAGATACTTACTTTGTGAAAGCAGGAGGTTTCCAAAACAAATCATAGATAAACTTTTTATGTACCATTGTGAATCAGTTTCATACCATAATTACATAGTATTATGACCATCATTGAATCTTATGATATAAACCCTCACGGAATCCTTAAAATGTAACCCTCATAGATACCTTATCAAATAAAAATCACAATTACACTGGGAATAACAATAACGGACAACATCCAATGTAAACATAACCAATGTCTTTTTGGTCTAGAAAGGACCGAAACATCATCATAAAAAAATATCAAGAATTGGAACATAATTATAAAACATGAATAATTACATCATAAACAAATTCCTTTCGAAATTTTTACAAATATAAATTTAAAAGAGGATTTTTATAGATTAGTCCCATACCTAAGGTTTGATTTCCATAAAATGTGTTTAAACATCCTGTATATTATTTTCAATTGTGTTATATATTTATTAAATATTTATATTCGTATTTATAGTCCCTTATGATTCCATTTTTAAAACATTATTCGACCAATTTGTTAATAATATTTTTTTACTTTCATTATTTCATAGGAGATTATTTTAATGCATTCATGGTTGTTACATTTTGGATTTTCATGTCAAATAGATGAAATATTCTATAACTGTAGTGAAATGTTGTTAATTTCTTTCCATAATTTTATGTGATACCATATTTAATTTTTAATGATATGAATATTATTCATTAGATTAATCATTAATTATAAAGGTTTGTTTTTTGTCATGTCATTCCGACCACCACAATCATGTTTCATTTGATTTAATATTACTTCGATAAATTTGTTCCAAAATAATAAAAAATTTATAATATACATAATAAAATATGTTTCAATAATAATAATGTTTTTATGATCAGTCTTGGATATAGAAATGGAAATATTAAAATTCAACATCCATGAAGTCGTTGAATAGACATGTCATGGAAAATTCTTTCATTTTTTAGTAGGACATGTAGAGGAGAGGTTCGAAGATGGATATTCCATTTAAACAATAATGTAAAATTATATTTATGATTCCAGAGTTATCATGTCACTTCGACGAGGGTAGGTAATGAGAGAATAAGAAAAGAAAATAATTTGAAATGGAAATTAAATAAGATTTTACCTCCTGAATTCTCTTCAATGAGGACCACCATAAGAGTATGGGATTTGGTCATTTTTTGAGACAAATTTTTTTGGAGTGTGGTAGGGGCTTTTGAAGTGTATGGGGTAGAATATTGTCAATCATTAGGGATATAGAGGTGTGAGGAGAAGAGGTGCTTGGGTGGTATTTATAGTGAGGAGAGGGGTGTTTTTTTAATATTTTATTCATTATATTATTAATTTGGATCATGAAAATTAATTTTTTGAGAATTATAACTAGATATTTTAAAATAATTGAGGGTATATTTTAATTATGGTGATTAAATCATTAATGAATCAAGTAATAGTGGATATAACTTATATTGTATAGACACTATAAATTATTGTATTTTATTATTCTTCGATAAATCATGTATTTTACAAAATACAAAAAATTCATCCTAACAATATTTATCCGTAGAGAATTAAAAAATAAACTCCATCTTATGAATTTTTTTATATATGAGAAATTTATATTTTAATTGAAGTCATCATTTTTTAGAGAAATACAAATTTTAAAATTATAAGTGATTTCGTTACACTTTGAAAAAATAATTAAGGTCTAATAAAATTATCATATACTCATAATATGAAAAAATATTAATTTTTTCATCTATTTTATAAAGAAAAACATTCTTTTAAAACACTATACTAATAGTGAAATTGTAATTAAAATTTTTTCTCCTAAATACTAATACATAATTTATTATTTTCAAAAAAAAATTATTAAATTATTAAATTATATAAATATAGAATATTATAATTTATATGTTGTATAAATTTTATTTATGCCCACATAGGTGAGTATACTGTTTTATTTGAATATATTCCTTAATTTTGGTAAATAAAACACATTTCATTATATATTTATAATGAAATTTACACTATAATTTGAGAATGAAAAAAATATTTAAAATTTGTTGGGTTGTTAAATTTAAAATTTTGTATCATTTATTTTTTCAATGGAAAAAAAAGTTTTTAAATATATACTTCCAACATTGAAAATAAATTAAAAATATTATCTATAAATTAATGATGACCAATGATTTGTTTAGACAAAATTTGGAAACCAATTTCTAAATTATGAATCTCAAACTTGCATAAATTGGATCCTTTATTTAAATCTCATACACTGTGAACTATTATTTTGTGTGGCCTAATTTACTAATAGATTACACCTATAATATCATTTTCTTTTCATCTTACAGTTATTTTATTACCATTCTTGTACCAGTGTTTCTTATTTTGGAATTTTGGACTATAATCTCACAAGGTGGTTAGTTTATATTTTATTACATTTCAGATTCCATTATTTAATTGACCAGGTAGTTATTTTACTATATTACGTTATGGTTACTTGTGGTTCATTATATTTATTAAGGTAAAAAATGGGACTTAGAGAAACCATTATGGGTGGTTGATTAGAGGTGTGTGGGGGATTGTTTTCTTTAGTTTGATCAAACTATTTTACTTTTTAAATTTATTCATATTTCATACAATAAATTTTCATTTAGTTGATTATCCTCTAATATATATTGTATTAATTCCCATTTTCCACTATTAATTAAAATCTACTTATTGGTGTAAATCATTCAAACTGGATCTGCTTTGAATCTCTTCCACTAGCTTCCTTCCTACAATGATTAGGTGTGTGCCTCAGGGATATCATGGGATGGCACAATGTTTTGACAGTTGGATAAGATATGTTGGTTATAGATAGTTCATTTGGGGAATTGAATTATAAATCACTATGAAAAACTTGTGAGAAGTTATATTTATTGGATAATTGGGATTAGTGTGTGACCCAATGATCATGTGGATCATGGAACATTTGTGTTTATTCCTGTATTTATACATCAAATTGTTTGTTTGGATTTTATTTTAAGAAAATTTAGTTGATTAGATGGGTAGTATATTTTTCTTAATGAATTCGATATTCCTATTTCATCACCACTATTCAGTATGAGTGATTTATTTGAGTAATATATGAGATATAAAATTCAATGATAAATAGTGGTGTGGATGATACTTCTACTATTAAAGAACTATTAATATGTTTACATATATGTTCTTGGTGAATTTAATATAATTATATTTTACAAGTTTTTAGTTATGTTTGAGATAAATTGTTTTCATTTTTATTATTTTTAATGCCATTTATATTTAGGAAACTAGATTTGGGTAATGAATTGAGACATATACTATGCATGGAAGGGTTTCTTTTAGATTCATGCAGTGCACGAATGTTCACAAATTTTTCGGGAATAACATGAATGGTAAATTGGAATTGATATCATGGAAATTTACTCGAAGATGATGGGTGTGCAATATATTATCAACTGAATTTAAAAAGTCAATTCATTTGAACATGATTTCCTTAAATTAACTCACTTATATAATTAATTTATAAATGATAATAATATGTAGAATAATAATGGAGATTGTTTAATAGATTCCATAAGATGATAATGGATTATACTCAGTGATTAGAATAATTATTATGGTGGAGGGTTTCAAATGACTGTTATCCTTATAATTAGTGGGAATCTTGAACACATATAGAATTCATATAATTATAGATGATATGAATTTATATATATATAGATTTGGAAATGTATAAATTTATTTATGATATAATAAAACATAAAAAGGTGTGTTATAGATGTGGGTGAGTGGATAAAATCCTTAAAAATTCAATTTCATGGTTATTGTAATTTAAAGTCAAATATATGTGTAGTTTTAAGACTCCGCCATATGGCTACTATTGTTTCCTCAAATTTATACAATGGGTTTATTGTAGTTTTTAATCAACATTCAAGACAACATAATACTTCTGGATGGAATTCAAAATTATAGTGTCCCCCCAATACCATTTTTATAGAAAAACATAAATTATAAGAATTTTTTTTATAAAAGCACACCTACCTCATTTTCTCGTGAACTACATTCCATGGGGGTGGTTCCAATCTATTTTTCTCTCTCTCCAACTTCATAAATTCACTCCCAATGATCCATTTCTCTAAAAATCATCATCTCATATATTATATTGTATTAACAATATGATTTAAATGATAATATCACATATTTATTTCATTGATCAATTATTTGAAATAAACATCAGTAAAAACTATATAATGTATCATATTATTGAGGACTCTAAATTAAAAATAAATGGAGTTGAGGAATATAGAAATATATGAAGGTTTAACTCTTTAATTACATAGATGGGTTTCTATTATACAATATGAAATATTTTATATTTTTATGTGTGATATCATGTGAGTTAATGGGGATGTCTTTTATAGTCACCAATATTAGAACATTGACTTTTCAAAATTATTAAATTGATTAAGTAGGGTTATAAATAGTCTAAATGGGTATTATACTATTATTTAGGTGACTTTGGGATCAATCAACGTACTTCCCACCATGAGGCTTGGGTGTATGGTTTTAGTGTTGTTCCTTATATGGTCATCAAGTATTAGGATATATAAAGACTACTTAATGGTGGTGTTTCATATGCTGCTATAAGGGGTATATTATTAGTAGACCATCCAATTTGTTAATATGGTTACTTTGTGGCTTTTAGGTTTTTTGAATTAAAAAACAAGTAGATATATATAACATGGAGTGATGTTTAAATTATAATTAGCTATTAATGTGTTGGTGATTGCATGTTTGTATGTTCTATTATGTTTGATTAGGTTTTATATATTCCAAAATGTATTAAATTTGAAGGAATATGATAGCGTTTCATGAGAGAATATTATTCCTTCAATTGAACATATAATAAAAATTGAATTTTATCAAAGAATTGGTAATAATTTAAAACCTCGGGATTATTACATATATTTCCATATGCAATACCTATATGAACAAATGATGAGGGATTTTATAAACTAATATAGTGTATGATTTGATATTGAGTTTGATCATTAGGTGTAACAACTGGTATATTAGAGGTGGTAAAAATATTTTGATTTATTTTGATCATAAAGTAAAAATATTGAGACTATATTAGTAATTTTATACATTCAATGAAATTATGTTGAGGTAAATTATAATGAGAGGATGATATTGGCAAAACAAATTGTTTGATTATGGGTAATATATTTACATTTTATCTCATTTATAATGTGGGAATGAAAATTAATTCAAATTTATTAATATTAAGGTTTAGCCGATAAAATTGAATGGATATCCTCTATATCATTGTGAGTAATGAGAATTGTTATTAGTTATATTGGTGATAACATATCTGAATGTGTGTGGTTAATTTATTTATTTTTATTTGCTTCATTTTTATGGTAATTTTATATGTATCGAAATGGGGATATATATACCATATTATATAATATATTAATCCTAAACAGGATATGATTAAATATTCTTGGGTGATGGTTAATAACTTATGATAGTATATAAGGAACTCGGAAAATTATTATTAGGCTCAAGGTTATGGTTAGAACTTTTTTTATGGATTTGAAATTCGATATTTATTTAAATGATTCCCTTTATAGTGAACATCATATAATGTGTAGTGGGAATCATTGTTAATATATTAAATAGATATGCCCATTTTCATATCAGTACTCTTTTATAGTATAGGGAATTAGAACACCAGGATCATTTTGGGAACTCATTTCTTGTGCACGAATAAGAAAATCCATTTTTTATATAAACTCATTTATAAGTTTCGTGTTGTATATATTATGTGTGTTTTAAAAACACTTATCATTTTTGTGTCATGTAAATAATAGTCGAGATACCAAGAATCCTATTCTTTTAATAGCATGGAATGTCCATTTTAGTTTTTGGAAATCATTTCCTTCTATTGATTGGTATAACTTGGCACAAAATGGGATGCTATATAAGTCTATGATACATCTTGTTATATATTCATATATCATATATGATGATATTTGATATGGTCAATTTTTATGGTTTCTTCATTAAAATATGATAAATTTAATTAATTTTTTGAATTATATGGTTTTTATAATTATTAATGGTTCTATTTTTCTTCTGAAATATTATATAATATATGGTCATTCATTTCATTTTTTTCATGAATATTTCTACCACCAAAAACATAGAATACCCCTCTATGTTCCTACAATAATTATTTGTGATATATTATTAAGATCACATGTTGGCCCTATAATTAGGTTTTATAAGATTGATGGATTCTAAGGAATTTTACATAAGAGAATCTAGGGAGTTGTGGCTCGGTATCCTAATATAGATATTTTTTTATTTTGGAAATTATTGTACAAGTAAATTATCACCTGTTGATGTATGATTTATGACAAACATAGTCCATTTAAAAAAATATAATACATATTATTTTGGAAAAGGAAATGCGGTGGTTGTAAATACATATGAATTTTTCATATCTAGTTTTGGATTTTATTTTATGGCATCTTTAAAATTTTATATGTTATAATATAATGGGTATTATTTCACCAACATTGTTCATAAATACATACATCTAGTATATAAGATTAGGTGTTTGTAGGGGTGCACCTGAGGCCAAATTACATCACCATGATAAATCACTATTCATGTTCTCTAGGCGTGGGTGTTAATTTTTTCTTATAACACTAAAAATAAATAAATATTTGATCATAATTATGTATTTAAAAATTTATTTGGAACTGATGTTATATTTAAATGAAAATAATATATTATTAGATTTTTTTAATAAAATTATTTCATATAAATAGCATCAATGAAATTTGGTGCATGGAAAGTGGGTTATTTTGGAATCTGTGAAGAAACTCCCCAATATTCAATTCATTTGAAAATTTTTATAGATCCATGTGATATTGGGGGAAAAAATAAAAAATTTTAAATCAGAAAAAATGATTTAGTTTCTATTTTTGTTATTTTAATTATCATGGAATCATATGGATCATAAACTAATGGAGTGATCCAATGTAAATATACATACAGATATAATTCCTATTATATGTATAGATGGTGATTACAAAGTAACTAGGGAGAGTTAGTGGCTACTATTACTATCAGTGGGAGTCCAATAGGGGAATGAAGAATTTTAATGGGATTGTTATAATTCGAGTTGCTTCAAAAAGATGTTTAAATTGTTCAATTGAATTATTTTAATTTTTTAAAATTTAATTATTTAAATATGATTAAATTATTTAAAAGGATTTTTTTCAATAATTAATGAAAGATTAATACACCCATTCCATTTATATCAATATTTTATTTTAATTCTCCTTCGTAATTTTTTTATTCACTTGGGATTAAATATGTGTTCCTTATACCATAAGGAATTTTTTCTATTATTATAACAATCTCATTCACCTATTGTATTATTAAATCATTTTCATACCTTGTATTAGTGGTTATGTCCAAAAATTTGGTTGATTTTTTTATCATGATTTCTTCCCATTGAGGTTGAATCATCTATAAAACATGGATAAACAAGACCATAGTAGTGTTTGGTGGGTCGTATATGGATATCTTGTAATGTTTTGAAAGAACTAAGTGTAATTTTTGAAATTAAGGACTCAAAAATATGTTTTCTATTACATTAAAGATAATTAAATGTGTTTTCAATGAGTATATTATATTAATAGATAAATAGAATTCCTTGAGGGAACTATAATAGACATTTTGACTATATAGACTCTTAAATAACGTTTTATATGAGAGTTAGAGTTCATGAATATTAAATTGGTATTGGGATCTATGAATATGGTTAATACATGACCCATGGAGACTTTCTTAATGTTGTAGTGTTTTTCAAAATAAAAATTTGACAATGAAAGATATAGGAGAAAAGAAATAATCCATAATTGAGGCACTTTGAATGACATTTCTGGATGAAGGGAATAACCCATGAAGTGTTTTAAAATTAAATATTCTATATATTTATTTGAAATTATAAATAATTCATTTAATGGAGTTTTGTTAGGTGTTGGTACCTAATCCTCTAACAGATAACTAGTTGTTGTATATCAGGCATATTTTTTATATCATTAAATATTTTTCACCAATGGAAGTAGTCAAGGTGGTAGATCACCCACATGGAGACTCATAATAGTGGTGAATCAAATACATAAAAAATTTATATTTTTTGTATAATGAAAAATTTAAAAGTAACATTGATGGTACATCATCCCCCCTGAGGAGTATTTATGATAATTATTATTCAACATAGATATCAATTTTTGTGGTGGATTTTCCATATGAGGTTATGATTCTTATGATACACTATCCACTCATTGTTGTTGTCATTATGGGTGGTCATAAACAAGAAATGTGAATCAGGGTATATTATCCAAAAATGACGATAATTTATAGTGTATAACCCATACAGGATTAGTGATTCTATATTTAATATATGATTTATTTTTTCAGTTGTTGTCATTTTAGTGATTTTTATATACCATAGATGTCTACAGATAGTGATTCTTTATCCACCAAGTTATATATAGTGTTTTAAATTTCTCCATTATTATGATAAGAATAGTATTTCCTCATTCATCATTAAAAAGATTTCATTTTATGGGAATTTAACCAAATTATAACACTATCAGAAGCAGGTATTATCACGCATGATATATATATCGACTAAAAATGTTGTAAGGTTATATAATTTAAATATTATAACTTAATTTTTACTGTTAATATAAAAAATCATTGTATGTTTGGGACATTATTTGTTGTGGCCTACTATGTTGTGCTCACACCCCACTCAAGAACCCTTGTACCATAGAAACATTAATGTTTCATGAACATGATAAGGGAACATGAACAACATCTATAGAGGTCAGATTAGATATACCATTATCGTATTTGAGAGATGGTACTAGTCCATGTCTATGGACTAGTTCATTAGAGGCCTCCTTATTTTTGTTTTATTTGGTAAATATTTTTATATGATATATCAATGGAAAGTCTTCCTTATATTTTATAACTTTTATTTATTGTACATAATATTTTTATGAAATTGTATCTTTTTTATTTAATATTAGATTATATATAGTATTGTTGCATTCCTTATGAATGTACTAAATTAGGATAACTCAATCTTGAATTTTTTTCTATTTGTTGATAGCAGTCTTTACCAAAGAGTATATATTAGATAATTTTATGTGTCAACCATCAATAGAATACAATAGCCTAATTTTTTTAGGATTAATAATTTTGGTACAAAATGAATTTGTTCAGGGACAGTAACGATGAATCATATTAGGGATAATATGAAGTGGGATGAGAGAATTATTTTTCTATTCTATTACAATTTTAGATTGAGTTTAAATGATATAAGATGCTGTCAGTTCTTGGTATTGATAATTTCCATGGGATTACATGAACCACATAAGTGAAAATACCATGTTACAAGGGTTTATATTTTTTTCAAGGATTTATGTTTTATATTTTTTTTATTTTTCAATAAATGATGAATTGGGATGTTGATTTATAGTTTATTGGTTTTTACTCACCGGCTAGGATGACATGAGATTCAGAATTGATTCATCATTCATGGAATGTATGGATTACATGATAATCATAGTCAATTCAATGAATGAAATTTTTTATTGTTATAATAATTATTATATATGTCTAGTTCATTTAATGTTTCATTAATATCAAATTTACCATTTTACTTTATAACATCATGGTGGAACTGAGCATGACTAACCCAATCATATTATCTTGATATGGTACAATTGTAATTTGACTCTTTGTGAGATTATTCTCTATTAGAGAGATGGTTTTATAGGATAGATTCAATCTTATATTTGAGATCCCTATTTTAATGGGTGAAATTTTGTATAAGAGGGTAGTGTTATTTTTCATTTATAACTTAAATTATTATAATTATAAGTATGATAAAATTTTATTATGTGTATTTTGATTGGTATGTACTGATATATTAAATATAAGTGACATCTAGATGTTTGAAATGAGGGTATGGGTGAGTTTACCCTACTTTAAATTGACATTGTGATCCAAATTTCACACATTGCTCAGATCGGTTAAGATATGTGATAGTTTGTTCTAAAAGTGTTCTAGTATATGAATAATTGGATTCTATGAGTCTGGTCAACCATGTATGATATTAAAATCTTGTTATAACTATAATAACCATTTTTCTAGGCATATGAGGGTGCACCATAGGTTACTAATATCGTGATAGAGTCTACATCAACAATATTTTATCATATTGATAATCCCATTGTCATGCTGGCGATATATTAGACCTGTTGTTTTTATGGGATAATGAATGAATATAAGGATATTATTGTATAAAAACAAGAGAATGTGGGGCTTTCATATAAATTCATTTATTCACGTTTATTCAATTATTTTATCCTAGGGACCTGGTGGGGTAAAATACAAAGGATTGCATGTATCTTGTACTAGGATAAATGTAATGATGAATTATGTTTCCTTATTTATAGTTTATCTAGTATTTTCTTCTACACATGAAGGTGATGAGACTTCCTGGTTAATTCATTTTTAATAGGTATAGGTGCATAATATTTTATACCCCCTGGATATAATTCGGTTTCTATCCTTCTTATAGGTGGTGAATCTAGATTTGATTACAATATATAATTATAATAGTGTTGTGCAACATATTAAGTATACTTCCACTTGATGTGTTGAGAGCGGGTAATCATTTAGTAGGAATAATTGGTTTAGAAATCTGTAAAGGGTAGAAAATTATATGATATCCAACACATTATTTGGATATTTACACCTATATATTGAGCTATAACTTGTGTGGGTATCACATCTATATTTGACTTTATTACTATAGAACAAAAATGGATTACCATTCCTATAGGCGGGTGGTGGTATAACACTATGTTTATATAGTGTGTGTGGATCTAATCATACCCAATGGTATATATTATGTAAATGAATACATAAAATGTAACACCCAAAGCTTCTGCGGTACGTTTCCCTTTGAATAATGCAGTAGCTTGCGTTATTCGCAACTTGGAGTATTAACGCATGATGATCAATCGAACTAGCCGTTATTAATAGTAATAACCACTTTTTGAAATATTATAAATTTTATTTTTCAATATGGACTTCATTTTTATTTTGGAATATTGAAATTATCTTATGATGAGTTTTTGGTATTTTTCTGAAAACTGTCATTTTTGTGATGAATAGTGAAAAACACTGTGTTATTATTTAAAACTGACTTTTTCTTTAAGTAATTACTATTTTTTTAAAATTTTTTTAAGTAAAAATAGATTCATAATACCTATATATTTTTAATTTAAATCATAGGAGTCATTTTATAATAAGTATTGATATATAATATTTAATTGAAATTTTTACAGTTTTTACCCACCTTCTATGACCATTTAAAAATTTGCATAAAACCTAATTTTACCAATTCTGTGAGTTTAATTTCAAAAATTAGGGAGACATGGTTGAAATAACTATGTAAAATGTGGTTTAATAAGATGGAACTAATTTTTTTTGAATTTTAACTTTTGTCTATTTTTACCACCGTTAAAAGTAAATTGGGTAATTAAGGGTAAAAAAGATATTATAATTCCCCTAAAAACTATCCTAATTCTAATGTATAGGTGTAATTAGACCAAAGAAAACCTTAGGAACAAATTATTATCCTTTTGGTCCACCTTAATTAGATTATAAAATTTATTATTATTTTATTTAAAGAAGAGTTTAAAGTGTTAAATTCAAAGATTATAAAATAAAACATTTTTATTATGTTGTTATACAAATGATAAATTTGACTATAAATATTCTTTTGAAATATAAAAAAATTTCATAAATATTTTTATTTTATTTTTAATTTTTAGACATTAAATAATTAAAATTATTTATGACACAATGTTGGTGTGATAATTACCTTATTATTGAAAGATTAATATAATAGTTATTATAAATATTCAAATAAATGTAAATTGTTGCTACTGATTAATTACACTTATTTTATAAGTTTATATGGAATGTTATGGTTAATTAAATAAATTTTATTTGAAGTGATAAAGGTTTTATGGCTTTCAATAAAATCAAATACTAAATAATTCTGAAATTTACATAATAGAGTTCTTAAAACAAATACTATATTATTAATTGATATAATATTCCAAAAAATCTAAGGATTTTCCAAAAGACATAGATAGGGTTATATATATTAATAAATAACCACTTTGGGGTTCTCTTGGAAGTTTATAGTACGTTTATTAACCATATAATATAAAAAAACTAAGAGACATAGTAAATGTAAAACTATTTAACTAAGAGATAAATGTAATAAACAATCTTAATATGGTGTCATAAACCTATCTACAAATTATTGGATGAAAATTTTTCAACCCTTACCCACCTTATCCTCGAAATAAATAATTTTTGAGCCATTATATACTGAAAATTATTTTATTATAAAATATTATTTCAAACTTTTCTTAAATTGACCCTCACCTCTCTTATAAAATGTAAAATACCTTTCTCTCAAAATCACACATCCGATGAAATTTGGCTCGCCCAAACCCTGACAAAATATCCTCCAAACTTCCCTCACATCAACCTATAGTCCTTACATTGATTATAATTCCATCCTATGAATCTTTTTCGATCAACTCAAAAGGAAACACCCGAAGAATGGGTTATAATTTCACCACCCTCTTTCAAGTTCTTTTCTTATTCCGCTTTCTCTTTCTTTGTGGTTTCCATAAAAAAATAATAACTCTAGTTTCTCCTATATTATGTGATGTTATTACAAATATGTTACAGCCATATTTGTTATTCTCTCCATCCAATTAATGGAAAAGTCACCATACGTGCATACGTAAGTGTTACCGCCTCCACGTTGTGGTGTAGTTTGTTATTCAAACAATTCATTATTTAGAATGGTATAATAATGAGTTTAACTAATGTAAATAATAAATATAACATGTTAATTACTATTTATATATTATGTACCATCCAATTTAATAATATTTTACCATCAATATAATGATATTTTCGCTCGTGCGTACATACATATTACCTTCTCCACGAGCGTGATAAAATTCATTCCCCATCGAAATAGATCAACAATAATTTTCATTTTATGATTAAAAATTATTTTTAATAACATAATATAATTCTTGATATGAATAAAATACATCCTATACATAAAAAATATGTCTTACGTAAACAAGATTATAATGAAAAATGGAACAGTTACCACCCAAAAGGATGATACTACTAAAATATTATTAACAAAGAAATATTGGAAGATCATATATGATTTAATATTTATGTATATTATTCTTTTATAATTTAATAACAAATATTTTAATATTATATAAGTGGTTAAAGTACCCTTGACCAAGGAAAAGTACAAGGTAAGGGTTAATTCTACATTCTCATCATTATCTGAGGTTGTTTATACGTTAGTATCTACTAGGACCTCTTTCTCATCCACATTTTTTTTCTTAAAAATGTATTTCAAAATATATTTCGTATTTCTTATACAATGGTTTAAAATAATTTATATCATTTATTTATTTTTAAAAAATGTTTATAAAGGAATATTTCCTTGGTTTTCCAAACACAGTACTTTATGACCTTTTCGACAAAATTAAGGATTGAATGTTTTTTAAAATTATACAGTGAGTGAGGCTATTTTCAGATATTATAACACATTATAAGCTTTTATTGAAAGATTATCATAATAATTTCAATATAAATCTTTTCATATATATTACTGTGACTTTTACAAAATTTCAATATAGAAAGATGTATTTCAATCAAATATTTTTCATTTTATCATTGTCAACAACCTTTGATGGATTTTAAACGTGTTTGAAGATGATTTATTATGATAAAAATCATCCATATTATATTGATGGTTCTGTGAAATTATTTACTGTAGATGTTTTATTTTTATACCATTCATGGTTTTTGGATAAAGTGTTGCCATTTCATATGCTAGTTTAATATGAATGTTTATGTTATATTTAAACCTTTTCATATGAGGAATGCATTGATCATAGTAAGTGACGGTTGGAGCCCAATATAGCTCCTGGATGCATAGGTTGGTCTGATGAGACAAAATAGTGTCTTATCAAAAGGCCTTGACCAAATCTTATCTGTATCTTGGCACAAGGCCTTGACTATGTGGTAATGAAGTCTGGCATTAGTCATTCCATCATTATGAAATTGGCTATTGATATTTAATGAGATTATTTGACTATTAGAATATAAATGTAAAAAAAGTATATGGAATTATTTGATTTATATTTTCCATATTATGAAAAAGATTATTTTTAAAATGATTTTATATTAGTGTTATACATTTCCTTATATGTTTATGTTTATTTATGAAAATTTTCGTCATATTATTGTCCTAACTGATTATCTCAGCTCACCCCTTTCTATGTTTTATTTTTCCTAGGATCTGAAAAATTATATTAGGACTAAACTGCAGGCATAGTCTAAGGGATATGAATTTGGACAGTGGATAAAATGTTGTTTTTGTTTTTCATTACATAATGTAATGTAAAACTTATGAATATTTCTTGTAATTCATAGTCTACTAAACTGATTATTCTTTTGGGATTTGATCCCTTGTGATCATGCCAATGTTATGTAATAATGCACCGACTCTGGGTAACTGGGGTTGGGGAGTTACAATTGGAATTAGAGGAAGATTAGAGAAAACCCTGGAAACTGGATTTAGACAAACATTGATTACGGAACATTTTCCTAAGATAGGCATTAAGGATTGGTATAGAAGAACTACCTAGAATTTTGGTAATGTAAATATTTTATGTATTTTATATGAAAGAAATATCTATCTCGATATGAGTAGGTAGTGGCTGCTCGGGCATAGATGTACCTAAGAGTGAAAACCCTGACAAGGAGTATCAGTGTTGACCTAGGGTATCCTAGTACATGACAATGGTTCTTACTACACAATTGTTTAAAACACTCCCGAGGATATGCTTAGGATAATTCTCATTTTCAATACATACCATTATGAAGGATTTATGAGTATATACCTCTTCAAAGGAAACATTTTTTTATGATTATGTATTATATTCATAAGTTTTTAAATTTTTGTATAGTGTTTTACATGTTTGGAATTATGTATTTCAATTTATAAACTAATATAATGTTTTCCATTATTTAGAAATGGAGCCAAGTGGATGTAATTGAAAACGTATCAACATATATAATTTATGTAGGGACTGCCCTCTTACTCACGATAATTATAGTGGAGCTGGAGATTCAACTAGTTCTGATCAGTTTATCACCATACTGGGACAACATACTGAGGTTTTGAATAATAATCATAATCATATCGAGCATCCTGATCCACAACGTGGTGGATCAATGTTTTTCCACTTCATGAGGAAACAACCACAAAAATTAAATGGTATTACAAATACATTTGTAGCTAAGAGGTGGATAAGTTCCATAGAGAAAATATTTCATGATTTTTGGAGTAGCAAGATGGAAAAAGTTTTCATGGATGTTTATTGTCTCACAAGAGATGTAGATCAATGGTGGTCATTAATCCAAAACAAAAATGAAGATGTAGATGTCCCAAACATAGAATGGAGGGAGTTTAAAGAGATTTTCTTAGAAAAATACTTTCCTCATGACCGTCGAGCAGATATGGAATGACAATTTCTCAGTTTGAGTAAAATGGATGATGAGAATGTCACAATGTATGAGGCTAACTTTACAAGTCTAAAATGGCATGTAGGAGATTATAAACATAACCCATGGAGTAATATTGGTCAATTTTTTATGGGTTAAAACCATTTCATCATTGAGAATTATTATCACAATCCATCTCATCATATGAAGATATTTTCTCATGCGCTATCAAGACAGAAAAAGAATTTTCTAAGTCTTATGAGTTTAAAGAAAAGAAATAGAAAACGTTATATGCTAAATACTCTAGAAATGGATGTAAAGGGAAGAAGGGAAATTTTGAATATACAACTTGCATTAAATGTGGTAAAAACACTCTGATACTTTCAGGAAGGGAATGATAGGCTGATACACGTGTTTTGAAAAAGTCCACCAAGCTCGTGATTGAAAGGGAAGAAAAGAGGTTGTCAATGATGAATGCTACAATTGTTGATAGAAAAGGAAGTATGAAAATGAATTTCCAAAGTTCCTAGGGAACATAACTCAGAAAATTCCAAGGGAAAAAGGCCACGCTTATGTGATAAATACTGCTGAGGTTT
Organism: Viscum album; assembly: GCA_963277665.1. Classification (NCBI taxonomy): domain Eukaryota; kingdom Viridiplantae; phylum Streptophyta; class Magnoliopsida; order Santalales; family Viscaceae; genus Viscum; species Viscum album. The sequence goes on along the minus strand of OY728138.1, from coordinate 628,968,509 downwards.
ATTCTCTAAAAGACGTGGTGGCAGGTAATTTAATGATTTCTTCATGATTATCAAATGCCTTATTTGATTATGCATCATCACATTGTTTCATATCATTCTAGTTGTCAATGAAAATTTGATATTTTCAATTTGACATAACAAGGGAGAAGTCAGAGAAAACACTTAAAGAATGTATCATTGTAACAATGTTTTGTGAATCAATTCCCATTATGGAATATAAATGTTCTTTATCTACTGATCTCATCAACATGCCCATGATTGAATTGGATATAATTGTTGGAATGCATTGGATTTCAGACCATATTGTGAATATTTATTGTCAAAGAAAGCAGGTAACAATTTTTTATGATGATAATGAGTAAATTATCTTTAGAGTGGAATCGTCCCCACCTGATTCTTATCTAGATCTACCTCTAGTATCTCTACTAAATTCAATTATTGGGGTGGAATATAATGAAATAATTATGGTTGAGGAAAATAATGTTCTAATATAGGACGTATATATTTTTCAAGAATATGTTGATTAGTTTCTAGGGGATTTACGTGGATGTCCTCTAAAATTGTAAAATGATTTATCTATTGATTTAATTCCTTGTTCAATTCAAATATCAAAGACCCCATATAAGATGGACACTTTGGAATAAGTTTAAGTAATGAAAAAACTAGAGGAATTTAGTAATAAGGGATTTATTTACCCTGGTGTTTCTCCATGGGGAGGCCATATCCATTTTTTTAGGAAGAAAGATATATCTATGAGGTTGTGCATTGAATATAGCTAGATTAATGCTATAACATCAATGAAAAAGTATCCCCTACATCACATTGATTATTTGTTCAACCAATTTCATAGAGGTCAATATTTTTAATTGATTGAACTTCGATCTTAATATCATCAGTTGTGTGTGAAGAAGGAAGTCATTTTGAAAACAATATTTCAAACTAGGTACTGGCATTACATGTTTACAGTAATGCCATTTGGATTGACTAATACACCCTATGTCTTCATGGACCTAATGAAAAGAGTTTTGAAGGAATATATTCATGTCATTGTAGTGGTATTTATAGATGATATCATGGAATACTAAAACATATATAAAGATCATGAAAATCACTTGCGAACTTTTCTGAAACACCTTATAAGAAATTAATTGTATGGGAAGTTCAGTAATTGTGAATTCTGGCTTCAAGAGATTTCTTTTCATGGCCATATTGTCTATAAGGATATAATCTATGTTGATCCTTCAAAGACCAAGGCAATCCATGAATGTCCAACACTAACGAGTATAACATAGGTATAATGTTTTATTGTTTTATCAGGTTATTATTGACATTTCTTCCAGATTTTTACTAGGTTGGCTAAACCATTAACAAAGCTCACACTTAAAGGGGTTAAATTTGTTTGGACAAAAGATTATGAAGAAAGTCTTTATGAACTAAAGGGAAGAATAATTGATGATCCTATATTGACTCTACCAATGGGGAATGATTGGTTTGTTATTTATTGTGAGGCTTTAATGAAAAGACTATGTAGTGTAATTATGTTGAAGGATAGATTTATTTCCTATGCATCACGACAACTAAAAAATAATGAGAAAAAGTATCCCACTCATTATCTTGAGTTAGTATTTGTAATCATTGTTATGAAGATATAGAGACACTATCTCTATGTTGAAAAATGTGAGATTTATACTGATTACAAGATTTTGAGGTCCATTTTCTCACACAAATAACTCAACAGGAGGAAAAGGAGATAGCTTAAACAACTCAACGATTATGAATTCACAATACAGTACCACTCGGGGAAGGAAAATAAGGTGGAGGATGATTGAAGAAAATGTATCATGTAGTTTTGAACACGATTAGAGTTGAAAGGGATCATATTTTAATGGATATAGTAAAGATGAATATGGGAATAACCATAGAAGGAGAATCATCATAACTTTTTCAAATGGTTGCCAAAAAATATATTATTAGAAATGATAAAATGTTCTCATACTAATATGTGAAGTTTCCAAAAACATTAAAGATATATATGATGGGATATTGAGTGACTTTATATTTGAAGATGTAATTTTGAAATTTGGTAAGATACATTATGTTCCCGATATACCTGGTCGAAAAAGATAATTTTCATATGATGCTCATAGCACTAATTTCTCCACACACCCTAGGATCACCATGATGTATAGAGATTTGGAGGAATATTTTTGGTGGGACAACATGAAGAGGGAGATTGATGATTTTGTGGCATGATGTATGGTCTGTCAACAAGTGAATGTTTGAAGGCAACTGCCTTGATGATTTATGCAACCTGTTCCCATGCCTGAGTGGTAATTGAATAATATTACGATGAACATTGTCATGGGGCTACCAAAGACTCCAAGAAGGAATGATGCATTATATATCATTGTTGATCATTAGACCATGTCAGCACATTTCCTTACTATAAGAAACGATTTACCACTTGAACACTTAGAAAGACTAAATATTAATGAAGTGGTGACAATCCATGGTGTACCCCTATCGATTGATTTTGATCACTATCCTCATTTTACATCAAGATTTTGGAAAATTCTTCAGATGGCCTTACATACTGAACATCGATTGAGCACTTCCTACCACCCTCAAACCGATGGACAGTCAGAATGGACTATTCAAATCTTAATAGACATGTTGAGATCTTTCTCACTAGACTTTCATGGTATCTGGGATCAGTATTTACCTCTGAAAAAATTTTCCTATAACAATAGTTTTCATTTAAGAAATTATATGGAACCATGTGATGAGTTATATGGAATGGTATTTCACAGACCATCTTGTTGGGATGATTTTGGTAAAAGAAAACTCATAGGCCCAAAACAAGTTGAAGAAACAATTGAAAAGGTGAATATTATCCAAACCCACATCAAATAATCATAAAGTAGAAAAAAGAGCTATGTAGATAACTGAAGGAAGGTTTTGAAATTTCAAGTAAGAGACTATGTTTTCTTAAAATAATCTATATGGAAGGATGTTATACGTTTTGGTAAGAAGGTTACATCCAGTCCCAGGTACATTGGACATTTTGAGATTCTAGAAAAAATTTCTATTTTGGCTTCTCATTTAGAAATACCTCCAAGTCTCACCAAATATCAGGAAGTGTTCCACATATCACTATTGAGAAAATACATGCCTAAACCAACGGATGTACTCAACTATTAAAAATTATAACTGGAACCTGATTTGTCTTATCGTGAAGTGCCTATCAGAATAATATATACCAGAGAACAAGTGTTCAGAAACCGGACGACTCGTCTGGTGAAAGTTCTATGGATAAATTATAAGATAGAAGAGGAAACTTGGGAAGATGAGGTACATATGATGAAGAACCACCCAAATCATTTTATCCAGTAATACTCTAGAATTTTCAAGGATGAAATTATTTTAAGGAGGGGAGAATGTAACACCCCATGATTTTGCGGTACATTTCCCTTTGAATAATGTAGTTGCTTGCGCTATACGCTGCATGGAGTTTTAACACACCTCGACCAATCAAACATGCCATTATGATTAGTAATACCAACTTTTTAAAAATTTATAAATCGTATGATTTATTATGGACTTCATTTTTCAATTCATAATATCAACATTTTCTTATGGTGAAATTTTGGTATTTTTCTGAAAAGAATAAATTTTTTATGAATAGTGAAAAACACTACGTTATTATTTAAAATAACATTTTATTTAAGTAATTAGTGTTTTTATTTTAATTTATTTTACGTCAAAATAGATACATAATACCTATATAGTTTTAATGTAATTTATTGGAGTCATTTTATAATATGTTTAGATATATAAAAGTTTATTTAACATTTTAACGTTATTACCCACCTCCAATGAACATTTAAAAATATGCATAAAACATAATTTTGCTGCTTCTGTGATTCGAAGTTCAAAAATATGAGAGACATGGTTGAAATCATTAAGTAAAATGTGGTTCAATAAGATGGAAATAATTTTTTCTAAATAGTATCTTTTTACTTTTTTTACCAGGGTGAAAAGTAAATAGGTTAATTAAGGGTAAAAATGATATTATAATTACCCTAACACATGTTTTAATTCTACTGGAGAAGTTTAGTTAGACCAAAAAGAATCTTATGAATAAATATGATCATTTTGTTCCACTTGGATTAGATTAGAACATTTATTATTATTTTATTTAATGAAGAGTTAAAAGTGTTAAATTCGATGTTTAATAAATAGAGTATTTTTAATATGTGGTTGTACATAAGATATATTCGACTATAAATATTTATTAGAAATTAATAAATATTTCCTAAATAATTATATTTTATTTATAATTTTTAGACATTAAATAATTAAATATATTTATGGCACAATGATGATGTAGTAATTACCTTATTAATAAATGATTATAATAATTGATATTATAAATATTCACATAAATGTAAATTGAGTCATTTATGAATTTAACTAATTTAAAATGATAATAAGACATGTTATAGTTTATTATAAAAATTTTATTCGAAGTGGTAATGTTTTTAATGCCTTCAAAAAATCAAATACTAAATAGTGTCAAAATTGGCATAATTTAGTTTTTAAAACAAGTTCTATATTATTATTTGATATAATATTCCAAAAAAATATGTTCCAATGAAAGGACATATATGAGGTTATATATATCAATAATGAACCAATTGGGGGTTATATTGGTAGTTTATTGTATATTTATTAACCATAAAATAAAAAAATACAAAGAGACATTGTAAATGTCAAACTATTTTACTAAGAGTTAAATCTAAAAGATAAGGTGAATTTGGTGACCCAAACATCTCTAAAAACTACTTATCGAGAGTTTTTCTACCCATACCGACCTTATCCTAGAAATAAATTATAATGGAGCAATTATAATCTTAAAATGATATTATTACAAAATAATATTTCATGCTTTTCCTAAAGTGACCCTAACCTCTCTTATAAATGGGAGCATCCCCTTCTCTCAAAATCACACCTCCAAAGCCATTGGTCTCTGCCAAACCATGCCTATATATCCTTAAAACATCAATCACATTAACATAGAGTCCTTACATTGATCATAAATCCATCCTAATGATACCTTTTGATCAACTCAAAAGGAAACACCTGATTAAAAGGTAATAATTTTACCACCCTATTTCCAGTTCGTTTTTTCTTCCACTTCCCCTTTCTTTGTTGATCCATACCAAAAAAATAACCCTATTACCTCCTACATTGGATGATATTAGTATAATTATGTTACAACCATATTCTTCATTCTATCCATAATACTAATGACAAAGTCACCATACGTGCGTATGTACGGCGTACCGTCTCCTCGTCGTACCGTCTCCACATCATGGTGTAGCTTGTTACTCAAACACTTTATTATTTAAATGGGTATAATAATGAGTATAAATAATGTAAATAATAAATATAACATGTTAATTACTCTTTATATATTATATTCCATCCAATGAAATAAAATTTCACCATCAATATAATGATATTGTCGCTCATACGTACGTACGGATTACCATTTCCACGAACACAATGAGATTCATTCCCCATCGTAATCATCCAAGATTAATTTTCATTTTATGATTAATATAATTTTTAGGAAATTAATATCATTATTTATATGAATAAAATACATCATATCCATAACAATCATGTCAAACAAAACCATGCATACAAAAGAAAACATATCAGTTAACACCCGAAACTAATATACTGCTTAAATATTATTAACAAAGCAATAATGGAAGATCATATATGATATAATATTTATGTATATTTTTCTTGTGTGATTTAATAACAATATTTAACTATAATATATGATATTAACGTACCCTCGACTAAGGAAAAGTACAAGGTAATGGTTAATTCTACAATCTAATCATTATCTGAGGTAGTTTATATGTGAGTATCTACTAAGACCTCTTTATCATCCACACCTGTGTTTCTTAAAAATGTATTTCAATTTTTTTTACTAATTCCTAGACTATGTGTTATTATCATTTATAAACTTTTTTAACTTTTTATATAGTTTTTATAAATGAATTTTTTCGTCATTTTCCAAACAAGGTACTTTAAGACCTTTTCGAAAAAATTATGAAAAGAATGTTTTTTCAACTTATACGACGAGTGTGGCTATTTTATTCCATTATTACACCTTAGAATCTTCCCATACAAGAATATAAGAATATTTTCAAAATAAATTTTATCTTTTATATTTATTTTAGTTTTAAATAATTTCAAAATAGAAAGAGGCATTTCATTAAAATAGTTTCCATTTCATCTATGTCAACATCCTTTTACGGATATTAAACTTGTTTGAAGTTGATTTATTATGATACAAATATTCTATATTGTATTGAAGGTTTTGTGATATGATTGACTGTGGATGAGTTATTTTTATACCATTCAGGGTTTATCGATGAAGTATTGGCATATAATATGCTAGATTTAATACGAATGTTTGTGTTAGGTTTAAACCATTTAATATGAGGAATTCATTGGAATTAGTGAGTGGCAAGTGGATCCCTCTATAGCTCCTCGATACATTGGTAGGTCTCACTAGACAAACTAGTGTCTTGGAACAAGGCCTTGACATAATCTTATTTTTAGTCTCGGTACCAGGCCATGACTATGTTGTTATGAAGTCTGCATTATGCATTCCATCATTATGAAATTTGCTATTGATATTTCATGTGATTATTCGACTAGAAGAATATCCGTGTGAATAAGAAAAAGGAATTATTGGATTTATATTTTCCAAATTATGGAATGGTTTATGTATAAAAGGATTATTCTTTAGTCTTATACATTCCCCAAAATGTTTATTCTTATTTATGAAATTTTATGCTATATTTTTATCCCTAATAAGCATCTGAGGTCACCCATTTCTATTTTTATTTTTCCCAGGATGCGAAGAAGTATATTATGACTAAATAGTAGTGATAATCTAAGGGATATGAATTTGGTCAATGGAGAAAATTTTGATGTTGTATTTAATTCTATAATTTATTGTTAATATTATGAATGTATCTAGTATATCCATGGTTATTAAACAAATTTGTATTTTTGGGTTTGATCCCTTATGAAAATTCCAATGTTATGTAATAATGCTCCAACTCTGGGTAAATGGGTTCGGAGCATTACATAAATAGTAAAAAACAATTATAATCAATTGAATATTTTGTTTAAGGGTTATTTTTTATCCACAATATATTGTAGCAGTTCCAATAGGGTTATGCCCCATGGGGGAGTTCTGTGATGCGAACTCGAGACCATGGATCATGAAATATTCTTGTCATTGAGAAGATACAATTCATTAACAAGGAGGACCCTTCTATTGTTTTTGTTATGATTATTATGGAATTAACCCTATACATGTATTATAAAATTTAGGTGTTTCAAACTTATTATAATATTCCTTACTATCCAATTAATTTAGGATGATTATACTGTATATATATGGTTTTTTTCTATCAATATTTCCTTACTGGTCTGATTATATGTAATCTTATGATTTATAAAGTGAAATCGATTGATAAATGTATATATGATTTTATGAGAATTTTATTTTGAAAAAACATAGTTACTATAAAATCCAAGTGATAGACTAATTGACTCATTATTAATAACACACCTACATTTATCCCTAGTTAGTATATTTCAAATCTATGAAGAGTTGTTATTATAATAATTTTATTAAGGGTAATACATAATTTAGTTATTGTGGATATAATAATCCACAGTTAGTGTAAATAATAACCCAATTTTTTATAATTTAAATCAGAATTTTTAGGTGCTACTTTTGGTCTTTCATGTCTTAGATCAGTTTTATGATTTTATTTCTAGAGGATATCATAATATTATCAGTTGGGTATGAGATAATGTTTAATATTAGTCTTATTCATGATATAGAACCCACACACATTCCACCTTAGATGATGATTCTTATAGAGATTAGTAAACTAATGGGGTTTCATTAAAATTTTACAGAAAATGGATTCATTTTTCTAATATCATTTATTGAATGTTCACTATCATTATTCATTATGATTGTTGTTGGATCACTGTATTTATGGGTTGATAATTATTTATTTCCCCATTTAATGATTATGAATAAATATAGTGATCCCCAAATCAATGATATATTTGTTCACATTGTGAGATAAAAGGGGTTATCTATGATCGATAAGAAATATATCTACCACCAATTGAGGTTTATGCCTTCAAATATTCCATACATGGATTTTATTTTATTTTTTGATGAGGATAAATATATTGTGATCCTCTTAGGACTTCTTATTTCATAGGAAGTGCTAATTATCTTATGAAACAGAGTATTAAAAAATTATTTTAGTTCATTCATAGTTATATTATTCGTTGATATTTGATTTTAATCTCATTTAGGGGAGTTCCCTAATAGCCAATTTGATATTATTATAAGAAAACTATGATATCATCGACATTATTCAATTATCATGATGTTACACTTCTTGATCATTAATGTCTACTTGATGGGTTTTAAAATATATAATTTCCCAATATCTGTATACCCATATAAGGTTCCAACAATGTTTTCTTGGGGGAATCCCTAGAACATAATCTATATTAAAAGTATGTTTGGATTCATAGGTTGCTACTAAGTCATTATCTTGAGATTATCCCATTTCTGTATTCCAATGATGGAATTAGAAATATTGGGGGTTATGTTTTCATGATCAAACATATATTATAAATAATATATAAAGAATAATGTGAGGCTGTAATATAGAATAATATGAACCTTACTTGATTCGGGTTACATGTATACCCTATATTTAACTACATTAGTAGTCATACATGGGCCAATTCTAATAAATTGGAATAGAGTTTTCACTTTTGGGTACAGGATGTAGGAAAACACGTTTAGAACAGACATTAATAGTATTTAATACTGGTACCAACAGTGTACATACTACTATATAATATATAATTCATATTGGGCATGAGGTATATTGTGTATACCTTCCATAATATAGTTTTAAATATATTTTATCAAATGATTGTATACCCTCGATTTACAATGGTGTGGAGTAACCAAATTCATTTGATTTTTATATGGTGTATACAAATTATATGTTGGAATAAATTTCTCATACAGTGATTTATTATATATATAAATTTTTTATTTTAGGTGTATAGTATATAGTTTCTTGTAATGATCATTTCCATTGATACACAACTAAATTTTTTGGAGTGACAATGAAGAAAAAACCTAACATCCTTTAGTATTTCATCAATAGTCATCGAATCAGTCAATAATAGTCATTTATCTATCATTAGTTTCACATTAATGGATAAATATACATATGTTCAAATATAAAAATATATATTTAAGGGGATATCCCTATTGACCTCTTTGTTTATATTTTAGGTTTTATGGTAGTCAATATGAGTATGCACGAGGATTGAATTTGTTTCCAATAAGAAATGATATTTTCTAATAACTCTGTGATTAACATAATGCATCATAAAAATTGGAGTTATTATTGGTATCCTACATATAGGAAGGAAATATTGGGGATCACTCCATAATTCATTTATATTCAAAATCTGGAGCTTATGTATTTGCATCCTGTATGGCTTATTCTGTTATTACCCATTTCCAAACAAACTTGAGTTTATGAGATCATTGATCTAATGGATAATTTAAGTGGTTATATCATAGAAGTAAAAAATACTATGTGGGGTTTTTAATGTGGATTATGATGGTCACACATTTCATAATGTTTTATGGGGAAAATTACATCAATTATTTCTCCATAATATATTACTAAGAGATAGTGTGTCTTCCTGGGGTTCTTCTGATTACAATTATTTATTATGAATCAAATTTTATGTGATTTTCCTATAATTGGATTTAAAATAATCATGATACATAGATTTTATTGAGCACTGTGTACCAACCATATTCCAATAAGTAGTCAGAGCTTATCCTTTCGGTAATGAACAATATACATTTGGAATGCATCATTGGTTTTGGTTCTTCTTGGGAGATTTTTTTCCATGAAATATTCTTATATCAAAATATATCAATATTTTATTTAAAAGTGTTTTTTTATTTTTTTTGTATAAATGTTCATACAGATTAACCATGTACTGTTTTGAGGTCATGGAGTCAGTGTTTTTTAGTTGGAGTAATATGTAAATGACATTATAAAATATCAGTTGATCTAGAAGAGGGTATAAATCAATCATAGAATGTGGTTATTTTTTAGATAAAATTATATCATCAATAAATTCGTGTAAAAAAACTATTTCCCATTTTTTCACTATGATTGAGACATAAGTTTAATATATTATAGTGGATGTTATATCACTAGTTAATGAGGTTTTATGGTTTTAAAGGGGTTTTGTGAAATGAAATATTAGTTATTGGATCATCAGATACAAAAAGATATGCAAGATGTCTTCCTTGAATAATAACATAAGAAACACCATCCTGGCTATTCTCATGTGATCACTATCGATGAGTTTCAGATAGAGCTTGATCGATTGTTTGAGAAGAGGGAAGTTTGGATTATAGATCCATGTAAGAAAAATCAACATGGGATGATATAACATATTGTATTAGTCTAGTGGAAATGTGGGTCTATCTCATAATAGTTTTTATTGTATCAAAATCATAAATTTGTGTATTGCAATGTATATTTCACTGACATGGTTTAGTTGAGTTTGGTGATTCATCTCAAGGATGAGCTTTATATGTTTTCGGTACTAACACCCTAAATTTTTTGAATATGGATTATTTATTTGTTTTAATTTTAAAAAGGATTATTATTTATAAAATAATTGTTTTTAATGTATTTTATATTTTTTACAAATAAATTCAATTTTCTTATATTGAATTATTATTATAAATGAACTTATATTTTTCTTTCATTATATTAAAAATGGATATAAAATAATTCAAATCTAAAATTAAAATGTAAACATTAAATATATATAGTATTTTTATTTTCAATTTATTTTAAAAAGAAATTGAAAAAATAATGGATTTTTATTTTTTAAATTGAACATTATTTGTGATTTCAACATGTTGAAATTGGATTTTGATGATTTCTTTTATTTTCTAGGATATTTCATTTTAATCCAAATAGTAAAAAACATCATTTTTTTCTATTTCAATAACATTTAAAACATTATAATAAAAATAAATAACATAAATGTATTTGAAGCATTTTTATTAAAAATAGAATATGTCATAATAGAAAAATAAATAATTTAAAAATAATACATTGAGTTTATAAAACTATTGTCCATAAGATTTGGTTCTTCTATTGTATTTTACTTTGAATAATTTTTTAAAAAAATATATATTTAAATTTTGGTTTCATCACTTATATAAATTAAATATATTAAAATGGATTATCTATTTTTCATCATCATGTTCATATCATTTAATAATATAAATTTTATTTTTAGGTAAATATGTATGAATACTATAATTAATTACAGTAATCCATATATTGGTGAATTGTGAGTAGGGTGTATTATGGTTAGCAAGAAGAGTACATGCAGGCTAGGTTGGGCATTGGTTGGTTAGGAACATGTGGATTGCACTAAAATTGAGTTTGAAGTAACTGGGGATTTGGGACATTTATAGGGCCTATGGGCCTCTGAGAATTTAGTGATGTTTTTTTAACATTGGTACATGGGCCTTTGGAATGTTTTATTATATCCTTTAGAATATTCTTTGGCCTTTAACCAATATACTTCATTGGTCGTGGTCCCACTCTTTTGTAGTGAAACCTGGACTTCAGGTATTTGGGACACTTATATAAATAAAATTGGTCATGTATTGTTCTTCTCTTTCACTATTAATATGGATGGGTCTTGAACCACCGGGGTACAAGGGATTGTGTGTTTTATTTCATATATTCCACTATATATATATTTATAATATTAATAAAAAATAAAATCTATGATATATTTTTTAAATAAAGATTGTGTTTATATATAATATTTCTTTACTAAATTTAAATATTAACATATTTAGAAATTGATTGCAATTTAATGGTGTCAAAATTTAGTTTCATAACATCTGATTTTTTTATAGGGATATTCATATATATATTTATTAAAAATTAGATTTACATACATAAAAACCCTTAACCAATATAAAAAGATTAATTAAAAATTTAAAAACACTATAGTGGAAATCTAATGAAACATTCTAAAATGGATCGAAATTAATGTTTTCGAAATTATTATCCTACCCTCACCCCACAAATGATTATTTTTTATTTTTGAGAAATTACCTTTAAATAATGTATTGACATTGTTATAAATAAGTAAATATTTTTGAAAATAAAATATCCGTCCCTCATAAATGTATATCACCTAAAAAAATTTATCTCATAATTACACTTATTTGTCTTGGGCGATACACAGTCTTAATATCAAAAACCCTTATTACTGAGGACATAAATTCCTAATCCTTTCCCAAAGTCCATCATAACGAGCCTGAATGTGTTCTAATAGGAGAAAATATAATGGTAGTGGTAATGTTCCCAACAGATTTCGCTGAATTATTTTATTTTCGAATTCATTTAAACATATTCTATCCATTAATTTATAATAATAGAAATGATAAAAGTATATTTTAATTTTATTATAAAAATAGAACATTAATTTAATACTATCCTATAAAACCAACTGAAAAATAAAGACATCACCATGCATAATTGTACAATATCTCATTCATGAACAACATGCATTATTTTTCATCACATATTTTTAATATATGGATCTAAAAATTTAAATAATTTAATAATATGATATTTAAATAGAATTGATTCTTAAAATATAATCCATTCCTTTTCTTCCTTCCGATTTATAGAAAATAAACCTGTATTATGTGTGTATGTGTTGAATACTACTTACACATAATGGATTATAACATTGTTCAATATAGCAGATTCTCATTCATAAAAATCTATTAATAGAATATATACAACCACAATAAAATATAATAAAAATAATTAATCCTCATTAATAGTTATATTATTCCAAATTAATAACATTATTAACAGTAACCATCAATAGATTTCCACTTTTCTGTTTGGGTCAGTTTTACCACCTACAGAATAGTTCTACACATTTCCAAACTATGAAAAAATAAATACATTGGAGATTAGATTATTGTAAACAAATATTTTTTTTTCTAGAATTTTAATGGTAATGTCTAACCTTATATTAAGATAAGATCCCAAATTAAATAAAATTACCAAACAAAGCTTATCACTAACTTCATCATTATAAATCATATCTAAAATACTTATAAAATAAATGAATTTTTTTAAAATTAAAATAAAGTATTTACAAAAATATATTTAATGATTTTTAGTGATTAATTTCAAATATTTAAATAATAATAAACATCGACCTTAGGAAACCAAAAAAATATAATGAATTTAAACTTCTAACATCCATTGATAATTAATAATATTAGATAAATAATTTATTTATTATAAATGAATGATAATTTATTACTAAAAGTACATAGTTGTGTTTAAGGTTATATAATTACTAATTAAGAGAAATGTTTTGTTATATGAAAGGTAATATAGATTTCATCTATATAAAATTCAGGGTAACTAATTTTTCTTTTCAATGTTTCTTTATAGAGATATTGTGTGTATTTAAATATTGTTTCCATTATATTGTTTATATCATGTTCATGGATTTATTTCATATAAATTAATCAATCAATAAAATGGATTCACGAATAAATCTCTACTTCTACATTTCATTATCATTCAATTCAAAATACAATGATGATATTATGATTTTGTGGTTTTATTTTTCAAATCCCTATGAAATTTATAATATCACAAAGATTGTTTTATTTTATATAGTTTATACAGAAACAATTTAATATATTATTTAATGAATTTTCATTAATTTAGGGATTTGTTAATTTAGATTCATGATCTACTATTAATGTTTTTTTGATCAAAATGTTACATTAATTATATGGGTTTTGTCTCCAATTCCATTTTTTTCGATGTTGATTCTAAAACACAATCCATATTTTTAATATATATAAATATTTTTCTATACCTTAATATTTTTTCACCTCATGTCATTTATCTAGTTTTAAATTTCATCTAAATATTTTATTTACTATTTGGTACATAGATAATCAATTGTAAGACAAAAGTCCACACCTCTTTCCCATGATAGACTATCATACTCTTACATGTTCATATTAATTAGATTTTTATTTGGAGGTCCCTATTTTTAATATAATACTTGATTATATCATTTTTATTTATTAATAATTTCATTGAAAATTAATTTAGTGATTTTTTATTACATTCTATATGATTATTTTTTTACAATTTGTGAAAGGAAAATCAATTTAATGTTTCCAATCACAAAATATTTTCATCCATTTTATCTTCTTCTAGGAAACATTATCTCTATATTGTTTTTTCTTTTTAAAGAAAATAAAATTTCTGTAAGGATAAAAGACATTTTTATTTCAATAACAGATTTCAAAAAGTTATTATTTATTTATTTCCATGTAAATTTCCATACAACATAGAACGTGAGTCTTTTATCTATTTTTACATCATATGAAATTTTTGTTCTTCATAAATAATATTATTCAAACATTTCTATCTACCTAATTTCTCAAGATGGAAAATTATGTAATGTATTCTACCATACTAATTTGAAATAAATTCTTTTTTTTTCTGGCATATGAATCTAATGTTTATAATTTTTTTTTCGGGTAATGGATTTTCTGAAGGAATACAGTGCATAAATTTCCATTCATAAAGGGTGTTCTCTTACATACTCTTAAATATATTTATCTATAAAATTATTGACAAAGATATATACCTTTTTTCAACACATTGTAAATATCATACACAGTATCCTCTTAATTGAATGGTATTTTTCTATAATGATACATATTATTTGTATATACACTATACATTTAAATTTATTTATCATGTTAGTATTTTTTATGGTATTCAAAATAATATTTATATTTAACTCCATTTGAAAAAACATGAAACGAATTTTTAATGCATGTATACATTGTGATATGATGAATTGTGGATTTCAACAGGCACACAAATGTTTAGTTGATTATTGGGAGGTGTATTATATATCCCTATAATGAAAAAGTGAGATTAATATATATATTGAATCTTTTTTCACATGTGGGATTATAATTTCTCACCAACGGTGAGTGAAAATAGTGACACTTTAAGGAATATGTGTGACTAGTAACTCATGGTGATTATGATACACATTACTAATGATTGTGACATAGTTTTTTATTCAATATTTCATGGAAAATTTTTGTCACCATTACATTTTTGTTTTATTTTTCTCAATTGAACAAGATTGCCAACAAATGATTATACACTCTTCTTAAATAGTATTTTTTGGATCAATTAAGATTATATGTCCTTATGTCACGACTTATTGACATATCTAATTGTTATATTCTTTTTGTTTACAATATGTCACTCATTATCCTATTTTATCACAATATTATTTTATGACTATTTATTTCATGTTAATAATTTTTCAATTCATAAACATGTTTTCTAGCCCTATTTAAATTCTCATGTTCCCTATGATATGAATATTAGTATAAATTACGAGATGTATAATAGGGATTCTATTGTTTCTCAACTATAATGAAAAATTTACAATTGTTGTTTCTTATGTTACTAGTTCTCAGACACAAATTGTATTATTTCTTGTATTGTGGTATTATTTTGATATATTGTTTTCATATTCATAAATTATGTGACATATATATATATATATTCATTTAGCCATATCACGTTATATGAAATCCATTATTGAAAAAATGTTTTATTTGAATTATAACTAGAAGTGAGAGTCTAGGGAATATATGTTTTTATTAGAGGAGTGTTTATTTGGTATTGAGTATTTGTGCAGGTTTTTAGGAATTTTTTATAAGAGAAAATTACTAAACACAGTACATAAGATTCTATGTGTAGGATTGAATAGTGATGTTAATGGAAAAGTAGATGTTGTGTGGTATCATATTAAGTATTGTCTCATTATGGATACATAAATGTGGATAAAGATATGGAATAGATGAAGCAAGTTGAAATCAAAGAAAATAGAGATACCTGAGTACCAACATGTTCTTCACCCATTACATTATGGGTGGGCATATGACTGCAGAACTATCTCGAAACTCATAGTAGATAATATTTGGAGATTAAAATGATATATATAAACCCTTTTATGATATACATTGATGTTTAGAATGTGATATATATATATATATCATAATACTAAATATTAAAATGATCTTTAAAAACCAAATATTAAATGATAGAGTGGTCAGTTGATCCTATTACTACATAATCAAAATGAATGCATCATGGGTAAATGTGAATTTTATTTTAGTTAATTCATCATAACAAATTGTTTTCATGAGATATTTTTTTCTGATTTTATTGGATACTATCATAATAATGTTTTTTAAAAATTAATTGTATGTTAGATAGATGGAAACTTGTTTGGTGTTTTCATTACTTCCTCTGATGTGGATCCAATTTAGATTTCATATTTCATCCCAAAGATTAACAAACTACAAGGGTGTAGTGTAGTTTTATTGTGGTGTCGAATACATTGAAAGACTGTCATTTTTGTCCTGGATAATTCAGCTCTCCATTTCTTAAAATAATTCTATTCTAGAAGTCCTTTGTTTGGGGTTTTTGGTTCGATTACTAATTGGGATTACATGTTTAAATAACGTATGAATTAGGATCATGTTGTGTATCTTGGTGAATGATTTTCTATAAGTCTATCCATGGAATGATCTTTTTACTTCGTCTAAAAATCTAACAGGTATCACTAGTTGACTTTGGTGTTAGTCTCATAGCTCTACCTCGGATGTACTTGTTCCATGGTTAGGAAAAAACAATAGCATATGTGCATTATGTTTGGATTCATTAGATAGAATGATTCTGGAGCTAGTGGTCATATCTCATTCTACTCCAATTAGGATATGGTCATTTTTTTAATTTTCCCATGGGAAGGGATGTTCACAAAAATGGGATGGCCAAGGAATTAATATCCTATTTTCTACTTCAATTAGATATTCCATGATTATATTTACTTGTGTATTTAAATTATTCAGATACATCACGTGATCCCTAACCCTATGTATTTAGCTACACATGAGGGGTAAAATGAAATTTAATAAATGGAAGACATCATATTTGATGAATCAATAAAAAATAATGGAATCCAGATCATGAAAGGTGTTTGGGAATTATAAATGTAAAAAACATGCATGATTTGATCCACAATTATAAAAAAAATAACTTAATTGAGAAAGTGTAATGGAACACAAATCTAAATGCGATTGTTGAAATTTAATGCTTTGACGAATGGAAACTCCACAGGACATGGATTAATTAAAATACACAAAATATGAAGGAATTGATTGTTTTAGAGAAAAAGTGTGAAAATTTTCTCAACGGATCGACATGGAGAAGAGAGGTTCATCTAGAAGTGTCTCTAATGTTCTGGCACTGATCTACTTATATAGGAAATTTTGGTAATTATGTGTACCTATGGTATATGAAATGTTCTCTAGATCCATGTCATTTCCATACATATCTCCATCGTGGACACAGGTCTCTCACATTTAGAAGTTTGTCCTGGTACACAACATGTATCCATTAGTAACAATGTGTACCCAATGTTCATTATGTTTTTGCGTGTATTACTGAAGAATTTATCCCTCTATGAATTGATTAGTAATCACTTTATGTGCAGGTTGTTCCTAATGTGTAGCAGGTTATTCTTTACAGCAATGCGGTTTGGTCACAAATGGATTCATGACATTAAATCAGGCTATGAGCTTCGGGCACATGATGTGTATGGTAGAATCAGAACATGTAATCGGTTAGTTTTTCCCTTTTTATAAATTTTTCTTTCATGAAAACCTATAAATCCTCCATTCCATGAAAATTGGACACATACCATGTGAATTATCATATATTTTAATAAAATGTAGTGAAAAAATGATAGCAATGTTAATATAGGAATTATTCTTTAAATCCCCCCACTTAATCAAAAAATTTTCCTCGAATAAAAATGTCTCAACAAATATTTCTTAATGTGTAAGAAAATTTTAATGCAAGAAATATTCATTAAGTTATTGAAATTAAATTAGGTGCAATTAGAGAAATGGTTAAGATCCAGAATCGGTCCTATAGAGTCTGTCTGTAATGAAACCATGTTATGACTTTCAAAACAAAAACTTTTTCTTCAATTAAAATCTTTCAACTGTTCCATATGTTATATTCCAAATTATAATCTACCTCACAATTTTTCTCCTTACATGGGGTGGAAATGTAAGTAGATTTATGTTGGTACCCTGATCACATGTTCGAAGCAATGTGCTTGAACTGGTTCTACCATCTCTAATATGTAAAGAAAAGTGTAAAATAATCTTAAGTACATTAAAAAATTTGGGTTCTGATGACCCTAAAGTGGTGGGTAGGAAGGGAAATGTAAAAAATTCGGCTCAAAATGGAAAATTAAGCTCTTTAGTACCCTGTGAAAAGGTTTCTGAACAATTATGATTTCATTCCTCTTTTTTCCTAGTCAATTTATACTCTATCGACTCATGTTGGATCCATTTGTATCGAAAATATGTAAATGAAAAATTATTTTCATCCCTTATTTTTTATTCGTTTCCTTTTTATTTTTATAATATTTAATTTTTTTATTGTTGTGCCTTGGATAAATCTCGTAGCCATCACCTAACAACATATGATCCTTCGAGGGAATTATATATCTGGAAAATTGTGATTTTTACCTTCTTGCCATGCAACCCATGTCAATTTTTTTTGATTTGTTAATTTTTGTTTTTTGAAATGGAATGAAATACAAAAAATGGTATATCGATCATATCCATGTTGTCAGGAAAGTGAACTGTACATATGTAGAAGTATAATCATACCATGCTCCTTGAATGCCTCCCCTAAACTTATTCAAATGCATCATGTACGCAGAGTACAAGGAACATGGACGGAATGGAAAATTCATGAGTTAGATTCATTCTAACTGGCCATTCATGGAAACTATTGAAAAAAAGGATATATATCAGGTGGGCCTCCGAGATGTGGCTATCAATGAGTGCCTAAATTATATTAATTATATACATATTTATCCATAACCTTGATAAGATATGTGTGAATGTTCTAGTAGGTTTACATGTCGCATGTCTCTCTCTAGAAGTATTATCAGATACGAAAGTTAAATCATAGGGAGAGAGCCCTCATGTATAATGGGATTAAAAACCAAACTAGTAGTCACAAAGTGAATAAACCTTATGTAGTGAGCTAATTAATCATAATTTAAAAGCATTGATTTTAAAATCATCCTCCTAACTCAAAAATCATTTTTAAAAAATCTAGGCAAGAATAAAACATGGTCCTTAACATTATTCCACATTACTTACCATATAATTACAAGGTAATAATGATTTTAAGTATTAAAACATTCATCTATTTTGAAAAATCTCTCCTAGAGTGGTGAAACATGATAACACCCCCCCCCCACATAGAATTAGTCAGTGTTTGTACTGTTAGTGAAATATTTGTGGGAGTGGTTGTGCATTAGAGTGCAAAAAAATTGGAAATTTCAGATTTTTCTACAGAATTTAAATAAAATGGAATTGAGTGCTCCCATGAGTATATTGTATGACTTCGGGATGAATTACTATGTTATAGAATGAACATGTTCTTTCAAATTCTTAGATAAGGAACATCATGCACTAGATAACAAAAATTAGTAGACATATGAATATTTTTTTAATAGACATATACAAGAAAATGTGAAAAATAATAATCTCAGAAGCATATTTTATTAAATATGTGGAAGATATAAAAAATATTTCCATGAAAGACACGAAATGAAGAATAAAAAAATACGTGAAAAGGATACAACATTGATTACATATTAATAAAAGATTTTTAACGGCGGACATGGACTATTCTCATGGGGGCCACCACCTTAGTGGCTCCTTTTCGTATAAAAATTGCTAGAGGATGTGTCTTTGATTGTTCATGGTAATTAGGTTGGGTTAGTAAATTTAGGTGCATCCGCGTGATCATGGATGGGATGTGGCTTGAACGGGATTGAAGGTCGCGACAACTGATTGTGAGATATGGAGTTCTTGAGTACATTGTAAACTAGGACACATGAAGTTACCATACTTTTGTGAGAAATAGAGGATTGATAGGGTCTCAACATGATATAGTTATAATGTTAAGACACAAAAATCAAAACACTATAATAAATGAAAAAAATTATTTTTATAAAAAAATTTCCATATAGAATACAAAAAATGAAACACATCATGACACCATCAACAACCATCCTGAGAACATAAAAGTGTCCGAAAATCCCAATGAATGGACAAAAGTGATATCAGCTGTCCTTGGAAAAGATATCCTCTAGCATCAGTCCAATTCTACATGTATCTACCAACTAGCCCATCACAATAGTGTCAGAAACAATCAGTGGTGGGGTGCTAGGGTAAGTGGAGGGAGTGGGAATAGATGTAGATGGTGGGGATGGGTGGGTGGCTAGGATGTACCAATCTATATAGGGGATGTGGATACGAATGTAGGATCAATGAATTGTACCGACAGAGGTGTAGGATTAATGGAGATCCCCATTCCCCTACAGGTATGGTCTGATTGAAACTTCTGTTGTTCATAAGGGTTGGTGATATTTGAAGGGATGTCTGGATAGTGGATGGGATTGGTGGAATGCTAGATTATGAAGGGTCGGACATGGTGGGTGATGGTGATGGGGTAAAAGGAGGAGGTTTAATTAAGGTTAGAGGTATATGGGCACTTATCTAGTGATGATTTTCCAAAACACATAGAAGAGGACACCAAAAATATGTGGTGGAAGGATGGGTAGTTGGAGGGGTTGTAGATGAGCTGGTGGATGACCTGACATGTGGTGCTGCCATGGAGGTGGGAGGATATGAAGGTTCTAAAACTGCTTCTTCTCTATCCGACATCTCATTAGGTGTTGGTGCATATACAGTTGATTCCTAGAATTAGTAATCATCATCCTTTACCAGTATCTTCATATTGATAAGAGTACAATATCTATCATCTCCACTAGCCAGACATATGGGAGGGTAAGAGTGGCTTTAAATATGACATGATATCCGGGAAAACTGGTGATAAAAGATCCAATCATGTGTAGTCCCCAATTCATCTTAGTCAAGGTTCTGAAGTAGGAAGGAAATTTGGTGGCCAAATTTATGGGTGGACCTACCATTGAAGTAGATAAAATCATCATGTTCATCTGGATAATACTTCCATGGTTATCTCTTCATGTAAACCAACCATATACCATAAATCAATGTATGATATACAAAGTCGATCCCTAAAGCTGATTCGACTTCTTGATTTAAGGATAATGAGGTGACTAGGGGTCACGGGCTATCAACGACCATAACTGTATAGAGATTTCATGAGGTGAATAGATATGGAGTGTCAATTAAATGTTATAAATCACAAAATATTTTTTTATATATGCCAATATCAAACCAAAACTCAGTAAGAGACAACTCGTGTGGGCTGCCACTGAGGTATAAATGATGATTGTCGATGCCCATTTCGAAGGATACAAAAAACTCAAAAAATAACTCTCATAACATCTCCTCATGAACATCTATAATGTTACCCTTGTGGAGAGTATCGAGGAGGTCAGTGATGTCATCAAGAATGTTCATTTAGGTGAGGGTATTCATGTACAAGGTCTGGTTTGTATGCATAGGCTTCACATGTAATATGTGTAGATTAATCCTATGAATTGGGATGGGAAAACATAAGATATGGAGAAGGTATCATCCATCATCAATGAATGTGGAGGTGGTTTCAGACCGTGCCTGAGGATATGGTGTTGCGCATGTGGTGGAGGGTGCAGATGGTGTGTCCTTGGTAGTCTGCAGATGCTCATAGGCAAGCTATTTTATAGATGTTGACAAAGAGGAGGTGGACGTTGAGGATGACGGAGAGGCATGTGGCTGCTTGGTGCATGTCATGGAAGCTAGTAAGTGGTGTGATTGATAGGGATAGAATGGAGAGGGTGTGTGTGGATTTGGTAGATGTTTAGGGTGGTGATAAGTAAGTGTAGGGGAGGAGGGGTTCGGTGAGGGTTTGAAAGTGGAGGGTTGGTGTGGATGGTTTTGACTCGCGCAAAGGGAAGGGAGGTTAGGGAAGACGAGGGGTCAGGTGTGTTTTTTTAATTTGGGTCATGTCTTTTTTGGGACTCTACCTCTAGTTTTTTTAAACCATTCTGAAATAGTACACATTGTGTATCAATGAGTGACATCATGTATGAAGGGAAAAATGGTTTTTTGGGGCCAAAAATGAGTCCAAACGTGTATAGGTGGTAAAAAATGTGTAATGAGTTGTGAATGTCCCTATTTATTAATCCAATCACATCTCTTCATTCGTTATTAATAATATTGTAGGATGAATATCCTAATGAATCTTATATAAAAACATTCTTACTCTAGGTTACCTCCTAGTTAGTGCTTCCATTAATGTTGAGAGCATTACTCTTTTAAGGATTAGTTATACATGAGGTTGAGGACACATCCTTAATTGAAGAGTTCATGAAATATATTTAATCATCGACCATTGAACATGAATTGTGAATATTTTTGTAGCTGAATTTTAATTGTTCCATAATGAAAAACATGAAAGACCTTAAATGAACCAGACCATCATGAATTCAAATTCCTTGGAATCATTTTTAATTTTGAATTAAATAAAAAAACAATTTTCCCTGGAATAAGTGTACTTCATGGAATTCATTGGTCATGCAACCCTTTAATTTTTCCCTTGTAAATACTTTTTTTTAATATGCATCTTTCCTTATTTCTTCCAATGCAGTCAATTGCGATAACACTTCCTCTCTATCCTTTTCTAGATCCAGATGGATTTTATTCATTGCCTAAAATGAATGATGTTCCAATTCCACCATAATATGAGTTGGTTCACCAAAATATTGTCTAAATGGGGTGGTGCCTATGGGCGTTTTATACGCAGTTTGATACACCCAAAATGCATCTTCCAGTGTCTAGCTCTAATCATTTCTGATTGTGTAGGTAAAATTTTCTAAAAATTGTTTCACCACCCTATTTTATAATTTGACTCTCCCACATGTTTTTGGGTGATAGATAGATTCATTTTAATTGCTAATGAAACATTTTTTATCATTATTTACAATGGATGATTTGGTAAATGTGTTTTATTATTAGTAATGGGAAACAACGAAAATCCCAATTGTTCGAAAACACGCTTTTGAAGAAAATTATTGACTACTTTTTTTGTGTCATATGTTATAGATTTGGCTTCAACCCACCTTGAAAAATAGTCTACATCTACTTGAATGTAATTATGACCATGTGATGAAGGGAAGGGTCGCAATAAGTCAATTCCGTAGACATCAATAACATCAACCTCCAAAATGTTGTTTTGTGGAATTTTATTTCATTTACTGATATTCTTTGTCTGTTGACATCTATCACATTGATGATAGTATCTGCATAATCATGATGCAATAAGAGATAGAAAATCCCACATTGTAGGATCATTGAACTATATTCTCTAGTCCATGATACCCACTAGTAAGGGATGTGTGGGAAATTTGGATCATAATTTTTATCTCTTATTCTAGGAATCGGTTTCATAATTGGTCATTGACACAATACATAAATAGAAATGGTTCATCCAAAAAGTAGTGTTTGATGTCAGAATGAATCTTCTTGTTTTTCTGGTATGAGAGTTCATGATGGAGATAACATGTATAATGAGATTTTTCCATGTATAATACCATGCTAGGGTTTTTATACTAAACAATGCCTCATTAGTAAAATCTACTTCAATATCTGTCTCACAGTCATCTTTAATGATGGTTAAGGGTAACCAAGATATGGGGTCAATATTGATATTTTATGTTCCTTTCGTGTCCCTAATATTGATATTGAATTCATAAAGCGTAAGAATCCAGCATAATAGTCTTGGTATTATGTCATTCATGCTCATCGGGTATCAAAGGGCGGCATGATCCGTATGGATAATGACTTTGGGTAGAACGAGGTATGAACTACACTTCTCAAAGGAATGAATGATAGCTAGGAGTTCCTCCTCCATTATCATATGATTGATCCTGGTATTGTAAAAAGTGTGTATGGAATAATATATTGGGTGGAAGATGGTGTCTATATGGTTTCTAAGCACAACTACATCATCAAAGTCACTCGAGTTGAAAATAAGATTTAACTCATTTTCCCAATTTGCTGTAATGATAATTGGAGATGCAATCAAATTTTTTTTTCAACTTTTCAATTGATTGTCAGAAATACTCATAAAATCAAATATAATTTCTCTTTGTAAAGAATTGTGTCGATGGAAATTTGAATTTAGAAAAATCATTTTACGAATCTTCTATTGAATCTATCATGCCCAAGGAAAAATTTTATCCCTTTTATGATTGATGGTTCAAACAGTTCCTTGATGACCATGATCGTAGTGGGATCAACCTCGATGCCTTAGTTAAAGATTTTTTGTCAATGAAAAATTTCTCATTGCAACATGAAGTGACATTTTTTCAATTTAGCACTATGCATTTCTCCTCATAGCATTTGAGTACCAGTTCGAGATTTTATAGGACATCAAATGATCTGCCATAGGATAATAAATCATCCATGAATATTTTTAGAAATTATTCATCCTTGTCATGAATGATTTGTGTCATTCATATTTAGAATGTTTTTAGTGCATTTCACATACCTAATGACATGCTTCTATAATAAATAGTATTGAAGGGTCTTGTGAATGTTGGTTTGGTCTAGTCAATGGGGTCTACTTTAAATTGATTGTGTCCCAAATAGCTATCCAAGAAATAATATATATCTTTTCCTAATATCCAATTGAGAATTTGATCCATAAAAGGTAAGGGAAAATCATCTCTCTTTATTGTTGTATTCAAAGGTATGTAATCCACGCAAACTCTCCATCTAGTGATGGTGTGTGTTGAGATGGGTTCATTGTCGTATGTTCTTATGACTGTGATTCCTCCTTTGTTGGAAACAATATGGTGCAGACCCTCCCATTCACTATCTGAGATATGAAATATTATCCCAGGATCCATAAATTCAATACTTCCTACTTGACAGCCTCTTTCATCAGTTTCATGAGCCACCTATGAGGATGTATTTTGGGGTTTTCCATTTCTTCTAGAAAAATTTATTGGGTGAATTTTAAAGTATTGATTTCATTAATATCTTCCACTCCCAAATCAATTGATTTATTAGGAAATTTAAGACATCAAAAATCATTTCTTCTTGAGCCTGAGATTATTCAACATTGATAATGATGGGTAATAATAATGACCCTCCAAGGTAAGATTACTGAAACATACTGGTTATAGGTTTTAAATTCTACAATGGTGGATGAATGATGGATGGAATAAATGGTTTTTCGGTGTCTCTAGTAAGTGGTTCAATAATTATGGATTCCTTGAAGTTATTTTATTCTTCATTGTCTGATCTTGAATCATTGGATTCTTCTTTAGTATCCTTGTACTCCCTTTTTTGAGTCAGATAGATAGTGTGATTTCAACCAGGTCATATGGATGTTTTGAAACATTTTTTAAATTAAGCACCACTTCCTCTTCTCCAAATCTGAAGGTGATTCCTCCCTGATTAAAATAAATCAGTTCATTCCATGTATCTAAGAATGGAATTCCAAGAATTATTGGGACATCTACATCCTCTTCCATTTCTAGAACTGTAATACCTGCTAGAAAATTGAATTTTATGAATTTAACTAGAATATCTTCAATAATACTATGTCGGTATTTGACTAAACGATCATCGAAATGCTATGCTATTTTTTTTACCTTGAGCTCCTGGAGTCTGAGTTTTTTTTGAAAAAACCCATCAACATTAGGTTAATAGTGGATCCAAGATCATAGAGTGCTATTACAAATTTTCACTAACCTATTGCAACGGGAATATAAAAGGTTCTAGGATCTCTCATCTTTGGTTGGATTTTCTTTTTTATAATAGTAGAGAATTATTTATTTATTTAGATGACTCATAACTCTTATATCATTGAAATGTTTGATATAAAATCCTTTAGAAATTTCTCATACCTAGGAATTTTCAATATTTCCTCTGCAAAAAGTATATTGATATGAACTTCTGTGAGCATTTCGAGGAATGTTTTGTGCTGAGACTCTTTCATACCAGTAAAATATCATTCTATAAAGGGGATATTTGGATTGTATGGTAGTGGGGATATATAAATGGGTTCCTTTTGTTTTTCTAAGGATTTCTCTTCTCCTGGAACTACTTCTGGTGATGTTGTAGTGATGTCTTCTTATACCTTTTCTGATAGTTTCATCGGTTCTTCATGTGACCTTGGTTCCATTGGTAGTTACATGTTTATCACTTTTTTCCTCTTCAATATTACAACCTTATCCTCCTCTCATGGGTATGTTTCTATATTACCTAGTACGGTACCTGGTAATATCTTAGATAAGGTCTCTGATATTTGACCCTTTTGAATCTAGAAATTCTTCAAAGATGCTCACCGATTTTTCATCTTAGTTTGGGGAATAATCATTTTTCGATCAAATTATTGAATAAAAGATGTTAGGTGATATTATAAGTTTATTTTTAGTGATGTAGGTTCTTTTTATGTTCTTGTCTATGTGGCAATAAATTGATGTATTTGGGCAATTAGAAATGGTTTTGTGGGTATGTATGATGTTGTGGTCTCAGGGTAGGTTTCACTGGAGGATACCCATGTGGTGCCTAATTGTGAAACTGTGCTTGACCACGACTCTGCTAAAAATATCCTTGATTGTTCTGAGGGTTTTACTGAGTATGCCTTGGTAATAAAATTATTGTCATTGGTGTAGATTAAATGGATGATTCTATTTATTGTAATTAACATAATTATAATCTTGTGGTTCATCTTATCTAGATTAGAAGTCTTTATACTGGTGCATTCCACCACACATCTCACATGACTATATCTCCATGACATTGGTATGGGGTGGTATGTATTTGAAATAATTTGATCTTTTTGGTTAGTGCCTCAACATTCACTGTTAACCTAGTGGTTACATACATTTGGGGGATTTCACATCGTGGTGGTCCTTAGAAACATTGTAACAGACTGGAATTGTGGGAAAATTCTCCCTTAATACCTCTTCATTATTTAGAGGGTTTAAGCATCATACCTCCATCTGTATAAGCATTTACCACTATTCGTGAATCGGTCTTGAGTCCTTAATATAATATTCACATTTTAATTCATGTGTCATTTATGTGATTTGGACATTTCGACATGAGTTCTTTGTATTGATACCCTGACTCACAATATAGATTCTCTATATTTTTGTGAAATTTTTGAATGTCATTACGATGTGTCTAGGTTTGGATAGGTGGAATGAATTTATCGAGAAATTTTTTCTCGAGATCGTCCTAAGTCATAATGGACTTGAGAGCATAGCCTTTGACCCAATATTTTTATTGGTATCTGATTGAAAATGTTATGACACGATCTCTTTTATAATCAAATGATACTCCCTAGTTTTGAGACGTATCATAGACCTACAACAAGTTGAAGATATGTTTGTGTGGGTTTTTGGTATGAATACCACTAAATTGCCTCATTTTTTAGATCATTTGGATGAGTCCAAGATTAATTATAAATGTGTTTGATTCGGTTGGTGGGAGAACAATTCTTGGTGTATCCCCATTTATTGAGGGTAAACCATAATCCATGATGGTATTCTCTGGTTTCATTTTGTGTTCTATAACTAGATGATTTGGTGGATAGGTTCCAACATTGTGATTTTGTTCGAACATTTTCGATTTGTGAAGGAAAATAAAATGCCTTTAGATCCGAGGATTTAAGGCCAACAGTTCTTATGATTCAAGGTTATATAACCGGTCAAGGGATCTTGGTACATGCCCTAAATAAGATACAATGAAGCATTTATAAAGATGAAATAGGAGGAGGGAAAGGTAATCCTTGTTCATTAAAATTAAGAGTTATTCAAAAAGAGGCGTTACCTCCCCAGAAACGGTGCCAACAATTTGATGGTATCCTGTGCGGTGGTGTCGTTACATCCTCCAGTGTAGATCAAATTTTGAATTTATATGTTGTCTGAAACATTCACTAATTATTTGGGAGTAGTGTAGTGGTAGTATGGGGTCTAATCCACATGAAGAATTTCAATTTTTTATGAAGAATTATGGTCTCAATTTATGAAATGGAGTCCATTATATATGTTCTTTATTTGGGTAGTTTTTGATGAGTTCTAATTAAGATGACATGAATTAATAAAGGTCATATCAGGATCAAGGTAAGTATCTTTGCGAATGATGTTCTATGAGTAAATCCTTGTAAATATCCTATAAAATAGTCTGTGAAGCAAACAGGGGTCACTAGTTGACTTCGGTCTTAGTATCCTTTCTATACCTAGGAAGTCGATGTTCCATGGTTAGGATATAACAGAACCCTGTGTGCCATTTTTGGGTATCATTAGACATAAAGCTTCCTGAGCTAGTTTTCGTAGCTAATTCTAATCCAATTAGTATTGGTTAGTTGGTTGTATTGTCTCATTGTCAATGATGTTCTCACAATTGGGATCGACCTTGAATTAATATTCTAATTACTACCTCAATTAAACTTTTAATTTTTGGATTTAAAGGTGTATTTAAAATATTTTGAAAAGTCACTTGATCCCTAATTCTACAGATTTAGATACTCATGGGGGGGATAATTAAAATTCAATAAATTAGAGATATCATATTTTATGGATCGATAATCAATAATGGAATCCTGACCGTACAAGAGGGTTGGTAAATATTATTTAAATAAACATGCACGAAGCGATTCACAGTTATAAAAAAGAAAATAATTCATTAAGTGGAATGGAACCCAAACCAAAATATAAATGAGGAAATTGAATGCATTTATGAACTATAACTACAGGGCTCAATGATTAATAAAAATGCACAAAATATAATGGAATTGGGAGTTTGAGAGGAAAAATGGTGAAAAGTACACAATGGATCAAGAGGGAAAAGAGAGTATAATCCAGAAGTGTCTCTAATTTTCTAATACTTATCTTTTTATATAGGAGATTTTGGTCAGAAATATACCTATAGTACATGAAATGTACCCTTGATCTACATCATTTCCCTAAAAATATCCGGTGAGGAATATATGTATTGTGCATTAAGAAGTTTGATTCGGTACAAAACATGTATCAATTGGTAAAGACATGTACCCTACATTCATTTTTTTCATTAATTACTCTCATATATCTCACATGAGCCTTTGATTGGTCATCATGTCATGTAAGGGAAGTTCTTGAAGTGTAGATGCATTTTATTTATGTTTGCATGGTTTGGTCATGACTGGCTTCACGACATGGAATCGTCCATTGAGCATCAGGTACACAGTGTGTATGGTGGAATTTGGACGTATACTCAGTAGGTTTTGTTCATTTTCTTAATTATTCATTCTTGAAAAGCTATGAGGAATTTCTGTGAAAAATTAGTCACATACCATGTGCATTATCAAATATTTTAAGGAAAAGAAACGGATAAATGATAGCAATGTGAATATATGAATTATTCTTATTATAGAACATTAAAATGATGTTATGGATGATATTTCTATAGAATTATCTAAAACATATATAAGTAGGCATATTTGTAATAAAAAGATTATAATATTAAAATAGTCCTATTATGAGTTAAATTATATGTCATATTTTTTTCTTATGGATAAAAATATTTTTATAACATTGAATAAATATTTCGATCTAGAATTTTATTTAAGACACCTTTTTGTTTTTTATTGATAAGTTATAATTAAAACTATAAGGAAGAAAATTATTAAAGAAGGATTATAAAACCATTGGATTTTATTATTTACCATTCCTTTGAGTAATTATAATATGTTCAATAGAATACTACCCATGTAACTTCAAATTAAAATAAAAAATGAAATGATATTTTTAATATTATTTTAAAAATAATAAAAATAATAAATCCTCTAAAAAACCTAATGATATTAAACAAATAAAAGTAATAGAATATGGGGGAAATATACATAATATTATTTAATAATAAAAATGGTATTTCATTATTTTTTATCTATTTTTAATGTGTCTTATAATTTACACAAAAAATTAAATTTAAATAATTAAAAATATTATATTATTTATACTAATATTTTATCGTTCATCAATATTGAAATTCAGTTGATATAATATTAATTACACAGATCATAATAATTTCTCAATGAAGACAATATATTTATGTAATATTTTCAGGTAAATAATATTATTTTAACTTTAAGAATTTTAATTGTTTTAAACAATCATTATTTATTTAATTTAGAATGTCTTTTTGTTAATTTAAATAATGTTTTTTTATTGAAGACTTTAACAATACCTATTTTAATATTACTTTAATTTTTTTTTAAATTTATATAATTAATTAAAGAATATATATTTTTTAAGTTTTTTAATAAAAATTATTTATAATAAATTTAAAATAAATAACATATAAAAGGATTTTGAATTTATAAAACCTATATTATAGGCTTGAGAAAAATATGTAATATTTTTTCCCAAAACATAATTTTTATTTTTATTTTAAAAAATTGATTTAATAAGAAAAATTTAATAAATAATAATAAATTATATATTTTATATCATTTATTTATATTAATGAATATTGTTAATATCATTTTTCAGAATAAAAATATGATTAATATTATTAATGTTAATGACAATGTTTAAGGTGAAGGTGTTATTTTAAATTATATTTTATTTTTATTGTGTAAATTTTCTATTAAATAAATAATATTTATATTATATAATTACAATCATATGATATTTACATATATATTCAAATATATTACTAATCATTTTAATTTTAATTATTTTTATATACGATTATGAAAGAGTTATAATTAAAAAATCTTGTTTGTAAAAATATTTCGAATCTATATATTATATGGTTTAATATAAAATATTCTTTTTATATACAATAAATGTGATATAGATTAAATGGTATATAAAATATGATTGAAAACATCAAATATTAATTTTAGTGATATTATAATATAGTTATTAAAAAAATTATTTATATCACTAAAAACATGTATCCATAGAAATATCCAAAATATGAAAAGATAGTAAAATTTTTTTTACAGTAATATTTTATTTAAATTTTAAAACATAATGGAGGTTATTTCACTAATTTACACATCTCACACCCAATTCTTTAAAATTATAGTTCTTCTTAACTTGTAATAACTTTTTGAAATTGATAATAAGTGATGAGAATTCAATAATTTTCATTTTCTTCACATATAAATGGAGATCCCATAAACAAAACATATATATTCCCATTCCAAAGCATTAACCTTATAAAAATTAAAATATAGTTTCCCATTAACTATCCCATTACTTCTTATAATCCTTTTCTTTCCTAACTTCTGGGATATGAATCCTTAATTTGTTACCCTCGGGAGAATAAAAAAGAGAGACGTACTGTTCTCAATCAACCTCTCAAAATTCATTTCATCTTATTTCCACTAAAATTCACTATATCAATAAATTTATGATAAAATATTTATTAATAATCTAATGAAATTATATTTTAATAATTTATTTACCATCTTATAACTTTCTCCAAAACCATTCAAAAAGTGAATTTTTCATCAGGAATACGTGGAGACCAAATCATCTTTAACATCAGGGTTTATTTTTCATCATCATCATGAATAAAGGGTTCTAAAATTTTATTTAATTGAATTATATGATATTAATAACATTATTAATACTCCAAAATTATAATAAATTCCCTATATCCATCCTCATTTTTGGAAGATGAATGTGCCTCATGTACGTACCTGCAGACAACAATATTCCCATTATTAAAATATTTCAGTTATTACTCTAGTATATAAATATTCTTTATAATATAATAAAAATATATTTATTGATATAAAAATATTTTTATAACATCTTTATTCATCTATAATAGTGATATTATCCCAAATTAGTAACATTATTTTGAATAGTCACTCCTAGATTTTATATTGTTTTTTGTGGTCTTGGAATAACCACATACATACAAATTGATATAACCATATATCATGTGTATCTAGAAAAGCATAATTACTTATGATATTGGAGAATGATATTAATTAGTAATTTTTCTGTTTTTTAATGTTAATGTAAATATCTAATTAATTTTTAAAACACCACCCTATGTTAAGGAAAATTATAATAACAATCTCTTTTCCAACCTCATCATCAAAAATCATAACTAAGATACTCATGAAATTATATTAGAAAATTAATTATAATTATAATCATCTATTATAGTAACATTAACTATCATATAATAATGATATTTGGATATATAAATAAAAATCCATGATTCCATTATATAACTATTACTACTTATACAGTTGAATCTAATTACATGATTTTATGAAAAATCATTACCTCAATGATATATTTATAAAAAATGATTATGAAAGAATATTTTTAATTTTTATAGGATTAAATTTTTTTCATAAATAAGTTAATGATATTTTTATTTATAAACAAATTATAATGCTTGGATAAGAGGGATTTATAGTAAGTGATTTTACATCTCAATTTTTCTTTATTGAGATATGATGTGTGTTTACCACTTTTTTCCATTTTATGGATCATGTATTGTTCATAAATCATAATTTACATTATATTTCATGAAATATATATATTATTTGACAGTACATCTCGTTTTTCACCTATCATGGTCTTCTAATTTGAATTATAACCATAATTTATAGGTTTCATTATTTCATTTTTCAAATCCATAGATATGTTTTATTTTGGGAACATATTATTTTCTTTATGGTGTGTACATTACTGATTTTCTATTGATATATTATGAATAATATTTAATTGATTTATATTAATGATAAATTTCATGGTCACTCTTTGATGTTGTTTTGATTGGAATATTACTCAAACTGTAAGTGTTTAGTCTTCAATATCATTCAAATGGAGATTTATTTTTCATGATAATCCCACAAGAATATTTTCACACTTTTTTCTAAAAAAACCCTATAAATTTATTATCATTTATAAAATCTATGGGTTTACATGTAATAATATTACATAATTTTATTTTAACCTCATTATTTACCCATTGTAATGGAATTAAACCCCACCTATTTATTTTGGTCATTAATCGCACTCTTCGACCTCAATATTAATTAAATTCATTTTTATTCACATATTTATGCAATTATTTTTTTTTAAATTTCTATGATATTTTATTTCTATAAAATTGTTTTATGGAGGTTTTAATGCATTCCATATTTTTTATTTTTAATGATGTTTTAAAATAATATCATTCAATCATTTTTTCTAAAAACATCATTATACAATATTATTATTTTTATATAATTTAATTATTTTTATTTAATGGTTTCTAGAAGATAGAATACTCTCGTGAATTTAAAAAATATT
Source organism: Viscum album (assembly GCA_963277665.1). Lineage (NCBI taxonomy): Eukaryota > Viridiplantae > Streptophyta > Magnoliopsida > Santalales > Viscaceae > Viscum > Viscum album. The sequence goes on along the minus strand of OY728138.1, from coordinate 628,934,804 downwards.
TTTATTTAATATTATTTTTAAAAAATAAATTTTTTATTTCTAATTTAAATTTTCCAATTCTAATAAAAATTTTATTTCACATATTCCAAATTTTTTTGTAATGTGTTATTCCAAATAATTAATATTATACATGAAATTATATCCATATTATTTCTCATGAAACCATTTGGATGTATCTTATCTTCATGAATAATGAAACATCACTACATTTATTATTTCTAATAATATAACATCAATAATGATATTTTAAAAAAAACTCTTTTTTACTATTAATACGAAATACTAAATATCCTTATTTGTGTAATTTTTCCTAGAAAACTATACATTTATTGATCAAGGATGTTATTAAGTAAAGAATAAAAAATATACATTATATTGTGTCAATATAAAATGTATTTTCATTGTAATTTATGGTGAATTACAAAGAATTTTATTGAATATCATTAGATAACAAATTATTTTTATAGGGTTCATAATGGTATGAGTTATAATGAAGTTAGGAATTAATTCTTTATGTGATTAAAAATAAAAATTACATATAACCCATTTACTTTCCACTGGTTTTTTATGTATAATAAATGATTATTTCCATGCATAAGAAATATATATGGGTAATTAATGGGTAGAATCATATATATACCTCTAATTCATTGGTCGAATGATAAAATCGCATGATACATATATAAATCGATCCAGTTATGATTTCATTCCATGTGTGAAATAATGTAGTGTGTCATGAAGGTATGGGTGAAATTTTTACCTCATAATGGTGATGATACCCTATAGTTAAATTTTTACCAATGTTCTATGTTATGAACTTTCCTAAGATATTAGTACATTTTGATTCCATATTTCATGGATTAAGGATCATGGATCAATAAAATTATCCATTTATTCCATAAAATTTTTCTATTTATTTATTTTTTGTTCATTTAAGATTATAGGTTCTCCAATCATGACATGTGAACAACTCTTATTATTAAATATTATTTTTAAAATATTTTATTTCCAATAGTATTTTTTCACATATTCTTATGATCTAAACATATATAAAATGTTATGAAGTTCAATTCCAGAGTGTTTCACAGTTCCTCTTTTATATGATTATACTCCCTTAATTTTGAGGATTAATATCACATATAAGAAGACAAAAATAGACTCCATAGAATTTCAATTATGGAGAAATATTCCCAAATATTCATCCTCATATAGATTATACTAAAATTAACAAAGTCTTACATAATATTTTATATGATATTACTTTGAGATTTAATTTTTATATTATGAATATGATGTGAAATATATATGTTTATAATTGTTCATATAAATTTGGATAAAATATAATGTTGAATTAAGGATTTTCTAACGCCATAATAACAATCGAGAGTTTGGTTTTTCTAAATGGATTATTAAAAAGTAATTTATACTTGTAATATATGATATTAAGATAAAAATTTATATTTTAATATAGTTCTTGGGGGGTTAAAAAAATATTAAAATATAATTATAAATCATCATAGTTTTATTGTAATATTATTTAAAACATTCATCCCAAAATATATATTCTCATAAACTATATTATTATATTCTATAAAATAAACATGTCACTACATAGAAAATTGAAGAAAATTTATTATAGTGCCTTTTATTATATATTAATGAAAATCTATTTTTAGTGAATGTGGATCTATACCATTACTAAAAATCATTTGTTACATAATAAAAATTACTAACTTATTATAAGTAAAATAAAAAATAAATAAATATTATGTATGGATTATGGTATTAATATTACATAAAATAAATCTAAAAAGTAAATAATATCATTCGGGCTTTATTTTTTAAGATGGTTGTATGTTTTATAAGGATTGTTAATATTAATTTATTGTGGTTGGGATTAAATATAAGGGTTTCTTTTCTAGTATCTCATTTAAAAGTGGATAATTTATTTCTAATTTTCATACTAGTAAATATTATATTTTCACACTCTAAAAACAATCAATTTTATTCTAAACTATTTTTATAGGTTTTATACTTCATTTTATTACCCAACATCCATTTTGTTTCAAAATTAAATTGATGTGATGCTTCTATGTGTTTCCTAGTATATCTTTTCATTTAATATGGAATCATTATTTTCGATTTACATATTTCTAACATGCTGGTATTGATACCCATATCCATATTAATATGATTTATAATGTTAAAATTCTTATTAATTTAATTTTTTCACTAAAAAATTAAAACAGATCAGTATAACCATTATCCTCAAAAGTAGTAATTTCTTAAAAATTTGTTAAATTTATTAGATAATTTTTTCTTTTCATGTTTTGAAAAATAAATTAAAATTATTTTATATTTACATTATCTTTTAATAAAATATTATTTTTAGTTATTTACTTTAGTAATTAATGTAATAAAAATGTGATGGATATATCTATTTTATATTAGAAAATATTTTTCAAATACATTTATAATTTATTATGTTGTTAATTTTATTATCATTTACTATTTATTATGATTCATATGGGATATTTTAAAACCAAACCACACAACTTATTTTTCTATATGAATTCTGATAATGGTTTTAAATTTTTTAATTTAATAAATTTAATCTAATGGGTTAATGAAGCTATATTGAATGTAATATTATTTTCAACTCAATGATGCACACATATATATACGACCTTTAATTATTGGTCATCCAAGAAAATAATTATATACTCATCATATTCATTGGGTAATGTTTTATATATCATCATGAGAATGATATATGATTTGGTAGCGAACCTAATCAACTATATATTTTGAAATTATGAGGAGTGAACCCATTCAATTTTATAAAAATACTTGCCATGCGATAATGGGCAATGAAGTGAGAACTATCATACCATATTTTCATTTATTAATTACAATCCATATTCTAATGCCATATTTTTCTGTTATAGAAAATTTCACTAACATGCCACATCTTCTAATAATGATTTCCCTATGACCCATTATATTATGACTAAAATTATATGTAATATTGAATGCCTCATGTCATGAATCATGGTAAATAGTATATGTTTTATGTGGTATTTTTTATTTAAGTTATGTTAATAAACATTGGATAAGGTTTCCTTTTGAAAATTTCATCATATAATAACTTTTTATGAATGATTTCTATATTTTATATTTGACCCATACTATGAGTTCGGCCCATAAAATTATTATATTTATATTACCTATGTAATATTGCAGACAATTTTGTGAGGTATTTTTAGAAAGATAAATGTTTGAAGATTAATTTATATTGATGTTGAAGAATGATAGGAAAATAATTTTTAATACATTTAATATTTTGGTAGACAAAACTAATATATTTTATGGTTCCATCCATTATAAGAGGAAAGTTAGTATCCTATTAAATAATTTAGTATTTATGTATTTCATGGAGTGGTCATATCAAATGTAAAAAAATAGTAATGATAAATTAAATGTTTGAAACATAAAAAAAGATAACAATATTAAATAAGATAATAAATCTAATAAGGGAACAATTATATAATGAGATTTACCTATAATGAGGTTCTGTATTTCAAATGAGAAGTGCTGAATTGAGATAATTCATGATTATGATAATGATGTATTGGTAAATAATAAATATATTACGGATTTCACTATTTCAATCACTCATTCAATAAATCAGGCCTCAATGATAGTTGTTAAGGTAATATTTACTGACATAACACCAAAAATTGAACAATTTACCAATTCCCCATTAATGGGAAATTTTTTACCATCAATAGAAGAAAATTTTCATATAAAATTGGAAGAGTAACACCAGAAATCAATTTTCATGACTCGTCCCCTAGGGCCCATTTCGTGACTACCCCAAGTACGCCTTCCATCGGCCAGGGGCTGGAAACTAGCACTGAAAGGAACACTCCCTAATATAAGGAAGTAATTGCCTTTATGACCTTTAAACACACACAACCAAGACCATATCAAGATACAAACACAGTGTGAAGCTATATAGTAAACTGGGTGTGTACGAAAAGTAAAAGGGTCCCAAAAACAATCCCAACTATAATGTACAAATAAAACTGAAACGTACAAGTAGAACTGAAAATAGCTTCTGAGTACACCCTACAAGGACCCTAACTGAAGGGTAGGTACATCTCTCGAATGATCGTCTCTATTGTATACCTCATCTAAGGTCCACCTCCGATCTACCTCCAATCCAGGTACTCTCGTCCTTAGTCTTCATTGTCCATCGTCTACACCAAAAACTACAAGGTGTGAGTTTAGCCCTTGTAGGGGTGAGTATAATGATACTCAGTAGGGACCCTGTGATCCTCAAAGGTCTCAAGAAATTCACAAAGGATATACCAAAAAACAAGTAAACAACTGACAACCATTACTTAGGGATATTCCCACACATATACCTATGTTATCATGTCAACCCATCTCAATCAAGAGGAAACACAAGACCCACCCCAAAATAACAAATCTCAACTGTCCCACGAAGAAAATAATACCAAAAAGGTAACACCACAAATGTATGTACCACAAAGGTATGCCACATAGAAGAATACCACAAAGGTATCACCATGAAGGTAAGTACCACCAAGGTACGCCACACATAATAATATCACAAAATTAAATACTCAGCCCACAACAGGTACAACTTAGGTACAACTGTAAATATGAATAGATGTAACTAATAATTCATCGTATTATGTTAAGAGGAAGACCCACATAGGATCCTAAATCATCAGACCCACATAATATCCTAAATCATCAAACCCATGATGGATCTTTCTATAGTAGACCCACATAAGATCCTAGAGTAGTCTCACGTGGATTCCTAAATCGTATCCAAGTGAGACTCTCGAACATAAACCTACGAAAGATCCAAAAGCACAAACCCACATAGGATCCCAAAGAACAGACCCACATATAATCCCTTTCTCAAGTTACAGTATGCTACCAGGTTCCCACACTATGCTCACTTGATTCTAGGAGAGTCCGCTACTCATGCCACAGGTTGATAATCCAACTACCAGGAATCCCCACAATGATGTATCCCAATGTACCACCACGTAAAAGGGGTCTCAACGCAATAGACAATCTGTCAATCGGATGCTCAGTCTGTATGTTATTTGTATTTTAGTCCTGAGGGCCCTGTTGGATTAGTTTTCAAATAAACCCTACCATACCCAAACATTACTCAAAACTCAAATGGGAATACAAAAAGGACTGTATATATCCAAGACTTCTAGTGCTACAGAAGGTTCATCAAACGGATGTTTTTAGCTCAAGATATGGCCTAAAGAGTGAAAATGGTCGATGTTGGTTTGGGTCCGGTCCGATCGGGATGGACGAACCCAACCTGACCCGACCCTGGCCGACCCGACCCCGTCAGCAGGGTCCCGCCCGGCCATCTTGGAAGCCCGTAGTGGGGAGGCCGACGGTGAGGAATCCCGTAGTGCTGCGGCCCACGGAGCGCCTGCCATGGTGCGACCACCCATAGTGCGGCAGCCAGCGGCTAGCTGAACGACGAGTCTCCTCCTCCACACAGTGTGGTAGCTCGCCATGCCATCACTTGCGACTAGAAGTAAGACATCTTCCTCCCTTCATCGCCGTGGTATATGGTCCCAACTCATGCACACCAAGCGGCATGGGCACACACCGCTGTCTCCCCTTGTCGAGGTCGTCCCCCACCAGCCGCCACCCTTGATCTGCTGCGGCCGACGGTTTACGTCTCTTCTCTGGTGGCACGGTCGCACCCCCGCCTTTGTCGGGGTATTCCATGGTACTTTCTTCTGCTCCTGAGACCCACCGGTGCCAATCTCTAGCACCCGCCATCATCCTCCTCCATCACAAAGATCGCATCAAAAATCACAATGGTTACTGATAGGCCAGGCCATTTTCGTTTGGCCTGCATCCTCCACGTTAGATTGGTAGCAAGCGACTTAGTGGGAGAGGTTCAACATAATATAAATATAAAGAACGTAAAACAAAATCAGACCCCTACCTCGACGGTTCATTTACGTTAGTGAAGAGGTAAGGACGGACGTCAGTTCATCATCATTGAAGGCCTTCCTCTTTGGTGGGGAGTTCTTCGTTGGTGGGAACATTCTTCATTGGAGAGCACGTTCTTCGTTAGAGAGTGCATTATTTTTTTGAGAGCTCATTCTTCATTGGAGGGTGTTTTCTTTATTGAGAGCACATTCTTCATTGGAGTTAAATTTTCTCAATGTTCTCCCTTTTTAACAACCAACCCTTCCAAAGGTATTGAGGAGCTAGTATAATAGAAAAATATATTCATCAAATTAATGTTGACACTTTTTAATAAATTTCATAATTAATTGTCACAATTTATTGTATTTAATTTTCACAAGTAAATGAGAGGATTCCAAGATACTTTCCCACATTAAAGAGGGGTTTGGGTGGTCCCCACCATTAGAATTTAAATTGGGGATTTTCTACTTCGGGTGGTCCCCACCTCAATAAGTCAAATAGAGAGGTGTCAAAAAAATTAAAAAAAATTCATTTTTCTTCTCCCAGAAAAAAGTGAAATAATGACTTCCACCCCCGACCTATTGTGGTCGAGGTGAAGGTCACTTTATGCGAATATCGGCACTGCGAGTTCAGTGGTGTCATTGGATTTCAATTATGAGCACCAATTTAAAAGTTAAAAAATCTCACTCACTTGTTTACCAAAATTACTTAAAAACAGTTCAGAAATTCATTTCGGGCAAACTGTGCCTTTGAATCACTCACCGTCAATTTTTTCAGACTCTTAATATTCTATATAATAAATAAAATTTACATGGATATTTTTGGGCCTTTACATTCTCCCCACCTCAGGGCTTTGCGTACCTGAAAATTGCATCATAAAACTAGGAAAAAAGGAGGGGTAATGAGCATGAATCTAAGCATCCCACTCCCATGTGCTCTCATCGAGGTACTTGTGCTGCCAGAAAATGCACACAAAATGAATCAATTTCCCACAAATGACTATCTTCTATCAATCATCATTCTCTTCTAGTACCTTCGTAAATGTCGTCCTATCTTCGATGTCCAGCTCGTCCCAGTCAATAATATGAGTTGTATCATGCATGTATCTCCTCAGTTAGGATATGTAAAAAAACCACGTGCAACCAATGAAATTGAAGGGATTTACTAAGTGGTTAGCCACCTTGAAAACTCTGTCGAGGACCTAAAGGGATCCGATTATCCTTGGAGATAACTTGCCTCCCCGGCCAAATTTCTACCAACCTTGTCGAAGTGAGACCCATAGAAAGACATGGTCTCCATTCTAGAACTCTAGAGGTCTCCATATCTTATCATAATAAGACTTATGCCTTCTCTGTGAAGTCTTCATCTGATCCTAGATGATCTGTACCTTCTCCGTGGTAGCCCATATCATATCTAGTCCCATGAGTGCTGAATCCCCTAGGTCAGTCCATCACAAAGGTGATCTGCAAGGTAGGCTATACAATGCCTCTAATGGGGCCATCCAAATGGTGGAGTGAAAGCTGTTGTTGTATGCAAAATCCACCAAAAGGAATTGATCCTCCCAGCTATGACCGATGTCAAGGATGCAAGCACGTTGCATTTCCTGGAGGTTCTGAATGGTCTGCTCAATCTGGAAATCCGTCTGAGGATTGAAGGTGGTGCTCAAACAAAGCTGCATCCCTAAATCATATTAATTATATACATATTTAGTCGTCACCTTGATAATATATCCATGTATGTTCTAGTAGGGTTTTATGTCACATGACTCTCTCTAGAAGTATTATCAGACAAGAAAGTGAAATCATAGGCAGAGAGCCATCATGGGTAATGGAAGTCAAAACCAAACTAGAAATCACAAAGTGAATAAACCTTATGTAGTGAGCTAATTAATCATAATTTAAAAGCGTTGAATTTTAATTCATCCTCCTAACTCAACAATCATTCTAAAAAAGTCTAGGAAAGAGTGAAACATTGTCCTTAACACTATTCAACATAACTTTTTATATAATTACAAGGGAAAAAGTATTTTCTGGATGAAATAATCCTTTTCTTTTGAAAAATTCCTCCTATACTAGTGAAACATGAGACCCCCCCACCCCCACATATAATGAGACAGTGTTTTAACTAATAGTGAAATACTTGTTTGAGTGGTTTTTCATTAGAGTGCGAAAAAAATTGCAAATTTGATATTTGTAAACATAATTTAAATAAAACGGAATTGAGTGCTCCCTTGAGTATGTTGTATGCCTTGGGGATGAATGACAATGTTGTATCATGATCATGTACCTGCAAAATATTAGATATAAAAATTCTTCCACTAGATAGCAAACATTAGTACACATGTGAATATTTTTTGAATAGACTAATAAAAGAATATTTACAAAATAATAAACTAAGAAACATATTTTATTCAATTTAAGGAAGATATACAAAATATTTCCAAGAAAGAAACAAAATAAAAAATAACAATAAAAATACAAGAAAAGGATTCAAGAATTATTAATTAATAACAATAGAATTTTTAACAGTGGAAATAGACTATCCTCATGTGTCCCACCATCTTAGTAGCTCCTTTTCAACTTACAATTGCTAAAGGTTGTTTCTTTGACCGTGCATGTTAATCTGGGTGGGTTGATAAATTTAGGTGCATCTATGTGATCATGGATGAGATGTATCATGAATGGAATTAAAGGTCGTGACAACTGATTATGAGATATAGAGATCTTGAGTACATTGTGATCTCAGACATATGAAGTAAATAGAAATTTGAGGATAAAAATGGATTTAGAGGAGCTTATAATGCTAGAGATACAATGTTATGACACAAAAAACTAAACACTATAATAAGTGAAAAAAATTATTACAAAAATTATTCTATATATATTACAAAAAATGAAACACATCATGACACCATCAACAACCATCCCTAAAACAAAAAAAGTGTCTAGAAAACCCAAAGATTGGACAAAATTGATATTATTTTTCCTTGGAAAAGATATCCTCTAGCGTCAGTCAAATTCTAGGGGTATCTACCTACTGGACATTGCATTAGTGTTAGCAATAATCGGTGGTGGGGGTGCTTAGGGAAATGGAGTGCGTGGGAATAGATGTAGAGGATTGGTATGGGGTGGGTGTTAGGGATGTACCAATCTGTATAGGGGATGTTGATATGGTAGTAGGATCAATGAATGGTACCACCAGAGGGGTTGGATTAATGGAGACCCACTTACCCCTATAGGTCTGCTTTTCTAGAAACTTCTGTTAGGTGTAAGGGTCCATTATATTGGAAGGGTTGTCTGTGTAGTGGGTGGGGTTGGTGGAATGGCAGACAAAGAAGGGCCAGACATGGTGGGTGAGGGTGATGTGGTGATGGAGGGAGGTTCAATGAAGGGTAGATATATATGGGCACTTATCTAGTGAAGATTCACCAAAATACACTAAAGATGACCCCAAAAATATGTTTGGGTAGGAAGGGTAGTTGGAGGGGTTTTAAATGAGATGGTGGATGAAATGACTTGAGGTGGTGACGAGGAGGTGGGAGGATAGGAAGGTGGGACAACTTCTTCTTCTCTATTCACCATCTCATGATGTGTGGGTGTATATACAGATGATGCCCAAAAATAGTAATCATCATCCTTTACCTGTATCCCCATACTGCATTAGAGCACAATATCTATCATCTCTACTAGCCTAACTTAGGTGAGGGTAAGAGAGGCATTGAAGATGCCAAGATATCAAGGCTATCTGGTGATAAATGATCCACTCATGAGTGGTCCCAATTCTTCTTGAGTCAAGGATCTAATGTATGAAGAGAATTTGGCATCCATATTTATGGGTGGACAACCCATGGAAGCTACTAAAATAATCATGTCAATATATCTAATACTTCCATGGGTATCTCTTCAGGGGTACCAACCATATTCCATGGATCGATGTAAGATACACGAAGTCGATCCCCGAAGCTAATTCGACTACTTGAGTTATGGATAATGAGGTGACTGGGGGTCACGGGCTATCAACGACCATAACTATATTGAGATATCATGAGGTGAATAGATATGGAGAGTCAGTTAAATGTTATAAATCATAAACTCTTTTGTATATATTCCAATATCAACCCCATAATCAGTAAGATAAAACTCGTGTGGGATGCCACCGAGGCGGAAATGATGATTTTTGGTGCCTATTTTTAAGGATAATAAAATCTTCAAAAATAACTATCATAACGTCTCTTCATGAACTTCAATAATGTTTCCCATGTGGATTGTATCGAGGAGGTCAGTGATGGCATCAGTAATGTTCTGTTGGGTGAGTGTATGCATGTACAAGGTCTTGTTTGTATACATGGGATTCACCTGTAACATGAGAAGATTAACCCAATGAATTGGGTTGGGAAAACATAAGATATGGAGAATGTATCTGCCATCATCAATTAATGTGGTGGTGGTGTCGGATCATGCCTGAGGAGATGTTGTTGCGCATGTAGTGGAAGGTGCAGATAATGTGTCTTTGGAAGTCTGTGGATGCTCGCAGGAAACACTTTTATTGATGGTAACAAGGAGAAGGTGGACGTCAAGGATGAGGGAGAGGCATGGGTATGCTTGGTGAATATCATGGAAGATAGTAGGTGATTCTATTGTTATGGAGATAATAGATAGGGGGTGTGTGACTTTGGTAGAGGGGTAGGGCGATGACAAGGAAGTGTATTGGAGGAGGGGTTCAGTGAGGGTTGGAAAGTGGAGGGCCAATGTTGAAGGTTTTGACTGGCGCAAGGGGAATGGATTTCAGGGTAGGCGAGGGGTCGGGGGTGTTTTTTTATTTGGGTCATGTCTTTTTTGGGTCTCTACCACTATTTTTTAAAAACCATCCCAAAATAGTACATGTTGTGTAACGATGAGTGACGTCATGTGTGGGGAGAAACATTGTTTATTTGGGGGAGAAAAATGAGTCTAAACGTGTAAAGGTGGTACACGACTTGTACTGAGCTATGCATGTACATATTAATTAATCTAACCACAACTCTACTTTCGTTATTCATGATATTGTTTGACGAATATCCTTATATAAATTATATAAGGACTTTATTTCTCAAGGATACCTCATTGTTAGTGCTTCATTTAATGTCGAGAGAATTAATCTATTAAGGATTATATAAACATGAGATTTAGGACACATCAATCATAGAATAATTATTGAAAAATATTCAGTCATTGACCATTGACCTTGAATGGTGATTCTTTGGCTTGCTGAAATTAAATTTTGGCATAATGAAAAACGTGGATGACCATAAAAGAACCCAACCATCATGAATTAAACTTCCCCGTCATCATTTTTATCTTGAATTAAATATAAAAAAAATTCCCTAGAATAAGTGTACTTCATGCAATTCGTTTTTCATGGAACCCTTTCATTTTTTCCTTGTTAAACCTATCATTTTATTACACATATTTCCAGATTTTGTCTAATGCAGTCAATTGCGATAATTGTTAATCTCTGGCCTTTTCTAGATCCAGATTGATTTTCTTATTTGCACAAAATGAATTATGTTCCAATTCTGCCAGAATAGGTCATGGATTACCGAAATATTGTATAAATGGGGTGGTTTATATGGGGGTTTATACGCAGTTTGATAAACCCATAATGCATCGTCCAGTTTCAGGCTCTAATCACTTTTGATTAAGTTGGAAATCTTTTCAAATTTTTTTCACCACCGTATTTGTTAATTTGAATCTCCCACTTGTTTTGGGTGATAGATATATTCATTTTCATAGTTACTGGCATATTTTTCAATCATTTTCGTCACTGGATAATTTGGGAAATGGTTTCTATGATCAGTATTGAGAAAAAACAGAAAACCAAATCGTTCGAAAACACTTTTTTTGATGAAAATTCTTGAATAATTTGTAGTGTCATATGTTAAGGATTTGGTTTCAACCCACCTTGAAACATAGTCTAATTCCACTTGAATGTAATTCTGACCATGTGATGAAGGTAAGGGTCCCATTAAGTCAATTCCCTTGAAATTAAAAACATCAACCTCCAAAATGTTGTTTTGTGGAATTTCATTTCTTTTGCTGATGTTCCCCGTCCGTTGACATCTGTCACATTGATGATATAATATCTAGAATCGCAATTCATGGAGGGACAAAAAATTCCACTTTGTAGGATCGTGGAACTATGTTCTCTAGTCCATAATACCATCTTATAAGAGATGTGTGGGACATTTGCGTCATAATTTTTATCTCTTCCTCTGGGAAGCGGGGTTGAAACAGGTTATTGACAGAATGATTTAATAGAAATGGTTCATCCAAAATGTAGTGTTTGCTGTCGGAATGAAACATCTTGTGTTTCTAGAATGAGAGGTCATTATGTAGATACCATGTGGAATGATAGTTTTTCGTGTATAACGCCAAGGTTGGGTTTTTACACTAAACAATGCCTCATTTGAAAAATCTACTTCTATATCAGTCTCATTGTTATCATTAATGATGGCTAGGGGTAACCCTGATATGGGGTTAGCAATGATATGTTATGTTCCTTTAGTGTCCCTAATTATGATATTGAATTCCTACAGCAATAGAATCTATAATATTTGCCTTTGTTTTGAGTCTTTCATGTTTATCACGTATCGAAGGGTGGCATGATTAGTATGGATACTGACATTGGATAGAACGAGTTATGAAGAACACTTTTCAAAGGAATGTATGATAGTTAGGAGCACCTCCTCCATAATTATATAATTGAGCTTGTTATTGTTCAAAGTGTGTAAGGAATAATGGATTGGTCATAAGATGGCATCTATATATTGTCCGAGCACATCTACTGCAACAAAGTCGCTCACGTTGCACATAGAAAACCAATTCATTTTCCCAATTTGGTGAAATGTAACTGGAAATTCAATCATAATTTTTTCCAACATTTCAAATGATTTCCAGAAATACTCATTAAATTTAAATATAATTTCTTTTGTGATAAATTATGTCAATGGAAATGTGAATTTAGAAAAACCGTTTATGAATCTTTTGTAGAATCTATCATGCCCAAGGAAAATTTTTATCCCTTTTAGGATTAATGGTTCCAACAATTCCTTGATGACCACGATCGTAGTGGAATCAACCTGGATACCTTAGTTAAAGATTTTTTATCAATGAATTTTTTTTCCTTTCAACATGAAGTGACAATATTACAATTTAGCACTATTCACTTATCCTCACAGCGTTGGAGTACCAGTACATGAATTCATAGATAGACATCAAATGATCTCACATAATCCAAGAAATCATCCATGAATATTTCGAGAAATTATTCATCCATATCATGAAAGATGTGTTTCATGCATATTTGGAACATTGCTATGGCATTTCACATACCAAATGACATGTGTCTATAATAAAAAGTATTGAGGGGCCATGTGAAGGTGGTTTTGTGATAGTCCACGGGGTATAAATCAACTTGATTGTATTCCAAATAGTTATCCATGAAACAATATAATTCTTTTCATGCTAGCATCTTATGAATGTGATCCATAAAAAGGCTAGAGAAAATCATCTATCTTTGTTTCTATATTCAAACATCTCTAATCCATGAAAACTCTCCATTTTGTGGTGGTGTTTGGTGAGAAGGGGTCATTGTCCACTGTTCTTATGAATGGGATTCATTATTTTTTAGGGAACAATATAGAGTAGACCCATCCATTCAGTATCTGAGATAAGAAATAATATCCCAGCATACATAAATTCATTACTTCCTACTTGAAAACCTCTTTCATTAGTGGCGTGAGCCACCTATGATGATTTCTTTTGGGGTTCTCCTTTTCTTCTAGAAAAATTCATTGGGTGATTTTTAATGGATTGATGCCCTTAATATCTTCCACTCTCAAATAAATTGATTTTTAGGTCATTTTGGACATAAAAAAGAATTTATTTCTGAGCCTGAGATAGTTCGGCATTGAGAATGTTGGGTAATGATAATGAATCTCCTATGTAAGAGTACATCAACATACTGGGTAGAAGATTTAAAACATACATGGGTGGCTGAATGATGGATGGAATAAATGGTGCTACGTTTTCTCTGGAAAGTGGTTCAATAATGATGGATTCCTTGATGTTACAATATTCTTAATTTTCTGATCTTGAATCATTGGTTTCTTCTTCAATCGACATGTACTGCCCTTCTTGAGTGATACAGATAGTGTGACTTTCAACCAGGTCATATGGATGTTTTGAAACATTTTCTAAAGTAAACACCACTTCTTCATTTCCAAATATGAAGATGATTCCTCCTTGATTAAAATCATTTAGTGAATTCCCTATTTCGTGTAATGGTCTTCCAAGAAGTATGGGGAAATATATATCCTTGTACATGTCTAAAACAAAAATTTCTACTGGAAAATTGAATTTCTGGAATTTAACCAGAACATCGCCACTAATAAAATGGGGGTATTTTTCTAAACGATCCACCAACTAGAATGCTACATTATTTTCCTTGATCTTTTAGAGTCTGATATTTTTGAAAATACTCAATGGAATTAGTTTAATGGTGTATCTAATATCATAGAGTGTTATTCCAAATTTTCACTAACATATTGAAATTGGAATATAAAAGCTTCTAGGTTCTCTCATCATTGGTTGGATTTTCTTTTGTATAATAGTAGATAATTCTTCATTTAAGTTGATGACTAATAATTCTTATATATATAACATGTTTGATAGAAAATCCTTGAGAAATTTCTGATATGTAGGCATTTGAGATATTTCATCAGCAAAGAAATATTGATATACACATTTTTGAGGATTTTAAGGAATGTTTTGTGGCGATACTCCTTCATACAGAGAATTTATCATTCTAGAAAGTGGATATGTGGCTTTTATAGTAGTGGGGATACATAAATGGGTTTTTTATGTTTTTCTTGAGCTTACTATTCTTCTAGAACTACTTCTGTTGATGATATATTGTTGTCTTCTACTACAATTTCTGACGATTTCTTGGGTTCTTCATGTGAGATTGGTTCATTTGGTTGTTGGATATTTAACCCTTTTATTCTCTTCAATATTATAGCCTTATCCTCCTCTCGTGGGTATGATTCTATTTTACCTGGTAGGGTGCCTGGTAATATCTTATATTATGCCTCTGAGATTTGACCTATTAAAATCTCCATATTTTTCAAATCTGCTCACTGATTTTGCATCTCAGTTTTGTGCATAGTTATTTGTTGATCAAATTTATGAATGAAAGAAGTTAGGCAATTTCTTGTGTTTCTATGGATAGGTGGAGGTTCTTTTTCTATTCTTGTATAGGTTTCAATAAATTGATATTTTTAGGGAATCAGAAAGGGTTTTTTGTGGCTATGTCTGATGTCATGGTCTCTGGGAAGGGTTCACTAGAGGATACCCAAGTGGTCCTTGATTGGGAAACTATGCTTTACCACCACCCTCCTAGAAATATCCGTGAATGTTCTGAGGATGTTTTTGTGTAGGCCTTTACTGCTAAAATGATTGGTCTTGTTGCTGATGAAATGGACGATTCTGTTGATTGTAATTAATATATTTATAATCGTGTTGGTCCTCTTATATGTATTTTTAATCTATATACTGGTGCATTCCACCACACATCTCACATGACTATATATCCCTGAAATTGGTAAGGGTGGTAGGTATTTGAAATAATTCAATCTTCTTGGTTAGTGCCACAAAATTCACTGTTAACGTGGTGGTTTTATCAATTTGGTGGATTCCACATCATGGTGGTCCTCGGTAACATTGAAATAGACTAGAATTGTGGGAAATGTCATCCTGAATAGCTATTCCTTTTTAGATGGTTTAAACATCAGACCTCTATCAGCAAAAGTGTTGAGAACTATTATTGAAGAAGTCTGGATTCCATAATAAAATATTTTCATTTGAATTTATGTGTCTTTTATATGTTGTGGACATTTCCACATGAGTTATTTGAATCGATACCATGGCTCACAATACAGATTCTCTATATTCTTGTGAAAATTTTTTAATGCCATTATGATGTGTCTAGGTTCAGATAGGTGGAATGAATTTATCGAGAATTCTTTTCTCGAGCTCGACCCAAGTCATAATGGACTTGGGATCTTGTCCTTTGACGTAATATTTTTCTTGGTATTTGAGTGAAAATGTTTTCACACGATCTCTTATAGAATCAAATGATTCTCCCTTGTTTTTAAAGGTATCACAGACCTAACAAAAGTTCAAGATATGTTTGTGTGGTTCTTCACTATAAAGGCCACATAATTGTTTCATTTTCTGGATCATATGGATGAGTCAAGCTTTAATTATAAATGTGTTGGCTTTTTTTGGTGGGAGAACAATTCTTGGTTTATCCCGATGGACTGATGGTAAACCATAATCCATAATGGTCTTCTCTGGTTTCTTTTGGTGTTCTATAACTTGATTATTTAGTGGTTTTGGTGCCATGTTGGTATATTGTTCTTCCATTGTCGATCTATGATAGGAAATAAACTGCCTTTAGATCTCAGGATTTAAGGGCAATAGTTCTTGTGATTCACGGTTACATGAATGGGTTAAGGGACATTGGTACATGCCCTAAATAAGATGCAATGAAACATATATAAAGAAGAAAGAGGATGATGGAAAGGTAATCCTTGGTCAATAAAATTAAGAGTTATTTAAAAATAGGCATTTCCGTCCCATAAATGGTGCCAAAAGTATGATGGTATCCTGCACGGTGGTGTCATTACATCCTCCAGTGTAGATAAAATTTAGAATTTTTATTTTGTGTAAATCATTCACTAACTATTTGGGTATAGTGTAGTGGTTGTATAGGGTCGAATCCACATGAAGACATCCATTTATTTATTTAAGAATTTGGGTCTCAATTTTTGAAAAGGAATAATTTATATAAGTCCCTTATTTGGGTAGTTTTGGATTAGTTCTAATTTATATGACACAAATTAATTAAGTTCAAATCAGGATCAAGGCGAGTATCTGCGTGAATTGTGTCCTATAAGTATATCATTTTAAAGATATTATTAATTAGTCTACAAAATGAACATGGGTCAGTAGTTGGATTCAGTTATAGTATCCTATATCTACCTAGGAAGTATATGTTCCTTGGTTAGGACATAACATAACCCTATGTGCCTTTTGTTTGGTATCTTTAGACATAATGGATTTTGAGCTAGTGGTCGTAGCTCATTCTATTCTAGTTATTATAGGGTCATTGGTTGTATTGTCTCGTTGTCAGTGATGTTCTCACAAATGGGATCGACCATGAATTAATATCCTAATTACTAATTCAATTAAACATTAACTTCTTAGATTTAAAGGTGTATTTAAATTATTCAGATAAGTCACTTGATCCCTACTCCTACAGATTTAGCTACTCATGGCGGGTTAAATTAAAATTAAATAAATGAAATATATCAAATTTGATGGATCGATAAAGATTAATGGAATCAGAACTGTACACAAAGTTTTCTTAAGACTATTTAAATAAACATGCATGAAGCGATTCATAATTATTAAAAAGAACTTAATTGAGAAATATGAATGGAACCCAAACCTTAATGTGATGGCGGAAATCGAATACATTTATGATCTAAAACAAAATGGCTCTATGATTAGTAAAAATACACAAAATATAATGGAATTCATAGTTTATGATGAAAAAAGGGTGAAAAAGTACACAATGGATCAAGAGGGAAATTAGAGTATAATCCAGAAGTGTCTCTAATTTTCTGAAACTTCTATACATAAATAGGTGATTTTTTTAATAAAGTATACTTGTGGTACATGATGTGTAATGTTGAGAAACTTCATTTCCCTACAAATATCCAGTGAGGAATGACAGACTTTTCCTCTAAGAAGTTTGACTTGGTACAGAACATGTATCAATTGGTAACTACATTTTGTCAACATTCATTATGTATTTTGATGAATTCCTCCCATATTTCTCACACGAGTTTTTGACTGGTCATCATTTCATGTAAGGGTAGTTTCTGATGTGTCGATTCTTTTTCTTTATGGTTGTATGGTTTAGTCATGACTGGCTTCACGACATGGAATCTTCCTTTCAGCATCAGGTACATGACGTGTATGGTGGAATACGGATGTATACTCAGTAGGTTTTGATCATTTTCTTCCATTTCATTATTTAACACCTATGAAGACTATATTACTGCAAAATTAGTCACATACCACGTGCATTATCAAATAATTTAATGAAGAGAAATCGATAAATGATAGCAATGTGAATATATGAATTATTTGTATTGTAGATCATTAAAATGATATTGTGGTAGATATGTCTATAGAATTATCTAAGACATATCCAGAAAGTCATATTTGTAATAAAAAGATTATAATATTAACATATTCCTATTATGAGTTATATTATATATCATATTTTCTTCTTATATTTAAAAACATTTTTATAACATTGAATAAATATTTCGAGCTAAGATTTTATTTTAGATACACTTTTGTTTTTATTGATTATTTATAATGAAAACTATAAAGAAGTGATTTATTAAACGCGGATTATAAAACCATTTGATTTTATTATTTATCATTCATTTGAATAATTATAATATGTTCAATAGAATACTACCCTTGTAACATCAAATGAAAATAAGAAATGAATTGATATTTTAATATTATTTTAAAAATAATAAAAAGAATAAATCCTCTAAAAATTGATTGATATTATACAATTAAAATTATTAAAATATGGGGGCAAGATACTAAATATTATTTAATACTAAAAATGGTCTTTCATTATATTTTAAATATATTTAATGTGTATTAATGTTTATTCCAAAAAATAAATTGTAATCATTTAAAATATAATATTATTCATAATAATATATTAACGTTCATCAATATATAAATTCACTTGATATAATATTAAGAACTCATAAAATAATAATTTCACAATAAAGCCAATATATATATTATATTCAGGTAAATGAAATTTTTTTATCTTTTATAATTTTAATTATATTAAAAAATCCTTATTTATTGAATTCAGAATGACTTTTTGGTAATTCGAACAAGGTTATTTATTATTGAATACATAAACAATACCCGTTTTAAATTAATATAAATTTTTTTATTTTATATAATTAATTAATGAATAAGTTGTTTTTGAATGTATTTTAATAAAATTTATTTTTATTAAATTCAAAATAAATCACTTATTACACGATTATGAATTTCTAAAACCTTTTTCATAGGCTTGGAAAACATAAGTAATATTTTTCTCTAAAGCATAAATTTATTTTTTTATTTTAAAAATTAATATTAATCAAAAAAATTAAATAAATAATAATAAATTAAATATTTTATATCAATTGTTAATATTATTTAATATAGTCAATATAATTTTTCAAAAGAAAAATATGATTAATATGATTAATGTTAATGACCATGTTTAGGGTGAAGGGGTTATTTTAAATGATTTTTTATTTTTATTATTTCATTTTTAAATTAAATAAAAAATATTAATATTATATAATAACAGTCATATGATTATTATATATATATTAAAATATATTACTAATCATTTTAATTGTAATTATTTTAATATATTATTATGAATAAGTTATAATTAAAAAAATTTGATTATTAAATATTTTGACTCTATATATTTTATGGTTTAATATAAAATATTATTTTTATATATAATTAATGTAATGTAGATTAAAAGGGTATATTAATCTTTATTGAAGAAATAAAATATTAAAAACAATTATTTCATTATATATTTATTAAAAATTTATTTATATCTCTAAAAACTAATATCCGTGAAAATATCCAAAATATGAAAAGTTAATAAAAACATTCTTATAGGAATATTTTATTTAAATGTTAAAACATAATGGTGGTGATTTCAATAATTTAACCATCCCACACTCAATTCATTAAAATTATATTTCCTTCTAACTTGTAATAGCATTATGAAATTGATAAAATGTGATAAGAATAAAATAATTTCCATTTTCTTCACGTATAAATGGAGATCCCATAAACAAAAAGTATATATTACCATTCCAAATAACTATCCTTATTAAATGTAAAATATAATTTCCCATTAACTATACCATGACTTCTTATAATACTTTTTATTTCATAACTTCTAGGATATAGATCCTTAATGTGCTACCCTAGGGAGAATAACAAAAGAGAGAGGTAATGATCTCAATCAACCTCTAAAAATTCATTTCATCTTTTTCCCACAATAATTTACTATATCAAAAATATTTTGGTAAAATATTTATTAATAATATAATGAAATTATATTTTAATAATTTAATTACCATTTTACAACTTTCAACAAAACTATTCAAAAAATTAATTTTTCGTGAGGCATACGTAAAGAACAATTCATCTTAAACATCATGGTTTATTTTTCATCATCGTCATGAGTAGAGGATTCTAAAATTTTACTTAATATATTTATCTGATATTAATAATATTATTAAGACTATGAAATTATAATAAATTTCCTATATCTATCCATATTTTTGAAAAATTATTGTGTCTCATGTACATACCCGCGGACAATGATATTCCAATTATTGAAATATTTTATTTATTACTCTAGTATATAATTATTATTAACAATATAAAAAAATATATTTATTGATCTAAAAATAATTATATAACATCATTATTCATCTATAACAGTGATATTATACCAAATTAGTAACTTTCTTAAGAATAGTCACACATAGATTTTATATTTTTTTCTTGTCATGGAATAACCACATACATGAAAATTGATATGAACATATATCATGTGTATCTAAAGAAACATAATTACTAATGATATTGGATAATAATATAAATTATTTATTGTTTTTGTTATATAATGGTAATATAAAAATATACGTAAGTTTTAAAACACTACCCTATGTTAATGAAAATTATAATTACAATCTCTTTTCCAACCTCATTATCCAAAATCATAACTAAAATACTCATGAAATGATATTAGAAAATGACATTTAATTATAATCATCTATTATAGTAACATTAAATATCATATAATAATGATATTTGAATATATAAATAATCGTCCCTGATTCCATTATGAAAAAATTACTACAAAACAATTAAAACAAAGTATATGAGTTTATGAAAAAACATTATATCAATAATATATTTATAATAAATTATCATAAAATAATATTTTTAATGTTTATAGGGTTAAATAATTATAAAAAAAGTTAATGTTATTGTAATTTATAAAAAAAATTAAAATGTTTGGAATATATGGATTTATAGTAAGTGTTTTTATATCTCAAATTTTCTTCATTGAGATATGATGTGGGTTTACCACTTGTTTCCATTTTATGGATCATGTATTGTTCATAAATCATATTTTACATTATATTTCACGAAATATATATATAATCTAAAAATACATCTCATTTTCCTCCTATCATGGTCTTTTAATTTGAATGATTACAATGATTTATGGGTTTCATTGACTCATTTTTCAAATCCATATATATGTTTTACTTTGGGGAACATATTCTATTTTTTTATGGCGTGTACACTACACATTTTATATTAATATATTATGACTAATATTTCATTGATGTATATTAATGATATATGCCATGATCTCTCTTTGATGGTGTTTTGATTGGAATATTTGTCAAATTGTAAGGGTTTTGTCTTCAATCTCATTCAAATAGAGATTTATTTTTAATGAGAATACAATAAGCATATTTTCACACTTTTTTCTAAAGAACCCATATTTATTCATTATCCTTTATAAAATATATGGTTTTACATGTAATCTTATTACATAATATTCTTTTTACCTCATAATTTACCCATTGTAATTGAATTAAACCCCAACTATTCACTGCAGTCATTAATTGTACTCTTCGACCAAAATATTAATTAAATTATTTTATATTCACTAATTTATGCAATGATTATTAATTTTTTTTATTTTCTATGATAATTTATTTATGTAAAAAAAATTACGGAATTTTTAATGCATTCCATATTTTTTTTAATGAAGTCCGAAAATAATATCATTCAATCATTTTTTCTAAACACGTCATTATACCATATTATTATTTTTATATAATTTAATATTTTTTATTTAGTGGTTTATAGAAGAAAAAATATTCTCATAAAATTAAACATATTTTTATTTAATAAATTTTATTAAAAATTATTTTGTTTATTTCCAATTAAATTTTCCCAATTCTCATAAAAATTGTATTTCACATATTCCTAAATTTTTTTGTAAATTTTAATATAGAGACCCAAGATTAACGTACATAGACATTACATTAATATTTCTGAATACTTAATACATAACAAAAATAGACACCCAAGGACGATAACAGTTCAGTGTATTTGGAAACTTGGAACAACATCTTCTAGTCATGGTGTAAGATCTCCAACATCTCTCATAACGATCTGGCCTATTTATTTTCTTACATAAAACCTTTCATTAAATTTTGGGGAAAATAAAACATATAAAGGGTGACATCAAACGCTCAGTAATGGTAAGCATAGAGAAAATAAAACAAACCATATACATTTGAATTAAAAAACCTGAGCATAATGTTTAAACGTCAAAATCATGAGCAATGACATAAAACATGACAATACATAAGGAATAGATTATAATGAAACATCAATCATGATAAAATAACATGGCAATATAGTATGTTATTATGAAAAACCATTAACCACATGATATTATTTCCATAGTATCCAAGGCATTGCTTCCAATACCATCATAGTGGACAAAGTCCCTTACTTAACCTGGTTTACTTGTCGTTCCCGCCCAGTATTATTGAACCGTATGTACATGGAATTCCATCCATGTCTATCTCGTAAGATATAAATCATTACCCAATGCATTGGAGGGAGATATAGGTCACACCCATCTCATAATGAAACCATTTTTATGTGTGCCCCAAAATCATAAATCATACATCATAACATAAATCATGTAATAAAAATGAGATTCTTAAACATCATGCCATCATAACATAATCCATATAAGATAAAAGGACTTCATTTGTATAATTACATTATTACATAATCAAATCCATGTAATAATATGGAGAGAATAATAACTCTATATCATCTTATATGGAAAATATTTTTGATAAAACACTTGAAATTAATTTTTGAGGATAGATATCCTTTCTTCCTTCAAATCAATTTACTTTCTCTTAATATCATGAAATTTTAAAGGAAAAGAATTTTTTTGAAAATAAACATGAGCTCTTGTTGAGTAATCTTCACAGAAATAAGGAGTTATGAAACCGTAAAAATCCATTCATGCCATATAACTTAAAAAAATTCTCCTCATAATTTTACCGTAAAAGTCAAAAAGTACCTTGTGTGGTAGACAAAAGAAATATTCGTCCCAAACCACATAGTAAAAGTAAAAAGAAGGGGTAAACATGACTTTAAGAAAACATGGAAGAATAGTAAATACTTTATGAAAACATTTTTACGAACATGTAAATGGATGATAAATATAACCCTAGTTAATAATTACGAATAAACAGTCTCGGATAAGAATGAGATTGGAATAATTATCCCTTACCTTATTTACAATTTCTTCCGTATATGTACAAGACTCCTAGATAGTATGTTTAAAGATATTATTAACTTGTAAAATAACCATTATAATATTTATGATATCATATATGATTCAATTATTACTTTATATTACCCGTTCCTTTGTCAATTCCTTGTTCGAGCAACATCTTGGGTAAACCCGTTTCATTTATCGTATGTGTATAGACTTGTTGTTCTTGATATTATTACTTATAACCTGATTTACTTAATTCCATAATGTAAAAGATTATTTATATATAATATATATTCATCATATAAATTTATATGATAGATCGATAAATGGAATGAAATACACCATCCATGGAGATGGTAGGCCGTACGTACGCACGAACGTCATTTTCATTTCCATATTAAATTTAATGGAATTAAATAACATTTAAATATATCCAGTAGAATTATTATGTTATAATTTTCATCATTATTTATTATATATATACTTTATAATCATGCTATAATGGTTAACATGGAGAATGAATCTCATCGAATCGTTGAGACGGTAATCTGTACGTACGCACGAGCGATGATATCATTCCGATAATTATTGAATGGTATTGGAGTGGATGATATAATATCTTATAATTATAATCATGTTATAATAATCATATATAGTTATTATTTCTACCATTATACCCATCCAAGTAAGGTGGTGGTGGAAAAAACAGATTACACCATGGCGTGGAGACGGTATTCTATACGTACGCATGCGCGTTGACTTTGTTTTTTGTAGGATGGGTATAAGGTGAAATAGGGTTATTTCAATTTTATAATAACATATCATTAAATTAGTTGTACATATTTTATTACATTATAATGAAACAACTAATTTAGAGTTTGTATAAGAATAATGAATCTTTGAAATAATCCGTAGAAGAGAATATATCTTCTTTGACGCGCCTCTTCTAAACCACCTCTTAGGGAAATAAAGTTTGTCTTTTGCATATACCAAGACCTATATTATGTTTCTAGGGAAGTGTAGGTTGAAAATATGAAGGTTTTTACCAATAATGAAGGCTAAAAGTTGTGTGAGGAAGAGAGGGAGGAGGTTCTCTTTTATAAGAGAGGAGATGGGATCTTTTGGAAACCTCTAAAATATTAATTTATAATAAACTCAAAACCCACTTAAAAACCTTGAAAAATGACTCAAATAATAATATTAGATGATATTGGTTTTTATTCTCATCAAAAAATAATATTTAGACTTGTTGGTAATTTATTTTAAATCTTATCAACTTGATTTATCCTTATTTAATCTATTTAATTTTACTTGTGGTAACAATATTCTAAATTTTAAATTGTTATAAATAATTTCTTAGGTGTTTTGAATTGACCATAATTGGATAATTTATGAAAATATAGACCATATAAATTCCAATTTATAATTTTTAAATATTTTTGTGATTTTTATACAATTTTATAATATGTAATTTTTATAATATAATAATAGTGACAATTTTGACACTATTCATATATTTGAATTTAAATAAAATACACACAGAGGATATATTCAAAAAAAATATTTAATAGACTCCTAAAATTCTATATTAATCTATAAAATTTTTGGAGAACATTAATTAGTTCATATAATATTTATTTTAATATTTTTAATTCCATTTATTTGATAATCAATAAAATAATTTCTACATCACTATTGTGTCATCATTAATGATAATTATTTAATCCCTAAAAATTCTAAATAAATTCTGATGATGTATATAATTTTATTTTCTTTATGGAGACAATTTATATTTGATGTTTTATGAGGTTTATAACAAAATTAAAATTATTAAACTTATAAGATATAAGAGAGTGACAAGTTGTCACTTTCTTTGGTTTTAATAATAATTATATCATTTTCATGGTCAAAATTCCATGAAATTAATCTATTAAGACCCTTAGCTGATACGGGTCTACTTTTATTTATCCAATATAATTTTGACAGGTTTTAGGGAAATTATATAATCTTATTTTTACACTTAATTACCTGATTTACCGTTAACTGTAGTAAATAAAATTTAGCATAGTTACTATTCATAATGTCTAAAAAATAAAAGTCGACTATTATCATAATTTAGACCAATTGATTCCAAATATCTAATACATTTTTCCAAATTCAAATCAAAGATGTGGAAGTATTTTATTTAAAATTAATCCCACTGTTGAGAAAATGGGTTTTAAAAGTTAAAACGTTGCATGAGATTGAAAAGTTTTTACTAATGAATTTAGTGTAAAATTAATGATATTGACATAAATTATATTAAATTGAAAAATTATATTCTATTTATACATTAAAACCATTCAATATTATAATTTATCCATATAAATTTTCTCAATGAAAAAAAAATTTAATTAAAATTTAACGTATTTTTACTATTCATCAAAATATGAAAGTTAATAGAAAAATATTAAAAAATTATCCAAATTTAATTTCTATATCTTTTTTGAAATGAATAAGTTTATTTAATAAAATTTAACTTATAAACGTTTCAATAACTAGGTATAAAGTGGGTTCACCATCATAAGGCGGTAAAACTGCATTTTTTAAAAAATAAATATTTTACCCGAAAAATTTATTTCGTTTTCATGCCATGTTCTATAAAATGTGTAAGATGAGTAATAATGACATACAATTCAAAACATAGTATTTTGTACAACACACGCTATCGAGGAATGTAACTATTGGGTGTAATGTAACCCAAGTCCGGGTTGCGTATAGTGCAAGATTCCTTTTGTGTTGCGTATAACATAATCAAAATATAGTTCATTTGTACATTGATAAAAATCTATACTTGGTGTTTTGTATAGTGCAAGATAATTTTTCTGTAGCGTACAACACAAGACATTAATGAAATTAAAAAGATTATTTCTCATAAAATCTCGCGGTGTCACATTCTACCCCCCCTTAAAATGAATTTTACCTTCAAAATTCATCATGTTTATAAATCATTTACTATATGAAAGTTTCTTCCATAGAAACCCACATCATAAAAAGGAATACTAAAACTTAATTTTAAAAAGGAAATTTAGAAACATAACGGTCACCCAAAGTAACTCAACACTGGGTTTCCACATAGGAGAATATAGGTGAATATATGGATATGGAAGATAAATCTAACCATCATGTTTGGATGAATAGTGGTAGAGAACATGGCTATGAAAAATTCAACAATCACAAAGCCATAAATTTTTTATGATCTATGGTACAATCTGATTCATCAGATATGAGGGCACTAGGATATCATTTTGGGTTTTCAAGGTCAATTCCCTAATGTTGAATAATTTTTGAATTAAAAGAAATAATTACTTTATTTTGGTACAATATCACTATTGTTTGTGCCTTGAACAATTTCCACTTCATCTCTTAAAAAAATTACATTCAATTTGTCTTCCATGATGTGTTAGCAGATTATGCGATTGAATGATAGGTCATTCCATCTGTCTCAAACATAAGGTTTGAAAATGTTATATACATAAGTCCAACTTATAGTGAGATTAATCATATATGGTTCCAAAAATGGACTTAAACTTAATCTATCATACCTCATACAAAAATAAAACTAGTTTCTACTAACCAGGGACTTCCTATAAGCTAGTGGTAGGTGATAAAGGCTTGTCACACTTCTGTTGTTGGATCGATTCCTACAACCTTGTCCGATGTGATGGGTTGTACTCATATTGCAGGTTGTCCTTTATCTGAAACTACACTAATATTACATTATGGAAATAATATCAAAAAAAAGGTTTTATACGTAAACAATATTATCTTATGTCCAACATAATCCATTTCAAATCTTTAGGCTTATCCAATATACTTCAATCCAGGCTTATAGTATGAAGAAAACAATTACTAGAAGTGTCATAAACCATGAATGTGAATTTCATCATTTATCCCTCGTATATCATAAGATATTGCGTGTTGGTTACACTAGAAAAATGTGAATTACTTAATCATATATTCACTTGAATCATTAATTACCATATAATCTTTGTGAAAACATGAATGATGTCAAATGTTAACTCTTTCCACATACCAAAATTCCAAAATTTCTATATACTAAAACCATGATATCACTTTGTCCTTATATCAGTCATGAGTTCATTAATACTATCAAAAATATCATTATCTCATTATCCCTCCATTATGCGCATTTTAGGTTTTTTCCAAAAACATTTCATTCACATTTCATGGTTACTGGAACCATATAATTATTGAAAACCTCGAAAAACCAATAAATATGTATTCCAATTTTCCGTGATACTATAAATGAGATTCCCCAACAATATTTGGGAATCTCGTTACATAAACACTTAATCTTTCCACCACTTCATTGTAATATTCGACATCGTCAATAGTGATCTTATATGACTTATTTTGTCCTTTTACTTAAGAGGTTTTTGATGTCAATCATCATTATCCAATGGATTAGGTCATTGGTTATCATAATTCCACCATTTCCCTAAACTTGTAGCATTGATTTGTTGGTGGTGCATTCTCTACATTCTTTTACCCATTCACATAATTAGCTACCTATTTTCCATTACTTCGGCACTCACCTGCTCGATGACATTCATTTCCACACATAAATCATTTTCTTGTCCCTTTAAGACAATTATTGTCATGCTTCTTTCCACACATTGAGCATATTGAAACATTTATCTTCTTTTCACCATAGATTTGATATTTTCCTTGAACCCCATCTTTCGTTTCTTTTCAAAACCATGAGATGGATATGTAACACTAACTTGCAGTTCTACCTTGAAAGCACAACTCAAAATATCTTTATAGCTACTGATGTCTCTTATAGAAATTGCCTTTCTAAGACTTGGTTTTATGCCACTGAAAAATTGATCAACTTTTCTTTCAGGTTGGATGATAAATCCAAATTCATACCTTTCATGCCTTGTAAAATTAGCTTCATATATTCCAACAGATTCATCATACTTTTTCTAATGATCAAGGAACTCATTTTCTATCTTCATTCGAATAATACGAGGAAAATACTTATTGAAAAATAAGTTCTTGAACTCATCCAATTCAATGGATTGAATTTCAACTTGGGGACTCATATTCTTAATTAAGGTCCACCACTGGTCTGATTCACCTTCTAAACAGTAAATAGGTAGAATTACTTTTTCATATTGCGAATAGAGACATTTTAAAAATAGCCTTTCAATGGTACTGATCCATTTTTCATTAATAAGTGGATGAGAAAACCCACTCAATGATGGTGGATGTTGCGTCATGAAGGACTCAATAGAATATTGTTCCCTTCTCATCTCAATTAGAAGTCCAGAATGATTTATAGATTGTGTAAGTATAGCAATACAATTTTTCACTCCATCTCCCAAAACATTGGTTTGTTCAAGAGGAAAATCATTGCATTTTCCATTACATTGATCAACATGGTTCCTTCAAGTTTCATCCATCGTATAAACGGAAAAATAATACCGTGAGAAGAACAAATCATGATAGGAAAATAACATAATAAAGGGAGAGTACCTTCAATATCTAACATCTTAGGATTAATTCTGAGATTGTAACCTTAATTCTAGGACTATAACCTATACTTATACTTATCCTTATGGACATCCCTAGAAATACCTTTGAATTATCTCTAGCGATCTCACTAAAGTTTCCGCATCCTTGTA
Organism: Viscum album; assembly: GCA_963277665.1. NCBI lineage: Eukaryota > Viridiplantae > Streptophyta > Magnoliopsida > Santalales > Viscaceae > Viscum > Viscum album. Next base: position 628,905,534 of record OY728138.1, on the reverse strand, counting down.
TCCAAAGGTTGACCAAACCTCCATCGGATACCAACTGTAGAGTCCCATGCTTGACCTATATAGCCATTACATTACTTTTGATGAATAATTAATAAATAACAAAAAAACACCCAAATACCATAATAGTTTAGAGTCTTGGGAAATTCAGAACAACATCTTCTAGTCATGGTGAAAGATCTTCAACATCTCCCATAAAGATCTTCCCTATTTATATTTCTACCAATAACCTTTCTTTAAATCCTGAGGAAAAGTAAACATATAGAGGGTGAGCTCAAATTCTCAGTAAGGGTAAGCATGGATAAAATAAAATAAACCATATAAATTTTAATTTAAAAACATGATAATAATTTTTAAACATAAAAATCTTGAGCAATGTCATAAAACATGGCAGTACGTATGGAATAGATCATAATGGGACATCAATCACGATTAAATAACCTGGGAATAAAACATATAATTTTGAAAAACAATTAATAAAGTTATATGATTTCCATAGTATCCAATTCATTGCAGCCAATACCATCGTAGTGGATAAAGTCCCTTACCGAACCGGGTTTACTTGTCGTTCCAACCATGTACTACTGAACCAGATTTACTTGTCGTTCCATCCATGTCTACCTTATGAGATATAAATCATTACCCAATGCATTTGAGGGAGATATAGGTCCCACCCATCATATAATGAAACCATTATTATTTTTTCCACAAAATCATAAGTCATACATCATATCATATCCCATGTAATAAAAATGGGATTCTTAAACATCATGCCATCATAACATAATCCATATAAGATAAAAGGACTTGATAAAAATAATTCCATCATAACATAGTCAAATAAATGTAATAATATGGATATAATCATAACCCTATATCATCTTAAATGTAAAATAATTTTGATAAAACTCTTGAAATGAATTCTTGAGGAAAAATATCCTTTTTTTCAAATCATTATCTTTTCTCAAAATGTTCAGAAATTTTAAAAGAAACGAATTTTGTTGAAAATAATCATAAAATATTATAGAGTAATCTTCATATAATTATGCAGTTATGAAAACATAAAATTCATTCATGCTGTATAAGATAAAAAACCATTATCCTCGTACTTTCAATAGAAAAGTCAAAAAGTACCTCGTATGTTAAACAAAAGAATGATCCCTTCCATACCACAAAGTAAAAGTGAAACAAGGGGAAAACATGAATTTAAAATTACATGGTATAATAGTAAATACTTTATGAACTTTTTTTATAAAACATGGAAATGGATGATAAATATAACCCTAGTAAATACTAACGAATAAACAATCTCAGGTAAGAACAAGATTGGAATAATTATCCCTTACCTTGTGTCCAATTTGTTCTGTATGTGTCTGAGACTCCTATATAGTGGTTTTAAACATATTATTAACTTGTAATAGAAGCATATTATCATTTATGATACCATATATGATTCATTTATGACTTTATATTACCCGTTTGTTTGCCAATTATATGTTAAAGAAACGTTTTGGGTAAAATCGTTTCATTTATCATACGTGTTTGGACTTATTGTTCATGATATTATTATATATAACCTGATTTACTTAATTCCAGAATGTAAAACATGATATATATATATAACATATATTCATCATATATATATATATGATAGACCAAAAAATGGAATGAAATACATCATTAATGGAGATAGAAGGCTGTACGTACGCATGAATGTTGTTTTCCTTTACATATTAAATTTAATGGAATAAAATAAAATATAAAAAAATCCAGTAGAATTATTATGTCATAAATTTAATCATTATTTATTATATATATAATTTATAATAATTATATAATGGTTAACATGGAGAATGGATCTCATCGCGTCGTGGATACGGTAATCTGTACGTACGCACGAGCGATAACATCATTTCCATAATTATTGAATGGCATTGGGGTGGAGGATATAATATCTCATAATTATAATCATGTTATAATAAGAATATATAGTTAATATTTTCACCATTATACCCATCCTAGTAAGGTGTTGGTGAAAAAACATATTACAGCACGGCGTGGAGACGGTATTCTATACGTACGCACGCGTTGTGATTTCATTTTTCATAGGATGGGTAGAAGGAGAAATAGGGTTGTTTCATATTAATAATAACATATCAGTATATTTTTTATTCTTATTTTATTCCTTTATAATGATACAACTAAGGAATAGTAAGTATAAGAATACAGAAACATTGAAAGAATCGGTAGAAGAGATTACCTCTTCTTCGATGCGCCTCTTCTAAACCTCCACTTAGGGTACTAAAGTTGGACTTTTGAGAAGACCAAGACCTCTATTATGTATCTAGGGAAGTGGAGAATAAAAATTGGCAGGGGTTGGCCGAGAATGATGGCTCAATGTGGTGTGAGGAGGATAGGGAGTAGGTGTCATTTTATAAGAGAGGAGAGGGGCAGTTTTGGAAACCTATAAAATATTATTTTATAATAAACATAAACCCCACATAAAAACCACCAAAAATTACTCAAATACAAATATTATATGAGATAAGGTTGTAATATCAACAACCAATATGACTTGAACATATCAGTAATTTATTTTAAAACTTATCAGCATGATTTATCCTTATTTAATCTATTTAATTGCATTTGTTGTAATAATATTCTATAATTTAAATTGTTATAAATAATTACTTATGTTTTTTTAATTGTCGATAATTGGATACATTATGACATTTTATAATATATAAATTTCAATTTATAATATATAATTTTTTTGTTATTTTTAAACAATTTCCTAATATGTTATTTTTATAAAATAACAATAGTGTCAATTTTGACACTATTCATTTATTTGAATTTAAATAAAATCCACACAGAGGATATATTTTAACCAAAATATTTAATTGACTCCTAAAATTTTATATTAATAAAGGGTAGTTTTGGAAAACATTAATTAGTTCATGTAATATTTATTGTAATTATTTTTTAACACCATTTATTAGATAATCAATAAAATAATTTCTACATCACTATTGTGTCATCAATAATGATAATTATTTAATCTCTAAAAATTTTAAATAAATTCTCATGATGTAGATAATTTTATCATAATTTTATAGACTATTTATATTGGATGCTTTATGAATTTTATCACAAAATTAAAATTATTACACATATATGATATAAGAGAGTGACATGTTGTCACTTTCTTATGTTTTAATAATAATTATATCATTTTCATGGTCATAAGTCCTTGAATTTAATCTATTCTGACCCTTCAGTGATATGGGTCTACTTTTATTCATCCAACAAAATTTTGGTAGGTGTTAGGGTAATTTTATAATCTTTTTTTTACACGTAATTACCCAATTTACCTTTAACTGTAGTAAATGAAATTTACCATAGTAACTATTCATAATGTCTTAAAAATAAAACTATCAAATTAGAATAATTTAGACCTAATGATTCCAAATATGGAATCAATTTTCCCAAAATCAAAACACATAAATGGAATTATTGAATTTAAAATTAATCCTGATGTTGACAAAACTGGTTTTAAATGTTAAAACGTTGCAAAAGATTGAAATGTTTTACCTATGAATTCAGTGTAAAATTAATGATAATGACTTAAATTATATTAAATGGTAAAAATATATTCTATTTATACTTTAAAACAATTCAATATTATAATTTAACCATATAAATTATCTCGATGAAAAATGTTGTTTTTAATTTAAATTTTAGCGTATATTTACTATTTTTCAAAATATGAAAGTTAAGAGAAAAATATTAAAAAATTATCCAAAGTCATTTTTTATATCATTATTGAAATTAATATGTTTATTTAGTCAAATTGAACTTATAAAATATTCAAAAACTAGATTTAATGTGGGTGCGCCATCAAAGGGCGGCAAAACTGTATTTTTTTAAAAATTAATATTTTACGCAAAAAAATTATTTTGTTCTCATACCATGTTCAATAAAATGAGTAAGATTAATTATAATGTCATAAAATTGAAATTTTAGTTACTACTATCCATAACTACTAGTTTATAATTACAATATATTGTTGTTTAGTGAAACTCATTATTGCATACAATACAAGCTATCGAGGAAGGTGACTATTGTGTGTAATGGAAGCCAAGTCAGGGTTGCGTGTAGTGCAAGTTTCCTTTAGTGTTGCATATAACATAATCAAAATATAGTTCATTTATACATTGATCAAAATCTGTACTTGTTGTTGGGTATAGCGCAAGATAATTTTGATGTAGCGTACAACACAAGACATGAATGAAATTAAAAATATTATTTCTCATAAAATCTCTGGGTGTAACATTTTATTCCGAATAAATTAAATTATACAAGTGATTTTATCCATATTATTTCTAATTATTCTATTTGGAATTATATTTTCTTCTTGAATAATGAAACATCACTACTTTTATTATTCCTAATAATCAACCAATAATAAAGATATTTTTTAAAAAACTCTTTTTTAATATTAATACCAAATACGAAATTTCATTATTTGAGTAGTTTTATCTAAGAAAACTATAAATTTATTGATCCAGGATGTTATTATGTGAATAAGAATATATTTAAATTATATTGTGTCAATATAAAATGTATTTTTATTGTAATATATAGTGAATTAAATAGAATTTTATTGAATATAATTATATATCCAATTATTTTCATAGGGTTTATAATGTTATGAGTGTTAATGAAGTTATAAATTAATTCTTTTTGTGATTAAAAATTAAAATTATATAAAACCCATTTGCATTCCACTGGTTTTTTAGGTATAATAATTGACTGTTTCCATGGAGAAAAAATATTTATGGATGATTAATGGGTGGGAACCTATATATACCTCTTAGTCATTGGTCAAATGATAAAATATCAGGATACATTTATAAATCAGTCCAATTATGATTTCATAAAAAGTGTTAAATAATGTTGCGTTTCATGAAGGCATGAGTGCAATTTTGATCTCATAAAGGTGATGATAAGATGAGGTTAAAATTTTAACAATGTTCAATGTTATGAAATTTCCTAATGTATTATAACATTTTGATTCTATATGTCTAGGATTATGGATATGTATCCATAAAATATCCATTTCTTCCACACAATTTTTTCATTTAAATTTTTTGTTCATTTATGAATACAGGTTCTCTAATCATGACATGTGAACAACTCTTGTTATTCAATATTATTTTTAAAATGATTCATTTCCAAATATCATTTTTCACATATTCTTGTGAACTAAACCTAGATAAAATGTTAATAAGTTCACATCAAGAGTGTTTCACAGTTCCACTTTTATATGATCATACTCCCTTCATTTTGAGGATTACTATCACATATAAGAAGACAAAAATAGAGTCTATGGGACTTCAATTATAGAGAAATATTCCCATATATTCATCATCATATAGATAATTCTAAAATTAAAAAATGCTTTCATTATTTGGTATATGATATTACATTGATATTTAATTTTTATATTATGAATATGGTGTGAAATATATATATGTGTGTGTGTGTCTGTTTATAATTGTTCATATAAATTTGGATAAAATATAATATTGAATTAAGGATTTTCTAACACCATAATAAGAATTTAGAGTCTTGTTTTACGAATTGGATTATTAGAAATAAATTTATACTTTTAATCTAGGATATTAACAGAAAACTTAAGATTTTAATATAGTACATAGGGGGATAAAAAATAAAAAAATATAATTATAAATTAACATAGTTTTACAGTAAAATTATCTAAAACATTCATCCCAAAATATATATTCTTTTAAACTAGATTCTTATATTCTAGAAAATAATAATTTGACTATATAAAACATTGAAGAAAATTTATTACACTACCATTTATTAAGTATTAATGAGAAATTATTTTTATAGAATGTGAATATATATCATTATTACGAATCATTTATTACAAAATAAAAATTACTAACTTCTTATGAGTAAAATAAAATATAAATAAATATTATGTATGGATTATGGTATTAAAATTCTTCATAATTAACGACAAAAGTCATTAATATCATTCTAGCCTAATTTTTTAGGATGGTTATATGTTTTATAAAGTTTGTTAATATTAATTTATTATTGTTCGGAGTAAATATAAGGGTTTTATTTCATATCTCTCTTTTAAAAGTGGATAATTTATTTATAATGTTCATACAGGTAATTTTTTTTCACACTATAAAAACCAACTATTTTATTCTAAACTATTTTTATAGGTTTTATACTTCATTTTATTACTCTAATTCCTTTTTTTAAATTATAATGATTTGATGCATCTAGGTGTTTCCAAGTATATCTTTTCATTCAATATGGAGTAATTATTTTCGTTGTACATGTTTCATAAATGCTTGTATAAATCCCCATATCAATATTTATGTGACTTATATTGTTCAATTTCTAATTAATTTAATTTTTTTCTATAAAAAATTAAAACAGATCAGTGTTACCATTATACTCACAGTCAAAATTTCCTAAAAATTTCAAAATTTTCCTTGATAAGGATTTATTGTTAGGTTTTGAAAAAAAAATATTTTATATTTACATTATCATTTAAAAAAATATTATTATTAGTTATTTCCTTTAGTAATTAATGTTATCAAAATGTATAGGATATATTATTTTTTTATTTGATAATATTTTTAAAATACTCTTATATTTTATTATGTTATTAATTTTATTATCATTTTCTATTTCTTATGATTCATAGTCGATATTCTAAAACCAAACCACACAACTTATTTTTCTATATGGATTCTGATAATGGCTTTTGAAAATTTTAATTTACCACGTTTTACTCTCATGGGTTAATGAAGCTATGTTGAATGTAATATTATTTTCATGTCAATGAGGAAAAAATAAATATACGACCTTTAATTATTGGTCATATAGGAAAAGAATTATATACTCATCATGTTCATTGGGTAATGTAATATATATCATGATGAGAACTGTATATTATTTGGTATTGAACCTACTCAACTTTGTATATTGAAATTATGAGGAGTGAACCCACTAAATTTTATATAAATACATACCAAGTGATAATGGTCATTGAAGTGAGCACTGGCATTCTATATTTTCAATTATTTATTACAATCCATATTCTTATGCCATATTTTTCTGTTAAAGAAAATTTCATGGATATGCCACATCTTCTTATAATGATTTCCCTATGACCCCTTATACTAAGACTAAATTTTGTTGTAATATTGAATGCCTCATGTCATGAATATTGATTAATAGTCTATGTTTTAAATGTTATTGTTTATTTATGTAATGTTAATAAACATTGGAGAAGGGTTCGTATAGAAAATTTCGTCATATAATAAGTCATAATTAATAATTTCAATATTTTATATTCGCCCCATACTATGAGTTTGACCCATAAAATTATTATATTTATAATACCTTTGTAATATTTATGACTATTTCATGAGGTATGTTTAGAAAAATAACAATTTAAATATTAATTTTTATTGATGATAAATAATGAATTGAAAATAATATATAATTCACTTAATACTTTGGCAGACAAAACCAACAGATTTTATTGTGTCATTTATTATAAGAGGAAATTTATTTTCCTATAAAATAATACAGTATTTATGTATTTCATAGAATGGTCATATCAAATGTAGATAAATAGTATTCATAAATTAAATGTTATAAACATAAAAAAGCGATGAATATTAAATATGATAATCATTCATATAAGGGAAAAATTATAGAATGAGATTTACCTAAAATGAAGTTATGAATTTCAAATGAGAAGCACTGAATTGAGATAATTCCTGATTATGATGATGATGTATTGGTAAATAAAATATATATTATGTATTTTACTATTTCAATCACTTATTCTATAAATCAACCCTCAATGATAGTTGTTAAGGGAATATTTACTGATTTAACACCAATAACAAAAAAATTTACCTCATCTACATTAATGGGATATTTTTTTTACCTTCAATAGAAGATAATTTTCAGATAAAATTAAAAGAGTATAAATAGAATTCAACTGTACAACTCATCCCCTAGGGCCTGTGCTGTGACTACCCCATGCCTCCCTTCCATGGGACATGGTATGGAGACTAGCACTGAAAGGCGTACTCCCTAAAATAGGGAAGTCATTGAGTTTATAACTTGTAAACACACACAAAGCAGCACACACAAAAATACGAACAAAATGTGAAACTATATAGTAAACAGGGAGTGTACAAAAATTAAAAGGGGCTAGAATACAAGGCCAACTGTAAAGTACAAATAAAAATGAAAAGTAGAAGTAAAACTGAAAATAGCTCTTTAGTACACCTTCCAAGGACCCTAACTAAAGGGTTGGTACAACTCTCGAATGATCGTCTATGTGGTTCACTTCGTCTAAGGTCCACCTCCGATCTACCTCCACTCCTGGTAGTCTCTTCCATAGTGACCATTCTCTATAATCTACACAAAACAAAATAAGGTGCGGGTGTATCTCATGCAGGGGTGAGTATAACGACACTCAGTAGAGACCCTGAGACCATCAAATATCTCAAAAAATCCAAAAAGGATAAACCAAATAGCATGTAATCAACTAACAAACTATACTTAGGGATATGCCCATACATATAACTAATTTATCTAGTAAATCCATCTCAATCAAGAGGAAACACAAGACCCAAATCAAAATACCAACTCTCAACTATCCCATGGTGGAAATAATACCATGAAGGTAACACCACAATGTTAAGTACCACAAAGGTACGCCACATAAAAGAATACCACAATGGTGTCACCACGAAGGTAAGTACCACAATGGTACGCCAAACAGAAGAATACCAAAAATGTAAAGACTCGGCTCACACTAGGTATAAATTACGTAAAATAGTAAAGATGATTAGATACAACTACTTAATCATCTTATTCTATTAAGAGGAAGTCCTACTTAGGATCCTAAATTATCATACCCACATAGGATCATAAATCGTCAGACACCTGAAGGATCATATTACAGTAGAGCCACATAGGATCCCAGAGTAGCCCCACGCTGATTCCTAATTTGGATCTAAGTTAGACTCTTGATCATAGACCCAAAAGGATCCCAACGAACAATCCCACATAGGATCCCCAAGCACAGACCCACATAGGATCCCTTTCTCAGGTTACAGCTAGATAAAAGGTCCCCGCACTAAGCTTTCTTGACTGTAGGATAGTCCGCTCCTCATTCAATTGGTCAATAAACCAATATTCACGATGTCCCATGAAGAAGAATCCCAATGGACCGCCTTATAAAAAGGGTCTAAATAGAATAGATTGTGCATCAACCAGACGCCCGGTCTATAAGTATTTAACATTTTAGTCCCGAGGGCCCGGATGGATCCATGTTTTATCCAACCCGGCCATACCCAAGAATTATTTAAAACTCAATTGGGGTATACCAATAGGACCGTATCTATCCAAGGTTTCCGGCAACGCAGACAGTTCGGCAAACGGATACTTGTAGCTCATGATATGGCCGAAAGGGAGAAGAGGGTCTAAGTTGGTCCTGGTCCGGCCCTGGGTCTGACCCGGTCAGCTGGTTTTGGCCCAGCCCACTGGGAGGCCTGTGGTGCGGTGGCCCCAGGAGAGTTGGTCTGTGGTGCGGCGACTTGTGGTGCAGTGGCCCGCGGCTTTCCGGACGGCCCACCTAATATTCTGTGCAGCGTGGTCACTCATCGCGCCATCACCATCGGACGAAAGTGAACAAAATGGCCTCCCTTCACCACCGTGTCATAAGGCCATGGCTCCTACACACCTGGCGACATAGACACAGGCCGCCTCTTCCCCTTCGCATGGCTAACCACTACCGCCCTTGATCAGGCATGGCCGATGGGACGTGGCTCCTCTCTGGTGGCGCGGTCATGCTACCCCCTTCGTTGCGGCTAGCTGTGGTGATGTCCGCCTCTCCTGAGTCCCATCTGAGCCATTTACCGCATTGGTCGTCATCCTCCTCCATCATAAATATCGCATCAAAAACCACAAGGTTGGAAGACAGGTCAAGCCATGTTTATCTGTCTCGTACCCTCTCTGTTAGAGCGGTAGCAAGACGATCTAGGGGAGAGGTACAACAAAATAGAAAAGTAACAAATGAAAAAAAATCACACCCCTACTTCGAAGGTTCATTAACATCGATGAGGAGGGAAGGAAAGACGTCTATTCATTGTTGTTGAAGGCGTTCCTCTTTGGAGAGGGCACTCTTCATTGTAGTTAGCGTTCTTCATTGGAGAGTGTGTTCTTCAATGGAGAGTGTGTTCTTCATTGAGATCACGTAATTCGTTGGAGGAAGAGATTCTCCAAGTTCTCCCTTTTTCCAACTAACCCACCAAAAGTTAATGTGGATCCAATATAATAAAAAAATAGATTCATCAAAATAAAGTTGACACTTTTTAATTAATGAACCATTTAATTGGCACAGTTTATTGTATTTTTTTGGCACATTTAAATGAGGTGATTCTAAGAGACCTCCCCATATTAAAGAGGGTTTGAGTGGTCCCCACAACTAGAATTTAAATTGGGGGTTCTCTACTATGTGTGGTCCCCACCTCCATATCTCAGAAAGAGAGGTGTCAGCAAAAATAAAATGTTAAATAATGTTATTTTCCATCTCCCATGAAAAATTGAAAAACTAACCTCCACCCTCGACCTACTGCGGTCGAGGTGAAGGTCTCCTTAAGTGAATATCGGTGCTGCGAGTTCAACGGTTTCTTCAAATTTCAATTATTTTCACCAGTTCATATGTTACAAAAACCCTCTCGCATGTTTTCTGAATGTACATAAAAAAGTACAGGAATTCATTCTAGGAACACCTGGCCTCGGAATCATGCACCGTCAATTTTCACACACTCGTAATATTCCATATAATAAATAATATTTATATGGAAATGTCAGGGTCTTTACATTCTCCGCATCTCAAGGATTTTCTTCCCCAAAAGACACATCATAATACTAGGAAAACAAGTGGGGGTACTAAGCATGAATCTGAGTATCCCACTCCCATGTGCCCTATTAAAGGTTCTCATGCTACCAGTTAACACACACTAAAGGTATCGATCACCCACGAAGGAATCTCTTCTACCAATCCTCAATCTCCACTAGAACATCCTTAAACATCACCCCATCATCTATTTCCAGCTCTCCCCATTCAATAATATGAGTAGTATCATGCACGTATCTCCACAGTTAGGATATGTGAAAAACCTTGTGCACTCGATGCAACTGAGGGGGAAGTTCTAGGAGGTTAGCCACCTCACCATTTCTATTAAGGATCTAAAAGGGTCCGATTATCCTTGGAGATAACTTTCCTCCCCAGCCAAATATCCACAAGCCTCGTCGAGGTGAGACCTATAGAATGTCATGGTTTCCATCCTCGAAAACCAGAAGTCTCCATCTCCTATCATCATAAGACTTCTGCCTTCCCTGTGTTGTATCCATCCACTCTTGTATGAACTGTACCTTCTATGTGGTTTCCTATACCGTATCTGGTCCCATTAGTGATGAATCCCCTGGGTTAGTTCATCACAAAGGCGATATGAAAGGTTGGCCGTACAAAGTCTTGAATGGTGACATCTCAATGGTGGAGTGATAGTTGTTGTTGTATTCAAACTCCACCAAAGGAAAGTGATCCTCTTAGCTATGAACGAAGTCACGGATGCAATCATGTTGGTTCTCCTCAAGGGTGTGAAGCATCCACCCAGTCTGACCATCCGTCTGAGGATTGAAGGCAGTGCTCAAACAAAGCTACGTTCTGAAAGCCTCCAGCAACCCCTTCCATAGCTGGGAAATAAAACATGCATCACGATCAGAGACAATCATCGAGGGTACCCATTTTAGCCACATAATCTCTTGAAAATTGAGGCGTCTCATGCTCTCTACTGAAGCCTTCTCTCGGATCAGTAGGAAGTGGGATGATTTGGTGAGTCGGTCGATGATTTCCCAGATATAATCATGACCCATGGATGAACATGGATGTCCTGTCACAAAGTCCATGGTTATCCTATATTACTTCCACTCTGGGACCTCTAAAGGATGAACTAAGCATGTCGGGACCTGATTCTCTACCTTCAATAGCATAAAAGTGAGGCATTGAGAGACAACACTACTACATATTTCTTCATTCCCAGCCACCAGTGCTGTCATCAGAGGTCGCGGTACATATTTTATACTATTGGATGTACTTATATAGGGGATATATTTTACTCCCTCAACACATCCTCCCGAAGCGACATTGGTACCATGGTACGTCCTCTGAAGACGATGACGTGCTCCCCACCTATAGAAAATCAATCAGGTGCCTATCATGTAGATATCTAAGCAAGTCGAGCCTCGCAGTCATCGTCCCCATGTTGTGCCTCCATGATTCACTAAAGAAGTGGGGGAGTGACTATAAAAGACTAATGGAAAATTGCTCCACCACATTCCAAAAAGGGTCTATGCAAATCAACCAATTGATCTGTCACCTCACCTAGCAGCTATATACCAATTATTTTTCTGAGTTCATCTACTAAAACATTCCCTTTCTCAGAAGTATAGACTCTCAAATTCATAGTATTATAGGTACTCAAGACATCATCGTTGTCTCATGTTCAGGTATTTTTGAGAGAAGATATACCTGAGACTCTTGTGATCAGAGTAGACTATGAAACATTCGCCCACTAAGTAATTTCGCCATATCGTCAAGAAGAAGACTGCTTCTGCTAACTCTAGGTCATGGGTAGCATAGTTCTGCTTATTTTGTCTCAGATATCGAGAACCATATCTGTTAAATAGTCTCTCCAGCATCAGGACACATCCGAGCCTTGTCCCTGATGCATCGTAGAAGACTATGTACCCAACACCCTCATCTAGAAGCCTTAAGAAGGGGGGCACAAATCAGTCTCTACCTCAAATCTTAAAAACTCAACCAGCATCTCTCTGAACATACAAAGTGTTTCCCCTTATTCATAAACTCTGATAATGGTGCTACAAATCTGGAGAAATCATGCACAATTATCCTATAGTATCCAGCCAAACCCAGGATACTCTATACATCCGTCACACTCCTCCGTGGATCCCAAGCAAGTAATGCCTCAATATTCACGGGATCCACCACAACTCCATCATCTAAGATGACATATCACAGAAAGTGAACCTCTAGAATCTAGAACTGGAACATCTAGAGCTCTCCATATAGCTGGTGCTCTCATTGTGTGTCCAGAACTATCTACAAATGATAGGCATGCTCCTCTTCAGTAGCTGAGTAGATCAAAATATTGTCGATGAATACATATACAAAGCGATCAAGGTATGCCTGTAAGATCTTGTTTATGACTGCCATGAACACTAATGGAGTGTTGGTCATGCCAAAAGGCATGGCCAAAAACTCATAACGGTCATACTGACATATGAAATCCACCTTCTTCACAACCTCGTCCCGTACTCTGAGCTGGTGATAGCATGATCTGAGGTCTATCTTTGAGAACCAACATTCTCCCTTCAGCTAATCAAAGAGGTTTTCAATCCTCAGGAGTGGGTACTTGTTCTTCATTGTCACTAGGTTCAGGTGCCGATAGTAAACACAGAGCCTCATGCTCCCATCTGCCTTCTTGGTGAACAAAATTGGGGCTGACCAAGGAGAAACACTGGGTCGGAAGAACCCCCTCACCTATAAGTCCTCTAGTTGTACCCGTAGCTCACGAAGCTCCGTAGGAGCAATCCGATATGATGGTGTATATATCGGTGCCATCCTGGTGTACAATACAATGTAAAAGTCCACCTCTCTATGAGAAGGTATACCCGGAACATCATCAGGTAAGAAATACACATACTGATCCCCCACTATAGGATAACTCAGACTCTCCACATCAACTGCACCGAGGGTAAGGCTAGCCAACTGATTAGTAATTGACTACACTCTCCTTCATAAAAGTACTACCTATGCTGAAAAGTATCCCTTCTCACTGGGGAAGGAAAATCTAGTTCCATCTATGTGGACACACCACACATTGTTCTTAGAATAGTCAATCTGAGCATAGATTCTAGACAACTAGTCCATACCAAAGATGACGTTGTAAGGCCTCAACGCCATTACTAAAATATTACATCCAAAGCTCCATCCTCCTAGACTAAGCTCACTCTAAAGGAACCAGTGAGTAATCATCAAATTCTATCCCGTAGCAGTCCCAAGATGTAAGGATCGAGCCAACGAATCTACCATAATCATTGAGTTCGGAACGAGGGAAGTGGCAATAAAAGAACGACTGACAACTGTGTCTATAATTACTGCAGCAAAGGTGGAGTAGACACATATCATACCACGTCTCATCTCTAGAATTCCATGGCCATAGGCCTCAGCTGCATGGAGTTGAGGTCACCCTTATCCACCTGCTCCATGTGGTCTGGGTGGACCACCTGGTGGTGGTGTCAGTAACATCTAGAATCGTCTCCCACTACCAGTTGTACATACAGCTCCTCTTCTACATCAGCCTCCTCCCTGCGGCCCTCCTTGATTAAACCTCTTTCTCTATTGGGGCAGTCCTTCAACCATCTGTTAATCACCCGTATAGCGGGTCAGGCAGTCATGAACCATGTGACCCTACCCGCTGCAAGTGTAACACCGCATGCTCCTCGCATGACTGGCTCTGCCTCTGGATCCCCACACAACTGACCCTGAATCATGAGGTTTTCCACCTGTAGGTCTTTTCCTCTTGGACCTCGGTGACATGTGTCTTCTTCTAGCTACATAAGTCTCCACTAACTAACTCCCAAAGGTGGGTCTCGCTGCTGGTGTTTTCATAGCAAGAAAACTCTCCACTAAGAGGGCTCACTCTAACACCCCTGCATGCATCAGGATGCTGAGAGAAATAATCGAAGTCCTGATCTCTTTCCTGATTCCATGCTCGAAGGTTTGGGACCTAAATAATGGGTCCTGATCTATATCAGTGGAGTCGTGTGAGTGGTCGGTGAACCTTACTTAGTACTAAGCCACAATCATGAAGCCATGCTACAGATGAATAATCTCATGTATGCGCACTATGAGAAGGGTCACTGGGAATAACTATACCCAAAAAAGGCTCTCAAAGTCTTCCTAGATAACTGTCACCTCTTCATGAACCTAGAGAATCATGCTCTTCCATATGCCTGTTGATTCCTGTAAAAGACTGGAATCAAGGATCACCATGAGATCAGTCGGTGTCCCTACATGTCAGAAGACTCTAACCACAACCTCCAACCCATCCTTGGTCGCATGTTGGTCCATATCATCTGTGAACATGGGTGGCCTCTGGTGCTGGATGTATTACAATGCGCTCTAGTGGTGTTCACCCACTACCACTAGGGCTGGTGGATAGGTGGAACAATGGGTAATGGTACCGATGGTGCCTCCGCTGGTGCCCCTACTGGTAAAGGGCCCTATAATGAGGCCTTGTATCTTGGTGAGCTGTCATCATGTACTATACCCATGACCCTAGTAGGTTGACTGGATGGTGGAATCATGAAAATAAATAAGTGCTACATAGTCAATAAGTTATACCATGTGAGCTAACTCAAAAAGATCAAAATAATTTTTTTTGAAACACACACACAATCAGTTATTTCGTGCACTGAGTTAGAAATCAGAAATCGGGGTCCTGGTGTATGGATACGTCGGCTGCCAAACCAACACTGGATTCCCCAAACTGATAACAACACTCACTACACATAACAATATTGTAGTTAAAATATCAGATTCTAAGGTTCTACGGTAGAACTAGCTACTCTGATACCAATTTGTCATGACCCAGCCATCAGTGCACATGCCGTGACTACCCCAAGTCTACCTTCCATAGGTCTGGGGCTGGAGACTAGCACTGAAAGGTGTAATCCCTAAAACTGGGAAGGCATTTTCTTGATAACCTATAAACACACACAACCATGAAGACAATAACATACGAACACAAAGTGATACTATATAGTAAATAGGGTTTGCACAGAATGTAAAAGGGTCCAGAATACATGCCCAACTATAATGTACAAAGAAAACTGAAAATTACAAGTAAAACTGAATACACCTCTTCAATACACCCACAAAGGACCCTACTTGAAGTGTAGGTACAGCCCTCGAATGATATTCTATGTGGTACGCCTCGTCTAAGGTCCACCTCTGAGCTACCTCCAGTCCTAGTACTCTCATCCTCAGTCAGTTTTGTTGGCCATATGCACCTAAAAAAAAGTTAGGGCATAGACCATGCAAGTGTGAGTATAACGATACTCATTAGGGACCTCGATACCCTCAAAGTTCTCAATAAATTTAGAAAGGACAAACCAAAAAGCATGTAAAAAACTGACAACCATTACTTAGGTATATTCCCATACATATACCTTAGTTATCAAGTAAACCCATCTCAATCATGAGGAATCACAAGCCCATCTCAAAAGCCCAAAGCTCAACTATCCCGTGAGGGAAATAATACCACAAAGGTAACACCACAAAGGCATGTACCACAATGGTATACCACAAAGAAGAATACCTCAAAGGTATCAACACAAAGGTAAGTACAACAATGTTATGCCACATAGAAAAAAAAGGTAAATACTCAGATCACAGGAGGTATAACTTAGTTATTAAAAGAAGGATGATTGGATGTTACTATGGAATCAGATTATTCTGTAATGAGGCTAACCCACGTTGGATCCTAAATCATCATAGCCACATATGATCCTAGATCATCAAACCCATGAAGGATCCTAGTACAACAGACCCACATAGGATCCTAGAGTAGTCTCTTGTGGATTCCTAAAGCAGATCCAAGTGAGGATCTTGAACACAGAACCCTAAAGGATCCCAAAGCATAGACCCACATAGTATCCCAAATCATAGACCCACTTATGATACCTTTCTCAGGTTACAGCCAGCTACCAGGTTCCACCACTAAGCTCTCTTGATTCCGGGAGAGTCCCCTCCTCAAGCCACAGGTCAATACTCCAACTTTCACAAAGCACCATGAAGAAGTATCCCGAAGGTCTACCATGTAAAAGGGGTCTCAATGCAACATATGGTGCGTCAATCCGACACTCGGTCTATAAGTTATTAGCCTTTTAGTACCCTGGGCCCGGTTGAATTCATTTTTGATCCAACATGGTCATACCCAAAATTTATCCAAAAGAAATGTTTTGTATACCAAAAGGACCATCTAGATCCATGGTTTCCGACTCCAGAGACAATTCATAAATCAGACGGTCGTAGCTCATGATTTGGCGGAATGATCGAAAAGGGTTGAAGTTGGTCCATGCCCGGTCTTACCCGGTCGGACCACCCCAGCTAGACCGATCCTAGGACGACCCGACCCGGTCCGCGGGGTTCGGCCTGGCCCACCGGCAGGGCATGGACCACTAGGTCTAGATCGGCCAACCATAATGGCCTGGCACGCGGTGCGGTGGCCCGTGGCTTGTCGGACAACCATCCTCCTCGTCTGCGTGGTGCGGTCACTCGCCACACCATAATTGGCGGCCGACGGTGAGCTGGTTGCCCTCCATTCATCTCTGTGGCATAAGGTCACGACTTTTACATGCCCAGTGCCATGGAAGAGTGCTTTTGCCTCCCCTTCCCATGACTGGACACCACCGGCCACAGTCGTTTCTTCGCTTCGGCCGATGGGTCACACCCCTTCTCCTGCAGCGCGGCTGAGCTTCCACCTTCATCGTGGCCGACCATGGTGCCGGCCTCCAATCCCGAGTCCCACCAATGCCAATATACGACACCGGTCTCCATCATCCTCCCTCACAAAGATCACATCAAAAACCACAAGGGTTGCGGAGAGGTCGGGCCATGTTCGTTTGGACCGCACCCTCCATGTTAGAGCGGTTGAAAGCAACTCTTGGGGAGAGGCTAAACATAGTAGAAAAATAATGAGGGTAAAAAAATCACACCCCATCCTATAAGGTTTGTTGATGTCAGTGATAATAGAAGGACAGACGTCTGTTTTTTTCGTTGAATACGTTCCTCGTTAGTGATGATGTTTATCATTGGAGAGCATGTTCTACATCGGAGTGCGCATTATTCATTGGAGAGTGTGTTCTTCATTGTAGAGCGTGTTCTTCATTGGATAGTGTGTTCTTAATTAAGAGCGTTTTCTTCATTGGAGGAAGAGTTTTTACACCTCACCCTTTTTTCTAACCAACCCTCCCAAAGGTATTGAGGATCCAATAAAATAGAAAAAAAGATTCATCAAGTTTAAGTTGACACATTTTAATAAATGGCGCAATTAATTTTCACAATTTATAGTATTGTGCTGGCACAATTAAATGGGAGGATTCCAAGAGACATCCCCACATTAAATAGGGTTATGGTGGTCCCCACTAATACAATTTAAATTGGGGGTTCTATTCTTCAGGTGGGCCCCACCACCATAACTCAAATAGAATGGTTTCAAAAGATAAATAAAATGTTAAATAATTTTATTTTTCATCCCATGAAAAAGTGAAAAACTAACTTCCACCCACAACTTACTTCGGTCGAGGTGAAGGTCTCTTTAAGTGAATATCAGCCCTTCATGTTCAACGGTGTCTTCAGATTTCAATTCCAAGCACTGGTTTAAAAGTTACAAAAACTCACTCCCACATTTACTAAATGTACGTATTCAATTGTTCATAAATTCATTTCGGGCACACCGGGACTTGGAATCACATGCCATTATTTTTTTTGGACTCCTAATATTCTATATAATAAAAAATTACATGGAAATTTCCGGGTATTTACATCTACTAAATATATTGATAAAAAAATTGATTCTCTTGAAAAATATGTTTCTAATATTATGAAACTAGTTTATGAAAAAGTGAATTTTTATGATGTGTAAGAAAAAAAAATTTATTATTAGATAAATATGAATATCTAAATAACCCAGAAATTATAAAATGTGAATCTATGATTATTCAAAGTTTTCTTTTCTAATTTGATAAATTAATTTCAAAAAATTACATAAAGTACATTTTTATGAAAAAAAGAATGAAAATGATGGATTGTCTTATTATTAAATAGAACACTTATTCTATAATTTTTTAATAGAATTACTTTTATAAATCTAAATCATATTCTTCCAATGATGTGAACTTTTTAATTACCTCTTATTTATTAAAAGTTTAACTTAGTAAATATATTGAATTCAATTCAATAATGAATTTTCATATATAACATGGTAATAATTCATTTTATTTTAAGCTTTAGGATAATATGATATAACTAATCTAATAGGATTAATATTTTATTATTTGTAAATCTTAATATTTTTTATTGATTATTTGGATTAAAAAATGGGATATTGTTTTATACAAGAGCCGATAAATTTTTTTAAGATCAATAATATATATATAAGTCATTTTTATTTTTGTATAATTCCAAAAATCATGTATATATTATATTAATACAATAATAAATCATGAATTACTATTTTATATAATTTCATAACTAATTAATGAAGAGTCTAAACTCAGTATAATATCAAAGAAGACCCCTCTTATGTTGTGAATCCTCAATCCAGTAACATTTTTTTATGATGTTCTTTATTTTATTGTATCATTATTTTGTTTCATTTAAAACAACTAGGTTATTTTTTTTCTTATGGTTTACATGTGTTTTGAGAGTATATTGATAAATAAAAACAAAGTAGAATTAATATATATCTAAAACTATATGGGATTTTGATAACTATGATGGAAAGGAAATGTCAATATAATGTCCTAATAATGATTATCCAAATATGTGGAAAACCCAATACTATAGGATTTTCATTGTATTTTTTAGTGTGTAAAATATGTCCTAAAAATTTGTTATTAGAGGATTGAGATTTAATTTGATTACTGAATTCAAAATAATTATGTTTAGATTCTGATGAATTATTTTAACTTGTGTTATTTATAACATATCATGTAGAACATCGAATTAATTAATGAAATTGGTTTACACTAACATCAAATCAAAAAAAGTTACAAAATAACATCATATAGATTACGTATAAAGATAATATTTTTCAATAATAATGATCTTTTTTCATTATAAAATTCATGGAGTACTATAAATTAATATATATAGTCACATCAACTGATATATTCATAATAAATTATTGTTAAATATAATGTATTTATACCATAATTTTTTTTAATTTTTAATAATTTAGAAACATAATAATTTATAAAAATATTTATTAATAAATTACCTAGTATGAGTTTTAATATTATAATTATTAGTAGAAGATATTAACAACACTATTTAAAAAAACTACATTATTGTTATTCATTTTCCTAATATATGTGTTATTCCAAACATTACATGTGTGAATGTTCTGAAATGACAAAATTGAATTAATTTTCAATTAATATTATTCACTTTTTTGTTGTAATTCTATTTAAAAGTATATTTTTAAATGTTTACATATTATTTGGTTTATTATTGAAGTAATAAATGAAGTGATGTAATATTTTTTATAAATCAATAAAATACATATTATACTATTTTGCTCTATTATATAAATAATATATAGGTAGACCATGTAATACATTATATATTTTTTTTAAGGGTAATGGAATATATTTGAAAGGTACTTTTCTTATTATGTTCAGAACCACTCTATTCGATATATGGTTTTTGAACAGTACATTAGGATATTATATCAAAATACGATAAAAATAATATATTATTTTTCATTTCAAATTATTCACTTAAATATTATTACTTTAAATTAACCACAAATATAATGTATAGGGTAACATAATTAATGCAAACACATAATATTTTCATTAACCATTGAGTAATACTTTGAGATGATTTAGTATATTCAAGGTATAACCGTAGATATAAGGAAGCATTATGTCATATTCATGAAATGAAGATTTAATATTTACAATATAATTTAATATTATATATGTTGTAAAATATTGTATATTAGTATTATATTATACATACATGTCCTCCAATTGGTTTTTATAGGGATTATGTTTTAATTATTTGTACTTCTAATAGGGATTGATAATTTTTTTGAGCCTAAAAGGTGGTGTAGTATGAAGCTTATGTATGAATTATGGGTGAGTAGTAAAATCATTTAACTGTTGATATCATCAAATAAACATTAAAAGTATTATAATAAAAATATTTTTTGTATTATAAGGACATTATTTTCATTTATTAATTGATTGGTGGATCAATGTGTGGTAATAGAAGAGAAGTTATTTTCCATACCTAATAGAAAGTGGTTTTTCCATTATTACATCATCATCATTAACCTAATTAAAAAATGTATATATATATATATAGCATTGATATTACATAATAAGTCAACGATGGAAAATATTTTGATCATTTTTAGTGTTTTTGATGCATTTTAAAGGAAGGGGGAGATAACATACTCCAAATTTTGTTAATATAAT
Organism: Viscum album; assembly: GCA_963277665.1. NCBI lineage: Eukaryota > Viridiplantae > Streptophyta > Magnoliopsida > Santalales > Viscaceae > Viscum > Viscum album. The sequence continues at coordinate 628,884,096 of OY728138.1, read as the reverse complement.
TGTTATTTCCACCAAAAAATAGATGTCTATTGATGGATTCTTAGTGGTTATAAATAATTAATTAAATTTATAGTAGTGACAAATTTTATAAAAATATATATAGTATTTAACAACATTAATTGGTCAAATTAAGATTTTTTTGGAAAAAGAAACAAAAAATTATTGAACATATGTTACTCCCAACACCATGGAAAACCATATGTTTTTTGGCCATGTTGATACTTAAAAATGGTAAAATCCATCAGTATTGTTTAATAGAGATATTTATTCATATATATAACATTTCAAGACAAATTTTAATGTGGTAATTATTTGGTATTTTTAAAATGTTAGGACACTTACAATTTTCATCCAAAAAATAGTGAAATTAAAGTTAAGCAAGGGTATATAAAATATATTATACACTGTTTCTCCATAATAGTAGAATATTCATGTAATCCAATGAACAATGGCATTTAATTTTCATGAATTTTTAATATATATGTCTATATTAAATAAAATAGTTGATTATATGTGTCAAAATATATGACCCCTCAAATTTATTATTTAGTGGGGATTAAAAATTCATTACTAATTACATATGATTAACTATTGATATTTCATTATGTGAATGAATCCAATATATATAGACTAAAAATAATGAGTGTAATTAGAATTTAATTTTATTATTAAATAATTTTTTATCAACTATTTAATATATATATTGATGTAGATATTTATAAAAAAATTATTATCTAGATGTTATAGAAATCAGATGATAAATATCAAAAACTATATCATGAATTCGTCTTATTTGAAATCATCCCAAACAAAAGTATCATTAAAAAGTGTTGATTCATTTTTATAGGATTCAAAAACATATTAAAATTAATATTATGTTAAATTAATTAAAATTTTAATATTTTATAAGTGAATTAGTGATCAATTGATCATTAGTAATTGATTTTAACTCAAATAGTTGGAGAAATATTTGTAAAGTACATCATTTACATTTTAATGCCAATATATTATAATTTTATCAAATTTTTATCTTATAAGTGTCTATAAAAACATCACTAAATTAAATATAGGATTATAAATTTTATGTAAAATATTTTGATCACATCTATACTATCAAAGAGTCAAAATGTTCTATATGTAGAAATTTTTTTTTTAAAATGATGTCTATTGGTATTATCTATTATAAATTATAAAGAAAATATTTATAGTCAAAAATATCTTAGAAATCCTTAAAATGATTCAATGGTTCATATTAGAATATGTATGGACAATTTTTAATGATTTCTATAATATTAAAGGGATCTTTAATTGAATATATTTCAATGGAATACTTTTTCCACGTGATATTAATATTAAAATCATGAATTAGGATTGTTGAAGTGATATTAGGTCTTTAAAATTCTTATTCATTGTATAAATTCATAATGAAAATTTTGTATAATTTTTATAGAGGGAAAACTAGTGATCATGTGACACTTTGAAAGAAGGATGTTCTAGGTCATCAAATTGGATAAATTTTGAGTGAATTGAATAAAATTAAAACAAAATATTTTTACTAAGGTATCACCTAGTATACACCATAGAATAGAAATATAATTTAAGGTTAAATAGTAATGAAACATTTTTAATTTATGTTGTTCCGATTTTTTTCAATGTAAATGATATTTTGATATTGAATATTTCTTATTTACTTACTGAAATCTATAAAGAAAAAATTTTCTAACATCCAATTAATTTTTTACTGAGGTATTATAATATAAATTCACAATATAAAAATTTATATTGATCCAAAAATCCTCTTTAGGAATACTATACCCAGATAAAAACAAATTTTGTTATTAGATCACATGGACACCAGAAGAATGACTATGACTGGTATGACGATTATAAATAATTAAATGATTTTTATTATGAGATTTGAAATTTATTTATTTTGGATTTTTTTCAAAGAGGGTTGTTCGAAATTTTTTAAACTATTTCCCTCCTCTTGTATATTTTTTATATTATTAAAAAATAGATAATATCATTATAATATGATTTAAATATTAATTTCTACTAATATATACTTGATCAAGTTTTTTATCATAATTATTGTATAATATTTTTGATTATCCTTATATTTTTTTGACCCAAAAAAAATTCAATAGACTATTGAATTGATTTGGATAAATATTATCCTCTTGTTACACTATCAATATATATTTAACTACCAATCAATTTTAATTAAATTGGTTTTTAAAAATATAATTAATATGACAATACATTATTATGTTTTTCATACCTCGTGATTTATTGGTGAGTGATGTATATCAGTATTTATTCCCCATGTCATCTATCAAATCATTTTTAGGAATTTAAATGTATGGATTTAACTATTTTTCAAAATATAATGTAAATTAAATTATATTTTTTTCATTTTCCATATATTATTCATCCTTATGTGAGAAAATGAAATGTTAAATGATATATGATCTTTAATAAGTAATTATTAGGAGTAAATTATCATTCCAATCATCATATATTATATATTTAGTGCAAATATTCATATAATACTATATAAGAATCATTTAAATAACTATTAATATGAAATTTATTATTGAATCATTGGGGATGATTGTGGTAAAAAAAACATTTAATTTACTAATTTAACTGAAATAAACAATACAAGTATAACAATCCCATATTTATACAATAATCACATGTGTTTGGAATCATTGTGGGAAACAAATTTCACATGTTATTAATGTCAATTGTTACATTCATTTTAGGTAAATGTCTTATATACGTGATGAATATAGACATATTTTCATAAATACTCTAGGTTTAATGATTCCAAAAAACTAAAAAATTATATCCAATGGTGATTTTTTAAATTAACTCATCACACATCGTCATGAATAAAAACTATATTTACATAACATAAAGTTAAATATAGAATTTTATAGCAATTAAATATTGTTATTATAGTTCTTCAAAAGGTTTTTGTTATAAGTAGGTGGATATTCCATTACCTTCCCCAGAAATTGCACATATAAAGTCACATAAATCAAATTTATAACAATCCACTAACAAATAGATTAACCATATAAGAACTCAATAATGTCAATTAAAAATGTTCAAATACTTTTATTTTTCTTTTTTTGTATATGTGTTTCACCTATTGGTTAACTAAATACCCACTCTATGGTATTTATAAATATAAAAGTCCCCATCTCCGTATATTTAACCATTAAATGATCATGATGATTAGTTGTATAAATATTACTCAAATTAGTTACGATTAACAAAGTATCATTTTTATTTTCCAAAACAACAATGTAATAAATTTACATTGAAATTTCATTCAAAGAAATTATTTTTTACCTTGTGATTTGAATATCATGAGAACATTTTCATATCATTTTTTAAAATTATATTATAAAAATAAAAATTCCTAAAATTTAACTATAAAATTGATATATATAAATATATTATTCACAAAATATTCTAACATATTATATAATTATACTAAAATATTTTTCACTAATTATAATATAATATATATTTCTCATATATAGAACATATTCACTTTACATTGAACACACACAACATTTCATTCATAATATTCTATATACAATAACAAATTGTATTGTATCAATAATGTTCCATTTTATAAAATGTCAAAATAAATAAATATGTACCCATTATTAGCTAATAAGGTACAATTACAACTTTATCATACCATAATACAAATCCATAAATTATTATAGGATGTATAGATAATACTATATTATAATTTTCAATAAAATAGATAAACTATATATTTTTTATTATTTTATATCAAATTTATAGTCCTTATTAATGTGAGAATACAAATATTATCCATTCAATTTTCATTATGTGTAACAGTCATTATAATATTATGAAAAAATTATAGGTGAAAATAATGCTAATTGATGATATATTTCACAATAGTCACATTTTGGAAAAAAATATTTATAAGTGATTAAACATATGTGATGATATTTCAAAATCAAAATGGATTGCAAATTATATTTTATTGTACTAAAATAATTATTTTTTTATTAAATAAATTTTTTCTAAACTTCTAATATTTCTAATCATTTTATATTTTAATAAATATTCATTATCATGATACAAAATTAAATAGGGTGTGTTTATTTGAAATGAACATAATCAAAATTTTATGTTGTCATCTCCATGTGGAACATCTTTTAAAACATAATATAAATAAACAGTAACATAATAACTTATTTAGTTTATAAAAAATGAGTTAATTATTTTTAAATTATGTAAAAAAATACTCATGTTAATATAGTTATTATATAATAATATGATAAAATATATTTTTTTTGGAATTTTCATCATTGATTAATATTTTTTAAAGAAAATATACAGCATAAAAACTTATATAAAATAATGCATTATGATAGAAATTCATGTTTATTTTAAAAATCATAATCAAGAAAATCCCCGTATAAAAACATCAAAAATTATATAACATTGTGGTAGTCTTAACATATAATAAATGGATGATAATTCTTTTTGGAAATAACTGCATACTTTTGGGTTGAGAATTATAGAGTGATGTATTTTCCATTGAGATATTAATAGTTATTAAATTATTATAGTTGGATTAAAATTTAAATAAATTTTATAAAAAAATTTTAAATATTAATTATTTTATATTAATGTATCGTTTTATTATCCTCAATGTAAAAAATATATATACATTCTTTATTAATTTTATAGTTTGTAAAAAAATGATATATAGAATCACTACTTATGAAATGGTTAAACATCAATACAGTACAACAACTCATTCTCAAATACCTATTAAGGTATATTACACTATAAAAATTAGAAGAACATACATTTATATATCAATATATGTTATTTAACCTTCTTGTTTCAATATTCATTTCCACGTTACACAACATTATCTCCAAAATACTACCCTCACCCATTCTAACCTCACCTACTATGTACTAACAACAACTACAAATGAATTTACATGTAATAGAATGTCAATAAATATTTTGTAGACTATGTGACACCTAAATTATAATTTATAAATTACTAATGAATAAAATTGAAATTTTTTAATAAATTAATAATTGTTTAAAATTTAAATATATTATTTTTATTTAATTAAAAAATAGTAGTTTATAATTCTTATGTTAATTATTATATATTAATTATCAAATTAAATTTTTGGGAATAAAAAATATGGATTATTTAATAATTAATAAATAAATTTTAATAATTAAAATTTATTTACAATTTAAAAAATCAATAATTATTTATTATAATTAATTGATAATTAGTAATATAAAATTTTAATTTATAATTAAGGAGACATAATTGATAAAAAATATTTCAAAATAATAAATTCCTATAATCATATAAAAAATAAAAAATATTAATTAATAATTAATAAATAATAATTAATATGTAAAAATTTCTAAAAATTAATTTTTAAATAATTTAATTTTTTGTTAGTTATGAAAAAAAACAACTAATAGTTTAAAATTATATTTATCAATTAATACATATATAATAATTAATTAATATATTAAATATTGAATATTAAATAATAGTAATGTCTAATAAAATTTAATAATTTTATATATTTAATTATTATTAATTAATTATTATTTATCCTTGATTATAAATAATGTCAAGCATTCTTATCAATTAAAGACTAGAAATTTTTTTAAATTATATATAAAAAATTGAAAATAATTGTATATAATTCATAGTTATTAATTAATAATTATTTTTTATTATTTAAATATTAACTAGTAATTTAATTTCTATAAAATTAATAATATTAATAATATATTATTATTATAAATATGTCTACTATTTTTCATAATCAATTGTCTAAATGTAAATAAAAACTAAAATAAATAAAATTTTATATTTACTAAGGGTATAAATAGTTTCTATGTAGAGATAGTTTTAAATTAACTGCTATTAATGGTTTTCTAAAACTACACCCAAAAAAATAATATAAATATTTATTGGTGATTTATAAATCATTCATATAAAAACTGCCACTAAATACCCATTTCATATAGTGAACATGTCCATATCTTTTTTTAAATAATCCATTTTCTAACTACAAATACATTCATTTTAATAGTTGTTCTCCATCCAAATAAATAATTTATTTTTGAATTGTGTACTCTAAAAATTGATTAGTTTTCATTTTTTATCTATCTTTCATAGGAAATTAAGATACACTTTTTTAAAAAATAGTATTGAGAGTAGTTTCTAGTGTATTATAAAATCGTGAACTAAAATAGTGATTGTGATTAAAAATTATAGGTTTTAGAGCCCAATAATCCCTAAATTATTTCATCATATTCAATATAAAAATATAATCAAATTAAATTATATATTGAATGGGTGTTAAATGATATGAAATTATAAGATCATCTAAAAACAACAAATTTTCATCAAAACTAAATAATGATTTTATTATAATATTGAAAAAATGAGATATTCCTTGACTTAACAATTGACACATGTATAGTATTTAATATCCCCATTTTTATTTAGTTTGAAACATTTTCTTGTTGATAAATCAATAATTAAAATTGATGTCCATCACATTTTTCATTATACTTAGGTTAATTTATCAATTATTTTACATCATGATATATATTTCTATCATGGGGGTGAATTACCAAACTATAATTATGAATATATATAATGACTATTCCTACAGACCCAAAGAAGCAACATTAATGTTCGATAAATAGAGTGATTATATGTCACTTGGAGTCCATAGTTCAATATGATTCCAAAAAATTGTGTGCTACATATAATATTATATTCAGAATAATATATTTCTTTCCATTACTTGAAATCTAGGAATAAAGCTATCTTTACACCATCTTAACAACATTTAATCTCTTACATATTATATCTATATGTATAAATTACACATATGATTATTAAAACATAGATAATATAATGAAAAATCTATATAGTTTTTTATTAGTTTTTTATTTTACTCTAGTTTTCATGATTTTTTAGTGTTGGTGGGGAGTAAGGACCTCCTCGATGGTATTTATAAGGGTATAAGGCGCACAATTACAATAACCTCTTCACCCAAATGCCACAAAATGGTTCCCTATGCAAGTAGGTAACTTATAATAAAGCACACCTCCCCATACATTAGATGCTTACGAATAACAATGTGGGCATGTGGTTGATTTATGGGGAGACAATGCTCCCATTTCAGAGTATAAGATAGTGTCTTCACCATAACATTTAATATCAGATGCATATAAGATAACTGATAATAGATAAATCATCTATATAATAGAAGTTATAGACAAACCAAATTCAATACCATACACAAAATTAGGTATTATGCCTATACAAATCATAAAAATATAAATATAGAAATCCAGTACAATACATGTACATAAATTTAAAAAAAGGCCCAAAGGAAACCTTATTCTTTTCTCATAATTCCCCATTATCGGTAATGCGATCTCCTTCTCTTATGTATAAAAATATAAGTATCAAAAATAATGAACATTCCATAATCCTTAGAGGGTTATGTAATTTCTCTCTGGATACCCAATGGCTTCACAAATAGTGTGTGAGATAATACTCAATTAGAAACCACCAAAAGTGCCTTTAAAAATAATGGAATGTGTATTATTAGATGAAGAATTTTTGAGTATATCACTTGTATAAAAATAGTACAAGTTAAGAGCCCGGTAGATAAAATGTTTTCTATCCAAACATGGATCCCCATTATCAAAACCCAAGCACTGAAAACAAGGGGATATCTATAAATAAAAAAGAAGTAGGTGTCATACCGTCTAGTAGTACAACTGAAGTTGGATACCCTTACTAGGGCTATTTTTAAGTCATACAAACACATCCCAATCATACAAGTAGTTTAATAAACATTATAACATTACTAATGAAAAATTCTTCTTAATCGATTTTTAGACAACAAAGGGCCATATATAAGTTATAGAAGAACCAAGAAACCTCATCGAGTCCTATGATTATCTTTATAGGATCACTATAACGACTTTTTTGGAGTCCCAAGAGCATGTCCACATGCATATCCAATGTGAGTCTAAGCATAGCATTTTCAAATATAGAATACCCCTCAACATCCTATTGAATTAGGATCCATGGTTTAGAATACAATGGAATCCTATACAATAATCATTTTCAATGGTGTATAAACTTCAATGAAATATAATGGAATAGGGATTCAAGGATACCTTTGAATCAATCAACTAACATGGTCAATTCATCAATATATTCATCTACATATTCACTACTATTTGCAACATAAGTGTTCTTAAAAATCACCCAACCTTTAAGAAATACAAAATTGATCCATTTTAATTATTTGAAATTTAATTCAATCGATGTAACCAACATATTCTATCAATTAAGTTAAATTCATTCCATTATTGTAAAATGAATAAGAAAACAATTTGATCAAAACATTAAACAATTCATTAAGTATACATTAAGGATTCCACTAAAGATAATGAGCTCAAATGCACCGAATGGTGTTGTAGATCAAGGGGAATACATGGAGTCATGCCAATTGGGTGGTGTAGGATGAGCCTAAACTACATCAAACCATACATTTTCACTCAATAGGAAACCAAAAAATAACTAATACAAATATATATATGTGTTCAACAAATATTAGTGGAAACTAAGAATGGTATAGAGTGTGGAACAACTATGAAAAGAAATGAAATAACCAAACAACAAGGCAAAAGGTAAAAAATTCAAACATATACATATGGTTGAACACTCATCCATTATTAACCTCTGGTTTATTTCAGATCTTTATAAAAATTAATATTCATCAAAATTAAATCAAATTGGGCATATTTTCTATCAACTAAATTACTTCTTCGATATGAATTCATAAAAGTAATGACACAAGTTGACTGAATAAATTACCAATGCAGATCCAATGAGATGATCATCGCTAGGATGAGACGCCATACACATAATTGGGTGCTATGAATAATATTTTAGATTCTTAATAGGAGAAAATAATATCATATATCAAATTTAATGAAAGGATAAAATATATTTTTATAAGGAATTTTTATGGGAAATGGTCATTCTCCCAAAAATGCCAAGGTAAAAAAGTTTCGCTACACATCTATGCTAATTATACACAAAAAATGAACCCTTATCTACCATAAGGGTGACCTTAAATGGTTTATGCGGTAGTTTTGGGAAAAAATGTGGAAAATGTGCAATTTTTAACTATTAAGACTGTGTAGTTTTTATGGGATTGTGGCCATGATTGAATTTTTTTCTCAAATCATGTGGAATCTTACTTATGTCGGGAAATTTCTAAATTGATACTCATATCTGTATATCCCAGTCCACAGGATTTCTAATTTTTAGTTTCATACATCTTCTATTCTCTACAATTATGGCCATTAGGCTCTGAACAAGCCCTAGATACACCTTAAACCCATATGATCACATTAAAAACTCACATCAAGTAATTATTCCCTGTTAAAGAAAATGATCATTACATCATTCAAAATTATAATATTTTACAATATTACCCCCTTAAAATAATTCTTCCTCGAATTTCCCATCTGAGTGTTGGAAAAAATTTCATGAGATTAACTTGGGCCTCTAAGCATGTATGATGACCTCCTGCTCCCATGTGTCATCCTATAAATAGTCATACACACATAGAATACATACTAGAGGAACCAAATATCCTCAAAAAACCTTCATAATCTTATTCACAAAATGAATAGGATACTCTCTCAACTATGAATCTACTTATTGCTCATCCTCATTCTGCAACAGAGTGTTAGATTGGTCAATGTGATAATGGTACAACTATATTACCTGGAATACATATTTCAGAGCGTGGTACCTCTGAGGTAACTGAAACCAAATAGATACCCACCAAAATCTCTCCAAAATCAAAAATGTATCATCATATCTTCGTAATAGCATACCATGAGTCCTAAAAATTCAATTCCCCCGCCTCCATGAGATATGAAAAAAGTCACAAACCATGAACTCAAACTCTAGTGGTCTTCAATGGTGATACAAATAAGATTTATTTCTAGAAATTATCCTAAAAATATTATTTTTAATAAGTTATACATACTAAAAAGTATCATGAATATGATTATGTCCAAGAAAAGACTCATATCATACCTATAACAAACATTGGGATGACTGAAATGTCCTCCTATATAATTTCTCATGGGGTTCCATATACATCATCTCCTAATAGAATTTTTTAAGAGAACCAAAATGGTTTTATATTCCTATCTCAATAGCCCCAAAAAAATCAATGGATCATTTTATTAGAATGTACTACAGAACCTATATCTGATTGTCCATTAGCATGTGGGTGGTTTGTCATGCCAAGACGCACATGTGTGCCCGTATCTATTCATAAGAAATGTTAGAATGGAGATTCAATTGGGAATCCCTATATGATATTGAGGTATGAAGAACCCCATGATGGCACATAATCTCAAGGATAAAAGTTATCCCAATCCCATTTACTGAGAAGGCCTCCATGATTGGTAGAAAATGTGTGACATTCTTGACCCTATCTAAGAAAACCCACACTCCCTCTATACCTTGAGGATACCATGAAAATCTATTCATAAAATCCATCCCAACATCTTCCTATTTCTACTCGAGAATAGGTAAATGTTTTTAAAACCAAGATACACCAATGTGTTTTTTCATCACATTATGATTGATTTAAAACCATATTACAATACTAGCTAGCACACATTTCATTCCCAATAAACCATTAATAGTGACATTAATCCCAATTAATCTTAATAACATTGGGATGCAGTTCACAATATTAGGAATGAAACTCATTCATTTCCCCATAATATATGTTTTCTCGAACCGAAACGTGGATATTTATACGAATAATTTCAACCATTCCGATGGCCGAATTAGTATGTCCATCCTCACCTTCCATACTCTCCTATATGACATGGCCATTAGAAATAAATAACTCTCTCGTGATAACTATGTCCAGAGTTTCGGATGTACTTAATATGTATAAGATTAATTTATTTAATTGTCCATCTTATATATACATGTACGTCTCTGAGAATAATTCCATAACACTACACTCACTACAAGCCTCCTGAACCACTTTTATCTAATTTTTTTCTCTGATTGCATCAACTAGTGCATTTACCTTCTTGGAAAAGTAAGAATGACGGTAATAAAAAAAGTTGTTACTAAAACCACCTTAACATTCATATTTTCAAGTCACGTTCTATAAATATATACATGAGGATTTTTCATTCTATTTACAAAAAAAATATCTCTAAGTAAATAATGCCATCAACCACTCATGGCATGTACAATAACAGATAACTCAATATTGTGATTCTGGGGGATCATCTCGTGTGTCCACAATTGGAAAGAGTAGTTATTCACAACATTTTCATCCTACATAACTACTTCTCCCACCCTATACGGAATTCGTCATAATAAAAAGTTTAGCTTCATCAATGATCTAGTAGAATTAAGACTTTTATGATTTAATTCTCACTTTATATTCCATAATGGCTATCTCAGAGGTATTTATCAATAAAAAACGCATTCCCTCCTTAGAAAATACCATATGTGGTGCTGATAATAATGATTTTTCATGTAGTAAACTCCTAAAATATTCATCTATCCCCCCAAAAAGTAAATGTCATAGATGAACATAGAAATCTTCTAGTAATCTCCAACTTTCATGATCATTAGGCCATCTAATACATAGGTATTTGAGATTATATAACCAATGAAGTGAATATTTTATTTTTTGGAGGGGTACATTTTGATCATAGAAAATTACTGATGCTCTCATCATGTATTCAAAATGTTCTCATGATTTTTGTCATGTTTGGCTTGATTTTGAGTTTCCAGAAATCTATATTCCTCAAATAACACTAAAAAGAATATAGTTCTGGATGGAAACCTCATTTTATCAGTACCAATAAAATTTTCAACTCATTTTTAGAAAGAACAAAATAACAATATACACATTGAGATCATACTTTCTATCAAATTTGATATATGGTATGTACATAAGATGAACACGTACATGGTAATAACTCGACCATAAATTAATCATTGAGAAAACCAAATATTTTCAAAGGTGGATCAAGAGATTATCAATCAATGTAAAAAGACGATGGTTCTTAACAATTTATTTGTTAAATTTCATACCATCCATACATAGCATGAAATCTCTATATTCCATTTGAATAGAAATTAATAGTGATCCTCATAGAGAATGATAGGGTTTTATAAATCAAATTTCTTCTAAAACCTATAGATTCCTCTTGAGTTTAGGAAACTCCATTGTATGTGCCCTATTATGAGGAATTGATAGTAGTGTATCTAATTTAACTGCCACAAAATAAAAAATATACCACTATCAAAGGTGTTAGTATAAATAATTCATCAGCGAAAACATTACTACACTGATCAACTACCAGAGGAAAGTCCATCTAATTCATTCCTTGATCATATAAATATAAACCTGAAATATGGGTTGTCATATTGCCTAGAACATGATTCTCATGTAAATATTGGTCTACCTGGACATACCATTCACCAATGTTAATAAAACTTATGACTTCTGGTTATGTTATGGTCACTCTTTGAGGATAGTTTTATATAAAAGATGAAATTTAACAAGACGGTCTATCCAGAGTGTGATGTCAAACCCTATCATCTTGAGGAAAAAAGAATAATAAATAATGTTTAACATTGATATCTTAAGATGGAACTCCATTCATTAACATACATCATCCATCCAGATTCTCAAAGGCATTTTTAGCATTATGATGTTATCATAAAACTGAACAATAAGACAAGGGTCTCCATGTCATGTAAAAAAGGAACTTTCAAAAATAGAATATACTAGGGTAGAGGCCACTAAGTTAGTAATTATAACTATAGATATTAGGGTTAAATACATCTAATTTTAACGACATGAATAATATATATGGACTAAAATAAGGCCTTGTGAATTATCATCACTACCCAGAGCAGGCCCATATTGATTTCTCAGAAGAATTGGTGCCTAGATACCTCTTCCATGACCACCACCTCAGACTAAATGACCGAACTAAACCATGATCCATACCTAACACAATGACGTAAAAGATTTTACTGAATATAGAGTCTAATTCAAACCCCTTATAAAAACTTCTATTTGTAAGGTCCTAAAAATACTACACATGGCCCATCAAGATACATTATAAACACATGAATGTGTCTCTATTGGCCTAATTCATCATTATTCATCATCTCCCATACTGATCAGTAAGTATTACTACCAGTACAAAGAACATGGTTGGTACACCCATCACAAGATGTCCCAAAATTTTGTTTGTACCACAAGAATATGAATGGTTTGGTTGAGAGGGTAAACATGAATAGCCTACACCCCCATCTTCCCTCAGGTTCTGGTCAGTGATAAACTCTTAATTTACTATATATAAATATATTCATTTTCAGACAAAACATATTTATCTATTTTAGAATAACATTATTAATACCTTCTTTAATGTGTATCTTCCATGATGGATCATTATCTATATAATTTAGTGAATTTTTTTGATGATCTATGAAGTATGATAAATACACTATAACAGTCACTAATCCCTTCTCCAAACACATAAACTCACTATACCATTTTTCTCTTAGAGTCTTAAGAAATAAATAATCATAAAAATTTGATTTTAAAACACACCACAACCACATCTAAAAGTTTATTAACTCGGTTAAAAACGTCAAAATAGTTCAAAGATGATCTGTAAAGACTCGAAAATTTCAAGGATATTTTATTCTTAAATACATTGGAATTTTAGGAGTCTGTGGCTTCTGGAGGCACTTGATTCCATGGCCCGGTTTGACGAGAATCAATTTTTGATGTTTAGATCTGGTATGTTTAGTAAATGAACGAGTGTGTTTTTCAATCTTTTGAACCGGTGCTCAGAATTGAAATCTGAGGGCACCGATGAATTTACAACACCGGTAATTGCATAAGGAGACCTTTACCGTAGTGGAGTTTTTGCGGGTGGAGATGTTAAAAAATTTGGATTAAATAAGAAGTGAATAAAAAATGTGGAACAGTTTTTATTCTATATCTAAGTGGTTATATTCTAAATGGGGGAGTTGGGGTGGGCCCCTAACTACCCATGTGAGGATATTTGTAAGGTGGGGCGCACACGAGCCCCAACCCACCACATTGTCCAAAACCCCTTGAACCTCCCATTAAAATCCTTTGTTTAATGTTAATACCTCCCTTGAATTTATCTGAGTAACTATTCCTCTCACCTCTCCCACTCATTAAATCTTGCCAACCTTTCATTTAATTAATTATACACCTCATGGTTTGATTAATTAAGAGAATTGGAATTGGAATTTTGTAAATTTGAATGCATGGCATGAATTAATAAAATTAGGAGAAGCCATATTTTATTTTTGGTTGGATTTTTGTGTTGAGATTTTGGGGAGATAGCTCTAGAGTTTTGAAGAACGCTTCATCTCCTTTGTTGAAGAACTCCAACTCCCCAACAAAGAACTTCGACTCGGCGACCCCGGATTCTAAATTCCCTTATTCCTCCGTGACAAGGGAGGATAAACCAAAACATGATCTCACCAACGACGTCTCGCCTTATAATCTTCTCTCCGTGACAAAAGAGGAGATGATTCTTCCTCCCCGGGCGCTCTCCGTCATCGCTTACAAAACCTCATCTCGTGAAGCCGTCAACCGTGATTCCGGCATTCGACATCGATTATCGAGGTAGGGGTTAATTTCAATTTTAATGGATTAAAATTGTTCTTTGGTTTGTTGTAGAGAATCTTGTTTACCTCAGCCATTTTCTATCGCTTTACGCGGAGGGCACGAGTCGAAGGAACATGGATCGACGACCCTCTGTTGAATTTGTTTATTTTATTTAGAATTGGCATGAAAAGTAGGAAGGGGAACGATTCTGTTGCGCCTTACTGGGAACGCGACAATGGAGGCCAGCGTCGTCGCACCAGTTGTGTGGGAAGAACCACGACCCGCTATAGGGGCCGCATCGGCAGAAGAATCGGTCGGCCCGTCGTCCGGCCGGGCTAGAGGATCCGCAACACCAGGAGGGCGCTGTGCTAGAGGACCGACCGGACCATCGACCAGCCAGGCAGAACCGGACCTCGGCACCAGGAGGGCACCACGTAGAAGAAGAACGATGGCCCACCCATGCGGGCCGCGTGCGCCGAAGACCGGCCGGTCTAGCCAGCCGGTTTGGGAAAGGGCGGCGTCGCCTGGCACCGTCAGTGCGGAAAAAAGGGGGGGGGGGCACCCCCTCCCCCCCATTTGAACCCGCTCGGCCCACTAGACAAGCCGGCAGGGCCACGCCCCGCCGTGCAGGGCTACGCCCCATCTGTATGAGTTATGTATATGTTCAGACCGGTATGACACCCCTTTTGGGTCGGACCCGTCAAATTGGGTCAACCCGCCCAGTCGGCCCACTGGGCTAAATGGGCCCGGCTCGTTATTCACTTAAACATTAATAACTTATGGACCACGCGTCCGATCGACGTGACTTCTGCGGAACTAGGACCGTTTTGATGACGTGATCATTTTGCGATACTCTAAGTGAGTTTTGGGTTAATTTGGATATCATCCGGGTTAGAAACGAGCGTATTTCTAACCGGGCCCCTGGGATGGAAAAGCCAATATCCCTCAGACTGGGCTTCCGATTGACGCGTCGTCTATTGCGTTGAGTTCTTTTTGATGAGACGAAACATTGGGATACATGAACGCTAGACATTGTGATAGTTGATGTATCGACCCCCTTGGCTCGTGGAGTGGTCCCTCCCAAAATCGAGCATGCTGTGTGCGGGAACCCTAGAGCTGGCTGCGACAGCGATGACGATGATGACTGTGCTTGGATTATACGTGGGTTCGGATGTAAGGATGAATGTACTTGGCTCCTCCGTGGGTTTGGTAGCGATGAAGAATGTACATGGATATTACGTGGGTTCGGTGGCGATGGTTATTGTACTAGGATCCTACATGGGTTCGGCAGCGACGACTTCTGTACTTGGATCCTACATGGGTTCGGTAGGGAAGATGATTCAAAGGCTACATCTATCATCTCCACCCCTCTTCATGAGTAGTATACCTGTATGATTTTAGTCTTGACTTTCAATCAATATAATCGATATGATTGACTTACTTTCCTGTGTGGACTAGGTTGTGCATTCCTGTGTGGACTGGGCTGTACATCAGCTCTTGAGTTGGATCTTAACAGGAATTAATGACTTAGTTATATGTTTGGGAATATAACTAAGTAGAGTTGGTTGATACTTCATGTTTATATATTTTCTTTGTGGTATATCCTTTTTTTGATTCTGGGAGACCTTTGGGAGTCTCGGGGTCACTAATGAGTATCGTCTACTCACCCCTGCATGGGCTATGCCTGCACTATGTTGTGTTGGATGAAGATGACAGACAACACTGATCGAGGTGGAGTCTTGTGGAGTGAGACGGTACCTGGAGGTGGGCCAATTAGTGGGACGTACACGGAGCGGACGACCGGACCCAAGGAGATGAGGAGACCATTTGTACCCACCCTTCAGGTGGGATATCTGGAGGATGACTCAGTTGTTGCTGGTGTACTTTCCTGCATTTGTTCTTTCATTACTGTTTTACTATACTTTCAGTTGGGTTTGTATTCTGGCCCATTCACTTTCCAGCACTTACTTTTGTACTCAGTTTACTTAGTGTTTACTACTGCTTGCGTACTCTGTTGTGTTTTTTACTAATATAAAGGCAATGCCTTCCCTTTTATCGGGATTTACTTCTTTGGTGCTAGTCGCCAGCCTCTGGCCTATGGAAGGCGGGCTTGGGGTAGTCACAGAACGGGCCCCGGGGATGTCTCGTGACAAATTGGTATTAGAGGAGTCTGTTCTACCTCATAACATAGGACTCTGATAATTTCTTTCTGTGAAAAAATAGTGTTAAGAGTATTGAGTGCGGTTATCAGTCTAGGGAGTCCAGTGTTGGTGTGGCGGCTGACGTATCCATACACTAGGATCCTGAATTCTGATTTCCGACTCAGTGCACGAAAACATTGATTTCATGTGTGTTTTAAAAGTATTCTTAGTGATTACTTTATGACAGCTCACCAAGAATACTGTATTAACCGTGGCACACCTGTTTCTTTCCAGGATGGTCCCAGGAAGGTAGCTAGCTAGGGTTCCCAGTTACGTGCGAGATGGTAGCCCACCGAGAGAAGAGGCCTCGGTGCAGGGCCCCATTATAGTGGAGGCACCAGCGGTACCTCTACCCGTTGGGCCACCGATACCACCAGCCCCAATAGTGGAGAGTGCACGCCGCCTGAGTGCATTGCACGAGTTTCAGTGACAGAGGCCTCCCAGGTTCCGTGGAGAGATGGACCCTCAGGTAGTTGAGGATTGGATGGAGGCATTTGTCCGAGTCTTCAAATTGGTAGGGACACCAGCAGATCTTATGGTGATCTTTTCCGCGAGTCTACTGCATGTTGTAGTAGGTAGATGGTGGAGCCTGATTTTCCAGGTGCACGATGAGGCATCACTACTTTAGATAGACTTCGAGAGCCTCTTTCGCTCGGAGTTCGTTCCAACCACCCTCTATGCGGTGCACATACATGAGTTATTATAGGTGCGGTAGGGAAACATGGCAGTAGCCTAGTACTCGGCTTGATTTACCGACCTCTCGCGGTACTCCACAGACAAGGTACGAGTCCCATTATTCCGTGCCTGAACCATCGACTAGGGACTAAGGGATGAGATCATGGATTCGATGATCTCCCTCAGCATTCTGACGCAGGCAGGAGTACTGGAGTGATCCCTTCCTATGGAGAGCTTCCTTTCTTAGCCTATGCCAGCAGCGAGACCTACCGCAGGGTGACAGGTAGCGGATTCTTCTGCAGCTTGTAGTAGACAGATGCCGCAGAGGTCCAAGCGGACTAGGCCATCAGGTGGGTGACCTCAGGATATAGGTTCAAAGGTGCAGATAACATGTAGCAGAGCCAGTCATACGAGAGGCAGGTAGTTCTATGCATGCAGTGGGCAGGGCCACATGGCTCATGATTGCCCGACCCTCCTTGCAGTGGACCAGTAGATGGTTGAGGTACCACCCAGGCAGAGGAAGAGGTTCAATCGTGGCGGTCCGCATGGAGCAGGAAGACGAGGCAGAGGAGCTGGCGAAGCAGCGGGTGGTGGGCGGCACTTTGAGGCTCTACTAACACCACCACTAGGATGAATACCCCGACCACAGGTAGCTGGCAGATAGGGGCAGTCTCAGCTATAGTAAATCAAATCCTACGACCATGGTGCACCTGATATGATTAGTGGTACTATATGCGTCTACTCCATCATTGCTTCAGTTCTTATAGACACTAGAGCGATTAATTATTTCATTTCTGCTACCCTTGTTCGGAGCTCAGAGATTCTGACAGAGTCGTTGGCTTGATCCTTATTCCTAGAGACTCTTACGGGAGCAGACTTGATGATTACATACTGGTGCCAGTAGTGTCAGCTTACTCTAGGAGGTGAGAGTTTCAGCAGGGATCTTCTTATAGCGACGTCGGGGCCTTACGACGTCATCATGGGTATGGACTGGTTATCTACAATCCATACCTAAATTGACTATATTAGGCGCAATGTGAGGTGTGTCCACACAGATGGAAGCAGGTTCACCTTCACCGGCGAGAAGGGAGCCTTTGCAGCACAGGATGGACTTATGTAGAGGAGATGGCAGTCGATCACCCATCAGTTGGCTAGTCTCGTCCTAGGATAAGTTGATGTGAGGAGTCCGAGTTTTAGTCTTGTGGTGGATCTGTATGGAGACGTTTTTCCTGAAGACGTTCCAGGAATACCTCCTACAAGAGAGATAGATTTCTACATTGACCCGTACCCTGGGACAGCCCCAATATCTACTCCAGCATATCAGATGGCTCCCACCAAGCTTCGTGAGTTACGGGTAGAGTAGGAGGATTTGTAGGGTAAGGGATTCATTTGAACTAGTGTTTCACCCTGGGCTTCTCCGATTTTGTTCACCAAGAAGGCAGATGGGAGCTTAAAACTATGTGTCGACTACCGTCACCTGAATCAGGTGACCATAAAGAACAAGTATCCACCCCCGAGGAATGACGACGTCTTTAATCAGCTCAAGGGAGAAAGGTGGTTCTCAAAGATAGATCTATGGTCAGGCTATCATCAGCTCAGAGTTTGAGAAGTGGATGTGCAGAAGAAGGCCTTCAGGTGTTGGTATGGCCACTTTGAGTTCTTGGTTATGCCTTTCGGTGTAACCAATGATCCAGTAGTGTTCATGAGACTCTTCAACAGGATATTCCAGCCTTACCTCGATCGATTTGTCATAGTATTCATCGATGACAAGGTAATTTACTCGACTACTGAGGAGGAGCATGCCTACCACGTGCGGGTTGTACTGGACACACTCTGAGAGCACCATATTTATGGTAAGCTCTCGAAATGTCAGTTCTAGATTTGAGATGTCCACTTCATGGGGCAAATTATCTCTGAGGTAGGAGTTGCAGTGGGTCATATGAAGATCGAGCTAGTACTTTCTTGGGAGCCTCCTAGGAGTGTGATTGAGGTGAGGAGTTTCCTAGGTCCGGTTGGGTACTATCAAATATTTTTTCCAGACTTCTCCAGAGTTGTAGCACCACTTTCATCTTTGAAGAATATTGGGAAACCCTTCATGTGGTCAGATAGATGTTAGCGAAGCTTCCAAGAGCTGAGACAGAGATTGACTAGTGTACCCATCTTGGGGATACTAGAGGAGGGAGTAGGGTACGTAGTTTACTATGATGCATCAGGGACCGGATACGGATGTGTTCTGATGCAGGAGTAGGCAGTGATCGCTTGTGGTTCACGACAGTTGAGGTAGCACAAGCCGAACTATGCTACCCATGACCTGGAGTTAGCAGCAGTGGTCTTCGCCTTGAAGATGTGGCAGCACTATCTGATGGGTGAGCGCTTTATAGTCTACTCTGACCACTAGAGTCTTAGGTAAATCTTCTCGTAGAAGGACCTAAACCTAAGATAGCGGTGATGGCTTGAGTTCCTCCAGGACTATGACTTTGAGATAGTCTATACTCCTGTGAAGGGGAATGTGGTAGATGATTCTCATAGCAGGAGATCGGGCATTCAGCTACTTGGAGAGGCGACAGAGTAACTAGCCGCATTGCAGATATCCTTCGTGGGTAGAGATAAATCAACATTTCTACAGTCACTCACATTCACTCCTTCACTACTTCAGCGGGTCCAAGAGGAACAACATGTGGGCGTTGACTGTGAGACGCGACGTGCACAGATATCCACAGGACATGCACCTGATGGATTTTCTATAGGAGGAGAGCACTTCATCCTCTTCAGGGGACATACCATGGTACCAGTTTCATTACAGGAGGAGGTGCTGAGGGAGATTCACACATCCCCTTTGGCAGTACATCTAAGAGTGGTGAAGATGTGTCAGGATCTCAAATGACATCACTGGTGGCTGGGTATAAAGTAGGTTGTGGAAGAGTTCGTTTCACAATGCCTCACATGCCAGTAGGTGAAGGTTGAGCACCTAGTACTGACAGGCATGGTGCATCCCTTAGAGGTCTCAGAGCGGATGTGGGATGGGATATCCATGGATTTAATGAGGGCCCCCCCTCGTACATCCATAGGTCACGAATCCATCTAGGTGATTGTCGACCGACTCACCAAGTCGTCCCACTTCCTACCTATCAGAGAGCAGGGATCAGTGGAGAGATTGGGACACCTCTACGTTGAGGAGACAATACAGCTTCATGGTGTTCCATCATCTATCGTCTCCGATCAAGACAGTCTCTTTACTTCCTAGCTTTGGAAGGGGTTTCAGGAGGCTTTTGGGATGCTGCTACACAGGAGAACCACCTTTCAACCTCAGACGACTAGCCAAACCGAGAGAACCATTCAGACTCTCGAGGACATGCTCTGTGCATGTGTTCTTGTCTTTGGTCATAGCTGGGAGGATCAGTTACCCTTGGTGGTGTTTGTGTACAACAACAGCTACCACTCCACCATTGGGATGTCACCATACGAGGCATTTTACGACGGACCATGTAGATCACTTTGTGCTGGACTAACCCTGGGGTGTTAGTACTCGTACACTAGAGATGGTTCAGGCTACAACAGAGAAGTTGCAGATCATCTAGGAGCAGATGAGGACTGTACAAAGTAGAAATAAGTCTTATGATGATAGAAGGTAGAGAAAACTCGAGTTCGAGGTTGGTGACCACGTTTTCTTACGGGTCTCACCTCGACATGGATTACAGAGATTTGGTCGGGGCGATACGTTATCTCCGCGCTTCATCAGACCATTCCAGGTTCTCAGCAGGGTAGGCGAGGTGGCTTATCACCTGTCCCTTCCACCATAGTTACACTGGATGTACGACACCTTCCACGTATCTCATCTGAGGAGATACATGCATGACTCGACGCATATCATTGATCACAAGGAGCTGGACATCAATGATGGGGAGAAATTTGAGGAGGTTCCAGTGGAGATCTAGGATCGACAAGAGAGGGTCCTACGTTGATGGTTGATCCCTCTGGTGCACATTCGTTGGCAGCAAGGGAACCTCCAGGAGAGAACATCTGAGAGGGACGTTCATATGCGTGCATAGTACCCACATTTGTTTCCCTATTTTTTGATGTAAATTTATGGGGATGTAAAGCCCTGAGGTGGGAGTAATGTAATGACCCGGAAATTTCATGGAATATTTTTTCATAAATGCTTTGGAATTTTACGAGTCTGTGTCTCATGAAGGAACTTGATTCCAAGGCCCGGTGTGCTCGGAATCAATTTTTTAAGTTTAGCTCGAGTAAATTCAGTAAACGAACGAGGGGGTTTTTTTATCATTTAAACCAGTGCTCGGAACTGAAATCTGAGGGCACCGATGAATTCACAACACTGTTAATTTCATAAGGGGACCTTTACTGTAGTTGCGTTTGTGCGGGAGAAGATGTTAAAAATTTCAGATTAAATAATAAGTAAATAAAAAATATGGAACAATTTTTATTCTATAACTAAGTGGTTATATCCTACGTGGGGGAGTTGGGGTGGGCCCCTAATTATCCGTGTGAGGATATTTGGGTGGTAGGGCCCACACAAGCCCTAACCCATCACATTCCCTAAAACCCTATGAACCTTTCATTAAACTCCTTTGTATAATGTTGACACCTCCCTTGAATTTATTTGAGTAACTCTTCCTCTCCCCTCTCTCCCTCATTAAATCTTCCCAAACTTTCAATTAATTAATTAGACAACTCATGGTTTAATTAATTAAGAGAATTGGAATTTGAATTTTGTAAATTTGAAGACATGGCATGATTTAATAAAATATGGAGAAGCCTTATTTTATTTTTGGTTGGCTTGTTGTGTTGAGATTTTGTGGAGAGAGAGATCTAGAGTTTTGAAGAATGATTCATCTCCTTTGTTGCAGAACGCCAACTCTCCGTCGATGAAACTTCGACTCGGTGACCCCAGATTCTTCATTCCCTTATTCCTCTGTGACAAGGTAGGAGACACTGACGCATGATCTCTCCAACGACATCTCGCCTTATAATCTTCTCTCTATGACAAAAGAGGAGACACCGCTTCCTCATCGGGTGCTCTCCATCATCGCTTATGAAACCTCATATCGCGACTCAGTCAACCGCGATGCAGATGATCGACATCGATTATCGAGGTAGGGGTTAAGTTCAATTTTAATGGATTAAAATTGTGCATTGGTTTGTCATTGATAATCTAGTTTACCTTGGCCATTTGATATCACTTTATGCTGAGGGGATGGGCCGAACGAACATGGCCCGATGACCCTCCGTTGAACTTGTTTATTTTATTTATAATTGGAAAGAAAAGGCGGAAGAGGCACGACATCGTCACGCCGTACTGGGAACACGACAAAGGAGGCTAACACCGTCGCGCCAGTTGTGCGGGAAGAACTACGACCCGCTACACGGGCCGCATCGGCGGATTAACAGGCCGGCACGTCGGCATGCTGGGTGAAGAGGACCCATGGTTCTAGGAGGGAACCGCGCTAGAGGACCGGCAGGCCCGTCGGCCGGCCGGGAAGAACCAGACCGCGACGCCAGGAGGGTGCCACGCAGAAGAAGAATGGCGGCCTGCCCATGCGGGACACGTGGAAAGAAGACCGGTTGGTTTGGGAATGGGCGGCGCCACCTGGCGCCTCCGATGCGGAAAACCGGGCGGGGGGGCCTGGATCCTGCTTGGACAGTAGGCCGAGCCCGTTGGGCTACGCCAGGCTGGGCCGAGCCGGGCCGCGCCGGGCCGGGTGGAGCCGGGCCGTGCCGGGCCGGGCCGCACCCGGTCGGGCCACGCCTTGCTGAGCCATGCCGCGCCCCTTCTATCCCAGTTATGTGTATCTTCAAACTGGTCTGACACCCCTGCTAGGTCGGACTCGTCAAACTGGGTCAACCAAACCCGTCGGCCCACTGAGCTAAACGGGCTGAGCCCATTATTCACTTAAATGTGAATAACTTATGGACCACACATCTGATCGACACGCCGTCTATGGAACTGGAACTCTTTCGATGAGACGGTACTTTTGTGATACTATAAAGGAGTTTTGGATGAATTTTGATATCGTCCGGGTTAGAAACTAGCGTATTTCTAATCGGGCCCTTGGGACGGAAAAGCCAATATCTATCAGACCGGGCATCCGATTGACGCGCTGTCTATTGCGTTGAGTTCCATTTGACGATAAGGAACTTTGTGATACATCAAATATAGACTTAGTGAAAGTTGACGTATCAACCCATTTGGATTATGGAGCGGACCCTCGCAGAATTGAGTTTGCGGTGTGCGGGAACCCTAGAGCTGGATGCGACTGCGATGAAGATGACGACTATAATTGGATTCTACGTCGGTTCGGTAGCGAGGAAAACATTACATGGATCCTCCATGGGTTCAGCAACGATGACGACTGTACTTGGATCCTACGTGGGTTTGACAGCGATGGTTATTGTACTAGGATCCTACATGGGTTCGGCAGTGACAACTTTTTTACATGAATCCTAAGTGGGATCGGCAGGGAAGATGATTCAGAGGATACATCTATCATCTCCACCCCTCTTCGTGAGTAGTACACCTTTGTGAGATGCGTCTTTAATTTCAATCAATATAATCGATATGATTGACTTACTTTCCTCGGTGGACTATGTTGTGCTTTCCTGTGTGGACTGGTTTGTACTTGGGATCTTGAGTTGGAGTCGAACTGGAATTGATGACATAGGTATAAGAATGGGAATATACCCAAGCAGAGTTTGTTGATACTTCTTATTTTTATCTTTTAATTTTGGTATATCCTTTGTGGATTTTGGGAGACCTTCGGGAGACTCGGGGTCCCTACTGAGTATCGTATACTCACCCATGCACGGGTTATGCCTACACTACGTTGTGTTGGATACAGACGACAAACAACACTAATCGAGGTGGAGTCTTGTAGAGTAGGACGGTGCCTAGAGGTGGACCACTTGGTGGGACATACACGGAGCGAACGACCAGACCCGAGGAGCCGAGCATACCATTTGTACCCACCCTTCTGGTGGGATTCCCGGAGGACGACTCAGTGGTTGCTAGTTTACTTTACTACATTTGTTCTTTCTTTACCGTTGAACTGTAATTTCAGTTGGATTTGTATTCTGGCCTATTTACTTTCCATAACATACTTTTTTACTCAGTTTACATAGTGTTTACTTCATCTTGCATACACTATTGTGTTGTGTACTTATATAAAGGCAATTCCTTCCCTTTTATTGGTATTTACGCCTTTGGTGGTAGTCGCCAGCCCCTGGCCTATGGTAGGTTGGCTTGGGGTAGTCACAACACAGGCCCCAAGGATTTGTCGTGACATGATCCCCAAAGGATGTAAGTTATGAGATTCAATATCCACTCACAAGGTAACCCCATATGATAAAAAATTTAATATATAGTCCCAATACAATGATCAACTACCATTAGATATCCATCTCCAAAAAACATGGAAATATTATATTGCAAGGAGACCCATGACAGATCTTCCATAGGCATGGTAGCTTGTAGGGATCCTTGAATGGTATGTATAATATGTATGATACTCTATTGAAACTAGGCATCATCGCCCATGTTCATTTTAACTTGAAGTGACAAAAGATTCACTAAATAGGTATCTAATGGTAGAACATGGTCCACCATATCTTGAGTATGGTCATCTCCACCCTCATATCACATGAGAAGATGTTGTTATGGTGGACTACCTCTAAAAAGAACTAATGCATGTTATAGTGATTGACATGTAGATGATTATTTTTTAAAAGGTTGTACATGTAGAATTTATCCTATAGATAAGATAAATCCCTATGCATTCTCCAAAAGTGAGGACAGGGTAATAGGGAAAACCCAAAAAATCACTAGAGACACTGCCTATATTTTATTCAAAATATGGGTCAATCACAAGTTATCTATTAAAAAATTTCAATTTAATTTTAATTATAATTTATTTATAATTATCCTTAAATTGTTGGAATATTTTTTCCCATTTTCGATCCATAAGGGCCCATACACCTCAGGAACCATGATGTGGAATTCACTTTATCCAAACCATTACACGTTCTATTCAATGTGTCCAAGGATATATGAATCTGGATCCCATAATTGGATACATAGGGTATCTATTGTAGACTATGTTGGATGACACTATTTATGATATTTTATTTTCATTATGTACAAATAAAGATTATAAATTCGTAAAATAAAAAATTTATCACAGAATAAGCATATCAGACATGGAGAAAAAAAATGCCACACAGTCAAAAATTATCATTCTAAAAGTAATGACAAAATGAATGGCATGTGAATTATAAAAGGATACTAAACTGATGCATGAAAAGGTGTAGACTCATCTCATCAATAAAACCATAAAATTAATTACCATGAGTAACATAAAATATCAATTTAATCACCACATGATGGAATCAAATCATGTGTAATTTAAAAAATTGGAATAAAATATCAATTTCTATAAAATTGTTATTTTTTACATCACATGGGTTTGATTCTCCTAGGAACAGATTATTACATGATTCAAACACAAGAAATTCTAATTTATATTGTCTCAAAATAGTAAATTTGGAGGAAATCACTAATACCACTTAATATATTTTCATCTCGGATTCCACTGAAAGTTTCCCTGAGCCGATGGGGCACATATCAAAAAATGTGACTCCGTATACACCAGAGGATAATATCATGCATCAAATTCCAACAGTGAATATGTGGGGAGACTATACCAACAATCTAAAGTGTTAAACATTTGTGAAATCACAATAAATAATACAAAAGTCATATAAGATAACATACCAATGGTAATTTATCCACATGAATGTAATGATAATCAAACCTAACGAAATGTAATATAAAAAAGGATGTCTAATATCTCCACAATGATAAAAACACATATATAGGAATTAAATATAATAAATCTATAAAAAGGTACAAAAATTCCCAAAATAAACCATATATAGATATCATCATGTGTGAATATTAGTATTTTTTTATCTTGATCCTATAAATATATAGTCATGATCATTAAGTTGGTAATTTCCCTAATTCCAACATGATTGATTGAACTATGTCTAGTCATCTAATGGTTTCCTAAACAATGTCTGAGATAACTCATTTGGCCACTACTATTGGTATGTATAACATGACCAATATGAGATTTATTAAAAAATATGTGTGAAAAATATAAAATGTTTAACTAAAATAAAATTAATTTTTCATGTAGATAAAATCATTTCATGATAAAAATAACTCCCCGTGATCTATAATAATATCCCAAAAACAATGTTCGAACTGTGAGGAAAAAAATAAACATGTATGATGCTATCTGGTCTAATATTTGATACTATATACCCAAATGAGGTATTTCTATACACCATAAAAACATCAACATTGACCATTTAATGTAATCAAAATTATAATATCCACACAATATCATCGCCCATGATATGAGGTTTCATTCCATGATGTTAGAGAACAAAGATATAAAAATCCAAGGAATCCATATATTTCCCCATGATAAGATCAATGTAAACATTACAATGACTTGGGTGGATTATAAATATCATATGAAAAAGCATGTCCATTGGAATTATATGAAATCCCAATCCAAGGGGATTTAAGTCCCTTTAATTACAGTTGAATCAGTATCCAAGGTATAGAAGGCCATGAAATCCACTACCATAACAATGACTTGTAGTGTTGGGGCATCCACAACGTGTAATGAATTCATGAAAAAAGGATCACATATAAATTAACCTACTTCAATTTTCAGAACAATAATAAATTCATTAACCATTTTATATCTATTCAAAACCCCAGAGTTCTTCAAACTCTTTAAACACATGGATGTAAATTTTTTTCCTATTTTAATTGTTATAAATAGAATTCATAGGATTCAATAACATTTCCCATTAAATTATTTTCAACTGATTTGTTTCATGTAACAATACACAAGTAAACATGGTGATCACAACCATAAATATATCATTTTATTCTAATAAATTCTCCCATTAAATGTGTAAAACTCAATGAAACCCAATGGTGATATAAAATTATGGGTAGATATGAGGGCACACGCCATAGGTGACATAGGTGGTGGATAAGGGAACTCCAACCATAAAATATTAATAAACAAGAATCATAATTGGTTTCAATTCAATTCTATCTTTGTGGTATATTTATTTTAGAAGAAAACCAAAAGGGCTAATGTGTAGAACAACTGTGTATATATTTAAAAAACCAAACCATAAGGTAAAATGTATTAAAAAACAACCATATACATGTTGGTAAACGATAATCTAGTATCTACATATGATTTTTTCCAGTTTGGGAGAAAAAATAATATGAGAAAATCCTACAAGTAGTGAATATTAGCACCATCATAAATAACTCAATTTTTTATGAATAAAAATGATGAAAGAAACCATATTATGGAATAAATTATTAGCCTGGAACCATCAGGTTGATTAGTTATTAAATTAGGTATCATATGAATAATCAAGACTGAAGACTGGGATTTGATATCCTCAATATAATAAAATCATATCCTCTATCATCTAGAGAAGAATATAGAAAATATTTTAGGTTTATGAAATTTTACTGGAAAGAAAAAAAAAATTCCCTCCAATACTAGTTTATAAGGTATATTTTCATATTTGGGAAAAAATGCACCAACCAAGAAACGTTTTATACCTCATGGAGACATCACATTTTTTATGAAAACATGAGATTATATACTACAAAAAATCATCAGTTTTTTCCTGGTTCTGTGACCCTATCTATATGGTTTTATAAAACCATGTGGACTAAGGTCATTCTTGGTCAATCCTCCGATGATTAATTCTATCCTTCAATAATGGGTGCATGGTTTCTACTACCAACATGGCCATATTTTTATTCAGCAAAAACCATGCCTTCAGGCTCTGAACATGCCCCGAATGGCCCAAAAACATCCTTTATGTAATTATGTTGTCACATTAGGTCAGAACCGAGGAGTGATGCCTAAAATAAAAAATCAATACATATAGAAAAACATGTGATATTACAATTATGATGATTTATATTTCATATTTTATGATCTGTTTAAACTAACCATGTAACAAAACCATGGGGTGTGTAAGAGTATATAAAATGTCATTTTTTCTATTACAAAGCAATCCTTCAAACTATATGAGGAATACTGGAAAATTATATTATTTTTAGAATAAATTATTGACATAAATGATACAATAATGTTTGATTTAAATAGGTATGAGGTCCAACCATGAATGTTTCTAGTTCCCCTGATAGTTATAACAACATAGTTAGTTTACAATTTTGAAACATGGGAATAATTAATATATAATTATACTTATAACATAAAATGAGTCAATATTTGAAATATAACTTAAATTATAATATGAAAACCCCTATTTTCCTCTTATAATGTGAACTGAATATTCCTAGACAAAGCTCCCTTCTTCTACCAATTTATTTCCAATAGTCTTGTAATATACTTATAGTCAGTCTAGACCTATACCCTTGGATATATGTTGAGGCAGGGTATTATTTTAAAGAATATGGGGATTTTTTAATATTAACTAAAGAGTTATTCTAAATAAATAGTTATTGAGTCCATGTATTTGGATTCCAAAGGCGTATGTTATGATTTAGGGATATTACCAAATATATTTTACTTAAATCGAATTAAATATATTAAACTATTCATAGACATGTAGGATTACATCTAAGAATATGGTGATTCGAGTGGATTTTCATATGCTATTTATTGCCTAATTGGACATAGTCATCTTAGTGTATTTTTGATATGATTTTTAAAATATCATTTCATTTTTAGTGTCTTATGTATTTATATATTAAAGGTATTTACTTATAGAATCTGGTGATGGAAGAGGATTTATGAGATTTTTGTGATTACATCAATTGATATTAATATTCTTGAGGGTTTTACAGAATAATTGGATTACATCCTAGGATTTTCTTATTCCTAATGATAAATTGGTTTATTTGGATTACCTATATAGGAACAATAATGTATTCCTGAGGGATGATGTGATTACCGAGTGGGTTGTACTTCCCCCAATCATATTATGACATGATATGCTATATGAAGACATCTATCATATCTATATGTTGGTATAGTTGATCATGGGTGTCACAATATAATTTATGTTTCAATGGTGGTTTATATATTTTTATATACATTATTTCTTATTCTCTAAGTAATCAAAGTTAATCAAAAACTATTTGCTAAATGAAATTGTTTTTTGATCAAATACTTGGTAGCACTCGCACATTCCTAAAGACACTTTAGATACTCGATTATAAAACCTAGATGAAATGAAGGAAGTGGATATGATTTCAATTATGGTTATATGATTTATTTTCATGTTTTTTACATGGATGATGGATCCTAGATGAGACCCAAAAATAATTTCATATTTTTTCATAGATTATAATACTATATTACATACCACACAGTTGTGTATGATCCTCCCATGGGTGACCCAATTGATGTTTGTAAACATTTTATTTTTTAGAAATAACATTATATGTTATATAATGGGATGAATTTATTTATATTCAAAATGTTAATTATATCGATTTTTCTTAATTTTAGTGTATATGTTATTTTTATAATTTATACTCTTATTTCTCACATTGATATGTTGGATTAGTTTCCATAAATAACCAAAATTGACCCTAAATATTAGTTACCATCCACTAGATTAAATGGAGTGGAACCTAATCTCTAATGAAAATAAAATTCGATTATTGAATATGAATAATGGAGTGGTGTTAAAAGTTGAATTGTAATGTAATTTCATTAATAATTCCAGTTTGGTGAGGTGGAAAAGAGATACAAAATATTCTAAAATTAATTTTGAACTTATATCAAGGTGTATATAAAACATATATCATGAAAGAAATGATTCTATGAATTTGATAATTATTATATTATTCCATTATTATAATAGAGTTTCTTCCCCTTATGTGTTTGAATTGTAAATTTTTTGGGTTTCCACTATTTTTATGGTATGGAATAAAAACATATAGTAATGAATCATATCAGGAATGTATGATTCATATATTATTTTTAAACATTTAATTAATTAGATACATCTTCATTGTGTGTGGGTTAGATATTTACATTGTCTATATAAAAATATATGGCATTTTCCCATATAACATGATGGTGTCATATTAGGAAAAAAATTCACTCAATGACTAAATATTTCAAAAATAATAATTTTTCAGGATATTGAATGACATTAGTTGAATAAAGTACAAAATAAATTGTATAATGTGCTATTATTTTAATCATTTAATTGATATTTCATTTTCCATAGAGTTATAAAACTCTTATTAAAAAAACACAAGAAAATAAAATGATGAGAAGTTGTGGATCCAAAATTTCAATGTTGTTGAACCGCTTTATTTTTTGAGGAGGCTATTCAGATATCTCAATTAACGAGTCCTCTATGCCATGTATTGAATATTATAGTGGGAATATATTACATATATTAATTTTCCTATAAAACGATATTGAGTGGATTTTATAAATATATATTTATTTTCATGTCTGAAACTGTAAAGATATACCACTGTAAATAACACACTTGTATTGTGACGAGGTGCTCTATCACCACAACCCATTATAATATGGGTTAAATCCTTATGTGTTGTCTATATATTTGTTTTATGTTTAACTCTATATGGAATTATTTTTTGAAATTTCATTTATGTATAGAGGCGTATTTTTACCCATCATCACTTATTTATTTATTATTAAATAAATATGTTCGGAAGGATGAAATTTTCCAAGAACCCCCAGGGACAAAGAAAAACTCGAACAAGCTTAAGGAGTTCTGAAATAATGTAACACAATGACATCCTCCTGTATGAGATCTACACACTCTAGCTTCATGAGATCCACATTTGAGACAAAATAGATGTTGGAGTTGGGCTCCGCCATGGAGGCAAGGTGATGCCCCACTTTGTTCCCTTCAAGGCACATGTGAAGCACATTGATGTTGTTATTGAGAAGCATAGCCAGAAACCTTTTAATGGTAATAATTTTTCATAGGTAAAATAGATATTGAGAAATATGACTTATATCAACTTTTACTATCTTGTGATAACATCATTGAGGGTGGAAAATATAGTACTATATATGCTTTTGTTTTTTGTGAATATTTGGAGGGATGTTGTAGTTTAAGATGATCTAAACATTCAATTGTCATGGAAGGACTTTTAAACCAATTTAATTGGACATTTAATCCCATTGACCATATTAATGTAAAGAGTTCTAGATTTTATGCTCCTCATATAGGGGAATATTTTATTATTGGAGATCACTACACGAAAAAATAACAATTTCAATGACATTTTATAGAAATCTGATAGTTAGTGGGATACATTATGATGATGGGATGAGTTTTGAGTATTTATTTAAGGTTATTTTATATATCCATAAATATTTTAAATAATTTCTAGATAGATCAATTGTTTCTAAGAAGGACATAATCGAGTGAAAATGGTCATGTAAGGAGGCTTCTATTTGTTGGATCATTTTTCGGTATCTGGGAAGATAATTGTTTCACTATGATAGATAGTACTTGGGAAGTTAAATATAGTTTAATAATTATAGAAATTTTTCATTTCCATCTTATGGGATATAATTATATGGATTTTTATTTTTGTGGAATGGAATTTCATATTCTTCCTTAGATTGACTAGCCTCCAGTTGTGTAAAGAAACTATAGATGGAATGAGATTTCTCAAAGGTTTTATTTGAATAATCCATATTTTATTACTGAAATATGATTTAGACGTGTATATTTTTTTTATGTTAGACCGTCTATAAAATACTCTTTAGGTATATTTTGTAATGCCGAAAATTTAGGATGGGAGTGGGAAGGGGCAGGTGTGGTTCTGTGGGAAGGGGAACCAACAACAAAATAATGGTACATCTGTAAGGTCATATGAAGGGGACCAATGGAGTGTTGTATTTCATATACATTATATTTATTCTATTCACACTAAATAGGATACTATATGGTGTAAAATGATAGTTACGATTTTAGTTTCTAATAGTTTACTATGTTACTTATTTGATATAGGGGAATAATAACAACTCATATGAGCTCATTATGTGGAAGGAATGGTCAGAGAAATAAGAAATTTATATTGAATGACGTCAATTGACACATCAAAATGGTTTATATTTTTTGGGGAATCCACCACAATATTGGATTCACACATGTTATTAGTTGCTATATGATCCTTTTTTATCTCTTGTTTCTAGTTATGATATGTTATTACTTGAATAAACGGATAGATTGTTTAGTATTTTATTAATCATATATCTACCATTACAATTTGATGGGTTTCATTTATATTCAATGACCATGGATGTTATTCCTTATCTATGTAGTGAAACATATTTGCTAGTCAAGAAGCAGCAGACCATCATTATATAAGAGATATTATAGAACCTTATTCCAGTATTGTATTTGATAATGTGTGTATACATTATTATATTTTTATCATTTTTTTACCATTTACCTATTGTTTTTCTGGACGATTTATTTGTATTTCAACCAAAGAGAGGAATTTAGTTCATTATTGTGATTATACACTATATAAATACTATTTTAAATCCAACATTTCTTATGTATTCGGTAGATATTTCGGGCCTTATGTCTTATATAGAGTAAATAAGGGCCAATAGGTTTATATATAAAAGTTAATCTCCATGGGGTGTCCCAGTTCTATTTTAAATGGAGGAATATGGATCATTGAACTAATGTGTAGACTATCAGATATTGATATATATGATTTTCAAGAACTTATACCCACCTCAATGTATTGATTATTTGATTTAATTTCATAGATTATATCAACTATTATATAATATAGATATTTGATTATGTTGTCACCAGCTGGTGGAGAGTCATTTGGATAAACCACAAACAACATTTATGAATTTGTATGGTCTACACTATCCCAATGTGATGTCATTTACTGGGGTGAATTTTCCAAAAAAAATTTTCTACCATGTCGAATTAGGAATTTCACCCATTTCCTGAAAATATTGTGCGTGTTCTTATTTATGATATCCTTGTTTACTCCAAGTCAATGTAGGAGTATAACCAACATTTTTAGATCTTTTTGTAAACACAAAAATATTTTCATTATTTTGAGAAGCAATCATTGTTCCATTTTTTTATTAAATTTGTTTACATTAGCGGTAATAATTTTTTTTGTTAGATGTTGATTTAGACCTAAAGAATCTTAGAGAAGTGGTTAATCTAATGAAAACCAGTAATTTCTTTTTTAAATTATTTTTTTTGGGAGTTTCTAGATTAGTTTTCTATTGAAATTCCTTCAGGACATCACCCAAATAATAGTAATTGTTGCTAACTAATCCAATAATGAGTTTTTGTTTCTATGGTCAAATGATTGTTAATGATTAATTCATGGTTTTACTGGAATTGTAATTTATATATTAATTGTTACCCTACATAAAAATAATCTTGAGTAAACCATGTAATTTGATGTGTCATGAGTCAATATGGTAGATGTCTTTGGGAAATGCATTCATTTTGTAACTTATATGTCTAGATAACGGATTCCACATGATCGAAACTATAAAAAATGTCATTGATTTAGCTGTAGTGTAACATGACTATATTTCTTTCTTAATTACTAGTTTTTTAATGGTTCATGTTGTATACTAACCATAATATCTTTAGATCAACTTTTTATTGTGGTACATAAACATTAGATAATGAATGTGGGATCAGTATTTATAGTGTTTTGATTTTCGGTTGGAGTATTCCAATATGAATGGTAACCCAGTTTTAAATGCATGTATCCCAACTAAATGTAATAAATTATTCTAGAAGATATGTACTGGGTGTTATATGATTTCCTTCATTACTAAGAAACAACATTAAATTTTTATTTATCAAGTTCTTGTAACCACTTCATCTTTATCCATATAGTCATCACTAAATAATAGGATAAATAAGGGAGCTAAATCATATTATAAAATTTGTGTCTTTCCTTTCTATATATATACTTCGGAGCCACAATATGAAGAGTCTCTCTACACAAAGATGATTCTTCATGTGAATGGATGGTTCATCATCCCAATAAAAATTCATGAGGACCATCCAAGGGACTCATATTCCTCAAAAGTATGATATATATCTTGGAATTACTACAATGTATAATGAAATATAGAGGAAGACCCGTTTCCTTTGGATAATGTGAGTGATTATTGGTTATGAGACATAGTACTCCGCTTATAAATAGGTGATGGTCGAGAACCGGTGACCAGTTGGTGTTCTACACCCATTACAAATTCATATGTGGATATGGTTGTTAAGATTGATAAGAATATGAGTAATAGTATAGATGGTGGGTGAATTGATATTAATTAAATGTGTCATATTTATTAAATATTAATTGGGAAATTTGGTCATTAAATTTATTAAACAATTGTTTAGTAAACTATTAAAATTATTATATGTGATAAGAGTGTATTCAAAAAAGTAAACATAAAAAAAATAAATTTGTATATTATTATAGATATGATTGATCTAAACATATTCATCAATCCATTCCAAATAGAGTATTGAACCCACTATTAATGGGATAGTGTTTTATTTACACATTATAAATAAAATCCTAAAAATCTATATTGTGATAGATCATATTCAAAAACATTGTTTGTAGTATCACAACATCTAATAGGTAATTTCTAGGAGAAAACATAAATATAGGATTTCAACATAAATTATTCCCATCAAAATGATTATCTGCTTTTTTTTGTTATAATAACCAATGAATAAGATTTAAATTTTTTATAAACTATGTGATATAAAAATTAACTGTTGACCTCTTCCCATGAAGAATACATTGGATATATAGTACCAATGTATAGAAGCATCTAAGTTAGTGTGGATCAAATAGTCCATATATTCCCTTTTTAATGTTGTATATTGTGTACTTTGGGTGTTATAGAAAATGTTCCAGTTCAAATATTAATGGTGATATAGACATTGAAGTATAATTTATCCTCCCTTGATATTTCATCACAAAATATGTAAAACAATATATACATGATCGCTTAAATGATCACAGATGATTATGGATTTTAATTTCCTTGAGTGTTATCATAATTAATCATTTAATAAAATAAAAGAATAGTTTGAGTTCTTTATATAATATAATATTTAGGATATGATCTCAAGTAGACAATTATAATAATTGAAAATCACAGAAACACTGAAAACTATTAATCTTACAGAGGGAAAATCTTATCCAGAAATGTTAAGGAATCCAAAATAATTAAAATAAAATGTTTGAATGATATTAATAAACTTAAATAAATTAAACCATCTAAAAAAATCTGTAATAATGATTTAATTAATTCCATAAAAATCATATGAAATAAAATACCATAAATAAACATTTTTATTATTGAATTGATAAAATATAATTTTTAATCAAAAATTTATTATATTAAAAAACATTGAAATAACTAAACCATAGTATTAATAATTATCAATGAAGTAAAATCAATAATTAATCATGAATATTTATCATCCAAATATGAACAATATATGTTTCGTGTATATATAAATTTTAAGACATCCAAATTTAAGATATATATAAACATGTTTAAAAACTATTAATTTTTTTTTCATAGCCTAGGTATTATAAGAAAAATATTATAGAATAAAGATAATAATAAAAGACACTATTTTAGATGTTTAAGATTTTAAAATAATGATGTTTAAAAAATATTTCAGGTTAAAATTTTGATATAGAATTATCTTATATTTTATAATGGTTGAATATTTTATATATTAGTTGTAGAAAAAGGTTTAATAGATTTTATAAAAGTAGACACTTGACGATGAGAATAAACTATAAATATGTGAAAAAAATACATTATGTTTAAGGAAAAATATATTCATTGATGGTAGAAAAATAATTATAAAACTAATAATTGAAATCAAGAAAATGGTATAGTTTTAATGTAATTCCATTTCTCATGTGTTGTTGCTACAAATATAGTGCTACTATCAGAACAGGAGATAGTTCTATCATTATAGTGATCTTGTACTAAAACAAATAACATATAATGTGACCGTCATCAAGGATGACAACTCTAGTATCATGTGGTAGAATGAGATACTACTAGTGGAAATAGAATCCATTTTTGCGATGTTTCTACCATTTCTATATTGCTACTATTTCATTTATTAGTTTATGTACTTTTGTGATTTAAATGGAGATACTAAAGAAGAATATTTCTATAAGAGTCTTTTAAATGAGTGACTATTTATGTTAAGTCTTAATCTACCATCCATTGAGAAAATTGGATACATGTTCTACAAGTACCATTACATCCCATGAAGATGAAACCATGTTGATAGTTAAAGTTGTACAAGTAAAAATTAAAAAAAATTGTATTGTGGGATAAAGGAGTCGACCCAAAAAATTATAAGAAAGATTACAAATTGAGGGAGTATTCCAACCATTTGAAGAGATAAGAAAGCACCATGTGGGTGATGTTTTTAGGGCCAAAAGTGATAGAGGATAATATCTAGATTCATGAATGTGTGGAGGTAATCTTTAATGAATTTATGACGTCATGGAAGATGGTATGTGATAGATGGGTGAAATTACATTGAATCATGATTTTTTATAAATAGAGGATGTGGTGAATCATCTATGGATGTAGGGACTATAAGATATTTTTCATACTTCATGTAATATGTAATGATTATTCCACCATGAATTATTATTGAGGGAGTGTTTTACTGAAGCAATAATACGAACAGTTGTTCATAATTTTATGTAGAACACCGACAACAAAATTAACATTGAATTTTTAGACCCTCTAAACATTAAATCTATACATGGGTGCATAGTAATTATATATTTATAATATTTAAATCCATTAGAATAATTAAAAAATCATCATTATTATTTATATTTCAGGATATCTCATTTAAAAAATTTGAAAAGAAATGAATCCAAAAAAATTTTGGAAGAAGATTCAAAACATCAATGCCATTTTAAGGTATATATATTGAATTTTATCTTTTTAATGATGTTCAATTTGATTTATAAGATATTAATACATTTATAACTAGATAATTTTCATGTGATACATGGGAATATCCAAATATATACCACCAAAGCTATAATTATTCAAGAATTTTATTAATTCAAAAAAATTTATAAAACCATCATGAAATTTTTATAACATTAAAAATACTAAGACATAATATTAGTTTAATAAAATATAAATAATTAAATAGGATATAGAACAAAATAAGTTTCATGAAAAAATTATATCTTTAATTTATGTAATAATATAATAATACTAGTAATTATTAATGCACTATAAACTGGAAATTATTATTAAAAAAACCAGATTACTGTTCAAATTTTTTTTAATATTCTTCAGATTAATTTATTCATTCATTTACATGGATATAAGGTATCTAAAAATATTATTATAGAAACTCTCACTTTTCATAAATGAAAATTAAATAACATTTTTGGAATACAAATAACATTTTACAAATCACCTCTGAAAGACAGTACTAGTCTAGTGCCTTTGGAAATGTATAAACATATACATGGGTACATAAATGATCTAAATCGCCTCCAAATAGGTTCTTCTTGATTAAAACCGTTCTTCGAATCATAATACATAATAAAAATATTCATAACTTGAGAGAAGGAATCATAAAATGGGGTGCTCTAAGATGCTCAGTAATGGTAAAAAAATTTATATAAGGAAGCATAATCATGAGCAGAAAGGGTATGACAACATGATCTTAAAAATATTTGTTCATACACTATATATTATAGAACAAAAACATGAATCATGCGATTATTCTTGGTAGTTCATAAGACATGAATCATAAGAAATTAATGAACATAATCCATGAAATCATATAGTGGGAATAAATTCTATAATTTTTGTAAACACATAATCATATTTTATGATTTCCATTGCCCTAAAGAAATTGCTTCCAAGACCATCTTAGTGGAAAATGTCCATAACTAAACTGAGTTCACACCATGTTCCAACAATATATTACTGATCCAATTTCACTTCTAGTTTCATCCCTATAATACTAAACTGAGTTCAATTCCTATTCCATCCTTGTGATACTGAACCAAGTTCATTTCTCATTCCAGACATGTCTATCTAGAGAGATATAAATCATCACCCAATGACATTGTCGGAGATATAGGTCTTACCCATTTTATAATGGAATCATACTTACATGTTCCACAATATCATAAATAATAATATCATAACGAATAAACCTAAATGTATATTATAAACATGTAATCATATCATAACCTATAAAAAACTAGGTTTCATAATCATTTCATCATAAACATAACCAATAGAAAAAGTGGTCTTGAAAAGAATATAAACCATGAAAGAGAAACAAGCTTCATAAACATCATGACAACAAAACATAATCCATTCTGAGAATTAATATAAATGAAAAACATGATAATTTACATAAAATGGAATTATTAAAAAAACAGATGCTATATAATTTGGGAACAAGTAATTGAAGATATTTTAAAAACATTTCTCTCTGAAAACTATCATTTCATCATTGAAAAATGAATTTTAAAACACAAAACCATTTGAAAACCATTTCCATTTAAAATATCATGGAAAAATTATAATTACATCTTTAAAAACAATAAAAAATTTTTATAATACATTAACTTTAAAATGATCATTAAGGGTCATTTGAAAACTATTTTGCATTTTTTTTGAAATACATTGGTTTTTGTGATAATACAGATTTCCAACCAACGAGAGAAAATTGGCCAAAATTATATTATCTTTTTTTAAATTTATCTTCTGTACCAAATAGAGGCAAATGTTAATAACACATGGATATATCCTGAATAAATATTGGATAAAGAAATTAATGAGTGTTTTGATGGATGGGTCATACAATTTTATCAATGAAGCATAACAATTATCAATCTCGAAAAGTGATGATATTTTTTTCAGTAAACTCAAACTACATGGATACATTGGATCATACTCTCCATATAAAAAACTATTTCTAATGCTTTATATAGGGTCATAACTACCTCATCAAATGTTGGACACTAACGGAAAATACATTGTATTGCACATTCCTTCTTTCCAATGGCTGGCGACATCTATAACCCCTTGAGGAACTTTTTTCTCTTTGATTGAATCAAGATGATGTGATGTCGTTTCCAACTTCTATAGATTCCATCTCAGAACTCATCTCCTTGTCTAGTTATCCCGTAATGATCAATAAGCCATTTTTAAAACACTTTACCAATTCCATATCATTATGGATGCTGGTTAATTATGATGCTTCTATTGGGACATTCCAAGGGGTCTAGTCTGGGGAGAATCATTCAGTTAGGACATTAGTCACACTGATGCATCAGTGGCATGTTGTGATGTTGGAACATTGTAACAGCTATATTCTTCCTCTTAAGAGGGATTATCAAGGGTGCAGAATCCTGAGTCTTCCTACATCGTTTGATGGGTATCTTATTCCAGAAGACTGTCTCTGAGGATTTCATTGAATTCCCATGTATACCATGGGGTATTCCTTGATTTTAACATCATGAAAAATCTGATCAGACTAATTCCTACACTGATGAGATAGGATCAGATAGGTTCATTCTGTGGATGGATAACTTATAAGGATTTTTGACAGATGGATCAGATATTCTAATGAGAATGCAACTTGGGTGGTGTGTCCTTATAAAGGGAAAGTTTCAAACTATGAAGGATGATCTAAAAACCACTAATGAAGGATGAAAAAATGTTGTATCCCAGATGATAAACACCATAGTTTTGAATTTACTATGATTTATCATCATGGAGGCTTCCTGCATACCATGCATAGAAGGTAGAGATTGAAAACCACATATTTCAAACCTGAGATTTGGGGCTTACACACAGATATTTTCTGGGTGATGCTAAGAGTAATAATCATATGGATGAATGGGGCTTACACATAGAGAAAACATATATAGATGACATTATTTTACCAAGATGTGGCTCCATGTGTAAAATCATGATGGGAAAGGAAGAAGTGTTGATGGAAGGAGATGAATGAAGTTAGAACCGGTGTGAAGGGAACCCGTGTATAGATGAAATGATTTGGAATGAAACTCCGGGAGAATTTCTATATCTCCCCTTGCATAAGTATCAATGTCCACATATTTCTGGAATGTAGTGATGTGTCACCTAAGGAGTTAGATTATGAGAATAGAAACATGGATGGGACGCAATGGATGTGAAACCATGGGTTGAGGAATGATCTTCCCAAAATAAAAGGGCATAAGTGAGAGAGAATAATGTGACATAAATTATGCATGTGTACCATATAAATTCTTCTTACACATCCTTGTGTTAGTGAGTCAAAGTCCATGTAGATCAGGAGTGGGGAATAGAATCATGGTGTGCACAATGAACAATGCCTCAGAGACATGATATGAATTACATTCTAAGACAGAGCATCCCAAGAGGAATATTCATGGTTGGAGGTGTATGGTTTGAGTGTGAGGATTATGCATGGTAAGCTACACAAATTCATCATAGCACCTCATGGTGGTGGATGTCGAAGAGTTTTCTAATAGATGAAAGGTGTCAAATCAAGAGGTAACATCCCTTGGAGGGATCACCAAAGATTAACGTTGTTTGTGTTTATCCTTAGGGAGGCATACATCATACCCTTCCTAGGATACATGGATCCAAACCCTTGTCGTTAGTGATAGTGATGCAGTTTAATGTCTTATAGGATGAGTGTAAACTGATGTGAAATTGTTTAGACTATTGTGTGATGGGATTTAATCTCACTGAGTCTCCATATATACATTTCATAAAAAGAGAATGGATCAAGGTTCACGTAGTTTTGCAGGGAGGTGCATGGGGAATATGTGTGGCTAGTAGCCCAAATAAGAGTTCATGATCTATGCTATATCTAGGACCATGTGAGTCATGATCAGTATGAGAAACAAGAGGTAGCATCAAACCTAACGATTGTTTCATAGA
Source organism: Viscum album (assembly GCA_963277665.1). Classification (NCBI taxonomy): domain Eukaryota; kingdom Viridiplantae; phylum Streptophyta; class Magnoliopsida; order Santalales; family Viscaceae; genus Viscum; species Viscum album. Next base: position 628,842,292 of record OY728138.1, on the reverse strand, counting down.
TTTTAGGTCCATGATGAATTTTGTGGGGCTTATGCATGACTAGTAGTCTATGGAGATGGATATCAGGACTTACTCTAGAAGGGAAGCGCAAGGAGGGTGTCATGATGTATTAGGAGGATATAACCATTGTACCGAGATCAACACATCATGTTGGGATGGGGCTTATATGTATATTGACCTAAGAATTCATGTTGAACAAGTCTATATGGAGAGTGGAGGCGGATTGAAAACGTGAGAAGCGATAGAATACCAGTTCCATCCCCATTATGGTCCTCTCAGGCCAACCACATAAGCAACAACTCGCTGTTTAACATCATGTGTTAGGGATGTGGTTGTCATTGTAGATTAACATCGTATAACTAGAATGATGAGGACTCTATCTTCACCCTTGGAGAAACATTACTTATACCAACCCAAACATGCAGATGGGAAGGAATAAGAAATTCCCAGCAAGTTTGAGGTGGAGGAGTAGTCACTAGACGAGATCATGATAATATGGATATGAAATGGAACAATATCCATTTTCATGCCCATTGGAATAAACATGATGTATGAAACCACGACATGGGGCACCACTCGAGGAACCATGAAGACACTTTGCATGATCATAGAGTGCCGCAAGGGAGAGGGGTTTGTGATGTATAAGGCCTCGAAGAGGAGATATTTTCAATGCTCAGGCACTTCACGAAGAGTATACGATTCATAAAGGAAAGGGCTTCATGAATCATGGTGAAATGGAGACTAGTAATGGAAGGATATTTTCAAATCATGATGACCTAACCAAGGCATACATGCAACATGTCCTTAGAGGGTTCTTTGTAGTGGATGAATGCCTAATGAAGACTTCAGTACCAAAAATGGGCTCCTACCTTCTTGATAGATGTAAAACATCATGATGTTGAGTCAATAAGGTTTTCCTTATGTATTTTTTCATTCCTTATTGTATTGAAAATCACAAACACCTTATAGTAAAAAAAATATACATTTTACTTTTAAAATGAAAATTTCCTTCCCAACAAAATTTACTCCTACCATGTTTTCATTGTTCATATCAATATTTTTCTTAAGTATAAAAATCAGATTCATATCTAAGTGCTCATAATCATATAATAATATGATATGAAGCATTCTGTTTTAGGATCTGAATTCTGGATACATACTCTAAGGAAACTCCATTACGAATTCTGTATATGAACTCTAATGATGTTTCATTCAGAATTCTGGATACAAACTCTCATGAAGATCCACTCCGAATTCTAGTTACGAACTCTCATGAAGTTTCACTCCAAATTCTGGATAAAAACTCTCATGAATTTCCACTCCGAATTCTAGATACGAACCCTCATGTAGTTCGACTCCAAATTCATGATACGAACTCTCATGTAGTTTGAATCCGAATTGTGGATACGAACTCTCATGCAGTTCAACTTCGAATTATTATTACAAACTTATTTATGTTCTAACTCCGAGTTCTATGAATTTAGACTCTAAATTCTTATGAATTATGACTCCCAATTCCCATGAACTCTGAATCCAAACATTGTATGTTCTGGTTCCGAATACTGGTGAATACAGACTCCAAATTTCCTTGAAATTCAAACTCTAGATTTCTACAGAATTCAAGTTCCAAATTCCTACAAAATAGAACCTGAATATCTCTTTATTATAGACTCTGAATTCCATTTTGGTTAGACTCTGAAATTTTATTTACTTACCTTCTGAACATCAGTTTTACTAATTCTTTAACTTTTTTAATTACAAAATAATGTCGTGCATTCATTTATTGACTAACCATTGGTTGAGTGACACGTGTACAGGTCCCTCAGAAATAAAAGAAAAAATATGACCATTGGAGAAGGGAGCCGACCGTTGGAGCTTCGCCTATAAATATGAGCTCATTTGAAAAGAATCCAAAATATTGAAACAACTTTGATAACTATTCTTTCATGCTGTTGAAGTGATTTCTAAGGATAAAGTCTCTTATCAACTGTCAAAATTCATGTAGAATGTTTGAACGGCTTGTTAAAACTTTTCCTTGTGCATATTTTCATCGTGAAACTCTGATAGTGTCTATGTTCAATCGAGGGCTTCTATGAATATGAAGAAAGAGGTTCCAACACCTTGATGTTAAGGACATCCTTGCTGAGGAAGACAGAGGTTCCAACTACTAGATAGTTGAGGGCTTGTGGGGATAGTAAGACAGACTCTGATATTCGAATCGAGGGCCTACCCTAGTGTGGGTAAGACATACTTTCTTGAACGTATAAATCAAGGGACCTTTATCCAAGCTTGTTAGATTCCCTTCTCTTTAGGTTAAAAGCATTATTGGTTGTTACTTTGAGTGTTACTATATTTTTTTCCACTGTGAAATTTGTATTGTTAAGGAATTTATAACTTTCTTATACTTCCTTACTTGTACTCTGATTTAGTTAGATTCTATACGCTTTAAGTTAGAATCTTAATCTTTGTAACTTTTGTTAAGTTTCATTTCCGGAATCACTTTTCACGAGTCAAAAAAGTCTTTAGAAATTATATAGGTCTTGTGAATTATCTTGTTTAACTTTTTTAAACATAACCATCCCAAAATTTCCCAAAGGAATTTTTTAAAAAGTATAATTCACCCCCCTCTTGTATCTGAGAATCTCATTCTTATTTCGATCCTACGTTTGGTATTATAGAGTATATCATACTCAGTAACATACCATCCTAAAAACTAATATCAGAGCATTTGGTTCCATCTGAATTAATCTCGTGATGAGATTCAGAATAGAATTCCTGAAATAGAAAATTCGGATTCATATTTTTTGGATTTATACATTTCGGAATCATAGTTCGGATTCACTTTTTTCTTAGAGATACAATTTTTCTTCCTTAGAATATCTCCTTTGTTTACAAACTTTTCTTCTAACAAGTTTATGTGCTAATGTTTTTCATAAATATGGAAAGCCTAAACATTGGTTATATAGACAACCTAAATCTAACCAGACCACCAATATTTTATGGTAATGATTACGAATATTGGAGAAATCTCATGAAGGCCTTCATTATCAACACTGGGGTTAAAAATTTTGACATGCTTATGGGTGGATAAAAGATACCTGATAAAGAAGTATTTGCCTTTACAAATCAAGAAATGAATGAATACCAACTGGACTATAACGTATGCAATAATTTAATTTGTTCACTTGCTAGAAATATATATATCGATATTTCTTCTAGTGAAGCAGAAAATTCTATATGGAAGAAACTTGAAGATACTCATTCTGGTACATCCAAAGTAATTGAGACAAGAAGATCCGTGTTTAGAGCTGAATATCATCATTTTATTTTTCCTCATGGTGAACCCATATGCAAAGTACAACATAGATTCATGACTATAGGGAATAACTTGCAATAACTTGGAGAGAAATATTAAGATGATGAAGCCCTTGTTGACAAGATCATCGACATCATGCCTAATGAGTGGGAATCTAAATGGAATGCAATTGATGAGAATATAAAGGTTACCCAGATTACCCATGATGAGCTGTTTGGAACTCTTTTTCAACATGAGACTAGAATTAAGAGAGATGCTGATATTGTGATGAAGAATGGGAATGGATGTGTAGCTTTTACTACTACTTCCAATCATATGAAAGATAAGAATCCTGAGAGAGTTACTAGATCCAGATCTAAGAAAGTTGTTATCTATTACAAATATAGTGGAAGTGAGTCCTCAGATAATGAATTAGAAAATCTTTCTCAAAGGATGAACAAGATAGATGGAGAAATAAATTTCCAATCCAAGTATAAGAAGAAGGAAGGGAAAGATAATAATGATTTAGAGGTCACATGCTATGAATGTAAAAGAGATGGACACATAAGGCCTGCTTTCCCTATGCTCAAGTGAAAAGAAAGGAAAGAGAGGCATTCTGAAAGGAAAAAAAGTGATATTACAATTCCAAAGCTAAGAAAGTGTTGAAATCCAATGAAACATGGAGTGCCAGAGGTTGAGACTCTATAGATGAATATTCAGATTATGAATCTTCTGGACAGAAAAATCATGGTGTTTTAGCTAGGCTACCTATTGATAATCATTTCATGATGGCTAAGGTACACAATGATGGATCATTGAAAAGTGCTTCCTTGAATTCTAATGATTGTAAGTATTATAACACTTTGGATTAAGAATCTTCTTCCGATGTTAATAATTCTTTACCTACCTATGAAGAAGTTTCTAGGTTTTCCAAACTTCATGAAAATTAGAATTCAAAACTCATGAAAAAACTGGATAAGGAAAATTCTAGGAATATTATTCTTACTAAGGAAATATCATATCATTCTAAAGATCTTGATACGAAAAATTCTGATTTTGAAAGTATTTCAAAAAATCTTGAGAAAGTATGTTCTGAGAAGAATAAAATTTCAAAAGATCTAGAAAACATAATTTCTATGAAAAATGTTTTCGAGCCTAGCTCTAGCCCAAAATCAAATGTTTTTTAAGACAAAAACCTTGTTATAAAACTCAAATCCGAAATGTTTTCTTTGAGGAAGTTTTTGTCAAACTTTACCCTAGGTAAGGAAAATTTTGATAAAATGTATTCACAAATCAGACCTCGAAGGAATACTTCTGTTTTTGGTTACAGAAGTTCTAAACTGATATTTAGTAACAACTACTTTGTTCCTCAAAGTGCCCCATTCTTTACAAAGTGTCAGTGTGGTGGTCACTAGGAAAAGAATATTTCCTTAAACAAAACCCAATCATTAGGATTTAATAATGCTTATTTTTCAAAAAAGATGTGGGTACCAAAAATTTTGCATTTTGAGATTTGCAGATCCAAGAAGGTCTAGATTCCGAAAACCTAACTTTTTTCTTATTTTCAGGAAAATACGGAAAGTACCAACAACAATACATGGTACATGGATAGTGGATGTTCCTGGCATATGACTGGTAACAAAAACTATTTTGAAAATATTATCAAGATGAAATGAGGAAAAGTAACATTCAGAGATAATGATGAGGGAGAAATTACTGGTATAGGTAACATTGTTCATCTTGGAAAAACTTTAATTTCAAATTTTATATTTGTTAATGGTCTTAAGGACAACCTCATAAGCATACGTCAGTTATGTGATGAAGGATGCCTTGTGAATTTTAGGAATGATAAATTCCTAGTACACAATTCGAAGGAAGTGTTTATTCTTTCTGCCAATAGGAAAGAGAATATTTACACACTAAACATAGAAGAACTTTGGATCCAAGACATACCTTTCCATAGTGAAATTAAAGATCATTCATGGTTATGGAGTAGAAGGATAGGACACTGTAACCTCAATAACTTATGAAAACTCTCTAAGAAAGGTTTAGTTATGGATCTAACAGAGCTTAGATTTGATTCTTCAAAGGTTTTAAACCCTTTTCAATATGTAAAGCAACTTAAATAATGTTTTAAATCAGTCAAAGATGTCTCAACAACTGACGCATTACAGCTAGTGTATACGGATCTTTTTGGTCCAACACAAACTGGAAGCATTGTAGGCAAGTACTATGTATTTTATTTGTTGATGGTTACACTAGATTTACAAGGGTCTATTTTCTAGCAATGATGTCTGAAGCTATTTCATATTTCAAAAGTTTTAGAGCCCAATTCAAAAATGATAAAAATCCATCCATTGAAAATTATTCATAGTGATCATGGAAGATAATTTCAAAATTCTGATTTTGAAACTTTTTATAGTAGAATAGGTATTACTCACAACTTCTCAGCACCCATAACACCGAAACAAAATTGTTTTTTTGAAATAAGAAATATAATTCTTGAAGAGATAAGAAGAACCATGTAGAGTGAGTATTCTATTGCCAAACATTTTTGGGCTGAAGAAGTATGTACTACTTGTTATTCTATAAATCTAGTTTTAATTAGACCTTTTATTAAATAACCTCTTTATGAGTTATTGAATGGTAGAAAACATAGAATTTCATAATTTATGGTTTTTTTGAAGCAAGGTATTCATTCTGAATAATAAGGATAAATTACAAAAATTCACACCAGAATCTGACATAGGAATTTTCTTAGGCTACTCCACAACTTCAAAGGCTTATAGAGTTTTTAAGAAAAACACTTGTACTGTTGAAGAGACAGTACATCTCAAATTTGGTGAAACCAATCCTTTTGTTTTCAAAAAACCCCAAACTACAATCTCGGATGTGTTTTCAAAAATTGATTTTCAACCTTTGATAGAAAATCATTCTAATAAGGAAAATGTTCACGAAGATGATTCTGAAACATTTACACTAGAAGATTTCCTACCCTATGTTGATGAACAAGTTTTTCATTACCCAAACCAGTTGTTTCATAAAAATCAACCCAGTGACAGTATCATTTGTGATGTGAATCAACCTGTATGGACTAGAAGTTCCTTAATAAATAAAGTAAAGCATCTAGCATTCCGTTCCAAATTATAACCAAAAACCATTGATGAAGCTTTAAGTGAAGATGATTAGACTAAATCCCTGCAAGATGACCTAAATAAATTCGAATGGAATAAAGTCTGGACCTTGGTTGGAAGTCCTAAGGAAACTTCTGTTGTTGGAGTAAAATGGGTCTTTGTAAATAAGTGTGATGAAAATGGAATCATCGTAAGAAATAAATCTAGATTTGTTGCTAAACGATGTAATCAAAAGCAAGGAATAAACTATGAAAAAACCTATGATCCAATAGCTAGACCTGAATCTATTCATATTTTGCATGCCTTTGCAGCATTCTCCAATTTCAAGATTTATCAAATGGATGTAAAATGTGCTTTACATAATGGTTATGTTCAAGAGGAAGTTTTTTTTGAACAACCTCATTGATTTGAAGACACAAAACATCCTGATCATGTTTTTAGACTTACCAAAGCATTCTATGGCCTTAAACAAGACCCTCGAGCATGGTATGATAGACTTACAGGATTTTAGCTTGAAAATAACTATGTTGAAGGAAATGATCGTCCAATCATTTTATAATGAAAGAAAAGAAAAATGTTTTGATTGTTCAAATTTATGGTGATGACATTATATTTGGTTCAACTCATCAATCTTTAACTTATTCCTTTGCAGATCTAATGAAATCTGAGTTTGAAATGTGTATAATGGGTGACTTAAAATTTTTCCTTGGTTTTCAAATTTCTCAAAATCCATAAGGAATCTACATAACCCAACATATCTATATTAATGATCTTATTAAAAATTATGGATATGACAATACTAAGAGTATATGTACTCATATTGGTACCTCAAACACACATGATCTTGATGAACCTAGGAAACTAGTAGATCAAACATTTCTTAGAGGTATGATAGGAAGCTTACTATACATGATAACGATTCATCCAGACATAATGTTTTTAGTATTCTTATGTGCAAGATATCAATCCAATCCTAAGTAATCTCGTTTAAAGGCATTGAAAAGAATTTTTCGCTACTTAAAGGGAACCATAGATTTAAGACTCTTTTAAACTTGTTGAAATGATTTTGTTTTAAACAATTTTTCAGATGATGACTTTGGTGGATGTAGATTTGATAGAATGCATACATCTTAAACTTGTCATTTCTTATGAGATTCATTATATTCTTGGTCTTGCAAGAAGCAACACTCCGTAGCACTCTTTACTATTGAAGCTGAATATGTAGCTGCTGGAAGTTGTTGTGCTCAAGTGTTGTGGATACAACACACACTCAAAAACTATGGCTTGAGTTTCACTAAGTCTCAAATTTTGTGTGATAATGCAAGTTCCATTTTCCTAAGTAAAAACCATGTACATCACCCCCGTGCAAAGCACATAGACATTAGGCATCACTTTCTTAGGGATCATGCACTAAAAGTAGATATCATTCTTCAGTTTATTGGAACACAAGATCAAAATGATGATATTTTCACAAAATCATTACCCTCCGATAGATTAGAATACATTAAACATAAGTTAGGGATGATGACCATGAGGTAATTTTCCTTCAATAACTTCTTGTTGAACCACTCTCCTTACAATAATGAACTCTTTTTCATAGGGGGAGTACATCTGTTATGATTTTTTTCAAAGTTTTCATAATGATGTTTTTTTCCTTTCGTAATGGAGTTTTTATGTTTATTTTAATAATGTTTTTCAAAATTTTTGTAATGAAACTTTTTCGGAATAAAAATTTTCATAAAGGAAATTTTCATAATGGAAATTTTCGTAATGAAGTTTTTCTAATGGAAATTTTCATAATGAAGTTTTCATAATGGAAATTTTCTTAATGAAGATTTCGTATGTAAATTTTCGTAATGAAGTTTTTTACTGGAAATTTTCATAATGCTGTTTTCGTACTAAAAATTTTCGTAATGAAGTTTTCATATTGGAAATTTTCGTAATGAAATTTTCGTAATGAGTGTTTTCGTAATGGAAATTTTCATACTCACATTTTTTGTACTATAGGTTTTTTGCTCAAAATCTTTTTCAATAAAACATTTTCATAATGAGTTTTCGTAGTTAAATTTTCTTCAAGAGGAATATTAGCTATTACGAATAATCGTCCAAGTCAATACGAAAGGTGTTATTTCCATACATAAGTATTCGTAGTAACTTTTACTTACTGGTAGTATCCTTTGATTTAAAATTTTTTGGATTCATTTCTTCTTAAAACCGAATGTTTTTAAAAACTCGAAGGATAAGATTCAAGATTTTCTTTGTGGGTATGTTTTCAACCATGAGATTAGATCACAGATTTTGTCAACCATCAGAATGGTTTTGGAATGTGAAAGGCCACCACCTTTTCCTATAAAAAGTAGACACCAAATGCTGTCCCAAATCGATTTCAAAGCCCTTGAGTATTGAAGTACTACCTCAGTTCATAAAGACCATTGCGAATTCTTCAGTTCTCCTCCATTCCGAATGTCTGTAGAAGCCACTTCACAAGAAATGTCTACCATCAAACCAATCTCAAGTTAGTTGGTCTACAGTGAAAATTTGGTCCATCCAAACTTTTTTGGTATGTATGATTCTATTATTTCTATGAATATGAATCTTAATGGGTGGGAAGATTCCTGTATATCAAATACAAAGGATTAGGATGTTGTCTATACAGATTTTCATGTCGAATTTTATGAGTATGTTTCCTTCTAAGAAGAAGATGGTAGAGAAAAATTCTCCTTTAAGAGCTATGGAAAGACATACAAGCTTTCTTACACCAATGCTTCAAGCTTGGTGGGCTTATCATATGATGGTGAAGCCAAATTTTGTTCACATAAGTTACCAGATGTGTAAGGAAGTTTCATCAATGTGAAGGCAACAGAATGCCTAGGACTCAAAGATGACAAAACAGAAAAGATTTCTTATCTCTCCACTAACAATTGAATTCTACAGTTGTGGGTTCAAGGGTTATTCATTATGAGAATAGGTGATAAGGATAACCTAAAGAAAAGTGATATTTACATCTTGGATTTGTTGGTAAATCTAATAATGTTAAATCTGATGAGGCACATTCTTATTATAGTTCAGAACACCCAGAATGGGTCTTTGAATGCTCAAATTATTAAATATCTTTCTCTTCTCTCCAAGCTTATTATTTGGTGTCTTGATTCTATCAAGGTTTCTTCCACGTTCAAGGTGAATAATTATAAGGTAATGATGATTAGTGATGACATATTAAAGAGGTTGAAACTCAGTTTTTGATAACGGTCAGGTGAGTTTTAAGATCTTCTATAGGAGGAAGCAGAAGCCATTCCGGAAAATGTAGAGAAAGAAGAACAATCTAAGAAGGCAGAGAAGAATAGGAAGCTGAAGGATGTGGTGGCTAAAGAAAAGACCCATAAAGCTAAGGAAACCTAATCTACACCTCCAAATACAAAGAAACAAAAAGCATTTCCAGATGAGGTGGTTGCTAAATGGTGGGAAGTTAAGGAGAAAATGATAGAAGGGGCACCTTAGTTTGGATTGGACACTGCGGAAGCTAAATCCTTAAGGGAGAAGACTGCTGAATAACAAGAGAAGGTAGAAAATGAGAAGAAGATAAAGAAGAAGTTGTCTGAAGCTGATGTTGTAAAATCACTCTTGAGAGACACAAAAGTAGCTTCTGAGAAGATTCTCGTGCCAGAAACTTTTGTTGTTCAACCATTACCGGAGACCCTTGGAAATAACTACTTCACTCCGGAAAAACCTAAAGAGAAAGAATTTGTTGAAAGAGTAGATGAAGAGGGGGAATTAAATGAAGAATAAGAATTATAACAATACATAGGTGATCTATATTTCTTGATTAAACATGATTGATGAATATCAAGAAAAGGAAAACCTATCATATAATCTATAACTCCGAACATCTGAGGCTGAGTCCTCAAAGCTTCTCACTCTGGGAAAAGGAGGTGAGGAAGAAGGTAAAGAAGATGAAGACAAGTAGGAAGAGAATGAGAATGAATTATATAAGGAAGAAATCTATGAGAATCACTTTCTTAGAGAAGGATAAAAGAAGGAGAAACCTGATGATGACAAGATAGTTCAACTATCTGAATGTGAGGAAGAATCTCTTGATGAGGAACCCATTTTAAAAGTTGATAAGGGTAAGAAACTGCTTATGGAAACCCCAAAAAAAGTTATAATAAGGAAGAAGGATGTTGGTGGCTCTTCAATATGGAAGTTGGTGGAAATTGGAGAAGAAAAATCCTCAAGCAAGGTGTCTAATTCAGAATCATCAGCACTTGGACATGATTTTGTTGTTGAATATTTGATAAAATTGGTGGATACAATTATGATCTTTCCCACCATAGAATCTAGATTCCAGATGCTTCAACACAGCCTAAATTAGAAATCAGAATCTATATCCATGGTTATGTATAAGTTTGTGAGGTTTGAGGTTGAGCATATAAATTTTCATATCAATAATGATGTTTATAGAAAATCATGCAGCAAAATGTATTTATGGTCAAAGAAAATTGATGAGGAATTTTTAGAGCATGATCAATTTCAGAATGATGTAAAAGAAGATTTTGACACTAAGGATGCCAATATGAAGAATCTTCAAGATAAGCTGACCCTTGAGAAAAATTCTTGGAATCAATAGGTGAGGCATCTGAATGGGAAGCATAACTCTGTTGGTCAAAACTGGAAAGGGGAAAGAGATCTTCATATTGGGATCAAAGAGAAGCTTGTGAAGCAGGATGAAAATTTTAAGGCATAGTCTGAGGCCATCAATGCTCAAGATGAATGGATTAAAGCCTTATAAAATCAAGCTGAGGAGGACCAGATGGACATGAAGAAGCTGAAAACCCTGTTGATGAAGTTAATCACCAAGGAAAAGGTAGGCAAATAGACAAATCCGATTATTTGTTGTAATTCATTTCCTTGTAAAAATTTATTCAATTTTAATGAAATCTCTGGTTGTTTGTATCTTGTGTTATTATGTACTAATGTTTCAGGTACTCTATTTATTTTCTATTCCCTTAAATTCTTTTTGAAAATCACAATTTCAGAGAAGGAAAAAGAACTACTCAAATGAGGGAGAAGTAAAAATATAAAAGGGAGAAGAAAAATTTCTATGTTATGAACTATCCTTAAGTAAGGGGGAGTTTCTCATTATAAAGTTTTTCATTCCCATGATAATGAAAACCCCACTCCGGAAATCCAGAATACAATCCGTCGAGTTCTAAAACCTAAGGGGGAATTATTTGTATTCACCATCATCTATGAACAAAGGGAGATAAGTTTTAATTTCAAAGTCTAAAAAAATTTATTTTCTATGTCCTTATATTCTTTTTCGAAAGGTTGTTCGTGCTTTCCAAAATGGGGGAGATTGTTGAGTCAATAAGGTTTTCCTTATGACTTTTCCATTCCTTATTGTTTTGAAAATCACAAACACATTATACATAAGAAAATCTATATTTTATTTTTATATGTATAATTTCCTTCCCAAATTAATTTACCCCTACCATGTTTTCATTGTTCATATAAATATTTTTCTTAAGTATACAAATCAGATTCATATCTAAAACCTCAAATTCATATAATACTAAGATATGAAGAATTCTGTTTTAGGATCTGAATTCCGGATACAAACTCTAATGATGTTCCATTCCGAATTCTAGATATGAACTATAATGAAGTTCCATTCCCAATTTTGGATACGAACTCTCATGAACTTCTACTCTGAATTCTGGATACGAACTCTCATGAAGTTCCACTCCGAATTATGGATATGAACACTCATGAAGTTCCACTCTGAATTCTGGATATGAACACTCATGTAGTTCGACTCTGAATTATTGATACGAAATCTCAGGTAGTGTGACTCTAAATTATGGATATAAACTCTCATGTAGTTAGACTCCGAATTATAATTAATAACTTATCTATGTTCTAACTCTGAGTTCTCTGAATTCAAACTCCAAACTGTTATGAGTTCTGACACTAAATTCTCATGAACTCTGACTCAGAAATTTGTAATTTCTGGTTCCGAATAATGGTGAAACCAGACTCCGAATTTCCTTGAAATTCAGACTCCAGATTTCTACAGAATTCAAGTTCCAAATTCCTACAAAATAGAATCCAAATATCTCTTTATTATAGGATCCGAATTCCATTTTGGTTAGACTCTAAACATTTACATTCTTATATTCAAAAAATAAGTTTTACTTATGCTTACACTTTTTTCATTTCAGAACGATGACGTGCATTCAGTTATTGACTAATTATTGGTTGAGTGGCACGTGAACAGGTCCCTCCGAAATTGAAGAATAAATATGACCGTTTGAGGTGGGATCTGACCGTTGGAGATTTGCCTATAAATATGATCTCATTTCAAAAGAATCCAAAACTTTGACACAACTTTGATAACTGGGCTTGCATGCTGTTGAAGTGATTTCTAGAGAGAGAGGTTCTTATCAACTCTCAAGCTTTATGCAGAAAGATTGAATGGCTTGTTAAAACATTGCCTTGTGCAGATTTTCTTCGTGTGACTCGAATTATTGTTGTGTCAATCGAGGGATTCCAGGGATAGGAAGACATTGGTTGCAACACCTTGCAGTTGAGGGCTTCCTTACTGAGGAAGACAAAGGTTCCGACTACCTGATAGTTGAGGGAGTACAGGGATATAAAGACAGACACCGATCTTCGTATCGAGGGCTTACCCTAGTGTGGGTAAGATAGACGTTCTTGAAAGTATAAATCAAGGGACCTTTATATAAGGTTTTTGGATACCTTTCTCTTTGGGTTAAAATATGTATTGTTTGTTACATGTAGTTTTACTAATTTTTTTCCGCTGTGCATTTTGTATTGTTAAGTAAAGTATAACTTTATTATACTTCCTTACTTGTACTCTGATTTAGTTAGATTATATATGCTTTAAGTTAGAATCTTAATATTTTAAACATTTGTTAATTTTCATTTCCAGAATCACTTTTTCGAAATCAAGCAAGTCTTGAGAACTTATAGAGGTCATGGGAATTATCTTGTTTAACTTTGTTTAACATAACCATCCAAACAAATTACAAATATAATTTTTTAAAAGGTATAATTCGCCCCCCTCTTGTATCTGAGAATCTCATTATTATTTCGATCCTACATTTGGAATTATAGAGATTATCATAATAAATCACATACCATCCTAACACATGAAATGAATCCACACTTAAAGAAGAGGAAAAATGGAGTAATGGAAATGTGGGTTTTAATTGTTCATGTAACATGGGTGATGGTTTTTTTTGGATGGTTTGTAGAGGAATGGTTGATTTTCAAATCAACTGATCAAAATTTGAACGGTTAGGGTGCCGATACTTTTGAGGGTGGGTTCCTATTTATAGGCACCATGGATCATGATGCACTAAAGGAATGAAGTGAAAAAAATTTGATTGATGATCAAAAGATGTTTTATCGGATCTCTAAGCCTTCCATAATTTATCCTTAATGATCATTGAGTTTTTTATATTTTTAGAGGCTTCTTTTATTTCTCTACGGTGGTCATAGAGATTGTCAGAGTTGTAGTGGCTTCCTTCATTTATATATTGTAGTTATAGTGTTAATAGTACTCAAAGAGTCTTACTCCATTTCTACATAGAGTTCACATAGTTTATTGGACCCATAGAGGCTTGCGTCTTTTCTCCACTTCCATTATAGAGAAACCTACATATTGGCTTTACGCCAGTTGAAGTGTTGAAGGGATTAACGAATGGGATTCCCAAAACAAACCCATTGGTGATTTTGTCTACGTTTCAAACTCCCCATGTTGAGGTATAGATTCTATAACCAACAACTGACCCCCACCCCCCCCCCCACTCAGAACGGGATCTGAGGAGAATAAGATGGTCGTATTCTGATTGTAAATCACCAATACCAAATAGATCACATAGCTAACTCAGGATCACATTAGGTGGAGAAATAGTTGATATCGCCATGAAGATGACCATGTTCATGGTCATGGTGAAGTTTTTGTGGTCATCAAATATAAATAGTGGGAACATATCCCTCATTATTCTACCACTATCATTGTTAACATGTTCTTCAACTCTGGAATCACAAATCTCCAGCACGCCTACACACTATCTTTGTAAACTGGGTTCCACAGATCATTGCTCTACAAATTCTACCTAGTGAACTGGTGAATGAAAATCAATTTTGGAAAGCAAAGGTCAGAAAATGGTTCAAGGATTTATGACTTTGTACTTTGCGATAGGTGACATGAGAAAGATATCTATAAAGGATATTTGAAAAAAAAATTCGAGAATATAGAAAAAAAGATGAAAAAGTCCTGAAACATAATGGCGAACCACGAAGGTATTCAGGAGAACATTGATGATGCATATTGAATTGAAAAGATATTACATAATACCAAAATCGGATAATATGCGTAGAGAAATTCTAAACATGATTCCATGATAGAGAGATTGTCCTAAGGGAAAAGATCTATCCCTTCTATTTGAGACTACCATTGTACAGTTAAATTATGAGGGATGATGTTCTCATCCCTGAAGAAAGTATGGATGAACTAGATTTCTGTTTAAGGGGCATGCTAAGCGAATTCCTTTGTATCGGGGATGTTGAATACCATACCTTGAAGGACCAAATGCATATTTTCCTGGATTTTCAGTACAACCATGTTAATAATTTTTTGGGAAAACAATGAAACTATATATATTTGATGCTCAATACATAAAAAACATGTAGGAAGGCTTAGGGAACCTAGAGATATGGTGGAATGATTATTGGGACCTACAATAGAGAGACATCTTCACAGATGACTCATATTGGGCTTACTGGGTTTATGAACTTTGCAATGATTTCAAGGAAGAGCTGAGGTATGTAGGCCTTTATGAAGCTGTGAGGAATTCTCAATTAAATGTCTACCAGATGAAACTTATGATGTCAGTGATGTTGATTAGGATATCATCAAGAACCAAGACCATCTATTTCCATCATTGGTAGTACGACATCATCCTATGTGATCTCTACGATATTTCATAGAATGTAATTACAGGGGAGATGTACGACAAGTTACCTACAACAGACAACCCATGGGAAGACTCGGAGAAGAATCCATGGCTAGAAATTGCAATGATGGACCTATTTCTAGAAAATCACAAATATGTGGTCAGGGATATCAATTTCTAACATAGGTTAGGATGCTTTATATACATTCCACCAAGGAATACTGCTGAGGGGGAGGGGGAACCTAAGAAGCTACCAGTCAGGCCTCCCACTTTTCCAAATGTATCTTAGTGAATCAAAGAATATACATTCAGGAAAATCCTGGAAGATAGCAAATGGCAGAAATGGGTGAATAGTTTCGACATTGAGCAGTAATTGGTTCTTAGGCTGGCTTGGATTATCTCAAAACTTATTTGTGGCTAGATGATGCTGGTTAATGAAACAAATATGGGCATGTGACTGAGAACATTCATGATTATGCCCATGATGGTGATGGGGTAGTGCGTCGACCATGGAGTCCAAGTACTTGAAAATCAATATAATGATTAGTGAATCACCAGTGAGGGAAAGTTCCCACAATGGGTATCCAGGAGACACTAGTTTTTATGTTGCTGTATAGCGGCACACATAAGGGTTTATGAGTATCTGAACAATATTTTCCATGCTAAATCATATTTTAAACTATCAATTCTAAACATAATGGGATGTTTTCCAACCTCGATGACATCTCATGTAGCGTTGATCAGGGTATGTAGGGTAGATGAATTCAATTTCCATCCATTCCCACTATCAAATACAGTATTTTCTGGTGACATTCATGGAACTGAGGAACATTGATCATAAATAATGGCCTTCTGAGGTGGAGTTCTGGAAGTGTAGGTAGATTGTGATGCTATATGAGATCCGTATAATCTGCATTTTTTCTCAAGGTTATTCTGGTACATGTTGGAGTTTACCACCATGTTTATTTGGGAGTTATCTTTGAGAACTACCAATTTTTGTTGACACAGATGTGGCTCATGATCACACAAGAATATGGGAAAATGCAAAATGAGATGCCTCCTCCAACCATCATTTAAGGAATAGTTGAAGGGTATGCGAAGATCTAGGAGCCAACCTAGATAGAGGAAGTGATGAAGCAATGGACAATCTATTTTTATGATGGAGTGCCCCATCAACCGTATGGTAGGGGTCAAAAAATTGAAAAAATACTATTTGGTAAAGCATAATCGAGTTCAGTGATTCCAAGGCTAGCTCCATGTGGATGTGGAAGTAGAATGGAAGATGACCGAGTAGCTCCAACATGGAAGAGCCAGGGATGGGAGAACACTAAGAGGGTTTCATAGGATACCCATCCTTTCTCTTGGGATATGGATGTGCCATATAGACATTCCTTAGAACGATGTTTTTTAAAATATTTGGGACAACCCGGACCTCAAAACCAATTATTAAACCTTAATAGATGTGAGACCACATTAACCATCTCAGGATGGATCTGAAAGAGATCTGCTATGACAATGTAAGATTTCGGGTGTCTTAGGAAGAATGGAAACAATAGATTACTGATATGGAAGTCTTTAAGCATTCTTTGGGCACCCCACATCCAAGGATGGTTTGGGTCAATGTACTAAATAATCAGACATCACCACCACAAACGTTCATTACTAAGATAAGGGAGTATTTACATTTACCTGGTGAATCAAAGGAGTCATCATAGAGAGAATAGACTGATAGGGGTATCCCTTATGAGGAAGGTGATGTTACGACCACAAATATGGGAGAGTTCACTGAAAACCATGATGAAACTATAAACCATTCTTCTGTGGAACTTACTCAGATCATTAAGGATTCTCAATTGATGTTTTTTCTATGTTGGAGAGAATTATATTCAAGGCCCCTTCCAATATAATAGAAAACATATCTTTGGGTTTAGTATCTAAGAGAATGGTAATTTCAAAATCCATTAAATCTGTGACACCCAGAATGGCCATTTGAAAATATTTGAAGTTCCCAACCATATACAGGGGGCCACATCCTAGGATTTCCAAAGTGAAAAAACCAAGGGTGAGACTAGATAGTTGAATTCTGTAGATCATCTCTCTCCCAAAATCACAATTATTTTATGTTTATCCTGTCTAACTATCGGTGAATTTTTTTCAACTAAATTGCTCTTAGAACTGCATGTTCCATGCTTGTGGGGATGGATGGAGATCCTAGAAATCATTTCCCGAGGGCAACACCCATCATCATGAAATTTGATGTCTAGTATTACAAGAATTTTCTAATCACATAAATGAGTATGAATACTGGATCATCATTGTGTCATAAATAAATTTAATTATTTAATATCTAAAAATTATAAATAAAATTCCATTATGTATGGAAACTTTTTATATTTCTAATGAATATTTGTAGTCTAATTTATCCTATATATAACCTTATATTAAAAATAGTTCAGTTAATAAACATTGAATTTAACACTTTTAACTCTTCTTTAAAAAAAATAAAAAAAGACCTAATCTAATACAAGTGGACCTAAAGTGTAATATTTTATTCATAAGGTAGTTTTTTTCGAAATACCCTTATCCAAAAGAATTACGACATGTGTTAGGTTAATTATAATATCATTATTATAATTAAATACCCTATTCACTTTTAACCGTGGTAAATAAATTCAAAAGTTACTATTCACCAAAAATTATTTTCATCTTATTGAATCACATTTTACATTATAATTTCAACCATGTATCTCGTATTTTTGAAATTCATCTTATAGAAGTGTTAAATTTATGTTCTTAGCAAATTTGCTAACGTGCCTAGAAGGTGGGAAAAAGACGTTAGAAAATTAAATAAAATTTTATAGAACTAGTTTTATTATAAAATAAATCCAATTAATTACATTTAAATAATATATGTTTTATTTATATTTTTTAAAATTTGATTAAAATTAATAAAATAAATAATTATTTAAATAAAAATTTGATTTTAAATAATAATTCAACGTTTTTTACTATTTATCAAAAAATTGAAATTTTTCAAAAAAAATACAAAAAATCCACCCTATGCTAATTTTGATATTCCAAATTCAAAAATTTAGTTCATTTTAACATGTTAAAAATATATAAGTTTCATTTATTAATTTAAAATTAATTAACATTGTTAAAACCAAAAGGTGGGGTTTTTTAAAAAGTAAAAACTATAAAATGATTGACATTTTTTTATGTCAAAATTTAAATTTAAAATTACCTATAATGACATAAATTGTATTAAATGATAAAAATATAATCTAATTAAACTTAAAAACCATTAAATTGTATAATTTAATAGTATATATTATTTTTATTAATAAAGTTGTTTTCAATTAAAATTTAGCATCTTTCACTATTCATCACAATATAAAAGTTATCAGAAAAACACCAAAAATTCATCCAAACTAAATTTTAATATCCCACTTCTAAAAAAGATGTTTAATTAGAAAAATTTAATATAAATGTGTCATATATTTCATTTAAAAAAATCAACATTACTAGGTTGTAAAATTTCATTTTTAAAAAATACATCCTTTATCTAAAAAATGGAATTTGTTCTTATATTATGTATAAGAAACACATAATATGGGTGTTTAAATTATATAGAGTGTATAACATTCAAAAGGAATTTAATAATATTCATAACAGCATTTTGAACGGCTATATTGGTAAGTTGTGGTGCACTCGAAATCGGTTGTGCGTATAGCCCAAGATATTGAATTCCATTAATGAGATAATGTACTATGAAATTTTGGGGTGTTACATTCTCTCGTCCATCAATAAATTGTTTCCTTACAATTTTAAATTATTCTATGAAAATAAATGGTTAATAATAGAAAAATACCGTTGTGAAAAACCCACATTGGAAATTGTGTTAATAAAAATTAGTCTTAACAAGAGGGAAATGGAAATAAAAAAGTCACCACCAAATTATGATCCCGATTAAAAGAATATTGGTGGAAATTATAGACACATAATTAGAAGAAAAACGTAACTATTTATACTGATTTATTGATGTCATTAATCACAAAAAAGTGTAAAATTAAGGGTCTTAAAGCCATCAATCTATGATGATTTAAAATATGACCAGTTTAAAAAAACATAAGGTATTAGGTTAACACAGTTTTTATTTAAGTTCCCTTACCTAATGTTTAGGAATGAAATTATTCATAGAATAATCGGAATAAAATTTAATTCACAAGTAGAGTGTATCCATCAACTAATTCCTGCTAAAAACTCATCTTTCACTCTAAAATATAATTGAATTCCAAAATAATCTATTTATCATAATTGTATAGGGTTACAATAATAATTAATTTATAATTAATTTGTCAGAATATTTAAAAAAAACTACATTACACAAACCAGGACATCATGTAGGCCAGTGGTAGGTGATGGACCCTTGTCGCGCTTTGGTTACGGGTTCATGTCTCACAGCCTTGCCGGATGCAACGGGTTGTCGCCCAACCTACGGGTTGTCCATTATATAAAAATCCACAAAAATTTTAAGAAGTTTTTTTAACCTTAAAAAATAGTATCCAATTTTTAACTTAATCCATTCCAACCATTAGACTTATCAAAAATACACATGTCCAAACACACAGTCCGAAATTTATAAGGATGGTAAAATCAATGAATATCCTTTTTTCACATAATTATATGTGAATACCTTCATAATTTATTCTTTTAAAACACGGTTACACCCTGAATCACCTTAAAACCTTATTGACTACATTCATTATCCCTTATTCCTTATAGAATACTAGATTAACTAATTATATAAAAAAAATTGGAAACTCCAAAAATGATTGAATATACTAATCATTAATTAGTTTCAAGGTTTTCCAGAATATTCAATATAATTTATCTAAATCAATTATATATTATTCTAAAATCACTACCTCGGTATCAGAACCATATTAAGGTGTATCTTTCTATCAACCATATATTTTCCAAACACATTAACCTGCCATTGAGTCACTTTTCTTGGTTTCACACAATCTCAAGTCTTTAATGAAATAGTGGAGCATCACAATCCTTATATACTCTATATTTCTTATAGAATTTATATCATTTATACAATACTCAAATGACACAATACATTAATGAAAACATAAGAAATATAATAACTCCTCTTAATCCTAGGTAGTAAAATATCTTGATTATTATCCAATTGCAGCATTTGGGGTATACTCTGAAGACTTGGACATTGATTCGCGCAGTGTCCCAACCCCTTGCAGATAAAGCATTAACCATTTAAAACATTTTTCTCACCCTTGTAATCATGTACATAGTGTCATTTTTCTCCACACTTATTACAAACTCCCATTAACTTTATGCATTTACCAAAATTATTCTTTCAACAGTTATCACATATTGCAAAATCCTTCTTTCCCCTCTTCCCATTATCCATCTTTCTCTCTACCATCATTTTATTCTCTTCCTTCCCATCAAATCAATAGGACTCCAAGTGTTCTTTACTTATCTTTTAAACACATGATATTATCGCTTTATATGTTAAATAATATGTGGTAGACTATTTATATTATAAATGTTGGCTAAATACCATGAAAGATATCATCCTTCTTAATATTTGGATCATGCATATTGTTGGAGTTCTCAATCCTTCTACTGGGCACAATTTCTAACCAATGGCAGAAACTAGATTTGTTTATGAATAAAAATTCATAATTCAAAACATGGAAAAATAAATAATGAAAGTCGAGAATATTATGAATATATTCTATAATCATAAAATGTTTTCTTTGAGGAAGTATTTACTCATAAATCCTTTATAATGGCTTGTAATAAAAATTTGAATTATCATAAGTTTATCCCCCGGGAGTATCGTAACCAAGAGTGATGCAAGGGCCATTATCATGTACCAAGATACTTTTGGTCAAGCCTGAAACTCCTTGTTAGAGCTTTAACTCCGAGGTATATATGTTCCTGATCCACCTCTACCTGATCGTATCCAAACATGGATGTATTTCTTGGAAAATACACAAAATCATTACATTACCAAAATTCTAGGAAGTTATTCTATAGAAATCCTCAATGTTTATCTTATGGTAATGTGATCTAATTAGAGTTTATCTAAATCTAGTGTCCAAGGATTGTACTAAACATCCTCTCATACCATCTGTAACGTCCTGAATCTATTTACCCAGATTCGGTGCATTATTAAATAACATTGGCATGGTCATAATGGATCAAATATCATATGACCAATCAGTTTAGTATCCTTGGAAGTACTATATACATTCATAAGTTTTATATTACATTATAAAATGAAAAAACAACATCAACATTTTATACATAGACCACATTCATGTCATTAAAAAATCAATGCAGGCCCATCATAATATATCTTTTCATCCTATGAAAAATAAAACAAATAAAGTGGTGAGATTAGATGCTCAGTAAGGATAACAATATAGCAGAAATTTTTATAAATAAGCATAAACATTTTAGGCAATGTATAAGACTAAAACAAAAGCCTTTTAAACATAAACTTCATCATAATATGGAAGATATAAATCAAATAATTCCATTTACTTATTCACATGGATATTATACATGTTTAATAATCAGATGTAATATCAATATCCAATTTCATAATGATGGAATGGTTAGTGCCAAACATAATATCCACATAGTCCAGGCCTTGTTCCCTGACTACAAGTATGATTTTTTCAATGCCTTGTTCCAAGATAGTAGTTTGTCTCATTAGACTTACCGATGCGTTGAGGAGCTATAGTGGGCTCCACCCATCCCTTACTATGTCTGATGCATTCCTCATATGAAAAGGTTTAAACATAACATAATAATTTGTATTAAAACTAGTAAATGAAATGTCAATACGTTATCCATAAACCATGAATTATATTAAAATAACACATCCCTCTTCAAATATATTACAAAAACATCAATATAATTTCGAAGAATTTTATAATAATAAATCAACTTTGAACAAAAATAAAATCCATCAAAGGATGTTGACAAAGATGAAATCAAAACTTTTGAGGGAAATATCTCTTTATATTTTAAAATAATTTAGAACTCATGTAATTATAAAAGAAAAATTTTATTTTTATAATATTTTTATAATCTTGTAAGGGAAGATTATAAGGTGTTATAAAGCCAGAAAATAGCTGCAGCTGCCGTATAAGTTGAAAAAACATTCTTTTCTTAATTTTGTCGAAAAGGTCATAAAGGACCTTGTTTTGAAAACGAAGGAATGATTCCTTTATAAATTTTTTATAAAAAGTAAAATAAGGGTATAAATGACATTAACCAATAGTCTAGGAAATAGAAAAAAGGTATTGAAATATATTTTTAAGAAACAAGGATGTAGATGATATAAAGGTCCCAGTAGATACTCACGTATAAACAACCTCAGATAATGAAGAGACAATTGAATTAACCCTTACCTTGTACTTTTCCTTCTTCAAGTGTATGTTAAACTCTTTTATAATAGTTAAATAATTTTTATTAAATTATACATGAATCATATCCATTAATATGATATCTTATATGATCTTCTAATATTTCTTTGTTAATAATATTTTCGTAGTATCATTTTTTCTGGTGTTAACTGATTCGTTTTCCTTTATATGCATTATTACGTAAGACATATTTATTATGAATATGATATATATTATTCACATATATAAATATATTAAGTTCTTAAACATTATTTTTAATCATAAAATGAAAATTATTCCTGAATGATTATAATGGAGAATGAATCTCATCGCGTTAGTGGACATGGTAATCTGAACGTACGCATGAGGGACAATATCATTATATTGATGTTTAAATCTTATGTAATTGAATGATATATCATATATAAATAATCATTAGAATTTTATATTTATTTTTACATCAGTTATACTCATTATTATACCTATCCAAATAATGTTGTGTTTGAATAAGAAACTATACCATGACGTGGAGATGGTAAGCCATACGTACACACATATGGATACTTTTTCATTTATAGAATGTATAGAATAACTATTATAGTTGTAAAATATTTATAGAAACATCAAATTTTTTAAAAGGGACTAGATTTATTATTTTTCTTTTGAAAAAACAATGAAAGAGGATGTGGTAAAAGAAAATAACATAAAAGAGGGTGGTGAAGTTATTATCTCTTCTTTGGGTGTTTCCTTTTGAGTTGATCAAAAGGGCTAATAGGTTGGAATTATGATAGATGTAAAGAATTAAAGATTATGTGATGGAATTTGGGAGGATATTTTTTTGGGTTTTGGACAAGCTAAATGGCTATGGAGGTGTGATTTTGAGGGAAGGGGAAGTGCACATTTATAAGAGGGGTTAGAGTCACTTTAGGATAAGATTAAAATATTAATTTATTATACAATCATATTCAAATTTTAATGGCTCTAAATGAATTTATTTCTATAAGTAGCTGGTTATGGGTCGACATACTCTAAAAAAATTGGTTTTTATAGTAGTTTAATTTAACTTTATAACCTATCTTTTATATTTAACTCTTAGTTAAATAGTTTTCTTTTTACTGTGTCTTCTTGTATTCTTACAATATATGGTTAATAATCTTAGTATAAACATCAAGATAAACTCTAGTGGTTCATTAGTGAGCTATATAATAATATTTAAGCCCTTTCTCCGAACCATATATTTATAGGAATATTATATCAATGTATGATATATTATTTGTTTTAAAAAATAATTTTTGATAATTTTTACAGTATTTGTTATTTAGTTTTTGTGAAAGTCATAAAAACCATATCACTTTGATAAAAAGTTATCTAATCAACCAAAACATGTCATATTAAACTAGAAAATACATGGATTGTATCAAAACATTTAAATTCTTTTTATTTTAATACTTATATAATAAACTATTTTAATATTTTATTAAAAATTTAATTGCTGCATCATCATTGTGTCATAAATTAATTTAAATATTTAGTCTCTATAAATAATATATAAAATACCATTATATAGGAAATATTTTTATCATTATAATTAATATTTATAGTCAAATTTATCTTCTTTTTAACCCAATATAAAAAAAAATTTAGTTAGTAAACATTGAATTTAACACTTTTAACTCTTCTTTAAATAAAATAATAATAAATGTCCTAATCTAATCAACATGGACATAATGATCTAATTTTATTACTAAGGTTTTTTTGGTTGAAACACATTAACCTAGTTGAATTATTACATGTGTTAGGATAATTATAATATCATTTCAATCTTTAATTACCCTATTTGCTTTTAACTATGGTAAATAAAAGTCCAAAGTTACTATTCAGAAAAAACAATTTTCATTTTAATGAATCACATATTATTTACTGATATCAACCATGACTTTCAGATTTTTTAAATTCAACTCACATAAGAGGTAAAATAATGTGTATTTCAAATTTTCTAACATTCATAGAAGTTTTGAAAAAGGCGTTAAACATTAAATAAAAATTTATACATCTAATTTTATAAAAAAATTATCCCAATTAATTAATATTAAAAAATATAGGTATTATTTATCTATTTATTATTGAAATATATTTAAATAAAATATAATTATTTAAATAACAATATGATTTTAAACAAAAACGTAGTGTTTTTCACTATTCATAAAAAATTAAATGATTTCAGAAAAATACCAAAAATTTACCCAATGTCAATTTTTCTATTAAGAATTAAAAAATTATGTATATTTTAACAGATTCATAACATAGAAGTTTCTTTTATTAATTTAAAATTAATTCCCATTGTCAAAACCAAAAAGTGGGTTTTTTAAAAAGTAAAAAATATCAAACGATTGACATGTCATTATATCAAATATAAATATAAAATTGTTTGTAATGAACTACATTGTATTAAATGATTAAAATATAATCTAATTATACATCAAAACAAATAAATTGTATAATTAAACACTAGAAATTATTTTGAATAATTTTTTTTTCAATTATAAATTTAGCATTTTCACAATTCATCAAAATATGAAAGTTATCAGAAAAACAAAAAAAATTATCAAAAATAAATTTTTATGTCCCAATTCTAAATAAGATGTTTATTTTTCAATTTGAATATAAAAATTTTACATATAATATTTAAAAAAAATCACCATTAGTAGGCGGTAAAATTTCATTTTGGAAAAATAATTCCTTTATCTAAAAAATTAAATTTGTTCATATATTATGTCTATGAAAAACATAATATGGGTGTAAAAATTATATAGTGTATGATTGATTCAAAATGTAGTTAATACTATTCACAACATTTTTCTGATTAGGTAGTTTGGTTAGTTGTGGGGCGCTCGAACTCGGTGTTTCGTGTAGCACAAACTAGTTAATTATATTAATGAGAAAACATACAATGAAATATTGGGGTGTTATAGTCTCCCCCCCCCGTTAATAAATTTTGGCCTCACAATTTTATATTGTTCTTTAAAAATAAATAGTTAAAAATAGAAAAATAACTTTGTGGGGAACCCACATTGAAAATTAGGTTAATAAAATTTAGTTTTAACATGAGAGAAAAGGAAATAAAAAAGTCACAAATAAATTATGATCTCGATTAGGAGAACATTGGGGGGAAATTATAGACACATAGTTATAGTAAAAAATGTAAATATTTATAGGGAGTGATTGAGGTCATCAATCACAAACAAGTGAAAAATTAAGGTCCTCAAACCCATCAATCTATGATGATTGAATATATCATCGGTTCAACAAAACATAAGTTATTAGGATAACACATTTTTTGGTTTTAAGATCCCTTACATAAATTTTACAAATTAATTTATTCATAAAATAAGAGGAAAAAAATACCTCACAAGTTGAGTTTCTTCCTTCAACTAATTCCTACCACAAAATCATCTTTCACTCTAAAATATAATAGAATTCAAAAATATTCTATTTATCCTATTAATATAAAGTTTTAATAATAATTAATTTATACTTAATTTGATTAATTATTTAAAAAAAATACATTATTCAAACCATTACATCAAATAGGATAGTGGTAGTTGATGAACCCTTGTCGCCCTTCTGTTATGGGATAAAGTCTCGCGGCATTTCCTAATGCGATGGGTTGTCTCCCGACCTCTGGGTTTTCCTTTTTTAACAATCCAAAATATAATATTAAGCAGTTTTTTAACCTTAAACTATATTATCCAATGGTTAACTTAATCCATTACAACCATTATACTTATCCAAAATAATTATGACCATACTCACAATCCACAATTTATAAGGAAGGTAAAAACAATGAAGATCCATTTTTCCACGTAATAACATGTGAATACCTTCATAATTTATTTTTTTCAAACATGATAACCCCATGAATTAACATAAAACCTTTTTGATCACAACCATTCTACCTTATTATTTATTTAATATGAGATATTCTCTATTTTTCCAAAAAATATATAAACTCCAACAATGATGGAATATAAAAATTAATAATCAGTTTCAAGGTATTCAACAATATCCAATACAATTTATCCAAATCAATCACATATTATTCCTAATGCACTACCTCAGTATGAGAACCATATTTACATTTATCTTTCTCTTAACCATATATTTATTGAAAAATATAACATGTTAGTGAGTCACTTTTCTTGGTTCCACACAATATCTAGTCCTTAATGAAATGGTACTATAGTACAATACATATATACTCTTTAATTCATATAACATGCACATCATTCATACCGTAATAAAATGAAACCATAAATTAATAACACCATAATAACTCTAATCCTTCATATTCATCTTCAGTAGTATCATAATATTATTATTATCTAACAGCAGCATTTGGGGTATACTCTGACGATATAGACATTGATTCGCGTAGTGTCCCAACTCATTACAGATGAAGCATTGTACATTTAAAACCTTTTTCATACCCTTCCAATTATGTAATTAGTGTCCATTTTCTCTACACATATAAATAACTCCCATTACCTTCAAGAATTTACCAAGGTGTTTCTTTTTATAGGTATCACATATGGGAAATTATTTCTTTTCCCTCTTCCCATTATCTATCATTCTCTCTTCCATCTTTTTCATCACATGATTCCCTTAAAATCCATATGACTCAAATAATTCTTTACTTATCTTTTTAACACACGATACTATTTTTTCATTTATTGAGAATACATAGGAGACTATTCCCCTTCTAAATGTTGGGTTAATACCATGAAATATATGATCCTTGTGAATCTTTAGATCATGGGTATTTTTGGAGTTCCCATTCTTTCTACAATGAACCATTTCTAAATAATGGCATACACTAGGATATTTTATGAATCATAATGAATAATTTCAAACATAGAAAATAACTAACGTATGTTGAAAGGAGTATGAATATAATATTTAAACATAAAATTTTTTCTTTGAGGATGTATTTTCACCTAAATCCTTCATAATGGATTATAATGAAAATGTGAATTATCTTAAGCATATCCCCCAGGATTGTCACAACCAAGAGTGTAGAACGACATGTTGTCATGTACCAGGATACACGAGGTCAAGCCCGAGACTCCTTTTCAGAGTTTTTACTCTTATGTACTTCTGTTATGGAGCCACCTCTATATGCTCGTATCCAAATAGAGATGTATTTCTTGGAAAATAGAAAAACTTTCTACATTACCAGGATTTTATGAAGTTCTTCTATACAATTCCTTAATCTTTATCTTAGGGTAATGTTCTCTATTCAGAGTTTCTCTAAATCTAGTTTCCATGTTTTTAACTAAACATCATCTGATACCAACTATTAGGCCCCAACCCTATCTACCCACAGTCAGTGTACTATTACAGAACATTGGCATGAACACAACAGATGTAATCATGAAAGACTGATCCCTTTAGTAGCCTTGTATACATTAGATACATTCATAAGTTTTACATTACATTATAAAATTAAAAAAAATCAACATTGTCTCCATTTATCACATTCATATCTCTTAGAATATTAATCCAGGTGAGTCATAATATGCTTCATCGCATCTTGTGAATAATAAAACATAGAAAGTGGTTTGCTCAGATACTCAGTAAGGATAAAAATATAGACAAAACATTCATAAATAAGCATAAGAATTTATATAAATGTATCATAATAAAACAAAATCTTTTTAAACTTAATAATCAGCATAATATAGGAATGAAAAATCAAATAATGGCATTTAGATATTCACATAGAGATTCTACTTGTCAAATAATGAAATGAAATATCCATATCCAATTTCATAATGATTGAATGCATAATGCCAGATGTTGTAACCTCATAGCCATGGCCTTGTGCTATGACTAAATATAATTTTTTTCAAGGCCTTCTACCAAGACACTAGTTTTTCTCATGAGACCTACTGATGCTTCAATGAGCTATATCGGGCTCCACCCATCACTTACAAAGTCCAATGAATTTCTCATATGAAAAGGTTAAAACTTAACATAATCATTCTTTTTAAAACTAGGATAAAAAATGTCAATTCATTATCCATAAATGATGAATGGTAAAAAAAATAACACATCCACATTCAAATATATCACAAAACCTTCAATTCAATATGGAATATTTGTATCATAAAAAATCAACTTCAAACAATTTTAAAATACATTGAAATATCTTGACATAGATGAAATCAAAACTTTTTGAGAGAAATATCTAAGTCTATATGGAAATCATTTAAAAGTCATGTAATTATAAAAGAAAAAATTTATTTTCAAAATATTATTATTATCATGTATGGGAATCTTCCATGGTGTTATAATTAAGGAAAACATCTGCACACTCCCTATAAGATTAAAAACATTCATTCTTTAATTTTCTCCAAATGGTTGTAAAGGACATTGTTTGGAAAAAAACGAAAATATTCCATTATAAAAATTTTAAAAAAAGTTAAACAAGTAGATAAATGAATTTAACCCATAGTCTAAAAAATAGTAAAAATGTTTTGAAATATATTTTTAAGAAACAACAATGTGGATGATAAAGAGGTCTCAGTATTTACTCAAGTATATACAAGGTCGGATAATGAAGAGATTGTGTAATTAACCCTTAGCTTATACATTTCCTTGGTCGATGTTACGTTAACCTCCGGAATAATAGTAAAATCATGTTTATTAAATTATACAAGGATCATATACATAAATATGATATCATATATGATCTTCTAATATTAATTTGTTAATAATAATGTAGTAGTATCATCGTTTCAGGAGTTATCTGATTAGTTTTCCTTGATATTCAAAGTTATGTAAGGCATGTTTTTTATGAATTGGATCTATTTGATTCACATAAAGATTGATATTATGTTCTTAAAAATTATTTTTATTAATAAAATGAAAATTATTGTTGAATGATTACGATGATGATTGAATCTCATCGTATTCGTGGAGACGGTAATCAGTACGTTCGCACGAGTGAAAATAACATTATATTGATCGTGAAATCATATGTAATTGGAAGTTGTATCATGTATAGAGAATCATTAACATGTTATATTAATTATTTATATCAGTTTAATTCATTATTATACCCATCCAAATAATGAAATGTTTGAATAACAAGCTACACCACGACGTGGAGAGGGTAAGTTGTACATACTCAAGTATGGTGACTTTGTCATTTATAGGATGGATAGAATATAAAATATGGTTGTATCATATTAATAATAACATAAAATTATTTATAATGTAAGTAGATTTATAATTATGGTATGGAAACAACAATGAAAGCGGATGTGGAAGAAGAAAATAACTTCAAAGAGGGTGGTGAATTTATTACCTCTTCTTCGGGTGTTTCTTTTTGAGTTGATACAAAGGGTTCCATAGGATGGCTTCGCTTTGTATCATTGTAAAGACATTAGGTTTATTGGAGGGATGTTTGGAGGATATTTTGTTAGGGTTTGGCCGAGCCAAATTACTATAGAGGTTTGATTTTGAGAGAAGGAGAAGTGCCCATTTATTAGAGGGGTGAAGGTCAATTTAGGAAAAAAATTAAAATATTAATTTATTATACAATCATAATCAGTTTATAATTGCTCCAAATTAATTTATATCAAGAAATAGAGGGTTATGGGTCGAAATAACTTACTCCAATAAGTTTTATACCATTTTAGGTTTCAATTTTAACCTTATCTTTTAGATTTAACTTCATGTTATATAGTTTATCTTTTATCGTGTCTTCTTGTATTCTTACACTGTATGGTCAATAAACGTACTATAAACGTTCAATAGTTACTTAAGTGGTTAATTAATGACATATATAATATTATTTATGCCCTTTTTCCAAAACTTAAATTTTTATGAATATTATATCAACCAATAATATAGTATTTGTTTCAAAAACCAATTTATATCAATTTTGACACAATTTGATGTTTTTTTTGAAATTCATAACAACTTTATCACTTCGAAAAAAATTTACCAAATCAACCCTAACATTTCATATTAACCTATAAAATTCATGGATGGCATCAAAACCTTTATATTATCTTTATTTTAATATTCATAATATAAACTATTTTAATATTTCATTATGTAGGTAATTACTACATCATCATTGTGTCAAAAATTAATTTAATTATTTAATCACTAAAAATTATCAACAAAATAACATTATTTATGAAATATTTTAATATTTATACTGAATATTTATAGTAAAATTTATCTTATGTATAAACCTATATTATATATGGTTTCGATAATAATATTTGAATTTAACATTTTTAACTATTGTTTAAATAAAATAATAATAAATGTTATAATCTGATCCACATTGATTTAAATAATAATATTGTATTCATAAGGTTTTTTTGATGAAATATACTTCTAAAATAGATTAAATCCTTTTGATAGAGTAATTCTAATATCAATTTTACGTTTATTTACCATAGTTACTTTTAACTAGGGTAAATTAAAGTCAAAAGTTACTATTATTTAAAAATTATTTTCATCTTATTGAATTAAATTTTAATTAGAAGTGTCAACATTGTCTCCTGGATATTTTAAAGTCAACTCACAGAAGTGGTAAAATTTTGTTTTATGCAAATTTCTATCATGCCTAGAATGTGGGCAAAGGACTTTAAAAATTCAATAAAATTTTATACATCTAATATTATTATTAATTGACACCAATTAATTACATTGAACTAATATATTTATGATTTAACCATTTTTACATTAAATAAATTTAAATTAAATAACTAATTAGTTATATAAAAATTCGATTTTAATCAAAAACGCAATGTTTTTCACTATTCATCAAAAAAATGAATGTTTTCAGAAAAATACGGAAAATTCACGCTATTCTAATTTTTTTATTCTAAATAGAGAAATAAATTTTATTTTACCAAATTAAAAAGATAAAATTATCATTTATTAATTTAATATAAATTCCCATTTTCCAAACCAAGAAGCATGTTTTTTTAAAGTAAAAACTACCAAAAGATTGCCATGTGTTTATGTCAAATTTATATGTAAAATTACAAATAATGACCTAGATTGTATTAAATGATAAAAATATAATCTAATTATACTTAAAAACCATTCGAATGTATAATTTAACACTATAAAATATTTTGATTAAAAAGTGGATTTCAATTAAAATTTATCATATTTCAATATTCATCAAAATATTAAAGTTATCAGAAAAACACCAAAAATTTATCCAACCTAATTTTTTTCCCACATCTAAATAAAAATTTGATTGTGTTAAATTCAATATAAAAGTTTTAAATATTTCATTTAAAAATAATTCCCTATTAAAAGGCGGTAAAATTGCATTTTTGAAAAATACACCCTATATCTGAAAAATGGAATTATTTATTATATTATTTGTACGAAATAATTAATATTGGTGTTAAAATTATATAGATTATATAATATTTTTAATGTAGTTAATACTAATCATAACTTCATTTTTAACTACTAGTTTGGTAAGTTATGGTGTGCTTGAAATCAGTGTTGTGTGTCGCGTAAGCCATTGAATTACTTTAAGGAGACAACGTACTATAAAATATTATGGTGTGACAATTTTTTTTTGAAAATAACTATAAATATAAATCTAAATCAGCAGTTTCTTTTAATCATAAAATAATTAAGCACCATAATAAAATTGATGTTATATATATGGTAATCCATCTCATGTGTTGAAAAATTCATTGATCCCAACAAAACCATTTTTATCATTACATGTTTAATATTCTTAATTAGGATTTAGAAAAACGCAAAAAAAACCAGAAAACTATCGCTTGATGCTCGTAATATCAATACTTATGTTGAGTGATATATTTTATATAGTTGTTCATAATTTCATTGAAACATATCATTACAATAACACATCACTGAATTCTATTTCAAATCCTTCATTAGTCTCCCTAGAATTACAAAATGAAAAATAAAATATTTTTAATTTCTAGTTGACTAGTGACTTATATAAATACAAGATAAATGTTTTTTCAAATGGTGGCATAACCATATCATTATCAATTATTATGAAGTTACTTCATTATATATATCATTTCCAAAAACATTACCACTAAAATCCAATAATATACTTCATAGAATACACCCTAAATATGTGTTGACAAAAACACTTTGTCATAACCGCATGGTATATAAATTTGTTTTATTATTATCAATAAAATACAATGTTTCATTCCATAAACACAATTAAAAAATGATAATGATATCTATAAAAAAATTTATATATATCTAGTCAACAAATGAAAAATATACCACTTCAATTTTTTAAAAATAGAGGATGTTTTAGTGTTGGTGATAATTATACCACATAAAAATAAAAATTAACATTTAATATTCAATAATTATATATAGTCTAGCAATATTTATTTGTATAATGTAAAATAGGGGATTAAAATGGTGGAAAATGCTTCAATTTTTTTTATAATATCCTTCTCATACACTATTCATCCCCCAAATATCTTATAGTCTACATGATGAATGTTTTTTTATATATAACATATTCAAATAAAAATATTATGAATGTAGTCAACATTAATTATAAATGGAATTAAATAAAAGAATCAATGAATAAAATCATGTGACTTTTTGATCTATAAAAAATTATTGTTTAATATATTATTTCATTAATTAAAATATCCAACACAACTAATTAATGATTAAATTTTAAAAAATCAAAAAAAATATGACTTTTTTAGACTTCATATGCATACCACAAGAAAAAATAGAATTTATATTTAAATTTAGTGTAAAATATAAATCATATATTCTTAATAGTAAATATGATTGAAAAAATATATAAAAATTTCATTACAATGATGAAGAAATTCATTTACAATTTAATGATAAATATAATCAATCATATATCTATATTTTCTTTAATAATGGAACATGATAGGTATTTTACTCCATTGAAAAACATTTATCCAAATAATGTTGAAATATTCATAGAATTTTAGATTTATTATACTTGTAATCCTAACTAATATATGAATTTAAAAGTTTTTAACAAATTGGATAAACACATATCAAACAAAAATGAGATCAATTTTTTATTCAATAATTATGGTACTAGAAACATTTATTTGTTCAACCATGATATCCTTTAGTATATGTATTATATTAGGTATATTACCATGTGTTATTTTATCACAAACCCTATAAATTGTTACAATGTTTATAATATTGATATTTATAGCCAACACAACTATCCATCATATTAGACATCATAGATTTGTGTTTTTTTTATTCTTCGACAATAAATTGTTATGATAATTATGTGAAATAATTTTTTTGTTGTTTAATTCCCTCACACTAATAGTATGATAACATCATATTATTAAATTATTGGATCATGTACCCCATATAAATTTATTTATATATTCCCTACTACAACTATCATTGTGATTTTACAAAATTCATATAATTAATGCATCAATTTCCATTATTAAAGATAATAATATTTTGAAATTTACCCAGTTGATTAATTGTTACCCCATATAGCTTGGAATGATTAATTCATATTCACACTTATATTGTTTTGTTTAATACATAATCATATGTTATTGGGATATAGTATATGGTCTAATAGATATCTCATCTTTTTAATTAATTTAATTTTCATTAGGATTATTATTCAATAAAAATTAACCAACTCAAATAAACGTGTCTCATAATATAGAACCCCCATTATCTATTATTTAAAATATCAAAAATCAACAAAATTATTCATATTAAATATATAATATCAAAAAATTGTGTAATTATATTATTAACTCTTTCTTATGAATGACCATAATATAATTTTAATTATTTCACAATTTCCAACCATATTCACGATCACCCATCAAATATTTGAAAAAAAAATATCCAACATTAATGTTATTGGGGTTAATAATAAATAAACTATTTTCATAACAAACCCAGATATTATATTCCCTTTTACTATTCGGGAAACCTTATACAACATTATCAGTCTTTCTTTCAATCATAGTGAATCTATCCACAACTCTTAGTTTATCATTTTTGGTTAATTGTATTGATTTTAAATTGAAAAACTCCAATGAAATCGATATTTTAAGGATTTTTATTATATTAATTTATATATATTGGTTATTGTATTCACTATTTGGATATATTTTAACAATGAATTTATTTTGGAAATAATATATCAGAAAACAATATTATCAATCATGATACACATTATCATAATTCTCAGGGGTTTTAAAAACATATATATTTTAAAAATATTATATTGGTAGTATAATTTATTTATTTTAATTTCCATCACAATTTTTATTTCTCTAAATCCCAGTTTCCTATAAAATATTATCAAAATAGTTCCCACTAAATATTATGTTTCAAAATTTATAATTTATTATAAAATTGAATAGTGTCTAAATTCATAATTAAAATTTTTACACAATTATAAAATTTAATAAAAATTAATGAACATATTATGTTATTGATATCCATGAATACTCTAATTCATGAACAATATATCCAAACAAACCAATCTAGGATTCATGATACTACATGGAAAATGAGTTCAATTCAATTTTTTGAGGCCAGTTTTCATAGTGTATATCAGAAGAGTTTCCATATTAATGTTTATATGTTAAATATATATCTAAGAAATTGATTTTATCTTTTCATTATTGAATTACTATCTCTGTGGATAATGGTAATAAAAATGTTGGATTCAATTTATATTAAAATCATTATATATGTATCCCTAATATAATGTGCAAACTATATCCATGTTTTCATTCATCATATAATTATTAAATTGACGATTGAAAATCATATAACTTATAGATGGATTGAATTTTAATTCAATGAAAACGAATCATTTTTCAGATTATATTCTTCATTATATATTTTTTGAATAAAAAATATATGTTTTCACTTCATATTTATATTTATATTTTGAAGTGTATATGTCAATGATCATTACTTATGAAATATTTTTGGGCTAAATAAAAATCAATTGGGTTATAGATTATTCATATATTAATTTGACTTTCACAATACATTGTGATCTTCTAAAAGAAATACTAATCTATTTAAAGGAAGTCATGATATGATTAATGTATTACACTTATCCTTTAACATGATGATTAGAATAACATATTCTTATTAAATTGTATGCATGAAGTAGGAGAATGTAAATGGTGGTTAATGAAATAAATTATTAATGTAATAAATTATTTAATAATAATTTAATGATAAAAAATTAGTATAGTCTAGAATGTAAATGAACAAACTTATAGTATATAATATTACATATTTTATTATAATAAATTTTCTGTAAATTTACATATTTTTTTGGAAGTTATTTAGTATGGTTTTACGAAAAAATTACCAAAAATTATTAGTGTCCGGAGGAATCCATAGATACATGAGAAAAATCTCACATCTTCTTATGATAGAGTATATAAATTTTCAAACATGGAATCCCAAAATTTATGTATTTATATTGTAGAGACCCGAAGCTTCACGTACATAGATATTACATTACTTTTGCGGAATACTTAGTATATAACAAAAACACACACACAAGGATCGTAATAGTTTAGTGTCTTTGGAAACTCGAAATATAATCTTCTAATCCTAGTGAATGATCTTCAAAATCTCCCATAATGATCTTCTTTTTTTATACATAAAACCTTTCTTTATATCCTGGGGAAAAGAAAACATAAAAGGGTGAGCTCAAATGCTCAGTAAGGGTAAACAAAAAAAAATCAATCACATCATATTCATAAGAACATAACTTTTGGAAATCTTAACCTGAAAAAGGGAGCATAATTTCATAACATGGGATAACTCATGGCAGTGAAATTTAATCACAATAATCATAAAATAAAACATTAATATTTGTGGCATACACACATAATCATAGAGAATCATTTCTTGTTAGTCAAGACTCATTTCCAAGACTATCTTAGTGGACAAAGTCCCTTTCTGAACCGAGTGACCCTCGTTCCAATCCTGTTTCACTGAACCGGTATAACCTACCATTCCAACCATGTCTATCTCATGAGATATAAAATCTTTACCCAATTCATTGAGGGAGATATAGGTCCCACCCATCTCATAATGATACCATTCTTATGTGTGCCACAAAATCTTAAAACATACATCATTTCATAACCCATGTAATACAAATGAGAATCTTAAACATCATGACATCATAAATAAATTCATATAAGATAAAGGAATTCATAAAAATAATTCCATCACAACAAGATCAAATCAATGTAATAATAGGGAGAAAAACAGAACCCTTTATTATCTTAGATGGAAAATAATTTTGATAAAACACTTGAACTCCATTCTTGAGGAAAATATCTTTTCTTCATCAAAAACATTTTTCCTTTCATAACATGTCATACGACTTTAAAATAAAAGAAGTTGATTAAAAATAAACTTCAAAACTTGTAAAGGAAGATTCTTGGAAATAATGTTTTAAAAATCCATTCATGCCGTATAAGTTAAAAAAACATTCTTCTCGTACTTTTGTCGGAAAAGTCAAAAAGTACCTCGTATGAAAAACGACAAAAGATTCCATTCATATTCTTTACTAAAAACTCACCGAAGGATAAAATTGGATTTAAAATATTGTAAGTGGATTGAAACAATATTACATATTGAGGAAACATGGATGTGGATGATAAAATACCCCCCAGTAAATACTAAAGTATAAACAATCTCGGATAAAAATGAGACTGTGATATTTCCCTTACCTTAGGTCCGATTTGCTTTGTAAGTGTCCAAACCTCCTTTATAATGATTTAAATAATGTCATTGACTTATTACAGAATCATATTCATTGTTATGATATCATATATGGTTCACTTATGACTTTTTATTACCCGTTCTTTTGTAAATTCCATGTTAAAGAGCGTTTTGGGTAAAATTGTTTCATTTGTCATCCGTGTTTTGACTTGTAATTATTCATATGATTACTTATATCATGATTACTTAATTCCAGAATATAAAACATGATTTATTTATATATATTCAGAATATACATATATATAATAAATCAGTAAATGAAAAGAAATACACCGTTCATGGAGACGGTAGTCCGTACGTACGCATGAACGCTGTTTTCGTTTCTTTATTGAATTGAATGGAATTAAGTAGATGAAATACATATAAATATAAATAAATCCAGTATCATTATTATGTCATATATTTCATTAGTACTTATTATATATACTTTATAATCATTCATGAATGGTTAATGTGGAGAATGAATCTCATCGCGTCGTGGAGACGGTAGTCCGTACGTACGCACGAGCGATGATATTGTTCCCATGGTCGTGGAATTGTGTTAAAGTTTATGTATAATATTTCAGCATCAATATCACTTTATAATAATAATATATAG
This sequence comes from Viscum album, assembly GCA_963277665.1. Classification (NCBI taxonomy): domain Eukaryota; kingdom Viridiplantae; phylum Streptophyta; class Magnoliopsida; order Santalales; family Viscaceae; genus Viscum; species Viscum album. Next base: position 628,803,965 of record OY728138.1, on the reverse strand, counting down.
TTACTCATTACACGATTATACCCATCCTATTAAGGTTTTGGTGGAAAATAGATTACACCACGGCGTGGAGACGGTATTCCGTACGTACGCACGCGCGGTGATTTCATTTTCCGTAGGATGGATAGATGTTTAAAAAGGGTTGTTTCATACTTATAATAAAAAATAAGTATATGAGTTATACTGATGTTATTACTTCATAATGAAACAACTAAAGAAGAAGAAGTTGAAGAAGAAAGAAATTGGAAAGGATCGGTAATGGATATTACCTCTTCTTTGAAGTGCTTCTTTGTGACCTCCTTTTAGGGAACTAAAATTGGTCTTTTAAGAATACCAGGACCTCTAGGATGATACTAGGGAAGTGGAGAAGAGATTTTGGCAGGGTTTGGCCGAGCTTTAATGCTCAAATTGGTGTGAGGAGGAGAGGGAGGAGGTGCCCTTTTATAAGGGAGGAGAGGGGCACCTTTTGGAATAACTAAAAATATTATTTTATTATAAAGCAAAGTTCGGTTTTAAATAGCTCCAAATTGATTTATTTCGAAGCTAAGGTGGGGATGGGTCGAAATATTCTCATCCAAGAGAATTTAGACAAGTTTAGGTTCCTATTTTAACCTTATCATTTAGATTTAGCATTATCATAAATAATTTTACTTTTACCGTGTCTTCTTCTGTTCTTATACTATAAGGTTAATAAACATACTATATCAAGACAAACGAACCCCAAATTGTTTATTATTAATATATATAACCTTATATAAGTCATTTGGCCGAACCTTGGATTTTTAGGAATAAAATAACAATTAATAATATAATATTTGTTTTAAAAACTATTTTATGTCAATTTTGACACTATTTAGTAATTGATTTTTGTGAAAATCATAACAGAATGATAAGTTCGAACAATGTTAATTAAATCAATAATAACATGTAATATTAACCAATAAAATTATTTGAATTCATAAAAAGTCTTAAATTACATTTATTTTGGTATTTATAACATCAATTATGTCAATATTTCATTAATAAGATAATTACTGCATCATCTTTGTTTCATAAATAAATTAAATTATTTGATGTCTTAAAATTAAAAATAAAAAACCATTATATAGGAAATAATTGTTTATTTATAATGAATATTTATAGTCAAATTTATCTTATGTATAACCCCATATTAAAAATGTTTTAGTAAATAAAATTTGATTTTAGCTCTTTTAACTCTTCTTTGAATTAAATAATAATAAATGTCCTAATTTAATCCAAGTAGGCCTAAATGATAATATTTTACACATAACTTTGTTTCTGGTCGAGATACACTTGTCCAATAGAATTAGGACATGTGTTAGGGTAATATTAATATCATTCTTACCCTTAATTACCCTATTTACTTTTAACCGTGGTAAATATAAGTAAAAAGTTACTATTCATCAAAAATTATTTTCATCTCATTGAACCACATTTTACTTACTGACATCATCCGTGTCTCTCAGATTTTTGAAATTCCATTCACAGAAGCGGTAAAATTAAGTTTTATGAAAAATTCAGTTTTTTAACTACCACTTAGTAGTTTCACTATTCATCAAAAATTGATGTTTTTCAGAACAATGCCAAAATTTCATCATAAGCTATATTTCATTTTCCAAATTCAAAAATGAAGTCTATTTTACCAAATTCATAACATAGAAGTTGCATTAATTAATTTTATAATTAAATCCCGCTGTTAAAACAAATAGCGTGTTTTTAAGAAACAATATCTATCAAAAGATTGACACTTGTTTATGTCTGGTTTAAATGTGAAATTACATCCAATGACCAAAATTGTATTAAATTGTAAAAATATATTCTAAATGTACTTTAAAACCACTCAAATTAATAATTTATCACTATTAATTATTTCTATTGAAAAAGTTGTTTTTAACTAAAATTTAGTAATTTTCACTATTCATAAAAATATGAAATATATCCGAAAATTACCAAAATTTCACCCTAATCTAATTTTGATATTCCAAATCCAAAAATGAAGTCCATTTTGAAAAATAAATTTAAAAAATTTCAAAAAGTGGTTATTACTATTCATAACGGCTAGTTTTAATAATATTTCTATAGCATATTGTAGTTCAGTGAAACTCAGTATTGCGTACTAAACACGCTATCAAGGAAGGTTGCGATTGCGTGTAATGCAAGGCAAGTCAAGGATGTGTGTTTTGCAGGATCCTTTTGGTGTAGCGTACAACACAAGACATTAATAAAATTAAAAAGAATATTTTTCATAAAATCTCGGGCTGTTACATTCTACCCCCCTTAAAATAAATTTCGCCCTCGAAATTCGTCGGGGTTATAAATGGTTTACTATTCAAAAGTTTTTTTAATAGAAACCCACATCGTAAAAAGGAATATCAACACCAATATTTAAAAACAAATGTATGAAATGTAACGGTTACCCAAATAAACTAATCACTGGGTTTCCACATAGGTGAAAATATGGATATTGAAGAGAAATCTAACCATGATGTTCTGATGGAGAGTGGTAGAGAACATGGCTATGGAAAAGCCAGAAATCACAAATCCATAAATTTGTGACGATCTAAGGTACCATCTGATTAATCAGATATAAGAGCACTAGGACAACATTTTCTGGTTTTCAAGATCGTTTCCCTAAAGTTGAAGAATTTGAATTAGAATAAATACTTACTTTATTTTGGTACAATCTCACTATTGTTTGTGCCTTGAACAATTTCCTCTTCATCTCTTAAATAAATGATGTGGAATTTGTTATTCGTGAAGTGTTAGCAGATCATGTGATAGAATGACGGGTCATTCCATCTGTCTCAAACAAAAGGTTAGTAAAAATTATATACATAAGTCGATCTATAGTGAGATTAATCATATATAGTTCCTAAAATGGACTTATACTTCATATATCGTACTGCTTAATAAAATAAAACTAGTTTCTACTAAACAGGGACTTCCTGTAGGCCAGTGGTAGGTGATAAAGGCCAGTCACACTTCGATTGTGGGTTCGATTCCCACAGCCTTGTCCGACGCGATGGGTTGTCGCCCGTCCTGCAGGTTGTCCTTTTTCTAAAACTACATTACTATAACATCCCATCAATAATATCTAAAATCTTCTATCCTTAAACAATAATAACTTATGTCCAACATAATCCATTCTAATCTTTAGGCTTATCCATAATACTACAGTCCACTCTCATAATATAGTGAAAATGATTACCAGAGATTTAATACCATCGTTGATCCCCATATATCATAAGATATATCTTGTTGGTCACATTCCAAACATTCCAAGGCCTTAATCATCTATTCTCTTGAACACCTTAGTGAAAACATGAATGCAGTTAAAAGTTAACACCTTCCACATACCAAAATCCTCAAAATTATATATACTCAAACCATGATATCACTTAGTCCTTATATCAATCATGAGCTCATGAATACTGTTAAATATTTCATTTTCTCATTTTCCCTTCATTATGCGCATAATATCTCAATCACTTTGAATACCACATTAGACCAATACATAAATATTCCAATACTCCATGATACAACATTATTTTGGAATCCCATTACATAAACACTTAATCATTCCACCACATCGTTGTTATATTCAACATTGCCAATAGTGATCGCATGTGACTTCCCTTTGTCCTTTTCCTTAAGCAGTTGCTCATGTCGATCATCACTAACCCTTGGATTAGGGCATTTATTAGCATAATGCCCCATTTCCTTACACATGAATCATTGAAGTGTTGGTTGTGCGTTCTCTGCAGTGTTTGCTTTATTCACATCATTAGAATCCCTTTTTCCATTACTTCGACACTCAGCTACTCGATGACCTTCTTTTCCACACTTAAAACATTTTCTAGCCCCTTTAAGACTATCTCCACCATTCTTGTTTCCACAATTTGTGCATAAGGAAACATTCATCTTCTTTTCACCATTATTCTGAGATTTCTCCTTGAACTCCATCTTTCGTTTCTTGTCAAAACCATGAGATGGATATGTAACACCAACTTCAATTTCTACCTTGATAGCACAACGCACAATTTCTTCATAGCTACTGAAGTCTCTTATAGCTAATGCCCTTCGAAGACATGGTTTTAAGCCACTGAAAAATCAATCAACTTTACTTTCAGGTTGGATGATAATGCCAGATGCATACCTTGCAAGTCTTGTAAAATTTTCTTCGTATATACCAACAGATTCATCATCCTTCTGCTTCAGCTCAAGAAACTCCTTTTCCATTTTTGTTTGAATAATACGAGAGAAGTACTTACTGAAAAACAAGTTCTTGAACTCGTCCCATTCCATGGACTCAATTTCATCACTTGGCCTCGTATTCTTGATAAGATTCCACCATTGATCAGCTTCACCTTCCGAACGATATACTGCTAAGATGACTATATCATGTTCAGAAGATTGATGAACTGAAAATATCTTTTCAGTGGTACTGATCCATTGTTCAGCAAAAAGTGGATCAGAAGACCCACTGAAAGAAGGTGGACGTTGCCTCATGAAGGACTCAATAGAATATTGTTCCCTTCTCTGCTCATTTGGAAGTCCAGAATTATTCATAGATTGTGTAAGTATAGCAATAAGATTTTACACTCCATCTCCCATAACATTTGTTTGTTCAGGAGGACAATCATTGCATTGTCCATTGCATTGATCAACACGGTTCCTTCGGGTTACAGCCATCGTCTAAAACCAAAAAAGAATAGTGTGAGAGGTAAAAATCATTCTAGGGAAAAAACATAATAAAGGGGAAGTACCTTCAATATCTAACATCTTAGGTTTAATTCTATGATCATTAGCGTAGTTCAAGTACTATAACCTATACGTATACTTAACCTTAGGGACATCCCTAGGCATACCTTAGAAATATCTCTAGGGATCTCACTAACGTTTTCGCATCCTAGTTTCTAAAGGTTGTATAAAATTTTCCTCTGATACCAACTGTAGAGACTCGAAGCTTCACGTACATAGATATTACATTACTTTTGCAGAATAATTAGTATATAACAAAAACACACACACAAGGATCGTAATAGTCTAGTGTCTTTGGAAACTCGGAATATAATCTTCTAATCCTGGTGAAAGATCTTCAAAATCTCCCATAAAGATCTTCTTTTTTTATACCTAAAACCTTTCTTTATATCCTGGGGAAAAGAAAACATAAAAGGGTGAGCTCAAATGCTCAGTAAGGGTATACAAAAGAAAAATCAATCACATCATATTCATAAGAACATAACTTTTGGAAATCTTAACCTGAAAAAGGGAGCATAATTTCATAACATGAGATAACTCATGGCAGTGAAATGTAATCACATTAATCATAACATAAAACATTGAACTCTGTGGCATACACACATAATCATAGATAATCATTTCTTGTTAGTCAAGACTCATTTCCAAGACTATCTTAGTGACCAAAGTCCCTTTCTGAACCTAGTGACCATCGTTCCAGTCCTGTTTCACTGAACCGGTATAACCTACCATTCCAGCCATGTCTATCTCATGAGATATAAAATCTTTACCCAATGCATTGGAGGGAGATATAGGTCCCACCCATCTCAAAATGATACCATTCTTATGTGTGCCACAAAATCTTCAAACATACATCATTGCATAACACATGTAATACAAATGAGAATCTTAAACATCATGACATCATAAATCAATTCATATAAGATAAAGGAATTCATAAAAATAATTCCATCACAACAAGATCAAATCAATGTAATAATAGGGATAAAAACAGAACCCTTTATTATCTTAGATGGAAATTAATTTTGATAAAACACTTGAACTCCATTCTTGAGGAAAATATCCTTTCTTCTTCAAATTTTTTTTTCCGTTCATAACATGTCATACGACTTTAAAATAAAATAAGTTGATTAAAAATAAACTTGAAAAATTGTAAAGGAAGCTTCTTGGAAATAATGTTTTAAAAATCCATTCATGCCGTATAAGTTAAAAAAACATTCTTCTCGTACTTTTGTTGTAAAAATCAAAAAGTACCTCGTACGAAAAATGACAAAAGATTCATTTCATATTCTTTACTAAAAACTCACCGAAGGGTAAAATTGGATTGAAAATATTGTAAGTGGATGGAAACAATATTACATATTGAGGAAACATGGATGTGGAAGATAAAATACACCCCAGTAAATACTAAAGTATAAACAATCTCGGATAAAAATGAGATTGTGATATTTCCCTTACCTTAGGTCCGATTTTCTTAGTAAGTGTCCGAACCTCCGGTATAATGATTTAAATAATGTCATTGACTTATTACAGAATCATATTCATTGTTATGATATCATATATGGTTCACTTATGTCTTTTTATTACCCTTTCTTTTGTAAATTCCATGTTAAAGATTGTTTTGGGTAAAATTGTTACATTTGTCGTCCGTGTTTTGACTTGTAATTATTCATATGATTACATAGATCATGATTAATTAATTCCAAAATATAAAACATGATTTATATATATATATTCAGAATATACATATATATAATAAATCAGTAAATGGAAATAAATACACCATTCATGGAGACGGTTGTCCGTACGTATGCATGAACGTTGTTTTTGTTTCCTTATTGAATTGAATGGAATTAAGTAGATGACATAAATATAAATATACATAAATCCAGTATCGTTATTATGTCATATATTTCATTAGTAATTATTATATATACTTTATAATCATTCATGAATGGTTAATGTGGAGAATGAATCTCATCGCGTCGTGGAGACGGTAGTCCGTCCGTACGCACGAGCGATGATATCGTTGCCATGGTCGTGGAATTGTGTTAAAGTATATGTATACTATTTAAGTATCAATATCACTTTATAATAATCATATATAGTTACTCATTACACGATTATACCCATCCTATTAAGGTGGTGGTGGAAAATCGATTACACCACGGCGTGGAGACGGTATTCCGTACGTACGCACGCGCGGTGATTTCATTTTCCGTAGGATGGATAGATGGTTAAATAGGGTTGTTTCATACTTATAATAACATATCAGTATATGAGTTATACTGATGTTATTACTTCATAATGAAACAACTAAAGAAGAAGAATTTGAAGAAGAAAGAAATTGGAAAGGATCGGTAATGGATATTACCTCTTCTTTGAAGTGCTTCTTTGAGACCTCCTTTTAGGGAACTAAAATTGGTCTTTTAAGAATACCAGGACTTCTAGGATGATACCAGGGAAGTATAGAAGAGATTTTTCCAGGGGTTGGCCGAGTTTGAATGCTCAAATTGGTGTGAGGAGGAGAGGGAGGAGGTGCCCTTTTATAAGGGAGGAGAGGGGCACCTTTTGCAATAACTAAAAATATTATTTTATTATAATGCAAAGTTCGGCTTTAAATAGATCCAAATTAATTTATTTCGAAGCTAAGGTGGGGCTGGGTCGAAATCATATCATCCAATAGAATTTAGACAAGTTTAGTTTCCTATTTTAACCTTATCATTTAGATTTAGCATTAAGTTAAATAATTTTACTTTTACCGTGTCTTCTTGTGTTCTTATACTATAAGGTTAATAAACATACTATATCAAGCTAAAAGAACCCCAAATTGTTTATTATTAATATATATAACCTTATATAAGTCATTTGGACGAACCTTAGATTTTTAGGAATAAAATAACAATTAATAATATAATATTTGTTTTAAAAACTATTTTATGTCAATTTTGACACTATTTAGTAATTGATTTTTGTGAAAATCATAACAGAATGATAATTTTGAAAAAAGTTAATTAAATCAATAATAACATGTCATATTGACCTATAAAATTATTTGAATTAATAAAAAGTCTTAAATTGCATTTATTTTGGTATTTATAACATCAATTATGTCAATATTTCATTAATAAGTTAATTACTACATCATCTTTGTGTCATACATAAGTTAAATTATATGATGTCTAAAAATTAAAAATAAAATACCATTATGTAGGAAATCTTTGTAGCTTTATAATGAATATTTATAGTCAAATTTATCTTATGTATAACCCCATATTAAAAATCTTTTAGTAAATAAACTTTGATTTTAGCTTTTTTAACTCTTCTTTGAATTAAATAATAATAAATGTCCTAATCTAATCCAAGTGGGCCTAAATGATAATATTTTACACTTAAGGTTGTTTTTGGTCGAGATAAACTTGTCCAATAGAATTAGGACATGTGTTAGGGTAATATTAATATCAATCTTACCCTTAATTACCCTATTTACTTTTAACCGTGGTAAATATAAGTAAAAAGTTACTATTCACCAAAAATTATTTTCATCTCATTGAACCACATTTTACTTACTGACATCAACCGTGTCTCTCGGATTTTTTAAATTCCATTCATAGAAGTGGTAAAATTATGTTTTATGAAAAATTCAGTTTTTTAACTACCACTTAGTAGTTTCACTATTCATCAAAAATTGATGTTTTTCAAAACAATGCCAAAATTTCATCCTAAGCTATATTTCATATTCCGAATTAAAAAATTAAGTCTATTTTACCAAATTCATAACATAGAAGTTGCATTAATTAAGTTTATAATTAAATCCCGCTGTTAAAACAAATAGCGTGTTTTTAAGAAACAATATTTATCAAAAGATTGACACTTGTTTATGTCTGGTTTAAATGTGAAATTACATCCAATGACCAACATTGTATTAAATTGTAAAAATATATTCTAAATATACTTTAAAACCACTCAAATTAATAATTTATCACTATTAATTATTTCTATTGAAAAAGTTGTTTTTAACTAAAATTTAGTAATTTTCACTATTCATCAAAATATGAAAGTTATCCGAAAATTACCAAAATTTCACCCTAAGCTAATTTCGATAATCCGAATCCAAAAATGAAGTCCATTTTGAAAAATAAATTTACAAAATTTCAAAAAGTGGTTATTACTATTCATAACGGCTAGTTTTAATAATATTTCAATAGCATATCGTTGTTTAGTGAAACTCAGTATTGCGTACTAAACACGCTATCAAGGAAGGTTGCGATTGCGTGTAATGCAAGGAAAGTCAAGGATGTGTGTTTTTCAAGCTCATTTTGGTGTAGCGTACAACACAAGACATTAATAAAATTAAAAAGAATATTTTTCATAAAATTTCGGGCTGTTACATATATAAATAATTTTTTGTATTTAAAAATTTATTTTCCATTAAATTAATTATTTGAAACGATGATTAATATATCATAAATATAATAGATTTTACTCACCATTGTACTAATTATGTATCCACTATGGGATTTTCCCTAGTAAGAGATGATGTGATGGTTGACACTATATTATAGAAGTAATGTAAAAATAAATTATTAACCTTATTAATTTAAGATAACATGTTATTAATTTCCTACAATTTTTTTTCATTTTAGGGGATTTATAATTTTATATTAAATTCAAGTTCATATTGGGAGGGACCATTTTTTGTAATCCTTATTCTAGCTATGTAATTTTATTTTATTATTTAATTATTTTACATTATTGTATCGTTATATTTTTTTTAATTATATTATATTTAATTTACTGGGAAACGTTTTTCAATGTGTTTTTTTATCTATAAACATATCCTCCATCCTATTTATAGAGTATTTAAATTGTGTTAGGATGTGATAATGAATCTGAGATGTCATAATTTAATTCAACCTATGTAGTATATATTTTTTATTCCCATTATTTGTTTTATCATGATCATTTTGGAGTTTGAGATGTTAGTTATTGGTCATATCCTTTATTAATGAAAAAACATTATTATATATTCTTTATTAAATTTTTATCAATCTTATTCATAATTAATTGAAATATGATATATTTATATTAAAGTAGTATTTAATAGTATATATGAGATTTCAGGAGTTTGAAAACAAATACATGCTTGGAAGGTATGTTAATATTTGTTATCCATGAATAATGTAGAAAATTTTTATGTTATTATTCAGGGTTATAAAAACATAGAATTTTGGTAAATTGATTTTTTATTGAAGTATTTGTATATAATTATATAATTAAATTATCGTAGATCATATACTAATAATACAAAAATGTGTCCACTAACATATACCCTTAGAATAATCATTAACCATCTAAAAATGTTGTTGTTTTTTGTTTTGTTTTATTTTAATTCTCTTCCACATTAATATCTATAAATTTCTAATTCATATACCATAAAAACATATTATAACGTTTTAATTCAATTTATTTTATCTATATAATTAAATTTACGAAAAATTTCATAATTGAAAAAATTAAGAATGAAATCTAGTAATGGTAACTCCTCAGGGGACTTCATATGGGTTTCCACTGTTATTTATCATTTATAAAAAACATAATATTTCCAAGTACTTCATTACATTTTCATTATATAATTATCATAAGTAACATTGATATTAATATGTTAGTTGGCGAACTTTTTTATTTTAATTATTTGAGACATTTATTTTTCAATTTCACTTCCATTCAATCTAATTTCATTTTTTCATTTCTTCCTCTATTTCGATTGATTATTCATAGTGATGTATTTATTAATTAAATTTATCACAATACATTTAATATATTTTATATAGTACAATATAGAAATTAAACGGTCCTTGAAACATAAAAAAATATTCTAATTGATATTCTATCATCACGATAGTTACCAAGACAAATAAATTTTATTTGAATCATGACTATAACAACCCCAAGTGTACACTGGTTGGTAGAAGGAAGGAAACATTCACAATAATTATAATGATTCATGACATATTATCAGGACCCTATTCCCCATTATGTATTATTATCCTAAGTGTATGGAGTTGGTCATTGACTTGGATATTTACATAGATAAAAAATGAACATCAAGGATTATATTGGGAACATTTGAGGATGATCTCTTTCACCAAACACTAACAAAAAATAGACCAAAACCCTATGAATTATTTGACATACTCTAAAAAGTATTGAATGAAGTGTATATGAATGACTATATCTTTAATATCAATAGTGTGTTCTTGAATACAACGAAAAAATGTTTTGCATAGCACCATTGATTTATGGAAACACATAATCCATAATGGCGTGTTCTTCATATAGTATATTTTCTCCATGTAGTGAAATATTTATATTTATAATTATGTATAGGTTGATAACTGCATAATTTCCAAACCCAACCATTTTATAAAAGAGGCATGCAAAAATGTACATTTTAGTTTACTATTTGAATGTATGTAGTTTTTTGTGTCAAATTTATTTTGATGAGTCAGAGTGCCTTAATTTATGCACTAAGCCACAATGATAAGGAAGTAGTGGTATCCAAAAAATAAAATAACAGAGGTTTAAAAGAGAAATGTTTTGGTAGGGTTGAGGTAATCATAGGTAATGATCTTTTTTATTCATATTGAATTACAATGCTTGATCCCAAACAATGGTGAAAAAATTTGACACTCCCGAATGCGTCATTTAATTCACCCTATATATTTTGTAAGATTATATAATTGTTTCAAAAAATAAATTTTCTATTAATTAATTGTGTTTTGATAGTGTGTGGTCAATCCCAAGAGCATTGAACTGGATACAAGAATAATAATTCTTCAAACTCGATGTGTATTATTTCTTACAAATTGGTTGATTTTTAAATTAACTCATGCTATGTTTTTTTAGATTTATATCATAGATTTAAATTGTTATAATGATAAATTTCATGGTTAGTATAAAAGGAAATTATAATCATAACATGGTATTTTCAAATGTTTAGGCTGTGATGTAATCAAAGGATAGTTTTTGACTATGGTCAAATAAAATATAACCTTTAATATTGTAACTATTCACCAATCTAGAGATACGCAACAACCTTGGTTCATTAACACTAGCTTATAAGAAATAATGTATCATAGGATATTGGTCGAAACCTATTCGACTCCAATATGGTTAGGTTTTTTATGAACAATTCACATAGTTTGGTTTCATAAAAATAGTTATTTAAAAAATTATTGGTTAACCTAATTACCATCCATAGGGTCACCAAGATGAAAAATTAACGATTTATAATGATTAAAATCCCCTAATCCCATCCACTACTGTTACTAGTTTATAAAATTATTTAGAATCAATCATTATTTTTTATTTAATTTAAAACATGTTCATTTTACCAATAAAAATTTAAATCAAGTAGTTAAGGTTCACTAATTGAAGAAAATTAAGTTTATAAATTAATTTAATCACATTTTCAAACCAACGGATACGTGAAACAAGGAATATGAAAGATAAGAAAAATATTTTTTCTTCAAATAGTAATTTAAATGGAGAATAAAAAAATATGTATTGGATTTGATAAAAGGGATGGATAAATCCTAAAAATTGATCCACAATGATTCAATATATATCATGTAGTTAACATAATTTCTTCCATTTGAGTTGTGATAGATGGATAAACATAAGTAAAAGAATGAATAGGAGAGAAAACAAAAATCTAAATAGTTATTTATATTATTTAACTTCTATGTGCTTCTGAGATGTAAAGATTTTGGGTTTTACATGACATGTAAACAAGTCATGTCATGTCATTCCAATAAAATATTTCCTTCACGAATATTTTATCCAGCATGAATCTCATGGGAATCCAATCCTAGAACATTGTGATTTCGGATGTTTGACTCTTCTCATGATGTGTAATTGGTCTTCAATACATGATTCCTACTTACACTATATTTTAAATATATTAATTCAAATTAGAACAATACATGATCTATATTTTATATTCAAATCATCTTATCATTTCATGTCCTGTAATTCCATCATTACATGCTTCATGGCTTGTGAAATGCAGAGAATGATGCATACACATGAAGTTATTGTAATTCAAAGAATTTAATGATATCTTTTTTCTAGTTTTCTCACCTTTTTTGTTTGCATCATGGAAACCTATATCCGGAAATAATCAATACATACCATATAAATTATCAAGTACATCTGGAATATTTCTTAGTAAAACGTTTGAAAATTTTCTATTTTATTTTTTCTAATAAAAGATTTATCCTAAACATGACCAATGTATTTTATATTTGGATTGAAGAGAGTGGGAGATCCAGCTTCAAAATTTATAGTATATAGAATTTTGAAAATTTAGGAGAGAACAAATTTATTTTTATAAATGTGGTGTAAATGAATATTATATAACAATGAGAAAGTAGCGTAGATCATTAAGTTAGAATAATAATAGAGATATAGGTCAAATGTTTCATGAAATGATTTTGGAATAATAATGAATTCAATTGATATTACTCAAAATAAATCTAATTCATTCATATTAAATTATTTATTTCATAGAGGTAAGGTCAATATCCTTTTCATAGCATGTTTCTATAATGATAATAATCATTCATTCATTGAGTGGGATAATGACCACCGTGAATCAGTGAAATAATCATATTTAAGGAATCATACTTCATAAATAATCTACAGGGTTTGTATTTTTTTCTTTATTATATAAATTTATATGGATACAAATTATAAGAGTGATTTTAAATCTGTGATACTTTCCCTAAATAAGAAAATAGGTAACATATGATGAAAATATTTAATTACATTAGAGTTATACAAACACTGGTTCGTTGTCACTCATTGTTGGACACATCCAATTCCTATTATTTAATACATTTTTTATGTATAAATATTTTATAAGTGATATGATTTAGGATCAAGATAAAATTTGATGTAATGACACATTGTATCTTATTCCAATATCCCAAGTGAAAATCATTATCAAATACAACTGTTTCTTCCAAAATATTCTCAAAAATAAGTTAATAATTTTGTAAAATAATGGTATAATCATGTTTAATGGCAATATTAAGGATTATGGAGTCAAATTTGATGAAACATAGTCACATATTCTATTGTTTGAAGAAAAAAAACATTTATTGCTATTTCATATAACAAGAAATACAATATATTTCAAAATGATGAGAAGAATAATTTTTTCAATGGATATTGTGACCATTTATATATTAATAAGAAAAATTGTATTCCCTTGATTATTAAGGTATAATTGTATATTGATTAGAATAAGATATTTGAGCCTCATAATACAAGATAGAATGTTACATGAGAAAATTGTATTTCCAAAAATAAAATAATGAAAAACACACAAAGACACACAGTCATATATATATATAAGGTAAAAATCATATGTACCCAAATTTTAATTTTCATGTGGATTGGATAATTTATACAGTCGATAGGTCATATTTTTATGAATAATTATCCAAAAAAAGAATATTAATTTTAAATTTATATTGTTTGAAAAATTAATTTATTTCTATATTACATGTTATAGAGAATCATAAATATACATTTTTTATGGATAATAATTGAAATAATTTTTGATGAAATTTTTCATAGTGGAATCTAAAAGGAATTTGATACCTAGGATTTCTTGAAGGAATTTTATACAGGAAGAGGTATTTCATAGTTTAATTGAAAATGTCTTTAGAATGTAGAATGGAATCTCTATTTATTGAAAGAATTAATAACCATTTATATATTTTAAAAATAATATAGTATTAAAGATGCACAAATGTTCCATTAGAACCATATATAATATCTAATAATATAATAATATGATATATCTATGGAACCTAACAATATGAGTTACCATATTGAATTGTTGATTAATTGAATATTTTTGTTTATATTGATACTAATTTTGTTGGTGATTTCAATGAATTGAAAATATTTATTAACCTTACCAACCACAGAGCCCTTGGATGGTGGAAGACTAAGCTGAAAAAACCCCAATAACACCTAAATTCGGTACAATCTAGAATGAAATTCCATCGATGCACCACATCAGCTGTGTCGGTCTAATGATGTCTTGAGGTCTTCTACCACACCACTGGTTCATAGAATTGCGTGAAAAAATCTATAAAATATTGAGGACCCATAAACTATTAAATTTCGGGGGATACCAATTAAAAGATAGAGGAATTTCATCTATACAATGGAGATTAATTTTTATATTCCTATACATAATACGAGGGACATATGCCCTAGTGAAATAGGGGAGTACTGTGCCCATGGATAGTGGAACAACACCTTGGTGAGACTTGGGAGTAGTAACATGACATGACCCGTACCTCGGAGCCCGTATCATGACTACCCCAGGACCACCTTCCATAGGCCCGGGACTGGCGACTAGCACCAAAGGCATATTTCCCTAAAACTGGGAAGGCATTTCCTTTATAAAACGTGAACACACAACCAGAGTACAAGCGGAAGAACACACTAAGAAAAACTATATACAGAAGAAGTGCTAGAATGTAAAAGGGGGCAGAATATAAGCCCAACTGTAAAGTAAAAATACAACTGAAAGCAAGTACAACTAGAAAGGGACAAACCACTTGAATGTGAAAGAAGCTCCTGGATCGTCCATCACGTATCCTACCTGAAGGGTAGGTACAGATAGCCTCTTCAGTGCTCCACATCCGTCCGAACCCTCCGGGTACCGACTCGTTGTGAGGTCCACCTCCGGGTACCGTCTAGTCCTCGTATTCTCCACCTCAGTCAGCGTTGTCCGTTGTCTGCATCCAACACAATGAGGTACAGACATATCATGTCCAAGGGTGAGTATAACGATACTGAGTAGGGCCCCTAATACCCTCAAGGTCTCACAAAATACAACAAGGATAAAATATAATGTATGATTTCAATGGATAACCATTACATAGGTATATTACCATACATATACCTATGTTATTGAGTAACCCATCTCAATCACGAGAAAAACCCAATGGTCATTTACTCAGCTCAAACCAGGATTTTCATTAACAAAACCACGGATGCTGGAGAACTCCTCCTCTGTCGAGTACATTGGCCCTGTCGCGACTCACATGCGCTTCTCACTATCACTAGACTGATGAGGTACTCCTCCTGTCAAGTACCGTGGGACAGCTACGTCACATAGAGATGCTTCCCACTTGAGGTCTGCCGCCTCACACAGTTGTGCTCCCACTGATAGCCTACATAGGTACTCATCATGTCGAGTCTCGTGGGTCTGCTGCCTCACACATTACCGCTCATCTCCCATGGGTCTACCGCCTAACATAGTAGCACTCCCCACTAGGCTAGTCGAGTCACTCCGAATCTAATCGGTCAAGCAGTCATTAGGTCTCAGTTAGCTACAAGGTCTCCATACTCTTCTCGCTCATCTCCGGGGGGGGGGGGGGGTCCAATCCATGAGATACAAGACGATACTCCAACTGTCACGAAGTCTCGTGAAAATTAATCTCAAAGGTCTTACATGTCATAAGGGTATCAAAGCAATAGACGACGCGTCAATCGGACACCCGGTCAGTTAGTTATTATCATTTTAGTTCCAGGGGCCCGGTTGGATTCGTGTACAAACCAACCTGACTGGGATTCAACTATACCCCAAAATATAGTGGGGTATATTCAAAGGGACTGCTATGATCCAGGAAAATCGGCGCTGCTTCGTCAAACGGATGTTCGGTGCCAAAGATATGGCCCAAAAAGTAAAGGAAACGGTATGGACCCGTGTCCGATCCGACCTAGTCGGACCTACTCTGCCCAACAGAGTCTGGATCATCCTGGTCTAGGTTGACTCAGACTAACTTTCTGGGTATGAACCAACCTTTTAGGTGGTTCAGTCATCTTAGTTCAGCCAAGCAGACTGCGTGGACAATTCTGGCCGAAAGTCCCCACCTGGGTGACTCGGCCCGAAGGCCAGTGGTAGGTTAGGCCGTCGTAGTGAGGGGCATGGCTTAGGCAGCTTGGCCCGAGAGGCCAACGGCAGGACGCCCAAGGCACGGGTAGCTCGTGGGTGCACCGGGAAGGGCACGGGGGCGCCGAGATGGGAGATAGGGTGCGCGGGTACGGCGCGGGGTCGCTCCAGGCAGGATGGCCTAGGAATTGGGAGACGGGCAGGGCATCGGGCGGGGGGGGGGGGGGGGGGTGGGGTGGGGTGGGGGTGGTGCCAGGTTAGATGCTCGTGCACCGGGAAGGTGGCTGGGGCTCTGGGGGGCGCACCAGGTAGGCAGCCTAGGCGCCGGGTAGGGTGCCGTGCAGGAGACCTGGGCGTCAGGCAGGCATGGAGCGTGTCGGGAGCGCACAAGGAGCACGGGTAGGGTGTCGGGCAGGCCGACCGAGCAGGCCATGGTTTCAGCTATGGCGTGCTCCGGGCAGTACGAGGGTAGGTGGGTCAGGTTCCATGCGGCTGGTGGAGCGGTTCGCGAAGGCCACGGGTAGTGTGCCCTTTATTCACCGTCTTTATCATTTTCGTCTCATTGCCATGTCGTCGTTACTTCACCATCGACTCAAGGTTTTGAGACCAAAAAGGTTGCGGAGGGGTCAGGCCGTGTTCATTCGGCATGAAACCTCCACGTTAGAACGATATAAAGTGGCTCATGAAGTTGATTCAATATGAGAGGATAAAGAATTAAATAACATAGAACACACCCCTTCCTTTTTAATTGGCAGGCGTTCGTTCGTCACGGGAAAAGATGATGTTATCGTCGTTCTCCATACACTTCCACTTCTAATCTCAAGCATGGGTCCATTTATGATTAAAAATAAGGATGAAGGGTCGTCGAAGCGATCCCACATCTGAAGGGGGGGATCTGAGGAAGAAGCTGAGGAAGAAGAGTCGTCGTTGGCGTCTTTGCATTCTTCATTAGAAGATTATATTCTCCAAAGCATTCCACTAAAGAGCGAATAAACGTTCCAAAATAATAGATTTTAATATATTATGCTTGTTGGCATGAATTAATTATGTGGGCCCCACTTAATTAAGTTCGTGTCCTTGGAAAAAATATTCGAAATTCAAAAAGAGAGGAGAGGCTCCAACAAATTAATTGCACGAGAGTTTGGCATATTACGTTTTGGAATTTTTGAGAGGGTTATAGGCCCATGTGGTCCCAACCTATTTAAACATGAAGAGGGTCAAGGGGGTTTCTATAAATTAAATGGTGGTTTGCAGGCAGGTTTATCCTCCTCCATTAAGAGGGGATTTAGAGACCAAGAGGCACTCCCTCATTAATGAGGGAGAGTTGAGAGATTTCCTCCTCCCAATTAAATGGAGAGTAAACCCCGCGTGGACCCCATGTCATGACCTCTCACGGGAGGTTATGCCGCTCAGGTGGTCCCCACCCAAATTATCCTCCCATTGGTGGTTAGGGTGTGCCGCTCCCACCACAAACTCCCATGTGGATATTTTAACCAACATTACCACATGGAATGGGTTGAACAAAAATAAAATAAGTTGTCGCTTATTTTATTTTACTAATCCACGTGAAACCCAAAAACCAACACTCATACCCATCCAACCACCCTCGAGGTGAAAGTCTTCTTAAGAAAAAACCGGCCCTCCGATTTCAACGGTTCCATCAGATTTAAATTATGAGCACCCGTTCAAAAGTTATAAAAACCCGCTTGTACATTTACTGAATGTACCCGATCAAAAATTCAGAAATTTATTCCGGGCACCCCGGGCCCAAGAATTAAGCACCGTTAGAAACTGCAGACTCATAAAATTACCATGTATTTAAAACAAATTTCCCTGGGATTTTCTGGTCATTACATTCTCCCCACCTCAAGACTTTACATCCTCATAAGCTACAACTCAATCTAAGGGTACAAAAGGGGGTACTGAGAATGCATCTGAGCCTCCCGCTTACATGTGCTCTCCTGGAGGTTCCAATGCTGCCAACGAACTTGCACTAGAGGAATCGACCATCCACGCTAGACATGCTCCTGTCGATCCCCAATATCTACTAGAACCTTCAAGAATGTTTCCCGTCGTCGATGCCCAGCTCCCCATGGTCGATGATGTGGGAAAGGTCGTGCACCTATCTCCTCAGCTAGGATAAGTGGAAGACATAGTGCACCCGGTGAAACTGATGTGGAAGAGCTAGGCGGTAAGGTACCTCACCTACTCCACTGAGAACCAGGAAAGGTCTGATGAATCTCTAAGATAGCTTGCTACCTCGTCAAAATCTCCGTAGACCTCGTCGATGCGATACCTGTAAGATGAATTGGTCTCCATCCTCGAACTCCAGAGGTCTCCATCTTTTTTTAGAATATGACTTATGCCTGCTCTATAGAGTCTTCATTTTCTCCTGGATAATCTGCAAGTTCTCTGTGGTAGCTCTAACAATCTATGGTCCCAGAAGTGCTGACTCCCTTGTGATTGTACAATGCAGTGGCGATCTGCAAGGTCGTCCATACAAGGCCTAAAAAGGGTCCATACCTATGGGAGAGTGATAGCTGTTGTTGTAGACAAACTCCCCCAAAGGAAAGTCGTCCTCCTAGATGCGACCTAAGTTGAGGACACAAACACGAAGCATGTCCTCGAGTGTATGGATGGTCCTCTCGGTCTGACCATAAGTCTGAGGATGGAAGGCGGTGCTCAAGCAAAGCTGTGTCCCAAAATCTTCCTGCAACCCCTTCCTTAGTTGGGAAGTAAAGCACACATCATGTTCAGAGACAATAGAAGAAGGTACTCCCTGAAAATACACTATCTCTTGCACCTATATGTATCTCATGCTCTCAACTGAGCCCTGCTCTACGATCAGTAGGAAGTAGGCCGAATTGATTAGTTGTTCAATGATAACCTATATCAAGTCGTGACCCCTGGATGTACATGGGAGAACCTTCACGAAGTCCATGGATACCCTATCCCACTTCCACTCCGGGACCTCTAAGGGATGAACCAAGACTGCTGGTACCTGGTGTTCTGCCTTCACTTGCTGACAAGTGAGTCACTGTGATACAAACATAGATACCACCTTCTTCATACCTGGCCACTAATGTTTTCATTGAAGGTCCTGGTACATATTTTCCACTTCTAGATGTACCACTAGAGGGGAAGTGCGGAACTCCTTCAATACATCCTCTTGAAGAGCAACTGGTACCATGGCACGTCCTCTGAACAGGATGGCGTGCTTCCCACCTTCAGAAAATCTATCAGGTTCTGGCCCTGTGGATATCTGAGCATGTTGCATCTCGTAGTCAGCATCCCTAAGCTGCACCTCCCTGAATCACTGAAGAAGTGGGGGAGTGACTGTAAGAGATTGTAGATAGGCTGCTCCATCCCTATCCACAATGAATATCTACAACACGGCCAGCGGCTCAGTCGCTCCTAGCAGCTGAATGACTGATCTACTGCTGAGCGCATCTGCTACTACATTTCCCTTCCCATGATTATAGAATATCTTGAAGTCATAGTTATGGAGGAACTCATGCCACTACCGCTGTCTCATGTTCAGGTCCTTCTGAGAGAAGATATATATGAAACTCTTGTGATCAGAGTACACGGTAAAATGTTCTCCCATAAGATAATGCCACAACATATTCAACGCAAAGACCAATGCTGCTAGCTCCTGGTCATGGGTAGCGATATTCTGATCATGTTGTCTCAGTTGGTGAGAACCATATGTGATCACTAATCACTCCTGCATCCAGAAACACCCGAGTTTGGTCTCTGATGCGTCGCAGTAGACTACGTACCCTATGCCTTCCTGTGGAAGACTCAAGATTTGGGCACTAGTTAGCCTCTACCTATGCTACTAAAAGATCTGATGGCACCTCTCCCACCACACAAAGGGTTTCCTCTTCTTCTTCAATGATGATAGTGGCACTTCAACTCTGGAGAATTCTGGAACGAATCCCCGGTAGTAGTCAGCCAAGCCGAGGAAACTCTGTACCTCCATCACACTCCAGGGTGGCTCCCAAGAAAGTACTGCCTCAACCTTTGTTGAATCCATTGCAACACCCCCCTCCGAGATGACATGTCCCAATAAGTAAACCAATCCAATCCAAAACTAACACTTCGAGAGCTTAACATAAAGCGGGTGATCTAGGAGTGTGTCTAGTACCACTTGAAAATGGTAGGAATGCTCCTCCTCAGTAGTCTAGTAGATCTGTATGTCGTTGATGAAGACTACGAAAAAGCGATCATGTTATGGATGGAAGATCCTATTCATGAGACTCATGAACTCTGCTGGAGCGTTAGTTATGCTGATGGGAATAACCAAGAACTTTTAGTGGCTGTACCAACACATGAAGGTCATTTTCTTTCACATCCTCATCTCGAACTCTGAGCCGGTGATAACCTGATCTGAGGTCTCTCTTCCAAAACCATCATGATCTTTTGAGATGATCAAAAAGATTATAAATCCCTAAGAGTGGATACTTGTTCTTCACATTCACCTGGTTCATGCGACGGTAGTCGATATAGAGCCTCAAAACCCTTTCTGCCTTCTTAGCGAACATAATCGAGGCTGCCCGGGGAGAAACACTAGGCCAGATGAATCGTTTCCCTATAATTCCTCTAGCTGTACCTGCAGCTCACAAAGCTCAGCAAGAGCCATACAATATGCTGGAATAGATATCTGTGTCGTCATGGGGTATAAATCAATGTAGTAGTCCACCTCTCTGCGGGGAGGTAGTCCTGGAACATCGTCAGGGAAAACATCTGAGTACTGGTCCACAACTACAGGATATGTCAGACATTCCACATATACTGCCCCAAGGGTAAGGCAAGCTAACTAGTGAGTGATCAGTTGTACCCTCCTCTGAGTAAGTCCGTATGGTGCTGAAATGGTTCCCTTTTCACCAGTGAAGGTGAACCTAGTCCCATCCGTGCGAACGCGCTGCACTTTTCTCCCAATACAGTCGATCTGAGCATAGACTGTAGATAACCAGTCCATACCCAATATGACGTCGTAAGGCCTCGACACTGAAACTAGGAGATCCCAGCCTATAATATCACCTCCTAGAGTAAGCTCTCACTACCAGCACCAGTGTGTGATCGTTGAATCATCTCCTAGTAAGATTATATAGCCATACGGATCGTACTAACGGCTCCTTTAGAATCTCTGAGATCCGAACATGGGAAGTGGTTATGAAAGAGTTACGAGAACCTGTGTCTATAAGAACTACAAATAAGGTGGATTAGACATAGATTGTACCTAAAATCATCTCCGGAGCGCCATGATCATAGGACTCAGCTGCCTGATGTTGTGCTATGCCCTTTCACCCACTCCATGTGGTTGGTTTGGACCTCCTGGTGGTGGTGGTGGAAACAACTCGTAACGTCGTCCACAACTAGCTACATGGCCAGCTCCTCTTCCTTGCCCACCTTCGCCCTGCAGACCGCCTTGATCGAACCTCTGCCTCTTCCTGGGAGGTCCCTCAACTGACTGCTGATCATCTGTGCGGCAGCTCAGAGAGTCACAAGCCATGTGACCCTGGACGCTGCATGAGTAACACTGCCTGACAGGTCTGGCTATGTCACTACTCTAAGGGCCCCGCACTACCAATCCCGAGTCGTTCGATTGGCCACCTATAAGTCTGCTCCTCTTGGACTTCTGCATCATCTGTCTACTGCCAGCTGCAGAAGACTCCGATGCATGTCGGCTAGTGGTGGGTCTCGCTACTAGTGACTACTCAACAAGGAAACTCTTCACTAAGAGGGCTTTCTCCCACACCCCCATCTGTGTCAGGATGATGTGAGAGATAACTGAATATATGATCTCTTGCCTGAATCCCTGCTCAAATGTCTGGGACCTGAATAATGGGTCCCATACCATATCAATGGAGTAGCTCGAGAGGTTGGTGTACCTTGCTGGGTACTACGCCACTGTCACGATACCCTACTGTAGATGTAGTAGCACTTGTATCTGCACCGCTCAAAGGGTGGCTGGTACAAACTACTCCAGGAATAGGCTCTTGAAGTCTGCCCATAGAAGTCACACCTCATCATGCATCTGGAGTATCAGGATCCACCATATGCATGCTGCATCTTGAAGGAGGCTGGCAGCAAGGATCACCATAAAGTCTGCTGGTGTCCCTACTAGCCTAAAAACTCTCCCCACAAACTCCTGCCAATCCTCAGCCGCCTATGGGTCCGTCTGTTACATACCAAGTAATGAATAATAGATATTTTTATCTATGTCTTTTAATGATTAAGATAGTGTTATAGAGGCATAAAATGAAAATAAATACAATCTTATTCATGGAATACACTAATATTCTTAAAAGATTTTTTTACTGCCTTTTGATGGAAAACCATTTTGAATCTATATTTTGACAATTTTATAAAGTTTTTTTGTCAAAATAAACTTATCCTTGATGATTGGGACATCAAAATTTACCTTGTGTGAATTTTTGGTATTTTTCTAACAATGTTCATTTTTTAATGAATAGTGAAAAATACTGCATTTTACATCAAAACTGCTTTTTAATCTAATTTATTTATATTATTAGATTATGTTTTGAATTGGTTTTGAAGTGGAATTAGAATATATTTTTACCATTTTATCCAATGGTGGTCATTGGAATCAATTTCACTTTGAAATTAGACTTAAACTGCTGTCAATCTTTTGATACTTATTGTTTTGTAAAAACACGCTATTTGCTCTGGCAGCGGGAATTAATTATTAAATTAATTAATGTGACTTATATGATTTGAATTTTGTAATATAGACTTCATTTTTTAATTCAGAATATCAAATATATCTTAGGGTGAATTTTTGGTAATTTTCTGAAAAACTTCAATTTTTGATGAATAGTGAAACCACTAAGTGGTAATCAAGCAAACTGATTTTTCAGTTAAATGAAAGTTTACCACTAATGTGTATTGAATTTTGAAAATCCGACATACATGGTTGTCATTAAGAAGTAAAATTTGGTTCAATGAGATTAAAATAATTTTTTGGTGAATAGTAACTTACAAAGTTCTTAATCGCGATTAGTTGTAATTAGGGTAGTTTAAGGTATAAATAATGCTTTAATAATAGGAAATGACCTAGAAACATGTTCCAACCTTATTGGTTGTGTCATGGCCGACCAAGAAAAGCCATGGGTCAACTTGGGGACCCCATGGAGACACTTTTGTTTGGAAATGACATAAATAACTTTTTATTAAATGTTAAAGTAAAAATGACACAAACAAGAGATGTTTTACAAAAACACTTTTTAAATGGGGTTATAAAGATCAGATTTTTGATTATAAATAGTCATTGGAAAGATACAAAGATTTCCTACATCATAGTATTTTTTTATGATTTTTAGACAGTAAATAAATTAAATTATTTATGACATAATAATGATGCAGCAATGACATCATTATTTGACGATTTAAATAAAATGGAAAGATAATGTAAAATATATGAACTACACATGGCCAAAACCAATTGGATGAGTGGATTTCGAACCCTTATCACCTTATCCACGAATTATATCAATGTGGGACATTTTAAAACCGAAAAACACTTTCAAATAAAGTAATATTTCTTTACTTTCCAAAAGTGCCCCTCCTCTCCTCTTATAAAAGGCCCCCACCTCTACCTCATTTCACACACTCCTCAAGCCTTTGGCTCGGACAAACCCTGCCCATTTAATCTTTACACATCCCTCTACTAATGCTAGAGGATTCCCTTGGGGCAGAATCCTTTCAAAGGAAGCCTTTAGGCTCAAATCAAAAGGAGTTACACTTTTTAAGGTAATTCATTCTCTAATGTTCATTTGTTTTATTTTGCTTCTCCAACCCCATAAAATCTTTTTATTTACTTATTTTGTAAGAACACCAGTATCTTCAATATACAAGGATGTTGTTATAATATTTATTTGAGCTACAATCTCACACAACTACATCAAATGGTTAAAGAACATACGGTTTCTGTGGATGGCGAAATTCTGCCTCCCGAAACGATGATTGTTCAAAACTCATTTAACACCTTCAAAGGTGGCCATTATGATGTCACTATTTTTATATATGATATATAATATGTTTATGTTTTCCTTAAGCTTCTGTTTTTTTCATTTTGGGCATACCTTTATGGTTTCCATTATGGGTAAACACGATATCTTCATTTTAGGAAGTGCGGACTACCGCCCCCTCAAAGTGATTTGATTCGTTAAATACCATATGTGGGACATATAAAGGATGGAACTATGATATTATATATGATATTATACTGGAATTATAATATAACTTTATTAAATTATGATTCCATTCTATAAAATACGAAATAGAAATGAAAGTAGCGTTCATGCGTACGTACGGCTTACCGTCTCCATGAACGGTGCATTTCATTTCTTACCTCTACAGGATTATGTAATATTATAAATGCATGTATGTAATGGATATATATGACATATATGATATCTACATCATGAATACAATTCTGGATATAATGAACCTTTGACCAAATTAACAACATGTAAGTGTAATAAGTCTATTTTTTAAGAACCAAATACCGACAAAATGAACATTATTAACTTAACTGATTACATGATGTTCATAACATGGTATAAAAGGAATAATGAACTTGAAAAAGATTCATTATCAAGTAGAGATTAACTCAAGTTTATTATTCAGGAGATTAAAGAACGGTCGGGTCAAGTCGGATACGAGGTATGGGACTTCGTCTCAATCTCCTTTCGTTGAGGCATATTTTATTTTATACACAACTTTCTTTTATACGGTGTATAAACCACTTTGACTTTTATGTTTATTCAAAAAGAATCTTTTTTATACGAAGCATTTACTAAACGACAAAAGGGAATGTTTTTGTCGTACGTATGCGGCGACAACGACTTCTCCACCGTCGTGACCGTTATTTGAGTTTCGGCTTCCTCTACAAGCCATACCTTCTTTTTAAAAGAAAAATAAATACCATGTTTTACTTTTCTTTTATTTTGGTATTGAAAATGGTTTTCATAATGTTTTTATATCAATGTGTTGTATTAATATCTCGTGATTGAAATGTGGAAATTTTAGGTTTCCTTTATGGATGTTTTATGTGATATGATTATGTTATGGTTCTTGGGAATTATTATGAAGACGGGTGGTTCCGTGATAAACTAAGGGCGGGTGAGCCCGATATAGCTCTCCAATGCATTGGGTAACGCGAAGGAGTGAAACTTTAAGGTTTCTCCGAAGAGATTTTAGGGAATATACTGTGATGGGTATTCCAAACGTAACCAAGAGGGTTACTCCCGACGTAAGAATGTTATGAATGCCTCAAGTTACCTTTATGTCTTATGATTTCTATGATTTATTCATGATTTTATGAGGTATGTTAAAGTGGCTATGTTTTATGGGTAAAGTATGATTTCATTCTTATTTATATATGAACTCATGTTTCCTTTCCATGTTTTTATAACCCATACTGAGTTTTTATTCTCATCCCATGTTTTTGAAATGTTTTTCACAGGTCAAGGGAAAGTTACATGATATGATGATAGTGTCAAGGAAGTTTCAAGAATGAATCCATGTTTTATTTTAAATATGTTTCCTTTGATGGGAATGATGAATACTATCTTTATGTAACCACTTTGTTTATATGTGGAATGTAATGCAAGTTTTATGATCTAATTCTCTAAAACTCTAAACCTGAAAAGATCCTCAATGTGTAATCTTGTAATAACTCAAGATTAAGTAAGGTTTAAGGCTGGGGCCTTATAGTTGGTATCAAAGGTCGGTTTAGATAACATTAGGAGTTATAATTCTATTAAATGATTATCCAAAAATATTTTTTTTCCGAAATGATATAGCATTTAAAGATTACCATGTTTCTTCATCTAAGACATGTTTGTTCAGAATGGTTTTCCGCAGAGGAAACAGGGAAGCAGTGCCAGGAAGGCATACAGAAGGAAATAACCTTCCGAATCAGCATCCAGAAATGGTCGGAATTGGAACTGAATAGTTTGTTGCAGTAATGGCGCAGTTGACTCAAATGATAAATGGCGGTGGTATCCATGCACGAGATCAGCCAGATCAACCGCAGAGGAACATGTCAATGGTGGAACATTTCATGAGGCAACATCCACCATCATTCAGAGGATCATCTGACCCTGTGCTAGCTGAAGGGTGGATTAAAGCACTGGAGAAGATTTTTGATGTCATGGGGTGTTCAGACAATCAAAATGTTAGTCTTGTTATTTACCGTTTGGAGGTGAAGCAGATCAGTGGTGGTAAATGGTTAAAAATATCAGGGACGCCGATGAGATTGATGCTCTTGACTGGGATGAATTCAAAGGTATGTTTCTTGAGAAGTATTTTCCTAAGGCTGTTCGACTTAGGATGGAAAAGAAATTCTTGGAATTTAGGCAAGAGGAAGACTCAGTGGATGCCTATGAAGAAAGTTTCACTCGATTGGCAAGGTATGCTCAAAATTTTATCCGGGACATTGATAGTAAAATCAATCATTTATCCTCAAGATTAAAGCCAAAGTATAGAAGGGAATTAGCTTCTCGTGAGTTTAAAAGTTATGAAAAGCTTGTTCGATGTGCTGAGAAGGTGGAAATGGAGTTTGCCGATGACCAAGTTTTCTATAACAACCAGCAGAAGAAGAGACCGAGGTGGCAGGAGAAAGGTAAGAATTCTTCAAAAAAGTCTGATGGTAAGATAACTAAGTTTCCAATTTGTGATAAATGGTGCAAAAGGCATGCTGGGGAATGTCTTCTGAATTCTGGGAAGTGCTACCGATGTGGTAAGATGGGACATAAGGCTCGTGATTGCACTGAAAAGGATCAAGTTGAAGGTAAGAACAAATTTTATTTACAGTTAGTGAAATGTTATAAGTGAAATGAGATGGGTCACTATGCAAACGAGTGTCCGAAAAGGAGCTTGAGTGATGGGAAGTAGTTAGACTACAAGAAGAAAGGGGTAGTGAAATCCTTTGCAACTACTTCAGCAGATGTCGGGCCATCAAATGAAGTGGTATCAGGTACTTTGCTTGTTTTTTCAGATTATGCCAGTGTGTTGTTTGATTCGGGGTCTACACATTCTTTCA
Organism: Viscum album; assembly: GCA_963277665.1. Taxonomy (NCBI): domain Eukaryota; kingdom Viridiplantae; phylum Streptophyta; class Magnoliopsida; order Santalales; family Viscaceae; genus Viscum; species Viscum album. The sequence goes on along the minus strand of OY728138.1, from coordinate 628,776,123 downwards.
TCTCTGAAACCTTTTCTAGTAAAATGGGAATACCATATCAAGAAATGACTCCTGAACTTTTGGTAAAAACACCTGGGGGAAATGTTGAGGCAAAAAGAATTTATAAGAATCTTCCTATCCTTATCTGTGGAAAGAACCTACTTGCAAACCTTATTGTTCTACCTCTAGTAGAGTTTGATGTTATCCTAGGTGTGGATTGGCTCTCTATTTACCATGCTAAGATTGACTATAGAGCTAAATAAGTTTCTTTTCAGAAAGACTTTCAGTTTGTTTACAAGAATGAACCCTTACTTTTGATAACATATCAAGAGGCCTAGAAACTTGTAAAAGATGTAAATGAATGTTACCTTGCACACGTCGTTGAAAATAAAGGAACTATTCAGATTAATGACGTGCCAGTGGTAAATGAGTATCCTGATGTTTTTCATGATGAGTTGCCTGGAAAAATACCAGATCGGGAAGTTGAGTTTAATGTTGACTTAGTTCCTGATTCTAAGCCAATTTCAAAACCCCCTTATCGAATGGCACAAATTGAACTTTTAGAGTTGAAGGAGCAATTGCAAGATTTATTAGAGAAAGGTTTCATTAGACCTAGCACATCACCATGGGGTGCTCCTGTTTTATTTGTTAACAAGAAAGATGGTTCTATGAGACTTTTCATTGATTATAGAGCCTTGAATAATATCACTGTTAAGAACAAATATCCTTTGCCTCATATCGGTGATTTGTTTGATCAACTCTAGGGAGCTCAGTTTTTTTCAAAGATTGACTTTAGATCGGGGTACCATCAGCTGAAGGTAAAAGAGGCAGATATTCCGAAGACCGCGTTCCGTACGAGATATGGCCATTATGAATTTGTAGTAATGCCTTTTGGGCTAACCAATGCACCTGCTGTATTCATGGACTTAATGAATAGAATTTTCCATGAGTTCTTGGATAAGTTTGTGGTGGTTTTCATTGATGATATTTTGGTGTTTTCTAAAAGTAAAGAGGAGCATGAAAAACATTTAAGGGTTATCTTGAAAACCTTAAAAGAAAAGAAACTGTATGGGAAATTCAGCAAGTGTGAGTTTTGGTTGCAACAAATTTCTTTCCTTGGTCACATTGTTTCTAAAGATGGAATAACTGTTGATCCTACAAAAACAAAAGTTGTGGATGAATGGCCAAGACCCACAAATGTAACCGATATTCATAGCTTCCTTCGTTTGGCGGGCTATTACCGAAGGTTTGTTAGAAATTTTTCACGGTTATCTAGTCCAATGACTAAGCTAACTGGGAAGGGTGTTAAGTTTATCTGGACAAAATAATGTGATGATTGTTTTCAGGAATTGAAAAGAAGATTGGTGAATGCTCCAGTTTTGGCACTACCTTCCAGGAATGGTGAGTTTGTTATATACAGTGATGCTTCATTGAAAGGACATGGTTGCGTCCTAATGCAGAATGATCAGGTAATTGCTTATGCTTCACGACAGTTGAAAACTCATGAGGTAAATTACCCTACACATGATTTGGAACTATCTGCTGTTGTTTTTGCTTTAAAAATTTGGAGGCATCATTTGTATGGAGTAAAGTGTGAAATATATACCGATCACAAAAGTTTAAAGTATATATTCACTCAGAAAGAGTTAAACATGAGACAAAGGAGATGGCTGGAATTAATCAAGGATTATGATTGTACAATTCATTACCATCCGGGAAAAGCAAATAAAGTGGCTGATGCTTTGAGTCGAAAAAGTAATGCTTCATTAACAATGTTCTGTTTGGAACGTGATCCTTTGGTTAACGATTTGATGAACTATGGCATAGAAGTTGTTGGTGCAGGAAGTCCTTCTGTTTTGTTTCAGGTATTAGTGAGATCATCTCTATCAGATAGAATCAAGCAAGCACAGAAGCAATACAGTGAGTTGCAGAAAAGGGTAGAGCTGGTTCAGAAAGGTAAGTTTCCTGAATTCAACATTGATAATGATTGTGTTTTGAGATTTGGGAAGAGATTGTGTGTGCCTTGTGATTCACAGTTGAAGAGAGAGTTGTTATGTGAAGCTCATAGTTCTCCGTTTTCAGTTCATCCGGGCAGTACTAAGATGTATAGAGATCTGCGGGAGTATTACTGGTGGGATGGAATGAAAAGAGATATTGCTGATTTTACTGTGAAGTGTTTGACTTGTCAGCAGGTTAAAGCAGAGCGGGAGTTACCAAAAGGGATGCTTCAGCCTTTACCAGTGCCAGAGTGGAAATGGGAGAATATATCCGTGGACTTTGTTGTTGGATTACCGAAGACATCTCGAGGTAATAATGCAATATGGGTTATTGTTGATCGCTTGACCAAATCTGCTCATTTCCTTGCTATACGAGATACTTTCTCTCTTGATCAACTTTCCCGTTTGTATCTTAAAGAGATAGTCAGGTTACATGGAGTTCCTCTCTTCATTGTATCGGATCGTGATCCCAGGTTTACTTCTAACTTTTGGAAAGGCCTTCAGAAGTCGTTGGGTACTGAATTAAATTTTAGTACAACTTTTCATTCTCAATCAGATGGGCAGTCAGAACGAACAATTCAGACCTTGGAGGATATGCTACGAGCTTGTTATATGGATTATCAGGGAAGTTGTGACCAACATCTTTCTTTGGTTCAGATTTTATATAATAACAGTTTTCATTCCAGTATACAGATGGCACCATTTCAGGCATTATATGGGAAGCAGTGTCGAACTCCAGCTTTCTGGGATGAAGTGGGTGAAAGGAAGTTAATGGGACCAGAATTGGTAGAAGAGATGGCAGAAAAAGTTCAGCTGATTCATAAACACATGAGAACAGCTCAGAGCAGGCAGAAGAGTTATGCGGATAACCGGAGGAAGGATCTATTTTTCGAGGTAGGTGATCATGTTTTTCTCAAGGTTTCTCCTTGGAAAGGTGTGATGAGATTTGGTAAGAAAGGAAAACTGAGTCCAAGGTTTATTGGACCATACGAAATTCTGGAAAGAGTTGGATCAGTTGCATACCGAGTGGCTTTACCTCCGAGTTTATCTCAGGTACACAATGTTTTTCATGTTTCGATGTTGAGAAAGTATATGCCAGATCCATCTCATGTTTTGAGTCCAGAGGTAGTTCAGCTGGAAGAGATCCTATCTTATGAGGAACAACCGGTCCAGATTCTTGACCACAGGGAGCAAGTGTTACGGAATAAGGTGATTAAGCAGGTAAAGGTTTTGTGGAAAAACCACATGATTGAAGAGGCAACATGGGAATATGAAAATGCAATGAGGGATAAGTACCCCCATTTATTCGATAAGTAAATAAATTGCGGGGACGCAATTTTCTAAAGGGGGGAAGGATGTAACATACCAAGTAAGTAATGAATAATAGATATTTTTATCTATGTCTTTTAATGATTAAGATAGTGTTATAGAGGCTTAAAATGAAAATAAATACAATCTTATGCATGGAATACACTAATATTCTTAAAAGATTGTTTTACTGCCTTTTGATGGAAAACCATTTTTGAATCTATATTTTGACAATTTTATAAACTATGTTTGTCAAAATAAACTTATCCTTTATGATTGGGACATCAAAATTTACCTTGTGTGAATTTTTGGTATTTTTCTGACAATGTTCATTTTTTAATGAATAGTGAAAAATACTACATTTTACATCAAAACTGCTTTTTAATCTAATTTATTTATATGATTAGATAATGTTTTGAATTGGTTTTGAAGTGGAATTAGAATATATTTTTACCATTTTATCCAATGGTGGTCATTGGAATCAATTTCACTTTGAAATTAGACTTAAACTGGTGTCAATCTTTTGATACTTATTGTTTTGTAAAAACACGCTATTTGCTCTGGCAGCGGGAATTAATTATTAAATTAATTAATGTGACATATATGATTTGAATTTTGTAATATAGACTTCATTTTTGAATTCGGAATATCAAATATAGCTTAGGGTGAATTTTTGGTAATTTTCTGAAAAACATCAATTTTTGATGAATAGTGAAACCACTAAGTGGTAATCAAGCAAACTGATTTTTCAGTTAAATGAAATTTTACCACTAATGTGTATTGAATTTTGAAAATCTGACATACATGGTTGTCATTAAGAAGTAAAATGTGGTTCAATGAGATTAAAATAATTTTTTGGTGAATAATAACTTATTAAGTTCTTAATCACGATTAGTGGTAATTAGGGTAGTTTAAGGTATAAATAATCCTTTAATAATAGGAAATGACCTAGACACATGTCCCAACCTTATTGGTTGTGTCATGGCCGACCAAGACAAGCCATGGGTCAACTTGGGGACCCCATGGAGACACTTTGGTTTGGAAATGACATAAATAACTTTTTATTAAATGTTAAAGTAAAAATGACACAAGCAAGAGATGTTTTACGAAAACAATTTTTACATGGGGTTATAAAGATCGGAATTTTGATTATAAATATTCATTGGAAAGATAAAAAGATTTCATACATCATAGTATTTTTTTATGATTTTTAGACATTAAATAAATTAAATTATTTATGACATAATAATGATGCAGCGATGACATCATTATTTGACAATTTAAATAAAATGGAAAGATAATGTAAAATATATGAACTACACATGGCCAAAACCAATTGTCTGAGTGGATTTAGAACCCTTATCACCTTATCCACGAATTATAGCAATTTGGGACCTTTTAAAACTGAAACACATGTTCAAATAACGTAATATTTCTTTACTTTCCAAAAGTGCCCCTCCTCTCCTCTTATAAAAGGCCCCCACCTCTACCTTATTTCACACACTCCTCAAGCCATTGGCTCGGTCAACCCCTGCCCATTTACTCTCTCCACATCCTTCTTCTAATCCTAGATGATTCCCTTTGGGCATAATCCTTTCAAAGTAAGCCTTTAGGCTCAAATCAAAAGGAGTTACACTTTTTAAGGTAATTCATTTTCTAATGTTCATTTGTTTTATTTTGTTTCTACAACCCCCTAAAATCTTTTTATTTACTTATTTTGTAACAACACCAGTATCTTCAATATAAAAGGATGTTGTTATAATATTTATTTGAGCTACACTCTCACACAACTACATCAAATGGTTAAAAAACATACGGTTTCTGTGGATGGTGAAATTCTGCCTCCTGAAACGATGATTGTTCAAAACTCATTTAAAACCTTCAAAGGTGGCCATTATGATGTCACTATTTTTATATATGATATATAATATGTTTATGTTTTCCTTATGCTTCTGTTTTTTTTTCATTTTGGGCATACCTTTATGGTTTCCATTATGGGTAAACACGATATCTTCATTTTAGGAAGTGCGGACTACTGCCCCCTCAAAGTGATTTGATTCGTTAAATACCATATGTGGGACATATAAAGGATGGAACTATGATATTATATATTATATTATACTGGAATTATAATATACCTTTATATAATTATGATTCCATTCTATAAAATACGAAATAGAAATGAAAGTAGCGTTCATGCGTACGTACGGCTTACCGTCTCCATGAACGGTGCATTTCATTTCTTACCTCTAAATGATTATGTAATATTATAAATGCATATATGTAATGGATATATATGACATATATGATATTTACATCATGAATACCATTCTAGATATAATGAACCTTTGACCAAATTAACAACATGTAAGTGTAATAAGTCTATTTTTTAAGAACCAAATACCGACAAAATGAACATTATTAACTTAACTGATTACATGATGTTCATAACATGGTATAAAAGGAATAATGAACTTGAAAAAGATTCATAAGCAAGTAGAGATTAACTCAAGATTATTATTAAGGAGATTAAAGAACGGTCGGGTCAAGTCGGATACTAGGTATGGGACTTCGTCTCAATCTCCTTTCGTTGAGGCATATTTTATTTTATACACAACTTTCTTTTATATGGTGTATAAACCACTTTGACTTTTATGTTTATTCAAAAAGAATCTTTTTTATACGAAGCGTTTACTAAACGACAAAAGGGAATGTTTTTGTCGTACGTATGCGGAGACAACGACTTCTCCGCCGTCGTGACCGTTATTTGAGTTTCGGCTTCCTCTAAAAGCCATACCTTCTTTTTAAAAGAAAAATAAATACCATGTTTTACTTTTCTTTTATTTTGGTATTGAAAATGGTTTTCATAATGTTTTTATATCAATGTGTTTTATTGATATCTCGTGATTGAAATGTGGAAATTTTATGTTTCCTTTATGGATGTTTTATGTGATATGATTATGTTATGGTTCTTTGGCATTATTATGAAGACGGGTGGTTCCGTGATAAACTAAGGGCGGGTGAGCCCGATATAGCTCTCCAATGCATTGGGTAACGCGAAGGAGTGAAACGTTAAGGTTTCTCCGAAGAGATTTTAGGGAATATACTGTGATGGGTATTCCAAACGTAACCAAGAGGGCTACTCCCTACGTAAGAATGTTATGAATGCCTCAAGTTACCTTTATGTCTTATGATTTCTATGATTTATTCATGATTTTATGAGGTATGTTAAAGTGGCTATGTTTTATGGGTAAAGTATGATTTCATTCTTATGTATATATGAACTCATGTTTCCTTTCCTTGTTTTTATATCCCATACTGAGTTTTTATGCTCATCCCAAGTTTTTGATATGTTTTTCACGGGTCAAGGGAAAGGTACATGATATGATGATAGTGTCAAGGAAGTTTCAAGAATGAATCCATGTTTTATTTTAAATATGTTTCCTTTGATGGGAATGATGAATACTATCTTTATGTAACCACATTGTTTATATGTGGAATGTAATGCAAGTTTTATGATCTAATTCTCTAAAACTCTAAACCCGAAAAGATACTCAATGTGTAATCTTGTAATAACTCAAGATTAAGTAAGGTTTAAGGCTGGGGCCTTATACCATCTCTCCCCAGATCCTAGGTGGCCTAACTCATGCAACATGCTCAAGTGGTGTGCATTGTATGATATTGGGGATGGTGGAATCGGTGGCCCAACAGGGAGTAGTACCCCTTCTACTGCCGCTGGTGCCTCAACTGAAAGAGGGCCCTGTACTGAGGCCTCATCACTCATTGGGCTGTTAGTACGTACAGCTCTCAAGGCTATAGCTAGTCATTCACGGGGATGCATCCTGAAAGAAACAGATGTGAAACAGTCAATGGACTATACCTGTTGAGCTGGCATGGTTTGATATGACTTAATGAAAAAATTTGAAAACACACACGCAATCCGTGTTTTCGTGCACTGAGTCAGAAATCAGAAGTCAGAGTCCTGGTGTATGGATACGTCAGCTGCCTGCACCAACACTGGACTCCCTAAACTGAAATCCACACATAGTACCCTTAACACTATTTCTTCACAGAAAAAAATTATCAGAGTCCTATGTTATGCAGTATAACCGACGTCCTCTGATACCAACTTGTCATGACCCATCCCCCGGGGCCCGTATTGTGACTACACCGAGCCCGCCTTCCATAGGTCAGGGGCTGGCGACTAGATCCAAAGGCGTATTTCCCTAAGACTGGGACAAAATTGCCTTTATAAAATGTGAACACAGAACCAAAGTACAAGAGGAAGCAAACACTAAGAAAAAAATTATACATAAGAAGTGTTGGAAAATAATAGAGGCCAGAATACTAGCCGAACTGTAAAGTACAAATAAAACTGAAAGAAAGTATAAAAAAGGGAAAAATAGCAGGAAGGTGAAAGGATCACTTGGATCATCCACCATGGATCCTACATGAAAGGTAGGTACAGATAGCCTCTCTAGTTCTCCACGTCCGCTCGACTCCTCTGAGTACTGACTGGTCAGGAGGTCCACCTTCGGGTACCGTGCAGTCGTCGTACACTCCACCTCGTTCAGCACTGTCTGTCGTCTGTATCCAACACACCAAGGTGCAGGCATAGCCCATGCAGGGTTGAGTATAACGATAATTAGTAAGGACCCCAAGACGCTCAAGGTCTTAGAAAATCCAATAAGGATAAACCACAAATTATGATTTCAACGGATAACCATTACTTAGGTATATTCCCATACATATACCTAAATTATTGAGTAACCCATCTCAATCATGAGGAAAACACAAAGATCATTGACTCGTCTCAAACCAGTATTTTCATTACTGAAACCACAGCTGCAGGAGAACACCTCCTCTGTCGAGTACTATGGTCCTGTCGCGACTCCGAGGTGCTACTCAATAACATTAGACTGCTGAGGTACTCCACCTGTCAAGTTCCATGAGACAGCTATATCACAGAGAGATTCTTCCCACCTGGGGTCTGCCACTTCACAAAGTAGAACTCCCCCTGTTAGTTATTATCATTTTAGTCCCGGTGGCCCGGTTGGATTCGTGTACGAACCAACCTGACCATGACTCAACTACACCCCGAACTCCAGTGGGGTATACTGTAAGGGATGACAATGCTCCAAGAATACCTGTGTCACTAGCGGTTCGTCAAACGGACATCCGGTGCCAAAGATATGGCCCAAGAAGGTAATGGAAACAGTTTGGGCATGGGTCCGGTCCGACCCAGTCGGACCGACGCGGCCCAACCCAGTCTGGGTCTTCCTGGTCTAGGTCAACAAGGACTGACTTGATGGGTCTCACCCGGCCCATTGGCTGGTTAAATCTGGTCAGTTCACCCCATTCTTCTGGGCCCGGCCCAGCAGACTACATGGACAATTCGGGAAAGAATTCTCCACATGGGTGACTCGGACCGAAGGCCAGTGGCAGGTTCGACCGTCGACGTGAGGGGCGCGGCTCAGGCGGCTCAGCCTGAGAGGCCAACAGTAGGCCGCACAAGGTGCGGGATGGCCGTGGGTGCGTCGGGAAGGGCATGGGGGCACCAGGAAGGGCATTGGGGCGAGAGGGTAGGGCGACGAGGCATGCAGAAAGGGCACCTGGACGCTCCGGGCATGGCGGCCAAGGCTCGGGGCGCCGGGCAGGGTGCTGGGGGGGAGGGGCACGAGGAAGGCAGTCGGGGCACTGGGGGGGGGGGGGGGCGCCGGGCATGCGTCCTGGGTGTCGGGAAGGGCATGGGGTGCTTTGGCAGTGCACAGGGCACAAAGTTAGGGCACAAGGAATGAACAGGGCGCACCAACAGTGTGCAGGGAATGAAGATAGGGCGTCGGACTGGAGCGTGGAGCGCCGGCAGCGCGTGGGGCACACGGGTAGGGTGTCGGACAGGAGCAGGGTTCGCACGGGGCGCACGGGTATGGTTTTGGCTAGGGCGCGTGTCACCTGGCTGGCGGTGCTGTTCGCAGAGGTTGCGGGTAGCATGACCTTTATTCATCGTCTTTGTCGCTGTCGCCTCATTTTCATCTTGTCGTTACATTGCCGTCGAATCAAGTTTTCGAAACCAAAAAGGTTGCAGAGGGGCCGGGTCATGTTCGTTCAGCCCGATCCCTCCACGTTAGAATGAAGGCAAGAAGCTCATGAAGTTGATTCTAAGTGAGAGGATAAAGCATTAAATAGCATAGAACACACCCCTACCTTTTTAATTGTCAGGCGTTCGTTTGTCATGAGGGAAGACAATGTTGTCGTCGTTCGTCGTACACTTCCACTTCCGAGATTGTGCGTCGGTCCATTGACGATGAAGAGGAAGGAAGAAAGGGTCATTGAAGACATCCCATGTCAGAAGGGGGGGGGGGGTTCTGAGGAAGAAGTCGAGGAAGAAGCATCCTTGCCGGTGTCTTCACGTTCTTCATTAGAGGATTCTATTCTCCCAGGATTTCCACTAAGGAGCGAATAAAGGTGCCAATATAATAGATTTTAATCTATTTTGCACTTTGGAAAGAATTAATTATGTGGGCCCCACTTCACTAAGTTCCTGTCTTTGGCACAAATATTTGAAATTCAAAATGAGAGGAGAGGATCCACCAAATTAATTGAACCAGAGGTTGGTATATTAAATTTAGGTAGTTTCGAGGGGGTTAGTGGCCCGGGTGGTCCCCACCTATTTAAATAAGAAGAGGGTAACTAGGGGTTTCCTTCAATTAAATGGGGGTTTTGGGGAGGTTTTATCCTCCTCCATTAAGATGGGAGTTAGAGACTAAGAGGCTCTCCATAATTAATGAGAGAGAGTTGAGAGAGTTCTTTCCCTCCCATTAAATGGGTGGTTAAGCCCCATGTGGACCCCACTTCATAACCTCTTGCTGGAGGTTATGCTACTCGGGTGGTCCCCACCCAAATTATCCTCCCATGGGAGGTTAGGGTATGGTGGTCCCACCACCAACTCCAATGTAGAGCTTTTAACCAACTTCACCACATGGCATGGGTTCAAAAAAAATAAAACAACTTGTCGCTTATTTTATTTTATTAATCCACGTGAAACTGAAAATCCAACTCTCATACCTGATCAACCGCCAGCGAGTTGAAAGTCTTCTTAAGAGAAAACTGGCCCTGTGAGTTCAACGGTGCCATCAGATTTCAATTCCGAGCACCCATTCAAAAGTTATAAAAACTTGCTCATACGTTTACGGACCGTACCTGAACAAAACTTCAGAAATTGATTTCGGTCACATCGTGCCTCAGAATCATGCACCCTCAGAAACTGAGGACTCATAAAATTTCCATGTATTTAAAAAAAAATCCATGGTAATTTCAGGTCTTTACATAACCCCCCATTTTAATAACATAATGATGATGTATTCAATTTTTTGTTTGAAGAAAAAATTGGATTTATCTTGTGTTACACTCAAAACTATGTTTATCATTACCTACATTAATCAATGAGTTTCATCAAAATATCGCATTACACGTATGGTTGAGTTTAACACAATAACAATATATTATCAATATTATAATTTTATATGACAAAAACAAACTAAACATTGGATTGAATATAAAAATAAGATTAAATAAATTATAAATATATATATATATATTTAGAAATTATTATTATATATAGAGTGATTATATATAAAATATGTATCATTTAAAAGAAAAATGATTTTTTTTAAAAAAATATTTTTATCTATATGTCACTTCACATAAGATCTGTGTGATTAAATTAAAATTAATTCAATCCAATTTTATAAAATTTATTTTCAATGAAACTATTTTCGAAATAGGAATAACAAAATTATATTAGGGTGGTTTTTGGCATGTTTTTGAGAAGATTCATTTTTTGATTAATATTGAATGATGTTGAATGTTAATTGAAAAATAATTATTTTCAAAATAATTTATAAGGATTTGTTATATTTATAATTTTAAAATATAAATTAGATAAATAATAGAACTATTACTCCTAATTATGACATTTGAATTATTTTCATTTAAAATTTAATGAAAAGAAGCTTTTAAAAATTTGTATATTTTCTGTTTAAAAACAAGCATTCTAATAATGTAATCAATATGAAATTAAATTAAATTATAACACTATGAGTTGAATTTTTTAAAATATATTTCATGTTTGGAATCATAATAATTTATATTATCATATATGGTTTAATTTTTTTACAAAAAAGATTAACGAAAAAATTAAATTTAATTACAGTTATTAATGTTGAGAAATGAGTTTACATAGAGGTTAGTCTTATAATATAAGCTCTAAAATAACCTAAAATCTTTTGCATATTAATTTTTTAGAAAATATTTTGTACCCTAAGTCCTCATATATATATTTATGGGTTTTATGATACTATTCCTCAAAAGTGACATATCAAATAATTCATGTAAAGAAAAAGGAAAAAATTAACCTTTATTGACATTAATATTTATAATGAATTTTTAAAGGGATAAAACATGATATGTTTCGTTATATAAATTAGATTTAAAGGAAAATATTGTTTTTTATTATTATAATTGATTTTTATTTTTTAATTTAAAATAATCTTTTTACATACTTAACAAACCCCAATGCTTGAAATATTTAGATAACACCTTACTAAAATAAATTATATGAACAATAATAAATGTGAGGTAAATTGATTGAATTGTTGTATTTCATTAATTTGATTGATGAATATATCCAATTAATTTTTTTATCATAATATATTTAAAATATATCATCTTCTTGATATTTATTAATTAAAATTAAATATGTAATGTAAAAATTGACATTATTGTTACTATATAATAATTTCAATTTTATTAGAGTATTTAACATTATTAAAATTCTAACTTATATAAAGTTATTTTTTAATGTTAATCAATATCTAATAAGGCCCATTCATATAAGAATTTACCTTTTATAATTATAATATTTACCCATATATAGTAACAACATGTAAAGAACAATTAGTGTTACAATAGTGTTTTTACACATTTATTAAGCTTCTGTAAAAAAATTCCTCCCACATTGGTATTTTATTTTATAAATTAGATATAATATATCGAATTAGTGGGTTTAAATTTTTATTAATACTTCTCACTTTTATTTAATCTTTATTAATAAATTTCTAAAGATATAAATTTATTTACCATAAAAAAATAAATTGTAACCGTTGTGAAATATTGAATTCAAGGATAACCATTATAAAAATGAACATATTTAGTGTGGTTTAGGTTTTTCTAGACCAAATAAACCATAATCACTATCCTTATTCATTTTATTTGCATTTTTTTAGGGAATCCTCCCAATGGTAAATATTTTATTTTTGGATTTTACAAGAATGCCACTCCCCCTCAAATATAATCAAGAAGTCACTCTCTTTTTTTATTCACACATATTTATACATTTTTATATTCTAAATCTACTTTTGAGACCCCTCAAATAAACACCATTAATCATAGATTCCTTATTTAGGTCATAAATTAATCTATTGATGTATTTAGTGCAAACCAAATGAGAGTACCTGATGAAGACTAAAAATTATTCTATATGCGCCTTAATTTTATTTCATTCCCCATCCGCATATTTTTCTATTATATAATGATTGAAAAATAAAATCAATTTAATCCAGATATGTAGATTATTTTGTTAATGTTACAACCTGAATCTAGAAAAAATTCCATTAAATGGGTCATGAAACCATTTTTCGTGTGTTTGGCGGAGTACTGCCTCGATAAAAAACTCTAATGACAGTTCCATTACACATTCTAGTGTTATGTATTATAAAGAATATAAAGTACACATACGATATTTATAACCAAATTATATTTCTGGAGTCATAATTTCATATAAACCATATTATATACCATTATTAATGTGAAAAAAATATCATCTCTCGTGTGTATGGAGGAATATCGCATTGCAAGTTGGTTTTATTAGTCATCCACTAATACATCACAAGGTATGTGATAATGTGGATAATAATTATTATACATGATATGTGTGTAATAGATGTTATTTTTACTACATGTTTTAATTATCCAAGGTATATATATATATATATCATGTTCTTTATTTCATTTCCACTCATGTAAAGATGATACCATAGTTTTTGTATGTGTGGACTACCGCCATCATGAGGTGATGGGAATCACCTTTCATCACCAAACTAGAAGGATGATATATATAAGCATATAATATGGTATTAATTTTATTATTGTCATATTTAAATGATAAAATAATACATACATAATTTTCCCAATGATCTGTGAGAAATGGATATGTTACTTCTGCATATGTAAAACCTACAGTCACTATGATCCTAACATATTTATTTTCTCATAAACACATTTCTTGATATGATTTAAAAGATAAATGTAAATATCAATATGATAATTATTTCATGATTATTGTTTACAATAATATAGAACTATATAATATTTATAAGAACTATGACTTTAATAATCAAACACAAATGATAAAATAAATCAATTCACTCTCAAATTAATAAAAAATAATGAACGATTATTAAAAACACATGTGATATGTTTTAATTAATGGATCATATATGATATTATATACATTTATATTGTTCTATAATAACATAATAACATTTTAAAAAACTATAATAAATTTTATGAAATTTGAAACCAAAATGAATCTTGATGTAAAATATTTCATCTAAATTTTATTTTATGGAGACTTATTGTCATGTTATGAACCTAATTTCATTTAGATGGTTTGTATAATAGTTATATGACAAGTTATTTAATATAAAATACATTAATAAAGATATTTTAGCCTAAAATTTCAATTATTTATTTTATGTGTATTTGAATTAAAATTTTCCAAGTTGTAATGAATTTGATATCTCAATTTATTTACATAGGCTTATATTACATCCCCATTATCGTAAATATTCCATGAATATTTATTTTTTTAATTTTATCTATATATTTATTAATTAAATATATTTTATATTTATTTACACTTTATGAACATAATATAGTCATTACCAAATTATCAATACAATCTTATCAACGTTTTAGGGTTTATTTCAATATCTTATTCTATTCGGGAATGTTTGTTCTTATATTTCAATTAATATAAATTGTTAGATATTTATTTAATAAAATATTTAATTTGTATATCCTAAGGTAATTATTGATATTTTTCTAGTGATATTATCATTTATTAAAATATTGGTAATATAAATTACCGTGAACATGTTTTAATAAAATTTAAATTAAATTATCTCTTATGTTGGAAATATGTTTTCATACATAATAGTGTTGATTAAAAAAGATTAAAAAAATACATTATTTAACCATTTAAAAATTATTTATTCAAATACTTAATTACCATTTTTTAATAATTTTAATTAGTGGACTCATTTTTTATTTTTTCAAACATGGAACTATTTTGTCCTTCTAACCATGAGAATTGAATGTTCTTTTACCACATGTTTTGAATTTACCACCATCATGATAAAAAATTCATATAAACATCGTTCATATTTTTAAAAGTATATATTTTGATTAAAAAAACATTAAACTGTTTTTTATAGAATTTTTTTTTTCAAATTGAAAGTTTATTTTCAACAATTATGTTTTTAATGATATTTGTATTGCAGTTATATTCATCAATGAAAACATACCATTTTACTAAAATAATTGGTAAATATTAATACCATCCTTGTCTATCTTATTGATGGTTTAAGATCATTTTGAATAAATAATTTTTTTTAAATACACTTTCATTATTTATTATGATATTCAATAAGAGTTCCCTATATTGTTAACATTCATATAATCATTAGGATATAAATTATCTGTAAGTATCCATATTATTTATCATTGATATGTTTATTTCCTAATCCATATACCATTTTTTACATAGAGTTTTTTATTTCAGAATTATTTGTTTAACAAGGGAACTTTTTATAAATATGTATCATTTTCTCAATACATATATTTTATGTTATGTTATTTGGATTCGTAAATTAATTTAATTATTATATACATGTGGAATGATTTATCCTTGTAGTTATGGGTGGGTAACAACATTATATATCCCCTTAATGAATTATTATTCCTTATGTGATGAAAAATTAAAGCTGTGACTAAATAGGATTTCACCTATCATTTAAACCAAATTTTCAATGCCTTTACGATTTACTTATCATGTGTTAGAGATATGAAGTCTAAAAATTTTCATTATTAATTCCGAATTTAGTTACTACCATAAATGATATTTTGACTGTGAAAAAATCGATAGATTTACATCATTATTACATTACTAATTAAATTTCATGAATTTTTAGTAATTTACCATCTAATTTTGATTTTTCCAAATAAATTTATTTTAATGGAATGTGTGCTCTATTATTTACTATACAATATTGATGATTCATTATTGATTCATGATTTCTTTCATTATACATAACCCTTCTTAATGATTTTATAACACCCATATTTTTTCCACTCTCAAAACTCTATTATGTATATTATGACTTTTATACATATATATACTATGTAAAAAAATGTTATTCACAGAAAAAATCATTATGTTATTGTTTTTTTATACAAAGACAAAGTAAGACTCATGTTTGTATTTAGAATATCATGTCTAATAATATAATAATGTTTGATCTCAATTATAGACTACTAGAGTCGGGTTTTCTATAGATGATGTTTGATGATGTTTTTTATAAACCATGTCAAATATATTAAGGAAAAAATAGATTTGGAATCATAACCATATAATAGAATGTGAGATATTTATAGAATAACATTCTTAGGAATTATTATGGTAGTTGTTATGTAAGTATTCTTGAAATATATATCTATTGGGATACTAAATGGGGTTTTTATTCTAACAAATATATATGTATGGAAAATAAATATGGACATGGTGTTTGAGTATTGACTCGAGCCAATGTTGTACACAACAATGGTCTTTAATATGAACCATTTTTGAAACTCACTGGTGATATTTTTTATGTAATATAAAATATTATTAAAAACCATTATTAAGTATTTAAATAGATGGTCCCAATGAATAAAAAGGTTTAAAATTTATTCAAAGGAAGAACCTATAATGAAATAGAAAACATGAAGTATTGTGATTCAATAGTTAAATTGTAGAAGCATTTTTACTAGAAGAATTTTTGTTATAAGATTTGTAAAAAATATAATGATTATGTTAAATTTTGGAAGAACTTGTTTTTTAGTTAGAATAAGAGTAATGAATAAAATCACTAGTTTTTTAGATAAAAGAATATCATGTGTTCAATGTCATCCAAATATCTTTATATATATTATTTGATGATAGTCTATCGAGGACAGAACCTGAACATTTTTGGAGATGTATATGGTTAGTTAAATGTACTATTCAACCTAGTTATGATTACATTTTCCCATGGTGTGTTTTTTGGTGAGTATTTGGATGAAAATATAAATTTTTGGAAAGAAGAGGTAATGGTCATGATTCATGCATGATTTTAAAAAACCATAATGATTTCCCCATAAAACCAAGAAACCCTAGAAATAGATTTCAATCATTTATAGTTGATGATTTTCAAAACATGAACCCTAATTGGAGAAACTGTGCACCCCCTCCCCCTAAGAGAGGATCATGAATAAGTTTCCTGGTTAGTGGAAGATGTGCGCTCCAAGAATGAATCCAAACATATAAGATTTCATACCACCAAATATATAACACAAAATCCTCTAATACATTTTTATAACCTCGAGCACCATATCTCAAACAATAATTTGTTTGTATAAAATATATATCCTTTAAGAGGGATCAAATGGTCCATTATCCTCCATTTATTGTGATTGGACGGTCACTTGTCATATTTGCATCTCTCTGGGTATGTGAATATCATCTTTTCTAGTCTACTATTATTCTCCCATTCATATATCATTATTTATGGGATGTAAATATATATATATTATTGTATCTATATCCAGATATATATTTTTAGCTTCTATATCTAGTCTCATTGATCTAGATCAAGGATTTTCATATATATAATTATTTAATATTGGATTTTTAGGTTTCCATTCTAGGTATTATTCTTTGCTATTATTCCTCTTAAATTAGAGATAACGAATAGAGAATGTTATTCTTAAATCATGAGGTAGGTGGTATATGTTTCAAATCTAATAGTCATGATTTCAGTTATTTGTATTTATTAATGAATTTCTAGTGTGTTTTTATCAATATAATTTTCCAATTAAATTAATTAATTTTGTATGTTAATTAATTAGCGTATAATAGAATTGCGGATAATTAATTTTTGAATTAATTATCAAAATATTTAAATTGTGGGATTTGGGGAATAATTAATTGATGTATTAGTTAAGGAATATTGTGATTTTTATTTGTATAATAATGTGTTGTGTTAATTAATAGAATATTTAGATTGTGTATTGATGAATTCTTTGGGAAATATTTTGGATTGTGAAATTTAATTAGTTATGAATTGTATTAATTAAACATAAAATTTAAATTGATTAATATGATTACTTAGTTTATTAATTAATTAATAAACTTGATGTTACAACATAATTTATAAATTAATATAACGAATTGTCATCATCAATAAATTTTTAATTAATTAACAGATTTTTAAGGAGTAATTAATTATATAATTAGTTAATTTTATGATTGATAAATATGATAAATTTTTTTAATTTGATGTATGTGGATGATTGATAATAAAGTGTGGGACATGGAATAATGCTCCAAAGACCCTCATAGTCTGAGACATGATGTTCTAGGACCCCACAAATGCCTGAAAATTTACTGGGATAGGGACTAATGCTCTAAGATCCCATTATGTGCCAGACATGGATTGATGAATTATAATTAACTTTATAATGAAAGCCCATTTGTGATAATTATTTTTGAATTGAAAATATGATATGGTTCAGACATCGGTATGTGCAAAAAAGGTATTGGGATTAAGTTTTTTTAGGAACCCAAGGGTTTATGTGGATAAATAAATGATAATTAAATAAATTTAAAATGTTTACATTATTACCAGTATTTCATTCCATGCAAAATATTATACACTCTTATTAAATATATTTGATCTAGAAATTTTTTAGTGGTGGCCTACTGTGTTTTACTAAAACCATACACTGGATTCTTATTTGGTACCCAAATATATTTGGGGGTTTCGGGATAGGATACGGGTAAAGGCCCTTTGTAAGGTGTTAGAGTCGTGATAGACCATCGGTGAGGGAACCAAGCATTGTTCGAAAAACACTTATGAGTTTTTGGGTTATTAAAACTCAGTTTCATTTTGACATTTTACACATACATTTCCATTGAATATTTACAATTTATTTTCAAATTTTATTTCTAGTTTTGGTCATCATATGATGTTAGAGTCCTTTTAGTTATAATTATAATTATTCTGTTGTTATTTCTTATTTTAAATTCATGTATTACACTGAAAAAATATGTTTTAGTCTCCCCATTATTTTAATTTTACCCTCTCTACTAGTATATGAACTCTTGTTCATTGGGAGGAATTTCTAAGGACATGTGACTGACTGACTCGGGCATCATCATGTGTCATGCAGGAAATGGAAATTATAATGTGTAATCAGATCCCCATTTTATTTTATTTTAATTTGTTTTAATATTTTTTAAATTTTAATCAGGTAGTAGGAAGAGTCGAGGCATGGTTATGAGCTCGTTCATGGGAGTATCTTACCCATTATGGGGGACAACATAGGTACCCTAGGTGGGATTGTTGTAATTTATTTTTGTTGTTGTAATTGGATATTATTTCCCCTTGGGTGGAACACTTATTGTGTGATGTAATTATTATTTCAAAATTTTAACCATATATTACTCATCATATAGTAAAGAATTACATTTGAGTCATTATACATCATTCTAGGCCCATAGGATTATTATTTTGACATGCTCCATTTTATGCATGCAAGAAAAAAAAATTGAGCATGTATTCAATCATGAACTGTTTTTCAATGCTTGTGAATTTAATCTTAAAATGACACCTAATGTGAAATTAAAATATTAATATGTTAAAATATGAAAATAAATGGGTGTCTATTGAGGAACATTATTTCATAATTTGGTTTCCCTCAAAGACCAAGGCCTTGATGTCAGATGGTTAACAATAGTAATAGAACCACAGTTTTAACCATGTGGTGAGGTTTGGGGAAAATCATTATTGTAACGTTAGGATTCTCCACATACTTAAATGTGATAATGCATTGTTATGTTTCTGGAGATGTTTTCTTTTCATTGTAGAAATTATGCTCCATGATGAATCCTACTGATAAGATGACTAGAGGTTAAGGCTGGAGATGCTCCACAGATAGTGGATCATACCGCACAGATTGTGTCGGGTGAGGATGATAGAGAATAATAATTAGGGGAATTTTTTTGTTTCATAAAATTAATGGATAGTGACCCAAGGTGGGATCAAGAAATTCATTTCTAATTGATTAGGGACTTCCATTTGTAACACCCTCGGAATTTTACTAGAGATGGTGCGCTAGAAGTGGTAGAGATAATGATTGAGTCAATGCAGACAATACATGGTGACTTGAAGACTCCAAATAGGATGAGTGTCAAATTAACATCATAAATTATACATTTTCATGATAAATTGTTGTGTTATTTCTTGACTTAGGATGAATAGCTAAAGGCTATGTAGTGGAAGGTCATTCAAGAGAATTACTTGGAACATATTTATGTAGCGATACTTATGAAACCGAGGGATGTTATGTTCTAGAGGTGGACTTATGAAAGTATTTCAATAATGGTCTATGTTGGATGAGATACATACTTGTGGTTCATTTTTATAATGATCATAGGTGAAAAGGCCACTATTTCAAAGTAGTTTCTGGATGGACATAAATATGAAATAAAGTCTTAGGTGAATATCCTCAGGATAAATAAATTTTCCTATGTGGTGAATCGAGCACTAATATCAGAGGGTAACCAAAATAAGGATTCAAGAAAACTAAAAATAGTTCATTATGGATGATCTGGAGGTCTAAAATAAGTTAACATGAAGCGTATATAGATAATGTCATCATAGGAAGTGGGAATTTTAGTTGATAGATAGACATAATAATTACTCAAGATATTACAAGAGTGACTTATCACCAGTGCAGTAGACTATGTCACTTTTTTTAGAAATTGTACCCTCCCCCTAGTAGAGTGCTGATCATGCAGAAAATGGGACATAGACATCAGTTTTTTTACAAATCATGATAGATGTGTAGTGATGGGGTAGATGGAAAAAATCTGGGTGAAAGAAAGGGATTGTCTACAATATATTAATCTGAAAGCTTGAGTTACGCTGGTTAAGTTGGTAGAGGTATTGGAAGTGCTTATTCTTGGAAAGAGTGAATGTATCATCAAAGTGGTGTGAAACATGGGACATAGACAATATCTCCTGGAAGAGAGGTGATATAGTTTCATTAGATACGACCTAAACTTGTGGATAGTGGGTCTAGAACATCGATAATGATAGTTACTAGTCATTTATATTCTATATTCGATAATGACTTAATATATTATCATTCCTACCATTCCTTTTCATAATCGAAAAGCTAATGGGCTGGTCCTGGAAATTGAGTTTATGACTAGCATATTAACAATAAATACTCAATTGGATGTATAGTCTAGATAAATCTATTTGTGAAAGTGGTGTTCCCTTTATATTGGAGAGTATTATTTTCTATGGGATATTTAAATTCTTGATTTGATTTTATTTGGAATAATTGTGTGTATGGATTGGAAAGTATCTTACTGATACCACATTGATGATTACCATTGAAGTGAAAATTTTATGTCTCCTAAGTGTGACAGGTATATTCACTGGTGAGAGTTGGATATCTAGGTGGTACTATACAACCCAATTACTCAAGGAAAAGTTTTAATTTTAAACTAGGTTGAATGTTTATTTCTCGATGATAGAGCGGTAAAGCATGATATCATTACACCATCAATGGATTGGTTTTTTACATGATTCTGGAATACTTCTCAGGGCTACCACATAAGAGAGATATGGATTTTTTAAATTGATATGATTTGGGAGATGATAATGTTTATATTCAACCATACAGAATAGAAATGATAGTGCATCATGAGTTTAAGACTCAACTGGGGTGTACGAGGAAAATGGATTTAACCATCTAAGTGTAAATGGGATGATATTATGATTGAATTTTTCAGTGGACTACCAAGGACTCCTAGAAGGAACGAAACAATATGTGTTATTATTGATCGTCTAAAAAATTCAACAAATTTTCTTGCTATAACAGAAGATGATCAATTTGAAAATATAGAAAGACTATAAATAAATTAGTTTTTAAGACATCATGGAGTGATTTTATAGATTTTTTCTGATCGTGATCCCTATTTTACATCAAGATTCTAGAAAATTATTTAAAAGGCCTTAGATACTGAACATCATTTAAGCACTACCTACCACCTTCAAGTTGATGCAAAATCAGAACAGATTATTCAAACCTTAGAAGACATGTAGAGATCTTGCTCACTTGTCTTTCAAGGTATGTGGGATCAGTATTTACCTCTGTTAGAATATTTATATAATAGTAGTTTCCATTCATGTATTCAGGTGGCACCATATGAAGAGTCATATGGAAAGAGATATCACACACCAACATGTGTGGTTGATGTTGGTGAAAAAAACATGTTGGCACAGAACTTGTTGAAGAATCAATGGATAAGATGAAGATTATCCAAACCCACATCAAAGAATATCAATGTAGGAAAAAGAGTTGGGCTGATAATCAAAGGATTGGTAATGAAATTTCAAGTAGGTGATCTTGTTTTCTTGAATGTATCTCCATGAAAGGGTGTTATACATTTCAATAAGAAGGGTAAATTGAGTCCCATCTACATTGGACCGTTCAAAATTCGTGAATGAATTGGGGCTATAGTTTATCATTTGGAAATGCCACCATGTCTCTCCAGAGTTCAGGATTTGTTCCACGTATCACTGTTGAGAAAATACATGCCTGGCCCAACGCATGTACTCACCAATGAAGAAATTCAACTGGAACACGATCTACCATATTGGGAAGAGTCTGTCAAGATTCTTGACACCAAACAACAAGTATTGAGAAACCGGATGACTTGTCTGATGAATGTTCTATAGAGAAATCATAAGATGGAAGAGGAAACATGGGATCCCATGGAACTTATGATGAAGAACCATCTGAATCTTTTTATGCTATAATATTCTAGAAATTTTGAGGATAAATTTTTTTTAGGAGAGGAGAATGTAACACCTCAAGCTTCCATGATACGTTTCCCTTTGAATAAACAAGAATCTTGCATTGTACATAACTTCGAGTTTTAACACACCACAACCAATCAATCTAGATATTATTAATATTAATACCAACTTTTTTAAATTTAATAAATTTTATTTCTTCCATTTTTGATGAATGGTGAAAAATAAAGTTTTTTAATTAAAAACTTCTTTTTAATGAAAATAATTTATAGTGTTTAATTATAAATTTGAATCGTTTATAAGTATCATTAGAATATATTTTTATTATTTAATATAATCAAGGTAATTGGAAGTAATTTCACATTTTAACTGGACATAAACAAGTGTCAATATTTTGATAGTTATTATTTCTTAAAAACACATTTTTCTATTTTGACAATGGGAATTAATTTGAAATTAAATTCTGCCACTTCATTGTTTTGAATTTGGAAAAATGGATTCTATATTTGAAATAATTAGGTCCAGATTGTCTAAATAACAATATTTTATTTTTAGAAAATATTAATATTTACTTCATTAAATATTTTATTTACTGTGGTTAAAAGGGTAAATCCAGTAAATATTGGAAAAAAATAAAATAATATTAATACTAAATTACCCTAACATGTTTTATATTTCTATTGGTTGATACATGTACGACCATGGGCATCCTTGGGTCGATTTTGGGACCCCATGGCGCCACTTGGGAGTGATAATGAAACTTTATATTTAATAATTTAATGTAAAAGAAAAAATGACATAACCATTTATATTTTAGTATAAATTTTTTTACAAGAGGTTATATAAGTTATCACATTGACTAAAAATATTAATTTGAAATCTAAAAATATTTCCTACATCATGGTATTTTATTTATAATTTTTAGAATTTAAATAAAAAAATTATATCTGACACAATAATGATGTAGTGTTTACCTCATTAATAAATGATTTAAATAAATAAGATTATAAAAACTAAAACGATATCCCCAACCTATCCAATTCTTAATTTATAATTTTATTTATATCATGATTAATCTAATATTATACTTTAATGTGTTTTGGATCTTTAGAAACCGAAAATATTATATAATAAAATAATATTTTCAAGCATTCCTAAAGTGCCCCTCCTCCCCCTCATAAAAATCCCTCACATCCAACCCATTTTTTACACCTCTCAAGACCCATGGATCATCTAACCTCTACTAAATTAATCTCTTTACATATATATATATATATAATTTTTATAAGCCTTTCCTTAGGCATAAGGCTCACCAAAGAATCATTTTGGTTCAAACCAAAAGAGTTAACTGATTTAAAGCTAACATCTCCTCTTATGTTCGTTTATTTTATTTTACTTCTACAACCCACCTAAAAATTATTTATTCATTTATTTTATAAAAAAACAGTATCCTAAATATATTAATATATATTTATGAAAATTATTTTAACTAAAATTACACACACATCAATCTAATGGGTATATAACATAATGTTTTTGTGGACGGCGAACTACTGCCTCACAAAATGATGATTGTTGAATCTTCTACTACAACCTCTTATGGTGGACATTATGATAGAACTATAATTATATTTAATATTCATGATATTTATTTTATAAATAATATTCTTTATTTCTATTTTATATAATACCCTGATTATTTTAATGTTGTATATATATGATAATTTCATTTGGGTAACTGTGGACTACCACCCCCTCAAAGTGATACTACTCGTTCATACCATACATGGATGTATAAAGAATGGTATTAATGAAATTAAATAACATATATAAAATATTATATTATAATGGAATAATAATATACCTTTGTATCATTTGGTTTTCATTCCATTTAAAATACAAAAATGCAAGTAGCTTTCATCCATACATACGGATTAGCATCCGCATGAAGGCAATAAGATTCATTCCCCATTATACTATTTCAATAATAATTTTTATTTTATGAAATAAATTAATGTTTATGAACATAATATGGTTTTTTGTATTAATAAAATACATCCTAGCTATAACATCATGTCTTATGTAACCAAGGATACAATGGAAAACGAATTAGTCAACAACTGAAACGATGATACTACTGAAATATTAATAACAAAGAAATATTAGAGAATCATTTGTGATATCAAAGATATATATATTGTTATTTTATAATTTAATAACAATGGTTAAAATATTATACAAGAGTTTAACATACCATTGACTAAGGAAATGTACAAGGTATGGGTTAATTCCACAATCTCTTCATTATCAGAGTTTATTGATATGTGAGTATCTAATGGGACCTCATTATCATCCACATCAATGTATTCTTAAAAATTTATTTCAAAATATTTTTAATATTCACTAGACTATGTTTTCATGTCATTTATAGCTTTATTTTACCTTGTATATTTTGAAAGGAATTGTTACGTTGTTTTCCAAAAAAGGTACTTTATGAACTTTTCAACAAAATTTAGATAAGAATGTCTTTTTTAAATTATATAGCGGGTGTGGATATTTTCCACCATTATATAATCATTGAATATTCCCTTACAATATTATAAGAATATTTTAAAAATAAATATTTTCATTTATAATTATATAACTCTTAAATGATTTCAAAATAGAATGATATATTTCGCTGAAATATTTTTTATTTCATCTATGTCAACATCCTTTGATAAATTTTACAGTTGATTTATGTTAATTTAATATGATAAAAATATTATATATTGTATTTAAGGTTTTTTGATATTTATGACTATGGATTTGTTATTATTTTTACCATTCCTAGTTTTTGGTTAAAGTGTTGATATTTCGTATTCTTTTTTTAATACGAATGTTTATGTTATGATTCAATCTTTTCATATGAGGAATATATTGGATGTAGTATGTGATGGGTGGAGCCCACTATAGCTTCTTGGTGCATCGATAGATCTCATGAGACAATTGAATGTGGAATTGGCCGAGGCATTTACCAATTTTGATATATGGTTTTTTTCGAGGCCTTAATCATTATTAAACATCTTGGCTAATGCCTTGACAAAATGTTTCAGAATTTCAAGCATCATACATTACCTCATTATGAAGATATTATCGACTGTTCATGTGGTTATTCGACTAGTAGAATACCCATTCCTATTTTTTATTATGGAATTATTTACTCAGTAAATATTCCTACAATAAAATGTTCAGGTTTATTATGTGTAAAGGCTTGTGTTTTTTAATTATTCACCATACCCAATATTTATGTTACCATCTACTGTATTTCTTACCCTTACTGAGAATTTAAGCTCACCAATTTCTTATGTTTCATTTTCCTATGATATAAAGAAGTTAATAATGGGTGAATTTCATGCATAATCTAAGAGGCTCGACTGTTTCTAATGGAATAAATTAGTGTCATATTTTTCAATTTGTAATGTTGAACTTATGTATGTATCTTATTTTAATTATACTAAACGGGTCAGACTTTCGAGACCTAATTATTTTTATCATGCCAATGTTATGTAATAATGCACCAACTTTTGGTAACTAGGGTCATGGGGTTACATTTTATCTAATAGTATCAATTACATGAATGAAAACTTCTCATATGACTCCTATAGAAAACAAGAATGAGACATCCTATATAGGGAATCATCCCCCTCCCCTTCCTATGATTATGGAATATCTCAAATTCCATATCATGAATGAAATGATATCAGAAAATATTTTTAATCATAGTATCACTTGATATAAATTTATAAATGAGACTCTAGTATTTGAGTAAACAACAAATAGCCATATTAAATGATAGATTCACCAATTCCCTAGAGTGAAGATAATTGATTCCAGCTCCATGTCATGAGTCACATAACTCATGAGGTCTCAAAAATAATCAACCATATACGATTTCATCCTACCACTATGTCAACACATATAAGATCCTATCACTAGACGCATCAAAATATACTCTGTATTCTGCACCCTCATCTAGTAGTGTCTATAATGGTGCACTCTTTAGCATCTACATCAAATCCACAAATGATTTATGGATTTCATTGGTTTTTGTTATTAGTATCACATTTCAAAATATGTATATGAAATGTTACATAAAATATGAGAATTTAATTT
This sequence comes from Viscum album, assembly GCA_963277665.1. Taxonomy (NCBI): domain Eukaryota; kingdom Viridiplantae; phylum Streptophyta; class Magnoliopsida; order Santalales; family Viscaceae; genus Viscum; species Viscum album. The sequence continues at coordinate 628,749,434 of OY728138.1, read as the reverse complement.
AAAACCTCCTATTATTCCACCACAGATACATGAATGTGTGGTACCACTATCCATATTTCGTGTGGTTCTTAATAAATAATTAAATTTTTTATTGGGTCTACCAAAAATCCATTCAATGAAAAAACATACCTCGGAAAGTGAATATCATTGATATACAACATGTACATGAAGATATTTCTGTATACATGTATACCTAGAATCAATTTCATGACAATACTTGTCTTGTCGAATTGTTTCTCCAATAACAATGATAATATGAGTCTAGAAATAGTGAAGAACCCCAAAAATTGTACCTTGTATAACTGGAAAAGTTGGTTCATCAGATCCATAAACATAGTGGGGGAATTCATTAAAATAAAATTAATCACTCAGAACTCTTAATATCTATAGAGACACCAGAATTGTACATTTACAATTCAAAAATCATAATATTGGAGATAGATATACCTGATATTGATCTTTGAGAACCATCTAAGACATAAAATCTAATCATAGAGGTCATAAATACATGACAATGTGTATATGTTTATTATCAAGGAGAGGTTCATGAAATGATAATTTTACCAATTATGAAATCTCTCATCATAATTATTCACGAACAATACTGGAGTTTCTCTAGGGGAAACACTATGAATAATAAAGAAATTCTCTCGAATGACCTCAAATAACACGCTATTATCTTAGAGTGTGATATTAGCCAACCAATATGATGAATATTATATAATAGATTTATCATGGTGAATCTTTACGCAAGACTTAATATCTTTTATTTTATTTAGACCTAAAATAGCCTTGGATAAGACATCCATATTTTTACTAATGACATATGGAACCCATAATTATGAAGAGACTGTTGAACGAAAGGATAAACTCTCCAACAGATGGGTGATGGGTTGTAGCTTCCAGCTAAAAAAATCCTCTCAATCCACTATGAGATATCTCTTTCCCAAAAAATTAATCTCATACCATATATCAAAAAGAATATGACTCATCTACTGTTACAATAAATATGGGATCAGACCATTGACAAACATTCCATATCCGACATGATGTCAAAAGTTATCTTCATAGAAATATTTAGATACCATTAAAAATTTCTCTTAATGATGTGGTAGATCTTACAATAACCAGATAAGTGATATCAAATATGTATTCCATATATGACCTAAAAGCTAAAATATAAGGATAATGCTACAAGCGGTAGCTATATATCTAGAAAAATGATTATGTTAATGAAGTAATGACTCATCCCAACAAATACATGAACCACGTTTGGACAATAAAAAACACTTATCACATCACTAATAATTTTGTGAGATTCCTTTTCATAATCCTTCAATCATAGTACAATGTGTGTGTTATTCCACAAAAGTGAGACACATAAGAAGTTCCATGTCAATAACATAGTGTAAATATGGTTTATGATTTTTTTATAATAAAGTATTTTCACCATGGGGATGTAGAAATATAAGGTTCAAATATGAAGTGGATATCCACAATATAATAATTGGAATGTTTTGAGAAGCTATCGATGTATACACTATAATTATGAGTGAATTATAAGTATTATTCTCTTTGATTGTATGTATTTATTATAGATGCAATAACCATTTTTTTAATTGTTGTACACTTCACATTGTCCTTGGAAATTCATTCTATTTTACAACACAAAGCACAAAGTCATTATATTTTTATTTGACCTTAAAAAACATTAATAATTTTTTTTATTAATTTAAAAAAGGACGAAATTTTCATAATTTAATTCAATATTTAAATTGTTAATCCAAGAACTCAGTTATTGAAATAAAATACTTTGTAAATCATGGTTTCAATTTATGTATATTAATAATTTTCAGAATATGTTTGAGAAATTTATTGAGTATCAATATTTAAATTAATGAAATTATTGATATAATCCTTTTGAGACATATTTTTTTTATATTTTAGTTATTGGATGGGAATAATTAAGAGAAATAATGTCGAGTTATAGTGATTGAAAAAATATTCAACTAAAACTATAGATGTATGTTCAAAAAAATAGTTTTATGGATTTTGTAAAGAATTAAATTCGAAATTATTAATTTGATGTCTTGAAGAGATGAAAACTTATAGGTATTGAAGAATCCTAGAGTATATTTGATGTTTCATTTTGTTATTATTTTATTACATATTATATACAGGACTAATTGATTGTATATAATGGATTATAGACCTTTTTATAGGAAAAAACATTAGATTAATTATTCTACCTTTTAATATTATAACTATTTGATACTAATGATACTACTATGTCATGGAATTGTCTTGAACACAAAAATTATGTAGTAACCCACACATGGTGTAGAACATGTAAAACTTCAATGTGTTGAAGTGTTATTAATAATTTTAAATACAAAAATTTGAAAATTGTATTTTATAAAATAGTGTATTATAATTATATAAAATCATAGTGATAATTTTTTCAAGAAATAAAATCATAAAAATATAACACTGATTCAACACCTCATTCTTATAATGCACCATCATGTAATTTGGAACATCAAATTTCTCTTATCCTTGATCAAAAATCGCAAGATATCATTCATTATATAATTGGATGAATATGGATACATTGGTACTGACACTTATCATAGTAAATGACCCAACCCTTATGACTCACTATAATGTAAATAACCATTATTGTGATCTTAATAACTATAGTCTGTGTTTATCAAATACATGACATCGTAACTCAAAATCCATCCTGGTTATTTCATTGAACCTATGATCTCACTTCATTAAAAATAAACCGAGATATATATTCTAATAAAAATTCATATAAATTAGAATTATAATTATACAAATTATTTATATCTAACTAAAAACATTTTCATCCTTCCGAAAATTTATAAATAATTAAACAGATTACGTTGGTTCCTTCGCATTCCAGTAACATCATAGTAATATTGTTTCTTAAATGATGAAATCCATATATAAATCATATATTAATCCCGGTATTATCATGGTTATATCTACTTTTGATGAATCCTTTATAACATATACTCTAATGAATACATGATGTGACATTATAATGAAGTATATTTTATCAACTTTAGTTAAATGTTAAGTTTTCTAATTAAAGTTGGAATCTATTACATTCCATGAACACAAACACATTGTGATAATAAATGAAGGCTCATTATATTTCCATTATCTAAACAATATTATATTGGAATGTATTAAAAGTCATATTCACTGAAATGATCTAACATTCTATGAGACTCATCATCATCCTCAAACTAGTATGTTGTAAAAAACGACTAATTCTCTTTGTTCCTAGTTGATTATATGTCCCCCTAAACAATGATGAAATTAATCCATATTATCTTATATTCAACTTATGTTTCATGAAAACCAACTATAATATTATAATGAAATGCAATAAAATGATAAATCATTATCATAACACTATATAACTCACACCATTATCATTTAAATTCTATATATAATCTTGAATACATAGAAATTATACCCTAATAATAAACATAATTAATTACTCAATGAATTTTGTCCATTTAAATTTTAAATCCACATTTGTAATAAAATACCTCAAAATTACCCCTTGAATGTCATCTAACTTGTATTATTATAAAAATATAACCATCATGCCCATAACCTTACCCAAGATATCAATATGCCTGAATGAATACCTCTATTCAAAATTGTCTAATTTTCACCCCTATCATGTAAAGGTTCCGTTTTATAATTAATATATTGACAGTGGAAAATCTATACCCCTATGGATTACCTCACAACATTGAATTTTCATGTTATTTTTAATATATAATATCTTATACTTTATCACATAATGAATGTTAATATGATTTCTTATATTGTCATCACACATGACTGGCCACTATCCTGAGTTACTCATGATAAAAAATATATCCTCGAACTATTTATGTGAACCATACAATAATAAAAGTAATAAATCATTAAGAATTATTTTATTTACTTATAAATTATTGAAATTCATATATCATCACCATATTATAAGAGTATGTTTTATATTTGAAAATCCAAAGACCTACACTACCACATATTTGAGAAACCTAACATTAATAAATTTATAAATGAAATATTCAACGATAACAGTTTTAAAATAATTCACCATGTCTTTTTTTACCTTTATAATCTTTCAGTAATTGATTATTTATACATTATTGAATAATAATTTATCGACAATTTAAGTAAAAAATAAAATTTTGAAACATATTTTATCATTTATGTATAGATGGAACATGTCAGGAGATTATCTATGTGATAAATGATACAATAATCCCTACCCCATTCCATCTCAAGTGATGTTTATAATGAAAAAATATTACGAAAACAAAAATAATTAAAAAACAATATTGGTTTGTCGATAGAAAAAAATCTAGAAATGATGAAAAAAGGTATTTATCCCTCTTCAAATTATAATTATATAGAAATTTTAATTAAATAAAAAGTTTATTTATGTATTATCCCCATTTAATGTATCCCAAAACAAACAAATAAATAAAAATATACCTATAAGAAAATATTGTAATGTCCTCGATCCATTTTATTACATATAGAAGGATCTATACAATAGTATGACCCCATGCTTACCTAACTAATTGTTAGTGTGTAATTATTAATGGATATTATATGATAATATCCTTTTTCTATTCTATAACATTATTTTACCAACATTCAATAAAAAGTAAATATTTAATATGATAATAAATAAAATAAAATATATTTCCCCTGTACAAAATATTACATCATCATGACCAGTCTAATAATAACATTAAAAATTAAATAGTAAACTAAAACCAAATAAAAAATATTTATGTATTTTAGAATACATTGTATAATAGACTGATTAATGGAATTTTTATTCATATTTTAAAATAAATATTCATAGGTAGAGATAATAAAGAACACATGGAATTACTATAGATAGTTAAAAAATCCCTACTAAGCTCATTCTAATATGTCAATAGAGATATAGACCTTAAATTGAAATTCATGTAAACCATATTGTCAAGATATACACCATTGTGCACATCAAGGCTCTAGGCATGCAAAATCTGATGACCCTTATCAATAATGCTTTTAATTATAACAAACTGTATATGTAAATATGTGTAAAATTTGATCAAAAATTGTAACCATCACCCAATTCACAAATTTCCAAATATGGGGTATATAAAATTGAACCAAAACGATCCACCCATAACTACATTTACATAATCTAAATCATATATAAATGATACCAATTTTTTCACAAATCACATGGTTGTTGTGTTAAATAATTGTCCACCAATATACAAACAGTGTGCCCTTGACACGAGGTTGGTGTACTATACATTTTATAATTTCCAATGAAATCTATTTAACGTTATAAAAATGTAAACTGATCATTATTGAATGAATTTATATAGGAATGGATAGAATCTTTTACATCCTGATCATATATATCATACCTTTATTTAAAAATCACACCCATGCAGCTGATATCATATCTATTGGTGGAACTATAGTTAATATTTACATGAATATATGAAAGCCTTGGGTGGGAAAATCATACAACAGACTAAAAGTATGTTATACATTGTGATATTGTTAAAACAACATTAGTATAAACATGTCAATTAAAATGATAGAAAAATACATAGTCAAGAAAATAGTATATATAATCCATTGTTGATAAGAATAATTCCTAAGAACTTAATTAAAAATATTTATCACTTCAACATGTCCCCTATTTTGTAAAATCCATCATATTAGTATGAATATGATCATCCAATTTCTCATTTTGTCAAACACCACAACAATAAAAAACATCAAAGATAATCATGATATATACAATCAATGTAGAAACATTTACATAATATATCCCTTATCATATGAAGATTATAAAATATTTTAATGGTATCTTGAAATACTAATCATGGTGTCCTATCAGTTTTCAGATAAATAATTTATTCTAAAGGGAACTGAGATGAAATATCCTCATAAGAGAAATGGATCACTATCAATAATTTTCTAGAAGATCATAATTCATTAATTTCCAATATTATTCTATTCCATTTTACACATTTATATTTTACAAGTAACTTCCTACTTTTATACATAACCATTATGATCTTTTTTAACTCATATAACACACTAAATAAAAATATAAACTAGTTATAAAGACCCTATGTCACAAGTGAATCATTGTAATAACTCTCAGTATAAGTCATTTTAGGCATATGACGGTATTCATAAAACATGTTCAAACAATATGTTACACCTTATAGATAACCCAATTTATATATGGTTTAATATAAAACCAAAATTATTACTCATACCCCTACAATATCACTCCATAGTACATCTTATCGCCTCAATAATTATCCCACTAGAATATGTGAACCATCACTCAAGGCCAGATATTAAACACCATACATTTTTATTATGAAATTATTTTTATTAATTTTTATATGATCCATAGATTGTTTGATAAAATGATTTATAAAAAATATAAAATTAATTATATAATTAACATTTCATATTTTAATGGGATGAATTATTTTAGATAACCATATAAGACTTTATATATTTATTTAATATTTTCATTATATAACCATTCAAAATCAACATTTTTGTGATTATATTGTCATGGGACATATATTAAAATAAATAATAAAGTTAATAAATTCTTAAATTATTTAAAAATTTGGAATTAATATTGGAATCATATGATATTTTACTATACTATTGTTAGAATATAGCTAATTAAATTGTGAGTATAATTATTTACAATGTGAAAATTAGAAAAGAGTTTAGAATCTATGGCATCAACAAGTTTATTTATTCCCTATGAGGATACTAATTTTTTTCATTGTGGATATATATATAATCTCTATGAATTTCATTTATCCAAGATCATACAGACCTTAAACAATTATCTATTGATAAAAATTTATTATAGGGGATTTTCTTTGTAAAAAATATCATTTATAGAATCTTGCAATCTGAATGAAAAATCATTTCAAACACTATTGAATATTTCATATTTATATATAATTTAGAGGATATAATAGCTTTTTATGTAAAAGTTTTGATAATATAACTATGTACCAACTAATATATATAAATTAATATTAAAGTGAATATTTTTTTATATTTTATTTCATTATTCTAATTTATTAAAGAAATTAATTTTTGAGAAAATATTTTATTTAAATTAATATTTAAAATAATAATCCTGAATATAAATATAAATAAATAAATTAGTTAAAAATTATTAAATAAATAATAAATATTCCTATGCAAAATATTAATAATATTCAATGAATTTTTTGATTTATGTGATTTTTTTGTATCTTTCTAAATTAAGAATATCAGAAATAAAAATTATTTAAATTAAAAATATCATATAAATATTAAAATTATAAAAAGTATGATGTTAATTATGAGGTAATTTTAATAATAAATTCATATTGTTTTTAAAAATTTATTTTTCTAAAATTACTTGTTTTTTTAATTGTAAAATTTATTTCTAAATATATTTTTTTATAAATGATGGTAGTTTGAAATATAAAAATAGAATATATATTTGGGAAAAATATTTTCAAATATGGTATGTCTGGAAATAATAATTTTTGTGTGTTAATATTTAAATTTGTTTGAAAATAGTGAAATACGATATGATACAAACGACATGACATGGTATATTTGTAGGAATAAAAAATAAACTATGATATAGTTATATTCCATGTATTTCAATTAAATTATGAAAAAACAACATTGATTGTATTGGAATAGATTGAGAAACATTAATTCAGTATTTATGATAATTAAAAATTCAAAAATATAATTTCTTATATCAAATATACTATTTATTAGATGTATAAATACACAACCCTTTATCAAATTCCATCCATACATTTTTATAGTTTCATCCTTAATATATATCCCCCAAGTATAACTTTTAGTATAAGATTCACCAACAATCAAGGAGTATATAACAACTGTCATTAATAGCTATGGCCATGAGAATGTAAAATTATAATATGAGATAAAGCTTAAGGAAGAGTTCCAAAACAATATTACACAACTTAATATGAGATTTTGTTTTCATAAAATGATTGATAATTCACTGTCATGGTTCATTCATTCCATTTGTATCAAATACCTACATTTTTGGACCACATACTCCAACATAAACATAAAATATAGGTTAATAACCAATGGGATGTACATATCTCAGATATGAAAATGGAAATGAGAATTGAATCCCATTAAACCATAATTAATTTAGTGTTCAATTCCTTGTGTTAGAATTTCCAGATTACTAGTTCCCTTGCATCTTTGATGATTATATTAGAACTACCATTATATGTAATATAATAATAAATTAAAAAATCCTCATACTCATGAATTATCCAAGAAAAATTCATGGTATTTCCGAAAGACACTCCCATATATTTTATCTTGAATCCATTAAAAGATTGTTTCAATTTTGCACATATCCCCAAACCCCATTTGTTAGGATTAAGTGTTATTAGAAGTTTATATACCATAATTTATGGGATATTTCACCATGTTTTATTATTAAACAATATATATTATCATAGAAAGATATTGTAACATGAAATGACCAGAACATGTGTTGATTAAATAGTGTTTGGATATATTTTATATATCACATGGTATCTAGAAACCTTAAATGAAAATTGTTTTTCGTACATTCAATATAGTAAAATTCTTATTAGTGCAATGAGACCTGCTATAAATATTGCAAAATAGATGATGTAATGTTGGGTATCAGTCACATTATCTCATCAATAAAATTGTACTATTAATATTACAAATCCACTTGGATGAAAATATGACCATTTCACATCCCATATCTTAACATTAAATATAACCATATATAATCTTATTAGGTACCATTTATTTAGATTTCATTATAATTTGGCCATGCAAAACAAATACACTAGCAACTGAATAAAAAAATTATGGCGATACCTCTATCTGACACCTTGTCCCAATGATCAAGAACACTACATACATGTTTTACACTATTAAAGTATAATTTAGAAAAAAATTGGTTCCCCATAAAATATAAAATATCTTGGTCCTCCCCCAAAACATATTTAATTTGGATTACTATTATCTTTTTATTATTATCAAATAAATAATTACTAAATATCAGGCCCCCTATCACCACCCTAAATGTGATATTGGTTATATGAAAACAATTTAATTATAACATTCACAATATCATGTTATGTGTTTGTGTATATATGTATCCTCAAAAAGTGAAACACCATGTTTTATACACCATTTTGATAAGAAAACCCTTAAGGGTATACCAATTGTGGGATCAACCTGATCTAACATAATGACTAAAATCAATAATATTTTCATAATTTTTCCAAATAAAATTTCCCCATAATGGAAAACATTAAATGTAATTCAAAACAAAATTTTATTTAAATTTATATTTTGACTCATCGTGGTTCTATATATTTATATAACATTATTAAAATAGATTGGATATACATCTTCATTTAACCAAATAACAAGGTCCCTTAAAATGGTCATTATAATAGAATTTTGTGAAGGTTCACCGATTATTAATGATTATTCAAATGGAAAAATTGATTTCATAGAGAATAGAAGTAAACATTTATGTAAAAATTCCATTGATTAGAGTAGTTCTACATCCAATGAATATAATGTGATTAATAGGGTTTAAAATTGATCTCAATATCAATCTAGTATGGTTATTGAACATTTGGATCCAATAAAATCATGTAAAAAGTTAAAATCATGATATTCCATGTGTAAACTTCATTTAGAAAAAAGGATCCATCACTTAACCATGTTAGATAGTATTTTTGATCAAATTAGTTATAAATAAAAAATATTTTAGAGTGTCTAAATATTATATATACAAAACATTCCAATATGTTTTTTGATTAAAATGAAATATTTGATTAATCCATACTAATGATTTTAAATTAGGATATTATCATATGTGAAAAATAATTGTTAACGTCTCATATTTTTTAATTACCAAAATTATTCCAAATCTTGGTAGTGAATTAATTTTTATGGATACATTATATAAAATGACCGGAAAAAATGAATATGGTAGAGACATAGGATCAACTTTTCTCAAACCCTATTTATATTTACGAAATAAAAAATTTCTCTTACACAGATTGATCTAGAATCCAGAGGAAGAGTAACAGATAATATCTTGGTCAAATTTCAATTCATAAAAACCAAAATCCTTATACTATCATAATAATTTATTTAAATTCCATCATATACTATACATTATTAATGAACATATGAAGAATTAGATTGTAAATGTGAACGTTTATATCACCATCTTATAGAATAATACATAATGACCCTATTACACATTTACTGTTTAATTTTTCTTAAAAAACAATGATATTATGTAGACACTAGGCCAAACAAAACTAAAGTTAGTAAATTATGGAACCTCATGGCTAATATTTTGAATAGAAAACTTAATATAATAATAATAATTTATTTCCAGAAGGATTTTTTTGTCTAGAATTAGAAAGAATAATTAACTATGACATACAATAATCCTTAGTCATTAAAAACAATTTAAAAACTATTCTATTTCTTTAGGAACTGCCTTTATATGTATGTAACACATAACCACATAAAATATCCATGTGATCCCATCATATATTAGAGCATTATGTAGAAAAAACTATTTTATTAATACTTCTTATCTTTATTCAATATAGATTATAATGTCACATTAGGTTATTCATCAGTTGTTCTAGTGAAAAATATTAATATTGGGTCAACTTCCCCCTCTTGGTTGACCACCTCGGTTATCAGACTGGGATGATATAAAGAAATTAATGTAAATAGTAAATTTCATTATGTGATATATTATTAACATTCATGGTTAATTTTTTATTCTGTGGTTTTATATTTATTATAACAATGATCCTCATATCCCGGATACATGAGTTAATGTAGAATATATTTTCATCTCCTATAAAATTGTAATTATTTTGAAAATACCTTAATATAAAGACCTATATATTTTGATACATTTGTTGATGTCTTATAAAAAAGGTCTCACATTCATAAAAATTTAGTATCTTTTTAGAATATAGTATTTAGATAGTATGAAAAAATTACAGAACAATGTTGGAACATCGAATAATTACATATTTAACCAAAATATTAATAATATCATTTTTACACTATTATTTAATTCATTAAATATATTATTCATTAAATATGTGTAACCGTTGACCTTTCTTTAATTCATAATCATCTATTGTAATGATGGAAAATAGTTTAAAACCTTTAATATGAAAAAATGATCATCGTGGTATTTGAAAAATAAATAAACCCATAGGGCCATTCAAAAATTAATGAATACCCATAAATAAAATTCTATTTGTTTATAATAATCTAAAAGATCAAAAAACAATTACATCATCCTGAAGGCATTTAAAAAAGGAACCAATTCATAAATTTTTTAATCATAATTTCGAATATAAAATTATGAATATTTCATAATATAACATTGGAACTCACACAATGTTTTCATTAAAAATATTATTCCCCACTAGAAATAAAATAATCACTATATTATTAAAGAGATCAATTTCATTCAATATAAAATCCATATATTTTCATTTAAATCCATAGAAACCACTGAAAAAAATTAGTACATGTAGAGATTATCCTAAAAATAATAAATACAATTAAATATAAAAATAAAATAAAATTTTTGATTAATTTTAATATATCCCCTTGGAGAAACATAATTCATATTAACTCAATCCCTTTACACAATTCATTGGAAATCCATATCATGATGAAGAATTTTCTACAAAATTCCATGCAAAAATGTTATTGTATTTAATTTACAAGAACCATTTCAAATTCAATACATGTAAAATATTGCTTGGAATCAAAAAATCTAACACAAATATTTTAGTTATCACTCCAATAGAAGTAAATTTTGGATTTTTAAAAAAGAGGCTAGATAGGTCACTTATTAATTTAAAAAAAAAATTCAAAAATAAAAAATTCCCAAACTAGAGGAAAATAAATTTTCCTTTGTGAAAAAAATATATTAATTTATTAGAATCAAGATAATTAATAATTTCTATGAAAATGTAAATAGGTGTTCATGTAATAAATTATAGAAAAGGGACCCTTACAGAAGAAACTAACAGATTCTATTTTAAAACCATTTTAACAAAACAATTAATATAAAATACCCTTGTTATTCATTTCTATATTGTTAAATCATACATATTGTATTTAATAAAGTATATACAGATATTATAATAAATTTTTAATGATATCCATTAAATAAAAACTAAATAAATATAATTTTAACTATAGTGACTTATGAATAAAATTTATGTAACCCTGCGTTTCCGTAAATTGGGTATTTATTAACCCTTGGTTGCATCATGATTTAATTGGGTATTAATTTAGGTTAGTTTTTACACTTTTCTAAACAGTTTGAAACAATTTGGGGAAGTGAACAGTTGGTTCACTATTATGTAAATCAATGAGGTTTTCCATATGAAATGGTGTGGCTCATGGTGAGCCCCAGGAATGAGGTACATTGTATTTCATAGCCATTTGACCACCCCTCCAGTACTTTAACCCTATGGTTGTGGGTTGTGAATGGTTTCTCAATACTTGTCTATCCTTTTTTCCCAAATCATGCACACGATCTAAAAGACAAATAGGTGAAAAGGGTTTTGGAATATAGTTACAAATAACAAGAAAACACAAACATAAAACTAATTATATGTATATTAATTCCCCTAAATATATTAACTCAAAATACCATGACAGATGATTATGTTTATAAACTACATTTTCTACTATTATACAATTCAGTAGAGTAGAAATGACCCATATTTTACTATTTTTAGATATCGGATGGATATTTGGTGTTAGAGAATTTGACCATGGTTTCCATTTTTAATTGGAATTCTTTCTTTTTGATCGCCTCCAGAGAAAGGAAATTATTAAAGGAATGGACTAGTAGTGCCCAATCGGTGGGAAAGTATTGATCCAATCATTTCTAGTGGTCGGCCAATGCTCATTCAGGGAGAGATTATCCTATTGAGGTGGTTTTGTTAAATTCCCATGGTTATCCACTTCTATTACATTACATGTATATCCTGCATGGTATTGATGATTATATCGGATTATTTCCAAACAAGAAATCCATAACACCAATCCTCCAATAAATGGAGATAGATTAGCTATTTGTGGAAATTGAAACATCCCTCCTTTATCCATATAGTAATATTCATTCGGAATGTGATTCCTTTTCATGGTGTAATGTTATAGTTTATCTCTAGCCTGTGTCATTCCTTTAAATATTTTATCTTACTATTCATTCCATTTTTTCAATATAATGAATCATGGAAGATTCACTACCCTACACTCGGTCTCCATGGTTTCCAATCCTCCATCCATCATGAAATTGTATGGCTCCCCTTGGGTCAACATGGTTTTATAATTATAGTAATCATGTTGTTTTTATTGAAGCTCCTCCAAATTCAATAGGTAAAATGTTCTCTCCATATTGTACGGAACATGTGGCTCTACAGGAAGCTGTTCAGGAAGAGTGATAAAGGCTTAATGAAAAAATGGGGTTCTTTTTAGGATTGGTACATTATAGGCCATTATGGTCCCTTAACCCATTACCTTTTTTTCTCAATTAGTTATAGTGGGATCACCCGTGTATATCCTTCATCAAATGATGGTTTTTTTCTTCCAACACACACAATTAATACTCTTAATGATGTTCATGATCAATCTTGATTCTCACTATTTCCTCTATCTAATTAATATAGTGCATTATCTCATGCCTCACACACCTCAGAAATCAATATATTTGACTTCTCCCCCTCATATTGTGGTATCTTTTTGGCGATAATTCAAAGAACAACAACGCAAAATCATCAATTAAGACCAGATTTTATTCATTGAAAGGATCCAAAAGAAGGAAATCCTATTATAAATGATTTAGTGTATCAATTAGAATTCCAAAAGCATTGGTTCTCATGTTATGTCTGAAATCCTCTCTTTTGAACAATGATGTTATAAATCTTCCATGGTGTTGGTTCTTGAACCTAAAAAAACATCTTTCTAATATTTAAAGCCTTGATTTTAGGCTTGTGCATCATCGGTTTACCCATGGTGATCCTATCATCCAACTCATATGGATTTTTTATATGAATAATAATCCAATGAATTTTTCAGTTATTTTTTACTAGTATATATCATTCATGATTAGTAAAGGGATTTTGAATTTTTTTATCATTTTTTTATTAAATGATCTAAGTGAGGGAAATGGATTCTTTTTGGAAATACAAGGATTGAATCATTCCATTAAAATATTCATGGTTTTCAGGTGGATATTTTTATATCATCATTGACCTATCATAGAAATTAGGAGGTAGTGGACAACCTAGAAGCGTTCACAAGGAATATTTTTATTTTTAATAATTTAATGGCCTCTTGGATATGATATTTATATTGGTTAAATTCATATGGTGTAATAATAAAAATAGTAATCATCATACCTAGTGTGTAATGGATTGATACTTTTCTAATTTTCAATAAATATCCTCATTATTGATTGCATGAACTAAGATACTCATGCGAATAGTTTGGAATCGTGCTCCTCCTCTAATACATCTAAAAAATGTTTAATGTGAAACTACCATTTTTTCAATTCTTACAATAGTGTGTCTAAAACTACTTTTCATCTCATGTTTTCACATATGGGATGAATACCTTGCATGAGTTTTTGTGTATGATTTTACATAATAATAATTTTTTCCTCAAAGGTAACCTCTAGACATTGTATAACAACATAAATTCATTTTTTTAGTCTAATGGAAGTTATGGAAGATATTGATCTCATTGATTGGATTTATGAATCCTTATAAGATGATGATATTTGTTCACCTTGGTCTTTATGAAGTTCTATTTATGGGATATCATCCTAGAACAAGAGAGGACTTCCTCTGAGAATTCTTGAGTGACCGGGATTTTAGAGGGGGATAAAAATATTTATTCCTCACAAGAATGATTAATTGAATAAAATGATCCCATGTTCCTAATAATCATCTTATAGGTATGTATTTACCTCAGGATGATGATTTCATTGGATGTATGGGTACTGATTTATTAAAATTATTAATGGATGTTTCTAATATTGGTATGAAATAAGTTTACCTAAAACACCCATCTAATATATTTAATGATATTAGATGGGGTTTTCAATAGATAATAACATGTTCTTTAAAATAATTCTTTGAGGAATTCGGGATCTACATGGCCTATTTCTCTCTTAATTCTAAGAGTTTTCTAGGCCATGATAGCTTCCTAGGTTCATTATATAGAACCTTCTAGAATGTTATAAATAAATATGTGGTCGTGTCCATCTATGAATTATCTATAATAGTGATCTTTCCCTAGGTATTTTCTGTATCAATCTTGATCATCATTATATAGGTGAAGGAGCCTTCATCACTTAACCATTATAGAACGATAAATATGTGAAACTTTTTATATAGTCTTCTAGCAATAATTATCCACGTAATACTCACATTTCACAATCTTAAATGGGTATCTATGAAAAAAAATTATTCTTTAAGGGAAGATACATACAGTTTTCCATCACTATAGTTCCGAAAATGGTTAGTGATATCATAAAATTGACACATGGTTCTAACATTATAATTAAAATTAAAATCCACACTATTTACAAAATTTGGAGTTATGTTTAATAATTATATTTATAAATATAATCAGTTTTTATAGAAGATCATTTTTTCAAAATCATTAGATATTTTAGATCCAATAGCAATTCAGTCTATTTTTTGTGGAAAATCTATGTTGTTTAAATATATTCATGGATTCAAGTAGAGAGTTCCCATATACCGTAGCCTCTTTATAATTGATCCCGAAACGCTTACTACTTACCTGGATAAATTAATTTTCAGTGAAAAAAATCTCCCTTACCATAATAGGTCAAATATTATTGAAAATTACCATATATATTTTATGTAGGAAATGATATTTTTATCGAATGAAAAAATATCTAAGTGTTAAAAAATGATGGTGGGGTATTAAAAGTGGAAAGGGAAGTCCACAAACCTAGATAGATGTAGTGTTTTCATTTTAAAAATATAATCTAAAGGGTGAGGAAATGATTATATCCTAGGTTCCTATATAATATTTTTCCCCCAAAGGGTACCTATGTGCTCTAGTTTCTCTAGAAAGGATTCAAATTAATTATTCTTTTTTTTCTAGTAAATATGATTAGTATGATAATTTCCACCAAGAAAAATCAATTTCATTCATTAGTGGAAAATTACAGTTTTCAATTGTGTCACGACATCTATAAATATTCCTATGATTTCTATTATCAATGTTACAATTGTGGTTTTTATAAATATTTAAAATATTATGTTGGAATTCAGTTGGGATTATCATTCTAAAAGATGAAGTCATTGGGATTTAGGTGGAAATATTTCTATAGTTGGATACTGTTGGTATCAATTTAGTAGTTCCAAAAAGTTCTGACATACCATGATAGATAAATATTCATGGGATTCTCTAGAGGGTATATCTTTGTGTTCTAAATTCATCACAGATAAATATGGAAATCATATGGTCATGGGAATGGGTTCCTTTTATTATTTATGTTTCTCGTAATCTCACCATATTTTAGTATTATGGAAATACTTGGGATGAGTTTTTTTGATGTTAAGATATTAATTTCAAATGTGATTATTTAGTGGGTTCAGTACATGGATTCCCAAAATACATGATCCCAGTCAACAGCTTATCCTAATATAGTGGGTTCACATTCCATTCATCCATTAAATTCACAATCAATATCAATAAAATATCATATATTTAATTTCCCTAAATTAGGTTAATGATATGTTTATATTATTTGGACCTTCATTGGTAATGTTCTCTGAGAAAGAGTACCACGACAAGACATAAGAAAATTTTCAATGGGTTTAGTGGGGTGATACTCTCTTATGAAATGAAATACCAAGGTGTTTTAACATCCTTGGACGGTGTTTTCATAACCATGCCATTCCTATTATAGGGGAGGATTGGTGGAAAGTGATCATTATTTATTCTAAGTGTTCTATTTTCTTGGACTCCAAGGAATAATTGTCATCTCAATCATTCATCGATATTTATAAGGATGAGGATGTTTGGAATAATTTGGGTAATATGTTTTTTATTGGATATCATTACATTAATTTTTATAATTTAATCCAACTGTGGTATCTTGTGATAACCAATTAATGCATAATAATGGAAGGAATGACTATTTATCTTGGTGGTGCGATGTTAGTTCACCATAAGTGTAAGTTACCAAAGTCATCAGGAAGACACTCACATTTTGCCTCTTGGAATTTGGGAAAAACGATAAATCTATTGGTTGTTCTAGTTTTGATAATATGGTTTTTGGAGTTTTCACCATTGATGACATTTCTCATCACTAGAAAATCTGTACTATCTACCTATCACTATTTTATCATGCATGAAATATTGGTGATATGGATGCCTACAAATATTAGGTATGTGAATATTATGCATAGATCATGTATTGTTGGTTAATGTGGGGATATGGTGTCATCCATGAACATGAAGGCTCATTGTCTTCGAATTCAGTGAACATTACGGACATGATGATTCCCTTATAGTCGAGGCATGTGCGATGTAAAAAGGTATTGATCTATTACATTCTAAAAAAATAACTATAGATTCTATGAAAATCGACTCACTTTTCATTCATGTATTGATATGGTTGAAGCATAAAATCCCATGGGCCATCACACAACTCATACGCTAATGAAAAATACTTCTAGATTTGAGTGTGGACCTTATTCATACTATGTGTGAGGGGAATAGGGATATGCAATTCTTCTCTTATTAGGATGACCATGATGATCAATGTTGATTATTTTTCAATATGGGATCCCTACACCCATTTTTTAGAATCATGTTAGAGAAGTTGAACGTGGTATTTTCATTTATAAACATCCAAAAATATGTTGACTATCAGTCCCATCCAGGTTTCCAACAAAAATCACTACATTGATGATGATTTTATAGTTTTTCAAAATCAATTCTTCTCAAATTACTATATAGAGACATGTCATAATTTTAATTATTTTTTCAATATCTATTTTTATTTATATTGACTATCTTTTTTTTTCTAGATATTCTTTTCTGCTAATATGGTTAGTGTTCCTATTGTGGGTGTTGATTTTATCATGTGATTAATTCTAGGGAATTAATTAATGATTTGAAAGAAAAATAGAGACTCTTTTTTTATTAAATAATTTTAAAATAATTTTAATTTATTAAATGACCATATTTTAAGTTATTTTAGGTTTGAATAAAAAATGGAATGGAATTTTTAAAACCCTAAAATTTAATTGATTTGAAATTATTCTCTTGATATTTGAAAATTTATGACAAAAAATTGAAGTGTATTTGAAAAAATAATATGGTTTCTATTCTTGATAAAAATGTCCAAATATGAAATAATATTTAAAAAATCATGAATTTGATGAATTTTTTTTATTTTTTTTATTTTTTTTAAACAAAGTGGCATATTGAAATTGAAATTTTGATATTGATCTTTAAATATTTAAATTCATTGAAAAAATTATTTTCAAATTTTTTATTGATTGATACTATCAAAAACCAGTGATCCTAGTTTGTTAGTGGGTGATATGTACATTAACTCAGGGTAGATAAATTCCTAGAAATAAATTATTGATGGATACAATATTTTAACCATGTTTACCATGATTTTCCATAATGGTCCCTAATGTGGTGTTTATTGATTTCTTGTAATGTATTCCTTATTTGGGTATTGATGTGAGTGTTCAAAAAAATCAAACATTGTGAAAATGACTATGAAGTGTGAGATCATATTTCAATAATATAACATACAAAAAAACATATAATCATAGTTCATGGTTTTTTAGATTATTATACATTATATTGATCAAATAAATATTTTTTCATGAAATCTAGTTTATTTAAAATGTTAATATATAATATTAATTCTATACTCTTTTGATATGCCTACCATATTTTTAATTTAAATTTTTTTAGAATATGTTACGTCCATTGGTGGTATTCTTTAACTAAAATTTATTTTAGGTATATTTTATTGGAATTGATGTGTAAAAGGATTCTTTATATCCATCCAACTGGGATATTTATCTGAAACACTATCTTTTACTTCTAGAATTTATCAATTATCATATGCTATGTTCATTTAAAGGAAATGTGTATCTTGGAGTAGTCTTCTGTACTTGATTCATGGGACCTAGAGTGATATATGTGACCATTGGATATGTGATGTACCTATTAAATGGGTTCTATTTAATCATTATCTAGATAGACGATGTGACTTATAATGATGTATTATTTGTGTATTTCTTTACTTATTTGATTTCAGTACATTCTTCTTGAAAAGTGTCTATATACCTATTTGTTATATATATATATATATATTGTGGTATTGTAGAAACTATTTCCATAATTATTCTTCTATGATGCAATATATTAGTCACCATCATGTGGGGGCTAGAAACTACCTTGGGTTTAAGTCATGAGTATCTCATGTATCAATGTACTATGGTATTCTGGATGTTTTTTGAGAAAATTTTATCAAATATTAAGGTGCTGGATCTTTTGTTCATTTAGGCATGTGACATAGGTATTTCATTGAAAATGGAGGGGTTTATTATTGTGAATTTGGAGGTATTTACGAGAGAGTTCACAAATTACATTTTATCTAATAGTATCAATTACATGAAAGAAAACTTCTCATATGACTCCTCTAGAAAACAAGAATGGGACATCCTATAAAGGGAATCATCCCCCTCCCCTTCCTATTATTATGTAATATCTCAAATTCCATATCATGAATGAAATAATATCAGAAAATATTTTTAATCATAGTATCACTTGATATAAATTTATAAATGAGACTCTAGTATTTGAGTAAACAAAAAATAGCCATATTAAATGATAGATTCACCAATTCCCTAGAGTGAAGATAATTGATTCCAACTCCATGTCATGATTCACATAACTCATGAGGTCTCAAAAATAATCAACCATATACGATTCCTTCCTACCACTATGTCAACACATAGAAGATCCTATCACTAGAGGCATCAAAATACACTCTGTAATATGCACCCTCATCTAGTAGTGTCTATAATGGTGCACTCTTTAGAATCTACATCAAATCCACAAATGATTTATTGATTTAATTGGTTTATGTTATTAGTATCACATTTCAAAATAGGTATACGAAATGTTACATAAAATATGAGATTTTTATTTAAAACCTCCTATTATTCCACCACAGATACATGAATGTGTGGTACCACTATCCATCTTTTGTGTGGATCTTAATAAATAAATAAATTTGTTATTGGGTTTACCAAAAATCCATTCTCTGAAATAACATACATCATAAAGTGAATATTATTGATCTACAACATGTACATGAATATATTTCTATATACATGTATATCTAGAATCAATTTCATGACCATACTTGTCTTGTCGAATTGTTTCTCCAATAACAAAGATTATATGAGTCTAGAAATAGTGAAGAACCCCAAAATTGTACCTTGTATAACTGGAAGAGTTGGTTCATCAGATCCATAAACATAGTGGGGGAATTCATTAAACTAAAATTAATCACTCAGAACTCTTAATATCTATAGAGACACCAGAATTATACATTTACAATTCAAAAATAATAATATTGTAGATATCTATACCTGATATTGATCTTTGAGAACCATCTAACATATAAAATCTAATCATAGAGGTCGTAAATACATGACAATGTGTATATGTTTATTATCATAGAGAGGTTCATGAAATAATAATTTTACCAATTATGAAATCTCTCATCATAATTATTCATGAACAATACTGGAGTTTCTCTAGGGGAAACACTATGAATAATAAAGAAATTCTCTCGAATGACCTCAAATAACACGCTATTATCTTAGAGTGTGATATTAGCCAACCAATATGATGAATTTTATATAAGAGAATTATCATGGTGAATGTTTACGCAAGAATTAATATCTTTTATTTTATGTAGACCTAAAATAACCTTGGATAGGAAATCCATATTATTACTAATGACATATGGAACCCATAATTATGAAGAGACTGTTGAACGAAGGGATAAACTCTCCAACATATGGGTGATGGGTCGTAGCTACCAGCTAACAAAATCCTCTCAATCTACTATGATATATCTCTTTCCCAAAAAATTAATCTCATACCATATATCAAAAGCAATATGACTCATCTATTGTTATAATAAATATGGGATTAGACCGTTGACAAACATTCCATATCCAACATTATGTCAAAAGTTATCTTCATAGAAATATTTAGATACCATGAAAAATTTCTCTCAATGATGTGGTAGATCTTACAATAACCAGATAAGAGATATCAAATATGTATTCCATATATGACCCAAAAACTAAAATATAAGGATAATGCTACAAGCGGTAGCTATATATCTAGAAAAATGATTATGTTAATGAAGTAATGACTCATCCCAACAAATACATGAACCATGTTTGGACAATAAAAAACACTTATCACATCACTGATAATTTTATGAGATTCCTTTTCATAATCCTTCAATCATAGTACAATGTGTGTGTTATTCCATAGAAGTGAGACACATAAGAAGTTCCATGTCAATAACATAGTGTAAATATGGTTTATGATTTTTTTATAATAAAGTATTTTCACCATGGGAATGTAGAAATATAAGGTGCCAATATGAAGTGGATATCCACAATATAATTATGAGTGAATTATAAGTATTATTCTCTTTGATTGTATGTATTTATTATTGATGCAATAACCATTTTCTAATTTTTGTACACTTCACATTGTCCTTGGAAATTCATTCTATTTTACAACACAAAGTACAGATTCATTATATTATTATTTGACCTTAAAAAACATTAATAATTTTTTTATTAATTTAAAAAAGGACGAAATTTTCATAATTTAATTCAATATTTAAATTTTTAATCCAAGAAATCAGTTATTGAAATAAAATACATTGTAAATCCTGGTTTCAATTTATGTATATTAATAATTTTCAGAATATGTTTGAGAAATTTATTGAATATCAATATTTAAATTAATGAAATTATTTATATAATCCTTTTGAGACATATATTTTTTTATATTTTAGTTATTGGATGGGAATAATTAAGAGAAATAATGTCAAGTTATAGTGATTGAAAAAATATTCACTAAAACTATAGATGTATGTTCAAAAAAATAGTTTTATGGATTATGTAAAGAATTAAATCTGACATTATTAATTTGATGTCTTGAAGAGATGAAAACTTATAGGTGTTGAAGAATCATAGAGTATATTTGATGTTTCATTTTGTTATTATTTTATTACGTATTATATATAGGACTAATTGATTGTATATAATGGATTATAGTCCTTTTTATAGGGAAAAAATTAGATTAATTATTCTACCTTTTAATATTATAACTATTTGATACTAATGATACTAGTATGTCATGGAATTGTCTTGAACACAAAGATTATGTAGTAACCCACACATGGTGTAGAACTTGTAAAACTTCAATGTGTTGAAGTGTTATTAATAATTTTAAATACAGAAATTTGAAAATTTTATTTTATAAAATAGTGTATTATAATTATATAAAATCATAGTGATAATTTTTTCATGAAATAAAATCATAAAAATATAACACTGATTCAACACCTAATTCTTATAATGCACCATCATGTAATTTGAAACATCAAATTTCTCTTATCCTTGATCAAAAATCGCAAGATATCATTTATTATATAATTGGATGAATATGGATACATTGGTACTGACACTTATCATAGTAAATGACCCAACCCTTATGACTCACTATAATGTAAATAACCATTATTGTGATCTTAATAACTATAGTCTGTGTTTATCAATTACATTACATCGTAACTCAAAATCCATCCTGGTTATTTCATTGAACCTATGATCTCACTTCATTAAAAATAAAACGAGTTATAAATTCTAATAAAAATTCATATAAATTAGAATTATAATTATACAATTTATTTATATCTAACTAAAAACATTTGCATCCTTCAGAAAATTTATAAATAAATAAACAGATTACGTTGGTTCCTTCCCATTCCAGTAACATCATAGTAATATTGTTTCTTAAATGATGAAATCCATATATAAATCATATATTAATCCCAGTATTATCATGGTTATATCTACTTTTGATGAATCCTTTATAACATATACTCTAATGAATACATGATGTGACATTATAATGAAGTATCTTTTAACAACTTTAGTTAAATGATAAGTTGTCTAATTAAAGTTGGAATCTATTACATTTCATGAACACAAGCACATTGTGATAATAAATGAAGGATCATTGTATTTCCATTATCTAAACAATATTATATTGGAATGTATTAAAAGTCATATTCACTGCAATGATCTAACATTCTATGAGACTCATCATCATCCTCAAACTAGTATGTTGTAAATAACGACTAATGCTCTTTGTTCATAGTTGATCCTATGTCCCCCTAAACAATGATGAAATTAATCCATATTATCTTATATTCAACTTATGTTTCATGAAACCCAAATCTAATATTATAATGAAAAGCAATAAAATGATAAATCATTATCATAACACTATATAACACACAACATTATCATTTAAATTCTATATATAATCTCGAATACATATACATTATACCTTAATAATAAACATAATAAATTACTCAATGAATTTTGTCAATTTGAATTTTAAATCCACATTTTCAATAAAATACCTCAAAATTACCCCTTGAAAATAATCTAACTTGTATTATTATAAAAATATAACCATCATGCCCATAACCTTACCCAAGATATCAATATTCCTGAATGAATGCCTCCATTCAAAATTGTCTAATTTTCACCCCTATCATGTAAAGTTTCCATTTTATAATTAATATATTGACATTGGAAAATATATACCCCTATGGATTACCTCACAACATTGAATTTTCATGTTATTTTTAATATAAAATATCTTATACTTTATCACATAATGAATGTTACTATGATTTCTTATATTGTCATCACACATGACTGACCACTATCCTGAGTTACTCATGATAAAAAATATATCCTCAAACTATGTATCTGAACCATACAATAATATAAGTCAATAATCATTACGAATTATTTTTTCTACATATAAATTAATGAAATTCATATATCATCCCCATATTATAAGAGTATGTTTTATATTTGAAAATCCAAAGACCTATACTACCACATATTAGAGAAACCTAACATTAATGAATTTCTAATTGAAATATTCAACGATAACAGTTTTAAAATAATTCACCATGCCTTGTTTTACCTTTATAATCTACCAGTAATTGATTATTTATACATTATTGAATAGTAATTTATCAAAAATTTAGGTAAAAAATAAAATTTTGAAACATATTTTATCATTTATGTATAGATGGAACATGTTAGGAGATTCTCTATGTGATAAATCATACAATAATTCCTACCTCATTCCATCTCAAGTGAAGTTTATAATGAAAATATATTACGAAAATAAAAATAATTAAAAAACAATATTGGTTTTTTGATAGAATAAAATATACAAATGATGAAAAAAGGGATTTTCCCCTCTTCAAATTATAATTATATAGAAATTTTAATTAAATAAAAAGATTATTCAAGCATTAGCCCCATTTAAAGTATCCCAAAACAAATAAATAAATAAAAATATACCTATAAGAAAATATTCTAATGTCCTCGAGCCATTTTATTACATATAGAAGGATCTATACAATAGTATGACCCCATGCTTACCAAACTAATTGTTAGTGTGTAATTATTAATGGATATTATATGATAATATCATTTTTCTATTCTATAACATTAGTTTACCAACATTCAATAAAAATTAAATATTTAATATGATAATAAATAAAATAAAATATATTTCCCCTGTACATAATATTACATCATCATGACCAGTCTAATAATAACATTAAAAATTAAATAGTAAACTAAAACCAAATAAAAAATATTTATGTATTTTAGAATACATTCTATAATAGACTGATTAATGGAATTTTTATTCATATTTTAAAATAAATATTCATAGGTAGAGATAATAAGGAACACATGGAATTACTATAGATAGTTAAAAAATCCCTACTAAGCTCATTCTAATATGTCAATAGAGATATAGACCTTAAATTGAAATTCATGTAAACCATATTTTCAACATATACACCATTGTGAACATCAAGGCTCTACGCATCCAAAATCAGATGACCCTTATCAATAATTCTTTTATTTATAACATACTGTATATGTAAATATGTGTAAAATTTGATCAAAAATTGTAACCATCACACAATTCACAAATTTCCAAATATGGGGTATATAAAATTGAACCAAAACGATCCACTCATAACTACATTTACATAATCTAAATCATACATAAATGATACCATTTTTTTCACAAATCACATGGTTGTTGTGTTAAATAATTGTCCACCAATATACAAACAGTGTGCCCTTGACATGAGGTTGGTGTACTATCCATTTTATAATTACCAATGAAATCTATTTAATGTTATAAAAATGTAAACTGATCATTTTTGAATTATTTTATATAGGAATGGATGGAATCTTTTACATCCTGATCTTATATATCATACCTTTATTTAAAAATCACACCCATGCAGCTGATATCATATCTATTGGTGGAACTATAGTTAATATTTACATGAATATATGAAAGACTTGGGTGGGAAAATCATACAACTGACTAAAAGTATGTTATACATTGTGATATTGTTAAAACAACATTAGTAGAAACATGTCAATTAAAATGATAGAAAAATACATAGTCAAGAATATAGTATATATGATCCATTGTTGATAAGAATAATTCCTAAGAATTTAATTAAAATTATTTATCACTTCATCATGTCCCCTATTTTGTAAAATACATCATATTAGTATGAATATGATCATCCAATTTCTCATTTTGTCAAACACCACAACAATAAAAAACATCAAAGATAATCATGATATATACAATCAATGTAGAAACATTTACATAATATATCCCTTATCATATGAATATTATAAAATATTTTAATGGTATCTTGAAATACTAATCATGGTGTCCTATCAGTTTTCAGAAAAATAATTTATTCTAAAGGGAACTGAGATGAACTATCCTCATAAGAGAAATGGATCACTATCAACAATTTTCTAGAAGATCATAATTCATTAATTTCCAATATTATTCTATTCCATTTTACACATTTATATTTTACAAGTAACTTCATACTTTTATACATAACCATTATGATCTTTTTTAACTCATATAACACATTAAATAAAAATATAAACTAGTTATAAAGACCCTATGTCACAAGTGAATCATTGTAAGAACTCTCATTATAAGTCATTTTAGGCCTATGAAGGTATTCATAAAACATGTTGAAACAATATGTTACACCTTATAGATAACCCAATTTATATATGGTTTAATATAAAACCAAAATTATTACTCATACCCCTACAATATCACTCCATTGTACATCTTATCGCCTCAATAATTATCCCACTAGCATATGTGAACCATCACTCAAGGCCAGATATTAAACACCATACATTTTTATTATGAAATTATTTTTATTAATTTTTATATGATCTATAGATTGTTTGATAAAATGATTTATAAAAAATATATAATTAATTATATAATTAACATTTCATATTTTAATGGGATGAATTATTTTAGATAACCATATAAGACTATATATATTTATTTAATATTTTCATTATATAACCATTCAAAATCAACATTTTTTTTGATTATATTGTCATTGGACATATATAAAAATAAATAATAATGTTAATAAATTCTTAAATTATTTTAAAATTTGGAATTAATATAGGAATCATATGATATTTTACTATAATATTGTTAGAATATAGCTAATTAAATTGTGAGTATAATTATTTACAATGTGAAAATTAGAAAAGAGTTTAGAATCTATGGCATCAAAAAGATTATTTATTCCCTATGAGGATAATAATTTTTTTCATTGTGGATATATATATATATAATCTCTATGAATTTCATTTATCCAATATCATACAGACCATAAACAATTATGTATTGATAAAAATTTATTATAGGGGATTTTCTTTGTAAAAAAATCATTTATAGATTCATACAATCTGAAAGAAAAATCATTTCAAACACAATTGAATATTTCATATTTATATATAATTTAGAGGATATAATATCTTTTTATGTAAAAGTTATGATAATATAACTATGTACCAACTAATATAAATAAATTAATCTTAAAGTGAATATTTTTTTATATTTTTTGGCATTATTCTAATTTATTAAAGAAATTAATTTTTGAGAAAATATTTTATTTAAATTAATATATAAAATAATTATCCTGAATATAAATATAAATAAATAAATTATTTAAAAATTATTAAATAAATAATAAATATTCCTATGCAAAATATTGAAAATATTCCATAAATTTTTTGATTTATGTGATTTTTTTGTATCTTTCTAAATTAAGAATATCATAATTAAAAATTATTTAAATTAAAAATATCATATAAATATTAAAATTATAAAAATTATGATGTTAATTATGAGGTAATTTTAATAATAAATTCATATTGTTTATAGA
Organism: Viscum album; assembly: GCA_963277665.1. Lineage (NCBI taxonomy): Eukaryota > Viridiplantae > Streptophyta > Magnoliopsida > Santalales > Viscaceae > Viscum > Viscum album. The sequence goes on along the minus strand of OY728138.1, from coordinate 628,721,506 downwards.
AATTTATTTTTCTAAAATTTATTGTTTTTTTAATTGTAAAATTTATTTCTAAATATATTTTTTTATAAATCATGGTAGTTTGAAATATAAAAATAGAATGTATATTTGGGAAAAATATTTTCAAATATGGTATGTGTGGAAATAATAATTTTTGTGTGTTAATATTTAAATTTGTTTGAAAATAGTGAAATACGATATGATACAAAAAGACATGACATGGTATATTTGTAGGAATAAAAAATAAACTATGATATGGTTATATTCCATGTATTTCAATTAAATTATTAAAAAACAACATTGATTGTATTGGAATAGATTGAGAAACATTAATTCAGTATTTATGATAATTAAAAATTCAAAAATATAATTTCTTATATCAAATATACTATTTATTAGATGTATAAATACACAACCCTTTATCAAATTCCATCCATACATTTTTTTAGTTTCATCCTTAATATATATCCCCCAAGTATAACTTTTAGTATAGGATTCACCAACAATCAAGGAGTATATAACAACTGTCATTAATAGCTATGGCCATGAGAATGTAAAATTATAATATGAGATAAAGCTTAAGGAAGAGTTCCAAAACAATATTACACAACTTAATATGAGATTTTGTTTTCATAAAATGATTGATAATTCACTGTCATGGTTCATTCATTCAATTTGTATCAGATACCTACATTTTTGGACCACATACTCCAACATAAACATTAAATATAGGTTAATAACCAATGGGATGTACATATCTCAGATAAGAAAATGGAAATGATAATTGAATCCCATTAAACCATAATTAATTTAGTGTTCAATTCCTTGTGTTAGAATTTCCAGATTACTTGTTCCCTTGCATATTTGATGAGTATATTAGAACTACCATTATATGTAATATAATAATAAATTAAAAAATCCTCATATTCATGAATTATCCAAGAAAAATTCATGGTATTTCCGAAGGATACTCCCATATATTTTATCTTGATTCCATTAAAAGATTGTTTCAATTTCACACATATCCTAAAACCCCATTTATTAGGATTAAGGGTCATTAGAAGTTTATATACCATAATTTATGGGACATTTCACCATGTTTTATTATTAAACAAAAATTATTGTCATAGAAAGATATTGTTACATGAAATGACCAGAACATGTGTTGATTAAATAGTGTTTGGATATATTTTATATATCACATGGTATCTAGAAACCTTAAATGAAAATTATTTTTCGTATATTCAATATACTAAAATTCTTATCAGTGCAATGAGACCTGCTATAAATATTTCTAAATAGTTGATGTAATGTTGGGTATCATTCACATTATCTCATCAATAAAATTCTACTATTAATATTACAAATCCACTGGGATGAAAATTTGACCATTTCACATACCATATCATAACATTAAATATAACCATATATTATCTTATTTGGTACCATTTATTTAGATTTCATTATAATTTGGCCGTGCACAACAAATACACTAGCAACTGAAGAAAAAAATTGTGGGCATACCTCTATCTGACACCTTGTCCAAATGATCAAGAACACTACATACATGTTTTACACTATTAAAGTATAATTTACAAAAAAAATTTTGTTCACCATAAAATATAAAAGATCTTGGCCCTCCCCCAAAACATATTTAATTTGGATTACTGTTATCTTTTTATTATTATCAAATAAATAATTACTAAATATCAGGACCCCTATCACCATCCTAAATGTGATATTGGTTATATGAAAACAATTTAATTATAATATTCACAATATCATGTTATGTGTTTGTGTATATATGTATCCTCAAAAAGTGAAACACCATGTTTTATACACCATTTTGATAAGAAACCCCTTAAGGGTATACCAATTGTCGGTTCAACCTGATCTAAAATAATGAATAAAATCAATAATATTTTCATAATTTTTCCAAATAAAATTTCCCCATAATGGAAAACATTAAATGTAATTCAAAATATAAGTTTATTTAAATTTATATTTTGACTCATCATGGTTCTATATATTTATATAACATTATTAAAATAGATTGGATATACATCTTCATTTAACCAAATGACTAGGTCCCTTAAAATGGTCATTATAATAGAATTTTGTGAAGGTTCACCGATTATTAATGATTATTCAAATGGAAAAATTGATTTCATAGAGAATAGAAGTAAAAATTTATGTGACAATTCCATTGATTAGAGTAGTTCTACATCCAATGAATATAATGTGATTAATAGGGTTGAAAATTGATCTCAATATCAATCTAGTTTGGTTATTGAAAATTTGTATCCAAAAAAATCATGTAAAAAGTTAAAATCATGATATTCCATGTGTAAACTTCATTTAGAAAAATGGATCTATCACTTAACCATGTTAGATAGTATTTTTGTTCAAATTAGTCATAAATACAAAATATTTTAGAGTGTCTAAATAATATATATACAAAACATTCCAATATGTTTTTGATCAAAATGAAATATTTGATTAATCCATACTAATGATTTAAAATTAGGATATTTTCATATGTGAAAAATAATTGTTAACGTCTCATATTTTTTAATTACCAAAATTATTCAAAATCTTGGTAGTGAATTAATTTTTATGTATACATTATATAAAATGACCAGAAAAATGAATATGGTAGAGACATAGGATCACCTTTTCTCAAACCCTATTTATATTTACGGAATAAAAAATTTCTCTTACACAGATTGATCTAGAATCCAGAGGAAGAGTAACAGATAATATCTTGGTCAAATTTCCATTTATAAAAATCAATATCCTTATACTATCATAATAATTTATTTCAATTCCATCATATACTATACATTATTAATGAACATATGAAGAATTAGATTGTAAAATTGAACGTTTATATCACCGTCTTATAGAATAATACATAATGACCCTATTACACGTTTACTGTTTAATTTTTCTTAAAAAACAATTATACTATGTAGACACTAGGCCAAACAAAACTACAGTTAGTAAATTATGGAACCTCGTGGCTAATATTTTGAATAGAAAACTTAATTTAATAATAATAATTTATTTCTAGAAGGATTTTTTTGTCTAGAATTAGAAAGAATAATTAACTATGACATACAATAATCCTTAGTCATTGAAAACCATTTAAAAACTATTCAATTTCTTTAGGAACTGCCTTTATATGTATGTAACACATAACCACATAAAATATCCATGTGATCCCATCATATATTAGAGCATTATATAGAAAAAACTATTTTATTAATACTTCTTATCTTTATTCAATATAGATTATAATGTCACATTAGTTTATTCATGAGTTGTTCTAGTGAAAAATATTAATATTGGGTCAACTTCCCCCTCTTGGTTGACCACCTCGGTTATCAGACTGGGATGATATAACGAAATTAATGTAAATAGTAAATTTCTTTATGTGATATATTATTAACATTCATGGTGAATTTTTTATTCTGTGGTTTTATATTTATTATAACAACGATCCTCATATCTCGGATACATGAGTTAATGTAGAATATATTTTCATCTCCTATAAAATCATAATTATTTTTAAAATACCTTAATATAAAGCCCTATATATTTTGATACATTTGTTGATGTCTTATAAAAACGGTCACACATTCATAAAAATTTAGTATCTTTTTAGAATATAGTATTTAGATAGTATGAAAAAATTACATAACAATGTTGGAACATCGAATAATTACATATTTAACCAAAATAATAATAATATCATTTTTACACTATTATTTAATTCATTAAATATATTATTCATTCAATATCTGTAACCGTTGACCTTCTTTAATTCATAATCATCTATTGTAACGATGGAAAACAGTTTAAAACCATTAATATGAAAAAATGATCATCGTGGTATTTGAAAAATAAATAAACCCATAGGGCCATTCAAAAATTAATGAATACCCATAAATAAAATTCCATTTTTTATAATAATCTAAAAGATCAAAAAACAATTACATCATCCTGAAGGCATTTAAAAAAGGAACCAATTCATAATTTTTTTAATCATAATTTTGAATATAAAATTATGAATATTTCATAATATAACATTGGAACTCACACAATGTTTTCATTAAAAATATTATTCCCCACTAGAAAATAATAATCACTATATTATTAAAGAGATCAATTTCATTCAATATAAAATCCATCTATTTTCATTTAAATCCATAGAAACCATTGAAAAAAATCAGTACATGTAGAGATTATCATAAAAATAATAAATACAATTAAATATAAAAATAAAATAAACATGTTGATTAATTTAAATATTTCCCCTTGGAGAAACATAATTCATATTAACTCATTCCCTTTACACAATTCATTGGAAATCCATATCATGATGAAGAATTTTCTAAAAAATTCCATGCAAAAATGTTATTGTATTTAATTTTCAAGAACCATTTCAAATTCAATACATGTAAAATATTGCTTGGAATCAAAAAATCTAACACAAATATTTTAGTTATCACTCCAATAGAATTAAATTTTGGATTTATAAAAAAAGAGGCTAAATAGGTCACTTATTTATTTTAAAAAAATTAAAAAATAAAAAATTCCCAAACTAGAGGAAAATAAATTTGCCCTTGTGAAAAAAATATTAATTTATTAGAATCAAGATAATTAATAATTTCTATGAAAATGGAAATAGGTGTTCACGTAATAAATTATAGAAAATATTGTTTTTCACTTATGTAAAATGTTTCAAACGGGACCCTTACAGAAGAAACTAAAAGATTCTATTTTAAAACCATTGTAACAAAACAATTAATATAAAATACCCTCATTATTCATTTCTATATTGTTAAATCATCCATATTGTATTTAATAAATTATAGATATATATTATAATAAATTTTTAATGATATCCATAAAATAAAAACTAAATAAATATAATTTTAACTATAGTGACTAATGAATAAAATTTATATAACCCTGCGTTTCCGTAAATTGGGAATTTATTAACCCTTGGTTGCATCATGATTTAATTTGGTATTAATTTAGGTTTTTTAGACTTTTCTAAACAGTTTGAAACAATTTGGGGAAGTGAACAGTTGGTTCACTATTATGTAAATCAATGCGGTTTTCCATATGAAATGGTGTGGCTCCTGGTGAGCCCCATGAATGAGGTACACTGTATTTCATAGCCATGTGACCACTCCTCCAGTACTTTAACCCTATGGTTGTGGGTTGTGAATGGTTTCTCACTACTTGTCTATCATTTTTTCCCAAATCATGCACACAATCTGAAAGACATATAGGTGAAAAGGGTTTTGGAATATAGTTACAAATAACAAGAAAACACAAACAAAAAACTAATTATATGGATATTAATTCCCATAAATATATTAACTCAAAATACCATGACAGATGATTATGTTTATAAACTACATTTTCTACTATTATACAATTCATTGGAGTAGAAATGACCCATATTTTACTATTTTTAGATATCATATGAATATTTGGTGTTAGAGAATTTGACCGTGGTTTCCAGTTTTAATTGGAAGTCTTTCTTTTTTATTGCCTACACAGAAAGGAAATTATTAACGGAATGGACTAGTAGTGCCCAATAGGTGGGAAAGTATTGCTCCAATCATTTATAGTGGTCGGCCAATGCTCATTCAGGGAGAGATTATCCTATTGATGTGGTTTTGTTAAATTCCCATGGTTATCCACTTCTATTACATTACATGTATATCCTTCATGGTATTGATGATTATATCAGATTATTTCCAATCAAGAAATCCCTAACACCAATCCTCCAATAAATGGAGATAGATCACCTATGTGTGGAAATTGAAACATCCCTCCTTTATCCATCTAGTAATATTCATTCGGAATGTGATTCCTTTTCATGGTGTAATGTTCTAGTTTATCTCTAGCCTGTGTCATCCCTTTCAATATTTTATCTTACAGTTGATTCCATTTTTTCAATATAATGAATCATGGAAGATTCACTACCCTACACTCGGTCTCCATGGTTTCCAATCCTCCATCCTTCATGAAAGTGTATGGCTCCCCTTGGGTCAACATGGATTTATAATTATAGTGATCATTTGTTTTTATTGAAGCTCCTCCAAATTCAACAGGTAAAATGTGCTCGCCATATTGTAGGGAACATGTGGCTCTACAGGAAGCTGTTCAGGAAGAGTGATATAGGCTTAATGAAAAAATGGGGTTCTTTTTAGGATTGGTTCATTATAGGCCATTATGGTCCAGTAACCCATTACCTTTTTTTCTCAATTAGTTATAATGGGATCACCCATGTATATCCTTCATCAAATGATGGTTTTTTTCTTCCATCACACTCAATGAATACTCTTAATTATGTTCATGATCACTCTTGATTCTCACTATTTCCTCTATCTAATTAATATAGTGTATTATCTCATGCCTCACACACCTCAAAAATCGATATATTTGACTTCTCCCCCTCATGTTGTGGTATCTTTTTGGCGATAATTCAAAGAACAACAATGCAAAATCATCAATTAAGACAAGATTTTATTCATTGAAAGGATCAAAAAGAAGGAAATCCCATTATAAATGATGTAGTGTATCAATTAGAATTCCAAAAGCATAGGTTCTCAGGTTAAGTCTGAAATCCTCTATTCTGAACAATGATGTTATAAATCTTCCATGGTGTTGGTTCATGAACCTAAAAAAACATATTTCTAATATTTAAAGCCTTGATTTTAGGCTTGTGCATCATCGGTTTACCCATGGTGATCCTATCATCTAATTCATATGGATTTTTTATATGAATAATAATCCAATGAATTTCTTAGTTATTTTTTACTAGTATATATCATTCATGATTAGTAAAGGGATTTTGAATTTTTATATCATTTTTTTATTAAATGATCTAAGTGAGGGAAATGGATTCTTTTTGGAAATACATGGATTGAATCATTCTATTAAAATAATCATGGTTTTTAGGTGGATATTTTATTATCATCAATAACCTATCAAAGAAATTAGGAGGTAGTGGGCAACCTAGAAGCGTTCACAAGGAATATTTTTATTTTTAATAATTTAATGGCCTCTTGGATATGATATTTATATTGGTTAAATTCATATGGTGTAATAATAAAAATAGTAATCATCATACCTAGTGTGTAATGGATTGATAATTTTCTAATTTTCAATAAATATCCTCATTATTGATTTTATGAACTAAGATCCTCATGCGAATAGTTTGGAATCATGCTCCTCTTCTCATACATCTAGAAAATGTTTAAATGTGAAACTACCAATTTTTCAATTCTTACAATAGTGTGTCTAAAACTACTTTTCATCTCTTGTTTTCACATATGGGATGAATACCTTGCACGAGTTTATGTGTATGATTTTACATAATAATAACTTTTTCCTCAAAGTTAACCTCTAGACATTGTATAACAACATAAATTCATTTTTTTAGTCTAATGGAAGTTATGGAAGATATTGATCTCATTGATTGAATTTATGAATCCTTATAAGATGATGATATTTGTTCACCTTGGTCTTTATGAAGTTCTATTTATGGGATATCATCCTAGAACAAGAAAGGACTTCCTCTGAGAATTCTTGAGTGACCTGGATTTAAGAGGGGGATAAAAATATTTATTCCTCACAATAATGATTAATTGAATAAAATGCTCCCATGTTCCTAATAATCATCTTATAGGTAAGTATTTACCTCAGGATGATGATTTCATTGGACGTATGGGTACTTATTTATTAAAATTATTAATGGATGTTTCTAATATTGGTATGAAGTAAGTTTACCTAAAATACTCATCTAATATATTTAATGATATTAGATGGGGTTTTCAATAGATAATAACATGTTCTTTAAAATAATTCTTTGAGGAATTCGGGATCTACATGGCCTATTTCTCTCTTAATTCTAAGAGTTCTCTAGGCCATGATAGCTTCCTAGGTTCATTATATATAACCTTCTAGAATATTATAAATAAATATTTGGTGGTGTCCATCTATGAATTATCTATAAGAGTGATCTTTCCCTAGGTATTTTTTGTATCAATCTTGATCATCATTATATAGGTGAAGGAACCTTCATCACTTAACCATTATAGAACAATAAATATGTGCAACTTTTAATATAGTTTTCTAGCAATAATTATCCACATAATACTCACATTTCACAATCTTAAATGGGTATATATGAAAAAAATTATTCTTTAAGGGAAGATACATGCAGTTTTCCATCACTATAGTTCCGGAAATGGTTAGTGATATCATAAAATTGACACATGGTTCTAACGTTATAATTAAAATTTAAATCCACACTACTTACGAAATGTGGAGTTATGTTTAATAATTATATTTATAAATATAATTTGTTTTTATAGAAGATCATTTTTTTCAAAATCTTTAGATATTTTAGATCCAATAGCAATTCAGTCTATTTTTTGTGGAAAAATATACGTTGCTTAAATATATTCATGGATTCATGTAGAGAGTTCCCATATACCCTAGCCTCTTCAGAATTGATCCCGAAACCCTTACTACTTACCTGGATAAATTAATTTTTAGTGAACAAATCACCCCTTACCATAATAGGTCAAATATTATTGAAAATTCCCATATATATTTCATATAGGAAATTACATTTTTATCAAATGAAAAAAATATCTATGTGTTAAAAAATCATGTTGGGGTATTAAAAGTGGATAGGGAAGTCCAAAAACCTAGATAGATGTAGTGTTTTCATATTAAAAATATACTCTAAAGGGTGAGGAAATGATTATATCCTAGTTTCCTATATAAGATCTTTCCCCCAAAGGGTACCTATGTGCTCTAGTTTCTCTAATAAGGATTCAAATTAATTATTTTTTTTCTAGTAAATATGATTAGTATGAGAATTTCCACCATGAAAAATCAATTTCATTCATTAGTGGAAAATTACAGTTTTTAATTGTGTCACGACATCTATAAATATTCATATGATTTCTATTATCAATGTTACAATTGTGGTTTTTATAAATATTTAAAATATTATGTTGGAATTCAGTTGGGATTATCATTCTAAAAGATGATGTCATTGGGATTTAGGTGGAAATATTTCTATGGTTGGATACAGTTGGTATCAATTTTAGTAGTGCCATAATGTTCTGACATACCATGATAGATAAATATTCATGGGATTCTCTAGAGGGTATATCTTTGTGTTCTATTTTCATCACAGATAAATATGGAAATCATATGATCATGGAAATGGGTTCCTTTTATTATTTATGTTTCTCGTAATCTCACCATATTTTAGTATTATGGAAATACTTGGGATGAGTTTTTTTTGATGTTAATATATTTATTTCAAATGTGATTATTTGGTGGGTTCAGTACATGGATTCCCAAAATACATGATCCCAGTCAACAGCTTATCCTAATATAGTGGGTTCACATTCCATTCATAAATGAAATTCACAATCAATATCAATAAAATATCATATATTTAATTTCCCTAAATTAGGTTAATGATATGTTTATATTATTTAGACCTTCATTGGTCATGTTCTCTGAGAAAGGGATCCACGACAAGACATAAGAAAATTTTCAATGGGTTTAGTGGGGTGATGCTCTCTTATGAAATGAAATACCAAGGTGTTTTAACATCCTTGGTCGGTGTTTTCATAACCATGACATTCCTATTAAAGGGGAGGATTGGTGGAAAGTGATCATTATTTATTCTAAGTGTTCTATTTTCTTGTACTCCAAGGAATAATCTTCATCTCAATCATTCATCGATATTTATAAGGATGATGATGTTTGGAATAGTTTGGGTAATATTTTTGTTATTGGATATCATTACATTAATTGTTATAATTTAATCCAACTGTGGTATCTTGTGATAACCAATTAATGCATAATAATGGAAGGAATGACTATTTATCTTGGTGGTGCGATGTTAGTTCACCATAAGTGTAAGGTACCAAAGTCATCAAGAAGACACTCACATTTTGCCTCATGGAATTTAGGAAAAACAATAACTCTACTGGTTGTTCTAGTTCTGATAATATAGTTTTTGGAGTTTTCAACATTGATGACATTTCTGATCACTAGAAAATATGTACTATCTACCTATCACTATTTTATCATGCATGAAATATTGGTGATATGGATGCCTACAAATATTGGGTATGTGAATATTATGCATAGATCATGTATTTTTGGTTAATGTGGGGATATGGTGTCATCCATGAACATCAAGGCTCATTGTTTTTGAATTCAGTGAACATTACGGACATGATGATTCCCTTATAGTCGAGGCATGTGCGATGTAAAAAGGTATTGATCTATTACATTCTAAAAAAAATTACTCTAGATTCTATGAAAATCGACTCACTTTTCATTCATGTATTGATATGGTTGAAGCATAAAATTCCATGGGCCATCACACACCTCATACGCTAATGAAAAATACTTCTAGATTTGTGTGTGGACCTTATTCATACTATGTGTGAGGGGAATAAGGATATGCAATTCTTCTCTTCTTAGGATGACCATGATGATCAATGTTGATTATTTTTCTATATGGGATCCCTACACCCATTTTTTAGAATCGTGTTAGAGAAGTTGAACTTGGTATTTTCATTTATAAACATCCAAAGATATGTTGACTATCAGTCCCATCCAGGTTTCCAACAGAAATCACTACATTGATGATGAGTTTATAGTTTATCAAAATAAATTCTTCTCAAATTACTATATAGAGAAAAATCATAATTTTAATTATTTTTTCAATATCTATTTTTATTTATATTGACTATTTTTTTTATTTCTAGATATTCATTTCTGCAAATATGGTTAGAGTTCCTATTGTGGGTGTTGATTTGATCATGTGATTAATTCTAGGGAATTAATTAATGATTTGAAAGAAAAATAGAGACTCTTTTTTATTAAATAATTTTAAAATAATTTTAATTTATTAAATGACCATATTTTAAGTGATTTTAGGTTTGAATAAAAAATGGAATGGAATTTTGAAAACACTAAAATTTAATTGATTTGAAATTTTTCTCCTGATATTTGAAAATTTACGATAAAAAATTGACGTGTATTTGAAAAAATAATATGGTGTCTATTCTTGATAAAAATGTCCTAATATGAAATAATATTAAAAAAATAATGAATTTGATGAAATTTTTTTATTTTATTTTTATTTTTTTAAATGAAGGGGAATATTGAAATTGAAATTTTGATATTGATCTTTGAATATTTAAATTCATTGAAAAAATTATTTTCAAATTTTTTATCGATTGATACTATCAAAAACCAGTGAGCCTAGTTTGTTAGTGGGTGATATGTACATTAACTCATGGGAGATAAATTCCTAGAGATAAATTATTGATGGATACAATATTTAAACTATGTTTACCATGATTTTCCATAATGGTCCCTAATGGGGTGTTTATTGATTTCTTGTAATGTATTCCTTATTTGGGTATTGATGTGAGTGTTCAAAAACATCAAACACTGTGAAAATGACTAAAAAGTGTGAGATCATATTTCAATAATATAACATAAAAAAAAACATATGATCATAGTTCATGGTTTTTTAGATTATTATACATTATATTGATCAAATAAATATTTTTTCATGAAATCTAGTTTTTTAAAATGTTAATATAGAATATTTATTCTATACTCTTTTGATATGCCTACCATATTTTTAATTTAATTTTTTTGGAATATGTTACGTCCATTGGTGGTATTCTTTAACTAAAATTTATTTTAGGAATATTTTATTGTAATTGATGTGTAAAAGGATTCTTAATATCCGTCCTACTGGGATATTTATCTGAAACACCATCTTTTACTTCTAGAATTTATCAATTATCATATGCTATGTTCATTTAAAGGAAATGTGTATCTTGGAGTAGTCTTCTGTACATGACTCATGGGACCTAGAGTGATATATGTGACCATTGGATATGTGATGTACCTATTAAATGGGTTCTATTTAAACATTATCTAGATAGATGATGTGTCTTCTAATGATGTACTATTTGTGTATTTCTTTACTTATTTGATTTCATTACATTCTTCTTGAAAAGTGTCCATACACCTATTTGTTATATATATATATATATATTGTGGTATTGTAGAAACTATTTCCATAATTATTCTTCTATGATGCATTGTATTAGTCACCATCTTGTGGGGGCTAGAAACTAACTTGGGTTTAAGTCATGAGTATCTGATGTATCAATGTACTATGGTTTTCTGGATGTTTTTTGAGAACATTTTATCAAATATGAAGGTGGGGGATCTTTTGTTCATTTAGGCATGTGACATAGGTATTTCATGGAAAATGGAGGGGTTTATTATTGTGAATTTGGAGGTATTTACGAGATAGTTCACACTTAGTTCTCATAGTAACGATCATTAAGTCACCCTATATTTTTTTGGGAAAAGTCTTTTTTATAATATGATGATTTTATTAAATTATATTCAACACTAATGGTCTATGTATCATGAAAAATTCATGTGATAAATTATATTTTTGGGAAATTAAATTACTTTTTTACTTGGAAGAGTTGTATATATAGAATTATATTGTTTTGTATATACATAATGATTATTTGAAGAATATTTCCATAGAGAAAGGGTTTTGAAAGGTTGTATGAGGAATCTATTAGTGAACATATTGAGTTAATCCTCAATAAGACCAAAATATGTGTGATATAGTGGTGTGTACTATCAATGAATTGACATTGTTAGATACACATATTCTCATTTAGGATCATCTGGAGGAATAATAAAGTTATGAATCTCAAAATTATCTTTAACAGTTTAATTATTAGAGGGTCCTTAAATTCCATGGATCTTTTGATCCATGGGAGGCATATGTTTGGATGGAAAAAAGTGATTCATTTTTATTTCATAGTATCACAAGATTTTATTAATGTTAAATAAGTTATTTTAATGATTTTTGGGCCTAGAAGGAGATGGTGGGATTAAAAGATATTAAAATTAAAAAATTAGGAAATGGAGTAGAAGAAAATAATATTATTCTCCATGATCATTCTATCCCTAACATTAGGTCTTCATAAGTTTTATAAACATTTTCAACCACCGGGGATGGACAATACGATGACATCGTATATTAACACTTTTGATAGGATTTTTCAATTTCCCCCAATGTGGAATATAATGTGATATTATAGGCAAAAATATTAAAATTTGTTATTAATTATGAAATTTTTCTGTAGGAATTCATAATGTAGAACACTCTTTACACCATCCTTATGAATTAGAAGATTATGGTTGAGCATAACCTGGAGCTGTTAAATGGATGATGTGAGTTATTTTTTATCATAGTGGGATTTATAATAGTTCCATTAAAATAAAGAGAAATCCTGATAATTCTATTGGTGATTCCAGATAGCATGCGTATTATCGACAACCGTCAGTTCCTAGAAGAGTCCTTATGACCTGATTTTAGTTTTTCATGGTTAGGAATTTGAGTTGAGTTTTTACTGAGGATAAAAATACCTATAGTTTTTGTTTTTTTAGGAAACATGTAGATGATGTTCCATATATTTTTTACTCTATGAAATCAAATTCACTCATCAGCACTAAAATATAATGTGGATGAATAATATACATTAATAACTACGAACTTCCAGCCGTAGGTAACCAGAAAAATGATTTTTATTATAGTAGAGGAGTATCTGGAGGAATATACTACATTTACATCAATTGTGATAGGTACCATCACCAATACATCATATTTTTGGATTTAAATTTTTCATGAGGGTGCATATCACCCATTTTAATCAACTCAAAATATGAAACAACTAAACTATCCAATGAATATTTTTCATATGTTATTGATATTACTATACCCCATGGAATAATTAATGAAAAAGGAAACGGATGTCCTTCTTGTGATTTATCTCTTTTAGAGACATTGATTACATATACTTATATAGTTATTAACATGAATCCCCTTCATGAATTTCTTGGGGACGATTGGATGATTTTTCATAATGCTCATATCAACAGCAATCATCAATGATTATCCTTTACTGCACTTGGTATAGGGTGTATTAATTTTTTGGGAGAATTGGACCTAAGGATAGGTAAGGAAATGACTCATTTCCTGACATCCTATAATGTAATATTATATTTATTTATTTATTTAAATATTTGTTGGAATAATTTAGTGATGATATTCCTCTATTTTTCATTGAGTTTACCAATGATTTTCCAACTAAATTGTTTTTTTTCAAATTTATAGGATGAAGTGTTGTCTATATATTTAGTTTCTGGTATAGAGTGAGGTTCTATTCATTCAAAAAATATGGAAACATCTGAATTAAAAGTGTAAAAGAAATAATTAGAAGATATGTTTGTTATTTCATTTATGACATTGAGTATGTCACCTTGGTTGGAGACTAATATTTTTTATAAGAATGGAAATACCAAACATTTCATACGTATTAATCATCTAAACATAATCGAGTAATGGTAAATTAAAATTACATTTTACCATTATTTTATGTATTTTTTATAATTTGAAATAGATTATATAGATATCAATATTCAATCATTGATCTAGTTGAAAGGAGACGATAACTAATGAATCATACATTCAAATGACCTCCATATTGAGACAGTATTGATAATAATGTTATCTGGGATTGAAATTTTGTCTAACTAATTCTCCTAAATTTTTATGGAATTGATGAAAAATATTTCTACTGAGTACCTCAATTAAATAATATTAGTATTTATGGATGATATATTTCTTTACCATTAAACTAAAGTGGATTATGTATTCCATTTTTGGGTAGGTATAGAAATCACGAGAGATGGACTTTGTGAAATGAAGATTATATAGTGTCATTATTGGATTTGGGAAGTGATGTTCCTAGGGAATGTATTTTTGGCATGGTCATCCTATTGATATATAAAATGTGAAGTATGTCATCAAATCAATGAAATGATGATTTTTTTCCAAGATTCATTTATTAATAGGATTGGATGGTTATTTCTATATGATCATCCATTTGTTGTGGTTCAATTATATGATGTCCATAATCACTCATGAGAGGGTAGTGTCTTTGTGGGCTGTGAGATGGAAGAGTTATTTGGATTATTTGTTTTGTATTTTCATGTTTTATCCATTTTTGAGTCTTGTAGAGGATTAAAAATTTTTACTGGTCTTTTGTAGTCGATTTCGTTTGAGTTTGGATTTCAACATTATGCACGGTAATCACATGGTATCTTATGGTTAGTAACCACATATTACATATGAGAATAATTTGGTTTCCCATTATCTAAAATTCAAAACCATGATACATTCAATTATGAGTTCGAATAATTAAATTTTTATATATAGGGATAACATATATTTTGATTAAAAAATATTAAGGTCCATCATATTTCATTAATATATGAATCTATAATATAAGAATCTGGTTTGTATACCTATACTATTTTTATTTCGAGATTGACTCCACCAATGGTAAGGGGAATATCAGGGTTGATGTTTTAAGAATGACACATTTTACCTATACATTGCTGGAATCTTCAATTGAGTCAATGTTGATAACTATATTATCATTATTGATTTTGGGAGACCAAGTCAATGTGACCAATTTTTTATGAATTTTTAATTGTAAAAACTCTGCTTCATATTATTCGTAATGAGAAATAACACATTGTTATATTTAATTTCATTAAGAGTCCAACTATATGTTTAATTTTTATTATAATATAAATTAAAATACATACAACATATTTCAAACGAGGATTCTTTCCAATCGAGGATTTCAATTATTATAATGATTCCTTATATAATTTTATAGTTTCAATAAACTTAAAAATATCTTAATAAATTTTCTCATTATATTTCCATAATTTATGATAAACACCTTTTTAATTATATAAGGACACTTTGAAAGAAAATTAAATACATAGGGTGGGCATAACATTTCTCTTTAAGGGATTTAAAAACACATTATATGTATTTTTCTAAATACTTATTTGAAAACAATTAAAAAAATATATTAAATAGTTAATATTTAATATATTAAATATATTTAAAAATAAAATTTAATGGATTTTTAAATTTTAAAAATACTCCATGATCAAATAATTTAACAGAATATCGTTAAAAATATTTTGAATTCTCCTTTAAAAATATATTAATAATAATAGTGTTTTGGATTAAAATGATATTAGATAGTCAATAGAAAATCAATTATTCCATTAATAGTATCTTTACATTGATATAGGGTTGTTGTGGTCACTCGTTAGATAACTACAAAATGAGTTTTATTTATGAAATACATTTTTATTACACCTTCTTTTATAAGATATTATATGTTAACAACAACAAAAAACATTTAATAATTACATGGATTATTCCAAAAGAATGAAATAAATTCTTATATTTTATATATTGAAAACATATTTTTTTCATAAAATAATATAGTATTTGGAGAAAATAAATTATTTTATAAATTCTTTAGATGAACCTGACCACATGAGAATATTAAATTAAAAAAATGGTCTAATAAAAATTATTGGAATGGTAATGATATTGATAATTCATAGTTGTCCCTATATTAATTTGAAAAATCCATAAATTTTTAATATAACTTTTTACACAAAAAGTGAGCATCCTAATATATAAAAATATAAATTCATTGAAATATACCTTAAATAGAATAAAATAATAATAATCCTCAACACTATTTTAAATTAAAAAATAAAATTCGAAACATAGTAATATTAGAAAAATAATATCTTCTAATTTATATTTATAATATTATCATTATATAGAATAAAATAATAAATTATTTCTGTAAAATGATCCCTTAAAATGATAATTGAAAAACAATTTTTTTTATTTTTTATTGAAATTCAAAAATATCATTACAATAGTGTTTATATAAAAATGACCATGAAAGAAGATTTAAAAAAAATACAATTTACCTTACCATTATGAATCCTCTAAGGCATGACTCATGCATAATATTTTCATCGAAAAACTGGTATTTTATATAATTAATAAAACACATAAAGAAAAAGTAAAACATTTAATCCCCAATATACTGATCATTATAGTCTACCTCCATTCAAAATTCCTCTTCAACACTAAACAAAACCTCTATCTAAATATTTATAAATAAACATATCATTTTTTGTATAGGATTAAAATTTATAAATAATAAATAGTTCTTTTTCAAATATTATATCCATGACACACACATATATTTTATATGATTACATCACATAATAAGATTAAATTATAAAGTTGATGTTATTCATAAATATACCTCATATTTTTCCATAATCTTATTTTTTATCTTATGTCATTAATATCAAAGTCTAAATCGATTGGATGTGGAGAAAACCTACATGTCAATAAATACTATTTATTTATGTTCAAGATTATTTTTTCATCAAAATGCAAAAATATTTTATACATTGAATTTGTCATCTATATTTTTTAATATAAAAAAACATTTATTTATGTATTAGAATTGATAAGATGATGAACTGGTGATTGATTTAATCGACATAGGAATTTTTTTTAAATAAAATGATGAATAAGGATTCTATAAGAAGAAAATGATATATAAATAAATATTTCCATGATGATTGATAAATGTAGAAACCAAATACACAAAAACATAAATATGAAGACTTGTAAATATCATTGTCGAAGGATGAAGATGATGTAATTTTTTTATGAACATATCACTCCCTATTTTGAACCCTTCTATGATTAATTGTATATCTACAATCAATACGCCAAAATTTGTATTCTGCAGCGGTTTAAACCGCCGCCAAATCGTTCTACAGCGGTTTTTGGAAAACTACCACTAAATCGTGCATCGAGAAATAATTAGCTGCGGTTTTTAGCGGTGGTGTAAACCACCGGTAAATCATTTTTGAATTTTTAAATTTTTAAATTTTTTTTAATTATTAAATTAGCAGCAGGTTTTTAGCGGCGGTTTAAAGAGTCGATATACCGTTTTTAATTTATTTTTAATTTTAATAATTTTTTTAAATTTTTTATTTCTTTATTTTTTTATATTATTAATTTATTTATTTATTTTCTCAATATATTTATTTATTTTCATAATTTATATATTTATTTTCACTATTCATTTATTTATTATTACCACGCACATGTCTGTCTATCTCCATGCATATGTTTATGCCCATGCACATGCCCATGCACATGCCCATGACATAAATATAAATTCTGTGTTCGGTGAGATTTGAACCCCTTACCTCCTGCTTATTCTCCAAAGACTTCACCACTCTAGAAGGATCTTCATGTGGTCAATAAATTGAATTTAATATACTTATATAAATTTATAAATATATATATTAATTAGAAAACAAGTAATACATGACAAATACATACAAACTAATTATATATTAATTAATAATTTTTAATCAATAATCAATAATTAATATTTAATCATATATAATATATAATATATGATATATAATACATAATATATATTATGTAATACATAATATATAATACATAATATCTAATATCAAATATATAATATATTATATATTATATACAATGTATTATATATTATATATTATATTTAATATATAATATATAATATATAAAATATAAAATATATTTTATATTTTATATTATGTATTATGTATTAAATAATAGATAATATATAACACTTAATATATAATTGATAATATATAATAGATAAAAGATAATATATAATATATAATATATAATATATTATATATTATATATAATATATAATATATAATATATAACATAATATATAAATAAGGAATGTATAAACAATAAATTAATTTAAAAATAATATAATATATAATAAATAAAAAAAATTAAAAATAAAATAATAAATAATATGTAAATAAATATTTAAATAAATAAATATATAAATAAATAATAAATTAAAAATTATATATAATAAAATATAAATTATAAATAATAAGTAATAGATAGTAAATACTAAATACTAAATAATTAATAATTAATAATTAATAATTAATATTATATAATTAATAATAATTAATAATTATTAATTGATCATTAAGAATTAAGAATTTCTATTTAAGAATTTATATTTAAAAAAATATATAATTTATAGATAATTAATAAATTATTACCAAATAAATATTAAATAGTTAATAAATATTGAATAATGAATAAATAAATAAATAAATAATGAATGAATAGCTAATTAATAATAAATTAATATTAGGAAAATTAAAATAAATAAATAAATAATAAATAATAAATAATAAATAATAAATACATAAAGACATAAATACGTAAATAATAATTAACTAAATATTAATATTTACTAATTACTGATAATTAATAATTGATAATTATAAAATGAATATTTCTTAATTAATAATTACTATTTTAATTATAATATTCAATATGCAATATTCAATATTTAAAATTAAATTAATAACTAATATTTAATAATATTTAATTATCAATAAATAATTTATAATAAATAAATAAATACATAAATAAAGAGATAAAAAATTAATAATTAATAAATAATTAATAACAATTATAAATAATAATTGATAATTATAAAATTAATAAATTTTAATTAATAATTAATATTTTAATTTTAATATTTAATATGCAATATTCAATATTTTTTTTGTAATAATTACTAAATAATTAACTAATAAATTATAAATAAATTACTAATAATTAATCATTAATAAATGAATAATAAAACAAATTCCAAATTAATATTTATTAAATTAAAAATAAATAATTAAAAATAAATATTAATTAATAATTAATAAAAAAACAAAATATACAAATAAATAATAATAATAAAATATATAATTAAATAAATAGGGAAATAAATAATTAATAATAAATAATTAATAATTACTAATTACTAATTACTAATAATTTTCAATTAATAAATAATAATTAATTAATTAATATCCAATATTTAACTAAT
Source organism: Viscum album (assembly GCA_963277665.1). Classification (NCBI taxonomy): domain Eukaryota; kingdom Viridiplantae; phylum Streptophyta; class Magnoliopsida; order Santalales; family Viscaceae; genus Viscum; species Viscum album. The sequence continues at coordinate 628,701,485 of OY728138.1, read as the reverse complement.
GAATTATGAATTATGAATAAATAACTAAATAAATAATAAATAAATAAATAATGGTTAACAATCTAATAATTGATAACCAATAATTAATCATTAATTAATTAATTAAAAATAAATTATTAATTAATGTGCACATAATAACTAAATAAACAATAAATAAATAAATAAATACCTAAAAATAAATAATATTAAAATAAATATTAATTAAATAATAATTTACTAATTAATCAATTAATTAATATCAAATAAATAAATAAATAAATAAATAAACAATCATTTAAATAATTCCTAAAACGGTAAGAACCTCTATGAACCCTAAAAACACTAATATGGTAATAAAATATGATCTCATACTCATTTTCTAGTGCCACAACAAGTCAAATCTAAGATCATGAAATGAACATGGATGTGATATGTGGTACAGGCCGAATGGACACATGGATTGAATGTTATAACCGTTTGAATTTTATGAAATCGGTGTCTGCAACTAAAACCTTTATTTTGGAGGCCATCAAGGCCTTTTTGGTGGAATAAAAATGGGCACAATACTGAAAGAGATGGTTCTAGACCTAATTGTTATAGAGCTCCTTGCAGTCTTCGATTTGATATGTGGTAGAGCCCAATCAGACACCCGGATTAGAAGTTCTAGTCATTTGAAGTTTGAGTTCGATTTATGACTTTTGAAATTTGAATATATTTTTTCCTTTGATTATCACGCGATTTAAATCTCACTTGGTTTTTTCTTATTTGATAAACATTGATTTGACTTGTTGTGGAGCTGAAAATGACTCTTGGATCATAGGTTATGGTTATTTGATGTCGAAGCCTATTCTTCTACTTATTTAAGATTTTGATTCTGTTTAAAAATAATATTAACTAATAATTAAAAATATTAGTTAATTGACACATTATAAATATATAAAATAAATAATAAAAAACGTTATTTAATTATAAATAAATAAAATAATTAGAAAATAATAAATAATAAATAATTTTTTAAATTTTTTTTAAAAAAAATTCATAAATTTGGTAGTGGTTTTCAAAAAAACGCAGCTATTTCACGACGGTTTTTTAAAAAAAATAACCGTGAAAAAAATTAATTTTTTTTAATATATTTAAAAAAAATAAGATGCAGTTTTTGCGCGGCGGTTTTCAAAACCGCTGCGAAAAAACCGCCACCAAAACCCTCTTTTCTGGTAGTGAATTGATTACCATATCTGTGTTTAACCTCCCCATTAGTATGTCATCCAATCTACTACAGTGTCTCTATAATTTCATATATGACTATTATATAATTTTAAAGATATAAAACTGAAAAGGGCTACAAATCTAGGATCCATATTTTTGGTTACATGGGAAAATTAAGACCATATATAACATTGAAATTTGAAAACATAAAAACTACATTATTTCTTATTCTCTAGATTTTAGTGGCCCCTGTGTTTTCATAAACACGTGTAATCACCTAAGGATATACAAAAATTAATGGGGGGACTTAAAATACATATTAGAGGATAAATAAAAAAAAGAATGAATATATCATCGGGGTGATTGTAATAATTAACATCGTAAAATGTGAAACGTATCATCTCCATAATTATGAGAGTTAGCTTTAGATAATGTAATGGATTGTTTAAATTCGTAAAAATCAATCATCATGTGTTAGTGTTCAAAAAACACACACTTTTGTGAAAAAATCTAATATAATGTTCACGCATTACATATTTGAATACTGACAACATAATTATTTTAAACAATCAGATAATCATGTTCCGGAATATTTCACATTTCCTAATGACATTCATTGTATTATAGATTTCATTTGAGGGCTATATTGTTCTGGTATCACCGTCATATCCTAATATTTACATAATAATGATTTACACAAAGAATATATATCAATAATAGAAATAATATAACGCCTAAAAATGAATGGGTTTCTTTTAATTAGAATAAAATCTTAAAAAAATTACTTCCAAATATGTAATGATGAGCTAGTATAGAAATCATCAAACATGAGTGAAGAAGGAACAATCACAAGAGAAGTGAAAGAGGTTTTCTCATAAGGAAGAGTTCAATGTGAAATATCATTTCATATTTCATAAAATCTGATTAGAATCAAGTATATCCGATTTTTTTGTGAGAAAAATGAGATTATATATGAGTAATTTTAATATAATATCCACCCAAAAATTCAACAAGATATATGAACAAACCAAGGGAAAAAATTTAGTTTTGTGAATCCCATTACCTTATGTCTAAATGATCTCATCAAATTAAATTCATATATAATAAAATTATATCGCCTAATTACTAAATATATAGGCTATAATACATTTATTAGATGCATAATAATTTTATTATGTTCATTTATGGCCATTATGGTGAGTTATAGAGTTCATTTTCATCATTCGAGTGTGTACATTTTATTGGTTTCCATGACCTGTTCACTCATCGGAGGCAATGTAAAATGAGAATAATTGTCCAAAATTTTAGTTATATGCTCTTAATGAACCTATATAAGATCAAATGGTCTTATTTATAATTTTATTTCTTTTAATGAGAATAATTGTTCAGATAATATGTTAATGATAATGGTTTTAATTAATTTTATTATTTTTCGATCACCGTGAGCTATTTTTTATTATTATATAATAATATGTATATATGTTAGAAACATAACATATTAAATTTAATATAATAAATATGATTTTTTCCCACCATTATTATGTTTTTATTACCATAAATGAAGGTGGTAAAGGAAAATGAATACTTATCATTCTTGAAGGTGATAAAAAATCTCCTCATCAAGTGTGGATTCATTTTTTGAATAAAAGGGACAATAGAAGAGATGGTTAGGGGTGATATGTTTAGGCGATGAGTGGTGTATTTTGATTATTTTATTTAATTGTTTGTTATATTGGCTCAATATTCTGAATATTTTTTATTCCCATGACTAAATACAGAAAATATATAATTTTGGTGTTTATATTTTGGTTCATAAATCATCGATGACTAACTTAACGGTGAAATTATCTTATAATGTTATATACTGAAAGATATAGTATATTGACACATACAAAAAATTATAATATTTTATAAAAATCCTAAAAACACCCCCAAACCATTTATAAATGTTTATTTATCAAAAATAAAATCAATTATATGAAAATAATTTTCTAATAATTAAAATTTTAGTTTTTAATTAAATTTATCATTTGTAAAAAAAGATATGGATTTTTAAATTATAACTATTCATAGTATACATTGCAAAAAATAAAGGTCTCTTAATATTATCTTATATTTATTTGAAAAAAATATTAACTTGTAAATTTATTTATTGAAAATAAATTTTTTATTTTTTTATTTTTATTAGTTATAATATTTAAAATAAATTTTTTTATTTTTAAAAAAATACCAATACATAATTTATTATTTTTAAAACATTTATATACTTAAAATATAATATAATTACATCATATTATATTTTATAAAATGAAAAAAATTAATTGTACATTCAAAGGTGTGGTTACTATTCAATTGGCTAGATTACTATTCTTAATTATCATGTTAGAATTCCAAAGATAATGTTACTATTCCATTAGCATTACTTATTTCAATCCTTACTTATGAGAATAATTTTCTCAAAGGTGTCCTTATTCATTGTAAGTGTCTCATACCATATAATATAATTATAATTAGGGTAATTAGATTGAAAATTTTTTGGGTTGTTATATTGTTCCCCCTTTTGGAAATTCCCCCCCTGAAATTTATATTTACAAAAAATGTGGTGTGTATTTCTCCATCATTCATTCTTTAATTTCCCAAGTCACATCATCATACCTACGGTTATATTAATTTAACAAAGTCTCCGTATGTTTTTTCCATTTCACTATGTTTTTAAAAACACAAAAACTTTATTATAAAGTAATATATTTTCCCTAAGGATTATTTTGATGAGGTAAATTTTCCTTCTTTAAGGAACGTTTTTTCTCTTAAAATTGTTTTTGTTGTTTAATTTTACAAACATTATATGTCAAAATTATTTTATTAGGTAGTCTAAATTTCATTTTCATATTTAAAACATCACAATCATATAATTCCTTAGATATAGAGTGTTTGGTTTTAAAACTCTGAATCTTATGAAATTCAGAAATAGTATTTCCTGAAATTCAGACACAAAACTCACTAAAATTCCTTTTCTGAATTCTCTAAAATTCAGACTCCGAATTGAATGAAATTCAGATTTCGAATTCTCAGAATTTATACTGATAATTCCTTATAATTGAAACTCTGAATTACCTAGAATTATGAATCTGAATTCCTCAGAATTTGGACTTAGAATTCCTCATTATTATGACTCTAAATTCCTTAGAATTCAGACTCTAAATTAACCAGAATTCAGACTCCAAATTCCATAGAATTCAGACTCCGAATTATCAAAATTCAGACTCTGAAGTCCTCAGAATTCTGATTCCTAATTAATTGGAATTCAGACTCCAAAATCTATAAAATACATATTATGAATTCATTATTTAACAGAATATGAACATCTATGTATTATATTCCATATGTGATTATTATGTTAGAATCCAAAAACAATTTTACCACAGAATCTGGAAAATAAATATTTTTAGGTAACAAATTTTTTCTTATCCAGGTTATTTTTATAAAACAATGTCGTAAAAGTGGGTTCTAAATAAACATTGTTTGAGTGTCACAAGTACACACCCCTCCAAGATTCCAGGAAAAAATATGACCATTTGGAAGAGGGGAACGACCGATGGTGTTGTACCTAAAAATAAGAGATCATTTGAAAGATCTCATATCTGTTGTTTGACATGGAGATTAAATACTATGACGTGATTTCTAGAGAGAAAATGAATCATATAATTTTTTCAGATCTAAACATCTAGTTCAGCTTGCTTCGTGCAACTCCGATTGTGTTGAATACAATCAAGGCCTTTTGAGGAAAGGAAGACAAAGGTGTCAGCTACCATTAAGGTCTAGGTCATTCTAACATAGCAAGACATATTCCAATATTCCAATCGATGTCTTACCCTGCTATCGGTAAGACAAAAATTCTTGAATGTCTAAATTAGGGGACTATTATCCAAAATTTTCAGATACCCTTATCCTTGGGTTAAAATATTTGATACTTGATACTTGTTTTGTTTCAGCATTATTTCCGCTCTATTATGATAATGGAAGAAACTGTATCTTTTCATAAATTCTTGTATTTTTGTGTACTCTGATAAGATAGACTCTATATGCATTAAGGTAGAATCTTTTCCTTGTAAACATTCTTTAATTTCCCATCCTAGAACCATATTTATAGAACCTAGCATGTTTTTTTATTATAACTATATGAGGTCTTGTCAAAATACCTTTTTAAACATTGTTAAACATAGTCTTCCTTAAGGTTGAAAACAAATGTTTTTAAACATACAATTCATTGCCCTCTTGTAATTGATCATCTACATTCATATTTAGATCATACAATTGTGTCTAAGGAGCTCTTTGAAATACCTAACTTTATATATATGTTCTCTTGATTGAGTTTTCATTGATCTATTTTCATTATTTTATAACATTTATTTCTTATGTTTTGTTTGATAATTTTAAATTTTTTTACAATATTTTACAATTGACAAATTTTTGGGGAAATATATTATCTTATAGAATGGAAGGAATGAATGTTGTTTCTATCGAAAATATAAATCCTACTAGGAAAATTATTTTTTATGGTAATGATTATGAGTACTTGAGAGACAGAATAATGATATTTGTTATTAATACTTATGCGGAAAACATTTTCATGCTTACTAGGGATTAAAAAATTCTTGAAAAAGAAGTCGAAACCTTCACCAATCAAGAGAAGACAGAATTTCAATTAAATTAAAAGGAATTAAATAATTGGTTGTGTTCTATGACCATGAATATATATATATATATAGTCAGTTTTCTTATTGTGAAGCTACCAACAATATTTTAAAGAAACACGATGTTACACATTTTGGTACTTCTAAAGTGATAGAAACCAGAAGAGCAATGATTAGAGCTGAATATCATGGATTTCTATTTCTCTATGGAGAACTAGTTAGCATGGTGAAAAAAGATTTATAACAATTCTAAATAACCTTCAATATATGGGAGAAAATGGTTTAGACGATCAATCTCTTGTTAATGAGAATATAGATATTATTCAAAATTTGTGGGAGTCAAATATAAAATCTATTGATGAGATTAAAAAAGTGTCTTAAATTACTCTTGATGTGATTTTTGGAACCCTTCTTCAACATGAGACAATAATGAAAAGAGATGTTTATATGAATAATAAGAGGAAATTAAATGGATGTATAGCCATTTTGAACTACTAATGTCATGAATCTTGAAGGGTTACAAGATCCATGATTTAGAAAGTCAATATTCTATCTGAATCTATTGAATGTGATCATTCTATGAATGTGATAGCTAATCCTTCTCAGAGGATGAACCATATAGTGAGAATGAAATATTTTCATTATAGATATAAGATAAAAGTTAGAAAACAAATGAAATTATTTGAAGTCAATTTCTATGAATGTAAGAGGGCTGGACACATAAGGCCTGATTTTTATATTTTTAAAAGAAAAGATAGAAAGGAAAATTACAGTGAGAGAAATATAAATATTAATTAAAACACTAAGGCTAGGAATGTATTGAAGGATAATGACACCTAGAGATCCTATGGTGGCGACTCTTTAGATGAATCTTCAGATTTTGAATCTTAATGTATGAATAATATTGGTCTTATAGAATGAATCTAAATGAAAATCATTATCTTATTGATGAGGTAAACAATGCTGAATCTATAACCAATATGTCTATAGATTCAAATTTTTCTAATGATGATTATTAAGAATTTTTAGATAATGAATAATATTCATCAGAAGATAATACCTTACTTTTATTTGAAGAAGTATCAATATTTTATAAACTTTTTGAGAATGAAAATTGTAAGATAAAAATTATGTTAGAGAAAGAAAATTCTAGAATTACTATTTTAAACAAAGTAGTATTAGAACTTTCTAAATATCTTGATAAAAAATTGATTCTTAAAATATATCTACAAACCATATTGAAGTAAATCATTAGGAGGATAAAATTTCTAAGGATTTCAAAAATGAAACTAATAAGAAAAATATTTTAGAGGCTAAATCTAGTTATAAATCAAATGTTTTAGGAAAAAATTTCGTAATTAAACTAATGTCAGAAATGTTTTTTTTAAGGACATGTCTGTCAAATTTTACCTCTGGTAAGGAAAATATTGACAATATTTATTCCCAAATTCATCCTTTAAGGAATGGTTTTGATTTTGGTTATACCTATTCTAAAACAGATTCTAGTAATAACTATTTTGTTCCCCAAAGTTATCAATTTTGTACAAAATGTTATTTTGGTATACATTGGGAGAAAAAAATTCATTGAATAATACCAAATCCTTTGGTTTTAAAGAAAATTTTTTTCTAATAAAATGTGGATTCCTAAAATCATACTTTATGTAATTTCAAGATCCAAGAATGTCTGGATTTAGAAAGTGAAACTATTTTATTTGAAGGAAAACAAATAATGTACCAACATCAATACATTGTACAAGGATATTGGATGTTCCCAGCATATGACGGGTAACAGAAACATCTTTGAAATGATTATCAAGTTGAAAAGAAGAAAAGTAACTTTCAGAGATAATTCTCAGGGAGAAATTGTTTGTATATGTGTACTTGTTCGTCAAGAAAAAACTATGATTTCAAATCTGCTATTTTTTAAATGTATTAAGAACAAGCTCATTAGTATAGTTGAATTGTGTGATGAAGGTTACCTTGTGAATTTTTGAAATGATAAATGACAAGTACACAATTCAAGGGAAGAGTTTATTCTTTCTTCCCATAGGAAAGAGAATATATATGTAAAGACACTAACATTATATATAATTTTTTTCAAAAATATGTTAGACAATTAAGAGTCTGGGAGAATTGATGGTGCATGATTTTAAGACACTGTGTGCCCTGAACGAAATTTTGATATTTTTTAGGTGTGTTCAGAAAATGTGCGGCCAACATTTTCTAACTTTTGGATTGATGTATAAAATTGAAATTTGAGGACACCATTGAATCCACAACAATAAGATTATGTTAAGGGAGGTATCACATCGACCGTAGTAGGTTGTGGAAAAATATAGTTTTCATACCTTTTAAATAATAATAAGATAACATGAAAATGATATTTTTATTTTCTGTCCAATGGTTTTGCTGTGTGGCGGGATCACTGAGTTCTCAAGCCATTTAATAGCTTGAATCTTTCTTTTTGTAACCATGATGTCCAAATATTATATACAATTCATTAATGAAATGCATTTATGTGGTGAAACATGGTTGATTCTTCCATCAAATTAATTGAATATTGGGCATGGGATTTTGGCATGACTCTGAGTAACATCTAGTGACGTACTGTTACACCTTCCACTAACAGAGGATGGAGCCTTGGGCAGCTACAGATCATGATCAATGAACACCGGCGGCTTCACCAAATGTGAAATCTTGTTCCCCCACCGTGATTTCCACAACAAATCTCAAGTGAAGGGGTTTATTATTAAAGATTATCATTAATGAATTAAATTACTTCAAGCATGAAATGATGTTAACCCGGAGGGTGCGGGCCAAAAAAACAAGGCGTGGACCCTCTACTGCTTCGTTCTTTTTGCGTTCTTAAAGGGAAGAATTTAAAGTTTTAACATAACCTTGAATCTGGGAGCCTCACAATGACAACGACATCATGAGAGGCCTGTAGGAATGAGCATAAAGGAAAAAACCACCAGATCTCACCCGATGGCACGGGAAAGATCGGTCAGCGCGTTATCGATGATTGGAACCAGCGGCATTGGCGGCAGGTGGTGCCAAGGAAGAAAAACGACTAGCTGGCTCTCGGTCAGCCACAAAGGTGGGAGGCAGCACCCTGTCATGCAACGTTCTGAGGCAGGTCGCGCCTTTGAAGCCGTATTGAAAAGATTGCACCTACAACCTGTGGGTCCCACGGACAGCCAGGTGGCACCATTTCCCACCACCCATTAAGAGACAAATGGATCTTTGAGGCTTTCTGAAGGCGGTCTATGAAACCCTCAAGTGAGTCGTGGAAGCCGGTGGGCTAGGCTGCCGCGGCCTGAACCAGTCGGGGTGGGTTGGGCTGGACCATGGCCAAGTGGGCAGATCCCGCTGTGGAACCACTAGGGTGGGCCGGGATGGTACACGGCCTACCGGGTCGGGCCCATCGTATCTCCGCCCATCTGGGCCGCGATGGGTCGTCCCTAGACCAGGTCGGGTCGGTTGAGGATGGGTCATTCCGACCTGGTTGGACCGGACCTAGACCCCCTTTTAGGATGCATTTTTCTTAAAGATTCATATCTTGCAAACCAAACATCTATGTGATGAACCATCTTTCATGCTGGGATCCTTGGAGAAAGATATTCCTTTTTGAGATACTCCACCTATGATTCAAAGAAAATTTGAATACGACTGGGTTGGATCCTACCTGAATCCACCGAGGCCCTCAGTAATAGTATTCTTATAACTCCCAGACCAGGTATCTGATTGAAACACCGTCTATTGCGTTGGAACCACTATGGCATGGAGTAACTTTGGGTTACTCCTTTGGGGAATCTTGCAGCTGGCTTTCACTTCATAGGGACCCTATGTTGATCAGCATCATAGCAACCTTGTGTGGGTCTACATCATAGCGACCCTGTGAGAACCATACTTATAGCGGCATGTCATGGATTAGAATCATTGAGACCTTGTGTGGATTATAATTTATAGAGACCCTATGTAGATTAGCATCATAGAGACCCTTTGTGGATCCGAATTAATAGTGACCCTATCTGGATCAGCATCATAGCGACCCTATGTGGATTAGGATCAAAGGGACCCTATGTGGATTAGTAGCATAACTACCGAGTGAGGACCAGTGTTAGAATGGTCCATCGTGGATCAGCGTCATAGAGACCCTATGTAGATCTTCATTCATAGAGACCCTCTTTGGATAAGAATAATTACAACCCTATGTGGATCAGCATTCATAGAGACCCTGTGTTGATCAGCATCTGAGCAACTCTATGTGGATCAACATCACATCGACCCGGTGAGGACCAACCTTAGAGCGGCCCATCGTGGACCTGCATCATAGAGACCCTACCTGGATAAGAATTCAAAGAGACCCTTTTTGGATTATATTCACAGATAACCTATGTGTATTAGAATTCATAGCTACACTATGTGAATCAACATCATAGCAACACCATCGTTGATCAATATCATAGAGACCCATCGACGACTATCCTTAGAGTATCCTATCGTGGATCAGCATCTTAGTTCATATTTCTCTGAGTTTTATACCTGGTTTGAGATGAGTATATTGGTTAGTGATTTGTGAATGAGATCATTCTTTTTTATTTTCCTTTGTGAAATTCTGAGAGACATTAGGGGTCCTAGGGTCCCTATTGGGTATTGTTATACTATCCCCTATACGGGCTTCACCCACACCTTGTTTTTTCTTTTGAAAATGATGTGAAACCATTACTAAGACTCAAGGAGCTAGGACCTGATGATGGATGGTGGTGATAGTTGACATGGAGAGTTGTGGAGACGAGCTGTACCTACTCATGAGGTTAGAACAATGGTAGATGATTCCCTGAGTTGTTCACTGTTTTCTATTATAGTTGTATATTTCATTTCAACATGTATTTATGCCTCTTTACTTCCAGTACAAACCTTTACTACTACATTTTTACAATGCGTTTACATCTTATATTTTTCTTTAGATGTGTGTTTGTACAGTTTTAAAGTCAATACCTTCCCATTTTAGGGATCCACCACTTGGGTCCTAGTCAACATCCCCTGGTCTATGGATGGCGGGCAGGTGTAGTCACGGCACGAGCCCTCGGGGATGGGTCGTGTCATGTGATATTAGAGGAATCAGTTCAACCGAATAACGATGACTATAATATTTCCAATGGAGAAAATGTGTTAAGTGTTTTGTGTGTGGTTTTCATTTCTAGGAGCCCAGTGTTGGAGTGGGGGTCGACATATCCATACCCTGGGACCTGAATTCTGATTTTCGACTTGGTGTACGAAAATAATGATTGCGTGTGTTATGTAAATGTTTTACTTTTGATCTTTTTGAGTCAATTTAGAAGCTATTAATTAGGGACCACGGTACACCAGTTTCATTTCTAGATGCCACCACATAGACAACCATCAAGGATTCATGAAAGAGTTCATGATGACGGCCCACCGAGTGATGAGGTTTTGGTGCAAGGACATATTACTATGATGGAACCTTCAGGTGGTGTACCAGTAGCACCACCAGTCAGAGGATAATAGTTTCCACCATCCCCACTAGAAGATAGTACATGCTGACTGAGTGCATTGCATGAGTTACAGAGACAGATTCCTCTAAGGTTTTGAGGTGTGATATATCCCCAGGCAGCAGACAACTGGTTGGTGTCTGTGGCACAGGTTTTTCATTTTATTGAGACAATAGCAGATCAGATGGTGATCCTAGCTACTAGCCTATTCCAGGGAACATTAGGAAGATGATGGAGTCTGACGATCTAAACGCACGAGATGATGCCAGTCTCCGGGTTGGACTTCGAGACCCTCTTTATGGCAGAGTTTGTACAAGTGACTTTACGCTTAGAGTGTATCCAAGAGTTCTTGCACATACATCCAGGAAACCTATCAGTGGTCTAGTACTCGTCAAGTTTCACTAACCACTCACACCACTCCACATACATGGTAAATGAAAATTTCTTCGGGGCTTGTACCTTTGAGTTGGGTCTCCGGTGGGAGATTAGAGCTTTGATGATATCACTCAATATCCTATCATATGTTTGAATGATCTGGCAAGCATTATTTGTAGATGGATCATTAGTTGCGTAGTACTTGATTGTGAGATCCATCAACAGACAACATGTATTCGAGTCTTCTACAAGAGGCAGTAGGAAGATGACACAAAGGTCCATGTGGGCCAGACCTTTTGTGGGAGACCATAGAATGTAGTGTTAGAGGTGTGGAATGCACGAGGCAGATGAGGTCAGTAGGTATGTAGAATCTGCTTCATGTGGCACAAGCAGGGGTTCATGGATTATGATTGCCCGACCCATTGTATAAATGATTAGAAGAAAGTGGAGGGACCACCAAGGAAAAAATTAAGGTTTGAGAAAGGAGGTATGTAGAGCATTACACGTGGAATGGGAATAGGTCATGCAATAAGTGGTGGATGATGGTTTGAGGTCCTACCAACCCCACCCACAGGTGGTCCACCCCGACCAAAGGGAGCATGTGGACAGTGGTGAACAATACAATAGGTGGTAGACACATACAACCATGACACTCAAGAGATGATTAGAGGTATGATCTACGTCTATTCCAACCTAGTTGAAGTACTTATAGAAATAAGTTCTAGTCACTCTTTCATTACCATGACATTTTTTTGGAGCTTGGAGATTCCAATGGGGAAATTTCATCAATCTTTATGATTGAATGCACATATGGGAGAAGATTTGATGATTACACGCTATCGTAGGTTGTGTGAGCTGAGCTTCAGCTGGAATCTCCTAGTAGCAGTGTCGTGGCCTTATGAAATCATCTTGGGTAAGGACTAGATATCCACAATCCATTCTCATATTGACTATTTTTGGAACAATGTGTGGTGTGTCCATGAGGATGGGATCAGTTTTCACTTCACCGGTGAGAAGAATTATTTTTCAGCACATTACGAAATTTACCGGAGGAGAGTGCATCTGATAACTCACTAGTTGGATAACCTCATACTCTGATCATTTTAAATGAGGAGTTCCATTTATCCTATAGTGGTGGACCTGTATGATGATGTGTTTCTTGATGATGATCTGGTACTACCTCATCGCAGATAGGTAGACATTTACATCGACATGTACCCTGGGATGACACTGATATCTACACCATCATATTAGATGGCTCTCATGGATATTCGTGAGATGAGGGTAAATTTGGATGAATTTAAGAGAAATGGTTTTCTATAGTTGAGTGTTTCTCCATGCCCAGCACCGATTTGGTTCTTTAAGAAGGCAGATGGGAACATGAGGCTTTGTGTAGAATATTGGTTCCTGACACAAGTGACCGTGAAGAACAACTATCCTCTGCTGAGGATCTATTATCTCTTCAACTAGCTGAAGGGAGCTCGATGGTTTTCTAAGATAGAGCTTAGACAGGTTATCATCAGCTCAGGGTATGGGACGATGACATACTGAAGACAACCTTCAGATGTCGGTATGATCAATAAAAGTTCTTGGTGATTCCCTTTGGCGTTACCAATGCTACAACATTTTTCAGGGGACTCATGAATAATATCTTCTGGCCTATCCTTGATAGCCTAATGGTGGTATTTGTTGAAGACATCTTCATATAATTGGTATAGGAGGAGGAGCATGCCACACATCTACATATTGATCATGATACACTCCGAGATACCAATATATATAGAAGGATCTTGAAGTTATAGTTCTCGATATGGGATGTAAACTTTTTAAGGAGAATTATCTCAGAGTCTGGATTTAGAGTGGATCTGGAAAAGAAAGAGTTAATGTTTTCTTGGGACCCACCCATGACTTTGACCGAGGATCATAGTTTACTAGGATTTTCTGGTACTACTAGAGATTCGTACCCAAATTTTATAGGGTTGTGATACTTTTTTCGTCTTTCACAAAGAAGGTAATATCCTTTGTGTGGATGGTAAGGTTCCAACAAGGTTTTCAGGAGCTGAGGAGGAGACTGATGAGTACCCCCATATTGGGGCTACAAGAAGAGGGAATTGGTTATGAAGTATACTGCATTGCATTAGGGACTAGACTAGGTTGTGTCCTAATGTGGGAGCAAGAAGTGATCACCTAAGACTCCATAATGTTGAGACAACATGAGCATAACTATGCTACCCATGAACTGTAGTTAGTAGTAGAGGTAATTTCACTAAAGATTTGGTGGCACTACTTGATGGTTGAACAATTTACAGTTTACTATGATCACAAGAGTCTTAGGAATATCTCCTCACAAAAGGAAATGAACATGGGGAAACATAGATTTTAAGAGTTCCTATAAGACTATTACATTGAGATAGTCTATACTCCTAGGAAGGGTAATGAAGTTGCTGACGCACTCAGCAAGAGGTTAGTTCTAAAAATACTAAGCGAGGAAACAAAGCACCTATCCGTGTTGCAGATATCTTTTGTGGATAGAGATGGAGTATCCTTTCTCCAGTCTATGACTATCACTCCCCCACATATTTAGCGAGTTCGAGAGGCTCATATTGGGGACATAGACTATAAGGCCTAACTTATTAATATATCATTAGGACAGGATACTGATGGATTTTAAAAAGGTGGGGTACACACCATCCTCTTCCGAGGGCACACCATAGTACTGGTTTAGCTATGACAGTAGGTGGTGAGGGGGTTCCACACAACCCCATTGGTGGTACATCGTGGACTAACAATGATATAATTGGACCATTGACATCAGTACTCATTAGCACGGATGAATAAAGTTGTGGCAGAGTTTGTTTGTGGATGCCTCACATTTAAGAAAGTGAAGGTCGAGCATTAGGTACTAGAAGTCTTAGCGCAGCCCCTTGAGGTACTATAGTGGATGTTGGATGGTATCTCAATGGACATCATGACATGGCTACCATGTATGCCCAGGGGCCAAAATTCCATCTGGGTGATGGTTGACCAACTCATCAAGTCGTCCCACATCCTACCCACCCGAGAGAATGGATCAGTAGAAGGATAGGAATGCCTCTATGTAGCGGATATTATGCGACTTCATGTGGTGCCATTGACGATTAACTCAGATTGAGACACATGTTTTACATCCCTCTTGTATAAGGGATTGTAGGAGGCATTTGGGACTCAGCTATGCTTGAGCACAACATTCCATCCTAATACATATGGTCATATAGAGAAAACCACTCACACACTCGATGAAAATCATTGTGATTGTGTCCTCGATATTGGATATATTTAGGAGGACCACCTACCCCTGGTGGAGTTCTCATTCAACTACAATTATCACACCACCATCGGCATGGCTCCATTTGAGTCCAAGTATGGGTGACCTTTAAGATCACCCCTTTATTGGAAAACCCCAAGGGATTCAGCACTCATGGGTATAGGGATGGTACAGGCTACCATAGTGAAGGTGCAGATCATCCAGGAGAGGATGAATACTGCACAAAGGTTGTTGAAGTCTTATCCTAACAGCAGATAAAGACCCTTAGAGTGGTAGTAGGGAGACCATGTCTTCATAAGAGTCTCACCCCAATGAGAATTATGGAGGTTTGGCTGGGGTAGCCAGCTATCTCCAAGGTTCATCAAACCCTTTTTTGATCCTCATCAGAGTAGGCGTGGTGGAATAACATCTAGATATTCCCCCACAAATGAACCAGGTGTATAATGTTTTCTATGTGTCATGGACGAGGAGGTACATGCATGATCCATTTCACGTTATCGACTGGGGCGAGCTGGACCTCAATGATGGGGTGACATTTTGTGTATTTTCATGTGGAGATTGAGGATCCATATGAGTGGGTCCTTTTTGGGTGGTTTATTCCTCTGATGAAAATTCTTTGGTATCATATGAATTCCTATGAGAGCACATGGGAGCTGGAGCCTCAGATATGTGATATAAATTACCATTTGATTCTAATTTTTTCTTGTAGATTTTGTGGATGAAAAACCCTAAGGTGGGGAGAATGTAATGAGATAAAAATTCCATATAATTTTATTTAATTTTTTTGGGATTATTACGAATCTGTAAAAATAGACATTTCTTTATTTTGGGGCATGGTATACATGGAACTGAATTTTAAACTTTTTTAGCTACTTTCAATAAACATGTGGGTGACATTTTATAACATTTGGACAGATGCTCGGAATTGAAATTTAAGGACATCGTTGAATCCGTAGTATCGAGATTCTCATAAGGGAGGAATCACTTTGAACGGAGTAGGTTAGGAATAAGTTAGTTTTAGGACCTTTTAATGAATAATAAGATTAAATAAAAATTTTATTTTTATATTAACTCCAATAGTTGAGCAGCATGGCAGGACCACAAAGTTGTCAAGCAATTTAATGGCTTGACTCTTGGTTTTTTGTAACCCAGACGTTGAAACATTAAATGCATTTCATAAATGAACTGCACTCTTATTATGCAACTTGGTGGATTCTTATGTCTATTTAATTGAATCTTGGGCATGGGATTTTGGTATGACTGTGAGGAACATCTAGAAAAGTAATGTGACACCTTCCACCGATGGAGGACGTAAGATTAGGTGGCAATGAACCGGGAATGACGAACATAGGCGGCTTCATCAAATGCTAAATATTCTTCCCCCACCACGACATCTCCAACAAATCTGAAGGTATGTGTTTATAATTAATGTTTATCTTTGATGAATTAAATTGCTTCCAATTATTATTATGTTAAAGAGGTGGGGGTAGACCAAGAAAACAAGGCCCAGACCATACATCGCTTTGTTCATGAAGCGTTATTTGCGGGACACATTTAAAAATTTGATAGGACCTTGAATCAGAGAGTAGCGCAGTAATGAAGGCATATCAGGAGGCCCGTAGGTGATAGAGGAAGGGTTAATGGACATCCAGAGAACACCTAGTGTCTAGAAGAAGATCTGATGTCATGACACTAGTGATAGGTGTTGGAGGCGTAGGCGGCGGCCATAAATCGCCACCCACGGAAAGGGGGAATCATAGCTTAGTGTCGCGGCAGATGGATAGGATGTCTGCTCTCAGTTGGCCGTAGAGGCTGGAGGCAGCACGCCGTCATGCACTGTGGTGAGGCAGACCATGATTTCAAAGCCACTATAAATGGAGGGGACTCGCCCCCTATGGGTCCTGCAGACAGTAAGGCAACGCCACCTAGCGCCGTCAATTTAGAGCCAAACAAATCTATGAGCTGTTTTGGAGGCGGACCTCATGACCCTTGTGCAATTCACTCTAGCTAATAGACTGAGGGGTTGTGGCCTAGCCTAGTCGAGCTAGATCGGGTCGGCCCAAATTGATGGGACCGTACTCGGACCCCCTTTTGGGACCAGTTTCACCTAAAGAGTCTTATCTTGCGAACCAGGTTTTTGTTTGACAAATCGTCTTTGGGGTTGGGATCATTGGAGTGAGAAAGTCCTTTTTTGAGATACTCCGCATGATTTTTGGAGAATGTTGGATTTTGTCCTGGTAGGATCATACACAATTCCAACTGTGCCATCGGCAATAAATTGCCAATAACACCCAGACTAGTCGTCCGATTGACGAGCTGTCTATTTTTTGGAACCCTTAAGGAATGCTGGATATTTGGGTTACTCTTTTATGGAATCATGTGGATGGATAACACATCAAAGAGACCCTTTTTATATCAATATCATAACGAAACTGTGTGTATCAACATAATAGCGACCCTGTGAGGACAAGCCTTAGAGTGGCTCGTCTTGGATAAGCATTAAAGATACCATGTCTAGATCAACATTCATAGAAGCCCGGTGTGGATCAGTATCATAGAGACCCCATGTGGATCATTATTTAGAGATACCATTTATAGATCAACATCATAGAAACCCTGTGTGGATCAACATCATAGATATCATGTGTGGATCCGCATCATAGCGACCCAAAGAGAACTAGAATTAAAAGTCCCATCATGGATCTGCATCATAGTGACAATATTTGGATCAAAATTAATAGTGAATGTTTGTGGGTCAAAATCATATTGACCCTGTGTCTATTAGGCTACATAGCACCCATGTGTTTCATCAGCATTATAGTGACCATGTTTGCAAAAACATCATAGTGACCCGGCGAAAACCAGCCATCGAGCGGCCCGTCAGAGATCAATATCATAGTTAACCTATGTGGATCATCATTCAATTTTTTCATTCTTTTTATTTAGTTACCGCGGAGCACGTAGGCCAAACAAACCAGTCCCAGAACCTCCGCCACTTCTTTCTTATTGCGTTCTATGAGGGACAAATTTATAAATTCTATAGAATGTTGAATCTGGGAGCCGCAAAGCGACAACGGCATCCGAGGGGGCTTTTAGGCACAAATGGAAGGAAAAACAGACCACCCGAGATCACATGGTGGCAAGAGGATGATCCGCTGACACGACACCAATGATCAGAGTTGGCGGCGAAGGTAGAATCTATCTCTTGGCCAGCCGCGATGGCTGGAGGCGGCAGGTTGTCGCGCGTCATGGGGAGGGAGGCCACAACTTCGTCATCACAGTGAAGGGAAGATACCCACTCTCTCCAGTTCCCATAGACAACATGTGACCCCACCTGGTGCTACAAATTTTGATCGAAATGACTCTTTAAGTTGTTTGGGTGGTGGATTAAGTGACCCTCGCATAGGTCATGCCAGCTGGTAGGCCAGGTTGTTGTGGCCCAGCCCTTCTAAGGGGGCCAAGTAGGTCGGCCGCCCAGTAGGCCGAGCCTACCGCAGCCCTACCCAACCGGGCTGGGTTGGGTCGGACCCTGACTAAGTCAGGTCGGTCCGACTATGTGGGACTGGACCCGGACCACCATTCGGGCCCAGTTTCTCTTAAAGAGTTGTATCATGCGATCCAGATGTTCCATTGATGAACGGTATGTAGTTCTGGGAACCTTGGAGCGAGAAGGTAATTTTTGAGATTCTCCACCTTAGTTTTAGATATGGTTGGAGTATGGCCGGGTTGGATCATACCCAAATCCAACCAGACCCTCATCACTAAAGTTTCTATAACTCTCAGTGTTGGTGTCTGATTGACACGCTGTCTATCTTGTTTGAACCCTTATAGGATAGTGGAACATTTGGTTACTTCTTTGTATAATCCTAAGGCTGGATGTCACTTCATAGATACCCTATGTTGAATATTAACATAGTGACCCTGGGTGGATCAGCATTATGGAGTCCTGGCAAGGACCATCCTTAGAGAATCCCGTCTTGGGTGAGCATCATAGAGACACTATGTTGATAAGAATTCACAGTGACCCTATGTGGATCATCATCATAGATACCCTCTGTGGATTAGAATTCATAGAGAACCATTGTGGATCAGCATCATAGAGACTTAAAGTGGATACACATCATAATGACCCTGTGTAAATTAGCATCATAGTGACCCGTTCAGGTCCAGCCTTAGAGTGGCCCATCATGGATCAGCATAATACTGACCCTGTGTGAATCAGCATTCATAACGAGCATATGTGGATCAGTGTGATAGTAACATTGTGTGTATCATCATTCATAGCGCCCACGTGTGGATCAAAATCATAGCTACCCTTTATGGCACAATATCATAGTGACTTGATGTGGACCAGCATTAGAGCATCCCATCATAGATCAACATCATAGAGACCCTGTATGGATCAACATTCATAGAGACCCACTATGGATCCTCATCATAGCAACCTGGTGTGAATAAAAATCAAAACGACCCCATCCTGGATCAGTGTCATGGTGACCTGGCAAGGACCTTCCTTTGAGTGGCTCGTTGTGGATCAGTATCTTATTTCTTATATCTCTAATTTGTAAACCTTTTTTGAGCCGAGACTTTTTTTTGTGATTTTTTATTGAGATCATTATTTTTTTCTTAACTTTTATAATTCTACGTGACCTTTGGGGGTCTCGGGGTCCCTATTAGGTATTGTTATTCTCATCCCTGCACGGGCAATGACCAAACACTGTTGTGTCTTACGAAGAAGATGGGAAACCATTACTGAGAGATGGGGAGCTTGGACCTGATAGTGGTCAACAGTGATGGTTTATGTAGAGAGCTGTGTAGATGAGCATTACCTACCCTTCAGGTAGGTACCTTTGTGGATGATTCAAGGATCTATTTACTGTTTAATGTTGAAGTTTTACCTTTCATTTGGGCTTGTATTCTGGCCCAATTACATTCAGTACACTCTTTTAAAACTGTAATTTTAAATCGTTGTTGCATCTTGTTGTGTTCTTTGGATGTGATTTGGTACAATTTTAATGTTAATCCCTTCCCATTTTAGGGATACACCATTCCAGTTCTAGTCTCCAACCCCTGGTTTATGGATTAAAGGCATGGGTTAATGACGGCATGGGCCCGTGGGGATGGGTCATGACTGTATACACACTAAACATAAAAGAACATAAAAAAAAGATCGACCTAGTCTTAGTGAAATGGATGATTAATCTTGGTTATGTAATAGAAGGTTAGGACAATGTAACCATAAGAACCTATGTAAACACTCCATGAAAAGACTTGTCAAGGATCTACCATAGAATATATTTGATTCTTCAAAAGTTTTTGAACTTTTTCTATTTGGAAATAAACTTAAATAATGTTTTATATAAATTAGTGAAGTCTCCACTTCTGATGCATTACAATTACTGCATATGTATCTTTTCGATCCATCCCAAACTAAAATTATTGGAGGAAAATATTATGTATTTCTCCTAGTGGATTATTACCATAGATTTACATGGGTCTATTTTCTAGCAATTAATTCTGATTTTTTTTTATTTCAAAATTCCTATAGACCATGTTAAAAAATGAAAAAACTCTTCCATTCATAACGGTTCATAGGGATCATGGATAATTATTCCAATATTAAAAATTTAAAACATTTTGTAGTGGAAAAGGAATTACTCATAACGTCTCAGCGCTAAGAACTCCTCAACAGAATGGTGTTATTGAATGAAAAAATTGAATTCTTCGTGATATAACTACAACCATGTTGAGTGAATATTATAATGCTAAACACTGTTGGGTTGAAGCTCTGTGTACTACTTTATATACTATAAATCTATTATTATCAGACCTTTTCTTAACAAAAAACCCTTATGAATTTTGGAATGGTAGATAACCCAGAATTTTCTAATTCAAGGTATTTGGTTTCAAATTATTCATTCTGAATACTAAAGATAATTTACATAAATTTTCACTAATATATGATGAAGGAGTTTTCATAGGATACTCCACAACATATAAGTATTATAGTGTTTTAATAAGAAAACTTGTACTGTTGAAGAAAAAGTGGATGTTAAATTTGAATAAATCGATCCTTTTGCTTTTAAAAAACACCAATCTATCATCTAAGTAAAAAATAAATAATAATAATGAAATAAAACATAGCACACAATTTGTTCAATGGATAAACAATCTGTAGGGTTCTCAGTGAAGTTTGGTTGTATACTAACATTTCTAAACTTATGTGAAATCCATATACATGGTGTGTCCAGTAGGGTGAACATCATGTTTGTATAATATACCTGATTTAATCTGACATATATCAAATTAATTCCAAGTTATTATTACAACGAATGAAAGCTTCCTTAAAAAATACATGACATATAGATCAGCTTGAGCTAAAGGCATGTACTTTAGATACATAATGTGTCACCTCACTAGCTATTCATTACATTTTTGTGGAATACATGGTGTGTAGTCCTTACATGACATCTAGGGTTGTATAGTCTATACACATCACGTTTCCATGGTATCTATACAAGGTGTGAGTGGAGTAAAACATATATCATGTGGTTCTACCATTATTTCATGGCATGTACATGGTTTCATGCTGATGTATATGTCATGGAGATACATTGTGTGTGACCTAGGATTACATGACTTATAACATGTAAAATGAATCTTAGTCCATGATTGAGTTAAAAGATGAGTCATGTGGTGTAAATTTTGGAGATAAATGTTGTCTGGCATTAAAATATATATTAAATCCATGTATGGAGAAGCATGTTACATCTAACAAGAATATATACCATGTATTTTAAAAATATATAGAATCTGAAAAATATCATATTCACACCATAAAGTGTCTCATTGAGTCCTCTAGAAGTGGTTTTCTAAGATTTAGTGGAATTGCACTAGTAACAAAGTGGTGGTTCATTTGAAATGGGTAAACCTTGGATTGATATTCAATGGTGGATGAACAATAATAATGAAAAAAATGGCATATAAATCATTCCAACAATTGAAACACCCTACAAAAACACAATCGTGCTCATAATAGCAATACCATACAAACCAAACAATCACAATTTTAGATTTTAAAAGCATCCATTATTCAATATTTTTTTAATTCAATAGTTGTCCCATATGTTTTATCATCTTGGGAAATTCATTCATACGTCATGTATACGTAAATTACCGTTTTTTATATTGAAATGTTCAATAAGAGCCAACCAACATGAAATACATTTAGTGCGTGATAATGGACCACCAACGACCATGATTTTCATCGAGGCATTTAGCACGTACTTTTCACATTATAACCATCAATATCAAACAATAATAACATGTGAAATAGAAGAAAAAAATGAGTAACATGAGAAAACTCTATGTGAAGGTGTCGTTCAGCACACAACAGTGGTGCGTTCGTGGAAGAGGATAGGCACACAATAGAGGACATTTCCAACTGAAAAGAAAACATAAATTATCAGAAACCCATGAGAATAAAATAATCTAAAACTGAGTACACCATTTAACACATCCAACAATCCCCAAGAGCACACTAAAAAATTATGGTTGATATATTTCTCAGTATATTTTCCTTTTGGTATTTTACTAGTGAAAAAAATGGATTGAAAACTATATTGACTAAATAATCGGATCATTATGTGATAAAAATATTATGAACTCAATTCACCCTCTCTTAATTCTTTGTGGTGATCTACTTCAACCAAGATCGTTATCCACAAGGAAATTTATCACCATTTTTGTTTCACTTTAATAATGAACTACCTTTGTCGACACACTACGGATGTCTATGAATCCATTTCATAAAGAGCCTATACATACAACACTAGAGATCATTATAAACTAGGATCTAATTGACATACCATTATAATCCAGTTGAAATAAATTTAACCAAAATTTTAAAATAAAAAACTATATATAAGTTACTGATGACACATAAAACAGCTGAACCGCCCATCAAAAAGCATTTACAATCATGTAATAACATGTCATGTGAGTCATAATTTCTAACAATGATACATGTAGATAGGCCAATTTCTAATGGATATTGAGAAATTTGAAATAATTACATCTAAGGTATATACCTAGTATTTATTAAACATATCAAAAATAATATCTCAAACTAGATGGTAATTATCTCTAACCCTAGTAACTATGAAATCCTATAAGAAAGGTGATTGTGGTACAATCAAATCAAATAGACCTTGGAGATGAAGAAGCTACCACAAATATAGCCCAGGAGGAGGCAGTGGCTGCGGAGGTAGCGGCGGTGGAGGAAGCGATGGTGGAGGTAGTGTTGGTGGAGGAAAACCCAGAGGCCATGTCAGAGGAAGAGGAGGAGAATGAGGAGGTGGAGGAGGAGGTGGAGGAGGAGGATAGGTTGCGGTGGAAGAGGGGCCTGGTTTAGCTTCCACAAAAGCTTGACCACGTTTGTGCGAGGAGGGCATGTTAGGGTTATTAAATAAAAACTGTTGGAACCCTTATCAGGGCTCGTTAAACGCCCTAATAAAGGTTCGTTTTATCATCGCTAAAATAAAATCAATGATAAAACATTCCTTTATCAGTGCTTTTAATGAGTGCTGATAAACGTTCCACCGGTTTTGATTTATTAATTTATTTATATTCTTATATATTTATTTGAAATGGAAGATATGATAAATATGTATCTGTTTATTAATAATTATAACAATAAATTGTATATATTTATAAATATTGGTATATAATTTTTAATATATAAAAATACAGTATTTTCGTTTTTAAATATTATAATTTTATATAAATTAAGAATAAATACCTTTTTCAGCACTAAAAAAAGAACCGATAAAGGTGTACCATTTATCAGTGCTTTATTTAGCACAAATAAAGGGTAGATTTACCAACACCTTCTATTTAACGCTGATAAAGTGCAGTGCTTCTCTTGCCCTATTTTGTGGTAGTGAAATAGTATCTCAAAATAGATTCTGATGTTCACTCTATACATTGTTGAATATAATATCTTTTGAGAGATAATTTTGTGGTTTTCACCTAATAAAAAAGTCTCAAGTACATCTTCACTCAGCATGATCTATATTTGAGACAGTAAAGGTGGGTTTAGTACCTTCAGTCCTTTGACATTGAACATGCCAACATGATAGGGAAAGAAAACATAATGGCTGATGTGATGAGCAAGAGGACTCATATATGTGCAGTTTAGAAGGACATGAGTGAGTTGAAGCTTAGAGCTATGTTCTCTGAGAGGAATTTGGAGGAGCATGAAAGAGAGGATAAGATGTTTATTTATTCAATGGTTGTTACCTCTACTATACCTGATCGAGTGCGAATGAGGTGACTCTTAGATTCTGAAGGCCTAGTACTATGGGAGAGTATGTTAAGAGAGGCCCCTATTGTTGGATGGACGGAAGGAGAGGATTAGATATAGAGGTTTCATGGACATGTTTGGGTGCGAGTAGACATATGTGATGAGATGTTGAGAGACTTTCATTCCTCAGATTGGGATGTTCATCCTGGGTTCACCAAGATGTATCACGATCTACACCATAAGTATTTGTGTCTAGGTATGAAGAGAGAAATTGTTGGAGTTCTCATTAGGTGTTCCAACTATCAGTGGGTGAAGGCATAGAATCGGTAACCAACATGTCTTTTTCAACAGTTACCCATTCTTGAGTGGATGTGTATTGATGTCGTGATGGATTTTCTGACAGGTTTGATAAGGTCACCTCGAGGGAATGATGTAGTATGGGCTCTTATTGATAGACTCACAAAGGTGGCTCACTTTTTTCAGATCAACGAGACCTTTGGTATTGATTAGAATGGGTGGTTTTAAATTCGAGAGATTGTACGTTTATATGGAGTTTTGCACTATATTGTTTCAGATAGTGATGCATGTTTTACTTCTCAAGTATGGTAAGGACTTTAGATGGATTTGGGCACACAGTTACTTCTTTTGTACAACATTCCATCCCAAAACAGATGGCTATTCTGATTGTACGATTCATGTGCTTGAGGAAATGGTTCGAGCATACATCCTAAATTTTGGAGGTTATTGGGAGAAGCACATACCTCTTGGGGAGTTTTCCTACAATAATATTTTTCACGAATCCATTTAGGTGGCACCTTTTGAGGCTTTGTATGGTAGGAAATTTCGATCACCCTTATGCTAGCTAGAGGTAGGAGAGGAAGCTATACTAAGACCTTGTCTTATCTAGAAGACCTCAGAGAAGATATAATTGATTCTGAAGAGGATGGATACTACAAAATCATGACATATGTCTTTTTCTGATCATTGGAGATGACCTCTACAGTTCGAGGTTGGGGATCGGGTTTTTCTATATGTCACACCTAGGTTAGGACATAAGAAGATTGGGAGACATGGTAAGATTTCACTGAGTTACATCGCGTCGTTTGATGTTTTTGAGAGAGTCTGGCCAGTTTCCTATCGGCTACAGTTACCTCAAAGGTATCAGTCTATGCACGAAGTCTTTCACGTTTCTCAGCTTCAACATTACTTCTCAGATCTATCTCATGTTTTTCAACCTCAAGAGGATGAGTCAGAGTTGGTCACCTCATTCGAAGAGCATTCTATCTGTATTGTTGACCGATGTTCAAAATGTCTCTATGTTCAGTTTGTTCCTCTGGAATGAATGATACGGTAGAATGGGCTTGTACATGATAAGACGTGGCAGAGGGAGGCTGACGTACAATCCCAGTGTCCAGAGCTATTTGATGATTCTTCTTCTACGCCACTTTGTCAATGAAATTTGGGGACAATATCTTTAATGTGAAAATTTTATAAGAACCAAAATCTTTTTTTCATCCATGTTTTTCCATTAAGGTTGTTTTTCATAGAAAGCGGAGTTTCATGAAATTTTAGGAGTACAAACCGTGTACTTTACATACATGTCATGTACCTGGTTACCTTGGGTGACAGTGTGCGGGCCGAGTAACGGGTGGGTAGATGGCCCTATGTGGTGATATGGAGACTGCCCAAAGTGGTGGATAGAAAAGGAAAGTACGTGATATGTAATTTTAAAAAAAATGTCATGTAATTTTTTTTCCTTAAATGGAATGAGGTGGTGTCTGATGGACAGAACACGCTTATTCATTACCTATTTCTTACATGAAAATCTGTATGGCTGAAAATCTTCTCTGAGCCCCAAACTCCTCGTTGTATCTCGGAATATACAGTTATCAATTGCGTTGGAATCACTATGATGATTTCACCCTTTTTATTGAACATATTCTCTTTATTTCTACTCTTTTGTGAGATATCCTCAGTTGAACATTTTTAATGTTGTTTACATCTATGATATTCTATGGAGATTCATGGCCTGATATTCATGTATGTAGTCCATAAAATGCGGAGCTAGGTGGTTTGTGACTTTTCATAGATAGTATTTGAGTTATTTGGGAAAATGTTCCCAATACCCTTGTTCGAGGTATTGCGTGATTATGGGTTTTCGCCCTGTTATTGTTTAATATTACATGTTTGTTTTGATAGAGGTTAACTATTGTGAATAGGGTAAACCTTTCCATTATATGGAAGTTTTTCCAATCTTTTCATGATATTGACCGTTTGGTATATCTTTTTCTATTGCGATGATGTCTTGTGTTCCATTACTAGTGTTGTTAGGATGGAGTGATTATTTATCTGATACGTTGTGCCATGCCTTTTATGTATTTTAGCCAAGTAGTATTTTGAGGTTTACATTGGCTACAGATTATCATTTGGTCTTGATTTCTTTACATGGGGCTGCGAGAACCTGGTGTAGTGAGACCATAGGGGAAATATACATTGAGGTCTTTCCCAGAGTGTCTATTATAATTAGCACACTGCAAGACTATAGGGGGGATTGACGTTGAGTGCTCCCTAAGTGTTTCTATAGTTACGTTACGAGACCAAATGAGGAATTTATGTTGAGTTCTTCCTCAGAGTGTCTGTAATTTACCATTAAAATACTCTAGGGGGAATTGAAGGTGTGTTCTTCCTCATAGAGTCTTTGATTACACATGAATATAGGGGGAATATACGGAGATTTCTTCCTAAAAGAGCATTCTCTATATAATTTTTGTAAACTGAACTAGAGGGGTTAGGCTGTGAAAATCGCCCAGAGGGTTATTTATGATTGTTATCTTAACCGGAGGGGATAGGTTGTGAGAACATTCCCAATGGGTTTCTTGTATTTGTAACTGGTTGAAAAAATTGTTAAATGTAAATTGATTGTAATTTAATTGGTAGCATTGTTACTTTTGAGTACATCCTCATTACTAATTCATTTTTATTATTTTCGGCCATATATATTCACTGACTATTAGGCATAGATGTTTGGGTGCATACCTAATGGGATTCATCTCATGTCATGTTTGGGTCATGCTTTTGGGACCAAATAGATTATATTGTTGTAGAAATAGATTAGAGAAATCTCCCTTCAACATAAGGTAATTTATTATTGTAAAGATGGAGATCCTGGGACCAAGCTGATGCTTTTGATGCTGCTAGAGTTTATATATATTCTTTCGATCATTGGTATGTTACTAAATTATATAACTATGACTTTTTTGGCTATATTCCTTGACATATGTATCATATATCATTATATATATGTGCTCCGGTTTTTTATTTCTTCAATATTCTATTGTTTACTTGTTTTATGCTTTTACTGCTTTTTCTATTGCATATATGTTATTTCCACTATTTAAATATTCCCAAGAGGCCATAGTTTTTCCAATATCACACCCATGGCCCCCACTGCTAGTCAGTAGCATCTAGAATTCAGGGAAATGCGCTTGAGGGCTTTTGGACAACCAGATATGAGGCACCTCGACGCGTCTTCCAGAACAGGGATGTTACAAAAAACAATAAAAGAAGGGAAAACATGTTTAATTCATGAAATACTATTAACATGGATATGGGATAGAATAAATTTTTTAAAATAACAATGTATTCAAATTTTAGAGACATACAACATAATAAGTAAACATGAAAGGAAAAGAGAAGATGAGATTTCTCTTACCATGAAGTGTGACACCTAAAACAAAAGGATTTGGACATTGGGGGATTAAAGACACATTAAGAAGAATCCTTCTCAAGAAATAATATTATATATTCTTGGATTATGGTTTTTGATCGAATAAAACATTTAAATGGTCTGGTATTGATATCAAATGGGGGGTAATTAATTTATGTGGATAACTCAGAACTGGTATAAGAAAAACATTGGGCTTTCCCATGGAATTTACCCATGTTTTTGGACACATGGGATACCTACTAAATTATTTTAGTCCAAAAGAGTCAAAAAATATTTTATATTACCTAATACATCATGATAAAATAATTAAGGGTCATTAAACATACTGAAAAACTCAAACTATAATTTTACTATTTAAAAAAACTAAAAAATTTTATAAAATTTTAACAAATTCACCCTAAAGTAATGTCGATGTTATTTTTCAAATGTTACACTAATTTTACCATAATAATTCTATAATGTTGATAAATTCAACATTTTACTATAAAAAAAATATTTTTAAAAAATAATATTGGTCGAGAAATTCATAGTGAATGCATTGTAAAATCTATAAAATTTGAAAAAATAAAATAAAAATAATTTGAAATATAAAATTAAATAAGAGTATTTTTATAATATTATTAAAATATAAATAAATTTATCAATAAAACATTTGTTTAATATAGTACATTATTTATCTCATAAAAGATCAAATTTTCCATGGAAAATAAATTATCATATTTTTATCAGATAATCATATATTTTATAAAGCCATTCTAATCATCAATGTTTATATACAATTTGTAAATAATTTTACTAATCTAGATTTACAAATAATGTGTTGTTTTTCTCATGAATTAAAAATTCATTCTATGTTATTATATTTTAAAACATAATAAAAATATATTGGGAGGAATGAAATCCATAAATAAAAGAAGTACATTTTTTGGTCGAAACAAAATTGGCATGATTTCATGTAATCAAATCATGAGGACCATAGATTTTAATAGTCTTAGTAAACCAAATACTTACATGGGTATTATATTAAAATTAAATACAATAATTATAACATATTTTAAATCTTTAAATCAAGGATAATAACTATATCCTATATACAATATACATTCATATCATTTTAAGAACATTTTAGTTAATCCTTGGGACAAAAACATAATAATTTTGAGCTCAAATGCTCATTAAGGGAAATATATAGTAAAATAAATAAATAATGAATGATAATAGTCACCATATAAGTTATTAATTGATCACAGATTCTATGTAATCAAAAAACCAATAAGGAATTCTATAAATAATATGGAAAGGGAAATAAATGGAAACACATTCCATTAAAATAACCACATAAGTAAATTTAAATATCCAATGGTATGAAACAAAAACACATTCCATTTAATTAATGAAATAAAAATAATATGTATCAATAGATACATCAATAAAGAATCCCAACGATGAATAATAACAAAAACTATATTAATGAAATGATTAATTATTATATTCCATTAATCCTTGGTGTATGGAACCATTTCTATCCAGGAAATTCACATGATGGTTTAAAACATAATGGTTACATACACATTTTTAGTCCGACATTAAATCCACTATGCAGACTATTTAAAAGAGAGCTTAAATTAATTAGATTTAGAAAATAACCTGAATGGTTTCTCATAAACTAATTTCATCCCACAAGACTACCTATATATCAAGGGGCTTTCTGTAACTCATATCTAACCCATATGGATTACCTTAAAATATCCCTAACAAATGTCATGTCTGTCAATTGCATTCGTCATATCAAATAATAATTATGAATTATCAAATATCTATATTCTAATGAAGATGTAAATTTATCAAATTTTTCACATATAATCAAAAAAACAATCAATGTGAATAGCATATGAAAAATTGTATTAAATTTTGATAATTATATTATCCATGAAAAATGATATGGATAACTATGGGAAATTTATTATCATGTGATCATATAAAATTGATTATTTTAAAGGGGGATAAAAGGAATCAAAGAGGTGACCAGGGGGCCTAGGGGGGGTTACCCCCTGGAATAGATATCCTGATTGGAGCGAGGAACGAGTGGAGCTATTGGAGCAAGGAACGAGCAGAGCTATTGGAGCGAGCGTCTTCCCGGGCCTGGAAGACCGAGCGGAGCTAAGCATCCAACCAATTGGAGCGAGGAACGACTGGAGCTAAGGTTTATAAAAAGAGCTAATGATAATGGATTTAGCGTCTTCCCGGGCCGGGAAGACCGAGCGGAGCTAAGAGTTAGGAATTTATTTTTCTTGAATGGAGCGAGCGTCTTCCCGGGGGGGAAGACCGTGTGGAGCTAATGAGATAACTTACTGGAGCGAGGTAACACTGAGTGGAGCTATAGACATATTGGAGAGAGGAACGAGAGGTTCAATACAATCCTTAGCTAAATAAATCATACACCATCCAATGTAAGAGTAAGGATTATATCAATACAATATATCCCATGTGGATTAAAAATAATGGTTTTTTCATTGATGAATATAAATACTATAAAATATATCTTCAAAACATTATGGTGCAAAATATATTTTTGTTTTAAAAAACCATCCTATAAACATTGCTTTTAAAATAAATATTGAAATCCTAAAATTACTTAAAGGGAGAATATTCCATTGATAAATAATTTTGAAGCGATTAAAATGACTTTAGAAATTACTTATAAATTTTGGTTTAAGAACAAAACAAGTTCATCAACGAAAATGAAAAATGTAATATGTTTTTCATAATAAAATTTTATAAAATTATTTACATACCAAATTGTTTTAATGATACTAATACTAATAAAATGTAATAAATAATCAAGTTATATTAAATGTAATGATATCACAACAGCATGACTGGGTAATATTAAATGAGATCTATAATATCATGAAAATAATTTTATTCATGATATAACAAGTTAATTTTATGTATATAAACAATATATGATAAAGTTGATGCATAATAACAAATAAGATTCAATGGAATGTAAATTGAGTTGAACTCCATTACATTTCATTTGATTTGTCTCATGTGTCATTATATTTCCAAATAAAAAATTCGTGTTAATTATTTACATGATTTAATACCTTTTTCAATTTTAAAATATAATATATTTCACTAATTTCAATGTTGTTCATAACTATTTAATCAAA
Organism: Viscum album; assembly: GCA_963277665.1. NCBI lineage: Eukaryota > Viridiplantae > Streptophyta > Magnoliopsida > Santalales > Viscaceae > Viscum > Viscum album. The sequence goes on along the minus strand of OY728138.1, from coordinate 628,670,204 downwards.
TTTGTTTACATCTGGTTTTTTGAACAAAATTTGTTATTGTGTCTAAAACAGTTTTTTAGGTCAAATACCATTAAAAGTGACCTTATATAACTTTATCAAAATAATAATAATGTCATTATTTATATATTTATACATATAATTATACTTTTAAATCATTTCATTATGCATTTTTATATACAATGAACCAACAATACTAGAATAGAGATGATATGTCATACATAAAAATGACCAATGTTCCCATTTTTCAATGATCATTATGGAAAAAAAGGAAAATAACACAATATCATTCCATAATGATCATTATATAATAAATACCATGTTGTTTAATCTTATATGTGGATATAACTAAATAATATTTTGTTTAAGTAATCAAATCATGCCGAGGAGGCGGTGGTCCACACGTATATTATATAGGGTATCTGCTTTTAATGTTTGAAAGGGTAATAAAGAAAAGTATATATGTTATATTTCAAGTAGGGTAATCATATCAAGAAGAAATTTTTTATATTTCACAAATTTTAAATGAAACCATATTTTATAGATTCTAGGAATCGTTTGATCGAATCACATTGTCTTTAAGAAGTAGTAGTCCACAGTTTCACAAATGATGTTATCAATAATTACAAAAAATGAAAACTATAAAGGAATAAGATATAAATAAAATAATTAACTATAAATACATCATAATTATCATATAAATCATATATAAATGGAGTACCCATCATTATTACCACTTTGAGAGGTAGTAAGGGAATAATGAACAACTTTGTTTTGCAAGGTGCTAGTTCACCGCATGGATAAATAATAACTTCATTATACATTAATTGGAAGTGTCTTTATACGTTGGGAGAAAAATTAACATAAGTAAGTCCTTTTATATTGAGGAAATTTTTGAATATAATAATTTTATTAGAATAATATATATAATAAATAATATAAAAAAACTCATGATATTTAGGAAATATGTCATATATTTTTTAGGTAACTTCTTTTGGTTTCCACAATTAGAATTCATTAAATTTTTTATTCTAAACTTAAGGTTTTTAGGTCTATGTGAAGGTTATTTAGGATCTATTTTGGTAGATAATGATCGATCCAATGTGTCTTGGGAGGTGTTATATTGTTGAAGGTGATGAGGCCTTTTTTAGTGGAAGAGGAGTGGCCCTATTGAAAATTTTGAATGTTGGAATTCCACCAATGTTTTCACAATTTAAAATGGATAAAATAATGTCAACAATTAGATACAATGGAAGATAGGGTAAACTTATGATGAGATAATGACTTCATAAATGTGTGTAGGTCATTTTGGCAATTACATTTAAGGTTTAGTCCACTGGTAAGTTAATTTTCTCATAATAATGGTAATTAATTTTAATTAATCTCACTCACATTTTCAGTCAAAAAACTATTCTTGACGTTTTATAAATTCTAAATTGTACTTTTTCCAAATACGGGAACAAAATTTTTAAATTATAACCATATAATTTTCCTAAATTTTTTTAAATTTAATAACACATATGGGGAAAGTATATATACCTTCAATGTAAAGAATAAAAAATGTTTTCTATATTTCTATATGAAATTAAAATGTGAAATTCAATAAAAAGACATATATATGAATAACTGAATTTTATTTATATAAATAAATATTAAAACAAATATAAAATTTTAATTTTCCTTATAAATAAATTAGATGAAAAAGTAGTTATGAATTATAATTTACTATTATAACTAATAAATTAAAAATCATTACTTAAAAACTCAAATTAATAGTCCTAATATAAAATTTATAATTCTCTTTAAAATATTCAATTAATTTCTAAATATAATTTTTATAAAATATTAAAAAAATTATTTTGAATAGGTTCTTCCTTAAAATGAAGTAAAAGTGCACTAAAAAGAATTTAATATTTTGTAAATAAATTTGGTTTTTTCCCTTATATTATTTTTATCTAATTTATTTGATGAATATAAAAAATATTTTATTGAATATATATTATATATATAACATTTCTATCACTCACTATTAGTAGTTAATTCAATTTATTAGGGTAAAATAGCTTTGTGAGCACAAAAATATTTTTCTAAATAATTACAATTTTTATATTGAATTGGATATTCTATTAATTTATATTTAATTTGAAACCAATAATTTAATTTTATATTTATATAAAACAATTTTTTTAGATTTTACATAGTTATATTGACAATATATAATTTAATTTCTAGATTATATCTTACTAAATTAAATTATTATACTTTTATAATATATTATTTATTGGTAAAACTCATTTGTTTAGTGTTACAAAAGACACTAAAGAAAATAATTATTGCATGTGATGTACACTAACTCGGATTCTCATGCTTTAAAAGAAATAAAATATAATTAAATTATTTAAAATAGTAAATACAACATAAATTCTTTGGAAATTATATTCTCTATTCCCTTGGTGTTACTTGTCATAGACGATATCGAATACGATGATCATACATTAGATTTTTGAGTAATTATTTATGTAATCCATTATAATTTGTTTTTAATTTTATTTAAAAAGATGAGTTTATATTTTTTAACACTTATATGTATCATTATTATCAATGTAAGAAGAATCTAGGATAGTATGTGATACAGATACCCATAGTAATTATTTCTATAGGTAATAAAATGAAATTCCCACCTTGAGGTAATTCTGATAAAATCATTCTACTGAATGCCTTATTATATAAGTGACATGTCACTAATGTTGAAATGTTGGTCATATGTCCCGTGATTGAATGGAAAAATATCTAGAAGAATATTAGAATGGGGTAACATATTTTCAACTGATGTAGAGGAGCTTTAGTTTTAATGAAGTGGGTTATTATGATAAAATGTTCTTGAAGTTACTAACATGGGATGAAAACAATCACAATTATCAAAAAAATTATGATAAAATATTTTTCAAGTTCAATGGTTGATGTTGGGACATAAAAAAAAGTAGGTACAGGTATGTCACTTATGTATTCGAATTATCCAAGTACAATGTTTGACATTAGAACTTGCTTTCCTTCATTTTGATGATTTTTTCATTTTAATTTTTAATATCTACCATGAATTTATTATATAAATTTTTATGAAAATTCATTGTGTATTTACGAAATAAACAGTATTAATAGGAATCATTATGCTGATATCAATTAGATGGTCTTTACTAAAAACTATGAATAATTATCTATAGTATTGTTTGATATCATTTGTTGTTTGCATTAGATTTTAGTTTAACATGCTATACTTTATTGAAGATCAATTAATTTTTTTCAATGAATTCATACCTTGGATAAAAAATCATGAAAAATTAAAATTTAATATATTTTAAAGAGGATATTACAGATATTACATACCATTATAGAAATAATATGTTAAAATTATTGATGATTCAGTAGTGAATGAAAAAAATATGTTTTCCCATATAATCATTCAAGTCTTATTCCAGATAGGTAGGTTGAGATTATAGTTGACATAGTTTCAGATGATAAAAAAAATTTTAAACCCCTTATCGAATTGATCGTGTAAAAACCTCATAATATAAAAATGAATTTATTTAATTGTTAGATAAAGTTTTAATTCGACCATGTAATTCACAATGTGGTGATTATTTTTTTAACAAAATATGGTTCTATGAGACTTCGAATTGAAAATTATACATAGAATACTCTCACTATTATGAAAATTAATCCTTATTCAAATATTGGTGACTTATTTTATCTATTATAGGGTGAAAAATATTTTTTTAAGTTAACATTTGGTATGGGTACCAAAGGAAAAAGGTGTATTAGGATGACATTTTAATAGATGAATTTTGGAGAAGATATAAGAAAAAAATGTTTATATTAATTCAATTTTTTATGTACAATTCACCAATTGTAATAATGACCTTTGTAATAGGTTTTTATATGAGTTTATGGACATATTTCATGTTGTATTTATTGTATAAATTTCGTTAATTAAAAAATCTAGAATACAATGAATGGAACATAATTAATTGAATTCAAACCATAAATGTATATTAAGTGTATTGGGAATAAATAATTTTTGATTCATTGTTGCAAGAAATAGCCTTATGTGGATGTATTTTTTAATGATGGATGAACTATTGAACTTTATAACTCAAATTTTGTGGCTGAAATACCATGGCCTTAAATATCCCCAAGATTCAATTCTTTCATCTATTATCAGGTGAATAAAGATTATTTTCTTATAAAACATGGACAATTTTATAGCCCACTAAATTATATAAATATAATGTTGATATATTAATATGGAAAAAATAATTCGATTATAGATTTTATGGACTAAAAAAATATTAGTGTTAAGGTTCCAGTTTTATCCATGCCATTATGAAAATGTCAATACATCAAATATAGTGATTCTTTATTGATCATAATCTGTTTTTTTTTCAAAAGTAAAATTATTATGAAATTTATTATGATTTCTGTAATTTGATTTGTCACGTGCTAAATTTTCCTACACATGATCTAGAATTATAGACTATTGTTTTTATTTAATTACTAATGGTATCATTTATACAGAGAAAATTTTGAAATATATAGTGATCAAAATAGTTATAATTATATATTCAAAATGAAATAATGCATCCTAAAATAGAGAATTTGGATTGAATTGATGAAGTAAAATGTTTACATTATTTTGTACAGTCAACTTTGTCAAAACAAAATATGCAATCTCTTATTAAGGGGAAATATTTTTATGAAAAGGTGGAATCTGTTATGATTGGAAATTTCCCAAATATTAATATTAATGATTATGGTTATTTATGTTTTGGAAATTGATTATGTTTTCATTTTGATTCCCATTTAAATAAAGTGTTATTATGTGATTCTAAAATTTGAAAATTATTCAATCAACTGAGTTGCACTAAGATGAGTAGAGAGAATAATGAGTAAAACTGGGGGATAAAATTTGAATGGATATTCTTTAAATTTCCATAACATTTTTTACTTGTATCCATCAAAATGTATAAGGAAGATTACTGAAAATAATTTTCATTCGTTTAATGAGCTAGTTTGGAAATGAGAAAATATATTATTGGGTTTCATAATGGGATTAACAATTTATTTTTGAGGTTACAATTTTATTTGGTATATTCATGGTCAATTTACTAAATCTAAAAAATACGTTCCCATTTAAAATATAATTTCATTAAATCATATTTATTCAATTTATCTAAAGGAGAGAATCAGGTTATATGGAGTACCTCCATCCATTGTATCATACCATGATCCCATTCTCTGTGAAAAAATTTGAAAATGAAATTCGAAGTCATTGTCTATTGAATAAAATTTCACATAATATTTTCATCCTCAAATTGATTGAGAGCCTCAGTGGATGATTCATAACATGGAATATATGATGCGTTATTGTTCAATAGATTATTGGTGATGTTTTGATGCACATCATTACTTTTATTGAGTTATCTTCTAGCAAAATTTTACATTCTAGTATACTGATCACATTATTTGAGGAATTATATGGACAAACGTTTTGGGCACAAGATTATTGGGATGATGTTGGAGAAATTAATTCATTGGGACAATAGTTGGTAGAATTATTAGAAGAGAGGATTCAATAGATTTATCAATATATGGGGACATCCCAAAGTAGGATGAAATGATATGCAGATAATCAGAGGAAATATATTTCCTTAAAGATAGGTGATTTTTCTTTTTTCAAAGTATCAATATGGAATAGTATTATAAATTTTTGTAAAAAATTAAAACTATTTCTGTGGTTCATTAGACCATATAACATTATTTAAGAAAGAATGTGATTTTTCATTTCAATAGGATTTTACATAGAGATTTTTTTAGGTATACAAAATTTTTAATGATTTAATGTTTTGAAATTATGTGATAGAACAATCTCATATTGTGTTCACAGATGTCGTAAAATTTCAATAAAATCCTTATTTTGAGGATTATCCTCTTCAGATTCATGATCATAAAGATCATGTTCTATGTATTAATTTCATTCATCAGCTGAATAATGTATATAAAAATAAATATTTTTGAAGAGGAAAAATGGGAATGTAAAAATGATACGAGGGAAATATATCCCCAATTGTTTAGTAATTGAATAAAAGTATTAAGAAAAATTTTATAAAAATTGTGATGAATGTAATAACATAGTAATTGATAGTGTAAATCACATTAATTTTTATTTATATTGTTTAATTAATTATATAAATACTATATAATTTTTAAATTAAAAATTAAACATTCTTATGTTTAAAAAATTCTTATGTGTTTTTATGTAAAATATTTATTTATAAATTTTATGAATTTAATAAGAAAATTTTAATATAATTTTTCATATCAGATTATCAAAACTTACATTGAGGGAAATTTTGTAAGACCAAAATTATTATTTCAATTTTTTAAAATATATTTATTCATTTTTATATTTTAAAGTACATGAAACAATGATTTAATCAAGGTTTACATGAAATAATATGTTAGAATTCTATTATAAGTAATTTTTCTTTTAGATTTTGTTACATGAGACACTATGTTTCAAACATCCCTCAAAGACTATATTAATATTATTATGTAATATGTTATTTATCAACATGATGATTGAATGGTGGGTAAAAATATGATAAAATAAGTTATGAAAGGTTGGTTTTCTCCTTTATTATAAATCATTGGTTAAAAATTTATTATAAATGAAAATAAAACCCATATTAAAATAAATGGAATTTTGTATTCAAAAGTTAATTTTTATATTCAGAAGTCTTAATTAAATCCAAAAATTAACCAAATCACATTGGGTTAATTTTTGTACTGAAAATTATATATTTTATATTTAGAAATTGATTAAAATTCATATTATATAAATAATAGAAAATATATATAAATAAATCAAATTTTACTCTATAAATCATTAATTTTATAAAAAGTAGTTCCATCCTCTTTTTATGGAATAATATTTTAAAAAATTATATTATGACCATTGGAAAAAAATATACTCTAAAATAGAATTATTTTCTTGGATTCATATTATCGAATTTATATTTCAATTATTTATTTGGAATTTTCATAAAAGTTTTATTCATAGAGGAATAATGATAAAAAAAATTTAAATGTAAAATAACATTTTAATTATTTCATAATAAAGTTGAATTACATTTTCAAATGGTTCCAATGTAAAAGTATTACAATTTTTTATCCATAAATAAAATATATATCATTTTTTCAATTTCATATTGAAATTGAATATAAAATCATAAAAAAATGTATGAAATTCTGTACACTAAAAATATTTGTTCTTATTATGTATACAAGATTTATTTTAAATTAATTTCATCAAATTTAATAAATAAAAATTGTAAACACTGATTCCATATTTTCATTCAAAATTTTATTTATTTTTAATAATTATTTCTTCATTTTTTTACAATTTTAATATTGAATGTATTAAAAATTAATTATCATGGTTAAAGTAAACATGGGCTTACTAAGGTTACTAAACAAGAATGATAAGATTAAAAATGACATAAACTACAATCTTATTTTTTTAATGAAATTATTTATTTATCTTATATCTATTTGTTTTAATTATGTAAATTTTTTATAATTTCCATTTTAAATGAAAAATATAATATGTTAAGGGGAAAAGACAAAAAATAATCTTTTCTTAAATATAATATCAATAAAGTATTTGGGTATGGACACAAAAAAATATGTTTTGTAATATATATCCATTTAAAATATAAATGAGTTTTTTTATCATTGTAATTTATTATAATATTTTAGATATGTTCTTTCGTTAAATGCATAATAAATATCAACATAATATTTTTTAGTTAACAATTAACAAAATTAATTAATAAAAAAATATTAAAACTAAAGAAACTATAAGGAATATTTGTGTATTTTTTCATATCATCATATCATTATAAATAGGTTTAAAAATAATAAAATTTTATTAAATCCCAAGAATGATATGTTAAAAATTGAAATTAAATTAATAAATTCAAAATTGATATTAATTTTATTTTATAGTAAGTCTTGCTATATTTAATGATTAATAATTAATAAAATCCTATTTTATGTGGGTGATATTTTGATAATAAAATATATAAACTATGGTACATTAATGGAACTATTAATCTATTATAATAACTATATAAACTTATAAATTGTAAAAATCTATGTTGGTGTGGTTGCAACGAATGTTTTCTTTTTTACCTGTTAGATGTACTTGCGATAAATTTAATTTACATTTAACAAAGGATTTATAATCTAAATGATTCATAAATTGTTTCTAAACACGTTCATAAAAATTTATTAGAAGTTAGAAATAATGGAATCAAATTGGGGTTTACAATGAAAATAATGAACCACACCACAAACATCCAAATTCGTAAGAAGTGAACAGAAATCCATAGTGATAAAGGTAAAACTCATGGAGGTATCCTGAATATCTCTCCTATAAGATGTGTTTGAAACAAACATGGATTCCCTATTAGAATTAATTATATCCAAATGAATATATTCTATATTATAAAGGTATTCAATATATTATGGAAGCATTTTCTTTGGGATATTCTTATACCTCATCTTCAAAATAAAAACAATTGTAGTGGAGTTTGTTTCAACCCCAAGATGTCTCCATCAAATATGGATGATATAGAAAGTATTTTAAAAAATCTCACATAATATATATAATTTTTGGGTCCCAATTATATAATTACTATCTCTATTAATTAGTATTAATGGATAAAATATCATTGTTATATATATAAACACCTCTGTAAATAAAAACACAATTTCAAAAATATGGATACTTAGATGGTAGAGGATGAAAAGTTAAAAATATGTTATTAATTTTGTGTTGTATTTTTTATCAAATATATCATCCATATAAACCTTTAAATATAATATTTTTATCCACTTGATGTATGATTAACCTCCCAGTATTGAATACTTTTGATTATTTAAAAGAATTTCACACCTCCTAAACTATAAAAGGTAGCTCTCTCTCACTCCATATCTTCACAACTATATATAAATTTTACTTGACCATGAATATCCAAAAATAATGTTAAAAATTCCCTCCCCTATTCCTATAATTTTTATTTTAAGGGTGAATTTATCCTAGCAAGGATTTAGTGCAAACTAGAATAACATACCCAAAGAAGAGGTATTGTACTGTAATGAACATCTTAATTATATTTCATCCACCACCAAATTAAATTCATATTATACAATCATTACATGATATTCTATAAATCCTCTACATAAAATGATGTTTTAAAGTTAATGTTATGCCCTAAAACCAAACACAGTTCCATCAAATGGGTCACAAAATCATCTTTTTTGTGTTTGGAGGACTACCTCCATAGGAATAAGTGTAATTTATTTTTTCATTACAACATTTAAAGTTTTTGAATAATTAGGTATATGTTGATTATATATAATATAAATTGAATATATAATGTTATTATTATTCTGTAGTTTTTATACAACAAATTAATTAACTCATTCCAATTTTTGGGAATACGATAACACTGGGTGTACAGCAGACTGCCATTTGGTGAAGCAATGGGATTTGTTCATACATTTCATGGATTATATTATAGATTGGATTAAAAAAATATTATATATATAACAAAAAAATTATTCTGGAATTAATAAATATGTATTTATATATATAACATTTTTTTCCAATAGGATCATAAAATCGAAATAGTGTTAATGCATTGGTATGACATTGCATCTTCAAGAATGGTGTATTTCTTTTCCTATCACTAAATTTGTTTGATTAATATAAATAGTTAAATTCAAAATATATTGGATCTATATAATATTTTGAACATTATTCATATGATTAAATCACGATCAATGTAGGATGTAAAAAATTACAAATCAAAATATATGCAAAAACACTGTGGTTATTACATGAGACAGAAATTTAATATGAAATTGATAATAAGTGGGTACAAAAAGTTCATAAGAAAGTATAATATAGTATTATATATATGATTATGGATTGTTAATTTATTTCTAATAAAATTACATTTATTTTAAATATAGTTTCGATGAGTATGATAAAAGGAAAAACATAAGGTAATGGAATTCCTCCCTCATTTTATGTCCATGGGAGGCATGTCATATTAACCATATATTTATTTATTGGTTTGTATAAAATTATTATGAATCTATATTATTAATAACATTTTGAAAACTGATTTGGTATTTATATCCATTTGAATAACTCTCATTTGTGGGGTTTAAGTTTCAATAATTAACAAATTGAAAAAGAATTTTTGTCAGAATATTTATTCAATGAGATACACATTATAATTTCCAACAACATTAATTTTTGAGGTTTATGTGCAACCCCATCACAAGTAATATAATTAATTTATTTCAACTAATTATGTATTAGTTACCTTTTTATTTATTTGTTTCATGAGGCACCGTATTAAGGTCACTAAAGTGGATATGATTTTCTATCCTGATCTCACTATTTATTGGGATTGTTTATAATTATTTTTCTAATATATATTTCTCCTGATATAACTTATCATGTTCTTGAACATTAGTTCTTCAATGAGAATAAATAATTTCCCATTAGTTTCCTTAATTTTTTATAATCATGAGTGAAAAAAATAATGTTTTTTGATAAAAATCATATATTTAGTTGAAAATAATTTTGTTCTTAATGCATATTTTATAAAAATATTTTAATTATTTTTTAATTAATAATTTAATCTGATTTCAATGAGAAATTATTTTCATTTTTTTAATATTTTTTTAAAATTATTTTTCAATAATATATTGTATGTTTCAATGGATATTTTCAATGATTGTGATTTCAGTTCTTTTTAAACCATCCTTTTTAGGTTTTAATGTTTATTTTCAATGAAAATAAATTCAATGATTTTAAAACATTCTATTATAGATATTGATTCTTATTTTCAAAGATTTTTTTTGAGAATTTTGTTTGTTTCAAAAAAAAATTAATGTGAAAAGGATATTACCTCAACAAATGTTTTAATTGATTTCAAAAATATCCTATAAAATATTTCAATGTTATTTCTAATAAAATTGATTTTGGGAATTATTTAATTTCTAATAAGTTATATTCAAATAATTTTTCTTTTACCTAATATATTATCCATGTCATATTTTATAGTACATCTCCATCAAGGATAAAATCATTTGTATAATTTTTTCATTATTAGGGATATGAACCAGGGATATCAGTAATAAAATATCACTTAATGGTATATGTTTATAATGAAAATATGTTTATGAAACTATTTATATTTCATGTGTAGTACAATAATATTACTATTTAGTAATTCACTTATTCTCATAGGATAATCAATGATGATATATTTAAATGATTATGACGCCTATCTCTTTTCAATAGGTTATTATATGAATAAATTTATATGGAACCCACATTATTTTATGGGTTGTGATATGATAAATGTATTGTAATCTTATGGTACATGTAAATATGGTTTTCACTATAATATGGGTGGAAATGATATCTTCCACGAGGGAATTTTTTATAATTTTAGATCTCATTAGATATACATTTGTGCAAAAGTGAGTGAACACAGTTAACTAACAGGGGGTTCAATGGGGGGGTGATCTTGGTTCAATAATATCAGGATGAAATGTGAATCGAAACCACATCAGAGTTACAAGGATGGAATGTTAAGTCAACCTGGTTCATTAATTAATGGTTTTAATGGAATGTGAACCCAGTTCATTAATTATAAATTGGAACTCATTGTGACATGATTTTAGTAAAATATATTTTCAACAATAATGGTAATGGAAGGGGGCAATGATAAATAAGGAAATGATTTAAGATGATTATGTGTATAAAGAAATCCCATGTAATATTATGTAAGGTATCGTGATCATTTAATCCCTTATGAATCATGTATTCAGAGTTTCCAACCATTATTCCCTGACATATGATTATGAAATTTGATATACATGGTATTTTTTTTAATTTTAATTCCCATGTTACCATATAATTATGTTAATGTTATTAAAATATATCTTCCTTTTTCATTATTAAGCATATGAGCACACCCATTATTTTTTTCTAGTATCAATTATATAAATAATTTTATTATGTATGATGTGTCTATATAGGTTTCATCTTATAATGAACACAGTGGGTAATTAAGTTCCTCAATAATGGACCAGTGTTTATGTTTCCTTATTTCCAAAGGATCAAAACTATTCTGATTATTTATTGCGTACTTTTTTAATATATGTAATATTCATCTAAAATATAAAATATCAATGTATGATATGTCACTGTTTTAATGGTTTGTACCAATAATTTTTTTTATTCATACGAAACTTGGATGATAAATAATTAGGGTTACCACTATGGACAAACAAAGGATAAGTCTGAGAATGAGTCAATGAAAAGAAAAATGGGGTTGAATTGATGAACTGGATAGCAAGAGTAAGTTCATTAAAATTCATCATTTCCAAGATACAATGTGTGTATTTAATTTTGTAAGATAAGATCCCAGGGTTAATAACCTCGTAAACACAAAATTTGGATAGACTCAATCGAGAGATGATGCATGACAACATATATTGCCTCATACCTAGTTCAACAGTCATGGAGGATATTAATTGGAAATTAAAAAACTCATTACTAATAATAATGAAGGATTTTAATATAAAATGATAATGAATTTCTAAAGATAAACCTAATGTGTCATCGATTAAAGAAGGTCTCCAAATTTAGACATAACAAATTAGATTTTCATGATTATTTTTTCCATTATGATTTTGTTTCTGAAACTATGGTTTTTGGTTTTATTAAATGGAATATATTAAAATGAAAAAGAATTACAATGAATTTGAAATTCAATTTATTGATAATAAAAAAATTGAATATTATTGAACTGAATGATGTTTGGATTATTGTTAATTATTTTCACGGAACATGATTAACAAAGTATACCTTGACCAACTCTCAGACTCAACAAATATTATATGGGAATGGTTCATTGAGTGTTCATATATAATAGATATTAGATAAAATATAATTCATTTTCCTATGTGTCAATTGTTTTTGAAGAAACACCCATGTGGATGTCTTATGGGACTATTGTATTAATTTTTGGGGAAAACTTAAAGAAAACTGAAGAGTTTCGTAACAAAAAGGATTGTAATATTGGTCCCTATAAGATATCATTGAATTTTTAATGTTTAATATGTAAAATTTTTGGAAAATGCGAAAATAGATTTCCTACAGGGAAATAGAATGATGTGAATCTACAAGGTGCTATGAGGAATAATTATAATACTGATGAGGAAGATAATATAAATTAATTATGAATGAAAATAATAAATAAAAATAATTATATATATATTAGTAAATGATACATTACCCTTTTGGATGTCTTATGATAATGACACAAATAAATTAATTATAAAGGAAAATGGAAGAGTTTGGTTAAAAAAAGGATCTGAAAATTGTACCTCATAAGATATCATTGAATATTTAATGTTTAATATGTGAACTTTTTTAGAAATATAAAAATAGATTTCCTTCTGGGAAGGAGAATAAATTGAATATTTTTTGTGGTATGAGTAATAATTATACTACTGATGGGGAAGATACTATAAATTAATTACGAATGAAAAGGGGAATTAAAAATATTTTATGAAGGATAGTAAACAGTTTCAGGATGACTTGGAATTTTTAACGTATAATATTTTTGATTTCATGGATTATGTTATATTAATAAATAAATATATAGAGATTGTTTTTACATGCTCTTTAATACAAATAATAAAAAATATGTTAAATGGTTCTAGTGGGATAGAAAAATTAATTCAATTATAAGGATATATTATTTGAAGAAAACATGATTAAGGAAATGTAAAAATTAAATTTTTTTTTAGAAAATAATTTTTCGTTTGCATAAAGAGATGTTAGATTTGAATTATGTAAATTGGATATTATTGATTACCTTTGAACTGATTAATAGGTTTTGGAAAATTTCTTTATATAATCAAACATTGACATTAAAACATTATTAGAACTATATAATATGTTCATCGACCTATTCTTTTCTTTATATAAGGAGGAATCTTGTATATTTTCAATATAGTTTTGGGAACATCAGATTATAATAATATTTAAAGATAAAAGACGATGATTGTAGTCACGTGTTATTTATGTAGAAATCTAGAGATACATTATGATGTATGGTCGATCAATGTTACTCTAATTTTGAGATATATAATTAAAATCATTCAATATTTTTTATTTTTAATGATTTACAATGTTTACTAGTGATAGAATAGTTTATGATAAACTATGAATGATGTTTTAGAGATTAATTTCTTATTTCAATAGATGAAGATTTATGCACACTAATAACCAAAGAATCCAATTTTTTATGATACCTAATGATATATGGATTTATTTTTTTCTCATTCAGTTGATATTATGACCAATTAGTGCATTAATAATTAGTAATTCAATTTAATTTTGGGGAATACAAGTTGAAGTGGAAACCGATAATCTTATAACTATATGGTAAGATAGTTCTTATTAAATGGAATGAAATAAATGATTTATAACTTCATGTCAATAATCATTAAATATAATAATTTATCTTTAAATAATGTAATTTCATGTAATCATAATCATTTTAAGATATAAATTTATTTTTCAAGGATATTTGGCTTATTCATTTGTGGCTACAAACTTTCTCAAGATCACCTAATTTAGTTTGTGAATAGTGATCTTTATCACACCCTATTATTATTTATTCATTCCTTCCTTGTCAAAATCTTCACCTACCTACTATGTTCTCCTATATGAAAACCTATTATGGGTTATTCTATATGAATATCACACAATTCCATTTCATCTAAAAATTTTATTCTCTCAGGGAATATGTTTTGTTAATTCCTTATTATTCATACCATATCAACAACCAATTATTAATCTATTTATTATGATTTTGATCTGGGATATTAACAATATAATTGTTATTAGTTCGGTTCGTCTTTTTGACACTTATGATCACATCACACTTATGTTATTGTTTATATTGCCCTATCATTCCCCTACAGAGAATCTGATCTCACACATTCTTTTATATCATTTCCCTTGTTATTAATTTTTATATGTAGCATATGTTTGTGAAGGATAATAAATTTGGAGATCTATATTAGTGATTTTGATGAAATTTCATGAAATTATAATGTTTTTACCGGGTCTCAAAAGTACTATATTATTTTGATATGTAGGCATGTGTTTGTGTAATGTAATGAATGTGCATAATAAAACCTGAAATATCTATTTTTAGGAGGGCTGTGTCTCTATATTTTCAATTAGAGGAATGTATTATGTATCATTTTTACAATAGGATAAGAAAAAACTGAAATACCAATAGATATTTTGAAGCATAACTCTATGCTGATCTCTAATTATAAGATAAATCAAGTGAAAAGGTATATGAAAATGTCCAAGAATATTGTCAAAGAATAGAATAATTGAAACCAAAAAATTTAAATCCCTTTTTTAATTTTACATGTGGATGTGGATCTAGAAAATAGGTATCCTGGGGTGATAACTCTGAGAATGAAGCGTTGTAATAAACTTGATCATCACCTAGTGCACGACATCGATACTTGCTTTACTTGTGGTTTGACACTTATTGATGATATGCATTGAAAATTCACAGACTCTTTAATGAACCATAATGAATGACTTAAAAAGAAAATTACCTTGAATGGGAAACATTAATCCAAATTTTTCATATAATAAAAACAATTTTTCATTATTTTGACATTATATAGGTGATTTCATCATGAATGTGTGTTTATAATAG
This sequence comes from Viscum album, assembly GCA_963277665.1. NCBI lineage: Eukaryota > Viridiplantae > Streptophyta > Magnoliopsida > Santalales > Viscaceae > Viscum > Viscum album. Next base: position 628,654,299 of record OY728138.1, on the reverse strand, counting down.
TAAAATATTGGTAATAATTAATTTTTGGAACACAAAATAACCATATTAATTATGAGTGGGTTGAAAAATAAATTGATTGTTCTACTGGGTAACCTAACATTACGTGATATAGAATAATAATTCTTTTTTTTATTCTAACATAGAAATATCAAGAAATTATTTTTAATGGAATATTAGAGAGGAAAATGATGGGTAAACATACTTCTGAGTCCTTCATGGGGAATCCTCCAAATTATTTTGTTGTTACATATAAATAACTAGGTGCTGAGAAATAGATCAGTACAATTGATATTAAATTTTCCATCCTAGAATAATTTTATCATGATCGAGTTTTTTAGTTGTGTACCATTTGTTATGTGAATCAAATAAACAGGGGATATTTTAAATAAACAATGAAACATGATGGAATTGAATTCACGGATAGGGATGAGTTTAGTAATTGTTTGTCATTAAATACATTTCTCATATTTTCCATAAGATGATGGATAATGAGTTCACTAATATTAATAAAAGGTAATTTCAATCAGTTGGTAACTAAGAAGAAATTTTGAAAGATATATAACATTTCATTCTAGTATTACAAGCCACCTTGAATGTAATATTGATCAATTATTTAGTGGATAAAAATATTATATCCAAATAGAGTTATCCATAATATACTTTAGTAGATGTGAATATTTTTTTTGATGTGTAATCAAGATGTAAATTGTGGTAAAAGTTATGTATCAATCTCATGGGTTCGATTAGAATATGAAGAATGGAATTCAAATAAACTTCAAAAATACATAGTGGAAATAATATGATCATTCCATTATTCTCAATGTGTGGGAATAAGCATGTAGTAAATGGTCATAAGGTGTTATGTAAATATTTAATGTATGGATGGGATGTCATTAGGAACCTAACTTATGATATAATGGGAAGATGTTTGGTAATTATGTTTACTGGGAGAAAGCTATATAGAATGAGACACCAAAACTCTAATGATTCAAATGAATAGGGTATGGGATTTACGGTAATCCATTTTCAAATATGGGCGATAATGATTATGATATTCTTGGATAGCCTCTGACTAAAATAAAAAAATGAAATAAATTGAAATCAAGATTATTTAATTAAATCATGATAATTATGAAACACTAATACCCCCTCCATAGTTTAGGAATTTAATGTTTTATTTTTATGAATGATTTATTTGATAAAATTATTTTTTATTATATAGTTAAAATTTATTTTATTACATACCTCTAGATTAATTATATAATAATGATCTCACATTTTATATTATATTTATATATGGTTGAAACTAAAATTCCAATGTAAATGTATTTATAAAATATAAGATCTTATTAATTTAAAAAATGGTGAATTGACTTTTCCAATCATTTATCATTCTAGTTAAAAAACATTGATTTATATATACTAAATAGGTATTATGAGTTTATAGTTGATAAATAGTTATTTTTTATTATCACCACTTTTGGGGTTTTATGCTATATATGTTTATCAAAATTTAATAATCATGAATATATATTTATTTCAACAAAACCCTTTTTTTTATGTATTTTAGATAGAATGTAATTTGAGGATGTATTAATTTTATTTTATTTGGAATATTATTATTGGTGTTGGTAACCATTAGGGGTTATCTTATCCTTTATGTTGAGGTAATAATTGTGATATAGTCGAACACCATATAAATCCATCACACATAAATGCTATAAAAAGTAAGTCACTTTGGATCCTCTTAACAGAATATACATTATATTGGTTCAAAGGATTCATAGAGTACCACATTAAACTATATTTTTTCTTAAAGTAGAGATTACCTAAATGTTTTGGTTTTTTATTTGGTAAAATCTTGATATAGATTTCAGTTTCACCAATATCCATAATCCATAGATTGGTAGTGATATTTAGATATTAATTTAAATCCTAGAGGATATTCCAATATATCGTTTGATGGAAATAAATTTTTGGTGGGATTAACACCTTATTTATGTTGCATTTTTAATACCAATATCTTTTAAATAATAATTCAGATGGATCCAAATAATGATGATTAATTAAAAAAGTAAAAAATTAAATGTACCATAACGAAGTTATAGACTGAAATATATTTTAACCAGAGAAGGATGGTGATTAAGAAGACAAGGATAGACTTATTCCACAAAATGCCTGAATAGTATAAATTTTAAAGAAATGTTATTCTGAAAATTGCCGACATGATCTTTATTTTCTTTTGAAGGGCATTCTATTAATACTTAAATTAATAAATGATGGGAGAAGTAATAAATAGGTAGATAGGTCTGATTAAAATTAACTATTATATTAGGACACTAGATTATCATTTTGGGAATCCACTGATCCTTTATTAGGTTCGTGATGTGTTCTGTGTATCACTCATGAGGATTTCTATACCAGATCCATCACAAGTACTAAACTGAGAGGTAATATAGTTGGATCATGATACTTCTTATATGGAAAACATGTAAAGATTATAGATCATATAAAGAAATATATATGAAATAATATCACTCATATTGTTGAAGATATGTTGTTAATCCATGAGTTTTATGATGTTACGTGGGAACATTAGGATTTGATGTTCAATAATTATCCTCATTTATTGGTATCAAATAGACTAATTTCATTGTATAATTGCATACTAACTTGGGTATAATGTGACACCCATAGATTTTATAAATTATTGATTTTTGAATAAATTAAATTTCATTTGTATATTTCATTGTAGGAAACATTGTCTTATGATTTTTTTTAAGAAATAATGGGTTTATCATGTGTTAACACGACACTATGTTAAACCAAACCACGATATAGTATTAAAATTATTCAAATGAAACCATTATATTGTAGTTGAAAAAGATAGATATATGAATATTAAAAACATAATTTCAAAAATAAATTATAATATTTATATATGAAATAAAACATATTGATAAAATATACATAATTTTTAAACAATGTCAATATATGATTCGAAAAATACAATTTCCTTAGTAAAATTATTTTTTAGATAGTAAGAAAATGATTTTTTCAAAATTTTAGAAAATTGTTTTTAAAAAATAAACATCATTTTTGAAATCATCATATCAAAATACTCATAGGGTAAATTTTTTGTAATTTTTATAAAAAGAATATTATTATGAAAAATAGTAAATTATCATGAATTCTAACTGTAATTTTCTATCATGATTAAATTATTTATAAAAATAATTTATATTTTTAATAGGTTTTTATTAAAATATGGTAAATATTGTACATATATTTCCAATTATAATCAATGTAATTATTTTTATACATTAATTTGATATCAAAGAAATGTAATCTTATGATCATATTCCCTTTATGAACATCCTTTCTCTTCATTCATGTAGGGATAACATAAATATAATATATTATACATATTGGAAATGTATTTTGAAAAATGGATTCAATATCATGAGGCATAATAAATCATATTAATCAATAAATTATCGTTTATTTATAAATATAATGAATAGTTAGAACAAAAAAAATTAATTACCGTGGTTAAGGAAAATTGTGGTTAACGAGGGGTTAAAAAGAGTTACTGGGGAAAATTAACTAAAAACAATTCCTGAAACCATATTCATTGAATATTTAGACCGTATCATGTCTATTTCTAGATAATACCCAATTTACAATCTATAATACAAAATTATAACTACGGAGCATCTTTTAATTTTCAATAAATTACATGTGTTCCCCTCATATAACTAATAAATTCTCACTCACTATCCCTAATATATTGTACATTTAAACACATATGGATCAAAAATTACCTAAAAGAATAACATCTAACATTACCTCCCATCATCCATGAATACTTATTTTTGGAGTAAATCTTATATCAGAAGTGTTTTTATTGAAACCAAAAGTGGTCACTTGAGAAAGAGGTAACATTCATCATCAAGAATTGTAATTTTTTTCTTCCTCATGATCAAAATTTCCTTTACTAAAACATAACCTTATTATATTCTCAATATTATATCTATACATATATGGTTTTATGTTAATTGAGTTAACTAAAAACATTTCCACTTCAATACAACGTCTTACGAAATCGTTGTTCATTAATATTGAAAACTGTTGCCTTGTGAACCGGGGAAATTATTTTTTCAATTACCACATCTCACGGTTCGGTATGATCATTGATATAAATTATATATTTTTAATATAACATTATTATACCCATGTAGTAATTATATCATATATATCTTTTTTTAAATATGTATTAGAAAATACAATAACAATGTTCGTCTTTATGTTAGATTAATTACTCAGGAAGTGATATGATTCATTTTCACCAACAATTAACAGAGAATTTAATAAGAATATTTTAATGAATATGATAAATTTATATGAAACTATTATTGTTTTTATAAACTTTTATATATTTTATTTATCACAATTCATTCAATGATGCATGAAAACATCATTCATCTAATTGTGGAATACATCCTTTATGAAGCTATTCCACTTTTCCCATTCATTACAAACCACATGGATCATATTTATAAGTATATTGAATCATATTATATGTTATTTTTAATTATTTTCATATTTATTTATTGAAAATATATGACATAACTTCGTTACAAAATTTTATTTTAATAATGGAATCATTATTCATTTGTATGTCCCATAACAACCTTTATCCAAACATAATTCATTTATCAAGATCGAATTTCATTATTTGTATTAAAATAATATTTGATGTATGAATTAGATAAATTTTGCATTATAAATAGATGGTATATGATAGAACCATGATCAAATTATGATAACTGACAATTGTAAATCAAAATATATTAGAAAAATAATTCTGATATTACCAAAAATATGACTTTAACATTGAATTGATTGCCAACATGAAATTAAAGGACATTATTACATAATATATGGTATATTATATATATATATATACATATTTATTTTGTTAATTGACTTTTAATTAACATATATTTATTATAATGTAGGTTCAATGGTGTATGAAGGATGTTTATACTAATTCTAAGGGATATCTAGTGTCACTTTTATTTCAGGGTAGCAGATCAAAATTTATAAATTTTTTATTTGTTGGTGTGTATAATTCAACATTGAAAATTTATTTAATAATAATCCATAATTTCATGATTTTTAAAAATTAAATTGATTTTATTCCTTATTTGGTTATTTTAATAAAAAGTAGAGTAAATCGATAAAAGAAATTACTCTAAATTTTTAATTTTATAAGACAAATTCGTTTATTATACCCTGTATATTATCGGCGGTTTATATTTATCCCATGAAGTTATTTTATGATGAATCACTTAAAAATTACTTGGATTTACATATGAAATGATGATTTCTATTTCATGCGGATTACGGTACAAAGATTCAAATTTGGTAAATATTTTACACTATAGTCCCTTACTTTTTCCAGATTGAGTATGCAATTTTCCCCTAAAAACTTTTTGATCAATTTCTCAGAAATCTCATTGAATATATTGTTTTATATATATATTATTTAAAATACTATTTTTCCTTGATTTTTTTATCTTTAATCACTCAATAGTTGAAAATTATTTTTACTACTGAAATCTAACATTACTTCTCTCTTTGGTCTAAATTCCTTTTTCATTCAAACAAATTTTTTATAAAAAAAGTTTTCAAAATTGTATTTAACATTAACAAAATTAAATATTATAGATATTTTAACCTATGTTTGAATTGTAAATTTTTTTAAAGTAATCATCATTTAATTTTATTAATAATTCAGCTTTGGATATTACTAAAATTTAAAAAAACCCTAATTTTTAACATGTATGATATAAATAGTATTTCTTGATATCATTAATAGATTATGATTTCAATATTACCAAAGAATATTGAATTTTATTTTCAAGGAATTTTTTTATTTAATATTTCTAGAATTATTAGAAATTAAATAGTATATTTCAAATAGAAAATGATTTTGAATAAATTTTTTTGTTCAATTGTTTTTTCAAATATGAAATGAGATTATAGTCATGTAATGATTTAAATTAACTTTATTTATTTATTTGTATGATATAAAAGTTCTTATCAAAGAAAATGATTTCAATTTTTTTATGTTTTTATAATTTATTTCACTGTTTAATGGATATTTACGTTTATAAATATTTGAAATGAATTTTTAGTTATTACATTAAATGTTGTCAATGTTATTTTCATAGAAAATGAGTTGAATAATATAATAATAAATGTCTAACATATTATTATATTTTATTGAAATTTTATTTTCTTCAATAAGTGATTTATATGATTATTTATAATAAAATGTTCTGCAATATTTCCTCCTTTGATGTTAAATTTGATTTAATAAGGATATTATCCAAGATTATGATTCATATTTTTTAACTAAATGCAATACGTTTATGATGAAATTAATTTCCTGAAACCTATTTCACACTCAAGATTATTATTGTGATACAATTATTACGAAACCCATTTCTCTTCAATGGGTTGTTCCATGATAAAATTAATTTCAACCATGCTTCATCCACACTGTGTTATGCAAAGATGAGTTGATAAAATGAGTATAAAACCTTTTTTTTCTACATGTTATGAAATTATAATACGTTTTTGAAACAAATTGAAATTTAGTGTATATTATAGGATGAATTTTTTCTAATCTTTTAAACACATATATATTATATTAATTATGTGAGGGAAGGGTCAAATAACTCTCTCATATTAATTTGTTAATTATATAAATATAATGAGATATATATAACTCGAATGGGATGTGATCTTGATTTAGTATGGTACTTTGTCCACTATAATGATCATGGGAATAAACCCTGGCTACTATGATTGTTTTGGTGTGCGAACCACTTAAACTCTAATAGACTTGGTATTAAACATTTACTAATATGGAAATAGTTTTCTATGATAATTTATATTATTGAATTCCATGTATTATACCAAGGTTATTCTTTAATGAAACCTAATCCTGGATTTAATTATGATACTTTTCATATAAACAACCAATCACACTTCCATGTCTTATGATTTTTTTTTCTGATATGATTTTTATGGTTTTAAATTTTTATGCTCATTTTTGAATACATATATTCTAATTTTATGTATATATAGTCATTCATATCTCAAATGTATACCCTTATTAAATAGATTGACTCACACGTTCTTATGTTTCCATTACCAATTATGTAAATTACGGTTTTACGTATTTCAAATTTGTGAATATTACTAATTGTGAAGACCATAATGAAATTTAAGGATGAACTTCCACCAAAATAGAAGATTATGTTCCTAGTCTTTAAATGAACTAAAATATTTTGACCTTCATCTATTTATTTATGTAACTAAATGAATATAAAACAAAAAATAAGTAATATCTAAGTATGGGAGGACTGGGTAACTATATTACTCCTAAAATTACTTTTTTCCCTCATCTATTTCTGATAGATTTTTTTACAAAATTACCTGAAACATCTCCGGTTTTAGTTCATCTTCAGAACAACATACTATTTACATTACACAAATTCTTCTAAATTTCATTAAATAGAATCATAATAAATTCATATTAACTTCTTATACTCCATATATTTTTATCATCAATACCTATAAATATAATTTAACATGAGAATACATTAATATTTACCCCAATAAATAAATTTATTTTTCCAAATTAATAAGGATTATTTATTTTTATAAGGTTATATAGTAGATTTCACATCTACTCCTAATTGTTTTCCATATATAGAATATTCAATTAAAATGGTACCATAATAATATAATAGATTTACAATTACCAATATAATAGAATTATTATCTTCTTAAAAAAATATGTAAAACATAATATTTCTTAACAGCACTTTCATCATTCCACATAAATTACCATTTATTTGTCAATATGATAGATAATTTTATTCATTTTCATTTTTCTATGTAAATAAATGATTTTTTAATTCAACTATTTTAGACTAATAATTTTTTTAATATAACATAGATAATTAATACATCAAATTATCAGTGTACCATTAATTAAATTATCTTATAAGAACATTTTTCAATTAATTCATCATTGAACATATGGTTTCCCCATTTTATAGTATGGTCACTAATTAGGATAAAAAAATTAATTTTATGAGGAATAAGTTATAAATTGAACAAATATATAAAATCCTTAAACTAATTGAATATTATGTATCATCTTATAGAACATTATATGAGAAATATTAACTCTTATTGACCACATAAATATTTAATATATTATTAAATTCAATATACTCTAATAATATTGCATTGACATGTATTCAAGAAATAAATAAAAAATTAAATTCCTTTAATAAAATTTCACCAAATATTGTTCTAGTACATATAATCTTTTGGATAACCATAATAAAAAAATAGCATCCGTTGTTTATTGAATCATCTTGGAATAACCCTCCAAATTATAAGATCATGGGAATATTTTTTATATAAGATCAAACAATGTTAAATACAATTTACCATAATTATTCTTATATAAGTTTCATATTTATCTTCTAACGTGAATAAAAATTGTTCTCATAAATTCAGTTAATTTTCATTAAACAAATCATCATTATATAGGAAACATTATTAGGTTATTAATTATTAAGGAGAATATAAAGTGGAAATTATAAATTGAAAAAGGACTCTATTTTATAAACTTGTCACAATTTGTGGAAGATCTTGAGAAATTAACAAATTTATGGTAAATGTTTTATTTAATTTTTATATAGTATACCTATTATTTTTATGAGAAAAATACACTAATATCATTTAAATTTTATATCTTCATAACAAGTTTATAATAAATCAAAATCAAACATGACCAATGAATTATTTTTAATGATTCATATTTTAGGTGATTAATACATTAATTGAATTTATTATGTATGGATAATAAATAGAAATACCCATATATTTCTTATCATATATGTATTGATTTTTATTTAATTACCTATATATTTATAATATTTTATTTATTATTATTACATTTTCTATATGAATAATAATGTATCTAGATTATTGTTTCTAAAATATTATGTGGAATATGATGTTAACTAAAATGAATAAAATGTTTTTTAAATCAATAAATATGTTGGTATATTATGGAAAACTATAAATGTGTTAAATAATTATTTTTTATATTTTATCTTACTAAAAACAATATTTTACTGAGTGGGTGATGCTAAAATTAGATTTATGAAGAATCTAAAATATAAAAAGAGAACACTTTGGAGAATATGTAATAGGTAAGTTATCATGATAAAAATATTTTTAAAATATATATATATATTCTATAAATCTGTAATGAAGAATATGTGACATAATCGTTAATTTCCAATTGTTTTCATAATAAGAAACATGATTAACATAAAAGAATTGTTTCTTTTGTAAATATTTTTTAATGATATTTGAAAGATTGTAATTATGGTATGAGTATGAAATAAGTTTTAAATGGGTGATATGTCTTCTTTATAGATTTTTTTATATTAATAAAATGATTTTGTAAGATTGAATAAATTATGAACAGGTGATGTGAGGTTAAACATAATGGCATGTAACATTGAAAGGTTAAATTCATAGAATTCATGAGTTTATGAACTCTTGAAATACAATATATTATACATATATTTATATATAACAATATCATAAAATATCATTTTTTATGATGATAATATTTTTAATTATATTTTCTAAAATATTTCAATTAATATATTTTGATTATATTATTTAATTATATAATTAATAATAGAATATTACCAAGGAATATTTTTGAATATTTGTTTGATTTTGTTTCAGAGATATTGGAAGATATATTTATATACATTACTCTATATAATAATTTCTTATTATATGGAACATAACAAGGTAAAATCCTTCATTGATTTGATGTTTTTAATTCTACAAAATACATGTGATGAAAATAAGAGAAATAATATTCTAGAAAATATATTGACCACAAATACAATTTTTCATTGAAATAAAACTGAAATATTTTATAATTTTTTTGTGATAATAGAGAATTAGATTATTAACATTATAAATATTCATTGAGATTGAAATTAATTATATATATAAATAGTGATTATATTATTACTAACAATATCTTATAACCTATGAAAAATTATTAATATAATTAAATGATTAATTGATTTCATCAACATCAATTTTAATGTAAAATAATTTTATTATAAACTATTTATACAATGAAATTTAAAAAATAAATTCTTTTGTTTTATATTCTTAATATATATTGTTTAAATGAGTTGTATCTTATGATATTAGTGGGCTTCTAACTCTAATGGGTTATGGATCATGATTGTAACTATTTTCCTATGATAGTTTTTTGATATGAGATAAATGATATAATACATTTATTGTAACATACCAAGTATGTAATGAATAATATATATTCTTATCTATGTATATTAATAATTAGATAGTATTTTAGAGGCTTAAAATGATAATAAATCCGATCTTAAGCATGCAATACTCTAATATTTTTAAAAGATTATTTTACCACCTTTTGATGGAGAATTTTTTTTAAATATATATTTTGATAATTTTATAAGCTATATTGGTCAAAATAAATTATTTATTTATTATTGGGACATTGAAATTTACTTTGGATAAATTTCTGTTATTTTTCTGATAATGTTCATTTTTAATGAATAGTGAATAATGTTGTATTTTAATTCAAAACCTCTTTTTAATATAATTTATTTATATAGTTAGATTATCTTTTTAATTGGTTTTAAAGTAAAATTATAATATATGTTTACCATTTAATCCAATGGTGGTCATTGGAATTAATATCACTTTGAGATTGGACATAAACAAGTGTCAGTCTTTTGAAGATATTGTTTCTTAAAAACACGATATTTTATTCGACAGCGGGATTTAATTATAAAATTAATTAATTCGATTTCTATGTTATTTATTTGGTAAAATATACATCATATTTGAATTTTTAATATCAAATATAGCTTTGGGTGAATTTTTGGTATTTTTCTGAAAAAACCTTAATATTTGATAAATAGTGAAACCACAAAGCGGTAGTTACAAAAACTGATTTTTCATTTAAATGGAACTTTACCACTTATGTGATATGAATTTATAAATTCCAATATAAATGATTTTAATTATTAAGTAAAATGTGGTTCAATGGGAATATAATAATTTTTAATGAAAAGTAACTTTTAGGTTTTATTAGTCGCGATTACAGGGCAATTAGTGTGATTTAAGGTAAAAATGATATTATAATAAAATTAAAATATCTTGAAACTTGTCTTAACCCTATTGGATGAGTAATGGACGACCAAGAAAACCCATGGGTCTATTTTTGGGACCCCATGGAGCCACTTGGGTAAGATAATGACATTAATGCCTTTTAATTAAAGTAAAAGTAAAAAATGACACAAACATGTATTGTTTTACCTAAAAAAAATTTAAATGGGGTTATACAAGTCATAATTTTTACTATAAATATTAATAAGAAATATAAAATGTTTTCCTACATCATTATATTTTTTTTCATAATTTTTGGACATTAAATAAAGTAAATGTTTTATGACACCATGATGATGTATCGATTACCTCATTATTTAATGATTTAAATAAAATTAAAAGATAATGTAAAATATAAGCCATACACATGTAAAAGACCTATTTTATGGGTGTATTTCGAACTCTTATCATCTTATCCTCGAATTATATAATTTTGGGTCCTTTTTTTATCCGAAAATCATTTTATAATAACGTATCTTTTCTTAACTTTCCAAGAGTGCCCCTCCTTTCCTCTTTTAAAAGGCCCCCACCTCTACCAACTTACCCACACCCCTTGAGATTTTGGATAAGCCAACTGCTCCCCATTTTGTCTTTCCACATCCCTCTCTTACTCATAGAAGTCTCACTTTGGGCATAAGTCTTATCAAGGATGCCATTGAGCTCAAATCAAAAAGAGTTACCTGATTTAAAGGTAGTGTTTTCTCTTGTCTTCTTATGTTTTATTTTGCTTCTCCAACCCCATAAACTCTTTTTATTCCTTTATTTTGTAACAACACCAGTATATTAAATATACAAGGATGTTGTTATAATAAGGATTCTAGCTACACATACACACACCTACATCTAATGGTTTAAGAACATATTGTTTCCGTGGATGTCGAATTTCTGCCTCACGAAACGATGATTGTTCAACATTCATATAACAACTTCAAAGGTGGCCATTAAGATGTCACTATATTTATATATGATATATAATATTTTTTCTGTTTTACTTAAGCATCTTTATTTTTAATTTATGGCATACCTTTATGGTTTCATTATGGGTAAACGCGATATCTTCATTTTAAGAAGTGCGGACTACCGCCCCCTCAAAGTGATTTGATTCGTTAATCCCATATTTGGGACTTATAAAGGATGGAGTTAATGTTATTATATGTGATGTCATATGGGAATTATAATATAACTTTATATCACTATTATTTCGTTCGATTAAATTATGAGATAGAAATTAAATTAGCGTTCATGCGTATGTACGACTTACCGTCTCCATGAACGGTGCATTTCATTTCTTATCCCCAAATGTAATATACTATTATAAGTACATATATATAATGGATATATATGATTTATGTTACATCTAAATTATGAATATAATTCTGGAATTAAAATATACATATCTCTCATTTAGTTTTAATTCCATTAATATGACATAGAAATGAAAGTAGCATTCATGCGTACGTACGGCTTAACGCCTCCATGAACGGTGCATTTCATTTATTACCTCTAAATGATTATGTAATATTATAAATGCATATATATACTGGATATATATGATATATATGATATCTACATCATGAATATAATTCTTGATATAATGGATATTTTACCACATGAATAACTTGTAATTATAAAGTGTATATTTTTTACTCAAGTACCAATGATCGAAAAAACAACCATTATTAACTTAAATATTTACATATTGTTCATAACATGGTAATAAGTGATATAAAAGGAATAATGAACCTGAAAAAGTTTCTTAAGAAAGTAGAAATTAACTCATGTTTATTATTCAGGACATTAAAGACCGATCGAGTCAAGTCAGACACAAGGTATGGGACTTCGTCTCAATCTCCTTTCATTGAGGCATATTTTGTTTTATACACAACTTTATTTTATGCGGTGTATAGAACCCTTTTAAATTTACATTTATTCAAAAGGAATCATTTTTATACGAAGCATTTTACTAAACAAAAACATGAATGTTTTTTTGTCGTACATATGCGGCGACAACGACTTCTCTGCCGCCGTGACCATTACTTGAGTTTCGGATTCCTATACAAGATATAGCTTTTTTTTAAATGAAAAATAAATACCGTGTTTTAATTTTATTTTATTTTGGTATTGATAATGGTTTTCATAATGTTTTTACTATATGAATGTGTTGTATTGATATCTTGTGATTGAAATATGGAAATGTTATGTTTCATTTATGCATGTTTTATGTGATATGATTATGTAATGGTTCATGGGAATTGTCTATGAAGACTGGTGGTTCCATGATAAACTAAGGGCGGGTGAGCCAGATTTAACTCTCCAATGCATTGGGTAATGCGAAGGAGTTAAACTTTAAGGTTTCTAAGAAGAGATTTAGGGAATATATTGTGATGGGTATTCCAAACGTAACCAAGATGGTTTCTCCCTATGTAAGAATGTTATGAATGCCTCAAGTTACCATTATGTCTTATTATTTCTATGATTTATTCATGATTTTATGAGGTATGTTAACGTGCATATGTTTTATGAGTAAAGTATGATTTCATACATGGTCAAATGTTTTCACATCATACTTTTATCCTTTATTGAGCTTTTTATGATCATCCCATGTTTTTGAAATGTTTTTCATAGGTCAAGGGAAAGGTACATGATCTGATAATAGTGTCAAGGAAGTGTCAACAAAGAATCCATGTTTATCTTAAATTTTTATCCATTGATGGGAAAAATGAATACTATCTTTTGTGTAACCACTTTTTCTAAATGTGGGATGTAATGGATGTTTTATGATCTAATTCTCTAAAACTATAATCCTGAAAAAATCCTCAATGTGTAATTCTTAAAGTAACACAAGATTAAGTGATGTTTAAGGTTGGGGCCTTATAGTTGGTATCAGAGGTCGGTTTAGATTAGTTTAGGAGTTTGAATTCTAACGAATGATTATCCAAAAATATTTTTTATGTTCAAATTTAAATGATATAGCATTTGAAGATTACCATGTTGCTTCATCTAAGACACATTTTTTCAAAATGGTTTTCCGCAGAGGAAATAGGGAAGCAGTGCTAGGAAGGCATACAGAAGGAAATGACCTTCTGAATCAATATCCTGAGATGGTCAGAATTGGAACTGAACAGTTTGATGTAGTAATGGCACAGTGACTCAAGGGATAAATGGTGGTGGTATCCATGCATGAGATTAGCCAGATCAACCATAGTGGAACATGTCAGTGGTGGAACATTTCATGAGGCAACATCCCATGTCATTCATAAGATCGTCTGACCCTATGCTAGCTGAAGGGCGGATTAAAGCACTGGAGAAGATTTTCGATGTCATGGGGTGTTCAGGCAATCAAAAGGTTAGTTTTTCTATTTACCGTTTGGAGGGTGATGTAGAGCAGTGGTGATCGATGGTTAAAAATATCAGGGATGCTGATGAGATTGATGTTCTCGAGTGGGATGAATTCAAAGGTATGATTCTTGAGATGTATTTTCCTAATGCTGTTTGACTTAGGATGGAAAAACAATTCATAGAATTGAGGCAAGAGGAAGACTTAGTGGCTGCCTATGAAGAAAGGTTCACTTGATTGGCAAGGTAGGCTCCAAATTTTATCTGATACATTGATAGTAAAATCAATCATTTTTTACTTAGTATTAAAGCCTAAATATTGAAAGGCATTAGCTTCTCGCGAGATCAAGAGTTATCAAAAGCTTGTTAGATGTGCTGAGAACGTGGAAATTGAGTTTTCCGATGATCAAGTGTCCTACAACAACTAGAAGAAGAAGTAACCGAGGTGGTAGGTGAAAAGAAATAATTCTTCAAAATGGTATGACAGTATGAAAACTAAGTTTCCAGTTTGTGATAAATGTTGTAAAAGGCATGCTGGGGAATGTCTTCTGAATTCTGGAAAGTGCTACCGATGTGGTAAGATGGGACATAAGGCTCGTGATTGCACTGAAAAATATCAGGGTGATGGTAAGACCAAATTTGATTTACAGTTAGTGTAATGTTTTAACTTCAATGAGATGGTTCACTATGAAAATGAGTTTCCAACAAAGAGCTCGAGTGATGGGAAGCAGTTAGACTACAAGCAGAAAGGGGTGGTGAAATCCTTTGCAACTACTTCAGCGGATGTCGGACCATCAAATGAAGTTGTATCAGGTACTTTGTTTGTTTTTTCAGATTAGGCCAGTGTGTTGTTTGATTCGGTGTCTACACATTCTTTCTTCTATGAATACTATTCTAGTAAAATGGTAATACCATCTCAATAAATGACTCCTGAACTTGTGGTAAAAACACATGGGGGAAATTTTGAGGAAAAAAAATTTATAAGAATCTTCCTATCCTTATTCATGGAAAGAACCTACTTGAAAATATTATTATTTTACCAATAGTAGAGTTTGATGTTATCTTGAGTATGGATTGGCTCTCTATATACCATGCTAAGATTTACTGTAGAGATGAAGAAGTTTATTTTCAGAAAGACTTTCTGTTTGTTTAAAATAATGAACCCTTACTGTTGATAACATATCAAGAGGCCGAGAAACATGTAAAAGATGGAAATGAATGTTACCTTGCACATATCGTTGAAAAGAAGGGAACTGTTCAAGTTAATGATGTGCTAGTGGTAAATGATTATCCTGATGTCTTTCCTGATGAGTATCCTGGAATGATACTAGATCGGGAATTTGAATTTACTATCGACTTAGTTCCTGATGCAAAGCCCATTTCAAAACCCCCTTATTAAATGGCTCAAACTGAACTTTTAGAGATGAAGGAGAAATTGGAAGATTTATTAGAGAAAGGATTCATTCGACCTAGCACATCACCATGGGGTGCTCCTGTTTTATTTTTAAAAAAGAAAGATTGTTCTATGAGACTTTGCACTGATTATAGATCCTTGAATAACATCACTATTAAGAACAAATATCCATTGCCTCATATTGATGATTTGTTTGAACAGCTTGAGGGAGCTCAGTATTTTTCAAATATTGACCTAAGATCGGGGTACCATCAGTTGAAGGTAAAGGAAGAATATATTCCGAATACCGTGTTTCGAACAAGATATGGACATTATGAATTTGTAGTAATGCCTTTTGGGCTAACCAATGCACCTGCTATATTAATGGACCATATGAATAGAATTATCCATGAGTTCTTGGATATGTTTGTGGTTGTTTTCATTGACGATATTTTGGTGTTTTCCAAAAGTAAATAGAAGCATGAAAGACATTAAAGTTTTATTTTTCAAACATTAAAAGAAATGAAATTTTATGGGAAATTTAGCAAGTGTGAGTTTTGGTTGCAAAAAATTTCTTTCCTTGGTCACATTGTTTCTAAATATGGGATAACTGTTGATCCTGCAAAAACAATGGTTATTGAAGAATGGCCAAGACCCACAAATTTAACTGAGATTCGTAGCTTCCTTGGTTTGGTAGGCTATTACAGAAGGTTTGTTAGAAATTTTTCACGGTTATCTAGTCCAATGACTAAGCTAACTCGGAAGGGTGTTAAGTATATCTGGACCAAATAATGTGATGATTGTTTTCAGGAGTTGAAAAGAAGATTGGTGAATGCTTTAGTTTTGGCACTTCCTTCTAGGAATGGTGAGTTTGTTATATACAATGATGCTTCATTGAAGGGACATGGTTGTGTCCCTATACAGAATGGTCAGGTAATTGCATATGCCTCATGTCAGTTGAAAACTCATGAGGTAAATTACACTACACATGACTTGGAATTAGCTGATGTTGTTTTTGCTCAAAACATTTGGAGGCATCGTTTGTATGGAGTATAGAGTGAAATATATACTGATCACAAATGTTTAAAGTAAATATTCACTCAGAAGGAATTGAACATGAGACAGAGAATATTGAATGAATTAATCAAGGATTATGATTGTAAAATTCATTACCATACGAGAAAGTAAATAAAGTGGTTAATGCTTTGAGTCGAAAAAGTAATGCTTCATTTACAATGTTGAATTTGGAACATGATCCTTTGGTTAAGGATTTTATGAACTTTTTACTAGAATTTTTTTCTGCAGGATGTCCTTCTGTTTTGTTTCAGATATTAGTGAAATCTTCTCTATCAGACAGAATTAAGCAATCACAGAAGCAAGACAGTGAGTTGCAGAAAAAGGTAGAGCTGGTTCAGAAGGGTAAGTTTCTGGAATTCAACAATGATAATGATTATGTTTAGAGATTTGGGAAGTGATTTTGTGTGCCTTGTGATTCACAGTTGAAGAGAGAGTTATTATCTGAAGCTCAAAGTTCTACATTTTCAGTTCATCCAGGAAGTACTACGATGTACAGAGATCTGCCGGAGTATTACTGGTGGGACGGAATGAAAAGAGATATTGCTGATTTTACTATGAAGTGTTTGACTTGTCAACAGGTTAAAGTAGATCGGCAGTTACCGAACGGGAAGCTTCAAACATTACCAGTACCAGAGTGGAAATGGGAGAATATATCCATGGACTTCGTTGTGGGATTGCCGAAGACACCTCAAGGTAATAATGAAATCTGGGTTATTGTTGATCGCTTGACTAAATCTGATCATTTCTTTTCTATACAAGATACTTTTTCCCAAGATCAACATTCATTTTTGTATCATAAAGAGATATTCAGGTTATGTGGAGTTCCTATCTCCATTGTATCTGATCATGATCCCATGTTTACTTCTAACTTTTGGAAATGCCTTCAGAGGTCATTGGGTACTGAATCGAATTTTAGTACAGATTTTCATCCCCAATCAGATGGGCAGTCAGAAAGAACGATTCAGACATTGGAGGATATGATACGTGCTTGTTTAAAGGATTATCAGGGAATTTGGGACGAACATCTTTCTTTCATTGAGTTTTCTTATAATAACAGTTTTCATTCCAGTATACAGATGGCTCCATTTGAGGCATTATAGGGTAAACGGTGTCGAACTCCAGATTTTTGGAATGATGTGGGTGAAAGGAAGCTGATGGGACCATAATTGGTAGAAGAGATGGCAGAAAAAGTTCAGTTGATTCAGAACCACATGAGAACCGCTCAGAGCAGGCACAAGAATTATGCGGATAACCGGAGGAAGGATCTATCTTTAGAGGTAGGTGATCATGTTTTTATAAATGTTTCACCATGGAAAAGTGTGATTCGATTTGGTAAGAAAGGAAAGGTGAGTCCAAGGTTCATTGGACCATATGAAATTCTGGAGAGAGTTGGATCAGTTGCATACTGAGTGGATTTACCTCTGATTTTATCTCAGGTACATAATATTTTTCATGTTTCAATGGTGAGAAATTATATGCCAGATCAATCTCATGTTTTGAGTCCAGAGGTAGTTCAGTTGGAAGAGAATCTATCTTATGAGGAACAACTAGTTCAGATTCTCGATCATAGGGAGAAAGTGCTGCAGAATAAGGTGATTCATCAAGTAATGGTTTTGTGGAAGAACCAAATGAGTTAAGAGGTAACATGGGAATCTGAAAATGCAATGAGGGATAAATACCCCCACTTATTAGATAAGTAAATAAATTTCAGGGACACAATTTTCTAAATGGGGTAATGATGTAACATCCAAAGTAAGTAATGAATAATCGATATTCTTATCTATGTCTATTTCTGAATTAGATAGTGTTTTAGAGGCTTAAAATGAAAATAAATCCAATCCTAAGCATGGAATACTCTAATATTTTTAAAAGATTATTTTACCACCTTTTGATGGAAAACCATTTTTAAATATATATTTTGAAAATTTTATAAGCTATATTTTTCAAAATATATTTATTCTTTATGATTGGGACATTGAAATTTACTTTGGATAAATTTCTGGTATTTTTCTGATAATGTTCATTTTTTAATGAATAGTGAAAAGTGTTGTATTTTAATTCAAAACCTATTTTTAATCTAATTTATTTATATAGTTACATTATATTTTTTATTAGTTTTAAAGTTATATAAGAATATATTTTTACCATTTAATCCAATGGTGGTCATTGGAATTAATATCACTTTGAGATTGGACATAAACGAGTGTGAATCTTTTGATAGATATTGTTTCTTTAAACCATGCTATTTGATTTGACAGCGGGATTTAATTACAAAATTAGTTAATTCAATTTATATTTTATGAATTTGTTAAAATAGAAATCATTTTTTAATTCGGAATATCAAATATAGCTTAGGGTGAATTATTGGTATGTCTCTGAAAAACCATAATTTTTTATGAATAATGAAACCACAAAGTGGTAGTTACAAAAACTAATTTTTCGTTTAAATGGAAGTTTATCACTTCTGTGATTTGAATTTCAAAAATATAATATAAATGATTTTAATTATTAAGTAAAATGTGGTTCAATGGGATGAAAATAATTTTTGATGAAAAGTAACTTTTAAGTTTTATTAATCGTGATTAAAGGGCAATTAGTGTGATTCAAGGTAAAAAGGATATTATAATAAAACGAAAATAACTTGACACTTGTCCTAACCCTATTGTATGTGTCATGGGCGACCAAGAGAACCCATGGGTCGATTTTTGGGACCCCATGGAGCCACTTGAGTAAGATAATGACATTACTGCCTTTTTTTAAAGTAAAAGTAAAAATGACACAAACGTGTATTGTTTTACTACAACAATTTTTAAATGGGGTTATACAAGTCATAATATAGACTATAAATATTAATTAGAAAGATAAAAAGTTTTCCTACGTCATGATATTTGTTTTATAATTTTTAGTCATTAAATAAATTAAATTATTTATGACACCATGATGATGCAGCGATTACCTCATTATTTAATGATTTAAAGAAAATGAAATGATAATGTCAAATATAAGACCTAAAAACGTCAAAAACCTATTTTATGGATGTATTTCGAACTCTTATCACCTTATCCTAGATGTATATAATTTTGGGACCTTTTTTTACTGGAAAATCATTTTATAATAAAGTATCTTTTCTTAACATTCCAAGAGTGCCCCTCCTCTCCTCTTATAAAAGGCCCCCACCTCTACCACCTTACCCACACCCCTCAAGCCATTGGATATGCGAAACCCTACCCATTGTTTCTCTCCAAATCCCTATCTTACTCCTAGAAGCCTCACTTTGGGCATTAGTCTTCCCAAGGGAGCCTTTGAGCTCAAATCAAAAAGAGTTACCCGATTTAAAGGTAGTGTTTTATCTTGTGTTCTTATGTTTTATTTTGCTTCTCCAACCCCCTAAACTCTTTTTATTCCATTATTTTGTAACAAAAAAATTATCTCCAATATACTAGCATGTTTTTTTAAGAAGTATTCGACCTAGACTTACACACACCCACATCTAATGGTTAATGAACATACTGTTTCCGTGGATGGAAAATTTCTGCCTCACGAAACGATGATTGTTCAAAATTCATATAACACCTTCAAAGGGGGCCATTAAGATGTCACAATGTTTATATATGATATATAATATTTTTATGTTTTACTTAAGCTTATATATTTTTAATTTATGACATACCGTTATGGTTTCCATTATGGGTAAACGTGATATCTTCATTTTAGGAAGTACGGACTACCACCCCCTCAAAATGATTTGATTCGTTAATGCCATATGATGGAATTATAAAGGATGGAGTTAAAGTAATTATATATGATTTTATAATTGAATTATAATATATTTTTATATAATTATTATTTCTTTCGATTAATGTATGAGATTGAAATGAAAGTAGCGTTCATGCGTACGTACGGCTTACCGTCTCCATGAACGGTGCATTTCAATTCTTATCCCCAAATGTAATGTACTATTATAAGTGAATATATATAATGGATATATATGATCTATGTCACATCTAAATGATGAATATAATTCTTGAATTAAAATATACATATCTCTCATTTAGTTTTAATTCCATTAATATGACATATAAATGAAAGTAGTGTTCATGTGTATGTACGGCTTACCGTCTCCATGAACGGTGCATTTTATTTCATACCTCTAAATGATTATGTAATATTATAAATGCATGTATATAATGTATATATATGATATATACGATATCTACATCATGAATATAGTTCTTTATATAATGGATATTTTACCACATGAACAACTTATAATTATAAAGATTCTATTTTTGACTCAAGTACCAATGATCGACAAATGACCATTATAAACATAAATAATTACATAGTGTTCATAACATGGAAATAAGTGATATAAAAAGAATAATGAACTTGAAAAAGGTTCTTATGCAAGTAGAAATTAACTCGTGTTTATTATTCAGGACATTAAAGAACGATTGATTCAAGGCGGACACGTGGTATGGGACTTCGTCTCAATCTCCATTCATTGAGGCATATTTTGTTTTATACACAACTTTATTTTATGTGTTTTATAAACCCCATTGAAATTAACGTGTATTCAAAAGGAATATTTTTTATATGAAGCGTTTTACTATACAAAAAAAGGAATGTTTTTTTGTCGTACGTATGCTGCGACAACATTAAGTGATGGCCTCCTGCTCTCGGAAGAACGCGCCTCACGCGCCTGGGAGTTTTCAATCTTTTTTGACCGTTACCGGCCCTCGGTGGCCCTCTCCGGTCCCGTGTTCACCGGAGGAGGTGACGCTTTTGGCATCAGTTGTGCCTGTTCCTTCGGATCCAAAGGGTATTCCCGCCTCGGCTCCTCCGCGCGCTTCTACTTCGGCTCTGGCCCCACCTCCTGTGGTGGGTTCTGCATAGGTGCTGCCGGCTCCGGCGCCTGTTCGTCCTGGTTGGTCATTTTGGGATGCGTTCAAAAGCTCAGGGGTGGGGGTTGCGTGCCCTTGTTTTCCTGAAATTACCCCGTTTTTGCAATCAGTGCTGAGGGAGGGCTCCTCGGTTTCGTTGGTGGCACCAGAGGCGGCTTTCACCGAGGCAGTTACAGGCCTTAAATGGACCCTAGTGGCAAGGTTTGGGTTCCTCAAGCCTTCTCTCCCTGTTTTCTGTTGTTTCATGGACACATGGTGTTTGCAGGGGGCCGCTCGTGTGTCGGTGCTGCATCGGGGTTCCTTTTGTGTGGTGCTAGCCTCGAAGGCGGACTTCTTGCAGGCGTGGTGCAGGGCCCCCGGGCATTTGGGCACTGGAGGTTTAGTCTGTCTCAGTGGTTGATGGAGGCGCATCAGGGGAGGCAGGGTCCGAAGGGGGCGGTTTGGATCAGTCTTCCTGGTCTACCTCTACCTTTCCACAACGAAACCTTTTTAAAGGCGATTGGGGATGCCTTGGGGGGGGGGGGGGGGGGTTCTTGTGTGTGGCAGAGTCTTCGGTGTCTGTAACGGAGTCTTTGGTGTCTAGGCTCTATGTGGAGCTGGACCTCTCGTTACGGGTACCGGAGAATATCACTCTGTCAGTGCCGGGTGCTGTGGAGTGGGTGCAGGATGTTGTTTTTCTTGTGTTTCTGCGGTATTGTTCGGCTTGTTTGTTGTAGGGTCACTTGGTGCAGTCTTGCCGCAAATTTCATGGTTTGCTTCGGACGTCTGGTGGCAGTCGTATTTCCCGGATTGCGGGGGCTTGTCCTAGTAGACCTATTTCTTCTGCCTTGGTTCCGGCTCGCAGACCTCTTGCTCATGAGAGGGAGGCGGTTAAAGGTGGTGGTCTTGATGTGTCTGGTGGATCCGCTGTTGTTGATGGCTGCCATCAGCCGGTGTCTGGACCTTTGGATCTCGCATCGGCCTCTGGGGCTGTTCTAGGGACGTTTTAAGGGGCCTCTGGATTTCTGGTCCGACGTCGTTCCCTGCCTCTTCGATTCCTGGGGCCGGTTTTGGTTATCCTCGGTCAGATAGAGGGGATGGCGGGCGTGCAGTGGTGCCTCACAGGGGTGGATTTTATGCAGAGCGGGTCTCTCAGGGTGGCAGTTCGCAGAAGGGGTTTCTTGGGGATGGAAGGTGGTGGTCTGAGGGGCCTATCAGTGAGTTGCTTTTTTCTTCACAGGCTCTGTGTAACATAGAGGAGGGTCGAGTTTCGGTGCATGTTTCTGTGGGGGATGGTGGGTCGTCCAGGGTTGCCGATAGAATGGAGGGTGGCTCCTCCACTTCCCGTGAGAGGTCATGCGGTTGGGAGGGGCTACAGGTAGGGAGCCCCGGGGTGATCACCAAGAGGACGAGGAAGAAGCTACATGCTGGAGGGAGGTCCATCTCCCCCGTTTGGCGGGCTGCATCGCATGGGGCTAGCACCGGGACGACTGAGGCTTAATGTCTCCCTTTCTTATTTGGAATGCTCGTGGGGTGGGGGCTAGGGTTAAAACTGAATACATTGTTTCAGATGAAAGAAATTATAAAGCCGTATTGGTGGCGGTTATCAAGCATAAACAGAGGAGTGACAAGATACAAGATTTTTCTGGAAGGCTGAAGATGCATGGAGCCCCGTCAAATAATCATATCTGGTTGTTCTGGAAGAGTGGTGCTTCAGTGACACTGTTGAAGGTAGGGGATCAAGTTATCATGACGAAGGTGACATGGAATGGTTTGGAGTTTTTCATGTCGTTTGTTTATGGGAGTTGTGATGCGCGTCAGAGGGATGGTATTTGGGCGGAGCTATATGATTTCAACTTAGGGGATTTCCTATGGATAGTGGGAGGGGACTTTAACATTGTTGCAAGATTGGAAGAGAAGAAGGGGAGGGGTGTGTTTCAGAGCCGGGCGAGTATGGTGTTTGTGCAGTGCATCGAGGGGAAAGGACTTAGAGATGTTGGCTTCTCGGGGGACCCTTTAACTTGGTGTAACAACCGCAGATGGGAGAATCGCAGCTGGGCCAGCTTGGACAGGTGTTTCGAGAACCTTCGAGCTTTTGAGGTGCTCGGGGAGGTGAAGGTTCTCCATTTGGATAGAGGGGTTTCAGGTCACTCTCCGCTACTATTATCCTTTGGAAGGGCTGAGAGGCCTCAGTAGGGCTTTCGGTTTTCCATGTTGTGGATCGATGACCCATCTTTCCTTGGGCTGGTCACACGGGTTTGGGGAGAGCCTTCCAGGGGACACATATGGGTGGCGTTTCATGGTAAGTTGCGGCGGTTGAAACAGGAGCTCATACGGTGGTCCAGTTCTTTACCAGTGTGGGATAGGGAGATGGAGTCCCTCAAAGCAGACATAGATATGCTGGATGTTATTCTGGAAGGCAGGTGGGATGAGGTTGTGTTTGAGGAGCTCTCGGAGAAGAAGGAGGCTTTGGTGGTGAGGCTGCTTTTCCAGGAACGAAGGGAAAGGGATCAGTCGAGGGTGAGATGGCTCAAGGAGGGTGATAGAAACATGGCCTACTTCCATGCATTCTTAAGGGAGAGATGGCGGGAGGTGAAGCCCAACATGGATTTGGAGGACGGCTCTTTCTCGGATGACAGGGAGGTGGTAGGGGGTCGAGTGTTGGATCATTTCAAGAATTTGTTGGCTTGTCCGAGAGTTGATGGGCAGGAGGGGTTTCCCTCCGGTGATTCTCGGTTATGGGATGAAATACCGTAGGAGGTGTCAAGGAATGAGAAAAAACAGTTTGAGGCCATTCCCGATGAAAGGGAGGTGTAGGCGGCAGTATAAAAGTTGAACCCGGATAGTGCTGCGGGGCCGAATGGTTTCCCGGGGTGTTTTTACAGAGGGTGCGGGGACTGTGTGAAGACTGATCTGGTGCCGGCCATTCAAGACTTTTTCCGAGGGGGTGTTATTCCTCGGGTAGCGGCGGGGACTACCTTGGTCCTGTTACCTAAGTGCAAATACCCTACCTCACTCAATCACTACTGGCCGGTTAGTATATGTAATTTTCCTTACAAAATGTTGGCGGTTGTGATCAATAGTAGGCTATCTAATTTTCTACCGAGGTGGGTGTCGACGGAGAAGCATGATTTTGTAAAAGGGAGGTTGATACAGGGAGCTATGGTGCTGAAACATAGGCTGATGAGGGATTTAAACATGAAGACTCGAGGAGCCAATATGGTGGTAAAGCTGGATATGAGTAAAGCATATGATAGAATGGAGTGGGGCTTCATGAATGGAGTTATGCGAAGGATGGGGTTCTCGACCTAGGCATGTGATATTTTCTTCAGATGCATTAGTTCGCCGTGGATGGAAGTGTCTTTCCTGGGGAGAACGCATGGATTCTTCAAATCCTTCCGTGGCCTGTTAAATGGGGACCCTCTATCCACTAGCTTGTTTATACTGATGCAAGACTCTTTTAGTAGACTTATCAACAAGGGAATTGGCAGGGGGAGATATGGCCATTCTGCATGAAACAGGGGCGTCTCTCGGTATCTCACCTCATGTATGCGGATGATACTATTGTGTTTTTGAATGCTGGGATGAGGTCTATGAGGGAGTTCAATGACTTACTTAATGAATACTGTAATTGGAGTGGCTAGCTGGTGAATCGGGAGAAGAGCTGTTTTTATCTGGTGACTTCGTGTGGAGAGGACAGGATGAATGCGGTGAGAGCGGCGTTGGGCATGGGGAGAGGGTCCTTACCAATGGAGTATCTAGGTGCACCAGTGTCTACCGGTCGGTTGCGGAATATAGATTTTGACAGGTTTGTTGCCATGATGCTGGCCCAGATCATCGATTGGAAAAATCACATCCTATCCTTTGGGGGTTGGATCACCTTAGTAAACAGTGTGCTGGTGACTATACCGGTGCATGCACTTGTGGCTGTTAACGTCCCCAAGGGGGTCATTAACTCCATCGACAGGGTGCTAGTGCATTTCTTCTGGGATGCCTCGTGGGAGGGGAGGAGACAGTGGGCCTCATGGAGGAAAATGGCGAGACCGATCATAGAAGGAGGGATCGGGGTTCGATGCATGGCGGATAAGGTGCATGTAGTACGTGCGAAGCAGGCATGGGAAATTACAGAGGGAGAGACGTTGTGGGGCAAGTGTATGCAGGGCAGGTACGAGGATAGTTTCTCCGACATTCTGGCGAGAGGGTTTTCCATGTGGGCCGAGGTGTGTAATATAGTCCCGGTGTTGGGAAATCATGCTCAGTGGATCATCGGGGAGGGGGGATTAGATTCTCGGATTGCAACTGGTCAGGAAGGGTTCATGTGTTCCCGGGGTGTCTGGCCCCGATGATCTATTTTAGGGAGGCCAAGAGTCACCCTATGTTTTTCAGAGCGGTCCTGGATGTGGAGTCACGACAGATCTTTGATTCGGTGGTGATTAACCGGGAGAGGGATAAATGCGTTTTCACACACTCGGTTTCGGGTAGGTTCAACTTGAAAGATTTCCGTAGGAGCTCCAATGACCAGCAGATGCAGGAGTCGGGAAGTAGGGTGGATTGGAGCAGAAGGTTCCCCTCAAAAATGAATTTTTTAACATGGAGGATCATCCAAAAGGCCATCCCCTCGGATGAAAATATCAAACGCATGGGCGTTAGCCTCGCATCTGGATGTCAGTGCTGCAAACGGAGGAGGGAGGAGAGCATGGAGCACATTTTCCTCGAAGGAGAATGGGATATAGTGGTTTGGAGCTTTTTGGGAACCCTCATAGGGTACTCTGGTCATGCTGATACCTACGAGCAGTTTTCGGGATTGTGGTTTCAGGGGGTGGTGGCAACGTGGAGGAGAAATAGGTTCGATCAGTGCTTTACAATGCGGGGTGATGGGTTCTATGGGATGCGCAGAACCGAGCCAGGTATGAGGGGCATGTATCCACCGGGAGGGCGGTGGTGGCAAAGGCAAGCTGTCTGCTACTTGATCTTGTGAAAACAGAGGGGTTTGGGGAAAATGTTCCCTATTTACAGGGTTTGATATCCCCAGGGATGAGAGGTGGTTAGGAGGCTTTCAGGAGGCGGGGGTTGTGGGTTTTATGGATTCCTCCAGTGGGCGGTCTAAAGTTGAACATCGATGGGGCATGTGCGGGAGAGAACATGCGTGGTGGTGGGGTGCTTCGTGATGGAAGCGGTAGTGTGTTGCTGGCTTTCGTTGTACACTACGGGAGGGGGAGCTCGGTTCAAGAAGAGGCATTGGCAGTCCTTTCAGGGATATCGTTGTGTTTGGAAAAAGGCCTGGTGGTGGAGCAGATAGAGACTGACTCAAAAATTATACATGACGCGTTACTTGAACAGGGAACGATACCGTGGAGGATTTCATACACTATTATGCAGTGCAAGGTGATCATGGGGAACAACGTAATGGTTACTCATACCTGGCGTGAAGGGAATAAAGTTGTGGACTACTTTGCTTCAATTTCGGTTCCGGGGGATAATATTGTTTGGGTGGATAATGTGCTGCCCATTAGACCTAAGGGAGTCAATCTGATTTGGGGAGAGGCACTTGGGCTACATTATTTTCGCCCTCCGTAGGGGGGACCGCGTTTGTTGTTGTTGTTGTTATGTGTGATGTGTTCTTTGAAATAAAAATTGTAATTTTGGTGGTTGGATGCGGCGACAATGACTTCTCCGCTGCCGTGACCATTATTTGAGTTTCGGCTTCCTCTACAATCCATAACTTTTTTTAAATGAAAAATAAATACCATGTTTTAATTGTATTTTATTATGGTATTGAAAATGGTTTTTATAATTTATTTATTATATCAATGTGTTGTATTGATATCTTGTGATTGAAATGTGGAAATTTTATGTTTTATTTATGCATGTTTTATGTGATACAATTATGTTATGGTTCTTGGGAATTGTTTATGAAGACGGGTGGTTCCGTGATAAACTAAGGGCAGGTGTTCCCGATATAGATCTCCAATGCATTGGGTAACGCGAAGGAGTTAAATGATAATGTTTCTCCAAAGATAATTAGGGAATATACTATGATGGGTATTCCAAATGTAACCAAGAGGGTTACTCCCTATGAAAGAATGTTACGAATGCCTCATGTTACCCATATGTCTTATGAATTATATGATTTATTCATGATTTGATGAGGAATGTTAACGTGCTTATGTTTTATGAGTAAAGTATGATTTCATACATAGACTAATGTTTTCACTTCATACTTTTATCCTATAATGAGCTTTTTATGCTCATCCCATGTTTTTGAAATGTTTTTCACAGGTCAAGGGAAAGGTACATGATATGATGATAGTGTCAAGTAAGTGTCAAGAAATAATCCATGTTTTATCTTAAAAATGTTTCCGTTGATTGGAAAAATGAATACTATCTTTTATGTAACCTCTTTGTTTAAATGTGGGATGTAATGCATGTTTTATGATCTAATTCTCTAAAACTCTAAACCTGAAAAGATCCTCAATGTGTAGTTCTTAATGTAACTCAAGATTAAGTGATGTTTAAGGCCGGGGCCTTATATTTCTGATAAAATTCCCATGTAATATATAGTGGTTTACATTTCAAATCTCAACCTTTTTGAAGATTTTATATTCACATTTTTAAGTACTCTTTTACCCATGTTTTTGTTATAACATTGTTAGGTTTTTACTGTGTTACATTTAGGTTATATGTAAAAAAATGGAAGAACATGGTGATTTGACTGGTTTTATCAGAGTTTGGTAAATCCATGTGGTTTTCCGATAAAACCAAGTAATCCATTTCATAGTCAAATAAAGTTGACCTATTTTTTTCACAAATATGATTCCCCCTCACAAAATCATACAACAAATAATGACATTTTCATGGTGGATTCACAGATTACCGATCCATGTTTATTATAAGAGAAGCTGTGTCCCCCATGAGTATGGGTTCTTGTCTAAGGTGTGTAGATTGATAAAACCTACACCTCTATGTAGGAAACTAGGCATTCTTGATTTATATCCCCATAAAATTTTATAAATGTTAATGACCCCCTTAAGAATTACTTTTATTCCTCTCAAAACTACCAAATATGATTTTCATTGGTCTTTTAGGGTATGAGAAGGATTTTTAGGCTCCACAAACCATTTTCAGTTTGAATCAATGATCCAGTGGAAGGATTCTACCCCACATAATGTATGTGAACTCTTCTATTTTTATTTCCTCATTCTCTAACTTTCTCAAGTTATTCTCTCTTTTTTTGGAATGATAATTTCCTCTTTTGGAGATGGGGTTAAATATTGTTTTTTATGGATGTATTTTAATTGAACATTATCCTATGTATGGATCATATATATTCTCTTCCATAGTTATTTGGTGATTTTGAATATGAATGAGGGTTATGATTTTGTATCCATTAATCAAATAACATCATGTAGGTGGTATAATTTTAAATTCCAATATTCATTATAATATATTAAATATTGTAATCCTTTAGTTTAAACAATAAAATTATTATGTTTCCGCATAAATATCATTAATTAATTAATTTTCTATGTGATTATGGAGACCCTCCATTAATCCCTTTGGAAAAATTTGAGTTTTGAGACCGTCCATGATTGAAACCAATGGTTGTGGTAGTATAATTGAAATATTGATTTTTAAAGCATGGAAAATGAAAAAGGAAATAAATATGGAATTTAATTGAAGTGAATCATCAACTAATATAAATGATAAATTTGATTATTTAATTGGATGAATAATGGGTTATAAACATGGTAGATATATAATTAATTTGGATATTTTATATTTATTTCCACTATTTTGGTTCTTTTATAAAGACTAGATAATGTCACTAAATTATGTAATAGACCATTTCATCTAGTTGGTATTCTCTAGCATACGAGGAGATGCACCAATGCACATGTGGAAATCCTACTATTGGAATCATCAGGTTAGAACTAGGTCAAAAAAACACAATTTTTTAATCAATTGGGGATTTATTTTCTTTTCGTTTGTGTAACTATTTTCCAATTCTATACATAAGACGAGGATAATTCTGAAATTTTTCATGATACCATTCCTGGAATTTACTACCATATATTTGGGAAATAACTATTGTACCCAGGATGGGTTTATAGATTGTGATGTATTCTTGTAAATATTAATTATTGATTACCATTAGTGATTTAATTATGGAATAATGTTACTATTTTCTATAAATATTATTCATTGATGGAATGTTGTGAGAGGTCAGTATAGATTCATCATTCAAGAAATTCGTAACAGTATATGACATTCTTAATTTTAGGCAGACATGGAAAATCTAATTTTTTTTGAGTTTATAATATAATTTTTTAGTAATTTAAAATGAAAATGTGTCTAATAATAAATTAAAAAAATGAAAATGTTAATAATTATGATAATTAAAGATTATATTATTTTTATAATGGTAAATAATGAAATATTATATTTTTTTTAAACTATGTTATCAATAAACTCATGTAGATATGGTTTAGGTTAGTGACAATGCCTATGTTTCGATAATGGGGTGAAATAAGAGAGATGACTTATTATAAATTTATGTGAATCTATCTTATGAAAATTTTATGATGAAATGTTATGTGTCCTAATAATTGTGTTTAAAAT
The DNA here is from genome assembly GCA_963277665.1 of Viscum album. Classification (NCBI taxonomy): domain Eukaryota; kingdom Viridiplantae; phylum Streptophyta; class Magnoliopsida; order Santalales; family Viscaceae; genus Viscum; species Viscum album. Next base: position 628,623,642 of record OY728138.1, on the reverse strand, counting down.
TTTAGAGACAATCATCTATGATTATGATTATTGATATGAATGATGACTGTAGGACATGGCAGGAAATGTTCTTATAATAGTTAATCTAGTGGATCTAATAGTTTCATGTGAAGAAGTTTGAGATATGTTCCGTGATAACATTTCTCACATTATAAAGATTATGTTTAGATATACATGGTGGGTTGTGAAAAATATATCTGACCTAACATGAGAGTTTATGTTACTGAACCATTTAACCTTCCCCAGAGACGGTGCACCAGAGGTAGCTGAGTTCTAGATTTAGATGATCTAGGTATTCCATAACCATTCAGAGTGACCATCAGAGAAGAGAGTAAAATTGACTCCATGTATATTGTTTTTATTTGTGAAGACCATGTGTGATTATTATATATAGGATGATAATGTTGAGAAATTGTTAAAGAAGTACATCCAGGTGAATTTCATGGAGAACATTTGTCCCCAAACATTGAGGCAAGATAGGTCAGAATAGTTTTTGCAGTTGACCAAGTGTGGTATGCATGTGATGTAATATGCTGGTCACGCAATCAATTTTTAATTCATTGTTCCAATGTTTGCATTAGATGGGGAAAAAATGGGGAAAATTTATTCAATGATCTAAAATATGATATTATATACTCATACAGTAGAATTAATCTAAATTATTTTTATGATTTATTTTATTAAACATTCCCTGCAAAGGGGAAGATGAAAGAGGATTATAATGAAATCTAGGTGGTATCTTCTAGACAACTGAGATGTAAAACATCCGTGAGAATAAACATTCTCTATGAAGACATCTAATAGGGAGATATAAAAGAGATTGACCTTCGAGAAGGATCCATTACTCAGATAAATAACTGTGGAAACAACAAATGGTGGGGTAGGTTGGGTCATATTCATATATAATGTTCTGGGTCACCAGTGGAGTATTGAGCCTATGAAAGGATGGGAATAATTTTGAGGTATTATTAAAAAAATATACCAATGTGAAAAAGAATAGGAACTAGGGAGATTTAGAGTATTGAGATTGGGTATTCGGCCATATTCTAGCTTGGTAGTTGACATTCTTATTGTTAAATAGGTTTTGGTAGTGGACATCGTACAGTGGATGAAATGATCCCATATCAATAAAGTGGTGGAATTCAAGGGACTCAAAATAAATAAAATTCAAGAGGTTTATGATAGTTTCATGAATTTGTTCCTCCAATTGTGGATAGAACGGTTAGGTTATGACACTCATAAGCACTATTGTTTTTTTATTTTATGATTGTTAGTTGCATATTTCATATATGAACCTGTCATTATTATATATCTGATCAACTTATTAGGGGTTTCAGTCTTCTAATGGATATTTTGGTTGGTTTTATGTCGATTGAAAAACCATTGGGAGTATATTCAAGAGAAAAATATTTCTTTCAGCATTGTTTTCTCGAGTTTTTGGGAGTATAGTTTTATTTGGGATCATTATATACTCAACATGTTAGTTTTTAATTTATATTTTGTGTGGATTAATGGGTATTTTACTAAACCCACCATGATTGTTACCAAATCAGAGTTACCTTTACATATTTTGAGTTCGATACTTATATTCATCTTGGGGAATAGGATATCCCATAAATCAATACATGTCTACTATGTTAGAAACTTGTGGAGGTCACAACCCATGCTTCAATACATTTACTGGATGATGGGAGTGTGATTCATGATGTTCTTACAGACATTGTATAAAGGTTCCTAAACATGTTTCCTAAATACAAGTTGAATCTTTCACTAGAGTAAAATTTTTTGTTCATAATTGATCTCATAATAAGACATGATTTATTTTTAATAACAAATTATATAATTAAACCAATAGAGATTTAATATAGAAAAAATCAGGTGTAAGAGATGATGGATATGGGATTTATAGATCATAGAACTTCACCTAGAGGTTCCATGGAATTTTTTCAACGAATGTTGTTAGGAAATTACATTTATGTGTTGATTACCGAAATATGAAAAAAAATGTAAACATATAACCAATATCATCATAGATGTACTGAGGATCTTTTATTGTAATCATCAGTTTCTTATGTTCTCTCTAAGAATAAAATGAGCTCAGTATATCAATGGTTGAGAATATAACATTATGAAATTCCATAAAATACATTTATAATTAGGTATTGACTATATGTGTTTTTCATAAGGATGTTTGGTTGAAGAATTCGTAAGATGTTCTTATCGACATGATAGGTAAAATCATTCACCCATAATAGGATCATATTGTGATTGATTTATGAATGAAACCACAAAGGAATCCATGACCCTTGAAAATCTTTCCCAAAATCTTAATATCATCCTATATACAATTATATTGTATTGGATACATGAAAATAAATTTATGTATCAATTATATACCAAATGGATACATTTCTTGGGTCACACTATCTCATTTTATGTTTTTTCTATGGTCTTGGTGATGGTTCATATAGTGTTTTCTTAGGATCCTCCCAACAAGGCATTTTATATATGATGTTATCTGGGTATATGTGATATTAGGAGAGGTTCATCCAAATTGTTTCCCGTTGTAAATCATCCATTTTTTACTGATTAATTGTGGGATAAATTGTTTATGGTAAATATCACATGAGAACTCTTTCCAATAATTGAAGTAGCATTTGAAAAACATACTAATATTCATCCTACAAGAGCCTAGTGAAGGATATACCGCTTTCATAATGTGTTCAGGATAGGAATTTGGAATGTGTTAATGATAGTAGATTTAATTTGCGATTATGGTTCTCTATATTTGAGGGATCAAGATTGGATTTATCTTATGAACAATCTCGAGCTAGCTGTGGAGCTTTATTCCTTGAAGTGTTAGAATTGTTATCTATTGTGTGAAATTTTTAGTGTATATATAGAACCAATAATCTTAATGTATATCTATTCAAGTCATTATTTACATCTATAAATATAGAGATGATAAGATTATATATGGTATTTTTATATTGACGTAGCCTATACACTAGGGAAGGGAAATTGAGTTTCTAAATATTTGAACAAAAATACACAAATACGTGATCATTATGAGTCTAGTTCTTAATTGAAGGTGATGACCTTTCTGACTGAGATTTATATTCTAGTTTAAGAGGGCTAGGAACATATGGACATTTTATCCTTGTCTATTGATTCGAAAAATACGAGTTAGATTATGGGTATGTAATATGATGATCCATAACATTTTTAATTTTGTGGAAGACATGAATTTTGAGATTCCGCTTCTGATTAGACATTAAATGATGATAAAATCATATATTTTCATAACAATGTTGTTATAAATACCAGTATGTGAATATTGATAATGCATGAACTTCATTCCTCGATGTGGGATGTAGATATAGGAATGACCAAAAATTAATGGGACATACATTTGTAGTGTGGGTTGTCGAACATGAAAATTGAGATATCATATTTGTGACAAATTTCAATACCAATTTTCATGTGGAAGATGAGAATAAACAAGCTGGTGGATTACTATATCCATTTCTCATTCAATAAAGGAATTGAGATGATGTTACCATGGTATATTGGGAGGTACATATGTGGCTTATTTAGAAAATGAAACTAAATTGGTGATTGTGGTCAGATTGACTACTATATCCAATTTATATCTTATCTGAGAGATGTTCGTAATGGATTAGTAGGGAGACAAGTATTATTGAAGGATGATTCATCTTTTCATGCTACCATGGATCATTGTTTCATTTCATGATCATTGATTTACTTCATTATTATTGCATGTCTTATTGAATTCACTTTCTTACTATGTATTTATGAGTACGGAATTCCACCTACAGAGAGATGGGAAGTAAGAATATACTATTCAGTTGCATGAAAAAATGCTACAATATTGTGTCATAGAATGTTATTGGTATTGGGAAAGGAATAAAGAAATTTCTGATTTAAACTATAACAATAGTTAATATGTGACAATTCATATGATACTATATGAGGCCATTTATTGGGTTCCATACATGTATCCTATATACTAGATGTAGGTTGGTGATTCAGATTTGTTGGGACACAGTATCATCATGGACACATTAGAACAAGTAACACTGATATAGAAATTTATGTATATAATTCATAATACACAGAAGTTTTATGATGATAAAAATCAATGCACACTTGATTTTAGAGTGGGTGATCATGTATTCTTCTAGGTGTAACATAGATTTGGTCCATGTGGGATATAAAGGCAAGACATGTTAGGAATAGAGGGTTTTATAAAATTTTATATTGTAGATAGGTTTATATAGGTTGGAAATTAGTTTTCTCATCTATATATATATATATATATATAGTTTTATGAATTATTTATTTCATTTGTCATATCATCAATAGTATCACCTTGAACCTTCTCAAATGATTGATGTTGATGATGTTGAGATTTGAGTTTGTATGTCCCTTAAGGATAATCTGATTCACATTGTGCATTCTAGTGAGAACATGAGGTAGGGAATTTCATTACTATTGTTCTATGATTTATTGTATCAGGGATGTGTTGTGGATAAATCATGGGTGAGAGAAACATATATGAGTTATCATTTTTATGTCCACTTTTACCACTTTTTAGGTTATTTCTTGTATGAGTTTATATTTGGAATAGTTTTTGGTAAAATTGAAAAAATATGAACTCACAAGGAGCTATGAGTCATTTGGTCATGGTTAGGGAATACCATGTTGTTTTCCATATAAAATATCATGTCCATTTTGGATCCAGATATTGTGGTGCACAGTTTTCCCAAAAAATGAATCCACCCTCCCCAAACTGTGTACCCAAAAATAAAGTGAATTTTCAAGGTGGTTGGATGGTTTTCCAAACAATGTTTCAGTTTTTTAAAATTATGCACCCCATTAGTATGGTAATATGGTATAGTAAAACTTGTTCGAAAACCATCCTCATCTTCCCTTAATAATGTGCATCATGGGTTTAAACCCACGTTGATATTTTTTTTAAATTCATGAACCCATTTATTCTTTTATATTACTCAAGGCCCAACATAGTTCAATTTATATTTTTCTTAGTGTCTCTTGGAATGATTTAATGGATCTATAAACCCATTTTGGGGTGAATCTATGATTTAGTGGAAGTATTAAACACCTCCTCTAGTTTGTTCTCTCGACTAATTTTATTTATACTATCTCACCATACATTATCACTTCTTTATTATGGATTATTCCCTCTATTGGGGATGTTTATAAATCTAGGTTTTTATTAATGTGTTGGTTCAAAACATGGTTCATGTTTCTGATCCTAGATATATAAGGACCCGACCTTAAACAATAAATAATATTGAATTAAGTTAATAATTCATGTTGGGGATCTTTTTAGGTTTATAGTTTATGATAATTAGGTTATAACTATTACATTACATCTCAAATATTACAATATAGACACTTCCAATCAGTATCCATTTTTTTAAAAAATAAATACTTTAAAAAAATAGTCACTTGTTATTCCATATTGTAGACACCCTGACCATTCCATGATCTCATCCATGACCATATTCATATTTAATTCCTATGAAAAAATTTACAAAAGACATGGGATATGCATAAAATTACCACTAAGTATTTAAAAAATAAAGAAATAGAACATTATTCCATCAATACATAAAATTCAATGAAATAATACTTTTCAATCGTTAACATACCACACTAGATAAAAATATTTATGAAGAAAAAATGGAAATCAAAAATCATAAATGTAACTTGTGTAATCCATGAAATACTTACATTTTAGCATTCATATCTATGTAGGGAGTCAAATTTGGAATACCCATCACATTATATTTCTTAATTCTCTTAGGAGAAACATTAACGTTTACATTTGTCATGTTACACAATGCATTAGAGAGATATATCTAGCTCACCTGACCAAGGTTTTCCACAAAGCCACCCATATATGTAAATACTTCCCAAGAACAATTTCATATTGGCCACACATTACGCAATAATAAACTAAAGATAAAATATTCACATTTCAATAACAATATATCATTTCAAGGTTTTGACATAATCGATGCCTTAACAAACAATTTTCAATACCATTTAAAATATTTAACAAAAACATCATTGAATATAAGTATCCCATACCACATTGAAGAGTTTAAATGAATTAAAATTTTAAAAAAATAATGTCTATATAAATAAATCCATAAAACCATTTTATGAACTTGAACATTAATGAGAAATATTTAGAAGAATGAATCATTAAAGCATATAAAACGATTATTTAGTTAAAGATTATATTGACACTTGAGGAAATGAATGAATAAAAATACACTAAAAACCTATAATATCATGAGAATTAAAAGATTCATGATGTAATATTTAAAATTTTAGTACATACACCATATAAAATTGAATTGGTGCATAACAACAAATTTGTCTCAATGGCATGTAAATTAAGAAAAATTCCCTTACAAAGATTGTACCATTTGATTAAGTATAAATTAATGAAATAATTATGTATGAAAAGTATAAATAATTACAATATAAGTGTATATTTAGTGTAAAAAATCATAGGCCACTAAAGCATATTCATAGCACGACATAATCAAGAAGTATAAGATTAACCCCAGGAATGGAAATTGGGTTAAGGAGTTCTCTTACCTCATGTATGACTTGACTCGGTCTTTATTTAATCTCTTGAATAATAAATTAGGTCAATTAATACTTTATTTATAACGTGTTTAAGGTTTATTACTCCTTTTATATTACTTATTACCATGTTATAAACATTACATAATCATTTATGTTATCAATGTCTGTTTTTTCGATATTTGGTACTTGTGTCAAAAATAAAATTCATATAATTAAAAGTTTTCCATGTGTTCAAATGTAAATTATCTTTAGAATGATATTAATAAATTATATATAATATATATCCTATATATACATTATACATATGTATTTATAATATTATATAACATTTGGAAATAAGAAATGAAATGCAGAGTTCATAGAGATAGTAAGTCGTACATACGCTTGAATGCTAATTTAACTTGTATTTCATGTTATAAAGAAGGAAAAATTAATTATAAAACTGTATATTATAATTCATATAAAATATCATATATAATTTCATTAATTACATCGATTAAATGTTCCACATATGGCATGATGGAGTCATATCAATTTAATGGGTTAGTAGTCCATACTTCCTCAAATGAAATTATCTTATTTACCCATTCTAGAAACCATAAAGGTATGCTATAAATGATGAATACATAAGAATAGAGACAATATAAACATAATATATATAACATAAAAATACAGTTCCATCATAATGTCCACCATGAGGGGCGGTAGGATACAATCAGACAATCATGGTTTCGTGAGGGAGTTGTTCGCCTTACCCAGAAACTATATGTTCATATCCACTAGATGGAGGTGTGTGTATTTTTAGTTTTAATCATTATCATAACAAAAACCTATTATATTGAGGATGAAAGTGTTTTTATGTAAGAAAATACTAATAAGATCATATGTATTAAATATGTAAAATAAATGAGAAGAACCTGAGGGAGGACCTTACCATTAAATTGCGTAACTGCCTTTGGTTTGAACCAAAAGTCATTATTGAAGTTATTTATGAAAAAGGTATGTATTATAGGAGGGATGAAGGTATATTTTTGAGCTTATTTTCAGATAGGTTGGATGATCCATAGGGGCTTGAGAGTTGTGGGTAAGGGTTAGATGTGATGGATTTTTATAGGGGGCTCATTTGGAATGTTTGGAAATATTATTTTATTATATAGTGATTTTTGGTTTCTTAATGTCCAAAAGATATTTAACGCGAAAATAATGTGTTTATAACTATAAATAAACCATCCAATAATAATTTTATAGGTTTTTGATATTTTTTAATCCTTATATTTTTTATTTAACTATTTGTTAACTAATTTAACTTTTACCTTGTCCTCTTATATATTTAGACTATATAGTTAATATATTTATAGTAAAATTCAATGTAAAACAAAATGGATAATTAATGACATATTTAAGATGATATATTTAATTTGGGAAAATCATAGATTTTTAGTACAATTTTATCATTTAATAAAATATTGATTGATTTAAAAACTCTTTTCTGTCAATTTTAATACTATTCATATCATGACATTTTTAAAAAACCTAAACAACTAGATTCATTCAAAAAACCTTAATTAATTAAAATATAACAAGTAATACTATTATATAGAATTTTTGAATAGAAAAAAATGTTCAAAATATTATTATTTTAATATTTATAATATCATTTATATGAATCCTAAATTTTTAAAGCAATTACTGCATCACTATTGTGTCATAATTAAATTTGTGTATTTAATGTCTACAATTTATAAATAAAATACCATGATGTAAAAAATTGTTATAGAATTCCAAAAAATATTTATAGTCAAAGTGATAACATATAAAACCCCATATAATAATTGTTTTAGTAAAATGAATCATGTTTATGTTATTTATTATATAATATTAAATTAATTAATATAATGTGGGATTGTCACACCCATGTGGCTCCAGGGGGTACCAAAATTGACCCAAATATTTCCATGTTCGTCCATGTAAAATAAAATAAGACTAGGTCAATTGTATGGGTAATTTAATATTATTATAATATTATTTTTCACCATTATTTACCAGATTTACCTTCAATCATGGTAAATTAAATATGTACTGAATTAAGTATTCATAATGTCAACAAATAAAAGTTACATATTTTCACAATTTTGACCTCCTATTTCGAAATATGGAATCCATTTTTAATAAATTTAAAACACACATGTGGAAGAAATTAATTTAAAATTAATTCTCATTGTCCAAAAAAAGCTTGTTTTTATGAAGTAATAACTATCAAAAGATTTACGTTTGTTTATGTCAAAATTCGGAGTAAAATTTCTTCAAATGACCAAAATTGGATTAAATTATAAAAATATAATCCAATTAAACATTAAAACCAATTAAAATCACAATCTATCTATATAAATAAAATATATTAAATGGAAGTTTGGAATTAAAAAGCAATATTTTTCACAATTCATTAAAAATTAACATTATCAGAAAAATACCAACATATAATCCAAAGTAAATTTTGAGGTCCCAATTCTAATAAAGAATGTTATTTTGTCGAATAAAAAATATTAATGTGAAAAAGACTATATTTAAAAAGATCTTCATCAAAAGGTGATAAATAAACGTTTTAAAGAATATGAGAGTGTTTATGCTTAAAATTGGATTCATTCCCATTTTAAGATTCTAACATTTATTGGGTAAATTTAAAAACATTTAAAAAACATGTATAATAATACTATAGTTACTTATATTTATTCCCACCAATACAATGGCTCTGAGTTAACTACCATTAAAAATAATAATAATATATTATTATTATTCAGTGTAACTCAACGTTTTGTGTGACATAAGATTCTAATTAAACCTGTTCTTGCATTTCAAGTACGCCATCAAACATAGCATCCTATTTAAAGTTAAATTAATATTTAATTAACTATTATTAATAAATATGATAATTTCATATTCTTTATTTTCTTGGGATGTTACATCCTTCCTCTCGTTGGGAAATTGCTTCCATGTAATTTTAAAATTGGGCATGGAAATTTCATTAAAAGTCCCACATCGGAAAAAGTGGGAATTGAACTATCACATTAAAAGAAATATTTAAAAGTAAAAAAGGTCACCCAAGATAACCCATAAAATGATTCCATGAAAACATTTATATGGAAGAGAAAACTAACCATCATGTTCTGATAGAGAGTGATAGAAAACATGATCAAGGGAAAGTCAAAAATAAGAAAACCCCAAAAATGTGTTAGGTAAAACATTCATTAGAGTACTAGTGGGAAAGTTAAACTGAAAAGGATTTTGTTTTATGTTCCATTTAATAATGTTTGAGAATTTATATATGATATTGACTGTGTATATAGGGAAATATACTTACTTTTCAAGTAGAGTTTCATCCTTTAGTATGTTTCTACCAAAAACTCATCGTTTCTCTGAACGATGAGTATTCATGATGACTTTGTCATACCAGAAGAGCTGGAATGAACTTATAATGAATCACATAATCTAAAAAAGATAAACCATATATTTCCCCTATCTTTAGAAATTAACCAAAACCAAAATTATTAGTAAAATATCAGATAATCCTCAAAATGGGTATTCTTTTATAAAAAATAAATAATACTATTAATTTCAAAAATTTAATAAAAAATACCCAAATCTCAAAAAATAACATTCAATACAAAAATTTCATTAGAATTATTTAAAATAAACTGAAATATGTTTGAAACCCAATATTCAGAAGGATTTGATCACGTAGTCTTCCATAGTAAATCTTAACATTTATCTCCAAATAACATCAACTACTTTTAACATCTCATACTGAAATGTAATTAACCTAATAAAATATTCTCCATGATAGGTTAATCATTTCCACAAATAACACAAATCACCATATGTCCATAATAATAACATATATTATTCCAAATTAAAATTCCACCGTTACTCCTCAGTTGAAATCCCAAATCATTCTTTTTTCTATAAGCATATAGCTTCCCAAAAGAGAAAACATCATACAAAATATCCATTATAACTTAATCCCCAAATTATTTTCCTATACATAGGATATCAATTTGATAAAATATAAAATCCCAAAAAGGTTTATTCTTAATCAATAAAATCATTTAACTAAAAATAATACGTAATACAAACCAGGGACATCACGTAGTCTAGTGGTAGGTAGTAAATCCCAATATCACATTGGTTGTGGGTTCGATTCACGTAGCTTTTTTCGACACAATAGGTTGTCACACAGTCTGTGTGTTGTCCTTTTTCGAAAACTATATTATTTTATAACATTCAAAAAAATGAGATAAAATCATAAACAATAACCATAACATGATTTAACCTCAATTGTTGTCTTATGAATCTCATTTTCATCACAACTAATAATGAACTCAAATATCTTAATTCATTAAGTCATATATATATATATATTGACCATTTTTTTACCTCCATAAAATTACACTATTCCCATAGAAAAAACATCATACATGGATCATGGTGTCCACCTAGTTTAATCATCATCATGTTCACATAGATACATGGTCTATGCATTGAAACAATGATTTAGAGATCCTTCAAAATAATCTTCTTCCTATATCCAAATACACCTCATTAAACTTAGGTCATATGGGTGATCACATAAATACAGTTTCAGAAAATAATCATGTACGAAATATAATTTCAAAACATCTGATAAAACATTATTTATATAAAATAGTCTGACCAAGTTGGATTTGAAACACTCAATCAATAAATCTTTTAAAATATCATAATTATGTTCTGAAAGACTATAATTTATAATAAAATATAAATTGGTTTCACAAGGGTCTCCTTCTTCATAACCTTTTTCAAAATCATAATATGCCTTAAATCTTGTGATATGGTAAAATATTTTAAAATTACTTGATAATATTTTATTTCTTAAAAATATGAAAATATTAATTAAATATGATTTGATTAAATAAAATCCCTACTCCACGTTGGTATCAAGGTATAGAGGAGGTGTTTTATAACTTAAAAAATTCATGAAAGTGAGTTTTATGTTTGAAAATGTTTCAGAGTTTTCTGGATATGACTTTGCAATAATTATTACAAGCAAGTCATTAGAAAAAGTTAAAAATGTAATTTGAGATCCTCCTCCCTACTTTTGTAACAAACATTCCTTGATCTGAAAAAGTTACAATATAAGGATTTAACTTATTTTATAGAAATAGAGACTAACCACGTGTGTAATAGAAACTCATAATCCCTAATGTTTTTTAAACCGACCACTGATACCAATTATGTGGACCCAGCCTTAAAAAATACATAAATTTTAATTAAGTGAATAATTCATATTAGAGATCATTTTATGTTTAGATTTTTTTAGAATTAGTATATAACTATTAAATTACATCTTAGATATTAAAAAGTAGACACTTATACTCATTATACATTTTTTCCTAAAATAAAAACACTTGAAAAAATGAATCAGGTCTAATTGCACATTTCATACCGCATGAGTTTTCTAGGATCAAATCCTTGACTCTATTCATCAGTAGTTACACTGAAAAACATTTAAAAAAACATGGAATGAGCATAAAAATACCAATAATGAATAAAAAATAAATAAAGACAACATTATTCCATCAATACATACAAATCAATGAAATCATTCTTTTCAATATTTAACATACCAGACTCGATCATAATATTTATGAATAAAAAATGGAAATCATAAATCACAAAGGTAACATATGGAATCCATTACATACATATGTTGTAGCTTTTACAGCTATGTATGGAGTTACATGTGGAATACCCATCATTGTAAATTCCTTAATTCTCTTAAGAGAAACATTAACATTTACCTATGTCACGTTACCCAATGCATTAGAGAGTTACCTCATGGTCACATGCCCTAGGTTTATCTCAGAACCACCCGTATATGTAAACAATACGCAAGAACCATAACATAATCATTACAGATAACAGAAACATAAACAGAAGATAACATTTCCACATTGCAATCCTAATATATCATTTAATTTTATTGACATAATCGTTTCTTTATCAGACCATTTTCAAAACCACTAAAAACATTTAACAAAGATATTATTGAATCAAAGTGTACAATACCACTTTGAATAGTTTAAAGAAAAAAACCTTATCAAATATCAATTTCCATATAAATAAATCCTTAAACCCATTTTAAAAACATGTACATTAATGATATATATTTTGAAGAATGAATCATTTAAACATTTAAAACAATACTTTAGTTAAAGAGTTTGTTACCACATGAAAAAATACACAAATAAAAATAATTAAAGAATAACATAAAAAAACTTATAGTATCATGAGAGTAAGGAGATTATTGATTTAATATTTCAAAGGGAAGTATATAGACTATATAAAAGCGAATTGGTGCATAACAACAAATAATTCTCAATGGAATGTAATTTGAGACACAATGCATTTCAATGATTATACCATTACATTAATGAAAATTAATGAAATAATTATTAGTTATAACTATATATATAGACCCAATATAAGTTAATATTATGTGTAAAACAATCAGAGGTCATTCAAAAAAATTCATAGTAGGAAATAATCAAGAATTATTTGATTAACCCAAAGAATGGAAATTGGGTTATGGAGTTCCCTTACCTCGTGTCTGACTTGACTCAGTTGTTCATTAATCTAGAAAATAGTACAATAAAGTAAACTTAAACATTAATTAGAACATTTTTCATGTTTATTACTACTTTTATATTACTTATTACCATGTTATAAACATTACATAATCATTTATGTTAATAACTGTCATTTTGTTAATATTTGGTACGTGAGACAAAAATGAACATCCTATAATTAAAAGTTGACCATGTGGTCAAAATTACATTATCATTAAAATGATACTCATGAATTATATATAATATATATCCTATATAGAGTACATATATATGTATTTATAATAGTACATAACATTTGGAGATTACTAATGAAATGCACTGTTTATAGAGATGGTAACCCGTACGTACGATTGAACGCTGATTTCATTTGTATTTCATATTTAATGGAATGAAATAGTAATTATACAAAGTTATATTATATTTACAGTATAATACCATATATAATTTCTATAATTACATCCTTTATATGTTCCACATATGGCATGTATGAGTCATATAACTTTCAGGGGGCGGTAGTCCGCACTTCCTCAAATGAAATTATATTATTGACCTGTTATGGAAACCATAATGGTATGGTATAAATTTAAAATATAATAGAATAGAGAAAATATAAATATAATATAAATCACAAATAAATATAGTTCCATCATAATTCCCACCATGAGAGGCGGTAGGAGATAATCGAACAATCATCATTTTGTGAGGCAATAGTTCGCCGTACACATGAACAGTATGATCATATAAATTAGATGGAGGTGTGGGTAGGTGTAGTATTAGAAAATCTCATCAAAACAACCCAGTATATTGTAGATACTAGTGTTCTTATGTAAACAAAGTATAATAAGACCCAAGGTAGTGAATAAGTAAAATAAAAAAAGTTAACTTTATAGAAGAAGTTACCTTTAAATCGAGTAACTTACATTGGATTGAACCAAATGGAATTCTTGAATTGCTTTCTGCCTAAGGTAAGAAATTAAGGAGTAAGGGAGGAAAATTGAGAGATTATTTTGAGAGATTTTTGATGATCCAAGGGGGCCTGAGATGTGTGAGTAAGAGTTAGAGGTGATGGATTTTTATAAGGGGGAGGAGGGGATCTTTTGTAAAGTTTTAAAATATTATTTTATTATATAATGAAATTCAGTTTCTTAAGGTGAAAAACATACGAAAATTGATTCTAAATTGTAAATATTAAAAAAAATCCAACAAGAATTGGACAGGTTTTGGATATTATTTAATCCTAATATTTTTTATTTAACCCTTTATTATCTTATTTAACTTTTACCATGTCCTCTTAAATATTCATTCTATATGGTTAATATATTTAAAATAAAATACAAAGAGACCCTAAATGGATCATTAATGTCATATTCAAGATAATATATTTAATTTGGCCTAATCTTAGATTCCAAGGACTATTTTATCAATTAATAAAATATTTATTGATTTAAAAACGCTTTTATGTCAATTTTAATACTTTTAATATCATCAATTTTCCAAAAAACCCAACATCATTCATTCGAAAAAACCTTATTAATTCAAAGATAATAATTAATCCTAATTTATAAAATTACTGTATATGAATAAAAAGTTTAAAATAAATTTATTTTAATATATATAATATCATTTATTTGAATCTTTTATTAATGAAGGAATTACTCCATCACCAATGTGTCATAATTAAATTTGTTTAAATAATGTCTAAAAATTCTAGATAAAAGACCCTTATGTATGAAATCGTTTTAGATTTCCAAAAAATATTTATAGTCTAAGTGATAACTTATATATCCCCATATAAACATTTTTTTGAGTAAACCGATTCATGTTTATGTAATTTTTGACCTTAATTTAAAATGATTAAAATAAAGTGTTATTATCACTCCCATGTGGCTCCATGGGGTCCTAAAATCTACCCAATGATTCCCAAGGTCGGACATATATCGAAAAATAGGGTTAAGACAAGTTTAACTGTAATTTAATATTATTATAAGATTATTTTTCATCCTTATATACCATATTTACCCTTTAACCATGGTAAATAAAATATTTATTGAAATAAATATTCATAATGTCTAAAAAAATTACCTATTTAAACAATTTTTACCTCCCAATTCTATGTATGGAATCCATTCTCCCAAATTCAAAACACAGAAGTGGAAAATTTTAATTTTAAAATAATTATCGCTGTCAAAACAAAAGGCAGTTTTTAGAATTAGTAACTATGAAAGGATTAACCTTTTTTTATATTCAAATTCAGAGTAAAATTACATCCAATGACCATCATTGGATTAAATGGTAAAAATATAATCCAATTACACTTTAAAACCAAATTAATAGAAAAATATAATTATAAAATTAAAATAAATTAAAAGGACTCTTTGAATTAAAATGCGGCATTTTCCACTATTTAAAAAAATGAACATTATCAGAAGAATATCAAAAATTCATCCAATGTAAATCTTGATATCATTATTTAAAATAATAATATTATATTATAAAATAGAAAATATAAACGTGAAAAAATTATATATAAAAGGGTTCTCCATCAAATGGAAATAAATCGACATTTTAAAGAATATTAGAGTGTTTATGCTTATAATTAGATTCATTCACATTTTAAGATTATAACTATTATTGGATAAATGTATAAAATATTAACAAACATGTATAATCATATTTTAGTTTTTTTGTTCATTCTCACCTATACAACAGATAAGAGTTAAATACCATTTAAAATAATTATATTATATTATTTTTTCTCAGAATCACTCAATGTTTTATGCGATGTAAGATTTCAATGAAACACATTGTTGCTTATCGGGTACACCATCTAACAGAGCATCCCCATTAAATTATATTTTTTTTATTTCAAAAAAATTAATAAATATAGAAATGGTATATTCATTATTTACTTAGGATGTTACAAGATATCTTCCAACATTGGGATTTGGATCATTCAACATCAATGTGAGGGTTAGGATTTGTTTGGTGTTCATCCTCAATCATGTTGTTGGTGGTCTAATTTTCCATTCCTATAGTCCTAAATATATTATTTTTCATTGTGAGATTATAATTTCCACATGGATAAATTTAATCATAAATGAATTACATAATTTATTTCTAAGGTGATTATAAGACCCTATATAGATCACATTTTAACTATTAGAGTTTAGACATCCGCCTTGATGGAAACCATTGTGTGGTTACAATGTAATTGAAATAATTCTTTATAAATAATTAAATGTGAAAAGGGGGAATATATTTTATTTGGAATCGAAGTGAATCATTGATTAAAATGTATGATAAATGGGTTTACCAACTTGGTTCAATAATGGGTTATAAACATGGTTGATAAATTAGTTTTGAATGTGTAATCATGTTATGAGATTTTTAAGAATTATGTAAACAATGCATCAATGGACAATGAGTGGTACTCCATATACCCATTGGGTTTTATATTATCATTCTATTACACTAAGAAATATATTGTTTTAATGTGTTATTTAGGTTGTTGTATAAGGAATGGTGCTCCCAATAGGCTTGGGGTGCTAGGTTTCAACTGTTGGCCCCCATTTTATGAATGTGAACATGGAATTAAATAGATACATATCAAATAAATTAATGGATCTTGAAATTATTTTGTTTTATGGTTTATCCACTAGAATGGTTACAATTGTGTATGATTGGTTCGTTTGACACCATGAACCGAGGACCTACGTTGTTAATTAGTAATTAATTTAATGTGAAAAAATATTACTTTATCTTTTATAAATTATTCTATATAAAAATAAATAAAATTTTAATAGACTAGATATTATATTCAAATTCAATGTTTGTAGCTAACTGATTTGAAGTCCCACGCCACTCAGGTTGCCCGATTTGAACCCGAATAGACATCACATTTTCATGAATGGGTAACAGAAAGAGCCATATGACAGACGAGTGAGTCGAAATTTAATATGGAGAATAGTTGAATGAATTTTACATGATGCTAGTGCCCACATAGGATTTATCATTGTGTACTATATTAGGATTCCATTTTATTCTTTACACTTATTTGGAATGACATATCTATTAATTTGGATTATGAAAGTTTTTTCTTTTTTTGGAATAATCATATGATATTGGGTTATTATTGACTATGGTTTTATATTTTTTTCATAATAATTTGATATTAATTAATTATTTTCACTAATTTGATACTTTGATAATGTGTCTATAATATTCCGACGTTATGTATTAGTTAATCAATGTGAGTCTTAAGGCTATTACATACATGGAGGCACACTTTAGGCCTTGTGGAAAATTGGATCGGTGAACCAGTATGTGGAACCTATATTGGAATGTAACATTACACATAGATAAAATTGTTTAATAATAATATAAACAATTATAATGATACTATTTTGTGAATTTTTTGTGAGTGTTAAATATGTTTAGGAATATATCAATTTTTTTATAGTTGTTATGGTAATCAATAATGAATGATTAAAATCTGGAAATCCTAATTCAACAAAAATATATTTGGATTAATGTCATATATTCTTAGTATCATCATGTTGAATTAATGTATTTAGATTCTAAATCTAATTTGAACATTTATGTTACATTTAAAATATATTTCATTGTATTCACTAAATTATTACTATTTTTTCTTGAATTGTGACGGAAAAATTGAATTCATCAGAAATCATAGGCTTGACACTATTGATGATTTTAAGTAACTAGAATGTATAATAAACTATAAACCTATTTCTTATTTGAATTAATAATTCTAATAGTGAATCGGTTTTATTTAATGGAATCAGTATAAGAGATCCCATGAAACATATTATATTAAAAAATATAGAATTATTGGAATTTTGGAATTTTATGATAATTTTAAAAAATATATAATGGTTCAAAAATTAAATGGAATTAAATATAAACACATAAATAGATGATATTTTTTTAAATAATCGATGAGGGAATATAAAAAATGAAGTAGGGTAAATATAAATATCTACTGAAGAATTATTTATGATGATAAAATGGTCAATAAAAAACCATATATGGTTTCATAAATAAAATTTAAATGATAAGAAAAAATTGTTTTATTCAAATAAAATTAAATGAAACTATTTTGGAAATGTATATTTTAGTAGAACATGTTAACATATTTTTATAACATGTTTATCAAATTGGAAATGATTTAAAAAAACTCACACTCTTGAAAAATTATATTGGGTAATAATTTATTATGAAATTAGTGTTGAAACGGTATTTAAATGTTATATAAAAAAACTAAAAACAAAATAAACAAACTAATGAACCCTAATCAATGGGATATGAAGGAAAATACATGGTAATACGTTTAGAAATGATAATGAAAAATAATAGAGTAATTAATATATTATCCCTTATATTAAATAAAATATTAAAATGTAAAATGAAAATAAAAATTTAAATTAGCACTAATTTTTTCCCTATATTTTCATTAAAGAATTTTTTTATTGTTATGGGAATAAGAAGAAAATTATTCTAAAGAAGGTATTTTTATTGAATTAAAATTACATTCTCGAATATGGATGCTGAAATGAACACATATTTCTATAGATTAGAGTGAATATATTAGTAATGTCCTAGAAATTCAATATATATTTCTTATATACAATAATTATTTCAAGACCGCGAAATCTGATGGTGCGCATTACGATGCCTGGAGTTCTTGGAATGATCCTTCAATGTTTTGTTAAGATTTAATTAGTGTGCTTAAGCAGGTTTCCTAAAAAAGTTTAATAACTCTTAAACAGTTTTATAGATCATAAATCTATGGCAGACATTGTTCTTAGGATGGCGTGTTTACCCTAGGCATGACTTAAGTTTAGTCGTTGCAGAACTCCTATGAGAAAGCCTGAAAAAGTTCTTACCATAAAATAAATAAATAAATAAAACTATTTTATTTTTTAAATACTTATAACTCCTGAAATGTAACTCGGATTAATGATCTGAGACCACTGCTGAACTCATGATGGTATGCTCTCTTTAGGTATATACTAACACTTGCCGACATGGGCAACCCATGAATGTTAGTTTTGGCCATAATAAATAATTATGTGACAATTATTTTATTGTAAAATACATAACATTTAAACGGTAACTCGGATTGGAAATATGATAGTACTGTTGGGTTCTTTGGGGCATTTTTCACTTAGGTAGTGCATATCCTTGACCGAAACGAGTTGATGGTGACTCTTAATAATTTTACAAACTTTTTTGGGAACGTTCAGTAAACGCGTGAGCTATGTTTTCTAACTTTTGATAATTTGATCTGATTAAAATCCAAGGGTACTATTTAATTACCAACATATGGATTATTTTAAGGGAGTCATAAATTCTACTATTGTAGGTTGGGTGAAAAAGTTATTTTTTTGGACGTTTAAAGGATTAATAAAATTACATGTTTTGTTATTTTATTTTCATTATTTCCTCCAAAGGACGAATGGCGCTGGTGGGACCATTGATGGGTCTAGAAAATAAATGGATTGACACTTGTTTTCCATTAACTACACTATTGAAAATTTAAGATGTTCATTAAATAAATGCACCTCATTAATTCCATGAGCGTTGCACACTCCTTCTCTTCTCCTGATTATATAGAGGTTGGGGATGGGTTTTGGCACAGCTTCACCAAGTGATGAAGCCCTGGATAAGTAACATGATTCCAACCACCTGGAATGCAAGAGTGGGTCCAAGGAGTGGTGATAAGATCCACCGAGTCTCAAACAGATTCCATAAATGAAGGAGGATTCTTCGACCATCCTTCGAAGACATTTCTTCCATTAGGGGGTTTAATTCATCTACACATTCAAATGATTTTTCTCTTCTACGTACCTGAATAACACAATGAACATGGGTCAACCCACTAACTGGTTGACCTGTGATCCTTCATCTTTGGGGGAGGTCATTATGGGGAATCATTTGGTGTTAATCATGTGTTCAATACAATGGTTTATTGAACTCCATTAAAATCATCCATATTTCGAGCTAACAAAGAGGGTGTGGGCCTATCAAACCTGGCATGAACCCTCCCCTATATTGCTTTCCCTGTGCCACCTCGGAAGACTGCGAGCACATTGATGCACACCTCAAGAGGTGGGATACAACCTGTCATCCCTGGCGAAAGGAGGAGGTGGCTGACTCGATGGCCAACCGCAAGAAGGAAGGATGTCCGATCACCATGTCTCCGACGTATGAAAGTCGTGGCCGATGCTGTGGTGGAGGCGTAACCCACCTCTGGAGGGTTCCGCGGAGAACAAGAGGTTCCCACATGGGGACGCTACCTCACTAACCAAATTAACTCTAGTCTATTCGAAAATCTGGGTGAGTGGGGGGTCACACCCCCCACATCGCACCGAACCGGGCCTCCACCCTCGGAGCGGGCCACCACCCTTGAGCAGGGCTGCTGCCGTTGAGCCGGGCCGCCACCCTCGTACAAGGCCGCCATCCTTGCACCAGGATTCTTTCCTCGGACATGGATGCCGGCCTTAGACTGGGCATCCCCTCTTGGTGTGGGCCACCACCCCATTGGGATGCCTCCCCAGATCGACCCACCACCTCAGCCGGCTACCGCCCCCTGCGGCTCGGGCTGCCCCCTTGCAGGCCTCCATATTCTGGCTGGGACTTCCTTGCGGGATTTCGCCCTTACGGGACTCCCTCCTTGTGGACCGCCCTATTCTGGCTTGGCCACCCCTACCGGACGCCCCTCTTCTGGGTCGAACCATACATCGGCCCAGGAGGCCGAGTCCACCCCGACCAAGCCTAGACCGAGTCGGGCAGGGTAGGTCTGACTAGGTCGGACAAGACTCGAGCCCAACAAGACCAAGAAAAACTAAAATGGGAATATCTTGAAACTAGAAATATGTTTGATGAACCATATACACTTTTTGTATCCTTGGATCGAGATGGTCCTTTTTGTATACTCTACATGAGATTTGGAGAATGTTGTAGTACGACTGGGTTGGATCGAAACCGAATCCAACTGAGCCATCCATGCTAAAATTCTTATGACACATAGACCATGAATTTGATTGAAATGACGTATGTCGCATTGTAACCCTCATGTCATGGTAGTCCATTAGGATACTCTTTGGTGGATATTATTGGAAGTCGAGGTAGGACAGATATCTCGATGGGAAGATTCTACGGAACTCGAGTGCACCAAGTGCGAGGAAAATTGTGGCATACTGTAATGAGAAAAAATATAATAGATCCTATGTGAGTCATAATATATTGATCTTGTGTGGTTAAAATCCTTTGTGGGTCAGTGCTCAACGATCCTGTGTGGGTCAGTGTATATCAATCCTACGTGGGTCATATCCTGTGTGGGTCTGGAAAAGCTAATTACCTATCGATCATGTATGGGTCAGCATGGGTTAGTTACCTATAAATCTTATGTGGGACAGGAGTAGTGATTCTTAACAGAATAAGATGATATAGTTTATGAATAATCAATTGAACTTCTATACTTATGTTATACCTGATAGTTAGAAAAGTATTTTACATCGGTGGTACTTCTAGCTGTGTGGTGTTACCTGTGTGGTACTTCTACCTTTATGGTATCATCTTCATGGTGTAACCTATGTGGTGATTCAATCTTCAGGGTGTTACCTATGTGGTACTTCTATCTTTGTGGTGTTTCCTGTGTGGTACATCTGTCTTCGTGGTGTTACCTATGTGGTACTTCTACCTTAGTGGTATTGTCTTTGTGGTGTTACCTATGTAATACTTATACCTTTCGAGTGTTACCTTTGTTGTACTTCTATCTTCATGTTGTTACCTCTATGGTACATCTATCTTCATGGTGTTACCTATGAGGTACCTCTACCTTTTAGGTATTATCTTAGTGGTGTTACATGGGTGGTACTTCTATATGTGTGGTGTTACCCATGTGGTACTTCTACCGTCATGGAGTTACCTTCATGTTGTTATCTTTGTGGTGTGACCTATGTGATGCTTCTATCTTCATGGTGTTACCAATGTAGTGTCCTTCCCTCATGTATGAGATGAGTATATCTTGATAACATAGGTATATGTATTGGTATATACTTAAGTATAGTTGATTTATTGCTTTGTGGTTTTTACTTTGGGGAAATCTAGGAGACCTATGGGGGTCATGGGGCCCTACTGAGTAATGTTACCCTCACACCTGCACAGGCTTTTCCTGCACCGTTTCATGTCATGTGAAAATGATGTACAATGTTGATCGAGGCTGAAGGAGCTAGGACTGGAAAGTGCTCAAAGGTGGACTATTCGGTGTGACGTGTTGTAGAGGAGACTGATGGGCGTAGAGTGCTATGGAGGCGATCTGTACCTACCCTTCATTTAGGTACCTCAAAGGACGACCCAGTAGCTATTTTCCTTTTTCTTTCATTTCTCTTATACATATAGTAATACATGTACTTGTATAGTTGGGCTTGTATTCCAGCCCCTTTTTACATTCATCACTATTTTACTACAGTAGTTTATTTTGGGGTTGCAACATATTGCATTCTAGTCTATGTGGTTGCGTCTTTTTGTGTTCTTCGACTTTGTGTCTATACATGATAAAAATTAAATGCCTTACTGTTTAATGGATATGCCTTTCGGGTGCGAGTCGCCAGCCCCTGGCCTATGGAAGGTGGGTTTGGGGTAGTCATGGCATGGGCCTTGAGGGATGGGTCATGACTATATATATATATAATTGTAAAAATAATGAAAAACATTAATGAAAATAGTTGAAAAGATTTAAATTTTCACATATAATGAATAATATTAATATGGTGCAGAAAATGATGAAGCATGTATGAAATATATAATAAAAAATGATTTATATTTACACCGTAATCAGAATGCTACAATCAAAAATGATTTAATAGTTTCAAATAATGAATAAAATATATTTATACTAAATTATTATATACATCATAATAATCAGGTCTATTAAATTGAAAAACTTTGTATTTCAAATAAACCATTAAAATGTATTCAATTAAAAAATTTATTATTAGTTAGAAGTATTGAATAATTATGTGTTTTAAACATAATTTCCATTTTGTGATTTTTAAATTAAATTAATGATGGTTATTAATGATTTTTAAAAAAATATGGCGTTATGATTCAATCATTTATGGTTATTATGAATAGTTTACTTACATGTAAAATGATATATAAATATCACCGATTAAGAATATAATATTATAAAATGATGAATCTTTTAAGATTAATTAGAAATATTACCATCCAAATATACACTGGGAATGATATAGAATTAATATTTTAAAATTATAATATATTTAAATAATTATTTAAACTGATGTTGGTTTCTAATTTTTTTAGAAAAATATAGTTCTAAAATAGTAGAGATTTAAAATACTCAATATTAAATGGAAATGTAATTTAAATTTCATTTTTTATATTAAAATTTATTTTAATATTTCATACATCCCATAAGTAAGACCACATGTTAATGATTAGTCTATTAGTAATTTATGAAATAGCATCATAAATTGTATGAATACTATATGATTAGCTTGATATTAGTTATTTGGTACATATTGAAATAAATATTGTATTAAATACAAAAATATATTAATTTAAAAATAATTTCATTTTCTAATCCATTGAGGGATTCACGCTATTCAAATAAATATTAAATCTATAAAAGTAAAAGTGTTAACATATGAAAAAATTATTTACCTATATAAACTATATAGAATATATTAATCTGATGATCATTATACTTGATATTTTTTATCAAAATATCTCCATAAAATAAATAAAATGTATAAATTATACATAAAATTGATGAATAATTGTTGGGAATTACTATGTTATAGTGCTGTATTTTATGGATAACTAAATAAAGAATACATATATACTAAAAAATTTATGTCAATAATTTAAAAATGTAAATACTAATAAAAATTAATTTATTTAAAAGAAATTTTTTTATTATCTAAAATTATCTAAATTAAATTTTCATGATAATAAGTGATATATGAACCCTCAAAATTGATCCATATAAAATTATATAAAAAAAATCTATTATTAATGTGGAAAAACATAACTTATGTGTGATGGGTAATTGAATTATTATTTATATCAGTATGTTATTATAATTAAATATGGGTTCATAAAAAAAGAATAATAATTTTTTGTAAAAAAAATTGTTCCTTAAGTGAAAATTTATTACCAGATTAAAAATTATGCATATTAATTATAGTTTATTTGAATAAAGAGATACATTTTTCAATATGATTCTTAGTTATCTTATCCATTGGAGTATATAAAAATCATACTATATATAGATATGTAATAACAATTAATGTTGACGAGTCAGTGTTATGATATCTATAAACAATATCAAAATCTTATTAAATCATAATTTAGAAATAATAGAAATAAAAAACTCCAAAATATAATGGAATTTATTCATTAATATATATTTTATATTTTGAGATGATAACTACCTAGGGTGTGTTATTTCATTTTATTCGTTATTGACTATGGGAAAATGAAAAAAAAATAATGGGTGATTTTTTTAAATGGTTTGGGATGTTAGAAACATCATGATGGGTAATCAAGGATTATCAATATAGATTTATAAAAATTATAAGGATAAAAAATGAAACACAATTTATAAAATATCATTTCTATCCTTATCGGATAAATATAATTATTAAACAATAAGATCGTATTACATCAAAAAATATATTTCATGAAAAGATGAATAATATTTTTTAGATGGAAAGAAAAATAATTTTATTATTAAAATAATTATGAAATTTACGAATTATGGTTTAACAAATGTTATTTTAAATTAATATTTTTATTAACAATAAATTCTAAAATATTAAAATTTTAATTTTTTAAATGAATTTATTTAGTGGAATAGGTAAATTATTTTAGAATCAATTTTTTTTTAAAAATCCAAATCAAATTTTCTATTAATTTGGTAAAAATGTAGATAGTGTGATATTAATATATAAATTTATAAATGATATATTTTATATATATAAAAATATTTAATTCAAAAATATAAATTATTATATAAAAAAAATAAATAGAAATTCCTATGTAAAATTATATCAGGATGGAAGGAGTGAAAATATTTTAATTTAAATGTTAATGTAAATTAATATGGATATAAAAATAAAATCCAGATTGATGTTGATGGTTTTTACTAAATTTTTGTTATTAATGAGAATATAATTTTTGTTCTAAATGTATAAAAAAATTATATACTATATTTAATTAAGATTTAATGTACTATGTTAGATAAGGAATTTTTTTATCAAATAATAATAAGGCATAAATTTATTGACAAAATAACATTGATTTATAAAAAAGATGACACTTTTTTAATTTTGTTATTTGGAAAAAATAGTGTGTGACTAAAATAAATTAATCAAAAAATTAATTTTGGAAGAATAAAACTATGGATCGTATACAAAAGAAAAAAAAATTATTTGAACGGTGTGAGTTTTTAGAAAAAAATAAATTATAAAAGAATATGTGGTGAGAAATAAATAATGAATGGCTTAAAAATGATAAACTCATGTTAAATGAATAGATTAAAATAATTATTTTCATTTTTAGATAATTAATGGGAATTATAATAATTATTAATTGATCAGAAATGAAATTATATGTCAAAACAAATATATGTGAAAAATAATGTCTTGAATGATTAGTTTTAGTAAAGGGTTATATATAAAATAATCTATGGGATTTTCCATCAATCAAAATAGAAATCATGTGTTAATATTTTATAAATACATGTGTATTAAAATAAAATCCATAGAACTATGGAACTTAAATATAGATATCTCCCTAAAACAAATGAGTTTAAATAATCAATTTTAATATAATATAATATTAATATAATGTATATAATTCAAGGAATACTAAATTTCATTTTTTTGGTTAATGATATTATTAATATATTTTGATAACACCAAATTTTTACATATATTTTTTATGAAAATGATGAAATATGATTCAATATCTATTCTTTGTGAAATGTAATTTTTTTTCTCCATTAATAAAATAATAGTATTCATTTATTTTCATAAGAGAAATATTCCATGAATATTATAAAAAATTATTCCTGTGGTTTTATAAAAAATTATCTAATACTATCACTATTTATGAGAAAATATGTAATGATGAGTCTTCCCAATGTATTAATTAGATGAATTTAGGGATGATTTTCTGACGAAATATATGTATGAAATTAAAAAATCAAAAAATTATTTTTTTAGTAATTGTTATTATAGGATTGTAATGAAATCTATAGAAGATATATATGAATATGAAAATATGATTACATTGTATAATGTGTAATATATTATTCTATAATTTAATAAAAGTAAACAATTAGATAGAATTTTTTATCTCAAATTATATCAACAAGGATATAAATAGTTAGGATATTAATTTACCTCATGTTTTAAAATGTTTAATTTAATAAAAAAATAGATAGAATTGAATGAAATGTAATTATGTTACATTTTTAATTATAAAAGAAAATTATGCATCCCATAGATAGTGATTTATATATATTCATTGAAAGGAGGAATAAAAATATGTATTAATGGATAAAGTCAATTTCTATTCTAATTTTTTATTCAAAATTATTGTGAATTCATTATATCTAATAACCATACAAAATATCATGATATAAAACAAAAGATATTAATTGAAATTTATTTATATTTAAAAAGTATTAGGGTGATGGTATTGTGTTAGAATATTCTTACCAAAAAAATATATTTATTAACATATTATCAAATAACACATTTTGAACCTTATAATTTATAGTTTGGATTCACTTTAACCCCACTATGAACACATATATGGTGGCTATTACTCATTCCCAATATTAAAATACATATTAATAAGAAATTTATTTTTTAAAAAATTAATGAAATGATGCTTTTAATTTTATTATATAAGGGTTTATAAAATATAGAAATTGAAAATAATGAATTTTTAATTTCTTAATTTTTTGCTGATATTAAACATATAATTACAGTTATAAAGATTTCATGTTTTTCAGAGGAAATTTTCTTAATATATGAAATATTACAAGTTAAAATGTGAATTTATTAAAAATTATATATTTAATAATATCCATAGATTCCAATAATTAGTTTTACCGAGTATTCATAGAGATGATTAATCAAAATATATTTTAATAATATTTTTGTTTAGTTTACAAATTTATGTCACTATGTGATTAATGTGAATTTTTTATTCAATAATATAGGGAAATTAGAGTAAAAATTCATATGGTTTAATTTATTCATTTATGTGTATTGGAAAAAAAATACTAAATTGAAATAAAAATTGAAATAATATTATTGATGGATATTTAATTTTCTAGGTATTTTAGTACAATAATTGTTCCATGATCATTGTTATTATAACATAATATGATTATATGATATATTATAAAAAGAAAATTTCAATAAAAATTTATAGAAATAGATACAAATAGTTAGGCATAAATAATTAAAACATATTTTAATGGAGAACTGTGGGAGTATAATGATTTTATATATTTCTGAAAAACCAATATTCAATTGACATGAGAACTACTAAAATGATTTTTTAACTATAATGTTACAATAAAATTTTTTTAAACATATATTATAGTAAACATTATTTTTTATGAATATATAATATTTAAAATAATTTAAAAATACAATAAATTTGATAATTAATCCATTATGTGAAAAACAATATGAATTTTTACTAGTTATGTAACATTTAACAACAGTTTTATAAGGGTGATGATGAATTTTTGTATAAATGTACATTGATCATGAATACTGGTCAATAAATATATTTATTACTTGAAAATTATAAGAAATGTAACTATAATGATCATTTTAGGGTGTGGGATAATCCTTGAAAGAAAATAGGTATTTAATTTTTAAAAAATATATAGAAAGACATATAATAATTGGGGTATGGCACTAACTAATATTGAAAAATTTAATGAATTGTGATATTCCCATGTTAAATAAGGGATTTTAAATCAAATACCAGATACCCATGGATTTAAAAAATTAATTATTATTAACATACTCATATATTAAATATTTAATTAACATGACACATCTATCCAGTTCTCATTCATTGTTTCCCACTCAATCGTTCTGTCCCAATCAAACTGGACTTATATGATAGGTTAATCACTAAAAATGTGTTTTGATAATCCGGGAATGACACCTGAAATTAAATTATATAATAATATAATCACATTAATTGATCTAGATTCATTGATAAAAGAGATGTTGCAAGGATGACATAGTTATATAGATAGTAGAATCAATATTTCTAGGAGTAGGAGTATAATTAACCAACATCATTATATTATGATCTATGAACCATTGAAAAGTTTAATATTAACATCCACATTATAATATGGTGAATTAACTACACAGTGCACTATTGGTATTGAGTATACTATAAAATTGGAATGGTATTGGTTTAAAACCTCTAATATATACTATCATAGAGGTTTTTCGACATTATAATGCCAACCAATGACTTTATTCAATCCAGTGGTTTCTAATTATTATTCAGATTCTCTCCATACTAGTAATTTTGTATTGACCCAGAATTTCCAGGGAAATTTTTATCTTAAATACATGAGAATTTTGCGAGTCTGCAAAAATTTATGGCACGTGATTCTGAGGCCTGGTGTTCCTGGAATCAATTTCTGTTCTTTTTTTTAGGCTACATTCATTAACGTATGAGCGGGTTTTTATATCTTTTGAACTGGTTCTCAGAATTAAAATTCGAGGGCACCGTTAAACTCAAAGTGTTGGTATTTACTTAAGGATACTTTCACCTTGATGGAAGTGGGTCGAGAATAAAAGACATTTTTTGGTTTTTTAGTGAATGAATTAAATAAAAATAAATGTGTGTAGCTTTATATTTATTTTGTGGGTTCAAGAAACCATGTGTAAGTTGGAGGTGGGGACAGCCACACCATAACCACCCATGAGCGATTATGGTGGTGCGGCCCAACCGATCTTAACCTCTTCTTCATGTTTATTATGATGGGGACTACCCAATTTTATAACCCCCTTGAAGCTCCCCATTAATGGGGAGAAACCCTCAATAACTTATTATGTGTAGGGGAGCCTCTTCAACTCCCCTAACATATAATTTTTCCAAATCATCTTCATTAATTATTTGAGCCAACACATTCAATTAATTGTTTAACCAATATGAATTTTCTACCCACAATTAAATAATTGATAAAATTAATATATTCTTTCGGGCTGGCATATTCATCTTCATGGAGTTTTGCAGAGGAGAGAACATAGGGAGAAAGATCTCACCAATGAAGAATGAGGAATGCATTCATCCAATGATGAATGCTAGCAAGGGGCATCATCAAATTTCTACCCCGGAACCTCATTCGATGTAGGATTTCATTGACTATGATGAGCCGACACACACACCGATGATAAAGTAGGGGTTTAATTTCATTTATGTGCCATGTTCTTCCTTTCTTTCAATATGAAGAATGAGGATGTTTTCCTTTTGTGGGTGGTTTGTTGTGCTTCGTTCTTTTGAACCGATTTCTATCACCCTAAATATGGAGGGTGAAGGAAAAAATAACATGGACAATATCCATTTTTTTATCTCCTTTGTGATGTTCTTCAGCATGGAGATGAAATAATGAGGTGACAAAGGTGACAGGAAATGACTGTGCCGCCTGCGATTTCTACAAACTGTGCTTCCCTCATGGCGCTTCGGCCTCCTAGCTGCTCGGCAGACCGCCGGCCACCCGGTCGCTCGCCAGTTCCCAGCTCCCAGTTGTCCGCCAACCTCCCGACAACCCGGCAGCTCACCCACCAACCAGCCTCATGCCGGCCTCCCGACACCCTGCAGCCCATCGGCCTCCCGACAACCCGCCGGCCTCCCAGCTCCCGTGTGCCCCCCGACCTCATGGCTCCCGGGCTGAGTCACCCGAGCTATGCCCCTCGTAGTGTCTGACCGAACCGAACATCTAGGCCGAGCTGCCCTAGCCACGCCACTCGCGGCCTCCCACCTGAGTCGGCCTCCCGCACCCCTCATGGTGCTCCTTGCCTAACCAGATCCGCACCACCAGGCCGAGCCACCGATGCGGCCCCCCTCCAGGCTGAACCGCCCTCACAGACTATTGGGTTGGGCCCAGCAGGTGGGGCTGAACCCAATGGCCCATCCAACCCAAATTTTCGGGTTGACCCAAACCGGGTTAGCCTAGACTAAGACGGGCTGGGTCAGTCTGACAAGGTCGGACCTGACCCGTGCCTACTACGGACCCTTTAATTTCCATTGGACATATCATTAGCATAAGATGTCTGTTTGACGAACCGTCAGTGGCACTAGTAATCTTAGACCATGGAGGTCCCTTTGAGTATACCCCACTGAAGTTTTTAGTACAGTTATGATATGGTCAGGTTGGATCATGCGAAAATCCAACCGGGCCCCTGGGGTTAAAAGGATAAAAACACAAAGACCGGCCGTCCGATTGACATGCCTTCTGTTGCATGTTGACCTCTATGACATGACTAACCATTGAGATACATCTTCTTGGGACTACTTTACAGTTGAAGTTTTGACCAGTAGCTCGTGGAGCGGATCCTTCCGTTGAAGAGCGAGTTGAGTGCATAGACCTAGTAGGTGGCTGAGACTTGACGACTGCCGACCGATTGAATCGGAGTGACTTGACTAGCCAAGTGGGGAGCTCCATGGTGTCGTGGAAGACCCACAATAGAGGAGTACGCGGTTGTGGTGGTAGACCCACGGTACTCGACAGGAGGAATACCTCTGCAGGCTATTAGGAGGAGCACCTGGTTGTGGCGGAAAACCCATAGTGGGGAGTGCATTGGTGACGTAGCAGACCCACGGTACTCAACTGGAGGAGTACCTCAACAGTTCATGTTTAGGGGAAAGTTCATTTGTGTCACAACTATCCCACTATACTCGACAAAGGAGAAGTTCTCCAGCAGCCGTGGTTTCGATAATGCGAATAAAAATAAAGTTGAGATGAGTCTGTGTCTTTTGTGTTACCTCGTGATTGAGATGCAATATTTGATAAAAAATGTATATTTATGGCCATATACCTAAGGGGGATATATATTGATTTCTTACCTTGTGGTATATCCTTTTTTGATTTTTTTGATTCCATGAGGATCTTTTGGTCCCTACTATGTATCATTATTCTCAACCCTTCACGGGCTATGCCCGCACCTCGTTGTGTTGGTTGTAGATGACGAATAATGCTGAATGAGGGTGAGAGTTCTAGGACTAGACAGTACCAAGAGATGGACCTTATGACGTGTCGGTACATGGAGGAGACTCATAGACGTGGAGTGTTGAGGAGGGTATCTTTACATACCCTTCTGGTTGGAATCCAGGAGGATGACCAAACATCTTTTTTTCCTTTCTTCAGTTGTACTTGTATTTCCAGTTCCTTGTACTTTATAGTTGGGCTTGTATTTATGGCCCCTTTTAATTTTCCTCACTCTTTTGTTATATAGTATAAATTGTGTTTTGTATCCATATATGTGCTATGTTGTGTGAATTTCAGGTTATAAAGGCAATGTATTCCTTGTTTTAGAGAATTACGCCTTTGGTTCTAGTCGTGAGCCCCTGGCCCATGGAAGGTGGGTTTGGGATAGTCACAACACGGGCCCCGGGGGACAGGTCAGGACAAATTGTTATAAGAGGATTCACTTCAACCGTAGATCATATGACTCTAATCTTTTTTGTGACGCAATAGTGATATGTGTTTTGAGTATGGTTTTCAGTTCAGGGAGTCCAGTGTTGGTGTGGCGACCGACATATCCACACACCAGGACCATGAATTCTTATTTCTGACTTAGTAAACAAAAACCCTAATTGCGTGTGTGTTTTCGAAGGTTTTTTAAGTCATCTCAACTAGTTCAACTCACTAGTTTTTACCTTTTGATTGTGTCGTGACTATTTTTTATGAGGATGCCTATGTGTGGATGACCAGCTAGATTCCTGAGATTTGGATGCACAGATATCCCACCGAGCGACGAGGCCTCGGTGTATGTCCC
This sequence comes from Viscum album, assembly GCA_963277665.1. Taxonomy (NCBI): domain Eukaryota; kingdom Viridiplantae; phylum Streptophyta; class Magnoliopsida; order Santalales; family Viscaceae; genus Viscum; species Viscum album. Next base: position 628,591,220 of record OY728138.1, on the reverse strand, counting down.
TTTTCCAGTGGAGGCACCAGCGGTACCACTTCCCATTGGGACACTGATGCCACCAGCCCTTGCAGTAGATGATTCAAGCCACAAGAGCGTGTTGCCCAAGTTCCAACACCAGAGGCCACCGAGGTTTAGGGGAGAGATAGACTCATAGGAATATGAGGATTGGTTGGGGGCTGTGGTGAGAGTTTTTTTACAGGAAGGGACACAAGCCGATTTCATGGTGATTCTTTCTTCCATCCTTCTATAGGAAGTAGTGGGAAGATGGTGGATCTTGATGCTCTAGGTTCATGATGAGATGACACTACTCTGGGCAGAATTTGAGAGCCTATTTCTTGCAGAGATTGTTCAATCGACTCTCGACGCAGTGCGTATACATGCGCTACTTCATTTACAGTAGGGAAACAAGACTGTAGCTTAGTACTCAGCATGGTTCCACTGATATAGTGAGAGGCACATTCTTCAAGGCCCGGACTTTCGATCTGAGGCTTAGATAAGAGATCAGAGCTCCGATGATCTCACTCAGCATCCCGACGTAGGCAGGGGTTCTAGAGAGAGACCTCCTAGTGGAGAGTTCCCTTGCTGAGAAGTCTCCAGCAACGAGATCCACCACCAGTCAACATGTAGCGGAGTTCTCTGCAGCTGTAAGTAGATAAATGTCGTAGAGGTCCAAGAGGAATAGACCTACAAGAGGATGACCACATGACTCAAGATAAGTTTTTTGGGGCACCTGGAGTAGATACATATAAGCCAGATGTGGGAAGTGTTTTATACGCGGCGTTCAGGGTCACATGACTCGTGACTGTCTGACCCGCCATTTGGATAATAAATAGACGGTCGAAGGACCACCCAAGCAGAGATAGAGATTCGATTGAGGTGATCCACATGGCGTATGAGGATGTGCCAGAGGAGCAGGTTGTGTTGCTGGTGGTGGATGACATTACAAGGTGTTAACAGCACCACCACCAGGAGGTCTACCCCGATTGAAGAGAGAAGGTGGACAGGAGAGAGCTCAACTCCAGGAAGCCGAGGCATACGATCATGGCACATAGGATATGATTTGATGTACATGTTGTGTCTGCTACACCATAGCTGAAGTACATAAATACATAGGTTCCAGTCATTATTTCATTGCCACTGCCCTCATTTGGAGGACGAAAATTCTGACGGAGCATTTGGCTCGATCCTTATAGCTAAAGACTCAAACAAGAGCCGATTCGACAGTTACACACTTGTGCCAGTAGAGTGCGCTTACCCCATGGGGAGAGATCTTTGGATGGGATCTTCTTATAGCGGCGTCAAGGCCTTACGATATCATCATGGGAATGTACTGGTTATCTACAATCCATCCTCAGATAGACTGTATTAGGAGGAAAGTGTCGTTTGTCTACATGGATGGGACCATGTTTAACCTCATCGGTGAGAAGGGAGCCTTTGCAGCACATGACAGACTTACTCATAGGAGGGGTGCAGCCGATCACTCATCAAGTGGCATGCCTTACCCTCGGAGCAGTTGATGTGGAGAGTCTGAGCTATCTTGTAGTGGTGGACCAATATGCGGATGTTTTACCGCATGAAGCCCCAGGTCTACCTAATCAGATAGAGGTGGACTTTTTCATTGACTTATACCTCAGGATGGCCCCAGTATCTACTCCAGCATATCATATGACTCTCGTAGAGCTTCGCGAGCTGTGGGTACAACTAGAGGACTTGTAAGGGAAGATATTTTTCCGACCCAATGTTTCTCCATGGGCAGTCCGAATTTGGTTCACCAAGAAGGTGGATGGGGGATTGAGGCTTTGTCTCGACTACAGGCGCCTGAACCAGGTGACCGTGAAGAATAAGTAGCCACTCCTAAGGATTAAAGAACTATTTTATCAGCTAAAGGGAGCATGGTGGTTCTCGAAGATAGAACTCAGATCAAGCTATCACCAGCTCAGAGATCGAGACGAGGATGAGTAGAACACAGACTTCAGGTGTCGGTACGACCACTACATGTTCTTTGTTATGAAATTAACTATAACCAACACTCCAAAAAAATTCATGGGACTCATGAACAAGATATTTCAGCCATACCTTGATCGCATTGTTGTATTCTTTATTGATGACATTCTGATCGACTCGACATCTGTGGAAGAGCATGCCTACCATTTGCAGGTAGTACTTGACACACACCGAGAGCACCAGCTTTATGGAAAGATCTCGAAGTGATAGTTTTGGATCTAAGAGGTTCACATTCTTGGAAATGTCATATTGGTGGTAGGAGTTGTTGTGGTTCCAGTGAATATTGAGGCGATACTTTCATGGGAGCCATCCATGAGTGTGACAGAGGTAAAGAGTTTCAGGGGTTAAGTTGGATATTACCTTATATTTGTGCCAGATTTCTTCAGATTTTAAGCACCACTATCAGCCTTGAATAAGAATTTGAAACCAATTGTTTGGTCGAAGAGATTCCATCAGAGATTTCAGGAGCTAAGGTAGAGGCTGACCAGTGCCCCAATCATGAGGCTTCTAGAGGAAGGTGTAGGGTACATAGTCTATTGCGACACATCAAGGACCAGACATAGATGCATATTCATGAAGGAGCGAGAATTAATCGCTTATCGTTCATGACAGCTGAGATAGTATGAGCAGAACTATGCTACCCATTACCTGGATTTAGCGGTAGTGGTCTTAGCCTTGAAGATGTGGCGACACAATCTGATGGTCGACCATTTTACCATGTACTATGATCACAATAGTATTAGGTATATCTTCTCTCCTAAGGAACCGAACCTAATGAAATGACGTTGGATTGAGTTCCTCTAGGATTATTACTTCGATATTGTCTATACTCTTAGGAAGGGTAACATAGTTGCAGATACACTCAGCTAGAGATCTGGTATACAACTGCTAGGTGAGGTGACAGATTAGCTGGCTGCTTTACAGGTAACCTTTGTGCATAGAGATGGAGTAGCCTTTCTTCAATATCTCATTGTCACTCCCCCACTTCATCAGTGAGTCAAATATTCATATCATGTATACAATGACTAAGAGAAACAACGTGCTCAGATATCTACAGGAAAAGCACTTGGTGGATTTTTTGAAGGTGGGGAGCATGTCATCCACTTCAGAGGATGTACCATGGTACAAGTGTCACTTCAGGAAGAATTGTTGAGGGAGTTCCATGCATCCCCTCTGGTGGTACAACTAAGAGTAGAGAATATGTACTAGGATCTCTGACGACATCACTGGTGGCTGGGAATGAAGAAGGCAACTGTAGAGTTTCTCTCACGATGCCTCACTTGTCACCAAGTTAAGGCGGAGCATCAGCAACCACCAGGCTTGGTTAATACTTTATTGGTTACAATGTGGAAGTGGGATGGGATATCCATGGATTTTATGATAGGGAATCCATGACATCCAGAGGTCATGACTCTATTTGGGTGATCTTTTACCGACTCACCATGTCAACCCACATCATATTGATCAAAGAGTAGAGTTCATTAGAGAGCTTGGGACGGCTCTATGGGAAGGTGATTGTGCTTCTACATGGAGTACCTTCTTCTATTGTATCCTCGATTGTAATGAAAGGTTTACTTACCGTATATGGAAGGGGTTGCAGGAGGCTTTAAGGATGCAAATTCGTATGATCACCGCCGTCTATCCTCATATGGATGGTCATACCGAGCGGACCATTCAAACCCTTGAAGACATGTTATATGATTGTGTCCTCAAATTCGGTCATAGTTGGGAGGATCACATTCATTTGTTGGAGTTTTCAATCAACAACATCTATCAATCCACCATTGGGACGACACATTTTGAGTCATTATATAGGGGAACTTACAGATAACCTCTATGCTAAACTGACCCAGGGGAGTCAGCACTTGTGGGGAAATAGATAGTATGGGCTAAAACAGAGAAGGTGCAGATCGTTTTGGAGTAGATTAAGACTTAATAGAGTGGGAAAAACTCATATGATGATATGAGATGGAGACCTCTGGTGTTCGATAATGGCGAACACATCTTTCTGCGGGTCACACCTCGACGAGTATTACAATGATTTGGTCGAGATAGTAAGTTATCATTGAGATTCATCGGACCTTCTCAGGACATCAGCAGATTTGGAGAGGTGGCTTACCACTTAGATCTTCCACCTCAGTTGCACCGGGGGCACAAAGTCTTCCATGTATCCTAGCCGAGAAGATACGTGTGTGACCCTTCTCAAATCATCGACCATGACAAGCTGGACGTTGATGATGGGGAGACGTTTATGGAGGTTCCAGTGGAGATTGAGGATCAACAGGATTAGGTCATACGTGAATGGTCGATACCTCTTGCACAGGTTCGCTGGAAGCACAAAAACCTTAGGAGAGCACATGGGAGCAGGAGGCTTAGATACGTGCTTAGTACCCACACTTGTTCCCATAGATCGAGTTATAGCTTAAGGGGATGTAAATCCCTAAGGTGGGGAGAAAGTAAAGACCCAATATTTTAGTGGAATTATTGTTCTTAAATACATGGGAATTTTGCGAGTCTAAAAAAATCGACGGTGCGTGATTCCTAGTCTCGGTGTTCCAAGAAACAATTTCTGATGTTTTTTCGGGTACATTCTGTAAATGTACGAGCGTCCTTTTATAACTTTTGAACCAGTGCTCGGAATTGAAATCTGAGGGAACCTTTGAACTCACAGCGACAATTTTTGATTAAGGAGACTTCCACCTCGACGGCAGTGGGTCAAGAATAAAATTTAGTTTTTAGGTTTTTAGTGAATGAATTAATTAAAAACAAAGTTATGTAGCTTTCTTTTTATTTTTTTGGTTAAAGCCTCTATATTGAAGTTGGTTGTGGGGACCACCACACCTTAACCTCCAATGAGAGATTATGGTGGTGGGGCCCACCCGATCCTAACCTCCTCTCCATGTTTATTATCGTGGGGAACACTTGGGTTTTTAACACCATTGAAATGCCCCATTAATGGGGAGAAACCCTCAAACATCCATTAAGTGTAGGGGAGCCTCTTCAACTCCCCAAACACTTAATTTTTTCCAAATCCTCTTCATTAATTATTTGAGCCAGCACTTTCAATTAATTTTATAAACCTCTTGAAATTTTTTCCAACAATTAAATAATTGATAAAAAAATCAATTATGCTGGCTTGGCATAGTCATCATGGTGGAACTTTGGAGTGTAGGGAGCTTAAGGAGAAAAACTCTCGCCAACGAAGAACGAGAAATGCATTCTTCCAACGAAGAATACCAGTGGGATGTGTCTTCGACTTTCTTCCTCAGAACATCCTTTGACGTAGGATGTCTTCGACTATGGAGAGCTGGCACCCAATCCAACAATCAAGTATGGTTTTAATTTCATTTATGTTCCATATTATTCATTTCATTCAAAATGAAGAACGAGAATGTTTTCCTTTTGAGGGTTGGTTTCTGTGCTTCGTTCTTAGGAACTAATTTCTATAACCCTAAATGCAGAGGGTGCGGCCCAAACTAACTTGGCCCGTCTCCCTCCATATATCTCTTTTGTGATGTTCTTTGGCATAGAGATGAAACAACGAGGAGACGAAGGCGACATGCAACGACCGCGCTACCCATGGTCTCTGTAAACTGTTCCGCCCTCATGGCGCTTCGGCCTCCCAGCTACCCGGCTGCCCGGAAACCCACCTGACACCTGACATGGAACTGGCATCCTGGCTCCAAGCCACCCCGCCAGCCTCCCAGCTGCTCAGCCATGCGCCGGCCTCCCAGCTGCCCGCCGGCCTCCGGGCTTTCTGTCGGCCGCCGACCTCCCGGCTCCCGGGCCGAGCTGTCTGAGCCGCTCCCCACGTGGTGTCTGGCCGATCCAGCCTTCCGGGCCGCACCTACAAAGCTGCTCCCCTCGTAGAGCCCATGATGAGTCAGTATCTCGTGCCCTTCACGGCGCTCCAGGCTGAACCGGCTCTGCCCCACCAGGCCGAGCCGCTTACGCGGCCCCCCTCCGGGCCGAACCGCCCTTGCAGCCGACTGGGTTTTTCCCAACAGACATGATGGAACCCAATTAACCCCCCCCAATGGGCCAGGTCGACCGGATCTAGGTCGGCCTAGACTATGATGGTTTGTGTCGGTCCGACCGGGTCGGACCAGACCCTTGCATTACTACCAACTCTTTACTTTATTATGGCCATATCATTGTCACCAGATATCCGTTTGACAAACCATCAGTGGCGCTGATAATCTTGGGGCATGTAAGTTCTTTTGAGTATACCCCACTGATGTTTAAAGTAGGGTTACAATACTCCCAGGTTCGATCTTGCACGAATCCAACTGGGCCATCGGGACTAAAAGCCTAATAACTCAATGACCAGACGTCTAATTGATGCGCTATCTATTGCCTTGAGAACTCTATGACGTGATAGAACATTGATATACTTATTTGTGGGACATTGTGAAAGTTGAGTTTTTGACCAGTAGATCGTGGAGCGGATCCTTCCGGTGATGAGCGAGCAGAGTGCAGAGACCTAGAAGCTGGCTGAGACTTGACGACTACTGACCGATTGACTCGGAGTGACTTGATTTTCTTAGTGGGGTGCACCTTGGTGTCATGGTAGACCGAAGTTAGCGGATCACCTGATTGTGGTGGCAGACCCACAATACTCGACAGGAGGAGTACCTCGACAAACTATTAGGGGGAGTTCCTAGTTGTGGCAGTAGACCCACGGCGTGGAGCGCCTTGGTGACGTAGTAGACCAACGATACTCGATTACAGGAGTACCTCACCAGTACAAGGTTAGTGGGAAGTACCTTGGTGTCACGTCAGGCCCACTATACTCGATAGAGGAGAAGTTTTCCAACAGTAATGGTTCTGATAATGTGATTAAAAATCCAGGTTGAGATGAGTTAGTATCTTTTGTGTTTACCTCATAATTGAGATATATTACTTGATATATTAGGTATATGTATGGTAATATACCTAAGTGGGGTTATCCATTGATTTCATACCTTGTGGTTTCTCCTTGTTGGATTTTGTGAGACCCTGAGGGGCTCGGGGTGCCTATTGAGTATCATACTACCCACCACTACAAGGGCTATGACCGCACCTCATTGTGTTGGTTAAAGATGACGGATAATGCTGACTAAGGTTGATAGTACCAAGACTGGAAAGTACCTGGAGGAGGAACTTATGATGAGTCAGTACATAGAGGAGACTGACAGACGTGGAGTTCTACGAAGGATATCTATACCTACCCTTCAGGTTGGAATCCGGGAGGATGACCCTGCATCAGTTTTTACTTTCTTCAGTTGTACTGGTATTTCCAGTTCCGTGTACATTACAGTTGGGCTTGTATTTCCGGCCCCTTTTAATTTTCAGAACACTTTTCTAATATAGTTTACTTAGTGTTTTGTATCTAACTATGTGCTATATCATGTGCATTTTTGGTTATCAATGCAATGCCTTCCCAGTTTTATGGAATTACACATTTGGTGGTTCTCGCCAGCCCCTGGCCTATGGAATCCATACTTGGGATAGTCACGACATGGGTCTCGGGGGACGATTCATGACAAATATAGGGAGAATGTTGATAATTTATGTCTCAACTATGTAACTGGACCACCCTTTTCTCATGTTTAGTTTGGTATGTCTGATGTTACCCTTTATTAAATGCTTCTCCCCATGGGTTTCTATGAAGATGAGTTAGTCTTAAAATGCCCCCTTAGATATTCAAGACAATCTGAACTATTTCTCCGAAGTTCAATAATATTGTATAGCACACTCACAATACTCACACTCAAGTATATGTTTCCATAAACTATAATATATTGTTTCCACACTGATATTTTCTCCCAATTATTCTAATGACCATTCAAATGGTAACATAAACAATTAAATATAAATCCAAAATTCAATATATGACTTCTCAATAACGAGGAACCACTTTATTGATGGTATATTTCTTCCTCCTATAGAAGTACTTTATGTGTTCTGTGATTATTATTTTCTATGACGGATTAATAAAAAAAATTATAGATACTATCCAAAAATTCATGAACATTAATCAAGGAATTATTTTACCAGGTGCCTTTCTCCCTCTATTTTTGGAAGTTGTCATGGGTAATCATTTTCATGTGTTATGATGATACATACAAGTACTGCTCATTAAGGGTTTATTCATTTTCATAATAGATCATAATGAATTTGTTTCATTTCATATTTTAATTCATTATGGACAAATGAAAGTGAAATATAAAATCATATGATTGATTTTTTAATAGTGAATTTTCATGAAGGATTGATCATATAACTCTTATGGTGAAGTGATGGGAAATATGAAGGAAATTTGTATCCATAACCTTACCATCAAGGATGATACTAACCAGATAGAGTTTTCAATAAAAAAATTAATGGTTTATTCCATATAGTGATATTAGATGTGATGATGATCATTTATATCAATGATGAATTACTATAATCATACATCTAGCACTTCAGGGTTGGTTGTGAACCCATATTTGGGAACCACATCATGTTTTATAGTAGTAACTAATGTAAAATAATTACCCAGGTTAATATGTTTGATTATAAAATTATTTATTCAAAATGTAATCCAACACTACATTTAATCTAGGAAGATGGACCATGTACCACTGGTTATGGAGGATGTGGTTTCAGGCCTGATAAGTATCACATACCATAATGATCTACCCACAAATATTGTGACACTGCTCGAATATCCATGTCAGACCAAAAATGGGCATTTTTATGAACCCATATGGTTATATATATATTTTATGGTATATTCCATGTATACAAGAACATGGATTTCGGAGCCATGTATCATGGGTTCACATATAGTATAATAATAAATGGGATGGAGTGCACGGTAATGAACTACAGTACATGGTAAAATGTATTAGTAGACAAGAATACCCCTAATAAAGAAAGACACACTGTGTACCACATGTAAATGATGTGTATTTTCTCTTGTATTATTGATCCCTATTAAGATGAATTATTTTTAAAGTGTCCATAATAGTTCACACACCTTGTGACCCTTTTTAAAAAAAATACACTTTTCTAAGGGATTTCTAAATTTAGAATCACCCTATTAAAAACATGGATTCATTCTGATGATTATTCTATCATATTTTATCACATAGAGTGTGATATAGTCCTTTATTTTAATATCAATAAAATATAAAGATTTTATTTAAGAATGACACATCATTCATCAATGTGTAGTCAGTAAACATGATCATATTTTATTAGCATACTCTTAACATGGTGGGTACTCCCATATATCAATCCATGTCATGGGTCCCCCATAAATTTCTCACCTTTAAAGATAATGTTTCCCATATGTGGAATCATTCGTCTATAAAAAAAATTGTAATCCCCCTTTATTATGATCTGATGAGATATAGGTCCTCCATGGAAGTTAGTGCACCTCTATTCTATAGTGAATCCCTGATAAGTATTCCCCTCCACACTTACTCTTGATAGTATATGATATTCATCACATGAGATAAGTTATTTCATGGCCTTGGAGAATATAGGATAGTTATGGTTGAGCCACATGGAATCTAGTGAGTTTATACATGTTGTTGTGCATCAGATATAGACCCTGAGAGTTGTTAGAGGAATCATTGTTCTTATATTTCTATGAATATGGAGTACCATTTTCACTATTAATTTGGGATTTTTATTGACAATATCATTCTTCTGATGATGATTATTATTCCCATATTCTATTTTACACATGTTCATGATGATGTGACCAATACTATATTTATTCTTTATATTTTGTGAGTTTGAGGTTTCCTAATGGGTGTGTATATACTCACCACTACATTGGATCATCCCACACATCTTGTTTCTTATATAGATAATAATCTATTATTAAATCCATATCTATATCAGGAGATTTTATATGGTACGTGGAGTTTATATTTTGTTAATGGTCATAAGATTTTTCTTTGAGTCTTTTTGTTATATTCCCCTACCCTATATTTTAAGCATGATGGTATTCTTTAATTTTTTTTCTATCCTTTTATTTGGCAATTTCTATTATATTATAATATTTTTGTACTTTGATATGGGGTAGATTATATGAGTTAATTTATAACATAATTTCTATATTATTTCATTACATTGACGAAGAGAGATGTGTTCATAAATACTGGTAAATTAGGATAAGGTCTCCCATGTCTGTGATATGCCTACTAAGCACTATTTTCCAACCCTCCACCTATCAGAAGAAGTGTAATAGTCTCATTCTATGATTACTATTATAAATTAATCCACTAGAGGGATGGGTCATGATATATTGGTATTATGGGAGGAAATATTAGGACTAGAATATGTATACATTACAAAATAATAGGATTAGTTTAGGATCATTAAAAATAATGATGAATTATCTTGCATTTAGATATCAGGACATGGAACCCATTATTGTCAGGTTGGTTGACATATCAATTTATCAAGTCCCTAAAAACATCTTAATTGGCTTAGAACAAATATAATCATGCTATAGGGATATCATTGGTACATGAATCGTATAATAATGGGTTGTGATTTCTATTTCCATCTAATATTAACTACACAAATATACATTTTTATCATAGCATTTTGTTATAAATATCAGGATGAGACATTGATTATAGATCGATAGGATTTTGTGGCATGGTTTGGATTGAACATGTTAATTAATAAGGGCACAATTCAGGGAACCATTAATGACTTGTTTTCTACAAGAATGAACAAGTTAATGATACCAACCAATGATTTTTTCATGGACACACCTATAGTAGATATTGGGGATGATCATAAACATGTTTAGAAAAAAATTTCTTCAATATGAAAACATTATGGATCATATTAGACTATCCTACTGAATGACTTCTAGTGAAAGAGGATGATTAGTTTTTTCAAAAACCTCAAACATCATGGTTTTTTGGATTTTCTCAATGTGGTGCTTAGGGTTATTCAATTTTTAATACCCTAATTGATCAGATAACTATTCTTACAACAATTTTTCTTCTGGGTGAAAGGTCGGATCCACTAGTACATCATTATGATGATTTTATTAATTATGTGTATTGAGAGTCATATATAGATATTTTCCTAGATTCATTGTTTCTAATACACCTATTTCTGGTAGTGGTGGACTAATATATTATTCTGGATCAAGTGTCATATTTGGTCAACAGACCTCTTTGAGGTTTTCCAAAAAAAATTGAATTATCCAACTCCATGTATGGAATTGATAGAGCCCTATGTTGGAACTATTTGATTGGGATTCTATGAAATGAGGAATATGAATAATTCCAGCAAAAAAAAAACGAATTACCATAATGAAATCTAAAAATATGTTAGTGATTCTATGTTTCCCAATATAGATATTATACAGTTAAGGTGGGTCAGATCATATTACTTGTCAGATTCAGTTCAATTTATAATTTTATGATTTCATAGTAGGACATGGTTTTATAGAATATATTGGATAGGTGGATGATAGATTCACCTAGTACAAGCTTATATCTTGGTGGTTTGCAATTTGGTTTTAGTTATGACATGTTTCGTCTGTAATATAACTAATTTTTTCAGAAATTTTCATAGTTTTGTTACCAAATACAGTAGTATCTTGGGACTTTTGGTTCCAGTTGATACATTTTTTTACATACATTGTGTTTCAATGCTCTACATGAAAAATTCAGTGATCAAAATATTCTAAAAATATTTCCACTAGAATCTAATGGGAGAGGAATCATTATGTGGAATCCTTCCATTGATGACAATATGGGCCTATGAAATTTTCTTTAATTTGGACAGTTTCCCTCTATAAATTTCTAAATGACTAAAACCACTGGTGGTTGTATTATAATCATGTTATAATTTCAAAATTTACATTAATTTTGAAAATACTGATCCTAGGTTGATTTGGATGACCATATGTGTAGGAAGATAGAGTTGAATTATTATCATTTGGATAGTATGACCCATATAGCACTAATTCCTATGAAATATCAATTTTGGAATGTTTTATAGGGGTATGTGGATGTATTCCTTAGAGAGTTACCAATCATACCTCCCTAGTGAGAGGTTTTTATTATGCATAGATATACACTTAGGGACAAAATGATAATTATAATTGCATATCTGATGACCCTATGTTCTCCAAAAATAATATTGATTTGATCAATTAGTTAGGTATGAATTGACATTTCTGGAACTTGGAAGCTTTTTGGAAAGGGTATACACTCTTATGAATCAATGAATTATTCAACCAATTGTAATGTGATATATTATTCTTTCATATGGAACACAAGTATAACAATCACATGTTCTATACATGAGAGTAGGTTATAATGAGGCTACGTACCAATATACATAATGGATTCCATGAGTTCATGATGATATATATTAGTATTATAGTCCCCACATATGTTCTTTTTTCAGTAATGTATTGGATCCTTCAAACTATATTGGATTTGATTTTGGTAATCTTATTTGATGAAATCCTATTGTACATGGTGTCTAAGGTGGATAATAGAAGATACCTATCCATGGTCTGAGAGTTCAATTTTTAATGGGAACAACATATAGAGTTAGTTCTACATTATATAAAAACACCTAATAATATATGTATCCTCATAAATTGTAATGATAGTGTGCCCAAGGAAGGTTTATGTTATGAAGTAATGATATCCACCCAATGGAAATGATATATTACATGTTTCTCACAATGAATTTCTAGATTTTATGTTATTTAGTTAGGTGATGGACAAGTTGAAATATTTTATGCTTGTAATAAAAAATAGGCTCATAATCTATGGTGTTTTTGGATATGGTTATGATGTGTGGTAGGGATTAACAAAATATTTTTACCATTAAATGTTCAGGTCATGTTTGGATGATCTCAGATGCATGAAATGTAATGAGGGTTATGACTATGTTTGTGTAGTAATACCCAAAAAAATATTATAATAAAAAAAATTCCTTTGATGCATGATTTATAAAGATAACTATGCATTTTAGGGGTTAGGGGTGACCACATGCATCCAGAAGGAAGGGGTAACCGACTATGCATAGTAATTGGGTCCTCCAGATTTTTCACTCATCAACACATCACCAAAAAAGAAATAGCTGCTATAATATTGTTCTCCAACTATACAATACTCCTTGAAAATTAAACAATCAGGTAAAAAATCAGGCTTATCACTATATTTCATCTACTTTCCATCCACATTCCCTTTTATTAGGCCATAAAACATATAAATACCATTGAGGAATTTTGTCGATGTGGATTTTTTGATTAGAATGTTTTGTAGGTGAATGCACAGAATAGAGTGGTAGATGGTTATTTATGGGTAATGGAGGTTGTAAGAACGTTTCTTTTTTAATCCAATACATCAATATTTTGAAAACATTATAGTTTTTATGACATCGATAATCACCCAAAAATCCATCATATAATATCATTCTGCCATCATATCGTATCATTGAATTGTCATGAATCAAATCCCCAGAATACAATTCATAATTTTTCCTATAATAATATGATATCCTCATGTTTATAAACCTAATTGGAAACCCATTTTCAAAAAATGAGTATATTTAATTATTTTAATTTTCTAATAATAACTAAGGCAATCCAACTTGCACCCTGATGGTATATGAGGGGAAGTGTGATCATCATATTTTTTGATTGAATTGAATGATGGATATTGAATACAACCCTAGGTTATTAAAAAAACAATTAAGTTTGTTCCAATCCTGCTAGATATGTTTATTTCATATTAAAATTTACAACGAACCCAAGTGAATGAGAAAAATAGGACATTCCTCTAGTTCATTCATGTCACACCTCCTTTACATTAGTGTGTTAGTGAGGAACATTTGGTCATATTTATTTTGAGATGAATCATGAAAAGATATCTAATGGATATATTCCTAAATTATTTTATTAAGATAGGGTTTATTTCATCCTTTTTTAGGAAAGATGAAGAATCTTAATATGTTGTGAGAGGATTTATTAAGGATTATTCATTCATCCCATTATTAGTAGATCTATGAGTGATTATGATTTTAAAGGATCCATTATCATATTTTTTTGGTATCTGAAGATGTGCTTGCATAATAATAAGGAGGTCAATTTTTACAAAAATGATATATGATAGCATAGTTGTACAAAAAATAATAAAGGGTTTTCATTATAGATCATTATAAACAAGTGGTAGGGACTTTATTTTTTATTTTAATTCCCTATTAATTTTTGAGAATAATGAAAATTAATATTTTCCAAAATTATTTCACATATTGATCTTTTTTGGTTGCCAAATATTTTATATCACTTCCAAGAACAAATAATATTGTAAATTTTTTCTTATTGATTATTTATACATTGATATTCATTACTATTGGATTCTAATAAAATTTGAAAAATTAAAAGCATCATTAATTACGAATATGATTATTTTTACTTTCTCCCTTTATTCTTGGAAACCATCCTTGTTAATAATTTGGGTAGTCACTTGAAGAAACCCAAAAGGAACTATTATTGTGTGTTGATTCAAAGGATTAAATAAACGGGATATTAATTTTGATTTTGTTTCTAAAGGTATGCCAAATTTTAGGTAGTGACATCATGATTTTTAAGAAGGATTAATTAATGGTGTATATGCGAGTCAGATTGAGTGGATATCTATAAAATTGTAGAGATGAACTATCCCATGTTATGGCTTGTACAAATTTGGACATTTGTAATGTTTCCGATCAGATTTTGTTGTGGGGAACAAAAAAATCTATTATCCTGACATTTTGGTGATTTCTGGATGTGATGATGAGCATTTCTCTGAAAATTAATGGCCAAAATCTAACAAAATTCCAACCATGGTGGTTGGTTACCCATATTTGGTTCAATAGAAAATTTTCAAGTGTTCTAATTGGTTTTAGGTTGGTGTAGGTGATGATGGTTTTTTTTTATTTTTTGAAAATGATGTTATACATGACACTTATTCTAGGTTAACATGTTTTGGATTCCCCTAGCTACAGTATACATAGTTTCATGATAGAAAAATATCACAGGCCATGTTACCCTACATAGCCATCCATGATATGTGGTGAAGGAAGAAAAATTTGATCCAATTGGTTATGAAACTTCATGTTACATTGGGAAATACATTATTATTGTCATTTATTTATTATCCATATACCTTGGGGACATGACCAAAACAATGTGGAACATGTCTGAGTATAGTGACATTGGTCGGAGTACATGAGAATAATGTAGAATACAACAATATACCTATAGGATGAACCGAATTTCTATGTACCCCTATTAATTTTTTTTTCAAATCATTTCTCAATCCACTTACATTTTAGTATATGCACCGATTTCGAGGTGGGTTTACACACTATGTAACCCCATGTGAGGTTCATGTTATTTTTTATGGGAGGTATACTGTGTGTATATTCATCCTCAAAAATTTATTAAACCTCAATAGAAGCCTATACTGAGTGGTTTTCCATAGATAATTTATTTTTATAATTAGTCTCAATATTCAAGATATGATATATGGTAATTTTAATAAGTTGAATCATTTCGTACTTCTTTCCTAGTGATAGAGATTTCATGTTATCCACATAGTGTTATAATGTTCTGTACCCCCCCCCCCCCCCGTAACAATTTAGTGTGTAGGTCCCCCATATAATTCATACATGTTGATGTGGATATCCCCAATAGTGGGATCATTTCCCATATCCATGGATTGATACCCCCCCATCATATTGTGTCATCATCGAGAAGGTCCTCCAACTGGGTTAGTGGTCCCTTCTATGTGGAGTGTAGTAGTGAGGAGTTGTCTCCTTCACATTTATTGTTGATATAATAAGAGAAACATGCTATGAGATTTTTTTTACTTATTTGTGCAGTTTAGTATCATTATTCAGGACCTCTACATGGATTCTATTACGGTTCTGGGTTGTGATCAAAATCGAACATGGATTATTGGAGTGATAGGATGGCTCATCAATCTTAGCTTGATATGGATATGGATAACCCATGTTTCTTATCATTTGGTAAACATATTATGAATATAAATGACATAATAAGTGTTGTTTTCTCATATTATTATTTTCATTCCATTACGATGCTCAGATTACAACTATATTGAGTAATTATATTTGGTGTTTTCAGTTTCTCCTGCAAGATACTTATATAACAAGACAAGAATTAGTTATCACCACACATATGGTGTCTTATGGTTGTGATAGGCCTTTTTAATGATTCATGTGTGTACCTGAGCATTGCGGATCATATATGAATCTTATAAATTCAAGATGTCCTTCATATGGATCCATGATTTTTTTGGGTTTTTACCTAGTTTTTTTAGTAGGATATTATATTTTCTTGTTTTTTGGGGTTCATTTTTATCAAAAACAATTATGTACAACCTATGTAAATTTTATGTGATATAGTTGATAATAATTAATTAGTAGTACCAGTTTAAAATATTTTCACATTACACTAGTGGATAATTTTCCATGAGTTTGTATATATATACTTTTGGGTAAGATGACTCATTCATTGTATATACTTATTCATTATTGGTTAATGGATAATATCCTTTTAGTGGAGGGCTTGGGTCACAATCTCATATAACATCTAGATAAGAGGACCCATGTTTGATGGGAATGAAAAAATTTCCTTATTTATGGGTAAATTTTTATTAACACTCATGTGGATATAATATGATGTTGTAATAAGATATAATTATTTAATATCATATATGGATTCTTTTTAAAAAAAAAATCATGTTATTATAGTGAATAAATGGAAAAATATATAAAATCATTTTAGTAGAATATATTAAAAATGAAATAATTTTATCCATGAACCAACTAAGGTAAGCCGTAAATTTGGATGTAGAGATTCCTGATGTAATGGAATGAATAGTGTTCCCAATTTCTATGATATGGGTACAAGAACCATCTAATAATATAGAATATGTTTCCCATGACATCGCCTAATTAAATATAATAAATAGGTAAATAAAAAACCAATAATGTTAATAAAAGGGAAAATAATCATGGAACTCTAATATAACAAATTAACAATCATGGTTCAATATCACAGAATAAAATGAAAATGTATAATACATAGGAAAAAAGAAATTAAAATACCAAAAATGTTCTAGAAATATGTATTCTTGTGAATATTTTTAATTTCCACATTCACATCAATCAAACACAAACCAAGAGATCGATTAACATCTAATAAACATGGGAAGCATGCTAACCATTAATATATTTTTATTATAAAAAATTTCAATCTCATAGACATTCAATATGTTATGTTTTCTTATCATTTTTGGTAAAAACTAAAACCATGCATAAAAGAAGATTATATTTGATTTTATAAGGAAGTGTTTTATGGGAATAGAAGATGGTTTCATCCAAAGAACACTGATTTTATAGAACAAAAATTTTTTATTTTATCTACACGATGTGTATTGAGTATAAAATGTGAAATATGTTTCCTAGACACATTGAACTTTGTAATATGGATTTTACTGGTGGGGAAGGAAATCTCGATTTATATGGATTTTAAAGTATATAACTGAAATATAATTTCCAGAATTGTTTGTTAGAATGAGGAATGTGATTTTTTATGATATAATCCAATTTTTCCACTAAGAGGATCCCTATGTGAACCCACATTGAGACATATGTTAGGTTTTTTCAATCCTACTCTATCTGATATCAGCTTCCATCATTATCATTCATGTTTGATCCATAATGTAATGCTCCTTAATCCACATATGTACTCTGATCATTTCTCTTCCAATATTGTTCTTTAATTTGTTCAAGCTAATATGCCATATTTTTAATAGTTTTTAATGATTTTTGGAATTCTCCCACAATATCATTACTCAAATGCCGACAATAGGTGAGTGGTTGTCTATGAACCTATATTTAGATATATAATGCCATTCACTCTTGAACCACATAATTTATTTTATACACACCATTATTGTGCACTGGAACATACAAAAGAAGCTCCTAAAATGATGAATAAATTATTTTAATGGGTTTACATTCCCATTTCTATTCAAGGTAATGGCCAATAATCCCATTAGTTTATATCCCCAACATAATCCACAATATGGGTATATTTTTCCATAAATTCATTACAATAATTAATCATACAAATTAAAATTCATTTGTGATGTTTTTATCCATACAAAAATTACATCAAATTATGAATTGAGTTAAGATGTTTTTTGGCCATAAGTTAGGCCCTTCGCTCAATACATACATTAAATTATATAATTAAATGAATTTGGTAACATTAATAACATATCTAGGTAAAAATTACATGTTATAACCTATTATATGTGTATATATAATTGAATTTTATACTATATTGAGGGACTGTTTCGGTGCGGATGTGCGTCGGGTTACGATGTTCCGCCAGGACGCGTTCGCGCGTGCACCCGTCAACCCGAGGGGATGGGCGCGCGGCTTGTGGTCCCGCAGTCCCGCTTTCCAAGGGCGGGCGGCATCCGTCCCTTATTCAGGGGCGTCTGCTCCTTGATCGAAACCGGGATGATGGGATGTCGGCTCCTCCTTCCTTGGACGTCTCCTCGGAACTCGTCGCCTAATCCGGGTCTCCCTCATAGACTTAAGAATGCTCGTGAATCTCGTTCCCGGCGCCATATCTTCATGGACACCGGTTAATTACGCTGCTTCCGCCCGGACGTTCCAAGGAGTCCGGTCGGGGCAGCAACCTGCGGTGAGAAGGCCGGGTGGCTCTGGGTGCTGGGGGCGTGTCGTAACACTGCGGCTCCGCACCTCTGTCTTCTGTCCCTAATAGGGCTTCTCGAAGGCATGACGGCCTGAGGCATCCCGCACCAGGTGCGAGGAACTGTGTCACCTGAGGTTTTCCTCAGCTTCCCGTGTTTAGCACGGGGTATGCCGCGAGTTTAACGTCCAGCGGGGACGGCATCGGATCGACCAACACGAAAAGTGGATCAGATGACAGGACCCCTTGCGGGGAACCTCCGACGCTGGGGCCAGCACATGGGCGGCTTCCCAAGTAATATGGAGTGGAGTGAAGTGGCATGACCCCACCGGGATGTGGCGGCCCGGGTAAGGATCAGGATGGATGATGGAGTGAAGAGCTTGGACCCCGTAGGGGCTTCCTACGTACCCTGTATAGAAGACAGGGATCAAAGTCAACGTAGTTCGGGTATACAGTTTAACGTCATGCTGGACGTCGGCAAGCCGACTCACGAAGAGGTCTAGGCCGCCGGGCGGAGGATTGAACCGAACCACCTCGCACAGAGGGGGATGGAACGGCCGGGTGGATCACAGTTTCACGTCATGCTGGACGATAAAAGGAGAAATGGAAAAAGGGGCTGTGGGGAGGCACAGTGGATATACACACGGGCAGTCTCCCACAGGGGCGGATTCATAGGTGAATCGATGCAAGCGTGAACCCTGGAGGGGTCCACTGATGGACGAACCGACGTAAATACGACCGGGACGACCAGGTGGTGGGCTTGAACCTCGGGGAGGCTTCCTACGTACCCTGTATAGAAGACAGGGATCAAAGTCCACGTAGTTCATTCTGTCAGGACTTACGCACTTGAGGCAGCCCGGTTGCAGCAAAACTCAGTTGGAAGGGACTTGGACCGAAAGCAGAAGACACTTCGATCCCAGTCATACCCTCTACTGGCTTCGGCAGTGGGGAGGCGCAATGGAGATACACATGTGCGGCCCCCCACAAGAAACTAGGGGTTTGTAATACCCTGCCCCCGTAGGGAAAAGCCACTCCCATTAAATCGTCCCAAAAGGGGGACAATCCCGACATCCCTGCAGAGACGAGCGGGTGGGGGCCACATCCAAACCGGGGGAGACCCTGCGTGCGGAGCACGGGATCGAGTGAAGCGGACGGTTTAACGTCTTGCCGGACGAAGTACAGTTTAACGTCGTGTGTTGAGGACGAGGCGGACGGTTTAACGTCTTGCCGGACGAAGTACAGTTTAACGTCATGTGTTAAGGACGAAACACTTGGCAGTTTAACGTCTTGCAGCGCGGACGATGGGGGCTAGGCAGTTTAACGTCGTGCAGCTTGGAAGGATGTGCAGTTTAACGTCATGCTGGACGAATACGCAGTTTAACGTCATGCTGGACGTATGCGCAGTTTAACGTCATGCGGGACGAATATGCAGTTTAACGTCATGCTGGACGTATGGGCAGTTTAACGTCATGCGGGACGAATATGCAGTTTAACGTCATGCTGGACGTATGCGCAGTTTAACGTCATGCGGGACGAATGCTGAACAGTTTAACGTCTTGTAGCTCGGACGTATGTGCAGTTTAACGTCATGCTGGGCATAGGTTGCCGGACGTTGGTGCGTGTCACTTCGCACGAGCCTGGAGGGCCGCACGGGAAGACAACGCACGGTGCGGGCACCCAGGATGAGGAGCATCGGGCGCCACGCAGGCAGGTGCCCTCAGGGGGTCGAGGGGACGACCCTGGCAGGTTGCGCGCAAAAAGGAAGCTTTGCGCGCAATACCGCGGGTCGGCGCGCAATCAGGGCGGCTGGCGCGCAATTGGGCCAGTGCCTTGCGCGCGGATGCTCGAGATTGCGCACACCGGGCTTTGGATAGCGCGCGGGGGCAACGGCTCATTCTCTAATGAATGGCCACTTGAAAGAAGGGGGGTGCGCGCAATCGGGACGGATTGCGCGCACCCCGGGGGCAATTGCGCGCAAGCGGGTTCTTTTGCGCGCAAAGGCCTTAAGGTGAGTTTTTATTCAAATGAAAGGAGCCAACGGGGATTGCGCGCGAAGGCGGACCCCGAGGCTTCCTTGCGCGAAAGAAAGGAGGTTACCTGAAGTTCGTCATTGCGCGCGGAAGGGGTTGAATTGCGCGCACGAGAGACGTTTCGACTTCCAGCAACCTTTGAAACGTTGGGGGTCGCCTTGTATTTATAGGCAACCCCGGGCGCGGAATCCAAGGCGCGAGCGCGAAATTCTTCTCGCGGGCGCGGAATCGGACACGGCGCGCAAAGGGAGCCGCGCGGGCCTGCGGCGCGCAAAATATGCGCGCCGGCCCGGCGCATTTGCGCGCATCCCGGGGGTTTTGCGCGCGACTCATCGATTTTGCGCGCAGGTCTCGGAAATTCCGCGCAAGGCCTCCGGGCCCTCCGAAACGTTCTTCCGACTCCAAATATCACTTCGCTTTCCGCATCCAGAGCTTCGTTTGGGAACAACGGACTTTTCCGGCGTCTACAAAAGCCCCCCCTCGGAATCTGATCGGCGAGAGGTCGCAACGATCGGGTTCCGAGGGAGACGCCGGAATGCCGAAGTCCTGGGCTGCGCGGGACTTAGGCGCGCAAAAAGGGGCGGTGGGCGCGAAATTCGCCGCTGCGGTCGCGCAAAGCGCTTTCCGCGCTGCGCGGACCCCGGCCGCGCCTATAAATAGGGGCCCTGGGTCCCGCGTTCCGTACACAGGCCTTCCGCGCGATAAGCTTCAACGCTCTCGTGCGCGAAATTGTCTCCTCCGGTCGCGAAATTCGCCCGATCGGCGCGCAAAACCGTCCGGATTTCGCCTGTCTTTGCGCGAAAACCCGGGACTTTGCGCGACAGGCTTCCCAATTGCGCGCCGTCCTCTTGGATTGCGCGCCAACCTTCAAACTTCTCTACCAGCCTCGTCCGATCCCGCACTCTTCATCCCTTAACCCGCACGACTCCCGAAACTTCCGAGATGGCCGCGCACAGAGGAAATGAGGGGGATGCCGCCACTCGCAGGACTGAGATGGCGACGAACGAGGAGGTTTACGGAGCCAAGGAGATTGTTTCCAACAATCAATCCTTGTTCGACTTACTAACGCCGGCCCAGAAGACATATCCACTGTCGGTCAACCTGCCGCTCTGGAACTTTGGCCTCCTGGATGAGGTTCCAGTGCCAGGGTTCGAGGTTGATGCGCCGCGAACCTGGGTGACTCGGGAGGACGAGCTTCTCCGCTATAACATCACCAACAACGGGCATCCTGCCAGGGAGACCAGGCACTTGGACGTCTACGTCCTGAACCCGAGGACGCGAACCATTGACGGGGGTGAGCCTACAGCGGAGAATTCTCCAGCCCTCTACTCGAGCACATACCGTCAGAGCGTCACTGACGACACCAAGGGCTGGCTGAAGGACTGGGACTTGCGGTCTGGGGGCAACTTTACCAGCGAATGGGCCTGGGCGTTCTGGGTACGCCACACTTGCGATCACTTCGCAGAGGAGCTGCGGTACATCGGCCTGTTTGAGGCGGTGTGGACGTCGCAGTTCCACTTCTACCAGCAGTCTGAGCTCGGGCCGGAGCTGTTCACTCGCTGGTCCCCGGATACCAACACCTTCCATCTTCACCATGGGGAGGTCGGCATCGGTCTCTGGGACATCCACTGCATCGGAGGTATCCCGCTGGAGGGTTACCAGTACGATGAGTTCCTGCCACCGAAGAACATCTGGGAGGACAGGTCACGGACTCCCATTCTGACCTGGCATCTGCTTGACCTGGCTACGCAGCGGCTCGGGATCCAGGACTTCCAGAAGGACATAGCCTACAAGGATTGGTTCGGCCAGTTCCTGGAGCATGACCCGGCGGTCAAGATGCCAGGCAGGGGGAAGCGGTGCCCGACCGCAGCTCAGAGGAGCCGAAACGGGTCGTACTGGCGGGTTCTGGAGACGGGTGACTACCGCTCATGGGGGTACCACGTCATCGAGGCCCGGGACCCGAATGTCCGGTACGCGGCGTTCCTGGCCGCCTTTCTGAGCGGGTGGCTCCTGCCAGTGCGGGATGCGAGGATGGGCGTCCGCCCGGCGACGCTGGCGATGGCGGGCGCCATGGCTGCCAATAAGAGGTACAACCTCGGGGTCCCAGTACTGGCAAGGCTGTATGCCATTCTGGGACGCATCTCACGAGGGGGGTCGCCACGAAGGATCTGTGGGCCCTTTCAGTTCTTCCACGGCTGGGTGGTTGCTCACCTTGGTGGGTATACGTTCCCAAATGCCATCAGTCCTCCGGGCAATGGCCTGCGACCCTCCCTGCTGAACATTGCGGGGGTCGCTCCGATGACCCTCAGTGAGGAGGGCGTGAGGGTTCGGATTGGCAATCATGCCAATTTCAACTTCAGCCCGTTCCCCACTCCCGTCGGCCAGATGATCGACAACGGGCAGGGTCCGCTGGAGCATCATGAATACTTCCTGAACATGCGGGGCGGGGTGCTCGTGGCTCGGATCGACGGGAAGGTGATCTGCGAGCCTTACGTGCCAACCCGCTTCGCCAGGCAGTTCGGGTGCCTTCAACGGATGCCGAAGAGGGTATTCACTGCTGTCCGGGAGGAGACGAACCCTTGCGTCCTTCGCCAGATGTGGCTGATGTTCGTCGCCTTCGGCTCTGGCGACGTCATCACTCTCCCTCCTACCGGAGTTGACGCAGGCTTGGCAACCGAGTACGCCGAACACTGGGCCATCGCGTACCCCGAGGGGCTCTTGCGGAAGCTAGTTCGGCGGCTCGAGGCTACCCGTGCGGAGACCGGGCGTCAAGGAAGGAGGCGAGGCGCCGCCACACGGGGGAGAACGGAGGCGCGCCAAGCAGCAGGGCCGACGCGAGCAGGGACTTCGGCGGCGGGCACATCGCAGGCTGCCGCTACGACCTCGGCGCCCAGAGAGGGGGCACATGCGGCGGTCGAGGAGCGGCCCGGGAAGCAGGTGAGGCGTCTGCTCGAACCCTCCCACGATGCAGTCTTCCCGGCGCTGTGGTCGGCCTGGATGACCCTGCGGCAGTCACTGGGGACCGACGTCATCTGGCGAAAGATACTCAGAGAAGGAATCTATCTGCCAGAGGTCGGGCGCCTCCAAATCACCGACAGGGTGGACTTCAACCGGCAGTACGCATATCTGACGGCCATGGACGAGTACGCGCGCCAACGTGGTCAGCGCGCGGAGCCATCCCTTCTGGTGAAGGTGATGCTCGGTCTCGAGCCCGCTCCGGAACAGATGCCGCCGGGAGAAGATGACAGTAACGACTCCGAGGGAGAGGAGGAAACAGGGGAGGATGAAGGCTCCGAGGGAAGGTCCCGTCAGGGGAGCCCACGGGAGAGCGGCGAGGTGGCCGGCTCTGACAACGTTGATGTCACTGAGCTCCTCGAGGTCCGCTTCTATCCCTACTCAATCTGCTTCATCCACTCTCTTATGCAGCTTCTAACCCGTTTCTCCATCTTTCTCAGGAGCACACGGATGTCGGTCAGGCGTCCTCAGCGGGAGTAGGAGAGGCGCCAGCAGGACAGGGCGGGGGCCAGACACCTATCGTCGAACTGACGAGTGAGGATGGGTCCCCTGCTGCAACTGTTCCTGCGGCGGCCGGGATAGCGGGAGATGACGCTCCGACCTCCCGTAAGTCTCCCTACTTTACTGCTGGTGTTTGCCATTGACGATCCGTGACTAACCATGGCATGCCATGCGCAGTGATCTCAACACTGGAGGCTCATCGGGTTGCCGAACCCGGGCCGTCCGCGAGTGGACCGGTGGCAGACATGCCGCCTGCTCCGGAACAGACTTCTCAAACCGAGCCGGCCCCACCAACTGCCGATCAGGGGGCTACGGACGTCGGTGGTGCTGCCGTCGGAGAGGTGTCGGGGGCTGACGAGGGTGTCGTCGCCGCTGGGGCGAGAGAAGAAGGCCGCCCAGGTGTTGGGGAACCTATCTCCCATGAGGACATCCCAGGGGCGGACCCTGCATCAGACCTGCTGGCTGCCTTCCCTGCTTACCGACCTGCCGACCCCGAGGAGATGGATGACTCGGACGCGGAGGCGGTCGAGGATAGCCGGGTAACGCGATGCAGGGGGTGGAAGTGCATCCAGCGCTTCCTCAAGCGAGACCCATCGGAATGGCTGGGGCGCATGGGATCACTTCAGACCTGGCTGCGCTTCCTGTGTGCCGGGGGAGCTGATGCTCAACGCCTCCATCTGACGGTCCGTGATTTCATGGCCGAGAAGATGCGCGAGAGCCGCCGGCGTGCCGACGTCGCACAAAGTCGGGACATGTCGGAGAGCACGCAGGCGCTCCTCGCGGCAGAGCAGGAAGTCCGGCGCCTCGAAGGGCAGGCGGCAGAGAAGGAGGCCTTCGTCGCAGCATGTACCGAGCTTGTGGAGCAACTATCGGCACAACTGATCGATGCTCAGGTACAGCTGACGGAGGCGGGCCAACAGATGGTCACACTCCAAGTCGAGCGGGAGCGCGCACAGGCCAGGATTGACGAACTGCGTGCTGCGACCGCCGACGAGGAGAGGGCACGCAGAGAGCGAGAAGCAGTTCTGGAGGCCACCAGCCAAAGGGTAGCGGCGTTAGAGAGACTCATTCAGCACGCTAATCCCTAAGGGATTTGTTTTGCCATTCCCAAAACATTTGCTTCCGCTACTTTGATCCATTTGTATGAATCAATATTTTTATCTGCATCTTTTGGTTTAATATGCTCAACCACAATTCGTTGTCTTGCGGGAGTGTTAACCAAGCATCAGGCATCCATAATTGGGCCTGGATTTCTGGAGAAAAGAGGGAGGTCATTCCTAGGAAAGGAGACCTCAGACCTAACCAATGTATCATCCCCCAACTTGTTCCAACACACGAGCGGGACAACGCTAGGGGCGTTGAGATTTTATCCGAACATAGGGAAATGAGAAAGGGTGAATCGCGTGTCCCGAATCCAGACATCCACAACGGTCGGCCTTCCAGGAAATGCCCAAGACGGTAGGCGGACAGTGGATCGACCATAACAACTGCAATAGACGGACCGAAAAAGGCCATCATTCATATTGCAGGAGGCGGACCACATGTCATCATGAATACCGCTTTGGGGTTCCTTCAGACACAAGGGTGGAAAATCCAGATCAATAGGGCATGCGAAGCGTGGGGCGAAGTGACGATTTGTTCGGACAGAATCCAACGCTCTCAAAATTGCGCCACCGTGGGGAAAGCGTATTAGGCGGATGCACTAATCTGGCCGTGAGTCACCTCAATTCTCAGACAGAACCTCTCTGACGAGGAAACTGTCGCTTCCCATCCTTGCGATGGGGCATCCCGAGCTGAATCGGGGAGAATATCACAACTGCACCACTCTACCCGAAGTCAGGCCAGACGGCCGGCGACGAGGAGGGGCGGGACTTAACGATCCCTGAGGCTGGACCCGAGTCGGAATGCCCGGGCGTTCCTACGTACTCCATCAGGCTGGAGATCAAGCCACACGTAGTTCTGAGGGTGCAGTTTAACGTCATGCAGGACGTAGGACCCCATTTGGGGAGATCTTAGTTTAGGGTCGTAGAGCTCGGACCATAGGGGTAGATCTTAGTTTAAGGTCTTAGAGCTCGGACCATAGGAAGAGATCTTAGTTTAAGGTCTTAGAGCTCGGACCATAAGGGCTAGATCTTAGTTTAAGGTCTTAGAGCTCGGACCATAAGGGGAGATCTTAGTTTAAGGTCTTAGAGCTCGGACCATAAGGGGAGATCTTAGTTTAAGGTCTTAGAGCTCGGACCATAAGGAGAGATCTTAGTTTAAGGTCTTAGAGCTCGGACCATAGGGGTAGATCTTAGTTTAAGGTCTTAGATCTCGGACCATAAGGAGGGATCTTAGTTTAAGGTCTTAGAGCTCGGACCATAAGGAGGGATCTTAGTTTAAGGTCTTAGAGCTCGGACCATAAGGAGGGATCTTAGTTTAAGGTCTTAGAGCTCGGACCATAAAGACCTCAAAGTACGCCGCATCTGGTCATACCCCCTGGGTATGCGAAGATGCACCGAGGGATAGTGTCAAGAGTGTCGAGGTTTCGTCTGGTCAGAATTGGAGGTGGAAAATGTGAATCATGCGGCCATTCACTCAAGGACTGGGGGCACCGGAGTAACGATATGGGAGTACTGCCGACCGTGGCGGAAAAGCAGCATCAATATCGCACTAACCGTTGGTGGAATGAGGCAGCAAACGAGCATCGACCGCTCAATCGCAGGATTCATATCGATTTGCTGCCCGAAGCCATTGGGGGTACCGGCCCGAGTCGGTGGGAGAGCACTGAGGCATTGTGTCCGAACCGTTTACAGGGGCTCCACCCAGGGCGTAGATGATGGGTCCGAATGAAAGGGAGCACGAAGCCTGAAAAGTGGAAGGAACCTGACCAAGCTGAACCTGACACTCCTGGCAATAAACCAGAGTACTCTTGACACCAGTGGACCACGGCAAGGGGTCGGGGAACACGCCTTGAGGGTGACCTGAAGGCGGCGGATTCCCCAGAGAAGGGGGAATCTCTAAGAGGTGGGGGGCTGGACCCGAAGTTTCAAACATCCGGGCGTTCCTACGTATCCCATAAGGAT
Organism: Viscum album; assembly: GCA_963277665.1. Taxonomy (NCBI): domain Eukaryota; kingdom Viridiplantae; phylum Streptophyta; class Magnoliopsida; order Santalales; family Viscaceae; genus Viscum; species Viscum album. Next base: position 628,563,843 of record OY728138.1, on the reverse strand, counting down.
GGGAATCAAGCCACACGTAGTTCTTGAAGCGCGGCGCAACACAATCGGGCACCAGCGCGGGGAAGAGTGCGGGTCTGACCCTCGCACACAAAAGGAGCGGCATTTGATATTTCTTGTTTGTCCTTAAAGATGAATGGTTTTTCTTTGTGCGGCGACATGCCCGTGATTGAGAAATCTCTGGCGTCGCCGCAATAATCAAGCCACGGAAGGCATTGATGAATGGCGTGGTTATTAACCAGCGCCCAACATGAGTGTCCCCTGAGGGGAGCATCACGATGCAGTGCCGTTTTCTCGTCGGGCGGCCAAGACGATCACAGTTTACGGTCGTGTGGTAGGACCAGACAACACAGTTTAAGGTCGTGTGGTTCGGACCATGGAGGAATCCGCTTACCGCGGTACGGCGGACACGGCGGAGGGGGGAACATACCCAGCCCTGCGGTCACGCACGATTCCAGGAGAAGAGTCTTGGGATGGGGGTCTGCGTATGTCCATCACCTGAGGGGCAGAGATGCTAGCCTCCAGACATACTGGGCTCAGAACGCGATTGTTCGAGCGACTCCTTCCTCCTTATGGGGACGAGGGTCCAGCTACGCACGGCCCTTAGGGAGAACATCCGCATATATCCTTGGTGCTCAGATCATGGGAGCCTCGAACGACACCATTACCATGGTCGGTCTGCCGAACGTGTAGAGGTGTACGGAAGGTCAGTATGAAGAGTGTCAAGATTCCACTACAACGCATAAAGGCGGAGTGTGATGAGGACTGCGCAACCAATGTTCAGAGCCTGAAGGAGCTGACATGGCGATCAAGGATGTTGCTGACGCATTCGCAACACAACATCCGATCGCGTCAGCCTAAGACGGGGCAAGCAAACGAGCATCAACCGCTCAATCGCAGGATTTATATCGATTTGCGGCCCAAGACCCGCCGGTAAATCGACCCGGAGCGATGGGAGAGCACTGAGGCATCGTACCCAAACCGCTAACGAGGATCCCTTTGAGTGAAGGCTCGAACAAGAGGAAGCGCGAGGCCTGACAAGCAACACAGGACTTGTCGGGATTGAATCTGACACTTCGAGTCATAGACCGAAGTACCCAAAACATGTTAACAGATCTCCGGAAAGGGTCGGAGGACTCACCCTGAGAGCAACCGAAGGGGGGCAGATCCCCGTGATCAACCAAGAGACGGGGCTGGACCTGAAACACAAGCGTCCAGGCGGTCCTACGTATCCCATAAGGATGGGAATCAAGCCATACGTAGTTCTTGAGAGGCAGTTTAACGTCATGCAGGACGAAGCACAGTTTAGCGTCATGCAGGACGATGAGGGGTGTGAGGTAGTTCCACACACAGGGGAGGCGTACGGCGCGGCCAGTAGACCGACGTGAATGAGGACATAATCCCCCGCTCACGCGATACGCCTCGCACAAAAAAGGAGGGGAACTGGGGCCAGAGGCCCAACGCGGGATAGAGATTCCCGGGAAATGGGGCTGGGCCTGAATCATGAATGTCCAGGCGGTCCTACGTATCCCACAAGGATGGGAATCAAGCCATACGTAGTTCTTGAAGTGCAGTTTAACGTCATGCAGGACGATGAGGGAAAAAGAAGGGGGGAGCAGAAGGCATCCCCAAACGTGGGGGGGCGTACAGCGTGACGAGAAAACCGTCGTGAATGAGGGCATAGCCCCGCACTCACACCATACGCCGCACACCCGAGGGCAACTGGGCCAAGGGCCCAAGATGGGATGGAAATTCCCGAAGGATGGGGCTGGGCCTGAAACATGAATGTTCAGACGGTCCTACGTATCCCATAAGGATGGGAATCAAGCCGCACGTAGTTCTTGAGGGGCAGTTTTACGTCATGCAGGACGAATGCTGAACAGTTTAACGTCTTGTAGCTCGGACGTAGTGCAATTTAGCGTCATGCAGGACGAAGCACTTGGCAGTTTAACGTCTTGCAGTGCGGACGAATGCTGAACAGTTTAACGTCTTGTAGCCTGGACGAATGCAGTTTAACGTCGTGCAGGACGTGGTGCAGTTTAACGTCATGCAGGACGAAGTGCAGTTTAGCGTCATGCGGGACGATGAGAGGGAAAGGGGGAGCAGAAGGCATCCCCAAACATGGGGGGCGTACAGCGTAGCGAGCAAACCGACGTGAATAAGGGCATGGCCCCATGCTCACACCATACGCTGCACGCCCGGGGGCAACTGGGACAAGGGCCCGAGATGGGATGGGAATTCCCGAAGGATGGGGCTGGGCCTGAAACATGAATGTTCAGGCGGTCCTACGTATCCCATAAGGATGGGAATCAAGCCGCACGTAGTTCTTGAGGGGCAGTTTTACGTCATGCAGGACGAATGCTGAACAGTTTAACGTCTTGTAGCTCGGACGTAGTGCAGTTTAGCGTCATGCAGGACGAAGCACAGTTTAACGTCATGCAGGACGATGAGGACACTCAGGCAAAGTACTGCTTGAGGAACCTAGCGTTGGTGGGAGGAGTGACACGCTCACCATCCATAGTCGCTAGGGAGTACGCGCCATTGGGATAGACCTTGTGGACAACAAAAGGTCCCTCCCACTTGGGCTCCAACTTGGGCGGCTTCCTGCCGGGGATCATCGGCGCTCTTAGGGCTAGCACTAGATCACCCTGCAGGAAGGAGCGGAGGCGAACCTTCTTATTGAAAGCTCGAGCCATTCTGCTTTGATGCCTCTCCAAGTTGTGCAAAGCGCGAAGTCTATTCTCATCCAGTGCTTCCAACTCGACTAGACGGGCTTCAGCAACTCTGTCCGGCGCTTGCTGGTCGTAGACCGCAGTGCGCAAGGATGGCAACTGGATCTCGATGGGCAGGACGGCCTCAGCTCCATACACCAGGGAATAAGGGGTCATCTGGGTGGAATTGCGAGTCGTCGTCCGATAAGCCCAGAGGGCGTTGGGGAGCTTGTCCGGCCAACTCTTCTTGTTCTGACCAACCATCTTTTGCAGAATGTTGGAGAGGGTTTTGTTAAACGCCTCGATCTGTCCATTCGCCTGCGCATGATAGCGAGATGTATGGTTCGAGCGAATGTTATACTTGGCGTACAACTTCTTCAACTCGGCTGCTCGGAAATTGGTTCCGTTATCCGTGAGGATAGCGTGAGGCACTCCAAATCGATAGATGATGTTGGAGGTCACGAAGTCAGCGATCGAACAGGATTTGACCTCTCTGAGCGGAATCGCTTCTGCCCATTTGGAGAAGAAGTCCGTGGCGGTCAGAATGAACCGGCACTGGCGAGCTGTCGCCGGCGGGTAAGGTCCCACAACGTCCATCCCCCAGACTGCAAAGGGCCAGGAATACCTTGTGGTATGGAGAGGCTCCGGCGGCCGATGCACAAAGTTCGCGTGAACCTGGCACGCATGGCACCTCCTGGCGTACTCGATGCAGTCGTGGATCATAGAGGGCCAGAAGTATCCCAACCTCCGAATCTGGTGGGACAGCTTCGGCCCAGTCTGGTGGGCGCCGCATGAACCAGCATGAACTTCTTGCATGACTCGTGGGATCTCAACTCCCTGAAGGCAACGGAGGAGAACACCATCAAATCCGCGTTTGTAGAGGATCTGCTCCAGGCCGGGACTGCTCTGGAGGACGAACTGCGATGCGCGGCGTCGAACTCGCTCGCGCTCGGCCCGATCCGATGGAAGAATGCCATGTTGGAGGTACTCAACCAAAGGCGTCCTCCAATCACGGGCTGATTCGACTGCTATATCTGGGGTACTCGGGGCTCCAGGCATAGGGGCAACCGCGGTGAGGTTACTTACCAACGGGCCGCGATCTTCTTCCGGGATAACAGGAGCGATGAGCCTGCGGCGCGTCACGCGGACGATCAGGTTGTCCTGTTCAGGCTCCGCAAGTGACGCAGCAAGGCTGGCCAAAGCATCTGCTCGACCGTTCTGCGACCGGGGAATATGGACAACTTCTGGCCGAGAAGGGAACCGGGCCATCAGCAGGAGGGTGCACTCCAGCAATGGCACAAGTTCCGGCTTCCTGACAACATAGTCGCCATTGATCTGCTTAACAACCAGCTCGGAGTCCCCTTTCACGCACAGACGGGGCACGTCGATCTCGAGAGCCAACTCGAGGCCGGTGATGAGGGCATGGTATTCCGCCTCATTGTTGGTACAGCCCTCTGACAACAGGAAGGAATATGGCAGCACGGCTCGCTCCGGGGTAATGAAGACGATTCCCAGGCCCACTCTGTTGAGCTTAGGATTATCGAGTCTTCTACCGGTGGGGCTCCGGGAGGCACCGTCAAAGTGCATCTGCCAGCATGGATCGGCATGATCGACCGAGAGAATGGTCTCATCGGGAAAGCCTAGATCCAGCGGCTGATCCGCGGAGGTTGGATGAGCTGCCAGAAAGTCTGCCAATGCCTGCCCTTTGATGGCCTTCTGAGACACGTACCTGATGTCGAACTGCTGGAGAATCACAGCCCACCGCGCTAGACGGCCAGTCAACATAGGCCGGCTCAGGATATATTTCAACGGGTCTACCCGAGAAACCAACTCTACCTCATGGTGCTGCAAGTAGTGTCGTAATTTCTGTACGGCAAATACGAGCGCCAGGCAGCTCTTCTCGATGGGGGAATACCTAACTTCCGCGTCGAGGAGCATGCGACTGAGGTAATAGAGGCTATTCTCTGTTCCCTCGTTGTTCTTCTGGGCTAGAAGGGCACCAAGGGACCGTTCCAGGGCGGTCACGTAGAGGACCAGCGGCTTTCCGGATACGGGCGGCATCAGGACCGGAGGTTGAAGCAGGTACTGCTTGATTTCCTCGAAAGCGGTCTGACACTCTTTATCCCATACATAGGTGACACCCTTCTTCATGAGCCGAGAAAAGGGCTTACACTTGCCGGCCAGATTCGCGATGAATCGGCGTATATAGGCTAAGTGGCCTTGGAACCCTTGCAGTTCCCGGACGGTACCTGGGGGAGGCATTTGGCTAATCGCCCTGATCTTCTCTGGGTCGATCTCAATACCCCGGTATCTTACCACAAATCCAAGGAACTTTCCGGAGGTGACCCCAAAGGAACACTTCAACGGGTTCATCTTCAGGCAGCGAGACCGGAGGAAGCCGAACACTTTCTCAAGGTCTTTGAGATGGTCCTGACGCTGGCGTGATTTGACCACCAAGTCGTCGACGTAGCATTCCACCAGTGTGCCGAGGATTGGCTTGAATATGCGGTGCATCGCCCGTTGGTAGGTGGCTCCTGCATTCTTCAGGCCAAAGGGCATGACCCGGTAACAAAAGGTACCTTGGGGGGCCCTAAAGGCAGTGAACTCCTCATCCTCAGGGGCCATCCGAATTTGGTTGTATCCGGAGTATCCATCCATGAAGGAGAGGGCTTGGAACCCTGCTGTGGCGTCAATCAACAGCTCTGTCACTGGAAGGGGAAAATCGTCCTTCGGACAGTGGCGGTTGAGATCGCGGAAGTCGATACAGACTCTGATCTGCCCGTTCTTCTTCCTGACCGGCACAATGTTGGCCAGCCATTTGGGGTACTGGACTTCCCTCACGAAGTTGGCTTTGATAATCTTGTCAACTTCGGCCTCGACCATGGCACCGTGGGATGGGTGCATCTTCCTGGGAGGCTGCTTAAACCCGCGATGGTTCGCCGGGAGACCAAGGCGGTGGACGGCTACCTGAGGATCTAGCCCCGACATCTCGTCATAACCCCAAGCGAACACATCACGATGCTGCCTGAGAAAGTCCATGTACTGCTGCCGCTCCTCAGGGGGCATGGCGGCACTAACCAATGTGGGTCTTGGATCGGCCTCGGTTCCAAGGTTCACCTGTGCTAACTCATCGACCGTGGCGGGGACGCCCTCCTCAAAGGCTGGGGGTGCATCTTCCACGTCCTCTCCACTTGGGGAGGGATCATCCACGGGAGAGACTGCGTGGGAAACGGCATTGGGGCTGCCAGATCCTGCTGAGCCACTGGTGCTGGCGCGGGCGGTCGCGGTCATCTCATCAGGAGACTCGCGGACCGTCAAGACCATGGCAACGTCCAACCGGTGAATCGGGAGGACGTAGGCGTCATCCAGACTTGCCCAGGGATCACTTGCAACAGCGACAGGCTCAACCCCACCTGCCAGGATCTGCTTATCCTTGCTCTTGTAATAGTCCGCGTCCAGATAGCGGGCTTCACACGAGGCAAAAGGAGAGGCATCTCCCTGAAGCACGCCTACTCGACCATTAAGGGAGTATTTGAGGCATTGGTGGTATGATGAGGGAACCGCCGCATGAAGGTGAAGCCATGGCCTGCCCATCAATGCGTTATACGCAGTGTCCTGAGAGACTACCATAAATTCGGTGTTGGAAACCAAGTCACCGAACTGGGTCTTCAAACGTATCTTGCCGACCGGGGTTTGCTCGGTGCGGTCGTACCCCTGGATCTTGAGGTCGGAGGGAATCAAGTCATCCTCAGACAACCCCAATTTCCGGAGCGTCCGAGTTGGAATCAGGTTAATCCCGGACCCCGTGTCGACAAGACAGCGCCGGACTTCCAGGCCATTGAACTGGCCAGTGACATACAGCGGACGGATGTGTCCCTGTATAGGAGGGTCTTCATCCTTACCAGAGAACGAGATAACTGCCTGACATTCGGCGTCCTCGATCGTTTCGGCGTGAAAGGCCTCTGCAGCCGCAACCTCTGTCTCAAACTGGAGGGGGCTCTTCAGGGCTTCAGCGAGTGCCTCGCGCATCTCAGATGACATGCGCAGAGCCTCAAGGATGGAGAGCCTTGCTGGGATGTCGGCCAAGTGCTTCAGGACATCATACTTTTTGGCCAAGCGCGAGCCCCTGGTTGCAGGAGGTTGCTCTGCGGTTGGTGGTATGACGGGCCTTGCCGATTGGATCGGCGGCCGACTGGTACTTGGCGCATCTCGCTGTTCACCGGTCGCAGTCCGGGAAATGGTCACCGTACTGGAGTCAGGAGGCCGGGATGGACTCGTGGCAGGGCGGAGCTGATCGCGACGCGGCTGAGGCGGTTCTGCCTGGTCCCACACCACAAACAGTGGCGGAGGCGAATCCGTCATCCCCGGATGGGGGGCCTGCGCGCGTTGAGCTCGGTTTTGAGCCTGCTGCCTAGTCTCAGTGGCGTGCACGGCCTGGCTGGAGGTACCAACGGCTGTGCCCCGGCGACTCCTGCTGCTGCGGTTCTTCCGACGGTGGCGACGACCGGGGACACTAGGGAGGTCCACCTGGTGTTCTTCAACGTCGGGAACCGAGAAGGGATTTACCAGCTCGACGGTATTAACCGAAGCGTACCCAAAACCGTCATCGGACGAATCATCCATCACCGGGCGGATCCGAGGAGGGACCCCCATCTCCGGGGGCATGAAATCGCCGAGAGTGCGGGATAGTGGCGGAACTGGCGGGGCGCGCTCTTCCTTCTTGCGCCGCCGCCGTTTGCTCTTCTTGGAAGAGGCAGGCTGGGACGACGACGCCGAAGCAGCACCCGCAGATTCTGGGGGCTCAGGCTGATTCAAGCGCGCACGGATGATTCCATGGGCGCGAATGATCGTCTTGCGGGCCATCCAGTTATTATACTTCTGGGACCCGCGGTCGGAGACCAGCTGCCATTCGTCCTCGTTGCCACTATCGTCATCTGATCCCACGAATACGCCCGCCACTTGTGCTGGAGCTGGGCCCAACCTGATTACATTGTTGTTAATCTGGTCTTGGAGCCAGTCCTTGAACACATAGCACCGCTGGATGGTGTGCCCCAGGGCTCGATGGTAGGGGCAGTAGCGGGGGTTATCCGTAAGATGTGCCTCCTCTGGCTTCCAGCACTCAGGCAGTCGCACAATCCTCTGCTCCAGGGCGCTCCGGAAATAGCCGGGGACCTAATCCTCGTGGAATGAGTAAGTCAGGTGTCGCGGGCCCCTGGGAGCGTGGTCTTGACGAGGGGCCAGAGGGGCCTGCCGAGGAGGTGGACCCTGATTATCTCGCCTGGGTTGTGGCGGTACATTACGCGGAGGGGCCGGCCGGTTCTGAGGCTGCCGCTGCTGGGCCGGGAACTGAGCCCGTGGAGGCGGATTCCTGTGAGGCTGTGGAGCTGGTCTCACCGGCAGCAGCTCCAACGGCCTGGGAGCCTCTATCTGGGCCACAGCAGCGGGCTCAGCCCTGCTGACTCTCCTTGCAGGAATCATAGGAGGCAGCGGGTGTGCCTGGCTGGCCTGTTGCAGGGCTTCCTCAAGACGTTGAGCTTTGTCTGAGAAGTCCCTGAACCCTCCGGGGTAATTCTGAGTGATCAGGGAAGGGACCAGCTCGGTCTTGACGTTCCCGACGCACATTGTCAGCAACTGCTCCTGAGTCAATGGCATGTCAAGGGAATACGTGAGACCCTTCCATCGGGCGACGAAGTCCGCGACTCGCTCATCAGGCCTCTGCTTGCACTTGAAGAGGTCTGCGATACTTGTCTTCCGGGTCGTGGAACTGAACTGGTAGAGGAATTTTCTACGAAGGTCCTCCCAGCTAGTTATCGACCCGACGGGAAGCTGGCTGTACCAGACAAATGCTGGCCCTTCCAGTGTCTGGACAAAGCAGCGAAGCTTAGCGGCCTCCTGCTGCGCCGGAGTCCCCAACATAGGCCCGCACCTCGAGTTGAAATGGGCCAAATGCTGTGGCGGATCTCCGGTCCCGTTGAAGGGGGAAAAAGTGGGATTCCCGAATCCCGGAGGCGCCGGCATGTCATCCACCCATGCTGGGTAGGGCTTGCCGTCCGGTGGGATCGCCACCTGCCGAGTCTCCAAGGCTTCCAAGCGGGCAATGAGCGCCGCCATCGGATCGTCCGGACATGGGTTCCAGTCCTGGCGAGGATCTCTAACCACGAGCGCATTGCACGGCCCTTCAATCGGGTCGTCGACCGGATCGTCGAAATCGGCAGCTCGTGGGACGGCGGGCGGAGCGGCCCTTGGGGCAGCGGGAGGAATCCGAGCGGGATCTCTCAAGTAGTCACGCCGCTCGGGAGGGTGTGGCGAAACATACCGCGCCCTCTTGCCATAGGCAATGGCCTCTCTCCTGTCGGCGAACACGGCGTAATCACGGTTGCCCGGGAGAGTCTCATCGAGGGGCGGTTGTTCCGGTCCCTGCTGTCCTGGCCTGGGATCACCGTAGTCAGGCCGCCGTTCTGCAGCGCGCTCGGCGAGGAGCTGGTCAACCAGCTTCTTCTGTTCGGCGAGCTGCTGACGTAGCGTAGCCTTCTCGGGATCCTCCTCTGCCCTCTGCATGGAGGCAGATGGGTCGGCGGGCTTTATAGCCTCGCTGTGCTCTTTTCCTTTGCTGACGTTTCGGCTCAACGTCAGTGCTTCAGTGGGTGCGGGGAGCCCCAGGAGGTTCCTCTGATGACGAGTAACTCTCACCGATGGATCTGACGACGGCTTGTCTTCGGGGGGGAAGCCCCCGTCGAGAAGTTCCAAGTCGTTCCCCTCTCCCGACAGGTCAGCCATGTTGACCGTTCCTGTCCCTGGGGATATACCCTCAGGGCCACCCAGCGAATCGGGCTGTCGGCGGATCACACTGAAGCGTAGGGCAGCGTACTGCCCCCATCCACGGATATACACGTGGGGAGTGGCTTCCTCGATAACTTTGCGGAGTACTTGAAAACACTCAACGCATCGTTGTTGGAGGGCCTCGTGGCGCTCAAATGACCCGGGGTGCCGAACCGCGGGGAGCATGGCCAGGTCAATTTGACGGCACTGCTCACCAATATCCCCCAGGTGCGCTTGACTCCCGGGGTATGGCATTTGTAAGCGGTGAAGACAGGAGCGAGTCTCCCGGAGAGTTCGGCGGAAGCATTCGAACTCATCCGGGGTGAGTGATTCGGGTGCATCAAAGCTCGGTCCTGCGACTGGCCAAAACTTCTCAGGGAAGTGGCCCTCTGCAAGGACGGTCCAGAAGCTCCACGATTCAAACTCGGGACCCAGATCTCCTTGGTCCTCTTCCATGGCTGGGAATGGACGGGAAACTGGTAGTGGTGCCGAGGCGGGCCGCCGGGCCGACGGGCTGGCCGGCGGTGAATACGGCGAGCAGGCCGATTGGCCTCCATATCCCGGGCCGCCCTCTGGGGGTGGCGGTGCCCTGGCCACCACATCACGATAGGACGGGCCGGCGAGCGAACATCCTGCCGTAGCATCGGTGCTCGCCGAGGGCGCACCAGATCGTGGTTCGACCGTCGGTCCCCAGAAAAAATCTCCGGCTTCTCTGATCGAGACGGAAGGCACTTCCGGAGGGGCCGGTACCAACCGCAAGCTTGATCCTTGGGGGTCTACCAGGCCCTCGTTACTCCGGATATACCTCCGGAGAGAAGCGGGGATCACATCGATCTCGCTCTCGGGGAGCACGAGGCTAACGTGCCGCATTCCTACCCCTGCCCTTGACTGGCGGGATTGGGGAAGGGGCTCTGTCGCCGAATCGTACTCCGCCTCTGAGTCAGAGAAGCAAACCGGTCGGATCTCCGTCCGGAATTCCGTAATATTCTTCCCTCGTCGTCGACGCCTTGCCTTCCTGCCCCTGGGTGGTTCTTCGGGGCAGGGCTGATCTCTGTCTTGGCGTCCTCCGGCCGCACTGGTGCTGGGGCCAAGAGGACTGGAAACCAAGGTGCGAGGGGCACCGGGACAGATATCAAAGGGGACGCGGGGAGAAATGATCCCGGGCAGGCCTCCGGGCCGGGATCGGAAGGTGGGATGACCCATGCTTCCTGGATCGGCCACACAGAGATCCTGCCGGTGAATAGCGCTACCGCGAGGTGGTCCGCGGTGGCTACTGCTAGTGCCAACAACGGGGAGAGTCAACCTAACCTGCCTTTGGGGCGGTCGGGGCCTCGATCCAGGTCGGGCATAGGAGTTCCCCCGCTCAGGATGCGCAGAGGCCTGGCGACTGGAGCCAGCAGTGGCTTGGGCCAATGCGGCCGCTGTTGCTAGAGCCCCAAGGCGGGCATCCTCTTCCGCTCGTGCCCGACGTTGGCGTCGGGACAGGCGAGTCGGAATGAGCGGCGCGGGCAGGTGGGGAGCCTGTTCCTCGACTTGAGGGGCCTGGCGGCGGTGTCGCCGTGGCCTGGCGGGAGCCCTTATCGTGGATCCCTGGAGCGGACCTCGGACAGGGTAGTCCCGGGCATCTCCCACTTCATCCGCATAGGGAAGGGAACTGTCAGAGCGCTCCGGGGATAAGCTCCCGAAGCGATTGGACGTTGAGGTAGGCAGCGGTGCCTCCCTGCGCGGCCCTCGGGGGCGGCGGTGGTGGCGAGGCGCAACCTCCTCAAGGTCTAGGCGAGCCATTTCCCTAGTGGGGATGACTCCCTCTTCCTCGTATCTCCGCACCAGGGTGTTGATCACCCTTCTCTGGATGACCTCCGAGGGGGAGAGAGGGCGTGGTCGTCCCGCAATTGCGGCTGCTGGGACGACGGTGGAACGGGCGGGGCCGCGCGGAGTAGCCGCATCGGTGTTTCCCCTGTCCCTGCGCCAGTGGGCGGGTGGCGATCGGGCACTGGATCGGGCGGCCTGATTTCTGAAAGCAGGGAGAAGAACCCATTAACACTGACAGGAAAAAGGAATCGACAACCAACCATAAGCGCCACGACGCCTTCCGTGGGGGGAACCCGGGCCCTCGACGTTGCGAGACGGAGTGCCCGATTTCACTTCCCCAGCCCCTGGCGGGTAAGACTGAATGCTTGGCCGGGCAACATGCCAGTCTTCCAACACCTCTGAAAGCCATCGGTCTTCGTATCGAGGAGAAGAGATTCACGTCGGGTTCACCATTTTTCTGTTTCGGTGCGGATGTGCGTCGGGTTACGCTGTTCCGCCAGGACGCGTTCGCGCGTGCACCAGTCAACCCGAGGGGATGGGCGCGCGGCTTGTGGTCCCGCAGTCCCGCTTTCCAAGGGCGGGCGGCATCTGTCCCTTATTCAGGGGCGTCTGCTCCTTGATCGAAACCGGGATGATGGGATGTCGGCTCCTCCTTCCTTGGACGTCTCCTCGGAACTCGTCGCCTAATCCGGGTCTCCCTCATAGACTTAAGAATGCTCGTGAATCTCGTTCCCGGCGCCATATCTTCATGGACACCGGTTAATTACGCTGCTTCCGCCCGGACGTTCCAAGGAGTCCAGTCGGGGCAGCAACCTGCGGTGAGAAGGCCGGGTGGCTCTGGGTGCTGGGGGCGTGTCGTAACACTGCGGCTCCGCACCTCTGTCTTCCGTCCCTAATAGGGCTTCTCGAAGGCATGACGGCCTGAGGCATCCCGCACCAGGTGCGAGGAACTGTGTCACCTGAGGTTTTCCTCAGCTTCCCGTGTTTAGCACGGGGTATGACGCGAGTTTAACGTCCAGCGGGGACGGCATCGGATCGATCAACACGAAAAGTGGATCAGATGACAGGACCCCTTGCGGGGAACCTCCGACGCTGGGGCCAGCACATGGGCGGCTTCCCAAGTAATATGGAGTGGAGTGAAGTGGCATGACCCCACCGGGATGTGGCGGCCCGGGTAAGGATCAGGATGGATGATGGAGTGAAGAGCTTGGACCCCGTAGGGGCTTCCTACGTACCCTGTATAGAAGACAGGGATCAAAGTCAACGTAGTTCGGGTATACAGTTTAACGTCATGCTGGACGTCGGCAAGCCGACTCACGAAGAGGTCTAGGCCGCCGGGCGGAGGATTGAACCGAACCACCTCGCACAGAGGGGGATGGAACGGCCGGGTGGATCACAGTTTCACGTCATGCTGGACGATAAAAGGAGAAATGGAAAAAGGGGCTGTGGGGAGGCACAGTGGATATACACACGGGCAGTCTCCCACAGGGGCGGATTCATAGGTGAATCGACGCAAGCGTGAACCCTGGAGGGGTCCACTGATGGACGAACCGACGTAAATACGACCGGGACGACCAGGTGGTGGGCTTGAACCTCGGGGAGGCTTCCTACGTACCCTGTATAGAAGACAGGGATCAAAGTCCACGTAGTTCATTCTGTCAGGACTTACGCACTTGAGGCAGCCCGGTTGCAGCAAAACTCAGTTGGAAGGGACTTGGACCGAAAGCAGAAGACACTTCGATCCCAGTCATACCCTCTACTGGCTTCGGTAGTGGGGAGGCGCAATGGAGATACACATGTGCGGCCCCCCACAAGAAACTAGGGGTTTGTAATACCCTGCCCCCGTAGGGAAAAGCCACTCCCATTAAATCGTCCCAAAAGGGGGACAATCCCGACATCCCTGCAGAGACGAGCGGGTGGGGGCCACATCCAAACCGGGGGAGACCCTGCGTGCGGAGCACGGGATCGAGTGAAGCGGACGGTTTAACGTCTTGCCGGACGAAGTACAGTTTAACGTCGTGTGTTGAGGACGAGGCGGACGGTTTAACGTCTTGCCGGACGAAGTACAGTTTAACGTCATGTGTTAAGGACGAAACACTTGGCAGTTTAACGTCTTGCAGCGCGGACGATGGGGGCTAGGCAGTTTAACGTCGTGCAGCTTGGACGGATGTGCAGTTTAACGTCATGCTGGACGAATACGCAGTTTAACGTCATGCTGGACGTATGCGCAGTTTAACGTCATGCGGGACGAATATGCAGTTTAACGTCATGCTGGACGTATGGGCAGTTTAACGTCATGCGGGACGAATATGCAGTTTAACGTCATGCTGGACGTATGCGCAGTTTAACGTCATGCGGGACGAATGCTGAACAGTTTAACGTCTTGTAGCTCGGACGTATGTGCAGTTTAACGTCATGCTGGGCATAGGTTGCCGGACGTTGGTGCGTGTCACTTCGCACGAGCCTGGAGGGCCGCACGGGAAGACAACGCACGGTGCGGGCACCCAGGATGAGGAGCATCGGGCGCCACGCAGGCAGGTGCCCTCAGGGGGTCGAGGGGACGACCCTGGCAGGTTGCGCGCAAAAAGGAAGCTTTGCGCGCAATACCGCGGGTCGGCGCGCAATCAGGGCGGCTGGCGCGCAATTGGGCCAGTGCCTTGCGCGCGGATGCTCGAGATTGCGCACACCGGGCTTCGGATAGCGCGCGGGGGCAACGGCTCATTCTCTAATGAATGGCCACTTGAAAGAAGGGGGGTGCGCGCAATCGGGACGGATTGCGCGCACCCCGGGGGCAATTGCGCGCAAGCGGGTTCTTTTGCGCGCAAAGGCCTTAAGGTGAGTTTTTATTCAAATGAAAGGAGCCAACGGGGATTGCGCGCGAAGGCGGACCCCGAGGCTTCCTTGCGCGAAAGAAAGAAGGTTACCTGAAGTTCGTCATTGCGCGCGGAAGGGGTTGAATTGCGCGCACGAGAGACGTTTCGACTTCCAGCAACCTTTGAAACGTTGGGGGTCGCCTTGTATTTATAGGCAACCCCGGGCGCGGAATCCAAGGCGCGAGCGCGAAATTCTTCTCGCGGGCGCGGAATCGGACACGGCACGCAAAGGGAGCCGCGCGGGCCTGCGGCGCGCAAAATATGCGCGCCGGCCCGGCGCATTTGCGCGCATCCCGGGGGTTTTGCGCGCGACTCATCGATTTTGCGCGCAGGTCTCGGAAATTCCGCGCAAGGCCTCCGGGCCCTCCGAAACGTTCTTCCGACTCCAAATATCACTTCGCTTTCCGCATCCGGAGCTTCGTTTGGGAACAACGGACTTTTCCGGCGTCTACAGGGACATACAAGGGTCTCAAAAAAAGGATGCCTTGGATTTGATCATTTCGACTTTTTGTTAAAATTTTCTTAACGAATTTTCACTATACCATGACTGCTAATAAATAATAATGGGATAAGTTCCCCATGTGTCATAATTTTCTTTTGAAATAACGACACTAGTTACCTTATGGGGACCATGCGGATGAGATTAGTGCAAAGATGTTTTGAAAATGCATGACTGGGACTACGACCACTAGGAGAGATATATGGGATGGACTCAGTGGTTCTTGGTATTTTCACAACTTACTATGAGTGATACATGTTATTTAATTCATGGGTCACCTATGAAAAACTCCCACATAACTTCATATATAAACATAGAGAACATGGAGTAATACTTGGGATCCATTGTAGATCACCATATTTGGGATCAGAGTACATCTTCTTATATTGTAAGATGAATTTAAATTAAATAAGATTAATATATGACGTAAAATTTAAGGATACATCCGCAAATCCAATTCAAATTCTTTTTCATAGTCCATATCTTAATTATTATTTTATTTTGACCCCTTTATTCAATATATCATACATCAATATGTTCACCATATTTCAGACACATCTGAGGCAGACCGAAGGAAGTAGAATCTGCTGGATATCCTAAGAGGAATCAAGTCTTATTGTTTAATTATTTTTACCATGAATTTATATAATTGGTCCTCTAATAATTTTATATGGATGAACATGATTTATCATGAACCTGTTGGTGGAGGGACATATATTATATTTAACTAACTACATGGGCCACCATTCTACTGAAGAAGTCATCATGATTTAATGTATGGATAAAGGGAAGCATCTTGATTCTGTTTTTTGATAATATGGTGTAATGGAGTCGAGGGAAATCAAAATTATTATGATTTTTAATGTAGATGATTTTGGTATTTTCATTATTTTTTATATCATGTGGAATATTATTGAGTCCCATGTATTCAAATGCACTAATTTTTTATATTTACAAAATAATCATCATCATTTTTATCCATTTATTATTCATCATCTGCATGTTAATTACTATTGGTTGTTTGATATTAATTATATTATTCTACTACATTATTCTATTTGTATATGTTATTATTTTTTTATATTTGTTTCTCCTATTATCTATAAGCTAATTGTATTGACACAGAAACACACTAGGCCCTCACAACCATTTGAACGCCTCTGCTGAATGGGGATGTTACCAATAGGTCATATGGTTAAATGTCTAATTGCACCACATAGTGGAATTCAAGGAGGGGCACTAAAATTTAGTATTAGATCACATTTTTTCCTATTTACTTATTTTTTATTAATAAATAAAGGACCATGATTTGGTTAAATTTTTTATTGAACATGTGTCTTGCACTAGGTAACAAATTTATTGGGGATTCACAAATTACTTGTGATGGGTAAATAATGTAATTCATTGTGATTGTCAATGTTTTACGAATATAAATATTTGGTGAAACAATTTTTTTAATATATTATTATATTTGAGATTATTATTAATAAATTTATTTACCATGCCCTGATGATATCATGGAACATGAAATTCATGAATCATAATTCACACCATAGGACATACTTGTCATTCATTATTCCATAAAAAATATATATTTATTCATTTTCTGCAAATAATGAATGTTCATGTTGGGGTTAGCTATTTTATATCCCATTGTCGTGATAGATTTTCTGGATGGATTGAAATAATTGGATTAATTAATGTTCCTACATTGATCTAAATAGTGGTTTAACACATATATTTATGTTGACATATCAATTAACCAATTTTTAACATTAGTTTTTTTGATTGATAAATTCCATGAATATTTAAATATCATGTAACTAAATAAAATGGGAATTTAATTCATTCAATTTAATCATTGTACAATATATATTAACTATTGATATCACATATAAAAATTAAGACGATTTTACGTGACATTCCAAATGATATTTATAAATTGAATGGAACTCTATAAATATGGAATTGGTGATTCAATTATACAGAATGATATATCAACTCCAAAATATATAATAATGAGCCTTAAAGAATAATTTTAAACTAAAATGGTTAATTCTAAAAGGTATAAATTTTTTTATGTAATGTGTGTATTATTCTATAGCAAGATTGATAATCCACATACAAAAATATCACCTCTATTATAAGAGACATTGAAGATGACTCAAACCTACTATTAATTATTAGGATATGTCTAATATGATCCTTATTAAACTCTTTTTATCACTAATACCTAGTTCAATGAGTACGTAGAAAGGTGAGACTTGATTTTGTGAAGGCGGTGGGTTTACCATTTCATTTTATCTCCTATCCTATCTACAGTAATATAATATATGAAGATTTTTTTGGGAAAATATCACATTATACCATAGTAATTTCTCCACATTGTAAGGAATGCATGTTTAGAATACCATCATATAAAGGCTGTTGTCTCTAATCCACACATGAAACCTCCCTTAGTGGTACCCTAGGAACCGCATTTTGATCTACTTTTGGGAGTCCATGTTTGGTTTCATGAAAAATTATTCTATTTCATGTAGTTATTATAGGGTACATCCTGACATTCCACTTCCATGGAAGTGCATAAATTAGAATTCAAATAGTAACATTCTCCCACCTTCTTGGGGAATTGATCACCTCAGGATACTAAGTCATGGATAGATTCCATGTTGTTTATCATTGAGAAAATTTAGATCCCTATTGAGAGGATGGTCATGATATCCAAGTACATGATATGTGAATCCACCATTATTTGGTGGGACGACATTAATAAGGTGACATGACATCAGGGATCGGTCTCTGTGGGCTTACAAACAGTCTCTTTAGACTTCTTCATTCCTCTAATTATTATTATAGAATGATATTTAGAGGTTATTTACATTTTTTGAGGTAAAATGTATTTGATTAAGTAGTTAAAATTAATCACTAAATTACATTTATGAGTGTTGGCTTTGTCTGATGATGATTTTCCATGTAGATATGGTTTTAGGATGGTCTTGTGTACACCATTCAATTAATAGAGAATGTATTTTGGTTTACCCCACATTCATAGATAGTAAACCGGGCCCACATCAACTAGTGGATCCTATGGGAATCTGGAAAATTGATATAGGGGAGTTCAACATAAGAACCCAGATGTTCAATCTAGTAACATGATACCTCATTTACATAATTAAAGTTTGCATTGACTGACATATAATGTGAACTGACATGTGTATGGTGTGTCTCCAATGTGGCATGGTTGTCCATAATCACCCTAGTGTAAGAGGAACCCAGTAATGTGAAAATCTTGTTGAAGTATGGGTCACATTAAGTGGTTATATTAATATTTTACTATGTATCCTTATGACAGAAAATTTGTACCAATACAATTGTTTGGTACTGGATAGGTGACTCCAGAAAAGGCATCGATATGGTCTTTTATTGGATGATTATGTTAAGGCTACGGTTGTGGCCATGATATTCTTGCTTCATAGGATCATCTCTAGATGAGTGGAACAAATCTTGGTAGTTAGGTGGTATCTCAAGGATGTGGTTCAAGCCATATCTATGTATTAAAACCTAGGCATGAGGTGTATATTTGAGGACCTTCTAGTATACTAGGTACTATTATAGTTTCCTAAATACTAGTTTCTAACCTATATGATAGAATTTCATTAGATTCATTCATATTTGGTTATATTATAGAAATATTTATCCAAAAAATAGATAACAATGGTTTCATTATGACTCCAAACATACAGATATTGTGTCAAGCATTGGTTATAGTCTAGTTTAGGGAGTGAAACTTGAGATAGGTGGGAATGATTTCTTAATGAATATCATCATCTTCGAGATGACCTGCTTCGACATCATTTATAGTAAGAAAAGGATAGTACCTTATTGATCCTATTACGATTTCTATAATTGAATGGTGAATTTTACATCTATAGAGGGAATCATGTATATAAATAAGGTATAATGGGATATCAAAGATAATTGGGGTAGACCCAAGCATACTAGGCTAGGAATGGTGAATTCCTAGATGGAGTCTCTTTATGAGTGATCATGGAGTGTGTCCTGTGAAATTTCCTTTTATTGTGTATCATATAAGGGATGTATTACTAAAAATTTCATATTGATTTCCACCCAATAGAAATGTGGATTTAAATATTAAACTTGTTCCATGAGAGTCACTATATTTCATTCTATCATAAAGGATATAACATATAGTGATCTAAAAATAAAAGATTCCATTGTAAGATATTCTAGGAAAATGTTTTTTCCAAACCAACACCTTTCCATGGGGTTCAATTATTATTTTTGATAAAAAAGATGATAGAATCCTAAGGATTTGCATGGAAGATAGAAGGTTGAATGAGCATACGATTGAGAATAAGTATCCACTACCTTGTATTAAAGACCTATTCGACCATCTCTAATGATTTATAGTTATCTATATGATCGATTAGTGGTAGTTATATTATTTGGTGAATTAGAGACCATCATAAACACAATCCACAATGATCTGATGAAGGTATGGATTTTACCAGTATTTGGTTTTTTCCATTGGATATAAAAACAAGATAATGGTATTTATTTTATAGGTGAGTTGGGTTTTCCACTATATTTAGATTCATTTATGGTGGTTTTCATAGATTATGGACTTGTGTATTATCACGTAATACGTGATAATTGTAACCATCATGATATCTTGTTGAATATGCCGAGATATATTTAATTATACGATATGTTCAAAAAAATTACTTTTGGATAAAAAAAAGTTTGACATCTTTGTTAATTTAATTTCAGAGGAAGGTGTAACTGTTGACCCAAAAAAATGTTAGCATCGACATTTACTAGAAAAATACCAAGAATTTATTTTACATATATAGTTTCATTGGGGAATTATTGTAACTATTAATTATCAGTTTTTTACTTCTCATTTCATACAGTGCCACTTACATGATTGATGAATGATGGGGTGATGTTTATATGGACAAAATGTTGTTGTATAATATTTCAAGAGTTGAAGGGGAGAATTAATTGACCATTAATCATGAATATTCAATAACTAGGAATGATATATATAATTTTCTATAATGCATTAGAAATATGAAAGTATGTATTTATAATACTGAGGTGACTATGATGTAGCATAAGGGTTCCACTAGACAAGGCCTCATAAAGAAAATTTCTTAATGCACAACAAAGAGTTAGCAGTCATTGTTTGTGCTATACACAGTTTGAGACATTAACAATTGGGGGACTATTTCAATAATTTTAAATAATATAAAAGTAAAAAATACATATCCAAAAAAATGATAGTTTAATCTTTGGTAGCACATGTGGGTATAGTATTAGAATTTATTCAATTTTGAGCATGCTTAAATCATATATAAGGGAATTTCAGTCGACTAATATTTTAGCTAAAAGACTCGGAAAAAGATATAATTGGAGAAAATTAGTGATTTGTATTGGATGAGTTTTTTAACATGTATATGGATGTTGAAGAATAGCATTAGGAACCTAATTTACCAACTCTAGTGGAAACATACACTCTTTTGTAGAGGGGACGGTTGAGACAACCATCAGATCCAGAGGGTCTCATCCATAGGGAGGGTGTCTCTATGGAGATCGCACTTCATGGTTGGGTTATTCAAGGTAATGAGACAAAACACTTCAATGAATATTTATGGATGCCCTCATATTTATGAAAAGTGTTTATACATGAATATCATTGCTCAATTTTGCAAGTTCACCATGTGAATTAGAAAATGTACCAAGATATAATTCATTAGTTTTTGTTTCTAGGTATCAAGTTGTATATTTCATGATTTATTTTGAGTTATTTCAACTGCCAATAGTTAAAGGCAAATAAAAAGTGACTTTATAGTCATTTATATCCTTTATACATTATCAGAAGAAATGGAATTAATTCACTATGGTTTTCTTCAAGGGGTTTTTTATGATCTTCCAAGGAAGTGATATAGTGCGGGTGATCATTGATATGATGAATATGGTCTGAAAAGTATAACTATCACGGAGTCCTTCACAGTTAATGATATTGGGAGGCTATAATTTTTATAGATTGGAAACATTCATGTGGTTACCCATTCAATCATATCGTAAAAGCATTTTTGTATTAAATAATAGTTATTGAAAGGGTTGTAAATTCAAATGGGTTCACAGGTTCTCTTCAATACATCATATTTCCCTCAGATAGATAGGTTGTCAGATCAGACTATACAGGTGTGAGAGTACTTTTTCTAGACATGTTTCCAGGATTTTTATGTCTCATGGGAAATCAATATACCTATACTTGGATTTTACAATGACAACAACTTTATAGAAATGATTTTTATGGATCATTATATAGACCATTAATTTAATTCATTATATTAACCTTTTATATTGTTAGATGTATCTTATGAAGCACTACTAGGTCGTATTCATGTTTAGGTGACTTCAGAGAATGTACAACTAGTTAATAGATGTACGGATGAAGTTGTATCCTAATAAAAGTCTAATACTGATAACCATATTCAACCTCTTGAGTTCAAAGTGGGACATCCGGTCTTTTTGTGAATCCCTCCAAAATTTTTCATATAAGTATTTAGATATATGAAATGATATCAACATGCTATATTATACGATTCTATATAGTAGAGAGAGTCCAGCTAATATCATATCGCTTGTAGTCATCCAAGAAAAACAATTCCATTCTTGATATCTTATATGCATCGCAACTTCTATAGTATCATGATGCATAGTCTCACTCTATTGAAACTAAGAATATTGATTTAGTGGAAGATGAATCCTTTGAGGAGAATTAGATATGAATCATTAATTATAACATAAAATATTTCTAAGATAGGCCAGTTCCTCTAGTGTATCTTCTATGGATTAATTCCCTTTTATAGGAAGAGACCAATGAAAGAGAACTCGTTAAAAATTAAGAAGGGCCATGATGTTTCTATAATGATGTTTTCATCATATAAAAGAAACTCAATGATGATTTTTTTAAGTAGGGTTGGTTGTAATATCCCTAAATTTTAGTGATGTGTGTTTTCTTTTTTTGAATCTTTTAAACCTAAAAACTCTCCTAAGGGTGGGTTAGTTTTTTAAGGAAATGATACAAGGGAATTAGGGATGGATTAATGTGAAGTACATAGCATGTACTAAATACACACTATGTATTTTGACAACATCATATATATTAATAGAGCAACAGGAAATTGGTTTTTCATACACACTACACATCATGAGTATGGTTTTCTCAATGGGTAATTAAATGTAGATTTAAATAAAATGTTCTTCATTTAGACACTATGTATATTAATTGATTATTGAATGTTCCACGTGATCATTTATTTAAAATATTCCATTTTGCTTCTCCATAATGTGTCACGAGACACCCCCTAGATGCTGAAGCTATATTTTTTCACTCCCCCAATACAAGCCATTGTTCAACTGAAATCATTCATGTTGGATCAACACATTTATGATCACTAATCCCCTTAAATTAGTTAGGACTTTCCCATCCCATATATTGATTTTTTTTGTGAGATGATATGCACAATTTTTATTGGTTTTGTCTACTGTTCCAATTTCTTCCATTCTATCTCAAATCAATACACAACAATGGACGAGATAAAATATAATCATTTATGGTATCTATTCTAGATTTTTTATTATAGTTTTATTGTTTTTATATAATTTTTCATTGTAACCCATTACAGACCATTCTGAAGATGTCTCTAAAATACTCATTAGAAAAAATTTAATGGATTTCCTTTACATTTTTGATACTTTCTAAAAGTGAAACACTCGTTTGGTTGATCTACTAGATAGAAGAAACCCCTATGGGTACACCATTTAATAAATTTTGAAATTCCATTAACAAAAACTAATTAAATCATATTGTGGTGTGTTTTTATTTATTATAAATACCCCAAAAATGAAATAAATTAATAAGATATTTTGATGTGAGTTAGATACTTTTCTTATTCCAAAACATGTAAAATTTAATTAAATGCATTAGTTGAAATGAATAAATTATCATTATTAAAATAAATTGTTAATTCATTTGACTTATTGATAGCTGGTTTGCATTTATACAACACCAAGGGAGATTAATTTGTGCCTATTTTGGATTCCTTGGAAAATATCATCATGAAATTTAGAAATTATTTTTTTAATTAATTATAAAAACCCCATGGTAGATTCCAGCTAGTATTGGTATGGGATTACCATGTTTTTTGTGTTACATTCAAATGAGAGATATCAGTTCCATAGGGGAGACACCATGGATGGGATCATAAGTGAGATAGTTGTACCATTCTAGGATTGATACTTTAACCCTTCTGTGATATACCTAGGATGGACTTGGATGTTCCTATTTTTCCACAATATGGTTGGAGTGATACATGTTGTCTCATTTAGGGTTCTACATAAATAGACTCCTTTGGTGTTGGATATATCTCTACATATCCCTTAGATAAATATTTGAGATCACTTCTGGATCACAATAGACATGATTAGGGTGAATCTAACCAAATCATAAGATGAATTTAAATTAATAATATTGATCTCATAAAGGGAATTTCATAGAAGCATATTCCAAGAAAAATAAATTTTTTTGGAATGGTCCATGTATTGAAACATTATATATTACGACAATGGTCTAACTTGTGTCTTACATTTATAGGTTCAACCATGTATAGAGACATATATTTTAATCCTAATCATATATAATCAACTATATATCCCAATGGGAACATAGTATTAAATTTATTTCTTTTTTAATATGCGTATATTATTAGTGAAACACCGTAAAATTTGTTTTACTGAACTAGATTCACCTGGACATAATTTGTGTGACCTATTGAGTATATATCATAACATTTTCTTTCCAGACGTTGTCCTAATCATACATCACGATTTAATTATAGATAAATGGATGAATAATGTCTCTATTGATTTATTTTTATTTCTAGTTTGTCATATAGAATCATAGGAGGTGGAAAATGGAAGTTATTTGAGTCATAAAATCTTTTGGAATCTTATGAAATTTTTTTATCATCTGAAATATTATTATTATTCTCATATTTTAATGTACTCATTTTTTATAGTAGTATATTAATTAGCATATAATTTATCAATTTTATTCTACATTTTAATGTTTATTAATCTTTGATGTTTACTATTGAATATATTCTTTTACATCTTTATTTTGTTTCAACTTATTTAATATATTATAATATTGAAACATCTAGTCTATTTTATAATGTCATATTCTCCCTATAGGAACACTCAAGACCATCACTTCACGTTAGTCACTTATGGAATATGGGGAGGTGTGATTGATGTCATGAAAGAAGACCATCATGGGGAACCACTTAGTGGCTCACAGTGTGGGAAACTATAAAATAGACTATTGGTAGTAACATATTAACCCTAAACAACAATATTAAAATAAATATTAGAATAAGGTAGATTGAAAATATCGATAAAAAAAAGTTTTCATTTTTTATTGGTTTTAAAAAGTATAAATATGATTTCATGGAAATGGTCAATTTCTTTTTGTATTGGGATCATTCTAAATAAAACCCAATTTATAAATCTTTAAAAAATCATCAATATGTGGTATTTAAATAAAATATATGGAATATTTAAAATGAAACAAAAATAATTGTTATGAAAATAATTAATATTTATAGTATCTAAAATATATCTTCATCATGGAAGCATCGTGGTTCTCAAGGGGAATCATATAGAATAATTCTAACAAGTTGATCAAGGAATTTATGTTCACACACCAGAAGAATAAACAAAGACAACATAACCATCTTAAATAATCAGATATAAACTTCCTATCCAAAATGAATGGAAAATACCAAAGGCTATATAAATATCCCAACTTGGGATACTATCCAGATAAAAATTCTTATCTACTATGCATGCGTACTTATAATTCCAACTAATCCAAACATTTTTTTTGATGAAATATAAATATATGTGAGATTTTTATTTCATTATCATACAGTATAATTATTTAAATAAAACATATAAATAATCTCATTCACTATACAAAATAACCACATCAAAACATATCCTTTATCAATGAAGAATATAAGACATTAAATCCCTAAATAATAATAGTTATTATAATAATTCAAACACCATTTTTTTCATCTCCAATAATTGGGAATGTACTTAGGTTTTAACTTAAAATATATTATTTTATGTTTCTAATCAATACATGGGATCATTTATTTTTGATAAATTAATCTAAATTCCATTTAAAAACCTACTAATAATTTTTCCTTTGAATATATAAATAAATAGTTTCTTTTAATTCATTTCTCAAAATATGCCAAACCCACCATATTATAGAAAATAAAACATTACACATAATTTTTGAAATTGAAATTTTATATAATATAAAAAATTAACTAGGATTGTTATCCCTAAGAATGTAAATTTCCAAAACAATGACTTCTACCATTAGAAATTTCTTAATGAACAATTAATTTAACAAATAATTCTATTTTCATTTTTTGAAACAATAAAAGAATGAATTATTTGAAAAGAAATATATATATATAAATTTTACAAAAATTAATGATTCAAAATATCTGGAGGAAATAATAATTAATCATACATAAAATTTAAAAGATATATTAATGGGAAAACTACAAAAGTATTATCAGGTGGGGTACTGTAGAATTACTATTCACAGAATGTGTATTGGGCCAAAAATTTGGGCCTACAGGCCCTGTAATGGGCTAAATAACCATTGGGCCATCGGGCTATATAATAAGTCTCCCTATACCAAGTTAAAGAGGTATTTGATTTACTTTAACAATAAATGAGTCTTTGGCCCCAACCTTTAAATAAATAGAATAAGTCTTATCACATTCAACAACCATAATGTTAATCCACCTAGGAACTACACATGTAGCATTATGAAACCAATAGTGATCCGAGAATATCCTAAGACATTAAAATATAACAATTTAGATATAAATTTATATTATAATTTTTCAATAAGTTAAATATGTTTTCAGAGAATCTTATGGGTGAGATTAGATAAGAGGGGTTACTTTTTAAGAAATTAATTTCAATACAAGAGGTTCTTCATAAGACAATCTATATGGGAAAAGGGAAACTAAGGAATACTTTTTGGAGTATTAAGTGTGAAATGGTAGGGATATAGACCCCAATGGGGTTAAAATTTGATCATGGGTAATGTGGTAATATTGAAAAAGTCAACCTACATCATGTATCTTAATGACATGCAACACTATTTACATTTTGAATTGATAGTCAACCTAAAAAACCATGATATGAAATTCCATTTTATATTATTGGAATTGTCTTAACATAAAAAATATTATTCGAAAGAATCCCAGAAAGAGCTATGTAATATGTTTTGATGAGATAAACCTATCTATTATAGTTTTAAATTTTTTACATTGCAGTTTTCATCACTAAACCCTTCTATGGGACAACCAAAACAAAAGATAACCAAAATAAAAAAGAGATTAAGGTAAAAAGATACAAAAAATTAACATGGAAAAATTAGGGTAAAATATGTTACAATTATCCCAATAATATATCATTATTGCCCTAGAAATACTCATGGTTAAAGGATGGTTTGGATATTTACGAAACAAATATATTAAGACTATAATGCCAATAAAAGGATAGTTTTTTAACATAAAACCCCTAAAATACTATGAAACTAAAAACACTCATCATGAATGAAATACCAATGAAATTAAATAATTATAATTTCATTAGGATCCATATGAAAACTTTTCAACTATCTAATTGATGTGAAATATAAGAGCTAAAGGGTTTATAAAAGCTCAAATAAATACAACAAATCTATTTATACAACATACTACATGGAAAACACCAATAAAAATTAAATCTTGATGAAGAAAGAAATATAAATCTAGAATGAAATATTAAAGAGGATTTATAAATTCATCAAATGTAATCACGATTCAAAAATAACTATACAACACAGACCTAGGTTAAGTGATATTAAATTAACATCATTCCTCCAGAACACGTTATCATAATAATTCAAACTAAACATCCCAATATAACCAACTCATTCTCCCAATATCCTTAACATCATTCCAAAAATTTATATATATTAATATTCAAAATAAATATCAAATAAAAAATCCTCCAACACAAAATATTTGACAAAATATTAAATTCATAGGATTTAAAATTTCTATTATTACCACCATGACTAAATGTGAATTCTAAATTACGTATATAAAAATATAATCACTTACATTTCATCACATTGGATCCAATATCATAATTAATGAAATCATTGATACCTAAATTTAATAAAAACCACATATTTATTATTATATGAAGATAAAATTCATGAATGAAACTATCACATGTTAGAGAATTGATTTTAGATCATGTTTAAACCTAGTGAAAAAACAATTCCATTTAATAATGATTGTAATGTTTTAAATGAATAAAACATCACTCAAGAAACCGGTATCTTGAAAATTGATGTCTCTATGATACATTTGGAAAAAATAGATACACAGTCAATCTCATAGTAGTCGAGGTTCAGTATGAACTAGAAAGTGACCACCAAAACATGGGGGAGAATTTTATGATAATTCCGTAGAGATGACTCGGAAAAGGAAATCCTTAATTTACTACTAAAAAATAAGGAATATCCAAATTCATATAAACCACAATATTATTCATGGTCTATAATAGAGTACTCACTAATCCATGTGAAATCAAATGAGAAAATTTTTTACATGGAAATCACAACAACTATATTGTCCATTCTATATTTGAAATTTATTCACATTAATATTTTTACTAGCGAACCCCTCATAAAATATGGGATCAAAATATAATAATGATCACTTTAAAATATAGATTCCAATATGAACATGATAGAAACCATAAATGGAACTAGAGAGTTCATAACACTAAAATTGGAACCCAAAAACAACTATATCACTATATTATGCATCAAATTAAAACCCTATGGAAAAAAATATTAAAAAAAAGATCAAATACACTTGACAATGATGTCATGTTTAACAAGCTAAATCAAATGACTGATTGAATGGATCAATTAATCCCAACATCTCAATTTAGATACTCCACTATAAAACCTTTTCAGATATCTTAAATGATTTTAATCACAATAGGTTTTAATATTTTTCTGACTTTAAGGAATAATATTCCATATTTTCCAAAAATAATAAATAACCATGTACAGACACTAAAGAGAATTCCATCAATAGAAATTTGTATTCCATTTAATAAATCAAAATTGAAATACTAATACAAAACACTATCTTAATCTTATGTTTATGTTTCATATACTATATCAAAAAAAAAAGAATAACTTCAATCACCTCTGATGTTGATGCCAAGAACATATTCACATTGATAGTTTCCTTCACCACTACTCCACAAGAGTCAATAAAAAGGATATAATATTCTAGTTACATTCCATTTCAATGACCATCCACAAAACAATAAGCCATTAAATTGTAAAATTAATCTAGAGAAACTGGGCGAAACGCTGTCTTAGTATAAATATTTTCATACCCAATCACTATTTTATGTCTATAATGTATTACACGGAATTCCCTTGTAAGGGGTACCATTTATATATTAGAAAATAATTCGTGGATGATTCATCCGATTAATAATTCTCAAGAATTTCTTTTAGTTGATTATATTGAATAAAATTCTTCAATAACTACAGTTTCATACCCTATAGAGTGGAGGTTTAATAAGTAACCATAATATATTAATCAATCTATAACTAGAATATAATATCTTTAACATTTATATGTTATTCTGATACTTCCTATAAATCTAGATTTAAAAAATGAATGGAATTTGGGTTCCAAAAAACATGGATATGATCACCATTTAAGGGATGGAATATAATCACTAAAATCTCTAATACTGGATGAGATAGAACATCCATAAATCGAACACCATGAAATACTAAAGATTCTATTATATAGAAAAGGTAATAATATGAAATCATGAATCATGTACACTATTAAAATAAAATCAGAAACTAATTCTTTGTGAAATATAACATACATCAATATGAAATCTCAAAAAATTATTTAAATAATGAAAAAATAAATTCTTTTATATAATTTTTTTTATATAAATCACTTCAAAACAATATTAATTGAATATGAAAACTATGAAATACATTAGTATAATTTTATAAAATAATAATCAAAATTTTTGTATTGTAACAGCCATAAAATCAATTTCAACATATAAATATTAACATATTATTGTTAAATTCCATTAACATGACAAAAAAATGAGAATAATTAACATTATAAAATTTATAAATTGTATTTTTTTTTTGAAAAATTAATAATTACTTTTAAATTAAAAATATTTTAGACTAATTAAACACAACTATATCCACTTTGATTCAAATAAATTTTTTAGATATTTTTTAATCCAAAAATAATCGTGAATTTATTTATAATTTCTATAGGAACTAAATTCCATTCTCAAAAAAATTCAAACATTACTATTAAGTAATTTAATTTTTATTTATTTATAAACAAAATAAACCCTAATGAAACACCATAAATATCTAATTTTTAAAAACAATTAATATGGAAACATATTAAAAAATAGTGGATAATAATATAATAATAATGTAAATTCCTCGATATGTAAGCATTAACCATTTTAAATAGATAAACATATTCCAACTATATAAATCCTAATTGATGTGATTAATGTGCCACACAATAGAAATAATTTTCTAAAGTCCTTCATTGTCACTACATTCCAATATTATTCTCCCTATATCAATTTATAGTTATTAAAACTAAAACATTAAACACTAAAATTATAAAACAACCAAAAACCATGCCAATCACTTAGAATAATTGTCCTAATAACCACGTTAAGAAATAAATAATATTTAAAAATGGTTATCAGGATGTTACTCAAGATTTATACCCTAATCTCTATATATCAACATAAATATATATTGAGAATCTTCATGTAATAAGACATCCATACATATCAAAATTTCCTTAAGAAATCTACAATAACAAAAATACAAGCACTTGAACTAGAAGATATAATACTTGTATAATTATTCTAATTCCATGGGATGGTCGCATGGTACTGGGCATATTACAGATTATGATGGGGTAGATTTCATACTATAAAAAGGAAGATATAAATAATTAAGGAAAAATAATAATAATACACGAGAAAATTAACCACGAAAAATATTATAATATATAATAATGAATTAATCAAGATTTTAAAATACATGGTTGTTGGATGATATAATGATTTTTTTAAATGAAATTCATTGAATCTACTAGAAAAAATATCCATGTGCATGTATAGAAACAACACTTTTACCTATATCAAA
Source organism: Viscum album (assembly GCA_963277665.1). Taxonomy (NCBI): domain Eukaryota; kingdom Viridiplantae; phylum Streptophyta; class Magnoliopsida; order Santalales; family Viscaceae; genus Viscum; species Viscum album. The sequence continues at coordinate 628,533,699 of OY728138.1, read as the reverse complement.
CATGAATATGGGATCTATAAAAGTATATTATATATTTATGGACATATCATCATCAACCAAATTTTTTTTATCAATTATATATATACAATAATTTTATTCCACGCCTAATTTTCAGTTCCCTCTATCGTTATACTATTGGAATACTTGGTTATGAATTATTCTAAATGACCTTTATATTTTCCTTCCACACTCTTCAAGAATATACTATATTAATCAGTTTTATGATTTGTGTTTTCAAAAAAGTAATTATCAAATATAGAACTCTTGATTACCCAAAAAAGATGAGATTACAAGGAAGAAATTTATTTATGGGGTATATAATGTAACACCTCATGATTTTAAGAGGATACTATGTTTAATAGCTTATATAATACACAACATTAATCATAAAATATACCTGAAATATTTTATATTTAAATTTATTAGTTAATAAATTTCTATAAATTTTTAATTTATGTACAATATTAAAAACATTATGAAATATATATATAATAGTGATAATAAAAAAATATTTATTTATAAATTTTTAGGAAATAATAATTCAAATATTTTTTAGTCATTTTATTATTTATATATATATTTTCCTAAAAATTAATTTTATTTTCATTCATGTGAGTAGATTGCATAACTACTTTATTTAAATTATATAAAATTATTATTAGAAAATGAATTAATTATGTAAAATAATCATATAACAATTATCTATATGTGATGTTTACGTATTTGTTTTGAAATGATTTATTTTTTTTGGAATTATGATAATTTTATTCTTTGAAATTTTTTCTTATAAAACTGTAATTTCTATTCAATTAAATGAAAAACGATGATTTAATTTTTTTTTCATAAATCATCATATTTCTCATTTATTTAGATGTAATATAAGTAATTAAAAATAATAATCAATTTTTTTATGATTTTACTTTTTGGGTATCAAATTATTTATCGAAAATAATTTTTTCATTGTGTTCTAGACATTTATAATAATATTAGTATAAATTTAATAAATTTAAATTTCATTACATTTTATTCACTTTTTAGAAATAAGATATTTATTTATGGATTATATTTTAATTAAATAAATTATTCATTCTATGTCATGTGAAATGAATAATGTTGATATTAACATTAATGATATTTTATGAAAATTATTTTTAAATTTGGTTAAAAATTTAAAACGAGAAAGTGGATAAGGAAATAGTATTTCATCATATTTTCATCCATAGGCCAGTAATTATCAAATTTAAACCATCTATGTAATTTTTTAACCCATTAAGAGTTAAAAATATTTTAATAGAGTTAAGGATAGAATTTGAAAGCAAATGGGTTAAACGAAATGGTTTGGTTCAAAACACCACATAAACTGATAAAAAACAATTATTTTATGTTATTTAAATTACATACTATCATATCTTAAAATAATTTAACATTTTGATGAAATTTTCCTTGTAATTATAATATTTAATTTTATTTTATTAGGAAATTTGAGGTGTGACCCTACCCTCAATAATAAATAGGACCCCACAATTTAAAATTTTCACACAACATTGAGAATTATATGATGAAAACAACATACCAAAATAAAAAATTTACATCCATGTAAACATTCTACTTTTTTTTAACCAAGTGACCAAACATATTTTCCTTAAAAAGATATCTAATTTGGTTGTTTTAAAAACGAGTTAATTTACATAACTGATAACTTTCATTTTAACTTTGATTTTAACTATTTTAAATCGTTCTTACTTGTAAAAAATTCATAAAATTGGTATAATAAATTATTATAAATTTTAATATGATTTTATAAAGACAATTCTTATCCCTCATTTATCATGAATTGGATATCAATGTATCATCCGTTTTTACGTATGATATACTGACTCTATATAGTTTTATAATTCTTATTTTATCACAATGATTCAATGTTAGACATTATTATTTATATATAATTTTCAAATAAAATAAATGACATTTTTTTTATTATATAATTATTATATCATATATATATTATAGATATCAAATCCAATGAAAATAGATAATGTCGCTCATGTGTATATGTGATCTTCCACCACCAGGAAATGGTGTTATTCAACAGATCATTGAGGTTTTTTCAAATAATCATTTCATATATTTTCCATATAAAATAATGATTTTATTTTAATAGTTTTATTTTATCAAATTTATATTTATTCCACTAAATGTAATACTGTTACAAAACCATTATATTTGTTTTTATTAATAACTTTTTTAGAAATTATTTTAATTTAAATATTGTAATGCATCAACCCAAATAACTATATTCTATAAGGAATTTTCTAGGGCCTCATTCTTCAATCCACTTACCTAAATATATTATATCTAATAGTGAGGATTAAAATTATATCAGGGGATGAATATAACCATAGTATTAGTTATGAAATAAAAGTTCAATATAATTTTAATGACCCAAACATTTATTAATGAAAATTAATCTTGATCTAATTAAATGTCTTATTATATAAAATGGTTATATAAGACATATTCAGTTCTTTTATTTGTGTTTTTGGATTTTAAAATACCATTATATATTGTATCCATTTTTAATATAGTCATTGAACATTGAAAACATAGATATTATTAATATAAGTCTTTTACAAATCCAATTTTCTCAGAAAAATAATGTGATGGCCGTTTCCAATAAAATTAATCCACACAAATCCAATTTTTTGGATCTTGGAAAGGAGGTAGAGTCACTGTGTATTTCCCTTGACCAATCCCAATTTTATCTTTAACATGTTAAGCTTGAACAAAACTCCCTATGAGAGAAGTGTATGTTAATAGAGGTTACCACCCAAGAGATGTTATCCAAGCTACCCCAAGAGTTTGTCACCATCGCACAACATCATTTTGTCTTATACTTGTGTTATTAGGGGTTATATAACAAGACCCTAGAACAATAATTATGTTAATTATTTTTGTATAGAATAAAATATTTACATTCATTTTTTTATTGTTATTTTGTAAATTGTTTATAAAAAACATAGTGTTTTTAGTTAATATTAAATTAAGAAATAAAATGTGATGAATTAATTGATTTATGAATTAAATTAAATATTAATAAAATATTTTACTATAATAACTATTTATTATATATAAATTATTGTATAATTTTTCAGAATAAAATTGTAATTTTTATTAAGGATTGAAGGCCCTTTTTTTAAAACCATGATTGTTTATAATTTAGGTTTTTATTTTAAATGAAAAATTTACATATTTATAATTTTTTTTTCTAAAATGAATTTTATTTATGGATTTAGGATGTCAAAATTATATAACAATGAATATCTCATATTTTGTGAGATATTAGATTTTGTGGGTAAAAAATAATCTTCTTTTAAATATATAATGCGTTTTATGACATAATAATGAACACATAATGATGTAATAAAATAATAAAAATGTATATTTGTCTAATTTATGATTTATATTTAAAAAAGTGTTCTTTTAGATTTTATTGATGATTTTTTTTGGTTCATTAGTGGAACCCTCAAGATTTAAAAATATTTTATCATTTTAAAATGATTTCCTTGAGAGTGTAACTCACCTCCACATAAGAAATCCTAATAGTTTAATATGTTCAGACATTATAATTATAAAATTTTTACACTTACTCCACTTTGTTAAAAACCATGGGAAAAATCCATTGGATGGTTTTTGGTTTGTATTAGTTTAATTTGTAGTGTCCAAAACCTTCATAAAAATGAATTCCCCCTCTTTTCCTATATAAACCCACTCAATATCCCATTACTCTTCACTCAAACCATTTGTAGATAAAAAAACCAGACCTCCTCTCTATATAATCCTCCCAAGGTGACATAATCTACCAATAGTCCCCTCTCAATCCTCTCCGAAGCCATAGGGATCACACTTCCATGTAAGGGATTCTCACTTTCCATCCATCTTTATTTATGTCCATGTTTTTTTATATTTTTATGTTATTCTACTTTCAATTAAAAATTTTGGGTTATATGTTTTCACCACCTCTATGCTTCCCTCCTTATGTTTTAATTATTGTAGACCCATTTCTCTATAATTATTGACTCACATGTACACCTATTACCATGAAGAAATTCAGTAATGGATTTCTCTCTCCTCATTTACATTCATGAAATTATTCTAAATTATGCATATAAATTGAATTAAATATATTGGGGTATTATGTTCCATTACCCCCATACTACCCATTTCATGTATAATTGATGATATAACCATTTCTCTCTCATCAACGCATTTTACAATTTCTATTTGATGTTGTTTTTCTGCCGAAGATAAACAAAAATTTTCCATGCCAAAATCATCATGTAAGTGAATACAAAAACCATTTCTATATCAAGGGTATTCACCTTTATTAACATGTACTTATTGATTTAGTAAATAAATGTATTTATTCCTCATATATTATTTGTGAAATAAATTATGATGTTTAACTAATCCATGTTGTATGATCTATGTGGAACACTTATGCATGAATTGAAATTATTATGAATGGTTCACCCTGATATCTCTCTAATGCATTGGGAAAAAAATAGTATCATTATAATCTATTTTCAATGAGGGTTTACTCATGATAATTCTTGTGAAATGAGGGTTTACTCATTCAAATCAATGTTTAATTAGGGTTTACTCATTATAATTCTGTCCATGATGGTTTACTTTGACTCCATCTGAAATGAGCCTTGGCTCATGTTAATATCATGTTAAATGTTGTTACCACATCTGTACATTATGATAATTATTCTATATCATACCTTTTTATTCATGATTCTCTTATGATCCATTGATATTCTTCTAGTCTGACATGTATTGTATTCTTCATGTTATGCCTTGTTTACACCCTAACTATGATTTATAGCACACCGTTATATTATATATGTCTTCAGGTTATCCCTTGAAATGCTAAATACCATGGAATATTGTGGTTATATAAAATATGTTTTAAATACATATGTTGTACTTTTATGTTGAAATTTGACATGTAATGTTCCAAATTTCCCTAGATCCTAGACCTCTCGATCCCCAGTGTTTTCATAATTTCCAGTATATGTAATAAATCATTTTTATATGTGTAATAAAATGTATGGTTTTTATAATAATACATAACAATATTAATTTAAGGGAATGCTATGTTTTTTAAGGCATAATGAATAAAAAATAAATGACCCATAACCTGTCTGGTAAAAAAAGTAAAAGAATGATATGTAGGTAAAAAAACAATATTATTTCACATTTTTGTGTGTCCCTGTCGTAAATATTAAGGAGTCTTATTAAAGAAAACTATTTTAAAGAAAATATATGCTACGCAACCCAGAGATAAAAATAAACCATGAATATTTAAAAATAAATGTTACAAGACTTCTATTAAATTGGTGTGTATAAATAGTATTCATGACATTATGATATATATATATATATATTTTTCTTAATCAATATAAATCTATTGATAAATTCTTATTAAATACGAAATCAATTTTTTAAAGAAGATATTTTATTATTTAAAACATAAATTTTCATAAAAAATGATTTTATTAATTTTCAGAATAAAATTATATAATATAATAATATAAATTCTAGAAAATTATATGAATAAAATAAAATTATATTTCTAAATTTTCAAATTAAAATTAAATTTGGGATAAATTTTTGTATATTTTGAAAAAATAAAATTTTCATTGAATATTGAGAAAAATATATTTTTTTTCTAAAATATTATATCTTTTCCAAATATTATATAATTTAATTTATTATTATTCATTAAATATTATTAATATGTTTAATATTTTATATATAATCTAATTAATTACATTTGAGTCATCATGATAATAGATTTTACTATAATTATATTTTTATTTATATAAATTTATATTCATTAATTAAATATTAAATGTCATATGTTGGTACAAATTCATTTTATTGAAGAAAAATACATTTTGTAAAAGATATTTTTCAACATGTTTGGCTGGTTCAATTATTTAGAAATTATGATATTCTAATTATATATAATTAAATTGATAAATTATATCACATATTTGAGATCATCAAATATAATATTATTCTATATGTTTAAAATAATTTTTGGTCAAAATCAATATTATAAACAACAGAATGTAATTACTGTTGTTATGTTTAAAATTAATTTTTTGTGGGGTTTATCAAAATGATAAGGACATGTTTTTCAATTAATCATTCTAAAAACTATTTCATAAACTCTTTAAACCTAATAATACTACAAAAAACTATTACATTTCGTTTTAGATTAATTTTTTCATTGAAACGAATTTTTCATTTTGTATCCCAATAAAAAACTTCATATCAGGTCCTCTCTCTAACTTATAAAAATATACCTAAAATTATATCACATATACAATTTATGATATATTTATTTGATAAATTATTTTACTATATTTCTTCCATAAATACTTAAATATATCATAGCTTCCATTGATTGATCATAAATCCAAATTTTAGAATATTTTTGTGTAAACCTTAAGATGTTGTCTCAAGAAGAGGTATAGTTCTTGAACAAGAGTTGTGGTACTATTACTTTATCAAAATCATTGAAACCTAATTGAAAATAATTATATAATAATAAAAAAAATCTTCCATATATTAATATTTTATTATTTTGTTATAATAAACTAAATCTATCACCTCATCAATAAAATGGTAAACCAGTCCATCGAACTTGTACATAATGGACTTACTACTCACAATTCAATGCAATTATTTTTTTAAAATAAACTCTAATGATGTTTTATGATGATTATATGAATAATATTTATTATGGTAATGAAAATTTTGTGATTTATGAAATTTATATTTAATATTTCTTAACACACCCTTAACAGATAAATTATAACGTTCTTCACGCATAAATGTGGAATACGACCATCAGATGAGATGTGATTTATTTATCATTATTGAATCCCATAGATGAAATATATCTGTATTTTTTATTAAATATTTATATTTTTTGATATAAATATTATTCTAGAATGATTAAATTATATTTACCTACTGTCTATCATGAACCCCACAAATGGGAATGTTACTCATCTTATATATAACCTACCATCTATATTATTAATATATAGATCATTTTTTATAATATTAATTCATGACTTAATAAAAAATTTTAACTGATGCATAAAAAGTCAAATTATTTTATTACTATGGGGGATATAAAAACATATTTTTGTGGACCGTAGTTATCATTCTAATGTAATTTTTGAAATATGATCAAAAAATCATCATAATGTTTGAAATAATATTAAATAACTTTGAAATTGAAAATAAAATAAAAATAAATAATATAAATTTAATTTAAAAGATTAAAATAATTATTGAAAATGTAAATAATTAACAAATTCTCTTCATTTTGGGTAATAAAAAACACATGGGATGAATCTTTTTCACGGTAAGTGTTTTCTCTAAAACATAATATATTCTTCAGATAATGATCATTATACATTTAAATTAAATTTAAAATCGATTAAAATTTGATTAAAAATTTCAAATTATATATACATGTCTCTATAAAATAATATTTTTAATGGAAACTCTGCATTTGATAAGATATCATGCACACCACCTCAAGCTTAAATGTTCAGACATATATTTTTATTTATTTGTATTTGTCATATCCAATATATTAAATAGGAAGGTATGAATACGAATAAAATAATTTTGAAATATATAGAAATTTACTACATAATATGAATGTATTGGTAGTATTTTAGTTAATAATAATATAATAATATAACTTAAATATTTTGAAATAGTTTTTCCACAAAAAAATGGGTTTTATTTCTTTTCTTGATTTAATTTTATAATTATACATAGGATGATATAGAAATTAAATTTTTAAAATTGTAATTATTTTTTTTGTTTAACCATGTAAAAATTATATAATGATTTTTTTATAATTTTTTAAAAAGTTTTTAATAATAATGAATATTGAATAATTCTCATTTACATTGAAAATGCTATTTTTTTAATTTATAAAATTTAAAAAGTAAAATTTGTTTTTCATCAGTTTTAAAGTTTTTATATTTTATTTTTTATAAATAATCTAATTTTTTCATTGAAATTATTTGTGACATGAATTTGGTATAAAAATTTTTTCTAATCGAACGTGATTTTTTCATGGAATAATATATATTTTGGTTTTTTGTTGTACTTTTCATTTTAAATATTAAAATTACTTATTTTATGTTGGGAAACTGTTATTCAAAAATTTTATTTAGAAGGCCCAAAGTATGTAAATACAACCATTTTTTCTTCAATATGAATAATAACCATATTAGTTTTCATTACCATGAATATGGTTTAATCTAAAAATAAAGGGTAAAAATAAAATGATAAAGTTTATCAAGTGATCCTAATAGTTTTCTCAATTATTTTGTACAAGTAATTATCAACCAAAATAATCCATGGGTTGGATTTATGAACCTTTCGGGCCAAATGTTTGACACTAACTCCTTTTTTATGTTATTTTAGGAAATATAATGCATTTAAAATTATGGCTTTTAATAAATGTATAATTTTTAATATGTGGTCATCCAAAAGAAATGATCAATGTTAAATAAGCTTTAAAAATATTAATTATTTATAATCATCATGGTACTTTTTGTATAATTTCTAATAAATAAATAATGATGGTAAAGGCTTATAGAATGATGATGAATCAATTACTAAATTAAAAGAAAAAAATGATATTAAAAATATTATTATAAATATAATTCTATAGATTAATGGAGACAAATGAATTCAATGAGAAAATTTAACAATTTTACAATCCCTATATAAAAACGAATTCCTTAATTAACATCACTTAACCACCATAAGCCATCTACATTGAAAAATCCTCTATAAATTATCATATAATATTTCCAATAAAATTGATATTAGATTTTGTCTGACTAGAAGTCCTATCAGAAATTCCAAAATAGATCCTTCAATTATGTGATATTTAATAGATAAATTTTTTATACCACCTATCTTAATTTCTTTTGTTCTTCTCCCTTCTCTTCACCTATATCATCTGTCAAATTATAATAAATTAAATATCATGTATCTAATGAATTTATATGTAGAAAATGTAATATATTATTTTTATACTTTTTCTTATATCCTCTAATTCAAATAAAGAAAAAAATAATCTAAATTGTTGAAAAAAACTGACTTCGTGGATAATGATTTTTAATTAATCAATATCACTTTTGATTTTTTTTAATTTCTATTATTATGGAAGAATAAAATATTAACATATATTTTAACTTTTTTAGTGATATGGAACTAATATTTATACATTATATTAAATGAAATAACATTAATTCTTATTGGGTGAAAACCCCATCAACATAAACTATCAATTATACTTAGCATTTTATCATATGGATCATCATCAGGTATAAAGAAAAATGAAATACATAACCATATGAACATTAAAAATTACAAGAATACAATATAATTTTACATATGGTGTAATATTCCCATTATACAAGTAAAAATAAAAATAAAATCAAATTAACCAACCATGGGATTATAGAACAAATTCTCCAAGATCTTTGAAATTGATATTTATAACTCATCAATAAAGCAATTTATGAATTTTATAAAAATATAATGTATAATATATATGTGTAAAGAGTTATGAATTATGTAATAAATATCTAATTGGACATTATATGATACTTAAAATAATTTTACAACTCATTTGTATTTATGTTAATAGAATCTTTACAAAAAAAACCTGGTTTCAAATGATTTAGACATTTTTATTCTAAATCATTCAATTTACGATACTAGTTTTGGAAATGATTTTTAGGAATAATTCTATAAGTAAATGAATATTTAAATAGTTAATTTTATAATTTCCCCTAATTTTTCTCACAATTGAATATTTTAATAATTTATTATAAATGAATTTTTTTCAAAACCTCATTTAATGTTCAGTTAGATTAGTTTATAGAATGGATTGAAGAATTTTATTACCATACATGGAATTATAATAGTTTCTTCCATTAATTAAGGATTAATTATTTACTTTTTCTCTTATATGTTATCAATGTTATTATAAAGGAAATGGAATAATTATTTTGTGCATTGTTTTTAGATATTTTATTCGTTTTTACAAGAATATCCTATTATTATAACTAAAGTTGTTTTACATAAAGGATTCAAATATTTTCCAATGTTTTTATTTATTATATGGTAATTTTATGATGATTATGACTGGTCTTCCTAGATAATTATATTTCTTCCTATTATTTTTTATACTATTGATGCACCCATATATCACCAAGAGACCTCATTATAGGTTATACGATTATTGTTCTCATATAGGGCTCCAATGCATCAGGAACTATAGAGATGGATGTTAACCATATTAAAATTTTCATGTGTATATTTTAAATGAATAATTATGTCCCAAGTCAATTACATTACATCTATATGATAAATAAATTGTTTTCATGGAAATTGATTTATTTTAAAAAGGAAATATAATGATATTTCTTAACATCATTATTCATTTTTTGATGTATAAACTATATGCTTTTAAAAAATTAATCTATTATTCCATAAGACTAATAGTTTTCTTTAATTTATATCACATAAAAGACATATTTTTAAAGGTATTTTTCATTTAATTTACATCCTTTCTTTGTTTTTGGGGTTTCCCTAGGTTTTAGGGAGGAATAGATGAGTATTCATGAATTGGACCAAACCGTGAGCCCAATTTCATATTAAAAAATAAATTTTGTATATTTTATAAATTTTTTATTTTTCGACATTTTTCATTCATTAAAATTCCTAATTGACCTCCCCTAACCTTTAACACCACCAAGGTAATTTTGAGCTTTTAGAAATCAATAACCAGGGTTTATTTGGGTTTTTATCTAAGGGGTTGGGCCTTCCCGAAAGCCCAATTCCTGTTTTAAAAATAAATTTTCATTATGTTATAACACATTCAATTTTTGGGATTTTTAAGTGATTCTAAGTCTCACCCATGCCCAATTAACCCAGAAGTGCATCTGAACTCTCTCTCCCATCTTTGGAGCTCTGGTTAGTCGAAATTCGGTGCCGAACTTCATAGGCTTCCTCAAATCTCCCATATTTGAAGAGGTAATTATTTCTTTCATAAATCTCTCAATTATCAAGATTTTTCCTCCATTATAGTTCCTAATAGACCTAATTTATCTTTTTCGAATGAACCCTAAATTTTGGCTCTTTTAAATTTCAGCTACTGGTGTTTTGGAGTGATTAATTCAAGATACTTCAAGTAAATGAGCCCTTTTCCTTCCTCTTCCAAACTACTTTGGGTTTCATTCATTGTTCTTAGGGGTTAATTGGTTATAATTGAGTTTCATAATGTCCAGAAACTAGGTTTTAGAACCTAGGGTTTAATATTGGACTTTCTTGGCCTATTTTTGTGGTTTTAGTTTTGATCTAGGTCTCCCTTGGTGTGGTGGGGGTGCGACATGATTTTCAAATGGAGATTGAAGGGTTTTTGTTACTTTGGTAGGTGATTCCATTTTGTGTACAATTTTTGTGAATTAGAATGATGTGTTCATGGTACCTTAATGTTTATTTCACTCGAATTTTCCTGTGAAAATTGGTTTTAGTTGCATTTATAATGAAAATGAATTTTATGTTCCAATTTTTGGTGAAATTTGGGGTTTTTCAGTCAAATATTTTATTGGTTCATTTTGGGATGACCTATAATTACATAGATGATTTTATTGAACTATATTATGAATGAAAATAATGTTTTTAATGTTTATTATTTTTTGTTGTTGCTGTGAAAGTTTTTTGAAATGGTGTTTGGGAAGAAAATGGGCTTTAAGTGCCATGTTTGTGTGAAAATGGTGGATTTTAAAAGATATAAATTATTGGTTCACATTGGGCTTCCGCATAACTAAATTTTTGGTTTTATTAAAGGGTATTGAACTGAAATTTTGTTTTAAAGACTTACAAGTGTTCACATAGTGTGCAATGTTGATATCTTAAAGAGCATTGGGTGAAAAACAATGTGATGTTCTGAGAGGTTTTTTTTATTGAAAATAAAATTATTTTATTTTGTGTTTTAAATGGTATAAAATGTGTGTAGCTACTGTACTATTTTCTTGTGACCTGTAGTGATATTTAATATGCAAATGGATGTGTGTTTTTTGTTGAAATTGTTTGAGCACAAAAGGGGAAGCCCAGGTACCTAGGTGTTGCAGATTTGTACTGGTACGGCTAGTGGATCAGATGGGTTTTGTCCCTGTTCCACTTAGCATTTGGATAACGACAACTCAATCTAAACTATTTGGATGATGATTGGGGACCACTAGGTTATGGTTATGTTCCCTACTATTGGCTCATACTTGAGAATAGATTTTTTATGGTTACATTACACCGAGGTACGAGGTACATAGGGCCCAAGACAACCTCGTTCTTAGGGGTGTTCCTGATTTTGATGCTCATTGGATTTGTAGTAGTTACCCTTATTGTGGGGTGTTTTGGCAGTAATTTACAATATCTCACATGTCAACATAATGTGTGACATCCGGAAATTATCGGATTGAAAACTGTTTTCATTTGAATGTTGCATTTCTTTGAATTTTAACACTATTTCAGCTTGTGTATTAAAATTGCTTATTTTGTTCACATTATATTGCATGCTATTTGAAATCATCTGGTGGTATCCTATTGTTCTTAGGATCACACCCTACTTAAACCCCTCGGGTTTAAGTAGACATGCTTATGATTAGCTCTGGTAAAGGGAAGGCTAAGGGTGATGGCGGTTCAAGGTGTTAGTCCCCATCATAGTGGAGGAGTTGCGGAGAAGGCTTGCGGGTGATGCCCCCCTTGTCATGTGGAGTACATGAGGATTTATTTATGTTTTCAGTATTTGTTTTTAGACCACTTGTAGTGTCTTTAAACATATGTATTCAGTTATGGTTTTTGTGTAAACATCATTTGGTTTACATTTTTCATATTTAGTTTATATTATGGATTGTTTTTAATGTTTTATGCTTTCAGACTCGGGTAAATCGTTCCCAAACCTAAATTAATGATACATATGAACTTGTTACAGCCCGTGGGGATAGGTAATTCCCTTCGGGTCATGTCACAGGCTAGGTTTGGTGCCGGTTTTGGCGGACACCAGATTCGGTTTGTGAAAAAATGGTATCATAGGAGGTTCGCTCCATGGGTCATGTTATTTGGGGAAGAGTCAGAATAGTATGGAGCTAGGATTTTCATGACATGAAATTTCAGTCATGTGTAGTGTGCCTGGCCAGCCCACCTCATGACGGGATTCACATCACCATGGTAAGTATGGATTTGTCTGAGTCCTTTGGTTTTCATGGATTATTGATGACTATGGGAAATGAAAAGAGAGTTGGGCGAATAATCTCAGGGGGATCGCAGGGCCTGGCAAGCCATGTGGAGCCGTGGATATTTCCCTAGAATACTCTCTATGATGGTGAAGTGATTGGAATATGGGTTCCAACCATATTTCCAAGTCACCCACCGAAACTAGATTCCTCTCACATTGTCTTCTGTCTCTTTGTTTTGGAATCTTGGAAACATGGTTTTTATAAGCAAAAAAAATGACTTCACTTTAAGGAGTGTGAATTTTTGTGAGGTTATTTTCTAGTAAAGTGAAAATGGTTTTATTTTTTTAATGCCTATAAATGATATTTCCTAATTATTTCAAAAGGGTAAATTATGCGTTTACACCTCTTTTCAATGTATGAACTATGTTATTTGGGGTTTCGAAAATATGTTTCTAGTGAAATTTTTTTTAAACCGTGGAAAAGTGTTTTGGATTGAATTAAGTCTTCTATAATTTTATTGTGGGGGTTGAAGATGGATTTTGGGTTTTGTTACTACTCAACATTTGAAAAAAAAAATTATAAACTTTTATAACCTTGTCTTGAAATGAGAAGAGTTGAGTTCTTAATTAAATGGAGATTTATGAAATGGTGTAATTCATGAAATTAGAAGTGTTTTAAAATGGGTTGAAATGTTTTTAAACGATTGTGAAAGGCATGAATATGTTCTTTTATTTAATTATGGATTCTTTTCTAAATTTGTCTGTGAGATGTAAAATTGGGTTTTGATATAATGGTTATGGATTTTCAGAAAGGAAATTTGTGGTTAAAAGTTTGATTTTAAAAAGAGAAAAGGTCTGATTTTCAGTATTTGGTATTATCAAGGGTGACCACAAGCATAGGATTATTTGGGAATATGGATGAATATGAGGTGGGTTATCAGTGTGGCATGTAAACTTGCATGTGTGAGGCTCATGAGATACCATCGGTAAATATGCAACCAGCCAACACTGTTTTTTTAAATTATATTTTTGAAGGAAATTGTTGTGTTTTGATAATGTATGGTTGGTAGGTATGGATTATGTGTTTTCGAGATTATTATTATATGATGTTTCAAGTCCAATAAACCCTCTTGTTTGAACGATATTTTGGGTTTGTGTTTCATTGATATGTTGGAATGAAGTGTTGGTGAGTGGTTTCATTTTAGGAAAAGTTTGGGAGGCCAATGTGGTGGCTTTCCTCATGTGTTCGGTTCAGGTTTGTGGTCTGTTGTGACCAAATAACCATATTGGTTGGGTCCTTGGATTTACTTATATGCTAGGGTACTCCCCCATAAAGTGTTAATGAATGATTCATGTTTGGCCTATGGTGATTCACCGTTGGATGATCCTCCAGTTGATCAACATAAAGACTTTATTCTTGAGGTTTGGAGATTGAGTTTACCCCTCTTCTTTTTCAATTATTTGGATCCCCCTATTGTGGGAGAGTGTTTGTGGGAGGTTTAAATAGACCTTAGTTTCTTATGTTTCTTAAGTTTTCGAAGGTCAATGATGTTCAGGGTTGTCAATGTAGAATGATGTCTTAAAGGGCCTATGGGTCTTTCGTTAGTCTCATTGAAGCAAGAGTTCATGATAGGCCACAAGTGTGCGAGATCTAGACAGGAGTGGCAATTATGGACACTTGATATAATCATGTGTTGTTTGGGACTCATTACAAGGTCCATCTCCTTTTGTTTTCTTTTATCCATAATGGTCATGTTTAGTGATGCCATTCGATGTCATTTCTTCATTTGACTATAAGGGGTACGATTGTGCAATCTTATGAGAGTAAATATTTTGTTGGATGTGTGTCTCCCTATAGGAAATTCTAAATCCTATGATCTAGAGTAATGTGTTTCTATATGTCCTTTCTTTATGTTTTTTAGCATCCGAAGAAAAAAAGCGGTGATGTGTGTGCATCCTCTATGTTCTCTGTTTTGGTAAAATGATGGGTTGGGGAAAAGCGGGTTTGAAGTTTGTCATGTCTCAATGAGACCATCTGAGATTACAGTATAATTGTTTTTGGAACTGGAAGAATATTTTCAGTTTTGTGGTTTCCAAATCCTAACTGCAAGGCCAAAGATGCTTCGATCCATTGAGCTTCATCCATAGGCCCTGGATAGAAGCTGGTGCATAGTTAGGGGAAATCCTAGAGTCGTTAACACTTTTAGTCAAAGTCATATCCTCAATATGAAAGATAATAATAGTTTAAACCTCTATTGTTGTCATCTTGTTCCAATTTCTCACATTTGGTTGAATGAGGTGTGAGTACCTTCTTCCCATTTCATACCCTGAGTTGATTTTTTCACCTTTGGGTTCCCTTGTGTTTTTGGAGAAAAGATTAAAATTTGGGTTAAGTAGGTTGAAGTGCCTAGTTTGTGCGCAGTTATCAGTAACCGTGTGCCAACCCAGGGGACTATGTGATAATAGACAGTAGCTACTGCATGGTCTTTTCACGTCCATGATCCTTGGCCAAGGAAATTGTGTGAAGTTTCCTCTTTGGATAGAATGATCCGCACAGTTAACTCACAGTTTCCCAAACCGTGTGAACCAACCGTGCGGCCATGCCAACTCCTTAAAATTCAGTTGTTTTTTTGTTATCCCATACTATTTAGTTAATATGGTTGGGTTTTTTTGGGTTATACCCACAATGGGACTCATGTAAGTTTCATTGGAAGAATTCTGATATTAATCTACCCCTAATGCTGGGAAGTCTGTTCGAGTCCCCTTGTTAGTGTCTTGATTTTGTGTTAAGGAAAGTTGTGTTTGTTATTATGGTGGGGAGACCTGTCATGGGTATAATGTGTGTAATCATGGAAAAAGAATAATTTTAGTTTTCCCCTTATGATGGGGAGACCGTTTGTTCCTTCCCCTATTGTTTTCCTTATTCTGTCTTAGAAATTGAGTTGTCCCTCGTGGTGGGATGTCCGGATTGGGTCACCCCGTACTAGTGACTCGGTTTTCTCCTTGGTGTATTCTAGGCAAGAGGTAGTATCGGTCAAGTCTATCAATCCACAAATTTGTTACATGGGTAAATTTGGTGTTGGAGAACACCCTATGGTTTTGTTTACGTAATGTTGTGGTAGCGTTATTTGAGTTAGTTCTTCGTTTCAAGTGGATTGCTTGAGAATCATCTTGTAGTGTTTGAGGTGTTTTGTTTTGGGATGTGTTTTGAATGTGTTTCATAATTTTATATATGTGGGGTTATTTTTGGTTGTTCAGAGTATTATCTTCTTTTTTTGATCAACTGGAGATGTTTGTCCTTTTTGAAGCGGGTGAAAATGTGGCAAAGAAGTATGTCTTGGTCTATCGTTTGGGCTTTGCTTTTGCATCTGGTCTTGTTGTGGAATTAAGGGGGCGGAATGATTTCTGGTGGGGAGAATTGTCACATAAAAGACATATTTTAAAGGTATTTTTCATTTAATTTAAATCTTTTCTTTGTTTCGGGGGTTTCCCTAGGTTTTAGGGAGTAATAGATGAGTATTCATGAATTGGGCCAAACCGTGAGCCCAATTTCAGATTAAAAAATAAATTTTGTATCTTTTATAACTTTTTCATTGTTCAACATTTTTCATTCATTGAAATTTATACTTGACCTCCCCTAAACTATTAAAACCACCAATGTAATTTGGAGCTTTTAGAAATCCATAACCAGGGTTTATTTGGGTTTTTATCTAAGGGGTTGGGCCTTCCTAAAAGCCCATTACCTGTTTTAATAATAAATTTTGAATATGTTATAACATATTCAATTTGGGGTATGTTTTGATGATTCCAATTCTCACCCATGACCAATTAACCCAGACGTGCGTCTGAACTCTCTCCCCCCTCTTTGGAGCTCTGGTTAGTCGCGATTTGGTGTCGAACTTCATAGGCTTCCTCAAATCGCCCAGATTTGAAGAGGTAAAGTATTTCTTTCATAACTCTCTCAATTATCATGATTTTCCCTCCATTCCAGTTCCTAATTTACCTAATATATATTTTTCAAACGAAACCTAAATTGTGCCTCTTTTAAATTTCATCTACTTGTGTTTTGGAGTGATTACTTTAAGATACTTCAAGTAAATGAGCCCTTTTCTTTCCTCTTCCAAACTATTTTGGGTATCATTCATTGTTCTTAGGGTTTATTTGGTTATCATTGAGTTTCATAATGTCCTGAAACTAGGTTTTCTGACCTAGGGTTTAAAATTGGTATTTATTGGCCAATTGTTGTGGTTTTAGGTTTGATCCAGGTCTCTCTTGGTGTAGCGGGGGTGCGATTTGATTTTCACATGGAGATTCAAGGGTTTTTGTTACTTTGGTAGGTGACTCCATTTTGTGTGAAATTTTTGTGAATTAGATTGATGTGTTCATGGTACCATAATGTTTATTTCACTTGAATGTTTCTGTGAATATTGGTTTTAGTTGCATTTATAATGAAAATGAATTTTAAGTTCCAATTTTTGGTGAAATTTGGTGTTTTTCATTCAAATCATTTATTGGTTCATTTTGGGCTGACCTATAATTACATAGTTGATTTTATTGAACTTTATTATGACTTAAAATAATGTTTTTAATGTTTATTAATTTTTTTTGTTGCCGTGAATGTTTGTTTAAATGGTGTTTGGGAAGAAAATGGGCTTTAAGTGCATTGTTTGTGTGAAAATGGTGGTTTTTAAAAGATATTACTTCATGGTTCACATTGGGCTGCCCCATAACTGAATTTTTGGTTCCATTAATGGTTATTGAACTGAAATTTTGTTTTAATGACTTAAAAGTTTTCACATAGTGTGCAATGTGGATATCTTAAAGAGCTTTGGGTGCAAAACAATGTGTTGTTTTGAGAGGTTGTTTTATTGAAGATAAAATTATTTTATTGTGTGTTTTAAATGGTATAAAATGAATGCAGCTACTGTAAAATTTTTTGTGACTAGTAGTGATATTTTATATGCAAAATTATGTGTGTTTTTTTCTGAAATTTATTGATCAAAAAAGGGGAATCCCGGGTACCTAGGTGGGGCGGATTTGTACTGGTACGACTAGTGGAACAGATGGGTTCTGTCCATGTTCCACTTAGCATTTGGATAATGAAAACTCTAACTAAACTATGTGGATGATTATTGGGAACCACTAGGTTATGGGTATGTTCCCTACTAGTTTCTCTTGCATGAGAATTGATTTTTCTATGGTTACATTACACTAAGGTACGAGGTACATAGGGCCTGAGACAACCTAGTGCTTAGGGCTGTTCCCGATTTTGATGTTCATTGGATTTGTGGTATTTACCCATGTTGTGGGGTGTTTTGGAAGTACTTTAAAGTAGCTCACATGTCTATTTAATGTGTTAACATCCTGAAATTCTCGGATTTAAAACTGTTTTCATTTAAAGTTTCATTTCTTTGAATTTTAACACTGTTTCACCATGTGTATTAAAATTGCTTGTTTTGTTCACATTGTATTGCATGATCTTTGGAATCATCTCGTGGTATCCTATTGGGATTAGGCTCACACCCTACTTACACCCCTTGGGTGTAAGTAGACCTGCTTATTCTTGACTCAGGTAAAGGGAGGGCTAAGGGTGATGGCGGTTCAGGGTGTTAGTCCCCATCATTGGGGCGGAGTTGCGGAGAAGGCTTGCGGGTGATGACACCCTTGTCATATGGAGTCCATGGGGATGTCATTATGTTGTCATTATTTGTTTTTAGAACACTTGTAGTGTCTTTTAAAATATGTATTCCGTTCTGGTTTTTGAGTAAACATTGTTTGGTTTACATTTTTCATATTTAGATTATATTATGGATTGTTTTTAATGTTTTATGCTTTCATACTCAGGTAAATTGTTCCCAAACCAAAATTAATGATACTAGGGCACTTGTACTAGCCCGTGGGGATAGGGAACGCCCTTCGGGTCATGTCACGGGAAAGGTTTGGTGCCGGTTTTGGCAGTGATAAGATTCGGTTCGTGACAATTTACATCACATAATAGTTTATTTTTTCTCATACATTGTTTAAAAATGTTTTTTGATGGGTTTATGGAAGATACATGACAATGATTAAATCAAAGGGAAAAATGTAAATATAATTCATAAATAAAAGAATTTTTAATTTTAATTTCACTTGTTAAATGGGAAAATAGATGTTACATATATCTGTAAACTCTTAATATATATGATTACATCATAAGAGTTTTTCTAAGTTATCTATAATTGAAATCCAAAAAACCTACCACAATTATAATAATTTGAATTCTTACTAAAATAACTACGATATATAATTATTTAGTGGTATTAATTAAATTGGAATCATATTTTGATTTTAAATATTTATAGATTATTATTTCCTCTTAAGATCTATAAATATCATCATTGTTTTATTATTTAATGATTGATCAGAATATAGTTGTATTATAATTCTTGTTTGAGATGTCACGTCCTGAAATTTTAATGTGACTGTTCATATTTTTGGAGAAATTTATTTTGGAAGTGATTAAGGGATAAAAAATAAAATTATTATATAACCATGATTTTAATAATTTTAAATTATTTGGAATAAACTCTGGTTATTTTTAGGATGTTTTTTTTAATTTTATACGGATTATAATAATATTTTTTTAGAAAAAGGGAAGTCGTCATTTTTGGTAGAAACTAATAACATATAAGAAGTCCATTTATTTTGATGCCACATCATAATGGTGACAAGGTTGAATCCCTTACAACTAGCCTATTTGAATCCTCATTTAGTTTGAATTTTTTTGTTTTTAGTCAAATAATATGATAGAGAAATAATAACATGATTTGGGGGAAAATATTTTTTTGATAGAAAAAATAATGTTATTGGAAAATAATTTGGTGATTAAGGGCGTAATGTTATTATGGAAGATATTCACAATTTTAAGGATTATATTTGATTCATGTAAAAATATTTCTATGTAATTTTATTTGAGGAATATTGGATGAATAATATTTTTGAATCATATATGAAATTATTTTTTGTTTGTTAGATTTAGATTAAATATAAAAATTATTATCATATTATAGAGATTATGTGATTTAATAAATTTCTATTATTGATATGATAAATCAAGATTGATTTTTTCTATTTGGAGATAACTTTATCTTGAAACATTTTGTGTTCAATTCCTTCTTATTTTTGAATTCTGATCATATTCTTAAATAATAATGAAGAATGTTATTGAGAAATATTATGGATAGTGTTTTATTGAATTTTGGTTATTACTATTGAATTTTGGAGATTATTTATTTTTAATAATTATCTTATTATATCATAAGAATAATTATTTTTTCATGTTTCTCCATAGAAAAGAGGAATATATGGTTTTTAATTAGTTAATTTTTTATCCATAGAAGATGATTTTATAACATCATGTTTGAACAATTTAAACTAATCATTTGGATAGTTCATGGGGAAATTGGTTAAGGTTTGAATTTATTCTTTCAAACTATATATATTTTCTTAGGTTACTAAACTAGTATGGGAAGTAATATTTAAATTAAAAAAGATATCTATCTAATTTTCATACATTGAAATCAATATACTTTTAATCTATAACAGATTTGTTATTTGGGTGACTGTAAAGTTTTTCATAAACATGTTCTATATCACAATATATCAGTACATATGTGTTTTTTATCTTCCATGACCATTTTTTCCAATATAGATTGCAAGTATGTGTTATCTTAGTTGACCTTTAATACTTATTTTAATCTCTTTATTAAGAAAATATTTCATTAATACTTTTTATGATGCGAGATTTCAATAAAAATATTTTTTAAAGTAAAATCCCTACGTTCATATCCCAATTTTAAATTGTGAGGACTTTTTTTACAATGGAATAGAATTTAAAATCCTTAATTTATAAAATGAAACACTATGTTAGATAACAAACATATTAAAACACATCAAACATAATTGAATATGTAAATATTTTTATCTATATGTTTTTGTTATAAAAATTAAATTATGTTTTTTGATATCAATAGGAATAAACGATTTATTAATGGAAAATTAATGGACCAACTCAACATTAATGTATGGGTAAATTATTATTGAATAAAAATATAATAATGTAATTTCAATCATTAATAATACATTTATTTTTCAAAAAAATGTTTTCTTTCATTTCATGAATTAATATTATAATTAATTTATAGATATTATAAAAAATGAATATTGTATTATTATTTAGATTTTTGGTTTAATAATGTAAAAATTATCTAACGATTATTTTTTATAAAACCCTTAAAATATTTTAATTTTAATGAAATGTGAAAAATCATAATTTAAATTTAAAATTTTATTTTATTAAAGAATTTAGAATGTCAAATTAAATTATTAATTAGTTTTAAACATTATCTAGTTTTTAATTTATTTTAAATTCTAATGTCCCTAGAATTGATATAATTTATATATCATTTCCAATTTTTAATATTCAGAATTCGGTGGTTAGACCAACTAAATTATCATTAAACGGAACCCAATTCCAAGAGATTCCAAAACCCAATAACTTTTTCTGGATGAGTTGATTGGTTTGGAATATTCCACATTATTTTGATTGGGTTTTGGGTGTTTCCAATGCTGAAATACCATGCTTTAAAATATCATATACTGAGGCACACAGATTGGAAAAATTCTATTACCTCCAAGGAGAACACATTATCATCCAAATATACTAATAAATGACTGTTATGACATGTATGAGGGGGAATATGACACTGCAAGGAACTGGAATTTTTTTTGAAGAGGGATCCCCATGGTTTGGGATTTTTTTTGGAAAACCATTAAGAAGCCACCCACATAGAAACACATTAATATTGTATATACCTAGGATCAACACGGTATGACCTAAGCATGTGAGGTCTATCAATTATTCTAAAGGAGCCACATGGTTGCTGCACCATTTGGAGAACAATGGGAGCTAATCATGCGGCATGTAAAATTATTGAAATTCCATTTCCCCAAATTATACATATCCATTTTCCTCCCTATATTCCTCACTCACCACATGTAGCTACCCTAAACCCACACTTCTTGATTATATAATTGTTTCCAATGATTTCATCGGGGAGCATGCGTCCATCTTGTTGGGGGATTGCAGCGCTGTTTGTTTCCCTGCATTCCAGCTTCACAAAGGTAGTGAACATATATTCCTTGTTTAGGGAAATCTGCTTCAAGATCAAAATAGGATGATGGGATGTTGGTTCTTCCTTTCGTGGATTCCACATAAAATATTTTCACCAAGTCCGGGTGGCCTTTATATATTTAAGACGTTGTTCGTGAAACACTTCCTAGAGCCATATCTTTAGGGACACCGGATAATTACACATCTTCTATCGGGACATTAAAAGGGTCCAGTCAGAGCATCATCCTTCAGTCAGGGGAGAAGTCACTTTGGACATTATTGGAATGTCTGTACACTTGGACACTGGTACGTCTGGGTTTCTTCTCCTTATTATAGGGCTTCTCGAGGGCGTCTATGCCTAAGGCATCCCACATCAAATTTGGAGAATCATAAGCCATAGGCATGTATTATTGATTTTCCTCATCTTCCCATGTTTAACTCTGGGTATTCCGCAAGTTTACCGTATGGATGAGATGGATTAGATGGACCAGAACACTAATTAGAGTTGATCCGATAAGCACAACCCCTATAGGAGACACTGATGCTGGGGCCAAGAAGTGGTTAGCATCCTGATTGTTGTTAAGGAGAATGGGGAATGTGGTGGAATGATCCCACCAGGATGTGGGGGCCCCGGTATGAAATAGAATGGATGATGGAGAGTCTAATAGAGTAGAGGGGAACTGATATGCGACTGTCTTTAATATGACGGTGGTGTTGGTATTGATCCTCGAAGAGACTTTATATGTATCCACGTTGTAGGGAATCAAATTCTACGTAGTTCGGTGGGACGATGGGACACCCGAGGAGGTATCCCATGAGAACAGACGCATGGATGGGACCTGGAGGAATTAGAACCTCTGGGATGGGAAATTATTATCCTGGAACACCTAGGATCGAGGGATAGATCAGGATGTGTCAGGGGTGCTAGCTTTGAACCTCATGTAGACCTCCTACGTATCTCCATGGTTGGGAATCAAAGTCTATATAGTTTATCTGATGACTATTTACTGTCGATCGGGGACTTCAACGACATACCACCGAATGAGGATGACAATGGCTTACCTCTTAATTGGGGAACAACAGATTTCCACTGATTCATGCCCGCAGTTTAAAGACATGAACGACGGGGGTGAACCAATGTGAAGGAGGACCTAGGGCTCATATAGATGGTCAGCTTCAACCTCATTGAGGCTTACTACATACCATACCTTTTCATGGATCAAAGGCCTTTATGTTCATGGGGTGTTTTGTGAACTGACGTGAAGATGGTTGGGACCAATGGGTAGTGGGATTGAACCTCTGGGAGGCTTCCTATGTACCTTGCCATGGTAGGGATCAAAGTACACATAATTCAGATGGTGGGAACCAACGTGTAGGTGGTCAGAACAAATGGGGTGTTGGGTTTGACCCTCAGGGATGCTTCCTACATACCTCACCTTGGAAAGGATCAATGACCACATAGTTCAGGTTGGGGTGGGAACCGACCTGAAAGTGGTCAGAACCAATGGGGTGTTGGCCTTGAACCTCAGGGATGCTACCTACATAACTCACCTTTTCATAAATCAAATTCCACGTAGTTCAGGTGGTGGAAACCAAATGAAGGTGGTTGGAACCAATGGGGTGACTGACTTGAACTTCAAGGAGGTTTCCTATATACCTCGCCTTGGCAAGGATCAAAGACCACGTTGTTCAGGGTAGGGTTGGGACTGACGTGAAGTTGGTCGAAACCAATGGGGTGTTGGGATTGAACCTCAGGGAGGCTTCCTACATACCTCACCTTGGAATAGATCAATGACCACATAGTTCAGGTGGTGGGAACCGATATGCATATAGTCGGAAACAATGGGGTGTTGGGCTTGAACCACAGGGAGGCTTCTTACGTACCTCTCCTCGGAAAGAATAAAAGTCCATTTAGTTCATGTTAGCTGTGGTGATTACACTATAGGATTCCTGGGTGCCACTATAGAGTGGAAATGGAGGATAGAGATTATGTGAGGATGCTGCCCAGGTACTGCTATAAAGTGGCAATTATGGATGGGGCTTACGCAGGGAAGCTACCTGAGTGATGCTATAGAGCGGAAATGGTGCATGGGGCTTACGCAAAGAAGAATCCTGTGTGTCGTTATGGAGCGGAAATGGTTAATGAGGATTACGCATGAAAGATTCTCAGGTGCCGCTATGGAGCGAAAATGGTGAATGGGGCTTACGCACGAAATATGCCCAGGTGCCGCTATATAGCGACAATGGAGAATGGGGCTTTCACAAGGATGCTGCTCGGGTGCCTCTATGAAGTTGAAATGGCGGATTGGCCTTACGCTAGGTAATTGCCCAGGTGCTGCTATGGAGCGGTAATGGTGAATTGGACTTATGCAAAGAAGCTACCCAAGTGCCGCTATGGAGCGACAATGGTGGATGGGGCTTACGCAAGGATGATGCCTGGGTGCCGCTATGGAGGGACAATGGTGGATGGGGCTTACCCGAGGATGCTGCCTAGGTGCCTCAATGACGCGACAATAGTGGATGGGGCTTACTCAAGGAAGCTTCCTGGGTGCTTCTATAGAGAGACAATGGTGAATGGGGCTTACGCAAGGATCCTTCCCAGGTGCCCCTATGGAGCGACAGTTGTGGATAAGGATTTCGTAGGTAAGCTTCCCAGGTGCCGCTATGGAGGAACAATGGTGAATAGATATTACACAAGGATGCTTCCCAAGGGACACTATGGAGCGAAAAAGGTAGATGGGACCTACGTGAGGATGCTACCTGGGTGCCGCTATGGAGCAACAATAGTGGATAGGGCTTACACGAGGATGCTTCCCAGGTTCCTCTATGGAGAAGAAATAGTTGATGGGGATTACATACAGAAGCATCCCGTAATCTCTTCTTCATGTTCGTCCAAGAGGGAATCCTAACCCACTGGTGGGTTGAGTCCTTTGCCTTTGCACTAGTGCAATAGAAGGATAATTCCAAGGGCGTTGGAATCAGTCTGAACAATGGGATATGAAAAGTTGGAATTTCTGAAATTCAAAACACAATGAGGGTGGTGTGGCGATGGAGGATAAATATTGACCGTGTTTGAAAAACAGCTTCAATATCGCATTAGCCTGAAATGGGGACAAGCAGATGAGGGTCGACCGCTGACCATTTTCGAGACACAAGTCCTGACTCCAAGAGTTATCCAAAGTCTTACAGGGTGTTAGCCCAGGATGGTAGGTGAGCCTATGCGGCATGAGACCAGGCTGTTAAGGGGTCCCATCAGACATGGAAGGGGATAAAAATCTAAATTAAGGACATGAAAAGCGTGAGGTGGAGTGATGGAATGTTTGAACGGATTCCAATTCTATTGAAATTATGGCACTATAACCATGGCATGAGGCATGTTTTTCTTAGAGCATAAGACATATCTTCTTTGGAACTAGATGCATCCTATTATTGAATGATAGGGCGCGATAATGTTTATAGTCATGTAGAATGGACTGTTGGCTTATAATGCTTAGTGTACAAGGCATCTCATTGAATAAGAGGCATCATATGCTAGTCATATAAAGATTACTACAGTTTAATATCATGTAGATATGACTATTGGTTTCTTATGCTTGGAGCATAGGGCATCTCTTGTTTAGAGAAAGAGGCATCTCATATTTATCATATGACATGTGCTACATTTTATAGTCATGTAGAAAGGACAATTGGGCATAAGGAACCTATTAATGGATGGTGTTGGGGTTTACGCAAGAGAGGGACTTGCAGCTTCAACGTAGCATAGCAGTCAGGTGCTGGGGTAAGGATGAGTTTCAGGAGGAAGGGTTTGACTCAAGGAAATTGGGGAATTGAGGACGAGAACATCAAATCACGATAAGAGAGAAAAACCAAGATGAATATGTCGAGTCAAGGTGTTTAATGGTGTCTGGAAGAGTATCTCAAATAATGGTATTCCATAGGCAGAAGGTAGATGTGTAGAGGGGCGATATGAATAATGACGGTGTGCTAGGCCAAAATATTAATGGTGTGAATATCCATTTTTAATTGTGTTTAGTGATGGTAGTGAAGGGACAGGACCACAACCGAGTAGTGAACCAGAGCGGGGGTGCGGGGGCACCATCCCCACAATATGGACCAGCGGGCGGAGGCCTATATACAGTTGCACGTAAAATGTGATACATGAAGGATAGGCTACACACAATATTGCATTATGCGGCACATGTGCACAAAATATTGGGCACCGTGGAACTATTGCGCGTAATAGTGAAGGTTGGCACACAATAAGAAATGATTTCCCGCAATAGGGATGGTTTGTGCACAATATGGGCGATGTGCACACAATAAGGGGATGTGCATGCAATAGGGACGGAAATGTGCGCAATTGGGGAGGTGTGAGCATAATATGGGAGAGGTGCGTGAAATAGGGGGATGTGTATGAAATATAGAAGGAATTGAGCTCAATAGGGGATATTTTCATGCAATATGGGAGTTGAGCAGCCAATAGTCGACCGTGCATGAAATTGGGAAGGAATTGCATGCAATAAGGGAGGAATTGCGTGCAATAGGGGAAGTGTGTGTGCAATTGGATTTGTGCAACATTGGGGACCGCAAAATTGGGAATCATGGAACTATTTCAAAAAATAATAATTATTTGTGTGCAAAACTCTGAAGGTCGGCTTCTTTCCAAGCAAAAGTGATGTTTTCCACGCAAGAAAGGGGGTTTTACGTGTGGGTGAAGAAAATTTGGACTTACGCGCATTAGAGCGTCGTCCGACCTCTGGGGGCCTCCTTAAGAAGATGGGGGTGCACTTTTATTTATAGATGTAACCTTTAATGTCGGTGCATGTAATTTTCCATTCCCATTTTCCGTGCAAAGCCATTTTATGTGAAAGATTCCATTTTTTTCACATGACTCCCTTTTTCCACACAAACCCATTTTTTCGTGTAAACGCATTTTTACATGCAAGATTCCCTTTTTACGAGTAGGATTCCCTTTTTACGCTCTCAATTAATTTTTTAAAACGCATGATTCCTTTTTTGCATGAACTTTTTTTATTTTTACGTGCAATATTTCTCTTTTACACGCAAATCCTTACTTTTCCCTGAAATCACTCTGGATGGCCATTTCCAGCAGTATGCCTTCGAACGACCATAACTTCTGATCTGTATCTTCGTTCGGTCTCCACGACCAGTCAAATCAAATCATTCAAAACTATCTATTCTATGTGATCATGTTCTAAAGTATTTATTGAAATTCATGGACACAGTTTTCAGTGCCACTAGTACTAAAACATGTTTTTTATTTTTTGTATAAATGATAACTGAAAAATACAAAATATAATATACAAATGATGAAATTTTCTGGTATAGGTTATAGTGAATTAGAAAAAAAACATACATATATTGAATCTAAGTTTCTAAAAATAATTTCAATATAACTAATTGGATTCATCTGCAGTGGCACATTATCTGTCCATTGAACTACTAAGGAATCATGTGTTTTTTTTAAAAATTCGGTATGTTACGTTATCCCCACCTTCTGAAAATGGTTTTCTTAAAATTTTATTTACATATTAAACAGGTTAGGGTAATTTTACCTTGTATTGTTGTTATATTCTCATGTTTCATATTCAATAGTATAGTTTCTCCACAAATCCATTACCTGGTGTATTAATTTATTCTACAATATTTTCTCTCAGTGATCAAGAATCTGAACAGGTTTCTCTTTATATGAATGCTTCTCTTCTAAATGAACTATTTTTGGGCTCAAAACATGAAATTAATTTATCACATAAATTCTCAACACCGAAATGTGAAAAAATTTGTGTACCTATGACAAACTCAGAATAAATTGTACTTGACATACAACTGTTACCACTTTCTCAAAGATTTCAAAAGTACTAATGAATCACAGACATAGCTTACTTTTCATACAAAAAAGCATCACTCTATTCCAAGGAAATATTTTAAGGAAAACATAGTCACCTCCATTAAAAGAGAAGTCTTTCCTTATGTTATCTACATAATTTTTCTACCTACTATGAGCTATCCATATATGCTACTGAATCATCTTCTCTTTCATAGCCACATCCTCTACTAATTCTGGCACCATCAAATTTCATTCACTGATTTCATCCCAAAACACTGAAGACTAACACCTCTTCTAATAAAATCAATTTAAAGGATCCATCTTTATATTGGAATGGAAACTATTATCATAAGAAAAAATAATAAATTATGTTGTTCATCCCAACTTCTAAATAAATCCATTGGACTTGCTCGAATAATATCTTCTGAAGTCTTAATAATTTGTTCTAACAGTCCATCTGATTGAGGATGAGAAGTTTCACTAAACTTTTATTCATTGACCAAAGACTTTTGAAGGCCCTTCCAAAAGTTATAAGTTATCTAGGGATCTTGGTCAGATACAATGGAATGAATAACTCCATGTAATATGAAAATATTATTGAGGTACAATCGAAAAATATGATCCAAATACATTGTATCTCGAATACAATAAAAATATGGAAATTTAGTCATTCTATCATGTAAAACCCTTATTATATTATTAAATTTAAAATTATTTAGTACTCCCACAATGAATTCAATGGATATATTATCTCATTTCCACATTGGTATTGGAAACGGTTGAAGTCTCCCCATTGCTTATTTTCACCCTAGCTTAAACTATTGACATGTCAAACATTTCATGGTAAAAACAGAAATACCTAATGTCATTCCATCCCACCAATTATACATCCAGAGGTCTCTGAAAATCATATTTCTCCAAGGATGAGTAAAAATGTAGAACTATGAGCTTCACACAACTATTATTTCTTCATCAAGGAATAACAAGGCACAAAAAACCATTTTCTAAATCTTAAAACACAATCATTATCAAGGATAAATTATGGAAACATAACCATTTTAAAAAATTGTACCTATTTCGACAGCTTACGGTCTTCCTTCTGTGAGTTCTTAATTCTTTCTGATTACGATGACTGCACTAAAACTTGAAAAAAGGTATTTCTTTCACCAAAAACATCTATAACAAAATTTATCAATTCATTAATCAAGGGATTATGTTCCAAATATAATAAGGTTAATTATGTATTATTTTTTCGACACATGGAATCCCCCACTATGTTTTATTTTCATGGATAGTAATTGATCATTCAATCATAGTCTTTTATCAGTTTATTCAATATTTACATCCACATGATTTATTCCTTCGGAGTGAATATATACTTCAGTTTATTGTGATAAATTTATATTTAACATTTTACTTCATAAAAATTATGCCTCCAAATTTTCAACTTAAAAACACATCTTCTAATTACAAATCATGTTTAGGGAAATTCTACTCAAGGGGTTTCAATTGACGTGAAATATAAGAAATTAACTGATCATTCTTCATCAGAACCAAACCAAGTACCTTCAATGAAGCATCACTATTGATTATAAATTCACCATTTCTAGAAGGTAGAGTCATAAATGGAGTATTTACCAATATTTTTCTAAATTACCAAAATAACATCATATTCCACTATCCAAACAAATTTATCTTCTTTCATGTTGACTTATATAGCGGGATAGATAAAAATGCAATGTTTTTAACAAACCATCAGTAAGAACATACTAATCCATGAAAACTACAAGTCTATGTAACATTTCTAGGTATTGATCATTTATAAACCACTTTTTTATTTGAAGGATAAACTATTATCCCATCATTATTTACAATGTTCCTAATAAAATAAATTTTTTTCATTCAATGTCACACATTCTAAATTTCCCATACAATTTCATTTATTTTATGGTTTAAAACACATAACTTATATGTTTTTTGTAAAACCCCAACCCCAGTTACCTAGATTCGGTAAATAATTACATAATCTTGGCATAATACACAAAATCATGTCCCTAAAGACTAATAAATTTATTATTATTGGGAACACGATATATACATAATTTCAAAATTAAAACTTGAAAAGAAATACAACACTAATTTCTTCCATTATAAACATCTAGGCCTCCTATATTATGCATGTAAGTCATTTATAACTAACTTCTTTATATCCTCGGAAAATGAAACATGAGTAAGGGGTGACCTCAAACGCTCAGTAAGAGTAAGAAATATATCACTAGATAACTTAAACTTTAGGCTTGGTGAATAATTGAAAACCCAGGCCTTTACAAATATTAAACATGAACCATCAATATTATTTTCATAATAAGGGAATGTATAATATTGGATATTCTGAAACATTTTTTGAAGGCCTTGGACAAGATGTCTAAAAAGGTTTAAGGCCTTGAAAAAATCCATATTTCAAATTGGGAATGTCCTCAGCCAATTCCACATATAATTGTATCATGATACCTACCGAGGCGTCGAGGATCTATTTCTGGCTCCACCAGTCACTTACTAAGTCCAATACATTCCATATATGAAAAGGATGAAACATAACATATACATTCATATAAAATCTAGCATAAAAAATATCAATACATTAACCATAAACCCTGAATGGTAAAAAAATAACATATGAATATTCAAACATATCTTAACTCATTTAATATAATATGGAGAATGGTATTGATATAAATCAACCTCAATCAGGAACAATACCCAGTAAAGGATGTTGAAATAGTTGAAAATGATCAGTAAAACTTTTTGAGAGAAATATCTCTCATTGTGAAACCATTTAAAAGTCACACATTTATAAAGGAAGACATTTAAAAGGGATATTTTAATCAATGTTTCCCATACCAATTTTAAACTATTGAATGGGATTAACATTTTAAAGCAATCATGTCTATATAAATAAATCCTCAAGACCATTTTGAAAACATGGACATTAATATGAACGATTTAGAGGAATAAATATTTAAAACATTTAAAATGATATTTTAGATAAATAGTAACTTAAAAATAATCCTTTGGAAAATTATTCTATGAAACATTGACATGGATAATTAATATTTCCTAGTAAAGACATAAACATAAACAATCTCGGATAATAATGAGATTGTCGAATTAACCTTACCTTGTACTTTTCATTGGTCGAGGGTACATTATCCTCCTGTATAATAGTTGAATAACTGTTATTAAATTTTATACAATAACTACATACATATTTATGATATCATATATGATATTCTAATATTTCTTTGTTAATAATATTTTAGTAATATCGTTTTTAGGTGTTAATTGATTCGTTCTCATTTATATTTTTTGTTGTGTAAGTCATGTTTGTTATGGATAGGAAGTATTTGATTCATATCTAGAAGAAATTATGTTATAAATTATTATTATAACAATAAAATGAAAATTATTGTTGAATTATTATAGGGGTTAATGAATCTCATCGTGTTCGTGGAGATGGTAATCCGTACGTAGCAAAATTCACCTTAAAACAATTTTGATATTCCATTCATAAAAATTACCAAAATTCATGAATAATGAAATCACATTCAAATATATAATTAAACACTATAAATTTATAATTTAACATTATAAATTATTTCTATTAAAAATGTTGTTTAATATTAAAATTTTGTATTTTTCACTATTAATCAAAAATATAAATTTTTCAGAAAAGTACCAAAAATCACCCTAAGACAATTTTGATACTTCGAATCCAAAAATGAAGTCCATTTTGAAGAATTAAATTTATTAAATTCCAAAATATAGTTATTACTATTAATAACGGCTAGTTTGATTGGTCGTGGGTTGTTATAATCTTGAATTTGTGTACATCGCTAGCTATTGCATTATTTAAAAGGAAACACAATGTGGAAACTTTGGGTGTTATATTATCCCCTCCTTAAAATAATATGATCCAATAAATTTCTAGAATTCTTTTACATAAAATTATTTGGTTGGATCTTCATCATATGTTCTTCGTGATCCCACGTTGCCTCTTCCATCTTATGATTTCTCCATAAACAATTCACCAGACAAGTTGTCCAGTTTCTCAAAACATGTTCTCTGGTATCAAGAATCCTTACAGGATCATTGCAATAAGAAAGATCAGGTTCCAGTTCTATTTCTTCAAAGTTCAGTACATTTGTTTGGTCAGGCATTTAGTTTCACAATAGTGACACGCAGAACACATCATAAATTTTAGAGAGACATGGTGTCATTTCCAAATGGTATTTTACAGCCCAAATTCATTCTAGAATTTCGAAAGGTCCGACTATCAGGGACTCAATTTATCTTTTAACTGAAACATATACAACCTTTCCATATAGATACCTTCATGAAAACATGATCACCTACTTGAAATTACCAATCATTATTTTGAGTATCAGTAAACCTTTTTTCCTACATTGAGCTTCATTGATGTAGGTTTGGATAATATTCACCTTTTCCATTGCTTCCTCAACAAGTTTTGGACCTACATGTTTCCATTCACCAATATCATCCCAAAAAGTTGGTGTGCGACATCTTTTCTCATATAATTCTTCATATGGTGCCATTTGAATACTTGAATAAAATTTATTGTTGTATAAAAATTCTACCAGAGGTAAATACTAATCCCACATACATTTAATTTCAAGTGAGAAATATCCCAACATTTCTTATGAGGTCTGAAAAGTTTATTCTGATTGTCTGTCAGGTAGGGGGTCGTATGTAGTGCTCAAACATTGTTTAGTATCCGAGTCCATCTGAAGACTTTTCCAGAATCATGATGTAAAACAATGATCACCATTAGAAACAATAGATTCGGGTACTCCATGATGTCTTACAACTTCATTAATATATAGTATTTCTGAATGTTTAAGTGGTAAATATTCTCTCATGGCATGAAAATGTGTTGAATAGGTTAGTCGATCAATAATGCCAAATATTGCATCATTCCTTCTAGATTTCCTTGGTAGTTACCTGACAAAGTACATCATAATATCATCCCATTTCCACTCAGTTATGGGAAGAGGTTGCATGACTCCTCCAGGATGATTCCTTCTAGAATTCACTTGTTGAAAAACCATACATCTTGACAAAAAATTAGAAATCTCCCTATTTATGTTGTCCCACCAAAATGTTTCCCCCAAATATCTATACATCAGAGTGCTACCATGGTGTATAGTGAAATTTGAGCTTTGAGCATCATCCAACAACTCAATTTTTATATCAGTTATATCAGGAAAACAAAGTATCTTCCAAAAATCGAAAATCCCATCAATATATTTAATGTTAATCTATCTCCCATCATTAATAGCTTTAATCCTCTTTTGGAACTCATCATCATCATTCTGATAACTTTTTATCATTTCTTGTATAGATGGTTTAGCATCCATTTGAAAAAATATAAATTTTTCACCTTCCATGATTATTCCCATATCCATCTTTTCTAGATCCATGAACATAGGATCCCTTCAAACATTCATATTGTTTAGTAATCCTTGATCCTTTGAAATCAAAGAATCTTCCACCTTATTTGACATCCCCAGCAGGTAGTTTTTAGTGAAATCAAAATTCGTGAGTAGTTCAAGACATCGTATTTGCCTCATGTTTATTTCATTATGTGAGAAAATATTCTTCAAAATCTTGTGATCAGTATAAATCTAACAATTTTCACCGTAGAGATAGTGTCTCCATATTTTCCGAGAAAAGATTATAGTTGGAAACTCAAGATCATGAGTGGGACTGTATTTCACATGAATTTTTTTCAATTGTTTTGCATAGGAAATAAATCTATCATACAGCCTTAGGACACAACCATGTCTTTTCTTTGATGCATCACTATAAATTAAAATCTCATCATTACCCAATGATAGATTCAATATAAGTGAATTGACTAATCTTATCATCAGTTATTCAAAACATTCTTCACACTCTATTTTTCAATCAAATATAACCCCTTTAAGCGTGAGATTGGTTAATGGGATGTCCAACAAGGAAATATTTTGGATGAAAATTCAATAATGACCTACTTAGGAAATAAAATTGCGTACCTCAGTTATACTCATCAGAGCTGGTCATTCTTAGATTTCCTTGGACTTTGAAGGATCAACAGAGATTCCATAATTAGAGAAAATATGGAAAAGAAAATAAATCTCTTGAAAACTAAAATTACACTTTCAAAATGTCCCATATAATTTATTTCATCTGAGGGTTTTTAGAATAGTGAGCACGTGATTTTCATGATCTTCGTAGCTTTGTGAGTAGAAAAATATATCATCAATAAATACCACTACAATTTCATCAAGATATTCCTTGAAAACTCTATTAATTAGATCCTTGAAAATAGTGGGTGCATTATTCAGTCCAGAAGGAATTACTGTAAAATCGTAATGCCTGTACGAGGTTTAAAATGTGGTTTTTATAATTTTTTCTTTCTTCAAACACAGCTGATGATATTCAGATCGAAGGTCAATTTTTGAAAAATATTGAGCTCCATGAATTTGATCGAATAAATCATCAAAGTGAGGTTGGTTATACGTGTACTTTATTGTTATAGCATTGATCTCCCTATAGTCATTGAATAACCTCAAATATCCTTCTTTTTTCTTAACAAATAGGTTAGGGGCTCCCCATGGAGAAATAATATGGAGAATAAATCCCTTATTACTCAATTCCTCTAGTTGTTTAGTTTGTTCTAGTAATTCCTCAATGGAAATTCTATAAGGGGTCAACTATATGTTCCTTGAACCATGACTTATGTCAATGGAAAACTCAATTTCTCATTCTGGAGGATCTCCATGTAAATCCTCTAGAAAAAAATCAACATATTCTTTCACTATAGGTATATAGTCTATTTTAACATTCATTTCCTCACCCATTGGGTTTCCATTCTCCTCCTCCAAAATAATTCAATCCAGTAGAGCTTTTGGGGTGGATATAGATAAAAAAAATATTGATGATTCTGCTCTATAGATAAGGTAATATTTAACATCTTCAAAAATTGTAACCTCTTTATTTATATAGTAAAATTTCACATCATGATCCCAAAGAAAATATATACCAAATATTATATCATATTCAATCATCGGTATGATAATGAGATTAGTGGATAATGAAAATTTATATGCTCTAATGGGAACCAATTCACAAAACTTTTCTGTAATGATACTTCCCTTAAAATTTTGGACTAACAAATCCTATGTTAAATAAATATGGAAATATTTAATTTTCATAGCATACTGGAAAGATATAAAACAATGCGATGATCTAGATTAAAATAAATCATATGTTAAACATGAGGAAAAAATTAAATTACATGACAATATGTCTTCCGAAGCATTAACCTTAGTAGTAGTGATCGCATAATCTTTTCCCTACTTCCAAGGCCTTTTCTGAGGTATGTTTCTTTGAAGCTTATGACATTAATCTACATAATTTCACATCTCTATAAAATTGTTGCATTCAACATTGGTAGCTTCTTTCATCCCCTTACAATCACTAGAAAGATGGACTTTCTGTCCACATTTTTAGCATAATATTTTTCCTTTTATATAGGCACCAGAGTGCTTCCTTCCACAATTATCATAGAGTGGAAATTCAACTCGTCACGTCATCCCTATTTCTTCATTTCCATTCCCAGAGTGTCTAACAGATCTATTATTCTCTTGTTTTTTTAAAGTAATAACACTCAGAGAATTTATTTTTCTGTCTTAATAGAAAATGAGACAATATATTTGTATGATGTAAAGGATTGGGAAACTAATGCTCGATGAAGAAATAGTTTTATCCAATGAAATAAATAACCAATATTACTTCTTGGGTTATGTATAGAATACGTAGTATGCCTTTCTACCCTTGTAATGTGAGCTTCATACAATGAAACATTCTCATCCTCTTTTTTCCTCACACTCAGAATATTCCTTTCCATATCTGCTCGATGGTCAGGAGGAATGTAATTTTTTACGAAAAGATATTTAATCTCTGACCATTTCATAAGTGATAATTATTCATCCTCCTTTTTGTTTTGAATTAATTACCACAATTGATCTGCATCTCCCTTGAGGCGATAAACTGCCATGACAACTTCATCCCTTTCACTACTCCCAAAGCATAAATATATTCTCTAAGGAACTTAACAATTGATCAGATATAAATGGATTTGTATTACCATTGAATGTTGGTGGTTGTTTTAACCTGAATTGGTTTAATATTGAGCCTCCATTTGTGGATCAGGGTGCTCCATATGGGTATGGTTATTATTCATAACCTGAGTGAGTTGTCCCAGTATGGTGATAAGTTGATCAGCCCTAGGTGCATCACCTTCTCCACTATAATTATCTTGAATAGGAGGGAAGTTCATACATTGATTACATGAATTGATATGGTTTCCATTCCTTCCACTATGCACCATTTCTAAACAATGGCGTATAGTTGATAAGTATATAAATCGCAATACATAATTATAAACTAGTAAAAAACTGAACATAAATTGAACAGTTTATATATATAATCCATAATCATAAAAATGTTTTCATTGAGGAGTAATATACTCATAAATCCTTCATAATGGTTTGTAAATAAAATGTGAATAATCCTAAGAATTTACCCTAGGAGTGCAGTAACCAAAAGTGGTTCATGGCACATTGTCGTGTACCAGGATACCCCGGGTTAAGCCCAAAACTCCTCGTGAGTGTTTTCAATCCTAGGTACATCATTTTCAGAGCCACCTCTACCAGATCGTATCCAGGAAAGGAATTATTTCTTGGAATTGACACAAAATCTATTCATTACCAATATTCTATGAAGTTCTACTATACTTATTTTAAAAGTCTATCATATGGTAATGTGCTCTAATCTGAGTTTTTGTAAATCTAGTTTCCAAGGATTGTACTAAAATTACTTAGATAACAACTGTAACACCCCAACCATAGTTACCCAGAGTCGTTGTATTATGACATAATATTTTCCTGATACAAGGAATCATGTCCCGAAAGACCGATCAGTTTAGTATTATTGGAAACAAGATATATAAACATAAGTTAAAAATTACAACATGAAAAGAAATACAACACT
This sequence comes from Viscum album, assembly GCA_963277665.1. NCBI lineage: Eukaryota > Viridiplantae > Streptophyta > Magnoliopsida > Santalales > Viscaceae > Viscum > Viscum album. The sequence continues at coordinate 628,496,226 of OY728138.1, read as the reverse complement.
AACTTATTCCATTAGAAACAACCAAGACTCCTAGATTATTCCTACCCTTCACTCATTAATAACATCCTCATATCATGGGAAAATGAATCTTAATAAAGGGGTGACAAAAATTTTTAGTAAGAGTAAGAAATATACTGAAAGAAAACATAAACATTAGTCATAGTGAATAATTAAAAACACATGCTCTAAAAATAATAAACACGAACACGTTATGGCAGGAATATGATCTATGAAAATAATGCCATAATAAAACATATTCATGGGTATTCTAATAGTTGAATATCCTTAGGAACCATCAATATTATTTTCATAATTACTGAATCTTTAATGCGAGAAATTATTTAACATTTTGTCACGGTCTCGGCCAAGACGTCTAAAAATGATTAAGGCCTCATCCAAAACCATATATAAAATTGGGAAAGGCCTCATATTATTCTATATCTAATTGTCTAATGAGACCTATCGATGCACCGATGAGCTTTAGAGGGCTCCACCCATTAATTACTAAGTCAAATGCATTCGTCATATGAAAAGGTTGAAATATAACATAGTCATTCGTATTTAATCTAGCATATGAAATGTCAATATTTTAACAATAAACCTTGAATGGTTTAAAAAATAGCATATCCACAATCAAACATATCGTAACTCATTCAATACAATATGTAAGATTTTATTATAACAAATCAACAGCAATCGAGCATAATATCCAGTAAAGGATGTTGACATAGTTTAAAATGATCAGTAAAACATTTTGAGAGAAATATACCAATTTTTGAAATCATATAAAAGTCACAAATTTATAAAGGATGTAATTTAAAAAATATTTTTGAATCCAAGTGTCCCATACCACTTTGAAACATTTTAAAAGAATTATGATTTCAAAAAAATCATGTCCATATAAATTAATACCTAAAATCATTTTGAAAACATCGACATTAATGATAATTATTTAGAAGAATAAATTTTTAAAACATCTAAAATGATGTTTTAGCAAAAGAGTTAATTACAAATAATCATGTCTAAGAAACTTCTATGAAAACCCGATATAGATAACAAATATGTCCTAGTATAAACATACACATAAACAATCTCAGATAATAATGAGATTGAGGAATTAAACCTTACCTAGTACTTTTCCTTGGTAGAGGGCACTTTAACATCCCTTATATTAGTTAAATCATCTTTAATAAATTATAAAATAACTACATACATAAATATGATATTAGATATTATCTTCTAATATTGCTTTGTAAATAATGTCTTAGCACTATCAATGTTTCGGGTGTTAATTGATTCATTTTCAATAAAATATTTTGTTTTGTAAGTCATGTTATCTATGAACATGGTGTTTTTGATTAATATATAAAATATATTATGTTATTTTATATTATTTGTTAGTAATAATGTGAAAATTATTCATCAATGATTATGATGGGTAATGGATCTCATCACGTTCGTGGAGATGGTAATCCGTACGTACGCAAGAACATCACTTCCATTTTTTATTTTAAATGGTAAAAAACAAATTATACATAGGTATTTTATTATTCCAGTATAACATAATATTTTAAATATATCATGTATTGTAATAAACACTATCCTTTATACGTTTCATGTATGGTATGATCGAGTCATATCACATTGAGGGGGCGGTAGTCCGCACTTCCTCAAATGATATTATCGTAAATATACAGCATGAAAAGAATAAGGGTATGGTATAAAAGAAAATGACAGAAACTTATAGATAAATTAAATATCATATATATCATATATAATTATAGTGCCAAAATAATGGCCACCATAAGAAGTGGTTTTTGAAGACTGAACGATCATCGATTCATGAGGAAGTAGTTCGCTGTCCACAGAAACATTATGTTCTATACCCATTAGAACGAGGGGTGTGTAAGTGTATTTCAAATAATTCTCATAAAAAAACTTATTATGTTGAAGGTACTAGTGTGGTTGTAAGATAAATGAATAAAGAGGGTATAGGGGTTTGGATAAGTAAAATATAAGAAAATAACTTAAGAAGAGATGTTACCTTTAAATCGGGTAACTCTAATTGGATTGAACCAAAAGGCTTCCATGAAGTGTCTTATGCCTAAGGAAAGGCTTTTAAGAAGAAAATAGAGATGTAAAAAGATGAATTGGTCAGAGGTTGGATGATCCAAAGGGCTTGAGAGGTGCGAGAGATGGGTTATAAGTGTGGGATTTTTATAAGGGAGAGGAGGGGCTCTTTTGGAAAGTTTAGAAATATTATTTTATTTTATATTATTTTCGGTTTATAAAGGCCCAAAACTCATTAAGGTCTAAGATAAGAGGACTCATGTTCAAAATAAAATCATCCATTAAGAATTTTATAGGTTTTGGATGTTTTTTAAAATTTTTATAATCTTATTTATTTAAATCGTTTATTAATGAGGTAAACACAACATCATTATTGTGTCAATAATAATTTTATTTATTTGATGTATAAAAAATATTAAAAAATACGATGATTTTTGAAATATTTTTAGCTTTAAAGAGAATATTATTAGTTGTACAGATAACTTATATGACCCCTAGTAAAAAAATTATTGAAAGATATATGTTTATGTAATTTTGGTATTTACTTTAAATTAATTAATATAAAGTGTCATTATCACTCTCACATGTCCACATGGGGTCCCAAAATCGACCCAAAAGTGCCAATGGTCAGAAATGTATCAACCAAAAGAAATATGACACATTTTAGGGTGATTTAATATTATTATAATATTATTTTTTAACCATATTTACTAGATTTATGCCTTTAACCACGTTAAATAAAATATTTACTGAACTAAATATTCATAATGTATAAAAATAAACCATACCTATTTTCACAATTTGGACGTCCTGATTCCAAATATTGAATCCATTTTTCCAAATTCAATACAATGAAGTGGAAGAAAATAATTTAAAATTAATTTCCTTTGTTAAAACAGAATTTTTTTTTATGAAATAATAACTAATAAAATATTGACACTTGTTTATGTCTTGTTTGAAGGTTAAATTTAATCTAATTACCTAAACTACATTAAATGATAAAAACATAATCTAATGATACTTAAAACCCATATAAATGTATGATTTTATCACAATAAATTATTTTGATTAAAAATGTTGTTTTTAATAAAAAATTATTATTTTTCAATATTCATCCAATATTGAATGTTTTCAGAAAAGTACCAAGAATTCACCCTAAACCAATTTTTAAATCCAGATAAAAAATTGAAGTCTATTTTGAAGAATAAAATTTATAATATTTCAAAACGTGGGTATTAATATTCAAAACAGCTAGTTTTATTGGTCGTGGTAAGTTAGAATCTCGATGTTACATAAAACGAAAGCTATTGCATTATTCAAAGAGAAACATTACATGGAATATTGGGGTGTTACATTTTTAATGCATATATTTACCATTAAAATAAACTAGATTTTCATCCATAAACACAACCACAAACATATACAAGGAAACATTAAATATTCTATTCATAAGATATACAAATACATCAATGACATTACTTAACAAAAAAGGCATAACTACAACTTCATAATGACCAAATCTAGTATGGAACATAGTCTTTCTGATGTGTATGTCATTTACATTCAACTGATGGAAACTTGACATCAGGTAACCCTTTGAAAAATATTTTTCTCCTTAGAGTTGATCAAAAAAATCACTTATTTGAGGCAATGATTACTTTTTTCAATAGTAATGTTACACAAGCCTCTATAATCAACGAAAATTCTCATTGAAAAATTCTTCTTCTTAACAAACAAGAAATGAGCACCATATGGTGATTTGCTAGGATAGATGAAACCATTATCTAATAATTCTTGAAACTGCTTTTTAAATTCCAGAAGTTCCATTTGAGCCATTAACTAAGGGGTTTGGAAATTTTTTTAGAATCCGAAACTAAGTCAACAATAAAATCTACCTCTCGATCGAGAATGACACCAGAAAAATCATCATGAAAAACATTCAGGTATTCATTTTCCACTGGTAAATCCTTAATCTGGATTATTACCTTATCTTCAAAAATATGAGAAAGATATCTTTTTATTTCCATATTTTTCAGTTTCATAGATTCCTAACATATCTACATATAATATTTATTTAGTTCATCCGATACCTGCATATATAACTTCCATAAATTACAACTCATTTCTTTTTCAAATTTATATATTTATAAAAGAAACGTGGGTATTCTATTGGTGTATACCATAAGAGGTTGGCTGATGAATATGTATAGTTCTCAATCAGCATTTTTTATATTTCCTTTTCTTTCATGTCCTATTAATATCGTTCAATTGTGTTGAAATAAAAACACCATAATATAACATATTATATAATGTTATTAGGTTAAATTAATACCCTAAATCATCTACATTTTTAATAAAATGGGAAATGAATCAATCATTCATTGTGTGAGAGTCTACATTCACACGAACTAATATAAGTCATTTTCCTTAATCGTGCCTCATTAAAATTTATGATGATTAATGTATTGTGTGTATATGATATTAATGGAATATTTATCATTTTATAAATGTAATATTTATATATTTTATTTCATTTTTATTCATTTGGAAAACTATGTCATCTATCTTTGTACTTGTGGATTACCACACCCAGAAAGCGATGCGATTCATTTTTCAAAGCCACAACACATGTATGTTATATATAGGTGTATTTCATAAAATAATGCCATATAATTAAAAAATTATCATAATTTATTTATAAAAATATCTACATTCTTTTCATCATGACTATTGATAAATGGAAATTATTCTCATGTGTACCTACAACGTACTATATCCATGATTGTAACAAATTTAAATTTTCATTACCATCAATCATGATTAGTTTTTATAGTTTAATTGATATATAAAAATGATTATGATGTCATGGATATTTATTCTATAATATAAAATAGAAAAATATTTGATCATTGACAACTATCCAATTTCATTCTTGAAATATGAGTTAAACATATTTAAAACATTCGATTAAAACATTAATGATTTTGTAATTGAATATAACATGATAAAAAATAAAATTAAATTAAAAATAAACAAGAAAATAAATTATAGAAATGTAACTAATTAACATAATTTTTATATTATCAATGATAAAGAACATATATGACAAGTCATGATGATGTAATAGATCTCTAAAAATAACACCTTTTTCATGAACTTATGACCATTATCTCCCGAACTAACTTTCTATATCTCTTAAATGATATAGAATGATTATAAATTATGTACATATGTCTCCAAAATATATACCTAATTTTTCTATATTCATTTAATGGGGTAATACAATCCGTAATTTCCCCTATAAAGTTCATTGAATATGAAATTTATTTTCATTGTGTTATGTTGTATGATTATGAAACAAATTTGTTTCCATTGGAAATTATTATGCCTACTCCATATTATTAATTTTCTTTTTATCTCTCCGATATATTTAACATATTATTATGGGTTTATATATATATTTTCTTAATTCATTGGTTTACTATTTAGTCTCATGAGATGTGGTGTATGGAATTTGGGAGTAAACATAATACAATATTTGACTTCCCCCTCCCCATTCAACATTTTCTAAGATATTATCCTTGACACGTGTATGTGAAATGTTTTAGGTTACACACAAATTTACAATCATTTTATGGCCTTTTGTTACAATGATATTTAAATTATTTTCCCATGTGATTACTCGTGATCCTTATCATTTTTTATATGATGTTATATATTTTATTCACATGTTATGTTTCCTTGTCATGTTTATTCCCTTGTAATTTTATAACACCCCTTTCATTTTTGTATTCTTTGAGTAATCCAATGTAGATTTGGTTCTCAAATTTATTTTGGATAATCATATGTGTAATAAAATAAGGATTTAATTTTTTTTATTACATTTAGATGTATTACGAACCAAATCAACAACATAAACTCATCATAAGGGTAATTTTTTTTATTAATTATAGTTTATGTTGAAATTATTGATATAATATGATCGAATGGAATGAGTTGATGTACTATTACATTCCATAAACAAAATTCTCTATCTCTTGTATCCTTATCAAAGGTCCATTTACCTTTTAAGCACCCATGATCATGAAGTATTCATATACATTGATATTCCTTCTTGGGTTGTGATTATAAATCTAGTTAGACACCACAAATTCTTCCTCAAAATGTGTGTGCATACATAATAGTATATGTCATAAAACCATATAAATTGAAAAGAAAAATAATTCAATCCTCAATCGTACCAATATCATCACCATTATATAATAAATGTATCCACAATAGAAGTTTTGAATCAAAATCAACCACAGGATCACCAATTGTGTCCCACATCCACCACAAGTCAACAAGTCTTAGTTAAGGGAAAACTGTTTTGTAGCCTAATATATCTATTGAGTCATTCCAAAAGACCACAATATTCAAATAATAACTAATTTCATGAAATAATCCCATAATATAGATACTATGTGGCATAGTTCATCAAAATATAGACCATGATTCCCAAGTGTTGGTTCTTGGGTCATATCACATATGCTTATCTTACCCGAATTCAAAAAACAAAATTTCATAATTCCCCATTATTTAAAATTTTTCTATAATCATGAAACATGTAACATATGATCATGCTACCAGTCTATTGTCAGCATAGTATGATGGGTCCAAATGGAACATTGTACAATGCATAGAACAACAACATAGAATATACCAAATATATTATCTGAAAAAAGTTAATCATATATAGAGGGAAAATATATATATCATGAGTGAGCATAGTATCTATATATAAAAAATTTTATTTTACCCATATATAGTCTCATAGGCTAGACACACATGTGTTCAAATAGAATTCATGGACTCACAAGATACACAAGTACACACATCCAAATAAACTAACAAACATTATTTATCATATAAACGAACCACATAATATCATCATAACAATTAAATAAATTTCCACAAAATGGTATGAAAAATTCATTCATAATAATATCAATGAAAATATCAATCTTAATTATTGTATTGATTTAAAATCTACATTTTCACACAATCTAGAAATATAACACATGGAAATGAATACAATAAAATTCAAAAATAATATAGGTTGAAAACTCAGACAGAAAAAGGAATAAGAAAAATGTGTGTTATTAAAATAATCATTCCTGAAGAAAACATCTCTATCAAGGTAAGGTACATTTCTAGTTTATGGGAGATAATAAATGGCTCATACAACAAATACTCCCAAAGAGTATAAAGTATCATATGAGTCCAAATCAACAATTAAACCTCAAAATTAAAAGATTGAATTCATCTAGTGAGAATGGAAAAAAGTAGGTTTAGAGTATTAGAGTTATCCAATGAAAAATATCAACATATGTATTCATCCATGAATCCTATAGTATTAATTCTTACCATAAGAGTCACTGTGGGGGGGATCATTGATCATTAACAGTGGTATGGATTGACAAAATAATTCATGTGTAAACCCCATTTAAGAAGAATTATCTTCTCATTGGAAATGGATGAGATCCAAGAATTAATTTGTTGATTTATCCCATTTATAAACAATGTTAACCATTAGTATAGGTTGTTGATAGGTGTGGTGTTCTTTTAAATTGTGAATATTACACACCCGTTCATTGGTGCATGCTAATGTTTTTCCTATTAACCCTCACCACTGCCTCAAAAATGGTTTTGCAGAGGTCACCCCTAAAATGGAATAGAGGTCCCCTCTTCATAATCCACACCGTTGACACGATAACATCTTCCATGATTATTTATCATAAGGGTGATATGGACCACCATAATCATTTTATTCCTTGTATTCTCCCCAAAACCACCAAAACCAATATTACTATTCTCAGATCATCTGAAATCCAAAAAAACCTACCCCAAACAGGGATGAAATGAAAAAAAATATAATGAATTTGATAAAATATTAATATTACTGAATCATAATAAAAAAGGATTTTAAATCTCTCAATTACTGGCCTTTCTGAAATAATTTAACCCATTCGGCCTGAACATCTAACTCATACTACAATGTTTCCTATTATACCCGTCCATTATTCCATATGACATGAAGCATTTTCACTAGAATACCCCCATAAAAACAAGTCAAATTTTCATAAAATCTATAATGGGATCCCAATAGTGGATGTTTTTGGTTTCATCGCAACATCCCCACATTTAACCAAAAGTTCAGGATCAGGCATGAAAATATAAATCTATGAAAAATAGAAAAGATAACTCATTCCTAGATTATAAGGATGAAAATATAATTTTTAAAAAAACTCTTATGATACATTTAATATCCCCAAAAGGCACAAAAACATCAACCAAATCTACCCCTGAATTCACAAATGAATATTCCCAAATAGAGGTGGCACCCAAAAAAATGATCTCCAATAGTGAACTCCAATGGCCATCTCTCTATGTCAACATTGGGACAATAATTACAATATGAAAAAACCTAAAACTTCTTCAGGATCATCAATCTGTTAGAGGACTCAATACGATGCCAAGCATAAAAACGACTACCTCACCCATGTAGTTCCAAAAAATGATACTGTGCATCCTAAACATAAATATATAGATTAATGAGGTTCCAGATTAATTGGTTACTAGAATATTATATCATATATAAAACCACATCTATGTGATCGTCACATGTTCCCACAATATATTGGATGATATCATAAATCATATCCTCATGGATTTGAATTTACCACCCTGACTATCAGTACAACCATGAAAAATATTTTGTTATCGACATAAAAGTATTCCCTGCTATTTCTATAAGTCCTTAAAAACATTAATGTAATATGTGTTTATATTTTTTATAAGTCATTAAGAGTCACGTTTTGATGGATATACAATATCTAAAACATACATATTTCTTAAATACTCTACTGAGCGAGTCTATTAGATCTGAAACATATTTTATACTTTTATAAAAAAAATAAACTATCACAATAATCAACAATACCCCTCGAAGACATGGGTAACTTTGTCATGATATTCACTATAATTTAATCAAATAAACACATCAATAAATGAACTGACTAAATCAACCCACTTACTCATTAATTCATTTACATTAATCATTTTTATTTAATGAATCATGAAGAAAATCAAGCGATGTCCCTCTTTATACCATTTGAAAAAATATTATATGGATGAAAAGGAATATCTACATCATCCTAGGATGTTGTTCCCACTTCAAAGCATGATGTTGTATTATAATCTCCTTCCTAGGGATGTTATAACTATAATTACCCCATGAATATAAGTCATATTATCCTTGTTTAATGACCACCCTAAAATATAGTCATTACTTTTAATGAACTATTACATCACCATGCACTCAATGTATGAAATTGGTCTTACATTCACATGATCCCACAACTAATATGTGATTAAAAATGATGAAAAATTCAAAAAATCATAATCCAATTATTCATATATGGAAAAATTATACATAAAATACATCACATGAAATTCCCCATGAAAATGATACTCATTATGTGTATTCATATACTTCATTTATTACTGAGAGTATCTATAAAAATATTACATATCCAAAGTGAACATTACATCATGAATTAAAATATATATATATACTCCACAATACTTTCTTCCTCCAACTTAGATTCATGTAGATAGAAGATATATAAAAGGTTCATGTGGCCTATATATAAAATAAACCACTCATTAAAGAGAAAATGGTTCCATAAAAAGTGTTTAAACAACTACTCTAAACAACAAGTCATGCATTGGATTGTTAGACCCATGGGGACCTATCTAAAATGAATGATAAGGTACTAAATGACCACTCTACATGAAAAATATTTTATAAACCACATCTAAGGCATCACAATAAACTACATATCCAATCCTAGGTGTGGAAAATGTCTGAATCCATGATTTCATCAATTTTCATTTTTGTAATAGAATTACTACATTTCAAATATTTACCAACATGAACATCAATCCCCACATTTCTACCCACTAAATAGTTCTTCCAAGTGGGATAAGACCTATATGAACCATCTATGGACATCGAAAAAAAAATGTATTATATTGATCAAGATAGTGTTATTCAGATGGTGTAGTGATATAACCACTAATACATTCTCAATGTATATATAAATTCTCACATCATAGAACACAAACAATATGAATATCACCTTCATTTTGCAAAATTGAAAATTCTATAGATTACCATAAATATAATTTTATCGATTTTTCCAAAATACATACCAAATCATTCTAGAGTGCATATTAGATGTCATAAAATATATTATTATATCATTTACCAAAACCTCAATAAATGTGTATAGATATAAATTGGTGATCATATCCTTGAGATCCATGAACACTACTAGAACATTAGATTAAATGATACATATAAAAATATACACATAATGTTTCAATCGATTCATAAAAAATAATTTATGAATGTCATCCTCTCTAACATGGACATGGTGGTGTCCGGACCATAAATAAATTTGGGATAACAATGGGGATCATCAAAACTAGATGAACAAGTAATCAATCCTCATTAATATATATTTATTCATGGTATTCACTTGTTTAAGTGACCTTTAGTCGATAAAAAACTTATTCCTACATTCCACCATCATAGAGAACAAGATCGATGCACCCAAAAAAGATAAAATAAATTGGATAAGTACTTTCCAAATCACATTCCCTAGAAACAAACATATGTTCTAGAGTTGAATAAATATTATTTAGAGGAAGTGATATAAAATACTCCCCATGAAAGAGTTAAATCACAATGTAAATTCCACTCTCCATATGGATTCTTGAAGATCAATTCATGAAGAAAACCTAATAATTGACCACCATAATAGAAAATAAAGGTTACATCTATTTCCACAAAAAAATAAAATCATACTACATATGGAGATATATCCCTAGAATGGGTTATTTATAGTCCCACTATATCATCTCAAAGATCACATTCATTGGAAAAGACTACCTTCTCCCCATTAGGTGTAGTATTGAATACATGTATCTTGATATATTAGATTTTGATATGAATTACTAGTTATCCTTTCAATTCTGATGAACATATTAAATGTTCTCAACATAAAGATCCTAAAGTCTTATATATGTCATTACTAATAAATTAAAAATAGAAATTGAGGACATATCTGATGATGATCCACATTCTACCCAATTTGTTAATGTATTGAATTAAAATACAATGATTGTATCATTATAATATTATGTCAAGATATATTTTGAAATGAAATAAATGAATATAATAATATTTGATCAAAAACATTAGTCTAATAAGTAAATAGGATCCTCATCTTATCTCTAATGGTTGATGTACTTATCTATAGTCAGTTAGAACATATAAACTATATATACTTATCATTCCTTATAGCAACAACCATGTACCTAATATGAGTTAAATGACCATGTCATCAACATATGAAGGTTATAAAAAACTACTACAGACCTTGTCTAGTATCTTGACATGAGTCCTACATTTGACTTGAATATATAGGTGATCCATACTATGATGTATTTAAAAAAATTATATAGATTACATATATTACCAAAGACTTGAAAATTCAATTATGGAATTGGGAAAATATAAGATATTATTCCCACCTAGGCCACAGTTGGAACACCAAGGGAACCCTTCTCCCAATGTTTATGACAACAAACATATTCTATTCTCTAGATATATACTTCAAACCTAATGCTTATCTTTTACCATAATCATGTATCTACATGAAGTATCATTGGGAGTCCCACTATAATATTAAATATGACTTCTAGACATTTCCACTTAAAGACCCATCTCGAATTGTGAGGACCAAGAAAAAAAACTCTCAAAATGTTGTTATGATTATTTTATTGACCAATGTAGTTAGGTCATATTAAAGCCTTTCCTAATGTATCATAGCCTTAGGTGCCTCTATCCAAAATAAGAGATAAGAAAAGAGATTGAGCTCTATGAAATGTAACTATTAATAAGATATTTTTATAATTTGATGTTGGATATCTATGAATTCATGTGATTATTATATCAGCAACATACATGGAAAACATACTTTGTGTAAAAGGTTCGTTAGTTTTACCCATTTCATACATACAGATAATCAATCCTGAATATTAACATCCCATTTTTCATAACTATTTTGTAGAGAATTATTGTCACATAGATTCACTTTTTATCCTCTGTAAACTCTACAAGATAAAATATACTCATGAACAATCATATTTAGTTATTATCACCCTTGAGGCCATATATTCCCTACATAGATTGAAGGTGAAAGAGATAAATGTATGTATCTTATTAGTCCATAGTATTAGAAACCACAATATTCTAGAAATGATCTATTTATAAGTCTTCTATATGAAGTAGAATATTGAAAACACAAACTAATAGAGGGATACACCCTATTGTAATACTTGATTGGTTGTTGGAACAAAATGATTTCCTTCATACGAGTACCTCGATCTATTTCTATAGGATTTCCAATAAGAATATATCAAGGTAAAATTGTTTATAATTCAAAATGTAAGATAAAAAACATATTAAATCATTCATAAGATATTTCATTAGATTATCATGAGTACAAAAAACACATTTTTATGAGAAAAATGACCTAAGAGTCCATTTATTATAAGAAAACACAACCCAACAAGTAATATTAATTGAAAAAACCTATTTATCTATTCAATATTGTCAGTGCTAGTGATATATTTAATTATAATAATTATAATGTTTATAAAATAAATGAGAACACATACTTAATAATCTATAAAATTATTTTATGGCATAAAAATTTTCAAAATGAATTTATTTTCATATTTTTAATGTCATTTATTTTAATCCATTATTAATGAAGAAATTAATGTATCACCCTGGTGTCATAATTAAATTTGTTTATTTAATGTCTAAAAATTATAAATAAAATTCAATGATGTAGGAAATAATTATATCTTAACATGTAATTTTTATAGTCGAAGATATAATATATATAACCTCAAATAAAAATAGTTTTGTTAAAATGATTCATGTTCAGGTTATTTTTTTCCTTACTTTAAATTAATTAATTTAAAGTTTCGTTATCACTCCCATGTGGCTCCATGGTGTCCCAAAATATACCAAAAGATTCCCTTGGTCGGACATGTATTATCCAATACTGTTTGACCAAGTGTAATGGTAATTTAATATTACTATAATATTATTTTTCACCAATATTTACAAGATTTACCCTTTAAATGTGTTAAATAAAATATATACTGATGTAAATTCTCATAATGTCTAAAAATAAAAGATTCCTATTAACACAATTTAGACATATTAATTCCAGATATGGAATAAATTTTTCAAAATTCAATACACCTAATTGGATGAAATTAATTTAAAATTAATTCTCATTATCAAAACATAAAGAGTGTTTTTAAGAAACAATAACGATTAAAAGATTTACCTTTGTTTAAGTCCAAATTAAGATTGAAATTACTTCCAATGAACAAAATTGAATTAAATGGTAAAAATATAAACCAATTACACTTTAAAACCATTTAAAAGAAAAATATAACTATATATATATCGATTAGAATAAAAAAGACGTTTTTTATTAAAATGCAGTATTTATCACTACTCATTAAAAATTGATCATTATTAGAAAATTACGAAACACTCATCCAATGTAAATTTTGATGTCCAAATTCTAAAAAATAATATTATTTTTTCAAATGGAACATATAAATGTAGAAAAATGTATATTTAAAAGTGTTCTCCATCAAATTTTTTAAATCAACCATCTAATGAATATTAGACTGTTTATTCTTAAAATTGGATTCATTCACCTATTAAGATTCTATATTCTATTGGATAAATGTAAAAAAATTTAAAAAACATGTGTAATAATATTGTAGTTAGTATTTTCCATCCCCACTAATACAACATCTAAGAGTTAACTATCATTTAAAATAATAATAACATTATATTACTTTTCATTATAAATCAACATTGTGTAGAACATAAGATTTCATAGAAACCCGTTGTTGCGTGTCAGGTATGACATCGAGCCTAGAATCCCTTAAAAAGTAAAAGTAAAATTTATTTCAATAATATTAATAATACTTAAATTTTTATTTTCTATATTTGCTTGGTATGTTAAATTCTTCCCCCTTTTGGAAATTTTTTCCACACAATTTTAAAATTGGGCATATAAATTTCATTAAAAGTCCCACATCTGAAAAAATGTCAATAAAACTATCACATAAAAAAATAATGCAAAAGAAAAAGGAAACCTGATACAACCCATACTGGGACTCCATGAAAACATGGATATTTAAGAGAATACTAACTATCAAGTTTTGATCTAGAGGGACAGAAAACATGATCAGGAGAATGTTAAGAAAAAGAAAACCACAAAATTTTGATGGTTTAAGTGGTCATTGGTTTCCAAGTAGGAAATGTAAATGGATTTTTTTTTGTTTTTAGTTCCATTAAATAAATTGGGAGATTTTGTTTATGATATTGACTAAGTACATAAATAAACATAATTTTCAAGTAGTGCTTTATCCTTTAGTATGTTTCTACTAAAAACAAATATTTTCTCTAAATGATGACTATTCAAGAATACATGGTCAATCTTGAAGTGCTAGAATGAACTTCTAGATAATCACATAATCCCAAAAGATGAAAGAAATATTTCCCCTATCTTTAGACATTAACCAAAACAAAAATGATTAGTAAAAGATCATATAATTATCAAAAATGATAATCTTTTTTAAAAAATACTACTCTTAATCTCCAAAATTTAATAAAAAATACCTAAATATCATGAAAGACCATTCAATAAACAAATTTCCATATAATTCATTAAAATAATAATATCTAAGTCTGAAACCGAATAATCAGAAGGATTTGATCACATAGTCTTCCATAGTAAATCTTAACATTTATCTTCAAATAACATCGACTTATCTTAAAGTCTAATACATAAGTGTAATTAAACAAATCCAATATTCACAATAATAGGTTAATCATTTCCATAAATAGCACAAAAATACATATTTCCATAATAAAAATATAGATTCTTCCAAAATAAAATTCCACGATTATATCTCAATTGAAGTCCCAAATTATTCTATTTTCCTTAGGTATATAGTTTCCAAAAAAAGAAAACTTCATCAAAATTAACCATTATCACATAATCCCCACTTCATTTTCCTATACTATTAATATCTATTTGAGAAAACAAAAGATCCTAATTCAACTTATTCTTGATCAATAAATCCATTTAACTCAAAATAAAAATTATTACTAACTAGGGACTTCACATAGTCTAGTGGTAGGTGGTAGATACCAAGAGAATATTGATTGTGGGTTAGATTCCTTCAGATTTGTCCGACGCGATGGGTTGTCACACAATCTGCATGTTTTCCTTTTTCAAAAACTATATAATTTTACAACATTTCCAAAAATGAGATAAACTCTTCAAAAACAACCTTATATTGAATTAACCACAGTGGTTGTATTTTGACTCTCATTGTCATCCCATCTCATTATGACAACAATATTTTAATTCATAAAGACTTATCTATATTGACATTTTTACCTTTATATAATAAAACTATTCCCAAAGAAAGAAAATTGTACCTTGATCATGGTGTCTACATGGCTTCATCATCATATTTTTTATGTATAAAAATGGTCTATGCATTACAAAAATGATTTTGAGATCCTTCAAAATAAACTTATTCCTTTATCCAAATACACCTCGTACAATATTGGTAATATGGGTGATCACAAAAAAATAATTTCAGAAAATAATCATGTATGACATATAATTTAAAACATCTGATAAAACATTATATCTATGAAACATTTTGACTTTTTTTTGAGTTAAAAGAGTCAATAAATGGTCCTATTAGAATACCATAAGTATGTGTGGAAAGACTATAATTTAAAAGAAAATATAAATATATTGTGGAAGGGTCTTATTCTTCAACACCTTTTTCAAAATCATTATATGATTTGAAATATTTTGTTAATGTAAAATATTTTAAAATTCCTTGAAAATATTTTTCTTTTTTAAAATATGAGAATATTGAGTTAATAGTATTTGATTAAATAAAACCCAAGATCCATTATAGAATTGAGGTATAGTGGAGGTGTTTGATATCTCAAACTATTTTTTTCAAGTGAGTGTTTTGTTAAAAAATGTTTCAGTCATCCAGACATGACTATGCAATAATTATTGCATAAATTTCATCAAGAAGATATAGGAATGTCATTTGATATCCAACTCCTTCCATTTGTAACAAACATTCCATGATCTAAAAAAGTTACAATATAATTTTTTAACTTAAAGAATATACATAGAGTCTAACCATGTGTCCAGTAAAAAGACATAATCCCTAAAATTATCAAAAATGACCTATGATATGAATTATAAGGTCTCAGCCTTAAATAATAAATAATACTAAATGGACTTAGTAATTCACATAGGGGATATTTTTGAGGTTTATAGTTTTTGAGAATTAGGCTATAGGTGTTATATTACATCTCAAATATTACAATATAGACAATTCTACTTAATGTCCCTTTCTTCATAAAATACAAACTCATGAAAAAAATTGTCATGTCTAGTTCAATATTTTAGACTGAATCACTTCTCCATGATCCCATCCTTGACCATATTCATCTTTTAGTCCTATGATAAACATTTAAAAAAAACATGGTTTCATAATAAAAATCTCAGTAATGATTAATAAAGAGAGAAAACATTTGTCCATTAATACATAAAAGTTAATGAAATCATACTTCTTAATCATTTATATACTATACTAGATCATATAATTAATGAACAAAAATGGAAATCATAAATCCTATAGGTAACTTATGGAATCCGTAACATACTTACGTTGTAGCATTCATAGCTACGTAGGTAGTTACATTTGGAATACCCATCATATTATATTCCATTAATATATTAAGAGAAACATTTAAATTTACCTCTGTCACATTACCCAATGCATTGGAGATAAATATTGGGCTCACCCTCCCTTGGTTTATCAAAGAACCACCCTTATACATAAACAATGACCAAGCACCATAAAATATTCATAAAACATAAAACAAACATAAATGTAGGAAAACATTTCCACAATTATATCAAAATATATCATTTAAATATATTGACAATCAAAATAAATTATCGAAACCATTTTCAATAAAAAAATATGTAAAAGAGTATATGGTATTTATTTTTCCTTTGAAAACATTACGGCATGTTAATGAAGTAAAATATCCAAAAACGCTTGCGACAGTGGAAATGCCATTCTCACCACATAAATTAAAATGAAACATTACCTTTCTCTTATAAAAAAACATAACATAGAGAATTATTCATTTGAATGAAATTAAAATTCAATTTTTTTTATACATTGTTTAAATGAAACTCGTGCATAAATAAAAATATGCCTCAATGAAAGGAGATTGAGACGAAGTCTCTTGCCTCAAGTTAGACTTGACTCGTTCATTTTTTAATCTCATGAATAACAAAATAATGTAAATTTTTTTACTTTCTTAAGATCCTTTTTCATGTTTATTATTCATTTTATATTACTTATTACCATGTTATAAACATTACATAATCATAAAAGTCAATAACCGTCGTTTTGTCGATATTAGGTACTTGAGTCAAAAATGATATACCTCTAATTAAATGTTGTCCATGTGGTCAAATTTCCATTATATAAATAATTATATTCATGATTTATATATCATATATATCATACATAACTTTTATATATAGGTATCTATAATATTAAATATCACTTGGAAATAAGAAATGAAATGCACAGTTCATGGAGACGGTAATCCATACGTATGCATGAAGGCTAATTTCATCCCAATTTCATATCTAATGGAATATAAAACATAATGATACATAGGTGTTTTATAATTATGGTATAATATCATATATAATTTCAGTAATTACATCTTCTACGCGTTCCACGTATGGCATGAATGAGTCATATCACTTTGAGGGGGTAGTAGTTTGCATTTTTTCAAATTAAATTATTGTATTTACCCAGTATGGAAACCATAAATGAATGATATAAGTGAAAATGACAGAAGAATATAGATAGTATAAATACAATATATGTCACATATAAATATATTTCCATCATAATGTCCACCATTAGAGGTGGTAGGAGATAATCAAACAAGCATCGTTTTGTGAGGTAGTAGTTTGTCGTACACAAAAAAATTATTTTTGTATCTATTAGATAGAGGTGTGTGTAAGTGTAGTTTGAATAATTCTCACAAAAAACCTTGTATATTGAGTATACTAGTGTTTTATGTAAAAAAAATAATAATAAAATCAGATCTAGTGAAGAATTAAAATAAAATAAAAGAACTTGAGGGAAGACATTCCCTTTAACTAGGGTAACTCTTTTTGGTTTGAAACAAAAGGTTTTCATGAAGTTATTTGTGTCTAAGGTAAGGCTTCTAGAAGGAACATAGAGATCTTGAGATATTATTTTGGAATATTTTGGATGATACAAGAGGGATTTAAAGGTCTATTTAAGGGTTAGAGGTGATGACTTTTTATAAAGGGGGGCGGGGCTATTTAAGAATGTTATTATATAATTATTTTCTGTTTCAAAAGATCAAGAAAAAAACTTAATTTGATGCTAACGTGTATATAATTTGATATAAAATCAATTAATAATAATTGGAAATATTTTGGATAACTTTTAATCCTTATATATTTTATTTAACCCTTGTTAACTTATTAAACTTTTACTATGGCCTCTTATATATTCATACTATTTGGAGAATTTATTTGCAATAAAATTCCATGAGATGAAAAATGGATCATTAAATACATTTTTAACATAATATATTACATTGGTCCTAATCATAGATTTTAAATAATATTTTATCATTTAATAAAATATTTATTTATTTAAAAACTCTTTTATGTAAATTTTAATATTATTCATATCATGACTTTAAAAAATAACAAAAAACATGATTATTTCGAAAAACCTTCATAAATTCAATGATAAAAGTAATAATAATAAATAAAATAGAGTATGGCTTAAAAAGGCTTAAAATATATTTATTTTAATTTTTATAATATCATTTATTTGAATCTTTTATTAATAATGAAATTTATGAATCACTATTATGTCCTAATTATATTTTTTAATTTAATGTCTAAAAACAATAAATAAAATACCATGATGTAGGAAATAATTTTATCTTTCCAAATAATATATATAGTCTAAGATATAACTTATATAACACCATATAAAAAAAATTTATTAAAAAAATTCATGTTTATGTTATTTTTTTCCTTACATTAAATGAATTCATATAAAGTGTCATTATCACTCCAATGTAAATCCATAGGGTCCCTAAATATACAAAAGGATTTACATGGTAGTAAATGTATCATAAAATAGAGTTAGGACATGTGTATGGGTAATTTAATATTATTATAATTTTATTTTTTACCCTTATTTACCAGATTTACCCTTTTACCATGGTAAATAAAATATTTCCTGAAGTAAATATTCATAATGTCTAAAACTAAAAGTTAACTATTTACCATATTTTTACCTCCTTATTCTAAATATGGAATCCATATTTCTAAATTCAAAACACAGTAGTGGAAGAAAGTAATTGGAAATTAATTCTCGTAGTAAAAAATTCATGTTTTTAAGAAATAATAACTATCAAAAGAATTACATTTGTTTAAGTCCAAATTAAGAGTGATATTACATAAAATGACTAAAAAATTGGATTACATGATAACAATATAATCCAATTACAATTCAAAACGAATTAAATGAATAGTATAACTATGTAAAAAAATTAGATTAGATGGAAATATCAAAATAATATTCAGTATTTTTCATTATTCATTAAAAATCAATAGTATCAGAAAAATAGCAAAAATTTATTCAAAGTGAATTTTGATGTCTGTATTATAAAAAATAATATTATTTTGTTAAATAGAACGTATAAAATTGGCAAAAACTAGATTTATAAGGGATCTCCATCACAAGGCGGTGAGTCGACCCTATAATGAATACTTGAGTGTTTATGCTTACAATTGGATTCATTCGCATTTTATGATTCTAAATTTTATTGGATAAATGTAATAACATTTAACAAAAATATATAATAATATATTAGTTACTTTTTTTCATTCTACCCAATATAATATCTATGAGTTAACTACCATTTAAAATAATATTATAATTATGTTATTTTTGGTATAATTCAGTGTTTTGTGAAACATAATATTTCAAAGAAACCTATTGTTGTGTGTAGGGTATGACATAGAACATGGAATCCCCCTTTAAAGTACAATTAATATTTAATTGAAAATATTAATAATATGAAATTTTCATAATATTTATTTAACTGGGACGTTACATGATCAACCAAAAAATATAAATAGGTGTATCTGAAAAAGGCTACTCAAACATGAAATAAAATTTACAATAATTTATATATGATTTAATTTCTATTAATATTACATATTACACTAAATTTTTGTCCGATAAAAACTACTCCTTATGAACATAATATTTGAGGTAAAAATATATTACTTTTTAAAATTATATATGAATTCAACCACTTCTATAGAACCATATATTCTATACTTTATGAAAAAAATAGTGACATAAATTCTTTATAAGGGGTCAAGAAATTTGTGTGATACACGAAAAATATTTCATTCAATCATAAATTGATGTTATATATTATTATTGAATATTTGAAATTATTATTAATAGAATATGTAGAAATCTAGAAATGTGATGGTGGGATATGGGGGTATAATAATATATAATAACATAAAATCATCAAATGAAGTATCATAGAAGTATGATTTAAAAATAACATAGAAATAATGTGGCTTATTCACATCATATGACTGAATCATAGCACCAATTATAGTGGAACCACATTCCACTTGAAAAAGGCCTATGACATAGAAATCATAATTTGAAATCAACATGATTCTGAAAGAAAATTTTACGAGACCATTACAACATAGTTTCTTTTTTTACTACCCGTACCAAAAATTAAATTGACTAATTTACTCTCCAATCCCACTGACATAGTTATCTGATGAGATTTAATGAATTACATAATGCATTATAGTGAAATATAATTCATTTCATAACAAATAATCCATTATATATCCTTACCCATGATTTAACAGTGAATATGAAAATAATAATAAATATATAAAAACAAATTATTATTAAAATATGAAAATATAATGGAATTATATGATATTGAGGTTGAAATATAAGAAACATACATATATAATACATAACTAGGCATATAATACAAAAACCATATATTATTATAGGTATATATTAAAGTGGATAATTTCCACAGTGTATTTATTTTTTAAATATCAAGTTGAAAACCATTCAATATGAGGAATGAATTAGAGTGTATTCAAAAATGAATTTCATTGAGATAACGGTATAACTATTAAAAATTAGTGATAGTTGAAGAAAATGTTAGCGATGCATTATTTAATTGATATAGATTTCACCTACAACATGCCAAAGATACCTTTTAACCTCACTAATTAATCTTATTATTTATAAGAAATATTATTTAGTTATTTTAATCATATCATAAAAATTTATAAAATGAAAAATTTTATATTGGGTGGAATAAAAAAATATTTTTTTCAAGGATTATGAATATTTTATAAAAATACAAAAAAAATGATGTTCTCATAAAAAAATTCATTTTACACTTTAGAGGACCAGGTATGGAATGTATTATCATTATAGAATGAAATAAATGAATGGTTATTTAAAAACTATATTGGTAAATTAACATTTAATATTATAAAAACAATGTAATTCAAAAATTATCATAATCACGATATATAGTGTTATGAAAAAATAACCATGATTATTATAATTATAGAATTTTGTGAAATGATTATACAACTATAGAAAAAATCACCTTCCAATATCATTTTCAATTAGTGATTAAATATATAATTAAAAAATATAATAATGGAAAGACGATAAAAATTAAAATTGAAAAAAATATATTAAAAATATAAAAATATTATGGATAGAAATAAAATAAATTTAATAAACATTAAATGTAATATAACTGAAAAAAATTAATAAGATTTAAAATATATAAGAAATTTTTCCCATTAAAATATTTGAATACATGTAAATGTGATGTAAAATTATCATATGATAAATAAAAAATATGGGCGGTATAAAAATGATAATAGAGAATACAATTATAAGAATAATAAAATATAGGTAACCAATACAAACAAAATATTATATGCATATTGAAAACTTAAAAGAGTACTTGAGAAAACAAATAACTAAAAAATAAATATAATTTGATTAATAATAAAATTAATAAAATCAATATTATATATTTAGTAGATGGTGTGTAATAGATAAAACATAATTTCAAATAAAGGGAATATTTAGGAGATACCCTCAGCTTGATCCCAACATATAAGGACTCTGCACTATCCACCAAAATAGTAAAAATATATATCCAAATCTTAATACTTTGGACAATAATATTTTATATATCATATATTATAATAAATTTATTATGATATAATATTAATTTAATGTATTAGTGTTCTCATACCCGAAATTTTATGTTGTATCAAAAAAAAATTGATATCATTGGTAAATAATGATACAGGAAAAGGGTATATGTAAAATTGTTTATTACACTCCAAACCCAGTTCTATCATATGTCGTTGATCATAGTTTTCCACAAAGAACCATTAATGACTCATCGAATACTAGAGGATACCAACTAGTTGTGAGGGTCAATGAAAGAATGGTTGAAAGACTACATCATCCATGCCAAATAATAAAATATAGAGATAACAAATAACATAAATTCCATATTAGATAATAATAATTAATATTAAAAATTTGAGATATAACATTCCAGTTAAGATAAATAGACTAAAAAATTATGATTAGTTTTGTGTTGAAAATGGTTTCAATTTCAAGATGGTATAATGAAAGGGACAAGAATATATTGTAGTCGGGAAACATACAAAAAATGTACATTTTGAACAAAAAAGACGAAAACTATCTATAATATAATTGTAATCCTATGCTCGATCCAATGATCCAAGATTCCATGCTAAATGAATCACATAAAATAATGATCTTCTTAATTCCCATATCCGAACAAACATCCATAGAGTATTTTTGAGTACCAATAATGTATGTGAACAGGGTGTGAGATATAATCAGTGATCCAACACTAACTACGTATATAATAAGTCATGTATATATATATAAACATAAATATTTGTAGGTATAAATGTCTGTAGTGGATTTGGATTTTCAGAATAGTAACTATGAAATCTAATGATCCTTATGGGAAACTACAAAATCCATTCATTCTTTTAGCTTATGATATATGTTTCTGAATAAAAGACTTATAAATGGACTATGTTTATGTAAAATAAACTTGTTTTCAAAATATCAATGTTAATTTAATAGGACACATGGTTCAACCACGATGTTCATCCAATGATAATAGGATGAAAGGACCCAAGGTGAATCCCATGAATCATTGACCTTATAATTTTAAAATAGCTATGAAAAAAAGTTATTAATCCCATTTATAGGGGGCTATGTATAATTATGTGGTCTAAGTGTAATTCCCATGGGGGAAATGTGAGGCATTCCAAAAGATGAGTGTATGACCATGTCCATGGATCATTCTCAATGTAAATAGAGGACTATGAATGACTTCATCCAAATGAGATATTGAAAGTAAAAAAATTTGTAATATCATCATGTTGAATCGAAGGAGTGTATCCAAGGTGTTTTAATTTCTAGATATTACATTATTTATTCTCTATAAACATGTGGATTCATTCAAGTACTATTAAAACAGATAATGAATATGAAGTTGGTTATCTCCTTTGGAAACCAGATTGAAGAATCATGATAGAATCCTCTGAGTGCTCTAGGAAAACACATTCAAATCATAGCATGGATAATTTTTTGAAAACTCATTTAATATGAAATGTTACATGATTGGAAGAGTCATATTTAACTAATGATCTATCAAATTCCATGTGAAAACCTTGTATGTTAACTATTTCCATTCCATTCATGTACTTTTATTTTCTTTTATAAATGAAAAATGATTATATAAGGATTTATAAAATTTATTAATTCTTAAAATTTTAATTATTTAGGTGATAATAATTCATATATCACAATGAAATAGTTCATTTATTTAAATTTATTAATTCCTATTTATGAAACTAAAAAAAGCGTTCCAATTGGAGTTTTGGATAAAAAATAAAAATTATTATAAAGAAATAAAAATAGAACACAAATATGGTGGATCATTTTGATTCCATTGAACACCAATAATAATTAAGTGGTCTGTCAGTTAATTTAAAGCCTATGATAGAAATCAAATTATTCT
Organism: Viscum album; assembly: GCA_963277665.1. NCBI lineage: Eukaryota > Viridiplantae > Streptophyta > Magnoliopsida > Santalales > Viscaceae > Viscum > Viscum album. Next base: position 628,471,643 of record OY728138.1, on the reverse strand, counting down.
ATATTGATTTTATTGGGAAAAATGGGTAAATCGATTAGTACAAAAATCCTAAAAAATTCAAATTATAATACATGATTCAATTTTATAGAAAACTTACCTTGTATTCGTAGATAGAACCTTATACAATTGTAGATTTTGATTTGGGATGTTATGAAAGAAAAAAAACTAAAAAAAATTACTATAAAATAGAGAAACTTATCCAACATGGAATAAACATCTAATATGGAGAGATAAATAAATAAAAAAGAATGAAAAATGATCAATGAAATTTTTATTGGATACCCAACATTATATATGATAGTAAAATTAATGAATAATTGAAGTAGAGGTATAAAGGCATATGATGATGACACTGTGTATCCCACATGTTCATAGGAGTTTTATGCATGAAATAAAGAAAAAATGGGTGAATATTTAAAAAACATTTATGTTCAAGATGATATTTTACCATTTCATAAAGGGGAGAACATGTTGTCCTATTTGTCTGACAACCATGTTTTCTTACTTCTTTAGTGGCACTTACCATGTGGGATTGGTGTAACATTTCACAAACCATGAATAAAATAAGTTTATTCCCTCTGAAAAATATGTCATAAAAAACACATGGTTGTGCAGCAGTTGGTTCTTGGTTTAAAAAATCCAAGTAAACACTCTTGGAAAATAATGGTTGAGGTTCAAATTTTTCACTAATAATGTCAAAAAAAACCTCACAACATTTTCCATAAACTAGGACTCCTAACTCTAAAAATTATATATACACCACCACAAAAATTCTTTATATGTTACATCACATTCATAAAATTCATTACAAATAGTCTAAAATAAAAATATAAGTGATATGGATTAGATACTAAATTAATGACTACATCCTCCCACACATATGGGAACTTGTCCCAATGTTTCCCATTAATGATTTGTGAACCAAAATTTAATAATTAATTTGGACATTGAGCATATACATTCGAATCCCACTCATATTAAACATCATATATGTAGTTTTTCTTCTATAATATCAATAACAAGGGATCTAAAAATAAATTGAGTGCATTTTTCTATAAAAAAAATACATATTTTTTTCTCTGAAATGAAATCAACGTCCAAAATATCCCGATCAGGGAAAAGTTCATTAGATTGTTGTGAGTGATAACAAAGTCAATAAGAAATTTTAAACACAACATGGAATGATTTGTATCACTTATGGAGTGATGGCTAATAAGAAACTACTATTAACATCACCAAAGATGAAAAAAATATAAATAAATGAAGCAATAAATTACCCTAACTCAAAATATGATGATTCCACAACCGAGTGGAAATGTATAAGTAACTGATCCCAAACCCCAAAATCCAATGTTATTTGAAAATTATTATCACAACACTTATGCATAGAATGTGAATATGATATACGATATTAGACTAGATTCACCTACACTAATGTCTCTTTAATGAGATGAGGTCCCTATTGTAATTCCTTCCCTTCCTCTAACTAGTATTGTTTTGAATATATTGGAATACTATATAATGACAAATAAGGATCTATCTGTATTGTCACATAAAGTTAACATTTTGTGGAAAAAAATATTAAGGTTAATTTTTAAGAAAACACTATTAATGATGATTCATTCTTGAATCACTCCCCCTATAACATTTTTTGATTGTTTGAACTGACCGGATGTATGAGAGAAGTATGTTTCACCCAAATGTACCTATGAACACAATTACCACCGCAACCCTTGCTATAAGTAAGAAATAATATGGTAATCTATTTCAAATATAATATCTTTTTTATCTATATGAATGCATGCAATCTATAATTATTTATTCTTCTATGTCCATCCCCTGAAAAGGTATCCATGATAGGTAAAATGAGAGTGTCCTTCATTATCTTCTTAAGGATCAAACTTACTACATAACGTCATTGAAGGGATATTGGTAACCCTATCGACAAATACATCATTTTTTCTAACATTTAACCTATGGAATTTGATAAATATATAAAAGAAAAACTATTAACTATTGTCCCTCAAATATTGATGAATAGTGGATCACTAATTTACAGAGATTGATATCAGTCATTCCATATCTTGACAAAATTATTGGGGGTTTATTTTTTGGTATGTATTGGTAATTCTAAGAGGTACTACATAAAAAATCATAATACTCTTGAATAAATTTCTATCACATGTATTCGTGACACAAGAAACATCAATCAATATAAAATTTCTCATCCTCATCAATAATCCATCTTGACAGTGACCCAGAATTTGAGACACTCTCCCTTAGGAATATGATGTAAGGGTATTAATTCATTCAAATATTGACATATTCTATTAGTGAATTGTTCAACATATAATATATAGGTATATACATCTACTTATTATCTTTTAAATCTATTTTCTTCATCGAAAATATGGCCATCATCTTGAAATCCCTACTAGCCACCTAAAATACATATTTCATTGATAATACTCTTAGAGTATCATCATCAAAATTTCATTTACCAAAAATGTAGGTAAAAATAAATTTAATGGATTCTATGAATTCAAACCCCCTTCAATTTTTTATATTTAGTTGATGTTATGTGATTATTCATTTCATGAGTTTTGGTCAGTATACACTAAAACATGTATCCCAATAGATAGTTCTTCCAAAAAATGCATGGTTAGAACCATAGTTGTTAAATCAAGGTCATGTGTAGGAAACTTAGTCTCATGGGGTCTCAATATACATGACCTAAATTCCATTATATAATTATCATTTATAAGGAAATCACCTAGCCCCATTCTAGAAAAATTATAAAAATCCTTGTAACCTTTTCTAGGTTATTGTTGAATACAGATTTGTGATAAAGTCAATCATCAATTCATTTCAGTAATTATTGTTTTACATTATTCTTATAATTAAAAATAGATTGATTGCTTATTAAGCCTTCAATAGGAGTTATAAAGTTTCATTAATCATTTATAAACGGTTGTGATATCTATCCATCCATATAAAAATCTGTATCTAAAATGTGGCATTGAAATTATCTCAATAGTACATGGATCTTACCTTTTATAGGTGGATATATATTCATGCCTCTAATATAACGTGATACTGAAGTGAAACCTATCGAATTAAATGTGGACAATGGTGAGAATTGAAATTAACTTTTCCTATATAAAGGTATTATGAATTATATAATATTGTTTCCAAAGTAATGTCATGTATTATGAAACACCATGATATCTTCAATAAATAATGAAAAATTGAATTTTTATATGGGGAATGAATTGTTAATCAATGAAATATAAAAGGTCACCACATTCAACAAATATAAAATCAATATGAGAGTGTCATAAATTCCATATTTTCATCAAAATGGTGTATGATTTATGATTTAAGACCTAACTCATACATGAAAATGCCCTTCCATTCTATTGATCTTCTAGAAAACCTGAGTTCAATTGAGTTTTTTAAAGGTGTAATTTATTTAAGGTAGAATATTGAATTTATTCATGTTATTATTATTAAATTTCCTTTAATACATGTAAAATCCATATGGTTATAAACTTATTATTAGAAAAAATTACAAAAAATATATATATATGGGGAGTGTATCGTTTTATATAAACAGTTTAGTACCATTTTCTAGTAACTTCATATCTTGTCCCTAAATTTTAGTTGGGGCCATTATATAAGGTAAGATGGATACCACTACCACACCTCGACCTAGATAAAAATATAACTCTAAATCTCTGTATCTATTGAGATGTAGTCTATAAAAGTCATCAGTGAAGATGTCCTTGAAATGATCCACCACTACAGGATAAAATCTATAATACACCCCCGAGACATCAAAAATGATATAATAAAGTTGGGCTATCAGTCATCCTAACCCATGATGATCAGCTCCTACTGATCTATCATATACTTCTCATTCAGTCATTTCCACCTTGATACATACCTTGGGTGTTGATAAGGACACTATTAGAATGTAAATGTAAAAAAAATTATGATAGGGAACTATCCAATCCATCTTGCGAAGGATATTATGTTTCAAAATCTCACAGAGGAAGATGTCATTTTGGAAGAGATAACCTTCAATATCAAGGGGGAACTCATGTAATTAGAGAAAAAATTTTATCAATACACTAAATAGGTTTTTGGGAGACAACACTAAACAAAAATAGTAATTTTGATTCCCAAATTTTTTTATGCTTCTGACTTGGATAAATGTCTGTGAACTTCCAGGGTCAAAGAGGGAAGAAACTAATGTAAGTATTAATATAATTGTATCTCATAATGTATTCAAACCAACACTCTAATCATCATTTATAAGATGTAATAAATATTGATGGAGTGATACACGTCCATCAGCTACAACCTGGCTACCCTGAGATTGTACAATCAACTGGCACAACATATCCTATGAGTTTCCCCTTAAACCATGTCCCAAACCATGTGATTTAGGGAAAATGGTAGACTTGTTTCCAAAACAATATAGTGATAGAAAGACTTCTATGAAATTTGGATCTATAGTGGATCCTCTATGAACTTGAGTATATAATAGGGTTTGACAAAACTACTATTTATGACATATTATTCAACAAGTTCATTATTCAATAGTTTCTCAGTCGCGCTACAGTTTTTCAGAACCATTCCACCCATACCAATAGAATATGAGCTAAATACCATTTTAGACACTCTATTTAGAACATATCTAGTGAGAACCATTAATACAATGCTTCCATTTATTATAATAAATAATAACCTATATCTTACAAAAATAATTATGCCATGTACTTTAATATTTTCAAAAATTTCACGCACTAATGAGGTATTGGTTCAGAACCTCTGATAATTTATTCAAAAAATAAAATTATCTAAAAATGATGGAATATATGAAAAAATACTAAAAAACTCATAATCATCAGACTTCATCATCAGAAAAATATATAAAAATTGATGAATCTTTGTAAAATGATAAAATTAATCAACAAAAAACATGTATCACTTCTCCAGATAAACCAATTCACTTGGTATGTCATCTATCAAACCCTCTAGAAAGAAACATTTATATAATGATGACAGTAAATCAATATATATCATATCCCAAGGATATTATTACTTAGTAATAGAAACTAACAAATTCCCAGAATAATCATGAATCAGTTAAGAATGAGGTTGACCATCAACTATAGTGTAATACCCATTTTCCCAAATAATGACAACATATCATCAACCCATGTATATGTATCCTTTCGGATACTATCCCCTGAAAATATAGGTGGATTATTCAATTGAAAATCACTTAGAAACTCTACCATAGTAAGGGATTGGTGTGAGGATCTGTGCATTCTCTTCAAAATCCATGGAAAATCTAATCTAGAATAGGTTCCAATGACAATTTTTTGTACCACTATTTGTATTATCAGTGGCACTAATGGTGGGTTTGGTCCCACCACCTAATGAGAATGGTCATTTATCCTTTCATAGAACATTACAAGATGATTTCACATAGGAAAATATAATTATTTTCAATGAACATTCCTGAAAACTCATCAAAATGTGAAAGGAAGATCAAATGGTGAATTATAGGAAAAGAGTTTTTCTTCCAAATCATAAAAACCCAATAACCAATGATCTAAAGTTTAGGTATTTTTCATATTCGAAGTATTTTTCCAAGGGGTTTTAATATATGATGTTTCAAATAAACTTTGATGAATATTTTTCAATTTAATGTTAATTTCAAAAAACATTTGATTACAACTAATTTTATTTTAGATTTTTACTCAATAATTGATAATTTCATCATCATGAAAATATATATATATATATAATGGTTTAGTTAGATGCTACTATTATTCAAAAGTTATATAGTAATATACACTATAATATTAAAATTGGAAAAAAAGTATTTTCACCATTACTGATACAATTATTAAATAAAATAGATCCCTATTTTAAAATATTAGAGACACACATAAACTTTTTTTGAAATTGGTATCGATTTAATTATAAAAAACATACAATTTATCTTAGGTGACAAATTTCCCATATCTATAAAAAAAATCTAACTTGATAAATAAATTTCTATTATAAATATATATAGGAATACACTTTTAGGTGGTTGAAGATATTTTAATTAATCAAATAATTTTTCACATATAATAAATTGTAGAACATATAATTATAACTAGTGTGGTACACATAACACATAGAATAAAATTCATGTAATAAGTAAACATTTCATTGCATAATGATTGAAATGCGAATCCTCAGGTTCTTGTGACAATTCATAAGTCCCTTACTACCTTCCATGTATGAATAACTGTAATGATAAAAATCAAAATATTAATATACATCACAATTCATGTCTGTGACACTTAAGGTTCACACTATATAAATGTAACCTGAAAATTCAAAAACAATAAATTCATACTAGGAATAATGGACTTTTTCCAGATCATAGGGTTAGCATCATTAAGGAATAGGCTTATCAAAAAATTCCAACCTCTCTTAATTTTATATCTTCTATAAAAAATAGCAATGAAATCCAAAAATGGATATATTACCTCTTTTTTATTTCCTAGACCCATTAAATATATATATAAGAAAACATAGTTGGCCATGTCCTCAATTATGTCTACCTGTATAGATGATTATACTGACTAGCACCATGGGTGTATGCTGGTATAGTTGGGAGACAATACTCTCATGATTAGAGTGAAACAAAATACTATAATAATTTTATTAATAGTTAAAATGGATAACAAGAAACAACTGGAATAGTGGAAGAGATAAACATCCAAATAATATAAATTGGCTGAGCAATAACAATGTTCATTATATACATAATGATTTCAATGTAATAATACAATATGAAATGTAACAAGAATATATTACGACTAGAATAAACACAATCCAAATATATATGGAATACAAACATTAGAAAAATTTTCTCTAATAGCATCATGATCAAAATCTTGATCTTGTGCTAATGAACCCATGCTAAATTATATTTAACATTAAATGACTATAATCAATCCATTATCCCAACAAATATCCCTAAAGCCTCTATGGGTACCAATCGGCGTCCAAAAGTGGATGTGAGATTTACATAGTAGGCCACTACCAATGGTTTGTATAATAATTATAGTTTTTATATGTAAATTTTAAAATATAATTGTATAAATGAAATTATTCAATGAAATTTTGTTGAATTATAACCATGTAGGCTCAGATTATACATGTGATGCTCATACAACTATTTATACATTAGCCTGATCCATAATCATTTGACTAGGAGACTAGAAAACATGTTGAGTCTAAATAATATATAAATATTTTACAAGTTGAAATGAAAAATTACATGGTCATATGGTAAAACTATGGAATACAAAAATTGATAATATTTTTTTGTGACCCAAGGAATGTACAAGGGTTGATTGACCATATATTGTGAATCCCACTATAACATCTCGACACGGATCACCACTAAACTAGTGGTTGGACCAGTCACCACAAGGCATCAAGTGTGTCTCCTCATACACCAGAGGCTGCCGACTAGGTGTGAGGGCCATTGGATAGTTAGTGGGTTGACTATACCATCATATCAGAGTTCAATATTAGACAATAGAAATAAAAATAAGAAGAAGATTAATAAATGATAATGAAACATAATGAACTTTTTATAAATCATATACAATAAAAATTCCCAATTCCAATTATACAACAAATTTCTGCATGACATGTGGATGATACAAAAAATGGAATAAAATTAACAAAAAGACATGACATTCATTCCCATACAAAAATAATAATTCATTAACGCAATGTCTTGATGGACTTCTCCTCGTGTATCCCATGCTTCTTATTGGTCCTATGTTCCTATCTCCCATATAAATGCAAAAAACACAATCTTGGAACCCAATACAATTTACTCGGGTACCCTGGTGCAATGGCAGCCCGACTTCGGTGTGAGATATAAATCTTAGTAGATCTGGACCACCGGTGTGTACCCCAAATCCTGAAATTTAATAAATAATTAAATCCCTATGAAGGCTTGCATAAATAATGTATGCAGTACAATGTATATATATACTCAAGTACCTACTTCATCCATTTGTTGCAGTATTAACCTATATTATACATTTTTCAGGAATACACAATAGTCAATACACATTCATTTATATTTATCAATTATTCAAAGCTCATTAAAATATGAAGTCTAGAGATTCAGCTTAAGCCTGACATCCCCTGTATAAGTCAGTCACCACAGATGTATCTAAATACCATCTATGTAATCAAATTAAAGATTGAATCCATGCATGTGTGTTGGCTTTGATAACACTTCATATTTAATTTAATCTCTCATATACTATATCTGACCCCATCCACTAACAATAGTGATTCTCTCTTGGGTCCGTCCACTAACTATGATTCACCATAATCATTGATAATTCTGAACCCTTTACCATATTCCATTCAAAAATTATAATGTCGATTAAATTTTCATTAACCAATTAATTCATGTCATGTATGACCAATTGGACTACTAGTCCAATGTCATTTATTGGTGTAGAACATCATTTCTAGAACCCTATTTAGTATTTTGTGCATCAATCCTTGTCACACAATACATGCGTATTTGGAGCATCAGTCACTATCCCATAAAAGAGTTTTTCATTGAAAATTGGTTGCAGAATTCCATGTATAGCACTCGGTGAGTAGTTGTATCATCATTCCCTATATCCACACCCATTTATTAATTATAATAATATATTTCTCATTGGTGTTTAATTCCATTCCAAAAACCCCAAACCATTAATTAATTAATTCCATAATTAATTAATCCAATCTGTTAATTAATTCAACAAATAATTAACAAGACAAATCTCCCATAAAATAATTCGACAACTAATTAACCATTCATGATATCAATAGTTAATAATTAATTAACAATTATTTTTTAATAGAAACCCAATTAAATAATCAACTAAACATTTATTAATACCATTTCTTTAACAAGTATGAACCCTTCCACTCAAGAAGTTATTCATTTATGTCTATAACAATTTACATGCATGTCATAAATATATCATGTCAAACATGTTGAAAAAGGCCTATATATTTAGAAACAATCTGAGACAACATATCAAATTTTTAAATAACTACATCCAAAATAATTTTATAAATTGAAAATAAACACGCATCAAAAGGTAATATTGGAAAAAAATTGTAACAAACAATAAATTCACAAACATTATTTAATGCATGAAAATTAATTAATTCCAAAATTAATTAATTAATTAATATATATTTAAGCAGTTCATCAATTGATTAACCACTAACTATTTTTCATGTATTAATTAATCTATCCATTAATTATTACAAGTTACCAATTTATATTTTGAACTTGTCAAAAATATTCAATATTCATAATATTTAGTAAATTACATTACCACCATCCAAGAGTTTATATGAAATCATCATTTAAATACAAGATATCACTTCCATAATCAATGAAAATGTACTCTCAAATTATATTATGAAGATTCTAATTATTAAATAAATTGAAGAGAATTAGGACTGTACCTTGGGATGGAATCATTTTTATTTAGCAACACTTTTATGTACTTGGCGTGAACAAGTCCACAACAGGTCCACAGTAGCATGTGCACACACATTCAGATATGTGTGTGTGTGTGTGTTTGTTTGAATTTTCAACATTAATCAACAAAAAATCAATATATTAAACAGCTACACAGAGTCAATGTAATAATGAACAACACACCTCTAACTTGGTACCAGAGACTCATAACAAATTAACAAACCATTTATTTTTCTAAATAACCACAATAATAAAAAACCATTAATATTATTCCAACATTCATTTATTTAAAACCCAAATTGCTAAAATATATTTTTATTATTAATTATTAATCACTATAATAAGTTGATAATAATAATAAATATGTCCATTATAATTCGTATAAATCTAATAATAATAAATCATTATTATTATTTCAATGAACCATCATTTTTTAAGACCATAAATCACAATTAACCATTCTTAAAGGAAAAAGTTTCTTTGAGAAGCTCAAGAGCCACATTAAATTATTTAATCATTAATATATTTAAATAAAAACAACAACAACAACAATAACATCATTATTGTTATTATTCCAAAATTCATTTAATTAAAACCCAATACCCCATATTGATTAAAATATAATTAATATGATATTAAGGATAAAAACTCCAACACCTAACCTCCATTTAATAAAAATATTACCTTTAATAATTTTGAATCTCTTAATTTATTTAAAACGGTTATTTGATAAACCCAAAATCCACATTAATATCTTAAACCGTCATTTAATTAATTCTTTAACATTAACATCACTAAACATACACAATAATAAAAATAATAATAACTTCATTATTAATATTGTTAAAACATTATTTTAATTAATCACTAATTATCTTATTAAATTTTTATTTAAATTAAATAATTTGTTAAATAGGGTAAACTGTACAGGTTTAACCACAATTGTGTGCTGCCTATATTGACCCCTTAATTTGGACATTTCCAGATCTGGTGGTCTCGAGACACATCGGGACACCCTATAAAATTATTGTATAATTATGCATCTCCAAAAATGAAAACATTTGGTGTTCCAACACGATGAATAAAATTCAGGGTCTCAGTTTGAAAAAACAACCCATAGACAAACCGAAAAAATTATAAAACCATCGTATTTTAACCCAGTAAAAAATCACGAGACTTTACACCCACACATGAAAATAAACCTTGAATACTATCTATACAAGTGTAAGTGTAGTAAAAGTGTTACTGTCAAGGAATTACAATATATGGTTGTATAACTAAATCAAAGGTGAACTACCATAGTAAATATTTGTATAAGTAGGACTGAGGCACACGAGTGGAATACACAACATCACATGTCCATAGAAATCAATCAAATTGCCTGAATTGTATCAAATTAATTCTAATTTAACGATACTAGGTGAATGAATCATTGGTACTATGAAGCTTAATTAATGCACTAATAACACATATAATGAATTACAAGGATGGTATATTGCTTCAAATCATTAGTTTACTCGATATAAAGCTAATAAATGGTACCCAATGCCATTATCTAGATGAACCCATGTCTGCCTCCCCATAAACCAATGATTTATGACAAGTAGTGATGATTTAATTACTCTTATGGGGAAGAAATACCATATTTTTTGAGTAATCCAAAAAAAATATTATAAAAAAGTGAACAATAATAAAATAAAAAATATCATGCATTGATAACCAGATCCCCAAATAGGGTAAAACCAATAACCACAATAGTAAGCGTGACACATCATGATAACAGTGAAAATTGATAAAGGTTACCTGAAACAAATACAAATAGCTAACTCCCTAAAATGTTTCCTAACTCAATTTATGTATCACTATTCATGCATGTACCATTCCAAAGTCGACTCCCAAGAATATCACATTTTCCCCTTTCTACCTTACATCCATGATATCAGCTCGGGTACCCATTGATGTCTGGATCAGGGTGTGAGTACAACTTAGTAGGCCACCACCAATGGTTTATAAAAACTATCTCATATAAATAAATATAGAATGATATTATGAAAAAATGTGTAGTTTAATAAAATAAAAGTCGAGAGCCTACATTTAACAATATTTACATGTTCTAACCTCATGATTCATTCAATGGGTTAGAAATTTATATCACATTCAAAATAGATCATGCTAACAAATATTCAACCATCAAAAATATGTCTAGTTATCTATCTCCCCATGGAAACCCATTTCAAAATCAATTACATCACTATTACCTTGGAGAACCATTCGAGGTAATTTCAACCAATTCAACTATTAGGGCCCAGCGCATGAGTCTGAAATCCTAATCCATGTACTCTAATGGTGGGTTTATAGTATCAGAGAAAACCCAATACATGGGAGGATCCTCAGTCTTTATCCCAAATAAAAAAAAGATATGTGCACATTCTTACTCATATATTTTCCACATTTTTCACTTCCTAATAGACACAAAATATTTAGACATAACAGTCATATTTCAATAAACATTCAATAGGTGAATCATCATTAATAAATAACCCATTTCTAGGCATACCACATACATAGAACAGTCTATTTAACACATCATCATTCCCCGTGTGTAAGAACTTTAATCATAATCAACCAATTCCCATACATTATCCCATTTATTATATTATGAAAATCTATAATCCTTAACCCATTCCAACATTTCAATTTTTTTTCTACAATCCATTTTCCTTGTTCACATTTATCCATTCGGTATACTTTCACACCAATAAAAATAGTCCCATAATCCATTCCATGTGTTGTAATAACCATTAAATATTCCTATTTTATTCTACTAATGTACCAACACATTCATCTTGGCCACTATAATATCACAAACCAATTTCAAGCATGAGATTATAATTCTCCATGTTCGGTATTGATGGTGCACCCCATGGGTTTTCCTAACTAGCATATCCCAAGATTAATTAGTTCAAACAGATCGTGGGGTGTTTGAGTCATCTCTTATCAATACATTTTTCAATTAATTCTCTATGAAAAAAACTAACATCATGATGGGAGTAATATCACAACCCCACATGCAATGATCTATATCCAAATTGTTGGATATAACTTGTAGTAAACAAAACATCGATTCTGATGATGGGTGAAACTTAAACTTATACTAAAGACTGGATTAAAGCTCCCCTTGAATCCATAACCTAGAATCCCACATGAATAGATTCATTAGGGATTCAGAAGGTGGAAACCAAAGTTAAAATACCTAATTTAGAAATGTGAAGTAAGATAAAGTATAGAATAACCTAGAACTTAGGTCTACAATAAATGGTACACCAGAGGGCCTAGAAATGAGGAAGTTCAGTCCATGAGAACTCTAGAGGATTCTGTTTATCACTAAGACTAGATGTAGAAGAAAAGAGGAAATTCATGTAAGAGATAAGCATTATTAATTGGTAGTTTTGTAATTTTATGCATTTAATGGGGTGCATAGTTTAGTCATTCGGCTTTCCAAATAGTACACCAACAGTGTTCCAGCCTTTTCCCATAAGAGTGTATGGTGAACAATTAACTGATTGGGCCCACATGGTTTACAAACAACATAACAACCTTTTGAGAAGCCTTTATCCAACAATGACTGGTTTGGATTCCCCACTAACATGGATTCCACTAACTGTGTAAAATCCTTAGAACATGTAATAAATGGTCATATTCCCCTTTTATTCATGCCTTGATCCCTCAAAACACTCCCAAACCCCATCACACTTCAAGTAAACAACTATCATAAAATAAATAATATAATTAAATGGAAATTTGATCATGGAAATACCTCCATAAAATATATGATCTTAGAAAACCCCACCATATAGAGACTTTACATTCTGAATCATCAGTGAGTTTATAAAGAAAATATATTGGTCTAAAGGGTCAAGAAATCTAACTCAATATCCATGATTCTTCCAAAACATTACCATTCTACCACATTACTCAAATTAAGGGTGTAGTCTTACCTCGATTTATTTTCTAACTATTATCCACAATATGATCAAGATGCTTCTCAATGTATGAGCAACCTCAAGATCCAAAACCTCAAAATCAACAACATGATATGGGTCATGATGATACGTACCAATCTATGAAACATAATATACATCATGCAAACCACTATAAATATATGGAATAGTGAATTATTATGATACCAGTTCAATCTGCTCTACAATATCAAACAATCCCGTGTACCTATGCACTAACATACCCTATCTTCTAATTTGATAGTAACCCATCCTTGGAGAAACCTGAAGGAACACCTGACCCCCCACTACAAACTCAGTTGTTCTACAACAGTAATATGAATATGACTTCTTCTTACAAATATCGATTTCCATATTCTTTTGAATGAACTAACCTTTTCCTAAAAATGTATGCATGATACTCAGTGCTATAATCTGTGATTCTCTATATTCTATCCAACATAATAGATATCAACATATTCTACAACATTGTTCCTCAAATGGTGCCATCTGAATCGTATCCTGGTAAATATTGTTTTCGGAATAATAAAAAATCCATATGTTTTTCTCTCATGATCGACAAAAATTGAATACTTCATCCCTTAATATGTCCTCCGATACCTGAATAGAATGATTTGACATCCCTTTATTATGTTGTGTTAAATCCATACTAAAAATGCAGGGTTATCGAGAAACTTCTACAATCCCATTAAGATGTGTGGTGTGAAGTGAGGTTCATGAACTAAAACTATTGTAGATAGAACCCCATTAAACAGTATTATCTCATGAGTATAAAAGTCACCCAAAATGACCTTGGAGGCGAACTCTCTATTCATAAATACAAGATCCACCATAGTCAATCGATAAATGAATTCGTATATTTCATCACTCTTCAGAAGAATCACTAGAAGACCCACAAAAAAATCCATCACCACATCATTTAATTTCCAATCTGGAGTGGGTAAGGGTTGTAAAAACCACCCTATCAATTATTTACATCCTCCACCTACTGATAGGTAAGGCGTCATGCCAGGAAACCAACTACCTCATTATTCATCCTTGGCCACCAATATTTCCAATAGAGATCACGATATGTTTTCATCAAACTAGGTTGCAGTGCCCACTTTGATGCATGAAACACTAGCTTCAATTCATCATGTATAAATTCTAGAAAAACCCCATAGCCACGACCAAAACGATCACATTAATACCAACAATCTAGTAAAAAGGTGACTCCCCACCATTAGGATGTTCCTTTATAGACAAACATTCCAGATATTAAAACTGCTTATCAATGAGTTGACTTAATAGCATAGACTCAACTAATATAGATGATAAGGTCATCTACATGTGACTATCCATAAAATCCATATCCATTTAAATGAAAAACTCAAAAATCCTATATTTGGTATAGGTCATATGCACTTTAAGATTTTGATCCTTCCAACTCATTGCATCTGCAATGCTATTCCCCATTCCTGGGGTATAATCCCACATGAAGTCCAAAAATTGCATGTACACAACCAATCTTTGTCAAGAAAATATTGAAGTAACACTAATTTAAAATTCACTTCATGTTTTTAGGTTAGATATACACAAAAATCATTTCTGAATACAAGTAGTTTAACTAAAACATCAGTGTGTAATCTATCGCAGAAAACATAGGATCATGAGTGGGGTAGTTCTATTGATGAGGGAAAAAACGTTGTGAACCATATGCCACTACAAAATCACCATTCATCATGACCACCCCAAGAAAAACACTAGATGAATAATAAAATATGGTGTGCAACATATAAGTCTCAGGTAAGATCATAATTGGCATAGTTTTCATCTTCAACATTAATCATGGAAAGTATTCTCACATTCTACAAACCACTCAAACATGATCCCTTCATGTTCAAGACCAAAAGTATCATCACTAAACATGATTAATAATTTATTAACATATGGTAATTAAATTCCAATCCCATAAATCTCCAAAAACTAAAAACATTCTTGGGATACTCTAATGATACCATTTTCTGCACTTGTTTTGGGTCCACTGACACACTTTTACCAGAGATGATGTGACCCAAGAAATGCACTTTATCAATCATGAAATAGAACTATGATAGCATGGAGTATGAAATATGTTATATTAGTGTACTCAACATGATATCCATATGTTTGGAATGATTTTCAAGGGTTCTATAATACAAAAATATGAGATCAAGAAAAAGAACTATGAACTAATCAAAATTATGGTGAATGATTCAATTCATCATATCCATAAACTGTGATGGCATAAAATAAAACCCAAATGAAATACCAAAAACATGTACAACCCAAAAAATATCTTGAAGGTATCCCTCAGTACTGTAACACCCCATGCATACATGGTACATTTCCCTTTGAATAATGTAGTAGTTTGCTTTGTATGCAACATAGAGTATTAACACACAAAGACCAATCGAACTAACCGTTATGAATGGTAATACCCACTTTTTGAAATTTTACAAATTTTATTTTTCAAAACTGACTTCATTATATAATTAGGAATATCTAAATTAGCTTAGGGTAAATTTTTTGTATTTTTCTGAAAACATTCAATTTACGGTGAATAGTGAAAATACTAAATTTTAATAATAAAAAAATTTTTAATAGAAATAACTTATTGTAAAATTATTCATTTTCATGGGTTTTAAGTATAATTATATTATATTTTAATCATTAAATATAATTTTTGTCATTGGATGTAATTTAATATTTAAAATGGACATAAAAAAGTGTCAATTTTTTGGTAGATAATATTACATAAAAACACGCTTTTTGTTTTGACAACAAGAATTTATTTTTAATTATTTTATGCCACTTATGTATTTTGAATATGGATAAATTTATTAGATATTTGGAATCAATAGGTCTAAATTGTGTAAATATGTTACTTTTATTTTTAGAAATTATGAATATTTACTTCAGAAAATATATTGTTTACCATGGTTAAAAGGGAAAATCTGGTAAATAAGTGAATATTAATAATATTATAATATTTTTAAATTACTCTAACATGTGTCATATTTCTATTGGTTGATACATGTCCAACTATGGGAATCCTTGGGTCAATTTCTAGATCCAATGTACCCACATTAGAGTGATAATAACACTTTATAGTAATTAATTTATAGTAAAGAAAATAATTACATAAACATACATCTTTTAGTAAAAGAACATTTAAAAAGGGGTTATATAAGTTATCTCTTCGACTAAAAATATCATTTTGAAAGGTAAATATATTTTCTACATCATGGTAAATTTTTTTATTTTTTAGACATCAACTAAATAAAATTATTTCTGACACAATAATAATGTAGTGTTTACCTCATTAATAAATGATTTAAATTAAGAAGACTATAAAAAATAAAACAATATCAAAAACCTATCCAAATATTATTGGATGATTTTATTTCAAACATTAGTCCTCATATATTTGACTTTAACTAGTTTTGAACCGTTATAAACCGAAAATCATTCTATAATAAATTAATATTTTCAAACATTTCTAGAGTCCCTCCCCCCTTATAAGAAACCTCACTTCTAACCCATTTCTCATACCTTTGAGGCCCCTTGTCTCATCCAAACTCTGCCAAATTAAGCTCCTTATATCCCTATATTCCTCTTAGAAGCCTTACTTTAAGTAGAAGGCCCTTCATGGAAGCCTTTTGTTTTCAACCAAAGGGATTTACCCCATTTAATGGTAACATCCCTTCTTAATTTATTTTCTTTATTTTACTTATACTTACCTCCTAAAAATATTTATTACATTATTTTATAACGACACCATTATCCACAATATAGTAGGTTGTTTTTATGATAATTATTTGACCTACACGTACACACATCATAATCTAATGGGTATTGAACATAATGTTTCTGAGTATGGAGAACTACTACCTCACGAAATGATGATTGTTCAATATTCTAATACCACCTCTTATGGTGGCCATTATGAAGGAAATGTAATTATATATGATATTAAGGTTTTTTATTTTACCTATAATCTTTTTTAATTCTCTTTTACATAATAGCCTCATTATTTTCTGGTTGTATATATATGATAATTTCATTTGAAGAAGTGTAGACTACTGCCCCCTCAATGTGATATGACTCCTTCATACAATACATAGAATGTATAAAGGATATTGTTAATGAACATACGAAATTTACAAAAAATGTTATATTATATAGGAATAATAATATAATTATGTATCATTTGGTTTTTTAGAGAAATATGGAGGTTGTGCCTCCTTTATTAAAAGAAAACAAAAGATAGGAACCCAAGAGCATGCATGACAACAAATAAAAAGCTCAAAGAAAATCTAACTACCTATCCATTTCTTCAGACATTTAGTGAGAATTGTTTCTTCTTCTACCATTACATTCCATGTAGCCCTTCCAGGAATATGACCATATCATCATGCTCTCCCTATACATGGAAGAAGTTATTAGAGTCCTTTGAGAAGTGTATGAGCATCAGTACTATCAGAATCAGAGCAATTGTCCTAAAAATCCTTTTCTGGGGAAGTGTCTCGTGCCACTCGAGTCAACATCCCTTCAGCCTCAATTGTCTTAGTCGATGATGTGTCACAATTAATTGTCATAGGATATCTAGAATTTTTCTCATGTATATTAAAAGTACCATCTATAGGGATAGGGTTACCTTTAAACGGTTTGTCAACCACTTATTGAAACATCACTGGAAACATTGACTTCTTGTGTGAAACAAGCTGAATTCAATCATTATCAATAGTGGATTTGGGCGATGCATGAAAAGTTTTAGAACTAACCCGAGTTTCATGTTTTAAAATTTGTTATCCCTAGCTACCTGTGGCAGCTAACTTTTCAGGTGAGATTTGGATATCAAATTCTTTTAGTGTCAAGTCTTCAATTAGTTTTTCACCCATCATGTCATCAATGCTTCCTGGCTCGTAAGAAGCCTACAATTCATCACCTTTGAATTTTCTATATGTGTTATCATTGTAGAAATTAGTCTCTTCGACAAAGATGGTAGCAAAAGACATTTTCTTGTTCTTCTATGTAGAGGAATAGAGCCTACCTTTTTGCTCATCAACGCTTCACATGATTGTATCCTTAGGAGAAACATTCTGATATTCTTTCATTTTTTCTACATTATCAAGGGTAATGTTAATTCTATCAAGGCTCATGCACTTATTTTTCTTAGGCTACAGCAAATCAAGCCTTCAAGCTGATGTATTTTTATTACTCATGAGATAATTGTTCACATCATTACCTCACAAAGAGCAGAAGATTCATATTGTGTAGCGTCTATAGGTAGATGACTCATGACCAATAGCATTGAAATCCCTAAATAATTTTGGAAAATTTTCATTAAAAAACATCAACTTATTCCTATCATCATCATTTGTATGCATAACCTTATCAACTATTGTCGATCCTAGTTAATCCTCTACAATGATCCTTGCGAGGTGACCGAAGCGGGCTACATCCGTTTCCTTTTCAATTTTAATTGGTATACCAATCGACATTGCAATATCATAATTATTTTTAGGGTTCCAGAGTCTCCAATTTAATCAATATAACCTTACAAAAATTTGAGTAGTGGTATTACCAACCTCAGATGGGATGAATTTTTTATCCCATTCAGTATGGTGAATGATCCCCAGTATTAGTGTTATGGATCCAAATACCCAAGCCTAAACCACCAATTCATTTGTGGAAAATATAATATGGATGTATCCACATCCAAGAGATACACATTTACAAGATGAAAAACCCCAGATAAATGATATCTGATCCATAATTTCATCTATTTTCAGAGGCTTGGATCCTTTATGAAAAAATAAATGACCAATGGTCGAATACTCACCCATTTTTAGCCATTCTGAAATAGCATCTCGGTCATCCCTGATATGTGATATGTTCCCTTTTCTTCGGATATGGGGAATCCATCACACCTTTAATGCCGGAAAATGAACAATTTGAAAAATATCCTTCAATCTCCAGACCACCATGATGCGCCTAAATGTTTAGCGAAGCAAGATCCTGGTGCCCTCCCACCTAGAACCAAACATAGTCTTTATTCGAGACACATTCGCCTGGGTAGGTTGACCATCAGTGACCTTCACAATGTGTTTCACAACAACCTCCTCAGCTACCCTTATTATATATCATGGAAAACCCATCCATGTTGGCTAAAGCTCAGACATCCATGATGAAGATACCATCATCCCGACCATTGAAGCCAAAGGGACCAATAAGCGTGGCATCAGTCAAGTGTCATCCAGCCAATGTGACACCAACGAATGTCTAAAAAAATGAAAACGTATGGATTATTGTCTCCACTAACGCGATGAGATTCATTCCCCATCATAATCATTCAATAATAATTTTCAATTCATTATGAAAAATAATTTATGGAAAATATTTATTTTTATATATGAACCAAATACATCATATCCATAACAAACATGGATTACGTAACCAAATCATGTAATGGAAAATGAATCAGTTAACACCCGAAATGATGATACTACTGAAAAATTATTTACAAAATAATATTAGAGGATCATATAAGATTTCATATTTATGTATATAGTTCTGGTATAATTTTATAACATTGTTTTAACTATTATATTTGAGGTTAACAAACCATCGACTAATAAAAAGTACAAGGTAAGGGTTTATTCCTCAATCTCATTATTATCTAAGATTGTTTATGTGTATGTTTTCTATGCGACATATTTCTTAACCATGTCCATGTTTCGTAGAAGAGTTTTCAAAATGATTCTTTTTAAGTTACACCTTAACTAAAACATCATTTCAAATGATTTAAATATTTATTCCTCGAAATAATTCTCATTAATGTCCATGTTTTCTAAATGTTTTTAGGGTTTTCTTTATATAGTCATGATTGTTTTAAAATGTTAATTCCATTGAAATGTTTCATATTGGAATTGGACACTTTGATTAAAAAATCTTATTTAAATGACTTCTTTATAAATGTGGGAAGTTTAAATTATTTTAGGAAAAGTGATATTTCTCTCAACAAAGTTTTTCTATTAATTTTCAACAATGGTAACATCTTTTACTAGGTATTATTATTTATTGAGGATGATTTATTATAATAAAATATTCCATCTTTTATTGAATGAGTTATGATATGTCTAACAGTGGATATGTTATTTTTTAAAAATATCATGGTTTATGGTTAATGTATTTAAATTTTAAATGCAAGATTTATTATGAATGTTTCTGTTATGTTACAAACTTTTCATATGAGGAATATATATGACTTAGTAAGGGATGCGTGTATCCCAGTATAGATCCTTTCTGAATTGGTAATTCCCATGAGACAATTAAATGTCGAATAGGACGTGGCCTTTCCCAATTTGATATATGGTTTTGGATGAGGCCTTAATCATTTTTAGACATCTTGGCCGTGACCATGAAAATATGTTTCATAATGTCCCGCATTATACATTCCCTCAATATGAAAATAATATTGATGGTTCATGTGGTTATTCTACTATAAAATACTCATGACTATGTTTTATTATGTCATTATTTACTCAGCACATATTCCGGCCATAATATGTTATTGTTTATTATTTGGGAAAGATTTGTTATCAATAATTCACTGTGCCTAATGTTTAAGTTATCTTCTGCTATATTTAATACTTTTATTGAGTGTTTGAGCTCACCCCTTTCTTATGTTTAATTTTCCAATGATATAAAAAATTTAGTTATGAGTTACTTGATGGAATAATCTAGGAGGCTTGGACGTTTCTAATGGAATAAATTAGTACTGTATTTCTTTTCCAGATGTAATGTTTAAATTATGTATATATCTTGTTTCAAATAATACTAAACTGATCGGTATTTTGAGACATGATTCATTATATCATACCAAAAATATATAATAATTCACCGACTTTGGGTAACTGGGGTCAGGGAATTTCAGTGGTATTAGAGAAGTTTTAATACAAAACCTTGGAAACTAGATTTAGATAAACTCTTATTAGAGAACATTACCCTAAGATAGAATTTGAGAATTATTATAGAAGAACATCTTAAAATTTTGGTAATGTATATATTTTGTGATTTTCTTAAGAAAAAAATCCCTGTCCCGATACGAGCAGGTAGAGGCAGCTCTGGAACATATTTACCTAAGAGTGAAAACTTCGACAAGGAGTTTCAAGCTTAACACGAGGTATCCTGGTACCTGACAACGAGCCTTTCTTCAATCTTGGTTACCACAATACCAGAAGACATGCTTAGGATAATCCACATTTTCTTTACAAACCATTATGAAAGATTTATGTGTATATACCTTCTCAAAGAAAACAATTTAATGATTATGGATTATATCCATAAACTGTTTAATTTATGTTAACTGTTTTTCAAGTTTGGAATTACATATTGCGATTACAAAACTAATCTAGTGTATTCCATTATTTAAGAATGGATACAAGTGGAATGAATGGGAACTATATCAACACACATAACACATGTTGGGATTTCCCTCCTACTCAAGAAAAATATAGTGGAGTTGGTGATACAATTTGTGTTGATCATCTTATCACCATACTGAGACAACTCACTCAGGTTATTAATAATAACCTTAC
Organism: Viscum album; assembly: GCA_963277665.1. Taxonomy (NCBI): domain Eukaryota; kingdom Viridiplantae; phylum Streptophyta; class Magnoliopsida; order Santalales; family Viscaceae; genus Viscum; species Viscum album. Next base: position 628,449,405 of record OY728138.1, on the reverse strand, counting down.
TCTTATGGAGCACCCTAATCTCCAGCGTGGAGGATCAGTTTAAGAACAAATTATTTGGAAACAACCACCACATTTAATGGGTCTAAATATCCATTTGTATCTAATCAATGGATATGTTATTGTGAGAAAATATTTCATGCTTTGGGGTGTAGAGAAAGGGAAAAAGTTATCATGGCAGTTTATCTTCTCACGGGAGATGCAGATCAATGGTGGTCATTAATTCAAAACACAAAGCAGTATGAATAAGTATCATGTATTGAATGAAAGGAGTTTAAAGTGACTTTCTATGAAAAATACTTTCCTCATGGCTATCAAGCTGATATAGAAAGGTAATTTCTGTGTATGAGGGAAAAAAAGGATGATAATGTCTCAATGTATGAATCTCACTTTACAAGGTTAGAATGGCATGGTGTAGATTATATATGTAACCTAAAAAGTAATATTGATAATTTCTTTGATGGGTTAAAACCATTTCTCCATCAAGAATTATTCTCAAAATCCTCCACATCGTACGAAGATATTCTATCTTGTTCAATCAAGGCATAAAAAGAATTCTCGAAGTCTTATTACCAGGACATCCTCTAGAATGAGAAATTGAGTTTCACATTGACTTATTTCCTGGTTCAAGGCCCATATTGAATACCACCTATAGAATGGGCACTGTTGAATTAATGAAACTAAAGAAACAACAAGAGTAATTGTGTAATATGGGAATTATTTTCCCCAGTGTTTCTTTATTGGGAGCCCCTGCCCATTTTGTTATGAAGAAAGATGGATCTATGAGGTTGTGCATTGATAACAGGGTGATCAATCTTATAAAAATAAATAACTTGTATCCCCTACTACACATTGATGATTTATTTGATGAACATCATGGTTCATAATATATTTCCAAAAATGACCTTCGATATGGATTCCATCACTTGTGCGTGAAGAAGGAATACATTCCCAAGGCAACATTTAGAACCATGTACGAGCATTATGTGTTTATAGTAATTCCATATGGGCAGACAAATGCACCCTCTGTCTTCATGGATCTAATGAATACAGTATTCAAGTAAAATCTGGATTATGTTATATTGGTATTTATTGATGATATCATGGTATTCTAAAAAAGCTATGAAGATCATGAAAATCTATTGCGCACTATTTTGATAACCCTTAGAAGAAATGAATTATATGGGATGTTTAGAAAGAATGAATTTTGGTTTCATGATATATCTTTTCTTTGACATATTTTCTCTAAATATGGAATCTTTGTTGATCCTTCGATGAAAAGATCAATCCACGAATGGCCAGCACTGACGAGTATAACTGAGGTATGCAGAATTATTGGTTTAGCATGTTATTATCAGTGTTTTGTCCAGAATTTTGCCCGATTGGCTAACCCATTAACAAAGTTAACACGTAAAGGGGAAAAATTTGTATGTAAAAAAGAGCGTGATGAATGTTTTGAAGATCTAAAAATAATATTAGTCAATGATCCTATTTTGACTCAACCATCGGGGAATAAGGGGTTTGTAATTTATAGTGATGTTTCAAATAAAGGATTTGGTTGTGTCCTTACGAAAAATTATAGAGTTATTGACTATGCATCATGACAGCTAAAAATTCTTGATTAAAACTATTATACTCTTGATCATGAGTTGGCAGCTCTAATCCTTTCATTGATGATATATAGAAACTATCTCTATGGTGAAAAATGTGAGATATATACCAATAACAAGATTTTTACATATATTTGATCACATAAAGAACTCAACCTAAAGAAAGGGTGATGGCATGAACTACTCAATGATTATGATATTACAATAAACTACCACCAAGGGAAGGATATTATGGTGGAAGATTATTTGATTAGAATGGATCATGGATTTCGGAACAAGATGAGAGTTGAAAGGGATCCTTTGTTCATGGATCTAGTAAAGATGGATATGGGAATAAACATGGAATGTGAAACATCGATTCTTTTTCAAATGGTTGCTAAACCATCATTACTAGAAAGGATAATAAGTTCTCAGACTGATGATGATGAATTTCAAAAGAATATTAATTTTGTGAATAATGGGAGATTGATTGATATCATATATGAAGAAGGAATTTGGAAATTTGGGAAGATAATTTGTGTTCCTTTTATACCTGGTCTAAAAAGGGAATTGATGGATGATGCTCATAGCTCCAATTTCTCTATGCACCCTGGTACCACAATGATGTATAGATATTTTAGAGAACATTTTTGGTGGGACAACATGAAGAATGAGAAAGCTGATAATGTGTTAAGAAGTATGGTTTTTCAACAAGTGAATGCTGGAAGACAACATTCATGAGGATTAATGAAACCTTTTCCCAAACCTAAGTGGAAATGGGATGATATTATGATTGACATTGTCATGGGACTACCAAGGACTCATAGAAAGAACAGTTCAATATGGTTTATTGTTGATCATCTTACCAATTCAGCACATTTTCATATTATAAGAGATGATTTACCACTAGAATGTCTGTCAATACTATATATTATTGGTGTTTTAGGACTCCTTGGTGTACCCCTATCGATTTCTTTAGATCGTGATCCCCATTTTACATCAATATTCTAGAAAAGTCTTCAGAAATCCTTCGATTCTGAATTTCATTTAAGCACCACCTACCACCCTCCAACTAATGGACAATCAAAACGGACTATTCAAACCTCAGAAGACATGTTGAGATCTTTCTCACATGACATTAAAGGTATGTGGGATCAGCATTTACCTCTAGTAGAATTTTCTCCATTCATGTATTTTGATGGTAATATAAAAATCCTTATATGGAATGTGATTTCACAAAGTAACTTGTGGGAATGATGTAGGGGAAATAAAACTTGTAGGCCCAAAACATATTGAGGAAAGAATGGAAATGGTAAATATTATCCAAACCCACATCAATGTAGCTCAAAGTAAGCAAAAGATCTATGCCGATAATCGAAGGATGGATTTTGAAATTCAAGTAGGTGATCATATTTTCTTAAAGGTCTCTTTATTGAACATTGTTATACATTTCGGTAAGAAAGATATATTGAGTCAATGGTACATCATACCTTTCCAAATTCTAGAATGAATTGGTGTTGTAGCTTAGCGTTTGGTAATGTCTCCAAGTCTCTCCAATGTTCATTATGTGTTCTACGTATCACTGTACAGAAAATACAAACCAAACACAATGCATATACTCACCTATAAAGAAATATAACTAGAACCCAATCTGTATTATTGTGAAGAAACTATCAAGATTCTTGATACCAGAGAACAAGTGTTGAGAAACCAGACGACTCGTCTGGTGATAGTTCTATGGAGAAATCATAACATGTAAGAGGAAACATGCGAACCCGAGGAACCTATGATGAAGAATCACCTGAATCTTTTTCTATAGTAATATTGTAGAAATTTTGAGGATGAAATTATTTTAATGAGGGTAGAAGGTCACACACCAATCTGCTGTACTACGTTTCCCTTTAAATAATGTAGTAGCTTATGTTGTATGTAACTTGAAGTTTTCACACACCATGTCCAATCAAACTCACAGTTATGAAGAGTAATATCCACCTTTTGAAATTTCATAACATTAATATTTCAACATGTATTTCATTTTTTGATTAGGAATGTCGAAATTAACTTAGGGTGAATTTTTGGTACTTTTCTGAAAACATTAAATTTATAATGAATAGTGAAAAATAATAAATTTTTATTAAAACAAATTTTTAAATAGAAATAATATATAGTGTTAAATTATACATTTTAATGGTTTTTTTGCATCATTATATTATATTTTATAAAATTTATTATAATTTATATCATTGGATGTAATTTCACATTTAAACTGGCCATAAACTAGTGTCAATCTTTTGATAGTTATTATTTCTAAAAAATAGACATTTCATTTTCACAATGAGATTTTATTTTAAATTAATTTCTTCTACTTTAGTGTTTATAATTTGGATATATGGATTCCATATTTTGAATAAAGAGGTCCAAATTGTGTAAATTGCTAACTTTTATATATATAATTTATGAATATTTACTTCAATAAATATTTTATTTACCAAAGTTAAATGGGTAAATCTAGTAAATAAGTGTTAAAAAATATTATTATTATATTAAGTAATTACCATAACATGTTTACTATTTCTATTTATTGATACATGACCAACCGTGGTCATCTTTGGGTAGATTTTGGTAACCCATTGAGCCATTTGAGAGTGATAATGTCACTTTATATTAATTAATTTAATGTAATGGAAAAAAGGACACAATCATATATCTTTTAGTAAAAGAATTTTTATTAGTAGTTATATATCTTATCTCTCAACGAAAAATAAATTTTGGAACGCTAAAAAGATTTCCTACATCATGGTATTTTTTTATAATTTTTAGAGATCATATATGTAAAAGTATTCATGACATGATAATAATGTAGTGTTTACCCTATTAAAAAGAATTTAAATAATGATGATTATAAAAATTACAACTACATCCAAAACATGGCCAATTATTATTGGTTGATTTTTCCCCGAACATGAGTTAACTTATCTTTGAATGTAATTTGTTTTGGACCTTTATAAACTGAAAATCATTATGTAATGAAATAATATTTCCAGTAATTCCTAAAGAGCCCCTCCTCACCCTTATAAAAAGTCTTCACTTCTTACCCATTTTCACACTTCTAAATCCCCATGGCTCGCCCAAACTATGAACAATTAAGTTCCTTATATTCCTATATTCATTTTATAATCCTTACCATAGGCAGAAGGTACTTCAAAGAATCCATTTGGATCAAACTAAAGGGAGTTACCTGATTTAAAGGTAACATCTCCTCTTCAGTTCTTTTCTTTTATTTTACTTCTATAACCCACCTAAACATTCATTATTCCGTTATTTTATAAAACCACAAGAATCATAAATATACTAGGGTTATATTATGAGATTTATTTTAACTACACTTACACACACACCTATATCTAATGGGTATTGAACATAATGTTTCTGTGGATGACGAACTATTGCCTCACAAAATGATGATTGTTCAATCTTCTACTAAAACCTATAATGGTGCAAATTATGATGGAAATATAATTATATATGATATTTATGATATTTATTTTTTTATAATATTCTATAATTCTATTTTATGTCATACCATTATTATTTTCATGTTGTATATATAAGATAATTTAATTTGTGTTAGTGCGGACTACCGCCCCTCAATGTGGTATGACACGTTCATACCATATATGGAACATATAATGGATGGTTTTAATGAGCATACGTAACATATATAAAATATTATATTATACAAGATTAATAATATTCCTATGTATCATTTTGTTTTTGTTCCTTTTAAAAAAATGGAAGTAGTGTTCGTGCGTACGTATGGATTACCTTCTCCACGAATGCGATAAGATTCATTCCCTGACATAATCATTCAAGAATAATTTTCATTTTATGATTAAAAATAATTTTTTAGAACATAATATAATTCTATATAATAATCAAATACATCTAATCCATTACAAACATGGCTTACGTAATAAATCATATAAAGGAAAACGAATCAATTAACACCTGAAACGATGATACTACTAAAATATTATTAACAAAGAAATATTAGAGTATCATATATGATATAATATTTATGTATATTGATCTTCTATAAATTAATTACAATTTTTAAACTTTTATACCAGAGGTTAACATACCATCGACTATGGAAAAGTACAAGGTAAAGGTTAATTCCTCAATCTCCTTATTTTAAGATATTGTTTATGTGTATGTTTTTACTGGGACATATTTATTATCCTTGTCCATGTTTCATATAAAAGATTTAAAAAGGATTATTTTTAAGTTACCCATTAATAGAAACATCATTTTAAATATTTTATATATTTATTCATCTAAATCATTCTCATTAATGTCCATGTTATATAAATGGATTTAAGGATTTATTTAAATGGACATGATTGTTTTAAAATGTTAATTACATTCAAAAGTTTCAAAGTGGTATGGGACACTTTGATTCAAAAATATCTTCTAAAGGACTTTCTATAAAAATATGTGACTTTTAAAAGATTTCACCAAAAGGGATATTTCTATCAAAAAAATTTACTGATCATTTTCATCTATGTCAACATCATATAATGGATATTATTCTTGATTGATGTTGATTTAATATAATAAAATCTTTCATATTTTATTGAATAATTTAATATATCTTTGATTGTGGATATGCAATTTTTTATACCATCGATGGTTTATGATTAAATTATTGACATTTATTATGCTAGATTTAATACAAATGTTTTTGTTATGATTCAATCATTTTATATGATAAATATATTAGACTTAGTAAGTGATGGGTGGAGCCCGCTATAGCTCCTTGGTGCAAGGATATGTCTCATGAGACAATTAGACGTGGAATTTTCCAACACCTTTCCCAATTTGTTATATGGTTTTGGCCGAGGTATAAATCATTTTAAGACAACTTGGATGAGGCCTTGACAAAATGTTTTAGAATGTCTGCATTATACATTTCCTCATTATGGAATTAATATTGATTCTTCATGTGGTTATTCAACTAGTAGAATACCCATGACTATGTTTTATTATGGAATAATTTACTCATCTCATATTCCTACATTAAATTTTTTATGATTATTATTTTTAAAGGCATGTGTTTTCAATTATTCACCATTCCTAATGTTTATGTTATATTTTTTCTATATTTCTTACTATTACTAAGCATTTGAGCTCAACCCAGTCTTATGTTTCATTTTCCAAGGATATGAAAAAGTTATTTATCAGTGACATGAAAGAATAATCTAGGAGTGTTGGATGATTCTAATGGAATAAATTATTGTTGTATTCCTTTTCAAGTTTTAATGTTGAACTTATGTACATATCTTTTTTCCCATAATACTAAATTGATCGGTCTTTTAGGACATGATTCCTTGTATCATGCCAGTATAATGTAATAATTCACCCAGTCTGGGTAACTTGTTTTAGGGCATTATAATTACATCATATGTTCTCACACATAGGTGATAATAACAATATTTTAGATCTGTCATATAAAAAATCATGGCACCCAGCTTCTAGTAAATTTGTTTATCGATTTAAGGAAGAGGGTATCAGTTCTTGAGCATTATGTAATTAAATATCGTATAACTAACACAAAAATCCAAATATATGTCAAATTTCATAAAAAACACAAGATATTTTCATGGTAACATGATAGTATGAATAATCCCTTTTATCATCAAATTCTATGATAGATTTTTATGCTCCTGGTGTTCTACTAGTGCCATTCTGTATAATAGAATGGATAATTGTTCTGCAATGGGATGAAATTCTGTCATGAACTAAATCTCCTTCTAGGGTAGAAACCCCATGATGTCCTTTAGAAATAAATCCCTAAAATGATTCACTATTGGAGGAAATAGAAGATGGTATTCTCCCCTATTATCTATCACCTTATCAACCACATGGGTTGTGATTTCACCCAATTACTGACAAACTACCCCATTGTGGCCTAACCAAACATCCCATTCATCAAAATAGGCATAGGTGCACCTCTAAAGAGTTATGAACATTACCATATAGAGGAAAAAGTCAATATATACCTGATATATCACTAACAAATCCATTCCCAACATCAAATCAATTCCTGACATCTAACGAATGAATGAATCCCATAGAAAATGCAATCAACCAATCTCTAAATGACACCCCTTATATTGCATGATGTTTTCTGGTCACACACTTAACATTTTATCAATCTAAATAACTCTACACATAATGTCTATTTTTAGGAACAAAACAACCACAATCTATGAAAAAATAAAATAATGCTAGGAACCTGTATTGAAAAAACCATTATAAAGAGTGGAAAGCACTATAATCGTAAAACACCTAGATGATGGTCCTACCTCGTCACCTCCTCATGTAGAATAATCTACATGAAGAGGGAATTACCATTACCCTAGGTACCTTCAATGGATCTTATAATTTCACTACCATCCTAATATGGATGCCCCCATCATAGAGTACGATGTAAACTACCTCGAACAAAACCAACGGTCCAGCTCCAGCGACCTACCTGATATGGGGTAACCAAGCACATTTATTCATTCAAAATATTCCTTGATCCTCAATCCATACCATAGTTCCAATTATTCCTGTAGAAAATCTACACATAACCCAACATTGCTCACACCCAGTAGTTGACTAGTGGATGGGAACACTAACTCTACACGTGTCTCACCCTAAAAACTCACAATAGATGAATTGTTACACACACTAAACAATGAATCCACTTTTTGAATAACGTCCCCCTATTTACCTGGAGTATGCTATCAAAATGAAATTTTTTTACTATCATAATTAACACCACGGGATCACCATACTAAAATTAAATGTCCAATACCCAATGCCTCTTTGAAATTCCTCAATGAGATGAGGGCCCAATCAATTAAATCCAAATTCCAATTTAGAAAAATATGGTTACCTATGATATGATCTCATGTGAATTTTCCTTGTGTAAAATTGTATCACATCTACCTTATCACCCAAAAGTGCAGGAAAAAAATCCTCTATGTCCTTGGAACGACATGTATAATTAAACACTAATAGACTTCCTTGGTTCAACAACAGAAACTCTAGAGCCATGTCCTATCACAGGGTCTCCATATAGTAATCCTCTAGAAACATTTCTTGAATAGGCTTCCAAAACACCCCCTTTACCAACTCAATCTAAAATAATACGTCTTAGTAATGCTTCTCCTGACCTCACAGAAAGTAGGATACCCATATAAACCTCTTATTAGGATAGTCTCTTAGTGATTGATGATTTTAAAGATGGACTCTATCCAGAGCATGGATGCCTTTAGCCTTCCCAATTTGGTAAACATAATAGGGTGGGACCTCAAAAACACTCATGTTAACTAAATTATATATCGAATGACTTTCCCAAGGTCCATTTCCATCAGATTCATAAAATGGTCATTATTATGCAAAAATTTATTCCCTTATCTATTTCCCTAGTCCATCGAGCCTCTTGATCATCTTTTGGGGGATAATTATCTGTTTTCTCCACCAATCAACACATTTTTCCCCCGTTTCCATTCTATATATTTCCAAACATGGCTCTTAGGACACATAACATTACATTTACATTAAGTAATACAAATATGTATCTTCACTAGCCATAACAAATCCATTTTACATGCAATATCCCAATAGACATCATCAAATCTAAAACACTACACTTTGTTATCCCTACCATGGTTCATAGATAACATGGGTTAACAACCATAAATGGATACTTTTTTTCATTAGACACCATTTTTGAAGACATTCCCTCTTTTTTCAACACAAATATTTTCATCTCATGACAAATTCTAATGTGAAAAAATCATACATAGAATAATTTTACTCATTTAAGCCTCTTTATTGTGAACAATAATTTTAGGTTTTTTTAATAAACCATTTTCATCAAATTTATTAGGAACCCATTTTTTATTATTTTCAAGGAAATGGAATCCCTTATAATCATCATGCCCCAGAAACACATCCCTTATTTTACTATCTGGATTACTGCCACTAATATTCCAAGTGACTTAAATGATGCATGACTGGATAACCTCATGTCATTTAGGTTATGAAAAAACTGTCATAAAACATTCAGACCACACAAATAGTGTATCTCACAATAATATAGTACAATTCAAACTGCAACAAAAAATTTCAGAAACAACAATTCCCACCGCACACACATGGGGTTTCCCTTATACATGGGTTAAATACACCCTAGAATGTGATCATTTCATATTCTAGACACATCTTAATCTCTAGTATACCATACCATATAGTAATAAAATAAGAATAATTTGCCACTAATACCACATTGTAATTTACAAAACCAAGAAGCCCTTAAACTATGCCCCGAGATGGGTCACCCCTTTACGCCAAGCATTCCACCCTTTATATAAAGTGTTTCCATCTATCAACGAGTGTATGATAAGTCACCAATCACGACCCGTCCCCCGGGGCCCATTTCGTGACTACCCCAAGCCCGCCTTCTATAGACCCTACGTTGGCGACTAGCACCAAAGGCATAAATGTAGCGGTCTGGAATTATTTTCAGTGGACTAAAATTGATACCTATCAGAGCACTACATGGGAAGATACACCCCTAGGTGGGACACACCACCATCCCCAGTGGTAGACATTTCCTCAAGAAGCCTTTGGGCAGAGAGCCATGCTTCGTCCAATGCTCACACGTGAGAGTTCCCAAGGATCATATTCATTCTTACCTCGTTTGCCTCTGATACCAACTGTAGAGACCCAAGATTGACGTACATGGACATTACATTACTTTTTCTAAATAATTAATACAAAACAAGAACCAACACTCAAAGACCTTAATAGTTTAGTCTCTTTGGAAACTCGGAAGATAATCATCTAATCATGGTGAAAGATCATCAACATCTCCCATAAAGATCTTCCCCTTTTTGTTTTCTTACCTAAAACCTTTCGTTCAATCATGGGGAAAAAAATATAAAGGGTGACATCAAATTCTCAGTAAGGGTATTCATGGAGAAAATAAATCAAATCATATACATTTGAGCTTAAAAAACATGAACATAAAATCTAAACATCAAAATCTTGAGAAATAAATCTTGGTATTACATAAGGAAAAGATCATAAACGAACATTAATCATTATAAAATTGCTTGAGAATAAAACATGTATTTGTGTAAAACCATTAATCACATGATATGATTTCCAAAGTATCCAAGTAATTGATTCCAAGACCATCTTAGTGGACAAATTACCTGAGTGAATCGAGTTGACTCCTCGTTCCAGTTTGGTATCATTGAACCAGATTAACTTACCGTTCCAGCCATGTCTATATCATTAGATATATATATTTACCCAATTAATTATAGGGAGATATAGTTCCCACCCATTTCATAATAAAATAATTCTTACTTGTGGCACAAAATAAACATAATTCATTCATCATAACCAACTGAATAAAATGGGTTTCATAAACATCTTCCCATCATAATGTAATCCACATAAAACAAATGGATGTAATTTTCTCATAAAAATAATCGGAACATGTAAATAATAGATAAATTATACATGAAACATAATCATTCTAAATAATTTAATATTAGATAGAAAATAGTTTGGACAAAACACATGAAATGAATTCTTGAGGAAAATATACTTTTTAAAAAAAATAATTTTCTTATCAGAAAATTCCATTCAATTTTAATAGAAAACGATTTTGTTGAAAACAATCAAGCAATATTGTAGAATAATGTTCATGAAAATTAGGCGTTATGAAACTGTAAAAATCCATTCATGTCATATAAGTTATTAAAAAATCCTCTTTGTACTTTTAACGGAAAAGTCAAAAAGAACCACATATGGTAAACAAAAGAATGATTCCTTCCATAACACAAAATAAAAGTCAAAAAGGGGTAAACATGACATTAAACCTACCGGGGATAATATTATAAACTTTATGAAAAACATTTTTATGGACATTTATGAAAAAAATATAACCCTAGTAAATACTTACATATAAGCAATCTCGGATAAAAATGAGATTTGAAAAATTATCCCTTACCATAGGTCCAATTTCATCCATACATATCCGAAAATTCTGTATAGTGGGTTTAAACCTATAATTAACTTGTAAAATAACTAAAATAATATTTATTATATCATATATGATTCACTTATGACTTTATATTACATATTTGTTTGTCAATTCCATGTTAAAGAAGTGTTTTTGGTAAAATCATTTCATTTATCGTACGTGTTTGGACTCGTTGTTCCTGATAATATTATAACTTATATCATGGTTTACTTACTCACAGAATGTAAAACATGATTTATATGTCATATATATTCAGTATATATATATATAATATATAGATAAATTAAATGAAAGGCACTGTTCATGGAGCCGGTAGGTCGTACGTACGCATGAATGTTGTTTTCATTTCCTTATTTCCTTAAATAGATATAAGTAGATGACATACATAATTATATAAATAAATTAAGAAGCATTATTTTTGTTATATATACCATTATTATTCATTATATACACTTTATAATCATTCTTGAATGGTTAACATGCAAAATGAATCTCATCGCGTTGTAGAGACGGTAATCCATACGTACACACGTGCGATTATATCGTTCCCATAATTATTGAATGGAATTGGAGTGGATGATATAATATCATAGAATCAATATGATTTTATAATAACCAAATTTAGTTATTCTTTACACCATTATACCCATCCAAGTATGGTGGTGGTGGAAAAACAGATTACACCATGGCGTAGAGACGGTATTTTGTACGCATGCATGCACGATGATTTCGTTTTCCATAGGATGGATATAAGGTGAAAAAGTTTGGTTCATATTTATAATAACATATCAGTATATGAGTGATACTGATGTTATTAATTTAATATGGAACAACAAATTAAAAGGATGTAGAAGAAGAAATGAACTTGAAATAATCGGTAAAGCATATTACATCTTCTTCGACACGCCTCTTCTAAACCTCCTCATAGGGAACTAAAGTTTTTCTTTGAAGAATTAAAGGACCTTTAGTATATATCTAGGTATTTGGGGAATAAAAATGGACAGAGTGTGGCCGAGATTGAAGGGTCAATGTGGTTTGAGGAGGAGAGGGAGGAGCTTCCTTTTTTAAGGGAGGAGAGGGGCACCTTTGGAAACATAAGAAATATTAATTTATAATAAATTCAAACGCCACTTAAAAACATCAAATATGACTCAAATTCAAAGATTATATGATATAGGGTTTTAATCTCATCAACCAATAAAATTTAGTCAATCTTGGAATTTATTTTAAACCTTATCAATTTGATTTATCGTTATTTAATCTATTTAAATTAATTTGTGGTAATAAAATGATAATTTTTAAATTGTTATAAATACATTCTTAAATGTTGTAAATTTCCCATAATTGGATACTTCATAAACTTTTCTACCATATAAATTTCAATTTTTAGTTTTTAAAAAATTTTGTGATTTTTAAACAATTTATTAATATCTTATTTTTATAAAATATCAATAGTGTCAATTTTGACACTATTCATCATTTGAATTTAAATAAAAACCACACAGAAAATATATTCGAACAAAAATATATAATAGATTCCTATCATGTAATATTCATAAAAAACAATCATGGGTCTCATTAATTTGTTCATATATTATTGATTTTAATATTTGTAAAACCATTTATATGGTATATCCTTAATAAAATAATTACTACAACATTTTTGTATAATTATATAATATACTTATTTGTTGAATAAAAAAACTAAAATCACATGATGAAGATAAATATAATACCATTCATAATAGTATTTGTACTCCAATTTATCATCTTAAAATTACAACATTTAAATTCCTATATTTATTAAATTATGATGGTGACATCTTTGACAACATTTAAAATAAAATAATATAAATGTTCTAATCAGTTTTATAATGCTCCAAATGGTCCCCTAACAGAACTTTGGATTATTAGGGTATATATATACTCGACCAATAATGTTTGGTCAAGTTTCTGGTCCTTTTGGTTGTTATTGTTATTTTAATAAAAATAATATTTTCTGATTTTTCACTAAATAAATAATTTCTACATCATTAATGTATAAGATATTAAGGTAATTAAATATTTTTTAATAATTTCAAATAAATTTCCATGATATAAAAAACCATTTTAGCTTTCAAATGAGTATTTATAATCTAATTTATATTCTGTATAGACTTATATTAAAAATAATCTAATTATTAATGTTTGAGTGAGACATATTTCACTTTCCTTTAAATAAAATAAATAAAAGGTCTTAATCAAATACAAGTGGGTTCCATTAGATACCATTTAGACAAAAGTATGATTTAGGGAAAAATATAATCATCCAATTTAATTAAGACAAGTGTTAGGGTAATTTTATAATATTATATTTACCCTTAATTACCCGATTTATCTTTAACTATGGTAAATAAAATTTACCGTAGTTACTATTCATTATGCCTACAAAATAAAAAGTAGCTTATTAACATAATTTGGACCTACTGATTCCAAATATGGAATAAATTTTTCTAAATTTAAAACAAAAAATTACACTATTTAATATAAAATTAATCCCGCTATTGAGAAACGAGTTTTAAAAGTTAAAACGTTGCAAAGGATTGAAATGTTTTTACGTATGAATTCAGTGTAAAATTAATGTTAATGACTTAAATTATATTAAATGGTAAAAATATTTTCTATTTATAATTTAAAACAATTCAATAATATAATTTATCCGTATAAATTATCTCGATGAAAAAAGATGTTTTTAATTAAAATTTAGCGCATTTTTACTATTCATCAAAATTAGAAACTTATCAGAAAAATATCAAAAATTTATCCAAAGTAAATTTTTATATCCTGATTCTAAAGAAGAATTTTATTTTTTCATATTTAACTTATAAACTTGTCAAAAACTAAATTTAATATGGTTGCACCATCAAAAGGAGGCAAAACTGCATTTTTTTTAAAATAATTATTTTACAAGAAAAATTTATTTTGTTCTCATACCATGTTCTATAAAATGTGTAAGATTAATTATACTGTCACAAAATTTATTATTTAGTTACTACTATTCATAACGGCTAGTTCAAAATAATATTATAACAATATGTTGTTGTTTAGTGAAACTCAGTATTGTGTACAACACACGCTATTGAGAAAGGTTTCTCTTGTGTGCTACACAAGCCTAAAATATTGTTTGCGTATAATATAAGCTAATACTATGATGTGTATAGAACAAGCTAATTTAGGTGTAGCAAACAACACAAGATATCAATGAAATTAAAAAATATATTTCACAAAATCTCTGGGTGTTAAAGTAAATCCCTAAATTGGGATGGCATTGCCTTTAAAACATGAAACACACACAACAGAGTACGAGCTGGAAACAAAAAACTAAATAACAATGTATACAAATAGATAGCTAAAATGTAAAAAGGGGGTTGGAAATACAATACCAACTGTAAATTACAAGGAAACTAAAAGTACAAGTACTGGATAAAGAGAAAATGGATCCTAGATCATCCACCAGAGAATCCTAACTAAAAGGTAGTTACATATAGCCTTTATAACACTCCACGTCCATCTAGATCCTCCGCGCACTGTCACGCCATGTGGTCCTCCTCTGGGTACCGTCCAGTCCTGGTGCTCTCATCCTCGGTCAACGTTCTCCGTCGTTTGCATCCAACACAAGGAGGTGCGGGCATAGCCCGTGTAGGGGTGAGTATAAAAATACTCAACAGGGACCCAAAGACCCTCAAAGTGTCACAAAATCCAATAAGGATAAACCAAAAAGTATTAATTCTACAGATAAAATCACTTAGTTATGTTCCCATACATATACCTATGTTATCAAATAATCCATCTCAATCATGAGGTAAACAAAAAAGATACGGACTCATATCACCCTGGATTTTTATTCACATTATAGAAACCATAGCTGCTGGGGAACTCCTCCTATGTCGAGTACAGTGGCCCTGCCATGACACCAAGGCAATTCCCACTAACCTTGAACTGCTGAGAAACTCCTTATATCGGGTACCATGGGTTTTCTGCATCACCATGGTGCTCTCCACTGTGGGTATTCCATGTCATGAATGTGCTCCCCGTCGTAGCCTATTGTGGTACTCCTCTTGTCGAGTATCATGGGTGTACCACAACACCAAGGAGCTCCCCACTGTGGGTCTTCCGTGACACCATGGCACTCCCCACTAGGATAGACGAGTCATTCTGAGTCGAGTCGTTCATCAGTTGTCAGGTCTTAGCCAGCTACTAGGTATATGTGATATGCTCACTCGTCTCTGGGAGGATTTGATCCATGAGCTACTGGTTGATAATCCAAATGTCACGAAGTCCCATGAAAAAGTATCCCAATGTTTTTTATGACATATGGGTCTCAATGCAACAGACGACGTATCAAACTGACTCCTGGTCTATGAGTTATTTTCTTTTAGTCTTGGGGTCCCGGTTGGATTCATGCACAATCCAACTTGATCGTATGTCAACTATACCCCGAACCCCAGTGGGTTATACTCAAAAGGACATTCGTGCTCCAAGAAAACATGTGCCACTGACAATTCATCAAATGTTTGTATGGATCAAAAGATATGGCCAAATAAACTAAACGGTCGATAGTGGGCTTGGGTCCTGTCCGACCCCATCTGGGCTGACCCGATCTGACCCAATTTGCGCAGACCCGGTCTGGGCTGACCCGATCAGACATGTTGTGTCTGGCCCGACCCATTGGGTGGGTCATCCTGTTAGGTTCGGCCCGGTCTGCTGGGCCCAGCCCAGTAGGTGGTGTTGGCGGCTCGGCCCAGAGCACCGCGAGGGTATGGCCCGACGCGGCTCGGCCCGGAGGGCGGGTCCAGGCCGGTTCGGAAAGGGCGCTGCGAGGGGTGCCATAAGATGACTTGGGAAGCTGTGCAGCCAGGGTGCCGCTTCGCTCAGGTGGCGTCTTGAGAGAAAGGGTGGGCTAGGAGGTTGTGCAGGGCACATCCATTCCGTTAGGCAGTCGGGTAGGGTGCCAGGTGGCTTAGAGAGCAGTCAGGAAGGCCAGAAGGTGGTCAGTAGATGGCCGGTAAGGCCGGTGGGGCGTGGATCAGCTCGGGGTAGCAGCTTGGCTTTGTGATCGGCACAGCTGTCGTGGGCTCGGCTGGGACCCGTTCAGCCAGTGGTGGGCACGACCCTGAGGGGGTAGCATGAATCATGGAGGTCATGGGTATCGCATCAATTTCCTTCGCCACCTTCATTGCATCGTTGCTTCATCACCACGCCGAAGATCATAATAAACATAAACAGCTTAGGGGATGGGCCATGTTGGCTTTTCCCGCACCCTCTACGTTTAGGGTGGTATCATTTCTCTCTACAAGTAATAAGAAAGATAAAATTCAATTTTTTTACAACCTCCACAACGATTCCTTTCCTACCGATGAAGAGAATAAAGAATGTAGTATTACTCAAATTAACCCCCTACCCAGATCGTTGGTTGTCAACGCAGTTGCGGAGAAGAAGATGGAGTAGATCATCATTCGTCGCATCCCCCATGAACATTCAATCTAGAGCTTTTGTTCCATCTTGTTAACTATGAAGTGGAGGGAAAGTCATTTGATGACGTCCCATATTGGTAGAAGCTACGAGGAAGAAGTCCAAGAAGGTCGGCATTCTTCGTAGTCGAAGGCGTTCTTCATTGAGAGCTTTCTCTCAATAATCCTTCTCTCAAAGATGCCACCAAAATTAACAATGCCAACCAAAATAATAATATATTTTGTTATTCTATTATTTAATTTTTTGGCCCAAAATTCAAAATGGTGAATTAATTAACTTGGCTCCCCCTTAATTAATGTGGAGGATTTGGCACCATTAAATAAGGGGAGATGGCACCAATAAATGTGGTGTGTGGAGAGACTCTCCCTCATTACTTAGGGGAGTTGAGAAGTTTTATTCTCCCATCATTAATAGGGGGTTTAGTCCCGTGTGGCTCTCACGTCATAACCTCTAACTGGAGGTTAGGTTCGGGTGGGCCCCACAACTATAACATATCATGGGAGGTTAAGGTATGGTGGTCCCACATCCATCCTCCATGAAGAGGTTTTAACCAACAAAAAAATTTAATCCACACAGTTTATTTTTATTTAAGTTATTCCCTCAATACCTGAAAAATATCTTTTAATTTCGACCCTCTGTCATTGAGGAGATAGTATTATTAAGTGAATACCGGTGCTGCGAGTTCCATGGTGTCCTCAGATTTCAATTTCAAGCACCGGTTCCAATGTTTTAAAAACCAACTCATACGTTTACTGAATGTACCTGAATAAACTTCAGAAATTGATTCAAGGCACACTGGTCCTCGGAATCAGGAAACACCAATTTCTATGGACTCTTAAAATTCCCATCTATATAAGAAAATAAATTCCGTGGACTTTCTGGGTCTTTACATTCTCTGTACCCCAAGGATTTACATCCCCATAATCTACAACTTGAACTAAGGGAACAAGTGGGGGTACTAAGCATGTATCTTAGCCTCCCACTACCATGTTCTCTCTTGGAGGTTCCCGTGCTGCCAGCAAACATGCACCATAGGTATCAACCATCCATGTAGGACCCACTCATATCGATCCTCAATATCTAATTGATCCTCTGTAAAATTCACCCCATTGTCGATGTCCAATTCTCCATAGTCGATGATTTGAGATTGGTCATGCACATATCTCCTCAGTTGAGATACGTGGAAGACGTCGTGCACCCGGTGCCAGTGAGGTGGAAGACCTAAGAGGAAAGAAACCTCGCCTACTCTGATGAGGTCCTATAAAGGTCTGACGAGCCTCAGAGATAACTTTCCGCCTCTGCCAAATCTATGTAGTCCTCATCGAGGTGAGACACATAGAAAGACGTGGTCTCCATCCTCAAACTCTTGAGGTCTCCATCTCTTGTCAGCATAGGACTTTTTTCTTCTCTTTACAGTCTTCATCTACTCTTAGATGATATGCACGTTCTATGTGGTAGCTCCTACCATCTCCGGTGCCACTAATGCTGACTCCCCAGGGTCAGTCTAGCACAAGGGTGATCTGCAAGGTCCCCCGTACAACCCCTTAAAAGGTGTCATCCCTATGGTGGAGTGATAACTGTTGTGTGTATGCAAACTCTACCAAATTTAAGCGATCCTCCCAGCTAAGACCGAAGTCAAGGTCATAAGCACGCTGCATTTTCTCGAGGATCTGAATGGTCCGCTCAATCTTACCATCTGTGTAAGGATGGATGGATGTGGTTAGACGAAACTGCATCCCGAAAGCCTCCTTCAACCCCTTACCTAGCTGGGAATTAAACCGTGGGTCACTGTCAGATAAAATCTACAAAGGTGCTCCATGTAGCTACAAAATATCTTACACGTAGAGGCATACCATGCTCTCTACTAAAACCTGCTCTCTGATCGGTTGGAAGTGGGCCGACTTGGTGAGTCAATCAAGGATCACCCAAATCAATTCTTGACCCCTAGTTGTTTGAGGAAGTCCACTCATGAAGTCCGTGGATATCCTATCCCACATCTACTCTGGGACCTCTAAAGGATGAACCAAGCCTGCTTTTACGTGGTGCTCCTCCTTCACTTGATGAAATGTGAGGCCTTGAGAGACAAACTCTTCTACTCCCTTCATCATACCTGGACACCAGTGCTGTCGTCGAAGGTCTTAGAACATCTTCACCAATCCTAGATGTACCGCTAAAGGGTATGTTTGGAACTCACTCAACACTTCCTCATGAAGTGACACCGGTACCATAGTATGTCCTCTGAAGGGGATGACATGCTCCACAACTTATGAAAATCCATCAGGTAACTACCCTGTGGATATCTGAGCACATCGTGTCTCGTAGTCAACGTTCCCATGTTGTGCCTCCCTGACTCGCTGATGAAGTAGGGGAGTGACTGTAAAGGACTGAAGGAATGATGCTCTGTCTCTATCCACAAAGGAAATATGTAAAGCAACCAGTTGCTCCGTCCCCTAACCTAGAACCTGTATACAAAATCTCTTACAGCATGCATCTGCTACAACGTTCCACTTTCTAAGATTATAGAAAATCACAATGTTGAAGTCCTGGAGAAACTCAATCCATCACTATTGTATCAGGTTTAGGTCATTATGAGAGAAGATATACCTGAGAAACTTGTGATCATATTACATTGTAAACGTTTTCCCAACAGATATTGTGGCCACATCTTCAAGGAGAAAAACACTATTGCTAACTCCAGGTCATGGGTAGTGTAGTTCTGCTCATGATGTCTCAGCGGCTGAGAACCATAGGAGATCACAGCTCACTCCTGCATTAGGAATCACCCATGTCTGTTCCCTGATGCATCGTATAATACTACGTACCCAATGCCTTCATCTAGAACCCTCAAGATGGGGGCACTAGACAGCCTCAGCCTCATCTCTTGAAAACTCTATTGGAATATCTCTGACCACATGAAGGGTTTCCCCTTCTTCGTCAAAGTTGATAGTGTTGCTGCAACTCTGGAGAATTCTGGGACAAACCTCTAGTAGTAACCAACCAAACCCAAGAAACATCATAACTCTGTCACACTCTTGGGTGGCTCCCAAGAAAGTACCGCCTCAAACATCGCTGGATCTACTGCAACTCCTGCCTCTGAGATGACATGTCCCAAAAAGTGAACCTCTCAGATCCAAAACTAGAACTACAAGAGCTTACCATAAAGGTGGTTCTCTCATAGTGTGTCCAGTACTAACTGAAAATGGATGTAATGATCCTCCTTAGTAGTCTAGTAGATCAAAATGTCGTTGATGAAGACTACAACAAAACGATTGAGGTATGGATGGAAGATCCTGTTCATGTGTCCCAGGAACATTGCTGGAGTGTTGGTTACGCCGAATGGCATAACCAAGAACGCTTAGTGGCAGTAAAGACATATGAATTCCGTCTTCTACACATCATCATCTCAATCTCTGAGATGGTGATAGCCTGATCTGGGTCTATCATTGATAACGAACGTGCTCCCTTTAACTTATCAAAGATGTTTTCAATCATAAAAAAGAGGGTACCTGTTCTTCATGGTCAACTAGTTTAGGCACCGGTAGTCTACACAAAGCATCATGCTCCCATCCACCTTCTTGGAGAACAGAATCGGGGCTGCCCAGGGAGAAACATTGGGCCATAAAAATCCCTTCACCTGGAAGCCCTCCAACAGTACCCGCAGCTCACGAATCTTAGCGGGAGCCATCCGATATGGTGGTGTAGATATCGGAGTCTTCCCGGGGTACATGTCAATGTTTAAGAACACCTCTCTGCGAGGAGGTAGACCTGAGACATCAATAAGGAAAACATCTGAATATTGGTCCACCACTAAATGATAGGTCAGAATCTCCATATAAACTGCTCTAAGTGTAAGGCAAGCCAACTGATGAGTGATCGGATGTACGCTCCTCAGGGCATGTCATCATGCGCTTCAAAGGATCCCTTCTCTCCAATGGAGGTGAACCTGGTACCATCAATGTGAACACACCACATATTTCTCCTAATATAGTATATCTGAGTAAAGAGTATAGATGACCATTCCATTCCCAAGATGATATCTTTTGGCCTCGATGATGCTACTAAAATATCCTAGCCGAAGTTCTCGCCTCCTAGAGTAATCTCACACTGCCGGCAGCAGTGTGTAACCGCCGAATCTTCTCCCATAAGATTCTTTATCATAAGTATCGATCCAACGTCTCTGTTGGAATCTCTGAGATCTGAATGAGCGTTGTGGTAATGAAAGAGTGACTAGGACCTATATCTATTAGTATAGCAGCTATGGTGGAGGAGAAATAGATCGTAACTCGAATCATCCCTTTGAAAAACATGATCGTAAGCCTCTACTGCCTAGAGTTGAGATCTCTCCTACCCGCCTAATCACTGTGGTCGGGGCGGACCTCGTGGTGGTGGTGGCGGTAACACCTCGAAACGTTTCCCACTGCCAGCTGCTCAACAATCTCCTCGGCTAGGTCCGCCTACACCGAGCAGACCACCTAGATTGAATCTCTCTCTTCCTCGGTGGTCCTTCAATGAAATACTGATCATCTGAATGGTGGGTCAGACAGTCAGGAGCCATGCGACCATGCCCGCCACATGAGTAATATTGCCGGCTCCTGGCATGTCTGGCTCTGTCTCTACTGCCCCACACAACCGATCCTGGGTCATGCGATCATCCACCAGTGGGTCTGGTCCTCTTGGACCTCCTCGACATCTTTCTAATTCCATCTATAGAAGACACCGCTGTATGTCGACTAGTGGTGGGTCTCGTAGCTAGAGACTGATCAGCAATGAAAATATCGACTAAGAGGGATCACTCCAACACCCCTGCCTACGTCGGGAAGTTGAGTGAGATCATTGAAGCTCTGATCTCTCACTTGAGTCCCTACTCCAAGGTCTGGGCCCTGAAGAATGGGCCCTATACCATATCGATGGAGTAGCTTGAGAGTTCTATGAACTTTGCTGAGTATTGAGCTACAATCATGCTGCCCACCTGCAAATGAATTAAATCCCGAATACGCACTGCGCAGAGAGTTGCTGGAACAAACTCCGCCCAAAATAGGTTATCAAAGTCTGCCCAGAAAAGCATTATATCTATAACGACCCATACATTACGTACATTGTTATTGCTTCAAAATTTAAGCACACTTATTACAACATATAACAAACCATGACTGGAACGTATAGGTATAGTGTCTTTAGAAACTGGGAAACATAAACAACTGGTTCATAAAGCATCTACATTGTCTCCCATTTATTTCATCATATCTAGAGTCACTTTTGGCATATTATACTTAATAACCTTATTCCAGACCTGGGGAAAGAAAACAAACAAAAGGGTGAGCTCAAATTCTTAGTAAGGGTAAAGAAAAAAATATCAATCACATCATATTAATAAGAACATAACATTTTGGAAATATTAACCTTCAAAAAAGATCATAATTTCATAACATGGGATAATTTATAGTAGTGAAATGTTATCCCAATAATAAAAACATAAAACCATAACATAAAACATGAATCTTTGTGTCATACAGACATAATCATAGAGAATCATTTCTTAGTAGTCATGACTCATTTCCAAGACTATCTTAGTGGACAAAGTCCATTTATGAACCGAGTTCACTCCTCGTTTCGGACCTGTTTCACTGAACCGTATTTACCTGCCATTCCATCCATTTCTATCTCATGAGATATAAATCTTTACCCATTGAATTGGATGGAGATATAGG
Source organism: Viscum album (assembly GCA_963277665.1). Taxonomy (NCBI): domain Eukaryota; kingdom Viridiplantae; phylum Streptophyta; class Magnoliopsida; order Santalales; family Viscaceae; genus Viscum; species Viscum album. Next base: position 628,426,486 of record OY728138.1, on the reverse strand, counting down.
TCCCAACCATTTCATAATGGAACCATTCTTATCTGTTCCACAAGATCATAAATCATACATCATAGCATAACCCATGTAATAAAAATGGGATTCTTAAACATCATTCCATCATAACATAATCCATATAAGATAAAAGGAAATCATAAAAATAATTCCATAATAACATAATAAAATCATTGTAAAAATAAGGATAGAAACAGAACCCTATATTATCTTAGACGGAAAATAATTTTGATAAAATGCCTGAACTTTATTCTTGAGGAAAATATCTTTTCTACTTCAAAAACATTTTTCATTCTTAAAATGTCATATAATTTTAAACTAAAAGATGTTGATTAAAAATAAACATAAAAACATGTAAAGGAAGATTCATGTAAATAATGTAATATGAAATCATAAAGATCCATTCATGCCGTATATGTTAAAAAAACATTCTTCTCATACTTTGGCTGGAAAAGACAAAAAGTATCTCGTACGAAAAACGACAAAAGATTCAATTCATATCTTTTACTAAGAACTCACCGAAGGGTAAAATTGGATTTAAAAAATTGTAGGAGGATAGAAATAATATTAAATATTGAAGAAGCATGGATGTGGATGATAAATATGCCCCGGTAATTACGAAAGTATAAACAATCTCGGATAAAAATTGAGATTGTGAGATTTTCCCTTACCTTAGGTCCGATTTTCATCGTACGTGTCCAAACCTCGTGTATAATGATTTAAATAATGTTATTGACATATTCTAGAATAGTACGCATTGTTATGATATCATATGTGGTCATATTATTAGATTCTTATTAGTAATATTTCATTGTTACTTGTTATTCGGGTGTTTATTGCTTTTTGTTCTTATGCGTGTTTTGTCGAATAAATTATTATTCCTCTTTTAGGTTATAGATACCTCATTTACAGAATGGTATTAGTGTAATATATATCATATTTATCCATTCAATTCATTTATATAATCATTATTCAATGAATATCATGTAGAACGAGCCGCATCACATCGTGGAGACGGTAGGCCGTACGTACGCACGAGCGATGATATCATTCATATGATCGTGGAATTGTATTGAAGTGTATGTATACTATTTCAGAATCAATATCACTTTACAACAATCATATATGGTTATTCTTTACACCATTATACACATCCAATTAAGGTGGTGGTGTAAAATAGATTACACCACGGCGTGGAGACGATATTCCGTACGTACGCATGCCCGGTGATTTCGTTTTCCGTAGGATGGATAAATGGTGAAATAGGGATGTTTCATACTTATAATAACATATCAGTATACTGGTGATATTGATGTTATTACTTCATAATGAAAAAACTAAATAAGAAGAAGTATAAGAAAAAATAAGTTGAAAGAATCGGTAACGGACATCAGCTCTTCTTTGAAGCACCTCTTCTTAACCTCCTATTAGGGCACTAAAGATGTTCATTGAAGAAGACCATGACCTCTAGGATTTTTCTAGGAAAGTGTAGAAGAGAAATTGTGTAGAGACCTAAAACATTACGTACATGTAAATTACATTACTTTTTCGGAATACTTAATACATAACAAAAACAGACACCAAAGGACCGTAATAGTTTAGTGCCTTTGGAAACTAGGAATATAAACTTCTAATCTTGGTGAAAGATCTTCAACATCTCCCATAACGATCTTCCCCTTTTTGTTTCCTTACCTAAATCCTTTCTTTACTTCCTGGGGCAAATAAAACAAAAAAAGGTGAGCTCAAATGCTCAGTAAGGGCAAACATAGAAAACATAAAACAATCCATAAACATTTGGAGGCAAAAACTTGAACATGAAATTTAAAAATCATGATCTTGAGAAAAGACATAAATCGTGGTAGTACGTAAGGTATATATCATAATAGAACATCAACCATGATAAAATGTGGAATAAACATGTAATTGTGTAAACCATTCAGCACATTTCATGACTTCTATAGTACCCAAGGCATTGCTGCCAAGACCATCTTAGTGGACAATGTCCCTTTCTGAATCTAGTTCACTCCTCGTTTCAGTCCTATAACACTGAACCGGATTAACTTACCATTCTGCCATGTCTATCTCATGAGATATAAATCTTTACCCAATGAATTTGAGGGAGATATGGGACCCACCCATCTCATAATGAAATCATTCTTACATGTTCCACAAAATAAACATACATCATTCATAAAAACCCAATAAATAAAATGGGTTTCATAAACATCATCCCATCATCACATAATCCATATAAAAGAAATAGATATCATTTCATAATAAGAAAAGTGAAACCATGTAAATCATAGAGACATTATACTTGAAACATACACATATGAAATATTGTCATCTAAGATGGAAAATGGTTTTGATAAAACACTTGAAATGAATTCTTGAGGAAAATATCCTTTCTTCTTCAAATTCAATTTCTTTTCACAAATCGCCATGAAATTTTAAAAGAAAAAGATTTTGTTTAAAATAGTCATGAAATATTTCGGAGGAAGCTTCATGAAAATAAGGCTTTATAAAACCGTAAAAATCCTTTCATGCCATATATGTTAAAAAACATTCTTCTCGTAGTTTTGCCGAAAACGCCAAAAAATACCTCGTAAAATAAATATTCCATCCATACCATGTAGTAAAATTAAAAAATGGGTAAAATGGACATTAAAAATACATGAATACACTTTTATAAAACATTTTCATGGATGATAGTAATAACCCCAGTAAATACTTACGAATAAGAAATTCTCGGATAAAAATGAGATTTGCAAAATTATCCCTTACCTTTTTCTGATATGCTTCGTATGTATCCGAACCTCTTATATAATGATTTAAATAATGTCATTGAATTATTACAGAATCATAATCATTGTTTTGATATTATATATGGGTCACTTATGGCATTATATTACCCGTTATTTTGTAAATTCCATGTTAAAGAGCGTTTTGGGTAAAATCGTTTCATTTGTCCTCCGTGTTTTGACTTGTAATTATTCATATGATTACTTAGATCATGATTACTTAATTCCAGAATATAAAACATGATTTGTATATAATATATATTCAGAATATACACATATATATATAACAGATCAGTAAATGGAAAGAAGTACACCGTTCATGGAGACGGTAGGCCATACGTACGCATGAACACTGTTTTCATTTCCTTATTGAGTTGAATGGAATTAAGTAGATGACATACAGATATATACAAATAAATACAGTATCATTATTATGTCATATATTTCATGATTACTTATTATATATACTTTATAATAATTCATGAATGGTTAACGTGGAGAATGAATCGCATCACGTCGTGGAGACGGTAGTCCGTACGTACGCACAAGCGATGATATCGTTCTCATGAACATGGAATTGTATTGGAGTGTATGTATACTATTTAAGAATCAATATCACTTTAAAATAATCATATATAGTTATTATGTAAACCATTATAACCTTCCAGGTAAGGTGGTGGTGGAAAATAGATTACACCACGGCGTGGAGACGGTATTCCATACGTACGCACGCGTAGTGATTTCATTTTCTGTAGGATGGATAGATGGTGAAATAGGGTTGTTTCATACGTATAATAACATATCAGTATATGAGTGATACTGATTTTATTACTTCATAATGAAACCACTAAAGAAGAAGAAGTGGATGAAGAAATAAAGATGAAAGAATCGGTAACGGACATTACCTTTTGTTTGAAGCGTTTCTTTGAGACCTCCTTTTTGGACACTAAAATTGGTCATTGAAGAAAACCAGAACCTATAGGATTTTTCTAGGGAAGTGGAGAAGATAATTTGGCAGGGTCTGGCAGAGCGTGAAGGCTCAATGTGGTGTGAGGAAGAGAGGGAGGAGGTGGCCTTTTATAAGGGAGGAGAGGGGCACCTTTGGAAAAACTAAAAATATTATTTTATTATAAAGCCAAATTCGGTTTTAAATAGCTCCAAATTGATTTATTTCGAAGATAATGTGGGAATGGGTTGAAATAATCTCATCCAATAGAATTTATACAAGTTTAGGTTCCTATTTTAACCTTATCATTTAGAGTTAAAATTAAGTCAAATAATTTTTCTTTTATCGTGTTTTCTTGTGTTCTTATACTATAAGGTTAATAAACTTACTATAACAAGACAAACGAACCCCAAGTTGTTTATTATTATTATATATAACCTTATCTAAGTCATTTTTCCGAACCTTAGATTTTTAGGAATAAAAAAACAATTAATAATATAATATTTGTTTTAAAAAGTATTTTATGTCTATTTTTACACTATTTAGTAATTGATTTTTGTGAAAATCATAACAGAATGATTAGTTCGAAAAAAGTTAATTAAATCAATACTAACATGTCATATTAACCTGTAAAATTAGTTTAATTCATAAAAAGTCTCAAATTACAATTATTTGGGTATTTATAACATCAACTATGTCAATATTTCATTAATAAGATAATTAATGCATCATCTTTGTGTCATAAATAAATTAAATTATTTAATGTCTAAAAATTATAAATAAAATACAATTATATATGAAATATTTTTATCTTTCTAATGAAAATTTATAGTCTAATTTATCTTATTTATAACCCTATATTAAAAATTATTTACTTATTAAACATTGATTTTAACTATTTTAACCCTTTTTTAAATAAATTAATATTAAATGTCCTAATATTATCCAAGTGGGCCTAAATGGTCATATTTTATTCCTAAGGTTGTTTTTGGTCGAATTAAACTTATCCAATAGAATTAGGACATGTGTTAGGGTAATAATAGTATCATTTTTACCCTTAATTACCCTATTTATTTTTAACCGTGGTAAATAAAAGTAAAAGTAACTATTCACCAAAAAATATTTTCATCTCATTGAACCACATTTTAATCCTTGATATTAACCGTGACTCTCAGATTTTTGAAATTCCACTCACAGAAGCGGTAAAATTAAGTTTTATGAAAAATTCAGTTTTTTAACTACCACTTAGTGGTTTCACTATTCATCATAAAATTAAAGTTTCCAAATTAATACCAAAAATTAGGCCTAAGAAATAGTTGATATTATGAATTCAAAAATGATTTCTATTTTTTAAAATTCAAAACATATAACTTGCATTATTTAATTTAAAAATTCATTCTCGCCGTCAAAACAAATAGCGTGTTTTTAAGAAATAATAACTATCAAAAGATTGACACTTGTTTATGTCTGGTTTAAATGTGAAATTACATCCAATGACAAAAAATTGTATTAAATCTTAAAAATATATTCTAAATATACTTTGAAACCACTGAAATTAATAACTTATCACTATTAATTATTTTTATTAAAAAAGTTGTTTTTAATTAAAATTTATTAATTTTTACTATTCATCAGAATATGAAAGTTATCCGAAAAGTACCAAAATTTCACCGTAAGCTAATTTCGATATTCCGAATCCAAAAATGAAGACAATGTTGAATGATAAAATTTATAAAATTTCAAAAAGTTGTTATTACTATTCATAAATGCTAGTTCATAATAATATTATAATAATATCCCGTTTAGTGAAACTCAGTATTGCATACTACACACGCTATTAAGGAAGGTCTTTATTGCATGTAATACAAGCCAAGTCAAGGATGCATGTTGCGAAAGCTCCTTTTGGTGTAGCGTACAATAGAAGACATTAATGAAATTAAAAAGAATATTTTCATAAAATCTCGGGGTGTTACATTCTACCCCCCTTAAAATAAATTTCGCCCTCGAAATTCGTTGGGGTTATAAATGGTTTACTACTCGAAAGTTTCTTTAATAGAAACCCACATTGTAAAAAGGAAAACCAAAACATGGATTTAAAAACTAATGTATGAAATGTAACGGTTACCCAAATTAACTCATCACTGGGTTTTCACGTTCGAGAACATAGGTGAAAATATGGATATGGAATAAAAATCTAACCATCAAGTTCTGATGGAGAGTGTTAGAGAACATGGCTATGAAAAATCCAACAATCACAAAGCCATAAATTTTTGATGATCTAGGGTACCATCTGATTCATCGGATATAAGGATACTAGGACAACATTTTTGGTTTTCAAGATCATTTCCCTAAAGTTGAAGAATTTGAATTAGAATAAATACTTACTTCATTTTGGTATAATCTCACTGTTGTTCATGCCTTGAACAATTTCCACTTCATATCTTAAAAAAATGAAGTTGAATTTGTTGTTCGTGATGTGTTAGCTGATCATGTGATAGAATGATGGGTCATTCCATCAGTCTCAAACAAAAGGTTAGAAAAGTTATCAAAAAATACACAAGTCCATATATAGTGAGATTAATCATATATGGTTCCTAAAATGGACTTATACTTCATATATCATACTGCTTAATATAATAAAACTAGTTTCTACTAAACAGGGACTTCCTGTAGGCCCGTAGTAGGCGATAAAGGCCAATCACACTTCGGTTGTCGGTTCGATTCCCACAGCCTTGTCCGACGCGATGGGCTGTCGCCCGTCCTGTAGGTTGTCCTTTTTCTAAAACTACATTACTATAACATCCCATCAATAATATCAAAAAAAGTTATATCCTTAAACAATACTAACTTATTTCCAACATAATCCATTCCAATATTTAGGCTTATCTAAAATACTTCGGTCCAAGCTCATAGTATAAAGAATACGATTACTTGAATTGCCATCAACCAAGCATGTGAATACCATCACTTATCCCCCATATATCTTGTTGGTCACATTCCAATCAAGTATTCTATTGAAAAATGAATACCCATTAAACCTTAATGAAAACAAGAATTTTGTTAAATTTTAACACATTCCATATACCAAAATCCCAATAATTCTATATACTCAAACCATAATATCACTTAGTCCTTATATCAGTCATGAGGTCATGAACATCTTATTATCTTCTTATCCCTTCATTATGAACATATCATCTACTTTCCAAAAATACTGGTACCATTCATCACACACTTTCAAATATTAAGTAAAGACAACAGAGTAACAATCATTAGATGTCTCTTTATTCCATAGTACCATGAGATTACTTATACAACATTACACTTGATAAACATGATATCATTCCACTACCTTCTTAATCCATTGGACGAGCTTCAACAATTATTTCATCTCACATATCATTTATAGTCTCTTCATCATCATCAACATAAATATTACCCATACGACCATACTGATTCTCTTCATGAGACTTTCCCTTAGGGCATTGTTTTTGCATAATGCCCGTACATTCCACATTTAAAACATTTAACCATTATTTATGTCGTAGCAAAACCATTATCCTCATCCATGGTGTTAACTGAACCTTTTCCATTGCACTTACTGGATTTGTGTCCTTCGTTTCCACACCCAAAGCATCTTCTAGTTCATTTGAAACATTCTCCTTGATGCCTCTTCCCACATGATTTACATAGGGGAAATTTAACTTTCTTTCCTCTATGATCATCATGAAACTCCATCTTTCTCTTATTAGACGAGTCAGGAAACTTACCAAATTTGAGTTTATTGATCATATTATGATATTGCTGATTCGGCATAATAATGATGTTTGGACTTCCAAATACCATTTCATTTGGATGCTCATGAAGAATATCATTCCATTGTCCATCATATCCTCCATTATCGTGAATCTTCCTATTTCCATCCATTTTCTAAAACCCAAAAAGAATAGTGTGAGAGGCAAAAATCATGCTAGGGAAAACAACATAGTAAAGGGGGAGTACCCTCAATATCTAACATCTTAGGTTAAATTCTAAGATAGTTATCGTAGTTCTAGGACTATATCCTATACGTATACTTATCCATCAGGACATCCCTAGACATACCTTATTAATATCGCTAGGGATCTCACTAACATTTTCGCATCCTAGTTTCCAAAGGATGACTAAACATTTCCTCTGATACCAACTACAGAGACCCGAAGCTTGACGTACATGGAAATTACATTACTTTTTCGGAATACTTAATACATAACAAAAACAGACACCAAAGGACCGTAATAGTTTAATGCCTTTGGAAACTCGGAATATAAACTTCTAATCTTGGTGAAAGATCTTCAACATCTCCCATAACGATCTTCCCCTTTTTGTTTCCTTACCTAAAACCTTTATTTACATCCTGAGGCAAATAAAACATAAAAAAGGTGTGCTCAAATGCTCAGTAAGGGAAAACATAGATAACATAAAACAATCCATAATCATTTGGAAGAAAAAACTTGAACATGAAATTTAAACATCAAAATCTTGAGCAAAGACATAAATTGTGGAAGTACATAAGGAATATATCATAATCGAACATCAAACATAATAAAATGGGGAATAAACATGTAATTGTGTCAACCATTCAGCACATGTCATGGTTTCCATAGTAGCCAAGGCATTTCTGCCAAGACCATCTTAGTGGACAAAGTCCCTTTCTGAATCGAGTTCACTCCTCGTTTCAGTCCTGTAACACTGGACCAGATTAACTTACCATTCAAGCCATGTCTATCTCATGAGATATAAATATTTACCCAATGCATTAAAGGGAGATATAGGTCCCACCCATCTCATAATGAAATCATTCTTACTTGTGCGACAAAATAAACATACACCATTCATAAAAACCCAATAAATAAAATGGGTTTCATAAACATCATCCCATCACCACATAATACATATAAAAGAAATGGATATCATTTCATAATAAGAAAAGTGAAACCACTTAAATCATAGAGACATTATACTTGAAACATACACATATGAAATAATGTCATCTTAGATGGAACATGGTTTTGATAAAACACTTGAAATGAATTCTTGAGGAAAATATCCTTTCTTCTTCAAATTCAATTTATTTTCACAAAACGTCATGAAATTTTAAAAGAAAAAGATTTTGTTTAAAATATTCATGAAATCATTTGGAGGAAGCTTCATGAAAATAAGTCTCTATAAAACTTTAAAAATCCTTTCATGCCGTATACGTAAAAAAAATTCTTCTCGTACTTTTTCCAGAAAAAGTCAAAAAGTACCTCGTAAAAGAAAGATTCCATACATACCATGTAGTAAAAGTAAAAAATTGGTAAAAAGGACTTCAAAAATACATGAATAAACTTTTATAAATCATTTACAAGGATAATATCAATAATCCCAGTAAATACTTACAAATAAGCAATTCTCGGATAAAAATGAGATTTGCAAAATTACCCCTTACCTTATGTCAAATATGATTCGTATGTATCCGAACCTCTTATATAATGATTTAAATAATGTCATTGACTTATTCCAGAATCATAATCATTGTTATGATATTATATATGGTTCACTTATGACTTTATATTACCCGTTCTTTTGTAAATTCCATGTTAAAGAGCATTTTGGGTAAAATCGTTTCATTTGTCGTCCGTGTTCTGACTTGTAATTATTCATATTATTACTTAGATCATGATTACTTAATTACAAAATATAAAACATGATTTATATATAATATATATTAAGAATATACATATACATAATAGATCAGAAAATGGAATGATATACACCATTCATGGAGACGGTAGGCCGTACATACGCATGAACGCTGTTTTCGTTTCCTTATTCAGTTGAATGGAATTAAGTAGATGACATACATATATATACACATAAATACAGTATCATTATTATGTCATATATTTCATGATTACTTATTATATATACTTTATAATCATTCATGAATGGTTAACATGGAGAATGAATCTCCTCGCGTCGTGGAGACGGTAGTCCGTACGTACGCACGAGCGATGATATCATTCTCATGATCGTGGAATTATATTGATGTGTATTTAAACTATTTAAGAATCAATTTCAATTTACAATAATCATATATAGTTTTATTTTCACCATTATACCCAACCAAGTAAGGTGGTGGTGGAAAATAGATTACACCACTGCGTGGAGACGGTATTTCGTACGTACGCACGCGTGGTGATTTCATTTTTCATAGGATGGATAGATGGTGAAATAGGGTTGGTTAATACTTATAATAACATATCATTATATGAGTGAAACTTATGTTATTACTTCATAATGAAAAAACTAAATAAGAAGAAGTGGAAGAAGAAATAATGATGAAAGAATCGGTAACAGACATTACCTCTTCTTTGAAGCACTTCTTTGAGACCTCCTTTTAGGACACTAAAATTGGTCTTTGAAGAAGACCAAAACCTCTAGGATGTTTATAGGGAAGTGGATAAGAGAATTTTTCATGGGTTGGCCGATCTTGAAGGCTCAAAGTGGTGTGAGGAAGAGAGAGATGAGGTGCCCTTTTATAAGGGAGGAGAGGGGCACCTTTAGAAAAACTAAAAATAATATTTTATTATAAATCCAAATTCATTTTTAAATAGCTCCAAATTTATTAATTTTGAAGATAAAGTGGTGGTGGGTCGAAATCCTCTCATACAATAGAATTTAGAAAATTTATGTTCCTATTTTAATCTTATCCTTTAGATTTAACATTAAGTTAAATAATTTTACTTTTACCGTGTCTTCTTGTGTTCTTATACAATAAGGTTAATAAACTTACAATAACAAGCCAAACAAACCCCAAGTTATTTATTAATAATATATATAACCTTATCTAAGTCATTTTTCTGAACCAAAGATTTTTAAGAATAAAATAACAATTAATAATATAATATGCGTTTTAAAAACTATATTATGTCAATTTTGACACTATTTAGTAGTTGATTTTTGTGAAAATCATAACAGAATTATTAGTTCGAAAAAAGTTTATTAAATCAATACTAACATTTAATATTAACCATGAAAATTAGTGGAATTCATAAAAAGTCTCATATTACATTTATTTGTGTATTTATAACATCAATTATGTCAATATTTCATTAATAAGATAATTACTACATCATCTTTATGTCATCAATAAATTAGATTATTTAATGTCTAAAAATTATAAATAAAATACCATAATGTATGAAATCGTTTTAGATTTCTAATGAATATTTATAGTTGAATTTATCTTATGTGTAACACTATATTAAAAATTATTTACTTATTATACTTTGATTTTAACTATTTTAACCCTTCATTAAATAAATTAATATTAAATGTCCTAATCTAATGTAAGTGGGAATAAATGGTCATATTTTATTCCTAAGGTTGGTTTTGGTCGAATTAAACTTATCCAATATAATTAGGACATGTTTTAGGGTAATAATAATATCATTTTTACCCTTAATTATCCTATTTTCTTTTAACCGTGGTAAATAATAGTAGAAAGTTACTATTCACCAAATAATATTTTCATCTCATTGAACCATATTTTAGTACTTGATATTAACCATGCCTCTCGGATTTTTGAAATTCCACTCACGAAAGCGGTAAAAATATATTTTATGAAAAATTCAGTATTTTAACTACCACTTAGTGGTTTCACTATTCATCAAAAAATGAAAGTTTCCAGATTAATACCAAAAATTAGGCCTAAGCTATATTTGATATTATGAATTAAAAAATGATGTCTATTTTTCCAAATTCAAAACATATCAGTTGCATTAATTAATTTAAAAATTAATTCTCCTCTTCAAAACAAATAGCGTGTTTTTAAGAAATAATAACTATCAATAGATTGACCCTTGTTTATGTCTGGTTTAAATGTGAAATTTCATCCAATGACCAACATTGCATTAAATGTAAAAATATATTCTAAATATACTTTAAAACCACTCAAATTAATAACTTATCACTATTAATTATTTCGACTAAAAAATTTGTTTTTAATTAAAATTTACTAATTTTCACTATTCATCAGAATATAAAAGTTATCCGAAAAGTACCAAAATTTCACTCTAAGCTAATTTCCATATTTCAAATCCAAAAATGAAGTCAATTTTGAAAGATAAAATTTATAAAATTTCAAAAAGTGGGTAGTACTATTCATAACAGCTAGTTCAAAATAATATTATAATAATATCTCATTTAGTGAAACTCGTTATTGCATACTACACATGCTATCGAGGAAGTTGTTATTACATGTAATGCAAGCCATGTCAGGGATGCGTGTTGTGCAAGCTACTTTTGGTGTAGCGTACAAAACAAGACATTAATGAAATTAAATATAATATTTTTCATAAAATCACGGGGTGTTACAAATTGGTAGGGTTTGGCTGAGGTTGAATTCTCATAGTGGTCTGAGGAAGAGAGGGAGGAGGTGCCCTTTTATAAGGGAGGAGAGGGGCACCTTTGGAAAAACTAAAAATATTATTTTATTATAAAGTCATATTCTATTTTTAATAGCTAAAAATTAATTTATTTATAAGATAAGGTGGGGATGGGACTAAATCCTCTAATCTAATAGAATTTATAGACGTTTAGGTTTCTATTTTAACCCTATCATTTAGATTTAACTTTAAGTTAAATAATTTTAATTTTACCGTGTATTCTAGTTTTCTTACAATATAAAGTTAATAAATTTACTATAACAAGACAAAAAAACCCCATGTTGTTTATTATTAAAATATATTACCTTATCTAAGTCATTTGGCAGGACATTAGATTTTTAAGAATAAAATAACAATTAATAATATAATATTTGTTTTAAAAACTATTTTGTGTAAATTTTGACACTATTTGGTAATTGATTTTTGTGAAACTCATAACAACATGATTAGTTCAAACAATATTAATTAAATAAATAATATCATGTCATAATAACCTATAAAATTAGTGTAATTCATAAAAAGTCTAAAATTACATTTAATTGGGTATTTATAACATCAATTATGTTAATCCTTCCTTAATAAGGTAATTATTACATCATCATTGTATCATAAATAAATTAAATTATTAAAATTTTAAAAATTATAAATAAAATAAAATTATGTAGGAAATCTTTTTAGCTTTCTAATGAATCTTTATAGTTGAATTTATCGTATGTAAAACCATATATTAAAAATGATTTAGTTATTATACTTTGATTTTAACTATTTTAACCCTTCATTAAATAAATTAATAATAAATGTCCTAATCAAATCCAAGTGGACTTTAATGGTCATATTTTTATTCCTAAGGTTGTGTTTGGTGTAATTACAGTTATCCAATAGAATTAGGACATGTGTTAGGGTAATAATAATTATAATTTTACCCTTAATTATCGTATTTACTTTTAACCATGGTAAATAAAAGTAAAAAGTTACTATTCACCAAAAATTATTTTCATCTCATTGAACCACATTTTAGTCCTTGATATTAACAGTGTCTCTAGAATATTCAAAATTCCACTCACAGAAGCGGTAAAATTATGTATTATGTAAGTTTGCAAAAAACTCCTTGGAGGTATGTAATAGACGGTGAAAAATTTTTATATATTGAGAATTATTATAAAATGACCCCAATGAATTACATTGAACTTATATAGGTATTATATATCAATTTTTAACTACAATAAATTTAAATAAAATAAATAATTATTTAAACAAAAATTCGGTTTTTAAATAGTAACCTAGTGTTTTCACTATTCATAAAAAATTGAATGTTTTGAGAAAAATACCAAAAATTCACCCAAAGCTAATTTCGATATTCCTAATCCAAAAATGAAGTCCATTTTGAAAGATAAAATTTTCAAAATTTGAAAAAGTGGGTATTACTATTCATAATGGCTAGTTTTAATAATATTTTAATAGCATATCATTGTTTAGTGAAATTCGATATTGCATATGACGCAAGCTATCGAGGAAGGTCATGGTTACGTGTAAAGAAAGCCATGCTAGTGTTGTGTGTAGTGAAATATTCTTTTGATGATGTATATAAAATAAAAAAACATTTATTATAAAAGTCTCAGGTGTTACATTCTACCCCCCTTAAAATGAATTTCGCCCTCAAAATTTGTCACATTGTAACAAACAGATGAGGATACCTCTCCCTAATCATATCCTCGATCTCCCATGTAGATTATTCTAATTGGTGGTTACTCCATTAAACTTTCTCCAAGATAGTGGTCTTGTTCCGTATGACTTTTTTTCTACGATCCAGAATATCTATCGGTTGTTCTTCATAACAAAGATCTTGCTCCAGCGGTATAACTTCTGATCTGAGTACATATTAAGGATCGGGTATGTACTTTCTCAGGAGAGATACATGGAACACATCATGAAGTTGAGAGAGAATCGGTGGAAGTATAAATCGGTAAAATACCTTCCCCACACGATCCAATATTTCGAAAGCACCGATATACCTAGGGCTCAGCTTTCCCTTCCTTCCAAATCCCATTACTCTCTTACAAGGAGATATTCGTAAGTACAATTTATCACCCATATCAAACTATATTTCTTTTCTTCGGTTATCGACATAACTTTTTTTTCAACTATGAGCTGCTCTAATGTGTTGTTGTATAGATCTGACCTTTCATGCCATCTCATCAACAAGATCATGTCCTAATAGATTTCATTCCCCAACTTCATCCCAGGAAGTTGTAGTTTTGCATTTATTTCCATAGGGAGATTCATAAGTAGCCATCTGAATACTGGAGTGAAAGATATTATTATAAAACAAATTACACCAAAGGTAGGTGTTGATCCCAACCACTATTGAAATCCATAGAGAAAGCTCTTAACATATCTTCTACAGTTTGAATTGTTCTCTCAGACTTACAATCTGTCTGAGGATGATAAGCAGTGATGAAACTCAACTCTGTATCCAGAGTATGCTGAACACCTCTCGAGAACATTGAGGTAAACCTCAGATCCTGATCAGATATAATGGAAAGTGGTACTCCATGCAATCTTACCTCTTCTTTTACATATATCCTGACATGCTGATCCAGAGAATAATCTTCTCTAATAGTAATGAAGTGTGCCGACATCAGAAGACAATCAACTATGACCCAGATAGAATTATTTCTTTTGGATATTTTAGGATGTCCAGTGACAAAGTCCATAGTTATGTGTTCGCATTTCCATTCAGGTACGGGTAATGGTTGTAACATCCCCTTAGACATCTATCTCTCAACTTTAACTTACTGACAAATCAAGCATCAAGAGACATATCAAGCAACATATCTTTTCATGCCATCCCACCAGAAGTACTATTTCATGTCCCTATACATCTTCTTGCTTCCAGGATTAATAGAGAGTGATGAACTATGAGCTTTATCCAGCAGATCCTTATTTAATTCTGGGATGGGAGGAACACAAACCCGATTACTGAACTTTATTATCCCATCACAATCAAGGTTGAATTCAAGAACATTTTCCACCTTCATTTGTAAATATACATATTCTTTCTATGTCCCTTTAATCATCACATGTATAGATGGTTGAACATTCATTTGAGAAAGATAATATTTTCCCCCTTCCATTATAATTCCAAGATCCATCTTTTTTAAACCCATAAATATTGGATCTTTTGTGATCCTCATCATGGATAAGATAGCATGGTCTTGTCGACTTAATTCATCTACCACCTTGTTTTCTTTCCCTGGGTGGTAATGAATTGAGAATTCATAATCCTTAATCAACTACAACCATCTTATTTGGTACATATTCAGCTCCTTTTGTGTGAAAATATACTTTAAACTTTTATGATCAGTATAAATATCACACCTTTCACCATAAAGATAATGACTCCAAATATTTAATGCAAATATTACCACAGCTAACTCCAAATCATGAGTTGGGTAATTTTGCTCATGTATTTTCAACTGTCGTGAGTAATAAGCTATCACCATATCATTTTTCATTAGAACACACCCCAGCCCCTTCTTGGATGCATCACTGTAGATCACAAACATTTCTCCACTACAAGGCAGTGTGAGCACAGGTGCACTGGATAACATTTTTTTCAACTCCTTGAAATTATCTTCACATTCCTCCATCCACATGAACTTAACTCCTTTTCGAGTCAGCCTGGTGAGTGGATTAGATAATTGTGAAAAATCATTCACAAAATGTCAATAATATCCATCCAAACCAAGAAATCATCAGATCTCAGATACAGTTGTTGGTGTCGGCCATCTATCGATAACCTCTGTTTTTTGATGGATCCACATATATCCTTTCTTTTGAGATTATGTGACCAAAATATGCAACTTTTTGAAGCCATAATTCACACTTGGTAAATTTGGCACAAATCTTCTCCTTTCTCAGGGTCTTCAATACAATTCTCAAGTGATCTTCATGCTCTTCCTTTCACTTTGAATAGACAAGAATATCATCTATAAAGACTACCACAAACTGATGACGATAGTCTCTAAAGATACTATTCATTAGATCTATGAAGATAGCAGGGGATTAGTAAGACCAAATGGCATCACTATAAATTCATAGTGTCCATACCTTGCACAGAAAGCCGTCTTTAGTATATCCTCCCTTTTGACCCTTAATTGATGATACCCTGAACGAAGAACAATCTTGGAAAAGTATTGAGCTCCACGTAGTTGGTCAAATAAGTCATCAATGCGTGAGAGAGGATATTTGTTCTTGATAGTGATCTTGTTAAGTTCTCGATAATCAATGCAAAGTCTCATTGATCCATATTTCTTCTTAACAAACAGAACAGGTGCTCCCCAAGCTGACGCACTAGGGAGTATGAATCAATTATCAATATTCTCTTGGAGTTGCTTCTTCAATTCCTACAACTCAATTGGGGCCATTATATAAGATGTCTTTGAAATAGGCAAAGAACCCAGTACCAGTTCTATTGAAATATCAACTTCACGATTTGGTGGAAGACCCGCAATTCCTCCAGAATGACATCAACAAACTCTCGTACAATGGGAATATTCTTAATCGTGTGTTTCTCACCAACCATGTAAGACAAATAACTTTCATTTAGTGGAATCATGACCCATAAAATGGAATAAATTTCCACTGGAAGGTTATGTTCATCCATGCATCGATAGACGATCATAGATTGATCAGAAATATGGAATATAACTTACCTTCTTTGATAATTGATATGATCTCAATATAATGAAAGACAATCCATGAAAAGAATCACATCAAATTCCACTATAGGAAGGATCACTAGATTTGCAGGAAGCACATTCCAACAAACCTCAATCAGAGAAGAATTGTAAACTATTGATGCGACTGTTGTTCCATTAGGGGTTGTCACAGCTGACTCAATATCTAAATATTGAGGTAATATGACGATACCCTTGTAAAATTCTTCATAAATAAAATAGGGGTGGATCCAGAATCAAATAAAACGTTTTCTAATTTACAGTGGATGGTATGTGTACCTTTCACCACTTCGTTATCGTATTCCACATCGCTTATAGAAATTTCATGTGACTTTCCTTTTCCTTTATCCTTAAGAGTTTGTTAAGGTCGATCCTCATCAATAACCCTTTGATTAGGGAATTGATTAGAATAATGCCCCCTTTCCTTGCACTTGTAACATTGAAGTGTAAGAGGTGCACTCTGTGTAGCCTTTCCTTTGTTTGCAGCACTAAACATATTCTTCCCATCATTGCGGCATTCAAATGCCTGATGACCTTCTTTTCCACATTTAAAACATTTATTTGTCCCTTTAATACAACTCCCTCCTTTTTTCTTTCCACAATTTGAGCATAAGGAAAAATGCATCTTCTTTTCAGTGTGCTCTTTAGATTTTCCTTTGAATTCCATTTTACTCTTCTTATCAAACGCATATGACTGATGGGTTACTCCAATCTCCATCTCAAATTTGAGAGCACATCGAGCAATTTCCTCATAGCTATTGAAGCCCCTTATGTCTAACGCCCTTCGAAGACTTGGTGTTAAGACACTAAAGAATCGATCGATCTTACTCTCAGGTTGGATAATAATCCCAGAAACATACCTTGCAAGTATTGTAAAAATTTCTTCATAGGTACCAACAGATTCATCATCCTTTTGCTTTAGTTCAAAAACTCCTTCTCTATCTTTTTTCGAAGAATACGAGGGAAGTACTTGTTGAAAAATATTTTCTTGAACTCGTCCCATCCCATAGACCCAATTTCATCTCTTGGACTCGTATTCTAGATAATATTCCACCATTGATCATCTTCACCTTCCAAACGATACACTGCTAAGATGACTTTGTCATGTTCAGAACATTGAAGAACTGAAAATATCTTTTCAGTAGTACTGATCCATTATTTAGCAACTAATGGACCAGTAGACCCGCTGAATGAGGGGGGATGCTGCCTCATGAAGGATTCAACTGAATGTTGCTCCTTCCTTTGCTCGTTTGAAAGTCCTGCATGATTTAAATCTTGAGAAATTTGTGTGAGAATGGCTAAAAGATTTTTCATTGCAGCTCCCATAAAGCTTGGTTGCTCAAGGGGACAATCATTGCAGTGCCCGTCACATTCAGCATTAACACGGTACATTTGGGTTCCAAACATTGACTAAAACCAAGATGAATTGTGTGAGAAACACTAATTATAATAGGAAAACCAAATAATCAAGAATGAAATTTCAATCCTAAGGTCTTATCATAGATTAATCATGGCCATTTCATAAACACTTAGATTGTGTTCTATGCTTAGACTTATGCTTAGGGTTCTTACTAAGGCTTTCACATCCTAGTTTCCAAAGGTTGACTATAACTTTCCTCTAATACCAACTATAATGTCCCATACTTTACATACATTTTTATTGCTTCAAAATTGAATCACACTTGTTACAACATATAACAAAACCATGAAAGGACCATATAGGTATAGTGTCTTTAGAAACTGGGAAACATAAACAACTAGTTTAGAAAGAATCTACATTATCTCCCATTTAATTCATCATATCCAGAGTCTCTTTTGTCATGTCCTACTTAATAACCTTATTCCTGGCCTGGGGAAAGAAAACATACAAAAGGGTGAGATCAAATGCTCAGTTAGTATAAAAAAAGAAATATCAATCACATCATACTCATAAGAACATAACATTTTGGAAATTTTAACCTACAAAAGATATCATAATTTCATAACATGGGATAAATCATAGTAGTAAAATGTAATCCTAATAATCAAAACCTAAAACATGAAACTTTTTGGCATACACAGATAATCATAGAGAATCATTTCTTAGTAGTCAAGACTCATTTACAAGACTATCTTAGCAGACAAAGTCCATTTTTGAACCGAGTTAACTCCTCGTTTCAGTCCTGTTTCACTGAACCGGATTAACCTGTCGTTCCAGCCATGTCTATCTCATGAGATATGAATCATTACCCAATGTATTGGAGGGAGATATAGGTCCCACCCATCTCATAATGAAACCATTCTTATGTGTGCCATAAGATCATAAATCATACATCATAGCATAACCAATGTAATAAAAATGGGATTCTTAAACATCATGCCATCATATCATAATCCATATAAGATAAAAGGACATCATAAAAATAATTCCACCATAACATAATAAAATCAATGTAATAATAGGGATAGAAACATAACCCTATATTATCTTATATGGAAAATAATTTTGATAAAACGCTTGAACTCCATTCTTGAGGAAAATATCCTTTCTACTTCAAAAACATTTTCCTTTCTAAAAATTTCATATAATTTTAAACTAAAAGAAGTTGATTAAAAATAAACATGAAAACATTGAAAGGAATATTCATGGAAATAATTTTATATGAAATAATAAAAATCCATTCATGCTGTATAAGTTAAAAAACATTTTTCATGTACTTTGGCCGGAAAAGTCAAAATGTACCTCATACCAAAACGACAAAAGATTCCATTCATATCTTTTACTAAAAACTCCCATAAGGGTAAAATTGGATTTATAATATTGTAGGAGGATAGAAATAATATTACATATTGACGAAACATGGATGTGGATGATAAATACACCCCAGTAATTACTGAAGTATAAACAATCCCAGATAAAAATTGAGATTGAAAGATTTTCCCTTACATTAGGCCTGGTTAGCTTCGTACGTGTCCAAACTTCCTGTATAATGATTTAAATAAGGTTATTGACATATTCCATAATCTTACTCATTTTCATGATATCATATGTGGTCATATTCATAGCTTCATATTAGTAATATTTCATTGTTACTTGTTAATCGTGTGTTTATTTCTTTTTGTTCTTATGCGTGTTTTGTTGAATAAATTCTTATTCTTATTTTAGGTTATAGATACTTCATTTCCATAATGGTATTACTGTAATATATATATAATATTTATTAATACAATTAATTTATATAATCATTATGCAATGTATATCATGTTGAATGAGTCGCATCATATCATGGAGATGGTAGGCCGTACGTACGCACGAGCGATGATATCGTTCCCATTATCGTGGAATTGTATTGAAGTTTATATATAATATTTCAGAATCAATATCACTTTAAAATAATCATATATATTTATTCTTTACACCATTATACCCATCGATGTAAGGTGGTGGTGGAAAATAGTTTACACCACAGCATGGAGTCGATATTCCGTACGTACGCACGCGCGGTGATTTCGTTTTCCGTAGGATGGATAGATGGTGAAATAGGGTTTTTTCATACTTATAAATAAATCTAATTATATGAGTGATACTTATGTTTTTACTTCATTATAAAAAATCTAAATAAGAAAAAATATAAGAAGAAATAAAGTTGAAAGAATCGGTAACAGGTATTTACTCTTCTTTGAAGCGCCTCTTCTTAACATCCTCTTAGGTTACTAAAGATGGTATTTGAAGAAGACCCGGACCTCTAGGATGTCTCTAGGGAAGTGTACAAGAGAAATTTGTAGGTTTTGGCCGATCATGATGGCTCAATGAGGTGTGATGAAGAGAGGGGGGAGGTTCCCTTTTATAAGGGAGGAGAGGGGCACCTTTGGAAAAACTAAAAATATTATATTATTATAAAGTCATATTCGGTTTTTAATAGCTCCAAATTGATTAATTTTGAAGCTAAGGTGGTGATGGGTAGAAATAATCTCATCCAATAGAATTTATAGATGTTTAGGTTTATATTTTAACCTTATCATTTCGATTTATCTTTAAGTTAAATAATATCACTTTTACGGTGTTTTCATGTTTTCTTACACTATAATGTTAATAAAATTACTGTAACAAGCCAAATGAACCCCAAGTTGTTTATTATTAATATATATATCCTTATCTATGTCATTAAGAGAACCATAAATTTTTAAGAATAAAATGACAATTAATAATATAATATTTGTTTTAAGAACTATTTTCGGTCAATTTTTCACAATATTTGGTAATTGATTTTTGTGAAAATCATAACAGCATGATTAGTTCGAAAAATGTTAATTAAATAAATAATAACTTGTCATATTAACCTATAAAATTAGTGTAATTCATAAAAAGTCTAAAATTACATTTATTTGGGTATTTATAACATCAATTATGTTAATATTTCCTTAATATGGTTATTACCGCATCATCATTGTGTCATAAATAAATTAAATTATTGAAATACTAAAATTTATAAATAAAATACAATTATGTAGGAAATAGTTTTATCCTTCTAATGAATATTTATAGTCTAATTTACCTTATGTATTACCATATATTAAAAATTATTAAGTTATTAAACATTGATTTAAACTATTTTAACCCTTCTTTAAATAAATTAATAATAAATGTCCTAATCTAATTTATGTGGACCTAAGTGGTCATATTTTATTCCTAAGGTTTTTGTGGTCGAATTACACTTATCCAATAGAATTAGGACATGTTTTAGGGTAATAATAATATAATTTTTACCCTTAATTACCGTATTTACTTTTAACCATGGAAAATAAACGTAAAAAGTTACTATTCAACAAAAATTATTTTCATCTCATTAAACCACATTTTAGTCCTTGATATTAACCATGTCTCTTGGATTTTTGAAATCCCACTCACAGAAGCGGTAAAATTATTTTTTATGTAAGTTTGCAAAAAGCTCCTAGGAGGAAGGTAAAAGACGGTGAAATTTTTTTATATATCGAAAATTATTATAAAATGACTCCAATGAATTACATTGAACATATATAGGTATTATGTATCAATTTTGACCGTAAATAAATTTAAATAAAATAATTAATTATTTAAATCAAAATTTGGTTATTAAATAGTAACCCAGTGTTTTCACTATTCATCAAAAATTTAATGTTTTTAGAAAAATACCAAAATTTCACCCTAGGATAATTTCGATACTAAAAATCCAAAAAATGAAGTCCATTTTGAAAGATAAAAATTACAAAATTTCAAAATGTGGGTATTACTATTCATAACAGATAGTTTTAATAATATATTAATATCATATCGTTGTTTAGTGGAACTCGGTATTGCGTACGTCGCAATCTATCAAGGAAGGTCGCGATTGAGTGTAAAGCAAGCAAAGATAGTGTTTTGTGTATTGAATGATTAATTTGATTATGTATATAACATATAATCAAAACATTTCTCATAAAAATCTCAGGTGTTACAATCTCGTCGTGCACTTGGAGTATCAGGCTCCACCATCTGCCCGCTGCTTCCTATAGAAGGCTGACAGTAAGGATCACTATGATGTCGGCTGGTGTCCCTACCTGTCAGAAACTCTCACCACAGCCTACATCAACTCCTCATCCACCTGTGGGTCCATCTCTCCATTTAACATTGGTGACCTCTGGCACTGTAACTTGTGCAATGCGCTCAAGCAGCTTGCATCGTCTACTACTGGAGCTGGTGGTATCAGTGGCCCGATGGGATGTAGTACCACTGGTTCCTCCATTGGAAAAGGTCCCTACACTGAGGCCTCGACACTCGATGGACTATCTATGCATACTACTCTCGAGATTCCCACTGGTCGCCAACTAGAAGGCATCTTGAAATAAATAGATGAGGCACAGTCAATGATTTATACCTTGTAAGGTTACCTGGTTGACCTGACTTATAGAAAACTTTTGAACACACACACGCAATCAGCTTTTTCATTCACTGAGATGGAAATCAATTGTCATGGTCCTGATATATGGATATGTTCGCCGCTGCACCAACACTGGACTCTCTGAACTGAAAACCACAATTATTACCCATAATAGTAATGCTTCACAGAAAAGATCTCAGTCCTATGTTTTGTGGTATAACTGACTCCTCTGATACCAATTTGTCACGACCCATCCCCCGGGGCCCGTCCCATGACTACCCCAAGCCCTCCTTCTATATGCCAGGGGCTGGAGACTGCACCAAAGATGTAAATCCCTAAACTAGGAAGGCATTGCTTTTAAATCTCAGAAACTCTCACAATAGAGTACGAACTGGAAACAAAACACTAAATAAAATTGTATAAATAATGAGAGATGAAAAGTAAAAAGGGGGCCAGAAATACAAGCCCAACTGTAAATTACAATGAAACTGAATTTATAAGTATTGGAAAATGGGAAAACGGATCATGGATCGTCCACTATAAAATCCACCTGAAGGGTAGGTACAGAGAATATCCATTGCACTCCATGTCAATCTGTATCCTCTGTGCACCATCACGCCATGTGGTCCACCTCCAAGTACTGTTCAGTCCTGGTGCTCTCACACTTGGTCAACGATGTCCGTCGTCTGCATCCAACACAATGAGGTGCGGGCATAGCCTGTGGAGGGGTGAGTATAATGATACTCAGTAGGTACCCCGAGGCACTCAAGGTCTCACAAAATCCTACAAGGATAAACCACGTAGTGTGAATTCAATAGATAACCTCACTTAGGTATCATCCCATTCAAATACCTATGTTATCATGTAATCCATCTAAATCACGAGGTAAACACAAATGTTACTGACTCAGTTCAACCTGGATTTTTATTCACATTATCAAAACCAATAATACTGCAGAACTCCTCCTCTATCGAGTACTGTGGGCCTGCTGCGACACCAAGGTGCTTCCCACTATCCATGGACTGTTGAGGTACTCCTCTTGTCGAGTACCATGGGTCTGCTGTGTCATCAAGGCACTCTCCAGAATGGGTCTGTAGCGTCACCAAGGAGCTCCCCCTTGTAACCTGCTGAGGTACTCATCCTATCGTGTATTGTGGGTCTGCTGTGACACCAAGATCACCCCACTGTGGGACTACCACGACACAAAGGTGCTTCCCAATGGGTAAGATGGGTCACTCCGTGTCGAATCAGTCAGCAGTCATCAGGTCTCAGCAAGCTACTAGGTCTCTATGCTATGTTTGTTCATATTCGAGATGATCTGCTCCATTAGCTACTGGTCGATACTCCAATTGTCATGAAGTCCCATGAAGAAGTATCCCAAAGATTTGCTACGTCATAGGGGTCTCAACGCAACAGGCGGAGCATCAAACAGATGCCAGGTCTGTGAGTTATTATACTTTTAGTCCTACATGCCCTGTTGGATTTGTGCACGATCCATCTTCACCGTATCTCAACTATATCCCAAAATCTAGTGGGGTAAACCTAAACGGACCATCGCACTCCATGAATACCAGCGCTACACACATTTCATCAAAATATTGGCTGGTCCCAAAGATATGGCCATAGAATGTAAAGGGTCGGTAGTGGGCCCGGTTCTGGTCCGACCCAGTTTGGGCCGACCCAGTCTGGGCCGACCTGTTTAGACCAGTTGTGTTTGGACTGACCCATTGGGAGGGTCAGCCTGTTAGATTCATCCTGGCCTGCTGCGCCCAGCCCAGTAGGCAGCGTGTGCGGTTCTGCCCAGGCTCAGGTCCAGTTCAGCCCAGAGCGATGTGAGGGTGTGGCGTGGCATGACACGACCCGAAGGGCGTGGCCAGGACAGTTCAGCTAGGGTACCCTGATGGGGGGCCATGGACCGGCTCAAGAAGCCGGTGCGGCCAAGGCGACGCTTAGGTCAGGTGGTGGCTCGAGAGTCCAGGTGGGCCGGGAGGTGGCCGGGTAGGGTGGAGGGCGGGCCGGCAGGCGACTGTGCGGGATTGCAGGAGGACCAATGGGTGGCCCGGCAGGCCATCAGGCAGTCAGGAGATGGCTAGGCAGGCAGGTGTGGCGTGGGCCAGCTCGGGGTAGGGGCTCAGCTCTACGAGCGATGTGGTCGATGTGGGCTCAGTGGGGGCCGGTTTGGCCAGCGTTGGTGCGGGACGCCACTGGGGCAACACAGGTCACAGAGGTGTGGGTATCATGGACTTTTCTTCTCCTCCTTTTTCGCCTCATTGCTTCATCACCATGCTGAAGATCATCATAAAATAGAATGGCTGAGGGGTCGGGCAATGTTGGTTTGTCCCTCATCCTCCACATTGAGGTGGTAACATTTGGCTCAACAAGTAAGAAGAAATATTAACATCAATTTTTTAACAACCTCCGAAATGATTCCTTTCCAACTGAATAAGGGAACAAACAAAGTAGTTTTACTCAAATTAACCTCTATCTTGATAATTGTTCGTTGGCGGAGTCGTGGCGAAGAAGACGGAGTAGATAGTCGTTCATCGCGTCCCCCGCACACTTTCAATCTCGAGCTCGTGTGTCATCTCATTGATGACGAAGTGGAGGTATAGTCGATTGAAGCGTCCCATATCGGTAGAAGCTTTGAGGAAGAAGTGGAAGAAGGTCTGTGTTTTTGTAGTCGAAGGCATTCTTCGTTGGGATCATTCCCCCAATAATCCTCCTCTCAAATCTACCAACAAAATGAACAATTCCATCCAAAATAATAATAAATTGTGTTTATATATTATTAAATTTGTTGGCACAAAATTCAAAATGGTGAATTAATTAATGTGGATCCCCTTTAATTAATATGGAGGACTTGGCACCATTAAATCAGTGCATTTGGCACCAATAAAGGACGGGGGTGTGGAGAGAATCCCCTCATTAATGAGGTGAGTTGAGAGTCTTTCCTCTCCCATCATTAATAGGGGGCTTAGTCCCTTGTGGTCCCAATATCGTATCCTCTTGAAAGAGGTTAGGTTAGAGTGGGCCCCACCACCATAACCTCTCATGGGAGGTTAAGTTGTAGTGGTCCCACCTCCAACTTCCATGAAGTGGTTTTAAACAACAAATAAAAAATAATACACACACTATATTTTTATTTAATTGATTCTCTAAAAACCCAAAAGCTATATTTTAATCTCATCCCTCTGCCATCAAGGTGATATTCCTCTTATGAGAATATCAGCGCTGCGAGTTCAAAGGTGTCCTTAGATTTCATTTTCGAGCACCAATTCAAAATTTATAAAAACCTAGTCGTACATTTACTAAAAATACACGAAAAAAACTTCAGAAATTGATTTCGGTCACACCATGCCTCAGAATCATGCGCCGCCAATTTTCAAGTACTTGTAAAATTCCCCTGTATTTAAGAAAAACATTTCTATGGACATTCTAGGTCTTTACATAACCTGGGAAGACTATGCCATTTTTTAATGGCAAGCCACATTAGATAATATAAAAAAGTAACCAATTACCAATCATCCAAGAATAGGTATTGATATACAAATCTCCAAACAAGGGATAAACCATAACCAAAATAGTATACATTCTATGACATGATAGCAGTTCCAAATTTGAATATTACCCTAAAAAATTGACAGACAAATGACACCCCAAAATGGAAAATGATTCCATTTCGAGATCCCCATCCATGCATATCTCATTCCCACCCCATTTCCTTAGAATATATTATTTTCCTATATCTTGACCTTGTTGCTATGAAATCTTCTCGAGTACACATTGTACGCCTGAGTAGGGTGTGACTACAACTCCATTGGTCACCACCAAAAGTGCCTACAAAATCTTGATTCTAAATAGATACTACATTCATCTATGAATAAAATTATAAGGTAAAAAAATTAAACCCTAGATCCATTAGTTAATATTGATTACATTATGCTATTTTATTATTAATTTTATGTGGTAGGAATTTAAATTATTAACACAATATCTATAGAAAATCAATAACCATGCATAATAAATATGTCAAGTTAACTATCCATCTAGGGAAAACCATTTGAAAATCTTTTTCATAAAACATACATTGAATTTTCTGTCTTTGTAGACTCATCTAATGAAAACACTAGTGCCTAGAGCGTTAGTTTGTCCTCCTAAACCTTGCATTCTAAGGGTGGGTTTAGTGTATTAGATTATCCTAACCTAGGGGAGGAGACTTACCCCTTTATCCCACTACACCAAGCAATGTGGAAATTCTTTTACATCAATGTACAACATTTTACACATCCCAAACCACGAATAATCAATACACATAACATTAATATTTCAATAATTATTAATCATGTGATTACACATTAAGAATTAACCCTTTTTCAAAAATAACACTAACATTTTAGTGTAAATTTATCACATTTCCCTTCATTATGTCATAACCCATTAATAATATCCATGTATTCCCATACATTATTTAATTTAACATATTGAACAATCTATATACCTTAACTCATTCACACATTTACATTTCATATCCACAATCCATTTGAATTATTAAAATTAATCATTTTTTTTCATTTTAATACCATATTTAAAAATATCCAATTGCATTCAAAGTCTAGGAAAAAAATTCAATTTACCTTATTTCAACTATTAAACAAACATATTCATATTGGGCTCTATCTTATCAAATAAAAATTAAGGTCTTGGCATTGTATTTTTTTATGTTCAAGATTGTTGTAGAACCCCATGGGGTCCCTAATATGACTATCCCAACCTCAATGAATTCTATGAGGTGCATGAGGGGTTTTAATAATCACTTAGCCTACCATATTTGTTAATTCAAACACATAGAAACAAAATCAATTTAAAAGGTATGAGATATAAAAACAATACATGGAAAAATCTATAAAAAACAACATTATATAACTTGTAGACCACCTAACCTGATTTTGGAGAAAAAAACACACTAAAAATTAGCATTAGATCACGATTCAGGTCCTCCTTGAATACATAACCTATAATTGATAGGTAAAAGTGGGTTTTGAGGATTCCGAATGAGGTATCCAAAGCTACGATCCCTAATCCAGAAAAGGGATTCTAGAGAGTGATTAGACATACCCAAAGCTATGATCTGCAACCCAAGACACTCCTAATAGCATAAATATGAGAGGGATAAACCCTTGGGATTCTCATAGGGCTTAATATTGTGAAACGTTCTATAGGTAGAACAGCGGGGGAGATTGGGTATGGATTTAATACTCTGGAGGTGTAGATTCATAATGTTATGCTTCTTAATAGGGCACATGGTTTGGCTGCATGGTTTGCCAAACCATTCACCAACCATTCACCAATATCATTCCAATATGGGTTAGAATACATAGTTATCATGGGGACACATGGCTTGTAGAACTATGCACTAACCATGTGAGAAGCATCTGTGCATGATTTCATTATGTGTCTTCCCCCCTCCTATAGTTTTTACCAACCGTGTGCAAACCATGTCACATGAATAGAGTGACCTGATTTCACCTTTAAATCATTTCTCATGCCTCCAAAACACTACTGAACATTCTCAAACATCCATTAAATATTTAATTTACCTGAATTTAGAGATTCAAACCAAAATTTATATATTGTAATACATCCTTAAAATTGGGGATCTCACAGAAACTAGATCAATTAATCAGGGTGGTGTAATCTATGTTGTCGTGGAATTCCATCAAGATTATAATTATGTATCCTAGTTTACCACTCCCAAAATAATAAAAATTACTATATTCTCCACAATAAAGTATCTTTTCTATGTAATCAATATCCATTTGAAAAACAATCCATTTCCCTGATTGTATTTCATTTAAGACATGTCCTTTCCATTTATAAATGAATAATGATTATTGGAGGTGTCATATAATATTATAGTTCATTGATACTTTTATGCGAATTGAAAATACATTCCATATCAAAAAAAAATGTTCATCTATTAATATTATTTAATTATTTTACTTGAATCCAAAAAAATCAACTGAATGGTGTGTTATTTAATAACATACAAATGGTAATAATTGAATATAGATCGATCACCCATAGGGTGGCTCATGTTGAAGCCATTGGCCAACTATGAAAACCCTGTTGTCTTATAGTTCACCTAGGTTCTATGTTTAGAATATAAATTAATCCATATTGACATTATGGGGAAGGCATTGATGAAACTGATGTGATGTATAACATCAAATAATATAAACCTTAATTTATATAATGTAATAATCCTCCTATCATATAATGTTATTTAAAGACAAATCTAGTATTATATTTTCATTTGTGATAGAGTGGATTAAAATTAAAAAATAGAAAATACATTAATATTGGGTGTATTTATATACATGGAGGAATCACCTAATAAGAAAATATAATCTTTGATATGTTGTTAACACATCAAGGAACATACCCATGGAAATACAAAGTGAAAAAGAAAGTATGAATAGATTCTGATTAATGGAGATGCTTGAAAATATATTTTGATGTAATAGATGTGCCCTCAAGTTTAGATGCGTGTTCAATGTACAAAGAAGAATAAAATGGGGTTAGTAGCTTTAAAGGATTAAGGGAAACGTGATTATTTTACACTTACATAAAGGGGGTCATGATTTTGATGAATGATTCTTCAAAATCACGGGCCAACCATACTAGCTTGCTACTTACGACACACCTTCCATATATGCTATGAAAATGGTTTGAAAAAAATATGTGAATCCATTTTAGGTCCCTTCGAAAAAAAACATTCCCTAAAACATAGGGGAATGCATTCTAGGGTTTATGGATTATCAAACCATGTGATACCCTCTTGGGCCAATATGGTTGAAGGTTATTGTTTGCACTATGCATACAAAAATCTAATGGTTCACCAAAATTCATAAAGATAATTTCTATGAGCTCTAAAAAATACCATAACACAACCAAATCCTTCCATGTTTTCTGAAAACATTCATAAAAATAAATAAAGGTTTAATCTGCAAATTTAACGGATCCATACCATATATGTATAGGAGATATCATACATTATTCCAAAATATAATGTTTTGTTATGGAAATAATTTTAATTTCTTTTCAATGTTATATAATTTCCCTAATCACAAGATAGTGAATAATATTTTCAGTGTTAGAAACATGTATCGATAAAATATTTTGTAAATTTGATGGACTACTAATGATTATATTCAGTAAACTGTATAATAAATCAATATTTAAATTTCATAATGTTAAACATATATTAATATGATTAGTAATATGATACATATATATTATTCATTTTTAAAACATGAAATGATTTATGGAACTGAAAATCTTCTTCATACAAATATGTCGTAAAACCGACCAAGTTGTTCATAGTTTTTTAGTTTTTTATCATAATAATGTTAAATTAATCAATATATCAGTTAAAATACATAACAATATAATCATTATTTCATTTTAATGTCATTATAAGGGTCCTTTGGTATAGAGTGGTGATATAATAAAAAATAAAAAGAAACTATAGTTATAAGAATACGAAAAGATGAGATTAAAATTTACATACATTATAAATTTTGAAATAATGATAAATTTTGATGGTGTTTTATAAAAATACATGATAATAAAATTTTGATGATAACTATTTATATTAAATTCATTTATAAGATGATATAATTTCAATATTGTAAAATTATATAGATAATAGAGAGAAACCATTATAAGGTGTTTGTAAGGAAATAATATTACAATACGAATGAGCCTTAATATATATATCCATTAGAACCCTATATAAATAAATTATTTTCATTAGTTCACAATGTTTGAAATATAATCTGTATTATTAGTTATATTTTATATTTTATATAAATATATTCATAGAAAAATATTTATGTTGTACATGATGATTACATAAAAATATTGTTTATATTTTTATGATGTCTTGTTATCATATTGATAAATGTAAATATTATATTGAACATTATTTTTTAAAAAAATTTGATAAGGATTTCATAATGTCTAATATTTTTTTATTATTATTGGTATTGTATATGTCTTATATGAAACATGGTTTTTCAAATTTTTTTGGATATTGAAACAACCAAGAAATATAATATGAAATGATGTTAATATGAGATGAATTTAATAATTATAGAATATTGAATTTTATTTTATTTATTAATTTAAATGACACCTTCTCATGAATATCATAAAAATCCTTCAATGTATGTGTTGTTGAAAAATGACATACCTCATCTACGATGTAAATGATCAAACCATAATACATGCATTATTTTTCTCAAAAATAAAATTATAAATTTTAGGATAACTAATATTATTTTAATATAATATTATTTCATTATCCATATGATAATAATATCATTTTATCCACATCCATTGAATATATTTTAATGAGGTAAACAAAGAGAAAAACATAGAAGAGATGTGATGGGATACTTTACCTCTTTTTTTGATGTCCTCAATAGATATGACACTTACAATTTTAGTAAGTAATATATATAATGTCATGAAACCTCAAAACATAGATACATGATATTTTGATGGATTTTGGTAAAACACAAGAATAATAAGATCTTATAGGTGTGGAGAAATAGTATGGTGAGGGGTTTTATTTTTATTATTAAGAGATGTTTTAGAATAATATAATTGAATTTAATATTAATATTCAAATTTTTTACGAGAAATTGTATATTATAGTTATGGGATAGCCATTTAAAAAACAATTTTTTATTAAAATACTTCTATATATTATAGAAACATTAAATTTTATTTTATTTTCACTATTAAATTTTTTTTACGGATAATATATCTTATATTCCATCTATATATTTTTAAATTTATAAAAATCCCAAAACATCACTATCACTTAAATTTGAGTTCTCAATAAAAAAAATTGAAATGTAATTTACCAAAATAATTATCTCATTATAAGAAACTAAATAATATTCAATAAATCTATATCTTTGAAAAAAAATAATTCCAATAATAAAATATAATTTTTAACCATTATAAAAATAATTTTTTACTTTATAAATTATTTAATAATATATATTTCTGATGACTTTTTTAATAAAATGTGTTAGAGAAAAATTAATATCTTTCATTTTTACGAATTATTCATATAATGTTATTTATTAAAAAAGTATAGGTGAATTCCTAAAAATACTTTATAGAAGTCATTGTGTCAAATAATTAATTTTTTTCATATTCATTTCTATTAATTATTTTTTTATTTTTAAAATTTGTTAAATTATGATTTCATATAATGTCAATATACTATTCATTATTCCGTTTAAAATGATACTAATACAACAACCATATTACAAATTTAATGGTCACATTAATATTTTAGTAGCCCTATATCCCACCGGTATGCCATCCTAACACATTCGATAAATACATCATATTTAAATGACTCAAAAATGTCATAAAATTCTCTCAATGGTCCCAAAGATTCATTTAAAATATTTCAAATCAATTTCTAGTGAATTTATTCTTTTATGAATAATTTCTCACAATAATTATAAATCATGGAGACAATGAAATTGATGTTCTATTAATTACATGTGTTTATTATTCAATTATATTGTTTTCAATTTCAATTAGAGAAAATATCAAAATTATAACATATAATATATTGATGCACCAAAATAATTATTTTATCTAAATGTATTGTATTTAGTTAAAATATGAAATTATTTTAGATTCATGAAAATTTATTCATCAATTTTAAATTTTTTAAACTCTATCTTCAAATATAATAAATTTCTAAGCATTCTAGATTTATATATTTTTAAAAAAAATTAATTTGTTTGGAATTATATTTTAAATTTATTGTTTGAAAAGTTTTAAATTCAATAAAAATAAATATTTTTAAATTCTACGACCAAAATAAAATATAAAAAAATCATTTTACTCTCAAAAATACCTATTAATTATAATAAATATTTTATCTAACCACTTTAATAACAAATAATTTTTATATTAATCCATAACATTGAATTTCTTAAACAAAACTCATTGAAAATGTTAAAAATGTTTTAATAATTCTTGTTATACATGATTTATTTCTCTATAAAAAATGGTTTTCAATTGATTCCTTTATTCCCAAATGACTCAAAATCTTATTTTCCGAAAATATATGCACTATTATCTATTACTAAATATAATGACTTATTAATTATCAAGTGGGAAATAATTTAAAACTATAAAATAATTCCATGGGTGGTTAAAATTCTGATTCAAAACTCTTACCACCACCCCTATTGGAAGACCATTCGTTCAAAAGAACTTTAAAGGAGGGTGATTTTTTTACTTACATTCATAGATGACTTATCTCAAGTATGGATAACATACATTTTAATACTGCAAAATCAAATTACCTTTCCATAAACAACTTTATTTTCTTATTAATATGCATAGTTATATATATATATTTATATATATGATTATTGAAAATAATATTTGGACATGACCTTAAACATTACATAATCTATTTCTTTATGAATATAATACACATTCATTCACTTCCATTTGTCATTTACATTTATAGTTCACGATATTTAGGACATGTTTTTTTTAAAAACAAACTCATATAATAGAAAAAAAAATTATACAACTAATTAGTATCCATTTTTTCATATTTTGGTAATTTTAGATGAGAATGATTTTTGTTCATGATAAATCATACAAAATATCAAATTGACTTCTTAGTTCATACTAATCCATAATCTTAGTGAAAAAATTGTTAAAAATGTGGAATGAGTTAAAATGATGAAAATGACATAAAATATATAAATCAACTAGTCTATTGAAAATAATTAAAATTAATAATTTTTAAAATTATATAATTTTTCATTTATTGGATGAAATAAATTATTTCTACATGATAAAAAACATGTTTCTCTAACAGAAAATAATTAAAAAATGTTTCATGAAAATAGAAACCTATTTTTTGAATGATGAAATTTATATTCATAACATATATACCAAATAACAGAAGTCTTTATAAATCCAAATTGAAAGCCACTATAGTAAACTCCCACATCTTCATATAAATGATAAATGGAATTTCCCTATTGATATGAGAGCTATATTGTTCTAAAAAGTCATATAAGAATTTTTAGGATTATTGTGTCCTATATGCTAAATCCAGAATAACAATATTTATCTATAGTTATCATGTATTGTATCATTAATAAAAAATAATTTCGCATTTTTATTATAATATACTTGATAAATTATTAGACACATATGAAAAAAAATTAGATACAGAAATACCATAAAATTTTATAATAATATTTTTTAAATAAAAAAATAATAATGATATGAATGTAATTTATTTAAGGAAGACATAAATTTTTTAAATAAATAAAAACATAAAATAATGGGTCAGAAATTTCGAAAGGTATTGATTTTCAATATTTCAAAATATAATATTCATTTTTCCATCTTGTAATAAAACATAAAAAGTTCTCTATAAATATGAATAAATAATCTATTTAATAAATAGAAATAGAGAAAAAAATTCCTTTATAATCCATTTTTTAATTATGAATAGTGTAGTTAATTAATTTCAAGAATAAGGGAAATGTAATAAAATAAATTAATATTTTAATCATTGAAGCATTTTAAAAGAGGTTTTATGGTAAAGATTACCTTATCATGATTTTGAATCATAGTGTTGAGTATTTATCATCCAAATTGTTAAAGCTTTTATAAGTATTTTACTTATTCATAAAAATTTCCATTTTTGTACTATATTAATTTAATGTATTTCATTTTAATATTCACTAACTTATTTAATTTTTTTCATACAGGGAATTTTTATGAAATATTTCTCTTAGGCCCAAAATGAAAATTTCCATTTGTTTATTGTCAAAGATATTACTATTTCATAATCTTGATTTTTTTAATTATAAAACAATTCTCATTCATATTATTCATTTATATGTTTAAATACTATATCTAAATTTTATTATGAAATATTTACTACATTATAATCCAAGAGACATTTGGCCATTTGTATTCATGAGTAATGATTTGAATTTTAAAACATCATTATAGGTCAAAATGTATTATTTTTTCATATAAAATTAATTATTACATAATATGTAACATATTATATCTTCATATGAAATTACATAAAAAATACAATGATGTGTTAATTAAATACGAATCCTAATGCTTTATAAATGGGTAATCAACACATATAGACAAACTTTGATTAAATTTTTCAAATGGGTGGAATTTATGAATTTTGACTATTCAGTGGGATTCAATAATAAAAAAATACTTCATGAATATCATATATATACATTAAATAAACCATTTTAACTCTCTTCAAGAGTTAGTGATGGAAAATGAATTACATTAGTTCGTATCGTGATAGTACACTTACACATAAAGAACAATTTCATATCACATTTTTTGGAAGAATTAATGAATATAGATTTTTCAATTAGAATAATTAAATCTAACAATATAAAATAATCAGATTTCTTATATTATGATGGTGGATTAAATTTTAAGTGGTAAAATATTAAATTAAATGATTAAACATGGTTATGAACTATATCTCTATCTCAAATACCCTATTTAGATTTATACCTGAGGGCTTCCTAGAACAGTTTTCTAAGAATCCCTTGGATTAAATGATGTGGAGTGTAATTTTTTGGAGATAACATAATATCTATTGGATTAAATATATTACTAAAAAATTTGTGAAGAAGATAAGTGATAAGTTGTCATTCTATAAATGAATGGATTTTACCTCATGTAATTTAATATTGTTAAAAACTAATAGAACAGTATAAATTTACATTCAAAATTGGTTGAAACTTATGTAATTATAATATATCATATTTATTAGAAAAATAAACACTTCTATTATAATTTGGATGTGTTTAAATGATTTTTTATTTTATTCATTTGTTTTAACCCATGTAAAACATTTGTAACTATTACCACAATATCAATGATTGTAACTCATTATGAGTTGTCATATTTATTATGAAAATAAACTGTCACATAAATATCATATAGTTTATATTAAAATATAATAAAATTATTTTTCTATTGATGATTATTTTATGATTTTTTATCATTTGATAATGTATTGTTTGTGATAAAATATTATAACTCTCATTTTGCGCAGAATTTATTTCACATTTAATTAAAAGAATCATTATAGTAATTGAATTTAGATATATGATCCTCAACAAACATAATTATTTAAATTTAATCTAAAAAATTTGTGGGTCCATAAAACTAACCCATAAGATATTTTTTATTGTGTCTAAAAATATTTAGGCGATTTGTTTACTACCTACCCATGAATTGTGTTAGTGTTTTCTAATAAATTAATGTAATTATTCCATAATATCAAATTAGAATTAAATTAAAAGGATATAAATTAATTTATATTTAATATTGAAATTCTTTACATAATATAATCTATTTTCCTCAATTTGTTTTTTCATATATTAAAATAATGATAGTTACATTTTTTTATAATGATTTTAAACTAATTTAATGTCTATTATATAATTAAATATGAAATAAATATCCAAAATATTGAAATTATTATATCTATTTTTGAAAAACAAATACAATAAAATACATATACGTTTAAGGGAGTGTTCTTACACCCAATACTAAATTTTAACTTTAATTACGATATTTATCCATTCTGAGGTGACATATGTTTACTATATTTATAATTAATAATAAAAAAATTAAATGGGCCCTATTTACAAAATATATAAATCCAGGTTTCAATTATAAAATTCATTTGTACAACATTCAAATTTTTTATGTAGTATAATTTAATATAAAATTATAATTAAAATATGTGATGATAAAAACATTCTCATGAATAGACTTTTTTTATAGTTATAAATGTTCCTGTATGAAAATCTAGTGTACTGCTGATTATATTCTTAAAATATATAATAAAAATGAACTAAATTTTCATCGGAATTATTTTTAAAAAATTTTAAATTTTAAAATTCCAAAATAAATAAGAATATTTATAATAAAAAATAGTATTTTTACCTACTTATTGAAAGAAAACATTTCAGTAATGTATCAAAAATTAATCACAATTAAAATATGACATAGTTTGTTGAAAAATAATGTTCATTCTTTAAAATTTATATTTTAATCATTTTAAATATATATTTTAAATACTATTATATAATATTGAAAACAAATTTATTGGGAATTAAACTACTTTATTTTTGAATTGAAATGTCACTAAATATTCTTATAGTGAATATAACAATATAGAAAAAATTAATGAATATAAATAAAGTATTAAAATAATATACTATAACATTCCTTAGTTTATTAAATTCTATGACCATTTTAAAAATTATGTAATGATAATTTTATTCATTAGATAAACAGCTGGGGAAAAATTTCAATCTTATAATATTAAAAATAAAATGTTGTTTCTCAACCATATTTTTTTTCATAAATCCTTTATATCATGTATTATCTTATCTCATAACACATTATATGTTTCATCATGTTTTTTATAGTTGATATATATAATAATTTTTCCATTGAACTAAACTACATCAATACTCAAAAAATTATATATATCGACAACATATTTTTATTACAATGATAAATTAAATGTGTATTATAGATAATAGAATTGAAGAAATGAAATTCACTTAGAATCAAATAAATAAATATCAAAAATTTCATATGGTTTAAGGAACCATGAAAATAGATTAGATTTTTCCCTAAAACTCATATATAATTTACATGAGATATATTAAGAATATATTTATCACATACCTTGAAATAAAGTCATTCTTTTGGATATTTGTAGAACTTTTCATCCTATATTTTGTACTCTTACTATGTATTTTAATAATTAACTCATTCACAACAATTCATTTTACAAAATATTATTCAAAAATAACCATTTGACTGTTTAATCTCATCAAAAATCTTATTATTCCATAATTGGATAAATCTATATACTAGAATAGACACTACAACTATATAATAATTAAACTAATGAAAGAATAATATCCCACTATCCTTGCCAATCTGTCGATCAAGAAAAATGCATTTCATTAATGTTATGGATTTATTCCTCAGAAGGTCCAACTGATCAAGGATAAAATGTTGAATTGAAATTTAATTCAGTACATATTTCATTTTCATGTCCTATATAGAAATTGTTCATAATCCAATGATCAACATTTTATAAAATTGAGATAAGAACACAATGTAACTTAGTATCTAGTTGATGTATAATCCAGAAACATAGTATCATGATGTTGTACTTTGAATGTGAAAAATATATTTCGACATTGATTGTCAATCTTCCAAAACATAATTATCATTATTATCCATGGTGTGTTTGGAAATATCACCATTAATTCCATGAATGTAAATATTTTTCCATTTTGGTATAGAAAAAGCTGATGCAACTATCTAAGTGATTGATTTCCTATAGTATATTATTGAAAATTCAATCACATCATGGTTATGTCAATAATATATATTTTAATATATTCTCACTTGTAATACTCATTATGGACTCTAAACATCGTTTTTCTTCCTAGAAAAATAAAAATGTGTAACTGTAATCTTAATCTATAAATTGATCTTCAAATGGGAATCACAAGTCACACTAAATCTCTCAATGAATCTAATAGAACCTTCAACATCATCATTTATGTGTAAAATAATAAACACAAAATAATATTATTACCCTTTAAGGGAAAAGTAGATCCACAATTGGAGAATACATAATTATCATTAACAAAGAAGATTATACAAACACATTAAGAAAATTGAGGATGTTATTATATAAAAATTTAACATTCCAAAATTCATCAAATCATCATCCAAAGTGTTATGTTCCCAAAATTCATGTACATCATAGAATAGTTTTTTTTAACTAAATTCCTCAAGTATTTTATTTTTAATTTTTATGAATGGTAATTAATCATAATATTATAATACTTAATCATTTATAGCAATATTCTCCCCATAATAATTAATTTTATATAAATGCAAATATACATTTCAATTTTATGATCAATGTCAATTTCAAAAATTACGACTAATATATTAAAGATAAATATTTTAAGAGAAAAATCCATATTAAATAATTCCCAATAACATATTGGATAATTTACCAAATTTGGGTTTTGTTTACGTGATAGTGGGAAATTACCTAATAATTATTCCTGAAAACACAATGAAGTCACTTCAAGGATGTATCACTATAGATGAAAATTTTAAAATATCAAGAGGAATGAGAATAAAATTTAAAATTCAATAATATTATTTTTAGTTCATTCAATGAAAAATCATTCCCGTTTATCTAAATGAATTTATTACTTTTTTAGTTAAATTTTATTAGTGTGATAAATAACTAAAAAATTATTTCTAAAAAACAATGATTGTAACCAGAAAATAATATAAATATTTAAATTAATGTGATATTTTTAGTCCTTTTCAATTAATAAAAAAATATTCATATTAAAAGACCCAATATATATTACATCTATGGAGAAAATATTCTTAAGGAAATAAATTTGTTGAAACCAAAATTAATACATAAAAAATTCCTAAATAATATTATTTTATATATAGTTTAAAAAAAATAAATTTTATACTTTCATGATCCTCAAGTGTTTTACAATATACAACTATATCATAAAAAAACAATAAAATATGTATATAAATTTTCCCAGAAAAATAAATTTATTTGGTTCATAAATACCACCAGTGCATTAGGAAATGAATAAGATAAAACCATGCACTCATAATTCCAATATCTATACCAAAATAATCGATATAATATTATTAGACCTAAAATTGAAATGATCGTTTTGTGACCTGAGATTAATAGTAAAACAATACATTTCTCCTTGAAGTGGTAAACAATAATCAATTTGAGGTAAATGTAACTTATTATTAACATTGATGTTATTAAAGGATATACAATCAAATTATAATATAATTGAATCATATTATTTTATAAAACATAAAATAAGATCACCCCATGATGAAGTGATAAGATAAATGAATCTTTTATCTAGTATATCATTCAAATAATTTAAAATTTTCAATTGTTCTTATGTAGAAATTCAACATGGAATTTTTGAAAAAGACTAAGAATGTTGTACGTATTCCACAATTTTCTAAACATCCCAATCAGTAATTAATGAAGTAAGTCAGTTGAAAAAATAATATATTTTAGGAATTCACGAAATTAAATAATTTTAACATTTTTTTTCATTTAAAATACATGTTATAAGGAACATTAACTACCATATCTCATCATCTTATCATTTTATGGATATATTGTCAATGTTATAAAATTATTGAATATAAAATCCTTATCTATAAAGTGTATATTCACATGAAATATTGAAATTAAATATATACATAAAATAATGTAAAACACAATATTCTTTTTTTCACTAATATTTATAATAATTACATCCCACTAATAATTATTGGATGATTCTGATATATCATTGTTAATTTAATACTTCACTGTACAGTTTTCTTGAAGTGGTCAATATTGACTCCAGGATGTGTTTTTCCCATTGTACAGAAAACGTTTGGAAAAATTATGGAATCTATTGATCCAGTGTCAAAATGGTATTTGACTAAATTGAATAAAAAGTAGTATACATGTCACCACATTATTAGATGGACCATCATAAACCGTTGTTATAGAGATCTTTTTTACATAATTTTTTTATTCCACGTTATTAATTTTTAGGTTAGTAACTATCCTTGTACATAAATTAGAATAATTATCATGTAAGTCAATATTAAAATATATCACAATTTGATTGACATATATTAATGAATTATTTTGATTATTAAAGACTCACTTCATTTCAATCATTAGCCCTGTATCAAAAAAAACCAAACTCATATCACTTTCCAGATAATATTATAAATTCCATTAATTTTTTCCAATGGACCACGACCATGTTGGTGGAATACCTCGAGTTTTCATAGTTGAATTTTTCTCCATTTCAGGAAATATTTATTTCATGATACAATTTTCCAGAAGGTTAAATTATGTGTATAAAATTTTATTCTCAATGATCTCATTAAAAAAAATAATATTTAAAAAATATAATATTTTGGTGGGAAAATATAGTAATAAAAATAGTTTCAATCAAAATTAAAATCATTTTATTTTACTATCGTTGTCGTGAATGAAATATAGTGCATCACTAGAAATTCATATAAAAATAATTCAAATACTACTATGAAATAATCACCATTTTTATGGAATTTAAATTAAATGTTCCATAATTATATATAAAACAATCATAGGGAATTATTTCCATAAAAATGATTTTGAAATGTATCACATTCCATGGAATCAAACTAACCTCTCTTCATATCTTTCCCTATTTCTATTTTATTCATATCCAAATAACAAAATATAAAATATTTACTGTTAAAATGACAACGTGCATGTATAAACATTAGATGATCTGAACATCCAATGACTTTGAATATATTTTTTAGCATGTGGATCAAAAACTAAGATACCAATATATTTTTGGTTTTATTGAAATATGGAGGGTTCTATATCGCAAAATATACAACTATTAAATATTCTCTAGGTAGAATACCAGGTTTCAATCTGACTTGATGACCTCCATAATTTATATCATGTCTAAACAGAACAATCATGACATAAAATTTCACATTACAAATTCCAAACATGTAATGATAATAATTTTAAATTATATTTACCCTCAAATACCTTATAACATAAGATTCTATGATTCCTATGGATAAATGTATTCCCAAGATACAAATATTTTATGAATCAAGATAGAAATATTAAAATGTTATTTCATTTTAACCTAGACATAATTTATGATAGTTAGGTGGTATTCCATTACAATTATATAATCCAAAAATGGTTGTCAAACCTTTTCTCTAATATTACTTATACAGATTCAACATTAAAAATTAAATAATTTTATACCTCTATAATTTAATTCAATTTCTATCACTTTAAAATATCATATATATTTATTTTTTTGGAGAATAAGATCATAAATATTAAACAGAATCCATTGTATTAAAAATAGTTCACTTCTTTTGAGTAACCAATTATCCCAAAATACAATATACTTAACAATAAAAATGTTTTCCATTCGTGAAATTATTCTATGGTTTATAATTTATCTATTATTCTTTCCCTTCCCATCCATAAACACAATTAAAATACTTTAAATATGTGTATTTGTACAAAATGTCCAGTAAGGTCCATAGAAGAAATATATATGTTATTGTAGTATAAAATTTTATATAAATAATATTATATAAAAATATCACAATATTTATTGAATAAATGATATAGATCATGTTCATATTAAAAAATAAACTTATTTCAAAAATAAATATGTTAAAA
The DNA here is from genome assembly GCA_963277665.1 of Viscum album. Lineage (NCBI taxonomy): Eukaryota > Viridiplantae > Streptophyta > Magnoliopsida > Santalales > Viscaceae > Viscum > Viscum album. The sequence goes on along the minus strand of OY728138.1, from coordinate 628,384,194 downwards.
CCCATATATTTAACGTAGAAACCATTTTAGGAATATTACTATCATCATATTCATAACCCATGATATAAATAACATTACCATTGTTAAATAAATTGTATAATCCATCAAGGATTACACTGATCTTCTTAACATTGAAGAAATATATAATATATTATTCACTTCAGATCAATATCTTTATCCCCAATTGTATAAGCTATATCCATCTCACCAATTAAAAAAAAATTTATTATGTCCAAAAATAAACATCTAAAATTCTGGTATAACCTATCATGAATAAGCCATTTAAGTCTTGAAAAAACCCCTACGAACCCTTCAAAAGACTTTTGAGACCTTATAAAACAGACTATTAACTTTCGAATGATCCATTGCATTTAAAAACGCATTAACATATCTAGAATACACAAAATAGGGAATAATTCTTTTCTATTTGTAAGAAAAATGTTTTTAATATGATAATAAAATAATAAAATAATGGTTGGTATGTCACAAGAATCAATTGATGAATTATACATTAAAATCAAACTTTTCTTTTCCTTTGGAAATGGGAATCAAAATACTCTATATAAAATATTAAAAAATATATTTTTTAAAAATGCAATAAAATTAAAAAAAATATATATAATGTTATAAATATTTAATTCATATCCATAAGATATTTTTAATATAATTTAATTTTATTAAAATGATTTAGAAAATAAATATTTAAAAACATTTAAAGAAGATGTTTAGTTAAGTTGTCTCTTACCTCAAGTCTATCCTACATCATATGTTCTATATTTTTTGGATTAATTAACTAATGTTTATTATGTACATTCTTATGTAACGTATCTATTTTTATTATCATTTCATTTTTTTACAATATTATATTGGATACCATAACTATTTGTGATCAATTTTTACATTTGATGATATACATGTTATATATCCTAAATTACTATGGTACTACAACTCTGGTCAATGTGGACATTTTTCCATCATCACTAGAATATTAGTCATGAAAAAATAGACATTTTATTATTTCTAATTTTCTTTTAAAATAAAACATTATTCTTTTTATAAAAAATAAACAATATTACAATAATGGAAAATATAGGATATTTGTACACATGAGTAACCTTTCAATATTTCAGTGATCAAGTCGGAAGGAATTTATAAATTGTGATTTAATTATTTACTGAGGATTATTTTCTAAATATCATTATATATCATTACATTAAAATATATTTAATATTCATGTGATTTGGTCATGAAAAAATGATTCACCACTCTTTTTGGATATTGTAATACAAATGAATGCACAAAAAATATAATCATTTTTAACAAATAGAACTATAGGAATAATATTTTATATTATGTATTTATAATTAAAAATATTTTATAAATATAATACATATAAAATAAATACATTATCATGACCATTTTTAAGTCAATTATGGTCAAAAAAATATATCTAGTTTTTTGATGTGGTAGTCTACTATGCACATTAATGATATACTTTTCCCATTTAATAGAAGAATATAGAGATATAAATTATCATATTAAAATAATAAAACCAAGTTATATTGATTATATTTATGTTTCTATTTCATAATTGTAACAAAATCTTTTATAAATTTGGAAGAGAAAATAAAAATAACTCTCTTGGTTAAGAACGATACATCTTCTTCGAACTACCTCAATAGTTTTACATAAAATGATTTCATAATATGGGTTTATAATAAAATCAACCCCTCTATAACAAGGTTATTGTGGTTATTTATATAATTGGATAGGTAATTAACAAAATCGAGTAATTAAATGTTATTATTATAGTATAATAAAAAAATTTCCCTTTATATGTGATGGGCGATACACTATTTGAATTATATAAATTTTTTAATTAATATAATTAATTTTCATGGAATAATGTATCCAAAATGAAATAATTAAATGATTATTGTAGTATCAATTTAATTTTTCAAATAAAAAAATTATTTCTTATTGTGATTTTTTCAACCTAATCTCATTATTTTAATCAACATTAACATTCTATGATAATTACTATACCATTGATTTTTTTTATCTTGATGGGTCATGAAATATTTTTTAAAAGGGAACTTTTAATATAAATACAACTTGATTAATATTATCATCCATGGTAAATTCACCTTGATGATGTTAATAATTTTACTAATTTTAAAAAATTAAAATTTATTATAAAATATAAAATACCATTAATGATAATTATAGAACAATTCATTTAATTAGATATTAATAAATCCATATATGGATAAAATTAAGTAATTAATATTTAACATGACATTAATATTATAATTTATAATGTAATATCATCATAAATTATAACTCACCCATATAAGAAAACTTTTAGAGAGTTTAAAACATTCACCTCATTTTTCTACACTTTCCACCAACATTTTGTTTATGTTGTGTAAACAAATTATTATAATTTATTCTTCTTATATAAATAAAAATAACCAACAATAATAAAAATAAATTATCATTTAAATATCCATTTAGAAATAAATTTATTTATCCCTGTCAAAAAGATTTATATGTATTAAAACAATGTGAGTAACATTTTCATTATTAAAAAATAAATTAATCTCCTCATCAAAGGAAAACCAAATGAAATTGACACATTATAATGCCATAAATTTTCATGGAATAAAATAAACTTATCTAACATAAAAAACTATTATTAGAGATACATATATATTATCACATTATTTTAAACAATATTAAATGATTTACCCTTACTATTTAAAAAAATATTAACAATGGGTTCTTTTCATTATAATTAAAAATAAAAGGGAATTGATTACCAAATTATCAAATTTTTATTCCAAATATGGAATCCATTTTTCAAGGAACAATTTATTTTACTTGTATAATTTAATTTAAAATGAAACTGACAATACTCGATGGATAATTGTTTTTCCAAAACAACAAAATTAACCCAAAAATGAACTTACCCAAAAAATTAACGGTAATTATTATATTTATATAAATAATTGTATTATTTAAAATATACATTAAATTTTATTACTTTTAATCAATTTTAAAAAAATTGATGTTTTTAAATTCACGAAATTGAAAGATGATTATTAATAATAATCAGTTTTTTACTAATCATTCAATACACATATCAAAAATAATTGTAAAAATTAATTCCATGATATATATCACATTTGAATTAAAATATTACCTTCTTTTTATAAAATTAACTTAAATTTTTTTTAATTATTCTAATTAATTAAACCTCATAATATCTGATAAAAAAATTTGTAAGAAAGAAAATTAATTTTGGGACGATATTAAATATCGGCATAGTGAATTCATCTATATAAAATATAAATAATGAAACGAAAAAATATTTGATTTACTATAAAATTATATAGATTGATAATAGGTAAATATAACAAAATCCCATAATAAAACTATTTCTATCTTTGGGATGTGAGGATATATTACATCACTAATCCATATTTATACAACATAATTAACCTAAACCACGATTAGGGAACATTTAAAAATCATTTATTAAATATTGGATTAGAATCTTATGATACATAATTATTTTATTAATAAATAATAAATGGTATATTTACATAATTTTTTGATAAATTGAATTTATTACATCACATAACCATGATATCATAATATGTGATAATGACACATGAGTGAATTTTCATATAAAATAGACTAATATCCATAAAAAGTTGTAACAAACCATAACATAAACCAATCATATTACTCAGTGGGTTAACAAAACACCTTGGTGGGATTGAATCCAACATCTATAGTGGAATAACTATTTGAATGATATTGTGGGTGGAACAAAAAAAATGATTTAGAATCATTACAAATGTAAAAATTATATTATATGACAATTAATACATAGTGGAGTGTGTTTCATCTCTAATCCAATAAATATATTTTGGTTTTTTATTATTATTTATTAACATAAAAATGTATATCTAATGAGATGTTAAGAATTATAAAATTCACCAGATGGATATATAATTTCAAGAACACTCATAATATAATGATATATCCCAAAATATTCGTGAATACAAAATATGGAAATAATTATTAATTCAAAAAAATCATAAAATGGTTATCAAATGAAAATAAAATGGCCATCCAAAGAAAAAAACCTAAAATCATCATAAATCACATACATTTAGGATATAGATATTTAATGTATTAAATAAATAAAGAGAAAATATTAAATAATGTTTTAATAATTTCCTACATCATGTGATATAATTGTTATCTAGTTGAAAACCATTCGATTAGAGGGAAATATAAATTATAAATTATATAATGTTATTGAAAAAAACAAATCTTATTTAATATTGGATTATAATGTTAATGAGAGGAAATGAAAGAATATGCTTCAAATATATATTTTACAAATACAACACCAAACATACATGAGAAGATATATTTTTAATAAGATGGTTTGATGCCATAGTATATATTAATTATAAAGACACATCTCATAGGAATACATCATAATAAATTTTAAAGTAGGGGAATATAAGAGTAATATCATTAAAGAAGTATATTTAATAAGAAGATAAAAAATTTATATTGTTTTTGGGGAAAAAATATTTAGTTTGTAATCATGTATAAAAAGGGAATGTATTTTCAATAAGTAATGATATAATTTTATGGTTAATTTTATAATTGTAATTATTTAAAATAAATCTCATTTTTTATAAATAATCCATAAAAATGAATTCCATTTGGATTTTATATGAGAGTGTAACAATAAAAAATGTGACAATCTAAATTTCATATCTAAATTAATATATGAAAGTAAAATATATTCGTAAGACATTTATTGATTAGAATATTATATTTTTTGATAAAAACATTAACTAATATTAGACATTAAATGTTCAAATATCTATATTTTGTTCAAATAAATTAGAATATATTTAATATGTATTTTACGTCTCCCAAAATTTCACCATCAATGATGATACTTTACAAAAATTATACATCATTAATTTGTAATTTTACCTAATAATGGAAGAAAATTTGTATTGAATAAAATTTACATGGATGTAAGAGTCAATAAATTTTAACTATTTGGTTATAACCATAAGAAAATTTCATGAAATATAATATTCCAATGTAACATAGCATAAAAAATACCTCGGTAGAAGAGTATGAATCGAGTTCTATAATATTTTGTACATGTAAAAAATGGGAAATAATTTAGATTTCAATGATAATATTAATTTCTATCAAATATTTTGTGATAATTTCTAAGAAAGAACTAACGGTATTATTTCATAAGATATAAAAAATCAACCAATGAATTATAAGGTGATGTTGAAGCCTTCACATCATCATCCATATAGAATTATCTATAAATACATCAATAATAATAAGATATTGAAAAACGCTGGAATAAAATGAGATATATTCTTCAAAAAATATAGTTAAATTTGAAATAAAATGGGTTTGATGTCATTTTCATCCTGATTCACATAATGATATTAATTATAATTCCATAAAATATCCTACCATGATAATATAATTAAAAATAAATGTTTATCCTACGATATTTAGTTACATTCAATGTCAATATAATATTACCAATATTATAAATTCAACACACCATTATTTCAAATGAAAAAATATATTTAAAAGATTATTCATCATGAAACACATAGTTAAAAGGAAATGTAATATAATATGAAAATATTATTATATCTCCAAGACCTATATAAAATATCCATTAAAATTGTATGTATATATATATTATAGACAACATTTTGAAAAATATAAAATGTTTTTACACAATATAAAGTTGTTAATAAATTTGTAGTAAATATTTAAAAATTTATTTACTATATTCATAATATTCATCGAAAATATATTTCCTTCAAATATGTATTTTAATTTTAATTTTCAGATAATTTTATAATATAATTTTAATTTTCTTTAAAACATTTTTAAAATTAAATTAAATTTTTAATCATGATATCAAAATGTACATTGTATGAATATTTTTGATGTTTTTAGTAAATATTGATTTTCATGAAAATTTTGAAAACAATGATTTTCGTATAAATGTAAATTCTTTTAAATAAAATAGGAAATATAAAATTAAAAATATTTATAAAATTTGATTTAGATGAATATAAGTATTATTGTTTTATATTTTATATGATTAATTAAAAATTAATCCTAATTATATTGTATTTTATAATATTCTTATTTGTAGATATAAATAGTTTTGATTGAAAGTTGTTTTAAACTAAATAATGACTCTACATTTTAAACAATTAGAATTAAAGGTAATGTGTAAATATTTTAATTAAATTTAAATATTTTTTACTCTCTATTATTCATTTAAATTTATATGATAACTAATAATATTCATATTGTTATTTTGAAATTATCTTTTCTATAAATAACAAATCTTTTAGAAATAAACATTTTTGTTGTTCTTGATGGTTTTATATTAGATGAAATTATTTCTGCTATATAAATTAAATTTTTTAAAATAGAATAAATATTTTTATTCATAAAAATTTACTTTATATAATATGGTACATTTAATTTTTCTTAATAATGATTAATAAAAATACTAATAAATAGTTTCTGTATTAAAAAAATGGTTAAAGTGAGAGACCATATAGTTTTTAGGTTGATGATATTTAAAAATGTGTCTGTTTAGTGGTGTTAGTTTTTTTCAATACATATTTCACATTCAGTTGTTTATTTTTAATTTCTTTAGCGACATTTTTTGGAGTATAATATATCATTATTTAATATTTTCTTATCGAAAAAATGTCACTCATCTCTTATGAATAGCCACCCCCTCATATCCATTAAACAAATAAAAATTATTTTTTTGGATCCTTTAATCCATTTTTGAATATATTCCCAACTACACTATCCATTTCGTAGAAGAAATGATTCTATTAGAAAACCCGGATATGATAAAATATTTTGAAAACCGATAGGGATTATCCAAGAATGATGTATAATTCTTAATTACGAATTATATTTTCTTCTTAATTAAACCATTTCAAAATATTAGTTAACAATTATTATTTAATAAAATTCTAATATAAAAAATTCTAATATTTTATAATTTCAATAATATAACCTGTGTCAATTTCTAATTCAATAAAATGGGAATCACAAATTTTTTTGTCTGAATGGAGAACTACCACCACCCAAATTAATGTAATTTTTTTTTCATAATCATCTATCATGGATGCATATGGTGATTTATATAATGTGAATATAATATATTAATGAAATTGTAATCATTCTATAAAATAATTATTTCATATAATTTTATATTTTAACATTCAATATAAAATTATAATATTGTAAATGTGTACGACCTACCACTTCCTCAAGAACTGATGATATTGTTTTTGTATTACTGGATAATATTAATGTTTTATATATAATCATTATACATTATAATATGATATTTAGTATTTAATTTTAATTATTGAAATATATAATAAAACTTATCTTCAATGTATCTTAGTTTTTAAAAAAATTAAAACATTATTCATGCATATGTACACCCAAATAACTCCATTAACTAATGTAGTCCATTTTTTAAAAAAATAATGTAATGTTATTATGGAGATATTTAGGTATAAAAATTTTAGTTATATCATGGATATTATTCTTTTTATTATTGAATAATGACCCACTTGACAATATTCAACACAACGATATCGTTTTGATTTTTTGAAATTAATGTCCTCCAAGCACCCGATGTGGATAGAACTGGTTGAATAATTAATTGTGTTATTAAAAAAATTTATGTTATTTTTTTTAAGTATAATGGATTATATTTGGAAAAATTAAATAATTTATAAAATTATATATGTCTAATATATATTAAATTATACTCATACATGAATTTTGTTGACTAGTTGTATAAGACCTTGTCTCAAAATCCCATCAGAGTGATATTTTAATGGTATACCTCTAATTGATTTTATATGGTATATATACTAACCCGTTTAAAGTTAAAATATTTTATACATCATTATTAATGGTATTTTATATTTTATATAAATTATTTTATCAAATTAGGTTTTAATTTAAATTGACTATAGTCAATGAATATAAAAATCGATTTTTAAAATTGGGTTATTTTACATCATCATTGAAATAGATGTTATAATGTTATACGTGCATTAAATTTTTATTACCTAGTTTTTTTAATTTAATAATTTTATGTTGATATGAATTTTTTAAACATAATCTATTTAATGATTAGTTCCTCATAAGCATTATGATTATTGAAATGTCTACTCATTACGATTTGTTATCTTTGAGAGATATTTTCTCTGATACATCTATCTAATTTTATGAGGTATTACTATTATCCATTTGAAACATCATTTAATTAATATCCGTATTTTCTTAAAATTCATTATTTTATTTGTTTTTATATCTTCCATTGTGTTAATGATTGAATTTTTCCAATAAGGTAAGGATTTATTTCACAATTTCATTTTAATTAGGATTGTTTAGGATTATATTTCCATCAATAGACAATATGTTTCAATTGATTAGTAAAAAAAATTATGTTTATTATCATCTAGTTTTTGAAGACATATTAATTTAATAATACAATTATCTCACTATTTAACTTAAATTTTTTTGAGGAATTGTTTTTATTAAAAAATGAAATTATTTCACTCTTAGACCACACATAAATTTTCTTCCAAATTAATGTGTTGTAAAAATATAATGAAGAAAAAAAATTTATTGTCATAATGTTATCATAATTCATTTTTTAGAGTGATTTTATTTTAATAAAATCATTTAATATAGATCATAATATTATATTCATAATAGGGTACTTGTTGAATTATCTTACACAAAATGTGAAAGGAATATTGGTTTTAATGTACTCGACATGAATGTGAATTTCATATCATCATGTACACTCATTAATCTGAATGATCCATGAAAGCATTACATGGTTATTATCATTTGTTATAATAATATATATTTTATTTATTTATTTTATTTAATTGTCTATGTTATATTTTTATCTTAATAAAATAAATTTCATTTATATTTTAATGACATTTTTATCAAGAAATACAACCATTGATATTATAGATTGATTCTAATAATTTTATCAATACAATATTTAAGTATAGTATGGATTATCACCCCAACATGATGGCTACTATAAATGTACTATTTTTATACAAGAAGGAATGTTAAGATATCTCTTCGTGTACTTCAAAGTATGAATGGATCAACATATTACAATGTTCTACTTCTCTAAAAATAAAATATTTCACTCATTAACCCAAATGAGTCATTAAAAAGCCATTTATAAGAAGAGATGTATAAATATTGTTTCTTGGAATTATGTATATGAACTAATTTTTTTAGGACATGAAATATTTTAGGTAATGGAAGAAATGTTCAACATCTTCCTGTGACACATCTGGTCTACCCTGAATCGGTAGAATATCTATATTGATAAGCATTGATGTAACATGGATTTTGAGATTGGAGATAAAGTATTTATCTATATATATCAAAGGATGTGATTCAGGATATCTTAAATGAATTGAACGATGAACTCTTTGTACATCATCCCCTTTAAAATCCATGATCACATTAGATCTATATCCTTTTCACTAGAACTCACACAACCATTTCTTTTTTGTTTTATGGATTCCTTGTATCACTCAAGAGAATGTATATACATGATTCCCCAGATGTAATTAATTAAATGGTGGTGCATTGATAAAATTATCTAACTTATTAAGAGGAATCAATTAAGAAGTTAGACTATGGAAATAATGTTATAATCATCATGAAAACAACCATGGTAAAAGTACCATGGAAGAAATATAAATAAAAAGTGGGAGCATGAGATCCAAATGAAGAAATGAAGCTGAAATATCCTAAAGTGATTTAACTATAGTGTACCATAAAAATTTGGAATGATGAAATTCATTAATGGCGGGAGATTTTATCACCTTGAATTTATTAAAATAAAAATATGATTGATATAATATATGACACATAACATTTTTTTCCCAAATAGACCATGATTATTTTAATATGAAATTTATAACCATTTTTTTAAATTAGTGCTTGTTATTATGAAAATATTTTTTTTAAAATAATATGCATTCCTTATATATTATAATTTTTTTAATGATCATCATAAGATATCCATCCTCATTTCTTAATGAAGAGTTTTTATTATTAAACAAATGTTTTCATAAAAAAGAATATAATATAATTTTTTGTGATAATATTATTACTATATTATTGATATATTTGAATCATATATTGTTAATGGAATTCATTTTTGAAATTGGATTGTCAAAATTAACATACGATGAAATTTGGTATTTGTTTGAAAATAGTTATTACTTAGTGAATAGTGATTTTATTAGTATAATATCACTGTGATAAATTAAATAAATATTATATGAATTTTAGTTCATATTTACATGTTTATACAATAAATAAATTTAATCCAATTAATTAATTGGAAGGTAATAGTGTTTCTAATATTTCAATTAATGAAAACTATCCAAAAAATGAGGAATGAATTAAAAATAAAGTATAGATTATATATATACGAATATAAATTATTATAACTATTATTAAATATCATAGAGTTAATAAAATTTTCATTTATTATTGATAAATACAATTTTTTAATAAAAAAATTCAACACATTTTGAGAGATCATATATTTAAATTAAAGTAATCAATGTTTGTGAGTTTAAAATTAAAAAATGGATTCCATATTATGATTAATAATAATTAATAATAGTTAATAAGAGGAACATAATTTTTAATCACAATTATTTTATAGAAATGTAAAATTAATTGCCACAGTTATGTTATAAATAGTTTTACTAGGGAATAAACTAAAAAAGAGTTTGTTTTCTAGTTTACTATGTCTAAATTCTAATAGATAAATATATTTTTAATTAAAACAGTTTTAACATTTAATATTTTTCCTTTTATATTAATTGTTATCAAGAATGAATATCATTCCAAGAACATATGTCATCGATAAATCCCTCCCAATTTGTTCAGGTGATTTTTTAGAAAAACAACATAGGTTTTATTTTTCTTCAAACCTTAAGAGGTTGTCTGAACAAGACGTATAATTTTTAATCAAGAGTTTTTATATTCAATTTTATTACATGTCCATAAAATATTATTCAACCATAATGATATAAAATCAAAATAGTATAATATATTATATAATGATAGTTTAATAATTTCAGATCCCATATTATGTCACCTGTCCATAAAATATGAATTAAAACCATTATTCAAATGTAGGAAAGTCTACTAACTCACAAACGTAAGTTACTTATTTTCCATTATCACCCCTCATGGAAATGTATTATGACAAATATAATTTCATTATATCATATTATTGAGTTATTTATCAATTTATAAATGGGAAATATTATTTATTTTATTAAAATTCCATCTATAGAAAAATGATATCTTCCGTTATTTGTACTTGTGGATTACCACCCTAATAAAGCTCTGTGATTAACTTTTCATAGAGACATCACATATGTGTAATATATATGTGTATTTAAATTAATAATATTTTTTTATTACACAATGAAATGTATTTAATTTTAATATAATAGTTTCATAATTTCTATCAAGACCATTTGTAATGGAAATATTACATATGTGTACGTACAACCTACCACCTCTATGATTATATAATATATTAATTCTCTTAACCATAATATAATTTTCATTAATATTATTATACTTGTTTATGAAAAATAATTATTTTATTGTTATTATTTTTAGTATGATGAAAAATAGTATCCATGACCATTGAAAATGATCTAAATTGATTTTAGTCAAATGAGTTGAACATTGTTAAAACATTTGATTACAAAAAATATGATTATGTAGTTGAATATAAAATGATATAAAATAAAATATAAAGAAAAATAAAAAAGAAAATGGTTCTTAATAAATTAAATTATTAACAGAATATAAATATTATGGATGAACAAGAACATACAAGACAAGTCCTAATCATATTAAGGGATAACTCTAAACAACTATTTTTCTACAACATATAAACCTTCAATTTCTAACTCACTCTCTATCTATTTCTTAAAATATATTTAATTATTATAAAATTTTGTTAATATGTGTCTCAAATATATACATAATTTTTCTTGCTTTATATATTTGTGTAATACAAGACATTGGTTTATCTCTCAAATTATTTCATTATAAGATTTCTTTTTATTTTTATATGTTTCGAGATTATGAAACCGATTTTATTTTATTGTGGAATTATTATCTTTATAAAATATGATCAGATTCCTTTTATATGGTTTATATTTTTTGGAACATTTAATTGCGGGTGTTCAAGTATTTTTTATAATTAATTGGTCAAACATTTTCTCTCATGAGATCCCATGTATGGGATTAATGGGAAAACACAGTCCCTTATGGGACATTTCCCAATATGATATATTTAATAGGATATTATCCTTGACACAAGATTATTTCATGTTATAGTTTGTTATATCATTCCCTATTTTTCTATATAATTTTATTACCATGTTCATTGAATTATTCTTCCAGGTGATTACTCATGATCTACCTCATTTTTTACATCATGTTATAATTTTTACTAACATATTACGATTCCTTATCATGTCAATTCCCATCCATGGAATTTTATCCACTCAATTAATTTATGTATTACGAGAGTTGTCATATTAAAATTTAAGAGCTCAAATGCAATTACAATCGCATTATGAAGAATAAAAAACAATTTCTTGTTTTTTTACCTTTCAATGTATTATGAACCTAATATTCAAAAAAATTAGGCCAAATGATAATTTTTTATTAATAGATATTTAGGTTGAAAATAATATAATTATATGTATAAAAGTCAAGGGTCGATGTACTATTACTGAATACAAACAAAAAGCTCTATCTCCTAGCTCGTAATCAAATAGTCTCTTCCCTTTCCTAAAACCATGATTATGATGTATTAAGTTTCATCGGGATACCTACATGCATTGTGAGTATTAATATAGTTTAAAACAACAAATTAACCATAAAAATTTGTTTCATTTAATTTGGGATTATTTCATTGATATTAAAAAATGAACAAGAAACAAAATACAAACCCCGAGCATACCTAAATTAGCTCCATTTTAGAATTGTACACACAACAAAAGTTTCGAACCAAAATCGTCCAAATGGCCAGCAAATGTATCCCACATCCACCATAATGAAAATGCGTCTTGGGTTAGAAAACAATATTATTCTCTAATATCTACCTTGAGTCATTCCACAGTGCCAAAACATTATAGTAATAACTCATATCTAGACAGAAGTCCATCATATCCAGACATTTTGTACTAGGTTCGGTCATTGTGGACAATCATTCCCAAATGTTGCATCATGGATCAGATCAAATAATATTATAATATCCTAACTACTAGATAAAAAATTACATAACTACCTATTATCTTAAATTTTCTTATAATCATATCAAATGAAAAAAATGTTCTGCATTCTACTATATGGAAATATAGGGATTATGGGTCCATATGTCACTTAATAAAATTCTTAGAACAAAATCACAGAATATACCAAATATATCATATGTAAAACAATTCGTCACATATTGATGGGAAAATGTATAACATGATTGTGCATCCATATCTATGTGAAAACAATGTTACCATACTCATATATAGTTTGAAATCATACACACACATACACATGTGTTTATACATCAATCATGGGTTCGTAGGATACACATGTACACAGATTCTGATAAACTCAAGAATTTTATATATAATACAAAAAAAAACAAAATTATATCATGATAAAAATTATTTAAATTTAGATTTTTTTGTATATAAAATTCATTCCTAAGAATGGAAAGGTTAACATAATGGATAATGAAGGATTTGTTTCATAAAACTATGTTTTCACACCTAGCAGAACAATAATACAAGCCAAGAACTATTTGAAATAACTCAAACAACGACTAACAGGAGATCAAAAATGAGTCCCAAGAAGGAATTATAAAAATTTATGTGATTATATTCATCATAAATGATGAAAAATACCACCATCAGTTCAAGGTCTATATATAGTCGAAGCGATAGAATCAATGGACCTGACAGAAAAAAACCTATGAGTGTGTTAGAAATCATATGAGTCTAAATGAATGATAAAAACATCCAAATTTTGTGATTCGATTATTCCAATAAGAATGATTGAAGTATATTGATATAATTGAATTTATCTAATTGAGAATCTCATTGAATGTGGGGATTCCTAGGTTCATCCATAGATCCTCTTAAAATCATCCTCATAATAGGAACCACTAATGGGAGGATCATTAATTAATAATTAGTGATATGGATTAGTATAAAAATGATTATAGGATCCCAATTAATAAATAATTCACATACACATTTAAATTGATTATATATATGATATAATTTAAATATTTATTCCATTTTTAATCCAAGATGACGGTCACCGAAGTTGAGTGATATCCAAGATGTTCTTGAAAATATGGAAAATTAATAAGCTGGTCATCATTGTGTGAGGATATATTTCTTATTTAACCTCACCACATCCACAAATATTTTTCTGTATAAGTCTATGAAGAAATTTAATACAGGATCCATCTTTATACACCACACGAAGGGCATTTTAATTTCCCCCATGAATTTTTATAACAGGGGAATCTTATAGTCCACCAAAGTCATTGTGTTTTCTTTTGTGGCCACAAAACATCCCAAAATAACTTTCCGAATCCCAAATCTAGTATAATATCAACAAGAATTTCCCAATAATGGATAAACCAAAATAATTTATATAGAGTGATGTAGAAAGGAATGTTATACATGAGTCAATAGAAGGATGACTTTAAAATCTCTTAAGCAGTTCCCTTTCCAAAATCAGTCACTCCCTTGAGGTCGAACATTTGACTCCCCCTCTCATGGTTCCTCATAGACATGTCATTTTCATCATAGGAAAAGAAATATATGAATGATCTTTTTCCATAAAACCATCTGACATCACTATATATTCCATAATAGGCTCCCAAAAAACATGTCTTGGGTTCTATCTCAAAATCCCCAAAATCAATCATAAGAAAATAATTCATTATGAAAATATAAAGGTTAGAAACAAAAAAAAAGATTCAAGATGTTTAGATAACATGGATAAAAATATATTTTATTAGACCCTCATCTGAAATTGATTTGAACTGAAATGGAACCACAAACCACAGTTCAAGCTTTCCCTATATCCTTAAATTACAATTCCATAACAAACGTGCCACCCATAAAAAATGATCGCTAATAGAGAATCACAATGGGAATCCCCTTTACTCATGTTATCCTCAATACCTACATTATGGGAAAATAAACCACTTACTGTGGACCAAAAATACATAATTGGTCTTAATAATATTCGCATTATACATATTTCATCTTAACCCAACTCATTGAAAGAAAATAACAAGCCGCATAGCCATTCATATTGGGGTAAAAATTGCATCATCTTAATTGATTTCTAGATAATTAAATTATATTAAAACAAAACCTCACATATATAATCATAACATGATCCAAAGATATCTTGGATTCATGCCTAAATCATATTGAATTTATTACTTTAAATTCCCATCAGGACATTGATGATATGTTGTCGAAATATTTGATTTAGAAAATGATACTTCTACAAATACTAATAAACATAGATTTAATATTGGTTTCCTTGTATGATATGATATTATCTATAAATATATACTATTTTAACATTATTAAAAAATAAAAAATTCATTAATAATATACTGATTGAGTTTATTGGAATTGAAAATGATGTGATACTCTGGTCAACAAATAAGCTATGAATCAAAAAATGAAAATCATACGAGGTCATGAGTAAGAATTTCATAAAGTATTTATAATTTTATCTGACATACACATCAACTCATGAAGTTTCTGAACCAACCTAGATAGAAAACAATTCAATATCTCTAATATATGGTAGTTAATGAATAGTGAATACATTATTGTTATTTCCCTCTTCATTACATTCAATCTAAATTGATTTGGGATGACAATGAATGTGTATATAAACCCAGTATACACATCCCACTTCAAATAGTGACAGTTTATTATGAGATCATTCCTCAAAGAATATTTCAGTATATTTTTACCAGGTATATAGATCACATTTTTATCATCTAAAGACTACCCCAGAATAGAATCATCTCATTTGAAGCATTCTTTCATCACCAATCTCTCATGGAATGAAACTAGACTTACATTACACGGGCCACTAGAGTAGATGTGATAAAAGTGAAAAGGTCATAACACCATGAACATAAGATGCATTTATATACCACTCATCAATCAAACCCATTAGAAGATATTTCCCATGTAATGGAAACTCTTTATGCCCCTTCACGTCCATCATTTTAGTACTGATAGTATCTATAATAATATTACCAATCAAAATAGAATAGTACATAATAAATAAAAATATCTACAAATATAATACGAAAATCATCATCTTAAATCTTAGACTCATTAAGAGAGAATATATATCATAGGATCTTATGATATATGTAAACAATAATCCACTAACTAAAGAGATAATGTTTTCAAAAATTAGTAGTTTGGAAAACAACTACAAGCTCCATCTCATGCATTGGATAGTAAAACTCATAGGGTCATAGATGTAATGATTTATAAGATACCTCATGTTTGGATATAGTGGTATCATAAAGATAGATAATATTTGGGGAAAATGGGGATCTTTAGAAGTAGTTGATCATGTCATCAATCCCCAATAATGGATACTGATTTTTGGAAGTCACTTGTTTTTTATAACATTACTCCTCAAAAAAATACTCCTTACTACACACCTTCATTAAGAACAACACTAATGTTACCAATTGTGATAAAATTAGTCTGAAAAATCCTTTCCCTATCAACATCATAATTAATAGTTTTATTTACTTAGTTGATTATATATTATTCAGATTAATCGTTTAAATATTTAAACTAGAAATGTTTTAATTCACAATGTTAATTAAAATATCAAGAAAGAGTAATGAAAATTATTCAATGAATACATCAAGATTCTGGTAATTGGATACTTCTAGATAAATTTCAAAATCCTTGAATACTACTAGTGGAATAATATTGCCACAATGAGTTAGTTTTTATACTACTCTACCTTTGTTGACATCTCAATCATTGGAAATGGCTACCTTCTCCACCTTGGTTGTATTAATGAATACACGTCTCTTTATGTAATAGAATAAGATCAAAAAAATTAGTTATCATTTTAGTGATGAGGATAACATTAAATCATTAGGTCTGTTTTGACCCCAATACACATGATTTTCCCATTTTTGAAAAATTGAAAATGGTTGTGAATATGAACTTTTAATTGTACCGACCAATATAGATATCTAAATGATTCTTGGTTGATTATAATAGATCAAATATCATTTAGGGAATGTTCTTCTTAAAATTAATATCAATTAGATTCCATTAACATAGTTTTTAACATATATTGAAGATATGTCATTTTAGTGACATACGACAATGTTACCCATCCTTATCCATCATATCAGGTGACATAAGAATATATTGTAGGTGGTTTAGATTCCCCCAGAAAAAAAAACATGATGATACATATCATATTATTTCATATCAATCAATCCGTGTCTACATGGTACTCACTCATTTTTTTATTTTTATCTTAAATCAAATTATTAATGAAAAATTACATTTCTGATCATACTGATCAATTTACCTATCATATACATGTTTAAATACATCCAATTAATTAAATATCATTTACATATGATTTCATGTCACTTATAAATGGTTTGGTCGGTTTAGTACCCTTCAAACATGAATTACTCATTATTACGAAAACGGTAACAAATGTTTAAATGAACCATTAAATATGATAATAATTAATTATTAACATGTTTGAACATAAGGTACTTTAATGATGAAATTAGGGAAGTTGGGGTAAGTCGATAGAGATCAAATATAATAACCTGGAAGTCACCATGTTCTTAGTGAATATATATAAAATGAGTGAAACTTTGGTGAGAGGCATTTTATGAGATTGAGATAAAAAAGTTGTCGAATCCTTTCTTTAATCAAATAATAATATTAGTTTCATGATACTTTTAGAGTTTTTTTCATACTATATGATATATGGGGGAGAGAAATATGCATTTCATAGATATGTGTTGGCACATACTAAACTATACATGAAGAAGAAGTCATTATGGATTGTTAGTGGTGAGAATGAGTACGTTTTTCAATCTCTAGATTGTGAATAACATATTAATTCCACGTATTGTATTACACAAACATCCTATAAACTTAATTATTCACAAATAACATGTAGTGAGTGGAGTTGTTTTGTGTAGATTGATGCCCAACATATATTATATAGGGTCACATTTATTTTCGGCAACTCAAAGTAGGAAAATTCATATTTAAAGTAAAAATATATAAATAATAATATAGTAAATATGTATTTTATTAAAAGATATTTTTCTAGTTGTAAAATGAATCTCATTTCATTCATGGAAGATCATATTGAATTATTTTATTAGATTTTGTCATGTGGTTTTATTTTAAAATTTTGACCTGAAATTGTTCATGATACAAAAAAAATTAGATATTTATTAATGTGTTAAGAATGTATTGACGGAGACCTTGGATATGGTGGTGGAAGAGAAAGTTAAACACTAAATGATATTAAAATAAATATTAGTAATGTTTGAAGATATGTATGATAAGGAATCAATATTTAAGTAAAAATATGTTCATTATACCTATCTATTTTGGATGTCACATGAAGAGGAGTGTCACATTTCCAAATACTAAAATCAATTACATGTACAAGTCTAATAAATTCGTTTCGTCAATCCATTTAATCTAATATGACTCATTGTTCATATCAGAGTATATCTGGGAATAATATATATATTGTATATATGAAAAAACATGTTTTATATCAAAGGAATGTGTTTAGGATATAGAAATAATTTAATAATTTAAATCTATAAATTATTGGGGAAACCTACAAGAGGAGACTCAAGACATGAGAGATGAAATTCAATATTTTATTGATGAATGTTCAAGAAATTATACTCCCAAAACAAATTCAGTGGAAATAATTAATAAAATTTATTCTAAATTAAAAGGTAAATGTGAATATATTAATGAATTGATTCATTAGAAGAAGGATAACATTTAATACAAATAACTCATAAATAATCCCTAAATTTCCAATGGGAAAACATAAAGAAGAGATAAATAATGAATTTACTGAAAGAGATTCCTAGGTTGATAATTTATTGGTCCAAAAGAAAGAGAATAATGAAATGATTATGAAGCTTAAATGGTTGATTAATATTTTGAGGATCTTTTTGAATACTACGGTGGATAATGGAAAAACTAAAACTAGAGATGATAAGAACGCCATTCAGGATTGATGAACACCATTAGTGTGGGTTCAAATCCTGAGACCGGCTAAATCATATTTCAGAGCTTATAAAAAATTAAAGGGTATTAAGTGTTATTTTTATAGAATGATGTTAAACAGTGTGCCTATTTGTGAGAATAAAATCATTACAAATTTATGGTAGTAATTATATGTTTTAATAGTTGTTTGGGGTGATGAAGCCATTTAATTTTTTATTTTGTGAAGGAGTATAATAGTTGAGTACAGTTAGTGTGAATATAAAATGGAAAATACATACATAGATTCATGAGATAAAAATATACATTATATTTGGTGTGCATTATGTTTTAGTGTCATAAAGAAGTAGAATTTTACTAGTTAAGGTTTGTGTTTATGTGTGAAGAAAACGTATGGTTGTTACTAGGAATGATTCCTACAATGTGTGTGTATCAAGTAATCAAGTTCTTGATGTTATTTATGATTCTTGAAGTGTCGATCATCATGATCATTGAGGTTTTTGATGTGATGAGATGTTTGATAAATACATTAAGGGTATTTATGAGTATAAATGATAGGAATAATGTTAATTCAATCCATTTTTAATGTCACACTTGTATCATAAGTACATTTTGGTAATTTTTTTGAACTAGAATCAATAGGCTTGTGTAAGAACCAAATTTTCAATTAAATTGATGAAATAAGATAATTCCATTCATATTTCAATATTTTTCAATGTTGCGACACCGAGTGTTACAACTAATTAATATGAGAATTGGATAAATTATTATTTTGGAATATTCAATGTGACATTGTCTCTTACTTATTCCACTACAAGGGACAATGATCTAGAGATTATAGAATAAATTAATAACAATATTATTATATTTCCACTGAATGATATTATGAAACGTTTAGTGATATATAAATATCAAGAGTTTCTACATGATAATAGTGGTCTATATAGTAGATAGAAGATCCATACCAAATTGATAATTCTATTTAGTTGATGAGATTAACCAAAATGTAATGACTAGGTAACTGGTTCAGGGATAACAATAATTTCATTCATTTAATGGATATAAAAAAACTAAATTCCTAAAACAATAACACTGATATATTGATTCAAAAAGTGGGATTAATTAATTATTTATAAAATTTTATCCTTTATGTCTATTGAAAAATTTGATATTATTGACTTTTTATAATTTAAATGATCACTTTGGAAATATATAGCTTAACAGTTGATGGAAGAAGTTGATGAGGAAAAGTGGTCCAAATGGATAATGGTATAGATATTTTAATGATAATAATGGTTTGATTTTTTAGAGATTTTATCATTAATATTTAAAATTGAAACTATTCAAATATGGATTATTATAGTTGAATACGAATGTGAGTACATGTAAAATACTCATTAAAATATAGATTTATTTTATATAGATATAGTAGATTTAATTTAAAAGTTGAAAATATAGTTTTTATGGAAGAATAGAACTATAAAATATTATTTCGATTGAAGAAATATTTTTATAAACTGAAGAAAGCGAAGAGATAATTTAAATGAATGTTTGATTTTTTATGTCAAATGATGAATTTTAAGGGTGCAACGTAGACCATTTCTACCACTTAATGTTGTGGGATAAATGAAAATTCATCATATATCTATTATATATATATATATATATATTAAAATTTAATGTAGGATTCATAGGATTCATGTTCCTAGAGTCATTACATATCATCCAAATTGTCTAAAAACCTATAAAAAATCATTATTCTTTGGCTATATAATGTTGGATGAAAAACAATCTATATAAACCTATTTTCATTAAAAAAATATAACATATACATTAACTATGATCTACAATAAGTACCCAAAATGGTTGAAAATATGATATAAACTCTAATACTTATTGTGGATATGAGTTCAATTTAAATGAATTTATCTAATTTAAATTTATTTGTTTTCTCCACACATGTAACATGGGTGAAATTTAATGATAAAAAATAACTTAATAATTAATTTTCACAGTTTTCTCAAAATTATAAACGTTTTCAGTTGGTTTTGAATCCAAACATGGTGAAATTATATTTTAATAATAATATTAAAATTACATGTGACTTACCTAAAAAGAAAAATGAAACAATCTATTTAAATGATAAACCGGAAAGAAAGATAAACATACCTCTTGAATATGATGTATCATGTGGGGGCATGGATCGTACCTCTATCTAATGTGGCATTGTCATTCACTTGATAAATTTTTTTAGAATATAATAATTAATTTAACAATAAATAAATAAATAAATTGTGTTTATACCTGCATCAAAGAATCACCTGGACCCTCAAACAGATACATAATTTCTCGTATTTCTCTAACATCTGAAAATAGATTCATTTTTACCTCTTTGGAAGCACGCATCAAAGACATAAAAATTTTCAGCTACTGTGTAATTCTAGAAACAATATCATCTGTAGTCTTAGTGGATGAAATTATATTTCATGAGATTTCCATTCTATCATTAAATCTGTATCAATATCCATCATGACCAAGAATGTGATGGAAAATATATTTTTTTCATAGATAAAGATGATGTTGGTCCTCTGACAGCTTCTACAACACAGCCTCAAATTGTTCATATATAATATATAAATATAATTGTATGTGTATATAGAGATGAATTCATCTAATGATAATTACTATAAAAACATACTATAAGATCTAGAACCACTAAATAATTTCAATAATGATTCAACATCCACAATAAAATTTTAAAAGTCCATTCAACATGATCATATAACTATATAGCAATAAAATATGAAAATAAAACATAAAATCAAATAAAATAATAAAATTAATATTTTAATAATAAATAAATCATTTCAAATTTGATACAAATGATGAGTCCAAAGTTATTGAGGTAGTAACTACTACACACAATTCTAAAAATAAATCAATTCAACATCTATAATCAATTAATGAAGATTTCAAATATGTAAACTTGTATAAATTATTATAATCATATAATCAAAATAAAATAGACACTCTATTACAACCACAGTAGACCATTAAGAAAAAAAATTCCATTTAGATGCGAAAAACCTATTTGGAATCTATCCATAATGAATAGAGAACCCACATTTGGTACCATATATTCCCCATTTACTATCCCATTTGAATATTTACAAATTTTATAAAATCTGTACATAAACACTGTAAAAACACCTTGTGTTATAACTCTTATGTTATTCTATTTAAGAAACAAAATTATCACACATGTTAGTATTTTTGAATCATATTTAAGAAACCAAAATAGTCCTCTTATTTGAATATCAATATATATATCAACAAATTCATCATAAGGGAATAAAGAAAAATTAAATACAGTCAATGAAAAAATGTATGGCATTCCTTTGAAATGACCCAATGGGTGGATAAATGTAGGGTAATATACTCCCATAGAATGGTATCTCTCATCAGATGTTACATCAACAATCATGTGAAAATTCAAAGATGAATTATATTGACTAGGGACTCTCCAATGATAGTAAAAAAATATGAAGTCTAATATTATTAAAAAAACATTCATACATAATTTAAAATATGATAATATATATGTTTCACACATAATTAAAAAAATAAACACTTTCCATCCATACATAGTTTGACCCTTATTAACTTATGGATTTTTAGAATAATAAGGATCAAGTTTACGTTTCCCTTTCATTTATGTATAAATATAAATCATTAGCATGTAAATAATTATAAACCTATTAGAGTCTTATATACTTTAAACTATAAAGATTGGATGTGTTTTTTTTCATAAATACAACATCAAATTTAATTAAGTGGCTAGATCTGAACAAATGTCCAGGAAAAGATAATATATTTCATTATTTTATAACCATAAAATATAAAAAAATGATAATGGTCCAATTCCCATTCATTTTATACAACTACAATGATAAATTCATAAAAAATTTCATTCATAAGTTCTAGAAAATAAAAGGTGTAGAATTTTTCATTTCACTTAAAAAAATTAAATATCCTCACTATCAACACATAAAATCCACTGATATTATTTTATTATCATATAATTCATATATTTAAAGAATTTATTTGAATTATTATATAAATATTATAGAAATGTTTTTAAAAAAATTCCGCAAAAAAAATATACGTGATTTATTTTTTCTCCATTTCTTGTCATTTTTCATGCATGTGTATATAAAATATTGACATAGGAGATAAAAAATATGAAAATAGTTCAAAAACCAATACATTATTAAAAAAATGTTTTTATATAAAGAGTGGTAAAATATTCATACCTTTAATTAAACACTAAAATTAATTGTTTATCCATCAATAATCACTCTATCCTAAATAATATCTTCTTCACACAGAACTCCAATATTTTGATCACACTGAGGAAATATGAAGGCATGATTCTTGAGTTCTGCTCCTTCAATTTAAATCAATCATCACTATAAAGTTTTTACAAAAAAATTATAATTCATATTTGATGGAAATGTAATGAAAAAAAACATGTCCTTATGATGCTAAAATGAGTGTTTCATTACCAACTCATTTGTATCCATTTGGCCAAATGATAAAATTTAAGAATGTAAATTGATATTTATTGACATTATTTCATAGATTATATTAACCCAATTACACTTTAATAATATGTATTTCAAACTTTAAGGGTAACAAATCAATATTTTTTTCAATTGATCTATGTAAAAACTAGAATCAACATATTTAAAACCAATGCCACTATTTTTTGTTTCTCATTCTTCATTGACATCATAAAATAGAAACTAAAAATTGTAATCATATAATTATTTGTAACGAATAGCTATTAAAGGTTTACCCTTAATAAGTTGAATTAATTATTTAGTTTTGATATGGTAACCTATATCATGTTGGTTATTCAACTATATATTTCATAGAATTCAATAATGTAACACCCCAAGCTTCCAAGGTACATTTCTCTTTGAATAATATAGTAGTGTGTGTTGTATGAAACTTCGAGTTCTAACACACACCAAAACAAATCAAACAAGCCATTATAAATAGTAATATCCACTTTTTTATATTTTATAAATTTTATCTTTCAAAATGGACTTCATTTTTGGATTTAGAATATCGAAATTAGCTTAGGGTGATTTTTTGGTATTTTTCCGAAAACATTCAAATTAACACTTCGTTATAGTTTAAAACTAAATTTTTATTTAAATAATTATTTATTTTATTGAAATTTAATTATGGTAAAAATTGATACATAATACCTATATATGTTCAATGTAATTCATTGGAGTTAGTTTAGAATAATTCTAGATATATAAAAATTTTATGGAACTTTTCACCGTCTTCCACCCACCTCCTAGGAGAATTTGGAAATTTAGATAAAACATAATTTTACAGCTTCTGTGAGTGTATTTTCCAAAACTCTGAGGGACATGGTTAATATCAAGGAGTAAAATGTGGTTCAATAAGATAAAAATAATATTTTGTGAATAGTAAATTTTTACTTTTATTTAACATGGTTAAAAGTAAATATGGTAATTAAGGGTAAAAATTATATTAATATTACCCTAACACATGTTCTAATTATATTCGACATGTGTCTCTCGACCAAAAACAACCTTAGGAATAAAATGTTATCATTTAGGTCCACATGGATTAGATTAGAACAATTATTATTATTTAATTAAAAGAAGAGTTAAAAGAGTTAAAATCAATGTTTATTAACCAAGACATTTTTAATATAGGGTTATACATAAGATAAATTAGATTATAAATATTCATTATAAATATAAAAATATTCCCTACATGATGGTATTTTATTTGTAATTTTTAGACATTATATTATTTAATTTATTTATGACTCAATGATGATGAAATAATTACCGTATTAATGAAAGATTAAGATAATTGATGTTATAAATAACCAAATAAAATTAATATGTGTCTTTTTATAAATTAAAATAATTTTCTAGGTTAATATGACATATTAGGATAGTTTATATAAATTTTTTTCGAAGTAATAATGCTGTTATGAATTTATCAAAAAAAAAATTCCCAATAGTGTCAAAATTGACATAAAAGAGTTTTTAAATAAAATAAAATGTTATTAATTTATATTCTATTCCTAGAAATATAAGGTTCTTCCAAAGGACTTATATAATGATAATTGTTTCATTAATCGACCACTTGTGGGTCTCTTGGAGGTATATAGTCTGTTTATTAACCATATAATATAAAAAAACAAAAAGACATGGTAAATGTCAAACTATTTATCTAAGAGTTAAATATAAATGATAAGGTTAGTATAGGGACCAAAACATTTCTAAAATCTATTGGTTGAAAGGATTTCAACCCATACTCACCTTAGACTTCAAATAATCTACTTTGGTTCCATTTGAAACTGAATATGAATTTATTATAAATTAATATTTCTAGATTTCCCAAAGGTGCCCATCACCCCTCTTATAAAAGGGCACTAATCCTTCTCACTAATTTACACATTCAAAGATTTTTGGCTCGGCCAAATTCTGCCCAAATATCCTATAAACTTCCCACACAATATCCTAGAGGCCTTCCTCTGGTCAGAAAGCCAACTTAATGATACCTTTTGATCAAATCAATAGGAAGAACACGAGTAAGAGGAAATGATTTCACCACCCTCTTTCAAGTTACTTTCTTCTTCCACTTCTTCTTTCTTTGTTATTTACATTTTAAAATAATAACTGCAGTATCTTCTATATACTGTGATGTTATTATTTTAAGGACACCGTTGGATCAATGAACCACTGAGGGGGGGGGGGAATCACTGGTACCCCTTTTTCTTTTTCAGTTCCCTTAATATTGAGAACAACCTTTGTATCCTGTTAAAGATATAATTCCCTACTATGAAAACAAACAAGAACAAATATAAAGGAACACATCTAAAGGAACACTTAAATTTACAAGGATCACTATTCAATTAGAATAGCTATATCCTTGGTATGGTTGGAAACAATCCAGCACAATAAAATCCACTAAGAAAACATTCCTTGGATTACAACGAGTAGGATATACCCTTACACTTGTGAAGCACTACGAAATAATGACTCCAGTGCGTGTGCACCCTCTTAGCACAACAGGGCAATGTCTCTTTTCTTGTAAAAACATATGTTACCTGCACTTCCTTTCAAATACACAAGTGTAAGCAAGTTCAACACAAATCTTTACTTCCTTACCTAGAAGAAATGAAAGGACTCCTTGGACTTGAGATAGATCAATTACAGTACGATCTTCCCATTCCGAATCTCCACACCGAATTTTCCCAATCTGATTATTCAACCTGAATCTTCCTCAGTATGAGAAACTCAATACGGTGATAGCTTGTACTGATTCCCCATTCCGAATCTCAACTCCAAATTCATCACTTTGAATTTTCTTCTTCACTCTGATTCTTCAATCCGAGTTTTCACTCTGAATCTCCACTCCGAATCTCCCCACCGAGTTCTTCACTTTCACTCCAATTCTTCATTATGAGTTTTTCTTTAATCCCAGAAACTCAATACAGTGTCAACCAGTATCAAATTCTCATTTCAATTGAAACTATAATGAAAACTCAGTCAGCCAAACACTTCTTATTCTCTCTAGATTATCAGAGCTTCTCTCTCTACTTTTTCATCACCTCACTTACTTAGCACCCTGATCTCCTTTTATTGGTGCTTCAAAGAGTTCTTAGGCATGAAACCAAAATATTTTCCCACTCACTTAAATTCACCCAAATATTAATTTCTCCTAAAATCTTGGAGTAATTAAGAAATTTTCAATGCTTCTAGAATCTTCTCGAATCTTCTTCCCCTTCGTGATTTAGAGATTTGGCCTCCTCCGGATCCGACCTTGTTACACAGGTTTCTCAGAGTCACATTCTCAGATCCACTCATCTGTATTCTCAGCATCACTTTCTCAGATCCACCATTCTTGATTCTTCTTCATGACACCATTTCAAACATCGGTATGTCTCTTCATCACTTCTCAGTATGGCTTTTCATCTCTTCCTCGGTATGACTCTGCCCTTCTAGCTACGAACTTCAGGTTTAGGAATTTGACTTTGAACTTCCTGCTATGATCTTCAGATACAAGAAGTCGACTCCAAAAATTCTAGTCAGGTAGTAGACTCCACAAATTCTATTCAATATGTAGACTCCGTAAATTTTGTTCTGGAAGTAGACTCCACAAATTCTATTCAGGAAGTAGAATCCACAAATTCTATTCAGGATGTAGACTCTGTACTTCATTTATAAGAAGTAGGCTTCCAACTTATGACTCTGGAAGTCATCTCTTCACATCTGGTTCTCGTAGAGACTTCACCGATTCATGGAACAGCTCTTCCGGATTCTCGGAATGACTTCCCATACCAACTATTGCTTGCATTGTGAGTACTTGCATATACTCGCAATTTAGAGTTACAAAACAACAACACATCGTCACAATCTAATGCTTTCACATCTCCTATCTTCCAGCTTTCAAGAATATACAATTTCCCAGTTCCGAACCTATCAATTTCTAGACTCCGAATTCCAGACTCTGAATTCTTCGAACACCAGGTTCCGAATGTTCAGTATTCTCAGTTCCGAATCATCAAACTTCCAGCTTCTGAATTCTTAGAAATTCCAGGTGTCTTTCCTTTATGAAAACTTCCTCAAGATCAAAAAAATACTATCAATGCAAACTATCTCTTTCTTAAGCTTGGTACTCACAATCTCCCCCTTTGGATTTTGTTTTCAACAAAGCTTTCATAAATCACCAAACATTGTAACCTCAAGAAATAGATTACTTATCGACAATTATAAGCCTACATGAGCTAACCCATTGTAGGAAATAAGAATCATTGACATCAAAACCATGCTGTCTATCGGTAGTGAAAATGAAATCTTCAACTTCATACTTCTACAGCTTCATACATTCTATAAACAACTTCACGTTCATTCCTACAACCACTCCAACAAAAAGCTAGAATAGTTCATATACACAAGCAGTGTTGAGTTCACAGCTTACCCACAATTCTCTCTTTAAACAATAGATTTATGATACAAACAAATTCTCCCCCTTGACAACACAATCCAAAGGTAAGAAGAGAGAGGGGACATAGCAACATACCTTATCCTTGAAGAGAAAGAGGATGGACACCCTTGCTCAACCTCAATCTTGAGAATGATTCCTTTGGAAAGGGTTTCGTGAAAATATCAGCAACTTGTTCAACAGATGAAACATATTCATGTTTCAGTTCATTCTTTTTTACATGATCTTTGATGAAATGATATTTGATGTCAATATGCTTCGATCATTAATGTTGGACTGGATTTTTGGTAAGAATAATTGTTCTTTGATTATCACAGCCCAAGAGTAAGGGCAACTTCACTTCAACTAACAAATCTCCCAACTATGTTTTCATCTAGACAAGTTGAGTAGCAGCCATGGTTTCAGCAACATATTCAGCTTCAGCTATACTGAGTGTTACATAATTATACTTCTTAGAGTTCCAGCCAACACAAATTTTTCCCATAAAGAATTCTCTACCATATGTGGATCTTCTATCATCAACATTTCTTTCCCAATCTGCATCCGAATATCCAAACAAATCAATGTTATTTGAACCACTATACTTGATTTTGAATTCTGATGTGCCTTTTTTTTTCTGAGAATTATTTTTCCAAAAATGAGATGTGATTCTTTAGGAGCACTCCGGAATCTTGCACATAAGCTAACAGAAAAAACAATATCTGGCTTTGATGCAATCAGGTATAATAAACATCCAATCAGCTTTTGATAATCTTTCTGATCAACTTATTTTTCTTCATCGTCTTTGTTTAGCTTTGTTCCCACTGAGATAGGAGTTGATATAGGATTTGAGTTTTCCATCACAAACTTCTTAAGAAGTTTCTTAGCATACTTTTCATGAGAGAGAAAAATGAATTCTTTTTTTTGTAAAATTTGTAACCCAAGAAAGTATCTCATTTCATCCAACATGGACATCTCAAAGACATTCTTCATTTCCTCAGCAAACCGTTCACAGCTTCTTTCATCATTTCCAGCAATAATAATGTCGTCAACATAGACAATCACAATGAGAGAAAGATAATGGCATTCCTTGATGTATATATTTCTATAAACTCTACCTTTCTTGAAGTTCATCTCTTTTACGGAAGTATCCTGTTTTGCGTACCATGCTCTTAGAGCTTGCTTTAGCCCATAAAAGGCTTTCTTCAACCTACACACATAACTTTAATTCTTCCAAACAAAAAAGACACATGTTTGCTCAATATAAAATTCTTCTTTTAGATCACCTTTAAGAAATGAGGATTTGACATCCATTTTAAAGATTTTGTAGCCTTGTTGTGCAGCAATATCAAGAAAGATTGAGATAGTTTCTAATCTGGACACCGGAGAAAAAGTTTCTTCAAATTCAATTCCTTCAATCTGAGAGTTTCCTTTGCAAACCAATCTCGCTTTATTTCTGATAAATTCACCTTCTTCATTTAACTTGTTCCGGAAGACCCATTTGGTTCCAATGATGTTCTTATTTTCAAGATTGGGTACAAGTTCCCATGTGTTATTCTTTTCAATCTGATCTAATTCTTTATTCATGGAATGAACCCATTCCAGATACTCAAAGGCTTCTTTAACATCATTTGGTTCCACTTTGTAATACAAGTAAGTATGTTATATAGGATTACTTGTTCTTCTTGTTTGAACCATGTGACGATGATCACTAATAATATTATGAACTTGAACTTGTTTAATAAACCATGGATAAGTTTTTTGTGTGCCTTCCACATCAGTTGATAAGGCTGAATCTGATTCTTCATCTTGATTAGGATTACAATTCATTGCATCCTTATTAGAATCGTTAACTTCATATTCCTCATCTTCCTTCTCTGTCGGGACATGCTTATGTTTCCCTAGATTTTCAAGGACTTTTAGATCAATTACATCCACCATTCTTCATGTTTCTTTGTTAAATCATCTTTAACCTCTTCCTTCTGGAGAATAACCAATAAAAATTCTGTCTTATCCTTCTTGTTCGAATTTTCCACAACTTCCACCTTTCTTCTTTATGATGCATGGTCTCTCAAAAACATTAGCACGATTCATACTTGGAGTAATGCCATAGAAGAGTTCATATGGAGTCTTTTTTGATTGGGGCCTGTAGAAACATCGATTTTGAATATAAACAGTTGTACATGTAGCTTGCCTCCAAATGTAATGAGTAAGGCCATTGTCAAGTAACATGGTTCCTCCCATTACCACCAAGATTCTTTTCTTTCATTCATCAACCCCATTTTTTTGAGCTTTATATGGAGCACTGTTTTCATGCTGAATCCCATTCTTATCAATATAGTATTCAAATTCTTCACTTCAATACTCACCACCATTATCTGTTATCAATTTCTTTACATGGTACTCAAATTCTTTCTCATCTTTCCTTCTGAAGCTTTTAATCATTTTTAGGGCATCTTACTTGTGCTTCATAAACATAACACATTTAATGCGAGTAAAATCATCAATGAAGTTGATGATGTACTTTTCTCCATTTTTTATTATTTTATCATCAGACAACATATATCAGAATGTATTAGCTTGAGGGGTTGTTTTGAAA
The DNA here is from genome assembly GCA_963277665.1 of Viscum album. Classification (NCBI taxonomy): domain Eukaryota; kingdom Viridiplantae; phylum Streptophyta; class Magnoliopsida; order Santalales; family Viscaceae; genus Viscum; species Viscum album. The sequence goes on along the minus strand of OY728138.1, from coordinate 628,352,994 downwards.
AAATGTCAACCTTCTTATGCACAATAATTGTAATCTTTCCTTTCTTGCAGGTAGTGCAACACCAATCTCTTCTTCTTTGAAAATCTAGAATATCTTGAACACTGTGCCTTTTATATAACATGGTAATATTTCTCTGACACATGTTTCCATGTATTCTGTGCCACAATTGATTTTCCTCCACTAAGCTGATGTAACAAGAGTTTTTGTGAATTTCCAACCTGAAACAGATTTCTTTAGTTCTTTGTCCTCTTGTAACAATCTCCCCATATTCTTCACTTTGCACAATAAATCAATATTTCATGAAATAACTTTTTTACCCTCATTACAAAATTGTGATACACTCAGCAAGTTGTGCTTCAGCCCATAAACATACAGAGTTTTCATGGACTTCAGTTTTTCCTTCCCAATAATGGCTGATCCAACACCTTTGATTTTTAAAGAGTCATCATTTCCAAATGTCACAGTGCCTCCTTTAAACATTTTCAAATTATTTAGAAACTTCATGTCTCCTATCATATGTGAAGAACACCCACTATCAAGTATCCAAGGTCATTATTAATTTGTAACTGTTAGAGAAGTTTCAACAAAAAGAGAATTTTTCTTCTTTCACTTCATTCTTCTCCTTCAGCTTCTGAGAATTAAGAACTTTTTTTGAGCTGGTAACAGCACAAACATCATTTTTCAAGGTGTCCATGTTGTTCACACCTTTCACAAATGGTCTCCAAAAGCTGGAAGCTATTTTCTGTCTTGACTTCATTCTTCTCAACTTTATTCAAGAAAACCTTCTCACCCTTCTTCCATTGAAGAGATTGACTCACCCTCAATATCTTCCTTTCATAACTTTTGGGGTGGTGGTAATAATTTTGATTGAACCAACACATATTCACTGTATTCCTGAATCCACCACAATACCAATAGTACCCATAGATGGAGTACCTTGCTCTAAAGATTTTGTTCTGATACTTATTTTTTTCTCTTTCTTCAACCCCACCAACAATTAATTTTTTAGCAAGATTGTTCTGCTGGAATTCTGACTTCTCTGATTTCATTGTTTATCACCAGTGTTAGACTTATGTGTCCTTGAAACTTCAGAGTTCCCATTAATGCTTGTCTTAACCACATAAGCAACTTTCCCATATTTATTCTTTATAGAAACCACTTAATTCTTCTGTTAAATTTTCTTAGAATGTGCCTATTGAGAGCCTTCACCAATATCCGTAGTTGAGTTTTGAAAACAAATGTTTTTTTGATTCAACTTCCGAGAGCTTCTTTTGAATGAGTTCGAATTCTTCCTCTTTTTCCTTTAGCATAACTCTTATGTGCTCATTTTGATTTTTCTCATCTTCAAGAGATTTCATCAAATATTCATGTTCTTTTTTATCGTTTTCTTGATTGGATGATGAGAAAAGTTCGTCTTCCAAATTTTTGATAAGCTTATCCAGCCTTCTGATCTTCCATAAACATTCCTTCAATTCTTCTTTTAGATGCATCTCAAGCTGAGTTTCTTCTTCATCCGAGCTGCTGGTTCCAAAATCTTCATCATTCACTATTGCAGTGAATGTATTTTCCACATCATGCTCAGCTGTTTTTTCAGATTCAGCATCACTCTCTTCATATTCTTCAATTATGGATAGAAAACCTTTTCTCTTGGAATTGAAGAACTTCTTTTCTTTCCCTGACTTTCTTTTACCACCCTTTTTCTTCCATAACTTTCTTGAAATTATTTCTTCTTCATCACTATCTTCTTCATTCTCTCTTCTAGGTTAGTTATCCACAAAGTGTCCAATGCCTCAACATTCAAAAAACATCAAGGGATGTTTTCCATTGTATTTACCTATTCCTATTTTAACATTTTTTTAAAACAACGATAAAATATCGTTATGATTTTTACATACCTCGCTTTCAGAGTCAGAGTCACCACCATCTTCTTCAATCAAGATATTCTTAGACTTTTCCTTCTTAATAGATTTGAAAGATAATTCTCTGTCAGCCTTTGTATTGGTCTTCATAGCCTTCTCCCTTCTCATATCATAAGTAATGAGAGTGTTATGCAAATAATCAAGAGATATAGTCTCTGAATCATTGTCTTCTAATGAAGATACCTTCGCCTCATATTTATCAGGAAGAATAATCAAGATCTTATCCACCACAGTAGAGTCTTTCATCTCTTCACCAAGACATCTGATGGTACTAACAATATCATTTACCCTGGTGAAGAAATCCCCAACAGATTCATGCTCTCCCATATTCAAGTCTTCATACTTAAATCTCCAGATTTGAAGTTTTGCCTTCTTGACTTTTTTACTAACTTTTGTATATGTTTTTCAGTTTATCCCATATACCTTTGGCTATGGAAACTCCTTTTACTCTCAAGAATTCACTATCTGAAAGTGAAGACAATATAGCATTCTTGGCTCTTCCATCATTCTCAAGAAACTTCTTGTCAGCAGGTGTAACTGGAACATTGCCATTAATGGGGGGAAACCCAACTATTGTATCTTCAAGAACATCATAACTAATATACATGATATATGACAAAATTATATCCTTACAGATGTGATATTTCTTCCCATCAAATACTGGAATTCCTTTACTGTTCACACAATTCAGATTATCCATCAGCATGGAAAACAAATGCAACCTCCCTCTGATACCACTTTTAAGGACCCAATTGGAGCAATGAACCACTAAGAGGGGGGGGGGGGGTGAATCAGTGGTACCACCTTTTCATTTTCAGTTACCTTAATATTGAGAACAACCTTTGTCTCCTGTTAATGATATAATTCCCTGCTGAGGAAACAAACAAGCACACATCCAACGAAACACAAAAATTTACAAGGTTCACTATTCAATAAGAATAGCTACATCCATGGTATGGTTGGAAACAATCCAGCACCATAAAATCCACTATGAAAACAATCCTGGGATTACAACGAGTAGGATATACCCTTATACTCGTGAAGCACTGTGAAACTATCACTCCAGTGCGTGTGCACCCTCTTAGAACAATAGGGCAATGTCTCTTTTCTTGTAACAACTTATGTTAACTATACTCCCTTTCAAATACACATGTGTAAGCAAGTTCAGAAAAAATACTCACTTCCTTACCCAGAAGAATCGAAAGGACTCCTTGGACTTGAGATAGATCAATTACCATCTGGACGTCCCATTCCGAATCTCCACTCAGAATTTTCCCAATCCGATTCTTCAATCTGAATCTTCCTCAGTCTGAGAAACTCAATACGGTGACAACCAGTACTGATTCGGCATTCCGAATCTCCACTTCGAATTCTTCACTCTAAATTTTATTCTTCACTTTTATTCATAAATTCGATTTTTCAATCCATATATACACTCCAAATCTCCACTCCGAATTCATCAGTTTCACTCAGATTCATCAATCTGAGTTTTTATTTAATATGAGAAACTCAATACTGTGTCAACTAGTATCAAATTCTCATTTCAAATTAAACTACAATGATAAAATCAATCGGCCAAACACTTCTTCTTCTCTCTAGATTATCAGAGCTTCTATATCTACTTTTTCATCACCTCAGTTACTTAGCACCCTGATCTCCTTTTATAGGTTCTCCAAAGAGTGCTTAGGCGAGAAAACAAAATATTGTCCCACTCACTTAAATTCACCCAAATATTAATTTCTCTTAAAGTATTGGAGTAATTTAGACATTGTAAACGCTTCTAGAATCTTATCAAATATTCTTCCCCTTCTTAATTTAGAGATTTGGCCTTTTCCGGATCCAACCTTGTTACGAAGGATTCTCAAAGTAACATTCTCAGACCCACACATTTATCTTCTCAACATCACATTCTCAGTTCCACCCTTCTTGATTTTTTGGTATGACACCATTTCAAATCTCGGTATGTCTCTTCATCACTTATCGGTATGGATTTTCATTGCTTCCTTGGTATGACTTCGCACTTCTAGCTATGAACATCAGGTTCAGGAAGTCAACTCCAAACTTCCCACTACAAACTTCTGATACAGGAAGTTGAATCCACAAATTCTATTCAAGAAGTAGACTCCGCATATTCTGTTCAAGAAGTAGACTCCGCAAATTCTATTCAGGAAGTAGACTCCACAAATTCTGTTCAGGAAGTAGAATTCACAAATTCTGTCCAAGAAGTAGACTCCATACTTTTGTTCAAGAAGTAGACTCCGAACTTCTAACTCTGGAAGTCGAATCCACACTTCTGGTTCTCATTGGGACCTCACCGATTCTCAGAACAACTCATCCATATTCTCGGAATGACTTATCATACCAACTTTCTTGTATCGTGAGTACTTCCATATACTCACAATTTAGAGTTACAAAACAACAAAGAAACATCACAAATTAATGCCTTCACATCTCCTATCAGCCAGCTTTCAAGAATGTGAAAATTCCCGGTTCCGAACTTCTCAATTTCCAGACTCTGAATTCTTCGAACACCAGGTTCTGAATGTTCAATATTCTCGGTTTTGAATCCTCAAACTTCCAGCTTCCTAATTATTATAAATTCAATGTGACTTTCCTTTATGAAAACTTCCTCAAGATCAACAAAAGACAATCCATGAAAACCATCTCTTCCATCATCTTGGTTCTAAAAATTATAAATATGGTACAACCATATTCAATATTCTATCCATCCTTTTAATTACATGTCACCATACGTGCGTATGTACGGCCTACCATCTCTATGTCATGGTGTAATTGTTATTAAATAAATTATTATTTGGATGGGTATAATAATGATGTTTAATTCATGTAAATAATAAATATAACATGATAATTATTCGTTATATATGATATACTATCCAATTATATATTATTTTAATATCAAAAGAGTGATATTGTCGCTCGTGTGTACGTACGGACAACCGTCTCCACGAACGAGTTGAGATTCATTCTCCATCGCATCCATTCAAGTCAAATTCTCATTTGATGATTAAAAATAATGTTTAAGGACTTGATATAATTCAGGATATGAATATGATACAACCTAACCATAACAAACACGTCTTTTGTAACAATACATATAAAAGAAAATGAGTATGTTAACACCCGAAATAACGATAATACTAAAATATAATTACAAATAATTATTAGAATATCATATATGATATCATAATTATGTATATGGTTCGTGTATAATTTAATAACAATTTTTTAACTATTATATAATAGGTTAACATACCATCGACTATGAAAAAATACAAGGTAAGGGTTTATTTTCCAATCTCATCATTATCCGAGGTTATTTATACGTAATTATCTACTGGGACATCTTTATCATCCACATCCATGATTCATTAAAATGTATTTCAAAACATTCTTACTATTTTACAGAATATGTGTTAATGTCATTTATACCCTTTTTTGACAATTTATTAGAAGTTTATAAATGAATCTTTCCGTTGTTTTCAAAACAAGGTCCTTTTTAACCTTTTCGACATAATTAAGGTAATAATGTATTTTTTAACTTATACTGCGAGTACAACTATTTTCTGCCATTATAAAGTCACCAAATCATCCCTTACAAGCTTTTAAGATTATTTTCAAAGGAAATGATTTCTTTTATAATTATGCAACTTTTAAATGATTTCAAAAAAGAAATATTTATCTCCAATAAGTTTGGATTTCATCTATGTCAACATCCTTTGATGGATTTTAAGCTTATTTGAATTTTATTTATTATGATACAAAAATTCATTTTGTATTGAAGGTTTTGTGATATTTTTTACTGTGGATGAGTTATTTTTATACCATTCATGGTTTATGGAGAAAGTATTGGCATTTTGTATTCTAGTTTTAATACGAATGCTTATGTTATGTTTAAACTTGTTCAGATGAGGAATGCATTGGACTTAATATGTGACGGGTGAAGCCCGCTATTCTCCTAGATGAATCGGTATGTATCATGAGACAAACTAGTTTCTTGGCACAAGGCCTTGACAAAATCTTATTTGTAGTCTTGGCACAAGGCCTTGACTATGTGGTTATGATAGACTAACAATATGCATTCTGTCATTATGAAATTTGTTATTGATATTTCATATGATTATTCGACTAGTATAATATCCATGTGAATAATTAAATGGAATTATTTCATTTTATATTTTCCATATTATGGTGAATTTCAAGTTTAAAACGCATTTTTTTAGTTATACGTTACCTTAAATACTTGTGCTTATTTATGAAAGTTTCCGCTATATTGTTATCCTTACTGAGCATATGAGCTCACCCATTTTATTGTTTTAGTTTTTCCAGGATGTGAAGATGTATTTTATGAATGACCTACAGGGATAGTATAAGGGTATATGACAGTGGAGACAAGTTGTTGTTGTAGTTTTTACTTTATGATGTAATGTAACCTTTATGAATGTATTTAGTGATTCCAAGGCTACTAAACTAATCGGTCATTCGAGACATGATCTTTTGTGATCATGACAATGTTATGTAATAATGCACCGACTATGGGTTACTGGTGTCTGGGTATTACAATTGGTATCAAAGGAAGTTAAGTACAAACCTTGGAAGCTAGATTGAGATAAAATCTGATTAGAGAACATAGCCCTAAGATAAACTTTGGGGATTAGTATAGAAGAACTTCCTAATTTTTGGTATTGTTGAAATTTTGTGAGTTTTCTGAGAAATAAATCCATGTCTGGATACGAGAAGGTAGAGGCATCTCTGGCACAGATGTACCTAAGGGAAAAACCTGAAAACACTGCTTTGAGCTAGACTCAAACGAGAATTGGTGCACGACAACAGACCTTGCTGCACTCTTGGTTACGACACTCCCAGGGGATATGTTTAGGATAATTCTCATTTTCTTTACAAACCATTATGAAGGGTTTATGAGTATATACTTCCTCAAAGAATTTTTTTTTATGATTATGGATTATATCTATAAATAGTTCAATTTATGTTTAGTGTTTTACAAGTATAGAATTTTGTATTTAGATTAATAAATTGATCTAGTTTATGCCATTTTTTATAAATGGTGCCTAGTGGAAGAAATGGAAACTATATCAATGCAGAAACTATATCAATGCAGAAACTCTATGTAGGGATTTCCCTCCAACTCAAGATAATTATAGTGGAGCTGGTGATGCAACTGGTGTGGATCAGCTAATCACCATACTGGGTCAACTCACTCTGGTTATGAATAATAACTTTACCCGTATAGAGCACACTGATCCGCAACGTGGAGGATCATTGTTAGATCGCTTCATGAGGAAACAAACACCAGCATTCATCAGAGTACAAATCCATTGGTAGCTGAGAAATGGATAAGTTCCCTAGAGAAAATATTTCGGGCTTTGGGGAGTAGTGAATGGTAAAAGGTTATCATGACAGTTTACCGCCTCACTAGAGATGCTTATCAACAGTGGTAATTGATTCAAAACACAAAGTAAGATGATGAAGTATCAAATTTGGAATTGAGGTAGTTCAAAGAGATTTTCATAGGAAAATACTTTACTCATGACCATCGATTAGATAGGGAAAGGGAATTTCTGAGTCTGAGACAAAAGGAGGATGAGAATATACCAAAGTATGAAGCTAACATTACAAGGCTAGCGAGGCATGAAACAGATTATATACATATCCCAATGAGTAGGATTGATCATTTATTTGATGGGTTAAAACCATTTCTTCATCGAGTAATACTGTCAAAATCCTTCTCATCATATGAAGATATTGTCTCATGTGCTATCATGATAGAAAAAGAATTCTCTATGTCTAATGACAGTAATGAAAATAAAGAGAATAAGAGATCAGCTGATCACTCTAGAAATGGAAATAAAGGGAAGAAGTTAAAAGTTGAATATCCATCTTGTAGTAAATGTGGGAAGAAACACCCTGGTACATGCTTGAATGGAATTAGAAGCTGTTGCAAGTGTGGTGAAAAAGGACACCAAACTCATGATTGCAAGGGAAGAAAGTAGCTACCGATGTTCAATGCTACAACTGCAGGGAGATAGGACATTATGAAAATGAATTTCCTAAGCGTCAGGGGAACTAACCTCAGAAAAGTCCAAGGGATAAAGGCCATGATTATTCTATAACTACATCTGAGGTAGAATCTCCGAAAGAAGTGGTGGCTGGTAATTTAATGGTTTTTTCAAGTTTAGAAAATTCATTTTTTGATTCTGGATCATCGGGTTGTTTCATTTCATCCCAGTTTTCTATGAAAATTAGATATTTCCAATTTGATTTAACAAGAGAGTTGTCAATCAAAACTCTTAAGGGAAGTATCATTGCAACAATGTTTTGTGAATCAGTACCCATTAGAGCACAAAAATGTTCTTTATATGTGGATCTCATCGTCATACCTATGATTCAATTTGATATAGTCCTTGTTATGGATTAGCTTTCAGACTATTATGCAAAAATTTATTGTAATAAGAATGAGGTTACTATTTTTGATGATGATGATAAAGAACACCTTATCTTTAGAGCAAAATCATCACCACCTAATTCTTACATAGATCCACCCCCAATAGATCAACTAAATTCAATTATTGGGGATGAAGAGAATGAAATAACTGTGGGTAAGGAAAAGAATGTTCAAATTGAGGATGTGCCTATTGTGAAAGAATATGTAGATGTGTTTCTGGAAGATTTACCTAGACATCCTCAAGAATGAGAAATTGATTTTTCCCTTGATTTAATTCCTGGTTCAAGGCCTATATCGAAGACCTCTTATAGAATGGCCACTGTGGAATTATATAAACTAATCAAACAACTAAAGGAATTGAGTAACAAGGTATTTATTCGCCCTAGTTTTTCTCCATGGAGATCCCATGTCCTTTTTGTTAAGAAGAAAGATAGATCTATGAGGTTATGTATCGACTACAGGGAAATCAATTCTATAACAATAAAGAAAAAGTATCCCCTACCGCACATTGATGATTTATTTGACCAACATCATGGATCTCAATAGTTTTCAAAGATTGACCTTCGATATTGATACCATCAGTTGTGTGTGAAGATGGAAGACATTCCATAGACAACATTTTAACCCTGGTACGAGCATTACAAGTTTACAGTAATTCCTTTTGGGCTGACTAATGCAACCTCTGTATTCATGGATGTAATGAATAGATTTTTTAGTGAATATCACGATGATTTTGTGGTGGTATTTATTTATGATATCTTGGTATACTCTAAAAGCTATGAATATCATGGAAATCACTTTCACATTATCCTTAAGACTTTGAGAAGAAATGAATTATATTGGTAGTTCAGCAAGTGTGAATTATGGCTTAATGATATTTCTTTTCTTGGCCATATTTTCTCTAAATATGGAATCCCTATTGATCCTTCTTAAACCAAGGCAATCCAAGAATGGCCTGCACCGATGAGTATAACTGAGGTACACAGTTTTATTGGTGTAGTAGGTTATTATCGTCGTTTCATCCAGAACATTTCTCGATTGGAGAACCCATTAAAAAATCTCACATGTAAAGCGGTTAAATTTGACTGGACAAAAGAGTGTGAAGAATGTTTTTATGAACATAAGAGAAGATTATTTAATGCTCCTATATTGAATCTACCATCAGGTAATGATGGGTTTGTTATTTATTGTGATTCTTCAAAGAATGGACTTTGTTGTGTCCTTTTACAGAATGATAGGGTTATTGCCTATGCATCACAACAACTGAAAATTCATGAGAAAAACTATCCTACTCATGATCTTGAGTTAGTTGGTGTAATTTTTTATATGAAGATATAGAGACATTATCTCAATGGGTAAAAATGTGAGAGTTATACTGATCACAAGATTTTGAAGTACATTTTCTCACAGAAAGAACTCAACATGAGGCAAAGGCGATGGCTTGAACTAATCAAGGATTATGATTTCACGATACACTACCACCTAGGGAAGGAAAATAAGGTGGAAGATTCTTTGAGCAGAAATGATCATGGAGATTTGAACATGATTAAAGTTGAAAGGGTTCCAATTTTCATGGATCTGGTAAAGTTGGATATGGGAATCACCATGGAAGGTGAAACATCAATTATTTTTCAAATGGTTGTCAAAACATCTTTAATAGAAAGGATTAAGAGTTCTCAGACTGATGATTAATAATTTCAAAAGAATATTAAAACATGTGAATGATGGAAGATTGAGAGACTTTGTGTATTAAGAAGGAATTTTGAAATTTGGGCGGAGACTTTGTGTTCCAGATATACATGATCTGAAAAGGGAATTGTTAGATGATGCTCATAGCTTCAATTTCCCTATACACCATGGGAGCACCAAAATGTATAGAGATTTGATGAAACATTTTGGGTGGGACAACATGAAGAGGGAGATTACTGATTTTGTGTCATGATGTATGGTTTTTGAACAAGTGAAAGCTTCAATGTAATAGCCTAGAAGAGTCATGCAACCTCTTCCCATACTGGAGTTGAAATGGGACAATATTATGATGGACTTTGTCATGGGGCTACCAAAAACGCTTATAAGGAATGATGCAATATGGGTTATTATTGATCGTCTTACAAAGTCATCACATTTTCTTTCTATAAGAGAAGATCTACCACTGGAACGTCTAGAAAGACTATATATTAATGAATTTGTGAGACTTCATGGAGTACCCATATCGATTGTTTCTGATCATGATCCCTATTTTACTTCAAGATTCTGGATGTTTCTTCAGAAGGGCTTGGATACTGAACTTCATTTGAGAACTTCCTATCACCCTCAAACATATGGACAATCAGAACGGAATTTTCAAACCATAGTAGACATGTTGAGATCATGCTCACATGACATTTAGGGTATGTGGGATCAATATTTACCTCTGGTGAAATTTTCATATAACAATAGCTTCCAATCATGTATTCGGATGGCACCATATGAAGAGTTATACGGAAAGAGATGTCGCACACCAACATGTTGGGATGACGTTGGTGAAGAAAACTTTTAGTCCTAGAACTAGGGGAGCAAATGATGGAAAAGCTGAAGTTAATCCAAAACCACATCAAAGAAGTTCAATGTAGGTAGAAGAGCTATGCCGACAAGCGAATGAAAAAATTGGAATTTTAGGTAGGAGATCATGTTTTATTAAATGTATCTCCATGGAAGGGAGTTATACCTTTCGGTAAGAAATTTTAATTGGGTCCTAGGTACATAGGACCTTTAAAAATTCGAGAAAGAATTGGGGTTGTATCTTACCATTTAGCAATGCCTCCAAATCACTTCAAAGTTCACGATGTGTTCCACGTATCACTGTCGAGAAAATACATACCTGGCCCAACGCATGTACTCACATATGAAGAATTAGAACTGGAACCCAATCTATCTTATTGTGAAGAGCCTGTCAGGATTCTTGATACAAGAGAACCAGTGCTGAGAAACCGGACGACCCATCTGGTAAAAATTCTATGGAGAAACCATAAGATGGAACATGCAACATGGGATCTCAAGGAACATATGATGAAGAGTATCCCGAGTCTTTTCATGCTGTATTATTCTAGAAATTTCGAGGATAAAATTATTTGAAGGTGGGGAGAATGTAACACCCCAAGCTTCCACGGTAAGCTTCTCTTTGAATAATACAGTAGTGTGTGTTGTATGAAACTTCGAGTTCTAGCACACACCACAACCAATCAAACTAGCTGTTATGAATAGTAATACCCACATTTGGAAATTTTTTAAATTTTATCTTTCAAACTAGACTTCATTTTTGGATTCGAAATATCGAAATTAGCTTTGGGTTAATTCTTGGTATTTTTCTGAAAACGTTCAATTTTTTATGAATAGTAAAAAAACATTAAGTTATAGTTTAAAACTGAATTTTAATTTGAATAATTATATATTTTATTTAAATTTAATTAAGGACAAAATTTTTTACATAATACATATATAAGAGTAAGTTTAGAATAATTTTAGATATATAAAAATTTTATTGAACTTTTCACCGTCTTTTACCCACCTCCAAAGAGAATTTGGAAATTCCAATAAAACATAATTATACCGCTTCTGTAAGTGGAATTTAGAAAATCCAAGTTACATTGTTAATATCAAGGAATAAAATGTGGTTCAATAAGAGAAAAATAATTTTTGGTGAATAGTAACTTTTTACTTTTATTTCCCATGGTTGAAATTAAATAGAGTAATTAAGGGTAAAAATGATATTAATATTACCCTAACAAATGTCCTAATTCTATTGGACAAGTTTATATCGGCCAAAAACAACCTTAAGAATGAAATATTATCATTTAGGTCCACTTTGATAAGATTAAGTCATTTATTAGTATTTAATTCAATGAAGAGTTAAAAGAGTTAAAATCAATGTTTGATAACAAAAATTTTTTTAATATTGGGTGATACATAAGATAATTTAGATTATAAATATTCATTAGAAAGATAAGAATATTATCTACATGATGGTATTTTAATTATAATTTTTAGATATTAAATAATTTAATTTACTTATGACACAATGATGATCCATAAATTATGGAATTAATAAAATATTAAGACAATTGATATTATAAATACCCAAATAAATGTAATTTGAGACTTTTTATAAATTACATTAATTTTTAATGTTAATTTTACATATTAGGATTGTTTTTATATATATTTATTTCGATTTAATAATGCTGTTATAAATTTATCAAAAACAAAATACCCAATAGTTTCAAAATTGACATAAAAAAGTTTTTTTAAAAAATATTATATTATTAATTGATATTCTATTTCTAAAAATATAAGGTTCGGACAAAGGAATTATATAATTATAGGTGTATCATTAATTGAAAACTTGGGTGTCTCTTGGAGGTATATAGTATGTTTATTAACTATATAATATAAAAATAAAAAGAGACATGGTAAATGTCAAACTATTTAACTAAGAGTTAAATCTAAATGGTAAGGTTAATATAGTGACCCAAACCTATCTAAAATCTATTGGTTGAAATATTTAGACCCATCCCCACCATAAAAATTAAATAATACACTTTGGAGCCATCGAAACCAAATATGAATTTATTATAAAATAATATTTCTAGATTTTCTAAAGGTTCCCCTCACCCCTTTTATAAAAAGGAACTCCACCTTCTCTCTAATTTACACCTTCAAAGCTTATTGGATTAGCCATCCTCTGCCAAAATATCCTGTAAACTTTCCCCACTTTATCCTAGAGGCCTTCCTTTGGTCATGAATCCAACTTACGTATCCATTTTGATCAAATAAAAAGGAAGAACCCAAAAAAGAGGTAATCATTTCACCACCCTCTTTCAAGTTCCTTTCTTCTTCCACTTCTTTATTTTTTATTACATTATAAAATAATAACTCCAATATATTTTATAAAATTTTATTTCATTAGAAATATGGTACATCCGTATTCATTATTCTATCCATCTTTTGAATGACATGTCACCATACGTGCGTACGTACGGCCTACCGTCTCCACGTCATGGTGTAAATTTATTCAATATATTATTATTTGGATGGGTTTAATAATGATGTTTAATTAATGAAAATAATAAATATAACATGATAATTATTCTTTATATATTATATACTATCCATTTATATATTATTTTAATATCAAAAGAGTGATATTGTCGCTCGTGCGTACGTACGGACTACCGTCTCCACGAACGCGATGAGATTCATTCCCCATCGTATCCATTCAAGTCTAATTATAATTTGATGATTAACAATAATTTTTATGGACTTTATATCATTCTGGATACGAATAATATACAATATATCCAAGAAAAACTTCTCTTATGTAAATAACATATAAAAAACTAGTAGGTTAACACTGGAAATGACGATAATACTAAAATATTATTAACAAAGCATTATTAGAATATCATATATGACATCATAATTATGGATATGGTTCTTTTATAATTTCATAACAATGTTTTCTCTATTATACAGGAGGTTAACATACCATCTAATAAGGAAAAGTAAAAGGTAATGGATTATTTCACAATCTCTTCATTATCTGTGGTTGTTTATATGAAATTATCTACTAGGACCTCTTTATCATCCACATCAATGTTTCTTAAATATGTATTTAAAAACATTCTTACTATTTTACAGAATATGGGTTAAAGTCATTTATACCCTTTTTTGACTTTTTATAAGAATTTTATAATGTAATATTTCCATCATTTCCTAACAAGGTCCTTTTTAACCTTTTTGACAGAATTAAGGTAAGAATGTCATTTTCAACTTATACGGTAGGAGCGGTTATTTCCGCCTTCATAATGTCGTTAAAGCTTCCCTTACAAGTTTTTAAGAATATTTTCAAAGAAATTTTTTCTTTTATAATTACGTGACTTTTAAATGATTTTAAAAAAAAGAGATATTTCTCTCAAATAATTTTTGATTTCATCTATGTCAACATATTTTGATGGATTTTAAGTTTATTTGAAGTTTATTTATTATGATAAAAAACATCGATATTGTATTGATAGTTTTGTGACATGTTTGACTGTGGATGTGTTATTTTCATACCATTCATGGTTTGTGGAAAAAAATTATTGACATTTCGCATGCTAGTTTTAATACGAATGTTTCTGTTATGTTTAAACCGGTTCATATGAGGAATGCATTCACCATAATATGTGACGGGTAGAGCCTGCTATAGCTCCTAGATGCATAGGTAGGTCTCATGAGACAAACTAGTGTCTTGGCACAAGGCCTTGACAAAGTCTTATTTGTATTCTTTGGAAAGACCATGACTAATTGGTTTTTATAGTCTGGAATTATGCATTCCATCATTATGAATGTTCTTATTGATATTGCGTGTGATTATTCGACTAGTTGAATATCCATGTGAATAATTAAATGGAATTATTTCATTTTATCTTTTCCATATTATGCTGAAGTTCATGTTTAAAAGGATTTTGTTTTAGTTATACACTGCCTTAAATGTTTATGCTTATTTGTGAATGTTTCTAGTATATTGTTATCCTTACTCAGCATCTGAGCTCACCCCTTTCAATGTTTTATTTTTCCCAGGATGTGAAAAAGTATTTTATGATTGACCTGCGGTGATAGTATAAGGGGATGTGACTATGGAGACAAGATGTTGTTGTAGTTTTCACTTTATGATGTAATGTAAACTTTATGAATATATCTAGTGATTCCAAGGATACTAAACTAATCGGTCTTTCAATACATGATCTTTTGTGATCAAGCCAATGTTATATAATAATGTAACGACTCCGGGTAAATGGGGTCGAGGTGTTACAAATAAAATGTTATGACAAACAAAATTTGTACTCATCTTTAATCATAATTAAAATCCATTTATACATTCAAAATCATTGAACAAATTATGAAATTATGCATAATTGGACTTTTTCATTTGGTAATCACTTGAATGAGACATTTCTTCTTTGAGATAATTAATGTATTTATTGATAATGATAATACCATGTATAAATAATCTATTTTATATATGAAATAATAAAATGAAAAAGTTAAATAACAAAACATATAAGAAACTTTTTCTATCAATGAGGAAATTGATGGAGTATGGCTCAAAATATATCAATGAGATTTCATCCACTCGGTGTTTTCCATATTAAATATTGTTCCTTCTACAACTGGGTTATCAAGTATCTAAGAGGTCTTATCTCGTTTTTTTCAGTATCCATAAGATATTATTCCAAAAATGTATTACACCCATTCATCTTATAACCATTATCTATTGAATCCTATGAACTATCTTCTCTATGTACAAATAATTTAAAAGTATTATAATACCACTCAATATGATATATCTACCCGAATTTCAATAGACTAGTAGTCATTGATTCATTAGTTAGGTGAATATTCATGTTTTACCCTAACAAAATGGCTGAGGAAATAATTGTTCCACGTGAAAAATCATATTTAAAATTCCATCAACATTTACTGTTAAATAAATCATTCATTCATTTATTAATAAAATCCGCCTAAAAATATTACATATCTCATTGAACATTAAAAAAATTGGTTGATGAAAAATAATATCTTGAAATTGGAATCAACAACAGAAGAAATTTATTACTTTCATGACTTTTTAACCATTGAAATTTCATGCTCATCACATTCACAAACATTGAAATATTAGAAGATTAACCATCAAGAACCTTTAGTATCTTAAAAATGGGGAAGAATGTCTATTTCTAACTTTTATTCAATTTATACTCTGTTGTATGATTTCATTATTAATTTCCATCACCCTATTGTAAATGAAATTTTTTCCTCAAACCCAATTCTTTTAAATCAAATCATTAATATACATGATACATTCTTTTCCATAGAAAGATAAAATGGGCCAAAATAAATTATCATAAACATTTTTATCAATATGTATGACATCCTGATTATGACCTACCATGTATGTTTACTAGGAAAAGATATTTAAACTTTACTTTTCTTCTACTTATTGTGATTTCACTGTCTACCAGGAGCAAAAATATTGGTTAATGGATGATCTATCAACATGAAAATGATATATAATTGTATGTTTTTTCCTCAAGCTATGATAATATTTCTACTCATTTTATGGCCATTGGGGTGGGATTATTTTTATAGAACCATCAAATTAAACTCTGTTCTTTCTGAACCTATATTGATGGGGAATAAAATTTCAACGACCCATGTATGTCCACTTTTTATAAATCGTAATCCATGTTAATTATTTTACTTATATTTCAGAAAGGGAATAAAAATTCCCCTTTCATACTAAAACCTCATTATTTTTCATAATATGGGATGTCGTTGACTGTCCACAATGAAGAATCATATAGTTTGAACATTTCGTTTGTTTCGTAGTCAATTTTAACCACACTATGACCCCCTAAATTCATTCATCACATCAAATAGTGGTTGAAGATAAACATAAACCTTTTCCATCATACTTCTAGATCCATCAATAATAGTGGAATTCCATAGGGATTTTATTTCATACAAATATAAGGAGGAATATTATTGGGAACCAACTCTATGGGACGTATACTATGAGTTTCAATAATCGTATACCTGAATGGATTGAACACATCTGCTGCCAACCCCGATAAGAAATTACGACTATCATTAGTAAAATTAGATTGACAACGAGAGTAATAATTCTATTCTGGTGTGTCGGATGGGTGGGAAAAAATATAAATTTATATATTTAATTCTACATTCCATCTCATTAATTGAGATACATTGGATGCATTAAAAAAATATTTGATCCTTGGAATCCAGGAAAAATAACACTTTTTCCTTAAGGAAATTGGCTTCCATTGTTTCGTAAACGTACTTTGATGAGTATGATTTCCCATATTAACTTTCAACATGGAAGGGTAACAAACCATATAGTTATCCAAATTTACACTTTCCTTTAACAAAATAAACTTCTTTTTCTACATTCATATATGGCCAAATATGTGAAACTTATATTCTATGTCAACATTAGAGTATGACTACACAGATCGAGAATCTAATTGTTAGCATGATGTACTTTTTTTAATAATAGTAACACCATGCCAATTATGTATTTAAAAAAGGATTCAATGTCTTAAATTTCATGAACACCATGAAAAATGGTAATTTTAGTGTATAACTACTCCCATTATGTAATTCAGTTTGTGCATCTTCTAGTATTTAATAGATTATCAGTGAATCATGATCTGAACAAGATCATAGTTTGGTCTGACTGGTCATAGAATTACAGAGGTTAAGCCTTAAGATTCCATCCCACATACCTTTTTAGCTATCATTTCATCTATAGGATCATTCTTCCTTACATCAATATGAATCAAAACTCTTTATATATGATGATAATGAATATATTCAATCCTATGACAAGTCTATATTTAATAACTTTTCCTAAACCCGTTTTATAATAGGTGATCCCTAGGGTATCTTAAACGAATTGTAATAATTTTTCAAATTTTATACAAGGAAAAAAGATATAGTAATTTTTATATACTATATTGAAATCCATAATGTTCATACATCCTTAAAAATATTCTCTAAACTTTCAATTGGTAGGATTAAAAAAACTCAAATCCATATTCATATTTTTACAACAAGTAATATCATTTATAGAAGACATCATATTGCATTCATTTGTGTAATTTCATAACAAAAAACATATTTAAAATAACGACTCACTAACAGAATGTGGACATGAATTCAAACC
Source organism: Viscum album (assembly GCA_963277665.1). Taxonomy (NCBI): domain Eukaryota; kingdom Viridiplantae; phylum Streptophyta; class Magnoliopsida; order Santalales; family Viscaceae; genus Viscum; species Viscum album. The sequence goes on along the minus strand of OY728138.1, from coordinate 628,334,828 downwards.
CATCAAAAATAATAAAATAGTTTAAAAATGACATGATCATTATATTATATTTAATAAATTATATTTTATTAATTTCTTATTATTTATATGACTAAATGTTTTGTATAAATGTTCATATAGATAATTTCAAGATAAAAAAATTACCATAAAATATTGATCAAATAAATTTTTAAAATCATACTTTTTGAATATATATTATTGTTACAAAATTAGATTTTTTTAAACATGTTAATATGTAATGAAATAAAAATACTGAGGTAAATGAAATGTAAATATTGAGACAAAATATAGAATCAATTATAATATATGATTTAACACATTTTTAGGAAACATATTTTCAATAAAAACATTTATAAGAAACATATTTTCCTTAAATTAGAAAATAGTTATAGAGATGAATTAAAAAAACTAATTTGTTCTATATGATGGTTTTAAGATATAATACCAAATGGAATGTAAATATTGATTTATTTCTAAAAAATAGCTTCACATAGTTTTAAAAAATTAGAAGAAACCTACTTAAATGGATGAAAAAGTCATTTTTGATGCGTGTTAATAAAAAAAGTACATCCCTATTAGAGGAATTATCAAAAAAAAATTGTTTTCTACCATTCTTCATAGTCTATATTACATTAATTTATAATTTTATTATTAATATCATTTATTTATATATATATATAATAAATTATATAAAATATATAACAATTACTTTTGGAAAATTATTTATAGTTACATAATAGAAATAAAAAATTATTATATAATTTATACATTTTACTACATTAATAAATGATTAATTAATAATATATAATCTTAATTTATTTTAAATTATCTAAAATATATTCTATAAAACCATGATATTCATTCCATTTTTTATTTTAATTATTTTAATTTAATCTGAAAAATATTATTTAAATTAGAAATTTGTTTTTATTACTATTGCGATATTTATATCCATTATACTTATTAGTGAATACCCGCTATTTGATTCAAATATCAATATCACCATGATTACTTTTAATAGTTGTTGTTTTGTCTATATTTAGATTATGATATATTTATATATTTATTTTTTAATTTTAAATGATAATAAAATTATTTTTACTTCATATTTCTTCTATAGTGGTGCATCATAATAAATAATAATTTATTATTTATGAAAAGAAAAATTTATAGGTTTTTTTAGATCTCACATTTTTCTCCATAAATATTATACACAAATATTTTAATCAGAACTCCATTTTAGAACTAGTTTGATTATCGTTCCATCATATCATACTCTCACCCCCACATCGTATCTTCTAATTTTTGAATCATTCACAACAACACCACAAATCAGGTTGCATGATTTCCCACAATTGTATCTCATTGTTCAAGGATTTAGACATGTAATTTATTATAAATTAAATAGTGATTTCTTTTAAATTGTACAGTTTTATGGGAATTAATTGGTTATATATTGTACATTAATTAATTTATTACTTCAATTTTGTTATAGATTTAATAAATACGGATTATATGTGGCCACATTATCATTACAAATAAAAATAATAAATAACTAAACTAAATAAATTATATTGGATGGAAACTAGGTATACTATTTAATAATGTTTAAGGAATAATGCATATATTTTTATTAACATTTGGGATAATAAATAAAAATCTATGGTTAGTGATGGTTGTGATAATGATTAAAATATGGAAATGAAATAAAAAAATTTAAACATGAATGATATATATAATAAATTGGTATTAATGGGATGTACACATTGGTTATCATCAAAACATTGCCAAATAATTATATCAATACATGCCCTTAAAATTTAACTAATTTGGTCATTTATTCATTGTGTTTTTACTAAAACATCAATTATGATATATAACATTTGAAAAGGTTCACATAGACTTTAAAAGTTTAACACCTATCGAATAACTAATATAATGAAATTATACATGTTATACGGGTTTTACAATTATAATAAGATATTACAATAATGAACAAAGTAAAAAAAATATTTATTTTGAAGAAAAGAATTTCACCACTAAAAATTCATGCGTCGATCTACTATGAAAGGAATTTTTTTTCGGTTTACATAAACATATTGATCTAATAATGATATTATTAAGTTATAAATAATTTAACTGTTTAATACCTCAAGTGATTTTACAAACGTTTGAGTAATTTCCGAATGGAATGCAACATACCCATTTAGAATATCAATTAACCTACTATGACATCATTGAATACATAATCCCCATGTGATTTTCCCTAAAAATTTATTAACTGTTCATGCAATAATTATAGGGAACACCAATTAACTGTGAAACTAAAATTTTAATAATAATATGTGTTTTCTCCAATTACACATGTATGTGGGATTTAATTTTAGTTGAGTATATTATAATGTTTTATGAGATCAAAAATAATAAACAATGTCTTTAAAATATGAAAATTTAGACCACAAACAAAATTTTCAATGATTACAGACGTGTGTATGTCTATGGAAGAGAAAACTAAGTGTTTTTGAATTAAGTAGAGGTTCATACAAACCTATCCTAAAGCACTTGATGAAAACCAAAATAGGGTAGCTCAATATAAATCACATGAATGATGAATCAAAGAGACTATTGAAGAATATTATGAACACATATATGTTTTCATAGTGATGATGAAGCTCAAAATGGAGTTATCCAATCAATGATTCATGTTTTTTGGTATCATTATTACTAAAACCAACAATAATGAAATTATTAAATTGATAGTATAAAAATTAATTAGATAAAAATATCTATTAAAACATAAACCAAAATTTCATGAAATAATTATCACTAGAAATCCTTGGCCAATACGCATCATAGAGGAGAACATTGTGTAGGAACCCTATGAGAATCAAAATCCATAGATGTTAGATGCCAAAACTATAGGCATGGATGCAGGAGGAGGTAGGTAAATGCATGAGGTAGGGGTTAATTTAAGGTCATAAGAGAAATAAAAGCTACACCGGGATATATTGTATTGATGAGAAACATAGGTGGTGGAGGACACTGAGGAAGGCTGAGGCATGAGGGAGGGGAGAAGGTGCTGGAAGATGTGTGTTTTATGCTCTTTCGGGTGCAATGGATGCGATGAGTAAGGTGTGAGGGATATGAATTTAGGGTTTAGGGAGGTAGAGGTAGTTGCAAGGGGTATTTAGGAAGGATGTATGAGATGGATGTTGATGCATAGGTTGATGGCAGTAGAGAATATATAGGGTTTCCTTGTGCGGTAGGGGTGGGGGGGTTATACACTTTTGTGGGAGTGGGAGGGTGAAATTTGTGTTTTTTTGACGTATTATGAACTCCATTTATAGTCACTATTTCTAAAAAATAGAACCCTATAATGAAAGCAACCCATTTTAATGGCTACTATTTCCTTTATTTGTTGTAGTGATTCACATAAATAAAATTTAATGTTTTTACTATAAAACCCCCCAATGTTGATTCGTATGAGGGAAAAAATATAGAATAATTTTTCCAAATCGGTTTTTGAAAAGCTAAAAAATGGATTCAATATTTTGAATCAAAATAATTCATTATTTATAATTTTGTAAGATTTTTCTTTGAAAAAATTTAATGGTGAGAATTACTGAAATTAATAACAATGATTAATAGGAATATTAGATTAGTAAGGAACAAAACCTTAATCTTATAGACCAACATGACACATAAAAAGGTTTGAAAGAATTTGGATGTACATATTTTTAACATATCCACCTTGGGATCTTATTTTTACCATTATTGGAAGCATTTTTCACTATTAAAATATAGGTGGGATTCCCTTTACAAAAAATAACGAGATTTCCACTCCTCCTCCCTTATAAAAAGGCAGTCACTCCTAAAACTTATTCAAAAAAATAAATAAATGCCTTTGTCTCACCAAAATCTTAATCAAATAATGACCCATAATCTTTACTGAAATTCTAGGATCCTTTCATTGGGATGAAATCCATGCAAATATTCCCTTTGGTGAAGACCAAAATGGGTTACCAAAATAAGAGGTAACATCCTTCATCAGGATCTTTTATATTAATTTTGATTTTCCACCTCCAAATATTTTATTATTCCAGGATTAAATAATAACATAATTATCAAAAATATAATTATATTTGGTTACATTATGTTATATATATATATAATTACTAACACATACATTCAATGGGTAACTAAGTTATTTTATGTGTTTTATGTGAACTACCACATCACAAAAAGACGCCATTCGTTTTTTCTATACCACATTAAATGGTTGGTAATTATGATGTAAAATCTATTTATATATTTTATATATTATATTTATAATTAATTTTTGATTATTTAGTTTTTATATTTTACATACCTTTATTCATTCCATTTTTTGGGTATATGATTGCATCATTTCTAGAAGTCTGGCCTCTCATCTCTTTAGAGAAACATTATTCATTCATGAGACACATGGAATGTATAAATGATGTTTTAAATTAAATAAATGTAACAAAAATTAAATATGTGTATTAAATTCATTAAATAATTTCATTTTTAAAAAATATAATATATCATTTTCATAATTACCCTTTTTACTTACTAATAATATATAATGTTATGCGACAACAGGTTAAATACCACATCCTCATCACATTTTGATTCCTCTTACATCATAATAATTCCATATATAAATATATATTATTAAATAAAAATTTATATTATATATAATTATGATTATATAAATATATAATATTACCTACCTTTTTCCAAAAAGATTATTGAATATTAGGAACGTTATGCCGGAATACGTAGGACATACAGTGTCAGTGATTATAACATTTTCTCATTTTCATATCCATATATAATTATTGGTTTTAAAAGAATTATTTATATATATATATATGATTATTATTTCAATATTTTTATTCTATATATTTATATATAGTGTCCCATTTTACCATATTCAAACTACCAGTGTCATTTTTGACACTTGAATCGAATTTGGTCAAAATCATCAGACATTCACTTCATTATTTAAGTAGTTTATTTAAAAATTGTGAAAAGTGATATGAAAATTATAAGAAACATAAAATAGGTTATTAAAAAGATAAATATTTAACATATTTTTAGTATTATTGAATTTAAAGTCATTATTCCCAATTTATACTAAAGGTAAGAGATTTCATCTGAATTTATATTACATTGAGACTTATTTTTTGTTATGAAAAAATTAAATTTTATATGATATATATAATTCCATTGAAAATTTCATATTATTATTGTTATTATTATCATTATATTATACGTTTTATTTAATTAAATTCCTTACTTTTTATTCTGATTTAAATGGTTCAATGTTGTATGAGACAATATAGAGTGTCTACACAATATTTTTCTGAAGAATGATTTAATGATATTCTAGTGGTACATACATTCATCAATATCAACAAAACTTTATTTACATATCCTTCAATGAGGAAATATAAATAAATTTATAATTTTTATTAAATATTATTTTTTTAATGAATATTACTTATTACGACAACACTGTTTCCATTAGAGAAGCTTCTTCGATTCAGAAAGCTCATTGCAACAACAATGTTGGTGACTTTGAGATCCTTTTGAGAATTTAGATTGATGGGATCGATAAAAATTTCAGGCCAAATTTTGATCTGTTTTGGAAATCCGCACTCCCAGGATGTTACAAAGTTATTGTGTATTGTGCTTATAATAGAAACATGAGACCCAGAGGGTGTGGTGATATCATCCAAGACTGCAATGGTCTGTGTTATTGGTTCTTCTTTGGAGTTTATGGTATTTCATCGTCTCTAAAGGTGGAAATTATGGTTGTGATACATTGTGTTATCCTTTCCAAAAAAAGACTGTAATAATATTAGGATTGAATGTGATTCAACCACTATTGACCATGCTATTTTGGAGGGTGTGGTGCATCTTACCAAGAATATGACCACCTTTTGGATCAACTGTATTGATTCCCTTATGGGGACTAACATCATTTCCACTCATCCATTTAGTGAAGTGAACAAGGTTTCTGATGGTCTTTCCATGAAGGGGATCAACTAGGGATTAATATGGAAGGATGACTTGCTGGTTGAGCTTCTCCCTCTTTATGATAATGACTGTAATAATATTCCTTATTTCAGACTCTTTTAGTTCTCCATTATTTAGTTTAATAAATTATGTCTCAGTCATTTACTGATGCAACACCTACAAAAATAAAATTGATGAGGTTTTTATATCATAAAACATATGATTTGTTTCATTATTATCTTATTTATTAATATGAATGTGTTATGGTTTCTAAAAATTCCATATTGATTAAGCATTTTTATATTATATAATTATAATTTCTTCTTAGTTATTTTACCTTTCATGTTTATTAATTATTATTGATTCATTATGGATTCATATTTACATTCCATTAATAAGAATTAGAGATAATCTTTATTATGATTCATTTCCACTGGTTATGATGATGATATGATAGAATAAATTATCAAGGATGTATTTATTTATTTATTTATTTAATTTTATATTTCCTATTTTCAATGTATTATGGGTAACAATTATGTAATATGTCCTTCCAAAACTGCTAATATTTTTGGACCTATAAGATATGACTCATTATAATCATGTCATATAAAAAAAATAGTGTCCCATCTCTAGGATTCCAAAGTTTGGGTGTTATAGTTGTTATCAAAGGAAGTTTAGAAATGATTATTGAAACTATATTTAGAAAAAAAATTATTTTGGAACATAACCATAAGATTGAATTTAAGGATAAGTATAGAACAACATCCTGGAATTTCTATATGATAGATATTTGGAGTACCTTTCAACAAATATATTCCTATCTAGATACTACACACAGATGTGGTTCTATCATGGATGTACCTTGGGATAACAACTCCAAAAATCTGTTTCATGTCTCACACAAGTGTATCCTAGTACACAACAAAGAGCCTTACTGCTCGCGTAGTTTGAAACTCCTAGGGGATATGATTAGGATATTTCCCATTTTCATTACATACCATTATGAATGATTTTAATTCGATGATATCCCAAATTAATCCATGTAAATAATTATAATATTAGTTGTGGAAAAATATTTAAATTTATGATTAGTCTTTCAAAAGATTTGGTAATATAAATTTTCATACATAATGTTATGATCTAATATATTATGTGACAATATTAAGGAATGGATCATAAAAAATAATAGTATTAGTATAAATGGAATATGTAGAGGTTACCTAAGGAGAATGATGATATATATTTTATTCTAACTGTGAATTTTAGGGATATATTTTGGAATCGTAATCAGGACATGAATCATAACATTTACCATAGGGATAAACATATTCAGAAATGTTGTTGTATAATTTTGGATCAATTTATTCAATATAGGACCCATCATTTTGTACGACCAGTATCATAATTTTGTTTGAGAAATTGATTCATAATTTGGAGAAGATTTTATGAAATTAGGATGTGGTGTAATGTATAATGTTACGGTTGTTGTGTATTTTCTCAATTGAATTGTAGATCATTGGTGGTCATTAATCAATAGTACTAGTGGAGAACAAGAGGTAAAATTGACATAATGAAGGTATTTTAAGGACACATTCATTGATAAATATTTCTATTATGTCCAAAAACTATGATGAAGATAAATTTAATATGATTAAAATAAAATGAGGAATAATGTTTTGTATAGTATGATTATAACATTTCAAGTTCTGAATGCTTTTTTACAGCTTTCATATGCAACAAAAAGTGTGTGATTGATCATTTCATTAAGGGTATTAATCCAGGTCTCCAAAGGGAATTACTGTGTCAAAAGTTTTCTTCATATGATGAAATTAGTTAATATTCTATCACGATATAGAAAAAATTATGAATGTATTATGAATTAAATGGGAAGAAAGTGAATAATTTATTGGAAGATAAAATAAATGATAAATCGAAAAAGGGAATGAATAATTTTTCACATATGAAATAACATTATAATGAATCAACCTGGTAAATTTCTGAATGGATTGGTAGTTTATTATATGTGATGACAAATGGGCTACCATTAAATGGAATAAAAAATAAAGAAGGAAAATTCTTCTATTAAGTGTTACATATTTATGAAGATGGGAAACGATGAAAATTATTTCCTCGTGAATCAGGGTAATATACCATTATAGAAGCTATAAGATCACGGTTAACCATATGTTACTAAAACAACCAATGTGGAATAATTATTTTCCTTTTTTATTTGGATCTATGAAATATGTCATAAAATGTAGTTATTGTTGATTTTCTCATCATTTGAATTATGTAATATATAAGGATAGTAATTCATTCCTTTTTCATTAAATATTTCAGATAATATTTTTAAGGGTACTATGAAAATTAATTTAGTAAGAATTAATTTTTTATAAACACATGGTTGGGGGAAATATTAACATAAATATGTTCCTAATAATGACAAAAAAATTTGGGTAAATAAATGTTTTATTTGGATATGGGATTTCAGCCTTAAAACTGAATAAATATTTTTTGAAATAGTGATTTTGTCTACCATTGTTAGAGATTACAAAATATATTTATATATAGAATAAATCCAAAACATTTGTTTTTTATGAAATAAATAATAACTAATTTTTACAATAATTTTTTAGTGTAATTCATGTTATTATAATATTTCAATAGAATACATGACTAAGGTGTTCACAAGTTCATTATGTAAGGAATAAAGTGACACTTCATGTTGATTAAAGTAGAGTGATAAGTTTATTTTTGAATGTCAGTGACCATCCATACATTGTCTTTGATCATAACATTTAAAAACATTTCAACATTTAGGAAATATTTTAATATGATAAATGTATATGTTTTTAGAGGATATTTTATTAATACACCATATGATATAACATATAACAACAAATTATGTAAAAATTGTTCGAGGGATAAATAAAGGATAATATTTGTTTGATAAAAAATAAATCTATATTTACATATATTCTAATAATGTGAATTAATACCTAAACTATATAAAAATAGTTTTGATATGAAAATGGTGTCCTATTAGCATCATTTTTCATTCCATAAATGATCATTTAATAATAGTGGTTTAAGGCTTGTTGTCATCAACTATCAGGTGAACATGTTCTCTTGAACTCTCCATGAGAACATTATTGTTATATTTTTCTTCTATATCAATGTGTCCATTACCCACTTATGTTCTCATACATGGAAACCCATTTCTCTGACCATGGTATATCACATTATATCATATTTAAAATATTTCTAATTAATCCTATTCATGATGTGGGTTTTTAAAAATAGTTTCCCCACATCTTGACCTTTGTAATTATTTTATTTTATTATTTTCATGGATCTGGATATTTTGGTTGAGATTTGGGCTAAGACCCCATTTAAATTGTTTAATTTGGTTGGTAAATGTTGTTTTGGTCTTTATAGTAAGTGAAACAAAGGAAACGTATGGTTATAGGAACCACATTGCTTAGCCCAAGTAAACGAGAATCTTTTGTTTGGTGTTAAGTGGTGAGCTCCCCTAGTTATTCACTATTTGGGTAAAGATTCAGTAACTGTGTGGTTTGGTTCTAGAATTAGAGAGATGAATTTAGTACTTCTAGTGAACAGTTTTGTAACCATGTGTCCATACCATATGGTGTGCCCATATTTTTCAGTATATGGTTCATGTTGGTTCATCGGTTTTCCATTACTATGGTAAAACATTGTTATCTTCCCAAATATTTATAATATTTAAATTCCAAGTCATTACTCCCCTATTTTTAGAATCATTCCAGACATCCTTAACATGGGTAAATTTTAGAACAAAAATGGATCCCCATAGACCTGTCCCTTTATTTATCCTCTATCCAAGGATGAATCAATATGTTTCTATGTTTATTTTCTTTCGTTTTGGCCATTTCCCCTCCTTTGCTCTCATCCTCCCCATTCTCACTTGGTTCATTGGCCTTTCTTAGTATGTTGTTCTCTTAGTCTAATCCTACAGTTTGGGATGGATGATTTTGATTAAATTTCTTTTATGATAAACTATGAGTATCATACCCTAGTATTAGATCATCCTGCTTTAAGAATTTATGTTCATTTACTCATTTTTTATGTTTGTTTTTTCATATGGTTCCATTTTGATGAATGAAATTTGATGCATGGGTACATTAAAAAATTATTTAATTCCAATTAATTTTATGCAATTTATTTTCCTTATATGTTTTCATTATGATTTAGAAAATTAGAAGGAGTTGTTTTAATCTTATTTCAATAGGCACGATATAGAGTTATACACACAAGGTATTTGTAAAATTTTCAATCATTCATTTAATGTGAAATTGTGTGATTTGATTTTTCATTTCCATGAAAATATTTTGATCATATTGCGGGAATGTGAGTTATCAATTTTATTGGGAAATTTATTGTTTTTATTTTTGATGTTTACATATGGTTTTATATGTTGACTTGAAAGAATTTGGTGTTTCCTAAAATATGTTTTTTTAGAGATTTCAGGCATATATGATGCAATCCATTATATTTGTGCACATCAATGATTGGTCTGATGCATACATGGATAGTAAAAAAATAATATTGGCCTTGAATAAATACAATCAACATGAGAGATAGGATTTTAAAACACTTATCCTCACATCCACTTCTTTTCTTATTAAAAATCAGGATTCATTAATAATTGTTCCCTGATCCACTAATGACCTAAATGTGGTCTAAAATTTTAGTTGTAATTATGACTTATTTGGTGCTTTGAAATATGGTTGGTTTCCAAATTGTATGAAAGACCGTTTGGAACCATTAGATATTTTTTACATTTTCATATTGTTTTTTGAAATGATGTTGGAAGTAGAATTGGATTTAAAATATAAAGGACCATTTGGTATTGTGCATATAAAAGTGGCGTGATATATTTTTTTCAAAATAATTTGGATAGTTTTTGAAGTATTTTTGTGTGTTGATGGCCTAGTAGGGAGTTTATATTATTTTGGAGATGAATCATGGTTTTAACGTACAAATACTTGGTTCACATTATATCAACTTTGGGAAATGTTTTGAAACATCAAGTGATGTGACAAGCCGATTAGAACTTGTGAGATAATAAAACTGAGATGGTAACCCCTATGGAGCATTTCCCCATATTGGTTATCACATGGGATGTGTCGATTTGCTGTGTATGTAGGTTAGGTGGTGGTTAGTAAGGTGATTTACATGGGAAAGTGCCTCCTCCTTTAACCATATATTATTACCCTGGAGTTTCTAGCCATCATTATAGGGTCAACTAATGGTTTCATATTAACCTTGATTTAATGTATTGGATCCCCATGGATGTGTTAGAGGCCATTTGAGTTGTGTCCCAGGATTTATGTCATAAATTCCATTTGGTTGTGGACTTTTGTGCATTATCATAGGCCAACGTGTGATTTTGACCCCAGAACATCCATGGGTTTCTCTAGGGTGTTTAGTAAACTTCTATGGTTAATATCTCTGTTATCATGTTTGTATTATTATTCACTTGTTTACTATATTTATTTGATTTTTTATATTCTTTTTAAATAAGATTATTTTTTATATTAATTTTTTTTCATTCATTATACCCTCGTATTTCTATCTTTGGATTCCTGGTTTAGTTATGTGTCATAAATGGTAATCCATTTATAAAATATAGAGATGGTGTGAGTTGATTTGAAAAAGGGTAGATATGTTGGATTATTTAAATGAGGCAAACATATTCTCATATGTTTACTTCATACTAGTCTTTGTAGACTATTTTAGGATAGGAAATGTATGGATATTTTGGTTCATTAATACTTAGCTTATTAAGATCACAACATACCTGTACTATATGGGGTCAGTAAACTTGAGATGTTTTGTAGGATCAAGTTCCCGGATTGAGTAATCCTTTTTTATGTTGATTTGTATAGTGGTTGGAGGTGACTGATGGGTCACTGGGGGTTCTTGTTTTCATGGTCCAAATTTAGTTTTCATTATGTTTTTAGTTCAGTATTTATTTTATCTGGATCAATTTTGTTGATTTATTGAGATTCTGATATTATTTATTCTCCCACATTTATTATTATTTTGTTTAATCATAGTTCATTTGAAAAACTAACTTTGATATTGATTACATTGATGCCCACCAATATTTATTATCTCATGGGGATCATGAATTCCATTCAGGCCTTGTATCCTGCCGGGTCAAATGTCATGTTGGATGGAATCCCATATTGGTTCAGGAAAAAATGGAATCAGAGGGGGTTCATTGTTATATGTGCTATTAGGTTAGCTAGAGATTAATACTATTCAGAAAATATAGGTTGGTATGAGAAGAGTGATCTAAACTTAATTTAATTATGATCCTTGAGTTTCTAGTTGTATTTTGGGTTTTCAGTCATTATTTGGTATTTGGATTATTTTTTGTGACGAATGATAATGGAGGTGATCCAAAATTATGTCACAATCTCACATAGAGTAGTAAACCATGTGGAGTCATAGTACACAGTTCATCCTCCTCGTATTTTTTGATGATTACGTTGGACATGGCCCACTGACAACGTTTCCAGGTTAGGAATTAATAATAGTTCTTCATTTATATAGTTAGTTGTGAGTTTTGTTTTGTTTTAATTTCAATGAATTTTAATTATATCATAAAATAAAATAATTATTGAAAATATAAATGAAATGGTGATTTTTGGGAAGGGGTTTTTGCTTTTTTTGAATGCCTTTAGATTCATATCCAATTGTGTGGGCTCCAAATATTTTATTTTCTTTTCTTTTGGTTTGATGTTGTTTTTAATTTTTTGATCCTTCTATTATTATGAATATGTCAGATAGAAAGGTATAAAATGTTTATAATGAGTCGAACCCAGTTTATGTTTTATCTTCAGTGTTTAATATCTATATTGATTATCGAGTCCCACAATAGGTAGTGGAGTGGCTGGACATAGTCGAGACTGTCTTCCGATTATTGGGAACTCACGAAGATAATAGAGTATTCCTAGTTCAAGGATTGTATTATGGTGCATATTTGGATGAATTTAAGAATGTCGATACACTATTGATATAGTTTGGAATGACTTGTGAAGTGGTTAGGTCTACCTTTTTAATGGTTTATACCTTAGTAGGTGAATATAACGAATTTTGAAGAACTCAACAATTTTCAAGAGATTCAGTAAATAGAGAGTTCTTATGTTGAAAATTCCAATGAGATGGTTTATTTACCTATAGATATATAATCACAAAATCAATTGAAGGGTTCACTGGTAATATTGGTTCATCATTTAGAGATCATGGAGTAGGCCCTCTCTGTCAAGGATCATTGATTTAAGAATTTGGATGATGAACTATTTTAATCTTCATTGGTTTTCCGAGAACATGACGTTGGAACTTGATCATCTATTATTTCTCATGAAGATTATTCATCTTTTGAGGAGTTTATGTCAAAGAAAACTATCATTTATAAGTCAAAATTATTGGATCCAACTTCTATCTTGTAGTAACATTCACTAATATTCAACTACCATGGCCAGTTCGGGCATTCTAAGCCATCCAGTCACAACCCTCCAGGGACAAGTTAGTGATGAAGCCATTTGGGACATCTAGAGATGTTTGGTAAGATGTGATTACAAAATAATATTTCTTGATCTGTGGTTTTTAGATTCTATCTGTGAAGATGTAGATTCTTCCACCATCAGAGCACAAGCTATATTCTCTATATTGAAATTGGTGCATAGTCAATAACATCAGGGGTGTAAGGGGAAACATTTCCAGAAAATGCCTCTATTTTTGATGATAATACATTCAACAATTTTTTTATTTTTGTATCTATTATTTTTTTCTAAAAAATTACAGTGTAAATGTTTGAATGAATTGTTCTATCACAATATGATTAGTTCTGTTTATTTAAATAATTCTATTTTAATAATTTGTTCTTCATTGATTGTAATTATCCCTTTTGTGGGTTGGTCTTGGTTTTATCTATTCTTGTTTGATGATTCACTAGTTGGTGGAATGGATGGATTTTTGTTCCAATACAATTTTTTTCTAGATTTCATTTCATGTGAATCCCCATGTTTGGGGGATCTATTTTGCTAGGATTTTTCCAGTTTTAGTTGATGTGTTTTCTAAAATGTGCATTGAAAATATATAAGTTAGGTTTTATAGATCCCAATCATGATGTGTACGTTTCTTAGTTAATGTGGTGTATTTCGGGTAGGGTTGTGTTGTGGGTTCTTTGTTTTCATGGTGATGTTAGTTGAGTTCTTGTCATGATGATAAAACAATCATGTCCTTCCATTGTTTTTTGGGCTATAGTTTTCTCTAAAATCATTTAGGTGTGACTTGTGGTGTGATGGGTCACCCCATGGATCATGTTTTATATTAACGTTGAGCAGTAACGAAACCATTTTTATTATTTTTATAGGTTAATTTGAGGAGGAATAATGTTTTTTTGGTGGGTATAATTGTCACACACTAACCTTTGGATTTTATTTTATTTTATTTATTTCATTGATTTTCATATTCTGGTTGAGATTCTGATAGCGCCCATATTTATGTTTATTAATTTTTTTTGGAAATGGTGTATTGGTATTCTAATTAAGTGTCTCTTGGGTAGAGCATGGTTACAGAAAAATGTGAAGCTTACCAAGGGTAATTGTGAAACTTGTGTTGGGAGTCCTGTACTGAGGCACATAAATGGTGAATGGTTTGTAAAACTGTGCAGCAATCATGTTGATTGGTTTTGGAACAATACATTGGAACTCAATATAGTTGGTGCAAGGTTTAGTAACCATGTGGCTAGCCAATCGGTTGTTATCATCTTTTGTAGTGAAGTATTTAAGGTCCGTGAACAGTTTTTCATACCTTGCGGCTAAAATACGTGAGTTGGCCTAATTTCAAAAATTATAAAATTAAAAACATTCCATCTCTTTTTTTAAAACAATCCATGGATATCCAACTCTTTTCTCATTTTTGGTAGATTAATGGAGACCCTATATCCCTCTCCCATGGGTTATCCTCCCTCTATGGATTCATAATTAAGTTTTCTTGAGAAGTTTTTAGTGTTTTGGCCATTTCCCCTCCTTTTCTCTTTTCCTCCCTCTTCTATCTTTGTTCATTGTCATGTCACGGTGTGTTTATATTGTATATGTCCCATAAGGTTAGGATTGAATTTTTTTATTCAATTTATTGGATGATAGTATGTGTGGATCATGTATTAGGCTTGGATTGTCCTCATCTTGGATTCTACATTCATCCACATGTTGTTGAGGTAGTTGTTTCTGTCCATTTACTTTCGGATACATTCCATTTTATCATTGCTAGTTTTTACATAATATATTATATTTTTTCTCATTATTTTGATGTGATTTCATGTCTTTGTATAGTGTGTTTTGTTAGAATTTTTTTGGATGTGGTTACAATGGTATTTCGCAAATCATAATATATAGATATTCGGACAGTTTATTTGTTAAATTTTCAATTGATATATTAACTTAATTTGTGTTATTTTATTGGTGTTTGAACTTGAATATATTTTGATAGTGTTGTGGGAGTTTGATATATTTCTTGTATGTGGATATTGATGACAATAATGTGTAACGTTAACTTATAGTTTTCTATGTTGGTTTGAAATCAAGGGGTGTTTATTTAAATATAGTTTTTAGGATATTCCATGTATACTTTTAGATGTGGGATAATCCTTCTATGCATAGGGTTCACACTTTTATGGGAATGTAAATGATAATGGTCTTGAATAAAAATTATTAACTTTAGAATATATATATTCAAAACAAATATCCCCCTTTCATCTTCTTTTTTTCTTCAAACTATTACTACTGTACTAATAATCCATTTTTTTAAAAATGATATGAATGTTTCCTTAAATTATATTTTTGATTATGAAATGATTGGTACATTGAGATATGGTCGGTTTATAAATGGTATGAAATCTCATTTGTAACCTTTATATATTTTGAATGTTTTCATCATTGTTTTTTAAATAGAGTTGGAAGTGAAATAGTATTTGGAATATTATGGATTGTTTGGCATTGTTCATATAAAGGTGATATTTAATTTTTTTCTTAATGGTTTGGAAAAAATGGAATATATTAGAATTAAAATAGTTTAAGACCTGGTTGAATGTTTATATTTTATGGAATATGTGTGGTGGTTCAAAAGTACAAATGTGTTTTTGAAATATTAGTATGTTGGAGAAATTCATTGAAAAATCTTGTAATGTGAAAAACCAATTTTAACATGTCTGGATATTTTAGGGATATGAGAATCCATACATAGGATTTCCCAATGTGGGTAATCACATTGGTAGTTTCTCTTTTTGGGGTAAGAAACTGTGGCTATGGTAGGTAAGTTGAGTAACATGTGCGAGGGCCTCCTACTTTCACAATATAATACTACCATGAGTTTAATGGGAATATTTAGATTGTTGAGGAATTGTTCCATATCAAAAATTATTAGATTGATTTGAATCACATACATGTTTTAGAATTTATGTGGGTCATTCCATTAGTTATTAGTTAGTATGGATAGTTGGTTATTGACTTTGGAGTTGCAGCATATGCCGAAGGATACGTCCGATCCGAGTATGTTCAGGGATCGCTATAGGAATATTTAGTAAATGCCGATTGTTACAATCTGAATTTTATTGTTATATTTTTTGCACATGGTTTCCTTTATATAATTCTTGTTTACTCACAGTACATCCACGTGTTTTTTTGTATTTATCTTGGGTTTTAAAATGGAAAACCAATTTGGAAAAAGAGATGGGGTGTGTGATTCAATGAAAATTGGAAGCATTGTTTGTTTATTAAAATAAGGAAATTCTATCATTATATTTTTATTTAAAATTAGTTATTGTGCACTATTTTGGGGATATAATTGTATGGATTCTGTGTTGGTTTACAACTAAACTTCTTATGCTCACACTATACTTGTTCAATTTAGTGTCCATTGACCTGATATATTTTGAAGGTTTGGGTAAACTATTCGAGTGATAATTGTTGGATCTCTAGGGTTTGGGGATTAGAGGTGATCAAGAGGTCACATGGATATCATTTTTGCATGGTCTTGTTTTATTTTGTAATTATTTTACATTTTATTCAAAAGATGTTATATAGGGATCCATTTTTTTCATTTATTGAGATTTAGTTACTGTTATTTATTACACATGTTTACTTTATATTATTTGATCATAATTATGTGGAAAAAATATTTCCCATAATGATCACTTTTAGGTTTGAAAATGTTTTCCACCCCATGGGGATTGGCATTCCCACTGGTCCATGTCTTGTACTGGGATGGATATCTTGTTGGATGACATCCTGACATGGTTTATGACATGTATATTTTCAAATATAAATAACATTATTACCTAGATTATATCAAAATTAGAAGGTAAAAAAAATTAATATGCGGAGCATTTTATAACCCAAGGCTCTATAATATTTTCATTTATGATAAAAATTAATTCGTGTTCCTATATTACATTATACGAAACACCATGATTTATTTATGGTACAAGAAACACCAACTTTAAAATGAAATATAATGACATAAGTTATTAATAATATTATATATTTATATAAATATTTTATATATTGTGGAATTCATGTAGTACTAAGATATGTCATGTTTGACATAAGACTGAATATGTTTAGTAGTTTTCATTACAAGAGTTACTGAATTTGACCGATAAAAAATATATTGTTATGATATTATTATAAAAATATACTAACAATCCATTATATTTAGGGTTGTTAGTAACATTATATACCTTATTAAAATACTTTCTTTAAATTATTGATTACTAAATAATTATAAATTAATATAAGGTCTAATTGGAAATAAACATTATTTCTTTCTAAAAAAAATATTTTTATTCTCACAGAGATTATTAGTCATAATAAATTAATATCATTAAAATTATTCAATTGTATTAAATAAATATATATGATTTTTATTGAGTAATTTTTTTTTATATTCATCCAACTTATTTTGTATGAATAATGTGAAGTGAACCCAACTTTACAAATAAAAACCAATATATTTATAAATTAACTTTAACAACCATTTAATAGGGAACCTGTTTGAAATCCAAATTTGAAACTTTTATAAATTTTATATGTTAAAATTTGAAATAATTTTTATATTTATGAATTAAATTTATCTTAGGGATAATTTTTGGTATTTTATTGTGAAGTTTCAATTTTTGAGGAATAGTGAAAATAATGAAATTTAATACAGAATGGATTTTATATATTATTTATTTATATGGTTAAATTATATTTTTAAATAGTTCTAAATATTAATAAGATCAATATTTATACCATTATTTTAATTTAGGAAATTTTAATCAATTTCAATTTTAGAATGGAAATAATAAAATTTCAATCCATACTTTTCATCATCATAATATATAATTTCTAATAATGTTTAATTACATTATCACCCAAAATATTATTAAAAATGATTACAATTAATTATAGTGACAGAGAAAATTTATCTTAATAATGGACTAAACGTTAAAAATATGGGCAAAAAAGAAATAGATACGTGAAAAAAAGATATTATATATAAATATTTAGATATTATACTTAAATTTAGTGACTTTTGTTCCATAATTGGATACATTTTTCAATGAATAAATGTGGGTGGAATTACCTTTTAAAAAAATTAAAAGAACGCCACTGGTTATACACTATTAAAATTCCCTTAACCATCACAATTAATATCTGAACTATTGTTTTTGGATCTCCAAATATATTCTCAAATTATCTCCCAAAATACCTCTACTCATCCTGGGATCCACCATTTGGGATGATATCAATCCAAGTAATTCCTTTGGGAAAACCAAATTGAGTTTTTCAATGAAGAGGTAACATCTTTTCTCAAGATCATTTATTTTATTTTCATTATACACCCCAAAAAATATTCAAATTAAATGATTATATAAAAACCATAGTGTCCTAAATATATTTTTATTTTCTCAAATTAATAATTTTCCTACACTTACACATACTTCCATCCAATGGGTAATGAACTTACCATTTGTGTGTCCTTTGAACTACAAAATTATTAAAAGATATAGTTTGATTTTCCTTTAACAGATTTCATGGTTGGGAGTTATATTGGACACTTTATTTATATACAATATATATTTTATTTATTATTCCATTATGATTCTACTTTTTTTATAGAACATATCTTTATTATTTTGATTTTATAGTAAATGATAACATCAATCGTGAAAGTGTGTACTACCACCTCCTTAATGTGATGTTATTCGTTAACAAGAAATATTGAATTTATAAAGTATTTTTTCAGTTCAAAATATATTACATAAAATAAATATATATGATATCAATGAAATAATTTAATTAATGGAAAATAATATATCAAATATTTATTACCAATTTCATACACAAAATATTGATAAAGTCGGTCGTGGACTAATAGACTACCACCCCCTTAACATGATGTGATTTCATTCAAATCAAAATAATTATATATATAAAGATGTATTATTAAATAACTTGTTATTTGTGATATAATTAAAATTTTGGTAATATATGTAGTAACATTCCTTCACTCCATAACGATCATTGAAAAAATTAGAATAGTATTCATGCGTACATACAGCCTACAATCTCGACGTTATTAACATTTGATCATTTTTCAAAACCATAATTAAAAATTGGGATTAAAGGTATAATTAATGTATAAATATTATTATTATTTATTTATTAGTACTTTTATATTTTTATATACTGAACCCTTCAATAATAGTGGTTCTACTAAAATCATTTTGACACATGAATCAAATTGAATAAAAAACTCATGATGTAAAAAAAATTGATTATATAGTTGAATAAAAAATATAACAAATGAAGTGGAAATAATAAGGAATTTGAATTAAATATCTAGATAACGTATAAAAATCACATATTTTTATCATTAATGAATATAAATACACATGTGATGTTTCAGACTCAAGGTAGGTAATTTCTTATCAATTTACATTCCATCGAGAATTATTTGAAATTATGCACCAATTTACTTGTATATGGTATATATAATTACCTTTGATATATTATATCATGAACCTATTTAATAAAATCATAATCGATGTGTTATTTAATGTTATTCCTAGATGGGAATTTGGATTCAAATGTTTAAAATTGCTAAGAGATTCATTGTAGTGTTTAAAAATTATTTTCATTAAGAATAATTCAACGATCATTCAATAGTATTTAAATTAATCAACATATACATATTTGTTTTTCAATTATCCTTCACTAAGGAAATATTGGAAATGTTGTATTTTTATAAATAGGAATATTTGACAAATGAATATTATGAATTGGGTAAATTGATATAAGGAATTATTTGGATAGGTATGGATGGGTGTGTCCCATTATTTATATACCAACTCGATCTATTAATAGGATATCATGAGAATAATATGTTCTATAAATGAAACGAGTTTCAAATAACAATTTTAAACCAACATGTGAAATATACTAACAGTATATGTTTTCATGTGCCGTAGACATGATACCCAATAATAAATAATTTCATTGATAATTATTTCAGTTATCATTGTTTTTATCTATGATGAATTCATGTGATAAAATATATGGATTCATTTTATTATTTTTTATCAATTTAATGGAATGTACTTTATTATCTTATATTTAAATATTGATTATGCCTTATCTAATTATTTTATTGTAATTTCATATTAGTAATTTTCCTACACATGTTAATTTATTCTCATTGATTCTTTATTTCATCCACATTATTTGACATGTATAGTTCCATCATTTAACAAATTTTTACCACAAACTCATCTTTCTATTCAAATGATAATATAACTAAAAAATATATCTATTTATCCTAAATGTATAGGGTTTCGAAAAAGATGAATTTATAAATCATATGTCATGCCATTTACAAAATTACATTATACAAACCAGGACATCACATATTCCAGTGGTAGGTGATTTATCCTTATCACCCTTCAGTTTCGGGTTCAAGTCATGTGGCCTTGACAGACGCGGCGAGTTCTCGCCCATCCTCTGGGCTGTCTTTTTTATATTAATCCAAAAATAATGCTATTAAAGGCTTTATCAGTAAACAATACTTTCCAATTTCAATCATAATGCAATCCAACATTTATACTTATCTAAAATACTTATGTCCAAACTCACAGTCAAAAATTTATATGGTAGGTAAACATTATGATGATCTCTTTTTCCCATAATAACATGTGAATTCCTTCATCCTGTATTATCATAAAACATGGTAACACCCTGAATTATAATTAAACCTTATTGATTACATCCATTATTTTTTATTCCTTATGAAATACTCGTTATACTCCATATATCAAAAATTGATGTAAAATCCAATAATGATGGAATAAACAAAAAATTAATTAGTTTCAAGGTAGTCCATAATATCTAATAAAATATATCCATATAAATCATATCTTATTTTGAAATCATTACCTCAGTTTCCGAAACATATTAATGTTTATATTTCCTCCAACGATATATATTCCAAAATGATTAACTTGATGATTTTCCACTTTACATGGTACCTTTAAATCTCAAATCCAGACTAAAATAGTACTATATTACAATCCTTATATACTCTATAATTCTTATAACCTATACATCATTAATAAAATACTCAAATTAAACAATTCTGTAATAAAAACTTAAGAACACTAATCATTCCACTTCATCTGTAGTAGTATCATAAAATTTTTATTACCCAATAGCATCATTTGGGATATACTCTAATGATTGTTCATTGATTCATGTCGTGTCTCACCTCCTTGCAGATGAAGCATTGTACATCTGAAAACCTTTTCTTACCCTTGAAATCACGAACAAGGTGTCCTTTGTCTCTACACTTACAAAACACTCTCATTACATTCATGTACTTCCTAGGGTGATTCAATTCATTGTTATCACGTATGGGAAAATCCTTCTTTCCCTTATTCCCTTTATCCATTATTCCTTCTATCATATTCTTCTTCTCTTGCATCCCTTAAAATCCATATTACTCAGATAATTCATTACATTTCTAATTAAGACATGATACTATTTATTCATATGATTCGAACACGTGGGATAATATTTCCCTTTATAATGTTTCCTTAAGACCATGATAAATATGATCTTTTTTACGCTTTGGATCATCTGTATTGCATGAGTTATCATTCCTTCTACTTGGTGCCATTTCTAAATGACAAAATACACAAGGTTGGATCATATCATAATGTATAATCCCAAAACTAGAAAACTTCTCAACATTAATTGAATATTTTCTCACATCTAGTATCATAATCATAAAATTGGATTCTTTATAAGTCCCCAGCCTTAAACCTTACTTAATCTTGAGTTATTACAAGATTACACATTGAGGATCTTTTCAGGTTTAGAGTTTTAGAGAATTAGATCATGAAACTTACATTACATTCCACATTTAAACAAAGTGGTTACATAAAAGACAATATTCATTCTTCCCATCAACGGAAACCTATTTAAAATAAAACACGGATTCTTTCTTGACACATCCTTGACACTATCATCACATCATGTACCTTTCCCTTGACCTGTGAAAAACATTTCAAAAACTTGGGATGAGCATAAAAAGCTCAGTAAGGGTAATAAAAATATGGAAAGGAAACATGAGTTCATAAATACATAATAATGAAATCATACTTTACCCATAAAACATAGGCATATCAAATCATGAATAAATCATAGAAAACATAAGACATAAAGGTAACTTGAGGCATTCATAACATTCTTACGTAGGGAGTAACCCTCTTGGTTACGTTTGGAATACCCATCACAGTATATTCCCTAAATCTCTTCGGAGAAACCTTAACGTTTCACTCCGTCGCGTTACCCAATGCATTGGAGAGCTATATCGGGCTCACCGCCCTTAGTTTATCACGGAACCACCCATTCTTCATAACAATGCCCATAAACCATAACATAATCATATCACATAAACATGAATAAAGGAAACATAACATTTCCACATTTCAATCACAATATAACATTTTCGGATATTGAAATAATGAATCCATTCAAAAAGAAACCATTTCCAAAACCATTTAAAACATTTAATAAAGAGATTTTTGAATCAAAGTGTCCCATACCACCTTGAAGCTTTTAACATTTTAAACCATTAATATCCATATAAATAAATCCTTAAAACCATTTTGAAAACAAGGATATTAATAAGAACAAATAATTAAAACATTTAAAACGATATTTTGGTTAAAGGGGTTTTACCAAAATTAGAGACACTCGAATACAATAATCGAGGAATAACATTTAGTCAGAATTTTATAATATCATGAGAATAAAAAGAATTCATGATATAATACTCCAAAGGACAGTATATACACCATATAAGAGTGAATTGCTGCATAACAACAATGAGCCCTCAATAGAAATGTCAAATGTGATGAAATCCGTTATAAAGAAGGTATCCTTAAATTAAGGACAAATAAATCTCAAAAAATATGTGTGACAAATATATATACACCCAATATAAGTGGATATTAAGTGTAAAACAATAAAAGGTCATTCACACATATTCAATGGATGACATATTCAATGACTACAAGTTGAACCCAAAGAAATCGAAATTGGGTTAAAAAGTTCCCTTGACAGCCTAACGGCATCACATCAAAATGAGTTGATGAGAGATAAAAAGTGTATCTCATCACTTGGACATAAAATTTACATCAATAAGAATGTATTAGAACATATCCCAACATAAAAATATGTAAATTAAAAGACCCAATAAAAGATGTCTTTTAAAAAAAGGAGGGTGAAAGGTTCCCTTACCGACTTGGGTATCTTTCAAAACATACACCCCATGAAAGAAAGACAATAGGTAATTGATGTAAATACTCATAAACGAATGTATATTACACAAAGAGTAGAATAATGGGCAGTACATACACCACTCAATGGAATTTGTGGCAAATGTAGCATAAATCTCACGAGAATAAAAGTGAGATGAAAAATCCCTCACGAAAACTCGGCAGCCTAACAGCGCCACATAAAACTTCCGAATATGGATTGATGAGATCAAATAGGGTATCTCATCACATTACAATATAATTTACAGCAAGAGGAATATGAAATAACATCCCCCAACATTACAAATTGGAGCTTAAAAGAAGTGACATAAAGGAGAGTACTTAAAAAGAAAGAGAGAAGTTAGATCCCTTACGAAAGTTCGGCAGCCTAACGGCGCCAATCAAAACATCCAAAATGGATTGATGAGAGAGAATAGGGTCTCTCATCACATGAACATAAAAATTACAGTAGGATTAATATAAAATATCATCCCAATATCAAGAAATATGAGCTTTAAAAGGAATGACATAAAAGAGTGTACTTAAAAAGAAAGAGAGGAGTAAGATCCCTTACCTCGGGTCCGACTTGACTCGATCGTTCTTTAACGTCCTGAATAATAAACTTGAGTTAATTTCCACTTTATTAAGAACCTTTTTCTAGTTCATTATTCCTATTAGATCACTTATTTCCATGTTATAAACATTATGTAAACATTTAAGTTAATAATGTTTGTTTTGTCGATATTTGTTTCTTAAGTCGAAAGTGGACTTCTTACCATTACATGTTGTTCGTGTGGTCAAATGTTTATTATATCCAGAATAATATTCATGATTTGGATATCATATATGTCATATATATCCAGTACATGCATGCATTTATAACATTACATAATCATTTAGAGGTAAGAAATGAAATGCACCGTTCATGGAGACGGTAAGCCGTACGTACGCATGAACGCTACTTTCATTTCTATTTCATATTTTATAGAATGGAATAATAATGATATAAAGGTATATTATAATTACAGTATAATATCATATATAATATCATAGTTCCATACTTTATACGTCCCACATATGGTATTTAACAAATCAAATCACTTTGAGGGGGCGGTAGTGCGCACTTCCTTAAATGAAGATATCGCGTATACCCATAATGAAAGCCATAAAGGTAAGACAAAAATGAAAAATACAGAAGCGTAAATAAAACATAAACATATTATATATCATATATAAAAATAGTGACATCATAATGGCCACCTTTGAAGGTGTTAAATGAGTATTGAACAATCATCGTTTCGGGAGGCAGAATTTCACCATCCACGGAAACCGTATGTTCTTTAACCATTTGATGTAGTTGTGTGAGAGTGTAGCTCGAATAAATATTATAACAACATCCTAGTATATTGAAGATATTGGTGTTGTTATAAAAGAAGTAAATAAAAAGAGTTTATGGGGTTGGAGAAGCAAAATAAAACAAATGAACATGAGAGAGTGAATTACCTTTAAAAGTGTAACTCCTTTTGATTTGAGCCGAAAGGCTTCCTTTGAAATGATTCATCCCAAAGGAAATCCTCTAGGATGAGGAGAGGGATGTGGAGAGAGTAAATTGGCAGGGGTTGGCCGAGCCAAAGGCTTGAGGAGTGTGTTAAATGAGGTAGAGGTGGGGGCCTTTTATAAGAGGAGAGGAGGGGCACTTTTGGAAAGTAAAGAAATATTACTTTATTTGAAAATGTGTTTCGGTTTCAAAAGGTCCCACATTGATATAATTCGTGGATAAGGTGATAAGGCTTCGAAATACACTCATCCAATAAGTTTTGGACATGTGTAGTTCATAGATTTTACATTATCTTTCCATTTTATTTAAATCGTCAAATAATGATGTCATCGCTGCATCATTATTATGTCATAAATAATTTAATTTATTTAATGTATAAAAATTATAAAAAAATACTTTGATGTATGAAATCTTTTTATCTTTCCAATGAATATTTATAATCAAAAATATGACTTGTATAACCTCACATAAAAATTGTTTTAGTAAAACATATCATGTTTGTGTCAATTTTACTTTTACATTAAATAAAATGTTATTTATGTCATTTCCCAACCAAAGTGGATCCATGGGGTCCCCAAGTTGAACCATGGCTTGTCGTGGTCGGCCATGATACAACCAATGAGGGTAAGACATGTGTAAAGCTCATCTCATTTTATTAAAGCATTACTTTCACATTAAACCACACTAATTACCACTAATCGCGATTAAAAACTTAATAAGTTACTATTCACCAAAAAATTATTTTAATCTCATTTAACCACATTTTACTTCTTAATGACAAACATGTATGTCAGATTTTTGAAAATCAAAACACAATGATGGAAAAATTTCATTTAAACGGAAAATCAGTTTTTTATAAGTACCACTTAGTAGTTTCACTATTCATCAAAAATTGAAGTTTTTCAGAAAAATCCCAAAAATTCACCCTAAGCTATATTTGATATTCTGAATTCAAAAATGAAGTCCGTTTTACAAAATTCAAAACATATAATTCACATTAATTAATTTAATAATTAATTCCCACTGTCATGACAAATAGCGTGTTTTATGAAACAATAAGTATCAAAAGATTGACACTATTTTATGTCTGATTTCAAAGTGAAATTGATTCCAACGACCACTATTGGATTTAATGGTAAAAATATTTTCTAATTTCACTTTAAAACCAATTCAAAATATAATCTAATCATATAAATAAATTAAATTAAAAAGTGGTTTTGAATTAAAATACAACATTTTACACTATTCATTAAAAAAAAGAACTTTATCGGAAATATACCAAAAATTTACACAAAGTAAATTTTGATGTCCCGATTCTTAATAAGAGTTTTATTTGGTCCAAAAGAATGTTTAAGAGTGAAAAAAACTATATTTAATGACGGTTCTCCATCAAAAGGTGATAAGTGAACCTTTAGTGAAAACTAGGGCATATACGCCTAAAATTGAATTCTTTCCGTATTTTAAGCCTTTATATTTTATTGTATAAATGTAAAAATATTTAAGAACATATATAATCATATTTTAGTTATTTCTATCCATTCCTGCCATTACAACGGCTACATGTTAACTACCATTTAGAATAATATTATTTTATTATTAGAGTGCAACGTAAGATTCCCAATAAACTCGTTGTTGCGTGTTGGGTACGCCATCGAGCATAGCGTCCCCTTTAAAGTCATATTAATATTTTATTCACAAATATGGATAAATTTGAAAATGTCATATTCCTTATTTACCTGGGGTGTTACATCCTTCCCCCCTTTTGGGAATTGCGTCCTCGAAATTTTAAAATTGCGCTTGGAAACATCCTTGAACGTCCCACATCGGAGAAGAGTCGGTAAAAAAATCACTTTAAAAATAAAGAAAGATAAGTACAAAGGTCACCCGAGTTAACCCATACTAGGATTCCAAGTATGAAAATATGGACATGGAGGAAAAAACAAAGGTTCGTGTTCTGATGGAGAGTGATAAAAAACATGTTTAGGAGAAAGTTAACCACGAGAAAATCACAAACTTGTGATGGGTTAAACGGTATTCGATTCCCCAGTAGGAAAAGTTAATAGACAACATTTTTGTTTTAAGTTACTTTTTATTGGGGAATTTATACATAAGGAATCATAATCACTTATCATGTTGACTTTCAACTTTTACTAGATTCCTTAGTCAAACTCATATTTTTTTCCAAAAGACGAGTATTTAGGAGACTTGTTCGCATTAAGAGTACTATAATCAAGTTCTAGAGAATCACCTAATCCCCAAAAGAGAACTATATACATCCCATGTTTTTAGGCTTTAACCAAAACCAAAACCAAAACGGTTAGTACAAGATCAGATAATCCAGAAAAGGATAACCCCTTATAAAAAGAAAATCTATTCTAAATCTCCAAAATTTGTCCAACAAAACCCAAAGTTCAACGAGGACCATCCGATAAACAATTTGTCCATAAAATTATTCAAAGTAAACCAATATAAGATTGAAACCCAAATATTTTAAGGATTTAGTCACATAGTCTTCCAAGTTAAATCGTAACATTTATCTCCAAACAACATCAGTTCCTCCTAAAGTCTCACATTGAAAAGTAATTATCCTAATCACATATCCTCCAAAATCAACTTACTCTTAATTCATAAAATCATATAACTAAAAAGAATCAGTCAAAATAACCAGGGGCTTCACGTAGTCCAGTGGTAGGCGATAAATACCAGTCGCACTTTGGTTGTGGGTTCGATTCCCGCAGCATTGTCCGACGCGACGGGTTGTCACACGGTCTGCGTGTTGTCCTTTTTCCAAAACTATATAATTCTCAAATCATTACCCAAAAAGGGATAAAATCATCAAAAATAACCATAACATAATTTAACCTCAATTTTATCTCATGCCTTTCACTTCAATCATAATATATGGTAACCCATAATTACCTCAAAATTAAGGATCATATAAACCCAAATGGTTCTTTATAACTATGTCCACAAAAGAAAAGATAACTATTACTTGAATAAAATTTGCCTATATTAAACATCAGGGTTACACATAATATAAAAAGTCTTCTAATGTAACCCCATCATCAAAAGAGACTTAATACTCTTAAGAATTTCACCCTAACTCTTGAAGCCCTCATATGTTGACATCTTACTCATTAAACATTCTTCATGATCCATTATCCATTCTTTTCCAACTTATTCCGAAATACCTCTTTCCTACAAACAAAATCATGAATCATATCCTAAGATTCCGAAATAAGAAAACAATAGTCATGAAATAGTACATACCTTTGATTGGTCATTGTCATTTTCTTCATCCTCAATTGGAATGGCATTAGGTATTGGTAAACTAATATTGGTACGCTCTTGGTGACCCCATTCAAGAAACTTCTTCATAGGACATGTGTTTGCATAATGACCATGCACATCACATTTAAAACATTCAATTGATCCCTCAGAAAGAACTTCTTTCCCTTTCCTCGAGTCAACTGGATGCTTCCTTTTTCCATGGCAGGTTCTTGCTTTATGACCTTCATTTCCACATATATAACATATTTCTGTCCCTTTGAAACATTTTCCTAGGTGTTTCTTTCCACATCTTTGACACATAGGTTTTTGAACACACTTACCTTTATGATTATTACCTATACTTCCGTAGGGATTTGTTTCTTGCATATATGATGCCTTAGAGAAATCTCCAAGGTTTAGGTGGTCAATCATGACTCCAGATAGTTGGTTGAGGATAATCAAAAGAGTTCTCATTGCAGCTCCCATATCATTCAGTTGCTTGCTCAAAAAACTGTCACAGTTTCCTTCACATCCACTGTTACTTTGGTGCCTGCTAGATCCAGCCATTTACTAAAACCAAAAACGTCATTGTGAGTATATCAACAAAACCATCATGTACTAATGAGTAAGATAGACAATAAGATATACTTACTCATTCACTTTATCTAAAACTAATACTCTTTCTGAAATCCTAACCATTATGGTAATTGTCAATTATGCTTAAAGAATACCCTAACCTCTAAAGTTATCTAAACCGACCTTTGATACCAACTATAAGGCCCCAGCCTTAATCCTTAGTTAATCTTGAGGTATTGCAAGATTACACATTGAGGATCTTTTCAGGATTAGAGTTTTAGAGATTTAGATCATGAAACGTGCATTACATTCCCCATTTAAACAAAGTGGTTACATAAAAGACAATATTCATTCTTCCCATCAACGGAAACCTATTTAAAATAAAACACAGATTCTTTCTTGACACATCCTTGACACTATCATCACATCATGTACCTTTCCCTTGACCTGTGAAAAAAATTTCAAAAACTTGGGATAAGCATAAAAAGCTCAGTAAGGGTTATAAAAATATGGAAAGGAAACATGAGTTCATAAATACATAAGAATGAAATCATACTTTACCCATAAAACATAGGCATATCAAATCATGAATAAATCATAGAAAACATAAGACATAAAGGTAACTTGAGGCATTCATAACATTCTTACGTAGGGAGTAACCCTCTTGGTTACGTTTGGAATACCCATCATAGTATATTCCCTAAATCTCTTCGGAGAAACCTTAACGTTTCACTCCTTCATGTTACCCAATGCATTGGAGAGCTATATTGGGCTCACCCGCCCTTAGTTTATCACGGAACCACCCGTTCTTCATAACAATGCCCAAGAACCATAACATAATCGTATCACATAAACATGAATAAAGGAAACATAACATTTCCACATTTCAATCACAATATAACATTTTAGGATATTGAAGTAATGAATCCATTCAAAAAGAAACCATTTCCAAAACCATTTAAAACATTTGATAAAGAGATTTTTGAATCAAAGTGTCCCATACCACCTTGAAGTTTTTAACATTTTAAACCATTAATATCCATATAAATAAATCCTTAAAACCATTTTGAAAACATGGATATTAATAAGAACAAATAATTAAAACATTTAAAACGATATTTTGGTTAAAGGGGTTTTACCAAAATTAGAGACACTCGAATACAATAATCGAGGAATAACATTTAGTCATAATTTTATAATATCATGAGAATAAAAGGATTCATGATATAATACTCCAAAGGACAGTATATACACCATATAAGAGTGAATTGGTGCATAACAACAATGATCCCTCAATAGAAATGTCAAATGTGATGAAATCCCTTATAAAGAAGGTATCCTTAAATTAAGGACAAATAAATCTCAAAAAATATGTGTGACAAATATATATACAACCAATATAAGTGGATATTAAGTGTAAAACAATAAAAGGTCATTCACACATATTCAATTGATGACATATTCAATGACTACAAGTTGAACCCAAAGAAATCGAAATTGGGTTAAAAAGTTCCCTTGACAGCCTAACGGCATCACATCAAAATGAGTTGATGAGAGATAAAAAGTGTATCTCATCACTTGGACATAAAATTTACATCAATAAGGATGTATGAGAACATATCCCAACATAAAAATATGTAAATTAAAAGACCCAATAAAAGAAGTCTTTTAAAAAAAAGGAGGGTGAAAGGTTCCCTTACAGACTTGGGTATCTTTCAAAACATACACCCCATGAAAGAAAGACAATAGTTCATTGATGTAAATACCCATAAACGAAAGTATATTACACAAATAGTAGAATAATGGGCAGTACATACACCACTCAATGTAATTTATGGCAAATTTAGCATAAATCTCATGGGAATAAAAGTGAGATGAAAAATCCCTCACGAAAACTCGGCAGCCTAACGGCGCCACATAAAACTTACGAATATGGATTGATGAGATCAAATAGGGTATCTAATCACATTAAAATATAATGTACATCAAGAGGAATATGAAATAACATCCCCCAACATTACAAATTGGAGCTTAAAAGAAGTGACATAAAGGAGAGTACTTAAAAAGAAAGAGAGAAGTTAGATCTCTTACGAAAGTTCGGCAGCCTAACGGCGCCAATCAAAACTTCCAAAATGGATTTATGAGAGAGAATAGGGTCTCTCATCACATTAAAATAAAAATTACAGTAGGATTAATATAAAAGATCATCCCAATAACAAGAAAGATGAGATTTAAAAGGAATGACAGAAAAGAGTGTACTTAAAAACAAAGAGAGGGGTAAGATCCCTTACCTCGGGTCCGACCTGACTCGATCGTTCTTTAACGTCCTGAATAATAAACTTGAGTTAATTTACACTTTATTAAGAACCTTTTTCTAGTTCATTATTCCTATTAGATCACTTATTTCCATGTTATAAACATTATGTAAACATTTAAGTTAATAATGTTTGTTTTGTCGATATTTGGTTCTTAAGTCGAAAGTGGACTTCTTACCATTACATGTTGTTCGTGTGGTCAAATTTTTATTATATCCAGAATAATATTCATGATTTGGATATGATATATGTCATATATATCCAGTACATGCATGAATTTATAACATTACATAATCATTTAGAGTTAAGAAATGAAATGCACCGTTCATGGAGACGGTAAGCCGTACGTACGCATGAATGATACTTTCATTTCTATTTCATATTGTATAGAATGGAATAATAATTATATAAAGGTATATTATAATTACAGTATAATATCATATATAATATCATAGTTCCATCCTTTATACGTCCCACATATGGTATTTAACGAATCAAATCACTTTGAGGGGGCGGTAGTCCGCACTTCCTTAAATGAAGATATCGCGTATACCCATAATGGAAGCCATAAAGTTAAGACAAAAATGAAAAATACAGAAGCGTAAATAAAACATAAACATATTATATATCATATATAAAAATAGTGACATCATAATGGCCACCTTTGAAGGTGTTAAATGAGTATTGAACAATCCTCGTTTCGGGAGGCAGAATTTCACCATCCACGGAAACCGTATGTTCTTTAACCATTTGATGTAGTTGTGTGAGAGTTTAGCTCGAATAAATCTTATAACAACATCCTAGTATATTGAATATACTGGTTTTGTTACAAAATAAGTAAATAAAAAGAGTTTAGGGGGTTGGAGAAGGAAAATAAAACAAATGAACATGAGAGAGTGAATTACCTTTAAAAGTGTAACTCCTTTTGATTTGAGCCTAAAGGCTTCCTTTGAAAGGATTATGCCCAAAGGGAATCCCCTTGGATGAGGAGAGGGATGTGGAGAGAGTAAATGGGCAGGGTTTGGCCGAGCCAAAGGCTTGAGGAGTGAGTTAAATGAGGTATAGGTGGGGGCCTTTTATAAGAGGAGAGGAGGGGCACTTTTGGAAAGTAAAGAAATATTACTTTATTTGAAAATGTGTTTCGGTTTCAAAAGGTCCCACATTGATATAATTCGTGGATTAGATGATAAGTCTTCGAAATCCACTCATCCAATAAGTTTTGGACATGTGTAGTTCATAGATTTTACATTATCTTTCCATTTTATTTAAATCGTCAAATAATGATGTCATCGCTGCATCATTATTATGTCATAAATAATTTAATTTATTTAATGTCTAAAAATTATAAAAAAAATACTATGATGTAGGAAATCCTTTTATCTTTCCAATTAATATTTATAATCAAAAATATGACTAGTATAACCTCACTTAAATTTTTTTTTAGTAAAACATATCATGTTTGTGTCAATTTTACTTTTACATTAAATAAAATGTTATTTATGTCATTTCCCAACCAAAGTGGATCCATGGGGTCCCCAAGTTGACCCATGGCTTGTCTTGGTCGGCCATGATACAACCAATGAGGTTAAGACATGTGTCAAGCTCATCTCATTTTATTACAGCATTATTTTTACCTTAAACCACACTAATTACCACTAATCGCGATTAAAAACTTAATAAGTTACTATTCACCAAAAAATTATTTTAATCTCATTGAACCACATTTTACTTCTTAATGACAACCATGTATGTCGGATTTTTGAAAATCAAAACACAATGATGGAAAAATTTCATTTAAACAGAAAATCAGTTTTTTATAAGTACCACTTAGTGGTTTCACTATTCATCAAAAATTGAAGTTTTTCAGAAAAATCCCATAAATTCACCCTAAGCTATATTTGATATTCTGAATTAAAAACTGAATTACGTTTTACAAAATTCAAAACATATAAGTCACATTAATTAATTTAATAATTAATTCCCGCTGTCATGACAAATAGTGTGTTTTATGAAACAATAAGTATCAAAAGATTGACACTAGTTTAAGTCTGATTTCAAAGTGAAATTGATTCCAACGACCACTATTGGATTTAATTTTAAAAATATTTTCTAATTTCACTTTAAAACCAATTCAAAATATAATCTAATCATATAAATAAATTAGATTAAAAAGTGGTTTTGAATTAAAATACAACATTTTACACTATTCATTAAAAAAAATAACTTTATCGGAAAGATACCAAAAATTTACACAAAGTAAATTTTGATGTCCCAATTCTTAATAAGAGTTTTATTTGGTCCAAAAGAATGTTTAAGAGTGAACAAAACTATATTTAATGACGGTTCTCCATCAAAAGGTGATAAGTGAACCTTTAATGAAAACTAGGGCATATACGCCTAAAATTGAATTCTTTCCGTATTTTAAGCCTTTATCTTTTATTGTATAAGTGTAAAAATATTTAAGAACATATATAATCATATTTTAGTTATTTCTATCCATTCCCACCATTACAATGGCTACATGTTAACTACCATTTAGAATAATATTATTTTATTATTAGAGTGCAACGTAAGATTCCCAAGAAACTCGTTGTTGCGTGTTGGGTACGCCATCGAGCATAGCGTCCCCTTTAAAGTCATATTAATATTTTATTCACAAATATGGATAAATATGAAAATTTCATATTCCTTATTTACCTGGGGTGTTACATTCTTTGTTGACAAATTTACACAAAAATCATTCATAATGGTTTGTAATGAAAATGTAAATAATAATAAGAATATTCTGAGGAAGTACCAAACTAGGTGTGTAGTAAGGCCCGTTATCGCATACCAGAATACCCCATGTTAAACCCGAAACTCCATGTTAGATTTTTCACTCCTAGGTACATCTCATCTAGATCCATGTCAACTTAATAATCCATACACAGATGTATTTCATGGAAAACCCAAATAATAACTACATTACCAATATTCTGGATTGTACTTCTATACTAATCCTAAATGTTTATCTTGGGTAATGTTCTTTAATCACAGTTTTTATAAATCAAGATTATAAGGTTATTGAAAAATATTATTTGATACCAACTATAAATACTTGACCCTAGAAGCCCGGAGTCAGTGCATTATTTTAGTACATTTTCATGATTACTGTGAATCATGTCCCGATGGATAGATCAATTTAGTATTCATGGAAAATAGATTAAATTAATGAAAAATTACAATACATAAAACAAATAATCAATAATACTTTGATAAAATCATTACTACCTTAGCTTAACCATGCATATCAATAATAATACACTTCTGGGAATCATGGGAAAACAAAACATAAAAAAGTGGTGAGCTTTGATGCTCTATAAGAGTAAATAATTTAGTGGAAGCTATAATATTTTAAGGAAAAAAGTGTCATAAAAAACATAATTTTAAACATAATCTTGAACATAATATGGATAAAATAAATCAAACATTTCCATATAAAAATTCACATGAATATTCTACTAGTCGAATAATAACATGTAATAAATAATTTCATAATGAGAGATTGCATAATGCTGGATATCATAACCACATTGTCAAGGCCTTGTGCCAAGACTAAAAATAAATTTCTTTTCAAGGCCTTGTTACAAGACTCTAATTTGTCTCATGAGATCTATCGATTCATCAAGGGGATATAGCGGGCCATGGCCATCACTTAATAATTCCAATTCATTCTTCATATGAAAATGGTGAAGCATAAAATATGAATTTGTATTAAAACTCGCATACTAAATTTAAATACTTTAAAAATAAACCTTGAATGGTATAAAAATAGAGCATCCATATTAAAACATATGTTTACTCATTCAATACAATATGAATTATTTTATGATAATAAATCAACCTCACTCAAGAATAATATGAAATAAAATATGATGACATAGTTGAAAATTATCTATAAAACTCTTTGAAGGAAATACCCTTTTTCCTGAAATCATTTAAAAGTCACATTAGTTGTAAAGGGAGACATTTAAAAGTTATTTTTCAATCAAAGTGCCCATACCACTTTGAAACTGTTGAAATGAATAAAAATTTTATAACATTCATTTCCATATAAATAAATCCATAAAAACACTTTAAAAACATGGACATTAATGAGAATGATTTAGAAGAATAGATATTTAAAACACTAAAAAAGTTGATTTAGTAAAAGAGTCACATAAATTTTTATTCTGGAAATTCATTTATAAAACATTGAAATGGATAATAAATATGTTCTTGTAAAAACTTGATCATCTACAATATCAAATAATAATGAGATTAAGGAATTAACCCTTACCATGTGCATTCCTTTGGTCGAGGGTACCATTAACCTCATGTATAATGACCATAGTATGTTATTAAATTACACCAGAACCATATTAATATTTATGATATCATATATGATTCATTTATTAATTTATACTACCCATTTAATAATAATTTCCATGTTAATGTAAAATTTCAGTTAAGAAACGCTTTATTTATCGTACGTATTTTAACATGTTATTCTAGATCGCATCACAAAGATTATGATTTATGTAAATCAATAATATAAAACATAATTTATATATCATATATATTCAGAATATTAATAAGTTTAATACATTGATATATGAAATTGAAACACTGTTTATGGAGACGGTATTCCGTACATACGCATGAATGTTGTTTCCATTTTTTTATCGTAGAGTATGGAAGTAATTAAACGTCATATATTTATCTACATAAATATATATATTATTAGACAAAAAATAATATTCATACAACTCATAATTAATCAATATATATATTTTAATAATAATTCTTGAAGTGTGGTCGTTGAAGATGAGTCTCATTACGTCGTGGAGACGGTAAGTCGTAGGTATGCATGAGGGACAATATCATTCAATTGTTGTTCATATAATATGTAATTGGAAGGTATATTATATATACAGAATAATTAACATGTAATAGTTTTTTTTAAATCAATTATACACAATATTATACCCATCCAGATACTGAAGTGTTGAAAAAAAACTACACCATGACGTGGAGACGGCAAGCCGTACGTACGCATGTATGGTGATATGGTCATTCATAGGATGAATATAATAACAAATATGGTTGTAAAATATTTATAATAACATCACAGTATGAATAGGGTAGTATTTTTTATTTTTTTATTAAACCAGCAAAGATATTGGAAGCGGGTGAAGAAACGAACACAGAAAGAGGTGATGAAATAATAAACTTCTTTTCAGGTGCTTCCATTGATTTAAAAAAAGGAATATTAGGATAGATTTCTGATCAAATAAATGTCTCTAAATTGAAGTTAGGGTAGTTTGGAGGCTATTTGAGATGGGTTTGGCCGATCCAAATGGCATTGGAGGTGTATATGTAAGAGAGGGGGAAGTACCCTTTAATAAGAGAGGTGATGGTCACTTTAGGAAAAGTTGGAAATATTATTTTATAATAAAATAATATTCATTTTTTAATGGATAAAAATTGATTTATATCATGTATAAGGTGGGTATGTGTCCAAAACCTCTCAACCAATATGTTTTTAGAAAAGTACAGGCCAAAATATTAAACTTATCTTTAAAATATAACTCTTAGTTAAATAGTTTAACTTTTACCAGGTCTTTTTTATTCAAAAAATATATAATTAATAAACATAATATAAAATTACAAGATAACCACAAGTGGTTCATTAATCAAACATATAACATTTTATAAATACTTTGTCCGTTCTTTAAATTTTTAGTAATATTATACAATTTAATAAAATATTTTTTATTTTAAAAACTCATTTATTTCAATTTAGAAACTATTTAGTATTTGGTTGTTGTGAATGTTAAGAAAAAAGATTACATAAAAAAATTACATTTAATAAACACTACATTTTCATATTATCCAAGAATATTCACTAATGGAATCGAAAGTCTCAATTTACATTTATTTTGATATTTATAATATCATTTATTTTAATCATTTTTTAATAATGTAATTACTGCATCGTCATTGTGTCATAGATAAATTTATTTATTTAATGTATAAAAATTATAAATAAAATACCATGATATAAGTAATATTTTTATAATTATAACTAATATTTATAGTATAAATTATATTTTTTATAACCCTATATTAAAAATGTTTTAGTTATTAAAATTTTAATTTAATATTTTTAACTATTCCTTAAATAAAATAATAATTAATGTCCTAATATAATACAAGTGGATCAAAAGTGATCATATATTATTCCTAGGTTTATTTTGGTCTAAATACACTTATCCAATAGAATTACGACATGTTTTATGGTAGTTATAGTTATATTTTGACCTTTAATTATATTATAAACTTTTAATCGTTGTAAATAAAATACAAATGTTACTATTCATAAAAAAATTTCATCCAATGGAACAAAATTTTACTTACTAATGTCATGAGTGTCTCACAGATTTTTGAAATTCAATTCATAGAAACTATAAAATTATGTCTTATGCAAATTTGAAAATGTTCCGAAAAGGTGGGTAAAAGACATTAAAAATGTTCAATAAATTTTTATATATATATTATTATTATAAAATGAAACCAATGAATTACAATAGACTAAAATATGCAGTTATAAATAATTTTTACATTAAGATAAAATTTAAATTAAATACAATTATTTTAATGGAAAAGACATTTTTTTCTATAACGCTGTGATTTACGTTTTGTAGAACATATAAGAATGATTTTATATTATGATGGGTAAGACCTATATATCCCTACAATGAATTAGGTAATGATTTATATCTCATGATATAGACATGACTGAAATAGAAAGTAAATCGGATTCAGTAACAAATTTCTTGAATGACAAATAATCCTGGTTCAGTAATGGACTTTGTCAACTTTGATGGTCTTAGAAGCCATTACTAGGCTACAATAAAAATCATATTATGGGATTAATAGTTTTCCATCATTACATATTTTATTCAAAATATATTATATTATGGTTATTATTTCATTATGATCATTGTGTTATGTTTTTCATTTATTTATTTCATAACTCAGTATTTTGACATTTAAACATTCTGATCATGCTTTTACATTCAAATTTTTTTGGTTTGTTTTATGTTATGTAAATTTACCCTTACTGAGCATTTGAGCTCACCCTTTTTTATGTTTTCTTTTCCCTAGGATATAGATAAATGTATTAGGTAGGAAAACTAAAATGGGAAGATGATTGGGGGAGATTTTTATGCTCTTTCACCAAGTTAGAATATTATGTTCCGGGTTTCCAAATACCTTAAAATAAAACAATATTTGGGAATTTTTTTTGAAAGGTATTAAGTACATTGAAAAATAAATATAATTTCCATGTATTTCATGCTTAGGCTGTCAGAGTAATAGGGATGGTGAAATATGTCTGTATTGATAGGATACATGGATCAATTTTTAAACAATTTCCAAATACTGTACTTGGAAATCCAGATTGTAGAAAATGGAAAAAATAGTGACATTCCCATTGGTTTGGTCTCATTTTTTAAGACATTCTGGTAACATTTTATGATATCTTAAAACCACTAGAACAAAAAAAATAATACTTCTTTTGTCCTGTATAATTAAATATTCTACAATTTAATGAATTTAAAAATAAAACATTCAATTTTATCAAGTAAGACAATAATATGTAGTCATAATTATATTGAAAACCCAAAATCAATTTTCACTATTCATGATGAAATAAAATATTTTAAAAAATTATCATAAATTTATTCTTACATAGTTTTCAAATGATGATATAAAATATAGAGTTTAATTTTTTAAATTTTATATCTAAATATGTTAATTTTATATTTTAAATAAAAAAATACTTATTTGTTTTTAAATAGACATTTCTAAGGAATAATCAACTTTATGAAATTTATTAAAAAATTTATTTACCATTATTATATTATATTATAATTTATTTTAAGTGTGAGTATTCTAAAATAATTTATTATTAATTTTTTTTAGAAAAGATGTGTTTATTTTAATTTTGTATATATTATATAGAAAAAATATTCTCTAAGGGTTTATATGTGTCCAAAGATATATCTATAAAATTCATCTTAAGAAACCATATATTTTATATAGAATAACTATTCATAAAAATGTTATTAAATAAATATTTCATTTAGAAAGCTAAAAATATACCTAAAAGGATTATGGACTAAAACTTAACCCATACTACACTCTCATTTACCAGAATAGTAATGTGTATGATAGTCATTTCTTCATGGGGGTAATTCAGATAACATCGATTGAGTGGTAATATCCACTAACTTGAACATAACACATAATTGATTTCATTCTTGATTTTATTCTTGAAGAAATTATTTGGCATGGTAAATAAAAAACATAGTGACGCTAACTCCCTCCCCAAGTTAAAAAAATGTGCTTCAAATGGATCAATTATATTGGTTGATTAATCAATTATCCGTTGTGTAAAAAATATCCTTCTCGCTTATGAATTATAAACAATATTTATAGTCATTAAATTATCAACCAAGGGTATTATTTTCAATGGTCATATCAAACAATGATCTTATAATGGTCAAGTTAAAAAATACGCATTTCCCTTAAATTCCAATAATCACCCCATAATTGTTAATCTCTAAATTCACTAAATTCTCTCCATAAGTTTATATTTTCAATTCATATGATGTTGATTGTGTTACTAAATTTTTATTCATTTCATTTTTATTTTAACTGGAGGTAATGATTTTATTATATTGGAGAGAAAATTAATTTCCCCTATTAGTTAACCAATTTAATATTATTTGTGTAGTTGTAATGTTTGAAATTTTAAATAGTGTAATATATGGCTAATGTAAAGATAATTGTCATCATGAAAACATTGTAGTTGTTTCTATTTATTTTATACATGCATAATATTATATAATATGTAAAAAAAATTAGGATGAAAATATCATTTAAAAAGTACTGCTAATTAAATTTTTCCCATTTTAAGAAATTTCATCTCAGAAATATCAAATCATTTTATATTTGATCAAATGTGAGGGTACTTCTGTTTCATTATATCTTCCAATTCCCTTGTCACATCATAAAATTTATGCTTCCGCCACAACACATTGACAATTTGGAGATTATTTTGGAATATAACTTTGTCTCTTTGATCTGAAATCTCTGCTGGATTCTTCTTACTAGGTAGGTATTATTCCAGTTGTAGGTAATCTGAATTTAGTTCATTTGATTGATTAGGAACATACATCATCAATAAGATTAAGTGGAATACATCATGAACATTAGATAAATTTAGTGGATGTTCTATATGATAGTTCACTACTGCTATGGGAACAAGGATCTCAATAGGGGAAATGTACCTATAGATAAGTATCCATTTATTTCAAAATCTCATCACTATATTCCATGGTTATATTTAAAAGAATATATTTATCTCTCACATCATAATCCAAGTCACTCAATGGTTTCTATCATAGCTCTTCATAGAACTCTAGGTAAAAATTATATAATATATTCTGGATTGAACCCTTTATTTCATATATTTCACAAGATTAATTCCAATTTGATTTCTCTTACAAACATTATCCAAACAGGTATGAGTTATAAATTACACTAAATATAGAGCTTCATGTGGTTCCATTTAAATACTCTAGTTAAAGGTGTTGTTGTATGATAAATCAAAAATAATTTGGTGTTGATATTATCCAACATTAAATTCCATTAATAATGTTCTCAACATATCCTCAAACTTATAAATAGTTCCTTCAATTTTTTCCATCTATTTGGCGTGGTGATTGGGCGTACTAAAATTTAATTTGTATTAATAGTGTGTGGAATCATTATTTATAATTTAAATATAAATAATCTATCATGATCAAAAATGATATACTGTTGAAAAAAATGCATCCCAACCACATACTTCACAAATATATATATATATATATTGAAATGTCATACGAGAGAAACGATTTCACGAATATTGATGAAATGAGTAGTCTTAGTGAGTCGATGTAACGAAATGATATTTTATGAATAAAATTATCATTATTTTAAGGTCTTGTGGATATAAAAAACACATGACCTTTTTTTATTAATAATATTGTGTTTAAATGACCATTAAGTTATGTTATCGTTGATAATATAGTCATTGAATAATGATCACAAAACTGATTTAACTATAAATGTTTTGTAAATAATCCTTTCAACACAGAATAAGGAGACGATGGCCTCATCCAGTAGAATAAGGTCATATGAAGAGCATTTCTCAAATATCATAATGGATATATCATCATTGGGTTTCTCTCTTCACTATGCCCAATTATATCTTCAACACATTAATCTTCAATGGAATCTCTTACGGGAGAAGTTCAAGTTATATAGATTACCACCAGAGTGATGTTATCCATGACTCCCCTAGAGTCTGTCACAATTACACACATTACCCTTAGGTATTATGGGGGTGTTATAAGGGGTTTTGTACTATGGTATTATTTAATTATTGTGTATTCCTTTTTATAAATAAAATTTTTATTCTATAATTTACTTTATGAGAATATCATTCCATAAAAAATGATGAATTTGAAAATTTTATTATTTGGGTAAGAATGGTACTTTTGAGAAATATATATATATTTATATTAAACAATTATTTTATTATTAATATAATTAAAAAATTTCTTATAAATGATGATTATCTCAGTTTCATATCTATAAGAAATTAGGTAATCAGTTAGATAAGAGTTGTATTTTGTATTAGAAAAAATAAAGAGTGTATTTTAAAGAATTAAAAAAAAATTTAATTAAATAATGTATTAATAAAATATGATTATATAATTTCATTTATGAATAATAAATGTGTATATAATTTTCATGAAGTCAAATGTAATTTTTATTATGCTTTGAAATTTTTTTGGGAAAACCCATGAATTTTCAATAAATATCGGTTTTCATTTGAAAAGTGAAAATTGAAATATTTAGAAAATAATGTAGATAAAATGAATATTATTTTTGGAATTTGTAAGTTGAAATTATACAATGATGAATTTTTCATAATTTTTAATGACTATCGAATTTCTGGTTAAAAATTAATATCGTAAAAATAGAATATGTGTTTTATGACATCCTAATGACCAAAAATTGATGTAATAAATACCATAATTTGAATTATAGGCCCAATATATGTTTCCTAATTAAAATATTTTATTTCATATTTATTTTAGTTATTTTATAAATCTGTTGTTATTCCCCATAAATTTATAATGTATTTTATGATATTGAAATCGTTTTCATGAGAGTTCGACTCATCTAGACCTAAGAAGTGGTAATATTTTAAAATTTTCATCAATTTTAAATATAAAATAATGTTTTCTTATCCCCTTTTGAAAAATAAGAAGAAAAAAATTTGATGTTTTTTTGTTTGGATTTTTTAATTATATAGATTCCAAAATCAAAGTTTGTGAAATATTAAGGACATCCCCTCACTTTTCCTACATAAACCCACAAAACCAACCACTTGAACTCACTCAAAATCCTTGTATAATGTATCTAATATTTTCTCCCCTATCTAAAATCCTCCCAACATGCCCCAAACTCACAGGACTCCCATTTTCATGCTTTTGAAGTCACTCACTCTTGTATGTAATCCTTACTTTCCTTCATTTCATAATTTTTTCAAATTTTCCTTAAAATTTTACGACCTTATATTTTCAGTTAGAAATGAAGTTTTATGTTTTCTCACATCCCCCACATTACCCTTATTATGTTTTAATGATGATATTTATATCTCTCTCTCATTGATCCCCTCCTTGTACACCTGTTACTATACTGAAATTTTGTAAGAGATTTCTATCTCTTCATTTAAATTCAAGCATCTCTCTTATATTATGCAAATCCAATACCATTAAATATGTTTGTATATTATGATAAATGATCCCCATAAAACCTATTTTGTGTCTAAATGATGATTGAATGCTTTCTCTTTCATCGAACCATTTTATGAAACCCCATGTGATGCTGTTACGCTGCCAAAATTGCACTGCGATTTTCCATGCCGAAATCATTTTGTAGTGAATACCATGCCTAATTCTCTATCAACGACATTAACTAATATTATCAAATACTATTTATTATAGAATATAAATTATTTATTCTATATTCCTTTTCATTGGAAACGATGAATATGTTTAATGAATATATGATATATGATATATGAGGCACACATAATCATGATATTGAAATGTTCATGATGGGGTTTTCCTAATTGCACTCCAATGCATTTGGTAATGGTTAGTATCATGATAAGCCATGTAAAATGAGTTTTTAATCATTATATTTAATTTTCAAAGAGGTTTAAATCTTGAAAATCCATGTTCAATGAGCATTAACTCATTCTAATATCATGTTGTATGTTGATGCCATATTTCTATGTTATTACAATCAAATCATATCATGCCTTTATGTAAATGTTTCTCTTATTCTCAACTGATATGCCTTTTTCATAATGTGTATTGTATTCTTTATGTCATTCCTTGTTTAGTCCATTCTCAGTATTTATAGCTCATCCCTTTCTTATGCACATTCTCAGGTTATCACTTGCAGTGTTAGGTTGAATGAATATTGTGGTCATGTAAAATAATATTTCAATAATGATGTTGTAATATATGTCTTATGTGGTCTTGTAATGTTCCTAAGACCCAAATACACTATAATTATTGATATTCTAGGTTTTGTTATTTTTAAATTTTTGTAATAAATTATGTTTAAGTGTTTAATAAATATCATGTTGGATATAGTTAGTATCAAAGAATATGTTTATATTTTTTTGGGATTAGGGGAATAAAACTCTATTGAAATCATTAGG
The DNA here is from genome assembly GCA_963277665.1 of Viscum album. Classification (NCBI taxonomy): domain Eukaryota; kingdom Viridiplantae; phylum Streptophyta; class Magnoliopsida; order Santalales; family Viscaceae; genus Viscum; species Viscum album. The sequence goes on along the minus strand of OY728138.1, from coordinate 628,290,270 downwards.
GATAATATTTAGAAATTGAAAATAATTCCAAAATTTTGGTTAGTATATAGTGAATTTTTTATCAAGAAAATACATCCCTATCTGGATCTGAACAATTGGAGGTAGCTTTGGCACATATGATTCTAGGGGTAAAACCTAAAAACACTTCATTGAGATAGAATCGAAGGTGTTCCAGTGCATGACAACAGGCCATGATTCACTCTTGGTTCGACACACCTGGGAGATATGCTCTGGTAAATTCATAATTTTATAATAAACCATTACTACATGGGAAAAATCCCATACAAATATATCATATAAAAAATATCATGTATAACTAAAAATTGAATCCTATATAGTCATATGTTATGGACATAAATGTAATTTTAAGAAATCAATTTTGTTATTAGATTCCACTTTATGTGTTTAACAGTTTAAATTACTTACCCAAAATTTTAATTTTATTCTTGACAATGGCAGGTAATAGGTGGTCTCCAGATAATAACTGATTTGAAGATCAAAGTGATGAATGTTCTAATGGGATTCCCAATCCAATGGAGGATGGAATCAAAATCCTTGTCATGATACATACTCAAATAACTCAATATTAAAATATAAACATGGGTCAAGAAGAACCCCCCCCCCCTCAAGAAATAAAAATACTAATTTGAGATCTTTATGAGATAAAGGCCTCGTACACTTAGTAAATCATTTGATCCCTCAATCATCGAAAAATGGATCAAATCCATTGAGAATATCTCATCCATCTTTCAATATTTAAATCAAGAGAATGTTCTTATAGCGACATATCATATGGAGGTTGAATCTGATCATTGGCAGACATTGATCAAAAATATGATTGTTGATGAAGAGATCGAGCCATTGTAAGGAAATGATTTCTAGAAAATATTTTTAGATAAATATTTTCCTTGCACCCTCCAACTTAAAATAGAATGGGACATCCTATATGTCATGAAAAATGATGAAGAATACATCGAAGAGTATGAGGTTAACATAACAAGATTTAACAATATGCCTTTGACATTTTCATTACCCATAAATGCATTGTTGACCACTTCTTTGGTGGGAAAAAATCATAGCCTACAGAAATCCCTTGTGACCCGTGACATAGATAGCTATAAAGAAATTGACTGATGTGCCCTCAAAGTCGAAATGGATATCGGGGAATCTCAGGATTATCATGGTGATATTAAAAGGAATTTGTACTTTAATTTTCATAGTCTGATGGATAACTCCAATGGTGATAATAAAATCCAACACCTGACTTTCCAATGGTAGAAAAATAATATCCCTAAAAATTTCTTGAAGGGGACGATGATATGATATAGGTGTTGAAGTGAATGGAACCTGGAAAAATATTTTGAAAAGAAAATTCCACTACTATGATAGAGGAAAATAGCACTCTGTTCGATCCCTAATTAATTGTTCATTACAAATTTATCAATGTACCATGGTAATTTTCAAACCAATGAGCTAAGACACGGGTTTTCAGAGGCCCATGAAAAACATCGCAGGCAACAAGGGATAAATTTTTCCATCACTACCACTAAAGTGAATCCCGAAACAATTGTTGATAGGTACTCTAGTTATTCATTCATGGAGAGGGATGATTATTTTTATTCTGGTTCTACGGATTATATTATATCAAAAAAGATTAGTTGAACAATCAAAACACCATCACAAATCATGGAGGTAGAGATATCGGTATGAATGGAGAATGGTGCCATTACTGCTTCCCAATAATATGAATCCTCCCCTATCCCAATTTTTAGAATTTACTTTCCAGAGAACCCCACCATACTCCCTTAGGTGGTATTTTATTCAATTCTTGGTATGGGTTGGATTTCTATATATAGAGCATACATAAATTTCCATGAGAGGGATTTCTCGATCCATATGGTTTATCAACCCCCGATTCAATACAAGTGTAAGGAGAAGGATTAATCTTATTTTGAACCATCATATCATGCACTGATATTACTTCCGTATGAGCACAAATATCTTGATCAGATGATTGAGTCTATGGATGGAACCATCCTTGAAGACATGCCAATTGTGAGGTTATTCACTAATGTATTTTTTGAATAATTTCTTCGTCTAATTCATAGAAGTGATATTGAATTTTTGATTGATCTTATACATGTATCATTATAAATATCTGTGATTCTATATGGAATGGCTATTGTGGAGCTTGAAGAGATAAATGAAAAACTACAGGAGAATCTTGATAAAGTTTTTATATGCCAGATTGCTTCACCATGGGGTGCACCAGTCCTTATTGTCAAGACGAAAGATGGGTTGATGTGCCTATTCATTGATTATTGTGATCTCAACAAAATCATGATAAAGAAAATGTATCCATTTCCATGAATTTATGTCATGTTTGATCATCTACGTGGATCACAATTCTTCTCAATGGTGGATTTGATGTCAGGATATTACAATGTAAGGTTGAAGAAGGAGGATATCCCCATGAAAACTATTTGTATAGGGTACAAGCACTATTAATTCATATAAATTCCATTCCGACTCACTATTGATCCGTAAATATTAATGTACCGGATGAATTGAGAATTTATAGATTACCTCAACCAATTATTGGTAGACTTTATATAATATATTCTAATATACCCCAAAAAAATGGAGGAGCATGAGGAGTATCTAAGAAATTTACTAGAGACTTTGTGAAAGGAGAAGCATTATGAAAATTACAACAACTGTGAATTTTATATGAAGTAATTCTCATTCTAGGTGACTACCATCACAATAAAAGGGATATCTATAAATACATTAAATAAAAATAAAATTGAGGGATGGGAATATCCTATATAGATGATGGATATCCCTAGATTTGTTTGGTAAGATGGATATTATCGACGATTTTTGAGAAATTTCTCACGAATTTCAAACCCAGATACCATGATAAATCGGTAAAGAGTGAAGTTTTATAGGAATGATGAATGTGAATAGATCATCAAGGATTTTATAAGGTAGATTCACAATTCTCACATGCTCACACTATGCACAAGTGAGTAACATTGTGTTGTATTTAGTGATGCTATGAATAAGGGAATTGGTTGTGTGTTTATGAAAAATGAAAATTTGTTTCCTAGGAAATAAGGAAATTGAATGTTCATTAGTAGAACTATTCAACACATGATCTAGAGTTATCTGCAGTGATCTTCACTTTGAAAATTTGGTAACATTGACTCTAGGGGAATAAGTGTGAAAAATATACAGATCCCAAAAGCCTCAAGGATATATTCACACAAAAACCGTTGAATATACATCAATGAAAACAGTAAGATCTACTCAGAAACTATTAATTCTCAATCCATTACCACCATTGGAAAGAGAACAAGGCAAAGAATACTCTAAGTAGAAATAAAATATTGATAATATCATTAATGAAAACAAAAAAGGATCTAATATTTTTATATTTGATAAATATTGACACGGGAAACATAAAAAAGCGAACATTATCAGTCCATTAAAAATTATTTCCCAAACAAATATTTTGGAAAGGTTGACGGATTACCACAAATATTACGTGGGAACTCAGAATAATGTGTAAACAATCAGAAAAGGGAAATCCTTAGAGTTCAATGTTAAAGAATAAGGAATTGATCAATTTGGGTCAAGACTCTGAGTTCCATTAAATCTAGAGGTAATGAAAGAACTTTTGGATGATTCACATAATATCTAAGATAATTATTGGTTTGATAACATTATGGAGGATACATTTGAGAATACATCAATATCCTTGATATATAAACAAGTGAAGGCTATGATTCAGAATTATATGGGGGTTATGCAACCATTTCCCATACCGACATGGAAATGGGAAAACATCACCTTGTGAATTTTCATCATAATTCGGAACACATCCAATGAAAACAATGATTTTTTGGGTTTTTATGGATCATCTATCAGGACTGAAAACAAAACTGTAATTCAAAATGATTTATCATTAGATAATCTGGTACAAATATACATATGAGGACTTCTAAAGCTATGTGGTGTAACACTATCGATTGTATCTGATCAAGATCCATGATTCTCCTCTATGTTGAATATGAGACTATACCTGACTCTAAATAGTCTTCCAATCTTTAGTATGGCTTATAATCCTCAAAATGAAGGCTAATCAGTGAGAACTATCCTTAAAATTAAATTAAATTTGAGATCATGCTCAATGGACATAAAATTATGATGGGGTCAACATCTTTATTTAGTTTAGTTCTCTAATAATAATAGTTTCCACTAAAGATTCCAAATGTATCCTTATGAAACCCTTAATGGGTAGAGATGTAGAACACCAGAAATTTTGGATGAAGTTGGAGAATGAAAAATTCTTGGTCTAGTAATGGTCAATAATATTTTGGATATGGTTAACACCATCAAGGAGTACATCGATGCTACCCAGAGTGGACAAAAAACTATTGATTAAAAACGTCGACGAAACCAAGAGTTTGATGTTAGAGAGATGTTATTCTTTGTATATCATCACAGAATATATTTAATGATTTGGGAATAAGAGAATGCTTAGTCCAAGGTAAAACGACCCTTTTGAGATCCTTCATCACATAAGAATAGGGGCATATCGACTAGAACTTCAACCAAAAAATTCTCAACTATTTTATTTATTCCATGTATAACTATTGTTGTTTTACAAACATGAGCCATCACTTATACACAATCTATTGGTGGTACCATTTTTGAATTTACTCACCCAAGAAGAGAAGACAGTGAAGATCATAGACTCTAGGGAAAAGGTTCTACGATATAAGAGGATTCACCTAATTAATTTTTTATGGTGAAACCAAATGTTTGATGAAGACATATGATAATAGGAGGAAGTGATGATGCTGAGTTACCCTCACCTGTTTTATTGAGGGAAAAGTAAATTTCAACAGTGAAATTTCATTGAGAGGGAACATTGTTACAACCAGATCTTTTTTGAATATAATCCATATTATTTTAATATTTTGTAGATATAAGAACACAAATTCAAAACTACTATTATTATTGGGTTTAAATTACCATTAAGTATCATTACTAATCATAATATAGTCTTTGAATAGTGATCACACAACTTATATAAATATAGTATATGTAAAAAAATACTTCTGACAAAGAAAAAGGATAGAATTGCCTCATCCAGTAGACACGGGATATACGAAGACCATTTGTTGGATCTTGGAAATAAGTTAGAATTTATGAGATTTTCATTTGATGAAGACCAAGTTGATATTCAAAACATTAAGATTGAACAGAATATCCTACGGTAGAAGTTAATGTTAATATATATTTCTACCCGAGTGATGTTATCCAAGCCACCCAATTAGTCTATCCCTATTTAATCCTTACCCTTAAATCTTATGTGGATGTTATAAGGGGTTATGTAATATTCTATTAGTAACTTATTGAGTAATACCTTTTTATAAATATATATTTCATTATATCAATTCCTTTATTATAGTTGTCTTTCTTTACGAAATTATGAATTTAATAAATTGATTTCTAGGTAAAAATTCTACTTTTGAGAAATATATACCTTATGATTTTAATCTATTATTTTAATTTTTAATATTATAAAAAACAATTTTTATAATTTATAATTATATAAGTTTATTTTCAGTAAATTATTATGTAATCAAATTGATAATAGTAATATTTTTTATATGATAAAACAAAATTTTTATATTATAAGGATTTAAAGAATTTTTTAAATAATAAATATTTTAATAAAAAAATATTATAAAAATATTTTTGAGAAATTAATTTGTATTTAATTTTTATAAAGTCAAATTTAATTTTACATAAGGTTTGAATAATGTTTATCTCAAACCCTGTGTTTTTCAATAATTTTAGATTTTTATTTTAATTGTGAATATTTAGACATATAAGAAATTATTTAGAGAAAAGTAATTTTTTTTTGAAATCAGGACATCAAAATTATCTAATGGTGACTTTTTCATAATTTTTTAAGGTAGTCAAATTTTTTGGTAAAATTAAAATACTTTATAAATAAAGTATGTGTTTTATGTCATCATAATGACACAAAAATGATTTTATAAAAACTATAATTGTTATTCACAACCTTATATATGTTTTCACATTATAATAATGTGATTTTATACTGATTTAATTCATTTGTAATGGCTTAGTAAGACATCCATAATGTATAACATATTTTATGAATTTAAATCCATTTCCTGGAGAGTGTGACTCACCTCATCCTATGAAAGAGTAATATTTTAATATTTTTGGCCATTTTCCATAAAAATTAATTTTCTCCACTACTCTTTTGAAAAATCCATTTTCAAAAACCATGGGATGTTTTTTAGTTTTTAATATTTATTTTTAAATATTCCAAAACCTATGTTTGTTAATTATTAAAGAAATCCCCTCCCTTTTCCTACATAAACCCACCCATTCTCATATTTATGTACACTCAAAATAGGTGTATCATGTCCATACTCTACCCTCCCATTTATATAATCCTTTCATGGAGCCACAAACACTCATGAAGCAACTATTCATTCTTTTGAAGTAACACACTCATGTAAGAGATCCCCACTTTCCATCATTTTTTATTTTTATCCAACATTCCAAAGTTTTTACACATATATAATTTCAAATAAAAATTATGTGGTATGCTGTCATATGTCCCATGTACTGGACAATTTTTTTTGATTGACGAGATACCTCATTGTCTCTCATAAATCTCTTCCATGTACACTTGTAACCATGTCGAAATTTCATAAGGGGTTTATATTTCCTCATTTTAAATCAAGCGTTCATATTATAATATGTATATAAAATTACATTTCATATGTTGGGATATTATTTTATATGTTCCCATTACATCACATTTCATGTCTAAATGATAACATACCCATTTCTATCTCATTAACCCAGTCTATTAGACCCCATGTTATGACATTATGTTGTCGAAATTGCACCATGATTTTTCTTTCCAAAATGATCAGGTGGTGAATACCATGCCCGTTTTTCTATCATGGGTATTCACCATTATTCACATATATATGTTGTTGATAGAATTTTATTTTTGTATTCGACATTCCTTTATATTGGAAGAAATTATTATGTGGAATTAATCCTTTTTATATAATCTATGTTGCATGTTTAAGCATGAGATTAAAATGTTAATTATGGGTACAACCAGATAGCTCTTAAATTCATTACATAATGTTTAGTATCATGATAAACCAAATGAAATTATGGTATAATCATTATAATTCATGTGAATTTAGGCTTTAATCAAGTTAATACATATTCAATGAGCCTCAGATCATGCTAATATAATTTTTTATGATGATTCCACATTTCCATGTTAGGATAATCATGCTATGTCATTCCTTAAAGTTAATATTTACCTTATTATCCATTGATATTTATACTTCCTAACATGAATAATATTCATCATGTAACATCATTTTTTCTTCATTGCTATTCTTTATTTCTCATCCCTTTCTTGTTTACATCCTCAGGTTATCCCTTGCACTGTTAAGTGTGAAGGAATGTTGAGGTCATATAAAATAAGGTTTAAATAAAGATGTTTTATTTTATGATTTATTATATCATTTAATGTTATTAATACTAAAATACACTAGACCTATAATTTTTCAAGGATGTATTTTGTTTATACTTATGTAATAAATCATATTTAAATGTGTACTAAAGAAAATGGTTATTGTAGTCAATTAAATTTAACCCGTATCACATTGTTTCTTTTAGATTCTTTTGGGATTCAAGTGAAGAACTTCATAGTTTTATTATCACACATCCATGTTGGGGTGGGTAGTGTTTTCTGTACCCTAGTAAGATTTTTTATCCTCCTTCACTTGATAAAAATCCAATAACATTATAGGTTAGTTATAGATATCCCATTTCATATTACCCCACCAATAATGACCACAAATGTCACAATACATTTTAGTGCCTCTATGATGTACATAGAATATATAACTATGATATTCTTCCATAAAATCATTATTTATATCTATTATATATAGAAATCATAGTGTTTTAGAAAATTTCCATATAGCTTGATCAACATTAAAATCAAAAAATACTAGGCTAATCAAATCCCCTATCGTTATTTTTTATAAAGGATCCTCCATTTATGATTTCCAGATCATCTCTTGTAACAATAGTTCAGAAATCATTTGTAATAGGGTTAATGTCATCTCATCCCTTACAATTTCGATGTCGATTTTTATAGGTCATTGATCAAATTATATCCACTTATCCATTTTATTTCCAACATAATAGGGTCTTTCCTACTTAATTAATTAGTGAATATGTTTCTCTTCTTTGGTGATATGAACTGAACTATCATAGTCTATAGGAAGTTCCATCCATATCCTTTTTCAAATTTTCAATTCATCTTGCATTAAAATATTCTTCTATAACGGATGGTATTTCTATATATCACATTTCTCCTTATAAATATTATAAATCATTATTTATAGAGAAAAAATAACAAAATTTATCTCTAGGTTGTGAGTTGGATTTAGCTGTTGATATGAATAAGAAATCACATTATAAATTTTCATAAGGACCCATCCAAACACTTTCTTAGATGCATCACTATAATAAAAAATCAGTATCCGATAGTGGGTAGAGTTAACATTTTTGAAGTAACCAATTTTTTCCTTAGTTATCATAAAAATTCGTTGAACACATTCATTCAGAGGAATCTATCCCCATTTTTAGTTTTCATGGTCAGTCAATTTGGAATTGGGGAATGTTTTTTCAAAATATTCCTATAATATCATGCTAATCCAATGAAACAATGATTCTCAGTTACTATTCTCAGATAAGGCTACACCTTTAAATACTTTTTATTCTCATGTACTATAATATTCCTTCATTAGTTACAATGTGCCCCATGGATGAAAAAATTTGAAACAAAAGTTCACATTTTTCTAATTTTTTGAAAACCATATACTTAATACGAGTTTTAAATAAATCTCTTTTATTATCCTCATTTTATTCATGAATTTGGGAATTTATAATAATTTCTTGAGTAAAGACTTCCCTTATATTTTTAAGGTAGTCATGAAAGAATCAATTATAAAAATCCTAAAATATTTTAGGATCATTAGCTAGGGAAATTGAAATAACAACAAATATATAATTCCCATATAATGTTCAAAATATGGTCATTGAAATATCTACACTTTTCACTATAACATCCTAGGTAAATAAAGAATATAAAATTATAATATTTTTTAATATTTTTTAATTAAATAATAATTTTACATTAAAGTGGATTCTATGTTTGATGGCGTACCTGATACACAGCAACTGGTTTCTTTGAAATCTTAGGTTGCACACAATGTTGAGTCCCACGGAAAAATAATAATATAATATTACTATTTTAAATTTTAGTTAATTCCAAGATTTTGTATAGGTATAAATGAATAGAATAAACTAAAATATTATTACTCATCTTTGTCAAATTATTTTTTCTTTATCCAATAAATGATAGAGGATAAAAATGGGAATGAATCTAATTTTATGAAAAAAACATCAATATTGTTTGAAACGTCAATTTATGGCCTTTTATTGGATTACACTTTTTAAATATATATTTCATCACTTTAATAAGTTCGATTTAATAAAATAAAATTTTTATTTCGAATTGGGAAATAAAAATTTACTTTGGATGATATATTGGTATTTTTCTGATAAAGATCATTTTTAATGAATAATACAAAATAATGCATTTTAATTCCAAACTATAATTTATTCTAATTTATCTATAGAGTTAGATTACATTTTAATTGGTTTAAAGGTGTAATTATATTATATGATTACAATTCAATCCAATTTTTTTCATTATAAGTAAATTAACATTGAAATTGGACACAAACAACTGTCAATCCTTTGATAGTTATCATTTCTTAAAAACATGCCTTTTAGTGTGGACAATGGGAATTAATTTTAAATTACTTTCTACAAATTGTGTGTTTTGAAATTGAAAAAATGGATTCCATAGTTGGAATTAGGAGGTCCAAATTCTGTAAATAGGTAACTTTTGTTTTTTGAAATTATGAATAGTAACTTCAGTAAATATTTTATTTATAATGGTTAAAGGGTAAATCTGGTAAATTAGAGTAAAAAATAATATTATAATAATATTAATTTAACCTATCATGTGTCTTAATCATATTGGATGATACATGTCTTCCAAATCAAATCTTTTCATTGATTTTGGGACTCCATGGGTCCACATGCATGCGAAAATGATACATTATAAAATTTAATTTAATGTTAAGGAAATTATAACATAAACATATATCTATAAGTAAAAAAAATTATATATTGGGTTATATAAGTAATGTTTTCTTCTTTAAATAATAATTATAAATATATAAAAATTTCTAAAATCATGGTTTTTTATTTATTATTTATAGGCATTAAATAAATAAATTTAATTATGACACAGTGGTGATGTAGTAATTGAATCAATGATAAAGAATTCAAATAAATGATATTATAAATATAAAAATAAATATATTATGATACCTTTTAATCCATCCACAAATTTTATGGAAAATAATGACTTGTTATATTATAACTAGTGAAGGTTGTTTGAAATAATAATGTTGATATATATATTTAAAAAAAATGATATGAATTGTTTATAAATAGACATAAATGATTTTTTGAAACAATTAATATTTTATTAAATGATAAAATAGTCCTAAATATATATGATTCGGTCAATTGAAATATATTATGTTACAAATGTAATTAATTATCTATTTTTCGCATCTTTTAATTTTATTGTAAATATATTTACCATATAGTATGAATATATAAGAAGACATGGTAAAAGATAAATAAGTTAACAAAGGGTTAAATAAATAAGATAGGGATTAAAAATTATCCCAAAATGGTAAAATTATTATTAGATGATTTTATTTCTAATTATATGAACCTTAAAAGCAAATTAAAAAAGTTTTTTAGATTTTGAAATTGAAATCATTTTATAATAAAACAGTACTTTCATACTTTCCAAAAGAGACCCTCATCCCTCTTATAAAATACCACCACCTCTATCCCATTACTCACTACTATCAAGACAAATGGATCATCCAAAATCTACTAGAATAATACCTAAACATCTCTCTATTCCTTGTATAATCCTTACCTTAGGCATAAATCACATCAATAAAGCCTTTTGTTGCAAACCAAAGGGTGTTGCCCAATTTAAGGGTAACATATTATGTAATATTTTTTCTTTTATTTTACTTCCCCAACCCCCTAAACTCTCTTTATTCAAATAATTTATAAAAAAACAGTATATTTAATATTCTAGGATGTTTTTATGATAATTATTAAAACTAAACATACACACAACCCCTTTTAATTGATATGAACATACTGTTCCAGTGGACGACAAACTACTACCTCACAATATGATGAATGTTTTATTATCTCATACCACATATCATGGTGGCCATTATGATGGAAAGGTATTAATATTTGATATATATATATATATTATTTTTCGGTATCTTCCATTTATATTGTACCTTTTTGACTTCCATAATGGATAAATACGATAATTTATTTGAGAAAGTGTGCACTACCGCCCCCTCAATGTGATATGACTTGTTCATGACATATGTGGAACATATATAGGATGTAATTAATGAAATTATATATGATATTATACTGGATTTATAATATATATATTTAAAATAAATTTTTCATTCCATTAAATAAAATGTAGAAATGAAAGTAGCATTCATGCGTAAGTACGTCTTACCGTCACCATGAACGATGAAATTCATTTCTTATTTTAATATGTTATGTACTATTATAAATACATTTTTATACTATATATGTTTGATATATATGATATTTAAATAATGAATATTATTCTGGAGATAATGGAATTTTGACCACATAGACAACTTGTAATTATTAGAAGTTCATTTTTGGCTCAAGTACCAAATATCAACCAAAGACCCTTATTAACGTAATTGATTATGTAATGTTTATAACATGGTAATAAGTGATATAAAGGAATAATATTCTTCAAAAATGTATTTAATCTAGTATAAATTAACATTTTTCTTATTATTATGGAGATTAAAAAAATGAATTATTGAAGTCGGACAAGAGGTAAGGGGCTTCGTCACAATCTCCTTTCCCTGAGGCATAGTTTGATTTATACAAAAAATTACTTTATACGGTGTACAAACCCATTCAAATATTAATTTCATTCAATGAGAATATTGTTTCTATGATGTTTTTTACTAAAAAAAATATTGTTTTTTTAACGTAGGTGGTGACAACAAACTTTCACCACCACAAGCATTATTTGATATTTGGATTCATTAAAATACCTTAGAGTTTTTAAATGAAAAAAATAAAAAATACTATTTTTACATATGTTGGTATTGAAAATGGTCTTGAGAGTGGATTGATTCTGTAAATAAATTAATATTTCATATTTTATTGCAATGTGGAAATGTTATATTTTCATTTATGATTGATCCCCTGTTATGATTATATTATTTTACTTGGGAATTGTTGATTTATATTGGTGGTTCTATGATTAAACTAGGTCACGTGAGCTCAGGATAGCTGTCTAATGAATTGGGTAACGTGAAAGATGTAAATTTTTTTGTTTCTCCTTATATATTTAGAGAATATATTGTAATTATTATTTCAATGCAACTCTCTATGTAGCTATGAAAACTACAACGTATGTATGATATGGATGCCCCAACTTACCATTATGATTTATGATTTCTATGTGTTATTCATAAATATTATGATTTAATGAGGCTAGTTACAAAGCTAATGTTTTGTACATATTTATGGAATAATAACTTCTTTCTTTATTTTATAACCCTTATTAATCTTTTAATCTTCATCCCATTCATTTGAAATGTTTTGAACAGGGTATAAGGCATGGTAAGAGAAATGATTAATTGAAGAAGTTTTTTATCATGAAAAGATATAATTTTTTCTTTTAAGTGTTTTTTATGAAAAAAATCGATACTGAGTTGAAGAGTCTACTTTGTAATATTTTAGATTTAATGTAATAGTTATGAAAAAATTATCTAAAAATATAAACCTAAAAAAATCCTGAATATGAATCATTAAAATAATTTAATATTATGTATTGTTTAAGGCTAGGTCCTTATAGATGGTATTAGAGGTCGGTTTTGATAACGTTAAATGTTAGCATATTGTTAAATTAATATCAATAAATTAATTTATGGTAATATTGAAATGATATAGCATTTACATATTACCATATGGTTTCGCCTAATATATTTCTATGTTCATGAATGTTATTCTGCTGTGGAAATAGGGAAGTAATGAATGGAAGACATCCAGAAGAAGAAAATCATCCAAATCAATAACCTGAGGTGGTCGAAATCAGAACTGAATAGTTTTTTTTAGGGATGGAACATTTGACTTGGGATATAAATGGTGGTGGTATCCATGCATGAGATCAGACGGATCAACCATAGAGGAACATGTTAGTAGTGGATAATTTCATGAGGCATCATCCCCTATTATTCATGGGATCATCTGGTCATGTGTTTGTTAAAGGGTGGATTGAAGAATTGGATAAGATTTTTGATGTCATGGGTTGTTCAGAATATAAAATGGTTAGTCTTTTTATTTAACTTTCTGAAGGTGAAGCCGATCAGTGGGGGTTGATGGTTAAAAATGACAGGGATAGTGAGGATATTGTTTCTCTTGATTGGGATGAATTCATAGTTTTTATTCTTGAGAAATATTTCTCTACTGTGGTTAATCTTAGGATGGAAAAAAATCCTAGAATTGAGGCCGGAGGATGACTCAGTTCCTTCTAATGTAGAAAAAGTTCACACGACTAGCAAGGTATGCTCAAAATTGCATATGATATCTTGATAGTTATATAAATCATTTTAACTCAGTATTAAAGCCAATGTATTGATATAATTCAGCTTCTCATGAGTTCAAACATTATGAAAAAATTGTTTGATGTGCATAGATGGTGTAAATGGAGTTTTCCGATGATCAGGTGTTCTCTGGCCAACAATAGAATAATAGATAGAGGTGGAAGATGAATTGGAATAACACTTAAAAAAGTCTAATGGTAATAAAATTATGTTTATAGTTTGTTAAAATTGTGTTAAAAATAACGTTGGGGAATGTCTTCTAAATAATGGTAAGTGGTATCAGTTTGGTAAAATGGGACAAAAGGCTCGTAATTACACTGAAAATGATCAGGGTAATAGTAAAACAAAATATGATTACTATCAGTAAAATGTTTTAAGTTTAATGAAATTGGTCCTTATGGATATGTGTGTCAAACGAAGAACTCAACTGAGGTAAAGTAACATGATTAAAAAAAGATAAGGGTGGTAAAATACTTGACAAATACTTCAACAGATGTTGATATATCGAATAAAGTAGTCTCAAGTATAGTATTTATTTTTTCATATTATTCCAATGTGTTGCTTAATTCTGGGTCTACCCATTCATTCATTTATGAGACGTTTTTTTAGTAAATTAGGAATTTCATCTCATGATATAAATCATGAACACATGTTAAAAATACTAGGATGAAATTTTGAGACAAGAACAAATTATAAGAACCTTCATTTCGCTGTTTGTGGAAAGAATTTACCTGTAAACCATATTTTTTTGCCTCTAGTAGAGTTTGATGTTATTTTTGGTGTGTATTGACTTTATTTTTACCATGCTAAGATTGAATGAAAAGATAAAGAGGTTTCTTTTCAGGAATAATTTCTATTTTTTTACAAGATTGAACCCTCACTTTTTAGAACATATCAGTATGTTGAGAAACTAGTAGAAGATGGAAATGATTTCTATCTTGAACTTATTTTTGAAAACAAAGGAACTGTTCAGATTAATGATTTCCTTGTGGTAAATGAGTATCTTGATGTTTTTTGTAATGAGTTTCCTTGTATAATACCTGATCGGGAAGTGGAATTTAAAATTTACTTTGTTCTTTATGTTTAGAAAATTTAAAAACCCCCTTATCGAATAGCTCAAAATTTTCTTTTTGAGTTAAAGAAGAAATTGAAAGAGATATTAGATTAAGGTATCATTTGACCTAGCACATCACCATGGGGGGTGCTCTTATATTATTTGATAAAAATAAATATGGTTCAATGAGACCTTACATCATTTTTAGAGCATTGAATAAAATCACTATTAATAACAAGTACCCTTTCCCTCATATTGATTATTTTTTTGATCAGCTCCAGGGAGCTTAGTATTTTTCGAATATAGACATGAGGCCAAGATACCATCAGTTGAATGTTAAGGAAACAGACATTTCGATGACCGTGTTTCGTACTAGATATTATCATTATGAATTTATAGTCATGCCTTTTGAGTTAAGCAATAGACCTGCTATATTCACGGATCATATGAATATAATTTTCAGTTTGTTCTTGGATAATTGTTTGGTTGTGTTTATTGATGATATTTTTTATTATTCCAAATGAAAATAGAAACCTTTATGTCATTTAAAGGTTTTCATGAAAAACATAAATGAAAAAAATTGTGAAATTCAAAAGGTGTGATTTTTGGTTAGAAAACATTTCATTAATTTGTCACATTTTAAAAAAAATGGAATAACTATTGATATTGCTAAAATAAATGTCGTTTAAGAATGGAAAATACCCAAATATATAACTAAAATCTATTGTTTTACTATTTTGGAAGGTTATAACTTGATGATTGTTGATAATTTTTCACAGTTATGTATCTCACTGAATAATTTAACATGGAAAGGTGTCATGTTCATCTGGAAAAAGAATGTGATGATTGTTTTTATAAATTGAAAATAATATTGGTGAATGATCTAGTTTTTGAAATGCCTTCCAGAAAGGACGATTTTTTTATCTATAGTGATGATTCTTGGAAATGGAATTGGTGTGTTCAACTGTAGAATGATTATGTAATTGCTTATGCTTTATATCAGTTGAAAACTCATGAGGTCAATTACCGTACACATGATTTGGAATCAGTTTATGTTGTTTTTGCGTTAATATTTTTGATTCCACATCTATATAGAATAAAATGTGAAATATATAATGAACATAATAGTTTGATTTATATATTCACTTATAATGAATTGAAAATGAGATAGAGGATATGGTTATAATTTATCAAGGATTATTATTACATGATCTATTACTATCCTGGAAAAGAAAATAAAGTGGTTAATGCAATGAGTTTAAAAGTTAATGCTACATTAACCATGTTATGTTTTGAACAAGAAAAATTAATAAATGATTTAATGAAATTTTGAATAGACATTGTTGGTGTAAGAGATCCCTCTGTTTTTTGGGTGTTAGTGAAATCATCTATTTCAGATAGAATTAATCAAGCGCAGAAAGAAGACAGTGTGTTGCGAAAAATGGTAGAGTTGGTTCATAAGGTTAATTTTCCAGATTTTAACATTGATAATGATTGTATTGTAATATTTGGGAATATATTATGTATTCCTTGTGATTCACAGTTGAAGAATGAGTTGTTATGATAAGATCATAGTTCTTTATTTTCAGTTCATCCCTACTATACTATGATTTACATAAATATTTCGGAGTATTACTGGTGGGATGTAATGAAATGTGATATTGCTGACTTTCTTATGAAATGTTTGACATGTAAACAGGTAAAAGAAGAGCGGCAGTTACCATAAGGGATTCTTCATCCAATACCGATGCGAGAGTGTAAATGGGGAAATATATTCATGGACATCATTGTGGGATTACAAAATACATCTCGAGGTAATAATGCAATCTCAATTTTTGTTGATAGATTTACTAAATCTGCTCATTTATTTCTTTTTCTAGATACTTTGTCTCTAAATCAAATTCTACGGTTGTATGTTAAAGAGATGATCAGGTTTCATGTAGTTACTTTCTCCATTATATCTGATCGTGATCCCATGTTTACTTTTCAGTTACGAAATGTCCTTTAGAAGTCGTTGGGTACTAAATTAAATTTTAGTACAACTTTTCATCCTCAATATGATGGGAAGTCAGAATGCACAATTCAAACATTAAAGGTTATGATACGTCTTTGCTCAATGGATTACCAGGGTAGTTAGTAACAATAACTTTCTTTGGATGAAATATCTTATAATAAATTTTTTTTCTAGTATAGAGATGGTACCATGTGAGGCATTATATTGAAATAATTTTCGAACTCCATCCTTTTGTGATGAAGTAGGTGAATGGAAGATTATTGGACAAGAATTAAAATAAGAGATGGCAGAAGAAGTTCACTTTATTAAATAATACATTATAACAGCTTTTAGAAAGAAGAATTTTTTTTGAATACCCAGTGAAAGGATCATTCTATTGAGGTAGGTGATCATGTCTTTCTAAAGGATTCTCCATGGAAAAATGCGATGCGTTTTGGTAATAAGGTAATGCTGAGTGTGAGGTTCAATAGACCTTATGAAATCCTAGGGAATTCTGGATATGTTTTATACAGAGTGGATTTACCACCATTATTATCCCATGTACATAATGTTTTTCATGTTTCAATGTTGAAAAATTATACTCCAGATCCATATCATTTTTTGAGTCTAGGGGTAGGTTAGTTGGAAGAAAATATTTCGTATGTGAAAAAACTTATAAAGATTCTAGATCGTAGAGAGCATGTTTTGCAGAATAAGGTAATTAATTAGGTAATGGTTCTGTGAAAAAAAAAATATATTATTAAAGAGGCAATATGGTAATCTGAAAATTCTATTAGGGTTAATTACACAACTTATTTGATAGGTGAAAATAATTGCAGGGTTGCAATTCTCAAAAGGGGGGAATAATGTATCTTCCCTGGTAAGTAAAGAATCTGATAAATTTATATTCATTAATATTTTTTAATTAAATATTAATTTTAATTTAAATGTAATTATATGTTCTATGACGTACACAATACGTAACAACGAGTTTCACTGAAATCTTTTACTTCTCACAACGTTGAGTCATACAGAAAAAATAATAATATGATATTATTATTTTAAATGGTAGTTAACGCCTAGCCATTGTATTAGGGGTAATAAATAGAACAAAATAAAATATTATTAAACATTTTATTTAAATGTTTTTATATTTATCCAATTAAATTTAAAGGCATAAAATGTGAATGAATACAATTTTAAGCACAAAAACTCTAAAATTCATTTAAACGCCGATTAACTGCCTTTTGATCGAGAACCCTTTTTAAATATAGTTTTCCACCTTTATATATTATTTTTGGAAAAATAAAATTATTCTTTATAATAGGGACATTAAAATTTACTTTAGAAGGATTTTTGGTATTTTTCTGCGAAAGTTCATTTTTTATGAATAAGGAAAAATACAACATTTAAATTAAAAAATTCCATTTAATATAATATATTTATTTGGATAGATTTTATTTTTAATTGGGTTCAAAGTGTAAATAGATTATATTATTACTATTTAATACAATTTTTTTAATTATATGTAATTTGACATTCAAATCGGACATAAACAAGTGTCAATCTTTTGATAGTTATTATTTCTTGAAAACACATTTTTTGGTTTTGACATCGGTAATTATTTTCTACAACATAGGTGTTTTGAATTTGAAAAAATGTATTCCATATTCGGAATCAAAAGGACCAAATTATGTAAATAGGTGACTTTTATTTTCATACATTATAAATAGTAACATCAATAAATATTTTATTTACCATGGTTAAAGGGTAAATCAGGTAAAATGGGTAAAAATAATATTAAAATAATAATAAATTTCACTAAAACATGACCAAATC
Source organism: Viscum album (assembly GCA_963277665.1). Taxonomy (NCBI): domain Eukaryota; kingdom Viridiplantae; phylum Streptophyta; class Magnoliopsida; order Santalales; family Viscaceae; genus Viscum; species Viscum album. The sequence goes on along the minus strand of OY728138.1, from coordinate 628,271,432 downwards.
CTATTGTATGATACCTATATGACCAAGGAAATATTTGGGTCGATTTTGGGACCACATTAAGCCACTTGCATGTGAAAATGACTCTATAAAATTAATTAAGATTCAAAAAAAGTAACATAAACATATATATTATAGTAAAACAATTATTATAATGGGTTGTATAAAATATATTATCGAATATAAATAGACATTAAAAATATAAAAATATTTTCAAAATCCTGATATTTTACATATAATTTTTAGATATAATAAAAATAAATTTAAATATGAAACAATGGTATTGAAGTAATTACTTCATTAATAAATGATTCAATTAAATGATATTATAAGTATTAAGATAAATCAATATTGAAACATTTTATACCATCCCTAAATTTTACAGATACTAAATACATGTTATATTTTAATTAATGAATGTTTTTTGAAATAATCATGTTTTTATAGATTTTTTAAAAGTCCTGAGATGAATAGTTTATATATTGACAAAAATGTGTTTTTAAAACAGTTAATATTTTATTAAATAAGAAAATAATCCTAAAAATATAATATTTTTCCAAATAAAATATATGGTGTTAAAAATGACATTAATGATCCATTTTGGTTATCTATTAATTTTATTATAAATATATTAACCATATAGTATGAATATATAAGAGGACATGATAAAAGATAAATAAGGTAAATAGGGTTAAATATAAAAGATAAGGATTAAAAAATATCCCAAATCGGTATAATTCTTGTTGGATGATTTTATTTCAACTTATATAAACAATATATTTGAAATAAATTTTTTCTGGACTTTTTGAAATCCAAATCATTTTTTAATAAAATAATATTTCCAACTTTCCAAAATTTCCCCTCCTTCCCTTTATAAAGGGCCACCACCTCTAACCCATTACTCAAAACTCTCGAGACCCATGGCCCATCCAAAATCTGCTCCATGAATCCTTCATCAGCCCTATATTCCTCATATAATCTTTACCTTAGACATAAAGAACTCCAATAAAGCCTTTTGGTTTCATCCAAAGGGAGTTACCCAATTTAAAGTTATCATCTTATCTCAAGTTCTCTTATTATATTTTCCTTCTCAAACCCCCTAAACACTCTTCATTACAATATTTTATAACCTAAAAAGTGTCTAAAATATACTAGGATGATTTTATCTGATGTATTGAAACAAAACTTACAGAAAAACCCATCTAATAGATACAAACATACTATTTCAGTGGACGACAAACTATTGCCTCACGAAGTGATGATTGTTCGATTATTTCCTACCACCTCGCATGGTTCCCATTATGATAGAAATATATTTATATGTGATATATATTATATTTATATTGTCTATATGTTTTGGTATTTTTCATTTATATCATACATTTATGGTTTCCATGATGGGTAAATATGATAAATTTATTTTGTGGAAGTGCAGACTACCACCCCTCAAAGTGATATAGCTCATTCAAGACATGCATGGAACATATAAAATATAGTTTTAATGAAATTATAAATTATATTATACTATTATTATAATATATCTATATATCATTATGTTTTCATTCCATTAATAATGAAATATAAATGAAATTAGCGTTCATGCGTACGTATGGCTTACCGTCTCCATGAGCGGTGAAATTCATTTCTTATCTCCAAATGTTATATACAGTTATAAATTCATATATATATATACTAGATATATATATGATATATACGATATCTAAATCGTTAATATAATTCTGTAGATAATAGAGTATTTACCAAATAGACAACTTGTAATTATAAGAAGTTCATTTTCAAATAAAGTAAAAAATATCGACAAAACGATTGTTATTAAAATAAATGATTATGTAATGATTATGACATTTTATTAAGTGATATACCAGAACTAATAAAGTTGAAAAATGTTCTGAAGAAATTAGAAATTAAAATTAGCTTATTATTCAAAAAATTAATGAATGAACAAGTCGAGTTGGACATGAGGTAAGGGACTTCATTTCAATATCCATTCATTGAGGCATTAGTTGATTTATACACGACATTCTTTTATACGGTGTATACACCCCTTTGAATTTTAATTTCCTTCAAAGGGAATATTTTCTATTTGATGTGTTATACTAAATGACAAAATAAATGTTTTTTAACATATATGGTGACAATGACATTTCCACCTCCATGACCATTATCTGATGTTTAGTTTATTTAACAAGTTATAATGTTTTAAAAAAGAAAATAAATACAGTATAATCTTGTTAGTTATTTTGGTATTGAAAATGGTTTTGAGAATGGATTGATTACATCAATATATTAAAATTTTCTATATTTATTAGAATATTTAAATATTATCTTTTCTTTTATTCTTGATCGTGTGTTATGATTATTTTATGGTTCTTAGGTATTGTTTACATATACGTGTTGTTCCGTGATAAATCTAGGGTTGGTGAGGCCGTGATAGCTCTCTGATACATTGGGTAATGCAAAGAAGTTATAATTTATTATTTCTCCTATGAAATTTAATGAATATACTATGATGGGTATTCCAATGTAACTCTCTATGTAGGTATGAAAGATATAATGTATGTATGAAATAGATTAAATAGATTAGATTTATGATTTATGAATTATATGTGTTATTAATAAATATTATGATTTATGAGGTGGATTTAAGAGCATAGGTATTGAATGTATTGATGGACCAACATCTTCTTTCATTATTTTATAACCGTTACAGAGCTTTTTGAGCTCATCCCATGATTTTGAAATGTTTTTTACAGTGTTTAAGCCATGGTAAGAGAATGGAAGAATTCAAGATGATTTATATCAAGATATTAATTATATTTTTCTTTAAATAGTCTTTTATATTATGATAATAAAATATACTATGTATAAGTGTCTACTTTGTTATTTTTGAGATGTAATGTAATATTTATGGCTTAAGTATCTAAACTCTAAACCAAAAAAGATCCTCAATGTTAATTATTAACTTAATTCAAGATTATGTAGTTTTTATGGATGGGTCCTTATATTCCCCCAAAATTTATTATACCCAGATCAGAGGTTAATCATGGAGAATAATTAAGCCCCACGATGCTGATCCAATAAAAAATAATTCATTATAAGATGTATATTGATCATTAATGTGATCCTCTTATTTTATCTATAATCAATCCATAACCACATACCTCCTTAGAGTATATTCATAATAAGAATATTAGATACCAAATTAGATGCACTTGATTAGACAAATACCATCACTAAATATAAATACATTATTTTTATAATTCATGTATAACTATATTTTCTACTGTATATAGGGTATTTGATATTATCTTGTATCCACGTATTACTAAAACGTATAAAACTACATCTTTGTCTATGGGAGGTCATGGTATGATTCATGAAATAAATAAATGTATTCCTAGATAATGGGTTCATTCACTATCTTTATACTTTTATTACACTCTATATCTTCACAGATCATCTCCATATTGAAGGCTACAGGAGGCTTTCCTAGATATATCTCATTTTGGGATATATGTCAATTGAAAATGATGATAGGTTTTCTATTAAATACTATATAGATTTCATTTCATCTATAATTGTTCATATCATTATACATTGAGATACCATTCATCCCTGTAATATTGACTCATTCAACCCTGGGAATGACTACAGTATTTTTGATGAGATATTTATAACCAGTGATAATACTATTGTTGATATAAAATATTTAATCAAGGATAATACATGTATGTGTCTATAAATATAATTATACATCAAGAAGTTTTGTGATTTACTATTTAATCATTTTAAAATTAGATGAAATAAAGGTAAGAGTTGAACTAGAGTCAAACAATGTACGTTATTGATTTGAGATCATAATGAGAGTACATGATGACAAATTATTTGGATACACCACTTCAACCTTCATGAGAAAAAATGGGTGACATTACTACCATGGCTTATGATGAAATTAATGCTGGTTCCAATCCACTATCATCATATTTTTACATAGATGGACCATGATCCTATGTTGTACACACGTAAAGTATAGGACTTATGGTTGGTCTTGAACCATCAACCCTTTTTTGTAATTATTGAGATGTTGAGGCTTCACCTCAATATTATAGTTAAGATCTAAATTACAATCTCTTCCACATTTTTATAACCTTCAACTATAATATAGATCATTCCTTGAATTCTTCTTCCCAAAGCTATTTCAGATGGAAAGAGTCAAATTATTTCCTCTTATTCTATTATCAATGTTCCTCCCTGAGTTTGGATCCATTGATGTATTCTTTAATTTCCATCTATTTGACAACTATATATCTCTTTACTCAAATTAAACCTTCATAAAACTCAACTCTAACTCTTTATTTCATTCATAGCCACGTTAACTAGATTCATCCAATTATGGTTCCATAGTCCACCAATTTTACTATCAATTTTTTCATTTGGATCTTTAAATAATATAGTGGTTTATTAAACATATCTTGTGGAGTTCATATCATATATTCCTAATAATTAAATTTAATTCTAATTGAGTTCTAGGAATTTAAACTCCATTTCTATTAACATAAAATCTGGAAAATAGTTGTTGAAAAAGAATCCCACATACTATTCCCACTCAATAAACCCATTATACCCTATTGGATTCATTTATTTAATCTATGTAGACCAATGATCATCTACGCTTTCTAGGCAGTATATTGTGATAACGAATTTCTCTTACTATAAATATCAATGTATAGAAATGATATATTATATAGATATTGTCCATTATTAAATAATTAAGGGGTCAGTAGAACCTATGAAATAAGTTGTTTGTTCATTCATAATGGACTAAAAGTAATGTTAATCTATTTTGTGTGAATCTGTTATCTCGAATATATTTAAGACATTGTTCATAAATTGTGTTAGTTGATTCATCATCCTCAGGAATTTTTTACCCCATATTCCATCGTAATTTCATTAGTAAATAATCTATTTCCCTCATAATTTATCTTCTCCATCATATTTCTATTTATTTAACTAAATAATTAAAACCATAGTATGAAACAATTTAAATTTATGAATATTAAAATTCTAATGTGATTTTATGTCTTAAAACAATATTTATAAATATATATATATATAATTTTCTTTTATAACAATTATACTTTCTATAAAATATTATTAATGGTTCATAAAAATCTATTGATTAACCAAAAACATCCATCCAAAATATCAAAATGAGTTTGCATCAAGACCCCTTATCATTCCCAGTTCTTATTCGTGTCTAGTTCGATGTTGTTTTTTCATGTGCTACTCATATATACATATGTTCTAGATACACATCAACATGTAGAACCTATATATCCATGTATTTTTTGGAAACTACATACTTTATACATACACAAATACTAGGATGTATTTTTTATATTTTGATTTTTCCTAGGGGTTAATCATTAAATTATCAAGTACTCATTTCAAAAGATAATTAAATTATCCTTTGATACCATATACGGTAGGACGCTTATTTAATTCCTTATATTTTTTATATTTTACCAAATAAGGATCCATAAATGTTTAGTTTATTATAAATAACATAAATAATAAATGAATATATCAAAAATTATTCAAAAACAACATGAAAGGAATTTTCATGTGTTCATCATAATTTACTATAACTATATATCATATCATAGGGACATACATTAAATAAAATGAGTGATCATGAATACCATTAAAGGAATAATATAGAGCAATAAAGAAATGTTATCACGTTACCTATAAATGAGAACATCATGAATAAAAACATTTCATAAAAAATATACATAATTACACCATTAATCACTATATGGAAATGTTAATTCAACATTTAAAAGATACCATCATAATCATATCCATAATTTCTATCACAAATGTGTCATACCTAAAAATTTACCACGGTTATTCACCGCGGTATCAGAAAATATCATTTTTTGAAATTAAATTAATTTCCCAATGAATAAAATAATTGTCAGGGTGATCCAGTTATATTTATTAATTAATTTGATCCAAATATATAAAAATAAATAATTTCATTAATAACACATGGAGTGTAAATAATTGTTTTCTTATTAATATACTAGTATACAACTTTTATGAAAAGACATAGTCAATATTTTATTTTTATCCAACAAAAATAAATGTGGGTTCCATATGATTAAATAATTGGATTGATGATTTCTTTTCATATCATGTTTAATAGACATTTAATAAAAAATAACTTTGGTTATTTTATAAAAATATATAATATTTAGTGTAAAATAAGGATATTTGAGAAGTAAATTAACCAGCATGACATATATAAAGCATAGAATTTAAAAATTGTAAAATTTGATGGGATAGTGGTATCCCATTTAAAAAATACTCTTCTAATAGTAATAGGGAAATTTAAATTGGTACAAATTACAATGTTTTAAATATTAAACAAATACTTAAAAAAATGAACATAAATGGGAAATAAATGTTCTGATTTTACCTTTCCTTGATGATTTGTCTCTAAAATATGATGTTGGAACCATGGTGGATTGTGGATCCCTTGGGTTCAATCCATGACAAAAAATAACCATATATTAATGTTGGATGGATTGGGAGGGATTAAAATGGTGAAATAGGTAGGTATTTGTAGTAGATGTGGTGGAATTGGTTTAATAATTTCACAATATAGATCTTGGAAATATAGGTTGTGGAAAATGAATAAGAAATGGTTTTTTCATATAGTTTTATAATTATTTTATACATTTGTGACCAATGTTATGAAATATTAATAAAAAAATACCTCCTTGGAATGTAAAAATATATATTCTATAATATCATGTTTTGAAAAATCAAATTTTACTAATAGACATTGTGGAGTTTATTATAATATTAGAAATTGATTAAAATCAATTAAACTATTTTATATGAATAAAATAACATATTCTAGGTTATTAATTATGTTTAATTAATTAATACACCATTATTATTTAAATATAAAGGCCTAAAATATACCATAAATGAATAATTGTATTTTTAATATCCATGAAATATATAGTATTTCAATAAAATTGAATAATTTCTACCTAAATTTATTTTTATATGAAGAAAGAAAATATTATTCTTATTTTTTAGAATATATCTATAAATATGGTACTTAAATGTTTTAAATATTAATATCCTTATTTATAAAATAGTATAAGTTTTTAAGACATAGTCAAATTTATGACTCTTATATAAAATTTTCCATTTCATTTCACCTGTATCTATAATTTATATTTTAGGCTAGATGGAATAAAGAGACTATATTATTTTAAAAAATATAATTCAAAATACTTTTGTTTGATATAAAATTGTATATATTTTTTAAAAAATTTGATTTTTGTTTTATTTTCTTATACAAATCAATGTATAAAATTCATCTAAATTAAAGATAACATTTTTTCAGAAAAAAAAATATTATTCAAAGGATTAGATGCAATAAATTTTTTTATTATATAAAATAAAGTTAATGTTTATTAATTATATATTAGACCCATAAACCATTATTACACACACATACTACCTAAGGCTGAGCTATGTGATATTCATAGAATCCTAGGGTGAGTCATCTAACATCGACTAAGTGGTAATCTTTAAAAACATGAACATCTCCAAAAGGTAATTTTGATTAAAAACCACTTATTAAATCATATATTTGGATTTGTTAAGGTTGAACCCCATTGTTTGTACCTATCTCCCATGTTTGGACAAATGGGATTCACAATTAATGAATCTACTAGTTGAGGCCCTCAATACACATTTCTGCACCAATATTACTTCATAATTACTACTTATTCAAAATAATAATAATGGTAAAATAATTATCCAATATTATAGATTTTGACCGTCATATTGTCCAATGGTCAAAACTAATATTGGAAAGAGTGACCTATGGTCATACTGACCAATAGTTATATTATGGTAAAATTCCAATGTTAACATTTTCTTTTCTACCTTATAAACACAACTTCATTTATTCAATAAAATGTCACTAAAATCACTCCCTAATGTTTTAATTTCATTTCATAATATTGTAATAGGTTTTTTAATATTTTCTCTTATTTTATTGAATTTTATTTGGGGGAAATGAGTATATAATATTGCATCGATCATTATTTTCAATTATTAGCAATTCTATTTTATATTTTTTTTCTCGTTGTAATATTTATAATTTCACTTAGTTTAATATATGAATAATGCAATGAAATTTGGTAATGAGATAATATTTGGTTGGTTAATATTTTTTTGTATGTGTATAATATTATATTATATTTAATGAATGTTTTTTAGGAAATAATTATAATTTAAAATGTCTAAGTCAATAAAATGTAAAAACCATGATTACTGAGTAGAATATAAAATTGTATATATGAAATTTTTGTAATGGAGGTATAATGTAACAGATGTTATTTTAAATGTTGACTTTGATCATTAACCACTTCAAAAAACAACATTATGTTTAAAAGTAGTATTATAAGTTATTGAAATATAATTGTTTTCACATTACAGACATAACTGTTCCATTAATATAGTGGGTATTAATAAGAATAAATAATTTATAATATATATATATATATATATATATCAAATATTCCAAATCTTTAGATTTGAGTGGATAATTTCTTATTATTTAATCGATCAATTTTATTGCAATGTCATTATATTATTAGAAAACATATTTTATTTAAAAAATTATATTTATTACTTATTAGAATAAAATATTATAAATAACTAATTTTTATAAATATATCATAAATCAAGAAAATAATTATTTAAAACAAAATATTAAAAATAATTAATTGTTAAATTTAGATATTTTTTAGAAATTACTTATTTTTTAACAAATAATGAAAAATACGTCATTTTAATAAATTAAAATTATATTAAATATATTATGTATTTGATAAGTAAAATTATTCTATTTATATGATATAAATAAAAAATTATTATTAAGGTATATTTTCTCCAATTAATTACATTTATATAATAGAATTTTTTATAGGTTTACTTTTGGTGTAAAAAATATTTTTTAATATATTTTATTAATGTTCATAATGTTTCTCATATTTATTTAAATAAAAATGAACAATAACGAGTAATTAAATAAAGTATATGAAAATATTGTATTTCTGTGTTTATGTATTATAATTTATATAATGAATATTAATATACAGAGTTTTAAGGAAAAATCATATTTTCCATTAAAAACATATTTATAATAAAAAATTTAATCATACTTGTTTGTTTTATTTTAAAATAATATCCACAAATTTTATGATTCAAAGTAGTTAATTATCTTTATATTTTATGAATCATAATATTTTTTATTGTATAAAAATTTCAAATTAAATTTTTCAAAATATGAATTATAGTAAAATTAAAATAACTACTTAATGTGGAAAATGTATTAAGATAGTAAATTGAGTCACCATATTAGTGATGGGGTAAAAATGGTTAAACGTTTTTTATTAGTTTTGGATTTTTTTTATTTTCCATATCTATCCACCACTGACTTATTTAATGGTTTTTGAGTCACCTAGATTGAGAGTGTTTTTGATTATTTAATAGTTTTGGGTATTCATAGAAATAAAAATCAACCCCTCTAAAAAGGATAAATCATATCATATCCTTTTTATATTTATATATAACATTTTATATAAAATTTATTGGAAGATTCCTTCCATTATTTGCCTCCCCATTTCAATTAATCCTTGTTTTGTTATAGAACTATCCACTGAAGGATTTTGGTGAAAACATAATTAGGTTGTCTTATGGAGAGGCATCATCCTCAATTAAGCATTTTATTTTGTGTCTTATTACACCTAAATAAAATATTATTTAACCATGATGATATTACAAAATTTGTATCTACAATATAATTAGATATTATTATGTTAATATTAGAACCAACATATGTTTCCTCTTCTATTAAATTATAAATGAGGCCATCAATCATGTGTATGGTATATTGTCACCTTGTGAATTGAGGTAATTATTTTCTATTACCTCATATCAAGAATATTTATGATGTTTAACCTATTATATATATATATATATAATTTTAGTGAATCATGGAAATGAATATGATATTTTTTTTCATTCCTTACCATAGATTGAAAAAAATGTCAACGTTGATCTTCATAAGGGATTCATCCATCATGTGAATTGATTCGATGTATTTATTATTAATATGTAATTTTTTATAATATATATGTGAATTTGATGAAATAATATGAAAATTATTGTGTACTCATAATTGTATAAAATTAAAATAACAATTACAACATATCCATCTTTATCGTCAAAATTTTAAAAGGTTACTCATGTGTCTGTACGACCTGCTGTTTCTATAATTATAAATTTGTTCCTTTTTTAGAAATATATTTCAATTTTTATTTTAAATGATGAAACTTTTTTATAAAATTTATAATTATGCAGTGATTATTATCTTAAATATATTTCAATAATGACCCATTTGATCATGGTCAACAAACAGATGATGTTATTATGTTTTGAATTGAGCGCCAAAAAAACTCTTCAGCGAACATAACTGACTATGAAATAAAATATCAGAACATAATATATTAATTAAATGGTTAATGTATAATTTATAATGTCAGGAAGAGTTTATTTAAAAATATAATTCAAAATACTTCATTATCCCAGATTTAAATAAATACACATCCCATCTTGAATATAGGTAATGGAATTCGACCTAATTTATATTCATTGAGAAATATTTTAGTACAATGTATAGATCCTTGATGTAGTTTTACACCTAAAAAATGCTTCAGGCTGTTGGTTTGATGACCTATATGTTTTCACGACTATATACTAATAGATGACGACTAATGGTGATGGTTTAAATAGAGGATAATGATGAGAATCAACAGTATTGGGGTGATAATAGTAATGGTATATATAAATATAAATTAAAATAATGACCATAAATACATAACCAGTAACCATCCCATGGGTGTATCATGAAACAAAAATAGAAATAATAACGATCAACAATCCAAAATTTACCATAGAACGAAATAAGAATCACAATATTCCATTTGTAACAAATAATTCTACAATGTATGCTCATAGAGAATAATAATTAAATGGGTGACTCATATATTACCTCAGTATATATAAATAAGTATGATGATACAAATGAATAAACTCTAGAATAACTTTGGTTGATGTAGGAAGATCCATGGTCCCAATCCATCCATCCAATGCAATGCAGTACAATAATATAGCTATGTTACCACTCTACAGAACAAACATTTAATTGATCTCAATAGAATAAAATCTACACACATTTCGACAGCCCCGTGTAGGGTGTGATAATAATATTTGTAGACACCACTACAATGTTCTTGTTATACATCTATGAAAAAAAGAGTACTAAAATAAATAAATAAACAACTGTATGTCATAAAAAATTACATGATACCCTTAACATCAATAGGAACAAGGAATAAATCACCTACTATGGAGAATTCAAAATAGATGGTAGTGGAGTGGATCCTAATACTATAGAACATGGAATTACTTGGTTTATAGTAGGATATAGATCCCTCATGCTCATCATGTAATAGTATCCTGACACCATATTCCAACTAACTCATCATGACAAAATCAAGTGACTAATGTTCAAAAGGAATTACAACAAAAAATTACATGGTCATTTAGACCACATATTATAATAATATCTATTGGGTATATTCTCGACATCTGTGGAACATCGATATCTGTCATCCAAATTATATCCATCACTGGATCAATAGCTGACTTCCCAAGGAACAGTGATAATCATCCTCCAACAAAATCCTATCAAAACACCATCAACACACAATGGGTTACATATCTTAGATGATAGCCTCAACACTACCAACATATGGATCATCACCATCCACACTAATCTTTGTATAAATATCTTCAAACTATACTTTTTCTCAAAATTATACTACGATGGAACTAATCGTGGCCTCCAGCCAAACATGTGATCAATAGCTCATCGCCATTGGAGTCCTAACTATGTGCACACAAATCCAACAAATTTTTGACAATTTAGTGAATGGAAATCACTAAAATACTACCAAATAAAAATCATCTCAAGATCATGTTCCCCTTCTACCTTCTCTATCATGATTATGGTCAAACCCACCAAATATTACACGATCTATTCTCGGAAGCTGATGAACATTGGACTTTAATCCTATGACCATTTCACCAAACGTATGATAAAAAAGTCACAATGAATCCAAGAATATACTATCCAGATGATCATATCACCTCAATATAGGTGGTCATAACAATGTCCATCCTCATAAAAATCCCATCATAATTCAATGCATCCATCAAAGGTAATACAATATGATAATTAAATTTTAAATGATAATGCCCAACTAGCATAAAATTCCCATGTGATCCACGTCCTCTTACCCAGTCTAACAATGGTAAGCATAATTAGTGTATGTGTAATGGAATCATAAAATATATCATATTTAATTTATATAAAATGATTTGAATAATTAGTATCTAAGTTGGAATAACCAATTGATATATGAATAATTAACCCCACAAAACACCATGAATTCAAAGAGAAATCTAGGAACCACCTATATCGTGTTGGTAGATTCTCACTCATCCAAAATAAACATATCGAAAGGGATGATTTAGAAGGAATAAGGATTTTATATTAACATCCTAAAAATAGGGTAACACATTTCACAAGAATTTAATGCACTCCTTATAGATAGAATGGTATAAAAGATACAAGAGGACGAAATCCCTTACCAATATGATTCCAACATACCTGAGGAAATTTGATTTAGAGCTAAGATTGTGGATTGGGATCAAAGCCCTAGGGATGAGTAGAATATGGATATCCTATACTCTGTGTGTGGGTGGATAAATAAAATGGGGATAATATAATTAAATACAATGAGGTTCTGTTTTGTAATCTCATAACAATATTGGTGAGGAAAAATTTTTGTAATGCCTCGACCAGAGTAACCCAGAGTCTGTGCAATATTACATAACATTAGCATGATACAAAGAATAATGTCTCAATAGACCGATCCATTTAGTATCCTTGGGAGTAAAATATACATACCTAAGTTTTACATTACATCATGAAATGAAAAAAACTGCATTGTGTCTCTTTTTGACACATTCATCACCCATAAACTATCCTGGAAGGTCAGTCATAATATAAGTTTTTGCATCTTGGAAAAAATAAAACATTGAAAGGGGTGAGATCAGGTGTTCATTAAGGATAAGAATATTAAATAAACATTCACAAATAATCATACACATTTACGGCAATGTATAAGGCTAAAACAAAACCCTTTTAAAAATAAACATCAATATAATATGGAAATTATAAATAAAATAATTCCATTTACATATTCACATGGTTATTCTGCTAGTCTAATAATATCATTTAATATCACTATCCAATTTCATAATGTTGGAATTCACAATGTCGGACATCGTTACCATATAGTCAAGGCCTCATGCCAAGACTACAAATAATATTAATTCAAGGACTTGTGCCAAGACACTAGTTTGTCTCATGAGACAAAATAATGCATCAAGGAGCTATAGAGGGATCCACCAATCACATACTACATCCAATGAATTCCTCATATAAAAATGTTGAAATTCAACATAAATATTTATATTAAAACTAATATACAAAATTTTAATATTTTAACCATAAAACAAGAATGGTATAAATATAACACATGCATAGTCAAACATATCACACAACCTTAAAAACAATATGGAAGATTGTATCATAATAAATAAACATAAAAAATTGTAAAATCTATGAATGGATGTTGACATAGATGAAATGAAAGCTATTTGAGAGAAATATCTCATTCTATTTTGAAATAATTTAAGAGTTAGATATTTATAAAAGAATACATTTATAATAAAAATATTATTATAATATTTTAAAGGATGATTAAAAGGTTTTATAATTGTAGAAAATATCCACACCCTCCATATAAGTGAAAAAACATTATTTCCATAATTTTGATGAAAAGTTTGTAAAGGACCTTATTTTGAAAATGACAGAAGGATTCCTTTATAAACATTTTATAAACATTCAAACCAGGGTATAAATTACTTTAACACATTGTCTAGGAAATATTAAAAATGTTTTCAGATACATTTTTATGAAACAAAGATGTGGATGATAAACAGGTCACGGTAGATACTCACGTATTAACAACCTTGGATAATAAATAAATTGTATAATTAACCCTTACCTTGAAATTTTCCTTGATGGAGGGTAATTTAACATACTGAATTATAGTTAAATCATTTTTATTAAATTATACAAGAACCAAATACATAAATATGAGATCCTATATGATCTTCTAATATTTCTTTGTTAATAATATTTGAGTAGTATTAGAGTTTTGGGTGTTAACAGATTCATTTTCAATTATATGTTTTGTTACGTAAGTCATGTTTTTTATGGATATGATTCCTTTGATTCATACCCAAAATTATATTAAGATTTTAAAAATTATTTTTAATCATAAAATTATGATTATTCTTTAATTATTATAATGTGGAATAAATCTCATCACGTTCGTGGAGACTATAATCTGTACATACGCACGAGTGATAATATCATTCTACTGATAGTGATAGATTATTTAATTGTATGGTATATAACATATAAAGAATTATTATCGTACTTTAGTTATTATTTACATCAACTATACTCATTATTATACAAATCCCAATTATGATGTGATTGAATAACTTACTACACCGCGACGTGGAGTCAGTAAGCTGTACGTTTGCATGTATGGTGACTTGTCATTGATAGAATGGATAGAATAATGAATATGATTTACCATCATTAAAATAACATAATAGTATGTTTAAGGTACTAGAGTTATTATTTTTGTATGGAAAAAAACATAAATAGGATGTGGAAGAAGAAAATAACTTTAATAGATGTGGTGAAATTATTACCTCTTCATTGGGTGTTTCCTTTTGAGTTGATCAAAAGGGCTCCATAGGTTGGATTTATTATCAATTTAAGGCCTCTAGGTCAAATTGAGGGTAGTTGGGAGGATATTTGGAGTTGGGGTTGGACAATCGATGTTGCTTTGGAGGTGTGATTTTGAGAGATCGGGAAGTACCATTTTATAGGAGAGTTGATGATCACTTTAAGAAAAATCTGGAAATTATATATTATTATACAATCATATTCTGTTTATAATGGCTCAAAAATGAATTATTTAGAGGAAATGGTGGGGATGGGATGAAAAAATCTCAAAAAATATGTTTTAGTCAGGTTTGATCCCCATATTAACTATATCTTTTATATTTAACTATTAGTTAAATAGTTTAAGTTTTACTCTGTATTTTTGTATTATTATAATAAGTGGTTAATAAAACTACTATAAAAATCCATGAAAACCCCAAGTTTTCATCATTGATATAAAAATCTTTATCTACGTTCTTTGGCCAGGCCTTATATTTTAAGAATATTATATCAATTAATAATATTTTATTTGTTTTAAAAACTCATTTATGTCAATTTGGACAGTATTTGGTATTTTGATCTTGTGAAAATCATAAAAACATTATAAATTCGAAAAAATTATTTAGTCAACCCAAACATGTCATATTAACCTACAAAACAAGTGTAATTAATCACAAGTATCAATATACATTTATAGGGATATTTATAATATCCATTATTTTAATCATTCATTAATAAGGTAATTTATACATCATCATTTAATGTCTGAAATTTATAAATAAAATACCATTATTTAAGAAATCTTTTCAAATTTATAATGAATATTTATATTTTAGTTTTTATTATGAATACCCCTATATTAAACATGGTTTAGTTATATACATTGAATTTAAATTTTTAACTCATCTTTAAATAAAATAATAATAAAAGTCCTAATATAATCAAAGTAGACCAAAAGGATCATATTTTATTCCTAAATTTGATTTTGGTTCAAATAAATTTATCCTATAGAATTAGGACTTGTGTTAGTATAATTATAATATAATTTGTTACCGGTAATTACCCTATTTACTTTTAACAGTGGTAAATAAAAGTCAAAATTTATTATTCACAAGAAATTATTATCATCCTTTGGAACCACATTTTACATACTATTTTCAATTTTTTATTATAGACTTTTTAAATTAATTTCAATGAAATGGTAAAATTACATTTTTTGGAGAATTTCAAATGTGCCTAAACGGTATGTTAAAGATGGTAAAAAGTCCAATAAAATTTTATATATCAAATATTATTATTAAATGACTCCATAAATTACATTGAATATATATAGGTATTATTTATCTTTTTTACCTAATAAAACTTTAAATAAAATAACTATGTTTTTTAAATAAAATGTCAGTTTTAAATAATAACGCAGTGTTTTTCAGTATTCATCCAATAAGAAACGTTTTCAAAATGATTCCAAAAATTTTACTTAAGCTAATTTTGATATTCGTAATCCAAAAATGATGTACATTTTGAAAAACAAAATTTTAAAAATTTTAAAAAGTGGGTATTACTATTCATAACCGCTACTTTGATTGGTCGTGGAGTATTGGGACTCGAAGTTGCGTACAGTGAAAGCTAATGTATTATTCAAAAAGAAGCGTACCATGGAATCTTTATGTGTTACTTTCTTCCCTCCTTCAAATATTTTATTCCTTGATATTCCAACAATATTAGAGCATAAAATGATTCAGGTGGTTCTTTATCATATGTTCTTTAGGTTCCAAAGTTTCCTCTTCCATCTTATGATTTCTCAATAGAACTTTTACCAGACGAGTCATCCGGTTTGTCAAAATGTGTTATATGGTATCAAGAATATTGAAGGGATCCTCACAATAAGATAGATTAGGTTCTAATTAAATTTCCTAATAGGTGGGAACATGCATTGGGTCTGGCATGTATTTTCTCAATAGTGATACATAGAACACGTCATGAAATTAGGAAAGACATGGCGGCATTTCCGAACGATAAGCTAAAAGCCCAATTCGTTCTATAATTTTGAAAGGTCCGATGTACCTGGGACATAATTTATCCTTCTTATCGAACCGTATAACACCCTTACATGAAGATACCTTCACGAAAACATGATCTCTTACTTGAGATTTCAAAACCTTCAGTAATCTTCGTAGCTCTTTGGCCAACATCGAGCTGATTTGATGTGGGTTTGGATAATCATCATGTTTTCCATTATTTCATTAACATGTTCTAAGCCTACATGTTTTCTTTCCCCCACATCATTTCAACAAGTTAGTGTGGAACATCTTTTTCTATATAATGCTTCAAATTGAGCCATCAAAATACATGAATTGAAGCTATTGTTATAGGAAAATTCAACCAGAGGTAAATAATGATCCCACATACCTTGAAAGTCATGTGAGAAAGATCTTAACATGTATTCTAAGGTTTGAATAGTCCATTATTATTGTCCATCATTTTGAGGGTGGTAAGAAGTTTCCAAAAAATGTTTAGGATCCAAATCCTTCTAAAGCCTTTTCTATAATCTCGATGTAAAACAGGGATCGATATCATAATCAATCGATAGTGGTACTCCATGAAGTCTTACACCATCCTTAAAATATAATCTTTCTAGACTTTTAAGTGGTAAATATTCTCTTATTGAAATAAAATGTGTTGACTTGGTAAAATGATCAATAATGAACAATATTTCATCATTCCTACTAGGAGACTTTGGTAGCCCCTGGACAAAGTCCATGGTAATATCATCCCATTTCCACTCTGGTACGGGAAGAGGTTGAATGAAACCTCTAGGATGATGTCTTTCATCCATCACCTATTGACAAACCAAACATCTTGACACATAATCATCAATATCCCTCATCATGTTGTCACACCAAAAACATTTCTTCAATTCTATATACATATTTTTTCTACCAAGGTGTATAGAGAAATTTGAGCTATGAGCATCATCCAATAATTCAGATTTTATATCGGGTATGTTTGGAACACAATGTATCATCCCAAATTCAATATTCCATATTCATATATGAAGTCAATCAGTCTCACATCGTTCTAAACATTAATTTTATTTTGAAACTCGTCATCAGTAGTCTGAAAACTTTTTACACTTCGAGTAATGATGGTTTGGGGTCTATTTTAAAACATATTGATGCTTCAACTTCCATGATTATTACCACGTCTATCTTAACTAGATCCATGTTCAAAGGATCCTTTTCAACTTTCATTTTGTTCAAAACTCCATGATCGTTTCTGATCAAAGCATCTGCCACCTTATTTTCCTTCCCTGTGTGGTAGTGTATAATAGAATCATAAAACTTGAGTAGTTCAAGCCATCACTTTTCCTCATGATGAGTGTGAGAAAATATTCTTCAAACTGTTATGATCAATATATATCTCACAATTTTCACCATAGAGATAGTATATCTATATCTTCATATAAACGACTATAGATGCTAAATCAAGATATTGAGTGGGATAATTTTTCTAATGAATTTTTAGTTGTCGTGATGCATAGACAATTACACTATCATTCATGGATTAGGTCACAACCAAGTTATTTCTTTAAAGAATCACTATAAATAACAAACCCATCATTCCCTGATGGTAGAGTCAAGATAGAAGCATTGACTAATGTTCTAATCAGTTCTTCAAAACATTCTTCACACTAATGTATCCAAACAAATTTATCCACTTTAAGTGGGATCTTGGATAATAGGTTTTACAATCGGGAAAGATTCTTGACGAAACACTGATAATAACCTGCTAAATAAAGAAAATTGTGTACCTCAATTACAATCATCAATGTTGGACATTCATGGATTTACTTGGTCTTTGAAGGACCGAAAATATTCCATCTTTTTAGACAATATGGAAAAGAAAAGAAGTTTCTTGAATAATTAATTCTCATATGCTAAACTTCCCATATAATTAATTTCTTCTTAAGGGTTTTCAGAATAGTGCACAATGTGATTATCATGTTATTCATAGATTTTGGAGTAAGTGAATATATCATCAACAAATACCACTACAGTTTCATCAAGATATTACTTGAAGTCTCAATTCATTAGATCCATGAAAACAAATGGAGCATTAGTAAGTCCAAAATGCATTACTGTAAACTCGTAATGCCCATACCTGGTATGAAATGTTGTCTTCAAAATGTCTTCTTTCTTCACACACAACTAATGATATACTGATCAAAGTTCAATCTTTAAAAAATATTGAGTGCCATGAAGTTGATCGAACAAATCATCAATGCGGGGTAGGGGATACATGTTCTTTATTGTTATAATATCAATCTGTCTGTAATAAATGCACAACCTCATAGATCCATATTTCTTCTTAATAAAAAATAAAAGGGGTTATCCTTGGAGAAACACTAGGGAAAATAAATCATTTACTACTCAATTACTCTAGTTGTTTCTTTAGTTCCACGTATTCCATTGTGGCCATTATATAAGGGTTCATTGATATGGCCCTTGATCCGTGAATTAAATCAATGAAAAACATAATTTATCGATCTGGAGGATTCCCAGGTAAATCATCTAGAAACACATCTACATATTCTTGCACAATAGTTACATTATCTATTTTAACATTCCTTTCCTCACCGATAGTTATTTTATTCTCTTCTCCCAATTAATTGAATTTAGTTTAGCTATTGGTGTTGGATCTAGATAAGAATATGGTGTTGATGTTTCTGCTCTAAATATAATTTAATCTTTATGATCATTGAAAATTGTAACATAATTCATCTTATAATAAATTTTTTAATTATGGTCTAAAATCCAATCCATACCATGGATTATATCAAATTCAATTATAGGTATGACGAAGATATCAGAAGAGAAAGAACATTTAAATTTCTTAATAGGGACATATTCAAAATACTTGTTACAATGATACATCCATTAAATGTTTTCCATGAAAACATACTTGTTAAATTTAATTGTAAATATATAATATTCGTATAAAACTGTGAAGATATTGAACTATGAGATGATCCAAAATAAAAAAAACATTTGATAAACTTGAGGAAACCCTTAAATTACCTACCAAAACGCCTTTTGAAGCATCAACCTCAGTATTAGTGATCTCATAAGATTGGCCTTTCTCTGTTGTCCTTTTCTGAGTATGTTTTCTTAGAGATTAGAACATTCATTGGCAAAATGCCCAATTTTTTCTAAAATTTCATCATTCATCATTAATAGCCTTATTCATTCCCTTGCAATCACGATCTTGGTGGCATTTTACCCACACCTATAATAGACTCCCATTCCATTCAGGAATATACCATTCTGTTTCTTCCCACATTTACTACAGGATAGAAATTCTATGATTCCCTCATTACCCTTATTTCAATTTCTTGAGTGTTTAGTACCTCTCTTCTTCGCTTTCTTTTCATTAATGTCTTAAGGAATAATGAATTACTTTTTCTATCATGATAGCTCATGAGACAATGTCTTTGTACAATGAGAATGGTTGTGAGACAAATTATCAATGGAGAAATGGTTTAACCCATAAAATAATCGACCAATATTACTCCTTGGGTTACATATATATTATGATACATGCCTTTCTTACATATTGAATTTATCTTCATAATTTGTGACAGTTTCGTTCTCCATTTACCTCAGACTCAGAGATTGTCATTCTATATCTTCTCAATGGTCATGATGAAATTATTTTTCTAAGAAAATCACTTTAAACTCCCACTATTCAATATTTGATACTTTGTCATCTATTGTTGGGTTTGGAATTAATGAACACAATTGATATGCATCTCCCGTTAGGTGATAAACTGCGATGTCAACTTTTTCACTTGTGCTACATTACAAGGAATGAAATATTTTCTCTAAGGAACATATCCATTGCTCAGCTACAAATGGATTTTTAGTCCAATTGAATGTTTGTGGTTGTTGCGTCCTAAAGTCGTCTATCATTGATCCTCCACATTGTGGATCATGGTTCTCCATACGTGTAAGGTTATTATTCATAACCCGAGTGAGTTATCACACTATGGTGATAAGATGATCAGAACCGGCTGCATCACTAGCTCCACTATAATTATCTCGAGTAGGAGGGAAATATCTACATGGATTTCAGGCATTGATACAATTTCCATTTTTTCCACTAGGTGCCATTTATAAACAATGGAGTACACTAGATTTGTTTATGAATCATAATACAAAATGACAATCTCTTAAACGAGTTATCATAAGTTGAATAGTTTATGGATATAATAAATAATCATGGAAATGTTTTCATTGAGGAGGTATATACTCATAAATCCTTCATAATGGTATGTAAAGAATATGTGAATTATCTTAAGCATATACACCTAGAGTGTCCTAACCAAAAGTGTTACAAGGCCCATTGTCATGTATCTAGAAACCCGGGTCAAGCCCGAAACTCTTTGTCATCATTTTTCTCATATGTACCTCTTTGATAGAGTTGCCTCTACCTAATCATATCCAGACATGGATGCATTTCATGGAAAATAAAAAAAATATCTACATTACCAAAATTCTAGGAAGCTTTTCTATACTAATCCTCAAAGTATTTATTAGTGTAATGTTTTCTAATCAACGGTTTCCAAAATCTAGTTTGCAAGGTTTGTAATAAACTTCCTATGATACCAAATTTAACGCCCCGACCTTATTTACCAAGATTCAGGGCATTATTAAATAACATTGGCATGATCACAAGAGATCAAGTCTTGGAAGGCCAACCAGTTTAGTATCCTTGGAAGTACAAGATACATATATATGTTTTACGTTACACCAAAAAAAACATCAAAATTGTATCTTATATTTACACATTAATCTCCCTTTGAATATATCTTCATGTCAGTCATAATATACATCTTCACATCTTTGAAAAAATAAAACATAGAGGGGGGTGATCCCATGTGCTCGGAAAGTATAACAATATAGCAGAAACATTCATAAATATGCTTAAACATTTAAGGCAATTTATAGGACTAAAACAGAAGCCTTTTAAATTTAAATTTCAGAATAATATGGCATATATTAATAAAATAATTCCATTTACGTATTCACATAGATATTCTACTGGCCGAATAATCACATGTAATATCAATATCCAATTTCATAATGATAGAATACATAATGTCAGACATCATAACCACATAGTCACGGATTTGTGTCAAGACTATAAATAAAATATTATCAAGGCCTTGTGATAAGACTCTATTTTGACTCATGAGACCTATAAATGCATCATGGAGCTATGTCGGGCTCCACCCGCCACTTACTATGTCCAATGAATTCCTTATATGATAATGTTGAAACATAACATAAATATTTGTTTTAAAAAAAGCAAATTAAATGTTAAAATTTTAACAATAAACCATGAATGTTATTAAAATAATTAATACATAGTCAAACTTATCACAAAACCTTCAATAAAATATGGAATATTGTATCTTAATAAATCAATTTCAATGAAGTGTAAAATCAATCAAAGGATTTTAACATTGATCAAATCATAACAATTTTAGAGAAATAGCTCTTTCTATTTTGAAATCATTCATGAGTCACATTATTATAAAAGAAAGCATTTATTTTCAAAATATTTTTATAATCTTATAACGGAAGCTTCGAAGGTGTTATAATGGCAGAAAATTGCCGCATTTGTTGTATAAGTTAATAAATCATTCTTTCAATAATTTTGTCATGAAGGTTGTAAAGGACCATGTTTGAAAAAAAAACATAAAAATTCCTTAATTTTTTTATTAAAAGTAAAACAAGGGTATAAATGACTTTAACCCATAGTTTTAGAAGTAATAAAAATGTTTTGAAATACATTTTTAAGAAACATGGATGTGGATGATAAAGTGGTCCTTGTAAAGACTCACTTATAAATAACCTCTGATAATGAAGAGATTGTAAAATTAAGCCTTACCTTATAATTTTCCTTCCTCGAGGGTACATTAACATATTGTATAATAGTTAAATAATTTTTATTAAATTATATAAGTACCAAATACAAAAATATTATATCATATATTATCTTCTAATATTTCATTGTTAATAATATATCAGTAGTATCATCGTTTCGGATGTTAACTGATTCGTTTTGCTTTATATGCTTTGTTACGTAAGTCATGTTTTTTGTAGATAGGATGTATTTTATTCATATAAAGAATGATATTATGTTCTTAAATTTTATTTTTAAACATAAAATAGAAATTATTCATTAAATATTATGATGGGGAATGAATCTCATCGCGTTCATGGAGACGGTAATCCGTATGTATGCACGAGCGACAATATCTTTGTATTGATGATGAAATAATATGTAATTTTATTTTATATCATATATAAAGAATCCTAAAAATGTTATATTTATTATTCACATCAATTATACTCATTCTTATACTCCTCCAAAAAATGAAGTGTTTGTATAAAAAACTACACCATGATGTGGAGACGTTAAGCCGTATATACGCACTTATGGTGACTTATTATTCATAGGATGGATAAAATAATCCATATGGTTGTACCATGATTATAATAACATCATATTATGTATAAGTTACGGGATCTATTATTTTTTTTATAGAAACATCAATGAAAGAGAAAGTGGAAGAAGAAAAGAACTTTGAAGAAGGTCGTGGAATTATGACATCTTCTTCGGATGTCTCCTTTTGAGTTTATCAAAAGAGATCTATAATTTGGATTTATGATAAATTTAAGGAATCTAGGTCTAATTTAGGGTATTTTGGAGGATATTTAAGAATTTTTTGGCATATCCAAATGGCATTGGAGGTGCGATTTTGAGATAAGGGGAAGTACCCTTTTATAAGAGAGGTGATGGTCACTTTAGGAAAATCTTGGAATATTATTTTATTATACAATCATATTTGATTTATAATGGCTCAAAAATAAATTATATCAAGGTTAATGTGGGCTAAGGGTTGATAACCTCACTAACAATTTGTGTTAAATCGTTCTATGTCACAATATTAACCTTATCTTTTATATTTAACTCGTAGTTAAATAGTTCAACTTTTATCATGTATTCCTGTATGATTATAATAAATGGTTAATAAACATACTATAAAAAATAAAATAGAAACCCTAGTGGTTAATTATTTATATATATAACATTATCTATTTCCTTTGGTTGATCCTTATATTTTTATAAATATTATGTCTATTAAAAATATAGTATTTTAAAAAAAAACTCATTTCTGTCAATTATGAAAGTATTTGGTATTTTGTTCTTCTGAAAGTCATAAAAATTTTATCACTTCAAAAAAAATTTAATCAACCCTAAAAAGTCATATTAACCGATAAAATTAGTGGAAATCATTAGAACATTCATTTTACATTTATTTAGATACATATAATATCAATTATTTTAATCTTTCATTAATATGGTAATTCTTGAATCTTCATTGTCTCATAATTAAATTAAATTATATATTGTATAAAATTTATAAATAAAATAACATTATATAGGAAATTTTTTTATATTTATAATTAATATTTATAGTTGATTTTTTCTTATGTATACCCAAATATTAAAAATGGCTTAGTTATTAAACATTGAATTTTTCATTTTGAACACTTCTTTAAATAAAATAATTATAAATTCCCTAATCGAATCGAAGTGGACCAAAAGTATCATATTTTATTGTTAATGTTTATATTGGTATAAATACATTTATAAAATGGAATGAGGACATGTATTTTGATAATTATAATAACAATTTTTTTAATTACCGTATTTACTTTTAACTGCGGTAATTAAGAGACAAAAGTTACTATTCACAAAAAACTATCTTTATCATATTGAACCACATTTTATATACTGATTTCAAAAATGACTCTAAAAAATTTTGGAATTCAATTCACAGAAGCGATAAAATTACGTTTTATGAAAACTTTCGAATGTGCCTGGAATGTGGGTAAAAAACGGTAAAAAGTTCAATAAAATTTTATATATCTAATATTATAATAAAAAGACTCCAACAAATAAAATTAAACATATATAGGTATTAGGAATTTATTTTTACCAAATATAAATTTAAATAAAATTACTAATTATTTAAATAAAAAGTCAGTTTTAAAGAATAACACAATGTTTTTCACTATTCATCAAAAAAATTGAACGTTTTCCGAAAAATACAAAAAATTTACCCTAAGATAATTTTGATATTATGAATCCAAAAATGATCTCTATTTAGAAAAATAAAACTTTTGAAATTTCAAAAAATGGGTATTACAATTCATTACGACTACATTGATTGGTGGTCGGGTGTTAGAACTCGATGTTGTCTACAACACATTCTATTATATTATTAAAAGAGAATTGTAACATAGAAGCTAGAGGTGTTAATATTTGTTCACATTGTTTGGCTAAAATGTACCATCTGTGAATCTACCACTACAATAGAACAATTCCTTGCATGGTTGGGCTACACAATTTTCAAAACTGCATGCCAAAAATGGATGAACATATTCTAAAAACGTCCAATTCTCGCACGTAGTTCTGTTACCCATCATGTATGTTTTGAAAAACATGGTATAGTGTCCGTGGAGGGCCTCATGGTTTCCCTGTGTGTTTCAAGGTTTGTCTAAATGGTGTACCCATTTTCATAACCATAAAAGTTAGGATTTCATCCACGGATGCACCTAAAACCCAACTAGATCCCCATTACAATAATCAAGAATCTAAAACTATCTAAATAAAATATATTGGGTCAAAGAAGCTGTGATAATTAAAATATAATAATCAATAAAGAATTTGAACCTCTCACCAAAATGAAAATATCCATATGGTTTATTATTTTGTACCCACAAATTAAACTGAGATGTTACAGTCTCCCCAAATTTTAATAGATCTACTAGATTAAAAAAAAATAATAAATCATATATGGTACATAGATACTAATAAATTTCAATAAAACTTTTCATACCCCTATGAAAAATTCAAATGTAAAATCTCTCAATTCACTCCACACATCTAGAGTTACATATCTTGGTCAAATCATAACCCAAAACACCAAAAAAACAAAATTTAACTATCAATATCCATACCCAAAACCTTAGCATGACACATATTCACTCTGACACCCCGTCAGGTCCCCATGTAAAAACCATTACACATCTAACACCAATCCACTACCATATATCATTTGATTTACACCTTTTTCCTATGTCACAAATCTCACATATGAGGTTCGACATCTCAAAACATTATAAAACTATGAATTCCTTATATATAACCCATAAAATCACACATTGCAATTATTCCATGATTCCAATGTTTTTTAATAAAACCAATATCAAATCAATGACCATATTTAAATCGTAGTCCATGAACTGAATATATATATATATACAATTCATCAATGATGATCCCAACCTACTAAATTTTTTTGGGTTATCCAAAAAACAACACGTACAACTTGTGTACCAAAAAAACAATATTATTATAAAGTGGGAAAATATAAATTAAAAATAATCATGGTTATTTCAATGATGTAACATTGACACTTATCATCTCATTAGTCTACTATGACCCTAGAAACACTACCTCATAATCCAGACCTAATGTCCAACTACCTGAATCCTCGTATCCAAATTGACCTTCACCTACTGGCAGGGATTTCCATTACTATATTGGACCCTAGTCGCAACGATTACCTTGACATGTAGAATAATCTTCGATAAGTACTATTATAATTATCATATTCCAAAAGCATACCTCTAAGTATGCCTTAGTTGTTAATTTTCAGTTCATCGAGAAGGATTGATATATAACCTCTGGATTTATTTGACATGGACTTAATCTTGGAACTCCATTGATGCCCAATCTCACTATAACTACACATCGCCAAATTTAATTAATTAGAAGCATGCCATTTTTTCCCTAATCCAGAATGGTATAAATGAGTCTCCAACTAGAAATATCTATTAACAATACTCACATCCTTACTTCTTATAATCTGAATCATTGATGTTGATATAACTTGAGGCCATCAACCATATTAAATATGCCAGGTAAACCAATTTTATCATATGTTATCAAATATTGATTCACCACCTTAGATAATGAGGCTATCATGAATATTTTTACACGAACCTTAATGGTGTACTGTGATCCATCAACCAAAAACCTCACAATTTAAGTTTCATCGCCCACCATGTAAAGTGATTAAAGATAAAATTTTGTGAAATTAGCTCACTTGTCAATGATGGACATGTCTCCTTTATTTAGGATCAGGAACTCTTGACTACTATCTATGCTCAGTGTCTTATAGAAATTATTTTCAAATTACAGGGCCTCAAATTCCTTCCAAGCTAGTCCATCATGTCAACCCAACTGAATGTGAATGTCTCATCGTCACTTTTTCAATACTATGAGTATATACATTGCCCACATAACCCTCCATCCTAGGGTTGTATAATTATACTAAAAAATGGTATTTACTCAATTTATCCAATTCTCATCCTCCAGTGGTCCACCATTGACATAAAATAGTAGATGGTGATAGGACTAGAACTACGTATTCAGATATCCCATCAATGGATACCCTTTCTGAGCACTCCTATCAATGGTGTAGATAAAGAAAACCAGACTCTTTCTGTGATTCTCTCAAGACATGATGAAAATATTCCAAATTATTCCATTTTAATGTATGAAAAGGATCTATTACATAAGACTGTACCCAAGGATCATGCTTTAGCTGATGCTCACAGTCTTCATATCGACTATGAGTCGTCTCAACCTATTAACGCTCCTACGTCGCCAAACCATTTCTCTCCCAACACTCCATTAGAATACCTCAAGGTGGAAACCCAATTAATTCACAAAACATGGCCATACATCCATAGATTAATATATATTTATATACATACATACTAAAAATAGGTTATTTAGAAGTCGACATCATTAACTTACTATCCATACTTTCCCCCATCGTAATAATGTCTCCTGACATCCGACCACTTGGCACATTACTCACCATATGAAATATTGGTATTACATACAAATGTTGAATCATGGAACATCAACTACCCACATTGGAGTCATATGTTACATGAAATATAAATTAGCGGAATAAGATTCCACCAAAATAAGACTAATGAGGAAAACATTACTTGCATTCCATTGATGAATGATTAAACCGATCACCATTTCATCATACCTTACATCTATAAATATAACTAAAAACATATATTTAAATAACATATCATATCATATATCAAATAAATCTTTCATTGGAACACAATTCCTTGGATAGATGGGTATAATTCCACCCAAAGAAGGATTGAAAGGAAAATAATTATTATCTTCCACTAGTGAAAATTAAACCACCCAACAACTACAATCACAATACAGGTTCCAAATGACAAATAAAAAAAATGTATCAAAGGATAATTAACATATATATATATATATATCATAATTCCATGTTCTTATCTAGAAATCATAAATAAAGCCCCCTTTCCATATTGGACCAAGCGTCATAAAATCATCCCTTATCGTACATGGGCAATGGTCAAATATCTCATCCACTACCAAACCATTCCATGGGATACATTTCATAATAATAATCTCACACATATTTTTTATATTCAATGTGGATATAATATTAACAATAAGAAGTGAAATTTAAATTTGAAATTCCTAGAATATGTAAATTTGCATGTCCCTCATGGATAGGGATTGAAGAACCAAACAAGAAGCTCTAATACTAGTTGAAACAACAGAAAATTATCGATTGTAATATAGAAAAAAAATAATTCAAAAAAATAGGAAAAATAACACATTTTATCACATTTATAGTACCTCTAAACAGTTTCCCACTAGAGAAGTGCTCTGAGTTTTGGGGTCTTTTGGAAATAATCAGGAATTCATATATGCCAAAAGATTCCGACTCGATTCTAGGGTAAAGTGATTTTATTGTGGGGTGAGTACACAGACTCATGGTGTTGAATTTAATGGCCTATAATAATATTACGTGAATGAAATATGCTAAATATCACCACAAACCCACCCTTGTAGGAAGAAAGAATATTTGAAATATAATAATAATAAAATTTACATTCTCCACATTAAAAAATAAACATCACAATAAAATATTAATTAATAAACATGAATCCATGTAGGGTAATACAAAATAACAATAATAAGGGTTTTCCCATGTCTGATCAAAGAATATACAGATTATAATTATCATAAAAAATAAAATTACTCTAGATTATCTCTATGTAATTCAAGAGCCTCCATGTAACATTTCTTCACTTCTCATATAAAAAGGTAAAACATTATCTATACAGTTTGTCTATAAAACCCAAACCATCACCTAATTGAGAAGAATTACATATACATGAGTATCAACAGGTGTTTATAGTGTGTAATAATAATCATGGTTCACCATCACCATTTTTCTCCCAACATACATCTCTGAAAAAAATAAGTTTTAGTAAAATAAGTATATAATGTATATCATGAAATATAAAATAACATCTTTCCAATGAGCTTAATGACTACAAGGAATAAATCCACTTCTTTAGAAAACAATATAATGAATGTAGTATAGAGGATCAGTTCCATATAGCCAGGAAATCCTTAGACATATAACAA
Organism: Viscum album; assembly: GCA_963277665.1. Lineage (NCBI taxonomy): Eukaryota > Viridiplantae > Streptophyta > Magnoliopsida > Santalales > Viscaceae > Viscum > Viscum album. The sequence goes on along the minus strand of OY728138.1, from coordinate 628,241,725 downwards.
GTAAGATATCCCTCGGGAACATCCTAAAACAGTAACCAAACAACATGTGCCAACTAACACATCCTATCTAAATGAAGTGACCGAAGTCTAGATGGAAGGCCCAAGAATTGTTACCTTTTACCTTGGACATCAGTTCAGAAGATTCCCTATTAACTCAAATAACAAAATACTGGGAAAAATGATTTCAGTACTCTAAATTAAAACCACCATCAACTCAATAATCTATATCTTGATTAAGGGTAAAGTATATCCTCTTTCATAATCCTAACCAAAAGACCTTAGTACACAGAGAGCCTCATTACCAATCTAATGATCTCAAAACCTCCAATAGATTTCTCTTCACCCTCAATATGGATTTCTTTGGAATGTAACTCTAACCATGATGTTGTTCACCAACATCCTAATCAACAACTAATAAGTTCCTGATACAACATGAGTGGTCAACACCACATCACCATATGAGTCCTATCTTTATTCACATAACTCTAACACCATCCATGCCAGTAACCTGGAAAACTCAAATACCAATGATAGTGTCACTCATCCTAAGAGTTAATGCCTCCCAATATAACACCATACATGCCTGTAACCTGACAACCTCATTAAATCATTTTGATGAACATGTTAACCAACTTGTGATAAACATCACTCTTTGAATATATACCCCACCCCACCTGAGTATTGCATCACCTCATTCTTCACCACCAACACCATCCTTGGTCCATTACCATCATGTTTCCATGGAACCATCACATGAAATATAGTATTAATATTTGATTTTAATAAATAAGACACACTTTTATAAAGCTACCCATGTTTCCCGCAGCCTTTTACTCATCCTCTAATGTATATTAATTATTTGCGAATTCACAATGGCATCAAAAAATATATCATAATTATTCTAAATACAAGGTGTTAACTAATTATAGTATTTCTCAGAATACATAGTGGAATGATCAAGAATGTAACCCCTAAAAAATAATCAAATCAAAGAGAAATCTAGGAACTAAAGACCTCACATTGTTACATTCTCACTCATTTAGAATTATTTTCTATCTATAGAAATTTTGGAAGGAATATATGTTTTTGATGAATGCACTAAAAAACGGTCAAATTAGATCTAATAGATTTTCCAAAATATATGGAAGGTGAAAGGAAGAAAAGATATATAAAAAATAAATACCTTAGTGGAATCATTTCAACATACCTGATTTCATTCGATTCAAATATCACATGATTGATTTTGATGCAACCATAAAGGATGAGAAGATGAGGGATCTATTCTGTTGTGCATGTGGGTGGAGAAGGAATTAGGGAAGGAAATCATAAATTGAGGGATAATAATATTGGTAAATTCTTAACATTTACTGTCATACACTATTTGAAAACACATTTTTTCTAACCATATTTCAACCATGTGTCTCTCAATACATAGGAAACACACTTCACAATGTTGAATCGCAGATATTCCTTAACCGTGTGCCAACATAGCATTATCATCCAATAAAAATTATAAATTTCCCCACATGGTTGGGCTTCACATCATTCATCATTTGAAAAACCATTTCTTATGGACATTGATGGTTTCATGGTTTCACATTGATGTTGCACGGTACACACAAACTTTGAACTGTAGCCTGCACACCCACAAAAGGACGTCGTTCACCTCCGACAGACCCAAAACCCAATCAAAAACCAAAGACACATGATGGTCATCTAGACGTATCTAAAATAAATTTATTATTTCAAGCAAGCTTTTGTAATTATTTTATGATAATACTGTATAATGTTGGCAAACTCATAAAACTACATAAATTCAACTGTGTTGAGAATTTCAACCCACTCTAAAAAATCAGGATGTCTTATTATGAACCATATTTCTGTTATATAATGTATATAAATCTCATTATCCATTTAATATAATTAATTCATTATACATCGTGGTATTTTATTTTTTAATTGGAATTATTTCATCTAAGGGGATTTAATATTAAATTTACCACACGGTATTGAATTTCTTAAGTAAATTTATTTCATTGCATTATAATAATTTCAATTATCTTTTTCATTCAATTATTTCATGTTTAATTAATATATATTACCATATAATTTATGTAATATTTATCTACATTAATTAATATTTTATACACATTATTATTTCATAGAATAATTTTCGTTTCAACATTTTAATAATTTTATAGTCATGTCATCTCCATTTCTCCTCTTTAGGACATATGTTATGTTATGAAAATGTATTCTTTTATAAGGTGTATTTACTAGAAAAGAGATAAGTGATATAATTTATAAAATTATGTTTTTTATATTTAAAGATTAATTTTATTAATTTTTTTTTATTATTCTTATGATTAAAAATTTAACATAGTAATAAGGATTTATTTCAGGCTCAATTTTAATTGGGATTTTAATGCATGAATTTTAATTACTTTTAATTATTTCATAAATTTATAATATTTTTTTTTTCTTTATTATAATATAGTTATTAATTATATTATAATTTTATATTATCATTTTAGTATCAGTTTTACTATATATGATTTAATTATTTTAAGAAAATTTCATTTTTTTGCTATCTGTAGTGGAAAATAATTTTTCATTGAAATAAATTTGTTTTATGATTTTTTTCATCGTTTTTTTATTTTCTTCCATTTTTTAAATTTAATTATTAACAATTATAAAATTTTAAAAAAAATTAATTTTGCAATTTTCCTATCGTATTATACCTAGAGTACTTTTTTACCTTTTTGAAAAATGTGCTGAAGGAATAGTTATTTTAACATTATCAGCATCGAATGAACATTCACTGAATATCCTTATAGACATTATATATATTATATCATTCCAAAAATATCAACCATAGTGTCCTAAAAATGATATCCAAAGGAGTTTCTTCTATGTAAAAAATATTTATCTTCATTATGCTCTTTCTGGTTTACATTTTTTTACAGCATTTAATTCTGTCAAAAAAATTAAAATATTATCGAATTAGTATATACCATATACTAACATGTTTTTATTTTTGCGTAATAATTTTTATCACCCTATATCTCAATAATAAGTGAAAAAATCATTCTCTCATATTTATAGCAGACTACCACCACGTGAACCGATGTAATTTTTTTCCATCACCGAATCACATGGATAATAATATTTATTGAAATAATTAATATATATAACAATTATAAAATAAATTTTATTATTTAATATTAATATTTCATCCAATTCCATACCCTTTCACACATAAATGGAAGGATATCATCACTCAAATAAACATATGACACACTGTCATCAAGAAATGATGTGATATATTTTCTATATCAAATATTGATGAATGGATCAAAAAAGTCAAATAACCAATAAGTGATTCACTAATAAAAATAATAAAACACGTGATATAAAGTAACAATATCATTTTTACATGATCCATAACATTCCTGAAAAACACATTTTTGTTACGAAGAATCATTTGACACATTCATTATTTTACTAATTAAATATTAATAACAATTGTTTTGTATAATGTTAAAAGAAGATATTATGGGATATTATAAATATGAATAATTTTTTGGAATATTTTAATATAATATTTATAAAGATTATATATTTGATTAAATCATGTTCAACTAAATATGAGATTGAGATAATTGATATCATCTCAATTTGCACTGAATTGGGACATATTTGTTATTATAACCCAATTAGATTTAATGTTTTTTATATACTAATCCATTGATTTATATAACATGAATACCAATTTATTAATGATTATTAATATTTAAAATTATTTATATTCAATAAATGGGGTAAAAATTATTTTTCTAAAAAGAGCCTATATGCTATATTATCAGCACAAATTGTTTTGGGATTTCTATTACTATTTCTAAGGAATCATAATATTTATGAGTTAAAATCTCCAATAATTTTGTATTCCAATGAGATTTGAAGGTGTTTTTATATTATTATTTTTATTTTCCTTTCATTGGATCTGAATTCCTGGAAATAATTAATTAAATGAATAATTGATTTTAATTATCACATAATAAGATGTATTTTCATTTCAGGTCATTATTTACAAAATTTGATTCCCAAAATTCAATTTATATACTAAAATTATTTTTAATGAATTTTTTCTTATAATTTATAGTTAAAAAACTTATTTAATACATTTCTATACTATTTTGGAGGGGTGGATTTCAAAAAATAGTCAAATAGAATTATTTTTAATTACAGAGTGATAATGAACCTTCCCACCACTATAAAAATTCTATTAAATGTCTCTTATTAAATAAATTCTCAATTTTATTTCATTGAAAACAATTTTTTAGATTCTTAATTACTATTTCACATAAATTATTTATATTCATCCAACAAAATTTATTTTATTAGTAAAAAACTATATTCAAAATGAATTGACGGTCAACCCTAATCCCTTGATTAATTTTAACAATCTTAACTATCTGTTCAGAAATTCATATTCACAATAATAATTATCACTAGAATTTTTTATTTCAAAAAATATCTACAATGATTATATCGTAGAAATTCTTATTTCATAGACAATGTATACATTATTTATATGGTGTTTAATTAGAATTTTATTTTATTAACTAAAGAAATATTGATAAATTTTAATCTTTTATTCTATAAAGATATATTTTGACAAGTTATATAATTAATGAATTAAATTAATCATTAGATATACGAGGAATGATTCCGACATTGTGTTATGGGTGAAAAAAAATTATAAAGACCCATGATGCATTGAATGGTCAATTTCGGAAAATCATTATTTTATTACTAATTAAATGGGATCTTAACCATAGTAATAATCTTATATGGAGTGTGGTCGTTCTGGTATAAATATATGAATGTTTTACAAAATCAAATACAATCCTAAAAATTTACTTCATTTATAATTTTATTTTTATTTTCAATTAGAATATATGAATATATATTATCAATTGATTAATTTATTGATCTAGTAATTGTTTAAAAATGAATGTCTTCATAGTTATTTATCTTTCCATATACATTATGCGTTATAATTTCATTTTTGTAATGTAATTTCTTATATGTAATATAGGATAAATTATAAATGATCCATTATTAATTATTCCTTAACAATTCATGATAGTCATGATATATATTTAATGATATGTGTGTTCAATTATTTTGATTTTTATATTTATGAAGAATTATTTATTCATGATAGATTATGTTTTACAAAACCAATATCATTATTTTAGTGCTCCCTAAATTTTTCCCCTTTCGAAAGGATTTGATGAGTGGTATATTGAATTATTTCATGGATTCAAAAAATCATAAATTTCAATGTTTCATATTTTATGCCTAGTATAAAATGGGTATCATTTATCTATCTGGATCTACAAGTTATTTATTATGATCAGTCTATATATATTTTACCCCATCTATCTATTAAAATGTATAAATGTAACAAAAAACTCTTGGTAAAAAGATCCATTTTTGTAACAGTTTCTATTAGATGAAGTGAAGTTGAGACCTTATGAATTATAGTTAGGAAAATGTATATTATAGATCATATCCCTATGGTATGCTTTAGGATATAAAAAATAGTGGAATTATATCGTATATTTTTGGTAATGTAGAGATTTTATGGGTTTTCAGTGAGATACATGATAGTATAGATATTATAGTTTGGCATGAATCTAGAATAGTTGTACTTAGAGAAAATAACTCTAAAAAGGGTGCACTGTGATATTACACAATCACTACCCAGTACAGAGCAATTAGCCTTAATGTTTACCAAACATGATACTCCATTGAATATGATTATGATAATTTTTATTTTAATTACAATCTATTATAAAGTATTTTCAAATATTTTCATATTATAGTGGAAATTATCTTACACTTTAAAATAGAATTTTTCAATCAAAACACAAAGTGGAAGTATCTCTGAAATATTGATGTGAAATAAATCCTCCATTATGATAAATAACATGACCTATTTAAAACATTTACAACTATACCAATGGTTGTCAATTATATAATCCATAATTAGGTCTTACTATAAACATATGATTAAAATGTTTATTTAATGGTATGTAAATTATGATTTGCTAATAAGATATATAATTAATTATCTTTTTAAATCATAATTTATAATATTTTTTATGTCTAGATTGACCACTAGTTCCACATTCGAATGATATTGTATTCAAGGAAAAGAATAAAAATCAACAGATGGGTAGTTTATTTATAAAATTTAGAGTGTAAATATTTATTACAATACATTGATGTAATTCATAGAGAATTATTTTGACAGCCACTAGAGAATGAAGATAATGTTTCCTTTTTTAAAATCCTTGATGAAATACATATATCAAAAAATACCTTTTATAAACGTTTCTCCTTAATTGATGGATCAAAATTAAAAAGAGGGGTTATGTGAGAAAGAATTTATTTTCTCTAGTGCTTCATTATAAATAGTTAATATTTTCTTTGACAAAAATAATGGTGGATCTAAGATGTTATATATTGTCTAGTAGGAAATAAAATAAATTAATGATAATCAGAGGTGTTATTTTTCTCAAATTGATAACATGTTTTATCAATGTTAATAAACTCAATATTTTTCAACGATTGACCAAATATTTAGTTGTCATTAATTATGAGTAAGGAAATAAAAAAATCCAATAAATTTTTTTTAATGATATGTAGACATTACATTTTTATCATAATTCATATTTAATAGAATTACAAAGCCTTTTATTTTATGTATCTATTGAATATATCATTAAAAAAATATCCTATTGAATTTAGTGTGTGAGTATTTGATGATACTATTTTACCTTATGATATATTTTTGGACTATGATAATTAGTTCATGATAATTATTTATACACATATTAGAAAAGAATAATATTGAATAATTATGATGTCTAAAATATGGATTCATAATGATTCATTTCCTATTCATATTTGGTCTAAAAATGGAATTTCAGCTGGCTAGGTGAAGATGAATCTAGTTAGATAATGAACAACCCCAACTACTATAACTGAGATATATAGTTTTATTGGTTATGAATGTTACGATCAATGATTCATTCAAATTTATTCCACATTAGATTAATTTTTTTTGGAATACTATACATAATTTTCTTATGTTCATTTGGTAAAAGTATTGTGGATACAATTCCAATGGATTGAATATGAAATTAATAAATGATCTAATTTAGAATGTGACATAAAGAAATGAATTTTTTATATATATAGTGATTCATTGAAGGGGAATGGATGTATCATAATGGAACATTATTATGTTATTATGTATGGATTGGGTTAGTTGATGACTCTTGAATAGAACATCTCAACCCCTAATATTTATTTGGATGCTTTAAATTTTTCTTGATGATAAGTATATATTATATAAACGGTCAATTATTTGAGATATAATCAGACTATAAGAGAATTTAATACATCATTACATATATTGAACTCTTCAATATGAAAATAAAATTATTAGAGATACTCAATGGATAGATTTTTCAAAACAATACCACATTGGGAAGTCATATTTTGTATCAAATGCATTGAGAAAGAACTATCCCGTTGATCTGACCAAAATATATATTTGAGCGATCCAATGATCATGGATATAGTAAAATGTCAATTTGAATTATTAATAATGGGATACATCCCAAATCTATTAAATTATTGTGAAAATATATTAAGTAGAAAAGATATAAATTTTTCAATATGGTGATGAGAGTTTTCATAATTAAATTAGTTATGTAAAAAATGGTATGATAGAAGTCTTAGTTTGTATTGATGGACATGTGAAATTTAGAAATTATTTATGTGGTATATCTATTCATGTTTATAAAATATAATTATTTTTTTATTCTCAATGATAATATTTTTCTATCGACCGTGGTAGAGCCAATATGCATATGTAATTTATAGATATTTTTTTACAGTATAACATAATGCCGGTAATTTTTTATTATATATCAAGGGGATTGGTCTCCCAATAGTTGAATACTCTGATAAAAATTCTTATAATATTCATGAAACCAATTTATATTCTTATATAGAAATTGAATTACATTAATATGCACATTTTCATAGCATTACAACATAATCCACGATGAGACTATATATTATTGGTTTTGTGGAATTATTTACCAAATATTTACATAACATTACTATGAGTGGTGATTTACCACCTAGGATCCTTATATTTATCTATAATAATAATGTTATAAGATATGGTGGTGCACATAATTCAATTATGTTAGATTTTGATCCCCATTTTCCATCAAAATTATTGTAGGGTCATAAAATGTATATTGATACTGTTATTTAATTTTGCATCACATAACATCATAAAAATGATTTTTGTCCTATATAGACTACTAAACCATTAGATTAAATATTAAGGTAGTTCACACCCTACAATCACAGTATGTAGGATCAGAAATTACCTTTTATTGAATCTTCCTATAGTAATATTTTCAATTCAAATATTTAAATAGTTTCATATGATGATATATATTAAAAGTGATGTAACACAAAATCTTGTTTGGATGATACTGGTGAAAGGAAACATGCATGACAGAAACATTAAGAAAATTAGAGGTGAAAGAAAAATACAATTCATGGTAGAATTGATGAAATCAAATTAGCAAAAAAAATATTCCAAAAATAAGAGGAAATATTAATAATTTCAAATTAGAGATAATTTTTTGAATAAAATTTATACATGTATGTTTTTTATAAGTATTGTGAAGAATTGGAAAATGACCCCTAGGCACATCAGACCCTTTGAATTTTCTGAATGGGCTGTAGCTAGTGATTATCTATTATAAATGATAGTGAGCCTCTATAATTTATATTATGTGTCCTATATATCATTGTTAAGGATTTAAATTGTAGTCCCAATGGTGGTTCTGACCAATGAAGAAATAGAATTGGAACATAATCTATGAAACCATTAAGATTCCTTCAAAATTCATGATATTAGTGATCTAGTGTTGAGGAATAATATGAAACAACTTTTAAAGGTGACATGGTGAAATTAGAAAATGGATTATGAAATCAGGGAACAATAGGATGTCGCAAATGATAACAACCATCAATTGTTTTAGAAATAAATATGCATTAATATATAGAGAATTAAATTTTAGTATAATGGAATGAAATAATATCTAAATATAAATTATATCATGTAAACATTATATTTATATAATACCACAATCCATTATCAATCTATATATGTCATTAAAAAAAACAAAATTTTTAGTCTGAATTTCAGTAGTGATCATACATTTAAAAAATAATCATTGAATAATCATTTTATATTTCCCATTAGAAATAATTTTTTAGTAATTAATTAAAATTTAGTATTTATCCTTTTCTATTCCAATTATAATAATTTTTAATAATATGTATTGTTAAAATTTAAATAACCATCAATTATATTTATATAACGTTAAAATCCATTAGGCTTAAATAGAAGACTTTTTCAAAAAACAATTTTTTTTATAACGGAATGATATTTATCCATTTTAATTAATTATTAAAATAATTTATTCGAAACGAATTAGAATAATTTTCATTATTTTTTATCTTACAGTTTTATTTCAAAACACATAATGATGATTACATGCCACGTAGTTAGTATAAGAATATATTATTCTTGGAAAATGGATTTCTTGAAAAATTAATTTTCAACCAAAACTATATGATCCATTATTTTGAATTCATAAAAATTTGTTATTTTAATTAAATAAATCTGTTTTTAAAATTTTAATATGAAAATTAATATCTGTTAATATGTTTAAATAATTTTTTTAATGTGTACTAAAATAATATTAATACTGTTAAGATTATGACAATGTTTTGCATAATAAATGGAATTCTATAAAAATAATCATTCCAAAATCATGAAAAATTACATTGAAAAATTATATTTATTATTTAGATTTAATGAATAATAATAATGAAATAATTGATATTTTAATTGGGTATTAAATGATAAATTATCAAGGTTAAAAATAAGTTATTTTGGTGAAATCAATAATGTTAAAAGTTCGTAACCATGGAAGAAAAGTGAATAACATGAGTAATGATGTTAATTTTTTGGCTATAGAGGATTGGATAAACCTAAAAATCCCCCAATCCATTAGTTATCAATTTTTGAGGAATATGGGGTCAGTGTGACTTCCCATTATTGAATATTTTTTGGTATATACAAAATTTAAATTCCTCTTCTATTATAAAAGGGAACCCTTTCGCCTCACATATTCCCACAGTCCTTGTAATTTGGCTCAAAAAAAGCCAGATACATTGTATCAACAACATATTTATCACTATTATAGAAGTTCTTTTATACCCAAATGGCTAATCATACGGTCTTTAATTATCATTTCTATGGTCATTAAATATAAATTTTACTATTAAAAATATCTATTTTTTCCAAAAAAAAGTCCAATATAAAAAACAAGTACAAGATGTACCCAGATAAGTTAATTTTTTGATTGAGTAAGAATTTAATATCTCATTTTCCATGAAATTGGTAAAAAACTCTATCCCCTTTATGTTCAACTAATTACAACCATGTGAACTTGTGTAATTTGAATTTATAATGGACTCAAATTGATATTAATAATTACTGAAATATTTAATATATATAATACTCATGATATAATTTTATCTCGATACCTTCATATATCAACTAATTTCATTATCTATTCACCTATCAAGATAATTATATCATTGATCGTGCATATGTATATCATGTTGTCTAAATGAAGTGATGTGATTCATGTTCTATTTCCAACATTAACGAACATTTATAAAAAGGTATTAATGAGTTATGTTGACAAATAAAACATTAATATTGTTATTGGGATTATGCATCGTTATATTAGGAACAAGAAGCCAAACATCCACGAATTGCCATCTTTGAGAAAACAAAGCGTCTCATATCAGAAACAATTTTAATAATGGAATACTATTAAAAAATATTTGGTATGATGATATAAGAGGATAATTTATGATATTATAAATTATAATATGGTTATATTATAAATTAAAAACAATTATAAAATCAAAATACATTATTTTAAACTATGTCCAACTATAATGAAGTGCGACAAAAGTTATTTTCTCTTAATTTACACTCTATTGACAGATATTTATTATTATGAACATATTTAATTTTATATGTTTTTATAGAAAAAAAATTAATAAGTTAATTTTATTTTTTACTTATTAATGATAATTAGTTTTTTAAATAATTTTTTCTTTTTCATGGTTTATGAATTTGAATCATATCCAAGTGGTAAAAATTTATTTTATAATATCACTTTTTTGGAAAGACTTTAATATCATTAAAAGAATAATATTATTTGGCGTTCATTATCTCTATTATTTTTTTATCCACTATATTTATAATAAATTTACATATTTTATTCTATATAATCAATTTTTTGTACATTAATAAAGTATAAAATGGAAAAAACGGAAACCTTATTTTACATCTCTTTAAATTAGATATATTTCCCATGAATTTCACTTTTTTCAAATTTATATGAAAGAGTCCATTTTTATACTAAAAGGATATTTTATTGATATTTTATGTTATAAATTACATTTAAAAATAAATTTAAAAGAATATTTCTGCTATTTTTATGGAAGGTATGCTTTCAAAAAATTTGATAAATTGAATGTTTCTAATGTCTGTAGAGATAACCACTACAAGATTTTTTTAATCATAGGTACTTAAAAATTATTTTAATAGTCATACAAGGAAATAAATTTTATTAATTCTTAGATTAACATTTGAATTAAACTCATTTTATACTTCTTGGGGACATGATTTTATTTTAATTTAATATATTACCATAGAACAAATGGTTACATTCCATCTCATTATTAATTTTGAGAGTGTTTTAAATATATTATTACAATAAAAATATTATGATCATTTTTCGTTGGATATTAAATTTCACATAATTATATATCTTTTTTCTATCAGGGATAAGATAATTCCCTTAATTTTATTCCATTTTAACCGATTTAGATTATAATTAATTTCAATTTTATAAATGTAAGAATGTTGGAAAATTGGTGTTCGCTTCTCAATAGAAATATTTTTTATACGGAACATTTTTAAATAGATAAATAAATAGATAAATATGTAATTAATCAGTTTTACATGTATTGGATGATGTGGAAAAGACTGTATTACCCTAATTCATCATCATGCATCATGAGACAAATCAGTTGGTAAAATTAATTGGTGTTATATGAATAGTTTAAAGTAATACATTGATATGAAATTTAAGGTATAAATATCTTGATGAGTTTAATCATAATGAACTATATTTTCCATTTTATACATTTACATTTCAATTATTAATTACCATGAAATTATTTTCAATGATATTATACAATGAATCATTTTTTTCACAAGTTATGTGTAAAATGGAATTTTTGTCCAATTACTATATATTCAAATTGATTATTCTATATCTAATAATTATAGTAATTTAATGATAAATTTTATTTAGTGTTTAGATATATAAATTTCAATGATTATAATTAAAAATATAATTATGATAGTTATGTTATTTATTAAATTTATTGTGTGTTCCATTATTTAAATTTTCATATTTATTATTCCATATTTATTGATGACCAAATCAATTGTACATAAACCAAATTTTGATCTTATCCCATAAATATTTTTTCCATTCTGTGGTATATAATGAATAATTATTTTACTTCATTCATGGATTCCAAATTTCACTAATTATTATGTTTTTTATATTGATTTCAAATGTCAAATTTATGTGTTGTATATATCTGGATCTACCAAAATTCTAAACTGGTCATTCTTTCTAGATTTAACCTATATTTTTATAAAAATATAATAATATATCCACGAGACATGGGTTATAAAAGTATGAGTGATTCAAATAAAATTAACTAAATAATATTAAAACATATATTACAAATACATTAACAATTGGACAGATTATTGAATATTATGGTAAATATGATGTACTGTAAACTCTTAAACATGAAGTTTACTTCATAATTTTAATACAGAATTTCTACACCACAAAGTTAATATTTTCATTTGGAAAAAAATTCCAAAATTAATGGAATAAAATATATAATGTATATTAACCTAATACTCTTTATGAAATCTAAAATAATATAGTCTTGAAAATCAATATAAAAATATAATATGAAAAACATTTATTGGATGATAATGAATCCTATTTTTATATGATAAAACCCCAATATTAATATGTATAAATATCCTTATTAAAATACCAAATAATATTTTCAATGGAATTTCCTTTTTAAAATAGGAAATGAAAATTTTTATCATCATATTTCATATTACATATTAGTGTTCACAAAAATAGATGAGATGTTTGGAAGATGAAAAAAATACATTTATGAAATGATGTGTTAGAAAATATTATTGTTATTCCTTCTAAAATCAAGCATTCATATCAAAAATATTTTTATCTAAAATATTTCATTGATGGTGAAAATTTAGTTCCCTAGATATATTTAGGACATAATATTTTAAATTAACAAACGATGGGTTATATAAATGATAAAATATTTTAATCATGTTAAAATTACTATAACATAATTAACCATAACTTTATCTGATGAAACCATTATATTATTGTAATTTTACAATACATTTAATGAAATATATTTTCATATGTGAAACCAATGGAGTATTGAATACACCAAATAAAAGAAATGTTGATTGAAAAAATCAATCATCTCCTGTTGATTTGTAGACCAGATAAAGGAAAACGTACCATGATTCCCGTCATAATCAAATGCACACTAATATCATTTAGAAAAATATAAATATCATTATAATCTATTTTATAAGTTTAATAAAATATATACCTTTTTAAAAAATGGTATTTATTATCTATTTTTATATTAGTAAGTTATTATGTATTTTAAATATTATGTGTGAGTGATCATTACTATTTTTAAATTCAAACGTTGTGGGTTTGGGAGATCCCTAGTGATAGTGATTTCTACACCCTCAAAGGCTAGGGTTAATAAAATATTGTTATTCCTCTTTATCTTGGATATATCCTACTAATTAGAGGTGAAGTAACAAAAGGTTCTCACTAGTAAATTTAGGAATTTGAGGAGGTGCTAACAAATCATGAAAATCAAGTTTCATAGTGGATGGAACGGATTTGGTGAACAATGTTATGATTGGTAATTAATAAAATGGAAAAAAATCAAAATAATTTTTTGGATGACTTTTTCTATTCTCGCAAATCATTGATGGTGGAGGTCTACATGAAATATATGAATCATAATTAAACTATTAATACTAATATAAACAAATCACATTGAAATTGGGTGATGTCATCTGAATTCTTGGAGTTTTTTAATATGTGGTTTGTGAGGCGAATGAAGAAAATAATCATTATTGATATATAGGGATTATGATGTATAAAGATCCTAGGCCATGTGAGCATTGTACTAAGGAAGTATTGGTGGTGGGTTGACCTAGTCAATTTGAGGTAAATCTATCTACTATTTTGGTAGATATCGAGGGATCAAGTAGGAATATTGATACCAAATATGGTATTAAATAATATTGACATTGGATCAGTGAGAAGTAACATGAAATCTATAATAGAAATATTTTGTTATTAATTCATTGAAATTAGTGACTTGTACTATGTATGTAGAGACCCAAATCTTGATATTAATGTAAATTACAGTACTTTTGTAGACTACTTAATACATAACAAAAACAGACACCTAAGGACTGTAATAGTTTAGTGTCTTTGGAAGCACAAAACATAATCTTTTAATCATGGTGAGAAATTTTCAACATCTCACATAAAGATATTCCCCTTTTTTTTATTACCTAAAATGTTTCACTATATCATGGGGAAAAGAAAACATACAAAGGGTGGGATCAAATGCTCAGTATGGGCAGTAATGGAGAAAATAAAACAAACCATATATATTTGAACTTAAAAACCTGAAGATGATGGTTATAAATAAAAATCTTGAGCAATGACATAAAATATGGCAGTACATAAGGAATAGATCATAAAGGAACATTAATAATGATAAAATAGAATGGTAATAAAACATGTAATTGTGGAAACTATTAATTACATGTTATTATTTCCATAGTTTCCAAGGTATTGTTGCCAAGACCATCATAGTGGAAAATTTCAATTACTGAACCAGGATTTCTAGCCATTCCAGCCCTATATTATTGAACCAGATTTTACTTGTCGTTCTAGGCATTTTTATATCATGAGATATAAATAATTACCCAATTCATTGGAGTGAGATATCAGTCCCACCCATCTCATAATGAAACCATTCTTATGTGTGCCACAAAATCATAAATCACACATCATAGCATAAACCATGTAATAAAAATGGGATTCTTAAACATCATGTAATCATAACATAATCCATATACGATAAAAAGTCTTCATAATAATAATTCCATTATAAAATAATCAAATCAATGTAATAATAGGTAATTAAATAGAACCCTATATTATCTTAGATGGAAATAATTTTGATAAAACACTTTAACACCATTCTTTAGGAAAATATCCTTTCTACATCACAAACATTTTCCCATTCTCAATATGTCATAAAATTTTAAAATAAATGAAGTTAATTAAAAATAAACTTGAAAAAATTTAAAGGAATCATCATGGAAATAATGTTCTATGAAATCATCGAAATCCATTCATGTCATATAATTTAAAAGAACATTTCTCTCATACATTGTCCAAAAAAGTCAACAACTATCTCGTACTAGAAACGAAAATGATACCATTCAGATCTATTAGTAAAAATTCACCAATAGGTAAAATTGGATTTAAAAATTTGTATTAGGTTAGAATTAATAATAAATATTGAGGAAACATGGTTGTATATGATAAATATTCCCAAGTAAATTCTGAAGTATAAACAATCTCAGATAAAAAATAAGATCACGAGATTTTCCCTTACTCTATGTCTGATATGCCCTACTCATATGAGATCCTCGTGTATAATGATTTAAATAATTTCATTTACTTATTCCAGAATCATATACATTGTTATTATATCATATATGGTCATATTTCTATCTTCTATTTCATAATATTTCATTGCTACTTGTTATTCAGGTGTTCATTGGATTATGTTCTTATCTGTGTTTAGTAGAATAAATTCTTTTTCCTCTTTTTAGGTTATAGATACATCATTTACTTAATTATATAAGTGTAATATATATAATATCTAGTCATTCATTTCATTTATATAATCATTATTCAATGATGATCATGTAGAACGAGTCACATTGCATCGTGAAGACGGTAGGCCATACGTACGCACGAGGGATGATGTCATTCCCATGATTATAGAATTGTATTGAAGTGTATGATGTAAAATATTTCAGAATCAATATCAATTTAAAATAATCATATATATTTATTCCATCCTTCCTTATACCCATCCAATTCTGTTAGTGATGAAATAAAATATTACACCATGACCAGGAGACGTTAAGACGTACGTACGGACGAGTCAGAATTTCATATTTTTTTATAGGATGGATAGAAGATAGAATATGGGTGTTTCATATTCATAATAACATATCAGTATACAAGTGACACTTGAGTTATTTCATAATAATGGAACAATTCATATAGAGGAATTAGAAGAAGAAATATTTCTGAATGAATCGGTAAAGGATATTACCTCTTCTTCGACGCGCCTCCTCTTAACATCCTCTTAGGGCACAAAAGATGGTCATTGAAGAAGAAGAAGACATCTAGTAGGTTTACATGGAAGTGTATAAGTGAAATGGGAAGGGTTTGGAATAATTTGAAAGCTCAAAAATGGTGTGAAGTGGAGAGGGAGGATGTGCCCTTTTATATGGGAGGAGAGGGGAACCTTTGGAAAGCTGAAAAATATTAATATATAATAAATTAAAACCACAATTAAAAACCTCAAAAAATGACTCAATTCTAAGATGATATGATATTGGGTTGTAATCTCAACATCCAATAAAATTTATATATGTTTTATGTTTATTTTAAAACATATAATTTTAATTTGTCCTTATTTAATCTATTTAATTTTATTTCTGTTAGTAATATTATAAATTTAAAATATTAATAAATTCATACTTATATGTTTTAAATTTCCCATAATTCTACAATGTATAACCTTTTAAACCGTATAATTTTCTATTTTTAATTATTAAATTATTTTGTAATTTTTAAATAATTTAATAATATGTTATTTTTATAAAATACCAATAGTGTAAATTTTGACAGTATTCAATTATTTGAATATAAATAAAATTCACACTGAGAATATATTTGAAAAAATATATTTAATAGTTTCCAAACATTTATTATTCATCTACAAAATTCGTGGATCATATTAATTAGGTCATATAATATTTAGTTTAATATTTTTAAACCCATTTATTTGATATTTCTCTTAATAAAATAATTACTACAACATTTTTGTATAATAATTTAATATACTTATTTGTTGAATAGAAACTAAAAATAAAATACTATGATGTATATAAATCTAATATTTTTCCTAATAATACTTTTAGTCAAATTTATCTTCTAAAACACCCAACGTTTAAAATGTTATGTTTATTAAATTATGTAGGTGACAACATTGACATCATTTAAAATAAAAACATATAAGTATAATCTATTTTAGAAAGATCAAAATGGTCAACAATTAGACAATTGGATGATTACGTTTTATATGTACACTACCATTATGTTTTTGTGAGGTATTTGGGCCTTTTATGGGTATTATTAGTTTAATAAATACTATATTATTTATTTTTCACTAAATAAATAATCTCCACATCATTAATGTATAAGCTAATAAGATAATTAGATATTTCTGAAAAATTACACATAAATTACCATGATAAAGAAAAACATTTCAGATTTCAAATAAGTATTTATATATGAATTTATATTCTGTATACCCTAATATTAAAAATAATTTAATTATTAAAGTTTGAGTAAGACATATTTCACTTTCATTTAAATAAAATAAATTAAAGGTCATAATCACATACAAGTGGGTTATAATAGATATAATTTCGACCCAAGTATATTTTAGGACGAAATATAATCATCCAATTATATTAATACATGTGTTAGAGTAATTCTATAATATTATTTTTACCCTTAATTGCCAAATTTACCTTTTACTGTGGTAAATAGAAATTTATCGTAGTTACTATTCATAATGCCCAAAAAAGAAAAGTTTCCTATTAACATAATTTGGAGATACTGATTCCAAATATGTAATCCATTTTACCAAATTCAAAAAAGAATAATTTGTAGTAATTAATTTAAAATTTTCCCCATTGTCAAAATAAACGGGTTTTTATTCAAAACATTACAGAAATTAAAATGTTTTTACCTATGAATTCAATGTAAAATTAATGATAATGACATACATTATATTAAATGGTAAAAATATTTTCAATTTATACTTTAAAACCATTAAATATTATAATTTAACCATATAAAGTTTCTTGATGAATAATGTTGTTTTTAATTAAATTTTAACATATTTTTACTATTCATCAAAATATGAACGTTATTAGAAAAATATAAAAACACTATCCTATGTAAATTTTTATATCAAGATTCATAATAAGAAGTATATTTTGTAAAATATAACTTATAAACCTATAAAAAATTAGATTAAAAATAGGTGTGCCATCAAAAGGTGGCAAAACTTCATTTTTTGAAAAATACTTATTCTACCTGAAAAATTTATTTTGTTCTCTTACCATGATCTTGAAAATGTGTAAGATGAATGATAATTTCATAAAATTAAAAAAGTGGTTAATACTATTCATAAGGGCTAGTTCATTACAATATATCATTGTTTAGTGAAACTAAGTATTGCGTACACCACATGATTTTGAAGAAGGTCGGTCTTACCTGAAAAACACGCCATGAATAGTGTTTGCGTATAATACAAACTCATACGGTGTTGCGTATAGCACAATATAAATTTAGTGTGGTGTAAAACACAAGAAATCAAAGTAATTAAAAAGAATATTTCTCATAAAATATCAGTATGTTACATTCTACCCCCCTTAAAATGAATTTCTCCCCCGAAATTTGTCAGGGTTATAAATAATTTAATACTTGTAAGATTCTTTCATAGAAACCCACATCAAAAATGGGAATACTAAAAATAAATTTTAAAAACAAAAGTATGAAATATAATGGTTACCCAAATTAACTCATCATTGGGTTTCCAAATTGGATAACATAAGTAAAAATATTTATATAGAAGAGATATATATCCATCAAGTTATGATGGAGAGTGGTAGAGAACAAGGCTATGAAAAATACAACAATCAAAAAGCCATAAATTTGTGATGTTCAGAGATAACATCTAATTCATTAGATATGGGGGTACTAGGACAACGTTTTTGGTTTTCAAGATAATTTCTCTTATGATGATAAGTTTTTGTATAAAGAGAAATACTTACTTGATTTTAGTGTAATATTATCATTGGTCATTCCATGAACAATTTCCATTTCATCTCTTATTGAATGAAATGAAGTTGAATTTTTCATTAATTAAGAGTTAGTAGATCATGTGATATAATGATGGGTCATTCCATCTATCTCGAACAAAGGGTTGGCAAAAGATATCAAATATACATACATCCATATATAGTTATATTAACTTTATATGTTTCCAAAAATGGACTTATTCATTATCAATCATAACAATTAATAAAATAAAACTAATTTCAAATAACTATGGGCTTCATATAGCCCAATGGTATGTGATAAAGGCCTGCCACACATTGGTTTTGAGTTCTATTCTCGCATCATTGTCCGATGCGACAGGTTATCACCCGTCCTACGGGTTGTCCTTTTTCTAAAACAATACTATAATAATATCAAAAAGTTCTAGCCTTAAACAATACTATCTGATGTCCAACTTCTTTCCAAACTCATAGTATTAATAAAATTATTACTATAATGTTCATCTACCAAGAATTTAATACCATCATTTATCCCCATATATCATAAGATATATCTTGTTGGTCACATTCCAATCATGTGAATACCTTAGTCATTTATTTTCTAGGAAGATGAATTACCAAAGAAAATTAGTGGAAACATGAATGATGTCAAAACATATATATTTCCACATAATAAAATCCACAAATTTATATGCACTCAATCAATGATGTAAATTTGTCCTTATATCAGTCATAAGCTCATTAATACTATCAAAAATATTATTTTCTCAATATCCCTTCTTTTTTCACATATCATCTTCTTCCTAAAAATATTTCAATCAATTTTCATGGTTTTTGGTACTATACAATTATTGAAAACCAATATATCAATTTTCCAATATTCCATAATACTATAAATGATATTCCACAACACTATTTTGGTATCTCGTTACATATACACTTAATCATTCCACCACTTCATTGTTATGTTAAAAATCACCAATAGTGATCACATTTGACTTTCCATTGAAATTTTCATTATGAGGATGTTGATGTTAATCATTATTCACTCTTGGATTAGGGCATTGGTTAACATAATTCCCCATTTCCTTGCACTTGTTGCATTGAAGTGTTGGTGGTGTGTTCTCTGTAGTCTTTTCTCTATTTATATCATCAGCTACATTTTTACCATTACATCGACACTCAGTTGCTCGATGACCTTCTTTCCCACACATAAAACATATTCTAGTCCCTTTATGTCAGTATTTTCCATGCTTCTTTCCATAATTTGAGCATACCGAAACATTTGTCTTCTTTTCACCATTATTTTGAGAATTTTCATTGAACTCCACCTTTCATTTCTTGTCGAAACCATGATATGGATATGTAACACCAACTTCCAGTTCTACCATGATAGTACAACACACAATTTCATCATAGATACTGAAGTCTCTTACAGCTAATTCCCTTCGAGGACTTGGTTTTAAGCCACTAATGAATCGATCAACATTACCTTCAGGTTGGATGATAAAGGCATATGCATACCTTACAAGCCTTGTAAAATTGGCCTTGTATATACCAAAAGATTCATAATGCTTTTTCTTAAGCTCAAGGAACTATTTTTCCATCTTTTTTCTAAGAATATGAGGGATGAACATATTGGGACACAATTTCTTGAACTCATCCCATTCCATGGGTTCAATTTCTTCTTGGGGCCTTGTATTATTAATTAGATTCCACCACTGGTCTGGTTCACATTATAAATGGTAAACAAACAAAATGACTATTTCGTGTTCTAAATAGTGAAATATAAAAAATATCATTTCATTGGTAATGATCCATTTTTCATAAATAACTGAATCAGAAGACCCATTATATGAAGGTGGACATTGCCTCGTGAGGGACTCAATAGAATATTGATCCCTTCTCTGCTCATTTGGAAGTCCAGAATGATTCATAGATTGTGTTGGTATAGAAATTATATTTTTCACTCCATTTCCCATATAATTTGGTTTTTCATAAGGACATTAATTTCATTTCCAAGTTCATTGATCATTTACACTTTTTTAGGTTCCAGCCATTATCTAAATCCCAAAAAGAATAGTGTGAGAGGTAAAAATCATACTAGGAAAACAACATAATCAAGGGGTGTACTTTCAATATCTAACATCATAGGTTTAATCTTAGGTTATTCATGATTTTTATCATAATTCTTGAACTATAACCTATACTTATAATTAATCTTCAGAACATCCCTAGACATACCATAGAAATTTATGTAGCGATCTCACTAAAGTTTTCTCATCCTATTTTTCAAAGGTTAACTAAACATTTGCTCTAATCCCAATTGTAGAGACCCAAATATTGACAAAAATGGACATTTAATTAATTTTTAGAAATACCTAATACATAACAATAATAGAAAACCAAGGACCATAATATTTTAGTGTCTTTGGAAACTCGGAACATAATCTTTTAATCATGGTGAGATATCTTTAACATCTCTCATAATGATCTGCCCCTTTTCTTTTCTAAACGAAATCCTTTTTTTAAAACCTGGGGAAAAACATAAAAAGGGTGATCATAAATGCTCAGTAAGAGAAATCGTGGAGAAAATAAAAAGAAACAAAATGCATTTGAATGTAAAAACATGTACATGATGCTTAAGAATCAAAATATTGAGAAATGACCAAAAACATGGTAGTATGTAAGGCATATATCATAAAGGAACATTAATCATGATAAAATAGCATGGTTATAAAACATTTAATTATGGGAAACCATTAATAACATGTTATAAATTCCATATTAGCCAAGGCATTGGTGCATAGACCATCATAGCGGACAAAGTCCATTACTGAACCGGGTTTACTTGTCCTTCTAGAACTGTATTACTGAACTAGATTTTACTTTCCATTTCACCCATGTCTATCTCATGAGATATAAATATTACCCAATGCATTAGAGGAATATATAGGTCTCACCCATCTCATAATGAAACCATTCATATGTTTTCCACAAAATCATAAATCATACATCATAGCATAACCCATGTAAAAAAATGGGATTCTTAAACATCATTCCATCATAACATAATCCATATAGAATATAAATGATTTCATAAAAATAATTCCATAATAACATAATCAAATCAATGTAATAATAGGGATAGAAATAGAACTCTATATTATCATAGAAGGAAAATAGTTTTGATAAAACACTTCAACTCTATTCTTGTGGAAAATATCCTTTCTACTTCAAAATCCTTTTTCTTTTCTCAATATGTCATCAACTATCAAAATAAAAGATGTTAATTTAAAATAAACTTGAATAATTTTAATGTAAGATTCATGAAAATAATGTTATATGAAATCATAAAAATCCAACCATGCTGTATAAGTTAAAAAAACATTCTTCTCGTACTTTGGTAGGAAAAATAAAAAAGTATCTCGTACTGAAAATGAAAAAGACTCATTTCATAGCTTTTACTAAAAATTAAACAATACATAAAATTGGATGTAAAAAATTCTATGCGGATAAAAATAATATTACATATTGAGTAAAATGGATGTGCATGATAAATATGCCCCAGTAAATTCTGAAGTATAAACAATCTCGGATTAAAAATGAGATTGCGAGATTTTCCCTTACATTAGGTCCGACATGCTCTGTAAGTAACCGAACCTCCTGCATAATGATTCTAATAATGTCATTGACTAATTAAAGAATCATATACATTTTTATGATATCATATATGGTCATATTATTATCTTCTTATTAATAATATCTCATTGCTTCTTGTTATTCTGGTGTTCATTGCTTTATGTTCTTATACTCATTTTGTAGAATAAATTCCTATTCATCTTTTTAAGTTAAAGTTAAAAAATTAAAGAATGGTATTAGTGTAATATATATCATATTTATTCATTAAATTTAATTATATAATCATTATTCAATAAAGATCAGGTAGAACGAGTAGCATCACATCGTAGAGATGGTTGGCCTTACGTACGCAGGAGCGATGATATCATTCCCAAGATTGTGAAATTGTATTTAAATGTATGGTGTATAATATTTTAGAATCAATATCACTTTACAATAATCATATATAGTTATTTCTTCATTCCTTATACCCATCCATGAATGTTAGTGATAAAATAAAATATTACACCACGACATGGAGACAGTAAGCTGAACGTACACACGCGTGGTGATTTCATTTTTTTCATAGGATGGATAGAATATAGAACATGGTAGCTTCATATTCATAATACAATATCATTATAAAAGTGATACTGGGGTTTTTACTAAACAATGAAGCAACTCATATAGAGTAATTTGGAGAATAAATAAGTTTGAAAGAATCGGTAAAGGATATTACCTCTTCTTCGAAGCGCCTCTTCTTAACCACCTCTTAAGGCACAAAAGATGGTCTTTTAAGAAGACCGTGACATCTAGTTGGTTTATAGGGAAGTGTAGGAATGAAATGGGAAGGGTTTGGATGAATTGGAAAGCTCTAAAATGCTGTGAAGTGCAGAGGGAGGAGGTTCAATTTTATAAGGGAAGAGAGAGGAACCTTTGGAAACCTAAAAAATATTAATTTATAATAAATTAAAATCCAACTTAAAAACCACAAAATAATGAATCAATTTAGAGATAAGATGATATAGGGTTTTCATCTCATCATACAATAATATTTAGACATATTGTACATTTATTTTAAACCTTATCATTTTGATTTATCTTTATTTAATCTATTTAATTGTATTTTTGGTAATAATATTCTAAATTTTAAATCGTAATAAATACATAGATATATGTTTTAAATTTAAAATAATTTGATAATTTATAACATTTTCGACCATATAATTTCTAATTTTTAATTTTTAATTTTTTTTTGAAATTTTTATATAATTTAAAATTTTTTTATTTTTATAAAATATGAATAGTGTAAATTTTGACACTATTCATTTATTTGAATTTTAATAAAATACACTAATAGAATATATTCTAAAAACATATATTTACTAGGTTCCTGACATTTCATATTCATCTAGAAAATTCGTGAAGCAAATAAATTAGTTCATATAATATTTATTTTACTATTTTTAAATCTATTTATTTGATATTTCTCTTAATAATATTATTACTCCAACATTTTTCTATTATTATTTAATATACTTATTTCTTGAATACAAACTATAAATAAAATAATATGATGAGTATAAATCTATTGTATTTCACAATAATTCTTTATTTGAATTTATCTTCTAAAAAACCCAACTATTAAAATGTTTTGTTTATAAAATTATGAAGGTGAGAACTTTGACATCATTTAAAATAAAATAATATAAGGGTAATAATCAAATTCAATAGGCTCCAAATGGTAAAATATTCGACCATTGGATGATTTGTGGTTTATATGTACCCAACCAATAAGTTCTGTTCAGGTTTTTGTGCATTTAATGTGTATTATTGGTTTAATAAAGACTTTATTATTGTTTTTTCACTAAATAAATTATTTATGATTCATTAATGTATAAGCTATTAAGGTAAATATATATTTCATAAAAATTTCAAATAAATTAACATGATAAAAAATATATTTTAGGTTTCATATGAGTATTTATAACTGAATTTAAATTATGTATAACCTTATATTAAAAATAAATTAATTATTAATGTTTGAGTGAGACTTATTTCACTTTCAATTAAATAAAATCAATTAAAGGTCTTAATCACATTTAATTGGGTTCTAATTGATATAATTTCGACCCACGTATATTTGAGGACGAAATATAATCATCCAATTATATTAAGACAAGTGTTGGGGAAATTTTATAATATTATTTTTAAACTTAATTCTCTAATTTACCTTTGACTAGGGTAAATAAAATTTACCGTGGTTACTATTCATAATGCCCAAAAATAAAAAGTATCCTATTAACATAATTTGGACCTACTGATTCCAAATATGGAAACCATTTTTCAAAATTAAAAATATAGAAGTTGTAGTAATTATTTAAAAATTAATCTCGTTGTCGAAAAAAACATGTTTTTATTTAATAAATTGCAAAAGATTGAAATGTTTTTACCTATAAATTCAGTATAAATTTAATTATATTGACATACATTATATTAAATTGTAAAAATATATTATATTTATATTTTAAAACCAATAAATGTTATAATTTAACTATATAAAATATCTTGATGAAAAAAGTCGTTTCTAATTTCAATTTAGCGTATTTTTACAATTCATCAAAATATGAACGTTATCAAAATAATTTCAAAATCTTATAAGATGTAAATTTTCATATCATGTTTCATATGAAGAATTTTTTTGTGTAAAATTGAACTTATAAACCTGTTAAAAATTAGATTTAAAATTGGTGCGCCATGAAAACGCAGCAAAACTGCATTTTCTGAAAAATAATTATTTTACATGAAAAAATTATTTTGATCTCATACCATGATCTAGAAAATTTTTAAGATGAATGATAATGTAATAAAAATCAAAATGTTATTAATAATTTTCATAACAGCTAGTTCATAACAATATATCGTTGTTTAGTAAAACTCAATATTGTGTACAACACACATTATAGAAAAAGGTCGCTCTTGCATGCAATACAAGCCTAGAATGGTGTTTATGTATAATAAAAGCTAATGCATTATTTCATATAGTGCAAGACAATATTTGTTTAGAATATCACACAATACATCGATGTAATTAAAAAGAATATTTCTCATAAAATCTCGGGGGGTTACAATGTAGTTGAAAAATAGAGGTTATCCTTGACTAATTCAGTAATTTGGAATAAATCCATCATTGATAGTATGATTCTACCCGATGGAGGAAAACTTTGGTGAATAGATTATCTGATTTCTCATCTGACATATTAATGGGGTTCCACAGATTGGAGATGTTTATCCATTGTTTCAGAATTATTTCATATCATTTTTTAATCATATGAAACAATTTGTAGATAATGGGGAATCATATTGATTTCCATAAAACCATTTATGGTATGATTTAATTAATGGAAAAAAATTCAAAAAATTCATATATATAATACAGGTTATGATGTCTCACTCAATATAGTGGATTTGAACAAGATTATCTATAATCCTATGATTTTATTGTACAAATATTTTTTTTTGTAATCGGGAAAAAATGGTTAGGAATACTGAGGTTACCAAATTAGGTTGTTATTCTAGGGTCCTGGTGGATCACGACATAAGAAAATTCTTGATTAATAATATAATTTTGTCAGCATTGATGATGATATATATTTGAAAGTAGAATATGTGAGAATATATTATTTTTTATAAGACTCCTAATCAGCTTCCATTTAATGGACAACGATTGTAAAAAAAATTATTTTCGTATTTAATATTAATAGATTAAAATGATGGTTACTATAATAAATGATTGAGGTAGAAGATAGTTCTAAATAAGGATGTTTTTACTTGGAAAAAAATTCCCTCCCGAAAATTGAATGGAATTTGTCTGTGATTAGCATTCATATTTGGTTAAGGATACTTCTCAAGAGTTGGAACAAATGAAACATGTGGTTTACAAAAATTAGTAAGGGCTACATGATAGTAAAATTGAGGAGCATAATCTTTCATCGATTGGATCAGTGTTGGAGATGACTCTAACATTATTCACAAAGCTATGATAACAATAATTAATAGTGGATCATTGTCCTCTGATCCCTAATTCTATAATATAGTTCTACCCAAATCCATGTGAATGTGTGAATATCTCATAGATCAAAGCGAAAATTAATTATTTATTTAAAATTTAGGGAATAAATAAAAAATTGGAAGAAATATAGGATGATTCCACAAAAAAGACATAATATATTAAGGCACTTAATAATGTCTAAAAAGTGATTCTAAATCCCTAAGACTGTGAAACCATCCCTCATATGAAAAAACAGATGAAGAAATGAGTACATATACATTAATCAAACCATGGATACCATGTATCATAGATTTTTAGTGTATTAGCATGTTGGGTATGATTATTAAGATGATTCATATAAGTTATATTTTTATCATTGGTGATTCCAGTTTTATTTTTTGGAATGATAGAATTTATGTGTGTATGACCCCACCAATCATATTTTTTTTTCTTTTACTAATTTAATAAACCAGGCACATCCCTATAATATTTGGAAAAATTATAATTTTGAACATGATTCCTAGTTGTAGTGTATTGAAATAATTATATCACAAATTTTGTTAGTCTTATATCAAAAAATGTACCATAATTGATGTTATAAAATTGTTATTAATGATAAAAATTTATTTCAAATAATTTTACATATTATCTATGAAGATTAAGTCAGTAAAGATCATGCTTTGGAAATTTATGTTAAATTAATTGTGTAATGTTAATTAATGAAATAAAATTTTCAATTACTAATCCAAAATAATAATAAAAATATGTATTTATTCGTATGAAATATTATATTTTTAATAAATCATAGAATAAATTTATAAATCAGTTCCTAGAGGTTGTTAAATCTAGCCAATATCAAAAAGGATCATGATGTTGGAAAACATGCTCCTAATATTTTTTATTTTAAATGTAATGTATGAATCAATAACCTGTAAATTAGATTTAAAAAAACATTTATTCAAATCACCGTGACAATATTCTTGAAACAAAATAGATAAATAATATGGTAAGACACATGACCAACTAGAAATAAACTCCAAAATAGCTCTCTTATAGATAGAATCAACAACATGGATTTCCTCTCTTTAAAAATGGGTAACATCATGATAAATCAAAGCCACAAGAGTGAGGTATTCAATCCATAATGAAATTATTTCCCAAAGAATGTTTCTTGAATTATATTAACGTATTTTCATTGAAATAGATGAATATGATTACAACCATAAATCATTCCAATGATAATGAACATTATAACTTAGACCCTTTATCGTAGAAATGTCTTGTATTTGATTTCAAAACCATTTCCAATGAAATGAAAGAAACAACCCTTAATAAGACCCTAATGAGTGAAACAAATTGCACCATAATAAGACGTACTTGGTGCACCTAAAGGTTCTATATCAACAATGACATTTAACAAAACGTGATTCATTATAATCCATTATATGGACTTGAACATTAATGGTTTTTTCACCCTTCCATTGACACCAAGTGATCTCAAAATAACCACGTTATAAAAATCATTATTCATGGTCCACATTTGATTTTTAAATGCAATATAGATCCCATGAGGGATAGAAATGACACCTGCATGAAATGAAGGTTTATGATTATTTAAAACCATTTAATTACTTAATTTCTAAGTGTCTGTATGCACACTAAAAACAACAAACAAAAATACTTAATTTATTTGATCACTAAAGGGAATCATGCAAATTGTGAGGTGAAATGACACTATGATATGGAAATTAAATTTACAAAAAAATATATCATATAAAAATATCCATGACCAGAAAGTGAGCTGAAAAAACACATGTAGATGAAATAGTGATTCCTTAGTGTGAAAATATATGAAATAGAAAAAGGAATGGGAAAGCCCTATATGCTGAAGGATGGGCTGTATAGGTAGCCAATGTTTCTAGATCATCCATACATGAAGAATTTTATTATGAAAAAAAATATATATATATAAATACAATAACCCATTGTGGAAGAGTAGTAGACTCATCACATTAATGTCTATGAAAAACCCTTGTATTGAATACACCAACTAGATTGGGCATCCCAACTAATGTGGAACAATCAGAACACTCATTCCAGGAAATTTCCATACAAAGGTGAGCACACAACTACTCTCAAATGTCTGAAGAAAAATTCAATGCAGATATATTAATAGTCCTCAGATATTCAGGACGTTTAATTTCATCATTAATTTTTCAAGTAATCCAAGGAGGGATTCAAACAATTTAGATGAGGGTTCCTAGAAACATCCCATTTTGAGAATCCCATAATATCACAATATTACTTCATGATAGTTTCCTATAATTAAGATGGAAAATAACATGCATAACTATTTTGTATCTTTTTTTGATAAATATGTTGATATGAATCTCTAAAGAGAATTCATAAGTGGATTGAATCATCCATGTAATGTTTTCGGTCAATGTATCATTGAATATAATGCTATCTTTGACTCATGTCCACTCGTATTCACAGGATTGACACATTATTTCTATAAAACAGTTACCATATTCCATTCATTAATCGATCAAGTGCATATAAAATTTTAATTATTACTAGTCAGATATATAACAAAAAATATAGGCCTTATGTAGGGGAATAATGAGTATACAAACATATTTTTGATAGTATAATAGATCATAAAATTCCTACATGCTTAAGACATTATATTCCCTTTCAAATTTACCAACTTATTATGATTTTATAGAGAAATGTTCATTAGGAATCATATTTTTACACTACCCCAGAATATGGTAACTCCGTGATTAACAAATGTCAATGAACTTCTCCTCAATCATAGGCCTTACGAAACCCAATTTTTCTTAGACAAAGTAATTCATTTCCCAAATAAAACAGAAGGTTTTCTCTAGCTAATCATTTACCTTACAAAAACCACATAGAGTAAAAAATATACTCTTGATGTATGATATGGTTTTCTATTAGCCTTTTTAGATTGAGAAAATATCATCATCATGAAGAAATAATGAGGGTTCATGAATATTCATCCCAACCCACATTTGTAAAAAATGACCATTTTTTCATGATCATTAATAAAATGACACAAACAGTCATCAACTTTTGCATATAAATTCATAAATAAGCTTCTCCCTACTCAACTCATCTAGATAATTGAATGACACCACTCAATGGCCCATTAACCACAGTACATATCCTTGAACTAATCAAGCTAGAACAAACCAGAACAATAAATATCTGTAAAAATCCAGGCATTTTTAGTGTATAAAAAATGAAAATCCATTTTATTGTATCAATATATATTGAAATTCCATTTTTCAAATCCATGTTAACATCATTTAATCCTCTAGATAATATTTACACATTCTGAAGCAGGGTATATAAAATAATTAATGTTCCTCCCACATACAAACCTCAACTTATTTTTGGATATAAATCCATTAGAAATCTAAACTAATTGGAAACTATTGATTTTTATAATGACTTTTGGTATTGAATTCCCAATATAAGTAGTCCTAAAATCCTTAATATCAATAGAAATATATTTCATTGGGATTAATGAATTGAAATTAGAGATCACCAAAAAAGGAATTTATGAATGAATAAAAAATTCCCCCACTACATTTATAACTCGAAGATGATGAATATCCCAATAAAACATGATGATATTGTTAGTGATTCCAAAAGGACCAGTAACACTATCCATATTTAAAGATAAAAGAGCTGTATGAATTTACATTACATTGGGGCCACTAGATGCCCCAGAATTTGGATTTCATCAATTCACTTCTCAGTTCACCTGATAATTTCATCACTATAGTATTATTTATTTTCTGAGTATAACCCCTTAATATAACTACTCACAATTTTCTATATTTTACATAAAAAATTACCATCATTTTGAAATATTTTTAGAATCTTAAAACCATTTTTATCTCAATACATACAATGAAAACATTTAAAATTCACATTTACCTCCATTCATATAATTCTAAATTAGACATGGGAAAGGATACCCTTAGTGTCAAAAATACTATCATATATGGAAATAGATTGTATCTCCTCTTGAGATGAAATATTATGAGGCAAGTTGTTTTAATAACTAATAATCAACTAATATTCAGATTCCTTAGTGTCACTATCATGTTTGGAGAAAGAATTTTTACTCCATTCATTCAATTTGGCCTTAAAAATAATCATCTTCCATGATAAAATATGCAATTATCCTCCCAAGTGTTCAGATTTCAAAGAATCCAAAAAAAATTCTACAGCCTAAAATAACAAGCTAGTCACTATTAAACATGAAAGGTATATGATTTGACCTTAATCTATTAATGAAAATAACAATTAGAAAATAAATATGATTAGACTGTAATCAAGGAAGCATAAGGCCAGATATTTCAACCGCACCATTTCACTCAACCACTTTCACTAAACACATATCCAATCTACTTGCATGCCTCATAATTATATAATAACTGATCATGGTATAATAATATCTCGATATAAGAACCTCAGATAAACCACATTTATCAATTTAAGAAGAAAAAATAATTGTTTGAGATTCAATAGAAATTACTACATGATGTATGATCTATCCTAAAAAATATAATTGAAATCAATAATCATAATCCAGCTGCAAGAAATATTTTCTGACAAGGATTACAAATTCATCCAAAAATCTTTTCTTGTTGTATATGAGTTGAAATCATAAAAAAATTCAGAAAAACAATCACATGATTAATACATTAGTATATGCTAACTTACTAAAAATCATTATACATGTAATTTTTGGTGACACATTATTTCTTCAGAACACATAATGACATTGTTTCAGCGTCAAATTGTTTGTTCACAACAACTGAGTAACCCAATTATTTCCATTTGAATGGATTCCATTTTTCAAACTTCATTCATTTCTAAAAATGTCTAATACCTAAAATTCTGTTGTTCATGATAAAATTCATATTGGTTTTGACCATTGGAGAGTTCACAATCCGATTGTACTTTCAGAATAGGACCTTCATTGAGTAGCATATATGAGCCTTATAGTAGTGCCAAATAAATATGTTTCATGCTTGTTTCAAATTATTATTTTATATTACTATTCACACTTATTTGTATTTATATCAACATGAGAGGGATCACATAGATCCTTTTTAGATGGTGGAGAGATGCTATCATCTTTTTATAAGGACTCACTACTAAGTGAAGTGAAACTATTAGTAGATTCAATAGGGGCCAAAATGCTTGCTTATAATTACATACATCCATCCATGGATTCTGATCCCCATGGAAAATCAATTGAATGATTATTATTATCATCATTCAAACGTGAAAAAGAAATATCATTTTGAGAAATAAGATATATATTTTACAATAGAGGAACCATTTTCCAAATTATTATCCATTACAAGACCATTTACAAATACCATATCAAAAGAAGAGAGTTTAGCCAGTAATAGAGGTGTTGAAGTGCACGTTATTTCTTGAGGAGAATTAGGATTCAAAGCCTTCTTAGGTGCTGAAAAAAGACCATATCTGGTACCAAAATAATTGAAGTTTTCCACGAGAAAAAAAACGGGATCTTATCAGGTTAAAACTCAATATAAACCTTTATATCTGGTGTTGGGGTGGTGACATGCCAAGCATCAAAAAAATTGGAACCTTTATTAGACTTTTAGAAATATGCACAGTGACTTTCTATTCATGTTTAGATTCAATTGGAGAAAAAAAATCAGATTCCTTCAATACATTACTGGGATCAACAAAATTATGAACAACAACTTCATTATCCAGATAAGAATAAGCAACTTGATCAACCTTGGGTCTACCCTCATGAGTATCTATATTCATGGATGAACAAATACCATTATATAGGGACAAATCCATCATGGAGGTGTTAGTATGCACACTTATTTGAGTAATACTTTAAAATTTTCAATAGAATTTTTTGGGAATAGGTAATGATTATAATATCATTATAATATATTCTTAGTATATCATTTATCTTTATATCCTTATATACAAATCATTATAATGGATTTTTATGATGGTGAGTTATATAGATAATGAAATAGAGTAATGGGTGAGTAATATTTATATTATGAAAATGGATCTTCTCTAATAGATCAATTTGAAAATGCATATATTTCAGAAATTATTTAACGATACAGTGTCATAAAACTGAGTTGGTAGTCTAGAAATATTAAATTGGGAATTCTTTTATTGTAATTTTTATATACATGTTTGGTTTCTAAAGAGTTGAATTATGATCATTCTATTTGTTAAAAAGATAGACACGAAAGTTAAAAAAACGCTAGGTAAGGGGTCTTAAAGGAATTTAATGATATTTTGGTCATTTATATGAGGAAATATTGTTGTTACATGTGTTCTGAATTTGAAACCTAAAAATTTTGTCCAGTAATTTCTATTTGTAAAATTGATTCTTCATAAAATTTAATCCAAATTAAATTATCCATTATAACATTTAGTTATCAGGGTTATATATTATTCAGTCTTATTATTTCATAAATATATTAAAATATAACCATTTTTATGAAATTTTGACGTGTTGAATATGAATTTTGAGTTCGTTAAATGAAATAAATTTTTTTAATGTTGTAAAATTAACTATTAAATAAAAATGTATAATTTATTGAATATTTTTATGTAGAAATATATATTTTTATATGAAAGTGTTCATAAAATTATTAATAAATAGTTATAATTTACATGAGTATTAATTTATTTTCATATATTTATTAATATCATATAATATTTTCATTTAAATTAAATTAAATTAATTAAAATTAACAATATTTTTAATAGTATCACTTTAAAAACAAATTTTTTTCTCCATGGCGACTAATATTTAACTCTGCGACATAATTTTTTTTGCCAAATATGAAATTAAAATTATAAAATAAAATGAAAATGGTGATATAAATTTTTTAATCCTATTTATTATTGAACATAAATATGGGATGAAACTAATATTTCTTATATGTGAAAGAACATCTTTTTTGAGATATTTATTACCCATGTTTCCAAAATGTTAAATAAATATTTTTAAATTCAACTTTCAATTTTTAAATGGACATAAAATATATAAAATATATATATCATTTATAGAGAAAGATATTCCTAAACTATTATTCAATACATTTGGTATGATAATTTAATAAAAGAGATTGTTTAGAGAAAAGTTATAATATATTCTATTAATAATAAAATATGATATTTTTATAATCAGAAGTATTCCCTAGAATTTTATATTTAGGTTATTTATTTTAAAATGAAATTTAATTCATTGAATTAAAATTAAAAATTAAAAAATAAAAATTTTAGTAAATAAAATATATTTTAGAGAAAAACAAAAATACTTTTTAAAAAAAATTCATAAAAAAGTTTGTAAAATACATGTGATAAATAGTTTAATATAATAATAATGTTATAATTACAGACTCCTAATTATTATATACATATCTTATCAATATATATTCATGGATAAACTAAAAATATGAGATATTATGGTGTTTTATTGTGGTGTTTCATCTAGAAGATATCACATGACTATTTCCAGATGTTTGAATTTCTCTTTCTTGGGATTTAATTCATATGCAAATTATTCAATTTTTACTTAGGCTTGGTCTATGGAAATCCCTAGTTATGATACCTTTTATTAGTATTATCAAAAATTTTATTCAACATGGAGACATCCTTTACCAACTTCAACTTCATTCGTCGTTATTTTTATATTTCATAATACATCTACTCGGTTTTTTACCTATTAATATAATTTCTATGTTTATATTGTAAAATTTTATAATAACCTAGTTTCAAATTATTTTTATGGTTGTGGGTTATTAATTATAAATAAAAAATTATATTTTAATGGAGAAAATATAAATTTAAATTAGAGTGTGTCATGTCCCCCATGATTAAATTTTTTCCTTCGTATTTTAATTATCACTCACTAATGAAATTAGATAGGGGATTATAAATGATAGTCATGTCATATGATATATTATAAAATGATGTTTATATCTTAATATTGTAGTTTTGTCTTGTAAACTCAACTTCTCCCTTCATCATATAAATTTATTACTTCCAATTTACATTAAAACTAGTTTTTTTATTCCCTTTTATTACCCACAAAATATAACCCACCAATTAGTTAAGACAATATCTATAAATACAATTATAAAAAATATAAAATGGATGAAATTTATCAATTTATCTTTCATAGTCACTCTCATTCAAACATCCATAAGGCCATGTCATTCTCATCATTGGTTTTTTGGGAATTCAACTATGTTCACAAAATAAATCATTATTCTGAACAGCTAGTTTGTTTTAATCAAACTATTTTATTGTTTAGTACTTATCTAACATGGTTTCTGATTAGTATAATCTCTATGTTATCCTATAAATACATTTTTTAGTTATTTTGTTATATCTTAATACATAAAAAACGAATGGAGTTAATGATTGGTGATTAACACAATAATAGAACTACTATGTGATAAATATCTCTACTATAAATTATCATACTCGTCAAAATTATTATATAATCATTAAATTCATCCCAGATCAATCTTAATTAATTCTCGGTTTAATACGGTTTTGTCCTTTATAATCATGATCATAATTCTATTGAATTTTTAAATCATTTACAATAGACTATAAATTCAACGTGACCAAACAATGCATATCCCATAAGAGTGTCTAGACATGTGTATAGGTAGAGGACCACTAATTATGTAACTCCCCAGGTAAATAAAGAATATTACATTTTCATATTTACCCATATTTGTGAATATAATATTAATATGACTTTAAAGGGGACGCTATGCTCGATGGCGTACCCAACACACAACAACGAGTTTCTTGGGAATCTTACGTTGCACTCTAACAAGAAAATAATATTATTTTAAATAGTAGTTAACATGTAGTCGTTGTATTGGCGGGAATGGATATAAATAACTAAAATATGATTATATATGTTTTGAAATTTTTTTACATTTATCCAATAAAAGATAAAGGCATAAAATACGGAAAGAATACAATTTTAGGTGTATATGCCCTAGTTTTCACTAAAGGTTCACTTATCGCCTTTTGATGGAGAACTGTCATTAAATATAGTTTTGTTCACTATTATACATCCTTTTGGACCAAATAAAACTCTTCTTAGAAATTGGGACATCAAAATTTACTTTGTGTAAATTTTTGGTATCTTTCTGATAAAGTTCATTTTTTAATGAATAGAGTAAAATGTTGTATTTTAATTCAAAACCTCTTTTTAATATAATTTATTTATATGATTAGATTATCTTTTGAATTTTTTTTAAAGTGAAATTAGAATATATTTTTACCATTAAATCCAATAGTGGTCTTTGGAATTAATTTCACGTTGAAATCAGACTTCAACTAGTGTCAATCTTTATATACATATTGTTTCATAAAAACACGCAATTTGCTCTGACAGCGGGAATTAATTATTAAATTAACTAATGTGACTTATATGATTTTAATTTTTTAAAATATACTTCATTTTTGAATTTGGAATATCAAATATATATTAGGTTGGATTTTTGGGATTTTTCTGAAAAACTTCAATTTTTGATGAATAGTGAAACCACTAAGTGGTACTTATAAAAACTGATTTTTCCGTTTAAAAGAAATTTTTTCATCTTTGTGTTTTTGATTTCAAAAATCCGACATACATGGTTGTCATTAAGAAGTAAAATGTGGTTCAATGGGATAAAAATAATTTTTTCGTGAATAGTAACTTACTATGTTTTTAATCGCGATTAGAGATAATTAGTGATGTTTAAGGTAAAAATAATGTTTTAATAATATGAAATGAACATGACACATGTCCTAACCTCATTGTATGTGTCATGGACGACCAATAAAACCCATGGGACAACTTGGGGACCCCATGAATCCATTTTGGTTGGAAAATGACATTAATATCTTTTTTATAAAGTTAAAGTAAAAAATGAGGCAAACATGAAATGTTTTACTAACACAATTTTTACATGGGGTTATTCAAATCAGACTTTTGACTATAAATATTAATTGGAAATCTAAACTTATTTCCTACATCATAGTATTTTTTATAATTTTTAGACATTAAATAAATTAAATTATTTATGACATCATGATGATGCAGCGATGACCTCATTATTTAACGATTTAAATAAAATGGAAAGATAATGTAATATATAAGACCTACACATGTCCCAAATCTATTGGATGAGTGGATTTAGAACCCTTATCACCTTATCCTCGAAACACATCAATGTGGGACCACTTAAATCTGAATACCATTTTAAAATAAAGTTACTTTTCTTTACCTTCCAAGAGTGCCCCTCCTCTCCTCTTATAAAAGGCCCCCACCTCTACCTCCTTACCCACACTCCAAAAGCCTTTGGCTCGGCCAAACTCTGCCCATTTTGTCTCTCCACTTCTCTATATTAATCCATGAAGCCTCACTTTTGGCAGAAGGATTCCCAAGGAAGCCTTTGAGCTCAAACCAAAAGGAGTTACCTGATTTTAAGGTAATGTCTTCACTTGAGTCCTTTTGTTTTATTTTGCTTCTCCAACCCCCTAAACTCCTTTTATTCATTTCTTTTGTAACAACTCCAGTATCATAAATATACTAGGATGTTTTTATAAGAATCATTCGAGCTACACTTTCACACACCTACATCTAATGGTTAGAGAACATACTGTTTCCGTGGATGGCGAATTTCGGCCTCCTGAAACGATGATTGTTCAACATTCTTTTAACACCTTCAAAGGTGGCCATTAAGATGAAACTATATTTATATATGATATATAATATTTTTATGTTTTCCTTAAGCTTATGTATTTTTTATTTAGGGAATACCATTATGGTTTCCATTATGGGTAAACACGATATCTTCATTTAAGGAAGTGCGGACTACCGCCCCCTCAAAGTGATGTGATTCGTTAATGCCATATGTGGGACATATAAAGGATGGATTTAAAGTTATTATATATGATGTTTACTGGAAAAATAATATACCTCTATATCATTACAATTCCATTCCATAAAAATATGAAATAGAAATGAAAGTAGCGTTCATTGTACGTACGGCTTACCGTCTCCATGAATGGTGCATTTCATTTCTTATCCCCAAATGTAATGTACTATTATAAGTACATGTATATAATGGATATATATGATGAATGATAAATCTAAATGATGAATATAATTCTTTATTTAAAATATACATACCTCTCATTTGTTTTTAATTCCATTAATATGACATAGAAATGAAAGTAGCGTTCATGCGTACGTACGGCTTACCGTCTCCATGAACGGTGCATTTCATTTCTTACCTCTAAATGATTATGTAAAATTATAAATAAATGTATATTCTGGATATATATGATATATATGATATCCAAATCCTGAATATAATTCTGGATATGATGAACATCTGACCGCACGAACAACATGTAATTTTAAGAAGTCCACTTTCGACTTAAGAACCAAATATCGACAAAACAAACAGTAATAACTTAAATGATTACATAATGTTTATAAAATGGAAATAAGTTATCTAAAAGGAATAATGAACTAGAAAAGGGTTCTTAATAAAGTGGAAATTAACTCAATTTTATTATTCATGACGTTAAAGAACGATCGAGTCAAGTCGGACCCGAGGTAAGGGATCCTACTCCTCTCTTTCTTTTTAAGTACACTCTTTTATGTCATTCCTTATAAGATCATATTTCTTGTTATTGGGATGTTATTTTATATTACTCTTACTGTAATTTTTATTTTCATATGATGAGAGACCCTATTCTCTCTCATCAATCCATTTTGGAAGGTTTGAGTGGCGCCGTTAGGCTACCGAATTTTCGTAAGAGATCTAACCTCTCTCTTTCTCTTTAAGTACTCTCATTTATGTCACTTCATTTAATCACCTCTTTGTTATGATTGGGGATGTTCTTTTATATTCCTCTTTCTGTACATTTTATTGTAATGTGATGAGATACTCTATTTGATCTCATCAATCCATTTTTGGACGTTTTAAGTGGCGACGTTAGGCTGCCAAGTTTTCGTAAGAGATTTTTCATCTCACTTTTATTCCCGTGAGATTTATGCTACATTTGCCACAATTTCCTTTGAGTGGTGTATGTACTGAACATTATTTTACTCATTGTGTAATATTCGTTCATTTATATGTATTTACATCAATGTTGTATTGTCCTTCTTTCACGGGGCGTATGTTTCGAAAGATACCCATGTCGGTAAGGGAACCTTTCACCCTCCTCTTTTTAAAAGACTTATTTTTTTATGTCTTCTAATTCAAATAATATTATTTTGGTTTATGTTATTCTATATCCTTATTGATGTAAATTTTATGTCAAATTGATGAGATACCTTTTTTATCTCTCATCAACTCTTTTTCTGAATTTTGAAGTGACACCGTTAGGCTGTCTAATTATTGCAAGGGAACTTCCTAACCCAATTTCGATTCTTTGGGATAAACTTGTACACCTTGAATATGTTGTTATATGATTATGTGTGAATGTCCTCTGATTTTTTTACACTTAATACCCACTTATATTTCGTGTATTCATTTGTCACACACAGTTATGTAACTGATTTATCCTTAATCCAAAGATACCGTCTTTGTATGGGACTTCGTCTCAATCTCCTTTCATTGAGGCATATTTTGTTTTATACACAACCTTATTGTATACAGTGTATAAACCCCGTTTACTTTTACATTTATTAAAAAGAGAATCTTTTTTATATGAAGCGTTTACTAAATGACAAAAGGGAATGTTTTTGTCGTACGTATGCGGCGACAACGACTTCTCCGCCGCCGTGACCATTATTTGAGTTTCGACTTCCTCTACAAGCCATACCTTCTTTTTAAAATAAAAATAAATTCCATGTTTTACTTTTCTTCTATTTTGGTATTGAAAATGGTTTTCATAATGTTTCTATATTAATGTGTTGTATTGATATCTTGTGATTGAAAGTTGGAATTGTTATGTTTCCTTTATGCATGTTTTATGTGATACAATTATGTTGAGGTTCTTGGGCATTATAATGAAGATGGGTGGTTCCGTGATAAAATATGGGCGGGTGAGCCCGATATAGCTCTCCAATGCACTGGGTAACGCGAAGGAGTGAAGCGTTAAGGTTTCTCCAAAGAGATTTAGGGAATATACTGTGATGGGAATTCCAAACGTAACCCAGAGGGTTACTCCCTATGTAAGAATGTTATGAATGCCTCAAGTTACCTTTATATATTATGATTTCTTTGATTTATTCATGGTTTGATGAGGTATGTTAATGTACCTATGTTTTATGGGTAAAGTGTGATTTAATTATTATGTATATATTAACTCATGTTTCCTTTCCATATTTTTATAACCCTTACTGAGATTTTTATGCTCATCCCATGTTTTTGAAATGTTTTTCACAGGTCAAGGGAAATGTACATGATGTGGTGATAGTGTCAAGGATGTGTCAAGAAAGAATCTGTGTTTTATTTTAAATATGTTTCCGTTGATGGGAAGAATAAATATTGTCTTTTATGTAACCACTTTGTCTAAATGTGGAATGTAATGCAAGTTTCATGATCTAATTCTCTAAAACTCTAAACCTAAAAAGATCCTCAATGTGTAATCATGTAATAACTCAAGATTAAGTAAGGTTTAAGGCTGGGTCCTTATAGTTGGTATCAGAGGTCGGTTTAGATAACTTTAGAGGTTAGGGTATTCTTTAAGCATAAGTGACATTACCATAATGGTTAGGATTTCAGAAAGAGTCCTAGATTTAGATAAAGTGAACGAGTAAGTATATCTTAGTGTTTACCTTCCTCATTAGTACATGATGGTTTTGTTGATATACTCACACTGAAATTTCTGTTTTTAGTGAATGGATGGATCTAGCAGGAACCAAAGAGACAACAGGTTTGAAGGAAACTGTGGTGGTTCTCTGATTAAGATACTAAATAAAATGGAGGATTCAATGAGGAAACTCGTGGTTGTTCTAAACTAAATATCAAGGATTCATGATCAACCAATTGAACCTTGGTATGTTCTGTAATGCATTATGTACGAGATGACCAATCGATGTGGAATTTCAGGTAATAATTATAAAGGAAACCATTAGAGTTTATATGATCCTTATTTTTGAGGTAATTATGGGTTATTATATGATATGTTGGAAAATGAAAGGCATGAGATAAACTTGAGGTTAAAATATGTTATTATCATTTTTTATGATTTTATCTCTTTTTGGGGAATGATTTAAGAATTATATTGTTTTGGAAAAAGGACAACACACAGACCGTGTGACAACCCGTCACGTCGGACAAAGCTACGGGAATCGAACTCACAACCAAAGTGCGACTGGTATTTATCATCTACCACTGGACTACATGAAGTCCCTGGTTAGTTTGACTGATTCTTTTTAGTTATATGATTTTATGAATTAAGAGTATGTTGATTTTGGGATATTTATGAAAATGATTAACCTATCATGGAGGATATGCGATTAGGTTAATTACTTTTCAATATGAGACTTTAGGAGCAACTGATGTTGTTTGGAGATAAATGTTATGATTTAACTTGGAAGACTATGTGACTAAATCCATTAAATATTTAGGTTTCAATATTAGATCGGTTTACTTTGAATAATTTTTGGACAAATTGTTTATCGGATGGTCCTCGTTGAACTTTGGGTTTTGTTGGACAAATTTTGGAGATTAAGAATAGGTTTTATTTTTAATGGGTTATCATTTTCTGGATTATCTGACCTTGTACTAACCTTTTTGGTTTTGGTTTTGGTTAAAGCTTAAAGTAATGGGATGTATATAGTTCTCTTTTGTGGATTACGTGATTCTCTAAAAGTTGATTATAGTACTCTTAATGCGAACAAGACTCCCTAAATACTCGTCTTTTGGAAAAAAATATTAGTTTGATTAAGGAATCTAGTAAAAGTTGAAAGTCAACATGATAAGTGATTATGTTTCCTTATGAATAAATTCCTCAATAAAAATTAACTTAAAACAAAAATGTTGTCTATTATCTTTTCTTACTGGGGAATCGAATACCGTTTAACCCATCACAGGTTTGTGATTTTCTTATGGTTAACTTTCTCCTAGACATGTTTACTATCACTCTCCCTCAAGAACATGACCCTTTTCTTTTTCTTCCTTGCCCATGTTTTTCTACATATGGGTTAACTTGGGTGAC
The DNA here is from genome assembly GCA_963277665.1 of Viscum album. NCBI lineage: Eukaryota > Viridiplantae > Streptophyta > Magnoliopsida > Santalales > Viscaceae > Viscum > Viscum album. The sequence goes on along the minus strand of OY728138.1, from coordinate 628,199,195 downwards.
CTCTGTACTTATCATCCTTTATTTTGAAGTGATTTTTTTACCGACTCTTGTTCTGATGTGGGACTTTCAAGGATGTTTCCAAGCTCAATTTTAAAAATTGCGAGGACGCAATTCCCAAAAGGGGGGAAGGATGTAACACCCCAGGTAAATAAAGAATATGAAATTTTCATATTTATCCATATTTGTGAATAAAATATTAATATGACTTTAAAGGGGCCGCTATGCTCAATGGCGTACCCAATACACAACAACGAGTTTCTTGGGAATCTTACGTTGCACTCTAATAAAAAAATAATATTATTTTAAATGGTAGTTAACATGCAGCCGTTGTATTGGTGGGAATGGATAGAAATAACTAAAATAGGATTATATATGTTTTTAAATGTTTTTACATTTATCCAATAAAAGATAAAGGCATAAAATATGGAAAGAATTCAATTTTAGGCGTATATGCCCTAGTTTTCACCAAAGGTTCACTTATCGCCTTTTGATGGAGAACCGTCATTAAATATATTTTTGTTCACTCTTATACATCCTTTTGGACTAAATAATACTCTTCTTACGAATTGATACATCAAAATTTACTTTATGTAAATTTTTGGTATCTTTCTGATAAAGTTCATTTTTAATGAATAGTGTAAAATGTTGTATTTTATTTCAAAACCACTTTTTAATATAATTTATTTATATGATTAGATTATAATTTTAATTGGTTTTAAAGCCAAATTAGAATATATTTTTACCATTAAATCCAATAGTGGCCGTTGGAATTAATTTCACTTTGAAATCAGACTTAAACTAGTGTCAATCTTTTGATACATATTGTTTCATAAAAACACGCTATTTGCTCTGACAGTGGGAATTAATTATTAAATTAATTAATGTTACTTATATGATTTTAATTTTGTAAAATATAATTCATTTTTGAATTCGGAATATTAAATATAGATTAGGGTGAATTTTTGGGATTTTTCTGAAAAACTTCAATTTTTGATGAATAGTGAAACCACTAAGTGGTACTTATAAAAACTAATTTTTCCATTTAAATGAAATTTTGTCATCTTTGTGTTTTGAATTTCAAAAATCCTACATTAATTTCTGTCATTAAGAAGTAAAATTTGGTTCAATGGGATAAAAATAATTTTTTGGTGAATAGTAACTTATTAAGTTTTTAATCGCGATTAGAGGTAATTAGTGTAGTTTAAGGTAAAAATATTGTTTTAATAATATTAAATGAACTTGAAACATGTCCTAACCTCATTGTATGTTTCATGGCCGACCAAGAGAACCAATGGGTCAACTTGGGGACCCCATGAAGCCACTTTGGTTGGAAAATGACATTAATATCTTTTTATTTAAAGTTAAAGTAAAAATGAGACAAACAGGAAATGTTTTACTAAAACAATTTTTACATGGGGTTATACAAATTATATTTTTGACTATAAATATTATTTGGAAATATAAAAATATTTACTACATCATAGTATTTTTTTTATAATTTTTAGACATCAAATAAATTAAATTATTTATGACATCATGATGATGCAGTGATGACCTCATTATTTAACGATTTAAATAAAATGGAAAGATAATGTAATATCTAAGACCTAAACATTTCCAAAACCTATTGGATGAGTGTATTTTGAACCCTTATCACCTTATACTCGAAAAAAATCAATGTGGGACCTCTTAAATCCGAATACCATTTTAAAATAAAGTGACTTTTCTTTACCTTCCAAGAGTGCCCCTCCTCTCCTCTTATAAAAGGCCCCCACCTCTACCTCCTTACCCACACTCCCAAAGCCTTTGGCTCTTCCAAACTCTGCCCATTTTGTCTCTCCACTTCCCTATATTACTACTTGAAGCCTCAATTTGGGCATAAGTCTTCTCAAGGAAGCCTTTTGAGCTCAAACCAAAGGGAGTTACCCGATTTTATGGTAATGTCTTCACTTGAGTCCTTTTGTTTTATTTTGCTTCTCCAACCCCCTAAACTCTTTTTATTCATTTCTTTTGTAACAACTCCAGTATCATAAATATACTAGGATGTTTTTATAAGAATTATTTGAGCTACACTTTTACACACCTACATCTAATGGTTAGAGAACATACTGTTTCCGTGGATGGTGAATTTCGGCCTCCCGAAACAATGATTATTCAACATTCTTTTAACACCTTCAAAGGTGTCCATTAAGATGAAACTATATTTATATATGATATATAATATGTTTATGTTTTCCTTAAACTTCTGTATTTTTCATTTTGGGCGTACCTTTATGGTTTCCATTATGGGTACACGCGATATCTTCATTTAAGGAAGTGCGGACTACCGCCCCCTCAAAGTGATGTGATTCGTTAATGCCATATGTGGGACGTATAAAGGATGGATTTAAAGTTATTATATATGATGTTATACTGGAATTATAATATACCTCTTATCATTATTATTCCATTCCATAAAAATATGAAATAGAAATGATAGTAGCGTTCATGCGTACGTACGGCTTACCGTCTCCATGAACGGTGCATTTCATTTTTTATCCCCAAATGTAATGAACTATTATAAGTACATGTATATAATGGATATATATGATGAATGATACATCTAAATGATGAATATAATTATGGAATTAAAATATACATACCACCCATTTATTTTTAATTCCATTAATATGACATATAAATGAAAGTAGCGTTCATGCGTACGTACGGCTTACCGTCTCCATTAACGGTGCATTTCATTTCTTACCACTAAATGATTATGTAATATTATAAATACATGTATATTCTGGATATATATTATATATATGATATCCAAATCCTGAATATAATTCTGGATATAATGAACATTTGACCACACGAACAACATGTAATTGTAAGAAGTCAACTTTCGACTTAAGAACCAAATATCGACAAAACAAACATTATTAACTTAAATGATTACATAATGTTTATAACATTGAAATAAGTGGTCTAAAAGGAATAATGAACAAGAAAAATGTTCTTAATAAATTGATAATTAACTAAAGTTTATTATTCAGGACGTTAAAGAACGATCGAGTCAAGTCGGACCCGAGGTAAGGGATCCTACTCCTCCCTTTCTTTTTAAGTACACTCTTTTATGACATTCCTTATAAGCTCATCTTTCTTGTTATTGGGATGTTCTTTTATATTAATCTTACTGTAATTTTTTTGTTCATATGAGGAGAGACCCTATTCTATCTCATCAATCCATTTTGGAAGTTTTGAGTGGCGCCGTTAGGCTGCCGAATTTTCATAAGAGATCTAACCTCTCTCTTCCTCTTTAAGTACTCTCCTTTATGTCAATTATTTTAATATCCACTTTGTTATGATGGGGGATGTTCTTTTATATTCCTCTTTCTGTACATTTTATTTTAATGTGATGAGATACCCTGTTTGATCTCATAAATCCATTTTTGGACGTTTTAAGTGGCGTCGTTAGGCTGCCGAGTTTTCGTAAGGGATTTTTCATCTCACTTTTATTACCATGAGATTTATGCTACATTTGCCACAATTTTGTTTTGAGTGGTGTATGTACTGACCATTATTTTACTCATTGTGTAATATTCTTTCATTTATTAGTATTTACATCAATGTTGTATTGTCCTTCTTTCACGGGGCGTATGTTTCGAAAGATACCCATGTCGGTAAGGGAACCTTTCACCCTCCTCTTTTTAAAAGACTTATTTTGTTATATCTTTTAATTCACATAATATTATTTTTGGATATGTTCTTATATATCCTTATTGATGTAAATTTTATTTCCAAGTGATGAGATACCCTTTTTATCTCTCATCAACTCTTTTTCTGAAATTTGAAGTGACGCCGTTAGGCTGTCTAATTATTGCAAGGGAACTTCTTAACCCAATTTCGATTCTTTGGGATAAACTTGTACACCTTGAATATGTCATTCTATGATTATGTGTGAATGATCTCTGATTTTTTACACTTAATACCCACTTATATTTCATGTGTTCATTTGTCTCACATAATTATGTAACTGATTTATCCTTAATCCAAGGATACCATCTTTGTATAGGACTTCGTCTCAATCTCCTTTCATTAAGGCATATTTTGTTTTATACACAACCTTCATTTATACAGTGTATAAACCCCGTTGACTTTTACATTTATTAAAAAGAGAATCGCTTTTATACGAAGCGTTTACTAAACGACAAAAGGGAATTTTTTTGTCGTACGTATGCGGCGACAACGACTTCTCTACCGCCGGGACCATTATTTGAGTTTCAGATTCTTCTACAAGCCATACCTTCTTTTTAAAAGAAAAATAAATACCATGTTTTACTTTTCTTCTATTTCGGTATTGAAAATGGTTTTTATAATGTTTTTATATCAATGTGTTGTATTGATATCTTGTGATTGAATGGTGGAAATGTTATGTTTTCTTTATGCATGTTTTATTTGATACAATTATGTTGAGGTTCTTGGGCATTATTATGAAGATGGGTGGTTCCATGATAAACTATGGGCGGGTGAGCCTGATATAGCTCTCCAATGCATTGGGTAACGTGAAGGAGTGAAATGTTAATGTTTCTCCGAAGAGATTTAGGGAATATACTGTGATGGGTATTACAAACGTAACCAAGAGGGTTACTCCCTACGTAAGAATGTTATGAATCCTCAAGTTACCTTTATGTCTTATGATTTCTATGATTTATTCAGGGTTTGATGAGGTATGTTAATGTGCCTATGTTTTATGGATAAAGTATGATTTCATTCTTATGTATATATGAACTCATGTTTCCTTTCCATATTTTTATAACACTTACTGAGCTTTTTATGCTCATCAAAAGTTTTTGAAATGATTTTCACAGGTCAAGGGAAAGGTACATGATGTGATGATAGTGTCAAGGATGTGTCAAGAAATAATCTGTGTTTTATTTTAAATATGTTTCTGTTGATGTGAAGAATTAATATATTCTTTTATGTAACCACTTTGTTTAGATGTGGAATGTAATGCAAGTTTCATGATCTAATTCTCTAAATCTCTAAACCTAAAAAGATCCTCAATGTGTAATCTTGTAATAACTCAAGATTAAGTAAGATTTAAGGCTGGGGATTTATACATTATGTAGTATATTAAAGATTAGTTAGTTGATGAAGAAAAATAAAAAAATAATTTTTGAATTCTACATTGAATATTGTAATATAAATTATTTTTTTAATAAAAAACATTATAAATAAAAAACATCGATAATTTTCAGATATTACACACTACAAAAACCGAAATCATGGGAGAGATGATTAAAAATAATTTTACAGATGTTCTTATTACAAGATTTTAGAAATTGGTTTTTTTATTTTTATATTGAAAATATTTTTGAACAGTATCGTTTATGTATTTTGAAAAGTAAATTTTCAACTAGTTGGAATGAATATTTTTTAGATATATTAAATAATTTATTTTTAATAAATCTATAACAACTCTATATTTAAAAAATAATAATGGTTTAATAATGAAAACATGTATTCAAAGATTAATAATTTCATATCAGAAGGATATAAAACATTTTTTTAAATATTCATATATAATATTATAGAAAATTTAAACAATTAAATTCATATTATTATTTAATTTTGAAAATATTTACAATGTAATTATGATAATATTTGAAAATAATATATATAAGAGATCCAAAAAATTGAAAAATGTTTAATGAATTTAAAATATGGACATGGATGAAAAGATATGTTATTAAAAATACAAGTAACATATTCTAAATCCAAATATTTGTTTAGAAAAATTAACTATCAATTAGTTGTATGGATGAACTGAAGTGAGTTACATATATGAAAAGAGGAAATCCATATAATATAGTAGAATTAAATTACCAAAAAACAACTACAAAGGTATATTATTGTAATAAAATAATATGAGATAATGAATTAAAATTACTTAGATGGAACCCTTATATTAGTGGTAACATCAAAATCAATGTTTTGAAAATGTAATATCCTGAAAAAAAAATTAATTTCAAATTTAATGTAATATGTGTTACTATGTGAAAGAAATTGGGAATTTAATACAACATATAAATCAAATGGTGGTCTGTAATATCAATCATTAACCAGATTGTGGAAAATGACACAAATAAACCAATACAATATTTATCATCCATAGTTAAAAGCACTATAATATAATATATAGAAAACATTTATATCAACATTCTTAAATTTAAAAAATAACATTTATACCTATAAAAAATTTTTAAAATTCATTTTCATTTATTCGTTACATTAACATTAGTAAGTTATTATCTATCTTCAATATTGATGTAAGTAATGCTGATTGTTATGATCTAGATTAATAATAAAGGAATTATTCATTTTTATTCATTGAATATTAATCAATACCATATAAAAATTTTAATTTAATTTTTTCTTTTTAATTATTTATGTCATTCTAATTTTAATTTTTAATTTTTTTAGTTATTATCTTCGATGGTGAAGTTAGTGATGATCATGTCTTTGGAAAATGACAGTGAATGAATGGTGTTAAACTAAATATTATGTTATTGTTTCATAATATAAATCCCAAATAATATAATTATTTTCTTATTAATATCCAATATCATGTATATGAATCTATAATTTAATTAAATTTATAGCATTGTTTATATTTGTGGGTAAATCGACCCGATAAGTATATGCTACAATCTATATGGGAATGTAGAAATGAAAAAGATTCTTTTGTTATAATATCACTATCATATATGTACAATGAAATAATTTACCTTTTAATATAATTATCAATTTGGATTTGTAATAGTTATAATAATATTAAAAATGTAAAAAAATTTATCATTTACAAATATATTTCATTTACAGTTGTTATGATCTTTGAATGCAATTAGTTTGAAAATGATATCTTAATGATCAAATTACATATATAATTAATAATATTTATATAATGAATTTATATGTAAATAAAAAATTCTTATATCTTTACTAAGACTAATTCTATAACCATCCATGACTGTTTGTGATTAAAAAATAAATGTTCCCTTTCTGGGTGTAGAATTACAAACACATGTGTAAGTGAGATATTAAATTTTTTAATTTAGTAGAAGGGGAATAGATAATTTTTATACCATAAATATGATTCCATTTTTTCATATTCTTTATACTTATGTAATTATATAAATATGGACATAATTGGTTTGGAGTATGGTTTATAAGAATCATAAAAATGAAGGCAAATGGTAAGTAATAATTACATTAAATCTTAGATAATATATTAATTTATAATTTGGAAATAATGGGGTTCTGTCACTTTGATGTGGGAATATTCTAGAATATATGACGAGGGGCTCTAAAAAAGTAAATTTCAATGTTATTTTGGGAAATTTTGAAATTGTGGTTTGTCTTGAATTGGGTGATGTTAGTCTGTTTTATAGATGAAATAGTTTGACAAAAAACTGGAAAAGAATGTTAAGTAAATAGTAAGAATGAAAAAGGTTGAGGGTTAGTTGAGTGTATTTGTTAAATTTTACTTCAAGATGATGAAATAGAATTACAAAAATAAAATTATTCTTAATGATATATAGATAAAATGTATATAGTAAAAATCAGACATCATTAGATTTTAAATAATAAAAAATTATCATTTTTAAATATTAATTTTGCTTATTTTTTATGAATAAAAATATTAGAATCCCCTTCAAGAAAAACTATTTATTTTGGTTGTTGAATTCTTACTCTACTTATTGTAATTAATTTTCTAAATTGAAGAAAATTTTATTTTGAATTAAATAATATATTTTCTGGACAAATAGTTTTTATTAAAAATTTTATTTTTAATATTTAACTATTATTACTTCTATTTAACAAAAAGTATAAATTAAACAAGTTTTAATTAATTTTTAAATATTTACTGACAATATATTTGAGTTTTAATATAAAATAAAACCACTAATATATAAATACATCATATATAGAAAAGTAATATTTTTTTGTAAGAAAATGGTTCATAACTCTATCCAATATGTATCATAAAAATTTAATTTATTACAAAAAATGATTGTTTCATTATTATGTAATAAGAAAAATTTTCAATTAAATTTTAAATATCATTTCATATATTTAACTTATACAAGGGGTGAAATCATATTTTTAATAATTGTGATCATTACTGGAAATGGAAAACTTTCCAACAGTTCTGAATCATTTGAAAAGACTGCAGAACTGTTGGTATATCTTATACCAACGGTTCTGTAAACTGTTGGTAAGAAAGCCGTGGGGAAATATTTTCCCAACTATTTACACAGAACCATTGGGATAGGTTAGAAAAATAAACCTATCCCAACGGTTTGGCTTGAACAGTTGGGAAAATCCACCCTATCACTTCTTTCCCAAAGGTATCTAAACCGTTGGGAAATGTTTTTTACCAATGGTTCATAGAGAACCGTTGGTAAAAAAATACTTAGAATCCTATGCCAACAGTTTCAAACTGTTGGAATAGACTATGATGTTTAAATTTTACAGCAGCCTGCAATTTGCACAGCAGGCACCGATGGTGTCCATTCCCTCTCCTTTCCAATTCACGCTCATTTCCAATTATTGTACCTGCAATAATCAACTAACACATACCTATACAATTATTTTACCTACAATAACAAGCTAACACATACTTATACAGAACAGATTCATACACATTTAACATATAATGCATTATGGAACTATACACATCCAGAATTAAATCAAGATTCATAACATAATTATAAACATACGTAATTCATTTAGAATTCAATTTATAATTTAGATGATAATTATACTTGGAATCAGTAATTCAATTCATAATTTGATCAGTTTTTCATATACAAGATGTTTTTACTAGATTTGATTTCCATTTTAAATAAAATACATACACCTGGAGTGATACCGGCCACACCGTGCCTCGGATTGAGGCGAGGTTAACTCGTACACGTCACAAATTAAACATGGATTGTTTTCTTAAAATATCAACATATTCTGAAAGCAATTGGTGGTTTTCTATATGTCATTTGTTGTTTTCACTTAAAATGAAGTGCTTTTTAAAGAAATAGAGACACTTTTAGTGGTTTTGGCCACACTGTGCCTCGGATTTAGGCAGGGTAAACTCTTACACATAAAAAATGTCCCATGGATCATTGTGCTATAGTATCAACACCATCAGAATCTGTTTCTTCAGTTTTTTGTATGTACTTAAAAAGTTGTCCATTGTATACATAAGATAGAAACTTTGGGTGGTTTTGGCCACACCGCGACTCGGATTGAGATGTGGTTGACTCATTCAAGTGATATATGACCCATGGATCGTTTTCCTAAAGTTTCAACAGATTCTGAATGTGTTTGATCATTTTTTAGTATGCTAATTGTTATTTTCACTTATAATCATGTCCATTTTAAACAAAAGAGACACATTTAGAGTGGTACCAGACTCACCGCACCTCATATTTTGATGGGGTTGACTCTTACACGTCTCAAATGACCCATGGATCATTTACCTAATTTATCAACACAATCCGAATGCGTTTGTCAGTTTTCCGTATGCATGTTGATGTTTTCACTTAAAATGATGTCCTTTTGAAATAAAAGAGAGACACTTTGAGTTGTTCCAGACACACTGTGCCTCAGATTGATGTGGGGTTGATTCGAAAATGTCACATATGACCCATGGATCATTGTGCTAAAGTATCAACACAATCAGAATCCGTTTGGTTGCTTTTCCGTATGTACTGAAAATGTTGTCCAATTTAAACATAAGAGAGACACTTTGAGTGGTGCCAGCCGTACCGCGACTCCGATTGAGGTGTGGCTGACATTTACACATCACATATGACCTAAATATAGTTTTCCTAAAGTTTCAATAGATTCCAAATGCATTTTCTCAATTTTTCATATGTCAGTTGTTGTTTTCACTTAAAATGATGTCCATTTTAAACAAAGAGAGACAATATGAATGGTACTAGCCACACAGCACCTCAGATTGAGGTGGGGTTGACTTGTACACATCACATATGACCCGTTTATCATTTTTCAAATGTATCAACACAATCATAATACATTTTTTCAGTTTTCAGTATGCTAGTTTTTGTTTTCACTTAAAATGATGTCCATTTTAAACAAAAGAGAGACACTTTGAGTGGTGTCGGCCACACCAAGCCTCATATTGAGGCAAGGTTTACTCGTACACGTCGCATATGACCCATGGATCATTATCCTAAAGTTTTAATGGTAACCAGATGTGTTTAGTCAGATTTACGTATGTAATTAAAATTTTGTCCATTTTAAACAAAATAGAGACACTTAGAGTGATCCCGACAGGACCGTGACTCAGATTGAACTTGGGTTGACTCGTACACGTCACATATGACCCATGGATCGTTGTGATAAAGTATCAAAAAAATACGAATGTGTTTTGTTGGTTTTCTGTATGCTAGTTGTTCTTATCACTTATAATCATGTCCATTTTAAACAAAAGTGACACAGTTAGAGTACCGGACACACCATGCCTCAGATTTAGAAGGGGTTGACTCATACACATCACAAATGACCCATGTATCATTTTCCTAAAGTATCTACAAAATTTGAATGCTTTTGGTCATTTTTCTGTATGCCAGTTGAAGTTTTCACTTAACATGATGTCCTTTTGAATCAAAAGAGAGACACTTTGAGTGGTACCTATCACACCGCGCCACGGATTGAGGTAGGGTCGACTCGTACACATCACAAATGACATATGGATCGTTTTGCTAATGTATCAACACAATCAGAATCCGTTTGGTTAGTTTTCCCTATGTATATAATATGCTGTCCATTTTAAACGTAAGAGAGACACTTTGGGTCGTTTCGGCCACACCGGGACTCGGATTGAGGTTCGGTTTACTCGTACGCATCAAATATGACTTCTGTATCATTATCCTAAAGTTTCAATAGATTCCGAATACGTTTGCTCGGTTTTTCATATGCCTACTGTTCTTTTCACTTATAATCCTGTCCATTTTAAACAAAACAGACACAGTTAGAGTGGTATCGGCCACACCATGCCTCAGATTTAGATGTGGTTGGCTTGTACACGCCTTAAATGACCCATGGATCATTTTCTTAAATTATCTACAAAATCCGAATGAGTTCAGTCAGTTTTCTGTATACCAGTTGATGTTTTCACATAAAATGATGTCCTTTTGAAACGAAAGAGACACTTCGTGTGTTGCCGTCCATCCCGCACCTTCGATTGAAGTGGGGTTGACTCGTACACATCACAAATGACCAATGGATCGTTATTCTAAATTATCAACACAATTAGAATCCATTTGTTCGGTTTTCCATATGTACTTAAAATTTTGTCCATTTTAAACATAAGAGACAAACTATGGGTGGTGTCGGCCACCCCGCGACTCGGATTGAGGCATTGGTGACTCGTACATGTCACATATGACCCATGGATCGTTTTCCTAAAACATAAACAAAGTCGGAATGCGTTTGGTCAGTTTTTCGTATGCCAGTTGTTCATTTCAATTATAATCCTGTCCATTTTAAAAAAAACAGATACACTATGAATAGTGTCGGCAACACCACACCTTTGATTGAGGTGGGGTTGACTTGTACAGATCACATATGACATGTCCTCATTTTATCTTCAAGGAACCAATATCACTAATGAGTAACAGAAACAAACCTAGTAGCTGACACCTAGAAAACAAAGCATTCATCCTTGAATTTCAAGTATAAATTCCTTGAGCATGACAAGTCCGTACATGAGTACTTAACATGTAACCCATGTATTATCCTGTCAATTGACAAGTAGTCCAAATAAAACAAGGAATAATTCACATAACATGAAAAATGTACAACAAGGCTTTGTATTCAATTTAAAGCATATCATCACATGAATTTGATGAGCAAGAGCTAATAAGCATACCAAGACAATCATATAATTCAAGACATAAAAATTGGAATAATATTAAATAACATTGCATGATCATAGAAATAAAAAAAGGCATGTGAAATCAAGTAGGAGGGTGGGGGCTATCTGGGGGATGTTCGGGGGGCTGTCCTGGGGATGTCCGAGGGGCTGTCCGGGGAGTTCCCAAACACACAAAACTCTAAAAACATTCTCAATATACACCGCAACCACAAAAATACATCAACATCCATGAAAACATACAATATATAAAAATAAATCAACTCAAATACTATACTACGGGTCTAGATAAATCCAACAATGAGAATAGATTAAACATCAAATTTCAGTAATATTAGTCAAAAATGTAATGGATCAATTTGTCTCACATCACCATCACTATCATAACCATCATCATCACCCTCATCCGCATTGTCATCATTTTCCTCATCATCGTCCCCACCCTCTTCAAAGCCCTCCTCCTCACCCTCGCCCTCCACCTCACCCTCCTCCTCTCCCTCCTCTTCCACATCAAACTCCTCACCATCATCATCGTCAGGATGAACATCGTCTTAACCAACACTAGAACTTCCACCTGGTGCACCATATATAGAATGTATTTTCAACATATATTCATCAAATGATGGGTCGACCTCGGGTGGAAGTTTCGGACTTAGAACATTAATAAATTTCATAAATGCACTGTTTGCCCTAGCAGACTGTTCTGCTGTCTCTAGGGCCCTTTTGTCAGCCTATTCTTCATGTGACTTAACTTGCTACAGCTTGGTGGCACTAAAACTCGTACCTGAGGAGAGATAATACTTCGTCGGGGCTATCCTAGGTTGGCAACATACTCTTCCAGAATGCTCCTCTCCCAACACCTAATGTTAGTGATCAGTTGGCCCACAATTATCTGGTTCTTGGGCATCGAGGGCCTATAAACAATCCTGTTACAAATATAAATATATTATTATGTTACAAAATAGATATTAAAATATAAAATCAACATATTAAAACTTACAATCTGTTGATGAGTCAGTTCATTGACGACACTTCCATCCTTTTTCTATCTACTCGAGAAAAACAGCTTTGCTCGAGGCACATGTCCTTCAATATTCATTTTTTTCCTCTACAACGACATTGAAAACTATAGTTATATGAAAACTTTAGAAAATGATTAAATAATTGAGGAAACAAAAGTAACTTTAAGTCATAAAGAAATCTTATAAACAATTGTCATACAAACTTCCTCTCATGATATGGAATCGTAGTACTTCCTAGTGTGTGGACGTATTTTTTTTGCAGCTATGTTTTTTTATTTTTTCTTGATGATTCATAAATAAAATTAAATAATGAAAATGAAAATATTAATGAAAAACATAAAATTTATTATTTAAATACCTCAAATAAAATTAATACCTTAAACTGAGTCGTTGTCCAATGAGTAATCATCTACCGATACTGCTCTATAGGACAGTCTGCCACGACTGGTACCACCTCTAAATCAGTGCCAAATCTAGCACACCAGCCAATATACAACTCATTCTTGTAGGCTCTCCCAAGCTCACCTAAATCCTTTATACGTTACGGTCGTGCACCCTCACCATTGGGAAAATTAAATCGAATATGACACGAAAATATTCTATCATATAAATACAGAAATAATTCATGGCATTAAATACAATCAAATTTTTTACCCATATTTCCACCCAAACTCTATCCTTGACCTCATGTGGCAACTATCTCCATGATAGCGTGCTGACGGGAATGATGTCAGAGTGTTTGGAAAGCGTCACCAAAAAACTCCGACATTGTTGCCCTGTTTTCCCATCCATTTGGTTGTCTTCATTGTAATCCACCATTACCTGTGTGCGGCTGTTTCACACTGCACACATGCATGTACACCCCCACCCCCACCTCCTGTCAGTAAGTGTATCTATCTTGGAAGAAGAAAAAATATTTTCTCAAAACATTTTATAATGAAAATAAGTATTGGTTTAAAAATTTGTTAGGGTTCTAAAGATATTCCTGCACCAATCTGTTCGCTGAGCGCCATGGGATAAACAGAAACTGGTGGAACACCCTGTGGTGGAACAGGAGTCGAAGATGATGTAATAGAGAAGCCCAGAAAGATAGAAGTAGAACTAAAAGAAGATGGGATAGCTGTATGACCGGAGATAGAACATGAAAAAGGTGGCGAAAACATGGAAGACCTAAATATCTCGTATGTCTCAAACGACAGACCGGGATCAGAATGTGGAAGATTGACATGTCAATGGGTGGGGCAGGGTCTAGTCGAATACGCGGAGCTTCTCCTCTACCTCTGGTACGATCCCCCCTCATACCAAAAGAATGAGTACTAGGAGAAGTACTAGGCTCCTCATTGAATATCTATCGATGCATAAGTGGATCCTAAAAAAATGTTACAACAAAATTAATCACATGACATTATATATTCTTTAAATATATACATTTGAAATAAAGTACTCCCTGCATGCACTAATGGTGGAACTCCCACCCCCACCATTCGACGATTATTCTCCATCATTGTTTCCTTCATCTCTCTTCAATTGGCTGCATTTCTTTCTTTTGAATTTTTTTTATTAATTATAAAAAGGAAACTAATGTGTAACATAAAAAACTAAATATATGAGGGAATTGGGGGAATAATTGGTAATTTAGATATGAATTGTTTTATAAGAGCTTGAATGGATTTATAAAATCATACATGTTCTAATGTTCACCAAGTTAGAAATATTGTTTGACTAGGTTTGAATAATGTTCAATTATAAATTAGAAAATGAAATTCAAATATAACTACAACTAATATAGATTGAAAATTCACTTAACAGTCAAGTCAGCATAAACATATTTGTGATCAATACTAAATCAATTTGAATAGTACCAACCTTAATAACACAACTCGTGGTAAACAAAAATAGTTGAGAACATGAATGAATGATTCTATATATTTTCAACCACAACATTTGGTTCACAATCAACTCTAAAAATTGATCTATTGGATTCATCAAAAGAAATAAATTTATTGGTTCTAATGGGGGTAAGGTAAGGGTCAATTCCATCATCACCATCATTAAAAATATGTCTTGTAATTACTTCAACAATGACACTAAATTC
The DNA here is from genome assembly GCA_963277665.1 of Viscum album. Classification (NCBI taxonomy): domain Eukaryota; kingdom Viridiplantae; phylum Streptophyta; class Magnoliopsida; order Santalales; family Viscaceae; genus Viscum; species Viscum album. Next base: position 628,184,134 of record OY728138.1, on the reverse strand, counting down.
ATGTCGAACTTGGTCTTTGATATAAAAAACTTGTTTATCCATTGATGCCAACACATATGGTTCTTCGGCCGGAAGAGTGAGATTCATATTAATTACTCAAAATCCACAATTATCAATAAATGTGCCATGTATCGTCATCGAATCAAACCAGTGGAATTTCATCATTATGAATCGTCCATGAGAGTAATAATCCAATATTATTAATTTCTCAACGACTCCATAACAACCCACATTTTCATATCGTGGTCTACTATCTGATGCACATGCATAAAAATCTGTTGTGGCAGTTACCATAAAACCATCATGTTGTGTTCTCATGTTCTTTGCTCGTTCAATGATAGTATATATGTACCGATGGATAACAATTGATTTATAGTCAAGAACCATGGTATTAGGACCAAAAGACAAAGCTCTTATTTCCTTAGAGATAGAGTCAACAGAAAAACTCAATACATGAAATATAAATGATTATTAAACTTAATTAAATATTGATTTTATTATTTTAAACTGGAATATTTTTACCTTCAATTTTAACCAAGCAGAAAACACTTTGCTATGCAATGCCTCCCTCCTTCTCAAAGAAAAAGAACAATGATTTCTATATATTATTGTTTTATGTTCCCTAAAGATAAAAAAATGAATAGTTTAACAGATATATATATCTAAGATGTACATATTCAATTTAGTTACCTGATATAGTCATCAAACAAATCATAGTTGAAAAAAAATGTGAGATGTTCCATCTCCCGCTATTCATGGCTTAATGTCTTCAATGTATATGATCCAAGAATTCCTCTTGTTTGAGAAAGTGATGTAAAACTGGGTTTAATTTTCTCATATAATTCTTCTTCCTTTCTTATTGGTCTGTTCATTCTTGTAGTAAGATCAGAGAAATACATTGAGCAGAATTCCATACATTCTTGAGCTAAGTAAACGTTCATGATAGAACCATCAGGATGATTCCTGTTTCGTTCATAAGACATTAATGTGTACATATTTCTTTCTGTTTGATACATCGAACGAAAAGAAACAGGTCCTCTGAGATGTATTTTAGGGGGAATATGGACAATCAGATTCAGCATGCATGTCAAAAATGATGGAGGACTTATTTTCTCCAACTCACACGAAATTAATGGGGCATCTGTCAGCATTTTTTTCAAGAAATACAATTACAACTTCTTATCACAAATATCTCCAATAAAATGGCACAACCGAATAATAGTCACCCTTAAATTATTGGACAAAAGATGACGGATTTCTATTGGAAGCAACTCATGCAGAAGAACATGATAATCATGTGTCTTCAAAGATTTTAGCTTCAACTCTCTTCTATTGACCTGTTTAGATATGTTACATGAATATCCATCAGAAACTCTAATAGTCTCTAATACTTCCATAAATTGTATTTTTTCTCCATAGGTGTCATCAAAAAAGAATCACATGGAGGTTTCCATTTATTTTCACTGATAAGTACAGGATGCAATTCTGGTATGATGCCCTAATCCACCAAGTCACACCGAGAGCGTAAATCATCTTTTTTCTTCCCCTTGACATTAAGAAGAATCAGAAACAACATTTTTCATATACACTAATAAATATATATTATGTCTAAGCAATGACGTCACAAATTGGTTGACCAATAAGGAAAATCAAAAAAGATACTCCTCTTCCTCCAATTGAAACATGTTTTAGTGGAAACATTATTTCTCTTTCCAGATGTCATTTAACCCTTCCCAAATGAAAAATTGAAATCTTTCAATTCATTAAGCACATTAGTTCAAGACATACACTGAGGTGGATCATCAATCTCAATAGTATTATCAAATCTTCGATGATTATCTCTATATGGATGGTCCATTAGTAAGAATTGTTGATGTCCCATAAAACTAAAACAACAACGATGCTTCTGTCTTCTGGATATTTTATTCTTCAAACAAACAGGGCATGATAGTTTTCCCTTTGTGTCCCATCCGAACATCATTACACAAGTCGGAAAATCATTGATCATCCACATAAGCGCATCACGCATCTGAAATATGTCTTTAGAACATGCATCGTAAGTGCGCACACCCACATCCCAAATAAGTTTCAACTCTTTTATTAAATGTTGCATGTATACATCAATATAAATGCTGGGATCAGAAGGGCCAGATATGAGTATACTCTTGAATGTGAATGTTTTTTTCATACAAAACCATGGGGGAAGATTATAAATGTGTATAAAAACTTGACATGTGCTGTGTGAAGTAAGAATATGCCCAAACGGAATAAAACCATCGCATGAAAGACCCATCCTCACATTATGGATGTCAGCTATAAAATCAGGATGTCGAGCATCAAATCAATGCAATAAAAATTCATCTGCAGAATGAACCAAATCATCATTAGTCTTCTTTCTCTCAGTATCATGCCATCTCATTTTTATAGATATTTCATCAGACATAAAAAGATTTTGGAGTTTGGGGACCAATGGAAAGTGCCACATAACTTTCTGTGGAATACGGGATGGTGTTCCATTAGATTTTAACTTCCAGCGGGATGTGCCACATTTTATACAATCTTTTCATTCAGCGTTTTCCTCCCAGAATATAATGCAATCTTTCGGAAAGCATGGATTTTTTTTCTTGAAAATACAAGTTCCTCAACTAACATTTATGCCATATAGTGGTTTGAGGGAATATTTGCATCATCTCAAAGTAAATCCTTTAGGAGGGTAAGAATGTAATAGATTGCTGTATTAGATATCCCATACATAGTTTTCCCATGAATCAATCGGATTAAAAATTCCAGCTTCAACATTTTATTGCAATGTTGATATACTGGATTCGTGGCAACATCATTTAATTTTTCACCCTATCAATATCATCATTTTTACTAGATGCATCATCTGTCCTCATATATAAGTCTTCTTGAGTTGAAATAATTTCTTTTTCATGATGACGAATAAACAAAAACTGATCATCTAAAAAATTCTCCATTCCAGTCCTTCCATTTTGATCATCACCAATTTAAGATTTAATTTTCTCCCCATTATGATACCACACAATGTAGTTTTCTTGAAAAACACATTTGGTTATCTGGTAGCTGACTTCATCACGGCTCAACCAAGGTCTACCAACACAATTGGAACATGCGCAGTGTATGCGACAACTATCTAAAGCATTGTGAAATGAAAAGTCTATAAAGATCTCCAATTTTTTTTGAAAATCGCTTGAGATCCGATCAGTTTCATACATCCAACTTCATTCCGTTCTGAAAAAATAATTTATATATGTCATTATTTCATAAACAATTCAATATGATTGAACATTAATAGAAAATAAATTTAAGTAAATGATAATGGAATAAGTTTCTAGTCGATGCAGTGAACTATTAAAACAATGTAAATAACATGTACTCAAAAATTAGATTAAAATTTATTTATATTCATTTTTATTAGGTCTATAAGAGGCACATGAATCAGGTCCCATTATGTGTTATAGGCATCCCAAATCATTCACTCATGTTCAATAACTCATTATTTTCACCTCTATGTCCATTCCTTTCATTACCCAATTACTTCCACAAGTCATGAGCACCCCATGGGTGAATAAATTTTAGGCTTATACATTAATAGGTTGTTCATGGCTTGTAAAAAGATTTAATTTCATAAAGTATAGACAAAAAAATTTATTTTTAAATTCGAGATTAATAATAATGTATGTCAATGATAACAACATTACGGAATTAAACTTGTGACTTATATAACATTTTTATAGATGTCTACACATACCATCATGACTAGTGAAAAGCACCCCACCCTCATAAATGTGAGTATTGGCCAAGAAGGACACCTAATATACAACGTCCAATGACAACCATTTTTAATTACCCCGAAATTTATAATAGTATAGTCATCTTGGGGGAAATGGAATATATGATCATGGTTAACAGATGAATTCAAACGCTTGTATTCAATATGTTGGACACTATATAAGGTATGAAATCATGTGAGGATGGGTATACTTCATTCAGTTTCTTACATGATAGTGAGAATAAAGGCTTGAAATAATGACTTGAGTTTACTAATTAAATAAGGGTAGAGGTTGCATAGGCTGTGTAAAGAGAATGATTAAATAAGGGTAGAGGTTGAATACACTGTGCATGGTGGGGGAGTCTAATGAGATTTAAAAACTAAAATAAATTCCCATCATAGGTATCAATAAGAAACATGAGCATCAAAAGAAACACCATATTAAAAAGGACTGAAAACAGCAAACATTGTTTATGTTATCCCACAAAAAAATGATCATGAATGTCATTATACATTATCATTAATACATAATTTATAGAGTGTTTATAGGTATGAGCTTCATCCAGCTGCACACCCTCCCCACCCCACAAGGACAGCCATACCCCCACCCCACATGGACAACCCATCCCCCCCCACTCCACTTGGATAGCCCTGTCCCCACCCCACTTGGAAAACCCAGCCCCCCCCCCCCCCCCCCACCTGGACACCCCTACCTCCCACACCCCTCTTAGAAAACCCACCCCACCCCACCTGGACAACAATACCATCACCCCACATAGACAACCCATCCCCCCACCCTAACTAGACAACCCCTCTGCCACCCCACCTGCACACCCTCCCCACCATACTTGGACTACATGCCTGGACACCCTCCCCCACCCCACCTACACCCCCCAATTAATACAGTAAACATAAATCAAACATATTGCCCTACCCCCACCCCATTTGGAAAACCCAACCCCCTCCCCCACCCTACCTAGATAGCCCCTCTCCCACCCACCTTGGATATCCCTGCCTTGACATCCTCCCCCATCCTAGAGGCACACCCTCCCCCACCCCAAATTATAAAAGAAATTCATCCAAATGAAAACATAAAACAAAAATTCATAGATTCATAAATCCAAATCAAAATAGAGAACAAAAAATCATAGAATCATAACAATAATATAAATATAACACTTAACAATTTACAGTTTAGAACAAGATAAGTGTTTATTGATGAGTATGGAAGGAGTTTCAGAATGTGGGTAATGAGATACCTTAGGGAGAGACAATGATCTAGGGCTGTAGTGGCGCACGGATAGGGAATTGGGGGTTCTGTGTATTTGGAGGAAAGCTTTCCCAACGGTTTTAAAAAACTGTTTGGAAAGGTATTATATACAAATGGTTTTGTATAACCATTGGTAAAGGATGTTTTTTTGGACATTTGTCAATGGTTTCATTGAAACCATTGGGGAAAAGTGTTCTAATTGTATATTTCCCAAAAGTTTAAGGAAACCATTGGAAAAATGTGTTCTAATCTAAAATTTCACAATGGTTTCCATAAACCATTGTGAAAAATGAACTATACCAACGGTTTTTTCAAACTATTGGCATGAAAGTGTTGGTATGTCCCACCATTCCAGTAGTGGATTCACAACAGTTTTCAATATTAAATTTATGATAATCTTTTAAAAGGTTAAACGTTGATCTTATAAAATATACTATGAATTTTTATGTTATTTATATTACTATATATATATATCATTTATAAGAAATTTATTTCATAAATTTTAATTCATTCTTATGTTAAGATAATTTCATAAAATATAATGATTTATGGAAAATTTTCATTTTTTCTACTCACCTAAAAATGATATAATATTGAAAAATCCTTGAAATTAACCATGATATAGTATTAATACTCTATGTTTTACAATTTTGACAATTTTTTACAATATAAATAATACGAATATAATATTTTTTTAATAAATAAAATGTTTTTCTATTAAAATAATGCTTATTTGTAATTAATGTTAAAATTAGATGTGTGAAAAATACATGTGATAAATAACTTATTACATTTTCAATTAACATATTAGGCCACCTTATTTTCTAGTCATATAGGTGTTCATTATCTCAACCTAATATCTAAGAATATGATATAAAATATTTGTTGTCAATGATGGTGATTCTTTTATTATAAATCTTATAGCAATTTTCAAAATAATGAATTTATCTGGTACATAATTCCAGTCATACCACATTTATAAGTCATTAATTAGGATTATATTAATTGAAAATATAAATAAATTAACTACTTTAAAATCAGGGAAAAATAACTTTAAATAGGTTACATCAGTTACGTGATTTGAGTTATTAAATTTTTTATTACCTAATTTCAGTAATTTTTTATCTTTTGACACATAGTAATTTAATTTCTATATTATAATAAATAAATTTTAATATAATATATAAATTTTTTTCTAGTTCTATGTTTCATGTGAATAAATCTATTAAACACATTAAAATTAATATAAAATACATGATTTTAAATGTTATGGTGATTCTAAAAAAGGAATCTCTTTTGAACATATTTCATTCTATTTGGGGATCATATTTTAAAAATAGAAGATTTTATCAATTTGAAACATCATTTTCAATATGTGACCAAATGTATTTTTAAAATATCTTATATTTGTAAAATGTTAATGAAATGTATCCATAAAAAAATTATAAAAATAGATAAAAATTATAGGTGAAAATATAATTTAAAAATATCATTGGGTTTGACTTAAAAAAGTAATTATAGTGAAACTATGACAACATGTGTATCCTTAAAAATTAAAGGAAAATAATATATATGAAAAAAAAATGGAATAACGTACTAATAAACAATATTATTGCTGATGGAGAGGGTTTTTTGATTAGGAAGATCACCAAAATAATAAAATAAATATGAAAAAACACTATAAATTACATTATGTAAGAACATTTTTGGGCATATTTAATTAAAGGAATCTTATAAAACCTAAAAAAAATTAAAAATTTGATGTTTTATATTAAAAATTTGTATATATTACATTTAATAAAATATATAATATAGAGAAAAAAATTAATGACTAAGTTATGGATTTAAAGGAGAGAACTACACATAATTGTCCAATCAAATGGACAATCCAATAACCTACGGACTATATGTATTTAATTATTTAGTTTAATATTTAATAACCTTATACTATTTCATGTAATATATTTTAATCATTAAATTATAAAATTTTTAATAATCCAACCATGTTTATTATATCATGATATCATTGCTGGACTATGTTAATATCTAAAATGCAACATGGTCCCCATAGATTGAAACTAGTTCCAGAGTATAAGAGATATCATAAATATAATGGTTAGGTCTAGAATGCATAAATAGAAAAATATTGGAATTATTTGGATAATTATATATATAATTCCCATAATATATAATTCAATGAATAATCTAATAATTATTATATAATATGTTTCTATCCAAGATGGGAGTAATTTAAAACCAAATAAACAGATGTACACGTTTCATTATAATAAAAAATAAATTCAAATATACTATACATAAAACCCAAAATATGAGGATTTTTGAAATTTTTTATGTATAAATATTGAAAAAATAAATTTAAGATAAAAAATTTAATAAAACAATGATATATTTATGGAATAAGGTTACTATCAAACCTAGTCATCGAACCTACACAATGATTAACTAATGAGATAGTGTATTAAAAAGTAACATCTCATGATCCTACTTTTGAATCATTTAAATGTGTATTGTGCCAATAAAAAATTACTTATATGAGATGGACATGAGTAATGTTTCTAAATATTATTTCACTAAGGATTACATTAATTTAATCACCCAAAAAATTCCATAAAAATTCCACTGAAATAAAATAAGTAATGTAATTTGTTTTAAAAATTGTACAAAAAAATGCAACATCTATTATTAATATTATAAAATATATCTATTAAAATGATGAATTAAATTATTTATTTTATTAAAAACCATTTAAGAAACCATTTTCAATATATCTTGTAAACCAATTTATGATAAACATAATAGTGAAACAATAAGATACCAAATATAGTATAAATTTAATAATTAAAAAGGAACATGTGAGATACGTTAAAAAAATAGTTATATAAAACAGGACAATGAAAAATATTCAAATAATAAATTAATGAAAAATTAATAATGAATAAATTAATAACATACTAAATGAAGAGATATAGGATGATAAAAAACTCTATAAAAGTATTGAATGAATTATTAAAATAAAATCTAGATCACTGAAATTGTAACAAGGAAATATTATGATAAACTATTTCATTATCTTGGGAAACAACAAGGTATATCTAAGATGTACCTTATAGAGTCTCTAGATGATTCATATTCATGTATATTAACGATATTACAAGAAAAAAATCCAGGATTTCTCCTAACATGCCAAAATTTGTGGACCCACATCTATAAAGAGTCTCTTTATGAACTATTGGATCTTAATCAATACATGAACATGACTAGAATTTATACATTCACTCAATATCCCACATAGATGTTGTTGTATAACATATTATCAGATACTATACTTGGAGTAATATTTCATGCCACATTATTCACATATCAATAACCAATCATATATTATGGTATCATAGTCCCATCTCTTCATCCCAACCTATAAACAATTTTATTAAAAACATTTTAAATTTAAAATTCAATCAAAAATCATCCCCATATATTCTTAACAACTACACTCTCATAGAGAATATAATTTCCCCAATAATAAACTAATGATAAGGCTCATTATATATAATCATTTTGTGTAATTTGAAAAAATTTTCTTAGTTTTTTGTGTATATCAATAAAATATCCAAGATCCCATATTGAAAAAAATTAGATACTAAAATACTATTGAAAACCACATTTAATGTAGTATAAAGAAATATTGAATAGAAATTTCAGTCACATAATATATATACATAAATGTAACATAATTTAACAAAATGTGGGATATAATAATAATGTTTAAATTATAAGCATAATAATGGAAAAAAATCATTAATCGATCTATTTTAGGCATATTCTTTTCAAAAAATATCTTCACCCAATTACAAATTAACTCTAAAATCATAATAAATTATTATGGATGATCAGATGAAAAATTTAATTCCCAAATTACTTTAATAATAATCATTTTAATTTATATATACACATATTCTTCTTTATTCTAATTAAAAAATATACCATTTTAAATAAAAAAACCACACAACTTAAAATCAAAATGAATATTCATAAGTCATTTCCAAAGCAATTATATAATCAATTAGTATTCTAAAACAAGGATAATTTAGTAAACATATATTACATTTAGTAAATTAATGATATGGTTTGACATAAAACCTAAATCACATAGAATATAAAACCATAAATAATAATAAATGGAATTGAATAATCCACAGATAAAATGGTTCATAGGGAAGAAGCCTATACAGAAAAGAAACAATACATCAAAATATTATGTCAAACCCTACATGAAGGGTTAACCTACACAACCTCATAGATTGATAAATAAAAAATCATGAATAGAATTAATAGAATATGGAAATGATGAAGATAATAAAAAATATTAGAAGAATCACAAATGGTTGAATATGATGATAATAAATTATGGAGGATTTGTGGTTACTCGCCCATATTGATCTACAAGGGGAGATGTAAAAATTTGAAAAATAATATTTGAATGTTTATTTAATTAGAAAAAGGATTACGTGTAATATAATATTATAAAGTCTAGGAAGATGCACAAAATGGAGAGGCATTATAAACTATATCATGGTTCCCAATATTTATACAACATAGAGAGTAATTCTCCTATAAATCAATGTGCAAAAAACCCTATATGAAAAATAAAAAACAAAGAAAATTTCACTAATATTTAGCGTGTATCCACTTTCACTCTTTGAGGATCCTATGTGGGTATGTCTTTATGGTATAACATGTCTATCACACCACCATCAATGAATGAAAAAACACATATAAATAGATAAATTTCAATTTGATTGCTTAAAATTTGTTTTCAATCATGTTGTTAATGGATTTATTCATCAATTGATTGAATTTTATGAAACATTATTAGAGGTGAAACCGATGAAATTTAATTAAAAACAACATTGCCACTGGGTTCAGACATGATGTGACAATACCTCATTATGTTTTGAGCATATCCTCCCACAATGGTGTTAACAATGTATATTAACCTTATATATGATGGGACCAATACTTTATAGTATACCATAATACATAGGAACTCTTACATATTTGTAATACCCATTTATAGATAGCCCATAAAGTCACCTCGTCTGGAATCCTCTTTTAAATTACATAAAATATTTCAAATATTGAATTAAAAATAAATAAAATTATTACGAATCCTAAAAGATACTGAAATATTAAAAAATATAAGAAAATGAAATATATAATTTAAATAATCTAGATAAGATTATTTTTGTTGTTTCAATTCATCTAACCATTAAAATTTTTTCATTGGGAATGTTATAAATGGTTAATGAAACAACACATCAATTTGTGTAAAAAATATATTACAACCACAATAATTACTAGAATAAATGATTCTGAAAATGATTTTCGACCCAACTAGAACAATGATATGCACCACCTAATAATAGCACATGTAATCCAAAAATGATACATTTCAATTAGTTGGAGATTATAAAATTATTGAAATCTACAATATGCCTCTCTAATATATTTTTTTCCACATTACATTATATTAACAAATATAAAATATTCTATGAAAACATCCAAAACTGATTGATTGATACCCATAACTACTTAGTTTAAAACATAAAAATCAATATAGAAACAAATACATAATTATATTGAATAAAAAAAATAATTTGATAAAAAGGGAAATGGTTTTAAAAAAATATAATTGAAAAAACATAGATCAACTGACGGACAATAAAAATTAATTGTGGTATATAAATAATAGTTCATCAAAAAGGGTATCTAAATAATTATTATCCATATCCAACACAATGATGGTATTTATTACTTTTTTAATTCATCAATTTATATAATTGATATTAAAGAATAATAGAAAAAATAAATAATTTCCATTATGATTCAAAAAATATAGATTAGAGTTATAAGGATGAACTCACATAAATAATTGTTTAATATTCTTATTCACGTGGAAATTGATTAATAATTGAGAAAAACATCACAGATATTCCCATTTAAAATATTAGTTCTCATCCTATGTTAATAATTTATAATATGTATATTTTAAAAAATGTATAATGGGATGGGGTCACCACACATCATAGGATACCCAATAAAAACCTATCCCACCATCATAGACATATTGGACACATCCTAAAATGGTGTCATATAAGATTAAGAGATGTTATAATAGTGGTACGCCATTAAAATAATTGAACATTTAATGTTTCAGTGAATAATAACCCGAGATAAAGGAACCAGAATAAGGAAAAGGAGAAAACACTTTTTCATTAGTCATGTACCAGGATGTAAAATGGACTGATCTATCTAATAGAACACATTAAAATCTCACTGTATTCAAATTAATATCCATTATCTTAATGATTCACCAATACATAGTATCTAATATCTATAATTAAATAAATATATGTCATTATTACAAGCTTATTTCTTTAATAAAAAGTAATCTAACTTCCCCCCTCAAATAATTGTATGTTTCTAATGAACCTACAACTCCTTATATATAATATTTTCAATCTATATCTCATTTTCAAAAATGACATTTGAAATTAAAATAGGAATAATTAATAAAAATTGAATTACATTCCAAATATATTTTTGGTATATAGTTATAAATAATTATTTAAAACTCATTAACTAAGATACCATACTATTTCATTAAATTGGGAATCATCCCACAAAAAAATGGATTTGGTAATTATATAATTTTTTCATTATATTTAACAATATTATTTTCCCAAGAGAAAAATATTGGAGTTTTAGACATAAAAATATTCATCATAACATTTTGAAATGAAATCATAGTTAAGGTGTGATAAAATAAAAGATAATAGTAAACATTTGATACACTATTTGAATATCATAAGTTATAAAAAAAATAAAATTGTGTCTTTTTGATCATATTCAAGGAACATGAATAGAATGTTTGAAAATATTACCTAGTAAAAACATATCATAATAATAAATTATATCATAGTTTTTAACTATAAATAATTATATATTACTAGATCATAACATCATGGATAAATGGGAACAACATAAAAATGACATCATAAGGATAAATTCGGGATGGATATCACGAAATCAAAACATTCTGTCAAGAGCCCATATTTCATTTGTATTACTCGCAATTAAATTATGTTATTTCTAATGAGGTATATAACATTACCCAGAACATTGGATATATAGATTATATTTAACCAATGAATCACAACATAATATGTACAAATAGATATGTTCCACAATATAAATCATTATATAATTTATAAGCCAATATAGAAAATGGGTTTTTGAAATGATATTAATTTTTTTTGACTTGATACAACAATAGATCAAATATGCATGTTAATATTAAATAACATACTATATGAATTATAATAATTATTATAGTATGTAAACATTTAAGTAATAAACATTAATACTAAGATGACTTAACAAAAACATATAAATCGAATCACGTATGAAGAAATCATGAATTGAATCATTTGATACCACAAGACAAATAAAAAAATGAATAACCTAAGATGATTTATAGTACACTTCATGAAACATACCACTATTAGTGGTAGATTTTTTATTCAATATGTAAAAATGGATATTAAATTTTAAAATTTATTTGAATAATTATTTTGATTCATGTTTCTAAAAACACCATAATTATTTTAATAAAATACACAAATTTGATGGATAAGATGATAGAATTGAGAGAAATTATATTAAATATAATTATATATATATAAACCTTCAATGTTTTTTATGTTAGTGAGAGGAAATATCAATTTTATCAGAAAAGTATTCATTAGTGGAGTAAAATCCCGCTATTTAATATTATTAATAATTAGCAATTATCATTGAAATGAAAAATAAATATAATAATGGGTATATGATTATCTTTTTAAAACCACTGAAACATGTAATGAACATTTTCATATGAATCATTATAATGAATATAGATAAATTTTTTTATATGGATGTTGAAAAAAACAATGGTTCCACATATTTGTGATGAATTTCCATAATTTACATTGAAAAAAAATTAAAAAGAATCATTTACTTTTGTAACGAATGTAAAATATAAAAATAACTAATCATAAACAGTCATTTAAGTAAACATGATAGAAAATATAAATAATAGAATGAATTTGAACATAAATGAGTCATATTTCTATCCTTAAAGCTAGGTGAAGGATAGTTTCACTTATAGGAATCATTTTGATTCAATTATAAAAAATGAAAAATTTATCCATAAAATGATTTTAAATTCTAAAAATAGTAATATAATAAGTAATTAAATATGTTTGTATATAATATATAACAAAATTCTCAGATATTTTAATAATTACATAAAAAATATTTAAATTAATGTGATATGGGAAAATAAACCCATACAGTTTCTATAACAATAAGATCAATGTCCCGTGAAAGTGAGAAAATGAAATGGAAATTTTAAGTCCATTAATAATAAAATACCAATTAAATAATATACATAATTTTAACTTTATAAATAATATAATTAAATATCATTCATATTTAAAATAATATCTGAAGGAAGGATATTTTATAGACAAAACCCCAAAAATTCATCACAGTTTTTAAAGTATAAATACTTTATAAAGTATTTTATGATTAAAATATATATATATAATAAAATAATAGATAGGATATATAATTTAATACAATGATATGTTGGAGAAAAAAAACATACATAGATGATGCCAATCAAAATGATTATAACATAATAAAAGTAAATTCTGTTAACAATAAACCTTATTACTTAAGTATTGCATAAATAAATAAAAAGAAAATTTAGAGAATAATGAATGTGAATTTGATATTATTAATAAATTTATCATTATATTTTATTTCATTTTATATGAATTTAAACAATTTGAGGGAAAATTATTTTATAATTCAAAAAAAATGTCTCATTAAATCTGATTTTGGAAGAAAAATCCATAACATATATTTATGCATAGTCACACAATGTCTAACATCATATATAGTAAATAAAGGATTATTAGTCATATATTTAATTTAAATTTTAATGTACATATTAATTATTACTATATATTTGTTTTCATCTATAAATAATTTCTTGTATTTTTTTTCTCCCGTAGATAAATAGTGTTTGTTGATTCAATTTTTTCAATATTTATTTTTTTATAAATAAAATTTAGATCTGCTATCCAATAGTACCCTAATATTGATAAATATAAAGTTACATATATTATTTATCATTATTTTCATTAAATTTTTATACAATAGGATATATTTTCCAAATTATATTATAATTATAAAAATATCTCATTATGTTCTATATTGGGTATTTATAATCTCTACGAAAAATTGATTGTAAATATCAATAATATAATAGCGAAATAATAATAATTATTTATATATTTTATAATTATTATAAAAATTCATTAAACTAATTTTTATAAACAACCAAAAAATTCATTGTTGATTATTTAAATACATTTTTCATGGTTTCTGTGAAAATACAATAATAAATATGTTGTATTGATTTTTCAAATATATTTGTGAAGTATGGATAATGGTTATTATATAAACATAAAAATATTATAGTATCCAAATAAAGAAAATATAATTAAAAAAATAGGCTACAATAAATTGGTATGATGTTGAATAACAAAATTTAGTGGAATATAAATGAGAACGTGACATGGATTTCTTGTATTACTAATTCAAATGACTACATTAATAATTGGATTATGCCATTGAACGGTGGTATAAATATGAGACAAGCACCTCCCTGAAGTGGATAGGTGTTGATGTTATGGTTTTTGGGGAAAAAATAAAACTTTATGTCTTATGGTTTGAAGAGAATTCATGTAGTGGTGGGATAATTTTATAACTGTGAGGTGTAGATGTTTCGTAAATATTAATTTCTAAATGTTAAATTGAATTTCATATTTATGGAATTTGGATTCAAAATTGATAAAATGTTATTATATGATATTTTATCATCATGAAATCCATCATTAACCCATTTATATTTGGTTTTTATAATATTTTGATACCTAAATCATGAATTAATATGTTTATACCATTTTAACCCTTAACATATTGAAAGGATTAATCTTAGGTATGTTTTTATGCCCAAAAATTTAATTTAACTCATTACATATTATTTATTATTGGGACTATGAATATGAAATAATTATTTTTTTCATTTTCAAATAGTTATAAAAATAAATTCAAAATAAGTATAAAAAATTTTAAAAAATTCCAAATATACATTTTTAATCATAAAATTAAATATTTAGGTACAAAATAGGATTATAAAAAATACCTATGATATATATTTTCTTATGGTTATATGTATTATGGTTATTGTTCATTGAAAATATTAACCAATTGTAGAGAATATTGTGATTAATTAAATAATGGAAAATGACCCAAAATATTAAGTTATTCAAATGATACAGAAAATTGGTTCCAAATATATATATATATATATATATATATTATAGTTTCAAAAATAAAAAAATTATTTATAATTTCATTATTATATGTTTAAAATAATTTCATATCTAATAAAATAGTTTCATAAATTATAATTTCATTTTCATTTTATAATTATTTCATAAGTGTTATGGTTCTTGTAGAAATTGTATTTCTTCTACCCAAAAAAATTCAATACATATACTAAAATACCACAAATTCACCATGTAATATTTTTTACTTGTTTAATCAATAATTTATACCTAATTTTCTCAAAATAATTTTCAATGATTTATGTATTTTAAATTAAAATGAATACAGAAAATTCAATTAAATATTGTGGCTGAGAAAACTATTTTGAAAAAAATTACCATTCATATATATATATATTAATTTATTTATTTATAATTACAATGAGTATTAATAAATTATTTTTACATTGAAATGATTTTTTTAATAACAATTTAAATGTGATAAATTTAGTTTCTTAAGACAAAAATACATAATATATAAAAAATAACATTTTCTATATAATATTTACTTTAACATTAAATTGTTTTATCTGAAAACATTAAATGTAATGATTTACCTTAAAAATAACTTAATTCCATTAATATTTATAAAAAAATATAATTTATATTTAATATAATAATAATAATAAATTCATTTTAAATGTTTT
Source organism: Viscum album (assembly GCA_963277665.1). Lineage (NCBI taxonomy): Eukaryota > Viridiplantae > Streptophyta > Magnoliopsida > Santalales > Viscaceae > Viscum > Viscum album. The sequence continues at coordinate 628,167,904 of OY728138.1, read as the reverse complement.
CATATTAATAACGGATTTCCCCTTCATATAATTTCATTCTTAATATTTATTATTTTTTTAAAAGACTTATAATTGCTTCTCATGCATTTAAAAAATTTCCATGCTTTAAATTCGTATTGTTTTTCTTGTTATAGAATAAAATAATCTTATAATTTGTTTAAAATATTTTATATATTAATATATAAGTTATTGGAATTCTCAAAACCAATGCTTTGGAAATAGTTATTTAGCAACAACGATGGAGTCTTCTAAATAGTTTTCAAATTAAATTAAAATAATAAATTAAGGAAATATTATAGAAATTTGAATGGAAATCCCATACATCTTATTTCAGTGAGAAATTAAATGATTTCCTTAAAATAATATTTAAAAAATATGTAAAAATTTAAAAATAAATGACAATTAATCCAACACTCATATAAATATCAATTAAATTAGAATTTTTTTTATAAAACTCAAAATACATTTAAATAATAAATTTAAAATAGATATATTTTAAAAAAATTATAAAATAAACCAAAATTAAAATATTAATGATATCCTTATGAACTACTATAACATACATAGTATTTAAAAGAACACTATGTTTGATTGCTTATAAGACACAAAACACTAATCTTAAATGAAACATAAGATATTATTAATTAATTATGGTTATTATAATAGTACCATTATACTAATGTTTATGAGTATCATGAACATAGTTATCAATTATATAATAAGGATATAATAAATGAAAAATAATGGCAAAATTTCATAAATTAATTACTCTATTTTTAGAAATTTTATTTTCTGCATCATGACTACGTTTTTATAGAAAATCAAATTTTTGAATTAATATAATGTATTATTGTATTAATTTTATTAAAAATATATAAATTTTATTTCATAAAAATTATAATTTTTTTTTAAATAAGGGACAATTAATAAAAATACTTTTAAAATTTCCAATGTTTATAAAATTTTTCTTTTTCCAAAGATTGGGGAAATTCTAAATTTTATTAAAACCTCTATTTTTAAACAATTTATAATTATTCATCTAAATTTAATTTCTTAATGTAATATTTTTTCAATTATATTAAAAATGATTTAATAATGCTAACTAGAATCATTTTTATATTTTAATGTGGGAAAAAAATTATGTACTTGAGAAGTAATTTTTAATGGAAAAATATTTTTATCCGCATAATGTATTTTTTATGTAAAAAAATTTATATAACCAATATTGATGCATGATTTTGAGAAAATATTTTATATATTTGAAATAAAAATAATTTATAACCATTTAATATTTTATAGTGATTAGATAATTATAATTTATATTTGTATGGTTAAAAACTATACTATTATAAAAATGGATTACATCATGTTTTGTGAACATATTTTAAAAATAATTACTACAACTTATAGATAATTAATTAAGTTAAATATATTCCTTATTTTGAATTTTTTTTAAATTTACTATATAAAACCCTTTTATTAAATTGTATCGTGAATGTTATATGCGTTAAAATTTATCACCACGATAATGTTATAATCGGGCCAAACTATGTATAAAATAAGTGTTAAGGGCATAATTTTTCGTGCTATTTCTTATATAATGATGGTAATTTGACCCTTTACATATATTCCTTGATTTATATTTTTTTCTCTGTAATATTATCATCACAATGAGAAAATTAAAATATAAGAAATTGAAATTTATAAAATGCATATCCCTCAGTTTAAATAAATATTATATATCCTTATTAGAAATGGTTAATTTTTTCAAAAAATAAAATTTCTTATGTTGATCATAATGAATTTAAATTCATGATATATGTTTTTTTATACTTATTATAACCTTTATATTTACATTAAATGATTCTGCAATTCAAATAAGAGTGTCATTTAATTATGAAAACAAATGATTTTAATAATACTAAAATATATATATTTTTAATGAGTGGATGTATCCCTCTACATTTATACATATGTGTGAAATATTAAAGTGGTTAGAATAAATTTTATTTTAAATAGATATCTTCATTATTCATTTGATGTTAAACTAAATGAATTGTATTCAAATGTAAGTGATGATATTTTATAATGAATAATATATTATTTGATGGTTTAAAAATTCTAGAAATATTAGATATAGATAAAAGAATCAGATTTGGTTTTAGTCATAAAATATATTCCATTTGTGGTTTTTTATAATTATAAAAAATATTTATTGAACCTTATTTTCTATGAAATAATTTATTTTTTATAATTTTCCAATGCGTTAAGAGAATGAAAAATTAACATAAAAGGTATAAAAATATTTAGATCATGCAAATTTTTTATTAATAAAGTGTAATTTTAACCATACAATTTTTATTTATTTAGATATATAAATTAATTTTTAATAATTTAATATTATGTTAAATTGCTATAATTTACATCCCCTCTGTTTTAAATGGACACCAATCAATTATCTTTGATACACCACCATGATTCTACTAGATTCGACATATCATAAATAAATATCTTCCAAACATCCCAATAAAGATACTATAGGTGGTGTATTCCCCATATGGTCAACCCAATGATCATTAAGGTTATATCCAAAGTAGATCATCTAAAGAAAAGGTAATCGCCATAACAGATCACTTTATTGTTACACAATCTTTTAACTCCTCTAAATATGGGGAATTTTTCATATATTGCTAATATATGTATCTCTAATATAATAAAATATTATCATTATTATGAACCCTTCACTATCTATTTCATTCCAAACAAAAGAGAATTGAAATTATTGCTCTTGGGTACATATGAAATATTATGTCCACATAAAAAAACAATTCATATTTAATTTCCTTTTTAATTTTATAAAATTATAATTTGTTCATTAAGAAATAATATATATATAATTTAGTATAATAATTTAATAAAAATTTCATATCTACCTTCTTACATTCAAAACTATTGGGAAATGACTACGTAACTCATGAGTAAGTGTGTACTACCACCTATATAGAAGTTTTTATTGGTTTTTCATTTATATAACACATGAATGATAATAAAGATGTATTTGACTAATATATATTATTTAAATGATATTATTTTTTTATTTTCTATTATATAGTTTTATACCATAATTTTATTCCATCCATCAAAAAATGGAAATAACATGCATGTCTCCGTATAGTCTACCCTCTCAATGAATAATGAAATTCAATTTTCTATCAATATGTTTTTTGAATTTATATAAATACATATATAATGAATATATATGAAATTTTTATCCTTATTAACTATTTTTAATTGATTAAACTATTACGAAATTATAATCCCTAAAACTATTAAACTAAGAATGCATGAGAAATGAAGTGGTTGTTACTAGAAAATGGTATTTAACATTATGTGGTTAATAAACGAGTTATAAACTATAATAATCTAGATATATATGGAATAATACATATCATTACTAATATTTTTTAAATTTATAATAAATCAATATATATTATACATGATGTTTTGACAGATATAAAGGATTTCAAACCTATAGTAAGGGTTTTACATACCCATTTTACATCTATAATACATTTAAAATATTACATAATTAATTCATATCTATGTTTTATATACCCCAAATTAAATATATTATGTTATTAGTCTCATTTTATTCATGTAATCAAACATTTAATTTTATATTATTTCTTTAAATAGTGTTGTGATTGAAAATCATCCAAAGTGGTAATGGTTTATTTCATAGTCTCATCATTAATTGGGATTGTTTATGATTTAGTATCTACTAGGGAATATTTTTATTTCATGTTCTTTTCCTATAAAAATATTTTCAATTATGTTATTATCAGTCACCTATGGTTGTGAGAATTCAATTTGTAGTGAGTTTTACTTTTACAAAATGGATTACATGGAATCCTCTTTCCATTTTCTAAATGAGGAACATGATGACATTTCATACAGATGTGTGAATTTAATGTTTCCTTATATTATATGAAATGAAATAAGTTACACATAATCTTGAAAATAGAGTTATTAAATATAAATTTATGGTTTACAAATAATCTTTTGTAATCATTTGTTTCCACCATTTTTGTGATGTCTGAAGATGTGTAATTTCTTAATGAAAATGATATTTTCCTCAATAATTTTCAAATTACCAATTTAAATTTTCTTCGTATATATAAGAATCCATGATTCAGTGGAATTATTTATGGAGGTCACTCAATTATAATACCATCCTCTATATTTTTATGGGATGATTATGACCGATTTAAAAAGGGAATATATTGATATTCTGTAATCAAGTTGTTATAATATAGAAAATTATTTAGTTTCGAGGAATATTGATTAGGATGTGTTTTCTATACGTATAATTTATCCATTCGATATATTTTCTATTGTGTGGGTTTTTTGAATACCAAAACACATGATAAAATGATATGTTACATGATAAAAACTATATTGTGTATTTCTCTAAGCCTTATTTATTTAAGATGTCTTGGGATGAGGCTATGCAAGTATATATGCCTTTTAATTAAGCATGGAATATATGTTTAAAATACTCGACATTATAGACTATATCATTATAATAACATTTATTTATGTATATATGAGTATTTTAATTCTATTTTGATCCATGGATAGGTTTAATGCTCTTTTTATTATTTATAGAGAATTATTTTAATATTATTTATTTCCTTCAACATTAATCATATCTTATTTTGTTACTTCTATATACATACACGTTCTGGGAATCTATATTCACTAATTCTAATGATTTATTTCACATGATACCATAACATGTATTTTTTATATATTAGTATGGATATACTAGAATAGACAATTTTGATATTGATAAAAATAATAACTTTTATTTTTCAAAAATATAATATAAATATTTTTTAAATGATTTCCTATATCATGATCCATTGTAATAAATAAAATATATCAATGACCAACTAGGGTCACGTTATTTATAGTTAGTATAATATCACGTTCAGTAGAACCTTTGCAATGCAGATTTTAGAAAATATAGATTAGGGAACATGTCCATATTATAATTATTGATAATATTCACATTGAAACAAATCTGGGGACTCTAATATCAGTTGTGAGTAAAAAAATTAATTTATAATAATATTTCCTAAATTATAGAAATTAGACATTATGATTCATTATATTATGATCAAATAAATGAATATTATTTTCTAGAAATGATCTCTATCTGATGGAGTGAAAATTGTATCAATACATGTATCCATATTAGTATTTCTCATCCATGTTGGATAATAAAGATGAATCCATAATTGGCACCAGATCTGAATTAAATATAATGATATTATTGAAGATGACATTGTATATAAGTAGTATCCATTCCAATATTGACCAACCCAATTATCTATAATATGTTGTTACAACTTTCTACATCAACTTGAGTTTGCAACAAACACCATTCAAAAGTCAATTTAAACTATTTATTAATGAGAAATTGATAATTTACATATAGAAAAAATTACTATATTTTATTATTACATAATGAGATAATGTTATCATGTATATTTTTCATCTATAATGGTATGCAGATCAATGGTGTACAAGTATTCAAACAATAAGGATGGGGAAGAAATAAATAATATATAATATAAGTTTTAATGATAAATTTAGTGGAAATAAAAATTTGGCAAAACCAATGAAATTTTATGAAGATAAAATTCATGATTCTATTAAAAAACAAAGAGGAAAATGATTCAAACTATTATTTCTACATTATAAAGTCTCCATGGTATGTCACAAACTAAGTATATAATCTAATGAAAACTATTGATCATTTCACTTATGGTATTAAAAAAAATCTTTTTATGGGAACAAGTTATTTTAGATTATTTAATATATACCAATATATTATCATGTCTTATCAAAAAGTAAGATTAATATACATATAATATATCCTAAAAGTTATTAAATATGATAAAATGATAAATGAGAACTAATAGATAACGAAATGAATGGAATTAAGGGTTTTTCACATGTGATGATTGTGGAATGAAAACCCCATGTACATTCATTAATAGAATTTTAATTTTCAACAGGTAGGTAAAATATTATAATGAAATAATTGTTATAATTGTAAGGATCAGTCATCTATTTTTCAATTATTCAACACTATGGTGATAGGGTTGTATATAGAAGAATTCCTCACGAGTCATTGTAATTTCAAATAAAAACTTCTATTGGATCAAAGCCAATTACAACCTATTACAATATATAATTCATAATTATTTATGTTCTTCTGTATTTGGAGTCAATAATAATGTTTCAAATACATTTTATAAAAAATATTCTAGTCATCATAATTAATAACTGGGTAATTATTATGCTATTGTATTATTATTTTTTGGACTTGAAATAATTTGTTTAATGGTGAAAAAGCTAAAGAAATTATTTGAGTGTAATTTTATATATTGATAATAATCATTTAAATGAAATATATCTATTCGTATGATAATTATGATGGTTTTAATTTGTTTAATGAGAATATTTTCACGGGGGAAGTAAATAGGATAATATTAGTATCCTTTAAAATGATTACTGATTTGATGAGAAAGTGATGGATTTTATTTCATTTTTAGACATATGGGATATATTTTATTATTTTCTATCTTATATAAGTAATAATGAGATAGTTAAATCATAATTTCTTGAATATATTCATGATGGTTTTATGGTGACTAATGGTATTGCCGTGTTCTCGAGAAAATTTACATGTGACATTTAGAGTTACATTATATTGTATAGGCAAACTGATGTTATGTAGATTATTGAAATTTAGTTACCTTATAAATATTATGGATATTTTTGTGATATTATAGTATTCCATTAAATAAACTTACTTTTGTAAATGATTAAGATGAAATTTAGATTTTACGTTTTATAGATAATGTTTGATTTATAATAATGGATAACCTGTTTTAAAATTATTTTTTTTGAAAAATATTTATTGGATAAAAGAATTAAATATGGATCATATAATTGATTAAAATTTATTTTTAGTGGTCCATTCATTTAAAAATAGAAATAATTATTCCTCTCTAATATTCATATCCAAGCATTAGAGATTATGTATATATTGGTTATAGAAAAAAATAATTTAATTTTACTTATGAAATGGAATGAAATTATGTTTTATTATTTTCATTATAGATTTATCTGGATAGCAAAACAATAAATTGACTTTATGAAAAATATATTTAAAAAATAATGTTATCCATTTAAATTTCCCACTAATAAATCAATATAATGTTAATGGATCACATATCAACGTTATTTTTTGTTAACACTATTATTAACATGTCATCTATCGATCTCAATGAATACAAGGTTATAATTTTTCATTTCGAATCAATATTTTCATACTCCTCTTATATTATCGTATTCAGAATACTAGTTTCATTATGTCATTTATATTTCATTTTTTGTCTTTTTATGAGTATTTTTTATTTTCCCATTTTATGATGTTGGTTTCCACAAAAGTAATGTCCAATGTCAAATCCTTTATTAACAATGAAAGGTTTCAATTTTTAGAATAAAGGTTCAGAGAGGGTAAACTCCATGATATTTTAAAATAAAAGAACGTCTGATAGCATATACCAAAACCAACACCATGTGTAAATTAAATAAAATATTTTATTATCTATATATGGACATTAAGAGGTAGCAATAAAAAATATGTGAGAAGGACATAAATTTTCAAAATAAATAAGGTTGAATGAATATAATTCGATACATATTATATTAATCATGAAATAGATTTGTATTTTCAATTTTCTTCTATAATTACATATATATTATTAGATTAAACGATAGTTACAAATTTTCACTTTTTGTTATAAATATCCCACATATAACCAAATAATCGAATAATAATGTTGTGAAAAAAATTTGTTAGTTTTTAGATTATTGAAACTATATTCATTATAGAAATCTGGTTCCAATTTTTAAAATTATATAATTTTCATAAATTCTCATGAATCACGAAAACAGTCATAGTATATTTTTTATAAAAAATAAGTAAATGATTAAAAAATAATAAATCTACTATAAGTTAAACTATTTAATGATTTTTATAATATTTCATGATTTATGATCGATATTATTTGTTTTTGACAAAATAATAATAAAAATATATTAATGTATTAATGTATTTTAAGTTAAATTAAATTTATATTGATAGAAATGAAAGTAATGATACTTAATAACAAATAATATTTAATTAAATGTTTTATAATTAAACAAAATCAATGAATCAAAAAAATATTGGTATATGGTTCTAAACATAAACCATGACCCAATCATTGGTCGTTCTACATTTTATTTTATCATTATTAACCCTTAAATTTTATGTAACATTAACATTATAGTAACTAACACAATGGTAAAGGGGGTTGAAAATGATAAGGTGAAAAAATGCCCAAAACATATCAAATTTTTATATGATGGATCCTTATTGACTTATCCTTGTATTATATTAAACTATTCTCAATTTTGAGTAATAACAATATCAACAATTAATATATACTCATTTAATAATATTTGAAATTTAAAAAATTTCCCTCCCCTAAATTAAAAAAGGAAAACTCCCCTTTATAATTCTTACACTGAATTTATTCTTCTAAAAATACCATCCACTAAAAAATAATAATTAAATATAACCATTCTATAGGTGATGGTATCACAAAATTACCAAACCTACGATACATAAAAGGAAATAGAAAGGAGTTCCTCAAAAGGTGAGGTAGTCATCTTAACTAATAAATTTATTTTTACAAATTTTTTTAATTACTCTAAACATATTGTACTTAATATAATATAGAATCCTTACTATCCACAATATAGTAAAATATTTTCATGATTATTAAGCCACCAATATACATCATCTTCCACAGCAAAAGTGATGTGTAATTATCGATTATCCATATGTACAATTTACTGTCTCTATATACAGATATAATTCATTTTTCATTACCATATATTATAGATGGTAATAATTACTGTTTTTATGTAGATATATTAAATATATTAAAAAATACTAATAGTTCTATAACATCATATATTTTTTTTAACATTCATACCATTTAAAAATGATAATGTCGCTCATGTGTATGTGTGAGATACCACCTTTATGAAGCGATATGATTTGTTCTCCATTTTTATTTTACATGGATGGTATGGGGATTGATTTTATGAATATATATGATTTTATTATATTTTAGAAGTTTTTTATTAAGGAAAATTAACTACCTTTAGTAATTACAATTCGCTGAAAAATGAAAAAAAACATTCATTTATATATTTGGCATACCTTTGGCACGAACACTGTTGTTTTTTAACTATCTAATTTTTTTTTGAATTACTCTAAATACATATATAAATAATATATATGATCATTATTTCCCTATTAACATTATATATATGAGTAAACATTTTTTAGATTACAGAAAATCAAACTAAAAATATAAATCATACAAGAAAAATTAAATAGTTATTACCTGAAACTGTGATTTAGCAATGAAATTTTAATAAATGTTATATAAAAAAATACAATTAAGCCACGCATGGTTTGATATATATGATTATGTTTAATTTAACAAAATGTATATTTGTTACAAATTTTGTGAAGTAATTCAATCATAAGGAATGGGCTTACCATCTCACATTTACTAGTTTGAGACATATTGCATATTTATATGTCATTTCACTTGTTATATATATATACTAGATCAATCATATGTTATATAATGAATATAATAATGAAAATTTTATTAATTTTTTTATTGTATTTATGTCACGGAAGGTATGATTAGCTATTTATCAATGTGGTAAGGGTTTATTCTATAGTCTCTTTATTTTTCATGATTTTTTATATTTTTTTCTCCATTGAAGAAGTTTTCTGAAAAATAACCATGTGTTATAAAAATGTTTTAAAATATGCGTTTACTATTGTAATAAGATTTTTGAAATCCATCTTAAAATATGTTTTTCATTTATAAGAATGTTTTGATGGATTGATTTTATCACTTTCAAATCAATATTATTTTTTAATTTTTTTATAAACACAACGAAGGAATTAATTTTTACAGACATATTATAAATATAATATTCTAATATTATTTACAAACTATAAAATTTTTCACCAATTTCATGTTTACTTTTTTATTTTAAAAAAAAAATCCATCTTATTTGTGATTATTTATATTAGTAACATAATAGTGATAAGGGAATTTTCCCCATAAAATTGACAATGATATTTCATTATTAGTATAAATAATTCCTATATAATTTCATTAATATTTTGATTTTATTTTTTCAATATATTATGTTACCCTAAAACATATCTTAATATATAGTTTATGATATGTTTGAGTGGAGATATTACTGATATTTTATATTAATGATCTTTATATATATTAATTTATTTGTATTATTAGGGCATGTCTACAATGTTATGTTATTAATTAATGAGAGGAATAATTTTTAATTATTAACTGAGTTACGTGGAAAAAATTTCCTAACCCCTGGATTTAATGTATGGAATCATGAAATTATAAATTTTAGATATTTTTCTATGGAATCACCCATTTGTGTAATATGTATTTTCACATGGAATTAAAAGTATATATTTCTTTTAAAGAATCCTTGATTATTTTTTTCAAAATTCAAACATTATACATTTCATAATTAAGATATATGTTATTAATATCCATATGATTATAAGAAATGGTTGTTATATCCTTGGTTATTTTTTTATCTCATCTGATTTTCTATAAAGTAATATTTGATTATAATTTATTTTTATCCATAGTATACATGTCCTACATAACATCTATTTTAATCAGACTCATACTAAGAATATGATGTCTCCCCTTATGTTTCATTCCTTGTGATATCAGGATGTATATTTTAATTTATTTCATGGTTATTTTAGAGGATATAATTGTAACACCCCGAGATTTTATGAAAAGTATTCTTTTTAATTTCCTTAATGTCTTCTGTTGTACGCTACACCAAAAGGAGCTTTCACAACACGCATCCTTGACTTGCCTTGTATTACAAGCAATCACGACCTTCCTCGATAACGTGTGTAGTACGCAATAACGAGTTTCACTACACAACAATATGCTATTAAAATATTATTAAAACTAGCCGTTATGAATATTAATAACCACTTTTTGAAATTTTATAAATTTTATTTTTCAAAATGGACTTCAATTTTGGATTCGGAATATCTAAATTAGCTTAGGGTGAAATTTTGGTACTTTTCGGATAACTTTCATTTTCTGATGAATAGTAAAAATTACTAAATTTTTATTAAAAACAACCTTTTTAATCGAAATAATTGATAGTGATAAATTATTAATTTGAGTGGTTTTAAAGTATATTTAGAATATATTTTTATAATTTAATACAATGTTGGTCATTGAATGTAATTTCACATTTAAACCAAACATAAACAAGTGTCAATCTTTTGATAGTTATTATATCTTATGAACACGCTATTTGTTCTGACGACGGGAATTAATTTTTAAATTAATTAATGCAACTGATATGTTTTGAATTTGGTAAAATAGTCATCATTTTTGAGTTCATAATATCAAATATAGCTTAAGCCTAATTTATGGTATTTTTCTGGAAAATTTCATTTTTTGATGAATAGTGAAACCACTAAGTGGTAGTTAAAAAAATGAATTTTTAATAAAACATAATTTTACCGCTTCTGTGAGTGTAATTTCGAAAATCCGAGAGACACGGTTGATGTCAGTAAGTAAAATTTGGTTCAATGAGATGAAAATAATTTTTGGTGAATAGTAACTTTTTACTTTTTTTACCACGGTTAAAAGTAAATAGGGTAATTAAGGGTAAAAATGTTATTATTATTACCCTAACACATGTCCTAATTCTATTGGATAAATGTAATTCTACCAAAAAAACCTTAGGAATAAAATAAGACCATTTAGGCCCACTTGGATTAGATTAGGACATTTATTATTAATTTATTTAACGAAGGGTTAAAATAGTGAAAATCAATGTTTAATAAGTATATCATTTTTAATATAGGGTAATAAAAAAGATAAATTCGACTATAAATATTAATTAGAAAGATAAAACGATTTCCTACATAATGATATTTTATTTATAATTTTTAGACATTAAATAACTTAATTTATTTATGACACAATGATGATGCAGTAATTACCATAATAGTAAAAAATTAGAATAATTGATATTATAAATGCCCAAATAAATATAATTTGAGACTTTTTATGAATTACACTATTTTTATCGGTTAATATGACATGTTAGTATTGATTTAATTAACTTTTTTGGAACTAATCATTCTGTTATGATTTTCACAAAAATCAATTACCAAATAGTGTCAAAATTGACATAAAATAGTTTTTAAAACAAATATTATATTATTAATTGTTATTTTATTCCTAAAAATCCAAGGATCAGCCAAATGACTTAGATAAGGTTATATATATTAATAATAAACAACTTGGGATTCTTTTGTCTTGTTATAGTTTGTTTATTAACCTTATAGTGTTAGATCACAAGAAGACACAGTACAAGTAAAATTATTAACTTAATATTAAATCTAAATGATAAGGTTAAAATAGGAACCTAAACTTATCTAAATTCTATTAGACGAGAGGATTTCGACCCATCCCCACCTTAGCTTCGAAATAACTCAATTTGGAGCTATTTAAAACCGAATTTGACTTTATAATAAAATAATATTTTTAGTTTTTCCAAAGGAGCCCCTCTCCTCCCTTATAAAAGGTCACTTCCTCCCTCTCTTCCTCACACCACATTGAGCTTTCATGCTCGGCCAACCCCTGCCAATTTCTTCTCTCCACTTCCCTAGAGACATCCTAGAGGTCATTGTCTTCTTCAAAGACCAATTTTAGTTCCCTAAGAGAGGGTATCAAAGAGGCGCTTCAAAGAAGAGGTAATGTCCGATTACCAATTCTTTCAACTTTATTTTTTCTTCCACTTCTTCTTCTTTAGTTGTATCATTATGAAGTAATAACATCAATATAGATCATATACTGATATGTTATTATAAGTATGAAACAACCCTATTTCACCATCTATCCATCCTATGAAAAATGAAATCATCGCGCCTGTGTACGTACGGAATACCGTCTCCACGCCTTGGTGTAATCTATTTTCCACCACCACCTTACTTGGATGGGTATAATGGTGTACATAACATCTATATATGATTATTGTAAAGTGATATTGATTATGAAATAGTATACATACACTCCAATACAATTCCACGATCATGAGAACGATATCATCGCTCGTGCGTACGTATGGACTACCGTCTCCAGGACGCGATGAGATTCATTCTCCACGTTAACCATTCATGAAAGATTATAAATTATATATAATAAGTAATCATGAAATATATGACATAATAATGATACTGGATTTATGTGTATATATATGTATGTCATCTACTTAATTCCATTCAACTCAATAAGGAAATGAAAACAGCGTTCATGCGTACGTACGGCCTACCGTCTCCATGATCGGTGTATTTCTTTCCATTTACTGATCTATTATATTTATGTATATTATGAATATATTATATATATATATATATATTATGTTTTATATTCTGGAATTATGTAATCATGATCTAAGTAATCATATGAATAATTACAAGTCAAAACACGGACGACAAATGAAACGATTTTACCCAAAACGCTCTCTAACATGGAATTTACAAAAGAACGGGTAATATAAAGTTATAAGTGAACCATATATGATATAATAACAATGAGTATGATTCTGGAATAAGTCAATGACATTATTTAAATCATTATACAGTAGGTTCGGACACTTACGAAGCAAATCATAACTAAGGTAAGGGAAATATCACAATCTCATTTTTATCCGAGATTGTTTATACATTGGAATTTACTGGGGTGATTCTTATCATCCACATCCATGTTTCCTCAATATGTAATATTTACGTCATTCTAAAATAGTTTATATCCAATTTTACCCTTCGATTAGTTTTTAGTAAAAGATATGAAATGAATCTTTTTTCATTTTTCGTACGAGGTACTTTTTGACTTTTCCAACAAAGGTATGAGAAGAATGTTTTTTTAACTTATACTGAATGAATGGATTTTTAAAACATTATTTCCAATAATATTACATTAAAAGTTTTCATGTTTATTTTTAATCAACTTCTTTTAGTTTAAAATTTTATTCCATTTAAAGAAACGAATGCGTTTTTGAAGTAGAAAGGATATTTTCCTCAAGAATGGAGTTCAAGTGTTTTATCAAAATTATTTTCCTTCTATGATAATATAGGGTTCTGTTTCAATCCCTATTATTACATTGATTTGATTATGTTGTGATGGAATTATTTTTATGAATTCTTTATTCTTATATGAATTGTTTTATGATGTCATGTTGTTTAAAGATCCCATTTTTATTACATGAGTTATGCAATGATGTATGATTTATGATTTTGTGGCACACATAAGAATGGTATCATTATGAGATGGGTGGGACCTATATCTCCCTCCAATTCATTGGGTAAAGATTTTAAATCTCATGAGATAGACATGGCTGGAATGGTAGGTTATACCGGTTCAGTGAAACAGGACTGAAATGAAGAGTGAACTCGGTTCAGAAAGGGACTTTGTCCACTAAGATAGTCTTGGAAACGAGTCTTGACTAATAAGAAATGATTCTCTATGATTATGTGTGTATGCCACAAAGTTTCATGTTTTAAGTTATGATTATTGGGATTACATTTCACTGCTATGATTTATCCCACGTTATGAAATTATGATCTCTTTTGCAGGTTAAGATTTTCAATAGATATGTTCTTATGAATATGATGTGATTGATATTTCTTTTGTTTACCCTAACTGAGCATTTGAGCTCACCCTTTTATGTTTTCTTTTCCCCAGGATATAAAGAAATGATTTCGGTTTAAAAAAAGAAGATCTTTATGGGAGATGTTGAAGATCTTTCACCACGATTAGAAGATTATATTCCGAGTTTCCAAAGACACTAAACTATTACGGTCCTTGTGTGTGTGTTTTTGTTATGTACTAAGTATTCCGCAAAAGTAATGTAATGTCCATGTATGTCAGGCTTCTGGTCTCTATAGTTGGTATCAGAGGAATGGTTTAGTCAACCTTTGGAAACTAGGATGTGAAAACGTTAGTGAGATCCCTAGAGATATTTCTATGGTATGTCTAGGGATGTCCCTAAGGATAAGTATACGTATAGGATATAACCCTAGAACTACGGTAAATATCATAGAATTTATCCTAAGATGTTAGATATTGAGGGTACTCCCCCTTTACTATTTGTTTCCCTAGCATGATTTTGGCCTCTCACACTATTATTTTTGGGTTTTAGAAAATGGCTGGAAACAGGAAGATTCATGATAATGGAGGATATAACGGACAGTGGAATGGTATTATTCATGAGCAACCAAATGAAACTGGATTTGGAAGTCCAAACATCATTATTATGCCGAATCAGCAATCTCATAATATGATCAATAAACTCAAATTTGGTAAGTTTCCTGACTCGGCTAATAAGAGAAACACGGAGTTTCATGATGATCATAGAGGAAAGAAAGTTCAATTTCCCCTATGTATATCATGTGGGAAGATGCATCAAGGGGATTATTTCAAAGGAACTAGAAGATTCTTTGGGTGTGGAAAAGAAGGACATAAAGCCAGTAAGTTCAAAGGAAAAGGTTCAGTTAACACTATGGATGAGGATAATGGTATTGCTACGACATCAAGAATGGTTAAATTTTTTAAATGTGGAATGTACGGGCATTATGAAAACCAATTCCCTAAGGGAAAGTCTCATGAAGAGAATCAGTACGGTCGTATGGGTTGTATTTATGTTGATGATGATGAATAGACTACAAATGATATGTGAGATGAAAGAATTTTTGAAGCTCGGTCAATTGTTTAAGAAGGTAGTGGAATGATTACCTGTTTATCAAGTGTAATGTTGTATAAGTAATCTCATGGTACTATGGAATAAAGAGACATCTAAGGATAGTTACACTGTTTTCATTCCTTAAGTTTTGAAAGTGTGTGATGAATGGTTTGAGTATTTTTGTAAAGTATATGATATGTGCATAATGAAGGGATAAGGAGAAAATTAAATGTTTGATAGTATTCATGAGCTCATGACTGATATAAGGAGAAGGTTATATCATGGTTTTAGTATATAGAATTTTTGGTTTTTGGTATGTGGAAAGAGTTAACTTTTGACAGCATTCATTTTTTCACTAAGGTTTAATGGGTATTCATTTTTCAAGAGAATGCATGATTAAGGTATTAACATGATTGGAATGTGACCAACAAGATAATGGGGGATAAATGATGGTTGATTGATGACATTTCAAGTAATAGTTTTCTTTATACTATGAGCTTGGACCGAAGTATTTTAGATAAGCCTATATATTGGAATAGATTATGTTGGACATAATTTAGCATTGTTTATGGATAGAACTTTTTTGATATTATTGATGAGATGTTATAGTAATGTAGTTTTAGAAAAAGGACAACCAGTAGGACGGGCGACAACCCATCGCGTCGGACAAGGCTGTGGGAATCGAACCCACAACCGAAGTGTGACATGCATTTATCGCCTACTAATGGCCTATAGGAAGTCCCAGGTTAGTAGAAACTAGATTTATTTTATTAAGAGGGATGATATATGAAGTATAAGTTCATTTTTGGAACCATATATGATTAATCTAACCATAATATGGACTTATAACTTTTGATAACCTTTTGTTTGAAGGAGATGTAATGACCCATCATTCTATCACATGATCTGCTAACACATCCCGAATAACAAATTCAACTTCATTTCATTAAGGGATGAAGTGGAAATTTTTGAATTCACGAACAACAGTGAGATTGTACCAAAATCATGTAAGTATTTCTTTTAATTCATCAACTTTAGGGAAACGATCTTGAAAACCAAAAATGTTGTCCTAGTTCTCTTATATTCGATGAATCAGATGGTACCTTAGATCATCACAAATCTATAGCTTTGTGATTGTTGTCTTTTTCATAGCCATGTTCTCTACCACTCTCCATCAGAACTTGATGGTTAGATTTTTCTTCCATATCCATATTTTCACCTATGTTCTCCTACGTGGAACACGGTGATGAGTTAATTTGGGTAACCTTTACATTTCATACTTTAGTTTTGAAAGCCATGTTTTGGTATTTATTTTTACAATGTGGGTTTCTATTAAAGAAACTTTCGAGTAGTAAACCATTTATAACCTCGACGAATTTCGAGGGTGAAATTCATTTTAAGGGGGGTAGAATGTAACACCCCAAGATTTTATGAAAAGTATTCTTTTTAATTTCATTAATATCTTGTGTTGTACGCTACACCAAAAAGAGTTTTCACAACACGTATCCTTAACTTTCCTTGTATTACACGCAATCACGACCTTCCTCGATAGCGTGTGTAGTACGCAATAACGAGTTTCACTAAACAACAATATGCTATTAAAATATTATTAAAACTAACCGTTATGAATAGTAATAACCACTTTTTGAAATTTTGTAAATTTTATTTTTCAAAATGGACTTCATTTCTGGATTCGGAATATCGAAATTAGCTTAGGGTGAAATTTTGGTACTTTTCGGATAACTTTCATTTTCTGATGAATAGTGAAAATTACTAAATTTTAATTAAAAACAACCTTTTTAATCAAAATAATTGATAGTGATAAATTATTAATTTGAGTGGTTTTAAAGTATATTTAGAATATTTTTTTACATTTTAATACAATTTTGGTCATTTAATGTAATTTCACATTTAAACCAGACATAAACAAGTGTCAATATTTTTATAGTTATTATCTCTTAAGAACATGCTATTTGTTTTGACGACGGTAATTAATTTTTAAATTAATTAATGCAACTGATATGTTTTGAATTTGGTAAAATAGACATCATTTTTGAGTTCATAATATCAAATATAGCTTAGGCCTAATTTTTGGTATTTTTCTGGAAACTTTCATTTTTTGATGAATAGTGAAACCACTAAGTGGTAGTTAAAAAAATGGATTTTTCATAAATCTTAATTTTACCACTTTCGTGAGTGGAATTTTGAAAATTCGAGTGACATGGTTGATGTGAGTAAGTAAAATTTGGTTCAATGTGATGAAAATAATTTTTTTGTGAATTGTAACTTTTTACTTTTTTTTACCACGGTTAAAAGTAAATAGGGTAATTAAGGGTAAAAATGTTATTATTATTACCCTAACACATGTCCTAATTCTATTGAATAAGTTTAATTCGACCAAAAACAACCTTAGGAATAAAATATGACCATTTAGTCCTACTTTGATTAGATTAGGACATTTATTATTAATTTATTTAAAGAAGGGTTAAAATAGTTAAAATCAATGTTTAATAAGTATATAATTTTTAATATAGGGTTATACAAAAGATAAATTCCACTATAAATATTAATTATAAATATAACAATATTTCTTACATAATGATATTTTATTTATAATTTTTAAACATTAAATAATTTAATTTATTTATGACACAATGATGATGTAGTTATTACCAAAATAGTGAAAAATTTGAATAATTAATATTATAAATACCCAAATAAATATAATTTGAGACTTTTTATGAATTCCACTAATTTTATCGGTTAATATGACATGTTAGTATTAATTTAAGTAACTCTTTTCGAACTAATCATTCTGTTATGATTTTCACAAAAATCAATTACCAAATAGTGTCAAAATTGACATAAAATAGTTTTTAAAACAAATATTATATTATTAATTGGTATATTATTCCTAAAAATATAAGGATCGGAAAAATCACTTAGATAAGGTTATATATATTAATAATAAAAAACTTGGGGTTCGTTTTTCTTGTTATAGTAAGTTTATTAACCTTATAGTGTAAGAACACAAGAAGACACAGTAAAATTAAAATTATTTAACTTAATGTTAAATATAAATGATAAGGTTAAAATAAGAACCTAAACATGTCTAAATTATATTGTATGAGAGTATGTTGACCCATCCCCACCTTAGCATCGAAAATAATCAATTTGGAGCTATTTAAAACCGAATTTGGCTTTATAATAAAATAATAGTTTTAGTTTTTCCAATGGAGCCCCTCTCCTCCCTTATAAAAGGGCACTTCCTCCCTCTCTTCCTCACACCACATTGAGCCTTCATGCTCGGCCAACCCCTGCCAACTGCTTCTCTCCACTTCTATAGAGACATCCTAGAAGTCCTGGTTGTCTTTAAAGACCAATTTTAGTGCCCTAAGAGGAGGTATCAAAGAGGCGCTTCAAAGAAGAGGTAATGTCCGATTACCAATTCTTTCAACTTTATTTCTTCTTCCACTTCTTCTTCTTTAGTTGTTTCATTATGAAGTAATAACATCAGTATCAATGATATACTGATATGTTATTATAAGTATTAAACAACCCTATTTCACCATATATCCATCCTACAGAAAACGAAATCACCGCGCGTGCGTACGTACTGAATACCGTCTCCACACCGTGGTGTAATCTATTTTCCACCACCACCTTACATGGATTGGTATAATGGTTTACATAATAACTATATATGATTATTTTAAAGTGATATTGATTATGAAATAGTATACATACACTCCAATACAATTCCATGATCATGAGAATGATATCATCGCTCGTGCGTACGTACGGAATACCGTCTCCACGACTCTATGAGATTCATTCTCCACGATAACCTTTCATGAATGATTATAAAGTATATATAATAAGTAATCATGAAATATATGACATAATAATGATACTAGATTTATGTGTATATATATGTATGTCATCTACTTAATTCCATTCAACTCAATAAGGAAATGAAAACAGCGTTCATGGGTACGTACGGCCTACCGTCTCCATGAACAGTGTATTTCTTTCCATTTACTGATCTATTATATATATGTATATTCTGAATATATATTATATATAAATCATGTTTTATATTCTTGAATTAATTAATCATGATCTAAGTAATCATATGAATAATTACAAGTCAGAACACGGATGACAGATGAAACGATTTTACCCAAAACGCTCTTTAACATGGAATTTACAAAAGAATAGGTAATATAAAGTCATAAGTGAACCATATATGATATCATAACAATGAGTATGATTCTGGAATAAGTCAATGAAATTATTTAAATCATTATACAGGAGGTTCGGACACTTACGAAGCAAATCGGACCTAAGGTAAGGGAAATATCACAATCTCATTTTTATCCGATATTGTTTATACTTTGGAATTTACTGGGGTGCTTTTTATCATCCACATACATGTTTCCACAATATGTAATATTTACGTCATTATACAATAGTTTATATCCAATTTTACCCTTCGGTTAGTTTTTAGTAAAAGATATGAAAGGAATCTTTTGTCATTTTTCGTACGAGGTATTTTTTGACTTTTCCGACAAAGGTATGAGAAGAATGTTTTTTTAACATATACGGAATGAATGGATTTTTAAAACATTATTTCCATGAATATTACTTTAAAAGTTTTCACGTTTATTTTTAATCAACTTCTTTTAGTTTAAAATTGTATTACATTTAAAGAAAGGAAAGTGTTTTTGAAGTAGAAAGGATATTTTCCTCAAGAATGGAGTTCAAGTGTTTTATCAAAATTATTTTCCATCTAAGATAATACAGGGTTCTGTTTCTATCCCTATTATTAAATTGATTTGATTATGTTGTGATGGAATTATTTTTATGAATTCCTTATTCTTATATGAATTGTTTTATGATGTCATGTTGTTTAATAATCCCATTTTTATTACATGAGTTATGCAATGATGTATGATTTATGATTTTGTGGCACACATAAGAATTGTATCATTACGAGATGGGTGGGACCTATATCTCCCTCCAATGTATTGGGTAAAGATTTTATATCTCATGAGATAGACATGGCTGGAACGGTAGGTTTTACCGGTTCAGTGAAACATGACTGAAACGAGGAGTGAACTCGGTTCAGAAAGGGACTTTGTCCACTTAGATAGTCTTGGCAATGAGTCTTGACTAATAAGAAATGATTCTCTATGATTATGTGTGTATGGCACAAAGTTTAATGTTTTATGTTATGATTATTGGGATTACATTTCACTACTATGATTTATCCCATGTAATGAAATTATGATCTCTTTTGTAGGTTAAGATTTCCAAAAGATATGTTCTTATGAATATGATGTGATTGATATTTCTTTTGTTTGCCCTTACTGAGCATTTGAGCTTACCCTTTTATGTTTTCTTTTCCCCAGGATATAAAGAAAGGATTTAGGTTTAAAAAAAAGAAGATCTTTATGGGAGATGTTGATGATCTTTCACCACGATTAGAAGATTATATTCCAAGTTTCCAAAGACACTAAACTATTATGGTCCTTGTGTGTGTGTTTTTGATATGTACTAAGTATTCCAAAAAAGTAATATAATGTCCATGAACGTCAGGCTTCAGTTCTCTACAATAATAACATTCTTAATTAACATACTATTCTGAATATTATGCCTCCAAATGTAACATGAAATTCAACTATGTATCATGTTTTCAAAGAACAATATAGTAATTCATCCTTGGGGATTTTATTTCTTATATTATGATCCAATATAATATAATAACCCATATATCTGTGCTATTATGTTTGGAATATTTAAAACATGGGTGACTATCCAACCATGTTATTAGATATTCTCCATTTTTTACTAGAGAAATGTAGTCCACAAAAAGTTGCTTCTCTAAATCCACAACACTATCTATATAGAATTAATAAATTGTATAGTAAAATTAAATTTACTATGTTAGTTTTGAGTAAACAAAACATGATGTATTATTCTTTTTATTTTTAGAAATTAATATTAAATATATTTTATATTATAAATTTTAAAATACAATTATTATTTAGATGTTGTAATGTTTTAGGAAAATAACTCATCAACATATATGATATATTTGTTATAAAACCAAAAACATAAAGACCATAAAATTATAACATTTTATAACATAGTAATAGAAGAAACAACTTTAGGAATTTTCAAAATATATTTTTAAACAATAGGATGAAAAAATTTAAATTAATTAACAATATCAAAAAATTAATTTAATAAATATGAATGGAAATGATACATAAATAAAAAAATATATTTA
Organism: Viscum album; assembly: GCA_963277665.1. Taxonomy (NCBI): domain Eukaryota; kingdom Viridiplantae; phylum Streptophyta; class Magnoliopsida; order Santalales; family Viscaceae; genus Viscum; species Viscum album. The sequence continues at coordinate 628,145,619 of OY728138.1, read as the reverse complement.
AATGACCAAAATATATCAGTAAATATCTAAACAAAAAAATAATTCATAAAAAATTTATTTATTTACACTATCCATATAGATCAAATAAATAAAATTAATAGTAGCCATCAAATGTAATGAATGAATGTAAAATAAAATATATATTAAGGAATGATTATGAAAAATCATCTATATAAAATATTATATCTATAACGGGAAACACCATGGTCATTGTGTGATGATCTTATATGTAATTTTGAAGTGTAATATATTGGAATACTGATGATGATCCAAAAAAATGACCTCCCTAACTGTATATAATTTTATAAAATTTATCAAAGTATTTATAGGTTGGGTTTTTTCATTCACTAAGAAAAAATAGTCATTAATGAACTTGACATTCATAACTATGATTAATCAATATCCTTGTATTCTAATATTATTTTAGGTAACTCTAGACTCTTGATTTATCTTTACTAATAGGGGTTTCAGAATATTTTAATTCTTTTATACAATTTCTATTTCTAATGGAAAATCATTTTTGATCCAACATTCATAATGATCCATGGAAAATATTTCCAAATGAACATTATCATTCGGGTTTCAATACCACTGATTCTAGGGAAATAACATTGTTCAAGAGGATGAGAGGTCAAGATCCTTAGACACTTTTATGGGGAGTTATTTCTTATTATTGGACTCTCCTAATGATTTAAGATATGTTTCTAAATCATTCATATGCGTCAATTGAAAACTTGTTACCCCTATTCCAATTAATTGATCAAAATAATGTGGTTGATGATAGTTTTTTTTTGTTGAATAGGTTTAAAATTATTTAGTTATCAATTTATGATTCTCTAGTCTATAATACTCTTTGGGAACCCTAGAGTTTCTCTATATTTAGGGAGAAAATCATTTTATAAGAAATGGGTTTGATCCTCTAGAAATCATCTTGTTTATCCTATTAAATTAGCAATCATATACCATGTATTTTATTATATTAATTTGATTTTCATAATGGTAAATTAAATTAATTTATTGGAAATAAATCATATATGGTTATCCAAATCTTCTTAATATGGAATATGGCCTATAAATGAAGGTAATTGGTAATCAAACATAGAACTCATTAATGGTCCATATTTGTAGAATCCACATAAAACTATTGGTATAATCATCTCTAGTATCTAATCGTTAATTATTAAACATAGTGTGAGGTTGGAAACATTACCTGAGATCATAATATTTATCTTGTGTAGGGTTACACAATCAGATCTCTTAAATATTTATTTAAATTATTTTGGAGAATAAAATATGGAGCTTTGGAAGAAGTAATAATTCCACAATATCATATAAAAAATAGGTATTAGAGTTCTTATTGTTTAGTTCAGACCATACCGTGAAGATAAATAACATGAATCAAGTATATATGTAATGGAATTCTAATTACTAATATGGACCTCAAGCCTTTGAAATGTGTCCTATGAATCCTATTTTTTATAGGAATCAGTGTACTCATAGATTATTCAGCACGGTACCATGAAATTTAACATCATTAGAAAATAATATATATGAGGTCATTTCAATAATGAATATCAATATTAAAAAATTGGATGGTATATTAACTATTGTAATTATAATAGTAATTAGAGTTTCTAATGTTCAACAAGTTCTAGACTTACTTAAGGGTATGTGCATATATGTAATATCCATGAAAATTATTTTCCAATTTTTATGTAATATGATAATACCTTATAAATTTATACCAAGGTGGATTCCCAAGTATTAACCCACCACTCATCTATTAATTTTCATTGATGGAAAATATACTTATAGAATAATTTTGGTTGTATGAGATAAAGAATATTGAATATGGAGGGACATATTGTATATAGGATCACCATGAATAAAACCACCACTCATCTATAGATAGATGAAGAATGAATATTTTTACTCATAAGATAATGGAAATCAAATGATATTGATTATTTGAAACATGGAGGTAGTAATTGAAATATGGATGCCCATGTAACTTATTCACTCTTTATCCTATAACATAAAGTGGGAGGCATACTCATTCTTTATCCATTGATTGATGTAGATTGATGAAGACCATTTAATTAATGTTGAATATTTTTATATTGAAAATACTTCGTTTTTTATCATGTTTGGTATAAGTTTCAATGATTATGAAACCATATCCCATAACAATGATACAAAATTTATAGGGGTTCTTGGAAAAAGAATCCGGGAATGAGGTTCCAATGTTTTATTATTACATATATGATGATTTATCTATAACATGATTTTCATGTCCTTGTATGTACATATGAATACGATGAAGTGGCAATGGGTTCATTCCAAACATGGCTAACATGTTTTAGGATATTTACAATATTTGTCTTCGGATATCCTCTCTCTACTGAGGGTGTTTACCTAACATGTTTATTATTTCTTAGTATTGATCCCTGAATTTTACGGAATACCTATGTATGTACTTTTATCATTTACATGGGATTTCATGTTATCCATCTAACATACATATATGATTTTGTTTCACTAGGATTACATGAATTAGTTATATAGTTTGATTAAGAGAATACATCTGACAGACATCCTGGGAAAAAAAAACGAAGTATATGAGTGATTTCATGTGACGAGGTAGAAACGTACAAGGGAAGTCACATAATATGTATTAAATTATTTATTTTTCTCTTTTGAATTATGTCGATCAAATATAGGATGTATTCTAGACAAGACTTATGGGTTTTGTTTTAACCAGATAGAAATTATGAGTTTCATCTCATTACTGAAAAAACATGTTTGAGGGATTCCATTTGATTAGGATGAAATTTATGTGGTTATTCACATGAACATTTATTCATCGATAGGGTAGTATTATGATTATGATGAAACATCTAAGAGATATGAATTTAATCATTCCAACTTGTCTAAGATGCATTGTGCTCCACAAATTATATGTATTTGGGTAGTCACATGTTCTAGATGAATTGTTTAGGTTCTTCATAAAATAATAATAATGAACATATGAACCACGTAATCTTTTCTCGTGAAGAATAATATATATACCTTTTCATGAAGCTTCTCTCGCTATTATCTTCCTTTCAATAAATGCCTCTGAATTTTCTAGAATTTTTTATCACCACACGATCATTAAAACGTTACAATGATCAATTTTTTGATCCAAATACAATTTATATATATTTTTCATTTGATAAATGAAATGAACATGTGATCAAACCATGCCCATCATATTCTATTTATTTATCAAAAATAACAAACCAAACATTCCTTGTCGAATATCTCTTAATGTTACATGATCTTCTCACTTCAAAACATTAACTCCCATTTCTATATCGCTCTCTATCTCCTACCTATCCCTCAATATCAAGAAACAATCTTTATGTACATGAAAATTACATTAGTTTTTTGTAATAATCAACACATGACATAAAAATATTCCCAAAATTATTTTTGGTTTAGTGTCTTCGAAAACCTGGAACCTAATCCTCTAACATGGTTAATGGTATTCATTACCTCCCATAAATAATTTCCCCTTTTTTCCTACATAAAAAATTTATTTATAACATCATGAAAATAAAACATAAAAAGTGTGAGCTCAAATTATCATTTAGGGTAAACTTTGATAATATAAAACAAACCATAATCATTTGATTGTACAAATATGAACAAAATGATTAAAAATCAATACATTGAGGCATGAAATAAATCAAGGAAGTATGTACGACATGGATCATAAAGGAGCATTAACCAAGATATAATAGAATTGGAATAAAACATGTAATTGTGGAAAAATAATAAGAACATAATTGGTTTTTCATATTACACAAGGCATTTCTACCCTCACCATCTTATTGGACATGATCTTTTACTAAACCGGGATTACATGCCGTTCCAACCATGTATATTAAACCATATCTATATGTTTTTCCATCCCTATATTACGGAACAATGTTTACTCTCCATTATATTTATGTTTATCTCATGAGATATAAATTTTTTCCCAATTCATAAGATGGAGATATAGGTCTTACCCACCTCATAATGAAATCATTCTTACATGTGCCACAAAACATAAATCATTCTTCATAACATAACCCATGAAATAAAATGGGTTTCTTAAATTCGATCATAATATAATCCATATGAAATATTATTACATCATTATTGTAACCATGTCATAGTAATAATATGGATTTAAATATATATGTTCTTAAGCGTATCATTTTGGATGGAATATAATTTTGAAAAAACACTTGAACTTAGTTCATGAAGAAAATATCCATTCTTATTGAAAAAAAAATTTGTTTTCTAAAAAATATGTGCAATTTTAAAATAAAAGAATTTATTTGAAAATAAACACAAAATATTGTAGATGAATCATTGTGTAAATATGGTGTCATGAAGTCATAAAAATAAATTAATGTCGTATAAGATAAAAAACACCCTCCTCGTACTTATGTTAAAAATGTCAACAAGTAGCCCATAGGGTAAATAAAAGAATTATTCCTTCCATACCATGTATTAAAAGTAAAAAATTTGTAAAAATTACTTTAAAAATAAATATAATAATAGTAAACAATTTATGAAAACATTTTTAGAAATCATGGACACATATGCTAAATATATCCCAAGTAAATACTTAAATATAAACAATCTCAGATAAAAATGAGATTACAACATTATCCATTAGAAATTATAATCAGTGGAAATATATTTTTCATAAAATGAAAAAATTTAATTGATTATGTAAATATAATAACCTTTATAAAAAAAATCGTAAAACACTAACGGGATGCATAGTCAAGACACCAAAGAAATAGGTGTTTTTTAATGTATATGTCCCACAAAAATAAAAGTGAGATGAAATAATCCCTCAAATTGTAGTTTGTGTATGTTAAGGGTGTGGTATCCTACTATATAATGGTTAAATAATGTTATTAAATTATACCAGGATCATATCCACATTTATTAAAACATACATGAACCTATATAATCCTGTTATATCATTTTGTTAATAGTATTTCAATATTAACATTATTTCAGGTGTTAAATATATTGTTTTGCCATTCTTTTTTTGTAATGTAAGTTATGTTTATTATGAATAGGATTAATTTAATCCATGAAATTATGTTAATAATTAATAGTTTAACACATCAATTAAAATTTATAATCATTCTCAAAATGATAATGTAGAGAACGAATCTGACGACATCGTGGAGATGGAATGTTGTATGTAAACACGAGCGATGAGATAATTCTCTTCATGATTAAATTGTATTTAATTTGAAGGTATATTAATGATAAATAATTATTATAATTTAATTTTCATTATTTAAATCCATTATACTCATCCTTATACCCATTCTAATAAAGTATTTTTTGATAACAATTTACACCCCAACGTGTAGACAGTATGTCATACATAAACAGACATAGTAATATTGTTATTCATATTATGGTTAAAATAAGGTATAAGGTTTTCCCATAATTATATTAATATCTCCTAATTTATCATATATTTGATTTATTACTTTAGTTTTATATCAACTTAGAAATAAGAAGTAGAAGAAGAAAAGAAAATTGAATGAAGGGATAAAATGATTACCTCTTCTTCAGGTGTTTCATTTTGATTTGAAAATAATGACTCTATTGGGTGGCTATATACACAACTTTAGGACTATAGGGTTATGTTAGGGTGGTTAAGAGGAGAAATGGGTAGTGTATGGATGGTAAAAAACTCTTTTGAGGTGTGAGTTTAAGAGAATGGGTCGTGCTTTTTTATAAGAGAGGTGAGGGGCACATCCGGAAAAATCATGAAATATGAATTTACTATAATTTTTTGTTTAATATTTAAAAAGTGAATTATATCTATTATATGATGATGGTGGATCGAAATAATCTCAAAAAATAGGTTTTATATAACTTTATTTAATAAAATTAATCGTATCTTTTAGATTTAACATTTTGTAAAATAAGTTAACACTTATCATGTCCTCTTATATTTTAATACTACATGGTTAATACCATCCCAATAAAATTCCAAGTGAAACTAATGTGGAAAATTTATGGAATTTTTATCACTATCATAGTTATTTTTCTGAATTTGGATTCTTAATACTATTATATCATTTAATAAATATTATTTGTTTTAAAAAAAAATTTGTCAACTTTTATCCTAATAATATTATTACATTTTAAAAATCTATAACAACATTATTATTTGAAAAAAACCTAATTAACTCAATTATAAATGTCATAATTATCGATAAAATTCTTGTATGGCATATAAATCTTCAATATTATTTTATTTTAATATTTATAATCATATTTTTTTAATCATTCATTAATAAGGTAATCACTACATCATCATTGTGTCATAAATAAATTTATATAAATGGTGTTTAAAAATAATAAATAAAATACCATGATGTGGAAAACCTTTTTATATTTCTAATTAATATTTAATGTCTATTTAATATTCTATATAACCCTATATTAAAAGTGTTTTATTATGAAGATACAAGTTGATATCATATTTCTCTTTACTATTAATTAATTCTTATAAAAAGTCATTTTCACATCCATGTTATTATATTGGGTCTCCATATAACCCCAATGATTCCCAAAGTTTCAAATTTTTCATCAAATAGGATTTGGACATGTTTTAGGGTAGTTTAATAATATAATAATAAATGTTTTTACCCTTATTTAACATATTTATCTTTTTTCCATGGTAAATAAAATAATTACGAATGTTAATATTCATAATGTCCAAATATTAAAGGCACTTATTTACCAAATTTAAACAATAAAATTAAAAATATTGATTTTTTTTACAAATTCAGAATGCAGAGGATGCAGAAATTAATTTAATAATAATTACTGTTTTCAATACTAAAAAGAAGGTTTCTATGAAATAATAACTAACAACAGATTGGCATGTGTTTTTGTCGAATTTAAATATGAAATTACATCCAATGACCAAAATTTGATTAGAAGATAAAAATATAATCCAATTAAACATTATATATCATTAAATAAATAAGGTTACTATATAAATAAATAAAACAAATAGGTAGTTTTAAATTAAAATGCAGTTTTATAACTATTCATAAAAATGTGAATTTTATCCGAAAATTGAAAAAATCTAAACCGATTTAAATATTTATGTCCCAAATCCAAATAATATGTTAATTTCTTGAAATAGTTTATAATTATTTTAAACACTTGATTTAAAATGGGTTTTTAATAAAATGGTTTTAAAATATCATTTTATGAAAAATACTAATTTTCTCTGAAAAATTTATTTTGTTCTTAAATCATGTTCTAGAAAATTTTAAAAATGAATCATGGTGTTATTTAAAATTCAAAATTTGGTTATTATGATTCATAATAACTAGTATATATCCCATTAAATAATAATATTTTAATAATATATTGTTGTTTCGTAAAACACGGCATCACGTACAATGCACGCTATCGAGGAAGGCCACTCTTGCTTTTATCAAAATCCAAGAATAGGGTTACATATTTTTCAAGCTAATACAATGTTGTGTAAAGTGAAATCAAATATTCTTCTAGCATACAAAAAAAAGGAATAAATGAAAATAAAAACATTTTAACCAATAAAATCACATTGTGATACATTCTACACCCCTTAAAATGAATTTCTCCCTCAAAATTCATCAAGGTTATAAATTGTTTTCTTCTAGAAAGTATCTCTCAAGGAAACCCACATCATAAAAAAGTTTACAAAAACTTCATTTTAAAATTTAATTTTTGAAACATAACGGTTACCCAAGGTAACTCATCACTAGGTTACTACATAAGAGAATATTAGTGGGAAGTGAAAATCTAGATATGGAAGAGAAATCTAACCCTCAATATTTTATTGTTAGGGATATAGAATAAAGTTTGGATAATTTTAACTACTAAAAATCCACTACCTTTTGATGATTTATGGGACCATATGATTCATTTTATAATAAGGTACTATGATAACTTTTTTTCAAGATTTTTTTTCTAAAGATGATGATTTTTCACATAGGGAAAAACTATTACATTATTTCAGTGCAATATCACTATTGGTTGACCATGTGATAGAATTGAAGGTCATTCCATCAATATCAAGAAAAAGGTTAGAACATGTTATCAAATATAAATAAGTCCAACTATAGTGAGATAATAAATTATTATAATAACCTTGAAATTATACTATCCATAAATTCATAATTTTATAATCCTTCCGAAAATTGATAATATAAATATTTATATAGAGGTGAAATAAATCTACTAAACATTTTTCTCTCATATCTAATTTGGATGTTCCTGGTTGTCACATTCCAAACATGTGAATATCATAATCAAGTATTCTATTTAAAAATGATAGGAACATGGAGTAAAATAGAACCATAGTGAAAACAAGCATTCTTTCAAAATTAACTCTTTTCACACACCCAAAATACTGAAATTTCCATATACACTATCCACGATATCACAATTTCCTTACATTAGTCATGAGTTCATTAATACTGTCAAACTTTTCATTATCTCCTAATCCTAACAATATGCGCATAGCATGTGCTTTCCCAAAATATTTCAATCACATTTAATGGATACTGAGATGATATATTTATTGAAAATCAAAATAAACCAATAAATATATATTCTAATATACCATTATACCATAAATTATATAAGACAACACTATTTTGGAATCCCATCACTAAATCATTCCACCACGTCATTGTCATACTCAACATCACCAATAGTGATCACATTTCATTTGCCTTTTTTCTTTGGCTTTAAGAGTATGTTGACAGAGATCGTTATCATTAATATGTGCATGTTGTCATTGGTTATCATAATGCCCCATTTCATTGCACTAGTAACATTGAGGTGTTGATGGTGAATTCTCCGTAGTTTTTTCTCTATTAAAATCATTAGAAACAGTTTTCCCATTACATCAACACTTAACCTCTCCATGACATCCATTTCTACACATGAAACATTTCCAATTCCATTTATAAAAGTATTCACAATTCTTCTTCCAACACTTTCATAATAAGGAAACATTTATATTCTTTTCACCATTGACTGGATATTTTCTCTCGAAATCCATTTTTCATTTACTGTGAAAACCAAGAGATGGATATGTAAAACCAACTGCAATTATAAAATGATAGCACAACACTCAATCGATTCAAATATACTAAAGTCTTTTATAGCTAATTCCCTTTGAAGACTTGGATTTAAGTCATTGAAGAATTGATCAACATTATTTTAATGTTGGATGACCAAGCCAGATGCGTACCATTCATGTCTTGTAAAATTCGTCTCATATGAACCAACAGATTCATCATTATTTTACTTTGGCACAAAGAACTGAATTTCCATATTTTTTTTGAAAAATACCATGGATGTTCTTATTGAAAAATAAGTTCTTTATCTTGTTCCATTCCACATATTCAATTTATCTTGCTGCCTTGTATTATTAATTAGATTCCACCACTAGTATGCTTCACCTTCATCATGATAGATAGACAAAATGAGTTTTTCATATTCCGAATAGTGAATGATATAAAATATATTTTCAATGGAACGGATCTATTATTCACCAACAAGTTGATTATAAGACCCACTTAAATAAGGTGGATTTTGCCTCATGAAGGACTCAATAGAATGTTTTTTCATTCTCTTATCAATTAGAATTCCATAATGATTCATAGATTGTGTATGTATAGAAATGAGATTCTTCATTCCATCTCCCATAAAAAAAATTCTTTATGTGGAAAACCATTGCATTTCCCAGTGCATTGATCATTAACATGATTGATTTGGGTTCTAGCCATGGCCTAAATCAAAAAAATAATAGAGTGAGAGGCAAAATCATACTAGGAAAACAACATAATCAGAGGTTACTTTCAATCAATAACATCATAGATTTAATCTTAGGTTATTCTTGATCGTTACCAAAATTCATGGACTATAAAATAGATTTACACTTATCCTTATGGACATATCTTGACATACTATAGATATATCTAGGGATCTCACTATTTTTTTCGCATCCATGTTTCCAATGGTTGAATAATAATTCACTCTAATACCAAATGTAAATATGAAAGCTTTATATAAATGGAAATTATAGAAATTTTTGATAATTCTCAATACATGAAATGAAATAATTCCTAAATATTTTTTTAGTTTAGTGACTTTAGAATCTTGGAGAATATTATTCTAACATGGTGAAGGATCTTCAACATCTCCCATAATGATCATCCTTATCGGATTTACTACCTAAAAACATATTTATATCATTGTGAAAAGAAAACATAAAAAGGGTTTGTTCAAATTCCCAATAAGGATAACATGGGAAAATGAAAACAAACCGTAATCATTTGATCATAATAAAACGAACATAAAATTTAAACATCAAAATTGCGAGACAGTAAATAAATCGTGGGACTACGTAAGGCATGGATAATAAAAGAGAATTCACCATGATATAATAGAATTGGAATAAAATATGTAATTACGAAAAACTAATAATCATATAATATTATTTCCATATTATACAAAGCATTTAGGCCAAGGCCATCTTATTGGACAAGGCCCATTACTAAACTGGGTTTACTTGTTGTTCCAACCATGTATTACTGAACCAGATTTACATTCAGTTCTAGTGATATATTACTGTAATAGATTTTGATTTCATTGTATTCATTTCTATCTCATGATATATAAATCATTACACAATTAATTGGAGGGGGATATAGGTCCCACCCATCTCAAAATGAAACCATTCTTACATGTGCTACAAAATATAAATTATTCATCATAACATAACCAATGAAATAAAATTGTTTTATTAAATTCCTTCATAACATAATCCATATGAAAAATTATAAAATCCTTAATTCCAAAAAATCATAGTAATAATATGGATATAAACATAACACTATATAAGTGAATCATTTTAGATAGAAAATAATTTTGATGAAAGACTTGAACATAGTTCATGAAGAAAATATCATTTCATCGAAAAAAATTGTTTACTTTTATAAAAATATAAAGCTATTTATGATGATTATAATTTATTTAAAAAAAACATGAAATATTGTATGGGAAAATTAATATAAAAAATGGCATCATGAAACCATAAAAATATATTCATGTTGTATATGTAAAAAAACAATCTCCTCATAATTTTTTTGAAAATGTCAAAAAAGTACCGCGTATGGTAAATATATGAATGATTTCTTCCATACCTTGTAAAAAACTAAAAAATGTGAAAAAAATGATAGTAAACATATATATAATAAAATTATACATTTTATGAAAACATTTTAAGGAAACATGGAGATGCATGATAAGAATACATTAAATACTTACGTATAAACAATCTTAGATAAAAATGACATTGAAAAATTATCCCTTGTCAATAATAATCAGTGGAATAATATGCCTCATAAAATAATGAAAATTAAATTCATTTGTAAAACTCATAACATCCACAATATAAATAATAAAACATTCATGGGAAGTATAAACACCACACAAAATAACCAGGTGGTGTTTAAGGAATGTGTCCCATAAAAATAAAAATGAGAGGAAATAATACCTTACTATGTACTTTTTGTTAGTTGTGGGTGTGGTCACCATTTATATAATTCCTAAATCATGTTATTAAAATTTTATAGGACCATATAAATATTTATGATATCATATATGATCCTATATAATAATATTATATCACTTTCTTAATAATATTTCAATATTACCATTGTTTCATGTGTTAACTGTTTCGTTTTACCATTTTTGTTTTGTCATGTAAGTCATGTTTTTACACATAAGATAAATTTTACCCATTAAATTATGTTCATAATTATTATGATCAATCATCATGTACATTTTATAATAATTCTTGAATAGTTAATGTGGAGAGTTAGATTCACTATGTCGTGGAGACGATAGGCCGTATGCACGCATGAGCGAGTATATCATTTTCTTGGTGGTTAAATGGTATGTAATTTGATGGTATATTAATTATAAATAATCTTTATTGTGTAATATTATTTATTTAAAAATATTATAATCATCAGTATACCCATTATAATAATGTATTTCAAATAACATATTACACCACAATGTAGAGGCACTAATCCGTACGTACACACACATGGTGATATTATTATTTCTCTGATGGATAAAAAGAGGAAAAATGTTTTCCAATAATAATAATAAAATCTCATAATGTATCATATATTGGATTAATTACTTTATTATGGATAAATCATATAATGATTATGTATAATTAAAAAAGAGATTTAAAATAAAGGATAAAAAGATTACCTCTTATTTGGGTGTTTCCATTTTATTTGAACAAAAGGGCTCCTTAGGATGGATCTATGCCCAACATTAGGACTCTATGTTTTTGTGATTGTGGTTTGGAGGATTAATGGGTATGTTTTTTCAGAACAAATACTATTTAGATGAGTTAGTAAAAGAGAAAGACATGTTCCCTTTTATAAGAGAGGTGAGTGGCACTTTAGGATAAATATTGAAATGTTAATTTACTATAAAAATGTTTTCTATTTATAAGATCTATAAATTAATTATGTTGAATTATAAGACTCTTATGGGTCTATATTAACTCATAAAAAAGGTTTTATACATGGTTAGAACAAAAAATTAATCTTTCCTTTTAGTTTTATCCCTTTATAAATAAAAGTTAACTCTTACCATGTCCTCTTGTATTTTAATACTACATGGTCAATATCATCAAAATAAAATGACAAGAGAACAAAATGTGGATAATTTATTAAATTTTTATCAGTATACTTATTATTTTTACGAAATTTTTATTTCTGGGACTGTTATATCATTTAATAAAATAGATATTTGTTTTAAAAACACATTCATATCTATTTTTATACTATCCATATTATGACATTTTAAAAATCAATAACAACATTATTATTTAAAAAATTCATCATTTATTGTAATTTAACAAGTAATGATCATCCTAAAAATTATTGGATGTAATTAAATGTTTCAATATAAATTTATTTTAATATTTATAATATCATTTATATAAATCATTCAATAATAATGTAATCACTACATTATCATTCTGTCACAAATAAATTTATTTATTTGGTGTCCAAAAATTATAAATAAAATACCATTATGTAGTCAATATTATTTTTGAAATTTTTTAAAAACATAACGAATGAATTATTTTTTACAGACATATTATAAATATAATATTCTAATATTATTTACAAACTATAAATTTTTTCATCAATTTCATGTTTAATATTTTATTTTAAAATAAAATTTATTTCATCTTATTTGTGATGATTTAATATTAGTAACATTAAAGTGATAATGGCATCTTCCTCATAAAATTGAAAATGATATTTAATTATTATTATAATTAATTCCTATATAATTTCATTAATATTATGATTTGATTTTTTCACTATATTATGTTACCCTAAAACATATCTTAATATATAGTTTATGATATATTTCAGTGGAGATATTACTGATATTTTATAATAAAGTTCTTCATATATATTAATTGATTTGGATTATTAGGGAATGTCTACAATGTTATGTTGTTAATTAATGAGAGGAATGATTTTTAATTATCAACTGAGTTACGTGGAAAACATTGCCTAACCCCCTGATTTATCGTATGGAATCATGAAATAATAAATTTTAGATATTTTTATATGGAATCACCCATTTGTGTAATATGTATTTTCACATGGAATTATCAGTATTGATTTCATGTAAGGAATCCTTGATTATTTTTTTCAAAAGACAAACATTATACATTTCATAATTAAGATATATGTTATTAATGTCCACATGATTATAAGAGATGGTTGTTATATCCTTGGTTATTTTTTTATCTCATATGATTTTCTATAAAGTAATATTTGATTATAATTTATTTTTATCCATAGTATACATGTCCTACATAACATCTATTTTAATCAGACTCATAATAAGAATATGATGTCTCCCCTTATGTTTCAGTCCATATGATATCAGGATGTACAATTTAATTAATTTCTTGGTTATTATATAGGATATAATAAAATTATTAATTAACATACTATGATGAATATTATGCCTCCAAATGTAACGTGAAATTCAACTATGCATCATGTTCTCAAAGAACAATACAATACTTCATCCTTGGGGTTTTTATTTCTTATATTATGATCCAATATAATATAATAACCCATATATCTATGGTATTATTATTGGAATATTTAAAACATGGGTGACTATCCAACCATGTTATTAGATATTCTCTATTTTTTACTAGAGAAATGTACTCCACAAAAAGTAGCTTCTCTAAATCCACAAAACAATCTATATAAAATTAATAAATTGTATTGTAAAATTAAATTTACTATATTATTTTTGAGAAAGCAAAAATAGATGTATTATTCCTTTTATTTTGTGTTATTAGTATTAAATATATTTTATATTATAAAGTTTAAAATACAATTATAATTTAGATGTTATAATGTTTTAGGAAAATAACTCATCAACATATATGATATAGTTGTTATAAAACCAATAACATAAAGACCATAAAATTATAACATTTTATAACATAGTAAGGGAAGAACCATATTTTTTAATTTTCGAAAGACATTTTTAAACAATAAGATGAAAAAATTTAAATTAATTAACAATATCAAAAAATAATTTAATAAATATGAATGGAAATGATACATAAATAGAAAAATGTATTTAAATGACCAAAATATAACATTAAATAACTACATAAAAAATAATTCATAAAAAATTTATTTATTTACACTATCCTTATAAATCAAATAAATAAAATTAATAGTAGCCATCAAATGTAATGAGTGAATGTAAAATAATATATATATTAAGGAATTATTAGGAAAAATCATCTATAAAACATATTATATTTATAATGGGAAACACCACAGTTATTTTGTGATGATATTATATGTAATCTTGAAGTGTAATATATTGGAATAATGACGATGATCCAAATAAATGACCTCCCTAACTGTATATAATTTTATAAAATTTATCGAAGTATTTACAGGTTGGGTTTTTTCATGCACAAAGAAAAAATAGTCTTTAATGAACATGACATTCATAACTATGATTAACAAATATTGTTGTATTCTAATATTATTTTAGGTAACTCTAGACTCTTGATTTTTCTTTACTAATAGAGGGTTCAAAATATTTTAGATATTTTATAGAATTTCTATTTCTAATGGAAAATCTTATTTGATCCAACATTCATAATGATCCATGGAAAATATTTCCAAATGAACACGATCATTGGGGTTTCAATACCACTGATTCTGGGGAAATAACATTGCTCGAGGGGATGAGAGGTCATGATCCTCACACACATTTATGGGGAATTATTTCTTATTTTTGGACTCTCATAATGATTTAAGATATATTTATAAATCATTCATAGGACTCAACAAAAAACTTGTTACCCCTATTCTAATTAATTGATTAAAATAATGTGGTTGATGAATTTTTTTTATGTATAATAGGTTTAAAATTATTTACTTATCAATTTATGATTCTCTAGTCTATAATATTATTTGGGAACCCTAGAGTTTCTCTATATTTAGGGAGAAAATTGTTTTATCAGAATTGGGTTTAAACCTCTAGAAATGATTTTATTTATCCTATTATATTAGCAATCATGTACCATGTATTGTATTATATTAATTTTATTTTCATAATGGTAAATTAAATTAATTTATTGGGAATAAATCATATATGGTTATCCAAATCTACTTAATCTGGAATATGGCTGATAAATGAAGGTAATTGGTAATCAAACATAGAACTCATTAATGGTCCATATTTGTAGAATCCACATAAAACTATTGGTATAATCATCTCTAGTATCTAATAGTTAATCAGTTAAACTAAATGTGAGATACTAAAAGATATTTTGAAGATGGACACATTACCTGAGATCATAATATTTATCTTGTGTAGGGTTACACAATCAGATCTCTTAAATATTTATTTAAATTCTTTTGGAGAATAAAATATGGAGCTTTGGAAAAAGTAATAATTCCACAATATCATATTCAAAATAGGTCTTAGATTACTTTTTGTTTAGTTAAGACCATACCGTGAAGATAAACAACATGAATCAAGTGTATATGTAATGGAATTTTAATTACTAATATGGACCTCAAACCATCGAAAGTTGTCCTATGAATCCTATTTTTTATAGGATTCAGTGTAGTCATAGATTATTCAGCATGGTACCATGAAATTTAACATCATTTGACAATAATATATATGAGTTCATTTCAATAATTCATATCAATATTAAAAAATTGGATGGTACATTAACTGTTGTAATTATAATAGTAATTAGAGTTTCCAATGTTCAATAACTTCCAAACCTACATAAGGGTATATACATATAAGTAATATCCATGAAAATTATTTACCAATTTTTAAGTAATATGATAATACCTTATAAATGTACGCCAAGGTGGAAGCCCGAGTATTAACCCGACACTCATCTATTAATTTTCATTGATGGAAAATATACTTATAGAATAATTTTGGTTGTATGAGATAAAGAATATTGAATATGGAGGGAAATATTGTATATAGGATCACTATGAATAAAACCACCACTCATCTATAGATAGATGAAGAATGATTATTTTTACTCATAAGATAATGGAAACCAAATGATATTGATTATTTGAAAAATGGAGGTAGTAATTGAAAGATAGATGCCCATGTAACTTATTCACTCTTTAACCTATGAAATAAAATTAGAGGTATACTCATTCTTTATCTGTCGACTGATGTAGATTGATGAAGACCATTTAACTAATATTGAATATAATTGTATTGAAAATACTCTATTTTTTATCATTTTTGGAATAAGTTTCAATGATTATGCAACCATATCCCATAAAAAAGATAAAAAATTTACATGGGTTCTTGGAAAAAGACTTCTGGAATGAGGTTCCAATGTTTTATTATTACATATATTATGATTTATCTATAACATGATATTCATGTTCTTGTATGTACATATGAATAAGATAAAGTGGCTATGGGTTCATTCCTAACATGGATAACATGTTTTAGGATATTTACAAGATTTGTTTTCGGATATCCTCTCTCTACTGAGGGTGTCTACATAACATGTTTATTAGATCTTAGTATTGATCCCTGCCTTTTACGGAATACCTATGTATATTTTTTTTCATTTACATGGGATTTCATGTTAACCATATAACATAAATATAGGTTTTTGTGTCACTAGGATTACATGTATTAGTTATATCATTTGATTAAGAAAATACATCTGACAGACATCCTGTGAAACAAACGAAGTATATGAGTGAATTCATGTGATGAGGTAGACAGGTACAAGGGAAGTCACATAATATGTATTAAATTATTTATTTTTCTCATTTGAATTATTTTGACCAAATATAGGATGTCTTCTAGACAAGACTTATGGGTTTCGTTTTAACCAGATAGAAATTTTGAGTTTCATCTCATTACTTAAAAAAACATGTTTGAGGGATTCCATTTGATTAGGATGAAATTTATGTGGTTATTCACATGGACATTTATTCATTGATAGGGTAGTATTATGATTATGATGTAAAATCTAATATCTATGAAGTTAATCATTCCAACTTGTCTATGATGCATTGTGCTACACAAATTATATGTATTTGGGTAGTCGCATGTTCTAGATGAATTGTTTAGGTTCTTCAGAAAATAATAACAATGAACATATGAACCACGTAATCTTTTCTCGTGAAGAATAATATATATACCTTTTCATGAAGCTTCTCTCACTATTATCTTCCTTTCAATAATTGCCTCTGAATTTTCTAGAATTTTTTATTACCACACGATCATTAAAACATTACAATGATCAATTTTTTGATCCAAATACAATTTATATATATTTTTAATTTGATAAATGAAATGAATATGTGATCAAACCATGCCCATAATATTCTATTTATTTATCAAAAATAACAAACCAAACATTCCTTGTCGAATATCTCTTAATGTTACATGATCTTCTCACTTCAAAACATTAACTCCCATTTCTATATCGCTCTCTATCTCTTACCTATCCCTCAATATCAAGAAACAATCTTTATGTACATGAAAATTATTTATTTTTCTCATTTGAATTATGTCGATCAAATATAGGATGTCTTCTAGACAAGACTTATGGGTTTTTTTAACCAGATAGAAATTATGAGTTTCATCTCATTACTTAAAAAACATGTTTGAGGGATTCCATTTGATTAGGATGAAATTTATGTGGTTATTCACATGGAAATTTATTCATTGATAGGGTAGTATTATGATTATGATGTAACATCTAATATCTATGAAGTTAATCATTCAAACTTGTCTAAAATGCAATTTTCTCCCCAAATGACATGTATTTGGGTAGTCGCATTCTCTAGATGACATGTCTATGTTCTTCAGAAAATAATAATAATGAACATATGAACCATGTAATATTTTCTCATGAAGAATAATATATATACCTTTTCATGAAGCTTATATCATTTTTATCTTCCTTTCAATAAATGCCTCTGAATTTTCTAGATTTTTTTTGGCACCACAAGATCATTAAAACATTATAATCATCATTTTTGTGATACAACTATAATTTATGTATATTTTTTATGTGATAAATTAAATGAACATGTGATCAAACCATTCCCATCATATTCTATTTATTTATAAAAAATAACAAACCAAACATTCCTCGTCGAATTTCTCTTAATGTTACGTGATCTTCTCACTTCAAAACATTAACTCCCATTTCTATATCCTCTCTCTCTCTCTCCAACCTCTCCCTCAATCTCAAGAAAAAATCTTTATGTACATGAAATTTACATTAGTTTTTTGTAATAATCAAGAAATGAAAAAAAATATTCCCAAAAACAATTTTGGTTTAGTGTCTTCGAAAACATGGAACCAAATCCTCTAACATGGTTAATGGTATTCATTATCTCCCATAAATAATTTCCCCATTTTTCATACATAAAACATTTATTTATAACATGGGGAAAATAAAACATAAAAAGTGTGAGCTCAAATTATCAGTTAGGGTAAACCTGGAGAATACAAAACAAACCATAAACATTTTATTGTACAAATATGAACACAATGTTTAAAACTCAAAACATTGATGCATGAAATAAATCATGGAAGTATGTATGGCATGGATCAGAAAGGAGAATTAACAATGATAGAATAGAATTGGAATAAAACTTCAATTGTGGAAAAATAATAAGAGCATAATTGGGTTTTCATATTACAGAATGCATTTCTACCCTGACCATAGTATTGGACATGATCGTTTACTAAACCGGGTTTACATACCGTTCCACCCATGTATTATTGAACCAAATCTATATGTTTTTCCAGCCCTATATTACTGGACAATATTTAATCTCCATTATATTGATGTCTATCTCATGAGATATAAATTTTTACCCAATTCATAGGATGGAGATATAGGTCTTACCCACCTCATAATGAAATCATTCTTACATGTTCCACAAAACATAAACCATTCATCATATCATAACCCAAGAAATAAAATGGGTTTCTTAAATTCGATCATAATATAATCTATATGAAAGATTATACAATCATTATTGTAACCATGTCATAGTAATAATATGGATTTAAATATATCTGTTCATAAGCGTATCATTTTTGATGGAATATAATTTTGATAAAACACTTGAACTTAGTTCTTGAGGAAAATATCCATTCTTATTGAAAAAAAAATTCTAAAAAATATGTGCAATTTTAAAATAAAATAATTTATTTGAAAATAAACACAAAATATTTTAGATGAATCATTGTGGAAATAAGGTGTCATGAAGTCATAAAAATACATTAATGACGTATAAGATAAAAACCATACTCATCGTACTTTTGTTAAAAATGTCAACAATTACCCCATATGGTAAATAAAAGAATTATTTCTTCCATAACATGTATTAAAAGTCAAAAATTGGTAAAAATTACTTTAAAAATAAATATAATAATAGTAAACAATTTATGAAAACATTTTTAGAAATCATGGACACATATGCTAAATATATCCCAAGAAAATACTTAAATATAAACAATCTCAGATATAAATGAGATTGCAACATTATACATTATAAATTATAATCAGTGGAAATATATTTCTCATAAAATGAAAAAAATTACATGATTATGTAAATATCATAACCTTTATAATAAAAATCCTAAAACATTAACGGGATGCATAGTCAAGACACCAAAAAATAGGTGTTTTTTAAGGTATATGTCCCACAAAAATAAAAGTGAGATGAAATAATCCATTACCTTGTACTTCTTGTTTGTCAAGGGTGTGGTATCATAATTTATAATGGTTAAATAATGTTATTAAATTATACTAGGATCATATACATATTTATTAAAACATACATGAACCTATATAATCCTGTTATATCATTTTGTTAATAGTATTTCAATCTTAACATTATTTCAGGTGTTAAATACATTGTTTTACCATTCATTTTTTGAAATGTAAGTCATGTTTATTAGGAATAGGATTAATTTCATCCATGAAATTATGTTAATAATTAACTGTTTAACACATCAAATAAAATTTATAATCATTCTCAAAATGATAATGTAGAGAACGAATCTGACGATGTCGTGGAGATGGTATGCTGTATGTACACACGAGCAATGAAAAAATTCTCATGATGATTAAATGGTATTTAATTTGAAGGTATATTAATGATAAATAATTATTATAATTTAATTTTCATTATTTAAATCAATTATACTCATTTTTATACCCATTATAATAAAGTATTTTTTGATAACAATTTACACCCCAACGTATAGAAATTATGTCATATATAAACAGACATAGTAATATTGTTATTCATATGATGGCTAAAATAAGGTATAAGGTTGTCCCATAATTATATTAATATCCTTGAATTTATCATATATTGTATTTATTACTTTAGTTTTATATCAACTTAGAAATAATATGTAGAAAAAGTAAAGAAAATTGAATGAAGGGATAAAACAATTACATCTTATTCAGGTGCTTCATTTTGATTTGAAAAGAATGACTCTATTGGGTGGAAATATCCTCAACTTTAGGACTATAGGATTAAGTGAGGGAGGTTAAGAGGAGAAATGGGTAGGTTTGGCTGGTAAAAAAATCTTTTGAGGTGTGAGTTTAAGAAAATGGGTGGTGCTTTTTTATAAGAGAGGTGAGGGGCACATCCGGAAAAATCATGAAATATTAATTTACTATAATTTTATGTTTAATATTTAAAAAGTGATTCATTTATATTATATGATTATGATGGATCAAAATAATCTCATAAAATAGGTTTTATACAACTTTATTTCATAAAATTAATCGTATCTTTTAGATTTAACATTTTTTAAAATAAGTTAACACTTATCATGTACTCTTATATTTTTATACTACATGGTTAATACCATCACAATAAAATTCCAAGTTAAACTAATGTGGATCATTTATGGAATTTTTATCAATATAATAGTTATTTTTCAGAATTTAGATTCTTAATACTATTATATCATTTAATAAATATTATTTGTTTTAAAAAATAGTTTTTGTCATTTTTTATACTAATCATATTATTACATTTTAAAAATTGATAAGAACATTATTATTTAAAAATAACATAATTAGCTCAATTATAAATGTCCTAATTATCGATAAAATTCTTGTATGGCATATAAATCTTCAATATAATTTTATTTTAATATTTATAATCATATTTTTTTAATTATTCATTAATAAGGTAATGACTACATCATCATTGTGTCATAAATAAATTTATATACATGGTGCCTAAAAAAATAAATAAAATACCATGATGTGGGAAAGTCATTTTCACATCCATGTTAATCTATCGGGTCTCTAAATAACCCAAATGATGCCCAAAGATTCAAATTTTTCATCAAATAGTATTTGGACATGTTTTAGGGTAGTTTAATAATATAATAATATTACTTTTTACCCTTATTTACCATATTTATCTTTTCTTCCATGGTAAATAAAATAATTACGAATTTTAATATTCATAATGTCCAATATTAAAGGTACATATTTATCAAATTTAAACAATCTAATTAGAAATATTGATTTCTTTTTCAAATTCAGAAAAAAGATGATAGAGAAATTAATTTAATATTAATTTCTGTTGTCAATACTAAAAAGAAGGTTTCTAAGAAATAATAACAAACAACATATTGGCATGTGTTTATGTCAAATTTAAAAGTGAAATTACATCCAATGACCAAAGATTGAGTAGAAGATAAAAATATAATCCAATTAAACATTATATCTAATTAAATATATAATCTTACTATATAAATAAATAAAACAAATAGGTAGTTTTGAATTAAAATGGAGTTTTTTTAACTATTCATAAAAATGTGAATTTTATCAGAAAAATAACAAAATATAAACCGATTTAAATATTTATGTCCCACATCCAAATAATATGTTAATTTCTTTAAATAGTTTATAATTATTTTAACTAGTTGATTTAAAATGGGTTTTTAATCAAATTGTTGTAAAACATCATTTTATGAAAAATACTAATTTTCTCTGAAAAAATTATTTTGTTCTTAAATCATGTTCTAGAAAATTTTTAAAATGAATCATGGTGTTATTTAAAATTAAAAATGTGTTTAATATTATTCATAATAACTAGTATATATCCCAATAAATAATAATATTTTAATAATATATTGTTGTTTAGTAAAACTCGGTATCACGTACAATGCACGCTATCGAGGAAGGCCACTCTTCCATTTATCAAAAGCCAAGAATAGGGTTGCATATATTTCAAGCTAATACAATGTTGTGTATAGTACAATATAATATTTTTATAGCATAAAATTAAAGGAATAAATGAAAATAAAAACATTTTAACCTATAAAATCACGTTGTGATACATTTTACACCACTTAAAATGAATTTCTCCCTCAAAATTCATCGGGGTTATAAATTGTTTTCTACTAGAAAGTATCTCTCAAGGAAGCCCACATCATAAAAATTATTACTAAAACTTCATTTTAAAATGTAATGTTTGAAAAATAACGGTTAACAAATGCAACTCATCACTAGGTTTCTACATAAGAGAATATTAGTGGGAAGTGAAAATCTAGATATGGAAGAGAAATCTATCTCTCAATATTTTATTGTTAGGGATATAGAATAAGGTTTGGAGAATGTTAACTACAAAAAATACATTACATTTTGATTATTTATGGGGCCATATGATTCATTTTATAATAAGTTACTATGATTTCTTTTTTATTTCCAATATTTGTTTTCTAAAGATGATGATTTTTTACATGGGGAAAATTATTACATTATTTCAGTGCAATATCACTATTGGTTGTTCCCTTAAAAATTTTTACATCATATATTATTTAAAAAATGAATATGAATTTTTCATTCTTGATGTGTTATTTGACCATGTGATAGAATTGAAGGTCATTCCATCAATATCAACAAAAATGTTAGAACATGTAATCAAATATAAATAAGCCCAACTATATTGAGATAATACATTATTATAATAAACTTGAAATTATACTATCCATAAATTCATAATTTTATAATCCTTCCAAAAATTGAAAATATAAATATTTATATGGAGGTCAACTAAATCTACTAAATTTTTTTCTCTCATATCTAATTTGGAAGTTCTTGGTTGTCACATTCCAAACATGTGAATATCATAATCATGTATTCTCTTTGAAAATGATAGGAACATGGAGTAAAATAGAACCTTAGTGAAAAAATCATTCTTTCAAAATTAACTCTTTTCACACACCCAAAATACTGAAAATTCTATATACACTATCCACGATATCACAATTTCCATACATTAGTCATGAGTTCATTAATACCATCAAACTTCTCATTATCTCATAATCCCAACAATATAAGCATAGCATGTGCTTTCCAAAAATATTTCAATCACATTTAATGGATACTGAGATGATATATTTATTGAACATCAAAATAAACCAATAAATAGATATTAAAATATAACATCATACAATAAATTATATAAGAAAAAAACTATTTTGGAATCCCATCACTAAATAATTCCACCACGTCATTTTCATACTCAACATCACCAATAGTGATCACATTTCATTTGCCTTTTTATTTGTCTTAAATGGATATTGACATCGATCGTTATCATTAATATGTGCATGTTGTCATTGGTTATCATAATTCCCCATTTCATTGCACGAGTACCATTGAGGTGTTGGTGGTGCATTCTCCGTAGTTTTTTCTCTATTAAAATCATTAGAAACCATTTTCCCATTATATCAACACTTAACATCTCCATGACATCCATTTCTACACATGAAACATTTCCCATTCCATTTATAAAAATATTCACAATTCTTATTCCGACACTTTCATCATAAGGAAACATGTATATTCTTTTCACCATTGACTGCATATTTTCTCTCGAGATCAATGTTTCATTTACTGTGAAAACCAAGAGATGGATCTGTAAAACCAACTGCAATTATAAAATGATAGCACAACACTCAATCGATTCAAATATACTTAAGTCTCTTATAGCTAATGCCCTTTGAAGACTTGTATTTAAGACATTGAAGAATTAATCGACGTTATTTTAATGTTGGATGACCAAGCCAGGTGCGTACCATTCATGTCCTGTAAAATTCATCTCATATGAAAAAACAGATTCATCATTATTTTACTTAGGCTCAAGGAACTGAATTTCCATATTTTTCTTTGAAATATACCATGGATGTTCTTATTGAAAAACAAGTTCTTGAACTCGTTCCATTCCACATATTCAATTTATCATGCTGCCTCGTATTATTAATTAGATTCCACCACTATTATGCTTCACCTTCATCATGATAGATAGATAAAATGAGTTTTTCATATTCCGAATAGTTAAGGATATAAAATATATTTTCAATGGAACTGATCTATTATTCAAAAACAAGTTGATTATAAGGCCCACTGATATAAGGTGGACGTTGCCTCTTGAAGGACTCAATAGAATGTTGTTCTATTCTCTTATCATTTAAAATTCCATAATGATTTATAGATAGTGTATGTATAGAAATTAGATTCTTCATTCAATCTCCCATAAATTTTTTTCTTTAGGCAGAAAATCATTGCATTTCCCAGTGCATTGATCATTAACATGGTTGCTTTGGGTTCCAGCTATTATGTAAAACAAAAAAGGAATAGCGTGAGAGGAAAAATCATACTAGGAAAGAAACATAATCATATGATACTATCAATATATAACATCATAGATTTAATCTTAGGTTATTCTTGATCGTTACCAAAATTCATGGAATATAAAATAGATTTAGACTTATCCTTGTGGACATCTCTTGACATACCATAGATATGTCAAGGGATCCCACTAATGTTTTCGCATCCATGTTTCCAAAGGCTGAATAATCATTCACTCTAATACCAAATGTAAATATGAAAGCTTGGTATAAATGGAAATTATAGAAATTTTTCATAATTCTCAATACATGAAATAAAATGAATCCTAAATATTGTTTTAGTTTAGTGACATTAAAATCATTAAGAATATTCTTCTAACATGGTGAAGGATCTTAAACATCTCCCATAATGATCATACCTATTGGATTTACTACCTAAAACATATTTATATCATTGCGAAAAGAAAACATAAAAAGGGTTTGTTCGAATTTCCATTAAGGATATACATGGGAAAATGAAAACAAACCGGAATCATTTGATCATAATAAAATCAACATAATGTTTAACATCAAAATCGTGAGACATTAAATAAATCATGGGACTACGTAAGGCTTGGATAATAAAAGAGAATTCCCTGTGATATAATAGAATTGTAATAAAATATGTAATTACGAAAAACTAATAGTCAAATAATATTATTTCCATATTATACAAGGCATTTATTCCAAGTCCATCATATTGGACAAGGTCCATTACTAAACTGGGTTTACATGTCGTTCCTGCCATGTATTACTGAACCTGATTTACATTCAGTTCTAGTGATATATTACTATAATAGATTTAAATTTCATTGCATTCATTTATATCTCATGATATATAAATCTTTACACAATTCATTGGAGGGGGATATAGGTCCCACCCATCTCATAATGAAACCATTCTTACATGTGCTAAAAAATATTAATTATTCATCATAACATAACCAATTAAATAAAATTGTTTTATTAAATTCCATCATAACATATTCCATATGAATGATTATAAAATCCTTAATTCCAAAAAATCATAGTAATAATATGGATATAAACATAACACTATATAAGTGCATCATTTTAGAATGAAAATAATTTTCATGAAAGACTTGAACATAGTTCATGAAGAAAATATCATTTCTTCATAATTTTTTTTACTTTTATAAAAATACAAATAAATTTTTGATGAAAATAATTTATTTCAAAAAAAACATGAAATATTGTATGGGACTCTTAATATAAAAAATTTTATCCTGAAACTATAAAAATATATTCAAGTCGTATAAGTAAAAAAACAATATCCTCATAATTTTTTTTTAAAATGTCAAAAAAGTACTGCGTATGGTAAATACATGAATGATTTCTTCCATACATTGTAAAAACCTAAAAAATGTGAAAAAATGATAGTAAAGATATATAGAATAAAAATATAAATTTAATGAAATCATTTTAAGGAAACATGGAGATGGATGATAAGCATATCTACATTAAATACTTACATATAAACAATATTAGATAAAAATGACATTGAAAAATTATCCCTTGTCAATAATAATCAGTGGAATAATATGCCTCATAAAAAAAGGAAAATTACATTCATTTGTCAAAATCATAACATCCACAATATAAATCATAAAACATTCATGGGAAGCATAAACACCACACAAAATAACCAGGTGGTGTTTAAGGAATCTGTCCCATAATAATAAAACTGAGAGGAAATAATACCTTACCATGTACTTTTTGTTAGTTATGGGTGTCGTCACCTTTTATATAATTTCTAAATCATGTTATTAAAATATTATAGGACCATATACATATTTATGATATCATATATGATCTTATATAATCATGTTATATCACTTTATTAATAGTATTTCAATATTACCATTGATTCATGTGATAAATGTTTCATTTTACCATTCTTGTTTTGTCATGTAAGTCATGTTTTTACACATAAGACAAATTTTACCCATTAAATTATGCTCATAATTATTATGATCACTCATCATGTACATTTTATAATAATTCTTGAATAGTTAATGTGGAGAGTTAGTTTCACTACGTCGTGGAAACATTAGGCCGTATGTACGCATGAGCGAGTATATCATTCTCTTGGTGGTTAAATGGTATGAAATTTGATGGTATATTAATTATAAAGAGTCTTTATTGGGTAATATTAATTATTTAAAAATATTATACTCATCAGTATACCCATTATAATAATGTATTTTGAATAACAAATTACACCACAATGTGGAGGCACTAAGCCGTACGTACACACACATGGTGATATTATTATTTCTCTGATGGATAAAAAGAGGTATAATGTTTTCCAATAATAATAATAACATCTCATAATGTATCATATATTGGAGTAATTACTTTATTATGGATACATCATATAAAGATGAAGTATAATTAAAAAAAGAGCTTTAATATAAAGGATAAAAAGATTGCCTCTTATTTGGGTGTTTCCATTTTATTTGAACAAAAGGGCTCCTTAGGATGGATCTATGCCCAACAATAGGACTCTATGTTTATGTGATTTTGGTTGGTAGGATTAGTGGGTATGTTTTTTTAGAACCAATACTATTTAGATGCGTCAGTAAAAGAGAAAGACAAGTTCCCTTTTATAAGAGCGGTGAGTGGCACTTTAGGAAAAATATTGAAATGTTAATTTACTATTAAAATGTTTTCTATTTATAATATCTATAAATTAATTATGTTGAATTATAAGACTCTTATGGGTCTATATTAACTCATAAAAAGGTTTTATACATGGTTAGATCATAAAATTAACCTTGTCTTTTAGATTTATCGCTTTGTAAAAAAAGTTAACTCTTACCATGTCCTATTATATTTTAATACTACATGGTCAATATCATTAAAATAAAATGACAAGAGAAAAAAATGTGGATAATTTATTAAATTTTTATCTGTATACTTATTATTTTTACGAAATTTTGATTTTTGGGACTGTTACATCATTTAAAAAAAATTGAAATTTATTTTAAAAACACATTCAAATCTATTTCTATACTATCTATATCATGACATTTTAAAAATAAATAACAACATTATTATTTATAAAATTCATCATTTATTGTAATTTAACAAGTAATAATCATCCTTAAAATTATTGGATGACATTATAAGTTTCAAAATAAATTTATTTTTATATTTATAATATCATTTATATAAATCATTCAATAATATGGTAATCACTACATCATCATTCTGTCACAAATAAATTTATTTATTTGGTTTCAAAAAATTATAAATAAAATAACATGATGTAGTAAATAATTTTATATTTAAAAATAACATATATATATAATTTATATTATTTATAACCTTATTTTAATATTTTTTTGTTAGGAAGATACAAGTTTATGTTATATTTCTCTTCACATTAAATTAATTCTTCTAAAACATCCTCTTCACATCCAAGTGGTTCTATGGGGTCCCAAAATAGATACATGGATTCACATGGTCTGAAATATCTCACCCAATAGGATTAAGATGTGTGTTATAGAATTTTATCATTATTATAATATTATTTTTTACACTTATTTTCCTGGTTTACCCATTAACAAGGATTAATAAAATAATTACTAAAGTTATTATTCATATTTTCCAAAAATAGAAGGTAACTAATTAAAAAATTTGAAACATAGGATTCCAAATATGTAATCCAGTTATCCAAATTCAAAACACATAAGATTAAATATATAATTTAAAATTATTTCCCATTGTCAAAACCAAAATTGGGGTTTTCAGAGGTAATAACTTTCAAAATATTTACATGTGTTTTCGTTCTATTTAAATGTAAAAATAAATCCAATGAACATAATTATATTAGATAATTAAAATATATTTCAATCACACTTGAAAACCAATTAAAAATACAATATGACTATATACAGAAATTACAAGAAAATGACGTTTGGATATAAAATGTAGTATTTTTAACTATTCATCAAAATATGAATTTCATTAGAAAAATAAAAAAATTTCAACCGTGTTAAATTTTGATGTACTCATTCAAAAGAATATGATTATTTTTACAGAAATAATATATAAAATATTAAAAATATATTTTTAAAAAGGGTTCTCCATCAAAAGTTGGTAGAACAAATTTTTTTAAAATATATCATTTATCTAAAGAATTGATTTTGATCACATATCATGTTCAATAAGATGTTTATGATGAATGTAAATTTCATATAAAATAAAAAATGTGGTTAATAATATTCATAAAATCGAGTTTATATACTATTAAATAATAATATTTTAATAATATATCATTGTTTAGTGAAACTCAGCCTCGTGTACAACGCATGCTATCAAGGAAGGTTTCTCTTGCGTGTAATGCAAGCCATAAATAGTGTTTTTATACTGAAATCTAATATAGTTTTTTGTATATTTCTAGCTAATATTGTTACTATGTACAATACAAGACATTGATGAAAATATAAATAATCTATCCTATAATATATCAGGGGGTTACACTCAAAGAGGATGTAATGGGTTAATATAATAAATGGGGGATGTTATTATGAACTAAAAACAAGGGGAAGAAAATATTTGAACCTAATTGAGGTTGTGGGATGTTTATTATCATGGTACGAAAATTATAATCTTTTGGTATACTCTTCTGATAATGAGGTAAATACATTATAGTTTTATGGATTCATTATATTAATCTAGGTTATTCCGATTGAAAAATTCATGAAATGAAAAATGGGATTCACATGGTCATTTTTTTTAATCACATGATAATTTTGCATATTAGATGAAATATTCTAGGGAACCCACCAAGGGATCACATTAGAGGAAGCTATAAAATACGAATGGTTCTTTTGAATGGTGGATAAAATATCTTTCATGTGAATCCATGGTTGCATCAGCATTTACCTTATGAACATCATCATTTTGAAATTTGATCCCTTGTTGTTCCCATGATGGATTCATATAGTTTGTGTGATAATATTCATGTGATGGATTCATTTAACTTAGTGACTACCCATAATCTTATTTTGATCTTTGTTCAATCTTATGATCGTATGACATTATACATGTGATAAGATTTGAGGTATTTTTGTGATCACATATCTTGATCACCCAATATTTCCATAGAAAACCTAAATATGTGATAAAATTTCATTAAAATAAGGGACTATCTTGTGAAGTGTGTTATAATATT
This sequence comes from Viscum album, assembly GCA_963277665.1. Taxonomy (NCBI): domain Eukaryota; kingdom Viridiplantae; phylum Streptophyta; class Magnoliopsida; order Santalales; family Viscaceae; genus Viscum; species Viscum album. The sequence goes on along the minus strand of OY728138.1, from coordinate 628,114,988 downwards.
TTTCAAGTGAAATTATGCTATTATCAGTCTGGAATCAAATGATAATCATGACGCACTCTTGTGATACTTATTACATATCATTAATGGATCATTTCAATTTCATTATTGAACTCAGTAAATTTATTTTTGAATCATCCTATGAAAGTAAGAAAATGTTGTACATAGTTATTTAGATTGTGATTTTTCTTGTGATAGTGTGTAAGACAATTGAAGATCAAACCCTATGAAAACACTAGTGGATTCATGTGATGAATGTTGTAAATTATGGGGGTGTATTATGAAGTGAGATAAAAATATGACACATTAATTAGTGGTGGATCTATCATATTCCTCATGATAATCATCATTGAAATTTGTTATCCAATGTTTTTCTCAATATGGATTCACACAATTGCATGATTAGCTCAGATGGTCACCCCATGTCAATACCAATACATCAAATGATCTTATAATGTGTCGACCCCATTAAAACTAATCCCACTGAATGATGCATATTTAAGGTGAAATATATTTCAATACCTCAATAGTTTTTTGATATCCATGATGTTTATACGATGTTTCTAGAGATTATCTGCATTTCATTTTGTAGTGTTGAATGTCCATGTGTTGTGATGGTGAATGATATCACATGTCCAGATAACACATTATACATCTCATTGTATAATCATGTGATCACCTCTAAAAATTATCATCATGAAAAATATTGGTTCATTAAATCACTCCTTGTATACATCAAAAATAGTATATGCATGGGGTTGGGATAATAGAGTATGTCTATTGGATCTTTATAGATGGTTAATATGGTGGATCATAGATGTTGGAGTCATTTCTGGGAGTGGTTACTATAAGTGAATCAATTGAATAAAGGAATTAAATTGTCATTAGTGGTTGATGACAAATGGGTGTCAGATTATAGGTATGATATTGAATGTATTAGATAGAATACAATGTATATGAATTTTTTAAAGACATCTGAATAGTATCATATTATTATTTATCCAACATTGGTTTTTTATTGACATTGAAGAACATAAAAATTATATTCATTCTTATCTTTTATAGATATATCCATTTTTTTACAAGTATAACACTTCACACAATCCTAACATTGTATTCAACAAACTTGAATTCCTCACCTAGGAACCATATACACACATCATATGCACTCAATGACTTATATCCTCTCCCATCTTCACGCACCATAAAAATCTATATAATCATGAACAAAATAATGATTGATGCAACTTCCACATATACATAGGTTTAGGTATTTATATATATATTTAGATTGATTTATAATTTTTCTCCAAGGAAATAAAAAATTTAAATAAAAAAAACTTATAAAAATTTATAAAAATAATGTCCTTAATTTGTTCACTTATAAAATAAATCCTATAGATAATAAATTTTTTCCATATTAAATATAAATCCATGAACATAAAAAAAATATATATTTTTATGAGATTAATACCTAAAAAATGATCCAAATACAGAATTATTAGTGATAGAGAAACTCCCCTTTAGATTATTTTTTAATTAGTATAAAAATAATTTGATTATATTATCATTGTGGATCATGTTTATGTTCAATTAAAAATATTATGGGATTTGATATCTAACTTAGTGACCTAATTCGTAATAGAGGTGGTGTTTACTAGGGGACTTACAACCCCACAATGTGTACAATACTGACTCAAGGTATCATGGTTTCAAAAATGAATAACCTTTTGATTAAAAAGATGGATAATATTATCATGGAATTAGGTTTACCGTTAAAATATTTTTATATTTACGAATATATATTCTAAATTAGATAATTCGTATACATTCTTGGTATTAGGGTTGAGATGATTTTTTAGCTAGGTATGACATATCTAACCCAAATTTTTAAACATATACCCAGAATACCATAATCAATTTATAAAAAGTTATAATATTCATGTAACCTTCAAAAATCATTACCATGATTAGAAGTAATTAGATTTTGGGTAAATTACCATATACTGAATTGCCATATTATGATGTATTTAATTTATTTTAGAGGGTATTCTCTCAGTTTATGATAGGATCAAGGTTGGCGACCCATGATTCTCGAGGGATGATTCACATATGTGGCTCTCATGTAGCATTTTATGAAAACTATTGTATGAAACTATAATAAAATAAATGTATAATGGGATGTATTGAGTGTTATGTAGATTCAATATACTATGTGACTAGGAACCCTCATAAGGGACTTCATGAAAATAGATAAAATAAATTTTCTTACATTGAATTATAGACCTATAGAGTGTAGCATGATTTTGACTCGATCCAAAAAATGATCCCTACCATTATTAAATATCATATTTCACTAATACTAACATTTTAAAAATTTATTGAGAGAATCGATTAGTAGGGATGGAGTCATCATCTGCTCGAGCATTCCTTTACTAGTATTCAGCTGAATCTATTTCCATTTCCATTGCATATGATATCAATATTTCCTAGATCTCATAATAATTGTTTCCAATGAGAAGAGACTCATGTTTGAAATATGTTTTCTTTATTTATTTCTCAACCCATAATTTTTGGATTTATTTCAAATGAAATTTTATGGTCTTAAAATATATAATAATGAGGTCTTATAGATTTAGGGCATATAACATAGAGTTTCTGTGTCAACATTTTAGGGTCTTCTATCTCAGAAATTATTTTAACATTGTTTATGGAAATCTAAATTATACATATTGTTAATATAATGTGGGGTTTTATAGAATAAATATTCTATTGATATTATTTATAGTATTCAAGCATACATATTCTATGGATATAGTTTATTTTTTTCATTCCTTGACCCTATTTATTTGTATTTTTGGGTCTTCTATCTCAGACCATATCTTTTCGTTTTTTTGTGACTTTTGGCATAGGAATTTTATTTTAGTTGTCTTGAGACTCTAAAAAGTGGACCTTATTTTTCTGTATTCCAAGAACATATAACTCAAACCATATTTTTCTAAAGTTCATGGTCTTTAAGATCAGATGTAATGTTTTAGTATTTTAGTGTATTGTATCATAGACCATATTTTTCTGTACCTATGTTAATATAGATAAGTACATGTATTGTTACAGTTTATGGTATTCTAACATTCACCATATGTGGAGGGTTTTGAAATATTTTTATTGATAAAATAATCCGACAACCTTCATCATTAATGGAATTTTAATGTATGTAGCTTCAAGAAGTGTTGAAACACCATGCATCCTAGTATCAATGATTAATATTTGATAGTGACATAATTTGAAGGATGTTGAATCCAATTGAATAGATGGATTTTGGGATTTTTGAATAATTTATAAAAGAGTTTTAATCATGGGTGATGAGATGGGGTATACACAAAGGGGATTGTTGTAAATAGTTGTACGGTGTTGAGTTCCACTCTGATATCTCAATATCTCATGATTATCTACAATTAATTCATTAAAGTTTTATATACCAATATTTTATGGGAAAATGTCCAATATTTATTAGAATTAATGTTCTTATTTCCACTGTCTAATTGAGGGTTCCCCTGTCATTTTATAAAGAGGAGTAATATTTTCATGAATCAAACAATTAGACAATGATGTATGATATGTGAGGAAGGAAATCCAAGGGGGTTATGACACCCAAGTGATAGTTTTGTTTATTTTTGTGAGGCCCTGGACCTGTTCAATGAATTCTAAGATCATAGATCAAAATAGAAATATGAATCTTCTTGAATGATGTATCATATTCCTTCTCCGAGACCATGTGAAATAGATGTTACCATAGATTATTGGATGTTGAATTAAATTTAATAGTTAGGTCTTGAGATTGGAGAATACTAGTTTTAGAATTTCTATGATAATGAAAAATAGAGACTAAGGGGTAGAGGATAAACTAGTATCTCTTGCATCCTAGGAAGTAACTCATGGATCTATGGGGTACTATTCTGCTATGACGAAAACAATCACTAGGCACAATGTTTTATGTGATACATTATTTACTAGTGAATCATATTAGGGTCCCATTAAATTAGTCGGTCCAAATTACCCATACAATATAGGTAGGATAAAAAAGGAATATGACAAGGTTATGGGGTTCTTATAGAATTTTAAAGGCTCAATTACTTAATAAATATCATCTTATACTTCAATAATACAATGGTTACTTGTGAATAAAGTGTTATTAAAGATTCATCTCAAAAACCCTAATAGTCATATTATCATATACTAGACACATTATAATGATGATAGGATGTAATAGATCAATAATAATTCATTTTACCTAGATATAGGGGACCAGTGATCATGTCTCAACAATTACTAATGGAAAAAGATAGTCCCTCCACAATTTATATCCCTTTATATTGAGCTCTGAAATTTTCCAAAACTCGAGATATAAATAGCTTATTGAGTGAATACATGATATTTTAATAGACATACAATTATAGAATTTATGGTATATATTTTTTATGTCTATGTAAATACCATTTTTAGAATCACATGATTTTATACATTAGATATTAGTTTTTAGGTTCTTCTATATTTAACAAGTTGCACATAATTTAATGATATGATACTAGGGAATGATATTGTCGATGTATTACCAAAATACCTAGATTAAATTATTAGGGCCATGAATATTTTAACAACCATTCCAATAGAACAATATATTGGTGAAATTGAAAATAATACTTATGATATCTTGAGTGAGGTTATGTAAAAAACATTGCATTTTTACGATTCACACTATAGTGACAAGTTCTATTGTAATGATGTTAAGGATTAAGAGGATCCATTGTCTTCTCATGAATGGAAAATTTAATATTATTTGATGGTTTTGAAGCCAATATGTATATATAACTCATTCATGGTGAAATATAATGATAATTTCTCATTTTAGATAGTTTTTGGGTAGTTTCTGACAACGAGAGATGTTCAAAAAAATAAGTGTGATTTATTGATAAAAGTGGCCGGAATGATAATTAATGAACACGAACATCTATTTAAAATTGTGTGGATGTTTTTACTCTATGGAATTAAATGGATATAGATGAATGATTTTTTAATTTTAGTGTGTTTTGTAACATTCCAGGTTTAAGAAAAAACACAATGTTCAAAAGCATACATGATACGCTAAATCGAGATTAAATGAAAAACAAAATATTTTTACATAAATGTTTCCATTATAACCACAAATTTAAATATAATAAATTAATATTATCAATTGAATTATTAAGATATCGTTTAAACATTTTAAATAATGATTTATTAGATATCAAATTCTTAGAAATGGAAATTATAACCAATTGAATATAAAGGATGTGTTTTAATGAAAACATATTCAATATGGAATAATTGTGTTTATCAAATCCTATTAATTTTTAGGGAATTCCATAAGTTATATATTAAATTTAATGATTAAAAATCATCTTATATGTTTTCTATATATGATATAAGAACAAATCCAATTTTTTGGATAAAAGATGTTTTTTTTCCAAAAAATACATTTTTACCGCCATTTGATGGGAAAGAATTTTGAAATATCGTTTTGTTACATTTATATTCTATGTTTGAAAAAATAAACATCTTGTTTAGATGTGTGAAATCACAATTTAATGTGGTTTAATTCTGTTATTTTTCTGATAGAATTCATTTTTAATGAATAGTGAATAATACTCGATTTACATTCAAAACTATCACTTCATTTATCTATTTTTATATAGTTACATTATCATATTAACTTGTTTTAAAGTTCAATTGGATTAATTTTTAACATTTATTCCATTTATGGTCATTGAAATAAATTTTACCTTGAAATTAGATATAAACACATGTCAATCATTTGATGGTTATTACTTTTAAAAAAACTATTTTATATTTTTGACTAGAAGAATTTATTTTATATTAATTATAGAAACTTATGTGTTGTGAATTTTAAAAAATGGATTCCATATTTTGATTTATAAGGTTCAAACTATGTAAATAAATCCCTTTTATTTTGGGACATTATGAATAGTAATTTCTATAATTATTTTTTAACCATGGTTAAAGGGTAAACAAGGTAAATTTGGGTATAAAATAATAGAATAATAATATAAAACTAACCTAACATGTGTATTAATAATAATTAATGATATATGGTCAACTATATGAATACTTTGGCCAATTTCAAAACCCCATGGAGCTACAAGGGTGTGATAATGACATGTTATAATTATTAATTTAAAGTAAAGAGAAATGTAACATAAACATGTATCATTTTACTAAAACAATTTTAATATATGTATTATAACTAATAACATTGACTCTATGTAAAATAATTTTACCCTGATTGGGTAACTTCACATTTTCTATGTTCCCTCCTAGTTTTAAAAAAAATTATGTGATTTATTTGGGATTACTGGAGACTATTGAATAGCTACACTCCGTGAACATGAAGTACATGACTTATACTTGGTAGTAGTTGTATATCAAGGACTGGGAGATCAATTCATGAACTGGGGGATCATATCATGATAGGGTACATGTCGTATAGTGACTAAATAGTGGGTTTCAACCCGAGGAGTAGGGTTTTTTTGAATAACATATCTACCAGGCCTACACATTGTGACCACAGGGTTCACGTCATGACCCGGCCTGTGCCCGCCTTAAGTCCCACATTTTTTAGTTCATCTTAGTCTTTTACTCCCGAACCACATGTCTCTCAAACCTAAACATCTCCAAGGCATTTTTTAGATATTTCAAACATTTTGGATCGATCTGATAGGCTCAGTTTCTTCGTTTCTTATATGGTGCATCTCTTTGAGAATGTTTTCATTCCAGTTCTTCATTATTGTTTATTGTGGTAGCGTCCCATACTTGTGTTTTCAGATTCATTGATATAATTAGCTTGATTTTTTTGTATACTTATAGATCAATTGTGAGATCTTGTTCCCAAGGCCTTTCCCCTTCAGGGTTGAGGTGCGGGAGACATTCTTGTTCAAGGTATGTTTGATTCCCCTCTTATTCCGACCATTATGGTTTATATTTGTTGAAATATTATCATGGATTGGATTCTAGTGTCTCCATTGTTTCTGTTGGGTTTCTTTCTTGGTATCAGATTCCATTATGGGTGTGTGTGACATGGAATATGTGTTAGGTGGTTCCGTCTATAATCCTATGAAAATGAGTAAAATTTTTTCTTTACAAATTGATTTATGAAATTCGTATGGATGTTTCTGAGTGTTGAAAAGGTTGTTTTTAATGAAAAATAGTTTTTCCATTAATTTTTAAATGGATTCAGAAATGGTATTTAATGGTTTTCAAAGGCATTGAAATTGGTTTGTGAAAAAAGAGCACATGGGTTACCTTGGGTACCTAGGTGGAAGGTTAGCTTGACGCCATCACCCATTGCTTTATGATTATTATGTAGGTTGTCCTTGGGGATTACCTATGTTTCCTAGACCTGTTGATATAGGGGATATAGAGTGCCTTTTGGGGGGTTTACACATGGGGTATTATTCTACTTTATATGACCTTTGTTCTTGGATCAGTTTTGAGAACATGATTATTTTTGAATGAGTAGTCTGCTGCGTGCAATTATAGTGTTCCATGGTGATGTGATACATGTGCTTCTGTTTGGTATTTCATGGATTTCTTGAGTTATCCTTGATATTCAGATTGATTCTTGTGAAAAAGGTTCAGAAACATATTTTTGAACTTTAATACATGTTATTGTTTTGATCTATAGAAGAAGGTAAATTTAACATGTTTTCTTTGAAACTACTTTATTTTTAATCATTCCTTGTTTTCTTTTAAAATGATCATACATTATTGTTATAACGAGACTTGGTAAAAATCACCAGGGTGTGATCATAATAATCATGTTGTCTTTCACCCTGCATAGTGCTATAGTGGAGTGTAGTCCTTTTTTGTCTTCTAGTACAGGGAAAGGCAAGGCGTCGTAGTGAGGTGGTGAGCTTCATTTCAGTTGTGATGTGTAGTTGTTGGTGATATGTTTGTAGTTTTTCCATACAATTTTTGGAGTAGATGATTCATGTTTAGTCTTGCGTAGTCAGACATTCCTTTAGAGCTTTCATCTACTATAAAAATTGTTCTATTTCTGTTGTTTTCATTACAGTTTTGTAATATATATTTTTTATTCTTCTTCTGGTCTTTTTATGATATATATATATATATTGTGATTTCTCAGGTTGGGATAAACCATTCCTTCAGTTTTTTTGTTCGATTCCCGAGTTCTTTTCTCCAGCCTTTGGGTATCGAGGAATGCCAATTGAGTTTGTGACAGATCGAGTCATGTGCCGGGTTTGAAGATAACCCTAGTCGTTTCATTATATTTTGGTATCAAATGGTGGTCTATCATCAAAAAAAATTTGTTTCGACTTCCTTTAGAATATATATATATGATTTTTGAGACATAGTAAGTATGTTTCGATATGTTATTGGGCATCTCTTGTCGTAAAGAGTGTCAAGATACCCGAGGTTGTTGGGATATATGTCCCTAGTATTAGTTTTTTATTATAAAATATCAGTTTTGTCTTATAGATTTCTTGTTTGAATTGATATTTTTTCTATGTATAATCATTCTTATGTTTCAGTGTGAGTAGTATGCCTCCAAGATGTCTTGCACATATTCCTTAAGATGGTCTAGCTGATGCTCCTTAAGGAAATCCACCTATGCACCAGAATTTTATTGAGACTATTGTATAAGTAGTTTGTGTTGTTGATAATGATGTTCCATGAGTTTAGAACACAATTGTTGAGTTGCATCCATGTGTTTGAGAAAAAAGATATCGATCATGGGAGATCATACTTGAGAATTCACCATCATTTAAAGGGATAACTGGACCTCAAGAGGTAATGGATTCGATGGATATGGTCGATGAAATATTTGACTTCTTGGAGACACATAAGAATATTAGGGTGAATTTTACAGCTTTCAAACACAGGGGTTCTAGAAAAATATGGTGGAACTCTATGGTCCAGGATGGAAGACTTTTGGGATTGGATTATAAAGGATTTAAGACCATGTTCATTCCCCAGTTTTTTCTAGAGCCGCTAATGTTTGAATATATCTGGGGTTTATATCATTTCTCTAGGGAGAGTGTTCGGTGTTGGCATACACCAAACTATTTTGTTAAGCAGGTCCATATTTTTCTGAACATGGTAATGAATGAAGATCTAAATCCACAGAAGTAACTGCAGGTTTTGCGACAGGACGTTAGATCACAAGTGTTCATGTTAAAGCGTTCTCCCTATGCAGTGATGGTTGATAGGAAAATGATGGAACAAATGAACATGGATGGAAATTTCAGCATTATTACCACTCCTTTTTGAATGGGTGACAGTATTAGTGGCATGTATGGGAAAAATAGAAAGTGGACAGACTGTCGCAGAAGTGTTAAAGGTGGGTCTTAGTAGTTATCCTTATCTACACTATCAGTTACATCAGGAAGTGTGCCTCTGACTTTCTATCAGTGGGGAAAGGTATGACACACTAGACATTCTATCCCTAAGCATGAAACGATGTACAATATATGTGGACGTTCTCATCATCTGAAGTGTTTATATCATGATATTAATACGCCTCATTATGGTTAGGATATATCGGCTCCAAAGGCGACCACAATTTAGCCAAAATCCTCATTGACTACATGGTTCTATCCATAGGCCTCAAGAGTGTAGAAATTACCCACATAATATTAGTGTCCAATAAAAGATGATGTAGGTCTGACAATAGTTAGAGGTATGATCCTTAATGCAGATTCATTACCAATTTCTTTGTTTGATATTGGTGATTCCAACTCATTTATATCTGCATGTTTTTTTAATATTTTTAAACTTATAATGAATCTTATTATCCTTATAATGGAGTTAGTGACACCACTTGGTAAGTTTAAGGAGTAGGGGATTTATGGTCCTTTTTGTTCGTTGACGATAACGAATAATGAAATTGTCTGGGATTTTCATGTTCTTGATCTAGAACTATTTGAAATCATCATCAGTATGGATTTTTTAGTTTCTCATCAAGTAGTGGTTGATTCTTATCATTGGTGTGTTTTGTTTCTTGATACTAATGGGAGATCTCATGTGTTTTATGGAGAGTGTGTCCCGAGGTCTGGTCATGCCAGAACATCATTCCAATAACTCCAAATATTGATGGTTACAATTGTGTCTGAGCCTGATGGTGTTTCTTATGTTGGTGAACTTCTTATTATTGCTAGAGACTTTCTTGATGTTTTCTTAGTTAACTTCTCCAATATTCTTTCAGATAGAGAGGTTGAGTTTACGATTAACATGGTGTCAGGTACGCAACCTATATTGAAGCCTTAGTATCATATGGAACCATCGGTGTTGAAAGAGTTCATGATTTAGTTGGACGACCTGTTAGAGAAAGTTTTCATTCTCCCTATTGTTTCTCCTTTGACATACCCTGTTCTCATTACCAGGAAAGTTGATGGATCACTAAAGTTGTTTGTGGACTATTGGATGTTGAATTGGGTAACAGTTATGAAAAAATACATTGGCCTCATCTGGATGATTTGTTTTATTAGTTAGGGGGTCGTGGTTCTCAATGATTGATATTTTCTTGGGTTATCATCAACTCATAGTATAAGAATTTGATATGATGAAGTTGACCTTCTAGATCAAGAATGGATATTTTGTATACATTGTGTATCCATTTGGTTTGAATAATTCTCATGCAGTTTTTATGGATTTGTTGAATTATATATTCCATCAGTATCAAGAAAATTTTGTGGTAGAGTTCATGGATGATATTATCGTTTATTAAAATTTGATTTTGAGAATGAGGACCATCCGAGTTTGTTTCTAGAAGTTCTGAGAAATAACAATTTGTATAAAAATCATTTGATATGGAGTTTCTGGATTTGGGAAGAGAAATTGATGGGGCACAGAATCACATAGCATGGCCAGTCAATTGATCCAGATAGGGGAAAATCTATTTTTTCCTAAAAGTAACCACATAATTTCTTCGAGATATGAAACATCCTAGGTATTACTGGATACTACTGATGGTTCTTCATGGATTTCTCTAAGCTCGCATCACCTTTGTCATCCTTTACCATAAATGTTGTTAAATTATCATATAATGTAATGCATCCGTCTTCATTCGATGAATTGAAATGACTTCTGACATCAGCACTTATTCTTATATTACCTAAGCTCTATAAAGGGTACATGGTATTTATTGATGCATTTGGTGCTGATTTGAGATGCGTACAAATATAGGACAACCATGTGGTATCTTATGGATCTCTTCATATCTGAACACATGATAAGAAGTACCCCAATCATGATTTGGAGCTTGTTGACATGATTTATGAGATTATTTGGTGGTAGAACTACTTCTTTGAGGAAATTTCATGGTGTTCTCTGATCATAAGAGTATGAGATATATTTTTTCATAGAAATTCATGAATCTGAAACAGATACAATGGGTGTAAATCCTCCATATGACTGACTTCAACATCACCTACACCCGGGGAAAGGTAATGTTGTTGCAGATGCTCTCATATGGATGGTACGATCACATACTGTTTTTCAGTCCAAGGAGGAGTGGAATCATATGGGGATTTTTACTGAGTTTCACTTGTATGCTCAAGAGGATGCTTCAGGAATGGTTCTGACCATTGTTCATTTTTCATCATCTATCTTGGAGACTATTTTGAAATGTAAGTGGTATGATGATGAGCTTCAGAAGACCCAGGAATGACTTTATAATGTGTAGACCATTTCCCTCGGTCTCTTTATTCATATGGCTTATATCACTTCAGAAAGTGATCTGTCATTATAGTTTCTAAAAAGAGTTCATTTTTGTTTGATTTTCATATCTATTCATGGTACATTCACCTAGGCACTATGAATATGTGTTATGACATGAGAAGATGATTATGTTGGCCACGTATGAAGTGTGATATTGAAAATTATGTGTCCTGCTATTACACATACCAATGGATAGAGACAGAGCTCTTGGAACCATCAGGTTTTCATCAGCCTATTATAATGTTGGTTTGGAAATGGGACGATGAGTCAATGGATTTTTTTTCTTGGTTTTCTGTGGACACCCTGAGGTAAAAATGATATCATGGTGGTTATTGATCGATTGACAAAGTCTTATCATTTCATTCAGATCGAAGACACCACTAAAGTTAATGACCTTGGTTTGTTGTATGTGTATGAGATTGTGAGGTTTCATGGGCGTCTTTTGACCATTAGTTTTTATAGGGATCCTAGGATTACCTCAAGGATATCTATGATTCTTCAAGAGGAAATGGGGACTTAGGTCATTTTGGGAACAACTTACCAACCATAGACAGATGGTCAGACCGAGCATGTTATTAAGATTCTGGATGATATGCTTCGGGCCTGTGTCATGGATTATGGTGGATAATGGGTTAACCATATGGGACTACTTTAGTTGGTTTACTACAATAGTTATCAGTCCTCAATCAGAATGGATCCTTTTGAGGAGTTGTATGTTTTCCCATGAAGATAACCTCTTTGTTGGATGGAGGTGGGTGAAGTAGTTTTGGTGGGACCATGTCTTGTTTCTGAGACATCGACAATGATTCAGGAGCTGCAACGGAATCTTGTTACATCCCAGAGTCACATAAATCTTATGAAAATTGGCAGCATCATCCTCAATAGTTTTCCATTAGTGATTGGGTTTTCTGGAATTTTTCACCTTAGTCGGGTCACCATCATCTTAGAAAACATATAATGTTGACTCCTGGATATTTTTTTACGTTTAATATCATTGAATGACATAGGAAGGTTTCTTATCAGTTCGAATTCCTAATTTTGTTGAGATGAATTCCTGATGTATTCTATATATATCATCTTAGGAAGGGTCACCCAAATCCCGCTCATGTTCTGAGATGAGAATAAATTGAGTTAGAGTCAGATTCTTTTGTTTCAGAGAATCCAATTGAAAATGTTGAGTATCAAGAAAAAGTCTTTCAATGTAATTAGAATCTATTTTAAAGAGTTATATGGAAACTATGATCAGATTCTCATGAGACTGGGGAATGTGGGTCAATGAAGAAGTAGCAGTGGACTCATATTTTTTGGGGGATTACATCTTCCACCAGACTTCTAGGGGACAAAAATTATTTTTGGGTGAAATTTTGTGACATAGTGTTACTTTGACTGGGTAAGAATACTTTTCTTATGTTCACTATGAGTTTTAAAAGTTATAATAGGTTTTTTATGGTTTTACTGTAAATTGATGAAGAGTTACACGATGTGTACCTAAAGAACATGACGTGCACTGGTGTTTGATACATGTTGATGACTGGTATATCTCTTCATGAACTAGGAGATCAGGTAGTGAGCTAGTACACACTATGTACCTAGGGTTGATGTCATGTAGTGACTAAATAATGGATTTTCAACCCGATGTGATAGGTTTTTCAGTTTATATTATTCAGCATGGCCTATTTTCCCTGACCAAGGGGTACACGTCGTAACCCCACCCATCCACAGGTTTAATTCATGCATTTTTTTAGTTTCGGTAAACCTTTTTAACCCATACCTCTTGTATCTCGACCCTAAACATATTCTAGGTGTTTTTCTGAGATGTCTTACCTTCTGGATCGATCTGATCGACACCGTTTCATCATTACTTATACGTTGTGTCTCATTGGATAAGTGTTCTTTCCAGTTCATCATTAGCGGTATATGGTTGTAGTGCCCTTGCCTTGTGTTATTATATCCATTAATCTAATTTTTATGATCTTTGTCATATTCTTTAATATCTATTGTCTGATCTCATTCTAGTGGCCTTTCCCCTTTGTTGGTTGTGGTGTGGTTGGCGTTCTTCATCAAGGTTTGTGGGATTCCCACCTTCTACAGACCTTTTTTTTAGATTTAAATGAATCTTATCATGGACTGGATTCTAGGGTCTCCATTGGTTCTATTGGGTTTTGTTCATGGTTTTGGATCCCGATGGCGGCATGTGAGACATAGAATTTGAGGTAGGTGGTTCTATCTCTAAGCCTATTATAATGATTGTAATTATGATCATTAAAAATTGATTTATAAAATTGGAATGGTTGTTTGTGTGGGTTGAAAAAGGGTTATTGAATGAAAAATAGTTTTTTCCTATCTTTTGAAATGAATTGTGAAATGTTTTTGAATGGTTTTAAAAGGCATTGAAATTGGTTTATGAAAAAGAGCACATGGGTTACCATGGGTACATAGATTGAATGTTATCCTGAGTCCATCGTACGTTGATTTTTGATTATCAAGGAGGTTTTCCTGGGGGCTTCCCTCTATTTTCTAGGCATGTTGTTCTAGGGGACCAATAATGACTTTGGGGGAGGGGGTTACTCAAGGGGTGTTCCTCTAATTCCTAGGCCCTTTGTTCTAGGTTCAGTTTTGTGCATTTTATTATTTTGGTACGAGTAGTATGCTACCTAGAGATGTTTTATTCCATGGTGTATTGATTCATATAATTAGGTTTTATCTTTCATGGCTTTCTAAGATAGCCTTGATGTGATTTTTTATGCATGTTTAAAATGAAATGGAATCTTTTCTTTTGAACTGATTACCTTAATATGATTAAAACCATGGAAAAAAGTTAAATTTAACATATTTTCTATGAAACTACATTAATAATTTTCATGCCATGTTTTTTTTTAAAATGAGCATAAAGGATTGTTTTACAGAGACTTATTATGGAGCAGTTGGGCAAGATCATACTGATCTTGTAAGCTCACACCATGTGCACTTCTAAGGTGGTGTGTAGACCTTTTTTTCACTTCCAGTACAGGTAAATGAAAGGTTCCATAGTGAGGCCATAAGATTTGTGTCAAGTGGGATGGGTAGCTGGTGATTATATGGTTTTATTTCCTTAGTTCCATCATTGTATTTGATTCTTGGTTTTGATTTCATTGCAGTCAGACTTGTCTTAGGATATTTTAGCTGCTGTTATAGTTGATTTGTTTATGTTTTTTTCCATAAATTTTTTCATATACTTTTTTTTCTTCTTCTGTTCCTTTATTTCTATATATATATATATATGTGTGTGTGTGTGTGTGTGTTGTGTGATTTTAAGGTTTGGGTAAAATTGGTCCCTATGTTTTATTGTTTGATGCTTGTTTTCTTATTACCAGCCCATGGGGGTTGGGAGCACCCTTCAGGGATGTGTTGGATTGGGTCAGTTTCTCAGTTTTAGGGTGAACCGGGTCAGTTTGTTTTACTATAAATAGTCATTATAAATAGAAAAATATTTCCTTGAACATGTTGTATTATTTACCATTATTACAGATTACATAAGTTAATATATTTTTGACACAAGTATGATGCAATGATTTCCATATTAATGAATGATTCAAAGAAATTATATTAAAAATATTAAAATAAAAATAATTTAAAATTGTGAGTACATATACAAATTTTATGGATTATAATGACATGTTATCATTGATTGAAAGTATCTTTTTTGATTTAATCAATATGGTATGACTTTTAAAAAATTTGTTACTAAATAGATTCAAAATTGACTTAAATGATTTACAAAAAGACATACTATTTTATCTGATGATAAATAGAAATAAATAAATTATATTCTTCCAACTGAAATATATAGTGTCAAAATTTTTATTAATGATCCAATTTAGGTTCTATTGGAATTTTATCTTAACTATATTGAACATAATGTATAAAAATACAAGAAGTTATTGAATGAGTTAATTTATTTGACTAATGATTAATGCTAAAATAAATGGTTAAATTTGTTACCAGAAATTGTCTAAAACCTATTGGTTGAGAGTATTCCGACAAAGAAATATATTATCCTTCAAATATATCACTATCTAACATTAATAATTCTAAAATAAATTTATAACAAAATAATATTCTAGACATTATTAAAGTTCCCATCCTCCCTCTAATAAAGGGACACCACCTCTAACCACTTACTCACACCTCTCAATCCAATTGGCATGACCAAACACTGCTAAAATATTCTTCTTACATACTTACCATAATCATATATGCATTAAAATGTTATTAAGACAACTAAGGGAAGCCTTTTGGAACAAACCAGAATGAGTTACCCGATTTAGAGGTAATGTTTTCTCTAAAGCTCATTTTCTTTATTTTCCTTTCCCACTCCCAATATACTTATTATTATATGATTACATAACAAAACTAGTATCCTCAATATAAAATAATTATTTTATTCTAATGTTTCAAACTACACTCACACACACCTCCATCTAATGGATATAGAACATATTGTTTCTCTGTACGGTGAACTACTGCCTTACGAAATGATTATTAATCAATTTTCTTCTATCACCTATCATGTTGGCCATTTTAATTGAACTATATTTAAATATTATATATATTTTATATTCTATATTTATATATTCCCCATTTTTATGTAATATTTAATTAAAACATGAAATTATACTTTCCATAATATGTAAATACAATAATTTTATTTTAGGAAGTGTGGAGTAAATCCCTAACAAAGTGATATGACATGTGTGTTCCATACATGAAACATATAGTGGATGAATTTAATGACATTATTTATCATATATAACATAAATATTATATTATAATAATAATATACCTATTTATATTTTAGCTTCTATACCTTTAATACAGTAATGAAATGAAATATGCATTCATGCGTATGTACGACCTACTGTCTCCATGAATGGTATGTTTCATTTTTTACCTCAAAATGTTATAAAATATTATAAATGAATATATAATGGATATGTATGATATTTAAATAATGATTTATATTCTACATATGATGGAATTTTTACCAGATGGACAATTTACATCAAAACAAGTTCATTTTTGAGTCAAGTACAAAATATCGATAAAACACCCGATATGAAATTAAATAATTATGTAATTTTAATAAAATAGTAATAAGTGATATATAATAAATGATAAAATTAGAATTTTTTTATGAAATATAAATTGGCCTATGGTTTTCATGTAAGAAATTAAACAATAAATGAGGCAAGTCGAAGTCAAGGTAAGTGAACTTTTAAACCCATATGTCATTATTTGGGTAGATCTTCTACATTTGACTATTTTGTTCTATAATTATGTGATAAGTGAATTTGGATATATTATAATTTATTTTTACTTACATTATAGGTAATTTTATTGAATACACATAATTGATCTACTTGATTAAAAAAATATCATTGTAAGGGAAATCATATCTCAATCTTCATTCATTGAGTAAAATATACATGTCCTTGGTTTTGTTTTTTTAAGAGTATATGTGAAATAACTAGTATTTTTTTACACATAATGCCAACTTATATTGGGTTTATATAATTTTTCACACATAATTATGTCATATAATTTTGTTAAATCCAATGATACTATCTTCCTAAGGGATTTTATCTTAATTTACATTTCATCGAGTCTTTTTTTGTTGTTATGCACCAATTTACTTTAATATAGTGTATATACTAGCATTTGACACATTGTATCATTAATCTATTTATTCTCGCGATATTATAGTTTTTTTAATTTTATTCAAAATTTATTTTTTTGCATGTATTTCTCATGTGGTGAGAGACTCTTTAACTAAAACATTATGTTAATTTTTTTAATGTTTTATTCTTCTAAATTATCCTCCTTAATTTCTTGGTTTTTAAAATTTTATTCTAATTTATTTATATGGACATGAATGTTTTAAAATGTTAATTCATTTCAGAAAATATAATGTTCCATTGAACACATTGATTCGAAAGTCATAATTTTAAATTTTTTATTGTGTTTTAAAAACAGATTGATTAAATCTAAATGATATCTTCTGAATTGAAATATGAAAATGTTATTTTTCAATAATGATTGTTCATTTGTGGTTATCATGGTATGGTTCCTAGGAATATTTTATGTATATGAGTGGTTACACTATAAAATGAGGGATGGTGAGCCCATGATATCCATCAAATTCATTGGGTAATATGATTGAGTTAAAATACTAGGTTTCTCCTACAATATTTTGGGAATAAAATGTGATGGGTATTCCAAACGTAACCTTGATGGTTACTCCCTGTGTATCTGTGAATGCTAGAATTTAACAATGATATGGATGCCAAAATTTACCTTTATGTTTTATTATTTATGTGATGTTTTTTGGGAAAATTATTATTAAAATATTGATGCTATGTTGTTTATGTTTTCTGGGTGAATGTATGATTTTGTGAAAATGATTTCAAGGGTTATAAATATTCATAGACTAATGATTTTATTCCTTATTTTATATTCCTTATAGATCTATTTATTCTCATCCCAAATTTTTGAGTTTTTTTCCACATGGTATGAGGATGGGTAAGAGAAACGAAGAAATCAAGAAGGTTATTATCTTGAAAAGAAAGTCATGTTGTTTAACAGGTTTACATTGGGGGAAAAATTAGATACTGAGTGTAATTGTCCACATGTAATGACTGGATGTATTAGGTAATAATTATGGCCAAATTCAATATAACTCTTAACATAAAAATATCATCAATGTCAATTTCTTGACATAACTCTAGATTATGTAACGTTTATGGCAGGGGTCTATAGTTGGTATTAGAGGATATTTTACACAACTATGGAGATGAGGGTGTATCCTCAATGGTTAGGGGTATAAAAATGGGCAAAAAAATTTAAATCATCTCATACGTTCTATTTCATAGAAACTTCTTTAAAGGATTTATGATTTGAAATATTAAGGGAAATTGTGGTATTTTTGGAGACATTAAACTTTGAGAAAATTATGGGTTATTAATTTTTGGGATGCAAAATGAGATTTGTGAGGGATACATTGAGGTTAAAATATGTTATAGTTATTTTCATTATATTATATCTTTTTTGGGAATTTTATAAAATTATATAGTTTTTGAAATAGGACAACACTCAAACCTTGTGAAAACCCATCTCTGTAATCCCACAACCTTATAAAATAATTAATGTTGATTTATGTAAATAATTTTGACTTTAATTTAAATCAAGGATATTTTTAGGATTAGATATTTTTGGAATTATGTCATAATGGATACATAACAACTTGGATTTTTCATGTATCCAGTTCTACTATGTATAAATTTTTTTGAAAAGAAAAACTCCCTAAAAAGAAACGTGACATTGTTTCATGTTTTAACAGTTTAACTTTCCCCTGATCTCATCTTTTATTATATTATTCATTATGTCCAGTGAAACACATTTAAAAACCTGGGGTAAGCATAAAAAGCTCATTAAGGGAATAAATAATGTATGAAAACTACTAACCATGGGGTAACATGAAAACAAAGAGTACATTATCATAAGTAATACATTTCACCATTAAGAAAAATAAAATATAAATAACTGAATCTGAGCTCATTGCACACCCTTTATAACCAATATTTTACCATAAATCCCATATAAATTAACTTATATATTATAAAGGTATCTTGAAACATAAACATACATAAATGGAATAACCATACGGTCGACTTCCACATATATAACTAAATAGAAAATTCTTAAGGATGACTTCCATACCCAATGTGTTGTAGGTTATAATGTAGCTAACTGTACATGGTATATCATTGAACCACTGGTCATTCGATTTAATACATAACCACCCATTATTGGTTTATCATGTAACCACCCATAAAATTTCCATGGACCATTAAAAAATCATAACAAACAAAATATTGAAAATATAAACATTTCACTAATAATATTTCATTTTCAATCAAGATAAATTATTTCATAATATTGAAATACTAAATACATTTCAAAAAACATTTTCAATACCATAACATGTAAAAATTTTATAAGGGATTTATTTTCCTTTTTTAAAACATATTGGCATATATAGGAATACAAATATCAAATAATTATTACGGTGGAAGAGAGGATGTTGTCGCCGCATATGATAAAAAAATTACTTTGGTCATTTCGTAAAATACTTCATTTTAAAATGATTCCCATTGAATGAAATTAAAATTCAAAGGGTTTTATTATAAACCATATAAAGTAAGGAGTTGTATATTATCCAAATTTACCTCAATGAAATAAGATTATGACGAAGTCCCTCGCCTTCAGTTTGATTTGTCACGTTTGTTCCTTGTTATTCCCAAATAATAAAATTACGTTAACATCTACTTTGTAAAGATAATTTTTCAGTTTTATTATTCATTTTATATCACTTATTATCATGTTATATAAATTACATAATTATTTAAGATAATATCGATTTTTTTGTTGATATACGGTACTAGAGTCAAAAATGTACTTGGTATAATTACAAATAGTCCATGTGGTCAAAAGTACATTATATCTAGAATTGAATTCGAAATAAACATATCATATATATATAGTATATATGTATTTATAATAGTCCATAAAAGATTAATATAATGAATGAAATTCACCATTAATGGGGATAGTAGGCCCTACGTACGCATGAACAGTACATTCATTTCTTTTCTTACTAAAAGAATAATAATCAAATGATATAATTATATAGTATACTAACAGTATTATATTTATGTCATGTATTTCATATTTTTTAAATACATCCATCATTTATACCTTCATGTATTTCATGAATGATTGATATCACTTTGAGGGGGTGATAGACCACACTTCATAATATAAAAATATCGTATTTAAGCATCATGGAAAGCATAAAGGAATGTTTTAAAAAAAATTAATGGATCATATTGGAAATATAAATATTATATATATCATATATATATATATATATAGTTCCATCACAATGTATATAATGATATGTGGTAGGGGAAACATGATAAATCAACATTTCATGAGATAGTAGTTTGCTGCACACAAGAAACATAAGTTTGTATCCATTAGATGAATGTCTGTGTAATTTTAATTAGAATAAATCTCATAACAAAACCCAATTATATTGATAAAAATATTTTTTATTTAATAAAATAAAAATAATATAATAGGGAGTGGAGAAGTAAAAATAATGGAAAGGATTGTTAGAAAACATGCTACCTCTAAAACATGTAACTCCATTTTATTAGAGACAAAGGCTTTCTTGAATTTACTTTTCCCCAAGGCAAGGGATGTAGGAGAAATGTTGGTATTTTAAGAGTTTATTTGGGAATAATTTGGATGATCCAAGGGGCATGAAAGGTGTGATTAAATGGGTAGAGTCAGTGGCCTTTTATAAAAGGGAGGAGGGGCAGAGTAAGAATAACTTGAAATATTTTTTATTATAAATTTATTCTAGGTTCTAAAGCATCTCAATGCATTTTATTTCAATGATAAGATGGATTTGTTTTGAATACCATTAAATGAATAATTTTTTGACAAGTTTTTAATATTTTTTACACTTATTCTTTTGGATTAATCCTTATTTTACCCTTTTTAATCTTACTGTGAAAACATGTTATTTACACAATGTGGATTAATATAATTACCATATCGTGTCAAAAGACCCTAAAAAAGTCATTTATGATATATTTGTAAAATTATTAACAATTTATTTGAGTAATATATTATTAAGAACTTAATATCATTTAACAAAACTGGGATTTCAAGCCTTGTATTCAGGCCACTTGGCCTTGGGCCTTCGGGCTATGTAATGGGTCTCCCTCTACCCAGTCTAAAGATGTCTTTTCTTTAAATAATAAATTGAGGCTTCTGCCCCAACCTTTTAAAAAATATTTTAATTATGAATTATGGCAATATTGGACACTATTCATACATGATTTTTTTATAAATTCTTAACAACAAGATTAATTATAAAAAAGGCATAATATAAAATATAGTATGAATATATAGTCTAGAAAATTCATGGATGACATCAAAATAAAAAATTATATTTATTTTAGAACTTATAATATCATTTATTTGAATCAATTGTTAATAAAAAATCGCTACATCGGCAATGTGTCACAATCAAATTTATATATATAATTTCTAAAAAATATAAATTTTTTCTTATGATATAGGAAATTTTTATATATTTCAAATTACTACTTATTCTCTAAGACCTCACATATATAACCCCATATTATATTTTTTAGTAAAAGATTCATGTTTGAATTATTTTTCTATTTACTTTATATTAATTAATATAACATGTCATTATCACTCCCATGTGGATACATGGGTTCCCAAAATCGACCATATGATTACCAGGGTTGGACATATATCATCCAGTTGGATTAAGATACGTTTTCTGGTAGTTTGATAATATTATAATATAATTTTTTATCCTTATTTAAAATATTTACACTTTAAGTGTGCGGAATAAATTAATTATAGAAGTTACAGTTCATAATGGTCAAAAATAAAAGGTACTTATTTAATCTATTTGAATATTATTATTAAAAATATATAATCCAATTTACCAAATTCAAAACAAATAATTATAAGTAACTAATTTAAAATTAAATCCCGTTGTCCAAACCAAAAAGTAGGTTTTTAAGAAGTAATTACTATCAAATGATAGACAATAGTTTTTGTCCAATTACAATGTTAAATTACTTCCATTATACAAAATTGGTTTAGATGATAAAAATATAATTCAATTAGACTTTATAACCAATTAAAATAATAATATATTTATATAAATATATTATATGAACATGTTTTTTTGAATGAAAATGTTTTATTTTTTAATATTCATAAAAATATAAATTTTATCAGAAAAATACAAAAATTTCATCCAAAGTAAAATTTTATGTTCCTATTCTAAAGAAGAATATTTTTATTCAAAAAATAACATCTAAATGTGAAAAAATATATATTTATAAAATTTTCTCCTTCAAAAAGGCTGTAAAATGGCCTTTAAAAAATATTAGTGTTTTTCATGATTAAAATCAGATTCATTCTTATTTTAAGCCTCAAAAATTTATTAGATAAATGTAAAAAAAATTATCAATCACGTGCAATCATAATTTGGTTATTTATTTTTATGTCCTACAATAAAATAGTTATAGGTTATCTACCATTTAAAATAATAATATTATTGTATTATTCTTTTATATGACTCAGTGTTGTGTGTAATGTACGATTTCAATGAAACCCGATGTTATGTGTCGAGTATGATATTAGAAAAAGTTCCCTATTTAACATAAAATTAATATAATATTCATAAATATTAATATTTATTAATATTTATTATTCTTTAAATATTTGTGTCATTAAATTTTCCCCCTTTTGGAAATTGCATCCTCACAATTTTAAAATTTGGCTTGGAAACTTCATTGAAAATCCTACATTGCAAAAAAAATAATAAAACTATAAATTTTTTAAAAAATAAAAATAATTAAAATGGTCAATTTAGATAAAACAAACTATGTTTCCATTTATGAAGACATGGGTAAGTAAAAGGATCTAACCATCATGTTCAAATGGAGACTGATAAAAAATACATTATCAACATAATGTTAACAAACAAAAAATGATAAACATGTGATGTGTCAAATGCAATTGGATTCCCCAGTAGGAAAAGTAAAATGACATAATTTTAGTTTTCAGTACATTTTCATTATTTTGATGAGTTTATTTATGATATTGACAGAGAATATAATGAAATAAAAATACATTTCAAGTAGAGTTTAATCCTTTAATAAACTTCTACCACGAAATCATCTTTTCTCCAAACTATGAGTATTTAGAATGACACAGTCACACCTGAAGTGATAGAATCAACTTATAGAGAATCACCTAATCCAAAAAAGAATATCTATATATTTCACTTGTCATTAGTCATTAACAAAAACAAGAATGGGTTTTACAAGATCATATCAACCCAAAAAATAATAATCCTTATAATAATAAATACTACTCTTAATCTCCCAAATTCAACAAGAAATACCCAATGTTGAACAAATAACATTCAATACACAATTGTATATAAAATTATTAAAAATAACCCAAACTAATATTTAAACCCAAAACTGTATATAATTTTATCACATTTTTGTCCATAGTAAATATTAACATTTATCTCCAAATAACATCAACTACATATAAAGTGTCACACTGAAAAGTAATTAACCAAATCACTAACTCTATATAGTATGTAAAAATTTCCCATAAATAATCCAAATCTCCATAAGTCCAAAATAAAAACATTTATTCTTCTAAAATAAAATTCCACCATTATTTGTCAAATTAAACCCCATTGTATTCTATTTTCCTTAGACATATACTATTCCCAAGAGAGATAACGTCTTCTAAAATAACATTTATCAATTAATCACAAAATCATATTCTGATACTAAGGATGTACATTGGATAAAAAAGGTTCTAAAATCAACTTATTCTTGATCCATAAAATCATTTAACTAAAATGAATAAGACATACTAACCTGGGACATCACGTTGGATAATGGTAGGTGATAAATCCCAATCTCACTTTGGTTGCGAGTTTGATTCCTAAAAAATTGTCTTACATTATGTGTTGTCACATAGTCAGCGTGTTTTAATTTTTTGGGACCTATATAATTTAATAAAATTTTCAAAAAAAGATAAATTTCCAAGAAATAAACATAAAATATTTTAACCTCAAATGTTGTCTCATACCTCTCATTTTCATTGTAAAAAGTAATAAATTTTAATTGACTCGTATTCCTAGATCATATAAACTCAAAGGGGTCATTATAACAATATCCACAAAGGAGATGTAAATTATTCCTCAAGTAGTATTTTCACATAACAAACATTAGTGTTACACTTACAAGAAAAATTTCTCCTAATGTAATCCTATCAACAAAAGGGAATTAATAATTTTTAACATTTCATCACCCAGCTATCATACATTAATCTCGAATTTCTAAAATGTATACATCTAAATCATCCATCATTAACCCTGATCCCTTAAATTTTTTTATAATTTATTCAATATGAATTCCTTCAAAAAATTAAAATCATGAATCATATCATAAGATTCAATAATGTCAAAACAACATCTAAGAAATTATCAATTTCATTCCTAGGTTATTGTTTTCTTCATCATCCTAAATTAGAATGAATTTAGTTATGGGTATACATATATTTTTATGGCCATGATTATCCAATTCCCAAACCTTCTTTGTAGGAAATATATTTTCATAATGACCTAGCACACCACATTTAATGCATTAAATTGATCCCATAGAAATGAAATCATTCCCATTCCTAGAGTAAACTGAAATCTTACTTTTTGTATGGAAGTATATTTCCTTTATTACTTTCATTACCACATATATAACATCTTCATGTCCAATTGATGCATTTTCCTAGGTTTTTTTATCCACCTCCATGACACATTGGTTTTTAAATACACTTACCTTTAGGATAATTACTTAAACTTCCATAGAGATTCATTTCTCATATATATGACGCTTTATAGAAATCACCAAGGATCATGTTTCCAGTCATGAATCAAGATAGTTGGTTGATAATAACCACAAGAGTTATCATTGTAGATCCCATTTCACTAGGTTTCTTGTTGAAAAAAACCACTACAGTTTCTTTAACATACATTGTTACATTGGTTCTTGAAAGATCCCGTCATTTACACTAAAACCAAAAATTTCAGTGTGAATATATCTATAAAATCATTATATACTATTTTATATAGATGTTATTCACTAATATATACATATTAATTTTATGATAAAATTATTCAATTTATCTACAATATCATTGACTATTTATAATATTCATACCACTATGGTTATATAAAACATGTCACCTATACTTAAATTTCACCCTAACTATTAAAGGTATCTAAAATGACCTCTGATACCAACTATAAGGCCCCGACCTTATAAATTACTTGACGTTGAGTTATGTAAATAATTTTTATTTTAGTTCACATTGAAAATATTTTAAGATTATGACATTAGAGAATTAGGTCATAACTGATACATAAAAACTTGAATATTACAAGTAGACACTTCTAATCACATTCCATTTTTGAATAAAATATAAAACCTTTAAAAAGAAACATGTCATTCTTTCATGTTTTAAGAAATAGTAAATATATATCACTAAATATGAGATCATTACACACCCTTTTTGTAACCAAATTATTACTATAATACCCATAGGAAGGAACATATAACATATAAAGGTAGAATGGGACATAAATATAATTAAATGGAATAACAATATTTTCACTTCAACACATATCACAAAATGGGATTTCCATATGGCCGCCATCCATTCCCAATGCATTGGAGGTTATAACTTAACCATCCATCTTTTGTTTTTCATGAAACCACCCATTATTTGGTTTATCACATATCCACTCATCATAGGTTTATCGCCTAACCACCCGTCAAGTGTGCCTGTACCATTATATAATCATATAAAACAAAATATTTCAAATATCAACATTTAACATATAACATTTCATTTGAAATAACTAGATATAATTTCATGATATCGAAATACTCAGTCCCTTTCAAATACCATTTTTACTACCAAAACCCCCCAAATTAGAAAATGATATTTCTTTTCTTTTTGAAAACATTAAGGCTTATAGAGGATCCAAATATCAAATACTTATTACAGTGGTGGAGAGGATGTTGTCACCACATACATTAAAAAGTTTTATTTTGTAATTTAGTAAAACACTTCAAATAGAGATGATTCCCATTGAATGAAATTTAAATTCAAAGAGTTTTATAATGCATTGTATAATGGAAGGAGTTGTATATTATCAAAATATGCCTCAATGAATAGAGATTGAGATGAAGTCTCTTACCTTGTGTCTGATTCGTAAAAAATGTACCTTGTTCTTGCTGAATAATAAACATATGTTATCTTATTATTTATTAAGAACATTTGTTTATTATTCCCTTTATATCACTTATAACCTGGTTATAAAAATTAAATTATTAGTTAAATTAATATTAGTCCTTTTGTCCATATTCGGTACGTGAGTCAAAAATGGAGTTGTTAAAATTAAAAAATGTCCGTGTGGCCAAATGTGAATTATCTCAAAAATAGTTTTTATGATAAAAATATCATATATATAAATTATAAATGTATTTATAATATTCCAAAACATTATGATATATGAAAATAAATTCACAATTGATGGAAACGATAAGCCATATCTACACTTGAATGCCACATTCTTTTCATTTTCGAACTAAAAAAATAACAATAAAATGATATAAATGAATATTATATAAAGATTATCATATATTATTTATTGATGTCTCATAGGTTTAATAATACCATATTTTATATGTTCCATGTATGGCATGAACGAGTCATATCACTTTTAGGTGGTGATACTCCACACTACATCAAATGAAATTTTCATATTTACACATCATGGAAATAATAAAGTTAGGTTTTAATTAAAAATTACTGGTCTATAAAGATAATATAAATATATTATATATCATATAAAAATATTGTTCAATCACAATGGCCACCATGAGAGGGGGTAGAGGAAAATTGAACAATCACTGTTTTGTGAGTCATTAGTTCATCGCACACAGAAACAGTATGTTAGTATCAATTAGATTAAGGTGTGTGTAATTTTAATTTTATACTTCTCATAAATATTTCCTAGTATATTTATAATTCTTGTGTTATAATTTAATAATATAAAAAAGAATATAATAGGGAGTGGATAAGTAAATGTAATGGAACGGAACTTTAGAGAGGATGCTACTTTTAAAACGTGTAACTCCCTTTTGATTTGAGCCAAAATACATTCATTAATTTCTATATTCCCATAGTAAGGATTCTAGGAGGAAGGGGTTAAGTTGGGAGCTTATTTGGGATGTATTTGGATGTGTTAAGGGGCTTTAGAGGTGTGATTAAATGGGCTAATGTTGTGGCCTTTTATAAGAGGGATGTGGGGAACTTTCGGAATATATAGAAATAGTATTTTATTATAACATTATTTTAGATTTAAAATGGTCTCAAAGTCTTTTATTTAAATGATAATATGAATTTGGTACTAATACCAATTAGACAATAATTTATTGAGAAGTTTATAATATTTGTTTAAATCTTTTTTTGGTTTAAACCTTATTTTTCTTTTTTTAATCTTACCATGATAACATGTTATTTACAAACTATGTGTAAATTTAATTAATATATAATGTTAAAAGGCACAAAAAATTTCATTTATAACATATTTTTAATTTTATTAATATTTTTTCCGAATAATAGATTATCAGGAATTTAATAACATTTAATAAACATTTTTATATTTTATGTTATGAATTATGTCAATTTTGGACAAAATTCATAATTGACATTTTATAAATTCAAAAAAACCATATTCCATATAAACCAAGTCATTAAATAAAGTATATTATTTAAATATCATCTATAATATTAGTGAATGGCATCAAAATAACAAAATAAAATTTATTTTAACATTTATAATATCATTAATTAGAAACAGTTATTAATGAAGAAATAACTACATCATAATTGTGTCGAAATTAAATTTATTTATTAAATTAATAAAAATTAAAAATAAATTATCATGATATATTAAATATCTTTATATTTCTAATCACTCTTTATAGTAGAAAATATCAATTATGTAATCCTATATAAAAACTATTTTATTAAAAGATAAATGTTTATGTTATTTTTCTATTTACATTAAATTAATTAATATAAAATGTCATTATCTCACCCAAGTAGATCCATGGGGTCCCAAAACCGGCCCTAGGATGCCCATGGATGGAAATATTTCAACTAATAGTATTAGGACACGTTTTAATGTACTTTTATATTATTATAATATTAATTTTTATCCTTATTTACCATATTTACTATTTATCAATGATAAATAAAATAATAACTTAAGTTGCAATTAATAATGTCAAAAAGTAAAAGGAACCTATTTACAGAATTTGAACCTTATGATTCCAAAAACGTGATCCATTTTCCCAAATTTAAAACATAGAAGTTGAATTATTTAATTTAAAATTAATTCCCGTTGTCAAAACCAAAAAGCGGTTTTTAAGAAGTAATAATTATCAAAAGATTGGCATGTGTTTATGTCTAATTTCAATGTGAAATTATTTTTGATGACCAAAAAATGGATTAAATGATAAGAATATAATACCATTACACTTTAAACCCAATTAAAAAAATAATATAACTATATAAATAAATTAAATGAAATGGTATATTTGAATTAAAATATAATAGTCCTCAATATTCATAAAAATATGAATTTTATAAAAAAAATAGAAGAATTTCATTGAATATAAATTTTGATATTCTGATTCAAAAAAAAGTTTATTTTTTCAAATATAATATATAATAGTGATAAATACTTTACATAAAATAGAATCTCTTTCATATGGATGAAAAATAACCTTTTAAAAATATTTGATTTCTTCTTACTTAGAATCAGATTTATTCTTATTTGAAGCCCTCTAAAATAAATTGAATAAATGTAAAAACATTTATAAAACATGTTTAATCATAATTTATTTAGTTATGTTCAATCTCGACAATACAACGATTATGAGTAAAGTACCATTTAAAATAATAATATTATTACTACATAATTTCTAGTATAACTCAATGTAGTGTTCAATGTAAGATTTCAAAGAATCCCGTTTTTATGTGTCGAGTACGATGTCATACAATGATTAATCATTATCATAAATTAATTATCTTATTCATAAATAATTATATATATTAATATGTATTATTCTATAAATACCTTGGTCATTACAAGCACATCAGAATAAGCTCTGAGAATCAAACACACAACCAATATGGGACATGGATTTATCACTAACCACTAGCCTACATGAAGTCACTAGTTAGTATGAATTATTAATTTCAATTAAATGATTCTATTTATTATATAGAAGTTTACTTTGATAACATCTTTTTCATCAAATGGGTATAATTTTCATAGAAAAATGATTTGGTGATTAAGTGGTAATTGTTATTTTGGAAGACATTATATCTTTTGAGAATACAATATTAACAAGTATATAGAATACAATGGGATTTCAGTTTATGAGTAATGGTTAAATTTTTTTTTTGTAGAAACTATGTTTTTTATAGTTGATATATGGAAATTTCTGTTAATTATGTAAATGATTAACCTATCATGGAGAATATGTGATTTGGATAATTACATTTAAGTATGAGGCATTGATTTTAATTGATGTTATTTGCAGATAAATGTTAGTATTTCACATTGAAGACTATGTGATGAAATAATTATGAATTGTGTGTTTAAATCTTAGTATGTATCATTTTTACAAATTTTATGGATATTAGTTTATTGAATGGTCTTTGTAGAACCTGGGTATTACAGTTTTTAATTTTCTAGACTAAAAGTAGTCCTTCTTATTATAAAGGATTATTTTATTGTAGAGATTATTCGATATTTTAATCATCATTTTGGTTCTGGTTAATGTTTATAGTTTTTATAAATAGATATTTAACCTTTTTTGTATGATATGAGTTATAAGAAGTTGGTTATGGTGCTTCATGCATGAGAAATTCATCTAAAATACTCATCATTTATTGAAAATGATGATTGTGTTGTAGAAATTGATTAATGTATGATACTCTTCCATTCGAGAAAGTATGATTCCTTATTTTTATCATATGTTGTAAAAAAAATACTCATCATTATGAAAAGGATCACAATGAAAAAATTTCATTTACTTTTTCTACCGGGAAATCAAAGAAGGTTTAATCCATTACAAGTTTGTGGTTTTCTGATTGTTATCATTCTCATAATCACGTTTTAAATCACTCTACATCAAAAATATATGGTTAATTTTCTTCCATATCCATGTTTTCTGATATATAATTATAATTTGTGTTATCTCTGGTGACCTTTGTACTTTTATTTTGTTCTTTATATTAACATGATAGTTTTATTAACCATTTTTCTGATGTGGATTTTCAATAAAGGTATTTTGAAAAGTCGTATCCTAGTTACCGAACCCAAATTCAATTTTAGAGGATACAGTTTATTAATGGTGGTAGGATGTAACATCATGAGTTTTAAGAAAAAAACACTTTATTCAATAGTGCAGACGATACACTACATTGTGCTTAAACGACCAACTAAATATTATTATTTAAATGATACCATTATAACCTAGGAATAAAAATTTTGGTAATAAATATTATCAAATGAATTATATAAATATTCTTTTCACAGGTTTAAATAATTATTCATTGGTTACACAATTTTTATGAAATGGAAATAAAAAGTAATTAAATATAAATGACATGTTTCAATGAAAACCAATATAAAAAGAATAATTTTTTTTATAAAATCGTTTCATATTTTATGGGTTTTAGTATGTTATATATTCAATTTAATGTTAACTATTTATCTTATATGTTTTCTATATATAATATAAGATGAAATCCAATTTTTTCATATGAATGATGTATTTTTTAAAAATATAAATTTTTACCACCTCTTTGGGGTGAACCCTATATAAATCAAGATTTTTTTAAATTTATATGTAACATTTTTAAAATTAAACTTATTTTTTAGGAGCATGTAATAAAAATTTACTTGGTTGAATTATGGCATTTCTATGATAAAATTTATTTTTAATGAATAGTGAAAAAATATTGGATTTTAATTCAATATAGAGTTTAAATAAAATTTTATATAGTTTTTTGTTCTTTTAATTTGTTTTAATGTTTAATTGGATTATTATTTTATCATTTGATAAAAAAATTTCATTGGAATAAATTTCACATTGAAAATAGGTTTAAATGCACATCAATCTTTCGATGGTTATTACTTTTAAAAAAAATTTCTCGTTTTGACAACTTTAATTCATTTTAAATTAATTACTGAATATTATGTGTTTGGAATTTGAAAAATTTAATTCCATTTTATGGTATCAAAAGGTCCAAATAATGTAAATATTTCCCTTTTATTTTTAGACATAATTAATAGTAACTTCAGTAAATTTATTTTACTTACCCCGGTTGAAAAGTTAATTAAGAAAATCAAGGTATAAAATAATATATTAATATTATAAATCTACACCAACACATGTATTAATATTATTGGATAATATATTTCCAACCATGGGAATCCGTCGGTCGATTTTTGGACCCCACGGAGCAATAAGGGTGTGATGATGACACACTATAATAATTATTTTAATTTAAAATGAAATATAACTTTAACATGTAACTTTTAACTTAAAAAACAATATATAAGGCTATATAATTAATAAGATTTACTATAATTATTCATTAGAATATAAAATTATGACCTACACCATGGTATTTTTTTATAATTATTTCAAATTATATAAATAAATTTATTTTTGACACAATGATGATGAATTTATTACCTTATTAATAAAGGATTCAAATAAATTAAATTGTAAATATTAAAATAAGTATAATTTAAAAATTTTGATACCATAAACTATTTTTTTGATGATTATAACACTTTATATTTGATTTAAATTAGGTATTTTAATGAATCATGTTGGAACGACTTTATCAAAAATCATATACTAAATAGTGTTCCAATTAACATAAATGAGTATTCAAATCAAACACTATTTTCTTAAATGACATAACAGTCGAAAAAATATAATATTTGGAAAAATGACATATATAGTATTAGAAAAGTCGTTAATGATACACTTTATGTCCCATTTTCATTTTATTATAACAATACTAACCATATATTGTAAAAATACAAGAACATATGGAATGAGTTAATTTATTTAACTAAGGACGAAAGAAAAATTATAATGTCAAATTTGTGACCTAAAATTGTATAAACCCTGTTGGATGGTATAATTTAGACTCATAAAAAATCTCATTCTTTAAATATATCACTTTTGAATAATTATAATTTTAAAATAACATATTATATAAATAATATATCTAAACATTTTTTAAGTGCCCTCATCCCTCTTATAAAAGGACATCAAATATACTCAGTTAATCACACCTATAAAGCACCTTGTATCCCCCAAAATACTCTTAAATAATCTCTTAACATCCCAAACATACTTCTAAATTCATTAACATGGATAGAACGAAACTCAAGAAATCCTTTTCTTATAAACCAAATGTAGTTATCGAATTTAGAGCTAATGTTTTCTATCTAGCTCCTTTCCTTTATTTTTAATATCCACTCCATATGATCTTCTTATTCAATGATTAAATTAACAAAACAATATCCTAAATATAAATCCACATTTTACACTATGGTTTTAACATGCATTCATAATCACCTACATTTAAGAGATATAAAACATACTATTTTTATGTGAGACGAACTACTGCCTCATGAAATGATAACTGTTCAATTATCTCCTACTAACTCTCATTATTCTCCTTATGATGGAAATGTATTTATATTTGATATATATTATATTTATATTTTCTCTATTATTATTTATTTTATATTTACAACATACCTTTATGCATTAAGTAGTGTGTAAATACAATAATTTTACATGAAAACAGTTGGACTACTACCCCCACAATGTGATAGGACTGGTTCATGCCATACATGGAATGTATAATGGATGGAGATAATGAAAATACAGTACAAATATATCATTGATATTATAATAGAATTATAATATACATATGTATGATTTAGTTTTCATTCTTTTAATATGAAAATAAAATATAATTAGAAATCATGCGTAAACATGACCTACCATCACCATGAACGATGCATTTCATTTCTTATTTACAAAATTAATGGAATATTATACATACATATATACATGATATATATGATATCTAACTCCTGACTAATATTATGGATATTTTTAAATTCTTACCACGTGGACTATATATATCAAAACTTGTCCATTTTCAACTCATGTACCGAATATCGATAGAATGACCCATATGAACAGAAGTAATTATGAAATTTTTATGACATGTTAATAGTGATATAAAAGGAATGATACACTTGTAAAAGGTTTTTAATCAAATATAAATTAACATGATATTATTATTCATGAAATTAAATAATGAACGATACAAGTCGGACTCAAGGTAAGGGAACTTTTTAATCCAATTTCCATTTTTTGGGTTGATCTACTACTTTGTGAATATGTCGATCTATGATTTTGTGAGAAAGGAATTTTGGTATATTGTATTTTATATATAGTTTAATTATGGTGATTTATAGGTAATACAAAAAATCTTTCTATTTTATTAAATGAATTATATCTGTGAGGGAAATATAAAATCAATATTTATTCATGGAGTTAAATATTCATATCATCGGTATTGTTTTTCCAAGTGTCTGTGTGAATGACCTATTATTATATTACACTAATTAAACAAATAAATTGGAAGTATTATTATATTTCAAAAATAATTATTCCATTTATTTATTCATAATATAATGATACGATCTATGCAAGGGATTTAATTTCAATTAATCTTCCATTAATTCTTATTTATTTATATCCCCCAATTTACTTTTATAGTGTATATAATGGACATTGACATATTATATAATGAATTTACTTATTTCAATGGTATTATAGGTTTTATAAATATTTTTATTTAATTATGATTATTCAATTATTTCATAATTTGTTAGGGACTGTATACTTATAACATAGTTTTAAATATTTTAAGGATTTATACTTCTAAATCACCCTCCTTAATTTCTATTTTTTAAAAATTGTTTAAAAATTCACTAATATGGACACAAATTTTACAAAATGAAAATTTATTTAAAAGTGTCAATGTGGTATGAGACATTTTGATTCAAAAATAATACTTTAATATTTTTTTAATTTTCATTTAAAAATGGATTCATTACATCAATATCTTGAAATGATGTCTTATGAATTGAATAATGATAAAGTTGTTTTCCTATTATGCTTGTTCATGTGTTCTGATTATGTTATGGTTATTGGGAGTTGCTTATGTATTTGGGTGGTTTTGTGATAAATTGATGGGGGTGAGCCCATGATTTCTCTCTAATTCGTTGGGTAACATGGCCAAGGTAAATGATAAGGATTCTCTTAAGAGAAATAGGTAATATATAGAGATGAGTATTCCCATTGTATCCAATAAGGTTACTACCCATGTAGCTATAAATGATATAACATAACTATGATATGGATTCCAAAATACACATTTCTGTTTTTTGATTTCTATGATGATTTGTAGGGATCTTATGATAACATGATATATGCTATGTAGTTTATTTTTTATGTGTGAAATATGATTATGTGAAAATGCTTTTGTGGGTTTTAAATATTTATAGAATAACAGTTTTATTCAATACATTATATTCTTTACCGAACCATTTATGCTCATAAATTGTTTTTAAAATTTGATACACATAGTATAAGGCTATTTAATGGAATGGAAGAAGTCAAGAATATTTTTTACAAGAAAAATAAACATTTTATGATTAAATGGTTTCCTTTGGTGGAAAAAGTGGATACTAGGTGTAACTATACACATGTAATGAATGGATTTATTATGAATTAGTTATGGACTAATTTTCTGAAACTCTAAACATGAAAAGTTAATTAATGTGAATTTCTTAATATAACAAAATATTATTTAACATTTAAGGCTGGTTCTATATAAATGTTACAGGGAAACTCCCACCATTCAATTTAAATTCATATTATGGAATATAATTGTCGTTATCTTTATCTTCATATAACCATGAAATCTTCCATGTTGTCTAGCATCTTCTGTTAACGGTATGGAAACTGATATAGAATTATGTAATTTTATCTTTATATAATCCCTACATTTATTAGGTAAATTCAATAATTGGAGGTAATTTATAATTTTTAATGATTGGAATCCATTGGTTTTCATTTTATTTTTTAAAGGATCGAATTATGAAAAAATCATCTCTTCCAATGTGATTCCAAAATATAGATCCTTATCTTACCTGAAATGGGGATTAAATTTTGATTATTTTTTTAGAAGTATGTGGATGGGTTAGAATGATACTAGGCCTCACTACATATATATTGTGATATGAGGAACTAATCCACATAAAACTCTCATGTGACTACCTAAATATATCAATATCAAATTTTGGGAGTGTAAGAGCCAAGTAAGGATAATTATATTGCTGAGAAGGGTAGAGGTGAATTAGAATTAATTTTTATTTTTAGTTTACTTTAATCAAACTTATCCTTGTGTTAATTATTTCAATACCTATTAAAAACAATTCAAACACACATCCAAAAGAATATAATAATTTACAAGTTTCATTACTCAATATAAATAACAACATGTTTTCTATTGTTTATAGATAATCCAACACCACACAATAAACTAGAAGAAAATTCTTTGATTAAAATGTGTATAATATATCCTTTCAATTTTTTATCACATTAAAATAAATAAAAAGTGAATGTGTACCCATATAGTACAAATAGTGTCGTTTAATATTCATGTAAAAAGTAAGGTTACCTTATCTTATATTAAATTACCAAAAATTTATTATTTGGAAGAAATGATTAATTTCATACATAAAATATGGAAATGGCTTCATGGATTTTGATATATAATTCAATATAATTACCCAGTATGATCATCCCACAAGGATTCTTGTAATCCAATTCTTCAAAAACAATTCATCAAATCAAATTTTAAATTATGATTGAACAATTATATCATTAAATGTTATTCCTCAATCTGATTGATGTATCTGTATCATAATACGATGGAGACAATTCTCAATAGTTTATTCTCAGTCCATAAATCCCAATACAGAAAACATGATCTGATTATCTACCTCGGTACGATTTTATTCTGAGTATATTGAGAAGTATAATATGATAGAAAATTGAATACAATTGTTTATGAGAACAATGATCACATGAGTAATGTAATGATATTGTCAATTCTCTTTTGACATCCCTCTATAGAAACATATTCAACCCAAATCAATACGTAAAAAAATTATCCTTCTTAATCTTAAGTTCTTATCCCTACCAATGAATTGTACATTTGTCGTCAAAAGTTATAGAATGTACAAAGTACTTCTACTAATTATTAGTGTCCCATTGATGGTTTTGTATGGAATCCCAAAAACATTACTGATAACCCACATTTCATGAAATTTCATATATCGGGGAATTTATGGTGAATTTTGACCTCATCAACTATCATGAACTAGCCTGGGTCATCCAAGAATCTGTCACCCAAGCCAGTCTGTAGTATGTCCCGATGGGTGTCCCAATCCCCTCGGGATGACAACTAGTTCCGAGAATCAAACATACAACCAAGGGGGACAATTTAATTCCAAAACCAGGATCAAATAAACCAAATAAATATAGAAAATATGAAAAACAAATTGATTGTTGAAACATAAATTGTTTTAAATAATCATGTTTAGTCACAAGGAAAAACTAACATACTTTGAAATAAAAACAATAAAACCAATCTATGCTATCACAACCTCCATGTGACAACATGTTCACCCCCAACCACTATATTGTACCTACTCCAACACTGAGCAGCTAGATCAGGATCCTAAACCAAAATTCGAACCTATATGTAAAAATATGGGATATGCATGAGCTTTAAAATGATAATTAGGGATGAAAAAAGTGAACCACGTAATTAAGTAATTTTAAAATTCAAGAACAGTCCAATTATAGAACTTGAACTATAGTAAAAAAATCTGGTTTTAATATATACAATTCATTTTGAAAACTTACAATATCAAATTCATTTCCATTATAATTCAGAAAAATGTAAAATAAAGATAATGGTGCATACACATTATTTTCCAAACTACAACTTTGAAATATATTTTTTAAACCAACCATATGTTCCTAGTTTTTCCTAGAAAACACCAATACCATGATCATGGGTACGATTATACACATAAAAAAAATAATTGTACCAACACTGCTCGTATCGTAGTATCACAGAAAACCTTGGAATGTGGAGGAAGACTATAACTTTATAATACATGCGACATAATCCTTGAAAGCATGCAACACATTATAGAATCATACACCCAAATTCTCGGCCACCTTATCTCATGTAATACCATCGGGCCAAATCCTATAGCAATAATCTGAATATTTATATTAATATAGGCCACTAAACAATACATGAACTTATGGTGCATCAATTGTTCTCAGTAAACCTGTTCGTTATGCTTGTATTCTATGCTATGTTCACAAAGAGGTGTTCCACACATTTAAACAACAACCCATATATATATATAACAATGAACACTACATAATCTAGCACCACCCTAACCACCCCAAGATTATTCCCATGCATTAAAATAAAAATTCTCAAAATGAGGCCCATACCGAGGACTCTATTGTCTCGTAATCGATAGGTGTGGTAGGAAACCTAATGAAAGAGGTGTTTTCCAAACAGACAACTTCAAAGATTCCAAATAGGCATGATATAGATTCACAAATAAAACAAATTACAAATAGATTTTTCAAAATTCCAATCAGGCCTTTATCTTTAACACATTAAACCATTTACCAAAACATTTAGAAATTTTTCAAAAAACAACAATAAACATCATTTCATACAAACGATTCCAAATGGACCCTTACATCACGCAGTTACATAAAAATGCTTAGGTTAACATTAAATCGACTTAAAATAAATAAAATCCATAAAAATGGTTCCAGTACGCATTCACAACACATACAGTACAACACTCTTTCAAAAAAATTTGAACACTAAATAGCTTCCACATTCACCCAAACACACCACAAATTCCAAAAAGGCCTTCCATTTTCCAATCGATCAACCAAGAATGTTTAACCGCCAACTCGCCAAACCACATTTACCCATTTGATGATATTTTGGGAACAAAACTCCCTCCATTTTAAAAAACATGTAATGATTTTAGGAAAATTAGAAGAAAGTGGATATGTGGTAATCTTGAAAGAGACTATTTCTAGAGTGGTATCTTCATTTCATTTCACTTCTAAGTGTGCACCTAGTGCTCCCATGGATGTGCCAACATCCAACGTAGCACCCTATGGTAACCCAAAAAATTGAAACCCATCATCATGAAATAACAATTTTCTTTCGACCTAAGAACTCCCACTTCACAAATTAATAAAATACGACACAAGTTTATAAACAAAACAACCTTTTTAAAATTAACAACCATAGAATCCATAGAAAGTGCACATTCTATCACCTATAATCTAATCTTAATAATGTCTTAAGTTAATTTATAAAATTTTATCACTAGGGAAGACACCACTCGTCCAACTAATTCACCATAAAAAGATAAATTATCATTTAAACAAACACTTTTGGCACAAACAGAAAAGTGCACAAATCGTGTTTCATGTGAACCGATTTTTAGCACAATCAGTCAACATAAAAACTCTATAAAAATAAACAAAGAGGAACCATAGAAAGGTGTAGAAATAAAAAAATTGAATAAAAAACATGAAACATCAATTTATAAGCAATGGAAAGGAAAATCAGGCATTTACCTTCCTCAAACTCAGTGTGGAAAAAACAACACCTCTATAGAAAGACAAAAATGCCCCACGGACCAACCATGTGCTTCAATCAATCATAAAAAGACATGAATAAAAAATCGAGATATTAGGGTTTGGTTAATTTGAGAAAAATAACAAAATTAAATGCCTAAAAATATTCCTAGACCAGAAGAGGAGAGGGTAGCTAGGAAGGGGAATCACTGACACACTAGTGAAAGGCGGAGGACCTCTGAAGGATGTGTGGGTTTGCATTGGACGATCACCGGACAAGGTGGGTATGGGTTACCCAAACCAGGTTGTGAATGGGGTCCAGTCTACCTAGAGGTGCAGCTAGAAAGGGAGCCTGCCGGGGAGTCAGGCTGCGCATGAGTAGGCTAGTCGGAAAAGACATCTACTTGCTAGAGGAGGTGGGGGAGGCGACATCGTTTCTCCGAGTCCACATATGAGACCAAGGGAGGGGTCTCGCGTTCCATAAGTGGCGAAGAAGTGGGCGGCCAGCCTGGTCTGGCCGGGTGATGGTGTGGCTGCCTGGTCTATGTTGTGTAGAGGAGGGGGAGGTGACCTTGTTTACGCAGGGTGAACGTGGGGGTGGAGGCCCGCCTGGTCCGCACCTCGCAATGGATAAGGGAAGGATGGAACCCCTTTTCTATGGTTCTTTTTTTCATTATTCATTTTATAATAATAATAAAAATAATAATACAAATGATAATAATCATAATAATATAACAAACATGATTATAATATAATGAAAATATTAGTAATAGAAATTTTTATTCATTTCATTTTAAAATATTAGTAATATTAATAATAATTTTATAATAATAAAATTAATAATTACTTTAACAAAAATATTATATTTATCAAAATAAATAATAATAATAATAATTTAATCATATTTTCAATAAAAATATTATTAATTTGGTTTAAATATTAACCTAATATTATTTTAAAAAAAAATTAGTGACTTTAGGCATGAGATAACTGCACGGCTCACGTGCTGTCAAGCACATGGTTGAGTGAACTGCATACAAATCCTGTCACCCAATACTTACCTCTTTCAGTGTCAAGATGCTAGTAGTCGTGCAGTTTTATAAATGTAGTGCGAGTTTCACGTCAACATGGTCGGTGTGCGACAATTCTCCCCACCATAAAACTTTCTGCCCCCCAAAAGTCACTACGCCAATGGTAAACAAAATCTCGAGTCCATACTAGGAAAAAACCAAATAAAACATTGAATCCCTGGAAAACCATACACCCAACAGGTCAAACCTGACTAATTCTGGAAGAAACTGAAGCCCGAGGTTGAGTTGATAACATTAGGGGTTTCTCCCCACCCCTAGGACTCATCTAGATTTGGAGTTTAAAAACCCAACAAAACTACAATCTCCCACCAATATTGACCCCCTAAGCACCAAAGACAAAGAGAAATACCATCTCTACTAGTCCAGAACAGAACCATCAAATAAACCTAAGACATTACAAACTTTAACACCCTCGAAAGTTCCCTACAACCCAAATACAAACTCTATCACCCAACACTACCCAACTACCTCTAATGAACAAGGATTTCCTCGATATTTATGAAATACATGAATCGAACTGAGAACTGTTCAAGGATCAGTAAAAAAATTCAGAGACCATAACGGTGACATACTCATAAAAACACAAAAAACACTATCAGAACTAGAATCAAGATAAAACTCAATCAAAGAAACAATGTAATGTAAGTGAAACATTCCCATAAGCCAAAAATATACAAACACAATATACAAATATATTTCCAGAAACCACCATTTCATTATAAAATTGAAAATTCACCTATGTGACCTTATGAATCACCACATGTGCCTTCATCCAAGCTCACATACGTCATCCATGGAAAAGAGATATCATGAACTCTCTGTACAAATATAAAGGCATGTGACCCTCCATAAATAATTTCATGGTCCAAACCCCCTTTTTATTGGTATTTCAAAACACACTTCAAAGATTACATAACCATTAAAATGAAATTATTTTTCATTTCAAAACAACCATGATAATAAAATTGTCCTCACACTAACCAAAACCACAGCAATGAAAAACATGCACTAAACCATCATAAATTAGAACATGTAGTAGCACTTAAGAAAAAGACATGGTACTGATCCACAAACCAGGAAAGCATCCACAACATTGAGGTACTTGAACAGTGCACTTAGACTCCTTATTGGTCACTAATCCATGTGATATCATGATGTGACATTGACTTGTCTCTATTGTCATCCCTCAAAAGATAATAAGGATAATAGACTCAAAACCCGGACTTCACCAGGTATCTCAGGTATCATCATGAGTTGTGGTGATCAGGAACCGAACCATAACCTACCTATTGATCCTAGTAAACCCTAATCACCATCTAGGAGACACCCAAACTATTATGGAACTGCTCTAATACCATTTTTTTACAAACCAGCTGGGACAACCATGAACCAGTCACCTGATCTGGGCCACGACATGTTATAAGGGGCATTCCTGATCCCCCCAGGATGGAAACTAGTGTCGGGATTCAAACATACAACAAATTGGAACGATTTCATCCCAATAACAGGATCAAATACACTAAATAAACAAACAGACCATGCAAGAAAATGACAATTAAAACATAAATCGATATGAATAAATATGTTTAGTTTCAAGGGACAACTAACACAATGAAAAATAAAAATATGAAAGCCTAACCGTGCTATGACAACCTCTATGTGACCTCTAGGTCACCTCCATAAACTATACCAGACGCGATGCAGCACTGAGTAGTTGGACTGGAAACTAAACAAAATTTCAATCCTGCATCTGAAATGATAGGATCGGGTGAAGAATTAAAATTCTTAGATAGTATTCTAAAAGTAAACCATGGAATCCATACATTTACCAATTCCAATAACATTCCACCAATACTATTTTGAAATACAGTTATAAAAATTTTGTTTTAATATATAAAATTCATTGTGAAAACTAATAATCCCAATTTGGTGGACCTTATAATTCCAAAACATTAATAATAAGGAAAATGGGGTGCACAAGAACTTTTCCAAATAGATACATTAATTTTTTTTTAAACCAACCATAAATTCATAGTTTTTACTATAAAACACAAAAATCATGATCAAGGGTATGATTCTACACACAAAAAGGGAAAAGGTACCAATAATTATCATATAAAAGGATCACAGAAAACATTGGAAATCTTCAAGAGACCAGTACATACAAATACCTATGAATTCATCCTCATTAGCACACCATACATGATAGAATCAGATGCCTTAACATTCGTCCACTCTTTCTCAAGTCAGACCGAGTGACCCAATCCCATGGTAATAATCCAGAATGACCACTTAATATGGGCCACTGGATAATAATTTATCTTCCATTGCATCTGTCATTCTCAATAAACCCCCTTGTAATGCTATGTTTCTCTGATATGATCACAAAGAGGTGTTCCACACATTCAAACAACAATCCGTTTATATATTACAAAACAAACTACAGAATATGGAACTACCCTAACAACATAAAGGTTAGTCCCATGCCTTCAAATTAATATTCACAAAAGGAGGCCCATGACAAGGCCTTTTTTTCTCATGAACAATATACTGGGCAAGAGCCATAACCCATGAGGGGTTTTAAAAATATAATATTTCCAAGATTCTCAACGAGACTTAAATAAATCTAACACACAACCCATTACAAAAATCCATTTTTTAATTACGACCATATTTTTGGATTTACCACATTCATCCATTTACTAACACATTTAGAAATGTTTACAAAATAAAAATAAACGTCATTTTTTACAAACATGTCCAAATGGGCCCTTCATCATGAATTTACCAAAACATGCCTTGGTTCACATTAAATCATGTGAAAAAAACCACACCTAAAAAGTACCAAATGGGATTTCACAAAAAATACAATCCAACACTCTTTCACCAAATGACATACAAGAAATAGCTTCCACATTCACCCAAACACTCAAAAAATTCCAATCGTGCCTTCAATATCTTAACCTATCACCCTAGCATATTTCACAAACAACTGGGAAAACCCAAAGGAACACATTTGATGGACTTTTTGGAAGAAAACATTTATCACATTCCCAATTTTGAAAACATGAAAACATTTAAGGGAAATTAGTAGCAAGGGGATAAGAAGTACTCTTGAAAAATAATATTATATGATTTGTATCTTCATTTTATTGCACATCCATGTATGTACAAAGTTCACCCTTAGATGTGCCAACATCCAATTGAACACCCTATGCGAAAAAAAACTTTTTATACCAATTTCTATGAAACCTCCATTTTCTTTCGACCCAAGAATTCCAATTTCAATCATTTATAAAATATGATAGAAATTCATAAACTAAATAACCGTTTTTAAATCATGTTTGAGAGAATAGCAAGATAGTTCACCTTGTTTTACATATAAATAAAACCAAATGATTGTCATAAGAATATTTTTAAAAACATATCAATGGGGAAAACACCACACAACCAACCAATTCACCCTAAAAAAATCCAATTATCATTTTAACAAACACTTTTCGAACCAAAACACATTGGAAAAAATCATGATTCATGTGAAAACTATATTTAACATAATAATGGAACTTCAATACACAACGACATGATATGAAGAGGAAATATAGAGGTTTGTATAATGATGATAAATTAATTAAAAACATCAAGCAACAAATTAAAATAAATGGAATATAAAATCATGGATTCACCTACATCAAACTATGTGTGGTAACAACGATGCTTATTTTGAAATATGAACAATACCCTATGGACCAACCACACACTCTAATCAGTGATAAAAATTTAAAAATTAAAATTTGAGATATTAGGGGCTGGTAAATTAGTGAAAAAACAACAAAAATAAAAGAAAGGAAATATACCTA
Organism: Viscum album; assembly: GCA_963277665.1. Classification (NCBI taxonomy): domain Eukaryota; kingdom Viridiplantae; phylum Streptophyta; class Magnoliopsida; order Santalales; family Viscaceae; genus Viscum; species Viscum album. Next base: position 628,070,603 of record OY728138.1, on the reverse strand, counting down.
AATTGGAAGATGAGAGGGCTGTTAACGAGTGGAATCATGACCAATGTGGAGTAAAGTGGAGGCACTGCAAAAAAGGATCAGGTTCGCATTAGAATGACCGCTAAACAAGGTGGGTTTGGGTTTCCAGAACCGAGGTGTGCTTGGGGTTCAGTCTATCAAGAGGTAGGGCTAGAAATGGAATCCACTAGGTAGTCGGCCTGCATGCTAGGAGAATAGTCAGACAAGACTGACACATATAGAAGGAAGTGGGGAGCTGACACCAGCACTTTGAGTGCGCATAGGAGAACTAAGGAGGGTTATCCCGCACCTTAAGGTGAGAAGAAGAGGGCGAACTTCCTGGACTACACCAGATGATGGGTGGCCACCTGGTTTGCACCAGGTGAAAGAGGGGCCAATGGCCTTGTCTATGCCACGTGAAGGAGGGGCAGTGGCTCGCATGGTATGCGCCTCACACATAAGAAAGGAAGGTGGGTCCCACCTTAAGAGTTCCTTTTTTTGTTTCATTCAGTATTAATTTTATAATAATAATTATAATAATAATAACAATATAACCAAAGATAATAATAATAATACTATACCAAATATAATAATAGTACTACGATAATATTAAAAATAAAAAAATTTATTCATTTTGTTTTAAAATAATAATAATATTAATTACTATTTAACTATAATAACATTAATAATATCATAAAAAACAATAGTAATTTTAAAAAAATTAATATTATTAATAATAAAATATTTCTAATAATCATATTGCTTTTATGGGTAAAACATTAAACGTATTTTACATAAATAAAATTTTCTTTACATTAAACATCAGACAAGATCATGGCTCATGTTCTGTCAAGCATGTAGTTAAGAGATCTACACTCCAACGAGGCCACCTGACACCGACCTCTAACATGGTTAATAAGTTTTACACATATTTATAAGTCGCATGGAATTCACACAACAACTTGGTCAGGGTGCAACATCAACACTTCTAAAATCATCTTGATCCTTCTCAAATCATCAATTAACATCAGCTTTTCCTTCGAAATTGTTTTCAATCATAAGTCTGAATCTGATTCCAAAACTTGATTATCTCGATCCAATTTATTCATTATGTTTCTCTGATCCACTTAAATATACTAATGAACCAATATACATCTTCCCATGCCTCTTCCAAATTTTATTCTCTATTCTGATTGTTGAATATGATGATCCCCATGGAACCACATTCAATAATATCCTTCATCAAACTTTTACTTATTCTCTTCATAATTATGATTGATCAATTATACGATGGCTCTTGAAAAAAATGAATAAGAAAATCTTATTTATATTTTCTATTTACTCTCTTGTACAAACAAATCACATCAACAATTTTTAAATGGTGGACACCAACATTGATTAGATTATTTTCTTTTATTTCAATTAATTAGTCTCACACAATAGTTCCTACAAATATGATATCATTATAATTCTCATTAACAGATTGTTTATATTTTGAATATTATACCACAAACAGTTATTTCTCTTTTAAAATCAACATCATTCACTAGATATTTGTTTCTTTTCGATTTTAGTCTAATTGGAAACCCTAAAAACATTTTTTTCACATTTCTACAGAAAAAATTCATTGATATTTTAAATACGACGAGCTAACAGTCATCATTAAAAAACATCCTCTGTCATAATTTCTGAATATTTTTGAATATAATGAAAATTTGATGCAAAAATTTATGCCTTTCTCAGAAGAAATAAAATTGATAATAATACATTTTCCTTGGATTCTTTTTTGGTGAATAAGCTTTCATGAATCCTTTTCCTATCAATCCAAATTAAATCAATTGGAATATGATTTACAACATCTATTTCACTCCCCTTTTCTTCATCATGTCTTCATAATGGGCTTCACAACATACTTATGATTTATGAGAAATACAAGATCAAAAAAGCACCATCACATTTGAGTAATCGTAATCATATAGACACTGATTCTCATATTATTATCACCTCTTCCATAACAGATTTAGAGTATATCTAATGACCATCCACTTCTAGTAAGAATAATTCTCAATAAGATTGATACATTCATTCCAAATTTAGAGTCAATTTGATGATACATTCTTCCATATAGTTTCACCTGAATATTATAGAGATTTTCAATCATTGAGGCATGATTCATCAAATATGATGTCTAAACCAAATTTCACAAAATAAAAAGTGAATGTTATTTTTTCCTTCTTTATAAACATAATTGATATAAAAAATATAAAATTCTATTATACTCACCTTCATTATCATCTTGATCTTAAAAATCTTCCCTTTGAATTTTTTTCATCCAGATTTCATAAATCAGTAAACATTGTATCCATAATAAATATATTACGTATCAATAAATCTAATCCTAAATGAACTAACTCATTGTAGGAAACAATATTATTTGACTGAAATACTATGTTATCTAGAAGTAGTGATTATTCAAACAATCTTCATCAATCTTCATCTACTTTTCTTTCTCTGCTCTTCAATAATCCTAGATTACAATACAATTAGTTTCATTCAAACACTATATAAAATTTTTATAATAGTTCACTCACAATATAATGATGAACTCACAACAGACGCACAACTCTATACTTTGGCATTCAAAGGGATATATTTGTGGAACAATAAGATTATCCCCCTTGAAAAAATTATCCGAAGGTAATATGTGAGAGGGAACAGAAACACATATGTAAATATTGATGAAAAATAGGTTGGACACCCATTTTCAACCAAAATTTAAAAAAAGATTTTTCTGGTAAAGAAATTGAGAAAATTTCTACAACTTATTTCAATTTTGGAATGTACAATTTCTTCAATTCATTATTATATAATGTTATTTGATGAAATGATATTCGATATCAATATATATATAAATACATTGATGAAATTGATTTCTAGTGAGATTTATTGTACATTAATTATCACAACCTAAAAGAAGGAAAACTTCACTACAACATGTAAGCTTTCTAATTGAGGTTTCATCCACATTAGTCTATTAGTGGATTGAGTGGTAGAGTCAAAATCAGCATCATCCATACTATGTGTTCTTGAATTATTTTTCTTTGATTTATTATTAACACAATTCTTTATTAAAAAAAACAATCCACAATATGTTGTTCTTCTATCATCTACATTTACAACAACATTAGTATCTAAATTTGAATCCAAATTAATACTTTCTCATCTGTGATACCTGATTTAGAAATCAATTATTCCTTTGATTTATTATATAATTATTTTCCCAGAAATTGAATGGGATTGGATTGAAGCACTCAAAAATAATTTATATAAGGTAACAACATAAAAAATGTTGTATCATGAGGAAGTCAAACACAAAAAACATCAAACTGGTTATTTGATTTTTTTGATCCAACACTTATCCTTCGACATTATTACACAAATTTTTTTAAAAATTATTTGCGTTGGAAATAGGTTTTGAGTTTTCCTTATCTAAACTCTAAATAAGTTTTATATAATAGTTTTCTTGAGACAGAAAATTATATTTTTTTCTTATCAAAATTTGTATGCCAAATAAGTAATTAATTTCCACAATATGGACACTTTTAATACCATTTTCTTGTCTTTGTAAAATCCTTCACTACTTCTTTCATTATTCCATGAAAATATAATGTAATCAGCATATAAAATTATGGTGAGAAGATATTCTTGTAATTAAATCATATAATAATTTTTATAAACTCTTACATTCTTTAAATACATTTTCCTTAAGCAAGAATCAAATTTTGAATACCTTGATCTCAGATCTTGTTTTGACCCATATAAATTATTTCCCAAACATCACACATATCCTTCATCTTTCCTAACAACAATGAGACATGTTTGTTCAATGTAAACATCCTCATTGAGATCAACATTCATGAATGTCAATTTATCTTCAATTTTAATGATTTTGTAAACTCAATGTCCGAAAATATGTAGAGTGATTCTGATTATTTATTCATTTTACACCATTAAAAAGGATTCATCAAAATCAATACCTTAAATTTTTTAATAACCTTTGAATACCAATTAATATTTTTTCTTTTCCCATTACCTTTTTCATTCATCTTCTTATTGAAAAACCACATTGTACCAATAAAGTTTAGTTATCTAGTATGGGTATGAGTTCATAGGTATCATCCATTTCAATATAAATCAACTATTATTTCAGTGTTAGAACCCATTCCATATAATAAAAATATTTTTCACATTATTCAGCTTACCTCTTGAATAAATAAAATTATGTATAATAGATTTATTATAATTCTTGTTTGAAATTTATTATGTTTATAACCAATGTTATTATGAGTATCCACTTTTTCCCTCTTCCTAGTATTAGGTATTCAAGCATCTTCCTCATCACTAGAATAAATAATGTCTAATTCTTCATCTTAAGTAGGATTACAATTTTATGTATCCTTATCATATTAATTTTCGTTATCATACTCAAATTCGATATTTTCCTTTATAGTTTTTTTCCTCATATCATTAAATTAAATTTAAATCAATATAATGAAAAATGCTTCGTATTTATTTTTTGAAACATCTATATTATTATTATTTTAGAGAATGGGCATAAAATTTTATATCCTAACTTTTATACATAGACTTACCAAATTGTCTACAATTTATATTTTTAATACTTGGACTATTGAAAACTCTTATGTGTATCATACATGAAATTATTCAGTAAATAATTTATCTGGAGTCACATCTAAAATAGGAATATAGAAAAATTATTTTTTAATATAAATAGAAATAATCATGGATTTCCTCCAAAAGTAATGAGAAAAATAGTGTTGATGTAACATGATTCTTCTTATTTCCACCAAGATTCTACTCTTTATTTCAGTAACCAAAATTTGATATTTAGTTTTTGAAGAAATATACAGAATTTGAATTCCATTCTTCCGAAGAAAATTTTTTCATTATGACCATATGTATTCACTAACATTGTCGGTTCTGAACCTCTTTGTAGAATAATAACATTCCTTCTAATCATTTCTTCTAAAACATTTAATCATTTTCAAATAATATGACTTATGTTTCGTATACATAACACAAGTGGAGTCGGTGAAGTAATAAATGTAATCAATGAAGTAATTACCTCAATTTTATTGTTGTTTTCTCATTGGCCCACAGTTATCAGAGTAAATTATCTCCAGGGGTTGTCTTGGAAAAATCTCAATTTTTTTGTGCACAACATTTGTAATATTTATCATCTAAAAAATATGTTAACACCATCCAATTATTCTTAGAAAATATGATATTTCCCAAACAATATTTATTTTAAAAAAATGGAAATATTTTCTTTGACCCATGTTTCTCATACATTTATGCCATAATTGATTCTCTTGAACTATACTAATGTGACAAGGGTTCTGTATTTCACCAAACTGAAAGAAGATTCCATAAGTACGTTGGACTATTGAAACAATATTATCACATTCATTATTTTCAGAACTAACACATCTTTTCTGAACATAAAAATTTTACCCTTATCACACAATTAGGAAAAATCGTAAAAAATTGTGTTTCAGCACATCGACATACAATTTTTCCTTGGATTTCATCATTTATTTCCCATTTATGCCTAATAAAACACATTTGATTTTGAAGGATTATTCATTTCCAAATGTCAATATTCCCTCTTTAAAATTATTCTAATTATTTATAAATTTAATATATAATTTCAAATGAGAAGAACTCCCACTATCTAAAATCCATATTCATTATCCATTTGTAGCTTTCAATGTGGTTTCAACAATAAGATCTTTTTACTCATCCTTTTATTACCATTAAATAATCTTATGAGAAATTTTTTATATATTTTTTGTGCAATTAAAAATCCAATACATCCATATATATGGTTTCTATGTCTTTCATATCATTCGCCAAGAGTTTCTAGGTGTTAGAGATTGTTTTTAATATTTACCCCAACCTTTTTATGATTCATTAAAACAATAATGCCATAATTCATTCTATGGGGAGATTGAATCCCACTAGACCATTTTCATAAATAACCAATGGGAATAAACAATTTTTTTGGTTAAAACTAATCATATTTTATTTTTGTTTGAATATCCCAAAAAACCATCAATTTCTATAGAAATAATATTTTCCTCTGATACATAAATATTAACATAAATTGTGAATACCAGTCTCAACAACATTATTGTTTTTATTTTAAGAGCCACCAAGAATTATGTTATCAACTAGAGTTTTTTTTTCATCTCACCTTTATCATATTCAGTGTTATTAATATTTTTTCTAGATTTAGAATATTTAGAATCATTTTCAGACTTAGGGAATTTTAAAACATCAGAATTCTCAGCTTTGTTGGTCCAAAGGACATATGTAATTTTCCTATATTTTTTTCAAAACAATTCCATCTCTATTTTAAATTGTTTTTGGTATTATTTGTTTAACTTTCTCAAGATTCCTATTAAAATAACTATCTCCAACATTAGTAACAGAGTTTCCAAAACTTGTACAATTCTCTTCATATTTTAAGGGTTTTTATTGAAAACACATAACCCTTCCGTTTTTTATTCAACATCACCTCCATTTGTTCATTAAGATTAATTTCATCAATGAAATATTTCCGAAGATCATCAATTTCATTCACTATCTTCACATTCTAATTTCAAAATCATTCATTATTTATTATTGGGGAACATTCACCTTATAAATTTGTGTTTCTCATTTCTTTCCTTCTAATATTCCTTAAAAATTATTTCATATCAGATTTCAAAGGAAATTCAAGTTGAGTTTCATATTTTTCAGAGTTTTTTCTTCTAAATTAATCATTATTCATGATTTTATTAAATTTATTTTCAACACCATATTAAACAGAATTTTTAGATTCAGAAACACTTCTTTCTATTTCATCATCATTAGATAAGAAAAATCTTATTTTATATTTGAATAATTTTCTATATTTCCTTATGTAATAATATTTTCCATTATCTCTATGTTTCATCCTTGATATTTTTATATTTCATTCTTCTTTCGCAAAATCTTATTATTTGTTTCTTTGAGGAAAATTAACAAACAAGTTTCCAACCACCCCCCATTCAAAACACATCAAGGTATTTTTCCCTTTAAATTTTCATATACAGGTTTTCTCATTTTTTGAAAACAGTGAAACGATATATTCATGATTTTTACCTAAATATTTTTTTACAATTAGAATCATCACACTTTTCTTGAATGAAAATTGTATTTGATATTTCATTCTTATCATCCTTGAAATAAACATCTCTATCAAATTTTGTTTTTCTCTTCATAAAAATATCCCTTAGAATTTCATAAGTGATGAATGTTATATGAAAATAATCTAGAGAAAATATCTCAGGATTTTTTCATTTAATGAAGAAAAATGTTTATCATAGGTTTCATGAGGTATTCTCATGATCTTCTCAACTACTATTAAATCATCTAATATTTCACAAAGGAAAATGATAGTCCTTAAAATTTCATATACCCTATTAATGAATACCCTAATAGATTTATACTCACCCATCTTCAAACATTCATACTTAAATCTACAAATTTGTACTATTCCTTTCATTAATTTTTAATTTCCATCATATATGTTTTCCAAATTATCCCTATAAATATGGATGTAGAAACACCATTCAGCCTTAGGAATTCACATTCCGTAAGCGATAATAAGAGATAATTCTTAGAAATTTCATCATTCTCATGATTCTTCCTATGAAACTATGTATGAGAAAAAATATCATCAATAGGAATAAATCAATTTGATGCATCTTCAAGAACATCATATCAAATAGATATAATATAAGGAAACATTATTTCATTCTAGATTTGGTAACTCTTTCAATCGGAAACCAAAATTCATACACAATTAATGCAATTTAAATTCTCCATCAATAAAGAAAAATTGAATTGAACATATTCTCTGATACCACATTTTAGAGCCCTATTAGGATAATTGTTTCACTGAGATACGGAGTGGGGGAATATTGTATGATTTCTCTTTTATTTTCCAGGATATATACTTCACCATTTGTTGAATCTTTCAATACATTTTAAAAATAATTAGAACATGCATCCATAAGAACACAAGAATTTACAAGGCTATATAGTCAATATGAATAATTATGTCCTTCATGTGGTTTGGAGATATTCAAAAACCATAGAATCCCCTAGATAAAAATATTAGGATTAAAATGAATAGGATATATCCATTCACTCATATAGAACAATAAAGAAAATAAAAATGTTTGTGTGATCCCTCATAACAAAAATAGGGTCAGATAATGATTTATTAATAACTCATATTACCTCTTCTTATTTAAAATTTCAACCAATGTATTATTTGGAAAATAATTATTCAATTTAATACCCAAAATATAGTAATAACATCAATGATATTGATATTGAATTCAATCCGATTGAATAGTTTGATCACCCTACTCTGGTTCTTCAAATCTGATTCATCAAAACCGATTATTCAAATTCGATTTTCCATTCTGATTAAGGAATATGATCTTAAAATCTAATTTCTTAATCTTATGGACATTTCTCTATAATAAAATGATTGATATAATTCAGAACACTTCATTATCTGTCCAAAAATCCTAGTATGGAAAATATGATCATACATTCTAGCATGATATGATGTCCATTCAAAAATAATAAAAATAAGAATATAATAGATATGTGAATATGATGAATTTGGAAACTGATGACTAACTAATAAATACTACGATATTATATATTCTACATTCACTTAAATCAGACAAAAAATCTTCAAAAAAAAAACAATATATAAAATTCTCTCTCTCCATTAATCAATGTAGCTTCCCTCAATACTCATGAATTCTACACCCATCATCAAAAGTAAAATAAAGTAAAAATTAGTTTTCTCTTCTATAGGTGAAACATGGATGGTTGTATAAGGAATAAAAAATATTCTTTCAACATAAATTTATTCAAGATTTGAAATTATTTAATATAGGGTGACTCTTGACCCTGAAAACTCATCAAATATCTTTTTATTAATTCTTGAGTCTTTTATCAACATCAGATATTATATTGAAGCTATTTTTAAATATCAGTCTGGATCCAATTTCCTAATTCAATTAGCTCAATATGATTTCTTCATTATTATTTTCCAAATTGGTTAAATATAAAAATGAAGAAATAGACTTCTTCGCATACCTCAGTCTGAATGAGTTTAACTATTCTAATTACTGAAAATGATGCTTCTCTTTGCAACACATTCAACAAACCCCAACATCTCACTTATTATTAATCTCTTCCTAAAGATTATTCAATATTGATATGATTTCTCTTGAACCCATTTTAGAAACAAATCCTATTTTTAATCTCTTCTCTTGACCAACTTATACAAATAAAATACATTTACCCTTTTAAAATGGTTTACTACATTTATTATCTAATTTATTTCTTTTAATTTCACACATCAGTATCACACCAATATGTCTCTAAAGAAGATCAAATTATGAGTCTAATAGGAATCATATTTCTTTTCTAAATATCATACCACATATAAATTATTTCTATTTAACCATCAATATCATTCTTTAATGACTTGATTCTTTTGGATTCTTTACTGAGAAGAACCCTGAACCTTTTATTTCTCACATTTTCTGTAAAGGTTCTTTTCCTTCATAAACCTGATGAACCAACTATATTCATTAAAAATAAACTTCTTGTTTCATGAATAATTCATTACATATAATATGATGATAATATGATTCGAAAATGTCTAACTTTTTCAACCAAAATTAAATCATCAAGAATACAATTGGCCTAAATATGATCAGATTAAATATGTTTTCAATCATCATTTTCCTATCCATTTAGGTCAGATCAAAATTAATATGTTTGAAAACATCTCCTTTACTCTACAATTATTTTTTCAAGCTTGAATTATTATATTAACAACATTTTTATGATTTATGAGTACTCCAAGATCAGAAAAGAATCATCAAATTTGAATTATTGTACTCATATATACTCTGATAATCCTATTACGATCACTTATTCCATATCAGATTCATAGTGAATCTGAAGACCATTTACATCTAACAAGATGCATTGTCAAAATTAATGGTCATGTCATTTCTGACATAGTTGGAATATATTTAGACTTTTTTACTAGCAATATTTACATGTACATGATCATCGTTTTCAATCATTGTGAGTCTGAATCTCTGAATATGTTAGCCAGACCGAATTTCACAGAATACTGAGTGAGGTGATTATTTATTTATTCATAAAATTATTTGAAGATAACATTCTTATACAATCACCTTCATTATAAGTTTTCTCTTAATAGGCAATGTAATTTTTATTATCCAATAAAAAATATTTCTAGGGACTCTTCTAAATTGATCTGGATTTTAGGCTAGATTAGATAACTATGTCATAACTTATCAAAAATATATCCCAAAAGTGATATATCACTTCAATGGTCTAAAAACATAATTAATACTTGAAAATTATGTTTTTAAACTTTAATTATTTTCTTGATGATATGATAATCGAGAAACACTCCATATCCTAGAATGTTAGGAATCAATCCACAAGTAGTTTTAAAAAAGGTAATATTCTGCATAAATAAATCAAACATATATAAATTGGAGTGATTTATGTTAACTATGAATGATAACTCACCATTTATTTCTCAAGTGCATGATAATTAACCATCATTTTTTTCATCGCTACGAAACGACTCTTACATTTGGACAATAGTTCAGTAGTAGGGTAACATTGGATCCTTTATTTTAAAAAATATTATTATACATCATTAGTAATTAAACACTGATGAGGTTTTTGATAGTGTAATCATGTGTCTAGACCTACGATAATGTACAAATATTTCATTATAAATACTGATAAGTCATGGATAAATACAAAAAACTTTTATAATATGAGAAGCATCAACGAATAGATCATAATCATGTCCAAGGAATGTAGACGTATTCATTTTAATTTTTCTTGTTCCCCATATGAGGGAACCTAGGTGACACTAAATATCATCTGAAATCAATATTCGACACAAAATTCTTTATTATATCGAATCATGTAATTTATATTACTCATATATATGTTTTGAGGGTGCTATTTTTATCTTCACTTAGTGATACATGGAATTATATTCAGGTCATGGGTCCTCTGTGTCGATAGAGATCATAAACAGTGAAAGTGAATTTTAATATCTGATTCTGATATTGTTATTTAAGAGTCATCATGAGAAAATATTTTTGTCATTATGGGATACTCTAAGAAGTTTTATACCTTTTCGGATAAACTACATGGGTATTCCATGGGTAATTAGTGGATTTGGGCATTTATAAAATAATGGTATATGCATATACTAAAATAAATTTTTATATGTACATGATGTTATAATAATTATTGGAAAATGACTATAATTAATTAATGAATAACATTGAGTTTACCAAAACCCACCCTAAGAGTTGTGTGTTGGGGAGTATAAATCATAAACCATGAATATTTAAGTCAATAGGTGTTGATGCCATATGGGTATTGTCCATCCATTAAAATGGTGGAAGCTTATATCCTAAAAAAACTATGATTATAGACCCTTGTACTAAGGGGGACCCACCTCTAGGATGAAAATATCCCATTGGAACATATTCTGTGAAATTGTGCTATTCTAAAGAGAATACTTATGTGGAATCATTACATCAACTATCCACATTACTTGTTTTATACATGGGAACCAGAATTCTGTGGGCTCATGGTCCAACGAGTTCCAAGAGAAATGTATCAAGTAAAAGAATAAAAGGGTATTATATTGGGTATGGAATGTATGATGTCCAATAATAGGTACTGAAAAATTTCTTAGAGGTTCGATCACTATAATTTTTACACCAATGTGTATTATAGAAATTTTGGGGTGAAGGGTTTACAACAAAAGATTCTTATGATCACAATTCCTAGAGGGGTTGATTTTTTTGACATGATGTCTTTCTGATCTTTAGTTTATCATCATGTTACTAAGCCATGGTTCCATATCATTGGATTATAAAAAAAGATTTCATATTTATTTATAGAAACATTCCTAGTTCTAGATTCTCACCTAATCCAAGGTGAACATGAGAAACCTTAGACAAATGGGAATTCAATTCGGACATTTTGGTGCTTGATATGAATTATGTGGGGTGATTCACAACTATATATGTGCATAAATCCCCAATAATAATGGTTCTAATTATGTAATCTAGATAATTGTATTTAAGATTACTGGTTTTCCTTAAATAAAGATGTTTCATATCACTATGATTCCTTTGACAATAGGAATAATTCCACATTTTGTTCTGGATGAGAATCCAAGCACTGGTCTGGCCCATCTATAAATAGGGGGTTTATATTATGGCTAGCACTAAAAATTGATATTGAGGAATCACTCTATATCATGTAGTCATAGGAATAAATTAAAACATATTTATTATATAGAAAAATTCCCTTGTAGTTGTAACTGATATGTGTGTGACTTGTAATTTTACCTTTATATTATAAATGGGTCATTTATTTGGGATCCAATAATTACAACATATCCTATAATATTTGTAATAAACCCGGATATACTTATTATATGAAAATCTTTATGTGCCTTTCTGAACCATATGAAACTGAAGGGTACTTTTTCTATTTATATTTTGTTTGATCCCAATGTATGATATATCAACATCTCTATGTATTGTATATTAACATTAATCATCTCACTTGTAGTTCATATATAAAAAAAATCCATTTTCAGGTCTATCCAATAAACAAGGAAAGGGTCATTTTTTCTTATAATAATATTATTGGGCCTATTAAGTGAGATCTGATACTCAATTAATTTACTTTTGTAATCATAATAGATCAATATATAGTTATTATATAAAAAATTTCATATATTGATTTGACCCATAAACAAGGGAAGGGAAATATTTCATTTTATATTAGGTTTGGACCATCGACCTGAGATATATGATTCACTATGTATTTCCTGGTAATAAGAAACAATCATCCAACTGTTCTTATATATGATCCCTCATGTTAATTTGAGTCCACAAAGGGATGGGAGCACACTATTTTTTCTTTTAAGCCTTTCTCATGTATAATATAAAACCCTTGATGAGTTTTCCTAGCTTAATATTGGAATAAAGCTGATGTAGGTAAGATTTTAGTTCCATATTATAGATGTAAAAACATTTTATTTTTAAGGGTTCATAGAGAAAAAATATTTCATGTTAAACATCATATTTTAATTTCAACAATATTTTTTAGAGATATCTTTTTTGTAGTTTAATGAAATGTGTTTCTAATGTGTGGATGTTTTACAATATAATTTCATGAAAATAACAATAATTTAGGATGTATTATAAAACTTTTCCATAATAGAACCCAAATGGATTATTTAAAATCTGTTAAATAAACAATTTCATCAAATTAATATATCAAGAATGATTATTTGGGGATTAATGTGATAATCATTGTATCCATGGAGAAACAGATCATGGAACATAGGGGGAAATACCACCAATGAAAAAACATCCACTAGGCACATGCTCGTTTGAATTTTATTGCACATTAATTAATTAAAACAGGTTTCCCTCTGGTACTATGACATCCCCTAGATATAATATTTTAGGCATTGTGATATTCACAAGTGCATCCTATCCAAATTCACTTTAGAACAAAAATATACCCTTTACAAAAGCTATATGTCATTGTGTTAATCACCAATAAATCCTATAGGTGTCCCATAAGATTTTTTATTCCTCTTTATCAATATTCAAAACGGGAGAACAATAATTACACATGACCTATATCTGTTAAAATAATATAGAATATGAACTCAAAGAATTTGGATGATTAGAAATTAAAATGTTGAATAATTTTTGTGTATGGTAAAAATTAATATCCAAAGGGACATAGATTCTCATGGAAGATTCATTTTCAGTGGAGATATAAAACTTGAATTTTAATAGTTAAGGAATAAAATGAGATAATATTGCATAGAAATTAGTCTGAATCATTGATTTGTAACATCAAGTGCACCGAAATATACCAAAATATTTTGGTTATAGGATGTGTAACTGATAACCTAGAAACAAATTATCCAATTTGAGGTGAAGAAATGTGGGTAAAGGTCAAACAAAAGTAATGGTGGAAACCAATATCCCACAATGTAAGTATAATATCTTATTTATTTATGGGAGGAGTCTCTACCTTGATCAAATCATTCATGATGAACAAGATATTAGGGTCCCTTCATATCCACCAGTCCATATAACCAATGTTATATTGGGTTTAAAATGTTTACTTAGGCTCAAGGTCCATAGAGTTTCTTCATATTTATATGAACCCATGGAATTGGAAGTTATTATTTCAGACATAGAAGAGAGAAAGTTGGTTAACTGAAATCATAATATTCATGAAAGGTTTGATCATACTAAATGATATTCCATTATGCATTGAAAACATTTTCATTTAGAATGGGAAAATAGAAGATTATTGATTAAAAAATAATAAAATTGGATGATATGTTCAAACTAAAGACATCATATCACATAGTTTAACATCATTCCACATAGACATTGTTCCATATCATTAAATAGAATGCACCTCAATCGTGATGATCATAGTGGCACTAAAAGTTCTATATAATCAAATGGGCCATAATCAGAGTGATAAAGAATTAGAAAAATGGGATGTTCTTTGAGAATTTATAGAGTTCATGACAGGGAATGTTTTGGGGTAATTTACCTGTGTATGTGAGAAATATTCTTTACACAATGTATTTTATCACCATGTTACAAATTTGGGGTTGATGAAAATTAACGAATGGTCCTGAAATGGTGGAACAAGGTGTATCATTGTACCCAATAGTAAAGAAATGAAGCCACACATATTTATTAAATGAATATAAAAATTGTATTAATAAACTATATATAATGGAATATATATTAATTTATTATTGATTGGCCATATCTTGGATACCCATTCATCCCTATGTGTATTGTTGAAATATGAATAATGCGAAACTGAGTTCCTACATATTAATGGTTATGAGGATATATCTCTAAAAGATGGATTGGGGTATATTAGTTTATATATAGATATATTTTATGGAAATATTTCTTCCAAAATTATCTTTCATAGATATAAAAATATGTAAATTATATGGATAATGTTTCAACCTTAAGATCATGAAAGGCTTCCTTTTTGCCATGTTGGGTAGTGATAAATAAATTGGAACGAACATGTAAACCCTCACACCTATAACTAGATTAAATTATCTAACATATACATTTAAGGACAATAATTTCTGACATAGCCAAATCATATTTTTCAATATATGGTATTGTTTTGAAGACTTGTTTTCTAGTATAAGATAAATTTTCATGAAAATTGTCATGAATTTTAACATCATGAAAATAGAATGTTGTCTTGTAGTTTAACATCATGCAACAAATATGTTGTCATTTTGTTTAAAATTTTATCTCTAGGACCTTTTGGGAATTCAAATATATCTTTTCAGAACACATAATTGACATCTCTATTTTAGCTACTATCTATTGTGAAGTATTTCCAGTGATTGGTGTGATATATATATGTGTGTGTGTGTGCTCAACATTAGAGTTGTGAAAATGATTATATATAAAGGTGTCATGAGAAGTGGAGTATTTTATTCTTCTTTTTTGTGTGAGATAATACCATTTAGATGATGTGCATTTAATTATTTAGGAATATGATTCTCAATAAAAAACCTCTATCCTAAAGTGAGTAAGAATATTATTGAAGTGATCATCTTCTATGTTATTTGAAGTGTCAGTGGACCCCATAGTTTTAAATAATATAAATTGTATTCCCATAAGGAAATTTTAATTGATTTTAGTGTGTATTTAAGATTCATCTAGAAATATGGATGAAATATAATGTCCCACCATTTGGGGTTGAGATGGATTTTGATTCTACTATGTGGCGGTGGGAATAGTATGATAATGATTTTCTATTGCTACCGGGATTTGATCTGACAATTCATATAATGGTATATTTTATCAGTGATAATATTTATTATTGATTGTAATGTGAGATTTCATTTGGATGGGTTATTTAATATATTGGTAATCAATATATGAGGATGGGGTATGTCTCTAATAAAATTTTTTTTTCTAGATTATAATAAGTTGATGGAAAATTGAAATGGTAGAAGGAAAATGATCATCATAATTTATATCCTCAATATAATATTGGTGTAGCCTTTCATCTTTGATGTTTGAAATATGAACCCAATCTTGTTTCATTAGAGTATGATGCTAGGTTTTATTAAAGTGATATGAGCTAACCCTAAGGAGATTTCAAAATAGTTTTTATGAACCTTGATTAGAGAGATTCTATGACACCAATCATGGGATTCCATTTTTTATGGTGTTTTCCTTGTATGTTTAGAACATGCACCATTCCATAGGTGATTTACAATCATTGTTGAAAATCCACAATTTTTAAGGGAATATGACTTGAATCCTGTGACTCACCCATTATTGGAATATGCAGATAATCCTCTCAGGATAGATATTTTTTTCATTCATTAGGTTGGATACCCATTAATGTTAACCACAATGATATTTTAATTTGGATATTATCATATGAATGTCTTCCATTCACTATATCAACATTGGAATATATTGTGAATAGATCATTTATTTATAGTAAAAAAATGAAATTTTTACTTTAGATGGGTTTGTGTAGGTATATATGGATATAAATTATCCATATTAAGTAAACACTAAAATATGTATTTAATTGATGTGTGGATATATTCACCCTCATATCCTATACATTACATAGTAATATGATGCTACTATATATGAATTTATGTGTCTATATATATTTATTCATCGTGCATGTGGACCGTAAACCACTATAGTAAAAAAAATATGTTGAGTAATCCTTTCCTGGTGTAGGAAGACCATACATAAGAATAACTCAATATCACATAGAATAGTTCTACTTCGGTCAAACCATGTCCTACTTAGGAAGACACTACTTGTGTGGGGTCTAAGCCAACATAGCAATGAACTGAATTTTTTACACCCACACCCACATAAAAATACTCTACAGTGAGGGAACCCTACCATTTACATAAATTCACCATGTAGAATGTGGAATACATAGGTGCTCTGATTCCCTACTCTAATTACCCTCCTCCAATTTATCATATAGTCCCACCTTTGTCCCTCTGCGTACATCCCTAATGGAATTCATCCTCAAGACATATACTCTAAATATCTATTCAATAATAGGTCAATACTATGAGGAATTAATCAGATGTATCTCCCCAAACCAATAGATGTATATGAAAAAATCATTGGGCTCATCAGCATATCCTCTTGAACACACATACAAGTTGTAAATGAGGTACTAATGCTAACCTTCTCCAAATTGGATCATTTTAATGCAAACATGAATTTATTCAAAAGGAAATTATGGTACATAATGTGAAGATATTTTCATGGACCTCTCTATTCTAGGTGGGTTTGGAGGGGATCACACGCTCCGTCCCATTTGAGGCATAGAATATAATACTCGCCTTTTACTTAGGAACCTATCAAGGGGATCCATCACAGATTCATTCACTAGAATTTCTCGAATATCCTCTCATGATTCATTCCTTCCTACTTCACTATACTCATGATATTAATCCATATGGGTAGCCTAATGTGACTATCCATGTTATTACAATGGGACGGGATGGTACTGCCAAAGGTCTCTCTCTTTTCCCCACATTTTTTGGTATTCTCATTATCCACAACTGGTCAAATCTTTTTGTGTTGTTCCCTAGATGTTAAATTTTTTTCTATTTTCTCACTTTGATAATAAATTATATGGGTACAGAGTTTGATTGACATCATGATATCAAAATCAATCCAACCATTGGGCCTCCATTGGATATAGTCCCCAATAATTTCACCAATAAACCAATATTTGGGAATTGTATTGCGTATAATCCCAAGTCACACCAAACCTTACATGAGCCTCTAATAAGGTGTAAGCCTATAAACTAATCATTAAACTAGGAATCATATTATGTTTAATATATAACTTGATGTCACTATAATATCAAAAGTTCCATATTCAATGAGAGACTATACTTCAGTGGGATATATTCCTGATGAAATAATCATAGGCTTCCACCAAGGTGAATGTCCCATCCTGATATGAACTATGTGGGATTTGATTAATGAACAACTGGGATATGTTGGATACCTTCCTGAGGTCCAAACCTAAAACCCCAAGTTTACCCTAATCATCATATATAAATATTACCAGTAGGGTCACATACAATTCATAGTGTTATATTCTTTCATATCTCTTTTTAGGACCACACTTATCAACTCTTATTCCCCGTAAGAAAATTTCCCCACAAGGGAGACAAAATATTATCCAAGAAATATAGCATTCACATGAATAAGTCAAAAAAAAATATTTATTTGGAACCACCCCCCTAGGAATCCATACTGTATGATGCAAAACATCATGGTGTTCTCCCAATCACAAGAACCTAGAATGCATAATCTTTTCTTTTAAGTGTAACTGAAATACATTGTTTCTGATTCCTTCCATGAGGATACGTAGGAATCCTATTCTATGGTTCTAATGTCTACATAAAAATATATCCCATACCATTTCATTAATTTATGTTTTATAGAACCCCACAATGTATCTTTAAACCCCCATCATAACAGTAAATGATATAGGTATCTCTTTTCTACTAGTACCTTTTATGAAGAACCTTAGTTACATATAGATATCCACATCAATAGAGAGCGTAATATAAATTCAGATGATTCCAAATTCATACATTATAAGAATTTATTATTAACTCACATTGTCTCATTAGAAACATGAGAATTAGCTAATGAATCATAACTATCTATTAAATACATAAATGTTTCCCAAAGTAGTCAATAATTCCACACAAAATGATTTGACATGAATAATCATCCATCTTCTCAACCAACATAAATTATTATGTTTTTTCTAAATTTTTTCAATTAATGAATACAATTTCAATGAAGGAATATGACACATCATGTTTTGTAGAGTAGTTGGGCGTTTTAGGATCTATGAACAATACACGCTAGAAAACTTTCAGAGATGGGGATCCTGATGTAAATGATTATCCACCTTTCCAACCACCCACAATCAATTTTTATGTCTTATATCAAACATTAAAAACATTTCAAATTGGAACAAAAATTCTACGGGAATGATAATATATATATATATATATATATATCATTTACATCTTTATATATGAATGGAAAAAATCTATCCATGTGTTCCTATGGCCTACCACCATCATGAATAATATATTTCAATTCATCCTTATATATTTTAAATATAATTATATAATTATAATCAATATATATTTTATTTATATCATGTTATAAATCTAATAAATGAGTAAATCATAATCAATGAATGAGGAATGAAAAAAAGTGAAAACATATATGAAAATCAAAGGGGTTATTACCTAAAACATTAAATTAACTTGATATGATTAATAAATGAGTCATTTGAAGATATAAAAAATTAATATATATCATTATATATAATAAAAGTGTATTTGAATGGTTTTAGAAAATAATATTTATTACATAATTATTTTTATAACGTAAAAATATATACAAGAATTGCACAAAGAGGATATCTAGGGGCACATTTTTTCTAAAAGGATTATGAAATATTCACCAAATGTTTCTTTTTTGTGGGGTACATACTTCCCAATGAAATTTAATATAATTAATTAAATTTATTTCATGATATAATATTTTTTTAATTTTTATTATTGTTTCCTGCATATCCTGATTTTAATGTTACTCAATTTGTAAGGGTTTTCTGTCTCACTTTTATATTTTAAGACAGACATTCCATGTTCACTATGTATTTTTATGATATGATGTATATAATTAATGTGAAATTATTTTTTTGATTATTATACTTAAATTAATGTTTATTTACATTTCCATTTTATTATATCTCTATCATGGGGTTTGTGGTTCAATGTTTTACAATGTAGTAAGTGAATTTTGCCTCAACATCACTTCTTTGAGAAAATATTTATGTTATACACCTATATTCATTTAATAGCTATTTATAATGCCCCCTTTATACATTATGACATGAATATATTTATATTCATGATATTTTAATATTCATTACATTTTATTATTCAATGAGTATTGTGATTCAATTTTAAGAAATATGTAATAGTTTATTATTACAATGTTATTTTTTATCATGATTTTTTGTGATTGTGCTTCCATTAATAAAATAATACGATCAATCTATAAAAAATTATCTGAAAAAATATATTCTAATTTTATTAATAATGACCTATTCATGTATATGTAAAATTTTACACTCTTTTATTCATAAAATTATTAACAAAAATGGTTTTCTTAAAATATTAATATATCTCTCTCAATAGTAAGAAATAAATTTTTTTCATAAATAATGTTATATAAAATGGTTTTTTAAAATGTAAAAAATTATATTCTAAAAAAAATTTCAATGTGAATTTTTCAAAATAATTTCACTCTTCTTGAAAACTATGTAAAATGGATTTGAAATCATCTTTAAGTATTATTTTGGTTATTTTCAATGAAAATTTTTTTCCAAATATTTCATCATTTAAATTTCATTTTCAAAATAAGAAATCATATTTTCCCCATGTAAATGTTTATATGATTTTTCATAATTATAATCTATATTTGATTAATGAATTTTATTTTACATATTCCTTACTAAGGTTATGATCTAAGGATAAAAATTATATTCTTTCCATAAATGGTTCATGTTTTGATGGAATAACATTTATCAAAACAAGTTTCAATTCTATGAGAATAAGATTATGAAACCCCCATCATTCCAAGGATTATTAAATGAATAATTGAATATGAAACATATCACTTTGCAATAAGATATATATAATTTCATTTTTATACACCAAAATAATTTCATGGTTTATGATATGCTGAATGATTTTGATCTTGAAGGTGACATATGTATGATTTCATTTCATGATAGGAGGGGCCTATATATCTCTCCATAGAATCTTTGAATATTTATGTTTCATTATATAAAAATTGTAATTAATTAAAAGGGATTGATAAACAATGGTATAAAAGTTCATCCTCATCCAATATTGGAAACAAGTATGTAATGATCCACAATGGTAAAAGTGTACACCCTGATCCACTCTGGGACAAAACTGTATTCGAATACACAATGGGAGATGTGTCCATATTTAACAACTATGTAAAACAGATCTATCATGATCCACTATATTTATGGTATTACTATTTAATCATGAGACATGAAATGGGTTTGGATATTTAATACGGTTCCTAATTTTATAAAATTCACTTATTATTCATGAATGATTTATAATGGTTTCTTTCCAATAGGTATCATATTTTATAAAATGATAATGCTTAATCCCATGTCTCAAGTTTAGGATCTATGATAAGTTGGGTATTATCTTAGAATGATTTGATTTAGTATCAATTACCATAATGGTTATTTTATTCTTTGATATGTTTATAGATTTATATCCCTTAGGTTTAACTTTAATCAGCTTCTGAGCTCAACCATTCTTGTGATTCCATCCCCATGTTAGGAATAAATTTTCAGGTTGGATATTTTATGAGTATTATGAAATGGGATGATCATTGATGAAAAATATAAAATATTTCACCTTGATATAACAATTTTTTAATGTTTCCAAATACAATAATCTTTTATGGTCTTTAAGTATCTAATTATAGAATGAAAAATAATATTCAAATAAAATGATGTAATATTAATGGATGATATGTCTGGGATTCTATAAATAAAGACCACTATGAAACTAGTATGGTTTTACATCTCATGATGATAGAAATTGAAGGGAATATTTCATTAAAACATATCATGTCTCTCAGTATAGTGCCTATTTCATGGATAGGAATTTGGTATAAATCCCAATAATTATGAATTCAAATGAGAAGGTTTGGAGAGGATGTAACAATCACTGCCCCTACCAATGATATCATTGGATAGATTTTATAAAACAATTTTAGAAAACGTTTTTTTGAAAAATTAAACTGATTTCTTACTGATGAAAGAGATAAGGTAATATTTTAATTAAATCATTTTTATTAATAAATTTATGTATAAAATATTTAAAATATTACATATACATTAATAGTTCATTATTAAGAAAATTAGAATAATTTGTTTGATAATTTTTGATAGATTGATCATTATATTATATTAATTGAAGAATAGTCATGAACAATCACGACAAACAGTGAAATTGTAAAAATAAACTATTACCAATTTATTAACAATGAATCACAATCGCCAGGGAATAATAAAATTCAATTAAGCTTAAAATGTCATGAAAAGAAAGATGTTCATGTTATAATGTATAAATGGGGCATTATAATCAGATATTAAAGGAATATAGGTGCATAACATAACATTTTTCTCAAAGAAGTCATTTTGATACAAAATTCTCTTACTATTCTATAAAACATTGAACCGAAAACCCCATGATAGAGATATACTAAAATGGAAATGTAAATACCAATAAATTTAAGGGTAATAATAAAAAAATAGTTTCGCATGAATTATATACATCATATCATAAAAATACGTTATGAACATGGAATGTGTGTCTTACAATATAAAAGTGAGACATGAATCCCCTACTACATGAGTAACATTAGAATAATTATATACATGAAATAATAATAAAAATTGAAAATTTTAATATCATGAAATTAATTTAATTCATGATATAAATTTTCCTTGGGAAGTGTATACCCCACACAAAAGAAACATGTGGTGAATATGCCATAAGCCATTTAGAAAAAACGGTTCACTAGATATCCTCTTATTGTAATTCGTGAATATCATTTTACATTAAAAAAACTCTTATGTAATAATTATTATTTTTTTAAATTTAAAAAATACCCATTTTATTATATATAATGATATATATTATTTTTTTATATCGTTAAATGACTCATTTATTAATCATTTCAGGTTAAAGTAACGTTTCAGTTAATAACCCCTTTGATTTTCATATATGTTTTGAATTTTTTATTTTCCTTCCTCATTAATTAATCATGATTTAATAATTTATTGGATTTATAACATGATATAAATATAATATATATTCATTATATATATATATAATGATATATAAAAGATATAAGAATAAATTAGAATACATTGTTCATGATGGTGGTAGGCCATTAGTGCATATGACTGATGTTTTTGTTTTTCATTCATATAGAATGATGTATATGATATATATATATATATATATTATCATTCAAGTAGAATTTTAGTTCCAATATAATATGCTCTTTTTGTTTGATATATGACATACAAATTTATTGAAGGTGGTTTGAAAGGTACGCAATCATTTAAATCAGGTTCCCCTTCTATGAACGTCTACTAGTTGGTATTGTTCATAGAGCCTAAAACACCCAATTACTCTCAAAAACCTTATGTATCATGTCCCTCCATTTAAAATATATCTATTTAATTAAATTTTATCCAATGAAACCTAATAATTCAAATTATTTGAGAGGATGGGATATCGTGCATGTCGCTATCTTTTGTGTGGAATTATTTACTACTTCAAGAAAATCATATGTGTTTATTACATTGTTATGTTTCAATAGTTAATTCCTAGGTATGTAATGAGACACCTTGAGTTAATAATAAATTACTACAATGTAAAAATATTGAATAATATGAATTTATATGAGGCTCTCTGTTGATGTGTATATCAATATGTAACTGAGGTGCTCCATCAATGATACTTATAGACAAGAGATACCATTATCATTTACTGCTATGATTGGGGATTAAAGCTACATAGTGGGGTTCTATAAAATGTAAATTCAGGAAATGGGATGGGTTTAATTTTTATATAGACATTAGAACCCTAAAATAGTCTTCCTATTTATCCTCTTGGAATGAATCCGAACCTATGTAGTTTAGTTACACTTAAAAGAGAACATCATACCTTTTACGGTCAGGTGATTGGGACAATACCATGAAGATTAACATCCTACAGTGAGGATTACCAGGGTATGTTTCCTATTCAATCTTTTTTGTTTGACATATGCTGGTGAATAAAAGATTTCTTTTATAGTAATTGGCCTCCCTTATGAGGAAATGTTCTTATGGGGAATAAGGCTTGATAAGTATGGTCATGAAAAGTAATTAGAAGGAATATATCCCACCCAGTCAGTTATAACCCTACTTGTGATATTTTCCAATGAAGATCAGGGCCAACATGGGTTTTTTGGTTTGGAACTCAGGAAGGCTTCAAACATATCCCAGTTGTTCATGAATCAAATCCCACATATTTTAGATCATGATGGGATATACACCTTGGAGGTGGCCTAGGGTTACTTCATCAGGGATATATCTCTTTGAAGGAATTTATCACATTTAATATGTAACTTTTGATATTATAGTGAAATAGTTTTATTTATTAAACATAATAGGGTTCCTAGTTGAATGAGTAGTTTTTGGGCTCACACATTAATGGAGGGTCATGTATGTTTTTTTGTGTCTTGGTTCTATGGGAAATAGGATTCCAAATTATTTTTTCATGGTGCAATAATTGTGGATTATATCAAAATCATACCCAATGGTTTGGGTTCATTTAGATTTCATGATCATTATCAAACTCTATGCCCATATAATTCATGATAAATGTGAGAAAAGAAAAAAATTGGTAAATCTTGCAGAAAACACACAATGATTTTTCCTCTTGTGGATTAGTAAAATTCCCAATATGTGGGGAAAATATATCAATCTATGGAAATACCAACCCCTACCATTATTGTAACCCAGATAGTCACATATAACTATCCATGTGGATATATCTTATGAGTATTGTGAAGGTGGAAGGAATGAGTCATGTGAGGTTATACAAGATATTCTAGTGGAAGAATTCATTTGGGAACCCATTAATAGGTTCCTTAGTAAAAGATGAGTATTATATTGTATTCCTCAAAGGTGAAGGAACGTGTGATTCCCTCTCAGACTACGTAAAATATGGTGGTCCATGAATGTCACATCACATTATAACCCTCGTTGCCTTTTGAATAAATTTATGCTTGCATTAAAAGGTCCCAATTTGGAGAAGATTATCATTAAGACCTCATTTACAACATGTATGTACATTTGGGAGGATACACTGATGAGCCCAATTATTTGGACATATACATAATTTAGTATGGGGAGAGGCACTGGATTAATTCCTCATAGGATTGGCCCATTATGGAATAGATATTTATAGTATATGGGTTGAAGAAGAATACCATTAGGGATGTTGGCAGTGGGGACAATGTGGGAACTGATCATAAATTAGAGGAGGGTAACTAGAGTGGGGAATAAGAGAACCTAACTATTCCCAATTATAAGTTGAAACTTTCTATACATGGTATCGTTCTGTTAATGTAGATGATTTTTATGTGGGTGTGGGTGGGATCGGTGATGTTCATTTCTATGTAGGCTTCGACTCTACCCATATAGTGACTTCCTACATGGGCTTTGATTTGACCAATTTAGACCTTTTCAACAAGATATTTAGTTCCCTGTATGTACCATCTTCCAACACGATGAAGGGATTCCTTAGAACTGATATTTACTACAGTGGTTGATGGTCCACAAAGCAGCTACCCAATTTTTTGTAAAAGAATAACTTCTGTAAGGTGTTTTGGGTTTTATGAAATGTGGGTGAATTATTTTTGTCCATCAAGGTTATGAGGTTGGTATACCTACTTATAAATTTTTGAAATAGAACTGTCATGTAGATCTTCATTGTTCTGTTTCATTGAGTCTTTTTTCATTATTTTTATACCCTTTTAGGGTTTTCATTGGGTTTTAATGAAATTAGAAAATTGGATAAGATGTTTTGGTGGGGTGTGGGGCCTTTATTTTCAAGAGACAAGGATGAATACACATTCCCTAAAATGATATTGTTCTCATGGAATGAAAAAGAAAGTCCTCACCAACAAACGACTTATTATTTTTAGTGTATATTCTCTCATGGGTGAAATGAATCATCGCCCACACCCAATTGTTATTTGTTTACATTTTTTGGGGATGAAGAAGGTTATCTAAAATTTTAGGCCAAGATTTATCCCCAAAATGATTTGTTTTCCAGAATCCATGTGAGGAAATAGTATATATAGTGATATTTTTTATGCAGACTTTGGCCATCAGTTGTGACTTGAATTAATTAAAAATGTTCTAGTCATTCCAATAAAATTTATTTTACCCATAACTATGTTGATGGAACCCTTTTCTCCTCACATGATGAGTTTTTATGACCAATCCAAATCCATCCAATAGAATTTTCTCTGTTCATGAAGAAGGGAATGTGATTTCGGCGAATTAATTGGTCATGTTTTGGCCTTTTTTATTCTCGTTAAGTGGGTAATGAGATTGAACCATTCGTGTAAAAATTGGAACCCAACTTAATTATCAATTACCAAATTTTACTATGAACAAGTGATATTTGAACTCTCTAGTAATTTTTATTTTAAACATATTTTCTTCAATTTTTGATATATTTTCCATAAACTCAAAGGTGGAAATTTTTTAACTATACATACACACATCAAATTAGTGACTATGTTCATAACAATGTAGGATTTATGGTTCATGGTCCATGAATGAACCTCACATTATTCATCTCATAGATAGCTTGATAACCTCACATAGGGTAATGTGTTATAGTTTCACATTTTCCATGTTCTAATGAATCTCAACTGATTTTTATGATTTGACAAAGTTAAAAAGATTGATATTGGTCAGAAAACTCAATAATCCACATCCCATAATGTTATTGAGGGAAAACATACATTTCTAAGAACATTGAAGAGGAAATTAATCATTACAAATTCCCTTGGGATGTTATTATGATGAATATACTTTTTCTTGAGCCTCTACTGTACCTTTTATTCAATATATTTTTTTGTACAACTATGGACACTAATACATTTCTATTATACTAATTTATGTATAGAATACCCAATTTTTTTAAGTGTATATACATCATTCTCAATGGAATATCTTCATTCCATGGTATATTTTTTCAGGCCATGTCAAATTAAGGTCTCTTTCTGAATGGTTCCCTATAGACCCAAAGAATCCACGATGTTCATGAAATGTACTAGAAACCTACCATACAATATAATCATTCCATTTTCAACCTCTTGTAATATAATCCCAATGGAGGGTGGATTTACATATTGTAGTTGATTTCTAGAAGATGATTCCCATATTAAGGGTTTACGGAATTATAGGAACACCATTATTGAATGGAATTACCAAATAATTTATTAGCAACTACTTTATTCCAAGAAATATGTATTTCTCAATTTAAAGTATAATCACTAATTGATATGATAAATAAATTAGAAATTAGAAATCTTTGAGGATATATTATTAAAAATTATTTCATAGTAATGTCGGGGATATCATATTTGATATTTACTAATTCGATTGAATTCCTATCCTTGAATTATTGCATGAGAAATTTATCCTTGAATCCAACTCCTAGGAGGATTAGTTAAATGATCCTCCATTGGAAGGAGACATATTGGTCATGGAAGATAAATCATAGGTCCATCAACTTCAAATTCATTAACATATTCCATTTAATGATTATAAAATGTTTTTATCTTAAGGATATATTTTCAATGCTAAAGGTTCGACATACCAAGACTGATACAATGAAATAGTCTTGACACATATATAGTTTGTATTGGGACACTCTCTAGGAGGGCTAATATACCACATTGAGTTACTAAATCCATATAAAATAATCTCCAAAATTTTAAATAGAAATAATCATTTACATAATATTTATTTGATAGATCTACTAATCTCATGATGGAAATACTTGTGTCACGGATGGCAATATAAGGATATAATCCTTACAGGAAAAGGAAAAAACCATCGACATAGTGTTTCCCATACAACCACATATTTACAAGTAATTGGTGCATATTCTTGAGTGTAGGTGTATACACCATCTTTGGATATAGTTTCTATTCCTTTAAAGTTTGGTGGTGGATCACATTTGATTATACAAAAAATCAATATACTATAATAATCCCTTATTCCACCATTTATCCTACACTGGTCATCATTACTATTGCTCACTCGACATCTATAGGTGTCAATAGTTTAATTGAGTTTCTAAATAATCTATCAGCTTCATATTTATTATGTATCCATAAATTCTAGGAGTTTTTTTAGATAATATAAGAGGTATTTCAAAAAAATATCATTCATATTCACATTCTAGGATATAATTCTACATTATTGAGTGTATATATTGGCCATATTTGGACACTATGCTCCATATAAATTTAAATGACATTTTATATGTCTATAAAAAGTTTACTATTTACCTACTACTATGATGAAAAAAAAAAATCTAACCTAGTTATCATTCATCAAAATGGGGTAATTATTATGTGAATGGATTATGACAATGTAATCTCGAAAAATTTGATGAAAAAAAAATAATTACATTTACAAGGTATTATTCAATAATGTGGAAATAATATAGTTTCGATGTGTTGATTGGGAAGGTACCCCATAAGGTTGATAAACTACTGGACTCTCTCAATCCATTTCCCAAAATAAAATCCACCCCAGTTTCTATGAGAGAATGTATGGAATCTTAAAATTCATGAAAGTCATGGGGGATTCATCCTGATTCCCCCTCTTCACTAAATACATTTGACATCCGACATTTTTAACTAATACTGCAAGTATCCCTACTAATATCAGTCATAGTGAAATAATAACACGAATACCCCAAATTGATTCAAGGACTCTAATCCCAGTTCCTAATATAGAAAAAGAGGTAGATATGTAAGACTTCCCTGTTTGGATTTATATTTTCAGAGGAATAACACCCTAGTGAAATACATTTAATAAAATATACTTGTACTATTGGTTAAACAATGATTGGATCATAGAGGACCCATTGAACATATGTATGTTAAAAAATAAGCTTGGAACCATATTCACAATATCATTATTGAGACTAATTTGGAGAATATTTCTCTTAAGGTTAAATACATTTTTCCTATTTTCCTATTCTTATGTTCATGAATGTTTTATTACCATCACATAAAATTTCTTTTGCATAAAATTATTGTCTTCATATAAGAATTGGATTCATGTGATTGGTATATTATCCAATTTTGTGGTTCTAATAATCAGTCATATAATATTGTTTACTTCCACTGAGGGGCATCACATGGTAGATGGAAAAGAATTAGATTATGATCAAGTGTTTTCAAATAATGTGGTGCTATGTGAATGTGCAAGTGATGATGTAGGTTAATGACATTGATATCATAAAAAAATTATGATATCAAAACCATTAAATAGAAATATTGAAATATTAGTGCCATCATTAAATAACCCATCAGTTACCTCAGAAGGAAGTGGGGAAAAGAAAGTATCATGATCAAGAACATGAAATATCATGTAAAATATTAGTTGATATACTAAATAAAAAATTTCATACCATTAAAATATCCTGCCATTTGATATATGTTTTTAAGAAATTCCAGGGATATAATGTATTTTTTGCATGTTCCCTTATTACTATTTAAATGAAATCATCTTCACCCTTCATTTTAAATATATTATTTGAGACTTTAGTGCCAATAATTCATTACATTCCATTTTTTCATAGATAATTACTCCTATAAACATAATGGTTTTATCACTGGATAATAATATAAATTATAATTACGATAACCAATTAATAATTTTTGTATGAAAATCAGGTTATTATATAATTGTTTCTTTGGACAAAGTACTCAGCGAGCATAGTTTGAATGTTTCATGTGTTACATAGAAAACCCCACAATCATATCTTCCTCTATACATTTTACACCACACAAACATTTCCTAAATATACTATGTAATGGAATTGGTTGATATTTCAAGATTTTTATTAAGAAGAACTTCGTGGGTTTTTATTAAATTATTTTTTCTTTCCCTTTCTATTTATTGCACAAAAATTTACCGTGTCAATGAAAAATATTTGTCTAGAAAGATTCGACTCAAATTTTCCCATAGTTCAATTTATGGGATTTCATTTTGGAAATTAATTTTTTTTATTTTTTGGGACATTTAGATTCTTTTAATGTTGCTCCCTGACCCTAGTTTCCTAGAGTCAGTGCATTATTTAATTACATTTGCATGATCACAAAATGTCAAGTCTCAAAATACCGATTAGTTTAGTACCCTTAGAAGTACTAGATACATTAATAAGGTTTACATTACATCATAAAATGAAAAAATACAACAAAATTGTCTCTATATACCACACTCATATCCCCTCAGACTATCCCCGCAGGTCAGTCAAAAAATACTTCTTCACATCCTGGGAAAAATAAAACATAGATAGGGGTGAACGTAGATTCTTAGTAAGGATAACAATATAGTGGAAACTTCCAAAACTAATAATAAACATTTAATCCAATGTATAAGACTAAAACAAAATCCCTTTAAACTTGAACTTCAGCATAATATGGAAAATACAAAATCAAATAATTACATTTACTTACTCACATGGATATTCTATAAGTCGAATGATCACATGATATATAAATAGACATTTTCATAATTATTGAATGCATAATTCCAGACATGCATAACAACATAGTGAAGGACTTGTGCCAAGACACCAAATAATATTTTCTCAAGGCCTTGTTCCAAGACACTAGTTTTTTTCTCATGAGACCTACCAATGCATCGAGGAGCTATAGCGGGTTCCACCCGTCACATACTAAGTCTAATGCATTCCTCATATAAAAAGGGTTAAACATAACATAAACATTCATATTAAAACTATTATAAAAAATATCAATACTTTATCCATAAACCATGAATAGTATGAAATAACACATCCACAGTCAAAAATATCACGAAACTATCAATAATATATAGAAGTTTTTTATCATAAAATATCAACTTGAGAAAACTATAAATCCATCAAAGGACGTTGACATATATGAAATCAAAACATTTTTAGAGAAATATCTCTTTTTTTGAAATCAATTAAACGTCACGTAATTATAAAAGAAAACATTTAGATTTGAAAATATTCTTATAAGATTGTATGGGATGCTTCGACAATGTTATAACAACAGAAAATAGCCACACCCTCCGTATAAGTTAAAAAAGATATTCTTACCTTAATTTTGTCGAAAAGGTAAAAAAGTACCTTGTTTTAAAAATGACTGAATGATTCCATTAAAACCGTTTATAAAAAGTCAAACAATGGTATAAATGACCTTAACCCATATTCTAGTAAATAGTAAAATGTTTTTTGGAATACATTTTTAAGAAACATGGATGTGGATGATAAAGAGGTCTCAGTAGATACTTACATACAAACAACCTCGAATAATAATGAGATTGTGAAATTAAACCTTAACTTGTACTTTTACTTGGTCAAAGGTAGGTCAAAATACTATATAATGGTGAAATAATTTTTATTAAATTATAAATGAATCATATATATTAATATGATATCATAAATTATTTTTTAACATTTCTTTGTTAATAATATCTTAGTATTATTATCGTTTCAGGTGTTAACAGATAATTTTTCCTTTATATTCTTTGTTATTTGTGACATATTTGTTATGTATGGGATATATCTTATTCATATCCCAAATTATATTATTTTTAATCATCTAATTAAAATTAGTCTTGAATGGATATGATGGGGAATTAATGCCATCGTGTTCGTGGAGACGGTAATTCGTACATACGCACAAGCAACAATATCATTCTTTTGATTTTAAAATAATATATAATAGGATTTTATATCATATATAAAGAATTATTATCATATAATATTTATTGTTTACAGCAATTAAACATCATTATTATACCCATCCAAATAATAATGTATTAAATAACAATTACACCATAACGTGAAGACGATAAGCCGTACGTACGCACGTATGGTGACATGTCATTCAAAGGATTGATAGGATAATAAATTTGGTTGCACCATATTTATAATAACATCATAATATATTGAAGATACTGGAGTTATTATTTTACAATGGAAACCAGAAAAAAAGGAAGTGGAAGAATAATGGAACTTGAAAGAGGTGATGAAATACTTACCTCTTCCTTGGGTTCTTGTATTTGATTTGATGGAAAGGGCTCCATAGGTTGCCTTTATAACTAAATTAAAGCCTCTTAGATGATATGAGGATAGTTGAGAGGGAATTTTGATAGAGTTTTATAGATCCAAATAGAATTTAAGCTATGAATTAGAGAGAATTGTGAGTGCCCTTTTATAAGAGGGGTGAGGGGCACCTTAAGAAAAGCTAGAAATATTATTTTACAATAAAATCATTTTCGGTTTCTAATAGCTCCAAAATGAATTATTTATAGGAAATGTGGTTATGGGTTGAAATCCACTCAACTAAAAGGTTTTATATAGGTGTGGGTCACTATATTAACTTTATCATTTAGATTAAACTCTTAGTTAAATAGTTTGACACTTACCATGTCTCTTTGTTTTTTCATATTATATGGTTAATAGTATTACTATATACTACCAAGAGAACCCCAAGTGGTTCATTAATGACACACCTATAATTTTATAATTCATTTGTATGAACCTTAGATTTTAATGAATAAAATATCAATTGATAATATAATATTTGTTTTAAAAACTCTTTTATGTCAATTTAGACACTATTTGGTAATTTGTTTTTTCAAAATTCATAACAGCCATATTACTTCAAAAAAAATTCATCTAACCAACCCTAACATTTCATATTAACCAAAACAATTAGTGGAATTCATAAAAAGTCTCAAATTACATTTAATTGGATATTTTAAATATAAATTATTTTAGTATTTCATTAATTAGGTAATTACTGCATCATCATTGTGTCATAAATAAATTAAATTATATAATGTGTAAAAATATAAATAAAATACCATTATGTAGGAAATAATTTTATATTTTTAATTAATATTTATATTAGAATTTTTATTATGTATAACCCTATATTAAAAATATTTTCGTTATTAAATATTTATTTAACTCTTTTAACTCTTCATTGAATTAAATAATAATAAATGTCCTAATATAATCTAAGTGGACCAAAGAGGTTCGTATTTTATTCATAAGGTTGTTTTTGGTCGAATTATACTTATCCAATAGAGTTAGGACATGTGTTAAGGTAATAATAATATAATTCTTACCCTTAAATTCCCTATTTACTTTTAACCGTGGTAAATAAAAGAAAAAGGTTACTATTCACCAAAAATTATATTCATCTTATTGATCCACATTTTCTTGCTAATATCAACCGTTTCTATCTGATTTTTTAAATTGCACTCATAGAAGTGGTAAAATTATGTTTTATATGAATTCACAAATTCTCCCGGGAGGTGGTAAAAGATGGTAAAACGTTCAATAAAAGTTATATATTTATAAAATGAATCCATTTAATTATATTGGAATAATATAGGAATTACGTATTTATTTTGAGATAAATCAAATTTAAATAAATTAAATAATTATTTAAATAATTTTTTTTTAAACTATAACCTAGTGTTTTTCACTATTCATCAAAATTTTAATGTTTTCAGAAAAATACCAAAAATTCACCCTATGCTAATCTCAGTATTCCAAATCCAAAAATGAAGTCCATTTTGAATGTTAATATTTATTAAATTTCAAAAATTGGGTACTACTATTCATAATGTCTAGATTGATTGGTCGTGGTGTGTTAGAACTCAAAGTTGCATACAACACATTCTACTGTATTATTCAAAGAGAAGTGTACCGTGGAAGCTTGGGATGTTACATTCTCCTATACTTCAAATAATTTCATCCATAAAATTTCTAGAGTATTACTGAGTAAAAAGACGCGGGTGGTTCTTCATCATTAGTTCCTCGGGATCCCACGTTGCCTCTTCCATCTTATGGTTTCTCTATAGAACTTTTACGAGACGAGTCGTCTGGTTTTTCAACACTTGTTCTCTTGTATCAAGAACCTTGACATGCTCTTCGCAATAAGAGAGATTGGGTTCCAATTCTAAATCATCATAAGTGTGTATATGCGTTGGGTAAGGAATGTATTTTCTCAGAAGAGATACGTGTAATACATCGTCAACTTTGGAAAGACTTGTAGGAATTTCCAAATGTTAAGATAGAACCCCAATTCATTCAAGAATTTCAAAAGGTCCAATGTACCTAGGACTCAATTTTCCCATCTTACCGAAACTTATAACACCATTTTATGGAGATACCTTCATGAAATCATGATCTCATACCTGAAATTAAAAATATTTCCTTCGGTTATCAGCATAGCTCTTCTATCTACTTTGAGCATCCTTGATGTGGTTTTGAATTAACTTCACCTTTTCTATAAATTCCTCCACAATTTCTGAGCCTATGTGTTTTCTTTCACCAACATCATCCCAGTAGGTTGGTATGAGACATCTCTTTCCAAATAATGCTTCATATGGTGCCATCTGAATACTTGAATGGAAGCTATTGTTATAATAAAATTCCACAAGATGTAAATATTTATCCAACATACCTTGAATGTCAAGTGAGAATGATCTCAACATTTCATCTATGGTATTAATAA
The DNA here is from genome assembly GCA_963277665.1 of Viscum album. Classification (NCBI taxonomy): domain Eukaryota; kingdom Viridiplantae; phylum Streptophyta; class Magnoliopsida; order Santalales; family Viscaceae; genus Viscum; species Viscum album. Next base: position 628,035,789 of record OY728138.1, on the reverse strand, counting down.
TCTGTTCTGATTTCCTATCAGTTTGAGCATGGTAGGTAGTGCTTAAATGAAGTTTAGTATCCAGGGCATTCTAAAGACTTATCTAGAATATTGTTGTAAAACGTGTATCATGATAAAAAAACAATCGATAGTGGTAATCCGTGAAGTCTTACAACATCATTAATATATAGTCTTTCCAATCATTCAAGTAGTAAATCTTCTCTTATAGCAATAAAAGGTGTTGGCTTGGTAAGACGATCAATAATGACCCATATAGAATCATTCCTTCCTGGAGTATTTGGTAGTCATAGGAAAAAGTCCATCATAATATTATCCCATTTCAACTCATGTATGGGAAAAGGTTGCATGACTTTTCTAGGCAGTTTCCTTCTAGCTTTTACTTTTTGACAATCCATACATCATGACACAAAATCTGCAATCTCCCACATCATGTTTTCCCATAAAAAAATTTCCTTCAAATATCTATACATTTTGGTGCTCCTAGGGTGTATAGAGAAATTGATGATATGAGAATCATCCAACAATTACCTTTTTAGATCAAGTATATCGGGAACACAATGTCTCTTATAAGAATTTCAAAATTCCATCTTCAAACAAAAAGTCACTCAATCTCCCATCATTCACAGCTTTAATCTTCTTTTGAAACTCCTAATCATTATCTTGAGAACATTTTATGTTTTATAATAAAGATATTGTGGGTACCATTGGAAAAAAGTATTGATGATCCACCTTCAGTGGTTATTCCCATTTACATCTTTACTGCATCCATGAGAATATGATCCCTTTAAACTCTCATTTTTTTTAAAGATCCATGATCTTTTCTGCTCAAATCATCTGCCACCTTATTTTCCATACCTGGGTGGTAGTGTATTGTGGAATCATACTCCTTGAGTAGTTCAATCCATCTCATTTGCATCATGTTGAGTTCTTTCTGTGAAAAAATATACTTCAAACTCTTGTTATCGTTATATATCTCACATTTTTCACCATAGAGATAATGTCTTCGTATCATCAAAGTGATGATTAAAGCTGCTAACTCAAGATCCTGAGTATGATAGATTTTCTCATGAATTTTTAGTTTTCCTGATGCGTAGGCAATAACACAATCATTCTGGCATAACGACACAACCAAGTCCTTTCATTGATGCATCTCTATAAATAAAAAACCCATCATTCCCCAATAGTCGAGTCAATATAAGAGCATCGACTAATGTTCTCTTTAGTTCATCAAAACATTCTTTACACTCATTTTTCCAAACAAATTAAACCCCTTTATATGTGATCTTGGATAATGGGTTAGCCAATCGGGGAAAATTTGGGATGAAATGGTGATAGAAACCTACTAAACCAATAAAATTGTTTACCTCAGTTACACTAGTTAGTGCTGGCCATTCTTCGATTTCTCTAGTCTTAGAAGGGTCAACAAGGATTCCATCCTCGGAGACAATATTTCCAACAAAAGAAATCTCCTAAATCCATAATTCACACTTGATAAACATCCCATATAATTCATGAATTCTAAGAGACTTCTGGATAATGCGCAAGTGATTTTTATGATATTCGTAGCTTTTGGAGTATACCAAGATATCATCAATAAATTACACTACAAATCCATCAAGAGATTCCTTGAAAAATTTGTTCATTAAATCCATGAAGACAAAGGGTAAATTTTTCAATCCTAAAGGCATTACTGTAAACTCATAATGACCATACCTGGTTCGAAATGCCGTCTTCGAAATGTCTTCCTTCTTCAAGCACAACTGATGGAATCCTAATCGAAGTTCAGTATTTGAAAAGTATTTATCTCCATGAAGTTGGTCGAATAAATCATCAATGCGATGTAGGAGATACTTATTCTTTATTGTTATAGCATTTATCACTTTGTATTTAACGCACAACATCAATGATCCATCATTATTCTTAACAAAAAGGACATGGGATCCCCATGGAGAAACACTAGGATGAATAAATCACTTATTACTGAATTCATATAGTTGTTTCTTTAGTTTCACTAATTCTACAGTGGCCATTCTATAAGGGGTCTTCGATATGGAACTAGATCTAGGAATTAAATCAATGTAAAACTCAATTTCTAGTTCTAGTTGATTTCCAGGTAAATCCTCTAGAAAAACTTCAACATACTCATGCACTATATGTAACACCCCAGGATTTCAGAGTGTGTTATTTCTTAAAAATAATTCAATAACTTGCACTACACGCAACACCGAGTTCAATCACACCATTAAAAGAGGTCATGAATAGTATTAACTACATTTTAAACTTTATATAATCCTTATAATTTTAGAATCCATATTATGAGTTTCTTAGTCATAATGCAAGAACAGATTCATTTTCAGTATTTCACTTTTATCAACTTTTGATAGTGAAACCATTTTAAATACAATATTTTATACTTTTTGACTAAATGGAGACATCAAAAAATTTAAAATGAAACATCCCAAGCTTCCACGGTACGCTTTCCTTTGAATAAAACCGTAGCGTGTGTTGTACGCAACTTCGAGTTCTAACACACCGTAACCAATCAAACTAGCTGTTATGAATAGTAATACCTACTTTTTGAAGTTATATATATTTTATATTTTAAAATGGACTTCATTTTTGGATTCGGAATATCAAATTTAGCCTAAGGTGAAATTTTGGTACTTTTCGGATAACTTTCATATTTTGATGAATAGTGAAAATTACTAAATTTTAATTAAAAACAACTTTTATAATCAAAATAATTAATAGTAATAAATTATGAATTTGAGTGGTTTTAAATTATATTTAGAATATATTTTTACTATTTAATATAATGTTGGTCATTGGACATAATTTTACAATTAAACCGAACATAATCAAGTGTCAATCTTTTGATAGTTATTATCTCTTAAAAACACGCTTTTTGTTTTGACAGCGGGAATTGATTTTAAATTAATTTCTGCCACTTCTGTGTTTTGAATTTAGAAAAATGAATTCCATATTTGGAATCAGGATGTTCAAATTGTGTAAATAGGTAACTTTTATTTTTAGACATTTTGAATAATTACTGCGGTAAATATTTTATTTACCATGGTTAAGGGTAAATCCGGTAAATAAGGGTTAAAAAAATAATATTATAATAATACTAAATTACCATAAAACGTGTCTTAACCCTATTGGTTGATACATGGTCGACCATGGGAATCTTTGGGTCTATTTTGGGACCCCATGGATCCACTTGTAAGTGATAATGACACATTATATTAATAAAGCTTAAATAAAAATAAAAATGGCATAAGCTTACATCTTTTAGAAGAACAATTTTTGCATAGGGTTATACATGTTGGATTTTCGATTATAAATATTCATTAGAAAGGTAAAAAGATTTCCTACATAATGATATTTTATTTATAATTTTTAGACATCAAATAATTTAAATTATTAATGACACAATAATTATGAATTGTTTAACTCATTAATAAATCATTTAAATAAATAAGATTATAATGATTAAAATATTATCTAAAACCTGTCCAATTCTTATTGGTTGATGTTATTTAGAATATGAGTCATCTTATCGTTGACCTCAATGATTTTTGGACCATTATAAACCGAATAAAAATATATTATAAAGTAATACTTTCACACTTTCCTAAAGATCCCCTCCTCTCCCTTATAAAAGGAGACCACTTCTACTCATTCCTCACACCTCTCAAGCCACTTGGCTCGTCCAAACTCTGCCCAACTAAGCTCCCCACATCCCTCTCCTCCTCCTTGAAGCTTCCCCTTAGGCAGAAAGCATTTCAACAAGTCCTTTGGTTCTAACCAAAGTGAGTTACCTAAATTAAAGGTAACGATTTCTCTTAAATTATTTTCATTTATTTTTCTTCTCCAACCCCCAAACTCTTTTTATTTCCTTTCTTTTGTAACAACACCAGTATCCTCAATATTCTAGGATGTTGTTATAAGAATGATTCAAACTACACATACACACAACTCCATCTAATGGATGATGAACATAATGTTTCTGTGGATGGCAAACTAACGCCTCACGAAACGATGATTGTTCAAATACATCTTACCGCCTCTCATGGTGGCTATTATGATGGAACTGTAATTAAATATGATATTAATGATATATATTTTATATATAAGCTTCTGTAATTCCATTTTATTTCATACCATTATTCGTTTCATGTTGTATATACATACGATAATTTCATTTGAGGAAGTGCGGACTACCGCCCCCTTAAAATGATATGACTCGTTCATACCACACATGGAACGTATAAAGGATGGTGTTAATGAACTTAAGTAACATATATAAAATATTATATTATACTAGAATAGTAATATACCTATGTATCATTTGGATTCAATTCTTTTAAAATAAAAATTAAATGGAAGTAGCGTTCGTGCGTACGTACGGACTACCGTCTCCACGAACGCGATGAGATTCATTCTCCATCGTATCCATTCAAGTCTTATTCTCATTTTAGGGTTAAAAATAATGTTAATATCATTCTGATTATGAATAAGATTTAATCTATCCATTACAAACATGTCTTACGTAACCAAACATTTAAGAAGAACGAATCGATTATCACCTGAAACGACGATAATACTAAGATATTATTAAAAAAGCAATGTTAAAAGATCATATATGATATCATATTAATGTATATGATTCTTTTATAATTTAATAACAATTATTTCACCATTATACAGGAGGTTAACCTACCCCAACCAAGGAAAAGTACAAGGTAAGGGTTATTTCACAATCTCTTCATTATCCGAGGTTGTTTATACGTAATAATCTACTGGGATTTCTTTATCATCCACATCCATGTTTCTTCGAAATGTATTTCAAAACATTTTTACTATTTACAAGAATATGTGTTAAAGTAATTTATACCCTTGTTTGACTTTTTATAAGAGGTTTATAAAGGAATCTTTCCGTCGTTTTCAAAACAAGGTCCTTTTAACCTTTTCGACAGAATTGAGGTAAGAATGTTTTTTTTAACTTATACGGCGGGTGTGGTTATTTTCCGCCGTTATAAAATCGTCGAAGCTTTCCTTACAAGCTTATAAGAATATTTTCAAAGAAAATGTTTTATTTTATATGGATCTTAAATGATTTCAAAATAAAAGGAGATACTTCTTTTAAAAGAATTTTGATATCATCTATGTCAACATCCTTTGATGGATTTTAAGATTATTTGAAGTTGATTTATTATAATACAAAACTTCTATATTGTATTGAAGGTTTTGTGATATGATTGACTGTGGATGTGCTATTTTATACCATTCATAGTTTATGGTGAAACTATTGACATTTCGTATGGTAGTTTTAATCTGAATGTTTATGTTATATTTCAAACTTTTCTTCAGATGAATGTGCTAAAAAAGTATGTTCCGGGTTGGGGACCGGTAAAAGTAAGCCCTCCAGGTTGGGGACTGGTTAAAGTAAGCCCTCCAGGTTAGGGACTTGTAAAAGTAAGCCCTCCGGTTTGGTCTCCGGTTATTAGAGGTACTCCGGGTTGGTGTCCGGTTATTAGAGGCACTCCGGGATGGTGTCCGGTTATTAGAGGCACTCCGGGTTGGGTTCCGGTTAGAAGTAACCCCTAGGTCTTGGGATGAGGCCTAGACAATAAAATTAACGTTTGACATTATGCATTCCAACATTATGAAAGTGGTTATTAATATTTCATGTGAGTATTCGATTAGTAGAATATCCATGTGAATAAGTAAATGGCATTATTTCATTTTACTTTTTCCATACTATGTTGAAGTTCAATTTTAAAAGGCTTTTGTTTTAGTAATTCATTGCCTTAAATGTTTATGCTTATTTTGAATGTTCCGCTATATTGTTATCCTTACTGGGCATTTGAGCTCACCCCTTTTCTATGTTTTATTTTTCCCAGGAAGTGAAGAAGTAAGTTATGAATGACCTGCAGGGATATTATGTGGGGATATGAGTGTGGATTATGGATACAATATGTTGTTGTAGTAGTTTTTCGTTTTATGATGTAATGTAAATCTTATGAATATATCTAGTGTTTCCAAGGCTACTAAACCAATCGGTCTTTCGAGATTTGATCTTTCTTGTGATCATGCCAATGTTACGAAGTAATGCACCGACTCTGGGTAGCTGGGGTCGGGGCGTTACAGTTGGTATCAGAGGAAGTTTAGTACAAACCTTGGAAGCTAGATTTAGATAAACTCTGATTAGAGCACGTAGACCTAAGATGAACTTTGAGGATTAGTATAGAAGAACTTCCTAGAATTTTGGTATTGTAGAGATTTTGTGTGTTTTCCGAGCAATACATCCCTGTCTGGATACGAGCAGGTAGAGGCGGCTCTGGCACAGATGTACCTAGGGGTAAAACCTGAAAACACCGCTTTGAGCTAGACTCGAACGGGAACTGGTGCACGACAACGGGCCTTGCTGCACTCTTGGTTACGACACTCCCGGGGGATATGCTTAGGATAACTCTCATTTTCTTTACAAACCATTATGAAGGGTTTATGAGTATATACATCCTCAAAGGAGACATTTTATGATTATGGATTATATCCATAAATAGTTCAATTTATGTTAAGTGTTTTATAAGTATGGGATTATGTATTTTGATTCATAAACTGATCTAGTGTATACCATTGTTTATAAATGGCGCCCAGTAGAAGGAATGAGAACTCCAGAAATGCACATGATCCAAAGAGAAGGAAGGATCATATCTTTCATGGTCTTAATCTAGAGAAATAGTCTCCCATGTATTACCATCATATGAAGAAATAATATCATGTGTTGATAAGATAAGTAAAGAGTTTACTGAGTCCTATGGCTTTGAAGGGAAGCAAGAGAAGAAATGGATGGAAGAGAGAAAGATGGATAAAGGGAAGAGGGAAAAGATGAATTTTCCCATATGTGGTAATTGTGGAAAGAAACACCATGGAACTTGCCTGAAAGTAATGGGAGTTTGTTATAAGTGTGGAGGAAAATGGCACAAAGTACGTGACTGCAAGGGTAAGAAAATGGTTTCAAATGTACAATGCTTCATTTGCAAGGAGTTTGGACACTACGCGAACCTATGTCCCAGTCATCAGACTATGCCGCAAATGATGCTATTGGATAATAATCAAGTTATGATACTACCACAGATGAAGAGGAATGATTAGAGTTATTATGTTGATTATGTCAATTGAGTGTTGTATCAACAATGTACTTGTTATAATAATTATGGAGTATATAAGGATTGTACTGCAGTACTATTTCATTAAGGACTTGAGATTGTGTGGAGAAAAGAAAAGTGACTCAATAGCAGGATAAATTTTTGGAAAATATATGGTTGAGAGAATGATAAATCATAATATAGTTCTGATACTGAGGTAGTGATTTTGGAATAATATGTGATTGTTTTGGATAAATTATATTGGATATTCTTGACTACCCTGGAACTGATTAATGATTTGTATATTCCATCATTGTTGGGGTTTAAAACATTTTTGGATTAATGAAGTATATCCAGCATTCTACATGGAATAAGGGAGCATGAATGTAATCAATAAGGAATATGGTAATTCAGGATGTTTCAGAGTATTAAAAGAATACATGATGAAGGTATTCATATGCTATTACGGGGTAAAAAGAATCTACATTATGCTTACCTTCCTTATAAATGTTGGACTATGAGTTTGGACAGAAGTATTTTGGATAGTTCTAGTTTGGATTATTTTGGATTGCCATAAAAGGACAACCTGGAGGTCGGGCGGCAACCCGTCGCGTCCGGAAAGGCTGCGAGACTTGAACCCGCAACCGAAGGGCGACAAGGGTGTATCACCTACCACTGGCCCACGAGATGTCCTGGATTAAATAATGTAGTTTTTTTTAAAAGATCTGATAGATGAATTATAAATTCGTTTATTTTGGAACCCTATACGAATAGTGTAAATAGAAATTTTTACATTCTATTATCTTTTAGAGTGAAAGATGAGTTTGTGGTAGAAATTTATTAAAGGATAAAACTATAATTATAAAGTAAGTATATCTCCTTATGATCTTAGCCAATCTCATATATAAATTCCTCAACATTAATAAAAGGAACTTAGAACAAAAATGTTGTCCTAGATGGTACCTTAAATCATCACTAATTTATGGCTTTGGGATTTTTGGCCTTTTCATAGCCATGTTCTCTACCACTCTCCATCAGATAATTGGTGGTTAGATTTCTCCTCCATATCCATATTTTCCTACATGGAACCCTAGTATGTGTTATGTTCGGTAATCTTCATACTTTCCACCCTTTGTTTAAAATAGAGGCCTCATTAATTCATTTTTCGATGTGGGATTTCAACTATGATATTTTGAAACATCAAAAATGTGTTATCCTAATACCCTATGTTTTGTTGAACCGATGGTATTTCAAATCATCATAGATTGATGAATTTAAGGACCTCAATTTTACACTTGTTTGTGATTGATGACCTCAATCAATACCTATAAATATGTACGTTTTCCTCCAATTATATGTCTCTAATTGCCACCAATGTTCTCCTAATCGAGATCATAATTTGGTGGTGTCCCTTTCATTTCTCTTTTCCTCATATTAAGACTAAATTTTAGTAACCCAATTTCCGATGTGGGTTTTCCCACAAATATATTTTCTATTTTCAACCTTTTATTTTCGAAAAACAATTTCAAATTGCGAGGACGCAATTTATTGAAGGAGGGGAGAATGTAACACCCCAGGATTTCAGAGTGTGTTATTTCTTAAAAATAATTCAATAACTTGCACTACACGCAACACCGAGTTCAATAACACCATTAAAATAGGTCATGAATAGTATTAACTACATTTTAAACTTTATATAATCCTTATAATTTTAGAATCCATATTATGAGTTTCTTAGTCATAATGCAAGAACAGATTCATTTTCAGTATTGCACTTTTATCAACTTTTGATAGTGAAACCTTTTTAAATACAATATTTTATACTTTTTGACTAAATGGAGACATCAAAAAATTTAAAATGAAACATCCCAAGCTTCCACGGTACGCTTTCCTTTGAATAAAACCGTAGCGTGTGTTGTACGCAACTTCGAGTTCTAACACACTGTAACCAATCAAACTAGCTGTTATGAATAGTAATACCTACTTTTTGAAGTTATATATATTTTATATTTTAAAATGGACTTCATTTTTGGATTCGGAATATCAAATTTAGCCTAAGGTGAAATTTTGGTACTTTTCGGATAACTTTCATATTTTGATGAATAGTGAAAATTACTAAATTTTAATTAAAAACAACTTTTTTAATCAAAATAATTAATAGTAATAAATTATGAATTTGAGTGGTTTTAAATTATATTTATAATATATTTTTACTATTTAATATAATGTTGGTCATTGGACATAATTTTACAATTAAACCGAACATAAACAAGTGTCAATCTTTTGATAGTTATTATCTCTTAAAAACACGCTTTTTGTTTTGACAGCGGGAATTGATTTTAAATTAATTTATGCCACTTCTGTGTTTTGAATTTAGAAAAATGAATTCCATATTTGGAATCAGGATGTTCAAATTGTGTAAATAGGTAACTTTTATTTTTAGACATTTTGAATAATTACTGCGGTAAATATTTTATTTACCATGGTTAAGGGTAAATCCGGTAAATAAGGGTTAAAAAAATAATATTATATTAATACTAAATTACCCTAAAACGTGTCTTAACCCTATTGGTTGATACATGGTCGACCATGGGAATCTTTGGGTCTATTTTGGGACCCCATGGATCCACTTGTAAGTGATAATGACACATTATATTAATAAAGCTTAAATAAAAATAAAAATGGCATAAGCTTACATCTTTTAGAAGAACAATTTTTACATAGGGTTATACATGTTGGATTTTCGATTATAAATATTCATTAGAAAGATAAAACGATTTCCTACATAATGATATTTTATTTATAATTTTTAGACATCAAATAATTTAAATTATTAATGACACAATAATTATGCAATGTTTAACTCATTAATAAATCATTTAAATAAATAAGATTATAATGATTAAAATATTATCTAAAACCTGTCCAATTCTTATTGGTTGATGTTATTTAGAATATGAGTCATCTTATCTTCGACCTCAATGATTTTTGGACCATTATAAACCGAATACAAATATATTATAAAGTAATACTTTCACACTTTCCTAAAGAGCCCCTCCTCTCCCTTATAAAAGGAGACCACTTCTACTCATTACTCACACCTCTCAAGCCACTTGGCTCGTCCAAACTCTGCCCAACTAAGCTCCCCACATCCCTCTCCTCCTCCTTGAAGCTTCCCCTTAGGCAGAAATCATTTCAACAAGTCCTTTGGTTCTAACCAAAGTGAGTTACCTAAATTAAAGGTAACGATTTCTCTTAAATTATTTTCATTTATTTTTCTTCTCCAACCCCCAAACTCTTTTTATTTCCTTTCTTTTGTAACAACACCAGTATCCTCAATATTCTAGGATGTTGTTATAAGAAGGATTCAAACTACACATACACACAACTCCATCTAATGGATGATGAACATAATGTTTCTGTGGATGGCAAACTAACGCCTCACGAAACGATGATTGTTCAAATACATCTTACCGCCTCTCATGGTGGCCATTATGATGGCACTGTAATTAAATATGATATTAATGATATATATTTTATATATAAGCTTCTGTAATTCCATTTTATTTCATACCATTATTCGTTTCATGTTGTATATACATACGATAATTTCATTTGAGGAAGTGCGGACTACCGCCCCCTTAAAATGATATGACTCGTTCATACCACACATGGAACGTATAAAGGATGGTGTTAATGAACTTAAGTAACATATATAAAATATTATATTATACTAGAATAGTAATATACCTATGTATCATTTGGATTCAATTCTTTTAAAATAAAAATTAAATGGAAGTAGAGTTCGTGCGTACGTACGGACTACCGTCTCCACGAACGCGATGAGATTCATTCTCCATCGTATCCATTCAAGTCTTATTCTCATTTTAGGGTTAAAAATAATGTTAATATCATTCTGATTATGAATAATATTTAATCTATCCATTACAAACATGTCTTACGTAACCAAACATTTAAGAAGAACGAATCGATTTTCACCTGAAACGACGATAATACTAAGATATTATTAATAAAGCAATGTTAAAAGATCATATATGATATCATATTAATTTATATGATTCTTTTATAATTTAATAACAATTATTTCACCATTATACAGGAGGTTAACCTATCCCAACCAAGGAAAAGTACAAGGTAAGGGTTATTTCACAATCTCTTCATTATCCGAGGTTGTTTATACGTAATAATCTACTGGGATTTCTTTATCATCCACATCCATGTTTCTTCGAAATGTATTTCAAAACATTTTTACTATTTACAAGAATATGTGCTAAAGTCATTTATACCCTTGTTTGACTTTTTATAAGAGGTTTATAAAGGAATATTTCCGTCGTTTTCAAAACAAGGTCCTTTTAACCTTTTCGACAGAATTGAGGTAAGAATGTTTTTTTTAACTTATACGGCGGGTGCGGTTATTTTCCGCCGTTATAAAATCGTCGAAGCTTTCCTTACAAGCTTATAAGAATATTTTCAAAGAAAATGTTTTATTTTATATGGATCTTAAATGATTTCAAAATAAAAGGAGATACTTCTTTTAAAAGAATTTTGATTTCATCTATGTCAACATCCTTTGATGGATTTTAAGATTATTTGAAGTTGATTTATTATAATACAAAACTTCTATATTGTATTGAAGGTTTTGTGATATGTTTGACTGTGGATGTGCTATTTTATACCATTCATAGTTTATGGTGAAACTATTGACATTTCGTATGGTAGTTTTAATCTGAATGTTTATGTTATATTTCAAACTTTTCTTCAGATGAATGTGATAAAAAAGTATGTTCCGGGTTGGGGACCGGTAAAAGTAAGCCCTCCAGGTTGGGGACTGGTTAAAGTAAGCCCTCCAGGTTAGGGACTGGTAAAAGTAAGCCCTCCGGTTTGGTCTCCGGTTATTAGAGGTACTCCGGGTTGGTGTCCGGTTATTAGAGGCACTCCGGGTTGGTGTCCGGTTATTAGAGGCACTCCGGGTTGGGTTCCGGTTAGAAGTAACCCCTAGGTCTTGGGATGAGGCCTAGACAATAAAATTAACGTTTGAAATTATGCATTCCAACATTATGAAAGTGGTTATTAATATTGCATGTGATTATTCGATTAGTAGAATATCCATGTGAACAAGTAAATGGCATTATTTCATTTTACTTTTGCCATACTATGCTGAAGTTCAATTTTAAAAGGCTTTTGTTTTAGTAATTCATTGCCTTAAATGTTTATGCTTATTTTGAATGTTCCGCTATATTGTTATCCTTACTGGGCATTTGAGCTCACCCCTTTTCTATGTTTTATTTTTCCCAGGAAGTGAAGAAGTAAGTTATGAATGACCTGCAGGGATATTATGTGGGGATATGAGTGTGGATTATGGATACAATATGTTGTTGTAGTAGTTTTTCGTTTTATGATGTAATGTAAAACTTATGAATATATCTAGTGTTTCCAAGGCTACTAAACCAATCGGTCTTTCGAGATTTGATCTTTCTTGTGATCATGCCAATGTTACGAAGTAATGCACCGACTCTGGGTAGCTGGGGTCGGGGCGTTACACTATAGGTGCATAACCTATTTGAACATTCATTTCCTCACCCATAGTTGCTTCATTCTCATCCTCCCCAATAATTGAAATTACTTGAGCTAATGGGGGTTGATCTAGATAAGAACTATGTGGTGATGATTCTGCTTTAAAGATAAGGTGTTCTTTATCATCATCATAAAAAATTGTAACATCTTTATTCTACAAATAATTCTTAGCCTCGTGGTCCGAAATCCAATACATTCCGAGGATCATATAAAATTCAATCATGAGTATGGCAATGAGATCAGCAGATAAAGAACATTTATATGCTCAAATGGGAACTGATTCAAAAAACATTGTTGCGATCATATTTCCTTTATGAGTTTTCACTAACAACTCCCTTGATAAATCAAATTGTAAATATATAATTTTTGTTTAAAAATAGGATGATATGAAACAATTCGATGATCCAGAATCAAATAAAGCATTTTCAAAACTTAAGGAAACCATTAAATTACCTGCCACCACGTATTTCAGAGTTTCAACATTAGCAATAGTGATAGCATAAGCATGGACATGATCCCTTGGCCCTTTTTAAGGTAAGTTCCCCTGACTCTTAGGACATTCATTCACATAATTCCCCATTCCTCTATAATTTTTGCAATCAACATTGATAGCCTCTTTCTTCCCCTTCAATCACGACCTTTTTGGCCTTTTCACCACACCTGTAATAGATTCCATTCCCTTTAGCCATGTACCATTGTGTTTCTTCCAACATTTACTATAGGATGGATATTCAACTTTTCCCTTAATCCCCTTACTTTAATTTCCAGTGTGTTCAGCAGATCTCTTATTCTCTTGCTTTTCTTTAAAGTAATAAGACATAGATAATTCTTTTTCTGTATTGATAGCACATGAGAAAATATCTTCGTACGATGAGAAGGATTGTGAGAATAATACTTGACGGAGAAATGGTTTTATCACATCAAAGAAATGATCAATATTACTTCACGGGTTATGTATATAATCTGCAACATTCCTCACTATCCTTGAAAAGTTAGCCTCTTACATTGTGACATTCTCATCCTCCTTTTGCCTGAAACTCAAAAATTTCTTTTCTATATCTACTCAATGGTAACGAGGGAAATATTTTTTGATGAAAAAATCTTTAAACACCCACCATTCCATATTTGATATTTCATCATCTTTCTTTGTGTTTTGAATCAGTGACCACCATTAATCAGCATCTCTAGTGAGGTGGAAAACTGCCTTGATAACTTTTTCCCTTTCACTACTCCCCAAGGCGTGGAATATTTTTTCTAAGGAATTTTTCCATTGCTCGTCTACTAGTGGATTTTAAATCCCATTTAATATTGGTGGTTGTTTCATCATGAAGCGTTCTATCATTGATCCTCCATGATGTGGATCAGGGTGCTCCATAAAGGTAAGGTTTTTATTTATAACCTGAGCGAGTTATCCCAGTATGGTGATTAGCTGATCAGCACCAGATGCATCACCATCTCCACTATAATTATCTCGAGTAGGAGGTAAATCCCTAAATTTATTGTGTTCATTGATATGTTTTACATTACCTCCACTAGGAACCATTTCTAAACAATTTAAAAAACTAGATTAGCTTATGAATAGAAATAAATAATTCCAAACATGTAAAATACTTAACATAAACTGAAGAGCTTTTGGATATAATCCATAATCAAAAAAATGTTACCTCCACTAGCAGTGTTTTTGGGTTTTACCCCTAGGTACATTTGTAACAGAGCCACCTCTACCTGCTCATATCTAGATAGGGATGTATTATTTTGAAAACTCACAAAATTTCTGTAATACCAAAATTCTTGGACGTTTTCTATACTAATCTTCAAAGTCAATCTAAGGGTAATATGATCTAATCGGAGTTTATCTAAATCTAGATTTGAAGGTATGTACTAAACATTATCTAATACCAACTGTAACACCCCGACCCTAGTTATACAGAGTTGGTGCATTATTATATAACATGGGCATGATCACAAAAGGTCATGTCTCAAAATACAGATTAGTTTAGTAGCCTTAGAAGTAATAGATAAATTCATATGGTTTACATTACATCATAAAATTAAAAACTACAACAACATTGTTTCCATATACCACACTCATTTGCCCTCAGAAGTTCCCTACAGTTCAGTCATAAAATACTTCTTCACATAATGGGAAAAATAATACATAAAAAGGGGTGAGCATAGATGCTCAGTAAAGATAACAATATAGCAGAAACTTCCATAAAAAAAGTATAATAATTTAAGGCAATGTATAAGACTAAACCAAAATCCCTTTATTCAATAACATCAGCATAATATTGAAAATATAAAATAATATTATGCAATTTACTTACTCACATTGATATTATACTATTCAAATAATCAAATGCAATATCAATAGCCACTTTAATAATTATGGAATGCATAATGACAGAATTTCATAACCACATAGTCAAGGCCTTATGCCGAGAATACAAATATGATTTTTTCAAGGCTTTGTTCCATGACACTAGTTTGTCTAATTAGACCTACCGATGCATCAAGGATCTATAGATGGATCCACCCCTAAATTAATAAGTCCAATTTATTTCTCATATGAAAAAGATTAAACATAACATAAACATTTGTATTAAAACTGGCATAA
Source organism: Viscum album (assembly GCA_963277665.1). NCBI lineage: Eukaryota > Viridiplantae > Streptophyta > Magnoliopsida > Santalales > Viscaceae > Viscum > Viscum album. The sequence goes on along the minus strand of OY728138.1, from coordinate 628,020,423 downwards.
AAAATGTCAATAATTTATCCATAAACCATGAATGGTATGAAATAACAAATCGACATTCAAACATATCACAAAACCTTTAATACAATATGGTTGTTTTGTATCATAATAAATCTACTATAAACAAACATAAAATCCATCAAAAGATGTTGACATAGATGAGATCAAAACCTTTTTATAGAAATATATCTTTTTTTTAAAAAAATCAATTAAAAGTCGCGTAATTATAAAAGAAAAAATTTATATTTGGTAATATTCTTATAATCTTGTATGTGAAGTTTCTTTTATGTTATAAAAGAATAAAATAGCTACACCCACAGTATAAGATAAAAAAAATACATTCTTACCTTAATTTTGTCGAAAATGTTAAAAAGTACCTTGTTTGTAAAATGAATGAAAGATTATTTTAAAACCATTTTATAAAAACTCAAAAAAGTTTATAAATTAATTTAACCCATAGACTAGTAAATAGTAAATAAATGGTTTGGAATACATTTTTATGAAACATAGATGTGGATGATAAAGAGGTCCCAGTAGATACATACATAAAACAGCCTCAAATAATAAATAGATTGTGAAATTAACACTTACCTTGTACTTTTTCATGGTGTAGGGTAGGTTAACTTCTATAAAATGGTAAAATAATTGTTATTAAATTATAAAAGAATCATATAAATTAATATTATATCATATATGATCTTTTAACATTGCTTTGTTATTAACATCTTAGTATTATCATCGTTTCAGGTGTTAACAGATTCATTTACCTTTATATTCATTGTTTTGTGGGTCATATTTGTTATGGATGGGATTTATGTTATTCATATCCAAAATGATATTATTTTGAATCATATAATGAAAATAATTCTTGATTGGATACTACGGGAATGGTTCTTATCCCGTTCGTGGAGATGATAATCCATACGTACACACGAGCGACAATATTATTCTTTTGATATAAAAATTATGTATAATTTGATGGTATGTTATATATACGGAATAATTTTATTTAATATTTATTATTTACCTCAATTAAACATCATTATTATACCCATACAAATAATAATGTATTGAATAACAATTACACCACGACGTGGAGACGGTAAGTCGTACGTATACATGTATGGTGACATGTCATTCAAATGATGGATAGTATAATGAGTTTCGTTATAACATATTTAAAATAAAATAAAAATATATATAATATACTGGAGTTATTATTTTAAAATGGAAACAAAAAATAAAAAAAGTAACTTTATGAAGAAAATAACTTGAAAGAGGTGATGAAATATTTACCTTTTCTTCAGGTTATTTCATTTTATTTGATCGAAAGGGCTCCGTAGGTAGGATTTCTGACTAATGGAAGGACACTAGGATGAAGGGAGTAGAGTTTAGAGGGTATTTGGGTGGGGTATGGCCGAGAAAAATTTCTTTAAGGTGTGACTTATAGAGAAGGTTGAGATCCATTTTATAAGAGTAGTGAGGGGCACCTTAGGTAAAACAAGAAATATTATTTTATAATAAATTAATTTTTGGTTTATAATTGCTCCAAAATGAACTATTTATAGGATAAGGTTGGGAGTGGTCACAATACAATCAATCGATAGGTTTTACATAGGTTTGGGTGACAATATTATCTTTATCATTTAGATTGAACTCATAGTTAAATAGTTTCACATTTACCATGTCTCTTTGTATTTTTGTATTATATGGTTATTAAACTTACTATATATTTAAAATTGAACCCCAAGTGGTTAATTAAAGATAAAAATATCATTATATATGCCCTTTTTCCTATCCATATATTTTTAGGAATACAATATCAATTAAAAATATATTATTTGTTTTAAAAACACTTTTATGTCAATTTTGACACTATTTGGTATTTTGTTTTTTCAAAATTTATAACAACATTATTACTTGTAAAAGAATTCATATAACCAAACCTAACATGTCATATTAACATAGAAAATTAGTTTAAATTATAAAAAGTTTCATATCACATTTATTTGGATATTTATAATATCAATTATTTTAATATTTTATTAATTATGTAATTACTACATCATTATTGTTCAGAAATAAAATAAATTATTTAATGTCTAAAAAATATAAATATAATACCATTATGTAGGAAATATATTTATCCTTATAATTAATATTTATAGTCTAATTTATCTTATTTATAACCCTATATTAATAATGTTTTATTTATTAAACGTTGATTTTAACTATTTTAACTCATCTTTGAATTAAATAATAATAAATGCCATAATCATACCCATTTGGACCAGATAAGTTCTTATTTTATTCCTAAGGTTTTTATAGTTTAATTATAATTTTTCAATAGAATTAGGACTTGTGTTAGGGTAATAATAATATCATTTTACCCTTAAATACTTTATTTACTTTAAATAGGGGTAAATAAAACTAAAAAGTTACTATTCACAAAAAAATTAGTTTCATCTTTTTGAACCACATTTTTCTTACTGATATCAACCATTTACCTCTAATTTTTTAAATTCCACTCAAAAAAGAAGTAAAATTATGTTTTATGTGAATTTTCAAAAGCTCCTAAAAGGTGGGTAAAAGGCTGTAAAAAGTTCAATAAAATATATATATATATATAATTATTATAAACTGACTCTAATGAATTAAATTGAACATATATAGGTATTATTTATATATTTTGACCTAAATTAAATTTAAATAAAATAAATAATTATTTAAATATAAATTCGGTTTTAAACTAAAACTTATTGTTTTTTACTAGTCATAAAAATTGAAAGTTTTCAGAAAAAATACCGAAAATTAACCCAAAGCTAATTTCGATATTATGAATCTAAAAATGAAGTCAATTTTGAATGATAAAATTTAAAAAATTTCAAAAATTGGGAATTAATATTCATAACGGCTAGTTTGATTGGTTGTGGTGTGTTAAAACTCGATGTTGTGTACAACGGACGCTACTGTATTATTCGAAGAGATGTGTACTATGGATACATGGGGTGGTACATTCAATTTGAGTAATGAAATAATTTTTTATATTAAAAAACTCTAATAATGAGTTGTGAAATAATGTACCTAGAAGTACTTTTTGGATGAGAATATCCCAATACTCCTCATAAAAATGAAGAGGGTTTAGGATTATTAATTTTTAACATCATTATATGAATTCTAATAAGGGAAAAGGATGTGAGGATTTATTTAAAAATCATGTTTGAAAGTAATTTATATTGTAAAACGTTGTCATATATTACAATGACATCAGAGGTCTCTCGTGAGAATTAATATTCCCATGGTAGAGAGAATATTTTTGTCGTAGTTTTATGAATATCTACCCAAGATTTTTTATGAATACCCAAGAAAAGGTTTCCTCATAACACAAACCGATCATTTTTTATGGATAGGCAAATCCGAATGACCCATAATTCTGAATGTAATGAATAGTGGTTTATCAAAGTGAAATGTCTAAGGATAACTAGGGTTTCTATATTGGAACTAGCTGTGAAATGAAAATCCACTACACTTTGATACTATATTTTATAAATGATTATTGTTTCATACAGGTGTTTAATGAAAATTGACTATGACTTTTACAACTTATTTTAACTTCTTTTAGTAGGGATGTACCGTGAAGTGTAACATCTTATAGAATGAATGTTGGCAGTATAGAATATTAAAGTCACACAAATTGTATAGATCTGTTAGTATCTGAACACATCATGGAGATTTGATTGATAATTTTCCACCATATTCAATATTTAATGGGTATAATTATATGACAAAACATGTGGGAATCAGAATATGAGTATGTACATTAGACAAAAACAATATTTTAAATAAAGATGAAAGAATATTTTTTTTCTGATAACAAAATTCTTATTTTTTGAAAGACATTTTAATGGTAATTTAATGAAAATACAACAATGTAATATCATTTATAATTAATAAACTATATCCTCATCAAATTGAGCTTTTATTTTAGTGATGTCCAGAGAATTATTATGGAGATAGAAAATTCATTAGATAAAGGGTTTTTTATGTCTACGAAATGTTCCTAAATAATGATGGACTGAATCACATCTAAATTAATTGAGAATACACATGAATATATTTCTTACACAATATTTTCCCATATAATTTAAATTTGTTAATTTTTCATCAATTGACCGTGTAATTATGGTCTTCAGTCTGTACGTATCTCTTCAAAGTATGAATTAGCCTATAAATAGTTCTTGGATAGAATACCCACACACTGATCTATCTTTTTAGGTGGATATGGGGAATTAATTCTCAATATGGTCCATCAAAAATATTTGTATCCCATACTGGACCCTCATACATGGATCATGCTCATAGAGTGGAGGTATGGGCATTTTCCAGTGTTATAGATCATATTGGAAATACTATTCCAGAATAAATATGAATCTATTCAAAAATATAATCAATCCATGCGGAGTTCTTGTCTAAAGATACATTGTGCGTGTTAGATCCAAACATTACGAAGGGGTGAAATTTTTTTTGTTCCATAAATAATCATAGAATTGGATATTTGGGTATCAGTATATCATTTGATAATATGAACCAAGATGAATGTAGTTCTTAAAAATCATTTAATTTAGTGTCAGGTATCATCAACTGTTTTGTTTTACATCTTATTGAATGAAACAAGGACACAAGAAATTATAATTGTTGGAAAAACTCTGATAAGTTTCATTTACTAATTTAGGGAATTACCATACAAGAGGCATTTCTTATTTTTGATACAAGGCTTCCTAAATTTTTTTAACAAGGTATCCTATGAATAATTCATTGTTCAACAATAAATTTTAATTTCATGTGTTGAATATATTTTATTATAGTTTAACATTATCTTACTAGGATTACATGTTGTCTTGTAGTATAAAGTCATACTACTATGACCCTGATTCATGAAAAAGATAAGTAACACATTGTTAATTGGGAAAATATGATATTGAATTACCTAAAAAATGAAGATGAAAAATGTTAACCATTTTTTTGGGGGTTATCAAATCAATAAAAATGTTATGGAAGAAAAATTAATTTTCATATTATCAAGATTGAAGAGGCTTATATCGTGAATGAATTTTCCCTCTATTTTACATACCATTTTGTGGGTGATTTATGAAATTCCATCTAGTGCGTATCACGAATATTCAAAAAATGGTTTCCTCAAGACATTGAACCTCCATTTTTATGTCCATAAAATGATTGTACATATCCAAATTTTCATTGTATATAATGGATAACTTGTAGATGGAACATATCTAAGAATGTGACAAGCATTCAGACTTCTATTATCTATGATGTATGAATCTTCCTACATAAATATAATTTTTATATAATGGTGATATTTATTTCCTTGACGTACCCAAGAATTAAGGAGCCAAAACTATGACCTCATTCAAAGAAATCTATTTCATTGTAGAATAGAGGTTCCATTTTCTTCTTTACCCCAAGGATGGGACTAAGAAATGATTCATAATTGTCACTACGTATCTCATTAAATATTGAATCATTGCACATGAGGATTTTGAAGAACCATGTATTGTAATGTTATGCAGAATAGATGTCCACCATGCAACTCAACATCAAGTGGTATATATGATGTTTCCACAATTTAAAAAATAAATATTGTGGTTGGACACAAAATTATATTCCTTTGTGTCACAAAACATCGTATGATAGTATAAATAATTTTAAGAATAGTTTCTTAACTGACGTAAAATATGATGTTTAAATTCATGTGTTAAGAAAATCTGTTGTTCCTTTTAATATAATGCTACCTAGAACAATGTAACCCTGATGAGAATTGATGGGCATTCAACATGTGTGGAATAAATTTCCAAAACTTCTACCTCACATTATCTATGATTGTTTTGAGTGATAGAGGATGGTAAAGTTTTACTCCACCACAAAAAGGAGACAAAAAGAAGGAAATGGTTATTTATATTAGTTGCTGGATGGAATAGGGTTTACTATCTCGGAATAAATATGTATATCATTAGAATGGGAATAAATACATATATAGTTTTTGTAATGGACCATTGTGCCGATTTTTCCTATACCTAATAAATAGGATTTTAATTGTTCTGGATAGACCTATAATTGGTGATCCGGGTGTTAATAACTATCTCAATAGAGGAATAATTAAGACATATATAGTTCTTGAAAAAAGACCATGTCCTTGTCTATCCAATACAAAGGAAAATACTTTTTCTTGTTCATGATATAACATGAATTAGATATTTATGAAATAATACATATCTGGATAGATCACGAATCAAGCCACACATAGTTCATGAAAACACTCTATCTACATGTCCAAACCATTAAATGGGAGGGGGAACTTTAATGCTTTGGTTGGACCTAAAAATATACACTACTGAGTCACTATATATCCCAACATAGTGATAATTAGATTTTATATAGATATTGAATATGCTATATGGGAAAGTCTGGACCATAAAAAAGATGGGGCCATAATGTTGTTCTACTAGACCAATAATTACAGATTATGGAATCACTATAAATCAGGAAGGTGTGATAAAAAAATTTATATGTACTTATAAATAAGTCTGCTCATCCAACTCTTAACCAAATAAATGGAGTGGGAATTTTTAGGATACAGGTGGACCCAAAATATGTGAATTTGACCTCACTGCATATCTCAAAAGAATGAGGATCAATATATATGTAACTCCTGAAAAGGATTTGTGGTAGGAGAACAATAAACATGGTTTTGATCAATTCATTAGTTGATGGGACTGTTTTATAGTTTTACATTATGCAAAAAAATGATATTGACCATTTAGTTTAACATACTATAGTGAAGTCATTGATGTCATGTTGTTTTAGCTGATATAATGAGGACTTGTAATTATTGGAACTATGATATTGTTGACCAATAAAAATAATTTCATAAAATGATGAAATGAGAAGAGGGAAATAGATAGTGAAAATAGTATCATTAATGGAGATGTTTGCAGGTAATCCTAATATAAGAGTCCTAAGAATCAATACATATCCATTGATTACTAGAATCAAGCCACAAATTGTTTTTGAAAAATACTCCATGGGATGCTATGAACCATATATCGAGAGGGAGAGTCTTAATCTATTATTACTAGAAATGGGATTGGAGATCCCATAATTAATATGTATAATGTGATAATAAGAATCAAGACACACATAGTTTTGGATAACAAATTGGTATAAGGCCAATGCAAGAGGCATTGTCCTCTCTGGTGAGGACATGAAACCTCGTAATTGTGACCAGAGGCATCCCACGATTGGTATGAGGCATCACACTTTAATGGAAAGGGTATGTCTATAGTTTTTTTTTCATTTTTAGATGATATTTTCCATTAATATTGACATCATGTGATCAGTATTATATGCACTATAGTTTAACACATTATTACATAAACTATAAGGGATGTAAATACGTTAATTACATAATGATTTGACCAATTGAAAACCATCTTATGGCCATAATACCTAAATGATAAGATGAATATTACATTATGGTTTTAAATACAATATCAAGGGAATTTATTTTACATTCATAGTGTTCCGAAATGTGTATTTATTTTATTGTCATATAGTTCGTAAGACAAGTAATGTTTCACAAGTAGATGTGTATAGTGTCCTAGCATGAAAAACCCAACATTAAGGAAATTTGAGGAGGCAAAATATTGAACCACACATTATTGATTATTTTTTGAGATAGTATAATATTTTTATGATTTGAAATATACTCCTAGTTTAAATTCATCGATCTCAGACCATATGTTTTACTTTTTAATGTCATAAAACTCAGACATATGACCATACCATATGATGTATATCAAGAGAAAAAATGCATTTGTAAAAGTTGTGGTACGACTTCCATTCATTGAGATCAAATATTATGATCTAGTTGTGTTAAATTTATTATTGGAGTAATGTACTTCACAGTGTGGTCCCAACATAGGGTTTTATACCAATATTTCATTTGATTCCTATGTAGTGACATTATCTCCCCCACAAGGAATTAATGGAGGGAGTCTTTTTTGATAAAGGCTCGTGAAATAAAATTTTGTTGAATTATAAAAGATGTATGTTATGATCTATTTTATAATCTATTAGTCCAATTTCATTCAATTGTTTATAAGAATTCTCATATATGTATAGCTTCTTGCAAATGGAAATTTTTTTTGAGGGAATTTGAACCTCGTTGGGTTGTACCTATTGGTCCCATATAATTATGAGTATAGGGCCGAATGTGTGGAACTTTGGGTTGTGTTCCAGTAAACCCACAAGCCATGAAGTTGTTATCAATCCAATTAAATTTATCTTTATCTACTATATTTTTTTGTATATTTGATAGTGTCTTTTTTAATTCATACATCTATCCATTAAAAACATTATTATAGTAGAAAAAATGGTGGGATTTGATATTATAATCTAGATATTTCTTATATAATTCATCAAAATAGAAATTGGTGTTGTTATCCATAATTATTGTACATGGGGAACCAAATTTGTTATTGATGTTAGCTTTCATGAAGATGAAAATATTTTTGTACCTTAATTATTATAGGGGTAAAAATTCAGTTCACATGGAGAAGAAGTCAATTAAAATGAATATATCCTTGAAATATTTTTATTATTATGATGATATGGTACTATAAATTCCATTCCCCATGTAGAAAATTACCAAGAGTATTTAGTATAATGAAAAAACTTTATGGGTTTATAGATTATGTTGGAATGCACAGGGAAGGAATGCGAAATTTTTGTGAATTTTGTGCTATGATGTATCATATCTATAATGTACTAAAATACAATCCGAATTTTATGTTAATTTAGGACCCCGTACCGGTGGATTCAAAATTCACTAGACTGCAATTATATCTTAACAATAGAGGAAAAATCCCCATAAATAAAATTGATATGTACCCCATTAAGGCCCCACATATAGATGATCTATTACTGATTGGTTCCATAATATATAAATATGTTAATTTCATGTCTTTAGATTTTCAATTCCATAACTATTTTCAATATGAGTACTCAATTATAAATCTTATTCATAATGTGTATCATCCACCCAGTGCTAATATTTTATGATTAAATATATTGATGACATCATTTATCTATTACATTCTATAATGAAGAAAATTTGAGGCCATCCAGGGATATGAAATTTTGATGATTGTTTTATCTTGTTTGGGATCTTTTAGATCTATGGTTTAATTTTCAAGGGAGTTTTACCAGAAATTTTGTTATCTCATAATTTTGGTGAATGTGGGTTGAAATGAGAATTATTCTATTTTTATTATTATGTGGTAGATCATGGGGAATAAGTCTTCCATTTTTATGGAAGAATAATAAATATTCTTCTTAATGACTTTTTCAAAATTTCTTTTGTATTCATGAGATCTAATTTTACATTATGTTACAAATGTTTCCCAATAATGTGAAACTAATATTATGCTTCATTGTTTATATATACTTCTAAAAAATTTAATGATTACGGAATGATTTCCTTTACTGGGTAAATAAGCATGAATCCCATCAAAACATGTTAATCAGGGGTTTTCCCAAACAATGATTTATTAGGATTTTTTATGCACCATAAAAATAAAATTATTATTTATGGGGATCCTCATGAAGAGAGAAGTAATCTTCCTAAGGTAGTTTATTATCTAATGTCAAAATTCCCTTAAATTTATGATATGAAAGGATATCTACTAATTCCATGGTTTTACGTTGTTTTACAATAATAAATCATGATGAAAAACATTTTCAATATGACCTCCATCCGTGAAAATTTTCTGATCAACATTATATGACATTGAATGTATTTTTAACGGTTTATACGAGAACATATATAAGTTTTTTTGTTCTTGAATCTTGTACTTCAGTTTCATACCTACAAGGGTTAGCACCAGAAAACTATTCTTGATATTTGAATAATGAGACTCTACATCCAATATAGTTTGGATAAGGTCATTAAGCAATTTTTCACTCCTGGGAAAATTTATTATGATAGTATGTCACCATTTAATCACTATAGGTATTCCATATACTATTTGAGTGATATTTAATTGAAAGGGGCAATCATCTATATTGGGATCAATATATATATTTTTTGAGGATTTTTCAATTATTCATGATAATCATATCTCTGTTTTTATGTAACCCCTATTTTGACCATTCAGGTGAAGGGATAACATTTGACATCAAGATTATAAAGAGTCAAACAGATTCCAAGTTCCCTAGAATTCATCAATACTGAATGATATTTTGTGTATGATATATTTAAATGATATAAATTTTTTCATCCTTTTGACATCTATAACATGATGACATATGTTGAACCTAATAAATTTCATTGAGGTAACACAATAAGAATATTTCAAGGAGTTTTTGTTTTGGTTGTATTTTTGTCATTTGTTAATTATAGTTTCATGATTTTCCAGGTGTTCAGAGAACTATTGAGATTTAACTACTAGATAATTGATGTATTATTTGAAAAACTTCCCTAATAAGTTATTAAATATTTTATGAATAGAACATTGTATGTATACCTGACATTCCCATGAATAATGGAATTACCCGATTGAAAAATAAATCATTGGAGGACCAGAAGGTATTTGATAATTTATTATCTCGTTTCATTCATATATTATTATACCCCAAATAGATATCCATAATGAATATAGATTAATATCTAGTTCTATAATCAATCAGTTACTCAGAGTTCGAGAATGGGAAATCATCTTTTGAGATTTTTTGACCGAGATCAGTGAAAGCGATATAGACCTAGATTTTTTCATTCTTCTTCATTAAGTGGACTATAGTGTAAAGACATTTTGTATATTTGATGAACTAGATGAATCATGACATAATCATCATGCCAAATTTGGTATCAATATTGGTGTCATGAATTAGATGTGTCCTTTTGGAATCTTTCTTCTATGTATGGTGATCCTCTCGTAGGAAAAACTGATAGGACAAAATATTAGGAATGAATCATGGAATTTTCCTATAGTTGTAGGTCATAAAATCAAAAAACTACATTATAAAGGAGGTATAAAACTCTCATAAATCAGAAAACATTCCTATAATGATCAAAATGGATCGAGGTTTCTCTTGTATGCTCAAATTCATTACTATGAGTTCATTAATTATGAAAGAAACACAATCCTAATATAAAGGAGGGGTATTCCTATGGACATCCCCTACATTATCTAAATAATTTTCCTCTTCCTCCTATTTCATAGGGGGGTAAAATGATGGGATAATATCTCTTTATTAAATAGGGGGGGTGATAATTTGACATTCAGAAGATGAAGCGACTTCACCTAACACAACCAAGGGTGTGGGTTATCTTCAAATATCATTAGAATATATGATAGGTAGATAATATATATATATTCAATTTCTCATAGATTATTAACTACCCCTTCACACTCAACTGATGATGAACTAATTTATCAGGGCTTGTGGGATGGATTGACAAAATTTTAAATATATATTGTTACACTATATGGAGAATAAACATAATTTTAATAAAAAATGGGCCTTGTTTTAATAATTGATTTCTTGAATGAAATTGAATATGTTCCTGAATTTTGGCCCATATTCGTTAAATATTAAATTGTAAATATATAAACCTAAAATAGTTTTTTTGATTGTGCTACATGTGGCCATTTATGAACCATTCAGTTCCATTAACTAGGAAACATTATCAGTGATGGACTATTACCCTTTCCTCAAACAAAATCCTTAATCCATATAATGTGACTTGTAGGATTTTAATGGTGCCTTATCAACATGGAATTTTCATGTTTTTCTATTAATATATACTTGACAGATGAATGGTATGATAATGGGATCAATACATCATGATGAAACTATGTCCTTCAAGGAAAATCATTGAAGGTCATGTCATTCTGAATAATAAGAAATTTTGAGTCATATATAAGGTATCCAAACTGACCCCTAACATGACAATTCCTTGTATATTTTATTCAGTTATATTCCATTTCATTATAATGTTAGTATGGAAGGATATATATTATCCACATGGTAACCTAACCATAAAACTGTGGGTACTATTATGAGATTAAATATTGATCCATTTTCAATGATATACCATCAAATATTGAAACCTTCTGTTGAGATAGACATGTATATAGGGTCTGATGTGTCCGTATATAATTAAATATTTATCATGATTCATAAAGAATACCACTATAAGTAATTGTATATGAATAGTCATTTTTTGTCCTCGTCAATGGAAACCTTGACATAAAACTCCTAGGGGTTATCAAGACTCTATGATTGCTTCCATGATCTCTTTTGAAAACCTCCGAGTGACCATGATTGGAATCATGGATAGTACCAGTGAAAATTTAATCATGTTTCCATAAAAATATATTAATATTATAGAAGTACTTAGTGGAGGACATTTTAATGGTGTATTAGGGGCTTGAGTTCTTGATGTGGATGTATCATTCTTTGAAACTCGAATTGAGGGTGATATCATTTTTTTGAGTTGGACAAAAATGAATTTCATAGCTTTCGATGGTGATTAAACACATTTTACCCTTTTTATTGATACTCCAAAATGATCATGTAGGGGTGGATTTTGTAATAAAGTAATGGATTTATATATTCATGTTGGATTAATTGAATGTATCTTACCTAATTTTATACAACAGTTACAACTTTAGTTGTCTTGTGACTAGAATAATGGATTCATCTAAAACTATGTCATCCCATGTACCCTGAATTAATCTGACATTTTCCTGTGATTCTCCAACCCATTACAATGAAATTGGGTTAATATCCATTTTATTCCTAATATAAATATTCCATAAAATGAATTCCATTAATGGAACTGATGATTAATACCTCATTTGATGAGATTTCTATTCGGTTTACTACCTCTTCAAATACAGCATGGTTGGGTTGTTCCCACTATTTCAAAACTAGAGGCTAATATTTCAATATAGTCAAAAAATAATTTGGTATTGGTATATGATCATATTCTATTGTTTGGTCCCAACTCTTTTAGAATGCTCATCTCATGAAAGACTAGCTTATGGATGATTGTGGGGGCTGTGTACTGGGATGTTCCATAGTGGATGTAGTTGGGGGAACAGTTGGTTTCTTCAAATATGTTTGGAGGATGGCATGAGTTAAGATATGGTATTTCAAGCCATCCAATCACCAAGTTATTTTTATCCTTTACTGACCTCTTCATTACATTCACCTTTTTCTTTAGGAGTAGTAGAAAGGACACAAGGTACCTATGTTGTGGTTTCTCTAACATTAACTACAGACAATTTTACGATTTTTGGTGGATATCATTGAATACATATCATTATCTAATTATGTACCCTAGTATGTAGTGAAAGGGATGAAAATATATCTTTTCATTCATACCAACATGGTTTTTCTAATTTGGATATTATTGGTGGAGTACCTATTATTATATATGTGCATTAATTTAGCCATGAATGTGGTCCTCTTGGAAAAAATAATATATATTCATTTTAACCTATTGATAATTACTCTAGGGTCCACTACATTCTTCATGAAGATGTTGATGTCTTTTTTATTGAATAAGGGGTAATTCACGATATGGTGTGGGATATGTGACTACAGATGGAACAAAGGATTCCATATGTGTGATGAATGTAGTCTCCGCTAATCTAACCCTTTTCACTAGGCATGATGGAATCATGAAGGACCTTATTTTTGTCCAATTTATATAATCTCCCATTCCTTTTACAATAATGAATAGATCCTAAAACATGAAAGTATATCTAACTAGGAAGAGAGATGATAAAAAATCACCATGAAGGTTATCTATCCATTGAGAAATTGAATTTTATTGGGGGAGTTGTTGGTTAAAATTGTAGATTAGTCTCTCCCATCTGAAAAATATTTCTAATACCCTCTTGATGTCCATTTTTTTAAATTTTACATTTCAAGGTTAGTTTTATTTTAATGCAATGAGATAAATATAAAGAGAATATTATGAAGGGAAACTTCAATTCAATATTGATCAAACTAGAAAATTGGTATGAAATATAAAGGTTGATTCTTGCAGGGTTCATATGAAGCCTATGTTTTTAACATATTATTATTACAGAAGAGTCCCCATATTGGGATCACAATAGGAAACAAAATGTTGAAGATGATGTTATAGGTCTCTTGAACTCTTGACTATTAGAAATGTTTGACTCTAGAAATTAGGCAAAGTGGGACACTAGCCAACCATTCATGTTTAAGATTTTAATTTAGCTTCACTAGTGTGTTTCATTCCACCATGACTTCCAATAGAGATACCAATGATTTGATGATATTGATAATCCATACATTGATATTTATTTTATAAGGTGATTTTATATGACTTTATGAAAGAAGTATAGATCACATTATTTAAAAAAAATTAGTTAAAAAACATTATGAGAAATATTTTGAGTATCCACCAGAATCTATTCTAGAAACTTTCCTACATGAGGGGAATCTTAAAATATAATCATTATGAAGTACTTCTAAACTGATGGTATGGGAATAAGGTAGTATAGAAGTACTAGATCTAATTAATTCACTTGGATATAAAATTTTAACTATGGTACACCTACTATACGAAAAATGTTTAGCCAACACTCATGCATAATACTTAGTATTAATTATTCTTATGATTAATTAAAATATTTGTATTCTCAAGACAATCATTACGACTTCCTACAAGGTGAAACATTAATTGAGAGTATTGGTATTTTACTTTTGAAGATGTGGTTTTTTTGTATCATTGAATTTTCTATAATCCTTTTTGGATGATCATTTGGGAGGATATACTAGATCAGTCATGGGAATTATCTAATTTAGTGAAATTTTCTAGTTTTGGGTGCACAAACCTACATAATTATTATATTTGTGAATTTCACTCCATATGGAACCATCCTATCCTTGATCATAGTAATTTGAATGATCTTCATCGCATTATACTATATTGGAACACATGATGATCAGTAATGAAGATTTAATTTTAGTCATTATATTGGATGCATAAGGACCAGATGGGTGTTTGTACAATTTATTGGACTCCTTCCTACCTTTTCAGGATTTACATTGTGCTTCTAGGCCTAGAATTATTTGGAGGGAACCAAATCAAAACCTTTTTGTATGATTACCTTTGGTGGAAGCTAGATTTTTGGATTGGATTAACTGAGATAACTTATTTCTTATTAACATCTTAAAATATATAAATGGACGATTTAAACTGTTTATGGGTTGATGTAATAATTTTTATAGTCATATGATTGTGGGTTTCTCCCATTTATCAATTATCATACCCCTTGTATAATTTTTCATCATTTAATATGACTTTGAATTAAGAATAATTCCCCCAATATTGAGGGATGTTGTTAATCATATATAGCAGTGGATGTTACAAATGCATCTACTCTCTTGGTCTTGAAAATTTTAGTTTTGGAATGAGACAAATTCAATACAGGGTATACACCTTAATCACCCTTATTGGGGACATTAGTAGTGCTTGTTTACTATCCTCTAATAATCTTTAATATTTATTTATATTATCATTTAGAAGATTTTGGAATTTTGTTATGGTATTCTCTCATTAGGGATAAAACCACTATGCTATTTAAGAGAAAATTGTTATTGAGTGGGAAATATTTCCAGTGATAGGATATTTCTCTAGTAGACAACATGAATCAATAAAATTATAGATTTTAAACATCAGTATGTATTTTGGTGACTAGATCATGAGTGTAATGAAAAAAATTAATTTTTTCCATCATCAGATATAAACATCAGGTGGGCCATTTTTTTCAATCAATTTAAAATTTTCAATGCATTTAGGCATACTAGATGACTATCTTTTTTTATTTTCTATAATCATAACTATTGTCCCGAAGTATGGTCATCCAAGTCAATTTTACGACGAATTCCTCCGAATAGTTTAACATGACATGTATACTCACCGTAAGGATATAGAATTCACATTAGATAGTTGAGACATTTCCAGTGATTATGATTGTTATTGTGTATTAATTCATCTAAAAAATGGATTAGTAATGCCAATATGATAACTGGATAAGGGACAAAAAATTATTGGTATACTATCCACAATGAGCTATCTTTCAATGTGTTTTCAATTATACTAGATGGGAATTCCCTACTTAGTAATCCCATCATTAGATTATTTGGACTCATTTTTTTCTCAAGATGCTTAATTATTGGGGATATAATTGGAATCTAAATATTCTATAAGTAGTTCATAGGGGGACCTTTTCCTCATATCATCTTTTGGTTTTGCAAGAATATCACATGTGATAGATACAGTGTGAGAAAAGACTGAATACCTCATTCCAATAACCATGGAATATTAGGTACTTCGTTTAATTGTTTTTCTATGGTGAGGACCTTAAATTCAATTTATATTCTATCTATGAGTAAGGATTTCAGAGTTCTAATATAGAGACATGATCTCATGATCAATCAAAAATTTACAATGTGGAATGATTTCATGGTGATCATTATTAGGGGGACCTCTAGGGCTATAGCTAGTAGTGTTGCAAGTAGGACCATACTGACTAATATATCCAATTCCATGTGTACGTTACAGTTCATAAGGATCATCAGTTTTCATTTATATATATTTAATGGTTCTAGGAATTCCAGCATGTAATAGAGTAGATTCATGAGCCCGGTTTGAAATTTTGAACTACCCTGAGTGTGATATATTTTCTGATTGTCTCTAGGGGAAACTAGAATTGTGGGACTTGAAAGGAACATACCATAAAAGAGAACGGGTTTATATGAATAATTAATTTCTATTATATAATTTAAACACATCTTATATTTTTTTTATGAATATATTCTATCATTGGTGAGGCCCCTGAAATTGGTCGATAACAAACAGTGGGAACATGTATTTATGCTTGATCAGGATGCCCATTTATCCCAAAAATATTGTCAGTTACACACTATTATAGGGGATGATATGTATGCCAACTCCATATTGAACCTCACATTATGAGAACTGGTCACCTCACTAGAGGATGTGGGGTCATGGGTCTTACTCCATAGAGTTTCAATTGATGATATTACCCCTTGGAATGTTTGTGGGATGTGGTCATGAATTGATTTCTTACCTTCAATCATTTATATAACATGCTACAAATCATCCTTAGTTGGAATGAGAATATACAATCATTCCCGTAATGGTGAATGAATAAGTGTCTTCCCCTTGTTCATTATCGAGGTATGTCGACTAAATCTTCATTCATCATCAATATTTCATAGATGATGTTGATATAAATGAGGAGGGATCTTTATATTTCAATAGTTTTTCATTTTATTAGACTTACAGTCATATTATGAGTGAGTAAATGTTTTCATCTAGACATTGTTTTAAACAATATATGAATGAATACCTTGATATGTGTGAGCATGCATTTTCAGTTTCTCGTGGTTTTTCATCTTTTTTGGAAAGAAAGATATATATAAGTGAGCAGGGACATACACCTTGTAGAGATCATAATTTTCATCAATGAAAATTAACTTCTTATATTTATTTCATAAAAAATAAGTCACATATAAATCCAAATAAAAAAACTTTATCATAAATGAATATTCAAAATAAGTGTTATTTATATAAATTGAAGAACATGTACTAATATAATATTAACCTAGCCATTGGAATAGTAATATGAAAATTATGAATAGTAATCAATCGATTAGATTAGTTACTCAAATGTGAAAGTATAAAAAAATTTAGAAAATTAAAAATAAAATTATGATATAATTATATCATAGTATAAGGAAATAAATTTTATAAAATGATAATTTAAGTGTCAAATTTTTTTGTGAATTGAAAATTTTTATTTACAATTTTAAAATTAGTATTATGATTTCAGAAAAATTATTCCTAAACAATATTCATAAATTAATATTATATTTCATTATAAATATATGATCAATTAATTAGACCTCAACTATTTTTTACAAATTTAATATAATCGGTTATAATATTGATATCTGTATTTTTTTAAATAATGATCATTTTAACAAAAAAGTAAATTTCAATTATTTTTGACATTATTTATATATAGTGTAGTACATATTTAAATCTATACATCAAATAATGTTTGGGTGATTTTGTTTGGATTTTTTCTCAAATTTTTTAATTTTTACTAAATAGTGAAAAACCATAATTTACAATATAAGCTAAACACTTGAATTTTTGAATCGTTTATGATGTATGTATATTTTAGGAACTATTATTTCAAACAATAAATCTCCATATATAATATTTTTTAAGTGAATAAACACTACTAATATAATTGATCCAAAATAAAAATGAAACAAATAAAATAAAAAAAACACTTCACTTCTCCCCTATAAATACCACCCATCACTAATACTTCCCCTAACATATGTTGAACCTTTTATCTTGTCTAATGTTTTCTGAAATCCAACCCAAATCTTTTCCCCACATAAAGTTGATTCTAGTGTCAAAAAAACACCAAAACTATGTTCCTTAATGAGGTTCTCAAAGAAACAAATTTCCAGAGGTAAAATCTATCGTATTTATTTTGTAATTAATTTTATATTATTATTTAATACTTCAATACCCTATCCAATGTGGAATGAAAACTCCAGTTTCTTATATATTTTGGATTGTTATTTTTGTAATGCAATATCAATCATCAAAGCTTTTCTCAGATCCTTTTATTCTAAATATGAAAATATCATCTGTGATGTGTCAACTCATTGCCTTTATGGTTGAAGGATTTTTTTTCATTACTAGCCCCAAGGATAGTTATAAAATCATTTTATGGTTAAAAAATATTTGAATATAAATATTATATGTTATGTAATTTTCTACAATGAATATATAAACATAATATTAAATAAAATGATATAAGTTCATGATTATCGTAAAAAAACTACCAAATATTAAATCATTTTCATCCACATTTTATCTAATTAATAATAATCATAATATTGTACCAAATAATATATTTGACCATTTAGAAATGGGGAATTTCATTCGTTTAAAATAATTTCACTTCTGAATATTTTATACCCGCCTGACAAGAACTCCAATATTTATACTCTCGAGAACCCACTATATGCCATGAAATGAACAATTGCAGAATGTTGAAATTAAGGTCTACAACCAATAGTAATGTCCATAAACGATCATAATATATTTAAAATATATAAGTGGTAATTTCATTATTAAATAGATATATCAATTTTATTATTCCTAATATTATGTGAACGTAATGAACACATCCAGACATATGGTAAGTGTATTTTCGAACACCACTTCCCTTCCATGGGTTAATCCAATTCGATGTAAAATTCTAGTGTGAATATTATTTTATTATTCCTCAAACATAAATTCATTATTTTTAAATTTTCCTTTCAAGGATATACATGATTCCAATATGATTTAATTACAAATTCAAATATTTTCCCAAACAAATCTTCATTCCAGAACACATTATGACTCCTCGAAAGTTGTTTCTTATGAAAATATAATGATAAATCTTATAAAAATATGACTTTCTTATTTCCTTTGGTATCCCCAAATTTATTCATGATATATTTAAGCATTATTAAAACCATTAAATTTTTGGGGTTACTTCATGAGTTTAATTTATTTATGTTCCAAGCTGTATGAATGATTATTTACGTGTTATGATGTGACGGGTGCCCCTAATTATATATTCCTCCGATCCATTGTGTAATGTGATCCATCTCATGATATAGTTTATACTATTAATCAATAATATAATTTAACTATTAACAATTATTATTTTATCAATATTTACATCTGTTATGTCTGATCATGATACTAGCTTTGTTTATAACTTTTTTTGGAATTTGACCATTGGGAAAAGATGTTTCACTTTTATGCATAACCACATTCCATTCCTATATACAATGTTTCCCTAATTATAATGATTTTGATCCTACCATTATTTTATTATGATTTTGATTAGGATTTCTCAAGTGTTTTTTCCCATGACCCTTATTCATCTTTCTTCTAGTATTATAGACCACCCTTTCTCATTTATGTATATCATTAGGTGACTACATATAATAATGATAACAAAAAATGTAAAGTGATAATGAAGAATCTTTTAAATAAATGATTATATTTTAATATGTTTCATGTTATGTACATGTCTACTTATCCCATTACACTAAAACTTTGAATATTGGTTGTTTTATTATTATTATGTTATTTACATTTAAGAGGATTTAATAGATTTGTTAGAAATTTTTCTCATTGTAGTAGGAAACACAACAAAATTTAGTTATATTTTGGAATTGTGATAGAGAACATTAGAGACAACCCTTAAAATGTTAATAAGTATATGTAATCATCATATAATTATTTCTAATAATAGGAATCTCATATGATATGTCATTATATTTAAAATCTAAAAATAATATATTATTTATTCCTAAAATTTTGACTTATGTTGTATTAAGAAATAATATATTTTAGAAAAATGTGGGATCCATTAGAGACCATGAGAAAACCCATTTCAAGGGTAATAAAATAGTTTCTTGAAATACATCTCCAATACCTTGGGATGTGGCTTTAAAAACTTCATGGTTAAACATACCCACATCTATTTTCTAGGAAAAATACCCAGAACAAAGTGGAATTCTCTCTTTCCTAAAAAAGTGATAACTGGAAATCAAATATTTTATGCAACAATAGCCACTGTCATTTTTTTATCTTCTCATCCATTTATCGTGGAATAGTTTGTTAACTCAATGGAGATGTTCATTTTTTGTTCTAGACTATTTTGAGAAGGATAATATGTCATTATCCATATATCAGTTTGTTGTGGAGGCTGATCAATGGTGTGAATTTAATAAAAACACTCTTATGAATGATAAATTAGAAGAGATTTAGTGGGAATGATTTATTAAAATATTTCAAAATAAGTATTTTACTCAAACTCTTTAGAAAAATATGTAGAGTTAATTAATATAGCGTAATGAAAGTGAAGTTGAATATATCACAATTCATGAAGATAAAATTACAAGGCTTGTATGGTTAACCTCAGATATTTTCTCAATTGTGATAGAAAAAATGATTGATTAATTATATAATTTAAAAAACTCCTAAAAAGGATCCAACTCTCATGTAAATTAAGAGTTACGAAGAAGTTGTTTGATGTACACTCCTAATAGACATGGATTTATGATAATCGTCACAAGGTTATGGAGATAAGAAGAGAAAAATTAATTTTAATGTTTAGGGATAAAATAAAAAGCAGTAAAATGGATATGACCACAAACATGTCTACACTGTGGGAAGAATCATAATAGGAATTGACTCAAATGGTTGGGGAAATGATTCATGTGTGGGTGGAAAGGACATAAGGATCAGTAATATTGAAGATACATAAATTATCCAACTAACATAATGTTGTAAAGGAGGAAACCACCCATGGTTAAATGTTCAACTATTGGGTGAAAGGATACTATATAATCTTGTAAACTAATCTTTTTCTCCTTGATAGAAGTAAACAATAAAAGCCACAAAATCCAATGATGAAAAAGAAATATTTTTCCACCACTACTCCTAAGGTGGAGAATAAAATGAATTTGTAAAATTTCCACATCAAATCCAAAAATGAGTGGAAAATTTATTCTTTCATATTCATTATATAAATTATATTATATCATTAATGTTTTATAGAACTATTGATCCAAATCCTAGTTTCATTGAAGTAGAAATATACATAAAAACACCTAGTCGTGTGATCATCTCAATACATGTGTCGGACTCTTCAATTATTAGTGTATGTGATAATATTCTTCTATTGAATCTCATTATATACCCCTTGGTGGAATTAAATGATATATTATGCTTCAATTATCTCTCGTTATATAAATCACACATCATCTATTAGGAAAATGAACTATAAATTCATATTCTAAAGCACACATTTATCAAATAGGAATGCATGGAAGAATAGGAATGTCCTTTGTAAATCACATAACACTATATGTATTGATTCCATCAATTGAATCATACCTTGCACGAATAGTTTATTAAAAGGAAGGTAGAATCCTTGAGGAAATGATTATTTTTAGGTAATACATAGATGTATCTATAAAATATTTTCATGTACTTACCCAATATTTTGGGGTAGAGTTATCAATAGAACTCATAACTTGAGCTACCCATATTTAATAATTCCCCAACTTGATTTCCATGATCTAAATGGATTAGCTAAAGAAGAAACTATAAGATAATTTTGAATAACGGTTTATAATCTCTAGTGTATTACCATGGTGTGCACCAGTTCTCTCTATGATGAAAAATAATTGATCAATTTAACAATGTATAGATTAATATGTGATCAATAATATCACTATCAATAACATATTTAATATTCTAAGGATTTATAACGTGTTTGGTCAAATATGATGATCTAAATAAATCTCTATAGTTGATATTTTTTTGGAAATCATCATTTAATGGTGATGTAGGAAGATATTTCGATGATTAAATTTAGTAAAATAAATGTACACTATGATTTTCTAGTGATTACCGCAAGGATTATTAATTAATCATAAATATTAATGAATTGATTAATATATCATATAGAAAAAACCTTTTAAAATATGTCTTATTGTATATTTATGATAATATCATCTACTCTTAGTTAATAGAGGTATCTAAAGAACATATAAATATTGGGATGATAAAATTAAAGAATGTTAACAAATAATTTTTTTTAAGAAGAGTGATTTTTTGATGAAAGAACACACATTTGTTGGACACATGATAATGTGTGAGGGAATTTCTATAGACCATTAAGAATCAATCGAAATAGAGAAATTTCTCATACCCACTAGTTTCAATGAAACCAATTGTATAATTGAATTATCACCATACTACAAATGTTTTTTGAGAAACATCCCATTATTTTTTAGCCTAGAAATTAACTTACCATGAAAATTGGTAATGTATTGATGGAAGGAATATTATGAGTAAATATTCAAGGAACATAATAAGAGGCTTATTACTGCACCTGTAATCAGACTACCAAAAATTGGATAATATTTTTTGATTTATAGTGATTCATTAAATAAATGATTGGGTTGATAAATGATGTATAATATTAATGTGATAGATTATGACACATGGAAGATGAATATCCATGATAAGAAGTATATGATGCATAATCTGGAAAGAATATTTATGATTGTTTCCTTGAAAATATGGAGGGAATACCATTATGGTGAACGGTGTGACCTGTATACATACCAAAAGAGTCCGATGTATATATTCAAATGGAAGGAACTATCATTTCAAAAATGAATATTGTTAGTGATAATAAAAGACTAGGATTTCTATATTCATTACCATTAGGGAAAGGATAAGAAGGTACATGATGATCTTTTATGATATATACCTACCACAAAATTGATGATGCGGATTTAGAAAGACAAAATAAACATGGATATCCAAATGATAGATTTGTAAATTACAATAGTAGGGAATACATCATAACTTTCTAAAATTATTGGTCAACCATCTATCTAATAGATTATTAAGGTGGAAAATTTAGATGATATGTAATTACAAAAAAGTTGAATGTAGTAAATAAAAGAAATATATGCAAGTTAATAATTAATGATAATGGTGTGGATCAATTTATAATGGTGAAGTGTTTTCCTTCATCACCAAAGATAAACATAGAGCTATTGAATAGTAAACATAGATCATCATTGTCTATCCATACAAGAAGTAGTAAGAAGTATTATGATCTTAGAGAAACCATCTGATGGTAAAATAAAGATATTGCAAAGTATATTTCAAGGTGCTTGATATTTTTGAAATATAATGTATACTAATAGATGTCTAATGGGGATGATGAAACCATTTATTATACCTATTTAAAAAAATATATTGACAGTATGAACATTATCACTGCTCTAATGAATACATCCAAAGGAAATAATGTTATATGGGTTTTGGTGTATGTACTCACCAATAATATTCAATTTATCAATGTTTTGAAAAATATATCACATGAAAAACATTCCAGGATATATGTGATGGAAGTGTAAGGTAACCTGAGGTGACTCATTCAATCATATTTTATCATCATCCAAGGTTCACAACTAAATTGTAGGGGATTATTTAACAAGACTTGAGTATTGAATTGAAATTCTTTATAGATTATCACCCCAAAAATGATGACCTATCTAAAAGGAATATTCCGAAGATTGAAAAAATTCTATGTGCCTACTAAATGGAAATAAAATGATGATTGGATCAGAAGCTACAATTGGATGATTTTTCATACAAAAATGTCTTCCACAATAGTATTGAGACTGCTCCATGTGAAATTATATATTTAAATCGATGTAGAAAACTAAAATTTTTGGATGAAGAGGGTGAAGGAAAGTTACATCGATATGATCTTATAAAAGGGAAGTCTAAGATGGTTCAAAAAATCTAATATCAAATAAAATATTCTCATATTTGGAGAAATATCTATGATGAAAACATTCAAATGTATCTTTGTTTAGATGTTATAGACAATGATTTACATCAAATATCACTATGGAAGAGATACATTTCCTTTGAAAAGAAATAAAACATTTTCTGCTGGTACATTGGACTCATTGTGGACGTCGATGTCATATGAGTAGTGGCTTGTCATCATTCATGCCCACCATTTAATTCACATGTTCATGACCTTTCCAAACTATCAATACTATTTTAGTACATACCCAGCCTTTCACATGTACAAAATCCAGGTGTGGTACAATTGGATAATGTTCTCCTATATGAGGAGGAACCAAATAAGATTTTAAACCAAAGAAACAATGTGAAATGTAATAATATAACTCACTTTGAAAAGGTTTTATGTAGGAAACATAACTATGAATAAGTAACATGGGAACTAAATTATTAAACGATGGGTAAGTATCCTCAAATTTTCTAATCTTATTATTTATAAGGGAATTTTTAGGTTTAAATTTCTATAGGGGTAGAATGAAATAACCCAAAAATTTATCAATATAATTTTCCATTCATAAGAAAATATCATAAAACTCATACATCACATTTAAATACTATAAAAACATTATTTTAATAAATGACGATTGAAATAAGTGACATATATGAATAATTTATGGAAAATGTAATTATGAAGTTTTAACCTAACCACCGAAATAGTAATATGATAATTAGGTATTATAATATAGCCATTAGAATATTATCCTCACTTGTGAATTTATAAATAAAACATAGGCACTCTAGAAATGAAAATATGATATAATTATAAATTAATATAAGTAAATAAATGTTTTAAAAATGATATGTTATGGGTTGTTATTTTTGTGAAATGTAAATTCTTATTTGCAATTTTACAATGAAAATAATGATTTGAAATAAGATAGTTTTTTCTTAAAATCAATTGATAATTTTATATTATTTTTGTTAATAATAATAATATTAATAATACTATTTTATGAGACATTAATTAATTTTTAAAAGTGTCATAAAATTAGTTATAAAATATAAACATTATTATTGTAATTATTGATTATTTTAATAAAATTGAAATATGTTTTGTTTATAAAATTATTTTTATATAACTGAGTCCATATTTTAATTTTAGACGTCAAAAAATGGTGTAGAAGAATTTTTTATTTAATTTTATAAAATTATTGAGCCTATGGTGAATAAGGAAATATCATAAATTATGATATAAGAAAATTACAAGAATTTTTTAGTACTTAATGATTTTTTTCTGATGAAGGAACAATTATCACCAAAAATCCATCCCTCATTACTATATTTAGTCATGGGTATTAAAACTATTGATAATCTTGATCAAAAATAATAAAATAATTGATAAGATCATGAAAAAACACCCCAATCATCCCCTATAAATACAAATCCTCACCATGGGATGAAGCTGAATAATTGAGGGACATATATGATGAATATTATTTTCATATATTAGAGGGAAAATATTATTTTGGAGACCTTATGGAAAATACTATGGTTTTATATTGTATGGAGTTCACCCATTGAGGTGGTGGAAAATATGAAAATTACCCCATCTCTATAGGAGAGGGTGTGGTTGGAAAATTCCATGACATCACATTATGATATGGTAAATAATATACAAATTACCCTTTCACATTCAACTGGAGAACATTTTAATAAGAATGAGCATGGATTCATCAAATATTGGAAAACACCCCAGGATAATTATCACTGTTATTTTATAGAGATTATAATTATCTATTTGGTTATGAGTGATCTATTCATTTATAATTTTTGTCATATCATTCTCAAGAGGTTTACTAGAATAACTCATGAGAATCTCTTTCCATTTCTGAGGGCACAATGGGTGGTTATTGAAGGGTATCTCATTTGGGACTTCAATGGTCTATCATGATGTGTTATTGGGATTTTGATCCATTGGTATTAAAAATAGTTGAATCAAAAAGGTGGATAATACCTTCCATATATTAATGAACTATACCATTGATCCCCTCATCAATAATAATGCGACACAAAATGGGCCATTCAACTATGTATAGAATGATTGCAAAACATGGAAATCATCATTCACTATAGTGAACTCATCAAACTCTATTTGATGGTTTTTAGATTTGGATTATATCATGCGACAAAGGAATTTGGGGACATAGTTTTCCCCAATAGTGGGGTATCTTATTTTATAGAACAATTCACGAGTTATCTTTAGGTGGGATAGTTCCCATCATGCCATTTTCTTGTTAGAGGCCCTTGTTGGAGATGGTACCATAGTTAAAAATGATTAAGATATCCAATGTACTATGTTCTAGATTTTTTCCGAGTATTCCAAAATCACTCAATCAAGTAATAATTTATTTCGAGGAAACTAAATTGTGAATCTAAGTGAATTACTCTCCCCATTATTCAGATATGATGATGTGAATTTGATTATTTGGAAGATGAAAATATATGTTAATTATATCTAGTTTCTTAATTTAGATACAAAATGTGGGATCTCCAGTTGGATCATTTATTTTGTATGGTTAGTGTTGGTACAACATATTCTATATAACCCTATATAAATAGTGTTAGATGTCAATGATGATGGCCTGAATAAAGAGGATCCCTCCTTCACAACACATCATTGGTTAAGCTAACATAGTAATTTACATATCCACCTCCATGATATTGGGATGTTATATATTTCTAAACACTATCTAAAAACTCCCAAATGGGTTGAATATGGATGTTGGGTTCATTTTCCTCTCAATAGTCTATCATGTGAATATTGTTTGTGGGGATTTACCCTATGTAGGACCAAAAAGTTACCTCAATTATCTAGATAGTTATTTTGAGGTCGTACAACTAGAAAAAGATGTTCACTAACTATTATATAAGTTGATGAGTTCAATAAAACACATTTTGGGCATTGGGCCCCTGGTTTCCAAGGAGTAAAATGTGTTTTCATATTTTCAGGTGATCTATGAATCCAATAGAACATTTTGAAATTAAATATTGAATGTAAGGAATCGCGAAATTCCAAGAGAGGAAAAGGATACCTTATTATTGTAGTATCATATATAAGATTTCATGGTTGATTAATTTATTTATTAATTAATGGATTAAAAGACGTTCACATATATTATTCATTAGTGGTTTGAAACTATTATAGAATCCAAGATGGGTTAACAATTTGTTTTGTGAAAAAATGTAACAACATGGGATGAAACGAATTAGAAAATTTGTCCTTTTATACTCATGAAATGGTTTATAGAGTTTATGGATTCATATTAACTTATCCATTTTGTAAGAAAAATAATTTGAGGCAATTCGGAATGTGTGATTGTTTGTGATTGAATGTTGTTCCCTAAATTTTTCAATTTTTTTAATTTTTTTGGTCTATATATTAAACAACCAAATGCTCCCACATTAGTATTGATCCATGAGAAAAAATTCCAAATGAAGGATTTCCTTTTGGATTCCATCCCAATAACACTTATGACCTCACAAGGTAAAGAATATAGGATTTATGTCCCGTCATATCCTCTAATGGGAATGATTTTTTTAAATTGGTATAGTATATAATATTTATGATATGTTTGTTAGTCCTTCAAATGCATCGATAGGGGATTGGTTTTATTTAATCAAATTACATAATTAAAATAATGTATCTGATGACTAAAGTGAAATTTTCATAGGTTCTCCATTACTATATTATATTTTAATGATCCAAAATTTATATCCACAATATGGAAGTCTGGTGTTTATCATATTCAAGAGTGGCGATTGGTCTATTCGAATTGGGATTTCACACTCAAGAGACATCCTATATATCATGGGATATTTTGAATAAAACTCAATATAGTTCATTAGATTTGTATTTTGTGAATTGGGCGACATCATCAGTTTTTAGAATTACAAATACATGTAAGTGTTCCATTAGCAGAATCATTGGTAATATAGCCATATATTTGAAGAGGAGATTTTATCAGACATGCACTATAATGAAAATCCATATTTTGGGAATCTATATAATGGTATTGGAACAACCATCACTAGTATTTGAGCCCATGTGAGTCATTCATTATGTATAAAAAATAGTTGAATATTGGGAATATTTCATGAGTGTGTAATATTAAATACATGTGGGTTTTATACACTAAGGTCTCCAACATTTTTTTTCAAGGCACAAGGAGAAAATGGAATGGAGACTCGTCTATTGGAAGGATTCATACATTTCATATTATAATAGGAATCATAGTCCGAGTAATTATGTTTGGTACATACAATGTAGTCTAACATCATGAGAAAAGAATGTCTATAAGGATAATTTGGCATTGGAAATAGTGCTCAAACCTTAGGAAGGAATCATATGTTTCTTATTTTTGAAGGAATCAGATTCTCATTGTTTAGATAAAACTCCACCATACTATTTTGTATAATTTTTAATGGCCATTGTAAATAAGAAAATAATCATCTGTATCCTATTTTGAGAAGAAATCAGAGTCTTGTGGTTTATTTAGGTATGTACCATGCTGTTTATTGTAATTAGGAAATGCCTTTGTAAAGAACCAAACATCTCATACATATATATTTCACCATCTTAGATGATTTATTTATTATATTAATCAAAAACACGCCTGAAGATTCAACAAGAATAGTTACATTGGTAATATGTACACATAATAAAAAAGTAAATAATTGAGATATATCAACTCACACTACTTTCATCATAAATATATTATAGTACCCTGGTCTTTACACACATAGAAATTACATTACTATGGTAGAATAATTAAAAATTTAACAAAACAGATACCCAAAGACCATATTAGTATACTCCATTTGGAAACATGTAATCATAAATACTGGTACATATGCAAAGTACATTATCTCCTAGTAGTTCAATCTTCTCATTCACCCTTTTTAGATAGATCATATTTATTATATATTTTATGAAACATAAGAAGAAAACATAAAAAACCTTGAAATTGGATTCCTAGTATGGGTAATCAAGGTATACATGTGTGCAAAAAAATGATTATAGGGGGTATGAGAATGTGATCATAACATTATAAGATCATGCATTGCTTACAAAATATCATAAACATGAGTAATGGAATAAATAAATGTAGTTCACAAGACTTTGATCCTAATGAAATAAATAACATAATCAATGAAATCGTATCAATGGAACAAGACATGTAATTTTTGTTGGGCGGAAGAAAGCAGGGAGTGATGGCAAGAGGGGGGGGGGGGTGAATTGCCTTTTAAAAAATGATTAACAAATTAAAATCAAAGTTGAAAGTGCAGCGGAAATAAAAGAGGCAATCACATAAGAAATTGTTAACGGAGTTCGGCCAAAACCCGTCCTACGTCTCCGCTCCCAACTCAACCGTTGAGAGATTCCTACCGCTTGCTTTTCAATGGTTTTAGCAAGAAACCCACTAGGCTTTGAGGTAGCACTAGGTCCTATTACAGCTTGCTTTTGATGGTTGAGCAAGAACCCACTTGCTTTTAATGGTTTAGCAAGAACCCACTATCCTTCTTACAGGTGAAGGATAGCTCACCTATGTCTCAAGCTTTTTAAAGGAAAATCTTGTGAACCTCTTCACACCTTAGTGGTGATGTGAAACCCAAAAGAAAGAGGGGATAGAGAAAAGGTTGGGGTTTGTAGGCACAAACCCAATTTTAAGCTCAAAATATATAAAACAAGAAAAACCGTAATTGAGGAAGACATGGGCGCCAATGGATGATGGAGTTGATGTAGCGTGCTCTCCCAAGCTTCTTGAGGTGCTCCTTGGATTGGAAATTGGCTGGAGCACTTGAGGATCCTTGAAGGTGGAGCGCCGGAGGTTCGCCAAATGTTCAACAATATGTCCGAGTGCTTGGTATATGATCTGGGATGGTGTCCGGGGCTTCCTTGGCCTTTATTTATATGCATGGAACCCTTGGGGAGTCTTCGGAGCCGTTGGAAAAGGCCTCGGAGCCGTTGGAGGCCAAAAGAGGGTTGACTGGTCAAAGCCAACGTCTAGTTTGACAGGGCTACCGGCTGGCCGGTACAGCTCCACCGGCTGGCCGGTGCCTTGGAAGTTTGAGAGTGCTTCTGCCCAGGAGCCACCGGCTGGCCGGTGAGAAGGCCACCGGCTGGCCGGTGGTGAGACAGTAGGTCTCACTATTGAACCAGGATGCCACCGGCTGGCCGGTGACAGAGCCACCGGCTGCCCGGTGGAACCTGGCAGTGGGCAATGCCTCTGCCAGGTCCACCGGCCGGCCGGTGCTATCACACCGGTTGGCCGGTGGACTGAATTTCAGTCCACTTGATGTGCTTCATGGCCCATTTCCTTGGAAATATTTTGCCTATAAAACAAAAACACTTAAAACAATGTTAGACAAAATATTAAGGTGATTGTGATCATGAAAATCAAACAACGAGGGGAACGAGAGGTACAACAATCTCCCCCTATTTCGATGATCACAATCACCGAAACAATCAAAGTAAAATACTGAAATTGAAAGGAAATTCTAAGCATGATGAAAAGGATTCTCCCCCAATCAATCAAGAAATTTCTCTCCCTTTGTGATTATCAAAATAGCGTGGGGCATAAAACTTGATTGAGGGAAAGAAGTTTGAAAAACAATATTTGAGATTTGAAAATCAATTGAAATTTTGGGATTTGAAAGATTGAAAGTCTTGAAAATTTAAATTGAAAAAAAAAGAATCGAAAGAGATTTTTGAATTTAAGAAAATTTCTCCCCCTAAATAAAACAAAAGATCATCGGGGAAAAGAAACTATTTTTGGCCCGGAGAGACTCGCCAAAAGGGATTTTTCAATCCAAATTTGTTTCAATGCGGGTCTTCTCCTATAAAACTCTTCACTATAGTAAATAGGCTTGGGTTGGCCATACCTGGCATTTTTACAATTACACTCATAAATGAGGTGCCCGGGTTTTTTACAATAATTACAAAATTTAAAACAAGAGCTCCCCCTTACAAAAACAGTGGGTGCATGGGAGGAGGAGGCTTGGTTGGTATAGCCAAGTCCATTGGTGGTTCTAGAAACTCGTTGAGAACCCAATAATTTGGACAAATTTTGTTCCCCTTGGGTGAACATGGCTAGGGATTCTCTAAGGTCCTTGATGGTTGATTCCAAAGAATCAACATTTGGGAAATTTTGGATTTTTAGGGAGAGTTCCTCCTTCTCTTTAAGAAGTTGTTCTTTTTCGGAGGAGAGTTTTTTGAAATTCTTTTTCAAAGAAACAAATTTTGATGATAATTCATGAAAACCTTTTTCTAGTTGGTCTCTAGCGTGTGAGAGTTCTTCATAAGATAGATGATTAAATGAATTAGAAGAACTAGAGGAGGAAGAGGAGGAAGAGGAGGAAGATACCTCATGTTTTGCCATTAGGCAATTATTACCATTGTCGCTCGAGGAGAAAGAAGAGAAGGAGGAGCTATCACTCCAAGTTTTCTTTAAAGCCTTCTTCTTCTTCTTCTTGGCCCTTTTCTTGTGAGGTGGGAAAACGGGCTTGATCTTTTCGTCGGGTTCTTGCTTTTGATCGGATTCTTGCTTTGGAGCCTCGCTAGTACCTTCATAGGTTAGTTCTAAAAATTTCCAAAGATCGTAAGAAGTAGAGCAAGTAGAAATACAATTAAATACATTTCGGTCTAACCCACAATGTAGAGCATTCATGGATTTGCCATCAAGCTCGAAATTCTTAATATCTATGGTGGTCCACTTAGACTCATCGGAAGAAGTGAGGGTAAAACCATGCATAACAATTCTAAAAATAGGATAGCCAATACTTTTAAGAAATGTGGTCATGCGGGTTTTCCAAAATCTATAATCGGTTCCATCAAAGAATGGGGCACGATCCAAAGAAAAGCCTTCGGGGGCGTAAGAGGTTGAAGCGGTAGAAGCCATCAAAAAGGATCTTTAATTTGAAACCGGTTAGGGAATTATTCAAATACTTGCTCTGATACCAATTGTTGGGCGGAAGAAAGCAGGGAGTGATGGCAAGAGGGGGGGTGAATTGCCTTTTAAAAAATGATTAACAAATTAAAATCAAAGTTGAAAGTGCAGCGGAAATAAAAGAGGCAATCACACAAGAAATTGTTAACGGAGTTCGGCCAAAACCCGGCCTACATCTCCGCTCCCAACTCAACCGTTGAGAGATTCCTACCGCTTGCTTTTCAATGGTTTTAGCAAGAAACCCACTAGGCTTTGAGGTAGCACTAGGACCTATTACAGCTTGCTTTTGATGGTTGAGCAAGAACCCACTTGCTTTTAATGGTTTAGCAAGAACCCACTATCCTTCTTACAGGTGAAGGATAGCTCACCTATGTCTCAAGATTTTTAAAGGAAAAGCTTGTGAACCTCTTCAGACCTTAGTGGTGATGTGAAACCCAAAAGAAAGAGGGGATAGAGAAAAGGATGGGGTTCGTAGGCACAAACCCAATTTTAAGCTCAAAATATATAAAACAAGAAAAACCGTAATTGAGGAAGACTTGGGCGCCAATGGATGATGGAGTTGATGTAGCGTGCTCTCCCAAGCTTCTTGAGGTGCTCCTTGGATTGGAAATTGGATGGAGCACTTGAGGATCCTTGAAGGTGGAGCGCCGGAGGTTCGCCAAATGTTCAACAATATGTCCGAGCGCTTGGTATATGATCCGGGATGGTGTCTGGGGCTTCCTTGGCCTTTATTTATAGGCATGGAACCCTTGGGGAGTCTTCGGAGCCGTTGGAAAAGGCCTCGGAGCCGTTGGAGGCCAAAAGAGGGTTGACTGGTCAAAGCCAACGGCTAGTTTGACTGGGCTACCGGCTGGCCGGTACAGCTCCACCGGCTGGCCGGTGCCTTGGAAGTTTGAGAGTGCTTCTGCCTAGGAGCCACCGGCTGGCCGGTGAGAAGGCCACCGGCTGGCCGGTGGTGAGACAGTAGGTCTCACTATTGAACCAGGATGCCACCGGCTGGCCGGTGACAGAGCCACCGGCTGACCGGTGGAACCTGGCAGTGGGCAATGCCTCTGCCAGGTCCACCGGCGGGCCGGTGGACTGAATTTCAGTCCACTTGATGTGCTTCATGGCCCATTTCCTTGGCAATCTTTTGCCTATAAAACAAAAACACTTAAAACAATGTTAGACAAAATATTAAGGTGATTGTGATCATGAAAATCAAACAACGAGGGGAACGAGAGGTACAACAATTTTGGTATATATATACAAGTGATATCATACCATATAATTCATGACACATTTCAAGAACTCATCATGGAACCATGTGAGAACCACACCTACTAGGAAGGAAAAACCACCATCCCCAGTCACGGTACATTCCTTCTATAGGATCAGTTTTCTCTATCATCACATAGTGGATCTTGTTTTCCCATCATCCAAATTCATGGTGACTAATATTACTAGTTAGGACACAACACAATCAATAATTATAGTTCTTTCCTTTTCAGGGATCAGGTTTCATAAAAATCCCATAGTGGATCAATCTCATTGACATAATTCACATCATTATCTCATGAGATATAAATCCTTACACATTTCATTTGAGGATAATATTGGCCAACCCATTTCATTAAAAAATTATTCAAAAATATTTCACAAGATTATAAAACATTCTTCATATAATATCCTATAAAAAAGGTGGGTATTTTAGACATCCTTTCATAAAACCATGAAATGAAATGTGTTACACAAACAAGTAAATATATCATATCCTATGTAACGATATAGGTTCAGTAATTATATTGTTAATGTTTATACCATGAAAAAATAGTATTCCACAAGCATAAACCCCATGGAAGAAGAACAAGTTTTCTAAAAATAATTCTATAAAAACATGAACCATCTAAAAAAATAATATGAATGGAAAATTTTAATAATTTAGCATAAGTCAATGAGTAACATCAATGGATTTCATCATAGATGGAAAATAAATTTTAAATATATTTAAAAAACATTTCTTTGGGAAAATATCCTCTGCGATTTGAAAATTGTTTTTAAAAACAAAAAACCATTAGAAAACATTTTTTTTTAAAATAAACTATAAAAAATAATTAAAAAAATTAGAAAACTTTTTCATGGATAACAATTTAAAAGATAATGAATTTTTTTAACAAAATATTATTTTAAAACTCATAAAAGAATATTATTCACTTTTTGAAAAACATTTCATTGAAAATACATTGAATACATATAAATAATTTTTTAGAATTTTATGAAAACCTTTTTATAAGAAAAATTATGAATGATTGTTGAAAATATTTTAAAATCCATTTCCCTGAAAAATATGGATGAATCGTGATGATATTTTGAAAACTCGTTTCCCATGAAAAAATAAAAAAAATTGTAAACCTTTTTTGAAAAATATCATTAAAACATATAAAATAATATTGAATCAGTTTTGAAATTTTTATTCTTGAAAAAAACATTAAATCAATGAATTTACAGTATAATAGGAAAATTTTCATTAATTGAAGGGATTTTTTATCTTTTAATGTATTCTTCTATATAATTATTTTAATAATGGTGGTAAACTTTTAACATGATAAACATTCATGCGGAACCATAAAAAGTTTAGAAATGTTGATCAATGGGAAATAGAAAATAATATTATGTTTTAGGAACCATTTTTTAGAAATATAAAGCATGGTTATTTATGTATTTTAATGATCATAAAAAAATATTAGAATATTTCTTGATACCTTTTGCAAAACATGGGTTTGAAGGAACATAGATTTACGTCTGAAGAAAGTGGTAATGTCAGACATTCAAAAATATAATTTTAATAATATTAAATAAAAAATATTGGAAAATGGTAACAATATGTAAATTTATATTTAATAAATAATGGGAAATATATATCCTTATTTTTATTGATATATGGAGAATAATATTTCATTAGTGGAAGCACAATAATAAAAAATCCTTATAAATGAGTGGATTGTTAGAATAATCTCTTTACACATGGTAACATGGGATAATAGTCTATATGTAAGAAAATAAAATTAAATTAAGATTAAAATATATTTAATATTTGTTTATTCATGATATGAAATGTCAAATATAATTCAATAAATAAGTTTTCTTCATAGAAAACATATCTCTCATTGATGTAAATTTGTGACAAACCTATCTTAATGATTTAGTAACAATTAAAACATAAACCCCAATACTGAAAGATATTAAAATTGATATGTAAATAGAAATAAATTCATTTCAAATAGTTTTATAATAAATATCTGGGTTTTATATACAAATCACAAAAGAAATATGTTTTGAATGAGGCGTGTATTTCAAATAAATAAAAAGTGAGTATAAATCCTCATATACTGTTTCATGACTCTCAGCGTACTCATTATTACCTACAATATAGTAAATGTATGTTTATTTTACATAATTTCAAGAAACATATTATTTAATATAATAATGTATATGGTTTTATTATCTTTTCATATAACCCTCTTCTTAACAATTTCATTTTCAGGTTACACATTGAGTAATATTTTCATTGTTCTTCACTTATGTACCAATTTGTATTATCATTGGTCATTATACCTATATCATGATTTATTGAATTTAAACCATGATATAAATATCATTTATATTTAGTATATTTTTATTATAATAATCTATGAAATATTGAAGTTCGAAATGGAATACACCATTCATGGAGAGGGTAGGATGTATGTATGCATAATCATTTTTTTGTTTTATTATACGATTGAAATAATAAAATATATGTATATATGTATATAAATACATTAAAGTATCATTATTATGTCGGATGTAACATATAATATTACTAAACACATCCTGAATAAATTTCATGCAGTGTTTTAACAAATCAAATTGCTTTAAGGGGGCGATAGTCCACACATCCTCAAACAAAATAATCATTATTATACAAGATTGAAAGAATAAATGTATGATATAAATAAAAATTAATGAATATTGAAGAGATTATAAAAATCATATATATCATATATAAATATATTTTCTGTCCTATTTTCTTCCATGATAATTGGTAATGAAAAAAATGAACCATCATCATTTTGTTTGGTGGTAGTTCAATGTACATATAAATAGTGTGTTCGTTAGCCATTAGATGGAAGTGTGTATAGGTGTTGTAAAAACCATTATATTAAAAAATCTTCTTATATTTTTGATACTAGTATTATTATAAAATAATTAAATTATAGTCTATTTGGTAGTGAGAATGGAAAATAAATGAAAGGATCTTGAGGAGGGATGTTACATCTTCATTGTGTAAATCGTTTTGGTTTTTACCAGTGATATTTCTTGGATTTAATTGATCAAAAAGTGGAAGATTAATGAGAAAGGGACAAATATTTGGAATTTTATTTTTTATATCTTTGATGAAGCTATGTTTTTTTATAGGTGTGAAGAAACGTAAGAGGTGGTAGCTTTTTATATGGATGGAAGAGGACCCAATTATCATTTAAAGAAAATAGTTATACCCTTGTTTTCACCTAAAAAAGAAATCTCAAAAACAAATCCCAAATTTAAGTATTATGGACTAATAATGTCAGTAATATATATTTGGGACAAGTGGATAAGTCATTTAGGCTATTAAGATTAAGGTTTCTTCCCTTATTAAGCTTAATTTTTCCTTAATCGGAGAAATTAATTATTTTTACAATTATTATTTCTTTATATAAAATACTAATTTTAACTGCAGATAAAATATTTATTATTATTATAAAAATATGGAATCAATTTTTCTAAATTAAAATCATATAATTTTTGGAAATTACTTCAAATTTAATCCCAGAGACGAGATGACAAAGATGTTTTTGAATATAAACTGCTCCAATGGTTTCTATGGGTTATAGTTACATTCTATATAAAATTGAGTCCAACTATATAAGATAGATATATATAAAATTATATTATAAAATAAAACATAAAAATAATTTTTATATATAACATATTTTTATAATTAAGTTAGATGAAAAATAAATTTTCAATTAAATGCTAATATATTTCACTGTTTATTAAAAAAATGAAACATCACAAAAAAAATTCACAAATATTACCATATACTAATTTTTATTTTTAACATTCAATGATAATTTTTATTTGTAAATATATAATCCATAAATTTTTTAAAATATTGATTTAGTATAGGATTTCAATCAAAAGGTAGTAAATATTCCTTAATAAAAACATAGTATTTTATGGCTAAAATTGAGACAATATTAGTATGAGCACTATCAAATATATTGCATAAATATAAAAACATTATCAAGTAATATAATATATATATAAAATTATAGGACTCCTTAATAGACACTAATTGAATTTATTAGTGTAAAATAGCTTTTTTTGGGAATAAAAATATTAATATATTTTTTCATATTCAATTAGTTTTCATATTAATTTATAATTTATTAGTAACCAATTAATTTAAATTATATTTTTGTAAAACATATATTTTAATAAGTTAGTTAACCCTTTTCATAGATAATAATTTAACATCAAGGTTCTATAAAATAATATTTTAACAATATTTTATTATCATTACTCGATCTAGCATGTTATAGAAGACATCAAGGAATGTCACTAATGAATGTATTGTAAGCTA
Organism: Viscum album; assembly: GCA_963277665.1. Classification (NCBI taxonomy): domain Eukaryota; kingdom Viridiplantae; phylum Streptophyta; class Magnoliopsida; order Santalales; family Viscaceae; genus Viscum; species Viscum album. Next base: position 627,982,196 of record OY728138.1, on the reverse strand, counting down.
GCCATAGTGTTTTGTGTAGACACAGATTAAAACAATGTTGTGTGTAGTGCTTGATAATATATTTTTTGTGTTTAAATAAATACAAACAGAGTTCATTAATATAAAATAAACTATTCATTGTGTCGAGTAAAATGAAAATTATCAAGAGATTAAATTAATTAAAAAATATATTTCACAAAATCCTGGGGTGGAACGTTCTACCCCCCCTGAAAGTTATTTCTCCCTAAAATTTTTTCTGTGTTATCAAATGTTTAATTAATGAATGTTTCATTCATAGAAACCCACATCATAAAAATGAATACTAAAACATCCATTAAAAATGGGAAATTTTGAACCATAACAGTTACCCAAAGTAACATATAACTAGGAATGTACAGAGGGGATCATAGTGTAGGATGAATATTGTTCATGGAGGAAAAAGTAAATATTTAAAGAGATTGATTGAGGTAATCAATTACAAACAACAAAATGATCCAATAAAATTTTAAGGAATCACAGTTATAAATCTGTGAGGATTTTAAAGGCCTACTATTCAACAAAAAACAATGAATTAGGATAATATATTATTTGATACCTATCCAATCATTTAGTAACTCGTTTATTTTCCAAGAACATAAGGAAATATAATTTCATAATAACTTTTTATAAACAATGTTTCTTTTCTTTGTATTGATTTTTTAAATTTCTAATTCATCCATTACTTCATGAAATGGATATCTAGAAATTAACATTTTTGCCTGAAGCACTGAAATACATGTTTATTTAAATATATTCACCATAAAATAATGAAATGTATAAATATTTTTCCCTATTTATCCTTATAAATTAATATGGTGAATAAATTAATCCATAATTATAAAATTGAACACAACTATTTCAAAAAAAATATTTATTCATCAAAAAGTATTATACACTAACCATGACATCACGTAGGTCAGTGGTAGTCTTGAAACCCTTATCATATATCAGTTATGTGTTCAATACCAAAAATTGTATGGGATGTGATTTGTTGTAAGACAGCATACATTATGATGTTTTTTAAAAATTCCATAATATAATAACAAAAATACATATAATGTATATCATTGGATTAATTTTAATCACTATACAGCCTTTTAACCATGGTTTTCAATATAATATCAATACAATAATACATTCAAAAATTGATTAACATAAAATCTTCATGAATGGTTAATCTTTTAACACTTATCAAAGGTGAAAATCCATAAAATTTGAAATGAATTCATGAAATCATTTTCACACTGATTTCCAAAATGTCGCAATGCATCTTTAGGTTCTCTAATTCAAAACAAGTGATTACATTCATCATGTATTCTATTTGAATATGGTAATGAATTTTGTTACATTATTATTTAAAACATGCACATTTCATTATTCCAATGTACATTATATCTATTATATAAATCCAAAATGTTTGTAAACATCCTCATTTATATAATACATCATATATCAATGACTCCTTAATTTTTTCCAAGGTACTTTGTATTATCCAATTTTCTTATTCATATAACAAATATCATTACCCAAATCAATTATCATAACGTAATGAAAATAATGAAGGGATTATTTACCATGATAATTTTTTACATGGAAATAACCTTCCCATTAAATAACATTTCAATTAAATTAGATCCATTCAATGTTTTTTTAAATCCATTTTGAAAAAAATTAAGCTAAACTATCATTTAATATTCCACCCTTAATTTTATATAATTATTGAATCCAAATGATTTAAAACACTACTTATTCTACTTTATCCATTAGAAATTAACAATGATTCCTCATTATATTACATAATACATATTTTTTCTCCCATTTAATTCATAGTCACAATATAATCAGCAATGTAACCATTAATCACACCACCATACAGATTCTCTTTAGTAGATTTCCTCATTGAACATTGAGTTTCATAATGGCCATTTATTACTCATTAAATTACATAAACAATGATGATTTCATTGGGAATCCAAAATTATAATCCATCTCATTAACCAAACTCTTCAATTTCTCTTTGTAGACACTTTCTTTGTGTCCATCCATTAAACAATAAAAACACCATATTATTCCAATAATTATATATAAAAAAAGTGATTCTTTCCATAGTATTGAAAAAAATGTAAATATTTTCACTATGGTATCCATAATCTGGAGTCTCAGTGAAATATACCCTTATCTTCTTTGGTTCAACTTTGGGACAATTAAGGTAAATGTTGTTAGCCAGGTTCATTGGAATCTGATTAGACATGATCAAAACATTATTTACTTCAATGATATTCCCATTTGACTACTCATCATGATATTTTCTATCACTTTTAACAACAACACATCTCTTCTGTCTTTCTTTCATTGACCACAAAATAAATGCATAGTTTGAGAAACACTTATCATAGTGGAAAACCACATAGTCATGAATAATAATTTCTTATAATATTTATAAATCATGACACTAACATATTTAATTTTTGAAACTATAGGTTTATCGTATGTAATTCGTAGGCATACACTATTTATATCCATCATTATTTTTTTATAATGTTTTTAAATTCCCAAATAATATCCCCTGATAGTTTCAAACTGATTGTATAGTAGTCATCGTTGTTGAGTACGATGTTTTGATGTGTAACAACTCACACACCTAACTAGAATTATTTCTCCAAGGTACTTATATTTCATAGTCACATTAACTTAGAGAATCTATATTGGTATGTATTTCTAGGAAAATTCTCCCTCTATCCATTATTGAAATTCCAAAAAATATTAATATATGTTCACTAATCACTATTCATATCCTTAAAGACATCCCCAGACATATCCTTTTAAGTATTCTTGGGGATATAACATATGTTTTTCTATCCTTGTGTATAATGGTTAAATAAAACTTTTCTCTGGTATTAAATATAGAGAACCAATATTAACATATTTATACATTATATCACTTTTTGAAAAACTTTTCTATAAAAATGTAAAATAATATTTTAAAACATTTGAAACACCATTTATTTTAAAAACAAATAAAATAAAATTGAAAAAAAATTTAGAACATTTTTCATGAAATGAACTTTAAAACAATTAATTTCATGAATAATGGGAAACTATTTTCCATAAAAAATATCATTTTAATCTTGTTAAGGATACATTAATTGAATGGAATTCATAATAGTGTGTAAATCTGTACATCTTGAACATTCCTTTTACACTATAAAAAGTTCATGAAATAGCCTCGATCGAATTATGACAAGAATATTACTTTAAAAAAACATTTTGATATAAAGGTAAAACATTGGAAAACGTATTTATAAATTATTATAATATTATATTATATTATTAATGGACACATTTTAGAGATCATGTCTTTAAAATAACACATAATTCCATCTGAATTGAGATGTAATGTCAAACTTTCATAAAAACATTTTCCAAGTTATCTTAAATACCAGATACTTCTAAAATGACAATAATACATTAATATATCTTAAATAAAAATAAGATAATAAATATAATGAATTTTATTCATATATGGATCATAATTTTACATAAATATAAGTATAGTCATATACAATCCTTATAATGGAAGCGATTATTTCAATAAAACCACAAAACATGGTACCATTTGATCATATTCTCCATGAAATAAAATTAAATTGAATTATGCATTAAATTTCATTAAAATAAAGATATTATTGATATAACATGTCAAATACACATTGAAAGACAATAATTTAGGTGCTGAAATAATTTGCCCGAGAGATAGAAAATCGAGGCAAAACAATCTTATAGACTCGGTAAATTTTCAATCATTAACCCCATGAGAGAATAATCATAAAATTAATTATTAAATACCAATAAGTTTAATTATAAAAGTCATATAATACATTAATGTGTGTTATAGAAACCATAAAAAATAAATTGGTGGTGAATAATTAATGTATCTCATAGAAATAAAATGTGATATGAAATCCTCTTACCTCCTGTTTTGGAACTCATAATACATATTAAAACATCTTATATAATAAATGAAATCATACTATACATATTTTACTGAAAAATATTCCTATATCTATAATCATATGTATTTTAATTGTGCCATTATATTACCTGGTTTTTAGTAATTTCCTGTTAAGGTTAGGATTCGTGTATTATTTGCTTTGTTTTTCTGTTGGGTATTGGTTTGTTATATCTTTTTTCATTATACATATATCATGATTTCATGAATTAAAAACATTATATAAATATAATTTATGATAATTAATTTGTTTTTATTATAATATATATAGTATAGAAGTAAGAAATTGAATACACCATTCATTGATATGGTAGGTCATACGTACTCATGAACATAATTTTTATCTTGTTATCATTTTTAAATAAAAAAATAAAATAAAATATTTGTATATATTATCATTAAATTAACATTATTGTGTCATATATATATTATATTTCCACTAAAATAACCCTTAAAAAATTAAATGTAACGTGATAACAAATCACATCTCTTTGAGTGTCAGTAGTCCACACTTCCTCAAAAACAATTATCTTATTTGTATAAGATGGAATCAAAAAGGTATGTTCTAAATAAATATTAAAGAATAATAAAGAAATTTTAAACAGAATATATAATTATTATATCATTCATAATTTCCACCATGATAAGTGAAAAAGAAAAAATTGAAAATCATCATTTCGTGAGGGGGTAATTTTCCATACACATATACAATATGATTGTTACCCATTGGATGCAAGAGTGTGTATGTTTTATAATTAACCAAAAAAAATCCTATAATAATTTGGACACTGGTTTTATTATACCAAGATGGTATAGTAATATTTTTAAGAGTGGGGGAATGGAATAAAAATTAAATGATCTTGAGGAGGGATATTACCTCTTCTTTGCATAACTACATTTAGTTTTCACCAAATACATTATTTGGATATTTTTTTAACAATGGGAGGTATAAAATAGTCATATCTACATGATGGTAATTTTATTTGGTAGATCTCAAATGATCCTAATCAGTATTAATGGTGTTAATTAGATGTAAATATTGTAGCCTTTATTGGGAATCTAGGGTACACACATGGGGTATGGGATAACAAGTTAGGTGTAACCATGTTTGTACCTAAAATATCTATAAAAACCAAAAATATCAATATTGGATGGTTTATAGACGAAATATGTCATAAAATTCTTGTAGAAAACGTGGATAGTTCTTTCAATCCATCAACATTAAGGTTTAGTCCATAGTTAAGCAAAATTTTCCCTTAATCAATATAATTAAAATTAATTTTATTCACTAATATTTTTTATAAAAACATGTATGACCTTAATATAAAATATATTTATTTTTATTTTAAATATTGAATCCATTTTTCCAAATTCCAATTACATATGTTTCCGAAATTATTTTAAATTTATTTCCCTAGATGGGACAAAAATGTCAGATTTTAAATTAAAACCCTCCAAAAGACATCAATGTTTTAATAGTTAATCATGAACTAAATTTTTTTACAATTAGGTAAATTGTGTTATTTTAAAATTTATGATAAAATTATACTTTTAACCAATTTTAAAATTTAATTTTTCCCTTATAAGGAAATAGTTGAAAATGATGTTTTGAAATAAATTTCTAAATATTCATTATTCATTAAAAATGAAATATCACAGAAAAATACCAAAAAAATACACTAACCAATTTTTTTGTTTATATTTCAAAAAAAAGTTTTTATGACATGTATATTAAATAAAAATTCAAAAAATTGTAATAAAAATATGTTCTCTATTAAATGTAGGTAAAATGTCTTAATAAAAATATAATATTTTATGCACTAAATTGGATTTTTTATCATAATACAATAAAATCAATAGAATTAATATAAAAAATATTATATTAAGTATAATATATATTTTTATAGATATCAAATTTATATCACTCAGTAATTGTAATTACTTTAATTTATTTCGGTAAAACATGTTTTTCAGCACTAAAATAATAATATTTTATTTTACCTTCAATTGGCCTTCAAATTAATTTCTAATTCATTTGTAACATATGAATTAATTTTATATTTGTGTGAAAAAAATATTTTCAGATGTCAGTTATCCATTTTAATAAATATTTATTTAATGATTATGTTACATTAAATAATATTTTAATAATAAATCATTATCATTATTTGGTTTTTCATGTTACAAAAGTCATCGAGGAAAGTAATTTTTTGAGTAACAAAAGATGACAACGATATTCAATATAGATTAATAAAGAAACACATAATTCATGTAGTTCATGATTAAATTGGGTTTTTAAATAACACATGCCAAACATAGTTCTTTAATATAAAATAAACTATTTTTAGTGTTACATGAAATGTCAAATATCAAAAAAATTAAATTAATTAAAAAATATATATTTTTCCCCATATATGAGTGTTATATAGAATCATTTATAGGAGCATAATACATTATACATTTCATTGCAGTACTGGGAAAATTAATATAATAATGTGTGAGATCAGATACACAATAACGGTAAAAAAGGGTGATATCAATATATAATGATGAAAAGGATATGAAAACAAGGTAATATCATAGGAAAATGATTTCATGCATATCATTTATCATAAACATGGGTGAAGTACTAAACCATGGACTTTCATAATATATTAACCTACTATATTTAATGAAAATGAACTATCAGAGCATAACATTGGAATAGAATTATGGAATGCACATAATCATATAAATTCATTTACATAGTAGTCAGTTATCATATAAAATATCATTATAGAATAGTTTATCCCCCAAAAGCATCATAGTAGTAATTGGATACTCCCAAGACTATTTAGGTGGACATAGTCCCTTAATAAACTATGTTCGCTCCCCATTCTATAATTTTTTATCAAATGTGACATAAGTCGTTAACCAATTCATTAGAGGAAGATATATGTCCCACAAGTCACATAATTGATAAATCATTGTGTCACAATATCAACATGCATACATAATACTATAACCCATGAAAATCAATGGGTATCATAAAAATTTCAACTTAATATCACTTGTGAAAAAAATGGTTTCATAATAATTTCACCATTTTTTCAAAGAATAAGCCATGAAAAAATAAGAGGGTCTCAAAAAATATTATCATATCATATCCCATGGATGAGAAACATGTTTCTTAAATTATTTATCATTATAATCATAAAAAATTGATTGAAATTGAAATAAAGGTTTACTAGGATAATATCACTAGTAATGGTTATGTAATATCAATAGAATACAAATTTTATGGAAAATAATTTTGAAATAAAAGTCACTTGGAACATTTCATTGGGATAATATAAATTCAATGAAATCAATATTTGTAACTGCAAATATTCAAAAACTATTGGGATTTTTTTTGAAAATATTCTTGATAAATAAATAAATATTATTCAATGAAAATAGTGTTCATGATGTTTATAACTTCCATAAACTCTCTAAATATTAAAACAAATATTTGTTTTAAATTTTCATTAAAAATACAGTCAATCCTTTTTCTGGAAAATTTCAGGAATATCCCATTAATTTTTTCATCAATTGATTAATAAATTGCTAAAAATAATTTCAATAAATTACTTTTTTAATGTTAATTTTTTTAAATGAATTATATGAAAATTATGTTTTGAAATGAAAGTGGTTTCTACCGAAGTAAGAAATAATGAAAAAATTTCATATAAAAAATTCTGTAAATTTTTTAGTTAATATAGTAAATAAAATTTCCTTAAAACTTGTTTTTTATGCAATAAAAATATAATAATATTTATTATATATGGAATAGTCACAATATTTCATCATTTAAAGCATATCTATAAACATTACTATTGAATAATGAGAATGTAACATACAACTATTACAAATTTATTAAGATTAATCATAATCCACATTAAGAGTAACATTACAGGAAACATGAAATATCATGATAATTTATAAATTCATTAGATTACATGTTTATGTTGTTTTATATGAATATAATAAAAATTTTAGGTGTATAACCTTACATATGTCTCAAATAATAAAAAAAATTTCAAAAATCTATTACAATATTTCTCAGCATCCTATATATGGAATCACGCCTTTTATATAATAAATAAATTATTTTAATAAATTAATTATGGAATAGTCATTATATATAAAATAAAATCTATGATTTATTTTGGAACATTTATAACATTTCTGTTAATATTATAATGTTAATGTCCCATTTCGAGCAATATATACTTTTTTTCATGTACAGAAGAACATTGTTTCAATTTTCGTAAATAATTGAAAATTGAAAAGGTAAATAATATATTTCCATCATATAATATCTTTTAATTCATATATATCATATACATTCCTTAAACACAATACTTTTACCATTTTGTAAAAGAGTGAATGATTGATGTCACCTTGTGTGGTGGTAGTCCACCGTACACAAGAACGACAATATTGCATTCCTACAGAATGGAATGTAAGAATTTAAAAGTTCAATAATTATTCAATACGTATTATAATATCATAAATATATTATATTTTAATTTATTCCAGCATTTTTTCCAATAGGTGGGGATGGTGATGGAAAATATACACGATTAGATCCATATGATGTAGTTTTTCAAACATAAGAATGATGGATTCATATCCCATTTTTTGTAAGTAGAGATGGTTGAAGGTATTTACAATAAAATAAAAACATATCTGTATATATGGGATAATTATTTTTCTAAATAATTTAGTTTTAACAATTATTGAATTAGGAGTATGAATAAATTGTAAAAAATCACGTTGAAGAACAATAACCACTATTACTGTATTATCATTTTGTTTTCACCAAAATCCTTCCAGTGATATATTTCGCACCAAAATAAGGTTTCTATATTGAAAATATGATATTATAAAACTGATAATGTTAGGTATTATGGGATGTAGGAGTAGTTGGTAGTGTTATGGAGAGATGTTAAGGGGTGTCCTTTTATAAGCGGTGTTAGTGGTACACTTGCAATTTTATGAATGAGAATGGTGTACTAAAATATTTCAAATTCCAAAAGGCTAAAAAAGGGACCATTATCTACGCTTATACATGTATGGTCTTTAAATATTCAGAAAATGGGTTTTTTGATGTTTTGTTATCAATTTTAACCCATATATTATTATTTTAAGCCTCAGTAAACACATTTTTTCCATTTCAAATGCATTTTTTTACTCATTTATTATCTATTATAGTAATTAATCCATTTTATCATATTATATAATATAAATAATTCTGATTCAAAAATTATAACACATTTTATCAAACATCAATTAATAAATTTGAAATAATTAAGTTTAAAAGTAATCATGTAGACCCGGCGATGAAACAGTTCTCCCAATAGAATATAGTCAAATGATTAAAAAGGTTTTTATATTGAAATTTAATATAAAAATGATTAAAATGACCAAAATTGGATTAATCAGTACTTTATTTAATGATTTAAATTTTTAATCAATTTTAAAAACAAAATAAAACATATAAATTCTTAAACTGAAGTATAATATTCATAAAGTGAAAATACTTTTCACTATTCCTTGAAAAATTAATCTTATTTGAAAAACCCCAAAAATCACCCACAATGGAATGTGACATTATGTATTTAAATTTGAATTTCATTTTACACAATTAATTTTAAAATTTGTTTGAAAAAATTATTTGAAAAATAATAGTAAATAATGCAATAAAATTTAATTTAATAAAAATATCAGTTTTAAGAATAAAATAATATTTATTGTTATATAATTCATAGAAAACACATAAGATGAATAATAAAATATTTAATGGAATATATTATATATAAATACAACTAACATAATTGGAAAATTATTTGTTTGTTTAACTTATTAATGAAAAATGCACTATTATGTATGAAAATAATTTTTCATAAAAAGAAATATAGTATTTAGAAGAAATTTTTTGTATCATTTCTATATTTTTGTTAACTAATGAATTATATTTTTTGTAAATTTTCTTCACTTATATTATCATAATTTAGTTAATCAAATTCATACCTTTCATTTAAATTTCAAATTAATAAATATCATATTAAATTAAAATATTTCATTTGTAAAACATATTTTATTAATCAAATTTATCTCTTGTAATAAAAGACAAACTAATAGTTTCAGGGGAATAATGATAACATATTTTTTCTGAAAATTGAAAAACATCAAAAAGAGAATCTTTATTAGAAAAATTTCTCGCAATTTGTCCTATTACATTATGACTCCATTAAAATTAGTATCACCCACAAAATTTACATATATGGTAAAAATAATTGAGCATACTTATGCATCATGGTTTCCTCTGGTTCCCATATATCTTAATCATATAGCTGGTTTTGTTCATAAATAATGACTAGATAAGTTGATTAATATCATATAACATTTTTTATATGATACAAAATCTCCATGAGTTTCTATTCCTATGAATGAGAATATTCCATTGGTATGACCTTCGAGTTCATTATATGTGTTGGATCACATTGTCACTGTCTAATGAGAGGTATATTGAACATGTTATGATCAAAATTGAGGTTTTTTGAAAGCATCAATAGATACTCCATATTATCGATACAATCAATAATTTCCAAGGTACCTATGTGCATAGGGATACATTTTCCCTTCATTCCAAATCACATTTCTTTTTTAAGGGAGGAATTCATAGAAACATCATGCCAGCACCCACAAAAAACATATCACGCTGCAGAGTGTTATCATAATGTTTCTACCAATATTATGCCACCATTAAATTTTTCTAAATGGATATAACCATATAACCAGTTTACTAATATATTTATAGTTCAAATAGCTTTCTTTATCAAAATTCATTCAAGAATAATTGATCAATACATATATTTGCCTATATGGGTTCACAAGATTCCATATAACCACTCATGTGTAATCTAATATTGTATGAAAAGTTAACTAGATAATGTTGTTTATCCGAACCACATTTAAAAGAAATATTTTTTGATATCAATATCTCTACTATGGTTTGAATGTTCTCTTAGACTGAGAAGTTGTTTGGGGACATTATGTAATGATGAATCATATCTCAGTATAATGAGTGGGCTGAATAATTGTATAGAATCATTACTTATACCTCATCTCCCAAACTAAAATTGAAATTGGAAAACCCCCATTAATCTACATCTTATAAGTTCGTTCTAGATATCTTTTATTGAAAATGATTGTTTATTTGATAGAAGATCAACTAAAAACCTTTTAGAATTATTCCCTTTAAATGTTTTGAGGTGTATGATGAAAAATCAATGGGGGTTTTCCAATTTAAATTATAGTTTGTGTAATATATGTAACATCCCCTTGCACTATTTTATATTATCCATATAATGATTTAATATCAAGCATCCAGATATAGACTCTATTATATATCTCTTCCATCCCACAAAAATAGACAATAAAATATATTTTAATATTCACACATATAAGATCAATAGTCAATAAAGAACTATGAGGTTCTTCTAATAAATCATTGAATTATAGAATTTATAGAACACATATATGATTACTATGATTTATGATTACATCATGTTCAATGTTAAATTCAGGAATAATTCTATGATTCATTTTCCACTCCACATATTCCCTATGCACCTCTTTAATAATCACAGGGATTGATTGTTAAACATTATAATTATAAAATAATGATGTCTCCCATTAATTCATAATTTCCAAATCTATCTATTTCTAATCCATAAATTTTATATCTTTTTTGATACTCATCAGTGAAATGCTAGAATGGTCAATTCTGCTCAAATGGGTTTCCACCTTAGTCTCATTCATAGGGTGATATTGTATTGTGAAGACACAGTCTCTTAATTAGATTTGATAATATTATATGGTTCATATTATACTCTTTTTTAATATATAATATATAATAATTTGATATATATATATATATATCACACTATTATACATAATTATATATTTTCCATATAGTTTATTCAAAAATTAACATAGAAAACTTCAAATCACCTGTTTGGTATTTTTTATTAACCATTAATTTTCATGTTGAATAGACTATATCCATTTAATTATGCATACGAACACATCATAATCATATCATGGAAGGTTGACTAATAATTTATAATCCAAATCTACAATAGTTTAATGTAAGAATAGATTCAAAAAAAATATTCTCTTCTGGTCCACGAAATTTTCATCGCATTTATCATTCAAGAAGAACATAGATCACAAACAAGTTAAATTTATTAGTTGATTAGATATTAATGATAAAATCTGTAATAATGGATAGTAATATAAATCCTAAAAAATAAAAATACACATCTTAGTAATATGGAATTTTTTACTAATAATCAATAATATCTTTATTAGATGGATATTCTAATATACCCTCTCTTGAGAATATGTCACCCATAAATGAAATAGTTTCCATAAAATAATCCCACTTTTAAATGTTTTCATATTTATTCTCTTTCAATAGGGAATTTTGTACAATTATCAAGATATCATCATTATCATCCATTATATTTGAATATAATATAATATCTTCTACAAATACTAAACTAATCATGGTAATATATAAATAATTTATTCATTTAATCCTTGAATATAGAGGGGAAGTGGTAATACTGAAGGGAATCACTATATATTCATAGTATTCCTACCTTGAATGGAAATAAGTTGAGGGTGTATCATCCGACTACAACCTTAATTGATGATGTCTATAACAACGTTCAATCATGGAAAAGTATAGAACTCCATATAGTTAATAATATTGTTAACAAAAACAAGAAGCCCCAGAGCGGTGGGTCCTCTTCCCCTTCAGTGCTTTTAGGGATTCATCATGGGTGTTTCCTCCTACCCCGCCTGCGTGTCTTGGAAATTGGTGTTAGCGTCTTCTTGATTTGTGGCATGCTTGATGGTGGCTTGGATCTTGTCTCCTTTCCAGCGCTCCTCAGTGTCAGTTTTAGTGTGTCCTAGGGTGGCTCGGGGTTTTCTGGAGCGTTTCAGTGACGGCTTCAGCGTGTACTGGTGTGGATCCTACTATCTTTGGTGCATTCCCAATGTCATCCTCAACTAGGTGTTGAATGTAAAGTGCTTAGTTCCTTCGATCTGGTGTAATTTTCTTTGAATATCTAGTGAGCTCGGCTTGGGGTCGTATTTTTCTCTTTGGCATCGGATTTGGTGTGATTTTGAGTTTAGGTGTCGGGCCTGGTAGATGTTTGGAATCAACGAGGTCTGTGATAGTCCTAGTGCTCCTCGGAATGTCTTTAGTTTCGGAAGGGTTGTTTGGATCCGTCTTTAGCACTGCTCGAATGGGAGAGGTTTTGGACCATGTTCGACTATGGGTTTTTTAATATTATGGTTAACTATTTCTTATGCAGGTTTTGAATTTTGTTACTGTATATGGTGTTGTTGCAGTGTCTTCACTATAGGTGAACCCCCCCCCCCCCTCTTTGTTGGTGTATTCGCTTCATGTGGTTCGACCGGTTTAGAATCTGGTGAGGGTTCTTCTGGAGTATAGAGATGACTGGCTTCATGCCCAGATTGGCACTGCTGGCTCTAATCTGCTCAGTCCCCCTCAACTGAGACAATCCATTAATGTGTTTTTGGGTCTTTGAGTCCTGGGTGAAAAAGACTTGTCTTTATATTCTTGGGTTTTCATCCTCTTCAGGTATCTTCGTGTGGTGTTGGAGGATCCATGTAGATCGGTGGTTTTCTATGTCATTGATTCTAACATTGCATTTCTCATTTCACTTTTGATGATGTTTTGACTGCAATGGTTCTATATGGGGTCTGTTGGAATAGAGATTTGCCCGAGTTTATCCTCATGGTGCATCCTTGAGGAGGTTTCAGAGCATTCCATTCATCTTTACAGCACTTTAGGGATTTGGACGTTAATAGGGTATGGTTTTAACCATTGGATCATGGATCTTCTTTGACACAGGATACTAGCTTGTTGTATATCGATGTGATGATGGAGGGATTTTAATAGGTGAAATTCTGGGGAGGGGTAACTTTAGGTTTTCTTGATGGGTTGTATCTCCTGACCTTTAGGTTGGGATTTTCATATGTTCTTAAAGTTTGTTTGGGTTTCTCCCTTCATCCATTAAAAGGGGGTTTGGGTTAAAATTAAAATTTGAAGGCTTTCGGGCCATTGTATGGATATTGTTAACCAATATGAGGTATTTCATTACTATAATTTATCATGATATTATGCATCTCAAAATAATCAATGTCGATTTACATTAATCCCTATTTATTTTTAATGAATAGAACCAGGGAACCCTAATTTTACACACAAAGACATATAAATACCATATCAATGTTACCTTAGATTTTATTCTTTAATTCTTGGAACTCAGTTACGTCTATTATATATGGAGTCTTTGAAATTGGTGTCAAACATGTATGAATTATTTTGAAAACAGAATATCATGAATTAGATAATGAAAAGGAATCCCTTTTAAAAGGACATAAAAAATTCAAAATTAATAGGAATATCATCAATGTCAAGTTTCTCTTTATCTATCTGAGATAAAAATTATTTTTAATAGGAATAAAAAAAACCATATAGATCATTTGAACACCATAGGATGTTCATAAATATCATCACGTTGCATGATGATTATAGAATATTTTGAAATATAAAATGAAAATCCCCTTCCTGGAAATTGATATTGTATTCATATTGAGAAATCTGATACATACTTATAATAATGTAAAATTAAACTACTGGATAAATTAGAATACCTAGGGGAAGAAAAATCCAACAAAAATAAATGGTAAATTAATCTTATATTTGGTATTCGATCATCATTCAGTTAGGTTTTTAAACTGATAGATATATGTATAGTCATTTGTCTCATATCATTATACCCATATAAAATTCGTACAATACAAAAGGATGGGTATATCTATTTTAAAATAAGACATTAATTGTTCTACATTGGATAGTATAATAACCTTTCAACATGTAATTGTCACAATCCTCATTATAAATTTTGATCATATATTATTTCACCTTGCACCAAGATTTAAAATGTTTTTTAAATCAATTACCAGCATTAACCATCATATTAGGGCATTAATTTGAATTGTGTTTGTACTCCTTGTATGTGAAAAAAAGACTATGTGTGGTGAATTTAGTGCAATGTACAATCTATTCATATCATTATCTAACATCTTCCCAACTCATCTTTAATAAATTAATCAATAACCATCCTTCCCTCTATATAAAAATTCTCTATTCCCTTAAAAAAATTTCCTTAGGGTTTCCTTCAATACATTGAACATGAAGGATTTCTTATAATCTTCTCTATATGGTTTTTGGGTTTCCATTAAAGTTCATCATTCATTTCTGGTCAAAACCAAGATATTGAAGGGTAAATATTCAATACATTTATACATTAAAGGAACATAAATTTATTTTTTCATACCTACAAATGTATTCTTTGGATAACAAAATTTATTGATCCATGTTTAATCCACTAAAATTTTGATTATTCTCACATTGCAACTGTATTGTAATGTTTGAAGCATACCATGTAATTCTTTTGGATGTTTTCTTATAATCACTAATAGATTCATCTTCCATATGATTTATGTTATTTAACTCATTATCCACTTTTAAGAAGGATTCAAGGAATAAATTATTCAAAAATAATTACATAAACACTTACCACTTCCTCAAGTATATTTTAACATGTTACATTATATTATTGATGAGTGTATACAATTGAAAAACATCACCATAAAAACAATATATATCCCAAATTAAATTTTCATTATCAAAGCACTAGAGAACAGAAAATACCATTTTATTTTTATAGATACCTTTCATAGAAACTATATGATTATTGGATCCATTTTATTAATGTATAAGTTTATTCATGAAGGGCTCAATAGAATGTTTTTTCCACCTTTGATCATTTGTATTTTCATCATGCTTCATAGGTTGAAAAATATTTATGAGAATAAAAATGCGATTTTTATACTATGCCCCATATGCAAGGTTCATAAAGAGAACAACAATATCATTTTTCATATTATACACCATTTATATAGTTTTATTAGTTTCCATAAATTTAATAATACCAAAAAAATATTTGAATAAAAAATAATCAGAGTGGGGAACAAAATAATCATGAAAAATAAAATCCATGGTATATAAATCATAGAATAAAAAATTCAATGGAAATAAAATATGTTTTATCACAGGATATTGATACTCTTTATATATTAATTACATCATTATGGATAGTAATTATTTTTTGATATTTCAATGAATATCCTATATGAGCGTCAAAATTGAAGAAAAAAATACATGTTTGCATAAACCCAGTGATGATTTATTCATTCTCAATGTGTCCTTTATAATGATAATAAATGAAGAAATAATTTTTGAGAGACACATCCAAATATAGATCCTATGTATGGATGTAATTTCATAGAAATAAAACACTCTAACAATTATAAAAATAAAAAAATATACATTGAATCATCATTAATATTATCCTTATTAATATCCTTAAATTTATTGGTAACATTTCAATGTCCTATAATTAAAATATTCACCAATAATATCCTCAGATACAAACTGAAAATTCCCAAACATGTCAGTAATAGAAATTTCATCTTATTATATGAATATTTATTAAATTATAGAAACACAGAACTGATGATCATGATGGTTTGGTGCCTTTTGGAACATAGAAACATAAAAAACATGTCCATAATTAAGATACATCATCTGTCACTATGTTCTTAATAACTATTACCATTCATAGACATATCAAAAAACATAAATATCCTCATAACTTGGGTAAGGAAACATAATAATTGGTGATCGTAGATTCTCAGTAGGGGTATTCATGTGATGACTCATCATATCATGAGAATATAGGTATGAGAACATAAGAAAAATATGTATGAAAAACCATACCCTCTATATCATAGATCATAAACCATATTTATAATATACAATACATTAATAATAATACAATTACTGAACACAACCATGAGAAAACAACATTGGAAATTATTGTTACAATACATAGAATATTATAAAATTATTTACATAACATAAATTTCTCATTTAATAAATTATCATAGATGAATGGGTTTACTCTCCAAGTAACAAAAGTATTAAATGTTCATTTATAATACAATTCAATTCAAAAAATTATGTTAATTAATGTGGTTAACTCCCTACCACAACCATGATTATATAATGAGATGTATATCTTTTTTCAATTTGATAGGGATATATATCAATAACATTTTTCACGTAGTCAATATAATATTTTACAAAATATCTTAAAAGTTTCATCGTATAAGAGGCATTGGTGATTATAAGAAATTATTATAACACAACCTATATAAATAAATATCCTTCATAATCAATTCATCATTTAATCTATAGACTTTCCATTGAAAATTATGTGGGATTCCTAACTAATATTTTATGGTATAACCCATGGGAGTGTAACATGTTTCAGAAAAAATGATTAATATTTATCATAAAAAATTTCTATAATCTATAATTCTTTTATCCATGAATCTAATCCATATTAATTTACATGTATCATCAAATAATTTTATTTTATATGGGAATTTTTTGAATGAAAACTCCATTAGAATGTTTTAGGAGGAAAATCTCATTTTCATTGAAACAATAGTGGTTAAAATTCTAAATTTATATAACACAGTGGATAAATTTTGATTATAAAATATCCATAAAATTTTAAGAAAGATTTATTCAAATAAAATTAGGGTCATGGATTTTAGAAATTCTATCTTTGTAATACGTGCTAAATGAATTATTAATCTCTCATTATTGGTAAAGGCCAAATGAGCCTTGTGTTGAAAACAACCTAAGATATAAATTTAAACTAGTTTTTAAAATAAAATATTTGAAAATATATCTTTAATAAATTTATTTTATAATTATATTTTTTAATCATAATTATAATACACTATTTGTGAATAATTTTTTTTGAACATAAAGGGATTTAAATACGATTTTTGATTTAACATTCCATTAAACTCTTTAGTACATAAAGTGATGAAAATGAAAATAAAACATGTACCAAAATTAAATAACCAGAGGAGAAGATAATTAAATTTTTTTGAGGTATATATCATAATATATCATTATTATATGTTTAATCCTAATCAAACCAGAGAAATGATGAGATTATAAAATAAAAATCATATATGATTAGAAACATGAATCTCTATCCAAATGATTGAACTACAAAAAAATATATTAATTTTAAGAGAAAAAATAAATCATGATGTTTCATGTTGTAGTGTATATATATACAATTCATAATAGAATATTTTTGCATAAATAACTTATCTACCAAACAAGAGAAATCGATAAAAAAATATTACCCTAAATCTCAATATAAATTTTATTAGTTCAATCCTATAGTATTCCAAATATATTATTATTATACATATATTAAATACCATAATTATATATACCATATAATTTATGATTTAATTTTCGATCTTTTATTATATTTTTTTTACCAATTCCATGTTAAATTCACATTTAAGAAATATCTACATTGATTTTTATGTATGTATTGATTTGTTATTTTTTTAGTTCCAAAGATTTTCTAATAATTCAATTGTAATTTTTTAAATTGAAATAAATATCATATAATATATATATATATATATATATATATATATTAATATATAAAAGTATAGGATTGAATTTAAAATAAGCCATTAATAGAGATGGTAGGTCTTACAAACACATGACTGCTATTTCCATTTAATCATCAAATTAAATGAAATAATGGTAAATTTATTTTAATTATGTAATAATTTTTAGACAATAAATATCAAGAATTTTAATTAAAACAATCATTATTTCCTTCCATGTAATGAAAAAATTAATTATATTACTTTTTGAGATGGTATTCCTTTATACATACGAGCAATGTTATCATATTTCACCAGAATTAAATGTAAGAAGGTATATGGTATATAATAATTCAATAATTATAATTAAAGTATAAATATAATATATAATCATTTAATCAATCATAATATCGTATTGTGATGGGTTGTGAAGGAAGATTTATAACATCAGCTCATGAGACGATAGACCATAGTACTCATGAATAATGACTTGGTATCCCATTTGATTGATGTGGATATTGTTGATGGCCTTGACCATCAAATTAAAATCTTTTACTGAATGTAATACAAAATATTTATTATAATATAATTATTTTTTATGAATATAAGAACTAAGTATAATAAATAAAATAAAATCACTCATTGAATAATGTTACCTCTTCTTCCATTATCCTCCGTAAGATTGCACCAAAAGCATTCGTACGTTGGATATCTGACCAATCTGGGATTTCTATGATTATTAGAGGAAATTAATGAAAAACTTTATATGGGTTTTATAAAAAAATGGATTTATAAGTGTGAATAGGATAAAATAAGTGTGACTTTTATAATTGAGGTGAGTGGTATAATTGTAATGATTTAGAAATAAAAAGGTGTACCATCATTTCCCTTATTCCGAAATGATCCATAATGGACCATTACTAATAATTAGATTAGTTATGTTCAAAATATAGACATATAATCAGTTTTTGAAATGTTTAGGGTATTTTTCATCCCATATCGGTTTATATTAACACATGATAAACCCATTACTACCATAACTACAGTAAATAAATCTAATAATTTATACTATAAAATATTGGAAAAAATTACATTGAGAATATTAGATAATTTAAATTACTCTAATTACAAATATTCAACAACTTTTTTCAAATTCCATTAATATAAGTTGATTTTTATAGATTAATCCCACAAGTGAGATTAGAAAGCCATTTTTAAGGCAAAAATGTTAAAAAACTAAAAAAATTATATAAAAAAGATGCATTGAGAAAAATTGTATTAATAAATACATAAATGAACAATTTTACGTTTAAAATCTTATTAAAACCAAATTTAACATTATAATTATTTCAAATTAAAAGAGAGTTTTCTATATATATCAGTAGGATTCACTATTCATTAAAAACGAATATTTTAAAGAAATCACTTAAAAACATACAATATTATTGACATGATGAATTAAAAAAAGATTATTTTATAAAATTAAATTTTAAAAAGACAGAACTTCAATTTAAAAACTAATTGTGAATAATTTGAGAAGACTAACTATTATAATAAATATAATGTTTGTGGTTGAAATTTTATTTATTCTTATTTATTAATTAAAAATTTAGAAAAGTATTATTTAAAAAAAATAGTGAATATATTTTATATATATTGAATTAAAATATCCCAAACATCCATTTTTATTGATGTAAAATGTGTTTTAATTGAAAAATAGTTTTCCCAAAAATAATCTCATTTATATTAAAATATTTATTTATTTTCATTTATAATTTATTTGTCACCAAATAACTCTTTTATATAAATTTTATTAAAATATTTGAATAATTTATGAAATCATATCCAAACACCTGTTTATAAATTTAGTTGATATCATATTAATTTTGTATATTTTTATTGTTTCTAATTATTTATTATAACTTAGCGTTCTGTATAACAAAAGAGGAACCCATTATTTCATATAATGAAAGCTAATAACAGTGCCACATGATGAAAATTATATAGAAAATGTTAGATTTTTTTGTAAAAAATGATTCACTAAATCTCACAGTGTTACATTATATCCCCCATAAAATGAATTTCTCACATGCAATTCATAACTCTAATTCCATCAAATAAGAGTATTCTGCATCATCCTTTCCTTAGGATCCCATTTAGTTTCCTTAATATGGTTGTTTCACCAATACAAATTAACCTTGTAGGTGGTATTATTTCTTTGATCCTTTTCTATATGATCTATAATTTCAATAGGATTATTTTCATTTAAATTTTACTGCCCTAGTGGAATCGATTTTAGATTATTACATATGAGAAATTACTTATTTACTTTCTCTAGAGAGACACATGGAACACATCTTGAACTTAATATAGTATTAACAAAATTGATTAATGATAAACTAAATTATTTATATGATAATTTTTTAAATATATATATATAAATATGGATTCATTTTCCGAATATTCCAATTATAATTACCATGTTCCATGGGGGGATTCCTAGAAACCAAATGTCAACGAACTCAAGTCCTTAATCATGTCAATAATCTTTATCAAAACAGACACACTAACATTATGACACACTAAAGTTTTTATTGTATACAAACATCTATACTATTTCTTATGATACTTGTAGACCCAAAACTATTCTCCATCCATCTTCCTTTAATCATTCTAGGTGTATAAACATAATTCCATAGAGGGATTCTTATACGAACATATGAATTCTTGAGTGAAATATATATTTGTATAAAAACTCAAATAGGTGAGTTTTTAATCCAAAATATTTTAAATTAAAATAAAAAAAATCCCAAAAATACTTGGCATTTTGGTCTGTTCTCTATAACTATACCTCTATGTTTCTATCAAATGATGTGTTCAATCTCAAATCCATATCAAGAGTATTCTGTACACATCACTAGAACATTATGGAAAATCATGGTTCACAAATGTATAAGGTGTAATGTTTTACTCAATGAATCATTACAAATTATACATTATATATATAGGAATTTTAATCATGGGAAAAATCATATGTAGTACCAATAAATTATGATAACATTGTAATGAAATAAAAAAAATCCCACATATAATTTTCCCCTTTATATGTATTCTATAGTTTGTCCAAAAAAATCATTAGTGAAATCTTACCATTGTATGGGTAATGGATTTAAAATCCACATATTATCTTTTACCTATTCTTTCATTTGTGGATATACTATGTATCAAGAAGCATACTCTATTATATCTCACATTATTCCATATGATTAGAAATACCCTTTGTAGTCTATCAATATATGCATACATCTACAATGAATAAGGAATTAATAACTATGAAATTCCATTAAAAATACTATATAAAATATTGTATTGGTTGAAAAAATACATTGCTCATACGGTCATGGTTAAACTAAAAAACATTTACATCAATATATTTCTTCTCTATGTCTTTATTTTATACATTTTTCATTATCATATTGACTGATGGTTGAAATTTAAATTGATAATGATGTGTTTTCCCCACATCTATTTGGATTTCATGAGAAATCCACTAAATATCCACAAATATTGGATCTTCTGTTATCATAATAACTGATAATTTTCCATGATTATTTTGTGGCCATGTTGATTTTATTCAAATGGTGTTAATGCATTAAGCAACCATAATATATAATTATTCAAAATATTATCCTCTAGTTTATATTCAAATAACTCTGTATGAATATGTAATTTAATATTATTACAATATTATATATATAACAATTTTACTTGTAAATATAATTCTTTTATAACATTGTTGAAAAATATTACTACATAGAACAACACATCGTGACATGGATAATTTTATCTTTAAACAATATTGTTGACGCTCCTTTCCGTCACAGAGTCTAACGACTGAAAAAAGGGAAATACCTTAGTCTAAAGTGATTCATCCTTTGAAGAAACATCAAAAATCGACAAAGGGATGAACAAGGAGAACATTTCCCATAGGTCGCGCAAGTTCCCTCATGGTCGCGCAAGTACACTTGCGCGTCGCCTAGTGGTCATGCAAGTCTACTTGCACGACGCCTTATGGTCGTGCAAGTGACTTGCGCGACCTAATTGATAACTGCCTGGTAACCGCCCGTGGTCTTCTCCTGCCTATAAATAGACCCTGTGGGCCCCCCATTCAGGAGGATCTTTTTTTCAGAAACTCAGATTGAAGCTCCCGATGCCCAAGTCTCTTCTCAAATCATCTGGAACACTTCTAAGGTAATTTCTTACCTAGAACGGAAGATCTAAAGTGAAATAGGAAGGCCTAAGTGTTGAAACTCATCAACACTTTCACGCCTGAGTGGTCATCCCTTAAGGGAAGTGGTCACACTTGCGCGCCGCCTTATTCCTTCGATATAACTTCCGCGTCCCTTTTCTGGAAGAACCTCAAGAGGATTCTAAAGGGTTTAAGAAAGAGTCGCTCAAGTGTTTTAATGCTGGTTGAAAATCGCGCAAGTACCCCACATGTCGCGCATGTATACATGTGTGACCAATACTTGTGCGCCCACGTAAGACATGCGCGCCTTTCAAGACTTGCACGCCCCTGCCTTTTTTGGGTGCCGATCTTGCCCATTTTACCCCTCTTAGGCCATTTCACCTTTCCTATTCAAGATTCAGTCTTCAAGATACTCTTCAAAGCCATTTATGGCATGATTTCTTGATTTGACTTCCTTATTTGAAAGGAATTCTGTGGAATATCTTTCAAAACATAGTGATTTATACATCTTTATGTCACCAAAGATTGAGAGTTCATTCATTCAACCTCATCCTTTAAGATGAGAGAATCTTTAACCTGGGTCTCATTTTCAGGAATAATCCCCAGTTATAAGTCCTTTAATCTGGGCATCTTCGTCAGGAGTAAGCCCCAAATTCTTAAAGTTCCCAAACATGGGCATCCTCGTCAGGAGTAAGCCCCAAACCTTAATTCCTTAACTTGGGCCTCCTTTTCAGGAGTAGGTCCCAATCATAATCCTTTAACCTAGGCTTCCTTGTTATGAATAAACCCCAGTTATAAATCCTCCAAACTTGGGCTTCCTTTTCAGGAGTAATCCCCAAGTCCCCTAACCTGGGCCTCCTTTTCAGGAATAATTCCCAGTCATAATTATGGGCATTCTCTTTAGAAGTAAGCCCCAAGTACCTTAATTTCTCTTTAACCAGTCCTAATTTTCGTTTGATCTGGGATTCCATCTCAGGAGTAAAACCCAGTTATCAATTCTCTCCTAATTTGGGTTTCCTTTTCAGGAATAAGTCTCAAGTTAGAGTATTCAAATCTCCATGAAGCACATATACCTTTATGGTCAATGTTCCTGGATTTTCTCTCTAATAGTAAATCCTAATCCTTCATCTATCTGGGCAGTCATACATACATAAGCCCGAAACAATTTCTTATGATTGCATCTTTCATGGCACAATTGCCTAATTTTTACCAATACCTCTTGTTTCTCACACCGAGCATGACTCACGTGATCTTAGAGTGTAAAAGTAATTATTAAATCCTTCTTTGAGCCATCAATCATAAACGTCATACTCCCTTACTCGAACTACGTGGGTTCTGATTCCTTTTCCAAAACAAAGGATACGTATGTAGCCCATTTATGGGTTCGATCCCAACTCTGAAATAATCCATGTCTTTCTGAATGACAATAAACTTCAAGTGCCCCACTGAGTGGCTTTAAAACCATCATAGTCATCATAATGACCAAGAGACTTTTATATAAATGTTTTGAAGGATACCATTGACCAAGAATTTCTAAATAGATACAGATGATTCTCTATTGATGAAGAACCTCGAATACATATAAAATATTCTCTAAATTCCTTACATATTTAATCATTGATTGTTAAAACTAAAGGAATGATCATTTTATACTTGTTAATGTAATAAGGATTCACGAACATAACTTAAATCTATAAAGAGAGTCTCATAGTAGACAATAATTCCCCTCAAAAAGGTGTGATGAGTCCGACCTCCCATCCTCTCAACCAATGCAAATTCCTAAGCCTCATCAGTCCACAAACCCGCTAGAAACCAATCGGAACACTTGAATCTCCCATCCAGGAGGTCATCCCTGAATTCCGTGTGAAACAAAAAAATGGTGAACCCGACGTGAATCCTTAACCAAGTTAAAGTGGTGTTTTACCTATTTGTTAAAGCCCCTATTTAAAATTTAGTAAGGGGGCTAACAAAAACAATCATTGACATATGTGCTCATCCAAAGGATGAAGTGGCTGAATTTATCTTGATTACGTCTGTTATATAAAACAGGAACTCTTTTCCATGATCTTCTGTATTTCCATAATGGCTGCTCTCAAATTCACATCTGTGAATAATGCTGCTGCAAATACCACTGCTGTTATTCCTACTGGATCATCATCCGCTCTGAGGATGACATCACCCACTCAGCGTCTTCAACGCTGGGTATCAAATGTGCTGGTTAAGGAGTACCGTCAACACGGTATCATCCTAACTCTGGAGGCTGCACGACAGCCCCTCCAAGTGAACAAATCACACAGGTCGTCCGGACAACGACGACTAGCGATTAAGAGGCAGGCGGTGCTGACTACCGTCTCCAACCGTTTCGGGTCGTTATCCCCAAAACACAATTTCCATTTGCTCCCTTACTCTGAGCAAGTGAATGAGCAGGTCCCTCAGGGCCTTAATTCAAAAAGATAGGAGTCCTTCCTGAGGGCTCCCATCAACAATCGCCGCCAGACTCGTGCGGTAGTGCGCCCTCAACATGATGAGGGTACCGACTCCAGGTGTTCGGCTTAGGTTTTTCGACCCGAGCAGGCAAGATGAACCGCCAGAGGCGGAATCCGGTTAACAATGGGTAGGTTATCATCCCTGCCATCTCTGGAGAAGTCCACCAACCTAACTTGGTGGCGAACAATGAGTAGGCACACACACCTGCCCGTTTTAATTCCGTTGTCTAGCAGACTCGTCTGGCAGCATCACGCCAATCCCGCCAGGCAATTCCGGCCGAGTACTATAGGCAGGAACATACAGCTGCTTATGCATCATCAGTTAGTCAGTAGGCTCGTCTGACTACATATGATGGATCTCATCAACCACGTTTGGTGAAGTGTAATCAGCAGGCATATACACCTGCTAATACTAATCAAGCCTACTAAGAGTCTCGCTTGGTAGCGCACGGAGAAGTCAGTCGGAAAGCCCCGACGACAAACAGGAGGCAGACTCAACTCTCTGCCTCCACACTTGAGTACTATCAGGATTCACTGATAGGAAAAGGAGGATAGGAGCAGGCATATACACCGACTCCAAGCCCGGAATGGACGTATATCCCCGTTCCGGCGGCTGAAGTCACCAAACATATTTTGTCAATGGTGAAAGAGCAGAAGCAAATTCCTGCTCATATTCTGGATGCTTGCCAGGATATCATAACAACTTCAGCATCATCTCAGGGAAAGACACATAAATCTATCCCTAGCAGTGGAGTGACACATCAACGATTCACTCCGGAATAGACACACACATCTGTTCCAGTCCAAGAGGGTTATGGGGCATACTCCCCCATATCATACGGACAACCAAGTCAGGCACATACACCTGATTTGAGTGGAGATCGTCAGCCTAACCTGACCATATTTCCTGATCAGGCACATACACCTTCTCAGAGTAACCACTTTCATCAACAAGTGGTTTCCAAAGTGAGTAAGAAGGCATCTAAGAAAAAGATCCGCCCAGCACAGTCAGGAGATCAAAGGCCAATCTACAATAGGGCTTTGCTCGATGCTGGAGTTCTTAAAGCCCTCAGACATTTATCTGTTGGAATTAAAGATTCTACTCCCTCAGTTCCCAATAATGGGAACATTAATTCCAAAATTCTTCAACAGACACTTTCTCATGAAGGCTTACTTCGTGAAAATTCGGTCAATCTTGAAGTTTCATCTTCAGATGAGAGCCACAGGAACCCTCTGTGTGGTCAGAAGACCAAGGAGCAAGAGATCTCATCTTTTGCTATAACCCATTATGGTGGTCCTCCATATGATGATGAATTTCGCTGCGAAAGTCCTCTCCACAGTAGTGATTCACATTGCCTGGAAAATACTCCAGTGGACAATGTAGTTCCGAGAAATCCCTCTTATCTTGAGGTACTTGAAAATGCGAAACCAGTCATGTATGATGCTTTATCGCTAACAAGTGAAATAATTTCTCAATCAGAAGATAGCCCAGGGTGTAGGTCATTCTCCGAACCACCCCTAAGTCATGCATCTTCTAGTTTGATCAATGATCTCTCTACCAATCTTGTTGAATCTGATGAAGCAACAAAGAAACACCAACTCTTGTCCAAACAGGTAGAAGAATCTTCATTTAATGATAAAGAGGAAATTCTGAACATGAGGAAAAAACTAGCGAAAAGTGAGGTACCAGTCATGTTTTGGCCTTTGGCTGACTCCCAGTATGACATTCCAAAGATGTTGACGGAAGATGGGGTCCATGATATTCATCTCAACATATGGAAAACTCTTTGTCAATTAAAGAAGAAGGTATTATCTTATGATGAATATGAAAATCATCTTAAGATAATAGAAGGGCTACAATGTCAGATTGATTTGGCATCTCTATTAGTCTCTCGGTATCTGAAGGCTGAAAAGCAGTAGAGAACCCTTCAACGTTCATGCCTTGGCGCACTAAGAAAATTGCATCAATTAATTCCCAATGCTCCATCTGGTGTTCATATCAGAGGATGGGGTGTTCATGGAGCACTACATTTCACAGTGCTTTCCAGTCAGCAAAGCCCGCCGAAAATGGTCTTATGCAATGTTATTGCCCATGGAAGGCCACAGTCAATGGGCTTTGTTCAGAATCAAAAGCTTGCTCAAGAACATGCATCAAATAGTTCCACTCAAAATCAAGCATATAGAGAACAAGTTGTTGAATTTCTCCTACATCAAGCAGGTGAGAATATTGCACAAGCCTCTCGTATGGAGCAAACACATCATCAAATGACAGAAGTTTTGGAAATCATCCAACGGTCTGTTGAACCAGGTAATAAAATTGGATACAGGCTAATGCATCCAGCTAATTTCTGAACTAAGGTTCGCAAGATCAAGAGAGATTTTAAGAAGATCTCAGACATAACATGTCAAGAGACACCCCAGCTTGTCAGACTGGGGGCTTCTTTAACCCAACCCTCAAATTCAACAACTGGGATTCGAGGAGTTGAGCGGAAACAGCATGAACATCCCTAGTTCACAAGACTGGGGACACTTTCAAATCATCAATCCCCTCCTCAGAGAATTTCGGTCTTTTCTCGATTGGGGAAGAAGCCACAAGAGGAACGAAGAGCCAAATTATCAGGAGATTTCCTCCAAATTATAGCTCATAAAGAAGTTCCTAAAAGATTGAATCAACAAAAGGAAATGTCTCATCAAATACATGAAAGAAGACAATATCACAGATATGTTGATAGAAGGGATGCGATGCATTATGCATCAATCAATGTCATCAATTCCGTTGTTGCTAATCCACCAGAGGAAGTTCACTCAGGGGACTCAGATGAAGAGCATCCTGCTTAAGAAAATGTACGCACCGATAGAAATGAAGAAGGTGTGCGTACAAGAATTCAAAGGATTACTCAGAACCTAGGTAATCCACTTCCCTCTCTCCAAAAGGTATCCAACAAAGGGAAGGGAAAGAATCAGGTTACATATCCTTCCTCTGGAGAAGGTCAATCGCTCTCGTTAGAGCAAAGGTTTGCACAACAAGAGGAAGAAATGAAAGAATTAAGAAGGTTGAATGCAGAACTACTTCAGAGTAGTCTTCTTCTTAAGAATGCTGAAGTCTGAAAGCCGAAGGAATTTGTTACAGTTACTGAGATGGATCAGGAATATCCTCCTTTATCGGTACACCCTCAGAAGTCTAATCCTACGGGTCAAGTGCAACAACGGTTGGCAGCACTACCATCAGTTGTAGCACCAACCACCATATCTTTCCAAGCTCCATTCATTGAACCTACCCAAAACCAAGTTCAACAGGATATTTCTCAAAATTTGATAACTACTATTGAGTCATTAACAGCTCGGTTAAAACTATGGAAGGGAAACGGGCGCAAGTTCAACCAGGGAAGAAAGTTTACCCCGAATGGGTAGATTCAATTTCTCCTCCATCCAGTTTTGGAAACCCTGTTTTCCCTACTTTCAATGGATCAGGCGACCATGAACAACATTTGAAACATTACGTGTCTTGTTGTGATCCTATGATGGGAACTCCAGAACAGCAAGAAGTAGTGAAACTCAGATGCTTCGTGCGAACCTTGCAAGGACCAGCTTTTGTCTAGTATACAATCTTGCAATCCCGGTCAATCATCAGATGAGAGGATCTTCGTCAAAAATTCCTTCTTCTGTTCAGCTCAACTTTGCCAAAAACGACAGTTTTCGATCTTACAAACTGCAAGCAAAGGGAGAATGAAAGAGTCACTGATTTCATTTCTCCCTGGAAGGGATTAACATATTCCCTGAGTTTAGCACTTCCTCAGGAAGATCTGTTGCCAATCTGTGTGGAAAATTTGCATGACAAATTACGCACGCCATTGATCCCTGTGAAATACACAGGAGTGTTTCGAGACCTTACTTCAATCGCTCAGCAGATTGAAGATTCCCTTATACAGGATAAGGTCAAATATCGTGTAATTCCATCAGCTTCAGGAAGGATAATTGGTAAAGTGTAAACTGCTACAGTTATGCTTAAACAAGCACCTGTACCTATTTCTACTTCAAAACCTTCATCTTCTCGAAGGGCTCCACCTCCTAAACACCAACAACAAAGGCTGTTTCGTCCAATTGATCAAAAAGATCAACGATGAAAACAATTTGAGGATTTGAAGAGTAAAACATACTCTTTCCGAAATGAGCAGGTTCCTGGTTATTTCATTTCAGCTCTGGAAAATAATTTGGTTCAATTACCAATGCCCAAGAGGCCAAACAAGGAAGGATATGAAGATCGTCCCAATTATTGTCCCATTCATCAAATGTTAGGGCATCCCATCGAGGATTGTTTTGTCTTTAAATACCTCCTGCAAAAGATGGTCGACTTGGGACAAGTCAAGTTGAAAGGTTCTTCGACTCAGGTAGCCTGTGTCACTGCTACAGTTCCAGAGGAAGAAGGTGAATGGAAAGAATTCAAAAGTATAAATTTCCAGAAGTATGATAATTGGATGGTTAGAAAGACAATCAATTGGACTCATGCCATTTTGCGAACACAATTAAAGAAACCAATTGTATCTTCTACCATGAATATTGCGGTAAAACCCTCTTCATTAGAGGGAAAATCCTCAAAGAAACGGCTTGATTCAAAGAAGAAAAAAGAATCAGAAGAAGATGAGTATGTGTCAAAGCCTAAATTGTCTTTGGCTCTGGCAGACTTTATGCCATCTACGTCAAAGCCACGGGCACCGCCCCATCAAACGGCACAGCCTAAACAGGCTAATCAGGCAGAGTCTTTATCAGACGAAGAGTTAATCTTCGGTTCTGTTAATATGATTCAATTAACAGATCCATATTCCAGTCTTGATGAGCTTAAATTCCCTGTATCAAATAAGGGAATCCGAGGAAGTTCTAGAGGTTCAGGGTACAGGGGAATACGTGGATCTTTCCGAAGCCACTACTCCAATTCTACCCCTGCTAGCACTGTACATGCAGCAGAAACTCGTGGTAGAGCCCTTCAGCAAGCTCAAAAAGAAAAAGAAAGTTATTCTGCCAATGGCCAAATAGAATCCTTTAACCAGACTCTTTCAAATATACTGCAAAAGATGGTGGATAAAGATATGAGGACATGGCATGATAAACTCTTTCATGATTTATGGGCATATCGGACTACCACCCGAAATGCAACGTGGTCAACTCCATATTCGTTGGTATATGGAACAGAAGAAGTCTTGCCAATTGAAGTTCAATTGCCCTCACTCAGAGTAGCCATTTGTGATCAATTATCTACAGATGAGAAATCCCAAAAGCGATTGAATGAATTGGAATAGTTAGATGAGAAAAGATTGTGCACTTTGCACCACTTGGAAATCTATCAGAATCGAATAACACGAGCTTTTAACAAAAAAGTTCGTCTTTGTTCATTCATTCAGGGATAATTGGTATTAGTTCTCAGAACTACAATGATACCAGGATAGAAACCTCCCAAGCTTGAGCCAAAATCGGAAGGACCTTATTCAATACATAGGGTCTACTCCAATGGAGATTATTCAATAATCTCGATGGATGGAGAACTCATTACTACTCCAACTAATGCCAGATTTTTGAAGAAATATTTTTTATAAAATACAAAGTATTCACTATGTCCCCGCAACATGTCACTAAACTATACGGCACCAGTTCATCCTTGCTATATGACGTTAAACTATACAGAAATGGTCTAGTATGACCTTAAACTACATCTATGTCCCCACAACATGACACTAAACTGTGCGGCACCAGTTCGTCCTTGCTATATGACGTTAAACTATACAGCAATGGTCCAGTATGACCTTAAACTGCAACTATGTCCCCGCAACATGACACTAAACTGTGCGGCACCAGTTCGTCCTTGCTATATGATGTTAAACTATACAGCAATGGTCCAGTATGACCTTAAACTGAAACTATGTCCCCGCAACATGACACTAAACTGTGCGGCACCAGTTCGTCGTTGCTATATGACGTTAAACTATACAGCAATGGTCCAGTATGACCTTAAACTACAACTATGTCCCTGCAACATGACACTAAATTGTGCGGCACCAGTTTTTCATTTCTATATGACATTAAACTATACAGCAATGGCCCAATATGATCTTAAACTGCAACTATGTCCTCGCAACATGACACAAAACTGTGCGGCACCAGTTAGTCCTTGCTATATTAAATTAAACTATACAGTAATGGTCCAGTATGACCTTAAACTGCAACTATGGCCCCACAACATGACACTAAACTATACGGCACCAGTTCGTCCTTGCTATATGACGTTAAACTATACAGCAATGGTCCAGTATGACCTTAAACTGCAACTATGTCCCCGAAACATGACACTAAACTGTGAGGAACCAGTTCGTCCTTGCTATATGACATTAAACTATACAGTAATGGTCCAGTATGATCGTAAATTGCAACTATGTCCCCGCAACATGACACTAAACGGTGCAGCACTAGTTCATCTTTTCTATATGACGTTAAATTATACAGCAATGGTCCAGTATGACCTTAAACTGAAACTATGTCCCCGCAACATGACACTAAACTGTGCGGCACCAGTTCGTCCTTGCTATATGACGTTAAAATATACAGCAATGGTCCAGTATGACCTTAAACTGCAACTATATCCCCGCAACATGAAACTAAACTGTGCAGCACCAGTTCGTCCTTGCTATATGACGTTAAACTATACAGTAATGGTCCAGTATGACCTTAAACTGCAACTTTGTCCCACACGACATTAAACCGTGAAAAAGTTCCCTAAAAATTCTTGTATGACTTTATACTACACCATGGTCTTGTATGACATTAAACTACACCATCCATGGTCCATGCATATGACCCTAAACTATTTAAAAGTCCCTTACGTCCAGCAAGACGTTAAACTGTGACGTCCTAACTACATGACGCTAAACTGTAGGAAAGTACCTTACGTCAAGCAAGACGTTAAACTGTAACGTCCTAACTACATGACGCTAAACTATAGGAAAGTCCCTTTTTCGTCCAACATGACGTTAAACTGTAGAAAAGAAGATGTCCCCTCAACATGAAACTAAACTGTGCATCACCAGTTCATCCTTGCTATATGACATTAAACTATACAGCAATGGTCTAGTATGACCTTAAACTGCAACTTTGGTCCAGTATGACCTTAAACTGCATCTTCAACGGTCTATTTATATGACCTTAAACTATTCGCCCTTTTGTCCAACATGACACTAAACTATAGAAAAGATCCCCAATGCGTCCAACATGACGTAAATGGTGTGTTATTTTGTCCTTACTGCATGACATTAAACTGCGCAGTCCCCCTGTTGTCCTAACTACATGACGCTAAACTGTACAGAAAGTCCTTGATATGTCCTACATGACATTAAACTATATTTTGTCCCTGCTACATGACACTAAACTATGCAGCACCAATAGTCCTAACTGCAAGACTTTAAACTGCATAGTCCCTTGATATGTCCTACATGAAATTAAAATCTGCATCGTTAAGGTTGTTGTTACCTCTTGTTTCTCACACCGAGTATGACTCAAGTGAGCTTAGAGCAAACCTCAACCATAACACTCTCTTTGGGCTGCTAACCATGTGTAAGTCCCAACAACATTTTTTATTAGATCGTTGTCCCCAAGAACAACTTGATCATTAATTCATTCTTTAATTGAACTACACGGACTTTGATCCTTGCCATCCAGGCTGGGTATGTAGGCAACCTCCCAGGGTTCAAGCCCAAAAACAATCTCTTCACATCGGTCCACCAAAATCTCATATGATGTTGATTAATGAAACCGCCCCTGGGATCAATATATTTACATTGATTCACTTTCGTCCTTGTTATATGACGTTAAACTATGCAACACTTTTGTCTGGTACGACAATAAACTACAATACTTATTGATTTCCTCATTTGAGAGAAAACTATTATTGACATTGATTTTCAATCATGTTTTATTTCAAAAGACAACGTGCATACATGGCAATGCCTAAACATTTTATCTTGGGTTAAACCATCATTGTACTAAAGTCCCCTTTCACCCTTCACATGTATGAACCAAATTTGTACAAAGGGTAGTTCTAGAACTATGTGTGCTTGATTCCCATCCTTATGGGATACGTAGGAACGTTCGAGTATCCCTCGAATCCAGCCCTAAGTCTTTTGGGCCTAACCCCAAATTTTACTTTTAGTCCCTTGGATGAAAAGTCCTCATGAAAACACACACTGTGTATTCATTATTATGGTCCGAACTCTATGACCCTAAACTAAGATCTCTCATATTTTCATCCTGCACGACGTTAAACTGCATTTCAAGAACTACGTATGGCTTGATTCTCATTCTTATGAGATACATAGTGAAGTCCATAATTTCAATTCAGGACCCAGCCACAACATGATTATGGTTATCATTGACCTATGTATCTCTATATACATTGGACAATACCCATCTTTATGTGTTATAATCCTAACCTTAAATATTTTCAGATCTTCATAACCCTTTTCATGTCTTTTAGTCACAAAAATGTCAAACTTCTGAGAATTCTTTTGCCTGACTATGCAGCACGTGCCCATAGGTGGCCTTGCATAAACAGTCCACATAACAGACTTGTTAGCCAAAAGATACTATTTTATTTAACTATGCAGCCAATGCCCTTAGATGGCCCTGCATAATTCAACCCCCTAACGGGTTTGTTAAATGATGGTAACTTCATTCATGGGAAGAATGCCTCTTTTTTCCTTATTTGTCTTAAAAGACAGTATGTAGGGATCCGCAAAAAATTATCCATCCTTAACATATTTGTCCCATATCCTTTTTCATGATCTGAAAGTATTCAAGTCTATGTTTTATTCTTCTTCCCTACATTTGGGTCAGACCTTCGTAGGAGTGATATTCATCCAGTTCTTCCATAATCTTGTCTGGAAATATCTTCTCCATATTCAAGTACCTCTTTCCATACAGCAAACTCTATAATTTTGAAATTTTGAATGTCCATAAACATTCACTGGCTTTTAGCACTAGGAAAGTAAATTTCTGAGAGTTCTTTTTGCCTGACTATGCAGCACGTGCCCATAGGTGGCCTTGCATAAAAAGTCTATATAACAGACTTGTCAGCCGAAAGATGATATTTATTTGACCATGCAGCCAATGCCCTTAGGTGGCCCTGCATAATTCAACCCCCTAACGGGTTTTGTTAAATAATAGTAACTTTATTCTTGGAAACTACTACTTCTAATGACTTTTAGCTCTTTTTCATATCATTCCTCAGATTCAAATATTCTTAAGCCATAGTTTACATATTGTTCCTCATACTTGAGTATGGTACTATGTTTTCAGATGAGTTGTCAAGGAATTGAGTCAATTCTAATCCATCTTGGTCAAAGCTATTTCGACCTTAAACATTAGCCTTTGTATGTCCGACATGCATGACTTTAAACTGTCAGATTTCTTGTTTTTCATTTCACCTCAGAGTCAAATCCTCTTTTCTCTCCGGATCCAACTCTGAGGGGGGACTTTTGTTGATGCTCCTTTCCGTCACAGAGTCTAACGACTGAAAAAAGGGAAATACCTTAGTCTAAAGTGATTCATCCTTTGAAGAAACATCAAAGATTGACAAAGGGATGAACAAGGAGAACATTGCCCATAGGTCACGCAAGTTCCCTCATGGTAGCGCAAGTACACTTGCGCGCCGCCTAGTGGTCATGCAAGTCTACTTGCGCGACGCCTTCTGGTCGTGCAAGTGACTTGCGCGACCTAATTGATAACCGCCTGGTAACCGCCCGGGGTCTTCTCCTGCCTATAAATAGACCCTGTGGTCCCCCCATTCGAGAGGATCTTTTTTCCAGAAACTCAGATTGAAGATCCTGATGCCCAAGTCTCTTATCAAAGCTTCCGGAACACTTCTACGGTAATTTCATACCTAGAACGGAAGATCTAAAGAGAAGGAGGAAGCCCTAAGTGTTGAAACTCATCAACACTTGTGCGCCTGAGTGGTCATCCCTTAAAGGAAGTGGTCACACTTGCGCACCGCCTTATTCCTTCGATAGAACTTGCGCGTCCCTTTTCTGGAAGAACCTCAAGAGGATTCTAAAGGGTTTAAGAAAGAGTCGCTCAAGTGTTTTAATGCAGGTTGAAAATCGTGCAAGTACCCCACATGTCACGCAGGTATACCTGCGCGACCAATACTTGCACGCCCATGTAAGACTTGTGCGCCTTTCAAGACTTGCGCGCCCCTACCTTTTTTGGGTGCCCATCTTGCCCATTTTACCCCTCTTAAGCCATTTCACCTTTCCTATTCAAGATTCAGTCTTCAAGATACTCTTCAAAGCCATTTATGGCATGATTTCTTGATTTGACTTCCTTATTTGAAAGGAATTCTGTGGAATATCTCTCAATACATAGTGATTTATACATCTTTATGTCACCAAAGATTGAGAGTTAATTCATTCATCCTCATCCTTTAAGATGAGAGAATCTTTAACCTGGATCTCCTTTTCAGGAATAATCCCCAGTTATAAGTCCTTTAATCTGGGCATCTTCCTCAGGAGTAAGCCCCAAATTCTTAAAGTTCCCAAACTTGGGCATCCTCCTCAGGAGTAAGCCCCAAACCTTAATTCCTTAACTTGGGCCTCCTTTTCAGGAGTAAGTCCCAATCATAATCCTTTAACCTGGGCTTCCTTGTTAGGAATAAACCCCAGTCATAAATCCTCCAAACACGGGCTTCCTTTTCAGGAGTAAGCCCCAAGCCCCCTAACCTGGGCCTCCTTTTCAAGATTAATTCCCAGTCATAATTATGGGCATTCTCTTTAGAAGTAAGCCCCAAGTCCCTTAATTTCTCTTTAACCAGTCCTAATTTTCGTTTGATCTGGGATTCCTTCTCAGGAGTAAAACCCAGATATCAATTCTCTCCTAATTTGGGTTTCCTTTTCAGGAATAAGTCCCATGTTAGAGTATTCAAATCTCCATGAAGCACATATACCTTTATGGACCCTATTCTTGGATTTTCTCTCTAATAGTAAATCCTAAACCTTCATCTATCTGGGCAGTCATACATATATAAGCCCCAAACCATTTCTTATAATTGCATCTTTCATGGCACAATTGTCTAATTTTTACCAATACCTCTTGTTTCTCACACCGAGCATGACTCATGTGAGCTTAGAGTGTAAAAGTTATTATGAAATCCTTCTTTGAGCCATCAATCATAAACGTCATACTCCCTTACTCGAACTACGTGGGTTCTGATTCCTTTTCCAAAACAAAGGATACGTAGGTAGCCCATTTATGGGTTCGATCCCAACTCTGAAATAATCCATGTCCTTCTGAATGACAATAAACTTCAAGTGCCCCACTGAGTGGCTTTAAAACTAGCCAAGTCATCATAATGACCAAGATACTTTTATATAAATGTTTTGAAGGATACCATTGACCAAGAATCTCTAAATAGATACAGATGATTCTCTATTGATGAAGAACCTCGAATACATATAAAATATTATCTAAATTCCTTACATATTTAATCATTGATTGTTAAAACTAAAGGAATGCTCATTTTATACTTGGTAATGTAATAAGAATTCACGAACATAACTTAAATCTATAACGAGAGTCCCGAAGTAGACAATAATTCCCCTAAAAAATGTGTGATGAGTCCGACCTCCCATCCTCTCGACCAATGCAAATTCCTAAGCCTCATCAGTCCACAAGATAATGAGCGCCTACCTTTGGAAAGTAGGTCCAAACAGATGTGGAATCATTGGATGTTTCTGGTTCTATGAACAAACCCACTAGAAACCAATCGGAACGTTTGAATCTCCCATCCAGGAGGTCATCCCTGAATTCTGTGCGAAACAAATAGTTATCATTAATCATAAGCACTAACCATATCGTTATACAAAATACCACATCCCAATACAATCTAGGTTGATGTACTATAGATTATAATCCATTATCCCCAACAGTAAAATGTAATAACATGTGTGATGACTAATATTATGTCTAGTCTATTTTAATGTTCCTCACATTCATCTATCCAATGCAACAACATACCCTTCTTATTTAACATTGATATTATATTAGATAGTCATGAGAAATTATCCAAAACCCATTGAAAATATATGGCTAGATAATGAAAAAATATTGATCCCATTTACCATGGTTTCTCTTTGAAAATATTCAATATCCATAACCATTTATGGACCTGCCATTATACCCACTATTTAGAATATATGACCAAAAATTGAAGCCTTATTGCAAGTAGAATTCACTCATAATAAATTTCTCATATATGATATCATCCATTACAGTCATTAGTAAAATACTAAATTGATCATCAGGACCGTACATTTACTTTTAATAGATATCCACATTTTCATCAAATCATATATAAAATTGACCTATGAAATCACAATGTACAGTAGTTGTTAAATTCATGAATGTAGTGGGTGAATAATTGAAATTGAATGGAATGACTACATCATAATAGTGTATATAACTTTTATGGACATCGGTCTTTGGTATAACCTAATTATTAAACCTAACTTGATTACATTCACAAAGAATATCAACATTGTAAAGGTATTAATATCCTCATAGTTTATCCAATCGATTATGAATATGAAACTAAGGGTACAAGTTCATGATTTTCATATGGTTCATCATTCACTAATAAATTTACTGTATCACCAATGAATATTTATTTTCAAAAAATAATAATATTAACTCCATGGTGACACACATGGATGAATTAATCTCATAACATTGGTTTCCTATAGTTTACATTTCACATCTTTCAACTTAATCAGAGTCATTCTATAGGGGTCTTGAAATGGTTGTGGAACATGGTATGAGTTATGTGGAACTATAATACATAAAATTAATTGTAATACTTGGAAATTATTCCAAAAATAGATGAAAACATTTTCACACAACATGCATATATTTAAAGGTGGGTTTCTCCTTATCCAAAAGATATAAATTTTTTTTCTTAATGGGAATAAAGTCCCATAAAATGGATGTGATTTCTATCATAAGACCATACTTATCACTAGATTTAGAAATGATAGTAGGTAGGTATTTAATATATAACATGACATCCCTTCCTTGATAATTTATTTATGATATGTGTATAAAAGAATAATATATTCTTATAATAACATCATATTCAACCCAGTGGAATGAAATGATTTTCATGAATCAAATTCCATAATATGTAAACTAGATTAGATTCATATTTCTATAATGTTATTATTATACCATTTAGGGAATCACTTATATTTCAATCTTTCTTCTTTTATGGAATATTTAAACACAATGAAAAACAATTCATATATGAAATAATGGGTATATTTGGGGTCAAATAAGACATTGATAGTTCAAGAGTGGGTGGTAATTTGACCTATCACCGCATCATTATCACACACCTAATTATAAATAGTTATTACCTGATAATTCCCATTTTACCTCATCATATATGGTTTCTGAGGATGATCATCATCATTAACGACAGGTTTTCAGAACATATTGGCATACTTCTCATACATTTTGGAATTGAAACAATGGTCTTTGAGTGGTGCCTTTTTTATATCTTTTTCATTGTCCTCATATTTTGCGAACTTATTCCTATTTCATTAGAAACCAGTTTATTAATGTCCTTCCTTAAAGAAATTATAAAATGTATTATTCTCATTAAAAAAATTCATCCATTTTTCCTTCAACACATTGAGTATGAATGAATGATCGTTATCTTCTCTCAATGGCTTTTATAGTTTCTTTGTAACTTCATTTTCCCTTTCATGTCAAAACAAAGATATTGATGGGTTAATATGATATCCATTTACACATTAATATATCATAAAGTGATTTTATCATAGCTACTGATGTCTTTTATAGATAATTCGTTTCATAGATATTCTTTTAATCTACTAAATAATAGATAAACTATACATTTAGGATTTTTAACAATTCTATAATCATAACTCGCATGTATTTTTATTTTTTCCTCTATGAACAAAAAGATTATTTATCCTTATTCTATATAACATTTACATCCTTATCTAATTTAATATGAGGCAAAAGAGGGAAGTACATATTCAAATATAATAACCAAAACTCATCCAAATTCAATGACTTAACTTCATCATGTTCCATTTTATTGTTAATCAATATCTACCGTTGATGAAATATTCCCAGTGCATGATTGAAATCAAAAATGAAATTTTCATGTATAGGGCCCTAGAGATTAGAGAGTTTTTTATAAGTGGTACATATCCATATATATGAAATAAATGGATAAGATGATCCACTGATGTATGTATATTTTGTCAATGAAGGTATAAAAAAGGTTGTTCCCAATATTTTGCCTTTGGGTGTTCATCATGATTCATATATTGAGAATGTTATGTTAGCATAGAAATGAAAATTTTCATTCGATATCTAGTAAAATTTGGAATCTCATGAATAATATAATTTTATTTAATTTCAAACTAAGTATTAACATGGTTATTTAGGGTAATATCACATGAATAAAACAAAAAAACATAATTTAAGAAATAATAATCATAATAGTGAACATCATTATCAAGAAAAAGAACATATTAGATGAATTATTCAATGATACTACTCGTTAAAATATGATTTAACATGTTTATAAAATTTTCAATATAGTTATTATTTATTTATATAAATAATGATAGATCATAAATTGTTTTTAATTTTCCAATGCATTTCCCATGAGCATGTAAATCAAGGTATGCAGTATGGCATTGTTTAATGTTAAATATTATAATTGAGTCCAGCATAATGAACTCTTTTTAGAGTAATGTAACCTAGGTACCTATTTGTGAGATATATATACTCATAATATATATATACAATTATTAGATTACTTCGAAGCCATTATCATTACACATTGGCAAAATTTTATGATATTTTCGTATACATTAACTCATACCTACAATTATCTTTAGACATATACATAGAGTTATCAAAATGTATTTAATATCCTATGTTACAAACTATAAATTCCCAAACACCCCATATATGGATATTACATATTTTTAGAAGAATATTCAATATATTATAAAATCACATGAATATAGATCATAAATGTTTTATTCTGTTGGAAAAATTGTCCTATGTGAGCTACCTTATCTCCCAATATTCCATTGTTATCTAAAAACCTTCTTATAAATATAAAATATAAAAAATTAGTCTTAATTAAGGAAGAGATACATAATAATTGGTTATCTAAAATGATGTGTAAGGGTAGAAAATGGAAATGTCAACATATCATGAGAATAAGTGATTGTTAACAATAAAATAACATATAAAAACCATTCCATACATAACATATTTCATATATTAATTAATTTAAAAAATCACGAATATATAAAAAACAATATAAATAAATGAATTAATGAATATTTTCCATGAGATCGTAATATTTCAATATATTTGTGCAATAAAATTTAAATGAAAAAATTACATAGAAACTAAAGAACATTTCAAAAACAATCACAATGGACTGTTTCCCTCCCCAAACCATCATTTTAGTAATGGTACACTATCAAGTCTATTATAGTTGGAAAAATCACTTATTTAATTAGGCATAGTATCTATTCCAATCCTATTTATCTCATCTCATATAGATTTTTAACTAGTTAATTTTTTAGTGAAATTTGGCTCACCAAGAAAAAAATCAATATATTGATGTTCCAAAAGATCATAATTTGTTTATCCTATCAGAAAATATGAAACAAAATGAGTTTCATAAAATTATTATAATGAAATAACCTTTTGAAATGAAACATATTTTTAAAAAATTTATCATTTTATCAAAGTGTGATACATATAAAAATAACTGGGTTTCGTATGAATTTTATCCGGGTCTTACATATTAAAGAAAAAGAGGAGTAACAAAAATATATCCATTTTAAATGTAAACTATTCAATGAATAAATAATATTTTTTTCCCTTGAATCATATATCCAGTAAATAATTAGTAACATAAAATGTTTTCTCCTTATATGAAAAATTATTTTGAAATATAAATCACTTATGGTGTATTGCGAATAATATGCTTTAATTAAAAATAACTTTTTAAAATAAAAAATTTATAAAATTATTTTGGAATACTTTTCATTTAGAATAAAATTATAAAAATAAATAAGAATATTCATAGAAAATAATGGTTATGTGATTGGTAAATTCTTTCTCTACCATACACATAGAAATAAAAAATCATTTCATATTTTCAAAAAAATCCAAAAATGAAAATTTTGGAAAAGTACATGAATAGTCCATTAAAAAATCATAAAGTGTAAATAATTTGGTAAAATATAATTAATAACTGATTTGGAGAATGTCAGAAACATTTAGGGATTCATATCATGAAAATGTAGTTTTTGATGAAAATATGTTTTTGACTAATTAGATAAATAACGATATTTTTTATAGAAATGTTATATTTAACCCATAATTACATAGAGAGAGTAAAATTAAGGTAATCATGTATTCTCAAGAAATTTACATACTCTAGGAAATTTAATCAATTTAATTGAGTATTAATTATAATATTTAATTATTGAATCATTTTCATAAAAATCCCTATGAGCGATGAAATTGTAACCTAAAACTCTTATATGTTTTGTAAAAAGAAATGTAAGAATCATGAAAGAATATCATTAAATTAATATTTATATGTGACTATATTAAATAATTAAAATATATTTCATGTTCATGTTTCTGTATATAGCACTCAAAAAATAACATATGCTTGTAAAATAAAGTATGTCAAAAAAAGAAAAATTGGGAAAACAATCTTACCTTGATTCTCGAAATTATTCTTATGAATCAATACATCCTATATTTTTACTATTGGGATATTATATATATATTAAAAAATTATATTCAATATATCATACCCTATATGATTTACAAATGACATTTTATTACCCTTTTACTAACAATTCAATGTCAATGTCACATTTCGGGCAATAACTACATTTCATCTTGTTTGTATATGATTAGATTTTTTAATTTTTAATCATATTACATTAATCATGTTAAAATAATATCCATAATTATAAAATTGATAGAAATAACATATATATTTATATATGTATATATTGTAATCCACTAATGCAAAATACATAAACTCAAGTACAGTGTATATCAAGAAAGTAGGTTGTGTGTATGCATGAATGTTATTACATCTTCATTGATTGATTGAAATTTATAATTTTAAATAATATATTTAAATATATTTATATTTTTTATATCATATATGTTAGATATGTTCATTTGATTAATTTTTATTACATTCCATGTAAATATTGAATGAATCGCATCTCTTAATGAGGCTGTAGTTTTGAATGGAATGTAATAATTTTTATGTGAGTTAATATTTATATAATTATATTTAAATAAAAAATAAAAAATATAAATAGTTAATAAATCATTAAATCTATTTGTGATATGTGTAATGGAAAATGAACAATTTTAGTTCGTGAGGTAGTAGTTGGCCATATATACTAATGATAAATTGTATTCTGATATGATTGATGTAGAGATGGAGACAGGTCATAGACAAAATTTGTTAACAAATTATATGGATTATACTGTGGATATTATGTTAGCATGAATTTTTGAAAATTTATGGAGGTGTAAAAATTTGAAAACTCTTAATGGGGAATAATTACACTTTTTTGGTTGCCTCATTAGGTTTTTACCAAAATCCAATATATGGGTGATTTATAGACAAAATATGATTTATTGGATTATATGATAGA
Source organism: Viscum album (assembly GCA_963277665.1). Lineage (NCBI taxonomy): Eukaryota > Viridiplantae > Streptophyta > Magnoliopsida > Santalales > Viscaceae > Viscum > Viscum album. The sequence continues at coordinate 627,938,957 of OY728138.1, read as the reverse complement.
TTTAATTAGAATATATTTTCATTTATTTGCCGAAATAAATAGCTTTTAATGTATTTAGAATATAGGAGAAGGTGTTTTCTATTTGAAGTCATATGAGTTACACACATGTAAATTTTCAATGAAAAATATGTTCCCAGGTTTTTCAAAATACGAACAACACAAAAATTGAACATTATCAATAATAATTCACGATAAAGACTATATATTTTCTATAAATAGAAATTTTAATATCTTTCTTATCACTTTTTAGCAATATCATCTTACTTTATCACCTCTTAAACTGATTTTACCCAAACCATGGTAAATATTTTTTATTAATTTTACTATTAATTTTGGTAAAAAAAATAATTAGATTATTTTATAATATAAATTATGATGATACTATATTTGTTACAATCTCTTCTATGTTCAATTCAAAAAATTGTTGAAATTTAATTTGAAATTAAATTGATTTACAATATGAGAAAAGGGTTTTTCCAATAGATTACATGAAAAGATTAAAAATGTATTTATACAAGTATTAAATATTAAAATGATTCCAGTAATAAATATTGAATTAATAATCCGATACTATTTTTAATTTATCTTTTAAACCACAATTTTTCAAAAAAATAATCATTAGAAATTATATTATATAAAACTCTTTTTTTTAATAAATAATAATGGTTTTCCCAATTCTCCAGAAAATTAAATTTCTTTAAAAAATAGAAATAAATTATTTTTTCAAATTTATATACAAAATTAATTAAATTTTATCAATAATTTTCTAAATGTGAAAATTTTATTTTCCAAAATATGTCTAAAAAATTCAATAAAACCATTATTTATTAAAAAATTCTGTTTCATAAATAAATGTAGTTATATTTTTATATTATTACTAAAAAATAAGAAGAATGGAAAAAATAATTAATTGATTATAATATATATATATATATATATATATCCTTAAAATCAGTCATTATAATTTATTTGTTAAATTTATTAATTTATAATATAAATTTTTAAATGTTTCTCAGAATATGATTTATATTATATAATTTTATTTCCTAGTTATTTGGTTAGAAAATGATACATTTTATATAATTCTTTAAACTATATAATATCATAATTTAGTTAATAATATTCAAAAACACGAATCTAGAAACATGGTGCTAATATTCAGATTAAATAAAATAATTTTAACATAATGTTGTGTTTTGTTAAATCTTTGTGTTGCGTGTAACAGAACATAAACTACATGTTTTATGTAACACAATATAAAAACTAATTTTTTTAAATGAATATATAAAAATGATTCATATTATTTGAAAATAATTTTTCACAAATTATCAAGGAGTTAAATTTTTTATCCCATAAATTAATTTCACCCATTAAATTCATCACTCTGATCGAAATAGAAGAGGATACATCTACCTCATCATTTACTCATGTTATTGTAATTATTTCTCAAGATAGTGATTTTTTATTCACAAAACATTTACTATGTGAATTGTCTAGATTCTTAGAACAATTTTTTTATCTAATATCTTCAATTGTTTTTCATCATAGGAAATATATTTCTTAAGAGTTTTGACCTCTATGTATAGTACTTGTGAAGGATTTTACATATACTTTCTCGAGAGAAAGACGCATGGAAAGAGTCATGAATTTAATAGATATTAGGTGAAATGATTAAAAGATATGTTGTGGTCTCAAAATGATTAATAATTTCAATGGGACCAATATACCAAATGTCATGACCTCACCCACTGGGGCCAGCCTGTGTAGAAAAAGGCTGAGTCATAACTACCCCAAGACTATGTATGTAGTCCCTATGTTCGAGACAAGAGCTGAAATACATATCTATAATGAGATTCCTTTCGATAGGGTAAATATATTAATTCACCAAAAATATCTTTATAGGAATGAAGACGACTAAAAAATAAAATAATGTTCCATCTAGAGTAATATCCAGTCATGTAACAATCCACTCATGAATACAATAGATCATGATAGTGAAATATATATTTTAATAGAAAAAACACACATCCAAGAATAAATTTGTCCCAATATGAAAATAACTAGAAATTTAAATGCTGAGAGGTCCAACCACTAGATCTCTAATCCCTATCCATTATAATATTTTATATTCACCCAGGAATCCCAATAAACATTTGAAGTCACCATTGACACATTTTTCATCTACAAAAGTCATTACATTTGTAGGAATATCCCATGTAGGTTTGATTATATACATAACTGGTATGATTACCCAAAATCTAGAGTGAATTTAATAATAGAAATCCAAAAAGGATACATTTATACCCATCTAAAGTGTGAAATTAAATATATTTCATAGATAACACATATATATGCTTCTAAAAATATGAAGATATAAGAGAGAGGGGGGGGGGTCACCAACTCATAGAACAACCTATGACGATGTTTCTTCAAACAGTTCCAAATAATGATCATTGATTCCAAACATCTAGTGTGTCTATCCAAACAAGTATCCATGTATAGTCACACCTCTTCAATGTAATTCACATTCTAGGATACATAATCTCTAGTTAATATAACAATAAACTGGTATTATAAAGGGGTAAATCATAATATGTTGATGAACCATGGCTTGAATACATAGAAGGTATCCATTATATATGGAGAGGAAATAGTCCCAAATCCAATAAAAGGGTTCTCCTTAGTAGATGGAGGACCCAAAGCATGACTCTTTAGGAAAGATCCAATTATATAGTAGATAAATTTTGCCTTATTCCACATTGGGGTTCCACTATATATGTGGATGACTAATTCCCATATAGTACAAGAGGGTTTGACTTAGTCAGCACATGGATTATGCATATATTCCCATACGGTGCCACTCTCTAATTATCATTCCCAATCATGTCCATCATTGAAAAAATTTTAAATAGGCAACATGTTCAAAATTTCAAACATCATATCAAATAATTTTGTGCGAATTATTATATTAGGTTAAACAAATATTTCAAATAGGATATGTGGTTTGCAATCCATACATCATGCCCAAAAATTAAATATGGTAAATAGAATATTTAAAAATTAGTACATGCAATGTAAGAGAACCACACAATAATGTGGATACATTATGATACATCGTAATGTCCTTTCCCTCATACATCTCACTATATATGTAAAACTACATGTTTTTTAGGATATAACATGATGTTTCATAGAATACCAAGGTCAGATGTGTTCTCCTAGTTGTTCTCATGTCATTCAGGCCATGTTTAGTTAAATTGGATTTTTTAGTACATGGTGCATTCCCCAGACTACAAGACATATAGGTAAATATAGGCTCTTGGGAGTGTATTTGACGTTACTATAGAGTAATGTTTCTATGGACAGATGATTTTTTGTCCCACCACATGTTATGAAATATTTTACACATACATGAAACCCTTTCCTCTATAAAAACAAGAATACATGACAAGTTTTTATCACAGTACATGATGTGCGTGTAAGAATTCCTTAAATACAAATATGGATTCATGTGTGCTATAGATCTAGTTCCTTGTAAAATAATCAGTCATTTTGGATATCTATATCTAATGTTAGTAACCTATAACAAACGATTATATCTTCTCATGTGCTAGAAATTGAATAAGTGTTCATTAAAAAAGAACCTACATGACTCTAGCCACTATAGTGCATCACATTTTCTCTATTGATCAGTCTTGTATCCAAGATCCATTTGAATATATCATGTGAAACCCACACAAATCGTGATCTATCCTCAAATATCCATAATATTCTTCCCAAATTAATCTAACACAATTCTATGGGTTTGATCATACATGAAATCACTCAACAATGTTGATACGTGAACCCATATGAAGAAAATTAAGCACTGGATAAATAACTGTGGAAATAAAAAAAATACAAACAATTAATTTTCCCACATTCATTAAAATATGAAAATTAGTTTAGGATATCTGGTGTGAGAAATAAGATACAATTAGAGTTATAATTTTATTAAATAATATAAATTATATATGTGGGCTTGTGAAAATGATCATTTTAAATGTAGATATAATAATAATGTTTTGATAATTACCCAATGTTTAATCATAAGAGAAGAATCTAAAAATTATTGCTCTAAAATCAATTCATGTTTATCATTAGTGAAGAAAAATAGAAAAATTATGGGTTATTATCTATTATGTTTTCTACTCCTTGATTCATTTATATTCAGATACTCATCGTCAACATAGCTTAATCTTCCAATGAAGAAAAAATAAATCCTTAACTCAACAATCCAAGGGGTATGTGTCTATCCATTGGGATTTTCCATAACAAAATATTTATATAGGGATGAAATTTAGGTTGTTTAAATAAAAGATCACATTAAATAATTAATTAATTAATTAACTAAACATACCATCCAATTGATCGTTTATCCAAATGTATGTCACTAAAATATATTAGGTCATTAATAGGGTCATTTTAATGCTTTAAATTCATATATAGTTTCATATTTCCATTTCATTAAATTATTCATGATATATTACATTATTTATAAAAAACTATGCACATTTGATATAATATATATGTAATATATTTATAAAATTAATCATGGGCTCACTGGGCCTAATAATCACATTTCATCACAGCACGTGGTTTTGAAAATATTCATTGATATGTTTTAAAATCCTAAAATGAAAAAATAGTGTCTCTACAGCGAGATATTACATTCCATTTATTCCAAATATCATTAAATTATTCAATATATATATTTGTGGAATCACATTTTCCCCTACGTCAAATTCCAATTCATACTTTAAATATTCATCATTACTTCTCTATCCACTTTTTGTCACCATTATGCATTGTTTAATGTCTCTAAAATTATCTTCAATTTCCTCAGCAATTTCATTCCCAAATCATTTTAATTATCTGATTTCATTTTATCAATATAGATATCTACAAATATTTCCATAGAGGTCCTCATAAGCAGAAATATGAATGCTTTAGTGAAATATATTATTTTATTAAAACTGAACATTAATATTTTTTTGATCATACATAACATTAAAATTAAAATATTATCTCTTCACATACCAAATTTGTATTGAATTATTATCTTAGAATATCTGTATGTTTGAATGTTATCTGAAGTGCTAATACTCATCTATATATAATGAGTTTATGTTTGCCTTCACCATAAATATGAGGTTATCTATGGATTGTGATATGATACAATGGATTGGGGTACTCCATGATACATTTCCACATCCTTAAATTTTTATATTAGAAATTTTACCTAGTGATATATATTCCATAATAATGATAAATTAAAATGATTTTTAAAAGTCATCCACTACCTAGAATATATCATTATTCCCTTTAGACATTTTTGGGTGTCCACAGACAAAATACATTGTGGTTGTTTCTAATTACAATTATAGAATTTTAAATATATGTAACTTCCCAAAAAGATGTTTTCTCTAATAATTAACATTAAAAAATATTAATAATAAAGGAGAAAATTATGAGAAATCTATTTTAATGCCAACCCACCAGAAATAGAATTTAAAATCCATATATATATATATATATATTCATACTTTGATTATGGATACAGAATTAATAACTATAATAATCCTCTAACAACTCATTCGTATCAGGTATGTAATTAACATATACATTGTTTTTAATGCTTATCATTATTCAATTATCAATGTCAAACTAGGTAACACTTATACCAATCATCTGAATCTACACATCATCCTAATCCACCTCAGTAATGTTCTCATGGTTATATGTTGGACCATTCAATTATGTCGGGTTTTATTTCTCCCCTTCCGTCAGTATTTACATTTCCATAATTACAAAATATTAAAAAATTGGATCATTTTATATTCTCATCATGGATAATCAACCATGATTTAATTGACTCAGAAACATCTACCAATATGTATGCATTCCAAGAATTGTAATGTATTGTGCATTCTGAATCTATAAATATTTATACCCATATTCTTTTGTGAAAATTCAAATCCTCATTTGTGAATATATACATGAAATATTTTTCTATCGATGCATAAATTACACATTTCATAGTAAATATAAGTAATCCATATATTTAATTAAAATATTTCTACTACTAACTAGAAACAATGTGTCGGTTAATTTTCACATAAACCATTACTAGTTGGAGGAATAATCTATAACCATGTAATTATGTATAATAATTCATTGCATTAATTTTTTGGATACACCACTATATATAACAAACTCTTCTAAATAGTAGGGTTATGTAAGAATAGATGTTCTGAATAATCTTCCCTTCAGTTCATTAACATTTTCCTCAAATTCATATTTCTAAGTGTGCGTGGATCTATTCTAAGTAATATTAGTTTTTGGATTACATATCTGTGAGATACTCTCTAAAATCCTTAATAATATCATGCCTATCCAAGAAAAAATATGGATCATAATCACTATTTCTGATATCGGCCAACATTTAATAGCCTCTATCATTGAAATATCTTCTTATACTCCCTACCAGATATTATATAACACAAAAGTGGAACCATCACATCCAAAATTAAATATTATTACATTATTCAAATATTTTGTCCTTCTAAAGGGTCTTTAGTAAAATATTAATGTGATATTATTACACTTCATAATTATTTGAATAGATTTGAATACCATCAAGAAAGGAAACATCAAATAAATCAAGGTAATCTCCCAATACTCTGTTAATAAAATAACTATAGAAAGTAGGGGAATTACCAAGAAAAAATGGAATAACTATACAATCATAATGTTCATAAACTGTATAGAATTCAATATTGGACATATCCACCTTCTTCAAAATCATTTAATGATATTCAAATTGAAGGTAAATGTTGGTAAAGTATTTATATGTGTAGTAGTTAATTAATATTATGTAGAAGATAGTTTTATTTTAACATGATCTCATTATGATCTATATAATAAATTTATAGTTATATTAATACCCAAATCTATTTAACAAAAATAACTGGTGCACTCTAAGGTGACACTCTTAGATTATTGAATCACCTATCATGTTTCACATTTATTTTTTTCCAATTATTACGTCTAATATTGCGGAATTTTTTAAGGATTCATTGGCATCAGTGTAGAATGAATAAAGAATTATATTGAAAACTAAACATCATGATTTGGTGGAACACTTGGTTAATATCATTAAAATGCATCAAAAATTCCTAAAAAATTGAATATCATTTATTTCGTGGTTGTCCACAACCATCTTAGATAATCACACATTATGAATGGGATTTGAGATCCGTACAGTGGATGTGTTCTCCATCGTATGAACACAATTATTTTATCCCTGATAGAATAAAATAGGTTATTTAGGAATACTGAAACTTGCTTCCATTCCTTAAATGATTATTTTTTATTTATAGTTTTTAATCCTATCCAAAGATACGAAAAAATAAAATTTAACTAGAGGAAGAATAAAATGATTTACTGGATGACCATTCTGAATGTATTTCTAAAATATTGGAATCATATACTTAATATTTTCTTATATTTTAATTAGTGGGGTTCATGAGTAATTATATATAAAATCCTTTGGTTTTCATTTTTAAACCATTATAAAAATTATCCAATATGAAATAATATGTAGAACTAGAGTAAAATAATACATTAGTAGTTCTAGAGTTGATTTTATGTTTAACTTTCTTTACATAATTTTCAAACCCCTAATTAGATATAATGATAACAGGAGATTTACCCTTCCCTCTCTTTACAAAAATTTATAGAAACCAAAAATCATCATTAAAATTTGGACATACAAACTAATTATCATAATTCCTAGACCACATTATATCCCATTTTGTTTCATGGTATATTAATAACTACCCAACACATTTGATTGGGATATATGTCCTCAAAATCATATAATTCATACATTTCTGTGAACAAAATCAAATAAATAATCATATCACATGCAATGATAATTAATGTATTGAAATTATTTTCATAATATAACATATGTGAAAGAAAAAATTTCAATTATAAATTCATCATTTCCCAAAATAATGACCCATTTAAAAAATATGTGGGATTTATATGAAGTATACGATAGTATAATGCACTGAAGATAAACAAATTTCATAGAAATATTGTCACTTCAAACATACACTCTTTAGATAAATAATAATAATGATATCCATATATATATTATCAATGGAAAATCATAAGTACAATTATAATATTTTATCTAATATGGACAATGAATCTTAATGGAAAATTACTCAGAATGATTTCGGAGAAAAATATTATTTCATTGAATGTCACATTTTTAAATATAATAATCATTAAACATTGTGGAAATAAATTTATTTGAAAACATCCATGAAATATTATAAAATTATGATTAAAAAAATAATGGAACATCTATATGAAATATAATTCAGGCCACATCATTTAAATCAAATGTACCATCGATTTTTTTAGTAAAAGAAAAATATTCCATGTTTGGAAAATGACATGAATAATCATTAAAAGACAGTCTATTATAATTTGAAGCAGGGGAAAATTTATTTATTAAATAATTCAATAATTTTAATTACATTTTTCAATATTTTATTTGAATGAATTCTTTTGGAAGAGAAATGGATTACAACTGAACAGAGAGATAAATATGATTTTTCATAAAAACACTCATTCGAACTATTATGTACAGAAAGAGAGTAATATTAATGGAAACATTAATTATCATATAATAAAAATATCATGATAAAAAATGACAATGTTGTGGATATATTATATTATTTTCATCATTGGAAGAATAATTGAAAATAATCATGATAAACGATGATATTATAACATACAATTATTACAAATTTATTATCTAGAATTATACCTCCTATGAATGAATAAAATAAAATTATAAAAATATTATCATGATAATTAATTAAATCATGCTATTAAATATAGACTAGTCTGTATATACACAACATAAAATATGATAGGTGCACAAAGTATTGTATATCCCATAAAAGAAAAATTGAGACAAAATTCCCTTACATTTGTACTAAAAAACATCCATAAAATTTCAATCATCTAAAATAATAAATTAATCTTTTAATAAATCTATAATATAACCATAATTATTTATAGTGTACTATATATGATTTATATATGACCATTTGTTACCCATTTATTACCAATTTCATTTTATATTCCTATTTCGAGAAAAACCACTTTATTATTCAGGAATGATTATATTTTATAGTTCTTTGTTCTTCATACATTTATCATGGTTCCATAATATCCTTAATTATGGTCCGGACATAAACTAAATTTAAATTTTTTATATATTAATTATGTTTTATACATAAAATTTATGTATATAAAATTAAATACACAATTGATAGAGACGATAAGTCATTCATACGTATGGAAATTGTTTCCAATTTATCAATGTATTAAAAGAAATAATGAAAAGAATTATAAAACGATTAAATTATCATTTTTATACTGTATATAAGAAATATGATCATTAAATCCATCATTATTACCTTCTTCACACATCGTGAATGTATCACATTGCATCGAGTTGCGGTAGTCCATTGTACACATGAGTGATGTTATTGTATTCCTACATAATGAAATATTAAGATAAATATATGATATAATAATTCTATAAGTAATATTAAATAATAAATTTCATTTATATACAAATTTTTTAAATCATTATATCTATCTATGTGATGTGGGGATTGAAAATGCTTAACATTAGTTCTTTAAGTGGAATTCCTTCGTAAACATGAATGCTTATTTTGTATCCCATATTATAAAAGTGCATATTGTTTTAGGTCATTACCATTAAATTTTTTTAGTAGATTTATAATATTTCTGATATTATATTTTCATGGATTAATAATAATTAATGTGTGTGGACAAATAAACAAAATAAAAATGTTCGTTGAATAAGATTAAATCTGTAAAGACCCGCAAATTTCAAGGAAATTTTTTTCTTAATTTTCTTTGGAATTTTACAAGAGCGCAGCTTCAGACGGCACCTGATTCCGAGGCCCGGTGTGCCCGGAATCAATTTCCGAAGTTTGGCTCGGGTACGTTCAGTGAACGGACGAGCGGGTTTTTCTATCTTTTGAACCGGTGCCCGGAATCGAATTCTGAGGGCACCGATGAAATCGCAGCGCCGGTATTTGCTTAGAAACGCCTCTTCCGGAGTTGCGTTTGCTCAGACGTGGTTTTTAAATTTTACGGCTTTAAGTCAGAAATAAAATAAAGTTTGTGCGACAACTTTATTTTATTTCACTTAAGCTGCTTGGAAGCCACTTGAAGTCACTTAAAGACGGCTTGAACTGAGTTGAACTGGATAGGATGCTATCCAGAAATATCCTACCCCTTGGTAGGATATTTGTGCGGTGGGACCCGCACGAGCCCCGCCGTTTCTTTCGCTAAGTAACGCACCCGCGAAAACCCGTCAAAGTAACTGAAAAGTCAACCGACGCGTTTTCTTTAATTCTTAACAGACCATTTAATTGGGCGGTTTATTTCGTGAATTAAATGGACTGTTTCTTCGTGAATTAAATGGGTCGTTTCTTTCGTTGAATTAATTCAACGAATTGATGGATCGTTTCTTAACCGGTTTCGTGTTGGCATGTTTATAAAATAAGACCAACATAAAAATCCTTGGAAAGGATTTGAGAGAATCTTCGTTCCTCCACCCTCTCCGCGAAGAACGCGAAGAACGCGAAGAACGCGAAGAACGCGAAGAACGCGAAGAACGCGAAGAACGCCGGCGACCGGAATTCGACGACGCATACCAAGATCTGCGACGTCGACGAGATCTACCCGCGACGTTCTTCGGCGACGTCTTTCTTCCGCGGCCGATCCTCGTTCGGCAACAAAGGTGAGAATCGGATCTTTTCTTCTCCCTTTTTAATTTCAATATCAACGGATTTAAACTAATTAAATCCGTTTGATCTTGATCCGGAGATTGGCGACGCGACGAGCGATTCCGCGACGACGCGACGATCTCCTTCCTCCGCGACGAGCAATTCCGCGACGACCCCTCGTCCGACGACGACGTCAAGGTAAGGGATGTTGGAATTCTTTTTAAAATCCCGTGTTTATTCTTTTGAAATATAGAACCCGATCACGAAACAATTTTAATTTATTTAAAATTGTTGATTGGTTTCTCTCCTGTTTCTCCCGTTGATTATGACTAACGCGGAGGGTGCGGGTCTAACGAACAAGACCCGGCAACCCTCCGTCGATCTTCCTTTGTGTGCGGATTTGGCGAGCGACGGCAAAAGCGCGACGCAAGGGCCATATGTTGATTCCGCAGTGGAGGACGCATCCCGGGAGGAACAACGGCGCAGACGGGAGGCAAATCGGGCCACCGGAGCATCTCCGGCGGCCCGCGGAAGGAGGCGGCGGCGCGGGTCGCCGGCGCGGCGGCGCCGGCGACCGGGGGCGGCGGCGCCCGGCGCGCCGCCGGAGGAGTCCGCCGCGGCCGAGCCGCGGCGGCGGCGAGCCGCCGGACCGCGTCCGCGGTCCGGCCTTCCAGCACGCGGCCCGCGCGGGCCGCGTTTTCTCCAAGCCGCGGGTTTGACCCGCGGCGGCAGCGCTTCGGCCGCTCGGCCGAAGCCGAGCCGGTCCGGTCGGCCGGGCCGCGCCCAGGCCGGACCGGACCCGGCCGAGCCGGTTCGGGCCGGGTCGGGCCGACCCGGTTCGGGCCGACCCGGTTCGGCCGACCCCAGGGGGGGTTTGGGCCGGGTCGCCCCGGGCCCAGTACCCCCGTTTCGGGCCCTCTACGGTCTTTCGCCCATATCTTGGGCCTGGGACCTCCGATTGACGAACCGTCAGCGGCTACGCGATCCTTGGATCGAGACGGTCGTTTCGGTATATTATACTCAAGGTTTCGGAAGACTTTGGGTTCGGCCGGGTTGGTTCGTACACGAAGCCAACCGGGCCCTCGGAGCGGAAACGCTCATAACTTGAGCTACGGACGTCCGAACGACGTACCGTCAGCTGTGGTAGTTTCCTCTAAGTGAGACGGAACTTTTGGCATACTCCGCCCGAGGATCGGATACAGGCGGAGTACGGTCGGGTTGGTTTTGCCCTAAAAACCAACCGGGCCCCTGGGACGAAAATGCCAATAACTCTCAGACCGGGCGTCCGATTGACGCGCCGTCTGTCGCGTTGAGATCCTGTTGTCGATACGGAACTTTTGGATACATCAACTTCGGACTACGTGTCAGTTGATGTATCAGCCCCTCGGCTCGTGGAGCGGACCCTCCTAAACGAGCTCGCTACGTGCGGGAACCCTAGCGCTGGCTGTGACCTCGACGACAGAGCAGAGATCCTCCGTGGACTGCGACGACGGCAGAGCAGAGATCCTCCGTGGACTGCGACGACGGCAGAGCAGAGATCCTCCGTGGACTGCGACGACGGCAGAGCAGAGATCCTCCGTGGACTGCGACGACGGCAGAGCAGAGATCCTTCGTGGACTGCGGCGACGACTGTGCAGAGATCCTCAGTGGACTGCGTCGACTACTGCACTCAGCGATCCCACGTGGATCAGTGCTTCAGGTTCTGTGTGAGCCCGATCCTTCGTGGGTCCTTACTACCGGTTCTGTGTGAGCCACTGCCTACAGGTTCTGTGTGAGCCCGATCCTACGTGGGTCTTTTTGCGGGGGTTAGTACCTATCGATCCTTCGTGGGTCCGACGACTGAGACGGATCAGTGATCGTCTTTGACGTCATCTGAAAAAGTATACCTGGTTGAGCTGAATCTTATGTTACTCTCCTTTGTGGACTGTGTTGAACTATCCTTTGTGGATTTACTGTTTACTCTCCTTGTGGATTTGGGTCTTGCTTTCCTTTGTGGATTGAGTTGTTCTTGAGCTCGTGAGCAGAGCTAGAATTGGGGACTTAAGTATATGTATGGGCATATACCTAAGTCGAGTCAGATGTTACTTCGTGATTGCATCTTTCTTTTGTGCTATCCTTTGTGGATTTCGGGAGACCTTCGGGGGTCTCGGGGTCCTTACTGAGTAGTTGTACTCACCCCTGCACGGGCTATGCCCGCACTTCGTGGTGTTGGTTGCAGACGACGGACAGCGCTGATCGCGGTTGGGGCGTGGAGCAGGACGGTACCTGGAGGTGGACCACTGGGCGGGACGTGCTCGGAGCGGACGTGGGACCCGAGGAGCCTGGAGGCTATCTGTACCCACCCTTCAGGTGGGATTGCCAGTGGACGACACGAGGCCGCCGTCTTTTCTTCAGTTGCTGTTCTTTTTCTTTTCAGTTGTACTTTACAGTTGGGCTTGTATTTCCGGCCCCTTTACTTTTCTGCACTTTACTTTCCGCTTGCTGACTCTGTGTGGTTGTTACTTATAAAGGCAATGCCTTCCCTGTTTACTGGGATTTTACGCCTTGGTGCTAGTCGCCAGCCCCTGGCCTATGGAAGGCGGGCTTGGGGTAGTCACGGCACGGGCCCCGAGGACGGGTCGTGACAAATTGGTATCAGAGGCGGTCGGTTCTACCGCAGACTCTGATCGTCCTTTCTTCCTATGTGAAGCAATAGTGTTTAGTGTATTGAGTGTGGTTATCAGTTCAGGGAGCCCAGTGTTGGTGCGGCGGCCGACGTATCCGTACACCAGGACCCTGACTCCTGATTTCCGACTTAATGCATGAAAACATTGATTGCATGTGTGTTTCAAGTCTTCTCTGTGATTTCTTGTGTCAGCTCACCGGGTATACTGATCTGCTTTATGAAAGTCTCAAGTTTTCCTTGTGATTACTTGTGCCAGCTCACCAGGTATACTGTTCTGACTGTGGTGCTCTTGTTCTCCTTTTCAGGATGGCCCCGCGACGATTGCCAGCTAGGGTTCCGAGTGTAGGGCGCGACGGCAGCCCACCGAGCGACGAGGCCTCGGTGCAGGGCCCTTTGCCAGCGGTGGCACCGGCGGTAGCCTTACCCGCCGAGCCACCGATGCTTCCAGTACCAGACGCCGACGATGCACGTCGCCTCAGGGCACTGCACGAGTTTCAGGGCCAGCGACCGCCCAGGTTTCGCGGTGAGGCGGACCCCCAGGCCGCCGAGGACTGGCTAGAGGCGGTGGTACGGATCTTTCGGCTAGTGAGGACACCAGCGGATCTCATGGTGATTCTCGCAGCGAGCCTCCTGCAGGCGGCGGCAGGACGATGGTGGAGCCTGATGCTCCAGGTTCACGATGAGGCATCCTTGCTCTGGGCGGACTTCGAGAGCCTCTTCCGCTCTGAGTTCGTCCCGGCCACCCTCCGAGCGGTGCGCATCCAGGAGCTTCTCCAGCTGCGCCAGGGCAGCATGACGGTCGCTCAGTACGCGGCGAGGTTCACGGACCTATCTCGCTACTCGACTGACATGGTACGGGACCCCTTCTTCCGGGCCCGGACCTTCGAGCAGGGCTTGCGACAGGAGATTCGGGCGTCGCTGATCTCCCTCAGCATTCCGACCCAGGCGGGAGTGCTGGAGCGAGCCCTCCTGATCGAGAGCTTCCTGGCAGAGCCTTCTTCAGCGGCGAGACCTAGCGCAGGGCGGCAGGTAGCTGAGTCATCGGCAGCTGGTAGCCGACGGATGACTCACGGGTCCAGGCAGACCAGACCCCCACGCAGACGGCCTCAGGACACCGGCTCAGCAGTACGAGGCACACAGCGGAGTGCCAGCCTTTCGAGAGGCAGGCTGTGCTACTCTTGCGGCGGGCAGGGTCACATGGCTCGTGACTGCCCGACTCGCCGATCAGAGGAGCAGCAGACGGTGGAGGGGCCACCCAGGCAGAGGCAGAGGGTCGACCGTGGCGGTCCGCAGGGAGGAGGCGGACGAGGCCGAGGAGCTGGCCGAGCAGCGGGTGGTGGGCGACGCTTTCAGGCTCTACCCCCACCACCACCAGGAGGGCCACCTCGACCACAGGGAGCCGGCGGGCAGGGACAGGCCCAGCTCCAGGCAGTGGAGGCCTACGACCCCGACATGCCAGAGATGATTCGAGGTACGATCTGTGTCTATTCCACCCTTGCTGCAGTACTTATAGACACAGGAGCGAGTCACTCTTTCATAGCCTCTGCCCTTGTTCGGAGCTCGGAGATTCCGACTGAGCCGTTGGCTCGATCCTTACGGCTAGAGACTCCTACGGGAGCAGACTCGACGATTACGCACTGGTGCCGGCAGTGTGAGCTTACTCTAGGAGGCGAGAGCTTCGGCTGGGATCTCCTTGTAGCGGCGTCGAGGCCTTACGACGTCATCTTGGGCATGGATTGGCTATCCACGGTTCATGCCCAGATCGACTGTTTTAGGCGCAAGGTGCGATGTGTTCGTACCGACGGGAGCAGGTTTACCTTCACCGGCGAGAAGGGAACCTTTGCAGCACAGGATGGACTTCCGCGGAGGAGAGTGCAGCCCATCTCACATCAGTTGGCTAGCCTCATCCTAGGAGCAGTGGACGTGCGGAGTCCGGCTTTTCCTGCAGTGGTGGACCAGTACGTGGACGTCTTTCCCGACGACGTTCCAGGGCTACCTCCTCGTAGAGAGGTAGACTTTTACATCGACTTGTACCCCGGGACAGCCCCGATATCTACTCCAGCATATCGGATGGCCCCCGCCGAGCTTCGAGAGCTGCGGGTACAGTTAGAGGACTTGCAGAGCAAGGGGTTTATCCGACCCAGTGTTTCACCCTGGGCTTCCCCGATTTTGTTCGCCAAGAAGGCGGACGGGAGCTTACGACTATGTGTCGACTATCGTCGCCTGAACCAGGTGACAGTGAGGAATAAGTATCCGCTGCCACGGATTGATGACCTCTTCGATCAGCTCAAGGGAGCGCGGTGGTTCTCGAAGATAGACCTCCGGTCAGGCTATCATCAGCTCAGAGTTCGAGACGAGGACGTGCAGAAGACGGCCTTCAGGTGTCGGTATGGCCATTATGAGTTCTTGGTTATGCCGTTCGGCGTAACCAATGCTCCAGCAGTGTTCATGAGCCTCATGAACAGGATCTTCCAGCCATACCTCGACCGATTTGTCGTTGTCTTCATTGACGACATTTTGGTATACTCGACGACTGAGGAGGAGCATGCATACCACCTGCGAGTTGTGCTAGACACACTCCGAGAGCACCAGCTTTATGGCAAGCTCTCAAAATGCCAGTTCTGGTTACGTGAGGTCCATTTCTTGGGGCACGTCTTTTCTGAGGCGGGAGTTGCAGTGGATCCCGCGAAGATCGAGGCAGTGCTAGCTTGGGAGCCACCCAAGAGCGTGACAGAGGTGCGGAGCTTCTTGGGCCTAGCGGGATACTATCGGAGATTCGTGCCAGACTTCTCCAGAGTTGCAGCACCACTCTCAGCCTTGACGAAGAAGGGGAAACCCTTCGTGTGGTCAGACAGATGTCAGCAGAGCTTCCAGGAGCTGAGACAGAGATTGACCAGCGCACCTATCTTGAGGTTGCCTGAGGAGGGAGTTGGGTACGTAGTTTACTGCGACGCATCAGGGACTGGACTCGGGTGCGTCCTGATGTAGGAGCGGGCCGTGATCGCCTACGGATCACGTCAGTTGAGGCCGCATGAGCAGAACTACGCCACTCATGACCTGGAGTTAGCAGCAGTGGTCTTCGCTCTGAAGACTTGGCGGCACTATCTGATGGGCGAGCGCTTCACAGTCTTTTCTGACCACCAGAGTCTCAGGTATACCTTCTCTCAGAAGGACCTGAACCTGAGACAACGGAGATGGCTTGAGTTCCTCCAGGACTATGACTTTGAGATAGTCTATACTCCTGGGAAGGGGAACGTGGTAGCCGATGCCCTCAGCAGGAGGACGGGCATTCAGCTGCTTGAGGAGGCGACGGAGCAGCTAGCCTCCTTGCAGATATCCTTCGTGGATAGAGACGGAGCAGCCTTTCTTCAGTCTCTCACAGTCTCTCCTCCACTTCTACAGCGGGTTAGAGAGGCTCAGCGTGGGGACGCTGACTGTGAGACCCGGCGTGCACTGATATCCTCAGGTCAGGCGCCTGATGGTTTCTCCCTTGGAGCAGAGCACGACATCCTTTTCAGAGGACGTACCTTCGTACCAGTCGCTTTACGAGAGGAGGTGCTGAGAGAGTTTCACACTTCTCCCTTGGCGGTACATCCCGGAGTGGCGAAGATGTACCAGGATCTCAGGCGACAGCACTGGTGGCCGGGTATGAAGAAAGCTGTGGCAGAGTTCGTTTCACGATGCCTCACCTGCCAGCAGGTGAAGGCAGAGCACCAGGTACCAGCAGGTTTGGTACAGCCCTTGGAGGTCCCGGAGTGGAAGTGGGACGGCATATCTATGGACTTCGTGACTGGACTTCCACGTACTTCCAGAGGTCACGACTCCATTTGGGTGATTGTCGACCGACTCACCAAGTCGGCACACTTCTTACCCATCAGAGAGCAGGGCTCAGTAGAGAGCTTGGGACGTCTTTACGTCCAGGAGATCGTACGGCTTCACGGTGTGCCATCGTCTATCGTCTCCGATCGAGATGCTCGTTTCACTTCCAGGCTTTGGAAGGGGTTGCAGGAGGCGTTCGGGACGCGGCTCCATCTGAGCACAGCCTTCCACCCTCAGACGGATGGACAGACGGAGAGGACCATACAGACACTCGAGGACATGCTCCGTGCATGTGTTCTCGACTTTGGTCGCAGCTGGGAGGACCACCTACCCTTGGTGGAGTTTGCGTACAACAACAGCTACCACTCCACCATCGGGATGGCACCATACGAGGCGTTGTACGGCAGACCCTGCAGATCACCGTTGTGCTGGACAGACCCTGGGGAGTCAGCACTCGTGGGACCAGAGATGGTCCGAGCCACGACAGAGAAGGTCCAGATCATCCAGGAGAGGATGAGGACAGCTCAGAGCCGGCAGAGGTCATATGCTGACAGGAGGCGGAGGCCACTAGAGTTCGAGGATGGCGACCACGTCTTTTTGCGTGTCTCACCTCGACGTGGTTTACGGAGATTTGGCCGAGGCGGCAAGTTGTCTCCACGCTTCATCGGGCCTTTCCAGGTCCTCAGCAGGATAGGAGAGGTGGCTTATCGCCTGGCTCTACCACCTCAGTTGCACCGGGTGCACGACGTCTTCCACGTGTCTCAGCTGAGGAGATACGTGCACGACCCGACGCACATCATCGACTTTGGGGAGCTGGACGTGGACGATGGGGCGACCTTTGCGGAGGTTCCAGTGGAGATCGAGGATCGACAGGAGCGGGTCCTACGTGGGCGGGCGATTCCTCTTGTGCGCGTCAGGTGGCAGCACGGGAACCTCCAGGAGAGCACTTGGGAGCGGGAGGCTCAGATGCGTGCTCAGTACCCCCATTTGTTCCCCTAGTTTTTGATGTATCTTTACGGGGACGTAAAGCCCTGAGGTGGGAGTAATGTAAAGACCCGCAAATTTCAAGGAAATTTTTTTCTTAATTTTCTTTGGAATTTTACAAGAGCGCAGCTTCAGACGGCACCTGATTCCGAGGCCCGGTGTGCCCGGAATCAATTTCCGAAGTTTGGCTCGGGTACGTTCAGTGAACGGACGAGCGGGTTTTTCTATCTTTTGAACCGGTGCCCGGAATCGAATTCTGAGGGCACCGATGAAATCGCAGCGCCGGTATTTGCTTAGAAACGCCTCTTCCGGAGTTGCGTTTGCTCAGACGTGGTTTTTAAATTTTACGGCTTTAAGTCAGAAATAAAATAAAGTTTGTGCGACAACTTTATTTTATTTCACTTAAGCTGCTTGGAAGCCACTTGAAGTCACTTAAAGACGGCTTGAACTGAGTTGAACTGGATAGGATGCTATCCAGAAATATCCTACCCCTTGGTAGGATATTTGTGCGGTGGGACCCGCACGAGCCCCGCCGTTTCTTTCGCTAAGTAACGCACCCGCGAAAACCCGTCAAAGTAACTGAAAAGTCAACCGACGCGTTTTCTTTAATTCTTAACAGACCATTTAATTGGGCGGTTTATTTCGTGAATTAAATGGACTGTTTCTTCGTGAATTAAATGGGTCGTTTCTTTCGTTGAATTAATTCAACGAATTGATGGATCGTTTCTTAACCGGTTTCGTGTTGGCATGTTTATAAAATAAGACCAACATAAAAATCCTTGGAAAGGATTTGAGAGAATCTTCGTTCCTCCACCCTCTCCGCGAAGAACGCGAAGAACGCGAAGAACGCGAAGAACGCGAAGAACGCGAAGAACGCGAAGAACGCCGGCGACCGGAATTCGACGACGCATACCAAGATCTGCGACGTCGACGAGATCTACCCGCGACGTTCTTCGGCGACGTCTTTCTTCCGCGGCCGATCCTCGTTCGGCAACAAAGGTGAGAATCGGATCTTTTCTTCTCCCTTTTTAATTTCAATATCAACGGATTTAAACTAATTAAATCCGTTTGATCTTGATCCGGAGATTGGCGACGCGACGAGCGATTCCGCGACGACGCGACGATCTCCTTCCTCCGCGACGAGCAATTCCGCGACGACCCCTCGTCCGACGACGACGTCAAGGTAAGGGATGTTGGAATTCTTTTTAAAATCCCGTGTTTATTCTTTTGAAATATAGAACCCGATCACGAAACAATTTTAATTTATTTAAAATTGTTGATTGGTTTCTCTCCTGTTTCTCCCGTTGATTATGACTAACGCGGAGGGTGCGGGTCTAACGAACAAGACCCGGCAACCCTCCGTCGATCTTCCTTTGTGTGCGGATTTGGCGAGCGACGGCAAAAGCGCGACGCAAGGGCCATATGTTGATTCCGCAGTGGAGGACGCATCCCGGGAGGAACAACGGCGCAGACGGGAGGCAAATCGGGCCACCGGAGCATCTCCGGCGGCCCGCGGAAGGAGGCGGCGGCGCGGGTCGCCGGCGCGGCGGCGCCGGCGACCGGGGGCGGCGGCGCCCGGCGCGCCGCCGGAGGAGTCCGCCGCGGCCGAGCCGCGGCGGCGGCGAGCCGCCGGACCGCGTCCGCGGTCCGGCCTTCCAGCACGCGGCCCGCGCGGGCCGCGTTTTCTCCAAGCCGCGGGTTTGACCCGCGGCGGCAGCGCTTCGGCCGCTCGGCCGAAGCCGAGCCGGTCCGGTCGGCCGGGCCGCGCCCAGGCCGGACCGGACCCGGCCGAGCCGGTTCGGGCCGGGTCGGGCCGACCCGGTTCGGGCCGACCCGGTTCGGCCGACCCCAGGGGGGGTTCGGGCCGGGTCGCCCCGGGCCCAGTACCCCCGTTTCGGGCCCTCTACGGTCTTTCGCCCATATCTTGGGCCTGGGACCTCCGATTGACGAACCGTCAGCGGCTACGCGATCCTTGGATCGAGACGGTCGTTTCGGTATATTATACTCAAGGTTTCGGAAGACTTTGGGTTCGGCCGGGTTGGTTCGTACACGAAGCCAACCGGGCCCTCGGAGCGGAAACGCTCATAACTTGAGCTACGGACGTCCGAACGACGTACCGTCAGCTGTGGTAGTTTCCTCTAAGTGAGACGGAACTTTTGGCATACTCCGCCCGAGGATCGGATACAGGCGGAGTACGGTCGGGTTGGTTTTGCCCTAAAAACCAACCGGGCCCCTGGGACGAAAATGCCAATAACTCTCAGACCGGGCGTCCGATTGACGCGCCGTCTGTCGCGTTGAGATCCTGTTGTCGATACGGAACTTTTGGATACATCAACTTCGGACTACGTGTCAGTTGATGTATCAGCCCCTCGGCTCGTGGAGCGGACCCTCCTAAACGAGCTCGCTACGTGCGGGAACCCTAGCGCTGGCTGTGACCTCGACGACAGAGCAGAGATCCTCCGTGGACTGCGACGACGGCAGAGCAGAGATCCTCCGTGGACTGCGACGACGGCAGAGCAGAGATCCTCCGTGGACTGCGACGACGGCAGAGCAGAGATCCTCCGTGGACTGCGACGACGGCAGAGCAGAGATCCTTCGTGGACTGCGGCGACGACTGTGCAGAGATCCTCAGTGGACTGCGTCGACTACTGCACTCAGCGATCCCACGTGGATCAGTGCTTCAGGTTCTGTGTGAGCCCGATCCTTCGTGGGTCCTTACTACCGGTTCTGTGTGAGCCACTGCCTACAGGTTCTGTGTGAGCCCGATCCTACGTGGGTCTTTTTGCGGGGGTTAGTACCTATCGATCCTTCGTGGGTCCGACGACTGAGACGGATCAGTGATCGTCTTTGACGTCATCTGAAAAAGTATACCTGGTTGAGCTGAATCTTATGTTACTCTCCTTTGTGGACTGTGTTGAACTATCCTTTGTGGATTTACTGTTTACTCTCCTTGTGGATTTGGGTCTTGCTTTCCTTTGTGGATTGAGTTGTTCTTGAGCTCGTGAGCAGAGCTAGAATTGGGGACTTAAGTATATGTATGGGCATATACCTAAGTCGAGTCAGATGTTACTTCGTGATTGCATCTTTCTTTTGTGCTATCCTTTGTGGATTTCGGGAGACCTTCGGGGGTCTCGGGGTCCTTACTGAGTAGTTGTACTCACCCCTGCACGGGCTATGCCCGCACTTCGTGGTGTTGGTTGCAGACGACGGACAGCGCTGATCGCGGTTGGGGCGTGGAGCAGGACGGTACCTGGAGGTGGACCACTGGGCGGGACGTGCTCGGAGCGGACGTGGGACCCGAGGAGCCTGGAGGCTATCTGTACCCACCCTTCAGGTGGGATTGCCAGTGGACGACACGAGGCCGCCGTCTTTTCTTCAGTTGCTGTTCTTTTTCTTTTCAGTTGTACTTTACAGTTGGGCTTGTATTTCCGGCCCCTTTACTTTTCTGCACTTTACTTTCCGCTTGCTGACTCTGTGTGGTTGTTACTTATAAAGGCAATGCCTTCCCTGTTTACTGGGATTTTACGCCTTGGTGCTAGTCGCCAGCCCCTGGCCTATGGAAGGCGGGCTTGGGGTAGTCACGGCACGGGCCCCGAGGACGGGTCGTGACAAAATCATTATCATATAACATCATTTTTTTCAACAATATCTTTCCATGGATGGATTTATGGTGAAAAAATGTTCATAGGATGATATTTGATGTGAAATAATGGTATTTGAAAAATAATTAAAAGATACAAATGTTTATTTATGCGAGAATCAGAGAGGAGAATGGGTGGTCTCTATTATGTGAGGTGACTGGCACACATGTAATTTTTTACTAAATATGGTGTACAAAATATTTTCATAATAAACATTGGAAAATATGTAAACTTATGTATTCTAATTTATGATATGGTCTAAAATGTAACATGTAAATGATTTTGGACATTTTTTAGTCATTTTTTCCATATCATTTTAGTTTAACTTTGGGTAACCCTATATTTATAGAAATATCAACAAATATTAATTACTCTTTTGAAAAATAATTTCTATCAAAACGTATTTTGAAATTATTTGATAATATAAATTATTCGGAATCTAAAAATATAATATATTTTATAAAATTTATTCACATAAGTTGGAATTTTTTTATCTTAAATAATCACATAGATGTGAATAGAAAGTGATTTTCCATACACAAAAAGATCAAATGTTTAGAAAGTATTATATAAAAAAATCTATTAACATGATTCCAAAGAAATATATTTAATTTATAAATATATAATTTTTCTAATTTTACTATTATTCACATTTTAATTAAAAAATTTCATAAAAATTTAATAAATGGAAAATTAGTTTTCACTATAAACTAAGATTTCTCATTATTTTGAAAACAATTTATTATTGAATATAAAATTAAATTTAAAATGTAATATAATTTTTTAGTAATTATTTTATAAATAAATTTACTCTCATAAATAAATTTTATTCATATATCAAAATCTTATTTTATAAATAATTTCACAAAATTCAATGAAAATCATTTCTAAAAAAATATCTTCTTTAATCGTAGATTTAGATTTATTATTCTATCATTATTATAGATAACATTTAATTAATTAAAAAAAAAATTGGTTGACTATAAACAATATATATCATTCAAATAATTTTAAAAAATATATTATTTTATTTTATTAATTTAAAATTAGTTTCTGTGGATAAAAATTATTTTTCATGAAAATAATTCCATTATTTTGAAATGGTTTTCCATTTTCCTTTTACAATTATTTTGTCACAATAAAATTCATTTTGGATTAATTAATTGACCATTTATATTCGTAATTTATGTATTCATTTTCATATCCACCATTCCCACAGCTTAGTGGAAACTATCATATTATCTAACAATAATTTAATTTAATGTTTTATTTTATTAATAACCATTATTTCATATTTCATATACTAAAATCAATTTTTTATTGAATGAAAACATACTATTGTGAAAAATAAATAAATAATATAAATATTTAATTTGAATAAAAAAATATTTCTCTAAATATTGGGGATGTACATATATATATATAATAATTTTAACATTATATATATAGCTTAGGCCTTTATAAGGAATCATGGGTGTCATGATTGTAATATAATCAGTGTTCTCATATTTTAAATTATTCAAAAATTGATGATTTTATTTATAGATATTTAATACTTGTTAAAAAATTCAATTAATTTTTAGAAAATTGGAAATACTATAGGAATTATGACTATGGTAGAGGCCCATGTAAGAACTGCCCTCTCTTATACTGATAGGAAACAAATTTTGATAGAATCTTTATAGAATTTGGGTCATATGATCTATATTACATGAGATATTTAGGGATATACAAGATGATGGATTCCCATGAATGAACCAATCTCTCGTTCGGTGATATATGAGGAAGGATGACAGAATCATAGGTGAATTTGAGTCCTACAAGATATTGTATTTTTAATACCATAGGGACTACACCAAAGAGGCTGCCCAATCACATATTTACTCTTGTTACGCTGACATAAAAAGGTAAAAATATTTATTCCACATATTCTAATGGAAAAATAGAGATGATGACCATTAATTTTTATTGAATATGTTTATATAGAACCTAGAACCTATTAGGAACATGGGAGGAATATAGTCACATGAGTTAATAAACCTATTAAATTATGTGAATTCCTTATATGAAAGGTGGTGGTTGAATAAAGTATCATGGAATTATTTTCCCCTAGTATATGGTTACATGATCAAGAATGTTTGT
Organism: Viscum album; assembly: GCA_963277665.1. NCBI lineage: Eukaryota > Viridiplantae > Streptophyta > Magnoliopsida > Santalales > Viscaceae > Viscum > Viscum album. Next base: position 627,914,814 of record OY728138.1, on the reverse strand, counting down.
TTGAGATGGATGGAGTGTGTGATGATTTCCATATGACATGGTTGATATGATTGGGTATATAAATCAGATGGGGATAACCTATTTAAGGGTATATAACTGAAATGTTTGAGGATGTCTAGAGATTAGTTGGTTTCTATACTAAAAATTATATCATGCCTGATTATGTATTCATATCCTGGTTGGCATGTTTTAGTATGTCTTCCGGACATATCGAATGGCTATCGCTTGAACCAGATTACATCTCTTTAGTCTATTTTTGATTGGGCATACATAGCTAAGGGATATCAAATGAAACGTCCAAAAAAATTTATAGACATCATATGAACTATGTAACATGTCATAGGGCCATCACATTATTAGGTTGATGTGTAAGAGAGATTTCATGAGATTATGTTATCATTTTTGTAGTTTCATTGAGTGAATCATGATGATATATTTAAGGATATCATCAAAAAATATCGCAGGGATGTCTTATGAATAAGTTAAATATACTGAGGTCCAAATTTTATGAAGATGACATGTGTTATCATTATCATTTTATCTGTAAAATATATTTTATGGTATATTGATGAACATTTAGAAAAGTTAAAGGGATGTCATGTGATTAGAATGACACGAAAGTGGGGTGTCTCGTGAATCATGATGAAATGTTTTTTAGTAAGGTTACATGAACTATCTTTCATGTACATGTGTTTTTGTGTAATATATCTGTCATCTATTTGGTTATTTTTACGATCAATGATGTGATCATCAATACCATGAAATCACATCAAATAAAAAAAATTGGTTAACCTTCACCAAAATATGCATTCATTTTTTTACATTACTTGTATGAAACGCTCAGAATTTGTTTGATATTTTTATGCATCACATTGTCAAGGAATCATGCCACAGAACCTTTGAATGATCTAACTCTCATGTCTGGAGGTTCTTCCATGATCAATGAATTTAACATTCGATCAACCCCTTAAACAATCTTGTGTCAATTTCAACAAAATTAATCACCCTACTATTCTAGTTGGTAGTCTCTTGGAATAACCATGTTGGATCTTTGCGGAAAATGTGGAATGGTTTATTTTTTTGGTCAATCCTCCAACGGATTATCATAATATGAAGCATTTGGGAATTAAAATTCATGAAAATCCTAAGGAAATGAGTTTCATAATTAATCAGATAAGGATTGAGAATATTTGGAGCATCGAAATAGAGATTGGGTTCCTTGTGAGTACGAGAGCATGAGTTTCATGACATTGCAATGTGTTGATAGTGAGATTCAGTACTAAATCAAATTTCAACAAATCATCGTTGAGGTAGGAGCGATGTGATGAATTTTTTAATAAATTTTAAAATCATGATGGGGGATCTAGAGCATCTCAGACTCTGATCCTACAAATATAAGGATACCACAATTCACTTATGATGGTTATTTTGAATAAAAATATAGAATAACAATGATTTCATGATGCTTGAGGAGCTCCATGAAACTGAATATCAATTTGATCATGAAAATTGTGTTAATACATGTAATTTCTTGCCTGATGCAAATTCTTTTGTGAAATGGGTTCTTCTATAAGAAGGGTTATTCCACATAGGTATTTTGATCTCTATGCAGTCAGTTTGTTCTGAGAAGTTTGGGAGCTTCATGAAGGTAGGGATCTTAATGAAGGTAGAGATCTTCACAAAAGAAGGTAGATTCAGTAAAGATCATCATGAAAGGAAGTAATGATGATCATGATTAAGTGGATAGGTCTTTAAAAGAGATTCAACTCAGGTATATGGTGCAAACATAGTCTCATTATGGGTAAGTACAATGACATTAATAAAAATCCATTGGTGCAATCATTAAGTCAATAAACAACCATATACTTATATTAATGCAGTGATCTAGGGGGAGAGGGGAGAGGTGTTCAGAGGGACACAATGTTCAATCCCTAAAAACATGTAAATGATGTTTTACTATAATGGATTTATTAGTTAAAACCCTCTATAATGTAAAACTAGGGATGATTAGTGGATTTTGATAAGGCTGGCACACTTTTGACATATTCTCTTTAGTCTATACCGTATTAGTTAACCAAGTAATATGGATTTATTTTCATTGTTTCGTGTAAATTGTTTAATTACGACACATCATCATGAGACATGTTTAATATTATTATACCAACATTGGAAGAATATCCATGAAACTCGAAGAGAAATTAGTCAATTTGATTCACCCTTCACCTATAAGGGTGTTTTGTGTCGATTAAGTAGTATCAGAGCCATGATTCTAGGGTTGAATCTATCATTCTTTATAATATTGTAGAATTAAAATAATGGAAGCCCCCCCTTTGATGGATGTAACATGTAGATTTTGGAGAACATGATGAGATCTCATATAACATCTCTTCGACATAATTTTATTTTTTCCACTACTCTTGGAATATAGTTCACTAATCAAACAAGTCTTTCAATGACTAATATAGGCCAGAAAATTCACTATGCATATGATAATGCATGAAATTACATCATTAAAATAATTTCTAATAATATAAATATACTTTTTATGAATTGTAATTTTTCAAAGTCTATGATAGAAAAACTAGAGAATATTTATGAATGAGAAAATAATATGAAGGAGGGAAAACATAAAGTCCCGCACAATATGGTTGATGGAAAAAAAATTTATCCTGATAAAAATTAAGATACACTCTTATATCTAATTAATGATGTCAGTGTACCTTCGCGTAGAGTTGGTGAAGAAATGAAATACATTCACATTATGATTAAAATATTTTTAACTCTTCCAACACTCTATAATACGATGGTATTAGTACATGATGAATGGGATATATCAAATCATTATATGGATGATCTAATGAGAAGCAAGGTCTCAGAGGAGATGAGAGGAAAACGAAATGATGTTGTTGGATCTGTTTATACCAATTATAAACAAAGAGGTGGGGGTGAATTGTGTCTTTTACAAATTCGTAGAGAGATTGTTTTCTAACTTTTAACTTTAATTAGATAGATTAATGCAACAGAAATTTAAATAGCAGGGACACACGATGTATAGTTGTTCGGGGAAGAGATGGACCATAGTCAACTCCACCAACGCTCTACCCCATGAGCTTGGTTATTTTCACTCTCTGGCCCTCTTATCAATAGACCATTCCACAACTGAATACAAGCAGTAAACACCTTTCTAATCTAATGAAAAATAGACTCTTTTGGTTCAATCACAAAAACAACAGTGCTTAGTACATGAATCTGGTCACTCAAGATAAAAAATGTATTTGTTATTTGAAAATACATTCCCATTGTTCTTAGAAATTTATAAACTATGAAATTGACAGTAAATGGACCATCATCTCCAGAAATAATGATCTTAAAGTAAGATTCATTCTGAGTTGATCTAATTGGAGTTGATATAGAAATATATTTTTGCATCATCAGTAGTTTTAGATTCACTGTAGATCTTCGATGTTGAATGAGTGAATCTTCTGCAATGTTTCTTCTTCTTCAATAAACTGGGCTTTGTCACTCTTCGTAACAACAGATCTGTACATCTAGATTATCTCTATTGTCTCTCTTTATACAAAAATAATATAGGAATATATAGAATAATTTTGAGAACTCTCCTTTAAATATTAGATCCACAAAAGTCGCATTTAGAATTGCGATATTCAAAAATTTGAAATAATAGAGCAATCTAAACTCCACTGAAAATTCAGCATGAAAATATCCTTTTAAATGGATCCTTTGAATCATAGATAAATGGCATTGAATATGTCAAAGACATTCTTGAAAATCCGATTTTAATACGGCTTCAAATTCGCCTATTAATTCTCTTGTAAAACATTTCATAATAATATCATCTTTAATTCTTCGACGCCAAATGTAAGGTTGAAATGTATAACATGCATCTTCTGAACATAAGGTAGATCAAAAACGTAAGGTTGATGATGCATAATTCAAACTGAATGTCGAATACAAACGCAAGTTTGATGACGTATGGTTGATAAAAATACATAGGGTTGATCATCCATACTTTCATTTTCAATATTCAAACATATGATAAATGGTTCATACGTTTATAAGCTTCCAAACCTAAGGTACATGAACCATAATTTTTAATGAAAGATAAGGTTGTTCAGAAAATTAAGGTTGGTAAACTATAATCTTGAGAAAAAAATTCAACGTTTAAAACTTACATATGGTATTTCTTGTATACTTCTCATATATCCCAATCGTAGGGTTCCTTCCTAACATAGGGTTTTTCTACCATATTTTTTCATTATCCTGTAAAGTAAACAACGTGTTTCTTTCTTTAGGCTACCCTCCCAAACCTAGGGTACTAAACGTTTTTCTAGAACATGTTCAAGTAATTTCTGAATACATATAGCATGAACAGTGTTTCCAGATTACATTGAATTGATTTTTGATCTCTTTAATACTGGTTCCATGCTATATAAATAGTTGATTACTCTTCAACAAATAAAAATATATATAATTTTTCATTCCTGAAATATACATGAAGTAAATCTATAGAAAACAATTACGGGTATTTGTGATCATCAAAATAATCATAAATAGATAGAGTATTGTTTTCAATAATCACCCCCTTTTTAATAAAAATATTAGGTATTGTAGAAAACAACACTTGATCAACAATATCCCCATTTTTTATGATAAAAAAACCCATAAAATAATAAATGATAGTAACTTCCAAAATTAATTTCATATACTTTAGAATATTTCTTAGATAAAACAATATTTAATTTTAATAGGATTATTTCAAAAATAAATCATCATTATCTTATCCATATTCATAAAAATAAATTTCTCCCCCTTCTTCTAAAGTGAAAAATTTAAAATAAATAAAAATTTCATTTCCTTTTTTAATTTTTTATTGAAGAAACATTTAAAAACAAGGTGAAATAGTTAAAATATAATTTTGTGTGTATCCAAATTTCTCCCCATTTTTGTGATATCAAAAAGAATGATAAAATATGGAATAGAACACATTTTAATATAGCACTGAACATAAAAAATTCTATTATTAACTGTTTTCCAATAAGTGAATCTAGATAACTAAAATATCTAAAAAATATTCTAAAACTAATAGAAACACACAAATATAGAATGAAACAAAATTTTATTGAAAATATGTAATAGTTACAACCATGATGAACACATGAAACAAGGTATGGAGAGGGTAGGAGATGGGGTTTATCACCTCTAAACTACTGCCTTGATTTCTGTCAATTACTCCCTTAGACTTCTCATCATTCCATCTCCTAGATTGATAATAAGATCCTTATTCTCATGAGTCATATGAATATCTTCTATCATATTTACTCTAAAAAACACATGGATCCTTTGTTCCTTCTCCAGAAACATACTCAACTTCACTGTGAACTAAGTCATTACAGATATAATACTAGGCTCACTTGAGGTCAACTGGTCAACTAAAAACTTTTTATTATATAATATCACTGACAAAGGGGAACAATTGCATTGAAGGTCCTGTAATATATCATTAATATTGCTCATTGCAGCTGTGATAGCCTGAAATCATCTGATTAATTTCGGTGAATTACCTGATGTACTGTTCGTACTAGGTCTAACAGATGCAAATTGTTTCTCCATGAAATATCTAAATTCCATTGAATCAGTCTTCATAACCATCTCAGATTTCATCTTTACAAATTTTATTAACATGTCCTTCCTAAACACTTCAACTTCCTACTTCGAAACAGAACTGGATTTCAAGTTCTGAAACTTTTTTCTCTCCCTTTATAATGCACTTTTCAAAGATACATTATCATATTTAACATTATTAAACATTCAATTCATTTTTCCACATTATAATTATTAGAATCAGAGGCACCTTTTGTTTGATTCTCTGTTTCAGCTTCATTCTAACGCAACAACACTAAAGGTTCTGACTCTGCATCAGATTTCTCATTATCTTCCTCCTAAGAAAGTTTTTCCACTGAATTTTCCTCATAGAAATTCCCAAAATCTTCCATAGAAAAATCCTCTTTCAACACCTTTGTATGAACTTTAGAAACATTTTCATCTCGAATTTCAACATTTTATGGAGGTTTCTCTTCGTGAGCATCATCTGCATCCATTTCCAACACTGGGGTTTCTAAAACAATATCCTCAGGAATTATATGAGTACTTGACTCTTTAACTTCACTAGGAATAACCTTCTTTTATTTTTCAGCTTCAGTTTCTACTCAATCCATTACAATAGATTCAACATCAGCATCAACTATTACCTATTCCTGAGCCTATACTCCTTTTCCACTTAATGAGTCATCTCAATCTGAGAATCTATTGGTTGAGTAGTGACTTGTAATACAGAGTCTCTAATGAATCTGTATCTAATAATAGGTTCAGTTTCATCTAGGAGTGCTTGAGTGCTCTGTTCATCAGCTTGTTTCACTCAATGTCTTGACCTCTGATATTCATTTTTTCATTCCTAATCAGCTGCTGGATCATCTACTTAAAAATGTATCATTGTGATACTGCACTTGTTCTAGATTCATTTACTCCTTCTTTTGATTATTCTGGTTGGGCCTGAGCACTTTCATTATCCTCTTCAACAAAAAAAGGAAACAATTATCCTATGATAGTGCTCCAAAAATATCCAATTTTTCTCAATGTACTAGCATTGAAGATTTTACTATGGTGGCATATCACCTGACCATCCACTGATCTGATCATATCTATCTTAAACAAAGTTTTTTAGATAAATCATCCAAAAGGATAAAAACTCATCCAAGCATCTGTTTGACAACAGTAGTGTGGATACCTTACCATGTACATAGGGAAATTTAACTTGATATCTCTCATCAGTAGAAACCTAACATACATATCTGGATATATAATTTTTTCCATGTTAGACATCCTAGGTGCAATACCATTTTTTAAAAACATATCCAATATCTTCTGGTCCGGTTCCAAGTCCATTACAAACATCTTCTTGATATTTGTTCATCCAAACAGAAACGACATAATATCCTCATATTTATTTACAATATCGCCAATATTTTTCAAATAGAAATGAATAAATCTCTAATGAAGGCAGTTTAGAATCTGATATATCTTTACAGATGAGATAGAAACATCTCTGTATTATATTTTCTCTATCATGGAATCTTCACCTTCCCTCGGACTAAAGTGAACATATTTGATGAAATAACTAAGCTCCACCTCATATAGAAACACAGTTTTATCACCATTAAAATATTGTTCAAGGTTTTGAAATGCAGGATCCTGATTCATAAAAAAGTTTTCCTAATAAAACCATTCCTGATCTATGTCCTTTACTTGAAAAATTGTCCTTCCTTCATAGCACTACCTCTTGGCAGTGCTAGTCTTATCCTCAATGGTTATCTTGTTCTTGGTGATTTCTGTCGTAAATATTTGAAGGTTTGAAAAAATATTAGGGTTTCGAATGTTCTGGTTTGGATTGACAAAGAGAGGTAATTTTCACGTGCTAGAAATATTATTTGGATGAAATGAAACGATTCAGAATTTGAAAGAGATCTGATAGCCTTGATTCTCGGGTCATCAATAATCATTACATAAAATTTTAAAAAAAGTCAAATTGTATATGTACATATAAAAATAAATCTAATAAAAAAAATTTCTGTTCAAAAAACAAATAACTAATTTATTTTAAACAGTATATAAAATAAAATAGAAATAACATAATCAAATGAATAAAATAATACATTATTTAAAATTATATAAACCTATCTCCCCTTAATAAAATAAAACATTATAGAGGGAAGCAGTTTAGTAAAAATATCATCTAATTTAATTTCATTACTTACAAATTCTAAAAATATTTTCTTTTTACAAGCATAGTCTCATAGAAAATGATGTCAGATATCAATATACTTAGTCCTAGAATGATTAATAAGATTTTTGAAATATTAATTGCACTTTTTTTATCACATAAAATAGGTGCATTATTAAAATTTTGTCCAAAGTCCAGAAGTGTATTTTTCATCCACAACACTTGTGCACAGCAACTGCCAGCAGACACATATGATGCCTCAGCTGTTGATAGGGAACTGATTATTGTTTCATACATGACCATGATTCTAAAGATTTTCCTCAAAAATGACAAGTACATAAAGATATATTCTGATCTAATCTTCAACTCTGAAAGTCTTCATATGAATATAAAATTAAATTAAAATCACATGTTTTTTGATAAATAAGAGATTGAATATTAGTTCATTTTAAATATCTCAAAAAATTAACAACAGTAAAATGGGATTCTTTATGATTTGATTGAAATCGTGCACAAAGACATACTTAATAAATTTTATATGGCCTGCTAGTAGTATGATATAATAAACTACCAATCATAACTCTATATAACTTTTTGTAAATTGAATTCCTAGTTTCATCCAAATCATGTTTTATATTAGTACACATATGAGTTGTATATGTCTTGTGGTGTTCAAGTCCAAATCACTTAAGTAAATCAGTATTGTATTTTCATTGATTTAAAACATTTCCAAAATCATTTTGATAAATTTTTAGTCCTAAAAAGAAATTTAACTATCACATCATACTCATTTAAAATTATTTTTGCATTATATTTAAAAACTTATGACCAAGAGATTTATTAGTTGATCCAAAAATTACATCATCAACATAAAATTGAACTAATATAATATTATAATTTTTAATTTTCTTAAATAGTGTTGAATTTTCCATTCCAACAGTAAAATAATTTTTCAAACAAAAAGAGTTTAATCATTCATACCAAGATCGAGGTGCTTGTTTAGGACCATAATGAGCTTTAGTATGTTTAAAAATTGAATGTGGTTTTTGTGAATTTTCAAAACCACGAGCTTCTTCAAAATAATATTCCTACATTAAATAAGAATTTAACATGGTAGACTTACCATCCATCTGAAATATATTAAAATTCATATAAGATTCATATGTTAAGAAGATTTTAATGTCTTCTAATATAGATACATGTGAAAAGGTCTCATCATAGTCTATACCTTCTCCCTGATTGTATCCTTTAACTACTGGTCTTTCTTTATTCCCTATTATTATTCCTTCAACATCTTGTTTTTTTAATGAGCCATTTCATTCATATAACTGGACAATTCTATGGTCTGTCAACTAATTTTCCAGACTTCCTTTATTTTGAAATGGTATAATTCTTCTTGCATTTATATCATCCAAATTTCATCATCTAAAGATTCTTATGTATACTTGGGATCAAATTGGGATAAAAAGGATGAAAAATCAAAAAGATTTCTTATGTTCATTCTAGTTTTTATTCTTGTTTCTAAGTCTCCAAGTATAATTTCTAATGGTTGATTATTTAGTGTCCTTAACTGCCAAGGTAGTACACTTATAGGTTCCTTAGTGTCATGTTCTTCTAGAATAGACTGAATTTCATTTATATCATTTTCAAAATCTTCTTTCGGGTTATGAAGTCTCATGTTATCATTATAATCAAGTCTATCTATTTGATCTGTCCTTTTCTCAAAGGGATCATATTCATCAAATTTAATATGAACTGATTCTTCAACAGTACTCGACTTAATATTAAAAACTATATAATTATTGGAAGTAGCAGAATATCCTAAGAAAATGCATTCATTGGATTTTGGATCAAAGATACCAAGGTTTTCCATAGTGCTTAAGGTGTAAACCATGCATCCAAAAACAATGAAGTAATTTACTTTATGTTTTATATTATTCCAGAGTTCGTAGGGTGTCTTTTTCAAAATAGGTCTATGTAAAACTCTATTCAATATATAGCAAGCTGTACATACAGCTTCTATCAACAAATGTGTAGGAAGAATATATTAATTTAGCATAGTACTAGCCATATACTGAATATTTCTATTTCTTCTTTCAATAATTCCATTTTTTGAGGTGTTCTTGGTACCGAGAAGGTGTTTTTAATACCCTAATTTTAGAAAAATTACTTAAATTCCAAATTTTCAGATTCAATACCATGATCACTTCTTAAAGAAATTATTCTAAAACCTTTTTTATTTTGAACAGATTTTGAAAAACTTTCAAATAAAGTAAAAGCTTCATTTTTAAATTTTAAAATGATGATCCATGTAAATCTAGAATAGTTATCAAATAAAACATATTCATATAATTTAAAATCCATGCTTTATACCCTTGAGGTTCTAATAAATCCATATGGATATGTTCATGAGGTTTAGTTGTATCAAATTTTTAACAGAATTGAAGGATGATTTGTGATGCATGGAAAGTTGACATGCATCACAATATCTATCACTTTCAATATTCAGACTATAAAAATCAGAAACTAATTTTTTCTTGGTTAACTTGTGTAAATAATATATATTTCAATGTTGAAGTATTCTATGCCAAATCAAAGATTCATTTTTTTATTTAGTTATGCAGTTAAAATGTATTCTACACAAGAGATTTTAATCCATGGTATACTCATTATCAATTCTAGGTGCTTTAAATTTAAGAAGCTTATTTTTAAAAATAAAACATCAATTGTTAGAAAAATAAATTGCATTATCATCATCACCAAGTAGAGAGATACTTATCAGATTGTGTTTCAATCCATTTACATAAAGTACTTTATTTATTGAGATAGATTCAAGACCTCTAACTGTTCCCATGCCAATTATCATGACTTCTTTATTGTAACCAAAAGTGACTAGCCCATCATCTTTTTGAGTTAGTGTAGTGAAATTCAATGAGCTACCACTTATATGCCTCGAGCAGCCACTGTCCATATACCATATGCCATTTTTTATTCAGTGACATGTTTCCTACAAAGGCATTTAAACAAACTGTTTTGTTACCCATATTCTGTTGGGTCTAGGAGTGTCATCCAACAATGATTTTGGAATCCAAATTTCATAGATTTTCTAAATTCACCATAATCAAATAAATTATTTTATAAAAAAGATTTTTAATGCCACTTATTTGAGGTTGTCTTAAAACATAATTTTTAGAAATATGTCACCTGGTCCCACAGTAACTACAATTTAATCTTTTATTTCTTGGAACAAAATAATTCTTGTACATCAAAGGTTTTTCACCTTTCTACAAATTTGAAATCATTCTTTCTTAATGATAGTTTTCCCAATAATTCATTCATAGAGTTTTATCTTGTGGTAAAATCAAATGTTGTAGTTTTATTTGTTTCTACTACATTTTTCAGTGTTTTTACCTTTGATTCATAATCAGTATTGTTAGTGTTATTTGAATTTTAGTTATTGTTTTACTCTTTAAGTTGTTTTAGTATTGTATCTCTTTAATCTGAAATGGAATTGTGAATTTTCTTTAAATACTAATTATTCTTAAGAATTGAATCATGTTATTCTTCAAGAATGTTGTAATATGCTATGTGTTATTTATTAGAATAGATTGTTTTGGAACTAGAGTCAGCATTTGAATAAGAAGAGTAGTATTATTGTACCTCATCTATTTCTTCTATAAAGCAAATGTTGGCTTTCAGATATAGTTCTTCCATCTTAGATTCTGATTATAAAGAGTTTCTGGCATCTTCAGACACACACCATTAGGCTTTCATTTCGTTCTTACCTTTTTTCTCATAAACATTCCTTTGGTTGAAATTCTTATTCTTGTCTATTTTTAACTGAGGATAGTCATGTCTGATGTGCCGCATTTTCTTGCACTCAAAACATCTGAATTCTATTTCATAATTTTTGAATGTTTTACTGAAGCCTTTCATCTTTTAGTATAATTTACTAATCTTTCTAGCTAGATGAGCCAGTTCTATATTAGAATTTTATGAATCAGAATTTTCAGTTATCACATTTAATTCCTTTTCATTATATTTCTACTTATACCATATGATGACACTTTTAATGAAGTGTCATATTTCTTGATAAAAACTTATGCTCATTTGCTTCATCTTGAATCTCGGCATCATACATCATAATTGTTCCAATCAAATTTTTCATGGTTACGTCTTTGACATGTGTCGACTGTCTAATTGGTGCAGAGATTCCATTCCATCTAGTAGGTTGTACTCTCTGTAATTTTAATGATTGATCTTCTTGTTTTAATGGTTCTCCCAAAAAAGTTATATAGTTGAAAATTTTTGTCTATCTTCCATTAATTTGTGTGATGCATTCCCCATCAAACATTCTGAATGTATCAAATTTATGCTTAGCAATAGAAAATATCATTTTCATGAAATTTCCAGTTCTTTCATAACTAGTAGAAATAGTTTGCCACATCTCTTATGCTTTAGAGAATTGATATAATATATTGAATTCACCAGTTCCTAGACCACATAAAATTACATTCATTACCTTTGAGTTCATACCATATTCTGCTTTAGTAGCTGAACTCCATGTCTAAGGTTTTTCAGGAATTTCATATGGAGTCAAAATATTATAATAAGCTCTATATCCATGGTCTTTCAGATAAATTATCATTCTCGACTTCCAGCATCCATAATTTTCTCCATTGAAATGCGGTGCTCTGACCATATAAATTCTCTCTCTTGTATCATTTATCTTGCACTGTGTATAATCCTTTAAAACTATTATCATGTAATATTTTTAACAAAATCTCTTCCTCTGATAACAATTGTTGGATCAGATTATACAAAATATACATAGGAGGGGGGTGAATTGTGTCTTTTAAAAATTATTCGCGAGATCATGTTCTGAACTATAACTTTAATCAGATTGATTAATGCAGCAAAAATTTAAATAGTAGTGACACACTATGTATAGTGGTTCAGGGAACATAACGCCCCTAGTCCACTCCACCAACGCTCTACCCCATGAGATTAATGATTTTCACTATCTAGTCCTCTTATCAACAGACCATTCCACAAATGAGTACATGCAGTTGACACCATTACAATATAAATGAATAAAGATCATTTGGCTTCAAATGCATAACCTATATAGCTTAGTATGAGAAGATGATCACTTAAGATAAAAAAATAATATTTTTTCTTTGAAAATACATTCCTAGTGTTCTTCATAATTGCAATAGTATGCAATTGATAGTAGATGGACCGTATTCTTCAGAAATAATGATCTTCAAGTAAGAGTCGTTTTGAGTCAATCCAGTTGTAGTTGATATAGAAATAAAATTTTCAACATCAGTAGTATTATATTCAAAATAGATCTTCGATGTTGAATGATTGAATCTTCTGTCGTGTTTCTTCTTCTTCAATAATCATGGAATTGTCTCTCTTCGTAATACTATATTTTTATGTCTTGATTATCTCAATTGACTATCTGTATAGAAAATAATATAGGTATATATAGAATAATGTTGAGTGTTCTCCATTCAAATTTAGATCCACAAAAGTCACCTTCAGAATCATGATATTAAAAAATTTGAAATAACATAGTTGTCATAACTCCACTGAAAATTCATCATGAAAATATCCTTTAAATTTGATCTTTTCAATCATATATAAATGGATTTGAATCAGTCCAAGAGGTTATTTAAAATTAACTTTTAATCTGGCTGGAAATCATCCTAATAATTTGCTTGTAAATACTTGCCTAAAAATATCGTCTTTAATTCTCCGACACCACATGTAAGGATGAACTGTATAGCATGCATCTTCTAAACATAAAAAAGATCACAAATGTAAGGTTGATGAGGCATCCTTCCAACATAAGGTTGAATATAAACGAATGGTTAATGGCGTAGGGTTGATAAAAAATGTATGGTTGATAATCCATACTTTTCTATTCGACATTCTAAGGTATGATAAATGATACACACTTTTATATGATTCCAAACATAAGGTACATGATCTATAATTTTTGATGAAATGTAATGTTGTTCACAAAAGTATGGTTGAGAAACCATACTTTTGATAAAAAATGTAACATTTAAAACTTACATATGGTTCTTCATCTACACTTTTCGAATTTTCCAAATGTAGGGTTCCTTCTTAATGTAGGGATCTTCTTCCATAATTTTCGTATAACTTGTAAAGTAAACAACGGGTTCTTTCATTATGTTATGCTCCCAAATATACAATATGAACCGTGTTTCCAGAACACGTTCATGTACTTCACGAATACGTAGAGCAAGAATAGTGTATCCAGAATACACTGAATTTATTTCCGAACTCTTTAACACTTTTTTCATACTATATAAATACTTTAATACTCTTCCAGAAATAAGAATATTTTAAATATTTAATTACTGAAATATACTAAAAGTAAAATCTTTAAAATACAATTAAGGGTACTTTTGAGTATCAAAATACTAATAATGAGATAAAGTATTTTTCTCAACAATCTCCCCCTTTTTAATAAAAATATTATTTATTTTTGAAAACAACACTTTCTTAACAGATGCAATGACTCAAGTAAACAAGGAAACGTTATTCAAATCCATGGAAAAATAATAAATTTCATGAGATAATGTTGATGAATATAGTGAGGATTGTTAACTAATTACTATCATAGCCATGAAATTAATTATTGGAGAATATAGATTTTATGAAAAGCTAAATCATCCATATTTTGTTGTGGTAGAGTCATGGACATTGCCTCTTGGTTATCATAAATGTTTGATGATGATGAAAGTGAATCATGAAACTCATAGGAGCCTCCAAATTGATTTCCTCAAAAGGGATTATTCAAATATATAATGAAATATTAGAGATAAAGATATATGGGTAATGAATAATATAATGATAATTAATTTTTTGAGGAAGAATAACAAGATTTTAAATATAGATCCTGAGATTCAATGATGGCTACAATTTTAATGTCAGAACCATCGAGAGATAAAACTATATTTAATCATCTAAGTGTTATTGATGATATATAGTTGTGAAATATATATTTTTATGGTAATAGGTATAATCATTGTAATATATGTAAAAATTAGAGTGCAGTTGTAGATGAATCATCCAAATATTTTGATCATCTTGAAGATAAAATTAAAAAACTAAGAGATATAGTGAAAGAATAGTCTATAACCATCGAAAGCACAAAATTCGTGTTGGAATAGATTCTAAAAATTAAAAAATATGAAAATGTCATCAATGAACATATATCCATATTGGTGGAGAAGTCCATGATTTTTTGAAGGTCTTGAAGATTATGTTGTTACTCTCATGAGTAAACATGAATGTGAATATAATTAAAAATAATGGAAGAAGAAAATAGAATATGAAATATTATCATATATAATAGTATTGGAAAGAGCTAATTAGGGCTATGATTGAGTAGATATATATTTAAATGATCTAATAACCACCTGAATTGAATTGGTTGTGATAATGAATCATCAAAAAAAAAAATATGATAAACCACCGAAAAGGAATATCAAAATTTGGAAATATAAAAAATTCAACTAATGTCCTAACAATGAGGGACTCAAATCAAACAGATGGAAAACATAATCATATCTACATTTCTTCTAAAGAGACTAGAAATTAAAAAAATTATAAGTATAATTATGTAGAAACAGAACTGAGAATATGTATCCCCTTATGAATTGTCAATTATGTGGATCTCTAGGCCATTCAATTAATACAATTAAGACTTAATAAGAAATTTTAATGGTAAAGATATATGATTCAGTATTTGAGAATAAATTTATATCATCTATCTTATAGGAAATATTAATTTCTATGGGAAGTATATTAATTGTTCTAGCTTTAAACAGAATGTTTTTTATATTTGGAATAAAAAATGGAATTAAATTTTTATATAGAACTTAGAGATATAAAATTATATATATACGGACGATTTTGGTCTTGCAAAAAGATTATCTCCAATTGATGATGTGTATGAGTATGATGTACCCATTCATATGGAAAATAGATTTTAAAGGATATATTTTTCCATCAGTCAATCTAATATTTCATTTAGAAAATGATGACAACCAAGAAATAAAATATTGATGAAGTCACTCCAAAACCTATAAAGAAATATAACAAATGGATTATTGGTAGTGGTTTCTCATTCCATAAAATTGGAAATGAAGATTTACTGAAGAATGTAAAAAATATGGTCGACAGAACAGTTAGGATCCATAATTATGGTTCTTTGATGGTAAAAGGTTGTGGGAGTTTTTAATTGGCAAGTATTGTGCTTGAAAAATGATGTTCATTATAAGGATGGTTTGCAAACTAATCATTTGAGTTTGATTAATCTATATGAATATAGAGTTATAATGAAATTCAATTCAAATGGTTTCACTATAATAATATTATCATAGAATTATATCATGAAATTATGCATAACATATGTCAACTTATACAAGTTGATAGTAAATAGAACATTTGTTACATATTAGATGAAGAGGAGAACAACATGAGGAAATGGTGGTTAGGTCAGATTTGTCAACAAGACACTGAAAAGATATTTATGATTTAAATTTAAATAGATATCATTACAGTGATTCATGAATGGGAAAATACATGGGATGGTTTGGTATGAGGAATGATGGTGTGTTATTCATTTTTTCCAAATATGCAAATGAAATAAAATCACATAATCCTATATATAATAAAGTATGTGTTCTGATAAATGACATTGGAACATATAGAGAATGTTAACAAATTCTTTTCATTGGTGACTATATAGTAATGAATTGTGTAATGGATATAAAGGGAAAAACCAAGTTATTGGTTTGATGAGAACGTATCAACGAAATGTTACAAAATATACTGGAAAAAAAATAAATCCACTATGTTCTAATAGTGAATAGGAATACGTATCCATTGAGTTAGAAAAATAATTGATTAAACCATGAATAAAAAATGAGGTGGCTACTATGAAAAACACAATAAAAATAGTGTTGTTGAACAATGGAATTGTCATGTCAACAATATGGCCAAAACAATGATGATTGAGGGTCGTATTCCTCTCCATTATAGTAAATAGACTATTTATACTATAATGTATAAACTAAATAGAACCGGATAGTATTTATGTGAAAAAAGACCCCATATGAGTTGTGACATGGAAGAAATACCACATAGAATCATTTTCATGTTTTCATAAGTAAATTGTTCATCCAAAATAGATTATATGATCACAGAATGTATTGTCATACTACATATAGAAGAATATTCCTTGGATATTCAATGAATAGAAAATACTAAAAATGATTCAACAATCATGTTGGAAATGGTTTGGAGAGTAGTGGTGTTAATATAATTGAATATAAGTATAAAAATTAATCATTGAATTTTTATAATGATAAGATATGGGGTGATGAAGAACATGGACATGGAGAAGATCCATATATAGAGGTATTGGATGGAATTAAAAAATGTGTCATTACACCATGATGTTGATTCGAAAAAAAATCCAAAGATGAACACATGAATGTAGAAATCTTTTTAACCATAAATTAGAAATCAAATGGTAGATATTGATCAATATAACATCATTGGGGATTGGAAAACAAAAACAATTCCATGGAGAATGGGTAATAATTAACAAAATTCCATTCTATCTATTGTGGAACCATCCACATTTTAATAACCTAAAATGATGAATCATGGATTAAAGCTATTAGTGAATAATTATATCATATTGACAAGAAACATACACGGTATCTAGTTATGAGACCCGAAATTCGCTATATGATCATTTTGGAGACTATCAATAAAAATAATTTTGATGATAAATGTTACGTGATTACAAATTTGGCCTGATTAGTGGGTAAAGAATATTCATATATTAAAGGTTGGAATAAACATTTTCTCTTATGGAGAGTGTGGAGTTGATCAAGTTTTTTCATAATATGGAAATTCACAATGGATACAAATTGTTTCTAATTGTTGTTAAAAAAACTTTTCTATAATGGATTTCTTAAAGAGAAAATGTATTTTTTACCACCAGTGGGTTTTCTGCCTGGTAATGTTGAAAAGATGGTTTGTAGATATATAATGGGACTATATGGTCTGAAACAAGAACCATAGGCATGGTACGCTCAAATCGATTCTCATTTAAAGAATATATAATTTAAAAGAGGAAGAGTAGATCAAAATCTCTATCTGAATTTCTCAAATCAAGATCAATTTTTGTTGTTCGTGTATGTGGATGATATTATATTTCATGAAAGTAATAAATAATAATTTAAAGAATTAGCATGTCATATTAAATTATATTTTTTGATATCTATGATTTATTAACTCACTTACTTCTTAGGGATGCACATAATTCAAAGAAAATATTAAAAAAAAATCTTGGGAAATGTATTCATTGGAGTTGCTGAAGAAATTCCATATACATCATTCCAAACCATTTTTTTCTCTGATTATATTTTAGAATCAACAAGAAAGGAATGATGATGGGTCATATGTAGATCATTTTATTTTTAATAGAATCATCATATTATTAACGTATATGAATGTGACATGGACTGATATTGTCATTTCAACATTTGCAGTTTCCAACATTCAATGAAATCTAAAGGAAAAACATTTTGTGACATTGAAAATAATCCTGGGGTACATTCCATGTACTCCTATTTATAGATTATACATTGATACACAAAGATATAGTGAACTATTAATGTTATTTAATGTGTACTGGACTAGAGATGTTGAGGATATAAAGTCCACAATAGCTGGATCACTCTTTATTGTCCAACAATATGTGGGATTGTTGATTATGAAGCACTAAGTCAATTCTCTTAGTAGTGTTTACGTAGTGTATATAACTTTTACAATAGACCACTATTAGATATTTTGGAATGAGAAACAATTGTATGATATTTTACATGAGGTAAATAATCCAATAGTGACTCACTGTGATAACAACAGAATGATCGATCATAAAAATATATATGTTCAACATTATACTAAAAAACACATGGAAATCAGATATCACTTTATCAATGAAAATTTTTAATAATGAGTGATTAAAATGGATCTTGCTAGAACTGAGGACATAGTGGATGACATTCTGACCAGGCCACTGGAATCAATAGAGTTTGAGAATGACCAGTTGAACCTCAGTGTTCATCCACCTCCCGATACATGAGGAGGTCATGTAATTATTCTCCCCACAATTTTGATACTGTTTTAATCTATTTGTGGAAATAATAATGGTTTGTGGGGGGAGATATTATCTAGGTAGAGTGTGATTTTGTTATCTATAGATAAATATATGGTTTAATGGGATTTTCCCAAAGGGGGTAATTATGAAATTCTGTTTTACAATTAGCAAGAATGAGAAATTCTAGAAATTTATGGTTTTACAGTCATGTGATTTTGATAAAAAAAATACAAATCTTATGTAATAAAAGTAAACATGGAAACATTTGACAGTATTTGTATTATGTGTTACAGGGAAACATAAAAAAAGTTTTAGGTTTTTAGGGACATCTATAAGCATTATAAAACATTATAATAAAACACGTGCATCACCTCTTGTTTTCCACACTGAGTATTTCCCAAAAAGAGATAGAGTGATGGATGATTTGGTTCTCGAATATCATGTTTTTTAGTGTCTAGTGCATCATTGAAATTATTGAGTTATTTCCAACAAAACAAATGTAGTGATTGATGGATCCATCTTTTTTCTTTGTTATAGAAAATGGAGAATCATGAACAATAAACCTATAAATATATGTCTACCTCTCTTCACATAAGATAAATATTTACAAGAAAAATCTGGAATCATTTTTATTTCATGAAACCAAGAGAGCATTGTAAATCTAGATTTCTTTAAACGAATGACCATTTGGTACATAATTTTTATTTCTTGAATTGTGATATATACTTCTAGGAAATTGTTCTTGATGAAGAATGGGTATTCTTCATTTACTCTATGAGATTCACGAATTCAATTTGTTCCCTTAATGTAGTTAGATTTTTTAAGGCAGTTAGATTCACAAAAGGTAGTATTGAACATCAGGTTTAAGTGGGAAGCGCTTCCAATGAGAATCAACTCAGGTATATGGTTCAAGTAGAGTCTTATTCTAGACATATATGATGACATTATTTAAAATCCATTGAAATGATATTCATGTCAATAAACTGAGTTCTACATCTCTCAAACTAGTTACAATGGTGTGTAGATGGATGTGTTCCTCAGTATGCAATGCACTGTCCATAAAACCATGAAATTTCAGTGTTCTAGGAACCTAGTGACTATATCAAAACATTATTATTCCACAAATTTTTAGGATTATTATATTTCAGTACGATCATCACACTATATGTTTATGCACATTAGACTAGACCTTAGTGGTGAACCATGTAAAATTGATGTGTTACCTTACTACATGTGGATTTTTTAATTACTTATAATTACCCTATGGTAGATTAAAAAGGTTCCTACTATTGTTGGAACATAATTCGTCACTTAAGAAGAAAATGTTGACACCGTGATTCACCCCTCCCATATCCGCGTGTTCTGGGTTCATTCATCACTTACAATTGGGTGACATCCTCACTCCTCATCGTTCCCTCTCGTAAATGTCTACTTCTCAATTATTATATCTCAACCTCCTTCATATATGATGAAATAGGTTTATAGTTGAAAAAATGTCTAGTAATTTTTAGTCTTCTAATGGTCAATGTGCACATGGACCATCATGAGGTAATTGGATGTGTACCTCTTCAACACTGAAACACTAAATTCATATCATGATCAAATTATAAAGAAAAAGATAAATGAATTGATTATGGATTCGTCTTATTGATGGATGTAATTTCATTTATAAAATACTTGACAGTAGCTGGGTTTTTTCACATGATTACATTGTGGGATTTACATTATCATGAGCCATGTCAATAGACATGCTCTTTACAACCATCCAAGAAATCTTTTGATATAAATTTGAAAGTCGGGGAAGGTTCTCAAGAATGTAATTTATGATGTTAAAATGTGAATTATTATTTTCATTATCATATCTTGTTTAATCATTAATATGTTATCATGTGATCTATAGTCCTTGTAAATAAATATTCATATGGTTTTCATGATTAGATTCACTAGAATTTTTTAAAAATTAAATTATTATCCATGATTATATTTTCATAATAAATTTTCAACTGATTGAATCATGTGATACGTGTTCTTGGAACATATTTCATTGTGTGATAAAATTTTATGTTCACATGACATGTCATGCGACAACACAAGGCGTGATTATACAACAGTTGTGGTAAATTATATTCTTACAATGTAAATGTGGGATAAAATGTGTATCATATGAATACACAAATATTTAAAAATGGATCTTCATGATCTTCATCAATTAATATCATGATTCTTAGAATGTATTTTTATTTATTTAGTTTGATCACATGATCAACCTTATGTAGGGAAGATTTTTATTGAAAATATATATACATATGATTCCATCATCTAAACATATCTTTGGCTTATCTATCCATTATTTTAGGAAGGGTTAGAAAATCATTTATCAATCACTAGATAACCACATTTTTCTTCCACTACATTATAGTTTATATATTTGATCATTTTGACTAAGTGATACAAACTATTTTCTTACAAATTATCAATGATGTCATTATTAATATTTTGATCTTCATCAATGAATCATTGATATCATATAACTTTTCACTCTGGAGTTTTGTGATTGACATGGTCGACACAATTATTCACCAAATTTTACTATAAACTCATTATAATTATAATATATGCTTCACCCCTCATTTGAAAATAATCTTTGATGGTTATAAAATGATGTTGAAGTACTTTCAAATAGTTTTTCGATTAATGATATCTATTATGTTTAAGTGGTGTCACTGATTAATGATGAAATGTATTAATACATTGTAAGATGTTATTACAATGGATATATAATTATCACCTTATCATCATATAACCTAAATAACATCTCATGATGACTTCATGAAATATCCTATTATAATCACATTTATGTGACAACTCAGTTCATTAAAGAACCACAATAAGGAAACATAATTATTTCATTAATGGGTTAGGTGTGATAGATCACATAATCAAGATTTATATAGATTGATTTCATAGTTGATGTCAAAATATGGATTCATCATTGAGAGTGGATCATGGTCATGAACTAGCAAATCCAAGGGAGTAAAATGTGACTAGATGTTTAAATTATTGTTGGGGAATGATCAGATTACGGAGATTAATTGGATCTAATAGAATATGTTATATACATATGTTATAATTATGGGTCCATAATTACCACCAATTCCATAACAAAAATTAGTCATTCTATATGTTGACATGTGGTTAATAAGAATCTAATTAAATCCATTTATTCAAGAAGATAGCAGTGTTCATCCCTTAGAAGATTACACATAAATAGTCAGCAGCAATGCCACACCTTTTCATACTCCACCGTTTTATGATATGCATGCTCCATGTGTAACCAACATGTTCTATTCTCACCCATATTCAATGTTACAAGATATCAAGATAGACTAACTCCTAGTTATTGTTTTGGTGACTAAAAAACATTCTTATATTATCATTCGTTCTTGGTAAACATTTGAAGATAATATTTTATTCAATGGAAAAAATAAAATAGACATAATAAAAATATAATTAAAATTAATGAAATAAAGGGTATAAGTAGTTCATCATTGAAATTATTCCAAATCCCAAATCATTCTTTCATTATGAATACCAATTTTGGGACATCATTGACAAATATGACAATTTTTTTCAATGGGACTCACCCATCACAAAACATTAACTACAATATACCTGGTACACATATATGGGTTCTATCAATCTGATAGAGAATAAAATAGATCCCATGTATTGAACATATTAATCGGTGTTATCATTACTGAACACTTCAATAACAAATCAATATCCAAACAATTATCATGGTATCTTGATCACATCACCTCTTCCTCCCCCAAAAATTATTCTCATAATAACAAATACAATTTTGATTTTATGTAAATATAGAAAATAAGGAAATGTATTTTTCATGATCAAAATACAGTTACCAAATATAAAATAATTGATCTTAAAATTATAATATATATCAATCGTCACACCCATGACATTTAGGAGATACCGCATGTAATACATGGGATAAATTGGTTGAAATGGATGTATATAACATTATAGAATAGGAAATTTTTGAAGATAATGGAAAAATGGTTATGAATATCATACAATATGAACAATTAAATGAAAAAACAGTGACATGTGCAATTTTAAATGATATTATATTCTCTTCCCACCTACATAGTGAATCTAGTACATGTATTTTTATGGTCAATCTTGTCCCAACTCTATATACTAGAACACATCAGGTGGATCTTCAATGAATACTGAAAAAGGAAATCATACACAACACTGCAGCATCTGAACTAGAAAATTCAATCATTTTACAAAGACTTCACACTCGACGAAGAATTAAATGGTTTTGGGGAGAACTTCTAGACATTCCCCCAAGGAATGCACATGTATAACCTCCAACTCTGTTGACGTTGATCTGACTAAATGTGAGTCAGTCAATAAAGTGAGAAATCCGGAACCAACCACCTCATTAGCTTCTACTCAACATATGAAACCCCACAAGATTTCAAAAAATAATGTTACTGGTGTTGGGGAGATATCTGCTCTGGACTACACAGCTTAAGGTTCTTTGGCTTCAGTCACTGATCTGGAATCCAGTAAATGAGGAAAGAACATGTATGTTTGAGCCTTGACTGGACCTCCTAAAAATATATCTGGACAGAAAGTAATGAAGACTACTAAGAAGAATAAATGTATAGAAACCGGTTTCTCTTAACAAAAAGTGAAAGACCACACTGGTAAAGCCTCTACTTGTGGTTCAATTACAATGTTCCAGTCAGCTGATCATACTTGAAAGCAGTCATTTACTTCTGAACCGGGCAAATTTTCAAGTTCCTACATTATTTTTGTCAATTTTTTACATCTAATAATAGTAATTAAAATGTTTTTAAACATTGGAATATTATTGTTTCAGAGAAATCATCTAATATTAATATCATACAAGATTCCACCTAACATGTTTTGCCTACATGTGATAATTTTAAATCCATAGACTCCACAACATTATATTAAGGGTTTAATACCAGCCCTATTTTGTCTAAAAATGTTAGAATATCAACAAGGCATAAATGCTCGAATTCTAAGAAAAAAGGGAGTTCTAACACCACATGTAAATTTATATGATGATATTAAATTGGAATTTTCATGGTATTTCATACCTCGATACAATAATTATTTTAAAACGATCTATCAATATTCATAAGCCCTTAGTATTTTCCATTGTTGAACATAATATTAATTTATCCACTTGTTTAGTTCATTTCTATTTTTTTGGATAAACATTTTTATGGGCATGTCAAAGCACCACAAATATGAATACACTTTGGATTTTTCTCACTCTTTTATTTCTATTGTTAATGTCTACCATATTGGATATCAATGTTTCACATGCGATTTCATGATTGATCGCACACATCTCTTTTGTTACTTTATTTATTCCACAAAAAATTATTTGGATTAGAAGAATCATTTGATTGATATCTCAATCATGAGATCTTATATCCATTTTCCTTTGTTTTTTGTTGGATACATTAATTATATTCTCTCCTCAAGTGAAAAACTTGGTCCCCTTCACTCAAGTTAAACTATGACAGAATTTAAGATTTCAATATAATACACTAGTCTAACTGAAATTTCTCTCCTTGATTCTAAATATTCCTAGTACATGAGACATTATAATAGAGTTTTTCAATAAAAATAGATATATACATCACCAATGACCATGCTTTAAATAATTGGGACACTATTTTCAGCTCCACCCTTTCGAAAATACAATCTGACAATCATCATATCTTGATCATTGTGTCTAACAAATCACTGAATCCTCCTCTACCCTTCATATAAAACAATTATTGGTTCTTAAATAATTAATATTGTAACCTCATTAATAATTTTGGACATTATGATAATCTATCCACTTATTACTTTTCTTGTACTCTGAAATTGAAATTTCATAAACAGAATATTAAAAATTGGTGTAGCGCGAAAGCCAAACAGGTTGATAGTGACATCTTGCATCATGAGAATGACCTTTACCAAATTAAAAATAGAAAAACTCACATGGAATTTCCATTACATAATATCCATGAATTTAAAATTTCTATGAAACTCAATTCGATTATAATTTTCAAAAAATACATATTTATGAAATCTCTCAAAATCAAATAGTTAACTGATGGTGATAGAAATACCAAATTCTACAATTCTTTGCAGTGAATCCAGAAATCATGGAAGCCCCTTTATTCCCTCAAAGACAGATAAAAACACTTGGATAATGAAGAATACATTCATATTCATGTTTAATTTTACTTTGAGTCCTTCTATAATGGACCTGGAATTAGAAAAGAGATCATTCCTAATATCATTCTGAAAATTGTCCCTGATTTTGATAACACATTACATATTAGTGTTCCCCTTGATCATGAAATCATACACACTATATTTAGCTTAAACCCAGACAGTTCCCTGGTCCTAATGGTTTTAATAATTTATTCTACCAAAAATAATGGGATATCATCCAATTTGATGTTTTCAAAATTGTTATTCATTTCATTTTTAGTGGCTGCCTACCTCATGGGTTGAATGTCCAATTACTTACATTGATTCCCAAGGTAGAAAATGCCTATGGAATTTACCTCTTTATACCCATAGCTCTAATCAACACTTTATATAAAATAATCACCAAACAGATTACAAATAGACTTATCTCTTTTACAGATCAGATTATTTCCTAGAGTCAATTTTGTTCTGTCATGGGATGATCAATCTAGGACATCATTTGTGTCGCCTATGAATGCACTAACATGTTAAACAATAAAAACAGTGGTGGTAACATTGACATTAAACTTGAAATTATGAAATACTTTGATACAATGGATAGGGACTTCAACTTCAATGTTCTACATGGATTTGGATTCAATTATATCTTAATCACTAGAGTCATTAACTGTTTTTTACTCATCCCACATTTCCATCTTAATCAATGGCTCTCGCATAGGTTACTTAAGTTTCACCAAGAGTGTCAGACAAGGTAACCCCTATCTAAAATTCCTTTTTCTTCGCATAAGGCTATTTAAGACATCTTTTCACCCATCTGGTTGACCAAAAAAAACGTAAACCTCGTCATGCTTATTGAAATGTGAATTCTCCCACTCACCTTCTTTATGATGATGATATCATTCTGTTTTTTAAGGGTGATATAAAAATACCATAACTCTCAATTCTACTCTCACTCATTATGAGGAGGTCTCGGGCCAATTCAATTGTTGGAAAAAAATCCTCCATCTACATTGTCAGTAATGTTCCGGCTAGTACAAAAAACTCTATCACAAATTTACATGGAATTAAAAGGGAACAATTCCATTCAAATACCTTGGGGTTCCCATCCTCTGGGGAAAACCCAAAGTAGGTTATATTTCAAACATTTTTGTTCAAATTCATAATCCTCTTTACATTTACAAAGGAAAATCTCTTTCCATTGAAGGGAGAGTCTGTATTGTCATGTTGGTCATTATCTCTAAATTTGTCTACTCTATGATGATATAAAATTGGCCCGCTATTCTTATTAAAAAAATGAACATATATATATATATATATATAAATTGTTTGGACCGGAAGCACTTAGGATAGGAATCATTTGACCATCCCCTAGGATACTTGTTGTAATCATTTAGACAATGGTGGTCTTAGTATTAAAAATTTTAAACACTTTAACAAGGCCCTTTAAGCCATACTCCCTTGTAACCTAACTAACAATGACAAACCTCAAATTCTTTCATAAAAAATTTGTTCATGGATAGATTTAGGAGTGGTAAGAAGAACATCATGAACTCTTTCATTTTACCCTCAATCAGAAAGATATATGCCAACATTATGACCAATGCTAGATGGATGTTCACTAGAAACTCCTAAATAAAATTCTGGTTGTACAGCTAGACAGGTGCGCCTCTTATTTTGTTAATTCCTTCAAACCATCCTACTAAAAATTTCAATGACACAATCAAATATGTTCTCAATTATCATTTATAAACTATTTTAGATAATAATGTTCAAATTATTGATAATTATCAATTTTCTATCTCATAGGATATTCTAATTTGGGAAACTAGATACCATGGCTAGCTAAATTTTAAAATCCTCTACAGCCACTCATTTCATATCTCAAAAAATGTAATCATGTGTATTAAACTATTTGAAAAATATTGGATTAAAGATATAAGAATCACACTTATCTGGCTTATTTTTATAACAGGGTTCGCACTGATACTTGTTTTCTAATATTTTGTATCCAACATTGCCCAAAATGTCATATTTTTTACCAACATAGAGAGAATAAAAACCATTTATTTATGTCTTGTGATACCTCCACAGATCTTTGGAACTATATCATTGACATCTTTGATTGAATATGGATAATTCATGGCTCTATAAATGCACATTTAAAATGATGTGTTGAAATAGAGAACTCCCATCAAATCCAAAACATATTTCTCGATGGGGTGGTAGAGCTTCTTCCTTTAATTTGGAATGATAAAACTGAAATTTTTCACAACAATTGCTCACCGAACATTAATGCAGTTAAAATACATATTCTCATTACAACTCTTCATGCTACGTTAATTCTGAATGGGTTATGTGACAAATATTTGCCATATTTTATGGTTCAATAAATTCATTGGGTTGTTGCCACTATCTGCCATCTAAGACCCACGTTTGAGGTTTTTTGGAGACCATCACTCCAAGGGTGGATTAAAATCAATCTGGGTTATGCCTCCCAAGGAAATCAGGGCCCTCATCCTGTGGCTCCATCGACAGAAATTATCTTGGTCATATCATTGGGTGATTTTATGCAGTTTACGATACCACAACCTCTCTAATGCTGAAATTATGAGTGTGATTCATTCCATTTTCATTCCATTCATAGTGGTTGGAACAATTTTAGGATTTAAAGTGATTCAACGACTATGGTGCAGACCATTTATAACTGAGTGATTTATCTACCTTGGCTGTTTACTATGTGCCAGATGAATTGCCTTCATTCTCTTCATAACTCCAATTTCATTACAATTCATACATACCGTGAGCCGAATATGGTTGCTGATGGCCTCACAAATATAGGGTTTTTTTAATATATAACATGGCTAGAGATTCTTCCAGACAACTTGCGTCCTCTTAATGTGAAATATTGTAATATGATTCCATGTTTTATACTCTTCTAAGTGATTCTTTTTAATAAAATTTTCATTAGTCTTTTGACCAAAGTCCCTCCTTATTTAAAAAAACACTTTATATTAATATGTTAAACCCATTATTAAATTTTCTAATATTCATTCTATTTTGAAGATAATTATCAAACATATAATTTCATTTATATAAATGATTGTGGAATGTAGTTATCAATTTAAAAAAAAATTAATGAGTATCAAACAAAAAAATAATCTGACACATTTATCCATTAATATGGGTATATATTCCAAACACAATTGATCAATATGGGGATCTATATAAGCAGATGATATATAAGATTTGTGTAAAAAAATTCAAAGAAAATCGTAAATAATCAGTGTTATAAAAATTTATAATCAAACAATCCATTAAATTGATAAATGATGTTCTAAATAATAAATAATAATCAATTCAGAAATATCATACAATTTTATATTTCCCAAAAGTAATTATAAGACTCATTAAAATTTTATGAAACACACAATTCTAATAAATTTCATTATTAAAATTATAGGATTTGAAGTATTACAAAAATCAATTTATATGTGAAATAATACAATTATAGAAAATTAAATATCCATTTACTGATTTACCAAGGATATAAAAAATTTATTATGTTTATTGATTAATTATTAGTATATATATAAAATTATATGTTGTTTCATTAAAACAAATTTCTTGGAAAGTGTACCTCAAAAAAATAGATGGTATAATTCTTCCAAAATATCAACGATGGAAAACTGAGAAACGAATTCCACACACTAGAGACCAAGAATAACATTGTTAATTAATGACCAAAGTATATAGCTCTCCCACCATGACTATATATTAAGATAAAGTTAAAAAAATAATAACTGTATGAGAGGAATAGGTAAATGAAGAGAAATAAAAGAATATCCTAGGAAAACTCTTCATGGGGTCAAATAAGAGTGGATGAAAACATAAGGAATGGTGGGATTTTTTAGACCACGTCAGTAGAAGATTAATTTAATTAATGGACAATGTAAATACCTAAATAGGATTTCATTCAATAAGGGATGGAAAGAAGAATAAAGAAATTAAAAACATGTGTAAAAGAACCCCATTGGATTTCCCTATACAACACACCATAGAACCCCTTTATTGAAAACCTTGGTGTTTGACCCTCTAGGGTAACAATATCGTGAAACTCCTCTATTGTGAACAAATATTATTATGCCCTATTCCCTATGAAAATGGTATTCCTGCATAATGTTTTGAAATATACTATAATAAAGGACTTTAAATTGAGGCTGAACTAAAACGCCACAATTATAGAGAAACACAAATTGATCATTGGATAATATATTAGTACCAAACCTTTTCATTTTCATAGTTTGGAATTGTAGGACATACATATCTGTTATTTAATTTTGGTAATATGTAGGTAGAGGGGACACCATTGTGCAATAAATATAAATCCCATTACCCATAAATATAGTCATGATGTGAACTCAACATTTCATTGTGTGACCATACCATTAGTCATTTTTTTTCAAAATGATAGGACAATTAAAATTTTGGTACTCATATGTATGATTAAATCCTTAAACCTTGAAACTCTTAGGTATGGTAAATATCAATTTATTTCTTCCTCGAAATATTTTACATTCATGATGCCTCTAAGACAATATATTATCATTTAATTTTATATAATTTTAGATCACTAAAACACTAAAAACACCTATCAATTATGTACGATAAAGGGAAAAAATACTAATAAAATAAAAAAATAATCCTGATAAGTGATGTTGGGGTGTGATGATATGCCATTTATTTATTCAGTTTTTCTGTTATCCTTGGTTTGTTAGGGTTTTGGGTCCAATGTCCTATAATAGTTTTTTAACTATAATAGTCAACAATTATTATTAAAATTTTATTAAATATATAAAAACAAATGTTATATTTTTTATTTCATATAAATAGTATATAATTTTAGTATAAAAGATTTAGAATATTTTATTTATAGTTTAATAAAACCATCTCAATTAGATTTTCATTTAAGGGATTAATTTTACTAATATTGTTTGTTCTTAATAATAAATTTCTATTTCAATTTTATAATATAAAAAAATAAAATGTTTATTATTTTTAATTTTTCACAGAAAACAAATCTTTTAAAACTAGAGTTAATTTGTAATGTGAAACATCATCACTCACATAGGTGATAAAAACATAACACGTGGGAGGGAAATTTTTTAATGTTATTAAGGAAATAATAGAAAATTTAAAATTAAATGGATTTGAATAATACAATTGAGTAAAATGTTTCCAAAAATTATATATTTAATAATGCAACATTTTTATACTAAATACATTATATAACTGTTAAATTTAGCATGAATATATGAAGAGAATGAATCAGATTTATCACAGTATACATTGTGTTTATTAAAAATTATAGTTAAAATCAAAAGTGGTATTGTTTTATGGAATGAGAAAAAATATTTTGTTAGTATGAAAGTGGATTAAATTATTGGATATCATAATTGAGAAACAATATTAAATTATTTATATTCAAATGAGAGATATAAACCAATTGAATGAGATTTACTGTCAAATCATACAGAATATATCTCTGTTCCTTTATTATTATGCCTTATTTTATTGAACCAATAAATATATGTCATTAAATTTATATTTCAGATCTTTTTTAATTATTACAATTTTTATTTAAAATTGATATAAAATTATTAAGAATATAAAATTTTGATATTTTTTGTTGATTATTTCAACATGTTTATTTAATCGATTTTTATTTAATGTTTTTATAGTGATATAGGTCTTAATTATCAAACAT
The DNA here is from genome assembly GCA_963277665.1 of Viscum album. Lineage (NCBI taxonomy): Eukaryota > Viridiplantae > Streptophyta > Magnoliopsida > Santalales > Viscaceae > Viscum > Viscum album. Next base: position 627,883,752 of record OY728138.1, on the reverse strand, counting down.
GTGAAAAAATAAAATCTAATATATTCCTGAAATGTTTTGAAAAATATTCAAACACTTGATTTCATTAATGCTATTATGGTTTATATAGTTTATTAAAAATTAGTTTTTAACGTTTTTCATATGATGTCACAACTGACAATAATATTTTTTAGTGTTGATAACTATATATCTATTTTATTGTTAATAAATATAGTAAATGATTTATTTTAATGTTTTGAACATAATTAAACGTGAATAACCTTTTAAAACCCGCCATGGACATTGTAATGAATAATTAGATGCATGATCTATTGAGGTGACAAACTTATCATAATGTGGATGAAATTTTATTTTTTTTATTAATAAGATAGTGAAGGGGTATGAATATTGATATTATATTAATGTAATGAAATTTTAGAATAATTAAAAATCATATGTATTAATTTCATTATAGAGTGAAGTTATATATTGGGTATATAATATGTATAAATATAAAAATATATGTCTGGGATAAATTCATTATCCCTTTGTAATTAATCCTATCGTATACTATATGAGACTTCAGTAATACTTTTATTTAAGGAGGAGAACCCCCAAAAAAATGTAAAATGAAATTAGTAAGAAATATTTTTATATATTTGTAAATGGAAGAAGTTATAGGTGAAGATAAGTGTTGGTATTTATAAAGGGAAAAGAGGGGCGTTTCTTGATAAAATTTAGGAATGTAAAATTAATTCTCCAACCAATGGTCATGAATAATATTAAATTGTAAATTAATTTTGATTTATCAATAATACGGGAATTGGAATATTAACATTAATGAAAGAAATGAAAAATATTTATTTCTATTCACTATAACCAAATAATTTACTTATAAAAAATTATATCTTCAATAACTCTTCACATGTTTGTTTACCATTGATGAAAAATAAGAAAACATCACCCATAAAAAATTTAATTCTCCAAAATATGTAATTGTTAAAAATAATATTCATAATATAAGTAAAATAATTTTCCACTAAAATCAATTGTTATTACATATTTAATTAATATGACACTCAATTTATTTATTGTTTGAAAAATCATATAATATTACAGAATATAATATTACATATATATAATAAATTTTGTGTAATTACAATTTATCAAAATATAGTATTGTTTGGTAAATTTTTATTATCATTAGAATAAATATTATTGAATTAAAGACATATATGTTTCCTAAAATATAAAATAATTATTAATCTCTTCAATTGAATTTTTTGTTGAATGTGAATTTTTAATTTAATTGTTTTATTTAAAATAAAATAATTTTTTATTTCATAATAACCAGTTATATTATACTACTATTAAAATTACCAGATTCCTATTAATATTTTAAAAATATTATTCTATTTGTCATGATAATTTCAAATAGAATATCTTTCAAATATTCATATAATAATTATGTTTAATAAAAATACATATTTTTTCAATAATTATTCATTAACTCTACTTTATCTACTGGTTTTTAATTATTCATTATCAATATTAAAAATATATTACTAATATATCTATTCTTCATTCTATGTTAATAACGAGTGTTATAGTTATTTGAGTCATCTATGCACTATTATTTAAAACTCAACATATGTTTTATACTTATTTTTTTATGTTCATCTATTATATTTATAATTACATGGTCTGCATATACATTTATATCTACTATTTTTTGTAAATAGAATAAAATATTATCACTCCCTTTATGTGCTGACTTAAATTTTTTAAAGTGATCATCATATATAAATGAATTTCTACTAATTAAGAATATATGTATTTTTTAATTCTATGAAAATTTAGTAAATATATATGATTATAGGATCATAACATTCAAATAAATTAAAATTAATTTCATTTACCAATTTTATGTAGTGTACTTATGAAAACAACATAAAAATATTTATTGAAAATCTCTGATATTACACAAATTATAGTAACTGTAAATAAAATGTCATTGAATTATATGTTATAATGAAATAAAAAATCATTAATTCTTTTTTTTATCCTTATATAAAACACATGTGTTTTAATCTTTCATATTATGTTCTTAATTTTTTCATATAACTCTAAAATAAATGTTCAAAATTTTGATAATAAAGAAATATGCAATATTATTTTTCATAGATTATGTATAGTGATTTTACGATAAAACTTTTATTTTATAAAATAATTTTTTATTAAATCACAAATCATTCATATTAGTATTAAAATACATTGTATTTTTTATATGTAACCAATAATCATAAAATCTATATTATTAATTTTATTTACTGATGGAGGATGTTTATATATTTTTTGTCTGATTATTTTGAGTGAAAAGTTACTTATTCAACATATGAAATATCTAAAACTATTTTCATTCTATTTGGGAATATCTTTTTTTGGATTAAAATTATTTGTTTATTCTAATAAGTTATAAATAATTCTTCCATCATTTTCAAAAATTTGGAGGCACATTTTTTTTCATTTTAACTTATTTTCATTTATAAATGACCCTTTTTTCTTATTATATACTATATTGTGGTTTAGTTCTTATCAAATTCATTATTCTTTTTTGTTTCATGTATCAATATACATTATTTGTATCTCAAGTTATATTTAACACATTTTTCTATTTGTTTAGTGAAAATATTTATATGGATGAAATTTAGAATACTACTCACTGAATTTATGAGATTTTCATCGGTATATTTTAATCCCACATCTAATTATTATAAAAATTGAGTTAAAAAGTATAATAATTATTTTCCAATATTTAAATTATTGTACTTGTATTTGAAAGAAAAAATTAAATTTATATAAAAATACTTCCCTTTTTTATATTAGAAATTTTATGATGGAAAAGACCATATTCACCAACGGGTAAATAACCAAGAAAATGGTTGGTGGAAATTTTATTAAATGATTTCATAGATATCTTCTTAATGGGACTAATATTGCACACTATAGTAGATATTTCTACAGGATAATGACACTATATTTATGAATCATGAAAATTAATTTTTCATTCCACATTCATAGACTCCAATTATTAAAAATTATTGATTCTATTTAGTTTCATCAATTAATAACCCGCCGCATTTTATATACCCTCGCAATGATATTTAATGTATAATGGAACTAATTTTTACATTAATTATACCTCAATGATTTTATGTTGATTGAGGGATTTTTTCCATGATAAGAACAATATTCTACTAAATATATGCCATTTTTTATTTTGTATCATTTTAATGATTTCCATGTCTTATTCTGTAACGTTTTCATTAGGGAATGATATGGATGGACTAAATGATTCATATAGAGAATACACTAAGAACAATCATGTGATGTGTGGGGACAAGAATTCTATTATTTCTTGTTGAAACTATACCTTTAATAAGGAAAATAAAAATGGATTTTTGTCTATTCAACATCCTATTAGAATAAAGTTACATGGAATAATGGATTTTCAATAATTTATAATGTTCGATTTTATGCATTTCGTTAGTAGGATATCAGTGACTCTAATTATTCACGTTTACATATATTATCAGTTTTATATCAATCCCTTTTTTACTTGATTATTGATTCTTTTAGTTCATTTATTCCTACCAATTCACATATTAATTTTTTATATTATAAAGGAATTTATTACATTCATCTACTTAAATATAATATCATATAACGATTAATTTTATTTACTTCCCCTAGAATACTACAGTGATATTTTGTATAACATTCATAGATATTAATGAAGTAAGAATAATTTTCTCTCAATATGTTATTATTTTATATTATGTTTTGAAATGTGAAATAGGTAGGTAACTAGTATTCTAGGTCACATAATCTACAATATCCTTTTTGAACAAGTATATTCATTAAAAATAATTTAATATATATTTTTATATTAGTTTTCAGAGTATATGAAATCATGGTTTGTTTTAATGTATGTTTAATACGAAAAATTATGATTACATATAACGAAACATAGTGATATAGCACATATATTAATAAAAACATTTGATATTTCTTGGGAAGACTCCATAATTATTAATTTGAAATAACCATTAATATTTTATATCATTATCCAAATTTTCATTTTATAATGTAGAAATTTTGTGGTTAATGAGAGGAATGGAGACTATGTTAACACTTCTAGTTAATGTAGGTTTGTTAACTAAAAACATGTTCATGATGATGCAAATTAAGGTAACTAGATCATAACCGTACTAGGGGGTGTGACATAGGTTATGTAGAAAATATCATGTTTTTAAATAATACTACGGATAAACATCATGGAGTAAATAACATAGAAAAATTCATGAGACAATAACATTTTTCATATAGTGGAACTCAAATTCACTATTAGCTAAAAAATGGATCGTGTCCTGATAAATGATCATTCTCGTAATTGGAACTAGGAAAATGGATATGGTAATCATGGTGGTGTATCAAATAAAGGGTGGTGTGGAACTATGATTCATCCTAATTAAAAATAATAAATCATAATATCATAACAAATATATTGAATGTTTAACATTATAGGTGTGATTGTACGAATTTTTATTACTCATGAGAAAAGAGATGAAATAGATTAGAAATTACACCAATGTATACTAAAGGTGTTGCAAATTGTTTTTAAGTTTAAGTATTTCATTTTAATTTTATATTAACAAATAGGGAACTATAGTATTTTCCTATAAGAAATATTGATATTTATACTAATGGGATAATGATGATACATTGAATGTTTTTTGTATCTTATACATTTTCATCATATTTACATATAATATATTCTGAAATTATGTTGGAAAAAGATGTTCTCTAGGATTTATGAATTAAAGTAAAATCTAGTGAATAATAATCTAACTATTAATTGCAAAAAAATAATGTAAATATAGGTAGGAAAAGAAGGATGGTATTTCTAGTGTTTGATAAATATGAGATGAAGCACCCTGTTGATTGTAGGTAGTGAACATGATCTTGTTACATGTTTAAGGAAAATGGGAATTATTTTAAATATTGATATAAAATCTATAAGAAATATATAAACAATTAATTTAAATTAGGTAGAAGGTACATTGTGAGAATTGGTACCCTAATTTTAATGGTAATTTAATATAGAAATGGAAAATGGAACAAGTCCAATATTTTTTGATTTCTAAATGAATAGAAATTACAATGAAAGGAATGGATAATAATCTGATTATAGCCATAATGTTTTGTAATGTTTTTTATTCTAGATGAGTGCACAAATTTATATTTTCCATGAATTATAAATAAGATTATTTATATATCTAGCATCCTATTAATATGGTCATCAACTAAGACTATTATAATGATTCCTACTCTAATAAATATGCGTCTCGTAGTTGAAACTATGATGCATGTGTGTACCCTATTTTCATGCAATGTTTTTATCCATACGGTTGAATTTTATATTCTCTAAAACATAGATTTTCATTTATAGTAAAATTTTGAAATATATTTTCATGAGAAATATATTGTGAATCAGGTTACTATAACTGAATATATTATTTTTAGAGGGAAACAAGATTTTTAAATTTTTGTGTGGATGAACTACTAGTATATCTCCTAATTTATATTTTTTATAGATGAGAAATATTAGTGGTTTATTGATAAATTTAGTATCATAAATATAGAGTATTTTACCATGGGAAAATAATTCATCGATTTTTTCTTAGATGAACATCATTTTAATAAAAATAAGCATGAAGATGAGTTTCCTATTAATCTAATTACTGATGTAATGCCTATATTGAAAAATCCATATATATATGGACTATAATAGTTTTAAAGGGTTAAATAAATACCTATATAATTATATTCAAAATTGATTTATAATCCCAAATTTTACAGAAATTATAGGACCAATTTTTATCCTGAAAAATATTTATAGGTGATTTTGTATCAATTAATGGGATATCAAGTCCATTAATATAAATAATGAGCATCCCTTAAATGCATTGATATCATTTTTCTTCAAATAAAAGAAGAATAATACATTTAAACTATAAATATTTTATCCATTTATCATACCATAATATAAAATAAGGATAATATAATAAATATAAATTTTCAAACATCATAAAACAATAATGATATTCAAATAATGAACTTTAGATTGAACAATGCTCCTTATGTTTGTATAGATCTAATGATTATAGTATTGATATTTTATACTGATAAAAATTTTCGTGTAAAAATTTAAGATATATAGATATACTCTATGATATTTTATATGTATGAGCGTTATATATAAATATAGCAGAGGTTCTCAAGAAAAGGTAATTTAATGGGAAATATACTAATTGTGAATTTTTTTAACAATGATATTTTCTTTTCATGGATTTATATTCACTAGGGAATGATAATTTATTTACCATTCAATGAAATAGGTAGTCAATGAAGGTCCTTAAAAGGTAAATCTTACTAAAAACTAAAGTATGCTAAGATTATTAGGTTACCATCATTGATTTTTCCTGGAAAAAAACTCATTTGAATTTTGTATTAACAATGATAAAATGTAAATGGGTTAAATTATCCCATAAAGGGGAATATGATTGATATTATGAGAATAATATGGGAAGAATTATAAATGAACCATTATTATATCTATAATTTTTAAATGGGTAATGTTTTGAAAATTGAAATTCATTGAATAATGGGAAATAATATGTTCTTATATATAATTAATGGGTGAATACATATAATATATGAAAATATTAAATTCATGAAAATAAATATCCAACTCTTGTATTTCAGATGGAATCCATCATGTTTCCATTGGAAATATTGATTCACTAATCTATGGGAAATGATCCAATTTATATATATATATAGTTACCTTAAGGGATTTATGTATATCATCTATAATATATAGCTAAAAATTGAGCAAAATTGTTTGGTTGGAATAACTCATGGGATACTATTTCTCTATATACTATCTATTTTAGAAGGAAATTATGGCCGATGAGGAATTAGGTTGAAGGGACCTTGGTGTTTTGACCATGATGAATATTATCAATGATACAATAAATAATGATATAGAAAAGATGTATGTGGTGATTCTTATGGAAGGGTATCAATCATTTCTTTTCTAATAAAATATGAAACTCTATTTAGTGGAAATGATATATAAGTCCAACATTATTATGAGTACAAAAAAATAAATATTACTGAATTAAATTATACGTAATTGAGATATTTAATATATCGATATTGTGTATTAATTAGAAAGAATATTTTATAATTCCAATCCATATAAGCGTTGAAATAGTAACTACTTGATTAATAACCTAGCTATAATTTCCAAACTAATTGTTGTAGTATAATGATGTATATATATTTAATATATCTTATTTGGTGGGATGGTTTTAAGTGAGAAATTCTGGTCTCTTATTCTATATGAGTAGTATTTTAAAATGTAAAGGCCAAAAATATTTCAAATGGGGTCATGAAACCTATTCCTACACCAATATAGGCCTTGGAAGATGTTAAAATTTAATTTTTTATTATAACAAAAAACTCTAAAGAAGAATGATTTATATATATTCCATCATGGAAGATCTTACTTTGTCTTTTAATACATTAGTGAAAATAGAATATCTACCACTGTATATCATTTCATGAATCTATAGTAATGAAATCATAAGGATTTATTGGAACCCATATCAATTGAATCATATAGGGAATCTTTGTTTACAAAGGAATTATTGAATTTCCTTTCAAGTGAACTCATCACAGATAAATATTTAGGAACCACATTACATCTTCAAAAAAATAGAAATATGAATGGATAATACATACTTTGAATGAAAAGCTCACATCATATTATATTGTTATAAAATTTATGTGTATTCAGTAAATAACATTGGTTAAATTTTTATACTATGGTTTCTTCCAATAATGAATCTATATTCCACTATATATATCATTATTTTAAATGAGGGTTAATCTTCTAACTTATTAGGATGAAATTTGAGAATGAATATTTACTGTTCCAAATCTTGTTTGAGAGTTAACAATTAAGGAATGAATTATTTAGTCTCCTATTAAGGAAACCCATAGAACACGAAAGAGTGAATCTGCAAATTGATCAGAAGATATGGATTTTACATTTTTCGATTATATATTCTTAATTGTATCACCACAGAATGATGGTGTGGGATTTAGAGAAAAAGATAATTTTAGGCCTCAAAATAGAAGAAATGTTGATATACAGGAACGAGTTATAGATATATATTAATAATTTTCTACGATGCTAAACCATTATAAATTAAAAAATATCAATTATGTTTCTTTAATATAGAATAAATGATATATCCAATTAATTTTTCCATATATGAGTGAATAGAAATGTATCATTACTTTTCATAAAATTTATAACATCAGAAAATTGTTTAGAATTGGGTGAATGTATTTCTATATTGAATATTTTTATATTTTAATTTCTATTGGAGAAAAAAATTATAAGAGGAAATAAGGGATACAAAATAAGAATTAATTATAGAGTATCAAAAATATTTTATTGGCTTATTTATATACAAATTTTGATGATTAAATTATTATTGTTTGAGAATGTAAAACATGAGGCCGTACAGTAGCATGTAAAAACCATTTCATGATATAAATTTTAATGTATACTCAAAAGTGGTATTATACCAAGGTATATTTAACAGTCTAATTTATGAATTCTATAGTTTCATTCATAATAATGAATAATCATTTTTAAATTTCTTGTAATCATATTTGATAAAGATGACTATTTTGGATTTTTTAAATAGATTTTATAAAAAAATGTTAGATAATATTCTTCATAATTTTTTTAAAAATTATAAAATTAAAAATATATTTAGAATCCTTAAGCCCCACTTTTTTAATTATACCCAAATTATTTATAATCATTTACATTCAAACAGATAATAGTAATTATAAATTCCATAGGAATAATAATACTATTATTTTTGAATAATTAACATTATAAGAGTTGTATACTTTTTATAGAAATAATTTATATTAATATAATATAAAATATGACTCATATATGAGGTTTTAAAAACATAATAATGTTTAAAGGGCTTTTTTCTTGTAATTTGTAGAAAAGTAGTATAAAATTAGTTAATATATAAAAATACAATTTTATATATAACATTGTTTTTCTCTGTGTTATGTTTTAAATTAGTAGTTAGTTTTCTCACATTTTGAAATTAAAATATGTTTTATAGATTGAAAATTCAAATTTATAATTTAAAAAAGATTATTATCGGGGTATTCATAATTTTTTTTGTTAAAAAAATTCAACAATTAATTTTTAATCATGATTAATAAATATTATATTATTTAATGAGTTATATGAATATTTCAATGAGTAAATGTTCAGAAAAACCTACTAGAAAACCTTGTTAGGTATTAATTTCTTATATATGTGTCTCAACTACCATTTATTCACATAATTCATCTTAGTCTCCAAACTTTATTATCCCCAATAATATTTCATTCGTACCCCTAACCAAAAAAAACTTTCCTTGTTTTGTATTCTTTCACCTCAAAAAATGATGATGAGATTGATGTGATAAAAAGTGATATATGATTTTAATGATATCATTATTGTTTTTATGACGTATATGACAACAAATTAATAATATCATACAAAAATAAATAGTAATTTAACTATTCCAAATAATATTTCATTAAGGGTCTCATTTTATACAATATTTTCATTATTGTAATATAAATTAATTCTCCTTACACATAAAGTAAATTATAATAAATCATACTAACATAATTTACATTTTATCATTATTCTTATGTAATTTTTTATATTTAATTATAAAAACATAATAAACATTCATTTAATAAGTGTTTTGTAATCATTGGGTGGATAAAACCACCTAATCAATCAATACTACTCATTTATATCATGGATGAAAATGGATATTATTTAACTATAATGTATTTTTTATATGTGTAAATATTGAGTTTTTTGATACACAATAATAATTTATATATTTTTATTTAATAAAACACACTTTGATCATCAAGAATCTATAAAACATGCATGATACTAATTTCATATTCTATTATAATGACTTAGAAACTAATGAAAGTATTGTTAAAATATATAAATAGTTTTAAATTCCCCAAAATAGGTGCATTAATTACATAGATACAATGACAAATTAATGATGAATTAATATAGATTCCACTATTACGAATTTTTAAAAACAGTCAAACCCAAAATCTCCTAATGTAGAGAATATGTAGAATTCATATAGTGAAATCATATATATGAGGAGTTTAAAATATATAGTTGGGTATGGTTAGGAATTAATTTATTATTTTATATATTTTTCTGATGTTTTAATTTAATCATGGTTAATGGATTTTAATAAAATAACATATTTTTTCATTTTAAATTTCCCACTTTAATAAATGTTCAATTTGATCCATCCAATTTCGTTTTAGTGGTGATATAAATACTATATATGAATGATGTTTTATGATTAAATTCATATATTCATGACTTTTAAAAGAAAAATTTATGCCCTAAATTTTAAGATAATATGATTGAATTTCAAATCAATTCATAAGTTCAATATTCCCATCAAAATTTTCTTTCAATGGGACTAATGTCATATTAAACACCTATTTACTATTATATTTTTTTATATGTTTTAATAGAAGTATTTTACCATATTACCCATGAAATTCATGGGATTATATCTAATTAATATTTTTCAACCCTCATGTTATTTTTATTAATGTTTTTCAAAAACATTTTAAAATGAAATCATTTCCATGATGGAATAAAAAACATGCATTTTGGGAAAATAAACATTTGTATATTTTCATATAAAATACATTATATTCTCATTATTAAGAAGTTCATGTCTTTTTGTAACATATAAACATTATGGTAATCAGCATGAAAATAGATTTTTGATCATTTAATCAATTATCAAACTAATGCATGGTGAATTGTACTAAGATAGCACACATTAATCATCCATCATAGATTTTATGACTTGTAATAATTATATAATATTAATAAACCATAATACAAAAATTTGAAACCATTGTATTTATCAACAAAAAATTCCTTCTATAAATCTAAAATTATACCATTTTGGGATAACACAACATATTTTACATACACTCCCAAATATATTTTTTTGATAAAGGTAATTCATTTTACTATAAAAAACCCCCAAATTATCCTTTTTGAAATTGAGATGTTACCTTATATATAAACATAATTATATTTAAAGGGTAAGTATTTTTTAATATCTCATTATATTGATATCCATGTTTTATTCAGTAATATGTCCCCTATTTAATGGACGGAAATTTCTTGAATAATATTACTATTAATGAATTGGATATATTAAGATGATATGTGGGGTCTTTTAATATATAAAAACTCAATGTAATGATAGTTCTCAAAAGATAAAAATGGATTGTTTTTTGTGTATTCCTATTCCCATGACGTGAAATTGTATTGTAACAATTCCTTGAATACATGATATGATATGCACCATTAATCATTCCATCAGTACGATATCAATTATTATTATTATCCATTTCATTATTTATTAACATGTATATAGAATACCGATATTTTAAGTTTATTATATTTTTATATGTTATTTAATGATGTCAATTAACATATAAAATTTTTCACTTAAGAATAATTAAAATATATTATAATACTTAGTTATCATTACAGATCACCCTTATTGGTTTTCCTTTCCCTTCAAATCATATATGAGTAATGTGCGTGACTTTTAGGGATATGATGAAATGTCAAATAATTATCTCACAATATATTCTTGTTGTATCTTATGTTTTGAAAAGTTTTATATGTATTTGTCTTGTATATAAAGACGACTACAATACTTGATACTTTGTGGAGTCTTCTATTATATACTAGTATTGAAATATAACTATAATGTTTTGGTTTCTATTGTCTAGGATATCACATCCTCCAAATCCAATGGTTTAGTATTCAATAATACTCATTCTTGGTGATACAGATATTACAAATAATCCATTAAAAATATCCCCCATTGGGTTATCAGAGTTAATGAAGAAAATATAGAAACCTATTTGGAAGGGATTAATTTTTCCATGTGAATAACCATGAGGTAAAAACGTTACTTTTTAATGATGTTACACGGATCAATTTAAATCTACATATATTCTAAGGAATATGAAAATATCATGATAAAAATAAGTATTATTATCCCATTAAAGGAATATTTTTTCTATAAATTACGAGGCTCTCCATATTTTTACAATTTTGATCTCGAATATGAATACCATTAATTTAATGTAAAAAATTAAATACATACCAAAATAAAATGTTTCATAGGACCTATAGTTAAAATTAATTTACTATGATCTTGTTTTGGATTACTAATTCCACCACTATCATCATGTATTTAATAAATCGATACTTGTAAGATTGTGTTTATTTTTTATGAGGTCATTATAGATTATATTTTCATATTTTATATGATATGTTAATAGAATCATTATCACATTATTTATTTTTATAAATTCCATTTGGATGTAAATGTTGTTTGATAAGTCTACAAAACATGAGTTTTTTCTATGGGATGTTTGGTTTCATGGTCATATAATTTCAAGAGAGGATATAGTAGTAGAGAAATTAATATTAAAAAAGGATTTTACATAAAATTATTATCATTATAGAGATTGTGGGTCGTTGAAAAAATTGTATAAACTAGAACATGAAAACAAAAAAAAAGATTAAATAATTAAATACTTATCAAAAGTAAAAAAGTAAAAATATGAATAGAAAAAAGGGTAATTAGAAGTTATTTTTATATCATGAGTGTTATTATATGTATAAGTATTTTTAATTATTATAATTATAATTAATATGAATTTATTATAGATTTGGTTAGAGTACTTATGAATTTATTTGATAATGATTAGGGGGTATTACATTGAATTCAAAACATTACTAGTATATTTTATGATTATGTTTAAAATGATTAAAATAAATTTTATACCATGAAAATATATCATGAATTTTATAATCCCAAGGTTATATATAGTGAATTTGAGTTTTTATTTCATTTACTTCTCTATAAATTCTCAAAATACATAAACATTATTTTTATGGAAAATGCCCTTTCATTTTCTATTAAGTTGGGATTAAATCCTTTCATTTAAATATTTCCAATAAAGTGTTTTCATGGATTATTATAATATTACAATATGATATAACAAATTTATTTATACCCATGACTTAATTTCTAGAACTGTTTTAATTTATACTTGACATCCATTTCTTATCATAGTTCATTAATATTTTTATCGATACTGTGAAACGAATATTTTTTTTATTGTTTAAATGACCAATAATCACATATTCATAGAAAATTACTACATTTAATACTCCATTATTAATTTTCTTAGCTGGTTTTAAATAATATTTTTTCTATAATTTATTTGTTTATTATAATTTAAATTACTAATTTCATAGTGTAATAAGAATATTACCAAATTAATATGTATATGTACATTAAAAGAAATTATTTATTATCTATAACATCAATTAAAATTTCTTACCACCCCCCAATGGAAATATAAACAATTGAAAACACCATTATTCATTCATTTGGTGTTTTATGTTTATGATGATGAAATATTGATGATATCAATTTTGTTTTTCAAAGGATAAGATATGATGAAATGATAGATGTTCATGTCATATAGTATAATATATATATGAATGTATTATGATTATGAGAAGGGTTGTTTTGTTTTATACATCATTTAAATTAATTAAATATCAATGATTTATTAGCTCTTTGGTTACATGGGTGCTTATCCTAACAGTACCATTGGTACATAGAATGTTATAATATACTCAAATTATGTTCATGGGTGGTTTTCCCAGCAAATAATGATATTAATATATTGGTGGGTGGACTTAATATATAATTTCTATGGTTATGATAATGCTACACTTTATACCAAACTTTTGTGATGTGGTCTTATTAAAATGTTATTATCTTATTGATTATTTTCATTTATTCCATTTTATCCATGTATTTTGAACTATCATGTTTAACGTAATTACTCATGATTTTGAAATATTAATTATGGGATATTATTTTCAAATATTATCACCATGTTATCATATGGTTATTCTCATATTACTATTATAAATTATCATTGGTTAATATAACACATGAAAAACATTACTAAAACTCTATGTTCCCCAAATAGAATGATTCCTTTTCCACTATGAGGAAATGTGAAAATTATGATATTTCTAGTATAGATGGTAATTGTGAATAAAATAATGAGGGATTATATAAATGATTTATGTACCTGTTATTTTTGTATCTATATTTCAAAATTCACTCAAATGTTACTAAACTAGCTTGGGTTGTAATAATAATTATGGAATATTTAGTATAATATATATATAATTTATGTATGATATTGATAGGTAAAACGATATTTGGATGTAGATATTTATTTAGATATTATTGGAAAATAAGATGATTAAACCACAATAATATAATATAGAATATTCGCAACAATATGAAAACATAATTTATTTTGAAAAATAATGGAATATGTTTTCCCTATACACTACAAATCTATCTAGTTAATTCAATTTAGAGGTTCATATGCCATAAATACACTTATTGGTGACAAATCTTAAATGGGTTCATTAGGTATCAACTTGAATTTTATCATCTATAGATGAGGGGGAATATTATTTCATATATTTATAGACACTCCCGGGAGATATTAATGGGGTAATAAGCATTTTCATTAAAAAATATGATGAATATGAATATATAATATCTTTGAACAACATATGTTATACCAATTGTGTCATTAATATAAAATATGTGATCCATGTTTAGACATTCAACGAATAATCTATAAGATTTTATAAATTAACACTATGAATAATATTTATCAATCTATGATTTCTTTTCTATAGTGAATGGTTGGAATATATAGAATTTGTGATCATTAAGAACATACAAGACAATTAAATGATTAACCTTATAGGAAATATAATGTTAGAAGACCAAAAAAAAATATTATTTGTATTATTACAAAAAATTATCAGAAGATTAATCATGTTGTTCTTCATATAAAACTTTTCCGCAATATTTTTATGTTGATTTAATCATGAGGAAAAATCCCCATTCCATTTTTCTGTCCACTAATCTATTACATTTTGAGAAATTTTTTAGTACAAATTTAATTAATTTTTTAGATTAAATATATTTTTGAGTGTGAATATTTTTTTTCTATTTATCATTTTAATATATATATAGATCAATGGTTTATTATTTTCAAAAAAATGGGAAAAATAACAAATTTACTCTACAGTGAGGGATTAGTTTGCAGGTTTATTTTTCATTAAATGGTTTCTTAATATTATTTTTATGAAAATATAGAATAATTTTCTTGATCTACTGTAGAAGGATGTTGAATCCATTAGTACCTATAAGGCAACAAGACATGAAATGTGTGATGTTTCTATTTTGAACAAACCTGAGATGAATAATAATAAAATCATTGGCGGAATAAAACCAAATATTATATGGGTGTTATTATTAAGGTACTTTAGTTCATAAGAAGGAATCAGTTGATGTTCTCATAATGTAGATATGGACATTAGATCTTGGTTTTTATAATTAGTTATTTTTTTAATTAATATTAAATTCCAGTAAATAAACTCATTGACAGAAGAATATGAGTCTTAATTTATTCTTGAGATGTGGAATTAAAAATAAATGAAATTATCTTATTGAGACTGATAAAATAATTATGTATTGAAATTATGGTATTTTAGAAAGTAAATGTGTATATTATAGGGAAACGTTATCTCATGTAGTTACTTATGATAAAATATCTACATACTGATTAAAATACATTCTAGTGTTTCAAATGTATGGAATATGGTAATTATAAAAAGTAGTTCTCGAATATGAGTGATAATTATGAAGATTTACATTAGTAAAATCTTAATCATAGAGATAATGAGGAATAAATGTGATCATTATTGATGATGTCGATTATGAGAATGAAGTGGATAAATTTACACATATTAACCTTCTATAACTACTAATTTCATATTTGATTTTATCTCTTCCCACTCCTTTATATCTGATGAAATTTGAAATGCTATAAAATTTCCAACTCAAAAATATATTGTTTAATTTAAAATTAATACTCATAAAGGTATTATGAACACATATGATGTCTATTAATCTTCTATGATTTATTCCATATGGAATTTTATTTACTAAAATATCATTATTATCCCTCAATAAACATTTTATTTTATTTTTTGGATATATTTTATTTCTATATATAAGTCATATAACACTTTTTTATGGTATGAGGTCACCTTTTATTTTCGAAATAATCATATGATTTCCAATTTATGTGAGTATAATTTATTTCTTCCAATTTAAATTTCCCCAATTATATAATTCAATATCCCTTCTAAATGGGATTATATATCTCAATTCCTTAGAGAATATGTCACACCCATGATCTTCATTAAAGTTACTTATTTTTCTTATATTTTTATCCGAACTTTCCCCCCTAATTCTCCCCTATGCCTAATGAATTATGATGGCATTTGAAGATTTTTTTAGGGGAGAAATGAGGGAGCACGGTTAAGGTGCACAGTTAGCAACCGTTCACAAAAACAATACGCCCTTGTCCAGGTCATTAAAATTATTTTAAATTACCGCTTTCTCCACTTGATATTTATCCTAATTCGGCCCTTCCACCTCTTCTTCAAACCAAACAGCCATGGAATTCCCCATGGCTTCTAAACACCACATTGGAACTCCATTTTTAATGATGCTTTGGTGGAGGAACTTCCCCTAATCTCAAGTAACTATTTCTCCCTCTTGGTTCATCCCCTTTCTATAAAGTTTCATCCCATTTGATTGAAGTCCCAATTGACCAGAAGGTATGGTTTCGATCCTAGTATTTATCCTTGGGGTTTCATGTCCTATTATTGTGGTTTTAGGCTTGATCTATTACTCTATTGATGCAGCGGTGGTGATATTTTATTTTTTCACAATGATTCAAGGGATCCCATGAATTTGGTAGGTGATTCCATTTTTTATGCAGGATTTGTGACCTAATTGGGGGTTTTTCATATAACCTTTTTATTGGTTCATTAAGGGCAGCACTATAATTTTTTATTTTGTTATATTGAAAGGTATTAGAGCATAAATTAATGTTTTCAATTTTATTCTCCTTTTTCAGTGGCGGCGAAATAGGTTTTGGGTGACTTTGGTTAAGTAAATGATTTATGATTACCAATTTGGTGTTAAATTTGGTGTTTGGCTTGGCTATTCTAGGTGATGCTTATTGGGATTGTTTTATAACTCGTGCAATGAGTTTATAGAAATCTTTTCAGTGTTTAATATTCTATTTTGGAAAATTTGATTACGCACATGTTGTTCAAAGTGGGGTTTTAAAGGGATTTTTGTGTGCAAAGCATTGTTAGTTTTTTCGAAGCTGTTTTGTAAAAAAATTGTTCTGTGATTTGAGTAGAATAAAGGATGATAAGATATTGTAATGATTTTATATTACATTTAGTGGTTTTTTTATATTAATATGGATGTGTGTTGCTTTCTAAAATTATTTTAGTTCAAAGGGGGAAGTCTGAGTACCTATGTGGGAAGATATGTACTAGTACGTCTTGTGATCGGGATAGTTTGTGTCCATGTTTCGTTGAGAAAATGGATAATTATATCTCTAACTAAACTATGGGTATGATGTTTGGGAACCACTAGTATATGGGTACATTCCCTACTAGTGGATTGTGCACAGGAATGTATTCTGACTTAGATACTCCACACCGAGTTATGAGGTATATAGGGCACGAGACTATCTAGTTTCCTAGCGGTGTTCCTAGTTTTGGTTATAATTGGATATGAAGAATATTTATTTGTCTTAGGGTGTTTTTGGTTGTAAATTATATTATCTAACATGTATTATTTAAAAAAAATTACATTCTAAAATTATTATTTTGAAAACTATTTTCAATTAAATGTTATTTTTCATGGAATTTGTCACTGCTTTTCTTTTTATATTAAAACTTCTTGATTAATTATCTTTTATTGCATACTCCTTGAAATATTTCATTGGTACCCTAATAGTATTAGGCTAAAACCCTATATACACCCCTTGGGTGTATGCACTGTTGGTTGTGTTTGACATAGGTAAAGGTAAATCCTCAAGAGAATAATACTCGGGTTATTAGACTCCTCCTGCAGTGCATTGTTGTGAAGATGGATCGGGTGGAGATGACTCCCTTGTTGTTGGAGTCCTTGTGGATTCCTTTTCTAATGTTTTTATTTTTTATTTGGAACACTATTTCTATATTTAATTCCATTTATTCAGTTATGGTTTTTTATGACTTTTTTGTCATGAAAATTTCATGTTATTGTAATTGAATGTTTTTAATGTTTTATGCTTTTATACTCAAGAAAATCATTCCCAAAAAAATTTTATTGATACCTGGGCACATGTTAAAACTTGTGGGGATAATGATTGCCATCTAGTCCTTATCATTAGATAGATTTGAGGCTAATATTAGTGGAGACCAAATCCGGTTTGTGACAAAATGTTATCAGAGGGGGCCATTGTTTTTTGATTGTATTACTATTTTGGGAAGTGATGGGAATAATAGGAGCTAGGATTTTCAATGCTCGGGGACTTAGTCAATAGTAGGATGAATAGAACACACGTCCCATGGAAGACCATGAGTCACCTGAGGATGCTGGAATTGTCTGATTGACTTAACTTTCAGGTGAGACATGTGGGCTGCAAACCACACGTGGACATCGGGTGGGGGTGGAGTAGTTCTTTATTTTATTAATTTAATGTGTTTAGATTGTTTATATTTGATATATTTGATTAAAATTTTCATAATTGTGGTATTGAATATTGTTTTTGTGGCTTTTGTGTTTTGTAGCAACATGCCTCCCCGGATAGCTCCAATGCGCATACGGGAGGAAGCCATAGAGAGTCCACCCAAACCAATTGATCCTAAGTGAGTCGAGGCCATGGTCTGGGTTTTCTAAGCTCTAGAATAAAAAGAATATATTATTGCATATTCTATTAGAGTGGACGAGACTGGTCCTAAAAAGGACAAGGCCTCGGAGTTCCTAAAAAATAAGCCTCCCACCTTCCAAGGCAGCATAGAACCCCAAGAAGAAGAGGAATGGATCAAGAAGATCAAGAATATGTTCGATTTCATGGATACACCTAAGGATCTACATGTGAAGTGTGGTTAATTTATGTTTGAGGGTCCCTGACACAGGTGGTGGGAATCGATTCTTCAGACTAGGATGAATGAGAAACTACACAGGGGATATTTCAAATCTGTCTTCACTGAGAATTAATGCCCCAAGGTCTTGGGATATACCAAGTGATAAGTGTTCATGAATCTTGTTCAGGGGACTCTTTCTGTCATGAAGCATGCAATCCATTTCACTTATTTTGTTCTTTATGCCCATGAAATCTTCTCAAATGATCAATCGAAGGCCCAATTGTTTTAGAAAGTCTTGCGACCAGAGATATACTCTAAAGTGTCTTTGATTAAGCTAAGGGCCTATGATGAGGTCATTGACCAGGCGTTCATGCTGGAGATTTACTGGAATGGAAGTGATGGTTTCTCTAGAACATTATCACTTGTGGATAGTGGCATCTTTTCAGAGAATAAAAGGAAGTCGGAGGAACTGGTGATGAAAAGAGGTGGCAGTACAGGGCACTCCTCCAGGTAGTTTGCCTCTATGGATTCTAATGCAAGATTATTCATTTTCCACCATTGTTGGATGATGGGGAAAATCTGACCATTATTCCCACATCCTACATAGCCTTGTTACTAGTGTGGAGGTATGTGGCATTGGTAGTACTTCTATAGGGTCTCACATCCACTTCCATACGAGGTAGGGTCTATGGATTCATGGGCACTACAAGAACAGTCTGAGCCATAGAAGACTATGGGATCTAGATTTGGTGGTCGTGGTGGTAGTGATGGTTCATCTTATTTAGAAGCCCAGTTTAGGGAAAAACCATAGACTATCTTTCATCCTCATTCAGAGACTAGACATTTCCATGCTGTGGATCAAGCACTATATGTATCTGAGGCAGGACCGTCGAAAGTTCTAGGTACCATTTTGATCATATCTTCCATAGTTTCCACTCTATTTGATATCAACACTAGTGTTTCATTCATTTCTACCCATTTTGTGGAAATACATAATTTTCCAACTAACTTTTTCTCTTTTGCGATGAATTCGGTGACGCTGCTGAGAAAGAAGAAAGAGCAGGGTCTGAGGTGTCGTCGTGTGCGCCTACCGTGTCTGGGGTTGAGATTGAGTGGGACCACTTTGTCTTAGATATGAAACTTCTTGACATAATATATGGTTTAAATTTTTTAGTACACTTCCAAGAATACATTTATTTCTATAGGAGGCAAGTGATTTTTACAGCAACTCATGAGAGTTGCAATGTTATTTGTAGAGAATGGGATCCTCGGTCAGGTCACACAGGACATCCACTCCTAGAGTTGGGAAGTAATATCTTCATGTTGTCATCACTTATTCTAGACGATGATGGTATTTCACCTAAAGGTGCACTACCTCATGTAGTGAACGAGTATCCAGAGGTAATTTTGTATGATTTTTCAGGTTTTCCCCCGAAGCGATATATAGATTTTTTGAATATTTCAGCATCAGTAACATATCCAATATCTCTTCCCTCATTTTTCATGTCCCTTATCAAGATGAATGAATTAAATATATAGTTTTATGTCTTGGAATCCAATGAATTCATTCACCCGAGTGTCTCAACTATGGCTGATAATGTGTTGTTCGTGAAGAAGGCTGACAGATCCCTCTGCTTGTGCATTGACTACCAGAAGATGAATACGGAATAAATTATGAATAAATAGCATATTAATAGAATAAATGATTTGTTCGATCAGTTCAAGGGGTCAAAGTGGTTTTCAATGAATGACATACATTCAGGATACAATCAACTTAGGCTGACATAGGTAGATACCCCGGAGACAGCCTTTCGAAGAAGGTATGACCATATTGAGTATTTGGTCTTGCATTTCAGATTGACAAATGCTCCATCAGCCTTTTTGGAACTCATGAACTAGGTTTTCCATCAGTAACTTGATTCCTTCGTTGTGGTGTTTGTGGATGACCTCCAAGTATACCCTAACTCTAAAGAGGAACACAAAATCACTTATGGATTGTTCTGGGCACCATGCGAGAGCATCACCTTTATGAAAATTTTTCCAAATGCACTTTCTAGATTAGGGATATTAAATTTATAGTGAACGTGGTCTTGGAGCAGGGGGTTTCAGTGGACCCTGAGAATATCAATGTAGTTGTGTCTTTGGAGAAACCGAAGAATGTGTTCAAGATCATGAGTTTCCTTGGTCTGGATGGTTATTACAGGCGATTCATTCAGGATTCCTCTCTTCTTGTTTCACTGATGACCATGCTCACCTAGAAAGGAGTGAATATTGAATGTGGAACAATGTGTTAGGAATCATTCATGTAGTTTAAGCGGTGGTTGAATAATGGCCCTGTACTAATTTTTCTTGAGGCTGGGAAGGTGTATGTGGTCTATTGAGATTCTCTAGGTATAGGTATTGGGTGCATGATTATGCAGGATGATCACATTGTGGCGTATGGACCTCACCAACATTGACCCCATGAAAATAATTCCCTAACCTTTGACTTGGAGTTTGTTGCGGTGGTTTATGATTTGAAGACATGGCTTCACATCCACTTTGGGGAGAATATTTTTGTCTACTCGGATTACAAAACCAATACTTATATCATCTTGTAGAAGGATATCAACTTGAGGTAGCTTCACTAGATCAAGTACATGAAGGGGTTCAACATTGACATTGTCTATACCATAGGAATGGGTAATGTGGTGGATGAATCCCTGAGTATAAGAGTTTCAGTGTAGGCTTTGAAGAATTCCAGTAATGAGTGGACGTTGATGGGACTCCTAGTCGAGGTGCACTTGGATACCATGGAGGACAATGGATGTGCATTCTTGGAGAGAATTCAGTTGAATCCTTCTCTGTTGGAGTTGATTCAGCAGTAAAATCCTAGTGATGATCTTTTTCAATGGTCAAGGTAGTTTATTCATGGTCTGGAGATGTATCCTAATTGGTCGTCATCCCAAAAGTGCATCTTTTTCTTCATGGGATGATCAGTAGTGCCACCGTCTCTACGGAAGGTGGTGATGTAGGATAGAAACCAATATTAGTTTTCTATCCATCCAGGTTCCACCAAGATGTATTATGATGTGAGATGAGAGTTTTGGTGGCCAGGTATGTGACGGTACAAAGTGTAATTTTTGTCCAGATCCTACACATGCTTGTAGGTGATCGTAGAAGATCATAGGGCCTCTTGATTTCTTTATCCATTACCAATTCCTACCGAAAAGTGGGAAGATGATTCCATGGACCTAATTGTTGTATTACCTCATACACCTCAGAGTAAGAATTCCATTTGGTTGGTGATTCATTTTCTAACAAAATCATCCCACTTCATTTCGATTAGAGATACAACTAAAGTGGATGAGTTGGTTCATTTTTATATTCATGAGGTGGTGAGACAACATGCCATTCCATCACCAATTGTATCAGATAGATACCCCCACATCACTTCTCAATTTTGGGAAGGCCTTCAGAAGGCCATCGGGGCTCAGATTAAGATTTTCACAACATACCGTCCTCAGACGGATAATCAAACAGCGCGGGCGAATCAGATTTTGGTGGACATGCTCTGTGAATGTGTCTTGGAATTTAGAGGATCCTTGGATATCCATTTGGGATTGGTTGAGTTTTATTATAATAAAAGTTACCAATCATCAATTCTAATGGATCCTTTTAGGGCGTTTTATGGTCATCCATGTTGATCATCCCAATGATGGGCTGAGTTAGGAGAGACATCACTGTTTGGGACAAGCCTTGTGCAAGAGACTTCTGAGAAGGTCATTGTGACCAAGAAATTCTTGTTTACAACTCAGAGTCATCATAAATCTTATGCTGATCAGAGGCATCGAGACCTAGAGTTTTTTTGTGGGTGATAGGGTATTTTTGAAAGTGGACCCTTGTTTGGGACATTGTTGATTGGGAAAGCAAGGTAAGATGGCACCCAGTATCTCAGACATTTTGAGATCACCTAGCGTATTGGAATGGTGGCATAATAATTGGATTTAGCTTCGAAGTTTACATCCATCCATAATGTTTTCCATGTCTCCTAGTAGAATAAATAAAACCCAGATCCATCCCACGTGCTGTGTTGGGATGAACTGGAGATAGAGCTTGACTTGAATGTTTTTGAGAGGCATGTGCAAATAGTGGACTCCCAAGAGAAGGTTCTTTGAGGGAAGTATATTCTACTATTCTATGTTCACTGGAATCATGTTACTGATACCCATGAGACCTAGGAGTGGAATTCAAGGGTTGATGATGACAACCCATTCTTGTTTTCCAATTAAGACTCTTATTGACATTCCGGGACGGAAAGTTCTCATTGTGGGGAGAATTGTCACACGAAATGTCATCATTAAAGTTACCCATTTTCTTATACATTTATCCTAACATTCCCCCATAATCCCCATGAACTTTTTTGGAATTTTTAGATGTTTTCAGCGGATAAAGGAGGGGGCAGAGTTTTGGTGCACAGTTCCAAACCGTGTACGCAAACCATGCTCCCTTGTCCAAGGCATTAAAACTATTTTAAATGACATCATTTCCCTCCTAGAATATATCCTAATTCACACCTTCCTCCACCTCTTCAATCCTAACATGCATTGATGCCCCAAAGCTTCTCAAAACCTCTTTGGAACTACAATTTAAAGGAGGATATGGTGGGGGAACATCCCGTAATCTCAAGTAATTTTTTATCCCGCTCGGTTCCGCCCCTTCATATGAATTATCATCCCATTTCATTATTGTCCCAAATGAACAGAGGTTATGTTTTCGAACCTATGGATTCTCCATTGGTTTTCATATCCTATTCTGGTTGTTTTAGAAATGACCTAGGTCTCTCATGGTGTGGTGGCAGTGCGATTTGATTTTAGCATAATGATTCAAGGGGTTCCATCAATTTTGTAGGTGATTTTATTATGTATACGGGATTTGTAACAATACTACTATGTTTCTGATATTTTCATGTTTATTACATTTTATTATTGTTGAAAAATATGTTTTTATTGGTATTTATAAACCCAAAAAAATTAAGTGTCAATTTTTGGTAAAATTTGGGGTTTTTCATATAAATAATTTGTAGGATTATTAAGGGGTGCCATATAATTATTTAGTTGGTTTTATAGAATTTCATTAGTGATAAATATAATCATTTCAATAATATTATCATTTTCTTTGTGCCTGTGAATTTGTTTTGGCGGCATTGGTTAAGTAAATTATTTTTGAGTTCCAATTTGTTGTTAAATTTGGTGTTTTACATAAATATTCTATGTGATGCTTATTATATTTGTTTTATAACTCATGTAATGAGTTTTTAGAAATTATTTATGTGTTTTACATTTAATTTTTTTAAATATGATTAATAACATGATTTTCAAAGTGGTATTTTAAAGAGATTTTTTTTGTTCGAAGCATTGTTAGTTTTGTAGAAGTGGTTTTGTTTAAAATAAAAATGTTTTGTTGTTTGATATGAGTGGAATAATGTGTTAAAATATACTGTATTGTTTATATATGACTAGTAGTGTTGTTTTCATATGAACAGGGATGTTTGTTGTTTTATAAAATTTATTGAGCCCATAGGGGGATGCATGGGTACTTATGTGGGTGGATATGTACTAGTACAACTAGTGAACCGGGTGGGAAGTGTCCTTGTTTCACTGAGAAAATGGATAATGAAAACTATAAATAAAAAAATGTGGATGATTTTTGGGGACCACTAGGTAATGGGTATATTTTCTACTAGTTTCTTGTGCTTGGGAAAGGATTGTGATTTGGATACTCTACACTGAGGTACGAGGTACATAATGCCCGAGACTATCTAGTTGCCAAGGGGTGTTCCCTATTTTGGTGATCATTGGATTTATGTTATTTTCCCCTATCATAGGTTTTTTAACTGTTAATTATAGTATATAACTTGTTATATTTAAATTTGTTATAGTAGTAATGTTTTAGTTCAAAAACTATTTTCAATTGAATGTTATGTTTCATGGAATTTATCACTTATTTTCATTACATATTAAAACTAATTACTTAATCACCCTATATTGAATGATATTTTCAATATTTGGGTGGTATAATATTGGTATTAGTATCAAACCCTTTTTACACCCCTTGTTTGTAAGTATAATTGGCTATGTTGGAATCAGGTAAAGGTAAAGCCTCAGGTGAAGGAGTCTCGGGTTGTCAGACCCCTCCTACGGTTCAGTGATGTGGAGATGGCTTGGGGGTGATGACCGCCTTGTCACGTGGAGTCTGTGTGGATGTATAGTTGATGTATTTATGTTTATTTGGACCACTAGTACTGTATTTAAAATAATTTATTCACTTCTGTATATGTTATGACTTGTTTGGAATAAAAATTTCATGTTCTTGTTTTGGATTGTTTTTAATGTTATTTCATTTCATCCTTCGGTAAATCCTTCCCAAACCCAATTTATTTATACCTGAGAACTTCTAATATCATGTGGTGATAGGTAAAACCTTTGAGGCCTTATCATGGGAGGGATTTGGTGCTCTTATTAGTGGAGACCAGATTTGGTTTGTGATAAAAAGATGAACATCTTTGTTATCAATCATGTATTGGTGTTTTAATTTATTTTTGGATATGATTCTTCATTATTCTTAGAATAATATAGTTTAATTTTTATAATAACTCATACATAGTACTAAAAAAATTTACTGACATTATTTACAATAGAATATATTGAGTAATAATATTTACAGACAGAAACAATGAATTCTCACCAAGATATACATTCATCATATCATGTATGCATGGGTCTCAAAAATTAATTTTATTATTATGATTTTTTATCGTTATTACTATGAATTAATAGTCTGGAATAAAAAAATACAGTGATAATGTATATGTCTCTTCTTTCCTATATTGATATTTTTATGTATACATTATGAGGAGATGAATATTTTTCAATGAATTGTATTCAATCCAGATAATATTTATTATGGATCAAGATTAAAGGCATTCTGAAGACATACTTCAATAAAATTTATTTATAATATGATTTTTTTGGGATCCCATTTTTTTTAAATCGTGGATTATCTATGAGAATGGATTAAATGAATAGATAATTTCTCTATCATTAATCATTTTCTCGATGTCATTTTTTAATATACTGAAATATATTCAATGATTGTTATGTGAAATAATATCACATGAGTACTGTACTTAAGACCGAAAAATGGAAATTTATTTTTTAATTTTTATAATGTGTGAATATTAGATAGATAATGTTTCATTTATGGGTTACATATTCCAAAAAAATGGTGTATCAGTTGGTCTAAATAAAATATATGTTGTACAATAACATCCCATTAAAAAAATTTTGTTTGGTAACTATATTATTCTAGGATTGGATTGATCATATCAACAACTTTTGAATAACTTTTCGAGGATATAGACTCCAATAATATGGTAATCACCAAATAGATACAATTTCATCAATTATAATGACAATGAATGTAATATTTGTGGAAAAATGAATTTTTGGTAAGATCACATATGATCACAATACAAAACAGTAGAGCCGGGTGTTTGACTTATAGTGATTTTTATAAGAGATGACTTTGGTCAATACCTATGCAGTATTACATGGTGATAGCTGATGCCACTTATCAATTATTTTAAATTTAGAAGAATTAATCTATCGACGAATTAGTATCAATAGTCAAGAATGTTGAATAAAATATTTAGAAAGTTTATATTTATGGATAATGGATTGAAATTTATACTCAAAAAAATTCCACATAGATCTAGTCACCTAGAAATATGTGAATACATTAAAGAGAATGATGTTATAGTTGATTGAGTATTTTTACTCGCTATTATATTAACGACCTGGGAATGAAAACAAGGAGTAAGATGTTCTTATTCAAATGGACCGGGAGTGCATATCTATGATGACGATCAAATCAAGAAATATATTTATGGATTATCATTTTTTGAACCATGAAATCATGGGAGAAGGGAGGGTATAATATCATATTCCAATGGGTGATGAACCATTTATCCATGTGATGAAGAATTCATCATATATGGAATATGGTGTTTTGAAAAATATATAAAGAAGTATTCGTTATTTCAACCAAGATCCATATTTAATGATACAAGTCAATAATTGTGAATGATTCCCATCAAAACCAAAACTGAATAAAGGGATATTATAACATACTCGTAGCCCGTAGTTCTATTCCAATACTCGATGTACAATTATATGTATGGATATAAAATACTCTTTCATGTGGGACACCCAGAAAATATATGATATAGAGTTTGTATCTTGAAACATGGTATGTAGATGAGAAATGTATGACTGACAAGAGCATATTTATAAGTTTGAAAGATACTCATACCAAATGGTAAATAGAAAAAAATGACCATATATTTTATTATAAGACTCCCCAACACATCTAAAGGTTATACTCCACTTTGGGTTCTATTTTATCACCTTATCATGCTAAAACATTTTACATATATTTGATAAAATCTTTTACTTTAATATCATTCAGAGAAAAATATTAAAAATGTTGTAATGTTGCATGGAGAAAGAAATTATATTAATTTTTTATGAGATCACATGATTTTGTCAATCTTCCAGTGATTTCCTAAGAAAATATTTGATATAGAGTTATGTTTTAGTACATTCTATCATCCTTATATAGATAGACTGTCTAAGATATTAATTAAATGATGTATGTTATTCTAATTATTGATTCTTTATAGCTCAATAATGGTTAGCCTCTACTAATCTCTCTTCTAAAATTATCATTTAAAAATATTATTCAACTAAAAATTTGAAAAAATTGTAAATCTATCTATGAAAGGACATATATATTTATATATTATTTTTTTGGATTAATGTATAGAAATAATTAAATTTGAATTTGATATAGAAGGGAAAATGGTCACAAATGGTAAATAAATTAAACATCACATTATAGATGCTCAATGTTAGATAAATTGTTAAAAAATGAAATCGTCCATAAGATCTATAATTATATGTTAATTAAAAGGAATTACGATAAATATTTCCATGACCAATTTTATTAAAAATCACAATGAATGATATATCAATACCATGATATATTATCCATTGTAATTTCTTGATCACATAAGGATGGTTATTTATTAGATTCTTTCTCCGGTGAACATATCTCAAGAAAACTACGTATAATATGTATCACTTTTCTAAATGTATATTATAGATCCATCACATGAACTAATCTATGAGTTTTTAACAATGGAAATGAAAATTAATAAGGATGAAAATCGATCATAAATCATGTTTTTTAGAGATAATGTTATTTGTAATAAATAATCCTACCAAATATATGCTATCTAGAGACATAAATAATTTGATGAAGCTATATAAGAACATGAGGATGTTATGAAGAAGATATTTTTTCATTTTTTTTGTATAAAAATGATAAACTTCAAGGGAAAATATTCATTTTATAGGGGATTGAAAAAAGTATCAAAATAATTTATGATTATATACTTTAAAAAAGGTATTTTGATGTTTGATAACATGACAAATGATTCTAAATGAACTCATGAAACCTTCTTACCTTAATATTATAGATGTAGGATAATTGATTAAGATGTTTATTAAATAATTTACTAAATATATTCATCATGGTTACTGGTTTCTCGTAAGAGATCAATTTTAGTTAAATCATTTAATGACATTAAATGAAATTTTTTATGTTTTTATTTTAAACAAATTTTGGATTTTTAATGAAAAAGAATATTTGTGAGTATTAATTCATAATCATAAATAATTAAATTTTTTATATATATGAAAAAATTAATTAAAATAAATATTTTATTCTCCAACTGGTAATAAATTAATAATAATTCATTTAAATGAACAAAAGAGTTATTTTTATGAAAATTATTACATGAAGAATGTAATATTATATTTATATATTAAATAATCAATTAATGGATAATTTCATAAAAATATATAAATATTATATACTAAATTAAATATTTTTCTCATCTATTTGGTATCCTTTACTAGTAATTTAATGAATGTCAATTCAATGTTGTGCATAAAATGTTATTTTCCTATCAACATGTAACATTGTTTTTCCATGATTTGTTATGAATAATATCTACCAAGTAGAAAATTATAAATCAATTAAATGGATTATGTATTTGAAATAATATTTTCCAAATTTTATTTTGAGTCCATATTCATTTTTTAACGTAATTGATACTAAAGATAGTAAAAATATGTAACCATGGTTTGGGTTAAACATGGATTATCAAGGATTAAACTGATAGATAACTATAATATTTACATATATATTTGTCTAATTTATATTTGATAGATGTAGTAGTACCCTGTATTATCATACCTTATAAATTTTTATTATATGTGGAAACATTCACAATCAACTTACATTATATCAATTAAATATCTTAAGTATTTTAGTCATTTTATCATATTTTAGTTATAAAAGTAAACCCCCACTCTACCTATATTCCGGAATATTAATATTTATATCATGTTAAATAGATAACCAAAAAACATCCTAGATTATTTGATATTTTCTTATACTCCCTTGTTATCTCCAAAGACCAAGTATTTAGGTCTATGTGGAATGTTAAAGGAGATGCTTCAAAAAATATGTATAAATCCAAGACGATCTCTTAAACAATTGTTTACCCTTACTCAATATACAATTATATTGTATCCATAATAATAAGATATATATATATAAGATCATAAATATTGATATTTATTATGGTAAATTGATAACAAATATTTGATATGCTTTCCATCATATGGTTATTGAATAGTTTACTGATGCGTACATGTGGACAACCTCCCCATAGAGCATTATATTCATTTTCCACCACAACAGCCTATTAATGTATAAAATAATGTATTTAATAAACATATATTTTTGTTATGGTGTAATTATTATTTTATAACAATAATGAATTGTTTATCATTTTTTCATTCATACGATTTGAAATTGAAAATAGTGTTCGTCTTTATATACATAATCTCAGCTCAATGAATTGTTTAATTCCATAATCTATCTTCAAAATTAATAGTCAGTTAAAAGTATGTATATAATGATTATATCTGATATATATTTCATTATTAATATTATATTGTTTATGTAACTAATCCCAAATTTCATTGTCCAAAACATTAGAAATGAAACATGGGTGAAAAAAACATTTATCAACTGTAACAATTATTTTAATAAATAATAGATAATAAATGGTTACTGATATTTTATAAGAATATAACATAAAATATTATTATTATGAATAAAATTTTTTAATATAAATTTAATATTTTTTTGTATATATAATGATATAGTGATTATGAACTATGACAGTCTTGAGGTGGGGTTTTTACCGTACTATGTCATTTTTAATATAATAAATAATGGAAAAAAATTATGAATATTTATGAATTATAAAAAATATAATAAAATTTAGTAACATTTAATTAATTATATAAATTTATTATTTTCCATTCGTATTCATCTCCCTATGTATTCAACTCCCGAAATACTCAAAAATATTATATAATTTTTTAAAGAATCTTTTCATTTTATTTATTATTTAGTAAATAATTTTTTTTACCATGCATATAATTTAATTAAATAATATTAAATAAATTTTTCTATTATACAGTTATTTTTTAAACTCATTTTGACATGTGATTTAATTTATATAATATTCATTAAAATGAATCCGGGTTTTGTTTTCAAAACAAGGTACATATAAAATTTCATTAAATGTGTTGAATAAAAAAATTTAACATATACAACATGAATGATATTTACCACAACTATAACAAATAATTGAATATATAAATTCATAAAAAGTTTACAAGGATCATTTAAATGGTAATTATTGAAATTATATTTTTTTGTTTTTTAATTCAATAATGTGATTTCAAATTGAAATAATTATTCTTCTCATGGAACATTTTATCCGTATTTTAATGTAATTTTACATTTATGATAGAATCAACTGATATACTTTATTTATTGGGGATACAAACCGTTGATACCAAATATATTATTTTCCTTGATGGTCAATTATTATGATGATGAAATATTAATTAAACTCTTTTTATTCATGGATTAGAAAATAATTAAATGATAAAAGTTTTTTATATTTTCATGAATACAAAGAAAAATTGAAGATGATAATTTTAATGGGGAGTTTTTTTATCCTTACATGGAATTTGGTAAATATTAATGTTTTATGAGATCAAAGAGTACATTAGTGGTTAGTAATATCATAATAATGTAACATAAGAGGTTATCCTAACAACAAAGTTGGCTCAATATTTGGTATACAAAGTAATAACATGTGATGAATTTCTTGGTGGGTAGAATTAATAAAATATTTATTTTCCTAGGTTTATGCCACAAATTATAAAACTCACTTATGAAACAGTATTATTCAAATGATATAATAAAATAAATAATGTTTCTTGTTTCCTTAATGATTCCTTCCTTGAGTTCTACCCAGATATTTTTCATGAATCATTACTATGAACGATGATTTTTTGTATAAGATTTCATAATGTTACTATCATGATAAAATACTTCTATACACATATAATTATTGAAATTTATTTATGATATTTAAATCCCTAGATTACTAATTCAATGAATCTAAACTCAGCCAATATTAACAAACATTTTCTCCATGATATGAATAATAATTTTATTTATGATAAATATAATAAGGGTTGTAGTTGTGTAGACATTATGGGAGATGAAGTAAATATTTTATGTACCAATTTTTTAGGTATCCAGGATTCCAAATTCATTATTCAATTATAATTATGGTATGGATCATAATGATTTATAATGAATATTTAT
Source organism: Viscum album (assembly GCA_963277665.1). NCBI lineage: Eukaryota > Viridiplantae > Streptophyta > Magnoliopsida > Santalales > Viscaceae > Viscum > Viscum album. The sequence goes on along the minus strand of OY728138.1, from coordinate 627,851,552 downwards.
CAAGTAATATGTAATATTTTTCTTATGGAATTATTAAGACAACTCATGATGCATATAAATCAATATTTTCATTTAACAGTTTCTTTATGAAATAATTTTTTTGTTGCATAAATTTTTGGTAACATGACAGAGAATTTTCCCAACTCCCTTGAATATGACCCATTAGAATAAATAACCTACTTATTTAGTTTTTTCTAACCCTGAATGTAAAATCCCACTATATGTCCTAAATGACCCATATAACCCTAATTACAACTCTCTTGAAAAACCTTCAAACAGGCACCTCAATGCTTATTTTCTATACATTCTCTCCCACTAAAAAATTACTATGATCCAAAAATATTAAAAAAAACAACTATTCCAACAAGATCATCACTCTACATGATATTAGTGGCTCCAAGATAAATCGTGGACATATATAACTTCTTTTTACATTATTGGGTCCTCATCTAGAATAATTAAGAGGTAAATCATTAAATTATAAAAATTATCTACTTCTAAAATAGTAATAACTGACATGTTTTTCTTACATTTAATAATGTCTCACTTTAGATCCATTATTAGATGAAAATTGATAGCCTCCATATCTATAATTTATGATACTCTCTGATATGGGGGGATATTTTATGACCTATGGAAAATATGATAGATGAATTATATTAACCTTTATATGAATTGAATACCCTATGAAATAACAATAACATGTATCCCTTACTACCTCACCCCTATCCAACATCTTGGAAAATCATCAATGCTTTATAAATTTTCCATTCTTACACCTAACGATAATCATTTTATATGGGTATCATTAGAATAAAAAACCTTATACATCCTAAATATCATTTGAAATAAATTATCATAGTTAAAGAACCAAAATTCATTATATGATAACACAACATAATGGGCAATAAGTATATGGATGACCCACTAAAATTTAGTAGGTCTGCATAACTCAATAAATACTAGATTCACACTCTTCTATTGAGCTGTCTCAATATTGTAGAATTGGAACTTCATTGACATAATCTAGAGATCAATGTTAGGGGGAACACAAACCCTTTAATATGGTAGCATATTTTTCTATAACTCCATGTCTATATTATTTTTACTTCTTATATCATTTTATTTTTCTCTATCCATGTAATACATAACTAATAGAAAAATTTCTCGATTATTATCCTTTGAAATTTAAAATAATAAAATGTGTTTTTATGCTAATCTATTTGTGAGGATTTTATTCCTTTTCATACTGATTATTTCTATGTATATTTAATTATAGAGACCATATAATAAAATATTTATTTAATAAATCATTATAAATAAATTGTCATAACATATCACATGTATTAATTTTCATGTTCTACAATGGTTAAGTGTCCTTATAGATAAGACACATAATAAAAATATTTCACATAATATAATTCATCTTATATTATGATATTTACATTAGTTCACTTCTGGACATATCATTTTTGGATCCTTACATTAGAATATGTGAAATAAAATATATGAAATTGTGATTTTGAATAATTATTTTGGGAAAACATGGGGTATAACAATCATAAGATGATAAATAGTGTATGGTAAAATAATCTTTCTATGTTCTGAAAATGAAATACTCATTCACTGAAATTCAAGATCATATATTCGAAAATAATGAAATATCCAAATGAATTATTAAAATGCCTTTTAATGTAGTATTCATCATATTATAATTCTAACACCTAAATTTGGTAAAATAATATGTAGAAAACATAATCATTGAAAAAAATCTAAAAATCGAAAATTATACAAATAAGCGTGTTTTAATACTATGAAATACATTAAAGGAACAAATTAAAATGTGTAAAAATTTATTCAAAATAATTTCCACGCATAATATTGTGAGTATAGTTTGAAATATTTTATATTCACACATATAAATGTGAAAATATTTTTTGAAATATTATCCACTCATATCATAATAATCTAATGAAATATCTATATTAGATTACCCAATTAATTGGAAGACTCCAATAAACCCTAAAATCATATAATCACAATTCATTTATATTTATTCCAGAAGATAATTTATCTTTCAACAAATCATCATATCATTACCCTTGTGGATTAAATATTTTTGTATAGATATCATCATCATAGAAATAAACCCTCTAGAGGATTAATAAATCAGGTAACTTTAGTTCATGTTTATAGTGATGAATAAGTTACAAAAAGTAATTTTTTCATAGATTTAAATTATATTAATACATCATTAGAATATTTCATGATGATAATTCCCTATTAGTTTTACAATTATTGTTTTTAAATTATAATTTTTTCAAAATATTACAAAATTTTTTCAATTGAAACTATAAAATAAAATTTATAAATTAATCTCCAAATAAAACAGTAATTATAATATATCGAATATTCATTCATGGGGTATAAATTAATAAAATTATCTGGTCACACCTTTAGTAAAAAGTACCCTTTTCTAAAAAGTACAAAATATTATTTATAATTTTTTTATTGAAATTAAGATATTTGGTAAAATGAATTTATTTAATAATTTTATAATTGATAAAACATTAATGAAACCATTTTAATAGAAATATATTTCTCTATAAAATGATTCCCTAACAAAGTGAAAATGAAGTCATTTTCTTAGAAAAACGATCCACTTTTATTTTACATTCTAAGGAGGTGAAACCATTAATATTAGGCTAAAAAATTAACATCTAGAGGGTATGATGATATATTCGGTATAATTAATAATAAGGGTATTATTTATTACAATGAAAATTTATTATTAAAAATAACAGGAAGATATAAGAATGTAATGAAAATCCCTTACATTAAGTCTCATCTTGCGTTGTAATTTTTAATAAAATCATTATAATAAATAAATAATTACATTTAATATATTCATGAAAAAAACATATTTACTTAACATTATATTTTTTTACCTCTAATAACTTATCAACCATTAAATAAAAATTCGTTATTTAAATCTATTTTCTGGGAGACACCTACATCACTTTTCGAGGTTGTATATGTTGTTCCACCATAATTCTTATACTCTGATAATGTATACATAAAACCCAAAAATATATCTATGTCAAGAATATAATATTTAATAGTTGTTGAAAATTAAATATATATTCATATTAATCAGTGATGAAATATAAATTTCAGCAGTTCGTGGAGATAATAGTACATACTTTTAAAGTAGTGATGTTTCCACATATTGATGGGAGGAATGAATGAAACATAAAAAATAATCAACCTTTATATAACTATTATAATTTCTTTGATTTTAAATATATTCTATAAATCCATAATTATAATAATAAAATTTATGTAGTGATGAAAAGGTAAACATATCACATTGTTGAGGTGTTAGTCCACACATATACACATGAGAAATTTTATTCTTTTAATATAATATGAAAATGAGATAGATAGTGGCTATGAAATAGTAATTGTAACAAATAAATATATATATATTATAATGGTTTAATAATTTTGATATTTCTAAAACATATTTAAATAATGTTGAATATAAAATAAAAATGGACGCACTCAGTTTAGAATTATAAATATTCATTGAGAAACCTCATTTGACTTGTACCATATCAATATAAATGATTATGTTTTTTTTAATAAAAAAGTATATAATATTTTATAATGGAATATAATATTTTATATTTTTTGTATTGCCTAATATAGAGTTCATTAACATCTTGAAATTGGGTTATAGTAGGTGCATGTTAATTCGTTAGGGAAATGAGGCAAATTGAAATTATAAGATGGATTAAATGTAATATATATCATAATTGTGTAAGGTGGATCCAGTGAACCAAAAATAAATTATAAGATGTTATATTGTCTCAATAAAATCTGAAAATTTTATTTAGACAATTTTTATATAAATTATTTTTATTATCACCTTAATATATCATATTAAACACATTTTAGCAATAAATGTTTATACATATCTTTTTACAATGGTAACATAGTTTTTTTTTGAATTATAAACAGATTGATGTTTTAAAACATTTATAGAAAATACATAATTGAGTCTTCCAACATCACCATTAAATGTATATACAAAAAATAATATTAAATTTGAATAAATATCACCCATGTTATCAATATTCATTATTTTCTTTACCAAATAAAAATATAGTGTTTTAATATAATGGTTTTGACTCTATTAACTTATAATTAGTTGATTAAATGTTCTATGAAATTATTAATTTAACATTACATCATAATAATTTCATAAAATTGATAATATTAAAAATAAATTTCTCTTAACTATTTTTAAAAATTGAAACTATTTTGGAAAAGTCACAAATATTCACCGAATGTTAAATATTATTTAATTAATAATAAAATTGAATTATTTTTTTCTAATAAAATTTATATTCTTATTATTAATTTATTATTATTCCCCCTAAAAAATGTAAATAAAAATATTTTTGATGAAAATGTATTTTCAAGCATAAAATAAATTTATTGAAAATTTATTATTAATTGATTATGAATTATTCAATACAATTTAATTGTCTAAAATCATTCCACATATTTTACATAATGTGGTAATTCCTAGTCATAACTAAATTTTTATTGACTATGTTATAATATAAGCATTTCAATAATCAAATTTTTATAGTATATCATTGTTTCCTTAAATCTAATATTTTCATGTTAAGAATAATTTCAGAAACTAGTTTTTTTAAATAGAAAGATATATATATATCATAAAATATAATGGGGTTACATTTTTCCACCTTAAATAAATTTTCCCTCAAACATTTTTTCTAATTGATACAAACAACTGAGGAATCATTTGCTTCTGGACGAAAATATATTTCGAAAATGATTCCTCATATTCATGGTATCTTAACATTACGTTGAGCAGATGAGTGGTCTGGTTCTACGTCACTTTTTCAATTCAATCTCTCCATTGATGACATCATACTATAGTAGAAACAACTATATGTTCTGTAAATATTAAATAATGGATATATACATACAAAATATAGATACATGTATCACATGTTGAAAATAATGTAGATATTTTGTATTATATATTATTAAAAAAATCCTCATATAATAAATAATTTCTAAGGGACCAATATATCTAGTTATCAATATTCAAATATTTCCAAATCTGAAAGGCTTTATCAAAGGATTATTCGTAGGTATCCTTGTATCCAACAACAAATTCTATATCTCATCTATTACAATCAATATAACTTCTCATTAATGTATTAGATACTATTGTGAGATTCTAAAGGTGTATAACCATCTCTTCTATTCCATAACAATCTCATGTCCTAATAGACATCGTTAGTGAAAACCTTTTTAGAATGTTTTAGTTATCAACTTCATTCTAGAGAAAGAAAAATAAGGATCCATATATATGATCGACTGTAATATATTATTTTACAAAAACTCACCTTTTCAAAATATTTGATCCACACCTCCTTCATATTCTATATAACAAGATCACAGCATAAATTAATGGGGCTTAATGGTGATTTAATATTTACTATCTATAATAGGATGATGTAAAGAGACATTTTTCAACATTATACTCAATTCAACCACAAAAATAGCCTAGAACATATATGTAAATTATGGATTTAGACTATATATAATATTATTTGGCACACTGGGAAATATAAAAACATAATTAATTTATATCCAATAACAATTATTACGATAAAAAACATCACTAAATGAAATTAAATGTTAATTTTTTTTATTTTTATCTATGAAAACCCAACAGTATTATTCTATTTTGATGTTTATAGGAGTTAGAATATGAAATCCATGGTTACAATTTCTGATTTATTTTCTATTATTGGTAATGTTAAGAACGCTCCCTTGGTATTTTGTCTCTGAATCACAACATTTTATCATTTCATGTAAAAATAATCATACTAATCAAAATATATTTCAATCCCATTTGTTTTTATGATATTTATACATCTATTTAGTTATATTATTAATAGATAATAATGATTAACGATCATAATTTAATTGATCTTTTTTAATGTTTGTTATTCATTGCATACACACTCAGTTGAGAAACCCTAGCATCTCATCACAATCATTGTTATACTAATTATAATTTCTCTCATTTATCATTAGTTACACATCCCCTATTTAGGTCACATTAATCCTAAAATAGACTGGTAGAAAAAATATATGATAATAATATGATTTTAACCCTTTCCTTGTTTTTCTAGTTTCCATTATCTTAAAATAAAGATATATAATATCACTATTTTCATGAACCAACCTGAATACCATTACAAATTTGAACATGACCAAATACACATCATACTCAATTGGAATTTAAAATCCTCATGGGTTAGAGACGTTTACTTGTGCAACAATAACCATAATGATCAATATATACTAAATTGAATTAGATGATATTTAATATATGTATATATATCTAAAATAAATAATAGAATAAAATAATATAAATATATTCCATAATTGATGGAAAATTTAAAAAAGTGATTCTAATAATATGTATGTTAACAAACTTCTAGGTATGACTTAGAAAAAATGGGAAAACTATAAACACTAAAAAATACTCTATATGATATGTAGAAAACATTAGAATATATCACCTCTAGATATATATGACTGATTAACTAAGACATCCCCACCTCACTTTTAAAAATTTATTTTCACGACAAAAATACATACAAATAGATATGGACACTACCAATTGGGTCCACAAGGTGTGGGAAATAAAGGCATAGTCAGATAAAACCTTAGTGTTACCTAAAAATTATATCTATAACAATATGAAAGTAATCATCTTTAAAGAAAACATATCATGACAATCACATAATTTTTTTAAAAAAAGAAAATTTAAAGACCCGGAATTTCAGTTGAAATTTATTTCTCAAATTAGCAGAAATGTTTTGAGTCTGCAGTTTATGACGGTGCCTGATTCTGAGCCCCGGTGTGCCCATAATAAATTTATGATGTTTTTTTCGGGTACGTTGAGTAGATGTATGAGCGGGATTTTATATCTTTTGAACCGGTTCTCAGAATTGAAATCTAAGGACACCGATTAACTTGCAGGGTCAGTATTCTCTTAAAGGGACCTTGACTATAGTTGCATTTTATCATGAGGAGATGTTAATTTTTGGGGTTTTTTAATAAAAAAGAATTATCTCTGACATAATTCTTTAAGTGGTGGTTAATTTCTCCAAATGGGAGTTGGAGTTGGAACCCACACCCATATAACCTATCATGGGAATATATTGTTTGGTAGGGCCCACATGAACACCAAGCACCTAAACTCCCCTTGAAATACCCCTTTGAAACTCTTCGTCTTCCCTTTGATTTAATGAAACCACCTCTCCCCATTTTAAATTTTAAACCCTCCACCTTCTCTCATTAAGGTTCCAACAAAATTAATTAATAACTTAATTAATTAATTTTAGTGTTTGAAATATTTTGAATCAATTTTTCTAATGTTAAAAGAAGACATTACATTTTATTAATTTGGTTGGCATAAACCTGGTTGGGATAACTAAGGAGAGGAGGAGTGCTTTTGGAGGACATCACCCTCTCCAACAAAGAACAAGAGGAACAATATCCTCTCGATGAAGAACGCTATTTACACTTAAGAACGACCACGTGCCTTCTTACATTCCTCTTCCTCCGCGTCAAGGGATAAGACGTCGCTCATAATAGAACACTACCAACGAAAACATCTTTCCCTCCAACGGTGACATAACGACGTCCGTCTTCTGCGACGCCATCTTCCGTGACTTTGACAACGTTTTTAAAATCGAGGTAGGGGTTGTTTTGAGTTTTTTATATTTCCAAACATCATTGATATAATTATAGAATGTAAATTTTCCAACTACTAAAGACACAATGAGGAGGGTTCGAGCCACAAGAACACGGCCTGAACCTCCCCCATATTTGTTGATCTTATTGATGACAGAGGCAAAGCCGAAAGAGAGCGGTGTCATCGCACCGTGCTGGATAAGAAGCGTGGTGGATGAAGAGGCGCGGCGCCGTCGCGCCACGCTATGTAGCTGAAGGCCGCGGGGGTGGTGGACCGATGCCGTCGTGCCATCCGCGTGGAGGAAAACCACGGCACACTACCGTAGGTCGCTCGGGCTGAAGAACCGGCTGGACTCTTGCCGACCGGGCTGGAAAACTGTGGCCACCTTATGAATTGCGCAGATGTACCGCGGCCCGCTTCCACGAGCACCTTTTCTGTGCGAACCGGTCGGTCACCTATCGGTCGGACTGAAGAACTGCCGCTCCACGTGGGGGAGACACGACCCGTTTCCGCGGGCCCCTCTGCGGGGCGAACCGGCCGGCCTCCTTTGGGCGGGCTGAAGAACTGTGACGCCGCGTGGGAAGATCTGTGGCCCAGTATAATGGCCGCTTGTTCCGGAAAGAATCGGCAGGCTATGGACAACCGGGCTGAGAAGGGGAGGCACCGCCGGCCCAACCAAACCAGCCTTCAGTGTGGGTTGGGTGCATGGCTGGGTCGCGCCCCACTAGGTCGGGCTGACCCCACCCCAACCAGGTCGGGCCGACCCCCCCCCCCCCCCCAACATGGTCGGGCCGACCCCCCCCCCCCCCCTCTAACTGGGTTAGACCCACAGGGCCTGGTCCGTGGGTGGGTCGCGCTCCACCGAGGCGGGCCGACCCCCAGCCAGGTCGGACCCGTCAAACCGGGTCAGGCCAACCCGCCAGCCCACTGGGCTTCACGCCCTAGACCCATCTTCGCTTAAACACATATATCTCTTAGATCGCACATTCGAAAGATGCATCATCTGCGACACTGGGATCCTCATGACAAGGTGTTCTTTTTGCGTTTCTGTAAGTGAGTTTTGGGAAACATTGGAAAATAGCTAGGTTTGGAACGAGTATAAATCCAACTGGGCCCCTCGAACAGAAATTCCAATAACTCTCAGACCAGGGGTCCGATTGACACGTCTTCTTTCAAATTGGGTTCTTTATGATGAGATGGAACTACAGGATACATCAACTCAGGACTTCGTGACAAATGATGTATCGACACTTGACTTGAGGAGCGGACCCTCCCAGAATCAATCGTGTTGTGTGCGGGAACCCTATAGCTGACTATGACGACTATTGTACCAGAATCCTACGTGGGTTCAACAGCGACGACTATTGTATCCGAATCCTACATGGGTTAAAAAACGATGAAATTTATACCGTCATCCTTCGTGGGTTTGACAGTGATGACTTCTGTACTGGAATCCTCCGTGGGATCGATATTGATGACTTTTGTACAAGAATCCTCCATGGGTTCGATAGTTCTAACTTCTGTTCTTGTATCATTTTTGGGTCCGACAGAGTAGATGGTCATGTATCCTATGTGTGTCCGATAGCTTAACTAGTCATGTATCCTATGTGGGTCCGATAGCTTAGATGAATCAATGACTACATTTGTTCAATTATATTTATATATGAAAAATATATACCAGTGTGAGCTGATACTTGTCTTCAATCACTATCATCGATGTGGTTTACTTTACTTACTATGTGGACTGGGTTGTGATTGGGCTCAAGAGTTAGAGTCGGGCTGTGACTGCTAACTTAGGTATATTTATGGGCATATACCTATGTAGTGTTGGTTGGTACATCATGATTCTATATTTATATTGTGGTTAATCCTTTGTGGATTCTAGGAGACCTTCGAGGGTCTCTGGGTTCCATATTAAGTATTTTTATACTCATCCTTGCACGGTCTATGCCTGCACATCGTTATGTTGGTTGTAGATGAAGGACAACACTGATCGAGGTAGAGAGTTGTAGAGCTGGATGGTACCCGGAGGTGGACCACATGGTGAGACATACTCGGAGTGGACAGATGGAACTAGGGTGCGGAGGAGTCCATTTTTACCCACCCTTCAGGTGGGATTCCCATAGGATGACTCAGTAGTTGTTGGTTACCTTTATGTAGTTGTAATAGCTTTACAGTTGTTGTACTTTACTTTTGAGCTTGAATTTCCAGCCTCTTTCCTTTCAGCACTTACTTTTTTTTAGTTTTACTTAGTGTTTACATTAAGTTGTGTTCTATAGTTCTTGTGTTTAGGGTGGGTTTGTTTTACAGGTTGAAAGGAAACGCCATACCTTTTTATAGGGATTATGCCTTTGGCGCTAGTCCCTAGCCCCTGGCCTATGGAAGGCGGGCTTGCGTTAGTCAGGACACAGGCCCTGAGGACGTGTCATGACAAATTGGTATCATAGGAGTCGGTTCTACCGCAGAACATGAACTCTGATTATTTTAAGTGGAAATAGTGTTAAGTGTATTGGGTGTGGTTATCAGTTTAGTGAAACAGGAGTTGGTTTGGCGGCTGACGTATCCATACACTAGGACTCTAACTTCTGATCTCTGACTCAATGCACGAAAACACAGATTGTGTGTGTGTTTCCATTGAAAATGTTTTCTTCATGTTTAATTTGTAACATCTCACCAGGAATTATCTTTTAACCATGTAACACCTGTTTCTTTTCAGGATGGACCCACGAAGGCATCCAGCTTGGGTTCTGAGATCATATGAGATGGTAGCACACCGAGTGACGAGGCCTCGGTGCAGGGCCTTATCACAGTGCAGGTACCAGCGGTACCACTACCCGCTGGGCCACCAATACCCCCGCTCCAGTAGCAGCGAGTTCATGCCACCTAAGTGCGTTGCATGAGTTCCAGATCTAGAGGATTCCCAGGTTTTGTGGAGAGATGGACCCACAAGAAGCTGAGGATTGGTTGGAGGCTGTCGTGAGTGTTTTCAGATTGGTAAGGACACCAGCCGACCTCATGGTGATCCTTGTCACGAGTCTCCTGCAAGCAGTAGAAGGCAGATGGTGGAGCCTGATACTCCGGATTCATGACGAGGCATCATTACTCTAGATAGACTTTGATAGTCTCTTTCGCTCAGAGTTTGTTCCATCCACCCTTTGTGTGGTGCATATTCAAGAGCTACTTCATCTACAGCCGGACAGCTTGACAATAGCTCAGTATTCAGTGAGGTTCACTGACCTCTCACGATACTCCATGGACATGGTATGGGACCCATTCTATAGGGCTCAGACCTTCGATCAAAGAATCAGGCATGAAATCAGGGATTCGACGATTCCCCTAAGCATTCCAATGCAGGCGGGGGTGCTGGAGCGAGCCCTTCTAGTGGAGAGTTTTCTCACTGAGTAGTCACCAGTAGCGAGACCAACCACAGGGCGACACATAGTAGAGTCTTATGTAGCTGGTAGTAGACATATGATGTAGAGTTCCAAGCGGACAAGGCCATCATGAGGGAAACTCGAAGATACAGGTTCGTTTGTGTGGGGCACATGAGACAGATCCAGCTATACGAGGAGCATGCAGTGCTATGCATGCGGCGGGTAGGGCCACATGGCTCGTGACTACCCAACCTTCCATGCATATAAGTAGAATACAGTAGAGGTACCTCCCAGGTAGTGGAAGAGTTTTGACCATGGTGGTCTGCCGGGAGCATGCAGACGTGGCAGAGGAGATGGCCGAGCAACAGGTGGTGGATGACATTTCGAGGCTCTACCACCACCACCACCAGGAGGTCCAGCCTGACCACAGGGAGCTAGTGGACAGAGGCGGGCTCAGCTCCAGGGAGTCGAGGCCTATGACCACGGAACACCTGAGATGATTCTAGATACTATCTGTGTCTACTCCACCCTTGCTACAGTTCTTATAGACAGAGGTGCAAGTTATTATTTTATTGCCACTTCCCTCGTTCGGAGCTCAGAGATTCTGACGGAGCCGTTGGCTCGATCTTTATGGCTAGAAACTCCTACGTGAGTAGACTTGATGATTACACACTAGTTCCGGTAGTGTGATCTTACTATATGAGGTGAGAGCTTCGGTTGGGATATGATTGTAGTGGCGTCGAGGCCCTATGACATTATCCTGGGTATGGACTGGTTATCCACAGTTCATGCTCAGATTGACTGTATTAGGCACAAAGTGTAGTGTATCTACATGGATGGGACCAAATTCACCTTCACCAGTGAGAAGGGAGCCTTAGAAGCACATGATGGAATTATGCATAGGAGGGGGTAGCCGATCACACAACAGTTGGCTAGTCTCATCCTCAGAGTGGTTGATGTGTTGAGTATGAGTTTTCCTGTTGCGGTGGATCAGTACACAGATGTTTTCCCTAACAATGTTCCAAGACTACATCATCGTAGAGAGGTATACTTCTATATTGACATGTACCCCAGGAAAACACCGATATCTACTCCAACATATCGGATGGCTCCCACCGAGCTTCGTGAGCTGCGGGTACAGCTGGAGGACTTACAGGGGAATGGATTTATCCGACCTATGTTTCACCCTGGACATCTCTGATTTTGTTTTCCAAGAAGGAAGATGGGAGCTTGCAATTGTGTTTTGACTTCCATCACCTGAATTAGGTGACTGTGAAGAACAATTACCCACTCCTTAGGATTGAAGACCTCTTGGATCAACTCAAGGGAGCATGATCGTTCTCAAAGATAGACCTCGGGTCAGGCTATCACCCGCTCAGAGTTCGAGATGAGGATGTGCAGAAGACCACCTTTAGGTGTGGGTATGTCCACAACGAGTTCTTGTTTATGCCCTTAGGCATAACCAACACTCCATCAGTGTTCATTTGTCTCATGAACATGATCTTCCAGCCTTACCTAGATCACATTGTCGTAGTCTTCATCAATGACATACTAATTTACTCGACTACTAAGGAGGGGCACGCATACTATTTGCGGGTAGAACTGCATACACTCCAAGAGCTCCATCTTTATGGTAATCGCTTGATGTGCCAGTTATGGATTCGATATTTTCACATCCTATGACATGTCATCCCAGAGAATGAATTTGTAGTGGATCTATAAAATATTGAGGAAGTACATTTTTGGGAGCCACCCAGAAGTGTGACGGAGGTGATGAGTTTTTTGGGGCTGGCTGGGTACTCTCGGAGATTTGTGCCAGACTTCTCCAGAGTTGCAGCACTGCTTTCAGCTTTGAAGATGAAGGGGAAACCCTTCGTGTGGTCAGATTGATGTTTGTAGAGCTTTCAGAAGGTGAGGCATAGATTGAACAGTGTGCCTATATTGAGGCTACAGGAGCAGGACGTAGGGTACGTAGTTTGTTGTGACGCATCAAAGATCGGACTCGGGTGAGTACTGATCTAGGAGTGAGCAGTGATCGCGTATGGTTCATGATAGTTGAGACAGCATGACCAGAACTACAATACCCATGACCTGGAGTTAGCAGTAGTGGTCTTCGCCGTGAAGATGTGGTGACGCTATCTGATGGGCGAATGTTTTAAAGTCTACTCTGAACATTAGAGTCTCAGTTACATCTCCTCGGAGAAAGAAATGAACCTGAGACAATGATGATGGCTCGAGTTCCTTTACAACAATGACTTCGAGATAGTATATACTCCTGGGAATGGGAATGTTGTAGAAGATTCTCTCAGAAGAAGATCAGGCATTTAGATGCTAGTATAGGTTAGATAAAAGCTGACCACATTGTAGATATCCTTTGTGGATAGAGATAGAGAATCATTTCTTCAGTCTCTCATAGTCACTACTCTACTTCTTTAGTGAGTTAGAGAGGCACAACATGGGGATGTTGATTGTGAGACGTGACGTGCTCAGATATCCTCAGGGTAGGCACATGACGGGATCTTGGAAGGTGGGGAGCATGTCATCCTCTTCAGAGGACGTACCATGGTACCCATTTCACTATAGGAGGAGGTGTTGATAGAGTTTCAGACTTCCCCTCTAGAGATAAATCCAGAAGTGGTGAAAATATATCAGGACCATAGACGATAGCATTGGTGGATGGGTATGAAGAATGTAGTAGCAGAGTGTGTATTGATATGCCTCAATTATTAGCAAGTGAAGGTGGAGCACCTGGTTCCAGCAGGCTTGGTTCAACCCTTAGAGGTCCCAGAGTAGAAGTGGGACAAGATATCCCTGGATTTCGGGATAGGGCTTCCACCTACATCTAGAGGACATGAATCTATATGGGTGATTGTTGACCGACTCACTAAGTCAACCCGCATTCATTCAATCATAGAGCAGGGCTCAGTAGAGAGCTTCTGACGCCTCTACATACAGAAGATTGTACGACTTAATGTTTTTCCATTGACGATCGCCTCCGATCAAGATACCTGTCTCACTTCCCGGCTATGGAAGGGGTTTCAGGAAGCTTTTGGGATGAAGCTTCACTTGAGCACCACCTTCCACCCACAGACAAATGGGCAGACAAAGAGAACCATTCAAACTCTCGAGGACATGCTCTGTGCATGCGTCCTCGACTTTTCTCACAGCTGGGAGGTTCTATTGACCTTGGTACAGTTTTCATATAACAACATCTACCACTCTACCATCAGGATGGAACCCTACGAGGCACTGTATGGAAAACCTTGCAGATCACCTATGTGCTGGACTGACCCAAGGGAGTCAGCACTTCTAGGACAAGAGATGGTGCATGCTATGATGAAGAAGGTGTAGATCATCCTGGAGTAGATGAAGACTACACAGAGTAGACATAAGTCATATGCTGATAAGAGTTGGAGACCACTGGAGTTCGAGGATGGCGACTACGTCTTCTTACAGGTCTCACCTCGATGAGGCCTACAGAGATTTGGCCGAGGTGTAATGTTATCTCTGCATTTCATCAGACCTTTTTAGGTCCCCATTAGGGTAGGCGTGGTGGCTTACCACCTGGCCCTTCCACCTCAGTTGCATCAGGTGCATGATTTCTTCCACGTATCTCAGATGAGGAGATACGTGTACTACCTGTCCCAAATCATCGACCATGGGGAGATGGACATTGATGATGGTGTATAATTCACAGAGGTCTTAGTGGAGATTAAGGATCGACATGATCGGGTCCGGCGTAGACGGTCGATTCCTCTAGTGTGCATTCGTTAGCATCACAGAATCCTCCAGAAGGGAACATGGGAGTGGGAGGCTCAGATGCGTACTCAGTACCCCATTTTGTTCCTTTAGTGTTTCTTGTAGCTTTCGAGGATGTATAGCCTTGAGGTTGGGAGAATGTAATGACCCAGAAATTATGTAGAAATTGTTTTCATAAATACACAAAAATTTTATGAGTCTGTAGTTTCAAACGGTGCCAGATTCCGAGGCCCAGTGTTCCTATAATAAATTTCTGAAACTTTCTTCGGGTATGTTTAGTAGACATACAAGTGGGATTCTATATCTTTCAAAATGGTGCTAGGAATTGAAATCAGAGGACACCAATGAACTCGCAACATCGGTATTCGATTATGGGGACCTTTATCGTAGTTGCGTTTTATTGGAAGGAGAAGATAATTTTTGGGGATTTTGAATAAATTAAAAATTATGTGTGACATAATTTTTTAAGTGGTGGATAATTTCATGAATGGGGAGTTGGAGGTGGGGCCCACCCCCACATAACCTCCCATGGGAGGATATTGTGTGGTGGGGTCCACACGAACTCCAAACCCCTCCACTCCCATTTAAACCCCCCTTTGAAACTCTTATTCTTTCCTTTGATTTATGGAATCCACTTCTCCCCTTTTTAAATTTTAAACCTTCCACCTTATCTCATTAAGGTACCAACGCAATTAATTAATAACTTAATTAATTAATTTGAGTGTTTGAAATATTTTGAATCTATTTTTCAAACATTAAAAGAAGACAATACCTTCTTTTAATTTTGTTGGCATAAACCTGGTTGGGAGAATTAAATAGTGGAGGAGAGAATTTGGAGGACATCATCCTCTCCAACGAAGAACATGAGGAATAATATCATCTTGACTAAGAACGTTGTTTCCACCTAAGAATGATGATGTGTCTTCTTCATTTCCTCTTCCTTCGCTTCAACGGAGAAGACATCGCTTGCAAATGAATGCCACCAATGACAACATCTTTCCCTTAGACATTGACGAAACAACGTCCGTCTTCTGCGACGCCATCTTCCACGGCTTTGACAATGTTCTTGAAATCGAGGTAGGGGTTGTTTTGAATTTATATTTCCGAATATCATTGTTCTAATTACGGAATGTAAATTTCTATCTTTTAAAATCATAATGAGGAGGGTTCAATCCGCACGAACATGGCCTAAACCTTCCCTATATTTTTTGATCTTATAGATGATGGAGGTGGAACCGAAAGAGCGCGGTGCTGTCACACCGCACCGGATAAGAATAGAGGCAGATGAAGAGGCACATCATTGTCGTGTCACGCTATGGAACCAAAGTCCATGGCTAGGTTGGGCCGCGGAGGTGCTGGACAAGTGCCATTGCACCGGCCGTGGGGAGGAAAACTGTTGCCCATAACCGCGGGCCGCTTGGGATGAAGAACTGGTCGGCCGCCTACCTGCCAGGCTAGAAAAATGTGGCGTGCTTACGCGCGACACATTTTTGGGGGAACCGTTCATCCGCCTACTGGCCGGGCTGAAGAACTGCGGCCCCGCTAGGCACCGCATGGAGTAGACGCGGTCTGTTTTTGTGGGGCGCTCGGTGGGGCGAACTGGTCGGCTGCCTGCCGGCCAGCCTGAAGAACCACGGCGACGCTTGGCGCCACGTGGGGAGATCCACGGCCCGCTATGCAGGCCGCTCATGCTGGACGGAACCAGCTGGCTATGGCCGGCTGGGCAGAGGAGGGGTGACTTTTATTGGCACCGCCGGGCGCACCCACCCGGGCCTGGCTGACACCCCCCCCAACCGTGTTGGACCCGCCGGGTCCATTCTGTGTGTGGGCCGTGCTGCACCGGGCCATGCCGACCCCCAGTGAAGTCGGACCCACCGTACCAGGTTAGGCCGACCCACCAGCCCACTGGGCTTGACGGTCCGGACCCGTCTTCACTTAAACGTGAATATCTCCTAGAACGCGATTATGATTGATGCTCCATCTACGGCACTAGGATCCTCGTGAATAGGTGGTCATTTTGAAATATTCTAAGTGATTTTTTAACAACTTTGGAAAATGTCCGGGTTTGGAATGAGCGTAAATCCAACAGGACCCCTGGAACAGAAATGCCAATAACTCTGAGACCGAGCATCTGATTGACGTGTCTTCTATCGCGTTGGGTTCATTATGAAGAGACGGAACTATGAGATATATAAACTTAGGACTTTGTGATAGTTGATGTATCGACACATGAATCGAGGAGCATACCCTCCAGGAATCGATCTTGTTATGTGCACGAACCCTAGAGCTGACTGCAACGACTACTGTACCGGAATCCTATGTAGGTTCGAAAGTGAAGACTACTGTACCAAAATCCTATGTGGGTTCGACAACAATGAATTATGTTCCATAATCCTCTGTGGGTTCGACAGTGATTACTTCTGTACCAGAATCCTCTATGGGTTTGACAGTGAGGACTTCTGTACTAGAATCCTCTGTGGGTTCATCAGTTCTATCTTCTGTTCCTATATCCTGTGTGAGCCCG
Source organism: Viscum album (assembly GCA_963277665.1). Lineage (NCBI taxonomy): Eukaryota > Viridiplantae > Streptophyta > Magnoliopsida > Santalales > Viscaceae > Viscum > Viscum album. The sequence continues at coordinate 627,834,076 of OY728138.1, read as the reverse complement.
ACAGAGTAGCTGGTCTTATATCTTATGTGGGTCCGACAGCTAAGTAGGTCCTGTATCCTGTGTGGGTCAGATAGCATTGATGAATCAGTGACTACATCTGATCATCTCTATCTCTATATGAAAGATTTATACTTTTGTGATCTGAGTCTTATCTTTCAATCATTATCATGGATGTGATTGAATTTACTTACTATGTGGAATGGGTTGTGATAGGGCTCGAGAGTTGGAGTCGGTCTATGAATGGTAACTTAGGTATACGTATGTGCATATACTTAAGTAGGGATGGTTGATACTTTGTGATTTTATTTTTCCTAATGTGGTTTATCTTTTGTAGATTCTGGGAGACCTTCGGGGGTCTCGGGGTCCCTAACTGAGTATAGTTATACTCACCCCTACACGGGATATCCCCACACATCATTGTGTTGGTTGTAGACGATAGACAACACTGATCAAGGAAGAGTGTTGTAGAGATGGACAGTACCCTGAGGTGGACCACTTGGGGAGACATACTCAGAGCAGACAGACGGACCTGAGGTGCTGAGGAGGCCCTTTGTACGCACCCTTTAAGTGGGATTCTTGTAGGATGACTCAGCAGTTTTTTTTACCTTTCTGCAGTTTTACTAGCTTTACAATTGTTGTACTTTACTATTGGGATTTTATTTCTAGGTCCTTTCATTTCAGCACGTACATTTGTTTACAATTTTACTTAGTGTTTACTTTCAGCTGTGTACAATGCTACAAGTGTTCAGGCTGTGTGTGTGTTATAGGTTAAAAGGAAATGCCTTCCCTTTTAATAGGGATTACACCTTTGGTGCTAGTCACCAGCCCTTGTCCTATAGAAGGCGGGCTTGGGTTAGTCACGACACGGGCCCCAAGGACGGGTCTTGAGAAAAATGAAAAAACATTTGTCCTTTTTTTTCAAAGATCAATAAAATCTATGAAGGATTGTTTCAATTTATATCAAATATATGAAGGCATGTAATTTACTATAAAAATAAAAATGACTAAAAAAATGTAAAATTTCACTATGGAAAACTATAGGAAAAGAAATCTAGAGAGCACGTACCCAAACATAGAAAATCAATAACATAATTTCCATGTACATAAGCATTGAATATATAGAGAACATGAAGACCCTATAAATGGATCCTACCTATATTATATATCATGTCATTATGAATCATTTTTTATAGAGTATTAAATCACCTATTGAGTGAACCTATCGATAATATCAATACATGAGTCATATTTCTACCCTTTCAAACCATTTACCCAGTGCATAAAACATGCCACATTCTCCAAATAATTTCTTCAAAACCATTCTTGGAAATCCATTTCATAAATTCATTTCATAGTATATTGAAAATATATTTTCTTTTAAAAAATATTTGTGAATCCATGTCTTCTTAAAAAAATATTCACCACAAAATAAATAATTAAATCATGATGATTCATCTATAATAAATTTTTATCACACTATATAATTTAGTGTTCATACAATATAAGATTTAGACGAAACCACTAGAAGTAACACATAAGAATATTTGTAGTCTATATAAATAATTCAAAGAATGTAAAATCATATTCCATGACATAGTAGATTAAGTATAGAGGTTAGATTATAAAAAACATAAGAACAATGCACCAAACCAAATTCAACCACCAATGTTCAACCCCTATATGATGTTCACAAAATTATTCTAGAAATGATCATTTAGTAAATCAAAACAACATTAAGGAAATATTGGGAAAACAATGGAGTGATGATATAACAAACAATGAAAATTAATTACCAAGAAATAAATGTTTTAGGGGGAAAAAATAAAAACACAAAAAATACTGATTTCCAAAAAGCTTTATCTAAAATGTTTGTATTTAACATATATATCGTAGTAGGGTTTAGGGTTTGAGGAATGGGGATGTATAATAAATTAATTAAGGGTGTTACACATGAAGTTCATGATATAACATATGTCATTATATATTCATGTTGTGAATTTGGTTAATAATATAAATTCCATATTTTGTGTGTACATAATAAATGCATATCCTTAGTTTAAATTGACTATTTTGACCACATCATGACATGAAATAGATTTAATGAATATAAAATTAAAATATATGAAGTAGTTTCATGGTATATTCAACATTATAGATTCAATTCATTTAAATATTTCATGATGTAAATTTTAAAAGAAGCCCACAAGCGGTCCAAGTTGTTCTAAATATAATATAACCAACTTTAAATCCCTCAATGGAGGAAAAATAATGATAATCAGTGAAATATTAATTACTTTAAATATGATATATCATCCTCAAAAACACATTACATCCATGGGAAGTAATGTCGAATAAGGGCTCCCCATAAAATGTTGAGACCACTATTCCAGAACAAGCTTCTCCACAACTAAAACCTCGGGCTCTAACTCAATTTTTCATAAAGATATTACATCTGAGGGGTCATGATGATACATATTGAGCTATGATATGTGAAAAATCATTGATACATGTTAACTAGCCTAGAAATTAAATATAATAACTAACCTTCCCATAACCATTGATATCCGCAAATGGCATAACATATCTCAGATCTAGACATCCATGTTTCCCAAATTCATAGTGACTTAACTTTGGAGAAACATAAAAGAAAATTGTATCACAAATGGAAAACAACAAAGAATGACATAGAATATCTATATATAATTTTTGTATTATCATCACTATAGGAAGATGAAGAAATATATCACGACTCATAAATGATGTATACTAAATGAGACATGGTCACAGAAGAGTTTCATATCCTAAATATTTCCAATAAAGATGTGGTAGACAAGTTAAAATATATAATTATACAATGTAATGCATTATGATAGATGAAAGATTACTATTATTATTTGAAAACTCAATGACTCATATATGGATATTCAACTATGCAACAAAATCCAAGAAGAATACATAGAGAATATAATCCAGAATCTGATAGAATTCTCCACCTGAATGGCTATCTATTGACAGTATTTTTTTACAAAATCTAATCTAATTTTCCATAACCTCATGGATAATCCACCATGATTTTGACGTAATCCTTGGATTATTATTCAAGAAAATTATAAAGGATCATAATGTTACAACACTTTGTCCTGTATATATTGCTTACCTAGATAATCACCTATATTTATGTCCCTTTTTAGAATAAAATGGGATGATTTCATCAACCAATCAGTAATTAACAATATATAATTCTATCCTTGGGGTGACTATATATATCCAATTACAAATATTGTGAAAACTTCATCCCATTTCTTAAATAGATCTATAACAAGATTGTTAAAACCATATGGTTTCAAATATTCATCCTTAATATCATGGGATGTGAAAAAAAGGGAACATAGCAATAACCTAGAAAAAAATTACCATTTCAGAAAAGTGAAAAGAAAAAATCGGACTTTGAAACATAAAATATTTCTCAAATTCATCTAAATAAATCATCATATATCTAATACTATAAAATATAATTAGGCATATGTGACGATAGCTGAACATTTTTATGAAACAAACTTGTGGAATTCTATTGACTGACAAAGGGAACCTAAGTGATGTATCTAATTAGATTTTACACTTTCATAGATTCCAAAACTTCCTATTATGGTAATTTTACACTGGTATAGATAAAAATAATATTCCACATCCCTATGAATTAGAAAATATTAATTTTTATTTTCTTAATATATCTGCCTCAATACCATTGTTTCAGAATTATAACATTATCAGAAATGATATATATCAGAGTCTAACTATTAGAAATGACTTGGATCCTCTCCCCAAAGAGATATCCATTAGAATATTTATGTGCATGCAATACTAGAGAAATCTTTGAATCATGAGTTAGTAAATTATTCCCATATTCCCAAAGCCGATGAGGGACACATGCCACATAATATTATTCCAATATAAGAACACAAAAAATACCATCACATGATGTATCATTGAATATCATATACCCTTTACTAGGATCATGTAATATAAAAAAATGATATGATGCAGAATTTGGATTACATCATAAAATTAATACTAAAATTTCACATCCCATATGAATTTCACCACCTTCATAGTAAGAGAACTCATATGTCATTATAACATTAAGAAATAATTGATGAACTTCTAATAGTTACTAACTACATCGTGGATATTATTAATATCAATGTTTTTTGGTGTTTCCTACCATGAAATGGATACATTTAACTTCTCAAGATCAACTACTATTCCACAATCAAAAATCACCTACCCTAATATCTTTACATATTGGATCTAGAAATTGTATTCAAAAATATTTTCAAAAAGATATAGAATTATCATAAATTAAAAAATAAATCTTATAAGGTGGTCATGATCATTATGAGAACACTATGAAAATAAAATATCATCCAAGATTATTATCCCAAAATTGTTGACATCTTGATGGAATACAACATTAATAGGAGCTACAAATACAAAATGATCATTAATCACACCATAAGGAATCACAAGATATTCATAATGCCTATACTAGATCTTGAAAGAAATCTTTGGAATATAAGACTATCAAACTCTTAGTTTTTTATATACTAATTTATGATAAATGTTCTAATAACACATATCCAATTTTAACTGATAAAAATAATAGTCTACTCTGGGAAATTGATACCTTTATTACCCACCACCTTATTCAAAATCTGATAGTCCACACACATTCTATGTGAACTATTATCCATATTTATAATGAGAAGAGAAACTTCCCAATGAGAAATACTCGAGATAATGTATTTGTTCACCATCATATCACCCAATATAACCATGTATCCTTTAATCTCATATAGTTTCATATGATAAGATGGTATTTAGATTTTTGGTGTATGTTACACCAAGTCAATCATGAACTCTGAATCCCACTTTAGAGGTAGAACATTGAATTTTTCAGGGAAAACAGTTGGAAATCCCATGGAATACAACTTGAATAGAATAATAAAAAGAAAAAAACCATTAGATCAACTATAATATTGGATTAAAAACTCCTCAACTCTAGGAAAAAAGTCCCAAAATGATCAAACCTCAGATCCAACTTTCAATGAATCATTGAAGATATCCCATCATAAAAAAAGAACATGAAATGATAATTATATTATTTAACCTCATCATGAAGAGAAATAATCAAATATGTACTACTGGATAAATACAATAGATAAGTATGAATAACTAGTAAATGTTAGACAAACTCTACATCAACTATTGTTAAATAATAAGGACATTGAAACCCCATATCATTTCTCTTCACAAGTGGATTCACTATTTCCCTAAAAATGGACATGACATACATTGATATTTTATAAGTATTAACACAATATACCATAATAAAACAAAGTAGGGAATAATAATAAAATAATTTAGTCTATATAAGTGATGAAATAAAGATTGTACCTCATATTATCATAGGACAACATCATCGTCCCTTATAAAATCATCAAATTCTTGAAGGTGTTTCACTCATAAAGCATGTTTCAAGTAGATTGTATCATTTGAAGCAGCATATTTAACAATAGTAAAAATTAGATTCAGTGATCCCTTACTAATATGAGGGAAATATTGACAAATGAAAATTTCTAGAGATGGTTGTAGCATCAAAAACTATTTTATATATTCATATGAATGGAACGAGAACATAGGGTTTAGCATATATTTCCATGATGATATCAAGTCGAGGGCCATGGGTAATTATTTATACTTCATCGGAGGCCCCTACTAAGAACCATTTATATCACTCCGGTGATGATATTAAAACATCCTCTTATTCTAATTTGTTCAACTAATTCTACCACATGGTGGAAGAGAAGTTTTAGATAATCCAAAAATTCTATCCATATCCATGAGTCCATATTTTTCTTTTTATTCTTTCTATTAATTTGTAGAATGATTCATCATGAGTACCAATGACATAATATCTATTGGAAAACCCCATAAGTATTTTGGATCAATTAAATATTCTTTTTTACTAACTATGGAGAGATTGAATTAGATATTTGAATTGATTATTGTATACAAAAACTTATTTCTCTATCTAATACAACAATATGAACTCAATAGTCATTTCCATCATCAGAGACACTAGAAATAACTTCTTAATAAAAAGGGTCTTGAACCTCTTCTAGTCCAAACCCACATTTGTATCTCCCAATAACATTGAGTCCATCCACCGCTTAATGGTACTCTCAAATATAAACATTGTGAAAATCATTTTGATATTATCATGTGTTTAAATAAGGAAGATGAAATGATCAATCACATATATCTAGTCCTCTACCTCATGGAGCTCATTAATTTTATTTAATAGAGGTGGATTGTAGTGTATGAACTCTCGTGATCAATTCGTTTCAAACATAGATCATAAATATAGAAAAAAGTGTGAGTTCTTAAATATTGATATATTATTCACAAAGTATGATCTACTGATATGATTTAATTTATAATATTCTAATCCAATGGCAGAATCCCTTGAGTATCATATGATTAACCCTCATGTCAAACATCTAGAAGTAATGTATTTTCATATTGGTGTTCATACAAAGATAAATAAGTGATTAAAATTTGATTAAACTCTACTCAAATTATAAAAACATAAGAATCGAAATTAATACTAGGATCATGAACTCTACAGTAATGAAATTTTTTGAAGCATCTTAGGGTATCTTTAATCTCATCATGGAATGAGATAAACATGAACACTCCACAACCCCCCTCTCAAGTCCCAATAATCCAATATCTGATCTACCAATATCCCAAAAAAATTATAATTTTTTTTAATACTACGACTCCCCCAAACAGACCTTGATATTATATCACCCCATGATTATGATGATTATTTTATTTTTAATTAATTTATCCATTTTTATTTTTTTCATGTTCTACGAAAAATAAGTTATTTTATATTAAAGCCTAATGGTTTGGTTTCTTTATAAGAAACACTATGTAATTATGCACTAAACACAACATAAATTTTAAATATCTCTTTAAGAAATAATATGATTAGCTACTACATTAAATACATTACATGGAACACCAACATGGAATATGCACCATGCATCACTATCTTATTTAAATTGTAGGAAACACTGAGGTTTCAACAACACATTATTTTCCTATTATAATTATTTAAATGAGATATTTATAACATAGTGGTTAAAAATAATATTATGAATAATAATAAATATTTTTATTAAATTATTTATAAGTATTTAATAAAAATAAACCATTTTCTAAATGAATTATATAATTTTTGGAAAACACCATATATGTTTAGAAATAATATTTTTCTCAAATGAACTAAATTCCATGTCCTCTAATGAAAACCAATAAGACTAATTTTAGAAAAATCCATAAATATAATTTTATAAAATAAACTTCATTTGTGAATTTATAAATACTATATTATCTTAGGGTGATTTTTTGGAATTCTTTTGAGATTCATCATTTATTTTTGAATATTGAAAATACAAAATTTTAGTTAATAACTGCCTTTTTGTATAAATAATTATTAATTTCAAATTACACTTTAAATTCGTTTTAATGCCACATTAGATCACTTAAAAATATATTAATAAAATTTAAGTCATTATAATCAATTTCACTTTAAATTTTTTTATGAAAACATAACATAATTTGGACACATTTTCAACTTTAAAGACACATTATTTCATCCCATCCATGGGATTGGAATTAATCTTAAATTTTCAACTTCCTTAATCTAAATATTGGATATCAGATATAAAATATTTTAATCAGTATAATATTAAATGTCTAATTATATATTTGATATTTTTGAAAAAAACAATTAGTAAAAGTGATTGAAATTAATCTCAATGATTAAGGTCAAATTAAGCTTAATTAAGGACTGATCTTTAATATTAAGGTTATAAACGACCTATAAAATTTTTATAATTCCATTAGATGGCCTGATTTCATCTATAAACCTTCCATTATTTATTTATGTTTTTTTATTACATTTTATGGAAAAAACATGTGTACAACTAACCTTTTGCAAAAATTAGACGCGAGTCTTTTCCTTCCCAATATTTCGCCACAACCTATCCATCTACTCCACACCTCTCAGACCTCTTAGGATATCAAAATGTCTAAAAAATACACTTTCAAACATCCTTAACTTAATCTTATATGACTTATCATTGGAATAAAAAAATACATGGATCCTTTTAGAACAAACCAAAAGTAGCTACCCGATGGAGATGTAATGTATTCTCTCATGTTTATTCTTTTATTTTCTATCTCCACACATTACACTCTCTTCATTATGTTATTTTATAAAAAACATTATCCTAAATGTTCTAGGATGTTTTTATTACACTTTTCCAGATACAATTACACATAAATCCATCTAAAAGATAATGAACATACTTTTTCACACTATGGCGAACGACCACCTCACTAAATGATGATTATTTAGATTTTCTTATGCCCACTCATGATAGAAATTATTATGGAGAAATTATTATATTTTTTATATACTTATTTTATTATTTCGTTAATTCTAATTCTTCTTTTTTTTAAAACATATATTTTTACTTTACATTTGGTGTTAATATGATTATTTCGTTTGAGGATGTGTGGACTAATGCCCAATCAAAGAGATTTGATTCATTCATACACTCCATGGATTGCATTATGAATTAATTTAGTTAATATATATGATATATATGATTTCATAAAGATGGGATAATAACATATATATATTATTTATTTATATATATATATAGGTCTCTAACTTTTATTCAACACGATAATTAAAAGGAGAAAGTGTTCATGCTTACATATTCCCTACCATCTCCAAGAATTTTCAGTTCAATTTCATACTTATATATTATATAGATTATTATAATACATATATAATGTATAAAAATTATATTTATATCATGTTTTTCATTCGAAAAATTATGATATATGTATAATAACAAAATATATAAAAATTTAGGACACATGAGAAAACGAAAGATAATGTCACCCAAACTATAAATTTACATGATATTGCAAACAAGTGGGTAATATAATGTTATAATCCAAACATATATGGTATTATATATAAGAATATGGTTTTTTAAAAGATGTATAATATCACGGCCTGACCCATGTCAGGATCATTCTGCAACTATCCCAGGCCCATCAATACAGGAAGTGGGTGGTGACAAGAACTGAAGGAACAACAATATCGGGGAGGCCTTTACTGATGTACCTATACACATGCACCCATCCAACTCAATGATAAATTGTGTAGTGAAGAAGTAAATGTTTCAAACTAATATGAATAAATCAAACTTTCATGGACCACTAAAACAAATGTGTATAGTAATGTGAACATATATGAAAAGGGGGAAAATACACTACCAATAAGAAAAGTGTCCCCACCTGATAAAAACTAGAAAACATATAATAGCTGAGAGAGACCACCTCTTGAAATCAATGGTTCAACTATAGTATATTGTACATGAACCTATATCTATAATCTCATTTAATTAAAAATAAATCATATCTACCATTAGTATAGAGAATTATATGTGCATGTAAACCACACCAATGGGTTAGTATAAGCATTCCCAAAATGATTTCCTGAAAAGAGAGTGGCTGTAAGAGATAAAATAGAAAAAAATGAGAATATTAAAAAACATAATTGTAAATATTGATTATATAATGTAGAATGATGTAAAATCATCCAAACAGAAGGATCTATAAATGGTTAGAAGAAGAACTTTTCTAGTGTTTGATTCATGTAGTAGGGGAGTAGACTCATCCAACCATGATAAGATAGACTTGGAAATCACATGGAGTACCTTGTGCATATTCTACTCTCATGGAAGGTGAGTAATAAAATCCCAAGGAGTGGGTACTGAAAAGGGCTGCATATATATTCCTAGTAAAATAGAACCAAATGATAGAGTAAGGGGATGTCCATATCACAACTCTTCCCATGAGGATGAGTCACCAATAGTTCAAGAAGTACCCATCATCATTTCACAGCATCCCACATGTCTGCCCTAAACCTGAAATTCAAATGGGATCAATCCCCACAGATTGATACTATATTCTTGGGATGTAACTCACATTCTCTCATGGTTTTAGATCATGTAATAAGGTCACTTCAAGGATAGGAAAACATCCCTCTATCACATGAATCCATAAGTACATCAAACCATTTCTCGTCATCGATATGTATAGTCAAATTGTGAAAACAAAAACTAGAGAAACCTAAAAATAGTACCTCAGGGTGATTCCACTCTACTTATCAAGTATCTATGATTTTATTTGTTAGGGGGATTAATACTCGGGAGTCGACGGGGAAACACAACCTAGCCTCATAGAACTGTAATATGCTGGAGGGTACTGCCTTGAAAGTAGCTATCGAGTACCCAATCTCTAGTGAGTCGGGTAGATTCCACCTTGATAGTCATTATATAGGACATTATACCATGTTTTTTCGTGGGATTAAACTATACTATGTGAGGATTTTCTCCCTAGTTCATCTGGGTGATAAACAACCAGAAATAAGCCTATAATAATATGCCTAAACCATGACTGATCACTACTTAAACAATTACATGGATTTTCAGAAAACCAATCTAAATGATATTCCACCAAATTTCATTTCATGTTTCCAAATTTAATTAGGTCACAAATAAGTCTCTTGAAATCCAAACATATCACACCATTGTGATCCTTGCGGAAAAAACGCACAACATAAACAATTCAGTCGCCCCGATCAGACATCTGATGAGAAAGTTTCATGTCGCTACATTTTTCTTGGATGGTATCTCGTGGGGCCCACACCATGATCCTGAAATAAATTCTATGGATCCCACTCTTTTTATCCTCAAGGAAAGCACACATGAATGACTATTCCTTCATCCGAAACAGACACCTAATGAAAAACGACATTTCAGCACAGGAGGCAAGAACCTAGCATCAGGGGACCAACACCATGATTTCTATTTATCCTCCCAAAATTGGTCTTGAATGTTCATTATTGATTTTAGGGTTTCAACATTGCTAATGGTAATTAATTTGGATTCTCAGTCTAAAAGATATCCCTAAATCAGGATTAATAAATAATTATTATTATATTATTATAAATAAATATATGTGTCTCGTGAATATGATACAAAAACAAAATCCTAAAATTCATGAACTATCTTGAAAGGGTACATATTGATGATATGATCATTATTCCATAGACATCATGTAAAATGAACATTCCGTTTATGCGATATTTGTGGGGGGGGGTTGAATTTGCGACCTAAAGACTCACCATGCCCGCTTGACATGGCTGGCCCATTTAGGCACACATTGGCTCGGCCCGCCACATCATCCCACTCCTCCCTCCTAGCTCATACAATTTCTACCTAGCCCGGTCTATTATCCTTTTTTCTAGCCCACCACCACCGGAGATTGGGATTGGCATCTCTATCGTCTGCCATGCCACTTCCATCACAGGTCATCATGGCTGATTGCCTTCAAAAAACATGTAATTTTCAGCCTCATGCCTCATCTACTACACCTTACCGCCTCACTATTTTTTACATTACAGTACCCTACCACAACTCCCCCATCTCTATCTACCACCTATTTTTCATATCCCCTCCATCCATCTCTAAGATTGACCACAGACCATTTTCACTGCTCACGAACTACACCACCATCTCAGTCAAGCCTGACAGCCTTCCACCAATAACCTCTTCCAGTTATCCTACTCCATGTGACTGCCTCCTCCATGCACTTAAACTAATTGTGGCTCTATAGTGGTCACTTCATCATTATTCGATGGATCTTCCATTCATCCAAAATGCTCTATGAACACTTTTTCGGAACCTCAAGTGAAGAGCCTCACAAAAATAAGTTGTGCTCAGCGATATGGTGATGATTTGATGCGTTTGAATGAAGATGATGATTTCTCGTAAAATAAATGAATTACAGGGAAAAAATCGATTCTAGGAATGGATCAATGGTCGTATTATTGTTCCTATTGATGATGATGTTAAAAATTGTGTTAAAAATACCACAAAATAAATATGATTTATGGAGTTGGAATGGGAGTACCGAAACCATGAGAAATAATTCATGAATTTCAGTTATGATCGTCATTGAAAGTCACACCAGACTATGCATCATCATCGATTAGTCGAAGGAGGATGGATATATGACCGCACATCAGTGGTGGAAAGAGGAAGATGAAACCATAATGAATCTAATAAATATGAATTTATATTTTTTAGATATGTTTAGGTTAATCCTTTTATCTATACCTACCAATGGTCATGAGATCTGAATGTAAGAACATGTTTCTTCCATTGAGGTACGAGATAGTTTTTTTCCATGTTTTTTCTGAGGAATCTAGAAATTGTGGGAAGTTTTGGAACTTTTATTGCTACACATTGTGTACTCTTATGTACACACCATGTACCCTTGGATGTGGGTGGATTCCATACATGGCGTGTGGTCGTGTTGGCTGGGATGAATTTTGTAACAATGTACATGCTACGTAATCCTTGTACATTTCGTATATTCTAAACATGTATGAGTAATATACATGGCGTGTGGGTATGTCATTGAGGAAGAGAAGAAAAACCAAGTATACGTCGTGTAATTTATAGTACATGTCCTGTACACAAGTTTGCTGGTTTTGGAATGTATATCGGCATAAAAGTGGCTTCTATATGAATAGTAAAATAACCTATATATCATATACTATTAATTACATATCGTGGGTTTTCATTTTTTCTTAAATTAAGAAGTAGCACATTTTGAGGTTCTGGACAGAACCTCCACCATTCAATTGTCCAGAGCATTGATTCAATCCTGATTCTTCATCTGAACCTCAAATCTTCCACTATCGAATGCATTGGAACCCCCCCTATAATGCCTTGATTCCCCTTCAGCCATCACTTTTGATATCTATTCAAAAATTTGTTATAGGTTTTTAAGCTGTTTGAATTCCTTTGTATATCTACATTGATTTTGACCGAATTAGAGGTTGTTACTAGATGATGATCATCGTATGTGTATGACATAGGCAGTGCATACATCATTTTGTGTTTTTTCAGAATTTTGGGTGGCGTGGCCATTGGCACTTATTTGGGTATTTTGAGAAAGACCATGTTTTACATGTTTTGATATATTAAATTGATTATGAGACCCTTCATATGGCTATGGGTATTCCCTACACATATTTTTCTTGAGAGAGGTCATGCAGGGGGTCATTTCTCAAATGGGAAAATTTTGTTGGGTATTCCAAAGAGGTTTCAAATAAACTGTGAATATTAAACTGGTGTGTTTAGTTTGTTTATGAATGATTAAATTTATCAGAGGCTTTCTAGAAATCATTGCTGGTATGGGATAGTACATTTCTAGTGCAATTCAACTGTTTAGTTTTTCTATCTTGTTTAAATTATTATCATTGTGATTATATATGTAATTTCTGAATTTCATTTACAAAAACCATGGGGTTGTGTTGGGAATGACCCGAATATTTTATTAATGATTTTGATCAATGTTTGGGCTTGAACCAGATTACATTGGGTGGGTTTGACCTTGAGATTGGGTTTCAGGGATGTCGAGATTGAGGTAGTGAGGCTGTCAGGTTGGGCATGACCCGAGTTACTTGGATGTCTAGGAAATCAGATACTGAGCCACATAGTCTTAAAGGCGTGAGGGGACATAAATGGTGTGTATTTGGTTTAATTTATTTGATTACCGCTAACCCATTAGTTAAGATTTTTTTTCACAAAAAGAGACTCATTGCGGAGGTTTTTTACCACTCGTGAGGGTAGTGGCACCCGATAGTTGCTGTTTAGGTACTATTGGTTTTGGGGTGCCTACTATAGAGAGGCATGTGGAAGGTAACGATCCTTCGAGAGATAGTGTTTAAGCTATCAGGTTGGGGTCAAAGGCTCTCCATGGTAGAGGCCGTGGGCCGGGACACTTTATGTGAGGGTAGACATCATTGTCCTCCAGTTATGTTATTTGAGGTTAGGAATAGAGGTCTCTTCGATTACCTATTAAAGGACAAAAATCTCTATCACATTTTTTACATATATGGGGAATGGAATCATTGTTCCATTTATATAATTCTTTTTGGGCATGCCTTTGGGAGGCTAGTACCATAAGACAAGATGTTTCAAGAGGCACATGGTACCGAGTTACATGATTGAGGTGGGACCAGAGTAGTCACTTGGGATTTGTGATGACGGGGGAACATGGGCCATGGGCCAAGAACTCTACATACTTTAGATAATTCATCACTATCTGAAGCATGTGACACTCTATTTTGGTTACGAACTACTAGTGGTTGTCGTGTTTATTTATACCTTTTAACTGCTAAATTTACATAGAGATTCCTGCCTTCTAAAACACTTATACTAGGAATGCACCATCTAGGTGGTATCCTACTATGATTTGTCTCACACCCTACACGACCCCTTTGGGACATGTGTATATAATAAAGATTTAGGTATAGCTAATGGATCATCCTTTGGAGCTTGTTCATAGTACCGTTTGGAATGGAGACTGGTATGGACCGTGAGGTCATACCTAGTAGGATATTATTTTTTTATTTTCAATTTTTAGTATTAGTATTCTTACATTTTTTATAGCTATTATTTCTTATCCATTTGATGCATTTCATATTTATTTATATGACCAATTTGGATGCATGAATTGTTATTTTAGTAGTTGTTACATGTGTTTACTATCGTGATGTATTGTTTACATCCAGCTGTAGTTGTTTGTCTTTATCTATTTCTATATCTAGTATTATTGATTGTCCTTCAGCTCTCTAGGTCTGGATCAAGTTTGGTGAGTCATTTATTTACACTTCATGTTATATATTAAAACTCATACTACTCCAATTATTATCCTCGTAGAGGGTACATCCTCTCGAATATACCGATTACACCATCACTTCTAGATGGAAGGCTTTGGAATTTGTGGAGGTGTGCCTAGGGTAGTAGCATCAGGCCCATTTATCATTGTTCAAGTGATTGTTTTCGTTAGGAAATTACAAAAAGGTATCAAGGGTGTTCTTGAAAGGGATTTAGTAGAACTGTTTTGATGGATACTAATAATATTGGGACTTCTCTTAATTATTTTTGTGGGATTACTCTTTGGGATATTTTAGACTGGAGAATTGTTTATTGGAACTGGGATTCCAGCTGGTGCAGCAGTGCCTGCAACCCCTAGTATGAGGGATGTATCATGTTACCTTTTGTCGGAAATGCTGTGTCATGACCCGTCCTCGGGGCCCATGTCGTGACTACCCCAAGCCCGCCTTCCATAGGCCAGTGGCTAGCGACTAGCACCAAAGGCGTAAATCCTGATAACTGGGAAGGCATTGCCTTTATAAACGAAAACAAAACACTACAGAGTTCATGCGGAAGTAAAACACTAAGTACAAATAGAAATGATGAAAGGTAAATGGGCCAGAATACAAACCCAAATGAAAGTACAACAACAACTGAAGAAAGTACAATAAGAAAAGACAACAGTAGGAAGAAAGGAAGTAGCTCCTGGGTCATCCTCCTCGGATCCTACCTGAAGGGTAGGTACAGATGGCGCAGCTCCTGGATCGTCCATCACGGATCCTACCTGAAGGTTAGGTACAGATAGCCTCCACAACACTCTCGCCCATCAACCTCCTTCGTGTGTCATCTCGCCATGAAGTCCGCCTCCAAATACTGACTCATCGTGTAGTCCACCTCTAGGTACTGACTCTTCGTGTAGTCCACCTCCGGGTACCATCCAGTCCTCGAACACTCGGCCTCCGTCAGCACTGCCCGTCGTCTGCAACCAACTCAACGAGGTGCGGGCATAACCCATGCAGGGGTGAGTATAACGATACTCGGTAGGGAACCCGAGACCCTCAAGGTCTCACTAAAACCAACAAGGATAACCACAAAGAAGATCTCAACAGATAACATCTTCTTAGGTATATTCTCATGCATATACCTATGTTATCAAGTAACCCATCTCAATCATGAGGAAAAAAAAAGATCATGAAATCAACAGATAACCACCACCCAGGTATATGCCCATACATATAACTAAGTTATCAAGTGACCCATATCAATCAAAAGGTAAACACAAAGGTCAAAAGTTTCAGCTCAAACGAGGATTTTGATTATCGAAACCGTAACTGCTGAAGAGCTCAATCTCTGGAGTGTACAGTGGTCCTGTCACGACTCTGGGGAACTGCTCACTAACCTAAGACTGCTGAGGTACTCCTCCTGTCGAGTACAGAGGGTCAGCCACCCAAACACAGTAGTGGTTCCTGCCGGGGTATGTCACCGAAACATAGTACTGCACACCCACTAGTAGCCTGCTGAGGTACTCTCTGGACGAGTAACTCGGGTCTGCACTATCACACAGGTAGTGCTCCGTCCGCCATGGGTCTGCATCTCACAAAGTAGTGCTCCGTCCACTGGGCTAGTCGACTCACTCCATGTCGTGTCAGTCAAGCAGTCGTCAGGTCTCAGTCAGCTACACGGTCTCCGTACTCCGCACGCTCGTCTTTGGGAGGGTCCTCTCCACGAGCTACAGGTCGATACTCCAAGTATCTCAAAGTCCAACGAAGAAGTATCTCAAAGGACCGCCTCGTCATAGGGGTCTCAACACAACAGACGGTGCATCAATCGGACACCCGGTCTGTGAGTTATTATCCTTTTCGTCCCTAGGGCCCGGTTGGTTTCTTGTGCGATCCAATCCGGCCGTAACTCAACCGTACCCCGAACTCTCATAGGGTATAATCATAGGGACCATTTCTCAACGTGATCACCAACGCCGCTGATGGTTCGTCAAATGGACGTCCGGTCTGAAAGATATCAGCTTTTCCGTTCGAGGGGCCCGGTTGAATTTCATGTACATTCTTACCCAGACACTATCCAACAGCATCCAAAACTCGGGCGAAGTATTCCAAAAGTTCCATCTCATCAAGAGGAATTCAACTAGACAGACGACGCATCAATCAGACGCCCGATCTGTGAGTTATTGGCTTTTTTGTTTCAGGGGCCCGGTTGGTTTCGTGAGTGAACCAACCCGACCGCACTCCGAAGGCATCCAAACCTCGAGCAGAGTAAGCCAAAAGATCCGTCTCACTTACAGGAATCCATCAATGTCGACGGCACGTCAATCGGACGTCTGGATCACAAGATATAAGCGTTTCCGCTCCGAGGGCCAGGTTGGTTTCGTGTATGAACCAACCCGGCCGAACTCAAAGTAATGAAAATCCTTGAGTGCGATATACCGAAATGACTGTTTCATTCCAAGGATCGCTACGCAACTGACGGTGCGTCGATTGAAGGTCAGTAGCCCATGTTATGGGAAAAAGACCGAAAACGGGGGTTTCGGGCCCGGACCGACCCGGCCCGAGACCCCCCCCCCCACCCCCCCCCCCCCCCCGGTCGGCCCGAACCGGGTCGCCCGCCCCGGGTACGGGTTGGCCTGGCCCGGCGCGGCGCGGCGCGGCCTGGGCACAGCGCGCCCAGCGTGCTGGCCAGCTCAGCCAACCACCGAACCGTTTTTGGCAGGGGGGGGGGGGGCTGCCCCCTGGTGTAACCGCAGCCCCCAATTAAGGGGGTCGTTTTGTATAGCTGGCCGAGGGAATTATTTCCCCCAGCTCCTCTTTGTCTGGCCGGCCCGCACCGGCCGGCCGGTTCTGCAAACGGGGACCGGCGACGGCCGGTCCTTCTTCCTTCGCCGACATCGGCGGCCAGAAACCAGCCGCCGGACACCCTGCTCCGCCGCGGCCTGGAACCGGCCGCGGCTTGGTTCGTCCGGCGCGGTGTGACGGCATTGCGCCCCTCCGCCGTGGCCCCGCTCCGGCCGCGACGTCTTCGGTTTTCTTCGACGCGGTGGGATGGCGTCGCGTCCTTGTTCATCATCATGGCGCGGCGCGACTGCGTCGCACATTACTTGCCGTGCAATTCCCGCGTGGTGCGACGACACCACGCCATTCCATTCCATCCAAAAAGAATCAAACATGGATAAAGAGGGGGGTCGGCTGTGTTTGTGAGGTCCGACCCCCTCTCGTTAATCGGTATCATTTGTTCGTATATCCACGAAGAAGGAAAAACTAGAAATCACGAACGAAAATAATTAAATAAACCCCTACCTCGAGCGCGGCTTGAATGAGGTTTTCGTCGCGGAGGAATTCGTCATGGAAAAACGTCGCAGGAAGAGATGTCACGGAAGAAGACGTCGGCGGCGTCACAGTAATCGGTTTCCGAGAACTCGGTGTTCTTCGTCGGACACCGATGTTCTTCGAGTTCTTCGTCAAAGAAGAAGATGTTCTTCCCAAAACCTCTCAATGACAAAACTCTAACAACAAAATAAAATAAACTCCTTTCTTATTTTATTAACACAACAAGCCTTTTTAAAATTCAAGAGTTTGAATTCCACATTAACTCATCTCATTAATTCTATAACTTAATAATCTTAAGTTAATAAAATTAATGGGAGTTGAGGAGGTTAGAGGATATGAAGGGGTGGGGTTCGTGTGGGCCCCACCTCCTTCATAACCTACAAAGGGAAGTTGGGTAGTTACCCAACTTCCTCCCAAAGGATAAAAACACTTAGAGAAAAATAAAAATTGTTGTTAAATTTTTATTTTTAACTTCAACAATTTTTATCAACTTCTCTCGAGTAAACGCAACTCTGGAATAGGCGTTCATAAGCAAATACCGGTGTTTCGGTTCAATCGGTGCCCTCAAAATTTGATTCCGAGCACCAGTTCAAAAGTTAGAAATTCCCGCTCGTTCGTTCACTGAACGTACCCGAGCTAAACTTTGGAAAATGATTTCGGGCACACCGGGCCTCAGAATCAGGCACCGTCAGAAACTGCGTTCTTGTAAAATTCCAAAAAAAATTAAGAAAAAAATTTCCTTGAAATTTCCGGGTCGTTACATTACTCCCACCTCCGGGCTTTATGTCCTCGTAAACCTTAAACAGAGACCAGGGATACAAAAGCGGTACTGAGCATGCATCTGAGCCTTCCGCTCTCATGTGCTCACCAGGAGACTCATGTACTTCCAGTGAAAGCGCACTCGAGGAATCGACCATCCTCAAAGGATCCGCTCTTGTCGATCCTCGATTCCCACTGGAACCTCCGTGAAAGACACCCCATTGCCATCATCAAGCTTCTCATGGTCGATGATATGCGAAGGGTTGAGCACTTATCTCCTCAACTGAGATACGTGGAAGACGTCGTGCACCCGGTGCAACTGAGGTGGATGGGTGAAGCGGTAAACCACCTCTCCTACCCTGCTGGGGACCTAGAATGGTCTATTTAACCTCGGAGATATCTCTCCTCCTCGGCTACATCTCCGTAAACCTCGTCGAGGTGAGACCCGTATAAGGACGTGATCGACATTCTCGAACTCAGAGGTCTCCAACTCCTGTTTAGAACAGAAACTTAAAATGACTGCTACCATGAGGGTAAGGTTGACCGACTCAAGAATGATTGGTTGCACCCTCCTATGCAATAGTAGCCCTGTGCTGCCTAGGGTTTCCTTTTCGCCGACCAA
Organism: Viscum album; assembly: GCA_963277665.1. Lineage (NCBI taxonomy): Eukaryota > Viridiplantae > Streptophyta > Magnoliopsida > Santalales > Viscaceae > Viscum > Viscum album. The sequence goes on along the minus strand of OY728138.1, from coordinate 627,814,472 downwards.
GGAAAACCCATCCCGACGTCGTAGTTAAACCACAACCTTTTTTCCTAATACATTCAATCCATGTTTGAACTGTGGATCCAATCCATACTCAGACCAACGTCGTAAGGCCTCGACGCTGCTACAAAGAGATTCCAACCGAAACTCTCGCCTCGAGGGTCTGACCACACTGTCGGCGTAAGTGTGATTATCGAGTCTCCTCCCAAGGTATCTCTAGACGTGAGGGTCAAGTCCACGGCTTACCGGAAACTCTTGGTCTGGAACAAGATTCGTGAAAGCAAGGAATGATTCATATCGACATCTATTACTATAGCAGCTAGTAGTGGACACAGACTGTCCCTTGAATCATTTTTAGAGCCATTGGGTCACTCTCCCTGGCCGCATGAAGCTACACTCTTCCTACGCCCTCCAGCTCCCTGAGCCTGGCGGGGATAACTAAGGAGAGTGGTTGTAGAATGTTAATATGTACACCACCTCATTCTTCTCTCCTAAATCTGCCTCCACGTCTGCTGCTTCACAGACTCATCTCTCCCTTAAGCTTCCTCTTATGGAAACATTTAACATGCTTGACTCTCTAAGACTGGCGCCGGTTTCCTATTTCTTACTGCACTGTGCATTATTCATCCACTCCTGGATGATTTACACCTTTTTTGCCTATGATCTGGTAGAGCTGCTAAAATTTCTCCTTTGCTGAAAAGAGAAACTCGGTCTCATCCCCTAGATGAACCACACCCATTTCCGAATACAGTCAATCCTGACATGAATGATATATTCATGCCATGGATGACGTTGTAAGGCCTCAACGTAACTACCAAGAGATACAACTGTCACTCTCGCCTCTAAGGGTCGAGTCACACTATCGGCATCAGTGTGAGGTCACTGGGTCTCCTCTAGTAGAAATCTCGAATGTGAGGGTCAAGTCAACAGTTTTAACCGGGACCACTCAGTATCAACCAAACAAAAGGACAGGAAAGCAAACAAAGATAAGTGTCTTTTTATTATTGTAGTCCATAATACAAAGACACGAATACAACAGCAACATGGAACTAGAAGTACAAGGGACGTATCCACTAGTTCCTCTCTTGTCCACCTGCTCCCAGAGCTCTACTGCCTTGTCCACTTCTCGGCTGTTAATCAAGCACTCGTTGCTGCTTCTGCCTCGGTGGCTCCTCCAAAGCCTGCGGATCAACTGTACAAGGAGTCGGACAGTCACGTGCCAGGTGACCCTTCCTACCGCATGAGTAACATTGTCTGTGTCTGGCACGCCTGCCTCTGACCCCACCCCTGGTGCCCCACACCATCGGTCCTAAAACCCGAGATCGTCCAACTGCTGGTCTGGTCCTCCTGGACCTCTGCATCATCTGTCTACTGCCCACAGATGACTCGGCTACTGATCGAAAAACAACCAGCAAAGGCAGAAGCTCCTGTACACGCTCAGGGGTTTAGAGCTACTGGCACAAACTCCACCCTGAAGAAGGTCTCGAAGTCTTCACATGCGAAGGTCATCCCATCGCAAAACAGAAACAAGTGGCTCCACCACCTGCATGCTGCTGCCTGAAAGAGGCTGGCAGCAAAGATCACCATGAAGTCTGCCGGTGTCCCCACTAGCCTGAAGACTCTCACCACAGCCTCCAGCCAAACCTCAGTTCCCAGAGGGTCCGTCTCTCCTCGGAGCCTGGGTGGCCTCTGGCGCTGGAACTCGTGCAACACGCTCAAGTGGCGTGCATCGCATACTGCTGGTGCTGGTGGCATTGTTGGCCCAACGTATGGTAGTACCACTGGTACCTCAACTGCAAGAGGGCCTTGTACCGAAGCCTCGTCGCTCGGTAGTCTATCAGTACACACATCCCTCTGGGATCTAGCTGGTCATCCAAGAAAAAGAATCTTGAAAGAAACTACGTGAAACGGTGAAACAATTATACCTGGTGAGCTGACCTGGTTTGAGCTGATATTTAAATAAAACTTCTGGAAACACACATGCAATCAGTGTTTTTGTGCACAAAGTCGGAATTCAGTTGTCAGGGTCCTGGTGTATGGATACGTCGGCCGCCCTCACCAACACTGGCTCCCTAAACTGAAAACCACACTCGGTACTCTTAACACTATTGCTTCACAGAAATAAAAATATCAGAGTTATTATTTATGCGGTAGAACCGACTCCTCTGATACCAATTTGTCACGACCCGTCCTCTGGGCCCGTGTCGTGACTACCCCAAGCCTGCCTTCCATAGGCCAGGGGCTGTCGACTAGCACCGAAGGCGTAAATCCCGATAAATGGGAAGGCATTGCCTTTATAAAAGTAAACAAAACACTACAGAGTACAAGATGAAGTAAAACAATAAGTAAAAAAGAAAAGTGATGAAAGGTAAATGGGACAGAATACAAACCCAAATGAAAGTACAACATCAATTGAACAAAGTACAACAGGAAAAGACAACAGCTGGAAGAAAGGAAGAAGCTCCTGGGTCATCCTCCTCGGATCCTACCTGAAGGGTAGGTACAGATGGCGCAGCTCCTGGATCGTCCACCACGGATCCTACCTGAAGGTTAGGTACCGATAGCCTCCACAACACTCTCGCCCGTCAACCTCCTCCGTGTTTCGTCTCGCCGTGAATACCACCTCTAAATACTAACTAGTCATATAGTACACCTACGGGTACTGACTCGTCGTGTAGTCCACCTCCGGGTACCGTCCAGTCCTCGAACACTCGGCCTCCATCAGCACTGCCCGTCGTCTGCAACCAACACAAAGAGGTGCGGGCATAGCCCGTGTAGGGGTGTGTATAACGATACTCAGTAGGGACCCCGATACCCTCAAGGTCTAACTAAAACCAACAAGGATAACCACAAAGAAGATTTCAACAGATAACCTCTTCTTAGGTATATGCCCATGCATATACCTAAGTTATCAAGTAACCCATCTCAATCATGAGGAAAACAACAAGATCATGAAATCAACGGATAACCTCCACCCAGGTATATGCCCATATATATACCTAAGTTATCAAGTGACCCATCTCAATCAAGAGGTAAACACAAAGGTCAAAAGTCTCAGCTCAAACCAGGATTTTCATTATCGAAACCATAACTGCTGAAGAGCTCCATCTCTGGAGTGTACAGTGGTCCTGTCACGACTCCGAGGTACTGCTCACTAACCTAAGACTACTGAGGTACTCCTCCTATCGAGTACCATGGGTCAGCCACCCAAACACAGTAGTGCTTCCCACCGGGTTATGTCACCCAAACACAGTAGTGCACACCCCCTAGTAGCCTGCTGAGGTACTCTCCGAACGAGTACCGCGGGTCTACACTGTCACACAGGTAGTGCTCCGTCCTCCATGGGACTGCACCTCACAAAGTAGTGCTTTTTCCACTGGGCTAGTCGACTCACTCCAAGTCGAGTCGGTCAAGCAATCGTCAAGTCTCAGTCGGCTACACGGTCTCCGTACTCCGCACGCTTGTCTCTGGGAGGGTCCACTCCACTAACTATAGGTCGATACTACAAGTATCTCAAAGTCCTATTACGAAGTATCTCAATGGACCTCCTCGTCATAGGGGTCTCAACGCAACAGACGGTGCGTCAATCAGACGCCCGGTCTGTGATTTATTAGCCTTTTCGTCCCCGGAGCCCGGTTGGTTTCGTGTGGAAACCAATCCGGCCGTAACTCAACCGTACCCCGAACTCTCATAGGGTATACTCATAGGAACCGTTTCACAACGTGATCACCAATGCCACTGACAGTTCGTCAAACAGACGTCCGGTCTGAAAGATATCAGCTTTTCCGTTCCAGGGGCCCGGTTGGATTTTGGGAACAATCTAACCCAGACACTATCCAACTGCATCTAAAAATCGGGCTAAGTATTCCAAAAGTTCTGTCTCATCAAGAAGAATTCAACGAGACCGACGGCGTGTCAATCAGACGCCCAGTCTGTGAGTTATTGGCCTTTTCGTTTCAGGGGCCCGGTTGGTTTCATGAGCGAACCAACCCAACCGCACTCCAACAGCAATCCAAACCATGAGCGGAGTAAGCCAAAAGATCCATCTCACTTAGAGGAATCCATCAAAGTCGATGGCACATCAATCGGATGTCCAGAGCTCAAGATATAAGCATTTCCACTCAGAGGGCCCTGTTGGTTTCGTGTATGAACCAACCCGGCCAAACTCAAAGTAATCCAAAACCTTAAGTGCGATATACCGAAACGATCGTTTCATTTCAAAGATTGATACGCAACTGACGGTGCATCGATCGAAGGTCCGTAGCCCACGTTATGGGCAAAAGACCGAAAAATGACCGAAAACGGGGGTTTCGGGCCCGGACCGACCCGGCCCGAGACCCCCCCCCCCCCCCCCCCCCCCCCCCCCGATCCGCCCGAACCGGGTCGACCCTCCCCAGGTATGGGTCGGCCCGGCCGGGCGCAGCCCAGCCCGGCCTGGGCACTGCGCGCCCAGCGTGCTGGCCAGCTCGGCCAACGGCTGAGCCATTTTTGGCAGGGGGGGGGCCTGCCCCCTGGTGTAACCGCGCCCCCCCCCCCCAATTAAGGGGGTCATTTTGTATAGCCGGTCGGGGTAATTATTTCCACCGTCTCCCCTTTTTCTCTCCGGCCCACACCGGCTGGCCGGTTCTGCCAATAAGGACCAGCGACGGCCGATCCTTCTTCCTTCGCCGACACCGGCGGCCCGGAACCGGCCGCCTGTCACCATGCTCCGTCGTGGCCTGGAACCGGCCGTCGCCGGTCCTTGTTCAACTTCACGGCGCGGCGCGACGGCGTCACACATTACTTTCCGTGCAATTCCCACATGGTGCGACGGCACCACGCCATTCCATTCCATCCAAAAAGAATCAAACGTGGATAAAGGAGGGGGTCGGCCGTGTTTGTGAGGTACGAACCCCTCTCGTTAATCGGTATCATTTGTTCGTATATCCACAAAGAACGACAAACTAGAAATCACGAACGAAAATAATTAAATAAACCCCTACATCGAGCGCAGCTTGAATGAGGTTTTCGTCGTGGAGGAATTCGTCGCGGGAAAACGTCGCGAGAAGAGAGATGTCGCGGATGAAGACGTCGGCGTCGTCGCGGTAATCGGTTTCCGAGAACTCGGTTTTCTTCGTCAGAGACCGATGTTCTTCGAGTTCTTCGTCAAAGAAGAATATGTTCTTCCCAAAACCTCTCAACAACAAAACTCTAACATCAAAATAAAATAATCTCCTTTACTATTTTATTAACACAACAATCCTTTTTGAAATTCAAGAGTTTGAATTCCACATTAACTCACCTCATTAATTCCATAAATTAATAATCATAAGTTAATAAAATTAATGGGAGTTGAGGAGGTTAGAGGATATGAAGGGGTGGGGTTCATGTGGGCCCCACCTCCTTCATAACCTACAAAGGGAAGTTGGGTAGTTACCCAACTTCCTCCCAAAGGATAAAAACACTTAGAGAAAAATAAAAATTGTTGTTAAATTTTTATTTTTAACTTCCACAATTTTTATCAACTTCTCTCGAGTAAACGCAACTCCAGAATAAGCGTTCATAAGCAAATACTGGTGCTGCGGTTCCATCGGTGCCCTCGGAATTTGATTCCGAGAACCGGTTCAAATGTTAGAAATTCCCGCTTGTTCGTTCACTAAATGTACCCGAGCTAAACTTCGGAAAATGATTCTGGGCACACCGGTCCTCAGAATCAGGCGCCGTCAGAAACTGCGTTCTTGTAAAATTCCAAAGAAAATTAAGAAAAAAATTTCCTTGAAATTTCCTGGTCTATACATGCTATTTTACTTTTTCTCAGATTAGATTTTATATGATTTCCACAATGGTTGCTCACTTGGTGTGTGGTGTTATTGATTGTGATATTTGACCCTTGACCGGGTGTGGTAAGGAAGAGTTGGTCATTTTCTCGGTATGGTAAGGCATTTTTTATTGTTTTTTAATAAGAATGTCATCAGGGTATTTCAATTTCATGATTGAATGTATTTTTTGTGGAGTTATAATACCATGTGAATAATATCATTTTCCATGCTATAACATATTTTGAAAGGTGAAAGGTGAAATTACTAAAAGAATTTATAGTTTATTGAAATGTATTATTCTATGCTTTATGTATTGGGAATTAAATGTGTTTGGAGATTTTGTCATAGCTATTGTATAAGAAGGCAAATATTGTGGTGGAGTTGATTTTGGTCATAAGGATTTGGTGTTTAGGTCACCGGTTTGATGAAACAATGGTTTTCAATATTAGCATGGATCGAGGTACGTTTGATACATGGCTCTATTGAGGACGGGTAAGGAGGCCACGAGGCCAGGATTCCATGGCCAAGGTTGAGGTAGGGGAGAATAAGGGTATTAGTTATGTTCTACCATTTACATATTTATTTGTCTCCATTATATATATATATATATATATATTGTTATATATTTTGGTTTTCTGACCATTTATGGTATTTGTTTTGTTCCTCCTAGATGGCTCGATGGAGAATCATGTAGGTAACAATATACTTTTAAAGGAGCACGATCATGTTCATAAATCTGAGGGTAGGTAGAGCATGATCTACATGTACATTCATAGGGATGGGATCATGTTCTAGATATATTTATGTTAGATAAAAATCCATGTTTGGATGATTCTGGATGTGTCATGAAGTCAATATTTTCTCCATTCTGGTACATATATTATAGGGGATCGACTACAAAGTGCAGGGTACAACGCCCTCTATGGTGTATCTGACATGGGAGTTCCATTCACAGTACTCCCCAATTTTTTGGGTGAGGATTGTCCATAGGTGGATGAGAATTGGTTATAGTGTATAAAAATGATCTTAGAGTAGCATGAGATGCCTATAGGGTAGAAGGCCAAGCTAGCGACGTATGTACTGAGAGTACATGTGATGTGTTGGTGGGATATATAGGATTAGGCTTGCATAAATGATAGAATAGCATGGAAGGATTTCAAGGATAAGTTTTTCAAGAACATCTACCAAGAGACACTGAGGGATAAGAGAGCTCAAGAGTTATGTAATCTTTAGTACGGAGGCATGTCTGTCATAGACTATGAAACTACTTTCACTGAGCTATCTTTCTATGCACTTAATATGGTAAGCGATGACTTAGTAATGTTAAAGACCTTTTAGGATGGATTATGAAACTCCATTAGGATCGAGGTAAATATATTCTGACAAGGTTCATTCTTAGAGGAGGTGATTCAAGTACTTATAGTAGAGGGAGATGAGAAAGAGAGGTGTTACCTAGGTCAAATGACAGTTTTAGGTAATGTTTCAGATAGCAAGAACAAAGGGTGGGATGTGTTTTATAAGAGTATTCACGAGAAGTAAACATCTAGAACACCTCATAATAGTTCATTAGTTGTTTGATTTTAGTTTTGGATTCTAGGGAATGTATGAACTCAACGAGATAGGCCTCTGAACTAGATCAAGTCACGTGGATATGTTGGCAGTCTAGAGAGGTTCTGTAGGAATCCTTCTCAGATTTCTAATAATGAGGGACTAGTATAGAATATAGAATCTGGATTTGGCTCCGGTTCGGTACCAGGAGAGGGTAGTGGAGTTTTTACTGCACGTGGAGGACATGATAGAGACAGTGTGACCCAACTGAGGGTTCAGTGGCCAGTGACTGGTGCAATACTATAGGTTGGATAGGCTTCAAGTAGTCGGGTGTTAGGCTTGGTGCACATCATGGGGCAGCTAGGTGATGATCAAGCTGTTTTCCCAACAATGAATAGAGGTACAACATGAGTATGGTCGTGATATGTTTTGTTTTTAATTGATTTGTAATGGCATGTTGCGGAATGATGATTTTGTGTTTACGAGGAGCACATTAAATATGTGGACTAAGCAGATGTAATTTAGTGGGATTGGAACCATATGTAGTGTGATATATATATATATATATATATATATATATATATATATATGAGGTTCTAGGCTTCTGGGTTTTGAGGACGATAGAAACATGAGGTTCCTTAGGCATCAGGGCATCGAGGATGTCAATTACACAGGTGCAAGGCACCAGGTTTTTCTTGAGCATCAATAGGATGCATGACCTCTTTGATGTGGAAACCAATGTAGTGAAGATTATATTGGGTTTCAGGAATTTAATTAGAGCGCCTGATGTGGTTCAAGTGCGATGATGAATCATGGGAGGACCATGGGTCCAGGAAATTGTTCATTGGACCTTTGATAGATATGAGATTTTGGTCTAGAGTCTCTGGATCATTTTTCGTCACCCCTTGAAAGGAAATTTAGGGACACATGTCTTTAAGGGGGGTGTTTGTATGAACCTGGTTCTTCCTTTTAGGTATGTTTCATTTTTTTGATATTTGGGTCATTTTTGAGGAAGCTGGGAATTTTGGGTAGTTTTTGAAATTTTTGGGATACATGTCGTGTACACCTAAGTACAAACCGTGTACACATGGCTATGTGTGGATCCTAGACATGGCGTATGGGCATGTTGGCCAGGAATAATTGTTTAAACACATACATGATGTGTAATCCTTAAACAGGTTGTGCAGTCAAGCCTTATACGAGGGATATACATGGAATGTGGGTAAGTGGTTGTGGATGAGAAGAAAAACCAAGTACACACCATGTACAACCTAGTACACATTGTGTAATGAAGTCAGCAGGTTATGGAATGTATGTCGATGTGAAAGTGGCTTCCATATGAACAGTTAAAGAACCTACATGGAATTTAGTTCTATGTATGTTCCAAATATTTATTTTCTCTTAAATCAAGGAGTAGCTCGTTTTTGAGGTTCTAGATAGAACCACCTCCATTAAAGCGAATGGAGATTTGATTTGATAACGATTCATCATACGAATCTTGAATCGAACATTTTCAGATGCATCGGAACCCTCTCGGTAAGGCCTTGATTTGTCTTGAGAAGTTCGTTTTGATTTCTATTCATAAATGAGTTATAGTGGTTTGAGCAGTTTTTATTGTTTTGTAGATATACCTTGATTTAGGCCTAATCAGATGTAGTTACCATAGGAGGATCATTGTATATATACTAGGAATGTGGTGAATACTACATTTTGTGTTTTATAAGGCTTTTCGGTGGCGTGGCCATTGGCGTGTATTTGAATATTTTTCGAACGAACATGTTTTAGCTGTTCTTATTTGTAAAATATATTATGTGACCTATAGTATGCCTTTGGGTATGTCATGAATATTTTTTTCTTGAGTGAGTCCGTGTGAGGGGTCATTTCTCAAATGGGTCATTTTGGTCTTGAATGACAAATAGGTTTTAAATAAATTATAATGGTAAAACAACGGAGTTAATATTGTTTATGCATGATTAAATTTATCAGAGGCTTTCAAGACCTTAGTGCTGGTATGGAAAAACACTTGGATAGTGCAATTCAACAGTTTAGTTTTTCATTCCAATTTAAAGTATTTTCATAGTGATTATATATGTAATTTATTAATTGAATATGTTGGAACCTTTGGGTTGTGTTTGGCCTGGCCTATATATTTCTTGATTGATGTTGATCCCATGTTGGGCTTTTCACAGATTACTTTGGGTGGTTTTGACAAGGACATTGGGCATTATGGATGCCAGGATTTAGGTAGTGAGACTATTAGGTTGGGCATGCCCCTGGTTACTTGGATGAATATACAATCAGATACTGAGCGACATGGTCTCTAGTGCATGAGGTGCTAGAGATGTTGTAGATTCTCTACTATTTTGGTGATTACCTCTCACGAGTGATTTGAGTAGTGTGCACACAAACAGACTCCATGATTAGGTTATTATGTCCACTAGTGTGGGTAGAGGCCAACAATAATTGTCGTTTAGGTACTATTGGGTGGGGGGTTTTGTCGTATGAAACCATGTAGAAGGAAAGGATCATTCGAGAGAAAGTGATGAGGCTATCATGTTGGGGGCTAAGACACTCTATGATTGAGGCCATGGGTTGGAAAACTTTATTTGGGGGCAAACACATCGGTCCTTCTGGTTAGATTATTTGAGGGAAGACACCGCTATCCCTCTGATTACTTATTTTCGGACAAGAATCGTTGTTCCTATGAGATACATGTGTTTGGGTGTGCCTTCGAGATTTCAGTACCTTGAGAGACAAGGTGTGAGGAGGTATATACATCTAGGTTACATGACTGAGGTAGAACCAGACTGTTCACTTAGGATTTGTGACGACATGGGAACATGGGCCAAGGGCCTAGAACTCTACTTATATAAGATATTCCGGCATTGGCTGAAGCATCTGACACTCCATGTTGGCTGTTATGCACCTGTGGATGCTGTGTTTATTTTTTTCTTTCCACTGCGATCATTTCGTAGAGATTCATGCATCGTTAAACACTTATACTCGGTACACACCATCTGAGTGGTACCCTACTAAGATTTGTCTCACACCCAACTCAGATTCATCAAGATGCATATAGGCCTTATGGATTTATGTGCATGTAAAGGATTAGCCGAGATAGATGGATCACAGTATTGTTTAGAATATATATTTATATGGACCATTAAGTAATACCCAAGAGGACTTTACATTTTTTAGTGTCCATTTACTATATCATCATGTTTACATGTTTTTTAGCTAATATTGCTTAACCGTTGGTGCCACTACTTATTGATTCATACAACATCTTTGGATTCATGATTTTTTGTTTTAGTGGTTGCTACAATTGTTTGTTGGAATGCTCTATTCTTTACATTCTACTCCAGTTCTTTATATTTACTGCTTCACCTCTTTATAGCTATTGGTTGGGCTTCTGCTCTACAGGTCTAGTTCAATTTTGCTGAGTCATTTATTTCTGTTTCATGTTATATATTATTACTCAGACCTGTACCATTATTATCCTTTGAGATGGTATTGATTCACTAATATAACTTTAACAACCTCACTGCTAGTCATTAGCCTATTCCATTTTAGGAGGTGCGCCTAATATAGTATCACTGGGCCCATTTATCATTGTTCAATTGGATATTCAGGTCGGGATGTTACACCGAACATCCCACACCTTATCATTTAACATGCATATAGGTATAACGCTACATTTAAAACTCATCGGCGGTCAAGTAAGATTAATTTGAGCCCTCGTTCAGAAGATAATCAATGCGATGTCCAATAAAAAATAATTATTTTTAATTATTTTATGGATGATTACACCCCTCTGTAACTTTTCCACAGAATCCCTACTATGAAAAAAGTCATGTCCCTCATAGGGTAAACGTGGTGTTTCAAACTCAACCATGCCCTGGAATTTCTGATCCATGTGATCATTTATGATTTATCATGATTAAATTGTTTGAACATTATAATATATACCCAATTGTTCTGTAAATTCAATTTCATGGACACCAGCCCTCAGAGTTTCACGGCGTCTCTGTGCAAATATATGGAATTTTATAGTGAAATATTTCAAATTTTTATATGGTGAAAATAGATTCGATATATAATTCTCATCCTCAAGATTTTATTCTCTAAAATGAAAAATTAAAAAAACAACTCGGGATTAGGATCTTGTATATGGCTCTCCATATCACCCATTAAACATTTCAATGTATGTTTCTCTTAAATAATTTCTATTCATTATATATACTGTATTAGATGAAGCACTATGTCTCCAAAAAAAGACATTATTATTTATAGTACAATTTCATAAACTATACATTATACATTAATTTTCTAGATCTGTGTTTTGAATAAAAAAATGGTCATCTACGGTTGTGATTATTATTTTAGAGAGTCTGAAAGAGAAAACTTGTTTTTTTGGTTCAAACTAACATACCCTTATAAATAGTATTATGAATAAAAATATGGTTCTTATTAATAGTAAATCATGTTATTATATTATTTTCTTGAGGATATAAGGTAATGAGATGTTGATTAAATTTTCAAGGTATTCAAAAATTAGTTATAGAATGAAAATTGTTATTTTCTAATAAATCATATACATATATAAAAATTAAAATAATAATATATAGAAAATTATCTTCATAAATTCGAATCCATTTTTAAATTCTACACATTGAAAAATGGTTAGGGTAAATTTTTTGGGATTTTTCTAAAATACATGAATTTTTCATGAATAGTAATAATATTTTTTTGAGTGTTTGGTATATTTAATGACATTATAATGATTTAATAATATATATAAAATTCTGGTAAACTTTTGTGAAGTAAAATTTGACATTAGGTGTCTTATGTATCAATGATCATGCTAAAATAACATTGGAAAGCCCATGGTTTTTAAAAAACAACTAATGAAGGGTGCTTTGAATATAATAAAAAAACCTTTTCATTTACGATATATACCCACTCCTTACATATTTTTCATTCATTAAAAACTAATTATCCTCAAATATATGGTACTTTTACTTTCCTATGGGTCCTATAAAGGTTTCCTCAATTCCCCATGTTCCGAGCCTGCATGTTTTGGGCGTTACTCTACCAGGTAAGGGAATTTACCACCCTTCTCTCTTTAAAGATTTCATTTTATGTTATTCTTTATTATTTTCAATTTAAATATTTTTTTCTGTCATTATATACCCCCCTTTGTGTCCATATTATCTAATAATGATTATATACCCCTTTTCTCTAATCCAAATATTTTATGAATTTTTATGTGATGTCATTAGGCTGCAGATTTTGTGTGTGGGGTTTCTCAACTTTTCTTTTATTTCAGGATCCTATTTTTCAATTTATTTCCTCATATACCCTCATAAAAATTCTATAATAATTCTAGAATATTAAATTATCGTTAATTTTATTATTCAAACTGAATATTTGATCATCACTTCTCTTTTACCCTCCTCTTAAACTAAAACTGAAAATACCATCTGAGATGTGTTAATTTATCTCATTTAAGTACGACATGTTTTCAATTTTTATTACAATATTCATGAATTGTCATGAAATATTTTTAATGGTTGAACCAAATCATAATAAATCAATGTTTTATTATTCATTTTTCTTTAATACTTAGACACCCATAATATATAATAATAATACAAAACATGTTCATTGTGCACCAAACCACGTAGTGAATTCACGAATTTATAAGTAAAATTTATCTAATGATTCATCCTCATGTTATATAAAAAAATAATTAAATAATAATTTAAATATCTTTAATGTAACATATAATATATATTCACATTTTTGGACGTTTAACAATTTTTCAAATGAACTTCCATTAAATAATATAAGTAATCCAATCATGAAAACCAAGGAATAATATGCTTCCAAAGCAACGAAAATGAACCATCTTAAAACCAACAAAGAGCAATTTAATGCTCCTAATAAGGATAAAATAAATCAAATAAATGTAGAATAGTTCTTTTAGTTATTAATTAACGAAGTTAAACTTATATATTATGGTCATTAATATCATTCTAATAACACATTCACGGATAAGTTACGGGGTTTCTCATATCACTTTTATTTTCATTTGATTTCCATTATTAAAAACTTATTTCATGGGTGTGTTTTATGTGTACATCCATGTGATATATAATATCATGATTCTATTTATATTCATGGTATTTTGTTATTCACTTGATGTTTATTAATGCAATTTATTACCACATTGTAAGAGACATTGTTTCGGTTTCCATTTCCTTGTGATTTAATTGGTATTCTGAACCTAATCATTCTTATGTGGGGTGCCTACTGCCCCTCTGAAAAAAAATTATAATAGAAATTATATATATATATTATATATTGATATTTTAGTTTCTTGTATAGGATTATTATCTTAACAATTATACCCTTTTATAAATGATGTATATTTGGAATGTTGATTTAACTATGCAAATATTAATGAATATGTGTCATCAACACTATACAGAGGATGACAAGGCATATTGTACATGAATTAAATATATTTATAAATAATGATTTGGACATCCATTGATCGGTGTGTCCCACTATAACCCATTGATTCATTAACATTCCTCATGATTAAAATCAGTTACTGACAAACCTTTTTAGTTTTTTTCCAAAAATCAGACGAGTTTCAACCCACAGACTTAAACCATTCTGATTGTGTAGTGGTATCATGTTCCAGATACATTTAATCCAATTAATAATCATATTAATTTATTCATTTTATGTTATTACCATCCATGAGGTTTTCACTATTACCAAATCTATGGAGGTAGATTCATTCTCAGTTTATTAATAGTGTGTGTTTTCATTTATTCCCCATGCCATATTGACAATCCCATTTTTTTGATTTAGTGGTTTTTTCCATGATTTCAATATTCAAAACCCTCACTTATAATTTTATCTCACACCTTTCATTTGTTTAAATTCAATTGGTTATGAAGAGAAGACCATTTATTGAGTTCTCATGGATGTAGTTTGTTATTTTTTGTTAAGTATTGTATTTGGTTACCTTCCATAATTTAATATGAGTTCCATGTGTGTATCATGTTTATTTAAGACAACTAAATTGATCATTCCTTAGGAATTTCATTCCATTTAATCCTGAAATTGTAATATGTAATTAATAGGCTCTAGGATTAGGGGGATGGGTAATTACAGTTGGTCTCAAAGGAAGTTTAGTAGCCAACATGGAAATAAGATTTATAAAACATAGATTAGGGCACAAACCCCAATGATATTCATTCAAGGTAAACTTACCAAAACATCCTAGTTTTTTGGTAAGGAATATTTAATGTGATTCTTTTAAAAAAAATATCCTGGATTGGATACTATAAGTTGATGTGGTTATGGCACATATGTACCTTGGAGTAAAAACTATGAAAAATAGTTTCAGGCATGAACCATTGTATCATAGAACACTACAAAGTTCATTATTGTTGACTTGGTTTTACACTCCTAGGGGATATACATATGATAATTAAATTTTTTTAGAAACCATTATGAAGGATTTAAATGTAAATATAACAATTGTTTATGATTATGATATTATTTGTGCAAAAAATATCATATTTGTTTAAGTATTTTCTAGTATGAAATTATTTATTGTGACAACATTTAGTGTATTCCATTGTTTAATGATATAGCCTAATGGAAGAAGGGGAATCAATACCTATAGAAAAATTTGTGATTGACCCACAGTGAAATTAAACACAGTCAATATTAGAGTAGATCAGATTATGAACATATTGGGATAACATACTCAGGCTGTGACGAATAACAATGCTACACATGAACTAAATCATTCCATGTGGCAGAATCCCCCATCATTTAGTGGGACTACAGACAGGGCGGTAGCTGAGCTATGGATCATGTCTTTTGAAAAAATATTTCTGGTATTATGATGCAATGAAAATGAAAAGGTATTGGGGAAAGTATATTGCCTCCATGGTGATGCTGATTTATTGTGGTCCTTGATCCAAAATACCATAGAGGAAGAAGATATAGAATATATTGAATGGATAACTATTATGAAAATATTATTCAACAAATATTACCCTCATAAACAATGAACTGTAATGAAGTGTATATTCCTTATCCTAAAGAAAAGGGAATAAAAGAGTGTTGTTGAGTTTGAGGCTACCTTCACAAGATTATCCAGATATGTTAACGATTACATACATGATTCAGAAGACACGATTCATCATTTATTTGAATGTATAATGCAAGGACATTGAAAGGAACTAGATTCTCATTCATTTTCATCATATGATAAAAATGTATTACGTGCCATCAAAATAGAGAAGAAATTTACTATATCCAATTTGTTCAAGGGAAATTAATATAAGAAGAAGTATTCAAATAACCATGGAAAAACTAAAGTGCCAATAAATAATAAGGTAATGAAGCTATTTCCATTATGCAAGAACTACTGAATTAATCAACTTGGGAAATGATTGAATAACATATATGTTTTCTATATGTGTGGAGAAGAGATTTATCGATATAGTGGATGTAAAGGGAAGGGACAATTAAATTATGTCCAATGATAAAATTTTAGATAGATGGTACACTATGCAAATGCGGCTCATAAGTGACAAGGAATCCTTCCTCGGTACAAGCCATCAGAGTAAGGGAAATCTTATGCAATTACTACCATGGAGGTTGAAGTTCCTAATGATGTGATGGAAGGTACTTCAATTGTTTCTTAAATCATATCCAATTCATTATTTGATTCTAGATCATCACATTCATTTATATATTTCCAATATGCCAAGATATTTATACATGTCCAATTCGATTTAATAAAGGATTTTTCAGTCAAAAGTCCAAGGGGGTGTATCATTGCATCAAATATGTGTCGATCAGTCCCCTCATGAACCATGAACATTTTTAGTTGATAAAATTATCATAATACCAATGGTTTAGTTTGATATAATTCATAGTATGATTTTTCTATCCAATTAAGATGAAATTATCTTGTGAAAGAAGAAGGAAGTTACAATTTCTATGAATTGGGCAGAATCCCTTATCTATCAAGCAGAAACCTCGCCAACTTATTCTTATCTAGATCTCCCACCAGTAGCTCTGCTGAATGAAAATCTTAGAGAGTAAGAGAACACAATATCAACAGATGAGTAAATAAATCATTAAATTTTTGACCCTCAAATTGAGCATGGATACATTGATGTATTTCCAGAGGATTTACATGGACAACCTATGGAGCAGGAAGTTGAGTCCTCTATTGATTTAATTCCTGGTGCAAGACCTATATCAGACACACCCGATAGAAGAGAATCCATGGAAGTAGTGGATCTAAAGATAAAACTAGAGTAATTGAGTGTGAAATGATTTATTCAAACTGTTGTTTCTCTATGGGGTTCCAATTTCATTTTTTTGAAGAAGAAAGATAGATCCATGAACCTATCCATTGATTATAGAGAAATAAATTCTATTAAAATAATGAACAACACTCATTTTCGACGAATTAATTAATTATTTCTTAAACATCATGAATCACAATATTTATTGAATATTGAACTTTGATCTAGATATCATCAATTTTGTGTGAGGGAGGAAGATATTCCAAATACATAATTTCAAATGAGGTATAGGCATTGACATTTAAGAGTAATTCCTTTTGAATAGAAAAATGAACCCTCAATTTTCAATGATATGATGAATATAATTTTCATGGAATATCATGATGAATTTTTTGGTGTATTTATTGATGATATCCTAGTATACTCCAAAATATAAGAATACTATGATAATCTCTTGTGGATTATTTTGAAAACTCGTAAAAAAAGGAATGATCTGGGAAGTTAATCAAGTGTAAATTTTGGATTCAATTAGTTTCTTTTCATGGACATATTGTCGCTAACGATGGAATCAAAGGAAATAAAATAATGAACCACAACAATGAACATTAATGAGGTATGTAGATGAATTTGGTTAATAGGTTACTATCAATGCTTTGTTCAGAATTTCACCTAGTTGGATAACCTTCTAACCAAGCTCACACATAAAGGGGTTAAGTTTATAAGGATAAAATAATGTGCTGTATTCTATGAAAAATTGAAAATAATATTCTTCAATTCTATAATTATGAATCTTCCATATAGAAATGACCGATTTGTGATATACAGTGATGCATCAATGAATGGACTAGGTTGCATCCTTATAAAATTTTGATAAAGTTATTTCATATGAATCAAGGAAGTTGAAGACTCATGACAAAAATTACCCAAATCATGATCTTGAGTTATCATCTATAATCATTACATTGAAAATATAGACGCATTATCTCTACAATGAATGATTTTAGATATATATGGATGAAGAGATTTTGAAATACATTTTTACTTAGAAACTACTCAATATGAGGCAATGGAGATGGATTGAGTTACTCAAAGTCAATGATTTTTTGATACACCACCACACAGGACAAGAAAATAAGGTGGAATTTTCACTAAGAAATAAATATCATGGACTTATGACTCAAATGATGATTGGGAGAGATCCTATATTCATCGATTTTCTAATGATGGGTATTGGAATTGTTAAGGATGTGGAAAATTTTTCCACTTTAATATAATTATAAATCATCTATACTAAAGAAGATAAAATAATTCACAATTTGATGATGAAAATATACAAACAGAAATTAAAGCTATTAATGATGTAAGATTTGTATAATTTTAGTTTGTGGATGGAGTTCTGAAATTTGCACGAGTTTGTGTGTTCCATCATTATCTGATCTTAAAAGGGAACTGTTAGATGATGCTCACAACTCAAAATTCTCTATAAACTCTATTAGCACTATGATATATAGTGATCTGAAGGAACATTTTTTGTGGGATAGCATGAAGCAAGGAATTTCTGACTATGTGTTAATTTTTCCAGTACTTCCACAAGTAAAGGATGAGAGACAAAAACCAAGAGGGGTCATGCAACCTCTGCCTATTCAAATATGGAGGTGGGATGCCATTACAATGGATTGTTTTCCTTTGGACTAATGAGGTAACCTAAAAATGAATTATTTCATATGGTAAATTTTTAAAAATTTATCAAACTCAGGCCATTTCATTACAATAAAAGAGGATTTTACACTTGAGAACCTATAATATATTTATATTAAAAAAGTTGTAAGGATTCAAGGTAAAACTCTATCAATTTTTTCGATTGGGATTCTTGGATTACATTAAAATTCTGTAAAAGTATCCAGAAGGATTTGGATACTAATCTTCCCATGAGTACTACATAACCCCCCCAAACTAAAAGAGAGTCTAAAGGGTCTATTAAAACACTGGAAGAAATGTTGAGAGCATTCCCTCTTGACATTCATGGTATGCGAGATCAATAATTTCTTTTGGTAAAATTTTCATACAATAATTTTCTCCATTGTATCTTTCTAATAGAGATATATGAAGAATTATTTTTTAGGTGGTTTCAAAGTCCAACATGTCGGGATGAAGTTGGAAAAAGGAAACATAAGGGCCCATGACGTATTGAAGAGACAAATTCAAAGGTAATGAAAATTTATTCCCATAATAATGTATTCCAAAAAATGAAAAAAGTCTTATGTTGACAACTGGAGAAAGGATTTGAAATTTACAGTATATGATCATGTATTTATAAATGTACCTCTATCGAAGGGTGTATAATGGTTTGGTAAAAAAGCTAAACTAAGCCACAATAACTTCATAAAATTTGAAATTTTTTAAGGAATTAGAGATATAACTTACAATTTAGAAATCCCACCAAGTCTCTCCATATTTCATAATGTGTTCTGCATAATATTGTTAAATAAATACATTCCAGACCCAACACATGTACTCACCTATGATGAAATAGATCTGGAACCTGATTTTTCATACTGTGAAGAGCCTATCATGATTTTTTACACAAGGTACAAGTTATTATGAAATCTAACATTCTTATAGTAAAGGTAATTTGGGGGAACTATAAAATAGTAGAAGAAATGTTAGAACTAAATCAAGTTATTTAAAAGAACCACCCACAAAGTTTTAGGGTTCAATATACATGAAACAATTCAAGGATGATATTTCTAATTGAGGTATGATTATAATACCCCCAACATTATTAGGGATGTTTCTCATAAATAATTTATATTCATTAGATAGAGTATATTACATGAAGCAACGAATCTATGTGTAACAAAACTTTTTTATTCATTGGGAAAAGTCATAACATAGCTATTAATCATCTATTTTTCACATTTGTGTTTGGATTTAAAAACAATAGTAATATATTATTGTGATCAGTATGTTATATGTAGTCTAATAAAAACATTTTTTGGTGAATTGTAACATGCCATTAAGAAAAGTAATATGAATTTTAATATGACCCTTATGAATATTAAATCATATTATTATTTAAATTCTTCAGGTTATAAGGTAATGATATATTGATTCATTTTTATTGGTATTTAAAAATGATTTATAGATTGAAAATTGCTTTTTTCAAATTAATTATGTTTTAATATAAAAATAAAATAAAAAAATTTGGAATATTATTTTCAAAAATTGGATTCTATTTTTTAATTCTACAGGTCAGAAAATGGTTAGGGTTAATTTTTGTGATTTTTTTAAAATACTAAATTGTTTTGTGAATTGTAAAAATATAATTGTAAATTTCCAGTATGTTTAAGGACATCATGATGATTTAGTAATTATAAATAATTATTTTTGACTATTTTATAGTAACATATGACATGTGGTGTTCCATTTGTATAATACCAAGTGAAAATACAATTGGAATGCCCATGGTTTTGAAAAAACAACTAATGAGGTGTCCTTTGAAATTAATAAAAAAACATCCACAAACTTTCTATAAATACCAACTCATTCCTTCATTTTATTTATATAAAAACTCATTATAAATGATTCGATAGTAGTTTTACCATTATAGATGTCCTCTAATGGTTTCCTAAAGTTAGCAAGGTCCCATCCATCACATTTTGTGTGTTACTATACAATGTAAGGGAATATACCACCCTTCTCTTTTTAACACATTTATTATATGCTATTCTATTTTATTTCAAATTTCAATATTCTTGGATATGACATTAAATAACCCCCTTTTTCCATATAATGTATGAATAATTATAGACCCATTTTATTTCATCAAAATATTTTATGCATTTTTATGTGACGTTGTTTGGCTACCAAATTTTCGTGAGGGAATTCTCAACTATTCCTTTCATTCAAGTTCCTTTATTTTATTTTTCATTCTTCATATACCCTCACCCAAGTACTATGTTAATTATAGTACCTTAATATAACTATAATTTTATTATGATAATTTAGTATTTCATCATCATCTCTCTTTCCCCCTCCCCTAACACTAAAAATGAAAATATCATCCGAGATGTGTGAATCTATCACATTCATGGACAATGGGATTTCAATTTCTATTAAAATCGTTGATATGGGTCATATACCATTTATAATGGTTTAAAAAGATCATAATATATTTATTTCATCTTATGAGAATTTTTATAATTGTTATACACTGATAATATAAATTAATAATACAAAAGAAGTTCACAGTGCACAAAATCGCCAATTTAATCCTCGCATTTAATATTAACATTTCTCGAATGAATCATCCTAATGTTATATAAGAAAAATAATTATAAGATCATATATATATATATATGTAATTTCCATAGTAATATATATTAAATATTTTTTATGTTTTAGCATATTTCAAACAAACATCCAATCATGAATACATGTAAATCGATCACTGAAACAAATGAAGAAAATGCATCCAAAATAAAGAAAATGAACCTCTTAATCAAAAAAAAATTAAATTAATGAACATAATAAGGATAAAATAATTGTATATTGTGGTATTTAATTGTTAATCAATTATTCTAAATTTGATTATTCATCTCTTTAAAATCAATTGAAGAACACATTCAGGTATAAGGTAAGGGGCTTCCCAACTTACTTTTATTTTCTTGATATTTCAATAGTTCACCAATTATTTATTATATGTGGATTATGTGTGATTCCATTTGATATATATTTTGATTAATCTATTTACATTCATTTTATTTAAAGATTCACTTGATTATTATTAATGCGATGGATTACAATGTGGTAGGGGAATTTTTTTCAGTTTTCATATCATTCTGATTTACATTGTATCATGCTAAAAAAATTATTATGTGGTTATTATAATTACCCTTTGATATAATTTTTAATTTTTAAGTTTATTTTTATTTCATATTTATAATTGTTTTCCTAGATATGATTATTGTCTTATGTTGTATAGCATTTTACTTACGATGTTTATTTCGAATGTATTTATAAATATGGAAATATTAATAAATTGGTATCCTCTACTCTATATGGATATTGAAAAGGAACATTTTAATTATTTTAAATATATATATAAATAATTATTTGGAATTTCATTGATATGTTTGGCCCACTATATCCCTTATATGCATCAATAGGTCTATTGAGACAAATAAGTTTGCAACAAACACATCGAGTTTGTTTCCAAGAATCAAATGGTCTTATACCCACAAGTATAATCCTTTATGATGGTATGAGGGTTTCATGTACCAGATACATGATTTCTAATTAATATTAATATCTATTTATTTATTTTATATTATTAATATCCTTTAGTAATCCACTATGAAAAAATCTGTGGATGCAGTTTCAATCTTAGATTATCAATGATGTCTGTTTTTTATTTAATCACCATGACATATTGACTATGCCAATTTTATAGGATTGAATTATTTTTTATTCATGTTTGGATATTTTTAACCCTTACTAATAATTTGTGCTCAACCTTTTCATTTTTTACCATTTATAGTTTTTGAAGAGGAGACCATTTATTGAGTTCTCGTGGATAGAATTTTTTATTTTTTGGTATGTTTTGTATTCTGACAACTTTCACAATGTAACTTGAGTTTCATATGTGTATCTAGTTTCATCATGATTACTAAAAAGATTTTTCCTTCGGTATTTCATTTCTTTTAATTCTTCCAGTGTAATAATTAATTCATTAACTACTGGATTTTGGGGTATGGGTGTTAAACTTCCATTTCTCTTAAGTCAACTACATGTTATCATGCTTCAAAAATACATGATCACAAGGAATGGTCCTTCCATGAATGTTCTACTCCTATAGATACTTGATCATCATTAGCTTCTCTGTAATGGTGATTCCAACATTAATGTCCATCTCACACCCATCGATGATGTGCATAGGATCATTCATTTTTCACCTCAATTGAAATGCATGGAAGAATTCATGAACCCACTCTTGTTGTGGGGGTAGGGATAGGTGATTTCAAACCTTTCCAACACTCACCACAATCTCAAATTTCCCAAAGAATCTCTAGGGTAACATTCCTCCATATTTAACATCCATATTCCTCTTCGTTGGGAGACACTCAAGAAGTATGTGTCTCCTTGATCGAAATCTAGGTGCCAAAGATAGTGATCTGGAAAGGATTTCTACCAAATTTTGGTTGTATTGATCAATTAATTGATGACCTACACTTTCTTCATTGTCATCAGCACCAAGTCAGGGCCCACGAGGGGTGACTCCCAAATCATTTTATAGAACAATAGTGACCTGAGAGGTCTCTTGTATAAAACCTAAAAAGGATACAGGATGTGGGTTGAGTGGTAGGAGTTATTGTAGTCAAACACTACCCAACGGTAAGTGTTATTTTTTATCTCTAGCTGAAATCCAACACACGAGCCCCCAACAGATCCCCCAACACAAGGATAGTGTGCTCATTCTACCCATCAGTCTAGGGGGAGAGGTTATTCTCATCCACAACTAGGTCCCAAATTCCTCTGGCGAGAATCTCCACAATCATGATGTAAACTGCATGACATGATTAGAGACAATCATCATGGGTACCCCGTGAAGGAGGAAAATATACGATACATACAACTACCCCAATCTCTCTACTAAATGATTCTCCATAATAGAATGAAAGTACTCTGACATTGTGAGTCAGTTCCCTATAACCCATATGGTGCCATGGACCTTTTCTATGTGTTTAATAAATGTGACAATGTCCATCGATATTCTATCTCTTTTCCACTATAGAATCTCAAGAGGCTGTAAAAAACCACAATAACTTGATTCTATACCATTACCTGCTGAAATATGAGTCATCATGAGACAAACTAAACCACACTTCATCTTATTCTGGACCGCCAAAACTGCTGTTAAATACCCCTATACATCTTCCACACACTAAGATGTTAAAATCGGGGAGAAGTATGGAACTACAACATCACCTCCTCCCACATTTTTACTGCAACGAATATTATCCCCCAGAATATGATTTCATGATTCTATCCTTCATAATATCCATCTAGTGCATTTATACTGGATATATAATCATGAAAAACCACAAATTTGATATCCCCAGTTGGGACTCCATCACAGACTCAATGAGAGAAGGGGTCTCCACAATCATCTACTAAAAAAACGGTACCCTATTTCTATACTGGGGATAACTATAGTGAAGCTAACTACTCAAAAGCATCCTATACTGGGTAACCTTGTGGCTTCCTGCTAATGGAATCTACCACAACAGTTCCATTCCCTGGAGTGTATAATATCCTGATTTCATAGTCTCGAAGGAACTCTAACCAGTGGTTCTACCTCAGATTTAGGCCTCTTTGGGTAAGGATGTACTTGAGGCAGTGGTGGTATGAGTAAACGAAAAATAACTCCCCATAATCTTAGTGCATCCACATCCTAAATAAAAGGACTAATGTTGGTATATCTATGTCTTGAGTTCCATAGTCCTACTCATGGGGTCTTAACATCCTCAACCCTAAGGTGATGAATGACCATTGTTTCATTGACATGCAACTGACCCCAGCTCCCAAGGAATCACAATAAACTAAGAACTCAACACTACCCTCAAATAGTCTCAAAATGCGGGTGTTTTTCAGGCCCTACCTCTACTCCTCAATGACCTTATGTCAATAATTATACCAGATAAATGGTAGTCTCTTCCACATTAGAGTTCAAAAATGGGCTATGATCTAAGATATGACTTCCAAAAATATCTCATAGTACACTTAAAACAAACAAGACATCATACCTCTATCACATTATTTTTTGCATCCTAGGAAAGCATTTCATTGATATTTTCTATATCACTAGCCAAATATTGTACAGAAATGACACGCCCTTGAAATTAAACCTCCTCTATCCAAAAGTGACACTTCCTATACTTTCCATAAATTTTGTGGTCTATATATAAATAAAGAACCATCCTCATGTTCTCGTCATGCTCCTACTCTGATGCATAGTATAAGAGTATGTCATAGATTAAGACTATAAAAAACTGTTCCATATAAGGCTGTATCTTCTTATTCATCAAAGACATAAAAATGGTGGGTGTGTTTTTGGGGAAGACGTTCATATAATCCTCCATATCTAATGTAACCCATATTCTTAAAGAGTCAACTGAACCATGGGTTATGCTCGCTAACTTATGGATATAAGGATATAGCTTCCTGCTTATAAAACATGACTTCTCTTCTATGATGTCTCTTTTAACGGGAATGGAGAATTTCATCCCATTAGTGCATAAGCATCTATGTCGTCTTCAGCCATTGTAGATAATGGCTCAAACCATGGAAATACAGTCCATTCACAAGATGATGTTGTAGGGTTTCATTGTGATGACCAGTAAGTACCAAATAAGCCCCTCTTATCGATGATATAGCTCTCACTATGAGTTGATGATAGATACATAAGATGTTCTCTGAGTATGGACCTAGAGGGAAAGCTAATGTGACATATCCTCTACTTGGAGATACAACCCCCACACTATGAGTAACAAGATAATGGAGTGACTAGATCTCGTGTCTACTAATACTAATGCAATACTAAGATAAACACATAGAATATCTCATATCATATCATGTTTTTCTGGATCATAGACAACCAAAGCATGCATCATTACTCTGCCCTGACCACCATCCCCTAACCCTAGATTAGACCAACCTATGGTGGTGGAAGAAGAAAATCATAGTTTCATCCCCCACCTGTAGCACCTCCTCCTCCTCTGGGATAACCACCTCTTTAGGGACCACCCTATCCCCTTTTCGAAGATCTCTGATAATGGATTCATCTCAGCCATGGTGGGCCACCTAAAAACATCCTAGGATGATTAGAAGTTCTGGAGGGTCATTTCGATGCTATATGACCGCACCCTTCATAGGAATAACATCATCCCTCTCCATGATAACTTAATGTTCTAAAATTCGTTGCTACCTCTTGACCACATACCTAAGTCCGATCCTGAAGAGACCTCCCACGTCGAGGACATAAAAACCGATGTATGCTATTTTTTATATGCATATCAGCTCTGATGTATCCACTCCTGTTCCTTGATAACTAGTTACCCTCAAACTATAATTTATCTTTCACTAGAACTTTTTCTAGCACCCCAATAATGTGGGGATGCACAAGGACACTTTTCAGGCACAAATCTCTCTACAGAGTACCAAATTGAACTTTTTTTTCCTAAAAGTAGCCCTCATATATCATGTTTAGTGAGCACCTAGTCAGGTTTATGAACATATCTGAGTACTCATCTACTGACATCCCTCCCCATCGAATCCCCAAAAGCTTCTAAATCTGAACTGAGCGTAAACTTGAGTGATAATAATACTCAGATAACAACTACCAAAACTCATACTCCAGGTGTTGTTGATCATCTTGTGTTTATATAACCAATATCCACCAACATCCAGTCACTAAATTTAAATTAATTTCTTCCAAATAGACCATTTGATCTATCAGTGTCCTCATATTTCAAAAAATATAGATCACCGACTCTATCATATTTTAAAATCCTTAAGGATCTTCACACCATTGAACCATAGTGGTAATTTGTGAAAGAACTCATAGAGTACCCTAGTCCTGTATTGATCCTCAGTATACTATACTAGGACTATCTGCTACCCAGTGGGTGGAGGTGCAACTACATGTCCACCTGGAGGAAGGGGATCACATGATGGACCCTGAATTGAGACCTTGTCACTCAGAGGCTCGTGATCACAAACTAGAGATGGTAACCTGCCATGATATCATCACAAAGGCATTCTGAATGTTACCTTGGAGTATCATTGTCATATGAGAATATATATATATATATATATATATATATTGATAACAACAATGTGGATATGACTCAAGAAGGACATTCAAATACTAATTCTAATATGAGGCATGTACCTTAATTCCATGAAACATTTGTCTCTTTATACTGAGTTTATAAGATAGTAATATGGGTCCTAGTGAACTGATACATCATCTACCAACACAATCACTATTATCACTATCATATAAGACACTATCATTATAATTTGAAATGGTTCCCTAAAAACAACCAAGACTGTTTTTATAAACATCAGTAAAACATCCCAAGGGTCAAACCACCTCTGATACCAATCATTCATGACCCAGCCCATGTCATGATCATGTCGCAAATACCCCAAGATCACATACATATTCTAGGGTTGTAAACAAGTTCATAAGACACAAAAAAACTATTACATTCTATTTTATAAGTACCTGTAGACACACACATCGAACACAATATAAAATTGCAAAGGGAATGATGTAAAAGGTGAAACCTAGTGTGAATAATACAAAAAATCAACGACCAATAAATATTACTTTTATAGTAATGTAAAAATTGATGAAAAAGGGGTGAAAATACACACCCAACCAGATATTTACCCAAACATATGGAAACTAGAAAATGGAAAATAATTGGGAGAGCCTCTCTCATGAAATCCAAACTATGACCACCATATGCTATACATACACATGTATACCTATGCTCCCTGATGTCATGAGAAAACTAGTCTTTCACTTTCATAATTCATGATACATACAGAAATATCCAATGTAGGGTTGAGTATAAACATACCTAGTAGGATGCCCAAATAAGAGGCATAGCAGTAAGAGAAACCATATGAAATGAAAATTGTAAATGGAACAATGTACGAAAAAAGAGTACAGCTCACCCAAATAACAAAGGGAAGAAAAATCATTAAAAAATAAGGAGAAAAAAATGGTGACTAGATGATCTCATTGAGTATTCAATATCTATAGTATGATGGTATACTCATCCAACCACGTTAAGATAGAAATAGAAAACATGTGGCATACCACGCATGTATTTTATTCTCCTTGTAGAAGAGTGACCATAACCCATGAAGTGGGTAGTGAAAAAGGGTATATATATATACAGTAATTTAATGAAGAAAAAAATAGATAGTAATGGGATCACCATATCACATCACGGCCTACGAAGAACAGTTTTCAACAGTTCCATAAGAATCCATCAACATTGCCCACTGTCCCACTCGTTAGTCCTAAACAAACATTTAAAAGGGACTCAATCACCACACATTGATTCTATCTAATTTTGTGGGACTTTCCCTCTATTGTGGTTTTAGGTCGTGACATAAGGAATCATCTTGGTGGTGAAAGCGTAGAACATTCTTGTGAGTCCAAAGATACATTAATCCTTTTCTTGACACTGATCTGCAGAGTCAGATGGTGAAAACATGACATTGAGTACTCAAACCCTTGTACGTCATGGGGATTCCACTAAATTCATTGGGGATCCAAACCCTATTTTGTGAGTGGGATCATCACCTATGATTCAATGGTTTCCCACTACCCATTCCCACTAAAGGGTAATATGCTGGAGGGTATTTCACGACAAGTAGCTATAGAGGACCCACAAACTAGTGATTCAGGGTGATTCCACTCTGATAGTAGTCATATAGGACCTAATACTTAATGTTTTAGGGGATTCAAATCTATTTTTTTGGGATCCAAGACATACCATGTCATGGGGAACAACACCCAGAAATAAGCCTTGGATAATTAACTCGAATAATACTGGATCACTTCTTGACCACTACAATGGATTTTCCTAAAAAAATCACAAGGATCTTCCACTCATATTACATTCAACCTTCCACATTTAATTAAATCACTAAAAGGAACGTCACATCCAAATATATCACAATGTTGGGATCCTGGTGAAAAAAAAGAGAAGATCAAATATTCATTTTCCCTAATCGAACATCCATTGAAAATGTTTCTTGTCGCTGCATTATTCTTAGATGTCATCTTGTGGGGACCAAACCTCAGTCCCAGAAAAAATTATATGGATTGTGCCATTGAAATACTTATGGAAAAAAATGGGATCAACTATTCATTCATATAAATAATACACCTTGTTAAATGATGTATTTCACCGCAACATGCTTGAACCGTGATTCATGGGACTCACACCACAATTTTGGTTAAAAACCAAAAATTGTTCTTGAAAAATATGCCTAAATTTTATGTTCATGATCCCACTAATGGCATGAAAATTTTATTCTAAATGAAAAAAAATTATTCTTTAACTTGATTTTATAATATTAATAAATATATTATTATTATTATTATTATTAAATATCTGTGTTTTATGTAACTGAGCTAATAAAGAAAATCCTAAAATTCCAAAACTGGCCAAATAAGGTCTTTCTTGATGAGAGGATCACATCAATATAGACATAAAATATAATATTCACTCCTTTTATGTTATATTAGTGGTTTGAATCTATATCCTAAACACTCACCTGGCCCACTCGGCCTGCATCTCCCATTCCGGCTAGCTTTGTCTCATCCAGGCTTGCCAGTATGTGGCCTACTCCTAGCTCGGCTCATTGCCGCCTGGCCTAAACCGCTACCCTCTAGTAAGTCCCTCAATTTCTAGTCTTGGCCTCAGCCACTCCATTGCCTAACATGTATCCTCCATCATGGCTCAATGCAGCCGACCACCTTCCTCAAGAACCGACAGTAGGCTCTCTCATGCCTCAACTACTCTAATAGTTTCCACACCATCCTCCTTGCTCTAGAATCCCACTACCCCTCTCCCAAATACATTTTCTTCCTATAGTATATGGATTCATTATCTAAATCACTGACTTGACTGCACTCTATCCTCAATAATTTCCTAGTCAATCCACATGCCCCGCCTCCAGCAACCTCGTCTGGACGCCCTCTTTTATATGGTTTCCTCCACCATGCACTGCAACTAGAGTCTCTCTAGTAGTTCCTTATGTGGAAAAAATAGTATACTCTTGTCATTGAAAAATTAAAACAAAAACGTTTTCAGAATCATTTGGTTGAGAGCATCACTAAACTTAGATTCACATAGTGATACAAGGATGATTTGACATCTTTGAAAGTATATGACTATTTCCACAAAGGTCGAATGAATCGAGGGGGATAAATTGATTGAAAAAAAATATTTTTTTCCATTTAAGATATTTCAGTGATGATGATGTTAAAAAATGAGGATGAAAACAAAAAAACTTAATATAATTTTGTAATTGGAATTTAATGGTGGAAAGCAAATGAAATCCTACATCGATTTATGTTCCGATTAACATTGAGGAACACACGACCCTAAAATTATTCATAATTTAATAAAAGGGGAAAAAGTAAGAGGAGTATTGATGGTGGTGTATGTAGGGACAGTCCAACCTAATGAAAACTCATAAACATACAATTATATGCTTTAATTATGTTTTGGTTAAACCTATTAACAGTACCCACCTATGATCACAAGATTGAGACAACCACACACTTTTATTTTAGATGAATCTTTGGTAAAATGCATTATTACGAACTCAAAGGTAGTCTTATATTTTCATTACGAGTCCTTGTTCACATGTTATTGGATATGATGTCTGAGATTAAATAATAAAATTTAAATATTTTATTGAAAATTATGCCCCTATTGACTTTTTTATAAAAATCATGTGCAAGAAAAAGATTGGGAACACCTATGATAAAATCCATTTTCGTTCATATCCATGCTCTTTTATATTAAATATGGTATTATATTTAAGAGTTTCCTCAATTACATAAAATTAACGTTATAAAATATACTCAATATTTTTATAAATGTAATTTTGTGGACACCATGCCTCATAATTGCATTCCATCTCTGAGCCTTACTATGGAAGTGTATAAAAAAATATTTCAATGTATTAAAAAGGTAATACCAGGTCACTGCATATAATTTGTTTTTATTTTTTATATATAAGGATTTATTGAGTTTGAAGAGACAAAAAACACCGGGTTTGAGGATCTCATCTCACTTTTTATTTCCCCAAGATACATTCTTTATTCACCACCCATTCCATGTGTGTGGTGCATATAGTGATCATTGATGTATTAACTATTTCATATAGTAAAATTTATAGGTATTTAGATCTATATGATATGAAATTTGTTTCATGTGGTTTATGTTTTAAATGATACCTAATAATTTAAATAGTTTGGTCTCAATTTTTCTTTTTTTAGACTCATGTTTTGTTATGCTCCCAAATTCATTTCGGAGGCGTATATACTGCCATTTTACATTAAATATCATGAATCTCATTATATTAATGATATTTTAATCTAAATAGAATATATTTTTCTTACCTGAAGGGTATGAACCCATGTAACCAAGTGGTAAGAGTCTATTGAAACAATCTAACTACTTTTTGAGATTTTTATTTGTTTATACTTCCTTTGATAAAATATTATGATCTCTCTTGGCAGAAGGCTCATGGGTATATTTCTCCTATAAAGACCTATAGATTTCATAGAAATTTTTTTCTTAATTTCATTGGGATTTTCTGAGTACGCAGTTTCTGACAGCACCTGATTCCGAGGCCCGGTGTGCCCGGAATCAATTTGTAATGATTAGCTCGGGTACTTTCAGTGAACGAACGAGCTGGTTTTTCTATCTTTGGAACTGGTGCTTAGAATATAAATCCAAGGGCACCGATGAAACCATAGTGCCGGTAATTGATTAAGAAGACCATTATTGGAGTTTCATTTACTAAGGAAGATTTGTAAAAAATTGTGGAATAAGTATAAACAGAAATAAAATTGTGTTACAAATATTATTTCACTTATAAGTGGTTAAACCCCATGTGTTGGAGTTTGGGTGAGACCCACTAAAATTCTAACTCCTCTTGTTAGGATATTAGTACTGTGGGGCCCACACGACCCACACCACTTCAAATTCCCTAACACCCTTAACCCCCCCCCCCCCCACATGAGTTAAGTAACTCTTCCAAATTAATGCATGCCAACTAAACTCCTAATTAATTTGACAACACAAGTATAATTAGTTAGGTGAATTCAACATTTGAAATTTTAAAATTTTTGGCATGTGTAAATAAAATAAGGCAAAGCCTTATTTTATTTTGGATTGATGTGTTGTGTAGAGAATTGAGAGAGGGATTATTCATTACTTTGAAGAACTTCATCTTTCTCATTGAAGAACACGAATAACGCTGTCACACCTTCCATCTTCCCTCCGCGTCAAAGAAAGGGAGACGCCGCTTCATCAATGGACGTTCTCCATCGACGTATACAGAGCCTCACCTGTGACGACGTATGCTACGATGCTAGCTTCTTCGAACTTCTTTTAGGTAGGGGTTGTTTCATCATTATAGTTTTATTTTGATGTTCATTGTTATTTTCTTTTGGCTGCATGTTATCAATATAACGGGAGGAGGTCGGACCACACAAACCCAGCCGACCCTCATCCCCTTTTTATGTTCATCACCATCGTGGTTTGGAATAGAGGTGGTCCGGTGCAACGGCACCACGCGGGAATGAGGGAACTGCGGCCGGAGCGGGCTGCGGTGAAGGAGCGCGGCGCCGTTGCACCGCGCCAGTGAATCCGAAGGAAGTCGCGGCCAAGGGCGGACCGCGGTGGAGGGGAGCGGCGCCGTTGTGCCGCGCTGGAGCACCATGGAGGTCCGCGACCGTGGCGGGCCACGGCCGAGGGGTGCAGCGCCGTCACGCCGCGCCAGTCGGATTGGGGCCATGAACTAAGGCTATGACGGTGCAGAGGAGGGCAGCCAGACTCCGCCCGCCGCCAGCGCTCAAGGAGGCGGGACCATCAGGTCCAGCGACGACACTCCGGCTGTCCATTACGGCCATCCATTTTCCGGATGTCTGGGGATTGTAACCCCCAGTAGGTGTCAAGGGCATGCCCCCCAAGAGGGGATTCCATTTCTTAATAAAGGGGGGGGGGGCAGCGCCCCCCACATCCCACTCGGCCGAAGGCCGAGTCGCCGGCCACCCCGGCCGGGCCGCCCACGCCGGGCCGGGCCAGCCACACCGGGCCGGGCCTCTAGCGTCGGGCTGGGCCACGCAGGTGAGGCCAGGATGCACCAGCTAGGCCAGGTTTCACCCAAATGGGATGGACTTGGGCCTGGGTTGGGTCGACCAGGCTCGGACCGGGCCCGAGACCCCTATTTACGGACAAATCCGTTCAAACGCTCATAAAATGGGTTACAGACTTCCGATCAACGCACCGTAAGTTGAGTTGGGATCCTTGGATAGAGCAGGTCGTTTCAGTATATTATATTTAAGGTTTCAATGAACTTTGGTTATGACCGACTTGGTTCGAACACAAAACCAACCGGGCCCTCGGAGCGGAAACTCTTATAAGATGTGCTCTGGACGTCTGAATGACGTGCCGTTAAATTTGTTGGATTCCTCTTAGTGAGAAGGTTTTTTTGTCTTATTATGATCGAGTTTTGGATGCAGCTGGAGTATGGACAGGTTGGTTTTAGCTTAAAAACCAACCGGGCCCCTGGGACGAAAAGGCTAATAACTCACAGACCGGGCGTCCGATTAACGCGTCGTCTGTTGCGTTGAGTTCCTATTGACGAGACGAAAATTTGTGATACATCAACTCTGATCATTGTGACAGTTTATGTATCGACCATTGGATCTTGGTGTGAACCATCCCGGAATCGAGTGTGTTGTCTGCGAGAACCCTAGTGCTGGCTACGACGAAGATGACGACTTCTGTATAAGGATCCTCAGTGGGTTCGACGAGGATGACTATCATACTAGGATCCTCAGTGGGTTCGACGTGGATGACTACCGTACTAGGAACCTCCATGGGATCGATGAGGACGACTACGGTTCTGGGATCCTCCGAGTGTTCGACGGTGTTGAATAACATACTGGGATCCTCTGTGGGTTCGACGACGACGTCTACCGTGCTCTAATCCTCCGTAGTTTCGACAAGGATGACTTCAGTGCTGGGATCCTCCGTGGGATAGACGACGATGAATTCTCTACATGGATCCTCCCTAGGTTTGGCTACGGTGACATCTGTACTTAGAACCTATGTGGGTTCGGTAAAGGAGATGATTCAGAGGATACATAAATCATCTCCACCTATCTTGTGAATAGTATACATGTGTGAGCTGAATCTTGACATTAAATCATTATCTTCGATAAGAATGACTTGATTTCCTCTGTGTATTGGGTTGTTATTTCCTGTGTGGATTGGATTGTGTTTTCATGTGTGGACTGGGATGAACTTGGGCTTGAGAGTTGGAGCAAAACTGGAATGGATGACTTAGGTATATGTATGGGCTTATACCTAAGTAGAGTTGGTTGATACTTTATGATTGTATCTTTCCTTTGTGGTTTATCCATTTTGGATTCTGGGATACCTTCGGGTGTATCGGGGTCCCTACTGAGTATTGAATACTCACCCCTACACGGGAAACACCCACAATATGTTGTGTTGGTTACAGACGACAGACAACGCTGATCGTGGTTGAGGCTTGAGGAGAGGGATGGTACCCGGTGGTGGTCTATCAGGATGGATGTACACTGAGAGGATGACCAGACTCGAGGAGAAAATTAGGCTGCATGTACTCACCATCCAGGTGGGAGTTCCAGAGGATGAATTCATGGTGAGGCTTTACTTTTCAGTTGTTGTACTTTCCTTCCAAATGTACTGCAGTTTCAGTTGGGTTTGTATACTGGCCCATTTTCTTTCCAGCACATACTTTTGTACTCAGTTTATATAGTGTCTACTTCAGGTTGCATACTCTGTGGTGTTTGTTTTCTTATATAACGGCAATCCCATCCCTTTTATCAGGATTTACGCCTTTGGTGCTAGTCTCCAGCCCCTGGCCTATGGAAGGCGGGCTTGGGGTAGTCTCAGCATGGGCCCCGAGGACGGTTCGTGACAAATTGTTATCAGAGGTGTTCGGTTCTACCGCAGAACTCAAGACTCTGATCTTTATTCTATGTGAAGCAATAGTGTTAAGGGAATTGATTGTGGTTATCAGTCTAGGGATACCAGTGTTGTTACGACGTCCGACGTATCCATACACCAGGACACTGTCATCCGATTTCCGACTCAGTGCACGAAAACATTTATTTCATGTGTATTTTAAAGGTTTTATTTGTGATTACTTTGTGTCAGCTCACCAGGTATACTATATTGACCGAGGGACACCTGTCTCTTTTCAGGATGGCCTCATGATGGCAGACAGCTAGGGTTCCAAGCTTTGTGTGAGATGGCAGCCCCCTGAGCGACGAGGCCTCGGTGTCGGTACCCATAACAGCGGGGGCACCGGCGGTACCTCTACCCACCGAGCCGCCGATGCCACCAGCCCCAGCCACTGAGACTGCACGTCGCCTTAGTTCACTACACGAGTTTCAGCATCAGAGAACTCCCATGTTCCGCGGAGAGACGGACCCTCAGGCAGCCGAGGATTGGCTGGAGACTGTTGTTCGAGTTTTCAGATTAGTAGGGACACCATCTGACCTCATGGTGATCCTTGCGGAGAGTCTCCTGCACTCAATAGAAGGTAGATGGTGGAGCCTGATGCTCCAGGTACACGACGAGGCATCACTTCTTTGGACAGACTTTGAGAGGCACTTCCGCTCGGAGTTCGTTACAGCCACCCTATGTGTGGTGTGCATCTAGTAGCTACCACTGCAGCGGTAGGGCAGCATGACAGTAGCTCAGTACTCGGTGTGGTTTACTGATCTCTCGTGTTACTCCACAGATATGGTATGAATACGTTCCATCAGGGCCCAGACCTTCGAGCAGGGACTAAGGCATGAGATTAGGGCTTAGATGATCTCCCTCAACATCCCGACGCAGGCGGGGGTGCTAGAGAGATCCCTTCTAGTGGAGAGTTTTCTCTCTGACCAGTCACCAGTGGAGAGACCCTCCGCAGGACGACCCACAGTGGAGTCTTCTGCAGCCGGCCGTGGACAGATGATGCAGAGGACCAAGTCGGCCAGATCATCAGATGATCAATCTCAGGATACAGGTTTGGTTGTGTGGGCCACACGAAACAGAGCCAGCCACACGAGGAGAATACACTGCTCTGCATGTGGTGGGTAGGGTCACATGGATCGAGACTGCCCGACCCGCCCTGCCGATGAGCAGAAGGCAGTAGAGGGACCTCCTAGGCAGAGGTTCGAACATGGAGGTCCGCAGGGAGCTAGCGGATGAGGCAAAAGAGCTGGCCAAGCAACGGGTGGTGGGAGACACTTTGAGGCCCTACCACCACCACCACTAGGAAGACCACTACGACCATAGGGAACATGTGGACATGGGAGAGCTCATCATCATGAAGTTGAGGCCTACTACCATGGAGCTCCGGGAGCATATGGACAAGAGATGGACTAGCTAAAAACATGGCGGCTTTTGTTCATGTGGGTTTTAGATTTGTTGATGTTTTGTTTGTGGATGCGTTGTTTCTTTGTACCTTGTGCTGTAGTAATAAAAGAAACTTGTTCTTGTGACGTTTTCTTCTCTGTTATTTTTATGTAATTGTTACTGAGAGGTTCCGATTAAAACTATTGAATTGACCCTCACTTTCAGGATTCCTACTAGAGGAGACCTAGTGACCACACACTGCTGCCAAAAGTGTGACTCGACCTTTGGATGTGAGAGTAACACTAGGATATCTTTGTAGTAGCATTTAGGCCTTACGACATTGTCCATGGCATGAAATAGTATTATTCAGGTCAGGATTGTCTGTATTATGAAAAGGGTGTGGTTCATCCTGGGGATGAGACCAGATTTATCTTTTCGGCAAAGGAGGAATCTCAGTAGCTCTTATAGATCGTAGACGATGAAGGGTGGAGTTGATTTCTTACAAATGGCTTGTTTCACCCATTGTTCGTCGAGCGAACGGTTTATGGTTCTCACCAACTCAATAGTCTCAGGTGTATCTTATCTCAGATGGACCTGAACCTAAGATATTAGCGATGGATTGAGTTACTTGAGTACTATGAAATCGAGACTGTTTGTACTCTTAGGAAGGGGAACGTTGCAGTGGATGCTCTGAGTAGGAGATTGGGTATTCAGCTGTTAGGTGTGCCGAGATAAAAGCTGGCTGCGTTTTCAGATATCCTATGTTGATAGTGTTGGAGTGAGTACCTGTAGAAGCAGAGAAGGTTCAGGCTATGACGGAGAAGGTGCATATCATCCAGGAGCGGATGAGGACTGCTCAGAGCTGACAGATGTCTTATGCTAACATGATACGGAGACCACTAGAGTTCAAGGATGTTGACCGCGTTTTCTTACGGGTCTCACCTCGACGTGGATTATGGAGATTTTGTCGGGGCGAAAAGTTATCTCTACGCTTCATCAGAACATTCCAAGTTCTCATCAGTATAGGTGAGGTGGCTTATCGCCTGGCTCTTCCACCTCAGTTTCACCTGGTGCACGACGTCTTCCACGTATCTTAGCTGAGGAGATACGTGCACGACCCAACACATATCATCGACCGTGGAGAGTTGGACATTGATGACTGGGTGACTTTTGCGGAGGTCCCAGTAGAGATCGAGGATCAACATTAGTAGGTCCTACGTTGGTGGTCGATTCCTCTAGTGTGTATCAGGTGGCATCACAGGAATCTTCAGTAGAGCACATGGGATCAGGAGGCTCAGATGCATGCACAATACCCTCATTTGTTCTCTTAGTTTGTGATATATCTTTTCGGAGATGTTAATCTCTGAGGTGGGAGTAATGTAATGACCAAAAAATTTCCAGGAAATTTTTATCTTAATTTCATTGAGATTTTACTGGTATACAGTTTCTGACGGAACCTAATTCTGAGGCTCGGTGTTCCCGGAATCAATTTCTAATGTTTAGCTCGGGTACGTTCAGTGAACGAACGAGCGGGTTTTTCTATCTTGTGAACCGGTGCTCGGAATTGAAATCTGAGGGCACCGATAAAACCACATTGCCTATAATTTCATAAGAAGACCTTTATTGGAGTTTAGTTTATTGGGGAAGAGTTGTTAAGAAAATGTAGATTATGTATAATGGGAAATAAAATTGTGTTACGAATTCTATTTCACTTATAAGTGGTTAAACCCCATGCGTGGGAGTTGGGGTGGGAGCCACTAAAATTCTAACTCTTCTTGTTAGGATATTAGTGAGGTGGGGCCCACATGATCCCCACCCCTTAAAATTCCATAACACCTCTAACCCCCCCCCCACACCACATGAGTTAAGTAACTCTTCAAAATTAATGCATGCCAAATAAACACCTAATTAATTTGAGAACACAAGTTTAATTAATTAGGTGAATTCAATTTTTGATGTTTTAAAAATGTTTTCATGTGTAAATAAAATAAGTCAAAGCCTTATTTTTTTTGGGTTGATGTGTTGTGTGGAGAATTGAGAGAGGGAGAATTCTTTACTTTGAAGAACATCATCTTCCTCGTTGAAGAACACGAAGATCGCCGTCATGCCTTCCATATTCCCTCCACGTCAAAGAAAGGGATATGCCATTTCTTCCATGGATATTATCCGTCGACGTATATGGAGCCTCACCCACGATGCCATATTTCGTGACGCTAGCTTCCTCAAACTTCTTTTAGGTAGGGGTTGTTTCATTATTCTAGTTTTATTTTGATGTTTATCGTTATTTTATTTTGGTCGCCTGTTATCAATATAACGGGAGGAGGTTGGACCACACAAACCCAGAAAACCCTCATCCCCTTTTTATGTTGATCACTATCGTGGTTTAGAACGGAGGCGGCACGGTGCAACGACACCACGCGGGAATGAGGGAACCGCGGCCGGAGCGGCCCGTAGCGAAGGAGCACGATGCCGGTGATGCCGAAGGATTCCGCGGTCAAGGGAGAGCCGCGACGGAAATGAGCGGCCCCATCGCGCTGTGCTAGAGCACCATGGAGTGCCACGGATGGGGCGGGCCATGACAGAGGGGCGCGGCGCTGTCATGCCGTGTCGGTCGGACAGGGCCCGGGGCCTATGGCCGTGGTGGTGCAGAGGAGGGTGGCTAGACTCTGGCTGCCGTCGGCGCTCCAGGAGGCAGGATCAGTAGGTCCCGTGGCAGTACTCCGGCCAGCCGTTACAGCCAACCGTTTTCCGGATGTCTGGGTTCGTAACCCCCGGTAGTTGGCAAGGGAGGGCCCCCCAAGAGGGCCTGCCATTTCTCAATGAAGGGGGGGGGGGGGCAGTGCCCCCAGCATTCTGCTATGCCGAAGGCCGAGCTGCCGTACACATGGGCCAGGCCACCTACACTGAGCCGGGCCGAGCCACGCCCAAATGGGCCAAACCCAGACCAGGGTCGGGTCGACCCGGTTCGGGCCGACCTAGGGGGATCGGGCTGGGTCGGACCGGGCCCAAACCCCCTATTTACGGACATATCCGTTAAAATGCTCTTAACAAGGGCTACAAACCTCTGATCGATGCACCATCAGTTTCCTTGTGATCCTTGGAGCAAGACGGTCGTTTCGGCGTATTATAATCAAGGTTTTGGAGAACCTTGGGTACGACCGGCTTGGTTCGAACATGAAACCAACTGGGCCCTCAGACCGGAAACACTTATAACTTGAGCTCTAGATGTCCGAATGACGTGCCGTCGACTTTGTTGGATTCCTCTTAGTGAGTCGGTTTTTTTGGCCTACTCCACTCGATGCTTGGATGCAGCTGGAGTACGGTTGGGTTGGTTTTAGCATAAAAACCAACCGGGCCCCTAGAATGAAAAAGGCAATAACTCACAGACCAGGCGTCCGATTGACGTGTCGTCTGTTGCGTTCAGTTCCTATTGACAAGATGGAACTTTGTGATACGTAAACTCTAGACTTCATGACAGTTGATTTATTGACCCTTGGCTCGTGGTGAAGACCCTCCCGGAATCGAGCGTGTTGTGTGCGAGAACCCTAGAGCTGGCTGCAATGAAGATGACGACATCCGTACAAGGATCCTCAGTGGGTTCGATGAGGACAACTACCGTACTAGGATCCTCATTGTGTTCTATGTGGATGACTATAGTACTGGGATCCTCTGTGGGTTCGACGAGGGTGTCTACCATACTGGGATCCTCCA
Organism: Viscum album; assembly: GCA_963277665.1. Taxonomy (NCBI): domain Eukaryota; kingdom Viridiplantae; phylum Streptophyta; class Magnoliopsida; order Santalales; family Viscaceae; genus Viscum; species Viscum album. The sequence goes on along the minus strand of OY728138.1, from coordinate 627,774,836 downwards.
TGGGTTCGACGAGGATAACTACCGTACTGGGATCCTCTGTGGGTTTGACGACGACGTCTACCGTGATGGGATCCTCCGTGTGTTCGACAATGATGACTTATGTGCTGGGATCCTCCGTGTGTTCGACAATGATGAATTATGTGCTGGGATCCTTTTTGGGTTCAACGATGATGACTTCTATATTTGGATCCTCCATGGGTTTGGCAGCGATGAAATCTGTACTTGGAATCTACGTGGGTTCAGCAGATGAGATGATTCAGAGGCTACATCAATCATATCCACATGTCTTGTGAATAGTATACCTGTGTCAGCTGAGTCTTGACTTTCAATCTTTATCATAGATAATATTGACTTGCTTTCCTGTATGGATTGGATTGTTCTTTCTTGTGTGTACTGGGATGAACTAGGGCTCGAGAGGTTGAGCAGAACTGGAATTGATGACTTAGGTATATGTATGGGCATATACCTAAGTAGATTTGGTTGATACATTGTGATTGTATCTTTCCTTTGGGGTTTATCCATTGGGGATTCTGGGAGACCTTCAAGAGTCTCGGGGTCCCTACTGAGTATTGAATACTCACCCCTGCACACGCTATGCCTACACTATGTTGTGTTGGTTATAGATGACGGACATCGCTGATCGTGGTTGATGCTTGAAGAGCGGGACGGTACCCGGTGGTGGTCTATCAGGCGGGATGTACACGGAGAGGACAGACGGACTCGAGGAGCCGATGAGACTATCTGTACTCACCCATCAGGTGGGAGTTCCGGAGGATGACTTTGTGGTTTCTTATTTACTTTTCAATTGTTGTACTTTCCTTCCAGTTGTAATGCACTTTCAGTTGGGTTTTTATACTGGACCATTTACTTTCCAGCACTTACTTTTGTACTCAGTTTACATTCTGCTTACTTTAGCTTGCGTACTCTGTGGTGTTTGTTTTCTTATATAAAGGCAATGAATTTCCCTTTCATCAGGATTTACGCCTTTGGTGCTAGTCACCAGCCCCTGGCCTTTGGAAGGTGGGCATGGGGTAGTCACGACATGGGCCCCGAGGACGGGTCATGACATCTACATAGATAATTCAATATATATTCATTTTCACATTATCATCATTCCATTATTTTGTAGTTAAGATAATTTAAATAGTTTTTTTAATAAAAATATGACTACATATCACTATTCAATGAGAAATTAGTTTTATTTCAATACCATGTTTTAAAAATAGATTTGGAATGATCATTGAAGATCATTGTCATGGGAAAAATATTTTAAAAATGTTTAATGATTTTAAAATAATTATTAATTTTTTTAATGTTAATTTCATTAAAATGGTTTCCAAAATGTTTTCATGATTATCTTTATAAGCATTAAATGTTTTTTCGATGAAAAATGTTTTTAATATTTATTGAATCTTATCTCTTATGTTTTTAAGGAAAATGGTTTTCAAAATATTTTTATGATTATTTGACAAAATTTCAATAGAAAAGGATTAAAAAATTATTTCAATACTTTTTCTATGTTTTCAATGTATTTTCAATGAAAAATGATTTAAAAAATGTTTAAAAGTGTTATCTTCAATGAATAAAGGATATTTACAACTAGAATTGTTTTCAAAATATCCGAACATGTTATTCTATATATATGATAAAATCTATTTATGTTAATCATATCATTGCAATAAATAATCCAATGTATTCACTCATAGTCTATGTTGAGTTCTTTATGTTTCGATGGAATGATTCTTTAGACACCTTTTTAACTCCCATAGGTATTATGCTTTTGAACCCTGATTCTTAAAATTGGTTATACCTTCAGTAAATGCTTAATATACCCATCTATTTTAATATGTCATTAGGTTATTAAATTTTAATGAAACACATTTCATTTCATGGTCTATGGTTTGATGTTTAGAAACATGTATATTTTTATGGTTCATGATATGATGCATACTGTATTATCTTATGTCGCATGTATTAATGATATTGTTATCAGATGAGTGGGTCATATATCTACCTATAATGAACTGGGTAATGATAAGTTGTATATGGTCTCAAATGGTGCACAAGTATTAGCCCAAGCTAGGGAAAAATGAACGTAGATGGGATGTATACCAATCCTAAAAGATGGACGGTACATGGGTTATACGACAAACCTAGAAACAAGAAGGTATATGGGTAGTAGTACTAGTCTAAAATAGAGTGAGTATAGGGGTTTTATACCAATACAAAAAACAAGAATCTATATGGGTTGTATCCCAAGACCAAAAGGAAGAGAGTACACATGTTTTATCCTACTCCCAAAAAATGGTACATGGAATATAGCCCAGGGCTAAAATAAAGTGGGAACATTTTTGTGGCCCAAGCCCAAAAAAATATGGTCATAATAATTAAAAATGGAGGTAACCCATGTTGTTATTTCAAGCCTACAGAAGGTACACAGATCTTACCAAAATCCATAAATTTTATAATGTTCTTGGTAAGCTACATTATGATAGGGTTGTTATAGGCGTACACGTTTTCTACACTTCCATGTTTTATTCACATGTTATGATTTGATGGAATTTTATCTCTATTTACATATCCTTCATCTATTATGAACTACCATGGGTTATCCCATAACTAATGTTTATGATCATTGATATTGGGGATATTATATACCATTTTTATGATCATGTTTTCATACCCCTATGATCATGTTTATTCATAAAAACAATTATTGGGCATCTCAGCTCACTCTATTTTATATTTACATTCCCCTTGTTATGAAGAATGGTTTTAGGTAAGAGTATTAATATGTATATCTTTAAATGAGATTTTAATTAGATTTTAGTAGGATAGAATATTTTTTTCTTCAATGTTTATAAATACAATAAAATATAAGTAACCTCATGCTTGTATTTTTGTAATTTATATAATACTAATCTAAAATGATGTAACATCCATGTATTTCATGAATGGGTAACTATAGTTGGTATTAATGTAAAATCCTATTCATCCATGGGAAATGGGATTATAAAAACTTAGTGAAATACCTTTGTATATTTCAATGGTTATGTCCATGTATGTCTCTACGGATATGTACAAGTATGATTAAATAGCTAGGGGGTGCCCATGAATTTGGATAAAGGATTGAGTGACTGGCTTCCTAGAAATAAATCCTTATATAGATACTAAAAGTGTATGTGTCTCCCAAATAGAAGTAACTAGTGGTAGACACTCTGAAATTTTTTTATTGGAATTACTCGAGGTACTCTGATACAAAAAAACAGGCCTTACTTCACACTTGGTTTGACACTCTCATTTGCTATGCATTTGAAGTGAAAAACACTTCACGAACCATAAATGAAGGATTTAAATAAATATGATTATGTATAACCTCGGATAATCCAATGCTGTCATTAATTGATAGTTATGTGGCATGATTGATACATATTCTTTGTAATTTTCATGATTATGTCGATTTCATAAATGATATGTAGTTCTCCCCATGTAATTTTTGGGTTTAATCAAGGGATAATACTAACGAAAATTGGTTAAAATTGACAGTTTTAGATGTTGAATATATGAGAAATAAGTAAATCTATTTCCAAATATGAAATCTCAAAAAGTGTATCAGGATGGTGGTATGGCTATTGAATACACTTCTAAATATAAACTGACAATAAACAACTTGTGAACAACATGTGATATTCTTCTAGTATTGCTTACATTAATCATAAGGAAAATGATTCGATTGAATTTTACAAAACATAATACATGGTTAATATTTCATATTCTATGAAATATATATTCCCAAATAGGTAGATAAACCCTGAGTAGTGGTTTAATAATTTATTTGGATTTATGTAGTATTTTTGTTTTTGAATTAAAATATAATGTTATATGAATCATGAAATATATAAGTATTTTCTGTATATGTTTTCATTAAGGATTGAAAAAGACTGGTTTAATGGAGATGATGATATAAAAAATTGATTTCATATAATAATGATATTTTTATTAATGAAATGTAACCCTTAATTATTCCATGAAATGGGGAGAATGATCATTGGATGGTGATATGATTAATATGAATTGTTAAATTCTACCTTACGGATTACCCTAGATTTAATTATTTAAAATACGAACTATTTCTTCAAGTATGAAGTTTAATGAATTAATGTATTTAAATAATATATCCATTAATCAATGGAATAAGAAATAAAACAACTTCTCCAAAAATATTTATATTAATTAAGGTTATTACAATGTTTAATGTGAACATATGATGAGGTTATATACATGTTTGGAATTTGAAAATGATGTGGTAATTTCTACTACATGAGTGAATCAATGTTTTAAATATTTCATGGTTTTTATTGTAATATTTTGGATTTTTTCTTTCAGAAGGATTATAAGGTTAACCATTCATATAAATCTTATGTAAAACATTATTGAAAGTATATATATATTGAGATTGTAATAAAAAACTTTGGTTAAAATGTTATTTTTGATTAATATTAGTTCATGAATTTCTATCACTTGATGAAAATTATATTAGAATGGTTTTAGTTACGAAAATAATGTATATTGGCTAAAATCCAATTAGGTCTAGCAAGGCTTTGTTTCTTGAACCCATAACCGAAGAACGATATGGGTTTCACACCTACCACTGGACTGTAAGATATCTTTGTTAATGTGTAATTAAAAATTTTGAATAATTATTAATACTGAACCAAAAAAGTTACGTTTTATGATTACTTATTAATGAATTAACGATAACGATTTTGAAGAATAGTTTGACGGAAATTGTTATAATTTTCATTATATTATGGGCCTTATTATCTACTAAATGTGTATTTTAGAACTTTAGGCTTCAAAGTAAATTTATGGATGTCTATTACATGATATAATTGAAGAGTGAGAAATTAATAAAAGAAAAACTAATGAAAGATATATTTTATATAATATATCAAGTAATCATATTTTCTTATATTCCTAGTCAATAAAAGAATTACTCTGCGTTAGAATAATAACAAAAAGATAATTTATTTTCCAAATTCTATTTTTTAACCGATAGCCTTTTAAAAGATTATAAATTTTGGACTATGATGCCCTGAAATTTTCATTGATCATTCAATTTTTCAAATTTATGACCTCAATCAGTCCCTATAACTCTTTAAAAATTTTCTCCATTTACATTCTTTACTACCAAACTATGTTCTCATTTTTGAAATCCATGATATATATTAAATTGGGTAAACATTATGGATCTAAATATCCATTTTAATGTATTTTTTAGTATTAATTTGAATGACATGTGTTCCTATGAATAAGACATTGATCCTTTTTAAAACCGTTTATTAGACATATAAAATTTTAGGGAGAAATACATTTTAACCGGGGTCGACTATAACACCTCAATATTTTTTGAATAATTTTTTAGAATTAATTATTCATTTGCGCTATTTTTTATATCACGTAACTCTGATAATAGTGTATGTTATATTAAGGCAAAATGATTGGCTGGTGTTATATGAAACACAATTTAATCATGAACAAAACTAAACATAAATGGTATCACTCTCTACATGGAATACCAAGTATAACTATGAGTTCGCATATGTTACATGCAAAATGAACGTCGTGTTTGCAACATGCAACACCAAATTAACATATTTGACATGAAACACTATTATTTCTATTAAATATCATTTCACTTTTAGAATTATTTTAAAGTGATAATTATAACCTAGTCGCTGAATATTATGATATGAATTGTAATAATAACACTTAAAAAATTATTATTCTTTTATATAAATAAAAGATCATAATAATGAAATAGACAATTTTTTGTAAATAACTTATATGTTTTAAAATACAATTTTCTCAAATAAACTATATTTCATGTCCTTTTATAAGAAACAATACTATTTTTGGTAGACTCATATAGAAATGAAATATGATAAAAAAATTATTTTTTAATTTATAATTATTAAAATATATTAAGGGGAGTTTTTGAAATTTTCTATGAAACATCAGTTTTTTATAAATAACGAAAAATACGAAATTTTATTTAATAACTGCCTTTAACATTAAATAATTATTAATATTACATTATACGTTATATTTTTTATAAGATCAATTTAGAAAAATAATACATCTATTAATAACATTTAGGTTATAATAATTAATTTCACTTTGAAATTGAATATAATAACATAACAATATTTTGAAAAAAAATTCAAATTTTAAAACCTGATATTTCATCTCGTCTAGGGGATTAACATTAATCATAAAATTGTCACTTATATAGATTTAATTTCTAAAAACTATCATACACCGTTATAATAATTATATATTTTATATTTTAATTATATCATGTGTAATTATTAGCAAAATTATTAGTAAAAGTGATTAAAATCAATCAATTCGATTAACATCAAATAAAGATTAATTAAATAATAAACCTTAATTTTAGGGGCCCAAATTACCTATAAACATTTCTTAAATCCATTTTATGGGAATATATAGGCCAGAAACCTTCCACTAATTACTTTTTTTGGTTTGTTATGAATTTGTTTTGTTATTAAAATCTATACCCCTAAGTTGTTATCGAAATATCCAGGTTGGTCCTTTAATTCCATATAAAAGCCATGAACTCTCCATCTTCTTCATACCTATCATAAATTTTAGTTTTGGGAAGTAGATGACCAATAAAATTCCCTATATAACTAAATTCATCCTAGAGGCCCTATCTTTCGTAGAAGGAAATCCAAATAAACCTTTTGGAATAATCCAAAACCAGTTACCCGATAAAGAGGTTACGTGTTCTCTCAAATCCATTCTTCTTTTTTTCTTTCTCCCAAACCTCCTATATATTTATTAAGTTATATTAGAGAAACAACAGTATAAAAAATATACTAGGGTGTTTTTATTTAATGGATTCAACCTAAAAATACACCCACCAACACTTAATGGATAGCCAACACAATGTTTCTGTGTATGGCTAATTACCGCCTCACTAAATGATGATTGTTCAATTTTCCTTACTAGCTCTCATAGTAGAAAATCCTATTGAATTTTTTTTATATATTTTACATATTATATTTAATATTTATTTTACATTATTAATTCCTTTTAAAATATATATATCTTTTTTTAATTTCAATTTGGCGATAATATGATAATTTGGATGGAGGAAATGTAGACTACAACCCCAAAAAAGGATATGATTCATTCATAGACTACATGGATTGTATGAAGGCTAGATTAGTGAATATATAAGATATATATGATTTAAAATATATTATTTACTAAGGATATATATATATATATACAAATATTCCTCTTTGTATTCATTCTAAATTACAATTTAATGGAAATAGTGTTCTTGCATACGTTCAACCTACCATCTCAATCAATAGTTTATTATATTTAATACATATATATTATATATATTATTATAATAAACATATGAAAATATATGTTTTATTTATATCATTTTTTATATTCTATAAATTCGGATATATGTATAAGGTAAAACGATATTACAAATTGAGATACATGAAAAAAAATATCAACCCTATGTAAAACCTTAAGAAGAAATAGATATAAAGAGAGTAATATGAATTCAAAATATATCCATAAGTGTAATTATATATATTAATACATATATTTAAAATATTTATAATTAATTTATATTTATTATATCAGAGGTTCGAATGAGTACGAATAAAGTAAACAAACATGGTTAGGGGGTTTCATATAACTTTTTTATTTCAATGAGATACATGATTTATTCACGAGTTTGTTGTTTATAATGGTCATAGATGTATTAAATGTATATTAAAGTAAAATTTATGGATTTTTCTAAATCCATTATATGCGATTTATTTATTGGTGTTTTTTGTTTCATGAGTAACCAAATTGGTAAAATTGTTTTGTCTCAACTTATCTTCTTTCCAGACACTTGTTTCATTATACACCTAAATTTATTTTGGAGTATGTACATCTATTTTTCATGATATATCAATAATCACCATATACATATGATATTTTAATGCTTCCTTTAAATTACTTGTTTTCATGGATATTGTGATCCCGGTTAACCATGTAGGAAGAGTTTATAATAGAAATATCTTATGATTTCTAGATTATTTGTTTTTATACATCAATTCATAAAATAATTTGATCTATCTCTCAATAACATTCATGAGATTTAATCTCTTATGTATATTCTATTTATATCCATTTATTTTTACCATTTTGTACTCTGTGGTACATAAAATAATTTCAAATGTGTTTTTACAAAAACAAATCTTTCTATATCCATCTCTTCGGTAAGGAATTTGTTTTATATCAATAACATCCTTTCAAAAATGATTTAAAATGAAAATTTAAAACCATTTTCATAGAATAGGTATTTTAATATTTTTTATGGTTTTAAAATCGTTGATTATAAATTTTCATATTCATTTTTAATTAAATGTTTTTCAAAACATTATCAATATTTCTTTATAAGATATCAATGATTTATCAATGAAATGTTTTTTTAAAATTTCTTGACTATTATATTCTATGTTTTCATGTAAGAATGATTTCATAATATTTTAAATATTCTTTTTAATGTTTTCATTGGAAAGGATTTTCAAAATTATTTCATCCTTTATTTATTTTTGATTAATGTATTTTGAAAGAAAGTAGACATTAACAAAGATTTATGTTTTTAAATACTTTTTTCAATGAAGAATATTTACCTCATGATGTCTATTAAAAATAACAATCAAAGTTATTTTCTACCCAAAATAACATTCATTGATGTTATCCATTCACTTGTAGGAAATGATATTACGTAAATATTCAAGTTATTTATTGAATTTTATATGTTATGATGGGATGATGTCTAAGACATGTGTTATACTGCCATGTATTTTATGCTTTATAAACCCTCTTCTTCGAAAATGTTCTGAATTCATGATGTAATTATGAACCCAATAAATTTTCATAGGTTATGAAGTGATGGAATTTGAATGATACCCATTTTATTTAATGAGGGTGATTTGATGTTTATAAAACCACTTTCTATTTATGGTTTATGATGTGATGATTGTTTCAGTGTCATGTGGAAAATGTATCAATGATTTTGTAATGATTTGGATGGGATTTATGTCTCCCTCTAATGCATTGGGTAATTATAAGTTGAATATGATCTCATAGTGTACATGGGTTGTCTCCCAAGGCTTAAAAAAGAAGGTACATTGTTTATAGCCCTAGAATTAAAGAACGATAATAACCATGTTGTAGCCCAAGACCAATAACCAGAATGTGCATTTGTTTTAGGACAATTATAAAAGAAAGAGGGAACAAGGGTTGTATCCCACGCCTGAAAACAAGACAGTACATGGGTTGAATTCCAAATCGAAAGTAATGATTGTACACAAGATGTATCCCAAAAAAGAAAATGAGAAGTTAAATGGGTTTTATCCAAAAAGACTAAAATTGGGTACATAGGTTGTGGCCTAGGATATAAAACAAGAGGATACATGTGTTGAATCCCAATCCTAAAAGAAAGTGGGTACACCGGTTGTTATCACAAGTCATTAGTAGGTAAATGGGTCACTGACCAAGCCTAAAATGTTTTAAAGGTCATGATAGGTTTCCTTGAATGTTTTAAATTTTTATTATGTGTTTTCCAAATTTCCATGTTTTATTACTATTTAATGACTTCTTAGATTACATTCTATATTTCATTATTATCCATTTATTATGAACATTAATGAATATTCCATAACTCATGATTATGATCATTGATATGCAGGGTTTGATATCCTAATGTTACAATCACATTCTCATTCCCCTATGTTCATGTTTATGCTTACATACCCTTATAGTGAATTTGAGATTACCCCTCTATATATTTAATTTTACCATGTCATAAATAAAGTATTTAGGTATATGTACTAAAAGAATAGATCATTATGGGTGATATTGAAGCTTGTTCATCAAGATATAAGATTTATTTTTGAAGCAACTAAAGGCACTAAACTATTATGGTATTGAGGGATGTACTTTTGTAATGTATTTAATATTCATCTAAAATGATGTAACATCCATGTATGTATACTGATGTTTTCTATAGATACCCAATTAAATTTTCACCAAACCTTATCTATGGAATACCTGATCGGTCTTCTAAATTTCAATGGGTTGGGGACTAGCACATTGGAATAAAAAATAACCATATGAAAAGATTTCACCCAAAATTATGTGGAATAAATATAATATAAATGTTTATGAATGGAATATTATAATGGAAAAAATATATTTGTAACAAATATGAAATAGCAGAAAAAATAGAACTCAAAATTACATAATAAAATATCTAATGTATGAGTCCAAAAAATGGATAAGCCCCTAAAATTAAAAAACATGCCATGAGAAAAGTAGATGATGTATCACTATATCAAAACCAGTTACCCAATAATAGATAACTTAAAATTCCACCTCAATATATTACTTATCCAATAACCATATCCAAATACATAACTAGTTCAACACGTTAGAGAAGGGGTGTGAAGGGTGTGAGCTACATAGGCTTAGTAGGTTCCAACCAAGGTGTTCCGAAGAAGTTTATGTTTTAAAATATGAATATTATATATTTATTAAAAATATATAATTATTAATAATTAAAAAAGTTATATAAAAAACATTTTAAAACATTTTCCTATTTTTTATAGTTTAAAATAATATATGTAAAATAGTCTCAATGAAAGTATCATATATCAATTATTGTAATCAAATCATCAATTGTAAAAACAAATAGGATAGGTTAAATCACATCGAGGATCAATAATGTTTAATCTAGATATATAAATCATCCATAAACATATACAATCAATCATATTTAGTATGTATACATATGAATCAAATATCAAGAGCATAGGATAACTCCAAAAAGTGAACATCTCAAGAGTTTATAATGCCGTTAAAGGAAACAAGTCCTACTGAGTATAGGGACACTTGTTTAATGAACCCACTAACAATATCAATAGATGAATCATATTTTTATAGCATCCACATATGGACCCATGTCTACACACGTGCAATACATTACAATTAATTAATTTAATTCCATAAATTGATTAAAATTTAATAAATTTATTTAATAATTCATTACAAATATCGTTACATTTATCACAACAATAGGAAAATAACATTCCAAAAAAAAATTAATTCCTATAAATAAAAATAAATACATAATGACTATTATTTTATAAATAAATTTTATGAGAAAATATCATTCATGGTTAATGAAACATAATCTATAGATTGAATAACCTATCAAAATGGAAGGATTCACCCAAATTACAACATGATCCAAAACCAAGAAAATAAATTAATAAAAAATGGTGGTTCTATTAATTATTCATAAACATTAGAGTGGTCTTCCAATTAAAAAAACGATTTTAGAATGGTGGTTAGGTCCTACATTCATTAAAATAACACACCTACATCACCGTAACCAATAATTTTACAACCCCAAAAGATGTCCCACCCATGGATATAAAGAGAATAAAAAATTATAACACCATAATATTAACAATAAACAAAATCAAATTCCAAAATGTGGTGCCCCCTCCATTGAAAATTACGATGTAGAATGACCACATACTTTGGAGAAGCGACGAAACCACCATAGAGATCAATGTTCATATGAAGCAATACAAATATAGAAATTAAAAAAAATACATTGATAGAATAGGGATAGATGAATGAATATAAACTATAAAATAATGAATGGTGTTACTTTTATGGTCTATGATATCCCATAAGTGGGGCTAAATTTATTATCTGAAAATGATTTATGCATAAATTCCATGATTTTTTATACTCTAGAAAAGGAAAAACCGAAGCTTAATTTATATTAGCCGACCATTTCATAATGTGAACATGATTTTTGGAATATAATAATTTATTTCTCTAAAACTATTTCACCATATCTTTCTTCCAACAAATTCATGTCACGTAACATGTTCATGATGTGAATGTTTCCAGCAGGTAGTACAAAGTTCATGATCTTCAAAAAATTATCAAACCAACTAAAATTCCCCTGAAACTTCTAGAAACATACATAAATAAGTAAATTACCATACATTAATCTATTATGATACACATAATAATATTCATCATGGATAAATTATTATGTTATTTATAAATTAGACCATCATACTATATATTTTCCATCAAAAGAATGTAATATATTTTCAAATAATAATCATTAATCATATCCAACCACTATATATGGATTGTATTGAAATCAAAGTGTTCTAATATATAATTAAATATTTTATAATACACATATATTTAAAACGATTTAGTATAATAAAAATGCATCCATATCATCAATGTAAATATTACTACTACTAACTAAAAATTATTAGTCAAAAATTTCATCATATAAAATTTCCACTACAATGAGGCATAATCAATCACCATACTATAATACATAAAGAAACATCTGTGTACCTTCATATTTTAATCACTACCGAAAAAAATCATATATAATTAATTAATGTGACCCTCTTGGTATGAACTATACTTTTTTTTATCTCTAAGTAATTTTACACACAATAATTTATCTATAAGAACATATCCCATTTCAATTTATTCCTAGATATTGTAATGTATATCATTGATGAATAGATTATAATTAATAAATAATAACTCACCAACCCGAGAGAACTACCTATTTTAGTTACCATGGTTTTTCTAGGTGATTTCTAAATAATAGTCGTCTTTAATATATCTATTGAAATTTTACGTATTAAGATTATATAATCCCTGAATGAATCCATCTATAGACAAAATGTTGAATTTTTATATTTCACGTAACACATATCCTTCCATTGGGTTGTAAATAAAATTATCAACAGATTTTATACCCATCATTTTCCTTGAATATATAGAAATATAATATATAAGGACTATCGAAAAATTGTCAATGTAATCACTAATAATTCTATTCATTAGATACATGATTATTCTAGATGAATTGTTTGTTTAAAATTAATTTACTATAAATTCATAAATCAAAACCATTTTTTGGATGGATTTATTCAGTATATCTACCTTTTTGACCCTCAATTGATGATATCATAAATGATGGTCATTTATAGAAATGTATTGTGATCCACACTGTGGATGAAATAATTCATCAATAAATGGAAATGGATAAATATTCTTAATATTTATCTAGATATTATTGTGATTTTAAATGTAAATATGCATTGATATATAATTATTCATAAAAAGAAACATGTTTACTCCCTAGTGACACACTCTGTAATATGAATCTGTTATCTAGAATGTCCTCTGATTTATTATTCAAATCCTATAATTGAATTTTAGTTATTATATATAGTATCATTGAAATTGTTGTTTTGTGGAAACAAATGGAATATATTCATAAAATATATAATAAATATCCAAAAATATGAAAAATCAGTCATTTTTATTTTCTCACAAATAAATTGAGACAAATACCACTAATGAATTGGATGAAAGTCCAATATAAAAATGGTAACCTCCATTGAATTTTTATATTCACCCCATCACTGAATAAAGATATTTATGTTGATGTGAAAATTAAATAACTTTTAATTCATTTGAAATTAATATGTACTTCAAATTGAGATATCAAACCCATGCCCAAGATCAAATTATAATCAAATATAAGGATAATTATAAAATTTAGTGGAAACACATTACCATGAGAATGTAATAGAAAAGGCCAAGATACCAATGATATAATCATAATTTTTTTTGAGTTTTTACTCTTTACCATATATCTAATCACTGACATGGTGACATGAAAACTATATAAATATATTAACATATAAAATAATGGTCGATTAATGAATAAAATAATTTATTTTTAGGGAAAAAAGTGATAGTATGTGTACCTTAGATGATGTGATTATATTTAAACATTGTATTTACAGTTTGAAAGGCCATCATTTGATACACTATTTTGGGGTTTCTAGGAATGCCATCCTCATTATCTATTGGATTGGTGCATACATTTTGCATAATTTCTAGAATGAATACATTTGATACATTGAACATCATTTTTACAATCCCTTTTTTCCTCACTTGAATTATCTGAATGTACTATCAACCATTGACATTGACTATATTGATGGCCATCCTTTATAAAAAAGAATCATTATAATATACATTTAATAAATATTCATATGTTATCTCCAAAATATTTTTAGTACATGGGTTGTTTAAATTTATTTCCTCCATGATATTTACCATTTGTGTTTCTATGATGCTAATTTTTTTCCATTCTGGTATCTAAAGACGAAAAATTAATAATACCTCCCACTCCCCATTTATAAATTCAATAAAATTTGAATTACATATTCATTGTTTCTAAAAAATTTATGGATTAATCTTTTCAATGAAATTGTTTTAGGATAAAAAAAATTGAAAGAAATTTTTTACAGTTTCCTTGATTTGATAAATGAATAAGTTTAGTTTGTCATAAAATTTTCTTCATTAGTAAAAATGGATTCATTATATTTAAATTATATTTCTATATTATGACTTTCATTATTTTTAAGAATTTTTTTTGTAAAATTGTTCTTTGATTAATAAACAATAAAATTTTAAAATTCCATTGTCTTTATTTCATCCTCTTGACTAGAGATTTATACATGATTACATCACAAATCAGAATCACCTTCCAAGTGATAGATTTTTAATACATCATTCACATTGTCTAGTCACTAATGAATATAAAATACTATTTTTATTAGTTTAATAAAAATCAATAAAAATAGTGGCTCGAAATACTCAAAAAAAGTGGATAGTGTGACATAGGAGACACCATTTTATATTTTTATCTCCTCTGTGAGTTTGGAAGTAGCTTGTTGATTGCCCTGTTTCTCATAGATTTCATGATTTTAACATATCATATTTCCATCATATTTCATTACATATCAAATGAAATTTGGTTTCTCATGATGATGATCATTTAATTGGAAGTCACAGTTTTTCACACAATTTTTCATGTTCCATCCTTTTTCTAAAACCCAACAAAAATTACGAATATAAATCATCCATAATTAGAGTAATTAATCATATGAATAGGAATATAGTTTTCCTTATTTACTAATTTATAAAACCTTATTTTAATCCTTGAAACATTATTTTCATCACATATAACTATGTCTTCCCATCAGTATCCATAGTGAGTTTCCTGTTATTATTCATAACTTTTAATAATGATAATAAGAAGTAACAAAATCATATACCTTAAGAGTTTATAGCTTTGTGTGAACTCTTAGGACCATATATCATTCATTGGTAAGGATCTAGTACATACCAATACATTTCAAATTTATTACCACAATGTGTATTTTCTTCAAAACTATATACATATTCTAGTATCCATACATGGACTCATGTTCAATGAAAACCATAGTTAGATATTTACCATAACCAAGTATGTTCCCTTATATGATTTATATACAAACTATTCACACTATGCTTTTATTGTACGAATTTACAAAATTAATAAACAGTCCACTGATAACAAAAAAAGTGGCCCAGAAAAATCCATACATTAATATTACATCATTCTATAAGAATAATCAAAATATATCATAATTATACTCGATTAATAATAATAATAAAAATTTCCCCTAGACAGTAAATAAATAATATTCTTATAACTAAAAATAACTTCTACCATCTCCCATTCTAATCTATATTTTATTAAACTTTTTCACAATTCATATTTATACCTTCATTATAAACCAGGGGATATAAAACCAATGAATGGGTTATATCATATATTCATTAACTGTATACATTAATGATAACAGTCAAAAGATAATATCATATTCATGCAGAAAGAGAATAATATATAATTAAAATATTCAAAACAACAATATTTATAATCATTTAAATGAATAATATTATGATTATAGTGTGAATTAATAGATACCAATGCATTAAATGTTATCAATGTTATTTCCAATAATATATGCACATACTATAGTGATCACACACATAATGAAATTATTTTGAGGCATGAAGATGTGAACAATGAAAATTCCAATCATATCATTTTATATCACTGTCTTCATCTAATTACATATCAATTTCTCATTACATAATTCCTTGAAGGAAGATAATGAAACCATCATTCACATAATAATAATATATTTATAAGAATACCATAATAACACAGAACATTTATCATGTCTTCATATCATGTCCTTGGGAAAATAAATGGTTTCATAAAAATTCCATTATTATAATCATAATAATTATTGGAAAATAATAATAATGGAATCATTGGTTAAACCAAATGTTGAAGAATAATAATGATAAAATTATTTTATTATATGTTAAAATACCTTTAGAAGAAAGAAATAATATATCTTCTAAAAAGTATCCATAAAATATTAAAATGACCTATATGAAATATTAAAATTATTAAATAATTATGGAAACCATGTTATTTGAAATGAAATACAGAAAATCATAATTGGGGATTTAGTGAATGTAGCAGTCATCATTCCAAGAAAATCAATCTATCTTATACATGTTAAAAATATGTTTTATTTAAATCCATTAGGGAAAAAAATGTTCCATTCAAGTAATTTAATGAAATGTAAAATAAGCGTATATTTATCTAATCTATCTAGGATGAATAGTGTAAAAATCATGAATATTTTTAAATAAATTATAGTCATGGTAGGCAAATATTCCAATCCAATGATGAAATGATCAATAGTTTTCCTATTAATATTTTCTACAAAATTATTTTCAACAATGATTGAAAAAAATTTCTATCACCACAAAATTACATAAATGACCATAATAGAAGAAAATATTTTATATTTAACGGATAATATACAAATAATTTACAATAATGTAAATTTATCATAGACATTCAAGAATGAAAATATAGTTATAACTTATACTCATTACCATGTGTCTTGTATTACCTCATTCATGTTCAAAATCATGTTTTATAATTATATATTTAATATATCTATCTTTAAGATCCATGAGAATATGTATGATAACATATTTTATTTACTTATTACATATTATCACCCATTTATTAACAATTATATATTAACATCCCAACTCTAGGTGATATCAAATTTATTCTCCAGAATAATTTTTTATTGATTTCCCTTGAACACGTATATTGATCATGGTTCCATCATGTATATAATTCATATCATTTTATGGGTATCATATTAAATAATTTTATGTTCATGTATTTCTATTTTCATGGTTCATCATAGTTCCATTAATTATTGTGTTTTATGTTTCTAGAGAAAAATTTCTTTAGGTGTTGATCCATTCTATGTGGATATGTGTATTTAGTGTTGAATGGGGATGGATCGAGTGTTTTTGAATGTTACTCTTGACTGGAATCACTAAATACAATGTGTGTCATCTATTTTAACATGTCTTGTAACACTTCTTGTTTGGGGAAGATTAGCTTTAGGGACTTCAAACAGTGTACCAAGAATGCATAGCTTGTAGGCCCCCAATCTATGTGGCTACGGGTCATGGATTGGGAAGCCCTATTAATATATAAGGTCATAGTCTAATACACAGACAAAGTATATGAACTCGGGGTTTGGTACAAGGACACTATTTAAAATACATGATAAAGGCATTGTTATAGAGGGAAAATTGTGTACTACATATATATTCCATGTAGAAATAAATTGTCTATGAAACAATGTAGATCTGATAAACAGCCATGTGTTTCCATGGCCTCACATGATGTGTGTTCCCCATATTAATATATAAACTCATTGAGGATCCATTTGAGATATTTTTATTTTGTATCTCTGTCTTAGAGACTAAGGTTCAGGATTTTGTGTTGTGTACATTAATTTTTTTCACAAAAAATGCAATTTTGGCCTATGTTTCAGCCTATGGGAAATATGGTTTCGAATTGCATTTATTATTATTGAGAAGTAGTGAAAATAATTTGTAGTGATATGGTATAATAACTGGGTTTACATAGTTTTCAATACCCTACCATTTTTTATTTAGGATGTGGCTCCCCTATAATGTTTAGATTAGCATATAGGTGTTCCCATATTGGAATGGGCAGAGGGTTTACATTAACTCTCTACTTTTGTAGAGACATAACTCCCCACGTCATGGGAGTGGGTTCCATTACCATCTTGACATCTACCTATAAATTTTGGATCCTCTACAGGATGGGATACTGGTGATCCATTGTTTGAATTATATTTGGACTCACGAGGAAGAGTAACACATTCCCTATCAAGACACATCCTTAAGACATGACCTAAAACCTTGTGGGTGAGTCAGTGCTACCTAAAGCAGATAGTGTCATGGTGTGATGATTTATTATATTAGATATTAGTGTTTTGGGATGGAACCTGGGATTATGGGATTCATTGATGGAATTATGGAGCTTTTGGTAGTCCCATAATTGTTTTGCTGATGGGTTCCTCATATCATTCATAAAGTTGGACAGTACTCCCAGGTAGTGATAGGGTAATATCCATCAATTCATATTGGACTAATAAAGTGGGTACACAATTTTTTTGGAAGTGTTTGGGACCTCCATATATTACATATAGTTAGATTAGGTAATCTCATGCCATGTTAGTGTGAAAGTACAACGTGGAGTCAGAACTACACTGGCTAGGTGGAGTGTACTATTTCTCTTAAGTTTATCTATTTTACTATAGAATTTTTCAGACACCTACTATTTATTTTTATACTCTCCCATTTTTGGGATTTTCGAACCCATGTTTTTGGTATTCTGAAGACCACATGTATTTCAGTAGATTCCATGGAGGACCCGAGGTATGCAGATCATAATGAGCTAGATAAGTCGAGGTGTTTTATAGATCTGGGATAATTGAATTTTTGACATCTTCTTTTAATAGTGATCCCCTCCACATGAACATGTAAACACATTTATAGGTTTCGTTTTATTGGGTTATTGTTTCTTACTTTTCACTTTAGTAATTTTTTGTACTATTGTTTGGGATAGATAAATTCATGAATTTTTGTTTCAACATTAAATTCTCTACACTGTTCCATTGAAGTGTTTTTTGGTGTGTGTGTAATGGTGCATTAAGAAAATTCCTCACAGAGATTCGGTATGCCTTTGATGCCTGTAACCAACCCTTGACCAATGGATGTGGGCTTGGGGTAGTTGTGGATCGTTCTGTAGCACGGTTCTGGTTGGGATATAAAGAGAATAAAAACCCATATACAATTCATGGATGGAACATTTAAGTATTTCAATACATCTGGTGTGGGAATTAAGCAGATCATGATCTTATTAGGGAGGATTTAATATGTTATATTGAATAACCTTTCAGGAATAGAGCTACCTATTTCTAAACAACATGATTCATCTATTTTAGATCGTTTCATCTGACAAAATACACCACCTACTATAGAAGAAATGAATCCATATTACCTTGATTATATACATCATAATGATATTCCTTTATTTGGAATATCATGAATATAAAAATATTATCTTTCAGGTATATTGATTGAGAGTAGATGTAATGTGGAAGAGATTATCGACCATTTTATTCAAATTATTATCCCTAATTACTGAAAATCATAATATATTTACAATGTTTCATCATAAGATGATATAAAAAAATAATCTATTATGATAGATAATGAGTTGAATAGTTCTTATATCACAAATGAAATGAATATTTTTAAATGTTGGATGAGAACTATGAAAAAGGAAAAATATAAATTAATATGATTATAATGAATAAATTTCAATCATATAAATTTTTTGGAATGATACATTTTATAAAATTCTAAAATGGAATTGGAGTTTGTTTAATGTAAAAAATGTAGGTCACCTAGATGATTATTATAAGGAAATAAATGAATCTACTACTATTTAGTTCAAAAAAATTATGGAATGGGGAATTATTCAAACTAGTTCCCCAACACTCAAGTGAAATCCCCATACCATTAGCCAAGGGGTAAAGGTTAAACATATGGAATTAAAACACCAGATTTTGATGTTCTATACGATATTATTAAATTTACACATATCGTCCACCTTATAACTCAAAATGTTTTATTTTATTCAGGTTCTGCTAAAATGTATATATATCAATAATTTTCAAAGGGTATCACATCATTTCCTCAAGGATTAGATGTTGAGATATCTGTAGAAACTATTAATAGTATAATTATTACTTATATACTATATAGCTCATCTCCTAATGATTTTTTGGGAATATGATTACTATAAATCCTTTTATTCATCAACTAGATGAATTTGATTAATTTTTTGGAATGAACTTGGTCTCTCAATATAGATCCCATATCAGTTGTAGATAATTGTCTATATCGTTAGAAATATAGAGTCACCAATTATATTATTTCTATGTGAGGATAAACCTGAACTACAAATTAAATTTTTTTCCTTCATATCTACATTTATATCATTCCATGATATTAATTTATCTTATATTTTGGGGGTGAACTCAACATTGATAAATTTCCAAATTTTTTGGTGTCTATTGATTTATATAAAGAACAATTTCTTAGTAATCACCAGAATCGTGATATTCAATTTTCAATAGAACTCATTCCTAGCTATATAACTATTTTAATGATTCCAAATATAATTAAACTGATTGATTTTGAGGAACATAAGACTAAAATCCTAGAGAATCAAGATAACTAGTTCATGCATTCTATATCATCACCATGGTATATAATTTTTCCATTTTAAATACATAATTATGGTTAAATTCAATATAGAGTTTATTATTAAGATAATGACAATATAAAAATTATGAAAAAGTATCATCTACCCCACATAGATGATATGTTTGATAAATTATGAGAGTCCAATATTATTCCATGATAATCATTCCAGGTTTATGTTATAACTAAAGGCTTAGTAATGGGAATATATGGAATTATAAAATATGTAAGAGGTATAGTCATTATTTAATTATGGTAATTCCATTTCAACTTACAAATAATAATTCTATATTCATGTAAATGATGAATAATGGTTTTAGTGATCATGTAGATAAAGTTGTGGGGGGATTAATATATGATAATCATATAAATATAAATATACATATATTCATAGGGCATGTTATTGAATGATAAAATTTTGATAATTGTGTAGAAGGGACAAATTAAGGATACATTGTTTGATAAATTAACCAAAAATGAATTTTGGATATATAATAATTAATTATTTGGTAATATTGTATCAAGTGAGGGTATTTCATAAGATCATTAAAAGCTATACATTATTGAGTCAATGACTAAAACCACCATGGTAACTGAGTTATATACATTTCATGTGTTTTTTAGAAATTATCCAATATTTTTGAGATATTTCCCAAGATATTCATACCCACTAAAAAATATGAAATAGAATGGGGGATATGTTCTTTGTGAAATATGAATTTCTGTTTAATTATACTAAAATAAAGTGAATGTTGGTCAAATTTACTATTTTTACAATTCCATGTTGTATAGAATGATTTATGATTAGTAATGATGAATTAAATAATTGAATTTGATAAATCCTTATATAAATTGATATTGGGATAGCAAATGACACCATCTAATTGAAACATAATGAGACAAATTACTTAACTCTTGGTTTGTATATTTTTGTGGTAATTTATTAAATGATGATATATCACTATTATATGAATAGTACAAGTGGTCATATATATAAAAACATCAATATAATGAGGAATATATGTACATAAGAAGAGTTAAATATTTTCCAGAGAAGATGGTTGGAATTGATCCAAGATTATCATTGTATAGTACATTGCCACCATCAAAAAGAAAACATGGTGGATAATCATATGAGTATATAAGACGATTCTAGTTTTCCATGATGATGATTAAATGAAATAATATATTTTCATATTTGTACAAAAAATTTCATGAAATCATGGGGAATGGGGATATATCTTATCATTCTCAAATGAATAATTAAACATCAGTGCATTATATGATCAAAATGGAATAGGTGGAAGGTGTGTAATTATATCATTACTTGATGATATGGTATATAAATATATTATGTGTTTAAAAAATAGAAGAGTTCAATAAGGAGATTTTGGAATAAGATTACAGCTCAACAATCACTATTATTCTAAGATGTAATATATTTTATAGATAATTGAATGAATAATTTTGGTGGATAAATTGAAAATTTATATTTTTATTTAGGTATCCAGATTTATTGCATGTCATAAATTTTAATCTTAGAGACAAACATCTAATTGAATGTTACAACCATTGCCCTTACTACAATGGAAATGGGAAAACTATAACTATATCTTTTCTAATAATAATCACTAAAAACATCTATAGAGAACTTGAAAAAAAATTTATAGTCTATAAAATTATATACATAGAGTACTTTTTCACCAATAGAGAATATGTATCACATTAAAAAAATTCATCATTATTCATTATTAATGATATGAGATTTTTTGTATCTCCATTCTCAATCATATATATGTTAGATTTCAGGATTGACTCAAATATATGGGGAAGAAATCAGTTTGTTAGTGATTTAAATTGGTGTTTTTGTACTACAAATCACCATTATATATAAGGTAAGACAAATAGGTGTAATTTAACTGTAGAAGTCATTTTGAGATCATAAACTATATAATTATTAAGTGGTTGGGATTATCAACATTATTTTGTATAATTTTCATCAAATAATAGCTCTAATTTGATAATTAATGTGGATCCTTCTTAAGACCTCTATAGAAGGATATGAAAAAAATCTAATGTATCAGGATGATGTTGTAGAAAGAAATATTTTTTTACATAATATACATAATGAAATGTATGAGAATGTTTGATCTATTAAAAAACACAATGATATCTCTATGTAAAAAAATTCTTAACGCTGATGATCATTAGTGATATTTTGAGTTTCAATATGATTACAATATATTCCAATAAATATATCATTTGATGAAGTTCAAGATATTTGGAAAATATGTGATGATGATCCCTAGAGGCATAGGTATGTTAATAATTCTTAATCATACTAGGACCATTTCTTATCATTTAGAACATCCAATGGGTCCCTCATTTGTTCATGATATGTTCCCTATACATATCTTTATGATGTAAATACCTATTCCATATGAAGTACTAAACGTGGAGATACATCCACTAGAGTATGAATTCTCCTATGATGAATAATAAGTGGATAATCTAGATCATAGAAAGAAATTGATATAAAATAATGCCAGTAGCTCGATCAATGTTTTGTTTTAATTTCATAAAACTCATTAATCTACAACAGTAACTAATGATGTGATTTAGTAATAGTGTCCCATTTTTTCAAATAGGATTATGAAATTGTGAGAGGAAAATTTATATATGTGGTGTTGAATGTAAAATCCAATGATTTTGGGAAATAAAAATTAATTAAGAAAAATTATCTATAATTACATTCCTAACACATCACACAATGTACCTGTAAACCCAAAAAATATATTTAAATATTATTATGGTACTAATATATAATTTTTTGAAACAATATTCAGATATTATATTTGGATGAATTTTCTAGAATTTTTTGAAAATGATAAATTGTTTTAAATAGTAAATATATATTTTCTAACGAAAAAATATATTATCTATTATATTCAACAGATAAATTTGAGGTATATTGGTAATAAAATATATTTAGATTATTTATATTAACAATTAATTCATTAATTATTTTTGGGTCCACATCATACTAGATCATTGTATTAAATTACAATTATGCATAAAATAAAATTCTTAATAAATTATTTTTTCATTGTGGTTTTTCAGGTTATTATAAATTGAATTTCTTCTACTTAAAAAAATTTAACATAATAAAATTTAATACATGTTTCTAATCAATGGTTACAATTTCGGTATATATGAGAATTTGTTTTAGGCATTATGAATATATAAATTTGAATAATTTCCCTCCATAGAAAACGTTAAATTAGATAATTATTGTTAATAATATTGTGATATTGATTAGAAATATTATATAATATTTTATTGATTCCATTAGAAGAATATGTTTCATTAATAATCAACTAATAATTTAAAATACGGTGTTTTCTTCAATTTATATATTATTTTGAACTTCAAAATTTTTAGGTAAATGATAAAGGAAAAATTTTCATCCTATAGTTTTAAAAATATTTTATATATTATAAAAGTGAAAAAAATATATTTTCATATATTGTGTCCCTTAAAATATTAAAGAATTTATTTACAATGGTATTTTTTTTAGTAACTGATTTGTTACCTCAATTACTTATGCAACTTTGATATAGTATTTATTCAATTAATAGTGATATAATAGTATTGATTATAAATAAATGAAAAGTAAAATTATTTGGGTGAGTTATATTGATCCATTAATTTTATATACAAATAGTTTATATTAAAAATTTTATAATGGTGTGTATTTTATTTCTATTTATATCTTGTTGTTTTCTAAGTCAAAATAAATGAATTGTTCAAAAAATTACATTAATTATATTTCATATTAAATAATATTGTATTAAATGACTTAATATAGATATAATTTTAATTATAATATAATTAAATGAGATATGTTTGATAAAATAAATCATGACCTACATAATGGTCATTTATCTTCTTATTTTAAGAGTGTGGACCTATATAGGTTTTAAATTCTGAATATTCTACCAATTTTAAAAAGGTTTAAGGAGGGGTTAAAAATGATAAGGATGAGAAAATAACTAAATACATACCGAATATAACTATTTGTGTGGATATCAACCCATAGTAATCTTATCATTTGATTATTTAAATTTTCATCCATTTTGACATGAAAAATAACTAATAAGAAATATATATTTTAGATATTACTAAAAATTACCCATAAACATATAAATGAACTCCCCTTATCAATTATACATACAAAAAAACTCATCTGAAAGGAATGAAAAAAACCACACAATATTACAAAAAAAAATTATCAATGTTTTAGTGGTTCTGGTATTCCTCAATTCCACTCGTATGTATCTTAGGAGGTTATATAATGGAAGTCTACCAAGAAAGACATAATTGTATTTACACACTCATTAATGTTGATATCACATTATATTTCATATTAATATATTTTTACAATAATAAAACAATACCTACAGAAATAATAAATATAACAATGTCTCATTTATTTATAGTCATATTTATTTTTATCTCTATTTAATCCTATGAAAAATTAAATCACCGCTCAATCGTACGTACTGCTAACCATCACAACATAGCGGTGTTATTTTTTTTTCATAACCAAAATAATATGATGGTCATAAACAAGGATAAAATGAAAATATATGATACTAATGATATATTATGATTAAGAAACTATAATTTCATAATTTTTAAGTTCTAATCCATTAAAAAATGATAATTTCTTTCATGTTCATGTGATGTCTACCTCCTCTATGATGTGATGTGATCCATTTTTTATTTAATAATTACATGGATGGTGATATGTATACATTAAATGATTAAAAATGGTAAATTTTTTATTATAATTACACTATAATGTTTAATTATTATTTATCATTCATTAATTTGACCATTCGAAATGGTAAATCATGTTTATTTCATATGTGTAGTGTACTATCCGAATCATTGGTGTAATTAATTTTTAAGCCTATATAATAATGGATAAATCTATATATATAAATATTATATGATACTTATAATACGAATATCATTTTGAATATTATGGATCCTTGAGATATATAATAGGACATAAACTATCAAATCAAAGCATATATTTAAAATGGTGTTGGTAACATTCGAAATAACAATTATAGTAACTTATAATAATGAAATTGGTTATATAACTTTATAAAAAATTCATATATGATATTATAAACATTTATAAGTTTCTATAATGAATATATATATAATGTGAAGTTGTTATTAATGAGATGAAACGTACATACATGGGATATCTTAATCTAGGTAATAGGGTTTCAAAGATAAATTTTTATCATTTGGTTATATTATTTCTTCATTTCATTTAATATGATCATAATATGTTTATGTTAAAATATAATTAAATTTAGTTATATTTAAAAATTAATAACATGGATTTAAATATTTTAAACACAATCACTTCATTGATTATTTTTAACGTCAAATATACGAGCTTTAAACATAATTTAATATCAATTTCTACTCCATATAGGACTATTTAGTATTATCATTCCCATTATATTTATGTTATGTTTATAATACCCCAATGATTTATTTACCATGAATATAAATTTTTTAATGTTGATCAATTATTATATTCATGGTTACACTTTTCATTGGTTACAGTTCAAAAGCAACGAATGAGTAATGAATTTATTTAACATTCATATTTTTTGGTATTTATATTATTTTAATTAAATGAATGATATAAAATATTCATTATAAATAAAATATAATTTTTTATCCAATCTATTTTGGATGATTTTAATAATTTTATTAAAATATTTTATGATATCTGATAGTTGAAATAATTTAAAAAACTTTAAATGTAATTTTTTTCTTATTTTTATGTATAAACATGTATATTTTTCTATCATATTTGTATTTTTAGAAAATATTTAAAAAGTTAATTTTTTTTAAAAGAATTAAAATATATGATTTATGATGTACATGAATTTTTATATGGATGTAAAGGAATTTTGAATATTTTAAGAAAGATTAAATTTTCAATTTCTGTATAAAAAAATCAAATCTAATGACATCATTTTATATATATGACTTTAGTGGATTTATTCTGCCTCCATAATTATTTTATAGTACTAAATAAATTCTAATTGTCATAAATTCTATTAAAAATCCTTAATTTAATATTATTTTACAATTTCATTTACCGTTTGTTATATTCTATAAAATATATGATTTTATCAAAAAAAATTATATTTCTCATGGATTGATGGTCATATTTTTTCGACATGTAAATTTTTTATTTAATATTAATCCTTATAAATATTCAATTTGTTATGATATTATATTAATTGGAAATTACATTTCTCATAGATATTCATATTATATCAATAATGGAAATTCTTATTACATAAAATAAAAATCATTTATATATACATTTTTCTGTTTTTAATGTCTTTTCATTGATTTTGTAAATATTTATATTTCGTATTCAAATTTGACATTTTTTAATAAATAATATTTATTTTGAACTAAATTGATTATTCAATGTATGAGGAATTCATTAGACATTTGGGACTGTTTGAGCCATGAATAATACATCCCCTTAGTAAAATAGTTGGAAAATTGAGAAAAAATTTTTTTGAGCTTTATTTATTGGTTTTATGGTGTATTCCTAGCAATCGGTGAAAATATTTATTCACATAGTCGTGATTTTGAAGAAATAATCATATCTTAGATAATAAAATCAAATTTTTATCATTTCATTTATTGAGAATTCAATTGTTATTATCAATGTTATTAGTGCCCTTATATCGTCAATATATTCAATTCATATTCAATATAGCGATTAAATTGTTTTTTCAATGAAATTCCTTTACATATATATTATTGTTATTTAATCATGATTAATTGTTTATTAAATTACTCTTACTATGTATCATTTCAAACACATTATTAGTTTTTTTCTTTATACAGGGTTTGAATATGTTTATTATGAATAATATCAGTTATGTAAGAATATTATTATGCAATTTTACACATCGAATATAACAGAGGAATCATGTATGTGTCTAGTTTACCATATCTACTAAATTGATCAGTCATTCAGCTTGGTATCCCTTTTTTGTTTCCCCACTCTAATAATATTGAAATCATATTTGGGTTACAAGTGATAGTGTTTCTACAAAGATACTCATGATAATACAAAAAATGATGCAGATGAAATAATGACTATTTAATGACTTATATGTCAAAAATGTGGGTAGAAGAAGAATGTAAATTACATAATATAGACATAGAGATGTTATAAATGTGGTTGATGTGTCCATCAATAACATCGGTGCGGAACCAATATAATCATTTTAATAAAATAGAACATGGCCATCCAAAATCACCTCCCCCAAAAAATCAACGCTAAAAATGAAATAAGACTAGTAATTATTCAAATGAATACCCAAAACATGGACTTCATTGGGTAATAGGTTTCAATAGCCAAACTGAGAAACTGAAATACTCTAATATTTAATGTATTTCTTCGATGAATTTACTAATTCAAAAACAAAATCTCTAATTATAATTTATTATTTTTATAATTTGTTATATCCATCCTATTAATACTATAAAAATTATATTTATATTAAAATTCCATCCCAATTATTCAAAATTTGGAGTAATCATCACGTTCTATCAATATTTTAAATTAATATTATTTTCCTCAAATGATAGTTTTAAAATTGGAATCTCATTCATTTAGAATAATTTTAATTTTATTTTAGGTGTGTAATGGTTATATCCTAAAACTGGAAAAATTAATTAGAATAATGAGGAAACATTTTTTAGCATCTGTTTTTAAATTAAATAACGATTTTTAAAACCCTATATAAGTAAATTACAAATTTTGAGGTTTAATATCAAATAAGGATAACAACATTGAAAAATGATTTGAGAAAAACTAACCATTAAAGATTTTTTTTCCTCTGAAACAAATATATTTTCCTAACTTTTTAATGTAGTTGTAACTCTAGAAATTATATATCAATTTTCATTTATCTAAAAAAAAGACATATATATCTTTATCAGTGGGTAATAATAAAATTTTCCTAGATATAATATATTCAATGGTGATAATGTTGTGCCCCAAATTTTGGAAATAAACTTTCCTTCTATATATATATATATTATAATCATTATTTCAAAATGTTATTGGAATTTATAATAATTTTCAAGATGGATTTATATTATAGGAATTTAACCAGAAACAGTGTAATCATTCTGAATAAGAAATTACAGAAAATGATATGATTATAATCATGACACATTGGGGATTATATATAACCAATGAAATCTTCATCCAAAAAAAATTTAAAAATTTTGAAAAAGGGAAAACTAATAAAAAATCATAAAATCATCACCACTCTAAAAATTTTGGATCAAAATCACATATGTGGATAAACAATAAATAATTAAACTCGTAATATTAGAGAACATCATGAATGGATAAATCATATTGTAAGATATAAAATTAAAAAAATATAAATAATAATTGTCAATAAAATTTGTTTAGTTAGACTATATATAATAATCAATTTTGGTCATTTATAAAATGTTTGTTTTAAATATAATACTAATGAATATGATGTTTTAATATTTGGTGGTTTTATATATAGACATTGGATACAAATCCAATAGAAATATAACTTCCATGAATTGTTATAAAATATAATATAAAATTAAATAAAATTATAATATAAAAAAGTTATATATATATATATATATTATGTATCATTTATTATTATTATTAAAATATGATAGGATTTTCCTATAAAGTTAAAAAATATATTTAAATTTTATGGGAGTTGACAATACTAATTTTTGAAAAATTATAAATTCATCAAATTTTTTTAATGAATATATTTAATTGATCTAGTATTTATTTTCAAATGAATTATTTAATTATGAATTTAATATATTCACTTAATAAAATATATCGACACAATTAATATATTAATATATATTATTTATAATATTAAATTAAATTCTTAATCAATATGAAATATTATTAAGGACAACTAATGTATTAAAAAATATTTATCAGAAATTAATTTTTCTATATATTAAATTTTTATTATTTAATATATATAAATTTATATTGTAGAATTTTATCTTCAGAAAATAAAATTTAGTTTTAATTAATTATATGAAAATTACTTTGGAATAACTATCTGTGGTTTTTAAAAAATTGTATATTTTTTGTTGATTATTAAAAATATTATTTTTGTTAACAACTATAATTTTTATAACAAAAAATGAAAAATATGTTTATGTAAGAAATTTTGTATATAAAATAAATAATTAATAAATAATATAAATAGTTTTACAATATTATGTTGAATATATAAGGAAATTTTTAACATTTTCAAAGCACAATAAATATTTAATAGTAAAAATTATTTTTACCCAACTATATAGAAAATAATAATTTATCAATTTATGATATTTAAAATAAATATATATATGTTACCTTTTTAAGATCAACATGATAATATATGACAACATGTAAAATTTCATTCTATGATATAAAGATAATACTTTCATTATTACTTTTCATTACAGTTAAAATAGTGATACCATTTTTTTTAAAATGAGTTGTTTTAATAATATTGTATACTTTATATTAAATAAATTATCTTTTTTATACTATGAAAAGAATATTAATTTTCAACCAATATGAAGATATATTATTACACATTCATTTGGTAATATGAAATAAATATGGTTATGAGCACATACATGTAAATTGATAGCTTCAAACAAAAATATGTTTTTTATTTATTATATATCATAATATTTATATATTTTTATAATTTATATTTTAAATTAGAATAATTAGAGTTAAAAATTAAGATTAAAAAATATTAAAAATATTCTAATAGGGCCGATAGTATATATTGAAATAAACTATGTGTTAAAGAGTTAAAAACTATTTACCAACATAAAATCCAAATAAGATAAAAAGTAAAATCATATTATAAACAACATATAAAATTTAACAATTGATTCAAATTTTTTATTGTGTTATTATACACACAATACCACTAAATAAATACTATTTCTCAAATTTGGAGTCTATTTCCGTTTAATAATGCAATGATATTAAAAACGTGTAAAATACATTTACACAACAACCCCTGCTTTCACAACTACGAGTAATGAGTTTAATTTGAAATAACCACCTTGCATTGAATTATTTTAATATATATTTTTTATATAAATTAATTATCCATAAAACCAAATATATTATTTATATTATGATTCTATATTATAGATCATTTTGAATATGTAAAAAAAACTTATGTGTTATTGATTAATTCTTAAAAAACCACAATTGATGATATAGGAATAAAAAAATTATATATAATTAAATGATGATATTTTATAGAAATTTGAAAAATTAAATATAGAATAATTTTTTTTATTAATGTCTATAATAAGAATAACCTGATTATTTAGGATTCATCAAATATGAACAGAATCAATGTGGATCAATATGAGGGTTTCTGTCTCAATCACCCTTCAAGGAGGCATGATTTCATATTATAGATGTAACTGCTACCTCAAGAAATAAAATATCATTTGTTTAATTGGTATAAATATTCAATTCAATAAATTTAATGTTTTTGGATATTATTCTTGTCTCTCTTAATATCAAAGGATCGTTCATAACTAAAAATTTTATATTTACTTATAAATTTTCAACATGATTGTCATCATTCATTTTAATAACTAGAAGCTATTTATTTCTTTGGGATCACTAATAATACGGATATACTTGATTTATGTGTCACTTTCCATCATCAAATTGATTCATTGTTGAAAATAATTCTCATCCTATTAAATAAATTTTACTGATTCATTCCCAAAATTTATCTTTCGATCAATGTTGTGATTTTTAAATAGAAACATATGAAATTTTTATATCATGTGTAATTTATAATTCAATTACACTGTTTTTAAAACTATGTATCATCATCCATTTTTTAATGTGGGGTTTCACCAAGAGTATTTAAAAATAATTTTACATCCATGTTCATTTGTTGGATCTTCTACATCACCCTAAAGATATATATTCCCTTTCTCATTTTCCAATATAAGTAATATTATTTATAATAACATAATTAAGTATTCAATATATATCCATTGTAAATATATCTAGTTAATTAAAATATCAATTTTCTGTTATATTTTATTCTTTATTAATATCAAAATTCCCACATTAATGTAAAATATACTTTATTTAAAACATTATATTTCATGTCTCATGTCATGATTCACTATCTTGAAATTATTTTAATGCATTAAATGTTTCGTTAATGATCAATAAATTATAGATAATTCCCTGGGTTCAAATGTGGATTTATAGAAATAATTAATAAATTTCCTTCTCCAAATGATCCATTAGCTTATTCAAAAAATCCCTATCAATGTGATTTATCATTTAGTTTTTATTCTATAGTTCATTTCCCTAAACTATATATAATGAATATATTTATTAAATACTTATATAAAATTAGAAATTATGAAAGTTAAAGATATTAATTTTTTTTTATTTTGGAAATCCTTCTCATTTTTCTTTTGGTTATTCATGGAATGATATTTATGAACGCCACTTCCTTCCCATTGGAATGACCAATACTATGATTAATGTTATTTTTAATTCCATCTTTTTGTCTGAATAAGTATATTTTTTCACAATTTTATATGTTGGATTGGAATCCTAGACCAAAAAATGGGTTGGGAAAAAAATGAACTCATGAAATGATATGTAATGCATTTATGAGTGAACAAAATACACAATGGGTCTTTATCATATATATATCAGAACAATTCAGTTAACCTAATAACAGTGTGTTATGTGAGGGATGAAAAAAAATTATATCACTATAATTCAAAATCTAAAAATTTATCAATAATGAGATGTTATATAAGGGACTAGGGATTATCCTAATCCACCATGGGACATAATCCTCTATATTTATGTGAGAAATGTGTAAATGAAATTCACCATGTGACTATTTCAAATTTATGATTATGTTAATGGGAGGGAACCTTGAGTAAAGATTGTGAGGTTATGTGTTATGATTTCAATTTATATAATTTTTTGTTCATTTATATTACTATCACATTTCCATATATGTTATATTGATTCTTATAAAAAAATGTATTCTATTGAACATTTTTTTACTTTTAGATTATATTTATATTATTTATGGTTTCTGAAATAACAATATTATTAAATTTTATTATAATATTAAATTTATTAATCATTTTATTTTATCATACTCATATGATAGCACCATTGATGATATGTAGATAAGTTTTTCATATTAGTTTCATGAGGTTTCCCCTTCTTATGAGTCCATTATATTTTTCATAAATAAAATTATAACTTATGACAAGTCTATAAATTTCTCTAGGATAATTCACTTATGGAGAACTGCGCACATTTTTATAAATATTTTATCAATGTAACTGGTCCACAAATACAATAAAAATATTATTCTCAATGTTATGTTAGTTTATTTTGAAATTTAAGGTTTATAAATATTTATATGATATAAATTAAATTTTTTCCTAGATTTGTTAAACATATTTGTTACTAAAAGAGTGATTTTTTAAGGATTATTCCAATCATTTTTTTGATATTTTGCTTAAAAATATTAGTGTGAACGCTAGGGATAAGTTTAGGTGTATGATACCATCATTAAATTTTGAATTAAAAATTTGTTTGTGGTTTTCCATTAAATGAAATCATGTTCAAGATAATGGAATGTGGATGTGGGGGTGAAACAAACAATCCAATGGTTAATGACCCCGAAAGGGTTGGTTAAGTATTAAATGAACGCTCGCTCTATTCTGTAATTTATTTCCATATAACTATTAAAACAGATATACACTCTTGATATATGTGATTTAGTTGACCTTATTCTATTTAAGATCTAAATGAAGGATTTGTTTCACAATTACATTTATGTAATGTATTAAGATTCATAAGATAACCAAAATTAATGAATCCTAGTTTAAAAAAAATTTGATATGTGTTCTACTATAAAAATTACACGAAATGTGAATATGTGAAAGGAAAAGATTTATTATATATGACTACCTTATATGTTATTTATTATTATAACCTACTATTTTTTATTAATGTTCTTTTCTCATGTTATAAATTATGGTTTTCATTAGGGATGTAACTGAATAAACTAATCAAAACCAGGTTGTGAGTGACTATCTAATGATTTCCTAAATGATGAACCATTGATAGTGGGAGATGGAATGATACATGTAGTTATTATATCAAATAAAATTTTGTGAATCATGATAAAAAATATTACAAATGTTTAGATCCAATGTGTAATAATGATGAAAATTATGAATATGAGAGAGAATTCAGGAAATAAAATTGATGAAGAAATGAATAATTAGTCAAATTGTATGTCAATAACGTGTGAATAAGTTCTTATACAATGCATATCATACTATATCATAATTATAAATTAGGTAATGTAGGATATATGAAAATAATTTCCCAAAAATACTACATTTGTTAATATGAATCCACAACCCCACTAATCAATGAAATAAGTCTACTAATTATTGCAGGTCGTTGATAAAATTGGTAAAATTTAGAAAAACCCTCCACATACGATTAGTGAGTTTCAGAATTTGTTCAGGAAGAACAAGTATGCATGTGATGCATTATCTGTATATTAAATAATCACAACAATTATATTCCACCTAATGATTTTTTTTCTAATTATTGAATCCCAAGAATTTTTTCATGGAAACGATTATTGAGAAATTATTAATATCCTCACCTTATATAAGTAATATTTATTTTTTATTAGTGGAAATGATCTCCCTGGTAATAGAAACAAGTTTTAGAATTTTTAGATTATATTTTATATGAATTAATAATATTTTATGAAATGATTACTATAAACACCATTTATATGAATGTTATACAAGGTGAGATTTTATACTGAATGAATATGGAATCTAACTAAAAATATTGGATTAAAATTCATTATTAGGCCATAAAATATTATAAGGGAAAACTTGTGTTTACTTCTATTGTAATGTTAATATAACACTATAAATTATATATTTTGGTCATGTATATCTACAACATACATTCAAAATTTTCAAAATGAATTTTGTAATTAAAATTGGGATGTAAAATTTAATTTATGTTTTGTGGGAAATGTGAAGCCCCGTTTTCTAAGAATGGATATTCATCCTTTATTATAATTTTTTTAATTATAATCATATTTTAAAAAATTTCAAGGAGTAATAATTTTTAATGAATTATGTGATTAAATATTGGAATTTAACCAACAATATTATATTCATTAAAAATAATAAATTTCCATAAATTTACACTTAAAAATTTACATAACACCATGGATTTCTAATCATGACCGATTCAGAGAACCATTAAAAGTTGATAAATTAATAGTTAATATTAAATATAAAATAATGAATTTTTTCAAAATGGTATTCCCTTGGACCATATTCCCCTTTGAGGTATATTATCACTCAATTAATACTACTAATAAATAATAACATTATTAAGTTAGAAAGCATACTGTCATTTGTAAATGATAACAATGGAAATTAGAAGTGTGTTTAAAATATATTTAGTAAGACCATTAATGAAAATTAAATATTTTCAATGGAAATAGGGTCATTGTTTCTATGGTCACAAGATATATATCCAATATATATATGAAATGAATATATTTATAAAAAACTAAAAAACATACTAAAAAATATTATATTGAAATGTTTTATATATAATAAATTTCACATTTAATATTTATATTATAATTGTAATTATTAAAACCCAATATGTTATATATATTCAATTAATAAATATATATTAATTTAAATTAAGATGCATAAAATTATTATTTTTTTATACATTGTTAATTAGTGGTATTTTTAAATAAATATTTTATTTGAATCAATTTTTTTTCAAATTAGAATCATTTCTAAGTATTTATATTTCTTCCACATTATATAAATAAGAAAAATTCAAATATTGGTATAGGATAAAAAATATATTAACAATACTTAAACTAAATATTTAACCCTACAAGCTTCCATGATACATTTCCCTTTAAATAAGGCAATAACTTGCACTGTATGCAACTTGAAGTTTTAGCACACCACAACAAATCAAACTAGCCATTATGAATAGTAATACCCACTTTTTGAAATTTTATAAATTTTATTCTTCAAAATGGACATAATTTTTAGGTTTGGAATATCTAAATTACCTTGGGGGGATTTTTATGTATTTTTCTAAAAACTATAAATTTTTTATGAGTACTGAAAGACATTGTGTTACTGTTTAAAACTGACTGTTTATATAAATAATTATTTATTTTACTTAAATTTAATTTATCTCAAAATAGATACATAATACCCATATAAGTTCAATATAATACATTGTAGTCATTTTATAATAACATTTCATTTACTTCTTACTATCTTTTATCCACATTCTATGCACATTTGCAAATTTGATTAAAACATAATTTTACTAATTCTATGAATTGAATTTCAAAAATCTAATATTAATGGTTAAAATTAATAAGTAAAATGAGGTTCAATAATATGAAGATAAGTTTTTCTGAATACTAACTTTTGACTTTTATTTACCAAGGTTAAAAGTAAACAATGTACTTTAATGTAAAAATTATATTATAGTTACTCTAACACATGTATTAATTCTACTGGATAAGTTTATTTTGACATAAACAACGTTAGTAATAAAATATGATATTTTATGTCCACTTGATTATATTAAGACATTTATTATTATTTTATTTTATGAATTGTTAAAAGTGTTTACTTCAATGATTAATAACTAAACCATTTTTAATATAGGTTTATACATAAGATAAAATCAACTATAAATATTCATTAAAAATATAAAATTAGTTCATACATTATTATCTATTATTTTTAATTTTTAAACATTAAAGAATTAAATTTATTTATGACACAATGATAATACTATAATTACCTTATTATTTAATGATTAAAAAATTGATATTATAAATATAAATATAATTGTAAATTTATGATTTTGATGAATTAAACAAATTTTATATGTTAATATGACATGTTAGGGTTGACTAAATAAACTATGTTCGATGTGATAATTTTTTTTCTGACTTTCAAAAAATGAAATAACAAAGATATTCAAAATTGACATAAATGAGTTTTGAAAAAATACTATATTATTAATTGATATATTGTTCCTCAAAACATAAGGATCGTCCAAAGGACATAGATAAGGTAATATATATCAATAATTAACCACTTGGGGTTATCTTCGATATTTATATTACGTTTATTTACCATGTATTATAATAATACATGAATACATGGTAAAATTTATAATATTTAACTAAAAAATAATTCTAAATGATATGGTTAATATGGTAACCTGAACCTATCTAAAACATATTGGTTGATATTGTTTAGAACCATACCCACCTTATCCTCTAAATAAATAACTTTTTTTTCATTATAAACCGAATATTAATGTATAATAAAATAATACTTCAAACATTCCCTAAAGTGACCCTCACCTCTCTTATAAAAGGGTACTTCCCCTTCTACCAAAATCACACCTCCAAAGCCATTTGAATCGGCCAACTGCTGATCATATATCCTTAAAAATACCCTCAATTCTACATAGAGGATTTACTTTGATCATAATGAAAACCTAAGGATCCATTTTGATCAACTCAAAAGGAATCACCCGAAGAATTGTTAATTATTTCACCACCTCTATAAAAGATCTTTTCTTCATCCACTTCCCCTATGTTTGTTTTTTCCATACCAAAATAATAAATCCAATCACTTATACATACCATTAATTAATTATAAATATGGTACAACCATATTCATTATTCTTTCCATCCTATGATTGACAAGTCACCATACGTGCGTATGTATGCTTCTTGTCTCCATTTCGTGGTGTAGGTTGTAATACAATCACATCATTATTTTGATGTGTATAACAATGAGTATAACTAATATAAATAATAAATATAAAATTTTAAGGATTATTTATATATGATATATTATTCAATTACCTATGTTATCACCAACTATTTTATTATATTGTCGCTCGTGTATACGTACATATTATCGTCTCAACGAATGCGATAAATTCATTCCACATCATAACAATTAATTAATAATTTTCATTTTATAATAAAAAATAATGTTTAAGAACTTAATATCATTCTAGATATGAATAAAATACATCATATCCATAACAAACATGGATTACATAACCAAGATGATAAAGGTGAACGAATCAGTTAACACTCGAAACAATGATACATCTGAAATATTATTAACAAATAAATATTAGAAGATCGTATATGATGTCATATTTATGTATGATGTTATTTTATAATTTAATAAAAATTGTTTAACTATTATAGAAGATGTTAACATACCCTATATCAAGAAAAAATATAAGGTAAGGGTTAATTCTACAATCTTATCATTATCTGAGGTTGTTTATTAGTGTGTATCTGCTATGACCCCTTTATCATCAACATCTGTGTTTTTTTAAATGTTTTCCAAAACCATTTTACTATATAATATACTATAGGGTAAATTCATTTATACCCATTTTTGACATTTTATAAATTTTTAAAAAAGAAAACTTTCTGTCATTTTCCAAACAATGTCAATTATGACCATTTCAACAAAATTTTGGAAGGAATGTTTTTTATCTTATATGGTGGGTGCGGTTATTTTCATCCATTATATCTTCTTATAAGATTCACTTATAATATTATAAAAAATTATAAAAAAATTGTTTCATTTTATAATTGTTTTACATTTAAATTATTTCAAAATAGAAAATGATATATCTTTCAAATAGTTTTGATTTCATCTATGCCAATATCCTATAATGGATTTTACACTTGTTTGAAGTTGATTTATTATGATACAAAACCTTAATATTTTATTGAAGGTTTTATTTTATTTTTTATTGTGGATATGTTATTTTTATACCATTCATTGTTTATATAAAATGTATTGACATTTCATATGCTAGTTTATGATATGATTAATCTCTTCATTTGAGGAATGCATTGGACTTTGAAAGTGACGGGTGGATCCAACAATAGCTTCTCAATGCATCAGTAAGTATCATGAGACAAACTAGTGTCTTGGCATAAGGCCTTGTAAAAATATTATTTCTAGTCTTGGTACGTGGCCTTGACTATGTGGTTATGAAGTCTGGCATTATACATTCCTCCAATAAGAAATTGGATATTTATATTACATGTGAATATTTGACTAGTATAATATCAATGTGAATAAATAAATGGAATTATTTTATTTAAATTTACTATATTAAATTGTAGTTTTAGTATAAAGGCTTATATTTTAGTCTTATACATTTCCTTCAATGTTTATTCTTATTTTTGATTGTTTTCGCTATATTTTTATCTTTACTGAGAATCTGAGCTCACCCCTTTATTTGTTTTATTATTCCTAGGATGTGAGGAAGTATATTATAACTAACCTTTAGGGATATTCTAAGAGAGATGAATGTGTTCAAAGGAGACAATGTTGTATTTTTTTCAATTCAAAATTTGATGTATAACTTATGTATGTAACTTGTACTTTCAAGGATACAAAACTGATCGTTATTTCGGGATTTGATCCCTTGTGGTCATGCTAATGTTTTTTAATATTGCACAATCTCTGGGAAACTAGGGTTGGGTGTTACATTATAACTTAATATGAAATAATTATATAACACATAATTATAAAAATCATATTTTTAATAAAAGCAGGATTTCTTATAATTTATAATAAAATATAAAAATAAGAGTATAAAACTTTTAGAAGATAAATTTTTTTAATATTTTCATATGATTTACATAACATATATCAATATTTACATAGTATGAATATTTTATAATTATAAGAAAAATATTATTTTACATTGCATATTTAAAATACAGTTTCTGCTAAAAACTATCACTTTAATAATACATAAATGGCTAAAAAGCTTAAGGAATACATTATATAAAAAATAAATATTTAATAAGTACCATAAATCATTTATAAATACTTTTTTGAATTTTTGAATTATATGTTTAATGTATTTGGATGTGATGTTATTTTTCAATGTAAAAAATTATTTTTAGCTGATTATGTTTTAATTTATATATATTTAGTTTGTAAATATAAATATATCAAAATTTATTTCCACCTTCAGTTTAATATTAAAATATTAGTTATAATGTTTAATTTCTATTTTTCCCCAAATATAAATTTTATAATATTAACTTCAGTACACCTAAAATAGTGAAATGGGGATTTAATGAATTGTGATATTATTATTATGATATTTTAATCAAATATATTAATTTGATATAACATAATTTTTTACTATAATACTATATTTATTCAAATATATAGTAATAAAAACACATTAACTTATTGATGAATAGAAAATAATATTGGAAACAAATAAGCATAAGATGTTATTTAAAAAAAATATTTTTCTTATTATACATTTTAATTTGAATGATGGTTTTCTCATATTTATAAATTAAATTTTGATAAATAGAGATTAAATATTGGGTCAAAATTAAATACGTTTTAAAATAGATATCCCTTTATTTATATTTAAAATATAAACTATATAGTTAAAAAATAATTACCGTGGTAAAATGAATATTTCAAAAATATAGAAACATAAGGTAAATGATTTAAAACAAGTCAATAATATATTAGGGAAATATTAAAGGAAACATTTTTGAACCAGTACCAACCAAAACAACATTATTATAAAATTATGCATCAATTTACCAATTAATAATAAGATAATATCATGGGAGTGTAAAAGGTTTTCCTAGATGTGGCTATTTTGAAATTAAAAATGGGATCATTTCTACATAATCATTATTATAATTAATTTTATAATTTACATTCAAACTATACCCAAAATACACAAAAAAGATGTACATTTATCTTATTTAATCAAATAATTTCTATAATTTATCTCTCGACCTTCACTTATAAGTATATATCTTAATTAATATAAAGTATCCAAAGTTGGTATTAGTTTCTTCATAAAATATTTTCCGTAATCATCCTTATACAAATCACTTATATCAATACAAATATAATTAGATTTAGATAATTTTTTATTATATATTAATATAATAATTTAAGAACCAATATATACTCCTTAATATATCTTAATAAAAACCAAATAATTTTTAGTGCCTTTTGCAGACCACTTCCTCCACAAAGCTGCATCATTTGTTTTTCATCCCTATCATTAATTGACTGTACAGTAGATGTAAGGGATTTATAAATATAAATTCTAAAATATAAATATGAATTAAAAAATAAGAATTATATTTTACCATTATTCATTCACATTTTATGACAAATAGAGACAATA
Organism: Viscum album; assembly: GCA_963277665.1. Taxonomy (NCBI): domain Eukaryota; kingdom Viridiplantae; phylum Streptophyta; class Magnoliopsida; order Santalales; family Viscaceae; genus Viscum; species Viscum album. Next base: position 627,733,552 of record OY728138.1, on the reverse strand, counting down.
GTCATGTATAAGAGCAGACTACACCGTAATGAGAGAAGTGTTTCATGTTTCATCAACACATATGATAGATGGAATTTAAAATATATGAAATATATAAGTATTATTTCACTAAAATGTTCAATATTATATAAATTATCAATCCATGTTAAATTTTTTTGACCATCTATAACATAAAAAATGGGTCCACCACATTATTCTATTGAAAAGACCTAGTTTCCATCTGATTTTGTATATTTTAATTTTCCTCATGATGTTTTCCATCATTCAAATTATAGAAATGAAGATCCCTATAGCCATATTTAATGTACTCCCTTTATTCCTCCTTGGTATGGGTATATATCTGTTGTACCCTTCAACCACACTATCTACTGAGTCTGGTATATAAAAATCATCTTCTGAACTAATCCCAACGAATTTGTTCACAGCTGTTATCTTCATTACAGTTGTGGTTTGGATTTTTTATTGCATCACATCCCCTTGCTCATGTTCCAAATGTTTGACCTCCAGGTTCCTGTCATGACCCATCCCCGGAGGCCCATACCATAACTACCCCAAGCCAGCCTCCCATAGGCCAGGGGCTAGCGACTAGCACCAATAGTGTAATTCCCTAAAACTAGGAAGGAATTGCCTTTATAACCTATAAACGAACACAAAATAGAACACAGCTGGATGAAAAACACTAGGTAAACTGTATAAAAAAAGAGTTCTGAAAATAAAAAGTGGCTAAAAATACCAGCCTAGCTGTAATGTACAAGGAAATAGAAGTACAAGTACAACTGAAGAAAGGAAAAATAATTGTTGGGTCATCCATTAGGATTTATATGTGAAAGGTAGGTAAAGATAGCCTCCTCATCACTCCATGTCCATCAATATCCTCAGTGTACCAAATTTTCATATAGGTCCACCTCCAGGTACCGTCCAGTCCTAGTACTCTCAGACTCAGTTAGTAAAGTCTATCATCTGCATCCAACACAACGAGGTGCAAGCATAGCCTGTGCCAGGGTGGGTATAACGATACTCATTGGGGACCCCAAGACCCTAAAGTTCTCAAAAAATACAAAAAGGATAATCTATAAAGTATGAAATAAAAAGATAACCTAACTTCTATATATGACCATACATAAAACTATGTATTCAAGTGATGCATCTCAATCATGAGGAAAACAAAAAATTACTGACTCAGCTTAACCAAGATATTATTCACATTATCAAAACCATGGATACTAGAGATTTCCTGAACAATTGAGTATATTGGGCCTGCCACGACACCAATATTGATTCTTATTTACTTTGGACTATTGAAATACTCCTCCTATTGAGTACTTTGGGTCTGTCACGTCAGACAGAGGCCCTCCCCACCGTGGGTCTGCCGCCACAACCAGGCGCTCCCCCTCATTACATGTAGAGGTTCTCCTTCTGTCGAGTATCTTGGGTCTGCCACCACAACCAGGCGTTCCTCTGTTATGGGTCTTCCGCCACAACCAGACACTCTCCACGAGGAAAGTTGAGTCACTCTAAGTCAATTTTTCAGCAGTCGTCAGGTATCAGCCATCTACTGGGTCTCCGCACACTGCACACAAGTCACTGGAAGGATCCGTTCCACAAGCTGTTGGTGGATACTCTAATAGTCACGAACTCTCGTGAAGAGGTATCTCAAATGTCTATAACGTCGTAGGGGTATCAATGCAATAGATTGTTCATCAATCGGATGCCTCGTCTTTGATTTATTAGCCTTTTTGTCTTGGGGGACTTGTTGGATTCGTGCACGGTCCAACCTGGCTGTATCTCAACTATACCCCAAACTCCAGTGGGGTTTACTCAAAGGTACTGTCATGCTCCATGTTTACCAGCGCCACTGATGGTTCATCAAATGGACGTATGGTGCCAAAGATATTTCCAAAAGAAATTAAAGGGTCCTAGTTGGCCCGAGTATGGTCCGACCCGGTCGGACCCGGTCGCACTGACTTGGCCTGACCTAGCCTGGGCCAACCCAGTTCAGGTCGACTCGCCCTGACCCTTTGGGTCTGGCCTGGCCCGTTGGGCGGGTCGGCCCACTGGGTTTGGCCCTACCCACTGGGCCAAGCTCGGTAGGCCACGAGGGGCTGCGGAGAGCTAAGAGGGTGCGGACTGGCCATGTGGGCGCAGAACAACCGCGAGTCGGCATGGGGGTGGTTCGTCTTGGAGGGCACCTCATGGGAGCTCTGTCCGGAGGGCACCATGAGGGTGCGGGCCAGTTTGGCTGGCACACCGCAAGGGGCGCGGTAGGCTAGCTCGGTCGGGTCACCTCGAGGGGGGCGGGAGGACGGCGGCTGGTGCGACTGGGGCAGATCGGTAGGGTGCTATGAGGCTGGAGTCATGGGGTACGTGGGGTGCACTAATGGAGGAGCCGCGGGGTGCGTGTGGAGCACCGTATGCACGGACGGTGGTGCTGCGGGGCTATCGCGAGGGTGCAGGAAGCTCGTCTGGGGCTGCTATAAGGGTGAGGCAAGACAATGGTATCGCGGAGCAGTGTAATGCGTCATTGCCTTTGTCTAAGACGGTGGGGGTGTCGTCCGCCATTCTTGTCCTCCTCCACGTAGGTTTTCATCCTTCTCCATCATGAAGAAAACCAAAGGATATCAGTAAAGGGGTCGGGCAATTTTAGTTTGGTCCACAGCCTACGTGTTTAGGGCAGTCACATGTGGCTCCATAGAAGTTAAGAATGAAGAACATCAATCCCTCCCCACAACACATTTTTTCTGTCTCGTAAGGAAAACATCTATAAGGATTCATTGTTTTAGAAGGGAATAATATCATATTCAAAATAAAATACCCACCTTGTTCGTTGTTCGTTGACTTAGTCACGGGGAAGAATACAGAATAGTCATAGTTTGTCATGTCTTCCACACACCTCCAAACCAAAGCTCGTGCGTCGGTTTGTTGATGAAGATGAGTAGGGGAGGTCGTTCGTCGAAGATGTCCCACATCAGTTGCCTCTACTAGGTGCTTCCGAGGAAGAAGTCGAATACGCTCCTTGCCAAAGTTCTTTGTGGAAGAACACGTTCTTCGTTGCGTAGTTTAATCCTCCACGTGTTGGGCATCCTGTCACTTTACCAGGGCTTCATTTCATGGTGAAGCCATCCCAAATCCTCCTCCCAAGCTTTATAAAATAATACATGAATCTATATTATTTTATTATTTAATGGAAAATCCATAATCAAAATTTCACCCTTGACTAGCTGCCATCAATGTGAAAATCTTCTTAGGTGAATATCGGCGCGGTGAGTTCAACGGTGCCCTCAAATTTCAATTCTGTACAAAAGTTCAAAAGTTACAAATAACTTCTCGTGCGTTTACGTAACACACCCGCAAAAAAAAGTTTATAATAAAACTATCAGTCACTCTCGAACCGCATCGGTCGATGTTTGGCTCGGCATAGGTGAAACACTCCCCAATGAACCGAATATTTCTATCATATTTTCTATCCATGATACCATTTAGATGTTATGAATTTTAAAATGAAATAATTTTCACTTAATTATTTAATTTGCGGCCAAAAACTAACTTTCTCTGGTTGCCCATGTCGGCCAAAGTTAGTATTTATTTAAAGAAAGCATACCCTCATGAGTTTAGCTGCAGTATCAGATTTTTAATCTGAGTTACTGTTTGTGAGTTATAATCATTTAAAGAATGAAATAATTTTTTTAATCAATTTATTTATGATTATTCACTTTTTGGGTTCCCACATAGGAGGACCGCACCGACTAATATTAAGTCATGCCTTGGGTAAAACCACCATCCTGAGCTTAACGATGTCCTTGAATTTCTGATCCGAGTAACCATTTAATATTTATAACACTTTTTCCGGAAAAGTGCTTATGCACATTAACTTAAGTGTAAAAAAACTTCAATGAATCATTCTGGGCACTCCTAACCTTGGAATCATGCGCTGTTAGATTTTCCAGACTCATAAATCTCAGATGTATTTAAAAAAATGAATAAATTCCGGGTCTTTATATTTTCCTCACCTTGGGGCTATACGTCCCCGTAATCCATAACTTATTTAGGTAAACAAGTGGGGGTACTAAGCCCACATATGAGCCTCTCGCTCCCATGTTCTCTCCTAGAGGTTCTCATGCTGCCAACGAACATGTACTAGAGGTATCAACCATCCACAAAATACCCGCTCCTATTGATCCAAAATCCTTACTAGAACATCTGTAACAGTCACCCCATCGTCGATGTCTAACTCTCCGTGGTCGATGACGTGAGAAGGGTCATGCACATATCTCCTCAACTGGGACACGTGGAGGACGTCGTCGACCCTGGGCAACTGAGGTGGAAGAGATAAGAGGTAAGCCACCTACCCAACTCTACTGAGGAATTGAAAAGGTCCAATGAATCTCAGAGATAACACTCCTCCTCGACCAAATCTCTTAAGACCTTATCGGGGTGTGTCCCTTTGGAATATGTGGTCACCATACTCAAACTCTAGAGGTCTCCATCTCTTATTGGAATATAACTTATTCCTTCTCTATGTAGTCTTCATCTGCTCCTCGATGATATTAACTCTCTCTGTGTTAGCCCATACCGTCTCTAGTCCCACGAGTATTAACTCTTCTGGGTTTGTCCAGTACAAAGGTGACATGCAAGGTTGCTCGTACAACGCCTCGAAAGGTGTCATCCCAATGGTGGAGTGATAAATATTGTTTTATGAAAACTCCACCAACGGTATATGATACTCCCAACTACAACCGAAGTCAAGGACAGAATCACAGATCATGTCCTTGAGGGTCTGAATGGTCAGCTCAGTCAGGCCATCCTTTTGTGGATGGAAGGAGGTTCTCAAAAAAAGTTGTGCCCCAAAAGCCTCCTACAACCACTTCCATAACCAAGAAGTAAAACGTGTATCACAGTCGGAGGCAATCGTTGAAGGTATATCATGTAACGACACAATCCTATGTACATAGAAGCATCCCAAGCTCTCTACTGAACCCTACTCTCTGATCGGTAGGAAGTGGGCCGACATGGTGAGTCATTCCATGATCACCCAAATCGAGTGATGTCCTCTGGATATACATGGATGTACTATCCTGAAGTCCATGGATATCCCGTCCCATTTCCATATTGGGAACTTTATAATCTAAACCAAGCATGATGGTACCTGATCCTCCGCCATCACTTGCTGATAGGTGAGGCATCGAGAGACAAACTCTGCAATTGCATTCTTCATTCCCAACAACCAGTCCTGTCGTCGGAGGTCCTAGTTCTCTTTCCCACTCCTGTATGTACCGTTATATGAGATGTGTGGAACTCCCTCAATACTTCATCCTAATGTGAAACTGGAACCATGGTATATCCTCTGAAGAGGAATACGTTATCCCCACCTTTTGAAAGTCCATCATGTGCCTACCCCATGGATATCTAAGCAAGTCCCGTCTCATAGTCAGCGTCCCCAAGATGTGTCTCCCTGAATCACTGAAGAAGTGGGGGAGTGACTGTAAGAGACTGAAGAAAAGATGATCCTTCTTGATCCACAAAGTATATTTGAAAAGCGGCTATCTACTCGGTCACCTCACACAACATATGTATGTAAAACCTTTTGTTGAGTGTGTCTTCTACCATGTTCCCCTTCCCAGAAGTATAAACTATCTCAAAGTCAACTTCTGCTTCCATGAGGGTGAGGTTGGCCAACTAACGAGGGATTGGTTGCACCATCCTATGCATGAGTTTATCCTTTCCTTCCTAGGTTTTCTTTTTCTAATACCAAGGATATCCCCATCAAAATAATGTAGATAAACCACAATCGCTTTTCTAATACATGAAATCTGAGTGTGAACTGTGGATGTCATGTCCAAATGCAAACTAATGTCATAAGGCCTCGATGATGCCACCAATAGGTTCCAACCTAAAATCTAGCCTCAAATGTCAGATAAAACCATCATCATAAGTGTGATTATCTAGTCTCCTCCCAAAGGTATCTTTAGAGGTGAGGGTCAAGTCAATGTTTTAACCGGAAACTCTAGGTCCTGGACAGGATTCGTGGAAGGAAGAAATGATTGGTACCTATGAATATTGATACAGCAGCTAGTATTAGAAATAGATCGTACCTTCAATAATTCCAAGATCCCTTGGGTCATATTCCATGACCGCATACAACTAATCTCTTCCCCGGTCCTCCAGCTCCCTAAGCCTGGCGGGGTCCACAAAAAAGGGTGGTTGTATCATGTCAAAAAGTACACCACTTCATGCTGCTCTCCAAGCTCTGCTTACACATATGCTGACCTGAAGACTCATATGTCCCTAACATTTCATCTTCCCAAAAGATTTTACATTCCCAAGTCTCTGATACTGGCACCAGTTTCCTACTTTCCCACTACAAACATTCACTGGCTTTATCCGCTCACCCAAGGAACATTCAAACACAATGTTTCTCTATAGAACCCTAACATATGTAGGAATTCTAGAGGAATTGTGTTGGCTCGGCTATCGTTTAGACACACCTCGTTCAGATGTTAAAGCCATGTAGCACTGATCTTATCATATTCATCGAGTACCAGGAATGATCAGTACGCCTCGATGATTACTCAGTTATAGACATGACGTCCTACTGAAGCTGTAGATGTTCTAGAGAACTCATAGCCACCTCCTTGAGCCAGTCCTCAGCCGCCAGTGAGTCGAGCTCGCCTTGGAACCTGAGGGGTATCTGATGCTAAAACACATGTAATTTACTAATCCTACATGTGTCCTCTATCAGTACCTCCGGTTGTAACTAATGACCAATGGGTAGTGATATAGCTGGCACACTACCCGAAGGTAATATCTTAGGAAACGGTCCACATACCGAAGCCTCATCAATAAGAAGAACATAATTATGATCACTCACTGAAATAGACTTGTATCTATGATCTTCGTCTGCTCTTCTAGTGTCTCAACTAGAGGGAAACTCTAGCAATCACCTCCAGCCATCCCTCAGATGCATGAGAATCTGTCTCACTGCGAAACCTCATAGGCCTCTGCTACTGGAACCCATGAAATGTGCTTAGTTGGCATGCACCATCCACCAGTGTGTCTAGTGGTATCTGCATCCCAACAGGTGGTGGTTCTACTGGTACACCACCCATAGGTGCCAACATAGAAAGAGGTTCATACACCAAAACCCCATTATTATGTCATAAATAATTTTATTTATTTGATGTATAAAAATTATAAAAAAAATTAACGTGATATAGTAAATCATTTTTATCATTCCAATTAAGATTTATATTTGAAGAGATAACTTATATAACACCTTGAAAAAACTAATTTACAAAAGGATATACATTTATGCCATTTTGGTCTTAACTTTACATTAATTTACATAATGTGTCAATATCACTCCCATGTGGCTCCAAGGGGTCCCCAAATCAACTCAAGGTTTCCCATGGTTGGACATGAATCAAACAATAGGATTACGAAACATGTTAGAGTAAATTGTACATTAATATAGTAATATTTTTTCACCCATATCTACCAGATTTACCCTTTAACAATGGTAAATAAAATTTTATGTAAAATAAATATTTAAAACATCTTAAAATAAAAGTTAACTATTTACACAATTTGGACTCCCTGGTCCAAAATATTGAATACTATTTTTTTAAATAGAAAACCCAAAACTAGAAGAAATTATTTTAAAATTAATTCTTGTTTTCAACACAAAAAATGTTTTTAATAAATAATAATAATCAAAAGATTGAAACTTGCTTATGTCCAATATAAAAGTGATATTACTTCAAATGACCAAAATTAGGTTAAATGGTAAAAAATATATAATTAAACGTTAATACCAATTAAAATGATAATCTAACCATATAAATAAATTAGATTAAAAGGAATTTCTGATTTAATATTAAGTATTTTTCATCATTCATTAAAATTGAATTTTATCAGAAAAATTCCAAAATTTCATCCAAAGTAAATTTTGATGTACCAATTCTAAATAAAATTTTATTTTTCAAATAGAAAATATAAAAGTGAGAAAAAATTATATTTATAGAGGATTCACCATATAATAGGTGGTAAATTGACGTTTCTTTAAACATCAGAGTATTTGTTCTCAAAATTGGATTCAATCACATTTCTGGCCTCTAAATTTTTTTGAATAAATGTAAAACCATTTAAGAAAATTTATAATAAAATTTTAGATAGTTCAATTCATTCTTTCCAATACAAAGACTTATGTTTAACAACCATTTAAAATAATATTATTATATTATTGATATGAAAATGTATGATTTCAAAGAAACACATTGTTGTGTATCGGGTAAGCTATCAAACATAAAGTCCTTTTTAAAGTAAAATTAATATTTTATTCACAAATATTAATAAATATTAAAATTTATTATTCTTTATTTACCTGATATGTTACATCCTTCATCCCTTTAGAAAATCACGTCCTCGATATTTTTATTCACTTATCAAATAAGTGGAGGTATTTATCCCTCATAGCATTTTCAGATTACCACATTACCTCTTTAAACATATGGGTTTTCCACAAAACCTTTTCCTGGTGAATTACCTTATTTTGTAAAAATTTCCCTTTTTGGTTAAGAATCTGAATTGGTTGTTCCTCATAAGAGAGATTTTCTTCCAACTAAACTACCTCTTGGATGAAAACATGAGATGGATCTAGCATATAAATTCTCAACATTGAAATATGAAAAAAAATGTGTACCTGGGATAAACATGGAGGTAAATACACTATTTAGGAAACTGATACAACCTTATCTAGGATTTCATAAGGTCTAATGAACCATGGACTCAGCATTACCTTCTTGCCAAAACACATCACACTTTTTTAATGGAGAATGTTTGAAAAATACATGATAACCTTCCTCAAAAGAAAGATCCTTCCTCTAGTTATCTGTAAAACATTTATTCCTTCTCCAATATTTTCTCATTTGCTTCTGAGTCAACTGAAATTTTTTTGTTATCTCTTCTACCAATTCTGGTATCATCAGTTTCCTTTCAGCTACTTCATACCAAAAATCTATAATTCAACACTGCTTCCTATATAATTCCTCAAATAGAGCCATCTGTATAATGGAATGAAAACATCATTTCTTAAAAGAAACAACCAAATAAATATGTTGTTACCAAATTCCCTGGTAATCCATTGAACAAGCTCTAAACATATCCACCATGGTTTGAGTTTTTTGTTCTGGATTCCCATCTAATTGTGGATGAAAAGATATAGAAAATTATTATTCAATACCCATAGACATTTGAAGGATTTCCCAAAGTTAGAATTAAACCTCATATCATGATTAGAAACAACAGAGATGGGAAATCCAAACAAACCGATTATCTCTTTAACATTCAACCGATAATGTTGATCTAGAGACAATGTATCTCGAATAATAAAGAAATGAGTAGATTCGGTCAACCAATATATAATAAACTAGTTTTCATTTTTACCTGGATATTTCATCGGTAATCCCACAATAAATTCCATGTATATATTTTCGAATTTCAATTCTAGGACCCGTAAAGACTGGAGCATTCTTTTCGGTAACTGTTTCTCTTCTTCAACATGTTGACAAGTCAAACACTTCAGAGTGAAGTTAGTAATATCTCATTTCATTCCATCCCACCAGTAATACTCTTGAAGATCTCTATACATGTTAGTACTACCAGGATGAACTGAAAATAGAGAACTATGAGCTTTACATAATATCTCATTCTTTAACTTTGAATCACAAGGCACTCATAATCTTTAACCAAACCACAAAACATAACATTATTAAATGTTTAATTCAGAAAAAATAACCTTCTGATCCAACTCTAACTATTTCTATAACTCACTGTATACCTTTTGGGATTTCTTAATTCTATCTGGTAGAGATGATTTCAGTGAAACATAAAAAAATAGAGGAATTTCCTGCACCAATAACTTATATATCAATTTTCATCAAATCCAAAACCAAAGGATCTCATTCCATATGTACCATGGTAAATGATTCATTACATTGTTGACTCAAAGCATCATCCAATTTATTTTCCATTCCTAGATGGTAAAGGATCGTGCAATCATAATCCTCGATTAATTCTAGCCGACTTCTCGATCTCATGTTCAATAATTTCTGAGTGAATATATATTTTAATCTTGTCTGGTCAGTATATATTACACAATTTACTCCATAGAGATGATGTATCTAAATTTTTAAAGAAAAAACAACTGAAGCTAATTCCAAATCATGAGTAAGATAATTTAAATCATGAGGTTTCAACGAAAGTGAAACATAATCAGTTACCTTATCGTTCTTCATAACGACACAACCAAGTCCTTTCAATGAAGCATCACTGCATATAACAAATTCACCATCTATTGAAGGTAATTACAAAACATGATCATTCTCCAATTTTCTTTTCATTTCCTGAAAACAATCATCACATTATTTTGTCCAAATGAACATAACACCTTTTGAAGTTAACTTAGTCATTGGACTAGATAACCATGAAAAATTATCAACAAACCTCCAGTAATAACCTGCCATTCCAAGAAAACACTGAATTGTGGTGATATTTGTGGGTCTTGAACATTCTTCAACATCTATTGTTTTAGATGGATCAACAGTTAGGCTATTTTTGGAAATAATGTGACCAAGGAAAGAAATTTGTTATAACCAAAAATCACACATGCTGAATTTCCCATATAGTTTCATTTTATATATGGTTTGAAAGACAACCCTTCAATGACTATAATTCTCCTCTTTACATTTAGAATAAAAAAATCATCCTTGAACACAACAACAAACTTATCCAAGAACTGAAAAAAATTCTATTCATAAGATCCATGAATACAATAGGTTCATTGGTTAACCCAAAAGGCATAACTAAAAATATATAATGTCCATATCTAGTACGAGAAACATCACGATTCTCATTAAGAACTAGAAAATCATTAATCTTTGTAGTTTCATTATTTTCAACAATATGTGAATGGTAACATTCATTTCCATTTATTATAAGTTTCTCAGCTTCCTGATTGTTATCAAACATAAGGGTTCATTATTGTACACAAATTGAAATTATTACTGAAAAGAAACCACTTTATCTCTTTATTCAATCTTAGCATGGGAAAACTATATCTTTAGCAGGTAGATTGTTTCTGCACACAAGGACATGAAGGTTTTTATATTTTTGTTTTGTCTTAACATTTTCTCCATGTTTTCTTACCATATGTTTAGGATTCCTATCATGAGATGGAATTCCCAATTTACTAGAAAACTTCTCTGAAATGAAAGAATGTGTAGACCCTAAATCAAAAAACATGTTGGTATAATCTGAACAAAGAAACAGTGTACCTGATACTACTTCATTCGATGGCCCAAAATCTGCTAAAGTAGTTGCAAAGGATTTCATCTCCCCTTTCTACTTGTAGCCAAACCACATTCCCTCAGTTGAGTTTATCATTGGACTCTCATTTTCATAATGACCCATTTCATTGAACATAAAAAATCATACCATTGGTTTTTCATTGCCTCCTTGATCATCTTCCTCACTATTATGAGCAATATGACCTGAATTACTACACCATATTCACATTCTAGACATTGATAGACATTTTACAGGATGGTTTTTTCCACACTTATCACAAGATGGATATTTAATTATCTTACCTCTATGCTTCTTTGATGATTTTTTTCCTTTTTCCTATCAACTGGACCTCTTTTTTTGTTTTCTATCTTGGAACACCTGATCATTAGAAGACTCTATTTCTTCCATCTTAGTTAATCTAACTAGTTTTTAATTGCTTTTAAATTCACAACATGCTAATGCTCTTATATATCGTGGCTCCAATCATAAGTAAAATAAATTTATATTACTATAAAGTTCTTGGATGAATTTGGTCACATACCTTGGAAGTTGAGTGAATTTTTATTTACTAGCATCCAGTGATTCATCCTCCTGCCTCAATTCTATGAACATTTTTACATCCTAAGATAAACCACCCTAGGAAAATATTTCACATGAAGCATACCTTTTAATTTATCCTAATTAAGAGAGTCAATCTCGTCACTATCCCTAATATCTTTCACCATCCAAAACCACTGATTAGATTCTCCTTCAAAATGGTATACAACAAGACTAAACTTTTGATGGTTTGAACACCACATGACATCAACAATCATGTCCAATTCTTTAATCCACCCTTCAGCTAGCACAGGTTTAGATGATCCTTTTATTAATGGGGTATATTGCCTCATGAAATACTTCACTAATAAGCGGTTCCTCTATTTTGGTTCTGGGTGATCTCGTGCATGGATACCACCACCGTTAATATCCATAGTCAACTATTACATCACTTCAAAAACTATTTAGTTCTGATTCTAACCATCTATGGTTGTTTATTTGGAAGGTTTTCTTCTACTTGATTTTGTCACATCATAGCTTCTCTGTTTCCCCTGCGGAAAACCATTCTGAACACATAAATACCTTAGGCAAAGAAACATGGTAATCTGTAAATTCTATATCATTTCAATATTACCATAAATTAATTTATAGAAATTAATTTAACAATATCCTTACTCATAAAGTTGTCTAAACCATCCTCTGATACCAACTATAAGGACCATGTCTTAAAATATTACAAAATATTGAAATTAATGAATAATTCACATTGAATATCATTTCATATTTAGATTTTTAGAGTGTTAGGACATAACTATTAAATTTCATCCAAAAAAATTCCAAAGTATACACTTCTACATAGTTTCCATTTTTTTATAAAATAAAAACATTTTGAAAAATAAGAGTCATTTCTAGTTCCATGTTTGAGAAAACATGAATTTTACATGGTCCATCCTTGACCCTAATCCACATTATGTCCAGGGAATTTTTTTTCAAAAACATTGGATGGGCATAAAAATAATAGTAAGGGATACACAAAAAAGAAAAACTGATAGTTTTTTCAAAACAACAAGTAAACGATGAATACCTTATCATAAGTAATATTATTCACATTTATGAAGTAGTAAATAATATTCACTGAATAAAAGATCATTCCTTACCATTTTGTAACAAAATGATTACCATTAAACCCACTGAAAGATTACATATCATATAAAGGTTACTTGGGACATAAACATACTTAGATGGAATAACCATACAATCGACTTCCACACGTATCACCAAACAAAAAATCCATACAGATGACTTCCATACCCAATGCATTAGAGGTTATAACGTAACCACCCATCCTGGTTTATCACAACACCATCTGTCATTTGGTTTCTCTTATAACCACCCGTCAAATGTCCTTGTACCATTATAAAATCATAACACATAAAAAAAATATAATGGAAAGATAACATTTTATCATTTGAATCAAAATATTTTATATATATATTGAAATAAAAAATCCATTATCAAAATAATTTTAAATACTAAAATACCCAAACACAAAATAAGTGGTTTAAATTTTTATTAAAAAACATTGTGCCTTGTAGTGGAAGCCAAATAACGATTATCACAGAAGAGAAGACATTGTCACTAAAAATGATAAAAAAATTCCTTTTCTTCATTTTGTAAAAATAATTGAAAAAAAATATTCCTGTTGAATTAAATTAAATGTAAAATGATTTTATACACCGTATAAAATATATAGGTTTATAAATCAAAATAATCCTCGATGAATGGAGATTGAGATGAAGTCTCCTACCTCATGTCCGACTTGACTTGATCATTTTTTAATCTTTTGATTAATAAATCAAATATAATTTCTAATTATATAAGAACATTTTTCAATTTTATTATTCCTTTTATATCTCTTATTACCTTTCTATAACAATTAGTTAATTATTTCAGTTCATATCAGACATTTTTTCAATGTTTAGAACTTGAGTTTAGAATGAACTTGTTATAATTATCAATTGCCCATGTGGTCAAAATTCTATATTATCAAAAATGATATTCATGATTTATATATCATATATATCATTTATATCTAGGGTGTATTTGTATTTATGATATTACATAACATTTGAAGATAAGAAATGAAATGCACCGTTTATTGTGACAGTAAGTCATACATATGCATGAATGCTACTTTCTTTTATATTTAGTATTTTAATAGGGTGAAACCATATTTATTCATAGGTAAATTATAATTCTAGTATAATATAATATATATTTTAATTAAATTCTTCTTTTATACATTCCACGCATGGTATGAATGAGTCATATCATTTTGAGGGGACAGTAGTCCGCACTTCGTCAAGTGAAATTATTGCATTTATCAATTATAGAAACCAAAAAGGTTTGCTATAAATGAACAATACATTATCATAGAGACAGTATAAATACAAAATATATCTCATATAATTATAGTACCATAATAATGGCCTCCATGATAGGTGGTTGGATATAATTGAACAATAGTCGTTTCGTGAGGTAGTAGTTCGACATCCACAAAAATAGTATGTTCTTTATCTATTAGATTGAGGTGTGTGTATTTGTAGTACAAATAATAATTATATAAAACCTATTATATTTACTATATTGGTGTTGTAATAAAAAAAATGACAAAAAATATTTTAGGGGTGGAGAAGTAAAATAAATGGAATGAACTTAAAAGAAGATGTCACCTTTAAATCAGGTATCTCCCTTTGGTTTGAACCAAAAAGACTACATGGAGTGCATTCTGCCTAAGTTACGGCTTCTTGGAGGAATAGAGGGACGTGAGGAGCTTTATTTAGACAAGGTTGGGGAAATCCAAGGGGATTGAGAGGTGTTAGGAATGGGTTAGAAGTGGTGTCCTTTTATAAGAGGGAAAATGGGCTCTATTGGAATTATTGAAACAATTATTTTATTATAAACATATCATTAGTTTAAAATGGATAAAAATAATTAAAGTTGAAGATAAGACGACTAATACTCTAAATGAAATCACCCAATAAGAATTGGGTAAGTTTTCGATACTGTTTTAGTATTTATGATCTTATTTATTTAATGCTTTCATTAATGAGGTAAACACTATATCGTTATTGTGTCATAAATAATTTTTTTTATAGGATGTATAAAAATAATATAAAAAATACCATGATATATGATATATTTTTAGAATTCAAATTCATATTTATAGTTTAAGTGATATCTTATATAAATGTATGTAAAAATTGATTTATTAAAGGATATATGTTTATGCCATTTTTGCCCATTAAATTAATTAACATAATGTGTCAATATCACTCCCAAATGGCTCCATTGGGTCCAAAAAGCGACCCAAGGATGCCCAGGGTCGGACATGTATTAACCAGTAGGATTGTATTACATGTTAGGGTTAATATTATATTATTATAATAATGTTTGATTACCCTTATTTACCAGATTTACGCTTTAACCGTGGTAAATAAAATTTTAACTAAAGAAAATATTTAAAATATCTAAAATTAATATTTAACTATTTACAAAATTTGGAAATGTAGATTCTAAATATGGGATTGTTTTTTCTAAATTCAAATCACTAAAGTGGCAGAAACTAATTTAAAATTAATTCTTGTTGTCAACATAAAAAACATGTTTTTATGAAATAATAACAATTAGTAGATTGATACTTGGTTATGTTCAATTTCAAAGTGAAATTAATTCCAATGACCAACTTTGGATTAAATGAAAGAAACATTAAATAAATTAATTTTAATCCCAATTAAAAAGATAAATTGACCATATAAATAAATTAGATTAAAAGGCAGTTTTGAATTAAAATACAGTATTTTTCACGATTCATTAAAAATGAATTTTATCAGAAAAATACAAAAAATTAATCAAAAGTAATCTATGATGTCATGAGTCAAAAGAAAAATTTTATTCGGTCAAATAGAACATATAAAATTCATCAAAACTAGATTTAATGTTTGTTCTTCATTAAAAGGTGGTAAATCGGCCATTTAAAGATTTCTAGATTATTGTGCTTAAAATTGGATTCATTCACATTTTAAAACTCTATCTTTTATTGGATAAATTTAAAAACATTTATCAAACTTGTATAATCATATTCTATATAGTTATATTCCTTCCCTCCAATACAATGGCTAGGCATTAACTACCACTTAAAATAATATTATTTTATTATTAGTGTGAAAATTTTAGATTTCAAAGAAACTCGTTGTTGCGTATCGGGTAGGCCATAAAACATAGCATCATTTTAAAAGTAAAATTAATATTTATTTCAAAAAAATTAATAAATATGAAAATTTATTATTCTTTATTTACCTTGGATGTCTCATTTCTAATTATCCATTTAATCATGATAGAATGAATTATATCAAACATGAGTTATGAATGATAAAGTTTTGTTAAGTTTAATTTATGGTGACATTATGTAGTGTCATATCGTTGTGGCAGACATGATGCTGAATATACATCTCGTTGAATTATTATGCTGACTAGCATGTATTATCATTGAATTTTCCATCCATTTTCTTATCAATCTATTTGTTTTTCATGTTGTTGAATTGTCATACAATTGACTTTTCAAACAGTTTCATTTCATGAATTTTCAAATTTTTATGTTTCATAAGGTTTTGAATCGTTTTTTTTCTCCCAATTTTTGTTATTACCTATAAAAAAATGAATGTTTTTTACTCAGATTTTAATTTTGATTTCCAGAATCATTTTGAATTATGAATACCAATTATCACAAATTGTTATAAAGGTGTATAATGTCTATTCCCAAAATCACTTGTGCCTCAATAGATAATCTTTTATATATATCTCTCGAGCCTGGTGAAACCCTTTGCCTTATTTTATCCACATTTTATCCTATCCTTGACTGAGCTTCTCAATCTGCTCTGAATTTTAAGGATTTAGCATGTTTTTTATATTTCTTTCTCTAAGTCAATATATTCAATAAAGAAGTAGAAGAATCTCAGTATAACATCTTCAATAAGTTCTTCTAAATACTAATCATGCTAAGAGGATAGTTTACTCAAAAAAATATGTTCGATAAAAATATTAGCTATCCAGTAAGTCTCATGTGCTCACTGTGATACAAATTCATGGATTTTTACATTGGTTTCATTCAAAAAAATCCCTTTCATCCCAAATATAGTCTATGAGTTCTATGAAAATGTATATATTGTGTTTATTCAAGAAGGTTCTGATTGAATTTTAAGTCATGTGAATGAATATGTTTTGGTTTTTCTTCCGTAAAATTAGAAAAATGATTTTGTGTTATGTGTGAAGGTGTTTATTATGACCAACAATACAGATTCCAGTAGTTAGTGATTTTTTATGTAAGAGGATTCTCTTGATATTCCTAATATATATGGTACAAATGGAATGCATGTTTCATTTGTGTTTCATCAATAAAGTAGGGTTGTTTTCAAGTATATTCAAAACATTATCCTCTCATGGAAGGTTAACTTCACTATACTTAGGTAAAATGATGTGTATCTTCTTTCAATGATGATAGAAGGTCATAAGATTAATCTATTTAGATATCTCGTTATTCATATAAGCGAGGTGACCAATACATCCTCAAGATATAATTATTTGATTTAATCAAATATTATTATTTCTATGTTTTATTTCAAGGGTATAGTTTGTGATGATGAAGAGTATAGTATTGTATAGGGTGGTTTATTTCTTACAAGTGAAAATTTTTCAAGAATGGAAATTAGATAGATCCTCTAGAAAAGATAATGTGTTAGAGATTCTGAAAACTGGTATGTTGAGTATAATCTGGTGGTTCATCTAACTAGGACTATATAAGACGTCAATCTAGGCTTGGATCTTGATGAAGTAGTGGAATAATATGATGATAAAGAAGTATCTATTTATGGTAATGTGGAAAAGGAACTATCTGTTAATGCAGGGAGTAACTCTGAGTAGTCTCCCAAATAGTTTTTCACTAAATTTGGATATTCTAGACTACGTAGTTAGTGTCTGAAATTAGAAAAGTTGGAAAAATGTGATGAAGAAGAGATTTATGTATCTAGAAAAGTGAAACATAAAATATCCAAATCAACTGAAGCTGATGATTACTATTATTATATAGAGGAAGAAAATGAGGAATAAAATGGGAATAAAAGTCAACCTTGTGATGACGAAGACTGTAAAAAATGTGTCCTAGTTGTATAATATAAATAATGGAGGAGGAGATTATTCCAAATTATTGAGATATATTAATTGAGGGGTTGAAATTACCCACTATATAATTTTTTCACGAAGATCCATCTCTTAATGACGTTGAACAGATTTAATATTCCACTAGTCTAGTGGAATCTATTTATACTGAAATGGGACATTTGAGTGATATATCGGCTTTTGAATAGATTGTGGACGAACTAGATAAAAATGAATCATATTATGGGAGAATTTGTGAATTAATAGATAGCTGTTTAAAATTTTGATAATCCTCCTGTCAATGAAAATGTGGACTTTGAATCCACTTATGTTGGGAAAAAATAGATGTTAAGAACCTAGATGCTCATACTTTTAGTGAAATGATAGAATCCAAGTTTACAAGTTCTGTTGCACAGAGATCAGATGCTCAAAATTTGAAATGAATTCTTATTGTGGGTGTACAATTAAAAGTAGAACATAGTTCAGATATTTTCATAGATATTGATACAACCATGGTTTTCTCAGCTTGTTTTTCTAAGAGACTAGTTTATACTATTTTTTAGGAATGTGGAAAATTTATCATGAGTAATCCAACGATTAATAGGAATGAGGGTCAATATAAATTATATCCTAAATAATTATTTATTTCAATGTATATTATTATGGGCTATTTTAAATGTTCTTTTCTATTAGAATTGTAGCACCTGAACATTCTCCAACACCTGAACCTATTCCTACACCTATTTTAGTTTCTACGGATGTAGTCACCAAAGATGTCTGGGATTTTTTTGGTAATATATCGACGTATTATTATTTCCATTGTGTTAATGAATAGACCACATCAATAAAATATCATCTATGATAATGAATCAGGGTACATATTTTATTTTGTTATTGAAAATATCCATCCAAATATGTCGCATTACATTTTTAGATAGAGATTGAGAATAGTCAAATACGTGGTGAACTAGAGACTATCATGTCATTAATTGATTAAATTAGATCTTGTATTAATGATTCATTATATTGTATCATTAAAATTATTATGGATACATCTTTAGACCCATGGGTTTTTATTTTTCCCCCTCCTCCAATATTTAATGTTGATTATCATTTGATACTTGTTAGAGATGATATGAGATCAACATTAGCCAGTTATTTAAGTAGTTTCACAGACCAAACCCATGAGACATTAAGACGAATCATGTATAATTATGATCATGTTCTCATGTTTTTTCTAGCTATGTGTTGATATAAAATATGATAGAGAAACTATAAGCATGTCCATCATGTTTTATCTCTCTTTGATTTATAAAGAGAATGAAATGGAATGTAGTTTCATGTTCTTATCTGATAATTTAATTTTTTTTACTATTAATAAATATTTCTAATATAATGTTAGAAAAATCAAGTAGATTCCTGCAATATTGGATGGATTTATACAAGATAAATTTTATTTAATTAGTGTAATGTCAAGGTGTGGCAAAATCATAATGGATTACATAAATCCCATAAATTTATATCATTATGTTCATGTCCAAGAAGTAGTTTCTATAGATGATTTTCTTATTGTTATTTAGTTTTATCGTAGATCTGGAGTTGCTTAGGACCCTTTAAGTCAATTTCCTACACATTTACATCCATTACCATTGTCTCCAACTCAATATTTGAGATGGCTCCGACCTGCGGTTATTGTCGAATACCAAAATTGGACTGTAGTTGGACTCTCTTTTGGTGTTACACCTCTTGATCCTCTTCCTACATATGCTACGTCATATAATAAGCAAGATAAATACATGGATAATGTCAATTAACTAATGGATCCCTCTACCAAATCATAAATCCTTCTTATTTCTTTATAAATTTTATATGGGTAATGTTTTGTAATAAATTTTTGGTAATAATTTTGAATGATTCCAATATTTCTATTTTTTATTTCATTCCATTATAGTGTTTATTCTAGTAATCATTGCCTTTTCGATAATTCCAAAAGGTTGGGAATTTTATGGCATATTATAAAATCATATAGAAGTTAAGGTTTATTACATTATTGTTCCTATGGTGTCACTGATAATATGTGTTTTTCTATTCAGGATACTTATCATTGAGGCATACCTTTTCCATATTTTTTACACCATCTTCACAGACTATGAATTCATTGATATGATTTATATTACCATGGATATCATGTTTAAACATTTGTAATACATTTTATTCAAGGATTTGTGATAATAAAAGATGGTTAGATTTTTGACCTTTGAGTTTTATTGATAAAAAAATCATGATTCTAATGTTATTTATTGGTTCCATGTTTGCCTCTAAGTTTTATTTATTATGTTCAATGTGAAAAAATTGCATAAGGATGAGGCATCATTGAGGTTTTCATTTGAAACTCAATATATTGTTCTATATGAAACACCCCCCAAAATTAAAATATTTCTAAGTATATTACAACATAGGGATATCACGACACCAGAAAGGTATAACATTAGACTAAAATTTTTATAATATCTCAGACACTATAATTCAACACACTATCAGGATTTAATAATACATGCCCATATTTTTCCTATGTATGAGATACTATCAGACCTCAAAGAACTGGGTAAAAAATAGCTAGTTTTGAAGCCACCAACATAGTGTAATTTTGGATATGTCTAAGACACCACATATGTCATACATTGAGTGACAGACACTGTCTAACCCCAATATACCTTTAGTATTAGACACTGCCTCTATTTTCTCATCAAATCATTATGGATACCATTATTCAAAAAGATATATTTTTTACGATTATGTAATTCATTATTTTATTAATATCCCCTTTAATGTTGGAAATAAATAATTGGAGATACTATCTGAAATTTCACTATGAGGAAGAAACATATCCATATATTCTACTTGTTACTAAAAACAAAATAGTATCAAAATCACTCGTGTAGTTACACATAGTGATATAAATAAGTTGATGAACATGTGTGATACTTAATGAAGTGTAACTATAAATATAATAGAGATCAATCACCTTGAACACAAATAGAACTCAACATGATGAAATATTTTTACTGGGATACTGAATTGCACCATAACATCTGGTGACTTTCTCTAATCATATAAAAGGAGTCTACAACACCCAGTTTTCTATATTTTCTCATTGGAACCCATACATGCATCACCAGAAAATTAAATCATGTTTCATAAGTAGAATTTCATAGAATGAGAATTTATAAACTCTACTCATATAGATATCTCTATTTTGTTTGTATTTACTTCCTTTTGAAATGTGTTTTTGCATTCATTATTTTATCATGGACACACAATATATTATACTAATTTTAAAGATACTGAATATATTGTTATAATTGTTTTCTAGTTTTAATGTGGATAAGAGTGGTAGAGGTTATTGGGTGGCTTATTTACATTAGTCTCCCATGGATAAAATTGGAATAATTCATTCGTGAAACAGATAGTTGTAAATGGTTTTAAACCGGTAGAGAATATGGATTACGTTGTCTATTTTATTAAAACATAATTTTAGTGGGAGAGATCCATGTGGAGTGGACAATGAATCAAATTGTTACTGAACCTCATTCATTCATTCTTCCCAATGTGTTCTTTAATTTTTTTATCTTTATTATCTCTGTAAGTCTAAAATAATAATTATAAAGAAAATATAAACATTTCTAATTTATCTAAATTTGTGTTAAAATAGTATTTTGATAAAGGAAAATGATTTAAAAGGATATAATAATATTTTTTATTAATCATCAATGACATAATACATCTTTTTGGAAATATTTATTATTTTAATGATCTATATAATACACCTTATTTTTCTAAAATTTTATTTTTATAAATGTTCACGGGATTTCAAATTAATCCTTTTTAGACTGATATTTTCATTGGGTACTAATTCACACCCTTCATGTGATACTCACTCAAAACAAAAAATAATATGTATAATAATATCATATCTACCATATTTATAAATAAATTCATAACTTTTATCCAATTGTGATAATAAAGAACGAATAACAAGAGTTTGTGAGGAGGTGGTCCACCATAAACACAAATGATGTTCTCATATCCCATTTCTTTGAATATGAGAAGTATATAAGTCATTACATTATCCTAAAAAATTATATGTATATGGATTATAATTATTATATTATATTATAATGTTTTAATAAGAAATGAAGGAAGTGAAAGATGAAATTTTCCAAAATGCCTGATTAGGGACGTTAATTATTCTATAGACAATATATTTTAGTTTGAAAAAAGAATCATAGGTTGGATTTTTGAAAATAATAATTCTTTTTGGATTATAGGCGGAACCTAAGGATGTTATTTTTGTAGGTATTGACTTATTTTTTTAACTATGAATAAGAAGGATAATTGTGGGCTTTTATGTATGAACTATGTGGCAATAATATTGATATTGACCAGAAACAAGTATACTCACTTTTTTAAAGACCCAACAGTCCCAATAATATACTATTATATTTAATATAATATATAATATTCAGATATGGAATTAACATAATTTTTAATTTTATTTTTTGTTTTTATCATTTATATTATTATTATAACCCCTTCTAAGACCATTTTAATGTTAATCATGGTAAATAAGTTTAACTATATTTACAGTTAATTATGTTGATAAATTATGTTGAACATAATTTAGAAAACAATTATGTATTATTACATTTATAAAATAATTTTTTTTAAATATAATTCACACTAGTGAAATTTTTTATTGAAAATAATCCCTCAGTCGCAGCGAGAGGTCATTTTTCCAATTAGAAAATAATTAAGCTTTTATAATGTTTTAATGTAAATATTCATGATGATATTTTTTCCATTGATGTAAATAATATTCATAGATATATAATTTAATTAATTTTACATTTATTACCATCTAAATATAAATATATTTGGATTTTAATTCTTTAAATGAATGACAATTCTTAATTAAAATATGTTTATTTATTATTCATAAAAACAATTATTTTTTTATAAATTTATTATAAAATTAATTATATAATAAATTTGACATTATGAATAAAAAACTAATGTTCATTATGTCAATGGTTTTTATATATCTGAAAAAATTAATTTTAAAAAACATTTATCCAAATGGTGAAAAAATAACTATTGTAAAAAACAATTTGGGTAAATATTAATTTATTAATATCTATTTGATGAAAATAAAAAATTTAATTGATAAAATTTTGATTGAATATGATATATATTGAATTCATTAAAAAAATCAAAGAAGTGATTTTGAATTTTTTTTAAAACACATATTTGTGTATAAAGAAATTTTTTCAAAAAAAAAACATTTCGTTTATTTTATAATTATATATATTTCATTTTATAAGTATCTTGTATGAAAATTATTCATTTTTTATCTAATTTTAGAACATTATTTTCAATTAAAAATTAAATTGAATTCAAAACCTCTTTTCCGAGGACCTGTGGATAACATAAATAATAATATATGAATTGTAAATCATGTTTTCTTTAAGCTCATATTTTCATTTAAAATAATATAAAATAATTTTCCTTTGTAATGAAATATAATATAATTTTTTTCAAAAAATTAATATTGAAAAGTGTAAATTAATTTGAAATAAAATTATTTCCCAGAATCTTCTGTCGTTACAAGATATCTCACCAAGAATCGCAAACATCCATCCACCCAAACACATTGGTCAAAGCAAGAGATCGAGGGATGGATGATACGTTAATCATGTTTGGGTTTACTTGAAATAAGAGATATAGAGCGATAATAGTTTAGATGTATATCATGTGAAACTGTATAATAAACAATACAAACATTTTTATATCCGCTTTTTAGGTCAAAAATAATGTTGATGAAGTGATTTTCGTGGGAGCTCCAACAAATTTAAAACTCTGAAAAATTTCATTATTCATCCTCACAATATAATTACCTGTCATGAATAACATTGATGATTTTAATTCCTCTGAAATACTTCCTGATTATTCTTTCAAAAGTAGTGAAACAAACCTTCTATAAAATTATTGAACTACAAATTCATGTAATATATCTAGTTCATGTTGTGAACCCCGTAATACAACACACCTATAGATATATCCCCAAGATCAATGTTGAAATCCATCCAATATCTATCTAATTATATAACGGGAAATGTAATATGTCAGGTAGGCATGGGACATTAAAATATTGAATTATATTTTCATACTATGATATGAAAATTGTAATATTAATATATATATATATATATATATATATTAAAATAAAACACACATTTTCATATATTCAATAAATTGGTAAATAATTTTAATTTTAATTGAATATTATTATGATATAGAATTTATTTTAATATAAATGATAATATAATTTAATGAAGTCGAATATAATCATTATAAGCTTCCGAAAATAGTTATCATCATAAAAACCAATATTCCTCAATAAATATATTTTGTTTAGGATTGTGCGTTTATATATTTATATAATTATATTGATAAATATTTTATAATTTTTGTAATCATAACATCAAAACTACTTATTGTTGAGTTTTTTTATAATTTTATCAGAAATTGAATTTTATTTTAAAAAATGTATAAATTATTATTATATATTCATTATTATATTAATAAAATCCAAAATTCCATTTGAAAAATAATTAACTAGTATCCACAAAAAAATTTGTGACTTTTAATATAATATGTTTTAGATGTTATTTGAATAAAATTACAAACACATTATGAATCCTCAAAAACATACACTATCATTTATGTTTTAATATTAAATAATTACAAATATGAAAAACACCCACATCATAAATTTTATTATATTAATGGGTAACGTGTTTAGCATCATAAATTAATAAAATAACTCCTATTTGGAAGGTAATAGGGAATAACCCATGGATAGTATTTCAACATTAATTTATTAATTTTATCGAGTCTGCAACCTTTGTTTGAAGTCAATTAAATATTACCAAATATTTCTCAATAAAAACCCACTTATCCAACCATTAATATTAACTAAAATATGATTGATAAATAATATATACTTCATTTACATCTCTAAATCCATCACAAGGTGTACCCAATCTCTTAAGAAGCACCTCTCAAGCATTTAGTATTTCCCTTTAAATGTAAGGGATCATATTCTTATCTTAATTATTCAAGAATATAAAAAATATTATTCCTTTTATTATAACTTTTACATGGTATAATATTAGTTTTAACAAAACATTTATTATATGTATTAAATATATTTAACAATATATATCATTTCACTAACATTAAACTCATCCATGAAGTTGTATGTACACCTGTTATGCTGCTAAAATAATCTGGGGAAACCTTTTTTTAGACATAACCTTGAATAACTACTCTACAATTGTGATGAATGGCCATCAACCATTATATTTAGAATTTAATTTCCAAATCTAGTGAATTTTGTTAAAACATTTTAATCTTATTTCGATATGTGTTATTGTTGGTTTTTTTATTCAAAATCTTGAATCAATAGGTACTACATCTATTATAAGTTTTATTTATATTGTTCCATTAATAATACTATGGTAAGAATTCTTTTTTCCAAAATAGTGAAAATATTAGTTATAATGGTTTAAGATTACCAGTAAAATTTTATAAGGTACCATGCTTATGCTTCCAATATACTATGAATGTTTTAAATGGTTTTTGATTCCCCTTATAAAATGTTAAAGTTGGTCAATTTATCTAGAGGATTCATGAAATTTATGATTATAAATAATAAAAAAGTTATCTGAACTATCGTTAAGATACCACATCTTATTTATTTTATTCAGTAGATCAATTTTAAATATTTTATGTTCAAATATAATTATCAAATTTAATTAAATTAACATTTTCAATTACTCCCCCACAAGACAATTTTTTACATCAATATATTGGCCAAAATTAGTGATATGAAAAATGTTACATGTGAGATGTTTTAGTTGGCTGCTATCCTAACAATAGTGGAGATGTTAATAGAATATGATGTGTATATTCCAAATATTTTTTTTAATTACTATCAAGATATTTCATTATGCGTGTGGGGGTATTTCAACCCATGTAATTTATTGATGACTTTTTGAAACTAAACAATGGATATTTTTGATGTAGGTATTATTTTTATAAAGTTTAGCAACTGAACTCAAATATTAATAGTTTATTCTATAATTAATTTTATATTATATATGTCATATTACCACATAGTTTTAATTTATGACTATATATGGTAAGTGAAACTATTTATGGGGACCTATTGAATTGTACTTAAACCATACATAATAACCATGTGTTTTATGGTTGTCTTCATGGTTAATGTCATAGAAAAATGAATGTGATATATGTTTGATGGTTGGGATACGTAGTTAAGTACGTTTCTGAAAATCATTCAGGGTTTGGATTGATGTTGAGTTTTACATTTTCCTCTATATTTTATTTACTTTTTTCATTTTTTATAGATCTAATAGTCATTAGATTACCATAGGGGGTCATTGTTAAGTATGTTTGAATGTTATAGATTTAACATATTTTAATTATTTTCTAGTATCTTGTATTCCAATTTCTTTTTCTATAATATAATATTGTCTAATATTTATATACAACTTTTAGTGTTTCACATCATCCTTTATTATCTTTTTAATTATATTTATTGAAACCTATTGGTATAGTCCCCCCATGATCACTCATTAACCCTCACCACCACTCGGTTTCCATTATCATAGGGGAGGAGATTAATGATATATAACTTATTGTTGTTTTCTCATGGTATATGTGAAATTGGTTATTGATGATATAGGGTTTGGCATTCCTGGTGAGTGGAATAAAATTTCCCCCTTAAAAATAGTTAAATAAATGATTAATTAAAATTTTAAAATATATATATATATACAAATTGTAGGCATCTATAATACAAAAACCCACAATTTAGTAGCTTCTGAAAACTAGGTACCATCCCCTCTGCCACATATTACCTAGTTGATTGGATAGTGAGATCCTCTCTCCATGATCTTTAATAAATAATTTTTAAATTCAAATTGGTTCTGAAGTGGAATATATCATCAATATAGAAGTTTAAGATGAATACTAGAATTCATGAAACAACTTCCTAACCCACAAATAAAGCCATTACATTTCAAAATTTACAACAATATAAGAGGATCAGATAAATGTGTACTGGTTTCATACCAAAATAAATATTTTCTCTCACTTATAAATATTATGGTTCACTATATAAGAACATTTATTTAAATCGATAATGAATTATTTAGGAATTTGAATAAAATATTATACAAATATAATATTTTCCTATAATATTCAATCAATATAATGTTTAATATTGAAAATAATATTAAAAATGTTTCATTGTGTTAGATGATTTTATTATCATGATGTTACACCTCACCATAATAAATAATTTATTTTTCTATTATGTCTTTAAAATATATATTAATAAATATTATTTTTTATTTGGTTATTATAAATTAGTAATATTTATATTAATTTTTAGTAGTTTAGTTTATTTATCAATAATTAGGAATAGTATTACAAAACTAACATAACGTCAAAAAATATATAATTTAATTAATAATTACTAAGTAAATTTTAATAAATAAAATTCTAATTATTTATTTTTGTTAACATCAATGAATCAACTAATTTATATATATATAAATTTAAATAATTAAAATTAAATTAATTAAATAAAATTAATAATTATGTTGTCAATAAATATTTTAAATTTAATAGTATAATTCAGTAAAATTAATATTATTTAATTTATTATTTTATAAAATATAAATTCAATTCATTAATGATTAAAATAGGTCATTTCTTAGATGAGACAAAATAGGATTCATTGAATATTATTTATAAATAATTTTACACAAATATATATCTTTAGTACAAAAAATGATAAAATATTTTTCAGCCGTTAAAAATAAGAAAAAAAATAGAATTCTTATTAAAATAAAGTATTAAGAGAATGGTCATAAAAATATACCGTTTAATATGAATGCAGGGAAGTGATTGTAAAGAATAATAATGATCATTGTAGGTCAAATAATGAAGTAGAGAAAACATTTTAAGAATTTTTACATCACATTGTGGACTCTCTTCAAATAAATATTGATGCTGATATTTATTTATTTTAAATTTTTAGTAAATTTTATTTCAACAATTTTAATCATAAAAATATTTAATTAATGTAATAAAAAGTATAAATGTGATAAAAATAAGAATATATATAATTATATATATATATGATTTTGTTTATTTTATGCCTTTAATAGAAATGAATACTTGTTCAAATGATTTCAAGTGTAAGTCATTAATTTATTCAATGATCATTTGTACTGTAGAAAATAAATAAGATTAGAAAATATATTATTAGTGAAAGAATGTTTTATAATGAACATAAATAATTAAAATAAAGAGAATATCATGGAACCCATGTTGAAAAATATCAAAAATTAAAATATCATTATTAGGAAAATATCTATATGTATTATATTTCTATATAATATATAATTTAAAAAATAACCATCCTTATAAAATATTTGAGTCATAAATGATGTAATTATATGATGGTATGTAAAATTATTTTGAATCCACATAAATATCCTTAACATTAGTAAAGGTAAAATAAGTTTCTGGTGTTTTTCATGGTTTAAATTATGTTGTAATATAGCAACACAACAATTTATATCATCATATCCCTCTTATAATATATTTCTATTTCTAATTATTAATATCAATAATTATTTATTTATAAGATATTTCATAAAAGGATATTTATTGTAATAGAATTTTTTATTTATTTTAAATATTATTAATAAAGTTATAGAAATTATTTTTTCAATGTTTGAAACATGAATTATGTTTTTCATGTGATAAAACCAATTTTTTTTATTATAATTCAATATTTTTCCCTTATACAATATTCATTATTCTAGAGTTAAATTTATAAATTTTAAACAGTTAAATTTATAAAGTGTAATAACTTTTTTTGCAAGTATGTTTTTTGTTTAATAGTATATAATAATGTTTCTTAACATACTATAACATCTATGACATCATCGGCTTGTAAATTTAGTAAAAAAAATTATGAAAAATATTTAATGTATAGTATATGTTTATATACTTATAAAATTATATAATTATAATGGTTATAATATAAATTATTCTTATAAAACCTGAAATGAACATTGATTAATGTAGATGTAGTGCTTCAACGACAACATAAATTTGAAACATGATTTCTTTAACATGGATTCCATGAAGGTAAAAGTATATTAAAAACCTAATGAATAAATAAAATGTATGAAAATTATTTTTAGATATATATTAATTTTAAAATTGTTTAAAATGTTTTTATAAATATATTCAACTAAATCTTATACAGGGTAAGAAAGAAAAAAAAGTAGTTTTAAATTTTTTTCAAAATATAAAATGGACATCATAATATTATAAATTTTATAGAATAGTATTTCTATATATTTACAAAATTATATCTTATAAATCTATTTTTAATTTAAATATTATATTATTTATAATATATATTTTTTCATTGATGAATAATCAATTGTGTAAGAATGTGAATGTGAAACAATTGTAATGAAAATATTTTATATATGTTTTCCAGATTTTTTATAATTATTGTTTATTTAATGATATATAATTTATATGTTATAAAAATATAAATTTTGGAAATTAAAATTCATTTTCTATTTCTCACTTTTATTGTCCAATTTCAATAATAACATTGAATATGACATGTAAATGGATTTATATGAAAAATTATTTATAAAATTTATAAAAATCATAAAATATTTAGATGAATAAGAAGGGTTTGTATAGTAGTCTAGAATATCATTAGTTTTCAATGTATGATCTAGTATTCATTTTATTATTATATTCTTCAAATTTACATGCTGAATATTTTAAAAAATAATATCATATTTTTTAGAAAAAATTATCATTTTTGCCATCAAAAAACAGAATTCATTTCTTATTTCCTATACATGTTTTAAAAAATTATTTCTTTAGAAGTCCTAATGAAACTTTCATATGATTATTTCTAAAAAATAACATTCTTATATATATTAGGACTCAATATGATGGAGTTGATTCAAATAGAAATTTAAGTATTTCTATACAAAATCCCCCTTTTCAATTTATTATATCATTACAAATGTACATAATATTGAAAAATCCATTATTTTGATTCCATTAATAAATACCTATGGTAGTAAAATAATTTTTATCTATTAATGATGTTTTTCATCCATTACCACTAACTGAATTCTTTTTTTATAAGTTATTAATACATCCAAATATGAGTTTTTTCATAAATATTTATTTTCATTTTGGTATCCCAAAATTATTTTCAATTTAATAAGTATTCTAAAAAACTAACCCAGAAAAATAATAATTTATTTTTGATAAAATTTATTATAAAATTAAAATACATATAGAGTTTTTAATTTGTAAGATGAATTTCAAAAATATCTCTCATCTTGGTGGGTTTTCCCTATATAAGGGAATGTTGATGCTTTCATCAACATGGGTCACAGATATATATTCTTAAAAAGGGATTCATGGTCAAATATATATATAATAACATTTTACATTAAATATTATTATTAATAAATGTTAAAATATAATTAATTATAATGAAATTTATTTTAAAGAAAAATGATTCTTTTATCAATATAAAAGATATCTTACAAATGATGATTCTATGAATGTTATATTTTTCATGTCGTATTGAACTCCTTTTATTGTAAAATATAACATACACAATACATAGTGAGTTATTAGGATTATGGAACCATTGTACAACGACTATTGATAATTTTAATAATATTAACGCATGGTTACAAATCCATAACTGAGTAACCAAAAACGCAATATAATTTACCATTTTAATTATAAATCAATTTGAAATATGATAGTAAGTTAGATAAATATATTAATTAAAATAAAAAAATCATATATGTAGTAAAACAATGTTAAAAATTGGTGAATTTTTATTATTTAGGATGTTATAGTACATATGCTGAAAATATGTACTCAAGTATATGTTATTTTTTAAAAAAATTTATTTTATTGAATATTCATATTAATATATTGAACATTTAATTCTATTTTTAATAGTATTAAAACCTCATATTTTTTATGTGACATTTCAGATGTTTTATAGGGATTTAAATTTAATTGACATAATAACCACCTTAATAACTTTTAACATCCCATTTTATATTCATTAATAGTGATTCTTTTGAAACATACTTTTTTTAGAATTTTATAACTTGTAACACAAATTTAAACATATTTCATGTTCGATATCATAAGAAAAATATCTATTTTATTCATCATAATGACGAAATCTTATAGTTGATAAATTTTATAACTTATACTTAATGGATTTAATAAGGAAATTTTATTATTTTTTAATATCATTAAAAAAAGAAAAAAATTGTTTTTAATGTTTTCTACATGATTTCATTTTTTCAATTTTATTCATTTATTTGATTATAGTGATTCATATCAATACTTTCTTATATTTTGAAGCTAATATTTATTCTTCATAGTTTAAATCTTACTTTTATTGAAATATACTATTCATATTTCATGGGGAATATATGATTAAAAATTATATTATTTTATAAAGTAAAACTAAATAAATTTGATTTCCTTCATATGAAGTTTAGAACATTAATTATCTATTTTATCCTTAATATAGTATAATTTAATGTAATGTTTTAAATGTATTTTTTTATAAATGAAAATGTATGTATAAATGGGTTATATGATATCAAATTGAATCATCAACATGTTTTACTTCAAATGACAGTACGTAGGTAATATAATTGAATTATTAGTGAGGAAGAAGTATATAAA
This sequence comes from Viscum album, assembly GCA_963277665.1. Classification (NCBI taxonomy): domain Eukaryota; kingdom Viridiplantae; phylum Streptophyta; class Magnoliopsida; order Santalales; family Viscaceae; genus Viscum; species Viscum album. The sequence goes on along the minus strand of OY728138.1, from coordinate 627,701,527 downwards.
ATAAGGAAAGGTATGTTTTATTCTTTTTAATTTTTTATTTTTTTATACTATATAATATATATAAACTTTATTAGTATTTTTATTTCCATTTTTTCTATGGGAAATTAAAATATTTAATCAGTTCACTTAGCTTAAATGTTTGTTTTATTTATAAAAAAATTATATAAAATGAAATTGATTTCCAATTATAATTTATGATTAATACATGATTAATTTGTTATTTTTAAATTAATAAAATTTCAATTATTTGTGATTTTTAAATTGCATAATGAATTTTTGAATTTCTTTATATATATTATTTGATTAAGGTTCTCATAACATTATTTCAATTTTATTAGATAATTTTATATTTATGGGTGGTAAATTTTTTGATGTTCATGATCTAGTTATGAGGTTATATGCTAGATTTATGTATATATATCAGTAATTGAATTTATTTGAGATATAAATAATATCCATTTTGTTTGAAATATATGGGTTTCATAATGTAATATATTTTGCAAATTTACCAAACCCCATAAATTGAAATGGCATTAGAATATATGGAATTTTTAATTTTTTATAAATAATATATATATATATATATATGATGATTAAATTTATGCCTTTACTATTGTCATCATAGTAGGTTTAATATTACACTATTAGATTGTAAGTCATTGGTGGACAGTAATTTAATAGTAATTGAGACATGATTATTGGATAATTTTAATTGTGATCAAATACTCATAGTCATATATACCCACATAGGGTTTTATGTGTTTGAATATTATAATAGTTAATAAAATATTTGGTGGTTGTTATTTGGTTTTATGAACAATTCATTATGGGATAAATTATACCCTTATTGTTCATTATTTTATTTGATACCATCCCAATAGTGGTTTTTTGAGAAACTTTTTATATTATTTTTTAGAACACACGTTGAAAGAAATATATATATATATATATATTATAGCGAAAATGTTATTTTGTTACAAGGTGATTTTGGAATATGTTTATTATATTATTGGGGAACAATTATGAATATTCTCTAAGAGGTAACTTTATAAGGTTTTAACTAAATTTTTAGGGTTCATTATTCTATTCATAAATTTAATGAATTGTTCTTATATGTCACATAAAAAAATTAGACGCATTTTTGTAATAATTGATCAATAATAGGTAAATTTATTGAACTAAAAATTACTATATTTATCTATGTTATTTTTTTTATTATGTTTTCAATGTAATAAATCGGTGTTATAAACAATAAAATAATTTAATAGATCTTGTTTCAAACATTGGTTCATTGGAAAAAGAAGACTAAAAAATTTATTGGAAATATAATGGATAATAAATTATGAAATAAAGTGGTTATCATCATAAATTAAGGGATTGAATCATAACCATTAATATTTTTGTATAAAAATACAATTTCAAAGTTTTATTCATCAATGCACCTCACGTATGTGAAAATGTTAAATAATTGTATACATTATTTTATAATTTAATAATCACTGACAATGATTTTTCAATAAATAAAGAAATTTTTATAGGTGGTGACCTAAATGTGTCTAGTGGAATATAATCTGGAGATCATTATGGTTATGTTAGAGAGTTTTTTGGTTCTAATAACAGATGAAACAATATCTATCAAAAAATTTTTATAATATTATGACGTTATGGTATGAGATTTTCTATTTTACAAAATAATAGGAACATTATATTAATTATAATATATTAGTATCAAGACCCCATGTTATTAATTTATTTACAATTTTTTTAGATAGAATATTTATTAATATCGTATATATTTCGCAAAATAATTTGAAGAACATGACATGGTTTGTTAGTTTTAATCGCACATGATATAAATATAAAAAAAATGAAATAACTATAGAAACTAAATATTTGATTGTCGTTCCAAGTGGATAATATTATTATGTAATTTAAAAATAATATTTAAATTATATGGATTATAATTTCTATTATCTACTTACTATATGTTGGATGTGGGTTATAAATGTGTTTATAATATATCGACATATTTACAAGGGAGATTGATGTGGGGTTTTAAAAAATAAAACTATCATAAATGTGCAATTTAAATGTTCTGTTAAATGGTAAAGAGGAATAACAATGTTTTATTTTTTATAAATTCCTAGTAATGATGATAATATGACCATATATAAATTTAATTGTATATACAATAATAAATTATTTTTTGAGGATAAATTTCATGTATGTAACAAAATATAAATTTTATTATATACTATTAGTGGTGATAAATGTTCTACATTATAGTTAGATTACTGTAATAATATTTATTAAATTTATATAGTGTTTGGAGAATAATTTATGCAGAATTATGTAACCATTTAAGGATGATGATGTTAATTATATATACGGTTTATAGTTTAATAATATCTTCCATGAATATATGATGTTATTTTTAGGCTTAGATAATCAATATACTAGTTTAGATGAAATTAATTACATCTATTATAAAACATTGTGTCACATTCAGATTAAAATGGTATTAGTGGGGATGAAAAATGTTAAATTATTCATGGGTGATATCATCTACACTATTTTGGGGGTATTTTTAAGGATTGGGGTATTTATTTTATCACTAGGTAATTTAATTATAATATAACATCTCTAATAATTACAAATAAATGGATGATAATCTTTCAAGCATCTATGTATAAAAATAATTTGTACAAAATATTTTTTCTAAATTATGGTGGAATTAAGATTATGTTTCACAAAATGAATCGTTAGTAGAGATTAATTTAATATAGTATGTCATTAGAAAATAATGATTCAGGTAGTTAATTCATTATTTTCTCTAAACATTCTACCACAATATAAAATTATATTATTGGATGTATGATAGTGTATTTTTTATGAAACATCAATATTTATATTTGGTTTTCATTACATTGAAAAATTAATATAATAATGTTACAAAGAGATATTTTATGTAAAAGGGTTTATAGTAAATGTTTGTGATGAATATATTAATCTCGTTGAAGTCAGAGGTGAATTATGTTTGATTTGAGTGAGAACTCTAATAGGAAATTCCATAAACATTCCTATCTCGATATTACTATGTCAACATCTAGTTTTAAGACCATATATTTTTTTGGTCTTATATATAATTATTATTCATATATAATATTATATATCTAATTGAAATTTTTATGTTGATGATATTGTATTTTTCAAAGAATATATAGAGGTATTGAAATTACTATTATGTATTTGATAGTGAAATTAAAATAGAAAATTTATAACATTAGTATTTATTTAATCATATCAATTGTCTTATTAGGAAAACATGTGGTTTCCATACATTATCTTTATTGAAATTTACGCTAATTTCAACAATGTGATAATTTTTTTGTTTCAAATGTATCTATTTGGATTCATAATGAATGGATAAAAAGGGAAATTTTTTAAAGGATTTTAGACATGAAAATTCCATTAAAATACATCGGTAAATATTTTAGAATTTTTATTATACTCGGGTTTCTATAAGGTAGTTTTTAGGACATTAATGGGAAATTAAAACCATTAAATGAATGCATTAGAAATAATACTTTTATGATTGAAATTTGAATGTACAAGGATTGATATGATTACAATTGATTGTGTTCTAGAGGAAATAATAGTGGATATGATTGATCATAAGAAGAATAATACTATATTAATATAATTTTATAATACTAGAAGAAGGCCTTTAGATTCTCATATTAATTTGGAATCAATAACGTACATATCACTTTTTATAATGGGTACATGTTGACCGCAAAGTAAGATTAATAAAATAATTAAGGACTATGTGATTTAAAATGGTTTCAATAATCTTATGTTATTCAATTGAGATAATTGGAAAATATTGATCAATATATTCAACATTTTTAATTATTTTTAATGATTCTTTACTATATTCTTTTTCGTATAACAAATAAAGGACATTGAAATGAATAATTTAGTCATTATCTAAATTTTATGAAGTACTTATGGTCTCATTTACCAAATAATAGATTTATAGATTAAAATATATTTTATTTGAAGTAGTATTTCTTGAATGAATCTAATATCATTGGATCATATACACTCTTTATTAAAAATACTCATATATATTTGGTTTCTTTTATTCTGTGTGTGTATTATATTATTTTTTGACGTTATTTTATTACTATTTAACTCTAATTATCTTAAATTCATTTCAAAATTATATTAACATTCTAAATTTTTATATTTAATAGTGTTTATTAATTTAAATTATGTATTTGTTATTCATGTTTCATATTATTCACCAATTCACTATAAATGTTGTAATAAAATCTCAAGGTTCATCAGTTATATTATTTTCTAAATGATTCAGTGTTTTCAAAATAAAATTTCATGTTATATCTATGATGTATTTTTCATTAAATTTTACCAATGTCATATATTTTTTAAAATTAAATTTATTAAATTTATTTTTTATACTTATTCATTTATAAGGATCATATATTAATTTTTTATACCATTTCATTTCTAAAATGGAATATCTTCATTTACCCTCAGCAAATTCAATTTTCTTTTCCAGGCATTATATTTTCTTTAATAATTTATCTTAAATAAAATATTTTTTATGGATTATTATCATTCTCTGTGTTAACTAATATTATCCTCCATGATCATTTTAGTATCACCAAAAAATGATTCTATATCTTATATTATAATATAAGAATGTATTGTATTCCAAATTTTTTTTTATAAATTTTATAAATTCAAAAGTAAATTTAATATTTAATTCATCTATATGGGGTTCCATACTACTTTTTAATTAGTATAATATTTATTTTTTGACTTCACTATATTTAATTTATATTCCACTCAAATTTTATTTTCATTAATGTTCTTTTCTATCAAGTATAAATTATTTTTTCATCTATTGATTATTATTTTTTAATATACAATTTCACCCCTTGTAGTGGTTTTTATATGTAATTTAATGTATAGTCTTAATTTAAAAATATTTTATTTTTATGATTGAAGAAATTGAATAAATTTTTGATTCTATAAGAGGTAAAAAAAATAACTAATAGTTATGTAATATTATTATTTTGAAAATATTTTTCTATTCATAAATACAGACTATTTTGACTAGTTAAGATAATAATACTTATTAATGTATTAACGAGGTATTTTTTTAATAATATTACATATTTAACTTTCTATATTTTTTCTAGAGAAATAAAATTTAATTTGAGGAATATTTTTATGATGGGGATAATGTGGAAACCCATGTATCAATATAAATACATCAAAAACATGGTATGTAATTTGATATGATTATGAATTTATATATTTATATGAAACATATATATAAATTTGTATATTGATTTCATGATACAATAGTTAGTATATAATCTAATTAAATATTCATTATAAAAGTAAACTTGTTTTTAATATAACGATATAAATGGTGTTATATATAAATGTAAAATATAATTTATAAAAATTATTTTACAGTACTGCCTAATTAAATAATTATATAACTATTGTAGATTTTATAAATAGACATTTATGATATTTTTATTGAATTTAATTTACATTTTTTATTGTTACTATTATCATATAAATAATTTTATAATGTTACAGAACCAAAATATGTGTTTTTATAAGATAAAAAGATCGTTTTTATTGTCATTAAATTGTTTTCCAATTTAATATAAATTATTATTTAAAAGTTAAATTTTAAAATTTTAAAATATTTAATTCAAAAAAATTATATGAATTAAGGGTAGAATCAATTAAAATTATCATATAGTGAATTTATAATATTTAATTATGAATGTATACTTTCTATTTATTATTGAAATAATATTGTTTTTCAAAATACTATTTCATTTTTGACAAAATTATGTTGTCAATATAAAATAATTTTTTATAATAGATATATAAATTATATTATCTTCTATGATTATAATGATAAATTTTTATTATATATTGATAAATATAAAATAACTCATATATACTGATAAATAGTATACAATTTGTGATGATGTATTTATTTCATATTGTTTAAAAACTCAACTATTATGACTTTATGATGGTATAAAAAAAGGATATATAACACCGTGAAATATTGTGATATTTATTTTATTCATAGAAATTTACTATTATTTATATTATTTATTTCTTGCAATAATGGTTTTAACTTGTGATGAACAAAATATAGTATTTAGCTTTTGTTACACCCAACACCGAGTTTATATTAGATTACACACCAATCCTAGTTTATGTAATATTTGATATACTATTAAAATAATATTATTTAATAAGATAGTTATCACATACATATTTTAATGGAGGGTATTAATAAGATTATTTAAATTATGAATATATATAATTTACACTTCCATACAAGACGAATTTTTTGTTGAACAATTTATATGAATGGAATATAAAATGTATTCAAATTAACTGAAATCATTTTATTAGAAGTTATTTACTGGAACAAAAACATGTTTTAACATTAAAATTAAAAAAAAATTATTGATTATAATGAAATTAATATATCATTTATAAATAAAATTAATTTTCATTAATCTTATATGTTTCATTATAAGATATAAGAATAAATAATTTTTTTAGATTAAAAATGAATTTTTCCGAAATTACATATTTGTCTCCTTCTAATGAATTATTTAAAAATTAAAACCATATAGTTATAGAATTTTTTTTAAAATATAAAATCATATTTGAGTTAAATAGGTCCAAATATGTTGATGGTAATTTTTTTAAAATATTCTGAGATGATGAATTTTTGATGAATTGAGAAAAATAGTCTTATTTATTTAGAACATTCATTTATATTAAAGAATTTAAAAACATAATAATTTAATTAATTTATTTTCAAAAATATAAATTGATAAATATTTATTAAATAAATTCAATTTTGTTAATTGGAATCAATTTCATATTGAATTATTGTATACAAAATATTAAAATCTTTTAAACATTTTATCTTTCAAAAATAGATTTGTAATCACTTCGGTTGGATTACTTTTCAGTTATATTTTTACACATATGTGATTTTAATTTACAAAAATGGATTCCGTATTTGAGAAAATATTAATTTATAATATCTAATAAATTAAATTTAAATTTTATACAATAATTATTAATAATAACAATAAAAATTAATTACGATGATTACGGTGAACATTGGTTTAGATGGTGGCTAAACTGAAAAGGTAAGGATAAAAATTGACCCAACAATTTTAAAATTTTATTTTAATATAAATATTTCAAACATATATATATATATATATATATATATATTATATACTCAATATTGGTTTAATATGGTGCATTTCTCTTATGAAAACTATTGATACCACTTTTTCTATTAAACAAATTAGAACTGTGCCACTCACCACAAAAGTAAAAGTCCCCCCATATTACCTCTTGTTAACACATCCCAAATAAATGGATTCAAAAAATTATTACCCAAATAAATTCATTATTTCAATAATTTCATCATAGATTATTATTATTTCTTAATTATTTTGAAATTATCATTTTGTTGAAAACGTAATAATTTTTTTGAAGAAAATGTGTCATCCTTAACCAAACATTTTATTTTATTTATTCATATTCATTCATAAATTATTATTAACCATATTATTTAATAAAATTTTATATTAAAATACTATATGTCATTATTTTAATTTGAGACTAAAATAAATCTCTGATTCTAACTTATGGTAAACGAAATCGGTGTTCATGTGTATGATAGGATACCTTCTCACGAACTAACGGTGATAAGTATCCATTATTATTTATCAAGGATAATTATGATGATGTATTTAAAAATAATATATTTTATTTGAAAAATATATATTCTTATGTAATTATGGTATCTCATATAATATTTCACATTAAATTTTGTAATGGATTTGATAGTGTTGCCTCCATGTACGGCAGAATACCGCCTCATGAAGTGATGTGAATCATTCATTATGGACGCTTTTCACGGAATGTAATACATAAATGATAAATTAATCCAAATTTATTAGTGATATAACCACAATTACTTTTAATTAATAGAACATATAACTTCTTAATTTCCAATACATCCAAAAATAAAAATGTTTCTCATGTGCGTGGTGGAATATCGTCTTGGGAATCGAAGTGATGTATTCCATTTCCATTTTACTCTTATGGTATTAAGAATACATTAAATGAATTTATATTATATTTATGTTGTATATTAATGATCTTGTTGACATCACAATGATTATATAGTGTTGATGTGTAATTTTCTATTATTATGATCCATTCATTGAGGAAAAGAAATGAACATTCATGCATATATATAGCATACCATCTAAATGAATAGTGAATTTAATTTTATACCTCAAAATATACGTGATTAATATAAATACAAATACTATTAATACATATAACATTTATATAATGTTTAAATTAGATAAATAATACAATCAGGATCAATGTAAAATGACCTAAGACAGTAATAAAAAATCTATAAGAAAAATAAAGCATATATTACCCGAAATGTAAGATTATTAAGAAACTTATAATTAAGGGGTAATAGATTTATATAATTATATAATAAATTATAAAATATATTTGTTAATATTGATCTATAATAGAGTTAAATTTCATTATATATATTATATTTTATTTTTTAATATGTATAATGGTTTTAGATATGTAACAGTAGTGTTTTCTATATAACCTGTATTTTTCTACGAGACACAATCATATTCACCATGAGTTTTTTTATTTTTTGTATATTCTAGTGTTGGGATTTGAAAATTCCAAATTCAAAATTAATATAATTATTTTAACATGTAAATGGGATGAAATAAATCCATAATATGTTTTTGATGATAAATGTACAAAAGTGTAGAAACTGTGAATGGTGAATTATCCTTCAAAGTAACAAATCAAATTGCAGGTTGATTCTTTGTATGGCATGGTACTACATTGTGAACTATCCTTAAAATGAAATAATTCATGTGACTAGAAGGAGTACATGTGATTTCAAACAAAAAACAATAATTTCTGGCATTGGATGGTGATTTCAACCCCCAAACAATGATCAACCCCCACACACAAACAAAAACTATCATCGGATAGATGGTAACATTAGGCCCTGTAATGGAAAAAATAATTTTAAGTGCCAGACTATGATTTACTCTATAGAGAAGATCTAACCTTTTGAAAGAAATCATTATCAAGTCAAGGAACGCCCATTAGGATATTGTAAAAGAGGCCTCATAGCCCAATATAGATGTCTGGACATGTTGGTATTCAGTCCCTATGTTCATCAAAAAAAATTCTTAAGAGAGATTGGAAAGAGAGTTACCAAAGTTACAAGGTGAAATATGATTGATAAGAAGATTAATAAATTATACTGTTTAGTCTAATTTGGGGTGATTTTTCCTTCCTAGTAGGTAAAACATCATAGCATTAAGTTGTATGTAAAAAATATATTTGTCTGTCTGCAAAATTAAAATAGCATAAGTGTATAACCATCTTCGAAGAATAAGAAAACTCCCCCTTGGAGGTCTAGTACCACACATTGAAAAAAATGCGGTGTATCCTTATCTTCTATAAAAATACAATTCATCGGAGAAACTTGACCCCATGTAGTAAGATGATATACAGCCAGTACCTATCCTCGAGTACCGACACGCTACACTAGCACACCCCAAGACCAATTAACACTATACTATATGGATGGTAACCATTCCCACAAGAAAACATAATATATAGAGGGAAACCTATCTCGTATAAGAATTTGATTTGTGGAATGGGGCCTTCTAGGATGTTATACCATCTAGATCACATCACTCCCTTTTGTCATATTTTCCATCACCATATTACCCTCCCACTATAATCCAATATAATGACATCATGTAAACTCCTCTTCAGAATACACATAAAATTTGTGATCATAACATTGGGAATACTAATTTTTCATTTTGATTCTACATATACTAGGTATACAGAGTCTTGTTTGTAGCCTCAATTATATGCAATCCAATTCAAATTTCATTAAAATTTAATTCGCATGGTAATAAGGGTTTTGACATTAGATGTTACCATGTACTCTAAGATCCTCACACAAACCTCCATAATATAGGGATTTAGGGGAACCACTAGTCATTCCCACTAATGGTGGATGGTACTAGTCACAAAACTCATCCATATGAAATAAAAGGGGATCCCTAATAGAGTAAGAACCTAGAAATTCATTCATGAGTTGAAACTATTTCTCATATTTTACTCTCTGTAATACCAAAACAATTGATGAAAAGTATTCATTAAAGACACCCTTATCTCCAATAGGGGACATATTATTTTAACTCTTATAAAATGTTGATATTGTGATATTTATGTCGACTTCGTCCTCCTATTTCTCCCACGATAATGAAGCTAGTGGGATTTGGGGGTAGTAGTTATCATGCCATCGACACAATCCCTAATCTCAAATGGTAATCTTCATATCCGTAAGTAACAACCCAATACATTAAATGATCTGTATTACTGATTAATAAAAAATAAATAGTCCTCATACATTGTATAGGTTCCAATAATGTCCACTCACATTCATGAATGTTGGCCCCAATATATAGAACTATGTGGTATTTGGTTCCAAACTCACTATGTTACGTAGCATGGCTCATTACGATCTAAAAACCAATAACCATATTCAACCTATTTCTCATCAAGAACCAATATTGATAGGGTAATATCTACCTAGGATACCAAATTTCATCCGGGTCCTATGGGATACCTTATTATATGTCCCACAACAAACATTAACAATCTTCCATTTTCCTTGGTTTACTTACTACATGACATTAATCTAGATAGTTTGATCATTATCAAATAACATTAAAATGTGATCTGGTCTATTAAAAGGCTCCAAACTACATGGAATGGGATTTCAACCATTATGAAATGTAGTAATACAATATTATGGGATATATATTGATATCAAAACATGTTACATCTCCCAAATTTTGGTAACCTCAAGAGAACACAATTATGTGGATTAATGATAGAATCTTGTTAATAAACGACCAAAAAATCTCTAATCCTTGTACAATAAGGGAACAATTTAAGGAGATCCTCATATGCATAATGATACCTCCATTTATGGGGATCCTTTGAAACATACATATCATTCTAAAACCAGGAAATTTCATAATTTATCAATAATTATGGGAGATCCACATATAAAAACATGTTAATGAAAAATGGATATGTGAAAAATGATGAATATATAAGAGAGTCTAAAATAGGTAATATGTTTTCTCTCATGGGTCTGATATGCCAAACTTCTCATCATCTCATCCATTTTGTATTCATATGTGACGTTGTCCAAGATACCTAGTGAATTCCTACCTTTAGATAGGTCCTCAAAAAACATAGAGGATTACATTACCAGACTAGAATCTTCAAAACATGGTCTCAAAAGCATTGGGGTAATACCAGAGTAGTACTCCCTCATCCTGATAGGTAGAAAGATGGACCCTTCAGTCCATTATACACCTCTCATAGTCTACCAAGAGGCGGTTAGAGATCCATACGCATACGACCCAAATATTCATTTCAAACTATTTTGAGATCATGTCTCAAGAATTTTATAAGGAGCCAAACCCCTACGAGAGGGAGTCAAATGATGTTCCTCCGAACCACATCATCCCATTAACAATGGATCATGATCAATGGACCCTTTTGGTAATCATTTCCTTCCATGTCATGTGGCTCAGTATCCTCTCCATGGAGATGATACCACCTTGGAGCCCTCATCTAATTTCATGAAGACTTGAGACCTTAAAGAGTCCTCTAATGGGTGTCTATCAAACAATCAGGATTTCATCATCATCCATGGTCAAATTGATGAATCCCACAAATTAAATGAAATAGTAACCAATGTGTAGATGTATATTAATTATCACTATGAATATTCCAATAATAAAAATAAAAAAGAAAAATTAATTAGAAAATATTATACCTAAAAATGAACATGAATATCATCAGTTATTTACAATATCAAGCCATGATAATTTGAAATTTTGTATTGAAAATAACCAATATTGTCAGGGAACTAGGAAGGAAACCAACTATAAAAAGATTAAAATTCATGTTCTTTTAAATAAACTCCTTTCGGAAAATATAATAGAATCCAAATAAAATAACATGTTAATTCATGTGTATGTACACCAATTTCATCAGTAAAATATGTTGGCAACCAAATTCAATAAGATAATAATTCATTCGGATGCACATCAAACTCATAAATTATGTACGGTGGAAAATAATAACCATATATGATTTCCTACAGATGAATATCAAGGACAACAAGAATATTTAGTGTAATTGAACATGAATATGTGATTAAATTCCCATTTATATAAATACTACCATTAAAATAGATTAGTAATTGGAGAAATAACTTGGTATATCTGAATTATAAATTGTAGGTAGGCACATAGCTATTCCCCTTCAAATGATTATTTCTAATACTTAATGTATGAAAATGATGTATTTTATATTGATAATATTCCATCTCAAAAACCATTATCGATATATATTCTTGTTCCATCCAAGTATGTCTCTCAAAAAATTGTAGTAATGGTGCATGGTTATACATCAATTCATAACTATATTCTATATACATGATAAAATATAATCTTTTCTATATAAAGAAAGGGGAGTTGGGCAGAAATCCTGACCACCTATAGTAGTATTACTCATCCTTGCTATGGGATGGTCACTTAGGGGAATACATGCATTCAATCTACCAACTGAATGTTTCTTTGGAAATATTCCCTCATATATAAACCACTTGACCTGGGAAAATACCTCTCAATCTAGGGGACATTGTTCAACATCAGTGGACACAACGAGGGAAGAATATCTCCCCTAATAATCTTATGAAGCTTACTGGTATATCCTATTATTACTGAGGTAGACACTCATTCATACCCCCAATATATTATGGTCATCACATAGAACAAGAATTTCTAGTCACCAACATGATAACATCTAAATAACCATACAAATAAAACTGAAAATTAAAGAGAAGCCTCCAAAACCATATCTATTGGAATCTTGAGTTATTGAGGCCAGTAAACATTTATCAACATACTCTCATGATCATGATATTCCATTACCAAATTAGGGATGTGGTATTAGTTGTTTCATAGGTCCTCTCTATAAAATTTTCACTACCATCTCTGGTTGTCCTCACCAATGAATATACCATGAAGGCTTCCTTTGTGTGAACAAACCAATCTATCATGAGATACTATCTTCATATAAGTGTCTTAGTAGCCCTCCTCATTCTAGGAACATCAAACTAAAAAAACATCATCCCCTAGTTTTCTTCCACCTTGAATGATATCTATAAGGTATAAACTACGGAAATTATCCATAAAGGTGAAAATAAAGCTATGATGGTAGTATTCTCTATGAAACAATATGTCCTGAACGTCCTCCCAAATTTTATATTACATGTCAACTAGAATTTAATTGGGTTAATGATAAAATGACATGAATCCCATGTATTTGTAGGTGAATAAAAAAATGGGGTTAGGCATGTTGGATTACCTATCAATAGAAAGAGACAACCATTCTCAAATAGAAGATGTCTTGCAGTAAACACACGTCTTCAGAGCCACCCACAAAACATTCAAATAACAATTATATTTCAATGACCCCCAGTACAAGTGACAAAACATTCATGAATCGATCACATTGGGAAGATCATATAGTGGAGTCTTTACCATAAAAAAATGTGGATATGTTTATCATAGAAAAAATTTTCTAAAGATTAAATACCCATCATGTATTGGACCTCAAACACTTCTCATTTTCAGATTCTACAAGCATTTTAAAAATAATTCAAGAAAAATATATATCTAAATATCTATAAAATTCACCGCTACATGAATGAAAAATTATTTACTTATAATAATTATGCATCCCACATAGAAATATTATGATATAATCATTGTTAAATTGTCTTAGTGTCCATATCCTATACTCAAAAAATATGATAAGTGAATTATAAGAATTATCTTCAATCAACATTGCTCAATGAATTTCAAATGTTACATAATCTAACAGCTGAATCCCTACACTTTGTTTACATTAGTGGATGGGCAAACATGGGTAATTACATTTCATCTCATGACTTATTAAATATAAATTACTAAAAATGACCTAATGTAATTTCATTATTCCGAGTAATCTATTATGAAATCACCATTATTTGGAAAGAATACATAATCAATAATAATCAACATTGAATATGTCTTAAAATCATCATGCCTTCTGAATACAAGACATTGGAAAATGCTGAAAACATGGAACTAAGTAAATTCACTAAGATTATACCTTAGGGAAGCCAATAATGAAGAACTGATAATGTCCTTAGATGAAAAAAAATCTCATGAAGACTTAACATTGTATTTGGATCACACTTGAATGAGGATGTGATAGATAAAGAGAGTAGAGAGAATAGAATTACCCATTGTTTCATGGGATAAGCCCCATATTTAAGGTCTCAGAGTGTTTTTTTACAAATAATGACTCCCTAAAGGACAAAAAATCATGGTCCAAGGGACTATAATAATAAAACTATATCAATAGTATCCCACAGGGAAGGTGTAATTATTACCTTAACCACTCATTGATTAGGATTATTCATTCACTTTTTAGGGTGGATGAGAAGTAGTAATGTCTTCCAACTCATCTCGTCACGTGTCCCATTTCCCCAAGAAGGGTGGAAAATTACCAAGATACATAGAAGTTCCATTTTAATCACTCATTTCCAATAATCATGAAGAGGATCTCAGAATGGATGGGAGTAGTCCATATAAGTGAGTAAAAAACCTTTTTATCATTCTTAAGATAGTATAATTTCCCCTATACATTATTCATTGGTTGAATGAAATTATCCATGTCCAAAATATTGAATTAAAAAATTATGAAATTATAGAATAGAAAAGTGGTTATGGTTACATATACAATATGATCCACATTGATAATGAAGTTGTGTACAAATAGAATCAGATAGTTTCCCAAAATTTCAGTACAACCTAAACAAATCCCCCAAAGTCTCTTATGAAAGTATATTCTAAGGATAATAATAAAAAATTGAACATACAACCCATATCCTCCTCCCTCCGAGGACACACATCCTATGATTATGGAGGTATCTTATCGACATTGGGAATAAATAAAAGTGTTTGGAGACTCGATAGGGAGTTTTTATGAGGAATCATTACTTATGAAAAAGATCCCCAAGATGAGCCTCAATGTAAAAATATTGTAGGTGTACCTTGGAAAAAATGGTTCATCTAGGGTAATGAAGATGGGAAAGTACATCTTCACATATTAGCTCATAGACCATAAGTTTACCTAGACCTGATTATGGTGAATATCATGACTTACATCCATCATAGAGACAACTAGAATCATTTAATGAAAAATAACAAAATTTTTCCTCATTTTAAAATCATCCACATATAATGGACGAACTGGCACATCAGATCCTACACATCACATCACCAATCCTAAAAAAATTATCTAAACAATCATCCAGGGATTATCGAAACCCTCGAGTCATTGGAAGCTTGATTTGAATCCATAAAGGAGTGGTATGCACCAGTGTTATGGGAACTGAAACATTACCCCCACTGGGTGAGCGACACCCCCACCTCCAAAATATGGGAGTCCAATGATTCCAATATTCAATTGGTTAGGAGACTCGAGAAGACACATGATGCATTATGTTTCCCTTTGTTATCCCATTATAATAAATCATGTGCGATAAGAAGTATTGAAACTATTATACATCATGCTAAACCTAAAGGGTTCACCTTTGTACGGTACACTAGCTTTACAAATCAGTCGTTAATGGGATCAGAGGATCTATATTGACAATTCCATTATCAATTCATCTCAATTCTATATAAGAGAACAATAAATGACCTATCGAATTGCGTACAATGAAAAATTATATATTCTTATATTTCATTTCTAAATGGAATGGATTGACCTACTAACTGATCCAACCACTTCTTGGAGATGATATTATCACTATATGTGTTGATAAACATCACTATGATATACAAAATTAACACATATTGATGAAATATACACCTAGTTTTTATAATTTCTCTACTATTTCCCAATGAATTTAATACTTCATATAGTGGAGTTGTTGGAAGTCCCAGATAACTCTACCCAAACTAAATAAAATCGTAGGAAAAAAAGATTCATTTTAATTTAAACGTATAATAGGTTTAGTGACTTATACAAATCCATAAAATGAACTTTATTATTCATCAGCTATTGGGGGGTAAACAAAAACCACCACCTCAGAAGGTTGTGTGTCAGGGACGTAGGCTAAATTAATTCAAGGAATGAAGTAAAAATGTGTACTCCATCCCTTATGATCAAGTCTGTTGTTATTTTATAGTCACTATTGATAATGAATTCTCCACCTGTGGGAGTTTACATGGATTGACACAATTGGCCTAAATGACCATATAGATTAGTTCCCATTTCACCAGATACTAGGACACACCATACAATAATTCTTCTTCTTCAAATACATCCTGTATAAAATCAATGATTTTAGGAAAGTAATATTGGGATGGACACTAACACAAGTGGGGGGTTTTTTAGACTTCCCATAAAGAATGATTTTATTGGAAATGATTTTTTATAAGAAGGAAAAAATGAGTGATAGATGGATTACTCAAAAAAATCATCCAAACACATGGTATTTTATAAAAAACGATCCAAAATCCTACTATTTTTTCATCGAATTCCACTATAATAAAGTCAACAACACTATACACACAATCCTCTAGAAGACACCCTTTAAAAATATTTTTCAAATAGAAAGATAGGATGTGTTACATGGAGATGTTATTACATAAAGTAAACCGTTTTCATTGGAACATTATGATTTTACAACCTCACATCTGAAACAATGGGCACCGACCCATGAAATAGAACCCCCATGGATGGTAATTCAGTAAATTTCATCATGAAATGATGATTTAATATTCTATTCAAATAGTGTAATTCAGTAATTATATCCATAATATGAATATCAGTATGAATATAAACATGAGTTTCCTATATCATATTAGAGAACAATAGGAAGAGACTATGAATGATAATCTTAACCTAGGTATGTTTGTGCCTTTATCCCCAACTCTTGTATCAAGTTTCAACTCATCTGCATCAAATACTCATTCTATGAAATAGAGTATGAATGATAATCTTAACCAAGGGACGTGTGTGCCTTTAGACATAATATATGACATCCTGAAATAGTATGCCTTAGTACCATCCATGCTATAATATATAGATTCCTTTATTTTTTCCAAATACATTATGGATGAATTTGTACCGGCTTTACTCACCTCTAAAAAGTTTTAAGATGATGTTTCCACTAGTGAGAAATATCATGAATAGACCGAACCTATGTAATTCCATGTGGTTATATAGATCACATATAATGATGATGATTACTTTATAAACCCTTTTAAGTGTCTTACCTGATAAATTAGGTGTATGTCTAAAAATCCATCACTTCTTATGGATTGAATTTTTACCTTATTCGTCTACAAACACTCCTCCATCATAAATTAAATAAGGATAACCGAGATCAATCTTCTATAAAACTATTGTTCAATGAGAATAGAAGACATTGGGATTGATCATGATCATGAACAAATTTTGATACTTCACAACCAACATAGAATTTCCAGTCGTTCGGTAGAATGTGGCATTAAAACTAATTTTTATAACTCCATGGTTTCATTAATATGTAAATATCCCATCATTAGAAAATCAACAAATCAAATACTACAAACTGGAAAAATTAGGACATTGCATGACAATGTTGCCCAATTCTAATCTTATGGGTATCACTACATCGACACGAGGTTTTATTAATGGAATATGAAATAACACATGTTGATTGAGTTTTGTGGGTCACTACTCCAAATAATAATGATGTGATCTAGATGAAGACATTTATATTTAATAGGGAATGATAAATGTCACAAATCAATTAGGTCAAGTATATGCATGAAAATTTAGAACCATATTTAGTGATACTATTGATTTTAGTCTTGGCCACATGGTCCAATATTGTTTTAGGGTTTGATGACTCCCTAGATAGTCGAGATTGCTCAGATGATAATGAATTCAATCCATACCTATAGATCAATATATTTATTGCCTAAGAATAAGTGGAATAAGCTTAGTTATTTGTATAAAAAAATTATTAAAACAATCATTCTCTATATGTAAATATTTCTTCTTAATATTTTTATTTAAATATCTCAAATTAAGATAGATTAGTGGATGTTTCTTTATCTTTATAAATCCACGATGTTGGATCTCCAACAATTTATAGGGAAATTATGCCATAAAATTATTGTACAATATAACAAGATGTATATTCTTATGAGTATGAAGAAGGAGAGGTTGATGGCCATAGTTATCCCCCTCCGAAATTTGATGAGGGATTCTCTACAAACATAGATAACACATAGAAATAAAACTAGGTCAACAGGAAGACCCATGCCTCACCTTGATCTGTATGGACATTTCATGTAAAGAAAAATTTGTATATAGGTACTTATTAAAGAATTATGGGGATTTAATCATGTCTAACTACATATAAAATCTAGGGCTCAATCTCTAGGTATATACTCACCACCTGGGCTTACCATAGTATTGTCGAGGCTATAAACAGATAACCATTAGAAAACATATAACGCATGAAACCAAATTTGAGGTGGATGATGAAATATCATAATATCCCAATCCATTTGTGTTTTCGAATATCACAAATGTCTAGCCTATATCATTCAAAAAAATATGAAGTATAAGAAAATCATTGATGGAATCGATTGAAGGCTCTCCACTAACAATTCAAAAATCCGACTACCTAGTGAATATAACTGAAATAAAAATTGATGAAACAACTAGATATTAGGCTCTATACTTCATTGATGGCTATTCATAGTGTAATAATATTTGTTTGTCCTTGGATTATTATGAATCTCCAACTATTAGGGGCCTCATGGGTGTATTATTTTATCAGGTAAAGTTTATTTTGTCAACTAATTATAGTTCTATATATCATCATTCCATGATTCAAAAATTAAAACTCATCCTAGGAACATTTGATGAAATATATATTGATGAAATAATGGTTAAATATCTGTATATAAAAAAAAATTTTGGATCCGGAAACAATCTTCATCAAATTGATACATCATGACCTGAAAATGAACCAATTCATGTGTTCTTATGGTGTTACCTAAAGGAAATTAATCTGCTTCGCCATACGGAATCCTAAAATCAATGTTAACCAAAAGAATAATTATATCCTTGTCATATTACCTTATATCAATATAATATACTTGAGATAACTCCAAGAAACATGTATGATATTTAAATATTTATAAAAAACCATTCCTGAAAATGTAAATATGTCAAAAGGTTGATCAAAAAGGGTGTTACATATCGCTGGGGTGATGATTCTTAGAAACTATTTGAAAAACATATGAAATATATATTGATCCCACCAATTTTTATGACAAAATTCTATGGAATATCACCTAATTTGAATGTGATAGCCTTAGAGAGATCACTCATTTACTTTTTCAAACAAAAAATGACACAAGTAGTGAAAAGAACTTACATTATCTCATATGAAATATGATCGATGCGGAGAATTGTAATTCAGATATATGGAAGAGTGGTCTAGTAATACTATTTTTAGTACTTAAACTGTTGCACTACCTACATCTTCATGATTTATGATTGTTCTTTCATAACAACCCACTCAAATACATTCATATTCATCTTATGTTGATAGTTCTTATTTAATGGTGGGATGTCTTCCTATATCAGTTTTACATTTATTTTGTGACTCATAAAGTGGTCAAAGGCATGGAATTTTCAGAATTCATTGATGGAAACCCCTTAATATAAATAAACTCATTGGATTATTAATTACCTTATGAAGTGGTATTCCCTAGTCAAGATGATCCCAAAATATATGCAGTTTCATGGTGAATCTATAATCTCTAAATGGAAGTAGACAGAAGACCTCAATCTCAACAATGTGGGGGTAGGGGGTGATACTCACTCATCCAAAAAATGATGTCCTGACATACTCATTCCATCAATTAGAATGGTACAGGAAAAATGAAGTATAAGATCAGGATTTCATTTTAGGATACAGATGGATCTTCATATACAAGTGAAACAATTGATGAAAAAGGAATTTCAAAACATGTAATTTAAAAGGATAAAGATGATTATGGAATCAAAAAAGAAGAACTAATCCCCCCTAGTAAACTATACCTAGGGTCTCATAGTGGAAAACCATTTGGATGAAAAAATAAATCGTTACCCATGGTCAAGAAATGAAAATACCAATAGAGTCGTAGATATAGATGATACAAAGAAGGATGAATCAAACAGAAGCATTGCACACTACCGAATAGATTCTATTTTTATTCAATAATTCATTGTGGAACTCAATATATTTTATCCCATACCCAATTCGTACAGTCATACATCTAGCTATATGACACCCATTTTAGACAACAATCATAATAGGGAACTCCCACCGAATTGAGTAGGGAAATATAAAATAAAAATATTAGAAATTAACATTATTTTATATGATGGAACCAATCTGTAAATTGTATTCTATCAGAAAATACTTGATGTGGTTCTTCATAGATGAATTTATTGATAAGAGACCATTTATTTCATGATGGAAGTTCCCACCGAAGACTTTGGATCTCACTATTTATAGATTAAGAATTGCACCAAATAAAAAATCATAGTTAATATAATCCCACTCTAATTAAACACTGAATGAAATTCACTAGAAGGATCAATTACAATCAGGTTCTCTCCAACATCATTCACCAACCCCTATATTTTCTGCACACAACCATGTACTCCTGGCCATTTTCCATTTGGGGAATGGATGCCGTTGGACCATATACTCCTGTTATGTCCTAGAAGTTCAAGTACATTCTTACTAAACTCAAATTATTAAATATACTTGATGAAGCTATAACTCACAAATAAATTTTGGAATGAAACATTTTATGCTTTTAGAAGTCCAACATCATCACTTGATCTAGTGTCTCTCACAAAATAATGATATATAATGGAAGAAATATATGTACTTCTGATTTGGGGAAGCCATATCAAATGCATGAAATCATGTCTAACCATTCATCCTAATACCACACAGTGACTAATAGATACACAAAGGAATTAAACAATAACCTGTAAAATATACTCCAAAACATGATATGTAAGGATATAAAATTAATTTATGGACAAGGACCATCACGCCTTGTCCATTTATCCAACTATGACCTCCACTTCCACACTATAAAACTCATACTCACAAGTATTTGGTACACAGGTGGTACGTCATATCATGGTCAATATTCTGTAGTCTGTATTTCCATCTATTAAAAAAATTTCATGGATGGGAAATCATGGAAATTTGTTGACGAATTGGAGTGATTTGATGAGAAAATATTACATAACTTGAATCCTTTGGAATTATGTTCATAATTGGATCACACGAGCCTTTAAATAAAGGTTCACCGCTAATGTTTCCACAAAATAGAGATGGTACTTCTCCATGGTACTCGAATGAGACCCAAAAAACCAGTGAATTTTTAAACAAAATGGTAGGTTCCTCACTCTGAACACTGGGTCTAATACAATAGATCTAATTCTCTATTTTTTTATGGATAGAAATATAACCATGAATCCCACCATAGAAAAAATACAAAAGTTATATTGTATGAAATGAAATTACATCTTCATCCTAATGACATGATATTAATGTAAATGTCACATCATCTTAATCTAATGATGATAAACATAATGGTAAATAATCATTATATCATTTCATTGAATATTACATGACATAATCCTGATACAATGAAATTAACCTACATGGAGCATCATCCTAATCGCATGACATTAAACTATATAGTACATCATATTGATTAGATAATGTTAACCTACATGGTACATCATCTTGATCTCATGACATTAAAGTAGGTGGTACATTTTATAGATATTGTGAATTTATATTTCAATGAATATTATAACAAGATGTGAGACATCAAACTACATTTTCTCCCTTTCTATAATGACCATAACAATCAAAACATATTAGTCCCTTTCATAATAAAATAAACTAGATGACCTAAATTTCCTTACCGCCTGATGTTAAAAATCCCAGTAATCATCATTTACAATAATTAATAACAATGAAGGAGCTACATATGTGCAGGTGAAAGACGAAATGCCCCTTTCCTTGTGTGAGAATCAGATCCACATAGGGATTCATTCCCAAGAACTAATTATTGGTTGATTCTATTCATCATGGAAGACATAATGACACCAATACCTCAAATTTTGGGCCTTACCGTGACACCCCTTTCCTTATGTCATAGGTGACCCATTTCCATGTGTGAAGATCTTAAACATCATGGTTACTCAACAACTATGTGTGAAAAATGTCTAATTCAAATCGGATACATAGTAAAGCCTATACCGCATTTCTACGTCATAGTTGTGAAAAATAAGAAAATTTACCCCCTATGTTTATGATCGAATAAAACATAGATATTTATTATATAGAATTATGTGTGTCTAGATACTTATAATTACTTGATATATAGGGATTGTTAGTTCTTTTTCATTAGGCCCATCAAAAAAATTTCAACAAATAAAAATATGGTTTTCTTACAATCATTTGACCTCAAGGACAATTTTTTACATTGGGATCATGTTTTTTTATAGAACATAAAATTATACTTTGTTTCTGTAGAAGAAAAAATCATCTATATCCCCTTATGTTAAACTACATGGTATATTATCCTGTATCATTATGTTAATCCGTGTATCTAGATTTCATCACAAAACCACAAAAATCTGGATTCCCATTTATAGGTTATAAAAATATGAACTTGTGATAAACGTCTCCATTATATACTATTTTTAATATCTTTCAGCCATATTATTGTAACCTGAGAGGAAATATCCCTTAGAATCATTCATATACAATGACATATTCAAGAACTAATTGTGGATTGATTCTTACTCACACAAGAAACATGGTGACACATAAACCCCTTGCTCTAAACCATGACTTGAAATATAGAAAATCATCCTCCCCAATATAAAAACTAAATTGATGTGGCAGACACCATTGTGCATATTATTTATAGGTATATTTCAATAAAATCACTCTCTCCCTGCACATGGGTCATATGAATGTATGGAATCATGGTTATAAATATGTGTGTCTTGAATATTTCACACACCTAAAATAAAGTTGTATACATATCACTACAACTAGGTCAATCCACAATAATCAAATAATCAATATTAAAAATTTCCCCCCCATGCATATAGATACGACATGCGTATAGAGTACCCATTGAGAAAATGTGTTGCCTGATCCCTTATATCCCATGATATGCAGCGATTCCCAAATATCTAATCATGGGTCCATCCTCTATAAGGGATAAAAATTACCTCTTCCTTGATTATGGTTCATATCCACATAGAATGTCATCCTAGAACTATGTGTGGATTCACATCTATCATCATTTTGTACCTAATGACACTCTGATATCTAATTCCATGTCTAGCATCAACATTACCCTTGTTTCACAATGAGTCACCTTAATACTTACCACATGATGTAAAAATATATGGGGTCTTAGAACCATTTGTTCCTTTATTTTCACTATAAGTAAATATGTACTGACATCGGGATTTTATACCTTATACCATCCACCTTATATTAAAAATGGCCCAATACAATGTGAATGAGGAAGTTGTTTCCACTAATTTTTTTCCACACAAATAAATTCTCAATTGAGATTAGTAGTTTCAGTTAGAGATTCCGATATTTGTTGAGTTGAATGTATGAATGTAAGGGTTACTATAGTCTAGGTTGCATGAACGTAAAAGGAACACCATATTTTTTTTATCACACAAAATTAATCTTCTTGGTCATGGTTAGTTTGAAAATTTAGTACAACTTGAGTCATGATATCAGAAGATATATAGTAAAACTCATGTCTTTAATTATGGGTCCAGTGAAAATATTTTCTCTTTGTGTTAGCAAACCAATGTCATTGTCGTATGACACTAGATGGCAGAGATATTGATTAACATTGTGTAACATGATCCTCAGTTTGGTGAGATACGTAGTGAATCCTAGACTTCCTATCACAAACCCACCCATAAGGTGAAAACAAAAATAACCCCATACAAATAATAAAAAATGATATCATTACAGGAGATCTCAAATTTTGGGTTCCTACTTCAAGGATCTATTAAAGAAAAAAATTCACACCTACATGTTAATTATATCTATGTAGGGATCATCACACTCCTTGGTCAATTGTGATATGGATACTTCTTACAAAATCACAATAATATCTCTAATTTTTTATACATTATTTCCCATGAAACATTAATTCTATGCAATATTTCTCTACACATCAATGATGGAGGTTCAATATCATGAGGAAATTTTTTTTTACAATGTACAATATTCCCCAGTTGGTTATGTATATGTTTCCCAAAAAAGGTATTTTAATCCAATATTATATTCATCCCTCGGATAGGACTTTCAGGTATCTTTAATCCCCAATAAAATTTACTCCCATGTCATTTATTCTGATTTGATACATCCCCATAATCATTTTTTATATCTAATTACTCTCTTTCTCTCAAGGCATATGGTAAATTCCCATCCCACTAATTCTTTTCATTACTCATCATTTCAATGACATACGATCATACTTGTGAGACAAAAAATGTCAACACCCCATGTTGTCCTTATCATGTGATGTTAAAAAACATGAATAATGTCTTAATTTTCTGACACTATACCAAAAAATGTAGATAATTATATAGGTATTTATTCATAACATTTTATGATATTTAGAGACACCCAAATCTCCCATCATGGGTCCAGCTACAGGAAAAGTTAAAAATTCCTCTTCCCTTTACACGAGTTATACCTACATAGAGAACCTTCCCAGAAAATATGTGTGGGATGATTTTAATCTTTATTAGATACATATTGACATCTGTAACATGTATATAAGTCCCATACATTACAAAAATAAATAAATTGGGAGAGAAAATCTTTCATTCAAATGTATGGGTCAAACCTGCATAATTGAAATGATTCTACCCCTTCTCTAGGTGGTTCAACATGAAATTGTTTATTCATATTGATTAGATTTCCTTTAATAAAATTTAAATTCATGTTTGTGAGAGTGTAGATATCCTTTAACATACCAATCAATCTGAAATGGGGGGCCATTTTCTAGAAGATACCTTTTTGATATGTAAAATATACCCCAGTTAGATACGTATCATTCACCCTCAAAAGGATTGTAAACTAAAGTAAAATTATGAAAACCCTGTTGTTTATTACATATTAATTAAATTTTTTATTAAATAAAAGTACAGATAATACAACAAGGAATAAAAAGAAGTATATTTTCCTTGGGAATTAGGTACATTGAATAACAACCTGAATATAACAAGATTTTTGAAAACATTAAATGATTATCATATTCCGTGTAATTTTAAGCTGCGTGGGATAAACAAGGGACAAACATAATAAATTAGAGAGCTATAAATCTCCATAGTGGAATAAAAAACATATGAAGTTGGAGAGCTATAAATCTCTATAGGGGAATAAAATTGGAAAAACAAAAACATAGTAATACATGTTGGAAAATAGGAATATCATTTTGGAAAAAAAGGAGTGAGAATAATAAACATGAATAGTGGAAGATAGAATAACATTATAACATAAATTCAACATGAGAAATTTTTAAACAACATAAAACATTGCATCATGAATGTAGGTAAAGGATAAACTCAAATATATCATTATAGAAAAAGTCCCACAAAGGAATAAGGTTAACTCCCTATCCAAACATGACATATCATGAAACTTATCATTTAAATATTCATAGGATTTATATTTATTATATGTTCACCTTTCACCTTTATTTAATTCTCATACATTAGTGTACCACATTGTTTATAAAACATGGAATCATTTATAATCAAACAGTATTCTACAAAAATACATTGTGTAATACAGACATTTAAGTCCCAATTCAAACTTATATAAGGGTATAATGGTGAACACCCTTGATATGTAATTGTTACAGTATTCACTACCCAATTCTATTGGCATGAAAAATATTGGTGAAATTTTAGTACGATAACAAAGTCACATAAAAATATATATAATGATTTTATTATATTGAAATAGGTATTTCATAATGCAAACATAAAATGGAATGTATTATTTATATTGAATGAAATACCTTAACATTATTAATTGGAAATAGAAGGCATAAGATAACAATGAAATCTTAACAAATAAGAGAAGGTGTGATCCTTTACTATATTCTGGCATTGTAACTAGAGTACATAAAGGTTTATAAGAAGGATTAATTTTTTTAAAGGTGTCTCATATAAAATATAAATAAAATGGATAATATGTGGATATATAAGAACATATCCAAAAAATGAAATTTAACTAAATAATAATATCAAAAAATATTTTCTAGAATAAAAATAAGAAATGAAGATCCCAGGCATTGGTGTGTGACTCCAAAATATTGACCGGTGCTTCTTGAGAGATTAAGGGAACCTTCAGAGGACCCTAGTTAGAGGAGGGAAGATTAAGGATGTTCACTATGGATTCATAATGAAGAGAAGATGTGGATTTGATGGTTTCATATAGTAAATGAGTGGGTATTTTGTTATTATTTCTGAAACATAGGTTTTGTGCTCAATATAATAAAATAACACTAACCACACATAGTTCAATAGTTTTTCCCATTAATTCTACAAAATGAGAGTAAAATTAATTATTTTATAAGGAAAACGTAATAAATTAAAAAAATAATACATTTTCTTATGTTCAATTGTGTCATACAATTAATAAAATTATTTTAAAACTGTAAAATACATTAGTGGTTTTGGAGGATTAGCAAGGGGTTTATAAAATTAAAAATACACTGATAAATTCATTTTATTTTAAAGGGAAATTTTTTATTTATTCATGTATATACATTTTATTTATTTATTACACCTCTTTAGGTTCATTATGATATAATAATACACATAATACAAGTATAAATTATTTAATTTTTCACTCGAAAATTCCACTATATCATAAAATTATGAAAAAATTTGGATTTGATGATTTTGAAGATTTGATACTGAAAAATAATATTTATTTTATGAAAATTAAATTATAAATATTTTTACTTCCACTTTTAATATTATTATCTACATTTATTGAGGAATCATGGGTTTTATGAAAATAATATTTTATGAATCCTTATAAAAACAACATTTGACATCATAAATAATATATGATCATTTAAATTTAATGAAATTTATTTAATGGTAATAATTTATTAAAATATATGAAATTCAAAATATCCATTTATTGATAATAAAAAATTCTTTAATTGAATTTTAATAATAATTTCTAATATAATTTTCATTTTATGGTATCAAAATAAAAAACAATTATAAACTAAGAAAATAGGTTGAAAATATATTCATTAATCTAAATAAAATTAAATAAATAATAATATTTCTAGGTTCTGGAAACATATCCCATAAATACACCAGTAAACTACCTATATTTAAGGTTTATGATTGTGAGACTTCCATTGGATGGTTCTACATACATGGTTTGAACCGTGATCTCAACCAGCATTAAATTCTATTGAAAATGGTTTCACTCATTCTTAAGTTATTGGATCTTAGCTTTTTATTATTCAAGGGAAATTTCCAGTTATTATATATTTCTTAAATTATATGATAAAATAGATTCATTGTATATAATCCTAGTTTTTGATGCCATCACTTCTTTTGGTCTTATCAAATTTATTTTTTAATCCATAATATTTTTTATAATCATGTGATCACTATTAAGTGACAATTCTTCCATTTGGAAAGATGATAAACAATCATTTAAATTCCATGGTATATAATAATCCCAATTGATTTCATGTGTTTTCTATAACCATATCACAAAACCATAAATTTAACTAAATCACATTAGAAATTTTATTTATAAATGTTTGGACCATTATAATATTCCCCTAAATGAAATTTATACCTTGAAATTTTCAATTCTCACACTAAAAAATATGAGGGTATCTCTTTTTCATCACCACATATGGATCCCATGTAACTTATTAAATATATTTTATTCTCCACATTACCTTGACATGGAAAATTTCTATATTTTTAGAACATTTTATATACTATCTATAATTCTCATTGTCTTATCTTCATAATAAAGATCATTATCCAATGTTACCACCTCTATATTGATTAAATTTGAGTTATCTAATATGCACTATTCCATGGTGGATACGTGGGATACTTCATATACTTTAGATTTGTTAGTTTGAATTTCATGTTTGTAGGGAATTTTTTCAATATGATTAGGTATCTAAAAGGGATCAATATATATATGAATGAAGTTTTCCCATATTTCCAAATATAATCACTTACATCCATATATATTTTAAGAGGAATACCCTATATCTAACATCATTCTATAAGTCTCGTAGATGACTATCATAATATTTCATCTTTTCTCTCTGATAATCCATTATATACAACAAAATTTCCATAACCATTTATACCATTTCATCTACAATTTTAAAAACTAGCATGTTTTTCTCTCTCTTCATCCCATACAATAGACAATTTTCACCTCTTCCCATAAATATATTCATAAGGATCATTTTGGGTGCTTCACTAGAAATAATTAATGTGTGAGAACTCAACTAGAGAAATATGTTGTTACCATCCTATTTTTAAGTCGATTGGTTATTCTCTCAACATGTACTATATTGTTTGGATAGTCTTCTAATATAGTCCATTGGTTACGGAGTGATAATGTTTTTTATGTTCATTTCAATGTGTATATAATGTCTGGTGAATTTTAAATAACATGGAGGTGAATCTCATATCTCAATTGGATATAATCGATATTATTCATCTATACAGTCTCACAACTTCTTTGATGTATATATGAGAAAGTTGATCTAGTGAGAAGTCATCTCAAATCATTATGAAATCCAATATCATTTCAATATGGTCCATAATAACTCATATAAAATATTTATCTCTTTATGTCTTTGGATGACCAATAGCGCTGACTCAAGTGATGTTTTTCCATTTCCATGTAGCTATATTCAATGGTTGTATCATCCCCTGGGATTAATGCCTTTATGATTTCAGATTCCAAAAACAAGATTACTTGATGTATATTCTAGGATCCCCTTCTTCATATTTTCTAATGCATAGTGTTCTTGAAGATCTTGATACATATTTCTACTCCCCTAGTGAGTAGAGAAGTCAGAACTATGTTCATCGAGAAACAAATCCTTATTTAACTCGACATTTGATGGTAAACATAGTTATGGCCTAAAACATACAACCCCTTCTTTATTAACATTGAACAATAAGGATTTTTATTTTATTATCGATTCCACTTACTTCTAATTTCCCAAATCATCTCATTAAGAATCCCTTAACCTCTGCATAAGGGAATGTTCAACAATCATTTGTTAATAGTTTGATGATGTGGCTTTTTTTAATGATTCTCATATCTATATATTCCATTTCACAGATGATTAGATCCATATCAATTCTCATAAATGAAAAAAATGTTGGATACTATTTATTCATAGTGTATTCAACTTTATTCACATTCCAATGATGGTAGTGGATTGAGAAGTTATAGTCCTTGGTCAAATATAACTTTCATCATTAGTGTATATTCATATATTTCTATATGAATATATATTTTATCCCTTTTAGATGTGAATATATTTCACAATTCTCCCCAACGAGATAATTAATCCATATTCTCAGTGATATGATTATAGTAGGAAACTCCATATCAATTTTTAGTTACTTCTTTTTAGTAAATTACAACTAACATGAAGAATAATCTTGCAATTTTTCATTAGGAATTAACACTCAACACAATCTCTTCTTCGAAGAATTGTTGAATAGTACAATAAATTCCCCACATATGGGTGGTTTGATCGTAAGTGTAATGGTAATCCCCTATTCAAATCCGTATAGTAATTTTCAAATTTATTATTCCATGAACACATGACTCCATTATTAGTTACATTTGTAAAAGGTTTTGAAAATTAAAATATACTTATTAGAAACCAATGATCATACCCTGATAATCCCAAGAATCTATAGATATCTATTACACATGTGGTCTTCATCCATCCTCTTATTTATCATATATTTGAAGGGTCCAATGATATCCCATTTTATGTAATGATATTTCCCAATAATTTAAAGTCAATAAAATATAAATCCAATTTTTTATAATATTCATAAAGCATCTTATTTAAAAAAATTATCATTATAGTTACCAAATGCTCCTTATAATCCTCAATGGTTTTGAAATAGAATATAATATCATCTATAATGGCTACCAAAAATATTTCCATGTAATCACGAAATTCTATGTATCTAGTACATGAATATTTTTAGCTCATTGGGGGTATGAGTTGAATTATTATGAATTCAATGTCCTAGTACATTGTATAATATGGAATCTTGTGTATCTCCTCACTTTACACTCTAACATGGTAATGTTTCGACCAATTATCCTCCATGGAGATGTATTGTGATCCATGAATCAAATAGAACAAGTCATCAATCTGTGGTAGATGATACATTTTCATTATCAATGTCTTGTTGAGATCAGAATAAATAATTCAACAATGCATTGACTCATACATATTCTCAATGAAGAGGATTGGAGAACCTTAGGGTGAATCATTAGGGCTTGTGATCCATTTATATAGATAATCTAATAATTGATTCTTTTTCTCCCCAATTTGGACAATATTCTACTTGTAAATAGTCTTGGATAATGGAAATGAAATATATATAGGATTAATTCAATATTAAACATCTCGGCGAGGTGGATGACTAGGAAATTCCTTTGGAAACGCATTATTTTGTTACAACACAATATGCATTTCATGGAGGGTGGTTGTTCCATAGGATCATTAAATTGATCTATATATTCTTGATCATTAGGAAAAAAATCCATTTTTTAGATTTTCATTCCAAATAAGATTCAACCTCCCCCATTCGTGAGAATAGAATTGTTGGCGATTCGATATGACTAGATAAATTTCCTTCTTTCAGAAATTTATGTTGGATCATTATAAGAATAACTAATCCATACCCAAAATAGAATTAAATTCCACCAAATTCAGTATGACAATGTTCACTGAGTTTTTAAGCCTAAAAATTATTATAGGGGAGAAGTTATATATTAGGGATGCAATAATTTCTTAATTTACCATTTTCACCTATAAATTCACTTGCATTTTTTATGGTGGTGTTTTATTAGATACACTAAATGTTTGTGATATGAAGGAATGATTAAAATCAAAATCAAAATGTATATTCTAGATAATTGAAGTAATAACAAGTATAACTTTCACTAATTCTTTTTTTGTATCCGCCCCAAGAATTGTGATGAAAAAATAATTCTTTTTCTACCTTGTAGGTCGTTGGTTGTCTCCTAATACCATTGTGTTAGTGAGTTTATATGAAAAGTTCCCAATATCCATTCAGCTGAATCAATGAGAAATGTTTTTACAGATGATTGGATCATTATTTTTTTCTACTGCATTAGTGGGGTTCTCATGTTTGAAATTCTTGGGAGGTTCCTCTTCGTCAAGCACCTAATGAATTTCGGCCTCACCCTTAGGAAATTTTTGGGGATCCTCTTCCCACAACACTGACAAGTGAGATATTGAAATTTATTAGAAATAATAGATTTCACTATCAATCAACCACAATTAAACTCTACTTCATACATCATATCCTCATGATACACAAGAGATTATATGATATCCATTTGAATTTTGAGGGAATATCAGATAATTTTCTCACAACAATCAAACTAATGGATCACTATGTATTTTTGTAAAATTGGTTTTATCCCCCCCCAAGAAGCGTTAAACATTTTATTTTGGGTTATAAAATATGTTGGTGGAATATCCTACAAGAATAGTGGTGTTTTCAAAATTCAACATGATAGATTCATCATATTTATTCATGATTTAAAGAGAAATACCTTTCCATTTTATAAAATATTGTGAGAGAAAAAAATTTATTTAAAAACATTTTACATAATTCATTCAGCCCAATCACATTGATCTCTTCTTTACGCATTGTATTCATAATCGATCTCCATCACAAAAAATTATCTCCCTCCATATGATTATCATCAATTAGAAACTTCTCTTATTCATAACATTGAAGGATATATATGATATAACAATTTTATTGATTCATTGTTCTATGTTTATGAGATCAGATAATCCATTAATTGTTGGAGTCCTTTATCTCATAAAGATATAAATCAGAACTTGTTCTCTCTTAGAGGTATTTCGGTTCTTCACCTGATTGTAATTTATATTCCAAAACGGATATGTATGAGGGAGTATAATCATAAAGTTATGGATTATAACTCCCATTGTGTTGGGAATCTCGTTTGGAAATTCATCATGTTGTCTATCATATTGATTTGTTTACCCAATTCCTCCAATTTCCATCAACTGGATAGAATAAAAGAAAAAATTAAATATGCGTATTTTTAACTATTAAACGCATAAAATGGAATCCAATGACACAGAAGTGGTAACATAAAAACTACATGTATTTTCATAGATTTTGAATTTGATGTAATTAATCAATGATATCCCTGATCGATTTCCTATAATAGACTCTTATAGTAATTTTTTTGTTCCCTTAATATTCTTTTATAATGAGATTGACATTTTACTAGATCATATCCTCTAGGATTATCAAAATATTTGTCCAATAAGGCCGATTTTTATGTACCAGTTTTGGCTGATTTAGGTATGACACGCCATATTTTTGTGGTTACCCCAATGTACAATTGTTCCAGAACCACACCCACATGTAGAATCCATACATGGATCTATTTGTTCATGTTAAAACACTAACACTATAATTAATAAAATTTAGGGATGATTTTTAATAATTAGTCATATAACTAATTCGTTCATTAGAGTTTTCAAATTATAATCCCAAAAATAACTAAAATTTTCTTTTCATTCCAACTATAACAACCTAGTTGTTTTTACCACATTAATTCATTATTTATTACAAAAAATTAAACATAATATTACCCAAAAAAAATAAAATTCTATATAAATTGAGAATTATGTACATATAATAAAATATTTAACACTGGATACAAAAAAATTATTAAAATCACATTTAACATGTGTTTTAGACACTATGTATTTTAAATTTCCATTAGAAAACCTGGTGACATAGATAA
The DNA here is from genome assembly GCA_963277665.1 of Viscum album. NCBI lineage: Eukaryota > Viridiplantae > Streptophyta > Magnoliopsida > Santalales > Viscaceae > Viscum > Viscum album. The sequence goes on along the minus strand of OY728138.1, from coordinate 627,667,950 downwards.
TAAAGGGGTGAGAAATAAAGCCCAATAAAGGAATAAAAAATTATTAACATGAATATGGTGATACATTTTTAAAACAATAATACAAATGGAGAATAAAAGGAGTGAGAATCATAAACATGAATAATGATGCATGATATTACATAATTACATTAAGGAAAAATTAAAAAGGAAAAAATAACATAAAATATTACAAAATTAACACATGTGATGGATATATTCAAATACATAATGATGAAACATGTCCCAGAAAAGAATCCATTTACTCCATATCTAATCATTAAGTCTATGGAGACCAATCATTACCCAATTTATTTGAGGGCTATGTAATTTTGGGCTCACCTGATACAATTTTCTCATTCTCAGTCTTATGGGTGCCACATAGATTAAAAAACATGGAATAATTTTTCAGAACTATTTATTCCATGAACATGTATTGTGTAATAAACAAATATTATTCTAATTTAAAATAATTATATGTGTATAATGATGATCAATCTTGATCAGAAATGGATATATTATCAAATAAATAATTGTTTTGAATGTAAAACCCAATTGAAATTTTGGCACCATGAAGCTGTCACTTAACTATTGATTAAATTATTTTATGAGATAGAAAGGGGTATTTCGTAATTTATACCCAAAATAAGCAATAATAGGGATATGTATAGAAATAAACCAAAATTATAAATTATAAATATATTGATTAATATAATGACCAAACATGAATAAATAAAAAATTGTGATGGTCTAAATCTAAATTTAGGCATGGTAATGGGAGTACGTTATGGTTCATGGGAAGGATATATGAAAGTTAAAGTGTTATATAATCATATAGACATAAAATTTCTATTATGGGGGAAATGGGAAAAAACAAAGAAGAAAACATGTATATTAAGAATCATAAAATAAAATAACTGCTTGAATAAAAATGATAGTGGAAGAAACCTTACTTGAGTGTATGACTCCAAATGCTTGGAAGGATCTTCTAGAGAACTTTGGGGAACCATTGGAGGAATATAGAGAGTTTAGGTATATGTAAGTATATTTAAAAAGGATTATGAGTGATGATAAATGTGATCTTGGGTGGTCTTATATCATAAATGAGAAGGGATTTTGTTATTATATTTCAAACATAGGTTTTAGACACTATATAATAAAATGATCAATACCACAAAACATAAAATTGGGTTTCCCATGATTTTTACCAAATGGGACTAGTTTTCATTAAATTATAAATATATATAGGGAAATATATTAATTAAATAATTCCCTTACATATTTGGAAGTGAGTGATACTCTTAATTAATTTGTTCTGAAACATAAAAATATATTAATGGTTTCGGAGGATTAAAAAAGGAATTGTAAAATAAAAAAAACAATTGAAATATATTTATTTAGAAATGAAAAAATATATTTCGTTTTAGATACCTTTTAAAGTATTTATTTAATCTATTTTGAGTCACTAAGATTTTATAATACAATAAGTATATTTAAATGATATTTAACTATTTTTCTGAAATTTCAACTATCACAAAAAAATTAAAAAATATTCACTATTGGATAATTTTATCATTTTTATTTCAAAAACAATAATCATATTTTCTATATTAATTATAAATATATTCATTTTACATTTTAATATAATAATTTATCTTTATTGGGGAATGCTTGCGTTTTTAACAATAACAGTATGTTAACCCATTTAAAAAGTATACGTGAGTTTATAAAAATAATATGATAATTTATATTTAGTAAAAATTATTTAACAATGAATTTTTTAATAAATAATTTATTTCAAAAATAAATTAATTTTTAAAAATTAATTACATAATTTTATTTGAATACTATATAAAAATTCAATGTTTATTTTATTTATCAATATAAAAAACATTTATAATGAAACAGTAATTGGATGAAAATATATTAATTATTTGATAATAAATGATTTACACACTCATTATTATAGGGTCTTGATAAATATAATTTTAATAGAAAAGAAAAATTACCTGAAAGTAAGGTTACACTAGTGAGACATCCATGGTGGGGGTCGGTGGACATGGTTTGGGACATGATCATGATGTAATTGAACTTCTACTCAAAATAGTTTCACTTATGATTATGTTGTTTGATATTTTCTTGGGATTGGTTAAGGGAAAATCTTAGTGATACTACCTCCCTTGGAAGTTCCAATAAATTGGTTTCATATTGTGAAATCCAACTGGTTGAGGCCATTACAACCTTTGTATATGAAAATTACATGTATTTAAACCTATATATTTAAACTAACCACGTAATAATTATTCCATGACTATTTCAATGCTGATAAACATGATTAAGAATCATTTAAATACTGATGGATAAAATTAACCCAATGAATTTCATTTTTTTCTATAAACTTATTACATAATTATATATTTAACTAAATCGCAAGGAAAATTTTATTTATAATTGTTCGAGTCATTACAGAAATTCAAACCAAGATTAGATTTCTCTATCATCATCCTCCTCAATGATGTTTTCATCCCATATAAACCATCAGAATGAATAACATCAATATTAAATCTTACAACCTTTCCCCTCCATTCACGAGTTTGATGGAACATTCATGGAAATAGTAACATCAAAATATAGAATCATTTTTCCAAAGGATAATTCTAAGTGACCTATAACTGTAGCACTAAAATTTCCTAATAGTATGTAATTAAACTATATGGAACATCTCCTATAATCATTAAATTAAACTATATGATTCCCCACCCCTATTTAAACAATCCATAATTTTATAGGACTAGTTTCTCAATCATGGCTACTGCCAATATATATTCCCTTGTAAATGTTCAGATATTTTCCCCTTGAAATGAATCCATTTTTTGATTTATATCAATCTGAATTTTCACAAATTACATGTCCATAAGAATTTGATATCATGTGTACTAATAAAACCATTTTTACTATGTACAATGTTCCCAAGTAGTCCCTTCATGAGTTTCCAACACAAAATTACTATATTCTAAAGGAAAATTCATCCCCAAGAGAGGCTCCTTCTAAACATGTACTCTACGAAAACATATTATTAGAAATAATTATTATGGTTACTACTCATGTATTTTCTCCATATCATTTCTCTTATATAGAATTCATGAGTCCATTTTCAAAAACTGGTAATATTTTTTATATTATAAAATGGTACTTTTTATTATATGTGTATTCTGATGAAATATTTATTTTTTTGAAATGATGTATTTTTTATGAATAGATTTCCATTTGATAAATTATTTCTTACCTTTTAATTTAATTTCATGTTTTTAAGTATTTTTAAGAAATATTTTTTATTTATATGAAGTCTTTTTATCGTGGTTTATTGGAATTTTTTTTGATTCTTTTTTCAAGCCAATTTGTTGTCGCCATAGAGAATTATTTTAATTTTATACCATGAACATATATCTACACATTAGTGGACATATATAAATGTTTTCATGGAATGTGATTGATGGTAAGGTCTCATTATTCACTAGTGGTAAGATGTAGTTTTTTGGTAGAGTGATTGAAAAAAAGGTGGCACATGTTATAATAATATTTTTTTATGATAAAAGAAATTGGAAATTTTTTACCATCACAATGATGGATTATTTACATTTTGAATAACGTAATTATTTATATAGGTTCTTACATTTAATATTTTTTATTCAATATTATGATACATTATTATTCATGGTTTATGGGTTAATCATTATGGAAAGTCATTCATAATACATTTTTCACTCATTCTGAATTTTAGAAGACATTTGTAATTTGGGATCTGTATGATGCTATAAATAACCCCATCATGGCCATTCAATTAAGGATATTTGGTCTTGGTTTTATAAAATAAAATTATAGTGGGATTTTGAGTCTTATGATGTTCTATAAAATTGGAGAATATGATACTTGGACTCAAAATGTACTGATAACATACATAGATTATTTTTTATAGATTACATCATGTTTCCAATAGGTACTAGTAAATAGTGTTTAATGATAACCTCATGATATTTATATAAATTACATGATATTCAATGATGCTTGGAAACCATAATAACTCATATATCAATACTTTCTTATATAATTTGCATCACACAACATATTTTTTTGAACAATTCTCCTCAGTCATGAAATTGTTTTTTCTATAGTATAAATGACTCTTTAATTTCAATAGGTTTTGAAAAAGAAAATTTAATGGAATTTTATTTCATCACTGTGATGTGTAATGTTTTTCAAAATAGGGAGATTAATACTATTTCATGTAGTCATAAAACAGAATTTTATATTTTTGATAACAATAAATGGCTGTATTATGTTTCATTAGTAAGTTTAATTATTTATTATATAATATTATACATATTAATACTCTAGATACATATATATGTGTACATATAGTGTTGAAGAATACACTAGTCAGTACTCAATCAGTGATAACTATTACAGTTATTGATGGAATATCACCAAATGTGTAAGCCTCAATGGGATATTGATACATTAATTAATTTTGAGTTAAATACTCAGGTAATGCTTAAATACAACACATAGAGGATATAATTTCTATGATACATTTAGAGTTTCTATTTCTTGTATATGTATTTCAATGGTTACCATTGAATGACTATAATTTTAATAATTTCAATTTTTTGATGAGTTTTCAATGAAGATGTTGGATGGATGTTTAGATTCATCATCCAAATAGTTATATAATAATCACTTTTTGTGAAGAGAAAAAGATCCAATGTATTGTTATTTTGGAAGAAGATAATTTTTTTTTCATAACATTGGGTTTTTTTGACTAATTATATCATTTGATGGAGAAATAATAATTTTATGATTTTGAATAACTAATAATGATTGGTGAATAAGTCAGAATGCCAATAATGTATTCTATGACATTTTAAGACGTCAGTGTTTTTATAAAAATAATAAATTTGAATATTATAATGGTGTTTTGGGAAAGAGTTTTTTTTACATTAGAAAAAAATTCATCCATATTGGTTGAGGTAATATTATTCTGTTAGAGTACGGGAAACATAACATGTTGATTAGTTAGTGTCTAGAATACCAAGAGGATTTGATGAATTAAAATTTACTGTGGTGATCATGGGGAATATGTGACTACGTTTTTTTACTATAATATTCAAAAAGTTATTTGATATAGGTTTCTATGAATATTCCTTGGTATGTGTTTCATGAAAAAATACATCAAACTATGGTTTAAAAATAGTGTTCTATTATTGAATTTTTATATAGAATTGTCCAAATATATTTTCCCATGCCTCATTAGACAGAGGTTTCTAAGAAATGTTATCAAATATTTATTTTTTGAATATAAAACCTAGGATAAAATATGATGTTATTAGATTATGGATTATGAATGATCAGATATTGTTTTCCAAATAATTAAATAATGTCAAATGAATGATTAAATTCATGTATATGTATAATGGATTATCATATATAGTTGACTGGAAAATGTATCATTTTACATTTACCAGATAGAGCAGAACTATACAATAAATATCATATTATGATATATTAGAAAAATTAATAACCATAATTATAGTACACTAAGAATCTATATATGGATAAATTTATACGAAAATGTTCTGAACTAGAGGTTGAGGATATTTAAGATGAATAGAGAAGTTATTGAAAAGAAATTCTAAGTAATTTTTATTTGAAATATCAAGGTAAGTTAAATCATTCTCACAAAATAAAAATCAAATTATCACCTGAGGATTAATAAAATGATTATATAATTGATCAAATTATAAAATTTTATAGTTTGATATTAATTTTTTTGTATTCAAAATGACATACTCATTAATATTAATTATATTTTTGAAGATTAAAATATCATTGATTATCTGTTTTGAAGAAAGTTCTTAAGATGTTTATTGACTATAAATTTTTCAATGGATTTGAAGGTGTTAAGTAAAATAATGTCTCATGTAGGAAATTCAAATTTTCACCAATAAATTTAAATTTGGAATATCTGATTCAACCATATCACTATTAGAAACTATATATATAATTTTGAGGATGTTAACAATGATATATCTTTATTTTTTGAATAGTTAGTGTGTTATAAAAGAATATTCATATATTTTTTTGATCGATGTAGTATAAAACATGGTTCTAATCATATGTGTAACAAATGGAGAAGGTTTTTGGAAAATATGTTAGGTATCAGATTATTTATTGATGTTCAGACATATAGGAAAATTACATCTTTTATTGAAGCATGAGATTTAGATGCACACGAAAAATGATCATCAAATTTTTGTACCACACAGAGAGGTACTACATAAAGAAGAATCTATTATATTGCGAAACTCCAAATGAAATATAAAAAATCAGGTAAAATGGTACTAGACAATGAATAAGGTACCAGTCAGAGAGGTACTATATATTGAATCAGACAGATATATAAAAGACATAAGATATTGGATATATAGTATTCCAAAAATTATTACCAGATAGAGTTGACTCAGACTAAGTTATCCAAAATGTTGTAAAATTAATGAAATTATAATAACAACAAGAGAGGAAGGGGTCTTTGTTCAATGAATGATACGATTCTATATGGTTCATTGTGATGAGGAAAAAGGTTGTGTACCCAAAATCCCATAGATAATAAAAAGAAAGAGTGTTTCTTAGTTACTATAGTGCATATAATAGAATAAGGATATTTTAATGTGGAAATGTGGTATTAAATAAATGTTACATCACATAGGGTAATTTTTTTGGGTTCTAATGAATTTAAGGAAGTTATTGAATATCAAAAAAATATCAGTGTATAGTATGGTTTTATTGTTTGACAATAATATCACCAATCTAGTGAATATATACATTATTTAGTCCTCCCCTCATAATTCATATTGAAAGAAAATTGGGATCAAGATATTTTACAATTACTAAAACATTAATTTTTATCTCATTAATGTATAGAATATATATAATGGTCCCAAAAATTCACAAAAAGGTGTATGTACTATTATTTATTAATGAAACATGTCAAAAAAACATTTGTTTCATCCTTTATATTCCTTAGTATTTATTCATATAATAATTATAATTGAACAACCAAATCAAGAAAAAAATAGGTCAATGTGGTAACTGGATAATAATTATTAACTAGTTTAAAAAGTAACCAACACCGATCCAAAACCATTTTTGGGGCGTATAATTTCTATGATTAGAGAAATAATTTTCTATCAAATAATTGTTTCTCTACTATTGAATTATCTATATTTGATATTTCCCATTTTAAATATGTTAGTTTATTTTTTATATTTAGATTGTAGTTTATTTTTTCTGATTCATTGTATTTTATTAGAATTATACTTCTACCATGGGGTTTATGGAAATAACAAATTAAAGATAAAAGGTTATTGAAGAATATTTCTCTTTAGATCCAAGTGGATGATATAAATTATCATTCTCCAAAACATAATAAAAATAATTTTAAATATGGATTATAATTTTAAGATAATTTGGTTTTAATGGACACTAAGGAAAATTATAAAATTCATCTAACAAGGGTATCATGTTAATATGATAATGAAATATATTAAAATTATATAACAAAATATCCTCAAGAATAAAAAACTACCAAAATGGGTGATGATGATCTATCTAAATCATCATAAGATATATATGTTTATTTATTAAAATACATAAAAAATTACAAATGCTAATATATATTCCCTATTGATAGTTGTGTTTCTGAATGCATGTAAGAAGAAATCACATTGTTTTATGGAGAAAAAATATCAGTGATAATTATTATAATGACAATACTTTTGTATTATTAAACCACTCGAAGAAGGTTGGATCCCTTCAGATAATAAATTTGTTTCCTGAGATAAGTTGTTCTATATTTGAAATCAAATAGAAAAATGATGTTATTACTAAATATGAGTACAATGTTAATGTTGAGGAAAAGATCCATACACTTTTAGAAGAACTAAAATGTTTCATTGATTTATTGAATACTTTGTTGGATGTGAATCCATAGTAGACAAATAACATGTTGTCATAAAAAAATAAAAGGTTTAATAATGAATAATTTTAGGATATAAATGGGAATATGAATAAAAAATTAATAAAATTAATATTATATGAACATACATAGTATCAAGTTTCTATAATATTGTGAAAAAAATGGAAAATCATGAAAAGTAACATATTATGTTTTAATAATTATAAACAACATTACTACAATAAAAATAATAATATTTGGAATATTATATTGAATAATTGCCTCTAATATATTAACATTAGACAAAAAAATAAATTATTTATACATATTATGTTTCTATACAAAAAGTGGTTCTGTCCAAAACTATTTTGATGTGTTTCTCAAAATATTTTTTAATGAAAAGTTATGGACTTAAAAAATATGTACAATAATAGATATTGGATATTATTGTGGATCCCACAACCACATAAAGGGTAGATATAAGAAGTATAATATAAAAAACATCCCTCTAATAACCTATCATTTTCATACACTCATAATACATCCTTATAAATAAATATTTACTATATAACATAATTCCTTACATTTGAATCATTTTGATCTATTTTTTTAGTAACATCGAAACAAATCAACTACTTTTTAAGTGAATTAAATCTTCTCATACTACAATATACATATTTTGAACTCTTCATAGAAATATCATAAATAATACATTTCTTAATTTCTTTGGGATAGGTGACATAAGAAATTGTGAGATCAGTTTCTTAGTAATTGTACACAAAAGAGATATAAATGATAACATAAGAAAACAACTACTATAAGGGAATGAGAACATGATCAAAAAAAATTAAAAATATTATTTTTCGGTAATGTAACAAAATATTATGTAACAGAATATGTTTTTATAGGTTATAGGACATGTATATTAATAAAATCAAGGAACAAGAGTCATTATATATTATAATTTCCATAAGGAAAAGAATTATGTCATACAACTAATTATAGAAATTGATTTCCATAGTTCCTAATACTCTTTTCTAAGATTATAATAGTTCATTTGATTCACTCAAAAAACCAATTTATTTTCTATCATTCTCTCTCAATTTTATCATAGTGGATTGGGATGACATCACAACCAGTATTAGTTTTCATGGTTTACTCCCATGGAAATCATAGTGTACAAACAACCATAATAAATTAGGTTTTGTCCCCCATTACCATCGTATTTATATATTAGATATCATTTTTTACCCAATGATTTAGAGTGAGAAAAATATTCAATATTTTATTGGTTATAACATGATATATTCCGATTATTATAATGTAATAAAAATCATCAGTTATGAAATAACATCCATCCATTTTCGTATTATAACCAATGAAACATATTGAAAAATATCTATATGTCCAACCAAAATATCATAACACATCAATTTTATTAGAAAACATAACAATAATTATGTTTCATGAACAATTCATCATTAATAAATCGTGAATAAATGATGTTTCATAAACATTTCATATTTTTATCTTATAAAAAACCCATCAAAATGGAAGGGGATTCAAGTAAATATGTTAATCATAATAAATATAAATCTAGATAAATATTAATGATATTATTAAAAGATCATATTTCCATTGTATAATTTATAACATAAAAAATTTTCATCTTTAAAGGAAAATTGTTATGAAATATCTCTTAAAAAATTTATATAAGAAAATTACCATTACACTTTGTAAACTATTATATTAAAATAAAACGTCCCAAATCATTGTGAAAATAAAATTCATTGAAAATAATCATTAGGAATTATAAATTATGTTTTATATCATTTTGTGTTTGTGATAGTGGAAAATTATGTTCAAGTCGTACATGTTAATACAAATATTCTTTTCATATATTAGATAAAAACTATATAGGTAATGTTCAGAAAATAATATGATGATTCCGATTTATATTTTTTGTTAAAGATAAATAAAGTGTAAAAAGGAATTTAAATATTAATATTTCACCATTAAAATATTCATGAAAACATATATAGAAGACAATAATGTAAAGAAAAATGTGTTCGATGAAATAGATAAATAAATATAGTTTTCATTTAGAAAACATTGTTTTGAACTATTTATTTCATAATTGTATGAAAATTATGGAAAATAATTTTTTCTAACAAAATAAAATTTATAAGTTAACAAATTTCCTTCTTGGGAAGTTTATCATAATATCTCATCATTGCAAGAATATGATAAATAGTGTAAATTAACAATATGATTTTATTATTTAACTGTTACATTGTTTGTATATTTTGTATTATAAGCCCCATGATACAAATAATGTTATATGTAAATTAATTTCACATATTTATTAATAGAAATATCAAAATATATATTCTTTAATATTATATACTCTCCAAAAAAGAAAAAGTTTAGTATAAAGCATGTGTCTTATAGAAATAATAGACAGATGAAAATCCCTTACCTATTTTTTCATATCATGAAATGAATCCTAATTGAAGAACAACATAAAATGGAACATTAAATATCCAAGAAAATATTATGATTTGAGATACAAAAATTCAATTCTATATTATATAGACCACAAAAAAATAAATGAGGGGTAAATGTGACATGTGTCCAACAAAAATAAAATTGATGGGGAAATCAAATACCTTAAGTCTCGACATTCTTGGTATATATTCAAAAACTATAATAATATACCTAATATTATAAAAAATATATTAAAGACAAATATTTTATTTATCATACAATATATTATTTATTTATATCCTTTATCATCCAATTTTAACAATTTATTGTAAAACACTTTTTTTCTAGTAATAACTACATTTTTTTCTCATGTATAATATTGACAAGTTATTTTGGAACGTATATATTTATTGTTGATCAATAATATCAATTATATAAAATATTATATTATATATATATACATCTTAATTATATAACTATTGAAATTATTTAATAAAATTTACATATTGAAAATGAATTGTACCATTCTTCGAGAAAGTATGTTGTACGTATGAATGAATGATGTTTTCATTTTTAGCGGACAGAATAAAATAATGGTAAATAACGTTTAAATATACCAGAATAACAATATTTCCATATATATAACATATATTCAATAAAATTTTCCTTTATAAATATAATGTAAATAATTAATGAAAAATGAGTCTCAACATTTCTCAAGGTGGTAGTCCCTTGTACACTTGGGAAACATTTTTTGTATCCCCATGATATGAAATGTTAGAAGGAATATATTTTATCATGATTGAAGATGAATAATTTTTTGAAATATATAATATATATATATATACACATTACATATATCATTAATTCAATTCATGAAAACTAGGTTTGGAAAGTGATATATATTGTTTTATATTGTGGTATTTCATCTTAATCATTATGGATGAGATTCTTTATCATTTACAGGAATAGGAAATGGATGTATAGCATGATCTATTATAATAAAATAATCTTATATTGAATATAACATTTTTATTAGATCTTATCTTTTATTTAATGATTTATCTAATTCACGATATTTGTACTCTACTATAACATCCTTGTTATCAAGGAAAAATCTAATTTTCCATTAAACCATTAAAAATGAGTTGTTAGTTGAAAATTAAGTAGAAATATCCCTTCAACATGGAGGGTTAAAGCAATTCTAATTATGACACATAAAAATAACCTATTTCAAAAAATTATTATTTCACCTAGGGCTAACTTCTCTGTAAATTTTTTCATGAAATCGTTTTCTTAATATGAATAAAATATTTTTTTAAAATATATATAAATTATGAATCATGATGAATATATATAATTCCTTATCTTTATAGGGTAAACATAATCATATGGAAACATTATATATCCACCTCTAGATGCTCTTATGAATTATATTCATTGTGAAAAAGTGTAGACATAATATACGAATGAAAAAATGTAATCTTAAAATTTAGGGTGTTATTATTATAAAACGATACCTTGTAATATTTCCTAAGGAATTACTCATAGCTCTACCAGAGCATGAAGTGGATTCTTCCCTTGATTTAATCACCAATGCTAGAACTGTATCAAATACTGAAAATAGAATATCCACTGTGGAAGTAAAGGATTTAATGATAAAACATGAGGGGTTTATTAATATCAGAATCTTAGACAGTAGTGATTATCTTTTTGGATCCCCTATTATTTTCATTAATTTAAAATAAGGATCAAGGAGTATCAGTATTGATTATATGTAAGTAAATTATAATATGAAAAATTAGAACTAACATCTTCCTATAATTGGAAAAACATTCGATGAACTACATGGAGATCAGTGTTTTCACAAGATTTGAATTCATTATGAATATCCTAAATTGTGATAAGACAAGAAATTTATTCCAAATACAACCTTTTTAATGAGGTATGTACATGAGATGTTTACTTTAATTCCATTTGGATTTAATAATGATACCACTCTATTTTGGTTCTATTGAATTGATTATTCAAGAAATATCATGGGGATCATATTGTTGTATTTATTCAAAACATAATTTTTTATTATAAAATATTTTATGACGATGATAATCACTTATGGATCATATTTCGTAAAATTATATGAAAACAATTATATGTTAAATTTAGATATAGTTAATTATAACATTATAATGTTTCTATTCTTCTCCATATGATTACTAGGGATGGAGTCTCAATTAATCTCGTGATGCCAATGGAAGTCAAATAATTATATATACAAATGAACTTATAAAGGTATGTAGTTTCCATTGAATATTATGTTACTGTCAATTCCATTTAAAAAATCAGATATTTATAACTCTTTGTCCAAGCATACATTTAAATGTGTAATGTTCCTATGATAAAATGAATGTAATTAATATTTTGAGGGATTGATGATGAGACGCGTAAAATCCATCATTCTGATACTCTGATAATGAAATTGTTGAATTGTGATATATATTGATTCATTGATGAGGGGATTTGTTTCTATTCTTATATATATTGATAAATTAATTACCGATGAATCATGAAAGTTAATGATTCTGGATCAAAACTATCTAATATGTGAACATGAGTTGGAAGTCATATTCTATTTTTTTTAAATAGGGTCCTTATCACTATGATTAAAAAATATGATATACAATATATCATATGATAATAAAATTAATCTTTTCATATAATGATATTAATAAAAGGAAAGTTGATGGATTGTAACACCCTGAGCTTCCACAATACGCTTCTTTTTCAATAATGTAATAGCTTGCATTGTAGGCAAGTTCGAGATTCTAACACACCGTGACCAATTAAAATAGCCACCATGAATAGTAATATCCACTTTTTGAGATTATATATATTTTATATTTCAAAATTAACTTCATTTTTTGATTCGGAATATCGAAATTAGCCTATGTTGAATTGTTGGTATTTTTCTGAGAAATTCCAATTTTTTATGAATGCTGAAAAATACTAAAAAAACCACTTTTTTAATCAAAATCATTTATAGTGATAAATTATAATATTTAGTGGTTTTAAAGTATAATTTGAATATATTTTTACCATTTTATCCAATGGTCATTAGAATTAATTTCACATTGAAATTAGACATAAACAATTGGCAATCTTTTGATATATATTGTTTCATAAAAACATGCTATGACAGCGGAAATTAATTATAAAATTAATTAATGAAACTTATATGTTTGTAATTTTGTAAAATATAAATCATTTTTGAATTCGGAATATCAATTATAGCTTAGGTTGATATTTTGGAATTGTTCTGAAAAACTTCAATTTTTGATGAATAGTGAAACCACTAAGTGGTAGTTAAAAAACTGATTCTTCGTTTAAATGAAACATTACCACTTCTATGATTGGATTTTCAAAAATCCGATATACATGGTTTTCATTAAGAAGTAAAATTTTGTTCAATGGTATTAAAATAATTTTTTGGTGAATAGTAACTTTTAAGTTTAATTAATCACCATTAAAGGTAATTAGTGAAATTTATGGTAAAAATGATATTATAAAAATAAGAAAATACCTTTAGACTTGTCCTACCCTTATTTTATGAGTCATGGACGACCAATACAATCCATGGGTCAACTTGGGGACCCCATGGAGCCACTTGGGTAAGAAAATGACATTAATAACTTTTTATTTAAAGTAAAAATAAAATTGTCACAAACATGTTTTTTTACTAAAACAATTTTTATAAGGGGTTATAGAAGTCATATTTTAGACTATAAATATTCATTGGAAATATAAAGATATTTCTTACATCATGATTTTTTTTATATAATTTTTAGACATTAAATAAAGTAAATTTTTTATGACACCATGATGATGCAACAATTACCTCATTAATTAATGATTTAAATAAAATGAAAAGATAATATAAAATATAAGGCTTACACTTTTCTAAAACCTATTTTATGGCCATATTTTGAACGATGATCACTTTAGCCTCGAAATATATCATTTTGGGACCTTTATAATCCTAAAATCATTTCTTAATAATGTAACATTTCAATCATTCCAAGAGTGCCCCTCCTCTCATCTTACAAAATGCCCCCACCTCTACCACCTTATTCACCCCATCAAAGCCATTTGGCTCAGCCAAAATATTCCCAATTACTCTCTCAACTTCCCTCTCTTACTCTATGAAGCCTCACATTGGGCAGAAGTATTCCCAAGGAATCATTTGGCTCAAATCAAAAAGAGTTACCTGATTTTATGGTAATGTCTTCTCTTCTATTCTTTTGTTTTATTTTTCTTCTCCAACCACCTAAAATCTTTTTATTACTTTATTTTGTAAAAAAATCCAGTATCATAAATATACTAGGATGTTTTTATGAGAAGTAATTGATTTACCCTTACACACACCATCGACTAATGGTTAATGAACATACTGTTTCTGTGGGTGACGAATTACTGCCTCACAAAACGATGATTGTTCAATATTATTTTAACACCTCTCATGGTGGCCATTATGATGACACTATTTTTATATATGATATATATTATGTTTTTTTCTTATTATTCTATATTTTTCATTTATGGAATACCTTTATGATTTCCATTATGGGTAAACGCGATAATTTCATTTTAGGAAGTGCGGACTACCGCTACCTCAAAGTGATTTGAATCGTTAATGCCATATGTGGGATGTATAAAGGATGGAGTAAATGATATTATATATTACATTATACTGGAATTATAATATACCTTTATATAATTATGATTTCATTCCATTAAATACAAAATATAAATGAAAGTAGCATTAATGCGTACGTACGGCTTACCGTCTCCATGAACGATACATTTCATTTTTTACATCTAAATGTTATGTAATATTATGAATGAATGTATATAATAGATATATATTATATCTAAATCATGAATATAATTCTGGATATAATCGATATTTCACCACATGAAAAACATGTAATTATACGAAGTTTATTTTTGACTCAAGTACCAAAGATCGACAAAATGACCGTTATTAACTTAAATAATTACATAATGTTCATAACATGGTAATAAGTGATATAAAAGGAATAATGAACATGAAAAAGATTCTTAAGAAAGAATAAATTAAATCTAGTTATTTATTTAGGAGTTTTAAGAATGATCGAGTCAAGTCGGACATGAGGTAAGGGTTAATTTTACAACCTCTTCATTATTCATGGTTGTTTATATGTAGTTATCTACTAGGACCTCTTTATCATCCACATCCATGTTTCATAAAAATGTCTTTCAAATTTTTTTTACTATATATTAGACGATGGTTTAATGAAATTTATACCCTTATTTGACCTTATACGTTTTTGAAAAGAATCATTCCGTCATTTTCAAAACAAATCAGAATAGATGAGTGGTAAGGGAAGTTCTTAACCCAATTTCAATTCTTTGGGTTAATCTCATAATTTGAAATTATTTCATGATATTATTATGTCATAT
Source organism: Viscum album (assembly GCA_963277665.1). Taxonomy (NCBI): domain Eukaryota; kingdom Viridiplantae; phylum Streptophyta; class Magnoliopsida; order Santalales; family Viscaceae; genus Viscum; species Viscum album. The sequence continues at coordinate 627,651,956 of OY728138.1, read as the reverse complement.
CTGGTATTTATACTATATTTATGTGTAAATATAGTGAATACACATAATAGATATATTTTATTTAAAAATGATCTTTGTAAGGGACTTCGTCTCAATCTCCATTCATTGAGGCATATTTTGTTTTATACACAAATTTCATTTATACGGTGTATAAACCCATTTGAATTTTACGTTTATTCAAAAGGAATGTTTTTATACGAAGATTTTTACTAAATGACAAAAAGGAATGTTTTTCTTGTCGTACGTATGCGGCGACAATGACTTCTCCGCCGCCATGACCATTATTTGACTTTCAGCTTCCTCTACAAGCCATAACTTTTTTAAAATGATTTCAAAAAAGAGAGAGATATTTCTCTCAAATATATGAAAATCGAGTGCAAATTTATATGTATTTAACACAAGATTAATTTTTTTTAGAAAAACCGACTCTCGAGTGTGGTAGACAAGAAGGGATTGGGCGTGGACCCATCATGGCCTGTAATTAGTCGAGCAGTCTCAGAATTAGTTATTTTGAATTTAGAAGCTTGCATAATATTTTCAGAAAAACACTGGAGTATATTTGAGCAATTTTAAAAGTTAGTATCTTCTAAAAAAATTGAATTGGTAGGTCTAATGAGACAAAATAGTGTCTTGGCACAAGGCCTTCAAAAAATCTTATCTGTATTCTTAGCACGAGGCCTTGGCTATGTGGTTATGATAGACTGACATTATGCATTCCATCATTATGAAAGTCGTTATTGATATTTCATGTGATTATTCGACCAGTAGAATATCCATGTGAATAAGTAAGTGGCATTATTTCATTTTACTTTTTCCATATTATGTTGAAGTTCATGTTAAAAAGAATTTTGTTTAGTTATACATTTCCATAAATATCTATGTTTATTTATGAAAGATTCCTCTATACTGTTATCCTTACTGAGCATCTGAGCTCACCCCTTTCAATGTTTTAATTTTTCCAGGATTTGAAGAAGTATTTTAAGAATGACCTGGAGGGATAGTCTGAAGGGGATATGAGTGTGGAAAATGGAAACTATGTTAATGTAGTTTTTTTACTTTATGATGTAATGTAACATTTATGAATGTATCTAGTGTTTCCAAGGCTAATAATCTAATCGGTCTTTAAAGAATTGATCTTTTCTGATCATGCCAATGTTATGAAGTAACGCACCGACTCTGGGTAACTGGGGTCGGGGCGTTACAGTTGGTATCAGAGGAAGTTTAGTACTAACCATGGAAGCTAGATTTAGATAAAATATGATTAGAGCACATAGCCCTAAGATAGACTTTGAGGATTAGTATCGAAGAACTTCCTATAATTTTGGTATTATAGAGATTTTGTGAGTTTTCCAAGAAATAAATCCCTATCTGGATATGAGCAGGTAGAGGCGGCTCTGGCACAGATGTACCTAGGGGTAAAACCCGAAAACTCCGCTTTGAGCTAGACTCGAACGGGAACTGGTGCACGACAACGGGCCTTGCTGCACTCTTGGTTACGACACTCCCGAGGGATATGCTTAGGATAATTCTCATTTTTTTACAAACCATTATGAAGGGTTTATGAGTATATACTTCCTCAAAGAAAACATTTTTTTGATTATGGATTATATCTATAAATCATTCAATTTAAATTAAGAATTTTAAAAGTTTGTAATTATTCATTTCAATTCATTAACTAACATAGTTTATGCCATTGTATAGAAATGGCACCCAGTAGAAGGAATGTGAACTCCAACAATATGTATGATCCAAAGAGTAAGAAAGATCATATATTTCACGGTATTAAACCAACATTTATAAGGGAAATAGTGTCCCATGTGTTCTCAACATATGAATAAATAGTATCATCTGTTAATAAGATAAGTAAATAATCCTCTAAGTCTTATGGCTTTGAAGGGAAGAAAGAGAAGAAAAGGATGGAAGAGAGAATGATGGATAATGGGATGAGGGAAAAGAAGAATTTTCCAATATGTGATAACTTTGGGAAGAAACACCTTGTAACTTGCCTGAAGGGAATGGGAGTTTGTTATAAGTGTGGAGAAAAAGGACACCAAGTTTGTGACTGCAAGGGTAAGAAAAAGGTTTCAAATGTACAATGCTTCATTTTCAAGGAGTGGGGACACTACGCAATCCAATGTCCAAATCATCAGAGTATTCCCCAAATGATGTTATTGGATAATAATCACGTTATGATCCTACCACAGATGAGGAGGAATGATTAGAGTTCTTATGTTGTTATTAAAGATTTTTGTCATTTGAGTGTTGTATCAATGATATACTGGTTATAATAATTATGGAGTATATAAGGATTGCACAGCAGTACTATTTCATCAAGGACTTGAGATTGTGTGGAACCAAGAAATGTGACTCCAAAACAGGTTAAATTTTTGGAAAATATATGGTTGAGAGAAAGATAAACCATAATATGGTTCGATACAAAGATAGTGATTTTGGAATAATACATGATTGATTTGGATAAATTATATTGGATATTCTTAACTTCTTTGAATCTGATTAATGATTTGTATACATTTTTGGATAGAAGGAGTATATCTAGTATTCTATAAGGAATAAAGGATCATGAATGTAATCAATAAGGATTTATGTTAATTCAGGATGTTGCAGTGTTTTAAAAGAGTACATGATGAAGGTGTTCACATGTTGTTACGCGGAAAAAAGGATATTCATTATGTTTAGCTTCCTTATAAAATTTGGACTGTGATTTGGACATAAGTATTTTGGATAACTATAAAGGTTGGAATGGATTAAGTTGAACCATTGATAGTATTGTTTGAGGTTAAAAAATTTCTGAATATTATTTTTGGAATATAATAATACTATTGTTTTAGGAAAAGGACAACCTGCAGGTTGGGGTATAACCCATCACGTCGGACAAAGCTGTAGGAATCGATCCCATAACCATAGTGCGACATGCCTTTATTACCTACCACTAGCCTATAGGAAGTCCCTGGTTATTAAAAAATAGTTTTCCTAATCTGAATAGTATGGGTTAATATTTGGAACCTTGTACAATTAGGATATATATAATATTTTTGAGTTCTATTATCTTTTTGAGTAAAAGATGGGTTTGTGGTAAAAATTTATTAAAGAATGAAAGTCTACATGACAAGTATGTATATTTCCTTACATTCTTAGTCAATCTCCTAAATAAATACCTCTGTTGTATGAAAGGTAACTTAAATCAAAAAACGTTGTTGGTTAACTTTTCCTACTAGGGAATCAATGATCGTTTAACCAATCATAAGTTTGTGATTTTTATATAGTTAAACATTTTCCTAATCCTGTTTTCTATAAATCTCCATCAGACCATGATGGTTTATTTTTCCTCCATATCCATATTTTCATATAATCCTAGTATGGGAAATCTCGGGTGACCTTTATACTTATCTTTATTTCTTTCAAAGTTATATTTTTATTAACCCTATTTCTGATGTGGGTTTTCCACAAAGGTATTTTCTATTTTCAACCTTGTTTTTTCAAAGAAAAATTTCAAATTGCGAGAAAGAAATTTATTGAAGGAGGGGAGAATGTAACACCCCGACCTTCCACGATACGCTACTTTTATAATAATGAAATAGCTTACATTGTACGCAAGTTCGAGATTCTAACACACCGCGACCAATAAAAATAGCCATCATGAATAGTAATATCCACCTTTTGAAAAAATATTTTTTTTTATTTCAAAATGGACGTCATTCTTGGATTCGGAATATTGAAATTAGCCTATGTTGAATTTTTGGTATTTTTCCGAGAACTTCAAATTTTTTATGAATAGTGAAAAATACTAAAAAAAAAATTTTAAACAAAATAATTAATAGTGGTAAATTATACTATTGAGTGGTTTTAAAGTATAATTTTAATATATTTTTACCATTTTATCAAATGGTGGTCATTAGAATTAATTTTACATTGAAATTGGACATAAACAATTGTCAATCATTTGATATATATTGCTTCTTAAAAACATGTTATGACATGGGGAATTAATTATAAAATTAATTAATGAAACATATATGTTAGTAATTTTTTAAAATAGACATCATTCTTGAATTCGGAATATCAATTATATCTTAGGGTGAAATTTTGGCATTGTTCTGAAAAACTTCAATTTTGATGAATAGTGAAACCAGTAAGTGGTAGTTAAAAAACTGATTTTTCGTTTAAATGAAACATTACCACTTCTATGATTTGATTTTCAAAAATCCTACATACAAGGTTTTCATTAAGAATTAAAATTTGGTTCAATGGGATTAAAATAATTTTTTGGTGAATAGTAACTTTTATGTTTAATTAATCGCGATTAAAGGTAATTAGTGAAATATAAGGTAAAAATTATATTATAAAAATATGAAAACAACTTTACACTTATCCAACCCGTATTGGATGAGTCATGGCCGACCAAGAAAATCCATGGGTCAACTTGGGGACCCCATGGAACCACTTGGGTAAGTAAATGACATTAATATCTTTTTATTTAAAGTAAAAATAAAATTGTCACAAACATGTTTTTTTTTACTAAAAAAAATTATAAGGGGTTATAGAAGTCATATTTTAGACTATAAATATTCATTGGAAAGATAAAAATATTTCTTACATCATGATATTTATTTATAATTTTTAGACATTATATAAAGTAAATTATTTATGACACGATGATGATGCAACGATTACCTCATTAATTAACGATTAAAATAATATGAAAAGATAATGTAAAATCTAAAGCTTTCACTTTTCTAAAACCTATTGTATGGGAATATTTCGAACCCTTATCACCTTAGAATCGAAATAAATTATTTTGGGACCTTTAGAATTGGAAAATAATTTCATAATAATGTAACATTTCAATCATTCCAAGAGTACACATCCTCTTCCCTTAAAAAAAACCCCCAACTCTACCACATTATTCACACCATAAATGCCATTTGGACGGCCAAACATAGCCCAAATACTCTCTCAACTTCCATATCTTACTCCTAGAAGCCTCAATTTGGGCAGAAGTCTTCCCAAGGATGCCTTTGGCTCAAATCAAAAATATTTACTTGATTTTAAAGTAATGTATTCTCTTGTGTTCTTTTGTTTTGTTTTTCTTCTCCAACCACCTAAAATCTTTTTATTACTTAATTTTGCAACAACACCAGTATCTTCAATATAATATGATGTTTTTATGAGAAGTATTTGATTTACACTTACACACACCTTTTTCTAATGGTTAATGAACATACTGTTTCTTTGGGTGGCGAATTACTGCCTCACAAAACGATGATTGTTCTATATTCTTTTAACACCTCTCATAGTGGCCATTATGTTGACACTATTTTTATATATGATATATATTATATTTTTCTTTTCCTTATGATTCTTTATTTTTCATTTATGGAATACCTTTATGATTTCTATTATGGGTAAACGCGATAATTTCATTTTAAGAAGTACGGACTACCGCCCCCTCAAAGTGATTTGAATCGTTAATGCCATATGTGGGATGTATAAAGGATGGAGTAAATGATATTATATATTATATTATACTTTAATTATAATATACCTTTATATCATTATGATTTCATTCCATTAAATATGAAATAGAAATGAAATTAGCGTTCATACGTACGTACGGCTTACCGTCTCCATGAACGGTGCATTTCATTTCTTACCGCTAAATGTTACGTAATATTATGAATGAATTTATATACTAGATATATATGATATATATTATATCTACATCATGAATATAATTCTAGATATAATCAATATTTCACCACATGAACAACTTGTAATTATAAGATGTTTATTTTTGACTCAAGTACAAAAGATCGACAAAATGACTGTTATTAACTTAAATAATTACATAATGTTCATAACATGGTAATAAATGATATATAAGGAATAATGAACATGAAAAAGGTTCTTAATCATGTATAAATTAACTCTAGTTTATTATTCAAGAGGTTAAATAATGATCGAGTCAAGTCGGACACGATTTAACTGTTAATTATACAACCTCATCATTATTCATGGTTGTTTATATATAGTTATCTACTGGGACCTCTTTATCATACACATCCATGTTTCATCAAAATTTCATTCAAAACATATTTACTATATATTATAAAATGTTTTAAAGACATTTATATCTTTATTTGACCTTATACATTTTTGAATGGAATCTTTCCGTCATTTTCAAAACAAATCAAAATAGATGAGTGGTAAGGGAACTTCTTAACCCAATTTCCATTCTTTGGGTTAATCTACTACATTCAAATTATGTCATGATATTATTATGTCATATCTGGTATTTATACTTTATTTATGTGTAAATATATTGAATATACATAATAGATCTATTTTATTTAAAAATGACTTTGTAAGGGACTTCGTCTCAATGTCCATTCATTGAGGCATATTTTGTTTTATACACAAATTTCTTTTATACGGTGTATAAAACCATTTGACTTTTACGTTTATTCAAAATGAATCTTTTTATACGAAGCTTTTTACTAAATGACAAAAAGGAATGTTTTTCTTGTCATACGTATGCGGCGACAACGACTTCTCTGCCGCCATAACCATTATTTGATTTTCAACTTCCTCTACAAGCCATAACTTTTTTTAAATGATTTCAAAAAAGAGAGGGATATTTCTCTCAAATATATTAATATCCAGTGCAAATTTATACGTATTTAACGCATGCTTAAATATGTTTTTAAAAACCCGAAACTCAAGTGTGGTAGACAAGAAGGGATTGGGTGTAGACCCATCATGGCCTGTAATTAGTCGAGCAGTCTCAGAATTAGTTATTTTGTTTTCAGAAGCTTGTATAATGTTTTCAGAAAAACACTACAGTATATTTGAGCATTTTTAAAATTAAGTATTTTCTAAAAAAATTACATCGGTAGGTCTCATGAGACAAACTACTGTCTTGGCACGAGGCCTTGACAAAATCTTATTTGTAGTGTTGGCACGAGGCCTTGGCTACGTGGTAATGATAGTCTGGCATTATGCATTCCATCATTATGAATGTCGTTATTGATATTTCATGTGATTATTCGACCAGTAAAATATCCATGTGAATAAGTAAATGGAATTATTTCATTTTACTTTTTCCTTATTATGTTGAAGTTCATGTTTAAAAGGATTTTGTTTAGTTATACATTGCCTTAAATGTTTATGTTTATTTATGAAAGCTTCCGCTATATTGTTATCCTTACTGAGCATATGAGTTCACCCCTTTCAATGTTTTAATTTTTCTAGGATGTGAAGACGTATTTTATAAATGACCTGCAAGGATAGTCTTAAGGGGATATGAGTGTGGAAAATGGAGACTTTGTTATTGTAGTTTTTCACATTATGATGTAATGTAACATTTATGAATGTATCTAATGTTTCCAAGGCTACTAAACTAATCGGTATTTTGAGACTTGATCTTTTGTGATCATGCCAATATTACGAAGTAATGCACTGACTCTAGGTAACTGGGGTCGGGGCGTTACATGGATCAGGATAATGGAGGATTATAATTGATCAATACACTACAACACATTGGAGGAAAATAAGGTATTAGATGCATTTTGTATGAAATATCATGAAACCCAAGAAAAATTGGAATGACAGAGACTAAGGGATAATGGAATTGTTAAATATAGATATATTAATTTTTATGAAAGGATAAACATATATCATTTTTCAAATGATTTATAATACATAATTATTAAAAAATATAAATTTTTATAAACTTGATAATGTTACTTTTCAAAAGGAAATTAAGCCCTGAAAGATGAGAAAATGTTAAATTTCATATATATAGATTAAATAATAAACTATTTATTGAGGCTATGTGTTCCAGATATAACTATGCTAAAATTTTAAATATCGGTGGATTCTCCTAATTAAAATTTAAATATACACCCTGGTAGCACCAATACGAATAGTGATTTTAGGGAACATTTTTTGACAGATAATAAAAAGAAAGAAACTATTGATTATGATTCAATATTCATATTTTTTCAAGAGATTAATAATTTAATAAAATATCCACAAGAAATCATGCAACCAATATTTATTGTAATGTGAAAATTAGATTACATTAGTATTTAGTTTCACTTTAGATTACCAAAGACTCATAGTGATAATTATTTAAAATGGCTTGTTGTTGATAGATATACCAAATCCATACATATAATTTTTATAAGAGAAAAGTTTCCACTTCAGTTACTAGAAGAAATATATATTAAAAAATTTATATGACATCACATAAAACCACTTTCAATTATCTCTACACATTATTGACAATTTGCATAAAAATTATATTAAACTCATTAGTGGACTCTTCATATCAATATTCATATGAGCACCATTTCTCACCGTCAAATATATTTATTGTTCGAAAAGAGAATTCAAGCATTAAAATACATATTGAAATCATGATAACATGACTTAAATGTATTTTAGATAAGTATTTAATTTTTTAGAGTTTTCTTATAACAATATCTCCCATTAAAATATAAAAATAGAATCATATAAATCCTTATATGCAAATAGATTTCATACACCAAAATGTTATGATGAAGGTGGTGAAAGGAATCTTATAGACATAAAGAATTTTGAAGATATAGTGAAAAGGGTAAATACTGTTAAGGATCATATCAATGAATGTCAAATATTGGAATATAGTTATACTAATAAACAATGGAATGATATGTTATTTCAAGTGAGAGAACATGTTTTAATGAATGTATTTAAATGGAAGTGTATTATAATTTTCATTAAAAAAATTTAAATGTAACATAGGCATGTCCAATATTTTGAATTTATGTAATTAATTAGAGTTGTGGATTACCATCTATATGTTCAATGAAAAATAACTAAATTAATTGATTTATTTAAAATATCATTATTATGAATGTTCCTGCCTAATCTATTTCAAGTGTTCGCCTCTAAAAAAAGAAATTAGAAATTGATCAATCATTATGGAATGAAACTATATCGATTAATGAAACTATAGGAACATTTATGTGTAAAAGGATGAAAATTTGGTAATAGTACTTTGTAGAAATTATAAAATCCATCAATAAATGTTGGAAGCTGAGGAATACATGAAGAAGAACCTAACTTTTTTTTATAAAGCATTATCCCGGAAAATTTTAAGCATAAAACATTTGTATAATGGAATAATATAGAACTAAAACATTAGTAATAATATGTAAACATTCTAAATTATTAAATATAAAATAAAATAAACATTTCATTATTTCATAGAAAAAATATCTAATTTCATTAGAAGAATATTGATTTCAAACATATATGGTCAAAATATTCAGAAAATAAGTTTTTGAAAAAATAAATTAAAAATAAGAAATAGAAAATAATTGAAAATTGAGTATTTAACTATTAGTACATTATATAAAATAACATTTTATAATAATTATAATTAACTATGTATTTACTATAAATTTTATGTAAATAACAATAATTTCATTTGAAGGGAAATGTGATATTTTTTATATATTTTTATTAAGAAAAATACCATTTAATATTATAATTAAAAATAATATTTAATTATGAATTATTTACATGAAATATATATATATATATATCACATATCTAATTATATAAATTTAAATCAATGTAATTATGATTACTAGCAATAGTTTTAATTTAATTTTCTTTTATTCTTGAAAAATCCCTTTATTCCAAAAACATTTTTTAATAGGTTTTGGGGGTTAATTTTAAATATATTTCATACTCTGATGTGATTTTAATTTAATAAAATTTATTATTGTATATAAAATTGTGATTTATAATTTTTATAATAAGGTATAATTAATTTTTTTTTCAAAATGTATTCTTTAAATAGTAAAAATAAGTTCCATGGTTTTGGTAAAAACGGGTTTAATGAAGGGATAACCAAAATATATAAGAGTTAATATAACCAAGAAACATTTTTGAACACCTATTTTTTGTTTTTTTATGTTAACGATATCAAATCTGAATATATTTCATTTGGGAAAAAATTTTCAATAACATTTAATGAAATTAGTTTAAAACATTGAAAATTTTCAAATGTGACATTTACCTCCTTTATAAAAGCACACATTAACCCTCATATATTCATACCTATTATGAAATTTTACACAAATAACCATATATAAACATCCACAAATATAACTTATCCATGTAATAAAGTTAATGCACTACCAAAAATATAGATTCTATGGTTCATAATCAGAGATCTAAAAGAGGATTTTCTAAGAAAATGTAATCATATTCAATAAAAACTTTTATTTACTTCTCTTTTACCATCATCAATAATGAAATAAAAATTTTAATATTTCAACACTATTATATATAATATACAAATATTTTATTCTTTTTATTTTATAATATTTATTCTTAAACCTCTCCATCAAATTAGGAATCAAAACCGTCAATTATGTTTATGATGGACTACCACCTCCTGAACTAATGTATTTATTTTATAATTGAATCACATGGATAGTCGTAATGATGAAAATATGGTATATATATGACACTTATGAAATAATATTTATTTTCTTAATTAATATATTATCCAATTCCTAACCCATTCACCCTACAATGAAATGAAAATTTTACTCATGGATAAGTATAGTATGTTGTCTTCATGAAAATATGAGATTCATTTTCTCTATTAAATCTAAAATAAATATATTAAAAATATATCAAGGGAATAAATATGATATTTATAACATTAATATTAATATTTAGGTTGTTGAATAATAACCTATATAGAATAACCCAATATTATATAATAAACATGCATGATAATATGAAGAAAGTAACTCCTAAAACAGTGGAAATAATGAAATATTATAAAAAAATGGGTGATAAGATGTTATATCATATTCATATATGTTATTATAAATTGTAATATTTTTTTTCTTAAATTAGTAACATGTTTAAAACCATTATAAATGATGTAAAATCATAATCAACTATGTTGAATCATGATACAAGAGATTTAGTCAAAATTATCATTCCACTGAGACATTGTTGATATTATACGCCTATTCAAATTTCTGTGGTGCACACAATTCTACATTTAAATATTTAATATGAATAAATATTTATTAATAGTGAATAATTTATCAATAAAATTCTATTCATTCTAGTGGTTACAATTTTAAACATATCCCAAAGTTAATGATTTATTTTACAATATCATTTTTTGGGATTGAATTACTTTTCATTGAAGGAATATTATAATGAATCCCTTATAAAATAAAAATATTTTTTTTATCCTATGAACATTCAAGGAGATTAAATATTTTATTTCCTAATTTCCTCTAATTATAACTTGATTCAATAAATTAAATAATTAAAATTAAAAAAATGATTTAATCCCACTTTTAATCGAATATATTTTTCTTTCCTATCCATATTTTTCAATTTTATTTAAAATTAACTTTTCTCACTAAATTGAATTATTAATTAAATTTTATGTTATATATTAATTTTTAAAATTTTGTTATATCATTATATTTTTTTAATGGGTTGTTTTTTAATTACATTACAAAGTGTAAAATGAGTTTTTTTGAGATATAATATTAATAGACTTCCCTTCCACCGTTACCATATTATGATATTTAGATTCATCTATACATTTTAAATTTTTTTCTAATGAAAAATATTTAATAAAAGTGTATGTTAATATATTTCATCCAGTTGATCTATAAAATGAATTTATTATAAATCCTCTATTTTTTGAACTAATGGTCATCTTTATATCTTTTAAATATTGTGGTCATTATATTTATAATAAAATATTCAGTTCCTATTTTTCATTAAATAAAATTATATAATATATATATATTATATGTAACATGGATATTATTTTTTCTAAACCCATATTGAAATTTAACATATGTTTTTTTAATATGGGAGTGATTTTATTGGTTGATGAAAATATTGATAAATTTGAATTCTTTATAAAATATGAATATTTGATGACAATGAATAGTTATTTGTAATTGAATTAATCTCTAAATAAATTTATAATAAATTATACATGTAGTGATTTTAAGGGTCAACTTATATATAGACCCATGATGTTAGGACATTTCTTAGGAGACAAATTTGTTGGAAAAAATTACTAAATAGGTTTTATGGTACATACATATTTTTCAATTAAATTTTCATAGTAAATTAGTCTAATAGTAATTATATCAATATTTTAAAGATCATGAAATATTGTATTATACATTTCCTTAACTGAGTATTAAATTATTACTAACCATGAGTCAATTTCATTAATATTATCCATATATTCATTATTTTCTCTGGTTATTGATTAAGTTGCATGTTTTTTTAGTTTCCTACCTTTCCATTTTGAAAATTCCATATTTACGCATGATATATTCTACTCTACCTAACCCTTATTAATAATTGGATATGACACAAATTTTTTTCTTTCTGAAGTATATGATGTCTCCATCATTGAATGAGTTTCATGGATAAATATCATTTTATTTTTTATGTTTAATATTTTATTCAAAATGTAAATTTGGAATTATATATTCATTCAGTTCATGAAAACTCCTATATTCACTGCTATATTAGTATTATATCCCTTATATCTATTATAATTTAATATGGTTAACATGAGGACTAGGTTAATAAATCTTAAGTTATTATAGTTTAGAAGATAATATTTTTAACTGAACATTAAATTGTTATAAAGCAAGTAAAAAAAGTAAGACAAAATTTTTATTTAGGTGTTAACGAATGAATGATGTTATATGTAATTTAATTGGAGGGAAAAAAATTTTAAATTCATATTTTATTTCTTACCTTCCGAAATTCATTCTTTTGTGTCCATGTTTTTTAAATATGTTGTGAAATTATTTTTTACATCAATGGTGGATAATGGTCATTTTCAACCATATTTCACTTCTTTTGCAATGGTTTAAATCAAAATATTTTTATCCTTATCCATACTAGTCACATCTGAATCTTTTTTAACAAAGTGTATAAGAATTTTTTTATTTAACATATATATAATGAATGAAATGTTTGACCATCATGAATTTTATAAAATTTTATGTTTTTTATATTTTTTTGAGATTATTTTGAAATAATATTATTTGAATACAATTTTTAGAATTTTTTATTTTAAATATTTTCTAAATGTAATGAAATATTTATCATTATTTTTATATGAAAATAAAATCTTATTTTCTTATATTTACATAAGTTTTTATGATATATTTATGATATAAATGTATATATTTAATAAAATTAATGATATGGTACACGATCATTATAGTTGAGGAAGGGTGTGTCTAATATGACTTATTTGATTAGTGATCGGGATAAATTTTCTATGATGAATGAGCAAAAAATAGATATCCAATGCATTAGGTAGCATTCTATGATTTCTATGTTGTGGAGGGAGGTAACCATTGTGGTTTATCCAATATATTTAATTGGTTTCTAGTTATTTCTTATAATATTGAACATGGGTTTTCATGTAATAATCTATGATGCCTACAAGGGTTTCTATTTTACATTTCTTTCATTTAAAAATTTTAATTGTGAAAAAATTAGGTCTCCCACATGGATTATATTTATTTTATAATATAAAAGAATAATGTTCAAAAGGTAATAAATTTTTGAGTATTTATATTTTTCACTAGTCAAAATAATTTATTTCCATTATATTCATTACGATATTTTTTCACATCCATCATTTCTAAATAATATTCATTGTGTTTAAGGATAAGTTGTAAAAAATATTTAGTCATGATAAAAACCATTATGATCTATTATAAAAATAAATCTAGTTTTCAAAATAAATATATATTGGGAAAAATGATTTTTTATTGGAATTGTTTACTTTATAAAATATATTCTTTTTTATATTAGTATTCAGAACTAATTCTCAAAAATGCTTTACCAAAAAAATGAAGTTTATGAAAGTGAATTATTATTAAAAATAAAAATATTATACAATTTTTCATGGATATGTCACAATAAAATGATTCTAAACATCTCATATTGTTCACCTTACCACCCTAAATTAGAGTTGGGGGACCATTCCACACTGTTGTATGTGTAATGGTCACGGGCATGCTTCACCCAATCTTTAATAACTACACATTAATATGAAATCCCATGACATGTGAAAGAATTTTCGATAGTAAATCTATGCCTTATTGAAGTATGTGATTCAATGAGTGATTATCAATCATATATGGATGATTAGTTCATTGTTGAGTTGTGCACGTCAAATCAGGGGGTACCTACCACTGATGGAGGATATATGCCCAATATTTAAGGGACTTCTATATTCTATATCTTATAGTGGAATAGCACACTAAAATATAAATGGTTTATCAAAACCCCCTCCCTCTAATGATACCCGTCCTGTGTTGGAAATGAAGAATATGAGAAAATGACCCCCGAGTCCCACCTCTAGTAGGACCCTGGTTGGATTCTCACCCCAAGGGTGTTAAAATATAAAAATATGTGATGAATTAGCCTTTATAAGAAACAATATCATGATATATGATGGATCATGTGGAGTGAAATTCTATGACATAATTTAAATAAATACAAAACCATCCCACATGCATTTATAAAAGAGAACTGGTACAAATACAAACGTTTCAAAAGAATATGCCCAAAAATTAAATATAATCAGTTATATAAAAACTATCACAATCTGATCTAGTATGGTCCAATATTTTATTTGAAATCCGCATGTAATCCAATACATAATTTTATATACATAGGTTGAGCATACATGTATACCATGTTTGAGAGACAAAAATTCTCTTGCACATGTGAATGATGCATACTAATGCACTCATGAGAAAATAATTGAACCAAACTACATTTATGTAGGTATAATAAAAATCCCAACATCACTAAGGAACTCTTAGAAAATAACTCAGGTAATGTAATATAAAATAAATCACATCGATGATAGGGTAGCTAGCACCACTTTTCCTCTAATTAGATCCTATCAAACCCCAACACCAAACATCTTGGAACACCCACCTCATCCGAATATACCACATTGTATCAATCCCAAACACACCTAGGCCTCACAACATATCCCTCCCACACACATTAGGGCCTCACAACACATCCAGCTCAGACACACCTGGGCATCACAACACTTCCCGCCCGAACACACCTTTTCCTTAAAATAAACCTCGACCACATACACTTGGGTTACCAAATCCCACCACAACTATCCAAGAGAAACATTTTATGTCACCAACTAGAATATTGAGTAAGAAATATCATTCTTTCAAACATATATCCTCCCTATGAGATAATGGTAATGTCACCCACCCCTGTGGTAAGGGTGGTATTCGACATGTACTATTGAACTAGGGTTGGGTGAGAATATAAATCACAAGAAAATAAAATTGTATTTATTTACAATATATAAAACATAATCCTAAACCTATTAGTACATAGACAGTCAACCAAATCACAACAATATCACCTTTGCAGCTTTTTCTACGTGCACAACACCACACATCACGCCAAAAACCCCATTTCATAGTCCCAAAAAATTTCATTTTACAATTTCCATTCTATTAACCAAATCAAATAAAGATATTTCAAACAGTATTTAAACATATATTTATTCATTACATCATTACCCATGTCAATTAATAAACACATAATAGAAAACATGAAAACTATCACATCAAAAAGTGATGATCCATGGTAATTAATGGCAGCTTCACATTAAATATACTTCATACCACAACTTCTACATATGGGGTGACTCTTTCTACATGATATAAATAGAGAAGAACCCTAACTAATAACTACAATACTTTTTCAATTTCATCACTCTAAATCCATCATTCCAACAAGAATCACCCCCAACTCTCAACCACATACTGGAACACACTAAAACAAAACTAGATAGACAGTCCCACTACATGAACATAACACACCCAGATCACCATATCACCAATGAAACCCCTTGTGAAAACTATTAACAATGACATCATTAATACAAAATACATTGAAAAAGTATTTAGATTGAACAAGGAAATCCTTCTTTAATTTAAATTCTCAACCCATGGGTTATATCAGAAGCATTATGATCCTGGGGAATCCACTAATTAGTTGAGTATACATGGTTCTAATTTTTCATAAAGGTAGATAAATATTAATCAAGGAACATAAATTACATTAACCATAATGTTGGTAAATAAGGACCCCAATGGCTAGTATTTTATGTGGGCAGTTAGACTATACAAATCATAATTTCAACAAAAACAAATAACAAGTAAAGATCGATCATTACTTTTCACAACCCCCATATATAGATACCAGTTAATATATCTTTATTAATTTGTATAAAACCATTTTAAAAATGGTTACAGGTCTATACCCACCTCGAATGATACACAATTTATTAATATTAAGTGGTAAACTATATGGAATGAAATTAAACCATCACTTCCTAGTTACACTCAAATGGGGGCATGCATACAGAAATAAAAACTCCAGGTAAAGATAATAATGAATCTACAACACATCACTCAAATAATATGGTATCAACGGTTTGGGGAATAATGTACCATGATAAATCAATAATGAAGATCAAGGGGAAAGAGTATCTTGTCTATGAAAAGATGGAAATAGATTCATGACCATATATAAGTTTTTTATCTTATTATAAATGTAGATGTAGTAATGATTACATAATTTGAGACATTAAAATCATATTAACTCATAAGATTATTATAGATATGATTTAAGGACTTTTGATCAATATCAAATCCTTTAAAACGTGGATTTAAAGGAATTGTATACCAAATAATGATGAAAATTGGTAAAATAAGAAGAATCTAGAATCACTCTTTCAGAGGACCCATTAGGTGAGTTACCACTCGTGAGGTGCCACTCAGGATCCAATGTGAGAATATTCATTGCTCATGAGGTACCACTCATGATCCACCATTAGATGAGGCACCACTCTTGAGGAACCACTCCCAAGCCACGGTTTAAGATGTATTGATAGGCAAGACATCACTTGGCAAGAAACTGCCATATTAAATGCCTGCCACAATCTGTTGCACACCACGTGGAAAGACACTATTAGATAAGAAACCTATAGTAAATTGACTACTAGTGAGCCAATGTCAGTGAGTCAAATATTGTGATTGGCCACCATCGAGCCACTAATACAAGACACCAGTATTGAGTCACCCAAACTGAGCCACCGCAAATGAGTCATCGCAAGTGAGTCACTACTGATAAAACAAAGAAAGACTAGAAAATTTATAATATATATGAAATGAGTCTCATTGATTTCTCAAAAAACATCATAAAATATATTTACACATTTTAATTGACCTAAGTTTTCTAAGGCATTACATCTGATTCCTCTCAAGATATTTTCTACCTCATGAATCAAAATTAATCAGAAAAAAACAGAAGAAGTGATTGGAGAAACATACATTGATATAAATCTCAAAGATATATTTAAATATGAAACACTTTTACGGACTAAAAACAATAAATTTCAATGAAAATCCACTATGTTTTGTTCAAATGTTTGAGTGGAAACCTTTACATCCATGAACACATCCTCTAAAAACAGAAATACATACTTAATGAAATCAACCAAAATGACCACAAAAACACCACACAATCATAACTACCATGGAATCTAAGACATATGGATCAATGAACATCATCCTTCATGTTACGATACTATCCACTCTAGCTTGCATAGACACATTTTCCTGAGTTTAATCGCATCAATGTTAATATGTCTTGACTGAAAATCAGGTATTCACCTTTTTATATTTCATGAAATTTTCACACAAAACACAACAAAAATATCACAAACCTAGATAAAATAACTAATCTCATAAAACAACATGGTTCAAAATTCAAGTATGAACGAAAGACAGGGAAATAAAAGACTTAAAACAAATCTCGGTAATATGAACACATCTGTATCTCCCATTAAAAGGTACTATCATCCAAGACACCATGCCTCCACATCACACAAAAAAGGGATGCTCCATCCATGCAACATATTATCTCGGTTGTTATAGATCCCCACTGGCCCCTACACAAATTTAATGTTATCTTAGATATCTAATCCTCCCCAGGTAGTGACATTGTAGTCATCGTGAATAAAATGACTAAGATGAGAGAAGTGAAATATTTTGTGTATTCGTTCTGATCATGGTGGAAATGCATATTGATACACCACCGTACCAACTCACCCCAACACCTCAAATAGTCCAATGAATATGTGGGAAACCGTTACATCTCACCTAACCATCCACTTCCCACATCAACAGGAAACCTTCAAGAACACATGCTATACAACCACGGACACCAAGGGCCTTCTTTAGTGATTTGTATAAGACTTTTGATGATATTGTGCTGCTTTAATAATCACATGAACATGATAATAGTTCTCTATTTCTCTCTGAACCACATAGGGAGAATGGAAAACTGTCTCCCAATCACCGATCTAAAACAATGGATAATTAAATTATCTCCCATAAAAGCCTAAAATGGTTCCATGCTAGTGTAAGACTGATAAATATTATTATAGGTCAACTCGACCATAGGAAAATGTCATATACAAGATCCACCAAATTTCATGATGCATTCCCACACCATATCTTCTTGGGTTTGGATAATCTATTCTAACATCCAATCTATTTGGGGTGGAAAATAATGCTGAGGTGTAACTGGTTGTCAAAGGCATAATGATATCCCCTACAGACTCTTCAGGTAAACCACACGTTCTAATAAAAGACAATGGTCCTCGAAACTCCATGAAACCACACTAATTCATCCACATACCATGTGTCCAAGTCATCTAGTACCCCTAACTCCTTGATTTCTAGGAAAAGGGATGATTTAATCAACTGATACAAAACCATATGATATTAATATAACCCCGCCCCCAATACTCCGGTAAAGCTTAAATGAAATCCATTGAGATTTTATCCCATTTCCACATGTAAATATCGAAAGGATGCAATGAACCACCGGGAACATAGTGTTGAGCCTTCAATTAATGGGAGACAATGCACTTTTCCAAAAACTCAGCCACTTCCAGTATCATATAGGGCCATGAAAACCCACCTCATAAGCCACGATACTTCTTAAAAACTGTTGTATGCACAGCTAAGGGTGATCTAGGAAACTCAAGAAGGACTCCACTATACATTACTACCAGAACAAACAAAATTCCAAGAAATAAATTCTTTTCTGAACCACTTTCAAACCATCCTTCGACCATCCCTTTAGAGCATCACAATGGACAAAAGATTTATTCAACACATCTTCCTCTGTGTATCGCCACTGAAACTCCACCAAATACTACATCAGATAAGACTTATCCATCATTTGAAAAACATCATTTACCCCACTGTACTATTACATCTATGTCAAGGATTCCAACTCCCCGATCACTTTCCATGTATCAAAATATTCTCAAACAACCTCCTTCCATGAATTTATGCTCAATGAATCGGCCACAACATTTTGATTCTATGAGGTGCATGAGATCGCAAAATCATAGTCCAAAAGAAACTCTATCATCTTATGCTCTCATAGATTCAAGTCACACTCTCAAACTATTGTGATTTCCGAAGACAATAAATTGATCCCCAATTTAGTAATATCTCCACAACTTCTACACAAACACAAATTCTACAAACTGTAGTTAATTGGATGAATCATTATGTTTATGGGGATATAAAATTATAGACATGTATGAGATCAATTCTCAATGCTTCATCAGCACACATACCAAACCTAAACAAGAATTTTTAGAATAACCCTCAAACATCACCTCTTTCTCAAGCAACCAGAGCACTAAATTACTAATCAAATTCTCTATAATATAACTGAAAGCTTTCTCACGCTGACCACGCCAAAAAAAATATTGTGTTTTTCTATTCATTGATATTAAAGGGGCTTCAACTAGTGTGAAATCAAGTAAATCCACTGATAATATCCTACAAACCCAATGAATCTATAAACTTGTACATCGTTCATGGATGCCGCCAAAGAAGAAGACATCTTCAACCAAAAACAGTTACACTACCATACCCTTCTGAGACACCACATGCCCAAATTAATATACCCCTCATGTCCATAAATTACAGTTAGACAACATTACATTGAGTTGGTGGTGTAAAAGAAAATGTATGTTTGTTATGAGTTTCTCAACATGTTCCTCATCTGAAATTTATTATATTAACATAAAATCGATGAAAAAGATAATGAACATGGTTGAGAAGTAATTCATCACAAAATTAATAAGCCCCATGAAATTGGTTGGTGTGTTTATAACACCAAATGGCAGGAATACAAACAGGACATTACCATACCTACATTTGAAGGTAGTATTTGGGATATCACCCACCTTCACCATCAATAGGTGATATCTAGAAGGAAGATAAATCTTAGAAAACCAACTCACCCCTCTCATATGGTCATAAAATTGCCTCTTCTAATAAGGGTTAACTATTATTAACATTCACTAGATTCAACCACCATTAGTCTATGCAAAACCTAAGACAACTATCTGCCATATTTTCAAACAAAGTTGGATCACACAATGGTGACAAACTGGTCTAGATAAAACCCTTTTTCATCTGATATTTTCTCTGAATCTTCATCTCTCACAACATAAAAGGTTCCATATGATATTGATCCTTCAAAACCAGAGAAGCGGTGAAATGCCAATCTATCTAGCACTCCATATCACGTTGAGGGGGTGCCATCAAAAAATCCTTGAGGAGAACATATTGGAACTCTATAATGTACTTAGGAACATCTACCATTTTTTGTATCCAGTGATTCTACATATAGCTCATCCAAGAAAGGATGAAGGGTCTTTTCATGTTGACTATCGACCTAAAAACCCCGATCTCCAATGAAAACCACATATTGACCATCCACATCGTAAAATAAAACTCTCCTCTTTAAGCAGTCGAAAATAGAATGTATGGAATTTAAAAGTATATTATAAGGATGACATCTTGTCGATGAATCTGTACTATGAATAGATCCCCATAGGAATGATGTTGTCCCATCATCAGTCTACACACCAAGCACAAATCATCAAGATTTTCGAGCTTCTGACTGGCGTACTAAGAACCAAGGGAATGAGAAGCCTCTCTATTTCAGTTCCCCGAACATGGGATAAATATGGTGATACAAAATCTTTTTAATTTCTTAAATAAAAGAAAATCACAAGAAAGTGTATTGAAAAAACTGGTCACGCATCTAACTATCTATGGCCCTACAGGAAATGTTGCATCCACTACATGCAGCTGAAATCTCTTGACTCCTCTGCGTCTCTTATAATGAACACATCCATATTCACCTTATGTTAAAGGTCCCATAACATGAGGAACATCCTATGTTCATCGCCAACCATCTCTATATCCTATTGGTATATCAATAGCGTAGTTCCCTAATAACTAAAATTGTCTCACAAAAAATTGAGGTTGAGGATAACATTGAACATATCCTCCCCCACAAAATTATTCACATACATGAATTATTTACCGATTCAGAAGATTTCCATGAACCCGATATTAGAAATAGATATTCCTTGAGCCTAATGAAATAGAACATTGACCACACACCCTAGATGTCTAGAAAGGATGTTTTTCTGCTCATCTAATCGTCAGTAAAAACCTTGAAGGTCCTCACACATGAGACCTATCACTGCAAACTCTACCTCTCGATGAACTCTAATTGTTCCACTATCATGGTATAACACCTCTCAAGTAAATCCTCACCTTCACTGCATCCTTTATATGAACATCCAAATATGTCGACAATGTAAAAAGAGTAACATTAAACTTGGTTGAAGGATGGAGTGCATCCTCATGATGTCTCACAAGATACTCCTCATCTGGAAAAAATATCAGGGGAAAACTATAGAAGTCCTTTAAAATCGTCTCTTGATCCTAAAATGACATACTACCCTGTTGAAGGGAGGGTTTATCCTTTCCCTTCTCATCCATGATGGTCGATTAATGGGACACCACTATGAACTCATTGTAAAATTCATCCCACAAAACATATGCCTCTTTCCTCTCTCCCAGATACCACTTCCAACACTAATGTGCAACACCCACCATTCGAATGACTAACAATGGGACCATTTACTCTATCTAGGCCCAGATCAGACCAAAGGCAACCTCAATCTCTTATAACCATCCTTATCTCACTATATAAAAAACTCTACCCCCATACATTCTCATAGAATTCCACTAGAAAGAACCCAACGCTCTCTTCCACTCACCATCCTTCTCATCCAGATGAACCCTATGATGATCAACCATATCAGACTACAAAACCACTACATCCTGAACCACATGGAGGTGAAGACCATAAACCATATCTAAAAGGTAAAAAATATCTCCAAATCTGAGTAGTATGTAATTTAAAAAAGTTTATTTTAATTCATTTTATCCTTCCCAAAACAAGTCAATCCAAACTAGAATACGAGTCCTTATGATTAATGTATGATTCCTAGGTCTCTTCCCAACAAGCATGACCTTCTCACTTGTCCATTTAATAAGGTATGATTCCATGCACTAGATTAAAAGGTCATAAAAATTTCATGCCCTGACTAGTATCCCTAGCCTCTATTACACATCGAGGGAAACTAGATCTATTTTCATAGCATTCCATGCAATACCCACAATGCCTAACTCAAAACCCCATCCTACCCCTCAACTGTCTACTCTAATAAATCTCTACCATGGACCACTTCCTCCAAAGATACTCCTACTTGGATGGAAATGAAAAATGGGAGATAATGACCATCGACTCCAAAATCTAGTAGGCCTTAGGTTAGCGACATGCAGTAAGGGTATATAAATCTCATAATATGGGAGACATTACCCTTTATAAGAAAAATAATTGAGAGATATTATAGATTTTCCAAAATAAATTTTCAAGACATTATATAATCAAATCCAAAACCATATATCTTGCATGAGTAAAATAGAACTTGTTCTAATAAAAATGTTTCCAAATTAAATACCCAAAAGTAATTATTTGAAAAAACAGGTCAACTATGATTATCCAAGCTAGTAAGGTCCAAAATGGTATGTGAAATCTTCTTGAATTCCTTTATATAGTTTTATAAATGTAGGGTGAGCCTACAAATATACTCAATAGAAAAAAACTTACCTCATAGACATGTGAAATTGGAATCATAATTCACTGATGAGAAAACAACATAACCAAATTACACTTAAGAAGGTATACCGACCATCCAAACCTTAGAAAGTAATTCCCACAAAATAATGGAAGTGAAATAATATAATATAAATCACATCAATGATATGGTACACCTCACCATGTTCCCACTCATTAGATTCTCTCACATTCAAACAGAAAACATCCAGGCACTCCCACCACTTTTGAATATACAATTTAAAATCACACCCACACACACCTTATCCTCAAAACATGTTTTACCCACACAAACCTAGCACTCACAACACAACAATAATTAACAATCCATGGACTCAAAATATATCCTGCCCACACACGGAAGAGACTCACAACACATCCAGCCAACACACACATAGGCCTCACAACACATCACTCACACACACAACTAGGCCTCAAAACACATCTCTCCCACAAACACATAGGCTAAACATCTCACCATATCATTCCCAAAAAAACATGTGTCATCACTATCTCGAAGAGGTTGTAGGGATGATCGGGTGGCCTATCATCCATCCTCCCAACGGGGTGTTCGTAAAGACACTATCTCCCATTAAAATGTTGGTGTTTATAACATATATCTAAACTATTATGGGGTGGATATAAAAATCATAAGAATTTACTGTGACATATACATATAAACTCAAGAACAAAATCCCAACATAAAATATTCTCAAAAATTCTCACCTATAGAAAACACTTCCACATTTGATGCTACCTATATATGCACAAAACTAAAAATAATGACACAAAAACCATTTCACATTCCCATCCAATTTCATTTAACCATTTCTATTTTGTTAACCAAATAAACCCAATCCATTCCAAAATTTATTTAAATAATTATTAATTCATTTCATCACTAATGAAGGGTATTAAGAAACACCAAATAGTAAACCTGAAATCCATCATATTAGGGAGTGAAGATCCCTAACAAATAAAGTCAACTTCAATATAAAGAAACATCAAACCATGAACACAAGATTCAAAGTGAATATTTATATATACAATAAATAGAGAAGCACCCATACCAATCCTACCATCATATTTCAACATCATCCCTCAAAATCCATCATTCTAACTTGGTTCACCCACAACACGCAACCACATCCATCATTATACTAAACCAAAACTCCATATTTATCCCTTATGCATGGACATACCACACATAGATCACCATATCAACCAACAAACAACAATGTGAAAAAATATACCCACAACCACAACACGTCATAAAACAATGAAAAACATATTCATATTTTGCAATCCATTCCTTCGATAATTCCACTTGATCATTCACGTCTCTTACCAAAAGCATTATAATCTGGGGACACCAACCTATTAGTTGAGTATATATGGTTCACAATTTTTTATCATCTATTCAATATGAAACAAGAAACATGAATTCCTTAAATAAATCAGTACATAAACAATGAACTCATACTTCTATTGTTTTTAAAGGGTATATAGCTAATAAAATAAAAATTTCAACCAGAACAAATAAAAAAGAAATATCATTCATTAAATTTCACATCCCCAAAATATTGATTTTAAACTGGTTAAATAAGTATTATTTATTTGGAAAAACTATTTTAATCTGGTTAATTAGATATACACACCTCACCTGATACACAAAAAAGAAATACGAATGAGAAACATACATGGATGAAAATGATATCTACACTTCCTCGTTGCACATCAAAAATCCTAGTAAACACAAACCAAAATCTACATCAATTTACCTGACTCCAACATGATGAAAAGATCAAGGCATCCCATACTGGGGGAGAAAAATATGGATGAAATAAGGAAAATGGTATGATGGCTTTTTGAGGATGGAAATAGATTCACGGGATTATATATGTTTCGGATTTTCTATTAAAGGAAGATCCGGTCATCATTACACATTTTAAAAAATTAAAATCTTCCAGAACCCTAGGAAAAATAAATTTATGATTTAAAAACTATAAATTGGGCTTAAATACATTCAAAAATCGATTAAAATGAATTTTACATCGATGAATGATGAAAATGGGAAAAACTGTACGATGTTGGAAACACCATTCACCTGGATTTGTCAGGTTAGGCACAACTCACATCCACTGCTAGACAAGGCTCCGATCATCTGCCACTACTACACATTTCCCCAGTTGCAAGGCCCACATCTTGTCCACTTTTAGGAGAGGAACTATTTGGTGAGGCACTTCTTAGTGAGAGACATCTAGATGATATGAATTCCATTTTTAGTGGTTCATAGTGAGGTGATACACTATTGGATGAAAAACATCAAGTCGATCAACCGCCTGCAAGCCACCTCCAGTGAGCCACCACCAACAAGTACTCTCCAGCAAGAGAAAGCCATTGAGCCATTATTAGTTATTCACCACTAATAATTCATCTCTAGAAAGTCCCCATTTAAATTAAAACCTGAAAAATTTAGAAAAATTTTCAATTTAATAAAATGAGACACCTAGATCTCCTATAACACCAAAACACCGAATTCCAAAAAAAAGTAATAGATCAAATAGGTTTGGTTTCTTACATGGGATTAAATAATTGATTCCAAAATCATGACCCACATCATATTTTTTTCGTGGAGAATAAACTCCTATGAATATTGTGGAGGGCCCATTTCATTACTTCAGTTTTCTTCTAGTGGGTAATATACATTTTGAAGTATGAGGGACCTATTATCTATCATAAACATTATACTATTGTGTAAAATACCTCATAACAATTATAATCATCCCAACTATATCCAATTACAATTTAGATAAATAGAAAATGGAAAAACCTACAAGAAATATTATATTTAAGGACTTCGGTTGTCTAAAATATCACATAATTGCATTCCTCATGGAAAATTCCAATGATACGAAATCTGATCGCCTAAAATAAACAGGCAATAAGAAAGGTGAAAAAATAAAAAATGATATATAGGGAACAAAAGGTATTGGGGTACATGACATGTTTCCCTTAATAGTTAATGTGGATTATATGGATACTAACCAGCCAACAATCTACTGACACATCATAATTTAGAATTGTAAAGACTATAAGGGACTTATAATTTTACATTGTCATCCATATTGATATATGGGTTTATTTCAACTTATAAACACAAATAATAGTAATTATATTTATATATTATGCGATTATATACATCATCAGTCCCCTTGTCATGTTCCACGAATTACACACAATATATACCCAGACCTACATGGCATGTGTGGTTAAGTAGAAACTAATACATGTACTCTAGTAATACATGTGTTTTGTAGAAACTGTAATACACATTGTGTATTCCCAGGCTATACACATTGTTATATTTAACATCCCTTGAAAATAATTTCTATCATTCAATATAGGACAATGGTGTGTCTATGAAGGACACACCCATTATGATAATTTAAAATGTGAAAAACTAGAAATCTATGTTCATAAACCATATATTATGTTTTTCCCACAACTAAAAATAATATAATAAGGAATTAAAAATTTGGAAATTTACGTTACTTATCATTTTCAGAATACTCATTTACCATGAATCCACTGTAATTAACATCACCTCCTTGAACTAAGCCCAACACCACATCGCTACATCATCTATCATGTTATTATAACTCAATTCACCACCATGACAACCCTTGATTATTGATCATCCCACCATGCCATAATGACTCTAAAATACATATTAACCATTTCCATGTCTAATGCCCTTGACCCTAAATACCTATATACAGTGGTTAAATTATCCAATTGAAATAAAATATAAGAGATCCCATTCTAATGTACTAAATAGTTTAATAGGTTTGGTAAACCAGTTATATATAGTGTGCCTAATTATATTTGAATGCTCAAATTACAATATAATATTTTTTGAGAATATCCTTATTCATTCTACCATATCCTTTTATATCATTAATGACACCCTTCTTAGATTTTAGAGAAAGGAAAAAAAAGGTTGGTCAAAAAATACTCAATATGTGTTATTTAAAAAGATTCCATCATGAATTAATAAGGTTTAATGAATATAGGGGTGTATATAACTAATCCCATATTCCATTTAATCCATTCCTTCAACTATCATGATTAAATATGCATAGTCTATGTGCCAATTAAAATAATTGAAAACATGTTCCATTTAATCAACAAACATAGAATAAAATTTATTGAGAGAGAATATCATTCCATAATTCTTTTGGACAATAATAACTGAATTCTTATAAAAGGAAATGGTAAATATTGGACATTATTGTCTCATGCATCATGATACCAATATATTCAAGACCTTGTGCCAATATGGTTTAATTTTAGGGTATATATAAACTAGAAACCCATTTATATAAGGCTAGACACCTGATTCATCTTCTGATAATAATTAAAAAATTGAGGGGAATTCTATAATCAATCACATCCAATAAATACATATCCAATTTATTCCACATATATATAATGAAAAATTTAATCCATAAATAATATTCCTTATCAAAAAAAAATTATATATCATGTATGTAATAAAATATTACAATAATTTTAGTTGTCAATAATATAAAATTCAATGTAAAATTTAGTATAAATAATTGACATATAGTTTAAATAATAATAATTTCCTTGATTAATAAAATGGAAATTTATGGTAATTTTTCTGTCCAATGACAAAAAGAATACAACTATCTTATGGTAAAGATAATAATCACAAAAATTAATCAAGAGATTTAGTTACAATAATTCCGTCTTAAACAAATCATTAACCATCTAGACATAGAATATGGATGGTAAAATAACAATAAAAAATATGAATTGAATTGTATTTTTTTTTAATTCATTACTAGAAATATTATAAAAAACTTATTTAAAAACATTCTTGAAGAAAATAACCTTTTAACATTGAGAATATATTTAAAAAAATAAAATATTCTAGAATATTAGGAAAATAATTTTCTTTTAAAATAAATTTCCAAAATTATAATAAAAGCTTCATAGTAAGGAGTGTTCATAATGGAGGAAAGGTTTCACTCATTCTATGTATATTTAAAAAAAGGATTTATTTAACAATTTTGAAAATAAATTCTAAAGTACCTTTTATGGAAAACGATTGGAATATTGATTTATAAAAAACTGTAAAAAACAAATTATACGTTAACATGAATTTAAAAAACAATAATATATAATTTTTTTAAAAATTAAGAAAATTAGGATTTTAAAGGAAAATATATTTACTTGAAGAGATAAATTAAGTCATATTTTATTAAAAATATTTTACCATTCATTTTTAGTACTAATGGGTGGAAAATTGTACCATTACAAGAAAAATTCATTATTAACCAGAGGAAGAAAAATTGATTTTTTTATTATATAATTATTAAATAATTTCTTCCAATGTAAATTCTTGTATAAAAAATCTATATTAACATATGATTAAAACATAAAACTATATCCACATTGGTAACTCATTGGATCAAAAACCCCATGAAATTAAGAACATCAAATACATAATTATGTATCATTAATATAAATATATTCATGATATTACTTATTAATGTGGCGGTATATACACTACATGAAATAGAATAGTTGTATACTAATAAATATGTGTCAAAGAAATTGAAAATGTGAAGATTTTTCCTACATTATGCTTACTTTTGAATGAAAAAAATTAAACGATAGTATAATTTTATTAATATTTTTTAAATTTATACAAGGAAAATATTTATATTTATAATATAATAAATTATTCTCTTATAACATCTTACACCAACATAATCAGGAATATTTAATTATAAATATTATTTGAGGTGTTTATTAAGTGTTATCCCATGAGTGTATTTTATTGAAAATCATTATTATTTTATATTGGTTATGGTAATGTAAAAAATGAATATATTAGTTATATAGACATCATATTCAATTATATTAATTTTTATAATCATTAATTAAATATAGACATAGAGAATGGATCACATCACTTCATAGATACGGTATGCTATTTATACTCATGAGTAACGCTATCAATTCATTAATGGGTGAAAGGTAAATTAAGTGGGTGATATATAAATTTTTAACAATTATTTACATTTAATATATATCCCTTATATTCATTAAATTTATCATTATTACATTCTATGTAAAGCGTATGTGGAAAATGAATCATATCACTTCATGAGGCGGTAGTCCACTGTACACATGAATGAAAATATCGTATTTAAAATGATATCTTATATTTAAAGGTATATGTGATATTAATATTATAAAAGTATAATAATATAATAAATAGTATATATATATATATATATCTATTAATTGTATCATTATATCCTACCAGGAGTTGTGTTGATGGAAAACGAGTTACATCGCTTAATGAGGTGGTAGTCATCTATACAGACAATCAAGGATTTAGTTTCCCATTTTATGGATGAATACATGGATATATGTTATTATATTAACCTAAAAACAACTTATTATACATGATTTAATTTTTTTATTATATTCAAAAAAATTTGATAGAATTTAATGTTTTAAACAATAAAATAAAATGAAAGATCTTAGTTAAAAGGATTGCCTTCTATTAGAAAAACCTAATTTACTAATCTTTTAATGGAAAATAGGGTTGGTGTTTCTAAAAAAACAAGCTCTATAATGTGAATAAGGGAATTGTAGAGAGATTTATTCAGTGTAATTTCAAATTCAAATAGTGTGATGGTGTGAATATGTGAGTGTAGGGAATTCCCTTTTTTATTTGAGTAGGAGATTAATTTTTTTAAATCACCAAAATAATTTAGTAGTGTAATAACAATCACCCCATGTGCCTCAATAATTTATAATTAATGTATTGTACCGATGATACAATTAAGACACTCCTACACCACAAAATAATAGACATTTTTAAAAAAATTTGTTCCTTAATTTATACGTATCAATATCCATTTTAGTTTTCACTAAGGTAATTAGTCTCTATTACTCGTTAATTAATCATTTCATGACCAAAACAATGAGCCTAAACAGATAATTTATAACTTATGGGTTTTTTATTAAGTCAAATTAATAAGATAAGAAACCTATGTATGTAGAAAATTTTATTTTAACATGAATAGATGTGATTCACAATATAATATTTTCCCCATTACTATAGAAACATTATTATTACTATTTGAAAGAAAATATAATTATTATAAAAGGACCATCTTTCAATGAATGGAATGTAGATGATATGATTTGTTATATATCAACTACATGGATAAAGATTTTATTTTTAAATATTTTTTATCATTTAGAAATATATTATTTATTATAAAATAACATAACTCTAAATTTTCACACTATTCAATTAATTTTAATTTAATAAATCAATAAAATGATGACATTTGTTTATATTATTTTTAAAACATTATAAAATTATATATTTATCTATAAAATTCATTGAATAAAATCCATTAAACATATATTAAATTTGGTGTTTATTAAATTATTTATTTTATTTTTTTACAAATTTCATAATTACTACATCGGTGTAACATAATAATATATGATAATTATATAATTTATAAATATTATAAAAAATTTAATATATTATTAAAAAATTTAATTATGATTGAAATTATCATCAATTTTCATTTAAAACTTCTGTTTTCCTAATGTGAATGCATATTTGATGATTTAATGAATTATGGGGACAATTTGGGTTTTTCTTTAGTTAAATTAATATATATGAAGATTCTATGGTCATATGTACCAAAAATTTAAAACCATTGGGACTATATTTATTAGGGTCATAAAATGGATAGTGTATAAAATGTAGATATGTTTTCTGTCATTTTTAACCCTTGGCTTTTTGAGGTTAATGACAAGGTAAACTTATTTTAACATTAATCTTGGTAATTAATTATTACTATTTTTACTAATCAATAAGAGAAAAATTATGTTGAACTTATTATATAATATTAATTATGATGATTCAAAATATGAAATCAATTTTTCAAAATTCAATTCATTTATGTGGCAAAATTTAATTTTAAAATTCTACCCAAGATACGATGAAGATATGGGATTTTGTAGAGAAAATCCAAATTTATATAGAAAATATTGAAACAAAATTACATTATGAAATATATTAAATTGAATAAAATATTAACTAACGTATTATAATTGAAAAAAAATTATTTTTAAAATAAATTTAAATAAAAAATTAACTATCATGACCCGTCCCCAAGGGCCAAAGTCGTGACTACCCCAAAACTACCTCAAATAGGCCAGGGGATAACGACTAGCCTAGAATTGGCATATCCCATAAATGGGTGGAATTTTCCTATGTACCTATATATACAAACACCCATTTCCATGACCAAAAGTGATGAACTGAGTGCACTATGTAAACAAGAATTCATTCCTCTAAGATTCCAAAATCTGAGTACGGTAATACAAAAACATAAAAGAAAATGGGGCCAGAAAATAATCTCAGAAAAAGGGAAATTACAATTTCATGAGTCTCATCTGTATAGAACCCTACCATAAGGGTAGGTATAAAGATAAATGTCTAAATTCTCAATATAACACATCATTTTTTTGGACTCTCTCGAAGCACCACAATCCTCGGTCCACTAAGGAATACTTCAATGAGGAAATAATCTAAATAAGACATGTCCTTTGGAGGAATTTACCATGCATGTGAGAGAAAATAATTACTCAGTAGGGACCCCAAAACACCATGTTACACCACTAATAATTATACAATGTCCATCATAAAAGAAACACATGATGTACACAATTAAGGAAACACACAAATTAATCCACAAAGGAATCCCAGGAAGGTACATGTCTAAATAATTAAAAGATTTATTTCCACTTTTATCTACAGATATCCTTGTTTCTATGGAAGTAGATGTGTCAATGTCGCTCAGAGCATCAATGGAACAAGGGGCATCAATGGCGCTTAAAGAATTGATGGTTCAAGGAGCATCAATGGATACTGGGGTGGTGATGGAGTATGGGACCTTGATGGAACATATATCATGAATTGATCAATGAGTGTAGATTGAGAACTTATTGTCTATGGCACAAAAAGCATCGATGGTGCATAGAGCTTTGATTGGTCAACCAGTTGTACTAGTCACATAGTCATAGTGAGCCGCAAGATTCCACTCATTGCACACTTTTTCATGGAGAACCTATAGTTCATGTGGTTATCCATTCAATTGAAATCCACAAAAAACTCAGTTAGAGTATCAAAAAAGTTCCACCTCATTGCAATGTTATCAATCCTGCAAATGGATTGTCAAATGAAAACTTGGATTGAAATATATGACCAATTTAGTAAAAAGGGTATGGTCAGGTCCAGGTCTGACCTGACCTTGTCATGACTACCTGACCTATCCTAGTTTTCCTAACCCAATCACACTTGATTTTTATGGGGTGAACTAGAATGGTCCATCCTGATAGACCACTAGATCGCTCCTCGGTTCATCCTACCCGGCATGCCGCATGCTGGTCGGATCTTTCAGCGCATTGCTCATCCATGCCACTCAGTCAACATGGCGACTGCTTTCAACATTTATGGCACTGCTTCCCAAATCCCCATGTCCAATGGCCCGACTTACATAGGGTCCTCCTATGATATGGACTTCAAACTGAATCCCACCATAGTCACCAGTGGGTTTCTTATCCACAATTGACGACATGCACTGCCATAGGCTCCACCTCCAGTGCGGTCTCCTAGACCGTGGTTGTGTGCCCAACCAAAACCCTTAATCCCACTGTACATTGAACTTCCCTCACCACCAACATCCCTAATGGTGGAAAACCATATGAAAATATCATCTATATATTCACTGGTCTGCCTAATGCACTCAAGTTACACCACTGCAACATCGTCATGAATCCCAACATTTGATTTTAGATCATTGCACAATGGATCATGGGTTAAATGTTTAATCATTCATGCAGGGTTTTAAAGTGTGAAAAATGAATGAAGAAAACAATAGTTTTAGGGGGTATTAAGATCATGAAAACCCATATAAAAAATAATAGTCACGATCATTCAACTTTGATCTGTTAATGTAAGTGGGATAAAAAGTAATCCAATAGGCTAATAGTCACCAAGGACTATTCCCTTTAATCCTAAAATAATTATCCCTCCCAAAAGAAGGATTGAATTGAAAATCAACTTGTTCATTTTTTTGTTTTTCCTTTAACGTTTTATTTTAAGAATGTAAAATGAAATAACAAATATATCGACACCATAACTCAAGAATGTATTAGTTGGTGAAGAAGAAACGAGTTCTCTTCCATCGTCGATCCTTGATCTGCTAGTGTTCATCATCGAAAGAGAACATCCTTCCCCTTGCCTTAGGGTAGTTCCAATGTTATGGATATAACCTTAAATTAATCTAACATTACATATTAAAAGTGAAAATTTCTCCTGCATCAACGAAAAACGTCTAAATAAAATAGTTTTAATAAGTATTTTAAAAAATATCATCGAAAAATTAACTTTTGTAGCCAAAACACACCGTTCAATAGCAGGCCTTGCCTAAGGGATACACTCCCTTAAAAACACAACAGTGGTTTCATATTTCATATCATAGTAACTATTTATGGGTTACAAAGATTTAAAAATAATATAATTTTGATTTACATATTTTATTATGGTAGTGCCTCTACCGGAATTTTCTATAGATGATCTGTGCCCACAAATGTGAGGTCACTCCTAGAATAAAGCCACTACTATGACCTCAATTGTGCCCTTAAATTTGTGATATCATACGTCTTTTATGAGTTAATTCAATTTTTCAAAAAAGGACTGCACGCAAAATTAAAAACATATCCTTTTTTAAACTATCGTTTCAGTCTCCTTGGGCCTCTAAATCACACACCATCATGGTGCCCGGTCAAATAATTCTCGAAAATAATTTTTAAAAATAAAATCAATAATTTTCAAGTAATTACATTCCCCCAAAATAGAGATTTAAATCCCCCAAATCAAAATCAAGTGCTACTCAACAACGATGTGAGTGTACCGAGC
This sequence comes from Viscum album, assembly GCA_963277665.1. NCBI lineage: Eukaryota > Viridiplantae > Streptophyta > Magnoliopsida > Santalales > Viscaceae > Viscum > Viscum album. The sequence goes on along the minus strand of OY728138.1, from coordinate 627,617,668 downwards.
ATGAATATGACCCCCCACTCCCAAGTGATGTCCTAGAGATTTAGGTTTGTCCAAAAAACACATACTAAATGAATCATCAAACCAGAAAGAATATTTTATTTTAAACCCTCTATGACCACTAGGAACTCTAAATAAGTATCCACCTCATCAATGAACAGCTTTCCATAGTCGATGATATGTGAAGGATCATGTATGTACCTCCTCAACTACAAAACATGGGAGACATCATTCACTCGGGGAAACCGCGGTGGTTGAACATGGTAGAACACCACCATGCCAACTCAACTCAGACATTTAAATGGATGATGTACCTTGGAGATAACATAATTCCATGGCCAAATCTACATAATCCCCATCAAGGTGCGACCTGAAGGAACACATGATCTCCATCCTTGAAATACAAAGGTATCTACCGCATGTCAGTAAAACAAATATACCATCTATGTGAAGTCATCATCCAGTCCTTGATGATCAGAACCTTCTCAGTGGTAGCCTTTACCAACTCTAGACACATGGGTGCTGACTCTCTTGGGTCTGTCCAACATAGTGCTGAACTCTTTGGACATTTGTACAAGGCCTGAAATGGTGCCATTCCAATGATGGATTGGAAACTATTTTTATATGAAAAATCCACCAGAGGTAGGTGGTCCTCACAACTATGAAAAATGTCGAGGATGAAATCACGTAAAATTTCATCTAAAACCTAGATGTCCCTCTTTGTATGGCCATCAATTTGGGAATGAATTCCATGCTCAAGCGTAATTGAGCCCGAAATTCTGCTTATAATCCCTACCAAAACTATGATGCAAGGAGATCCCATCAATCTTATATGATTGTTGATGTCACTCCATGAAGCCAAACTATCTCCAACCCGTAGAGGATCCCCAAGGTCAATATTATGATCTTCTCATAGATCGAAAAGAAGTGGGCCGACATGGTGAGTCAGTCAGCATTCACCTAAAAGGCATCATGTCCCCTGGATGTTCATGGTAAACCCATGTTGAATTCCATTGATATCCCATCCTACATCCAATACGGAACCATAAAGGGTTGAGCTAAACTAGTTGGGACCCGGTTCTCTACCTTCACTTGCTGACAGGTAAGTAATTGAGATATGTACTCTTCCATCGGCTTCTTCATCCTCATCCACTTGAACTAGAATCAAAGGTCCAAATACAAATTTTTTACTATTGGATGTTCTACTAAAAGAGAATTATTGAACTCCCACAAGACCTCCTCCCACAAAATCACTATATCTACTATGTTCCCTCTATATTTAAAAACACTCCCTGACTTTTGAATATCTATCAGGGGAACAACCCATTGACATCTGACTTTTTGTAGTCTCATTACCAATGTCTCCAAGCTATGCCTCACTCAGTTGGATTAAGAGTTCAGTGGTAACCACCGTCTATTGGATACATAAAATTATTCATCACTATCCACAAAAGATATCTTCAAGTATGAAAAATACTCTAATTCCTCATTAAGAAGCTATGAACTTGATCCCTAACTTAGAGAATCTTCCTACACATTCCCCTTCCATAAATATAGACTATCTCGAAGTCATATTTCTCTAAGAACTCTAGAAAATTTCTCTATATCTTGTTCAATTCATTTTTGTAGAATATATAAATGAGACTCATATTGTTATATTAGAAGGTAAACTGCTCTCCCATCATGCAATGTTTCCACTTCTTCAATGCGAAAACTACCACATCCAACACCAGATCATGGGATGTGTAATTCTTCTCAAGCTTCCTCAACGAGTTAAACCATAAAAAATCACTTCATTCCAATTCATTAGGACACAACCAATACTATTCTATTATTCAACATAAAACACCATGTCCTCAACACCCTCATCTAGTAATCTCGATATGGGACCCCTCGTCAACATCTACCTCAGCTCCTGAAAGCACGGTTAGAACATCTCCATCCACACAAAAGTATTCCCCTTCCATGTCAAGGCCATAAATGGTGATCCTACACTAGAATATTAGGTTAAAAAACTCTGATATAATCTATCCAAACCTAGGAAACTCCACACCTTGGTAACACTCATTGCTAACTCCCAAAAAAGCATTTATTCAATCTTCACCTTATCTAGGACGAATCTATCTTTAAAAATGACATGTCCCATAATGTGGGCCTCCTAAATCATCAATATAAACTTATAGAGTTTCCCATATAGCTGATGCACTCTTATTGTGTCAACGACCATCATCAAGTGTGTCATGAGCCGTCCCCCGGGGCTCGTGCCGTGACTACCCCAAGCCTACCTTCCATAGGCTCGGGGCTGGCGACTAGCATCGGAAAGGCATATCCCTAAAACTGGGAAGGCATTGTTTTTAAAGCTATAAACTCGAAAAAATCATGCACCTAATAAGATACAAGCACAAATTATATAGTATAGTAATCAGGGTGTGTACAGTATATAATGGGGCCAGAATACCAGACCAAGAAGAAAGTACAAGTGAAACTTAAAATAGATCATATGAACACCCGCCAAGGATCCTATCTGAAGGGTAGTTACTACTCTCAAATATCACCTCTGTGGTACACCTCATATAATGTCCACCTCTAAACAGCCTCCATACCTAGTACCCTCAACCTCGATCAGCTTTGTCTGCCGTCTGCCCAAGACACATCAAGTTTTGGGTGTAGCCCGTGTAGAGGTGAGTATAATGATACTCAGTAGGGACCCTAAGACCACCAATGGTCTCTTAGAACCCACAAAGAATAAACCACAATGCATGAAAACAATAGTCAACCCCACTTAGGTATATTCCTATACATATACCTATGTTTTCTGGTATACCCTTCTCATTCATGAGGAAACACACGGTCCAACTATCTAGCCAAGAGCACGACTATTCCACGAAGGAATGAATAAAATGAAGGTAACACCATGAAGGTAAGTACCACAAACGTAAATCCACATATAAGAATACCAAGAAGGTATGTACCACAAAGGTAAAGACAATACTCACACCAGGTATAAGTAAATTATTGATGTTTAGATGATTATCTGCATTCCTCGATCATTATACTTTGTTGAGAAGCTATGTTATTAACCCACACAGGATCGAAGATGACCCACACCAGAAATTAAGATGACCAACACAGGATCTTGAGATGAACCATATAGGATATGGAGATGAGCGACACAGGATCTCGAGATACTGACCCACACTGGATCTAAAGACGACCCATACATGATCTGAAGAGGACCTAGACAGGATCAAAAGACTCTTCAAGTGCAGCCAACCACAGGCTTCCTGCACTAAGAGCACTTGATTTCGGGAGGTTCCAAAACTCAAGCTATCAATCAATATTTCCACTTCCATGAATTCCCATGTAGAAGTATCACGATGGTCTGTCATGGAATAAGGGACCCAACGCATCAGACGTCGCGTCCATTAGACGCCCATTCTATATGTTATTATCTTTTTTTTCCAGGGGCCCGACTGGATTCGGGTTCGATCCAACCTGATCATACTCCAAATTTATCTAAAACTCATGTGTAGTATACCTAATGGACCATCTCAATCCAAGGATCCTTGTGTTATAGATGGTTCATCAAATGGATTCTCGGTTATTAGGATATGGAAAAAAAGGCATATCTGGGTCGAGATGTGCCTTGGTAAGGTCTGACCCGACCTAGTTCAGGTCATCCCGGCCCGACCCAGGTCTGGGCCGGATGGGCAGGGTCATGGTGGGCCTGGCTTGGTGGGCCACAGACCGGCCCGACCAGCAGTGGGGCGGCCCAGCCCACTGGGTGCATCCGGGATGGCCCGCTATGGTGGGGTCCGCCCTAGCCCACACCCAGGGGAGGCACCCCCCGCCCCCCAACATCTCGAATGGATCAATTGCCCGTTCAGATTTGTCCATCCCAGTGGAACCATGTGGGGCCACTTGCTAACATGCAGGACCCGCCAGTGCAGTCCCACTCGGAGCGACGCAGTTGGTCGGCAGTTTCGGCTAGCTTTCTGTTTCTTGCGGCGCGACGACGCCGCTGCCCTCCCTCGGTCGGCCCGGTGCCGGATGCCCACTGAGTGCAACGCCACGACTAATCAGCCATCGCCACCTCCCCAACGGGCGGAACAGATGCACGCTGCCTCGGTTCCATGTGGCCGACCGTGGTGTCGGACATACCCATCCCCTGCTATGGATGACGGGTCGCACCCTCTCTCACAACCAACGGCGCGATTGCATGCTATAGTGCATCCAAACTACCGGCAAGCGTGCCTGTCGCCAACCTCCTCCCCCACTGCCGACAATCCGCTTCCTACTTTGGTGGTGGGGTTTTTATTTCAATGCCATCACGGTCAGCCAGTGTTTCGGCCATTGTCTATACCTTGCCAGAGTCGGTCACCGACGATGTGGTCAGATTCTCCTCAAACTGATGATCCTACCACAAATAACATGTCAACAATAATGTAGCAGAGGGTTCGGGCCATGTTTCTTTGTCCTGCACTCTCCACATTAGATCGATATCAAGCGGTTTATAAATTGAAGATATCAATTTATCACGAAGAATGATAAGAAAATTCAACATACCACGTTTGTTTGATGAAGTTGGCATTATGAAGATGATAAAGATGCCGGTGTTCGTCACTACCACAATATGATACCAATATAAGATCTAGCGTCGTCCATGTTCTTGATCTAGAAAATGTTCATTGTTGGAGGATGTTCTTGCTTCGAGAAGTATCTATCAAAATCCCCCCTCCCTTTAGCCAAAGGAAAAAAAATCCTCAAGAAGATTTAATAAAACTCCTCCTTAACAAGTTGATTCCTTAATTTATAGATTTAATTAATCCCATTAATTGAAGGAAAATGTGGTTACACATTTTTTTTGACCGAGATTTTAATTCCCAGCATTAAATGCCCAACCACCCTCGTGTGGTCCCACCTCCTAGATTAAAATGAGAGGTTTCAATAAATAAAATAAAAGCTATTTAATTTAATTTATTATTTTATTTTAGCTATCCCACAAAAATCTAAAAAACTAAATCCCATCCTCTAACTACATTGGTCATGGTGAAGGTCTCTTTAAGTGAATTTCGGCATTGTGAGTTCAATAGTGTCCTGGGTTTTCAATTTCGAGAACCAATTCAAAAGTTAAAAAACATCACTATTGCGTTTACAGAATGTACACGAAAAAAGATCAAAATTTCATTCCGAGAACACCGAGACTCAGAATCACGAGCTGTTAATTTTCGTAGACTTGTAATAATTCCACATAATTAAAAGAATTCATGGAAAATTATTGATCGTTACATTCTCCCCAGCATAGGGATTTGCGTCCCTGAAATCCACAACACAAACTAGAGAAACAAGTGGGGGTACTAAGCATGAATATGAGCCTCCCGCTCCCATGTGTCCCCTAGAGGTTCCCATTCTTATAACATACGTGCCCCGGAGGTATCGATTTCCAATGAAGGACTCTTTGTTGTTAATACTCAATCTCCACTAGATCCTCCTAAGACGTTTCCCCATCATCAATGTCCAGCTCCCCCCCGTCAATGATGTGTGTTGGATCATGTACATATATCCTCATCTAGAATACATGGAAAACATAGTACACCCGGTGCAACTCAGGTGGAAGGGCTAAGTGGCATGCCACCTCACCAAATCTGTTGAGGACCTGAATGGTTCTGATAAAACTCGAAGATAACTTGTGGCCCCAAAAAAATCTCCACTAACCTCATCGAGGTAGGACCCTTAGGAAGTAATGGTAACCATCCCTTATCTCAAGAGGTCTCTGTCTCCTATTTTCATATGTATTCTACCTACACTATGTCATCTTCATCCGCTCCTGGATGATTTTCACCTTTTCTGTGGTAGCCCATACCGTTTCTTGTCCCATTAGTGCTGACTCCCCTGGGTCTGTCAAGCACAGAGGTGATCTTCAAGGTCATCCGTACAATGCCTCGAATGGTGACATACCGGTGGTGGAGTGAAAGCGATTGATGTATGTGAACTCCACGAAGGGTAAGTGGTCCTCTAAGATGTGGCCTAAATCAAGGACGCAAGAACACATCATGTCCTCATGGGTCGAAATGGTCCGCTCTGTCTGACTGTATGTCTTAGGATGGAAGGTGGTGCTCAATCAAATATGAGTACCCAATGCCTCATAAAACATCTTCCATAACTGATAAGTAAAACGTGCATCAAGATCAGAGAAATTTTTGAAGGATCTCTACGAAGATGTATAATCTTCTTCATGTAGAGGCGTCCCAAGCCCTCTACTGAGCCCTATTCTCAAATAAGTAGGAAGTGGGCTGAATTGGTGAGTCGCTCAATGATCACCCAGATTGAATCATGACCCATAGACGTGCATAGATGTACTCCCACAAAATTCATAGAAAATTCCTCCCACTTCCACTCTGGAACCTTTAGTGGTTGAACTAAGCCCACGAGAACCTGATGCTTTGCCTTCACTTACTGACAAATGCGGTAATCAGAGATAAACTCCGCTACATTTTTCTTCATTCTCAGACACCAATGCTGACGCCGAAGGCCCATTCACATCTTCACCACTCTTGGATGTACCCCAGAGGGGACATATGGAACTAACTCAAAACTTCTTCTCATAGAGCCTCCAGTATTATAGTATGACCTATGATGAGGATGACGTGCTCCCAACATACAGAAATTCCATCAGGTGCATGTCTTGTTGATATCTTATCATGTCGAGCATCACCATCATTGTCCCCAAGAAATGCCTCCCTGACTCGCTGAAGGAGTGTGGGAATGACTGTCAGAGACTAAAGGGAAGCTACTCCATCTCGATCCACATAGGATATCTGCAAAGCAGTTAGCTACTCTATCTCCTCACTCAAAAACTATATACCATAACTCCTACTAAGGGAATCTACTAATACATTTCCCTTTCCAAGAGTATAGACTATCTCAAAGTCATAGTCTCGAAGGATATCAATTCAATGACATTGTCTCATGATCAGGTAATTAAGAGGGAAGATAAACCTGAGACTCTTTTGATTATAGTAGACTGTAAGATATTTTCCCATCAGGTAATTTCAACACATCATCTAGACAATGACCACTACTGATAACTCCAGCTCTTATGTTGAGTAGTTCTACTCATGTTGTCTCACTTGTCAAGAACCATACACAATCATTGCTTGCTCCTGCATAAAGACACATTCAATCCCAATCCATGATGCGTTACATTAAACTAAATACCCAACCCATTCCTCTGATAGCCTCAAGATTGGGGCACTCGTCAGTCTCTGCCTCAGCTCCTTGAAACTCCGCTGGCATCTCTCCGAGCACACGAAGGGGTTCCCCTTCTTTTTCAATTATAATAATTGTGCTGCAACACTAGAATAGTCAGGAAAAAACCTTCGATAGTAACTGTCCAAACCCAAGAAAATCCACACCACTGCCATACTCTTGGGTGGCTCCCAAGCATGCACAACCTCAATCTTCATTTGATCCCCCACAACTCCAGCTTCCGGGCTAATGTGTCCTAGAAAGTGAACCTCTAAAATATATAATAGGAATATTGAGAGATTAGAATAATGCTTTTTCTCTTGGAGAGAGTCATGAACTACCTTAAGATGATAGGAATGCTTCACTCCTGTAGCTGTGTATATCATGATGTCATCGATGAAGACTACCACAAAATGATCGAGGCATGGCTGAAATATTTTGTTCATGAGTTCCATGAACACAACTGGGTTGTTGTTAATGCCGAATGGAATAAACAAGAACTCGTAGTGGCCATACCAACATCTGATTTATGTCTTCATCACATCCTCGTCTCATACCATAAGCTGCTGATAGCCTGATATGATGTCTATCTTTGAAAACCACGGTGATCCATTCAGATGATTAAAGATATCGTCAATCTATTGGACTTGTTAGTTTTTCATCATGGTTAACTAGTTCAGGCACCGATAGTCCACACAGAGTCTCGAACTCCCATATGCCTTATTGGAGAACAAAATTGGTGCTTCGTAAGGAAAAAAACTAGGCCTAAAGAACCCCATGCTCTGCAATTCCTTAAGCTGTACTCGCAGCTCTTGAAACTCTGTGGGAGCCAACTGATATGCTGGAGTAAATATCAGTGTTGTCCTAGGGTACAAGTCGATATAAAATTCCACCACTCTATGGGGAGGTAGACATGGAGCATCATCAGGGAAAACATCAGAGTAATTATCCACCACTACAGGATATATCAGAGTCTTGACATCAACCGCTCTGAGGGTAAGGCTAGAGAACTGATTTTTGATGTGCTTAACCCTCCTCTGGGTATGTCTGTCTAGTGAGGAAAGTTTTCCTTTTCACTGGTGAACAAAAAAATTGTTTCATCCTTGTGGATACACCACACTCTGCACCTAATACAATCGATCTGATCAAAGATGATATATAACAAATACATACCCACAATGATGTCGTAATGCCTCGACGTTGCTACTAAAAGATCTCATCCAAGGCTCTTTCCTCCTAGAGTAAGCTCACACTACCGACATGAGTGTGTATTTGTTGAATCCTATCCCATAGTAGTCACTATTTTTAAGGATTGAGCCAACGTCTTCACTAGAATCTTCGATCTCTTAACAAGGGTTGTGGAAGTAAAAAAATGACTGGAAGCTGTGTGTATAAGTATTGAAGCTAAGGTGGAGTAGACCCATATAATACCTCGAATATTATTTGGAGCACCGTGGTCATAGGCCTCAGTTTCCTTGAGCTAAGATCATCACTGTCCACCTGCTTTCTGTGGTCGGGGTGGACCACCTGGAGGTGGTGGTGGTAGAACGTTGAATCACCGCCCACCTCCTGATGCATGACCAGCTCCTCTGCCACATCCGCTGACTACCTGCGTACCTCCTCAATAGAAAAATTGCATCATCCTAGTTGGTCCTTTTACAATCTACTGGTCATCCATACAATGGGTCGGGCAGTTGTGTGCCATGTGACTATACACGCCGCATGATTAAAACTGCATACTCCTCGCATGTCCTGATCTGTCTCGAGGGCCCCACACAACCTACCATGTATCCTGCGGTCGTCCGCCTATAGGTTTGGTCCTCTTAGGCCTATGTGTCATCTATCTGTAGCAAGATGCCGATGTACCTGCTACGTGATGTCCGGTGGAGGGTCTCACTGCAGGTGATTTTCCATCAAGGAAGCTCTCCACTGTGAGTGTTTTCTCTAACACTCATACCTACGTCTGAATGCAGATATAAATCTTTAATGCTCTAGTCTCTCATCTGAGCCCCTAATTGAAGGTTCAGGCCCTGAATACTGGGTACCGCACCATATCAGTGGATTAATGTGAGAGGTCGTTGAACCTCACTAAATATTGAGCCACGATCACACTACCCCTGCTGCAAGTGGATAAGCTCATATATACACATAGAGAATAAGGTTGATGGGATGAACTCTGCCCTGAGAAGGCTCTCAAAGTCCATCCGGATGAGAGTGACCTTAACATGGATCTGTAGCATTATGATCTATCATCTTCCTGTAGCTTCTTGAAGAATACTTGCAGAAAGGATCACCATGAGATTATCTAATGTCCTAACCAGTTAGAAAACTCTAACCACGACCTCCATCCAGTCCTCAGCCGCATGTGGATCTGTCTCACCCGGATCCCTATGTGGAATCTGGCGTTGATACTCATGAAACACGCTCAAGCAGTGTGCACCATCTACTTTTGGGGCTGGTAGCTTCAGCAACAAAACAAGTAGTGGTGCTGCTGGTACACCAGTCGATGGTAAAATTTTTGAAAGGGGGGCCTACACCGAAGCCACATCTCTCAGTGGGCTATCATCAAGTACTCTACCTAAAACTCTAGCTTTTTGTCTTCGTGGAGGCATTCTGGAATGAAACAGGTGTGACACTGTCAATAAATTATACATGGTGAGCTGACTCAAAGTGATCACAACGAAAACATTTCCAAAACACAGAAGCATTCATTGTTTTCATGCACTATGTCCGAAATCAGATGTCTGGATCTTGGTGTATGGATTCATCGGTCGCTGCACCAACATGGTATTCTCCAAAGTGAAAAGCACAATCATCACACTTAACACTATTGCCACACATAAAATGTAATAGTCTGAGTTCTTTGGTATAACTTCCCTTGGATACCATTTTTCCAAGACTTATCCCCCAGGGGCCCGTTCCATGACTACACCTAGCCGGCCTTCCATTGTCCAGGGGCTGGAAAATAGCACCAGAAAGTCATATCCCTAAAACCAGGAAGGCATTGCATTTAAACAAGTATAATCACACAAATTATTCACACAAAAATATACAAGGACAAAGAAAACTATATAGTAAACAATGTGTGTACAGTAAGTAAAGGGGCCAAAATACAAGCCCAACTGGAAAGTAAAAGTAAAACTGAAAACAACTCCTATGAAAAACCATCAAGTATCCTACCTGATGGGTAGGTACAACTCTCTAACAGTCATCTCTGTGGTATGCCTCATCTAAGGTCCACCAACGAGCAGCCTCCATACTATGTACCCTCATCCTCGATCAATGTTGTCCATCATCTACATAAGACACACCAAGGTGCGGGCGTAGCCCGTGCAGGGGTGAGTATAATGTTACTCAGTAGGGACCCCAAGAACCCTAAGGTCTCTCAAAACCCATAAAGGATAAACTAGAATGTATGAAAACAAAAATCTACCCCACACAGGTATATTCCGATAAATATACCTATGATATAATGTATACCAATATCATTCATGAGAAAACACAAGGGTCCACTCTCTAGACAAAAGAGCTGCAGTTCCAAAAAATAAAGAATACAAAGAAGGTAACACTATGAAGGTAGATACCACAAATGTAATTCCAAAAAAAAGAATACAGTAATGGTAAGTACCAAAAAGGTAATGATTCGGTTCACACTAGGTATAATTTCTGTATGGAAGTGTAGATGATTAGTTGAATTGCTAGATAATCTTACATCGTCGGGATGTTCTGCTATTGAACTACACTGGATCAATGATAACCCACATAGGATCTTAAGATGACCCAAACAGGATCGGGAGATAACCCACACAAGATATGGAGATGACCGACACAGGATCTGAAGATGTTGACCCACACAGTATATGAACACATCCCACATAGGATCTGAAGATGACCCACACAGGATTTGAAGACTCTTCAAGTACAACCATCCATAGGATTCCCTCACTAAGTGTGCTTGATTCTTGGAGGTTACACTCCTCAAGCCATGATCCAATACATTAACTTCAACAATGTCCCATGAAGATTTATCATGATGGTTCGTCATGTCATATGGGACCCAATACAATAGACGTCCCATCAATCGGATGCCCGGTCTGTAAGTTATTAGTGTTTCCATTCCAAGGGCCCAGTGGGATTCAGGTTCGATCCAACCTGACCATAATCCAAAATTATCCAAAACTAATGTAGAGTATACTCAAAGGTCTATCGTGATTCAAGGATCCTAAATCCATAGACAGTTCATCAAACGGACGCCCGGTTATCAAGATATGGACAAAAACGAATATCTGGGTCCAGAAGAGCCCAGGTCTGGTCAAATAGGGTTAGACTGACCCAGGACCGACCTGGATGGGTTGGGCCACAGTGGAACCAGCCCGATGGGGTGGCCCGCGGTGCAGCCCGTGCCAGGGGTGGCCACTGAGGTGGTGTCCGCCCTAGCCGACACCTAGGGGTGGTGCCCCCTGGATTCCCGAAAAGGCAAAATGGTCATTCAGTTTTTTTCCATCATTGTGGGGCCATGTGGCACCACCGGATGGCATGTGGGACCTGTTTGGGTAGTCTTGGTAGGCACAATTTTTCCGATCATCCGTTCCAGATGGCTTTTCGCTTCCAGTGGCACGACGACGCCACTGTCCTCCTGCGGATGGCTAGGTGTCGGCTGCCCTCGAGGGCACCATCACTAAAAAGCAGTTGAGGCCTCCTCCTCATCCGGCGACACTGACATGTGCTACCTCGATTTCACGTGGATGGATGGGGTGTTGGCCACCACCTTCCACCGCTTTGGCTGATGGGTCGTGGCATCTCTCGCTACCTGTGGCACAGTTGCGCACCACCCCGGTTCCACACGGTCGTCTGGCATACCCCCCGCCACCATCCTCTGCCCTGACCGTTGAGCCGTAGACTCCTTAGTGGTATAGTTGCACCACCACGGAAATTGCGGCCAACCGGTGTGCCATCCTCCTCCTATACCCTACATGCATCGGTCACCTGTGACATGGTCAGATTCTTCTCAAACTGACGATCCGCCCACACAGAACATGTCAAAAATGATGTAACGGAGGGTTCAAGCCAGGTTTTTTTGGGTCTGCACTCTCTACATTAGATTGATATCAAATTGTTCATAAATCGAAAACATCAATTTGTCATGATGAACTCTAAGAAAAATCACCCTACCTCATTCGTTTATTGGAGTTTCCATGAGGTAGAAAGTGAAGTTTTCGACGTTTGTCCCTCCTACAAAATGCTCCCCATGCGTGCACTAGTGTTGTCCTCATTCATGATCCAAAGAATGTTCTTCATTGGAGGATGTTCTTCTTCCAGTTATTCTCTAATTAAATCATCCTCCCCATTTTTCCAATAGAAAAATAATCCTCAAGAAGAGTTATTGAAACACTTAATTAACATCATCATTCTATAGTTTTTAAAATTAATGAGTCCCATTAATTTTAAGAAAATGTGGTTACACTTTTTTTAAAACAGCGAATTTAATGCCTAGCATTAAATACCCGACCACCCTCATGAGGTACCACCACCATGATTAAAATTATAGGTTTCAAGAACTAAAATAAAAGTTATTTATTTTATTTTATTATTTTTATTTTAACTCTCCTACTAAAATCTGAAAAAATTACTCTCACCCTCGAACTACTGTGGTCGAGTTAAAGGGAAGATTAAGTGAATATCGACACTGCGAGTTCATCGGTGTCTTCTGTTTTTAATTCTGAGCACCATTTCAAAAGTTACAAAATTCCTCTTTCACGTTTACTGAACGTACCCGAAAAAATATCATAATTTTATTCTGTGAACACTGGGCCTCGGAATCACACACCATTAATTTTTTTAGACTCTTAATCATTCCATATAATTAAACAAAATTACACTAAAAATTCAGGTTCTTTACAATGTCTGTCACGTGCTCCCCCTTGGACATCGAGCAAACCAAGATGTCATCAATGATGACAACAATGAACCAGTATTTTTAATGAAATTAGAAAATGAACCCTTACCATAACTCTTGACAAAAATGTGATAATTCTACTCTATAATAGTAATATCTAGCTTAAAACCCATTTTCAAAAACATTTTTAAATATATTTCCTTTTATACACTCTATTTAGAATCAATCACTATATGTTTATTAGAGAGTTATTATTTATTTTCACCAATGACTATTAGTTTATTTTATTGTTTCTTATATGTTTCATAATGTCCTTGTAGATACTCATTCCATGAAACAAATTTCATCATTATATAATTAATCAAGGTTCAAGAATACATTTTAATAATTATTTATAGGTTTTTTAACTCATTTCGCCAGAATACATCATCATGTTTTGTGGGGATGATATCATTAAATATATTGTTTTAGTAAATTTTAACAAATAAGTGGTATTTTAACAAAAGTAGTTAAATATTAATATTACAATTCCATAAGAATTTTTTTAATTATAATATCTTATTTTTATATTGATTATATTCATAAAAATGTCCATTTTGGGGGATGAGGATAAATTAACAATAACTTTCCATGGTTGTGGCAGTGAACACATACAAATGGGAGTATCATTATTTTTTCAAAAACATTTTAAATGTTTATTTATTTATTATTTCATAATAATAATAATTTAATGAATGTCATAGTAATTCATTAAATATAGTATTACAAAAATCAACGTAGGATGATGATGGAAAAACAAAACACATCAACAATCACGATAATAGTTTTTAGAAACACATGGGTGAGATTTTTTTTTTCAAATTGTTGGGGAAAAATTAGAAATTTTTATTCCAAAAATATATAAACATGTAAGTATAAAACTAATACCAACATCATTTTATGATAATGGATAAGTTAAATTTTTAGTAGAAATCTTACGGATATAATATTTATGTACTTATTTGTACATGCGTTGGGTGCTTTAATATTCTCTCAAATAACACCCAAAAAATAGTGGGCGTAGTCCATATAATTGTTCCCAATGGTTTAAAAAAATGTAATTAAAAACTATGAGTTCTAAAATTAGTTGAGATTCTAGGAAATTAAAAAATATATATGTTGCTTGTAGAGGGTTTAAGTGGAATGTTTTTAAGAGAAAAAGAGGTATATCTCTCTATAAATGAATGATTGTTATGAGTTTTATAACATCCTATTACCTATTTTAAGGTACCTATTGCTATCTTATGTTTTAATTTTTTTTGATTGAATTTATCACCTCTCAAGGTCGGAGATATTTTTTCCCAGAAAAATTCTTATTTTCTGGGGATTTTAATTTCAATTAATGTCTTTAGGTATAAATATGTCAAAGGAACAATAGGGTGTTATTGGTGTTTTCAGTTTAGTTAGATGGTTTTAGGAGTTTTTAGATCATGTAATATTGATACAAAGCCTTCAGTATTATTTCAAAATGTTAATCCATCACTCAGTAGAATAGATACAATATATTCATGATGTGAATTTAACAAAATAAAATAAATTTTTTGATAATGTTAAATGGTTGGGATATATATTTTTAATCTATTTTGATTACATTTTGGAGTATACACCACCTTGTAATTTCATGTCGTGAATTGGGGATTATGTTCATAACATTACCATGATCAAATGGATTTTTACATAGTGGCATGGAAAATATTTTTTATCATGTATCATATTCTATCGATCACTAGGGAAACATCAAGTGTGTTTGCAGTGATTTATCCCTTTCTGAAGGAAATTCTATAGTGTTTGATCTTATTTCAGTATCATCATAATGAATTTCTCAATCTATCTACTACACCTATTTTTTAGTTGTTTCATTATTTATTTTATGATGGAGTCATTTTTAATCATAATGATTTTTTATTATGGGTTTCATTGTTATTGTCCTTTCCCTTCCTTCATCATTAGTGTTTTACCTTTACTAGTGTTCATTTGATCTATGAATAATGGTTAGTGGATCTATATTAATTTTCATTATAATTGAATACTTAAATTTCAATGTTGATTTACAGTGACTTTTTAATTACTTAATAACTTGAATATTATATATTTCATGATATATTTTGTAAACCAAAAGGATGAATTTTGAAACCCTCATTTTCAATGGTATGGAAATGGATTGTCAAATTTTAGAAACATGGATTGATTGATTTTGAATTCTATTGGACGAAATTATTAAAAGATAAAACATTTGAAAATGGACTAAATAGCTTTATTATTATGAAGAGAATGAAATCATGAAAACATATGATTTTTTTTTAAATTAGAAAGTCATGCTGAAAATTAAAATAAGGAAATTGTATTTTGAACTATGTTTAAATGATAAGTGTTCCTATTTTATATTGATTATTTAAATAAATAATATGTAATCCTTGTTAGTTTGTGGGTTATTATGAAATTTTAACTAATATATACCCCTAGAACTAGATTGATGATGAAAACACTAACATAAATATATTGTGACTTGATTTTCCCGGATGGGATGTTTAGTCTCGAGGGAATAAGAGATGGGACATGAGTACACATTGATCTATTATCCATGTTGAGTAATCTAAGTATATTATTTATAATAATTCATTCAAATAAATTATTACATTGTTCTATTACATGTTTTATTTTATGATTACATGTCATTGATTTATATAAAAACTTCATTCATGAAAACCAAATTATATAAATGTTTTATATAAAATTTTCATTAATGAAACTTTTAAATCCTCTCTTTATATATACCATAATTTTATTATGAAGGTATGTTATTATTAAAAATAAGTACATTCTATACCATACTGTGTTTAATTTAAAATGGAATAAAAATTGGATTAATTTTTATGGAATTGAATATGGATCCAAAGGTGAGATCCTTCTATGATGTTTAGCTCACACAATACATTTTCTATAGGGAATTTTTAGATTATCTCATCTGTGGATCATGTAATTGTAAAGAATCACTTTAAGGTTGTTCATGTTCATGATAATTTGGAAATGGAATGATGGAGGTGACAAGTGAGTCCAACTATTATATGAGATGTTTTTGAAAATTTATCTTGGAATATGTCTAGTATTTTGGTGATATACTATATAGGTATTAGTTTGACTATACGTTTCTAGTAATCTCCTATTTTGGATTTTTATGTATGTTGACTTTTATCTTTTTTCATAACATATTTTTTTGAAAATAATTCCCTATTGATTCAAGTATGATGTTAGATTCTAGTTGCATACTAATGGTGATTGGGAATTTCCTCCTTGTTATGTTAGTTTTGGGTCATGTATCAGTGTACCAGGGTATCATGTATAATTAGAGATAAATTTTTATATAATTTATTAGTTATGATACATTATTTTAGGTTAGTATATTTTTGGGATGTTCATGAAGAAAAGTTGAAGGATTTATAGGATATAGGGGGCAGTTACTATTGATACCCTAGACAACCCTAAACACTCAATACTTAAGTCACCATGTGTATTTCGTAAAAGTGTCCTCGAAAAATGTCTGGATTTGATTATAGTATTTTCCCATATTTTTATTAGAGTGTGTCAAATTCCCAATCATTAATCCTTCTTGTTTGAATTGAAAATCCCACATCCTTTTTTTGATTTATTTATCTATTTATCATTAATGATTAATTTAGTGTTATTAGTTGATTTTGTGCAGCATCATGAAATTAAGAAGACATTTTAATATGTGTTATGATGAAGTATCATTTTAAATATCATAGATAAATCATCTAGTAGAAAATTATCTTTTTGAGATAATGATTTATGAATTTAAAGATATGGAAAATGAACAGAAAAGGATTTTTATATTTGATCTATCAATGAAAAATCAAATGGGAGAATTAAGAGATTTTTTTCAAGAGTTCCTCCCCTGGAATCCACTTTTGTTTTATATCTCAAAAGGCCCACATGATGTTGAGGAATGGTTTAAAAGGATTTAGATACTCGTTTAGTTAATGAAAACACCTGAATCGATTGAATAGAAATATACTACAATCATGATTAAGAGACCTTTCATGATAAAGTGGTATTCAATTGTGTCATTGAGTAAGCATGAGGGTTTGGAGATAGAATAATATTTATTTTATTTCACAAAACAATTATATCTAGAATCTATGGTATTGGTGAAATCTATAGAGTAGCTTTACCTCTAGTATAGAGTAAGGACCTCAATGTTGTATGTTATCCATTTTTATGATCTTATTCAATTTTATACGAAGTTATTGAATAGTTAGAATATTAAGGAATGAAAATATGAGTTATAGATTTTTTATATATAATAGTAGGCTTTATTAGAAATTATATCTTATTATATTATGATTTTCATGATATAGTGTTGATGGTTGAGCCTGATCTGGATGATATGTTATCATTCATGAGAGTTAATTTTTATCCTAGTGGTAGAAAAAGGAGTTATTATAATAGAAATGGAATAAATGATGAATCTCATAGAGGTTCTCAACATTATTCCACTTATTGACCTCTATTATTTCCACGATGATTCCCATTCCATAGAATTTAGTGTGGAATGGTATGAACTTCGATGAGGGATAGAACAGAGACATCCAAGGAAATTAATTTTTGTGTTCTCTCATGAAAAATATATATGTTCGCGAAAAAATTTCTATTCTATTATGGGGAAAAATATCAAGTTCACCTAATATTAATTCAGTGAAATTATATACATCACGAACATAGGGGTTCCATCCCCAGGAATCCACAATGATGCTTCTTCACACAATGGAAAAGTATCTATAGGATGTTGATGTAGATCCTAAAACTATGAGAGGTATAATAACTATATAATTTTCTTTAGGGGATTTTATATTTGATTCTAGTGAATCTAAATCATTTAAAGTATCTTTTCTAATGATGTTTTTTAAATCCTCATATAGTTATTTTATCTAATGTTAGGGATATTAGTATGCCCCTATGAAGGATGAGGGAGTAGGGTCATCAATGTCCAACTTTTATTCTCTTTATCATAGATTTATTTTACCTGGAGTATTTTATTTCTCAAAAGGAAACATATTTCTTCCATTTTTTAAATGGATTGGATGATTTACCTTAAGGATCTAATTGACTTTTATCATTAATGGGTCTCCTTTACTATAACCAATAGTTCATTTTGTATCTCTTGGTGAGTATGGTTACTAAGGTCATGTAACATTAGATATCTTTTTATAATGTTTGGTAGGGTAATATTGATGTTCTCTTCCAAGTTATATTTTTAATATTTGGGTGATGATATATCTCCATATTCCATATATTTTATATGCATTTATTTATGATTTAACCAGTTATATATTGGTAATAGAGGTGTAATTTTCAGTTGATTTATAACTTGTTACTCAACCATTGTCTATTAATTTTTACAATTTATACTAATTTAAATTGGGAGAGTTGAAGACATATTTTGATAATCATCTAGATAACTGTTTTATATATCATAATTTTTCACCATGGGTGGAACTTATTATATTTTCATCCATATCAGATGGGAT
This sequence comes from Viscum album, assembly GCA_963277665.1. Taxonomy (NCBI): domain Eukaryota; kingdom Viridiplantae; phylum Streptophyta; class Magnoliopsida; order Santalales; family Viscaceae; genus Viscum; species Viscum album. The sequence goes on along the minus strand of OY728138.1, from coordinate 627,598,942 downwards.
AATTCAACTTTTTGATAATTAATAGAAACTCTATTGAGTTAAATTAAGGAAAATTATATTTAACCATTTACTGATGTAATATTTATCCATTTGACTAGGGAATATTGGTTTTCAATGATAGATCATTGATCTGGTAATCACCAATGGAGAATAAAACATTAAATAGTTGAGAAGATATCAATTAGGAGAAGGTATGGCCTTTATGAGTATCTGGTTATTCCATTTGGCTCTGTTAGTTCACCCATAGTTTTATGGATATCATAGAAAAAATATTAACTATGTACCTTGACTAGTTCCTACTGGTTTTTTGTTTTAAATTCTATTTTATTTATTTTATAAGGGGATCATGTTCTTCATTTTATTATAGTTATATATATCTTGTCAAATCCCATTATTTATTTCAATATTTCAAATTACAATTTCTAGATTTTGGAAGTGAATCACTTGGGAAACATTCTCATGGAAAATGGTATGTATATTGATATTTATAAGGATAAAACTTTTATAATATGCTACCAACTACATAGTTTCACTAAGATAGGACAATTCATGTGATGGGTAGGATTTTGGTATATATTTGTAAGAAATTTTCCAAATATGGACACTCTGATGACTTCTCTCACTCAGAATGGAGTTATGTTTCATTGGATGAAACATTTCTTAGTTATTTTGTGAATTGAAATAAATTATTTCATTTTCATAAGTGTTAACAATTCTAGGGGATTATTAGTGCTTTGTGGTCTGTTGAGACACATTTGGTTTATGACTGGGATTTGTTCTAATGTTGGCTAATCACATGGTCACATTTGGTTCATAAAATATTTGGGCAGATGAATTGAATTTTATGACCTGTGATTCCAAAGAAGAAAATATAATGAATTATATTATGATTAAAAAGCATTATATTTTTTTTATAATGTATTCCCATGTATTCGGATAAAAAACATGATTTATAATTTATATCAAAAAGATGTACACATCTAACATATGTTTTAAGAATATTATCGGTAGTTTATTAATTTTTACATATCCTACACCCCTTGTTTAGGGAATATCATTATTGATTATTTGAGCATGAAATATTTAAACAATACTATAATGAAATCATTAGAACAATGTAATATTATGGATATTTTTTCATATCATTAGTTGGGTGTCTAGGATTTTGAGATTTGGGAAGGTTGACAAGTGTACAGTTAATCGCAACTCATCATGACATTATTCTATAGGAGAAGTAGTTATGATGAGGATTTCCATGGCATGAGGGTTTTTTAGGGTGGAGAGACCATTAGGGAATATTTATTCTCTCTAAATGGTATCCATTTTTTATGGAACAAGGGTATTATACATTTTCTTGTGAGAATGGTTTTTTTAGTGGATTTAATAATTTTTTTTGGATGGTGCATCCTATATCCATGATGGTGTTCTATGATAAAAAAAAAGATTATTGTTTCCAGGAATCAGATGATATATCTCTGAAATTTTTTTCATGGTTACACCTAGAAAAAATTAATTCCAAGAACAAGAGACATCCAGGATTTCTTCAACTACATCCTGTTTCAACCGTAATGTGGGATCAATTTTGAATGGAGTTTATGTTTGGGTTTTTAAGTTTCTTTGGGATGAATTATTTGATATGGGGTTTGATTGAAAATTTGAAATTTTTGACCCATATAATACCCATTTTGGATGAAACCAATGTTGTGGGGATAGAAAATCTCTACATGTAGGATGCTGTCAGATTGTATAGGTTTCAATATACTATAGTCTCCAATATGGATGTTTGCTCCAATTATCACTTATAGAGATACATCTAGTCATCATGGGGTCCTATCTATGCTTGATCATGGAATATCATTTTCCGAGAAGGGATAAATATACATATTCTTGATGATATTTATGTGATTTTATCATTGACTTTGGAGGGGCATGGTATGACAATTTAGGACTGAATGACTTTTCTGAAAAAATAGTTACATGATTAATATTTTAATCTTTCATTTTGAGGCCTTATATAATAGATCATATAAATATATATTGTGTTGTTTGTAGATTTTTTAATGATACATTGTAGGACTATGTTTTTCAAATTGATTAGGATGGTAATTTAGTTGATTCGTCAGATTATATCGATAGAAATAAGCTAATATATATCCTATATTAATCATCATCGAGGACTATTGTTGTTTTCTATTGGTGAATATGTTTTTTTGGATAGTTTAATCATGATTTATTCCAGGATGTCTAGAAAAACATGGAACTAATTCTCCAACATTTGGGGGGTCCTTTTGATATTGTTGATAATGTGGGGATGGTGGTTTACCATTTGGAACTTACAATACATTTGACTTTATTCCAAAATGTGTTTCATGTTTCACAACTTCTAATGTATCTTTCTGGTTACTCTAGTTTTTTGATATAGGAATAAAATGATGTAGAACCAGAAATATCCATGAATTGAATACCATTATTATTTATCTACTGTGAGAAAAAGGATCATTAATGGTAGGAAAATACATGTGGTATGTAATCATTGGAAACACAGTTATGATTCAGCTGATCTTTGGGATCAGGATTCACATATGAGAGATTAGTGTTCTCATGTCCTTAATATAGAGTCATCTTGACTTTATTTCTTTGGATTGACAATTTTTATAAAGGTTAAGAGGTAATTTTATTTTACCCAATTTTTGGCTCCTCTCAATATCTTGTTTTCATTCCCATTTTTTCAATGTGTTTAGGGCCTCTTAAGGTGGTATATGGATTTCAAGGAAGATGAAATTAATTCAGGGGGTGTATGATTTTTTGAATTAATTGAGCCTTTGTATTATGTTTTCAAATTACTGAGAGGTGCTCTTTGGGTTCTGTATTGGGTTAGTGTATTGTAATCTTTTCATAATGTTCGTACAATGTACTTTCTTCCAAAAAGATTCATAATGTGAATTTATTTCCTAATGTGTATGAATTTCATAATAATAATATGTCACTCTGCACAATAAATAAATAAATTTCATCATATAAATGTAATATAAGACATGAAAATTTTCAAACTATGAAATTATTGAGATCACGATTTTTGACCTGAGGTGATACCTTCTTATGTATAGATGTGACACAGTAAATTCACATCAGGAATCAGTGATTTATGTCCTCAAATTCGCATACCCAATTTCCTTTTGTTCCTAAAAACATTAAAATTATTCTTTTTCCATGCATCCTTATTAATCAATCTCTAGGGTGACTCATTGCAATTATAGGATGATTTATTCTTTAATAAATTCATCAATTTTCCATTTGATGACTAGTGAGTTTCCTTGCTTTGGTTTACTCTATCTACCCACTACACCACTTTGACAGTTGTATGATCTCATGTTTTTCAATTTAAATGGAGTTGATCATTATGATTTATGAAATAAGATATCATTATATGTATCATTGTCCTTTTTTATTCATTGGTTTTTTTAATGGAGGATTCGATTTGATGAATACAAAAATGATAGTATTATTATACGTTTTATTATTTTAATTGAATCTTTTAATGAGATGAAACCATGGGGTTAAGATGATTGATATTTTATTTTTAAATGGGTTTGAATGTTTTTAAAATCCCCTAATTTTAATTTTATATAAATGTTTTGGTGGATTTTAAAAAAGTGGATAGGTTCATTTGGATGTTTATTTCATGAAGTGTTCTTTGTTTAATTCTTGAGGTGAACAGAAAAAATAAATATTTTAACTGAAAATGAATGAATATGAAAAACAATTTATAAAAAGAGAATGGCATGTTGAAAAATAAAATTACGAAATGGTATTTTGAACTATTTTTAAATTTTTTATTTTCCCATCATTGATTAATTGAATCAGTTTAGTACCTGCTAGTGTAAATAGTTAATTCGTAATTAGGAAACACATTCAATGATCTAGCCCCATAGAACTAGTTTGATGATAAAATCCATCATATGAACATACTACATCATAATTTTTCTAAATATGGAGTTGAGTCTTGATGTCTTAAGTCATGATACATGTTGACACATTGAGTCAATATCACTATTGAGTAGTTTGAGGATCATATTTCATGAATGTTCCATACTATATGGATTATCACATAGTGCAATGATATTTTTGAATTTATGATTAAATTCAATTTATTTATAGAATAATATTATTCATGCCAACTACATCGAATAAGTGTTTTATATAATAATTTCATTTATACATGTTTTATATGCTTTTATGATATAACCTCTATTATTTGATTATGAATGTTTCCATATTTGAAAATATAAAATTGACATTCCATTCTATGTATAATTTAATGGGCATAAAAATATTCTATCGTCTATGTAATAGATAATAAAACCCGTGGTCTGACCCTACTTGGATGATTATCTCACACCCTACATTTTCTATACAAATTTTTTTTTCTTATGTCATTAACAATAAAAGTGAAAGTTCCACATTAATGTTTTGGATGTTATTGATCTTTGTGACCTATAATAATGGATGTGACTGATTGAGTTGTGATTTTACAATATCATATGATGTGTCTGATATTTTATCTTAGAAGACACTAACACTTTTTGTGATTCAATATTAAAGTATCATTTTCCTAGATTTTTATAGTAATTCCTCCTTTTAGAGACTCAACATACAAACATGTGTATTTTTTCTTCCACTATGTTTTTTAAAATTCATTCCTTCTTGAGTGATGTATGATTTCATGTGTTAGTCTCTAACCCTTGAGGTTAAAAAATTCCCTTCAGGATATGTCAGAACCACCACTGGTATCATTATACTTGGGTATCTAAGCTATTTCTTGATGGGGTAATAATGTAATTTAATGAATTCTATATAAGATAAGAGAGTTAGGAAGGGAAGTATTTGGGAGACTATTAAGTTATGAATTTCATCCAATAGTGATAATTTATATAATATATATTTTAATATTATTTTAAATAATTCAATCCACTTAATGTAACTTATTTTTCCATTATTAATCTTGATTAAAAATTATTCATGGTTATTATAACTTGACTAGACCTGTAGAATTTAAATATACTAGATTTGAGATTGTAATAAAATAAATATAATAAAATATATATATATAAACAACTATCATTTAAATTTAAAAAGATCATATATACAAAATTATTTTATATAAAATTATATTTTAATTCATTCAGTATGCTAATCCTAATTTAATATAAATTACATTTAATGTGTTACAATATATGTATAAATATTTTATTCGTGATGTAATTTAAAATATGTAAATTTAATCTATTACATATATATCAACAAAACCTATATTCACCCAATATTAATTTTGATTTCAGCATATGATGTCCACATAATAAAATTAGAAATATGACTATTAAAAATATTTATAAATGAATTCCTTTTCAACCATACTATATAGATGTATTGACTAATTATTTTTCTATATTTATTATGTGGATACCTCGAAAATTTTAATAATCATTAAATAACCTTAAATTTCATATTATATAAAATTGAATTTGTATTTAATGTTGATTTTTTGTTTCCCTAACATAGGAATGTGATGCATAATTAGCTATTGAAAATGAGTGCTCCCAAAACTGAATATATGATATGTAATAACTTAATGATAAGAACATGAAATAATTATATAACATTTTTTTCACCAAAATTTAAAGAAGTAAGTATCCAATATTTGGTATACATTGGATCATTTATTCTTGGAGAATTACTATTTTCAATAAAGAATCCAATTATGTGATGGAAGGTAAAATATTATTTAAAATGGGATGGGATTTATATTAAATACAAGGTTTGCTACAATAGATTATACTTAAGATTATCCCCATATAGAGAGTTTATTACACATAAAATAAATGAAATATTCGTTAAGAAATACATAACATTATATTTAATCTAAAATTTATAAAAATCTAGATTACAACAGACAATATATTGTATATTACCTGATTTTATGATAATAAATTTCACAATAACTAGTAATTTTTATATTATATAAATCCTAATGAAATGGTTTAACATATATTACTATATATTGAATTTCATATAGTTCATCATTCATGAATATAAACTCTATATATCAATCTTAATTTTCAGAAAATTAAATTTCACGACTATCATTGTATGAGAGAATAATATATATGAACTAAACATTAACGGGATAATTGATGACCATAATAGTATCCTACTTCCTAAAATAACATCAAGGTTCCAAAAAACTCTTATAAAAATTTCCCTTCTCCATGACGATATTATTATAAACTATTATTATCTTATTATTATATTAGTTATTGAAACTCATACATTTTGAAAATGAAAAATTCATCTTAAATATCATTCTAGAATTCGGTTTTAACTAGTTTATTTTTGGTCCACGGTAGTGTATTATTTTATAATTATTCTTATTTACCAAAAGTAGTTCAAATCTATAGGTAATAGTCGATTCTTTTTTATTAAAATAGGATATATAGTTATCTCTAGATCTCTAATACCATATCTAAACTTGTTGTTCAATTCCTCATAATTTTTATATGACATCAAAACATATTAGTTTCTTGTTCATTCATATCCATATTTATTAGATGTTTTCTTGTCCCAAAAATTAGAATCTAAATTATTTTTATTATAGTATTATTATAAATACATGAATATCCTAATATATTCGATTATATAACCTCTAATCCCCCTAAACCTTCATTTCCTACACCATTTGGGGGATACATTTTTTAACCAATGTTAGTTTTCAAATCACATTTGTAGCACTATGACTATCTTTTCAATATGAATAAATTCCATTGAATGAATTACATTAGAATATGTTAAGTTATGAATATTATAAATTCCGTTCAATACACTTTTCATATAAAAACCAATATGTATTTAATAAATATTTTATAATAAAAAATATATGAATTTTTGTAAGAATTTCATTTGATATAATGAGATAAAATTGTGAATGATGTAGACACATGTTCTAATGATATAGATCTCACATATCAATAAATGTGTATATATTTTGCTTACAAAAAAGAATAATTAGATAAAAATGAATTTAAAAACATTTTTTGGGAACCAAATCATTTGTATATGGATGATGATTAACTATGGTATACCTATTTAATGGATGATCACCAAACTCATCATTCTAACAAGGTTGTTTTTTTCCATTTATATCAATGATATTTTAATCTTATACTTTTTTAATATTACAATTCCTTTTATATATTATCAAATAATTATTTTTTCAATACATTCATGATTTTCTTATAGTTCATTTAGTATAGAATAATTCATCATTTATGGAGATTAAAATATATTCCAATCATTAAAATTACCTACAATTTGAAAACATGTTCTATGTTTAATTAGAATGAATTATTTATCACATTTTTATAGCTTAAAAACCATAAATTTAATGTACTCATGTTATTGAATGTTGTGTGATCTTATACTTCTCATACCCATATATTTCGTGTTGAAATACATTATAATTCATAGGATAACCTCACCAATTTTTTTTATTAAAAACCAACAAAGTGCATGATGAGAGAAATTCAACAGTTTTCTCAATATGATAATTTATTCATGTACTAAAATTATACGGACAAATGAAATTATAAAAAACATATTGGACCCACATTTGGTCCTTTAAAAATTTAGGATATGATGACCATGTATGTGCATCTAGGAAAAAATAGAGTTCCATTAATTTATCTATAAGTACATATTTTAGTAGCATATAAGTATAATCATAATCTTATCCTAATGATTTCAATAAAAATTGATTCATTTTATTTTCAATAAAATCCAATTAGTTGTTTTAATTTTTTCTTTCTCTCTCATTCCCATGACTAAATAGACTAAGCATTGTTCTGGATGAAAAAATATCTTCCCGTAATATGCTTGACTACACTGACCTAGAAGACATTCATGTAATAATAAAAAAAATTATATATTGAATAAAAATTTATTATAGGGATAATATATATTTATAATTTATGGTTATTCATTAAATATCAATGTATGAACATTTAATGGATAATCAATTATTTAATCACACTAGTGCATAAAAAGTTATTTACGTCACCATTTTTTACTTTTGTTTGTAAGAACCAGGTTTTTGCGGTAAAAGACTTTGTAATATTCTTGATGATATTCCAGAGCAGCACCTTCAGACGGCGTGCGATTCCGAGCCCTGGTGTGGCCGGAATTGAGTTTTCAGTGCGTTCACACTTGAAACGCCAAATAAGTGTGATAACACTTAAACGGTGATCCAGATCAGAGATCTGAGTGTACGGATGGGTCTAGAATGGGGTGTTTACCCTAGGAACGACATAAAGCGTGTTGGCGCGGGACGTTTAGACCCCTCGCCCACTTCTGGAACATTAATCGGATTAATTAATTAATTAATTAATTCTTTTAATGGTTAAACTCGAGTATCTTTTAAACGGTGGCTCGGATTGGGAAACCGAGGGCAATGTTGAGTTCGGAGCATGCCGTTTAACCTAGGAGTGGTGTATGTTTCGCGGGCGCGGCCCGTCTGTGAAAAATGGCCCCATGGGCGTTTTCGTAATTTGGCGGCTTCAGATGCTAAGTTTAATAACATTTGAATGGGGTCTCAGATTAAAATTCCGAGACCACCGTTGTGCTCGGGAGGTGTTGTTTACCCTAGGGGAGGCTTAACCTCGACCCCGTCGAGTGTTTCAGGCGTGGGATAAATTGGGGGATAAATTAATTAAAAATCTAATTAATTTCTTCTTTATTTAATCCCTAACCCCACCCCTCTTCTTCCCCATTTCCCCTCCCCCCTGGTAGAGGAGCTCAACCGAGAAGGAGAATCCCCTCCTCTCCTCCTCCCCTCTGGAAAGGCGTAGCAGCTTGCGGATCTTCGTGAAGCTTCGGGCGAAGCCCCGCGAGGTAGGATCTTTTTCGTTTTTGATTTCCCTCACCCTTTCTCTCAAATTTTGTGATATTGAAATGCTGGTTGAAATTTGACCAAAACACATGTTCGCATAGCACATTTTGCGAGCTTCCCATCTCCTATTTTGATTTGAAAAACCGAGCTTGAGGGTGTTCGCAATCCTGCGCCGAAGATCAGAGGGAGTTGGAGTTTTTTTTCGGGTGCCCTGGCCGGTTCAGGTGGGTCCGGTGGTCTACGACATGGCAGTGGTCCAGTGGTGGGTGGTCCGCATTGGCGCAGGCCAGCGTGCGGCCGTGGTCGGGCTTCAGCGGCAGCGTGACAGCTCAGCAGGGCGGTCGGCTGGGTGGTCGTCAGCCAGTCCCAGCTAGAGGCGCTGGCCGGCTGAGGCGAGTGGGTGGCAGGCGCTCGACGGTGAGCGGGCGACCAAGGTGGCTGGCGGCCGTCTGTGGGGCGTTCTGTAGAGGAGCAGCCGGCAGGGTGGCCGGCCGGTGCTGTGGTCGCCGGAACACCAGGATCCCGTGACCCTGGTGAAGAAGAAGAAGAGACCCGCAATAGCGGGTCTCTACCGGGGCGACCAGCAAAAGCAGGCGACAAAGGAAGAAAAGAGAGAGAGAGAGAAATAATGAAAAAAGGGGTCCGCGGGTTTGGAAAAAAAGGAAATTAAAATAGAACATAAGTTTAAAATAATAATAATAATAATATTTTTATTTTTATTATTTTTTATATAAATCATAGACAGGGCGTCAGTCTCATGTGTCGTCAGTGGCGATGCATCCCCAATAATGAGACAAACTCATTGAGATGGTTTCAGGAATTTTTAATTCCCGAAACAAGAGGTCTCGGAGGCGCGACCCGTCTTTATGTGGACGAGCATTTTTCCCCATGATTTTTGTTTTGGGCGGCGCGGACACATCCGACGTCCGTTTTGAGTGCCGTCAGTTGCTTTGGGACCCTGGCGTCGGGGCGAAGTTTCCATGGGGGTTTCAGGTATTAAAGCCAGAGTTGAGGTGTGGGCCCCATAGCCCGTCTTTTGAGCTACGTACAACTTTTAGCGACTTTTTCCTTAAACATCCGTTTGGGGAGTGTGAGCAGTTGTTTTTGGGTGTTTTTCTGAGGGAATCGCATTGGCCCCATCCGCCCGCTCTAATTCCGCACGATGGTGAGGGCCCCACGAGGGCCATTTCGGGAGTTGACGATGATTTCCAGCATTATCACCGGGTGTCCGTTTTGGACATGTGAATAGTCCATTTCGTGTACTTTTTCAAGAGGATCGCAACGGTGCGATCCATTTGTTGAGTTTTGGGACCGGGATGCGGGTCCGACATAGTGCTGCTCGTGTGTGGTGCGCCGAAATGCATCTTTTTCCTCGGATATCTGCTGTTCTCAAGTGAGTAGCCTTTTTGACGTGTTTTCCCGAGGGGATAGAAATGGTACGATGCGCCCGACTATTTTTGGGGTCGAGGCTCGGGATCACGAGACGCCATTCGGGCGTGAGGCGGTGTTGGGTACTTTTCCATCGGATATCTGTTGGAGGTGAGTAAGTAGTCGATCTCGCGTGTTTTTCCATGAGGGTTACAATGGTGCGATCGGTTGGGTTGTGTGGTGCCTCTTGCGCGATCTTGTTAAATGCGGAAGCATGGAATGTGCTCAAGTGGTGGTTCTCCCTACCTTGTTTGTAGCGGACCCTTGGCGTGTGATCACGCACTCTTGGGAGAGTGATATAAATGATTCACGAGATGTGGTTGGCCGGGCCTTGGCCTTTGAGGTGTATTTGTTACGTCACACCTTCACGTTGACGCTGGGTTCCATGTGCACGATAGCCTTTGGGCTGGAACGAGGTATACTCTGGGAGTATACGGGAGCGCTTGGAGGTACGTGTTGTTGTTTGTACCTGAGGATGTTTGTGCGCTCAGTTGGGGTTAACATGGGGTAACACGTCGTGTGGGACCCACGTGCGTGACGTGGTATTCTTTATGTACTTTGTCCTCTCGCGACGTAGAGGGTCCCTCTGCGGTCATTATTTTGACCAGCAAGGTGGAGTTTCCCCTGGCCAGGTTCTCTTTTGTCTGACTAGTAGGGTTGAGTGGTCTCCCACTGGTCTTGTACTCGATGGTTTGGCCAGCAGAGATGGTTTGGTTCCTCTGTTGCTTCAGCTGTGAGGGGTTTCAGTACTGTGCCCTTTCACCGGTCTGCGGCACCGTTTTCGGCTATGGGTGTTCGTGCAGCGTCGGTGTTTTCCCCACATTCTGGGATGAGATGTCTTGGTCCGCTTCGACAGTGACTCAGTAGATTGGAGCGGGATAGCCTTGTGAGGACTAGGGAGTTTCTCAAGTTTCTCCATGTTCCCTGGTATAGCTTGTGGTTTCGGTGTGACCAACACTTTACACGGGCACCGATCCTCTACCTAGGATGTTGTTCCAGCAGGGCTGAGGTTGTTTCCAGCAGGGCTGAGGTTGTTCCAGCCAGGCTGAGGATGTTCCAACAGGGTTGAGGTTGTTCCAGTAGGGCTGAGGTTGTTTCCAGCAAGGGTGAGGTTGGTCCAGCAGGGCTGAGGTTATTTCCAGCAGCGCTGAGGTTGTATCGAGCAGGGCTCATCAGTGGGTTACCATCCATCATGGATGGCCAGAGAAGTTCTGGGCATACCTCCAGCTGGGCTGGGCAATGGTCCCCGATGCCGGGCTTACTTCTAGCGGGACTGGGCAGTTGTCCCCGATGTCGGGCGTACCTCCAGCTAGGCTGGGCAGTGGTCCACGATGTCGGGCTTACCACCAGCTGGGCTGGGCAGTGGTCCCCGATGTCGGGCTTACCTCCAGCTGGGCTGGGTAGTGGTCCATGATGCCGGGTTACCTCTAGTTGGGCTGGGCAGTGGTCCCATCGCCGACTTTAGCCGGGTCTCCCTCCAGTGGATTACCCTGTTACGTGAATGGGCAGTGTGGCACCCGTCGACTTTCCGGGTCTCACTATAGTGGGAACCCGTCGATATCCAGGGACCCTCCAGCGGGGCTGGGCTGGGGGTCGCCTGTCGACTTTGAGCTGACCTCTCGACTGTGGGGCAGTGATGAGTTGTGGTTGAAGTTCCCCCAGAACTCTCAAGTACGAGGAGCGCTTTCCCCCACCGAGACGTGTCCTTGTGACGAGACCTAAAACCGTGTGGGCGAGTCAGTGCCGCACAAAGTTGATAGTATCGAGGTGTGGAGATTGAGCCCCTTGGATTGCTGTTCGGGGCTGACGTGCGGGATGCTGGGCATCGATGGTGTTACTTCTAGGACTGTTGGCTACTCTTTTTTTGGGCTGAGCTACGGGATGGAGATCCCCTTACAATCTTGTTTAGGCTTCTTGATTCGAGCATATGGACTTGTATATACCTTGTTTTGGTATCCACTTCTTGGGTTTGGTTACTCTCCCTCCAGGAGAGGCAACGATTCACGGGGTATGCCACGTGCTTTCCGTGTCTAGATTCTCATGGTTGGATGAGTCTACTCTCCTACTATAGGTAGAGAAGACTCGATAGGAAGTTCATCTTCTCACCATTTCCAGCTCCTTGTGTTTGGACGAGTCTACCTTCTATCCTCTTGTTGGGTTGAGCTGGACCCTTTACTGTACTCCTTACTGCCCTCTCTGTTGTGCTCCTTTACTTTTCCCTATTCGCTCTACTGCTCACCCTTCAGTACCTCCTTTGTTTCTCCCTCAAGCCTTTGTGGTATCCTACTGAGTATTTTTATACTCACACCTTCTTGGGAATTGCCCGCACTTGGTGCGCCCTTGCAGACAATGGACAGGTTGGTCGTGAATTCAGTGGAGCATAGGAGTTCGAGAGCATGGACCACGTGCGGTGGTCATAGCTAGGTTTCAGGTGGGAGACCCTTCAGCTATATTTTTTGTTTACCTGTTGCCTGGTTGTGGAAATTTTCTGGTTGGGCATGTGTTTTTCCCCTTTTTCTTTTTCAGCACTTTACTTGTACTGTTTAGAGGTAGATGCACATTTGTGGTATTTATATAGCAGTTGTACTTTTCTTTTCTTGTCTTTTCTTTTACTCTGCACGGTTGCATTGAGTGTGATGCGTGTGTGTGTGTACATGTACTTAGGAAAAGACCTCCACGAGTTCTTGTGCCTTTGGCGCTGGTCGCCAGCCCCTGACCTAAGGAAGTAGGCTTGTGGTAGATGCGGCTCGATCCCTGGTAGGGTCGGGTCGTGACAAAGTGGTATCAATGGTGGTTCGTTCCTTGGGACGTTGTGCGGATATCCTTAAAAGAGGAATTGATTGGGATTTAGGGAAACAGTGTTAAAGTGTCTTGAGAGCGGCTCTCAGGCCAGGGAGTCCAGTGATGGTGCAGCGTCCGACGTATCCATTCACCAGGACCTTGATATCCCGCTTGTTGACTCGGCATGCTGAGACACTTGTTGCAGGGAAAATTGGTTTGTGCATCACATAGGATTGATTCTTTGACTGTCCTTCTTGAGTCATCTCTCCATCATTTCTATTGGTATATACATATATGCTCATCTGACCACACGACTCCTTGATAATTTTCAGGATGTCTCCGCGAAGACAGCCAGCCAGGATAAGAGCTTTGGTGCATGACGATGACCATGTGAGCTACGAGGCCTCAGTCCAAGACCCATCATGTGAGCCCCTTTGTCTAGGGGTGGGGGGCAGTAGTAGCACCCCCACCTGTTGAGTAGCAGGCTGAGATTTAGCACAGGTTGAGCACGCTCTGCGAGTTTCAGCGGCAGAGACCGCTAAGGTTCAGTGGTGAGCCAGACCCTCAGGCAGCAGAGGTTTGGATCAAGGCAGTGGTTCGTCTTTTCAGGCTTGTGCAGACGCCGACAGATTAGGGTGTGGCTTTGGCATCCATCCTTTTCCGTGGATTAGCTTGGCGTTGGTGGAGTCTGGTGACTCAGATTCATGACGAGTCGTCCCTTTCATGGGGAGACTTTTAGATATTGTTCAATGAGGAGTTTTGGCCCTCCTTCTTGTGCTCCATTCAGATTCAAGAGCTCATGCAGTTTCAGTAGGGAGGGTTGATGGTGGCTTAGTATGCGTCTATTTTTGCAGACCGTGCATGCTTTTACTCGGACTTGGTCCGTGATGACAACATCTGAGCACAGAAGTTTGAACAGGGTCTCCGCCGAGAGATCCATGCTGTCGTAGTACCCATTGTAATTTCCACATATGTCGGGGTGCTAGAGCAGGCACTGGTGACATAGAGCTTCCTATCACGTTCCAGAGTTGGTGGTGGAAGCAGACACGTTAGAGCCAAGATGTCTTCCGCAGCTAGCGGGCGTCGGCAAGCAGGACCTCGACACATGTGGATTTCTGAAAACCAGACTTATGGACGTTGTCGTACAACACAGTGGTGCCGGAGGGCACCAGTGCAGCCCAGAGAGAGTCGGTGCTATGCTTGTGACGGGTGAGGTCACATGGCACGAGACTGCCCAACCCGAGTTGTAGAGATCTTCGGGCTGGCAACAGGTGCACCACCACGCAGAGGTTGCGCCGTGAACGGAATAGTACCCAGAGAGGTGGTGCTAGCAGAGGAGTGGGAGGAGCTGGTAGTGGGGGACGACTTTACAAGATCTTCCCATCACCACTAGGTGGTCCACGTCAGGATCCGAGAGCTGACAGTTGGGACCACAGATAGCCGCGAGTTTTAGATGTCTACACTCCTGCAGAGCACGTGGTGATAAGAGGTACACTCTACAGCTCTTCTACCTTTTTTCAGTAGAATTGATAGGCTCTGTGTGTGGAATGCTTTCCTCTCTTCTATTTTCTTGATGTCTTACCAGGGTGGCGCGAGGCGTCCTTCTAACCCTGTGTAGGTATGATAATAGGTGTAAGACCTTTTCTATCTAGTTGATGGTGTCGACTCCTTCCACTTTTGAGTGTGTAAGAGAGCCTTTGTTGTGGGGCATCGGCTGTGAAACCATGTGTGACCATATATCCTTGGGTGTTTCACCATATGGATATTCTGAAGGAGGGAATCACCGGGCCTTGTTCCTGGTGCGTGCGGTTATTCCAGTTGCGTTGTGCGATATAATGGTTTGGTCGGGGAATTGAGCTACCCCCGAGATCCTTCGGGCCATTTGAAACCATGCAACAGGATAGCGAGGTTCCCTACTGCCTTTCCCTAACCCCAAAATCTGGAGTGGGTCACGACATCATCAAGTTTCAACCTCGCGTGAACGAATTAATTCTTTGGTCTGTGTGCGGTGACGCGGAGCTGTGCGTGGGTTCTTCTGGGTATGGGAAAGCCAGGTGTGTGCATAGTACCATGTGTTTCTCCCTAGTTTTGCTTTTTGGGGATGAAAATATTGAAGGAGGGAAAGATGTAAGAACCTATTTTTTGCTGTGAATGACTTTGGAATATTCTTGATGATATTCTAGAGCAGCGCCTTAAGGCGGCGTGCGATTCCAAGCCCTGGTGTGGCCGGAATTGAGTTTTCAGTGCATTGACACTGTAAACACCAAATAAGTGCGATAACTCCTAAACGGTGATCCAGATCATAGATCCAAGTGTACGGATGGGTTCGTAATGTGGTGTTTAACCTAGGAATGACATTAAGTGTGTCGGCGCGGGATTTTTGGACCCCTCACCCACTTCTGGAACATTAATTAGATTAATTAATTAATTAATAAATTCGTTTAATGGTTAAACTCGCGTATCATTTAAATGGAGGCTCAGATTGGAAAACTGAGGGCACCGTTGAGGTCGGAGCATACCTTTTACCCTAGGAGGGGTGTATGTTTCCTGGGCGCGGCATGTCTATGAAAAATGGCCCCAGGGGCATTTTTGTAATTTTTCGGCTTCAGATGCTAAGTTTAATAACTTTTTAACGAGGTCTTGGATTAAAATTCTGAGACTACTGTTGTGCTTGGGAGGTGTTTTTTACCCTAGGGGAGGCTTAACCTCGACCCCGTCGAGTGCTTCGTGCGTGGGATAAATTGGGGGTTAAATTAGTTAAAATTTTAATTAATTTCTTCTTTATTTAATCCCTAACCACACCCCTGTTCTTCTCCATTTCCCCTCCCCCTGGCAGAGAAGCTCAACAAGGAAGGAGAAGCCCCTCCTTACCTCCTCCCATCCGGAAAGGCGTAGTGGCTGGCGGATCATCGTGAAGCTTCAGGCGAAGACCCGCAATGTAGGATCATGTTCGTTTTTGATTTCCCACACCCTTTCGCTCAAATTTTGTGATATTGAAATGCTGGTTAAAATTCGAGAAAAACCCATGATCGCATAGCACATTTTTTAGCTTCCCATCGACTATTTTGATTTGAAAAACCGATCTTTGGGGTGTTCACAATCCTGCGCTGAAGATCAGCGGGAGTTGGAGTTTTTTTTCAGGTGCCCTTGCCGGTTCAGGCGGGTCTGGCGGTCTACGACATGGCAGCGGTCCAGCAGTGTGCGGTCCGCATCAGCACAGGCCGGCGTACGGAGGCGGTCGGGCTTCGGCGGTGGTGCGACAGCTCAGTAGGGCGGTCGGCCGGGTGGTCGTCGGCCAGTCCGAGCAGGAGGCGCTGGCCGACTGAGGCGAGTGCGTGGCAGGCGCTCGACGGTGAGCGGGTGAGCAAGGCTGCTGGCGGGCATCTGTGGGGCGTGTTGAGGAGGAGCGGTCAGCCGGTGCTGGGGTTGCCGGAACACCAGGGTCGCGCGACCCTGGTGAAGAAGAAGAAGAGACCCGCAATAGCGGGTCTCTGCCGGGGCGACTTGCATAAGCCGGCGACAAAGGAAGAAAAAAGGGAGAAATAATGAAAAAGGGGGTCGCGGGTTTGGAAAAAATAGGAAATTAAAATAGAATATAATTTTTAAATAATAATAATAATAATAATAATATTATTATTATTATTATTTTTATATAAATCATAGATCGGGCGTCAGTCTCATGTGCCGTCAGCGGCGACGCATCCCCTAAATTGAGACAAACTCTTTGAGATGGTTTCGGGAATTTTGAATTCCCAAAACGAGAGGCCTCAGAGGCACTACACGTCTTTAAGTGGACGAGCGTTTTCCCCTGAGATTTTTGTTTTGGACGGCGCAGACACATCTGATGTCCGTTTTGAGTTTCGTCAGTTGTGTTGGGACCCTGGTGCTGGGGTAATGTTTCCAGGGTAGTTTCGGGTGTTAAATCCAGAGTTGAGGCATGGGCCCCACGGCCCATATTTTGAGCTACGTACAACTTTTAGCGATTTTTTCCTCAGACGTCCATTCGGGGCGTGTGAGCAGTTGTTTCTGGGTGTTTATCTGAGGGCATCGCATTGGCTCCGTCCGCCCGCTCTATTTATGCATGATGGTGCGGGCCCCGAGAGGGCCGTCTCGGGAGTTGACCGTGATTTCCAGCCTTATCACCTGCTGTCAGTTTTGGACAAGTGAATAGTTCATTTCATGTACTATTTCGACGGGATCGCAATGGTGCAATTCGTTCATTGAGTTTCGGGACCGGGAGGTGGGTCCCACGCAGCGCCACTTGTGTGCGGTGCGTCGAAATGCATCTTTTTTTCCGAATATCCATTTCACTCAAGTGAGCAGTCTTTTTGACGTGTTTCCCCAAGGGGATCACAATGTTGTGATGCGCCCGACTGTTTTCGGGGCCGAGGCTCGTGATCACATGACGTCGTTCGGGTGTGAGGCGGTGTTGGTGACTTTTCTGTCGGATATATGTTGGAAGTGAGTAAGTAGTCGATCTCGCGTGTTTTTTCGCGAGGGTTACAACAGTGTGATCCGTTTGGTTATGCAGAGCCTCTTGCACGATCTTGTTTAATGAGGAAGCATGGAAGGTGCTCCAGTGGTGGTTTTCCCTACCTTGTTTGTAGCGGACCCTTGGCGTGTGATCACACAATCTTGGGAGAGTGATATAAATGATTCACGAGATCTAGATGGTCGTTCCTGGGCCTTTGAGGTGGATTTTCCACGTCACGCCTTCACGTTGACGCTGGGTGCCGTGTGCACGATATCCTTTGTGATGGAACGAGGTATACTCTGGTAGTATACGGGAGCGCTTGGAGGTACGTGTTGTTGTTTGTACCTGAGGATGTTTGTGTTCTCAGTTGTGGTTGACATGGGGCCACACGTCGTGTGGGACCCACGTGCGTGTCATGATCTTATTTACGTACATTGTACTCTCGCGACGTAGAGGGTCCCTCTGCACTCGTTTGTTTGACCAGTAGGGTGGAGTTTCCCCTGGCTTGGTGCTCTTTTGTCTGACCAGCAGGGTTGAGTGGTCTCCCCTAGTCTTGTAATCGATGGTTTGGCCGGCAAAGATGGTTTGGGTTCTCTTCTTCTTCAGTTGTGAGGGGTTTCATTACTGTGCCCTTTCACCGGTCTGTGGCACCGTTTGCGGCTACGGGTGTTCGTGCAGCGTGGGTGTTTTCCCACCTTTCTGGGATGAGATATCTCAGTCCGCTTCGACACTGACTCAACGGATTGGAGCGGGATTGCCTTGTGAGGTCTGTGAAGTTTCTCACGTTGCTACGTGTTCCATGGTAGAGCTTGTGGTTTCGGTGTGACCAACACTTTACATGGGCAACAATCCTCTACCCAGGAGGTTGTTCCAGCAGGGCTGAGGTTGTTTCTAGCAGGGCTGAGGTTGTTCTAGCAGGGCTGACATTGTTCCATCAGGGATGAGGTTGTTCCAGTAGGGCTGAGGTTGTTTCAAGCAGGGCTGAGGTTGTTCTAGCAGGGTTGAGGTTACTTCTAGCAGGGCTGAGGTTGTATCGAGCAGGGATCGTCAGTGGTTTACCATCCAAGAGGGATGGCTAGAGTAGTTCTGGGCTTACCTCCAGCTGGGTTGACCAGTGGTCCCCGGTGCCGGGCTTACCTCCAGCGGGGCTGGGAAGTGGTCCTCGATACCAATCTTACCTCCAGCTAGGCTGGGCAGTGGTCCTCGATGACGGGCTTACCTCCAGTATTGCTGGGTAGTGGTCCCCGAAGCCGGGCATACCTCCAGCTGGGCTGGGTAGTGGTCCCCGATGCCAGGTTACCTCCAGCTGGGATGGGTAGTTGTCTCGTCACCGACTTTAGCCGGGTCACCCTCTAGTGGATTACCCTGTTACATGACTGGGCAGTGTGGCACCCATCGATTTTCTGGGTCTCCCTGTAGAGGGAACCCATCGACTTCCAGGGACCCTCCAGCGGGGCTGGGGAGGGGGTCGCCTGCCAACATTGACCAGACCTCTCGACTCCGGGGCAGTGACGAGTTGTGGTTGAAGTTCCCCCAGAACTCTCAAGTATGAGGAGTGCTTTTCCCCACCAAGACGCATCCTTGTAACGCGACTTAAAACTATGCGGGTGAGTCTGTGCCGTCTAAAGTGGATAGTGTCGAGGTGTGGTGATTGAGCCCCTCGATTTTCATTCGGGGCAGATGTGCGGGATGCTGGGCATAGATGGTGTTACTTCAGGGACTGTAGGCTACTCTTTTCTTGGGCTGAGCTACGTGATGGAGATCCCCTTACGATCTTGTTTGGGCTTCATGATTTGAGCATATGGAATTGTATATACCTTGTTCTGGTACCCACTTCTTGGGCATGGTTACTCTCCCTCCAGGAGAGGCGAAGACGCGCGAGGTATGCCACATGCTTTCCGTTTCTAGCTTCTCATAGTTGGATAAGTCTACTCTCCTACTATATGTAGCGAAGACTCGACAGGAAGTTCATCTTCACACCGTTTCCAGTTCCTTGTGTTTGGACGAGTCTACCTTCTTTCCTTTTGTTGGGTAGAGCTGGAATCTTTACTTTACTCCTTACTTCCCACTCTCTTGTCCTCCATTAATTTTCCATGTTCTTTCTACTGCTCACCCATCGGTACCTTCTTTGTTGCTCCTTCGAGCCTTCGGGGTATCCTACTGAGTATTTTTATACTCACCCCTGCTTGTGCTTTGCCAGCACTTGGTTTGCCCTTGTAGAAGATAGACAAGTTGGTCGTGACTTCAGTGGAGCATAGGAGTTCAGGGGCATGGACCGTGTGCGGTGGATATAGCCGGGTTCCAGGTGGGAGACTCGTCAGCTGTTTGTTTTGTTTACCTGTTGCCGGGTTGTGGCACTTTTCTAGTTGGGCGCGTGTTTTTCCCCTTTTTCTTTTTCAGCACTTTACTTGTACTGTTTAGAGGTTGATGCACATTTGTAGTATTTATATAGAAGTTTCCCTTTTCTTTTATTGTCTTTTCTTTTACTCTGCACTGTTTCATTGAGTGTGTTGCGTGTGTGTGTACAGGTACTTAGGCAAAGGCCCCCCCGAGTCATTGTGCTTTCGATGTTGGTCGCCAGCCCTTGGCCTATTGGAGGCGGTCTTGTGGTAGTTGCCGCTCGAGCCCGAGTAGGGTCGGGTCGTGACATGGTTATATATAACCGACGTGATAATATGTGAAACATGGTTTTTTACGTCCGTTATTTTATAACCGACCTAACAAATGCGGTGAGTAGATTTTTAACGTCGGTTATTTTAATAACCGATGTTACAAATCGCACATGTTCGGTTTTTATGTTAGTTTTAAATTAACCGACATAAAAAACAAAAGTGTGGGGGGGTTTTTACATCTGTTATTTGATAAACGATGTAAAAAACCAAATCGCGGGGTGTGTTTATGTCAGTTATTTGATAACCGACGTAAAAAATGCGGCTTTTGAGGCCTCTTTGACATTAGTAAATTTACAACCGACGTAACAAAACAACCCACAGAACGTTTTTTACGTCGGTTATACAACACCCGACAGAAAAAACTGTGATTTTTTATGACTTTTTTACGTCGGTTATAGAACAACCGACATAAAATACCAACATGTTGATTTTTGTACATCGGTTATTTTATAACCGACATAAAAAAAGTTGTATCTGATACAATTATAACATCATTTATTATAATAAATGACATTATAAATGTAAAAAAAACATTTTATAACGTCGGTTATTAAATAACCGATGTTATAAAACATTTAAAAAATTAACAAGCCCCGTGGATTGTCATTTATGATTTTTCGATCGACAGTCGAGCGACTCGTCTCTCTCACACGGTATACCCTATTCAACTCATCGATCTCACTACGTTAAAATCATTTTACCTTCATCGTTTATCATATTTACTCTCCTCAGATCTATCATCTCAACTCGCATCACTCATGTAATCTTTCCACGAATTTATTTCGTTCATTTTTTTCCCGGATAGTATATATTTATGTTTTGCAATTTTTGTGTTTAAACTAGGTAAGATTCTTTGATTTCGAACCCTCTTACCTATTTTTTCCATCACCATCATATTTATCATCCCTATATCTATTAGATCGACTCGAAATATTCATTTAATCCTCAACTACTTCTATTTAGTTTGTTTTTGTTTTTCGAATGCCCGACATTGATGGTAATTTTTGTTGTCATTGACAACTAATGATCTCATTCACCTATATTACAGCATAGAATGGTTATTGATTAAATGTATGAATTCGGAAATGATATTTCATGTGTTGTTGCTGCTTATTTTTATCCTCTTTTATATGAGAATCTATTATACATATAATGTAATGGTTGTTGACCTCTATGGCCCTTCGATGCATCGATATGTCTTAGGATTCCAAATAAAAATGGGTTTTCCTAAGGGCATACCGTAGTATTTTTTCAGGCCTTGGCCAAGGCCTTGACAATATGTTTAAGATTTCAAGAATTATCTATGACCTCATTATAATATTAGTTATCGAGAAAACTTGTGATCATTTGACTAGTTGAATATCAATGGTTATTTTTAATTATCATACGATCATTTAAGTAGCCATATTTAATAATATTTAATTCCATCTTTTTCATGCTGAGGTATATATTAAATTCATGTGTTTTTAGTTGTTCAACATGCCTTGTTTTTATATTTAAACCATTGTTTGGGGGTCGTCCGGGGGGGGGGGGGGTGGGGGCTGTCCAAAGGGTTGGGGGTGTCCAGGGGGTGTCCAAGTGGGTGGGTGGGTGTGGGGGGTTGTCCATGGGTGTGGAGGCCTGTCCAAAGGGTTTCGGGGGTTGTCCGGGGGGGTGGGGGTGTCCAGAGGGTTGGGGGTGTCTAGGGGGGGTTTCCAAGGGGGTCGGGGGTGGGGGTGGTGTCCAGGAGGGGTGGGGGTGCTGTCTGGAGGGGTGGGGTGATGTCCGGGGGGTGGGGGCTATCCAAAGGGTTGGGGGGTGTCCAGCGGGGTGTGAAAGGGGGTAGGGGGTGGGGGTGGTGTCCAGGAGGGGTGGGGAGTTGTCTAGAGGGGTGGGGGCTGTCCAGGGGGGTTGGTGGCTGTCCAGAGGGTTGTGGGGTGTCCAGGGGGGTGTCCAAGGGGGTGGTTGGGTGTGGGGGAGTGGGGGGGGGGCGATGTCCAAGGGGGGTGGGGGCCTGTCCAGAGGGTTGGGGGTGTCCAGGGGGTGTACAAGGGGGTGAGTGTGTGTGGGGGTGCTGTCCAAGGGGGTGGGGCCTGTCTAGAAGGTTTTGGGGGTTGTATAGGATGGGGCTGTCCAGAGGGTTGGGGGTGTCTAGGGGGGGGGGGTTCCAAGGGGGTGAGTGGGTGTGGGTGGGTGTCCACGGGGGTGGGGGCCTATCCAGAGGGTTTTGGAGTTTTTCTGAGGGGTGGGGGATCTCCAGAGGGTTGGGGTGTCCAGGGGGATTGACTATTGCATCGTGGTTTATGAGATTATGACATGATGATTGTGCCGTGATGATTGGGTTTACATTTTTTTTTCTCCATCTGAATTTTTATTTTAAATATGATTTGATTCTCAGGTTAACTCCATTATCTCTAATTTTCTATCAACCATGTAGGTGCCATGGTTTTCTTTTATTCAATGGAATTTAAAACTGTTATATCTAACTATATTTTGTTTTAATAATAATATTCAAGAATATTTTTTTAAATACGCATAGATTTGTTTTATATTTCAAAGTTTTTTTACATTTAAATTATAATTTTTTTCATATAAACATATATTTGTCTTATCTTAAAAATGTATATATTTTTTTTATTTGTTATAGGTAATAATGAGTCGAAGTTGGATTATGGCACATCGAATGAGAAATGAATACGAGGAAGGTGTTGATGCCTTTTTGGAATTTTCTAAACAAAATGTTCCAAGTAGTGACATTTTTTTAGTCCATGCCTGAAATGTTTGAATATGAAGAAGTTCAAAAGTAGAGAGATAAAAGGTCATCTGATATGTCATGGTTTTAATCTGAGTTACAACCCTTGGATTTGGCATGGTGAAACTGGACGAAATGTCACTGATGATGATGATTCACAATATGGTAACTCCGATGGAATTGAAGAATTGATTCGCGATATTGTAGTAGAAAAAATTGAGATAGAACCGATAGTTGTGCATCTATATGGTGATGCTAAAAAACAATTATATCCAGGTTGTACAGATTTTACTATTTTTCGGCAGTGTTAAGATTGATTATCCTAAAGGAAAAACATGGTTGGAGTGACATAAGTTTTACAGAGCAGCTACAATTGATGAAAGGAATTCTTCCAAAATATAACGATCTTCTAGATTCACATTACAAGGACAAGAAAATATTATTCCCGATGGGATTGGGATACAAGAAAATACATGCCTCTCCAAATGACTACATTATATATAGGAAGGAATATGAATTTCTGTCAGAGTGTCCTAAATGTGGAACATCACGGTATAAGGTGAATGAAAAATCATAGGCTGATGTAGAGATTAAAAAGCTCCCTTCAAAGGTATTTTGGTATTTTCCTATAATTCATCATTTCAAATGTTTCTTTTTCTAATTCACATGATGCAAAAAGGTTAAGATGGAATGCTGATGAGCGGGTATGTGATGGAAAAATACGTCATCCAGCTGATTGCCCACAATGGAAGAAAATTGATGTGCAGTATTCTACATTTGGAAATGAAATAAGAAATCTCAAATTAGGGTTGTGCACAGATGGAATGAATCCATACCAAACCCTCCGTAGGACACATAGTTCATGGCCTGTTTTATTGGTAATTTACAACCTCTCTCTTGATGTTTGTATGATGCGCAAATATTTCATGTTGAGTATAACGATCTCTAGTCCAAAGCAACCCGACATTGATATTGATGTTTACATGTCAGCATTGATTGATGCTTTGAAACTGTTATGGGCTGATGGTATTAGGGTGTATGATTCTTTTAAAATGGAATATTTTCAACAGCATGGAGTTCTTCTGTTCCCTATAAATGACTTCCCAGCATATGTAAATTTTTCTGGATACAGTGTTAAAGGGCATAAAGCATGTCCAATTTGCGAACAAGAGACATCATATTGTCAATTGCATCATGGGAGGAAAACAGTGTACATGGGTCATCGAAAGTTTTAGCCCATGGATCACCCTTATATGAGAATAAAAAAGACATTCAATGTCTCAAAAGAATTTGATACTTCCTACAAAAACTTTATCCTCGTATCTGTATTTTGAGAGGGTGAAAAACCTTGATGTGACATTGGGAAAGAGACAGAAATTTGGCAATGGTAGACATATTTGGAAGAAAAGGTCAATATTTTTTGAGCTACCATATTGGAGGTATCATGAAGTTAATCATAATATTGATGTCATGCACGTGGAGAAGAATATATGTGATTGTTTGATTGGAACATTGTTAGATATTAAAGTAAAGACTAAAGATGGGTTGAATTAAATATAAGACTTACTATAAATGGGAATACGTTTGGAGTTAGCTCCCACTCCTAAAGGAAGACAAAAATTTCTTCCCCCGGCTTGTCATACATTATCGAAGAGAGAGGAAATTATCTTTTGTCAGTGTCTTCATGATATCAAAGTGCCTCAATGTTATTCTTCAAATGTAAAAGATTTTGTCTCATTGAAGGAGTTAAGTTGATAGGTATGAAATCACATGATTGTCACGTCATGATGCAAAAAATTATACCAGTTTCATTTCGTAGAATATTGCCCATTCGTGTCAGAAATAATATGATGAAGTTGTGTTATTTTTTCAATTCAATTTGTAACAAGGCTGTTGATGTGAATGCTTTGAAAATTTTGGAAAAGGATGCAATTTTTATTCTTTTTCAATTAGAAATGTATTTTCCTCCAACTTTTTTTTAATATAATGGTGCATTTAATGATTCATATGGTTCGAGAAATAAAGCTGTGTGGACCTGTATATCTTCGTTGGATGTTTCCTTTTGAAAGGTATATGAAAATATTAAAGGGGTATGTTAGAAATACATATCGACTTGAATCCTCCATTATTGAAAAGTATATTTCTGAGGAGGTAGCAGAGTTTTGTACGAGCTACTTGGCTGCGGTGCAACAAATAGGTTTGCCTCCATCTCACCATGAATGAGTTAATAATGAGGGAAAGGGGATTCGTGGCTTGGAAGTCAAATCATTGTTAGCTGAACAGATGAAGAAGATAAAATCATACATCTTGAATAATATAGCTGATGCTCAACCGTATATCACATTACATATTAATGAGTTGAAACAATGTCATCCAATGAAGAAAGAAATGTGGATTTTGAATGAGCACAAAAAAACTTTTCTGTTAGGGATTAAAAAGACTTTTCTTGGTAGATCGGATGTATCAGAGACATTAAAATGGATAGTGGGTGGTCCATGTTTAAATGTGATAACATGGTTCGGTTATGACATTAACGGCAATACATTTCATACGAAAGCTCAAGAAAACAAAAGTGTAGCTCAGAATAGTGGTGTATTGGTGTTTGCAGAAGCAATGCATTTTTCGAGTGCTAAGAACAAAAACCAATTTCTTCATCAAGTGCATGTTATGGAGTGATTGAAGACATATGGGAGGTTGATTACATTAAAATTAAAGTTCCTTTTTTTAATTGTAAATGTTTTATTGGTAACAACAGTGTCAGACACGATGAATTTGGAATGACACTTGTTAATCTGAATATATTGGAAGACAGAACTGATTGTTTTATAATGGCAACAAATTCAAAACAAATTTTCTATGTTGTAGATCAATCAGATATGCAGTGGGATGCTTTTTTACAAGGGAATAAACAGTATGTTGGTGATGATGAATTTTATGAAGATGCTGATATATGTGAGATCACTACTTCCATGGAAAGATTAATAGAACATAATGATGATCATGTTGAAGACATGGTTTGTTCCATAAAGAATGATCACGACGAAGGAATTTGGGAAAACAATCCGTTTGTACTTTCCAAAAATTATAGGTAACATATGTCTATTTCTTTTTTACATTTATTTTTTTCATAAATGTTAGATGTTGTACGTTTTTTATTTATTAAAACATGTTTTAAAACAAAATAAGTATAAGTTTTTGTTTGTTTTCAGTTTTTTAGTTTACTTTATCATGTTTACCATTACATGAATTATATATCTATTATTTTTATTCAGTGAAAATTACATTACCATGTTTTCCAGGTTTACCATGTTTACCATGTTTACCATCAAGACCATCTTTACCATCTTTACCATTATTTAGCATGCTTACCATATTATCAATGTTTACTATTACGTAACTTAGTACACTTTTCTATTTTCTGATTACAGTAGTATTAACATATTTGAATTTGTATATTTTTGAACTTATGTTTGTTTTTTTGATTTGAAGGATAATGAAAAATAATTCAGTTGATCAACCACATGATTCTGGAGATGAGAATATTGGTCATACCTCTGGTGAGAAACATTCACATGCTCATATTACGACGAAGAGTTCCAAGGTTGGTAAACATGGGTGCCCATGTTTACCAAAATTTTCAGTTTCTCGTATGCAGGATCAGAGGATAGTTGTTGAGTTTGATGATGATGATATTCCTAGATGTCCAAATGCAAAAGATTGTAAGAGTTTTGTAGCAAATCAGGCTAAGAGCAAAGGAAGCATTCTTTATGATGACTGGAGAAGTGTGGATAAAGCAATAATCTCTCAGTTTTGGGAGATGATTTTGGTAAGATCTTTTTCTATTGTTTGAATATTATTTAAATGTTTCTAGAATATATAATATGTTTAACCTCTTCTTTATCAAATGACATTTGATATTCCTGACACTGGTGGAGTCAGGAAGAAATGATTATCGTTGGCTTCTAGGAGATGGAGGGATTTCAAATCAACCCTCTCATCTAATTTCATTTATGGTCATAGGAGTCATGACAATCCATGTCGTATATATCCTTTTATAGATGAAGACACATGGAGACAATTTTTTGAAAGTAGAAGAAAAGAGTCATTTTTGGTAAGGGGAGTGTATACTTTTATAAGATTTCTTATATAAATGTTCTTATTAACGTTTTGTTAATAATTTCTTCTTCTTAATTTACAGCAACCAAGGAAAGCTCATCAAGAGATCCAATAAAAAAATGTATACCCCCATAGTTAATCTCAGGGAGGGTATTCATTATTGGAAGAACAAATAGTGGAGGAAAAATTTCAACAACTAAGAGCTGAGTCTTTAAGCTCTGGAGAGGTGGCCCCTCCATCCCCTCCATCTAGACATGAAAAATGGAAGAGAGCTCAGAAGGGAAAAAAGGGGAAATATATTTCGGATGAATCGAGAATCGTAGCTGAGAGGATTGTAGGATATATATTTTATTTATTTAAGTTAACCATTTTCTTCATATAATTTCAATCAGTACAGAAATGCTCAATTAATTAATACAAGACTCTCTTGAGGAGAAGAGTTCACAGGGGACATTTACAGCTACTGGGAGGGAAGATATTTTATTTGTAGCATTGGGAAGGCCTGAACATCCTGGTCATGTAAGAGGATATCTGGCGGGTGTTTCGGTAAGAAAAGTGTTGCCACGTTCTTCAACTTCAAACGTTGAGGGGGTTTATAAAAAAATAGAATACTTGGAGGCTAAAATTCATAATTTTAATACAATGATGGAGGAAAAGATTAGAGAGTCGGTGCAGTCTATGTTTACAGAAATGCAAAGACAATTTCAGACTGCAGCTCCCACTCCTCCACCTCCTCCTGCGGACCCCCTTATTTATCCTCTACCTCCGCCAGTAGCTCCCACTCCCCCACCTCAGCCTGTTGACCCCATTTTTTTCCTACTCCTCCGCCGTAGATTCGTACTTATTGCCAGTTGAATGTTGATGATTCTCAACATTATATAGTAGCATATGTGTTGGTATATTGTATAGGAAATACAATTCATCATCAACAATTATAGGTAGAGAATCATAGGGTCACTGTACAGGATATTATAGATAGATCAGCTCAGGTACCATTACCTGCAGATGAGGTGGCGACAGTTGGACATAGTATCAGCCATTTTTAAATTTGGCCATCCAGACTTCTTCGACTCATTACCATAGAGGTAATGAATGTTATATCTTTTATTTTATTTTTTTAATAAAGTTGTTTTATCATTTGAAAACTACTATATTTTTCAATTTATTTTTACAGGAATACCTCAAAGGTAAAGAAATACTGTATAGACAACAACAAAGACAAATAGCTATGACATCATATATAGATTCTAGTAGTCTTGATAGATTGTCAAGATATTCAAATTTGTTGGCGGGTCATTATGAGTTTCCAATGGAAGCTCATGTTTGTGGATGTGAAATAAATGTGGGGATTATGAAAACTGAAATCATGGAGCTTGTTACTAGAGATAAGTTGGGCATAAACGTGGTGCAAATTTTTTCCATGTAAGTCTTAACACCTTTTCTCGGCGTTATATTTATTAAAAATGTATACTTGTGTCTATTTTTTATTAGGTATCTTTATAAAATTTGTGAGAGGAATGAGCTGACAGGTGTATATGGATTTATGGACCCACAATTGACTTCCCCTGACGGATGTGCATTGGATGAGGAACAAAGAATGCTTTATATTGCTGAAAGACTTGAAAAGAATATAGTCACACAATGTTGGATGATGCCTTTTTGTGATAGGTATGAAACACATCTTTCTGAAAGAGTTAATTATATTTTAACATAAAAAATCACTAACGTTAAATTTCCTTTTATCAGTGATCATTGGATGTTAGGGGTTTTTTGCCCAAGGGAGAAATCACTTTATTGGATATACTCTGTCCATGATGATGTGCGGGAAAGTTTTAATAATATATTGGAAAAGTATGTTTCAATTTCTCAATAGTTTTATATATTATAATGAATTTTATATTTACCCCATTAGTATTATTTTCTAACATGGCATGATCCTACTTTCCAAAAAACACAAAGAAAAGTAATGCAAAGATCAAATATGTAAATGCGAAGGTAAATATCCATTTATAATTTGTACTTTTTGATTAATTACATTAAAATAATATATTGAATTTACACTCATTCAAACAGAATTGTCATGAACAACAAGGCGTCATCGAATGTAGATATTATATGTTAATATTTATGTATTAAATAATAACAACTGGGATGGTTTTGAATTTTGACCTGGTAAGATTTCCTCAGAAAAATAGCCATAAAATTTCAATTTGATTTACTCATTATACATGTTAACTACTATCCTTTTCTTTTGTAGCTTTCTGATGACCCTCAACCCTATAATGCTGAAGACATCAAACACTTACAAGAGGAGTGGTCAAATTATTTTACAGGTTTGATTATATTTTAGTTGTTTGTAATTTAAAATGTAATTTTGAATATTGTCGTTGTAATTGTGTATTTGGTAGTCGTTTAGGTTGTATTTAGTTTTTTGTGAAGTTGACAGTGTATGTTTTGAATGTTATATATCTGAATGTTTAATTTTTCTTTACTTCTTGTTTTGGTCTACTTATGATGGTTTTTCTGGTATGGATTCTGGTTAGGGGGAGGGGTTTCAAGGGTGTGGGGGGTGTTCAGTGGGGTTGGGGGTGTCCAGGGGTCTGGGATGGCTGTCCGGTGGGGTGGGGGAGTATACATGAGGGTGGGGGTTGTAGAGGGGTGTTTGGGGCTGTCCAAGGGGGATGGGGGTAGTCCAAGGGTGTGGTGGGGGCTCCAATAGGGTGGGGGAGGGCTGTCCAGGGTGTGATGGGGTTATACATGAGGGTGGGGGGTTGTCCCGGTGTGTTTGGAGCTATGCAGGGGGTTGGGGGGAAGTCCAGGGGTGTGGTGGGGGCTGTCAACTAGGGTGAGGGGGTGTTGTTCAGGAGGGTGGGGGGGGGGGGGGGGGGTTGTAGAGGGGTGTTTCGGACTATCCAAGGGGTCGGGGGGCATTCTAGGGGTGTGGTGGGGGCTCCAATGGGGTGGGGCTGTCAAGTGGGGTGAGTGGGAGAGGGAGTGCTATTCAGGAGGGTGGGGGGAGGCAGTCCAGGGGTGTGGTGGGGGCTCCAATGGGGTGGGTGAGGGTTTTCCAGGGTATGGGGGTATACATGAGGGTGGGGGTGTCCTGGGGTGTTTGGAGCTGGCCAGGGGGTTGGGGGGCAGTCCAGGGGTGTGGTGGGGGCTGTCAAGTGGGGTGAGGTGGTGAGTGGTGCTGTTCATGAGGGTGGGTGGGGGGTTGTCGAGGGGTGTTTAGGGCTGTCCAGGGGGTCGAGGGGCAGTCCAGGGGTGTGGTGGGGGCTGTCAAGTGGGGTGAGGGGGTGAGGGGGTGCTGTTCAGGAGGGTGGGGGGGGGGGGGGGTTGTCGATGGGTGTTTGGGTCTGTCTAGGGGGTCGGGGGGCAGTCTAGTGGTGTGGTGGGGGCTCCAATGGGGTGGGGGATGGCTGTACAGGGGTTATACATGAGGGTGGGGGCTATCAAGTGGGGTAAGTTTTATATGTTACCAATGTAAATGCTCAAATTTGCTTTAGTTCATGTTTTGATCTTCTTATGTTTTTGTTGTACGAATTATTGATTTGTTTTCTCGTTGATTTTGGGGGAGAGCAGAGGACTGCGGTCGATTTTTTTTATAAAAAAATTTGTCTTCCACGTCGGTTATTTTATAACCGACGTGGTAAAGAAATCGAGAAGGGTTTATCACATCGGTTTTTTTTCATAACTGACGTGATAAAAGGCGTGGGAAATGGTTTATCACGTCAGTTATTAAATAACCGACCTGATAAACCATTTCCCAGGCCATTTATCACGTCCGGTATTGATTAACCGACATGATAACCCCCCCAAACTGGTTTATCACATCGGTTATTTAATAACCGACGTGAAAAACCATCGCCCTGGAGTTTATCACGCCGGTTATTAAATAACTGACGTGATAAACTCCCCCGCACGAGTTTATAACGTCAGTTATTATATAACCGACGTGATAAATCCCCCCTGGTTTATCACGGCGGTTATATAATAACCGACGTTATAAACACCCCCCCAGGTTTTTTCACCTCTGTTATAAATTAACCAATGTGATAAACACTGCGATGTTATGTTTGTTATGTCAGTTTTTAAATAACCGACGTAAAAAAAATTATTTATAACGTCGTCCGTTTTAACGTCGGCTAAAAACCAACGTAAAAAATGAAAAATAACCGACGTAAATAACGTTTTCTGCACTACTGTCATTATCAATGTTGACTCATAATATTTTATCCAAAATATATTTTTTCCATTACATATAATTCTTTTAATTCTGTTAGTATTGAAATTAATCATCAGACTCATTCTATATGTTTATTAGATGATTCCTTTTACAAATTGATTAATTTATACCATTTCAGATGTAATTTAATATTTGTTTTTACATCCCAAACATTTTCTCGTCCAGCTTCACAGTTGTTTTCAAAATATAAAATTTATATGACTTATATTATAAAATAAGAAAAATATTTTTAATTGTGAATGTAATTTTATTCATAAATTATAAGGTATAAATAATATATTGATTGGTTACTCCCCATTGTTGTTAGTGAAAAAAAACAAAACAAATGCAAAATAGATGACAATAAATATTAACTTGAAAATTAAGGGTGAAAAATTGATTGATTAGAGTAATCAAAAAAATTCATAACATATTCAAGCCTTATATTTTTGTTTATTTATTAGGGATTAGAACTAATTAACAAATAATGGTATGATATTACAAATTTTTAGCATCCATAATGAGCATTAGATATCCTAAAAACTTTTATACAGTATTTTATAAATGTTCAATCAATATATATTAAATATATAACACATAATTTCCAATCCACCATGATATATTTTGTCAAGATCATAAAGGTAAAATTATTTTAAAAAATAAGTCATATGTTTAGAAATTATAATATCAAGTGACTGAATCCATAATATTTTTTACTCAAAACATTTTCATTTCATAAATTCATGGATTCCATGGATACAAAATTATTCAAATCCCAAATTAGTGAATCGGTGAAACCAAAAATTTTATTTATATTTGATTACCTTTTAATGTGTTTGAAATATATTTTCCACCTAAAACACTGAAATAAAATAAACCCTTAATATATTTAGATATGATTACATGCATTAAGTATGCCCAGAAAAATACAGACCCTTAATTAGTGGTATTGAATAATACTAACTAATATATGAAATATTTATATAACTAAAATAATTTATACTTTTAATATGAATAAAATTTATATTGATGTTGTAATATATCTAATATAATCAATTTATTCATAGAAATGTATTTTTATAAATAATTACCTTCTTTGTGATAGGAATTACTATTTCATGAAACATTTGGTTAAATATGATAAAATAATCTTTCTACATATAACTAATTAAGAAATAATTATTTGTAAATGATATAAAATTTTAATGAAAATAGTTAATATTACAAAAATGATATATTCCTATTACAAAAAAATTTCATTAAATATCACCATTATATTTAAATGTTAAATATAAAATATTTTTATTATAAATATGAAATAAATAGCATTACTTTCTTATTCATCGTTGTGATAATTTATTATGTTTAATGTTTGGGTTTTTTTATAAAACATAATTTTTAGTTGAAAATAATGTGATTAGAAACAAAATGACTATTATGACATTATTAGTAGATGTATGTGTATAAATATAAAATTCATGAAAGATATTTATTAGAATATATTTTTTATATGTGAATATATAATTATAAAACCAATTGTTTTAATTTAAAAACTCATATTTGATATTTTAGAATGTGAGAAATATTTTAGAAAAATATACTATATTTTTTTAATTTTCATTTATTTTTTATCAAATTTCTAAATTGAATTAAACTAAAATAAATTAAAAACAACAATAAAATTATCCAAATTATATAATTATTGAAACTTTACTTTTATACATAATGATTGGGTTACAATAGTTAAAAACTATATACCACGGTATGATGTAAAATTCTACAAGTAATAAGTCATGTGGTAAGTGAATAGAAAATGATAATAATGTAAATGGTTGTGTTAATGATAGTTGTAACTACATTATTACTTACGAAAATAAATTATTTCTCATTTTATAGGATCGTGAAATGATTATCATGTTCTATATTTATATTAATATGAAATATTTACAAAAAAATCATTCTCATCACTTATCAAAGGGGTCTCTCAGCACCCCTTCATTGATGACCTAAACAATTGGGATTCCTATTAAAACCCTTCTATATTTAGATACCTCAAATAAAATATCACTATATCTAGCTTCTAGTCATAAGATATTATCTTTTGCAATCATTTTTTATTAGATCTTTCATGTAAATGTTCAAGTTCTCAACATCAGTAATTATTTTTACTTAACATATTGATTATATATATATATATATATTTTATTTCGAACTGACAAATAGATATTCGATTAAATTATTATTGGTTATATAGTTAATTTAAATATTTACCAGAATAATAATTAATATTTTATTCTCTTTTCTATTAATAAAAAGAAAACGATAATTCTCGTGTTGTGTGGACTATAGCATCCAAAACCGGACAAGGGTTTTCATCAAAAACATATGAGGATACAATAAAATGAAATTTTATTAAATAATAAAAATTTATATATTATCTATATGATTTCAAAATATTAAAACATATTTTTCTTATCTCCTGTTCTATGGTAAATGAAATTGGTAACCATTATTATGTCTAGACTACCTCCACCAAGGAATGAAAAATTTCAATTTTTCATATTACCTCTTCAAAACATAGAATAACATGATGATTTTATTAACAGATAAAAAATATTTTTATGATATAATTATTATTTTTATGAAAAATTAGATATCAAGTTAATGATATGATCAATAAATACTCATAGTTAAATACGTCGATTATAATATGTATACTATGTGGATAATATTTAACTCAAATCATGAAATATTTTCATATCCTTTAATTGGTATTAAACATACATAAAATTATGATATATCACACGAATAAGAAACAAATATGTCCTTTATTATTATTTTTAATGATATTAAAAACAAAAACGTCTCATAATCATTCATTGAATTCAGTTATATTCATGTTTGGGTATGTTTAACAAGCTACTTGAAAAAATACTATAAATTTATAACAAGAATGAATATGGGAACATAATTAGTGATATAATATAAAATTTATATAAGGAATTTATTATTTATTTTATAAATATCTATTTTATTCATTAATTAAGAAAATACAAGTAAATTGATAAGAATCACTAAAACATGATGTCTTTGAATTCAACCTCATAGATATTATAAAAAAGAAACCATGAAATGAGATTATTGAATTATAAACTATATTTAAAAATATATTCTATTACTATATATTATATATTAATGATGTATTTTTGTAAAATAAAATATAAAAACACCACTTTTTAAAATAAACATGAATGTTATATGGATTATCTACACCAGGTATTAATAATTATTAAAATAAACTAATATAAAAATAAATTTTTAAATCAAGTATTGAAAATGTTTATAGGTATGAATGTATTACATAGATATGTATTTAATTACATTAATTTATTAATTTTAGACATTTTTTGGATTGGTAAGAACATATTCGGACCAATTTATGGTTCTTTCCTACCAAATTATTTTTTAGGCATGTTTGGTATTATTCATCAAAACTATTTTACATATAATATATAATACCTATTTGAGAGATAATAAAATGAAAATATATATAGTTATTGTTTTTTCAGTTCAATTACAATCCCGCACTTTCAATGTGTATTTATTTAAATGTTTCAAAGTTGTAACATTTTCCATGGCCTCAAATATTTTTCTGTAAGACATAATAAGTTTTGGGAAACTTGTTTTATTTTTATGGTATATTCACTACCCATTGATATAATTTTTATATAATCTTTTTTTTTCAGGGTATTTATTATAAAAATCAACATTCCTTATTCAAATGTTATAGATTTTGTTATTTCCATATAAGTGTGGTTTTTTATGATTATACATTCATTATTTGAGTTATTATCATTCTCTTGACCATTTTTAGATATGTTGGGTAAATTCCTCCACTTTATTATATTAGGTTTTATTTTTTCAATATTAATATTTTTACAACATAATCCCCATTTCAAATATTCCATATTTCATGGAGTTTGTGTCACTTAAGAGACATTGACAACTCAATCATTTTTCTTTAAATTATAATTTTTTATCTGGACATTTTTTTTCATACTTCATTACATTGGCAATAATATTTTATTATATGATATTTTATAACCCTGTTGGGGAAATTTTTGTTTAAAGGAAAATTAATGTTTTTTAAATTAATTATAATATTATTTTTGAATAAAAGAAATTTTCGGAATAATAAAAATGTTATTTTTTCATTTCACATTCATATGGATTTCATCTACTACTCATTTAATTAAGGTAATCATTTTTTCATTAAAATTATCCATTAAATTAAAAAATTAACAATTAATGTTTTTGAAAATCATTCAAATCAAAATTATAAAATTGACCATTGAAATAGATTATTAATTTATTTTTTGTTATTAATGAAAGAAATTTAATCTATTTTATGTTTATTTATTTATTTCCTCTATCATTTAAGAATAATTTAGCCGAATTTGATATATTATTCATGATATAGCCTCAGATATATATGATATAATTTATAGAACTAAACTAAAGGGATGAATAAATTCTATTCTTGATCACATTTCTGTGATATTTCTTAATGCACTATTTGGTAGCAATGTTATTCATCAATGACAATATCCTTCTATGACTCATTTTTTACCTTGAGGTTTTTTTCTTTTGAGACAATCCAATTTCCTTTCCGGGATGGCTAATTATTATGTTATTATACCATTTACATACTTTTATACTCATTTCTACATAAGTTGTGAATATTATATTTTTACATTTATAATATTGGAAATTTCTCATAATGAAATAATGTTTCTAAACTGACATTGGTAAATATATTTGCATTCTACATGTTCTTATTCCATTATGGAATATCATTGGCAAGTCAAATACTATTTTTTTAACAATAACACTCATTCTATGGATGGTTTATGACCATATAATCCCATTATTGGAAATAAGAAAATTTATAGATGAATATTGAATACTAATATATGTGGATTATGTATTAAAATTATATATCATTTATTATTGGGAGAATCATGTTTTATTTAGTAATAGGATCCTTATGTAATAGGGTAAGATTTCATATAAACTCTTATGGGTAAAGTATTGGAATTATATAAGCGATCGGTGAGACAATGAATTATACATCACCTTTTTGCATCAATATTACTCATTAGAAAAAACATGTTGGGTTTCATTCAATATATACCCACATTAAATGATAGTTTCCATTCACAAGGACATAAGATTATGTTTTTATTATGTGGAATTTTTAATTTGAGTGATATGGGATCAGTTTAAATAATTTATAATTTTTTTATTATCATAGATATAACACTATATCTATTTGAATATTATTATACATTAATTAATTTCAATTATTTTTATCATAATATTTATGTCATAATTTACTCATTTCTTTGTTCCCATTAATGATCATTTTAGTAGACCCCTTCTTTTATTTCCATTTTCGCATGATAGGGTAAATATTATAACACATCGCATGTTATAATTTATTTCATGTGATGAATAATTTATACTAGATGGTGATAACATTCTATGAATCATGTTTCTATTTATAATTTGTTTAAAAAATGTTACTTAGTTGATAGGTAGAAGGTATTTATTTATTTCTCTTCATCCTAATTCCCTTGTATTATAATACAAATAAGCTCTGTGAGATATAAGGGGTGAAATAATCATTTATTCATTTAGTAATTAAGGGTTCTTATATTTAGGATTTTGAAGATGGTATAAAAGTGTGTATATGAGGTAGGATCTTACGACACTACATATGGGAGTCCTGGTCTGGTGCTAAACTGATTTCATATTAGGGATGGTTCAACTAACTTTAGATTTTTGGATATTTGTTTTGTATGACCTATGTGGTGATAGGTTAAGTTATATTGAAATTTATACTTGATATATAGAAAATTGGGATTCAAATGATTAAATGCTAATGGTATAAATCAATTTTATTTTGGGATTAGGATTAGAGAACATTATTGAAAAACATAGTTATAATTCAATGTATCATTCTATATATTAGATAATATCTAAATGTTTTTTGATGTAGAAATTTCACGATTTATCACGAAAAGGAAAGCATTTCTAGATAATATAAGTTGATGAATGTTTTGGACTAGATGAAAATATGGTTTATAACCAAAAAATAGTTGATTGGATATAAACGGTATCTTCATATAATGCCTTATAAAAAGAAATAACAAGACACCTATTTTTATCATCTCAGAGTATATGATTCAATTAATTCATATTAACTTTAGGATCCATTATGAGTGATATGAATATTTTTAGTTCATATAATATTAGTGGAATATTACAATGGATTACATAAATTGAAATTTAATGATTCAAAACTAATTATACACATTAATCGTTATGTTTTTTCCTATAAAATAATATAAATTTATTTTTGTGGATTATATATTTCATGATTTTAAAGGATTGAAAGATTATAAAAAAGTCCATTAAAATTTGGGATATCAATTTTTTGTATTATTTTAAGAATTATTATAGAACCCAACTCAATGTAACGTATGATAAACTAAGAATCATATAGGTTAAATTGGGAGAGTTAACGGTTGAATTGAGTTTGATAAAAGATGAGTTATAATAAATATTGCCTAATATTATAGTGTCTTAATTTGAGAAAAATTATGATTAAATTTTCATATTATTATTTATGTTAATTATTTCATAATATGCACAACTAATTTTAACTGTATATTTTTACTGATGTAAATATATTAAAAAAATTAACTTTGGATTCCATAGATAATTTTAACACTACCCCAATAGAAAGAAAAATTATATTAGGGATACAATGATGAATAATTTGATTATTTTGAATCAATTATCATGAATTCTGATTAACAAATATAATTTATTTGAAATATAAAACACACTAAAGAAGTGAAGGATGAAATCCAATAAATATTTGGGTGACTAGAGTGAAAAATAAGTTATCGTACAAATTACTTCTTCTTTACTCTTCTTATAATTTGATTTATGAGACAAATGTATTTTGAAAATAATAATAAATTGTGTTTCCTTTCATTTTCATATGTTTATCCTTCCTCTCTTAAATTATCGAAGATAAAATTTATATTCATTCAGAAATACATTATTAGAGAATATTTTTAAAATTAACTATTTTATAAAAACATTCATGTAATGTTTTAAAATTTTTCTATTGAAAGAAACATGTAATTTTTCATTGGACAACAATGTTTAAAATGTTATCAGTATAATCATTATTGTTTTTAAATCTATTTTCAATATAATTTTTAAAATTATTTACCCTAGTATGGTTAACATTTTATGATTTTCCCTTATTATATAAATATATAAATATATAAATATATAAATATATAAATATATATGATATCATTTTTGGGGGATTAAACTCCAGGTATCACTAACTGAAAATTTTATTTTTATTTAATTTTCAAAAGTATCTTTTTGGGTGAGTGTGAACTGAGGTATACATGAAAATACCCAATCATCATATTAAAACAATTGTTAGAAAAAATCAATGAATGATTCAAAATTCAAAATCTCCATCACAACCTAACCATGATGCCTCGAGTCCCATATCCTGGATCAGCATGTATCTTTATTCCATAGCCCCATTAGAGTCACACCTATCTTCTTCATCATCCAATCACACCATCGACTTCGTCGAACATCAACACACGAGTACACAAAAACATGGGGCATCTTACTATTCAATTATTTATCCCTTCTTTTGTGTATCCGTAGTTATAATTATTTTAATATGGGTATATTCTTCTAAAACCAAGACACTTATTTTTATAGATAGAATATTTTAATGTTATTACAGTATTATCTTAGAATAATACACATTTCTCTATATGGTTTGACCAAAAAAATATTAAATAATTTAGATTGGTTGATATTGTAAGTTCCAGGATTCTAGTAGACCTTTATTTTTCGACTTTTTAGACGTTGGAGAATCATGGAGGATGGATCATGATGTATGGACGGAAAATGAGGAATTTTGGGTGTAACAAGCCTCACCCCAAAATCATGAAGCCATTTTACTTTATTACATTTTCAAAAAAATAAAATGGTAAAATCATGTTGGATCGATTAGGTTAGATGTTTTGGAAAGATCTATATAATTATGATACCATTTTTACATTGGATAAATAAAATACCATGTTAAAAAAAGTAAAATCCTAACATCCTTTAAATTCACTACAAGAATTCATCCACATATCCTTATAAATGGAAACAAGCTAATGATGATCTAAAATTCTTTTTAGTTGTTATGTATAGTGAAATCTATCATTAATGAATAATTATAATCAATATATACTGGTAAATATTATGACCTAACCCCAGGTACCCATATTCAGTGAATTATTACATAACATTGGCATGATACAAGGAATATTTTCCTGAAAGACAAGTCAATTTAGTAGCCATGTATGTACTAGATTCATATATATGTTTTACATTATATCATGAAATAAAAAACAATATTGTGTCCCATTTAAACACTATAATATCCCTTAACCTATTCCTACAGGTTAATCGTAATATACTTCATTGCATCATGGTAAAAATTAAACATTATAAAGGGGTGTGTTCAGATGATCAGTAAGTATAACAATATAGAAAACACTATCATAAATAATAATAAACATTTAAGTCAATGTATAAGACTATAACACAAGATATTTAATGATAAACTTCATCATAATATGGAAAATATAAATCAAATATTTCCATTTATTTATTCACAAGGATATTCTAATAGTTTAATAATCAGATGTAATATCAATATCCAATTTCATAATGATGGATTGCATAAATCCAGAAAATCATAAACCCATAGGAAATGCCTCGTTCCAAGACTACAAATAAGATTTTGTCATGGCCTAGCACCAAGATAGTAATTTGTCTCATTAGACATACCGATTAATTGAGGAGCTATATCAGTCTCCACCCGTCACATACTACATCAAATGCATTCCCCATATGAAAGGGTTAAACACAATCAAAAAATTTGATTTAAAACATGCATTCAAAGTGTCAATATTTTTACCACAAACCATGAATGGAATAAAAAATAGCACATCCACAGTCAAGCATAACTCATTAAATAAAATATGGATGACTGTATTATGATAAATCAACCTCAATCAAGAATAAAATACACTAAAATATATTTACATAGATTAAAATATTCTTTAAAACTATATGAGACAAATATCTCCTTTTTTCTTGAAAACATTTTAAGGTCACACTGTTTTTCAAATAAGTCATTTAAAATAGATTATTGAATCAATGTGTCCCCTTCCACATTAAAACTTTTAAAATTAATTTTAATTTCAAAACATTTATTTCCATATAAATAAATACTTAAAACCATTTTTAAAATATGGGCATTATTGAGAATTATTTAGAAGAATGATTATTTAAATCTTTTAAAACAATATTTTAATTAATGAGTTACTAACCAAATAAGAGACATTTGAATAAAAGTAATTGAGGAATAACATTAACCAAAACATTATAATATCATGAAAATAAATGGATTCATGATATAATATGTCAATTGACAATATATACACCATATAAATGTGAGTTGGTCCATAACAACATAGATATTTAAATGGAATGTAAATTCTGATGAAATACCTTATAATGATTGTATACTTAGATTAAAGATGAATAAATTTCGTAATTATGTGTCACAGATACAAATAAACTCAATATAATTGGATATTAACAGTAAATAAATCAGATTACATTTACACATATTCATGTAAAAGAAACCAATGACTTGGATTTTTATCTCATTGAATGGAAATTGAGTTAACAATACCCTTAAAAAGTTCTTCTAAATGGAATCTGAATTTATCAATAGTGTGATAATTACTACCAAATTTATATCTACAAAATAGGGAGTGGAAATTACAACATCGATAATAAATAGTTATTCCTCACATAATCTTGGAGTAAAATAATCAATGAAGTAAGCGTAATGCCCAATTAGTGGAAAGTGAAAATTGAAATTCCCCTACTGATTTGGTAACATATGAAACATACACCCTATGAAATAATTACAATGAAATGGAGATGAAAATACCCATAAATTATATTATATTACACAATTAATTCAATCATGTTTAGTATATACACCACACAAAAGAAAATGGTGGAAATATTGTATGAATCTCACAAGAATAAGAAGTGAGATAAAAACAAATTACCTTGTAATTTTCCTTAGTCGAGGGTACCTTAAACCCCTATATAATAGTTAAATAATTGTTATTAAATTATAAAATTACATTATACATAAATATTATATCTTATATTATCTTCAAATAATGCTTTGTTAATAATATTTTAGTAGTATCATTGTTTTGGGTGTTAACTGATTAATTTTCCTTTATATGTTTTGATACGTAAGACACATTTTTATGGATAGGATGTATCCTATTCATATAGATAATGATATCAAGTATTTAAAAAAAATTAATCATCAATTTAAAATTATTCTTGAATGGTTATGATGGTGAATGACATCTCATCGCGCCATGGAGACGGTAATTCATACGTACGCACGAGAGACAATATCATTCTTTTGATGGTGAAAATGTATATAATTTTATTTTATATTATATATAAAGAATCATTAAAATTTTATATTTATTATTTAAATCAGTTATACTTATTATTATACCCATCTAAATAATGATTTTTATGAATAACAAACTACACCACGACGTGGAGACGGTAAGTCGTACGTACCCTTGTTTGGTGACTTTGTTATCTATAGGATGGATAGAATAATGAATATAGTTGTAACTTATATATAATAACATAATAGTGTGTAGGAGGTACTTGAGTTATTATTTTGTAAAGGAATCAACAAATAAATAGGATGCGGAATAAGAAAATAACTTGAAAGAGGCTGGGGAAATTATTACCTCTTCTTCGTGTGCTTCCATTTGATTTTACCAAAAGTGCTCTTTAGGATTTCTTTATGTTTAAAAGAAGGAATATAATATGTAGTGATAGTTGTTGGGAGAATATTTTG
This sequence comes from Viscum album, assembly GCA_963277665.1. NCBI lineage: Eukaryota > Viridiplantae > Streptophyta > Magnoliopsida > Santalales > Viscaceae > Viscum > Viscum album. The sequence goes on along the minus strand of OY728138.1, from coordinate 627,556,494 downwards.
GGTGGGTTTGGCCAAGAAATATAGCTTTGGATGTGTGAAATTAAATGAAGGGGAAGTACCCTTTTATCATAGATATGAGGGTCACATTAGGAAAACCTTGAAATATTTTTTATTATAAAGCAGTTTGGGTTTATAATGGGACCAAATAAAGATATTTCATAGCTATGGTGGTAATGTGTATAAATATTTTCAACCAATAGGTTTTAGACACGTTTAGGTAACAATATTAACGTTATCTTTTTGATTTAACTATAAGTTAAATAGTTTAACTTTTATCATGTTTTCTCGTATTGTTCTATTATATGGATAATAAACTTACACTAAACAAACAATAGTGTAACACCCCAGGTAAATAAAGAGTATGAAATTTTCACAATTATCCATATTTGTGACTAAAATATCAATATAACTTTAAAGGGGACGCTATGCTCAATGGCGTACCCAACACGCAACAACGAGTTTCATGGGAATCTTACGTTGTACTCTAATAATAAAATAATATTATTTTAAATAGTAGTTAACGCCTAACTGTTGTGATGGCGGGAATGAATATAACTAACTGAAAAAGAATTATATATGTTTGTCAAATATTTTTACTTTTTACAATAAATGTTAGAGGATTAAAAAGGTGAATGAATCCAATTTTAAGTGAAAACATTCTAATATTCTTTAAAAGGTCGATTAACCGCTTTTTGATGGAGAACCTCTTTTAAATACACTTTATGAAAATTTTATGTGTTATATTTGACAAAATAAAATTCTTCTTTTTGAATTGGGACATAAAAATTTACTTTGTGTAAATTTTTGTTATTTTTACGATAAAGATCATTTTTTAATGAATATTGAAAAATGTTGTATTTTAATTCAAAACCGCTTTTTAATCTAATTTATTTATGTGATTAGATTATCTCTGGAATTGTTTTTAATTCAAAATTAGAATATATTTTTACCATTTTATCCAATAGTGGTCATTGGAATTAATTTCACTTTGAAATTGGACCTAAACTAGTGTCAATCTTTTGATACTTATTGTTTCATAAAAACACGCTATTTGCTCTGACAGCGGAAATTAATTATTAAATTAATTAATTCAACTTATATGTTTTGAATTTTTTAAAATATACATCATTTTTGAATTCGGAATATGAAATATATCTTATGGTGAAGTTTTGGTATTTTTCAAAAAAACTTCAATTTTCAATGAATAGTGAAACCACTAAGTGGTACTTTAAAAACTGATTTTTCGTTTAAATGAAAATTTTACCACCTCTGTGTTTTGAATTTCAAAAATCCAACATACATGGTTGTCATTAAGAAATAAATTGTAGTTCAATGGGATTAAAATAATTTTTTTGAATAGTAACTTTTATGTTTTAATCGCGATTAGAGGTAATTAGGGTGGTTTAAGGTAAAAATAATGTTTTAATAATTTGAGATGAGCTTGACACATGTCCTGCCCTCATTGTATGTGTCATGGCTGACCAAGAAAATCCATGGGTCAACTTGTCGACCCCATGGACCCGCATGGGTTGTGAAAAGACAAAAATAACTTTTTATTTAATTTTAAAGTAAAAATGACACAAACATGAGTTTTTAACTAAAACAATTTTTACATGGGGTTATACAAGTCAGATTTTTGACTATAAATATTAATTGTAAAGCTAAATATATTTCCTACATCATAGTATTTTTATATAATTTTTAGACAATAACTAAATTAAATTATTTATGACATCATGATGATGCAGCGATGACCTCATTATTTAACAATTTCAATAAAATGGAATGATAATGTAAAATCTAAGACCTAGACATGTCCAAAACCTTTGATATGGGTGGATGTCGAACCCTTATCACCTTATCCTCGAAAAAATCAATTTGGGACCATTAAAATTCGAAACTCATTCTAAAATAAAGTAACATTTCTTTAATTTCCAAGAGTGCCCCTCCTCTCCTCTTATAAAAGGCCCCCACCTCTACCTCCTTACACACACTTCCAAGGCCTTTGGCTCAGCCAAACCCTGACCATTTTGTATCTAAAAATCCCTCTATAACTCCTTGAAGCCTCACTTTGAGCAGAAGTCTTCCCAGGAAGCCTTTGAGCTCAAACCAAAGGGAGTTACCCGATTTTAAGGTAATGTCTTCACTTGAGACCTTTTGTTTTATTTTGCTTCTCCAACCCCCTAAGCTCTTTTTATTCATTTCTTTTGTAACAAATACAGTATATTCAATATACTATGATGTTGTTAAAAGAAGAATTAGTGCTACACTTACAAACACCTAAACTCTTTTGTGGCATACCTTTATGGTTTCCATTGTGGGTAAAACACGATAATTTCATTTTAGGAAGTGCAGACTACCGCCCCCTCAAAGTGATTTGATTCGTTAATGCCATATGTGGGATGTATAAATGATGGATTTAAAGTTATTATATATGATGTATGTTACATATAAATTATGAATATAATTATGGAATTAAAATATACATACCTCTCATTTGGTTTTAATTCCATTAATATGACATAGAAATGAAAGTAGCGGTCATGCGTACGTACGGCTTACCGTCTCCATGAATGGTGCATTTCATTTCTTACCTCTAAATGATTATGTAATATTATAAATACATTTATATTATGGATATATATGATATATATGATATCCAAATCCTGAATATCATTCTGGATATAATAAACCTTTGACCACACGAACAACATGTAATTGTGAGAAGTCCACTTTCGACTTAAGAACCAAATATTGACAAAACAAACATTATTAACTTAAATTATTATATAATGCTTATAACATGTAAATAAGTGATATAAAAGGAATAATGAACATGAAAAAGATTCTTAAGGAGGTATAAATTAACTCAAGTTTATTATTCATGACGTTAAAGAACGATCGAGTCAAGTCGGACCCGAGGTAAGGGATCCTACCTCTCTCTTTCTTTTTAAGTACACTCTTTTATGTCATTCCTTTTAAGCTCATATTTCTTATGATTGTGATGTTATTTTATATTAATCATATTGTAATTTTTATGTTCATTTGATGAGAGACCCTATTTTCTTTCATCAATCCATTTTGGAAGTTTTAATTGGCACCGTTAGGCTGCCAAAATTTCGTAAGGGGCTTTTTATCTCACTTTGTGTTTTCGTGAGATTCATGATACATTTTCCAATATTTACTTTTGAGTGGTCCATGTACTTACCATTATTATACTCTTTGTGAAATATAATTTCATTTATGGGTATTTACATATTCATTGTATGAACCTTCTTCAATGGGGTGTACGTTTCGAAAGTAACCCAAGTCGGTAAGGGAACCTTTCACCCTCATATTTTTAAAAGAATTATTTTGTTATGTCTTTTAATTCACATAATATTATTTTGGTATATGTTGTTCTATATCCTTATTGATTTAAATTTTATGTCCAAGTGATGAGATTATCTTTTTCTCTCTCATCAACTATTTTTATGAATTTCGAAGTGACGTCGTTAGGCTGTCGAATTTTTGCAAGGGAACTTATTAACCCAATTTTGATTCTTTGTGATAAACTTGTACCCCTTGAATAAGTTGTTATATGAATATATTTGAATGTATTCTGATTGTTTTATAATCAATAACCACAAATGTTCGGTGTATTCGTTTGTCACACATAATTATGTAATTAATTTATCCTTAATCCAAGGATACCGTCTTTGTAAGCGACTTCGTCTCAATATACTTTCATTGAGGCATATTTTTGTTTATACACAACTTTCTTTTATACAGTGTACAAACCCCTTTGACTTTTACGTTTATTCATAAGGAAACTTTTTTCTACGAAGTATTTACTAAATGGAAAAAGGGAAAGTTTTTGTCATACGTATGTGGCGACAACGACTTCTCCACCGCAGTGACCATTATTTGAGTTTCGGCTTCCTCGAGAAGAGCTCTGTGCATACAAGAAGAACCAAGCAAGACAGAATCAAACATACAATCAAGCCTACTCAAGAAGAGTGGTGTGCATACAACAGATTATTGAAGAGCTTCATCGACTACATCTCACTGCCTGTGAACCTGAAGCATACGACACTCTGCTTCTCAAACAAAATCGAGAAGAGGACTCAGAATCACTTCTGATTAATTCCAAAACGAGTCCAGTGCTACACTGAAATCACTAGAGCCATTTCTAAACTCTACATCTCTGCTCTGTGATTTATTTATTCTACATTTTGAGCAGTGTGTGTTATCTGCTGTATTAAACACACACACTGACTCCTGTACTTTCACTGGAGGATCTGTAAATCCTCAGCAAACTTTTTACACTTCACTCCCACTGTGGATAGTGGTAGAGGTCTTGTGACCTGGACAGCTGGCTGCTGTTGTTTGTTTTCCCACGTAGAACTGTGGTAGAGGTCTTGTGACCTGGACAGTGTGCTCACTGTTGTTAACCCCGATCCAGGGTGTGGATCACTTTTATATAAACTTTTGAGAGGACTAAGTCTCGGCTTGAGACTGAACCTCTTGGTTACTTCTCTGTGTTTATAGCTATACTATATCCATACTATACATATTTATTTCATATTCCGCTGCTATTACTTTGAAATATAATCTATCTTCAAAGCTACTTTGATAATTAAATTCGCAAGTGTTTATATTTATTATAAATCAGTAAATTGGTTTCAAAAGTTAATTTAATCATAAGATTAAGTTAACTGAGAATTAATCAATCTTTGAGAAGCTAATTGAACCTTTATAGTCTATGTAAATTCACTACAGTTTAATTTATTTTTGAAATTGGGGGATTTTATTAGAAATTGTTTTTAACAGAAAATTTTGATTGGAACTCAATTCACCCCCCTCTTGAGTGTCCACTCCGACCAACACTTGGTATCAGAGGAGGTAAATACTTTCTAAAAAGTGCTCTGCTTTTGAACTGTGATTTTAGTTGTATTTTAAAGTTCTTAAAATTTCTGTTATTTCTAAATTTTTATCTCTTTAAAATTCTTTTTGCAATATCATGGATAATAGACTTGAGGGTGCTGCTACTAACCGGCCACCTTTCTTCAATGGAACTAATTATGCTCAGTGGAAACTGAAAATGAAAATTCATCTAGAAAGCATAGGTTTTGATATTTGGACTGCTATTGAATCTGAATACAAAATTCCCACTACTGCTAGATCTACCTGGGATGAACCTACAAAGACTGCTTACAATAACAATTGTAAAGCTATGAATGCTCTGTACTGTGCTCTAGGAGATGAAGAGTTTAATAGAATTTCTGCATGTAAAACTGCATATGAAATTTGGGATACCTTAGCTGTTTCTCATGAAGGAACAACTAATGTTAAGGAGATGAGATTGAATACCTATACTATTAAGTATGATAATTTTAAGATGAAACCTGATGAACCCATTTCTGATATGTATCTCAGGTTCAATGAAATTGTCAACACAATGACCTCTCTGGGAAAGGATGTTCCAGCAAAGGAACAAATTATGAGAATTTTGAGATGTCTACCTGAAAGATGGAGAGGAACCTCTGTCTCCATTAGAGAATCCTGTGACATTGGTGCTCTACCTGTCAAGGAACTAATTGGAAAGCTGATGATGTATGAAGAAGAGCTTAAAGTGAATAAAGAAGAAGATGATGAACCTAAGAGGAAGTCTATTGCCTTCAAGACTACAACCTCAAAGAATAAGGATAAGGAAAAGCTTCAAGCTATCAATGAAAGTACAAGCAGTGAGGAAAGTGAGAATGATTCTGATAGTGATAATGAGATGGCTCAAATAGCCAGGAGATTCAAAAAGTTCTATAGGAAAAAGAAATTTTTTAGGAAACCAAATTACAAGGGAAAGTATGACCAACAAGGCAAATGGAAAAAGGACTGGAAGAAGAATGACAAATCAGATGATGTTGTCTGCTATGAGTGTAAGAGGAAAGGACACATTAAAGCCGACTGTCCAAAGCTGAAGTATAAAAAGAAATATGAATACAAGAATAACAAGTACAAGAAGGCCATGAAGGCTACTTGGAGTGCTTCAGAAGACAGCACAAGTGAAGCTGAATCTTCAGACTCTGAAAAGAATCGGGCCAACATGTGTTTCATGACAAACACTTCTGAGGTAACATCAGAGACTCCTGCTTTTGATTCATACTATTCTGGAGAAGATTCTGACTCAGAAAACATGTCAAAATCTGAATTGTTTGAATACTGTGACATGCTAGAAGAAACATGTAATGAGCTTAAAGATAAATATAAAGGTCTAAAGAAACAGTATGCTTCAAATGTTAAGCATAAATCTGATCTGGATATAGAAGTAGAAAAGAATGCTCAGCTGCTTAAAGAGAATACTGAACTAAAATTGTATAATGAGCAACTCAAGAAAGATTTAGAGAAGTTCACCAATGGTAAAAATACTCTAACACAAATGCTAGGAAAGCAAGTTGCACCTAGATACACTACTGGTATAGGATACCAACCTGGACAAAGGAAAGTTGCCAAAACTAGATTCATTCCTAAATCTGGACAGAAGATAGTTAATTCTGGAACTTCTTATGCCTCATCCAGCTATATTCATAGTTATGAATCTAATAAGGTTTATCTTTCAAAGGATGTTATTTCTACAAATTATATGAGACCCATTAGACAAATATGGGTACCTAAAGTGTTATTGGCTAACCTGTCTGGACCCAAGAAGATCTGGGTACCAAAATCATCTTCCATCTAAATCTATTTTGTAGGAGACCTGCTTGAAGAGCTGTTACAAGAAGATATGGTATTTAGACAGTGGGTGCTCAAGACACATGACTGGAGATTATTCTTGCTTCAAGAGCTTAATAAAAGTTGATGGAGGCTTTGTCACCTTTGGTGATAACTCAAAAGGAAAAATCATCGGCCTAGGCCAGATTGGTAACACTGATTCAATTTTGATTTCTAAAGTTTTATTTGTTGATGGACTTAAATATAACCTGTTAAGCATTTCTCAGTTATGTGATGATAGTTTTCATGTTAAATTTGAAAATGATTCTTGCAATGTTTTTAACTCTAAAAATGTTTTAGTATTTTCTGCTTTAAGAAATGAAAATGTTTATGCTGTTGATTTAGATTCTTTAGCTAAACAGAACATTCCCTGTTTAAATGCTTTTCATAAAGAGTCTTGGCTTTGGCACAGAAGATTAGGACACTGCAATGTGCACTCACTTAGAAAACTTTCTAGGAAGAACTTGGTTAGAGACTTACCCAAACTTGAATTTCCAGCAGACAAAGTTTGTAATCCCTGTCAAAAGGGAAAACAACACAAAGTTTCTTTTAAATCAAAGAAAGAAGTTTCAACTTCTCAACCACTTGAATTGGTTCACATGGATTTGTTTGGACCATCAAGAGTTTCTAGTTTAAATGGGAAGCACTATGTCTATGTTCTCGTAGATGACTTTTCTAGATATACTTGGGTATATTTTCTAGCTCACAAAAGTGAAGCTTGTTCTTACTTTGTTAAATACTCCAAGTCTGTAGAAAATCTTAGTGGACCCAAGATTAAGACCCTAAGAAGTGATCATGGTCGTGAGTTTGAAAATCAAGATTTTGAATCTTACTGCTCACTCAATGGCTATTCTCATAACTTTTCTGCCCCTAGGACACCCCAACAGAATGGTGTAGTAGAAAGAAGAAACAGAACCCTTCAAGAAATTGCTAGAACCATGCTCAATGAATATGACCTTCCAATTTACTTTTGGGCTGAAGCTGTTAATACATCTTGTTATGTCATTAATAGAGTCTTGATCAGACCTGTTCTAAAGAAAACCCCTTATGAGTTGTGGAACCATAGGAAACCTAAGGTAAACTACTTCAATGTTTTTGGCTGCAAAGTCTTTATTCTGAATACTAAAGATAATCTGGATAAATTTGCATCCAAGAGTGATGAAGGAATTTTCCTAGGTTACTCTATCTCTAGTAAAGCCTATAGAGTTTTCAATAAGAGAACCAAATGTGTGGAAGAATCTGTTCACATCAAATTTGATGAAACTGATCCACATGAGCCTAAAACCTCTCTTGGGAATCTTGAAGAAGATTTGTCTATTCTGGACCTTAATGATAAATCTAAAGAACCCTTTATAAAAGAATCCAGTTCTGGACATTCTCCAGAATCTGCTTCTGTTGAACCTCAATCTCTAGATGAACCTGAAATTTCTAGCCCTATCTTTTCAAGACCATCTAGGACTCTAAAGAACCATCCTTTAGATGCTGTTGTAGGAAATCTAGATAGAGGAACACAAACTAGAGCTTCTCTAAGAAACCAGGTTGAACATCAAGCCTTTCTTTCACAGTCAGAACCTAAAAATATCAATGATGCTATCAATGATGAATTTTGGGTAATGGCTATGCAAGAAGAATTAAATCAGTTTGAAAGAAACAAAGTCTGGAAATTAGTTGACAGACCTAAGGACACTTTGACAATAGGCACAAAATGGGTGTTTAGAAATAAAATAGATGAATCTGGAAATATAGTTAGAAACAAAGCTAGACTAGTTGCACAAGGATATAGTCAAGAAGAAGGTATAGACTATGAGGAAACTTTTGCACCTGTAGCTAGACTAGAAGCCATTAGGATCTTACTTGCATATGCTGCACATCTGGATTTCAAATTATATCAAATGGATGTTAAAAGTGCATTTCTAAATGGTTTTATAATTGAAGATGTTTTTGTAGAACAACCACCTGGATTTACTAATCCCCATTTTCCAAATCAAGTTTTTAAACTTTCTAAAGCTTTATATGGTTTGAAACAAGCTCCAAGAGCTTGGTATGATAGACTTAGCAATTTCCTTATTTCAAAAGGTTTTACTAAAGGGATTGCTGATCCAACTCTTTTCATTAAAAGAATTTCTAAAGATGTTTTAGTTGCACAAATATATGTTGATGATATTATTTTTGGATCTTCTAAAAACTCCTTATGTACTGATTTTTCAAAGGTTATGCAAAATGAATTTGAAATGAGCTTAATGGGAGAGCTTAAGTATTTTCTTGGATTTCAAATCTTTCAAACTAAAAATGGTATTATTTTAAATCAAAGTAAATATACAAAGGATCTTTTAAAACGTTTTGGATTGGATATTATTAAGGAAAGTAATAGACCTATGAGTACTACCTGTAAATTGGATGTTGATGAAACTGGGAAACCAGTTGATCAAACCAATTACAGAGGTATGATTGGAAGCTTACTTTATCTTACTGCTAGTCGACCAGATATTATGTTTAGTGTATGTATGTGTGCTAGATTTCAAGCTAATCCTAAAGAATCACACTTATTAGCTGTTAAGCGGATTTTTAAGTATCTTAAGTATACTATAAATTTAGGTTTGTTTTACCCAAAAGAACAATCCTTTGAGTTAATGAGTTATTCAGATGCTGACTTTGCTGGTTGTAAGTTAGATAGAAAAAGCACATCAGGAACATGTCATTTGCTTGGAAAATCCCTAGTATCATGGTGTAGTAAGAAACAGAATTCAGTTGCATTGTCTACTGCCGAGGCAGAATACATAGCTGCTGGTAGTTGCTGTGCACAAATTTTGTGGATGAAACACACTCTATTGGATTATGGATTTGATCTTAAACATGTCTCAATTAACTGTGACAACACTAGTGCAATCAACTTATCCAAGAACCCTGTGTCTCACTCTAGAACTAAGCACATTGATGTCAGACATCACTTTCTAAGAGATCATTACCAGAAGGGTGATATTTCTCTAGAATTTGTTAGTTCTGAAAATCAATTAGCTGACATCTTCACAAAGCCCTTATGCTCTGAAAGAATGAAATTTATTAAACAAGAATTGTGTATGATTGATCTGTGAAACTGATCTGTGAAACTGATCTGTGAAACTGATCTGTGAAACTGATCTGTGAAACTGATCTGTGAAACTGATCTGTGAAACTGATCTGTGAAACTGATCTGTGAAACGGATCTGTGAAACTGATCTGTGAAACTGATCTGTGAAACTGATCTGTGAAACTGATCTGTGAAACTGATCTGTGAAACTGATCTGTGAAACCGATCTGTGGAACCGATCTGTCACACTGTTCTGTCAAACCGATTTTTTTTTTTAAATTACTTTTTATTAATTAGTAAATTACTTTTTATGGGAACCCTAAATGATAAAATAAATGATACGCGGCTATTTATCTTCCCTAAACCTTTGACCTTTCATTTCCCGCCGAACCTCTCAACCTCTCTTCCCCTCTGCTTCGAACCTTCGAACCTTCGAACTCCTGCCTCTCCAAATCCTCGAATGGCTAAGCAAAAGAGACCGAGCAAAGGACCAGATAGCCCTGTACCTTCAAAGCGTGCTCGAGGCGAGTCGAGCAGTACCTCTCAACGTTCAGTAAATCCGAACCTGGAAACTCGGATTGTAGCTGCAGAAAAAGAAGTAAACTCGGCGTGGCTTCTGTCAAGTAAGTCCCTGTTGCTACAAGTTCTTGAATCTCAAGGATGGATAGACTGGTTTTCAGACAACGCCCGAATAGATTATCCAAAGCTAGTACATGAGTTTTACATGAACCTGAAAATCACGCTTGATGGTGTGGAAGCTGCTAGGATGTCATCGGTTGTGAAAGGAAAGAAAATATCTTTCTCATCTAAGCAGTGGGCTGAATGTTTAAACGTACCTCATGAAGGTCGATATGAGGACTATGCTGGCAATATACCCCCAGTCACTGACTTTTTTTCTTATGAGCTAGCTCTAGAGCTTCTAACTGGAAACAGAGAATCGAGGAGAATCATAGTGTCAGAATTAGATGGTGAAAGCAGACTCTTATTCAAGTTTATTCAGCACCAACTTTGCCCTCGAAGAGGAGATTTTGCTGCTGTTAAGTTTCAAGATGTTTTTCTACTGTTTCTGCTCAAAACCCATGAAAAGATAAATCTGTGTAGATATGTGATGGTCCACATAGCTAGTATGCTAAAACCTTCCAAGAAAGCCACGACTTTGTTCTATTCAAAAATGATATCTACTATGCTCCAGAATCTGGAATGTGTTGATGAAGATGATGAAGTTGTTGAAACAGAGCGTTCCTTCTGTCTCAACAAAGAGATCTGCAAGAGGATGAAAATCAATTGGAACCCATGGAAGAAGTGCTGGGTTGCAGATGAAGATAAGTTGTATGAAGCCTACAATCCCATAGATCATGGAAAGAGGCCAAAGGATGTGAGAGATCCTGGATTAAAACCAGATGAGGAACCAATTTATTCTGATGATGATGAGCAAGAAAAAGCTGCAACTGAAGAAGGAAGTGTGTCTTCTCCTGATGATAGGAGTGATCCAGACACTGCTAGCCCCAAGAAAAGAATATAATTTGGACCTGCTAGTCCACCCTTAACCCTACCAGAGTCAGAACCTATTCTTGATGATGAAGAAGATTCTGATACTGAGGAATATCACAGTGAAGCCTCTGAGCAGAGTAATAATGAGCAAGGTGATGCTGAAGACAATCATGATGGTGATGATGATGATGCTGATGATGTTGAAGCTACTGCTGATAGTATGAACAGACCGGTGGATGGTCTTGCTGAAGTTCAAGTAGAACAACCTCAGTCAGTACCAGAAATCCATATCAGTGGCAAGACTGACTCATCAAAAATCAGTGGAACAGCATGCTATGAGAAACCCAACTACACCCTGTGTGCTGCTGTGTGGGATGACTACCCTGGATATGCTGTGTTGGGCTTAGACTATTCTGAAGAAGAAGGCGAATTGCCAGAATCTGCTGCAACTGTGAAAAGGAACCTTCCAAGAGAAGTAAGGTCTATTCCTACTGATGATCCTGAAACTGTGAATTTACCTGGTTCTGAACTCTCTCGAGCTGATCTTGATAAGTTTAAGACTGAATTGCTAACCACTGTGAGAGATATAGTCAGAGAAGAACTTTCCAATGCCCTTCATCAAGTATCTCTACAAGTTTCTGAAAACACCCTGAAAGCTTTTTCAACGGCAGTCTCAGATGTTCTCAAGCCAGACTTGACTGCTACGGGTGAATTTGTTGGTAGGCACATAGCCTCTTTGAATCAAACCTTGAAGGATCTCCAAGTTAGCTTACTTTCTCTGTCAAATGAGTTCAGATCAACCATCTCTGGTATGATGGAAGTTTTAAGAAATCTGATTGAACATCTTAACAAGTCTGATCTGAGGAAGTTGAAAGCTGAACTAACTCATATAGTCGGCCAAGCAAGTACATGCAAGGTAACCAAAATCACTACTCGTGAGATAGAAGCTCTCAGAGAAGTTGTGCATACAGAGCTAGCTGCTGTTAGAAATATTCTTGACTTAGAATCTTTGAGGAGGATGAAAGAGCTCTGTGATAATAGTCATAAGATGGCCTTAGTATATTCAGCAGATGCTAAGAATGCCCTGCAAGAGATCAAGGAAAAAGTTGATGCTTTCTTTTCCAAGATTTATACAAAACATGAGATGGCTGCAAACTTCAAAGTCCTGGCAGAGAATCTGAAATTACCTCCAGTCACTCAGGCCTTCAACACTCAAGTTCGCCAATTGCAATATTTTGTCCCTTCCTTGGCACAGTTCATGGAAAACAAGGATGATTTTGAAAAAGCTATGACGTATGGAGCAGAAGTCATTCAGGACTTCATTCATCTTTTGAAGCCTTACTTGGATGCCCAGGCCACTGCCATTGTACTCCCTACATCCGAACCTCTAAGTGCCTCTGATGTCGCTCCAAATCAGTTGTCTGTTGCCCAAGCTCTATCTCAGTTGCGGCCAGTCCCTCAGAAAGCTTCTCATCCAGCTCCTGCTCCTTCTCCACAACCTTCTGTGACACCTCCAACTGCACCTGCCAGAGTTGTCCTACCACCACTTCAGCTCCGTGAACCACAGCCTGCCTCCAAGCCTTCTACCTTACCTACCATTGATCCAAAGGATAAAGGGAAAGCCCCTTTGTATCCCAACAAATAGCCATGTATTGTTTTTGATGGGGTGCTCTCTGTATTGCTTGTCTTTTTTCTGTGACTTTATAAAATTTGTTTTTCCTTTGTGTTATGTTCTATCCTGCCTGCACCCTGCTTCTCTTTTCCCTTATCTGTGTTCCCTCCTTTTTGATTATCCCAAAGGGGGAGAAAGAAGATATATATAATGGGAGAAAGAAGATATATATAATGGGAGAAAGATATATAATGGGGGAAATATATATCTAAGGGGGAGTACTCTATATATGAAGAGGGAGATCAATATCTCAGGGGGAGAAATCTGAATATTATATATATGGGAATGTTATCTTAAGAGGGAGATTTTTTTTTTATTTTTATTATTTTTTATTTTATTATATATATATATATGAAGATTTGTGATTATCAAAAAGGGGGAGATTGTTGAGCCCTCTGGAAGATTGCTGATTTCATGTTTATAACTGATGTTTTAATAATCACAAATCATCACAACTCATTGATGCTTAATCTGGTTTGATGTCTCATAAACATAATTCCAATCTATGAATGAATCAGTTATCATGTTTTTTAACTATGCTTATTAACTTACAATGTATGTTTGGAAGCCTTCTGGATTCAACAGACATCAGACTCACCGATCCATCAGAGTCACCGATCAATCAGACTCACTGATCCATCAGAGTCACCGATCCATCAGACTCACCGATCCATCAGAGTCACCGATCCATCAGACTCACCGATTCATCAGAGTCACCGATCCATCAGACTCACCGATCAATCAGACTCACCGATCAATCAGACTCACCGATCCATCAGAGTCACCGATCCATCAGACTCACCGATCCATCAGAGTCACCGATCAGATGACAGACCGATGCTGATCAAAATGACTCACCGATCAGATGACAGACCGATGCTGATCAAAATGACTCACCGATCAGATGACAGACCGATGCTGATCAAAATGACTCACCGATCAGATGACAGACCGATGCTGATCAAAATGACTCACCGATCAGATGACAGACCGATGCTGATCTATCTGAGTCACCGATCTTTACTCTAATGCTGATGACCTACCAATCTCTTGAACAGTCATAAACAACTGTTTGAATTTCTTTATCTCTATCTTTATTTATTCTAACCAACGGTCATATTAGTTATATTTTAATACACTGACAATTAATTAATAAAGGTTGTCGGATGTCAGGAAACCGTACCTCGTACCTGCGGAAAGGAAACCTTTTCGGTCCTACGGAGGACGTGATATAAAGACAAGAAGACTCTGCTGAAAAAGCAACAGAGAGCTGCGAAGAATGGAGAGACAACACACACAGAGACAAGGAAGCATACGACATACTCGAGAAGAGCTCTGTGCATACAAGAAGAACCAAGCAAGACAGAATCAAACATACAATCAAGCCTACTCAAGAAGAGTGGTGTGCATACAACAGATTATTGAAGAGCTTCATCGACTACATCTCACTGCCTGTGAACCTGAAGCATACGACACTCTGCTTCTCAAACAAAATCGAGAAGAGGACTCAGAATCACTTCTGATTAATTCCAAAACGAGTCCAGTGCTACACTGAAATCACTAGAGCCATTTCTAAACTCTACATCTCTGCTCTGTGATTTATTTATTCTACATTTTGAGCAGTGTGTGTTATCTGCTGTATTAAACACACACACTGACTCCTGTACTTTCACTGGAGGATCTGTAAATCCTCAGCAAACTTTTTACACTTCACTCCCACTGTGGATAGTGGTAGAGGTCTTGTGACCTGGACAGCTGGCTGCTGTTGTTTGTTTTCCCACGTAGAACTGTGGTAGAGGTCTTGTGACCTGGACAGTGTGCTCACTGTTGTTAACCCCGATCCAGGGTGTGGATCACTTTTATATAAACTTTTGAGAGGACTAAGTCTCGGCTTGAGACTGAACCTCTTGGTTACTTCTCTGTGTTTATAGCTATACTATATCCATACTATACATATTTATTTCATATTCCGCTGCTATTACTTTGAAATATAATCTATCTTCAAAGCTACTTTGATAATTAAATTCGCAAGTGTTTATATTTATTATAAATCAGTAAATTGGTTTCAAAAGTTAATTTAATCATAAGATTAAGTTAACTGAGAATTAATCAATCTTTGAGAAGCTAATTGAACCTTTATTGTCTATGTAAATTACCTACAGTTTAATTTATTTTTGAAATTGGGGGATTTTATTAGAAATTGTTTTTAACAGAAAATTTTGATTGGAACTCAATTCACCCCCCTCTTGAGTGTCCACTCCGACCAACAACCATGTTTTAATTTTCTTTTATTTTGGTATTGAAAATGGTTTTCATATTGTTTTTATATCAATGTGTTGTATTGATATCTTGTTATTGAAAGGTGGAAATGTTATGTTTCCTTTATGTATGTTTTATGTGATAAGATTATATTATGGTTCTTGGGAATTGTTATGAAGATGGGTGGTTACGTGATAAACTAATGGTGGTTGAGCCCGATATAGCTCTCCAATGCATTGGGTAATGCGAAGCAGTGAAAGTTAAGGTTTCTCCGAAGAGATTTAGGGAATTACTGTGGTGGGTATTCCAAACGTAACCAAGAGGGTTACTCCCTACATAAGAATGTTATGAATGCCTCATGTTACCTTTTATGTCTTACGATTTTTATGATTTATTCATGATTTGATATGCCTATGTGTTATGGGTAAAGTATGATTTCATTCTTATGTATATATGAACACATGTTTCCTTTCCATATTTTTATAACCCTTACTGAACTTTTTATGCTCATCCCAAGTTTTTTTTGAAATGTTTTTCATAGGTCAAGGGAAAGGTACATGATATGATGATAGTGTCAAGGAAGTGCAAAGAAAGAATCCATGCTTTATTTTTAAATATGTTTTCGTTGATGGGAAAAAAATGAATACTATCTTTTAAGTAATCACTTTGTTTAAATGTGGAATGTAATTCAAGTTTTATGATCCATTTCTCTAAAACTCTAAACCTAAAAAGATCCTCAATGTGTAATCTTTTAGTAACTCAAGATTAAGTAAGGTTTAAGGCTGGGGCCTTATAGTTGTTATCAGTGGTCGGTTTAGACAACTTTATGGATTAGATGTTTTTTTAGACACATGGTTAGTCCATATATCTATTATTTCAGTTAAATCCTTATTTTATAACTTTTTTTAGGACAAGTAAAGTCAGTTACGAATGGATGGAGATGGATCTCAAATGACATTCTTATCTCTTCCTGATAACAATCTTGCAATAATTATTGCAAAGTCATGTTCGGATGATTATGAAACTTTTTATAGCATACAACTCACTTACAAGCAGCTGTTTGAGATATCAAACACCACCTCTATACCTCATTATCATCATGGATCATGGGTTGTTTTTAGACAAATACTATTTTCAAAATATTCTCATATTTTCAAGAAAGGTAAATATTATCATGGTATTTTCAAATATTTTACCTTATCATAAGAATTTGAAGCATATTATGATTTTAAAAATGGTGCAGAGGAAGGAGACCCTTGCAAAACCTATTTATATTTGTTTTTCAAATATAGTCTCTCAGCACATACTTATGGTATTTTAAAAGGACCAATAATAGAAAGTTTCAACTCAAATTCTGTCCGACTATTTTATAGAAATCATGTTTTATCATGTGTTTTAGAATTATATGTCATACATGATGTTTTTCCAAAACTATTTTTCTGTGAACACCCATATGACCCATTTTGCACAAGGTGTATTTGGATAGAGGAAGCAAATGATTTTGAAGGATCTCTAAATCATTGTTGTAATGCATGTGACATCAACCTACGTGAACAAGATGACGATGAAACCGAGTGGACACCATGATCAAGGTATGCTGTTATTCATTTTGGGAATCGTTTTATTTTATCTTATGGTGGTGAAATAAGACTTCAAGAATTAAGATGTTGAGATCGTAACGAATTTGGATGAAAATGAGAGCTATAATGAAACTATTGATATTAAAACATGTTAGGTTTATTTTTGGAGTTTTATAAAAAGGACAACACGTAGACCGTGTGACAACCCGTCGTGCCAGACAAAACTGTGGGAATCGAACCCACAACCAAAGTGCAATTGGTATTTATCGCCTACCACTGGACTACGTAATGTCTCTGGTTATTATGACTTATTCGTGAGATTCATGCTACATTTTCCAATATTTCCTTTTGATTGGTGTATGTACATCCCATTATTATAATATTTGTGAAATATAATTTCATTTATGGGTATTTACATATTCATTGTGTGACCCTTCTTCAATGGGGTGTACGTTTCGAAAGTAACCCAAGTCAGTAAGGGAACCTTTCACCCTCCTCTCTATAAAAGACTTCTTTTGTTATGTCTTTTAATTCACATACTATTATGTTTGTATATGTTCTTCAATATTCTTATTGATGTAAATTTTATGTCCAAGTGATGAGATACCTTTTTTAACTCTGATCAACCTTTTTCTAAATTTTGAAGTGACACCGTTAGGCTGTCGAATTTTTACAAGGGAACTTCTTAACCCAATTTTGATTCTTTGGGATAAACTTTTACCCCTTGAATAAGTCATTCTATGAATATGTTTGAATGTATTATGATTGTTTTACACTTGATATCCACTTATATTTGGTGTATTTGTTTGTCACAAATAATTATTTAATTGACTTATCCTTAATCCAAGGATACCGTCTTTGTAAGGGACTTCGTCTCAATCTCCTTTCATTGAGGAATATTTTGTTTTATACACAACTTTCTTTTATACGGTGTATAAACCCCTTTCACTTTTACGTTTATTCAAATGGAATCTTTTTTCTACGAAGCATTTACTAAATGGAAAAAGGGAATGTTTTTGTCATACATATGCGGCGACAACGACTTCTCCGCCACCGTGACCCTTATTTGAGTTTCGGCTTCCTCTACAAGCCATACCTTATTTTTAAAAGAAAAATAAATACCATGTTTTACTTTTCTTTTATTTTGGTATTGAAAATGGTTTTCATAATGTTTTTATATCAATGTGTTTTATTGATATCTTGTTATTGAAAGGTGGAAATGTTATGTTTCCTTTATGCATGTTTTATGTGATAAGATTCTATTATGGTTCTTGGTCATTGTTATGAAGACGTGCGTTTCCGTGATAAACTAAGGGCGGGTGAGCCCGATATAGCTTTCCAATGCATTGGGTTACGCGAAGGAGTAAAACGTTAAGGTTTTTCCGAAGAGATTTTGGGAATATACTGTGGTGGGTATTCCAAACGTAACCAAGAGGGTTACTCCCTACATAAGAATGTTATGAATGACTCAAGTTACCTTTTATGTCTTATGATTTCTATGATTTATTCATGATTTGATATGCCTATGTTTTATGAGTAAAGTATGATTTCATTCTTATGTATATATGAACTCATGTTTCCTTTCCATATTTTTATAACCCTTACTGAGCTTTTTATGCTCATCTCATGTTTTTTTTGAAATTTTTTTCACAGGTCAAGGGAAATGTACATGATATGATGATAGTTTCAAGGAAGTGTCAAGAAAGAATCCATGCTTTATTTTTAAATATGTTTCCGTTGATTGGAAAAAAATGAATACAATCTTTTACAAAACCACTTTGTTTAAATGTGGAATGTAATGCACGTTTTATGATCTAATTCTCTAAAACTCTAAACCTGAAAAGATCCTCAACGTGTAATCTTGTAATAACTCAAGATTAAGTATGGTTTAAGGCTGGGGCCTTATAGTTGGTATCAGAGGTCGGTTTAGACAACTTTAGGGATTAATATTTTTTGTTAGACACATGGTTATTCCATATATCTATTATTTCAATTAAATCATTATTTTATAACATTTTTTAGGACAAGTAAAGTTAGTTACGAATGGAAGGAGAAGGATCTCAAATGACATTCCTATCTATTCCTGATGACATGTTTGCAATAATTATTGCAAAGTCATGTTCAGATGACTGTGAAACTTTTTCTAGCATACAACTCACTTACAAGCAGTTGTTTGAGATATCAAACACCTCCTCTATACCTTGTTATCATCGTGGATCATGGGTTGTTTTTAGACAAATATTATTTTCACAATATTTTCATATTTTCAAGAAAGGTAAATATTAACAAGGTATTTTCAAATATTTTACATTATCACAAGAATTTGAAGCATATTATGATTTTAAAAATGTTGATGAGTAAGGAGACCCTTGAACAACCTATTTATATTTTCTTTTAAAATATAGTCTCTCAGAACATACTTATTGTATTTTAAAAGGACTAATAATAGAAAGTTTCAAATCAAATTCTGTTCGACTATTTTAAAGAAATCATGTTTTATCAGATGTTTTGGAATTATATGTCATACATGATTATTTTCCAAAACTTTTTTTCTTTGAACACCCATATGACCCATGCTGTACAAGGTGTATTTGGATGGAGGAAGCAAATGAATTTTATGGATCTCTAAATCATTGTTTTAATGGATGGTACGTCTACCTATGTGAACAAGATGAAGATGAAACCAAGTGGATGCCATGATCAAGGTATGTTGTTATTCATTTTGGGAATCATTTTATTTTAGCTTATGGTGGTGAAATAATACATCAAGAATTATGATGTTGAGATCGTAACAAATTTGGATGAAAATGAGAGGTATAAGGAAAATATTGAGATTAAAACATGTTAGGGTTATTTTTTGAGTTTTATAAAAAGGACAACACGTAGACCGTGTGACAACCCGTCGCGCCAGACAAAGCTGTGGGAATCGAACCCACAACCAAAGTGCAACTGGTATTTATTGCCTACCACTGGACTACGTGAAGTCCCTGGTTAGTATGACTTATACTTTTTAGTTAAATGATTTTATTAATTAAGAGTAATTTGATTTTGGGTTATGTATGGAAATTTATTAACCTATCATGGAGGATATATGATTAGGTTAATTACTTTTCAATATGAGACATTAAGAAAAACTGATGTTGTTTGGAGATAAATGTTACGATTTATCTTGGAAGACTGTGTGACAAAATCCTTCAAATATTTGGGTTTCAATCCTAGTTTGGTTTAATTTGAATAATTTTATGGACAAAATTTTTATCGAATTGTCCTCGTTGAAGTTTGGGTTTTGTTGGACAAATTTTGGAGATGAAGAATAGATTTTTATTTTATAAAGGGTTATCCTTTTTCTAGAATATCTAATCTTGTAGTAACCTTTTTGGTTTTGGTTTTGGTTAATGTCTAAAGACATGGGAAGTATATAGTTTTCTTTTTTGGATTATGTTATTATCTATAAGTTGATTATAGTACTCTTAATGTGAACACGTCTTCCTAAATACTCGTCTTTTGGAGAAAATATGAGTTTGTTTAAGGAATCTAGTAAAAGTTGAAAGTTAAAATGAAAAGTAAGTATGTTTCCTTAAGATCAAAAATAAATTCCTCAATGAAGAGTAACTTAAAACAAAAATGTTGTCTATTAACTTTTCCTACTGAGGAATCGAATACCGTTTAAACCCCCACAAGTTTGTGTTTTTCTTATGGTTAACTTTCTCCTAGACAAGTTTACTATCACTCTCCCTCAGAACATGAACCTTTGTTTTTTCTTCCATGTCCGTGTTTTCCTACATGGAATCCTAGTATGGGTTAACTTGGGTGACCATTGTACTTATCTTTCTTTATTTTAAAGTGAATGTTTTACTGACTCATGTTCCGATGTGGGATTTTCAATGATGTTTCCAAGCCCAATTTTAAAAATGTGAGGACGCAATTCCCAAAAGGGGGGAAGGATGTAACACCCCAGGTAAATAAAGTGTATGACATTTTCATTTTTATCCACATTAGTGAATAAAATATTAATATATATTTAAAGTGGACTCTATGCTCGATGGCATACCCAACACACAACAACGAGTTTCATGGGAATCTTACGTCGCACTCTAATAATAAAATAATATTATTTTAAATGGTAGTTAATGCCTAGCTGTTGTGATGGAGGGAATGAATATAACTAAATAAAAAATTATTATATATGTTTTTCAAATATTTTTATTTTTTACAATAAATGTTAGATGATTAAAAAGGCGAATGAATCCAATTTTAAGCGTAAACATTCTAATATTATTTAAAAGGTCGATTAACCGCCTTTTGGTGGAGAACCTCTTTTAAATACCATTTTTTACAATTTTATGTGTTATATTTGAAAAAATAAAATTCTTCTTTAGAATTGGGACATCAAAATTTACTTTGTCTAAATTTTTGGTATTTTTCCGAAAAAGATCATTTTTTAATGAATAGTGAAAAATGTTGTATTTTAATTCAAAACATCTTTTTAATCTAATTTATTTATATGATTAGATTATATTTTGAATTGTTTTTAAAGTAAAATTAGAATATATTTTTACCATTTAATCCAATAGTGGTCGTTTGAATTTAATTTCACTTTGAAATTGGACTTAAACTAGTGTCGATCTTTTGATACTTATTGTTTCATAAAAACACGGTATTTTCTCTGATAGTGGGAATTAAATATTAAATTAATTAATGGATCTTATATGTTTTTAATTTGTAAAAAAGACATCATTTTTGAATTCGTAATATCATATATGGCTTAGGGTGATGTTTTGGTATTTTTCTGAATAACTTCAATTTTGATGAATAGTGAAACGACTAAGTGGTACTTAAAAAACTGATTTTTCGTTTAAATGAAATTTTTACCACCTCTGTGTATTTAATTTCAAAAATCCGACATAAATGGTTGTCATTAAGAAGTAAAATGTGGTTCAATGAGATTAAAATAATTTTTTTTGTGAATAGTAACTTTTATGTTTTAATCGCGATTAGAGGTAATTAGTGTGGTTTAAGGTAAAAATAATGTTTTAATAATATGAGATGAGCGTGACACATTTCCTACCTTCATTTTATGTGTCATGGATGACTGAGACAATCCATGGGTCAACTTGGGCACCCCATGTGGCCACATGGGTTGGGAAATGACATAAATAACTTTTTATTTAATGTTAAAGTAAAAATGACACAAACATGAGTTGTTTAACTAACACAATTTTAAATGGGATTATACAATTCATATTTTTGACTATAAATGGTAATTGATAAGATAAGAAGATTTCCTACATCATAGTATTTTTTTATAATTTTTAGACATTAAATAAATTAAATTATTTATGACATCATGATGATGCAGCGATGACCTCATTATTTAACGATTTAAATAAAATGAAAATATAATGTAAAATCTAAGACCTAAACATGTCCAAAACCTATTGGATGGGTGGATTTCTAACCCTTATCACCTTATACTCGAAACACATCAATGTGGGACCATTAAAATCTGAAACTCATTCTAAAAGAAAGTAACATTTCTTTACATTCCAAGAGTTCCCCTCCTCTCCTCTTATAAAAGGCCTCCACCTCTACCTCCTTACCCACACTTCCAAAGCCTTTGGCTCGGAAAAAACCTTCCCATTTTGTATCTCCACATCCCTCTCTAACTCCTTGAATCCTCACTTTTGGCAGAAGTCTTCCCAAGGAATCCTTTGATCTCAAACCAAAGGGAGTTACCCGATTTTAAGGTAATGTTTTCACTTGAGTCCTTTTGTTTTATTTTGCTTCTCCAACCCCATAATCTCTTTTTATTCATTTTATTTTGTAAAAAATCCAGTATCATCAATATACTAGGATGTTGTTATATGAATAATTCTAGCTACACTTACACACACCTACATATAATGGTTAAATATCATACTGTTTCCGTGGATGGAGAATTTCTGCCTCACAAAACGATGATTGTTCAACACTCATATAACACCCTCAAAGGTGTCCATTAAGATGTCACTATATTTATATATGATATATAATATTATTATGTTTTACTTAAGATTCTGTATTTTTCTTATGTGGCATACCTTTATGGTTTCCATTGTGGGTCAAACACGATAATTTCATTTTAGGAAGTGCGGACTACCGCCCCCTCAAAGTGATTTGATTCGTTAATGCCATATGTGGGATGTATAAATGATGGATTTAAAGTTATTATATATGATTTATGTTACATATAAATTATGAATATAATTCTGGAATTAAAATATACATACCTCTCATTTGGTTTTAACTCCATTAGTATGACATAGAAATGAAAGTAGCATTCATGCATACGTACGACTTACAGTCTCCATAAACGGTGCATTTCATTTCTTACCTCTAAATTATTATGTAATATTATAAATACATGTATATTCTATATATATATGATATATATGATATCCAAATCATGAATATCATTCTGTATATAGTGAAACTTTGACCACACGAACAACATGTAATTCTGAGAAGTCCACTTTCGACATAAGAACCAAATATCGACAAAACAAACATTATTAACTTAAATGATTACATAATGTCTATAACATGGAAATAAGTGATATAAAATGAATAATGAACTTGAAAGAGGTTCTTAAGCAAGTATAAATTAACTCAAGGTTATTATTCAGGACGTTAAATAATGATCGAGTCATGTCGGACCCAAGGTAAGGGATCCTACCTCTCTCTTTATTTTTATGTACACTCTTTTATGTCATTCCTTTTAAGCTAATATTTCTTATTATTGGGATGTTCTTTTATATTAATCTTACTGTAATTTTATTTTCATTATATGAGAGACCCTATGTTCTCTCATTAATCCATTTTGAATGATTTAATTGGTGCCGTTAGGCTACCGAAATTTCATAAGGGGGTTTTTATCTCACATTGTGTTTTCGTGACATTCATGCTACATTTTCTAATATTTCCTTTTTAGTGGTGTATGTACTTCCTGTTATTATACTCTTTGTGAAATATAATTACATTTATGGGTATTTTCATGTTCATTGTATGGCCCTTCTTCAATTGGGTGTACGTTTCGAAAGTAACCCAAGTCAGTAAGGGAACCTTTCACCCTTATCTTTTTAAAAGACTTCTTTTGTTATGTATTTTACTTCACATACTATTATGTTGGTATATGTTCATCTATATCCTTATTGATGTAAATTTTATGTCCAAGTTATATGATACCCTTTTTATCTCTCATCAACTCTTTTTTTGAATTTTGAAGTGACGCCGTTAGGCTGTCGAATTTTTACAAAGGAACTTCTTAACCCAATTTTGATTCTTTGGGATAAACTTGTACCTCTTGAATAAGTAGTTCTATGAATATGTGTGAATGTCTTCTGATTGTTTTACAATTAATATCCACTTATATTTAGTGTATTCGTTTGTCACACATAATTATGTAATTATTTTATCCTTAATCCAAGGATATCGTCTTTGTAAGGGACTTCGTCTCAATCTCCTTTCATTGAGGCATATTTTGTTTTATACACAACTTTCTTTTATATGGTGTATAAACCCCTTTGACTTTTACGTTTATTCAAAAGGTATCTTTTTTCTATGAAGCATTTACTAAATGACAAAAGGGAATGCTTTTGTCATACGTATGTGGAGACAATGAATTCTCCGCCGCCGTGACCATTATTTGAGTTTCGGCTTCCTCTACAAGCCATACATTCTTTTTAAAAGAAAAATAAATACCATGTTTTACTTTTATTTTATTTTGGTATTGAAAATGGTTTTCATAATGTTTTTATATCAATGTGTTGTATTGATGTCTTGTTATTGAATGGTGGAAATGTTATGTTTCGTTTATGCATGTTTTATTTGATAAGATTATATTATGGTTCTTGGCCATTGTTATGAAGACGGGTGGTTCCATGATAAACTAAGGGCGGGTGAGCCCGATATATCTCTCCAATGCATTGGTTAATGCGAAGGAGTGAAACATTAATGTTTCTCCGAAGAGATTTAGGGAATATACTGTGGTGGGTATTCCAAACGTAACCAAGAGGGTTACTCCCTACGTATGAATGTTATGAATGCCTCAAGTTACCATTTATGTCTTATGATTTCTGTGATTTATTCGTGATTTGATATGCCTATGTTTTATGGGTAAAGCATGATTTCATTCTTATGTATATAGGAACTCATGATTCCTTTCCATATTTTTATAACCCTTACTGAGATTTTTATGCTCATCGCAAGTTTTTTTGAAATGTTTTTCATAGGTCAAGGGAAAGGTACATGATATAATGATAGTGTCAAGGAAGAGTCAAGAAAGAATCCATGCTTTATTTTTAAATATGTTTCCGTTGATGGGAAATAAATGAATACTATCTTTTACGTATCCACTTTGTTTAAATGTGGAATGTAATGCAAGTTTTATGATCTAATTCTGTAAAACTCTAAACCTGAAAAGATCTTTAATGTGTAATCTTGTAATAACTCAAGATTAAGTAAGGTTTAAGGCTGGGGCCTTATAAATAGAACATCAAGTGGTTCATTAATGATATATATAATATTATTTATGCCCTTTGTCCGAACCCTATATTTTTGGTTATATTATATCAACCAATAATATAGTATTTGTTTTAAAAACTGATTTAGCTCAATTTTGACACTATAAGTATTTGGTTTTTATGGAAATTATAAAAGAATGAATAATTTGGAAAAAAATGTTTAATCAACCCTAAAATGTCATTTTAACCTTGAATTTTTTTGGAATTATTCAGAAGTTTAAAATTTATTTTATTTGGATATTTATAATATCAATTATTTTAATCATTATTTAATTAGGAAATTACTGCATCATCATTGTGTTATAAATAAATTTATGAATATAATCTCTACATATTATAAATTAAATAACATTATGTAGGAAATTTTTTTAGTTATGTAATTAATATTTATAGAGGAATTTATCTTATTTATATCCCTATATTAAAAATTGTTTTGTTATTAAACATTGAATTTTACACTTTTAATTATTCTTTAAATAAAATTATAATAAATGTCATTATCTAATCTAAGTTGACTAAAAGGATCATATTTTATTACTACTCTTGACTTTGGATGAATTACACTTATCCAACTGAATTAGGAAATGTGTTAGGGTGATTATAATATTATTTTTACCTTTAATTACCCTATTTACATTCATCCTTGTTAAATAAAAATAAAATGTAACTGTTAAAAAAAATTATTTTCATCTTATTTAAACCAAATTTTACATACTGATGTCAATCGTGTCTCTATGATTTTTTAATTTCATGTCATAGAAATGGAAAAATTCTGTATTATGAAAATTTTTAAATGCTCCTAGAAGGTGGGTAAAAGACGGTAAAAAGATCAATAAAATTTTATACATCTAATTTTATTATATAAATGACTCCAATGAATAACATTGAACTAAAATAGGTATTATGTATCTATATTTACTTAGATAAATATAATAAATAATTATTTAAAAATAGTCTGTTTTTAAACAATAACACAGTGGTTTTCACTGTTCATAAAAAATTTATAGTATTGGGAAAAATACCAAAAATTCACCCTAAGCTAATTTTTATATTCATAAAGTAAAAAATGAATTCTATTTTACTAAATCCAAAACATATAAGTAGGATAAATTAATTTAATACTAATTCCCGTTGTCAAAACCAAAATTGGAGTTTTTATGAAGTAAAAACTATCAAAAGATTGATATGTGTCTATGTCAAATTTAAATGTGATATTACTTATAATGACTTACATTGTGTTAAATGATAAAAATATATTCTGATTACACTTTCAAACCATTCAAATTACTAATTTAAAAATATAAATTATTTCGATAAAAAAATTTTGTTTCAATTAAAATTTATTATTTTTCACTATTCATCAAAATATGAATGTTATCAGAAAAGTAACCAAAATTTTCCCAAAATAAATATTTACGTCTTAATTCATAAGAAGAAATTAATTTCATTAAATTTAATATATAATAGTGTCAGATATTTCTTTTAAAAAGTCTTCTACATTAAAAGGTGGTGTAATTGCATTTTTGAATAATACATTTTTTTATCTGAAAAATGAATTTGTTCTCATAATATGTCTAAGAAACAAATAATATGGATTATAAAATTATATGGATTATATAAAAATTAAAATTAAGTTAATAGTATTCATTAATTATTTTTTGAACGGCTAGTTTGGTAAGTCATTGTGCACTCGAACTCAGTGTTGCATGTAGCTCAAGATATTGAATTTATATAAAGAAAATAACTTACTATGAAATCATGGGTTGTAAAATTCATCCCCCCTTTTGGAAATTACGTCCTTGCAATTTTAAAATTGGGCATGGGATCTTCATTGAAAGTCCCACATCAAAAAAAGAGTCAATAAAACAATCACTTTAAAACAAAGAAAGATAAGTTCAAATGTCACCCAGGATAACACATAATAGGATTCCTTGTAGAAAAAGAATGATATGGAAGATAAAATATACATCAAGTTCTGATGGAGAGTAATATAAATCATGATCAGGATAAAGGTAACAACAATAAATCTACAAACATGTGATGGGATAAATGGTCCTTAGTTTCCATGTTGGAAAAGTAAAGGGATAATGTTTTTTTGTTTTTAGTTCCATTTCAAAATGTTGAGGAATTTATTTATGATATTGACTAAGAACATAAAGAAAATACATACTTTTTAAGTATATTTTCATCCTTTATTAAATTTGTTCCACTTACTCATATTTTTTTTCCAAATGATGAGTATTCCAAATGACTTGTTCACACCTGAATCACTAGAATCAACCATTAGAGAATCACCTGATCCACAAAGGATAAACTGTATATTTCCCTTGTCTTTATAGATTATCCAAAACCAAAATGGTTAGTACAAGAATATTAGATCCCCAAAAAGGATAATCCTTTATAGAAATAAATACTAATCTTAATTTGTATAATTAAACCAATAATACCCAAAGTTCAATAAATATCATTCAATAAAAAAATTTCCTTAAAATACATCAATACAATACAAACTAATATTGAATCCCAAAACATTGAAAAATTTGATTATATAGTCTTCATTGTTAAATTGTTTCTCTAAATAACATCGACTACTCTTAAAGTCACATACATAAATGTAATTAACCTAATAACTTATTATCTATGATAGGTTAATAATTTCCCGAAATAACTCAAATATATATAACTCCACAATAAAAACATAGATAAAAATACACCATTACTCTTCAAATGAAATCCCATAATATTTTATTTTCTTTAGTCATATAGTGTTCCCAATAGAGCGAATGTCTTCCAAAATAACACTTATCATGTAATCATCTAATCATTTTCAAATACTAAGGATATCCATTTGATAAGTCATAAGATCCCAAATAAACATAATATCTATCAATAAAATCATTTAACAAAAATGAATTAGTCACACTTACAGGGGACGTCACGTAGTCCAGTGGTAGGTAGTAAATTCCAATAACACTCTGTTTGTGGGTTCGATTCTCATAGCTTTGTCTGATGCGATGGGTTGTCACACAGTCTGCGTATTGTTCTTTTTCAAAAACTTTATTTTATAACCTTCCAAAAATGAGATAAATTCCTCAAAATTACTATAACATAATTAGACCTCAAATTTTTTATTATACCTCAAAAGTTTCATCCCAAACATTAATAATATGTAATTTCCTCAAATTAAAGGATTATATAAACCCAAATTGTTTTTTATTACTATATCTACAATATAAAATATAATTCTTCTTCAAATAGAATTTTCACTTTACAAAATGCATGGTTACACATACAATAGAGTAGTCTTCCAATATAATCACATACTTTTAAACATTTATGATCGATTTTTTTTACATTGTTTCTACCTTGACATAGAGGTTATCCTATTGAATAGGAAATTCACTCAGGTAATGCCATGGTCTCCTAAATTTATAACAAATGACTTTAATTGGATTCTTATGATCATTTTTATTTTCATCCATAGCACTCTTCATTTTTCCTTGGTAAATTGTTACATTATTTCAATTTTCCCACACATAAAACATTTTTTATTCCATTGAGACACTTTACTAGGTGTATCCTTCCATATTTCCTACATGATGGAAATTTTTTTCCTATCTCCATGGTCACCACTTCTGGATCTCTTATCATTCACTGCCTTTCCCTTTTTTGTTGAGTCTGGGAGTTGGTTAATATATATGTTATTGATCATATTTTTGGTAAACTAATTCGATATGAACACGATACGTTTTACACCTGTCATCATTCAATCTCATTGCTTACCTCCATCACTGTTCCCATCATGTACATCATCTTCAATGTTAAAATGACTTCCTTGGAATATAGCCATTGAATAACACAAGAATGCATAGTGTGAGTCATGAAATCATTTAGGGGATATCACAATAGATTATTTTCAATCTATAACATGTTATGATTAACCAAGGTTTTTTATTATCGTCTTATATTAAAATCCTTCAAATAGGTTTGTAAAGAAATTTTGAATTATCCTACGCTTATCCCCAGGAGTGTCATAACCAAGAGTGCAGAAAGGCCTGTTTTCAGGTACCAGGATACCCTAGGTAAAGCCCGAAACACCTTGTCGGGGAATTCATTCCTAGGTATATCTGTTATAGAGCCCCCTCTACCTGTTTGTATCCAGAGAATGATATATTTCTTAGAAAACCCACATAATATATACGTTACCAAATTTTTTAAATGTTCTTCTATACTAATCCTCAATGTCTATCATAGGGTACTGTTTCCTAATCATAGTTTTTCTAAATCTATCTTCCATGGTTTTTACTAAACTTACTCTGATACCAACTATAATGACCTGACCCCCGTTACTCAGAATGAGTGCATTATTACATAACATTGGTATGGTAAAATGAATCATGTCCCTAAAGACCAATCAGTTTAGTATCCTTTGATGTGCTAGATACATACATAAGTTTTATATTACATCATTAAATAATAAAACAACTTTGTGTCCCCTTTGAACACTCTTATATCCCTATGACTATTCCTACAAGTTAATCGTAATATACGATTTTGCTTCCAAGGAAATTTAAAACATAAGAAAGGGGTTATCTCAGATTATTATTAAGGACAAAAGTATATCGGAAATTATCATAAATAAGAAAAAACATTTAATTCAATTTAAAAGACTAGAACAAAATACTTTTAAACTTATTCTTCAGCATAATATGGAAATGATAAATAAATAATTCCATTTAATTATTTAAATTTATATTCTAATAGTATAATAATTATATGTAATATCAATATAAAAATTCATAATGATGGAATGGATAATATCAGACATCATAACCCCATAGTCAAGGACTCATGCGAAGACTACAAATATGATTTTGTCAATGCCTTGCACTAAGACACAAGTTTGTCTCATAGGACCTACTGACCCATCGAGGGGCTATAATGGGATCCACCCATCACTTAATAAGTCATATGCATTCTTTATATAAAACGGTTAATCATAAATAAACATTCGTATTGTGAATTACACACAAAGTGTCAATATTTTTACCAGAAACCATGAAAGGCATAAAATATAGCACATCCACAGTCAAACATAAATCATTCAATACAATATGGATGATTGTATTATGATAAATAAACCTCAATAAACAATAAAATACACTTAAGGAAATTGACATAGATAAAAATAGTCATTAAAACTATTTGAGACAAATGTCCCCTTTTTCTTGAGAACATTTAAATGTCACATTATTTATCATAAAAGTCGTTTAAAAAGGATTTTTTAATCAAAGTTCCCCATAAAACTTTTAAAATTTTAAAAGAAATATTATTTTCAAAACATTTATGTCCATATAAATAAATACTTAAAAACCCATTTTTATAAAATGGACATTAATCAAAATGATTTAGAAGAATAAATATTTAAAAACATTTGACCCAATATTTTAGAAAAAGAGTTCCTAACCAAATTAGGGTTGATTTAATACAAGTAATTGAGGGAAAAAATTATTCAAAACATGTTTATATATATATAGTATAAAGGGATTCATGATATAAAAAGTCAAATAACAATATATACACCATATAAAAGTGAATTGGTGCATAACAACAAGGAGATCTCAATGAAATGTAAATTGAGATGAAATACCATAGAAAGACTGCATCCTTAGATTAATAATGAATAAATTACACAATTATGTGTAAAAAATAAAAATTCACTCAATATAATTGGATATTCGGCGTAAATAAATAAGATTACATTCACATGTGTTATTGTAAAAACAAAACCAATGACTTCGATGTTTAACTCAATGAATGAAAATTGAGTTAAGATCACCCTTAAAAAGTTCTTATGAAAGGAATGTGAATTTATCAATGGAGTGATTGTGTGTATCAAAGGTATATCCACAAAAAGGGGAGTTTAAATTAATACATTAATAATAACTATTTCTTCCACGCATAATCTTGGAGTGAACTCATCAATGAAGTATGCCTAAAGCCCAATGAGGGGAAATTGAAATTTGAAATTCCATTACCCATTTGTTAAATTACAAAACATACACCTCATGAAAAATGTATTATACAATGAATATGAAAATATCCATTAATTAAGGTATATTAAACAAATAATAAAATCATGGGCATTACATACACCACACAAAAGGAAATAATGGAAATATGGCATGAATCTCAAGGGAATAAAAAGTTAGATGAAAACACCACACATTGTACATTAATCAGTAGATGGTATGTTAACCACCAATATAATATTTAAATAATTGATAATAAATTGTCCAATAACCACATACCTAAATATGATAACATATATGATATTTTAATATTTCTTTGTTGATAATATTTTTAAGAGTATCCTTATTTTGGGTGTAAACTTATTCGTTTCCATTATATGTCTGTTATGTAAGTCACATTTATTATGGATAAGATGTATTTTATTCATAGCCATAATGATATAAAGCCTTTAAAAATTATTTTTAAAAATAAAATTAAAATTATTCTTGAATGGTAATGATGGTGAATGACATCTCATCACGCCGTGGAGATGGTAAGCCGTACGTACGGACGAGCAACAATATCATTATTTTGATGGTGAAATAGTATATAATTTGATTGTTTATCATACATACAGAATCATTAAAATTTTATATTTATTATGTAATTAATTTATACTCATTATTACATCCATCCAAAAAAAATTATGTTCTTGAATAAAAAACTACACCACGACGTGGAGACAGTAATCTGTACGTACACACGTATGATGACTTTGTTATTTATAGGATGAATAGAATAAAAAATATGGATGTAACATATTTATAATAACATCATAGTATTTATGAGTTTATGCAGTTATTATTTTGGTAATGAATCAATATTCAAAGGGGAAGTGGATGAATAAAAGTACTTGAATGCGGGGGGGGGGGGGGGGGTTGGTGAAATTATTACCTCTTATTTGGGTGCTTCCATTTGATTTGATTAAAAGGGCTCCATAGAAAGATTTTAAGATTAAATAAACGAATCTAGGATGTAGTGGCAGTAGTTGAGAGGTTTTTTGGGTAGGTTTTGGACGAGCCAAATGACATTGGAGGTGTGAAATCAAGTGAAGGGGAAGCACCAATTTATTAGGGAGGTAAGGTTCACTTTAGGAATACTCTGAAATATTATTTTATTATAAATCATTTTCTGTTTAAAATTGATTAAAATTGATTTATTTCTAAGATGAGGTGGGGATGGGTATAAATCCTCTAAAAAGGTTTTATACAAGTTTAAGTCATCATATTAACCTTATCTTTCAGATTTAATTATTAGTTAAATCGTTTTACTTTTACCATTTGTTCTTGTAGCCTTACTTTATATGGTTAATAAACATACTCTAATATATCAAGATAACCTAAAGTGGTTCATTAATGAAATATATATTATTATTTAATCCTTTTGGATGAACCTTATATTTTTTCGAATATTATATCAACCATTAATATATTATTTGTTTTAATAACTCATTTAGGTAAATTTGATACTATTTATTATTTGGGTTTTTTGAAAATCAAAACAACGTGATTACTCAAAAAATTATTTAATATACCCTAAAATACCATATTAACCAATAAAATTAGTGGAATTCCACAAAAGTTTAAAATTAAAATTATTAGGATATTTATAATATCAGTTATTTAAATCTTTCATTAATAAGTTAATTACTGAATCATCATTGTGTCATAAATAATTTTAATTATATAATGTCTAAAATTTAAGAAAAAATACCATTATGTATTAATGACTATTTTCTTTCTTTTAAATATTTATTGTCGAATTTACCTTATGTATTAACCTATATTAAAAATTGTTTTTTCATTAAATATTGAATTTAACACTTTGAACTCTTCATTAAATAAAATAATAATAAACGTCCTAATATAATCCAAGTAGATTAAAAGTATAATATTTTATTTCTAATGTTGTTTTTAGTCTAATTACTCTTATCAAATAGAATTATGAAAAGTTTTCAGGTAATTATAAGATCATTTTTACAATTAATTACCTTATCTACTTTTAACTATGATAAATAAAAGTCAAAAGTTACAATTAACCAAAAATTGTATTCATCTTATTTAATAAAATTTTATTTACTGATGTCAACCATGTCTCTCATATTTTTGAAATTTAACTCACATAAATGTTAAAATTATGTTTTACGCAAATTTTCAAATGCTCCTAGAAGGTGGGTAAAAGATGGTAAAAAGTTCAATAATGTTTTATACATATATTTTTATTATAAAAATGACTCCAATCAATCATGTCAAACTATAATATGTATAATCTATCTATATTGACTTAAATATTTTAAATAAATAATTATTTAAATAATAATTTGGTTTTTAAACAATAAGGCAGTGTTTTTTTACTATTCATAAAAAATTGAATGTTTTAAGAAAAATACAAAAAATTCACCATAAGATAATATTTATTTTCTAAATTCCAAAATAAATTATATTTTACCAAATTCAAAACAAAGAATTAGCATTAATTAATTTAAAAGTAATTCTTATTGTTAAAACCAAAATGAGGGTTTTCAAGATGTAAAAACTATCGAATGATTGATATGAGTTTATGTCAAATTTAAATTTGAAACAACTTAAAAAACCAACATTGTATTAAATGATAAAAATATAATCCTTATATACTTCCAAACCATTAAAATTCTTAATTTAACAATATAAATTATTTTGATGAAAAAAGTTGTTATCAATTAAAATTTAGTATTTTCGCTATTCAACAAGATAAGAATGATTTCTGGAATGTACCAAAAATTTAACCAAAATAAATATTAATGTCCTAATTTAATAGAAGAATTTATTTTCATTAAATCAGAAATATAAAAGTGTCAAATATTGGTTTTAAAAAGGGTTCTCCATTATATGGTGGAAATTTTCATTTTTTAAAATTACAACTTTTATAAAAAATATGATTTGGTTCTTATATTATGTCTAAGAAACACATAATATAGATTCAAAAATTATATTTAGTATAGAAAATTAAAAATTCAGTTAATACTATTCATAATAGCTTTTTGAACAGTTGGATTGCTATGTTGTGCTATGCTCGAACTCGGTATTTCTTGTAGCGCAATCTATTTAATTACTATAAATAAAATAACTTACTTTGAAATCATGATGAGTTACAGTAAATATCTAAGAAAACATTCAATTTAAATAAAATTTTAGGGAATAATAAATATGGAAGTCTTGGTAACTGAAAAACATTCCATTTAATCAATTCAGTAATAAAGAAATGAATCCCAAAAATATCATTGTGAAAATATAATATATATTAATAGATAAATTTACAATGATGGAAATTATTATTTATGGATTTCATGTCATAATCACATTATACGAATATCATCAAGACTATTCATAAGAATTTTTTCTCTATAAGTAAACCGTAGATTAATTTTTCCACCAGATTTTTCTTATTAGATATGAGGATATAATGAGGTGATATATAATATCCGGAACCACCTATCATTATATATCCATATAATTACTCATATATACAATTCATGATTATTTATTCCTTATCATCAAATATCAATATTGAGTAAAAGATATCTATTTATCAAAATTTCCCTTGTTATTCAAATAAAATCTAGAGTAACACTTGTATAAATGGTATAAATTTTACAAAATAATCATACCCATCATACAATAATTTTTATATTTAAAGGAATTTTTATTCCTATTTGAAAGGTATTAAAATAACATTATTATTTCAGGAGAATGCAGACAATAACAAAAGAAAGTGATATTGAACAATAACATTTACCACATTATAATTTTTCTGTGAAATCCACATGGAGGATATAAATTTTATTGAACCTAAAAATACCATGATATATGAAGCAAACAAAATATACATGCAAATGTGGTATTAAATACACCTCTATAAAAGTGAACTCTTTTGTAAAAAAAATAAGTCTCAATAGAATATAAATTGTAATGAAATCTCATACCCCATGATTCCTTATGTTTTTATTTTCAGAAAACACTTATATTGTGGTTTTAAAAATTTTATGAACCTATAAAGAACATATTTATATTTTCAATATCATATATGGTCTTTTTAAAAAAAATTATCTATTTTTCATTAATAGTCATTCATTAGTTACATTTTGAGGTTTTAATTGACTTGTTTTCTTATGCATGTTCTTTCATTACTGAGTTTCTATATGAACATATTATATAGTTGAATGAAAAAAATAATAATAATAATCAAATAATTTTCATATTTATTCATTTATTATTCTTTAAATATCAATCAGAAATTATTATAATGAAAAATGATGTAGGTTGCTATCATGGAGACAGTTGGTTGTGTGTACATATGAATAATGATTCAATTTCTCACAGATTATTTTGGTAATGAGGTAAGTTATATTTTAGCATTATAGAATGATAATAATTTCATTGATAACATATTATATTCATATATTTTTCATCAATGTTGTGTGGTGATGAAATTATTGTAACATTGCTTTGTGAACATGGTAGTCAACACGCATATGAAAGAAGTCTTCATTTTTATGTGAGCTAAAATGAATGAAATAAAACGATATATATTAAATTTAAATAATGAAAAATATGTCATTAATATAATAATTATATCATTTATATCATATATAATAATTAAAATTATCTTTATCACCTTCTATGTAAGTAATTATTTAAATATGAATCATAATCGCTTCACAGGGCGGCGAACCACCATACACATTAGTGACATTATCGTATCTCCTATAGAATAGAAAGGAAATATATATATATATATATATATGATATAATTAATACATAGGTATAAAGATGTTATAAATATCTTATATATAATTTAGATCCATCATCATGCCCATCTATGAGACGAATAAATGGAAAAATGAATGACATTTTTTCAGAAGGTGGTAGAACATCGTACATACGAGGGGTGGTTTCCTAACCCATTGGATAGACGTTGGTGTTGGTTCCTGTCATACACTAATGTTAATAACATATAAATATATTGAATATATTAAGTTTATTATATAATAACTTTTGAAATGAATTTAAGGGGATAAAGATAGAACTAAAACAAAGAAACTCCTTGATGCATATTACCTCCTCCTCGAGTATCTTTCAATTGGTTTTCACTAAATCCCAGAAAAAATGGATTTTTAACAAACATAAGCCTTATATATTAATTTTATGTAATTTTTTATGTTATTAGGGTTGTTGTTGCATGATCCAAAAATCTTTACATGTGCAAAGATGTGAGGGGAGTGAGTTCCCTTTTATAATTGAGGAGGTGTGGCCTTCATGTAAACACTCCAATGTATTCACTATTGGGAGGTCTCCCTTATACAATTTATCCATGAAAATGAAAATAGTGATTTGAATTTTTTTTCTAGATGCACCTTCTCTACAATAAAATAAAATCATTTCTATTATTTTTATCATTATTAATTTTATTTAGTCAATTTAAATATTAACTTTTTTTTACCTAGGTAATAAGTATTCCGACCTAGGTAATTTAACATTTAAGTAAAATTTAAAGTGATAAATATTATAAAATGTATTTCCAAAAAATATTTATATGATATAAAATTTAAAAATTAAAATTTTCCATGTTTTATAGAATTTAATTTTTACCGAACAGTATGTAACACCCAAATGCACAATAGTAACTCTAATTGCGCTTACAATGTTTTTACTATTAAGGTTAAATAGGTTCATTATAAAAGATAAATTTTTATGTATATAGCAAAATATTTGATATATATTAACATTTGAAAATATCTTTTCAGAATATTGATTTTTGAAATTATAAATCATTTAATAAAATATCATTTATTATAAAATAACATTGTGGTTTATTTTGACATTATTTAATTAATTTATATTTTAAAATATAATGATAATAGGAGAATATCATTACATTAAGTAAAAAAATGTCAATATATATTAATCTAATTAATTAACATATGACATTAATTAAATCCGTTTACTTTCCTTTTAATATGTCTGGTATCATTTATTTTATATAATTATTTACTAAATAAGTATTGTGGTGTTGTTTCATAAGAATTTAATGTAACTATATTATCTCTCAAAAATAAAAATAAATTATTGTAACACCCCAACAACAGAGGCCCAGAGTTGGTGCATTATTATGTATCATTAGTGTGATCATATAAGATCATGTCTCGAATGACCGGTTAGTTTAGTATACTTGGAAGTACTAGATACATTCATAATGTTTTCATTATATTATAATATGAAAAACAACAACAACATTATTTCTATAGAAAACAATGAGATCCCATAGTCTATCCCTACAGGTCAGTCATAATATACTTCTTTTCATCATGGAAAAAATAAATCATAGAAATGGGTGATCTCAAATGCTCAGTAAGGATTACATTATAACAGAAACATTCATAAATAAGCATAAACATTTAACGCAGTGTATAAGACTAAAAAAAATCCTTTAAACTTTAACATCCGCATAATAGGTCAAAGATAAAATAAAATAATGTCATTTACTTATTCACATGGATATTCTACTAGTCTAATAATCACATGCAATACCAATAGAAACTTTTATAATGATGGAATTTATAATGCCAGACTTTCATAACCACATAGTCAAACCTTGTGCCAAGACAACAAATAAGATTTTGTCAAGGCCTTGTGCGAAGATACAATTTTGTCTCATGTGACCTACCTATTCATCGAGGAGATATATCAGGCTCCACCCGTCACATACTAATTCCAACACATTCCTCATTTGAAAAGGTCGAAGCATAATCTGAGCATTCGTATTAAAACTCGGATATGTAATGTCAAAATTTTAACCACAAACCA
The DNA here is from genome assembly GCA_963277665.1 of Viscum album. NCBI lineage: Eukaryota > Viridiplantae > Streptophyta > Magnoliopsida > Santalales > Viscaceae > Viscum > Viscum album. The sequence goes on along the minus strand of OY728138.1, from coordinate 627,518,203 downwards.
GGAATGGTATAAAAATAGCACATCCATAGTCAAACATAACTCATTCAATACAATATGTATGATTGTGTTATAATAGATCAACCTCAATAGAGAATAATGAATGATATTTACATAGTTGAAAATAATCATTAAAACTATTTAAGCGAAATATCCCCTTTTTTCTGGAAGACATTTACGAGTATCACATTTTATCAAAAAGCCGTTTAAAATAGATTTTTGAATCAATGTGTCCCAAACCACTTTGAAAATTTTAAAATTAATTTTAATTTTAAAATGTTAATGTCCATATAAATAAATCCTTAATCTCATTTTAAAAACATGGACCTTTATAAGAATGATTTAGAATAATAAATCATTAAAAAAATTTAAAAAGATATTTTAGATTGATTTCCTAACCAAAAGAGAGACAATTGAATAAAAATAATTCATGTAATAAAAACTTTGAAATATCATGATAATAAAGGGATTAATGATATACTATGTTAATGTAAATTATATACACTATATAAAAGTGATTTCGTGTATAACAACAAAGAAGTCTCAATGAAATTTAAATTGAGATGGAATCTCTTGTAAAACCGTATTTTTAGGTTAAGGATAAATAAATGACATAAATATGTGGGACTAATATAAATACACTCAATATGATTGGATATTCACTATAAATCAATCCTAGGACATTCACACATATGCTTCTAAAAACAACACCAATGAAATGGATATTTAACTCAACTAATGGAGATTGAGTTAAAATTACCCGTATCAAGTTCATATCGTTGACTTGAGAATTTATAATTGGAGTGATTATGTGTATAAAAAGTATATCCACAGAATGTGGATTGGAAATTAGGACATAAGGAAATGAATAGTGATTCCCCACATAATCTGGGAGTAAAATAATCAATGATGTATGCGTAAAGCCGAATGAGTGGAAATTGGAATTTCAAATTCCCTAATCGATTTGGAAACTTATGAAACATAAACCAATGAAAGAAGTACCATATAATTATGATGTAAATATCCATAAAATAAAGTATATTACACAATTAATACAATCATGGGTAGTACACACACCACATGTAATAAATAAGTGGTGAACAATGGAAATCTCACAGAATTAAAAGTGAGATAAGAAACCCCTAGCGTTATACTTTTATCTTTGTCAATGGTAGGTTAACCTCCTGTATAATGGTGAAATAATTGTTACTAAATTATACAATAATCATATACAATAATATGATATCATATATTATCTTTTAACATTTCTTTGTTAATAATATATTAGTATTATCGTCATTTCTGGTGTTAACGAATTCGTTTTCCTTTATATTCTTTATTATGTGAGTCATATTTGTTGTGTATAGGATGTATCATATTCATATCTTGAATTATATAATGTCTCTAAACATTATTTTTAATCATCATATGAAATTTATTCTTGAAGGGATACGATGTGGAATTAATCTCATCATGTCCGTGGAGACGGTAATCTGTACGTACGTACGAGCGACAATATCATTCTTTTGATATTAAAATAATATATAATTGGATGTTATATCATATTTGAATAATAATTATCATATTATATTTATTATTTTAATCAATTAAATGTCATTATTATACCCATACAAATAATAATTTATTTAATACCAATTACACCACGACGTGGAGACGGTAAGCCGTACGTACGCACATATGGGGAAATGTCATTCAAATGATGGATAGAATAATGAATTTGGTTGTAACATATTAATAATAACATTAAATTATATATAATATACTACAGTTATTATTTTATAATGTAAACAAAAAAGAAAGGGGATGTGAAGAAGAAAAGAACTTGAAAGTGGTGATGAGATATTAACCTCTTCTTCGGGTTCTTCCTTTTGATTTGATCAAAAAGGCCCCATAGGTTGGATTTATGACTAAAGGAGGGCCTCTAGGATGAGGGGGGATAGTTGATATGGTATTTGGTTAGAGTTTGGAGGATCTAAAAGTTTTTTTGTTGTGAATTTGAGGGAAGGGGGGGTGCCCTTTTATAAGAGGGGTGTGGGGAACCTTAGAAAAAACTTGAAATATTATTTTATAATAAAATCAATTTCGGTTTATAATGGCTCCAAAATTGATTATATAAAGTATATAGTATATATGGGTCATAATTCACTCAACCAATAGGTTTTACAAATGGGTTAGGATACTATATTAACCTTATCATTTAGATTTAACTCTTAGTTAAATAGTTTGACAATTACAAAGTCTCTTAATAATTTTATATTATATGTATAATAAACATACTATATACTTCAAAACAAACCCCAAGTGGTTCATTAAGGATTATCCTATCATTATATACGTCTTTTTTCCTATCCATATATATTTATTAATATAATATAAATTAATAATATTATATTTGTTTTCATAACTCTTTTATATCAATTTTGACACCATTTGGTATTTTGTTTTTTCTAAATTCATAACAGTATTATTATTTCGAAAAAAAATCATCTAACCAACCCTAATATTTAATATTAACTTATAAAATTAGTATAATTTATAAAAAGTCCCAAATTACATTTATTTGAATATTTATAGTATCAATTAGTTTAATATTTCATTACTTAGGTAATTACTACATCATCATTGTGTCATTAATAAATTAATTTATTTAATGTCTAAAAATATAAATAAAATACCATTATGTAGTAAATATTTTTATATTTATAATGAGTTTTTATAGTGGAATTTATCTTATGTGTGTCCTTATATTTAAAATGTTTTATTTATTAAACATTGACATTAACACTTTAAACTCATCTGGGAATTAAATAATAATAAATGTCATTATCTAATCCAAGTAGACCAAAGAGGTTCATATTTTATTATGAAGGTTTTTTTGGTCGAATTATACCTCTCCAATAGAATTAGGACTTGTTTTAGTGTAATAATAAAATCATTTTTACCCTTCATTACCCTATTTACGTTTAACCATGGTAAATAAAAGTAAAAAACTCATTATTCGTTAAAAATATTTTTATCTTATTGAACCACATTTTACATAATGATATCATCTGTTTCACATAGATTTTTGATATTCCATTCACATAAGAGGTAAAATTAGGTTAATGTGAATTTTCAAATCCTCCTAAGAGATGCGTAAAAGACGGTGAAAAGATTAATAAAAATTTTATTTCTCTAAAATTATTATAAACAAACTCCAATGAATTAAATTGAACATATATAGGTATTAAGTATCTATTATTACCTAAAATAAATTAAAATATAATAAATAATTATTTATATAAAAAACCGACTTTAAACTATAACTCATTGTTTTTCAATATTCATCAAAAATTAAATGTTTTCAGAAACATACCAAAAATTAAACCTAAGATAATATTGATATTATTAATTCAAAAATGAAGTCGATTTTACCATATTCAAAACATATAAATTTCATTTATTAGATTAAAACTAATTCTCGTTGTCAAAACCAAAAAAAAATATTTTTTTGAAATAATAACTACCAAAAGATTAACATTTGTTTATTTCCAATTTCAAAGTAAAATTACTTCCAATGACCAACATTGAAATAAATGGTAAAAATATAATCTAATTATATATCCAAACCATTCATATATATAGTTGAACACTATAGATTATTTTGATTAATAATTTTGTTTTCAGTTAAAATATATTATTTTCACTATTCACCCAAATATGACTGTTATCAGAAAAACAGAAAGAATTTACTGAAACTAAATTATTATGTCTAGATCCCCACAAAGATGTTTATTTTGTCAAATTGAATATATATACAAGTTTCAAATATTTTTTTTCAAAAGGGTTCTCCATTAAAAGGTGGTAAAATTGCATTTTTTTACAAAATACTTATTTTATCTGAAAAATTGAATTTTTCCTTATATTATTTGTAAGAAACTAATAATATGGATTCAAAAATTATAAGGGTTATATAAAGTTCAGAATTTTTTTGTACTATTCATAACCACTTTTGAACGACTTGTTTGGTAAGTCGTGGTGCGCTTGAACTCAATGTTGCATGTAGTGTAAGTTATTGAATTACATTGAAGAAATAACGTACTATGAAATCTGGGGGGTTACTTTCTTCTCTCCTTAAATAAATTGCATCCTCGCAATTTTTAAAATTGGGCTTGGGATTATAATGGAATGTCCTATATCAGAAAAAGATTCAATAAAACTATCATTTTAAAAGAATTAAAGAGAAGTACAAAGGTCACCCAAGATAACCTATACTAGGATTCCATGTAGGAAAACATGGATATGGATGATAAAATAAGTGTCATGTTCTGATGGAGAATGATAGAAAACATGATCCGGAGAAAGTAAACAACAAGGAAAACAAAAAACTTGTGATGGGACAAACGGTCATTATTTTCCATGTCGGAAAACTAAACGGACAACATTATTTTGTTTGAAGTTACATTTCATAAATATGAGGAATTTTTTTATAAGATTGACGGAGAACATAAAGAGATATAATTACATTTTAAGTATAGTTTCATTCCTTAATAAATTTATACCACAAACTCATTTTTTTAAATGATTAGTCTTTAAGAAGACTTGGTCACACCAGAAGAGCTAGAATAATCTTCTATAGAATCACCTGATCTGAAAAGGATAAAATATATATTTACCTTGTATTTAGAGATTAATCAACACCAAAATAGTAAGTACAAGATCTGATTATCCCCCAAAAGGATATTCCTTTAGTGAAATAAACACTAATATAAATTTATAAAATTAATCCAACAATACCCCAAAGTTAAATAAATACCATTCAATAAACAATATTCCTTAAAATCGATCAATATAATCTAAACTAATATTGAAACCCACAACCTAGAAGAATTTGGTTATGTAGTCTTCCACATTAAATTGTATTTCCAAACGACATCAACTACTCTTAAAGTAACATACATAAATGTAATTAACCTAATCACATTTTCTCTATTATAGGTTAATCATTAACATCAATAACCCAAATCACTATAAATCCATAAAAAAAATAGATAAAAATCCTCCATTACTCCTCAAATGAAATCTAAAAGTATTATATTTTACATTGGCGTATAGTGTTCCCAAAAAGTGAACGTCTTCCAAATTAAAATTTATCACTTAATCACCAAATAATTTTACTATACTAAGGGTATTCATTTTATAGGACACAAGATCCCAAATCAACTTATTATTGATCAATAAAATCATTTAACTAAAAATAATTACTCACACTGACTAGGGACTTCACATAATCTTGTGGTAGGCGATAAATCTCAATTGCACTCTGGTTGTGGGTTTGATTCTCATAGGTTTGTCCGACGCGATGGGTTTTCACACAGTCTGCATGTTGTCCTTTTTTAAAAACTATATTTTATAACATTACCAAAATGATATAAATTACTCAAAATAACCATAACATAATTTAACTACAAATGTAATCTCAGACCTGGCATTTTCATACCAAAATAAAAAAACTCGTAATTTCTTCAAACCCATTGATCGTATAAAACCAAATGGTTAGTAATGACTATATCCACAAGGGTAAAGATAAGACTTCCTCAAATATCACATTCACATGACAAACTACAGGGTTACAAATACAAGAGAAAATTATTCCAAAGTAATCCCATCAACAAATAGCACTAATACTTTTAAACATTTTTCCATCCATTTATTTGAACCTAACTTATTCTTTGACCAAGAAAATATCCAATAGAATAGGGAATTCACTTGGGTAATGGCTAGGTCCCCATCATTTACGGAAAATGACTATAAATGGATTCTTGTGACCATTTATATTTTCTTCCATAGTACTCTTCATTTTTCCTCAAAAATTATTCACATTAGGTCCTTCTTTCCCACACGTAAAGAATTTCTTTGTTCCATTGAGACACGTTACTGGGTGTCTCATTCCACATTTCCAGCACGTTGGAAATTGAGTATTATTTTCTATGTGGTCTCCACTACTGGAGCTCTTATCAATCATCACCTTTCTCTCCTTTTTTGAGTCCGAGAGTTTGTTAATATATATGTTTTTGATCATATTTTTGTAAAACTGATTTGGCATGAACACAATATCTTTTATGCCAATCAACACTCTATTTTACTACACATTTCCACCACAATTCCCACCTTGTACATCTCTCTCAAAGTTACTATGACTTCCATGGAATCCAGACATTGTATAATACCAGAAAGCATTTTGTGAGTCACATTAGTTCTAAAATCATTTAGAGAATATCATGACACAATATTTTCAATTTGATACACCTTAAGATTAATCAAGGTCAATTATTCTCTTCTTATATTAAAATGCTTCAAATTGGATTGTATGGAAAATGTAAATTATTCTAAATATATCCCCCATGAGTGTCGTCACCAAAAGTGCAACAAGGCCCACTATCGTGCACTAGTTCCCATTCAATTCTTGCTCAAAGATGTGTTTTCGGGATATACGCCTAGGTACATCTGTTCCATTGATTCCTCTACCTGCTCATATCCAGACAAGGATGTATTTCTTGGAAAACTCACAAAATCACTACAATATCAAAATTTTAGGAAGTTCCTCTATACAAATCCTCAATGTTATTCTTAGGGTTATCTTCTCTAATTAGTGTTAATCTAAATCTAGTTTCCAAGTTTTGTACTAAACTTTCTTTGATACCAAGTGTAATGCCATGACCCCAGAGGCCCATAGTCGGTGCATTATTACGTAATATTGGAATAATCATAAAATATCAAGTCTCTAGAGACCGATTAGTTTAGTAGACTTGGATGTACTAGATACATTCATACAGTTTACATTACATCATAAAATGGAAGACTACAAAAACATTGTTTCCATAGACAACATTGAGATCCCATAGACTATACATGCAGGTCAGTCATAATAAACTTCGTTGCATTCTGGGGAAAATAAAACCTAGAAAGGGATGATCTCAGATGCTCAGTAAGGATAACATTATAGCGGAAACTTTCATAAATAAGCATAAACATTTAATGCAGTGTATAAGACTAAAACAAAATCCTTTTAAACTTGAACATCTGCATAATATGGAAAAGGTAAAATCATATAATTCCAGTTACATGTTCACATGGGAATTATACTAGTCTAATAATCACATGCAATATCAATATCCACTTTCATAATGATGGAATGCATAATTCCAGACTTTTATAACCTCATAGTCAAGGCCTTGTGTCAAGACTACAAATAAGATTTTGTCAAGGCATTGTGGAAAAACACTAGTTTCTCTCATGAGACCTACTAGTGCATCGGGGAGCTATAGCGGGCTCCACCCATCACATACTAAGTCCAATTAATTCCTCATATGAAAAGGTTGAAGCATAATCACAGAATTTGTATTAAAACTAGCATATGAAATGTCAATATTTTAACCACAAACCATGAATGGTATAAAAATTTCACATCCACAGTCAAACATATCTCATTAAATACAATATAGATTATTTTATTATAATAGATCAATCTCAAAAGAGAATAATGAATGACATTGACATAGATGAAGATAATCATCAATACTATTTAAGAGAAATATCTCCCATTTTCTTGAAAACATTTAAGAGTCTCACTATTTATCAAGAAGCCGTTTAAAATAGATTTTTGAATCAAAGTGTCCCATACCACATTGAATCATTTAAAATAAATTTTAATTTTAAAACATTAAATTTAATATAAATAAATCCTTCCATCTATTTTTGAAACATGGACATTAATGAGTAATAATTAGAATCATAAATCTTGAAGACATTTTAAAATGGAATTTTTTTAGAGTTCCTAACCAAAAGAAAGAAACAAGAGTAAAAATAATTAAGGGAATAAAAAATTTGTAAAATCATGAGAATAAAAAATATATGATATACTATGTAAAATTACATTATATACACCATATAAAAGGGATTTGGTGTATAAAACAAAGACGTTTCAATGGAATGCAAATTGAGATGAAATATCTTATAAAGACTATATCATTAGGTTAAGGATAAATAAATGACATAATTATGTGTGAAAAATATAAATACACTCAATATTATTGGATATTATGTGTAAATCAATCAGATTACATTCACACATATTCATGTAAAAACAACACCAATGAATTTGATATTTTACTCAAAAAATGGAAATTGAGTTAAAATTACTCTTATCAAGTTTATATCGATGACTTGAGAATTTATCAATAGAGTGATTATATTTTCCAAAAGTATAATCACATAAAGGGGAGTGGAAATTATGACATAAGAAAATGAACATTGATTCCTCAAATATTCATGGATTAAAATAATCAATGAAGTATGCGTAAAACCGAATGAGTTGAAATTGAAATTTAAAATTCCCTTATCGATTTGGTAACTAACAAAACATTCACCCATGAAAGAAGTATCATACAATGATGATGTAAATATCCATAAATTAATATATATTACACAATGAATACAATCATGGGAAGTACACACACCACATTCAATAAATAAGTGGTGATCAATGGAAATCTCATGTAATTAAAAGTGAGATAAGAAACCCCTTACATTGTTCTTTTCTCTTGGTTGAGGGTAGGTTAACCTCCTGTATAATGGTGAAATAACTTCTATTCAATTAGTCAAGATTCGTATAAATTAATATGATATCAAATATAATCTTTTAACATTGATTTGTTAACAATATCATAGTATTATCATCGTTTCGGGTGTTAACAGATTCGTTTTCCTTTATATTATTTGTTATGTGAGTCATATTTGTTATGAATTAGATGTATCTTATTCATATCCAGAATGATATCATTTCTCTAAACATTATTTTTAATCATCAAATGAAATTTACTCTTGAATGGATATGATGGGGAATTAAGCTTACTATATACTTCCAATCGAACCCCAAGTGGTTCATTAATGATACACTTATTATTATATAACTCTTTTGGCTGAACATTAGATTTTTATTAATAGAATATTAATTAATCATAAAATATTGGTTCTAAAAACTCTTTTATGTTAATTTTAACACTATTTGGAATTTTTTTTCTAAATACATAACAACCTTATTACTTAAATTACTTCATCTAACCAACCCTAATATGTCATATTAACCTATAAAATTTGTGGAATTCATAAAAAGTCTCAAATTACATATATTTGGATATTTATAGTATCAATTAGTTTTATATTTCATTAATAATGTAATTAATCCATCATCATTTTGTCGAAAATAAATTAAATTATGTAACGTATAAAGAATATAAATAAAATACCATTATGTATGGAATATTTTTAGATTTGTAATGAATATTTATCATCAAATATATCTTATATGTAACCCTATATTGAAAATGTTTTTGTTATTAAAATTTAATTTTAACTCTTTTAACACTTCTTGGAATTAAATAATAAAATGTCTTAATCTAATCCATGTGGTCCAAAGAGGTTCATATTTTATTCCTAAGGTTCTTTTTTGTCTAATTATACTTATCCAATATAATTAGGACATGTGTTAGGGTAATAATAATATCATTTTTACCCTTCATTGCCCTATTTACTTTTAACCATGGTAAATAAAAGAAAAAAGTTATTATTCACAGAAAAAATATTTTCAACTTATTGAACCACATTTTACTTACTGATATCAACCATGTCTCTCTGATTTTTGAAATTCTATTCACAAAAGTGGTAAAATTATGTTTTATGTGAATTTACAAACTCTCCTAAGAGGTGGGTAATAGACGAGGAAAAGTTCAATAACATTTTTATATATCTACAAATATTATAATCGGACTCCAATGAATTACATTGAACTTATATAGGTATTATGTATCTATTTTGACCTAAAATAAATTTAATTAAAATAAATAAATATTTGAATAAAAATTCGATTTCAAACTATAATTCATGTTTTTCAATATTCGTCACAAATTAATAGTTTTCAGAAACATACCAAAAATTAACCCTAAGATAATTATGATATTATGAATTAAAAAATTAATTATATTTTACCAAATTCAAATAATATAAATTGCATTTATTAGTTTAAAATTAATTCCTGTTGTCAAAACCTAGAAGTGTATTTTTAAGAAATAATAAATACCAAAATATTGACATTTGTTCATGTCTAATATCAAAGTGAAATTACATATAATGACCAACAATGAATTAAATGATATAAATATAATATAATTATACATCCCAACCATTTATATATATTGTTTAACACTATAAATTATTTTGATTAAAAATGTTTTTTTCAGTTAAAATATATTAATTTTAACTATTCACCCAAATATGAAAATTATCATAAAAACACCAAAAATTTATTGAAACTTAATTATTATGTCTTGATCCCAGTGTAGAAGTATATTTTGTCAAATTTAATTCATACAAGTTTCATATAGTGGATTTAAAAAGGGTTCACCATTAAAAGGTGGTAAAATTGCATTTTTTTAAAATTTTTTCTTTTATCTGAAAAAAATGAATTTGTCTTTATATTATGTCTAAGAAACTAATAATATGGACTCTAAATTTATAAGGGTTATATAAAGTTCAAAATTCTGTTGATACTATTCATAACCTCTTTCGAAAGGCTAGTTTGGTAAGTTGTGGTGTGCTTGAACTCGATGTTGCATGTATTGTAAGTTATTAAATTACTTTGAAAAACTAATGAATTATAAAATATTGGGGTGTTACATTTATCAAGATAAATTGAATTTTATTTAAGTTAAAAATATAATTTATAAAAAAAATTGTGATGTTTTTTCTATCATGATGCTTTATAAAAATCCATGGAAAGGACGTTGCCTTTTTCGACTTTTACATTACAAAACATGTTATATAGATTAATTTCATCAAATAATATCCAAATAAATGATAAATATAGATGAAAAAGTTCCATGGGTATAAATAGTTACATAAAATGGGTTTTGGACTAGTTGGTAGGTTATTTCAGACTTTATATACTATGATTAACCAATATGTAAACTCATTTTTTCCTTAATTGGTGTATGTAATATTTATAGTTTTCAATATTAACATTAGAAAAAAAAATCTTTCATTATTATGAATTATACATTATTCTTATTTAAAATATTGAATTAATTTTCCCAAATTTATTTAACAGAAGTGAAAAAGTTAATATTTATTCTGCATACGTGATGAGAAAGTATGCTTTCAAAGTGAAAATGTTAAAGTGTTAATTATTTTTTTATATCCAAATTAAATATGAAAATGATTACAGTGGAATAATTTTAATTTATTTATTTTTGATTTTAATAATCTTACGTTAAATCCAATTGAAAATATATATTAACATCATAAATTATTAAGAAGAAATGGTAGTTTTCAATTAAAATTCAGTATTTGTTCACTATTCATCAAAAATATAAACTTCACAAAAAAAATAAAAAATAATAACCCTAAAATAAATTTTGAATTTTAGTTTAAAAATTTAATTAAATTTTTTAAAATACATTTTCTATAAGTGGTTATATTATATTTTAAATTATGTGTTCCTTATATAATTAAATGATATTTTAGAACAATAATACTTTTCTGAAAACATTTACTTTTTCAAAATGAATTTGATTTTATTTCTAGCTATGGATAAATAATAATATTGTGTAAACTATATATTTTAATATTTTAGTTAATCCTATTGTTTCCCAAAAATCTCACGGATTAAGAATAACTATTATATTATATAATAATATTTATAGTATATTCTATTTCAGAAAAACATTGTATTACGTGTAACGTAAGATAAAAATTGTGGTGCATGTAATGATATTTAATCATAATGTTGTTTTTTTAAAAATATATTCAATAAATTAATATAAATTTAGAATTTTTGGTTGGTATATTCTCTCACCATAAGTAAATTATGTTTTCATAATTTAGACTTGATCTCTACAATCAAGTGATTGATATTTGAAAATAGCTTTATTGAAATCCCACATCATTATAGGGTTTTATAAATCAGAATAATAACTATAAATAATTAAAATTAAAAAATATATTATATAATTATTTCATAATATGGTTCTCGAGTGTGAGAACATATTTGGGAAATGAAAACATGGACAAGGAATAGAAAACTACCACACAAATAATAATGGAGAGTGATTGAGAAAATTGATCTTAAGAAAGTGAGTGAACACGAGAAGGTAAATTACCAAAAGTTAATTAACTAATATGGGATCAAAAAAGTAATTTATATTATAAAAAATATTATTTTAAAACAATATTTTTGTTTCGTTGTCTGTTTCCCAGATTTGATGAACATTCATAAGAGTATATACTTACTTGATTTCATTCCATTTCATAAGAAAAATCTAATTATTTGGATTTGACTTGATAAAATTTATAATTCCACCATTTCTTGAAAAAATTTATTTCATTATTCATGAATCACTAAAATTCACTTTTCATGGATCATAAGATACTTAATAGAATGATAGCCTTTTTTTCATTCATAAGTTATTATTTTGAAATAATCTGTTACCAGAATTTATCAAACATGCGTAAATATTTATATATTGAAGAAATAAAATAATAACTAAAACCTCATCAAATGATAAACTCAATACATTTCAGATATTGTTATCCTTATAAACTTTACATAATATTATGATCTAAAATTTAAGAAATAAGTTCACTAGATTTCTAAATTTACTTTATCAATAATCAGTTCCTTGGTTTTTAATAGTTTCAAATTTACATTATCAATATTCATCATATCATTATCCAAACATCTTAATCTCAACATCATCAAAATATTAAGGGTTATAATTCCCTCAACCGTGTGTTTTCCAAAAACAATTATCTTTCTATTTAATAACTTTTTCAGATACAATTCAACATACGCTCTAAAATACTTAATGAAACAGTACTACAGTTCAATCCTTATTTATTTGGTATTTTTATTTAAGAGAATAATATCAATAAAATAATTTTACATCATATTTCATTAATCTGAATACATATATACATTAATCATTTCACTTCAATTATATCAATAGAATTATCATAACATTGATCTCTTAGAATCATCTGAGCTATATTCCCTTCACACATGGGGCAATCATTTTTTATAGATCCCCATCTCATTACAATTGATATACTAATATATCATTGTTTTCATTAATATATTTTAATAATTTAACCTTGTAATCATTTTCTACACTATGATAAAAATATTCAAATACCATAAATAATTTTCGATGATTATTCATTCCATAGTTATCAAAATAGTAATAATTATTCACTCTCATATTATATTTTTCCTTTATTTGATCTTCCATAATATACCTATATTTCATCCCATTTAAGCCATAAGACATTATGAATTATTTCTATATCGTGATAACAAATAAAACTATTTCATCAAATGAATAAAACGACTGAGAGACTAGTGCCCTTCATGGACATCTATTAATCCATACAAATAATTTTTCAATCACACATTTTATTTTATATCACAAATGTAAAACATATCTAACTATACTTTTAATCCTATATACATAATCTAGAACACTTTCTTCTTCATTTTCCGTAAAAATATGGAACCTCATATTTAACTTATTTTTTGCTTCATGAGGATAATATTTTTTTAAATATAAATATATATATATATATATATCCTTAAAATAGTTCCATTCTTTTAGTTCAATTTCCACATTCCTCCTAGAGTTTTGGATCAATAAAAATCATTGACCAACATATCCAATGAGATAATACATCAAAAGTGTAAACATTTCCATTTCACCATATCATAGTGACATAAATATATTATCTAAAGAGTTTATCCAGTATTCAACTAACAATATAATAGTAGTACCACTAAATGACGGGGGAAAATATCACATGATTTGATATAGAATTTGAAAATATTGTTTTAGCGTAGGTTTCTCCTTCCATGAAATATAATGTGTCACCACCTGATTAAGATAACCCAATATATGCATAACTACCTTAGTAACTATACTTGTAATATCGGCTTCCTTATAATGAAAATCAATACATTAGAAATATGTATTTATCCCTTTGTTACTTCAATGTTTCATCTATACATAATGATATATAATGGATTATATCCAATGATTATCAATAATGTATAATTCCCCATATTTCTCAACACATAAAATAAATTTTAATTTATTCGTTATTAATATAAAAATACGAAACAATGGATTCATTATGGATATCATTACTTTCAAATCCATTATAAATATTTATAATGTTAATTTTAATTATCCTAAAATTATCCCCCTGATGTGTCAAAATAGGGCTATAATAAGGCCAATTTTTGATACAAGGAAATGTTTGATTCATGCCCAACAAACCTTTCTTGGAGTTATTACTTCTATATAAGTCTGTTCCAAAACCACATACACTTTTAGTGTTTAGAAAAGAATAAATTTCAGGGAAAATGATAAAATATCTACATTACCAAAACATTAGTATTTTATTCTATACATATACATAGGTTATATCATAGTTTTATGTTCTCTAATATATGTTTATGTTAAATGTAGTTCTCATGGTTTCTACTAGACATCATCTGATTCCATTTTTAATGAACCAAATCTTAGAAACCCAAAGATGGTGCCTTACTATATTACTTCAGAATATATACATTGGGTAATGCCTCAAAGGATTGATCATTTTTTTATATTTTGGAAAACATTAAACATACATTCTACCCATTTATATAGTACAAATAAAATATAACATAGAAAATGTAAGTATAAAATCATTATAACTCATTCCAATAATTGATTTTCATATCATGAGGAAAGGAAACAAATTAAATAGATATCTAAAATTTTCAATAAGAATTATGTAAATTGAAACAGATCATGAATAAACATGAATTATAAATATGGAATTTTAAATCACATATCACACATTTCATTTGAATAACTTGATAAATAAGAATAAATATGGAAATGTAGATAACTTAAATCACATTAATTCTAAACAATTAGCTGAGAATGTAATGTATCCATAGATAATATTTTTGTGAAAATATCATAGATAATCATAATTGTATTTTAAAAAATGGAAGTTAATAATTATTTCACTTTATTTTATAGTAACATGATACATTTTTAATCAAGAATATTAACTATACATTTTAAACTATAGTGAATAACATATTCAATTAGTCCCACAGATTTATTTCATCAGACATATCAATGCATTGTTGGGATATATAATGTTGATCCCCACACATCACTATAGTTAAATCGAATTTTTCATATATCATATAATTGATTTAATTCTGTAATCAATAATCTTTAATATAAAATATTCATACAGAGTAAAATACAATAATTTATAAATATTTCCCCACCTAATCAAATTAATTTTTATGTAAACACCATATTAAAAAAATTTATAATTATTATAAATAATAATTTCCATAATTTAGTAAAATAATTATTTATGATAAATTAAATTTATAATAGGAAATTATTATAGTAATGTGATTGTTTCTATAGGATGTTAACAATCCCAAAATAATTTGGGATTTTACAATAACTTATTCCACATGGAAATTTTCATTTCAAATCCACCAGGATGAAATTATTCCTAGTGAAAAATATGATACACTATGTTTTTTATGGATCATGATGTTATATGTCAAATGGGTAGTATGTACACCACATAAAATATAATTGGTGCATAATAACAAATTAGTCTCAACAGAATATAAATTGAGACGAAATCCATTACATTACTCTTTATTTTGACTTTTCTTATTTAAAATCATATTCCTTGGTTATAAAAAAGTTATTACCTTAAACAAGATCCATTATAATAATGATAATATCAAATATGATTCTTTTATAACATCTTATCACCAATTCGTTTGTAATCATTTATTATTTTCATTGTTTTGGGTGTAAATTGGCTGGTTTTTTATGTGTTTTATCTAATTCATGATATTTTTATTTTACATATTATAGTATTTAATCATCCTAAAATAATTATATGGACATAAAAATCATATTTACACATATATTATTATGCTAATATCAATCATGAATGACAATATTGAAATATGATGTACACTATAATCCTGGAGATATTGGGCTATATGTTTTCACGAATAATGATTCCATTTATCACCGGCCATTATATAAAATAGAAAAAAAATATTTCCTTTAAAAACTATCATAATACCAATAATAACATATTATATTATTATATATATCATCCATGTGGTTTGGTGATGAAAAGAGAGTCTCGTCGCCTCGTGAAGGAGACGGTCCACACGTAAACAATCCACATTATCATAACAATGTTTGTCAAAAGGACAAAAATATAATCATATATATTATATTTTAATAATTATAAATATTTCATTATAATATTAATAATATCCAATATACTGTAAAAATCATTAAATTTATATTTATCACATTCATTTGGATTCTTTCATGAAATATGAATTACATCACTTCGCAAGGAGATAGTCCATCGTTCACATGAGAGAAAGTTGTTATCTATAATTGATTGATTGTAAAAAAGTAAATTTATAATTTAATAACAACATTGGAGTATTTTTTACAAATATTATTTATAAAATTTATACCCATTATAATTTCCAAACTAGATAGGTGGTAATGGAAAATTTAACAACATTAGTTCTTAATGCTGTAGTCATTCGTACATATGTATGTTGATTTCATGACCCATTAGATTGAACTATGTGTGGTTATATGTCATAAAATTAACATAAAACAACTAATTATATGTATTATATTTATTTTAATATATAATAATGGTTTCAAAATAATTTTAGGATATCGAGAAAGAAGTAAACTACAGATGCTCGTTGAAGAATAATCCCTCTTCCTCTAGTATCTTCCTTAGTTTTTCCATGAATCCTGGAAATTATGGCTATATTCCAATGTCAGGTCTTCTAGTTTTGGGATAGTTATGTTTGGAGTTGATTTTTTATGGTTTTGGATGATCTAAATGTAATTATAGGTGTGACTAAGAATGGTGACTTAGTTTCCTTTTGTAGACTTTGATGAGTGGGATTTGTTAAAATACTCAAACAAATTAATCCTTTTGATGTCTCATATACCTCATGTGGATAAATAATATTAATAAAAATGGAAATTGGGGTTTATGGGGTCTAGAGAAACCTATTACACACATAAAACATATCATTTTTACAATTGATTCCTTAGTTATAATGTTTTCTCAATTTTACAGTCTATTAACAAGGTATCTGGTTTTATAACCAATGAAATTTATCACATAATACAAAATTAAAATGATAATTATTTGAAAAACATAACCAAATATTATAATAATTATATCTATATTTTTATATAAAATAACCATATTTTTTAAATTTATAGTAATAGATGTTAATGTAACACGCAAGAAAACTAATTCAAGTCTAACCATGTTAATAATGTTTTTTTTGTTATGGGTCAATATATTAATTGTAAAAGAAAATTTTCCCATGAATGGAACATATTAGATATCTATTAATATTTAAAAATCTCTTAAAATATGTTTGGGTTTATGTAATTCTAAATCATTTATTAAAACATCATTTATTATATTAAATCATTAATAATAATTTTGCAATTATTATTATTATTAAATTTTAAAAATACCAAGACAAATATATAATTTTAATATATTAAGTTAGAATCTATGTAACATTATATATTCATCTGAAAAATTAATTTACATCAATTATAAGTTCAATATACTTCACATTTAATAGTTATAGTATCATTTATTTTAGTTAATTATTAACTGAATAATAACAAATTTGGTGTTTCCTAAGCATTTATATTATTTATTTTATATATATAAACATATAATAATTATTTCTCTTTAAATAAACATAATTAAATTTAAAATATTATTTATAACTAAACGTAAAAAAAATTCCATATCCCAATGCATTATAAATGTTAGAGGGAATAAAGGTTGATTATTTTCTTTTTCATAAGTTATCATATTATATAAGTCAATTTCAGAGAATAATATACTATAAACACATAAAGATAGATATAATGGTTTTATGGATCTAAATATTTCAATAAAATGGGTATTGGAAGTTTTGGTAGGTCAGGTGACACATTATATTCTAGGATTAACTGCTATGTAAACTTGTTTTTACCTCATTAACTATAATTACTTTTATCTCTTATCTCTAAACACTTTTATAAAAAATAAAGTACTAATTATTAGAAATTATAATTTATTATTATTTTAATAATAAATACATATTCCTAAATTCATATCACATATGTGGAAAAAATTAATTTACTTTTAATACTGCATATGTGATGAGAAAGAATATTTTTAATGTGAAAATGTTCAAAACTTTAAAAATTTGTTATATCTATATTTATATGAAAATGATTCCAATTAAGTAAATATGATTCATAGATTTATAATTGAAATAATATTACATTAAAACCAATTCAAAATATTTTTTTACCAATACAAATTATATAGATTTATAGTCAGTTATCAATTAAAATTCCCTATTTTTTACAATTTATCAAAAATGGAAATTCTCATAAAAAGTACCAAACAATTTACCCTCATATTATTTTGTTATTTAAAATTAAAATATGAAGATTAATATATATAATATATTTTATAGAATTAAGATAATATAATTTTAAATTATGTGTGTCAACCATGATTTATCAACCATCTTGAAAATTGTTGTTTTTCCGAAAGCATTTCATCTTTGATTAAATAATTTTTATTTCTTTTCTAATTAATATAAAACAAATAATATGGGGTAAAATATAATAGATATTAAAAAAAATTATTTGGTATATTGTGTATTTTCATTAAATATTTAATATTATCATTCGTTCTATTCCAACAGCTAGGTAATGACTATTATATTAAATAATAAGAAAAATTGATTATTGTTGTTAGGTAAATATCTGTTTTCTTGTAATAAAATCTAAAATATATCTTTTTTGTAATTATAACTATTAATATTATTTAATTACATTTAATGTATTGATTGAAATATAACTTTATTATAATTTTCTTGATAAATTTCAATATTAACTACCAGAAATGGCACACTTCCGGTTTAAAGGTATGCAATGTTCCATGGAACTGGTGGAAACAACATAAAAGGTCTATCTTGCAAAATAGAGGGCTCATAGAGGGAAAAAGTTATACTACATTTTCTCCCATAACTATACATTGGAGGAAATATGAATTTTAGTCCATCATTTCATGGTTATGCACTGCGACATTGATAAAATAGGTTGTGGCGTAATGTGTTTTTAGGGTAAATCCTTTAAAGGGGTAGTTGTGTTGTGGATTATTAGCCGATGTGTAGTCCCTTTCATATAAAATGAGGTACTATGGATTTATTTGTATTGGTGCACCATAAATGAAAAATCTGATTTAATTATATATTTCCATGGAACATGTAACTTCCTTTAAATGAGGGTGGTTGTTGCGTGGTCCCTTTTGGCGGGTTATGGATTTACATATGTCATGATGTGTTGCATCATGGTATGTGGTAAAATGTTATGGCCCCTTGTGTTTTTTGTGGGTCTATAAATACCCCAATCTCTAAAAAACCTATACCTTCTCACTTATCTCTCTTTAACCCTAGTTTCCCAAGATTTATTTTTAAGGACATTATATCCCTTAAAATTTTATTAATACTCATCTTCCAATGATAAATATTTAGTGATCCAAGGTATGTTCTACATCTCCAATCTAGCGGTTTCTCTAAAATTGATCTTGTTTTTTCCAATTTATTCATTCCATTTTTTTAACTAGATATATACTATTCTTATGGAGTTTCTGTAAAAATTTTATAGAGAATTATTTGTATGAAATATTTGGTAGATTGTAATTTATTCTTGGAATAGTGAACTTAAATCTATAATGATGATTTTTTCTCATTCAATTACTGTTGATGATTTTTATATAGCTGTGTCATTTACTCCCATATTTATTTTCATTCAATAATAATTTTATCATGTTTTATCACTTTTAATGGAAAGGAAAATAACTGGACAAATATATTACTTGATTAACAAAAAAATTGGATAGATATCACTTGTCATCCATGTCTCTAATATTTTAATAATTTACATAATCATTTTCTTCATAGTTTATTGTCTATAATTTAGTTTTGTATGATATTTGTTTTGTGTTTTATTTTATTGAACATTATGAAATTATTAATTAACATTTATCTTGAAATAACTTTTGTTTGATTGTATAACTTAAAGATGATGGAACGTCATAATATAGAATTTCATAAATATCATAGTAATCAAATGTATGGTAATCACATGTTTAATTTATTATTTTGTTGAATGTGTTTATAGAAATTTCTAAATTATTTTAAACTATAAAAATAATATTGTATGTTTTAATTAAAATATTAGTTTATCAATTCTTTTCCATATGCTTATTACACCATGAATAAATATTTGAAAATATGTTAAATAAATATTTTCTTATTATAGATGATGTATTAGTTTACATGTATTTTGAACCACTGAATTATGATTCTGTTAATCTAACATGGAATAAAAGAAAGTGATTATAAAATATATAAAATATTTGCATATGGGAGTTCACATTGGTTTATAAAATGATGAATGTCTTATGTTGGGGGCGTGATAGTAAATTTAGGTGCAATGGTTGAATGACTTATTGTTAGGACATAGTTTCCCCTAATGACTTTATTTAATTATAATTGTATTATTTAATTTTCTCTAGATTTGATCCTTGTAATTTGATGTCGTATGATCCTGAGATGAATGATCATACACTGGATGACGAGATATGGGGGATGAGGCTCATGTGATTTGGAATCAGTTGGCATATATGATGGTGAGATGCATTAGAATGTACATGAGGGTGTAGAGGATGAAATTAGAGAATACATAATAGCTTATTGGGGGGGGAGTAATCATTAATTTGATGCAAAAGTGGGAGGATTATTGATAATAAACCAGTTTGATCGTCAGGAGGAAATGTTGGGTTTTTATCTATATTCCAATACCCAATACACAAGGAGGTTATATGTTCTTGGTTTAATATTTCATTGTGTTTGATAAGGATGTTTTACTAGAGTACCATAAAATATAGAAATTATAATGATGTTTATTTAAATTTCAACCAATGTGTTTGGTGTAACATGAATAAAAATGAGATTATCATGAGAGGTTTTAGGCTAGGGTTTTAATATGCCTAGCGGGAATAGACCTCACTCTAATGGGTATTATAATGTAATTGGAATAATCATTTTAATTAATTTATAATGAATTGCATAATAGAAATTGCAATGTAAAATGAAATAAAATAATGTACTTTTTTATCTTTTTTAAATTCTTTTGTTGTTATGGGATATCGAGTCCCTTGCAATGGTAACCGAGTGTCAGAGGGATGATAGTTGTAGTGGATTCATGGTCTTTGATATGTCTATAGTGTGGTTATTGGAATTATTATATAATATATGTTTTTAAATTCTCATACTATCCCACCCATATATGTTAGGGAATCTAACACTCAATGGTCTTAGGGTGGGTTTTTCCATAATTCTATGTTGGAGTATGGATGGATGAATACACATTCATGATAGAATATTTTCTCTTGGAGATTCTTTTAATCATATAAATTTTTGTTATATTTTAAATATATAATTTTAGAGGGATTAGATAGACTATGGTTATTTAAAATATATGTATATGTAGATATATTATCCAAATAATTATTTTGGGACAATGTATATACTATCATGTCTACCAGTACATAATCAGTGTATGGGATTTGATATATTAATATATAAAAATTGATGTATGATAAATTTCATACAGGTTGTGGTAGCTCGTATAAAATACATAGTTACAATCTAGAGATGAGTTTTGGGATGATGTGATGATGTGATGCAATAGGGGAATGTTGTGATACTTTTCCCAGATATCTGTGGGATGGCATGTTTTGCAGATACATGTATTATGATCAACACTTTCAAGGGAGAGCGTAAAACTATTGGAGAAGTAGAAGTGGGGTACCATTTTTTTACATTACTATATTAAATTATTATTTTTAAATAATACATGGAGATAGATAGTAATAGTGATATTGGGAACCTACTATACTAGTTTAGATGAGTATTTAGTTTCCCAGGCTATTAACAAGGCCTTATTATTAATTATTTATAATTTTCATTGTATGTTCTTGGGTTGATCTTAATTATTATGATTTCATTCTCACCCCACCTAAATAAATTAAATTTCATTCAATTCATTTTGATCGGGTTAAAGATCAGGTTGGATATTAATTGTTCGTGGATTTTTTAGGAATGGTTTGGGCTTAATAGTCAAAATTGAGTTATCATTTTTGTACATATAGTTTTCTCTTACATTGTATTAGACATGTATTGTTTTATATATATTCAGCTGGTATATCATTTATTTATATAATATGGTATTTATTGGGGTATTTTTCTTATCTATCTCACTGGTATGTATCTCTTGGAGTGTAATTATGTCAATTTAAATTTTTATTATACCAGATTATTAGTCTCTTTCATGAGGATAACTATAGGTGGGAATCATGTGGTCACTATATCTCATATTACATTTGTAGCCCTTTTGGATGTTCTATTTAAGTAGAGGGGTAATGACCCAGTGGTATAACATTTTTTGGTTAAGGGATTGTATGGATGATGGAGTTAGTCACATGTGTGATGATATTGTTTCCTTGGTAAAAAATTTGATCAAAATTTAATAAGAGATGTAGAAACGGTAAAATAGGTATGACCCATGTATTTAGGGCCCCATGTGATATGATTGATGGACCATTAAGATTATTTATGTCAACTAAAATTTATGATCCTTTTTTTGGGTGGAGACCTATGAAAGAATCATGCATCATTTTTCATTGCACCTATTCCTGAAATGGGTATACCATGGGATTGGTTAAAACCATAAACAAGATAATTACTTAATTAATTAATTGATGTTAATAATCCCTTATTCTAGGCATATATGTATAATATTGTTTTTCGTTTTTCACGTATGTATCAAAGACAACATTATCATTAGGTTTGTGATTAAGATGTTATACAAGATGTGTCAGAAGATCTCCACATAGTTTGGTCGATTATGAAAAAACATATAGGAGGACACTCAAAATGTTTCAGTGATAGACTCTATAAAAATATGAATGATCCATTTTATATATATTATTTGAGCACTTGTTTGAGGTTGTTGAAAACTCTTTCTAATTGATTAATACTTATAAAAACCAATGATTTTCATTGGATTTGATGATGTTTTGTGGAGTTGTAAGGATTCTTTGGATATTATTCCCTTAGGATAACTACGATTTAGCAGTCTCATGAGAGAATTTAGAGGAAAACTTTCATGTATAATTTATTTATTCTTTTGTGAAGGTGTCTAATTATCTAGAGCTTCATACCATTCATTAAGGGTAATATATCATCTGATATTTTAGGATCCGTTTTAGTACCATAATGTGATGGTTCAGAATTCTTTCTATTTTAGGAGGATATGGAATAATATTTTGAGAAGGCTTTATATCTTGAGATCCATCCACGGATCACCCTATTCATGTTGTTCACATGTCTCTAGTGGATCTTGTGAGAATATATTTTTTAGAGGAAACTAGAAATAACTTAATTGTATCGAGAGGGGAGTTATCATGATTCCTCATAGTGGGGAGATTTTTTTGGTTTCCCAATTTCATAGACATAAGATATTCCATTAATCTTGTGGTAGGTCAAACACCTCATTTGTTCCTTGTGTATCCTCATCATGGATAGTTCTACATGATCATTCTTCAATGGTATAGATTCAACCTAGTCTTCCTTCCCATAGTTGTTGTATATTATATTGAAATAGTCCTTGGTCAGTTTTATCTATCTCTTTTCTCTCATGTTGTACTCATTCTGAAAAAATATATACTTTAAAACATTATGATCACTATATAAATATATATTATATCACTCATAAATATATAGTTTCCCCAAATCATCATGAAAAATATTATAAAATCCAACAAAGTGTCATTTGTTGGATTGTTTTTCTCATGGGTCATTAAATTCCAACACACATAAGTAATAATTCTATCATTGTTTATAATAAATCATGATAGAAATTTATTTATTTCTTAACTATAATTATACAATACTTCATCTATTGATTGTAAGGTCAATATAATTTTATCTATCATCTTCTTTATTAGTTTTATACAACATTAATCAAATTCCATTGAAAATGTGAATTCGAAACCTCTATATATAAATATTTTTAGTAAAATAGTTAATGGAGATTGGTTTTAAAAACATAATTTATATTAAAATACTAATATAAGGTAACTACATAAATTAGTTTTAGTTGTTCATATGGGCCATTCTATAATAAATTTTTTCCTTTCTATATGAACTGATTTTCTAAACATTGACGCAATTTGATCATGAAAAAAGTCTTTCTAAATACAAATTTACACCTATTAAATTCTACATTTATCTTCATCTCACTTAAATAATCAATGATTATTCAGAAATTGTAGTAATTACATTCATAGATCATATATTATATCATGATATATTTAATAAGAACTACAAATAATATATCATGATAATAACTCAAAACTCTATTCATTATATATGTAAAAATAATGGTTTTATTGGATAACCCATATAGAATTACTATGAAATAGTAATGTCCCTAACATGTGAAAAAAATATAACTTTGGTATATCATATTTAATTAATTTTAATTTATGACAACCATAAAAAAGGCAAATCTTTTTTGATGTATTATTTCCTTATAACAAAAATAAAAAAATCACCAGTGAATAGTAAATGAGACATGATCAATATAGAAATGGAATTGATTTCTCTAAAATTGATGTGCAAAATCATATATCTACTTATTGTTTTTTAAAAATAATATATTTCCACCCCAAGGTGAAAAACTATGAATCATAAATCCATAACCACATAAATCATTCATTGGATTCATTAATTCTAACTGACTAATTCTATATAAATATTAGGTTATTGATTTTATTTGAAGATGTGATAAATATATAACTCAACCTCTTGATTTTCTTGATATCAATCAAGTTCATCATAAAATAAATCTATATAAAATTTCATTATGGAAATATCCATAATTATAAGGATATCCTTCATATTCAATGATTCATATTCTCTTATAATATAATTATCATAGACATTATAGGTGGCTCTAAGAAATCTTGAAAATGGTGTCCATACTCCAAAATGATGGGCTTTTTTACTTACTTATTTATTATTATCTATTTCTCATGATTATAAATTCATTAATTATACATTGATATATATATATTTCATAATAAGGATTATTTTAATGTCAATAATTAATATAACAACGGGTTTTTAATTAAAACACCTTTGTTAATTTTTATTATGATAGATTGATATACATTCGTCACTATGTTATTTCAAAAAGGATACATAACTAGTCACTCCATGAATACTGAGTCAAAAAAGTAATTGTTTTCATTTATAATTTCATGATATTAAGGGCTACATGGTTTTATAGGATCTCATACTTCTTCATCCTCAACTCGTTTCCCATAGTGGTGGTTATGTTTGTCTGAGAGGATGCTCTAGTGCTCTAATATTACATACAACCATGATGTAATATTTTTTGTGAACAATAATTTCTTTGAGCATTCTTTTTAATACATAAAAATGTTTAATGATTAAAGAGTACATCGATTTGGAATAAAATTATATATTAGATAATTTTGAGTTTATGATTAAAATACATGTTATGATATTAGTTAGGAGATAAACTACTATAGTAGTTATAATATAGGCTCAAGATTTCCCTTTCAGATTGCCCAATGTTTGATTACATTCACACTTGGGGATTGATTTTAATCATATCCCAAATTTAAATAATTGAATAATTAGAAATATAAGTATTTTTAATTTAATTTAACTCATGTTCATCAAGGATCATATATCCCCATATAAAAAAATATATATCCCTTTATGAAATCCCAAGGATGTCTGTTCACATAGTTATTTAATGATAGGAATTTTAGCCTTCACTTTTTTATTAATTTAAATTTATAATCAACATGGATCTCAGTTTCCAATTTTTATCATTCTTCGCATTGGTATTATACTACTTGTAGAATGCCTAATAAGTTTTGATGACCCAAGACATAATCTCATCATAATAAAAAAATTATTTAGTGAAAAAATACATTCTAATACTATATTATTTATTTACAATAAATGTTAATGATAATTTCGGAGGATTTCATTCATAATCAATAGAATGTATCGTATTATTTGTATAGATACAATCAAATTCAATGAAAACATCTTCTTCCTATTTTTAGATTCATAAATTTCAATTCCACGTCATCTCTTTTATTATAAGGAAATTTTTTCCCAAGTGTTATCACATTATGTATTTATGATCCACATTTTCTTAATCTTTCTATACAATAGTGTTTGGAATTTATGGTGACCACTAGTTTTCATCTCCCATTAGATTATATATAGGTGTAATGGCATTATATCATTAACTATATCCAACTAAGTATAATATTCTATAAAATAATTATGTATTTCACTATGACTGATAGTTTTTTAGTTTCATTTAAATCTGTAGTTGTTTCCCCTATGAAGTAATATGACGTTCTTCCACCAGGATGAGTGAAACTTCTAACTCAAAATTGGAATGGTTTTTTTATCATAAACTGATTTAAATACTCTATCATATTCATAACATGATAAATTTAAACACAAATTTCATGGTTATTACCTTTATGGATATATCATATTAAGTATTATCATTAAAACGGTTTCCATTCAATCAATAAGGCTCTATTTGAAAACAATTCCTCAAAATTAATTAGTTCCATTATGAAATTATATATTATAGAACATAATATATAATTATAATTAATTTATTAGAATTAAATTTCATGTAGTATAAACATATTTCAATATATCATATGGGTTCCCTATAGGGTTAGTTTCTCAAAATATTTTATTATAAATCAATTTTTTATGTAGTTGTTGTTTTCCTTATTGGTAAAAACACATTAATATTACATAAAGGAAGGTTATTCAAAACCCATTGGACGCAGGTCACTATAACAGTAATGTGGAACAATTTTACTTGTAGTAGAACTTCATTAGGTATTTTAGAAAAGAATGTATTGTGGTAGGTACTGTATTATCCTTGTTACATTAGTTATACTATTTTCCCTAGGGATTTGGGCTAAAATATTCGGCCATTGGTGCCACGTAGTAGGATTTAATTATCACTATAACTATGTGGAATGTAATGGTTCTCCTCTACCCAAGAAAATATATAATTTCTTTTTTTGCAATAATAAAGATGTGTTATCCCCCACATTAAAAAAATAATTGATAAGGTTTCCACTAAACCTTATTTAATAATAAATGAAATACATTGACTATAGTATTTCACAGGATAATGTTATTTTATCAAATATATATTGATCTCATATATCATAATATATAAGATCCAACAGTTTAGTATTCTATGGATACTAGATTCTTAGATAAACAACATACTATTGAAAACATTTCATTAACAATATAATAAAACATAAACATTATTATTTATCCTTGAAATTCCATATATCATTAATGTTAGCCAAGATGGTTCCCTAGTATAGTGGGAAATAATAATGAAAATCATGAGCTCATATGATCAGTATGGGATTGGGTATGGTGGAAGCTATCATATAATTAAAATAGAATATATAATACTATAGAAATAAATAAAAAATATGATGTCATAAATGGGTATAATATATTAATGGACAAAATAATAATAAAAACAATCACTTTAACCAAAATACAAAATTAAATTATTATAGAATTCATAATGTTGTAGATATTAATTTTACTATTATTGATTCTTTCCAAAAAAAATTATTTTTTTTCCTCATTCAAAGATGTTAATCATAAATAGTTGATGCATGTACCAAATTTACAAATTATGTTTTTCAGAATAAAGTTACTAAAAAATCAAAGGAAATCATAATTTTTTGCACCAAATGAATCTTAATTAATCCAATAAATTCCTCATATGAAGAAATAAATAATTAAAAAATAAAAAATTGAATTTTATTAGACATCAATGTAGCAATAAATATATCTATATGGACATCCTTTTATCTATATAAAGACAATATGATATTGTAAATATAACAGAAATAGACCTTTTAAAATAAATTATAATAATGAATTACATAAGAGTAATTTCATGGTATATGTATATCAATATATGATAAGACATCATTATTATTCATAAAAAAACTCATGAGTCATCCAAATCATTTCCCCAGGAGTGCCAAACCAAGTGCACATTTTTTACAACTAGTTCTTTACAAAGAGAAGGCCAATATAATTCCAAAATAACACATTATATATTATTACCCCTATGTCAATCAATTTCAGTGACTCGGTACAGATTTTTTGTGTCTTAAAAGGTATTTGATCACTATGTAATAAATCTATCTTAACATTAATAATCTAATAAGGGGTTATGAGGATAATGATTTTCTTAATAATAATTTCTAATTATAGTAGTTTAGTGACGGTTGATATTGATATATCATTGCTGATATTATAAGGTTATTATATAAATGAATAATAATATTTTTTCCCATAGAATGGTCAAGTAATTTTAGGGTTTGCAAAAATAAGGGTAGAGAAAATGATAGAAACCCTCACCGCAATATACTAACAAATTAGGTAAAGGATATAGTGAGTATAAATAATTAATCTCTAATTAATAATATATCAAATGGATAATAATACCGTCAATTTTCATGAATGGTACTGTATGATAAATAATTTATAATGTCCTTAGAGTAAAATAAACTCAATTAAAAAGAATAAAATGATGATTACCTACCCTTACATGCATGAAAACTTGGTAAAATTGAGAATAACTCCTTATAAAAAATAAAATAATTATATAGGGCATTTAGAGTAAAAATGGTAGTTTATTGCCTCTCAATATCGTTTTATTAGATTTGTACGACTGATTTGGATGAATTGGTCTCCAATTATATGACTAAAATAGGGACATTTACTTGGAATCTCAAACATAGTGAGTTGAAAAGGTTGAACCATATGGTAGTTTGGTTATTTAAGTAAGGGGATGTTAGTGATAAACGTGGATTTTAAATTTTAACTTAAAAATGTTATGCTAGAGTATTTTTTTCAATTATGTATACCAAAATTTGATCAATGTTGGATTACCTATTTGCACACCATATTAACATGGTTTATAATTTACAATTGAAATGCTTTTTCCAAATGTAATTAATCACCACTCAAAAAGTATTCTATGTTATTATTATATATTTCAAACCCATTTTATTTGTATTTATTTATAAATAATATATATTTAACTTTTAAATAAAAACACATAACAATTATAAAACACTTTTTTAGAGGAAAATATTTCTAATTTTCTAGTGTTCTTAATTTTCTTTCATAGCAATTCATAATTTTATAATTTTTATACTTATTATTGACATTTTATAACTTATTAGTCTTTTAAAAGTGATAAATTTAATTTATTACGATAATAATAATAATAGATTAGAGAAGTCAAAATTCATAGAAAATATGCCATTTTACAATGATTATTATTATTTACCATTTTAAATTGTTTTTATGAAAATAATCATATTAATTAATTCATTTATGCTAATTCATAATTTTAAATCATTTTTATTATGAAAATTATCTATTTATATGAAATTATTTTATTAAATAAAAATATATGTATATTTCTAAATTATGCATTTAGTAACATAAAATTTCCCACTTTTGTTCTAGTGAATTTTATATTATTATGAGTTATATGTGTATTATTATAATAATAATAATAAAAATTAATTTTCTTTTTTAAAAATTATTTATTATTAATCATATTATTATAATATAATTTATCAATTTTTTGGTAACATGATTGAATAATAGTTACATTACCATTATTAGTTCCTGACATTTTATCGATAATGTAATAGAAGATTCATTATGATAAAATAAAATAAAATGTTAAAATTAGGAATATATATTTTAAAATATTTTAAAATAAGGAACAAAAATATTGTTATTAAAAAGGCTTTTTACTGTTCAAATGGTTGTGGAAAATTAAATAAGTAGACATATTTATTTAATTATAATAAAATATTATGAATACAAAAAGAAAAAAATGTAAATAAGAAATGAAAATAATAACTCATAACCATCATGGTCATATCCAAAACTAATGAGATACAAAAATGGAAAGAACTATATATATATAAACAGGTGAAGGAATATTTCTCAAATGAAGTTTCAAACGTTTAGTCACTTAAGCCTCAAAAACCCCTATTATGAATGGGATAGAAGATACTTCATTATTACAACTCCTTCTATTAAATGTTATGTGATTATATAATAAAGGCATATACTTGTTGTGGTTACCTCTTAGCATATTTTCAAGAGATCCCTAGGGGTAGTAATTAATCTTATATATCCCTTAGAATAAAGGAATAATTAGTATTTTATACCAAACATAAACTAATTTTGAATTCTGAATTACATGGATGGAATGTTTTTATTTGGGTACTATATTCTCTTAATAGATTTGGATGAAAATAAAATGTCATATAGATGTATGTAAAAGTTATAAAAAATTATTCAAAATGTCTTATATTTTTTTTTTACAATTATATGTAAATTTTCATTTCTCAATATTCCCACATTAACTCATTTTCAATCCTAGACGTTGATAAAGGAACAATGGGTGATTTATTAGAGAATATGTTTGAATTTTTTCCTCTAATGTATATTGAATACTATTATAGGTGGTATTCGTATTTCAGATAAAAAATACTAGTTTAGTGGGCTCTTCGTTGTTATATGAATCTTACATTGAATTGTTCTTCCTCTATAACACAAGTGCATAAAAACTATGGTTATATAATGTTCATTCACTATGGTGAGATATGGATGTCGATAGGAAATATTATGTTGTATTTGTAAACATGAACTAAAAATATATTGTTTTTTATATATTTATAAAATAATACATGATCTGGAATTAATGATATAATGTAGTTAAGAATGTGAAAAAGGAAGGTTTACTATAATTTAATTTATAATCCCACTCATCCAATATTAGGAATATGAAAAAAAAATTAAACCATCATTCAACATAAAAAATTAGTTTTTAATAAAATATAATATGGTTGGTAGATGTGGTTTAACCTATATGTTGTTTTGGGTTGGGAACAAATTATAAAAAATCAATGAAATATAAAACAGTTCTAATTTATTAAAATATGTATAGATCACACTTCCATAATTATCTAAAATATAATTATATAAAGAATATTTTTTGACAACTATATCATCAAATTAAATCATTATAAAAATTAAATTCATCATGAAAGCAATAAGTTAAACCTAGATACATTTAAAAAAAATTGAATGTTTTTTTACTAAAAAATAAATTTATTCTTCGGATATGTAGATTTTGTAAAAATAACTAACATAAAACATATCCCAACATATACATCTAAACTAGTATAAAGGAAAAAATATTATCCACTAATCCTTATGCTAATTCATTATTTTGTGGTTTGTGGGTGAATGATATCTTTTTATGTTTGTTTTTCAGATTTATATTTTATTTCCATGCCATAAATTACAGTGTAGGTGTCCAAGACCAATTTCCATTGTCATTTATTTTATATATTAAATTAATATAAAATTATTGTAATGGTTTGAACCATTTTCGTCCAATAATTTTTAGGAAAATATTAATTAAATATATATATTTGAGTTAAATAAAATAAGCCGACATTACTAAGAGGATCATTAATTGTTGAATAGTGGTTAAAATAAATAAAAAATGTTCCATATAAAATAAATATCTATTCCAATCATCATTCTATAATAATATGTGAGACAACACTTATCAAAAGAATTTGGGGAAGATGCATTAACCTCCAACATAGGTGAAATTACTGAGAACCATCTACTTCATTCGCCAAGGTGAGTAATCATATCTACACATGGTTCTCCCTTGAATTTTAAGGTGAATTAAATATTTTTTCCAAACAAATCACCACAAATAAAAAAAACACATATAGAGAATTTAATATTAATTAGAATTTTATCTTTTTAATACCATGAATATACTTTTGGAGAAATTTGTTCATGCACAAAAAATATTCAATAAATTCAAATAAATCATGAATAAATGCTTATATAATATTCGGTACAAACATTATTTTACACCAAGATCATGTCTAAGAATAAACTATGGTTATATATCTTTCTGGAAAATTTCATATTGATTTTCCCATTTATTGTTTCCTTTTCATCCTTAGAAATATAATTTATGGGGTAATTGTATGCACTCAAACACTAAGAAACTAAATTTTATGAATTCTAGGGAAAATATTATATAATTTTGTACACAAATGTATTAAAAATCGATGCTCAAGGGTTGTAATTCACATGAATGAAATCATTGAATGCCCAATATTTTTTAGATAAGATCGTGGTGAATGAGATAAGAATTTTTGATTCTATAGAGAGTGAATTTTTCATTTTAGGGAATAGCACTTTATAAATTCCAAATTTTAATTTATTAATTTTAACCAATGAAAGAGGATAGAATATGGCTGGATAAATATAATAAGAATTTATTATATAATACTTCTTCAATTAATATTACCTTTACAATGAAATGAATTTAAAATTCAACAAAGGTCTCCCATTAAGAAATATATTGATGTTGGTTTTGACAAGGGTATCAGTTACATGGACTTGATAATATATATATATATATTTCCTAAACACTATAACTCACCATGGAACTATCATTTATAAGGTCACCATCCCTGTAAAATCACCAACATTTTCCCATTTTCCTATAATAACATTAACATATCCATTTCTCAAAATTCATTTGAAAAGGATATATTTTCATTAATCCTCATTTCTCTATACCTGTATTGTATTTTTGATCAACTTTACAAATTTTCATTCTTGATAATATCAAGAACTCCTTTAATTATTGAAATATTTTTTCTTAGAAAACCCCCCTTTAATATTACAAACCATAATATATTTCCTCAATGTGTGGAAAATAATATATCCCCTTGAAAATAAGGATCCTTCATCTTAAATATACCTTGGAATTCCCTAATCCAAAAATACCGACATGGATTTTGAGGTGGAAATATACATTATCATGATACAATCATTTCATATTCCCCAAACTATTTATTTTCTATTACAAGGACTCTGTTGGTGTCTTTATATATTTTTAACCATTTTATGTGGAACTCTCAATGTTATCTCTACTTTTATACCAAATTTTCAAAACAATTTCTCTTTACCCATATATACCACACCAATTGTAAAACAATTCATATTTCTTCTAGTTTTAGTAGTCCTATAACATAAAAAATTTATTTTTATTTTTCACATAGACATAAAATTATGTCATAGGTACCTTTCAAAAAACTGTAAATGGTGAAATAGTATTCTTTAATTCATGGCCAATATGATGATATAATGGTCCTTACCATAATACCTAAAACAATATTTTATAACTTATTCCACAAATTTTATTAAATTTCAAGGAATTATCAACTTATACATATTTAAATTAAGTATTATTCTATCTTGTTAGACTGAAATGTACAAAAATATTTTTAAAATGATTTTTGTCATTTTCTACTATATGGATTTATTATATGACCTCATAAATTTAGGGATTTCATTCTCCCAATTAGGGATATAAATGAATCCTATTTTTGGGATAAATCAAAACATTGTGGAACATTGACAAACATTATAGAAAATTTCACCTTTCTATCCAGTATTAAATTTAGCTGTATTTTCATCTATGTTATTAAAATATCGTATAACCAAACATGGGACTATTTAATTCTCTCTACAATGTTATTTTATATAATTTATTTTATATAAATAAATTTTAGAAATAGGTATATGATAATTTTTTTAGAAATATTTTATAAGAATAGAATTTGTTTGTAGGATATTATAAAACTAGGGAAAATAATTTTATATGAAGATTTGGCCTCCAATACTATTGGTTTGGAAATATATTTCTAATAAAACTTTTTAAAATTCCTTCTCATATGAAATTGAAGGATAAGAAATTATGGGTTATAAATTTTTTAAAAATAATCCATGAAAATCCTTAAATGATTTCCATAGTAAATTCATATCATCTAATATAAACTGAAAGTGTCCATATACGAACCAATAAGTCGATCCATGTTGTCATGAACCAGCATATTGGACATACCCATTAATGTCTCTAAAATGTTCATTACTCAAATTTGAATCATGATTGTTTTAAAATAATGATAGTTACACCTAGATATTCTAAACATATATCATCCTATTCAAACATCATTTCACGATACTCTAATTAGAAATAAATATTCGAGAATCATCTATATAAATTCAATAGTATTTAAAACCCATAAATCTATAAGAGAGGATATAGGTTATTAAATGACACTTGGTTCAATAATAATTAATCTATGAAATAAAACAAACAACCATTTCCCTTCTTAGAAAAATATTCATCATTATGAGGAGTGAAATTTGATCAGATAAATCCCTAATAATATTTAACAAAAAAAATCGGAAATCCCATAGTCTAAATGAATAAACCTATAAGGATACATAAAAATTAAATTAACACTATTCGAAACATTTTCCCAAACACAATTTCTTGTAAATAGGGAACTATTATATTCTTCTCATGAAAATATGTCTACAACATTAAAAATAAATCATGAATCTCTTTATTATAATGTTTTACATAAATGATTTCACTCATGAAAAACATAGTGAAATTGGATCTAACTAATTACTATAGATTTTATGATCCACCATTCCAAAAAATACACACTTTCTTTCTATATAATCGGAAATCCCCAATCTATAATTGATGTTTATTAATACATACAAAGTATATAAAACTAAGATGAAAAAAAATTAAATTGAATGCATGTATTTAGAATAATATGAACACATTGAATCATTCAATACATGAATATGATCATCCCGCATCATGAATATTGGCATCAATTGAGACAAACAACCAACGATTATAAATAACAGAAGGGGTATTGAAATAATTTATATCACATGTCCAGACTCTCTTACTAATGTATAGTTATTGAAGGACTATGAATATATAATTTTTTATCAATGTATAATTACATGGAAAGTATATGAATATGGTGCCTCAAATATTATCTAGTCCTCTTTGTGATAAAACTCAATCTCATTATCTAATTACACCATACACCTCTAACTCATTTCCAAAAAAATGTCTATCAAGGCCTCGTGAATGATTATTCATATATCCATATTGGAGATGAATGTCCCGTAGTTATTTTCTCCTTGAACCATCTAATATCAATTTTATGATGATCTGATGACATAGCCACTAAGGATAAGGTAATATAAGAAACTATTGGTTGGGTGGTATCTAAAATTATCAACAAATTCAAATTATAGAACTACCACCACATCAATTATTGTTCAAAATTTAAAAACGCATATACTCCTAGTTTCCAATAATCTTCCAAAAAAACACACGGTACCATATTTTGTTAATAGATCTATGAAATATTAAAACCTATAAATTATTTAATTAGTGAGAGGAAAACATATATTCTATTTTGAATTGCAAATTCCTTGATAATAAAGAACCACATTCTCTGTTTCCACTCTATATTAATTAATAATGATTAATATATAAAATTCAATTTATCAATTTCAATTTTCCCTCAACCACATAGTCTTTTAAAATCTATATAGTGCTTTTTTGACATGTTTTGGTTAACCTGTCATGAAAACTCTAGATAGATGACTATCTTGGAAAGGAATTCTTGAACATACATTCCTGGTAATAGATTTATAAAATATTATTTAAAATTAATAAAAAAATACCCAAAATATTCCACACCAAAATTATTCAAATAAAATGAGAACTTCTCTACTCACTTCACCTCTATAACCAATAATGAAAAGAACACATGCCAAAATAAACTCTATGATAACTTGCATGAATCCTATGTGTTTTCTGGATCAATAAGGTATAGAATCCATCATTCCTAATCCCCAAATTTTAATAAATGGATCATCAATAATATTTGATACCCTTTTCATTATTAGACCTACCCAAAAGTAATCTCTAGTACCTCTATTCATCACCATGACTCATAATCAGATATGGATCTTGTATATTTCAATGATTTTTTACAATGAACTCATTAAATATAATCATCTAATAATAATCATATTCAAAATAATTTCATCAATTAATAGTTACTGAATCACTCAAGAAATCACCAACCTATATAATGTTAGGTTATCAAACAAAAAAACTCAAAAAAAAACATTAAACAGTGTATACAATCTATTTAATGACATACAAAAAATAATAAATTTACCACTCAAAATGTACATGGTTAAAATGCACTTTCCATAAAGGATTTTAAATTTTCCACAACTATGTCATTACCACAAAATATTTATTTAATATTTATTATCCTATAATGGTCCTCAAATGATTTTATTAGGTATCTTATATATTTTATATGATCTCAATGGTGTACATTACCGAATTATAAAGATGATGCTATGTCCCTTAAAAATTAATAAAATTTAAACAATTTCCTACATAAAAATACATCTTAAAAGAAACATTGAAATTGATATAAGTCCACCACTACACAATTTCAAGATATAAATAGTGAACCTAGAGGACCATCTCTAACAAGCCACAAGTTGCTTATTTCCTTAAGGGTTGTGTAAAGAATGTTATAATACACTTAAATACAAAATCCATTAATTAAATGATATCTAACATAAAAATATCAAAATAAAAAATAAACTTAACATTTTATATCCATATAAAACTTAATGAAACCAAAGTGATAACCTTTAATTCAACAACTCAAAATAGAAAAATTAATCAAATACACGAATATCTACTAACTAATTTGACCATTTGTCTCGAGTACACTACTTAATCTATATCATACAACCTCATGTTCTATAACACTACACATTTATCATTATATGATTTGAAATATATTTCCAAACTATGTAAAATTAAAAAAATCTATACATAAATTAATAATTATATATCCATCTGATGTGTTTAGATTATTTTATCTGGATATGAAATTCAAAAAAAAATTATATATCTAAAAGAAATATAATTCCGAACTAACAATAGTAAAAGAATGAGTGTTTCTCAATCAGCTAATGCAAACAAATGATCAAATTACATCGTCATATATGACTATAGTAATTTAATCTAATTAAAAAATTCATATATAATGAATCATGAAATTGTAATCCATAAATGAATCATTATATATAATATTATTCACATCTGTTGAAACCAAAAGAAGTAAACTAATTATATGAAGGGATATGTGATATATGGAATTTTTTTCATCATGAAAAGGGAACAATATAATGTCATAAATGGAATTTCTAAGGTTTTATAAAGGATTCAGTATCAAAAAATGTTTCATAACAAAAATTGTAAATGAATATAATGAATATAATGAAATTATGTTATTATATTTATAAATAAAAAAAGATAATAAAATCACCGAAAATAGAATTCATTATGGTATAAAAAAATTTCCCATCTTGAGATCTAAAAAAATGGTATAAAAATATTTAACTCCTATTAATATATCATTATTCACCCCCTTTTTAATTTAATAATATCATACACATTTTTAAATATCCTATAAAATTATATTTTAATCATATTAGTTGTAGGATTATTCTAAAATTAAAAGTGAGAAAACATTATATATAAAATATAATATATATATATATATAATTTTTAAATTAATCATCACCCTAAACTAATCATGTTTCATCTGATATTAAAAAAATATTTTTTATTAAAACAATAGAAACATAGATTGAAAAAACACCTATCCATGTTCATTTAATTTAAAACCAAGAAAAAGGGATTTTCCCTTATAATACCCTATGAAATTGAAAAACATTTTACAATATTATAAATAAAACTATGAAATATTTTTTAAATGATACTCATTTTTACTAAATCCTTTACCAAGACAAAAAAATATTTTATTAACTCAACCCCTGGAACCAATAGTGTATTAATGTAACCTTATATTTGGAATTTTTCCTTTCTATTATAGTTTTATTATAGTGATATTAATCAAAAAAACAACTTCATTGTGTATTACTCATCAAGTAGTTTTAATCAGTATCTCTAGAGGGGTTGTACTGTAAATATTTTTTTTATTCTTTCAATCATTAAAAAATTAAAACATAGAGAACTACTATTTATTTTATTATATGATTCCATATGTATAATATAGTGGGTTTTGAATCTTATTTTTTTAGAGATCTCTCTTATATCTAGAAAATTTTACACAATTATTTTCATATTTTTAATTTAAATCTTAATGAAATTCTAATTCAGTGTGATCTTCAATGGATCATATTATAAAGTACTTTATCCATTAATATTCCATTTAAATTCTTATTTATGGAATGTTAATGATTTTTTAGTAGAATTATAACTTCTTCATGTCAATTGGGAATTTATTATCTCATATCCAATTCAAAATTTCCAAATATTTATTGACTTCAGTACTATAATTTTCCATTTTCTAATCTAGATAAATATTATATTGATTATAATAGATGATAATTTTTTATAATAAATTTTCATTTATTTATAAAAAAATATATACTCAAAATAAAATGTATAAAGTAATTCAGAAATATATTAATTATAATTAGTAATATAAAAAAATATTCCATGTAAAATATTAGTGTATCCTCTCACTTATGATAAATAGAAAATAATAGTGAAAATTGAATAGAATATATTATGAATAATAAAATCCATGGAATCAATACATTAAATGAACTAAAAATGAGAAGTACTTTGTTTTTGATTTGATTGAATCAATATATGGGAACTAAATATTCCTAATGAAGGACTTTTGACTATTATGACAATTGGGTATTATAAACATTTGTGATTTATAAAATTCTTAATGTAGTTATTTGTATTGTCCTACCATAGATGTCACTAGGTGACTCCCCAAGATGGTGGCTAGAAGCCCTAAACACAAATCTTTATATTATAGAGACATCTGACAACAAGTGTCGGTCTATTGTCACGAATCACGCTATGGTTCCATCTAAACAAACACCCGACTTGGATCCTGTCAAGGCCTAAATAGTTTACATAATCCTCACTATTTGAAAAATAGTTCCTAGTTATCAAAAATTCACTTTTTGGGAATGATTTAACCCATAATAAATAAGAAAGAACAATACTCAAAATGAAACCTCATCCCATGAAAATATCCATAACTGTAAAGGATAAAATTATCCAAGTTAAAAAATTACAAACATTAAATCATAATCCAAAATTAAAAAAATGAGATAGTAAATAACTACGCATACACAACAACCTCTAGGAAATAAGAGATTTATCACCCTCAATCCACCTCCACCAAAAACTCCGAAAAAGTCTATTAAAAACTGGATCCACTATCACCACCACATAACCTTTTTCCTTTACTTGATTCATACATAAAAATTTCAATGTAAACTTATGTATGTGATTCAAAACCTAGTAGGATACCAGCTAAAAGAACTATTCTATTTAATTATATTATATGAGAACTTATCATGAATGTTTTTATAAAAATAACAAAAAAAACCATCAAGGAAATATCTTAATCACAAAATTTTAATGTAAACACATTCCAAAGAGACAAGATTAAAATTTATGAAGAAAAAAACTCAACTATATTCCGAGATGAGAACTACATCACTCTGAAGAACCATGTCAAAGGAAATACCTATTGGTACTATAACTTGGGGGAACCTAGGAACATCATATGTCGATGAAACATGTTCTATCAACCATTACCCACATCATCTTCATGTAAAAGATACTATATGTGAATCCATACCAATATATAGTGTTCTCAATTCATTAACATGTTTAGATACTATTGAATCATTAATCCTAATAGAAAAAAATGTGATTCGGCCACACTAATT
This sequence comes from Viscum album, assembly GCA_963277665.1. Lineage (NCBI taxonomy): Eukaryota > Viridiplantae > Streptophyta > Magnoliopsida > Santalales > Viscaceae > Viscum > Viscum album. Next base: position 627,477,948 of record OY728138.1, on the reverse strand, counting down.
CAATCGGAATACTTGTCCAAGTTCACCCACTTAGATACCTCTGATTCCCATTACTCTCAATTTCATTTATCATGTAACAAAGTTTACTAATTCTATATTCAAACATTAAATAATAATAATACATGTGAAACCCAAAATTATTCATAGGATGAACTCTTTAAAATTCATTCACAAACTAAATTGACCTGGAAATACACATAACACCACTTACACGATATATAAAAAAATTCTAAGAATCACACCACGGAAGCACAAATGAAATACAAACGATTACTTTTATAAAACATTGTTTAACCATTAATCACCCCAAAATAATTTTAAAACACATTTTTCATCATTCACACAATCCATATGACACATCCCAAAACCAAAGAAAGGATACCATAATCATATAATAACAATAAAACAAATCATCATCTACCGCACACATGAAAACTTTTAGAATATGATTGAAACTTGAAACTGCACCAAAATAGGGTAACTTAAATGAATTATTGAACCTCAAACATAAATATTAATCAAAATAATGTAATATTAATCCCTTATTCAATCCACTAACTGACTATAAATGAAGAACTCAATTATGGAGGAATATGAACCTTTGAAAAGTGGGAAGAAACCAATTAAAAAAATGAAATAATTTAAGACTACAGAAGATATGAGTCCAAAACCACAAAAATGGACTTCAAGATGACTATGATGGAGTGGAGGAAGTTTTTGGTGTGGAAAATCCCATACAGCCTTAATTTGGTGTGGTTTGGGGTTAATATCGGGGGAGGATTGACATTTAAATTTCTAACATTAATTCCCTAGAAAGGACATATAGTTTTCTAAACTATGAGGGAACCATGAGGTATCTTTATTTCTAGTCTAAACTACCTTCACAATTATTCATGGTAGGTAACATGCCTATGTGGCTAGTCGTTTGTCCAAGATAGTTCCATTATCTATGGACTATAGTTTCCTCTAGGATGGCCCAATGATTCCCATAACCATGTTCCAATTGTTTTCCACCTTCTATTAAGACCAATAATTTATTTTTTCCACAACAAAGGGAAATACAAGAGATGAAAACAATAAAATTGTAAAACCAAAAATATCCTCAAAATCAAATTAGGGATGTGGTAATTTTCATTACCATAGAAACATTCTCTCCCCAAAATGTTAACTTAAATTACGATAGTCAAAAAGAATAGATATTATTCTTCAACCCCATACATCCACTATTATATCTCATTCTCATCACAACCATGCATCCAAAGAACATGGGACAATGTTAGGTACATCACATAATTTATTTTCTCATAGGAATCTGTAATCAATACTTACTTCTGAAACATAGAAAAATATGAATCCAACTCCAAATCATATGAATTAAACACATCAGAGGGATTTGGATTATTCTTCTTCACCATCTATACATGGAACAAATCACTTATTTTAATCAACTAGGATATAAATTAAAACTTTTATTCCTCCTTTCCTCTATTATATATAATCTCAAAAGGGTCTAGCATACCTCAGAGTGACAATAATGTGCTTACAAAATTGATTGTGACCCATGTGAGGAGCCACCTTAAAAAACACATGATCTCCCACATAAAATTACAAATATAAGTGTGTTTAGTATATATAAGAATTTTGGTGACTCTGAACCACAAATATATGTTTCCCATTCATTTTCACATTATTATATGTTTCCAACATAAGGATCAGTCACAATAATGGGGGTTCACGCACCTCTTCCCAGCATAAATGAGACTGATATGGCTAACCATAAAGAACCTCAAAGTTATCTACCCCTATAGTTTATTTATAATTGTTATTATAAGAACATTACCTCAACCCCAAATGGAAATACCATGATACTTATTAATCCATCACACTTTCCCATAGCCGGTACTCTAGGATTTTATTTTCGCATATTTTCATCCCATTTATTTTAAGATGGTGTGTAGTACTCCACCTGATCTAACACCCATATTATTTTTCGAGGCCATAATAAAATTGATACATAAAATAGGGTTGTTATGGTATTAAATTATAGCCAATGTAACACCATTATTCCTTAAAATATTTTGATCACACATCCATTTGAGCTCATCCACTTTTTTTGAATCACTTATTGGAATAAAATTGGTGGACTTGGTTTAAAGGTCAATACTTACCCATATATCATTCCATCAATGAGATTTACATGGCAATATGAAAATATCTTCATTGAACTATATACATGTATAACACCAAGATACAATGTCAACTATGTCTCGCCTCATACCTAGACACTAGAATTAATGATTCACATCACAAATCATCCATGTGGTCCAATAATGAAGACCTGTTATTATTTCATGAAATCCACCATCACCACATTCCCCAATGAGACCACCATCGTGAATAACCCCCTAAATATAAAATCACACTTGAGAGATAGAAAAAAAACATAAGAACCAACCACTATTTGGGAAAATTATATAATGCTCGAACAATATGTCACATGAATTCTTATACTGAATCATCTCTATACATGATGTTTTTAGATAAACTCGATCCACGATCACACCTCCATTACTTTATATGGTATTCATATTTAACTAGGAAGAAAGATCAATAAATTTCCACTCATTATGGAACTCCTTAACTCTTTCTCTAACAAATTCGTACTTAATGCATCTGAAACCACATTCCCTTTAACTTGGGAGTAAATGACATAAAAATTGAACCCCTAAAGGTATTCTACCAAACAACACAACCTCAAATTTATGTCCCTCTGAGATAAAGTTTAATATAAACTCATTTTCTATGAGAAACCGACAAAAGTATCCTCAAATATATAGTGACAACATATCTTGAGGGCATTCCTCATAATTGATAATTACGTGTCCATGTTTTGGTAATTATTTTCATGTGGATGAGTCTGGTGAGTATCATGTACCCCACATAATCATCCTACACCAAAACACACCCTAATCCTTTACATGAAGCATCATAGTAGACCACTTACCCCTTCCTAGATTCTGGATAGATCAAATCAAGGGATGTGGTCAATAACCTCATATTATTTTCATAGGTTTATTGATACTTAAAATTCCATTCAAACATAAGTCCCTTAATGGTGAGAATTATCAAGGGTTAATAAAGCAGACATTAATCTCAAAAAAACTACATTTAATACAATTCTAGCCATTGAATTATTTGAATAGAAAAATACATTTTTCGTTCTAATGAAATCACTACATTGATCATTGTATGGTCCACCAAAACCGGCCATTATGAGACCCCATGACCAAGAAACATCACCCCATTAATCCAGAAGGATCACAAGGAATGATTTTACTAGACTATATGATCATGAACTATTCTAAAAACAATGCTAAAATGCAGCCCATTCTCCTTATTGATCCTAGAATAGAGCTGGGTTTCATCCAAAAATACCCAAACAGTAGTTTGTTGATTCTAGTGGAACATATTGTTAATTAGCACCATAAATACTTCCTGAGCAATCACCGACCAAAAATTCCTAAAAATATTCTCAAAAGGGATGTACCTCATTTGAAAATTTGTTTTAGGAAAATCCACCTCTTTAATTATTACCTAGTGGCACCTGGAAGAAAAATAAATCATATAAAACCATCTCACCACCTTAAGCTGATTGAAAATGTCATCAATTTGATGATAAGTTTTTTTATTCGTTAATGTTTCTTTATTTAGCTTCTAGTAATATATACAAATTTGGAGAGATCATTTAGCATTCTTTGACAATAGGAATGGGGTGGTCCAAAGTGATATTCTCGGGAAAATTAATCCTTTGGATTCTAAATAATCTTGTAATACCTTTAATTCCATCACTCATTGGGGGTCATACAATTTTAGATAAGGGTTATAATTCATGTTCTCAATGATAAAAATATCATTAACTCTTCATCCCACTCTTAAGGAAAATATAAAACATCATCTGGAAATAACTTTTTGAACCTATACACCATATAAGGTAATACTACATTATAAGCACCATAATCATCCTCTAATACGAGCAAGTTGTTTTGAAATATGAAATTATCCAATTCTAAAAGTGGATGTCCCTCACTTCTTGACCAGGGATCCTATTCACCAAAAAATATATGGGTACTCCCATTATGTTCCACGAAACTCACTCATTATTGATAAAAATTTATTTATATCCCAAAATTAACAATCCAATTTAAACCATGTATCACATTAAGGAGGTCCATTTCTAGAAACCATGAAATCCCATTCAAGATCGATCTCTGACACGGTGAGTGTACAAGAAGAACACCTAAAACTCTTCTATCTCTTATTACCAATAGGTTTCATTAACTCCATCACATATTGAAACACCTTAGTAAAATATTTCAACGCCTCTACAAAAATTTTATAAATTAAATTAATAGAGGAAAGAGTATCAACTAAAGAAGAAACTATAGAAGATTCAATATGAATAGTACCTCAAACATTCATAGGTCTTACACCAGATTATGTAGGTTCTTGATCAAGAGAATAATGATAAATGAAATCTTTCCAAGACTAATATTTAAAACATTCCTATGAATCTTCATTTTACTAAGTCTGTGCTAAAGTGGATCCAACCCTATAACAACTACCACCAATATGAGAACCAATTCTTCTAGATGGTTCCGACAGGGCCGACATTTATTTAGAAGCTGGAAATCTTATAACCATTTGATATGGGTTCTCCAAAATTAAAAATTTTTGTAAGGGCCACATAATTCCACATAGATGGTAAGTCCTAGGTTGTTCTAAACAGGATGATCACATATTCTTTGACTTCCCATAGTGACAGGACAAAACTAATCCCTCCCCCTGAATCCACAGATGATGAAATTTGAGAAGGATAGAATAAAATACCTCTTCCATTCTTCTCCTTCTTACCCTATATCCTTTTCCTCTCAGATGAACTATCACTGCCCCATCCCAGTGCTAAATCTTCCTTGGAAAAAAATCATCCCACTATGGTTGATCTCCACTATAAGATCATGGTCAACCACCTCAGCATAAGTCATTAACTTGAAAAAAATGATCCATATTGGATTTCTAGTCGCATCCCCATTTCAAACATTTGACCCTTATATTGGTCATTGGAGACTACCTCTAGTGTAAAGCAAACCCAACCAGCAATGTTGTAAGCACACTCCATCACAGGTTGGTCCCCCAGATGAAGATATAGATTTTATACCATCATTATAAAGGGAAATGTCTCAAAGTAATATTTCCCACAGAATAAAATCTTGAAATCCTTACAACCCATATTCTCATGATTCATCGCATGAACCACTATGTCCCACCTTAATTTATTAGGACCTTCAAATAATAAATGAATCACATGTATATTTTACTTTTTCCATAATGTCAAGGAACCCAATCCTCCTCTTGATCTTCTCAAGAAACTCATATGACTTTTGGAGATCTATACTTCCATTTAATGAAGGATGCCAACTCATGAAGAATTCTTAAAAATTTTCTTCTTATAGACCCAATTATGGTTAACTGACTATAGCATGTCCATAAATTTTTCCCTGTCCCAATTCATGGACAGCTCAAACCATGTTTTCACATGTCTTTGATAAATTGGAGAGGGAGAACACTCTCCATATTATTCACATGGATGCATAAAAATTATGTGAGAAATCATCATGACACACTAATGAATAACAAAAAATTCCACATTTCCATTATTAAAAAAACCCAAATTTAGCTAAATAAAAACCCAAACCACTTCAACCAAATCATGTGTCCATGCATAATATGCATCATGTATGTCTTAGTTGGGGAAGAGTAAAACCCAATCCCCACATCCCATGCTGACTGAAGATATGTCACATGGTTTTTTCGCCAAAAACCCCATTTACAACAACAACTTCAAGCCCAAAAAATCTTACCATCGGCTTAACCAAACTACCCCAAATATTATGTCCCACGAAAAGGGGAAAACCCTTACCAAATACTGTTTTTTCATAAACCATGTCATGGTGCCTTCCAAACGGACACACATCCCGGCATGGAGCAAGGCATGATAGGTTTTCTTGATCCCCATGTGCCAAAAACTAGTTTCTAGGTATGAACATATCTCTTTTTGGGAAAGATTTCACCCAAAATAAATTATAAAAATCAATACTCAAATTGAAACATCAACCCCAGGTCAATATCTATAAAAATAATAGATATAAAAATATGAGATAACAATGTTAAAATATTAACCAAATATCTATAATTACAAAATGATAGTGGAAAAAACTACACAACCAAAATAACTCCATGAAATAGTATGTTCATCACCCTCAATCCACCTCCACCATCACCTATACAGAGATACAACTAGATAACAGATCCATCATCACCACCATGAAACATCATGCCTCTACATGGCTCGTGTATAAAAATTCTACATACACCAAATGGAATATGTACGGTGTGATCAAGAGAACAGTAGGATACTACCCAAATGAAAGATTCAACATAGTAACATTAAAGATAAATTAACATTCATGTTTTATATGGAAAAAAATAAAAAAACATGAAGGAAATTTTTATGGACTCTTTTTCAATGTAACCATACATAACATTTATAATGAAAATAAGGTCCACTGTATACTGACTGTGAGAACCTCTTCATATGAGTGCACCCCATAATGGTAAATACTTATATGTACTTGCAGAAGTGGGACCCAATAGACCTATTATATCGATAAATCAAGGTATTTCAAAAATACCCCACAGTGTACTCATGAATGAGGAATTATAGGGGAATCTATACCAAGTTTTAATGGTCTCCAATCATCATCATGTTTAGTTAGTGTTGTATCATAAATCCATATAGAAGAATATGTGTCTCGTCCTTACTGATCAAACCAGTGTACTTGTACTAAACCACCAAACTATATTCCTAGGATTCAATTTCTGCTCAATTTTATTTCACATGTAACATTGTTCACCACTTGAACATACGAAAACCATATAATAAGAATTCTCATGAAGAACCACCACCTGTCATAGGGAATCCCACTTTTAAATTTATAATCACACCAAATCCAAATGGAAACATACTTCCCACCAATTACACAATTTATAAAAAACATTTAAGAGGAAAAACAAGGAATCACACATGAAACACAAATAATTTATCTAAAAAACCTTCGTTTGACAAATATAAACCTAAAAAAATTACAATATATGTTTTACATTTGATACCGTCTATAGAACACATCCTAGATACATAAAAAAGCATTAAAAAATCATTTAATAATGCTAAGTCATAGAATCACCTACCTGTCATTTTCCAACATCCTAAATCTGGAAGAAAACTAACACTACACCCAATGAGGAACCTATAAAGAAATGATCGAACCCCAAAAATCAAGAATAAACCAAACTCGATATTGAACCCATATTAGGTCACATAACCCACTAGAGAACAAAAACTCTTATAGGGAGGAATATGAATAAAAATATAATGAATACCAAAGGGAGAAAGGAAATAATTGATTATTCATTAATATTTGAGGCCAAAACCACCCAAAAATAGAGATCAATGTGAATAAGAGTGAGAGGAACAAGCTCTTGTGTATTTAAAACCTATGTGGTTCATTTTAGGGGAGGATTGGGGTTGAAATACGGATATGGAAGAATGTTTAATTTACAATTTTAATGGAATGTACAAGTCACATGGTTTGTCTACATGGTATTCCAAACCATGTGGCAACCATATGGTCTTCTCTATACTAGAATAAACCAACCACACAATTTCCTATTGTAGAACATATTCTAGTGTGCCTAGTCGTGTGGATTGGACAGTGCCACTATTCATGGAACATAGGTTCCTCTATGTTGCCACACAATTTCCCCTAGCCATGAACCAACCATGCACTAGAAGTTTTCAATCCCAAAAACACTATTTCTTAAAAAAAAATACTCCCCGAAAAAATAAGGTATAAAAAATTTACCAAAGTAAAAAAAATAAAAATAACTCAAAATAAAATCAGTAAGCTGACTCCTAGGGTGTGTCTGTGGGGAGAATATGACCTAATATATCCTAGTGGGAATAATGGAAAAATATATATAACAAATAGATGATGAAAACACTGTGTCATTAACACTTTTAACCTACCGTAGAAGAATCAGTATCAAAAAATAAATTTTAGTAGGATAATAACAATGAGATATGCAAGATGAATAAAAAATTAGTGAAATTTGACCTAAAATAGATAAAAAAGAATATTATCCTGATATTAAATAACTATAAATCGCGATTTCGAAAGAAATATAAGATACATTCATATACCACATGTTATCAAGATACCAAAAAGACAAAAGGATAGTGACTACTAGCATCATTAGAATTATCCTGGTCCTCTATATTTGTACTCCATCCTAGAAAGGTAGCCAAAGAATTAGTATCTCACCACCTCTCAATATCTATACCTAATATCATGATGTCTTATTTGATACCGATTGTGACCAATGTAGGGTATAATATATACTAAATAAGCCAAAACCAATACTATAAAGATCAATTAATTTTGTTCAATATAAAATTAATTGGCTGCCAAAATTAATAAATAAAATACATGAATAAATATATATTAATATTGGATTATCTTCCACTTAAAAAATTAATCCACATCTACATGCTACGGAAAAATATTGTTGGGTCTTAACTGAGGAATCCTACACAGGTGAGGTGATTGGATAATTTATAAAAATATTTACTGTCCCCATGAATGTGATTTGACATGGAGAATATGTCTCTCAATTTCATATTAACTTTTACATTTATTACTCAGTAATTCATTTATAATCATTTTAAATTATTAAGAGGCACCAAGATCTTGTCCAAGTTTATCCCAAGGAAATCCCAAATATCACTCTAGGTGATCATTACCTATCTAAATGTCTTGGAAATCTCTCCAAGGTGACCCAATTATGATATTTAACATGTCACACTAGTAATGGCGTGTAAATATTTTGATCTAATCACATATTATATCCATGGTATCCCATGTATTTTTTTGAGTCTTTCATATGGGATAGTATAACCATATCCCCATTGATCATGTCCAGGGGGTCTCGTATATTGACCCTATGTCATTTTTATGGAAGTTAAATGGAAATGCACAAGGATCCCATCCTAGGAATATCTAGTATCACCCCTGATGTGTCTAAAAACAATTAACAAAATTGAATCTAATTAAAATACTTCTCACATAGGGGATCCATAATTTGGAATCTTTTGTATTACCCTTAACAGTAAGGTGAAGGCATGTCTAGGCTGCCATGATCATTTAATTCAACAATACAAATACATAAAACATTAATATCACATTGGACTAAAAAATTAATTAATCAACCTATTTATATAATATGGTATAGTTCCAAAACATGGTATCATCATTGAATTAAACATCATTAATTAAATGTAGGTGTTAATTATTAAAACCCCCCATCAAGTGGTGTATACCCGATTTAAAAAAAAGGGAATTTCATTATGGTAGAGCAAAGCCAATTGGGTTGTTTATGTCTAGTATATCAACTTCAGTAGTGATATTATACCATAATGATTCATAAAAGGCATGAAAAAAAAACTCTGTTGAATATATTTTCCAAACAAAATGAATCTATAGTAGGTTTTAGAAAATAAAACACTAGAAAAATTTATATATGCGATGAAACTAAATGAATTTAAACAAATAACCTGGCTTAGGTTCATAGCACTTACCTCATATTGCATCAGGCATTGAATCATGATTGATTCAGATTTATCATAGATATCATAAAATGATCTGAAAAATTGGTAAATACGGTCACACGTAAATATATTTGAAGAAAAAAATATAAACATGAAAAGGAAAGTAGATAATTAAATTGCTTTCCTAAATATTTATGATGCATCAGAAGGTGAATAAAACTGGTGAAGATTGGGTGATATACCTTGATCCCTAGAAAGGATGAGGTGTAGCTCTCTATCGAGTAATGGAGTTACCTGATGTTAGGGAATAGAGTGAGATGATATGGGTGAGGTAAATGTTTCTTTAAGGGAATATTGGAAACATTACCCATATTGACATGGGCATAGGGTTTCGTCACACCATGGGTCAAACTGTGTGCCAACCATGCACCATGGAACTTCCCACGAAGGTCTCTATCATAAAATAGGTTCATGGTTTGGTCTTCTATGAGAATCCAAAAGAAAAACCACTACAACATGTCTTAGAAAATATGAATTAGTGTGCGTGCATCATCACATTATTTAAAATAAATCATCTAGATCTCTTCTCTCTACCTCCTTAAACCAAACAGTTATAGTAACCATGTGGGTTGTGGTGAAATGTTTCTCTTAACTATGTGTCCTAGTCTACTTCAATTTTAAGGGATCTTATCCCTGAACAAGCCTCAGACACCCACGCTACCTCCAAGACATCCTTAATTAATATTTAAAGAGGCAAATAAAATAACTTAAACCATAAAACTATAGTTCATACCTTCGGGAAAATACAATACATTACAACCTCCCCTCATTAGGATAACTCGACCCCGATTTTTCATTCCTTGGATGGTAAAGCATCATGTGAGAAATCTTCATGAAACTTTTCACGTACATTAGTCCCCTTTCCCTTGTCTCATTTTTAACACATCTATGGAGTCAAAACACCAGGACCAGTGGGACATGACTACCTATGAGCTCCATCATGCTCTAATCAATTATACTTATCAGATTATCCTAAAATGATAGATCCTTCAAAAAATCAATATCATCAATTTCAAACAATTTATATTGTTTAGTAAGATAAAAATGATGATGTGATGCATGGAGTAAGGTTTACATGGAACTATACCTATGAGGTAACTATAAGTGGTGTGGTACTAGCCCTACTCTCTCCACTACCTCAAAAGAGTTGATGTAAATATGTGAGAACATTCCCTATATCTAAACTCATATATAACCCATCCTATGAGACATGTGAAAAAGGAATCAATCCCCCCAAACTCCAGTGGTCTATGATGTTGATCAGTATAATACATCTTCCTTGACTGAGCTATATACATACACGTCTAAATAATTAGTCCATGTTCTAAAGACTCTTTAATTTAATAAAGACCCAATAACACTACCTCACATGCCTCTAAATAGTATAGTGTTTATCAGAAAGTCTTATTAAAAATGGATTCATAAAGATCTGTCTCAATAATTTCATGGTAATTTTTTTTATAAGATAACTCAATGAGAGGTAAATTTTTTCATAGGATCTTCTAGAATCTAGGACACATGCTCAGATCATGCCCTCTATCAGTCATGTTGATTTCCCAAATAACCCATGGGCTTGAGGATAAAATGATTTACACTATAAAACCATTGAACCTAGTGCCTTCTACACCCACTTCTATAATAGTGAGGTAAACAGGGTGACTCAGTTTGAAACCAAAAACGGGGGAAAACACCAAGGTTCACTATTTCCCAAATATAAATCATTCATTGGTCATCAACTGAGAAGGTTGCGGGATTAGAAGAATTTTTTTGAACTTTTTCATGTATTTGAGGATACCCAAGGATGCATTTCTTTTTCAAGGGGATCTCCTCAATTCCTTTTGAAAATCCATGGTTTTTACATTCCATTTCCACTAAATAATTGATAGAGGATGCAGTATTCATGTAGGTCATTGGTTCTCATCAATCACCTTCTGACATGTGGATCGACGATTGATAAATACTATTTTCTATGTATTCATTCTGATGAAACAATAGTTATATTCAACATCTTGGTATATCATGGTACACCCATGGTGAACTGGATAAACAGAATAATATGATTCCCCCATCATCTCTTCTTTTATATCATATGTCTCCCAAACATGTCAACGATATATTAGGATCTCATTACTATCAATAAAAAAACCAAGTGGTGGATTATCACATAATACACTCTCCCTCAGGTAAGGGCCTTAAAAATTAGAAATATGTCACATATGCACCCAATATAGATTTGAATATGTGACTGTTATCAATGCAATGAATTGTTTCTGGTAATTTTAATGATCCACCATGTGAATCTTTGAAAAGTAATTCATTATATTTCATTGATATAATTCCTCCTTTGTTTCAAATGTCTTAGTCATACAACTAATGGTGTTAGACATGAAATTACCCATCTTGTGTTTATGAGAAATATCAATGTAAAATTACTATATGTTTTCTGCCAATATATACTGGTTTAGATTCAACTGTCATTGTGTGGATAATTATTTAATAATTTAATTGTCCTTATGATAAATGACCTGATAACCCATGAGATAATTCATTCATCAATATAGAGAGTGAACCACAACTACATGCTATGGGTAGTGTGTAGGTAGTTCCACTCATTGGGTATTAGCTGGTGGGACACATATACTATAACCTAATCAACTTGTGTCTAAAATTATCTCATCTCAATCCCTAAAGCATCACAATAAATAGAATCTCTCATGAATGGAATTGGCAGGATCAAGATTTGTGGTGATGTGATTATTCCCATTTTATGTTTAAAGGATGTTTCAAAATCTTCCAACCAGATGAACATACCACATTTATTTCTTTGGTCCAAAAAATGACATTACAAGCATGATACATCCAAAAACTATCATCTATAATAGCTATCAATCCCTAAAAACACAGTATTTAAAATATAATCAGGGATTTTCCCCTTGAAACGACAACACTCACCCACTCTATGTCAAAAGAAACTCCAGACTAAAAAATGATATGTCAAAAATATGAAACTAAAGAGTTCTTGAAGTTTTATTTTTGGGGCTTCACATATAGCTGGTTATCTATCATTGTTTTCAAAATGATTTAATGATTATTATTAAGGACATTTTTGGTGAAATTACACTCTAATATTTCACTTATAAATATTATAAAAAAGGAATCAATGTAAGTTTGTAAAACCCAATTTTTTCATGATATAAATCCAATCAGTGCCTTTTTAAGGAAGAATGAGATAAACAGATACACACACAAGTCATACCTACCCAGAATGTTGTATGTGTTATTTAAAATTAACTAACATACACCTAATGGTAGCACAACCATAAATATATCATAGAGGAAAAAATTACCCTCATTTATATTCGAAGAGGTTTTCTATATGAGGCAGTGGATATGAATTCATCATAATAATCTCATTTAGTTGGTGGTAGTCATTGAAATATAAAGGGGTACCATCAGCCTTCATGGAAAAAAAGGACTGGTAAACCCCTAGGGGATATTTTACACCAGATAAATACATTATCTTCTAGATCTTCAATACAATTAATTAATTCACAAATCATTGTTGGCGCCATCATATAGGGAAGAATGGACATATTTTTTCACTTTGAACTCTCTCTGTTATGAACTCAACCACTCTCTCATGTGGTATGATGGAAACATTATCCAGGAAAACATCCCTGAAATGACCAAAAAATTAGGTAATTTCCCCAAATTCTCTCTATAATCACACATAATAAGAATCACCATCTGGGCTACCACCATAACCAAACATGTGTACTCAAATAAATCTCAAATTTCATAGATATTCTATTCTACCTTATGAATAAAATGACACCCTATAGTGATGTGAAAGAAACATGTCGGTGATCGAAATCTATATGGGATCGATAAGGAACTAGTTAGACCATAACGAGAATGACATAGAAACTGATAATATTGAGAATGGAGAAATTACATAAGAAATGGTAGCTACTTATCTCAAGGGTGAACTCCATTCTATGCAGCATACCCTTTGATATGACCTCATATTATGTATAAATATTCCTCAATCCATGTGAATAATTTATCACAGGTACCATACTTTCTGTAGAAGCAATAGATTGTAAAATTTAGGATACACCTATATCAAAATGTGGAGGAACTACATTAGAGGGAACCAAAATATTTACTATAATTATAAATGACCCTATAATTTTCTCCTTAGGTGTAGGAATTACATTATAGATACATCCTATATTGTGGCCCTAAAATGGTTCATGTATAGCCAAGGAAGGTCCTCTCTATTAATGTTGAAGATCCTAAGCCTTACTACATCATCCCTAACCACCTCCTTGTTGTCTTCATCTAATAGAATACTAACTGCCAACCTATCATGGGGTTACTGATCCAACTCCAAAAACAAATGTCAGCACAGATCCATGTTCATGTGGAATTAGATGAAACGATCAACACAATCATGGAAATTTTCCCATCCTATCGCAACCCTCATACTCGATCAGGTTACCCATACCCTTGGTATTTTTATGGCCTAACCTATCACACTATTAAAACACCATGTATCTTTTAGCGAGTTCCACCAGTATGGTACATCCACTATGTGCACCATTAGAACTATTCTTCCGACCACTATAAATACCACATCCTTACCTAGAAGATAAACTACCCTGTCATTAATTTGTAGATTCCATCATGATCTGTTTTGTGATGAGGGTATGGTTCACTATCTTTAAATTGGTGGTATACCAAAAAACGTTCATGTTTGAGTGGATGGAATATAGAATCACATACTTGTATATCATTATAATTTTCAACTCATCACCGTCATGTATATGGGAAAATGTGTAACTTAGTGAAGCGAGCTGAATATCACATCCCTACAATGTCACCTAGATGACAGTTCATGATATACCATGAATTGTTTATTATCATGGTTTTTGAAAATAATTATATGGTAAAGGTTTTTTAGAAGTCCATATACTCCATAAACTGATGTTGACTATCCTAAAAGAGGATGAAACACCAATTGGATGATTCATGTAGAATATCACTGGTGAAATTTACCCTCTACTCTGGAGTCATCTTGATATGATTGAAGATATGCCTCCATATGGAACATCGATTACCAAGTTATTCCATCAATCGAGATGGTGGTGGATTCTACTACTAAATTCATAGGCCAGTTCTTCCATGGTTGGGTATATCGAGGATAACCATGTACATATTGCATAAAATTAAAGAAACATTCATTGAAACTAGAACAGGTTATCAATGGAATATCTACAAGAGGTGACTCATGAGGCAATATAAGAGGTCCCACCAATGGTTTATGTTCCACAATGTTCTGAGTGTTCTCATGATCACTATCTTGATGTAATATATGAGGGTGTTAGTGTGTAATTTCTCTAAAATTTCCAAGATCAATACTCAGACATGATTCACGTAAATAGGGAAATGGATAATGGATTTAATAAGAATAAGGCATTATTAAGAACAAGCCACCCATATTTTTCCACTAATAGATCGATGCGATAAGATAGATCACATAAGGAACATAAAATTCATATCTAGCATCCCACTACTAAGATGATGTAATGTTCAGGGTCCCATAGAATATAGTTGAGGTCCTGAAACATGTAGTGTCAAATCCAAGCTATAGAGAAAAACCCCATTTACATTGCATTTGGAATCTTCATATAATGGTATCCATTTTATTTTTATATTTCAGCATATTAATATTTATTCATAACTATTTGTGCTATTTTTTTATTATAATAGTTATTTGTGCCATCACAAATAAATTAATAAGGGCCCATAATTCTTACAAATTAAAATTGGTATATCCTGAATCTTTTGTCTGGTCTGTAAGTACAGTTACTGGATGTAATGAAACATGTATTATTTTTTGATTGAATTTTATTTCATTCCAAATTTATACAATCCCCAGCCACTTAATTTCAAATTTTAATTCTTAAAAAAAATCAACAACTGTGGCAAAGTTAGAGAGTTGACGTGTAACCAAAACTCTATGTTGTAAAACACCATTTAGATTGATCTCCCAGAAATTACTAGGATAATTATCTCAACCTAAAAAAAACTACAACACTAAAAATCATTTTTTCCATGGAACATATAGAATGCACATGAAATATAGGAAATTCATGCAAAAATAAAAATATGGAATAGAATATTACATGGAATTTATATTCTATTGTTCTTAGTATGATGCTAGAACTTGATATACCATTATATTATTGGTCTATGATAGAGGAAATACAACCATGAAAATTTAAATAATAGTAATAATTTTGAAATACATGTGTATCACACAATAGAGATATCTGTGAAACAATAACAGCATAACCAATAAAAAAATTTACATGACCTGGGTAATTTTGGATTCCCTTATATGTGGGTTGGTCACTCCCAGAAAAAGGTTCATTTAAAAATTCCAACAATTATTATATCCTTTCTAATATAATAATTGGAATACCAATGTAAAATTTGGTTAAGATACCACATTGAGGTGTCCCACCCTAGAATCCACTTAGAGTTTACTCGATATTATTTCCACAAGTCATCTAATAAAAATCCTCATATTCCATAGGCTACCAACAAGTAGTGAGGACTTAAATTTTTTCATTAGGGAGACTAATCCATCATAGAACATAGGGATTCTATTAGAGAAAAATAATATACGAATACATTAATTCAATATTACCAGTAATCTGCCAAAATGTAAATAGTATCAATATATTGCTAAAAAGTGGAATGATAAAAAAAATCAATATGGATTAGTAAAAAATGATAACAGATAAAGTGAAATAGATAAAAAAAGATGATCATAATGATGTAATGTCACTAAAACCTGAGTGAAGAAGAAATAGGGGACACAAGAATATCCAAATCCAATCATGATAAAAAATAAAAAAAGACATCTACTACATGAACCATGATAGTTAGGCCAGCCCTCTTCTCATGTACTCTGTACAAGAGAACACATTCATGAATATAATGCTATCATCTTTACTTTATTAATACATTAAATAAAAAACTCTATTTTGGAAAATAAATCTTCCCAAAAGTGTGTTAGATATACTCAATAGGACACTACTAACAGTGTGTTGATCAAATAATTTCATTCAATATAAAATGAATAATCTCCAACTCTTAATAAATGAGATACTAAAATAAATAAATAGGCACATTGTATGGAGTTCCACATGGGTCACCCATCCAAATCAATAATATTAGACCTAATATATATGTTCCTAAACTAAATAATCATATAAATGTTATGTGAGTGGATAATATATATGAACATAGTCTATCCCTAAGCATGTTATTTGGTTTGGTGAACCTTTCCTTGGCTATTAGATTCACTTTTAAATTTCTTACACTTTAATTAATATGGCATATTCATGATTTATTAGCAGAAAACGTGAGCATAACGAATGAGATTATAAGAGAATATCATATATCAATGAAGGGGATTTGTAAATTGCGAAATTCATTGGGAGTCCATCCATACAAACTAAAAAATGAGATCTCATGCTTCACTCCGATAATGGTGTAAAAACATAGTGAACTAACCTTTGAGTCTATCCCAAGAATGACATGTAGGTATCTGAGTCACTGTCATGGAACAAAAAAACATCGTTCCACCATACTCATCCACGAGGTATCCTATAGAGAACTAGTGCCACTAGTGTAGAGCTTATACGAAAAAAAACACATAAATTGCATCCCATGAATTACTACTGTCTCTTATAATGTGTTTAAAACCCATTAGAATATTATAACTAATGCATCATGTGTCTATAAATGGATCCAAGAAGTCAAAACAACATTTATCCACCGTAGTACTTTAGTGATGTCATTATTAGGATACTAAAATCATGCAATATTACAAAAAAAGCATTTATAGCCTGAATATCACATTGTCTATGGTATTTAATCAGTAAATTAATATATATCATTTTATGTACATAAAATATTCTAGATCATCCTTAATCTAAACATAATTAATTAACATAATGAAGTAATAATATAGAAATATCCCTCAATGTTTTTTCAACCAATTTAAAACAAATTTACAAATGGATGAAATTGTAGAAAAGTACAATTTCGATGGTTTATGTTAGTGTGATAAACAATTGTGTTAATTCCCCACTATCCAGGTTTATAATAAGTATGGAAAAATGATTTTATTAAAACATTAAAGGAATTTTTCGTAGGGTTTTGTTCTTTTCACAACAATACATGTTATAAAAGTAATGAAATAGAGAGAAATGAATTCGACTACCAACCTTGAGGTCATATAGATTACTTCATCTAGAGTGGGCCATTGAATCAATCTAGGATAATATTTATCTAAGAAATCATAAAATTAACTAAAATGGGGAAAGTGAGTTTGAACATAAAAAACATACTATTGTATTAGAAAATCATAGAAAGTATTAAAGATATTTAAAGAAATTATTTCAAGTTTTATGAATCATTTGAATTGATGATGTTATACAATGTCATGGGTTGCAAGGTTTGGCCTCATGGTGGGCCATACAATGAATCAACTATGCACCATTGCACTTTCCAAGTTGGACCCTCATAGGAGCTACCTGAATAGTTTTGTTAGCCATGTGCAACCCATGAAAATTCCTATGTATTTTATTTGACACAAGTTTCTATGGAATTAGGGCATGGGGGAACATTTATAGAGAAACCATGCTACGACATACATCCACACTATTACATGTACACTCTTATTCTATGTGGAACAATTTCTTCTAACAATGCAACCCAGACCCCATCATCAAATATCAAGGCATCAGGCTCCAAACAAGCCCCAAATACCATCATCACCTGCATTACACCCATGTGAACCATTTAAATGGAAAAAAATATTGCCCCTAAAAATAATATTTACCATTGAAAAAATTTAGTATGTTACATCATTTTATAGTGAATGTTATAATTTTTTTATAATAAAGGGAAAAAGAATAATTAATGGATTGATAAAATAAAAATTATATCATAAATAATTTAAAACAATTTTTCCAAGTATTATTTATATATATATATAAGGGGGTATAACCCCTTTGGTTCTCCCTTCACTATTCCCTTCTATAACTTCAACAATTCAGGTTTGTGTGTAATTATCTATCTGGGAAGTTAATGTTAATAGAAATTAGAAAAAGAACAATGTTTTCCAAACATTACCATTAATGTACAACTATTTCACATTATTAGATATTCTATATTGATAACTGGTAATATATTTGGGGCTTACCTTCAATGATTTTAAAATTATTTTACAAATTTAATGGTTTTTTCTTCAATAACACATTTTTATGAAATATTTCACCATTATATAAAATATCCCAATTAATATAATTAGAGGTTGAATATTATTAAATTTGTTGTATATTGGTATTTAGTCTATTGAAATTATGCGAGGGGTTAAATTTGGTAATTATTTGTAAACATTTTCAAATGAGGTAAAAAATATAGAAATATGGTGAAATAATATAAATATGACATCATATATAGGTAAGCAGGTCCAATCATAGAATAGGTAGTTTTATTTGTATAACATCATAACTAACACTTATAATGGGGAATTAAGGGAGATATATGGGTATAAGAACAATTAATATTATGTGAAATGAAATTATCCTTACATTATTTCATAATATTCCACTCATCGTGCCTATAAATACCAAGACCTTAATACCATTTCCCCTATCCCAGATTAATGGTTTTATTTATATCTTCCACACAAGGATTCTCCCTTACATATTTTTTTATTTAATAAAAAATAGTATGACTGGTTCTATGAGTCAAAACTTGGTTTAAAAATAGTATATATTTTAGGGTTCCTAATCATGCTTTTTTTCTTTTGAAAATGTAATGATTTTGATTAAATTTTGTTAATAATCGTAATTTATATGTTTTTAGGTTAAATATTTGTTATAATATTCAATTTAATCTTATATCTATTATATATTATCCAGTCATTATCATATTACCATTTTCATAAGTCATTACTTTACTGAAGTAAAGATCATTTCCCCCTCTTTTCAATTTATGTTCACATTTCCATTGTATTATTATTTCCAATTTCAACGTTCATAATATATTTTCTTAATGTCAATGTTATTTTTACTTTATGATATCCTTTATATGTGATACCACATTTCACATTAATTATAGTTAATTTAAATTTTATGGCATTACTAATATTCTTTAATGAGGTAGAAAACTCTACAGAGTCTCAGGATATGAAATCCCGAATTTTTCAATATATTTGTGATTATATCATCCTTGTGTGGTGGAATTTTGCTAAGGATTATGGAGATATTATTTTTCGACTTTATATGGGAAATTAGGTTGATTAATGTCAGTTTTAATATAATGTCATAATTTTAAAAATAGATTTATTACCAAGAAGTCGATATTCAAATACATAATATACCCCAAATGAATATCAAATATAATAAGTAATATAATACATATTTTTAGGAGATTAATCAAAAATTTCCTAGGTGCATAATAATTAAAAGAATATGAATTCGATTGTAGACGATCATTGTTTATATTAATAATTACCAGTAATAGATGACTAACATTCATTATTCATTAGTTTAAAAGCTTATATATTTAAAAATTGTTAATCACTAATTATCACTTACAATTTTCAATGGTATTCTTCAAAATATCATAGTTAAATAATATAGGTGGAGAATCGAATAAAAAAACATTTCATACTCTATTTTATATGTGGATATCTAAAAATATAATCATCATTCACTGATTATTATAATTATTTCAATGTCTTTAATTATAGAACATTATTCAGTTAGTTTCTATATTATTTAATAATATAATGGAATGCATTGGAAAATTATTTGAATGGTTGTGGATATAATTATATATACCTTCAGTAAAATATTATTTATAATGTAGTGTAATAATTCCTCGATGATATATATATACGTATAATGTTTGGAGTAATTAATCCCAGTCATTTTTATCATCATAAAATATTTTATTTTAAAGATAATACTATGTTAGTATTATATTTCTTTTAATATTGAATCATTTCTATATAATAAAATTATATTAATTATTCTATTGTCATTCCTTTCATTCTTCCATTTTAATTTTTACCATACTAGTAAATTGAGCACACCAGTTACTTATGTTTCAAATTTACTCATATAATAAAGTCTAATAATATTTTAGATGAGTCCAATGGAAAATATTTATGAAAAATTATTTTTAGTCAAATAACGAAATATTTCATATTATAATGTAATATTTATGGATTTATTAACTTGAGGAATATCGATCATTCATATCTTGAGTGTAATATCTATTAATTTGATTACAATTTAATATATAACCCACCAGATGTGGTTAAACTGGGTAGTGAAACTAAATTTAATAAAATTAAATATATTAGAACATGGGTTATTATCTTATTGTATTTAGAAATATAGTCCTTATATAATAATTTCTCTGGTTTCCTATTTTATTCTTCATATTCATTAGTATCAAATTCTTTAGAATGAATATGTATTTTGGTGGCATCAATATCCTTTAAAAACGTTAATCTTCATAGGAAAAATATTATAGAAAATTTTTACATTTACCAAATATTCTTCATGGGTATGACCTTAAAATATATAATAGTTAGTTGAGGATGTATATTCTCAATTATTTTTTTACTTAATATTTTTCATGATGTAAAAATGAAAAATAAATAATGAAATGAAATCAAGTTCACACCACCCTATGAATTAATTATGCGTGTCATATTATTCATTTCGCTCTTTTGTCCCTCATATTCTTCAATTATTGATTAATTTACTATACTACCATTTTTTGATATGAAATAACCATCCTATATTTCATTAGTCAACTATGGAGGGAATTCAACATCAAAAGTGGTTTTTTATTCTTGTTAATTTATGTATATTTTTAGCTCATAAAACTGTAAATATTGTAAGGAATTTAATGTGATGAAATAATATTTTTTATGTAACCACTAATGATATGGATTATAATTTTATGATTTGTATCATATAAATTAAAATATTTAATTTCCTCAAGATTTAGATATTATTATTTCTTAATAAAAATTCTATAATGATTTAATTTGAAAAGGTACTCAAGAAATATTATAAAGATAGAAAATTACTGAAAATGTTTTTAGTGAAAAAAATATTTCCTTTAGAAATGAGAGGAATATAAATTGGTTAATAAATAAATAATTTGTATTAAAGGTAAATGTATATCATCGGAATATATATTTACTTAAATATAATGCCTGGATAGAGAATCACTATGATACGAATGGGTAACACCGGTCGATATCATTAAATTATATTCAAATTGAAAAATAAAAATAAATACCTTTATAAATTTATACATTAATAAATAAATCATATTAGATAATAAAACACATAATGAATAAGTGAGTTTTGAAATAAAAGATTCAAGGTAATATTATTCTCATGAATCAATTCAAGAAAGTATGGTCATATTGTAATTTAAATATATGGATAATTTTTTTTTCATAAAATTATTTATATAACAATTTATAATTTTAATTTTAAATCATATACTATAATAAAGTGTTTAAACATTTTCAAAAACCATTAATATTCATGTGTGAATAATTCAAACTCTCACTCAAGAAACAGAAGAAAAGTAAAAATAATTAAAAAAACATAGATATGTAACAAAAAGATAAATTAATTAAAAAAGGACCACAAGGAAATGAAAAATAAAATATTACTGTTTTATGATTACAAATTCCTAATACACTATTATATATATATATATTTTGTATGTTCTAAATTATTACCCTCTAAACTAAATTTCATTTATTATAAATCAATAAGTATATCCTATAACCAAATATATAAAATATTGAGTATAGATTTTTCTTACATTTTGATAAATAGATAGACATGCCTTAATTATCAAGACTTCTACGAATATATAATTTGTCATGAACCTCCATTTCCAAGATGAGGGAAGTGACATCAGATTTCCAAACCATTCATTCTTTAAGTTAAAAGAGAGATAATGACCCCCGATACCTGCCTTCAATATGCCCCAAAGAGGTGATTAACACAAAGGGTATAGAATAACATGTAATATGGAAGGTTGTTTCTGACGCTTTTGCCGGGGCGCGTGCATCCTTCTGGGCGGACGCGCAGCTGTTGCCCCACATTCCCACTTTCCAATGGCGGGTGACATTGGTTCCTTTTTTATGTACTTCTTCTCCTTGATCGAAACGGGATGATGGGATGTCTGTTCTTCCATCTGTGGATTCCTCCTAAGAACTCATCACCTAGTCCGGGTCTCCATCATAGATTTAATACGTTGTTCGTGAATCTCATTCCCGATGACATATCTTCATGGACGCCGGTTAATTACACTACTTCTGTCAAGACATTCCATTGGATCTTGACATGGTAGTGACCTTCGGTCAGAGTAGATGACAACATCAGGCATGTCAAGGCATCTCTGGGTGCATGGACATTGGGGAACCCGTATTCTTCCTCATGAGAGGGCATCTCAAGGGTGCATAACCTGAGGCATCCCGCGTCGAATGTGTGGAATCATATGCCATAGGCATGTACCTGAGGTTTTCCTCAGTTTCCCATGTTTAACACAGGGTATCCAGCATGTTTAACATTCCAGCAAAGACGGTTACGCCAAAGGCGTTCCATCCGATGTTTTCCTCGGGCATCTCATGTTTATCACGAGGTAGGACGCGAGTTTAATGTCTTGCGGAGACGAAATAAGTGTGATCAGAATGTCCCATAGAGACGGATCAATGGTGGTGTGCCCCGTAGAGGGGAGATGTCACACCGTAATGTCTGATCTAAACACCTCTGAGGACGGATCAGAGGAAGTGCACCCCAGGATGGGATACACCATGGATTACCATTGGTTGGGATTGAACCTCTTGGAGGTTTCCAACGTACCCTGTGTAGAGGATAGGGATCAAAACCCACGTAGTTCGAAGGGGTGATGAATCGGGGTGTACAAAGAGGACAACTACCCGAAGATATGATGGGGGTTACACGTAGAAAGTGGCCCATGCTCTGCTAGGAGCATTGAGGAGGTGGATGGCAGGATACCACTGGGATTTGGAGGCCCGGGTAAGAATCAGGATGGGTGATGGATGGATGAATGAAGTGGAGGGAGAATTAAATGGGACCATTGCAGGGGAAAGGTTGAAGTTGGGATTGAGCCTCGAAGATACCTCCTACATATCCCCGTGGCAGGGAATCAAAGTCCGCGTAGTTCGAGAGAGTTCTGGTGAACCGACATGAAGGTGGACCTTGGTCCGATGGATGTTGTTAGCGAACCGTCATGAAGGTGGACCTTGGTCCGATGGATGGTGTCCTCAGTGAACCGATGTGAAGGTGGACCTTGGTCCGAAGGGTATTTCCAGTGAACCAACGTGAAGAGGGTCAGAGTGACCAACATGTGGTGGGCTTGAACCTCTGAGAGGATTCCTATGTACCATGCCTTGAAACGAATCAAATACCTCATAGATCAAATGAGGTGTGGAATATAGTTTAACGTCATGCGAGATGGGGTTGAACCGATGTGAATGAGGTCAGAACGACCGGGTGGTGGGCTTGACCTCGTGAGGCTTCCTACGTACCATGCCTTGACATGGATCAAAGACCACGTAGTTCAAAGGGTGTTTCAGCGAACCGACGTGAGTGAGGACCGTGGTCCAGATGTTATGGGGCTTACACAGTAGGCTGCCCAGGTGCTGGTGACCTGACGTGAAGAAGGTTCGAGTGACCAATAGGTGGTGGGCTTGAACCTCTGGGAGGCTTCCTACGTACCATGACATGACATGTATCAAAGACATCGTAGTTCAAGTTGGATGCTGGATGGCCGACGTGAATGAGGAGGACCAGGGGGTCCCAGTGGTGGTGGGCTTGGACCTCGTGGAGGCTTCCTACGTACCATGCCATAACATGGATCAAAGACCATGTAGTTCAGGGGGGGCTTCGTCGGCGAACCAACGTGCAGGTGAACCCAGGGGTCCACTTGTGGTGGGCTTGAACCTCATGAGGCTTCCTACGTACCATGCCTTGACATGGATCAAAGTCCATGTAGTTCAACGGGGTTTCTTCAGCGAACCGACGTGGAGTTTGACCTTTGTCCGATGGGTGGTGGGCTTGAACCTCAGGGAGGCTTCCTACATACCATACCTTGACATGGATCAATGACCACGTAGTTCGGGAATAGCGGTGGGTGTCAGAGAACCGACGTAAATTGAGGGACCTTGTTTTGATGGGAGATGGGATTGAACCTCGTGAGGCTTCCTACGTACCATGCCTTGACATGGATCAAAGTCCTCATAGTTCAGAGGGTTGGTCACAATGGTTTGTCGTCAGAATGGAATGCAGTTTAACGTCATGCAGGACGGGGATAGACTTGACGTGAATAAATGTTGGTTGGGATTGAACCTCAGGAAGGCTTCCTACGTACCATGCCATGAAATGGATCAAAGACCTCATAGTTCAAAGGATGGACGTCGTCATCAAACCGACGTGGAGGTGGACCTTTGTCCAATGAGATATGGGATTGAACCTCGGGGAGGCTTCCTACGTACCATGCCTTGACATGGATCAAAGACCTCATAGTTCAAATGATGGACGTTGTCATCAAACTGACGTGAAGGTGGACCTTGGTCCAATGAGAGATGGTCTTGAACCTCGGGGAGGCTTCCTACGTACCATGCCTTGACATGGATCAAAGACCTCGTAGTTCAAAGGGGTGTGCAGTTTAATTACATGCGGAATAAGGGCATATAGTTTAACGTCATGCTGGATGAGGTGATTTCATGGCCAATGCTTACTCTAAGCCCATGTGACTCGTACTCGGTGTGAGAAACAAGAGGCAGCAGAGACCTGATGATCACGCCGCGAAGGGTGCATCCGGGAGAAGTGAAGAGGGGATTACGCGTTAGGAGGCCCATGGTGTGGGGACATACTCCAGGACGGAGGCCCGAGGAAAAGGACTTGATAGTTTCGGGCTTGAGCCTTGAAGAGGCTTCCTACATATCCCTGTGGAAGGGAATCAACGTCCACATAGTTCTTCTAAAGGCTGCTTACCACTGATTGGGGGTTTCAACGGCTTACCTCTAGATTGGTTCATAACGGCTTACCGCTGGATAAGGATCACAACGGCTTACCGCTGGATAAGGATGTCAACGGCTTACCGCTGGATATGGATCACAACGGCTTACCGCTAGATAAGGATCACAACAGCTTACCACTGAATAAGGATGTCAACGACTTACCGCTTGATATGGAACACAACGGCTTACCGCTGGATAAGGATCACAAAGGCTTACCGATGAATAGGATCACAACGGCTTACCGCTGAATAGGATCACGACGACTTACCAATGGATCAGGATGTCAGCGGCTTACCGCTGAATATGGATCACAACGGCTTACCGTTGGATAAGGATGTCAATGGATTCCCGCTGGATATGGATCACAATGGCTTACCGCTGGATAAGGATCACAACGGCTTACCGTTGAATAGGATCATGACGGCTTACCACTGGATCAGGATGTCAGCGGATTACCGCTGAATTTGGATCACAATGGCTTACCGCTGGATAAGGATCACAACGGCTTACTACTGAATAGGATCACGACAGCTTACCACTGGATCAGGATGTCAGTGGCTTACCGCTGAATATGGATCACAATGGCTTACTACTGGATAAGGATGTCAACAGCATACCGCTGGATATGGATCACAATGGCTTACCACTGGATAGGGATCACAACGGCTTACCGCTGAATAGGATCTTGACGGCTTACTGCTGGATCAGGATGTCAGCCGCTTACCACTGAATATGGATCACAACGGCTTACCGCTAGATAAGGATCACAACAGTGGATGGGGATTACGCGAGGAAGCTTCCCGGATGCCGTCATGGAGCGTCAATGATGAATGGGTCTTATGAAAGGAAGCTACCTGGGTGCCGCTATGGAGCCGAAATTGTGAATGGGGCATACGCAAAGATGATTCCCGGATGCCGTAATCGAGTGGAAATGGTGAATGGGGATTATGCAAGGAAGCTACACGGGTGCCGCTATTGAGCGGCAATGGTGAATGGGGCTTACGCAAAGATGCTTCCCAGATGCCGTAATGGAGAGGCAATGGTGAATGGGGCTTATGCAAGAAGCTGCCCGGATGCCGCTATGGAGTGACAATGGTGAATGGGGCTTACGTAATGATGCTGCCTGGGTGACGCTATGGAGCAGCACTGGTGAATTGGGCTTATACAAGGAGTTGCCCGTAATGTCTTCCTCATGTTTTTCCATGAGGGAATCCTGACTCACTGGTTGGTTGAGGTTTATGATTCCACACATATGCGCTAGTGCACAAGTGGGATAACACAAAGGGGTGTTGGAATTATGCCACTGTAATCATGGCATTAGGCGTCTTATGCTTGTAGCATAAGGCATATCTTGATTAGAGAAAGATGCATCCTATGTTGGGAACATAGAGGGAATACTACAGTTTAGTGTCATGTAGGTACGACTGTTGGCATCTCATGCTAGGAGCATAAGGCATCTCTTCCTTGGAGCAAGGGGCATCCTATCATTTGTTAGATAGGGAGTACTAGAGTTTAAAGTCATATAGATAGGACTATTGGCATCTCATGCTAGGAGCATAAGGCATCTCTCGTATATGGAAAGAGGCATCCTATCATTTTTTATATAGGGAGTACTACAATTTATAGTCATGTAGATAGGACTATTGGCATCTCATGCTTGGAGCATGAGGCATCTCTTGTTTGGAGAAAGAGGCATCCTATCATTTTTTAGATAGGGAGTACTACAGTTTAAAGTCATATAGATAGGAATGTTGGCATCTCATGCTTGGAGCATAAGGCATCTCTCGTATAGGGAAAGAGGCATCCTATGTTTGGAACATAGGGAGTACTACAGTGTAAATTCATGTAGACAGGACTATTGGCATCTCATGCTAGGAGCATAAGGCATATCTCGTATAGGGCAAGAGGCATCCTATAATTTGGTAGGTAGGGAGTACTACTGTTTATAGTCATGTATATAGGACTATTGGCATCTCATTCTTGGAGCATGAGGCATCTCTTGTTTGGATAAAGAGGCATCCTATGTTAGGAACATAGGGAGTACTACATTTTAAAGTCATGTAAATAGGACTATTGGCATCTCATTCTTGGAGCATAAGGCATATGTTTCTTGGAGAAAGAGGAATCCTATCATTTTTTAGATAGGAAGTACTACAGTTTAAAGTCATATAGATAGGACTCTTGGGAAGAAGGTTCCTAGAAATGGTTTGTGTCGGGACTTACGCAAGGGAGGCCCTTTGTGGTTCAACCTGGCATAGGATCCAAGTGATAGGGTTTGGAGGAGTTTCCTGAGGAATGGTTCGACTCAAGGTACTCGGGGAATTGATGATGAGAACCTAAAATCACGACATAGGAAACAAACCAAGAGGAATACATCATGTAAAGGTGGTTCATGGTGTGTGGAGGAGTATATCAAATCATGGTATTCCATATGTTGAAGGTGGGAGCGCATAAGGGCGCAATGGAAATCCCAACATCCCAGCCTGAAAAGGTCTCGCGAAGTAGCTTCACAGAGCAAAGGTCTCGCAAAGTAGCATCACGGAGAAAAGGTCTCACGAAGTAGATTCGCGGAGCATGGGTCTCGCGGAGCAGAGGGATCTCACAGAGCATGGGTTCACGGAGCAGCAACGCGATGGAAGCTGCTCGCAGAGCATGGCCTCGCGGAGCCACAATGCGGAGCTCCGCTCGGCCACCCAAGGGGTGATGTGGCTGTGGCCGTCTGTCCTGAGAAGGGGGGTGAGCTTGTAATTTATAGGCAAGGGGCGCCACGAAGCAAAGCTCACTCGGCACGAAGACGGAGCTTCCTCCTTGGTGGATCTTCGCGGTGCGTCGCGAACGTCAAAGCACTTCGCGGAGTCGTCCCGCCTCCTTTGCTTCGCGGCGGGTTCCCGAACGTCAAATTCATTCGCGGAGCATCCTGCCTCATATGCTTCGCGGCGGGTCTTCGTGGAGCATCACAAAAATGAAGCAGGTTCGTGGAGCTTCCCGCCTAATTGCTTTGTGGTGGCGGTATGCAATTGCGGAGGCGGCTTCACGAATGGTCTTTGTGAACCCGTTTTCCAGCCAAACTTCAAATGTCCATAAATCCTAATCCGTAACCCGGTTCGGGCCCTACGACCTACCAAATCGAAGCTTGAGAAATGGACTACGATCTTCGATCGTGTATGGAAGCATTTGGAAAATTTTTGGGGACATGTTTTCCGGTTCCAACAAAGGCATTGAACTTATCATTTATTAAAATCAGGAGAAAAGTTAGTAAATCCCAAACAACCCCAAATCAGGAAGTAAATTTATGTCCAAAACAATAAATTCCTATATGAATGTTGTTATAATAATGTGCAAAAAAGTACAAGAAAACTCTAAAGGGATGTACCAAAAGAATAAAAAAATTGCAAGTCCCAACATCCGAGCTAATAGGGTATGGCATGGTCCTCAAAGTCCTCTGAGAAACTACAATAAAGATTAATATTCATTGGGTGAGTTTACAGGTATTCTCTGTATGTAATACCAAAATCTCTTGTACAAAAGTGGGGAGGCGTTCTAATGTCCTATGAGAAAAAAAGATAACCAAAGCACATAGTAATGAAACTATCCTTACAAACCTCACCAAGGTACACTCCCTAAATCACACAAGTCAAGTAATGTAATATTAAAAACACATCAATGTTTGGGTACCCCGCACCACTTTCCCACTAGTTATTGAAGACATCCTACACATCAGACCTTACCTGCCATTCTCACCACCATCTCACTACCATAACCCACCAAAACACAAATGGCCTTTAAAACCCACACTTCCCACCCACAAACACCTAGGCCACAACCACATGTAAGCACGCCCACAGACACCTGGTCCAGAACTACTACCGCCATGCCCAATGACACTTTGGCCCAAACAACTACTAGGTTTCCCAAAGACACATGGGCCACATCTCGAAGTCACTTAGGAAACATTCTCCCTACACATACCACAGACAACCACCACAACATTCTCTGCCCGAAGAATTTTAGGCTATAATGGATCTTAGGTTATCACAGCTTGCGTGAAGAGTCTTGGGAGACTCAGGAATTGGATCATAAAAAGAGATAATAACAAGCAGCTCATGGGAGTGGTGGTAAAGACACCATACCCCGTGAAATGGGTGTGTTCAGCACGAAGTTCTCAACTTGGGTGGGGCAGAAATAAGAAACATAATAACTATATTATACATATAGGTAAACAAGAACTCATCCCAACCTAGATTTTTCCAATCCTACTCATACACAAACACCATAATTACTATTAATTCATAATAATTACAATAGCCAAAACCAAGTCACAGCTCATTCCCGGAAAATAATTCCCTATTAAACCAATTCATTTTTTCATATTCAACTGATTCCATTTAAATAATTCTTCAGTGTCAGTTAACAAACATGCACAACCACAAGACAAGGAAGGAAAAACAACCAAGAATCAATTTAAGCATTCTCACCAAATTCTCTTGTAAGTCCCATAAACAAAAGAGATCCATGAGATTACTCATTGTACTAGAACTAAACTAAAATACCCCCATATAGACCCACACGACCATAGATCCACAATCCAACAACTACACCACAAAGGGGGATCCTATCAACATCCATTTCACTCGACAAGAATCAAGAAAACAACGTCACATATTTCGAAGGCAGAGCAACAGTGTTTCTAGAATTAAACACAACAATCATTGAGTTCCTTCTTTTCTGTTGGGTTAACCTGGGTGATCACATAGAGATACTTTTTTATTGGACATCGATTTAATCAACTGAGTTTTTGTGATTAACCAATTTCTATGTTACAACAATTTAATAATCACATAAATAGGGGTCCTATAGTTCACAAGGAAAGACCACTAATGACCATGATTTATAGTGGACATATGCCCATACAATTCAATATATATAGGAAAGGGTAAAAGTGTACAACAACATCATCAAACACACCCCTTAATTTTTTGAACAGTATGTTCATTTTCTTCATTACTGTTTGGTTTCATCTATCCCCATAGAAACATTAGAATACCCACACTGCATGATACAATGTAAAGAGAGACGAAATAATTACCCTACAAGGATAATCAATGATAGATGTTTTTCTCAACATTCCTAGAACATGGGATGCAGGACTTATAGGGGAGGAACTTTTAGGACACTAAGAGAGAGTTGGAAAGGTTCCAGTATAGGCACACCACTAGAATCAAGAATGGGGACTCCAAACACACCATGGAAATGAAAAGAGACATGGTAAGAAGAATAAATAATTCATGGGAGATAAAAAGGTGAGATACCAGAGTTACGACATATGAATATTAAATGGAATTAAAAGTGTATCATGGTTTAACCACACAGTTGGAAGGTTACAAATGGTGTAATTAAATTTTATTTAATAATTCTCATTGATGTGCTGGCCCTAATGGCTATGAGTTAAAGGGTTTCCTTAAAAGGAAGGAAAAAAAATGCAATAGGGGCAGAACAAGATGGTATGGGAAAAATGGTGTGGCACTAAGGGCCACACATTTTAGAATGTTAAGGGTTGCTCGGATATTGGTGGATTTTTGATATCATTTACAGTATTTTATTTGATTTTAAATGATTATTAAAACACTCTAACATCAAAAAATATGTTGCGGGTGTTGGATTTGAAAAAGACACAATGATGGGACATTGTTTTATGAGACACCCTAATCGGTGACACAGTCACGGTGCCACCTTCATTATGCCATTGTACATGGTTCTACCATTTTAGTGAGGGACCGTGATGGTGTGACCGTAATAGTGACGCCATCATGGTGCAACTGTCATGGTTCCACAATTTTGATGTGTGACCATGAGGGTGTGGATGTTACGGTGCCACTGTCAAGGTGCCACCAGTTCGTTGGGACACTGTAATCAGTGCCACCATTTTGGTGTGAAACTATGACCGGTGCCACCATTTTGATGGATCCATTTTATGGGACCAGCATATTTGAAAATAACTGGACTAGGAGGGTCATGGTCATTACAACAGATACCTTTCAAACTATTCTCTCCCTCGAGAATCAAACTATACTTGATGAAAAGAGAGGGGTCCAAACAACCACCATGAAAGATACCTCTCAAGAGTAAACCTCCTCAACATCTCGGAAACCCTCTCCCACATGTATCCAAATAAACATGTGAAGGTCATACCATCTATAAATATGGATTTGGGAGTCCCTTTCCCCTTGTTAGGATACTATCCCCTTTGGATGGCACTGACTCGCCTAAACAGGTTTAACTGCATCCACTTTAATGCATCTTGATTAGGAATTAGGTCCTCCCTTCCCCATAGTTAGGACTCTTCACACATATCCATAGAACACGGTTAATATTCCATTTAAATTTAAACAAGGCCAAACACTAAATCACAAACAAGAACAAAATAGAACAGAACAAAACTCAAAACAAATATAGGTACTGTGTGTAGATCTGTGCCTCATGTTCCCAAGCAAGATCCTTAAGGCCACCATGCCTCCACAATAGTCGAACAAAGGGAACAGTTCATCCATGAAGTACATTCTCTTCATGATCCTTGATACTCACTGGTCTCTCAATGTATTTCACATCATCCTCGATATCCAGCTTACCCTATTTGAGGACATGTGAGTCATTGTGTAGGTACCGACGGAGTTGAGAAAAATGGAAGACATCTTGCACCCTTATTAGCGGTGTCGGGAGTGCCAGATTATTAGCCACTTCACCAACCCAGCACAAGACGTCGAAGGGTATGATGAACCTGGATGAAAACATACCCCCCCTACTGAACCTATGTTGACAACGTAGAGGGGAGACCTTCAAGAACACATGGTCCCCAACCTCAAACTCCAGGGTCTCCTCCTATTTTTGTAATACGACTTTTTTTGTCCTAAGTTTCCTTCATCCTCTCCCATATAATCTTAACCTTTTTCGTTGTTCTATGAACTAGATTCAGGCCAAGAACACCTGCTTCTCCAACCTCATCCCAACACACAGGTGATGCGACCCGACGTCCCGTAATAGGCTTCGAATGGAGCCATGGAAATTGTAGAGTGATAGCTATTGTTGTTGGAAAAACCTTAAAGATGAAACCAATGTAACCAAGATCCCCCAAAGACAAAAACATATTTCTGTAGCATATCCTCCAATGTCTAGATTGTGCGCTCTGTCTGCACATCTGTCTTTGGTAGAAAGTAGTGGTGAGACATAGCTGGGTTCAAAAAGCTTGTTGAAAACCTTTACAGACCCGTGAGGTAAACCGGGTAACCCAATTGGAGACCATGGACCTCAGAATTCCATTCTACCACACAAAATTGTCCATATACCGATGTGCTTGGGCATCCACCTCACTCAACTTCTTGATTTCCAGATAGTGAGCTCATTTTTTTCAGTCGATCCACGACTACCCAGATATCATCACAACCCCTTGATCTCATGGTGGTCCCATGAAAAAATCCACCCAGATGTCTTCCCACTTCCACTTAGAGAAGTTTAAATGGTGTAACAGACCTCATAGGACCCAGTGTTCCACCTTCACCTACTGAGACATAGAGCACTTTTCCACAAACTCAGCCACTGCTCGATTCACCCTAATCCACCAATACATACCCCTCAAGCCCCAGTATATCTTAGAAACTTTAGGGTGCACTGCCATGGGTGAGTTTTTGAACACACCAAGAACACCCTTATGAATTTTTACCGAGACAAACAACTTTCCATGAAACATCATCTGATTATGCCCATCTTTCGACCATCCTCCTGGAGTCTTACCCTGGTTAACACGATCATGCGTCACTTCAACGTCTAATTCTCCGATTTGGGAATCCTCCACATGCTAAAAGAGATAGGACTACAATGTCATCTATAATACACAACCTCTGCCATCCTCCACCCTTTCACCCAGGTATAGGGAAACCAACTCCTCCATCGGCTTCTAAGAATCTACCGACTGTCAAACCAAATCCTTCTGCAACTTTCTTCTAAATCCATTGGTCACCACATTTCCCATACCATAAGTATAAGATATTTCAAAGACGTAGTCCTGAGGAAACACCATCCACCTCCGCTGCTGCATGTTCAGGTCCTGCTAGGAGAAGATATACCTCAAGCTGTTGTGATTCATGAAGACCACAATGCACTCCATGATGAGGTAGTGCCACCATAACATTGGTTTGAACACAACCAATGAAAGATCCATGTCATGGATGGAATAGTTATTCTCAGGTGGATGTAAATTCTTAGACCTGTAGTAGATCACTACTGTTGTTTCATTAGCACACACCCCAATCCTTTGCCGGAAGAATCATAGAACACCTCAAACATCACCCCTTCTTTTGAAAACAACTGCTCTGGGGCACTAACCAACTTCCCCTTCAGATAACTAAGGGTTGTCTAGCAACGTCTGCTCTACATGATGGCTTGGTCCCTTCTAGTTAAGGCTATCAATGTAGCTTCCACACAAGAGAATTTGGGCACTAACATTCTGTAATATCTTGCTAGACCCATGAAACTACGAACCTCCATCACATTATTTGGTTCTTCCCAAGAAACAACCGCCTATAGCTTGGATGGGTCCACTTATATCCCATGTTTGGACACCGCATGTCCAATAATGTTCACTTCTCATATCCATAACATAAACTAGGACAACTTTCCATAGATCTGGTGCTGCCGAAGGACATCTAAAACTATCCTTAGATACTCAGTGTGATCCTCCTATTATCATGAGTAGATCAGGATATCTCCAATAAACAAAACTACGAAAGGGTCCCAAAATTCCCAAAATAAGGAGTTCATTAGCCCCATGAAAAAAGATTTTGTGTTCGTAATGCCGAATGACATGACCATGAAATCAAAGTTTCCATATCTGCACCTGAAGCCAGTCTTCTATATGTCACTCGTATTCATCCTAAAATAGGGATATCATGATTGTTGGTTGATCTTAGAGAACCATCATTCCCACTTCAACTGATCAAAAAGTTCATTTATCCTCGATAAATGGTAACAATTATTAAATATTACCAGATTCAGTCTTTGGTTGTCTATGCATGACCTGAGACCACCATATGCCTTATTCGTGAACAAGATCGGAGCACCCCATGGTGATGCACTTGGTTGGACAAATACCTTCTTCTTTATATCTTCCATAAGAATTCATAACTCCCGCAACTCAAGAGGATCCATCTAATAGGGATAAACCGAAATCGGATGGGCACAGGGTTTCAATCCTATCCAGAACACAACATCACGTCGTGGAGGTAGAATCACCACATATTCAGGGAATACATCCATGAACTCACCGACAACCCTTAAATATTCTATCATTTCTGAGTCCACTGACAGCTCAACTAACAAGTAAATAAAGGGTTGCACTCACCGGATACCCTCCTAGAAGCCTCTCTCACGGATGAAAGTCACATTTCAGCAGGTGATATCTTAAAAAAAAACCCTTCTCCAGAAGCATTTGATAACAACAAACAAAGAGAAAACCCATTTGATGCCTAATATGTCATCATATGGAGGAATATGAAGTGAATAAAGGTCCCCACTGGACTAATGTGGTCCCAAAATCAATCTATATCTTCAACAAACATGAGACAAGATGGTTTGACCTTCAACTGGTGTACTCAAAACCAGGGGTAAAGAATGTGTCTCTATGTATATACCCAAATCATGGGCTATACTAGGTGAAAAAAATATGTATGAAGCTATTTAATCAAACAAGGAACATGAATGAGTACTAAGTAAACTGATCGTACCATGAATGGCTTCTGGACCTACTGGAACTACTACCTCTATGGCATGCAACTGTCCATGCCCCACTCCTCTATCCCACAGCTATCAGCCACCTCCCTGACCACGCCCTGGTAGAGGTCCCTATGGAGCGCCCTGAGGTCGACCTCCTTTTGCAAAATCCTTTGTCAGTGGAATGGGAGCTCTCTTTCCCTGCTGCTGCTGTTTCGAGGGTCTGGCTGGAAACTAATGCTATTGAGGTCATCACTGAACCTTCCCTCCCCTATTGTACTACACTCAGTTTGGACACTGATTCCAAAAATTCCCACAACGGCCACATATGAAAAAACTCAGTCTTGGACCCAAAAATAATGGGCGATCACTGGGATATCAAAACTGGAATTTCTAGGGCCTACTGCCCACTAGATGAAACATCAAAGGCCCTGACATTAGAGGCCTTCTACTGACAGTTTTCCCCTTTGATGATCCCAACTGGCTCCCCTCCTGTGGCACACCTCCCAGTGTGTGCACACTCTCCACCACATGAGCTTTCTTCTAGACCTCCATGTATGTAGGAAATGTTAAGGGTGAGTCAGTGTACAGTAGAGAAGGTCAGAGTGCCTCCTTTTAATGTCTCACCTGAGACTCTTTAACTGGAAAATAGTTTGGAGAAAAATGAATGAGATCCTTGAACTTGATCCCCATGTCCCTCACTAACACACTTCCATACTGAAGGGTTATCAGCTTCAACCTCTTCTCAGACTTCATAGTGGATGATAGCAATTCTGCCCTGAACTCCCTCTCAATGTTGTTCCCTGAAACCAGAGCCTTTTTCTTCTCCCCATGATAGAGCATAAACTACTCACACACT
The DNA here is from genome assembly GCA_963277665.1 of Viscum album. NCBI lineage: Eukaryota > Viridiplantae > Streptophyta > Magnoliopsida > Santalales > Viscaceae > Viscum > Viscum album. The sequence goes on along the minus strand of OY728138.1, from coordinate 627,441,366 downwards.
GCTCCCTGCATTTTTCATACAGCCAGTGGAACACAATACTCCGTCATAGACTAGATCAAGATGAATGATATCACCGACTCCTTGTGCCATCTCTCTGTCTCCATCCCTGACACACTTACTTCATACATCCTGAGGGGCTACTGCTAAAAGGCACAAAGCATCCTCTTCCACTGTTCATCCTCATCCTCTTGATTATACCTCTACGGATCAGCTAAATCAGCCTCCAAGGCCTTGATTTCCTGAACTACACATGTTCGTCATCTGGGTGCCATAGCTACAAAGAACACAAGAAGTGTCTATACCCGAGTAGTGTAGAATATTGATTTTAAAATTTTCTTCTTAGCATTTTTATTTATTTAAAAATAACCCTTAAAATACCCAATAAACACAAGAACACTAGTCAATTGGATGAATATATCATTCCAAAGATCTCTACCCTACAGTCAGTGTAGCCTCACTTGGTCTTTCAGTAGGACCAAAGTCCTTGAATCAAATAAAGGGTGCCCAAGAATCCCACGTCCTAGCTAGTCTTCCCTAGCCTATCTCACATACCAAGACTTCCTAACCTTATTTCCCTAGCATCCCATGCAATCCTCACTGTGCCTAACTCCGAACTCCATCCTATCTCTCGACCAACCTCCGTCCTTGGATACCATTCTATCATGACCCATATTCACCAAGATGATGGAAGGGATAATAGATTTATTAACCCTTCCTCAAGTTGATAGAGAGGTAATGACCCCCAAGACCCTCTTCAATTGTCCCCGAAGTGGTGAATGGCCCCAAGGGTATAGAACCACATGTTATGTGGAAGTAATTTCCATTTCTCTTTAGTAGGATTAGGAGATTAGATAGTAAATCCCAAAAATACTCAAAATATGGATATAATATTATGTCCAAGACAATCCATTCCAATATGCATCTTCCAATAATGAAGTGATATGATGTAAAAGAAAAACACCAATGGGAAGTACTGGAAGAAAATAAAAACCACAACGTCAATGGTCCTAGCATCTGAGCTAATTTGTCCCGTCACAGTCCTTGAAATCTTTTTGGAAACACGAATGTAGTTTAATATACGTAGGGGGAGTATATAGGTGTACTCAGTAGGGAAAATAAAAATCTCTCGTGCCCAAGGGGGGATGCGTTCTAATGCCCTGTGGGAAAAAGAGATAACTGAAGCACCTTGTAAAGAAACTATCCTCCCAAACCTCACCAAGGAACCCTCCCCAAATCACAAAATCATGTAATGTAATAGTAATAACCCATTGATATTTGGGTACCCCACACTACTTTCCCAATGGTTATTGAACACATCCTACATGTCAGACCATCCCCGTCATTTTCACCGCAGTCCCATTACCATTCCCCACCAGTACACACCTAGGATACCACAACCACACATCCCTCCAACAAACACACGAGCCACAACCACACGTAACCACTGTAAAAGACACCTAGTATAGAACAACTACAACCATTAACAAAGACACCTGGTCCCAAAAAACTACTACCATGGTCAAAGACATATAGGCCTCATCCCAATGACACTTGGGAAATAACCTGCCCACACACACCTGGGCTAACCACCATAACATTCCGTACACGAATAATCATGGGAAATAATGGAACTCATGCCATCACAACCTACCCGATGATTATTGGGATACATAGGAAATGGAGTAGAAAAGGAGTTAATAACCAACCACTAATGGGAGTGTTGGAAAAATACCCTCCCCGATGAAATGGGAGTGTCTGGAACAATTTGATTAACTTGGGTGGGGCACGAATGAAAAACATAAGAATTAAATTATAAATATATGTAAACAAGAACACATCCCAACCTAGGGGTTTCCAAACTAGCTCATACATGAACACCCGCGTTATTATTAATTAAAAAGAATTACAATATCCACAACCAAGTCACAACTCATTTTTTGGAAAAAAAATTCTCCATTAAACCCATTATTGTTTTCATATTCAGGTGATTCCATTTAATTAATTCTTCATTGTTGAGCAGCAATCAAGCATAGCCACAAGACAAGGAAAGAAGAACACTCAATCAGATATTTAAACATTGACACTCGGTTCTCCTATAAGTCACAACAACAATAGGGATTTGTATGATCCCTAAAAGTACTGTAACTAAACCAGGCCCCACCATATGGCCCCACAAGGCCTTCGATCCACAATCCAAAAAATTCACCACAACAGGGGATCCCATCACAATCCATGTCACTACCAAAAATCAATATTACAACCACACATATTACCAAGATAGAGAAAGGTAGATTGTAGATTTAAACAAACCATTCATAGAGTTCATTATTTTCCATTAGGTTAACCGAGGTGATCACACATGGATTCCTGTTCCTCAGACATCCATTTAATTGACCGAGGTTACGTGATTAACCGATTTCCATGTTGCATCCATTCAATCATCATCGAAATTTTGGGCCCCTTAGTGAGAAATAAAAGACCACCACCAACCATGATTTATACTACATAGAAGAATTTTTAATTGACAACATATAACAAATGGTAAAAGAGTAGGGGAGGAACTCCAAGGACTCCAAGAGTGAGTAGGAAAGGCTCTTGTATAGAAGCCCCACTAGAATCGGGAAGGGGGAATCCAAATTCACCATGGAAAGGAAATGAGACAAACCAAGAAGAATACATAATTCATGTGCGATAAAAAGGTGAGATCCTTCAGTTATGGGATATGAATCTTGAACGTCTTAAATGGAATATCATGGTTTCACCATGTGGTTGGACCTTTACACATAATTGAATTAATTTTTATTTAATAATTCTCATTATAAAGGTGGCCATAATGGCTGTGAGTTAATGGGATTCCTTTAGGGAGAGGAAAACACAAAACATGGATGAAACTGGAATGTTTGGGAAAAAGGGTGTCTCACCAGGGAAAAAGCCACACTTTTGGTATGTCATGTGTTTCCCAGATCTTGGGGGATTTTTTATTTCATTTATGGGAATTTAATGGCTTTGAATGGGGTAATAAAACACTCTAACATCAAAAACTATGTCTTCGGAGAAGGACTGGTAAAAGATACATAAGTGGGAAACTGTCTGATGAGATTCTGTAAGCGGTACCACGGTCACGGTTCCACTGTCATGGTGCCACTATCAGCAGTTCCATTGTTTCGGTGTGCGTCTGTGCTGGTGCGAGCATTATGCTACCACCGTTTTGTGGTGAGACCACGAGAGTGCCACTGGTACGGTGCCACTGGTTCAGTGGGTCACCATATGTAGTGGCACTATTTCATTTTAAGATTGTGACCAGTGCCAACATTTTGGTGGAATTGTTTGATGGGACCAAGATTTTGAAAACGTAATGGACTAAGAGGGTCCTTTCCATTACATAATTAGTTTATGAAAATACAAATTCATGAAGATATTTTTGATTATATGATATGTATAAAACAATTCCATATCAATATAATTTCACTTGTTAGAATAATAAAAGTTTAATTGAATGATGAAAAAAATATATGATCCTAAATAATTTTTAAATGAATTCAAAACATTGATACATAAATCACAATGGACTGATGATAAAGAAAAAAAATACAGTAACAAAATAAATTTTTCTTCAATGAATTATAATGAAGATGAACAAATTATAGCCTAGTTATTCATGATATTTCCATAACTCTAATATTATCCTTTCTTTATCACATTCCTTTTTATTTAATCATCAAATAAAACGATATTTCCTTCAACCTTAAAAAAGATTATCTAATTTCAACCTTTATATGTGTAGTCATTAAATCTTAAATGACTTGTTTTTATGTTAATTGGCCATTTTTCAACTATAGTCATTGTTTTTTACATAATAATCAATTCCATTTTAAGAAAATTTATCTAATATATTGCTTCATCATTGACTTCTTATAATGTGCCAAATTGATCACTCAATTTATATTTAATCATCAAAAAATATATTTTTTGTATATCATTTTGAAATTATCATTGTCATATAGAAATGAAACTCTACATTTCTATTATAGATAATGTATACTGATGATTAAAATAATTACCTTTGTGCATTGTTTTTTTCTCCTATATCAGTAATTTTAGTCCAATTGAAATGTTTGATTCCATATAAAGCTTCATATACTTTTACATTATCCATTAAATTATATATCCATTTTAATGATGTTTCAATGGTAGTTTAGAATATTTTGGTGTCTTGATATTTTCATCCCTTGTTCACTCTTCTATGCATATGTTATATTAATTTAAAAACTCAAAAAACATTTAAATATATCTATATTTTTATAATATATGTTATTTGGGTTCCTTTAAACATATACATAAAATGGATGAGATTTTTTTTTGTGAATGATCCAATACTCATGTGTTCATCCCAATAACTAATGGTTAATCAATTATTTGATGTTATGAATATATTTATCAATGATTTATTTACCAAATAATTGATAACATGCAGTAAAATAATAAATAATTGATTTATTACCAAATATATGAAAAAATAAAATTTTTAACTTTAAATTAATAAAAATTTATCTATAAACCCCCATAAAAATTTCAAAAAAAGTTTATTATTTATACAGAATAAATGCAACACAATTTAATATAATATAAAATAGAAAAACTAAATAAAAAATCCCATTATATAAGAAAATCACCCTTCAACAATCAACACTATTTTCATAAAATATACCTCCCACCCACAGAAGGTTATTCTCTTTTCCATCATTAATACATTTTAAAATTATATATATATGATATATATACCTATATTATTTAATAACAAACTCTCGATGATTCCACTATAGACCCCAAATATCTTTTTATTTCAAAAAACCTTATATATTTATTATATAATTCCTTCATATGGATTTAAATAATAGAGTATACTATGATAATATATTTTATTTTTCTTTTTAAGACACCATGATAACATTCTTCATTACTTCATCTAATTCTAGTAGAATATCAATATAAAATTTAAATTTTTTTATAGATAATAATAGTCCATAGTATATAAATTATATAGAAACATGATTTTTTTATATATAGTAATATATTTTTTTAAAAAGTCTTATCTATCACCAAAGAAAATCTCATTACATAAACAAACAAGTGGGTTTTTTCCATCGTAGATAAAAAGAAGGATTTCAATCAAATATATATGAATAGTATATATTTAATAAAATAAACAAAATTTTATAATTTCAAAACATCAAAACCCTAATTCTAGTATAATAATTTTCTTTATTTTCATTCAAATACCAAAAATAAAATTACAATCCAAAACCGATTGAGTAAAATGATTGATATTTCCCAATTGAAAAAGATGGTTTTTATCCACCATGATACATATGATCATCAGTGGACTATTAGTCGATCTCCACAAATCAATACATGGTTTATTTTTTGAATTAGTTCCTATTGATGGATAACTAAACTTATAGTGATCCATATTAATGATCTTAGTGGAATAATGAATCCATAACAAACTTCATTTTCCTTTTCCAACATCAAAATATGTTATACCTACCACCTCTATCTTATGAAATTAAACTAAAATAAACCAAATTGACATAAAATCAAAATAAAAGATTGAAAATAATATATATCTTTATTTATTCAATAAAATTACTGTTATTAGGATTTGAACCCCAAAAGTAGATTCAATAATCATTTCTAATGATAAAGATCGACCACTAAGACCTCATATTTTTATCTTCTTCCTGATTTTCTACCTTAACATGCTCATATATACATATGATACAAAAATACATCATGATCATCATCAACACAATCTTCTCACAATAATCAAGAAGTATGATATGATGATTAGTACGAAATAAATCATTGTTAGATTCTATATCATTAGAATTAATCACATGTGACAGGTCTGACTCATATATCTTGAGCTGTGAAACTGAAACACATAATGCATCTTACTATACTATACTGGTAAAGTAAATTGAGTGAAATTCATCCCATCAAACTTATTATTGATAAAAAACTGATTAATTGAGGTCTAAACATTCTTTGTATTTCTAACCTCTAATTCCCTAATGTTGTTGAAATGTGAAGGAGTGAATAATCCCTATTTCTAAACATGAAGTGTAAAATCTTATATTTTGATAGGATTTATAGATACAATAATCCATTGAAAACATCTTCTTGAGGAGATGAACCATATCAGGTTTCTTATATATTATGTTAGACCCAAGATTAGGTGACATACCAACCTCTATAAATTATCAAGATGACGTACAAATCTTAATTATTATAGCTTGATCATATAAAATAATGAATGATAAAACCCATAATAACTACTAAATAATTATAGTGTAATGAAAATATCTTTTAATGTAAGGATTATCCGTGTTTCTTATCTTCATCTATGTACCAAAATCCCATTTCAACCTTTTCACAAAATAAAATTCAATCATTCAACCATATTATACAAAACAATACAAGGAACTTATTGTACTAGCCAATGATTTTAGTCCCTCTAAATTAAAACTAACATCAATATCTTATGTCACGCTAAACTATACACTATTTAAAATCATGAAAAAATTTTAGCGTGGAATATTAGAATTACACTATGAATATAATCATTAGTATAAAACATGATATTAAGCAATAAAACTAATTACCAATTATTATTTTCAATTCCTTTTAATGAAAATTTTAAAAATTGTTTTTTATTTTACCATAATAAAATTCAATTGATAATAATTAAAAAACTTGTCATAATAAGTATTATATATAATTATATACTAATATATCAACATTACATTATATATTAATTTATATGTACTAAAATAAAAAATTCGTGAAGATTAAAATTTTATTTTTTTAATCAAAGTAGTTTTTTATAATTTATTGTATTCATATTTGATAATAAATTAATAAAATAAATAATTTGAATTAGGTAATTTTTTTAAGACATTTTGGTTACGAAAACAAAATTTTGAAAAATATATTTATATACATATGTTGTAAAAAATATGTTACTTTGGTGAACACTAGATACCTTGATGAAAAATATACAAGGTATAATATAAAATTTAAAATAGATTAAATATATTTAAAACTTGAGTTCAAATACATGGATGGGTAGTTAAAAACCAAAACTCTCTAGAGACCACCTTATTTATATATTTTATTGTCATTCTCTTATAATTAGTGTGATAAAATCAAATAAAACAAAATAGTATTCCCAAATGAGACCTTTTCATCTCGTATAAAAGTGGATAACATACACCTCATATAAGCTCTATGTTCCCTTTGAAATATCAATTAAAACCCCTAATTATAATTTCATAAAAGTCTCTTTCCAACCATAAGGCACCGTGTACCTATAATTTTACCTATTTCCTTCAATTATATGGTGGTTTTCATGAAGAATTTCATGGTAGCGATGTAAATATTACTACTCACAACCTTTTCATCTTAATATGTATCTTCTTAAAAAGAATAAAAAAGTAAATATAATATCCTTGATATCCTTAGTATTATAATTTTTTATTATATTAATAAAATAAAAATTATTTTTTCTATACAATCCTCTATGAAAAATAAATTAAAATTGATTGTGCCTTGGGCAGACTATCCCCTCCATGAAACAAAATATTATGTTTTCACAAAAACCAATATTCGTTGAAAAATTAAACATAATTTAAGAAAAAATATGACATTTATAAAATTATAAATATTACTATTTAGGGGGAATTGTAATCCAAATTAAGTCACTCTCATTCATCAGGAAATGTAAAAGTTAATTATGAATTGTGTGGACCACCACCTCCTTGAAGTAATATTTTATTCATCATGATTTTCATTATTTATACAAACCACATAAAATATTTTTCACAAACTACAAATATATAAATAAAATCATTATTATTATAAAATAATTATATTATAATCCTCCTTAACAATAATCACCCTTTTAGTGAGAATGTGTTCTTTTTTGTGTCTGTTTAACTACATGAATAAACTATGATATGAAACACTATCATAGATGATAACGGACAATTAAATATTAATTTTATTTTAATTTTGTAAGAATATAATTTTTTTCCAGTACATAATTTTTTTATGTTATATATAAAACATTTATATGAAATACCAACCTGGATCGCTAATATTATCTTATGAAGGGATAAAAAATCCCATTTTCACATAATATAAAATCCTATAAATTAATAAATTAATTTAATTTTATAGTAAATAGTATTTGGGAAAATTAATATATATTAATATGGTCTTTAAAAAGGTATATAATAATTAAAATTTTATTATTTAATATATTATATGCATGTGAATTGAACATCTGGTCTATGGTAAGGGATTATATTCTATAAATTTAATCCATTGAGACATATTTATCATTATAAAACATTTTTTTAGAAGGGTGTCTATAATTCCCCTTTAATGTATTTTATCATGGTCATGATATATTTCATTATATTAAATATCTATTTCAATAACATTCTCCCACATGGTTCTATAATAAAAAATGAATAATTTGTAAGGGTTTTTTCTAAATCAATTTTATTCCATTATGTTACAAACATTCCTACTGAACTCTATTTTTCAATGTTTGATTTATTATTACTACATTATAATTGTTATTTTATTTCATCCAAATTTTATATGGAGTTAAAAATATTTCTTGTAAACCAATTATTAAATTATTCTTACATTAATGATTTATCACTTGAAGGGGTTTTTAGTTATTAATTTCTATTTATGAAAACAAACATCTTATAATGAACCAAATATACATTATATGGTTAACATAGTGTTCATTTATTACATTATATTATGAAATATATTTGTTCCCTATAATTTAATGTTTAGTTTCCTGACCATTATACTTCATAGTTTTTTATTTAGAAGTTACTCACATCATAATTTTTCATTACCCATCCCAATTTTGGTATAATGATATCTAAAAAATATTAATCCAAATATGGATTTCACAACTTGTTTCCCTACAATGTCACAATTATTTTTCCTCCACTATAATGATCATGATGATATTTTTTCTATTTAAAATGTTTAAAAATTAGTGCTTTATAATTATTCAATGTGATTTCATTTTCAATAACATTATATTAAAATTATAAAAAAAATTATTTCTTATTCAACACCATATATTGTGGAAATACATATATTTTTTTATAATTCAAATGATGTGATAATAAACTATATTTAATTTCCTTAAAATTTTTCAAATAAAAATAAATATAATATTTTTTGAATGGATCATTTTTTACAAGACAATATCTATTTACATTTACATATAAACATATATTTCCACTACCATTATCATTTTATATTAATAATTCTTCCAAAATTTTCTGGGTCCCTAATTAAAAATAGTTTTCACAATGCTTTATTATATATTTCATTTAAATTATTCAAAAAGATAATGGATAATTCTAATTTCCAATTATATATTTTTGTTAAACTCTAAATTTTTATATCTAATCTATGTAATTATCCTTAGACATATCATATACATGATATAAAATATTCATCAATTGAAATTCTGTAGAATCTTTATATGGATTTATTATCTGATGACCTTCTCTTTTGGATGAATGATGCATAATTAAATTTATCATACCTAGACATCCTCTATATCTAAATATAAGTTTTCACCAAAATATTTTCTTCAATATACACACAATATTTAGATATTCATATTGAATATATTTTTCCAAGATTTCATAAACTGATTGTTTTGGGAAATTAGTTATTTAACTATATAACTTTTATCTATATGCCATAAATAACATATTCACTATTATATCAATTAAGGGGTGTTTAAAATTAATGTTATAAAATATATTTTGATATATATTTATTTTTTATCGGATTAACATGTTATGATTGTTGATATAATTATAACATATTTTATTTCTTGAAATAAAATTGAAAAGTATAAGAAACACATTTTATTTCCATGGATTATTTATGATGTGATTAATGAAACCCTTTCTTCCCATAATATATTTTTGATATGATAAAAGATTTATTTAAACTGGAATATGTAATAATTAATGAATAATGGGTGGAGTTTTATATCTCCCTAAAAAATTGTATATAATATTATATCATCAGATATATGTATCCATCAGAATGATTTTGTTTATCAAAATCATGGACACTGATGGTGTGTCTCATGAGTGTAACGATCCTATTACTAAAGTTTATGCTACATTTATATGGTATCCTTATGTTAACCCCTCATGGATTATTTTAATATACTAATGTTTACAACATCATTTAATACATGAAATTTTCCATATTCCATGATTTATGTCATATTACATTTTGGGTATAAAATTATTATGTATATTGATTATTCACATATGTTCATCCAAATATCTCTTATGATATTAGATTGATATCACCTATATTTAACCTTAAATTAAATTTTTTTCTCAACCCTTTATTATGTTTTCTATCAGCATATTTTTAATATGATTATAATAGATAACATGTCTTGAATGAAGTCATGTATGGTTAAATTATTAGGAAATGTTGACAATTTTTTTAAAATAATGTTCAGATATAACTTATCAAAAACGACACTAAAACAAAATTATATTTATAATTTTTGATATTATATTGATATGTAACCAAAATATTAATTTTTTCTTTGACTATATTAGATCATATCAATTTGTAACAACATTAATTTACAAAATTATTAGTTTCCTACCAAACCTAATAGTGTACTTTTTGGGCTCCTTATTTCGTATTGAAGGAGTGTTTTGTTCTTTTGTAAGATTATATTAGTTATTTTCTGTAGTATCCCAAGTCAGGATACACATACATGTTCCCTAAAATGGTTTCTGTAAGACTGAAATCGCACCTCCCTAAACACTAGAGGCAGACGATTTATAGTGACGGACATGGGTGTGTCTGTGGGGTGAGTATTGTCTCATTGATCCAAGTGTAGCACATCTATTGATATAAAAACTAAATAATAGAGGAAATAATAAAATACAAATATTATAACATATAGGTAATATTATAAATGGGCGTAATCTGAATAAACCATAATAAAAGCAAGGATGATGATGGCCATGATGCTATACTGAATGAGTGAATGAGGAAAATGGGATTCATGCATATACATCTTGCTATAAAAAAATAAAACATGACTGAAAAATACTACAACATGATGCAAAAGCATATTCATAGTCCCCTACACCCATTTCCATTATAAATCTATAAACCACTCAATCATGAAATATTGAATGATTCCCTTTTTTAGTACATGGAATCATGAAATATTCTTAGGTTCCAAAGGTGTCTCAGATAGGGTGTCAGATACAATCTCAATAGGCCACCACCCATTATGTCCTAGAAAATAGATTCTACGATGTAAAAAATTAGGAGTGATCCATATGTCATTACTGTTGGAAATAACTAAATAAAAAAAGCATGTTCACTAAATGGACACATAACCAATACCACGTGCTTCCTCTTAAGCCAGGCATCTATACAAACATAAATGTACCAATAATAAGGTCCATGCTTTGGAAATTTTAAATAAAGAAGGTAGTTTAGATAGACCCCAAGGGTTTTTAATTACATTGGTGGTCACATTTCCATGTCATCATATACACATGATCACTTTATAAAAAAGATGTATCACATATGTACCAACGATAAATCTATCAAATATAATGGTGGAGTCTTGAGCCCATCCAAATAAATAAATAAATAAATATCCATTGTTCACTACATGTGTCTATAATGTAAACAATGCCAACAAGTATGTCAATTTCAACCCATATTGTCATCCATTGTATCAGTCATGGTATGGTGACTCTAAGGCCATACCATGTATATCACATAAGAGACTTCGTAGAAATTGAGGCATGGAATTTCCATCTCTCCAATGGTTCCATCCTCATGTTTACCCCTAGGGACCTATCATCACATAGGAGTATGTGTAAACTATCCAGATATCCCATGCAGGGGAATCCAAGGTATCACTCATGGTGTGTCAAGATGATGCAATATGAACATGGTGATTCCATCCACTGTGTCCATTAAACAAGATACCCATTTCACCTCACCCATAATTAGTGATTCATAGGAATCCAAGATCATCTCACAAACAAGGAATAAATAATCGCATGCCATTAAAACACATGGAAATATCAATAGTTAACAAACTAGACAAGTCATAACTTTCAATCCACTAAACATAGAATAAGTCATTCACCATAAAGCATCAATAATGAGAATAAGAGGTGGGTTTAGGTATAAGGTACATGGTATAAGAGGATAATAAATAGGCCCAAATAAATTGATCACAACATAATATAAATGAAATGTAAAGAAAGATGTATTAATGCATGGAAAATCAATCATAATTAAGTGTTGGAAATTAATCAGGGGCCTAGATCATGGATTACCATTCTTATAAATCTATTTTATCAATACAAGGATTTAAAACAAGGTTCAATACACATACCCATTGTGGTTAAAAACTAAATTAATAAGAAAGTAATCCATTAATTTGGTAACAACTCAAGGGGTGTCCAATTGAAAGGATTACAATCCATGGATGGTTTTATCTACTAGGGGGCACATTAAATATGGAGAACATTTTAATTTTAATTAATAATATATTCATGGAGTCACTGGAAGGATACGACACATGGAATAGTGTCACATAATTTTATAAATAATTAAATCAGAGTTAAATTTCTAAAACACCTTCCTCGATGTAGTATAACTTCAGTCATCTATTTTATAAATTTGAATTGAACTGAAATGGGGTGAAATGAAAAAATAATCAAACAACATAAAAATATGGTGAAAATGGTCACACCTAGATCGTTCAATAGAGGATTGATGGAACTAAAAAGAAAATATAGTGTATGATTGATCTTTCTAAGGGATTTTTATTTCTTCCAATGGTATGTAATTTAGAGGATAAACAAAGGAGTTTTCACAAAACCTGTCAGGAGGAGAAGAGGAGTTTTGCACATGGAAGAATATGGATACACTACTTGAGATGAATAAATGATGAAATGGTCCGGTTTAGCATACCAATATAGGGTTAAAATTTGTATTTCATGCTAAAAAATGGCACATGGTTTGGATACATGGTTGTCCAAACAATGTACTAACAGTGAAACAGTGAAACATGCTCTTCTTCAAATAGATTCCCTACATAGTTAGGTGCACTGTTTATCTAAAAGTGAATAAATTATGAAAAAACTCTTTCTCAATACTCTCCATCACTATAGGAATCTGTGCCTAGGGATTTATGGTTGGAGGAAAACCCTATGGCCTTTAGAACCAAACTATCTATAACGTTAAGGTTTTGGGAAGCCATGTGGGTTGGGAGGCATGGTATCTAAAAGCCATTCAATGAAGTAAATTTAAAATTCATCAAGAATTCTTGATTTAAACGAGCCTGGAATTTCCCCAAGACATCCTTCACTCCCATTGGGGTATTTATAAGGTTTTATTAATGAATTTATAGTTTAGATAAATTTTTCATACTATTTGAGAGAATTAGAGATGTCACAACCTCCCCTCATTAAGACAACTCAACCCCGAGATTCCCTTATTAATGTGGTATGATGTCATCTTGGAATTAATCTAGTCACTATGCAAGAACATCATCCTCAATATCATAATTCTCATCTTTATGTATTTGTGCTTCCATAACACCTAAAAATACAAATTGACCATCCTCGGAGATCCATTGTGCTTTGATAAATGATACGTATCAGTTGCTCATCGAACGATGTGTCTTCCTCCATCTCAATATCATCATGGGAAAGTGATTCATACTTGTATACATAATATTGTTGAAACTGAGATGCATGGAAGATATCATGAATGGAACAATGCCTCTATGGAAATATAAAATTATAGGTCACAAGAAAAATCATCTCCACTATTTGGAAAGGCCCAACATAATAAGGTGATAACATTATTTGTCCCCTAATTTGCCTGTGACCCACTATATTTGATACATGAAAAATAAATGGTTTGCTACCTAGAACTATTGAGTTCATCATTTCCAATTGGTATAAGACTTCTTATTCAAATTATAAGAATCGTCATGCTTTTGAATTATCTATACTTGATATGAATTCTCTTAAATAATATGAGGACCTAGTAGTGAAGTTCTACCTACCACAAGACAACATAGTATTTAACATCACGGTCTATAGTAGAGGGAATCACATAGAGCCAATTTATCATTTTATAAAATCTATATTTCTAGGAAAACTCAACAAGAGGAATATTATTTTGCCATGAATCAATAAAATCATGGATGTAGGTCAGATAGAAATCCTTTTATTATCCTCAAGAATTCTCTCTGGTATGAGGGTGATATGTCATGGTAAAAAGAACTGTTGTACTCAATTCATTAAAAACTATTTCCAACTATTTGAGGTGAATTAGGATTCTATTTTCTTAATGACGTAGTGGGGACACCATGAAGTCTCACTATTTACCATATGTAAATACTTCCAAGCCAATCAACAATGGTGGTCTCCTAGTTCCGTATGAAGTGTGATGCCTTGGTCTACATGATAATGATCACCCACACTACATCACTAACCCAAAGGGATATCATATATCCTATCACAATAACCATGGGGACATTAGTGCTTTTACATATAGTAATGGAGAGATGTTGTAGAATTCATGTAGAGTTCTAGTTCTTTTCCTTCACCTGCTAATAGGAGAAGCACTGATTGATGAGTCTTGCTATCTACCACTTCATACCTAGCCATGAATATTGATGAAATATATCTCTTTACAACATGGTAATACTATGATGAACTCCCAAAATAGTGTCATGTGACTCCCTAATCATATTTTCAATTATATTAGAATTTACCCTATGTTACAAAAAGAAGAATAGTGTTTGATTTTAATAAATATCCCAACTAGGATGTGGATTATATCTAGTGAAGCTCTACATAAAAATGATTCCATATGAATCTATCAACTACCTCATCTATACCTGCTCTTGAAAAGAGTATGTCACAGCTATATATACTAGTATGGGTAGTTCATGCCATTTTCGATCCTCCATGTGTGGCTCAAAAAATAGATAAATAATCTTCCTATAACTACTGACCATAAAGAAATATTACATCTATTATTTTATGATGAAGGAATAAAAAATGGAATTCCTCTTTCTAGGTGGGTAATCATTATCAGTGTCTAATTATTACTATTATTCTACCCACATACACAACCATAAAATAAAATCTCTATGTATGGATATTTATTTGAGACATTCATGATCCGTGTAAACAATTAATCAATCCCCTAAAAGTCGATGTAAATTATATTACAGAGCATGAATCATGAATTTGAGCTCAATATCAGGTGTTAGGTAATTTTCAAATGATGCATTAACATGATATACCTATATTCCATGAATGGATCAACATCCATCTAGACTACCCCAATATTGATTCATGAAGAATTATAATGGACATTATAACAGCTTCCTAGGTTAAGAAGAATTAGGATCAGTGATAAAATCATTTTATTCTTTAACTCCTAAAAAGTAGTCTCATGTGATTCAAACCAAATGAACTAAACACCCATATTAGTTCAAGATGATAGAGGTTTTGATAAATATAAGAATTCTAGGATGAAATGCCTATAATATCAGGCTATATATAAGAAGTATTTTTTTCCAAACATGATTTTCGGATTATATAAAGGAACTATCATGGTAACATTCATGGGGTTGAAAAATATTCCTACATCAGTTATGATATGTCCCAAGAATTATACATTTCTAATCAAAAAGTTTGATTTACTAGGATACACAAATATGGTGTTCTCTCTTAGTGTATTAATCATGATATTAATATGATTGGAATTGTTGGTTCTGGTTCATGAGTATAATAAAACATAATCTATGAAGTCCACCACAAAGAAATCAAGATACAGTTGGAAACTCGATTCATCAAATCCATTATTACAGTTGGTGAATTATTTATACCAAACAGCATGTCTGGATACTCAAACTATACCTACTTCGAGACACTGTATATGGTATGTATGACTTCATCACCCGTTCCTTCCGAAAACCTAATCTCAAATCAATTATGGTCAAAACAGTTGGTCTTTGGAGTTGGTCAAATAAGTCATCAATCTAAGGAAGTGGAAAACATTTTTTCACCGTAATCTTGTTCAGTCAGTTGTATTCCAAGCATAATATAAGGGTATCATCCACCTTCTTACTGAAAATACTTGTTGAACACCATGGATATGTGGTAAGTCTAATAAAAACCTTCTTCTCAATATCTTCAATATTATTTCATTGATTTCTGTTGTTTTCATCCTCTATGGAAGAATGGACAGTGGGGTTGCATCTTAACTAGAAAGATGGTTAGTTCAACCTCTCCCTAAGTCGGTAATATAGAGAAATCATATGGGGAGAAATCTCATAAATAATCCACCATATAAAGGAATTTTATTATTTCCATTACCTATTCTCATAGAAGAAGACTCACTATCAGAGAATTAATTCCTCCTAACCCAATATGCATAGCTCCAGCATGAACTACCAATATATTAAACATGCCCTTATTGATATAAATTCCTCCATTCACTGATATGAATGAAACTAGGTGGTGATTGAAGTAGGCCTGGGCTCATTAAGGCACAAGCCAGTCCTTATAGATAATAATGTAGAAGTTGGTCTTCTTGATAATTATTAAACTCCATGAAAAATGATACCAACCTATTTCTAGGGGAATTCTTATAACTGAAGTATTCACTATTATATGACCCCTAACAGCATGTCGATTGACAATTTCCACAGAAGTACTCAATTTTAAGACCAGCGATTTCGCCTACTGCATATGATATGAAGGAGTACCATGCACCATAATTAAAAATAGAGGAAATTAAATTAGAAGATTGTTTAATAGTAAATCTAAACATAGATGTGCCTAGAATATAATACTTAGGAACTATATATATTGTTTAAAATTAGCCCCAATTGTGTCCCTAATATGATTTCTATCTATCCTATGTAGATCCACTATGCTAACACTGAAGCTATGGGGCCTAAATACATTATCAATAAATACTACCACCTCGATATATTTCTCCTGTACAAGACAAAATCTATTCCAAACAAGTATTCATCGATATTTTTCCTAATGGGTGATTCAGTATGGATCCCCTCTCTCAATATGATAGTGTAAAGGAAACAAAAATGTACTAAAGTTGAACCATATTTCATAAATATCAGCACTAGGGAAGGATTCCCATGCACCGAGGCTTCTTATGGCCTAACTCTCCACACTGGTGACACACATTATAGTAAATTCATGACATCTAGTTGGAACATCCCCCGTATGCACCCTTGAAATGGTTCTTCCAACTTCGAGATGAAACCTAGATCTATATTAGAGCTGAACCACCATGCCACACATTTCTACACTCCATGAGATTCCATTCTATAATTATGGGACGAATAAAAATATTTATAACTATTGTAAAATGGAATACATTCACCTTGGATCATACATCATTCCCAATAATTTCAAAAAAAACGTCTCGTAGTGGTCAACTCATCACCGTTTAGAAAAGGATAAAAACACATAATCTCAGTGAAGTGAGAAGAATACTAAAGCATGGCTATAGAGCCCTTATGAATCTGAATGAGCTCTCTGGAATAATCTCCCTTCATACTCTGGGGATGAAGTGATCATAGAATTTCATCTAAAATTCTACCTATAATATACCCTGATAATTGTCACCTTGTGTTTGAATGTCAGACTAGCACTTATCATGGTCATATAACATGTATGAGAGCTTGACCGTATGCTCTTGATGAGTACGAAGATGGATGAAAATCGATACTAGGGAATCTATCCATGACTCAACATCCTGAGGTCCGGATCCTTCAAAAAGATAGGAAGTATCTTATTCTAGAAGTCCCAATTTGTCCTTTCAATAGTATGGGTAGGATGGGGAGAACCTTGAATATACTGAATAGAG
The DNA here is from genome assembly GCA_963277665.1 of Viscum album. Classification (NCBI taxonomy): domain Eukaryota; kingdom Viridiplantae; phylum Streptophyta; class Magnoliopsida; order Santalales; family Viscaceae; genus Viscum; species Viscum album. The sequence goes on along the minus strand of OY728138.1, from coordinate 627,423,312 downwards.
AAAAGAAAAGTATCATTGAATTCTGCATCTCCACCCAATGGATGATTAGCATGAGGTGGCTCAGGAGGAACTTTATGTGGTATAATGGGAGGCTCCGGTCCCACCACCTCTGATGTGTGATCATCACCAATCACTTGTCATATAGAAATAGGATGTTAAAGTGGAAGATCTCTATAATTGTAATGAACACACCTCATATAGATTTTACGAGAAATTATAAAATCAAATATGGAAAGAAATAATTGTGGGATGGGTACAAGGACCTCCTATAATATTTCTATAACCCTTATCCTTTTCCAGGTGCCTGGTCTGGGTAATCAGAATGAGTGACAAAACAATTACTATAGACATAAGAAGAAGATCCTTATTCCCAGTACCGTGGTCAGGTCAATTTCAGAGTCTAACATTACACAATTAAGTTCCCATCTCATTTCTACAGTGGCATTTACATTAAATCAAATATATTTAAACCTAATAAAAGGTTAAAATAGATGGATTTCAATTTCAAATATATAACGGTTAATAAACAAAATAAATTTAACTGTGATGTCCATATAATCTTAACCATCACACGTTCCACCCCACGAAACCAATGATCCGTAGATCAATGTTCCATTACTGAAAACATAAGGTGTCTTCATTAACCTATGCAAGAAAAAAAGTTTTAGATTAAGGTGTGTCACGACACGCCTTCACCAGAAGGAGGGAAGGGTCAGCAAATTTCCAAGCCCTTCCTTTTTTAAGTTTAAGGAGAGATAATGACCCCCAAAACCAACCTTCAATGGGTCCCAAAGTGGCGACCAACACCAAGGGTATAAAATCACACACTAAATGGAAGGCATTACCATTTTTATATTAATAGTATCGGGAGATATGATAGTAAATCCCACAAAACCAAAACTAAAAGTTCAAATACAACTGAAAATAAACCATTCACATATGCATGTTCAAAGGAAAAAGATACAAGTCACAATACTCCAAAGGTAAAAAGGTACCAAGAAAAAGGGAATCAACAACAGAAACTGCCCCAATGGTCCAAGCTAGTACGGTCCCGCACAATCCCTAAAGTCCTGCTGGAAACCTGAAACTAGTTTTTATACATAGGGTGAGCATACAAGTATACTCAGTAGAGGAAAACCAAAGACTGTCGTCCACAAGTGGGGAGGAATACTAATTCCCTGTGAGAAAAGAGATAACCAAGCACCTAGCAAGGAAACTAACCACCGAAGACTCAAAAAGTCACTCTCCCCAAATAACTCAAGTCAAGTAATGTATAGTAATAGAACATCGATGTTTGGGTACCCCGTGCCACTTTCCCACTGGTTATTGAAGACATCCTTTGCATCAGACTAATCCCGTCATTCTCATCACAGTCCCACTACCATACCCCGCCCGCACACACCTAGGTCACAGCCACACATCCCTCCCGAAAACACCTGGGCAACAACCACTAACCCGCCCACAGACACCTAGGCCACAACTACCTCTGCCACGCCCTAAGACACCTGGGCTAGAAGAACTACTGCCATGCCCGAAGACACATGGGCCTCATCCCGAAGATACTTGGGAAACCACCTACCCGCACACACCTGGTCCAACCACCATACTACCCTACCTAAAGATTCATGGGCTAATAATGGACTTCAGTCCATCACATCCTACCTGAAGATACTTGGGCTATCTGGGAAAGGGAGCAGAAAGGATCTAATAAAGAGCCACTAATAGAAGTGTTGGGAAAAACACCAGCCCCCATGAAATGGGGGTGTTTGGCCCTAAGTGCTCAACATGGTTGGGGTGCGAATAAGAAACACAAAAACTAAAAGTATATGTATAGGTTACAAGAACTCACCCACTCTAGGTTTGTCTTTACATAGCCTAAATAACACTATCTTAACTATTCATTCATAAGAGAAGAGATCAACACCCATGCCCAAGTCACAACTCACACCAAACCAAATCCCATGTCCCATCCTTTCTTTAATGTTCAGTAATAATGTTTAAATATGTTTCTGCACTACTAGGAAACTAACATCATAAGCATAAACTAAGGAAAAAAGTAGCATCCAAAATCAATTTAAGCATTCACACCTGGTTCTATTGCAAAGTCACAATAACAAAGGGATAAGAGAGATCCCTCAAAGTACTGAAACCAAAGAAAACCCCAAAATACAGCCCCATGTCCCCAAAATCCCGGAGCCAACGGTTTCTCAACAATAGAGGATCCCACCCCAATTCATGATATAAACAGAGTAATCACACAACCTCAAAGTATAACAATAGGGAATCCCATCCCCACCCGCATCACCCCATCAATCTAAGCCCACATCCAAGAAGACCATAAGGTCACCCACAAATGGCCCATGAAGGAAAAACAACCAAACCACTACCACCAACACAAGGTAGGCCCATGCAGGTATTTTTAGATTTAAAATATTTAACACAATCCATGGTTTCAAATCCACTGGGCTTAAACCAGGGTTATTATAGAAAAGGAGTTGATCCCGGTGCTTCCAATTTATTTAGCCGAATATATGTAATTAAACAATTTCCATTACACAACAAAAGGTTCATAACCAAAATATAATACATTTAAACATCACAATGGGTAAGGGTTTATTAGTGCACAGAGGAAGACCACCAACGGCCATGATATTCAGTAGGCGTATGCCCACATAATTCAGAAATCATTAATCATGAAAGGGGAGAAAAACATAGCCGCATCATCGATCAAACCCCACCCCTTCAATCTTTAGAATCTGTTTATTATCACCATTTATGTTTGGTTCATCCAACTATACAGAAGCAATAGCGTACCCACCCCACAAGATATACAGAAAGGAGAGACGAAGGTGAAACCCCAATTTGACGGATCAAAGATCGACGTTATGTCCTCGTGTGGAAACTGGAAAACAGGTGCAACAGGGGTACGACTCATTGGGAGGAAGGGTACACCGAGTAGGATGATGAGAAAAGAAAACTAGGGAGAACCTTTGGTTATAAAGGCTGAGATATAGCATTCTCAGGACGATTAAAAATACTAAAAACCTTGTATGAAGTGGGATCGTGGATTGACCATGCAGTTGAGACACCCCACATGCTACGTAAAGGTCCCCGCCTCTTGGGGGGGGTTTAAACTGACGCACACCTCATGGATTTTCATTTGGGGAGAACCTCACCAATAATTTAATATAAATGGGAATTAATGGTCTTTAAAACAGTCTTAAAGGGGCCCAAACATTGTTTAAAAACCAATTAGTGCAAAAAGAAGGCACTACTGGAAAACCTGTGGGGGTAGGCGAGAGCTACCGGTAGCTGAGAGCTACCTGTTGGCGACGACTACCAGTAGCCGAGAGCTACCAGTAGCCGAGAGCTACAGGTTGGTGAAAGCTACCGGTTGTTGAGGGAGACCATTTGGGGACAGCTACCTGTAGCGCTCGGCTACAGGTTGGCGACAGCTACCGGTAGCTGAGAGCTACCAGTTGGTGACATATACCGGTAGCTGAGACCTACCGGTATCCTAGAGGTATTGGTATCCTAGAGCTACTGGTAGCCTAGAGTTACAGGTAGCCGAGATCTACCAGTAGCTGAGAGCTACGGGTACCCTAGAGCTACCGGGGGCCGAGAACCACTGGTATCCGTGACCCACTGTTGGCCGAGGGCCACCGGTGGCCGAGAGCTACCGTTGGCCGAGAGCCACCGGTAGCCGAGAGCGACTGGTAGCTAAGGGCCACCGGTACCCCAAGGTCACCCGTATGATAGGTCTACCGGTAGGTCGAGGCTACTACTAGGAGTCACCGAGAAGCTGGGATGGCCTTCCAGACCACTCATAACACCTCAACATCATATTTTTACAAAGTAATGGACCCCCAAAACCCGGGCTATTACACCATATACTTCTCAAACTATTCTTGTCCCCGAGAATATAATAACAACCCATAAAGGAGAAAAGTGGGGTCCAAACAACCTCCCCGTAAAGATACTTCTCAAGGGAAAACCCCTTAGTTGTTCGAAAGCTGGAACAAAACCCTCCCCCTACATCCAAGAATACTCCCCCAAGAGCCACAAACATTCACAACAAGCACAAGGATAACACTATACAACACATGAGTTAGGGAGTCTCCTCCAACATGTTAGGATATTATCCACTTTGGGTGGCATTGACTCGCCCGCACAGTTTTAATAGCATCCACATTAATGCTTCATGATTAGCAGTCAGGTTTTCCCATCATCACACACTTACACACACACAGAGAGAACATGGAATAGATCATCTAATAGCAAAGAAAAACAAGAATTTTACATATTAATGCATAAGGTACAATATCTCAAGGATCAGAACAAAACATCAAGGAAGTCAAAACATCTCTGGGTACTGAATGTGTAACTGGGCCTCCCGCTCCCATGTGCTTTTTTCTAGGCCACCAGGCCTCCAGAACACCCGAACCAAGGGGATGGTTCATCCATGAAGCACTTTCTCCTTATGATCCTTGATCTTGATTGGTCATTCTATGAAGGTTGCATTGTCTTCGACATATATCTCTCCCCAATCAATGATGTGGGAGTCATCATGTAGATATCGACAAATTTAGGACACGTGGAATACATCATGTATCCTCAGTAGTAGTAGTGGTAGTGCTAGCTGATAAGCCACTTCACCGACCCTCCGCAATAGTTAGAGGGTCCAATGAACCTGGGAGAAAGATTACATCCCATGTTGAACCTCTTCTGTCCACGCCGAGGGGAGACCTTCATGAACACGTGGTCCCTGACCTCGAAATCCAAGGGTCTCCTCCTATCATCGACATATGACTTATGCTAGTCCTGAGCCACCTTCATCCTTTCTCATATAAGATGAACCTTCTCTATCGTGCTCAGCACCACCTCCAGGCCAAGAACACCTGCTTCCCCAACTGCAGTCCAACACACTAGTGAGCGACACGACCTTCCATATAGGTCTTTGAATGGATCCATGCCAATGGTAGAGTGATGGATATTATTGTAGGTGGACTCTAACCGAGGAAATTGTTGCACCCATGATCCCCCAAAGTCCAGAATACATGCCCGCAACATATCATCCAACGTATGGATGGTGCGCTCTATCTTCCCATCTATCTGAGGGTGGAAAGCAGTGCTAAGGTGCAACGGGGTGCCAAAAGCATGCTGCAAACCCCTCCAGACTCATGAGGTAAAACGTGCATCCTAGTCCGAGACTATGGAACATGGAACTCAATGAAACTGCACTACCTCATCAACATTCTTTCTTCCTAGAGAATCCACTGCACATGACTCCTTAATCACCAAAAAGTGAGCCGACATCGTCAAGCGGTCCACTACTACCTAGATGGCGTCGCATCCCCCTTGCACCTTGAGTAGTCGCATGAAAAAATCCGACGAGATGTCATCCCACTTCCACTCAGGGATATCTAAATGTTTCAATAACCCTCCTGGAACATGGTGTTCAACCATTCCCTGATGAAACGCTAGGCACTTGGCCACAAACTCTGCCACTGCTCACTTTACTCTGGGCCACCAAAGTTGTCTCCTCAGACCCTCGTACATCTTGGAAACTCATGGGTGTACCTCTAAGGGTGGTTTTTGGAACTCACTAAGAAAGATGCCACACATTGCCTCTAAGACAAACATCTTCCCCTGGAAGAGCATCCGATTTTGACCATCTTCCGTCCACCCTTCCAGAGCATCGCCTTGGTCAACTCGGTTGTGCATCACTTCGCACTCTAGGTCTCCCCACTGAGACTCCTCCACCTTCCACAATAGAGAAGACTTAACATTTATCTAATACATGAAACCTCTACCACTATCCATCCTTGCATCCAGGTGTAAGGAAGCCAACTCCTCCATCGCCTTCCAAGCGTCTGCCGACTCTCGGACCGCATCCTTCTGCGACCTCCTGCTCAAATCATCGGCCACCACATTCCCTTTTCCTGAAGTGTGTGAAATATAGAAGTTGTAATCATAGTGTAACTCCATCCACCTTCGGTTTCGTATGTTTAGGTCCATTTGTTAGAAGATATACCTCATGATTTTGTTATCTGTGAAGACCACAAAGCGTTCTCTGATGAGGTAGTGCCGCCACCACTTAAGCGAGAAAATGACCACTGTAAGCTCCAGGTCGTTGGTTGAATAATTACTCTCATGAGGGCGTAGCTTCCTAGACCCATAGGGGATCTCCCCTCATCACTACATCAACACACATCTGAGGCCTTTCCCTGAATCATCACAAAACACCTCATACGCTGCCCCTTCTTCTCGTAGTCTCAGCATTGGGGCACTAACCAACTTCTCCTTGAGATAGGTGAAGGATGCCTCGCACTGCTCACTCCACAAAAAACCCTGGTCCTTTATGGTCAAGGATGTCAAAGGTTCCACAACCTGAGAGAAGTTGGGTACGAACAACCGGTATTAACCTACCAGCCCGAGGAAACTGCGAAGCACTACCTCATTCTTGGGTGTTTCCCAAGAAACAACCACCTCAAAAATTGATGAGTCCACCACTACACCTTCCTCGGACACTACGTGCCTAAGGAAGTGCACTTATCGCATCCAAAAATTGCACTTAGGCAACTTCACATAGAGCTGGTACTATCAGAGGACCTACAGAACCATCCTCGGGGGATTCGCGTGGTCCTCCTCTGATCGTGAATAGATCAGGATGTCGTCAATGAACATGACTACGAACCGATCCAGATACTCTCAGAAGACGGGGTTCATAAGCCCCATAAACATAGCCGGAGCATTCGTAACGCCGAAAGGCATGACCACAAACTCGAAGTTCCCATATCTTCACCTGAAGGCCGTCTTCGAGATGTCTCCCTCCATTACCCTCAAGTGGTGAAACCCATACCATAGGTCGATCTTTGAGAACCATCCTGCACCTTTCATCTCATCAAAGAGATCGTCTATCCTTGGAAGAGGGTAGCGATTCTTGAACGTTACCTGATTCAGCCTCCTGTAGTCTATGCATAGCCTTAGACTGCCATCCTCCTTCTTTGCAAACAACACAAGAGCACCCCACGGTGACACACTAGGTCGAAAAAAACCCTTCTCCATCAGATCATCGATCTGAATCCGCAACTCCCGTAACTCCGAAGGCGCCATCCGGTCAGGATCCATCGAAATCGGACGAGCACCAGGCTGCAAGTCTATCACGAACTCGATATCGCATCGAGGGGGTAGAGTCTTCAACTCCTCAGAGAAGACATCAATAAACTCACTGACGATCCCCGGTACTTCCACCATTTCAACATCTACTGACTCTACTGACAGCTTGGCTAACAAGAAGAGGAGGGGTTACTCTCGCCTACTTCCCTTCTGGCCACTCCGCTCACCTGTGAAAGTAACACATCAGCCACCAATTTCTAAGAACACAACCCTTCCTCGGAAGCAGTCCATGATGGAACACACAGAGAATAGCCAGTCGATGCCCAGGATGACATCGTATGGCTGTATCTATAGCATTAGTAGATCCCTGACTGACTGATGTGGCCTTATCATCACTCTGCATCCTCTACAACATATAACAAGTTGGTCTAACCTCCAACTGGTGTGCTCAGCGCCAGGGGAACTGGAAGTCTCTCGGCATCGAGACCCAGAGCACGGGCCAGACTGGGTGCAACAAAGGAGTGCGAATCTTTGGTATCTAACAAGGCATAATCAAGGGTACTAAAAAAACTGATCGTACCTCGAACAACCTCCGGTCCCCCTGAAACTGCTGCCTCTGTGGCATGCAACTGTCCACACCTAGCTCATATGCCCCTTGGTTGTCGGTCGCCTCCCCGACAATGCCCTGGTCGAGGTCCCTGAAGAGTGACTTGAGGTCAGCCTCCCCCTGCAACTTCTTCCCTCGGAGGAGAGCGAGATGGATGCCCCTGCTGCTGCTGCTGAAAGCGCCTAGCTAGAAGCTGCTGCTGAGTTGGGTGTTTGGCATGTCCGCCACTACCATATTGTACTCGGTCCGGGCACTAATTCTGGAGATGTCCATGGCTCCCATATATGATGCACCTCGGTCCTGGGCCTGATGGTAAAGGGCGAGGACCGGGGGACCGGAACCAGAACTTCAGCGGCCTGCTCCAAGATGGTCGGAACCTAGAGGGTCCCGATGCTGGAGGTCTGGTGCTGACGGCCTTTCCCTTTGACGGGCCTAGTTGAATCCCCTCTCGTGACACACTTCCTAGCGTGTGTATCCTCTTGACCACCAATGCCTTCTTCTGGTCCTCCAAATATGTCGAAAAGATGAAGGGGGTAACAATGTATTAGAGGAAAGGTCGGAGCACCTCCTCTAGATGTCTCACCTGAGACTCCACATCCAGAAAGTGGTCCGGAGAAATGCGGAGGAGATATTTGAACTTGATCCCCAACTTCCTTACGGACATACTCCCCTACTGGAGGGAGATTAGCTCCTGCCTCTTCTCTGCCTTCATCATAGAAGAGAGGAATTTTTCTCGGAACTCCTTCTCGAAATCCGGCCATTCCACCTCAGCCTCTCTCCTCTCCCCTAGGTAGAGCGTCCACCACTAACACACTGCTCCACACATCTGGGTGACGGCCAAAGGAACCCAGTACTTGGTCGAAGCCCGGATCAAGCCAAAGGCTATCACTAGCTCCTCTAGCCAGCCCTCTGTCTTCATGTCAGAGGTGCTGCCCTCATACTTCTTGAGGGTCTGTCGCTGGAAGGCTTGATGTGTATTCTGCCGCTGGTCATCCTCTTCCTCTCGATCATCCCGCTGCTGATCGACCAAATCAACCTCATGGGCCTCGATCGCTGTATAACTCGTGGTCGTCTCCCACGTTCCATACCTTCAAGGTAAACAAGCAATGCCTAAGCCCATGTAGTGAAAAATATTGTTATTCAAACTTCTTAAACTTCTTATTTATTTCAAATTCCAAAAAACTCCCTAGAAACATGAAAAAACAAGTTATTATGATGCATGTACCTTTCCTAGGGTCTATACCCTGCAATCAGCGTGGCCTCACTTGGTTTTTCGGTAGGTCCAGAGTCCATGCATCAGATCATGGGGGCCCTAAAATCTCGTGTCCTAGCCAGTATTCCCTGGCCTAATTCACGCACCAAGGTCACCCAACACCGTTGCACTACCATCCCATGCAATCCTCACTGTGCCTAACTCTAGAATCCATCCTATCTCTCAACCTGCCTCTTATACCATTCTGTCACGACCCGCCTTCACCAGAAGGGGGGAAGGTTCAGCAAATTGCTAGTCCCTTCCTTCTTTATGTTGAAGGAGAGATAATGACCCCCAAAACTCGTCTTCAATAGGTCCCGGAGTGGTTACCAGCACCAAGGGTATAAAATCACACACTAAATGGAAGGAATTACCCTTTTTATTTTAATAGGATCAGAAGATAAGATAGTAAATCCCACAACACCAAAACTGAAAGTGAAAATACGGTTGAAAATAAACCATTCCCATATGCATGTTCAAAGGTAGAAGATACAAGTCACAAAACCTCAATGTTGAAAAGGTACCAAGAAAAAGGGAATCAACAATAGCAACTGCCCCCAAGGTCTAAGCTAGTATGGTCCCACACGATCCTTGAAGTCCTCCTGGAAACCTGAAAGTAGTTTTATATACATAGGGTTAGCATACAAGTATACTCTGTAGGGAAAAACCAAAGAATCTCGTGCACAAGTGCAGAGGCATACTAATACCCTGTGAGAAAAGAGATAACAAGGCACCTATCAAGGAAACTAACCACCCATGCCGCACTAAGGCACACTCCCCAAATAATGAATGTCAATAATGTATAGTAATAGAACATCGATGTTTGGGTACCCCACGCCACTATCCCACTGGTTATTTAAGAGATCCAACAAATCAAACCAATCCCACCATTCTCATTGCAGTCCCACTGCCATACCCCACCCGCACACACCTGGGCCACAACCACACATCATGCCCTCAAACACCTGGGCCACAACCACTAACCCACCCACATACACCTGGTCCAAAACTACCTCTGCCACACCCGGAGACACTTGGGCTTCATCCCGAAGATACTTGGGAAAACATCTTCCCGCACCAACCTGGGCCAACCACTGCACTACCCTGCCCAATGGTTCTTGGGCTAATAATGGACTTCAGGCCATCACAGCCTGCCTGAAAATACTTGTCCTATCCGAGAAAGGGAGCAGAAAGGAGCTAATAACTAGAAACTCATAGAAGTGTTGGAAAAAACACCCTCCCCCCATGAAATGGTGGTGTTCGGCACAAAGTACGCAACTTTGATGGGGCACGAATAAGAAACACAGAAACTACAAGTATATGTATAGGTAACAAGCACTCACTCAATCTAGGATTTTCTTCAGGCATCCTAAAGATCACTATCCTTACTATTCGTTCATAATAGAAGAGAACACCACCCATCCTAAGTCACAACTCACACCAAACCAAATCCACATGTCCCATCCATGCATTCGTGTGTAGTAATAATGTTTAAATAAGTTTCTGCACTACTGGGAAACTAACATCATAAGCACAAACCAAGGGAAAGAGTTACAGCCAATAGCAATTAGAGCATTCAAATCTGGTTCTATTGAAATGTCACAAAAACAAAGGGATAAGGGAGATCCCTTGACATACTGGAACCAAAGAAAACCCCATGATACAGCCCCATGTCCCCAAAAATCCAGGATCAAATGGTTTCTCAATAATAGAGGATCCCACCCCAATTCGTGATATAAGAAGAGTAATCACACAACCTCAAAGTATAACAACATGGAATCCCATCCCCACCCACATCACCTCATCAATTTGAGCCCCCATCCAAGAAAACCATAAGGTCACCCGCAAATGGCCCATGAAGGAAAAACAACCAAACCACTACCACCAACACAAGGCAAGACCATGCTGGTATTTTCAGATTTAAAAGATTTAACACACTCCATGGTTTCAATTCAATTGGGCCTAAACCTAGTTTATCGTAGAAAATGAGTTGACCCTGGTGCTTTCAATTTATTTAGTCGAATATACGTAATTAACCAGTTTCCTTTACACAAAAAAAGGTTCACAACCAAAATACAAGCCATTTAAACATCACGAGGGGTAAGAGGTTATTAGTGTACAGAGAAAGACCACCAATGGCCTTGATTTTCAATAGGTTTAAGCCCGCACAATTCAGAAATAATTAATCATGAAAGAGGAGAAAACAGATCCATGTCATCGATCACACCCTTCCCTTCATTATTTATAATCTGTTTACTATCTTCATTTATGTTTGGTTCATCCTATTCTATAGAAGAAGTAGCATACCCACCCCGCAAGATACACAAAAAGGAGAGACGAAGGTGAAACCCCTACTTGACGGATCAAGGATCGACGTTATGTCCTCACGTGGAAACTGGAAAACAGGAGCAACAGGGGTACAACTTGTCAGGAGGAAGGGTACTCCAATAAGGATAACGAGAAAAGAATCATAGGGAGAACCTTTGGTTATAAAAGCTAGGATACAACATTGCTGGGATGGTTAAAAAACTAGAAACCGCATAAGAATGAGGATCGTGGGTTGACCACGCAGTTGAGACACCCCACATGCTACATAAAGGTCCCCACCTCTCGGGGCGGTTTAAACCGACGCACACCTCATGGTTTTTCATTTAAGGGGTACCTCACCAATACTTTAATTTAAACGGGCATTAATGGGCTTTAAAACAATCATAAAGGCGTCAAAACTTCGTTTAAAAATCGATTAGCACAAAAAGGAGGAGCTACTGGAAAACCTTTGGGGGTAGGCGAGAAATACCGGTAGATGAGAGCTACTGGCTACCGGTGGCCGAGAGATACCAGTTGGTGACAGCTATCGATAGCCATTGGTGACATCTACCGGTAGCTGACAGCTACCGATTGGCAATAGCTACCGGTAGCCGAGAGCTACCGGTTGGTGATAGATACTTGTAGCCAGGAGCTACCGGTTGGTGACAACTACCAGTAGATGATAGCTATCGGTAGCCTTGAGTTACCTGTATCCTAGAGCTACTGGTAGACTAGAGCTATAGGTATCCTAGAGCCACCGGTAGATGAGAGAAACTGATAGCTGAGAGCTACCAGTAGCCGAGGGCCACCGGTACCCCAAGGTCACCAGTAGGATAGGTCTACCGGTAGGCCGAGGCTACCGCTATGAGTCACCAAAAAGCTAGGATGGCCTTCTAGACCACCCAGAACACCTCAACATCAGTTTTTCACCAAGTAATGGAACCCAAAAACCCGTGCCATTACATGGTGGGACATTTAACTATTCATTATGATATTGGTCCTATAACAATAATTTAATATATATTTATATAATAAAAAATTGCAAGGAATATATAATAATCCAATGGAAAACATGAAATGCATGCTGAAATGTATATATATCATGGAATAATTCATTACATTTTAATCATATATTCCCTAAAAATGCATTCAATGAAATTCCCTCATACTATCAATATCATGAAAAATTACCACAATTTTGATAATTTTTCTATAATATTAATGGCACAAAACATGTCTATCACTAAATAGTGAATTACATAGATTAGTAATAGTGTATGCATATAATAATTTCCCACCCTATCAAATTTTGGTATTCCATATTTGTCGTTCAACTAATACCATTCATAGGATCATTACAAAATTATATAATCCAAGTCTCTTGCCTAATCCCAAACATTAACTCAAATGGAAAAGTGGCTCTAATACAACTTAGTATCATCCTCCCCTTAGAGCCACATACTAGTTCCACAATATTGTTACCACAAGACCTCTAGTGTGCCTCCCCAAAAATAAAAGGCTTCTGACTAATAGTGATGGCCTTGGTTGTGTCTGTAGATATATTATTCCCTCATTGATCAGATTTTTGTGTAATAAAGATATAAGAAACATTAGGTAGAATAAATAGTTTAATTTAAATGATATAATTTTAAATAAAGATAACCAATTTTTGTAAGATTAATAAACCCCAATAGATAAAATGATAATAATGATGATGATGCTATAAAAATTGAGAGTACATGGGGAATAAGGGATTCATTTATATAATTAAATTTTAAAAAAATTACCAAAACCTGATACAATAAGAATCTCAAAAATATGATCTGTCCTCTTCACCCAACTCAATATTAATGTTAGATATTAATAAAGAATTAAAATCCACATTCTTCTATATATGAATTCCTGCAATATTTAAATCATCTTGGGTACCCAAGATGTCCACATAAGGATGTTAGATACAATATCTATAGGCCAACACCTATGGTGTCATAGAAAATCCATTCTATGAAATAATTATATGGGTAATATTCCAAATATAATTAATGTTGTAAAAAATGAAATAAATAAATAAATATATCATTCTTGGATCCTAAATTGATACTCAATCGATACCACCTTATATGGCATATTCCAGTTGTCTAGACCATGGTACGTGTACCAATAAAAATATATATGCATTTGAAATTGTAAATAAAGCCGCTAAGGTAGATAGACCCCCAATATTGATCTTTGTCTTAGTGGTCACATTTCCCTATCACAATACAAGAGTTATCACAATATAAATAAGAGGTATCTCATATTTATTAATAATAAATCAATCAAATCCATAGGGGGAGTCCTGAGAAAAAAACATGAAGATCTATACATATTCCCAATGGACACTATAGGTGACTAGTATGTAACCAATTCCACTGAGTCCATCCATGTCAAACCATAAAGTCTTCCCTTGTATCCCTAATGTTATGGTGACTCCAATTCCATACAATGTATCTCACATATGGGAATGGGTATAACCTACGGCATGGAATAGCCATATTTCCAATGGGTCCAACCTTAGTTTATCCACTAAGGATCTAGTGTCACTCATGAGTCTGTGTTGTCCTATTAGAGAGCCATTACGTGGAATGACTATGTATCTCCCATGGAGTGTCAAGAACATCCAAACCGAACTTGGTGAGTCCTTCCTCGGTGTCCTTAAAATGGGACCCATGTTCTCTCTCGGCACATAAAAATATATGCATAATAATCCATGTTTGTATTAAATTTCAAGGAAAATATAATCAAATTTCATCTTTTGTTTTCTTACAATCACGTGATAAAAATAATCCAAGTCATTAAATTTAATCCTTCAATCTAGGAAAAGAGAAATTTAAAAAAAGCCACCTAGCATACCGTAAGAGATGTCACTAGGCATAGGGCACATGGAAGAAGAGGCAATGAAACAAGCTAAAATACAAGGCACATGTAATATCACTGATCTAATGAAATGATATAATGAATAAGGGGTGACAATTAAATAAGCACTTAATATTGACATTTAATAAGGGGCTAATAATATGGCTTAAATTTTTTAATAATCTATTTTATATGTTTATGGAATTTAACCGTGGTACAAACACACACACCAATGGTGGTTAATAATCCAGGGCATGGGATATTATTCCATTAAAGAGGGAACAACCAAAGTAGTGGGAAATTACATGTAGAAAAACCAATGGATTGTTTTCTCCATAAGGGGTGGTCACATAAAAGACAAATAACCACTTAATTTAATTCATTTAATAATTTGAAGGTTTCAACAGAAGGGTATGATGCGTGTCACAATGAAAAAGAATTGTAAATAGATTTAAAAATAGAGGGAAATAACATATCAAGTTACATTGGGCTAGTATCACTGCACAAATCCTTTTTCAAATATTAAAGTTTCTTAGAATGGGGGAAAACAATGTAATTTTCTGGCAGTTTTAGAATAGGGCAAAAACAATTGTATCAAAATATCAGAATAGAGGTAGGATGAAACTCTAATTTGATGAAAGAGAATGATGGAGCTTACCCAGTGCATTGTTTTAATCTATTTGGTGTTCAATTCAGATGATTAATGAATGAGTTATCACAATCCCTATGAATATGGGAGGTGGAGGTTCACTCTTGGAAGACGAGGGATGCACCATAGAATAATAATGATGAGGTTAAAATCAATAATCTTATTTATGATTGTTATGTAACCTTAAAAACAAGGGAATGTGGTTTGGCTGCATGGTTTACCGAACCGTGTGTTAATCGTGTTTAATGTACTACATTAATGGGGATCCCCACATAGTTTAGTGCATATTTTATCTAACCATATGTAAAATGTGGGAAATATTTATGTCCCTTACCACTATATAACCAAATGTATGTATTCCTAGGATCATCCAATCATTGATAATCTAGGTGGCCCTGATCACCTGATATTCTATAACCACATAGATTAGGGAAATTTTTTTTATTGGGACACATAGTTTATATAAAATATGTGGCCCATTCTATTCTTCAATTTTATGGAGATATATGCTTTAAATGCTCCCCAAATTCTCCTAATACCTCATTATCTCCTTTAAAAATATTAATATGGTCCTTTTTAAGGAATTAAATGAATAAATAATTCATTCATACCTTTTAGAAAATTCTAAGACGTGGAAATTTAAATTTGAAAAGAATAAATTTATAAAAAAACATAGGATAAGAATAAGAAATAATTATATGTGTAGGATATCATAATGATGTTTTTTTATGTTTTTATTATGTATTAATATTAGAAATAAATTATCTATCTATATACTAATATTGGATTCAATCACTATAATAGACATGTATTTGATGAATCCTGAAAAATTTTGGACTAGGTTATAACATGATCATCACCTGGTTTATAAAAATATGGAAGATATAAAAACCTTGTTTGATACACATGAGAGATATTGTATAATGAATTAACAATATCTTTATTTAACCATTTTTATTGATTTTGGACTTATGTTAACTAATTTAGTTTCAAAATATAATATAAAAATCTCTATATGTAACAAACGACTTAACAAATACATAATAGGTTATACCGAATGTATCATAGGTTAAAAAAAGAACTCATTTTTTAATAGGTCATTATAATTTTGTTTATATATGCATACATGGGAGATTATTATGATTTTATATATTTTTGATATATGATCATGAAAGAAGGACGAAAAAGGTATTTATCCATAAACCACGATATATTATATAAGAATAAGGGAAAATTCATAATTGGTCGAAATTCATAATATATTCCTATTATGAAGGAAAATATGAGTGTCTAGGTATTTCCTAAGGTAGTGAGGTTGATATAATAATAGAAATTAAATCCGGATAGTCTTATCTATTCTTAATAATGAGTGATATTTATCAATGATATTCTAGTATTTACTAAAATGTTTGAGAATTATATGAAAGATATAGGGATCATTCATTATTAGTTTTTATCTGAATATTTGGAAACATATATTTAATTTTTTTAGTAAAATTGAAATTTTATTTTATGAAAATGTAATATTATGGGGATAAATATTGGTAAGATCATGATTAAGGCATGGAAAACTCTTAAACATAATAAATAATTGTTATTTAGGTAATAAATTGTAGATTAATTTTTTAAAAAATCAATAAAAAGGTATTGATAGATTTGAAATTCAATACTGATTTAATGAAAATGAGATCCGTGTTATTTTTAATGATTTTTATCTAATGTTTTGGATAATGATATGTTTTTACTAGTGTGTTACATTAAAAACAGGTGATGAATATATTTTTGTGTTAATGGTGGTGTTAATTTTTAGAAGAATATATGATTTTTATGTGATTCAATTCCATGGTGATTAAAATGTATTTGGTAAAGTTATGTTATAGATAATATATCGTTTTGATATATACATACCAGAATACATGATTATAAAAATGATTATTCTTATTTTGGGATTGATAAGTGACTTGAGAAAACATTATAATGTATGGCATATTTCTTATTTGAAGTTATATATTAAGTGATAGAATTTCTAACATTACCCTCACTGATTTTCATTAGTGAGTAATAATAATGATTATGATGGAATACTTTTACTAGGGGTACAATGTATCAACATGATATCTTGGACCCTTTAAATAGATTTTTTCTTCAATAGATTGTGTCACGTACAATAGAAAAATATTGTAATTCTCATATAAAATGTACCGTGTAATATTAAAAGTACATAAAGAATTTAATTATTTATATATAAAAAGATATAATACATAAAAATAATTACATATTAATATTTTTCATCTGATTCGAATAATAGTTTAAAATGGGTATTTCATTATACCATAATAAAATTAAATAGATAATAACAAAAAGTTTATTTTTATTGGTGGTATTTATAATTATAAAATAAAATTTCAACAATAAATATTATTACATTAATATGTAATAAAATAAAAAATAATTTGGTATAAAAAATTATATTTTTCAATAAAATGGGTTTTATTTATATATTTTTTTTATTTAAATCATCGTTGAAGTTAATGTTTTAATAATAATTGTATTAGAAAATAAGAAAATTTTTGTTTCTAACACTAAAATAATGGTATAAAGTGTAATTTTATGCTTTTAGTAAAACTTATGTTACGTGGTTCAAACCACATTACGTTAGTCAAATAAAATATTTAATGTTAATAAATAAGAGTAAAGGACCATAAAATTATTAAAAACATTATTAAAAATACTTATTTAGGACTTTATAGACCAATGATTACTATAAATCCATTATATATAAATTTGGGATACATTTCCGC
The DNA here is from genome assembly GCA_963277665.1 of Viscum album. Classification (NCBI taxonomy): domain Eukaryota; kingdom Viridiplantae; phylum Streptophyta; class Magnoliopsida; order Santalales; family Viscaceae; genus Viscum; species Viscum album. Next base: position 627,405,682 of record OY728138.1, on the reverse strand, counting down.
ATGAATACTATAGGGATATCATATAATATGAAATATTATTAAATGAATTTCTTATTTGTTAATACTGCCTAAGTAGGGTTAGAGTATGACTTCATAGGCCATAACCAACAAAGTCAAAAACTATATCAATTCAATATAACTATATACGATTTTATAATGAATAAGTACATGTGATATGGTAGACATTACATATTAATTTATTTTTTATTTAACCACATAAATACCTGGATTTATGATGACACCCTAACCATCATTACCTACTTCAAACATTCCATATTATCATCCCCATGAAATAATAATATCACAATTCATTATAACATGTGATTCCATAATCAATCTAATTCCAATTTAAAATTAGAGAAAATTAGAACACTATCCAATGAAAATATCATAGTCCATGAATGTAATTTCTAGAATATTCTAGTTATTTGTAGCATCAGTCTCTATCTCAATCCTCATGGGTATTTGGAGCATCATTCCTTATCTCATACAATAAAATTCACATTAATTCATTAGGTCTAATAACATCAGGTCTCTCACCTAGTTGGAATATAAGGAACAAGTTCATGTCCCATAACTCATTTATCAGTCAATCACATAAATCGCATTTATCAAGGTTATTTATCATTATAACTCTTATCAAACATTATTATCATGGTAAAAAATTACAATTTAACACAAAAAACTTGATACATTTCTTTAATAATATTGAATAATATTAGAAATGTCATCATTAATCCATTTATTAACATTTAAACTTATAAAACATTATCACTTCATGTTTAATCCAAATATCACTTCAATCAATTTTTCTATCCTTTAATAATCACATTAATAGTACAATTCCACAATCCCATTAAAGAAAACTTTCATAATCCCATTAATTTATCAATCTCATAATCCAATTAATTTGGAAAATTTTCTAATTGTAAAATGCAATTTCACAATTTAGATGTTGAAATTTAAAAACCACATACATGCAATTATAATATTGACTATAATAGTTACAAATTATATCAACAACCACAGGATCGTTGATGAACATTAAACCAAAAAACCCAAGTTGAAGAAGAATTAGAGGAATCACAATGGAACAATAGATCTATTACATAAAATGTGATCAAGATCCCAAGAAACAGAACAATAAAAACATAGATCTAAACCTAATGATAATATATAATAATTCATGCATCTTCAATAATAATGAGATACAAGAGAGAGTGAAAACCAATTTTAGAAGAGATCGTGTACCATTGATGATAGGATTCTTCAATGGGATCTTTGATTCATCAAGAATGGGGTTCATGGAGCCTTGGAATCCTCAAAATTCATTTGATTTTTTTCTTAAAAGGGGTAAATATGTGTTAATTCTAGGCGTCTAAGTAAGTATTTAAAAAAAATTATTTAAAACCTCACATGAATAGTTTATTTTTATGGGTGTAGAGTTTCACATTTTAGGTGTGAGAAATGAAAAATTATGCACCAATCAAGAAAATCCAATATGTTATATTGTTCATGGTTTTTGAGGGAGTGTATATGGATTTTACTAACCATGTTACAATCACGTTCCAACCCTTTTTGTTCCAAAATATTATCAATTTCACCTCAATCACCCCTAATGTAAAACAAAAAATAGTATTTACCAAAACAAGTGGGAAAAGGTTCATAATGAACAAGTATGATTCGTCCTAAAAAAGGCCATGATATTACAATCTCACAACCTTATAAAATCGCATCCCCATGCTTTACTTCAAAAAATCTCTAATATTACTTGTTAAAATTGTTGGGCCTATAATCTTGTATATCTAATACATTATCCCATGTAGCCTCCTAAAAACAGACATGTTTCCAAGATACCTGAACTATCAGAATGATCCTTCCTAGAAACAAGTTTCTCAATATGATCTCTAACAAAATTTAGATAATCCCAAAATTATACATACATCTAATGCTCAACATCCTCAACATCGATCACATGAGAATGGTTATTGTGATACCATTGAAGTTGTGACACATGAAACAGATCATGTATAACACTATAACTCACTAGAGTAGCCATTCAGTATGCCACCAGCCTAATTATCTCCACAATTTCAAAAAGTATGTCATAGATGGGAACCAACATACACTGCATGTAAATCCTACAATGACCGATACTAGGAAACACTGAAAGTGAACACATTATCACCCACTGTAAACTCAAGGGGTAATTGATATATATCAGAATTTGACATTTCTCTAGTCCAAGACATATCCATACATATAAAAATTTGTTGAACCAACTCAGTTGTATCCACTACTTGACTCAGTCATAAAAACATTGACTTTCTGACCTTTAGCTAACATATATGTTATATGAACGTCCTACAGTAAAGTGATTAATGTGGTTCCATCTATGTAGTAAGCTTGTATGTTTTGTTATATGTTAACTCAATGAGAACTAAGTGACTCTCCCAAATCCCACCAATGTTAATAACCCATTTTTGTAGAATATCCTTAATTACCTATATATTATTCCTTGACTTCCTATATTTCAATGAGTGAATATCTATACCCAGAACAACCTTTTTACCAAATGAAATCTTCAAATCCAACTCAAAATCATGAAGAAAATAATTAGTCAAAATTTTAAAATATGTTTATATAACCCCATTCAGATTAACTATCTCTATAATGTACAAGTCCCCCAGTTGATCCACAGACAAATTCTTGTGGATAGGCAAGAAATTGGATTCTTTCATCAGTCAGTACACAATCACCCAAGTTGAATCATTATATCATGGTGACCTCAAAATACCCACTATAAATTACATGGTAATATAATGCCACATAAATTATATAATGTCTAACTACTATCAAAAATCAACAAGAAATTTATTCTCATAATTCATATATTAAAAATGTAGAATATTTTCATGAAACATGTAATATCCTTTTTCATGGTTGTTTATCAATACTATAAACATAGATATCTGTACATTTTATTCAGTCTATTATTTACATCCATTTTAGAGTAATGAAACTCATGCATTATCTCTTCTCTCATACAAAAAGTCACAAAATCATGGCCTCAAACGTAGAGGATTTCAACCACATATATATATTCCAATAAGAAGCTAACATCATAACATAATGGATTCATATCAATTCCATGAACATTGGATTCTCAAATTTCCTTTCCCTTATTTGGATCAAAAGTGCAGACTCCACTAGAAATCATATGATCTTCGTCTTCTTATAGCCCTTATGAACCCAAATATTCATCTGAACTGGTAAATTCATCATCTTCCACTCTGAACTAGACTCATGAACTACATAATTCTATGTTTTCTATCACAACGATTTATCATAAATGTTTCCTCTCCTTTCAATATATTCCATATCAAAATTAAATTACCTCATATATTCATCCCTTTTCCACTTACTGTGAATAAAATCTCATTATAACAAGATATTATTTAAACACTTCTGATCAGTATAAACAGTTTTATTCATTACCAACAAATAATTTATCTAAAACATAAATTCATAAACCACAATATCTAATTCTATATCATTGGTAACATAATTTCATTTTAGGCCTCAACTTCCATAACCCATATGATAAATCTTGATCCCCATTCATCAACACTTCTTTATATCCAATCCTATATTCATATAAAAAACCTTATTTAACTCACATGGATATGATATGACCAAAATTGGTGATGTAGTCAAAGATTTCATAACTCATGAAATGAATGTTCACATGCTTCTCACATTTAGTCGTGGATCACCATCTTCTTTAATCCTGATAGTGGTGCTTCAAAGGTGGACAAGTGTAACACCCTGATGATTCTAAAAGTTTAACTTTTATTTGATCACATATATGACACACAACCCCAATCATATAAAAAATATGAAATATCAATGATTTATATTAAATTTTATATTTTAAAAGAATTTTAATACTTTATGTATCTTTAAATTGACACATTACTGATTTATGTTGCATCTCACACATGGACTATTATTTTCTATCTAATGTGTTGCACAAAATAATGAGGTTTATCGAGCTAAAATATATTATTAAAATATTATCATTTAATATTATAATATATGGACTATCCTATAAATTATTTATAGAAATATAATTAACTAGATTATGAAATATAATGTTTACTGAAATATAAAATGAATTCATTTTTATCCAGTTAATTATAAATAAATATAAATCCTATTTGAATATAAGGCAATAAATTTTATTGACAAAATATTTAACTTCTCCCAGATGATTTTTTCCAAAATAAATTAAATTACATACTAATATAGAATGATATTAATTAAATATTTATTAATCCAAATACTGACTAAGGACAAATACTGGATTATAATTGAAAACATCATTTCATTTATATTATTTTATTGAGATTTTATATTTTGAATTTGTTTTAATGTTAAATTAAATTTATTATACAAATATTAATCCAATTTAATTCATTGGAATTAATTTCATGGTGATACTGGATATAAAAACACTTCAAACTTTTGATCATTTTCACATAAGAATGAGTTTTTTTGTCCGGTCAATGGGTTTAATATTAAATCAATTTTTTCCACTTCTATTATATTAGTTTGATATAATTTATTCCATTGTTTAAATTATTATAATTTAAAATATAAATGTTGTTAACATTATATTTTGACCAAAAATATTAATGAATGTAGTTGAAATTAATTAAATTGATTATGGTAACAACAAGCTTAACAAGGGTGTAAACCAAAATCATAAGGTCCAAAATGACCTATAAATATTTAGAATAATGTTTTTATGGACATATTTATACTATATAGTACGTTATAATGAATTTGGTTTAATATTTTATTCACATGATATGGAATAACGTGGGTGGAATTCCCTCTTTTAAATATTTACAAGAATTCTCCTTCTACTCCACTAGTACAATTCACCATCCCTCCCACAAATTCGCACATATAAAGACATTTCCCTCATCCAAAACCTTCCCAAATTAATATCCCAACTCTCCAAGACTAATTCAATAATCTATAGATTTTTAATATTGCAATCTAATTTAGTCTTTTGGAATAAAAAAAGGAGTTACATATATAAGAAGTAACATTCCTCAACAATCACTTTCACTTGATTTCATTATCCTCAACATAAATTCATTTTATATAATGAAAATACAATAAATAGGTATATTAAAAATATATATATGTTCTTATTTCACTGTTATGACCTAAAATCACACACAACTTCATCAAATGAGATACACAATCGTCGTTCGTGTGTACTAAGGACTACCACCACGCGTACCAATGCGATGCATTCTTCTATTACAACATTTCATGGTAATGAATAATGATGTATTTATATTATTAATATTAAATTATTGATATATATGATATTTATTATTTATTTATTCTTAATGAATTTTTATATAACACATACCTCCATTCCTTTGAATTTGTGGGAATTAAATAACATTTTTTGTGGATGTATGAACTTCCAAGTCCTCAAAGTGATGTGATTCGTTCAAGTAATACATAGAATGAATTAAGGATGGATTTAAGAAAAAAATCATAAATATATGACATAAATAAGATTTAGTATTATTAATATTATCCTATATATCATTTAACATAAATTCTATTAAAACTATACGTAAATAGAAACAATAATCCTGCATACATATGACCTACCATCTCTCTGAAAGGTGTTTTGAATTTCCTATAAATAAATATTATGGATTACTCTAAAAATATATGATATATATGAGATAATTATAATATTCCTGACATAATTACAATTCTGATAATATAATATATCATTTTTATTATTATCCATTCACACACTAAACAAGTGATAACATCTTTCATGAATGTTTGGACTACCACCTCCTCTAAAAAATTTATTTCCTATTTCATCATAATAATTATATATATAATTATATATGATTAAATTAAATTTTATCGAATATATAATTATAAATTTAGAATAATAAATGTTAGTTTCTGTCTTCTGAAAATGATCATTGAACAATTGATACAGTAGTCATGCATGCGTACATACTACTATCACTATGCTTATAAAGTATGTAATTAGTGAAATAAGTGTAATAATTGAAATAAAAATGTTCTAAAATAGTTAATAATTAACAAAATTTTATTACTAATAAATATATAAACACACATGACATATCAAACGTAAGGTAATGGATTTCAATCCCACATTTTACATCAGTGAGATAAATTTCACATTCACCACTTTATTCTTTTGTGTGGTGTATTTCATTCCCATTTTAATATATTATATCCCAATTAATATTATCATAATTGTGTTTTTTTTTTCAAATTATAATTTTTACTTTTGTGGCTTCTTTGTTTGATGTTAACATAGTTATAAGGTCGTTACTAGTCTCAATTTTCTATCTAGGAGACTTATTACATTTTTACCACTCATTATTTTTTGTTGTGTATATACTACCATAAAACTTTATATATCATGAATATAATTATTCTCATTATTTTACAAGTTTCATTTAATGTTATTAAATCATATGGATTATGATTCAAAAAATTTGAAGTGGTATGGGATGGTTTGGGATTTTTATAAATTATTGTCCTAAAAAAATTTATATTTTTTTAATGGTATTTAAATTCATCAATGACCAATTCCCATAATCGTACTCTAATTTCTATACATAATATTGATTAAATTATTATTATTCCTCTAGATTGGTTTTTATGATTATGATTAATTATGGTATTTACATTCACCTCCCTAATTCATTTTTGTAGTCCCCATTAAAAATTATCTTTCAAATGATCATTGAATATTAATCTTCTCTCAAATATCCATATAATTTGTCTTGTATATGTTTATATTCTAAGATACAATCTATTTATAAATACATTATTCACCTTTTTACCTTATTTGACATATGGGGAATGTTGAAAAATATGTATCTTTTAATTAATACAGATATTTGATACAACACATTGTTTATTATTTAAATTTATTATTTAATATATGTGGAATGCATTATACATTTACAACATGGGTGGACCCCAAATATATATATCCCATCAATGGATGAGTAATTACATGAGATGAGTTAATTGGATAGCCTTAGTGGGTGGTTCTCCATTTTTTTAAACTGTCTCGTTAATGGTGTCGATAGTAATGGTATTATGGACCTATTAAAGATGATGTAATATAATTGAAAATATATTTATTAATATTTTTTTATCATTATAAATGATATTTTTATAACAAAATATATAGATGCGTTTTATTCTCAGGTTATTGATTATATTTTATGGTTTTCATTTATTTATATTTCCATATTGATTATTCCGTATAAAATTATTAAAATGGAATGTGTGATCAGTTATTTAAATTTCCATATTGTTAATGAACACCCACTTAGATTATTGATTACATGGAATGTTTGTTCAGTTATTTTATATTCCATATTGATTATATTCATTGATTCATTATTGTTTACATTATAGTTAACCCTTATTAGGCACTTGATACCACCCTTATTTATTTCCTTTCCCTAGGAATCCAATTAGTGTAATATGAATTATATTAAATGATATTATAATTAGAAATAGGATTATCCTAGAAAAAAATATCTAATAACTATTGTATTCATTTTTAAAACAAGACACATCTATTTATATAGTTTATCAATAGTACTTAACTATTATGTCCATAGGGATTTGATTTATTTAAATAATTACAATTTAATTATAGTAGACACTCACTCTGGGATTATAGGGTTGGAGTTTTATAGGTGGCACCAAAGGCTGTTTAGAATCATACTTGGAAAAAAGATTTCTGAGATCATAAATTAGAGAACATAACCATATGATATACTTTTAGGATTATCTTATGAGCACATATTTATTCATTGAGATAAGAGTAATAGATTCTATAATATGATTATGAGATTAAGTTTGATCAAATGTTCAATGTAAAAAACACCTTTTTAGGATTAATGTAATTGGATTCAACCACGATTAATGATATTTTGTATCAAATTTATGTAAATAAAACTAATTATTTAATTATTATTTTAGTATAAAATAATTTTGTTGAATAATGACAATACATGTTAGATAAATGAGTTTGAATGAATTATTAACTATGAGATTTATTTTCATAATTAATGAAATCGTAATAATAGTCAAATTAGAATAATGGGCTTTGAAAAAAAATGTTTTCTTCAAACCTATAGAGAAATAGGTATTTAATTAGTACATTTGAAGGATGTCCATTATAGTTGTATTAGAAATTATATTAAAATGGATTTAGAAAATTAAAAACCTATAATGAAGTGTATCTTGAACCCATTTGAAATGGATGATAAGGGTTTCTCACATACCAATGGCCTACATGATGTCTTGGTAAATGTGTAATTATATTTATTTAAACAATTTGATGAATAAATTTTAATAATGAACATGTGGTAATAATTTTCAGGTTTTTAGATTGATATATTAACCATGTTATATTTTTAGAATAGATAATGAATAATGAAAATACTTTTCACTCATTTATGGTTATTATGGTATGTAAAAAGTGTATTTCAGACCTTTATGCATCAAATTCAATTTTTATATATTTAATTATTAAAATAATGGATGAATTAAGAATTGATCAATGAAAAAACAAATGATGAAAACTATTTTTATGAAATAGATATATGTAAATAAATTATATTTACTTATATTAATAGTAATGAAAAGAATACATTAATACATTAATGGAATTATATACTGAAAAAAATAATGTACGTTAAATAAGTCATCCATCTCACTGAAAAAAAAGTGAGATGAAATTACCATACCTTATGCCATGTCTCTTATTAAACATGTTAAAACATCCTGTATAATAAATGTAATTTTTTTTATTCATCTTTTAACAAAACAAATTAGTATATATAATCCAATATATGTTATATTATTAAATTATATTACCAGCTGGTTAATAATTTTTTGTTTAAGTTTACTCTTAGAGAAATAAATGATTTTTTCACTTGTGTCTTAATTTGTTATATAATTAGTCCTTATACATATATCATGAATTCAATACTTCAAAAAATAATATAAATAACATGTATTTTCAGTATATTTTTTTTATAATTATCTATAGAACATATATTTATGTAATTTAATACACCGTTTATTGACACGATATGTCATAGGTAGGCATACAAGTTGTTTCTGTTTTATTATCATATTGAAAGAAAGTAAGTAAGAAAATATATGAGTATATGTATATAATATTCTTAATGTATAATTTGTATTTTATATATATCATATGGTTCCCCTAAAAAAATTCTTAATACATTCCATGTAGTGTGTGAACAAATATGATCATTTTGAGGGGGCGGTAGTCCACACTTCCCCAAAAACAATTATCATAATCACAAAAGATGTAAAGTATAATGGTGTGTTCCAAATATAAATTACAGAAACATAGAGATAAGTTAAATTACATATATATCATATAATAATATATTTTCCATCAAAATGTCTTCCAAGAGAGGCGCTAAAGATAAAATGAATAATCATCATTTCGTATGGTGGTAGTTCGTTGTACACGTCTATAGTATTTTTGTAAAAATTGGAAGGATGTGTGCATAGGTGTAGGTCTAAGCCTTTGAATAAAAATATTCTATTATTTTGAGGATGATTTTTCGGATTTAAAAACCTTGAATAATAAGCTTTTAGGGACTATTGATTAGAAAAAAATTAAAGGATCTTAATGAGGAATGTTACCTCTCCTTTTGGTAACTATTTTTTTCATTGAAGGGATTCCTTGGATTTCATTCATCCCATGAAAAGGATTAGTGTAGGAAGGGAGGGTTTTTTTGAATTTGTTTTGGAATATATTTGATGATATTAAGTGTTTTTACAAGATTAAATAATAGGGAGGGTGGTGGCTTTTTATGGGGAAGGGAGGGGACACACTTGCCATTGTGTAAACAAGTTAGGTGTACACATGTTTTTTCCTAAAAAATCCATCCAAAACAAACCCAACTAATAAATTTAAGATTTTTGGAAGAAATTTTTCAATACAATGGGTTTTGGAATAGATGATAGGTCATCTAGGTTCTTGAGTTTATCGTTTTGTCCCTTGTTAGGCTCAAATTTTCTTGAATGGATGTTATTAATTTTAAATACTTCACCAATATTTTCGGTCAAATACTAATTTTATCTTATTTAGAATTATAAATTATGTTGAATTAAAATATGTAATCCGTTTCTTAAAATTACATTCATATAATGGTAAGTAGTTATATTAAATTTAATCCTTCAGATATGACGACAAATCATGTTTTTAAAGTAAAACCTCCAAAATATTGTTATTTTTGTATAGAAATTTTATAAGTGAAATTAAGTAAAATGAAATAATTGGATTAATTGGTAAAAATACTATCTAATCAAAAACAAACAACCATTTTAAATATAATTTGATCTTATAAATAAATGGTGTGAAAAATCAATTTTTAATTATATTTCAATAATTTTCACTATTCATTAAAAAATGAATCATTATAGAAAAATACAAAAAATATACCCTTAACTAATTTGAATAATTATATTTCCATTATGTTTTTTATTTTTACACATATAATCAATTAAAGTCCCAAAAATTGGATTTTAAACAGATTATCCAATAAAAGGTCATAAAAATGCATTATTATAAATATAGGGTTTTATGCAAAAATAATAATTTCATTTTGTCATAATCCTATAAAAAATTAAGTATTAGTATTCAAAATATAATATTTAATATTTAAAATATAATTCATAAAAATATATCCCAAAAATTTTAATTAATTTAATTTATTAGGGTAATAAATTATTGTGGGCATAATAATAATAATATTTTCTTTAATATTGAATCAGGTTTTCTTTTAATTTGTTATTCATATGTAAACAATAAAATCATTTTATATTTTTTTAAAAAAAATATCTTCATAATTTATTTTTCTCTTTTCATAACTGATAAATTAATGGATATATAATATTAAATAATATCTTAATAATATATCATTATCGTTATTCATTACTGCATGTTACACTAGACATCAAAAAAACTCATTGTTTCGTGTAACACAAAATTTCCTAAATGTTTTGCATAGATAATGATAAAATTAATGTTGTTTTTAGTTTAGAATTAACATGATTTTTCATATAACAGAATCCAAATATAGTGCTTCAATATAAAATAAAATATTTTTACTATTGTGTGAAATGGAAAATTTTCAAAATAATAAATTAAATTAAAATAAATATTTTAAAAAATATTTTGGTTTTACATTACACCGCCGTAAAATGAATTTATCCCCCAAAATTAATTTGGGTTATCAAAGGTTTAATACCTCATTTTTTCATTCATAAAAACCCACATTGTAAAATTGAATACTAAAACTTCCCTTAAAAAGGGATAGTTGGAAGCCAAACTGTTACGAAAAGTAACATACCAATAGGTTTCCACAAAGGAAAACATAGATTGGTAGTAAAGATTGTACATGGATTATATCAAAAATGTTTATATGGATTGATTGAGGTCCTCAATCAAAAATAACAAAATAAAAAATGAATGTATGGGATCTTCAATGACATAAATCTGGGAGGATTTATAATTCGATTGGTTTAAAAACATTATGTATTAAAAAAAATTCATTTTCCTATCATTTTGTGATTATTTATATTTACCAATAATATAATGAAAAATATTTTCATGATATATTTTTATAAGGAATATTTAATTTTTTTGGTTGGGCTTGTATCTATTTTTATGTCTTATATTACATCACGAAATTGATGTCTACAAATAAAATATATTACCGGATTCAATAAAATACATTTTTTTATCTTACGGCCCGTAAAAAATGAATGTTATAATTAATTTTCACTACATATATTTAAAAATAAATATGCTTAATTTTGTAATAACTAAACGTAAAAAGTCACACTACTTTTTCATTAAAAATATTTATTCCACAAAAAATATTATACATTAACCATGATATTTTCTTGTCCAGTGGTTTGTGTGAAACCATTATTCTCATCAGTCTTGTGTTCATGACTCATGGAATTTTTTGACATGATTGGTTTTCACCTGACATACAAGATTTAATTTTCTAAAACTATATTAATATATCATCTAAAATAAATAAAATGGACATCCTTGAAATATTTTTAATCACTGAATTTTCTTTTAACCATGTTTTTCAATACAATATCACTACATAAATCATTCTTCCAATGTTTAATTGAAACATTTCATGAATTGTTTACCATATAACCCTTCTAAAAGTTTAAAATCCGAAACATTAGAAATAATTTCATGAAATAAATTTAACATTGATTGCCTAATTCCACTCAAGGTTGTCACATTGCAAACATGTGAATAAATTCATCAATTATTCTCTTGAAACATGGTAATAACGTAAAATTCCAGAAATCCTTATTGAAAAAATTAAGGGTTCTGGTTTCTAATTTTTATTGTATGTATTCCATAAATCCAAAAATGTTGTCATCTTCATCAATGAGAGCATAAATTACCTATCAAAAAGTCCTTCATTAGTTCCAAGGTAATCAGTACCATCTAATTTACTTATTCATTACCCACATTTCATTATACGAAAAACATTATGTTAACATAAGGACCATATTAAGTGTTATATTTCACATGATAATTTTTATACATGGACATAACCTTTCCATTATATCACTTTTATATTCCATTGGAACCATTTAAGATGTTCTTTTAAATCTACAGTGAAAAAACTAAACTAAATAATCAGTATATATTACACCATTTATTAAACATAATTATTGATTCCAAATGCATAAAAACATTTACTATTCCACTAAGTACATATGAAATTAACAAGGATATATCATCCTATTACATAATATGTATTTAATTTCACATTTAATCTAAAGTCTCATCATCATTAACATTTTAACTATTACTCAAACAACCTAGGCGATTCTCTTTAAGAGATTAACTCTTAGAGAATTGAGTTTCATAATGTATATTTATTCCAGACTCAAAACACTAAATCATTGATTATTTATAGGGAGGAAAATATTACAATAATTTCTGTTAAATGAACTCTTTATTTTTCCCTTTTAGTGAAATTATTTTTGCCTTTCTTTTGTTAGTCAAATCTCTTTCTGCTTCCTATATGACAATCACTTCAGTAATTCTTTCCACATTATTAACACTAAGAAATGATGATATAATTTCACCCATGGAATCCATCACCCAAAATCATAGTTAAATCCTCCATTCTATAATTTGGTGAGTATAATAGTTGGTTGAGATACATGTGGTTAATCATTTTCTGTGAAAACTCATTATGCCTGATCACAACATCCTTTGATACTGTGATCATCCGATTGGACTTCTCATCAGAAAATTGTACCTCTTTTTTTACATTAACCATGTTCATTTGTGTTCCTACAATTGACTTAATCTAGAAATCATTGTTTGAGAAACATATATCACAATGGAAAACTGTATAGTCATGAAAATGAAATACTTATAGGATGTCTAAATAATGACACATAATTCTTTAATTTATGACACCTTAATTTTAATTTGTTTTATTTATATTGATCATATATTTAAATCATTAATGATGATTTATAAATATTTTCTGAAGTCCCCAAGCATATCGTCTGGGATTGTGAAACATGGTTTGTAGAAAGTCCCATTGTCATGTACCAGGTTACGCAGAGTCGGGCCCAATACATCTTGTCAGAGTTTTTACTCGAAGGTACATTTGTGCCAGATCCACATCGATTTGTAGTATCCAGAAAAGATTTATTTCTATGAAATCACTCACTATATCCATTAAAAAAATTCACATTGATTTCCTTATAGGTTAACTCATCCTTATACTGATCCTTAGAGACATACCAAGATATATCCATATAAATATACCTAGGGATCTCACTAATGTTTTCTAAACATAGTTTCCAAAGATTAAATAAACCATTTATTTGATAAAAACCATAGAATCCCATTCATAATATTGATTTAAATTACACAAGTTGTGTGGAATTCTTAAAAGATTAAATAAAATGATCCCCAAAACCTTATAATTCAAGTTCCTGTGGATGCATTGAACAATTAAAAGATGTATATAAGCGATAAATTGTATCTTCTGCTTTGATCTTCACGAATAGCATCGTTCATAGAAAATTAATAATTAATACATATATTCATTACATAGGGGTGTAATCATAAAGAGGGATGTGATCAGATGCTCATTAAGTCTAAAAATGGGCGACATGTAAATAGAATATGAGAATAGGAGTTTGAGAATGCCATTATAACATTAGAAGATCATACCATGCTTATCAAAGATCATAAACATAAATAATGAATAAATCATCATATTTCGTAACAGATGAATCATAAAGAAATAAATACTGTAATCAATGAAACCATATTATCAACGTATGACATGGAATTTTGGATTCATAAACATGTCATATTATTCCCAAAAAGTCAACACTCAATGATAAAAAGTTTCAAAGAAGTTTCTAGGAAATGAATGTACATGGAGGGACCCAACTCCATCTCTATTTGTAATCATTTCTTTATAAGGGATCATGTTTTCCCATATTATCATAGTAGATCACTTTTACTCATCTTCCAACTTTATGATCACTACACCTACTGGGAGGGACACACCACTATCCCCTATCACATTCGTTTCCATGCTAGGTATCATATTTCCCTATCATCACATTATGGATCTATCCTATCGACTCGATTCACATCATTATCTCATGAGATATAACTAATCACCAAATGAATTGGATAGATATAAAGGTCCCACCCATATCATAATAAAATAATGCATACATCTATCATGGGATAAGAATACTTTCATCATATCAAGACCCATAAAAGAGATCTGTTTTTAAAAAATCCAATAAAACCCCATTAAATAATTGGGTGTTATAAACATATAATTATATGTAAACCTGTGTTAAAATATCTATTTTTTAGAAACATCATAAAATCATAACACCTAAAAAAGTGGGTTTCATGTGAATAAAATATGTGGAAGAGGAAAGGGTTTCATAAAATCATCCCATCAAAACATAAACCATTTAGAAAAATAATATGAACGGATCCTTCGAATCATTTTCAAGAATGGAATGAGTAATACCAAAATATGTAATTAGATTAAGAATAATTTTTTATTTTATTTATAAAAAAAAAATTTGGAGGAAAATATCATTTATTCTTTAAAAAATGATCATTGAAACATAAAACCATTTGAAAACCAATTTCATGAAAATGGACATTAACAATAAAAATAATTCACTATAAATTTTAAACTATTTTCAATTAAAAATATATTCTGAGATATACAATGTATTGAATACCATTTAACATAAAAACATGTATATAATGATTGAAAATGTTTTGAAACCCAATTAATTGAAAATACTTTGACAACATACCAATATTGCTTGAAAATTATTTGGAAAAATTTTACAAGAAATGTAATGAAAGAAGAATGAGAACATTTTCAAAACCATTATCATTGAAAAATTTTGAACAAATATTGATCAGATTTTGAATGGTCTTTTCCCCTTGAAAACAAAAAATAATATTTAAATCATTTGGAAAACATGTTTCAAGTGAAAACTTTTTAAATAAGCTTTAATTTTTTTGAAAATATTTTCTTGAATTTTTTTTAAATAATGTATTTATAGAATATTAGATAAATATTTTTAAAAAAATGAATAAAATTGCAATTATTTTGTGGAATAATCAAGGGAGTGAAAGAAAAGAAATCGTCTATAACTTTACACATCGAACATTCCTTTTGAACCATAAAAATTAGAAATGTAACTCAACATGAAAATTACAAGAATATTTATTTTTTAAAAAAAATTGATTATAATGTAAACCATGGGTTAAAATTTATTTTAATGGTAATTGGATATTATTATATTGTTTATGGAAATATTTTACAAAGTATGTTTTTTATAGAACACATATTATTGACCAAAGGGAAAGGTAAAGTCAGACGTTCATAAAAACATTTTCTATGTTATCATAAATACTAAAGTGCGGAATAAATTTACAAATACATGAATATATCATAAATAAATATAGGGGAATATATATCAAGATTTTTCTTGAGAGGTGAATCATAATATTTCATCAATTGAAGCAAAATAATAAATAATCTTGTTGACTGATTGGATTATTTCAATAAACTATGACCACATGGTAATATGGGAACACACTCTCCAAGTAAGAATATATAAAAACATGAAGCATTAAATATTTATAATGTAATTGTTTTCATGATATATCATTTTATATACATCTTTTGAAAACTAATTTAGGTTTATAACACATCATAGGTCTCCAAGAATGAAAAATGAGAAAAAAACTATCATACATATTTGGTAACTATTGTAACATAAACTCCATGACATAATGATCATAAAAATGATATTTAAATGAATGAAAATTTAATTATAATAGGAAAAAAATATTTTTTTGATATGTATGTACTGGTGGTGAATAAGTCTTGTATCTCATGGAAATAAAATGAGAGATTAAATCTACTTACCAAGTGTCTTGACTCTCGTCATACTCATTCAGAACACCTTTATAATACGTTAATGTTTAAAATAGTACTTTTATAGAACCATAATTTTGTATCTAATATAATATATGGTATATTATGACTTTGAATTACTCCAATTTCAAGAATTTTATGTTATGGTTATGCATCAGGTAATATTAGCTTTGTTTTTCACTTATGTATTAATTTGGTATATCAGTGGTCATTATACATATATTAGGAATTCCATAATTTAAAACATGGTATAAATAACATGTATATTATGTATATTTTTATGATAATAATCAGTATAATATATAATTATGGCATGTAATAAATCGTTCATGGAAATGGTATCCCGTACGTACTCATGAACACTATTTCCATTTTCATGTTGTATCGAAAAAAAGAAAAGAAAAAATAACCCTATATTTGTATAAAATATAATTAAAGTGACAAAAATATTTCATATATATCATATATATTCACTAATCACATCCATAATAATGTCAATTTATTTTGTGAATGAGTTTCATTACTTGGAGAGGGTGGTAGTCCACACATCCTAAAACAAAATTATCGTATCTACACTTAATGAAAAGTATAATGGTATGTCATAAATAAAACTTAATGATGAATAATGAAATTATAAAAATAAAATAGAAAATATATAAATATAATTTCCATCATAATTTCCCCCATGTGTGTAAGTAAAGAAAAAAAGGCACAATTATCATTTTAAGAGGTGTTATTTTTCCGTATAGGTAAACATTATGTTTGTTAGCCATTACATGAGAGTGTACGTAAGTGTAGGTCAAAACCATAACATAAAAAAATAATTATATATTTAGGAAACTATTTTTGTTATATTATCATGGAATAAGAGGTGTTTAGTTAGTGTATAGTGGAATGTAAAAGAATGGTGCTAGAAGAGGGATGTTACATATTCATTGATTATCTCCTTTTGGTTTTCACCAAATGTCATCCTTGGATTATATTCTTCCAAATGGATGATATATGGAGTAAGAGAGGTATTTTGGTAATATTATCTATCAAATATGGGAATAAACTAAATTTTTTGAGATTTCTTAAGAAGAGGAAATGAAGGAATAAATTTATAAAGAAGAAAGGTGACACACTAGGAATTTTTTAAAAAAAGTTAGGTGTATCCACTTTCTACATTAAAATGAAATACAAAACCAAAATAAACTCAATAATATAAAGTTTATGGCCGAAATAGTACAAAAAAATATGTGTTTTACAAAGTTAAATGTCATTTAGGTTCTTAATTATATGGTTTAGTTTGGTCTTAAACTAAATTCTTCCTTCATTGATGTAATTTATTTTAATTACATTTAATAATCCTATTGATAAATAACTATTGTCACCATATTATAAGTTATAAATTATTATGAATACAAATATGGAATCTATTTTTATAAATTCAAATAATGTAATTAGGAGAAATTAAATTAAATTTAATCCCACATATTGAATGACAATGTGTGTTTTTAAAGTAAAACCCTCCAAAAGTTTGAAATGTTTTTATAGTCAATTTAAAAGTGAAATTGTGTCAAACGACCTAAATGGGATTAATTGATAAAAATATGAACTATTTAATATTTAAATAAAATTTAAATTATAATTTATCTTTATAAATAAATTAGATAAAAGATATTTTGAATTAAATATCAATATTTTTCACTATGCATTAAAAAATTAAATATCCCAAAAGAATGCAAAAAATTTACCCTCATTGAATTTTTATGTTTATAATTTAAATATAAAGTTTATTTTTTCATATATAAGTCATAAAAATTCAAAAAATTGGATTTTAAATAGGTTCATTATTATAATGCGATAAATATTATTTAATAAAATTATTTTATTTTATGCATAAAGTTTTTTTTACTTTAATTTTAAGATTATAAAATCTATTGTATGAATACCAAAAAAAATTTGATTGAATATATAATACGCTCATCACTTTAATATCACCTAATAATTTAAATTAATTAATCTTTTTATGATATAATATCATTGGTGACATAAAAATAATAATATTTCCTTTTATATTGATTTAGTTTTCATAATAATTTCTATTTCAGTTATGACCAATGAATTCATTTTATATTTATGTCAAACATATAATTTCATATGTGAGATAACATTTTTAAGGAATTATAATTTAATATATAGGTTATATAAAATAGTATATTAGTAATATATCATTATCACTATTCGATCTTGTGTTTTACACAAGGGATTTAGGAATGTCATTGTTCTGTGTAATAAAAGATATCCTTGGTGTTCGTTGTATAAAAAGATAATATTTAGGTTGTGTGTTTTTTTGATTAACATGGTTATTTGTACAATGAAAGAATAACATAATTATTTAATATGAAACAAACTATTTTTAGTGTGGCATGAAATGAAAATAATAAAAAATAATAAATTAATTACAAAAAAAAATTATTTCACAAAATCTTACGGTGTTAAAAAATATTTTTTAAAAAACATAATAAATGTAGTTAAAATTAATTACAACAATTAAGGTAAAATCATGCTTGAAAATGGACTATATAATTACATAATGGGACAAAATCACCTAGAAACAGACCAAAAACTTATTTTCTAGCTATATTTTGACCATATCCTTTCTTTTCTCTAATTCGGTTCATTAATGGATCCACGTGAAAGGGAAAATGTGTGGTTGTAGATCTCTTTTTCAATAATTTTCAATAATATCATTCCTCCTCCAATACAAAAATACACTCAGCCATATGACTTATTCACACCTTTAAATCCAATTGTCTTGTGTTTAAATGAAATAAAATGCTACAAAATTCCCTAAGATATTCTAATAAGACTCAGTTTTTTCATAATGAAATCCAATGTTCTATTTTTTTATAAACCCATAACAGTTACTTAAAAAAGTGGTTATGTTCTATAATGATCATTTATTATTAATATCATTATCCATCCATTAATTTTTTATCATGATTATAGAATAATTTAATTTTCTTAAATTTATTTATATTCTTTTGTTATAATTTAATTACCTATACTCACAAACAAATCCATCAAATGTGATACACAATCATCGTTCGTGTTTACGACAGACTACCACCTCACGAGTCAATGTTGTTTGTTATACAATTACCATAATTCATGGATCATAACAACGATATATTTATACATTATTTTTCATATATAAGATATTTATAATTTTTTTCCTTTTGGATTTAATTCAAAACACATAACATCATGTTTTATATTTCTTGTAAATATGATAACATCGTTTTTGGACATGTAGAGTACTGCCTCTTCAAAGAGATTGGTTTTTATCACATTCAACATTGAATGTATTATATATGGGTTTAATAATAACCTGTGACATATATTTCATAAATATGATATTGGAATTATAATATAAAAAAGTATACAAATTACCTTTCATTATATTAATTTAACAAAAAATGTAAACAATGTTCATTCTAACGTATGGCCTATCATCTCCATGGACGGTGTATTCCATTTACCATAACTAAATATTAGGGATTTGTATAAATACATATATACTAAAAATATATTAAATATACATGTAATAATTTTAATATTCATGAAATAATTACGTTTATGTTAATATAATAATTCATTTTCTTTACTACCCTTTCACACAATGAATAATCGATTATGTCGTTCATAGATGTGTGGAGTTCATCCTCCTCAAAGCAATTTAATATTTATTTCATCACAGGAATTACATATGAAAGTATATATGATTATAAAATATGGTATTTAATATATAATTGTTATTCTAGAAAGGTAAATTTTTCTTTCCTTCATTACTTAATGGTAATGGGAAAATGGAAATGTTAATCATGTGTATGTATGACCTACCATCTCTATAATCACTATGTTAGTTCATTTTTGAAAAACATATTTCATTATTGGTTTTATAAATTTAATTGATGTTAAAATATGATAATAATTAAATGATATTTATTCTGTACATTTTTAAATAATTACCCTTTTTACCATAGTCTAGATACAAAAGTCATTTTTTGACACATTACCCTGATGTGGTCAAAACATCCAACATAAACATAATTTGATAAGTAGTTTATATATCATATAATAGTGGAATTATATGTAACAATAAACATTAAAAAGGTTCTAAAACGTTTATATAATTTATATAACTTTATTAATCATGAAGATATAGACACATGTGATAAGTAAAACTCAAGATAAAGTATTTCTATCTCACTTGTTACATTTTTTAGATAAATTCCATATTCACTTCATTCATAATTTAAACAGTGTATCTAAGAACTATTTTGATATATTATATCATGAATTATTTTATCTTAATTTTTAAAATGTGTAATTTGGGAATTATTAATTTTGGGGCTTCTGTTTTAGTTGTTACCATAATTTAAATTGGAAAAAAAATCAAACCATTCTTTTTGAATGAAATATTCCATATTTACCACTTCATTCATTAGTTGGGTTAATATACTACCCTATGACATGTTATATCACGAATATCATTATTGTAATGATACTATAACATTAATAATGTCTTATTACATCATGGTTCATATGATTCAAATGTTTCAAAGTAGAATGGGACACTTTAGGATGTTTAAATATTATTTTCCACAAGAATGGTTTTAGTAGTCATTTAATGTTATTTCTATTTATCATATACAAAAAAAATTTCTTACTCAAATGAGTATATGTCATAATAATTACTATCTTATCTTCCTCTATATATGTTATGATTATTTTGACTCAATATGGTATTTAGATTCACTTCCTGGAATCATTTTGTGTCCCCTTTAAATATTCACCTTCCGAGGATAATTGCATATTAAATAGTCCCCAATTATCCAAATCATTTAACAGGGATATGAATATTTTCCAAATAATCCACTATATAACATATAGTGTTGACATTAAATGTTATTTTATATCTGGAGAAATATAGATAAATATGTATATTTCAATCAATATGGATATTTATAAAGCACATTTTTCATGAATTAAATAAAATTTTCAATATATGAGGAATGATTTGGGAAATTAAATTAGTAAGTCACCATTTTAGATATCCCCGTAATACATCAGCAGTCTCAGGGGATGATTCAGTTTGTTATACATTTTGGGTCTTCACCACATATATTTTAAACTATATTACGATTATTCTAGACCATAATTGAATTATATAAATAAGAAACATGATGTCTAATTATTAAGAATGTCTTCATTCATATTCATTTATTTTAATAACACATATAAATAAAGAATAATACATTTTCCTATTTATTAATATTTGTGAATTAAATATTAATTTTATTTTATAGGGGATGTTATGTTTTCTGATTTAACTGATACCCAACATCTGCGGTTTTTGAAGTCTAATGTTACACACAATGCAGAGCAATACTAAAAAATAATAATATTATATTATTATTTTAAATGGTAATTAATGGATAACTAATTTAA
Organism: Viscum album; assembly: GCA_963277665.1. Lineage (NCBI taxonomy): Eukaryota > Viridiplantae > Streptophyta > Magnoliopsida > Santalales > Viscaceae > Viscum > Viscum album. Next base: position 627,383,525 of record OY728138.1, on the reverse strand, counting down.
TGTAGAGAATGAACATAAATAACTAAGAAATTATTATAAATGTTTGTGAAATGTGTTAAAATTTATCTAATATAATTTAGATGCTAAAAATGTGAATTAATCTAATTTTATGCATAACCACTCTAATATTTTTAAAAGGTCGATTTACCACCTTTTGATGGATAATTCTCTTTAAATATTGTTTTGGTCACTTTTATATGTTCTATTTGACAAAATAAAATTATTATATAGAATTGGGACTTCAGAATTTATATTGGGTAAACTTTTTGTATATTCTGATAAAAATCATTTTTATTGAATAGTGAAAAATACTGTATTTAAATTAAAACTTCATTTTAATCTAATTTATTTATATGGTTATATTATCATTTTAATTGGTTATAATGATTAAATAGATTATATTTTTCCCATTTAATCTAATGTCTTTCATTGGAAGTAATTTCACTTTGAAATTGGACATAAACATGTGTCAATTTTTTGGATAGTTATTATTTCTTAAAAACACCCTTTTTGTTTTAGCAACGTGAATAATTTTAAAATTAATTAATCCGAAATATATGTTTTTTATTTGGTAAAATAGACATAATTATTGAATTCATAATATCAAATTTATCTTTGGATGAATTTATTGTATTTTTATGAAAAACATCAATTTTTGATGAATAGTAAAAACACTAGGTAATAGTTAAAAAAGACTTCTTCATTAAAATAGAATTTTACCACTTTTTTGAATTGAATTTAAAAAATCCAACATAAAAGGCTATTATTAGTATGTAATATTTGGTTCAATAAGATTAAAATAATTTTTGGTTAATAGAAACTTTTGACTTTTATTTATCGCGATTAAAGGAAAATAGGGTAATTCAAGATCAAAATAATATTATAATAATATTAAATTACATTAACATGTGTCCTAATACTATTGGATGATACATTGTCGACCATGGGAATTATTGTGTCGATTTTGGGACCTCATGGATCCACATAAGAGTGATAATGACACTTTATATTAATTAATATAAAGTAATGACAATAATGACATAAACATATATTTTTTAGTAAATAAATTCTTACAAGGGGTTATATAAGTTATTTCGTAGACTATGAAATATTATTTGGAACTTAAAAGGATTTACAACATCATGGTATATGATTTATAATTTTTAAACCTCATATAAATAAAATTATTCATGACCCAATAATGATGTAGTCTTTACCTCATTAATGAATAATTTAAATAAATAAGATTATAAAAATTAATTCAATATCCAAAACCGGTCCAATTTTTATTGGATCATTTTATTCCGAACAATAGGAATATTATCTTTTCCTTTAATAAGTTTTTAACTTTTTTAAATCAAAATTCATTATATAATAAAATAATATTTTCAAACAATCTTATATATCCACTCCCCCACCTTATAAAATGCCATCAACACAATCCCATTACTCAAACCTCTCAAGCACCTTAAATATACCAACCTACACCCAAATAAGCTCTCATGATCACTCTCATACACCCTGTAACCTTAACTTAGGTAGAAGGAATTTTAATAAATCCTTTTTGCTCAAACCAAAGGGAGTTACCAGATATAAAGGTAACATCTTATCTTAACTTGTTTTCTTTTATTTTACATATTCAACCCCTAAACTCTTTTAATTACTTTATTTTATAAAAAAACTATTATAATAAATGTACTATGTTTTTTTATGATAATTATTTGAATTTCACTTACACAAACCTCTGTCTAATGGGTAAAAAAATACCATTTCTATGGACAACGAACAAATGCCTCACGAAACGATGATTGTTCAATAATATCCATCCACCACTAATGATTGAAATTGAATTGGTACTATATTTATATGTTATAGATATTATATTTATATTTTCTTTATAATTCTGTATTTTTCATTTATAGCATACCATTATGGTTTCCATAATGGGTAAACGAGATAATTTCATTTGAAGAAGTGCTGAATACCACCCCCTCAATGTGACATGACTCATTTATTACATATGTGGAACATATAAAATATGGAATTCGTGGAATTATATATTATATTTTACTTTAATTATAATATAACAATTTATCATTATGTTTTCATTCCATTAAAAATATGAAATAGAAATGAAAGTGCTATTCAGGTGTACGTACGACTTACTGTCTCAATGAATGGTTCATTTCATTCCTTACATCCCAATGTTATATACTATTATAAATTACATATATATACTGGATATATATGATATATATGAAATATATGATATCTAATTAATAAATATAATTTCTGAGATAATGGACTTTGGACCACATGAACAACTTGTAATTATAAGATGTTCATTTTTGACTCAAGTGACAAATATCCACAAAATGACTGTCATTAACATAAATGATTGCATAATGTTTATAAAATGATAATAAGTGATATTAAAGGAATAATAAACTTCACAATGGATCTTATAAAATTATAAATTTACTTTAGTTTATTATTTAGGTGATTAATAAACGAACGGGTCAAGTCGGACATGAGGTTAGGGGCTTCATCTCAATCTCGTTTCATTGAGGCATATTTTATTTTCTACATGCATTTATTTTATATGGTGTATAAACCCCATTGAATTTTTATTTAATTCAAAAGAAATATTTTTCTACAAGTCATTTTACTAAATGGGAAAAAAGAAAGTATCTTTTTAACCTAAGCGGTGACAACAACCTTTTACATCACCACCGGTATTATTTGATCATTGGCTTCCATAACAAGATGTAATGTTTTTAAATAGAAAATAATATCATATAATATTTTACATATTTTGGTATTGAAAATAATTTTTATAATGTATTGGTTATGTCAATATATTTAAATGGTGTATTGTGATTGATATTTGGAACTGTTATATTTACATTATGCTTTTACGGGTTATGAATATGTTATGGGTCTTGGTCATCATTTACGCATATGGGTGGTTCTGTGATAAACATAAGGTGGGTGAGCCTGATATAGCTCTCCAATTATTTGGGTAACGTTATGGAGGTAAATAATAAGGTTTCTCATAAGATATTTAGGAAATATTCATTGATGGGTATTCTAAATGTAACTCCCTAAGTAGCTCTGATAGCTACATTGTAAGTATCTTATGGACTGAACAAGTTACATTTATGATTTGTTATTACTATGTTTTATTTGTAAATCTTATGATTTTATAAGGTAGTTTAAAGAGATCATGATATATATGTATTGATGAACTAATGTTTTCTTGCATTGTTTTATAACCCTTACTGGGCTTTTTATGATCATCCCATGTTTTGAAATATTTTTTATAGGACTTAAAGATGAATAGGGGTAATGATGGGATCAATGAAAAGTCCTATTGTATAAAACAAAGATCTAGACATGGATTTTTTTTCAAGAGTTTTTTTATGAATAAATGGAAACTGAGTAGAACTGTTTACTTTGTAATTTTTGAGATATAATGTAATATTTGTAGCCTAATTTTCTAAAACTCTAAACCTGAAAATATTCTCAATGTGATTTTTTCTTTTAATTCAAGATTGAGTAATGTTTAAGGTTGGTTCATTATAGTTGGTATCAGAGGTCGGTTTAGAAAACATTAAGATTTAGAATGCTGCTAAATTAATGTCCATAAATTGATTTATAGTAAGACTGAAATGATATTGCATTTTATAGATTACCATGTTTCTTCAAATAAATATTTATTTGTTCAGAATGGTTTTCCGTAGAGGAAACATGTAAGATATAATGGGATGACATCAAGAGGAATAAAATGGTCCAAATCAGCAACCTGAGATGGTCTAAATCAGAACTGAATAGTTTCTTGCAGTCCTGGAATAATTGTATTGGGCTATAAATAGTGGTGGTATCAATGAACGAGATCATCCAAATAAACCATAGAAGAACATGTCTACAGTAGAGCATTTCATTAGGTAACATCCCCCATCATTCAGGGGATCATCTGACAATGTTCTAGCTAAATGGTTGACTAAATCATTGGAGAAACCTATTGATGTCATGGGGGTGCAGAACATCAAAAGGATAGTCTTTATGTTTATCATTTTGAGGGTGAAGCCGATAAATAGTGGTCGATGGTGAAAAATAAAAGGGATAGTGAGGAGATTGATGCTCTTTATATGGATGAATTCAAAAGTATGTTTGTTGATAAATATTTTCCTAAGGTTTTCCATCATAGGATGGAAAAACAATTCCAAGAATTGAGGTAGGAGGATGACTCAGTGACTATTTAGGATGAAAAATTCATTCAAATAGAAAGGTATGCTTAAAATTTCATATGATATCTTGATAGTAAAATCAACTGTTTTTAAGCTGGATTAAATCATAATTATCTAAGATATTTATCTTCTTGTGAGTTCGATAGCTATGAAATTTGTTTTCGATATGCATAGAAGGTGGAAATGGAGAATTCTGATGATCAGGTGTTCTTTAAAAAACAAGAAAATTGGAGGTCAAGGTGGTAGAAGAAAGAGAAGAACTCTTCATAAAAGACTGATGGTAAGAACCTTATTATTATAGTTTGTGAAAATTGTGGAAAAAATCTTATTGGGGAATGACTATTGAATTTTGGTAAGTGCTACTGATAGGGTAAAATATGACCTAAGGATTGTAATTACACTGAAAAAGATCATGGTAATGGTAAGACAAAATATGATTTGCAGTCAATAAATTTTTTTAAGTGTAATGAAATGAGTCTTTTCACAAATGAGTGTCCAACAAAGAACTCAATTGAGGGAAAGCATCCGGACTACAAGAAGAAAGGGGTGGTGAAGTCCTTTTCATCAACTTCAGCAGATGTTGGGGCATCAAATGAAGTTGTATCAGTTACACTATTTGTTTTTTCATATTATTCTACTGTGTTGTTTGATTAGGCGTATACACATTCATTCATTTTATAGATGTTTTCTAGTAAATTAGGAATTCCATCTCATGATATAAATCCTAAAATTACTATAAAATCACAAGGAGGAAATTTTTGCCAATAAATTATAAGAACCTTCTTGTCCTTGTGTGCAAAAAGATTCTACCTGTAAACCATATTTTTTGCCTCTAGTAGAGTTTGATGTTTTTTTGAGTTTGGATTGGCTTTCTGTTTATCATGCTAAGATTGACAGCAGAGCTATAGAGGTTTGTTTTCCGAAAGATTTTCTATTTATTTATATGAATGAACCCTTAATTTTGATAACATATCAGGAAGAGGAGAAACTATTAAAAACTAGAAATGAATGTTACCTTGTAAATGTTATTGATAATAAATAAATTATTCAGAATAATGATGTGTCAGTGGTAAATGAGTATCTTTATGTTTTTCTTGATGAGTTTCCTATAATTATACTTCTTTAGGAAGTTGAATTTATTGTTAACTTAGTTCTTGATGCTAAGCCAATTTTCGAACTCCCTTACCGCATGGCTCAAATTGTACTTTTAGACTTAAAGAACCAATTTCATGAGTTATTAGATAAAGGTTTCATTTGACCTGTGACATCACCATGGGGTGCTTCTGTCTTATTTGTTAAAAATAAATATTGTTCAATAAGACATTTCATTGATTATAGAGCATTGAAGAACATCAATGTTATGAACAAGTATCATTTTCCTCATATCAATGATTTGTTTGATCAGCTCTAGGGAGCATAGTATTTTTCAAATAATCACTTGAGGTCAGGGTACAATCAGTTGAATGTAATGGAATTAGACATTCAGAAGATCTTCTTTCGTACTAGATATTTCCATTATGATTTTTGGTTATTCCTTTTGGATTAACAAAATATAGCTATTGTATTCATGGATCTTATGAATAGAATATTATATGAGTTCTTGGATATGTTTGTGTTTGTGTTCATTGATGATATTTTTTAATATTCCAAAAGTAAAGACGAATATTAAATTCAATTAAGTGTTGTCTTTAAAACATTAAAATAAAAGAAATATTCTGGGAAATTCTGTAACTATGAGGATTGGTTACTGAAAATTTCATTCCATAGTCAAATTCTTTCAAAAAAAATTGCATAACTGTTAATACTACTAAAAAAAGTTATTTAAAAATGGAAAATACCAACAAATATAACCTATATCAATTTTTTTCAACATTTGATATGTTATTATCATAGGTTTGTTGAAGACAATATTCATGGTTATTTAGCCCACTGGGTAATTTAACATGAAAAGGTGTTAACATAATATGGTTTAAAAAATATGATGATTGTTTTCAAGAATTGAAAAAAATTATTGGTGAATGCTTCTGTTTTGGCATTACCTTCCAGAAATAGTGATTTCGTTATCAATAGTGTTAATTCGCTGAAAGGAATTGGTTGTGTCCTTACGCAGAATGATCGGGTAATTGTTTATGATTCACGTCTGTTGAAACCTCATGAGTTAAATTACCCAACACATTATTGTTAAATACCTTCTGTTGTTTATTTCTTTGAAAATTTTGAGGAATCATTTTTATAGAGTAAAGTATGAAATCATTACTGATAAAAAATGTTTGAAGTATATAATAACTCAGAAATAAAGAAACATGAGATAGAGGAGATGGCTGGAATTAATCAAGGATTATGATTGAACGATTCATTACCATCCATGAAATGAAAATAAATTAGATGATGAATTGAGTAGAAAAAGTAAGGATTCACTAACTACGCTATGTTTTGAATGATATCCATTAGTTTTTTATTTGATGAACTTTGGAATAGAAGTTGTTGGTGTAAGAAATTACTCTATTTTTCTCTAGGTGACAGTGAAATCATCTCTATCAGAAAGAATTAAGCAAGTGCCAAAGGAGGAAACAGACTGGCAGAAAAAGGTAGAGTTGGTTTAGAAGGGTATGTTTCTGGATTATAACATTGAAAATGATTTTTTTGAGGTTTGGTAAGAGATAACGTGTGCCTTGTGATTCAAAATTGATGAATGAGTTGTTACGTGAAGCTCATAGTTCTCCTTTCTCAGTTCATCCTTATATTACTAAGATGTACAGAGTTCTTCAGAGGTTATACTAGTGGGATGGAATAAAGAGAGATATTGCTGACATTACTATGATGTTCCTGACATGTCAATATGTTAAGGTAGAATAATTTTTTTTGAGAGGGATTCTTCAATATTTACCAGTTCTAGAGTAGAAATCCGAAAATATATACATGGAATTCATTGTGGGATTACCTAAGTCATCTCGAGGTAATAATGAAATATGGGTTATAGTTGATCGATTGAATAAATATGCTCATTTCCTTCCTATTCAAGATACTTTATCTCTAGATCAACCATCTTAGTTGTATGTTAAAGAGATGGTCAGGTTACATGGTGTTCCGCTCTCCATTGTTTCTAATCGTAATACCAGGTTTACTTTTAACATAAAAAAATTCCTTCAGAAGTCATTGAGTACATAAATAAATTTTAGTACAGATTTTCATCCTCAATGAGATGGGTAGTCATATTGAGAATTCAGACCATGGAGGATATGCTACGTTCTTGGTCACCGGATTACCAGGGATGTTGGGACCAACATGATTCTTTGGTTGAATTATCATATAATAATAGTTTTCATTCCAGTATAAAGATGGCTACATTTGAGGCAATATATGGGAAGTGATGTCAAACTATAGTGTTTTGGGATGATGTAGGGGAAATAAAGTGTATGGGACAACAATTGGTAGAAGAGATGACAAAAAAGATCTGTTGACTCATAAGAACATGAGTATAGCTCAGAGCAGGTAGAAAAGTTATGCGTATTACCAGAGGTGGATATTTATTTTGAGGTAGGTGATCATTTATTTCTCAATGTTTCTCCTTGTAAAAGTCTGATGTGTTTTCTTAAGAAGGGAAATTTTATTCCGAGGTTCATTGGACATTTGAAATCCAAGTGAAAGTTACATCAGTTGTATACAGAGCGACATTACCTCTATGTTTATCCCAGGTACACATGTTTTCCATGTTTCAATGTTGAGAATGTATTTGCCAGATCCATATCCATTTTTGATCCTAGTGGTAGTTTATTTGGAAGAGAATCTCTCTTATGTGTAACAACCAGTCTAGATTATTGAAATATTAGAGAAAGTGTTACGGAATAATGTAATTCATCGGGTAATGGTTTTGCGGAAAAACTATATCGCTGAAGAACAAATGTGGGAATCTAAAAATGCTATGAGGGATAAATACCCCCACTTATTTGATAAGTGAATAAAAATTGTCAGGATGCAATTTCCGAAAGGGGGAAGGATGAAACATACCATGTAAATAACGATTAATACATTTTTAAATTTTTTAATATTTTTCAATTAAATATTAATTTTATTTTAAAGGGGATTCTATGTTCAATGGAGTACATGATACACAACAACATGTTTTTTTGAAGTCTAATGACACACAAAATTCTGAGTTATATTGAAAAGTATTACTATAATATTGTTATTTTAAATGGTAGATAACGCCAATTCATTTTAGTGATGGGAATGAACATAACAATATAAAAAAGGATTGTACTTGTTTGTTAAATGTTTTTAAATTAAACCCAAAAAAGTTAGAGGCTTAAAATGTGAATGAATCGAATCTTAAGCATAAATACTATAAAATTAATTAAAAGGTCAATTTATAGCCTTTTAATGGATAAACCTCATTAAATATAGTTTCAGTCACTTTAATATATTCTATTTGAATAAATAATATTCATCTATAGAACTGTGACATCAAAATTTAATTTATGTATATTTTTGGTATTTTTTCTGATAAAATTAAATTTTTTATGAATATCTTAAAATACTTTACTTTAATATAAAATATCCTTTTAATATATGTTATTTATATGGTTATATTATCTTTTTAATTCTTTTAATTTTAAGTAGATTATATTTTTTCTTTTGAATCCAATTTTGGTCATTGTATGTAATTTCACTTTGAAATTGGGCATAAAAAGTGTCAATAATTTGATAGTTATTATTTCGTAAAAACACGCATTTTGTTTTGACAATAGGAAAATTTTTAAAACTAATTAATCCAACTACTATATTTTGGATTTGGTAAAATTGAGATAATATTTTAATTCAGATTATAAAATATAGATTAGGATGAATTTTTGTTATTTTTCTAAAAAACATATATTTTTTTATGAATAGTGAGGACACTGAGTTGTAGTTAAAAAAAACAAACTTCTTTATTTAAAATAAATTTTACTACTTCTATAAATAGAATTTCAAAAAACTAACATACATGGTTTTTATTAGTAAATTAAATGTGGTTAAATATATTGAAAATAGTTTTTGGTGAATAGTAACATTTGACTTATATTTACAACAGTCAAAGGTAAAGTGGGTAATTTAAGGTAAAAATAATATTATAATAATATTAAATTGCCCTAAGATGTATACTATTCTTATTGGTCGATACATTTTCTACCATGGGAAAACTTCAGTTCATTTTTGGACACCATGGACCCACTTAAGATTAATAATGGCACTTTATATTAATTAATTTAATGTATGGAAAAAATTGACAAAACATATATCTTTTACTAAATAAATTATTAAATGGAGTTATATAAGATATCTCTTCGACTATAAATATTTATTTGAATGATAAATATTTATCCTACATCATTTTATATGTTTTATAAATTTTAGACGTCAATTATATTAAATTATTTATGACATAATAATGATGCAGTGTTCACCTAATTAATGAATGATTTAAATAAATAACATTATACAAATTCAAAAAATGTCCAAAACCTATCCAATTCTTATTGGATGATTTTATTTCAAACAATAGTCCTCTTATATATGATGTTAATATGTTTTAGGCCTTTAGAAACTAAAAATCTATATATAATAAAATCATATTTTCAATCATTCATAAAGAGACCTGCCTCCCCCTTATAAAAATCCATCACCTCTAACCCATTAATAATGCCTCTCAAGACCATTGGATCTTCCAACATCTGCAAAAATAATCTCTCAAGGTCCCTCTATTCCGCATATAATATTTACCTTAGGTAAGAGTCACTTCAAGAAGTCCTTTTGGTTCAAACCAAAGGGTGTTACCCAATTTAATGGTAATGTCGTCCCTTATGTTATTTTCTTTTATTTTATTTTTCCAACCCCATGAAATATTATTATTCCTTTATTTTATAACAAAACAAGTATAAAAAATATAATAATCAATTTTTTTGATAAGGATTTGATCTACACATAAACATACATCTGTCTAATGGGTAGAAAACATACTGTTTCTATAGACGACGAACTACCGCCTCACGAAACGATGATTGTTCATTCTTCTCCTACCACCTATTATGGTGTCCATTATGATGGAGCTATAATTATATGTGATATATTATTATTTATATTGTCTATATAGTTATTTATTTTTCATTTATATCATACATTTATGGTTTCCATAATGGGTAAATGTGATAATTCTATTTGAGGAAGTGCAGACTACCACCCCCCTCAAAGGGAAATGAATCATTTAAGACATACGTGGAATGTATAAATGATTTAGTCAATGAAATGTATATGATGTTATAATTTAATTATAATATACCTATTTATCATTACATTTTCATTCCATTTAAATTATGAAATAGAAATGAAAGTAGCTTTTATGCGTACGTACGACTTACCGTCTCTATTAATGGTGCATTTCATTTCTTACCTCTAAATGTTATGTACTATTTTAATAAAATATATATACTTGATATATAGGATATATATGATATCTAATTGAGGAATATCATTCTGTAGATAATGTAACTTTTACCACATGAACAACTTGATATTATAAGATATTTATTTTTGACTGAAGTACCAAATATCGACAAAATGATTGTTATGAACTTAAATTAATACATATGTATATAACATTGAAATAAGTGATATATAAGGAATAATAAATTTGACAATGTTCTTAAGAATTTGAAAAATTTACTATAGTTTATTATTCTGGATATTAAAGAATGAATGGGTCATGTTGGACACGAGGTAAGGGACATCATCTCAATATACTTTCATTGAGGAATATTTTTTTCATCATGACATTATTTTATACGGTGTATAAAACCCTTTGAATTATAATTTCATTCAAATGGAATATTTTTCTATGAGTCATTTTACTAAAATACTAAAAATGAATTTTTTTAATGTAAGCGGTGACAACGACCTTTTCCACCGCCAAAAGTATTATTTGTCTATGGGATTCTTTAACAAGCTATAATGTTTTTAAATGGAAAATAAATACCATATACTATTTTAAATATTTTGTTATTGAAAATTGTTTTTATAATGGATTGGTTATGTGAATATGTTAAAATGGAATATTTTGATTGAAAAGTGGAAAGGTTATCTTTACTTTATGCTTCTTTTATGAATTAAGAATATGTTATGGTTCTTGGTCATTATTTACACATATGGGTGGTTCTGTGATAATCCTAGGGAGGGTGAGCCCGAGATAGCTCTCCAATGAATTTGGTAACATGATGGAGGTAAATGATAATGTTTCTCCTATGATATTTATGGAATATACTGTGATGTGTATTTCAAATGTAACTCCCTACACAGTTGTGAAAGCTAGAACATATGTATTTTATGGATGCCACATGTTACCTTTATGATTTTGTGATTACTATGTGTTATTATTAATATTTCATGAGGTATGTTAAAGAGATTATGATATATATGTATTGATGAACAAATGTTTTCATTCCTTTTGTACAACCCTTACTAATATTTTTAGGCTCATCAAATGTTTTTAAATGTTTTTCACAACACATAAAGATGAATAAGGTCAATGATGGGATCAAGGAAAATTCATGTTGTCTAAAACATGGAACAAGACATGACTATTTTTTTGAAGAGTTCTTATTTTATGAAAAATATTTATACTGATAAGAGGTGTCTACATTTTTATTTTTGAGATGTAATGTAATATTTATAGCCTAATTATCTAAAAATCTAATCCTAAAAATATCATCAATGTGAATTATTCTATTAATTCCAGATTATATATTGTTTAAGGCTTGGTCCTTATAGTTGGTAACATAGATTATATTTTCACTGTGAAAAAATCTATGGATGTAATTTATTCTCATTTTATTGATTAAATATCATTGTATTCAAATATTTATCTTTCTAAATCAATTTTTCTTTATCTTTTTATTTAAATGGAATTTTTGTTCATTAATTTACCATTAAATATGGTTCATAAACTCCCTCAATGATTTTTTAAATTGTTTCATGTTTTTTCAGCTATTTACCATTCTATGTTGATTATATTCATTGATTCGGTGTTTTTTCCATTGTACGTAACCCTTACTATGGATTTGATATCACCCTTACTTTTTTTAAATTTCCCCAAGAATCCAATAAGTGTACTAAGAAATAAATTATAGTATATACTAGGTGGGAATAATACAAAATTCAAATGATGAAATTTATATAATAATTACTATATTTATTTGAAATTAAAGTATTGTGTATGTATCTCATTTACCAAGGGTACTAAACTCTTTAGTCCATCAATAATTTTTACACTGTAATAATTTTCATGTAATGTTAGTATTCACTAGATCTAGGATTTTGGGGTTGGGGAATTACAAATAGTCTTAGATGAACCATCGATAATAGTCTACCAAACTCATGATGTTATATATTAAAAACCATTCTTGGGATTATTGGATGTATCCACTTTATACTCCATCCCTGGATATACTAACAATCATTCATCCAATGTGATGTGACCCGTCAAATGTGCCCATTAGATCCCAAAATGACACTTAGATAGTAGGTAATATAGTCAATGATCTATCAGGGTACTTGAGATTATATAAAAATTTTGTACATGATCCTCAAGAGTCATGGAGTACACTAATATATCATCTAGAAAAGCAAAGAAACTTGTCTAATTATGGATTCAATTGTTAGTTCATTAATGATAGAAACACTTCCACATCATTCATTTGGAATAATGTAATCACAAAAAGCTCATAAAAGAAATACCTTCTTTGGAAATAATCATGTGGTATATCAGAAGGTCAAAATCTCATGTGTTTGTACCCTGATCTCAAGTCAATCCTTGTTAAAAAACAAGAACTCCTTAACTATTACAGGAGATTATCGATACATAGAGGATGATACCGGTTTTTCACTTTTTCAGTTTAACATTATGTTAATCATTACACAAGAATTACCTCATCTCACCCATGTTCGAAATAAAAACTATATAACCCTAAGAAAAAACACTAGGATTGATATATCTCTTATCCAAACACTCTTCTAGCTATGTCTTGAGTTCTGGAAGATCTATTGGTTCTATTATTTGAGGAGTATTTAAAATTTTCCCAACAACATGCATGATGTCAATAATGAACATAACATCTCTCTTAGGTGGTATCCTTGATAAGTCATCAAGAAACACATCATTGAATCAGTACACTATGGGTGGAAATAAATCGTTATTTAATCCCTTGTCATCCAATAAAAAGATACTAACATGGGAGGTAATATCCCCAAATTTTGGAAGAACTAGACCTCCATAACTGTTCGGATTATCGTGCTATCAATGATTAACATGATTTTCACCCTCAAGATATCTAAAGATCACTCCCACATGGTACTAATCTATGTTGGTTTATTAATATATGAACCAATCCATACATAAAATAAATTCAAATAATAACATGTCAGGTTTGTTGAGATTCCAAAGATAATAATACTTCACAACCTCAAGAGGACACCCCTAACATAAAAAGATATATCTTTACAATACATCTAATGGTGTATCGATTATCATAACCCCACTCACAAACTCCACTCCAAAACCCAAACCATTCCCAAGTAATATAGATATAAAATAATGGGAGGATTATGTATTGCATAAGTATTTGGTAGGTGTATAATATTAAAGAATAGTGCATTTAACTATCGATGGTCTAACCTCTATCTCCATAAATATAGGATAAAATACATGAAATAGTCCTTCCTTTCTTCCCTCTATTGTAGTTTTTGTCCCCAAATCTACACCACATAATCATTATGGGTACTCCTTTCGTGATTTAAAACATTTACTACCTCAACCTCCATGACTAGTAGATCACTAAATACAATACTGATACATAGAAGAAGATCACCTCCCAGTATTATGGATCTTCTTTGTTCTTTTATCATTACCCTCTTATAATGGAATACTATTTAACTGTTGAAGTTGTATCATCCAGTATCAATCCCACAACTAATTTGGTGGTCATGGAAATTGTATATAAAAGTGACATATCCAACCACATTAGGGGAAGATAACACATGTAATCCCTATGTAACTGATCCATCCCATGGTCAATTTGATTGTTGTCTCCCTATTTAAAATTTTCTATATAATTCTTCTAAAATTAGGAATATTTACATCATAGTCATCCAACAGAAACCACATGTCCTCTAATGGATGACTCTGTGAGGATCATATCATATTTGAGAGCTTGATTAACTATTTCAGAAAGCCCTTTAATCAAAAAGATATTTTTCTATTACATAACCTCACATTTAAGACTATCTTGAAGTTATTTCACTACAGTAGACATATCCACTACTAATAATATAAACAAACTAAAAATGGTTACTGAATCATGGAAGATACATCATGAGTGTACTCCTCTAGGTCAACCACATAATCTCATCTTCCCTCCCCTGCATGATCATTTCACAAAAAAATGGCCTCCAAGAACATCCCATGAATTTACTTCCATAATATATGATCTAGTATTCCATAATATATATTTATATCCATACAATGCTTTTTATATCAACAAAACATATAGGCATAATGTCTGAAACACATCTCTTTAGGAGTATCTAAGTAGTCATGTATTTTTTAGAAACACTCTATACATAAAATAGTGGCCTCAGGTCCACCCTCTCTGGTGAATATTGGTGGGTTTTTCAACTGGAACTAACGTGTCATGTCAGGAATAATTTTCACAACCCACCATAGGTCTCCTTCCAAAAACCATATATAGAAACAAATTTTACCCAAAACAAATCTCTGGGACTTTCTCCCTAAAATGTTCTTCTGGTTCCACTACTTGTGACACATTTCCAACTATATACTCCTCTCATCCTATTAATAAGAATCACCAATGAGGTATATCTATAATATTTCAAAAAAAAAATTAGAAAAAAGTTAAAATTAATAATAAAATTAATAATAGGGATCACGTAAATCCATAACAATCCATTCACCATTCCCTCAAACATGGTCAAAAATGATACACTGACACTACAATCAAACAAACATCACTTTGGACATCGCTAACAGAGGGTAAACAATATCATATCACAAGGATTCTCATTAGACACCCATTTTGTGCACTTTAATTTATCATATTTAGAATAATTTTTAATATTCAATTTCATATGAGGAACATTTTATATTTAAATTTCTCTTGTAAATAAAATTATTTTAATTTAAACAACTCATCCAAATAGTTTTTTTTCATGCATGAATAAAATGATGCATGTCAAAATAAATAATAACTACCTAGAATGATGAATTTATACATATCTCTAGTTCAGTACTAATACAGGATGAAAATATCATAAATATAATACATCACCCAACAAGTGTATTCCCTAAGGTGAAATAATTTTCAAATGTAACAGAAACCATCGGGAACATAATTCCCATCTACGGTACAAGGGGTTTATCCCATAAATGGATTAGCTAATCCAATGCACAACATCTTGAAAATGGAATTGATAATCTTAATCTCTTTTCTACCATTCCCAAATAGTATAAAAAATAAAATAAATGAAAACATTATTTAATACCAATTTGTAATGTCCCAACATTGGTTACACAAATTAGGGTCATGATCCATTTGTTTATGGGACCTCATGCATGCCTCCCTGTATGACCCAAGATACCGAATAGTAGTGATAGCCTAGTATAGATATCATGGGGAGACTATACCCCCTTTATCAAAGATTCATAGTAATGGAAATGAATTTAAATTTGATAAATGAAAATGAAAAATATTGAGAATAATTATGTAACCATAAATACCAACATCACATGATATAACAAAATAAAAACAATAAACAACCCAATTAACATGATATATTAATCTATATGTCTATTAGGTGTCAAATGAAAAACCAAAATAAAGGCACCCTGACACTCCCATGCGGCCCTTGACCAAATTTCTACTTCCCTCATTAGTTCTCGACCCCAACTCAACCATATAATATAGGGATCTCTCCCTTATCCTTCTGTGTATATATTAAGACTATTTAGTAACCAATAGGGAAGCCCATGTAGGGTGTGAGTTTAACAGAGTAGGAAACAACCAACATCATCTAAAACAATATCTATATGATATTATTGTATTTTTTTACAAATAATTTATACATGTGATAAATTAAACAGTTTACATAACCAATTACTCATTATCTAACCGCATAAACCCTTAGGTTCATGATTAAAACCATACTATCTATATCTACTATTTATTATGCCATTATCTAAAATATATATAATAGGAAAATAAATATTCATTACAACATGGACATTCACTTCTCAATTAATTCCAATTTTAAATTAAAGCTACTTAGAGATCCATTCATATGCCAATATCAAGGGCTAAAAAAATTGTGCCCAGAACCCTAAAGTTATTTAGAGAATTATTTACTGTCCCATACCTCAAGGGTATTTGTATCATCATTCCATGTCTTATATATTAATATTCTCATTCATGCATTGCAGTTTAAAATTTCATGTCTAGAACCCCATCAGTATTTAGAGCATCATTAATTATCCCATACCTCATTTATCAATAAATCAAACAAAACAAATTGTTCATAATTAATTATCATTATACCACTTATCAACCATTCTAATAAAGGCACCCCATTTATTTTTTCCACAACAACCATGGTTATTTTCTTTAATGACAAGGAATAATATGAACAGTTGACCATGAAACCATATATCAATATTTAATCATTTAATCCACTAACCCGGCAATATTAATATGACCATAAATTAATTAACATTATCAATAAATTCATAATAAATTTAATTTATAAATTTATTAATCCCATTAATTGACCAATTTCATAATCCAGTTAATTGAAAAAAATTATAATCCCATTAATTGACTGATTTATTTCAATCCAAAGTGAAATTTCTCAATCAAGTAATTAATATTTCATAAATAAATAAATGATATTATAAGAAATAATATGTTAATTTTCAAATATAACACATATTCCATGGTCTTTGAAGGATGTTCATTGAACCAAAATTCCCAAATTAGTGTATAATGATATTAATCAGAATGGGAGGATAGATCTTGAACCCAAACAATAAGTCAAGATCCATTATGACAGAACCATCAAAACCCACATCAAAACCCCAAAACAATAGGGGATTAATCATTTATATTAATTTAGATATAGATATTGTTGATAGAGATATAAAGTTGATCATGGAATAAATCACATACCAAAGAAGAGATGATTCAACCTTTTGATCATCAATTCATCCAGAATCTGTTTCATGGATCTTTGAAATCCTCTCGGGTGATAAAAATTAAATATAAAATAGATAAGGATTATATCAGGTGAAAATGGTTTAATAATGGGGGGATTGGTAATTATTTTTAAATTTTCTAATAATATAATACCTAAGGGCAGTGCTTTTTGGGATGGAAAGCTTGATTTTTCAAACTACATTCCGTATCAAAAAACATATATTATATTTCACATAGTTTCATCAAAGAGGTAAACATTCTGAATATGTATCTGAAAAACTTGTAAATACCTTTATTTTTATTTTTCATTGTTCAATTGGGAGTCCACACAGTTTTGTGAAACTGGGCACCAATTGTGCACAACACCTTTTTCTTCCAAAATCCCCAGTTTCAACTAAAACATCCCCAAAGTAAAACAGAAATAGGATATTCCAAAAAGTATAAAATAATACCTATAAATGATAATTATATAAATTTATAAATGTTATGGATCTTATATAATCCTTCTTTATTCCCATTTATTCTTTTGGAAATCAAAATTTTAACCACGCATTATGCAGACTACATTTTCTGTAATGTAATATTTTCGTTTTAGTCATTATTTTCATTATTTAACCAAAATACTTCAAAAATGATTCAATAAATTTAAAAACCTTTAATAATATCTTCATTATTTTATTTAAATTATATTATAGAATTAATTAACCATACTCAACCATTTAATAATATTGACTTCTTTTTTTGGTCTATTTAACCACTTATATGAACAATGCTGTAAATCTATATTTTTGATGACTATGGGACAACAAATAACATTTTTTTAATATTGGGTATGGAAAAAATTGATCTTATATGTGTATAAAATGTCAATATGATTTGTTAACTTATTATTTAAATAACATCTTTTATCACAAAAAATTAGAAATATTGTAAAACTAAATAAATTTCACAAAAAAAACACAACAAAAATATTTAAGAAATAAATATAATATAATAATAAATAGAATATATTAAATGGAATATTTCAAATATATTCCCTAATATGGTATATAAATAAAAACAATATAATTTTTAAGATTTTAGGAACTTGTGTCGAGTGAACCAGGAAAGTTGTATGTATTTATTGTCTCAAATTTTTACCCAATGACACATAATTGTTATTATAGACCATGATATTCTTGGAATAGTTTATATACTACCCCTTTAATATTTTTTCACAAATTATAATGTATTTCAATTTATTGAATTTTCTATTCTAATAACATTCATTAATAGGGTTTTAACTCAAAATGATCAAATTTTGTAAGGGTCTGTGCAAACTAAATATTATTCCATTGGGTTAAAACAATCGTTTTAAACTCTATTATTCTGAGTTTGATTTATTATAAATAAATAATAAATTTTATTTTATTCCTTTATAAAATTTTATTATTCTAAAATTTGTCCTTATAAACACATTATCAACTAATTCTTACCCCACATATTACGTTACATATAAGCATTATTGGCCTTAATTTATTTTTTTGACAAATACTTCTTATTATGTAACAATATTAATTTATACGAATTATATGCAGTCAATTTTTTATATTTTATACTAAATTATAAGTCATTCATGGTATTTTATGTTGAGTTTTAATTAATTTACTCTCTATGATTTTATTTTTTAGATATCACTCAACTCATAATGTTTATTTTTCTAACACCATTTTCAAATCGGGATCTCTCAGATGTGATAATCCATCTAGGGAATCTTTTATGTCATTCCATCTAATTTCAAAATAATTAATATTCCCCTCTGGTAATCCATTAATAATTTTTTTATTTACCTTGATTAAAAACGTATAGTTTCAAAAAAATTTAAATCTATTCAGTTTCCAAATAAAATTATTTTCAAATATAAAAAAGGGAAATTCTTTTTATGATCATATTTTATCCTAAATTATTAATATAATGTATATAAAAACATTTAATATGAATATTAAAAAAAATTATTTTAAACTACAACGGGTTTCTAAATGCTTCAGTTGGGAATCAATATAATTTTTTATATGGTACATTTTAAATAAAAATAATCTCTTATAGAATTACCACTTGAACATATATTTTCACCACCAAATTAGTTTTTTATGAATCATTTAGACTACATTTTCATTTTTTCTTAATGAAATTATCATTCTATTATTATTATTAATTATTTCATATAAAATTCATTCAAAATATAATTTATATAAGTTTTTCCATGTAAAATTGATCTGCAAAACTCATAAAAATATGTTTTTAACTTAATCATGATCCTTTGACAAATTATATTTTTATACTGATATTAAAAAAATTATATCATCATATAACATTATATTAAATATTTATGGAATGTATTTCTATTAAGGATTAATGATCGATAATTTCCATCATCTTTTTTAAGTAACATATTTATATAATTTTATGTTTTCATTAAATTTCATTCCTATACGAACATATTATATTTTCAAACTATAATTAATGGGGGATTACCAAGAAAACATAAGAAAATTTAATATGTAATCCTTTTTATTGGCCATATAACCATTTCTATATACTATAAATAAAACATGTTATATTAGCATTCTTTAAGTGTATTTACCAATAATATTACTAAATATATTTGGATAACCATTTATTTACATCTGTATAATGTCTAATATTTATTGATTGATTAATAGATTATTCCCATAGGTGAAATCCATCTAAAAAGAACATGAATCCCTTTTTATTTTGAAGAGTAATTTATAAATAAATAAATAAAACTAGTTTTTTTAACAATGGGTTCAGTATAACATGTTGAATGATTAATTTCAAGTGGAACATATATGTATTGATGAATAATGTATGTGGTCCTATTTCACCCTCATAATCATTGGTTAAAATATAATATCCCGTTGGAAAAGGATATATGAGTATGTTTTGTTTCTCATATGATTTGGGACTAATGGTGTACATGAAAAAATAATGATCCCTAAAATAATGGTTGTCCCCCTTTTATATGGTCTCATAATTATATCCTTTATTTGATTGTGTATATTTAATAATTTTACAACACCATTTTGATTAGTTAATTGTTCATTATTCTATGGTTTATGATCTTTATTTTCTAACATTCACATATATCATGATTAAAACCAAATTCTCATCTTATGCTCACATATGGAATTTTATTATTACAGTATTTGTTACCCTCAGTGAGCATTCGAGCTCTCCCCTTTCTTATATTTTAATTCATCAGTTTATAATGAAATTTTTTACCTATAGGATTAGTTTAAGAGCATTTTGAATTGATTGATTTTATAGAAATGTTAATATGTTCTGTAAAATATATTTCCTATATAACTAGTCTTCAATATCAATAAACAAAATTTATATCAATTTTATGTGATATTTTTAAATATGTAATACAAATATTAATTTTTTTTAATTTTTATCTTTGATTTTCTTACTTATTTAAAAAGGTAATTTTAAATGTGTTTGTTTTAGAAACCGGACTAGGTGTGTGAATACAGGGTACCATACAATATACCAATGATTATATGGTTATTTTGTGGATTATATCAGTAAACATTAATTTTGACAACATAAACGTACTAAATAATATTAGAGTAAGCCCAATGGGTATGTATGAGGATAGAAAAAAATTCATGAAATCATTCTGATATTTTGATTATTTTTATTTCATATAATGAAATATATGTCAATATACTAAAATTGGATGTATGAATTGGAATAGATATTACTATGGTTAATTAACCATAAAATGATTGATATTTTATTAACTCAATATTATCTTAGTGCATATCATTGAGGCCTAACAGTAATCCTAGATTGAATCTCTCTGTTTATATTCTATGGTTATTTAACATTATCTTTAATGAAAAATTATGAAGTATTTAATTAGGATGATAACTAGTTGGGTTAGAAAACATAACAGTAAAATGAACATTGATAACGTTGGATAAATAAGGATTAAAATAACAATATCATAAGTTAAAATGAAATTATAATCTGTTAATAATGAATGTCACCTAGTGGAATTCATCTTCAAATTTATGTTTTCATGTTCATATTTTGGAAATCATAAAAAATAAGTTTTAGTATTTGGTTGAAATTGGATCATGGAAATTAAGCTGATAAAGGTATTTATCTTGAAACCACTATGAATTATATTGAAAAAATTGATTAGATTCAAATGGTTGATAATATTAGTAAATTACAGTTAAGAAGGATATTGTGGGTTTCTTAGTATTACCTATGTTAGTGGGTTTGATTTCAAAATAGTAATTAAATCTTGATACTCTTATCTATTAAAATTAGTGTGTGATATTTTTTAATTATATTCTGGTATTTTTTTTTAAATATTTGATAAACATGTGAAACCTATTGGTATTTTTCTAAATAATTTTTCAATTAAATTTTTAGAAACACATTTTAAATGTTATTGGTAACCTTGAAATATTATCTTATAGAAAGGTTAAATTTTTATCGAAGACTATTAGAGATCAAATTATTGACGTATAGATTAATGTTGGGTTTAATATATTTTTGATTTTGAGGGAATAAAGTGTCAAATAATTTTGAGAAAATTGAGTTAGGGAGTATTTATAGGCTTGAAATTGATTAAAGATATGTTGAGATGGTGATCGATTAATGTTTTGTTAATAATTATATATTTTTTGGGAATATTATATATATATATACTATTGTGTAACTTTATAAACATATTTATGATTCATTTATGGGTTAAACATAGAGGTTATTTGGTAGTAACATATGATTTTGTTTCTATTTAATGACATATAGATTCAATTGGTTTTGGGGATGGTAAATTTTGAAAAATATATTATATGGGTATATTAATATTTGGGTACATAATTTTAAAAACATATTAATATTGTTTTAGGAATAACAATTACCCTAATATATCCTAATTGTGTATGGTATATGTTATATTTGTTTTTATATCATGAATTATGAATATGAAAATAATACCCTCATCTAATTCCATTAGGGATAAATAATTAAAATTTTGAGGATGAAATTTATTAAAGGGATAGTATGTAATGACATGATATTTATGACCATTTATATTAATATTTTCATAAATTGATTTTCACAAAAGAAAAAACATACTAATGTAACAACCAGCTAAAAAATTTTGACATATAAGAATTACAAGATGAATATATTCAATAGTGGATAAATGATATAATAAATTTAAAAAATTACATATTATTAATTTTATTTCATTTTAATAAATCATTTAAAAATGTATTATATTTTACCTTAATAAAAATAATTTGATCAAAATTAAAAGTTTATTAAAATATTTAATTGTAATACTTGAAATAAAAAAATATCAACATTAAATCCTAAAAAATTTTATATGAATTGAAATTAATATCATATTATATTTGAAGAGGTCATTTTTTAATAAAAAAATTCTTTACATTTTGGGAATTAATTTAAATGAAAAAATTATAAATTATATAAATTTTATTGTATTATATAGAGATTTGATATATATACAGAGCACATATTTTTTCAATATAGTATATTTTATATGTTCAGTAAAAAATGTAACTTGGGTAAAAACTTTTTACCCTAGTAAAATAGAAATATTATAAAATTTAGAACATACATGTAAATGAAATAAAACATAATTAAAAATTGCGTGTAAATACTTGGTTGAGTTATTTATGAATCAATATCACCTGGAAATCCATTTTTATAACTTTTGGATTCATTAATCCTTGGATATCAACATTATATCATTTAAAACCTAAGGTTTTTCACATAGGATCCATATTTGATACTTATAAATATGGACCACATCAAGTATGATAATTATCTAATTTCAGTTAAAAATATTCATGAAAATCTTCCCGATTTTCCTCTACTATATGTCCATTTGATCTTATAAACCCCATTAAAACCAGAATATACACTAAATACTTCATTTATAAAGATCTCATCAAGATAATTTTCAAGGACATTATGTATGTATTACAAAAACATTACCTTTTATTCATAACATTTCAATTCCAAAATAACCACAACCAAATTAATCTAATAAAATAAGAATAATTATTATATTTTTTTTATAATATTTAGTTATTTACCCTGTTAATTCATTCTCATCCACTTATGAAAAAAAGAAATTCAATCGTGTGTTGTGATGAAAACCACCGCCCCAATGCAACATCTTCCATTTATACCCGCTCACTCTTTTCACAAGTTATAAGTCCAAAATTGAGAGATAATTGTGATATATTTAATATAAATTTTAATCTGAAGATATTAATTATAATCCATATTCATTCCAATTTTTTTAATTGTTAAATTGAAATTACAATCGTATGTTGTGTAGATAACTACCTCTAAGAAGTAACATTATTCGATTTTCATATTTACTTTCATTCATTATACACAAAAATTCAACTATAATTCATGAATATAAAAACATATAAATAATATATTTTTTATTCAATTATAGTTATATTATACACTTTTTTAACCATACACACCCACCGAGTTATATCATGCTCATTTTTGCGTCTGTTAAACCACCATTATGAATTACGCTGTAAACTATATCTTGGATCCTTATGGTAACATAATGAGTAATATAATTATGAGTTATAAGTAAATAATTATTATTTTAATTATATAAAATATTTATATTATTTTCTATTATTTTAATTATATTATATCTGTTATAACAAAAACTTCTGAAATTAGCTGACAATGATTCAATTTCAACAAAAAATAAAAAATATTGAAGAAAAATAATAAAAAACTAAAATAATCTGATAAAAAATTCAATAATTAATGTAATATATATTTATAATATTCATTATAATATATATAATAATATTAATTTTATTCTTCAACGATTTAGGTACGTTTTCATAGGAAATCAGGACCACGGTAAGTGTTTCATATCTAAAAATATAACTCATTGAGACATATCACCTATTATACACCTCGGTTAAATGGGAATGATGTGTCTAGTTACCCATAAATATTTTTATTACTTCTTTTATTAATTTCCATTATTTTTTATTTTTTGTTCTCTTTTCTTTATATAAGTTTGTTTTAACTCATAAATTGTAAAAGTTATAATGGATTGACCCAACTCAATTTTCTCCACTAATGTTTCAAATTATTTTATAATAATATATTGTTAATGTTATACTTATTCTATATAATGAATATTTTTTTATATATTCCAGCCACATTTTAAACTATTCTAAAATTATTCATTATTTCCTTATTATTAAATTATTTTAACTGTAAGGATTATGTAACCTAAAATGGTTTCCAGATCTAAATTTTAATTACGTAAGATACGAAGCTTTTTATGCACCAATTATACATTAGATTTTTAATATACTACCTACATATTAAATTATGTCGTGAATTAAATTTCATTCATGGTATTTGAAATTTGGTTTTATGAAATTTCACCTTTAGTGGTTTTAATTTAATTTTTACTCATTTTTGAATGGATTTTGTTCCAATCCCAATTTTGAAATAGATACCTCTCATATGATATGAACCATTAGTTGAATTTGTATACTATTTACCTCCAATATCACAATAATTTATCTTCAACTTTAGTTATCATTGTTTTTATTTTTTTATAATAATCCTTCTTCAAAATGTGTTGTCATAATTTCTTAATGTGATGTGGTTTTCAACAAAAGTATTTTAAAAACATAAAAAATTAATATCATTAAAAGATCATATTTTCACTTTCACTCTAAATTTTGTGTATATAACAATATAGTTTTTCAAAATTAAAAAATGTGATTTAAATATACTATGTTCTCATCTGTAAATTTTTTGAATGAAACTGAATATAATGGTTTATTTTTTGTTTATTTTTGTCAAAAATAATCACTTTAAATTTTATCATGTTAATATATATTAATTCCACCTATATCCTTTAATAAGAATAATTATCTATTTATTTATGGTCTTTAAAAAATTTTAACTTTATATATGTTATATAAAACTAATTATTTGAAAAAAATAAAAATGATCATGGGCATTTAATATTTTCAATTTGATATTTTTTTTATACACTTGATGTGTTTCCTTAGAAGAAATTATACTTTAACATATCATATTTTTTATCATGTATTTTCTTAAAATAAAAATATGAATATTCGTTCACTATATTTACTTGTTAGTGCAAATCTATTTTGGTGTAATAATATATCATTACCATTTTAATTCATAATCATCCTCCATTTATAAATATTAATTTTAATCTAATAATTTTCTCTATAGACTCTGTATATTTACATCCTCTTACATATGGTTGTTCAAGTAGATGTCATCTATAAAATGACTTTGGAAATTACAAACATAACTATAAAACATTATTTATTTAGTGTAATTAATTAATGCTCTATTAGTTTTATTAGACTTTATTTACTGAAAATTTCATAGAATATTGTTGGATAGATATTTATTTTCCATTGGTATATAGTGGTGTGATTACTTATGGAATTAGAAATTATATAATTATTTGAGATTCATTTAAAAAGGGAATGAAACCCATAGTATTTTTATTATTTATTTATAATGTGATGAATTATATCCATTATTCTTACCGTGAGTTTTTTTGATATTATAATATTTTTATTTCATGTGCAACATATAAATATAGATGAATAATGTGTGGGATCCTAGATCACTATCCATTTAATTCGTTAAAATTTATATCTCATTAGAAAATTATTATCAATTATTTTTTAATTACATGTATGCATTGTAACTAAATGTGACTACCATTCATTCAATATTACTGATAATAATATATCTTCCACATTTATAAGGAATCCAAAGGTAATTGTCTCATGGAAAATTTTTATGCAATAATTTATGAACACTCTTTTAATTTATTAATTTTCACTTATTCCATGATATATAATCCATTAATAGTTGGGTATATATTATTTATGTATCTTGATTATAGTCATATGGTCATATTATACTCACTAATGATATTTTGGTATTATCCCTTATGTTTACAATTATTGAGAATCTACGAACACCGATTTATAATATTTTATTTACCCTGGTTATGAAGATGGGTATAACATATTCAAAGTGTTTAATGTAGTATAGTATGCTTTAATTTTCAAGTGATGTTAAATTTCCTGTAATTAGTTCTCTATGAAAAATTTTCTCAAACCACTAAACCAAACAGTTATCTATGTTGTGTGAGATTAATGAAAAATGAATTAGTAATGTGAAATTCTAACAAATTTATCTTGGACCATCTCACATGGAAACAAAGTTGATTTGAAATTTTATCTGTTTTTAGAACCAAACATGGACGTTTAGTTCAATGGAGCCTCCCCCAAGATATATCAAACTCCAATACTCATAAATATTTCATTCCTAATAATATATATATGACTTTATTTTTGTAGTTTCATATATTGATTGATTATAAGTGAAACTAAAACCATTTATTTTAATGATTATGTAATACTCATCATTATTTCTATTATTCCATTATTTTATCGACACATTAGAATGGTCAGTGAAAAAAGAATTCATTCTTGTATATGATGCTTAGATATTACTAAAAGATGAGTAAGGCAAGGTGAAATACCCCCTTTCTCAACAATATGATTCTTCATCGTTGATCAAGAAACATTTAATCAATCACTATGGTAAATCACGGTCATCCATGGATAAAATTCTCAATAATTGATATGAAAATAATTTATAATTTTTTAACATATATTGGCATTACCATAATTCATCAAGGAATATAATAATGATTTGGAACTCAATGTCCACTAATGTAGTTACTTCTAATAATATATCATTCCTAAAATAACAAAAAAATAAAAATCAGAATCTTAACCCTTATTTACGAACCCTATCAAGGATATATTAATATTGATCTATTATAAATCTAGATAATAAAAATCCATACACACATCAATATGTATCAATAGGAAGAATCATGTGTTTTTTGTTTCAAATTTATTTTCATGAACCACCAAAAAGTGAGGAGTTATATTTAATGTTCCATTTTTATTATTCCCTTCCAAATATAAAACAAAATTAAAATGCTGACAGACTATAGGTACTCAAAAAAACCTCATCGTATAAAGATTTAGATCCAATTTGGAATTTATATATATTAAACGATGGATTTTGGGGTTCAAAATAATAATTATAAAAAATGATTCCTCCTTGAGTTAAACACATATAATAATACAAAAAAATCAATATCATGGGTATGAAAATCCCTAACATGAGGGAATATAATTTTATAGAAATAACCCTATATTCATTCATTTTTTATCATTACCCATATTAAGATCACTCCAGTATAATCAAAATACACAGCATAACCCATGTTTTTATTCTATAAAACAAGAATAATTTTAATACAATAATTTTGTTTATTTACAAAAATAAAAATTCATAGTTACTATCACATTTAAATTTTTATCTATTATTATTAATATTTGTAACACACTGACCCCAAAAACCAAGATCTGGTGCCTTAATTTGTTAGATAATCCTGATTACAAGGAATCAAATCCAAAATGACCTATTAGTTTAGTTATTTTCGAAAAAGAGACTATGTAAATGATACCCATATTAAATTTTGAAATAGAAAATAAATCATGATAAATAATAAAACTAAATAAACATCATCCTTGAAATCTCATTCAATGATTTATTCTTCAAATCTCAGAGAAAGGATGATAATTAATCGTGAGCTCAAATTCTCTGTATAGGTAATAATAGAGTAGAATTAATCATGAATAATTAAGAATAAAAAATATTGAAATGTTAATAATGAAACAAATAATATATTTAAACTAATAGATAATTTGTTATCAATATATAATTGTTAATAAATAATGAGAAATTTCATTAAATCAACAAAACGAGAACAAAAATGCATCCATATATAACGTTAAATAAAAAATATAATTTATAATAATAATAACTAAATTATGAATAAAGTATATTATTATTTATTGGATACCATATTTCCAAGGTATATCGTACCTTTACCATCAAGACCATTCCTAAGATTGTTTAGCATATCAGATTGAACACCATCTAATTTGGATAACGGATTCGTCTTATGAGACTACAGATGCATCAAGTGCATTACTTTAAATGGAACGAACACATTTTATACTAGTACAAAAAATTACTCTTATATATATATAGATATCTATTTAATGTATAAACAATTTTACTTGTCAAATATCCATATTTATTAAAGGATTCAAATTTATCACTATTTCCCCATTAAATAATTTTTATTCAAAGTAGACCCAGTATATAAAAATGGTATATGGTTTATTAAATAATATTTTCCATTAGAACAGAATATGGACATTTAATAGGAATGTAATGTCAAATTAAAATGATTAATATTAATTTATTGTTTTATATAAAATATATCAATCTTAAAAGAAAGTGAAATCGCTCAACAACCTATACCACATGGTAATTTTCATGTCGAAATCACATGGATGAGATATTTCATATTGAAAATTAAATTAAAATGAAAAATTACTGAAACCTGATATTAATTGAAAATGGTGAATCACATACACAATATTAGTTGGAATTGGTACATAATAACAAATATGTCTAAACAAGATGTAAATTGAGATGAAATACATTATTACATGAGTATTTTTGGATAATGATATCCATGAAGGAATATGATCAATTGAAACTTTATAATAACATTAAATAGATGAAATTAGTGATATAAAATTCCATTAGGATGTATATAAACCACAAAAAATAAATTAATTTTTAATATGTTAAAAGTTTCACTAAAAAAAATTTATACTAGAAATCCCCTAAACATACTCTTATTTTTGGTTTAATTCTATTTGAAAACATATATAATAGTTTTATATATCTCATTTACTTATAACATAACCATATTTCTATATACTATTTCATATATAGTTCTTTATAATATATGATAACAGATACATTAATAATATATTATAATTTTCAACATTTCAAGTGTTAGATTACTTGTTTTTTGAGTATGTTTTGACATTTTAGTTTTGTTCCTATAAATTAGATTATGATTTCTTGTCTTAAGTATTTATTATTTGTTATAAATATAATATATTTTCATTATATATATATATATTAATAATTCAATATTATAATTACTTTATTAAATTTATGTCATATATATAACATATTTTTAATAAACCATATATAATACATTCCTTGTAATTTTTGAATGATTCAAATCGTTTTGAGGATGTGGTAGATCCCAAATCCACAAACGATGTTATCATATTTCGAAAAAATGAAAAAAATGAGGTTATGCATTATATTAAAATTAAAGAAGCATAAAGACATTATTAATATCGTATATATTATATGAAAACAATTAATCCATAATTATTCCCATCCTTGAAATTTGTTAATGTACGAATGAATGACATCACTTCATTATGTAATATTATATTGTACACACGAATGAATATTGTTTATCCCATATGATAGAAGTATGTGTGATTTTTGTTGATACTAAAGTAATAAATACAGATCACTATATTTAAAATAATCTAGATATTATATAATAATAAAATAACAATAATTTAATGTGAGAAAAAATAAATGAATAAAAAGTGATCATAGATATCGGATACCTATTATTTATGTACCTCAATTTTGTTTATACCAAAATACATAATTGGTTTTATTTAAGATTTTTTTTTGATTTTAGGACTATTTTATATATTTTTTAACATATATGTTCAAGTATTGGTTAATCAAATATGGATTGAGATGTTTGGATATGTTTGCAGAGTGAGTTTTCTTTTAAAATGGAGGAGGTGTGGCATTCTTTTAAACTTTTTAAAAAGGGTATTTCACAGATATTTTTTACATTTAATGTATATATAATATGGAATTAAATTTTATGAAAGCAAGGATATTGTAAAAATATATATATAAAATAGGATTTCTATCTTATTTAATGGTCGTTTTGGACCATAATTTTAAGGTTTAGTCCTTTGTTAAACTACTTGTTCTCTTAGTCTCTAAAATTAATTTTAATTCAATACCAAAATATATTGTGGAAAAAAATTAGTTCAAATTATTATAAATTAAAAAATATTCTTATTCAAAATATAGAATCAATTCATCCAAATTCCAATAATAAAAGTGTTGTAAATTAATTTCAGATTAATATGGCAGACAAGATGAGAATGTTGGATTTTAATGTTAGAATGTTCAAAATAATTAAATGACTATATATTCAAATTAAATTTGAAATTTATTTTTATGGATATAAATTTGATTAATTTATATATATTTTATCAAATTTTTTTTAAAAAAAATTAAATAATATTTAAATAGGAAAATGTAGTTTTAAATTAAAATTCTGTATTTTTCACTGTTCAACAAAAAATGAAACTTCTCAGAAAAATTTAAAGAAAATAGATATTTATAATTATAACCTAATGATTTCAAATATTATATATATTTTAAAATATAAAATCCATACAATTTATATAGTTTATTTTTAAAATATGTGTGCAATTTAAAGGTGAAAATTAGGCTTTCGGAAAATATATCATTTATGAGTAAAAATGGAAATGTTCATGTAATATTATTATAAAATATAATTTAAAACATAGTTTATTTGATAAAAATATATATATAATTCATTAATTTCATACTTCAATAGTAAATAATTTATTTATTAACATAAAACACATTCTGAAAAATATTGTTTATAAAAACATTCACTTTCTATTCATTTGGTTTCTATATTAATTTATATTTTATTTGTTAATAGAAGAATTAAATTATATATTTTCATATGTTTAGTAATACTATTTAGAAACTAGAATTTAATTTCTAGGAGGTAATTTCATTTTTAAATAATTATATTACCATTTTTTCGTAATATTCTATCTTTTGTGTGACGCAGGCCATCGAAGAAACTCATTTTGTTCAACATAAGATAAAAATAAATATTTTGTTCATTAAAATATATAGAATATATTAAATATATTTAAAATATTAAAATTAAATTCAGGTAAGAGGGTATTATGTTCCCTTATGTTTTTGGTGTTTCATTTCATACACTCCATCAAATACAATGACCCTAATTTAGAATTTCAGTGTGTTACATTCTCCCATAATTTAAAAAATTGTATCATTTCAATTTAAAGTAGATCTCAATAATCGATGGATTTATATTTGATAATTAACTATTATTGAAAAACCCATATCATAAATGTATCACTTAACACATGTAATTAATAATTGGGAAACTAGATTCTTAAGGTCGCCTCAAAACCAGGTTGTCAAATTAGAGAACATTAGTCAGATCATGGAAATTTGATGGAAATCTAACAATAATGTTCACATGGTCAGTGATATAGAAAATCATTCACAAGTATTCATTCATTTTATGGTAAATTACCACATGAAAATTAACTATATATGTTTCAAAATATTGTTGATATCATATTTTTTTAAATAGTAAAATATTTCTGTTTCCAGACCATTTCCCTAAATATTACTAATTCATTCACTCATTATGAGTATATGAAAATATATAATTCTATAAACACAATCATATCCTTTGGTTTGGAATTTAAAAAATATCTACTAAATTTCTATCATAGAATCCATTATATGGTGAATTAATATAATAACCTCTAAAACCTCATCCAAATATCATCCTAAACCATTTTTTAAATGATAATCTTTTCCAGAAGATATTCATCCAAACAATAGAAAGAATGTCGCTGAGTTTTCAAAAAGAAAATGTCATTATCCTTCAATAATAATTATATAACCCTTTCATAATAACTCACTGAATAGGGGAATACCTTCATCATTTATTCCTTTTATTCAAAATAATAACATTAATTTCTATAAAACATTATTGTAAACAATCATTTCCTGTTATTTTTTATATAAAAAACATGTTGTTGAATATATTACATAAACCAAAAACTGTTATAAACTCCATAAATTTTATCATAAACCAATTTTCTAACAAATAAGTAATCATTTATAAGGTAGGGAGAAATTATCCACTTCATCTATATCAATATCATAATCATGGCCTTCTCCCCTTGACCTCTTCTAATGTAAATCCTATTGAGTCATAGAGAATAATTTTCCAAGTTCCCTATATCCTTAGAGGTGAAATAGTTAGTATAAATACTTTCCTTCTTCCCGTTTCATTATTTTTCTTGGTGAAAATTATCTAAAAACTTCAAACTAAATCCTAATCCCTTCACGAATTTACTCAAGGTGGTTATATCTATAATTATCAAGTGTAATAAAATCCTTAGTTCCATTTATTCCATTATCCATTATTTATTGAAATCCTCTTCATATCATTGATTCCACTGAATATATATTATATAGATCACTTATCCATTATTTATAATATTATTAAATATCATCATATGAGGAAAAATTGAGGGAGGCCAATTCCATTCAGAGGCTTAGCATAACCTCTTCAAAAAAGTGATCAGTCATTCACTCTATCTTGTGTATGTAATCCATATATTACCTAGCTAACCATGAAAAGGAATCCTAATAATCTAGGAAACCTTGATAATCCGTTTTCATTAAGCTATAGAACCGTATAGTAATCTTGATTTTTTTTCTAAGCGATGTATTTATATAATAATGTATCCTTAAAGGATTTCCACGACATGAGTTCTATTTCTTCTTCCATATAATAATTCTAGATCAACAACCACAATTTTGCTACATCTCCACTGATATAATACAATGAATATTTAAAAACAGACATTCTTCTCCTCTCAAAAGGCTTAATCCATTTCTTATCAAGCATTGTATTTGTATTCCCACTAATGGATGTTCCCTATAACACCTAAAAATAACCAACATTGGAGAGTCTTGTTGTGAAATAGGATGCTCCATCCAAGAAATTTTCTATGTGATAACTTTATCTTATTCCCTGATATATAAATAACAATATTAGTTCCAATACAATATATAATGGCTTTCTATATAGGGAAACCTCTACATTGGACATTAGTATTCTTAACCATATTTTAACAACGTTTCCATTTAAAACAATAGATTACACTAGATTGGATGTTATCATTATGAAACATAATATATTATACTAATACTTGTGAGATAATTAACATATATTTTAAATCCAAGGAATTGATAATCATAAAATCATAATCATTTTTATGGGATATATTTACATTAAAATCCTTAATAATGACATGTAAATAAAATGTGAATTATTCGAAAAATATCACATGGGAGTGTCAAAAAATGGTTCATAGTAAGGTCAGGTTTCATGTACCAAGTTACACTTGATTCAAACCTCATTAACCTTTTTAAATTTGTTACCACACGTCACATCTATTCCAAAACAACATCAAATTTTAGTCTCTAGATAAGCACATAATTATAGGATGACCCATATAATCATTACCATACAAAATCTCAAGGGGTTTACTCTACAATTATCCCTATAGTAAATATGTTTATTCCCTAATATATGTTTTCTTAAATATAGTTTCCTAGCTTCCTATTAAAATTAATCTAATTCTAAAACTAACTCCACAACCCCAGATTCTTGAATTTCGGGGCCATACATTATTACATTAGCATAACTAAAAGTAGAAAAGTCCAAAAGGACATATCAGTTTTTTAGTTTTTGAATAAAAAAATTACAAACGTGATACCCATATTAATTTATAAAATATAAAATAAAACATGATACATAATGAAATTAAATGAACTAAATCATATAATTCTCATTCAAATATTTATTCTTCATATTATGTCGAAGAAAAAAATAATTTTGATCTCAAATTCTCATTAAAGGTAATAATAAAATGAAATTAATCATGAATCAATAATGATAATCAATATGGAATGATAAATAACAAAAGACACATTCCATTTAAACAACTCTATATGGAATAATTAATATGAGATGGTAAATAACTGAATTAACATACTATTTAATAAATACACTAAGAATGAAAATTAATATGTAGTTAATGTTAATGAAAAAATATCATGAGTAATAATATGGAATGAATTATTAATACAGTAAATTTTTAATTATTGAATACCATTTTTTCTAGGTACATGTTACATTTATCTTCATGATCTTTCATAAGATGGTTTAGCATATCAGGTAAAAACCCATCAGATTTGGCTAACTGATTCATCTCATGAGATAATAAATGATTCAAGTTACTTAGATTAAAATTTCTCAAACCCGTGTCAGAATAGTATAAAACATTCTTTATATATATATATATATCAATTAATCAATTTAATTCATATACACTGTGAAATTTCGAATTTTCATATTTATTAAAGGATCTAGATTTATAAATATTTCATTAGATTATCAAATAACATCCAATATAGACACCTTATGTAAAAATGATATATTTGGTTTAGGAAAAACCATATTCATCATAAAAGAAAAATTATATTGAATATGAATGTACTGTCAAATGAAAATGATCAATACAAATTAAGGGTTTATGATAACGTTAATAATACCCAAAAAAGTGATATTTCTTAATAAATTTTACCACCTACAAATTTTCATGTCAAAATTAAATGCATGAAATAATTCAAGTTGAAAAATAAAATTCCATTATTTATTATTGGATCATGATATTAAATGTTAAAGGGTAAGTATATACACCATATCCAAGTAAATTTATGGATAAAAAGAAATATGTCTCAATGAAATGTATATTGAGATGAAATTCCATTCTACTTGAGTAACATTACAATAATGAGATAAATGGAATAATTACATCAATTTAATATTTTAATATCATTAAATTATTATATTCCTTATATAAAATTAAATTGGGAAGTATATACACCACAAAAACAAATTATTGGTGAATATTGAATAAGTCTCGGAGATATAAACGTAAGACTGGAAATATCCTTACATTGTGCTCATTATCTAAAAGTATATTGGTTTTAATAATTTTATTAACATATACCAGAAACATATTAATATCTATGATATAATATATAATCCTTTTATAACATATTTTTCCTCATTTATTGACAATCATTTATCATTTTCATCATTTCGGGTGTTAATTTCCTTAATTTTTTCTTATGTTTTAACTTGTTATTTTTTGTTCCTATTAATTAGATGAATATTTAATAATATACATTTTGTAATTAATAATTTAAATATCCAATATATATATATATATATATATTATATTATATGTATTTATAATAAAAAATAAAATTTGGAGATAGGAAATGAAACGTACCATTCATTGAGATGGTTGGTTGTACATAGGCATGATTTCTACTTACATTTTATTGTCATATATTGTAACATAACAATATTGATCTGAACATTATATATTTAACCTTGTCATAGTTTTAACATTTCTTAGATTTGGTTGGGTTATGAATAAATTGAGAGGATAACTATAGTGGTGAAGTCACATTTTGTTGGACTCTCACCTTTAACCAGTCATTTCTTCAAGATGCAAGAGGTTTTCCTTCAATTTAAGTAGGTTACATGATCTTTAATGGTAGTTAGGAGAATATTCTGAGAAGTGTCTCACCATGAATGTTATATAATGTGAAGAGTTTCTAAAATAATTGAGTTAATTAAATTTTTTTATCATATAGTGAAGGGGTTTTTAGCTGCAGTGGAGTTTAGCTATTTGACAACATTTAATGTGATTAGACATCACATATTTCCCCACATACCGATTATATAAAAGGTTCATGCCCAAAAATATCACTTTTCCACCTCTATAGTTTCACTTCTCTCAGGATATGTACATCCCAAGATATCCTCAAGATCTCATACCTATGTAGGTCCTTCCATTCAATGTTTTATCATCGTTTATCTTGGGATCTGGATTCCTGGGTAAGCATCCAATTTTTTACATTTTCACTTTTTTTATCCTACTCGAGATTTAATAGATCATACTAAAATTGATATTTCTATAATACTTTTATTGGATCTAATTTTATGGTTGTGTTTTGAGGTCTTCTTATCCCACGTTCTCTTTGGTAGGTTTCTTTGAGGGCATTGTGTTTCAGGAAAAAGGTAGTTGATTCTATCCTACATGGCCAAATTGATTAAATCTAAATTTATTTATTTATTTCAGTTTTTTATTTTATATCAATTTCTTTAATCTTATTTCAAATGTTTGTTATAAAACTCCAATTCTATTGAAAAGTTAGGATTCAAATGTTTTTGTTATGAAATTTGGAAAACCCCCCAATTCCTTCAAATTATGGGTTCTTTTCTAATGGATGTAAATGGTTTCAATTGTATTGATTATTTTAATTATAAAAAATGAATATATAGAAATATTTAAATTATAAAAATTTCTAAAAATGTTTTGATAGAAACCCTGTGTTTTTATCTTTTTTAAGAAGGCATATTTTTGGTTAAATATTTTTTTTGTTTTAAAGTAGAAAATTGTAATTTGAAATGTGGGAATGGGAATTGATTTGTTTTTAAATAAGCCGTGGAAAAAATTTACTATCATTTACTTTCTATGAAAACATGAAATACATTGATATATTGTGAGTAATTTCAACACAATCTACTATTATACAATGTTCGAAAACAAAAATGAAGTGGGTCACATACATTAGGAGATGGTGATGAGTCTGCTTTGACCAGTGTCCAGATAACATGTGTGCCCAAATATTTTCGTGATCAATTCTTGAGTGTGGAGTCCTTTAGACTATAATATTCATTCCTAGTTGGATGATTACCATGTTTCTCTATTTTTTATATTTTATATATAAATTTATTCCAATTTGGATAAAATATATTACAGTAATTCTTAATTTAAATGTGATGTTTTATATAAAAAATTAATTAAATTCATTATTTTAAAAATATTTGATCTCTTATAAATAAAATGTTTAAATCATTTTAATTCATTTTAGATTTATGGAAAACTTTGTTAAAAAATCATTTACATTCTAAACCTATTTATTTCATAATTGAAATCTACCATTTGGTTATTATTTGGATGGAATCTATTATGGAATCCATAGTGGGACCTTGTTATGCTTTTTAGATCACACCCAACGTGGTCCTTCATGTGTTTGTAGATTATATTCTTCCCGGCTCGAGTATGGGGAAATGATATATTATAGGTGGATCCCAATTTCAAACATGGATTTGGTGAGTTGTGTCTTTAGAGGCATGAGATTGTTTTCACTATTTGGGTAATTTGGATGTAGTATATTGGGAATGTTTATTCCTCGTTAACATATGTTAAATTACTCCAAGTGGAGTTTCCTTTGTAGTGAATCCAATATTAATTTTTTATATAAGAATTTTTAGTGGAAAAGACATTCCCAATTTTAATTTGTAAGTTTTCACATCATATTCACCGACCAGGGGTTATTGGGAACACCCATTCAGATTTGTTAGGTTGGCTCAGCTACCGGGCTACTTAGGTACATGGGTTGGTATGTGACAATGTGGTATCAAAGCACTAGGTTAAGATTTTGTCTTGATGATAGTATGTGTTTGTGAAATCATGTGGGGACTTATGAGGTATTTTAAATTGAGTAATTGGACATCTATTATGACAATATTCTTGATTTCACAAGGGGTGGTAAGGAAAATTTTTATTTTAAATTAGTTCTAGTCATTTCCCTAATTTTATTTTGATAGTTTCAAATAAAAATCTAGTCTGTTCTATCTATTATAATTAAATATCGTTATTTATATACTTGAGTGTAAATTTTTATAGATAACGTTGTGTATAATCATGCCCCAAGAATTCATGAAAATCGGATCCAAGAGGAAGCTTCTCATAAACTATAGCAAGTGAACACTCCAGTGGACATGAATGTTGTTGATGTGATTATGCACACTATCCAAGCTCTATGAAAAGATCTAAATATAATAACTATTTTGGATCCAATTGTGAGACTTTATAGAGAACATTCTCTAAGTTAGTTCACAAGAGTTTCTTAGTTATAAGATAATAGTTTTCAACAGATCCACTAATCGTCAATAGGATGACAAATGGTCGGGTGAAGGAACTTCTGTTAGATTTCTGGGAGACAATAGACATGATTATGTTGAGGTGTCCCACCATCATTCTATAAGGAAAAAGGATGATATATAATTACATGACATTAATGATAAAAAAATGAGGGATTATAGTGTAAAGACATCAAGTATCTTTTCACTAAACAATTCTATAAATAGTCAGTGGTTATCTCCAATACTATATAGATATTTAAAAATGATTAGGCGAAAAAATTGGTGATTGAGTATCCAAGTATATTTTCTAGAAACATTCAATTTTACATGTAATTTTATTTAATGAGAGGATGAAGGATATACGGTTAAAGTTAAAAAAATTACCCGATATTTGTTCATAGGTATTATTGCTAGAGCTAACCACTTATGTTAATGTGTTGGATATGGAAATGATGACTGTGATGGACCTAGTAGGATATTCAGGGATGATGGTAGTTCATTTTCCGACAAGTGGAAGAGTGATTTTTTTCATGGTAATATAGAATCATGATTATTATCATGGCGGTTATCAATTGAAGGGTCATTCAATACCACCAACAGTGCTTGTAGAAAACATATTGGTTTCCTAACAGCATGGAATTATAATACATTCTAAGATTATTTACACTAAGTATCCCATGATTTTTGGATCACGTTGATGGTCAATGAACTTACATATATTTATGCATATCTTTTCAACTCTATGTAGTGTAACTATATTATCATCTTCTCCTAAAACTGTAGGGAAATCAGATGCTTCATTTATATAAGGTTTCCAGCCTCCAAAATTCATAGAAAAGTATCTCTACACAGTTTAAGAGTCTATATAAGAATTAGATATTGGGCCAATTTTTGTGAGAAGTACCACTATTATAACTTCATCATTAGTGACTTCTCTATTTGACATTTGTTCATTTCACTAATTTATTTCAACCCATATTTGTTAATATACTAAATCACCCCATGGAAACATTATATTTTTCAATGGACATTACTACACCCCTCATTATTAAGTGTGACTGATGTCTACATTGTCAAAATTATGTGATCTCTCTCTCAGATGTTAAGCTAGCATGGTCTTTCCAGATTTTCAACATGAAATATCTTGAAGTCATTTTTAGAATGGATTGTCTAATTTCCAATAAATCTTCGACTTATTGTTATCTTCAACAGGTCTACATCACAACACCATGTGATGTCACTGTTGTGTTTCATGGGGAATTGGAACCAAGGTCTTGTATCATTATAAATTCTTATCTAGAGTTTGAGATGGTAATATTAGTGATTTCATTTTATTTGGAGTGCGAATATATGAGTGGCCCTCTACCCCTTGTTTTCATCATGTTTCCCAAAGATTTTAATTTTGAGATCTATGGGTTTTCTGAGGTAATGTAGGTTGAGTTTTCTATATACACAATGCATGGTACTTAACCAGTTTTAATTCCCTCTTAAAACATGTCACAAATTGAACTGAAAGAGTCAAATTCCAATTGGATGACCTTTTTGAGAAAGAATTTAAAGACCCATGTGTGCCAATATGGGTGGTGTCCATACTATATGTTAATAAAGTTGATGTTTCTGTTAATTTTTGTGTTTATTGTCCAAATATATTTCACGTTATA
Source organism: Viscum album (assembly GCA_963277665.1). Lineage (NCBI taxonomy): Eukaryota > Viridiplantae > Streptophyta > Magnoliopsida > Santalales > Viscaceae > Viscum > Viscum album. Next base: position 627,343,258 of record OY728138.1, on the reverse strand, counting down.
TTCAATAATAGGTATAAAATTCCACAAATAAAAGATATGTTTGATTTGTCGAAATGTGTGATGTGGTTTTCAAAGATTAACCTTAAATCTGGTTACCATTAGTTTTGGATAAAAGAATATGACATCTGTAAAACCAAATTTAAGATATGGTATGGCCATTATAAATAACTTTATATGGACTTTGGTCCAACAAATGATCATGAATCTTTCTTGGAATTTATCAATAGGATTTTAGAAGGGTATTTTGAAACCATTGTTCAAGTATCTTTGGAAGACATCCTCGTTTAATCTACCTTCATAGAAGACAATGTACATCATCTAGGAAAATTTTTGAGTATGATGATAAATCACTGACTTTATTCCATGTTTTCAAAGTTAGATTTATGGATTTTGGGAGTTTAATTATTTTTCCATGTTTTTTTGGAATAAGAAATATCAATTGATAAAAAAAAGTGAAATGTTTTATGAATTGGGAATGTCGTGAAATTTCTTCGAGATTCAGATATACTTGTTCTTATCTGAATATTATCATATATCCATGAATTACATCTCAATGTTTGATTTTATGATTAATAATATAACATATAAGGGAGTGAAGTTTTATTAGTATGATAAATTTTAGATTTATTTTTTTGTGGTGAAACATTTTTTACTGTTGTGTCGGTGTTGACTCTTCTGGAGGCCAGGAAGGGCTATGTGGTCTTCTACGATGTATTATGTTCAGGATTGGGATGCATTCTTATGGATGGTAGTTGTTTCATTTCTTATAGAACTCATAATCTAAGTCATCATGAGAGGAATTATGGTACCCAAATCCAAGAACATGCAGTTTTAGTGCACACACATAAGTGTTTGTATCATTACCTTTTTGAAACAATGTTTACTATATGTTCAAACCACAATATCATATGTTACATAATACTATAATGATATTTGAATCTACACCATTGGTTTTTAGTGTAGTATCAATAATATTTTGACTTTGAAAATGGTTATACCCAGGGGAAAAGCAAATTTATAACGGATGTATTGCATATGAAACTTCCACCCTAAGTAGTGAATTAATCATTTAAAGAGTCAAATTTGATGGATCTCTATGAAAAAATTCATATTGGTGTCTAGGAGTTGTGGGAAAATATTTCATTATAAAATATTCAGTGAAAATATACTCTTCTTGAGATGATTTATCTAGATCAACATCCTAATGAATAATTTTTTACCATTAGAGACTCTATTTAAGGTTGGAACATAGTTACCCAGGGGTCGTTCTCAAAATAGGCTATTCTATATTATCATAATCACTTAACATTAATGTTATAGGAACAGTAGGATATGAAAGAGGATTGTCATAATTATAAGTGGGTTGTACACACATGGACTTCTATGATGGTCTATGACATATGATAGTTGTATTGGTGTCCATGCATTAGAAGGGTAATTGTTGTGTTTCTTTCCCACTATAATGTATGTACAAGGGTTATGGAAGAGCATCATAAACCGTCAGGTTTATTAAATACACTTCCCTTCCCTACGTGAATGGGGGTGATATATCTATTAACGTTTTTTTTGGGATTCCTCATACCCATATAAGGAAGAATGCGATATGGTGTGTGATCAATATGCTTCCAAAATAAGCCCACATCATACCAATTCTTGATACAATGAATGTTTTGGAGTTGGGAAATCTATTAAAAAAAGGGATAGTATTTTTTCAAGGAGTAATATCTAATATAGTCATTATTAGGGATCCTTGATTCACTTATCAATTTTGGAGAGGTCATCATGAGGCACAAGGATCTCAGGTCCATTTGAGCACAGCCAACCATCCGTAGTCGGATGGCCAGATAGATTGATCTATAAAAAGTATTATTGATATACATAATGATTATGTTTTTAAATTATAAGGGGAATGGGATGATCATTTATGGTTTTTCAGTTTTTTCATTATAATAACTACCAGTCCATAATTAGAATGGGTCCTTTTGAGTCCCAGTATGGTCTTCCTTGTAAATATATGTTTTGTTGTCCAGATTTTGGTAAATGTTACTTGGTGCGACAATGTTTTGTGCAATATATGACAACAAAGATTCGATTAATTAATCAGTAAATTCTCATATCCTAAAACTAATATAATTTTAATGTTTATCATCTCCATAGACCAATGGAGTTTTAAATTTTGACCAGGTGTTCTTGAAAATTTTACCTTGTTTGGGTCATCAAAATCTTAGGGGAAAGGGAAGCTTGCACCTTGTTTCATGGGAAAATTCAATGTTGTTGAGATGGTAGTAATTTTTTTATAAATATATAACATCCACCATAGATAACATAGAAACATAATTGATTCCATTTATCATAGCATAGAAATTATTTCTTTGATCCATCTCATATTTTTAGTGGGAGTGATCATGACATTGAACCTAGGTTATCATTAACTGACCGGCTAGATAGAATTGTTGAATCTAAGTCCAAGGAACAATTTGGGTTAAAGTTACCTTTGATTACTATGATATAGAATCATTCTTCCAATTATCAGGATACATGGTAATGCAGGGAACTAATGAGAGGGAATTGGCCTCATCATTTTTTATAGAATCTTCTTTATAGGGATTCTGGGGATAGAATTTTTTTTTTGGTTTAGTGGTTGTAAAATACTTTTAAAAATATAATAGGTGTGTCTTTAAAATTTTTATGGTTATTACTTTTTGTTTAATTTTTGCGGTCGAGTATAAATTTGGAGGACACCTAAAATGGTGAAGTCACAATTTTGTTGGGCTCTCATCTTTAGCTGGTCATTTCTACAAGATGCATGTGGTTTTCACATCGTGTAACTAGGTTACATGACATGTAATGGTTGTTGGGTTTCTATGTTGAGAAGGTTTCACAGCAAGAAATTTACATGACGTGATGATTTTTTACATGTCATTAATTAATTAAGGACTAGTTTTTAACTCGAAAAGATGGGTTTTTTAGTGAATATAGAATTTACCTATTTTATGATGTGTTGTGGGATTACATGTCATGTAATTCTGCACGTTCTGGTTATATACAAGAATCACAACTGAAATTAATATTTTTCCTCTGCTATTGTTTTATAATAGAAGTCCAAAATCCATCCCTTGATGATATTAAAGTTCTCTAGTCCTTCCAAGTCATTTTGTTCAATTTTTGATCTTCATTGCGCTTATATTGTTAATTCCTATGTATGTGTTATCTCTTTTTTTCCATGATTGTTTCCCCCTTATGGGTTAATATATCATCAAAAAGTGTTGGATATTTAATTTATGTTGTTGGATATCATTTTTAGGTTGAGTTTCTAGGACTATTATGCCTTCATTATTGTTGGTGGGTTTAATTGTAGTCATTGAGTTTGATGAAAAATATAGGTGATTTCATGCCACATAGAAAACTTGATTAACCATAAATTTCTTTATTTATTGAATTTTTTTTATTTAAATTCAAATTTTTGAAATTGATTTCAATTGTATTTTGATCAAAAACCAATTCCTTTGAATTTGGATGTTTCAAATGTAGTTTGGAAAATATTTGGGAAAATCTCCCAATTTCATTGAATTGGAGTGTGTTTTCAAATAAATAGAAATGGTTTCTAATCAATTGTAAAAATTAATTATTGAAATGAAATTCATTTAGTTTTTTAATTTTTGGAAATGGTTGAAATTGTTTTTATAGAAATATAATGGTTTTATATTTTTTAAAAATGAATGATTTTTATTAAAAAATTGGTTTTAAAATACAAAATTTGAATATGAAATGGGGAAATGGTATTTAAATTATATTTTAAAAAGAATTATAATATATTTCACATAAATTATTGTCTTTGATAACATGAAATTCTTAGTTATATTTTGATATATTTAGACATAATCTATGATTATCCAACAATCTAAAACATAAATGAACCATGTTATTTCTCTTAGGTGATGGTGAAGAATATTCTCTCACCAGTATCTAGTGGACATGTGTGTACACATATTATTTTGATAAAAAAATTTGGGTAGATTCATAATGATTAGATCATTAATACTTATTTGGGTGATGATCATGTTTCTCACTTGTTTATATTTGTGTTATATACTTATGACAATGTTGTTAAACTAATTTACCTACCTTCTAAATTTATATAAACTATTTTATATTAAGAAAAATTTAATCCATTGTTTTAGAAATATTCCATCACTTGTAAAGCCTTTATTTAAAATATTTTCCATTATTTGAAATGTATATCAAGATATTTTAAATATGCTTTTAAATGAAAAATCTATTTAATTTTTAATTGAAACCATTCATTTTGTTATTATATTGGTGGAATATATTATGGAATCCTAGTTGAGATCCAAATGGATTTTTTTACCACACCTTACATATATATGCTGGTGCATGTAGATTATCTAAATTCATGTAAGAGTTTGGGGAAAGGATCTGCATGAGGTGTATCTGGTTATTAAACCATGGATTTGGTTAGTTATTTCCATAGCTACATGCGGTTTTGTCTTCAATTATTGACCTTTGGTTTTATTACTTTAGCCTTCTTTATTCCTTATAGACATCTAGTACATTACTCTCAGTGGTGCTTTTTTTGTTATACACACATTCATTCTTATTTTACATCCACATTATTAGTGAAAAAATCATTCCCACTTTTAGTTCTTATGGTTTCAGGTGCTGGTCATCGATCTATGGGGATTGGTAATTTCCTTCATGCTATGTTAGGGTTGACACAATTATCAGGTTACCAGGTTACCCTAGCTGGTTCCTGACATATTTAAAAGTTATATCATATTTTTCTGTTAAAGTTGTCAACATAGAATTATATTTATTTTATATATATCACATATTTTAATTAAACTATCTTCAATATGATAAATATAATGTCTGAAGAAATCACATCTATTTGATGACGTGGTAGTCCACACATCCACACATTATGTTATTGTATTCTCAAAAACTCTAAATCATGAATTTATGTTTTATATAAATATTCTAGAAGCATAAACCACTTATAAATAGTATATTTATCAGAAAAAATAATACATTCGTCATTATTATGAACCATCAAATGTGGTAATGGAAGAGTGAATGACTTGGGTTCGTGACGCGATAGTCCACCAAACAAACGGATAATGATTTTGTATCACATTTGATCAAAGTAAGTGTGGGTGTTAGAGATACCACATACTTTTAAAAATTTTATTACATTGAATAAACTGTGGTTATTATACACGAATGAAATAATAATAATGAAAGGGGTGTATAAAATAATGAATCAATAGTTATTATTAAACAATTTTACCTCATACTCAAGTAACTCAATTTGGATTACACTAAATGATTTCTTTGGTGTGATTTTTTCCTAATTTTAGGATTATAGTATAAGGGGAATTATTTTGGGAATTATTTGGATTTTTTATGAACCAAACTGGTTTGAGATCTATTACAAAGTGAGGGGGTGAGAGTACTTTTATAGTGGGAGAGGAGTGGAATTCTTGTAAGCTTTTGATAGAGACAATTACGCACATTTTTAATCATGTAATGTGGATGCAATAATAAACTAGAAATGAGAAAATGTATTTTTAGTACAATTATTTCCCAAATATTGGGTTTATAATGTTTACATGGTCATTTTTTCCCATAAGATCATTCTTTCGTGGATTGTTATGATGTGTTTACTCTTAATAGTAGTAATAAATTTTTATTATGGAACTATTAATTATTTAAAAATATTATTTTTTTACTATATTATAAATTATAAATTATTCTTATACAAAATTTAGATTCAATTTTTCAAATTTACAATCAATGAAGTTGTGGAAATTAATTTAATATTAATTTCATATATTGGATGAGAATGTATGTTTTTAAAATTAAAATAGTTCACATATTTGAATTATGTTTATATAAAATATCAATATTAAACTGAATAAAATGACTTAAATTGGATTAGTTTATTTATAATTTTATTAATTATATTTTGAAACCAATTCATATTATAATTTAACAATATATATTATTTAGACGAAAAAATATATATCAATTAAAATTCATTATTTTTCACTACTCATAACAAAATGAAACGTCTCAAAAAATACCAAACATTCATTTTATGAAAGTATTAGCATTAAAAACATGAAAATAACGTATAACTATTAATATAAAATTTATAAAATTTGAAAATTTTAGTTTTAAATAGGTACGCCAAAAAAATGTGCTAAACAAATCATTATAATAATACCAATTTTTATGTGTAAAATGTTCCTTGTTATTATCATATTCCTATAAAATATACTGTAAAAAAATATTTATTGACTTTATATAATAAATAGATGTCAATAAAATCATCCACTAGAAGTAATTATTTTAATTTATTAATAAAAAACTCTATTAGAGCATAAAAATGTTCTTATAAAAACCATCCCTTTATTTTCATTTGGTTTTATTTTAATTTCAATTTAATTTTTAACTAATAAGTAAAATATTTTATTTATTAAGTTATTTAATCCTATTAATAATAAATAAATTAATATATATGAGGTAATTTTTTTAAGTAATAATATTAATAGTTTTTAATATGATTCGGTATTGCGTGTAAGAAAATGCATAGAGCCTAATGACATTCCTTGGTACGCACCAATCCCCAATTTCTATAAATTTATCATGATTCACATAAATATATTATTTTCATACACCATGCCTAATGAATTTCCCTTCCGTAATATATAAATATCATTATTTAAAATTTAGCATTATTTCTATGAGCCAAAAATACATTCATCAAAATATTTAAATAGTTACTATTCTCCTTGTGTGATTTCTAATATATAAAACTATCAAATATATACACAATAATTAATGACCCTATATAATGAATAAAAATATCATTCACCAAATATATATATAAATAATCGTTTTTTAAACTGAATGCAATCATAAAGAAAACCAAATTCTTATATTGAATCATGAATTTTATCCTAAACAAATCTGTAAGTGGAGCCCAAACAAATGATTACCTAAACCAAGATCTTGTATATAAAAACAATATTTTCTATTTAATTGATCTGTAATATAACCTACCAGAGGTAATAGATACTGATATTTAATTATCACTCTTAAATAATCTAAAATCAAATGCATAACTATATACCTGAATCCTAATAGTAGAAAATAATCATTAGATCAACTTAGTGAGAGGTAATTTACACAAATAATAATTCTTTTCACGATTCATATATTTAATATACAACTCCAAAAGATTTTTTGGATCCATATTACAAAAATGAATAGAAATAATATCATTCTAATGTAATAGGACTATTACAAACTCTAGAAACCAATCCATAGAAATTCTAAAAAAATAATAGAAAACACTAACTAAAAATATCCAAAAACTAGAGGAATAAATGGAAACAAGATATCTTTCTACTAAATCCAAAACGACTCATTCCAATTGATGAATAATTATTTAATAGTGGTAAAAACCACATCTATATACTATATATCTCAAAATAAATATGAGTTGGTATATGCTTAATTATCAAAATTTTCGTTATCATAATAACAAGTAAAAAATTCCACTTCACAATCAATACAATTATTTTTTTATCTCCCATTCAACCCTTAAAAGTTCTATCGAAAAAATATACCATCTATATATATTTTCTTACAAATATATCACATGAAACCTATAAAAATCATGACATTAAAAAAATACATCATGTCACAAACATGGCTGCTTTATGTAGAGTACATTCGATAGCTCATGTATTATAACCATTTATCAATATTTGAATGCTTTATAAAATCTTACAGAAATTAAATTTCAACATATTTTAGAATAAATGTGTTTTTATTTTCAAAAATAAATCGTTATAATCATATATTTAATTTATTTATCCTCTCATTTTTTTTTCATGTGACCTCATTTATATTGGTTTCCATAAATATTGGTCACACCATGGTACATTTAAACCATGGAACCACTCATATTTAGATGGTTATAACATCATTAAGTTTTATTTTCCACTCCCAACACTTCACTTGTTACATATAACCTAAATAAAAATGAATCCAAACAGTATAAACATGTTTTACTGAAGAATTTCACAAATTATATAACTTATTCTCTTATTTAAACCCAATTAATAAAATCTTTCTTGATTTGGGGATATTATTTCATGATATCAACAATCATAAATAAGTTTTATAAATCATAATACATATATAAAAAATATTTGGTATATATATGGTATAAATATCATATGGTGTATTATTATTTACATTAGGTATAATATAGTAATCTCGAAATATAACAGTTTTAGAGTTTGTCCGTATAAAGAAATTGGAAGGCTCCAAGAAATCATCATTGTTGGTACCAAATGCCATAAATTTAAACTCATTCATGAAGTGGCATCATTTAGTGTTTTTCATTTTTTGATAGAGTTATAAAACTATTACATAAACTTCTAGGTGATTAATAAATATATGGACCATGTATTAACTATCCTGAAATGATTAAATAAAAATTAATACATTCATTAAAGTGATTATATAATTAATTTTTTTAATTATTTAGATAAAAAAATCCATCAATTATCACACAATAAACATAATACTATACTGATTGATGTTACCAATAATGGTTTCCAAATATCTATATCTCATTCTCAATTCTATAATCACCTATTTATATTAATCACTAAGTTTAATCTATAATAATCCGCTACCTATCTCACTATTTTAAACTAATATACTTTTATCAAATTACCTAATAAAAAATAATAACATCTATCTAGTGGTGAAGAATAAAATGAGTCCAAAAATCTGTCATTGTATATTCCCTTACACTATTTCTCATTTATATACACATAGTTATAATATCACCTATAAATATTATTGGAATAAAATACATTTAATTTATTATCTTGGAAGTTATAAATAAGAATATCCATGTTCACATTGTAGAAACCATTAAACATATTTCATATTCATTTAAATATGTCAATCCACTTTAGAGAATTATTGGTTTTAATAATCATTCAATAAATAAAATTCTATTCCAAAATTAATAAATAAAACAAGATTCTTTTTAATATTAGAGTACAATAATTTATTTTCAATATTTGGGTTATTTTACTAGGTTTATAAAAACTATTTATTTATATGCCTCATATATAAATTATTTCACCATATCTAAGTTGTTGATAATCATAAATTTTTAACAATTCACTCTTATTTGTAAATTTTAATCTGTCTAAAAATTTGTTTGATTCACCAACAGTATACATAAAACATGGAACAAAATTAGAAAACAGAATTATATAACATTTTCATTATTATTCACAAACTTTTCACCTTTATAATAATTTCCAATAATAGATACTAATATACTATATTTAAATCCCATAATATAATTATTTTCAAATAGGTTATAGTGGGGCTTAATGTAAACTATAACACAGAATATATATTTTGGCTGAGGTTATATTATTATATAAATTATATATATACATTGATTAAGAGTAATCATATGTAAATGATAACAATGTACATAATTTTTATTAGTGATGTGGAATATATTTTTTATGATATATAATATTTTTTTAACGTTTCTCTAATCGTTTATTGATTGTGGTAATCATTCAAACCAATCATAACTAATATAACCCTTAGATTGTCAATATCAAAAAAATAATTTCCCAATTCATAATATAAATATCCCGACCCAACTAATATGGGTACATAATATATTTATCTTCATTCATCCAATGATAACACTAATATTATAATTTAATGTAGAAATACAATCATAATAGTATCATTGATATCAATAGTTCCTTAGACATGATATTATATTGTAAAAAATCTTTTTAATAACATATACATATAAATATTTAAATTATCAAGGTCTAAAATGATGTTTTTGTGGTATGTAATAACACTCTTATTAGAAAATTTGAAATTGGATCAATATTCTGTGGTATTAATGTTTTTCAAATTAAGTTACTCTGAAAAATCACGATGTATGTTGTGTAATTTTATTATAATAATATTTTATTATAATTTATCTTAATGTTTAGATAGAAATTGATGTTTTAGAACAATATCCAATGGTGGAATGAATTTTATAAATTTTGATAGAGTGATTATTGGAAAATTAATTATCATCATTTTTTTAGGTTTATAATGTTAAATTATAGTATGAAATAATTAAAAGTACTATAAGAGTTAAATGAGAAATCAATAAATAGTTTAATTTCCACATTAAATCAATATAATAACAAATTTTCCAATAATTTTTCATCAAAGTTGAATTAGTGATGTAGAAGTATATAAAATTTTAACATAATTTTTATATATGAAAAATGTGATTTGAAGGAGAATATATTAATATTAAATTCATACATTAAATCCAAATGCAAGGTACATAATAATTTCATGTATGATTCATTATAATAATGATATTTCTCAAAAAATGATAAATGTGTTATAAAAAGAAGAATAACGGTTTTTATTTGAATTTGTGAGGTGTTTTTAATTATTCACTAATTAATAATGATAGAGAAATAAAGTGGGGATATTCGAGGAAGATATTATGTGATAATGTGTTTTATTAATGGTTGTTTGAATTGAATATATGATTTTAATATTATAAATTTAAATTATATAATTTATCTTTCAAATATTCATCAAATTACAAAATATAATCAATTCTGTATGATATTCTACTTCAATGTAATTTGATCATCAATAGAATATAAATATAAGGTTTTAATGAGAATAAATAAAAATTATAGATAAAATGATATAAAAAAATAAAAAATATATAATTATAAACAACAATCTGAGATAAATTATGGGGAACATGTGTATTATTAAGGATCATGAAACTATTATAACATATTGATGTTCATTGATCAATCGAGTTGATATAATAACCTTAATATTATTTTTGAATTAATTAAGTATTATTCAGTTATCAATAAATATCCTAAATTCAAATATATAAGCGTAATTATTTTTTATATATTATAGTGAGAGAAAAACTAGGAGTGAATATCAGGTAGCAGAAGAAAAACCAGATCATAAATAGGTAGTTATCTTTATCTTTGAATGCCTATTTTAATAAAATAATCATACATTAGTGAGGATGTGATTTATTATGCCACCAACACAATTTCATGTGTATTACCTTTTGATGTATTTATTTTAAAATACGAGTAAAATATTATGTTTTCATTTTCATTTGATTTATTTTTAGTATTATATCATTAAGAAATGTCATTACACTTTAATTTAATCCAAAATAAAAAATTGAAAATTATGTATCATTCCCATTGATGAAACTTTTTTGATACAATTATTTACCTCTCCGTCCCCCTGAAATATTAAAAATGTGATTTTTAAAATAAGAAATTGTATTAAGGCCAAAAGCATAAACATTTGTAAATCAACCTGAAAATAGGTCTAATTTTTAATTTATTATTATAATAATAATTTTCAATGAAAATGAATTTCTAATTTTTTAGGGTATATATTACCATATCTAAAAAATTAGATTATATAGTAGGTTTAATCTATAGGTTTTTCTATTATAATTTAACATATTCAAATTTGTGATCCAATATAACTAACATTGATGGAGTCAGATAAGAATCTAAAAATAGTATATGTGAATGTATAACATTATTCATCAAAATATATTGAAAATCGTATTTATATATTGATTGTATTTACACTAAATATATATGGAACAAAATATAAATCACTTATAATGTATATTGAATGGTTAAAGATTCAATGATCAATTTCTAGGAAATAAAATATAAAACTTCTTGATGATTCCATATAAAATTATGGATTAATATATTAACCAATTATTTAGTAACATGGGAGTTATTTAATGGAAATTTAATATTATTAAATTATAATGACAATTTTAATAGAACATACTCATTTTTTAGTGTATTGTTTTTGGTATTTAAGAAATTTACCAGAGTCAAATATTAGAATGATATGAAAAGCAGGCTAGGTGAATAAAAAATGCCTACAAAACAGTAATATTTCTACAATAATATTGAAAAAAAATATTTTAGTAAAATTGTAATATAAATGATAAATCATGATGATAATGAGGAACATATAATTTATTTCTTTATATAACTGATATCAAGTTGGATAAAAAGTGGTTATCACGTATTTGAAGCCAAACTATCGTTTCATTATTTTATATGTGGATATTTTTTCAAATTCCCTAATGTAATTCCATGTGTACATAAACTGTAATAATTTTTTTGATCTCTTTAAAAATATCAAATATAATTTCTATATAGAAAAATAAAAATACATTTTCACTCAAATGGGATGAAAAAATACCAAATAAAGAGATATGTCAGTATCAACCAAGTGGATGATTAATTAAACTACTAAAAGTATAATAAATTTTTTATATTAGATATGAAGAATGTTATAGTGGCCATAATTTATGACATGATAAACAAAACAGAGTTATTTTTGGAATTAAATCCTAAATATGAAAGGGTTGCTGATGAAATTTGAATTCTAAAGAAACAAAAAAGTAATATAAGAACCTTTCATAAAGATAAATTTTAATGCATTGATTAATATGCAACATAAGTAAAATATCATAAATATTTAATTTAAGAATATTATACTAGAACTATGAATTAAAAGAAAATGGTTTTATTTAACAATATTTTGAACAAAATACTAGGATAGTTGATTTTTTTTCATTTTTTAATAAAAATATAGTATGGTTCAATCACATGATGTTAATTTATTTTTTATAAAAAATATTTTTTATTCATATATAATTTAAAAGTAATATTAAAAAATAACTATTTATTGGTTAATAGAATGGTTAAATTAAAAATGAAAAAATAGTCTAATAAAATGATCAATGTATCTGGATAAATGATTGAGAAACAGATTCATCCTTAAGAAATTCTAGAATTTAATCCAATTGAGAGTAAATAAAATCAACTTCTATATATAATATTTTAGCAATATTAAATAAATTGTTTATAAAAAATTACTTAGAAAAAACTCAATATAAACATTTAGATTATCTGAAATATTGGGGGAATATTTTGATGTGATAGAGAAAATTTTTCAGAACGTTTTCCATTTGAAAATATAGTTACACTAATATATAGTTGAGACAAATAGTACAATATTAGATTTATTCTATAAAAACAATTCATACACTACTTATAAAAAACATATTTAATGGATACTACAATGATTTTAAGAACTATGGACAAAAAATCATTTTACTTTTGGGTGATAAGAGTTGTTTCTATTATAGATTTGTTCATATTATAATAAAAAAAATATCCAATAGATAATTGAATAATTAAAATAAGTTATTTCTTTTTGAAGTAGAGTAACCGGTTTCATTCATATTATAGAATGTGAAATAAAAAAAAAATTATACTAGATTTTTAAGGTTGCTCATATAAGGAAATATAAAATAAATGATTGTTTATTCAAGTACTCTATAAGATAAATAAATTAAAAAACCCATATATTCATCAAAATATAATCTTATTATACATAAAATGGAATATGGAGTTACAAAAGAATATAAAAAATATTTTGATGCATGTTTTTTGGGCCATAAATAATGTAATGGTGGTGGAATAAAAATAAACACTGCAAATGTTATCAAGAATATTATGTACACAATAAGTATGAAATAATAAAATATATTTTATGTATACTAATGTTTTTTGACATGAAAAATGAGGTATAGTTCAGTAAGAAATATTATATAATAAAATGAAATGTTATTTGTTTAGTTATAAAATGATGAAAAAAATTTCAAATCTATTTTTGATTAATCGTAATTAAAACTCATGTTATATAACTATTTCTGAATAAAACAAATTTTTGTATTAAATGATAAATAATATTAATGAAATTAATGTGTATAAAAATCATAAATTATTGATAATAATTAAGTAGCTTGTATTTTAATTTCAAAAAGAAATAAAATTTTGATATATTTATAATGAAGATTGTTATATGAATCCCTCAAATCTAAAAAATGTTCATTAAAACCTAATTGTTTAGAACTTATCGTGGTCACACTTGAAGAGAATCAGTATGACTACCACAACAACAATATTGGTGATCTGGCACAGAAATATTAATAATCCCTTTAACATCCCAAGTAAATAAAGAATAATACATTTTCAAATTTATTAATATTTATGATTTAAATATAAATTTTAATTTTAAGGGGATGCTATGTTCGATGTCTTACTTGATACACAACAATAGTTTTCTTTGAAATATTATGTTTCATGCTAATAAGATAATAATATTATTTCAAATTGTATTTAAAGCTTAGCCGTTGTATTGTTGGGAATGAATATCATTAATTTCAATCTGATTATACATGTTTTTTTAAAAAAATTTCTTTTTTCCAATATTTTATAGAGGCTTAAAATGTGAATTTATATAATTTAAAGTATAAATACTTTAATATTCCTTAAAAGGATGATTTATTACCTTTTGATTGTGAACCCTATTTAAATATAGTTTTGGTCACTTTTATATGTTATATTTGAAAAATTGAGATTCTTCTTTAGATTCATCTCATCAAAATTTACTTTGGGTAAATTTTTGGTATTTTTTTGGTAAAGTTCCATTTTTATGAATAGTGAAAAATACATTTTTTATATTCATAAGTGCCTTTTAATATTATTTATTAATATGGTTATATTATCTTTTAAATTAGTCTTAAATTTTAATTTGATTATCATTTTACCAATTAATACAATTATGGTTATTGGAATTCATTTCACATTAAAATTGGACATAAACAAGTGTCGATCTTTTGATAGTTATTGTTTCCTAAAAACACGATATTTGTTTAGATAATGGGAATTAATATTAAATTAATTAATGAAATGTCTATGTTTTGAATTCAGTAAAGAATAGACATCGTTTTTTAATTTGGAATATCAAATATAACTTAGGTTGAATTTTTGGTTGTTTTGTAAAAAAAATACATTTTTGATGAATAGTGAAACCCCTAAGAAGTTGTTAGAAACAAAAATTTTCATTTAAATGAAATTTTAACACTTTTGTAGATTAAATTTCCAGAATCTGACAAAAATGGTTGTTATTAGTTAGTAATATGTTGTTCAATAAGATAAAAATAATTTTTTATGAATAGTATCTTTTGACTTTTATTTACCGCGGTGAAAGTTAAATTGGGTAATTTAAGGTATAATGAATATTATAATAAAACAATTACCTTAACGCTTGTCCTAACCTTATTTTTTGAGTCATTTATGACCATGTGTGTCTTTGGGTCGATTTATGTACCCAATGGAGCCACTTGGTAGTGATAATGACACTATATTTTAATTAACTAAAAGTAATGGAAAAAATGTCTTAAACAAATGTCTTTTAGTAAATTAATTTTTACATGGGGTCATATAAGATATCATCTTGGCTATAAATATTCAATGGAAATATAAAATTATTTTCTAAATCATGGTATTTGTTTATATTTTTTAGATATCAAATAAATAAAATTATTTATGACACAATAATGATGCAATATTTACCTAATTAATAAAATATTTAAGTAAATAATATTATAAATTTTAAATCA
Source organism: Viscum album (assembly GCA_963277665.1). NCBI lineage: Eukaryota > Viridiplantae > Streptophyta > Magnoliopsida > Santalales > Viscaceae > Viscum > Viscum album. The sequence goes on along the minus strand of OY728138.1, from coordinate 627,327,600 downwards.
ATATCTAAAACATGTCCAATTATTATTGGAAGATTTTATTTTGACAATGATTCATCTAATATTATACTTTAAATGGTTTTGGACCTTTAAAAACCGAATATCATAATATACTAAAATAATATGTTCACACTTTCCTAAAGAGCCCCTCCCCCCTTTTAGAAAGCCCTCACTTCTTACTCATTCCTCACAACACTCAAGCCCCTTGGATCATCCAACTCCATACAAAATAAGATTTCAAGATCCCGCTCCTACTTCTAAAATCCTTTCATTAGGAAAAAAGTACTTCAAGATGTCCTTTTTGTTCAAACCAAAGCGAGTTACACAAATTAAAGGTAACGATTCTTCTTAACTTCATTTCATTTATTTTACCTCTCCAACCCCTAAAATATTTTTATTCCTTTATTATATATAAAATAACAGTATCTTAAATATAATAGGATGTAGTTATGAGAAATATTCGAACTATACTTACAGACACCTCCATTTAATGGGTGATGAACATACTGTTTCTGTGAATGGAAAACTAAGGCATCACGAAACGATGATTGTTCGATTATCTCCTACCGCCTATCATAGTGTCCATTATGATGAAACTATATTTATATATGATATATATTATGTTTATATTTTTATGATATTTTATTATGCATTTATAGCATACCCTTATGGTTTCCATTATGGGTAAACATGATAATTTAATTTGAGGAAGTGCGGACTACCACCCCCTCAAAGTTATATGGCTCCTTAATTCCATATGTGGGATGTATAAAAGAAAGTCTTCATGATATTATATTTGATATTATATTGGAATTAAAATATAAATATGTAAAATTAATATTTATTAATTCCTTAAAAGTATGATCCATTTCTTATTTTTCCCTCTAACTGAGCGTTCTGGTAATTCTATTAAAGTACGAAATAGAAATGAATGTAACTTTGATGTGTACGTACAATTTACCATCTCCATGAATGGTGCATTTCATTTATTATCTCCCAATTGTTTTGTATTGTAATAAATACATACATATACTAGAAATATATTATGTATATGATATCAAAATCAGGAATATCATTCTTGAGATAATAGACTATTGACCACATGGACAACGTTTAATTATATGGTGTTCATTTGTGTCTCTAGTAGAAAATATCGAAAAAACAAACATTATTAACATAAATTATTACATAATGTTTATAACATGGTAATATGTGATAAAAAAATAATGAACGTTAAAACTGTTATTAAGCAAGTATAAATTAACTTTATTTTTTTATTCAAGAGATTAAAGGACGAACGGGTCAAGTCCGACACGACGTAAGGTAATTTTTCTCAATCTCTTTTCATTGAGGAATATTTTGATAATATATAAGTTCTTATTTTACATGGTGTATAATAAAAACCTTTTAATTTTACATTCATTATAATAGAATAATTTTTCTATGAAGTGTTTTACTAAATGACAAAACGGAATGTTTTTAACGTTTGCAGCGACAATGACCTCTCCACCGCCGAAATTGTTATTTGGATTCCTATATAAAAATTAATGATTTATAAAATGAAAAATAAATACCATATTCTATTTTTGGGTTTTTTGTACAAAAAATCATTTTTGAAATGTATTTATTATTTCAATATATTTAAATTATTTCTTGTGATATCAAATTAAATGTTATTATTGAATTTCTTATACATGAAATATTTTATGCGTTGTGATTTTATAATGGTACTTGGACATTTGACGTGTAACACCCCAGGTAAATAAAGAATAAAACAGTTTCATATTTATTAATATAAGAAAATTAAATATTAATTTTACTTTAAATGGGTTTCTATGTTCGATAGCGTACCCGATACGCAACAAAGAGATTCTTTGAAATCTTACATTGCACACTAGTAATAAAATAATATTATTTCAAATGGTAGTTAACCCGTAGCCGTTGTATTTATGGGAATGAATTGAAATAACTAAAATATGATTTTATATGTTTGTTAAATGTTTTTACATTTATCCAATAAAGGATAAAGGCATAAAATATGAAAAGAATTCAATTTTAGGCATATATACTCTAATTTTCACTAAAGGTCGACTTATCGCATTTTCATGGAGAAACTAATTTAAATATAGTTTTGGTCACTCTTATACTTTCTATTGGACCAAATAAAACTCTTCTTTATAATCAGGACATAAAAATTAACTTTTTGTAGATTTTTGGTATTTTTCTGATATAGTTCATTTTTTTAATGAATAGTGAAAAATGTTGTATTTTAATTCAAAACCTCTTTTTAATCTAATTTATTTATATTATTAGACTATCTTTTGAATTGGTTTTAAAGTGAAATTATAATATATTTTTACCATTTAATCCAATACTTGTTGGTTGGAATTAACTTCACATTGAAATCGGGTTTAAACTAGTGTCAATCTTTTGATACTTATTATTTCATAAAAACACGCTATTTGCTATGACAGCGGAGATTAATTATTAAATTAATTAATGTAACTTATACATTTTCAATTTTTTAAAATAGACATCATTTTTTAATTTGGAATATCAAATATTTCTTAGGGTGAAGTTTTGGTATTTTTCTGAAAAACATCAATTTTTTATGAATAGTGAAACCACTAAGTGGTACTTAAAAAAATTTATTTTTCGTTTAAATGAAATTTGACCACCTCTGTGTTTTAAATTTCAATTATATGACATACATGGTTGTCATTAGGAAGTAAAATGTTGTTCAATGGGATTAATATAGTTTTTTGGTGAATAGTGACTTTTCAGTTTTTTATCACGATTAGAGGTAATTAGGATAATTTAAGGTAAAAATAATGTTTTAATAATATAAAATGACCTTGAAACATGTCCTACCATTATTTTATGTGTCATGGAAGACCAAGAAAATCCATGGGTCAACTTGGGGACCCCATGGAGCCACATTGGTAGAAAATGACATTAATACCTTTTTATTTAAAGTTAAAGTAAAAATGTCACAAACTTGAGTTCTTTTACAAAAACAATTTTTAAATGGTGTTGTAAAAGTAATATTTTTGACTATATATATTAATTAGAAAGATAAAAATATTTACTACATCATGATAGTTATTTTATAATTTTTAGACGTTATATAAATTATATTATTTATGACACCATGATGATGCAGTGATTACCTCATTATTTAACGATTTAAATAAAATGAAAAGATAGTGTAAAATCTAAGACCTACACATGTAAAAACCCTATTTTATGGGTTTATTTCTAACTCTTATCACCTTATCCTCTAAATATATAATTGTGGGACCCTTTTTATCCGAAAATCATTTTATAATAAGGTATCTTTTCTTAACTTTCCAAAAGTTCCCCTCCTCTCCTCTTATAAAAGGCTCCCACCTTTACCACCTTACCCACACCTCTCAAGCCTTTGGTTCGGCCAATATATACTCTTTTTGCCTCTCCAGATCCCCCTATTACTCTTTGAAGACTCATATTTGGAAGAAGTCTTCCCAAGGAAGCCTTTGATCTCAAATCAAAAAGAGTTACCCATTTTTAAGGTAATGTCTTCACTTGTGTTCTTATGTTTTATTTTTGTTCTCCAACCCCATAAACTAATTTTATTCATTTAATTTGTAAAAAAACCAGTATCTTCAATATACTATGATTTTTTATAAGAATTATTCTAGCTACACTTACACACACATACATATAATGGTTAAAGAACATACTGTTTCTGTGGATGGCGAATTTCTGCCTCACGAAATGATGATTGTTCAATCTTCTTTTAACGCCTTTAATGGTGGACAATAAGATGTCACTCTATTTATATATGATATATATTATGTTTAGGTTTTCCTTATGATTCTTTATTTTTCATTTGTGGCATACCTTTCTGGTTTCCATTATGGGTATACGAGATATCTTTATTTTAGGAAGTGCGGACTACCGCCCCCTCAAAGTGATTTGATTCGTTAATGAAATATGTGGGACATATAAAGTATGAATTTAAAGTTATTATATATGATTTATGTGACATCTTAATGATGAATATAATTCTGTAATTAAAATATACATACCTCTCATTTAGTTTTAATTCCATTAATATGACAAAGAAATGAAAGTAGTATTCATGCGTACGTACGACTTACCGTCTCCATGAACGATGCATTTCATTTCATACCTATAAATTATTACGTAATATTATAATTAAATGTATATGTTGGATATATATGATATATATGATATCCAAATCATGAATATCATTCTGGATATAATGAACATTTGACCACATGAGCAACATGTAATTGTAAGAAGTCCACTTTCAACTTAAGAACCAAATATCTAAAAAATAAACATTATTAACTTAAATGATTACATAATGTTTATAACATGGTAATAAGTGATATAAAATTAATAAATAACATGAATAAGATTCTTAATCAATTATAAATTAACTCATGTTTACTATTTAGTACGTTAAAGAACTATCGAGTCAAGTTGGACCCAAGGTAACAGAATTCATCTCAATCTCCTTTCATTGAGGAATATTTCGTTTTATACACAACTATCTTTTATACGGTGTATAAAACCATTTTACTTTTGCATTTATACAAAAGTAATCTTTTTCGTATGAAGCGTTTTACTAAACGACAAAAAGGAATGTTTATTTTAACGTACGCGGTGACTAGGACCTTTTCTGCCGCCGTGAGTAATATTTGGTCATTGGCTTCCTCAACAAGCCATGATGTTTTTTAAAATGAAATAAAAACCATATACTCTTTTATGTATTTTGGTATGGAAAATGGTTTTTATAATGGATTTGTTTTGTCAATATATTTATGTGATATATTGTGGTAAAAGTGTGGAAATGTTTTCTTTCCATTTTATTTTTTTTATGCCTTATGATTTTATAATGGTACTTGGAAATTTGACGGGTGGTTATGTGATAAACCATGTGACGGGTGGTGCCGTGAATACCAGGACAGGTGGTTATGTTATAACTTCCAATTCATTGGGTATGGAAGTCGGCCATATGGCTATTTCATTAAGTGATATATGTGGAAGTCGACCGTATGGTTATTCCACTTAAGTATGTTTATGTCCCAAGTTACCTTTATATGTTATGTGATCTTTATATGGGTTTAATGGTACCCTTTTGGTTACAAAAGGGTAAGTAATGATATTTTATTTAGTTAAGTGTCTTTACTACATCATAAAGGTGAAAAGTATTACATTGATAAAGTATACATGGTTTACCTGTTGTTTTGAAAAACTAACAGTTTTCATTCATTGTGTATCCCTTACTCATCTTTTTATGCACACCCTATGTTTTTTGAAATGTATCTCACAGGACTTAATGTGGAATAGTGTCAAGTATGGGATCAAGGGAAAGTCATGATATCTAAAACGTGGAACTAGACATGTTTCTTTTTAAGAGTTTTTTAATTTATAGAAACTTAGTTGAAGTGTCTAGTTTGTAATCATTTGAGATGTAATAGTTATGTCTTAATTCTCTAAAACTCTAAACCTGAAAATATCCTCAATGTGAATTATTCTTTTAATTAAATATTAAGTAAGGCTTATGGTCGGGGCCTTATAGTTGGTATCAAAGGTCATTTTAGAAAACTTTAGGAGTTATAAAATTGTTAAATTATAAATTAATTTATGGTATGATTGAAATTATATAGAATTTAAAGATTACCATTTTGATTTTCCAATGATATTTCTGTGTTCAGAATGGTTTTCCTTAGAGGAAACAGAACCGCTTTTCAGGGAAGACATAGAGAGGTAAATGACCTTTCAAATCAATATCCTAAGATGGTCAGAATCAGAACTAAACAGTTTGTTGCAATGATGGCTTAGTTGACTAAGGTGAAAAATGTTGGTTGTTTTTATTGATGATATTTTGGTGATTTCTAAAAGTAAACAGGAGCATGAAAGTCATTTAAGGGTTATTTTTAAAACCTTAAAAGAAAATAAATTGTATGGTAAATTCAGAAAGTCTGAGTTTTGGTTGCAACAAATTTCATTCCTTGGTCACATTGTTTCTAAAGATGGGATAACTGTTGATCCTGCAAAAAAAAGTTGTTGAAGAATGGCCAAGACCCAAAAATGTAACCAAGATCCGTAGTTTTCTTGGTTTGGCAGGTTACTACCGAAGGTTTGTTGAAAAAATTTCACTATTATCTAGTCCTATGACTAAGCTAACTCGGAAGGGTGTTATGTTTATGTGGATAAAAGAATGTGATGATTGTTTTCAGGAGTTGAAAAAAAGATTGGTGAATGCTCTAGTTCTGGAACTTCCTTCCAGGAATGGTGAGTTTGTTATCTACAATGATGCTTCATTGAAAGGACTTGGTTGTGTCCTTATATAGAATGATCAGGTAATTGCATATGCTTCACGTCAGTTGAAAACTCATGAGGTAAATTACCATACACGTGATTTGGAATTAGCTGCTGTTGTTTTCGCTTTAAAATTTTGGAGGCATCATTTGTAGGGAGTAAAGTGTGGAATATATACCAATCACAAAAGTTTAAAGTATATATTCACTCAGAAAGAATTTAACATGAGACAGAGGAGATGGCTAAAATTAATCAAGGATTATGATTGTACAATTCATTACCATCCGAGAAAAGAAAATAAATTGGTTGATGCTTTGAGTCGAAAAATTAATGCTTCATTAACCATGCTACATTTGGAACGAGATCCTTTTTTGTTGATTTGAGAACTTTGGCATGAAAGTTGTTTGTGTGGGATGTTCTTCTGTTTTGTTTCAGTTATCAGTGAAATATTCTCTATTAGACAGAATCAAGCAAGCACAAAAGCAAGATAGTGAGTTCCAGAAAAAGGTAGAGCTTGTTCAGAAGGGTAAGTTGGCTGAATTCAACATTGATAATGATTGTGTTTTGAGATTTGGGAAGAGATTTTTCGTTCCTTGTGATTCACAGTTGAAGTGAGAGTTGTTATGTGAAGCTCATAGTTCTCCGTTTTCAGTTCATCCTAGCAGTACAAAGATGTACAGAGATCTGCGGGAGTATTACTGGTGGGATGGAATGAAAAGAGATATTGTCGATTTTACTATGATGTGTTTGACTTGTCAGCAGGTTAAACAGAGCAGAAGTTACCGAAAGGGATTCTTCCGCATTTACCAGTGCCAGATTGGAAATGGGAGAATATATCAATGGACATACTTGTGGGATTGCCGAAGACACATCGAGGTAATAATGCAATCTGGGTTATTGCTGATCGCTTGACAAAATCTGCTCATTTCCTTGCTATACGAGATACTTTTTCCCTAGATCAACATTCCCATTTGTATCTTAAAGAGATAGTTAGGTTTCATGGAGTTCCCCTATACATTATATCTGATCATGATCCCAGGTTTACCTCTATCTTTTAGAAGGTCCTTCAGAAGTCGTTGGGTAATGAATTAAACTTTAGTACAACATTTCATCTGCAATCAGATGGGCAGTCAGAACGAACGATTCAGACTTTGGAGGATATGTTACGTGCTTGTTCGATGGATTATCAGGGAAGTTGGGACCAACATCTTTCTTTGGTTGAGTTTTCTTATAATAACAGTTTTCATTTTAGTACACAGATGGCACCATTTGAGGAATTATATGGGAAGTGCTGTCGAACTCCAACTTTTTGGGATGAAGTGTGTGAAAGGAAGCTGATGGAACCAGAATTGGTATAAGAGACGGCAGAAAAAGATCAGTTGATTTAGAAACACATGTGAACAGCTCAGAGTAGGCAGAAGAGTTATGCGGATAACAGGAGGAAAGATCTATCTTTCGAGGTAGGTGATCATGTTTTTCTCAAACTTTCACCGTGGAAAAGTGTGATGTGATTTGGTAAGAAAGGAAAGATGAGTGCAGGGTTCATTGGACCATATGAAACTCTAGAGAATGTTGGATCAGTTGTTTACTGAGTGGCTTTACCTCTGAGTTTATCTCAGGTACACAATGTTTTTCATGTTTCAATGTTGAGAAAGTATATGCTAGATCCATCTCCTGTTTTGAGCCCAGAGGTAGTTTTGTTGGAAAAGAATCTCCCTTATGAAGAAAAACTAGTCTAGATTCTTGACCGAAGAGAGAAAGTGTTGCGAAATAAGGTAATTCACCAGGTAAAGGTTTTGTGGAAAACCCATATGGTTGAAGAGGCAACATGGGGATCTGGAAATTTTATGAGGGATAAATACCCCCACTTATTTTGATAAGTGAATAAAATTGTGAGGATGCAATTCCCAAAATAGGGGAAGGATGTAACATCCCAGGTAAATAAATAATAACACATTTTCATATTTATTAATATTTTCGAATTAATTATTAATTTTACTTTAAATGGGTTTCTATATTCGATATCATACCTGATACGCAACAAAGAGATTCTTTGAAATCTTACGTTGCACACTAGTAATAAAATAATATTATTTTAAATTGTAGTTAACCCGTAGACGTTGTATTGGCGGGAATGAATATAAATAAATAAAATATGATTATATATGATTTTTAAATGTTTTGAAATTTATACAATAATGGATAAAGGCTTAAAATATGAAAAGAATTCAATTTTTGGCACATATACTCTAATTTTCACTAAAGGTCGACTTATCGCCTTTTCATGGAGAACCTTATTTAAATATAGTTTTGGTCACTCTTATACTTTATGTTGTACCAAATAAAACTCTTCTTTATAATCGGGACATAAAAATTTACATTGTGTAGATTTTTGGTATTTTTCCGGTAAAGTTCATTTTTTAATGAATAGTGAAAAATGTTGTATTTTAATTCAAAACCTCTTTTTAATCTAATTTATTTATATGATTAGATTATCTTTTGAATTGGTTTTAAAGTGAAATTAGAATATATTTTTACCTTTTAATCCAATAGTGGTTGTTAGAATTAATTTAACTTTGAAATCAGGCTTAAACTAGTGTCAATCTTTTGATACTTATTGTTTCATAAAAACACGCTATTTGCTATGACAGCGGGAATTAATTATTAAATTAATTAATTTAACTTATATGTTTTGAATTTTCTAAAATAGACATCATTTTTGAATTCGAAATATCAAATATAGCTTAGGGTGATGTTTTGGTATTTTTCTAAAAAACTTCAATTTTTGATGAATAGTTAAACCACTAAGTGGTACTTAAAAAACTGATTTTTTGTTTAAATGAAATTTTACCACCTATGTGATTATAATTTCAAAAATATAATATACATGGTTTTCATTAGGAATTAATATTTGGTTGAATGGGATAAAAATAATTTTTTGGTGAATAGTAACTTTTATGTTTTTAATCGCGATTAGAGGTAATTAGTATAACTTAAGGTAAAAATAATGTTTTAATAATATGGAATGACCATGAAATATGTCCTTCCCTTATTGGATGTGTCATGGCCGACCATGAAAATCCATGGGTCAACTTGGGGACCCCATGTAGCCACTTTGGTAGGAAAATGTCATTAATACCTTTTTATTTAAAGTTAAAGTAAAAATGTCACAAACTTGTGTTGTTTTACAAAACAAATATTTAATGGGGTTTTACAAGTCATTTTTTTACTATAAATATTCATTAGAAATATAAAAATATTTCCTACATCAGGATATTCTTTTTTGTAATTTTTAGACATTAAATAAATTATATTATTTATGACACCATAATGATGCAGTGATTACCTCATTACTTAATGATTTAAATAAAATGAAAACATAATGTAAAATCTAATACCTACACATGTAAAAAACCTATTGGATGGGTGGATTAAGAACTATTATCACCTTATTCTCTAAATATATAATTTTGGGACCCTTTATATGTAACACCCCGTGATTTTATGAAAAATATTATTTTTAATTTCAATAATGTCTTGTGTTATACGCTACACCAAAAAGAGCTTTCACAACACACACCTCTGACCTGGATTGAATTACACGCAATCGCGACATTCCACGATAGCGTGTGTTGTACGCAACACCATGTTTTGCTAAACAACAATATGCTATTAAAATATTATTAAAACTAGCCGTTATGAATAGTAATAACCACTTTTTAAAATTTTTTTAATTTTATTTTTCAAAATGGACTTCATTTTTGGATTCGGAATATCGAAATTAGCTTAGGGTGAAATTTTGGATAGCTTTCATATTTTGATGAATAGTGAAAATTACTAAATTTTAATTAAAAACAAATTTTTCAATTGAAATAATTAATAGTGATAAATTATTAATTTTAGTGGTATTAAAGTATATTTAGAATATATTTTTACAATTTAATACAATGTTGGTCATTGGATGTAATTTCACATTTAAACCAGTTATAAACAAGTGTCAATCTTTTGATAGTTATGATCTCTTAAAAACACGCCTTTTGTTTTGACGACGGGAATTAATTTTTATATTAATTAATGCAACTGATATGTTTTGAATTTAGTAAAATAGAAATCATTTTTGAGTTCATAATATCAAATATAGCTTAGGCCTAATTTTTGGTATTTTTCTGAAAACTTTCAATTTATGATGAATAGTGAAACCACTAAGTGGTAGTTAAAAAACTGAATTTTTCATAAAACTTTATTTTACCGCTTCTATGAGTGGAATTTCAAAAATCAGAGAGACACGGTTTATGTAAGTAAGAAAAATATGTTTCAATGAGATGAAAATAATTTTTGGTGAATAGTAAGTTTTTACTTTTATTTACCACGGTTAAAAGTAAATAGGGTAATTAAGGGTAAAAATGATATTATTATTACCCTAACACATGTCCAAATTCTATTGTATAAGTGTAATTCGACCAAAAACAATCTTAGGAATAAAATATGACCATTTAGGCCCACATGGATTAGATGAGGACATTTATTATTATTTAATTCAAAGAAGAGTTAAAAGAGTTAAAATCAATGTTTATTTACTAAAACATTTTTAATATAGGGTTATACATAAGATATATTCGATTGTAAATATTCATTAGAAAGCTAAGAAGATTTACTACATAATGTAATTTTATATGTAATTTTTATACATTAAATAATTTAATTTATTTATGACACAACGATGATGCAGTAACTATCTTATTAATGAAATATTGACATAATTGATGTTATAAATACTCAAATAAATATAATTTGAGACTTTTTATGACTTAAACTAATTTTCTAGGTTAATATGACATGTTATTGTTGATTTAATTAACATTGTTCTAACTTATCATTCTGTTATGATTTTCACAAAAATCAATTACTAAATTGTGTCAAAATTGACATAAAATAGTTTTTAAAACGAATATTGTATTACTAATTGTTATTTTATTCCTAAAAATCTAAGGTTCGGCCAAATGACTTAAATAAGGTTATATATATTAATAATAAATAATTTGGGGTTCTTTTGACTTCTTATAGTATGTTTATTAACCTTATAGTATAAGAACACAAGAAGACACGGTAAAAGTAAAATTATTTAACTTAATGTTAAATCTAAATGATAAGGTTAAAATAAGAACCTAAACTTGTCTAAATTCTATTGGATGAGAGTATTTCGACCCATCCCCACCATAGACTCGAAATAAATCAATTTGGAGCTATTTATAACCGAACTTGACTTTATAATAAAATAATATTTTTAGTTATTCCAAAGGTGCCCCTCTTCTCCCTTATAAAAGGACACCTCCTCCCCCTCCTCCTCACACCAATTTGAGCACTCAAGCTCGGCCAACCCCTGCCATTTTCTCCTATCCACTTCCCTAGAATAATCCTAGAGGTCTTGGTCTTCTTTAAAGACCATCCTTAGTTCTTTAAGTGGAGGTAAAGAAAAGGCGCGTCAAAAAGAGGTAATATCCATTACCGATCATTTTCAATTTCTTTCTTCTTAAACTTCTTCTTATTTAGTTGTTTAATGATAAAGTAATAACATCAGTATTTTGTATATACGGATATGTTATTATAAATATGAAACAACTCTAATTAACCTTCTATCCATCCTACAGAAAAAGGAAATCACCGCGCGTGCGTATGTACGGAATGCCATCTCCACGCCGTGGTGTAATCTATTTTCCGCCACCACCTTAATTGGATGGGTATAATGGTTTAATGAGTAACTATATATGATTGTTATAAAGTGATATTGATACTGAAATAGTATACATACACTTCAACACAATTCCATGACCATTGGAATGATATCATCGCTCGTGCGTACGTACGGACTACCGTCTCCACGACGCGATGAGATTCATTCTCAATGATTAACCATTCATGAATGACTATAAAGTATATATAATAAGTACTAATGAAATATATGAAATAATAATGATACTGGATTTATTTATATTTATATGTATGTCATCTACTTAATTCCATTCAATTCAATAAGGAAACGAAAACAGCGTTCATGCATACGTACGGACTACCGTCTCCATGAACGGTGTATTTCTTTCCATTTACTGATTTATTATATATGTATATTATGAATATATATATATAAATCATGTTTTATATTCTGTAATTAAGTAATCATGATCTATGTAATCATATGAATAATTACAAGTTAAAAACACGAACGAAAAATGAGACGATTTTACCCAAAACGCTACATTAACATGAATTTACAAAAGAACGGGTAATATAAAGTCATATGTGGAACATATATGATATAATAACAATGAATATGATTCTGGAATAAGTCAATAACATGATTTAAATCATTATACAGGAGGTTGGGACACTTACAAAGCAAGTCAGACCTAAGGTAAGGGAAATATCACAATCTCATTTTTATCCGAGATTGTTTATACTTTGAAATTTACTGGGGTGTATTTTATCATCCACATCCATGTTTCCTAAATATTTAATATTATTTCCATCCACCTAAATTGTTTAAATCCAATTTTAACCTTCGGTGAGTTTTTAGTAAAAGATATAAAATGAATCTTTTGACGTTTTTCGTACGAGGTACTTTTTGACTTTTCCGACAAAAGTACGAAGAATGTTTTTTTTAAACTTATACGACATGACTGGATTTTTAAAACATTCTTTCCATGAAGCTTCCTTTACAAGTTTTCAATTTTATTTTTAATCAACTTCTTTTATTTTAATTTCGTATGACATGTTATGAAAAGAAAAATTTTTTTGAAGAAGAAAGGATTTTTTTCTTCAAGAATGGAGTTCAAGTGTTTTATCAAAATTATTTTCCATATAAGATAATAAATGGTTATGTTTTTATCCCTATTATTACATTGATTTGAACATGTTGTGATTGAATCATTTTTATGAATTCCTTTATATTTTATGAATTGTTTTATGATGTCATGATGTTTAAGATTCCCAGTTGTATTACATGGGTTATGCAATGATGTATGATTTATGATTTTGTGGAACACATAAGAATGGTATCATTATGAGATGGGTGGGACCTATATCTCTCTCCAATGCATTGGGTAAAGACTTTATATCTCATGAGATAGACATGGCTGGAATGGTAGGTTATACCGGTTCAGTGAAACAGGACTGAAATGAGGGTGACTCGATTCAGAAAGGGACTTTGTCCTCTAAGATAGTCTTGGAAATGAGTCTTGACTAACAAGAAATGATTCTCTATGATTATGTGTGTTTTCCACAAAGTTTCATGTTTTATGTTATGATTATTGGGATTACATTTCACTTCTATGATTTATACCATGTTATGATATTATGAGATCTCTTTTTTGCAGGTTTAGATTTCCAAAAACTATGTTCTTATGTATATGATGTGATTGGTATTTCTTTTGTTTACCCTTACTCAGAATTTGAGCTCACCCTTTTATGTTTTCTTTTCCCCAGGATATAAAGAAAGGTTTTAGGTATAAAAAAAAGAAGATCTTTATGGGAGATGTTGAAGATCTTTCACCACGATTAGAAGATTATATTCCGAGTTTCCAAAGACACTAAACTATTACGGTCCTTGTGTGTGTGTTTTTGTTATGTACTAAGTATTCCGCAAAAGTAATGTAATCTCAATGTACGTCAAGCTTCGGGTCTCTACAGTTGGTATCAGAGGAAAGGTTTGGTCAACCTTTGGAAACTATGACGCGAAAACGTTAGTGAGATCCCTAGAGATATTTCTAAGGTATGTCTAGGGATTCCCTAAGGATAGGTATACATATAGGATATAGTCCTAGAACTACGGTAACGATCTTATAATTTAACCTAAGATGTTAGATATTGAAGTTACTCCCCCTTTATTATGATTTTTTCATCTCACACTATTTTTTTGGGTTTTAGAAAATGGCTGGAAACAAGATGATTCATGATAATGGAGGATATGATGGACAATGGAATGATATTATTCATAAGCAATCAAATGAAATGGGATTTGGAAGTCCAAACTTCATTATTATGCCGAATCAGCAATCTCATAATATGATCAATAAAGTAAAATTTGGTAAGTTTCCTGACTCGGCTAATAAGAGAAAGATGGAGTTTCATGATGATCATAGAGGAAAGAAAGTTCAATTTCCCCTATGTAAATCATGTGGGAAGAGGCATCAAGGAGAATGTTTCAAAGGAAATGGAAGATTCTTTGGGTGTGGAAAAGAAGGACACAAATCCAGTAAGTGCAATGGAAAAGTTTCAGTTAACACCATGGATGAGGTTAATGGTATTGCTACGACATCAACAATGGTTAAATGTTTTAAATGTGGAATGTACGGGCATTATGCAAACCAATGCCCTAAGGGAATGTCTCATGAAGAGAATCGGTATGGTCGTATGGGTAGTATTTTTGTTGATGATGATGAAGAGACTACAAATGATATGTGAGATGAAAGAATTGTTGAATCTCGGTCAATGTTTTAAGAAGGTAGTGGAATGATTACATGTTTATCAAGTGTAATGTTGTACTATAGAATAAAAAGACATATAAGGATTGTTACACTGTTGTCTTTCCTTAAGTTTTGAAAGTTTATGATGAATGGTATGAGTAACAATGAAAGGTTATTCAGATATTTTTTGGAAAGTGGATGATATGCGCATAATGAAGGGATAAGGAGAAAATGAAATGTTTGACAATATTCATGATCTCATGACTGATATAAGGACTATGTGATATCATGGTTTGAGTATATAGAATTTTGAGGATTTTGGTATATGGAAAGTGTTAACTTTTAACTGCATTAATGTTTTCACAAAGGTTCAATGGGTATTCATTTTTCAAGAGAATACATGATTAAGGACATTAAATGTTTGGAATGTGACCAACAAGACATATCTTATGATTTGTGGGGATCAACGATGGTATTAAATATCTGGTAATCATTTTCACTATATTATGAGAGTGGACTGCAGTATTATGGATAAGCCTAAAGATTGGAATGGATTATGTTGTACATAAGTTAGTATTGTTTAAGGATAGAATTTTTTTCGATATTAATGATGGGATGTTATAGTAATATAGTTTTCGAAAAAGGACAACCTGCAGGACAGGCGACAGCCTATTAGACGAGGAGATTTCGAACCCTTATCACCTTAGCCACGAATTATATAAGTGTGGGACCTTTAGAATCCGAAAATCATTGTATAATAATGTAACATTTCAATCTTTCCAAAAGAGCCCCTCCTCTCCTCTTATAAAAGTCCCCCACCTCTACCACCTTATTCACACTTCCAAGCGTTTTGGTTCTGCCAACCTCTACCCAAATACTCTCCCAACTTCTCTCCCTTAATCCTAGAAGCTTTACTTTCGTCAGAAAGCCATCTTAAGGAGTCCTTTTGATCAAATCAAAAGGAAGAACCCGAAGAAGAGGTAACATTTTCATCACCCTCTTTCATGTTTCTTTCTTCTTCCACTCCCTCTTTGTTTATTATTTCAATTCTAAAATTATAACTCCAGTATCTTTTATATACTGTGATGTTATTATAAATATGTAACAACCATATTCAGTATTCTACCCATCATTTGAGTGACATGTCACCATATGTGCGTACGTACGGCTTACCGTCTCCACGTCGTGGTGTAATTGTTATTCAATATATTATTATTTAGATGGGTATAATAATGATATGTAATTCATGTAAATAATAAATATAACATGATAATTATTCTGTATATATGATATACTATCCAATTATATATTATTTTAATATCAAAATAATGATATTGTCGCTCGTGCGTACGTACGGACTACCGTCTCCACGAACGCGATGAGATTCATTCTCTGTCGTATCCATTCAAGTATAATTATCATTTGATGATTTAAAAATAATGTTTAAGGACATGATATCATTATGGATATGAATAAGATACAACCTATCCATGAAAAACACGACTTACATAACAAAACATATAAAATAAAACGAGTAAGTTAACACCCAAAACAACGATAAATCTAAGATATTGTTAACAAAGCAATGTTAAAAGATCATATATGATATCATATGAATGTATATTATTCTTGTATAATTTAATAACAATTATTTCAACAATATACAGGAGGTTAACCTACCCCAACCAAGGAAAAGTACAAGGTAAGGGTTTACTTCACAACCTCTTCATTATCCAAGGTTGTTTATACATAATTATCTACTAGGACCTCGTTATCATCCACATCCATGTTTCTTAAAAATGTCTTTCAAAACATTTTTACTATTAAATGGAAAATGTGTTAAAGTCATTTACACCCTTATACATTTTTGAAAGGAATCTTACCATCTTTTTCCAAACAATGTACTTTTTGACCTCTTTGACAAATTTAAGGTAAGAATGTTTTTTTTAACTTATACGGCGGGTGCGGCTATTTTCCGCCATTATAACTTCGTCGAAGCTTCCCTAACAAGCTTATAAGAATATCATCAAAGTAAATGTATTATTTTATAATTATGGGACTTTTAAATGATTTCAAAAAGGAGAGATATTACTCTCAAATAGCTTTGATTTCATCCATGTCAACTTCCTTTGATGTGTTTTAAGTTTAATTGAAATTGATTTATGATACAAAACTTCCATTGAACATTTTGTGAAATATTTGACGGTGGATGTGTTATTTTTATACCATCCATAGCTTATGGAGAAATTGTTGACTTTTCGTATGCTAGTTTTAATACGAATATTTATGTTATGTTTAAACCTATTCATATGAGGAATGTATTGGACTTAATATGTGATGGGTGGAGCCCGCTATAGCTCCTCGATGCATCGGTAGGTCTCATGAGACAACTAGACATGGAATTGGCCGAGGCCCTTTCCCAATTTGATTTATGGTTTTGGCCGAGGCCTTAATCATTTTAGACGTCTTGGCCGAGGCCTTGACAAAGTGTTTCAGAATGTCTGGAATTATACATTCCCTCATTATGAAAGTGGTTATTGATATTTCATGTGATTATTCGTCTAGTAGAATATCCATGTGAGCAAGTAATGGCATTATTTTATTTTACTTTTTCCATTTTATGCTGAAGTTCAAGTTCAATAAGGCTTTTGTTTTAGTTATACATTGCCTTAAATGCTTATGTTTTCTTATAAAAGCTTCCGCAATATTGTTATCCTTACTAAGCATCTGAGCTCACCCCTTTCAATGTTTTAATATTTTCCAGGATGTGAAGAAGTGTATTATGACTGACTTGCAAGAATAGTCAGTGAGGATATGAGTGTGGACTATGAAGACCATGTTATTGTAGTTTGTTTACTTTTTGATGTAATGAAAGACTTATGAATGTATCTAGTGTTTCCAAGGCTACTAAACTAATCGGTCTTTCGAGACTTGATCTTTTGTGATCATGACAATGTTACGAAGTAATGCACCGACTCTGGGTAGCTGGGGTCAGGGCGTTACAGTTGGTATCAGAGGCAGTTTAGTACTAACTTTAGAAGCTAGATATAGATAAACTCTGATTAGATCACATATCCCGAAGATAGACTTTGAGGATTAGTATAGAAGAACTTCCTAGAATTTTGGTATTATAGAGATGTTATGAGTTTTCCGAGCAATACATCCCTGTATGGATATGAGCAGGTAGAGGCGGCTCTAGCACAGATGTACCTTGGGGTAAAACCCGAAAACACCGCTTTGAGCTAGACTCGAACGGGAACTGGTGCACGACAACGGGCCTTGCTGCACTCTTGGTTACGACACTCCCGGGAGATATGCTTAGGATAATTCTCTTTTTCTTTACAAACCACTATGAACGGTTATGAGTATATACTTCCTCAATGAAAAACTTTTTATGATTATGGATTATATCAATAAATAGTTCAATTTATGTTAATTATTTTATAAGTATGGAATTATGTATTTTGATTCATAAACTAATCTAGTTTATGCCATTGTATAGAAATGGAGCCTAGTGGAAGGAATGGAAATCGTATCAATGCACAAACTTCGTGTAGGGATTTCCCTCCTGCTCAAGATAATTATTGTGGATCTGGAGATAAAACTGGTGGTGATCAACTTATTACCATATTAGGACAACTCACTCAGGTTATGAATAATAACCTTACTCGTATGGAGCACCCTGATCCGCAACGTGGAGGATCAATGATAAACCGCTTCATGAGGCAACAACCACCAACATTTAATGGGGGTACAAATCCATTAGTAGCTGAGCAATGGATAAACTCCTTAGAGAAAATATTCCATGCCTTGGGGAGTAGCGAAAGAGAGAAGGTTGTCATGGCATTTTACCGCCTCACTGGAGATGCCGATCAGTGGTGGTCACTGATTCAAAACACAAAGGAAGATGATGACGTATCGAATATGGAATGGAGGGAGTTCAAAGAGCTTTTCTTAGTAAAATACTTTCCTCGTGACCATCGAGCAGATATGGAACGGCAATTTCTGAGTTTGAGGAAGAAGGAGGATGAGAATGTCACAAAGTATGAGGCTAACATTACATGGTTAGCGAGGCATGCTGCCGACTATATACGTAACTCAAGGAGTAATATTGATCGTTTCATTGATGGGTTAAAACCATTTCTTCGTCGAGCTTTAGTATCACAATCCTTCTCATCATACGAAGATATTGTCTCGTGTGCTATCAAGACAGAAAAGGAATTCTCTAAGTCTTATGACAACAAAGTAAAGCAAGAGAAGAAGAGAACGGTGGAACAAG
Organism: Viscum album; assembly: GCA_963277665.1. Lineage (NCBI taxonomy): Eukaryota > Viridiplantae > Streptophyta > Magnoliopsida > Santalales > Viscaceae > Viscum > Viscum album. Next base: position 627,308,529 of record OY728138.1, on the reverse strand, counting down.
AGACAGATAAAGGGAAAAAGGGAAAGAAGGATTTTCCATTATGTGATAATTGTGGGAAGAATCACCCTGGTACTTGCCTAAAAGGAATGGGAGTTTGTTATAAATGTGGAGAAAAAGGTCACCAGGCGCGTGATTGCAAGGGAAAGAAAGAGGCTATCAATGATGAATGCTACAATTGTAGGGAAATGGGGCATTATGCAAATGAATGTCCTAAGCGTCAGGGAAACATACCTCAGAAAAGGCCAAGGCATCAAGGAAAATCTTATGTTGTTACTACACTTGAAGCAGAATAATTATTGTATTGGTGCTTTTGGACTCATGGATTATATTCTGGTTATTAGAATAATGTGATATATATATATAATGATTGTACTGCAGTACTTGTTGATTTCAGTAAGGTTTTAATATGATGAAGGTAATCATATTTTTAGTATGTGACAAAAAGATAAACTTTAATTTGTTTGGGGAATCTGATAAATTGATTTTAGAATTAAGAGACCTTTTAGAGAAAGTCTGGACAGAGGTATTTTGGATAACTATAAAGGTTGGAGTGGATTAAGTTGATCTTTGGATAGTATTGTTTAAGGTTAATAAATTTATGAAGATTATTTTTGGAATATTATAATACTATAGTTTTAGGAAAAGGACAACCATCAGGGTGGGGCATAACCCGTCGCGTCGGACAAAGCTGCAGGAATCGAACCCACAATCATAGTGCGACATGCCTTTATTTCCTACCACTAGCCTACAGGAAGTCCCTGGTTATTACAAAATAATTTTACAAATCTAAATGGTATGTGTTAACATTTGGAACCTTATACAATTAGGATAAATATATATATATACCTATCTCTTATTCAATGAATAAATTAATTCTTAAACTTTAGTAAAGGGATATTAAAACAACAAAATGTGTTATCCTAATACCTTATGTCTTTTTGAACTGATGATATTTTAAATCAACATAGATTGAAGTCTTTGAGGCCCTCAATTTGACAGTTGATTGTGATCGATGACCTCAATCACTCCCTACAAATATTTACATTTTTCCTCCAATTATATGTCTTTAATTGCCACCAATGTTCTTCTAATCGAGATCATAATTGCGTGGTGACTTTTTCATTTCACTTTCCCTCTTATTAAGGCTAAATTTTATTAATCTTATTTCCGATGTGGGTTTTCCACAAAGGTATTTTCTCTTTTCAACCTTTTATTTACAAAGAAAAATTTCAAATTGCGAGTATGCTATTTATTGAAGGAGGGGAGAATGTAACACCTTGAGCTTCCATGATACGCTTCTCATTCAATAATTTAATAGCTTGCATTGTACGCAACATTGAGTTCTAACACACTGCAACTAATCAAAGTAGCCGTTATGAATAGTAATAACCACTTTTTAAATTTATAGAAATTTTATATTTCAAAATGGACTTCATTTTTGTATTCCTAATATTGAAATTAGCCTATGTTGAATTTTTTGTAATTTTCTGAGAACTTCAAAATTTTTATGAATAGTGAAAAATACTTAAAACAACTTTTTTAATCAAAATAATTTATAGTGATAAGTTATAATATTGAATGGTTTTAAAGTATAATTAGAATATATTTTTACCATTTTATCCAATGGTGGTCATTAGAATTAATTTTACTTTGAAATTGGACATAAACAATTGTCAATCTTTTGATATAAATTGTTTCTTAAAAACACGCTATTTGTTGTGACATCGGGAATTAATTATAAAATTAATTAATGAAAATTATATGTTTGGAATTTCATAAAATATACATCATTTTTTAATTCGGAATATCAATTATAGCTTAGGGTGAAATTTTGGCCTTATTCTGAAAAACTTCAATTTTTGATGAATAGTGAAACCACTAAGTGGTTGTTAAAAACTGATTTTTCGTTAAAATGAAATATTACCACTTCTGTGATTTGATTTTAAAAAATCCGACATACATGGTTTTCATTAAAAAGTAAAATGTGGTTCAATAAGATTAAAATAATTTTTTGGTGAATAGTAACTTTTAAGTTCTTAATCGCGATTTGAGGTGATTAGTGTAGTTTAAGGTAAAAATAATGTTTTAATAATATGAGATGAGCTTGACACTTGTCCTACTTCTATTGGATGAGTCATGGACGACCAAGACAACCCATGGGTCAACTTGGGGACCCCATGGAGCCACTTTAGTTGGAAAATGACATTAATATATATTTATTTAATGTTAAAATTAAATTGACACAAACATGAGTTGTTTTACTAAAACAGTTTTAAAGTGTGGTTACACAGATCCAAATATTGACTATAAATATTCATTAGAAAGCTAAAAAGATTTCCTACATCATAGTATTTTTTTTATAATTTTTAGACATTAAATAAATTAAATTATTTATGAAATCATTATGATGCAGCGATGACCTCATTATTTAACGATTTAAATAAAATGAGAAGATAATGCAAAATCCAAGGCTTACACTTGTCCAAAGCCTATTGGATGAGGAGATTTCGAACCCTTATCACCTTATCCACTAATTATATAAGTGTGGGACCTTTAGAATCCGAAAATCATTGTATAATAATGTAACATTTTAATCTTTCCAAAAGAGCCCCTCCTCTCCTCTTATAAAAGGCCCCCACCTCTACCACCTTATTCACACTTACAAGCCTTTTGGTTCGGCCAACCTCTTCCCATATACTCTCCCAACTTCTCTCCCTTAATCCTAGAAGCTTTAATTTAGTCAGAAAGCCATCCTATGGAGTCCTTTGGATCAAATCAAAAGGAAGAACCCGAAGAAGAGGTAACATTTTCATCACCCTCTTTCAAGTTTCTTTCTTCTTCCACTCCCTCTTTGTTTATTATTTCAATTCTAAAATTATAACTCCAGTATCTTATATATACTGTGATGTTATTATAAATATGGAACAACCATATTCAGTATTCTACCCATCATTTTAGTGACATGTCACCATACGTGCGTACGTACGGCTTACCGTCTCCACGTCGTGGTGTAATTGTTATTCAATATATTATTATTTAGTTGGGTATAATAATGATATGTAATTCATGTAAATAATAAATATAACATGATAATGATTCTTTATATATGATATACTATCCAATTATATATTATTTTAATATCAAAATAATGATATTGTCGCTCGTGCGTACGTACGGACTACCGTCTCCACGAACGCGATAAGATTCATTCTCCGTCGTATCCATTCAAGTATAATTATCATTTGATGATTTAAAAATAATGTTTAAGGACATGATATCATTCTGGATATGAATAAGATACAACCTATCCATGAAAAACACGACTTACCTAACAAAACATATAAAAGAAAACGAGTAAGTTAACACCTGACACAACGATAAATCTAAGATATTGTTAACAAAGCAATGTTAAAAGATCATATATGATATCATAAGAATGTATATGATTCTTGTATAATTTAATAACAATTATTTCACCATTATACAAGAGGTTAACCTACCCCAACCAAGGAAAATTACAAGGTAAGGGTTTACTTCACAACCTCTTCATTATCCAAGGTTGTTTATACATAATTATCTACTGGGACCTCATTATCATCCACATCCATGTTTCTTAAAAATGTCTTTCAAAACATTTTTACTATTAAATGGAAAATGTGTTAAAGTCATTTACACCCTTATAAATGTTTTAAAGGAATCTTACCGTCGTTTTCCAAACAATGTACTTTTTGACCTCTTTGACAAATTTAAGGTAAGAATGTTTTTTTTAACTTATACAGCGGGTGCGGCTATTTTCTACCATTATAACTTCGTCGAAGCTTCCCTAACAAGATTATAAGAATATCTTCAAAGTAAATGTATTATTTTATAATTATGGGACTTTTAAATGATTTCAAAAAGGAGAGATATTACTCTCAAATAGCTTTGATTTCATCCATGTCAACATCCTTTGATGGGTTTTAAGTTTAATTGAAATTGATTTATGATACAAAACTTCCATTGAGCATTTTCTGAAATATTTGACTATGGATGTGTTATTTTTATACCATCCATAGCTTATGGATAAATTCTTGACTTTTCGTATGCTAGTTTTAATACGAATATTTATGTTATGTTTAAACCTATTCATATGAGGAATGTATTGGACTTAATATGTGATGGGTGGAGCCCGCTATAGCTCCTCGATGCATCGGTAGGTCTCATGAGACAACTAGACGTGGAATTGGACGAGGCCCTTTCCCAATTTGATTTATGGTGTTGGCCGAGGCCTTAATCATTTTAGACGTCTTGGCCGAGGTCTTGACAAAGTGTTTCAGAATGTCTGCATTATACATTCTCACATTATGAAAGTGGTTATTGATATTTCATGTGATTATTCGTCTAGTAGAATATCCATGTGAGCAAGTAATGGAATTATTTTATTTTACTTTTGCCGTATTATGCTGAAGTTCAAGTTCAATACGGCTTTTGTTTTAGTTATACATTGCATTAAATGATTATGTTTTCTTATAAAAGCTTCCGCAATATTGTTATCCTTACTGAGCATCTGAGCTCACCCCTTTCAATGTTTTAATATTTTCCAGGATGTGAAGAAGTGTATTATGACTGACTTGCAAGAATAGTCAGTGAGGATATGAGTGTGGACTATAAAGACCATGTTATTGTAGTTTGTTTACTTTTTGATGTAATGAAAGTCTTATGAATGTATCTAGTGTTTCCAAGGCTACTAAACTAATCGGTCTTTCGAGACTTGATCTTTTGTGATCATGCCAATGTTACGAAGTAATGCACCGACTCTGGGTAGCTGGGGTCGGGGCGTTACAAAAACCAAAAATGTTGTCTTAGTGCTCTTATATCTGATGAATCAGATGGTACCTTAGATCATCACAAATTTATAGCTTTGTGATTGCTAGCTTTTCCATAGCCATGTTCTCTACCACTCTCCATCAGAACATGATGGTTAGATTTCTCTTCCATATCCATATTTTCACCTATGTGGAAACACAGGGATTAGTTTATTTGGGTAACCGTTACGTTTCATACTTTTGTTTTTAATGATTGGTTTTGGTATTCCTTTTTAGGATGTGGGTTTCTATTAAAGAAACTTTCAAGTAGTAAACCATTTATAACCCTGACGAATTTCGAGGGCGAAATTCATTTTAAGGGGGGTAGAATGTAACACCCCGAGATTTTATGAAAAATATTCTTTTTAATTTCATTAATGCCTTGTGTTATACGCTATACCAAAAGGATCTTTCACAACACACATCTCTGACCTGGATTGAATTACACGCAATCGCGACCTTCCACGATAGCGTGTGTTGTACGCAACCCCAAGTTTTGCTAAACAACGATATGCTATTAAAATATTATTAAAACTAGCCGTTATGAATAGTAATAACCACTTTTTGAAATTTTGTAAATTTTATTTTTCAAAATGGACTTTATTTGTGGAATCGGAATATCGAAATTATCTTAGGGTGAAATTTTGGATAGCTTTCATATTTTGATGAATAGTGAAAATTACTAAATTTTAATTAAAAACAACTTTTTCAATTGAAATAATTAATAGTGATAAATTATTAATTTTAGTGGTTTTAAAGTATATTTAGAATATATTTTTACAATTTAATACAATTTTGGTCATTGGATGTAATTTCACATTTAAACCAGTTATAAACAAGTGTCAATCTTTTGATAGTTATGATCTCTTAAAAAAACGCCTTTTGTTTTGACGACGAGAATTAATTTTTAAATTAATTAATGCAACTGATATGTTTTGAATTTAGTAAAATAGAAATCATTTTTGAGTTCATAATTACAAATATAGCTTAGGCCTAATTTTTGGTATTTTTCTGAAAACTTTCAATTTTTGATGAATAGTGAAACCACTAAGTGGTAGTTAAAAAACTGAATTTTTAATAAAACATAATTTTACTGCTTCTATGAGTGGAATTTCAAAAATCCAAGAGAAACGGTTGATGTAAGTAAGTAAAATTTGGTTCAATGAGATGAAAATAATTTTTGGGGAATACTAACTTTTTACTTTTATTTACCACGGTTAAAAGTAAATAGGGTAATTAAGGGTAAAAATGATATTATTATTACCCTAAAACATGTCCAAATTCTATTGGATAAGTTTAATTCCACCAAAAACAAGCTTATGAATAAAATATGACCATTTAGGCCCACTTGGATTAGATTAGGACATTTATTATTATTTAATTCAATGAAGAGTTAAAAGAGTTAAAATGAATGTTTATTTACTAAAACATTTTTAATATAGGGTTATACATAAGATATATTCAATTGAAAATATTAATTAGAAAGATAAAAAGAGTTACTAAATAATGGTATTTTATTTTTAATTTTTAGACATTAAATAATATAATTTATTTATGAAACAATGATGATGCAGTAACTATCTTATTAATGAAATATTGACATAATTGATGTTATAAATACTCAAATAAATATAATTTGAGACTTTTTATGACTTACACTAATCTTCTAGGTTAATATGACATGTTATTGTTGATTAAATTAACTTTTTTCGAACTTATCATTCTGTTATGATTTTCACAAAAATCAATTACTAAATAGTGTCAAAATTGACATAAAATAGTTTTTAAAACGAATATTGTATTATTAATTGTTATTTTATTCCTAAAAATCTAAGGTTCGGCAAAATGACTTCGATATAGTTATATATATTAATAATAAACAATTTGGGGTTCGTTTGACTTCTTATTGTAAGTTTATTAACCTTATAGTATAAGAACACAAGAAGACACGGTACAAGTAAAATTATTTAACTTAATGTTAAATCTAAATGATAAGGTTAAAATAAGAACCTAAACTTGTCTAAATTCTATTGGATGAGAGTATTTCGACCCATCCCCACCTTAGCCTCGAAATAAATCAATTTGTAGCTATTTAAAACCGAAATTGACTTTATAATAAAATAATATTTTTAGTTATTCCAAAGGTGCCCCTCTCCTCCCTTATAAAAGGACACCTCCTCCCCCTCCTCCTCACACCAATTTGAGCACTCAAGCTCGGCCAACCCCTGCCATTTTCTCCACTCCACTTCCCTAGAATAATCCTAGAGGTCCTGGTCTTCTTTAAAGACCATCCTTAGTTCTTTAAGTGGAGGTTAAGAAAAGGCGCGTCAAAAAGAGGTAATATCCATTACCGATCTTTTTCAATTTCTTTCTTCTTCAACTTCTTCTTCTTTAGTTTTTTCATGATAAAGTAATAACATCAGTATCTCTTATATACTGATATGTTATTATAAATATGAAACAACTCTAATTAACGTTCTATCCATCCTACGGAAAAAGGAAATCACCGCGCGTGCGTACGTACGGAATACCGTCTCCACGCCATGGTGTAATCTATTTTCCGCCACCACCTTAATTGGATGGGTATAATGGTTTAATAAGTAACTATATATGATTATTATAAAGTGTTATTGATACTGAAATAGTATACATACACTTCAACACAATTCCATGACCATGGGAACGATATCATCGCTCGTGCGTACGTACGGACTACCGTCTCCACGACGCGATGATATTCATTCTCAATGATTAACCATTCATGAATGATTATAAAGTATATATAATAAGTACTAATGATATATATGACATAATAATGATACTGTATTTATTTATATTTATATGTATGTCATCTACTTAATTCCATTCAATTCAATAAGGAAACGAAAACAGCGTTCATGCGTACGTACGGACTACTGTCTCCATGAACGGTGTATTTCTTTCCATTTACTGATTTATTATATATGTATATTCTGAATATATATATATAAATCATGTTTTATATTCTGTAATTATTTAATCATGATCTATTTAATCATATGAATAATTGCAAGTTAAAAACACGAACGACAAATGAGACGATTTTACCCAAAACGCTACTTTAACATGAATTTACAAAAGAACGGGTAATATAAAGTCTTAAGTGGACCATATATGATATAATAACAATGAATATGATTCTGGAATAAGTCAATAACATGATTTAAATCATTATACAGGAGGTTGGGACATTTACAAAGCAAGTCAGACCTAAGGTACGGGAAATATCACAATCTCATTTTTATCCGAGATTGTTTATACTTTGAAATTTACTGGGGTGTATTTTATCATCCACATCCATGTTTCCTCAATATGTAATATTATTTCCATCTAAATACAATTGTTTAAATCCAATTTTACCCTTCGGTGAGTTTTTAGTAAAAGATATGAAAGGAATCTTTTGACGTTTTTCGCACGAGGTACTTTTTGACTTTTCCGACAAAAGTACGAAGAATGTTTTTTTTAACTTATACGACATGAATGGATTTTTAAAACATTATTTCCAAGAAGCTTACTTTACAAGTTTTAAAGATTATTTTTAATCAACTTCTTTTATTTTAAAGTCGTATGACATGTTATGAAAGGAAAAATGTTTTTGAAGAAGAAAGGATATTTTCTTCAAGAATGGAGTTCAAGTGTTTTATCAAAATTATTTTCCATCTAAGATAATAAATGGTTCTGTTTTTATCCCTATTATAACATTGATTTTATCATGTTGTGATTGAATTATTTTTATGAATTCCTTTATATTTTATGAATTGTTTTATGATGTCATGATGTTTAAGATTCCCATTTGAATTACATGGGTTATGCAATGATGTATGATTAATGATTTTGTGGCACACATAAGAATGGTATCATTATGAGATGGGTGGGACCTATATCTCCCTCCAATGCATTGGGTAAATATTTTATATCTCATGAGATAGACATGGCTGGAATGGTAGGTTATACCGGTTCAGTGAAACAGGACTGAAACGAGGGTGACTCGATTCAGAAAAGGACTTTTTCCTCTAAGATAGTCTTGGCAATGAGTCTTGACTAACAAGAAATTATTCTCTATGATTATGTGTGTATGACACAAAGTTTCATGTTTTATGTTATGATTATTGGGATTACATTTCACTTCTATGATTTATCCCATGTTATGATATTATGAGATCTTTTTTTTGGAGGTTAAGATTTCCAAAAGCTATGTTCTTATGTATATGATGTGATTGGTATTTCTTTTGTTTACCCTTACTGAGCATTTGAGCTCACCCTTTTATGTTTTCTTTTCCCCAGGATATATAGAAAGGTTTTAGGTATAAAAAAAAGAAGATTTTTATGGGAGATGTTGAAGATCTTTCACCACGATTAGAAGATTATATTCCGAGTTTCCAAAGACACTCAACTATTACGGTCCTTGTGTGTGTGTTTTTGTTATGTACTAAGTATTCTGCAAAAGTAATGTAATCTCAATGTATGTCAAGCTTCGGGTCTCTACATTTTATCCGAAAATAATTTTATAATAATGTATCTTTTCTTAACTTTCCAAGAGTGCCCCTCTTCTCCTCTTATAAAAGGCCCCCACCTCTACCACCTTACCCACACCTCTCAAGCATTTGGCTCGGACATTCTCTGCTATTTTTTTTTCTCCACAACCCATTATTACTCCTTGATGAATCACTTTGGGCAGAAGTCTTCCCAAAGAATCCTTTGAGCTCAAATCAAAAAGAGTTACCCGTTTTTAAGGTAATGTCTTCACTTGTGTTCTTATGTTTTATTTTTCTTCTCCAACCCCCTAAAATCTTTTTATTACTTTAATTTGTAACAAAACCAGTATCTTCAATAAATTAGGATGTTGTTATAATAAGTATTAGATCTACACTTACACACACCTACATCTAATGGTTAAAGAACATACTGTTTCTCTTGATGGCGAATTTCTGCCTCACGAAACAATGATTGTTCAATATTCTTTTAACACCTTTAATGGTGGCCACTAATATGTCACTCTATTTATATATGATATATATTATGTTTATTTTTTCCTTATTCTTCTGTATTTTTCATTTGTGGCATACCTTTATGGTTTCCCTTATGGGTATATGCGATATCTTCATTTTAGGAAGTGCGGACTACCGCCCCCTCAAAGTGATTTTATTTGTTAATGCCATATGTGGGACGTATAAAGGATGGATTTAAATTTATTATATATGATGTTTGTTACATCTTAATGATGAATGTAATTATGGAATTAAAATATACATACCTCTAATTTAGTTTTAATTCCATTTATATGAAATAGAAATGAAAGTAGCGTTCATGCGTACGTACGACTTACCATCTCCATGAACGGTGCATTTCATTTCTTACCTATAAATGATTATGTAATATTATAATTACATGTATATGATGGATATATATGATATATATGATATCCAAATCATGAATATCATTCTGGATATAATGAACCTTTGACCACACGAACAACATGTAATTGTAAGTAGCCCACTTTCAACTCAAGAACCAAATATCGAAAAAACAAACATCATTAACTTAAATGATTACATAATGTTTATAACATGGTAATAAGTGATATAAAATTAAAAGTGAACTTGAAAAATATTCTTAAGCAAGTATAAATTAACTCATGTTTATTATTCATGATGTTAAAGAACGATCAAGTCAAGTGGGACCCGAGGTAAGGGACTTCGTCTCAATCTTCTTTCATTGAGGCATATTTCATTTTATACAAAACTATATTTTATACGGTGTATAAAACCCTTTGAATTATACTTTTATACAAATGGAATCTTTTTCTACGAATCGTTTCACTAAACAACAAAAAGGAATGTTTCTTTTAACGTACGCGGTGACAATGACCTTTTCCGCCGCCACAAGTAATATTTGGTCTTTGGGTTCCTCAACAAGTTGTGATGTTTTTTAAAATGAAATAGATACCATATACTATTTTATGTATTTTGGTATTGAAAATGGGTTTAATAATGGATTTGTTATGTCAATATATTTATGTGATATATTGTGATCAAAGTGTGGAAACGTTTTCTTTCCATTATATTTGTTTTATGTCTTATGATTTTATAATGGTACTTGGACATTTGACGGGAGGTTAAATGATAAAACATATGACGGGTGGTGTCGTGAATACCAGGATGGGTGGTTATGTTATAACCTCCAATGCATTGGGTATGGAAGTCGGCCGTATGGCTATTCCATTAAGTGATATGTGTGGAAGTCGACCGTATGGTTATTCCACTTACGTATGTTTATGTCCCAAGTTAAATTTATATGTTATGAGATCTTTATATGGGTTTTCTGGTAACATTTTGGTTACAAAAGGGTAATTAATGATCTTTTATTTAGTGAAGAGTTTTTACTACTTCATAAAGATGAAAAGTATTACCTTGATAATGTATACATGTTTTACTTTTTGTTTTAAAAAACTAACAGTTTTCATTCATTGTATATCCCATACTGAGCTTTTTATGCTCACCCCATGTTTTTTTGAAATTTTTTTCAAAGGACTTAATGTGGAATACTGTCAAGTATGGGATCAAGGGAAAGTCATGCTATCTAAAACATGGAACTAGACATGTTTCATTTTAGGAGTTATTATTTTATGGAAATTTAATAGAAGTGTCTACTTTGTAATCTTTTGAGATTTAATAGTTATGTCCTGATTCTCTAAAACTCTAAACCTGAAAATATCCTCAATGTGAATTATTATTTTAATTCAATATTAAGTAAGGTTAAAGGCAGAGGCCTTAAATTATGGGTGATTACATGATAAACAAGGATGGGTGGTCACATTATAACCTCAAATGTATTGGATATGGAATTCGGTCGTATGGCTCTTCCATTTAGTGATATGTGGGAAGTCGACCATATAGTTATTCAACATAAAATGTTTTTGTCCAAAGATGCCTTTATATGTTATGTGTTATTTATATGGGTTTTGCGATAATAATTTTGTTAAAAAGGGGTAATAAATGATCTTATATTCAGTGAAGAATATTTACGACTTCATATAAGTGAATGGTATTACTTATGATAATGTATTCGTGGTTTACAAGTTGTATTGAAAAACTAACAGTTTTCCTTCATTGGGTATCCCTTACTGAGCATTTTATGCTTATACCATGTTTTTGAAATGTTTTTCATTGGACATAAGGTGGAATAGGGTCAAGGATGGGATCAAGTAAATTTCATGTTGTCTAAATCATGGAACTAGAAATGAATCTTTTTTTCAAGCATTTTTATTTTGTGAAAAAAAGGAAACTGATTTGATGTGTCTGCATGTATTATTCTAGTCGTCATGTATATGTTATGGCCTAATTCTCTAAAACTCTTAACCTAAAAAGATCCTCAATGTGAATTATTCATTTAATTCATGATTATGTAATGTTTATGTTTGGGGCCTCATAGTTGGTATCAGAGGTTAGTTTAGACAACATTATGAGTTAGAATATAGTTAAATTAATATCCTTAAATTATTTTTAGATTATGTTATGATTGAAATGATATAGCATTTATATATTAACATGTTTCTTCAGCTAAGATATTTTGGGGTTCAAAATGGTTTTCTATAGAGGAATCATGGAAGTTATGTTGGGAAAACATCAAAAGGAAAACAACCTTCAAAATCAACAACCCGAGATGGTCGGAATCGGAACTGAACAGTTTCTTGCAGCAATGTCACATTTGACTCAAGATATTAAGGGTGGTGGTATCTATGCAAATGATCAGCCAGATCAATGACAGTTGAACATGTCTGTTGTGGATCATTTCATGAGGCAACATCCCCCATCATTCTGAGGATCATCAGACCATGTGCTAGAAAAAGGGTGGATTAAAGCACTAGAGAAATTTTTTGATGTCATGGGTTGTTCAGAATACAAAAAGGTTAGTCTCGATGATTACCATTTACAAGGTGAGGCTGATCAGTGGTGGTTGATGGGGAAAATATCAGGGATAGTGAGGAGATTGATTCCCTTATTTGGGATGAATTCAAATTTATATTCCTTGAGAAAAATTTTCCTAAAGGTGTTCAACTGAGGATGGAAAATAAATTCATGTAATTGATGTAAGAGGGTGAATCAATGGCTATTTGAGAAGAAAAGTTCACTTGACAGGTAAGGTATGATCCAAATTTCATCTATGATATTGATAGTAAGAAAAATCGATTTTAATCAGGACTGAAGACATGATATCGAAGAGCATTAGCCTCTTGTGAGTTCAAAAGTCATGAAAACATCTTCGATGTGTGAAAAAGGTGAAAATGGAGTTTTCTAATGATCAGGTGTTCTTTGAAAAACAACAGAATAAGGGGTACAGTTGGCAAGAAAAGGGAATGAATTCATCAAAGAATCCTGGAGGTAAGAAAACTAAATATCCATCTTGTGAGATGTGTGGTAAAAATAATCATATAGAGTGTTTATCAACATCTGAGAAGTGCTTCTGGTGTTCTAAGTCTGGTTATATTGCTCGTAACTGTAAATAAAATGATCAAGCGGATAATGGAATGCCAGCGGTAAGATGTTTTAAGTGCAATGAAATAATAAATTATACAAATGACTGTCCAGCGAAGAACTAAATTGAGGGAAACCAACCAAACTACAAACAGAAAGGGTGGTTAAATCCTCTGAAATTACTGCAGGAGATGTTGGGCAATCATATGAAGTAGTATCAGGTACACTTTTTGTTTGTTCAGATTATACCAATGTGTTGTTTGATTCAGGGTCAACACATTCTTTCATTTCTGAGAAGTTTTATAGTAAATTGGGAATTCCATCACATGATATGAATACTAAACTTATGGTAAAAACACCGGGAGGAAACATTGATGCAAAAAGAAATTATAAGAACCTTCTTGTCCACATTTGCAGAAATACTCTACCTACAAACCTTATTATTTTTTTCTACTAGAGTTTGATGTTATTTTGGGTATGGATTGGCTGTCTGTTTATCATTCTAAGATTGACTACATTGCAAAAGATGATTTTTTTCATTAATATTTTCATTTTGTATTCAATAACAAACCCTTTTTTTAATAACATTTCAAGAAGTTGAGAAACTAGTAAAATATGGGAATGAATGTCACCTTTCTCATATTATTGAAAATATACGAAGTGTTGAGATTAATGATGTTCCCATGGTAAATGAGTACCTTTATGTTCATCCTTATGAGTTGCCTGGTATTATACCAGATCGGGAAGTTGAATTTTCTATTGACTTAGTTCCTAATTCTAATCAAATTTCAAAACCCCATTATCGAATGGCTCAAATTTAACTTTTTGAGTTAAAGAAGAAATTGAAGGAGTTATTAGACAAAGGTTTCATTCGACCTAGCACATCACCATGGGGTGCTCTTATCATGTTTATTGTAAAGAAATATGGTTCCATGAGACTTTTCATTGATTATAGATCATGAAATAACATCACTATTATGAACATGTATCCTTTGCCTCATATCGATGATTTGTTTGTTCAGCTCCAGGGAGCTCAGTATTTTTCATAGATTAATTTGAGATCAGGGTACCATTAGTTTAATGTAAATAAAGAAGACATTCCGAAGACCACATTTCTTCAAGATATGGACATTATGAATTTGTAGTTGTGTCATTAGGATTAACCAATGCACCTATTGTATTAATGTATCTTATGAATATAATTTTTCATGAGTTCTTGGATAAGTTCATGGTTTTGTTCGTTGATGATATTTTGTTCAATTTCTAAAGTGAAGAGGAACATGAAATTCATTTAATGGTTTTCATGAAAGAAAAAAAACTGTTTCAGAAATTCTATAATTGTGAGTTTTGTTTACAGCGAATTTCATTCCTTAGACACATTGTTTCAAAAAATGGAATGACTATTGATCCTCCTAAAACAAAGGTTTTTTGAGAATGGCCAAGACCCTCAAATATAACTGAGATCCATAGTTTTCTTGGTTTAGCAGGATATTAATAGAAGTTTGTTAAGAATTTGTCACGGTTATCTAGCCCACTGACTATGTTAACTCGAAAAGGTATTAATATCATTTGGAAAAAATAATACGATGATTGTTTTATGGAATTGAAAAAAAGATTGGTGAATGCACCAGTTTTGGCATTACCTTCCGAAAATGGTGACTTTTTCTATTAAAGTGATTCTTCTTTTAACGGACATGGATGTGTCCTTATGAAGAATTATTATTTAATTTCTTACACTTCAAGTCAATTTAAACCTCATTAGTTAAATTACCCTACCAATGATTTGGTATTACATGCTGTTTTTTTTTTCTTTAAAAATTTGGCAGCATCATTTTTATTGTGTAAATTTTGAAATATATAATAACAACAAAAGTTTTAATTATATATTCACATAGAAATAATTGAACATGAGACATAGGAGATGGATGTAATTAATCAAGGATTATGATTTCACAATCCCTTACCATCTAGGAAAATATAATAAAGTGGAAGATGCTTTGAGTCGAAAAATTAATGTTTCATTAACCATGATACATTTGGAACGAGATCCTTTGGTTTTTGATTTTATAAACATTGGCATAGAAGTTGTTGGTGGAGGAAATTATACTATTTGGTTTCAGGTTCCAGTGAATACATCTCAATCAGACAGAATAAAGCAAGTGAAGAAAGAAGACAGTGAGTAACATAAAAACGTTGAGTTTGTTCACAATGGTAATTTTCTAGAATTTAACATTGATAATGATTGTGTTTTGCGGTTTGGGAAGTGATTATGCATGCATTGTGATTTAAAGTTTAATAATGAGTTGTTATGTGAAGCTTATAGTTCCCCGTTTTCAGTTCATCTTGGTAGTACAAAGATGTGTAGAGATCTTTAGGAATATTACTGGTGGGATGGAATGAAAAGAGATATTTCTGATTTTGTTGCGATTAGTTTGACTTGTCAGTAGTTTAAAGGAGAGTGGAAATTACCGAAAGGGATGCCTCTGTCTTTACAAGTGCCAGAGATGAAATGGGAAAATATATCCATGGACATTGCTATGGGATTACCAAATTCATCTCGAGATAATAATGCAATCTGGGTTATTGTGGATCTGTTGACTAAATCTTCTCATTTTCTTCATATTAGGGATACTTTGTCTCTAGATCAACATTATCGGTTGTATGTTAAGGAGATAGTCAGGTTTCATGGAGTTCCCCTTTTCATTGTATCTGATCGTGATCCTAGGTTTACTTCTATGTTTTGGAAAGTCCTTTAGAAGTCGTAGGGTACTTAATTAAATTTTAGTACAGCTTTTCATCCACAAATAGATGGAAATTCAGGACAAACAATTCAGACCGTTGAGGATATGCTATCTGCTTGTTCACTGCATTACCAGGGATGTTGGGACCAATATCATTATTTGGTTGAATTTTCTTATAATAATAGTATACATTATATTATACAGATGGCTCCATTTGAGGTATTATATGCAAAGCATTGTAAGACTCCAGCATTTTGGGATGAAGTAGGTGAAAGGAAGCTAATGGGACAAAAATTGTTATAAGAGATGGAATAAAGGGCTCAATTGATTCAGAATAACATGAAAATAGAGAAGTGTAGGCCAAAAAGTTATGCATATAACCGAAGGGAGGATCTATCTTTGGAGTTATGTGATCATGTCATTCTCAAATTTCCTCCATGGAAAAGTGTGATGCATTTTGGTAAGAAGGGAAAGTTGAGTTTGAGGTTCATTGGACCTTAAGAAATCCTAGAGAAAATTAGATCATTTTCATACAGAGTTTCTTTGCCTCCATGTTTATCTCAAGTACACATTTTTGTCATGTTTCAATGCTGAGAAAGTATATTCTAGATCCATATCATGTTTTGAGTCTAGAGATAGTTCAGTTGGAAGAGAATCTCTCTTATGAGGATCAATCAGTCCTGATTCTTGACCATAGAGAGCATGTGTTGCAGAATATGGTAATTCACCAGCTAATGGTTTTTTGGAAAAACAATATGTTTGAAGAGGCAACGTGGAAATATGAAAATACTATGAGGGATAAATACATCCACTTATTTGATAAGTGAATAAAATTGCGAGGATGCAGTTTCAAAATGGGGGAAGGATGTAACATCCCAAGAAAATAAAGAATAATACATTTTCATATTAATTAATATTTCTGAATTAAATATTATTTTTACATTAAAGGGGATGTTATGTTCGATTGCATACCTGATACGCAACAACAGGTTTCTATGAAATCTTACGTTGCACACTAATAATATAATATTATTTTTTAAAATTTTAGTTAATGCCTAGACATTGTATTGGGGGGAATGAATATAACTAACTAAAATATGATTATAAATATTTGTAAAATGTTTTTACTTTTTTTCCAAAAATAATATTAGGCGTAAAATGTGAATTAATTTAATTTTAAGCATAAATACTCTAATACTCTTTAAAAGGCCGATTTACTGTCTTTTGATACAGAACCCTATTTAAATCTAGTTTTGGTCACTTTTATATGTTCTATTTGGCATAATAAAATTATTTCTTAGATTTGGAACATCAAAATTTTCTTTAGGTAAATTTTTTGTATTTTTTTAGTAAAGTTCATTTTTTGAATAGTGAACAATACTGTATTTTTATTCAAAAGTACCTTTTAATCTAATTTATTTATATCGTTATATTATCTTATTAATTGGTTTTAATGTGTAATTATATTATATTTTCACCAATTAATCCAATGTTGGTCCTTGTAATTAAATTCACTTTGAAATTGGACATAAACAAGTGTTGATCTTTTGATAGTTATTGTTTATTAAACACACACTATTTGTTTTGATAACGGGAATTAACTTTATATTAATTAATGACAAATCTATGTTTTGAATTTTGTAAATTAGACATTGTTTTTGAATTTGGAATATCAAATATATCACAGGCTGAATTTTTTTTAGTTTTTTTAAATACATGTTATTATGAATAGTGAAACAACTAAGTAGTGGTTAAAAACTGACATTTTCATTTAAATGAAATTTTACTGATTCCGTGGATTAAATTCCAAAAATCTGAAAAACATGGTTGTTATTAGTAAGTAAAATGCGGTTCAATAAGAAGGAAATATTTTTTGGTGAATAATAACTTTTGACTTTTATTTATAGTAGTTAAAGGTAGATAGTGTAATTCAAGGTAAAAAGAATATTATAATAACAAAAAATTACCATTTAAGTTTTTCTAACCTTATTGGTAGTGTAATTTACGACCATGGGCATATTTGGGTCTATTTCTGGACCCCAAGGAGCCACTTCGTAGTGATAATGACACTTTATTTTAATTAACATAATGTATATGGAAAAATGACATAAACAAATATCTTCTAATAAATTAATTTTTACATGGTGTTATATAAGCTATATTTTAGACTATAAATATTAATTGGAAAGAAGAAAATCTATCCAACATCATGGTATTTTTTTATAATTTTTAGACATTAAATAAAATAAATTATTTATTATCCAATAATGATACAGTATTTACCTCATTAATAAAAGATTTAAATAAATAATATTATAAATATTATAAAAGTATCAAAAACCTATCTAATAATTATTGAATGATTTTATTTCGACAATGAGTCATCATATCTTTGACATTGATTAGTTTTGGACCTTCAGAAACCGAATATCATTATATAATAAAATAATATTTTCACACTTTCTTTAATAGTCCCTCCCCCCTTATAAAAAGACCTCAATTATTACTCATTCTTCACATCTCTTAATCCAGTTGAATCATCCAACCCCTGACCACATAATCTCTCAAGATCCATCTCCTCCTCTTATATGCCTCACCTTAGGCATAAGGCACATTAAGAAGTCATTTTTCTTCCAAACTAATGGAGTTACCCAATTTAAAGGTAACAATTTCTCTTAACTTCTTTTCATTTATTTTACTTATGTAACCCATAAATTTTTTTATTCCATTATTTTATAACCACAACAGTATTCTAAATATTCTAAGATGTTGTTATTAGAATTATTCGAACTACACTTACACACAACTCTATCTAATCTGTGAAGAACATATTGTTTCTGTGAATGGAAGACTAACGTCTCTCGAAATGATGATTTTTTGATTATCTTCAACCACATATAATGGTGGCTATTAAGATGAAAGTATATTTATATATGATATATATTATATTTATGTTTTTTAAACTTCCGTATTATTATTTTATAGCATACCTTAAGGATTTCTATTATGGGTAAACGTGATAATTTCATTTCAGGATGTGGGAACTATCGCCCCATCAAAGTGATATGACTCATTAATGCCAAATGTGGGACGTATAAAGGATATTTTTAATGATATTATATATGATATTATACATGAATTATAATATAAATATTTATCATTATGTTTTAGTTCCATTAATTTACTAAATAGAAATGAAAGTAGTGTTCATGCGTACGTACGGCTTACCGTCTCCATGAATGGTGAATTTCATTTCATATCTCCAAAATGTTATGTACTATTATAAAAAGATATATATAATGGATATATATGATTTATATGATAAATAAATCATGAATTTAAATCTGGAGATAATGGAATATTGACCACACGGACAACGTGTAATTATATGGTGTTCAATTATCACTCAAGTACAAAATATCGAAAAAACTACAATTATTAACTTAAATGATTACAAAATGTTTATAACATGGTAATAAGTGATATAAAAGGAATAATAAACATTAAAAAGGTTCTTAAGAAACTATGTATTAATATTAGTTTATTATTCAGGAGATTATAGAACGAACGGGTCATGTTGGACACAAGGTAAGAGACTTAGTCTCAATCTCCATTCATTGAGGCATATTTCGATAATATATACCTTTTTATTTTACATGCTGTATAATAAAACCCATTGACTTTTACTTTCATTCAAAGGGAATATTGTTTCTATGATGCGTTTTACTAAACTAAAAATGGATTTTTTTTAATGTTTGTGGCGATAATGACCTCACTGCCACCATAATCATTATTTGGATTCCTCTATAAGCTTTAATGTTTTATAAATTGAAAAGGAAATACCTTATTCTATATTTGAGTGTTTTTTAATGAAAATGGTTTTTGAAATGGATTAATTATTTCAATATCTTGAAATTATTTCTTTTTATTTCAAAATAAATGTTATTAGTTAAATGTTTTTCTTTTTAATATTTTATATGTTATGATTTTAAAATGGTACTTGGACATTTTATGGATGGTTACGTGATAATCCAAATGAAGGGTGGTGTTGTGATAAACCGGGATGGGTGTTTATGTTATAACCTCTAATCCATTGGTTATGGAAGTCAGCCATATGACTATTCAATTTAGTGATATATGTGGAAGTCGAATGTATGGTTATTAAACATAAAAAGGATTATGTCCCAAGTTACCTTTATATGTTATGTGTTCTTTATACAGGTTTTATGTTAATCTTTTGTTTAAAATATGTTATGAAATGATCTTTTATTCAGTGAAGAGTATTTACTACATCATAAAGGTGAAATGTATTACTTATGATAATGTATTCATGGTTTACTTTTTGTCTTAAAAACTAACAGTTTTCCTTATTTATGTATCCCTTATTGAGATTTTTATGCTCATCCCATGTTTTTGAAATGTCTATTGTAGGAAATATAGTGGAATAAGGTCACAGATGGGATCACGGAAATGTCATGCTGCCTAGAACATAGAACTAGACATGACTCTTTTTTTAGGATTTTTTATATTGTGAAATAGAATGGAAACTGATTCAATGTGTCTACATGTATTATTCAAGCCATCATGTATATGTTATGGACTAATTCTCTAAAACTCTAAACCTGAAATGATCCTCAATGTGAATAATTCATTTAATTCAATATTACGTAATGTTTAATGACGGGTCCGTATAGTAGTTATCAGATGTCAGATTAGAAATCTTTAAGAGTTATAATATAGTTTAGTTAATATGTATATATTATTTTTAGCTTATTTTATAATTGAAATGATATAGAATATATAGATTACCATATTGATTTGGCTAAAATATTTATATGTTCAGAATGTTTTTCTGCAATGGAAACATGGAAGCTATGTTGGAACGACATTAGGAGTAATACATCTTTCCAAATAAGAAAGATGAGATGGTAAGAATCTGAACTGAACTCTTTGTTGAAGTAATGAAAAAGTTGACTCTGGATATAAATGGTGGTGGTATCCATGCATGAGCTCATCCAAATCAACCACATATGAACATGTTTGTAACAAATAATTTCGAGAGGCTATATCCCCATCATTCAGATAATTATCTGACCTTGTTCTAGAAGAAGGATGGATTAATGCACTAGATAAAATTTTCGATGTCATGGGTTGTTTAGAATATCGAAAGGTTAGTCATGATGTTTAACATTTTGAAGGTGAAGCTGATCAGTGGTGGTCGATTGTGAAAAATATCACGGATAGTGAGGAGATTGATTCTCTTGTTTTGGTTGAATTCAATGTTATGTTACTTCAGAAATATTTTCTATAGGTGGTTAGACATAGGATTGAAATTTTTTTGGAATTGAGGCAGGAGGATGACTCAGTGTTTCTTTACGAAGGAAAGTTCACTCGATTGGAAAGGTATGCTCCAAAATTCATCTGAGCTCTTGATAGTAAGATGAATCTATTTTACATAGGACTAAAGCTGTGATATCGATAATAATTATCCACTCGTGAGTTCCAGAATTTATGAAAAACTTCGTTGATGTGTGGAGAAGGTGGAAATGGAGTTTGTCGATGATCAGGTGCTCTTTGACAAAAAATAGAATAAGAGGTCCAATTTCCGGAAAATGGGATGAATTTATCAAAGAATCCTAGATTTAAGAAAAATAAATATCCATCTAGTGATATGTGTGTAAAAAGAATCCTGGAGAATGTTTATCAAAGACTGGGAAGTGCTTCTGGTGTGGTAAGTCTAGTCATATTTCTCGTAACTGTAAGGAAAATGACCAAGAATGTAGTGAAAATCTAGCGATAAAATGTTTTATGTGCAATAAAGTGCATTATTATGAAAATGAGTGTCCAGTGAAGAACTCAACTGAGGCAAAGCAACTAGACTACAAGCTGAAAGGGTTGGTGAAAAGCTTTGCAACTACTGCAGGTCATGTTGTGCCATCAAATGAAGTAGTATCAGGTACAATGTTTATTTATTCATATTTTTCCAATGTGTTTTATGATTTAGGGTCTACACATTCTTTAATTTCTCAGAAGTTTTCTATTAAATTAGTAATAACATCTCATTATTTGAATACTGAACTTATGGTAAAAACACCTAGAGGAAACATTGAGACAAAAAGAAATTATAAGAACCTTCATGTCCATATGAGCAGAAAGAATCTACCTGAAAACCATATTGTTTTTCCTCTCGTAGAGTTTGATGTTATTTTGGACATGGATTGGATGTCTTTTTATCATTCTATGATTTATTTCATAGCTAAAGTGGTTTCTTTTTAGAAATATTTTCAGTTTTTAAACAAGAATAAACCCTTTTTTATTACAAATCAAGAGGCTGACAAACTAGTAAAAGTTGGAAATGTATTTTACCTTCCTCATATTGTTTAAAATAAAGTATGTGTTGAGATTTATGATGTTTTAGTGGTAAATGACTACCTTGATGTTTTTTTATAAGTTTTTTGGTATTATACCTGACCATGAAATTGAATTTACTTTTAACTTAGTTTCTGATTGTAATACAATTTCAAAACCCCCTGATCGAATGGATCAAATTTAACATTTAGAGTAACAGAAGCAATTGTAAGATTTATTAGATAATGTTTTCAATCCACCTAGCACATCACCATGGTGTGCTCTTGTCTTCTATGTTAAAAATAAGGAAGTTTTAATGAGACTATAAATTGATTATAGAGTATTTAATAACATCACTATTAAGAACTCATATACTTTGCCTCATTTTGATGATTTTTTTAATCAACTTCAGGGAGATCTGTATTTTTCAAAGATTAATTTGAGGTCTGGGTACCATCAGTTGAAAGTAATGGCAGCAGAAATTCCGAAGACCGCATTTCATACTAGATATGGCCATTATGAATTTGTAGTTATGATTTTTGGTTTAACCAATGCACCTATTGTATTCATGGATCTAATGAATAGAATTATCTGTGAGTTCATTTATATGTATGTGGTTGTGTTGATTGATGATACTCTATATTATTACAAATGTAAATAAGAACATGAAAGTCATTTAAGGGTTGTCTTTCAAGAAAAGATATTGTTTGGAAAATTCATCAAATGTGAGTTTTGGTTACAAAAAAAAATTCCTTCCTTGGTCACATTATTTCAAAAAATGGAATAACTATTGATCGTGTTATAAAAAATGTTTTTGAAGAATGTACAAACCCCAAAAATATAATTGAGATCCGTAGTTTTCTTGGTTTTTCAGGTCATTACCAGAAGTTTGTTGAGAATTTTGAACGTTTTTCTTTCCCACTGACTAAGTTAACTTGAAATGGTGTTAAGATCATTTAGACAAAAGAATGTGATGATTGTTTTAATAAATTGAAAATAATATTATTGAATGCTCCAGTTTTGGCACTGCCTTCCATAAATGGTGGGTTTGTATTTATAGTGATTCTTCGTTGAATGGACTTGGTAGTGTCCTTTTGCAGAATTATTAGGTAATTGATTATGCTTCATTTCAGTTGATTCTTCATTAGTTAAATAACCCAACATATGATTTGAAATTAGCTGCTGTTGATTTTGCTTTAAAAATTTGGAGGCATCATTTTTATGGAGTTAAATTTGAAATATATACTGACCACAAAAGTTTGACGAATATATACACACGGGTGAATTTGAACATGAGACATTGGAGATGGATGGAATTAATCTAGGATTATGATTTCACGATCCTTTACCATCCGGGAAAAGTAAATAATGTGGATGATGGTTTGAGTCAATAAAGTAAGGATTAATTAACCATGATATTATTAGAATGAGATCCTTTGAGTTTTGATTCGATGAAGTTTGACAAAGAAGTTGTTGGGGGGAAAAATTCTTCTATTTTGTTTCAGGTGTCATGGAAAACATCTCTATTAGAGAGAATAAAGAAAGTGTAGAATGAAGACAGTGAGTTATAGAAAAAGGTAGAGTTGGTTTATAATGGTAAGTTTCATGAATTTAACATTGATAATGATTGTGTTTTGAGGTTTGGGAAGAGATTATGTGTGCCTGGTGATTCACAGTTGAAGAATTAGTTGTTATGTGAAGCACATAGTTCCCCTTTTTTAGTTCATCCTGACAGTACAAAGATGTACCGAGTTTTTTAGGAATATTACTGGTGGGATGGAATGAAAATAGATATTTCTAATTTTACTATGATGTTTTTGACTCGTCAGCAGGTTAAATTAGAGTGGTGGTTACTGAAATGGATGCTTCAGTATTTACCAGTGCCAGAGTGGAAATTGGAAAATATATCCATGGACTTTGTTGTGGGATTACCAAATACATCTCAAGGTAATAATGCAATCTAGGATATTGTTGATCAGTTGACAAAATATGCCTATTACCTTCTTATTTGGGATAATTTGTCTCTAGATAAAATTTATTGGTTTTATTTTAAGGACATAGTCAGGTTGAATAGTGTTCCCCTATCCATTATATCTGATAATGATACCATTATTACTTATAACATTTGGAAAGGTCTTCGGAAGTTGTTGGGTAGTTAATTAAATTTTAGTACTACTTTTCATCCATAAATAGATGGGCAGTCAGAACGAACAATTCAGACCCTGGAGGATATGGTACGTGCTTGTTCACTGGATTACCAGGAAAGATGCGAACATCATCATTCTTTAGTTGAATTATCATCTAATAATAGTTTTCATTCTAGTATACAGATGGCTCCATTT
Organism: Viscum album; assembly: GCA_963277665.1. Classification (NCBI taxonomy): domain Eukaryota; kingdom Viridiplantae; phylum Streptophyta; class Magnoliopsida; order Santalales; family Viscaceae; genus Viscum; species Viscum album. The sequence goes on along the minus strand of OY728138.1, from coordinate 627,283,741 downwards.
GGGGCATTATATGGAAAGAATTATCAAACTCTATCATTTTGGGATGAAGTAGGTTAAAGGAAGCTTATGGGACCAGAATTGTTAGAAGATATGGACGAAAAGGATTAGTTCCTTCAGAAAAACATGAGAAAAACCCAGAGAAAGCTGAAACATTATGCAGATAACAGGAGGAAGGATCTATCTTTTGAGGTTGGTGATCATGTCATTCTCAATGTTTCTCCACAGAAAAGTGTTTTGAGTTTGTGTAAGAAGGGAATATTGAGTCCAAGGATCATTGGACTTTATGAAATCCTAGAGGAAATCGGATCAGTTGCATACAGAGTGTCTTTACCTCCATGTTTATACTAGGTAAATAATGTTTGTCATGTTTTAATGTTGACAAAGTATTTGCCAGATCCACCTCGTGTTTTGAGTCCAGAGGTAGTTCAGTTGGATGGGAATATCTCTTATGAAGAACAACCTGTCTAGATTCTTGAACATAGAGTGTATGTGTTGCAGAATAAGGTTATTCACCAGGTAAAGGATTTTTTGGAAAAACCTTATGGTTGAAGAGACAACATGGGAATCTGAAAATACTATGAGAGATAAATACCCCCAGTTTTTTGATAAGTGAATAAAATTGTGAGGCTGTAAATTCCAAAATGGGGGAAGGATGTAACATCCCATGTTAATAAAGAATAATACATTTTTATATTTATTAATATTTTTGAATTAAAAATTAATTTTACTTTAAAGGGGATTCTATGTTCGATGGCTAACCTGATATGCAACAATAAGTTTCTTTGAAATATTACGTTGACCACTAATAATATAATATTATTATTTTAAATTGTAGTTAACACCTAGACATTGAATTGGTGGGAATTAATATATGTATCTAAAATATTATGATACATGTTTGTTAAATGTTTTTACTTTTATTCAATAAAAGTTAGGGGCTTAAAATATGAATTAATCAAATTTTAAGCATAAATACTCTAATATTCTTTAAAAGGATGATTTACCGCCACTTGTTGGAGAACCCTATTTAAATCTAGTTTTGGTCACCTTCATATGTTCTATTTTAAAAATTAAAATTTTTCATTAGATTCGGGACATAAAAATTTACATTGGGTAATTTTTTCATATTTTTCTCGTAAAGTTCATTTTTTATGAATAATTAAAAATACGGTATTTTTATTCAAAAGTGTGTTTTAATATAATTTAGTTATATGTTTATATTATCATTTTAATTTTTTTTAATTTTAAATAGATTTTATTTTTACCAATAAAAATAGTTTTTTCCATTAGAATTAATTTACTTTGAAATTGGACATAAACAAGTGTCGATCTTTTGATAGTTATTGTCTCTTAAAAACACGCAATTAGTTTTGATAACAGGAATTAATTTTAAATTAATGAATTAAAAATAAATTTTTTCAATTTTTTATAATTGACTCCATTTTTCGAATTTGAAATATCAAAAATATCTCAGGCTGAATTTTTGTTTGTTTTTAGAAACATTTAAATTTTTTCTGAACAGTGAAACCATGAAGTAGTAGTTAAAATCTGAAATTTTCATTTAAATGAAAATTTACCACTTCTGTGGATTAAATTTAAATAATCATACCAACATGGTTTATATAAGTAAATAAAATTTTGTTCAATAAGATTAAAATTATTGTTGGCGAATAGTATCTGTTGACTTTTATTTACCGTAGTTAAAGGTAAGTATAGAAATTCAGGGTTAAAAAAATATTATAATAATAAGAAATTACCTTAAAACTTGTCCTAACCATATTGGTTGAGTAATTTATGACCATGTCCATCTTTGGGTCATATTTTTGGACACCATAGAGCCACATGGTAGGGATAATGACACATTATTTTAATTAACATTAAGTAAAGGAAAAATTGACAAAAACTAATATCATTTAGTAAATTAATTTTTACATGGGGTTATATAAAGTATATTATCGACTATAAATATTCATTGTAATGAAATTAATATTTCTTGCATCATAGTATTATTTTATGATTTTTAGAAATCATATAATTTAAATTATTTATGACACAGTAATGAGGAAATATTTACCTCATTAATAAAACATTTAAATAATATGATTATAAATATTAAACAAATATCATAAACCTGTCCAATTCATGTTGGATGATGATATTTGGAAAATGAGTCATCTTATCTTTGACTTTAATTTGTTTTTGACCTTTAGAAAACGAATATCATTATATAATAAAATAATATTTTCACACCTTCTTAAAGATCCCCTCCTCCCCTTTATAAAAAGCTGTCACTTTTTAATCATTCCTCACAACTCTCAAGCCCCTTGGCTCATCCAACCCCTTGCAAAATAATCTCTCAATATCCCTTTCCTCCTCCTAGAAGCCTTAACTTAGGTAGAAGGCACATCAAGAATTCTTTTTGGTTCAAACCAAAGGGAGTTACCCAAATTAAAGGTAACAATTCCTCATAACTTCATTTATTTTATTTAACTTATCCAACCCATAAAATCTTTTTTATTCCATTATTTTATAACAACACCAGTATAATTAATATACTAGGATTTTATTATGAGAAGGATTATGACTATACTTACACAAACCACTATCTAATTGGTGGAGAAGATACTGTTTCTGTGAATGGAAAACTAATGCCCCACGAAACGATGGTTGTTCGAATATCTCCTACCGCCTTTCATGGTTTCCATTAAGATGAAACTATATTTATATATGATATATATTATGTTTATGTTTTCATTATGAATCTTTATTATTATTTTATATCATACCTTTTTTATTTCCATTATGGGTAAATGCAATAATTTCATTTGAAAAGTGCAAACTACCGCCCCCTCAAAGTGATATGACTCCTTAATTCCATATGTGGGATGTATAATGGATAGTGTTAATGATATTATATATGATACCATACTATAATTATAATATACCAATGTATCATTATGTTTTTATTCCATTAAAGTATGAAATAGAAATGATTTTAGCATTTATTCGTACGTACGGCTTACTGTCTCCATGAACAGTGAATTTCATTTCTTATCCCCAAAATGTTATATACTGTTATAAATACATATATATACTGGATATATATGATGTATATGGTATCTATATCATGAATATAATTCTTTAGATAATGTAATATTTACCACATAGACAACTTGTATTTATATGGTGTTTATTTTTGACTCAACTGCCAAATATTTACTAAACAACCATTATTAACATAAATGATTACATAATGTTTAAAACATGTTAATAAGTGATATAAAAGGAATAATAAACACTAAAAAAGGTTCTTAATAACATAGATATAATAATTAGCTTATTATTCAGGATACTATAGAATAAACGAGTCAAGTCAGACACGAGGTAAGGGACTTCATCTCAATCTCCTTACATTGAGGCATATCTTGATAATATATTTCATCTTCTTTTACACCGTGTATAATAAAACCCTTTGAATTTTACATTCATTCAAAGAGAATATTTTTTCTATGAAGCATTTCACTAAATGACCAATGGAATGTTTTTAACATTTGTGGCAACAATGACCTCTCCGCCTCCATAACTGTTATTTGGCTTCCTCTATAAGCCTTAATGTTTTCTAAAATGAAAAGAAAATCCCTTTTTCTGTTTTTGTGATTTTTGGTATTGAAAATGTTTTTTGAAATGGATTTATTATTTCAATATCTTGAAATTATTACTTATGATTTAAAAATAATTGTTATTAGTGAAATGATTATATTTTCAATATTTTATGTGTTATGATTTTATAATGGTACTTGGACATTTGACAGGTCGTTACACGATAAACTAAACGATGGGTGGTGCATTGATAAACTAGGATGGGTGGTTTTGTCATAACATCCAATTCATTGGGTATGGAAGTTGGTCATAAGGCTATTCTATATAGTGATATGTGTGGAAGTTGACCATATGGTTTTTCTACATAATAATTCTTCTGTCCCAAGTTACCTTTATATGTTATGTGTTATTTATATGGGTTTTATGGTAATATTTTGGTTAAAATGGGTAAGAAATGATCTTTTATTTAGTGAAGAGTATTTACTACTTCATAAAGGATAAATGTAGTAATTATGATAAAGTATTTATGGTTTACTTGTTGTTTTGAAAAACTAACAGTTTTCATTCTTTATATATCCCTTACTGAGCTTTTTATGCTCATCCTAAGTTTTTGAAATGTTTTTCACAGGACATAAAGTGGAATAGGGTCATGTATGGGATCATGGAGATGTCATGCTGTCTAAATCAAGGAACTAGACAAGAATATATTTTTTTCAAGAGTTTTTATTTTGTGATAAAAATGTAAAATACGTAGATGTGTCTACATGTATTATTTAAGTTGTCACATATATATTATGGCCTAATTATCTATATCTCTAAACCTGAAATGATCCTCAATGTGAAATATTTATTTACTTCATGATTATGTAATGTTTAAGGTTAGGGCCTTATAATCCACCTCTTTTATGGTATTTAAAGAACATCACTATCGTATTCTCTTTTGATTGTTGTTATTTAATCGATGAACTAGTTCTGATTTGGCCCCATTTAACCAAATTTTATTTTTTTTGGAAATGAGTAAGAATAGAATTTGATTAATTTTTAATCTACATGTTCTCATTAATATAGAAGTGTACTTATAAAGAATTCAAAATTTTAATAATTCACATATATATTTTTAGTATTTTTAATAATATTTTTAATAATATTAATTAAATAATTATACTGATACAAACTAGATGAGAAGTTGTAGGATGCATCAAAATAAATTAATTTCTTTTTGAAAATTACTATGTAAAATTTAAATTAAATAATGAAATTAAATAATGGAATTTTATTTACCACAATTGAGGTTGAGGAATATATTTAAAAACATGGTATGATAGATAATATTTCATTATTGGGAATTCTATTAAAAAATAGAAAAATAGAAATATGTATTTTAATTTTCAATACTATTTACTAATTAGGAAAGGTCATTTAAGGTAACACTATAAGGATGTAATTAATTTGGATGAATATTTTTATGAAAGTGTCTTACTCTTTCCTGGTGAAAATATTTTTTAATATAGGATTTCAAATGTAATGAAACCAACCATCAAACACTTTTGTGATTATATAAATATTTATATTATTAAAGACTAATTTAAAATTCAATGGATGTTTAATGATACATTATATAGAGGCATATTTTAGGTATATTCAATTAAAATTGAATTATATGTATTTATTTAAAATAATATTTAACATGATTACTGGATATAATGATGGAACAATCATTTAACATGAACCAAAAAACAATTCTATTGGGATATATATGTAATGAAACTCGAAAATGAATAGATCATGATGTTAGTTATGAGGAAATTTATAATATTCCACATAAATAAAAATAAAACTCAGAATAAAAAATCATGAATTTGTGTGTGAATGATCAATAGAATTTAAAAAATATATATTATATTTGAATTAAATTAATCTAATATTTTGAGTTATAAAATAACGCAAATTCAATTTATAATAAATTATAATATTTATGGGAAGCTCTATTATCAAAATTAGATCCTATCATATATGAAAAAAAATGGATAATTTCAAAGATTAAATTCATTAGTGATGATTAAGAGAAAATAAAAGATAATTAAACATGGGAGTCATATAATATATCACTAAGAAAAAATTTGATGTAAATAAATAATGTCTCTAGAAATAATATTAATTGTCAATAAGTTATTATAATAAATATGGAGAGAATTATATGAAATAGTTATGGAAAATTTAAGGTAATGATATAGAGGTCACGTTGTCACAAGTTATAATAATTGAACTGATTATATTATTTATATCTATCAAAATATAAATAATATATAAAAATTATTAAATTAATGATTGAATATATTTTTATAATAGTGCTTTGAAATTGGTTGTATATATTATATATCATTATATATTATATTTTATAATGATGATAGGAAGGATAATCTCAAGAATCATTAGAAATTTGAGTTAAAATGAGAAGACAATACATGGTATAAAAAAATTTACCATTACTTGATGATGATAAAATTTAAAATATGGTTTTTCAAAAATCTATATATAATGAAAATATTTCATGAGATTTTTATGATTTTTGTAGATTCTGTTGATATTATATTTATTTTGAGTATAGTTGAACCCTATATATAGATTGAAACCCTAATGAATATTTATATTGAGATCTTTGTAATTGGCAAACTGGTAGTTTTTATTTGTTTATAGGTAAATAAAATATTTTAGTATTCATAAATTTCTCCAATTAAATATATTAATAAACTTTTGTATAAATTATTCATAATTTCTATAGAAATAATAACTAAAAATACAGATAATGGTAAAAAACCTATGATGAAAATGATAGATTTATAGTGGAATCAATAATTTATAGAAGAATTGTAGGATGGTTTCTCTAGATTAAATTGATAGGACCTGATATTGTATATGCCATTTTAATGGATACATTTGTTTTAAAGAGGCTATAGGGAGAAAAATGTCATGGTTATTAAAATAATTATATGGTATAAAAAAGGAACTATGTATTATGCCTTGTTTTATTTTGAATATAATAAAATAATATTTTTTATTACAATGCGGTGGATTTAGATGTATATGATTTATAATGAAAATCAACAAGTGTGAGATATTATTATATATGATATAATTTCTTATTTATTTAAATAAATATTTTAGAATGTAATTTATTTTTTAATTAATAATTTTGATATATTTCATGTATTATGTTTAATAAAAAATTGATTTGGATACATAATGTTCAGGATCATAGTGGGAATTGAATATTTTACATTTTCATTATGAGTGAAAAAAAGATTTCTCAACTCATAATGAATAAAATATAGTAACTTGGAATAAATAAAACAAAAATAATGAACTTTTTCACCATATAAATTTATGATCAAGAAGTATTAAAATTAATATATTTAAAAACAAATTTTGATGTTTATAAATGTGTTATAAATAATTTAATATAATTATATTTATAGAAAAAGTTTAATCATGTAGTCCATCCATCCCAAAAATATGTAGGATATTTATAAGGTACCCTACTCTAAATGTTCATGCCTATTTTACTAAGGATTGGATATGTTTTTAAATTCATGGAGATATATAATATTTTTTGATTGTTACATGGAATGAAATTTAATTATTGAATTATACCATATTATATTTGGGATAATTTGTAGCTTAAGGAATTTAATATTTAATAAATTTATGGTATTATTTATAAAATTATAATTGTGATTGTATGTAAGAATTTAAAATCATTTTTTATTATTAATCATAACATTAACTGGCCCATTTAGGCCCACCAAAACCAGTGGTAAGTAGAAAATTAAGGTGAAATCCAACATCAATTATTCTAGGAGCTAGTACTTATAACTATGTATGATAATATCCTAATATATGAGAAATTATCCAATCAAAACCTTAAGAAATCATATATCTAATGCATACGGAAATCCCAAATTAGTGTTAGAATATATATAATCAATTGATCATAATTTTTACTAAATACAATGCTTACATGTGATGACAATTAAAAGTGTATCCCACGCTATATATATAAGAGAAAAGTTAATCGGAAAAGTCTCTAAAATATTTTTCACTAAGATGATAGTCAATGATTGAATCACTCTCAAGTCTAACTCTGAAAACATTAGGGTTTGTTACTATCACAAAACACCTTTCACTATAACATTTAACTAAGAATAACCAACCATGAGCTCAATAAATCAATCTTATATCTAGGTCTATCTATCCCATCTATAAACCTATGAATCATCGGTATATATACAACACATGTTTGAATAAGAAACATGTATGGTTGAGTGTATACAAAAAAAGATTCATTTTTAAACAATAATGGAATCACAAATAAACAATTATTTCCATATCCATGTATAAAAAGTTAAAATGAGTAATTCAATGAGTAAATACCCAAAAAAAAGTTATCACAAACTCCCAAAACAAATAAAATTCTTGGTGAAATTAAAGAATAAATTATTAACACATTTTCTATATAACTAATTTTCATGTATGCAATAAATTTCATAATTATCCCTTATCAAAAAACAAATAATCATACCACATGAGAATAAGAAGATGTTTAGAATACTAAAGAGTCTAAAATTCCTAATGTTGATAGTCAGTTGTGCACAACATCATGATGTCCACCCCATGTTGTTGATTAGCCATAAGTCCCAAAAAAAATTAAAAAATTAAATATTTCCAACAACCATGCTTCCTCTAGAATCTATGAATTGGATAATTCTCATCAATGAATCACCCTCATATGATGTGGGAGCACCCACCCATTGTGAAAAAATCCTTATATGAGCAAACAGATCATGCTAGCATAATTTACATCAGAAATATTATCTGGATTGGATATTTATTTACTAAAAATTGGAATCAGAATAAAATATTGTATCTGACCTAATAAAATATGACTTCAATACATTATGTGACCAATGGACCATTCCACATGTCATATTTAGATTCAATATATTTTTTATGAATAATTTTTCTCAATGTAGATGTCATTGTGTCGCAAAATGATCACATACATCTCTATATTCGAAATAATAATAATAATAATTTTTTAGTTGTTGTTATTGGAATTATTATTGTTGTTGTTTAATTTCACTAATGTAGTGGAGAGCTTCACCCATATTCCCCAACTCCCCCTAATCAAACTATTTACACCCTCCCTTCATGGGATGTTTTGAATATAATTTAATATATTTTTTGTTTTTTTTATTTCATTTTTTACCTCATTTCATTTATGTATACCTTAATATTCATAAATCACATTTTTCTTATTCTCGAGAACCTCACACACACCCAAGAGGTTGGGCCACTACTCACCTAGAATTCATGTCATTGGCCACCTAGAACACATGATGCCAACCACATCACCTACACATATATCCCCTCATATCTCATCTAATAGACATTATTCAATCCTCAACTTCCTAGTCTTCTATCCACCACCATCTAATCCACCTCACATTGAATTCCAATCCACTCTCTCCAATCTCGCCAACATTCCACTAAACATGATATCATCTACAGCCATGCCACCATCTCCCTCACTTCTTTTAGCAACTCTATAGATGATGGCCCCTCAATGTTTTGGGAATTCTGAAAATGAATTATAGAGGTAGAGGAAGATAATATATAGAGGTGCCAATGGGAGAGATTGAATAAACCAACAACATATTGTTGACCCATTCTTAAATTCGCATGAAATAAATTATTTAACAAAAATCGGTAGAAATAAATAATAACAATAAATTGAATTATACAAAGAAATTTATTAGTGAATAAAAATTTAATTATAACAATCATTATTTGAAAATATTTAAGAATGGAATAAGGATATCGAATATCATTCCACAAATCATAAAAAAAATAGTAAATATATTTATCTATTATTAAAAAATGGATTTTTTCATCATCACCTAGAGACCAATTCAATTATGGTATTTTATTGACCATTTAAGGTCTCTTTTCATAGATATATGAATTTTATCAAAAATAAACTAGCACTGACTCAAAATAATTAATTTTTATTAAGATATCTTTTTCAAGGCTCTGTAGATCATTAATTTCAAAGGCCACTCAAATATTCTTATTTAATTTAATCATAAAAGTATTTCTAATGTTGAAACATTGATAAAAAATTCCACACATCCCAATAGAACTCGAGAGATAATTATTTATTTTAGTAATAAGTATAAAATATCACATAAAACACAAATTCATAATAAATCTCCAAAAATAATCCTTGGAAATTCATCACTCGATATGATAAATGGAAACATTTGATATTTTTATGATATTTTATTCTTTGGTAAATTTACCATTTTACCCCTAAAAATAAATGCACTCAGAAAAAAATAATTATCAAAATCAATGTATAGACAAAAATCATTCTTCTACATCCTCCCCACCTTAAATTATTATCATTCCCATATTCTTATTTATTAATAGGTGTTATCCAAGATAACTTGTGAAATATTATGCCAAAAAATAACACAAAATTTCTCACATTACCTTCATCTTCTAGGGTTCAGCCCTGAGACCCCATAGTACAGCATCGAACTATAATAGATCGTCCCCTCTGACTATTGGTATCTTCATCCCAATCTATTATCATGTGAGTAAATATTTTAAAATTGAACGTATATTAGGGGTGTTTTACAAATAATAAAAACCTATTACCATTCCTCATTTAAAGGTCACCCCTTCCAAATTAAATTACATGAAACCATGAACCACCAACACACCTCAGAAAAGGGTAAATAAAATTTTTTATCACTACTCATATCACTCTAATATCTACCTTATAGATCATTTTAGATGAATTTTTTATGATAAATCGTCCACATCACACATGTTATTATTCACTAGTAATAATTTAATAGTTACACTTAAAGTGTTGTAAATAACCATGGTTCATGGATCACCTGTATGCATCTTTTACGTCTCCTACTGGTAAGGCATATGTAACAATATTAGTAGCACATTAATGAAATGAGATAAAGGAATTATTCTATCAACTCAAATTTTTTTAATATACCCCACATGAATCCTACACATTTTTAGGAACATTTTTATCGTTAAAGATATAGTAGTTTTATTTTTTCAGTCTTTGAGAACGTTGCTAATAATATCTATATGCATTACACAAAGATATATTGAAAACTCTATATCACACTACTACTAATACAGTGGCATAGTCTTCTATATCCTAATGTGAACATTCCAGAAAAATCATAATCCTATACTCTATCAACTCCATACCCTTAGATAACACATGTTTCACTGAAAATTAACGTGTTCTCAATATATAACCTCATTCATTATCTAAATGAAATGGTTTCCATGTATTGGTATTCCCACAATGACACTTTAAGCAATAAATATTGATGACATAATAATAAATACTTTCCTCCACTCATATTTTTCACCAAACATTTAATACTAGTCCTAAGAGATAATAATTATCCATTATTAAATTGAGTGACCTGCTCCCAAAATATAGGGACACCATTCCATTCTAATGATAGAGAATTATTGGTAACATAGAATAAAAAAATTAACACCCTTTATATTGTTTCTTTTCTTACACAATGGATGAGTTTGGAGATAACATTGTTGAGCCAATTACAGATATGTTCCCATCTAAGCATTAAAATCACTACATTAAATAACTCTAGTAACAAAACTATATCGTCAATCGGTATAACGTACTCCAATAAGAGGACCTTACCACAATACCTTATATTTTCCAAAATGACCTCACCAACCACCATAGATTAAAAATAACAAATACCAACAATTCCTCATGAATCTTGATTTTAGGTTGATAAATTTTTCAGCATATCAATCTCTCTAATGGATTTAAAAAATAAAATACCTCAGATTCCCAAAAAATATCCCACAATATAAACCTAAAAGAATCCAGCCCTTATTTCCAAAAACACTACTAGGTTTCTCATAATACAACTCATAGACATTCAATCGTCATCTTAATTATAGAGGTTGACACATACATATTCCATTGGACAAGGTTATAATTTGGGATACCCTTCAATAACATCTTCACATTCCTCCACGCATAATGAAATGGAATTATCATCCAAAGAAATAAAACACCAATCCTTGTTTTTCCTAATCTCTACAGTGAATCGTAAATAAATATTTCTTATCCCTTCATTAAAACTAGATGGTAACTCACATATTAATGAATAGATAACCCACTTCACCTACCCAAATTCCAGTCACCTCATGACCCAAATAAAAGATAACCAATCCTTACCAAGGATAGAAACTTGTTTCATCTTATATTCAATATGTAATCCTAAAGAAGACATATTTATCTTACAATGATAAACTCACATCACTAAAAATGGTGATTGGATGAAGTTCACCCAGTGATGGTCACGCAACCACGAGTTATTTTTGGAAGCCTCTTTTTAAATTTTCATCCTTGATCAAAGATCAAACTCAAAACATGATATGGTAGTCCCCTTGAATGTTTGAGAAAATCGCATTTATTTTCATCACACCATGATGTATGGGAACATCAATACAATAATGTTTATATGTTAGTAAAATTCCCAATATAAATGGAAACATGATTCTCAAAATTCAGGTAAACTTATTTTCCATCAGAGTCATTATCATCGTAAACCCATCTGGTCAATGGAAACATATCTCAAAATACATTTCTGCCATATGGGTAGTATCATCCAACTCCTTGGTCAAACAATATTCGCTACCTGGAAAATGTTTACTAAAAATAAATATGATTGGAATGTACCTAAAAAAACATTGAAAGTACATCTATCAGTAGATAAAGTAATTCAATATATCATAACATGGTAATGGGTAGAGAGAAGCCCAATAATTTTGATATACTCTTCACACTCCTCCCTCTACATACAATCATTATATAAGATAGTACTAAACCCTTTTATAAAATATGGACCATTGAGAATTAGATAATATATTGCCGAGATGACATAATATGAACATAAAATCTCATATGTTACAACTAAATGATGTATCAGCCCACAATATTAAATCAAAAAATTGATTTCTTTGTGCTACAGTTCGACTTAAAGATGGTCATAGTCCATGGTAAAGGATACATCTTCCAACATTCCAATTGTAGTTTACCATTTCTTATAAATTGTCTCAACCCCTTATTAAATACAATTTCCAAAATTCAAAAACTTGTAATCTCATGATAGATAACTCCAATCTATGGACATTGAATTCCACACTTGGATACCACTCGAACATGACCATACTCACTACGTTCCCACCTATGATGGATTTATTCAATGAATACTTCCTTAACCCCACCATCAATCGGATAAGGGTAGGGGCAAGCATATAGTATGAATATATGAAAATATGGAATGCAAAAGACTATAAAATACAACAATAAACACATATCCACCCAAAAAGATGAACATAAAATACAGATATTATATATACTATCAACAGATTATAAATTTACTAAATACAATTAATGAATTATTCAACAAGTAAAATTTTAACACAGGAACAATATAAAATGTAATAGTATATCATATAAGTCTCTAAAACAGAAATCCTTAATATAATGAACCATACTACATATACTAATGGATCTGACACAAGTCTCGGTAATCATTTTTATCATGAATCACTATTTACCAAAAAAATTACCCACTGATCTGTTAGAATCATATACATACAAGGTTCCTCATCTATATATCAATTCAAAAATCCTCTAAACCATTGACGCTTCAAGAAAGATATAACAAGTGTGGGAATAATTCCCATTAAAGGGTGAGTATAAAAAGCATATTTGATTCCCTAAAACCACAATAGAAATTAGAAAAATAAATTTAAACATCTCTTAGTAAGAAAGAAGACCCAAAGGATGTGAAATAACAAAATATAATACAATAGTTCATCTCAGACCCTTGATACCAAAGATATTCTAGAATGAAGAAATGAAATAATAATCCACACATGCTCTATAGTAAAAATTATCAACGATACATGAATGGACCAAATGATCAATGATCTAACAAATAATACTCATAACAAATGATAAAATAAATAATCATAGAGTTTACAATATTCTACAAATTAGGGTGTCATTTCCCATATGTGTAAAAATTATTTAAAGAACCCCTAAGGTTAATAAAGATTCACAACTCCCACAGATTTATATATTATACATACTTCATACAACCATGCCACTTCTAGAATCAATTAAGGTGATCCAACAAATCATTTAAGAATTCTCATTAGAAGAGGGGCTGACACTACATCTAGTCAATCAAAACCACAACATCCAATCTATCATAACTACTATTCTTGAAAAATAACCCATGAAATATCATTAGATCTATAGTGTGAGGTATATGTCACCCTATATGACACATAAATCATTGGTGTAATGACCCCAGTGAAGGACCCTTACACAACTCTATCTCATAAACATAGAGTACTAAATCTACATATAGAGGAATCATGCTCTATTTGTGTGTGAGGGAGAATAGAACAAGTCATTGTATGGGATTTTTTGTACCTTCATCCTAACATAAAAATCAAGTAATGAAGTATTGCAACATGTATATAAAATTTATAGAGGACCTAATAAATGATATAAAAATGATTCAAAAGGAGTCCTAAATATAAAATACTTGATACTTTTACACATTAACCTCATTATTAGAAGTAAATAACTAATACTAATAAATTTTTCTCTCATATTACATAGATCCCCATATGGAAAAATGTATCACCCCACCATTATCTATAGAAAAAAATATTCAGGGAAATTTTTTTATTCAATTAAAAATAGACTCCAATGAAATTTTTCATTTTAATTATATAAAATATTATAGATGATACATGAAGAGAAACATGGATCTCAACTTGACTAGGACTTCAGTACCACATAATGGTCTTGAATCATCTATCTCATAATTATGGACATCAGTTTATAGATGGATCATCAATCCTTTATCTTATAAAAAGGTAAAACTAAAAAAATATATCATAATAGTAATATTGTTATTAATATTGTTTTAAATGTTATTTTTAATATATAATGTGACATAGGGGTGTAATTTATTCTTCTCAACATCCCAATCAATGCTATATTTTCCCTATATCTTCGCTAGAATTTAAAAGTACATTAATAATATTATCTATTTGATTTACCAATATTAAAAATTATTATTAATATATAATCTCTCAAATGATTGGGATAGAAACACACAGCTTCCCACAATCCTTCCAATCACTTGATCACAAATCTCCATTCATGAGTTATGTTTAATTAAATTTAATAAATTGTTTCCCATAAATTGTTACATTTTATTTACTAAATTTAAATTTCATGTACAATAAGACCTAGAAAATAAATTGTTTTTGTTACCCAAAATCTCAAAAATTAAGAATATCACACTATTTTACCCTTATATTCCATACCACCGATAGAATTAAACACATACCACTGATTGCATCACAACAATGAGTTTCCCCTCCTATATTTACCTAAAACAACTAATAAACTCTCTCATTCCTAGACAAATGGCCACAATCATCAGGTTTATCATACCTTTAATACCAAGTTATTATCTCTCATCATATTGACCACCATGATCTTAACCCCCTTTCCAAGAAACACCGCCTACCCTCTGGCTATTTTTGATCCCTATATAGTAGGAAGACCTTCAATACTATAGTAAATATGAAGATACATGACAGAGGTAGAGAAATATAATAGCTAAGGAAAAAAAGTGGAATATAAATTAAATTTTTCCCATGTGGTTCAGTGGATATCTATCATACATCAAATGAAGAAAATCAAAATTAGAGGTTTTAATCAATAATATAATTTAAGGACATTTCACATTTACAATAATCCGTGAATAATAATAATTGATTAAAAATAATCATTCAATGAACATAAAGAATAAATTGAGGATATCATATATCAATCCATACCATGAGGTATGTTGATACCCTATTTGTTTCATTATATATATGTGGTTATATATGTTTTGTATTGGAGGATCCATCATCTCTTTCACCACAAATTTGATCCAGATTCTTCGATTTGACTTAGTTTCGACAAGAGACTATTATCTCTATCCAATCCCACCCCAAACACTCAAGGGTTTCTTCCATTTGATATAGTGTATAATTATAGTGAATAAATATCGCATGGTAGAAATAGAGGGAAGATATAGGTTTTTAGCATCATTAACAAAAATTTTAATTTATGAAAATAGTTAGTTAGTTGATTCAGAGGAGAAAATCGTTGAGGAGTGTGTTTTGAATTAAACTAACACCATTACAAGTGTAATAACCACATTACAGACTCAAATGAAGTCTCAATATACCAATGTATCCCCAATTAATATAAATAATCATTTAACCATAAATAAATGTGAATATACTAAAAATAGTATAATATTATTGTTATAACTAAATTAAATATCGATAACACTCTCATTTAAATACCTAATCAATGACTCACCTATAAATGTATCATATAAATATCCCTTATTTTAATATATATACAAAATTCTAGTGAAATACCATTGAGATCTCAAGATAGTTATTTTTTAAGTAAAAAATAAAAAATATCCAAAAATAATATAATTAATCAAAAATTCACAAAAATAATTTGAAGGAGTAAATACATATCCAACTTATCAATAAAAACAAAATTTTTATGATGTTTATTCTTAGATAAATTCACCTTTTTACACATAGGTATTTCTTGAAAATTTAAAAAAAATAATTTAGCTATGTCTCAACAATTAAAAAATGATTCTTTACATCTCATACAGATCCTTAATAAAAATTATATTAGTTATGGTGCTGAAAATACCTTATAAATTATAGATTATCATATGATAAATCATTAAAAATGACATTTATGAATAATATTTCAAAGGATAATGATTTGGAAAATGTTTTATACCTTTATAACATTATATAAATCTTTTTTATATGTTTTTGATCATTTTTCTAATGTATAATATGTTCTTAATTTTTTAAGTACAATAGAGGTCAATATATTTGACAACGTAGATAAAATATTTATGTTTTTATATTGAATATAAGTGTAGTGAAGTTCTATGAAGATCATACCTTCCAAATGCGTGATTCATGGAATAAACATATAGAAAAATCATTGTAGTTATATTAAAATATTTTAGGATATTTGAGAAAGTGTATGATAAATGATATGTAAAATCTCTAAATGATTATTTTCTAATTTATTTGAAAAAAATTCACACTAATATATTATTAGAATAAATAATATGGTTTTTTCATAAATTTATTACATAATTAATCTACTAGGAGGAAAATAAATCATAGTGAATTATAATAAATTATTTTTTATTATAACTAGGTTAAATTTTTATGTCTATGTATAGATATACAATGATATTACCACATACATTGATATAGAGAAATCAAAATTTCAAATATTTTATAAGATAAATTTTCAAAATTTACTACGTTTGTAAAAATTATATTTGATACAATATATTTGAAACATGAAACTTTTATTGACTAAATTAATGTGATATGAGAAATGATATTACCACATAAAAGATACACTAACTCTATGTAAGAGTATTATTATATTTATAATTGTTGTATAAGGATGGAATCAGAAATTAATATTTGAGTACGAGTTTTTTTAAAAAAATTCCATATAAAAATTACACACATAAGAGTAAATTTATATTTTTAATTAATTTGTGACATTAAAAAAATTGTGTGAGTGTTGTTTTTAGAAATCATAAAAATGTTGTGATATTTCAATATTTATTATAAATGTCACATAAACTTGAGTAAAAAATATTTTTTTGAAATTTATGTAATTATAAATATATTATTTCATTTTTTTCACAATCAATTAAAGATATATTTATGTTAAATAATATTTTGAATTATCATAGAGATTAATTTGGAATTGTATGAAATATATTTTATATGTTTTTTTGAAAAATAAAAAATAATATATAAGGAATGATATTGAATAAAAATATTTAGACATACTTTAATGAATATTTGGAATCCACATGTCTTCATATGTAATAAATAATATTATAATGTTTTAACTTGAAATTTTTTAGATGGGGAATAATAATAAAGACAACCTATAGTATAAAAATTATTATAAATAAGGTTAGAAGTGTTCATAAGATATATATATATTTTCATAAAATAATAGAAACAAAAATATTAACATGATATACAAAGAGTTGTTGTGTAGAAGTGATAATACTTATTTATTTTCTGTTTATTTTAAATAAATTATTATCATTTTTGTACTTCATTGCATTCTAGATTAATAATTTCTTATGATACATTAAATTTATAGAATAATACAATGGTAATGATGGAATGTTTCTAGAAATTACTAAAAATATAATTATAGTGGGTCGTATTGTGAAGTTCCTTTACCTAAATCATGTGATCACAAATCAATGAGGTAGATATTCACAGGTACATAAAAACCCTTATAATTTCCATAGCATATTAAACCTAAAAACTGATATATCATGTAGTCACATGACTTTAAAAAATCATCCACATATAGTTTAGGCTACATACTAGTGATGAGGATATATTTCTATCATCAAGAGACAATACACACTATTATAGTGACAGAAATAATAGAATATTAAAATATCCTCATCATCTATTATATAAAAATAATAATATGGATATTATAATGATAAGATAAACATTACAAATTATTAAATTCTATCACAAAATATATACCCAATTTTATTTTGTCTAATTGTCACATCAAATATAGGATTTTATGATGTTCCGGTCATAAACAAAACATTAACTAAAATAAAAATATATAAAAAGACATAAAAATCACTATTATTGAGGAATATCTTGATCTCCACTTCATATCTCATACAAATATTTAATATGTATCCCTTTAATATTAGGTATTTAACAATACCTTCATTGTGATCCATGATGTATGTAAACCATCCACAGTTCAGGTTTAATGTTTGAGAATCATACTCAATATACAACCACTAATAATATCCATAAATAATTTTAATATAAGTAGGTGAATATATATTATGTTATGCAAACAAAAGGAATATAAATAAGATACTAATAATTTTATTGGAAACCAATGAGCTACCTTATTGAGTGAATCCTTCTTATTTGGACTTATGGTGTTAAGTATAAATATATCACCTATGAATCAGATTGGTTGAGAAATCATTGGCATAGATTATAAGGAATCGATGATATATATTACATAAGCATTTTATTTCATCTATAATTAACTTATTAAATTTTAAAATGTCAATTTGGTTTTTATTCTTTATAATATGGTCAAAATTCATACATAACAACAAAAAATAATATATGTTGGATTCTTAAAGAATAGTTACTTTTTCTTCCATAATAATTTTTTTATTAAAACATGAATTTGTTTAATTAAAATCAATCAAAACATTGAGCAATGATTTTTATTTTCCCTAATAAATATATAAACCCAATGAGAATCATTTCAAAATATGGTATGAGAATGAATGTATCCATAATGGACAGAAAAATAAGGCAATAAAACCATTAACCCAAGAATACTTATAGACAGATGAAGGACAAATTTCTCACCCTTAAATGTAACAAATAATTTTTTTGTGAAGGCATGATGTTTTCATAAAACATAGAAAACATAAATAAAATATTTAGGTAAATTGGGTATCATATTATTACCATAACTACATTGGATCATTACCAATGTATGTATCTGTTGATTTGTAACCCTCATGTGTACCTTACAATGTAACCCTCGTGGCAACCTAATGTTGTAACCATAATGGTTACACATGGAATAACCATTATAGTCATCATCCAATATTAACATACCCAATGCATTGGTGCGATATAGAATAATCATCCATCATCATAAACCATTCCCAACAACATGAAAATAATCATAAAACATGAATACATTTATTATAAAAAAATTCCTTTTGAATTTGGTAATAATAGAAATTTTAATGTGGATTTTTAAATAAAATTCCTTTACCTTAGTTTTGACAACCTTTAGATGTGTTCAATCCCCCAATATTATTGTTTGAATACTATTAAATGTTTATTAAAGAATTGTGTTAATATTTATAATACCATATATGATATTTTATAAAATCATTACACCCATTTATTAATAATATTTTTATATTTTAATTCTCTCGAGTGCATGTATTTCTGGTTTCCATGATTTCTTCATTATAGATTTTCTTGTCAAATTAATGAAAAACACCATAATTGTAATGAAATAGTGTGAATAAGTTTCTATAATTCAAAATAATACCAAATATAAATTTTTCTTATACGAGGAAGATTCTTTATGTAAAATATTAATGATAAAGGATTGATTTATTTTTGGTGGGTTTTTTTCGACCATCAAAATATATTTTCGTTATATTTAATGTTATGTCTATACATTAATTCAAGAATATTAAAAAGCTTTTAAAATTAATTTTATAATATTTTTAAGAATAATTATGGTTTTATTACAAATCATTAAAGAGGTAAATGAAAACGAAAATTTGACATCCATAAACGTGGTGAATCAACATGCCTCAGATGATGATCTTGTTCGTAGAATAAGAGGATTATACGAGAGATTTGTTGATGACTAATCAATTAATAAATTACATTTATAGTATATATAATATATTTGAGTTGTCACATCACTTGAAAGTGGGTAGGTGAGAGGATAATAAAAAATGAAATGAAATTGAAAACAAAATAAAACATAATGATAGATGATTTTACCTCATGAATTCTTAACCTTGAGAACCACCTTAGGAATATATGATTTGGGATTTTATGGAGAAAAATGTCTCTGGAAGTGTGGGACGTGCATGTTAAGAATATTGGGCAGAATTTTAAAAATCGTCATTCATTTTTAGGTGTGAGGTGAAGTGGTTGTGAAGGGAGGTGTTTATATTGGAGGATAAGGGTGTTTTTTGAATATTTTATTCATTAGTTTATTATTGTGGCTCAAGAATATGAATTTTTTTATCATTCAAACTAAATATTTAAAAATAATTAAGGGTAGTTCTATATTATGGTGATTATATCAGAAATTACTCATGGAATAGTGTATTTAACTTATAATGTATAGAAATCATAAATTAAAAAATTTTATTATTCACCAAAAATCATGTTTTTAAGAAAAATGCAAAAAATTAACCATTAAAAATGTTGGATGTCCATGTTTCAAAAAGGAAGTATATTTTATGAAAATGATTTTATATATATGGGACATTTAATTTTTAATTAAAATATTAATTTTTTCGAAAAATGGATAACAAAATATTATAACTGATTTTTTACACATTTAAATTTTAATTATGGTCTCATAAAATTATCTTATAATAATAAGGCACTAGAATATTTATTTATGAATCTATTTTATTAATAATAAAATTTATATCGTTATATAGATTATAAAATATTAAATAATCATTTTTGTTTTTGAGAATTACCTACACATAATTTATCATTATTAAAACATTTATTTACTTATTCATTGAAATAAATATATAATATATTCACATATATGATACATAAATTTTATTTATACCCAAATAGTTTAGTTTAGTATTTTAACAGTTTAGATTATTTTAATTTTAGTCAATACCCCTTACATTATTATACATTTATAATGGAATTAACTTTTTAATTGTAGAAATAAAATTATTAAATAAGTACTAGGGTTGTTAAAAGCTCCCCACCTTGTAGATATTATGTCCTTTTCCATTTTTTAATTATTTTGTAAAAAAATAGAGATACCTTTTCCTCATTTCATTTTTATATTCCCATATTGCTTATTCAACTATGTAGTTTTCCCAAAAATCCATATCTTGATGAATTACATTTTTCAGAGACTCTTTCTTTCTATGGTCAAGAATCATAATATGATTTCCTCATATAGACGATTATCTCCTAATTAAATAATATCATATCTCAAAACATTTGATATATTCCAAAAAAAATTATTAAGATCAATAAATAAAAAAATTATGTATATGGGAAAAACTGGAGGAAAAGTCACTCTATAGGAAACTGATCCAACTTTCTCAGATATTTTATAAGGTACAATGAACCCTGGGATATTCTTCCCCATACCAAAATGCCACAAACATTCATGTGTAGAAACATCGAGAAAAACATTGTCACGACCCATCCCCCGGGGGTCGTATCGTGACTACCCCAAGACCATCTTCAATAGGCCAGGGGCTGGGGACTAGCACCAAACGCGTATGTCCCTATACTGGGAAGGAATTTCCTTTATAACAGAAAATAGACACAATAGAGTACTCAACTAGAAGTAAAACACTAAGTAAAACTGTATAAAAAAGAGTTTTATGAAAGTAAAGGGGCCGGAAAAACAAGCCCTACAGTAAAGTAAAATAAAACCAAAAAGATAGTACAAATGAAGAAAATAATTAAAGAAGATACTCAGTTGTCCTCCAAAATTCCCACCTAAAGGGTGGGTACAGATGGACACCTCAACATGCCAAGTCCGTCTGTCCTCTCCATGTACGTCTCACTGAGTGGTCCACCTCCGGGTACCGTCTAGTTATACTACTCTATGCCCTGATCAAATATGTTTGTCGTCTGCAACCAAAACAATGAGATGCGGGTGTAGCCCGTGTAGGGGTGAGTATAACGATACTCAGCAGGGACCCTGAGACACTCAAGGTATCACAAAATCAAACAAAGATAACCAAAAAGTATGAAATCAACTGAAAACTCCCACTTAGGTATATGCCCATACATATACCTAAGTTTATCAAATGATCCATCTCAATCATGAGGAAACACAAGAGTTACTGACTCAGGTCACACATGTATACAATTTTTATAGAGATGTACAAATGATCAGATATAACCACTGAGTCATCTAAGCTATCAGACCAACACATGATCTAGGACCAGCTACTTTGTCGGATAGACACATGATCCAGGAACAGAAGTCAAGACTATCAGACCAACACATGATCTAGGAACATAAGTCTAGACTATCGGACCAACACATGATCCAGGAACTGTCGTTAGAGCGGTCATACCAACACATGATCTAGGTCCAGATATTCTTTCAAACCAACACATGATCCAGTTACAGAAGTGTGAACTATCGGACCAACACATGATCCAAGAGAAGTCTCAGAACTATCGGACCAATAGATGATCCAAGAACAGTCAATAGTGCATTTCCATACACAGAGTTCTCCTTAGGTATTATTGATTCGGGGAGGGTCATATCCTCAATCCAAGTGATAATACGTCAAATGTCACGAAGTACCAATATATATTATCTCAAAGGTCCGACTCTTCAAAAGGATCTCAACACAAAAGAAGGTGCGTTGATCGGACGCTCGGTCTATTAGTTATTGACATTTTAGTTCCAGGGGCCTGGTTGTATTATAGGTTCAAACCAACCCAACCATACCCCAACTGTGTCCAAAACTCAATTGGGGTATGCCAAATAAAATTTCACGCTCTAATATTTCTGTCTCCATAGATGGTTCTTCGATCAGACACTCGTAGCCCATGTTATAGGCAAAATGGTGTAAATAGGACATAGCGGCTCCGTGTCCAGTCTGACCTAGTCGGATCGACCTGCCCCGTGGGTCCGACCAGACCCGAGTGGGAGGCCCGATCCAATGGGGGCAGCCCGGCCCATGTGGGTGGCCCGGCCCAAAGGGGCAGCCCGGCTGGCTAGCCCGCGTGGCCTGGCTGGCCACGCCGGGGGGGGGGGGGGGGGGGTGGTGCGGTGCCACCCTGGCATCCGATGGAACCAGCGCTAGGTGTCGGTTTAGTGACCCGTGGGACCCGAGGGGTCCCGCCTGTAGCTCGAACCAGTGGCAGGCTCAGCCGGGACCCCTCTTCTGTCTGATGCATCCTATGGTCGCGGTTCCCCTACTCCGCGAGGCGCGCCCTTGTGGAGACCCAGCAGCCTTGCACCGCTGGTTCCTTCGCGCTCCACCTCCATCCTCATCAAACAGGAACAACAAAAGGGGAGGTTTGGGTCGTGTTCGTGTGGTCCGAACCCTCCTCATTACGGTGATATCATTCAGTTCTCAAACCCTAATTTCAAAAATGTTGGACGGGTATAAAACCTATTCAATCCCCCTACCTCGAGTTCGGTGATCATTGACAGAGTCAAGGTAAGGAGGATGTCGTTCCGTTGATGTCAAGAAGCATCCGGGGTAGGAGACTATCCAAGAAGCGTCATTGTCATTCTTCGCAGTCGGCACCTTCTCTTTTGACTCGGTTAAAGATCAAAGGAGAAGTTCGTTGTTCTTTGGTGATTCTTCATTGGAAGGATGAAGTTAGCCATGGTTTATCCAAGCCCTCTCTCATGATCCACCAAAAGATTATGTCAACACCAAAAAAAATAGACTGACGATTGTTTTAATGGTTGGTAAGAATTCATAAGATTTCAAAAATTAATTAATTGAAACCATTTATTAATTTTTGGGTGAATTGGCACCATTATTGGGAAGTTCAAGAGTTCCCCCATTTATGGGGAGTTCAAGGGGTTAAAGCCCATATGGGCCCCACATATTTTATTAAAAGAGGTGTTAATCATCGGGTGGGCCCCACAAAATAATATCCTTCCAGGGGAGGTTATGTGCGGGTGGGTCCCACCTTGAACCTCCTCTTGGAGGTTTTAACCACCAAAAAATAAAAATAGGCACACCATATTTTTATATAATTTTATTTAAAAACCCTAAAAACTAACTTCCATTAGTGTTAGAACGCGACTACAGTGACGGTCTCCTTAAGTGAAAACTGGTGCTGCGAGTTCAACGGTGCGCTTGGATTTCAATATCGAGCACTAGTTCAAAAGATATAAAATCCAGCTCGTAAGTTTACTGAAGGTACTCGAACAAAACTTCAGAAATTGATTCCAGGCACACCGGGCCTCGGAATCATGCACCGTTAGAAACTATTAACTCATAACATTCTTGTGTATTTAAAAATATAATCAGTGGAAATTCCAGGTCTTTCAATTGTCCCCAGCTATGGGCCTTACATCCCCGTAAAATACAACTCGAACTAAGGAAACAAATGATGGTACTGAGCCAGAATCTAAGCATCATACTCCCATATGCTCTCCTTGAAGTTCCCGTGATGACAACGATTGCGCATCAGAGGTATCGACCATCCACGCATGACCTACTCTAGTCAATCCTCAATCTCCACTGGAACCTCCGTGAACGTCGCCTCGTTGTCTATGTCCAGCTCCCCATGGTCGATGATGTGAGAAGGTTCATGAACGTATCTCCTCAGCTGAGAAACGTAGAAGACGTCGTGCACCCGGTGTAACTGAGGTGGATTAGCCAGGCAGTAAGCCACCTCACCTACTCTAATGAGGACCTGGAATGGTCCGATGAATCTCGAAGATAGCTTGCCATCTCGGCCCAATATCCATAGACCTCATCTATGTGAGACTCGTAGAAAGATGTGGTCGCCATCCTCGAACTCTAAATTCCTATGTATCCTCTAAACATAGAACATCTTCTTTCTATGTGCACTCTTCATTCGCTCTAGGATGATATGAACCTTCTCGGTGGTTGCTCTCACCATCTTTGGTCCCACTAGTGCTAGCTCCCATGGGTCTGTCCAGCGCAATGGTGATCTGCAGGGTCAACCATACAATGCCTTGAAAGGTGTGATACTGATGGTAGAGTGATAGGTGTTGTTGTAGGAAAACTCTACCAACGATATGTGGTCCTCTTAACTGCAACCAATGTCAAGGACACAAGAACAAAACATGTCCTCAAGGGTCTGGATGGTCTGCTCGGTCTGGCCATCCGTCTGAAGATGGAAGGGGGTTCTCAAGCGAAGCTACATCCCGAAAGCCTCCTTCCACACCTTACATAGCTGGTAAATAAACTGTACATCACGGTCAGAGACAATAGAAGAAGGTACTCCATGTAAAAGCACAATCTCTTCTATGTAGAGGCTTCTCTAGCTCTCTACTAAGCCATGCTCTCTGATCGGTAGGAAGTGGGCCGACATGGTGAGTCGGTTAACAATCACCCAAATCAAGTCATGAATCCTTGATTTACGTGGAACACCAGTCACGAAGTCCATGGATATCCCATCCCATTTACACTCTAGGGCCTCTAAGGGTTGTACAAAGCTTTCCGGTACATGGTGCTCCACCTCCACTTGCTGACAAGTGAGGCATTGTGAGACAAACTCTGCTACCGCCTTCTTCATACCTGGCCATTAGTGCTGTCATCGAAGGTCCTGGTTCATCTTCCCCACTACTGGATGTACCGCTATAGGGGAAGTGTGCAATGCCCTCAAAATTTTCTCTTGAAGTGAAACTGGTACCATGGTACGTCCTCTAAAAAGGATGACGTGCTCCCCACCTTCAAAAAATCCATCAGCTGCTTACCATGTTGATATATTAGCACATCGTGTCTCGCAGTCAGCGTCCACATGTTTCAGTTCCCCGACTCACTGAAATGTGGGGGAGTGACTGTAACAGACTCTAGATAGGCTGCTCCATCCCTATCCACAATGGATATCTGCTAGGCAGCCAACTACTCTATCGCCTCTCCTAGTAGCTAAATGCCTGATCTCCTACTGAGAGCATCTGCTACAACATTCCCCATCCAAGTATTATATACTATCTCTATGTAATAGTCCTAGAGGAACTCAAGACAATGCCGCTATCTTAGGTTCAAGTCCTTCTGAGAGAAGATATACCTGAGACTCCTGTGATCAGAGTACACTATAAAACATTAGGCCATAGGATAGTGCCGCCACATCTTCAAAGAGAATACCACTGCTGCTAACTTCAGTTCATGGATAGTGTAGTTCTTCTCGAGTTGTCTTAGCTACTAAGAATTGTTCTCGATCACTTCTCACTCCTACATCAGGACACACCTGAGTCCTGTCCCTGATGTGTTGCAGTAAACTATGTAATCTACACCTTCCTCTGGGATCCTCAATATGGGGGTAT
The DNA here is from genome assembly GCA_963277665.1 of Viscum album. NCBI lineage: Eukaryota > Viridiplantae > Streptophyta > Magnoliopsida > Santalales > Viscaceae > Viscum > Viscum album. The sequence continues at coordinate 627,257,055 of OY728138.1, read as the reverse complement.
TATTCAACCTCTGACTCAGCTCTTGAATGCTCTTCTTGCATCACTCTGACCACAATAAGGGTTTCCCTTTCTTAGTCAATGCTGATAGTGGTGCTGCAACTCTAGAGAAATCTAGAACAAAACTCCGATAGTATCCATCCAAGACAAGAAAACTTCGTACCTCCGTCACACTCCTAGGTGGATTCCAAGCAAGTATCGCCTCAATATTCATTTTATCCACCGCAACTCCACCTTGCGAGATGATGTGTCCCAAAAATTGAACCTCTCAAATCCAAAACTAGAACATCGAGAGATTACGATAAAGATGGTTTTCTCAGAGTGTGTCTAGTACTACCTGCAAATGGTAGGAATGCTCCTCCTCATTAGTCAATTAGATCAGAATGTCATCGATGAAAACTATGAAAAAGCGATCGAGGTATGGCTAGAAGATCTTGTTCATAAGAAACATGAACACTGCTGGAGCATTGGTCACGTAGAAGGGCATAACCAAGAACTCATAGTGGCCATACTGACACCTGAAGGACGTCTTCTGCACATCCTCATCTCGAACTCTGAGTTGGTGATTGCCTGATCTGAGGTCTATTTTTGAGAACCACTTTGCTCCCTAGAGCTGATCAAAGAGAACGTCAATCCTCGAGAGTGTGTACATGTTCTTCACAGTCACCTGGTTCAGGCAACGATAGTCGACACAGAGCCTCAAGCTCCTGTCCACCTTCTTTGCGAACAGAATCAGTGCTTCCCAGTGAGAAACACTGGGCCGGATGAATCTTTTACCCTGCAAGTCCTCTAGCTATACCCGTAGCTCAGGAAGCTCAGTGGGAACCATACGATATGATGGAGTAGATATTGGCGCCTTCCCGGGGAACATATCAATGTAGAAGTCCACCTATATGTGAGGAGGTAGTCCTGGAACGTCGTCGGTAAAAACATATGTGTACTGGTCCACCACAACAGGATAAGTCAGACTCTCCACATCATCTACTCTGAGGGTAAGGCAAGCCAACTAATCAGTGATCAACTGCAACCTCCTCCATGTAAGTCTGTCTTGTGCTGCAATGGTTCCCTTCTTGCCAGTGATGGTGAACCTGGTCCCATCCATACAGACACACTGCACTTTGAAACTAATACAATCGATCTTGATCATGAACTATAGATAACCAGTCCATACCCAAGATGACGTCGTAAGTCCTCGACACCACTATGAGGAGATCCCACCTGATGCTATAGACTCCTAGAGTAATCTCACACTATGAGAACTAGTGAGTAATCATTGAGTCTACTCCCGTAAGAGTATCTAGATGTAAGGATCTAGCCAATGGCTCCGTCGGATTCTATGATCTTAGAAAAAGGGCATTGGATATGAAAGAATGACTGGAACCTGTGTCTATAAAAACTGCATCTAAGGTTGAGTAGACACAGATCGTATCTCGAATAATCTCTAGAGTGCCATGGTCATAATCCCCAACTGCCTGGAGCTGAGCTCTCCCATGTCCACCTACTCCCTGCAGTCAGGGTGGACCTCCTGGTGGTTGTGGTGGTAGCAACTCGAATCATCATCCACCGCCAGCTGCACGACTAGCTTCTCTTCCACGCCCGCTTGCTCCCTGCAGACCACCATGATCGAACCTATGTCTCTGTCGGGGAGGTCCTCAACTTTCTACTGATTGTAAAAATGGCGGGTCAGACAGTCACGAGCCATGTGACCCTACTCGGTGCAAGAGTAGAATTTCCCACTCCTAGAATAACGTGCTCTATCTCGTGTGCCCAGCACAACTGAACCAATATCCTGAGGTCATCCATCGGATGGTATGGTCCGCTTATACCTTTTTGAAAACATCCTACTTCCAGCTGCAGAAGGCTCTGCTACGTGATGTACGGTGGTGGGTCTCACTGCTGGTGTCTGCTCGGCAAGGAAAATATCCACTAAGAGGGCATGCTCCAACACCCCCGCCTGAAGAATGGATCTCGTACCATATCTGTGGTGTAGCATGAGAGGTCGTTGAACCTCGCTGAGTATTTTCTCACTGTCATGCTGCAATGCTACAGATGTTGTAGCTCCTGTATCCACACCACACGAAGGGTGGCTGGAACAAACTCTACTAGAAACAGGCTCTCTATGTCGGTCCATAGATGTGTTGCCTCATCGTGGACCTTGAGCATCAGGCTCCACCAACTGCCTGTTGCTTCCTGAAGTAGACTCACAGAAAGGATCACCATGGGGTCTAATGGTGTCCCTACTACCCTAAAGACTCTCACCACAAACTCCATCCAATTCTCAACTACCTGTGGGTCCGTCTCTCCCCTGAATCTGGGCAGCCTCTGGCACTGGATCTCGTACAATGAGCTCAGGCGGCGTGTACTCTCTGCAGTTGGGGGCAGTGGCATCAGTGGCACAACGAAAAGTGGTACCACTGGTGCCTCCACTCTGATTGGGACCTACACCGAGGCCTCGTCGCTTAGTGGGCTGCCATCTCATACAACTCTCAGAACCCTAGCTGGCTGTCTGCGTGGAGGCTTCCTATAAAGAAACAGATGCAGCACGGTCAATAAGTTATACCCGGTGTGTTGACTCAATAAGATCACAAAGAAAACTCTTGAAACACACATGAAATCAGTGTTCTCGTGCTCTATGTCGGAAATCAGAGGTCAAGGTCCTGGTGTAGGGATACATTATCGCCGCACCAACACTGCACTCCCTGGACTGAGAACCACACTCAAAACTCTTAACACGATTGCTTCACAATAAGACAGATCAGAGTCCTAAGATATGTTGTAGAACTGACTACCTTTGATACCAATGTTTCACGACTTGTCCCCTGGGGCCCGTATCATGACTTCCCCAAGCCCGTCTTCCATAGGCCTGGGGCTGGCGACTAGATCCAAAGGCATAAGTCCTTATACTAGAAAGGAATTTCCTTTATAAAAGTAAAAAAACAACATAGTATGTAACTGTAAGTAAAACACTAAGTAAAACTGTATAAAAAAGACTATGCTAAATGTAAAGGGGCCGGAAATACAAGCCCAATAGTAAAGTACAATAGAACTGAAAATCCAGTACAACTAAAGAAAAGAAGTAAAGCAGCTACTGAGTCATTCCCCAAAATTCCCACCTGAAGGGTGGGTACATATGGCCACCTTAGCACCTAAAGTCTATTTATCTACTCCGTGTACGTCTCACTGAGTGGTCCACCTACGGGTACCATCTAGTTCTATTACTCTCTGCCATAATCAGTGTTATCTATCATCTACAACCAACACAACGAGGTGTAGGCATAGCCCGTGAAAAGGTGATTATAATGATACTGAGTAGGGACCCCAAGATCCTCAAGGTCTCACAAAATCTAACAAGGATAGCCACAATGTATGAAATAAACCGAAAAATACCACTTAGGTACATTCCCATATATATACCTAAGTTTATCAAATGACCCATCTCAATCATGAGGTAACACAAGAGTTACTGACTCAACTAACACAGGTATACACCTTTTGTAGAGAGGTATAAATGATCATATATAGCCACTGAGTCATCTAAGCGGTCAGAACAACACATGATCCAGGATGAGTTATTCTGTTAGATGAACACTAGATCCAGGAATATAAGTCAAGACTTTTGGACCAACACATGATCCAGGAACATAAGTCAAGACTGTTGGACCAACACATGATCCAGGAACAGTTGTTAGTGCTATCGGACCAACACATGATCCATGCCCAGCTATTCTGTCTTACCAACACATGATCCAAGTATAGAAGTTATAACTATCGGACCAACACATGATACAGGAATAGTCATCGGAAGTATCAGGCCAACACATGATCCAGGAATAGTAAACACTGCATAACCAGCCACAGAGTTCCGCTAAGGTATGTTAGATTATGGGAGGGTCTTCTCCTCAAGCCAAGTGTTGATATCTCAACTATCATGAAGTACTATGATGATGTATCTCATGGTTTTGCCTCGTCATAGTTATTTCATTGCAACATACGGTGCGTCGATTGGACGCCCGAACTGTTAGTTAGTCGCATTTCCGTTCCAGGGGCCCGGTTGGATGTTAGGTTCAATCCAACCCAACCATAAACCAACTATGTACAAACCTCAAGTGCGGTATGCCAAAATTACTTTCCCGCTCTAAGCATTCGGTCTCCGTAGGTGGTTCGTCGATCAGACACTCGTAGCCCATGTTATGGGCAAAATGGTGTAAACAGGCCATTGCAGGTCCGGGTCCGGTTCAACCCAGTCGGACCGACCCCACCAACCTGGTCCACAGGTCCGACCAGGCCTTAGTGGGGGGCCTGGCCCTAAGGGTGGCCCGGCCCAATTGTGTGGCCCAGACCTAGGGCGGCACGGCCCGTAGCAGCCAGAAGGGGCGGCATGGCTGGCTAGCCCACGTGGCCCGTCTGGCCACGCCATGGTGGGGGGGTGTGGCACCCCCCAGATTCTGAAGGAACCTATTCTAGGCGCCAGTTCGGTGACTCGCGAGACCCGAGGGGTCCCTTCTATAGTGCGCATCGGCATCCGGCTCGGCCGGCCGCCCTCTTCTGTCTGACGGGCCCGGATTGGCTGCAACCTCCATCCCTTTCATGTGGCACGACGGAACCATGCCCACACTGCGAACGTTGCGGCCTTTGTGGCCGCAGACCCTTCTTAGGTCATGGTGCGATGGCACCATGCCCCTTCTGGCTCCGTTGTGGCCCGCCTAGGTCACGACTCGGTTTTCTGCAGGGCAAGGTAGTGCCACACCCTTGTGACGACTCGTCGGCCTTGCGCCTCCAGTTCCTTCGCGCTCCACCTCCATTGTCATCAAGTGGGAACAACAAAATTGGAGGGTCAGGTGATGTTCATAAGGTCCGAACCCTCCTAATTATGGTGATACCATTCAGTTATCTAACCATAATTTCAACGACGTAGGACGTGTATAAAGACAATTCAATCCCCCTACCTCGAGTTTGTTGAGCGTTGATGGAGTTTCAGTAAGGCTGACATGATTCTGTTGACGTCGAGAAGCATCCGGGGTAGGAGACCGAGGAAGAAGTGTCATTGGCCTTCTTAGCGGTCAGATCCTTCTCTTTTGACTTGGTCAAAGATCAAAGGATAAGTTTGTCATTCTTAGGTGGTTCTTCATTGGAAGGATGAAGTTCCCCAAGGTTTCTCCAAGCCCACTCTCAAGCTCTACCAAAAGATTATGCCAACACCAAAAATAATAGACTCACTATTGGTTTAATGGTTGGAAATAATTCAAAATATTTACTAAATTAATTAAATGAAGCCATTAAATAATTTTTGGGTGAATTGGCACCACTATGGGGATGTTCAAGAGTTCCCCCATTTTTGGGGAGTTCAATGGGTTAAAGACTGTGTGGGCCCCACCTCTTTAATTACAAGAGGTGTTAAACATCGGGTGGGCCCCACCAAATAATATCCTCCCCAGGGAGGTTATGTGTGGGTGGGTCCCACCTATAACCTCAACTTGGAGGTTTTAACCAGCAACATATAAAAATAAGCACACCTTATTTTTATTTATTTTTATTTATAAACGCCAAAAACTAACTTCCATTCTCATTAGAACACAACTTCAGTGAAGTTATCATTAAGAGAAAACATGTGTTGCGAGTTCAACGGTCCCCTATGACTTCAATTCCGATCACCGGTTTAAAAGATATAAAATTCAGCTCATAGGTTTATTGAACATACCCGAAGAAAACATCAAATATTGATTATGGGAAAACCATTCCTCAGAATCAAGCGTCGTCAGAAACTGCGGACTCATAAAATTTTTGTGTATTTATGAAAAAAAATTCACGGAAATTCCGGGTCTTTACATACATGATCACCTACATGGAAATAATTATCCTTCCATTGATTATCTATGCTAGTTTTTTTCTTTCTCTGAGAAGTATTCATATATTGTCGGATCATCATTACATTCTCTTTAACTTCCTCTACTAATTCTAGTTCCATCAACTTCTATTCCCGGACCTCATCCAACAATTATGGTGTTCAACACCACATTCCATATAGTGCCTCAAAAGAGAACATATTTTTAAAAGAATAAAAACTGTTATTATAATAATACTCAAATAATAAAGGATGTTGATCTGAACTTCCATTGTAAACCATTAACCAATAGCATAACATCTCTCCCAAGGTATAAATTATTTTCACAGTTTTTCCATTATATTATGTATGAATGGTTTTGTTGAGAATTATTTTTTCCCCAAGGACATCTAAATTATTTTCGAAAACATAAAAGTGGAAAATTGATCATGATCAGATACAATGTAGAGAGGAATTCTATGTAAACTGACTATCTCATTGAGGTACATTTGAGAAATATTATTCAGATACATAGTATCATGAATATGAAGAAAATGTATATATTTAGCCAATTGATCAAAAATATCCCTAATAACATTGTTACATCGAGGTGTCCTCCGTCTTCCCACCATGAAATCCATGGATTAATTTCCCCATTTCTACATTGGAATTGAAAATGGATGAAACATCCCCTTTGGTAGTTTTCGTTCTTATTTAACCAATTTAAAAGTAAAAAATTTCATAGTAAAATCATTGATAACTCCACCCCTCCAGTAATACCCTCGATAGTATTTGTATATCATAATTCTAGTATGATTAACTAAAAATATGGAATTCTAAGCATTATATAACAATTCATTTTTCATTTGGGAATCAAAAGGAACACATAACATATTTTCAGATCCCAAAAATTATATCAATTTAAAATAATTGAAACATCCCTTTTATCGAATTCTAATTTTTTCTAAAACTTGTGGACTTTCTCATGGACATTATTAATTCTATCTGATGAAGAAAACGATACTAACACGTCAAAAAATAGATATTTCCTACACCCATAAATTCTTGGAAAAAATTAATCAAGTCATAAATTACAGGTTCATGTTCCACACAAAACATGGTTAATGATTCATTATTATCTTTACTCAAGTAGTTTTCAATTATGTATACTTTTATAGAATTATAATTGATAGTGCAATAATAATCCATTAGCATTTTAATTAATATTCAATGTATCATATTTAATTTCTTTTAAGTGAATATATATATATATAATTTTTATATGCATAATATATTTTAAAATTGGATCCATATACCTGATTTAACCCAAAATTTTAATAAAAAAACATCATTTATTTCCAGGTCATGTGTTGGATAATTTTACTCACGATGTTTCATTTCACTTCAAGCCTAAGAAATTACAACCTAATTCATTTTCAGAATGCAACCAAGTCCCTTCAATGAAGAATCAATATAGATTATAAACACTCCATTTCATGAAGTTAGATCTAAAAATAAATCATTCATTATTCTTATTTTCAGTTCTTGATAACAAACATCACAGTATTCTATCAAATAAATTTAACCCCATTTTTGTTAATTTTATTAATGGGAAATATAACTTTGAAATGTTTTTAACAAAGGATTTATAATACCTGAATAATCCAAGAAAACTAAAAATCTCAATATCATTTTTATGTATTGTACATTCGTCAGCCACATCTGTTTTGGTATAACCAATAGTTTTTCATGCTTATTTAAAATGTGCTATATAAAAAGTAATCTGTTGAAATAAAAATTCACATTTTATAAATTTCAAGTATATATTGTTTTATTTAACAGTTTCATGAAAAATAAATTTATTTTTTCATAATCCTTATATATTATTTAATTAAAAAATATCATCAAAAAATAGAAAAAACAAGAACAATATTAATAGAAGATTTTATTTATAATATCCATGAATACCGCAAAAGAATTTGTCAAGAAAATTGTCATAAAAACTAACTCATAATTCCATTATATTGTTATGAATTAAAATTTTTTGATTTCATCATCCATCGCCTTCAAATGATTGTACCTATATCTGATGTCAATCTTGGGAAAATTCAGTTCTCCCAAGAGTTGATCATACAAGTCATCGATATAATGCAATGGAAAATTATTCAAAACAATACCATTATTCAAATATATATCTATAATAAATATAATGTCTCATTGTAATTTATTTATTTTTAACAAATATTATAAGATCATTCCATGGAAATTTTCGATGATGAATTAAACATTTACCATGAAATCCCTTCAAATACGTTTTCAACTCCAGAGGTACCAATTAATCCATTCAAAAAGGAGGTTTTGAAATTTGATTTGAATATAGAACTAAGTCAATAGAAAATTCAATATCCCGATTAGGTATGAAACCGATTAAATCATTAAGATAAATTTCTATTTATTCATTTACCACGAGAAAATAATTAATTTGAATAGTTCCCTAGCATAAAAAAATTTGTACAGATAAATTTTATTTCCCTCTTATAATAGTTTCTCATATTCATGATATGTTATCAATGGTTGGATTAATTCGTGAATTAAAAATTAAATGATTTCTAAAACACAACTTTTTTATCTCCACGATAAATATTAGCGTGATAAATTGAATTCAAATCCTTACCTAGAATAATATAAAACTCTAATATGGAAAAAATAACTAGATTTAATAGTAATATATTTCTGTAGACAAAAATATTTATATTTATATTATTATTTTTTTCATTAATATTACCCCTGGTGTTTTTAACATATGTTCTGGTTTCATTTTTTGAGGTGAAATTTCCACATTAATTAATAATTTCTAAGAAATAAAGGAATGTTTGGACCCGATATCAAGAAAATATATCAGAAAATTATGGGTCAAAATGTACTTGATACCAATTAATATGTTTGAATAATATCATCTGAATTCAATGTAATGTATTTCACTACACCGTCCATCATTTATCCCAATTGCATCCAATCATTCATATCCTTATTTTTGTAGGTAGGTACATAATTCCCCATATCTTTACATTTGAATGACATTATAGTTTTCTTATCATAACTATGAGTTGGATCATTTTTCATGAAATCTAGATCCATACGACCAAACATACCACAGTAGAATAATTTACAAGATTTTTAAGGCCTTCCCACTGATTGGTTTTAGTACACCTTCCAAAAAATAGAAATATGGCATTATTACAGTTATATATATTAGATTTATTGTTTCTATGTTCTTCCTAACTGGAACTTTTCTATTAAGTGTTGTCAAAGAAAGTGTGATCATTATTAAACTATATTTTAACCCTCCTATCACATCATTTATGTTTCAATAATTTTTTTTTCAAACGATTCTAAATACCTTCGTTATCATGTCTTCAATCCGTAGTAAAAACAATTTACTTTACTAAAAAGAGTCTACCAAGAAAAACGAGTGATGTTTTCTCCATGCATGGCCCCAAAATATTCCACCTTTTATTTCAATTCAAGAAATTTATTTCCCATACTGTGTCAAACCACCATAGTAAAATATTTTTGAAGTAAAGGACTCTTAAATTCATCCCATTCCAATCCTAAATATCTTCAATTTCCCTAATATTTTTGACCATTGACCACCACTGATGTGTTTCTTCTTCAAAAAAGTAAATGGAATGAATAAACTTTTTTTTATGTGAAAAAAATAGCATACGATATTTTTTCAATGTATTAAATCCACCATTTAACAACCATTGGGTCATAAGAAACATTGAATTCAAGAAGGTGCCTCCTCATAAAATGTTTTATTATCCTCATGTTCCTCTGAAGTGGATATGGATATTCTCTTTTGTTGCAGCCACACCTATTTATTTCATGAATCAACTGATCAATTAGTATAGTAAGCTACTCAGTTTCAATTCCCACCATTCAAGGATGAATATATGATAAGATAGCATCCCCTCGGTGCCTTCCTGCTACATTTTCCATGTATCATCTGTGGAAGAAAATTCTGAAAAGACATATCTTAGATGGAGAAACATTGTAATCTTCAATTTATATATCTTTTCAAAACCATAATAAGGTAAAAATAATTTATGGAGTTTTTTTGATATCCTCATAACCATGAAAGTTATCTACCCCATGAACTCATAACAACTACAAGGACCCCACCATATACATTATTTAAAAACAGTTAATTCATGTAGAATAGACTTATTACATTTTCAAATATCATTTCAGTTCAGGGTTTTAGAGAATTAGTTAATAAATTATAAATAAAAATTCCAATGAATATAAATAGGAATCTTTTAAAATATATTCCATTTATTATATAATATAATTTTCTTTAATGAAATATGAATAATTTCCACAGAAATTCATCACAACATTTTGGTTGGATGCCTATTTTCTCTAAAAAATCCTCAAAACCTTTGAAAATATTTTAAAACATGTGATGAGAACAGAAATATAATTAGAGTATTTTAAAATAATTATATACAACAATTAGTCAATAAATACTTATATTAACATGAATTATAAAATCTTCATAATTAAAAGTAATATGCACCATCTTTGAGAAAGCAAGAGGTTTCCATAAAACATAGAAAACATAAATGTCACACCCCGACCGCAGATGTCCGTAATTGTTCTTCTTTCTTGGTCCCGATTTACATTTGTCGGAGTTTAATTGCGATTGGCGGTTTCGCGCCGGTGCGCGGTCACTGCATCATTTGCGGTGACCGTTCGTTCAGCCCGGGTGACCGTGTATTCACCCGGCATGTTTAAATACTATAATTTTTATGTTGATATTTTATTATTAACGCTATTTAAGTTGTGTTATTAATATGATAGTTAATTTTATTCTATATATGTTTATGTATGTTATATATATATATATATGTGTGTGTGTGTAATAATGTATACATATATGTATTATGTTTAGATTATTTTATTATTTGATCAAAATGATTATTATTAGAATTAACTTACAATTATTATTATAAATTCTATTATTATTATAAGTTTTAATCATTATTTTCTTTAATGTTATAAAGTTTAATTATTTTTTTTAGAAGGGTTTGATATCATTATTATTATGGTGTTTTAGTATTATTATTAATATATTAAGGTTTGATGATTAAAATTATACTTATTATTATTATTATTATAAAGTTTTACTATTTTTATAATGTCTTATTATTATTATTAAGTTTTGGTTTTTTTTATTTAATTAATTTATCATATTATTAGTATTATTATTATTTCCCTTTTCATTATTTATATATTATTATTAATATTATATATATATATATTTTAGAACCCCTAACCCTAACCTATTCCTCCCCGTAGCCGCCACCCAGTCCCCCTTTTCTCCTCTTCTCTCTTCCCCGTTTTCATTTCTCCTTCTTCCCCGTGCAACCCCCGGCCATCCGTTCCTTCCCGCACCGAGCCGCAGCCGGCCTCCTCTTTCCCCCGGCGGTGACACCACCCTGACCCTGCCTCCATCTCCGGCAAATCCCGCCTCGTCCCGGCCATCACCACCGTCTGGCCTCCAGCCGTCGTCCCGGCCTCCCGGCTCCGCCACCTCCCGCGTGCACCCCCTCCCTTCTGCCACGCCGGTTCCGGCTGCGCCCTGCCCTTCCTCCGGTGTCTCCCAGTCGCCCCTCCCTGCTCCCTCGCTGCACCACCCCGGCTGCGCGCTCTCTCGTCCGGCGCTCCTCCTCCCTGCACCCGGCTTCCCAACGCCCCAGTCTCGTCCGGCGCTCCCCGTCCCGGCATCTTCCCTCGCGCAGCACCCCGGACCCCGATGCCCCGCCTGCTCCCCCTGTCTCGCTCCCCGTTCCGCATACCCCGTCGCCGCACCCCTGGCCCAGCGCCGCCTGCTCCTCCCGTCGCCGACCCGTTCCCCCCCTGCGTGAGTTCTCTTTTTTTTATTTGTTATTTGTGTTTGTTTCGTTTTATTATAATTATTATTATTATATTACAATTAATATTAGTATACTATCAATATTATTGTTATTATGTTAATATTATTATTAATATTATTACATCATTATTAAAATTATTATTATGTTATTGTTATTAATTCTATATTATTATTATTATTATTATTATTATTATTATTATTATTATTATTGTTGTTATTATTATTATTATTATTATTATTATTATTACTATCATATTATTAATATTAATATTTTTATTATTGTGATTATATTATTATTATCATTATATTATTATTATTGTGATTATATTATTATTATATTATTATTATGTTGATATTATTCTATCCTTATTATTTTTATTATATCATTATTGTTATTATTGTTATATTATTAATATACTTATTAAATTATTATTTTTATATCATTATTGTTATTAAAGTATGTTATTATTATTATATTATTATTAATATTAATATTTTATTAAGATTAAGATTATTATTAGTATTATTATTTTCAAGTTAATATTATTAAGTTATTATTTTGTTATGTTATTGTTATTATAATGGTTATGCTATTATTATCATTATAATAATAATATTATTATTATTATTTTCTTATTATTATTACTCTGGCATTTACTTGTGCTTTGTTAGGGGTTTTCTTCATCAATTTATACTTGTTTTTGGTAGGTTTAAGACTTTAGGACCCGCGCATGGCGTTTCCGAGAAAGCGCCATCGCCGCGCCTTGTTTCTGAGGTTCTGCCGTCTCCGTGCCTCAGTTTCGAGAGTGTTGGACTTTATCACATGGCTTCGGACACACGTCATGTCATCGCACTTGGATCTTGAGGTAGGTCTCCCTATGCACTTGCCTCTAAATTAAGAATTTATTTATTCCTTGTCCTTTTATTAAATTTCAGTAAATTTAAGAAAATAATATTAAGTAGTTTTTATAGTGTGGTGATTTGCTGATAATGCAAACTGTTTAATTCTAGCATTTCATTGAAAGTGTTTTCTTGGTTTCAACTGAGGGATTTCATAGTAATGTCGCTAAATGGTTCTTCCTGAGTAACGAAAGACATGTTGAATTGGGTTTTGAAATGTTTTTGGCATGTGTAAATTAGAAAATGTACTGTTTATGGAAAATGGTGTTTTCTTATAACCTTGATTAGAGAAAACGTCGTGTGACCTTTTGAAATTGTTTTTGGAAACTTTACGTGTGGTTCTTGGTTGACGAAATATGTTTTCCCTTGCTGTGTTATTAAAAATAATGCTTTCTGGGTTGTGAAAGTTGTTTATGTTCTTGTTTGAGTGTTTCCAAAAAGGGGTTTTTGCGAAAAGATTGGGTAATGACATTTATATTTTCAGAAAGGTATTTTTGACGTGCGTGAATTTTGAAATATTGTTTGGATGTGGAAATAGTGACTTTTGTGTGCGATATCTGGTTTGGCCTGCAATATGAGGAAATAATATACTATGTGAATGTGAAGCTTGCTTGAGCACACGGGAAACCCTGGGTATCTAGGTGGGCGGACTAGAACTAGTGTGCTAGTGAGCCGGATGGGTGTCGTCCCTATTTCACTTAGCTGGATTGACGTTTGCAACACTAACTAAACATATGATATCTGAGGGTCGTGGCCTTCTAAGCCACGTGTTCTGAGGGTCGTGGCCTTCTAAGCCACGTTTTCTGAGGGTCGTGGCCTTCTAAGCCACGTTTCACCGAGACACGAGGTTCTAGGGTCCCACGCGTGCTAGATGAACCTTAGGGGATTTACCCATAGTGCTCTACCATCTCTGGCGTGGTGCCTTCCGTCGGCATACGGGGGACCACTTGGGTGTGAGTGTGTGCGTGTGTGAGTATGTGTGTGTGTGTGTGTGAGTGTGTGAGTGCGTGCGTGTGTGCCCATGGTTATTGCTGATAACTTCTGGTTTATTCTTACTTGCACTTGGTTTTTCCTTGCCTGTTTACTTCTACTTGCACTTGCTTTCTTTCCTGCTTGATTACTTTCAGTTCTTCTTTACCGCTCGTACTGGTTGCTTTGCGAAAATGGTTTTCAAATAAAAATGTGTTTTTCTCTTGTATAGTAAAACTGAAAGTGTAACACTTCTTTATCGTTCAGAACGAATTTAGAATCAATGAAAAGAAATTCAACTTTTAAAAAGGAATAAGGGTGATGGCTTGTGTTTAGTTTTTCATGTGAAACATTGTAAAAGCATACTTTTATACATTGTAGTTCAAACCTGGAATAGGTAGATTCTTTATTTACTGGCAGTGCATTGGGATTTGTTGTGGGGATCACCTACTGAGTACTTTTGTGCTCACGCCTATCTTTTACCTTTTCAGTTGTAGGTTCCTTTTGTTCAGGTTCTCCTGCTTGAGTCGCTCAGTGTGGGAGCGACGTTGGTTGTAGTTGGGTGGTGACCCGCGAGGTCACATGGAGGTATGTCGTGGTATAGTTTTGTTTGTGTCTTTAGTGTTTGTCTGTTTGTTTAGTTTATATTCGTTCTTTCGATCCTGTTTTTATCTTGGGCTGAAATCGTTCCCAACGATTAAAGTTTCAATGCCCGACACTTGTTGCCATCCCGGGGGGATCGGGAACGCCCTTCGGGACTTGCCGCGGACCGGATCGGGTGACCGGTTCAGGGTCGACCCGGGCTGGTTCGTGAAAAAATGGTATCAGAGGTGGTTCTTGTTATTTGGGTTGTCCGGTAGAAGGAGATTAGGACTGTCGGAACTCGAAGGATAAGTACGGGAAGAGCGTCGCGAACTCTTGCTCGCACTGATCTTCGAGTTACCAGGGGTAGTTCGGGGATTGTGTCCTTGTCTTTCCTGGTTCGTCTTGGATTGAGAGATGACAATGGAGGCAAGCCGACGTTACATCGTGATTTCACATGGAGTAGTGACCCATGTGGAGTCCGAGTACGTGGTTTGAATTCCTCCTAGTGGTCGACGCTGACTTGGGACATGGCCCACTACCATGTCGCTAGGTTGAGCATGACTACTGGTCCCTCATTTCAGCGATTGATGCAAATTTGGATGTTGTTTTCGTTTTGGTCTGTGTGAGTGCGTAGTTGGAAATGAAAAAGGTTTTTGAAAATTAGACTGGTTTCTTTTAAAGGATTTTAAATGTATAAAATGGGTTTTGAAACTGAAATCTCTTGATTTGGAAATCTGTTGTTTTCTTGGAATTGGATAAGAATGGTTTGGGTTGAAACCTCAGTTCCTCTTTATGAACGTTTGCACATGTGTGAGAATTCATTGAAAGTGTGTGTGGATGCACGTATGAATGGAATGTGGATAAAGACATGTGCAACGGTTCATGAGATTACCTGGGTGTGTATTTGAAGTTAAAGGCTTGACTTTGTTTTCTAAATTGGTTTTAAATGGGAAACAGTTTTGGAAAGTTTTTGGTTTGAAAATGGATTGGTTTTTGGAAAGTGATCTTGGGAAAGGGTGGTTTTGAAATCAAAAATGAAAAAGGGAATTTTAAAGAGGAGATTTTGTTTTGGGTTGTGTTGTATTTGTTTGGTCCTTGTGCTGACTGTTTTTGATGAAGGCGCTTTTATTGATGTTGCTTCGATTTGATGTTGGTTTTGGCTTTGAGTTTTGTATATCGCTCAGGAAATGCCGCCCAGAAAGGTCTCTAATGATTCGGATATGTCATGCCCAGTTTTTGGTCCTCCTAAGACTTTGCTTATACTCCATGGTGATCAGGGTCCGTTAGAAGCAGTGAAATGGCTCGAGGAAGTGGAACGTGTCTTTAGAATATTGGGAACTCCCGATAGTGTTAAGGTCCGTGCAATTATGAAGTTGTTCGAGGGTCCAGCTCTGGACCAGTGGAAGGTGGTTGCCCCACCATCGACGCAAGTTGAAATGACGTGGGATGTCTTTAGAATTTTTTTCATCCAATGGTTTGTACCTGAGGAAGTGAAGCTGGAGAAAAAGAGAGAGCTTGTGCATGTTCAACAAGGTCAACGGACGGTGAAGGCATATGTCGACCATTTCAAGGAACTAATTCCCTTTTTTCCAGAGGTAGCGTCGCATGAACTCATTAAGGTCTCTCTTTTCACTGGGGGTCTTCGTCCAGAGATCAAGGAGCGAGTCCTCCCTTATAAAGACCTTTGTTTCGAGAAGCTGGTGGAGGAAGCATTCTTGGCTGAGTTGGTTTCCGGTGTGCGGGTGGTTAATAATTCAGCATCCCCGGTTGTTCGTAAGAATTCCCCCTCTGGTGAGGAAAAGGCACCAGAGATACCTGTTCCTAATGAGTTATCCCCTTTGGTCCCAGCCTCCAGTTCATCAGATCGTTCGATGGCGTGCTATCAGTGTGGTCGTTTCGGGCATTTAATGTCGTCTTGTTTCAACCCTCCGAAGTCGTGTCATCGTTGTGGTTGTCTGGGTCATCTGGAGAAGTTTTGCAAGAAGCGTCTCTTGAATAGGAAGCTGTGATGGGAGAATGCCAGTACCTGACTGTGAGGCAGAAGATGCTTCAGCCATCAGAGCCCCAGCCACAAGTCTCGGGGTGAAGCTCGCGCACAGTCAGGAGTCCCCAGGGTTGTGAAGCCTTGGTCCAGGTTTTGTGTTCCGTGTTAGAAGTGGAACAATCAAGATCTTTTAGTGCTTGCTTTCCTGCTATTAAAGTTTCAACAACGTTGTCAATGTATTGTTTTCCTATAAAGTGACGATGGACTTGTTCTATAATAAATCTAAGTGGACTTGTCGTGTGAATGTAATATTCTAAATCGTGTGTCCTTCTTTAAAAGTGTGTTTGACTCTCGTGTGGGTTGACCTCGTTCTAGTTATGTTGTCGATGTGGTTAGGCTTTGTGGACTTCGGTGGATCAAGTCTCCAATTTGATATTGGTTAAATGTTTTTCTATGGGTTTTCCCTGGTGTTGAAGGTTGTTGACTCTAGTCGTGGGTTCAAGGTTTCGACAGAGGTGTTGTAGTAATCATGTTATAAGAGTTGGTTTGAATTGGTTGGGAGTTCCCGCGTCGACCCCCCCCCCCCCCTTCCCGGGGTTTTTATTTAAATGGTCATCTTTTCTGCACTAGTTAAGCTCTTGTGGTGGGGAGAACCCCTTCGTGTTCTCCCCTCAATCTCGGACCCCGGTTTTCTCTTGGATCGGTCGGGTGTGACCTGTGTAGAGTAAGGTCATCCCCGAGATTCTCAATTCTCTCCGGTTCCTTTAGTTCCGTTGGGCATGAACTTAATTTTTGACCGACTTTTGGCCTGGTGACTTTCTGGGGGCAGAAAGTGTCTGTGGTGGGGGGAATTGTCACACCCCGACCGCGGATGTCCGTAATTGTTCTTCTTTCTTGGTCCCGATTTAAATTTGTCGGAGTTTAATTGCGATTGGCGGTTTCGCGCCGGTGTGCGGTCACTGCATCATTTGCGGTGACCGTGCGTTCAGCCCGGGTGACCGTGTATTCACCCGGCATGTTTAAATACTATAATTTTTATGTTGATATTTTATTATTAACGCTATTTAAGTTGTGTTATTAATATGATGGTTAATTTTATTCTATATATGATTATGTATGTTTTATATATATATATATATATGTGTGTGTAATAATGTATACATATATGTATTATGTTTAGATTATTTTATTATTTGATCAAAATGATTATTATTAGAATTAACTTACAATTATTATTATAAATTCTATTATTATTATAAGTTTTAATCATTATTTTCATTAATGTTATAAAGTTTAATTATTTTTATTATAAGGGTTTTATATCATTATTATTATGATGTTTTAGTATTATTATTAATATATTAAGGTTTGATGATTAAAATTATACTTATTATTATTATTATTATAAAGTTTTACTATTTTTATAATGTCTTATTATTATTTTTAAGTTTTGGTTTTATTTATTTAATTAATTTATCATATTATTAGTATTATTATTATTTCCCTTTTCATTATTTATATATTATTATTAATATTATATATATATATATTTTAGAACCCCTAACCCTAACCTATTCCTCCCCGTAGCCGCCACCCAGTCCCCCTTTTCTCCTTTTCTCTCTTCCCCGTTTTCTTTTCTCCTTCTTCCCCGTGCAACCCCCGGCCTTCCGTTCCTTCCCGCACCGAGCTGCAGCCGGCCTCCTCTTTCCCCCAGCGGTGACACCACCCTGACCCCGCCTCCATCTCCGGCGCATCCCGCCTCGTCCCGGCCATCACCACCGTCTGGCCTCCAGCCGCCGTCACGGCCTCCCGGCTCCGCCACCTCCCGCGCGCACCCCCTCCCTTCTTGCTACGCCGGTTTCCGCCGCGCCCTGCCCTTCCTCCGGTGTCTCCCCGTCGCCCCTCCCTGCTCCCTCGCTGCACCACCCCGGCTGCGCGCCCTCTCGTCCGGCGCTCCGCCTCCCTGCACCCGGCTTCCCAGTGCCCCAGTCTCGTCCGGCGCTCCCCGTCCCGGCGTCTTCCCTCGCGCAGCACCCCGGACCCCGATGCCCCGCCTGCTCCCCCTGTCCCGCTCCCCGTTCCGCATACCCCGTCGCCGCACCCCTGGCCCAGCGCCGCCTGCTCCTCCCGTCGCCGACCCGTTCCCCCCCTGCGTGAGTTCTATTTTTTTTTATTTGTTATTTGTGTTTGATTCGTTTTATTATAATTATTATTATTATATTACAATTAATATTATTATACTATCAATATTATTGTTATTATGTTAATATTATTATTAATATTATTACATCATTATTAAAATTATTATTATGTTATTGTTATTAATTATATATTATTATTATTATTATTATTATTATTATTGTTATTATTATTATTATTATTATTATTATTATTACTATCATATTATTAATATTAATATTTATATTATTTTGATTATATTATTATTATCATTATATTATTATTATTGTGATTATATTATTATTATATTATTATTATGTTGATATTATTCTATCCTTATTATTTTTATTATATCATTATTGTTATTATTGTTATATTATTAATATACTTATTAAATTATTATTTTTATATCATTCTTGTTATTAAAGTATGTTATTATTATTATATTATTATTAATATTAATATTTTATTAAGATTAAGATTATTATTAGTATTATTATTTTCAAGTTAATATTATTAAGTTATTATTTTGTTATGTTATTGTTATTATTATGGTTATGCTATTATTATCATTATAATATTATTATTATTATTATTATTTTCTTATTATTATTACTCTGGCATTTACTTGTGCTTTGTTAGGGGTTTTCTTCATCAATTTATACTTGTTTTTGGTAGGTTTAAGACTTTAGGACCCACGCAGGGCGTTTCCAAGAAAGCGCCATCGCCGCACCTTGTTTCCGAGGTTCTGCCGTCTCTGTGCCTCAGTTTCGAGAGTGTTGGACTTTATCACGTGGCTTCGGACACACGTCATGTCATCGCACTTGGATCTTGAGGTAGGTCTCCCTATGCACTTGCCTCTAAATTAAGAATTTATTTATTCCTTGTCCTTTTATTAAATTTCAGTAAATTTAAGAAAATAATATTAAGTAGTTTTTATAGTGTGGTGATTTGCTGATAATGCAAACTGTTTAATTCTAACATTTCATTGAAAGTGTTTTCTTGGTTTCAACTGAGGGATTTCATAGTAATGTCGCTAAATGGTTCTTCCTGAGTAACGAAAGACATGTTGAATTGGGTTTTGAAATGTTTTTGGCATGTGTAAATTAGAAAATGTACTGTTTATGGAAAATGGTGTTTTCTTATAACCTTGATTAGAGAAAACGTCGTGTGACCTTTTGAAATTGTTTTTGGAAACTTTATGTGTGGTTCTTGGTTGACGAAAGATGTTTTCCCTTGTTGTGTTATTAAAAATAATGCTTTCTGGGTTGTGAATGTTGTTTATGTTCTTGTTTGAGTGTTTCCAAAAAGGGGTTTTTGCGAAAAGATTGGGTAATGACATTTATATTTTCAGAAAGGTATTTTTGACGTGTGTGAATTTTGAAATATTGTTTGGATGTGGAAATGGTGACTTTTTTGTGCGATATCTGGTTTGGCCTGCGATATGAGGAAATAATATACTATGTGAATGTGAAGATTGCTTGAGCACACGGGAAACCCTGAGTATCTAGGTGGGCGGACTAGAACTAGTGTGCTAGTGAGCCGGATGGGTGTCGTCCCTGTTTCACTTAGCTGGATTGACGTTTGCAACATTAACTAAACATATGATATCTGAGGGTCGTGGCCTTCTAAGCCACGTGTTCTGAGGGTCGTGGCCTTCTAAGCCACGTTTTCTGAGGGTCGTGGCCTTCTAAGCCACGTTTCACCGAGACACGAGGTTCTAGGGTCCCACGCGTGCTAGATGAACCTTAGGGGATTTACCCATAGTGCTCTACCATCTCTGGCGTGGTGCCTTCCGTCGGCATACGGGGGACCACTTGGGTGTGAGTGTGTGCGTGTGTGAGTATGTGTGTGTGTGTGTGTGAGTGTGTGAGTGCGTGAGTGTGTGCCCATGGTTATTGCTGATAACTTCTGGTTTATTCTTACTTGCACTTGGTTTTTCCTTTCCTGTTTACTTCTACTTGCACTTTCTTTCTTTCCTGCTTGATTACTTTCAGTTCTTCTTTACCGCTCGTACTGGTTGCTTTGCGAAAATGGTTTTCAAATAAAAATGCGTTTTTCTCTTGTATAGTAAAACTGAAAGTGTAACACTTCTTTATCGTTCAGAACGAATTTAGAATCAATGAAAAGAAATTAAACTTTTAAAAAGGAATAAGGGTGATGGCTTGTGTTTAGTTTTTCAAGTGAAACATTGTAAAAGCATACTTTTATACATTGTAGTTCAAACCTGGAATATGTAGATTCTTTATTTACTGGCAGTGCATTGGGATTTGTTGTGGGGCTCACCTACTGAGTACTTTTGTGCTCACGCCTATCTTTTACCTTTTCAGTTGAAGGTTCCTTTTGTTCAGGTTCTCCTGCTTGAGTCGCTCAGTGTGGGAGCGACGTTGGTTTTAGTTGGGTGGTGACCCGCGAGGTCACATGGAGGTATGTCGTGGTATAGTTTTGTTTGTGTCTTTAGTGTTTGTCTGTTTGTTTAGTTTATATTCGTTCTTTCGATCCTGTTTTTAGCTTGGGCTGAAATCGTTCCCAACGATTAAAGTTTCAATGCCCGGCACTTGTTGCCATCCCGGGGGGATCGGGAACGCCCCTCGGGACTTGCCGCGGACCGGCTCGGGTGACCGGTTCAGGGTTGACCCGGGCTGGTTCGTGACAATAAATAAATCGTATATATAACATAGAGAAAAAATATCTTACCATATTTACATAGGGTTATAACCCTCATAGCAACCTTATTATTTGTAACCATAAATTCTAATATACAATGTAACCCTTCTAGAAACCTAATGATGTAATCATTGCAATTACACATAGACGAACAATTACGATCAACATCCAACATAAACATACCAAATGAATTTTAAGGATATCATGAACTCACACATAATAATAAAAAATTCCCATGAACCAGAAAATAATAATAATAAAATAATACCTTCATCATAAAAACATACTTTTTTAATTTTGAAAAAATATATATTTAAAATATGATTTTTAAAGAAAAGTCTCTTACTTAAGGTTTGACATCCTTAAAACATGTTAAAAACTCATATATAATTGTTTAATGAGAGTTATAAATTTATTAATAAACAATATTCGTATTTATAATACATTATATGATCATTTTATATATTATTTTTACCCATTTATTGACAAAAAATTTCTATTTTCATTTTTTCTAATGTGTTTATTTCAGGTTCCCATTATTAGTTCATCATGGATTGTACTTTACAATGGATGTAAAACACTAGAAGTGTAATGAAATGGTTTCAATATGTTTAAATAATTTTAAATGAATGCATATATAATGTTTTCTAATATTAGGATGATTCATTAGATAAGATATTAAGGGTAGAGGATTGTTTTATTTTTTGAGTGTTTTTCTGACCATCACAAACTAGATTTGTTTATTTAATGTTATGTATAAAAATTTGATCAATGACATTAAAATAGTTATAATATATATATTAAAATATGTTATAACAATATTAATGGTTATATGACAATCCTTGATGTTAAAAAATGAAAATGAAAATTTGATGTCTGTGAAGGCGGTCAATGGACACGTCACAAATGATGATTTAATTTTCTAGAATAAAAGGATTGGAGGATAGTTTTAATGGATAATATTCCATTCACATTGAAAATATTAAATATTTTTCCGATTTTGGATTTACTAGTCACTTGTATGACATTGGGTGAGAGAAGAAAAAGAAATTAAAAGAAATTGAAAATAAAATAAAAGAAAATAAAGTAGGGGATTACCTCATAAAATCACCTCCTTGAGAACCTACTCAATAATATAGTATTTTGTATGTTGTTGATACCATAGGATCCAAGATATAAGGGAGATTATTAGGGAGAATATTGGTTAAGATTAAGATAGTATACCATTATTTTTATGTGTGAGGATAATATGTTTTGAGGGGTGGTATTTATAAGGGAGGCCAAGGTTGTATTTTAATATATTATTCATTAGTTTATTATTTTGGTTAAATAATACAAATTTTGTGATAATTATGACTAAATATAATGAAATAATAATGGGGAGAGTGAGATTATGGTGATTACATCAGAACTTACTCATGTAATATTATATTTAACTTATAATGTATATATTCTATAATTTACCATATTTAACTACTCGACTAAATTTCATGTATTTTAAAAAAATGAAACAAATTGATAGTAAACATTTTTCATAATTAAAAATTACGAAATGAACTCCATTTTTTGAAATCAATTTCCTAATAAATAGACATTTATTTTTCAATTAAAATCGTCATTTTTTAGAAAAATAAAATTCTAAAAATTTTATGTTATTTTTTGAACATTGAAAAATTAATGAAGGAGTCATAAAATTATATTAAAATCCAGTGATATAAAAATATAAATTTATGATTCTATTTTACGATGATATATTTTGTTTTAAATCATTATATTAACTATTAAAATTGTAAATAAAACTTTTTCTTTAACATATATACAAACACTAAATTTTTTAATTTTAAAATACTAATTTACTTATTAAAGGAAATAAATATATATAATTTTGACTTATAGGATAATTTAGTTTTATTTATTCCATCATAGGTGGGGGTTGTATTCTTTTATTATTGATTTCTTAATTTCAGTAAAAGAAAATTATTTCATTATACATTTATAATTAATTTATCTATTTAATAATAGAATTAAAATTATTTTTCATATACCTGTGTTGTTACAAAACAAATATAATTAATAAGAGAAATATATATCTTTTAATAGTTACTAACCAATTTGAAGTAGTAAATATAAAATCTCATAATGTTCTGGAACTGTATTCTCAATTTTGTTGAGTTGAAATTATCGAGGACAATTTGGAGGTAGCATCGTAGGGGATAGAATAAATTCATGATTATTTTAATTATGTATTTCTTTGTATCTTCAAGATGGATGATTCACCATGAATAGATCTATTATTGTGTGGCACTAATACACGTGGCATGAATGGCCTTCTTATTTTTTTCATTTAATCATTCAAAAAGAACTTCTTTTTTTTAATCATATGTAAGGCCCAATGCATGGAGAATCTAGGAAGAACATCATGAATAATGGACTCTTTGGATTAATTATTTTTAGATTTTTTATTATCATTTATCCATTGTTTGTAGACTATATAGTATTAGGGATGAATCCTTATTCAACCAATAATTTAATTTTTAAACTGAAAAAATTTCTTATATTTTGAGGATATTTCTAGGTTTCCTATTTAGATAATTAGGTCACAAATAAAACACAAAAGTACCATATATTACTAATTGGACAATTTTTTTAGTATCAACTTTTCTAGTAATATAAAACATAAAAATCATGCTTTATTCTCATGGAAATGTTTATCATTTTTCATCCTATTTTCTTCTTTGTTCATACCCATCCTTAAACTTAGTGAAATAAATTTTAAAACATGGGATGGAAATAAAATGTTTATTAGGGGATATAAAAATTAATAATTCCATTATTCAATTGGAAAATAATAAAACCCATGAAAGACATTTTCATAAAAAACATAATTCCTACCCTAAAAGGGTATAATTTATATATTAGAAAATCATTATATTATATTTTAACATCAAATTATTTCCATGAAAAATCATAAGAAATTTAATAAAAGGTATCTAGGTTCCCTTTCACATCATATTTATATATCCACTATAGAAACCATATTATATCCCTTAAAATTGGAATAACTATATTGCTGACTTCTAATATAATTCTTCCATGTACATAATCCTTACCCATTACAATAGACATCAATCTGTGAACACCTCTCTTATAATAAACATCTATCTCAAATATTTTAAAAATGTCTATGTCCATATCATGAATAAAAAATATTAACATTCACATTTTCATTATAAATATTTTGTAATACACTTTTGAATCCATAAAAAAAATTTACATATCAAAATCACCATTCCATTTACAAGACCATTTTATAAACTACAATTTTTAGAATAATGAAAAAAATTGGATTTATTCTTAAATAACACATAGAATATTTTAATGGAATGCAAACATAAATTATCAATTTTGATGATAATAAGAGAAATTGACACCATATAAATTAAAATATAATTTTTTTTCTTGTCTAATGAAATTCAAAATATTGCATATATAATTTTTAAAATAATTCTTTTGTAAAATTTTTTAATAAATTAAATAGTTATAAAAGTAGCCTTTACAATTCATATTTTTTCTATATGAAATCATCAGTAAATTAATATTTAGAATATTTACATGGTATAGAAATATTAAAATATAAATCATAAAAATAATTCAAACAATGTTTTATGATAATGTGTATTTACCTCGAGTCTGACTCATCAAATACGTTCTTGGTCATCAAAATATCATATTCTATTGATTTCATAGTTTATTAAATAATATTTTGAAATTTATTTTTTCTTTAATTTTTTCTCTTTATATGATACATTTTATTATCTATTCTACTAACTTCACATCAGTTTTTTTGAGGTTATCCAGTTCGTAAATCCAAAATAACATTGGTATGTTGACTGTGGTCAATGTTTTCATTATTCCATCATCACTAAAATAATAATAATGGAATAATTATCATTTTTATATTCCAATTAATATTTTAAAACAAATCATTAATGATGGAAATTAAAAATGAACTATGTTAACATCATGTAGATGGTAGGTCATATGTGTGCTTGTGTAACATTTTAATTTTTTTAAGACCCATTATGGAAGAAATTTAAGAGTCATTTGAAAATTAAAAATAGATCATTATATAAAATATATTATATTGTACACTAATATATATCAACAATGTGATTTCTCAGTGAAAAAATAAATCACATCAATTCATGAAGGTGGTATTCCACATGTATGCACGAATGATGTTATCATTTTTTAATGAACAGAAAGGTATGAAAATATGTGTAATATTATATTAATAAAAATAATTATATGTTATTAATATCACACACACACACACACACACACACACATATATATATATATATATATTAAATACATAATTTTAGATAGACTTGAGTGGTGGTGATAGAAATAAAAATACATTAGTTTGTAAAGTGTTAGGTCGCCGTACACACAAATGATATATTTCATTTCCATTTAATGGAATTTGTAGAATAATTAAGGTTGTTATGTTAAAATAATAACATAATTTCCAATAAAAGAGAATTATGTTGTGGTATTATATTGTATAATTAATATATTATGGATGTGGGTGAATAAATAAAAAAAATTCTCAGTTAAACACTAAACCTCATCTTCGAACTGCCTCTTAATGTTTTCACCAAAATCATTACAAGGATATTTTTATTTTCATTAAAAGTTATATAATAAATGGTGATGGATGTTTAGAAATGTATTTACTTTTATATTTTTCTTTTGAAAGAAATTTTATAATTAATAGAAGAATTTCTACCCTTTTATAAGAGAGGGGAGGGGCACTCATTGAATTTCACAGAATAATAAACTAATATAAATAAATTATGAGGTTAATATATTTCCAAATTTAATGATTTCAAATTTATATTGTGGTTTAATCAAAATAATATCATTTTAGAAAAATTAGTCATGTTTAGGAACTTTTCTATCAATAATATTTTGGTTCTAACCCGTTTTAATTCATTTCACGCATGTCGTCATAATAATGGTGTTTTTTATTTGAGGGTTTTGATAGTTAATATAATACATAAATAGACCATAAATGGAATGTGTTTTATATTTTAAACCATATCCATATAACTTGGACTAATATAATATTTTATTTTATTTTTATTTATTTAATAAAATATTTTTTGTTATAAAAATCGATAATTAAAATTTAAGAAATATTAATTTACTTCTAATTTAATATCATCAAGACAATATATGATTTAAATATAATATATAAATACAACCCTAAAAATTTAAAATTAAGACAATAAATTTTTGGGTCACATTAATGGTTCCAAATTATATTACAGTTAATATTTCTAAATTTATTAATTTTAATTTTCTACTTATTGAATAAATACTACACCAATGCTTTGTAGGAATTTAATGTAATTATTTCTTCACTTAAATTTAAAAATAAATTATCACATTGAAATATAATTTAACGTTCACAAAATTATTTGTAAAAAAAAATATCCTCTATTTGTCCACATTTAAAAAATAATACAACTATTAAAAGAAATATTGTGATTGTTTTTGCTGTATATTGACTTAAATAATATAAATAACAAAATAAATGAAATATGACACCATGTTTCCATATTTTTTATAAATGGATTTAAATTTAGAGAAATAACTTTTCAAATAATTTAAATTCAAGTTTTAGAGTCATTTTTACTCCATAAAATCTTATTTTTATGCTAAATTATCTGATATATCCTTATAGTGGTGAAAAAATGTTTTGCCAAATTTTATATTCATATTCTCTAGAAATATAAAGAAGTAATTTAATATTTTTTGGAATCATAATTCTAAATAAATAATCCCATTTTCTTGATTTTATTTAGTTATGTTATTGATTTTAATTTCAAAATTAATCCCACAAAATGCGACTAGAAACTATTTTTTAGAAAAATTCTATTTAAGTAAAAAAAGATTTCTATTAAATTAAATTTTGAAATTTATTATAGATATTATAATTAAGTTATATTTTATGAAATGTCACTAATTAAAATTTAAAACTAATCCAAAAAACAATTTCAATAGATAAATACATTAAAAATTTATTTTTCAAAAAATGAATATTCTCACTATTCATTGAAAAATAAAATATTTCCGAAAATTCATAACAAGTCTTTCGAAGAAAATTTTGACATATTGAAATCAAAAATGAAATTAATTTTGTAAAACATAAATTTAATAATTAATTTTTTTATCAAAACGTTATACAAAACAATTTTCATAAAACTATTTCCATTTTTATTTATAAATTACAAACTATTTTTATAATGAATATAACTATATATTATTGAAAACAAATAATTATAAAAATGATTTATTCTATCACTAATAGGGTTTTTATATTATTCCCCATTTTGAAAATTTGATCACCATAATTTTATTCACCACATAAACAAAATTGGATATTTTTCCCTCAAAATATTTTCATATTCCCATGTATGTTACTCAACCGCATGATTTGTCCAGAGAACCTTAAATTGATTAATTGACTTATTCCTCAACCCATTATCCCTATGGTTAATATTCTGAATATAATATTCCACATAATTGATGTTATATTCCTTATGAACTACTTCTGGGATCAAAATAAGAGATGAATCCAACATATGTTTTCAAAATATATAAAAATGAAATACATCATGCACCTAAGACAAACATAGAGCCAAGGTCACATAGAAGGAAACAAATCAACGATTCATTGGGATTTTAAATAGTACATTAAACTATATACATAACTTCCTGTTACTACCAAAACACATAAAACTCCTCCACAGAGATAATTTAAGACAAACACAATCAACTACCTTGATAGAAAAAATTTCTTCTAATTTTTTGTATAACTTTTTACTCTCTATAATAATCATTCATATGTTACTACAATATATTTACCATCTTAGTAATTATCTGTACAAACATTAGTATCATCAACATCCTTTAACTTATATAATCCAATAAATTATGGTTCAGATACATCATTCAATATAACATATCAAAAGTTGTTGTCTCTATATTGGAATAAAAGATATTAATTTAAAAAAAAATACACCAATTAAGGATGATCATTTTAAGTTACATAATAATATTTTGAAAAATAACAAAGAATATCCTCTATATCTTGAATCATTTGTTTAGACTATCTGGAAAATTTATTATTAAATTCTGAAATGAAATTTAATTCAATTATAAATGAATTATAAAGGCCTTTCCAAATGTTGGTGTTCACCAGGGAACATTATCATATTAAATTTTCTGAATAACTCCATGGAAAATAATTACCTCCTTGAGATTCAATTGAGATATATAATCTAATGACATAGGATCTAGATTTGTAAAGAATTCGATTGATTTATTTATTCGGTTAAAAATTTCCCAACACCCATTATTACCTTGAGATGTATTTTTTAATCCTATTATAAAATCCATTTATATAATCATTTATTTAAACAATAAATATGTTAATGGAAAAAATAACATTTTAACTAATTTTTTCCCCATTAACTTTTTAACATGGTAATCATTACATGGTAAATCCATTGATATTATTTTCGTTACACCCATCCTGTAATACTCATGAATGCCTCGATATATAAATGTCTTTATAGGTTAAATAGAAAATTCGGAACTATGAGATTCACTCCAAAATTCATTCCTCAACTAGATATCACAAGGCACACATTATTTGTTTTCATATATGATAACATTATTCTCTTAAATATCAATCCCTATAATCATAACCATCGTAATAGATTATAAAATTTTCTATAAATCATGATACACTTTTTAATAATTCAGAATTCATTCTAATATAGACTATTGTATTAACACCCAAGAAAATACAATTTGTTCAATTATGAATAGTTTCTAGTCTAGCATTTATTCAATCATTAACCAATGGGTCATTTTCCAAAAAGAACATTGTTAATGATGTATAATTCTCCCAAATCAATGGATAATCTACATTAATTTAATTTATAGGATGATAATGGAACATGTTTCTATAATTGTTAATAAGTAACATTTATCTTCTAGGACCAATGTTCAACTATTTTTGAGTTTTTATATACATAAAAATTGTGGGATCCATCTATATTTAATAAAATTTTCTATTTATATAATTCCAGAAAAATATACAGAATAAAAATAACATGTAATTCAATACCATCTGTAAGATAAGTTAACTCATGATTTTTTTGTTGTTTTCTAGAACATGAAATCAAAATATCTTTCTAGATCCATAAAAACACTAATTCTTTTCAAAGATTCATCATTCTAGATTTACAATTAACTATTTCTAGAGTTCAATCCCAAGAATAGATAATTCAGTTATTTTATTTTCATTTCATTAAAACAATCAGAAGTCTATTTCAACAAAATAAATTTAACTTGTTTTCATATTAACATAATTAGGGTCATACATAAAGGGGAATGGATTTCAAAAAAACACATTTATTATAATGATAAACCATAAAAACCATAAGTCTATATAGAATTTTTTGGACATAATTATTCTTAAAAAAATATTATCTTAGAAGATTCAGTAGTTATACCATATTTAGAAATAATATTCCTCGGGAAAGAAATTTGTTTCATCTAAAATTCATGCATTCAAAAAATTCCATGTTTGTATTATTTATTCTAGAGTATTCAAATCAATATGTATTTTTATTTTATAATCCTCGTGAATTTTATAATATAACAATATATCATCAATCACTAAACACAATACATTCCATGAACAAATTTAAAACACTATTGATAATGTATATAAGTATCATTGGTTCCTTATACAACTCAAATAGAATAATTACAAAATAAAAATTCTTCTAATTTTTATGAAACTACATCTAAAAAATATCTCCCCCTTTAACCTCAATTAATGATACCACAACTCATGATCAATCATAAAAAAGTATTGTTAACCATAGGGAAAATATAATTTATCATCAATGTGGAAAAAATGTGTTTTTTCATAACACTGATTTCATTGAAAGACTTATAATTAAGCAATGTATTATTCAAATATCTGGGTTTTAATAAATAAAATTGCATCATGAAAAGGTGATGTTCCATAAAGAATAAAAACATTATATAGAAACTTAAACATTTGTTTTTTACATTATGAAATATTTACTGGATCCATTGAATATGGTGGTTTAAAATAAGATTTGTGTCACGAACCAAGACAATATTAAATTAAACCACCAGATCATGAATGAAACTGTGAAAATATTTATAAAATACAACAAAATATTCATTTAATTTTGGTATATTACTAATTTTTAAAATTTACTTCATTTTCAAAACATGAGTTTGATAAATTTATTATAACCTCAAATAAATTTTCTAGATAATTGGTAGGTTATCAATGGTATGAAAGCATTGAAATAAATATTCTTACCTCTTGAATATATCATTGCGTGATAACCTGAAATCCAATCCCCACCCAAAATAACAACAAACACTACCATTGGTCATTAATAAGATTTTCAATCGCACTAATAAAAATTGAAGGATTAATATTAATATCGGTATATTTAATATTTTCCAATATATTTCTAACCAAATGTTTTATATTCTTTTAAATATTTGATATTACCATTGTATATACAAAAAAATTAAAAACTATGAAATGTAGTGATCTGGAGTCAAACGGGGTATTCTCATAATTTGAAAAAATATGAAACATAACATTTACCACTTAATTAGACATCACAATATAAACTAAGAAAGTATAAAATGTCTATTCCACACCTTTTTGAATAATATATTTATTTTATTCCTTTTAATGAATATATTTGAAAAAAGTTATCAAAATATTGCAAATAATTTCATTAATGCATCTTACAATCAATTATTAATTTTTTATGATTTTCCTTCTAGTAAAAATCATTATTTCACAAATTTCCCTATATATAATACATCCCTATATTTATAAGAAATTATCATGGATTATTGTATCTACTCTCATCAAATTATAGGAGCTTTTATTCCTTTAGTCTATATATCATTGATAGATTATTACCCTAAGCATCTCATCAAAAACACTTATTTTATTATTATCATGGATTATATGATTATTAGAAAATGCTATTACTACCATATAATCACGCTGATCAAGGTTATCATAATATTATAAATCATGGTAATCAAATTCAAAATTATATCTTAGATTCATCCCTAAGTAACATCGATAAATATTTCTAATAATAACTTAAATAATATTATGTACACACATGGAAAAGCATAAAAATTTGGATTTATATGCTGCTAACAAATTTTTATTTTTTTCTAAATTACATGACTTTTTTTCTATATTAATTCAATAGGATATATGGAATTATTTATTAAGTAAACTTTTCATTAATTTGTCTTGTTTTATGGATTTTGGTTCATCAATATCTCTGGTATTCTTAAGAAAATACCCCTCACTGATTAGCTTCACCTTCAAAATGATCAAAAGAATGATTTTCTATTAGATGTTCTAAATATTCAATGACATAAATTGAAATTTATTTTTTATTGCAAAATCAACTAAATACTTCTATATCTGAGTTTCCAATTAATTTTTGATGATGTTGTTACAAGAAATTCTAAGCTATCAACATATTTCTATACATTAAAATTGAATTATATATAACATGTACACACCCACTATTTAATTCTTTATTAAATGATATATTACAGTAACAAATTGATATCCTCAAATTAAAACTTTTATGAGATTCTTATAACGATATATATTTTCATCTTACTACCTTTCTAATTCAACATCATTGTTTCTCTATTGAAAACCATTCTGGATAATACATATTTTATGAAGAAATATTTTAATCTTAAAATTCTATTTCTTCATAACCATAAATTATTACATTTTATATTTATTAAGATTTATTATCCTAACCTCTAATGTTTTCTTAATCGACCTCTAATACCTACTGTATGGATGTGATCATAATTTAACGCATAATTTCATTTTTAAATGTGACGTTACATTCTTCCATTTTGGGGATATTTTTTGGATTAATGTTTTAGATAATTATGAAATAAACTATATACAATAGTCCCATTAATTAAAAAGTGGAGAATTATTTTTAGTAAGAACCATCCTCATAATATAAAACTTTTTAATTGAAATGTGTTTTCTTTTCTTGAAAAAGATTCATGACTTTCAACTTAACATCATATTTCTTCTTATATATTTGGAAATCCTATAGAAAACATTTTAATATGACATATGAGGAAACTATAATTATTTAGTGACATAGAAAAAAATTTCATTATTCCATTGAAAAATATTAAAATGTATGAAAAATATTTTCTTAAAAACAAACCATTCTACCCATAAAGGGTATAATCTAGTAGTTAAAAATTCATAAGAAAACCACTTTAAATAATATGACTCCCATAAAAACACATAATAAAGAATATAAAATAGATGTATGTTCTATGGGACATCATCATCATATAAACATTATATAAACATTATTATAACCATTATAATTAGTATAATTATACTACTGACAACCAATATAATTCTCTGGGGAACATAATCAGTAACCAATGCAATGGAGAGCTATCTGGGAAGGTAAATCATTATGTATATACGTATTATCCATTATATAAAATATAAAATTAACATTTCATCAATAAAACGATTTAGTTTAAACATATACATCATTAACCCCTTTAAAACCCATTTTGAACTTATTTAAAAACACTTTTGAGAAGCCAAAATACATGTTCCTTTAAAAAAATTATTTAAAAAATAAAATTTAGAGAACAAAGAGAAAATGTTTTTTTTTCAAAAAACATTATAACTTGTAATAAAATACATTTATAATGTATTTTTTCTTGAATAATAATCATTCTTATACAACAATTATTCATTTTAAAAAAAATATGAATGATTGTTATGTCAAATGATGTATATTATAATAATGGTGATGGTAGGTCGTATGTATGCCAGAGTAAAATTTACACTTTTCAATGATCATTATGAAAACAATGTAGTTGTTATTTTTTATTTAAGTAATGAAAATTAGACCATTAATATTATATTAAAATCTTATATATATATATAATACATGTTACCCGGTGATGAAAAAGAATCACATTTCATTGAGAAGGTTGCAGTATACTCATATGATTGAACAATGTTATCATTTTTTAATGAATGATAATCTATGAAAATATGTGTTTTATTATCAAACAATAAAGATAAATATATATATTTAATATAATATATATATACAATTAAACTATCACTATATCCATTTTTGAGTGGTGGTGAGGGAAAAAATAATTTCATTGGTTCTTGAGGTTGTAGTCTATCGTTGACACAAGCGATGGATCTCTTTCCCCCTATTAACCCTATACAATTACTATGATTACAATGATTATTACTCTTCAAGGTTAAGGATTATTACAATAAATGGAAGAAATACCATAAATGGATCAAGTTTGAAATATTCTTACATATCACAATAACTTGGGTGTTGATAGTTTATTTTATTATTTTTAATCATTTCAGTAAAAAATTATTATAAAATATGATAAATAACAACTTTAAAACTATTAATTTTATTTGACATTAATTCCATAAATAAAACTCATGAATATTAATATAATATTTTAAAACTTCCAAAAATTATTATGTTTTTCAAAAACAATTGTAACACAATAATTATTTCATATAATACAACTTTTAATATTTTTAATATCATTGATGTAATTTGTTTTTAATTGAAATTTTATTTTTTCAAAAATGTTTACTTATTTATTATAATTTTTTTATAAATAAATTTTTAAAAAAATTACAAGACAATAAATATCTTATATATAAAATTAAAATTTACAATATAACATATTTAATATTTGTCACTATGAAAAAAATTATAGAAATTAAATGAATGAGTGTGACACTTTTTGCAACATATTATCCCAATAATATTATAGGATCAAATAAATTATATATAGAACCAAGTTGTGTTATTTTAGAGACAGTGATTTAAATGGAAAAAATCCACTCA
The DNA here is from genome assembly GCA_963277665.1 of Viscum album. Classification (NCBI taxonomy): domain Eukaryota; kingdom Viridiplantae; phylum Streptophyta; class Magnoliopsida; order Santalales; family Viscaceae; genus Viscum; species Viscum album. The sequence goes on along the minus strand of OY728138.1, from coordinate 627,222,937 downwards.
TCCAATAAAATAGTGGTAAGTGTTATTGTTATTTTTAGTCCTTATTATTTTATTTTTAATCTTAATTTATTGATTTAACCTTATCATGGTAATTTATTTAATATGGATATTATTATTATTAACACAAAATAGGAAAATAATTACTAGGATAAGACATCATATTTAAAAATATATAATCTTTTTTAAATGATTCAATTAATGAATGAGGAAAATATTAATTTATATTTAAAAAATAACAACACTACAAACATAATTTTTTTTCTTAAAAATGAATCTCTAGTAATATTATATCATTATAGTATATTAAATTTTTAAAATGATTCAAAATATGAAAATTATAATTTTATTAATAAAAATAAAATAATAATTTTTTTAAACTAATGTAAAATAGGATTTTACCATTTAAAAAATTTAAATAAAATACAGTATTCTATAAAAATCAATATTATTTACTATTCATTCAAAATTCAAAAATTTTATGAAATTGAAAAAAAATATATATTATTATAATTATAAAATGGTGAAATAAAAAATCATATGAAAATTTGTAAATTATATAATAATTATTTTAAAGAAAAACATATATGAAATCAAAAATACAATTTCATTGTTTTTAGATGTTTCAATGACTTAATGATTTCATAATTAATATAAGTATCAATGTCATGAATAATAGTAATTCAAAAAAATATTTATTCTATAATAACAATGGTTATATTATATAATTTTTCATATCAAGGGTCTATTTTATGTCAAAGTTAAAGTTAGTAATTTGTCCATGATTAGTTTGTATTTGTGCATTATAGCATGATGCCTCATATTGTTCCATGATTAGGTTCCATTCATAAATCACGATATTCATTTAATATGTGAAATGGAATAAATGATTACTATATTCATATCACGACTTTCATATTTTTCTTGTGCGGAAACATCCCTCCATGTGTCACTTTCAGACATTTGGTTTCATTTCATTTTATTCATATCTCAAACCTTTTACTGGTGAAGGATAATATATTGGTTGTCATAGTCTCCTTAAAAAATACATAGTATTATTCTTTATTTGATGATTCCCTTTCAATAAAATGTGTTTTTATTGTATCATTTACTTTGACATTTGTCTCTATATTCCCTTATCACCATCCCATGGAAGCCTTTTTTTCATCATCCTTTTGAGTTTTTCATGTAATTTGATGGGGAGAATTGTGTTATATTTTTTGGGTATGTTTCAAGGATTATTGGAGGGATTTATTCAATAATCATCTCAATATATTAAATATATGCATTAAAATACTAATATATATGTTACATAAATGGTCTATTTAGGCTACTTGATTTATAATTTCAAATGGTACACCTTACTTGGTTTCAAATTGTTCTTTAATTAAATGATCCAATATCATAATCCATTTATATTGTGGAAAAAATTATTCATTTTATAATTTAAAACATTAACTTATAGTTGAATAATAAGTGTTTTCACTCATTTATTCATCGATGGTGGCTATCATAATTGTAACTCATTCATATTATGAAATAAAATGAGACGCATTCATGTAATGAATGATTGAATGATTGAATCCTATGTACTCACAAATGATATTGAATGATTAAATTTATTTTCACTCATAGAGAGTCCCTATAAGCTTTATATTAGATACGACACCATGGAATGATTTTTTGTTTGAGTGTGGACATCCTGGTCAATTCTCCCTATGTTTGGAATGTCCACTTCTCTTCCACCAAAGTCCTTAAAGAATCATTATCATGTCATAGGGGATCAATGAGTCCTAATAAAGAATAAAGGAATTAATACCATCACATGTATACACTATATAGAAGAGAGATTGGTGATTAACATTAAGGTGTCTTCATTAATAATGTCAGTAGAAGACAGTAGTAGTTGTATTTATCAGTGAGTTGCACACTATCATAATCATCATTTTAGTTAAATTTGGTTTTGGGTTTCACGAATAGAATATCAGTGATTGTGTTTATTTTTTTCAAGTTTAATCATGTTAAACAAGTTTATAAAAGTATTATCAACCCTTATTTTGTTATTAGTGAATTATGATGTTCATTTACTTTCTAAATAATGTTGCAAAATGAAGTGTACATATTATTATAAGAATTACGTATCATAACATATATAGTTAATTTTAAAAACATAACAGTAATATAATTTTCTTAAATGGGTTTAATATTATGTGGTATAGTGAAAAATTGATCTTATAAATATTTTATGGTGTGCTTGTTGACCCAAAGTAGGTCCTGCAAGGTAAATTGTTGTAACATGGGATAATATCATTAAGTTCTATAATATAGGGGGCATAGTTAGTTTTATACATGTAACTGAGAAAACATTCAATATTAACTAAAATTTATAAATTTTTATTGAGTTCTATGGTCTGATGTGTCCTTATTTTGTTGTCCATCTCCACTGAGTTAATCTCATGTAAGCCATCATTGTGGAGTAAATCCTAATTTGCATATCGCACTTACCAATAATTCATTTGCGGATGAGAATGTACTTTTTCTATTCTAACATACATAATTTAGGTCATTTGAGATGGTTTATCAATATGTGAAATATTTTTATCTTTCATATTGTATTACATATAGTCATGAATCTCCTATTTAATGTGTCATATCATTGATAATGATTTGGATATGTCATAGAAAATGACCTAGAAATATTTTTTAAAAAATTTTAATATAGATATGATATTACTAATGAAAATTTTTTATATATTTCCCATTGAAATGTATTTATGTATATGTATTAAATTCATAAAAATTTGAATAATTATTTTTTTATTATTTTTTATTACTAATTTTTTTATGAGACATTTAATAAATAAATATCCCCCATAATAAAATTTATTATTAGAATACTTCATTAAAAATATATATAATGACTTATAGTTTAGATATAAATATTTTATATTGAAATTATAATGTTAATTTATAAAATAAACATAGATTAAATAAAGTATTATATAAATTTTAATATTTAAAATTTTGATTTCATCACAATTATTATTTTCAAATGTTAAAATAAATTACCATATTTGTAAAAAAATTATCCACATTAAAAAATTATTCTGATGATTGATACAATAATGGTTTAAATAATATTCAATCTTTGATGTTTAGATTATGTAAATTGTTTACAAAATCAAATGAAAATAAAAAATAAATATATTATTAAAAATCATATATTTTAAGTGAATTCAAAATAATGAATCCGATGAAGAAGTTAATTTTCGGAAGAAATATAAAATGTTTGTAATTATTTAAATTATATAATTTTCATATTATATAGATAATATATATTATGCTTATAATTGACATTATTTATTAAATAGTCATAAATACATTATCTCTTCTTGAAATAAAATAATTTATTATTTATTTGTTATTCCATATTTAGTTAATTTATATAATTTTTAAACCATATATAGATATATTCGTTAGTTTAATGTGAGAAAAAACATTTTTAATTTTTAATAAAATATTTAAATGAGTTACATGCTAGGTATCAAAAAACTTCTTCTACCTTCACTTTCACTCGTATTATGTTATGAGATAAAATTATAATTTTAATTATTTTATATATATATATTTTATTAAGAATATTATAGAATTTAATTATCTCTTGATTTTATTATCCTTATGTAGAGGTACGTTAAGATAGACTATGAACTGAAATATAGGTACATGTCAAGATAGAAACGTGGGTGTTTGATATATGTATAAAGAGATAACCATAAACATTACTTAATCTTTAGATAGGCCAATATTTTGAATTAAATTCACATCGAGAATCTATTAAGGTTTATAGTTGGATATAATAATTCCATAACTCCTAAATAACAAAGCAATAAAAATAAAATGTGGACACATCCGATAGTATCCATTTCTCCTACAAAACGGAATCTTTCAAAATAAAACTTGGTTTATTTTCATGTTAAATCATAACTTTTCCATGATCCCATATATAAATATATTCCTCTTTAAATCCTATAAAAAACATTTGAAAACATTGGATGAGCATAATATAACTAAGTAAGGGGTGTATGAGGAATGAAAATTAGTATTCTTTTTAAAACACGTAAATCATGAATAGATTATCATAAATTACTAATTTTCACCATTAAGTAGTAGTAAACACCCTTCACTGAATATAATATATTTTTATACTATTTTTTTAACAAAAATATTTCTATAAAACACTTGGAAAGCAATATATAACATATAAAGGACACATGGTAAATAATACAACATAAATGGAATAATTATACGGTTGACTTCAACAAATATCACCCTATAAAATGAAATATTCATACGATATTAATTTCATACCCAATATATTGGATGTGATAACAAAACCACTCATCATTGGTTTATCATGAAAACCCTCTTCTTCAGTTTATCACATAACAAACCATCGTTGGTTTATCACATAACCACCCGTCAATGGTCCAAGTACCATTACATAATAATAACACATAAAATATTTCAATTATAAACATTTCACTCATAAAATTTCATATTAACCACAAGAAATCATTTCAAGATATTGAAATAGTCAATCTACATTCAAAACCATTTTTAATTCAAAAACACCAAAAAATGGAATAAGGGATATCATTTTCACTTTATAAAATATTACATCTTATAAAATAATTCAAATATCAAATTACTGTTATGGAGGTAGATAATTTTTTGTGGCCACATATGTTAAAAAAATTCCTTTTCCCCTTTAGTGTAACACTTTGTATAAAAAAGTTTCCCATTTTGGAAACCATTGAATGAAATTAAAATTAAAATGGTTTATTATACATCTTATAAAAGAGGGTGGTGTATAACATAAAAATATTCCTCAATGAATTGATATTGGGATGAATTCCATTACAAAGATCATATCATTTGATAAAGGATAAATCAATCACATAATTATGTGTGATAAATATAAATAACCCCATTATATGTGCATATTCGTTGTAAAAAATCATAGTAATTTCACTCATATTATTGGAAAAAACAACCATTGAAATGTATATTTAACTTAATAAATTGTTATTGAGTTATAATTCCCCTTAACTTGATTGTGAAATGTCTCATACGTTCATTATTTTTCTCCTAGTTGGGTAACTTCTTTTGTTTTATAACAAAATGCATCCATGGGATGAAAACTTCCCTAAGAGAGGCTTCTCAGATGAGGGTAGGGATTCTAGGAAGGGATTTGTGTAGAGCATGGACAAATAAATGGGCTATTTAAATGTAATTATTAGAGAAGAGAGGGTATCTTTTTATAGCAGATGTAAGAGACAACTTGGGTAACTCTTAAATTATTAAATTAATATAAATTATATTTTCATTCAAAATGGCTCCATCATGGGATATGTAAAAGATAAGATGAGGATTGTTCAAAATACTCTAATCAATTAATTGGAAAATTAATTAACATTTAGACCTTATCATAGAAACCTGGTAATTTTAAATGATTTTTTTAATTTTTAAATAATTTATTAAATTACTATTTTTACAATACATCAAGCATGTCATTTTTTCACTATTCATTTTATCTAATTTAAATAAAATTTTAACAGAGAGATAACGTAAAAACAACCCATTGAATAGTATTGTAAAATGTCATATTCACCTATAAAAATCATGGATCGCCTAAATTATGTCATAGAATATTTATTTGAATATTTATAAGATCCGTTATTTGATTCCTTCAATAAGAAAGAAATCAATGCATTATCACAGTGTCATAATTTAATTTCATTATTTAATATATAAAAATTATTACTAAAATAACATGATATATGAAATATATTAATATTTATAAATAATTTTTATAGCCAAAATGATATCATATATATAAGCCCATATTAAAATAGATTTAATAAAAAGATATATGTTTATAATATATTTTCTGTTACCTTAAATTAAAAGTTATATGTGTCATAAGCACATCTAAATGGCTTACAAAGGCTTTTTTTCATCCCCAAGGTTGACTTTGTCAGGCATATGTTGTAAAATATGATTAGAATTTGTCTTACTAAAGGTTTATATTATTATAATATTATTATTACCCTTCATTACCTCATTTACCCTTTTACATTGGAAAATAAAAGTATTTACTAATGATACTATTCATACTATAAAAAATCAAAGTGTCATATTTTCATAACATAGACCTTATGATTCACAATATAGAATAGAGTTTTCCAAATTTAAAATATGTATTTTTTATTAATTATTTTAAAATTAATTATCAATGTCGATACTAAAAAATGCGTTTTAAAAGTAAAAAACATCAAATGATTTACATGTGTTTTTATAAAATTTTAATCTGCAAATTCCTCCAATGACCAATATTAGATTAAATTATAAAAAATAATCATCATATACTTAAAAATCAATTCAAATGATAATCTAACAATAAAAATAAAATAAACAAAATGGAAATGTTGAATTAAAAATCCATATTTTTTATAATTCATTAAAATTTTAATTGTATCCAAAAAAACCCAAATATCAACAAATGTAAATTTTGATATCCCTATTCCAAATATTCAGTTTATTTTTTCAATTAAAAATTTTAAGTGTAAAAAATAGATTTAAAAATTGTTCTCCATCAAAATGTTGTAAAGCAATTTTTTTTAAAAAATACTAAAGAAATTTGTACATAAAATTTTATTTATTATCATTTAAATCCTCTAAAACATATTTAAAAAATGAAAGAACATTTAAAAAACATGTGTAAATTTAATGTAAATAGTATTATTATTTCCCTGAAATAAAAATTTTAGGCCTTAACTATCATTTAAAATATTAATACTAATAATTTATTATTTTTCAGTATAACTTAGTATTGTGTGAAATGTAAGAATTAAGAGAAAATCATTTTTTCCTGTCAGTTATACTATCATATATAGAGTCTCAATTATTTTAAAATTAATATATATTACCAATATATTATGAAATATGAAAAAATTTATTATAGATACATATGATGTTACATCATTCCCCCCTTTTGAAAATTGTGTCCTCAAAATTTTAAAATCTAGCTCAGAAAATTAATTTAAAACCGTCATAAAAAATTAAGATAACAAAAATCTTATTCAAAAGAAAGAATGGAATGTATGAAGGTCACCCAATATAACACATACTATGATATAATGTTAGAAAACATATATATGGAAGAAAATATAACTATAATGATCTGATGGTGTGTGTTAGAAAACATGATTAGGAGAATGTTAAAAGTCACAAAACCATAAACTTGTGATTCGTTAAAAGGAAAAAGATTTCATATTAAAAAATATAAAATTCCATTGTTTTAAGAGAATTTTTATAATGTTGATAAATTATTTTAATACTTAGAATAAGAACATAAAGAAATATAATTACATGACATGTAGAGATTAATCCATTAGTCTAATTCCACTACAAACTAAAATTTTCTCTATTCGATGAGTATTTAAGAAGACTTGGACACAACTATAGCACAAGAATAAACATATAGTGAATCACATAAACTATAAAAGATGATGTATATATTTTCCATATCTTTAGAAATTAACCACAACCAAAATGTTTAGTACAAGATCAGAAAATTCACCCAACCAAAAAATCTTTTAAAAATATAAATACTACTTATAATATCCAAAATTCAATAGTAATAACCAAAGATAAATATATACCATTCAATAAATACATTTCTTTAAATTTTCTCAAAACTAACCATGACCTGTTTTAACCTCAAATGATATATCATACCTTTAATTTAGCCTCCCAAATTGTTATAACCATTAATTCACTCAAAAAAAGATCATATGAAACTTAAAGGATATACATTACTAATATTATTATATACACAGAAGAAAAGATAAGTATTACTTGAATGAAAATTTCACATAAAAAACATCAGGGTTACACATACTATAAAAATTATTGCAATGTAATATTATCATTAAAAGTGCATCAATAATTTTAAACATTTCATTATCCTAAAATCTAACATAAATATTGATTCCCTTGTATGGAGACTACTTAATAATTATTCATTATTTATGATACCCAACCCATTATTTACTATATTATTCATTAATATGCCATTCCTTCAAATAGAAACAAGAATCTTATACTATGATTCAATAATGTGAAAACATGAGGCAAAAATTAATCCATACCATACATAGTTCATTTTATTTTTCCTCATCTTAAATCGTAATGGAATTATCTGTTACTAAACATATATTTTTATGGACTTTATGATCTCTGTCCCAAACCTTATTTGTAGGACTCCTATTTGTATAAGGACCATACTCCTCACTTTTAAAACATTCAATTGATAAATCGAAAGGATCTTTCTTCCATTTCATGTATTCAACTGAATTCTTCCTTTTCTGTGGTAGTTCATTGCTTTGTAACCATCATTTACACATATAAAACATCTTCATGACCATTTAAATCATTTGTAGTTGTTATTTTAACATCATTGAAACTTTGGTTTTTGATTATGCATAAATTTATGATCATTATTACATGAATATCCTTAGGGATTTGTTTCTATCATATATAATGCATTAGAAAAATCTCCAACATTCTAGTGGTTATCATTTCGCTAGATATTTGGTTTATAATAACCACGAGAGTTCTCAATGCCGCTCCCATTTCATTCAACTTATTTTTAATAGAACGACCACATTTTCCACTACATCTATTATTGCAATGGTTCCTTCTGGATCCATCAATTTACTAAAACAGAAAAATTTTAGTGTGATTCTATCTATAAAATCATCATTTACTATCATATGAATATTATAAAAACTAAAATATGAAAATTCATGTTATCTTGAATTAATTAAATTTATTTAAAATAACTATGAATCTTCCAAATATACACATAATTATGGATATATACATCTTCTGACTTATTCTTAAATAACACCATAACATACAAAGTTATCTAAACCAACTTATCATATAAAATTTAAGGCCTTAACTCTAAAGATTACTTAATCTTGAGTTAATTCAATAATATTACTTAAATTTACATTGTGGGTCTTTTATGGTTCAAATTTTATATAATTTAGGAGTAACTCAAACATAACAAAGAAATTGAAATAATACATGGACACTTCCAACAGTATCCACTTCTTCCATAGAACTAAAACTTTTAAATTGAATTATGTATTCTTTTAATGATCAATTATAACTTTTTAATCATCCTATCCATTAGTTAATTCTTATTTAAATCCAATAGAACACATTTCAAAACAAGGGATGATCCTAAAAAATCTCACTATGGGATTCAAAAAAGAAGGAATACTGTTAATCTTCAGAAAACATGTATACCATGAATACTTTATCAAATGTAATACTTTTCACTTTTAAGAAGTAGTAAATAATCTTCACCAAATATATGCTCATTATTTTCCCATATTATAACCAAAATATTTCTATAAAACCCATATAAAGAAACATATAACATGTAACGGTAACTTTGGACATAATCATACATAAATTTAGTAATCATATAGTGGAATTCCACACATATCACTCATACAAATGGAATTTGCTTATAACCGAATTCCGTACCCAATGTATTCATGGTTATAATATAACTACCCATCCATATTTTATCCTAGAACCACCATCATTGGATTATCACGTAACCATCCATCAAATATAAAATTACCATTAAATGTCTATACAACCTAAAATATTTCAATAATCAACATTTAGCTACTAAAATTTCATTTTCAATCATAAGATTATTTCAAGATACTTAAATAGTCAATCCAAATTAAAAAAAATTATACCAAAACACCCAAAAAAAGAGAATATGTGATTTCATTTTTCATTTAAATATATTAAATATTGTTAAAGATTCCAAATATTAAATAATAATTTTGATGGTAGAGACGTTTTTGTTACCGCATATGTTAAATCTATTTTTTCCCTTTTAGTGAAATGCTTTGAATAAAAATATATTCCCATATAAAAATTGTTGAATGAAATTAAAATACAAAGTGTTGATTATACCTTGTATAAAAGAAGGTGGAGTATATAATCAATATAATAATCAAATAATGGATATTGAGATGATGTCCTTTGAAAAGATTGTACCATTAGATCAAGTCTAAATTAATGATATAATTATTTGTAACGAATATAAATACACCCAATATGTGTGTATATTTAGGCTAAAAGAACTATGGGTTATTAAAACATATTATTAGTAAAACAAAATATTTGAAATGTATATTCAACTTAATTAATGAATATTTATTTAAGATTTACCTTACCTTCTGTCTGAATTTTTTGGTAATTTCTTCAGTTTTCCCTTAATTAGGTTTCTTATATTGGTTTATACAAAAAGGCTTCCTTGGGATAATTTTTAACCTATGGGAGGTTTAAATGTTGAGTGTATGGATTCAATGAAGAGGTTTTGTCAGTGCTTGGTCGTACCAAAGGGATCATGAAGCGTGAGTATTAGAGAAGATAGTGAAGCCTTTATAGGAGAGAGAGAGGTGACACCCTAGAAAAATCATAATTTATTAAATTAATAGAAATTAAATTTTTAAATAAAATTGCCTCAAATTGAGATATTTTTAAGATAAGATAATTATATCTCGAATTTTCACTGTCCAATAATTTTTAGACATGTATTTATATTATTTTTAAAATTAACATTTAGGTTTACCCTTAATCATTCACATTTAATTTTAAATGTGGTAACAACATTTTAATTATTTATAGGCAAATAATTATTCACATAATGGGAGAATTTATCATAATTCGATAGTTAATGAAATTATAAACCATATAATAGTCACATTTTTATTTTAAATGATTTTTATGATTTACAAATAATTTAATAAACTACTACTTTTAGAAAACATCAATAAAGTCATTTTTCACTATTAATATTTTTGCATTTAAAAAAAATATGAAAAGAGATATAACATCAAACCAAACCATTTAACGGTCTTTAAAAATGTTAGAATCACCTAGAAATATTTTCGATTACAATAAATATGTCAAATAATATTAATGTTAATATTAATAATATCTTTTATTTTATTCCTTCATTAATAAATCAATCATTGTGTCATCAATGTGTCATAATTAAATTTAATTATTTAATGTATACAAATTAGAAAATAAAAATGATTGATGTGGGATCTATTTTTAGATTTTTATTTATTATTTATAGTCAAAAATTTCACTACAATAAACCCATATTATTTTTTTTATTAATGATATATATGTTTATAACATAATTGCCCGTACATTAAATAAAAATTAATATGTGTCATCATCAAACCCATGTGGGTTCCCAAAGCCAAATTTTCATCCCATGGGTATTATTTACTAGAAATATCTCATATAATTGGATTAAGATATGTTTTATGATAGTTTTATATTATTATAATGTTTTTTAACCTTAATTAACTGATCTACCCATTAATAATGGTAAATAAATATAATTACTAAAGTTAAACTTCAGAATGTGAAAAAATAAATGGGATATATATATATAATTTGGACCCTATAATTACAAATATTGAATTAATTTTTTCAAATTCAAAATATATATGTTTTAATTAATAAATTTAAAATTAATCCTCATTTTCAAAATAGGATAATTGGTTTTTAAAATAAAAACCATCAAAATATTGTCATCTGTTTATATCAAATTTCAATGTTATATTACCACTAATGATCAAAATTGTATTAAATGAGAAAAAATCTAAATACACTTTGTAACTAATTAATAATATAATATATAAATACAAATAAACTAATTTAAATTATTATTTTGAACTAAAACGCCATATTTTTTACTATTCATTAAAATATGAATTTTATCAGAAAAATAACAAAACTTCACCGAATATAAATTTTGATGTCCCACTTCAAAATAAGAGTTAAACCATTTCAAATAGAACATGTAGAAGTTCCAAAAATTATATTTATAAATGCTTAACCAGAAGAAGGTGGTAAAACTACCTATTAAAAATATTAGAGTATTTTATGTTTAAAATTGGATTTACCCTCATTTTAAGCACCTAATATTTAGTTGATGAATGAAAAAATAATAAAAATGGGTAATCATAATATAGTTTGTTTTATTAATTTTACTCAATAAACCGATTAGTCATTAAAAACCATTTAAAATAATAATAATAATAATGTATTACTTCTCTATATATCTCATTCTTGTGTGCAACATAATATTTTGGGGAATCCCATTTTTGTTTGTCGAGTACGCTATTAGACATAGAATCTCTATAAAAGTAAAATAAATATATAATCCATAAGTATTAATAAATATGAAAAATTATTAATATAGATAATTGGGATGTTACAATATGTCTCTCTAAGAATACTCATAGGGGGGTTATTTTTTCATAACATTCTGAGACTTTTAAATAAAAGATTTCATGTACAATATTCACACGACTAATTTGGATAGGTGTGAATAAATTATTTTTTCAATTTGAGTTAGTAATCTATGATATTATTTGTGTAGATATATATATATATCTGTGTTTGTGTGTGTGTGTGTGTGGATTGGACATAATGGTTGGGTTTGGGGAATTCGATCGAAGACTAAATAATTAGCTATATTCGTAAATAAATTGAATAACATGTGTTATGATTGTGAGATTAAATACCCATTTAAAATGAATTGTGTTGTATTAATTTATAAAAAAATAAATTTCAAGTCCACAATATTCCGATATGGTATTTCATGTAATAGTATTCTTCCCTCAGATTATATTATGTATTGAAAGAATTTAAAGGTTGATCCTAATAAGATTAGGTTCCCTTTATTGGAATTTGTTCTGGGTAACACTTATCTTGGACAAAGATATAGGAATGGGTCACCAATGGAATGGTGAAATGTTTATATAACCTAATGAATGGAAAAATATTTTTATTTTCAACAATGAATGAGTCACATCTAAAATTATTATGATGATTCTCTACCAAAACAACTAACTAGCAAGGTAGATTCTATATAAAAAACACATTTCTTTGTGAAATTTATATCCTATACCACTAATGGATATGAAATATATTTAATGGGGATATGATTTTTGTGTCATCAAATTTAATAAAATTATATATTAATTGAATGTAAAACTTAATGATCATCTATATAAGAATACAATTTTTATATGAAAAACTATGATACAGTAAAACACCTTTTTCAATAAATGTACTATCACAATTGTCTAATTCGATAATCACGATGTATATATACTGAATAGAAGAAATAAATAATGGTTTAGTTAAATAATTTTATGGTTATTTAATTCATTATATATTCATTAATCAAAATATTATGATAATGTGAATTAGTTAATAAAATAATTATCTTTTTTGTGAAAGTGTTAAGGATAAATGAAATAATAATTTTTATGTCTCTGTTTCCATTCTTTTTAGACATTAAAATTTGGTAATAGTTTATAATTTAAGAGTAAATGATATTTTCAAAGTTCAAAAAAAAATTATTTTCTATATAATCGGGTTTATTGAATCCTAAATAATTTTTTGGAACCTTTCATGAAGATTCCATAGGATTTAATTTTATAGGATTTCTCAATGGGATTGAGAAGATCTATGGAATATATATATATGGATTTGATTTTATTAGAAATCAATTCATTGGTTCTAAGGGGTATATAATTCCATTTTTAGGTTTTAAAAGTAATTATACATTTGTTTAAAATCTATATAAGAATCCATAAAGTATTTAGATTGTATTTAACTGAAAATGAAATATATTTTTAAATCAATTAATTGGAAAAAATTATCCTTCTTATATGAACCTTATTATATGATTTTTCCTTCATAACAATAATTTATATGATAAGGTATGGTATTTATTTACAAATATTTTTTACAGAAATATGAGATAATGATGACAATAAACATTTTTTCACCTTATAATATTCAAATATAAGTTTGTAAACAAAAAAAATGATAAAAATATTATCAACAATAAAATAGTTCTCAGAAATATTATTTGAAATATATGGGATGTGATCCCACCACGCACCACTAGGATGTTTTAAATATTGATGTCCTGTTTTTAAAAAAATACAGTAAAACATAGAATGTAATTTACGATGTGGGAAAAAATATATAATATTCCAAGTTGTGAAATTGTGTGGGACTTCATAAAAAAAATAAATTTTTGCATCTTATCAAGATATTTTAATGATACTAAATTTTCTAAGAAGATACTTGGATTATTTATGTAATTTGGGTTATAAGAAGTAATAAAATTAATTATAGTTATCGGAAAATTCAATATCACATAATCTCCTAATGGTTTAGGGGTTATGGGGCTAAAATATTAATATAACTAGTTATATTAGTTTTAAAAACAATTTTACAGAAAATATGACTGAATTGTATTATGGATAATATTAGATTAGAAAGATTTAAATGTATCAAGTGGAATTATCATATTGAAAATTATCATGGGAATATAAATAAAAAAATTCACATTCATATCCTCAATGTTATGTAATGTTGGTGTTCATCTATGTGGTTCTATGATTGGGATCTTTGTTGTTTCTGATCGCCATGGTTTTTTGTAAAATCCTTGGGTAAATATTTTAGTTTTTTAATTTTATTCTATTTAAGATGAAGTTTTTACTTGTTTAACCTAAAACTCTTTTTCACGAATAGGATGTTTTCAACACGAATGTTAACCAGCCAATTGAAAAAATCTCTATGTCTCCATTTAGGGGCAGTTATAGAATGTTTGATATCTCATATCATTTCTACACTAATGAGATGATGTTATTTTTAAATATGAAGAGTAATTTAATAAAATTTTTCATGTAAAACAGGAGTAGATATAATTAGTGGAGTAGTCAAAAGGTTGATTCCCTCAAAATAATCATCAATGTTTCTAGAAATTTATATGATAAAATGTTAAAATTAATTAAATTTGGGAAGAGATTTTCAAAAATAATATTCCTTATTTGGTGTATTTGTTTAAACTTAATAAATGGGATGGCCTGGATTCATCAACTTAATGATATGGTTAATGTAATTACTTTAAATATATCAATTTTGAAAACTCATCTTCTTCCCATTGGTGGATGTATATATTGATTAAAAGTGAACTATTTTATATAACTATGTATAGAATCTCTATTTTAATAGTTCTAAAATATATTCAATGGATTGTTGAAAAAAATATTGCCATAATTTTTTTGGATACACACCCTAAAAAGAATATACATTTCACTAGATATAAGATCTTATAATTACTATTAGAAGATGTTTTCTAAAATTTATAATATACTATAGGATTACATATATGTATTTTAGGATAAACATTCATTGGGTGTTACTATAGTTTAATCTATATGGGCACTTGTAGCAAAAAAATACAAAATCATATTGAATTCCATCCAAAACAATTCTAATGGTTCTCCCCTCAATTACGTCTTGAAAAATTCATATAATTTTCTTATTTTATGTTCTCATTGGATCACATAGAGGGAATAAAATATATTTCAGAAAGAACACTAGGTTGATTCTCCACGTTACATTCCCTATTTCCCATCACCTAACATCTAATTTGGCTTCGTAATGAACCACCCCAATATCATAAACGTTTTCTTCGTAAAAACACAAAGAGTTATTCAAAATCATTTTTCATCATTAGGTAGACTCGTGGGTATTCACATAGAATGGTTTTGGAAAATTTAATATCATGTTCCATTTGAATCCAAGCCATGTAAGGTTAGGGATGACCCTTTGGGAAAATTTTTTGTGTTAATACCCATCTATTGAATGTGAATTTTCCAATATAATGGTTATGTAATAGGTCTATCTCTATAGATAATAGAATCTACCAAAGAGTTATACCAATTTAATCCAACTTAATCTTGTACTGTATTTAATTACTAAATATGGAATATCATATATTTCTTAGAAGTGATATAGAACTCTTAATCTAGAATCAATTACTATACTATTTGGGAATATTCTTAAATTCATCACGATTTAATATTTTTTTACAAACACATGTTCATATTGGGATTTTATGGGGATTTTATTTTCATGTATTAATTACAACCATATACATGGGTTTCTAAATAATTTTGGAATTCTGAAATGTGTTAATGAATCTTATGGAGTTGGTTTAACTCTCAAATATGAAGCTTTTAATGGTCTACATTATGAGATAAAATAGTGCATTGAATAAGGATATTTGATCCAGAACACTCCTGAAATTTCATCACATTTCATTTTATCCTCCTTCTATCCTTATAAAGGATTTATATCATGGATACTTGTTAAGTTGTGAGCTTCTGAACACCATATAAAAGATTAATGTAGAAGGTTCATTATAGATCAGTATGATGTGGGGCTGTTTTTGCATTGGGGAATAAAGGGGATCAATAATTCTCTTATTTAGTTCGCATTGTGATATTGGTTCTCAAATCATAGATCAAGATTAAATAATAAATATAGGTCTCACCCTATGTATTATATAAAATATTATATTAATATTAGTGCAGTCAAATTCAACATTAAATGAAAATTTTCTATCAACTTTATATCAATATAAGTAGTCCATTGCCTCTATTTTGAGGAGATTCAATCATTTATTGAGATAAATACATGATGATATTGTATATCATGTGTAAATATAATACGGTGGTAGGTATACAATAATACAAGGGTTATCCGCTAATGAATCATTTTTCATACTTTAGTCTTACATTCATTACCCATTATTTTAAAAATATGATTTCTAATGATTCAATGGGTCTACAATATTATCATCCTCTTTGATCATAATACCTTACTATGTTCTCAACATTATGATATAACATTTATATTGTGTTTTTTCAAGGATAATGATGATGATTAAATTAGGAAATTTATATCTATACATTTGAAGTCATTAAAATTATATCCTTTGATTCTATGAAGTTATGAATCGTGAATACTTGTTCATGGATTCAAAATTTATGAAAATTAATCTTAGATCTCATCATTATTCATATATTATTTTTTGAAATAATATCTCTCAGAAGAATAGGTTTATGGGAGGGTTTAATTAAATAGTTTCTTTCTTTATGTAGAAGGTATTTAAAATGGAAGAAATGTTTTAAAAATCCCCCTATAATTATATAAATCATAATTCTAATCAGAGTATTTATCAAATGATTGATATCAGATAGGTTCTCATGTGTTGGTTTCTTATTTATGCATAAATATTTTTTAGGATGTAAAATTTTTCCATAAAAAAAAAGAAATCTCAACGTTATAATTCTCTCATGGTGGTTGTCTTTTTATATATATTATTATATATCATGAAGTGAAAAGAAAATTTGACACTCAATGTATGACATTGAAATGTCATGAAGAGTTGTTTATTATCGATTATTGAAGGATTTTATGACATGTTATTGTAAGTATGAGTAGGATACATGTATTAGATATGTAATTTTTTTTAAATACGCACAATATCAATTTTGTATGATTTATATCCTCAGAAGTATACAATAAAAATTGAAATGAACTAACTCCTTGTTATATTAGGGGTATATAGTTCATATTTAGAGTCACCAGAAAAATATGTTTTTGAGATATATATCATGGGAACCACTATACTTTGATACAATTCTTACACATGCCTTGAGTATTATCTAATCATTGGGTGGTTATGTATGTTGTTGATCATTTCATTGGATGGAGAATTACCAGGAGGGGATGTTTCCTCTCTTATGATGAGTATAAAATCTAAACCCTGAATTGAGAGAGTAAAATAATGTGTATGGTTGTTCCTATATAGAAAATATGATTTTCATATTTATTAGGTGAGGGTAATGTGATGTGATTATATTTAAATGCAAATGAAATGTTATATATTTATAGATCGTGAAAATATATACTTCTATAATAAATATTATATGATTTATCTATATATATTTTAAATTTCCTAGGTATCATGATCATTGGATGTTTTAAAAATCATTATCGTACGAATTTTCATGATTTTATATAATACTGTTGATGGATATAAATAAGGGGATATATATATTTGAATGACATCATGCAGAATCTCTTTGTAGAATGAGTTGTATGGATATTTTCATACAATATCTTCTGTGTATATATTTATAGATTTATGTTTTTATATTATTTCATCTATATAAAGTATAGTGGTGCCAGTTTTTATTGTTTTCTAATTGGGGATTTAGTTTTGAAACACAAAGCTGCTCTAAAATTATTTTAGAGTTTATCTCATAAAATTTATGGCTACTAAAAATGTATTTAATATTATTTTATGCAAGTTTATGTGGAAGATTATTTTCCAAAATAATAATAAGATACTTAAATAATTTATATATTAGGTTTCAAAATTTGTGGAATATGGTATGATATAAGGATGAAGTATTGTTATTCCTATTAAAACATTGTAAATGTGGTATATTGTTATGGATAAACACTAAAAGAATCATATTTATATTATATATATATAATAATTTGTGATTCATAGTTGAAAATATCTTATGGTACAACAATCACGGTTTCAAAGGAAAATTGAATATCAAGTTAATATTTGATATTTAAATATTCATTGTAATAGGAGATATAATAAGGCCTATTATAAGTGATAACATGTTATTATAGTTCACTAAAAAGTGACATATATTAGTTATTCTTCCATGATGGGTACTGAAATTATTACTATTAAATATTATGAAACACATTACGAATTAATTCAAGTGGTGAATCCCAAAATAAATAAAATTATTTTATTCTTTATTTATAATGCACAACTGACAGTCCAAATCATGTTTCCTTATGGTTTTTATAATGGTCCACTACCATGTTAAATTTGATGGATTATGTTCAATGATCTTAAATGATTATCAATATGTTAATAGTCTCTCATCATATTCCACCATTATACTTAATGATATATATTCATTTTATGGGTTTTGGGAGGGATATGATCAAGTTTCAAGTGAACAATTTCAACCTACAAATACATCACGTAAACAAGATTATGATGGATACCCATCAGGGGATTTATTAGGGATGTTTTCAGATGACAGTGGAAACATAATTCAACAATGAATGGTTTACCATAATATTATTCATTTAAGTTATATGTGGTTCTTGGTTTCATGATTAATAGATCTTTGGATTAAATATATAGTATTAAATAGAACATGATAAACATGTGTTTTCAAATACCAAAAAATATGGAATATTCTCCCTTGGTGAACATGATGTTTTCCCCAAGTTAGTGTATTTAAAACTAAAACATATCAGAATGTATAATATGGAATGATTATGTATAAATTTTATTAGAGTAATGATTTAGATGTGATCTAAGATCATAGTAAATTATAATTGTTGGAATTATAAGGGTAAATAAATTTAATCATTTGTAAAATCTATTTTCAGGATTTTTACCCTATGAACGTTCATTTGTTGAGTGCTATATGGATTTAGTGGTTTAGTTTTCATTTATTTATTTTCTCATTTATAAATTTTTTAATAAATAAGGGATTGAATCAGTGAGAATCTTTATAAAAAATTTTGATAATTTTATTACTATGGAATTTTCTAAAATGATTACAGTATGAGTTAATAATATTTGGTAGTTTATATTTTCTATTATTATTTAAATGTATCAGTTTTTATTGAATTTTTTTTTGTTGCCATAATGGTCAAAATACATTGATAATAAAAATAAAGATGAAAAAAATTATTTATAAATCAGGAATAATATAATGTTTTTAATGGTTGGGATTATCTTTCACTAAACATAATTGTATTTTCATTGTCTATGGTTGATATTTGTATAATTTTACGATGGTAATATTTTTTCCGAACTGTAGTTTCGAGAATATTAATTCCATCACTTGGATATAAAATAAATCCTAAATCGATTGGTTAAAATACTGATGTTTGGTATTTTTATGATGTTGTAGAGATAGAAGTTGGTTTTTTTGAGGGTGGGATTGTGTTTTTTTTTATGGAATAGTGGAGGAAATTTGTAGTTACATCCATCTTGAGTTTCAAGTGATGTTTTATATTCATATTTTTTATTGGTTTTTCTTCCTTAAAGTAGAAATATTGAATTCTTATAATTCCCATGATTATAGAATATTAACAAAATAATAAATTAATTAAGGATTTCATCATCATTAACAAATTAATTAATGTTAATACGTTTTCAATGGTTGTTAAAGAATATATGTTGTTATTTTTTACAAAAATGGTAATGTCCCAAGGGATTAAATGTATTTGTATATAATTTTCAAATAATAATTAAATAATTAAAATTATAACACCTCAATATTTTTATTTAAATATATTACGATGTTCAGTTTCATCCACACCACAAGGTACCATTCTTATTATGAACTACTATATACTAAAATAAATTATAACATAAATATGACTATTACTACCTAGTAATTGGTTTGGAAGTTATGGACAAGAGGAACACAATTATGAAATATTTTTAGGGATTTATTATTTAGTAATAATGTATTTATTAATTCATAGTAAATAAAAACAAAATTTTGAATGGAATAGAATATGATTAAAAAATTTTTTTTCTAGAAAACATATTTATATGTAACGAATTTTCATCAAAATAAATTCAGTTAACCATTATAGATGAATGTTTTTAATGATATAAATATAAAATATATTTTCTAAAATAAATTAAAATTAATATTATTTTGTTTTCTAAATAATCAATGAGTATAAATACATTTTACACTTTAGAACAAAAACTTATTAAAATTAGTTTTTATTGCATATTATTCAGTGATATTTTGATTAATTTCATCCACATATAGAAAATTTATTTAAAAATATGGAAATAATTTCGTAAATTAACTTTTTAAAATAATCCTATTAAATTTTTTTTATTTTTCATAATTTTATTGTGTGAATAATAAGAACTAATAATTTTTTAATATTAAACAATTGATTCATTTCAATAAATGAAATTACAATTTTCCTTTTAGTAACGGATTTGTTTTAATATTTCATAATATTAATTTCATTAAACATAATCCCAATGTTTCTATACTAGTCATCAATATGTTTTTCATTTTTATAAAATCATTTTTTTGGTTCACATGAGTATTTTTCAAAAAATTGTATTTCATTATGTTTTGTGAATTTATAGTATATTTTAGTTCTACGTATTATATAAATTTATTATTGAAAATTAATTTCATTTTTAAATTTAGGTTTTTCAACTTCTGAAATGAGGTAAATTAATTTTTTTTTCCTTCATGAATAGTAAAAAATATAAATATTTTATCAATATAGTAAAGGGTAAAGTGGTTTAATTATGTCTAAAACATCATGATATTGTAAAAAATTATTTTAATCATTATTTTATGATGTTTTTTAGCCATATCACATTATATTGGAAAATTTTTAATATTTTTGCAACATTATTTTGATTATAGTTTTAATAATAGATTATGTAATGAATAATTTCCAAATGACAATCTATTTGTTTTGAGATATATAATATTTTTTCATTGGGACATAATGATTTTATATATGTTTATAAATGGAAATTTTATGATGAATAATTTTTTTAATTATGTTTATTTTTCTAGTGACTTCAAAATTACCTTAAATTATTATACAACACTAATGTGACACTTTTATAAGTAGTAGAAAAATCTAGTAATTTTATTTTTGATCATTAAATGTAATATTTTTATTGAAGAACTATTTTATTATACTAATTTATTTGATAATTATATAGGTTTATTGGGGGTTATTGTATTCATATTATAAATTAATTTCTACCTTGATGTGTTAAAATTGTAAATTCAAGAATAGTCTTGTACATGATTTTAAATGGTATTTGTTTTTTAAAAATAATATCTATATCATAGTAAAATCATAAAAATTCAATAGAAGATAAATTTTATGTAAAGTTATTAGGATATCAAAAATAATCTATGAATATTCCACATTATACATTTAATATTACTTTCAGGAACATTATATACTAAAAAACATTTACCACAATTTTGGTTAAAAATGTAAAATAGTGGGTCAAACTAATAAATAATGTTAAATATCAGACATTATTATTCCGAAATTTCATTGGATGATCATATTTTGAATGTATCCTTCTTATAGTAGAATATATGGTACATTTTTCAAATTTAAATGAGTTATACACATACTATATATAAATAATTCGTGTATTTACCCTATTACATCCCCCACTCTTATAAACAACACTACTTCTCCCCTCTAACTCATATTTGATGAACCATTTTTCCTAAACATGAAAATTCCACATCCCTTCCCAACCATCATTTAAATGATATATAGGTCATGTTCCCTAAAGGATACCAAATTATTAGTCTTGTAGTGCATGCTAACGCAACATTTCCAAACAATCTGTTTAACTCTTAACACAATTCATCCTTTTTATTCCCTCTTATACCATCCAAAAAACAATAATAAAAATTTTAATAAAATAAAATTAATTTCAATAATATATTAATTATTTTGTTTTAGTTTACTATAATATTTCATCTTCGAATTCATCTTATGGTCAATGAAAAGTTTACATGTGCATACATGTGGACTACCACCTACATGAAGCATTGTTTTTACCACACATCCTCATAATAATTGTTATTATGATGGATTTAATTAACATATTTTACATTTGGGACAAAATAAAAAAAATTAATTTAATTTATTACTCGCATCTTTACCCTAACATCCATTATAGAATTATACTTTCTCTCATAAATACATGTATATTACTACCTCGATGAAGCAATGTGATTCATATTTCATTACTTTCATTCATTGAAAAGTCATAAGTTTTATTTATTTTATAAAAAATATAATTATTTCATGATTTATATTAATTTAATTATGGAAGAATTATACCTTTATCCATGGTTATGGTACAGAATGTTTTTTTTCTTTATGTAAAAAACATTTATAAAAATTCTTGACATGAAATTAATTGATTTTTAAAAATATAAGGCATCATAATAAATAAATAAATGCACGATGATAATATAATAAACTTCAAAATACTCATAAGAAAGTAAATAATTTATATATGTTTATTTTACAAGAGTTAAAGTTCATGTGATGAGTGAGACTCAAGGAAAAGGATTTTTTTAAAAACCTTGTTTTATTGTACTCCCATAAAATTTGATTCGATGATTTTGAGGTGTTATTAAAATGATTTATGAAATTTAATTTTTTAATTAAATAATTTTCAATGAATATTTTCCACTAATATTTACTTTTTTTGAAATGTTTTGAAATATGTATCCTTGTAATATTTAATGTACATATAATATTACACTCTTTTAACCAAAGAAGGAAAGAATGATTTTATTGTATATGGAATGCGTTTAATTTACCACATCATGAATAATATTATTTTATACGATTATTATATATTTTTATAGTGTTTACAAAAATAATAACTTATCTATCATTCTTCTTATAATATTTTGTTAAAAAATTCAATGAAAATGGATATTTATCTATATTTTTATGAGAAGAAGGCAATTAATTTTCAATATGTGTTAAACAAGATTATTTTACGAGATTTTATGATGTAAATGAAAAATAATATGTGTTTTATGTATTTTATATTCTATGTTCGTTATTAATTTTGATGGGTTATCCTAATATAGGTCTCCATGCATTGGTGAATGATTTTGTACTCCATGTAATATATATTGGAATTATAATTGTTGGATATTTCGTTTTTTAAGTGTAATTTTATGTGTTATTTGATGATTATTTCCCCATGTACCTTCTAGACTATTCTATAGTTGTATAATAATTTCCATGGAAGCCTTTTGATTTCATAAGTTAATCTTTCTAGATTATGTCTAATTGAATGTTTTTGACCCCATTAGGGTGAAATTTATTTTTTTTTGAAAATGAGAACATGAATGCCTGTGTTTTACAATAAGTACTCATTATTGTGATTTTCAATTTATTCTTACATATGGGATATATTATGAATAAATTTCTAAATTATGTTGATTTCTATTGTATGTAAATGGTTATATGAGATCAAGATTAATTATAGAAAATGAAATTCTATATGAAATTTCATTAATTTCAAATTGAAATAATTGGAATCGTTCATTTTTATAACTTATTAACCATTATTTTTTCATCTCATTATTTCATATGTTTTTATAGGGATAAGGATGGGTAGAACATCATAAAGGTACACCGTTATTCTCGAGGGATTCTCCTTTAAAGAATTGAACATGTTTTTAATAAAATAGTAATTCATATTTAAAAATTTTATTTTTTAACACATTCATTATATTGTGGAAATGTCCACTTTGTTTTGTAATTGTTTTATATTTAATAGTTTGCCTTAATTATATAATAATATAGACAGAAAATACCATTGTAATGTAACAAAATTATATCATTTCTAATAAACTCATTATTATTTGTTGACTAATGTATAATTGCATGTGATTTGTATCAAATTTAGGTTTGAATAAAATTAAAGGTTATCATATTTTTTTATGCAAATACATTAAGGATTAACATATTGGTAAGGGATTTCACATTGAAACTACAATATACCGAAAAATATTGTTATGTTAAAGATAATTTTTTTTATTATTTCTTGAATTAGATGAATTGAATAGAATATGACATGGTTAAAGATATGTTAATTTTTACCCTTTTCATAATATTAATTATTATGATATTATTTGATATACTCACACTAATTAGTTTGGTAGAACTGTGTAAATAATGTATGTGATGGAAAATATGGTGGTTTTCTAAGTGAGATACCAAATAGGATATGAGTTAGTCTAAAACATTTGTGGTTATGCATAACTATATAACTCAATATGTTATTGAAAAATGGTCCTTGTTGAGATCTATAAAACAACAAATAATTAAAAAATAGTGTTTTATAGAAGTAAAGGATATAATGATCATAATGGTAAAATTATTTAACTTGTAATATGTCTATAATATGGAATGAATCACCTAGAAAAATATCATAAATAAGTAGGAAGATTGGTAAACTATGGGGAGTATATAAATTTTAAAAATAAATTCCCATGTAGGAAACATCAAAATGATGATCAAATAGTTTGTATGAAAATATTTTTATTATGGTAATATAGATAATATGTAGTAGCACAAAAAAATATATAAGGTATGCATTATTAAAAAAAATCATATGTTTAAACTATAAAACGTAATTATATTAATATTTATTAATCATTAAATATGATTATAATTGTTGATTTTATAAAGGAGGTATTGTGTAATAATATTGAAAATCATTGTCCAAGGTTCATGGGATATTATTAATTATTGATTTTCCTCAACTTATGGTTTGAATAGTTTTGATGTAATGGTATACTAATTAATGATTCAAAATATTTAAGGATGATCATATGATTATGATTTTTGATAACAATTTTAGGTTTTACATGATGGAGATACTTTATGATAAATTTATTGATATTAAATAAATGATTTAGGTATATGTATGAAATCATCTTTTCTTTTGTTTTAGTAAAAATATTATATGAGTAAAAGTCATATTATATTTTTATAATATAACTTAAAATCTATTGATAACCATTAGTGTAAACATGATCTTTTTTTATGATTTAATTTTATTTTATTATGATAAAAATGGTTTTTACATTTTGGAAAAATAAGATATTTTATATAGATAGCCATGTGTTTGAAAATTAATTTGATGAATAAGTTAATAATGTTAATTTTTAACATGTTCAATATATTGGGAACAATATATATTTTAGGTAAATATTTATTTTTTCAAATATTATATTTAATTTTATTAATAATAAATGAATTTTGTTATAAGAAAATATTATTTTATTATCGATTTATGGTGATTCATGTCATTTAGGGAATAAATATCTTATTTTAGAGAAAAACGATAAGTTTATCTATGATTAATATGTGAATAAATTAACCTACTCATTATTATTAAGTTTACAAATTGTATATTTTAATGAGTATTAAGTATTATTTATGATCATTTTTGTTTTTTTGATGAGTATTTGTAGATTACTATAGTATTTCATCATATTAATGTTTATCTAAAATATATAAAATCTTATAATAACAATTATATATTTTAGTAAAGGGGAAAAAATTTTTATTCTTTTTTCAGATAAACAAATACATTATATGTTTACTCTATTCATTTATGCCTTAATAATTCAACTTGAATATTAATTTCATTGGGTAATAGATTAGATAAAATTAAAAAATTCTCAAACCTTAAGTAATGCATTAAATTCCACGTTTCTGTGGGATGAAATCACAAACTATTATTTATTTAAAATTACTATCTCAACGGTAATATAATTCCTCAAATCTAATGTGTCTTACATAGAAATTAACACTCAACATGTCACGTCCCGAATCTGGGTGCCGCCCAAAGGTTTACTAAACCTGGTTTGTCACATGACCTCAAACACATTTCCCTATATGCTAGAGGATACTGACAAGTATTGAGGGCCAATGGGTGATATTTTGGGAACTATGAAATCATTGGAAGACTATACATAGTGGAATCTTAATAGTAAACAGTAGAAGAAGTAGTAAAACCGAAAATTTAAGCCACAGAAGACAATAAGTAAATCCAACAGAAGCCACAATATATATATACATGATGCATGAAATATGTTTCTATGAAAACACCTTAATAATTAAAAATGTATGAATGAAATATAGAAACAATGTAAAAAAAAACATAAAAAGTCCAACAAAATTTGAAGCCTCAACATGGTCCCATGTTCTCCATCTCCATAAATAATCAAGTACGTGATGAAGAAGGTATCTTGCCCTTATCTGTACCTGAAATCATATAATCTGTTTGTGTCAAAAAGTGTCACATACATGACATATTTTAAAGTTATTTTTCATTTTATTTACATCCTTTCTTTTTTGGGGGGGTTTTCCTAGGTTTTATGGAGGAATATATGAGTTTTCACGGATTGGGCCAAACCGTGATCCCAATTCTAGATTGAACAATAAATTTTGTTTCTTTTATATCTTTTTCATTTTTCAATATTTTCATCCATTCAAAATCCAAATTGGCCTACCCTAACCTATTAAAACCACCAAGTCAATTTTGAGCCTTTAGAAATCCATAACCATGGTTTATTTGGTTTTTTCTCAAAGGGGTTGGTCCTGCCTGAATGCCCAATTCCTATTTTAAAAATGAATTTTTTTATGTTATAAATTATTCACTTTTTAGGTTTTTTGGTGATTCTAAGTCTCGTCCAATCTCATTGAACCCAGCCGTGTGTCTGAACTCTCTACCCTTTTTTTGGAGCTATGGTCAGTCGCGATTTGGTGGCGAACTTCATAGGCTTCCTCAAATCATCCATATTTGAAGAGGTAACGTCATTCTTTCATAACTCTCCCAATTCTCAATATTTTTCCTCCATTAAATTTCATAAATGACCTAATATATCTTGTTGGAACTAAACTTGAATATTGGGTATTTTAAATTTCAGATACTGGTGTTTTGTAGTGATTACTTTAAGATTCTTCATGTAAATGAGTCCTTTTATTTCCTCTTTCATATTACTTACGGTTTCATTCATTGTTCTTAGGGTTTAATCACTTATCATTGAGTTTTCTAATGTAAAAAAACTAGGTTTTTGATCCTAGGGTTTAAATTTTGTCTTTATTGGGGAATTATTTTGGTTTTAGGATTGATGTATGTCTCTCATGGTGCGGCGGGGGATGCGATTTGATTTTCGCACAGAGATTCAAGGGTTTTTGTCACTTTGGTAGGTGATTACATTGAGCGTGAAATTTTTGTGAATTAGCTTTCTATGTTCATGGTATTTTATGGTTTATTTCATTTTAATGTTTCTATAAAAATTTGTTTTAGTTTCCTTTATAATGAAAATGAATTTTAACTTCGAATTTTTGGTGAAATTGGGGGGTTTTCATACAAATCTTTTATTTTTTCATTTAGGAATGACCTATAATTACTTAGTTGATTTAATTGAACTATATTATGACTAAAATGTATGTTTTTAATGTTTATTATTTTTGGTTATTGCTGCAAAAGTTTGTTTAAATGGTGTTTGGGAAGAAAATGGGCTTTAAGTGCCATGTTGGTGTGAAAATGGTGGTTTTTAATAGATATAACTTCATGGTTCACATTGGGCCACCCCATAACTGAATTTTTGGTTTCATTAAAGGGTATTGAAATGAAATTTTGTATTTATGACTTAAAATTGTTCATATAGTGTGAAACGTGGATATTTTAAAGAGCTTTGGGTGCTAAACAATGTGATATTTTGAGAGGTTGTTTTATTGATTAATTAAAATATTTTATTGGGTGTTTTAAATGTTATAAAATGTGTGTAGATACTGTACTATTTTTTTTGACCAGTGGTGATATTTTATATTCAGAAGGATGTGTGTTGTTTTCTAAAATTTTTTGAGCACAAAAGGGGAATCCCAGGTACTTAGGTGGGAAGATATGTACTAGTATGGGTAGTGGAATGGATGGGTTGTGTCCATGTTTCACTGAGAAATTGGATAACGACAACTCTAACTAAACTATGTGGATGATATTTCAGTAACACTAGGTTATGGGTATTTTCCCTACTAGTGACTCGTGCACGGTAAAGGATTGTGACTTGGATACTTTACACCGAGGTAAGAGGGACATTGGGCCCGAGACTATCTAGTTGCCTAAGGGTGTTCCCAGTTTTGGTGCTCATTGGATTTGTGTTATTTACCCTTTTATTGGGGAGTTTTTGTTAGTACATTATAGTATCTAACATGTATATTTAAAAAATTTTACATTCTGAAAATTTTATCTTAAAACTATTTTCAATTGAAAGATGCATTTCATAGATTTTATCACTACTTTTCGTTGCGTTTTAAAACTAAATGCTTTTTCACATTTTATTGCATTATATTTGGAATAATTGGGTGCTATCATATTGGGCTTAGGCTCACACCTTACTTACACCCCTTGTGTGTAAGTAGACTTGGTTATGTTTGACTCAGGTAAAGGAAAGGCTAAGTTTAATGGCAGTTCAGGGTGTTAGTCCCCATCCTTGGTACGGAGTTCTGGAGACGG
Organism: Viscum album; assembly: GCA_963277665.1. Classification (NCBI taxonomy): domain Eukaryota; kingdom Viridiplantae; phylum Streptophyta; class Magnoliopsida; order Santalales; family Viscaceae; genus Viscum; species Viscum album. The sequence goes on along the minus strand of OY728138.1, from coordinate 627,193,728 downwards.
CTTGGGGGTGATGGCCCCATGTCATGTGGAGTCCATGGGGATATGTTTTTCTATTTCACTATGTCTTTGGACCTTTTTTACTTCATTTGAACTTATGTATTCAGTTCTGGATTATTTTTATAAACCATGCTGGTATGAATTTTTCAGTTTCATTTTATCAAATATTATTGATGTTTTGTGTATACATGTTCGGGTAAATAATTTTGAAACCAAGATAAATGATACCCAGGAACGTCTTCCAGCTCGTGGGGATAGGCAACGCCCTCCGGTCCTTCCCATGGGTCGGGTTTGCTGCTATTAATGGTGGCGACCAGATTCAGTTTGTGACAAAATGGTATTAGATGAGGTTAATGTTTTTGGGTTATATTGATATTTTGGCATGAGTTGAGATAGACAAGAGATAGAAATGTCAAGGCTCGGGGTTTTGGTTGTGAGTTGGGTTCCTGGCCCGTACCTCTCATGGCAGACCATGAGTCACCAGGGGATGTTGGAATTTAAGGATTGACTTCACTTTCAGGTGAGACGTGTGGGCTGCAGACCACAAGTGGATATCAGGAGGATGTGGATTCGTTTTTTCTCTTATTAATATAATGTTTTTAGTTTATTTATATTTGATGTATTTGATTAAAATTTTCTAAATTTTGGTTTTTACTATTATTTTTTGACTGTTTCATTTTGTAGCAACATGCCTCCCCAGAAAGCTCCCACCCACCCATAGGGGGAAGCTATAGAGAGTTCTCCCACGCCAATTGATTAGAGGCTCATGGAGGATGTGGTTCGGGCTATGCAAGATTTAGGACAGGGACCAGCTCCTACTCCTATTCCTGTTACGGCAGAAGAGACAGGTCCAAGAAAAGAAAAAGCACACGAGTTTCTAAAAAACAAGCCTCCTAGCATCCGAGGTAGCTTAGAACCCCAGGAAGCAGAAGAATGTATTAAGAAGATCGAGAGTATGTTTGAGTTCCTAGAAACACTCTAGGAACTCAGGGTGAAGTGTGCCTCCTTTCTATTGGAGGGTCCCAGCCATAAGTGGTGGGAGTCAGTGCTTCAGTCTTGGAAGAATGGGTTGTTGTGCTGGGTAGATTACAAGGTTGTCTTCAATGTACAATAATTCCCTGAGGTGTTGGCTTATTCAAGGTCTAGAGAGTCCATGGAATTTGTTCAAGGGAATCTATATCTGTTGGAGTATTCCAACGGTTTCTCTTAGTTGGTTTGGTATGCTCCAGAAATTGTATCTAATGAGCAAGTGAATGCCTAGAGGTTTGAGAAAGGCTTGGACCAGAGATATACTCTCAGGTGTTCTTGTTTTAGCTGAGGACCTATGCTGAGGACGTTGATCGGTCATGCATAGTGGAGATTTATAAGAAAGGCAGGTCTGGTTTCTATTGTTCAATATCAGCAGTGGGAAGTGGCAGCTTCTTAGAGAAGAAAAAGAAGTGGGATGATCTTGTGAATAAGGAGGTGGCAGTTCTGGACACTCTTCCAAGCAGTTTTCTTATGTGGCTTCTAATGAGAGATTGGTTGTGTGCCACCAGTGTGGGAATTAAGGGCACATCTGAACAGCATGTCCAATTCATCCGAAGCCTTGTTACCATTGTGGAGGTATAGGGAATTTGCAGCGTTTCTGTGTTGTGGCACGTCCACTTCCGAGTGGGGTTGTGTCAGTGGCTTCATCAGGAGTTCCAGAACAGTCTGAGCCATCGAGGACTGGGGGATGTCAATTTGACAGCCATGGTGGTTAGGCTATGTCATCTTCTAGGCAGATCCAATTCAGGGCACATCCACATACTAGCGGTCATCTTCAGTTAGAGAACGCACATCTCCATACAGTGGATCAGGCACCAGCTGGATCAGAGGTGGGATCGTCGACACTTCGAGGCACCGTTTTGATCGCATCTTCTATAACTGCTACTCATTTTTATATTGGGCCCTCTGTTTCCTTGATTTCGGCCCATTTTGTGGACATGATAAATTTTCCAACTGATTTGATGTCTTTCACGATGGATTTAGTGACACCAGTGGGAAAGAAAGAGTAGGGTATCAAGTTCCCGTTGTGTGCGATTTCTGTGTCAGGGGTCAAGATGGAGTGGGACCTCTTGGTCTTATATATGGACATTTTTTATGCCATACTCAGGAGGTATTGGCTAGTACACTCCCAGACACACATATATTGCTACATACGGTGTGTTAGTTTCACAGAACCTGAAGGGAGTCGTATGGTTTTTCACAGAGAATGGGATCCTCGGTCAAGTCATCCAGGGCCTCCACTCCTAGAGTTGGGAAGTGTTATCTTCCAGTTATCTTCACTCATGCTAGAGGATGGACTTTCCCCAAATGGTGCACTTCCTCATGTAGTGAATGAGTTTCCAGAGGTATTCTCGGATGATTTTTCAGGTTTTCCCCCAGATCGGGATGTAGAGTTTTTGATTGATCTGGAGCAGAGAATACATCTGATATCTCTTCCCTCTTATCGCATGGACCACACTGATCTGAGGAAATTAAAGATATAACAAGACGACATAGAATCTAAAGGATTAATTTTCCCAAGTGTCTCCCCTTGGGAGACTCCTGTGTTGTTCGCGAAAAAGGCTGATGGATCCCTCCGGTTGTGCATTGACTACCGGAAGATGAATAAATTAACACTTAAGAATAAATTCCCTTTTCCCAGAATAGATGATTAGTTAGATCATTTGAAGGGGGAAAAGTTGTTCTCAAAGATAGACTTGCATTCGGGGTATAATCAACTTCAGGTGAAAGAGTCAGATATCCCAAAGATATCCTTTTGAAGAAGGTACGACCACTTTGAGTATTTGGTCATGCCCTTCGGATTGACCAATGCTCCAGCGGTCTTTATGGAACTCATGAATTGGGTGGTTCATCCGTATCTCGATTCCTTTGTTGTGGTGTTCGTGGATGAAATTCCGGTATACTCTAGCTCTGAGGAGGAACATGAACATTACTTGAGGATCGTTTTGGGTACATTGCGGGATCCCCTCCTCTATGAAATGTTGTCAAAGTGAACTTTTGGATTAGGGAGGTGAAATTTATGGGGCATGTGATCTCAAAGCATGGAGTTTCAGTGGACCCTGTGAAAATTAGTGCAGTCAGCTCGTGGGAGCAACCAATGAATGAGTTCTAGATCTGGAGTTTTCTTTGCTTGGATGGTTATTAGAGGCAATTCGTTCGGGATTTCTCTTGGCTTTCATCACCGATGACTACCCTCACACAGAAAGGGGTGAAGTTTGTATGGGGTCCAGAATGCCAGGTGTCATTCGAGGAGATGAAGAGGCGTTTGACTACCTCCCCTGTGCAGATTGTTCCTGAGGATGGAAAGGTATATATTGTCTATTGTGATTCTTCAGGTATGGGTCTTGGGTGCGTTCTTATCCAGGATGATCACGTGGTCGCATATGTCTCTTGACAACTTCGACCACACGAAAAGAACTACCTGACCCATGACATGGAGTTGGCAGTGTAGATGAATTCTTTGAAGACATGGTGTCACTACCTCTTGGGGGAGAATTTTGTGGTCTACTCTGATCACAAAATCTTGGCTTATATCTTCCCGCAGAAGGACCTCAACTTGAGGCAGCGTTGTTGGATCGAGTACTTACAGGGGTTTGACTTTGACATTGTCTATACCCCAATCAAGGGTAATGTAGCGGCCGACGCCTTGAGTAGAAGGGTTCTAGTGTAGGCTTTGAGGAAGTCTAGTGATGAGTGGACATTGATGGGGCTCTTTTCTCAGAAGCATGTGGAGACCAAGGAACACAGTGGAGGGGAATTATTGGCGGCCTTCCAGTTGACTCCTTCTCTATTGGAGTTGATTCAGCAGGAACAGCCCAGTGATGAGCTTTGTCAGCGGTCAAAGAAGTTTCTTCATGGTGGGGAGACATCCTCGTATTGGTCATCATCTCTTGAGAGCATCTTGTGCTTCAAGGTCCATTCAGTAGTGTCGTTATCTCTGCGGAAGTTGGTGATGCAGGTTAGCCACCAGTCATAGTGGGCTGTCCATTCGGGTGCCACTAAGATGTATTATGATGTCTATCATCGGTTTCGGTGGGTTGGTATGAGACGGGACAAAGAGGACATTGTTTAGAGATGATACACATGTCAGTAGGTGAAAGCAGAGCACCAAAGGCCATCTGGTTTGCTCCAACCACTATCCATTCCAACCTGGAAGTGGGATGAGTTCTCCATGGACTTCATTGTTGTCTTACCTCATACACCTCGGGGTCATAATTCCATTTGGGTGGTGATTGATCATCTGACTAAATCAGACCACTTCATTCCAATAAAATATACAACTAAAGTGGATGAGTTGGGCCATTTGTATGTTCAGGAAGTGGTGAGACTCCATGGTGTACCATCAGTTGTTGTCTCAGATAGAGACCCATGATTCACTTCTCGATTTTGGAAAGGCCTTCAGAAGACCTTGGGGTCTCAGATTAAGATGATCACGTCGTACCACCCTCAGACGGATGGTCAGACAGAGTGGGCGAATCAGATTTTGGAGGACATGCTTCATCCATGTGTCCTAGACATTGGAGGTTCTTGGGATAGCCATTTGGGATTGGTTTAGTTTTCTTATAATAATAGTTATCAATCCATTATTTGAATGGACCCTTTTGAGGCGCTCTATGGTTGGCCATTTTGGTCTCCCCTATTTGGATTGAGGTAGGAGAGACATCACTGTTGGCGCTAAGCATTGTGAAGGAGACTTCTGAGAAGGTCCAGTTGATCAGGAAGTGCTTATTGACAGCTCAGAGTTGTCATAAATCATATGCTAGCCGGAGGTGTCGAGACTAAGAGTTTTATGTGGGTGACATGGTATTCTGGAATGTGGCCCCTCGTCTGGCCATCGTCGATTGGGTAATCAAGGTAAGCTGATACTGCAGTATGTCGGGCCCTTTGAGGTCATCGAACATATTGGAAGGGTGGAATACAGGTTGGCATTACCTTATAAGTTGAAGTCCATCCATGATGTCTTCCATGTCTCTCTGTTGAAGAAATACAACCCAGATCTATCCCATGTGTTGAGTTGGGAAAAACTATAGATAGATCCTGACTTGTCTGTTGATGAGAGGCTGTTTATAATAGTGGACTCCCAAGAAAAGATAATTCGAGGGAAGTCTAATCCATTAGTCTGGGTTCTATGGCAACATGGTAATGATACACATGAGACATGGGAGCGAACGTCATGGGTCAAGGAAGAGTACCCATTCTTATTTTCCATCCAAGCTTCATGTTCACTAACTGGGGTAGAATATCCTTCATGGTGGGGAGAATTATCACATACATTACATATTTTAATGGTATTTTTCATTTAATTTACATCCTTTCTTTGTTTTGGGGGTTTCCCTTGGTTTTATGGAGGAATAGATGAGTTTTCATTAATTGGGTTAAACCGTGAGCCCAATTCCAAATTGAAAAATAAATTTTGTTTCTTTTATAAGTTTTTAATTTTTCAACATTTTTCATCCATTAAAATTCCTACTATTCCTCCCCTAACCTATTAACTCCACCAAGCCAATTTGGTGCCTTTATAATTCATAACCAAGGTTTATTTGGGTTTTTATCTTAGGGGTTTGGCATGCCCGAAAGCTCAATTACTGTTTTAAAAATGAATTTTGTTTATGTTATAACTTATTCAATTTTTAGTCTATATCGGTGATTCCATGTCTCACACAAGACCACTGAACCCAAACGTGCATCAGAACTCTCTCCCCCTCTTTGTAGCTCTGGTTAAGCTCGATTTGGTGCCGAACTTCATAAGATTCCTCAAATCGTCCAGATTTGAAGAGGTAACTCCGTTCATTCATTACTCTCTAAATTCAAAATATTTTTCCTCCATTCCAGTTCATAAATGACCTAATATATGTCGTTCAAACTAACACTGAATTTTGGATGTTTTAAATTTCATCTACTGGTGTTTGTGAGTGATTACTTCAAGATACTTCAAGTAAACGAATCCTTTTATTTAAACTATAAAATTACTTAGGGTTTCATTCATTATTATTAGGGTTTATTCACTTATAATTGAGTTTCCTAATGTCCAGAAATGTGTTTTCCGAACCTAGGGTTTAACTTTGGGCTTCATTTTCCAATTCTTGTGGTTTTAGGTTTGATCTAGGTCTCTCTTGGTGCAGCGGGGGTGCGATTTCATTATCGCTCGGAGAATAAAGGGATTTTTTTACTTTGGAAGGTGATTCCATTGTGCATGCAATTTTTATGAACTATCTTGATGTGTTCATGGTATTTTAATGTTTATTTCATTTAAATGTTTCTGTAAAAATTGGTTTTATTTGAATTTATAATGCAAATAAATTTTAGGTTCGATTTTTTGGTGAAATTGCGGGTTTTTCATACAAATCATTTATTGGTTCAATTTAGGATGACCTATAATTACTTTGTTGATTTTATTGAACAGTAGTAGGACTGAAAATCATGTTTTGAATGTTTGTTATTTTTTGTTGTTGCTGCGAAAGTTTTTTTAAATGGGGTTTGGGAAGCAAATGGGCTTTAAGTTCCATGTTTGTGTGAAAATGATGGTTTTTAAAAGATATAAATTCGTGGTTCACATTGGATTTCCCCATAACTGAATATTTGGTTTAATTAAAAGATATCAAACTGAAATTTTGTTTTTATGACTTACAAGTGTTCACATAGTGTGCAAATTGGATATTTTAAAGAGCTTTGGGTGCAAAACAATGTGATATTTTGAGAGGTTGTTTTATTTAAAATCAAAATATTTTATTGTGTGTTTTAAATGGTATAAAATGTGTGTAGATACTGTAGTGTTTGTTTGTGACCAGTAGTGATATTTTATTTGCAAAAGGATGTGTGTTGTTTGCTGAAATTGTTTGAGCATAAAAGGGGAATCTAGGGTACTTAGGTGGGCGGATATGTACTAGTATGGCTAGTGGACCGGATGGTTTGTGTCCCTGTTTCCCTGAGCAAATGGATAAAAAAACTCTTACTAAACTATGTGGATGATTTTTTGGGACCAATAGGTTATGGGAATGTTTCCTAGTAGTTGATCATGCATAGGAAAGGATTGTGACTTGGATACTTTACACCAATGTATGAGGTACATATGGCCTGAGAATATCTAGTTACCTAGGGGTGTTCCCAGTTTTGGTGCTCATTCGATTTGTGGTATTTACCATTGTGTTGTGGTGGTTTCGGCAGTACATTACAGTATCTCACATGTCTATTTAAATTTTTGAACATTCTGAAAATTTTAGCTTGAAAACTATTTTCAATTGAATGTTGCATTTCATAGATTTTATCACTACTTTTCTTTGTGTATTAAAAATACTTGCTTATTCACATTGTATTGAATTATATTTGGAATCATTGGGTTGTATCCTAATGGTAATAGGCTCAAACCCTACTTACAAACCTTGAGAGTAAGTATACTTGGTTATGTTTGACTCATGTAACGGAAAGGCTAAGGGTGATGGTAGTGTAGGGTGTTAATCCCCATCCTTGGGACGGAGTTGTGGAGACGGCTTTGGGGTGATGACCCCTTGTCATGTAGAGTCCATGGAGATGTTTTTTGCTATTTCATTGTGTCTTTGGACCTTTTTTACTTCATTTGAACTTATGTAATCAATTCTGGATTCTTTTACAAACCATGCTGGTATGAATTTTTCAGATTCATTTTATCAAATATTTTTGATGTTTTATGTATACATATTCGGGTAAATCATTACCAAACCAAGATAAATGATACCAAGGAACTTGTGTCAGACCATAGGGATAGGGAACTCCCTTCGAGCCTTTCCATTTTCCAGGTTTGGTGTCGTTAATGGTGGTGACCAGATTCGGTTCGTGACAAAAAGCATGTCCCAAATAGTATGTGTGGGTAATATCGTTAGGCAACCACCATAATATTTATACCTCACATTCATTGAATATATATATCATGTAATATGAGGAAATTAATAAATAAACATAAAAGTAATCAAATGTAAAAACTCTTAATGTTTTCAATTACATTCATGTACATTTATTATTAATTCCATTGAATCATGTAAACATATGGATATAGCCTAATATATTTATCCCCTATGTGTGAAACAAAACAAATTACTCAGAAGACCATCTAAACAATCAAGTAAGGAAGAGTCTATGTTTTTTATTTGGCTTGGCAGACTCGTCAAAATTATTCAATTACTCACAAATGACCCATTGAGAAGTTATCACAGTCTAACCTATCTTTTCTATCATAGCACCACATCATTAAATAATAACCCTCTAGGAATCTCTCACTGTGTAACACCATTAGTTCAATATAGTATAGATCAATAATAAATGACCACATGTACAGATCTCATGGTCAATAAGCCATTGTCAACATATCATCAATAAATTATAAAAGACCTCATGGTGAATCTCTCATGGTATAAACCCATGGTTCATACATTAATTTAATCAAATAATAATGATCACTTGGGTAGAACTCATGGTATAATGCAATCAATTATAAATGTCCACCTGGGAAGCTCTCATGGTTTAACCAATTTAATAAACTCACACAGTTCAATCCCCTTTTTTCATATAATCACACTCTATATCATAGGGATTTCATATAATCAAAAAAGTCAATCTAATAAAACAAGGAATGGGAAACAAGTTATGCCTCATACACAACCAAGACCAAATAGTCATTACCAATAAAATAGGTTAAACAGAGCCATCGGGTGACCCTGAAACAACATATCTAACCATGAACATAGGAAACAACCCTTTATCAATAAATCAAACCATTACATGTAATAAAATGAGTTAAATTACATATCATGCAATACCCAAAAAATGGTTAAGTGGAATGTTTAGCTTATATAATCCAAATACAAACAAAAAATGGCACAAACCACCATCCTTGATGTCATGTGAACGACATACTTGATCTTCATCCATTTAAAATTCCTAAAACAACATAGTTTTACAAAAGGTGAATAACTCCCAACCATGAATAACTCAAAAGAGAGAAGGAATCATGAAGAATGGCTCTATAGGATTTTAGAACTCACCGGTGGGATTCCAACGCACCCAGTGGTGTCTCAATCAATTCTAGAATAGGGAATTGGGAGGGGTTCAGAGTGTTTCGGTCATTGTGTCTCTCTCTTTTATGAACCATAGGGAGAAGAATAAATATATGTACATAACACATGAAACCACACTAATATATCATATAAAAAGAAATGTACACAACATGTTCATTAGATCTACATGTTGTGTAGTAGCCTCTACCATCCCTCAACATAATAGATCTTCTAGGTCATCACATGGAAATGTACTCAGCCATTACACGAACAGTACATTGAAACCGAGTACATGAAATGTACGTGGAAGTACACGATGTGTACTTGGTAAAACCCAATTTCATCATTTTTCCTCAAAAACAACACCAAATAAAGATCCATAAATAAAATGAAGATCTATGTTCTTATAAACATGCCCCCTTAAAGCAATTAGTCCCTGAATTTCCCTTCAATGGGGCGTGAAGGAGAATTTGAAAACAACTCCAACCACTGCAATTGTATGTCTTCCTCCCTCTCCCATGTCTCATCCTACACTCTCCCATGCTTCCATAGATTATGTACTAGAGGAATAGACAAGCCAAGAAAAACCTTTGTACTGTGATCCACAATCCTAATAAGGTGTTTCTCATGGGATGCATCCACCTCCAACTCAAACTCGTCGAGTTGAAAAACATGAGATGATTCTGAAAATTAACTTCGTAACTAAGAAATATGAATTATGTTGTGCATAACTCGGTACCTCTGACATAAATGAAGCTAATAGGAAACTGACCCGACTCTCTTCCAAATATGAAATGACCAAACATATCTCGATGAAAGCTTCTGCAGTCTCATATTCCTTATGTTTCATAACCTCATTATGACACATTGGAAAACATTATCTCTGAACATAAACTTCAGAGGTCTTCTCCTTAATTTATAAAAAGATTTCTGGTGAGACAGGTTAGTTTCCATACTCTTCCAAATCAACACCACTTTTTCAGAGGTCTCCAAGACAAGATGAGGTCCTAGCATAGAAACCTATCATTAATCCAGCCAACATAAGGGTGATCGGAATGACATACCAAATGAAACCTCATAAGGTTAAATCGTAATCATTTCATAAAAAATATTATTATAGAAAAAATCAATCAGGAGTAGGTGTCTCTCCCAAGAGCCCCTGAAATCAAAGATGCATGCTTAAAACATGTCCTCCAAAACCTGAATTGTGTGCTCGGACTGGACATCTGTCTAGGGATGGTGAGTTGTACTTAGATGTACCTGTATACCCAAGGCCCTATATAGTCCCTACGAGATACAAGAAGTAAATTTGGAATCCCTATCTGAAATGATGGTTCCCCATTATCCCATGTAAATATACAATATCTAATATGTATAGCATTCCAAGATCACAAAAACTAAAGGTTTCCATTATTGGTATGAAATTTGAATCCTTCTTTATAATTTCAATACCAACCCAAACTGCTCCATTCCATTGAGGAGACCATGGTAAATCTGTTAGGAAATCAATCATGATATCATTCCACATACCCTCATGAATGGGTAATTGCTCTAAAATCCCTCTCAGTCATTGTTGCTCTGCCTTAACCTGCTGATAGGTGTAACATCTCAAACAAAACTGGATACATCCATCTTTATGCATAGCCACCAATACTGGTGATGTAGATATCGATAAATCGTGGTGACAACTGGATGAACCTCCCATAATAAGGCTTTAAAATCTAACAACAACTATTCAGGTATGTCTGCTGACACCCATACAAGCCCATGAAAACAAAAAAACCTCATCCTCACCTAAGGTTGAACATGGAGTATAGTCATGTCCTGACACACTATATTATAAGACTAGGCCTCCAGAATCTGATATCTGCCTCATTCACAATCAATCTAGTAGAGTAGAGGTAACAGTTGTAGAAGAAATAAATTTCTATCACTTTTTGTTGTGCACCTCTAAATGAATCCCATTGGATAGAGATAGAAGATTCCACTCACAAATTTCATCCTGAACTCCCTATATCTGAGTCCTTCGGGTCAACGCATTAGCTACTATGTTTCCATTCCCATGTGTGTAGGAATGCTCAAAATAGAAAGACTTAATGTACTAAACCCACCTTCACTGTCTCAAATTCAGATAATGTTATTTAAATATATTCTTGAGGATTTTTTGCTAAGTTTATACTAACAAATTCTCTCAAAAAAAGATAAGCTATCCAACATTGATGTGGATGCACAACTCTAGAAAACTCAAGATCGATCATAAGGTAGTTTCACTCGTGTGGCCTCAAATGTCATGACCCTTATGCAAATACTCATTTCCCCTGCATAAGCACTACTCCCAGAATGATACCTGATGCATTGTAGTAAATGATGTAACTCTTCCGTGGCTCTATAAAAATCAATATCAGTGATGAATTAAATATTTTTTCTTCTTCTTAAAGGATTAATTCTAGGAATCTATTTACCGGTACTTTTTAAACTTCATAGTTTGGCACGTCATGGGCACTTACAAGTGAGAAATGTCTTGAATAAAGTGTATGTATTAACCGTCCATCACTATAAAACACTACACCTAAAAGATGTTCTTTAGATTTTCCTTGGAAACAACTGATCTCACATTCTCTAAGACAATTAATATTACTATCTCTAAGATAACATCTCCCATGAAATTAATCTGACCTATCAAAAATTCACACTTTGAGAGCATAGAATATAACTTATGATCCATCAGTGTACCCAATATGTTCTTAATATGGATGGAATGGTCATCTAATGTGTGACAATACACCATGATATCAACCATGAAGACCACCATAAAATAATCCATGTATGTATGGAAGACATTGTTCACTAGTGTCATGGAAACAGTTGTCATGTTCGTGAGACTGAACGGCATGACCAAATACTTGTACAGACTATACATAATCCAAAATTATGTAATATGTATATCTAATGGTCTAATGTACAACTGATTATATTTGGATCTCAATTTAATATTAAAAAACACTCGGGATCCTCAAAGATGATCAAAGAGATCATCAAAATTTCAAGGGATATTGGTTCTTGACATTCAACTAGTTCAACTTCCAAGAAAACATAGAAAATCTGAGCGTATAGTCTACCTTTATTGAAAAACTGATAGGCAAACACCATGGTGAAGTACTGGGTCAGATGAACCCCTTTTCCTTCAAATTTTCAAACTACTTCTTTAGCTCTTGTGTCTCCAGGGTAGCCATCCTATTTGGAGGAATGGACACTGGTGTCACTCCTAGAACAAGCTAAATAGAGAAATCCACCTCCTGCTCTGAAGGTGATCCTGAAATGTATTCTAGAAAGACATCTCTGAAATGATCTTCCACTAGAGTAAGGTCCATCTATGACGTCCCCTTTTCCTCTAGATATAAAATATCAATCTAATATGTAATTACTCCATAGAAATGATCTTAAGTCCGATCTCTTCTCAACTGGGCATCCAATTCACCCTTATGATGAGAGGATCCACCCTCTAGTGTCCTGAAACTCACCCTATGGTGAAATAAGACAAAAAAGTCCTAAAAAAAGCCAAACTATCTATTCCAATTATGACATCATAGCCTACCATATCTTGGGAATATCAGTCCCCTAAGAAGTGACACCCACCAACCTCAAGATAGCACTATGTGCAATGACTTAAAATTGTCGTCCTAATCCCCAACGGAGTGTCTAGAATCATAACATCAACCGAAGTAATGATTCATAGCCTGAGGCTGTTCACAATGGAAACATATATAAAACTATGGAAACCCCCAATATCAAAAATGATAAGAAGCTGAAACTTAGTTAATTAAAATTGTTTCTATAACTGTAGAGGGTCTAAGATCCTACTCTTACTGGGTCTTCTCTATTGGAAAATTAATGACTTGTACCACAGTTCTGCGACCCTGAATGTATACCCTGATATGATCCTCCCTAAAGTCAGTGAAAACCATTCATCTAGATTCTACAGCTATAACCACCTCCTTAGTCTAAATGGCATGAAGACCTCTAGTTCCCAGAAATATGAGACACCGGTGGACCCACTCATGTTTAGGGAGTCATAATAGATCCCTTATCAGTAGCTTCTAGTGAGAACATCCAGAAAAATGATGAATGTTACGCATCTTGTGGAAGGATCGAATCTCAGTTGGGTCACCCTAGAACAACGGTCTCGTGTACCCACTCTTTCAAAATTGGTAGCACACCACTCGGCTACATGAAGAAATGTCAATGCAGTGATTACTAAAATATGTCTATGGAGTACCATCTAAGGATGTTGAACCTCCCTTGATCACTACTATAAACACCCTCAAATTGTGCTCAGTAATCAACTCTTGGTATACTATAGTTGCCATCGATGTCAACCTAAAAACATTCACCTGTGATCAGTTGTCATACTTGAGACCATTCTCAAATAACCTAGCTATGAAAACGTGTCACCTCTTAGAAGATGCGCAATACACTAAAGATCTATAATGTGATACGAATAATTGATCACTGAAAGAACACCCTATTGCAAATGCCTAAACCCCTGGGATCGGTTGGGCCACATCATCTTGGCTAAAAGTAACCATAAAAGGACCTTTGAAACTCTTCCCATCTCATATCCCGAAAATGTCATGCCTATAAGATAACATCGCACTATCCCATGGTAAAATAATCTATCATGTAATTTGAGAGCTTCACCCTTCTCTTAAGAGGCATCCTTATATGATTGAAGTTAGAATGACTGGCCTCCAACCATGACTCTCCAGCCTATGGTCCTCCATCCCTGAAAGAAGTTGGAGGATGATGCTACTTGAACAGTAGCATCATCTCTTCCATCGTCAAGGTAAGATGTTGTTCTTCCTTAAAATTATGAATAATCATTATAAAGCCTCCAAAGATCTATGCATCATCACCTATGTCTGGTATAAAAGATGGTTCCAAGAGGGTAACGATGAGATGAATTGCAGGTAGTTCATGATCCATCATTTTCGGGGTCTATTCACCACCCTGTACCTAGCGTACATGTGGAGAATGTCATGGTGGCATGACTATGAAAGGTCAAACGCACACCTCATTATGATATTAATGGAACTAATCCTCATAAGTGAAAGTAAAAAAGATGTGTAGTAAGAATATATATTTTAAAAAAGTGTGTTATAGGGCATGTAGAACAACTACATGGCATGTTCCCATAATCCTTATCATATGTGTGTACCTCTATCAACCTGGTCGTGTAAGACCCAATACACATGGCATGTTCTTCCAGAGACACAACACGTAATTGAATGTACCCTCTTACCTAGGTACATCTACATGGATAGAACTACATAGTACATGTAATGGTATGGTCCCTCATGGTCCATTAATTTTCCAAATTTCTGGCCTTTGGGGTGTGACTCATTATGGATTTTTACAAAAACTCAGTTCCATCGAAATGGTGGTGTCAGTCACAGTGGCACCGGTTATGGTGACAACATGACGGTGGGACAGGTCAAGGTGGTAGTGTGATGATGGAAACATGACGATGGCACTGTGATGGTGGAACCGGTCAAGGCAACACAGTGACTGTGGCACCCCAGCAGCCTCACTATCACAATCACACACCCAAATAGTCGAACTGCATAAGGTGTTCCACCGAACTGGTGGCACCGTGATGGTGGAACCATGATGGTGGACCATAATGGTGAGTCACCAAATAGTGTCCCACCCATTTGTTTCTTCCAATTTACTATTTTTTTCTAGTTCCTCTCCTACAACATTTCTTTTGACATAATGGTGTATTAATATCCCCTTTTAATGCCATTTAAATACCAAAAATGATATCTAAAATAATCAAGATTTGGGAGACCCACCAATTACCAAAATGTGTGGATCTTTCCGCAGTGTCACACCCTTTTTCCCATACATTCCAGTTCCACCCCTATTACATGTTTTCATTTATTTAATAGAAACCCATTAACTCACGGCCGTTATGGCCACCTCTCCGAAGAGAATTATTAAATAACAAATAATTCCATCATGTTTTTGTTGTCCAACCACATGGTGAAATATCTATCTGCCTTAAATGTTGTTAAAAATTTCATATCTCGTAACTCTAGGATCTCACATTTTATCACACAAGGATTCTTTAATTTTTCTTCATGGAAGGTATATTTATTTTTCAAGGTATGTTTGGTCTCCCCCTTCCCAAGGCTACTGGTGCACCTATGCTGGAGACATTTCTGCTCACACTTGGAGTCCACAGAGTTCTTCCCATGCATGTCATGCATCTCCAGTTCTTGGCATGTGGTGAACAACATTGATCATTGATTATCCAGGTAGTGTTCTCCCTTCACCTTTTTTTTATTGTGTATCATGCGAGTTGGGTATGAAATTGTTTCTATAGGGAATGGATTAAACCAAACATTAATGAAGATTATAAATACTTTTTAATGAATTAAGGGGTGTCTTTGATGATGTTGTTGTACTATTTTGTCTTTGATTATATGTTGTGAATTGTATGGGCTTATGTCCACTGAGATTTGTATCCATTGGTGGTCCTTCCATGCACACTAATGAACCCTTGTATCCTATGATGATTGAATGGCTGTAACATGGAAATAGATTAATCACGTAAACTCTGTTGACTAAATGGATATCCAGTGAACAATGACCCTTGTGTGGTCACCCCGATTAAGAAAATAGTAATCATAATCTAAATTAATGGTGTGTTTGAATACAAAAACATCCTTGCTCTGTCTTGGTAATATGTGTGGTTGATCGTCTTATTGCTTGTGTGGTTACATGGATGGGGATGGGATCCCCTATTGTGGAGTTGTTGGTTTATGGATCTGATGCTATCTGAGGCCATATGTTGGGGCTTGGTTTGGTTCTAGTACTTCGAGGGATCTCACGGATCCCATTATTGTTGTTACTTTTATAGATAATAATGTATGAATGCTTATAATATTTCTTGAATATTTTTCCTTCTTTGGACTGTGGATATTGTAACGTCCCAGTTCAAAGAGCCGCCCAGAGGTGCCCCGAACCATGTTGGTCACATGACCTCAAGTGAATTTCTCCAAATGACAGAGGCTGCCAACTACCAGTGAGGGTCTTGGGTGTGATAGTGGGGAAAATATTCCCTCATTGCCAAAGTAACATAGTGGAGATAAATAGATAACCATATCAGAAGGAGAAATAACATGATATTTCTAAATAGTGGATTACTGATGAAATAATAAATGAATAAACATATATAAATGATGCATGATTCAAATGTCTAGTAAAATATAAAAATAGGCAACAATGATGGAATACAGTAATAATGCAATGTTCAAAAAAAAATTCAAGTAAAATGCTTCCCAGCATCGCAATCCTTAGCTTTGTCCAATGCTCCCTAGCTCCACAGAAATCAAGTACCAGATGTAGAAGGGTACATTCCCTTAACTAGACCTGCAACAATAAAATATTTTTGTGCTCAAAAGCATGAACCAAATAGGGAATGAGACGAATTTAATTAGGAAACCACCCAATGATCTATTCATATCAATCTGTGAATATATATGGAAGAAAATATGAAAAATGACGCAATAAACAAGGAAATATTCAAAAGTAAACAATCATACATTTTCAGTTAAATTCATTTTCAGTTATTAAGTAAGAAACCAATAATAATAAGTATCGCTCTAGGAAGTAAAAATAGACTAACCCCTCTGGTTAAACAAATTAAAAACAAGAAACTCTCTTGGAAGTACTCACAGTTTAACCACTCTGGTTTATCTTTAGTAAAGACTCTCTGAGGAAGCAGTCACTGTCAATTCCCCCTATTGTCTCATATCGGTAACAACAGACACTATGAGGAATCACTAAACATCAAATTCACCTTGTGGTCTCATATTGAGGAACTTAATTCACTCAGAGGGAGCACAAAGCCTATCCCCCCTATGGTCTATAAACGTAAAAGTAAACTGACACTCTGGAGAGGCCCTCAACAACCATTCTCCCTATGGTCTACTAAAATAGGTTCCCACATCCCTGTCTAAATCAGTTGTGAAAAAAATATGTATGGCAGCCAAAGTAAACCTAATGAAATACATGGATAAATAGTCTAAAATATATAACAACATGGTAGAAAAAATTCAATCCATCCTAACATTACTAGGAATGGAAAACAAAGTAGCCTAATGGGAAAAGCCAGACTAAACCTTCAATATCCAGAAAACATGGAAACACATCCATTTATAGGTAAATAACCCTATTTAAAATCATAAATCATCTACTCAAGAAGAAAAGGAATAGAATGTAATAACAGGGATAAAAACCATAAACACACAACACCCTGAAAAAGGGTATTCGACACTTTTGTATTTATAACTCAAATAATAACTACAGAAAGGCACAAACCACCTACCTTGGAATTGTACGATCAATATACATGATCATCGGGCCTTGAATCTCCATAGATCATTGTAGATCTACAAAGAATCTAAAATCATTCAACCATGGATATCTCGGGAAAGAGGAGAAATCAAGTGATATGGTTCTAGAAGAAAGAAAAACTCACCAATGTGATTACAACACAACTAGTGGAGATCAATTCGGAAAAAAGGCCATGAGTTGGGGGCTTGTTGAAGAGTTAGCGGACTCGTTCACTCCTGGATGAGACAGATGGAGATGAAGGGTGTTCTGTCAATTACATGCGACCCCACTATATTTAATAAAAACAGATAAATTACAGGGTGTGTTATTCAATGTTAAACAGTGTGTACTTTTTTTAACCGGCCTTCAATTTAGGCAGTCTCTTGGTCACCTCACACGGCCTTGTACTTGGCCGTTACGCGGCCAGTACACGGTCACACGTGGTAGCCGGGTACATGGTGGGTACTTATAAGTACACAACGTGTACTCCTAAAATTTCTAGAAACTCCTATTTTTCTTGAAAACTACCATAAATGAAAGACATGACTCGAAAAAAAGATATGGGTTCTTACAAACTTCACTCCTTAAAGAAATTATACCCAAATTTTCCTAATAAGGTGGCATAGAAGAAGATTCCTTGAACAGCTTCAACCACTGTGATCGTACATCGGCCTCCACCTCTAATGTCTCGTCATGTACTTGCAAGTTCTCTCATAGAACTTGTACTAGACAAAAATACAGGCCACAGAGAACCTTTTCTCTATGATAATCAATCCGGATAGGATTCTTCACAAACAATGTATAAACCTCTAAATCAACCTCCTCGGGTTGAAAGAAATGAGGTGGGTCTGAGAATTAATGCTACAACTGATAAATGTGGAAAACGTAATGCATATCCTGGTACGTTTAAGGTAATTGTAAAAGATAGGAAACTGGCCTGACTCTCTCCAAAACCTCAAACATTCATTCATTTTTTGATGAAATCTTCCACTATCATCTAATCCTCCGGTTTCCCAACCTCGGTGTGACATTTAGGAAGACTTGATCTCCGACCTCAAACTCTAGAGGTCATCTCCATCGATCAACATAAGTCCTCTTTTGACACATTATAGTAGAAATTCTCTATAAAATCTAATCTATCTACGCTATGGTCTCTGGGACAAGATGAGGTCTCAGTATAGTTTCATCTCCTTCTTCCAACCAACATAGGGGAGATCAGCATGACGTACTGTAGAAATCCTTATATGGTGTCGTCTAAATAGTTTATTTAAAAAAACATTTCTGGGAAAACTCGAAAAGATGTATTTGATTCTACTCAGAACCTCTAAAATCTAGGATACATGCTCAAATCATATCCTTAAGGACCTGAATCGTATGATCAGACTGTAACAAACAAATCATCCATGGCATGCTTCTCTTTGAATAATTTAGTAGCATTTGTTGTACGCAGCATCGAGTTCTAACACACCACAACCACCCAAACTAACCGTTATGAACAGTAATACCCACTTTTTTGAAATTTTATGAATTTTATCATTAAAAATGGACTTCATTTATGGATTTGGAATATTAAAATTTTCATAGGATGAATTTTTGGTACTTTTCTTAAAACATTCATATTTTGATGATTAGTGAAAATTACAAAATTTTAATTAAAAACATCTTTTTTAATTGAAATAATTAATAGTAATAAAATATGCATTTGAATGGTTTGTAAGTATAATTAGATTATATTTTTATCATTTAATACAATTTAGGTTATTATACATAATTTCCCATTTAAAATGAACATAAGAAAGTGTCAATCTTTTGATAATAATTATTTCTTAAAAACACGCTTTTTTTACAATGAGAATTAATATTAATTTTTTTTCTACCACGTCTGTGTTTCGAATTAAAAAAAATGGATTCAATATTTAAAATCAGGAGGTTCAAATTTTGAAAAAAAGGTATGTTTTTTTAAACATTTTGAATAATTACTTCGGTAAATATTTTATTTACCATCTTTAAAGGGTATATCCGATAAAAAAGGGTAAACAAATAATATTATAATAATATTAAACTAACCTAAAACGTGTCCTAACCCTATTAGCTGATACATTTATGACCATCGGTAGCTTTGGGTTGATTTTGGGACCCCATGGTGCCACTTGTAAGTTATAATGACATTTTATATTTATTAAGTTAAAATAAATACAAAAATGACATAAGCATATATCTGTTAGAAAAACAAATTTTACATAGGGATATATAAATTATATTTTCGACTATAAATATTCATTAGAAATCTGAAAATATTTCCTACATAATGGGATTTTATTTAAAATTTTTAGAAATTGAATAATTAAATTTATTTAGGACACAATAATGAAGAATTATTTTCCTTATTAACGAAAAAATCAAATAATTGGTATTATAAATTTTAAAATAAATATAATTTAAAAGTTTTGATGATATCCACAAATTTCATTGGTAAATATTACATGTTAGGATTACATAAATGAATTTTTTTTCTAATTAATAAAGTTGTTAAGACTTTATCAAATATCATTCATTAAATAGAGTCAAAATTGAAATAAAGGAGTTTTTAAAACAAATATTACATTATTATCAGATATTCTATCCCTAAAAATATAAGGATCTTTCAAAAGACTTATATAATGATAGGTGTATCATTAGTGGACCACTTGGGGACTCTTGGTAGTATATAGTATGTTGATTAACTATATAATATAAAAATACAAAGAGACATGGTAAATGTCAGACTATTTAACTAAGAGATAAATCTAAACGATAAAATTAATATAGTGAAAAAAGATATCTAGAACCTATTGTTTGAGTGGTTTTCAACCTACCCCCACCTAAACCCTTAAATAATCCACTTTGGAGCCATTAGAAACCGAATATGAATTTATTATAAAATAATATTTCTAGCTTTTCCAAAGGTGCCCCTCACCCCTCTTATAAAAGGGCACTCCCCCTTCTCACTAATTGACACATGCAAAGCGATTTGGCTCGGCCATCCTCTACCCTAATATCCTCCCAAAATCCCTCACTGCACCCTAGAGGCCTTATTTTGATCATAAATCTAACATAAGAAGCCCTTTTGATCAAAACAAAAGGAAGAACCCGACACAGAGGTAATGTTTTCACCACACTCTTTCAAGTTCCATTCTTCTTCCACTTCTTATTTATTTGTTATTTACATTATAAAATAATAACTTCAGTATTTTCAATATACTGTTATGTTATTATAAATATGGTACAACCATATTCTGTATTATATCCATCCTTTGAATGACATGTCACTATACGTGTGTACGTATGACTTACTGTCTCCACGTCGTGGTGTAATCGTTTTTGAAAACATTATTATTTGGATTGGTATTATAATGATGCGTAATTGAATTAAATAATAAATATAACATTATAATGATTCTTTATATATGATATACCATACAATTATATGTTATTTTAATATCAAAATAATGATATTGTTGCTCATGCATACGTACGGACTACCGTCTCCACGAACGCGATGAGATTCATTCCCCATCGTATCCATTCAAATATAATTATCATTTGATGATTAAAAACAAGGTTTAAAGACATTATATAATTATGGATATGAATAAGATACGACCTATTCCTAATAATCATGGTTTATGCAACAAAACATATAAAATAAAATGAGTATGTTAACACCAGAAACGACGATAATACTAAAATATTATTAACAAAGAAATGTTAAAAGATCATCTATGTCAACATCCTTTGTTGGATTTTAAGATTATTTGAAGTTAATTTATTATGATACAAAACATAATAATATTATTGAAGGTTTTTTTATATTTTTTACTGTGAATGTGTAATTTTTATACCATTCATGGTTTATGGTTAAAGTATTCAGATTTCGTATACTAGTTTTAATACGAATGTTTATTTTATGTTTAAACCTGTTTATTTGAGAAATGCATTGGACTTAGTAAGTAATGGTTGGAGCCTGCTATAGATCCTCAATGGATCGATAGGTCTCATGAGACAAACCAGTGTCTTGGCAGAAGGCCTTGAAAATATCTTATTTGTAGTCTTGACATAAGGCCTTGACTATGTGGTTATGATAGTCTGGCATTATGAATTCTGTCATTATGAAAGTTGTTATTTATATTTCATGTGATTATTCGACTAGTAGAATATCCTTGTGAATAAATAAATAGAATTATTTCATTTTATTTTTTCCATATTATGCTGATGTTCAAGTTTAAAAAGCTCTTTTTTAGTTATATATTTCCTTAAATGTTTATGATTATTTATGAATGTTTCCGCTATATTGTAATCCTTACTGAGTATCAGATCTCACCCCTTTCTATGTTTTTTTTCTAGGATGTGAAGTAGTTTTTTATGAATGACATGTAGGGATAGTATTAGTGGATATGGGTGTGGTCTATGGAGATATGATGTTGTTGTAGTTTTTCCCTTTATGATGTAATGTAAACAGTATTACTGTATCTAGTGATTTCAAAGCTACTAAACTAATCGGTCTATCAAGACTTGATCTTTTGTGATCATGCCAATTTTATGTAATAATGCACTGAATCTTTGTAACTAGGGTTAGGGAATTACAGTTGGAATCAGAGTAATGTTTAGTACAAACCTTCGAAGCTAGATTTAGAAAAACTCTGATTAGAGCACATAGACCAAAGATAGACTTTGAGGATTAGTATAGAATAACATGCTAGAATTTTGGAATTGTAGAGATTTTTTGAGTTTTCTGAGCAATAAATCTCTGTCTAGATATGAGTATATAGAGGCGGATTTATCACATATGTACCTAAGGTTAAAATTTGAAAACACTGCTTTGAGCTAGACTTGAATGGGAACAGGTGCACAACAACGAGCCTTACTGCACTCTTGGTTACGAAACTCCCCGGGGATATGATTAGGATAATTCTAATTTTCTTTAGAAACCATTATGAAGGGTTTATGAGTATATAATTTCTCAAAGAAAACATTTTTATGATTGTGGATTATATCCAGAAACAGTTCAATTTATGTTAAGTGTTATACAAGTTTGGAATTAGGTATTTCGATTCATAAAATGATCGAGTTTATTCCATTTTTTAAAAATTGCGCCTAGTGGAAGAAATAGAAACTGTATCAATGCACGCACTCCATGTAGGTATTTCCCTCCTACTCAAGATAATTATATTGGAGCTAGTGATTCAACTGGTTCTGATCACACAATCACTGTACTGGGACAACTCACTCAAGTTATGAATAATAACCTTACCCGTAAGGAGCACCCTGATCCTCAGCGTGGAGGATCAATGTTAGATCACTTCATGAGGAAAAAACCACCTACATTCAATGGGGGTACAAATCTGCCAGTAGCTGAGCAATGGATAAATTCCTTAGAGAAAATATTCTATGCCGAGGGGAGTAGTGAAAGGGAAAATATTATCATCGCAGTTCACCCCCTCACTAGAGATATTGATCAATGCTGGTCATTGATTCAAAACACGAAGGAATATGATGAAGTATCAAATACAGAATGGTGGGAATTTAAAGTGATTTTTTGAAGAAAAATACTTTCCTCGTGACCATCGAGTAGATATGGAAAGAGAATTTCTGTGTCTAAGGCAAAAGGAGGATGAGAATGTCACAAAGTATGTGGCTAACTTTACAAGGTTAGAAAGAAATGCGGCAGATAATATACATAACCCAAGAAGTAATATCGATTGTTTCTTTGATGGGATAAAACCGTTTCTCCATCAATCATTATTCTCAAAATCATTCTCTCCGTACGATGATATTGTCTCTTGTGCTATCAAGAAAAAAAAAGATTTCTCTATGTCTTATGAATTTAAAGCAAAGCAAGAGAAGAAGAGATCTGTTAACCACTCTGGGAATGGAAATATGGGGAAGAAGAGAAAAGTTGAATATCCATCCTGCAGTAAATGTGGGAAGAAACACCCTGATACTTTTTTTGAAGGGAATGGGAGTCCGTTACAAGTGTGGTGAAAAATTCTACCAAACTCGTGATTGCAAGGGGAAGAAAGAAGATACTGATGTTCAATGCTACAATTACAAGGAGATGAGACATTATTCAAATGAATGTCCTATTCATCAAGGGAACTTAACTCAGAAAAGGCCAAGGGATCAAGGCCAAGCATATGCTATCACTGCTGCTGAGGTAGAAGCTCCAAAAGATGTGGTGGAAGGTAATTTAATCGTCTCCTCAAGATTAGAAAATTCATTATTTGATTCTGGATCATCGCATAGTTTCATATATTCCCATTTATCTAATAAAATTATATATTTCCAATTTGATTTAACAAGGGATTTGTCAGTCAAAACTATTAAGGGGTGTATCATTTCAACAATGATTTGTGAATCAGTCCCCATTAGAGCACAAAAATATTCATTATATGATGATATCATCGTCATACACGTGATTGAATTTCATATAACCCTTGGTATGAATTGGATTTTGGACCATGATGTGAAGATTTATTGTATGAAGAAGGAGGTTATGATTTTTGATGATGATGATAAATAACACCTTATCTTTAGAGAAGAATTCCCACCACATTATTCTTATTTAGATCCACCCCCAGTAGCTCAATTAAATTCAATTATTGGGGAGGAAGAGAATGAAAATACAATGGGTGAGGAATGTAATGTTCAAATAGAGGATATACATATTATGAAAGAATATGTAGATGTGTTTCCAGAAGATTTACCTAGACATCCTCCAGAACAATAAATCGAGTTCTCCATTGATTTAGTTACTGGTTCAAGGCCCATATCGAAGACCCATTTTAGAATGGCCACAGTGAAATTATTGGAACTAAAGAAACAACTAGAGGAATTGAGTAATAATGTATTTATTCTCCCTAGTGTTTCTCCATGGAGAGACTGTGTCCTTTTTGTTTAAAAGAAATATGGATCTACGAAGTTATGTATCGACTACATGGAAACTAATGCTATAACAATAAAGAACAAGTATCCCCTACCTTGCATTGATGATTTATTTGACCAACTGCATGTAGATCAATACTTTTAAAATATTTTACTTCGATCTAGATACCATAAGTTCTGTGTGAAGAAGGTAGACATTCCAAAGATAGCATTTCAAAACAGGTAAGGGAATTACGAGTTTACAGTAATGCCTTTTTTATTGACTAATGCACCCACTGTATTTCTGGATCTAATGAACAGATTTTTCATGGAATATCTCGATGTTTTTGTTGTGGTATTTATTGATGATATCTTGGTATACTCCAAAACCTATGAAGATCATGAAAATCACTTACGCAATGTCTTGAAAAATCTTAAAAGACATGAATTATATGGGATGTTTATAAAGTTTGAATTATTGTTTCAGGAGATTTATTTTCTTGGCAATATATTCTCTATAGATGGAATTTCCGTTGATCCTTCTAAGACCAAGGCAATCCCAGAATGTCCAGAACCAATGACTATAACTAAGGTATGCAATTTTATTGGTTTAGCAGGTTATTATCGAAGTTTCATCAAGAATTTTTCCCGATTGGCTAACCCATTAACGAAGCTCGCACATAAATGGGTTAAATTTATTTGGACAAAATATTGTGAAGAATGTTTTGAAGAACTGAAGAGAAGATTATTCAATGATCTTATATTGATTCAACCATCGAGGAATGATGGGTTCATTATTTATAGTGATGCATAGAAGAAAGGACTTGGTTATGTCCTTATGCAGAATAATAGGGTTATTTCCTATACATCACGACAACTGAAAATTAATGATCAAAACTATGCTACTCATGATCTTGAGTTTTCTATTGTAATATTTGATTTGGAGATTTGGAGACATTATCATTATGGTGAAAATGTGAGATATATACCGATCACAAGAGTTTGAAGTATATTTTCTCACAGAAATAACTCAACATGAGGCAAAGGGGATGTCTTGAACTACTCATGGATTATGATTTCAAGATACACTACCACCAGGGGAAGGAAAATAAGGTGGCAGCTGCTTTGAGCAGAAAGGTTCATGGAGTTTTGAACAATCTGTGAGTAGAAAGGGATCCAATTTTGATGGATCTAGTAATGTTGGATATGCGAGTAAACATGGAAGGCGAAACATTGATACTTTTTCAAATGGTTTCCAAAACGTCTTTAATAGAAAAGATTAAGAGTTCTCAGACTGATGATTAAAAATTTAAAAAGATGATAAAATCTATGAATGATGGGATATTGATTGACTTTGTGTATGATGAAGGAATTTTAAAATATGGGAGGAGACATTGTGTTCCTAATATACCTGATCTAAAAAGGGGATTGTTGGATGATGCTCTTATTTCTAATTTCTCTATACACTCTAGGAGCAAAAAAATGTATCGATATTTGAAGGAACATTTTTGGTAGGAAAACATGAAGATGGAGATTGCTGATTTTGTGTCAAGATGTATGATTGGTCAACATGTTAATGCGGGAAGGAAACAACCTAGAGGAGTCATGAAACCTCTTCCCATAACTGAGAGGAAGTGGGATAATATTATGATGGAATTTTTCATTGGGATACCAAACACTCCAAGGAATGATGCAATATGGGTCATTGTTGATCGTCTTACCATGTCAGCACATTTTCATACTATAAGAGAAGATATACCACTTGAACATCTAGCAAGACTGTATATTAATGAAGTTGTAAGACTTCATGGAGTACCCCTATCAATTGTTTCTGATCGTGATCCCTGTTTTACTTCATTATTCTGGAAAAATATTCAGAAATACCTGAATACTGACCCTCGTTTGAGCACTACCTACCACCCACAAACCGATGGACAATAAGAACAGACTATTCAAAACATAGAAGACATTTTGAGATCTTTCTCACTTGACTTTCATGGTATGTGGGATAAATATTTATCCCTTGTGGAATTTTCCTATAACAATATCTTCCATTCCTGTATTCAGATGGCACCATATGAAGCGTTATATAGAAAGAGATGTCGTACACCAACCTATTAGGATGATAAAGGTGAAATAAAACACATATCCCTAGAACTGGTGGAGGAAATGGTGGAAAAGGTGAAGGTAATCCAAAACCACATCAAAGTAGCTCAATGTAGACTAGAGAGTTATGCCGATAAACGAATGAATGAATTGTAATTTCAGGTACGAGATCATGTTTTCGTAAAGGTATATCCATGGAAGGGAGTTATACATTTTGATAAGAAAGGTAAATTGAATACCAGGTACATAGGACCTTCTGAAATTCTAGAATTAATTGGGGATTGAGCATACCATTTGGAAATGCCGCCAAGTATCTCCAAAGTTCACGATGTGTTTAACATTTCACTGTTGAGAAAATACATGCCTGACCCAATGCATGTACTCACCTATGAGGAAGTAGAACTGGAACCCAATCTGTCTTATTACAAAGATCCCATCAGGATTCTAGATACTAGAAAATAAGTGCTGAGAAACTGGATGACTCTTCTGGTAAAAGGTCTTTGGAGAAACCATAAGATAGAAGAGGCAACGTGGGATCCCAAGGAACTAATGATGAAGAACCACCCTAGTCTTTTCGTGCGGTAGTATTCTAGAAAATTCGAGGATGAAATTATTTGATGGAGAGGAGAATGTAACACCGCAAGCTTCCAAGGTAAGCATCTCTTTGAATAATGCAGTAGCGTGTGTTGTACCCAACATTGAGTTCTAACAAACCACAACCACTCAAAATGGCGGTTATAAATAGTAACACCCACTTTTTGAAATTTTATGAATTTAATCATTTAAAATGGACTTAATTTTTGGATTTTGAATATCTAAATTATCTTAGGGTAAATTTTTGGTACTTTTCTGATAACTTTCATATTTTGATGAATAGTGTAAATTACTTAATTTTAATTAAAAAAATATTTTTTAATCGTAATAATTAATGGTGATAAATTATGAATTTTAATTATTTGGAAGTATAATTAGATTATATTTTTATCATTTAATACAATGTAGGTGATTTTACATAATTTCCCCTTTAAACTGCACATACGCAAGTTTCAATCTTTTGATAGTTATTATTTCTTAAAAACACACTTTTTGTTTTGACAATGGGAATTAATTTTAAATTAATTTAAACAACTTCTATGTTTTGAATTTATAAAAATGGATACCATATTTATAATTTGGAGCTCCAAATTATGTAAATAGTTAACTTTAGTTTTAGTCATTTTGAATAATTACTTTGGTAAATATTTTATTTACCATGGTTAAAATGTAAATCATGTAAATAAGTCTAAAAAATAATTTTAGAATAATATTAAATTACCCTAAAACGTTTCTTAATCCTATTGGTTGGTACATTTCCATCCATGGGAATCTTTGGGTCGATTTTGTGACCCCATGGAGCCACTTGTAAGTGATAATGACACTTTATATTAATTTAGTTCAAGTAATGCAAAAATGACATAAGAATATATCTTTTAGCAAAACATTTTTAAAAAGGGTTATCTATGTTATATTTTTTACTATAAATATTAATTATAAATCTTAAAAAATTTCCTACATAATTGGATTTTACTTATAATTTTTAGTCATTAAATAATTAAAATTATTTCTAACACATTAATGATGCAGTATTTTTCTTAATAATTAATGAATCAAATAATTGGTATTATAATTGTTAATATAAATATAATTTGAATGTTATGATGAGATACACGAATTTTATTGGTTAACATGAAATGTTATGATTACTTAAATGAATTTTTTTCGAATTAATAATGTTGTTAAGACTTTAACAAAAATCAATTATTAAATAGGGTCAAAATTGACATAAAAGAGTTTTTAAAACAAATATTATATTATTAATTGATATTATATTCCTAAATGTTTATGGTTCACAATTAGGACTTATATAATGATAGTTTTATTGTTAATGGACCACTTGGGGTTCTCTTGGAAGTATATAGTGTAACGCCCCGACCCCAGTTACCCAAAGTCGGTGCATTATTGCGTAACATTGGCATGATCACAAAAGATCAAGTCTCGAAAGACCGAATAGTTTAGTAGCCTTGAAACACTAGATACATTCATAAATGTGACAATAAATCATAAAGTGAAAAAAAACAATAACAAAGTCTCCATAGTCCACACTCATATCCTCTTCTGACTATCCCTGCATGTTATTCCCAAAATACTTTTTCACATCCTGGAAAATATTAAATCATTGAAAGGGGTGAGCTCAGATACTCAGTAAGGATAACAATATTGCGGAAGCTTTCATAAATAAACATTAACATTTAAGGAAATTTATAACTAAAACAAAAACCTTTTTAAACTTGAACTACAACATAATATGGCAAAAATAAAATTAAATAATCCCATTTACTTATTCAGATGGATATTCTACTAGTCGAATAATTACATGCAATATCAATAACCACTTTCATAATGATGGAATACGTAATGCCAAACTCTCATAACCATGTATCCAAGGCCTCGTTCCAAGACCACAAATAAGAATTTGTCAAGGCCTCGTGCCAACACACTAGTTTGTCTCATGAGACCCGCTGATGCATCGAGGAGCTATAGCGGGCTCCACCCGTCACTTATTAAGTACAATGCATTCCTCATATGAACAGGTTTAAACATATCATAAACCATTACATAATTGTATCACATAAAACATGCATAAAGGAAACATAATATTAAAACTCTTAAATCACAAGATATCAATAAAACACATTGATGTAATAAAAAAAATTTCCAAACCTCTTTCAATACAAAAATAAAAGAAAAGTAAAACATGGTATTTATTTTTCTTTTAAAAAATGTTATGGCTTATAGAGGAAGCTGAAACACAAATAATAGTCACGACGATGGAGAAGTCGTTGTCGCCGCATATGTAATAAAAAAACATTACTTTTTTCATTTAGTAAAAATTCTTCGTATAAAAAGATTCCTCTTGAATAAAAGTAAAAGTCAAAGGGTTTTATACACCGTATAAATGAAAGTTGTGTATAGAACCAAATATGCCTCAATGAAAGGAGATTGAGACGAAGTCCTTAAAAAGATCATTTTTTAAAATAAAATAGATATATTATGTGTATTAACTATATTAAAACATAAATAAAGTATAAATACAAGATAGGACATAATAATATCATTACATAATTTGAAAGTAGGAGATTAACACAAAGAATGGAAATTGGGTTAAGAAATTCCCGTACCTCATGTCCGAATTGACTCGACCGCCCTTTAACCTCCTATATAATAAACTAGAGTTAATATATACTTTTTTAAGAAAATTTTTCAAGTTCATTATCCCTTTTATATCACTTATTACAATTTTACGAAAATTATGTAGTCATATAAGTAAATAACAGTTGTTTTGTCGATCTTTGGTACTTTAGTCAACAATACACTTCTTAAAATTACAAGTTGTTCATGTGGTAAAATATCCACTATATCCATAATTATATTCAGGATTTAGACATCATATACATCATATATATACAGTATATACATTCATTTATAAAATTACATAACATTTAGAGGTATGAAATGAAATGCACCATTCATGGAGATGGTATGTCGTAAGTACGCATGAACGCTACTTTTATTTCTATTTCATATTTAATGGAATGAAGTCACAATGATATAAAGGTATATTATAATTCCAGTATAATATCATATATAATATTATTTACTCCATACATTATACGTCCCATATATGGAATTAACGATTCAAATCACTTTGAGGGGGCGGTAGTCCGCACTTCCTAAAATGAAATTATCGCATTTACCCATAATATAAATCATAAATGTATGCCATAAATGAGAAATAAAGAAGCATAAGGAAAACAAAAACATAATATATATATCATATATGAAAATAGTTTCATCAAAATGGCCACCATTATATGTGTTAAAAGAATATTGAACAATCATCGTTTCATGAGGTAGTATTTCACCACCCACAGAAACAGTATATTCTTTAACCATTAGACGAAGGTGTGTGTAAGTGTAAATCAAATAATTATTATAACAACATCCTAGTATATTGTAGATTATGGTGTTGTTATAAAAGAATGTAATAAAAAGATTTTATGCGGTTGGAGAAGCAAAATAAAACATAAGAACACAAGAGAAAACACTACCTATAAAATTGGTTAACTCTTTTTGATTTGATCCAAAGGCTTCCTTGGGAAGAATTATGCCCAAAGTGAGGCTTCTAGGAGTAATAGATTGAAGTTGAGAGGGTATTTGGGCAGATTTTGGCCGAGCCACAAGGCATTGATGGTGTGAATAAGGTGGTAGTGGTGGGGTCCTTTTATAAGAGGAGAGGAGGGGCACTCTTGGAAAGTAATGAAATGTTACTTTATTATATAATGAGTATCGGATTTTAAAGGTCCCAAACATATATATTTAAAAGATAAGGTGATAAGGGTTCGAAAGATACTCATACAATAGGCATTGAAAAAGTGTAATTCTTAGATTTTACATTATCCATCCATTTTATTAAAATCGTTAATTAATGAGATAATCGATGCATCATCATTGTGTCATAAATAATTTAATTTATTTAATGTCTAAAAATTATAAAAAAAATATCATGATGTAGTAAATATTTTTATATTTCTAATGAATATTTTTATTAAGAAATATGACTTGTATAACCCCATTTAAAAATTATTTAAGTAAAACAACTCATGTTTGTGAAATTTTTATTTTAACATTAAATAAATAGTTTTTAATGTCATTTTCCTACCAATTTGGATCCATGGGTTTCCCAAGTTGACACATAGATTCTCTTGGTCGGCCATGACACATCCACTAGGGGTAGGACAAGTGTAAAGGTATTTTTATTTTTTTTATAATATCATTTTTAAATTTCACTAATTACCTTTAATCGCGATTAATTAAACGTAAAAGTTGCTATTCACCAAAAAAATTATTTTATTCCCATTGAACAAAATTTTACTTCTTAATGACAAAAATGTATGTCAGATTTTTGAAAATAATATCACAGAAGTGTTAATGTTTCATTTAAATGAAAAATCAGTTTTTTAACTACCACTTAGTGGTTTCACTATTCATCAAAAATTGAAGTTTTTCATAACAATGCCAAAATTTCACCCTAAACTATAATTGATATTCTGAATTCAAAAATGATGTCTATTTTACAAAATTTCAAACATATAAGTTGAATTATTTAATTTTATAATTAATTCCCACTGTCGCAACAAATAGCGTGTTTTTAAGAAATAATATATATCAAAAGATTGAGAATTTTTTATGTCCAATTTAAAAGTGAAATTAATTCTAATGACCACAATTGGATAAAATGGTAAAAATATATTCTAATTTCACTTTAAAACCACTCAATAGTATAATTTATCACTATAAATTATTGTGAATAAAAAAGTTGTTTTTAAGTATTTATCACTCTTCATAAAAAATTGGTAATTCATAGAAAATTACAAAAAATTCAACATAGGATAATTTTGATATTCCGAATACAAAAACGATGTCCATTTTGAAATATAAAATATATATAATTTCAAAAAGTGGGTATTATGATTCATAATGGCTATTTTGATTGGTCATAGTGTGTTAGAATCTGAAACTTGCGTACAATGCAAGCTATTGCATTATTGAAAGAGAATCGTATCGTGAAAGCTTGGGGTGTTAAATTGTCCCCTCCTTAAATAAATTTCGTCCTCACCATTTGAAATTTTTCTTTGAAAATAAAAGTTTAAAGATAGAAAATACCTTTGTGGAAAACCCACATCGGAAATAAGGTTAATAAAAATATAACTTTAAAAGAAAAAAATATAAGTACCAAGGTCACCAGAGATAGACTATACTAGGATTTTATGAAAATATGGATATGGAAGAAAAACAAACCATCAAGGTCTGATGGATAGTTGTAGTAAAATGGATTAGAAGAAAGTTAACCACAAGAAAATCACAAACTTGTAATTGGTTAAACGGTCATTGAATCCCCAGTTGGAAAACTTAACCAGCAATGTTTTTGTTTTTAGTTACCTTTTATAAAGTTGAGGAATTTATTTAAGATATTTACTAAGAATGTAAGGGAATATACATATTTTTCATGTATACTTTCATTCTTTAATAAATTTTTACCACAAACCCATTTTTCACTCTAAAAGGTAATAGAACTAAAAAATATTATATTTATCATAATTCTATAAGGTTCCAAATATTAACACATACCATTTATATTAGGAAAACTTTTTTGTAATAACGAGGTACTTTTTATAGGCTAGTGGTAGGTAATAAAGGCATGTGGCACTATGGTTGTGGGTTCGATTCCTACAGCTTTGTCCGACGCGACAGGTTATCCCCCAACCTGCTGGTTGTCCTTTTCCTATACTATAGTATTATAATATTCCAAAAATAATCTTCATAAATTTTTTAACAATAAACAATACAATCCAAAGTTCAACTTATTCCATTCAAACCTTTATATTTATTCAAAATACCTCCGTCCAGACTTTCTCTAAAAGGTCCTTAAATTCCCAAATCAATTGTAACATTAGATTCCCAAAACAAAGTAAACATTATCATATTTTCACATACTACAAATATGATTACCCTCATTATGTATTCATTTAAAACACCGCAACATCCTGAATTACCATAAATCCTTATTGATTACATTCATGATCCCTTATTCCTTAGAGAATACTAGATACACTCCTTCTATCCAAAAATGTATACAAATCATTAATCATTTTCAAGGAAGTTAAAAATATCCAATATAATTTATCCAAATCAATCATGTATTATTCCAAAATCACTATCTCGGTATCAGAACCATATTATGGTTTATCTTTCTCTCAACCATATATTTTCCAAAAATTTAACCTGCAGTGGAGTCACTTTTCATGGTTCCACACAATCTCAAGTCCTTGATGAAATAATACTGCAGTACAATCCTTATATACTCCATTATTATTATAACCAATACATCATTAATACAACACTCAAATGACAAAATTCATTAATTACAACATAATAACTCTAATCATTCCTCCTCATCTTTGGTAGTATCATAACTTGATTATTATCTAATAACATCATTTGGGGCTTACTCTGATTATTTGGACATTGGTTTGCATAGTGTCCCCACTCCTTGCAGATGAAGCATTGTACATTTGAAAATTTTTTATTACCCTTGTAGTCACACACTTGGTGTCCTTTTTCTCCACACTTATAAAAAACTCCCATTCCCTTCAGGTAAGTCCCAAGGTGTTTCTTCCCACAGTTATCACATATTGGAAAAATATTCTTTTCCCTCTTCCCTTTATCTATCATCCTTTTCTTCTCTTGCTTCTCTTTAAATCCATAGGACTCAGAGAATTCTTTACTTATCTTATTAATACATGATACTATTTATTCATATGTTGAGAATACATGGGAGACTATTTCCCTTCTAAATGTTGTCTTAATAACATGAACGATATGATCCTTCTTACTCTTTGGATCATACGTATTGTTGGAGTTCACAATCCTTCTACTGGGCGCCATTTCTATACAATGGCATAAACTAGGTCAGTTTATGAATTAAAATACATAATTCCATACTTGTAAAACACTTAACATAAATTGAACTATTTATGGAGATAATCCATAATCATAAAAATGTTTTCTTTGAGGAAGTATATACTCATAACCCTTCATAGTGGTTTGTAATGAAAACAAGAATTATCCTAAGAATATCCCCCAGGAGTGTCATAACCAAGAGTGTAGCAAAGACCATTGTCGTGCACCAGTTCCCATTCGAGTCTATCTCAAAGCGGTGTTTTCGGGTTTTACCCCTAGGTACATCTGTTCCAGAGCCGCCTCTACCTGCTCGTATCCAAACAGGGATGTATTTCTCGGAAAACTCACAAAATATCTATAATACCAAAATTCTAGGAAGTTCTTCTATACTAATCCTAAAAGTCTATCTTATGGATATGCAACCTAATCAGAGTTTATCTAAATCTAGCTTCCATGGTTAGTACTAAACTACCTCTTATACCAACTGTAATGCCCCGACCCCAGTTACCCATAGTCGGTGCATTATTGCGTAACATTGGCATGATCACAAAAGATCATGTCTCGAAAGACCGATTAGTTTACTAGCCTTGGAAATACTAGATACATTCATAAATGTTAAAATACATCATAAAGTGAAAAACTACAATAACAAAGTCTCCAGAGTTCACACTCATATCCTCTTCTAACTATCCCTGCCGGTTATTCATAAAATACTTCTTCATGACCTGTAAAATATTAAAACATTGAAAGGGGTGAGCTCAGATGCTGAGTAAGGATAACAATATTGCGGAAGCTTTCATAAATAAACATTAACATTTAAGGAAATTTATAACTAAAACAAAATCCTTTTTAAACATGAACTTCATCATAATATGGGAAAAATAAAATTAAATAATGCAATTTACTTATTCACATGGATATTCTTCTAGTCGAATAATCACATGCAATATCAATAACCAATTTCATAATGATGGAATGCATAATGCCAGACTATCATAACCACGTAGCCAAGGCCTCATTCCAAGACCACAAATAATATTTTGTCAAGGCCTCATGCCAAGACACTAGTTTGTCTCATGAGACCTTCCAATGCATCAAGAAGCTATAGCGGGCTCCACCCGTCACTTATTAAGTCCAATGCATTCCTCATATGAACAGGTTTAAACATATCATAAACTATAACATAATTGTATCACATAAAACATGAATAAAGGAAACATAATATTTCCACACATCAATCACAAGATATCAATACAACAAATTGATATAATAAAAACTTTATCAAAACCATTTTCAATACCAAAATAAAAGAAAAGTAAAACATGGTATTTATTTTTCTTTTAAAAAAAGTAATGGATTATAGAGGAAGCTGAATCTCAAATAATAGTCATGGTGGCAGAGAAGTCGTTGTCGCCACATACGTAAGAAAAAAACATTCCTTTTGTCATTTAGTTAAAACGCTTCGTATAAAAATATTCCTTTTAAATAAAAGTAAAAGGCAAAGGGGTTTATACACTGTATAAATGAATGTTGTGTATAAAACCAAATATGCCTAAATGAAATGCGATTGAGAAGAAGTCCTCAAATAGATCATTTTTTAAAATAAAATAGATCTATTACGTGTATTAACTATATTTACACATAAATAAAGTATAAATAAAAGATAAGACATAATAATATCCTGACATAATTTGAAAGTAGGATATTAACCCAAAGAATGGAAATTGGGTTAAGAAATTCCCTTACCTCGTGTCAGAATTGACTCGACCACCCTTTACCCTCCTGAATAATATACTAGAGTTAATATATACTCTCTTAAGAACCTTTTTCAAGTTCATTATCCTTTTTATATCACTTATTTAAATTTTACGAAAATTATGTAGTCATTAAAGTTAATAACGATCGTTTTGTCGATCTTTGGTACTTGAGTCAACAATAAACTCCTTAAAATTACAAGTTGTTCATGTGGTAAAATATCCATTATATCCATAATTATATTAATGATTTAGATATCATATACATCATATATATATAGTATATACATTCATTTATAAAATTACATAACATTTAGATGTAAGAAATGAAATGCACCGTTCATGGAGACGGTAAGCCGTACGTACGCATGAACGCTACTTTCATTTCTATTTCGTATTTAATGGAATGAAGTCACAATTATATAAAGGTATATTTTAATTCCATTATAATATCATATATAATATCATTTACTCCATACTTTATACATCCCACATATGGCATTAACGATTCAAATCACATTGAGGGGGCGGTAGTCCGTACTTCCTAAAATGAAATTAGCGCGTTTACCCAAAATGGAAATCATAAAGGTATTCCATAAAGGAGAAATACAGAAGCATAAGGAAAATATAAACATAATATATATATCATATATGAAAATAGTTTCATAAAAATGGCCACCATTATAGGTGTTAAAAGAATATTGAACAATCATCGTTTCGTGAGGCATTATTTCGCCACCCACATAAATAGAATGTTCTTTAACCATTAGACGAATGTGTGTGTAAGTGTAAATAAAATACATATCATAAAAACTTCCTAGTGTATTTTAGATACTGGTTTTGTTACAAAAGAAAGTAATAAAAAGAGTTTAGGGGGCTGGAGAAGCAAAATAAAACATAAGAACACAAGAGAAAACACTACCTTTAAAATTGGGTAACTCTTTTTGATTTGATCCAAAGGCTTCCTTGGGAAGAATTCTGCCCTAAGTGAGGCTACTAGAAGTAATAGAGGTATTTTTAGAGGGTATTTGGGTAGAGTTTGGCCGAACCAAAAGGCTTTTGTGGTGTTAATAAGGTGGTAGTGGTGGGGGCCTTTT
Organism: Viscum album; assembly: GCA_963277665.1. Lineage (NCBI taxonomy): Eukaryota > Viridiplantae > Streptophyta > Magnoliopsida > Santalales > Viscaceae > Viscum > Viscum album. The sequence goes on along the minus strand of OY728138.1, from coordinate 627,156,858 downwards.
ATAATAGGAGAGGAGGGGCTCTCTTGGAAAGTCGTGAAATGTTACTCTATTATATAATGAGTTTACGATTTTAAAGTTCCCAAACATATATATTTCGAAGCTAAGGTGATAAGGGTTCGAAATTAACTCATCCAATAGGCTTTGGACAAGTGTAATTCTTATATTTTACAATATCCTTCCATTTTATTTAAATTGTTAATTAATGAGGTAATCGCTGCATCATCATGGGGTCATAAATAATTTAATTTATTTAATGTCTAAAAATTGTAATAAAATTATAATGATGTATTAAATTTTTTTAGCTTTATAATGAATATTTATAGTAAAAAATATGACTTCTAGAACCCCATTTATAAATTGTTTAAGTAAAACAACTCATGTTTGTGAAATTTTTATTTTAACATTAAATAAATAGTTTTTAATGTGATTTTCCTACCAAAGTGGCTCCATGGGGTCCCCAAGATGACCCATGGACTTTCTTGGTCGGCCATGAAACACCCATAGTGGTAGGACAAGTGCAAAAGTATTTTCATATTTTTATAATATCATTTTTACCTTAAATTTCACTAATTACCTTTAATTGTGATTAATTAAACTTAAAAGTTACTATTCACCAAATAAATATTTTAATCCCATTGAACCACATCATACTTCCTAATGACAACCATGTATGTCGGATTTTTGAAAATCAAATCACAAAAGTGGTAATGTTTCATTTAAACGAAAAATCAGGTTTTTAACTACCACTTAGTGGTTTCACTATTCATCAAAAATTGAAGTTTTTCAGAACAATGCCAAAATTTCACCCAAAGCTATAATTGATATTCTGAATTCAAAAATGATGTCTATTTTAAAAAATTTCAAACATATAAGTTTCATTAATTAATTTTATAATTAATTCCCGCTGTCACAACAAATAGCGTGTTTTTTAGAAACAATATATATCAAAAGATTGACAATTGTTTATGTCCAATTTCAAAGTGAAATTAATTCTAATGACCACCATTGGATAAAATGGTAAAAATATATTCTAATTACACTTTAAAACCATTCAATATTATAATTTATCACTATAAATTATTTTGAATAAAAAATTTGTTTTTATGTAATTTTCACTATTCATAAAAAATTGGAAGTTCTCAGAAAATTACAAAAATTTAAACATAGGATAATTTTGATATTCCTAATACAAAAACGGAGTCCATTTTGAAATATAAAATATATATAATTTCAAAAAGTGGGTATTACTATTCATAATGGCTATTTTGATTGGTCGTAGTGTGTTAGAATCTCGAACTTGCGTACAATGCAAGCTATTTCATTATTGAAAGAGAAGTGTATCGTGGATGCTCAGGGTGTTACATATAGTTTTTTTATTAACTATATAATATAAAAATACAGTGAGACGTGGTAAATGTCAAACTATTTAACTAAGAGTTAAATAAAAAATATAATGTTAATATAGTGACCCAAAACGCTCTAAAACCTATTGGTTGAGTAGTTTGCGACCTATACCCACCATAACATTTAAATAATACACTTTTGAGACATTAGAAACCGAATATGCATTTATTATAAAATAATATCTCTAGCTTTTCCAAAGGTTCCCCTCACCCCTCTTATAAAAAGGCACTCCCCCTTCTCACTAATTTACACCTTCAAATCCATTTGGCTAGACACCCTCTGCCCTCATATCCTCCCAACTTCCCTCACTATGACCTAGAGGTGTTATTTTTGTTAGAAATCCAACCTAAGGATCCCTTTTGATCAAATAAAAAAGAAGAACCCGAAGAATAGGTAATTTTTTCACCACCCTCATTCAAGTTCCTTTCTTCTTCCACTTCTTCATTCTTTTTTATTTACATTATAAAATAATAAATCATGTATATTCTATAAAATTTGATGTTATTATAAATAGGGAAAACCATATTTAGTATTCAATCCATCTTTTGAATGACATGTCATCATACGTTCATACGTACGCCTTACCGTCTGCCCTCATATCCTCCCAACTTCCCTCACTATGACGTAGATGTGTTATTTTGGTCAGAAATCCAACCTAATGATCCCTTTTGATCAAATCAAAAGGAAGAACCCGAAGAATATGTAATGTTTTCACCACCCTCATTCAAGTTCCTTTCTTATTCCACTTCTTCATTCTTTTTTATTTAGATTATAAAATACTAAATCCTGTATCTTCGATAAAATTTGAAGTTATTATAAATATGGTACAACCATATTTAGTATTCAATCCATCTTTTGAATGACATGTCATCATACGTGCGTACGTACGCCTTACCGTCTCCCTGTCGTGGTGTAATTGTTATTCAAAACATTATTATTTGGATGGGTATGATAATGATGTGTAATTGAAGTAAATAATTAACATAACATCATAATTATTCTGTATATATGATATACCATCCAATTATATGTTATTTTATTATCAATATAATGATATTGTTACTCGTGCGTACGTACGGACTACAGTTTCCACATACGCGATGAGATTCATTCCCCATCGTATCCATTCAAGTATAATTCTCATTTTATGAATAAAAATAATTTTTAAGGACTTTATATCATTCAGGATGTGAATAAGATACAACCAATCCTTACCAATAACGGCTTATATAACAAAACATATAAAAGAAAACGAGTAAGTTAACACCTTAAATGACGATAATACTAAGATATTATTTACAAAGAAATGTTAAAAGATCATATATGATATCATATTAATGTATATGATTTTTTTATAATATAATAACAATTATTTAACCATTATACAGGAGGTTAAACTACCCTTGACCAAGGAAAAGTACAAAGTAAGGGTTTATTTCACAATATCTTCTTTATCTGAGGTTGTTTATATGTAATTAACTACCACGACCTCTTTATCATCCAGATACATGTTTCTTAAAAATGTATTTCAAATCATTCTTACTATTTTACAGACTGTGGGTTAAAGTCATTTATACCCTTGTTTGACTTTTATAATATGTTTATAAAACAATCTTTCTGTCGTTTTCCAAACAAGGTCCTTTTTATCCTTTTCGAAAGAATTAAGGTAAGAATGTCTTCTTTTAACTTATACAGTGGGTGCAACAATTTTCTGCCATTATAAAATCATCGAAGCATCCCTTACAAGATTATAAGAATATTATGAAAGTAAATGTTTCCTTTTATAATTATGTGACTTTTAAAGGATTTCAAAAAAAGAGATATTTCTCTCAAATAGTTTTGATTTCATCTATGTCAACATCCGTTGTTGGATTTTAAGCTTATTTGAAGTTGATTTATTAGGATACAAAACATACATATAATATTGATGATTTGATGATGTGTTTGACTATGGATTTGTTATTTTTATACCATTTATGTTTTTTGGTTACATTATTCATATTTCGTATTCTAGTTTTAATATGAATGTTTATGTTATGTTTAAACCAGTTCATATGAGGAATGCATTGGACACAGTAAATAACGAGTGGAGACTGCTATATCTCCTCGATGCATCAGTAGGTCTGATGAGACAAACTAGTGTATTGGCAGAAGGCTTTGACAAAATCTTATTTGTAGTCTTGGCACAAGGCCTTGACAATGTGGTTATGATAGTCTGGAATTATGAATTCCATCATTATGAAAGTTGTTACTGATATTTCATTGGATTATTCGACTAGTATAATATCCATGTGAATAAATAAATAGAATTATTTAACAATATTTTTTCCATATTATACTGAAGTTCATGATTAAAAGGAATTTTTTTTAGTTATACATTGCCTTAAATGTTTATGCTTATTTATGAAAGTTTCTGCTATATTGTTATCCTTACTGAGCATCTTATCTCACCCATTTCTATGTTTTTTCCCAAGATATATAGAATTATTTTATGAATAAGCTGATGGGATAGTATGATGGGATATGAGTGTGGTATATATGGAGACAAAATGTTGTTGTAGTTTTTCACTTTATGATGTAATGTAAACTTTATGAATGTATCTAGTGATTCAAAGGCTACTAAACTAATCAGTCTTTCAAGACTTGATCTTTTGTGATCATGCTAATGTTATGTAAAAATACACTGCCTCATTATAGCTGGGTCCGGGGCGTTACACAGACTATCCATCTGTTTATGGATGGTATGTTGTACTCCGATGTACCTATGTACCCAAAGCCTTCTATAGTCCCTGCCAGACCCAAGAAGTAAAATGTGTGCCCCTATCTGAAATAATGTAGTGTGGAACCCCATGTAGACCTATAATCTCTTGGATGTAAGACCTTCCCAACTCATCAACACTGAAGTCCTAATTGATTGGAAAGAAGAGATCAACCTTCATGAGTCAATCAATGACAACACAAACTATATCTATCCCTAGAGGAGACCTTGGTAACCTGTTAGGATGTCCATCTTGAAATCATTCCTCTTTGTCTCGAGAATGAGTAACTACTAAAATATACCTAATTACCCCTGATGTTTTGTCTTCACCTGATGACAAGTGGAACTCATAATGAAAAAACCAAAAACATATTTCTACATAGCTCGCAACCAATACTGATGGTGTAGATCTCGATGCATATTGGTGATGACAGGATGAACTGCACAAACTAAGGAATGAATGTCTCACATCATCTCCTCGTGTATGTCTCCTGTCAGCCATATGCATCCCTGAAAAATAAAGATATCATCCTCACCAATGGTTCATCCAAGAAAAGGGATCTCTCCTGAAACACTTTACCGTAGGACTCGACCATCTAAATATGATAGCTGCCTTATTCGAATTCAATCAACTAGAGTAGAGGTAACAACTATATAAAAAAGGAATGTATGCCCCTTTCTATCACGCACCTCCGAATGCATCTCAGAGGAAATATCGATAAGTTCTTATTCCCTATTGGCCTCCTGAACTACACGTATTGGTGTCCTCCTGTTCAACGCATCAGCCACAACATTGCCATTCTCAGGCTTGTAGGCAATCTCAATGTCAAAAGACTGATGTTTCTCAATGCACTTTTGTTGTCTCAAATTCAGATCAAAATGAGTGAAGAAATAATTGAAACATGTGTGGTCGATGAAAACCACAAAATTATCTCCCAAAAGATAATGTCTCCAATAGCGTAAAGAATGAACTACTGGAGCCAACTCGAGATCATGCATCGGGTAATTCCTTTCATGTGTCCTCAAATTCTGAGATCCTTATGAAATAACTCCTTCTCCCTGCATAAGCACTGCTCCCATCCTGATACCCGTTGCATCAAAGAAAATAGTATAGCTCTTTCCCTCCTCGGTCCTAACAAGTATCGGTGCTGAAATTCAACCTACCTTTCTGCTCATGAAAGGATGGATCACACGAATATAACCTCAAAAACATCACACCCTTCTTAGTCAGGCCCATTAGTGGCACGTCTATACATGAAAAGTGTTTTATAAAATTTCTATAGTAACCAGCTAGTCCTAGGAAAATATGTACCTCAAAGACATTTTTCAGCTGCTCTTAAGGAACTACTGCTCTAACATTCATTAGATCTACTGATACTCTTATCTCTGAGATAACACGACTCATTATGTGAATTTGGTCGATCCAAAAGTTGAATTTTTAGAGCTTAGCATATATCTAATTCTCTCTATAACTGATGCTCTCTCATTGTAATCAAAATGATCTCAATATGGATATCATGGTCGTGTCGACAGTGAGAGTACAACAAGATATAATCCATGAAGACTACCAAGAATTAATCTAGGTATGGATGGAACACTCAATCCATCTATGCCATGAAAACTACATATGAGTTTTTGAGATCAAATGTAATATCTACATACTCATATAGACCATACCTTCTCCGAAAGGCTGTAAGGGGTATATCTAATGGTCTAACACACAACTTATGATAATCGGATCTCAAGTTAATCTTAGAGAACACCTAGGCTCCTCAAAGATGTTCAAAGATATCATCAATCCTCAGAAAGAGATATTGATTCATGACCAGTAACTCGTTCTACTTTTGATAATCCACACAACGTCTGAGGGTACCATCCGCCTTCTTCACAAACAGGATAGGCGAACCCCGGGGAAAAGTACTAGGTCAGATGATACCCTTATCCTATAACTCCTCCAACTACTTCTTGATCTCCTCTAAAATAGTTGTAGACGTCCTATAGCGAGGAATGAACACTGGTGCCACCCCTGTCAGAAGATCAATAGAAACATTTACATCTCGTTATGGATAAAAACCAGAAAAGTCCTATGGAAGGACATCCCTCAAACGATCCACTATAGGAGAAACCTTCAACTGTCAAGTCCCTGGTCATCTAGATATAGACTACGAATATGGGCTTTAAATCCTCCCTTTCTAGGATGCTTAGGTCCTTCTCTACTACCCTATACATCCCATTCTACCTTGTGTAAAAATACTACCATCTGGTGATATGAAACACACCCTATGGTGATAACAATCGTCAGTTACCTGGAAGGGAACTAACCAGTCCATTACCAGAATGACATCATATCCAGTCATCTATAATACATAAAGGTCCCATAATAAATGACACCCACCATCTTAAAGAGGGAACTCATTGCAATGTTGTACACTAGGCTTTCTATTTTCAACAGAGTGTCCAGCGTCAAGATATCAGCAGAGGAAAAGAAACAGTTCCATGGATCTCCACAGTAGCAACCGATATAAAGCTATTGGAATCCCATGTATTGAAAAGTACTAAAGCTATCAATGAGGATACTTGATTCATACCCCAAACTGTAAAGGGGATGGGATGTTTCCCTCACTCGGTCTGCACCACTACAGATGTTTTTTCTTTATTGTGGGCCTATGACCATGCCTGACCACCTTGTGCTGATCTACCCTGTTGTCACCAAAAGCCTGCCGACTGGCTACCATGTTCGTAACCTGCACCTCATCCTTAACTGCCAAATGAACTCCATTTCCCAGATAGATGAGAAGTGGTGGTGCTACTCTTGAATTTGGGGTCATAGATAAACCCTTGTCCTCGGATCCTGAAGGAAATATCTGTAAAAATGATGAAGATGACCCATCTGTCTACAAGACCGGCACTCCAACGGGTCTCTCAGGTAACGTGGCCTCCTATTCCCACTGTTCATGCATTGGTAGCAAAACACCTATCTACTAAAAGATATATCTTTCTTACTATGATCTCTGCATGTAGACTTCATGTGATGCTTCCTACTGTCAGTCTGAGGGGTACCAAATCTGGATACTGAACCTCCCTAGCTCAAACCTCTAGAATCCTTCAGATTGCACTCTGTGATCAGCACCTAATTGACTATAGAGGTGATGGAATCAACCTAAAGATATTTACCTGAGATAAGATATTGTGAATGAGACCATCCTCAAACTTTCTCACCAGAAATAACTCATCACCTACTGGGATGGGCATGAGGCGCTGGAGCTCTGTGAAGCGAAGTAGAATACCCCATAACTGAAAGAGTACCCTACTCCAGGCTCATTAATTATCGGGCTCCATTGGGCCTCATATTATCTGTTTAATAGTAATCATATAAGGCATGTTAGAACCCATCTGAAGCCATGCCCTGCTGGAGTCCCACTTATGAGATCACATCCCACCATCTATTGGTGGAGTCCGAAAGCATACACATAGATAGACTCACCATCCTCTCTAGAGGAATATCCAGATGTTTGAAGATAGATATCATGGATTCTAACCAAGACTGTACAGCCAGATGACCTCCATCCCCTGTGAAGGTGGGAGGATGCTGCTACTGGAAAAAACATGCCAACTCTACCATAGACGGGGCAAGATGAAGTACTCTTCAAAAGGTCTGCATGAACCACATAATTCCCTATCAAAACTATTCATTGGCACCAGTATCCAGGATAAAATTAGGTTCAAAGATGGGAATGATTGTAGACTCTATTGGCAGTTCATAATATTTCATATCAAGTGTTTAGTCACTACCCTGTAACTAGCCTACAACTAGAGGATGTCTCGGTTTCATGAATCTGCATGGTCAAACGCACACCATATATCAAGGTTATCAGTGATTGAAACATAGAAGTGTAAAAAGGTAACAAGATAAAAAACATTCAGTATTTCAAAAAGGTGGATACATTGAGTGTATAAGTAATCCACAACATTTTCTTTTAATCATCCACATGGGTGTGTACTCCTTCCAACTATAGTCATGTAACACACCATACACATGGCGTGTTTCACCAAGAAATGACTTGTACTTGAATCTTGTTCCCCAATCTGAGTTCTTCAACATGACTAACCCACACTGTTCCCCTATAAAAAGACTAAATGGAGTGTTTTTACCAGACATCATGTGTACTAGACAAATTTCACTGACCTGTTTTGTTAGTCACATGGCCGGTTACATAGCTAACTCAACATAGTGTGTTTGTTCCAGACATAGTGTGTTCTAGACGAATGTCACCAACCTTTTTTGTTAGTCTCATGATTGGTTACATGGTTGACTATACATGGATTGTTTTTTCTAGACATGTAATGTACTAACTACTCATTATCCACTTGTGTCATTGGTCACACGTCATGTTCTTCAGGTACATGACTAGTTTCACAGAAGATTTTCCAACCCCATGTCTCGGCCCACACAGGCAAAAACATGAAGGGACTACATGGTGTGTACATACAGTACATAAAATTTACTTATGAAAAATAGTATATTCGTGAATAGAAGGATACATGGTGTGTATTTATCATTACACACCATGTATTCTAATTTTTTCCATACAGTAAGCCTCAAATACTACTTCGGGACCAAGAAAAACACTCAATCAAACATTAATGTTCCAAATTCCGATCCATGAGGGCCCATACTCCCTGGGAATCAAATCATGGAATGTAATACTTATCATATACAACCATAAAAATTCAATGATCCACCAAATTCTGATCCATGAGGGCTAATAACAACTCAAGAACCAACGTTTGGAGTTCATTCAAACTAAAATTTACACAGTTTAATATTTTATCAAATATCATGTATTCTATCAAGGAATCTATCACAACATCATGCATATCTAGTGTAACATATATCACAACAACATGAAATCAGTAATTCACCCTAAATGGCATGGAAAGAATGCATGAGATGTGATCTCTAGCAAGTTTCTATATGATGCATGAGATGGAATAACCTCACCTCATCGGGTTACAACAGAAATAGAACCTCAATAATATCTTCACTAATATCATGAAACATGTGAATCTCAAAATGGTGACATCATGTAAACTGTAAAAATTGAAAACCTAAGAAAATTGCAATAATCGAGGTAAATTAGCTTTTCCCTGTACACGGGTTACCAACTCCCTGGCATAGATTATTACCAATCAGCTATTCTGTCATATCCTTGGTTATAGGATCCACACAATATGACATGAAGAAATGAATTCCTTTGATACCACTTTGTAATTTCTCGGTTCTCGGAGTCTCCTTGAGGTGCCCCATACTCAGTTGGTCACATGGCCTCAATCACATTTCCCCAAATGCCAGAGGCTGCTGACTGGCAGTGAGGGCCTTGGGTGCGATAGTGGTGAAACTATTCCATCATTGGCATATTAAAGTAGTGTAAATAAATAAATAACAATAGAGGAATCATAAATAAACATGAAATAAGTAAACAGTGGAAGACTGATGAAATAAACCACTAGAGCACATATAAAAATGATGCATGATACATATGTCTAGGAAAGAAGTCATAAAAAAATGCAGGAATATTTTACTAAATGAATGAACAAAATTAAATCATGTAAAGACCTCCACCGCATCGCAAGACACAGCTTGGTCCCATGCTCCCCAGCTCTACAGCAATCCAGTACCTGAAGTTGAAGGAAACTTTCTCTTATCTATACCTGAAACAATTTAATTTTTTTGTTTCCAAAAGATTGACACAAATAGGGTTTGTGACGAATCCCAGTAAGAAACCACCAAAACATCAGTTCCTAATATTATGTGAATAAATATGGTGAGAAATATGAAAAATGAAGCATTAAACAAGGAGATACTCAAATGTAAACAATCTTAAAATTTCAATTAAATATGTTTTGATTTATTATATAAGCAGCCATAAATCATATGTAACCCTCTAGGAAGTACTCATAGCGTAACTACTCTAGTTAAACCAAACAAACACAAGAAACCCTCTGGGAAGTACTCATAGACTGACCTCTCTGGTTCGACTTTAGAAAACACTCTATGAGGAGACACTCACCGTCAATTCTTGTGGTTGCATCGTATCGATAATTGTAGACACTTTGAGGTTGTACTCAATTTCTAATTCCCCATGTGGTCTTGTAACTAAGAACTACATACACTTTGAGTGAGCACAAATTCCATCCCCTTGTCTTCTCACAATGTAAAATAACCAATTTCTTGGGAGAATCCCTCAATATCCATTCTCCCAATGGTATTCTACAATAGGTTCCCACACTACTATGTAACTCAATCATGAACAAATTGTGTATGTATGCCAAAATAAACCCCAAGAATATCTTGGATAAACATTATATAGCATATCAAAATAGGTCAGAAAAAATTCACTCCATCCAAATAATACGAGGCTTGGAAGACAAAGAAGCCTAACAGGCAATGCCATACCAGACGATCAATATTCAGAAAATATGGGAACCACATCCATAGGAAGGTAAAATAACCCTATTTACAATCCTAAATCATCTACTCAGGAACATAAGGCATAACAAGATATAACAGGGAAAACACCTATAACCACGCAATAACCTAAACAAGGGTATTGGGAAATTTTTACATGAATAACTCAAAGACTAACTATTGAATAATATGTGGTCACATTCGCTCCTATAGGAGTTGGACAGAGAAAAGGTTTTTCTGTCGATTAGTCATGCCCTTGGTCCATTTAATGAAAAAACATACATGGAGTGTTCTTCTAGTGTACAAATTATGTATTTTCTTAACCGGTATCCGCTTTAGGTGCTCCCCAGGTCACCCCACAGGGCCATGTACTCTGACGTTGCATGGCTAGTATACGGTCACCCACAACAACCGGGTACATAGTGTTTAATTATAATTACATGGCGTGTACTACTGAAATTCCCCGAAACACCTCTTTTTAACAAAAAAACCAGAAAAGAAATACATATACAAAATAAGATCCTAGTTTTCATTGCTATGAATGTTAAATGCCCTGTAGTGTAGAATTATTTAAATAAAACTAATAGAAAGTGATAACAGGAATGTGTTCAATGGGGAATTATTTTCCGGGAATGGGTTGTGACTTAGTTGTTGTTGTTTTACTTTTTATAAATGAGTAGTAATAAGGGTGTTTGTGTATGGGCTGGTTTGGGAACCCCAAGGTTTGTATGAGTGCTTGTCTACCTATACTTATAATTATATTCTTATGTTTCTTATTCATTCCCAAACCAAGTCGGGGACATCGTTCCTAAAAACCCCATTTTTTGGGGGAGGGTGTTTTTTCCAACACTCCAATGAGTGGCTGATTAATATCTCCTTTTCTTCTCCCTTTCCTGAGTAGCCCAATACTCATTGGGTAGGCTGTGATTCCCTGAGGTCCATTATAGCCCAAAATTATTTAGGCAAGGTATGTTGTGGTGGTTGGCCGAGGTGTGTGCAGGCAGGTTGTTTCCTAGGTGTCTTTGGGATGAGGCTCAGTTGTCTTCCGGTGTGACAGTATTCATTTAGTACTATGTGTCTTTGGACGAGGAGGTAGTTGTTCTAGACCACGTGTATATGGGCGTGATTACATGTGGTTGTGGTGGAACAAGTTTTTTCAGGCGTAGATGTGGTTGTGGTGGCCCAAAATGTTGTTGTTGGAGCGGAAGTGGGACTACATTGACAATGTTAGGGGAGGTCTGACGTGTAGGATGTCACTAATAACCTATGGTAAAGTGGTGTGGGGTACCCAAACATCGATGTGTTATTACTAATATTTTACTTGACATGCGTTATCTGGGGAGTTTGGCTTGGTGAGGTTTGGGTGGATAGTTTCTTTGCTTGGGGCTTCATTTATCTCCTTTTCTCACAAGGAATTTTAATGCCTCCCCACTTGAGAATGAGAGATTTTGGTTTTCCCTACTAAATATACAAGTATAATCAATCTACGTAGATAAAACTACTTTCAGGTTTCTAGGAGGACTTCGAGAACCGTACTAGACTCTATTATCTTGGAAACTTGGATTGATGACGTTGTTTCTTTTCTTTTCTTTTGGTAGATCCCTTTGGAGTTTTTGTATATTGTTGCACATTATTGGGAACATTCATATACGAATGAATTTTTTGTTTTAAATTACTTTTACCATCCAATTTAGAGTTTCTTGGTTTTTTACCTTTCTATATCGTGATCATATTAAATAAAAATGGAAATGCCTTCCATATTACGTGCGATTATATACCATTGATTCTAGTCACCACTCTGGAGAATATTTAATGTGGGACTCGAGGGAAATTATCTCTCCTTCAACTTGAGGAAGGAATGGTCTGGTAGTTTTTTTCCCATCTCTCGTCTTAGTGAAGGAGGATCGTGAAAGAATTGTATCATAGGCAGGGATGAGAGATAGGATATAGTTTGGTGTTAGGCACAATGATGATTGCATGGTGTGGTAGGGAAACATGTTTAGGCTATATTTTCATGTGAAATAGGATAGTGAAGACCATCTAAGAAACATGATTTTTGGGGTCCCGTGATCCGATGCAAGGACTTTGGACCTAAATAATTTCCAAGTTAGGACAAACTAATTGCGTGGTAGAACACCTAGAAATGGTACATGAATCATAATTACTTGTGTTCTTGTGTGTCTTGGGTATTTTTTGGATTTAAAATAAATAAAATGTATAAGAAAATTTTAAAATCAATCTTCTACACTACTCGGGAAAAGAACTACCTTGTTTAAATTGCATCTATGGAACCTGGACGGTGACCATGGGTATTGTGGGAAATTTAGGACCAGGAGGATGATTTATCATATAACTAGTTGTATTATCAAGAGGTGGAGGATGACCAGTGGAAGAGAACACTTCATGAAATTTAGCAGTAGACCCTCAGGAAGTACAAGGGTAGCGTCTCAGACAAGGAGAAAGAGAGCTGGCTCAAGGAACTGATGATAGCCTTTAGCATGATCCAGTCTCTGATAGTGCACAAGGTTCATTGGGTCGTAAGAAAAATTCAGGTAGTGGCACGTCAGTGGTGGAATCAATATTTTGGGTAGAAGAGGGGGGCTAAGGTTTTGTGGACTGACTTTGAGAGAGAGTTCCAGGCAGAATTACTCTCTTCCATGATGAAGGTGGAGAAGTAGCAGGAGTTAATCACCCTTCATGAGGGGAGTATATCAGTAAAGGATCTGGGGATCATGATCAAGGATCTCCTTCAGTTTTCACCAGACCTCTATCCAGATAAAGAATATTGGGAGATACGTTTACAGGAGTCACTCCGACCTTCTCTTAAGTATGTTGTTACTCCCTTCACATTAATGACATACATGGAGGTCCAGAAGAAAGATGAAGTTGTGGAGATTATGAACATGCTGGGAGGTGTTCCATGAGAGGGGAGCTAGTTGGTCTCTTCAACGGGTAAGGTCATTAGCAGCAGACCTCTGTCATGAATTCCATCTTGGTTTCGTCCATTCTAGAGGAGGCCCCAACAGTTCCGGTTTCGTTCTCCCGGTCTTCTCCCCATCTTTACCGGACCAGGACCGAGATGCTTCATTTCATGCAGTCATGGGAATCTTCGGAGTTAGTTCCTAGACTGAGTATAGTATAGTGGGGTGGGAAGGTCCAAAAACCACATATGCAGTAGTAGTTTCCAATTATGACCTTTTAGCAGCAGCAGCAGGGATAGAAAGCTCCCAATCCTCAGAGAGAAGATGTTCTTGGAAGTGGTCGGCCTTAGGGTTCTCCCCAAGGGCCTCGACCGGGGCATGGTCGGAGAGGCGGCCCACATATGACTGGAAGAGGAGCTGGGTGTGGGAAGTTGCACGTTGTTGAGGCAGTAGTTCCAGCAGGGTCTGATGTTGTTTGAGGTACGATCAACTTTTTTATGACTCGTGCATGAGACTTGTTTGATTTTGGAGATTCACACACCTTTTTATCACCCATTCTACCCTATTCTCTAGGTCAAGGAACATAGATAATCCCCATGCCCCTAGTTTTGAGTACGCCATTCATTGGTCAGATCATCTGGTCTTATGTTTTTCGGGGATGTGGACTGATGTTGGGACCACATCAGTCCAATGGGGACCTTCTATTGAAAAAGATGCAACCATATGATGTCATTTTAGGCATCAGGTGGCTCTTCTATATGTGTTCTATTATCGAATGCTTCTGTAGAAGTCTTTTTTTCAGATATGGGAGGCCAACGTGTATCGTTTTTCAGTGAGATGGGTTTTTAGATGGGAAGCCGGTGAGTGGAGACCCTATTTTCATTGTTAGCTGAACTATCTATGGAGTATATGGATACATAGATGGTGGAAGTCCCAAGGATCAGCAGGGAGCTCATAGATTTCTTCCCTAGAGAGGTGGTGACTCTACCCCCTCAACATGATTTTGAGTTCGAGATATACTTGCCACTCGTTGCCCATCCGATTTTGATGGATCCCTATTAGATGTTTCCTTCTGAGTTGTGGGAGTGACATATTCAGATTGAACAACTGATGAAGAAGGGTTTTTTGACCAAGTGTGTCACTGTGGGGTGCACTAGTCTTTTTCGAAAATAAGGATGATGGTGGTCTCAGGATGTGTATAGACTATGGGAGGCTGAACCAAGTGATGGTCAAGAACTGTTACCCCCTCTCGAAGATTGAATAACTTTTTGATTAGTTGAAGGGAGAAGGATGGTTCTTCAAGATTGATATGCGGTCAATATATCACTAGTTGTGGGTGAAGAAGGGTGACATCTTGAAGAATTCCATTATTTGAATATATGGAAACTTTGAGTTCATGGTAATTCGATTCAGTGTTAAGAATGAACCAGTCGTGTTCATGGGACACAAGAAATCTGTCTTCCAGGACTATCTGGACCGGTTTGTATTCGTGTTTATTGATGTCATCCTGATCTACTCAAGATCAGAGGAGGACCACGTCGAGCATTTGAGATTTTTTTAGCGGTACTCCGATAGCAGCGGCTCAATGGGAAGTTGTCCAGGTGCATGTTCTGGACACGAGAGGTACACTTCCTTGAACCCGTGTTGTTCGAGTAAAGAATAGTAGTGGACTCATTGATGTTCGAAGTGCTCATTTCATGGTATGCACCGAAGTACATGATTTAGGTTCATAGTTTATTGGGTCTAGTATATTACTACTTGATATTTTTTCCCAAATTATCACGAGTTTTAGCACCTTTGACAGCATTGACAATGACATAACAGGCTTTTGTATGGAGTGAGTAGTGCTAGGTAGCCTTCAGTTATCTGAACTCAAAGTGGGTCAGTACCCTAAGACTGAGGTTTCTAGAAGAAAGGGTGATGTTTGAGGTGTTCTGTGATGCTTTAGGCCAAAGCATGGGCTTTGTGCTGATGCAAAATTATGGGGTGATCTCTTATTGGTCTAGGTAGTTACGTCCCCATGAGAATAACTATGCCCCCCATGATTTGGAGGTAGTATCGGTCATGTTCTCACTAAAGTTTTGGTCGCATTAACTTCTTAGGTAGTTCTTTGTGGTCTTCACAGATCAAAAAAGCATGAGGTATATCTTCTCCCAGCGGAACCCAAACTTGTAGTAGCAGAGGTTGATGGAGTTTCTTCAGGATTGCATCATTGAAATTTCCTACTCCTCAGGAAATGGTAACGTGGTGAAAGATTCCTTGAACAAGAAGTCATAAAAGGATGTTTTTTGAGAATCAGCAGATGTTTGGAAGGCATTGGAGGAGTTGGTTGCTATACACAAGGATGAAAGGGTGGAGTATGGAAGATGATCTCTATTATAGATGAGAGTGTGGTCCTATATGATGTAGTATGTGAAGGATTCACAGTGGGGAGACTTAAAAGATTATGTGAAGCATCATCGCATTATCTACGGAGATGATGTAGGTGGATGGTTGAAATATGGGCAGAATCAGATGTTGTTTTAGGGAAAGTCGTTCATCCAGGTGGAAATATGCAAGAGATTTCTTAGTGAGTTCCAAAAATCACCCCTAGAGGTACACCAAAGAGTTTGTAAGAAGTTTCAGGGTTTTAGGGGCCAGTTTCAGTGGCCCAGGGTGAAGTAGGTAGTGGAAGAGTTTGTGGTAAAGCGCCTCATGTGTTAGCAGGTGAATGTTGAACACTGCATTCCATGTGGTCTGTTACAACCTTTATATCTCCCCAAGTGGAAGTGGGAAGATATCTTGGTGGATCTCATCATGAGACTACCCAGAGTTCAAGGGGGCTATGATGTTATCTAGATTATGGTGGGCTGGATGACAAAATCATCTCACTTCCAAGAAGTTAAATAATGATGTGTAGTGGATTCATTAATACAGAGGTACGTGGATGAGGTGGTGTTGTTTCATGGAGTTCTAAGATCCATAGTCTCAGATCGGGATACACAGATTACCTCATGGGTCTGGGAAGGATAGAAACATGCTTTTGGAACCTAGTTATGCCTCAACACTTCATTCCATACAAAGACAGATGGGTAGAAGGTGCATACCATACAAATGTTGGAGTATATGCTGCGAGAATGTGTTTTGGTCATCAAGGGATCGTGGGTGTGACACTTGACTCTGGTAGAGTTTTCAAACAACAAATGATATCACTATACCATTGTCATGTCTTCATTCTATGCCTTGTATGAGAGACTGTGTCACTCACCCGTGTGCTCGACAGAGGTGGGCGGAGTAGGTGTTCTTGGACCGGAGGTAGTTTAGAGCACAATATAGAAGTTTCATCTTATTCGGGAGAGGATGAAGGTGGATCAAGACCAGTAGAAGTTGTGTGCCAATCATAAGGATAGACCCTTGGAGTTCGAGGTATGGGACCATGTGTTCTTGAAGATCTCCCCTCAGTGTGGGAAACAGAGGTTCAATAGGGGAATTCAGCTTTCTCCCAGGTTCATTAGACCATTCACGGTGTTGAGGCGGGTCAGAAAGGTGGCTTATTAGCTAGCACTACCACCGCCGTTATAGAGGGTGCACAACGCCATCCATGTGTCTTAGCTCTGTTGGAATCTACATGATGATTCTTGCATCCTCAACTGGGGGAGCATATATTGAGGACGACACAATGTTTGAAGAGGTACAAGTGAGGATCGAATATCGTGAGGAGATGGTGCTTCATTGAAGAACCATCCCCTTGGTTCATGTGTTGTGGAGGTATGGTGCCTCATGGATAATACATGGGAATATGAGGCACAGATGTCTGCCCAGTACTCAGAGCTATTTCGGGTTTTGTTCTATTTTGTTATACGTGTTTGTGATTTATTTCTTGACTTTGATAAATATGAAATGATCTATTTTTCTTGTTCTATGGATGTTTGTGAAGAGTCCTAACTTAGGGGAGTGAAAGACATGATCCATAATTAGGATGCATTAATGTGGATGTGGTTAAACCTGTGCAGGTGAGTCAGTGCCACCAAGAGCCGATTGTATATTGATAAGGTGGAAGGGACACCCTAATCCATATGACTGGATGATATGAACATTACATGATTCTATAGTTACTGTAGGGAGAGGATTAGTAGTTTATCTGTGGTTGTTCAGAAGATATATGATGGATAGGTGTTCCTAGATATCGAGGAGGGTTACTCTTGAGCAGTATCCTTCGAGTTGGTTGTTTGGAATCCTCTCCTTTCTTCAGTTCTAGTTTTGTTTCTAAAGGATGATAAATTTTTAATAGGTATATGATGTAATTGACCGGACCCTATGGGTCCATTACATTGTAAAATTTAAGGAGTATGTGTTGTGACTCTTTAAAGAGTTTTCCAAAAATAGGTTCTTCCAAAATGGTGGCATAGGTCATGGCGGCAACGTGACAGTGGAACCATGATAGTGGCACCGTGATGGTGGCACCGGTAACAACAACAACGTGATGGTGGCACCGATCACGACCGCACCGTTATGGTGGATCAGGTTACGACACCGCCATGACGATGAAACCGTCAATGCTAGCACCATGACGGTGGCACCGGTCATGGAAGCACTGTGAAGGTGGCACCATGACAGTGGCACCATGATGATGGTATCATTCATGGTAGCACTATGATGGTGGCACCGTGACGGTGGCACCATGATGGTGGAACCCTAGTGGTTGCACCATCATGGTTGCACACCAAAATGGTGGAATTGATGACGGTGTTGCACTAAACCAGTGACATCAGGATAGTGGCACCGTGATGGTGGAACTGTTATGGTGTCTCCCCAAATAGTGTCCCACCCCTTTTTCCCAGTTGACATTTTCTAGTTCCACACCCGCAATGTTTCATTTATATAAATGTTTTTTATACACCCTTTCAAAGAAATTTAAGTCCCATAAATGATAATTAAAATCCCCCAAGATTCGGGAGACCCTTGACTTAACAAAACGTGTGACTTTTTCCATCGTGTCTCACCCTTTTTCCGGTACTGTGTATTTCTACCCTTGTTACATGATTTCCTATATTTAAAGGAAACACTTTAACTCATAGCTATTATAGCCACCTCTCCATGAGAATTATTAAATAAAAATTAATTCCATCATGTGTAACTGTCCAGCCGGGTGTTGAAACCAAGATAACCCTTTAAAGAAGTTCTGGATTTCATAGCCCGTAACTACAGGATATCACCTTTTAATGCACAAAGATTATTACTTTCTTCTTCTTGGTTGGTATATTTCCTATAATAAGTATTTTTGGAGTCCCCCTTCCCAATGATATTGGTGCACCTATGTTGTAGCCTTTCCTACTCACTCTTGGAGTCCTCAGAGTTCCTCCCCTGTAAGTCTCTCATCCACAATTCTTGATGCGTGGAGAAAAACATTGATTGTTGATAATCCATGTAGGGTTCTTCATATGTCTCTATTTACTGTTTATCATGTTGTGTTGTTATGATAATTTTTACATCAAGAATGGATGAAACCAAAATTTAATGATGATAATAAATGGGTTTTAAAGAATGAAGTGGTGTGTTTTATGATATTTTTGTATCTTTTATCTTTTTTTATATTCCATGAATTGTATGGGCTTATGTCCACTGAATATAGTGGCAGTTGGTGGTCCTTCTTTGCTCAATAATGAAACCCTATCTGTTATGATGATTGAATGGTTGTAACATGAAAATTGGTTAATCACGTAAACTCTTTTGATTAAATGGTTGTAAACTAAAAAAATCCATGTCTGATGACCCTGGTTAACCAAAGAGAAAGAAGGAACTTAATGAATGGTGTATTTGAATATGAAAACTCCATTTCTCTATATTGGTAATATGTGTGGTTGTTCTGTATAATACTTGTGGGGTGACACGAATAAAGATGGGATCCCATGTTGTGAAGTTTTTGGTTTGTGGATATGAGGCCGTGTGGGGCTATATTTTGGGGCTTGGTTTGGTTCCAGTACTTCGTGGGATCTCACAGATCCCTTTTTTTGTTGTAAATTTATAAGAGAACTTGGTGTTAATGCTTAAATTTCCGATTGAATATTTTAACTACCTTGGCTTTTGGATATGCCTATTTGTTTCCCAATAGTGTAGAATTATTTAAATGGAACCAATTAAATGTTATAATAAGAATTGGTTCAATGGGGAACTATTTTCTAGGAATGAGTTGTGACTTGTTTTTGGATATTCTTCTTTTTTATTAATGAATAGTAATGAGGGGGTTTTTGCATGGTATGGTTTTTGAACCCCAAGGTTGTGAATAGGGCTTGTTTACCTATATGTATAATTTTCTTCTTAGGTTTCTTATTCGTTCACCACCCATGTTTAGCACTTTGTGTCGATCACCACCATTTCATGGGGGAGGGTGTATTTCCTAACACTCTCATGAGTGGCTTGTTATTAGCTCCTTTTCTGCTCCCTTACCCATGTTGCCCAACACTCTTTAGGTAGGATGTGATGGACCGACGTCCATTATATCCCAATATTATTTGGGAAGGGTATGTTGTGGTGGTTGGCACCAATATATGCGAGTAGGTTGTTCCCCAGTGTCATTGGAAGGAGGCTCATGTGTCTTTGGGCATGCCAGTAGTTGTTCAAGCCCAGGTGTCTCCAAGCGTGATGGTAGTTGTTGTGGCCTAGGTTTCTGCTGTCATGGTTACTTGTTGTTGTGGTGGCCCTCATATTTTTAGGTGTATCTATGGTTGTGGTGGCCCAAAAAGTTGTTGTTGGGCGGTAGTGGGTCTATGGTGAGAATGGTGGTGGAGGTCTAACGTGTTGGATGTCTTAAAAACATGTGGGAATTTTGTGTGGGGTACCAAAACATCGATGTGTTATTACTATTACTCTACTTGAATTGCATTATTTAGGGAATTTGACTTTGGGAGGATTGGGTGGATTGTTTATATTCTAGGTGCTTTGGTTGTCTCATATTCTCACGGGGCATTAGAATGCCTCTCCACTTGTGCGTGAGTGCCTTTGGTTTTCCCTAATGAGTATACCTGTATAATAACCCTATGTATGTAAAAATGCTTTTGGGTTTCAAGGAGGAAATCAAAGACCATGTTGTACCCTATTAGCCTAGACACCAAGATCATTGACGTTGCAGCTTTTCTATTACATTGGTATATTCCATTAGAGTTTTCTTGTACCTTGTAGCACATTATTGGGAACATGCATATGTGAATGTATTCCTGTTTTCACTTTACTTCTACATTCAGTTTTAGAGTTATTTGGGTTTTTACCATCGTATCCCCCAATATTACTAAATAAAAAGGCTAATACCTTCCATATTATTTAATTTTCTATAGCCTTGGTGATAGTCTCCACTCTAGGGCCGATTGAATGTGGGACTCGTGGGTCATTGTATCTCCATCAACATAAGAAAAGAAGGATTTAGTAGTTTTCTATTCTTTATCTCATCTTGGTGAAGGTGGGTAATGAAAATACTACTAGTGTTACACTAAATGAAGTGTTCACCTTAGAGACGCCGTGAAAAATCAGGGTTCCATCCACCCGTGTCATTAGTCACATGACCGGATACACAGTCCAATTTAGCTTTGTATGTACACCCAGTACACGCTGTGTTCCAACAAAAGTTTACCAACACCATTCTCTTCCAAAATAATCATTCACATGGTCAACTAGTACACCAGGAGTATATACGATACATAGTTTATACTTAAGGAAAATCATTTCTTCTAGAACATAAGAACACTTGGAATCTGTTTGTAACATCATACGTCATTTTTTCTTGATTTTATGGATAGTAATCCTCTGTAACATCTCTAGAACTACAAAAATCCAAAAATATAGCCAACATAGACCATGTTTTAATTTTTTAGATCCCATAATCCCCACGAATAAAAGTTTGTAATCCATATTCATATCATAACTTTACCAAATTCAATTAATGGTCAAATATGATCCACATAAATCTAATCCAAGAGGGCCCAAACATCTTAGGGACCAAATCTCAACATCCATCCAAATGAAACATTACATATAATAATACATCATAAAAATATAAGTAACTTTTATCATGGAATCTATCACAACATTAGGCGTATATAGCACAACATCTATCACAACAACATGCAATCGGTATTTCACCCTAATTAAATGACAAAAATAAATGACATGTGATCTCTAGAAAGTGCGTATATGATTCATGAGATGGCATAACCTCATGTAATCATGTTTAAAGTGAAATTGAACCAAAATGTTATCAATCCTGACAAACAAAACACAAGTGAATCACCCAAGGGTGAAATCAAATCAATTGTAACAATTGCAATACCAGAAAAATTGCAATACTCGAGGTATCTTTTCTTTTCCCTAAACACGAGTTATCTACTCCAAGGAATAACTATTTACTGAACTCAATTTCCAACCTATAATGATCTATTGGCCCCAAATAGAAATTAAAATAATAAAAGATAGTTCATATGATACTACTTTGTAACGTCTCATAACTGGGTGCCACCAAAAGGTACCCCAAACCTGGTTGGTCACATTAACTCATGTGCATTTCACCAAACACCAGTGGCTGACAACCATCAACAAAGGCCATGGTTTGATATTTGGGTAACCATTCCTCCTTGGCAGGGTATACATAGAGGAATCTAAAAAGTAAACCACAAAACACTAGAATTAAATCCAAGAGCAGCCGATATATATATATATATATGTATATATATGATTCATGTCATATGTATCTATGAAAACATCAAAACAAGTCATAATTCTAGGTATATTTAAAGAACCAATGTACAAAAGAAACAAATAATATTTAGTAGCATTACAAGCCTCAGATTGGTCCCATTTTCTCCAACTCTAATAGAAATCAAATACCTGATAAAGAAGGGTGCATTACCATATATATACCTACAATAATATATTCTATTTTGGTCTATAAGCATGACCCAAACTAGGTGTGAGATGAATCCCAGCAGGCAACCACTAAATGATTTGTACCTAATTGTCAGTGAATATATACAACATGTAATATGAAGAAATAAAATAATTAAAATAATAAGTAATAAAAAGTAATCAATACTACAGTTTCTAATTACATTCTTTTACATTTATTATTCAATTTAATGAATCATGTAAGCCATTTGATTTAGTGAATGCTTTGTATCTTCAATGTAAGTAAAAAAATTTGAAGACTATATAAACAATCTTGTTAGACTGGGTCGAATATTGTTCTTTGGCTTGGACTAATCGTCATAATTATTCAATTATTAACAAATGACCCATTGGGATGTTCTCGTAGTCTAATCCATTTGGTCTATCAAAACAAAACATCATTAAATTCTTACCCTCTAAGAAGCTCTCACAGTCTAACCCCTTTGGTTAAATAAATTATAGATCAATTAGAAATTACCACCTGGGAAGCTCTCTGAGTCTATTAACCTTGGTAAAAATTACATCGATAAATTATAAACGACCACCTGGTTAATCCCTCTTGGTATAAACGCTTGGGTCAGACATTCATTTAATCAAATATTAATGACTAGTGGGGATGACCTCATGGTCTTACTCGATAAATTATAAATGAAAACCAAGGCTGCTCTCACAGTCTAAACCCTTTGAGTAGATCTCATAGACCAATCCCCCTTGGTCAAACATTCAACTTTCATATCACATGCATTTCATATATTTAAAAACCTCTATCCTAATCAAACAAGGCATAAAAACAAGTTACCCCTCATAGGAAACCTAGAAAAAATGGTCATAACCAATAAAAAATGAAAAATGCCCCCATGGGGTGATATGTAAACAAGGTATATAACATTACCCATATGAAACAATCCATATTCAATTAATTAAACCATAAATGGTAATAAACGGTGTCAAATTAAAAAACACGCAATACCCAAAATGTGGGCGTGTGACACTTTTAGAATATATAATCGAATGACAAAAAAATAAAGGCACAAACCACCAACAGTGACGTCATACTATTGACATAATTGAATGTAGGCCCTTGAATCATCCTAAAATTTCATATATCTACAAAAAATTGAATAATTCCTAGCCTTGAATAACTGAAAATAAAAGACTAATCATGATGAAATGATCTAGAAGATATGAGAACTAACCGATTGGATTCCAATTCACCTACCAATGTCTCAATCAGAGCTCAAATGGATAATCTGGAGGATTTTAGAGTTTGTCGGACATTCTTTCTCTCTCTTATATGAACAATGGAGAGAAGAAGATGTATTCAAACAAAATATGCCACCCTTCTCCGATATATCAAATATAACAACAATTATATGGTGTGTTCATTAAACATAGGTGCCATGTAGTATCCTTTACTGACCCCCTACATTAGTGTTCTTCTAGGTCATCACACGGCCAAGTACCCAGTCATTACATAGCTAGTATGTGGTTATACAGAGTAACCAAGTACACGTTGTGTGCATTTAATTGCATGGCATGTTCTAAGAAAATCCCAATTTTTTCGTTTTCACAAAACAACCCAAATTCGAGATCCATACATAAAATTAAGATTTGAGTACTTACACAACAATCATGGTGCACTATTGGAAACTCATATACAATTATTAGTCATATATATGTACACACAAATATAATTCCAAATTAATCACCAAGAAATTAATGTGCTTGATTATATATATGGGTGATTTTATTAATATGTTATGATAAATTAATTTTGACAGAATAAAATAAAAAATTCAAGGAATAAATTTCGTTAAGGGGGTGAATATAGCATTAAGATATTTTATTTTGAAAAAAATACAATTTTATGGTTTATGCACAACATGTATCATTGTGTTAAAAATGAATCATGGTATTCAAATAAAATATTATTCTTCAAATGTGATCATTATAACATAGTATTGACTTTTTTTGGTATGAACAGAAGTAACCGCATTACGAAATATTTCTATACATAAAAATTTTCATTAAAAAATTATATTTTAATTTATATTAACTAATATTTCAATTTTAAATAAAATCATATAATATTAAAAGGTATATTTCCCAAAAAATTATTTAATAGCACTAATTTTTTTTAATCAATGTTAAGATATCAAATACGAATGATTGATTTCAATGAAATTTAAAGATTATATATTTGGTTTTTTAAATTAAAATTAATATATTGGGGTTAATTTTTTAGGAATGAACACTAGTTAATTTTATACATCAAAAATATAATTTGATCAAAATATATTTTAATTTCTTTATATTAATGGATATTATATTTATTAATTCTACCTATAAATGTTTGATTTGATAAATTTGACATTATTTTTTAAATTATTATGAAAAAATAATCACATGATTATTTTTTAAATTTTTCTAAAAAAATTGATTTTCTATTGAATTGTGAAAAATAATGTTTTAAAAAACTATCATTTAGTTTTTTTAATGAAAATAATTTCAAATATAGTTATTGTTTTTTTCGTTTTGGTATAACCCATTTATAATTTGGTTATGAAAATTCAAATAGTTCTATAGGAATAAACATTATAGTTTATGTTAGTATAAAATCATTTTTATTCTTAAAACATGTATTTTTAGAAAAAGAAATTTTATTTTCAAAAGATAAATAATATATAATTACTTCTAATTCCTATAACTAAATTTTGAAAATCATATATCACATTTGAAATCAGGTGATTCAAATTTAGTAATGAAATTAATTTTAATTTGGTCCATAAAAAATATTAGACATGGTAATTTATTCTCACTAGCGTAAAGGGTAAAAATGTAAATTAATGTCAAAACATTATTATATGGTGAAGAAATATAAAATAATTTATTCCTCGATGATATTATATCAAAAAATTAACATTTTAATTAAAAATATGTAATCATGGTTATAATTACATTTGATTATAACCATCATATTATTATAAACAATGAAAATTTATAAAATGCAACTCCATTCATGTTAATATCAATAAATTTTTTTTATAATAGTAGAAATAATATCTAAATCGATCTATATATTTATATATAATATGATTAAAAAATATAAATTTAATTTTTTATTTTTTATTGATATAATAATTTCATATAATGTTACCCAATGTCGAAGAAATACTTCAGTATGCAGTTGACATATCAAACTAAAAGACTTTTTTTTAAAAAAATTGATATGTTTTGGATATATTATGGTGTACAACTAATTTAATGGATAATTTTAATGTTTTTTTCATCATTAATGTATTAATATTATAAATAATAGGTTATCTTGTTGCATTTAAATTCATGATTTGTGAGAACTCTTGAAAATGAATTTAAATCGAATTTAATGTTTAAAAATAATTTTTAATTCATCAAAAAGTGAAAAAAAATCATATCACAACTCAATTTGATTGAAATGTTTATAGGATTTCATTAATGTACCATGAATGTGACACTTGTTATTTTCAAAATTACTTTTATGATCCCTAGAGATTGAAAAATGTGTTATAATACCTGAAGTAAAAAATGGCTATTAAGGGGGTTAACCAATGATATATGGTTTAAAATTCCACTAAAATTTGTCAGAAATTTTTTTGTTGAATTTATTTATTCTTTAACCTTACTACATTCATATATATGTAACTATGCTTGTAAAGGCCCATAAATTCCATGTATTTTTTTTAATTATATAGGAATTATATGAGTCCACGAAAATTTACAGCACATGATTTCGAGGCCCAGTGTGCCTGGATTAATTTATGAACTGTTTTTAAATATGGTTAGTAAATGTGTGAGCTGGTTTTTGTAACATCTAAACTAGTGCTCGGAATTGAAATATAAGAACACCATTGGACTTGCAGCGCCGGTATTTTCCAGAGGAGACATTCATCTTGACATCCGTAGGATGAGGGTGAAAGTTTGTTTAAGTGTTTTTCGTAAAAAGAAATTAAATTAAATTAAAATTTTATTTTTATTGATACCTCCTATTTGAAAGTGAAGTGGTGGGGACCACCTGAGCCTAAAACCTCCCATTTTGAAATTAAAGGTGAGGACCACCCAAAACGTGTTGAATGGGAAAAAACTATTCAAATCCCCATTTAATTATTTGAGCCAAAGAAATTAATTATATTTGTGAACATTGAATTGTGACAACATAAATTAATCTGTTAAACATATTATAATTTATTTTGGAACCTCATTCCTTTGAGAAGATTGGTTGGAAAAGGAGAAGTGTAGAACTTGTGGAAGATCATTTTCCAACAAAGATAGTCCCATATTCTCCAATAATGAATGTGTCATCTTCTCTAATGAAGAACGTCCCACCTCCAATGTGGGACTTCTTCAATGATGATGAACCGATGTCCATACTTCCCTCCTCACCGACGTCAACAAACCTCCAAGGTAGGGGTGTGATTTTTATTGATCTTTGTTAATTTTTATTTCACGTTGAATCTCCTCCCATGAGCCACTTGCTACCACTCAAACGCGGAGGGATCATGCCAAACAAACATGGATTAACCCCTCCTCAAATCTTGTGATTATTTTTTTGTTCTTCACAATGAAGGTGGATGGTGACCGACATCAGTGGGGCTTGGGAATGGATTTCGGCACCTTGGCTGGCCACAACGAAGGCGTCGGCCTGACCACGCAGCCGAAGTAGAGCCGCAGTGGTGGAAAAAGGTCTACCGGTGCTTCGGCTGGCCGTAGAAGCATGAGAAGTGTGACCATGCGCCGCTGTCGGAGCATGTGGCTGCGGCCCACCTGGCCGCGACAGATGGGTGATGGTGGCCTGCGTTTGGCCAGCTGTGGTGGTGCAGCAGCACACCACCATGTAGATTGATGAATAATGGGAAATCCATTTCATCTGGATGAGCTGTACCGAGTGGGACCCGCGGCAGGTCCTGTGTGGTGGCTATCGACAAAACAGCTTCAGCCGTTCTGTGATTGATGGTGTCGGGTGTGCGACTCCCCCCACCTCACATGCTCCTAGACGGGCCGCCCAGCACCTGCCAGGCCGGACGTAGCCGGCTGGGTCAACTCAAACCAGGTCGAGCCGACCCAGACCTGGTCGGGTTGGCCCGACTGGATCAGACCAGACCCGGACCAACTTTGACCCATTTTCTCTCTTTTGGTCATATCATGAGATTCAGGCATCCATTTGAAGAACCGTCTATGGAATCGAAAACATGGATCGAGACGGTCCTTTTGGAATACCCTTAATGAGTTTTCGATAATATTGGGGTACGATTGGGTTGTATAAACAAGAATCCATTTGGACCCTCGGGACAAAAAGGCCAAAAACATGCCGACCGAGAGTCTGATTGACGCACGATTATTTGCGTTGGGTCAATTTTGACATGGAAAACCATTGGGATAATTCTTCGTGGGACATCAAGGTAGTTGGAGTATCAACCTATGGATTGAGAAGTGGCCCATCTTGGAACCAAGCGAGCTTAGTGCAGGAACCCTGTAGCTGGTTGTATCATCAGAAAGGGATCTTTCGCGGGTTTGTATTTGAGGATCCCATTTGGATAGACTCTTGGAATCCATATGGGACTACTATAGGATCTTGTGTGGGTGTATTTTACTATATCATGTGTGGGTATGATGTTGTACTAGGATTTTTCTAGACCCGTTCCTCAGGGCCCGTGTCGTGACTACCCCATGCCAACTTTTATAGGCAAGGGGCTGGCGACTAGCCCCAAGGGATATTCCCAAAAACTGGGAAGGCATTGCTTTTATAACATGTAACTCAAGCAACCAAATGTACAACACGATACGAACACAAAGAAAATGAATAGTAAAAAGAGTATGTACAGCATGTAAAAGGGGCTAAAATACAAACCCAACTGGAAATCACAAGAAAACTGGAAAGTACAAGTAAACTGAACATCTCCTATGAACACCCACCAACTATCCTACCTGAAGGGTAGGTAAAGCTCTCGAACGGTCATCTCAACAGTACACCTAGTCTATGGTCCACCTACGAGCTACCTCAAGTCCTAGTACCCTCGTTCATAATCACCGTTGTTCATCGTTTGTACCAAACACAACAAGGTGCAGGCATAGCCCATGCAGGGGTGATTATAACGATACTCAGTCGGGACCCCGAGACCCCCAAAAGGATTCTCAAAATCCACAATGGATAAAACACAATTCATTAAATTATCTACCAACACTACTTAGGTATATTCCCATACATATACCTAAGTTATCAAGTATACCCATCTCAATCACGGGGAAACACAAGGCCCTAATCCATATCCCAAAGCTCAACTTTTCCACAAAAGAAGGAATACCACGTCGGTAACACCACAAAGGTATGTACCACAAAGTTAACGCCACATAGAAAGTACCATCAATGTTTAACCCCAAAGGAAAGACCCACCTAGGTATTCCACACATAAGAATACCACAATTTTATCACCATGAATGTAATCACCACATAGGTATGACACACAGAAGAATGCCACCAATGAATCACCCCGAAGGAAAGTACCACTCTGGTACGCCACAAAGAAGAATACCACAAATGTATCACCACGAAGTTATGTACCACACAGGTACGCCACATGAAATAATATGACAAAGGTATCACCATGAAGGAATGTACCACACATGTACGCCACACTGAACAATACCACAAAGGTATCACCATGAAGGTAAGGACTCACCTTACACCAGGTATAACATAAGTACAGAAGTAAAAATGATTAGTCGAAGTCTAGATGATCTTATTCTGTTAAGTATCACTACTTATAACCCACATAGGATAGATAGGTAACTAACCCCCACTGACCCACAGAGGATCGATATGCGCTGACCCACACAAGATCGCTGATCACAGACCCACCTAGGATCTGACCCACAAAGGATGGATATGCACTAACCCACAAAAGATTGCTGATCACTGACCCACATAAGATCGGTATGCACCGAACCACATAGGATTTATGTTCTTTCTTCACATAAATCCAGCCACATGGTTCCCACACTAATCTCACTTGATTCTGGGAGGGTCCTCTTCTCAAGACACAGGTCGATACTCCAACTTACATGAAGTCCCATGAAGAAGTATTCCAAAGATCCATCACATAAAAAGAGACCTAGCACAACTGAAGGTGCGTCAATCAGACGTCCGTTGTGTATGTTATTAGCGTGTCTACTCCAAGAGCCCAGTTTGATTTGGGGTTAGATCCAAACCTATCATACTCCAACTTTATCCAAAAATCAAGTGGAGTATACTAAAAAGACTGTATCAATCCAAGGATTCTGGCTCCATAGACGGTTCATTAAATGAATGCTCGTAGCTCATGATATGGTCGAAAGAGAGAAAAGGGTCGACGTTAGTCTGGGTCCAGTCTGACCCGGTCGGACCGACCCAACCTGGGCCGACCCAATCTAGTTTGGGTTGATCTAGTTTGGGTCGACCCAGCCAGATATTAGGTCTAGCCATAGGTCGGACCCGTCTCGTAGGATCTGTCATGGCCCGCTGGGTCCGGCCCGGCCCGCTGGGTCTGGCCTGCACTGGGTGGCCCACGGTTTGGTGTATACTGGGCAGCCACAACTGGCCAGATGGCGAGCCTCTCCTCTTGGTGGCAAGGTCACATACTGCACCATCTCCACCGGCCGTCAGTGAGCGGGCCACCCTCCCTCGCAGTCGTGGCCTTATGCCGTAGCTCTTGTATGTCGGGCGGCGCTAAAGCACACCACCACCCATTCATGCAGCCGGACGATGTCGGCCTCCGCCCTTGCTCCGCCACAACGGACGGGCCGCAACCCTTCTCTGGAAGCGCGGTCACACTACGACATTCATCGCGGCAGGTCGTGGTGCCTGCCACCACTCCCGATCCCCTCCAGTGTCATTCCCCGGCACCGGTCACCGTCCTCCTCTGTCACGAAGACAACATCAAAACCATAAAGGTTTTGTAGTGGTCGAGCCCAGTTCGTTTGGCCCGCACCCTCCATTTTAGAGCTGTTGAAAGCCTCATAGACCTTATTAATTCAAGAAAGATGTGAATATTGGGATAAGGGGGTATAAATCAACAAAACCCCCCAATAAGATACCCCGTAGCAACCTCCCTCTGATACCAATTTTTCACGACCCGTCCCCTGGGGTCCATTCCATGACTACACCAAGCATGCCTTCCATAGGCCAGGGGATGGAAACTAGCACCGAAGGCATGTTCCACAAAACTGGGAAGGAATTTCCTTTATAACATGTAACTCACGTAACCAAGCACACATCACAATACAAACACAAGTAAACTGAATAGTGAAAAGAGTGTGTACAGTAAGTAAAAGGGGCCAGAATACCATCCCAACTAGGATGTACTAGAAAACTGGAATGTACAGGTAAACAGAACATCTCTTTTGAACACCCCCCAAGGATCCTACCTGAAGGGTAGGTACAAATCTCGAACGGTCTTCTCTACAGTACGCCTCATCTATGGTCCACCTCTGAGCTACCTCCAGTCCTGGTACCCTTGTCCTTAGTCAGGGTTGTCTGTTGTCTGCACCCAAAACAACAAGGTGTGGGCATAACAAATACAAGGTTGAGTGTAACGATACTTAGTAGAGACCCCAAGACCCCCCAAAGTTCTCTCGAAATCCCCAAAGGATAAACCACAAATCATGGAAACATATATCAACCCTACTTAGGTATATTCCCATACATATACCTAAGTTATCATGTATTCCCATATCATTCATGCAGATACACAAGGCCCAAATCCATTTCCCAAGGCTCAACTGTTCCAAAAATGAAGGAATAACATGAAGGTACACAACAAAGGTAAGTGCCACAAAGATAAAAACACACAGAAGAGTTACAAAAAGGATTCCCCAAGCGATGAAAATATAGTAATGTGCCGCGATGCCCGAAACCTAGAAGACAAAGCCGACCCAGTGGGAGGTGACAGATGACATCGAACCACCAATAGGCGACGTGCGAGTGACATCTTTGGGAGTCGATCGTGGGAACTAAGAACATGGAACACCAGAAAGCGTAGAAGATTTCCCGACGTTCAAGGTATGGTTTATTTCGTTTGAGTGTTTTTTATTTTCTCTTCCCCAACCGGATCGGACCGAACCCAAACCAACGTTGACCCATTTTCTCTCTTTTGGCCATATATTGAGATTCAGGCATCCATTTGACGAACCGTCTATGGCACTGGAAACCTGGATCTAGATGGTCCTTTTGGATTAACCCACATGAGTTTTTGATAATGTTAGGGTATAACTGGTTTGGATCGAACAAGAATCCAACTATGCCCTCAGGACTAAAAAGCCAATAACATGCAGACCAGTCATCTGATTGATGCACTGTCAGTTTCATTTGGCCCGTTTTGATAAGAAAGTCCTTGGGGATAGTTATTTTTGGGAATTCATTGAAACTGGAGTATCGACCTATGGCTTGAGGATCATATCCTCCCAAAAATCAAGAGAGCTTAGTGTTAGAACCATGTAGCTGGATCTAACACGAGAAATGGATCCTTCAGGGGTCTGTATTTGAGGATACCAAATCGATCTACTCTAAGAATCCATGTGGGACTAGTGTATGATCCTATATGGGTCTGTTTTACTAGGATCCTATGTGGGTATAAATATGTACTATTATTTTGTGGGGGTCTGCTGTGCTAGGATCTTGTGTGGGTCGGATGATGTACTAGGATCCTCTGTGGGTCTGCTGTATTAGGATCTTGTGTGGGTCTAATAATATACTAGGATCCTACATGGGGCTGCCTCTTAAAAGAGTAATATTATTCAGAAGATACATCTAATCATCTATACTTTTGTACTTATGTTATACATTGTGTGAGTTGAGTCTTTACCTTTGTAGAAATCATATTTTGGAGTACCTGTGTTGTACCTTCCTTCATGGTGATACCTTGTTGGTATTATTCTGTGTGGCGTACCTCTGTGGAACTCACCTTTATGGTGATACCTTTGTGGTAATCATCTGTGTGTCATTACCTTTTTGGTACTTACCAATGTGGTGTTACCTTCATGGTATTCCTTCATTAGTTGAACAGTTGAGCTTTGGGATTTTTGGTTGGACGTTGTTCTTCCTCATGAATGAGATTGGTATACATGATAAGTTAGTTATATGTATGGGCATATACGTAGGTACGGTTGATAGTTGTTTTCATGATTTGTGGTTACCCATTGTGGATTTTGTGATTCCCTTGCGGGTCCTGGGGTACCTACTGAGTATCATTATACTCACCCCTATATGGGCTACGCCCGTACCTTGTAGTTTTTTATGTAGACAATAGAGAAAGCTAACTGAGGATGAGAGTACCATGCCTATAGGTAGCTATGAGGAGGACATTAGACAAGGCGTACTGTAGAGGTGTATGTTCGAGAGTTTTGCCTACCCTTTAAGAAGGATCCTTGGCCGGTGTTCATAGGAGTTGTTCCATTTTACTTGTAATTTCCATATTTTCTGTACTTTCCAGATTGGCTTGTATTCTGGCCCCATTTACTTTCTGTACACACATTTTTTACTATTCAGTTTACTTGTGTGGGTCTCTTACTATGTGAATGGTTTTGTGTGTTTACTGGATATAAAGGCAATTCCTTCATGGGTTTAGGAAATACTCATTTCGGTGAAAGTTTCCATCCCATGGCCTTTAGAAGGCGGGCTTGGGTTAGTCAGGGTAAAGGCTCCGGGGGACAATTTGTGACAATGATTCCATTTTAAATGATATTGAATCATATTATATATTAATATTTCTTTTATTTACATGATTTGACAGCACTATCTTATAAAAGGGAACAAACAATCCTCTATTAATCAAATATAAAATACCATTAAATTTGATCAATACCTTCAAAAATCTCTTCCCAAAAATCCGAACCTTGTCATATATGTTCTTTTATCACATATTTACCATATTATAAGGCTAAAACATAGTTTTATGGTCACAAAATATAATATATATTCTTTCAAAATGATATTATTTCACACCTAATAACATTATATTTAGAAATATGTAAACTTAGATATAGTGTCCTTTTATTATAAACTTTATTTAATTATAAGTAATGCAAATTTATTAAATGTTACTCCATTCCTGTTAATATCAATAATATGTTTTCATAGTGGTAAAAAGAAATTATAAATGGATTTATATTTTAATTGTACGATGAAAAAAAAATATTATTATATGTTTTTAATTTTTAATGATAGTATAATTTCATAGAATTTTTCCCAATTTAGAAGAAATACTTGTTCATGCAGTAGAGAAGTCAAAATAAATGATTTTTTAAAAAAATTTATGATATGTTTAGTATTAATTATGGTGTCCAATTAATTCAATGTATAATTATATAGGTTTTTTTATTGTTAATGTATTAATATTCAACTTAAACATTTATCTCGATGACTTTAAAGTCATGATACTTGATGATTATCGAAAATGACATTAAATGAAATATAATGATAATTTTTTTAAAAAAGTAATTAAATAACCTAAAATACAAATAATAACTCAATTTCAGTGGAAAAAATATAGGATTAAATTAATGTTCCATGTATATGACACTTCTAATTTTTATAATTAATTCTAGGACCCATATTTATTAAAAACTATGTTACCATACCTAAAGTATAAATCGGATAATGAGGGATTTAACCAGAGATATAAGGCTCCAAATACCACTTAAATTTTTCAAAAAAATATTTATTGAATTTATTTCTTACTTAACCGAATTATATTTAAAAATATATAACAATGGTTCGATTTTACATGATATTGAATAATATTATATATTAATGTTTCTTGTATTTACAATTTTTTGATCCTCCTCCCTTATATAAGAGAACAAACTACCCTCAATAAATCACACATCATAAGCCATTAAATTTGATCAATACCATCAAAAATATCCTCTCAACAATCATCCCCATTTAATACATGTTCTATTATCACAAATTTACCATATTAGAAGGATAAAAGCGGTAGGCTGATGGAGGTTTTGGAATTAATACGTATTACTCTTAACCAAATTATTTCTTTTTATTTCATTGTATGAATCCTAAAACACTATAATAACCATGATGATAAAATAATATCACTATCTCCAATATAGTAAATTTTTTATATTTATGTTTCAACTCTTTTTAATGTCTTTTTCTATCATATTGGAAAATTAAATACCAGTCATGTGTACATGTGAGCTACAACGTCCATGAAAATTTCTGTTTTTTTTTCATCAACACCAAAAAAATGATTATTATGAATGTCTTAAATAACATATATATTATCTGGGACATATTTATTATTCTATAAATATAATATACATTTTTCTTTCATACCCTTCCATCAATTGGAAAATGATAATGTCACTCATACGTAAATGTGGAACACCACCTCCATGAATTTAATTTGTGCATTTTTCAAGTCCTCCCTTAATTTATAGTCCTATAATATTATTTATTATATAAATGATACTTTTTTAAGATTAATATTTTGGAAATATTTATTTGTATACTTTTTTACCATGTTAAACTTACTAATGTTTCTTTCATGTTATATGTAACCCCATATATTAATATTTTTGTATGAAAAGGATTTTATCATTATTATCGTTTTAGTTTCTAAAAAATGACAAGAATTATTAATTCCTTATGATCTAGGAGTAGATTTTTTATTCCTAAATTTGTTTTTGGATATTTTATTTCTAAAAAACTCAACAAAATGACCCTAGATTAGGACTTTTTGATCCATAGATCCTGTTTTTTCAAAACTGATAAGGAAAAAAATTCCACACACATGGTCGAGGGCCTACAGTAGGTCCCTTGTTTGGCCATTTTGAAAAAAAGGAAATGGAATGGATATTAAATTTCCAAATTGGGGATCTTGGGAAAGAATCTTTCCAACCAGAAATTTGGTAACCACAACACCAGCATTATGGAATATATATTGAGGTAAAATTACTTTGAACATTAGGATATTTTATTGGGTTGGTCCTTTCATCCTATTGGGTTCAATAACACCATGCTCGTGCCTAGGGTATAGTAAGAGCCATTTTTTCATCATGTTTTTTTAAAATGGTTAAATATAATTCTTCCAAGTTAAAGAATATTGAAAAAACAAAAGTGAAATACTTAAGAATTAATTTTGTTTATTATAGTGGTTATTAATTAATTAATAATTATAATTAACATAATCAACACAATTCTTTAATAGTTTCTTCATTCATAGAATATTTTTAATGAAATATCAAAAACCATATTGTTTATTCATTTTATTGATTTATTAGCCTTATTTGATTTGTAATTTATATTGATCTTGCCATATATTTTATTTTTTCAAGGAATTACCTCATCCCTCTTTACTTGTGCTTCCAATTTTGGCTTATTTGGTGAGGGTGATAAGTGAGTCTTCTTGTTTAGCCAAATTTCATCTCTACCTTTTCATTTGAACATACAATAATGTTCTTATAGCTTAGATTATGATTCTTTATATTTCCTTTCATGGTAATTTCAGCATTAGTGTGTCAACATCATTCTTGGGTATTTATGTCATTCATTGAATTCTAGCTGGGGTTTTCTTGTAGACATTATCTCTTACAACAATCTAATAATGATGGCTTCATCATCCCTCAACTAGCTTCATATGGTATAATTATCGATAGTCAGAGTTATGTCACTGTTAAATTAAAATAGTGTCTTGTTATTTCATGAACAATATTTTTAAATAGAATTAATTTATGTAAAACTAATTATTAGATCACTTATTTCATGAAGTATTTATTGTAAATGTAAGATGATTTCTAGAGTGATGATCATCTAGACAACCATGAATTTGATATCAACATCATCATGGCATTATGTTCCATACAATTTTAGTCATTTGAAAACTATTATTTCCATGATTTATGATGTAGTGGATTTTTTTGGTTATTCCTGAGTATCTATTTTTCTTTTGGGTGTAAAAATTATCGTTACACCCTTATATAATCCTTTTATAAATGATTACTTCATAAGTAACTCATTAACATGGTGAAAACATATAAAACCTAAGACTAAATTATATAAATTGTACAATATCATGGAATATAACTATTAAAAATACACATTATAAGATTCTGAGGGAAAAACATGCTAATTTTATAGTATAAATTTATATTTTTATATAACATGATCTAAATAGATTATATAATTAGTTTTAACTTTTAATTTTCCCAAAGATCTAATCTTTTATGAAAGATTAAAAAATTAGTAGTTAAATATTCCACATTTTATTCATAATATTTTTTTATAACATATGGATGTA
The DNA here is from genome assembly GCA_963277665.1 of Viscum album. Taxonomy (NCBI): domain Eukaryota; kingdom Viridiplantae; phylum Streptophyta; class Magnoliopsida; order Santalales; family Viscaceae; genus Viscum; species Viscum album. Next base: position 627,120,072 of record OY728138.1, on the reverse strand, counting down.
TAAATTTATTTAGTATCACTTTTATATAAATAATGATATGATCATTTGGTGGTAAAAAGACTGCTTTATTTTGAAAATTGTATTTGTTTATAAAGGCATAATTCAAACAGATTAAAAATAATTTAAATAATATTTAACAAATAATGATTTAAATGAAATTAATATATTTTAAATATAAATATTCTAATTTCAATTCACCTAATGGTTATTAGTTTTAATATTGTTAATATAATATCATCTTATGGTTTAAAATTAATTTTCTGAAAACACATCTTTTGACATGATTTACAGTATTTTTTATACAATATATGAAAATTATAAGAATTTAACATAATAAATTGAATTTATTATTTTTATACAAAAATGTAATATTAATTATTAGGTTGAGATTAATTTTTTTCCACAATAATTACTAATAACTATAAAAAAATTAAATGTGGTCATGTCTAATATTTGTTTGATGGAGGTTTAAACCAACAGATAATGGTCACTTTTCTATATAAACATGTAAAATATTATTTTGAATAGTCATAATCAACCTTATACATATTAGATTTTTATATAATGTCTTTTTGAATCATTTAAATTTTTAATAACTTTATCATTTTGTATTATTTTGATAAATTTCCATGTAATTTCCATGTGTGTCCCCTCCACTCCTTATAAAAGGTAACCCCTAACCTCACTTATTAAAAACTACCATGCCATATATATATGCTAAAAACTAACAGAATATGTCCCCAAAATCCTTATCCACGTTATTAATAATATGTTTTTCTAAAAAGATAAACTTAAGGGCCCATAATAAGAGAATCAAGCATGGTTCATCTATTGGAATGTAAATTTCTAAAATATTCTCCTTCTTTTTACTTATTATTTTACCACCATAAATTATCTATTAAAACATAAAATTTAAAAATAATATTATACCCAAAATAATTATTTGTTATTATATATTTATAATAATATTTATGAATATACATCTCTATCAAATGGGAAATAATTTCATCACTCATGTGTACGGCGGACTATGTCCACTCATATGGATGTAATTTTCAGACATCAAAAACTCAAATAAACAGTCATGATGATGTAAATAATGAATATATATATATATATTAATTTTAAATTAAATTTATTATTTAAATTAATATGTCATTTACACCCTTAAAATTTCACACATTTAGTTAATGATGGTATCACTTTTGCCTACGTATGACCAACAGTTTTCACAAAATTATATGATTTATTTTACATGTACATCATTGAAGAATAAATATGAAATATTTACAAATGAATATATTTTATATTTATTAAATTAATATTATCATGAAAATGATTTATCTATATCATACAAATTACAATTGGAACATCAATGAAAAAATACATGTGAGAAAACTAGTCAACTAAAATCCCACAGAATACATGGAATACAACATTTTTAACGAACAGGTAATAATATTTTATAAGAGTATAATATATGATACAATAAACTGAAATATGGTTTATTTATTAATTAATTACACATTTAAAACCATTATACACGATGTTAATGAATTTTTGGAAAAAGGGAAGTGTGTGGTGATGTATTTGGTTTCAATTTTCATTCCATTGTGAATTTTTTTTAATAAGAACTTATTGAAATTCATGTGGCATATCTACAAACCATTTATTTAATTTACCATGGATAACTATTTATTCATAATGATTATTATTTATATTTAGTTTTATTCTTTCAATGTGTTAGAAATTACAAAAATTACCAATGTAGTAATAATCAATTGTTCAATATCACGCTCAATGGGATTTCTATTACTTTTTTATGGAATATTTTCATTTTTCATTCATATGATCTAATAATTTAATTATCCACTAGATATTAATGGAGTTTCCATATTTTATTCAAATATTTCATGTATTATTTTATCACACATGTAATGAGATATTTAAATGAATAATATATTTTATTTTTCTTTAAATTGAATTTATTTTTATTTTATGTCCCTGTCTTTTCAAATTGGTTTATTGTAGTCCATATTATTAGTAAAAATATTTATTAATGAAATTTTATATTTATCAATCATATTTAAAAATTATTTAAAACTAATATTTTCAATATTTTCTATGGGGTAATTTTTTATAAAAATTTAAATGGAATGTTTTTAATGTATATATAGATAATAGACCTCTATAATGTCGTAACCATTTTATTAAATTTAGATTCATATAATATAATTCAATTTCTTACAAATAAAAAACTTTTATTAAATCAGATTTCAATATTTTACTTCTTTTATCTATATTATTCCAAAGGACATGATTTTACTCTGAAAATCTATATTCCTGGTGAACTAATGGTCACCTATCATCTCTGAATTATTTTGTGATTGTTAACTATATCATTAGGTAATCACTATCTTATAATTATTTTTCATTATAAAATATATATATATAACTTAAATATCCATATTCTTTTTATAATGTATATTATTATTACATAAACAATATTGAATTTTTATCTATGGTGATTACTCTACATTTTATTTGATAAACTAGGGAAACAATGATAAATCTCTATCATTTTGTCAATAGATATATATATTGGTATGAAATATTTTTTTATAAATTAAATTGATAATTCTATATATAAAGATTTATTTTTGACATGTAGTGATGGGTGGGGACTACATATATATAGCCCCTCGATGCATATGTTGTTTTCAAAAGACAAATTCTTTCGCCAAATTTCATTGGGTATTACCCATAATTTTTGTATATGTTGGTGAAAGGTATGGATTTTATAAAAACCATGACTTATATGATCATGAATTACAAAATTAATTATTTATATACTTCTAAATTCATGTATTAATACCCATGAGATTGATTTTCATTATTATCCATGGATTAATTTTATAATATGGCTATTGATATTGTGGAATGTGTTCCTAAGTATGTACTAATATATATTGAATATTTTTTATAGTTTCATGATATAATATGTTTTAAAAAACCCATACAATGTATTTCATATCACCTTTATTTAATTTTCTTTTCCTAGGATGTGATGAAAATTTCATTGAATGAGTTTATGGATGATGAATTGTTTTTTTAGAATGATTTATATTCAGTTCCTAATGTAAAATGGATTCATGTATTTTTTTCTAAAAAACTACTAAACTGATCAATGCATATGAATTTTACTACATGTATTCATAAAAATATAATAAATTGAATATCTGGTCTGGGTTACAGGTGTTGGGGTCCTTACATTTTCTCTTATAACCAATTTAGTAGAAACCAAGAAAACTAGATTCTAGAAAACATAGGTTAGTCAACATTACTTCATGATAGACTTTGAGGGTGTGTAAAATTATGGAAAAACATCATATGTTTTTTGTATTGAATATATTATGTAGTATTTTAAATCCTTAGAACCATGTTTGCATACAATAATTAGTCATGGTTCTAGGATACTCATGATAAGGGTTAATATCTTCGAAAATGGTGTATTGTGATTTCACTCGACCATAACACGGAGCATGAAAATAGGTCTTATTGACTAATTGGTCAAAAAACCAAGGGATACGATTAAGGTAATTCCAATTTTCATTACAATCCATTATGAATTTTTTTTTTATGATTTTAATATTTCCTCGAAGAATCCATGTTTATGATATCAATATTACCAATGCATAATTTTTTATTTTTTTATGTCATTGACTAGATTTATATTTATAAGTAGTCATTTATAAATTCAATGTTTTTGAACTAATTAAGTATTTTTTTAGGAATATTTCTGAGTATAAATATAATTTTTAATACTCTTGGTAAATTTATAAATATACAAACAATGAAAATAAAATATATATGTTATTCTATAAGAGACATTAATATTACTAGTTATATTGAAATTGAAAATGTTACACTTTCAGTATATTACCAAAAAGTAATTGGTGCACAATGTTGGTCATTAATTCATAATAATAGAGAGAAATATAAAAATAACAATATGGAATGGAGAGATTTAATGGAAACATTAATTTTAAAATATTTCTCTAATGAAAAACAAACTAAACAGAAGATAAAGTAAATTTTATTAAGGAAAAATTAAGAATAAATTATTATAGAGTATGAGGATACCATTAAAAGACAAGAAAATTATAGTACAGTTTACATATGAAATGATGAATGCAATATATGCCGTTTATTTGAAGGTATTAGTATAACACTTTAATGGGTGCTAGTTTCACAAAATGAAATCATACTATAATGGAATAGTATTTGATGCTATAAATAAAAGACGAATTCATTATATCTGGAATATTACTATTTAATCATTAGAAGAAGATTTTATTTGATCACTGTGAAAATGGGATGCCTAAAATAAGAATATGAAAATTAATATATTTCCATCATGTGAAAATTGTACGATGAAATATTATTGAAAAAGATTAAAGGACATCAGATTTAGTTGAATGTATGGAGATAATTGTATTATGGATAATGAATGATAGAAGAAGAAAGTTTTTTTGTCTAGTGCATTAGATGTTAATAAATGGTGAATTATTCAATCAAATTCACCATGTGTCAAGGGAGAATTGAATAGTACAGGTAGAGGGGAGAAGGAAAAGCCTATAAGATCAACACAATTAAGGTGGGAGTTCCAAATGATGTGGTGGTTGGAAATTTATCATAAACTCAAATTATACAAATTACTTATTTTTATATATATATTCATACTATATTTTATCAACCATGTTTGGAAACAAAATTATATATTTCCCTTTCACAAGGACAAGGTAGTTGAATGTTAAAACACATTTTGGAAGTATCACTGCAATAAGGATGTGTGAAGAATATACCATTTTCACACATAAACATGCCCTATTTGACGATCATATTTTCTTTCATATTGTTTAATTTTTTATATTCCTTTTCATGTTCTATATTTCAAAATATGATGCCAAAAATTGTAACGATTAGGAAATTATAATTTTTTATAAAGATGTATAATGTTTTATCTATGTAGAGAATATTTCCTTATCTATTCCATGTCTAGAACCACACCCAATATCTCTTATGAATGAAATTATCAAGTTGTTCCTCAATATAATTTAAATGAAATACCAATATTAAATAATTATTATTTAATAACTAATTTTAAGTCAGTATAGTTGAATAAATAAATAAAGGATTGTGTGATTAGTGATTTACACAACCTAGTGTTTCACCTTGGGAATCTTGTATCCTAATCGTTAAGAATAAAGATAGATATATGAGGATATGCATTGATTATTGGTCTATAATCTCGATTATAATAAAACCGTGTGTCCTCTTTCTTGTATTGGTGCCTTATTATATCATCTTCACATAGTAATGAGAAAAATAAAGGTCACTTGTGTATCATTCCTGAGACTCTTAGAAGAAAATAGTTATTTGGAAAATTTACCATGTATGAATTCTAGATTTCAGATGTTTCTTTTCTTGAACATATATTCTCTAGATAAATATTATTATATTATTATATAATGAAAATTTCATTTATATAAAAGACTACACCAACAATCATAAAAATTTCATGATATTTCCTTAGGTTGGGAGGTTACTCTCTATTATTTTGCATAAATTTAACCTAATTGGATAACCCTTTAACCAGGACTATACATAAAAGGGTTTTGGTCATATAGAAAAAGTAATGGGAAGAATATTTTTGAACAATTGAAGAGGTGAAATGTTTATTATCAATTTTCTATTCTACCATAAGTATTTGATGGATTTGTGGTGGTTAGTGATGCATCAAATAAGGGACATGTTTGTAACCATATACAAAACAATAATGTAATTTCATAAACATCATTGCAATTAAAGACTCAGGAAAAAATATCTAAACCATGATCATAAATTGTATTCTCTAATTATTTCATTGAATAAATAGATGATTTAACTCAATAGTGAATGTTGTAAGATATAAACAGACTATAAGAGACTAAATTACATGTTTTAACAGAAAAAAAATCTCAACATGAGGAAAAGATGATGGATCAAGATACTAAAGGACTATTATAACTCAATAAACATACAAATTATTATTCAAAATAATGTAGTAACTGTGTTTAGAAGAAATATCATAGAGTTTATTATAAAATAAAAATTGATTGGGATCCTATGTTAATGGATCGATAAAATATGTATATGGTAATTATTAAGGAAGTGGAAACATAACAACTTCTTTAAATGACTGTAAAATCACTTTTATAAGAAAATATGGAAAATTTTTCCAATATTATAATTGGAATTTTTAAAATAAAATTAATTTTTAAAATAATCGGTAGTTGACATGCATTTTTATTGAATACGGTGTTATAAAATTTGGACAAACACTCTGTGTTCTCTCTACACATGTGATAAAAAATGGAATTATTGGATGATACTCATATATCAAATTTCACTATGAACCCCAGTTGCTCCATGATATATATGGATTTGAGGGAACATTTTTTGAGTTTACAGAAAGTAATAAATATAGATTATCTATCAAGATTCTAGGATTTCAAATCAGTGAATTTATAAAGGAAATAACCAAGAGGATTAATGAAACCATTTATTATTCTTATTTTGAAATGGGATTAAATTATTATGCAAATTTTTACAAGACTACCAATGAATCATATGATGAATGATGACACCATGTTCTCCTATTAGTGTAAGTTATATAGGTATTCTTTGATATCCTACAAGATGGAACCATGTTCTCCCATTAAGTAAAAATATTGACTTAGAAAATATAAAATTTTGACATAGAGGAATTCCAAATTTTGGAAAGTAATGAACTCATATATACCCTATGAAGAGGTTCCACACGTAGCATATTAGACTAGATTTCTAGCACAACACCTTCATCATGGATCCACGTGGAACCCGTTTTCACGTAGCGATTGTACCTTGGAATACATTTCATGAGAACTTCATTAAAATGAAATATTGGTGGATATCAACATAATTCTTATGTGGTGTGAGAAAAAAACAAACTAAAAAAGATTGGACATTGAAATGTTGTCCATCAGTATTTTTAGAGGCCGTTTAGCTATACCATGGATATGAACACCTAGCCTATATCAGGTACCTACACACCTTACATATTCCACCTCCTTGTGTGGATGATCGTTGGGACTCGTCAACATTCTCCTCATAATATTTCCCCATTCTACCTGAGTACTAGACCCTTCTCTTTTGATCAGATCCAATTTTAAGGGGATGGATTTTGTTGAAACACCATTATTAAAGTGGAATGAAATTATTATGAATCATACCTTATTCATGTTTATGTGATATGTATCCAAAAGGATAATCACATGGACTTTCCCAAATCATTTTTTCATTCAAAAATATGCATAAAATGACTACTATAACCCCCTCCCCCCTCCACCCTATGTGTCAATAATTGTAAGGTCACACCTCCACTGAGAACCTGCACCGAGAACATACACACTGAAGTAGAACTAGAAAAATCATTCACCTAGGTTCTCCTATTTTACTATATATAGGATCATTGGGAACCTTATTTTTACAAAACATGTAATAATCCCCCATGATTTTTCATGAAAACCCTTTCCTTAAGTCTAAAAAACTTCCAAAGGAATCTCTAAAATAGAAGAGATGAGAGATAATTAAAGGTGATAAGTGAGATAAATGTGCCTTAATGGTGGGAAACAAATGACACTTACACAAGGACCCCTTATCGCCAAGATAAAAACAACCATCATGAGGTCCTTTCCATAACCAGGGACTTATGCGAGATCCATCTAGGGACACCTAAGGAGACACATGGTGCCTAGGATAAAGCCTCTCATTAGAGATTTTAACAAGGTGGTATATTTCACAAGTCATATCAATCTCAAATAGGCTTATAACCCATATGTTAAGAACATACAGTTCCTCAAAATCTCTACGTGAGGAACTTATTTCTAATAAGTTTGGACCTGCAGAAGAGTACATAAATCCCTCTTCAAAACCGCCAATGGTTGGGCTATCCTCCCTTAGGATCCCTCACATAAGGGGGGGGGGGGCTTATTTAAAACATCAACCAAGGACTCATGAATTTCAATTCCAAGAAGATTTTCATACTAGTTTGTCTCCCATTTAGATTTAAATTAATAGGTTTAGTGTTATACCACACATTACCTACAAGATGGTTAGGGTCCTTGGAGTGCCTGTGGATTTTCATTCTAATTGCCATGAGGACCCCGACCTTCGGGGTTGTGTCATGGAACTCCCAGTCTCAGATAAGAGGGATATGACCATATACATCCCTAGTCATATCTATGAACTGGAGACTCTGGTCCCATTTTGGGAGGGTGAGGATAAATTATAAATTTTATTTTAACATGGAATGGCATCATCCTCTCCCTCTATGGGACAAATTTTAGGGAATCCCTCCTAGAGGAATCACCTATACTTTCCTGTAATGTGATTCAAACATTATCCTCATCAATACTAAAGTGTTGTATCAGGGTGGTTATTCAATTATGAATATCTGGGATCTAATGATCATATAGTGGAGGGGAAACAGAGCTCCTCACATCACCCATGTACCCATCCTCTACCACTGATGGAGCAGGAGATGTGTGTGGTATCTTGGATCTTTTTCTTCCTCTTACATCTCACATTCAATCATTACTCATCAGGACTAATGTGGGAATAGAGGTTTGTCACCATCATAGAATCCATAGAGTCTTATGCTTGTGTTAGTAGAGAGCCTTCTTTGGAATATTCCTCTCACCTTCCTTCAGATTTCCCCCAAAGGCTTCGATCACCAATTCCTTGAATCCTTCCTTAGGAAAAATAATATCATGTTGTTTCCTATATCATCAATTTCCTCTTTTTTCTCCCACTAATCACAACTGATGTGGGAATAGTGGTAAAAAGTGGTCATGGCATCTACATAATCCCAAACAACCTATCAAAATCAATGAGAATACACTTTAGGATTAAACCCAATAACATAACCTAAATCATCCACATTTATCCCTATTGGGACTATGTCCCAAAAAATTCAAATAATTCGAGAATCCTCCACATGAGTAAGTACCAAACTAAAAAACCTGATCTCCATGAGTCGAGCCACTTCTCATGAGCCAAAATTCATTCAACAGGGAATCCAACATAATATTAACCCCAACATAACCCTCTAAAAGGGCCATACTTCTCAATGAGGCAACCAATCTACATTGTAATTGACTCAAATCTAAATGGTAACCATAGATTCCCCTATGAGGTTCAATCCTAACAAACCAAAAAACCCTTACTCTCTCAAGAACCTGTTACTAGTATGGTATAATTAAACCTATAAATTCTTATTCTATAAAAGTAACCATGGATTATTCTGCATAAGTCACATAGAAACCATTGACTTTGTTCTCTTCGCCTAACCATCCTTTCCTATTATACAAAACTGCATGGTTTTCCTTTATCACATGACCAAAAAAGGTATTATGTGCCCCATTTAGTGTCACCAAACAACATGTGTTAAGATTCATTTCAAAAGGACATATATGAATCTCATTTCTTGTGTTCAATCCCAATACCAAAACAAATTCCGCCAACCTAGGAGATGATACACTATAAAGTGCCCCACTGTGTTTATAGAAAGTATCATCATCGTAAAAGTGACCAAATAATATCTAATCTATATATTAGAGGATAACATCAACGGAGAAACTCATATACATAGAGATATCTCCATTATTGGATAACCTCATATACATAAAATTGATTTTAATTCCATACATTCTAGTAATTTATTGTTGATTCCAAGGTGATCTACATCATATATGGTAATTAATAAAGGATTAACAAACAAATATTAAATCTATATGTGAGTCCCATAATATGAAATAATTCCCCCAAATAGGGTGAGATGAACCATACCTTCTATTCTATCAACAAATGTGAGTTTTTAAGCATATTTTTTAAAATTCCCCAAAGAGCACCCACCTCTGAAAATTAGATCCATATTGATAAAGAATCGTTGGGCGTTTACAGTCCCACAAAAAAATATTAGATACTATTCAAAAAAAGTGAACCCATCCCAAAAAACTATACCCAACTTGTAACCCCCTACAATCAACCATTAGGAAAACATGAACCTATACAAGGGAAAAATACATCAATATATTAATGATTATTTCTATATGAGTAGATTTAGTTAAAAATATTTTAATCACATATTTTTAGTATAATTATTTCTTTAAAATAGATAATAAATTATGTTATTTTCCAACATAAAACCAGTATATTTTTTTTATATAAAAATTACACTTAATCATACCCTTAAAAATTTTCAACATAAACATTGTTAGGATGTATTTTATCTTACATGGGATATCAAAAAAAATATACATAGAGAGTATCGCCTTTCTACATGGGTAAATATTAAATAATTATTTAATAATACAATATGAATGTACCACTTTCAATGAAGAATCATTTTGTTCTAAATTACGTTACATTTCTAAATAATCTTGTTTCAAAATATTTTTTTTTAAAACATTATTTACTATTAATGGAACAAGATCTCATACTAATTAAAATTAATTTTTTCAAATTATTCCTCAATTTTATTGATATAATAATACCCATGTTATGCCTTTAAAAAGTTATTTTTCTTATGAATACATACAAATGTTTTTATTACAAAGGAAACATACTATTTATTTTGATAAATTTCACCTTAAATCTAAAATAGGTACCATCATCAGTTTTATGTTGATGACATTTTTTTATTCAATAAAATTTTCCACATATTCATTATTTAATCAAAATTTATCTTTTGAATAATTACATTTAGTTGTTGGAATCACCATAAAAATGTATCATCATCAACATCCTAAATTTCATCCCAATTTTAATTAATAGAAATTATATCTTCAATGATAATGTTATTATAGATTTAAAAAATATTGCAAAACATTCGATTAAAAAAATATCCATTATAATAAATTAATGGAAAATAAAAATGTTATTTAAATAAATATATAAATGAATCCCTAAATTATCTTTAGTGATCAATATGTAACTATTTCTTCCAATTATGATAATGTAATTTAGTCAGGAATTTTTAAGGCACCTAAATTAGATAAAAGGAATAACAACAAGGTCAAAATAGGTTTTAAATAAAATATTAAAAAGGTTAATAATATATATTTTTGGTAATAATTAGTATTTTATGATGATAAATATTTATCATTTCTAGAAATATGAAAATTATTTTAATGTAATAGAAAATGAGAAAATAGTGATTTTATTTTCTTATAATTTTTAATTATAGAATACATAAATATATATTCAACATCTAAGATAATGAAAAAACATTAAATGAATTCATTTAAAGTCAAGAAATAATTGATTTTTGAAATTTATTGAATGATATCGGAAATAATCACATTAGTTAATATAAAGATTATTGATGATCTAAAAAAATATGTAAAAAAATATTCATTGTGGTAAAAATTTAATTCCAATCAATGAATTGAGTTATGATGGAAAATATATAATGAGCTACAATGTAAATATATTTATATCATATTCAACCCAAATCAATGAGCTACAATCTAAAGGATTCATTTTTTTGATGGGCACGAACACTTGATTCCTTTCTGTGGTCATCTGTATCCTTGTAATGCCAGCAGCCATGCACTGTGAACCTTCATGTGACCTTTTATAGGTCGAGATTGCACTTGTTTTTGAGATACATTAGTCTTGTTGTTTTGACACATGACTGTCCAGTTTTCCACTTCTTTAGGAGTATCCTCTATAAAAACCATCTCAGGTGGTGAAGTGTTGTTCTATTTGGGAATTTTCTATGCAAGTTGGCCCGTGTAGGTGGGTTCATGATGAAGGGTTCAGTCAGTACTGCTCAAGGTAAACTATGTATGCATGTGTAGGTTTCATGGTGATAGGTAGATTATAAAATGGTAGAGATACCCTTTGCGGGTCACATCGGCGTCTCCTATTATGTTGGTTAGTTAAACATAGGGTGCTTAGATGGTTAATCTAGGGTCAGAGGCTTGTATGGGTTTGTGAGTCATCTTGGTTTGGAGGACCAATGTTTGAAAAGAATCTAAAAAATAGAGGGGAGACCACCCTATGGAGAATTTGTGGAAAGACTCTATTTCAAAGAGCGCTTAGTGGGTCAAGCCATTAAATGAGAACCACCCAACACTGATAGTGGTAATTGGTTATCTTGGGTAGGGGGTCACTGGACATTTTTCCTTGGAGATCTCGATTGGCCCGGGTAATCCCTAAGGGGTCGGGGTGTTCATGTTATAGTTGTGTTTAGAGGTGAATTTTTTTTGTTGGCTGTTTTTCATGATGATTCTAGTTTTGTGATATTTGGAGTATCAGGTCAATGAATTTTTTAAAAATGGTTCTTTGGGTGATTGAGGTTTGGTTTTAGGTGTCTTCATGGGTTCATTTGGAACCCTTGTATGACCAAGTCTTATGGGACTTTTGGGGGGCAGAAAGTGTCATGGTGGAGAGAATTTCCACACTCAAACATCTATAGAAATTTTTATTTTTATTATAAGTTTTTTTCAATAAATATTATTTGTTGAAGTGTGGGCCAGACCCTATGAGAGTTTTTTCAATTTGCAGATAAACGGGTGTTTTAGAGTTGTAATGTTCACGCACACACACGAAACGAAAGAAGCCGTGTGGCTTTACTTGATCAATGTCTGGCCTTCCTGACGCATGGGTAATTAATTAATTAATGAATTGAATAATAATTTAAGCACATTAATGAAATATAAAATTTTTTACCTAATTCAAGTGATGTTTAATAATAATAATAATAATAATATATGGATTATTATTATTCTTATTTTAATGATTATTAATTTTAGTAGGTTTACATTTTTTTAATTTTTTAGGTTTTTATTCCATTTTATTTTTATTTTTCCCCCTCATTCTCTCCCTCTCTGGCAATCCCCTCTCCCCGTGTGGATCCCCATTCCCTTGGATACCCTAGCGTGCAGTTGGTTTTCCACCTACTCCATCCTCTTCTTCACTAGATCACACTCCCTTTACCGGACCGTGTCGCCCAGCCCTACCTCCCTCCAGCATGCCTCATACTGCCTACTTGCCTTGCAGTAGACCCCACCCACCTTGCAGCCTCGTACCGCCTTTTCCATCCACAATGAAACTCCCATCCCACGAAACTGAGCCATGTCACACCCTCACCTGGTCACACCACATTCCTCGCCGGACAGGCGCAATTCCCTCTTCCATTCTAGATGGATACTCTCACCCCTACTAAGTATCCTCACACCGGCATCTGGTGAGCCTCCTTTTATCTAGCAGACCACACGCACCGCCCTGCTACTTTTTCCCTCACTGAAACCCCCTGCATGGCTCCCTTGATCGTGACTCCCTTAGTCATGCCTTCTTCTGGTGAGGCTCTAGCCGGCGCGACACCTTTCGGCACCCTCCATCCCGCTCAAACAGCTTCTCGGACCCCACTCTATAGGTGCATTATACCTCGGTTTTTTCTTCTTTTAATTTTGTTAAGTTTCAACTTGGGTTTTGGTTTAGCATTTGGTTTGATTATGGTTTAAGTTGTCCGATGTTTTTTTAGTTTCTAATTGTTTCACTCATAGTGTGTTGGCGTGTGGTGGAAGTTTTGCACCGAAATTTTGTGGTACTCTACATCGAGGTAGGTGGTTCCACTCTTAATTATTATCTTATTATTCGACTTGCACGTTTTTATTAATTTATAATATTATTTAATTTAATTTTGTAGTGCGAAGTTGATATTTTCTGACGTTTGATTTTCATTTGAATGATTTGGTAGCATGTTTATATTATCTGTTCGCTTTTTGATAAAAACACATATCTGGAAGATAGTGATTCTTGAATTACATGGTTGGATTATTAATATTTTCTGTTGGTTCGAATTATATTTTTAATGTGGAATCATGTGATTTTGGTCATAAAGGAGGGTTTGTGAGGTTTAATGGGTGGCTCCAAGTTACATCTTTAAAATTGTTGCAGAAGATATTATTTTTGGCTTATTAAATTGTGTAGTTTTTACAAAGGTGTCTTACAAGTGGTGTGAGGTTTTCCATTAAATAATGTGGGTGGTTCAGGTCACATTTTAAAATATTATTTACTTATGTGAAACATTTGAATGTCTTTTGGATTTTTAAATAGTTACTTTTTGTGTGTGTAAAACCATGTGACCCTCTTTTGATATTTTTTTTAAAAATATATTTTTAAATGGTTTATTAGGTTATGTCATTACTGTGAAATGTGTTTGGAAATCATTTTAGTTGGCCTATTATTTCAAATGGACCATGTGTGTGAAAATGGTCATTTTTTCATGTGTAGTGTCATGTTGGGTTTGAGTGTATGATTATGGCATGTGACATGATCTCTGAAATACATTATCAAAAACGGGATGCCTGGGTCAAGGTGTGTGGACTAGGACTAGTGTTCTAGTGACACGAAAGTGGCATTGGACCAGTTTCACTTACATAGATTGACAATTAAAACACTAACTAGAATTTTGGATGGTGTTGGGAAACCACTAGGTTATTGATGTGTTTCCCTACTAGTGGATCGTGCACGAGAACATATAGTATTGTGTTTTTATGACATTTTTCACCAAGACATGATGTTCTAGGGTCCCACTTATCACTAGTATCTTTTGGGCCTCTCCCATGTTTCATGATCCTCTTTTGCATTGCACTAATTGTCAGCACATGGTGTGACATTGGGGCTACCATTAAATTGTGTGTGTGTCTGGTTTTAATTTAAGTTGTTTTTCATTAATGTAGTTTTCCTTAATACTAATTTCATCAATATTGATTAAGTACTTATTTATTTCTATCCTATTAAACCTCAAATGTATTTTCCATTTAAAAATTATGTGTGTAACCTTTTCTTGGTGGAATTATACTTGTATTTTAGCTCACACCCTACATACACCTTTTGGTGTATGTAGATTATGTTTCTTCTGCATTCTAGGTTGAGGCATCGGTCATTACATTAGTTGTTTGGGTTGTCAGTGGAACCCTTGGGTTGGTTTGGTGGTGGTGGATTGGGTATGCGACTCTTCATGTCACACGGTTGTTTGAGTTAGTGCCTTTGATTTTCCCTTTATTTTCATCCCATTTGGGTTTTTTGGTCAAGTTGTGAAATTTAATTTTTACCCTAGTTTAAGGGAATTTTGGTTGTTGAAATTAGTTTTATATTTATACATCTTCCAGATTGTTTCATGTTTCTTTATTTGGGTATACCATTACCATGTTTTATATGTGATACCCAAGAACTTGTGCTAGCCTGTGTGGATTAGGAACGCCCTTCAGGCCTTACTGAGGATCGGGTCGGGCGCCGGGTTGGATGGTGACCCAGCCTGGTTCATGAAACTTGTTATCCTCTATTTTTATTTGGATATAGTTAAATCCATATCTTTTATATTATATCTATCAAGATATTATTTTCCATGTTCCATCATGTGATATTTATATGTTGTCTTCCTTGGTATTAGTAGATGTTTTTCAGTATTAGGCATCTGAGAAACAGGGAATCCGATTCTGGATGATGCTATTACTAAAACTCTTCTAGTGAATCCTCATGTGGACCCGAATCTAGTAGTGGTGACTGTGAGAATTATCCATGATCTGGGAAAGTCACAACCTCTAGTTATATTTTAGGATTCAATTGTGGAACCTCATGAGAATGTTATTCAAAAAAATTCTCTTGGTTTTATTCACTAGAAGCCACTAGTTTTCAATGGACCGACTAATCCTCAACATGATCAAGAATGGTTGGGTAGGGTAGAACATATTTTGGAGTCCATTGAAACATCAGATGAGATCAAGGTGAATTATTATACCATTTTTATGGAAGGACCATGAATGAGATGGTGGGAAATGATAGTTATTATGAAGAAACTTGGGGGTATTATAGTGGAAATACTTCATGATTATTTTTATTGACTAGTTCTATTCATAGACAAAGTTTTTGGCTGAGGTTGGGGTGTTTTTGAATATTGACCAGGTTGGCAGAACCATAATTGGGATTTAATTCAATTTACTGATTCAGTGCAGTTGTCACCTAAGATTATATCTAATGAGAGGATTAAGGATTGATTGTTCGAGTTAGAATATCTTTCAGATATCTATTATCAGGTTTTCTTGCTGAATCTTCCCACTAATGATGGTGTGATGGATAGAGATATGATGGTTGAGATGGACCTGGTAGGAAAGTCAGGGATGAAGGGATTTACTTTTTCTCCCAGCAGAAGCAAGAGTTAATTTAAGGTAATGATAATTCTTGATGATTATCATGTCATTTCACATTGGAATGGGTTTTCTATAAATCCTATATTAATATGCTGATGTGCTTCTACTTTTTATCAGTGTGTAATGAGAGGAAACTCTATGATGTTTTTCGCTAAGGCTCCCAAGAATTATATATTTTGCACACAATCAGGGAACATACATGGATTCATCGTTACATTTTCTACTCCATGTTGGGGAATAAGATCCTCAGCTTCTCCTAGAACTGTAGGGAAATCAAAGGCTTCTTGTATAAAATGGTTATATCTAGATTTATTCATAATAAAACTACTTCATGCATGGAAGATTTACTAGAGGAAACTGAAACGGTCCTAGTGACAATGACAGGTACCCTTACCAAAGAATCATTATTTTTGAATCTTGTATTTAATATCAGTACATTTCATTCGTTTTATTTCAACCCATATTAATAATATTTTAGATCTTCCTATGTATATTTTGACTTTTACAATGGAAATTAAAACACCCCTTGGTATTACGAGATGTAAAGATATTCATAGTCCCTCTTGTGACCTTTATCTATCATATGTTGAGATGCCTTTGAGTTTTCTGGTCCTCATCCTGAAACCTTGTGACATTGTTTTGGCAACAGATTGCATCATATCAAATAAATGGAAAATTTATTTTTCTCTTTACTGAGTCGACCTTACTACAAAATGCAGTGTGTCCATTTTCATTCCAGGAGAATTGGAACCATGTTCAAGTAGACATGGACCTTCTTATATATAGTTTAGGAATGTAATACTTGTAATTTATTATATGGAGTAGGAATCTTTGAGAATTTATCTCACTCCAGTTATCATTGTGCTTTATGATGTATTTCCTTGGGATTTAATTTTTTTCCATCGATAAGGGGGTTGAGTTTTCTATTTACATAATTTATGGTACTTAACCAGATTTTTTACCTCTTACCATATGGCTCTAGCTAACATGAAGGATTTGAAGTCCCAATTGAATATTCTTCTTAATAAATTATTTATACACTTGAGTGTGTCACCTTGGGCAGAGCCAATTCTCTTTGCTAATAAATCTAATTGTTCCCTTCACTTATATATTGATTACTAAAATCTCAGTCGATTTATGATGATGAGCAAACATCTATTTCCATGGAATAATGATTTGTTTGATTAGTTGATAGGAGAGAAGTGGTTCTCAAATTACAAACGTTGATTTAGTTTCCATCAGTTGAGGATAAGTGAATTTGGCATTCAAGAGAATAGTCTATCAAAGAAGGTATAACCATTATTAGTACCCTGATAAACCTTTTTGTCTTACAAATACTCCATTATTTATCATGGATTTGATGAAAATGACTCTCCATGACTATCTAGACACCTTTATAGTAGTCTTTGTGGATTAAATGCTCATTTACTCCAATTATGATGAGGATCATATACCTCATCTAAGAATAGTTCGGAGTCTTCTAAGAAATCAACAACATTATGCCATGAATTTGAATTGTGATTTCGTGATTTGAGAGGTAAAATTCATGGGACATGTGCTATCAAAAAAAGAAATATCAGTTGATCCTAAAACATGTTATAGATTTTATGACTTGGGAGAAAGCATGAAATTTCATTGAGATTATGAGCTTCATAGGCTTAGCCAGATATTACCACCGGTTCACCAAGGACTTCTCAAAATTAGAATCTATTATGACTAATATATTTCAAAAGGGAGTGATGTTTTCATATATTGATAAATGTCAAAGTTCATTTTATGAAATGAATCCTCTTTTGACTACTACTCTGGTGTTGACTCTTCCAGTGGTCCAGTAGGGCAATGTGTCCTTCTGTGATGAATAAGGTTATAGCATGGGATGGGTTCTTAATCATTGTAAGAATGGAATTGCCTATTGATGTCATTAGTTTATTACACATTAGAATTATTATACATTCCATGACCATGAACATGAAGATATGATGCACACTCATAAGAGTTGATGTAATTATAGTTACGAATAATTTTTTATAGTGTATTAAGACATCAAGAGCTTGATTTATATCTTCTATAAAAATGACTTGATTCTCTACTAGATGCATTGGGTGGAGTACCTAAAATATTTTAAATTTTACATCTATTATTCCTTGGGAAAAGGAAATGTGGTGGATGATTCCTTTAGTCAGAAAGTGCTAACCAAGGATGTGAAGGAATCTTTGGAAGAGTGGAATTTTATAGATCTCTTTGCACATTGGAATATTTAATCCCATGAATCAGGGGCTGATGTTTTTATCAAGTATTCAGATAACATACACTTCTCTCAAGATGTTTCATAAATATCAATAGATTGATGATGACATTTTTATCATTAGAGACTCCTTTTATGATGGGTAGATAGTTCCCCATTAGTCATTATCAAAAGTGGGTGTTCTATCTTATCGAATTCTATTTAATTTACTGTTATTGTAAAAGAAGGTTGTGATTGGGGAATTTCATAATTCCCAGTGGGAAATGTACCCATGAACCACTAAGACGCTCAGTGACATGTGGTGGTAGGTATAGAGTCCAGGTATGCGATATTGAATTTCTGAGTTTGTTTCCCGATGTTATTCATTTTAACAGGTTATGACCAGACATCAAACACCATTGCATTTTCTTCGATGAAATATGGTTCCTAAATAGAAGTGGGGTGTGATCTCAATGGAATTTTCATGTAGGTTTACTTGTACCTAGGGAAACAAGAAATAGATATTGGTTGTGATCAATATGATAAACAAGTGGCCTCAAATCATTCACTTTAATGATTTATCCAAAGGTTAAGAGTTGGGATATTTCTACATGAAAGAGATGGTTCATTTCCATTGAGTTACATCGGTTATCATATTTTAAAGGGATCTTTAGTTCTCTTATCGCATTTGTATAAGAATTTAAGAGGCAATGGTATCTCATGTCTATATGAGTGTTGTAACGGCCCGAAATTTTGAATAAATCTTGTTCCCTAATTTCATGTGTTATTTTATTTTATTTTTATACTCAACAAAAATGTTTTATTTGATAAACATGATTATAATTAAAATGAGACCAGTGGGATTTGACTGTTATATTACCATCGGTCAACATAACCACTGTGAACAAAATGTATTGATTATTGTCTCCAAATATAAGTAATCTTGGTTAACTATTATAGAAAGAAGATTTGATAGCCTAACCTAGTAGTCTTGGACCGATCGAAGCCCATCTAACAGAGCTTGGGAAGGAGGTAGAACCATTGGGCTTTGCTCTGGACCAAATCCAAGCTGAACTTCATCATGTGAAGCTAGAACGGAATCGTCTTCGCGAGAAGTTCAAACTGATAGAAATTACTACTCGGGCAATGTTGACTGAGCCGCCCCAAGATTCTATCACCCTAGCACACCTTACTCTTAGGTCCTATGCTGGTATTATAAGGGGCTATGCAATGAGACCATAACTGCCTTGTGTAATCCTTGTTTTAAATAAAAATTGGGATTTCTTATTATGATGATGTTTATGAATTTTCAAATGACTGGATAAAAATAGTATGCATATTTTTGATTAATTTTCAAAAGGATATTTAAAAAAAATGTTTGTGTAAACCTTAAATAATTTAAAATGTGTAATGATTCTCAAAAAATGGTCTTCTACAATTATGTCCAGTACGAAATTTAGAGTCTAATAAGATCAACTTGTTTTTTGATGAATAGTAAATTATGAATAGTGATTTTATGATTAGGATTAGTAATATGACCAAATGGATTAGTAATCTCACTTAAAGAATGTTTTAAAATAATCTAGGCACCTTGATTAAGTAATGTGATTCAATAAAATGGTTAAATAACGGTTTCATAAATTATTATTCAAGTATTAGATTTTTTCGGGTGAATAGTGTTTTTTAATTAAAAATTTAATTAAAAATAATTAGAAAATTATTTTTATAAAAAGGACTTTATTTTTGAACTCAGAGCATCGATATTATGTTATTGTAAATTTTGGGGTTTTTTCTGAAAAAATGAATTTTCGGTGAATAGTGTTTTTATTTAAAAATAAATTTAAAAATACTTAGAAAATTATTTTTATAAAATGGAGTTCATTTTTGAAATCAGAGCATTGATATTTAGTTAAGGTGAAATTTTGGGATTTTTCTGAGAAAGATGAATTTTTCAGTGAATAGTAAAAATGCAGTTTTAGGGTTTCGGTATGTTTAATGAAATCATAGCTGTGTCATGATGATGTCATGGGATATTTTAAGGGTTGGCTGGCCAAGGGTGATGAATTATTGTTGTGGGGGCCCCATGTGGCCTAACTCCATGGTAAATGCCAAGGGAGAGCACATGGGTTTGAGAAAAGCACATGTGAGGTGTCCCTTGGCCATTAATGCCTTGTCCCCTCACTTTCCCTATAAATACCAAGCCCTCCTCTCATCAATTCGACTCCCCACTCTTCCCTAACGAAGTTCTGGTCTCATTACCTCCCAAGGAGTCCTCCCAATGTGCCCCCAAGTCCTCAAGGTCCCAACCATTGAGGTTTAAGAGTTACATTTTAAGGTAAGGGATCTGATCTTTCTCTTTCTTTTCAAGTGATCTCTTTTATGTCATTTATTTTACGCTCCATGTTCTTATGTTAGAGGATGTTCTTTTATACTCCTCTTACTGCCCTTTTCATGTTCATATAATGAGAGTCCCCTTTTTTACTCTCATTATTTCATTTTATGATGTTTTAAGTGGTGCCGTTAGGTTGCCGAAATTTTTGTAACAGATTCTTTCTCCCTTCTCATTTTTCAAGATCTATTTTCATGTAAAGTATTTCAAGTTCGTTTTTATTATGTTGGGGTATGATCTCTAAATTTATCATACTGATATCTTATGATCATATGATGAGAGACCCCATTTGATCTCTTCAATTCAGTACTTTGATGTTTAAGTGGCGCCGTTAGGCTGCCGAATTTTTAAGTGGTTCTTCACCCTTCTCGTTTTGAAGTTCTACTTTCATGTCAATTATTTCAAGTTCCTTAATGTTATGTTGGGGTATGATATCTATATCTATTATACTGGACTCTTATGTTTATATGATGAGAGACCCCATTTTATCTCTTCAATTCAGTATTTTGAAGTTTTAAGTGGCGCCATTAGGCTGCTGAATTTTTTTAGGGGATTCTTTCACCCTTCTCATTCTTTTCAAAGTTCTACTTTCATGTCATGTCTTTCAAGTTACTTTTTAATTATGTTGGGGCATTATATCTATATCTATCATACTGAACTCTTATGTTCACATGATGAGAGATCCTATTTGATCCTTTCAAATCATTTTTGTTGAAGTTTAAGTAACGCCGTTAGGCTGCCGAACTTTCATAAGAGAAATCTAATTTTTGTCTTCCTTCCATGTTTTTTATTTAAAATGGTATGTCCTTTAAATTTCATTACCATGATCATGTATCATTCTTATTCTGTCCATCTACTGATTTATGGGTCATTTATGAATGTTTGACCCATTTTCCCTCTCTTTTTAATGTCTTCTAAACGTCGTAACATAGCCGTTATGCTGCAGAATTTCCGTCTCAAAATGTCTCTCTCTTTTTCTAAAGTTCTTTTATATTATTAAGTGAATACTCAAAGCTCTTTCTTCTAAAGGGGTATTCACATATATACCAAAATGTCTATTTTAAATTCTGGGATTTACATACATGAGACCCACCTTCCTTTTCTGTGGGTTTTAAAGTGCCGTAAAGATCATGTCTTTAAAGCAGTTTTTAAAATGTTATGATTATGAAATGAAACCCATTTATTTTATGCTATATGGGTTATTTATGAAATGTTTGATGATGATATATGTGGCTCACATTATAATAAAGGCAAATTTAAGGGTGCGCCCTGATAGCACTCCAATGCATTGGGTAAAGACTTAATCTCTAGAGATGACCATTTTAACGACGCCTTGGTGAATAACCTTGGTAATTTTAACGACACCTTGGGGATGGACCTTGGTGAAACGAAACGATTGTCAATATTAAATGTTGTAGCCACATCTTCAAGTTAAAAAAAATGTTATTTTTATTATGATGTATCTCATGATTTCATTCTCATGCCTTAATGCTATTTTCATGACCTTATTGAAGTATCTCAAGTTCACATGTAAAATGTTTCTCTGGTTTCTCTTACTGGGCCTTCAGCTCACCCTTTCTTTTGATGTATGTCCCCAGGTTGTGAGATGCAGTAATGAACCTAGGATGAACTTTAGGAGAAGCCTTTCAAGTGTTTAAGAAGAATGTTTTTTTTTTGTTTCATTTATTATGTCCCTGGTTTCCAAGACACTAAACCTTAAAGATCCTCGGTTTTGTAAAATGTAATGAAAGTTTATGTGATAAAAAGGCGGGATGCTATAGTTGGTATCAAAGGATGGTTTAGTTATTTGTGGAAATTAGAATATGAAAACATTAGGAAGAACCCTATAAAAAAGTTTAAATATAGGAAATCTTCCTAGTATTTTGGTGAGTATTGAGTAAAGGGTTTCCAAGAAAATACATCCATGTCTGGATACGCGCAGGTAGAGGTGGTTCTGGCACAGATGTACATAGGGGTAAAACCCGAAAACACCGCTTTGAGCTAGACTCGAACGGGAACTGGTACACGACAACGGGCCTTGCTGCACTCTTGGTTACGACACTCCCGGGGGATATGCTTTGGTAAATTCATAAGCTTAGTATGAACCATTGTTAAAGGAACAAAGATAAAATAAAATAAAGATTCACATAAGAATATATGATCATGGATAACCTAGAAATGAACCTAGGGGATCACAAGTTAGGGTATACTTTACTTCTACATGTTATCCTTAGATGCTTTAAGTTTCTTTTCATGATTATTGGCTAAGTATTTAATCCCCTAACTATAGCTTCTTTTCTTAGTTAATGGCGGGAAATGGAAGAACATGTCCCAACAACCAATGTGATAGGAAATGTTACGATTGCTGTATTAATACGACAGAGATGATTAGGGGATTAAAATATGATTATTATTTTGGAAGACGTTCACTATTTTGAGGACCATATATGATCAAGGTAAATATATTACTACGGTGTCTTCATTGAGGAGTAAGGTTGACTTATATTTTGAAGAATCAATGAATTTAAGGTGGCCTTATAGTAATTTAGGTTACTTACGGGAATGATTAACCTATCTTGGGTAAAATATGTTTAGGTTAGCTACTTTTGTTATAAGATGTTAGGAGTGTTTGATTTTGTTTGGAGATAAACAATGAAGTTTATTTTGGAAGACTATGTTATCAAGTCCTTCTTGTATTTAGGTTTCAATCTTAGTTTGGTTTATTTTCAGGAATCTTAAGGGCCATTATTTACGGAATGGTCTATGATGAACATTGGGTAGTACCATGGAAATTTGAAGATTTAAAATTAGTTTCCATTTCTATGGGATTCTTTTTGAAGATTTGTTTTACCTTACCCATTCTATTTTTGGGATAATGTTTAAAGATAAAAGAAATAGATAGTTGATCTTTTGTGGATCATGTGATTCTCTAGATGATGATTCTTGTGTTTTGATGAGACCAAGTAGTTTTGAATGCTCATCGTTTGGAGAAAAGATTAGTTTTGGTAGAAACTTATTAATGTATGAAACTCTACATGAAGGTAGATATATTTCCTTATGTTTTTGTTCTATGTTGTAAATGAATTCCTCAAAGTTATTAAAAGGAACGTAAAACAAAAACGTTGTTGGTTTACGTTTCCTACTAGGTAATCAAAGACCGTTTACACACATCATAATTTTGGGATTTTCTGGTGGTTAACTTCCCCCTAATCATGTTTTCTATCACTCTCCTTTAAGAACGTTACCCTTTGTTTTCTCCTCCATGTCCATATTTCCTACATGGAATCCTAGTATGAGTAAACTCGGGTGGCCTTTGTACTTCCTTTTCTTTCTTTTAAAGTAATGGTGTTACTGACTCTTTTTCCGATGTGGGACTTTAAATGAAATTTCAAAACCCAATTTTAAAAATTGCGGGGACGCAATTTCTTAAGGGGGGAAGATTGTAACGGCCCGAAATTTTGAATAAATCTTGTTCCCTAATTTCATGTGTTATTTTATTTTATTTTTATACTCAACAAAAATGTTTTATTTGATAAACATGATTATAATTAAAATGAGACCAGTGGGTTTTGACTGTTATATTACCATCGGTCAACATAACCACTGTGAACAAAATGTTTTGATTATTGTCTCCAAATATAAGTAATCTTGGTTAACTATTATAGAAAGAAGATTTGATGGCCTAACCTAGTAGTCTTGGACCGATCGAAGCCCATCTAATAGAGCATGGGAAGGAGGTAGCACCATTGGGCTTTGCTCTGGACCAAATCCAAGCTGAACTTCATCATGTGAAGCTAGAACGGAATCGTCTTCGCGAGAAGTTCAAACTGATAGAAATTACTACTCGGGCAATGTTGACTGAGCCGCCCCAAGATTCTATCACCCTAGCACACCTTACTCTTAGGTCCTATGCTGGTATTATAAGGGGCTATGTAATGAGACCATAACTGCCTTGTGTAATCCTTGTTTTAAATAAAAATTGGGATTTCTTATTATGATGATGTTTATGAATTTTCAAATGACTGGATAAAAATAGTATGCATATTTTTGATGGATTTTCAAAAGGATATTTAAAAAAAATGTTTGTGTAAACCTTAAATAATTTAAAATGTGTAATGATTCTCAAAAAATGGTCTTCTACAATTATGTCCAGTACGAAATTTAGAGTCTAATAAGATCAACTTGTTTTTTGATGAATAGTAAATTATGAATAGTGATTTTATGATTAGGATTAGTAATATGACCAAATGGATTAGTAATCTCGCTTAAAGAAAGTTTTAAAATAATCTAGGCACCTTGATTAAGTAATGTGATTCAATAAAATGGTTAAATAACGGTTTCATAAATTATTATTCAAGTATTAGTTTTTTTCGGGTGAATAGTGTTTTTAATTAAAAATTTAATTAAAAATAATTAGAAAATTATTTTTATAAAAAGGACTTTATTTTTGAACTCAGAGCATCGATATTATGTTATTGTAATTTTTGGGGTTTTTTCTGAAAAAATGATTTTTCGGTGAATAGTGTTTTTATTTAAAAATAAATTTAAAAATACTTAGAAAATTATTTTTATAAAATGGAGTTCATTTTTGAAATCAGAGCATTGATATTTAGTTAAGGTGAAATTTTGGGATTTTTCTGAGAAAGATGAATTTTTCAGTGAATAGTAAAAATGCAGTTTTAGGGTTTCGGTATGTTTAATGAAATCATAGCTGTGTCATGATGATGTCATGGGATATTTTAAGGGTTGGCCGGCCAAGGGTGATGAATTATTGTTTTGGGGGCCCCATGTGGCCTAACTCCATGGTAAATGCCAAGGGAGAGCACATGGGTTTGAGAAAAGCACATGTGAGGTGTCCCTTGGCCATTAATGCCTTGTCCCCTCACTTTCCCTATAAATACCAAGCCCTCCTCTCATCAATTCGACTCCCCACTCAACCCTAACGAAGTTCTGGTCTCATTACCTCCCAAAGAGTCCTCCCAATGTGCCCCCAAGTCCTCAAGGTCCCAACCATTGAGGTTTAAGAGTTACATTTTAAGGTAAGGGATCCGATCTTTCTCTTTCTTTTCAAGTGATCTCTTTTATGTCATTTATTTTACGCTCCATGTTCTTATGTTAGAGGATGTTCTTTTATACTCCTCTTACTGCCCTTTTCATGTTCATATAATGAGAGTCCCCTTTTTACTCTCATTATTTAATTTTATGATGTTTTAAGTGGTGCCGTTAGGTTGCCGAAATTTTTGTAACAGATTCTTTCTCCCTTCTCATTTTTCAAGATCTATTTTCATGTAAAGTATTTCAAGTTCCTTTGTATTATGTTGGGGTATGATCTCTAAATTTATCATACTGATATTTTATGATCATATGATGAGAGACCCCATTTGATCTCTTCAATTCAGTACTTTGATGTTTAAGTGGCGCCGTTAGGATGCCGAATTTTTAAGTGGTTCTTCACCCTTCTCGTTTTGAAGTTCTACTTTCATGTCAATTATTTCAAGTTCCTTTTTCTTATGTTGGGGTATGATCTCTATATCTATTATACTGGACTCTTATGTTTATATGATGAGAGACCCCATTTGATCTCTTCAATTCAGTATTTTGATGTTTTAAGTGGCGCCATTAGGCTGCTGAATTTTTTTAGGGGATTCTTTCACCCTTCTCATTCTTTTCAAAGTTCTACTTTCATGTCATGTCTTTCAAGTTCCTTTTTAATTATGTTGGGGCATTATCTCTATATCTATCATACTGAACTCTTATGTTCACATGATGAGAGATCCTATTTGATCCTTTCAAATCATTTTTGTTGAAGTTTAAGTAACGCCGTTAGGCTGCCGAACTTTCATAAGAGAAATCTAATTTTTGTCTTCCTTCCATGTTTTTCATTTAAAATGGTATGTCCTTGAAATTTCATTACCATGATCATGTATCATTCTTATTCTGTCCATCTACTGATTTATGGGTCATTTATGAATGTTTGACCCATTTTCCCTCTCTTTTTAATGTCTTCTAAACGTCGTAACATAGCCGTTATGCTGCAGAATTTCCGTCTCAAAATGTCTCTCTCTTTTTCTAAAGTTCTTTTATATTATTAAGTGAATACTAAAAGCTCTTTCTTCTAAAGGGGTATTCACATATATACCAAAATGTCTATTTTAAATTCTGGGATTTACATACATGAGACCCACCTTCCTTTTCTATGGGTTTTAAAGTGACGTAAAGATCATGTCTTTAAAGCAGTTTTTAAAATGTTATGATTATGAAATGAAACCCATTTATTTTATGCTATATGGGTTATTTATGAAATGTTTGATGATGATATATGTGGCTCACATTATAATAAAGGCAAATTTAAGGGTGCGCCCTGATAGCGCTCCAATGCATTGGGTAAAGACTTAATCTCTAGAGATGACCATTTTAACGACGCCTTGGTGAATAACCTTGGTAATTTTAACGACACCTTGGGGATGGACCTTGGTGAAACGAAACGATTGTCAATATTAAATGTTGTAGCCACATCTTCAAGTTAAAAAAAATGTTATTTTTATTATGATGTATCTCATTATTTCATTCTCATGCCTTAATGCTTTTTTTATGACCTTATTGAAGTATCTCAAGTTCACATGTAAAATGTTTCTCTGGTTTCTCTTACTGGGCCTTCTGCTCACCCTTTCTTTTGATGTATGTCCCCAGGTTGTGAGATGCAGTAATGAACCTAGGATGAACTTGAGGAGAAGCCTTTCAAGTGTTTAAGAAGAATGTTTTTTTTTTGTTTCATTTATTATGTCCCTGGTTTCCAAGACACTAAACCTTAAAGATCCTCGGTTTTGTAAAATGTAATGAAAGTTTATGTGATAAAAAGGCGGGATGCTATAAGTGTGGCCTACCATCTACAATTATATTTCTAGATTGAAGGGAAATGCATATTCTTGAGGGCATAGTCTAGGCATGTGTTCTAAAATTCGTTAGGGTTTGGGATGAACATTTGGGGCTTGTTGAGGTTTCATGTAACAATAGTTAATAGTACGTGATCATAATGGATCTATTGCTGCCTTGTATGTGCGCACTTGTAAATAACTGTTGTGTTGGTCAGATAGTGGTGAACTGTCATTGGTTGGACCGTGTTTCGTGCATGAGATGATAGAAAAAGTATCAATGGATTCGATAGATTGTGTTGATGGCATAAAGACGATATAAGTCTTATGCTAATCGTCACCATAGAAATTTGTATATCTCTATTTATGACATTATTATTAATTGTTTCACCCCTTTTGGGTCATCTACGGCTGGGAAGGAAAGGGAAACATACTCATTGTTCTGTGGGACCCTTTGAGGATGTTGAGTAGGAGGATAAAGTTTCATATTATTGAGAAATTCCACCAAAACTAATGTCGATACATAACATATTCCATGTATCAGAGCTGATAAATTTTTTTTCTGATCCAAATCACTTTTTGAGTTGTAGTGATCTTGAGATTAAACAATATTTCTATTTAATTGAGAAGCTAGTAAATATAGTTTATTCTAATACCAAGGTACTTAATGGGAGGATGATGCCTTTGTTTTGTGGTCTATGATAGAGTGGTTCTGATAATCATGGGATGTAACACCCCAACCCCAGTTACCCAGATTCGGTTAATTTTTACCTAACATTGGCGTGATCACAAGAGATCAAGTCTTGAATGACCAACCAGTTTAATGGACATAGATGTACTGGATACATACATAGGTTTTTCATTCCATTATGAAATGGAAAAAAACATTGTGTCTCCTTTGAACACAATCATATCCCTATAGGTTAGTCAAAATACACTTCTTCTCACCCAGGAAAAAATATTACATAAGAAATGGGAGAGATCAGATTGTCATTAAGGATAATAATATAGTGGAAACAATCATTAATAAGAAAAAACATTTAAGGCAATGTATAAGACTAAAAAACCCTTTTCAAAAAAATAACATCAACATAATATAGAAATGATAAATAAAATAATCCCATTTACTTTTTCAAAAGGATATTCTACTAGTCGATTAATCACATTGAATATCTATATCTATTATCATAATGATGGAAGTCATAATGTTGGACATCAGAAAATCATAGTCAAGCCCTCACGGTAAGAATAAAAAAAATATTTTCAAGGCCTTATTCCAAAACACTAGTTTGTCTCACTATACCTACTAATGGATTGAGGGGCTACAGCAGGAAACACCCATCACTTACTATGTCCAGTGTATTCCTCATATGAAAAGGGTGAAACACAACATAAACATTTGTATTAAACTATCCTATTAAATGAAAATACCATAATGATAAACCATGAATGACATAAAAATAACACATCCTTAGTCAAACATATCATAAAAATTAAATATAATATGAAGTATTATATCACAATAAATAAGCATCAATTAAACATAAAATCCAATAATTGATGTTGAAATATATGAAATCAATACAAGACCAATTTGAGAGAAATATCTCTTATTACATTTAAATCATGTTAAAGTTCGGTAATTATAAAAGAAAATACTGATTTTAAAAATATTCTTACAATATTTTAAGGGATTATTCAAAGGTTTTATAATGGTGGAAAATAGCCCCTCATGCAGTATAAGTTAAAAATCATTCTTACATTAATTAGTTGAAAACGATCATAAATTACCTTGTTTGGAAAATGGTTAAATAACTCCATTTAAAACCTTTTTCAAAAAGTCAACAACAGGTATAAATGACTTTATCCAATAAACTAGGAAATAGTAAAACAAAATTGAATTTTTTTTAAGAAACACGGATGTTGATGATAAATAAGTCTCATTAGATATATACATATAAACAACATCAGAAAATAAATAGATTGTAAAATTAACCCTTACCTAGTAAATTTCCTTAGTTGAGGGAATGTTAGCATCATGTTTAATCATTAATGAATTAGTATTAAATTATAAAAACACTATATACCAAAATATTATATCATATATGATCCTATAATATTTATTTGTTAATAATATTTCAGAAGAGTCATTGTTTCGGGTGTTAACTGATTCATTTTCCTTTATATGTTTTTAATGTAATTTGTGTTGGTTAAGGATAGGATTTATTAGATTCATATCAATAATTATATAAATTTCTTAAAAGTTATTTTTTTAATCTTCAAATGAAAATTATTCTTGAATTTTTTATTATGGGGAATGATATCGCATCATGTCGTGGAGACTGTAAGTTATACACATGCACGAGTGACAATATTATTCTATTGATGGTGAAATCATATGTAATTAAATTGTATATCTTATATAAAGAATAATTAACATATTATATGTATTATTTATATCATTTATACTTATTGTTATACAATCCCTGCAATGAGGTGTTGAATAACAAACTACACCACGACGTGGAGACAATAAGCTGTATGTACACACGTATGGTTACATTTTCATTTATAGGATTGAAGGAATAATGAATATTGTTGTAAAATATTTATAATAACATCAATTTATATATATATGGTTCTAGATTTATTATTTTAGTATAGAATTAACATATAAAGTGGAAGTATAAGAAGAAAATATAGTTGAAATATGTGATCAGATAATTACTTCTTCTTCAGGTGTATCCTTTTTATTCGAACTATAGGGCTCCTTAGGATGGTTTTTCTGATCAATCTATGGAACCTAATATGAATTAAATATAGTTTTTAGGATATTTGAGTAGGTTTTTTCTATGCCAAATGGCTTTTTATGTGTGAGTTTAAGAGAGGGGAAATACCCTTTTATAAGAGAGGTGAGGGCTCTTTAGGAAAATTATGAAATATTAATTTATTATAAACGTATTTTCTGTTTCTAATAGATCCAAAATGATTTATTTAAAGTGTATGGTGAGGATGGGTATAAATCCCTTCATCCAGTAGGTTTTAGTCATGTTTCGGTCACTATATTAACATAATCATTAAGATTTAAATCATAGTTAAATAGTTTATCTTTTACCATGTCCTCTTGTATTTTTATGATACCTAGTTAATATATTTACTATTAAATGCAAAAATAACCTAAAGTGGTTCAATTAACGACATATGTAATGTTATACAGCCATATGGATGAATTTTATAATCTTAGGAATATTATATTATCTAATAAAATAGAATTTGTTTTAAAAACTCATTAATGTCTACTTTGAAACTATTTAGTATTTGTTTTTTGATAAAGTTATCACAACTTAATTACATTGAAAAAATATATTGAATCAGTCCTATCATGTCATATTCACCTATAAAATTCTTGGATGGAATCAAAATCATTAATTTATATTTATTTTAATATTTATAATATCAATTATTTTAATCTATCATTAATAATGTAATTACGACATCATCAGTGTGTCATATATAAATTTAATTAATTAATGTCCAAAGATTATAAATAAATTACCATTATGTAGGAAATATTTGTATATTTATAATTAATATTTATTGTCAAATTTATATTTTTAATAACCCCTTATTTAAAATCATTTATTATTAAAATTTGAATTTAACACTTTTAACACTTCATTAAATAAAATATAATAAATGTTCTAATCTAACTCAAATAGATCAAAATGGATCTTAATTTTGTACTAAAGTTTATTTTGGTTGAAACAAACTTATCCAAAAAATATTATTACTTATTTTGGGGTAATTATAATATCATTTTTAATGTTAATTACCCTATTTACTTTTAGTAGTTGTAAATAAAATTAATATGTTACTATTCACCATTAATTATTTTCATCCTATTTGACCTAATTTTACTTACTGATGACATCTGTGTAAGTTGGGATTTTTAAATTCCATTCAGATAAATTTTAAAATTATTTTTTATGAAAATTTATAAATGTTCCTAGAATATTGGAAAAAGATGTTAAAATAGATCAAAAAAATTTTATATATCTAATCATATAATAAAATGAATCCAATGAATTACATTGGAATAATATAATAATTATGTAACTATTGTGACTTTAAAATAAATTTAAATATAAAAATAATTATTTCAATAAAATGACTTTTTTAAACAATAACATTGTGTTTTTAACTATTTATCAAAAATTGAATGTTTTTAGAAAAATACCAAAAAATCACCCAAAGATAATTTTGATATTATGAATCCAAAATAGAAGTCCATTTTGAAAAATATAATTTTATAAAATTTAAAAAATTGTGTATTACTATTAATATCTACATTTTAAAATGATACTTTTATTGGTCATGTTGTCCTAGCACTCAGAGCTACGTACAACACATGCTATTTTATTATTCAATGAAAAGCATACTATAGAAGCTTGGGTTGTTAGATTAATCCATATATCAAATAATTATGTCCTCTAAATTTTTCTAATATTATGACATAAAATGGCTTGGGTGGTTATTCATTATAAGTTCCTCAGGTTCCCATGATTCCTTGTCTATTTTATGGTTTTTTCAATGAACTTTTACCGAATGAGACCTCCATTTTCTCAACACTGTTTCTCCAGTATTATGAATACTAATAGGCTTTTTAAAATAAGAAATATCTGGTTCTAGTTCTATTATATCATAGGTGAGTACGTGAGTTTTTTCTAGCATGTATTTTCTTAACAATGATATGTGGAAAGCATCATATACTTTGGAGGAACTGGGTGAAATTACCATAAAGTTAGCTATAACTCTAATTGATTATAAAATTTTGAAATGTCCGATGTACCTGGGACATAATTTACCCATCTTACCTATTCATATAACACTCTTCCATGGAGATACATTCCTAAAAAATGATTACCAACCTAAAATTCCAATTCCTTCCTTCAGTTATCGGCATATGTCCTTTTCCTACTTTGAGATGCTTTGATGTGGGTTTGGATAACCATCACCGTTTCCATTGTTTCCTCAACAATTTCTGATACTATGAGTTTTCCTTCACCAACATCATCCCTACAAGTTGGTGTGTGATATCTCTTTTCATATAATGCATTATATGGTTCCATCTGAATATTTGAATGGAAAAAATTGTTATAGGAAACTTATAATAAAGGTTAATACTAGTCCCACCTATATTGAATGCCATGTGAGAAAGATCTCAACATGTCTTCTAGGGATTGAATAGTCCGTTCTGATTGTCTTTCAGTTTGAGGGTGGTAGGTAGTGCTCCAACAATGTTCATTATCCTAGTATTTGAAAATAATTTTCTAGAATGTTGATGTAAAATCGGGATCACAACCAAAAACAATTGATAGGGGTATTACATGGAGTCTTAAAAATTCATTAATATATAGTCTTTCTAAACATTCAAGTGGTAAATAATCTCTTATAGTAAGAAAATTGTGATTTCGTGGTATGAATATCAACAATGACCCTTATTGCATCATTCTTTCAAGGATTCATTGGTTTCCCCATGAAAAAAATCCATTTTATTATTAGAACATTTCCACTGAGGTACGGGAAGAGATTTCATGACTCATATAGGATGTTGTCTTCCAGCCTTCACATGTTGAAAAACCATACATCTTGACACATAATCCACAGTCTTCATCTTCATGTTGTCCCAGAAAAATGTTCCATTAAATCTTTATACTCATTAGTGCTACCAGGGTATATAGATAAATTGGAGCTATGAGCTTAATCCAAAAATTCAATTTTTTGATTAGGTATGTCAGGAACACAAATACTCTTTCCCAAATTTCTAAATTATATCCTTTTGTACGAATTAAATCAATATCACATCATTCACAACATTAATTTTCTTTGTTG
The DNA here is from genome assembly GCA_963277665.1 of Viscum album. Classification (NCBI taxonomy): domain Eukaryota; kingdom Viridiplantae; phylum Streptophyta; class Magnoliopsida; order Santalales; family Viscaceae; genus Viscum; species Viscum album. The sequence continues at coordinate 627,086,391 of OY728138.1, read as the reverse complement.
ACTCGTCATCATCAGTCTTCTAATTTTTATCCTTTCTAGTAATGATGGTTTGACACAATTTGAAAAGCTATTTATGCTTCACATTCCATGATTATTCCAATATCCATATTTACTAGATTATTGACCATATGACCCATTTCCACTGGCATCTTGGTTAATAATCCATCATCCTTTATTTTAAAATCATCTACCACCATACTTGCCTTCCCAAAGTGGAAGTGTATTGGGAAATCATAATCCTTGTGTAGTTCGATCCATCAACTTTGCCACATGTTGAGTTTTTTATGTCAGAAAATATACTTCAAACTCTTGTGATCTGTATATATCTCACATTTTCACCATATATATAGCGTCTTAATATCTTCAGGGCAATGATTACATCTGTTAACTGAAGATCATGAGTTTGATATCTTTTTTCATGAATTTCAAGCTATTATGATTCACATGCAAAAAATCTATCATTCTGCATAAGGACACAACCTAGTCCTTTATTCGAGGCATTACTTTAAATAACAATCCCATCAATCCTCGATGGTAAAGTAAATATAGGATAAATGACTAATATTCTATTAAATTAATCAAAAATTTCTTCACAATCTTTTTTCCAAACAATTTTATTCCATTTATGTGTGAGCTTGGTTAATGGGTTAGCCAATCGGGAAAAATTATGGATGAAATTTCGATAGTAACTTGCTAAACCAATAAAACATTATACCTTAGTTATAATAGTTGGTTGTGGGAATTAATGGATTTCCCTTGTCTTTAAATGATCAACATAGATTCTATCCTTAGTGGTAATATGTCCAATAAAAGAAAACTCTTGAAGCCAGAATTAATAATTGCTAAACATCTCGTACAATTCATTTTTCTATGAGTCTTTAGATTAGTGCGAAAATTATTTTCATGAAATTTTTAGCTTTTGGAGTATACTAAGATATCATTAATAAATACCACTATATTTTCATCAGATGTTTCTTGAAAACTATATTCATTAGCTCAATGAAAATAGAGGGTGGATTTTTCAGTCAAAAAGGAATTTTTGTAAAATCATAATGCCCATACAAAGATTGAAATAATATCTTTGAAATTTCTTCATTCCTCATGAAAAACTGATCATATCCATGTCAAAGATTAATGTTTGAAAAATATTTACCTCTATAAATTTTATTGAATAAGTCATCAATTCGAGTTAGGGGATACTTGTTCTTTATTATTATGGCATTGATCTCCTTGTATTTAATGAACAACATCATATATCCATCTTTATTCTTAACAAAAATAATAGGGGCTCCAAATGGAGAAACACTAGTTAGAATAAATAATTTATTACTCAATTATTCTAGTTTTTTATTTCCATCCACTAATTGAACATTGTCCACTATATAAGGGGTCTTCAATATGGGACATGAACCAGAAAATAAGTCAATGGAAAACTCAATTCCATGTTCTAGAGTATGTCCAGGTATATCCTCTACAAACACATCAAAATAATCTTGGAAAATATGTACATCCTTTATTTGTACATTCATTTACTCAACCATAGTTATTTCACTCGCTTCCTCCCCAATAATAGTATTTATTATAGCTACTGGGGGTGGATCTAGATGAGAATCAGATGATGATGTTTCTAATCTAATGATAAGGGTTCCCTTATCATCATAAAAATTGTATCCTCTATATTATTTTGATAAATTATCACATCATGGTCCGAAATCTAATCAATACTAAAGATTATATCAAATTGAATCATGGGAATGACAATAATATCAGTAGATAATGCATGTTTATACCCCACAATGGTAACTGATTGAACAAAAAATTTTATAATGAAACTTCTGTTAATTGTTTTGACTAACAACTCACTTATTATCTCAAATTGGAAATATCTATTTTCAGGGAAAATTGGGATGATATGAAATAATGTGATGATCTAGAATCAAATAAATAATTGGATAATTTTGAGGAATCAATTAAAGTACCTGCAACCACATCATTAAGAACTTCAACCTCAGTATTTCTGATCACATAATATTATAATTTCTCCCTTAGACTTTTATGAGGAAATTTTCCTTGACTCTTAGGAAATTAATTGGTATAATTCCCAATTTCATTACAATTGATGCATTGAACATTGACAGCCTCTTTCATCCCCTTGTAATTATGAGCATGGTGGCCTTTTTCTCTACACTTGTTGCAAACTCTCATCTCCTTAAAGAATGTGCCAGGGTGTTTCTTCCCACAATTACTTCAGGATAAAATTCAACTTCTTCTTTGTTACCCTTATTTCCTTTTCTACAGTTTTCAGTAGATCTCCATTTCTCTTTCATCACTATAAATGCATAAGAAATAAAGAATTCCATTTCTGTCTCGAACGCACATGAGACTATATCTTCGTATGATGAGAAGGATTTTTAGACTAATGCTTGGCGGAGAAATGGTTCTAACCCATGAAATAATAGATCAATATTACTCCTTCTGTTACGTATATAATCCACAAAATTCCTTTCTATCCTTGTAAATATCACCTCATACATTGTAAAAATCTCATAATCATTTTGCCTAAGACTCAAAAATTGCCTTTCCATATCCACAGGATGTTAATGAGAAATGGATTTTTCTATAAAAAGATCATTTCAATCCCTCCATTATATATTTTATACTTATTCAACCTTATTTTTGTTTTCAATTAATGATCCACATTGATCTAAATCTCTTGAGAGGTGATAATATACCATTAGAACTTTTTCCCTTTGCAACTCCCCAAATAATGAAATATTTTCTCTAAAGAAAATATCCATTTCTCAACTAAAAATGGATTTTTAGTCTTATTGAATGTTGGTGTTTGATGACTCATGAAGCATTCTAACATTAATCCTCCACATTGTGGAGTAGGGTGCTTCATATAGGAAATGTTATTATTCATAAATGAGTGAGTTGTCCCAGTATTGTTATAAGATGTTTAGTACAAGTTTCATTCCCAGCTCAACAATAATTATCTAGAATAGGAGATAAATTCCTTAATGGATTATGTGTGTTGGTACTATTTCCATTCCTTCTACTAGGCTCCATTTCTAAACAATGGCATACACTATATTAGATCATGAATCGAAATGCATAATTCCAAACTTGTTAAATACGTAACATAAATTGAACTGTTTATGCATATAATCAATAATAATAAACATGTTTTCTTTGGGAACATATTTACCCATAAATCCTTCATAATGGTTTGTAAATAAAATGTGCATTATCCTAAATATATCGCTTGAGAGTGTCAAAACAGGTGCATAGTAAGGCCCGTTGTTTGTGTACCAAGAAACCCCAAGTGAAGCCCAAAACTACTTTTAATAGTTTTCACCCCAATGTATATCTGTTCCAAAACCATTTCCAATTAATGTATCTATATTCGGATGTATTTCTTGGAAATCCCACATAATATATACATTAAGAAATTTTTTTGTATGTTGTTCTATAATATTCCTCAATGTCTATGTTACGGTAATGCTATGTAATCAGATTTTTTTCTACATATAGTTTCCATTGTTTGTACTAAACATATTTTGATACCAACTATAACACCCTGATCCCAATTACCTATAGTAGGTTCATTATTACAAAACATTGACCTAATCACAAGTGAACAAGTCTTGAAAGAACTATTGGTTTAATAGCTTTAGAAGTACTAAATACAATCATATGTTTTAAATTACATTATGAAATGTAAAAAACAACATTGTGTCTCCTTTGAACACACTCATAACCTTTAGCCTATCTCTACAGGGAAACCATTATATACTTCTTTTAATCCTGGGAAAAATAAAACATAAGAATGCGGTGAGCTTGTTTGCTAAGTAAGGATAACAATATAGCGGAAACTATCATTTATAATCATAAACATTTAATGTAGTGTATAAGACTAAAACACATGCATTTTAAACATAAACTTCAGTATAATATGGAAATGATAAATAAAATAATTCCATTTACAAATTCACATAGATATTATGCTAGTTGAATAATCACATGTAATATCAATATCTATTCTCATGATTATAGAATACATAATGCTGGACAACATAACAACATAGTCAAGGCCTCATGCCATGAATAAAAATAAAAATGTTGTCAATGCCTTATTCCAAGATACTAGATTATCTCATGAGATCTAATTACGCATCGAGGGACTATAGAAGGCCCCGCAAGTTACATACTATGTCCAATGCATTCCTCATATGAAAAGGGTGAAACACAACATAAAAATCTATATTAAACTAACATACAAATTGTTAATACTTTAACCCCAAACCACAAATTACATAATAATAACATATCCAAAGTCCAAAATATCATAAAACTATTAGTAAGATATGTTGTTTTATATCATAATAAACCATTTTCAATTAAAATGTGTGTTTTTTTATTTTGTTCTAAAAAAATATATCCCATTAATAATAAAGTGAGTATAATTGAAATGTGATAATTAGGTTTCAACTGATATAGTTCATTCAATCAATTATGAATTTTGGTCAATATTACCAATGTAACCAACATTCTTAATAATAATTTTAACATTATACTTAGGGTTGATAAGAATAAAAGATAAATGATAATTAATTAAAAAATGGGGGGAAGATAACCTCAAAAAGTAGACTCTTATCTTATGAAGCCTATTTTTTAGAAATTGGGAGAGAAGTAGCATAAATGGGCTTCACTCTTGACCATTACCAAGATGCAAATCAACAAAATTTTCTTGTGAGAAGTCCCAATTAGTAAAAATTACCTCTCAGGTGATGTTAGTCAAGTTTCCCATGAATGTATCAACATTGCAAACCTTAGCCTAAGGTCATATACTGGTGTTATAATATTTTATGTTTCAATAACATCGATACTTAATTAAAATTCCCTTTGTATAAATAAAATTTGTCATACATAAATCTCATTTTGAGTTCTGTTTTTCTTAAAAATATATTTTATTTGATAAATTATTTTTTCAGATAGAAATTGTAATTTTCAAAAAAGATATAATTATTATAATAAATTAATTTATTATTAATAATGTTTATATTAATGTAATAGTATCATTATAATACTTTAATTTAAATTATCATGATAATATAATTTTATTTATTTCATGTTTCTGAAAATAGACTATGCATTTTACTGTGAATTTTCTATCAACTTTTACTTTTAATAAACAATGATTTTTATATTTAAAAGTTAAAATTATCATTATAATAGAATTATTATGATAAAATACAAATCATTTTTTAAATCATCCAATTGAAATTAGGTTAGGGTCAATTTATGATAAATTTATACGAAATTTCATTTCTCAGTGAATTTTAAAAATAGAGTTTTGAGTATTTTGTATGTTTAATGAAATAATAATTATGTAATAAGTAATATTAAATTCTGGGTTACTCTTTTGGATTAAATTAACTTATTAGGATTCGAATTATTACACTAAAACGTTCCAATACCATGGGAAATCCAATGGTTTTACATTAACCACTACTTAGGTGTCCAAGGAAAATAAAAAACAAATCCTCATCTTTTGTTATAAATACATATTCATTTATACATTATATTAGTTTCACAATTAATATTATAAGAATAGTTGATAGTTTAAACTATCATGGAGTCATACCATGGTTTCCTCAATCCCCCATGCTCTCAATCTTCTATTTTTAGCAGTTACTCTTTATGGTATGTAAAATCTCAACCTCTCATTTCCATTCATGTCCCCTTTTTAGGTGGTATGTCTTTCAATTTTAACAATTATGTTCTTATATCCATTTTATTATACCCATTTTCTGTATTAATATTATATTATTAATGTTATAACTTTTTATTCTCTCATGTTACCATTTACTAAAATATTGTTTCATACCAATTATGCTGCACAATTTTCTTCTCAAAATTTGTCTTTTTTTTCTCAAGAAATTATCTTATTTTATTTTTTCAATAACCAAACCAAATTATATGATATGGTTATTTACTTAGATGTAAATCAATGTTATATTCTATTTTGGGATTAAGGTAAAGGAAATAATCCTTCCTTTTTCATGGGTTATGAATGGCATAATGATCTTTCCTTTAGAAAAATTTCTTTTAAAAGACATGATTTTGATATGAATCATATTTCATTTATCCTCCTTCTGTTATTTATGAAATTTTATTATTATGATATATTCATATCATGTTAATTATGTCATATGAATGGTGTTTCAAGACAGTGCTCAAATGAATTGGTTAAATAATATAGTCTCTAGAGATAACATGTTTTAAGATACCTTGGGGGAATAACCATGGTAATTTTTATGACACCTTAGTGAAAATCCTAGGTGACGTGATTCTGAAAGTCTAAAATAAATATTTTGGGCACATTTAAATGTTATGATTCATGTTTTTTTATAGATTATATTCCTTATATTCTAATTCTCATTACATATCTATATTCCTCATGTTATTATTTATTTTTTCACAAGATCACTTATAAATTTTTTCTCTTGTTTCCCCTTACTCATCCTTATAGTCCCCCATTCGTTTGATGTATTTACCCATGTTACAAGTTATAGTAATTTTACATTGGATGAACCTATGATGAAGTCTTTAATGCTTATTATAAGAATTTTATAATTATTCATGTATTCTGTACCTTTCTTCCATGAAACAAATATTTTAAAGATTATCCTATTTTTTACAATATATAGATATGTTTATGTAATAAAATGGAGGTATTATATACATCACTAGGATTTAGTTCTCATAGGAAAATTTAATCAATTTTATTCTCTCTGGTATTGTTATTTCAACTCCCACACATTTACCATGTTCATGTAACACATGTTCAATACTCCACATTATACAACTCATGTTACCAAATTTTATTGATTGGGTTTAGTTCGCTCATGTGTACCTTAGGTAATGAGTGTGACTCCTAATCAATCTACTATTTATTTAAAATTTTAAATGTGTGGGTTATCCTGATGGTTATAAAAAAATATTGAATATATCCTTATTCACTCTCTTATTCTTCTTAAATTTTCCAATTTATAGTTCTCCAATACGGCACACAGTTCCTTGTACTCCACCTATATACATATTATAGAATAAAATTATGAGAAACAAGCATGGAACCTGTACGTGGAACAATTATCTACTAGTATGTGAACAACTATAATGTGTGGTATTACTAGTGTTTAACCTCACTAGAATGTGATTGTAATACAATGTGTCAATATCTATTAGGGTGAAAAATATCCCTTTCCTCGGGTTACCAATTTGAGCTTCCTTCAACATTCTATCGATTATCCTCATAAATTTTGGGAGAGAAACACTTTTAAAAAGTTTATAACGTTTTTCATTTTCAATTGTCTTCCATTTCAAAAAATATTCATTCATTCTAGTGCCTCTATTTTTATACTAAACATCTTCCATGATCTCTAGAAGAGTGCATGATATATATAAAAACATCTTTTAAATATTCTACCTCCTAATAATTTAACTTCAAGAGTACATAATATTTCATTTTATACATTTTATGTAATATGAAATTTCATTTATTAGTCCGTGTATCCATATATTATAAAAGAGACTTTCAAGATTCCTCAATTGAAGAACATAATATTAAAATTTCCAAGATAACACACATGAAAAGTTTCCTCGATGACATTCCAAAAACAATAATTATTGTCATAAAATCCATCCCAAAACCTATTTGGTGAATCAAATTATGATTATTCCATTTTTAGAAAGGTAAAAATTTCTTTCATACAACATTGTAATCATAGTGTATAATGATCGTTAGAACAAAACTGTTTTGAATTCTGTATTTAAACTCATGATTCATCTTAATTACAATGTAAATTTTTGTAAATATATTTATTTTAGGTGTATAAATAATTATATAACATATTTATAATAATTAAATAATAATAAAAAACTAAAATTATGTCACCCATAATATAAAAAATAACTCTTATTCTATATAAGCTTATTTTTCATGTATTATATGATTTGATTAAAATTATAAATTTTTACTATTTATAAATTCAATTTTATAAAGGTAAATTAATATTTACAATCATCATGATTAAATTATAAGAGTATTAATTTTTTTTTAACATTAGGGGTTTCATGTTAACGATAAAATTATAATTTTACTTAATATCATATGTTTTATGAAATCTCAATGATATTAATGTGAAATATAAATTTATAAATAGTTTTTATAAATGTAAAGTGTATTTACTATTTAAAATAATTCATTTATAAATAATAATTTCAATTTAGATTGAAAATTCAAAAAATTTAAGCCTCAGTTATATTATGTTTAAATAAAATAAATTATTTTTGATTCTATTCCTTTAATTAAATATTTACCAAATGCCGTTAATATTTGTCCAGGTCTAAATACAAATATGACCTCATTTTTCTAATAATAAACTCATTGAATTACTTATAATAAACATTATTCTATGTATTTATCTTAAATAATAATATAATCATTAAATTATAAAAAAATTTATTCCCCATTCATGTGTAAACAACCCTCATCAACTCCTTTAATTTCACATCTAAATAAAATAACTTGAAAATTTATACAAAAATCCTACCTTAATATTGAGTTTTTATGTCGTTAATCCCCTATTATAATAAAATTATGTCTTTTGAATTCATTAAAAACATTCAAAATGAGGAATCTCAAAGAGAAATTATTAGCTTCAATATGAAATTTTTTAATCTTATTTCAGATACATTTTCTCAAAAAATCCTTAAAATATTCTATTATTTAACTAAAATGAATTATTATCCATGTTTTTAAAATCAATTTTATCATTTTTTTGATATATCACTCATTCCTTCTCATCGTTATCTTTTTTATAACCTATCACTATATCAAAATAATTATATCATAATTCAATCCTATTCTTTTCCTTGAGTAGACTAGTTTTCAATAAACACATTCATAAAATTAATATGATTCCATGTTTCTGTTTCCACTATATCATCATCCTATTTATTTATTATTTATTTAATATTTCCAATTCACTCACATTGAAACTCTATAATAATGGTTACTATGATGAAAATACGGACATCAAATAATATTTCATTTCATTTCAATTACCATTTTACCCCTTTGAATGAACTAAGTAATATTTATTATTAAACATAAAAATATAGTTTAATAATAAACAATAATTTTCCTAAAAATCAAATATATTTTTCCCTTGATTAAAAATCTTTTGAAAATATCACTCCTTGGTGGTAGTTTTACACAACCCAAGTGAACAATGATGTTTTATTTTACCTCATACCTTTTTATTTATTCTAAAAAAATGATATCATTATTTTATATAAATTAATAATCAGAATAATTAGTTTTTATTATACATGAATAATAATATTTTTCCTCATAATAATGGTATTAAAAGATATCATGAAATGATCTTTTAACTATTTTAAACAATATTATCAATACATTTTTTTTATTCATACTAATTTATTGAATATATTGAAAATTTTATATTATTTTAGTTATATAATGACATTAAAAATATATGATAAATCTTACTAGGATTTTTGAACCATTCAATAATGACCATCTGCGGATTACATTACATTGAACTGGATTTGGAACCAGGAACCAAACAACCTCAAAAAATTGAACTAGGAAAAATAAATATAATAAATAAATAATAGATTACAATTAAATATTTTCACTAAAGAATAATAATTATATAAAGAAGAAAATGGGTATAAATTAAGTAAATAATAAACATAATTTTATATAACATTATTTTAAAGGATATAAAATTAAATTCGGAACTATATGTTAGCTATTCTTTTAAAATATTCATTTAAATCTAAAATTAATAATTTTTTTTCATAACATCTATTATATGACTCATATAAAATATATTTAATGTATGAAATAATATTTTACCTTTATTAATGAGGAATTAATTGTATCATTTCCTCCCTTATATATTTAATTTTCATGCTTTATGTGGTCTCTTGGGGTTCTTTCCCACACATTTTCATTCTTTTCTATATGTTATCTATAAAAATCCAACTCTTTATCTTATTATTTAATTAATTATAATATGACTAATTTAGTTTAATTTTTTTTATCCCTCTATATTATATAGATATTTATGTACTTTTTTCTCCATTTATATTCCCTACATTATTCCAAACCCTACGATGTTAGTAAAGGATACCATTATATTTTCCAATTTTCCTCTAAAAGTTTATTATAATTCAAATATATATCCATTTTCAATTTATGATTATCAATAATTTTCGATATAAAAATTATCAATAAAAATTCTCTTAAATAAATTTTGAAAAATATTTTTTAAGTGAATTATTTCTCATTTTTTTTAAAATTTCAACTGAAGTCATGAAAACACGTTTTCAAGATTTCTCTTCCATTTTCCTCGCAATTATTACAAATATTTTTTTTATAACCTAATTTATATTTCATTATATAATAATAATTATTTTTAAATTAATTTCCAAATCAATACTTTATTTATCACCATCCTTAAAAATAAAATTTCGTTATGTATATCAATTTTTGATAAAAAGGTATCATTTTATTATAATATCTGAATTTTCTTATTATTATCTAAATATTATTTACGTATATAAATATTTTTATTACACATAATTATGGTTTAATATTTCCTGTTTCCACTAATGTTGTTTTATTATAGGTAGATACTATGTCAATATAATTCATGGAATCATTCTATACGTTGGATTGTATCGATTGTGTGGTAAAAATGAAATCACTACGAGAATAATGATATATCACTAAATATGTCTATTATTTTCATAAACTATAAAGAATATATTTAATTTCTTCTAATTATTTTCCCATTTGAATATCATGTAATCTCTTATTTTTATTGATGTTTTGTCACTTAGATACACATAAATTCTTTTCACTTCAAAAAATTTGGACTTCATCTTATAACCATTATTATATCTATTGTGAATACCATATTAATATTTTTCTTCATAGATATTTATTTAACTTCATGGACTATTAATTTAATTTGATTCCCATTTTTTTTAAATTGTTAATCATTATATTATTATGTTGGATTAATTAATATTTTTATTTTTAAATGAAACACCTATGTTGGATATATCATCCTAAAAATGGGTGAGCCTAGATTTTTATAAAATTAAAATTCATTGGGTAATGTTTTATATAATATGATGCTCTTATATTATACATGTTGTGGTAAACTACAAATACAATGTTATTATTTCTTAGAAATGAGATTTTTTCAATTTATATGATTTCTTGATAGTGATCCTTGACTGATTATTATTATGTGTAGTGGTTATCCAATCCCTATGCTTAACTGGTCATACCAGTGAGATTTAACCTATGATAATGATTATATAGGCTTATCTATGTGACAAATTCATATGAAATGATGAATGATATACAATTTTTCATAGTTGTAAGTGTCCCAACTATGAGGTATAACCACCCATGGAATACTCTAATAGGTGCTTAATTTTATTTAAATATCATTATGTTAGGGAAATTATACCATTATTTTTAATTATACTATAAATTACTAGGTTTGAAAAAAATATTTTCTTATATGGAACATAATTATAAGGCCCTTAACGAGTCATGGTATAGATTAAAAGTCTCATAAACCAACAGCATAACTCTCAACCAATAAATTCTAAGACAACACATATTCATAATTACAATAAGGGTAAGATTAATTGATCATTTTCAATATCATGTTAGCAGGAACATGAAATTATAAATAACAAATCCCAAATAAACAAACACACACCTATTTAATCAAGCACCAAAATGGGGAGACAAAATAACACAATACATCATCACTTTAGAATAAAAGTAATTCATGAATACTGACATACTCTCTCTATCTATATCTCTCTCTTCTCTCAAACTATTCCACTAAGTTACATCCTATTAACTATATATATAATACCTTAACAAGGATATAACATTTCATATAGGATATTAATAATTTATAATGAATCTCAATTATTCACCACTTTAATCCATCTATATACCTTGTTTTTGTGATACATAATCAATCAATAAACACATTGGAAGATCTTTCTCACCAATAAACATTTAGAATCCACTAATAGGGAATCATTAATGTAGATAAACATAAATATTTAAATGTGTATATAAAACCATGACACAGAAACAATAACGTGAAACATTTTCAAACCTAAAAATGTTCACATAGGTCAAACCAAAGTTGTCACACTGGTACCAATACCCCACTATATATAGATAAAAAATTAGTTCATAAATTATTAATAAATATAAAAAATACAACAATACATATAGAAGAAATAAATAGATCACTGACATAAAGAACTATAAAAAAACTAATAAAATGAATTAAATAGATCTACACAATCCTTGATTGTATTTCATCTATGGTCTAAATAAATCAAATAAATAGAGACTTAAAAGGTTTGAATAGTTCCTATTATATATGATTGGGGTACCTATAAAAAAAATCCATATTTAAACTATTAGTTATACCTATGTAAGTTATCAAGAAAAATGACCCAGTATGTGGGAACAATAGTCCATTGCAATGTGGTTAACATTCGAAAGGTGAATGAATCCCAGTATGAACCCATATTAGAATAGTATCTCCTTAGATATTCCTATGAAGGCTTGTAGCCATTCAATCAATAAAAATATGTTGTACCAGTAATGATTCACCGAGGTGACCCTCTGATTTTCCAGTATAGTACAACACTATTTGGATCAAAATGTGGTCTAATATCAAAACCACAATGTAAATAAATAATATTAATCATACTTTCATCGCATATATGGAAAACATTATAAACTCATATAAATAAAAGTTAATATATAAACTATGAAGTGAATCTCATATGATGAGTATAGTAAAATTAGAATCCCATTTAAAAGGTGTTGATCATTATTGATGGAGAATACATCAATTTACAATAATTGTAAATCAAAAACTACTATGAAAAAAGGTGTAAATGTAACAAATTAAATAAAAATGTAGAATAATTAATCACATGTGGAATTATATAGATTAATGCACAACCCCCATATAAAACAATAAGATGACTTATTTCATACATAAACATGGTATAAGATATCTTCTTTTTATAAACATAAATTAAGAGAGATACCCCATCCCTCACTTTTGTTATGAATAATATTTATCATTATTTTGTATTCAATATTTATTCAACATTTCAATCCATTTTTCTATAATCATTATCTTAATTTGTTATGTTCAATTGGTAATATCACTATGTATAATATTTATGTCTTACCCCTTAATGAGAATTTGAAATCACCCCTTTCTTATGTCTTCCCATTTTTCAATATGATAATAGATGAAAAAATATATTTTTTTGTATTATAATCATTTCAAAATAAATTGAAATCAACAAAATTTATAGGTTGATCATAAAATATATATGCTAGTTCCCAAAGGCACCAAAAATAATTTTTGGGATTTAGTTTTCATCCTGGTTATGTATGAAAAGGTTGTATGTTGAGAATCAAATCATGAATTGGTGGCATAAGCCACATTAGTTGTTATCAAAGTATATTTTGTTTATTTTTGAAAAAATACGTTTTTACTATATATATTTCTATTTATATTTATAAATATATCATTATATATATATAATCATCTATTCATAAAAACTAAGTCTTTTATAATTTGATTGATAACTTAGGTTTCGTTATTACAATATTTTTTTGTTAATTCCATAACCCTTCAGTGGAAAATGTTCAAGTTCAATTTAGGGAATAATTTTTTAGTTCAGGAAAACATTAATAAGTTTCAATCAATGAGTCAAATCAAAAGAAAATAATTTATTTAAAGTGGTGGTATATATCTTCAATGATTGTCAACATATATTTTAGGTATTTTCATATTAAATTTTAAAATATAAATGTTTAATAATTTTTTTCTGAAAAAAAATATTTATATATATATATATATTTCTAACCTAATTAATTTCTTGAATTAAATATATGTTTTTTATAAAATTTTTAATTCAAGTATAATGTAATTTTATCTTTTTAGTTGTTTATAGAAACAATCATAAACTTTATTTTACATTATTCGGAACACTTTTTTCAAAAATTATTTTATTTGAAAAATACATTAAATATATTAAATGATTTAATTTTATATAATACATTTAATATTAATTGTTTCATTGAAATATAAATATTAACATTAGATTATAAATGATTCCATAGTTAATTTTTTTTACACATAACCATTGAAACTAATTCCATATGAAATTTTATGTTTATAGAATGATAAAATACATGAATAAATAACCATTTCACAGTAAAATAATATTTTTCTTCGTGAACTTGTAATTTAAAAAAATGGATGATTTTATTTTTAAATTATTTTTATCTTATTATATGTATATATTTTATTGTTTTGAAAATTTAATTTTTAAAAGATATATAACATAGTTTACACAAAATATACAATTATAAAGTATTTATTTTTTATATTTGTGAAATTAATACCTCATATTTTTAGTGTGTTATTATAGAAAAATTTATATTAAATTTTGTTTTTATATTTATTATAATGGTAAAAAATTTATTTACACATCATTGTAATCATAGATCAGAAATCTCATAATACTAACACTAATTTCTAAATAATCTATATAAATTATTAATTCCTCCAAATGGGAAGATGAATTTTAGAGTATATGTTTATTAAAAATGGATATGTAATTAATTACCAAACATATATTATTATAATAATAATAAAATATTATAATATATCTACTAATAACCGATGAAATATTTTTCCGTAAAATAAATATTATTTCCATGTGTTATATGGTTTTACGAGAATCATAAATTCATAATATTGTGTGTTTTTTTCAAATAAAATATGATTTATTTTTTAATCCTAAAAAAGAAATTAAATTTGGGTGAATTTGGTAATTTTTTGGGAATATGATTCCTTGGTGAATACTACAAAATATTTTTTTATGAATATCATAAATTTTTTCGAATAATTGTGATAGAAATAGGATATAAAGTTTTATAAAACCCTTTTTCATGAATTAAAATAAATTTTACATAATCAAATAGTTCACTTAAAAATTCAAATTAAATTTTATAAAAAAATATTTTATGTTTTAAAGAATAAGTAATAAATTATTAAAATACAATATAATTTATTATTTTTTGAATTTAGCAAAATATTTATCTAATTCCCTTATATTTTGGAAGGGATTGAATTTCCTTGAAAGCTGATTTTATAAATTAAACAGTCACAAATGAATAAATATTATTCATACTCATTGGCTAAAATTATAAAATATTCACTAATTTATTCTAAAACATCCCTCACTCTTCCTTATATAAACCCCCATCCTCTAACCCTTTCCCATAACATCCTAGAGAAATTTAACCCCTTCACAGAATTATCATATCCAAGTTTATAAACACATAATATATCATAAATTCACTAATTTGAGGAAATTATGCTTATTCTAAATAAATTATCTTAAAGATTACAACGAGTTTTACAATTCTCTATCTCCTTTCTTATTAGATACTCTTTTCCCAAAAACTCATTCAAACAACATAACATTTCCATCAATTATTATATGTTGGTATAATTAGAAAAGTATTTATCTCTTATTGATGATATATCACCGATTACCTCTCATACAACTATTTTTCATAAACCATTACTCCGTCAAAATAATTGTGTCCTAATTATCTATATTTCATTTTTTATTTTAGATTCCCATACATAATTTCCCTTAATCCTAATTTTTATATGAAAAAATGATTTTATTTTTTATTTATTTTCAATGTTTTTTATTTGATGATATATTTCCAATTCAATAATAAAATACCCTTTTAATAAAATGTTATCGAGTAAAAATAAAAACATCATGAAAAATTCTTTTTGTGGAAGTTATCACATTAAAATTAGCAATATCATATGTAATATTATAAAGAAACATTAAAATAGTTTAATTATAATGTAATTTTTGTAAACTCTAATCTATATTTTTCTTTTTGTTTAAATTCATTTGAATAAAATTTCTGGGTGATGATGGTTTTTTTCTAAATATGTTATCAGTGGTGATATATTTTTACTTCTTCCTTTTATAGGTTTCTTAGCAACTAAATTAATGATTTAATATCTCATTAATATTTAAAATAAACTATTTTAATGATCTATTTTATTTTATAATGACAATATCTTCATGATAATAAATGAATTAATAGTACATAATTATTTTCCTATAAACCGTTTAAAATAAGTTTACAACCAAAATATTGTTTCTTAAGAAATATTTTGTTTAATATATTAATATATAGAAATATTTTACTCATATGTCCCAATTAATATAGAATAATATGGAGCCAATGGATATAGACGATCAAATGATGCAATTTCATAATAGAACCCTTTAAATTTTGAACTGACTAACCATAAAATGACATATAGAAGAACAATAAATCTAACAAGTGAATATTAAATTATAGAAATGAATTTAATAAATTCATAAAAATAGAATCAGAAACAAAAATGTTATTAGTTGAGTAAATAATTATTACAATTTTATTTTACAAGATATTAGAGTATATACAAAGGAAACACGAACTTGAGGTAAGGGGTTGATTTAAAATATCCATTATTTGCATGTATTATTATTATACCTCTTGTATGAACTTATATGTCTCTAAAAATGGCATTGATGGTAATTAACACGTTAAATATCTATTCATATTGAATTTATGGTCTAATTTCCTCACATATGTACTTACAGTTAATGTTATAAATTTTCTATAAGGGTTATTCCACACACTATCTCATTTATTCTTATATATTCCAAATAATTATCAATAATTATCTCTCATTCACATTCCCTCATTTTAAAATTATTTATATATATTTTTTATTCACTATTCACCTTCATTTTTCTTGGATTTTTATGTATTTATGGCTCCTATCATATTATTCAGTTATGTAAAACCCTGTGATATTTATAGAAGAAACTATTGTATTTTATAATCCTACACAACATCATTATTGTATTTTAATTATATTTATATTCAAAATTTCAATATTTATAAAATTTATAGTTTAAAAAATATTAAATTTCCCAATATCTCCTTTTGAATTTTTTTTGAATCATTTCACAATTTTTTTTAAAATATCTAAAACAACTATAAAAATACATTTTCAACATTTACCATCCATTTTGATCTATATTTCTATAAATAATATCCTTAAATGACTTTATTTACATTAACTTTTATATTTATTATTAATATATAAATTATATTCCAAAAAGAGTCTTACAATTATGTCCTCTATTGAAAATGTTATGTTCCTTATTTATTTTAATTTCTTATAAAAATTGAGATATTTTTGTATTATAACCCCAAATTTTTTTATCATACTCTAAATCCTCACCTATTTTAATACTTTTTTTAAAATTTTAATTTTTCATATTTCATTTTCCTTCTAATTTTTATTCTTCGTAAGAGTTTTCTATGTTAAAATAATTCTCTTATTAATTATATATGTTTCAATGTGTTGATGTTGTTGTGGAAATAGAATCCATATTACAAAAAGAATATATAACCACCTTTTTCAGATGTTATATTAAAATGTATAAAAAAACTCATCCACATATTCTATTCCAATTTGAATACCATGTATTTATTTATTTGGATTGTAGGGTATTCATGTAAATACCCACATATTTTATTGACTATGAGGGTTATTAAATTGACCTTATACCATTTTTATATCTTTTTTTGAATACACTATACATAATTTTTATAATATATGGGTATTTACCTAGATTTATATTAAATTTCATTGGAACCATATTTTCCTTCTATAGGATAATCATGAAAATAGTTTTATAGATTTATGAATAATTTTTTCATTTATGCGGCATACATATATATGGGTATATCATTATGATGATGGGTGTGAAAAAAATATTATATATCTCTCTAATGTATTAGCTAATGTCTTATACTTTAGGATATACTTATTTAGGAATTTTATTGGTTTTATCTATTAACAATGTCTTGTTGTCTTGGTAGTGATCCTTGAACTATGTTTATGATTTAATGTTGCTAAGCCTTGACCTAATTTTATAATGTCTTGGTGGTGATACATGGCCTATTAATATGATTTATTGGATATGAACCTTGATGTATTTTTATGATTCATTAAGATTATTTATTTCATATTTTTATTTTAGAAAGAAAGAGTTACCGCTTATGATATACGTAAAAGTCCCAACCAAAAGTTGTTTCCACACACCAAATTATATTCATTAAATTTTTTACATTTTTAATATCATTATATTATACAAATAATAATATGATATATTATTATTATATCATTTTTCATTTTCACTTATTATTATTTCATGCTCTTAATTCACCAATCATACCATTTTACATTACCATCTATATCAATTTCTTAGGGTATATTTTGTAATTCCTTTTTGTTGAATAGTTAGTTTTTTATACCTTATTAGGAATTGGATCTCACTAAATTATTATGTTTAACATTCAATTTTGTACATAGTTAATTTTTAATACATTATCGAACATTTTATCCCACTTCTTACCTTCCTCCTCCAATGTGGTGGAAGATCGTCCACTTTTAGGTCCTCTCACATATACATCAAAGTTTTGACCACCATATCGAGTCTCATTAAACAACTTCCGGCCTCATCCCTAGTATAAAGGGGTCCTACCTCTCCCTCTCTGATATTTATTCTTCTCTGATATTCTCTATCATTCTAAGAAACCTTTTCTCCACTACCGAAAGTCCCCTTGGGGAAATAATTCTAGGTTAAACTCTTAGTTCTCTGGTACTATACTTCCTTGAAGAATCCTATTATGTGGCATCTTTTGTCCTCCAATAAACCCTGATTGTCTGCTTTGAACACGATATTACACCACTCTAATGGTATTTCTTGGTTTTAGCTTCCTGGGCATTCACTTCATCTGTTCAAATCTACATCCTCACCCATAAATCCTTTTTCATTGATCTATCATCAAGGAATGACTTCATTAATGTACGGGATTGCAGTCAATGACTGATCGGATCATGAAGGTTCATCCTCTTCATCTAGTCTTTAGGGGTTCATTCTAGTCAAAACTCCCCCCCCATGTAGTAATTTGTTTTTGCAACTTGGGTATTCCCATTCATTTTTAAATTACTTACTTTTTTCAATTAGTGATTTAGTGGGATCCTTATTATTTTTAGATGATCTGACCTCTCAACTTCTTGATGGTTCATCTGTGATAATTTTTTTGAGGTAGAAAATTCTTCTCCAATACTAGATCACATTCTTCTCATAGTAGGTGGATAATTCTATTGGTGTTTGAAACTCCTTCTATCTTCATCAAAATGATTCTGTTCATATTGCAACAATCTAGGTCACTCCACCGAGGAATGTAGGAAACATAGATATTCCACCAACATGCTTTCTATGAATATTCTTCCAATACCCCTTCTTATAATTATTCCTGGAGACACTATCTTCCTTCCTCCTTTTATGGTTTCTTACATCCCTCTACCCCTGTCTATATATATAATCTAGAACCAAAGATAAAATCAACCCCAAATTCTTCCCATAAACCTCTATATTATCCTACCAATCATCATTTTCCACACATCACCTCCCTATTCTCCCCAAGCCTTACTTATATCAAGCATGGAACTCATTTTTTACTAACAGTCATACAAATCGACCAACGCATTCCCTCCATACCCCAATCCTCTATATGAACCACCATTGAAGATAAACCATCCTATCCCTTCCCTACTTCCCACCGTATGACTGGAATTAGCTTCCCCCTAGACTTCTCCTCTTCATACACTTAACTCCTTTTCTTCCCTAACCTCCCTTGATATAGAATCTCATCCTCCCATAACATACCCATTACCATCCCCTGATGGTGTTCAAATAAGATTCCAAATTAAATACCACCTATCTGTTTTGGCCTCCAACACATTATTCACTTCATGGGCCAGTGCCAAAGACAATAATATTCTCTTCTAATTATTTACATCCTACTATAAAATTTTATAGGTCTCAGAGCACAGGTTAAAAATGATTTCATTTCAAAAAAAATATCAAAAAAAAATTCCACCAAATAGAAGATATCAAACTCAAAAAAATCCAATAATATTGAGTCATATCCCAGAGAATCATTATAAGAAATTTTATTCACACGGATCCAAAAAACCAATATATATGGAGTTTTTGGAAGCCCAGTGTTATAGTTGAGTTGATTACTTCCTCGGATTTTTTCATCCCCATAATGATTATTGAGGGTGGTCATTTATTTGATTCCTCCTTTGTTTGTGAAATGTGTGAGGGGCATGATCATGAGTATCAATTGAATGAATTTGAGATATTCAATCCAGGTGAACTTCTTTGGATAGTGGGAGGTGAATTAAATATTATTGTGGAAATATTAAAGAATATATTTTATTGTGTTTATAACCTTCATTGAACATGATGATATGGGTTTCTCAGGGAATCATTTTAAAATTTTTAATATTAACAAATGTTTTAATCATAATTGGTGAAATCATGACCAATTCCTATAGAAAATAGATTCCATCTCAACCTACCCAGACACCAAGATTATTAATCTCCATATGTTTTTATCTAATCACTCACAAATTTATGTGATTATGTTTGGTAAAGTGAGATGTAATGATCACTTATTTTTCTATGTTGGGGACCTCTGTTATAGACTATCATGAAGTGGTTGTCTCTTTGTGGAATTGACTATTAAAAGGGTGTTTTTGGAACATTCATCATTTGAAAATAAGATAACTACAGAAAGTTATTTATACATGGAATAAAAGGCATTATAATTTCTCCCAAGCACTAGATTTTCTTTCTCAATAAGTGGAGGTTCTGGAGTCTACCATCAAAGATAATTGGGATGTGGATTCTTTCAATCAGATTTCTGTAAAACAAAAACACCCTTGATGGAAATGTTTCATATGAGGAATGTATGCTGCTTGAAAAATCCATATTTAGGTGGATCTTGGAAGGTGATAATAATAATGAATTCATTCATGTGTGTGTTCGAGATAGGATGTGGAACACCATATAGAATTTCCAGTTTGAGGATGAATCATTTTTAGACAAATGTAATGTGGTTGTGGTTTTGGTAAGTCTAACTTTAGGACTCTCTAATATGGTCTAAAACATTTCATTTTAGGAGGATATCATCCATGAACTTCAGATATTTTCGACCACATTCCTTTCATGGTCTCCTCTAATTTCAACCTTTTTTTGAATAAGTTCAAGAAGAACATGAAAATTATGATACGATGAAAGGCCTCAACTTATATAGCTCACCTGGAACTGATGGTTTCCTGGGATCCATATTTGTGGCCACATGGTATCTAATCAGAGAGGAACTTTTTTATTTGGTTCAATACTTTTTTATAAGTGGAAATCATATATGCGTTTCTTAGGCCAAAACTCTTATGATTATACTAAAGGTAGAGCCTCCACCTTCAGTTAAACACTATCACCTGATCAGCATGTTTATCTTTTTCTATAAAGTCCTAGAAAGTGTCATCAATATGATAATTTTTATTCATCTTCCGTCATTGGATTCTAAAGAGAAATAATATTTTATTAAAGTAAGGATGATATAATGGTATATCGACTTGGAACGAGATATATTATGGGATATTGGCCAAAATGAAACGTTTTATAATGAGGTCATCCGGATATACAAGGATAGAGAATATAATAGTAATGACTGGAACATTATCATTACGATCCTCTTGTGCATACTCTTCATCATGAGGTCCTTAGACCTATTAAATAGGTGTTACATCACCCCTTGGTTCAATATTTCCATCCTGAAAAAATAGAGTGGCTTCATCTAATATTCCCAGAGACTTATGAAAAGAGATATTGTTTCTCCCAGGTTTTCCCTTTTGATGTTGGATTCCATTAGTTGGTACATCAATATTTGTCTTCATGTTTTAAATATTCTTATATTAAGGTGTTAGAATAATTTTAGTGGACTCTCACATCTAATTTATGTAGATTATATTGTAATATTTTTTAATTGAAGTAAAATTTTGATCCACAACATTAATTTTATTCTTGAGGAGTACTATAAATAGAGCATGAATTAAATTAATGTGAGAAGAAAATTATTTTACTCTCCTCCAGATATACAGAATTGAAAATTAAATTCTTGGAAAAAATATGGGCATGCATAAGCACAACTTAATGCAAGAATACTTTGGTTCCCAATCTTTTATTCCAGAATTTATATCTGCCACCTCAACATGTTTGTTGAAAAGATCAAAAAACGAATCAATAATAAAAAGAATCATATTCTTTCACCTAGTGGTTGAATTACTTAGTTCAGTAGTATTCTCACTTCCGTTCCAATTCACACTCTATCTATATTCAAGGCTCTTAATGAAGTCATTTATCTCATTGGGAATAACCTAGTGACCATGATATGGGATGCACATATAGATGGAAGGAGTCAATGGGAATTGTGGTCCAGGATAGAATATCATGTATCAGAGGGGATTTAATGTAGGAAATGTGTGTAGCAAGGTATTGGGCATACATGCTAAATTATCATGGGATTTTATAAAACTCTACTTGTTGTGGGTAAGGATCATGAAAATAATGTATGATAGAAATACAGCCTCTACCAATCTTATCATCTAGCCATATGGCTCTAAATCCAACCAAATATTGAATTACTTAAAAGATGAACCTGATGAATAGTTGCAAGAGGATACATCAGTTTCTGTTAACAAAACTAGGCTAGAATTGTATTGGGTTTACTTGGGTATTAGACAATAGATATTAACTTCAGACTAACTAATATTCAATATAATGGCATTGTGCTACCTTTGTTTGGATACTCCTTGGGAAGAGTCCTCATACAACCTATTTTTTGGATGTTATTTGGATCACATGATATGGCTGACCTTTGGTAAACACAATTCTTCCCACTCTCAGCATCTATATGGTTAATCGTTCTCATCCATGTGTTTCCAAGGTGTGAAGAACAACTTCTTTATGTATAAGGTGATATAGATAATATTTTTGATGAGTTGTTGGTGTATTTTGAAGCATATTAAAAAATAATTATAGGAGGAAACCCCATGCACATCGTTGGACATCATGGGTAGGATCAAAAGAATTTTTTTGGACATTTCTCTACTCTCCAACACTTACAATGACTCCCCATATATTAGGATCATAAATAATAATGGGCCTCTTCCTTCTTCCATTTCTAATCGCCTTTAAGGACAATGAGTATTCTGGAATCCTCACTAGTATGACTTCAAAATGAATTTTGATGGCTCGTGATATATGGGAACTGTGGGGGGTGGTGGCATAGCTTGGTATACCAGGGGTTGTGTGATGCTTTTATTTTCATCCTATTTTGGCCATGGTGATTCCCTCCAAACCAAGCCAAAGGCTATTCTCAACAGTTTTGGATTATGTAATTGGTTCAAAGATAGTTTTTCGCCTGCATATATGCACTCCAAAATCATCTAGATCTATTTACTATGTCATTACTGTATCTTTTGGGCAATTTCATATTATATCCACCAGTCTTGATGTTTCATCGATTTCCTCCATATATTGTGTGAGGGTAATAAAATAGCATATTTTCTAGCCTATATGGCTTTCACAGGTATGTCAGCTATGTGTTTTTCTAATCTATGTTACTTTCCTTCTAAAGGGATTGATTCAGTGTGAGGGTATTCCTTTGGAAACCATATTTAAGACCTCGTTATCCCTCTGATTTTATTTGTATACGGATTTTTTTTCCTTTATCAATTTTGAAAAAATAAATTTATTAATTAGTTTGGTTTGTGGAACATTTATATTTGAAGAAAAATAATACTTGGGTACTGATTGAACATTATAAACATGTATTCAATGGTTTAAAGAGAACATTATTAATGATAAATCTATGTCTAAAACAATGATATTTTTATTCGGATAACCATGCATTAATGGTATATTATGATGCATTAGAAAATAAATCGGTATAAATTTTATAAAAAATTCATGAAAATTATAATCTAAAAACAGTTGAGTAATGATCATTATTGAGTTAATTCTTGCTTCATGTGTAAAATATAGAAACTGACTAAATGGTTTAATTTTATTTTTTTGGATTATAAGACAAATATATATATCAAAAGATAAATAGAAAATGTAACAGTTCAAGTTTTTTATGTAACTTGGTTGACATTAACAGTGGTGTTAAACATGATGAAATTTATTATAATAAAATATGATCAAGAGTGTATTTTAATGAATGATACCAATTGAAAATTTTTTATTTAAAAACATAAAACACTTTTTAAAATCAATTTTTTGAAATAAATTAATTATAAAAAAATAATTGAAAAAAATTATATAATTAAAAATATTTCTTAAACTAATTTTCAATACTTAGAAAAAAATATAATTATAGATATATTAAATTTTAAAATAGTTTATTCAAATTAATACTAAAAACTAAACTGATTTTTATAACATATCATATTATGAATGATTTTTTAATAACATTTTAATCTAAAAATAATCTACTCCGAAATATTATTTACATTAAACGGGTATCATTAATTATTCCCTCATGGAATAATTTGTGGAGAAGAAATGGGTCTTATAAAAATATTATCATCATAAACATAGAAATTCAGATGAATAATAATAATGTTATCACGAGATCAAAATAATATTAAATAATATGTAACATCAAAGGATTTAATATTAGAATAAAATTATTTTAATAATAAATCTGTTGGATCATTTCGTGAGGAAAATTTCATTTAATTAAAAATAATTTTTTTACAATTTAAAATTCATAAAAATATTGGTGAAATAATTTTCTAGGAATATAAGCATGAATTATATTATATAAAATTAAAAGTAAATAATTTTCATGATTGCTGTAAATTTTCTTCAGGTGATACTCATAAAAACAAAAATTCCTTTGACAATATCAATAAAATAAACATGTTCATTATTTTAAAAAATAATTTATGATTCCTTTAAAAAAATGAAAAATTTAAAAATGGGTCAAAATTTCTTTTAATAAATCCTTTGGTGAGTTTTAAAACATTTTTAATTTTTTTTGAAAAAATTTATATGGAAAAAATGGGTTTTCGACTGAAGAGAGATATAAAGATAACATTTTTCTTAAAAAATTATTTTTATCTACTTGGTGCATAAATAGAGTAAAATTAATGTATGAAATTTAATATTAAAATATAACTATAGGATAAAAATATAAATTTGTTTCTTGATAGATATTTCATATGATTTCATCAATCGAAGCATAATAATGATCAATACCAATAAATGATAAGATTATATCAAACAATCCTTACCATTTTGGTGACATTGAATTCATAAGATCCCGGAACAAACTAAATAAATTAAAAATAAAGTATCATGATAATAAATATATTTATGATATAATAGTTCAATGTATATTTATACACACCTCATTAAAAATTGTAAGTACATATAATTACTTCTTTCTCAAAAAAGAAAAATTTTAAAAAAAATCTATTCCCTCTATGATAAATTTTTTACCGTAATAACAATGAATGATATATCCCATAATGGATAGGCAAATACCCATAATTTTTATGAATATAATAATATAATAATATCATGGTCTATAAAAACTATATAAATTAAATTGGTGGTGAATACAAAATGTGTCTCAAATAAGTGAAATAGTTAAATGGAAATCCCTTACCTTAAGTATTGAATTCCTTTAATGATGTAAAAAATCATGTATAATACATATAAGTTTATTGGAAATTTATTAATGATACATAATTATCTATATCATATGATATATGTTATATTGCTGAATTTTTTTTCCTATTTATTTACAATTTCATGTTGAGGTCATGTTTCAGGCAATAACTGCTTTATTTTTCATTTATGTTTTTAATTATTATTATTTTGTCCCTATTAATTTTATTATCATTCCATAAAATACATAATGTTAATAATTAAATAAATATAATATCATTTAGGTATATATGTATTTTTAGTAATCCAAAAAAATATCGATAGAAAATGAAATAGATCGTTCATGAAGAAAATTGGTTGTACGTATGCTTGAATGATTTTTTCATTTTCTGAAATGATCTAAATAAAAAATTAAAATTAAATATTAATATTAAATAATACTATATATATCATATATATCACATATTTTTATTAAATACATTCTTATTACCTTCTATATAAAACATGAATGAATCACGTCGCTTCGCAAGGTGGTACTCTGCCATATTCAATATTGACATTATCGTATTCCCAATAATATGTAAAGTGAGAAGGTATTTTTGAAAAACTAATTAAATAATAAAAATAATATCATAAATATAATATATAAAAAATAATTCCATTATTATATCCATCCACGAGACGTGGTGATGGAAAACGAGTAAAACAGGTTCATGAGGTGGTTGTCTATCATGCACATGAATATTGATTTCATATCTCACTGGATGGAAGAGGAGATGGATATAGTTTATCAAATTTACACAAAAAATTAAAATTATATTATATATAATTGTAGTATCTTGTCATTATAATATAACAATACATTAATTTGTTAGAAGAAATTCAATATAAACGCTCATTGAATAACATTGTCTCTTCTTCCAGCAACCTCCTTAGTTTTCCACCAAAAGACTCCATAGGTTATTTTGAAAATAATAATAGACCATTTAGGATAATATGATATAATTCTTTTACCAGGTATTTTCTAAACAATTTTTTTTCGAATGTAATTTTTAGAAGAGATGAGCAGCCTTTTATAAGTGGGGGGTTGGCACACATTGTATTTTAGAAAAGAATAACGTGTAAGAAGATTATTCATATGCACAAAACCTCAAAAGTGGATCATTAATGAACCATAGAGATGATAAGGTCTAAATGTATCCATAAAATGAATATTTAATGAGTTTTGGGTCATTTTTAACTGTTTTCTTTTTAGTTTTACTCCCCAATATACCCATTTTTACACTAAATGTGGTATCTAATTTTTTATATTATTACTATTAATTAGGGTAAAAAATTATGTTTTCTTGAATAGATAATATAAATTGTTTTTATTACAAATAATGACTAATTTTTTTAAAATCAACACATAGAATTTCGGGAATCCAAATTATAAATAAACCCATATATCTGATGAGAAATTCAGTTTTGAAAGAGAAATTGTTCAAAAGTAAAAAAATCAAAATCCCAATTGATATTGATTAAAATGAACTAAATTATATTAATAAATATATAATTTCACTAATTTTGATATTAAACGCATTTTAAAACAAAAATTGGAACTATAAATCATTTAAATGAAAAGGTGGTTTTCAATAAAAACCAGTTTTTTCTCAATTCATAAAAAAAATTGTACTTTAATAAAAATTAAAAACAAATCGTATGAAAAATTCTTCAGGATGAGTAAAAAAACTACACTCATTAAATCAAAATAATTTTCTAAAATTTAAATAAATAATTTTTATTATTATTTGAAATATGAAATATTTTTTTTTGAAAATACATTTTTTCCAAACATATAACGACATTAACAATAATTATGTACCTTATATATATATATATTCTTTATATATAATCATTATAATTAATATTTTAGATTTTTAATTCATATTATTTCCACTATAATTATCATCAAAATTATAATAGTTATTTATAAATAGTTATATAAATATTTATCAGAATTCATTAAAACTCATTGTTTCATGTAAAGGAATTTATCAAATAAATTTAATTTATTAAAAAAATTACATTTCCTAAATCCCTGGGGTTACAATAAAATCCCCTCTATGAAGAGAATCTCCCATAGAATTCATCAATATGATACAAAAAAATAACGATACTTATGCCCCATCATTTCCTCATGTTCTGATATGACTTCTCCAAATTTGTGGTCTTGACACAAAATATTTACCTGGTGAGTGGTCCTGTTTCATAGAAATTTATCTATTTGATAATAAATATCATCATATTATTCCATTAATAAATATATTTCTCCAGTTTAATGACCATTGATTTTATTATATGTGAAGGTTTAGGTATGTAAATCTTTAGGATAGTTGGATGGAACCCATCATAAACATATCAGAGGTTTGGTGGAAGTTCCAACTGATAGGACACCATCCTGATAAGATAAAAATTTTAAAAAAGGACCATATTCCTAAGTATTTGTTTTCCATTCATTATTTATTGGATAAATTAATATAAAAAAATTTTCACCAACTTTGAATTAAAAATAACTATAGAAATTTTTAGCATAACTTTTCATTGAACTTTATGTTATTCTTATCTACTATTAAATGTCTCTAATGTACTCTTTCAATTCATCAGTTATATTATATCCCAATATATTTAGTTCTCTAAATTTATTCTAACTCATTGGATCTTGACACATCATTCTATAAGGATCTTCATAAAGATCCATCTGAATAAACAATGGAAAGATATTATTGTATGATAACACAACTCAAGGAAGGTGTTGATGTCAACAACCTTTAAGATACCATGAAAAATATCTCAGCATATCCTACAGTGTATTATTTTTTCTATCAGACTAAAAATATATATGGGTTTTTCATAAAGTGTTGAAGCACATCTTCATATCAAGATATTGTTAAATAATTCCCCATAACGTCAAGGTAATCTTCATATCTATAGAAGATACAATTTATTGTGGTATTTAATGAAACCTTAAAAATTCCATAATCCATATCATATATATCATATTATAAGGAAAAAATTATTTGATATTAAAAATGCATGATGAATTTGTAAGGTGATTGTCTAAAATACATAAACATTGTTCCCCTTAGGCGTTTTGGGGAGTCTGATGAAAAAATCCACGGTGACTTTTTAACATTTAATTTATAGTATTGGTAATGGATGTAACTTCCCATATTAATTTTTTTCTTAGACTTCATTTTCATACATACCATGAAACATGACAAAGAATATGTGATATATATTTTCAATCCATATCATTATAATTTATCTTTCATATATCTATATATATTTAAGCATCCATTATGAATAAAGAATAAAGAAATATGAGATTCTTGTAGAAAATCCATCAAATATGGAATGGATTGAACATATACATGGTTATTTAACCTTTTAATTCCATTATAATAATGGGTAATCATAGGAAAATTTCTAACCAACATTTTTAGCTCTAAATTTTCATTTTTCACCAATTTAAACTTCACATGGATAGATAAAAAACATTAAATATATCAAAATATTATTTAAACCAATCCATCAGGATTTACAAATCCATCTATTTAAATTCTCGAAATATTTTATATTTTTCTATCCACTTCATGTATAATATAACATGATCCTTTCAACTCAAATCATCAATAACCATGTTTCCTTTCTTAGGGTGGTAATGTATTGATCAATCTTAATCAATATTTATATCTAACTATATTCTCTCAATATTATTCAATTACATATGTGTGAAAATATAATTTAAACGTTGCCGATATGTACAAATATAACAATTTTCTATCAAAATACAATTCATCAACATATATAATGAAAAAATTACAAAAACCTGCTTTAAATAATGAGTTGGGTGATTTTTCCCTTGAACCATTAATTATCATGAGGATAAAGATATAACTATATCATTATTCATGGGAGTTCATTATAATATCTTCTTGTATGAACCATAGTATTTTATAAACCCTTATCCACTATAGGGGAATGTATGAATGGTCATGATTAATAGTTGTCTCTTTAATTCATTGATGTTTTCCTCAAATTCATCTATCCACAAGAACTTAGTTCCCTTCGAAGATAACCTGGTGATTGGATTAGACCGTCATGTGATATTATTCATAAATCATCAATAGTATCTAGGTAAACCATGAAATATATGGATCATTGAAAATAAAATAACAAACTATTTCTATATGCATTAAAAACATTAACCTATCACTCAACCATATCGATCCTTTCCTCTTACTTCAATAATATCATAGTATTTCCAAAAACCACACCAAATTATAATCCATAATAATTTACAATAAATTACACAATAAACCAAATATCATTATATTAACACTCAATTAAAAATGAGTTGAAACATAAGATAAATAGTAGAAAATCATTTCAAATGTAAATTGATATTAACCAGAATTTATATTAGATCCCAAGAATCATAATTAGATATCAAAAAAATGTATTATCCTATGTATATTATTGTGAAAAAAATATATAAAATTTGGTGGGAAATGATGAGTCTTCACTCACATGGATATTCTCAAACACAAGCATAAATTACTTAAATTATTCAAGGGTATTTCACCTTGAATTTGGTGAAATAAAAATTTACACAGTCTATTATAGTAGTATATTTAGAATAAAATAAAAAAGAGGAAGGATAATTTAATGAAGAGTCATTCACAGTTATAGAATTTAATAAATAAACTTTATTATCCTTAACTCTATATAAAAGATTAAATATATACTGAAATAGGAATGGGGAGAAACCAATGAAATATTTAGATCAAAATAAAATGACGGATAATGCCGGTGAGTATCAGGGTATAAGGGGAAAATGTAATTTAAACATTTCTATTATTAAATTTTTTTAATGAAAACTACCAAGTGAACTATTGTTGTTTATGTGTACCCCACTATAATTCTAGTGGAACTCCAATAGCCACATATTAACTTTTTTTACATTGTCATTTTTTTGGGGTCCCATAAAAATTATAGTTGTGGGTAGATCCCTTCCATTTAGCATTTAATCCAAAATATTCTTCTAAATCTATTCTTCTATTTCCTAACACACATGTTAACCACAAAACACCATTCTAAGTATTCTAATACCTAAATCCATTTCCTAACCCTTATATAAAATAAATGAAATCAATTTTTCTCATAATCCCATTACAATGTTTCCTAAAAACATAATTATCAAGGTTATTTTAATTTTATTTCCCCCGCCATTTTGTTTTTAATCCCAGAATTGAAAGCTAGTATCCAGTTCAAATTCATTCTAAGTCTCAAAATCATCAAAATCACTCAGCTTATAATAATATAAAACTACATAGGATTGTAAAAAAACTGGTAAATAAATCCAAAATACACATATTCTTGAGGTTCATTAAATTAGCATACCAAAATAATATAAAAATGATATATAATTTTTCAAAATAACCATTATCTATATTTCTAAATCTATAAAAATAAATGGACTCTGACCCAATCATGTTATTTTTTCAAACCATAAGTTCCTTATCATACTTTATAGCAAACATAAAATCTTAAAATGCATCAAGATATTAACAATAACAAAATAAATAAGACACCACTACTTTAAAAACTCATCATTATATGGTGACCTGTGTTGAGTGTCCCTCGGACCCTTTATTTATACTTTCATAATTATAAAATTATCATTTTCATTTTATCATTTGTTTGATATTCATTTTTCTTTTTTAATTATTTAACTAGATGAAAAATAAAATATCAGTATTTAATTTTTGGTAATTTGTTTTATTCATTAATAATTCATTAAAATTTTCATTTTTATTAATTTATAGGGAATTTTTATTAAAATATTTCCATGAAATACCAAATTATTTAAATTATTGAATTTTAGAAATGATAACAAAATTATATGTATTGAATTATCCTTAAAAAATGGATTCATTATTATGATAGATCAACCGTATAATTTTGAAAATTTATCATTATAGTTTTATTAATGAATCAGATGAAATTTTATTTTTAAAAAATTAATTATCTGATGAATCATACAAAAAATTGAAATTATTAATATTTAATAAAAATTTATGCACATGTATGTTAGAATGATTTTAATTCATATTCAAATGACATGTACACATGATTGATTGACACATATTCATGGTATATAGATACCAATGCATGATAAAATATTTCTCTAAGTATGAAGCTAGTCATTCGATGAATCTATATATATACTCTGATACACTCGAATGAAATAATGATACAAACACTAATTAAAATGAAAATAACTTTTATTCAAGAAGTAATAAAATATACACCGAAACAAAAATTAACTCAAATGATCATAAGTCTTAAGAACTTTTTCTAACCCTATTAAATTTTTAAAAATCTCTAATTTTGTTTAAATTTTTGTTTATTTATTAATTTTAAATATTTATATACATTTTAAGTTAATTTTATTTGTATATTTTGAGTAATTTAATTTCATAATGATGAAAAATTCTCAAAAGTAAATACTGATTATTGGTAGTATTTATTAATCTAATTATTTTATTATTGATTTTTTATTATTCAAAAAAAAATATTAATGATGCTTATGTGTTGAAATATAATGTATCATAATTAAGGATGATCCATGTGTATATTAATATTATTAATTTAAGAAATATGAACATGTGAAGTATGTGGGATTTAATTTGGTAATAAATAAAAATTTGGATTAATATTAAATTAGTTTATCTATATATATTTTGACATTATTTACTATTTCTATGAAAATTATGAACTAGAAAGTATATAATATTTGAATTTATTTTTCATTTGATAAATATTTCTAAATATGGGTTGACTAAAGAGACTCAATGGATTTTGGTTAACTAAACCACTGTATGTTATGTAGAATACATGAAATTTTAGGTGATATCTACCTGATTGGTAAAGGTTATTTACCATTATTATTGGATAAATTATTTTAGGATTCAATGTACTACCTCTAGTTATAATATTTTGAACTATAAGACTCAATATCAACTTTTATCACGTTCAAAAGTAGTATTTATAATCACGTTTTCTGCCTTTATATTTTCTATGGGTGTTTGAGTTGGTTTATGATTTTTATTACAAAAGTGTTACTATTAGGATATACTACCAATTATATGGTCTGATGGGTTTTGAATGTATGTATATTAAAGAATTATTTCTTGGGATGTACCCCCTGGTAGAAAATAGAAGGAACATTGGTTGTTCCTTTTTAGGGAAAAATGTCACTGATATTTGGAATGTGAATAAATATTGATAAAATTAGTTATAATAGTGTTTTTCTCTATTTTAAAATCCTTGTCACGTTATATTGTGTGTAATACTCTATCATTGAGAGTGTGAAAATAGAAATAACTTCACATTTATCCAAACTAAAATAAAAATTGTTCTGTTTAATTTTTTAATTTCCATTAATGATTTATTCTATCTATGATATAATATAGAAAAATTATAAATTGGTCAATTCAACCCCAAAAAAAACCATATTCCAATCTCACTATCTCTACAAAAAATTATAAGAATTTGGAACTATTAGGATAGTTTTAATTACTTATTATTTATGATTACCAAACATCCTTTATTATAGATTAAAATTGAAAGGATTTTTTATCAAATATATATAAATATACATATGTATATAAGTGTGTGTGTGTGTGTGTGTGTATTTATATTTGTTTCTAAATATATCCTATAATTAATTGACTATAGAATTGATCATTTTAGCAGAATGTCTCACATTGTAAAGATGTATGTATTCATAATATAAAACCTTTCTTCATATAAATGATTATTGCTATTGGAAATAAATAATGGATGCCTATTTAAAACTAAAATGTATTATACATTTAATAATTATATAAAATCCCTATTAAAACCTATAAAATGATCTTGATACACTTACAAGTGTTGATTCTGTAAAATATTCTCCACTAAATAAATTTTTTAATATTATATGTTGTTTTATAAGGGAAATAATCACATATATCTATTCTTGTAAGAATACTCATGATATGTGTCTAATATTGTTAATTACTAAATAGGAATGCGATATGTTTATTTAAACAAAACATGTAATGTTAAGAGAAGAATATCAAAATTTAAAAGTGGTTGGTAATCCAACTGTTAACTAATTGTTTATTCCATTCAATACAATTTTAAATGGAATGATTACTTTAAGAGAATAATTATATAATACTATTGTTTTTATGAGTAAATAGACCTCTATAATATAAAATCAGAATAGTTTTTTTATTCATGAATGTAACCATTTCATTTAATATACTCTTGAATATATTATTATATAACTATTAGAATATGAAATGAATTATTTAAACAAGGATGAAGATGAAATTATCATGAAAAAATATCTCGTTTGAAAATCAAATATGAATATCACTATATACAAATATAATTCTGAGTTACTAATATATGAATGGTATGAATATTATCTTGTGAAAAAATAGAATATATAAAATAGTTGATAGTATTAAAAATAGGATAGAATATAGATCTATTATATATTGTTGGATCTCTATATAGTATTTCGATCATAGTGTTGAATATTGAAGTGAAAATGACTCATCCAACCTTTCTCACATTGACTAAATAAATTAGTTTAGTGATTCAAATTAAGGTTTGAATTATTATAATTCTAAACATCGCCATATTGATTTCACATATGATTATATTACAATATTACAAAATGGTTTTATTTAAATTTGTAATACATATATAGAATGGAATAGAAATATTTTGTAGAACATGAAAGAAAATATAATTCATTCTCTTAGAGTCATGAATTATAAAGAATATAAGGATAAATATATAAAATTTAAGGAATAATGAATATGAAGAATGGGTGTTCAATTTTTATTTAATGAATTAGATATCTATGGAAAATGTGAAGTCTAAAAAATATAATTTCATTTTTAAAATAGAAACTGTCCAAAAACATTAATGTAAAAAAATATATGTTTTCATTTTCAGCTTGAAAACATTTATAAAAAAAAGATACATGGATATGAATTTCAATTACCAATATTGTACAATAACATCTCTATAAATGATTATAAAATATATATTTCCATAGATACATGTTTTAGATGTGTCATTATATTTCATTATGCATGTGAATGCTACTTAGTATATCAGCAATATTTATAACATAAAAATATATTGTTATTCAATATTTACATTTTAATATAACCCAATAATACATATATGAAATCTTTTTGGGTTACTAAAAAATAATGTTTTGACTTAATTAGACAATAATGTTCAAGGGTACCAAAACATTCTTTATTCCATTTCTATTCAAATATTTTCTTTGATAACACAAAAAAGGATACGTGGTATATGGATAGTGGCTAGCTCAATAACAATATAAGAGATGAATATTAAATTTTTTTCATTCAATACATAGTATGGATGTTATTTCATTCTTCATGGAAACATATAATATAAGGTAAAAAATTTAAGAATTTGATATTTCTATTTTTTTATCATTTCAAAAAGTAAAATCCAGTTTTTTAAATATTTTTCGATTTTGTTAAATTCAAAACCAATTCTAAATATATATTTATTTAATTTTACTGAATTGACTAATAAAAGTTTTATTTCATTGAATTTGTTGTGTAGCTAGAAAATATTTTCTGGCATATTTGTCTCCATTATTTTTAGCTATATCAAAATATATAAAAACATAGGAATGTTTTCTAGTAAATGATATTAATAATATAAATCATAAATGTTTTTTATTCTTTAATTAAAGGTGTTCTTGATCCCAATTTTATTTTATTTTATTTTTCATAAATATGTGTGATTATTTTATGTAGTTGGAATATCATGGGAGGAATCATTATTCACAAACATTTACATTGATAAAACTCGTGTTCTCAATAAAAGAAATATGATTTTTATTTCTTTTTAAATATTAAATTATAATTGAATTATAAATTCCATTTTTTGTTGTAGGTTTCTTTCACGGTTTACATGGTAAAAAATAATTCCTCCCAAGTCAAGAAGATTCTATGTGTGGAACTATAAACAATATATCTGGATAAGAGATGCACACCCTGGAGAAATTATGAACCGTTTTCATATTTATATAATAATGTAAGTACTTAAATTTATTTTCATATACATAAATTAACCTATGTAGATAGTGTATTAATAATATTACTTTCTAATAAGATATTATTAAATAATCATCCTCTAGATGGATAATCTATTATGAAGATGTTATTTCTTGGTATTTCAAACACCCAGACACACACATATATAGTTTATGATATTTTTCTTAAACGATTTGTTCCATAATTGTGATAATATACTTATATGATTTTTAAATATAGTTTATAGAATTTTGAACTGCTCTTCATGTTTTAAAAATGTGCCATTAAATTAGAAGTGTTGTCTACATCATTTAGTGGGTGGTGGATTAAATAATATACTATTGAGTTAGAGATATTATTTGATAAGGTAATAGTTATTATATATAGGAAAAATTATGAGCATCCATCCATAGAGTTACACATGTGAATGGTAAATTATATAATGTAAAAAATTTCATAGATTATTTTTTTTGAATTTTGATGTTATATTGGGAGAATTTTTAAATCAATTGAATTAAATCTATAGAATAATCTAAATAAATTTTTTCATAAGTATAAAATAACTTTCTTTAACCATCATTGGTATCTATGTGCACATCATATTTGAAAAAATAATTATGATCTTATTCTGTTAATATATATGAAGTCAACATATGAAGCCATTATGACTATATTCATCCACTAATATTGGGTATGCATGAAGTTGAACTGTGTGATCATTAGAAATATTATATATAGACATCATCTACCATAAATGTAAAGGACATTATTATAGAAGATCAACCAACACAATCGATCCCCACTATCACTTTTCAAGAACAATTGATTGAGGACCTTATACATATATGGTTGATCCAGACAGTTTCTTATCATCTGTATATGGTAAATCTTCATGGTCAATAAGATGAATGTATGTTCAATATGATATCATATATGATAGATGTGGTTTATTCATAATGGTTTATTAAATATATACTTATGATCAAAATAAATGGTCGTATTATAAAATAAGTCATAAAAAACATATTTGACCATATAAATATAAAATTTCATGTAAATTTGAGTCTATTACGTAGATAATTCTTAGGAGGAATTTTGGTCATCATAAAAGATTTATGAAGTATATTGAATATAAATATTAAAATGGTAATATAATTGGCATAACATCATTTGAAAAAAAGTGGTGAAATTTGTTGTCAAAAAATAGAATGCAAATAAACTCTACACCATTGAGGAGTTATTGGTTGAACTAATGGGAAATATTAAAAGTCATATTTTATATTATAAGTCATTGAGAGTGTTCACCTTTGGGATATAGACAATAATACTTTGAGCATATAAATTTCATCGTATGAGTTTAAGATTATTTCTTTGAATTTATGGACTTAATTCTATTATATATTTAAAGACTAATGATTTAATAATATTTTTATGATTTTATGTAACTTTAAAAATAAATTATTAATGAGGTATTTTTTATTAAAAATATACAATGTGGAATAATATTCCAAAAATAATATATATTATGAATCAAGTAGTCACTAAGTAGAAATATGAATGTTTACATACTTACATGGGGGATTTTAAAATATAATTAATTTATCAAATATTTAGAAGAAAAATAACAAAATAAGGTGTGTATATAGGGACCCAGCCTTATACATCACATAATCAATTAAATTACATTTGAAATCACTTTTTTCACTCCTAATAATATATTTTTTTGAGTTTTATAGAATTAGGAAATATTTCCCACATATCATTCCATTAGAATAATAATTGGCTACTAATAAAACAATATACATTTTGTCATAATAAAAATTATATTAATAAAAAACAAGAAATTTATTCATGAAATTTTTTTATAACATTCATCATGGCTTTAATGTATCACATACTAATCCATAAAACTAATGAAAAATATTTTGAAACATCAGATGAGCACAAAAATATTAGTATGGGATGTAAAAAAAAGAGAGAAACCAATAGTACATGAATACTTATTAACATATGAAAACATTTTCAATAGGTACACATATCATCCAATAAGTATCATATTGTTACATTGTAAAAACATGAGATTTCCATAAAACATAGAAAACAAAAATAATACCATAAAGATAACATTGGAATTTAATTATATTGGACAATAACCGTTGCCCATAAAATATGATTTGTGACCCTAAATACTACATTAAAATTTAACCCTAATGGCTATCCTACAATGTAACACTCATGGCTACCTTATGGTGTAACCATCATAGTTACACATAGAGTGACCATATGGTTGACCTCTAAAATAAACATACCCAATAAAGTTTTTGTAAGATATAGGTCCCACACTTCATTATAAACAATTCCCATGAATCGGATCAGAATAATAAGATTAAAATACATACATCAAATAAATATTTCCCTTAAAAAAGAGAAGAAATTTTAAATATATTTTTTTAAGAAAAATTCTTACAAATATCAAATATTTGAAGTGAAAATTGGAAAACAAGAAAGAATACGTGTTTGAACTATAAATAAACATAATAAAAAAATAATTTAATTAATATTTCTTTCAAAATTAATATTTGTACCACATAATTGATAAAGAATACGGTTAACCCATAGAATGTAAATATGGTTAAAAATTAATTTACCTCAGGTTAGTTATAAGGCCCCACCCTTAAACCTTACTTAAATCTTGAGTTATTACAAGATTACACATTGAGGATCTTTTCAGGTTTAGAGTTTTAGAGAATTAGATCATAAACTTGCATTACATTCCACATATAAACAAAGTGGTTACATAAAGATAGTATTCTTCATTCCCATAAAAGGAAACATATTTAACATAAAACATGGATTCATTCTTGACACTTCCTTGACACTATCATCATATCATGTACCTTTCCCTTGACCTGTGAAAACATTTCAAAAAAATGTGGGATGAGCATAAAAATCTCAGTATGGGTTATAAAAATATGGAAAGGAAACATGGGTACATATGTACATAAGGATGAGATCATACTTTACCCATAAAACAAAAGCACTTTAACATACCTCATCAAATCATGAATAAATCATATAAATCATAAGACATAAAGGTAACTTGAGGCATTCATAACATTCTTACGTAGGGAGTAACCCTCTTGGTTACATTTGGAATACTCATCATAGTATATTCCCTAAATCTCTTCGGAGAAACCTTAACGTTTCACTCCTTTGCGTTACCCAATGCATTGGAGAGCTATAACGGGCTCACCCGCCCTTAGTTTATCACGGAACCACCCGTCTTCATAATAATGCCCAAGAACCATAACATAATCATATCACATAAAACATGCATAAAGGAAACATAAAATTTCCACATTTCAATCACGAGATATCAATACAACACATTGATATAAAAACATTATGAAAACCATTTTCAATCCCAAAATAAAAGAAAAGTAAAACATGGTATTTATTTTTCTTTTAAAAAGAAGGTATGACTTGTAGAGGAAGTCGAAACTCAAATAACAGTCACGACGGCGGAGAAGTCGTTGTCGCCGCATACGTACGACAAAAACATTCCCTATTTTCGTTTAGTAAACGCTTCGTATAAAAAAGATTCCTTTTGAATAAACATAAAAGTCAAAGGGGTTTATACACCGTATATAAGAAAGTTGTGTATAAAATAAAATATGCCTCAACGAAAGGAGATTGAGACGAAGTCCCATACCTCGTATCCGACTTGACCCGACCGTTCTTTAATCTCCTGAATAATAAACTTGAGCTAATCTCTACTTTCTTATGAATCTTTTTCAAGTTTATTATTCCTTTTATACCATGTTATTAACATCATGTAATCAGTTAAGTTAATAATGTTCATTTTGTCGGTATTTGGTTCTTAAGTCAAAAATAGACTTCTTACACTTACGTGTTGTTAATTTGGTCAAAGGTTAATTATATCCAGAATGGTATTCATGATTTAGATATCATATATTTCATATATATCCAGTACATACATTCATTTATAATATTACATCACATTTAGAGGTAAGAAATGAAATGCACCTTTCATGGAGACGGTAAGCCGTACGTACGCATGAACGCTACTTCCTTTTCTATTTCATATTTTCTGGAATGGAATAATAATGATATAAGAGTATATTATAATTCCAGTATAATAACATATATAATATCATTAACTTTATCCTTTACACATCCCACATATGGTATTAACGAATCAAATCACTTTCAGGGGGCGGTAGTCCGCACTTCCTAAAATGAAGATATCGTGTTTACCCATAATGGAAACCATAATGTTATGCCGAAAATGAAAAAAACAGAATCTTAAGGAAAACATAAACATATTATATATCATATATAAAAATAGTGACATCATAATGGCCCCTTTTGAAGGTGTTAAATGAGTATTAAACAATCATCGTTCCGGGAGGCAGAATTTCACCATCCACAGAAACCGTATGTTCTTTAACCATTTAATGTAGTTGTGTGAGAGTGTAGCTCAAATAAATCTTATAAAAACATCATAGTATATTTAAGATACTGGTGTTGTAACAAAAGAAGTAAATAAAAAGAGTTTAGGGGGTTGGAGAAGCAAAATAAAACAAATAAACATGAGAGAATGAATTACCTTTAAAAGTGTAACTCCTTTTGATTTGAGTCTAAAGGCTTCCTTTGAAAGGATTCTGCCAAAAGGGAATCCTCTAGGATGAGGAGAGGGATGTGGAGAGAGTAAATGGGCAGGGGTTGGCCGAGCCAAAGGCTTGAGAAGTGTGTGAAATGAGGTAGAGGTGGGGGCCTTTTATAAGAGGAGAGGAGGGGCACTTTTGGAAAGTAAAGAAATATTACTTTATTTGAAAATGTGTTTCGGTTACAAAAGGTCCCACATTGATATAATTCGTGTATAAGGTGATAAGGGTTCGAAATACACTCATCCAATTGGTTTTGGACATGTTTAGTTCATAGATTTTATATTATCCTTCCATTTTATTTAAATCATCAAATAATGATGTCATCGCTGCATCATTATTATGTCATAAATAATTTAATTTATTTAATGTCTAAAAATCATAAAAAAAATACTATGATGTAGGAAATCTTTTTATCTTTCCAATGACTATTTATAATAAAAAATATAATCTTTATAACCCCATGTAAAAATTGTTTTCGTAAAACATTTATTGTTTGTGTCATTTTTACTTTAACATTTAATAAAAAGTTATTTATGTCATTTCCAAACCAACGTGTCTCCATGGGGTCCCCAAGTTGACCCATGGCTTGTCTTGGTCTGCCATGACACAACCAATAAGGTTGGGACATGTGTCTAGGTCATTTCATATTATTAAATTATTATTTATACCTTAAACTACCCTAATTACCACTAATCGCGATTAAAAACTTAATAAGTTACTATTCATCAAAAAAATATCTTAATCCCATTGAACCACATTTTACTTCTTAATGACAACCATGTATGTCGTATTTTAAAAATTCAATACACGTTAGTGGTAAACTTTCATTTAACTGAAAAATCAGTTTGCTTGATTACCACTTAGTGGTTTCACTATTCATCAAAAATTGAAGTTTCTCAGAAAATTACCAAAAATTCACCCTAGGCTATATTTGATATTCCGAATTCAAAAATGAAGTCTATTTTACAAAATTCAAATAATATAAGTCACATTAATTAATTTAATAATTAATTCTCGCTGCCAGAGCAAATAGCGTGTTTTTACAAAACAATAAGTATCAAAAGATTGACACCAGTTTAAGTCTAATTTAAAGTGAAATTGATTCTAATGACCACCATTGGATAAAATGGTAAAAATATATTCTAATTTCACTTCAAAACCAATTCAAAACATAATCTAATCATATAAATAAATTAGATTAAAAAGCAGTTTGGATGTAAAATGCAGTATTTTTCACTATTCATTAAAAAATGAACATTGTCAGAAAAATACCAAAAATTCACACAAGGTAAATTTTGATGTCCCAATCATAAAGGATAAGTTTATTTTGACAAACATAATTTATAAAATTGTCAAAATATAGATTCAAAAATGGGTTGCCATCAAAAGGCACTAAAACAATCTTTTAAGAATATTAGTGTATTCCATGCATAAGATTGTATTTATTTTCATTTTAAGCCTCTATAACACTATCTTAATAATTAATAGACATAGATAAAAATATCTATTATTCATTACTTACTTGGGATGTTACATCCTTACCCCCTTTAGAAAATTGCGTCCCCGCAATTTATTTACTTATCGAATAAATGGGGGTACTTATCCCTCATTGCATTTTCAGATTCCCTTGTTGCCTCTTCAATCATGTGGTTTTTACACAAAACCTTTACCTGCTTAATCACCTTATTCCATAACACTTGATCCCTGTGGTCAAGAATCTGGACCGGTTGTTCCTCATAAGATAGGTTCCCTTCCAGCTGAACTACCTCTGGACTCAAAACATGAGATGGATCTGGCATATAATTTCTCAACATTGAAACGTGAAAAACATTTTGTACCTGAGATAAACTCGGATGTAAAGCCACTCGGTATGGAACTGATCCAACTCTTTCCAGAA
Organism: Viscum album; assembly: GCA_963277665.1. Taxonomy (NCBI): domain Eukaryota; kingdom Viridiplantae; phylum Streptophyta; class Magnoliopsida; order Santalales; family Viscaceae; genus Viscum; species Viscum album. The sequence continues at coordinate 627,043,732 of OY728138.1, read as the reverse complement.
TTTCGTATGGTCCAATGAACCTTGGACTTAGCTTTCCTTTCTTACCAAATCTCATCACACTTTTCTAAGGAGAAACCTTGGGAAAAACATGATCACCTACCTCGAAAGATAGATCCTTCCTCCGGTTATCCGCATAACTCTTCTGCCTGCTCTGAGCTGTCCTCATGTGTTTCTGAATCAGCTGAACTTTTTCTACCATCTCTTCTACCAAATCTGGTCCCATCAACTTCCTTTCACCCACTTCATCCTAGAAAGATGGAGTTCGACACCGCTTCCCATATAATGCCTGAAATGGTGCCATCTGTATACTGGAATGAAAACTGTTATTATATGAAAACTCAACCAAAGAAAGATGTTGGTCCCAACTCCCCTGATAATCCATAGAACAAGCTCGTAGCATATCCTCCAATGTCTGAATTGTTCGTTCTGACTGCCCATCTGATTGAGGATGAAAAGCTGTAATAAAATTTAATTCAGTACCCAACGACTTCTGAAGGCCTTTCCAAAAGTTAGAAGTAAACCTGGGATCACGATCCGATACAATGGAGAGAGGAACTCCATGTAACCTGACTATCTCTTTAAGATACAAACGGGAAAGTTGATCAAGAGATAAAGTATCTCGTATAGCAAGGAAATGAGCAGATTTGGTCAAACGATCAACAATAACCCAGATTGCATTATTACCTCGAGATGTCTTCGGTAATCCAACAACAAAGTCCATGGATATATTCTCCCATTTCCACTCTTGAACTGGTAAAGGCGGAAGCATCCCTTTCGGTAACTGCCACTCTGCTTTAACCTGCTGACAAGTCAAACAATTCACAGTAAAATCAGCAATATCTCATTTCATTCCATCCCACTAGTAATACTCCCGCAGATCTCTATACACCTTAGTACTGCCCGGATGAACTGAAAACGGATAACTATGAGCTTCACATAACAACCCTCTCTTCAACTGTGAATCACAAGGCACACACAATCTCTTCCCAAATCTCAAAACACAATCATTATCAATGTTGAATTCAGGCAACTTACCTTTCTGAACCAGCTCTACCTTTTTTCTACAACTCACTGTCTTGCTTCTGTGCTTGCCTGATTCTATCTAATAGAGAAGATCTCACTGATACCTGAAACAAAACAGAAGGACTTCCTGCACCAACAACTTCTATGCCAAAGTTCATCAAATCGTTAACCAAAGGATCACGTTCCTACCGCAACATTGTTAATGAAGCATTACTTTTTCGACTCAAAGCATCAGCCACTTTATTTGCTTTTCCCGGATTGTAATGAATTGTACAATTATAATCCTTGATTAATTCTAGCCATCGCCTTTGTCTCATGTTTAACTCTTTCTGAGTGAATATATACTTTAAACTTTTGTGATCGGTATATATTTCACACTTTACTCCATACAAATGATGCCTCCAAATTTTTAAAGCAAAAACAACAGCAGCTAATTCCAAATCATGTGTAGGGTAATTTACCTCATGAGTTTTCAACTGTTGTGAAGCATAAGCAATTACCTGATCATTCTGCATTAGGAAGCAACCAAGTCCTTTCAATGAAGCATCACTGTATATAACAAACTCACCATTCCTGGAAGGTAGTGCCAAAACTGGAGCATTCACCAATCTTCTTTTCAATTCCTGAAAACAATCATCACATTCTTTTGTCCAGATAAACTTAACACCCTTCCGAGTTAGCTTAGTCATTGGACTAGATAACCGTGAAAAATTTCTAACAAACCTTCGGTAATAGCCCGCCAAACCAAGGAAGCTACGAATCTTGGTTACATTTGTGGGTCTTGGCCATTTTTCCACAACTTTTTTTTTCATGATCAACAGTTATTCCATCTTTAGAAACAATGTGACCAAGGAAAGAAATTTGTTGCAACCAAAACTCACACTTGCTGAATTTCCCATACAGTTTCTTTTCTTTTAAGGTTTGAAAGATAACCCTTAAATGTCTTTCATGCTCCTCTTTACTTTTAGAAAACACAAAAATATCATCAATGAAAACCACCACAAACTTATCCAAGAACTCATGGAAAATTCTATTCATTAAGTCCATGAATAGAACAGGTGTATTGGTTAGCCCATAATGCATTACTAAAAATGCATAATGGCCATATCTCGTACGGAACGCGGTCTTCGGAATATCTGCCTCCTTTACCTTCAGCTGATGGTACCCCAATCTCAGGTCAATCTTTGAAAAAAACTGAGCTCCATGGAGCTGATCAAACAAATCATCGATATGAGGCAAAGGATATTTGTTCTTAACAGTGATATTATTCAAGGCTCTATAATCAATGCAAAGTCTCATAGAACCATCTTTCTTTTTAACAAATAAAACAGGTGCACCCCATGGTGATGTGCTAGGTCTAATGAAAACTTTCTCTAATAAATCTTGCAATTGCTCCTTCAACTCTAAAAGTTCAATTTGTGCCATTCAATAAGGGGGTTTTTAAATTGGCTTAGCATCAGGAACTAAGTCAACAGTAAACTCAACTTCCCAATCTGGTATTATTCTAGGCAACTCGTCAGGAAAAACATCAGGATACTCATTTACCACTGGCACATCATTAATCTGAACAGTTCCTTTATTTTCAACGACGTGTGCAAGGTAACATTCATTTCTATCTTTTACAAGTTTCTCGGCCTCTTGATATGTTATCAAAAGTAAGGGTTCATTCTTGTAAACAAACTGAAAGTCTTTCTGAAAAGAAACTTCTTTAGCTCTACAGTCAATCTTAGCATGGTAAATAGAGAGCCAATCCATACCCAGGATAACATCAAACTCTACTAGAGGTAGAACAATAAGGTTTTCAAGTAGATTCTTTCCACAGATAAGGATAGGAAGATTCTTATAAATTCCTTTTTCCTCAACATTCACCCCGGGTGTTTTTACCAAAAGTTCAGGAGTCATTTCTTGAGATGGTATTCCCATTTTACTTGAAAAGGTTTCAGAGATGAAAGAATGTTTAGACCCCGAATCAAACAACACACTGGCATAATCTGAAAAAACAAACAAAGTACCTGATACAACTTCATTTGATGGACCGACATCTGCTGAAGTAGTTGCAAAGGATTTCACCACCCCTTTCTGCTTGTAGTCTAACTGCTTCCCATCACTCAAGCTCCTTGTCGGACACTCGTTTGCATAGTGACCCATCTCATTGCACTTATAACATTTCACTAACTGTAAGTCAAATTTGTTCTTACCTTCACCTTGATCCTTTTCAGTGCAATCACGAGCCTTATGTCCCATCTTACCACATCAGTAGCACTTCCCAGAATTCAGAAGACATTCCCCAGCATGCCTTTTGCCACATTTATCACAAACTGGAAACTTAGTTCTCTTACCATCAGACTTTTTTGAAGAATTCTTACCTTTCTCCTGCCACCTCGTTCTCTTCTTCTGCTGGTTGTTATAGAAAACTTGGTCATCGGAAAACTCCATTTCCACCTTCTCAGCACATCGAACAAGCTTTTCATAACTTTTAAACTCACGAGAAGCTAATGCCCTTCGATATTTTGGCTTTAATCCTGAGTAGAAACGATTGATTTTACTATCAAGGTCCCGGATAAAATTTGGAGCATACCTTGCCAATCGAGTGAACCTTTCTTCATAGGCAGCCACTGAGTGTTCCTCTTGCCTCAATTCCAAGAATTGCTTTTCCATCCTAAGTCGAACAGCCTTAGGAAAATACTTCTCAAGAAACATACCTTTGAATTCATCCCAGTCAAGAGCATCAATCTCATCGGCGTCCCTGATATTTTTAACCATAGACCACCACTGATCTGCTTCACCCTCCAAACAGTAAATAGCAAGACTAACCTTTTGATTGTCTGAACACCCCATGACATCAAAAATCTTCTCTAGTGATTTAATCCACCCTTCAGCTAGCACAGGCTCAGATGATCCTCTGAATGATGGTGGATGTTGCCTCATGAAATGTTCCACCACTGACATGTTCCTCTGCGGTTGATCTGGCTGATCTCCTGCATGGATACCACCACCATTTATCGCTTGAGTCAACTGCGCCATTACTGCAACAAACTGTTCAGTTCCAATTCCGACCATCTCGGGATGCTGATTCGGAAGGTTATTTCCTTCTGTATGCCTTCCTAGCACTGCTTCCCTGTTTCCTCTGCGGAAAACCATTCTGAACAAACATGTCTTAGATGAAGCAACATGGTAATCTTTAAATGCTATATCATTTCAAAAAAAATTTGGATAATCATTTAATAGAATTCTAACTCCTAAAGTTATCTAAACCGACTTTTGATACCAACTATAAGGCCCCAGCCTTAAACCTTACTTAAATCTTGAGTTATTACAAGATTACACATTGAGGATCTTTTCAGGTTTAGAGTTTTAGAGAATTAGATCATAAACTTGCATTACATTCCACATATAAACAAAGTGGTTACATAGAGATAGTATTCTTCATTCCCATCAAAGGAAACATATTTAACATAAAACATGGATTCATTCTTGACACTTCCTTGACACTATCCTCATATCATGTACCTTTCCCTTAAACTGTGAAAACATTTCAATAAAACTTGGGATGAGCATAAAAAGCTCAGTATGGGTTATAAAAATATGGAAAGGAAACATGGGTACATATGTACATAAGGATGAGATCATACTTTACCCATAAAACATAAGCACTTTAACATACCTCATCAAATCATGAATAAATCATAGAAATCATAAGACATAAAGGTAACTTGAGGCATTCATAACATTCTTACATAGGGAGTAACCCTCTTGGATACATTTGGAATACCCATCATAGTATATTCCCTAAATCTCTTCGGAGAAACCTTAACGTTTCACTCCTTTGCATTACCCAATGCATTGGAAAGCTATAACGGGCTCACCCGCCCTTAGTTTATCACGGAACCACCCGTCTTCATAATAATTCCCAAGAACCATAACATAATCATATCACATAAAACATGCATAATGGAAACATAAAATTTCCACATTTCAATCACGAGATATCAATACAACACATTGATATAAGAACATTATGAAAACCATTTTCAATACCAAAATAAAATAAAAGTAAAACATGGTATTTATTTTTCTTTTAAAAAGAAGGTATGGATTGTATAGGAAGCCGAAACTCAAATAATGGTCACGACGGCGGAGAAGTCATTGTCGCCGCATACGTACGACAAAAACATTCCCTTTTTTCATTTAGTAAACGATTCATATAAAAAAGATTCCTTTTGAATAAACGTAAAAGTCAAAGGGGTTTATACAACGTATAAAAGAAAGTTGTGTATAAAATAAAATATGCCTCAATGAAAGGAGATTGAGACGAAGTCCCATACCTTGTATCCGACTTGACCCGACCGTTCTTTAATCTCCTGAATAATAAAATTGAGTTAATATCTACTTTCTTATGAATATTTTTCAAGTTCATTATTCCTTTTATACCATGTTATGAACATCATGTAATCAGTAAAGTTAATAATGTTCATTTTGTCGGTATTTGGTTCTTAAGTCAAAAATAGACTTCTTACACTTACGTGTTGTTAATTTGGTCAAAGGTTCATTATATCCAGAATTTTATTCATGATGTAGATATCATATATGTCATATATATCCAGTACATACATGCATTTATAATATTACATCACATTTAGAGGTAAGAAATGAAATGCACCGTTCATGGAGACGGTAACCCGTACGTACGCATGAACGCTACTTCCATTTCTATTTCATATTTTCTGGAATGGAATCATAATGATATAAGAGTATATTATAATTCTAGTATAATAACATATATAATATCATTAACTTTATCTTTTACACATCCCACATATGGTATTAACGAATCAAATCACTTTCAGGGGGCGGTAGTCCGCACTTCCTAAAATGAAGATATCGTGTTTACCCATAATGGAAAACATAAAGGTATGCCCAAAATGAAAAAAACAGAAGCTTAAGGAAAACATAAACATATTATATATCATATATAAAAATAGTGACATCATAATGGCCCCTTTTGAAGGTGTTAAATGAGTATTGAACAATCATCGTTTCGGGAGGCAGAATTTCGCCATCCACGGAAACCGTATGTTCTTTAACCATTTGATGTAGTTGTGTGAGAGTGTAGCTCAAATAAATCTTATAACAACATCCTAGTATATTGAAGATACTGGTGTTGTTACCAAAGAAGTAAATAAAAAGAGTTTAGGGGGTTGGAGAAGCAAAATAAAACAAATGAACATGAGAGAATGAATTACCTTTAAAAGTGTAACTCATTTTGATTTGAGTCTAAAGGCTTCCTTTGAAAGGATTCTGCCCAAAGGGAATCCTCTAGGATGAGGAGAGGGATGTGCAGAGAGTAAATGGGCAGGGGTTTGCCGAGCCAAAGGCATGAGAAGTTTGTGAAATGAGGTAGAGGTGGGGGCCTTTTATAAGAGGAGAGGAGGGGCACTTTTGGAAAGTAAAGAAATATTACTTTATTTGAAAATGTGTTTCAGTTTCAAAAGGTCGCACGTTGATATAATTACTGGATAAGGTGATAAGGGTTCGAAATCCACTCATCCAATTGGTTTTGGACATGTGTAGTTCATAGATTTTATATTATCTTTCCATTTTATTTAAATCGTCAAATAATGATGTCATCGCTGCATCATTATTATGTCATAAATAATTTAATTTATTTAATGACTAAAAATAATAAAAAAATACTATGATGTAGGAAATATTTTTAGATTTCCAATGACTATTTATAATAAAAAATCTGATCTTAATAACCTCATGTAAAAATTGTTTTGGTAAAACATTTCTTGTTTGTGTCATTTTTACTTTAACATTTAATAAAAAGTTATTTATGTCATTTCCAAACCAAACTGTCTCTATGGGGTCCCCAAGTTGACCCATGGCTTGTCTTGGTCGGCCATGACACAAAACATAAGGTTGGGACATGTGTCTAGGTCATTTCATATTATTAAAGCATTATTTATACCTTAAACTACCCTAATTACCACTAATCGCGATTAAAAACTTAATAAGTTACTATTCATCAAAAAAATATCTTAATCCCATTGAACCACATTTTATTTCTTAATGACAACCATGTATGTCGTATTTTCAATATTCAATACACATTAGTGGTAAACTTTAATTTAACTGAAAAATCAGTTTGCTCGATTACCACTTAGTGGTTTCACTATTCATCAAAAATTGAAGTTTTTCAGAAAATTATCAAAAATTCACCCTATGCTATATTTGATATTCTGAATTCAAAAATGAAGTCTATTTTACAAAATTCAAATCATATAAGTCATATTAATTAAATTAATAATTAATTCCCGCTTCCAGAGCAAATAGCGTGTTTTTACAAAACAATAAGTATCAAAAGATTGACACCAGTTTAAGTCTAATTTAAAGTGAAATTGATTCCAATGACCACCATTGGATAAAATGGTAAAAATATATTCTAATTTCACTTAAAAACCAATTCAAAACATAATCTAATCATATAAATAAATTAGATTAAAAATCAGTTTTGATGTAAAATGCAGTATTTTTCACTATTCATAAAAAAATGAACATTGTCGGAAAAATACCAAAAATTCACACAAGGTAAATTTTGATGTCCCAATCATAAAGGATAAGTTTATTTTGACAAACATAGTTTATAAAATTGTCAAAATATAGATTCAAAAATGGTTTGCCATCAAAAGGCACTAAAACAATCTTTTAAGAATATTAGTGTATTCCATGCATAAGATTGTATTTATTTTCATTTTAAGCCTCTATAACACTATCTTAATCATTAATAGACATAGATAAAAATATCTATTATTCATTACTTACTTGGGATGTTACATTAGTCTTACTTAAAACTTGTTTAAATCTCCTGAATAATGGTTTATGGAGTGTTATTAATATATTTAAAATCCACATTACTATTTATTATTACTTATATAATATTCACATAACATATTTCCATCCATTTATTAATAATATTTTGTTATTTTTATTGGTTTATGGGCATTTATATCATGATTTCCATCAATGGTTTAGTATGGATCTTCTTCTCAGAGGAGAGAAAAAATATAAAATTGATTTTATATATTTTTACAAAACATCGAGAATATTAAATATTATTATATATCATTTTCATTATATGGTATACAGATTAGTCATTAGATAAAACATTAGTGATGAATGTTAGTTTATTTTGGAGAATTTCAATCATTACTCCCCACTTTTGTTTTATTTATTCATAGTATGGATATACAATGATTCAATAACATATTATAATAAATAATATGTATAATAAAATTCTATTAACCGTATTAAAGGATTTATTACCATCCTTGAATGTTATAATTACAATTGAAAACTCATCATCCACGATGTCACCAAATCAACACATTATAGACGTAGTATTTTATTTTTAGAATAAAAGGGATAGGAGAAGATGTATTATGTTGAATTTTTCATTAACATGATATAATTATAGTATAAAAGAATATCAATGAGGATTTTTACATCTTGAATTCTCTTCCGTGAAAACCACTTATGGCCCATGGTTTTGGCCCTTTGATTTTACAAAAATGTCTTGGATGTGGGTAAGGGTTGTTTTATGTGATTTTCATAGATATTGATCATGCTACAGGGATTTGAGGTGTGAAGGGAAGAGGTGGAGAGGAGATGTATTTATAGTGGAGGAGATGGGTTTATTCAAGATATTATATTCATTATTTTATTAATTTGGATGAAGACTAGGAATTTATTGATAATTATTGTAAAATATATTAAAATTATGATGTAAATATCATGATCTTTGGCTTATATTAGGATTATATAATATATGACTCAATAAATCAAGTATTTATCTTAAAAAAGAAAATTGGTGTATTTCACTATTTCCCCAAAATTCAATTATTTCAGAAAAACCCAAAAATTCACCCTTACGATTTTTTAATATTTCGAATTAAAAAGTTAACCCATTTTTTGGATATAATTTTTTGAATATATTAAATTTAATTTTTAATTAAAATCGTAATTTAATCAAAAATTACCACCATTAAAACTATTATTGATTTTATAACACTATGAAAAATTAAAGTCTCATAAATTCATCTTAAAATTATATTAAAACTAAAATAATATTTTTTTATATATTTTATGATATTATTTTACTTTAAAAATTACTTTAATTATAAAATTGTAATTAATGTTTTTTGACATACAAAAAAAACAATACTTAATTTATCATTTCCAAATTATTTATTTACTTATTCAAATATTTAAATATATCTTTATTACAAATATAAGTGTCACAAAAATTATTTATAATCTCAATGGTGAGGATAATATTCAACAGGCTATATTACTATTCCTAATTGTAATGTTACCATCTCTAAGGTTATTTTATTATTCCATTAGTATAAATTCCTTAATTTCTATAAATACCACTTCTTTATATATAAATTTATAATGAATTTGATTTTTTAATTATATAATAAAAATAAATTCTTTTATAAGTACCTAGGTTATTGCATTCTACCCACCTTTTGTAAATTAATCCCATATAATTTTTATTTACTTATTAATCCTGTTAGGGTACCTTTCTCTTATAGATTTTTCATATTCCCATGTTGCTTCTACAACAATGTAGTTTCTATATAAAACCATTACCTGGTGAATTACCATATTAAAAAACATTCTCTCTACGATCATTAATCTGAATAGGATTTTACTTATAATAATGGTTCTCATCCAACTAAACTACTTCTGAGATAAAAACATTAATTGGATCAAGAACATACTTTCACAACATTAAAACATGAAAAACGTATTTCACCTAGGATAATATTGATAGCAAAGATACTCAATTGGAAATCAGTCCATCTTTATCGAAGAATTTATAACATCCAACAAACTATGGAAATAAATTTCCATTCTTACTAAAATGCATAACACTTTTCAATGGTGAGATTCTAAGAAAAACATGATGAATAACCTCAAAATAAAACTACATCCTCTTGTTATCTTTAAAAAATTTATGGCTACACATAAATTTTCTCATGGATTGCAATATCATCATCAGATTCTCATCCACGTCCAATACTAATTCTAGTCCCATCAATATCCTCTCCCAGAATTCAAGCCAAAAAGGTTGAGTTTGACACCACTTCCCATAAAATTCTTCAAAAGGTTCTATATGTATACAAGAAAGAAGACTGTTATAATAATAAAACACTAATAATGAAGGATGTTTATCTCAACATCCAAGGTAATCCAGTTAATAGGTTCACAAAATATCCTCGATGATCTAAATTGTTTGTACAGTCAATCTATCATATTGAGGTTAAAAAGGAGAGATGAAATTTTATTCTGTTCCCAAGGACATTGGAAGGCCTTTCCAAAAGTTATAAGTGAACATGGGATAATATTTATATATAATGGAAACACTAACTCCATTTAACCTGAAAATGTCTTTGTGGAACAATCGATTTAGATGATGCATTGACATAGTATCTCAAATATAAAAGAGTTGTGATGATTTACTAAGGATTTCAATAATAATTGAAATCACATTATTTCCTTGATAAATATTTGGTATTCCTTACATGATGTCAATATATATATTTTCCCATTTCCACTCTGGAAGTGAAAAAAGGCTACAAAATCATCTTTGGTCACTGTTTCTCAACCTTAACTTGTTGAAATGTCTATCATTAAATGATAAAATATGTAGATATATTTTCATTCTATTATACCAATAACACTCCCAATGGCATTTTTATATCTTATTACTTCTAGGAAGAACAGAATATGGGGAACTATAAGATTCACACAATAATTCATTCTTTTGATGGGTATCACAATGAACACATAATCTGTTTCCAAATCATAAAACACAATATTTATAAATATTAAATTTAGAAAACCTACCCATTTTAAAAAATTATACATTTCTATATAACTCATGATCTTCCATCTATGATTTATTAATTCTATCTGATATAGACAACTATAATAAAACTTGAAACAAACTAGATGAATTTCCTGCATCAAAAAAATCCCTTTAAAAATTCATCAAATCGTTAATCAAGGGGCCTTTTTCCCAATGTCACATGGTTAATGATAAATTATGTTTCAAAATCAAGACATCTGCCACATTTTTTACTTTTCCAGTATAGTAATTTATCATGGAAAGATAATCCATTCACATCTCAAGGCATATAAAATGTCTCCTGTTTAATTCATTCTGAAGGAATATATTCTTTATATATTTATGGTTAGTTTATATTTCATATTTGGTTCCAAGAAAATTATGCCTCAAAATTTCAAAAGAAAAAACAAAATATGTTAATTACAGATCATGTGTGGGATAATTTTACCCATGATGTTTTAGTTTTCTCAAAGAAAAATTAATTTCACGACCATTCTTCATTAGAACATAGCCAAGTCCCATTAATTAAAAATCCTTGTAAATGTTAGATTCCCCATTTCTGGAAGGTAGGACTAAAACTGGATCTTTCAACAATCACTTCTTCAATTCCAAAAAATAAAAAAATAATTCTGCTAAGAAAACAAATTTAACTTTTTTTTATGTCATAATAGTTAGCAGGATTGATAATCATGCAATGTTTTTACAGACCATCAGTAATAACCTGTTAATCCAACAAAAACACAAATATCTATAACATTTGTATATATTGGTCATTCATTGACCACTTTTTTACATGATCAACTATTATTACATTCTTATTTAAAATATTACCATGAAATGAAATCGGTTACAACCAGAAATAACATTTTCTAAATTTCTCATATAATTTATTTCCATTTATAGTTCTTAAGAAAATACTACTATTTTTTCCTGATCATCATACATTTTTTAAAATAAAAAAATATCATCAATAAAAACAAAAAAAGACTTATCGAAATGTTCATGACATATTTTATTCATAAGATCCATGATTACAGTAATAGAACTTTTTAATCCAAAGGGTATAAAAAATTCATATTGCTTATATTTTATATGAAAAGTTGTTTTCAGGATGTCTTCCTCCTTTACCTTTAGCTGATGGTAGCCAGATCTCAAATCAATCATGTAAAAATATTGAGAACCTTTGATTTTATAAAAAATATCATTGATGTGATTCAATAGATACATAATAATAACCAAAATGTCATTATAATCACTATAATTAATACAATGTCTCATGGAACCATCATTCTTTCTAACGAACAGAATAGTGGCACCCCATGGTGAAGTTCTTTGATGAATGAATCATCTATCAAGAAAATCCTGCAACTACATTTTCAATTGAAGATGTTCCACATGATCCATTTGATAAGGGTGTTTTGAAATTTACTTTTCATCAAGAACCAATTCAATAATAAATTAAACATTTTGATCTGATATAATATCTGCTAACTCACTGGGAAAAAACTCCAGGTACTCATTTACCTCTGGAACATTAGTAATCTAAATAGTTTCCTTATTTTCAACAATATTATTAAGATAACATTCATCCCAATATTTTAACAGTTTCTCATATTCCTAATTTGTTATCAATTTTATGGGGTCATTCTATTATTAATACTAAAAAACTATCTAAAAATTATCTTCTTTAGCTCTAAAATCAATCTTATCATGAGAAGTATAAATACCTCCATAACCAGTTTGATATCAAACTATACATAGTGTAATACAATAAGGTTTCTAGGTAATTTTTTTCCTCATACAATAAGAGTAAAATTATTATAATTACTTTTTTATAAAATATTTCAACTTGTGTTTTAACTGTATGTTCTAGTCTAAGTTATTGTGGTGAAATTTCCAATTTACACGAAATTTTCTTAAAAATAAGGGAATCTGTAAATTCTATATAAAACTAGGCATTAAAATATATGAGTAAATTAAAAAAGAACCTAATACCACTTTATGGGATATCTATTAATCTGTGAATAAAGTCACAAAAGATCAATATATACATTTCTGATGAACATGAGGATGCTTTCCATCATTATTTTCTATCTTTGGGATGATAGCTTCATATTTACCCATCTCACCAAATTTAAAACACGTTATTGTTTCCTTATAAAAATTTATCCTAGAATCATTTACATTAGAATCTCATTCCATATGTCCAATCATTACACATCGAAAATGCTTACTTGTTTTCTTAAGGCAATCCATAATGTGATTTTTAACAAAATATTCATAGAATGGAAATTGGACATTTATATTTTCATATTTTATTTATTGATTCTTACTCATCTCTTTCCATATGGACTATTAATTAAACTTGTTCTGAGAGTACACATGATCATTTGAAAACTCCACTTCTACCCTCTCAACACATCTAACATGTTTCTCATAAATTTTCAATTCAAATGAAGCTAATGGAATTAAATATCCTAACTTTAATATTGAGTAAATGCAATATATTTTCTATCAAGATCCTTAATAAGATTTTAAGCAAACCATAAAAATTGGGTGAGGTTTTCTTCATACACAGATTTAGAATCCTCCCCCTTTTGTTACAATTAATTTAATTTACATTACACCCTAAGTATAATAGCATTAAGAAAATATTTTTGAAGGAAAATATTTTTAAATTCATTCCAATCCAAGGAATCAATAACATCATTATCCCAGATATTCATAACCATTTTCCACCAAAAACCAGCTTCACCTTCCAAATTAAAAATAGTAAGACTAAAAATTTTATTATCTGAATACCCCATTACATTTAATATCATTTCATGGCCTTTAATCAATACTTCAACCACCATTATGTTAGTATATACACTTAATGTATGTGGTTGAGTCCTCATAAAATGTTCCACTATCATAATGGTAATTTATGTTAGCTTTGGTTGTTCTCTAGAATGGATTCCACTAACATTTATAGCCCATGTCAACTAATACATTACTTTCACAAACTACTATGTTTGAATTATGTGCATTCCAGTTTTGGGATATAGAATGTTATCATCTTCTAAGCTCCTTCTTATTTAATATTCCACGTTTCCTCTGCAGAAAAACATTCTGAAGAGACAGATCTTAAATAAAGCTATATGGTAATCCTAAAAGGACATATAATTTTAACATAGACATAATATAATAATAATTTATGAGATTAACATTATCTTAACACCTAAATTTATCTAAATAATTCTCTGATGCAAACAATAAGGACCTGACTTTAAACATTACATAATCAAGTGAATTCCTTTAGAATTCACTTGTTGACCTTCACAAATACCATTTCAATTTATTGTTTTAGATAATTAAGAAATAATTCTTAAATATCAATCCATAGACATAAAAATGTAGTAATACTAAACCAATATCCATATTTTATTATATTACAAAAAAAAATTAATAAAAAACATGAAATCTATTCATGGGATGTTTTCAACATTCATCTCTGCTTATCCTCTTCTCCTAACAATCCTTAAAACCTGTGAGAAAAATTTAAATTTTGAGATAAGAAAAATACTATTGGTAATATATATAAAAATAAGTATAAATACAATTATTACATGGATAATTATAAATATATGAAATCATTTTCCCAAGACATACTTCTCACCCAATACCTATCATATAGTTTCTTTGTGAAAAGATGATATTTCTATAAAACATAAAAAACATAAATAATAGATTAAAGGTAATTCAGGGAATTAATTACATATAAATATTACCATCATGGAAATAAATTCATTTTTAACCCTCATGGATACCTTAAAATGTAACCATCAGGGCTACCTTACAATGTTACCCTCACCGATACCTTATGGTGTAACAATAATAGTTACACGTGGAGTAACCTTTTAGTCAACCGTCTGCGTAAACAAACCATATGATTTTGGAGGGAGATATAGATCCCATAATTTATCACAAATAACTCCTACGAACCATAAAATAATAATAAAATAATAATACTGACATCATTTAAATCATTCCCCTTAAAAAATAAAAATAAAATAAAAATTATGTTTTTAATGAAATCTCCCTTATAAATATCATATATATAAAGTGAGAATATATAAAAAGAAATTAATTTTTGTATACACTATAACATCACATAATGAAACATAATATATACAAAATCCATTTAAAAAATAATATTAGAACGACATAATTGATAAATTAGAAGGTTAACTCAAATAATAGAGATTTGGTTAAGAATTGTATTATATTGGGTTCGTCTTACTTAAAAGTATTCCAACCTAAAGAATAATGGTTTAAGGATTGTTATTAATATATTTCATAACCATATTCATATTTTTAATAATTTATATGATATTATGATAACATCGTTCACCCCATTTATTAATAATATTTTGATATTTTCATTCTTTTAGGGGCATTTATTTAGTTCATTCCATGGTTGGTTGAGTATGGATCATCATGTCAGAAGGGACAAAAACTAAAATATAAATATAAAATAATATTTATTAAATTGAATAATATTAAATGTTCTTATATTTCATCTTAGTTATATGGTATGAAGATGAATCATTATATAAAATATTTGTTATGAATGTCAGTTTATTTTTGGTGATTTTTGACCATTACGAACCACTTTTTCTTAATTTATTTGTATTCTTCATAAAAACTGGTTATAGAACATAATATTACATATAATATGAATAATAAAATATTATATAATAATATTAATGTTTTTATGACAATCATTGATGGGGGTAATTTAAATTAGAAATACTTCGTCAATGGTGATAGTAAATTGACACAACACAGACGATGTTTTTTTGGATTAAAATAGAGATGAGATTAATGATGATGATAAATTTTCTAATAAATAAGATAAAATTATAGTATATAAATTAATATATGGTTTTCATACATCCTGGATAAGGTGAGGTGAAACTTCAATAAGAAAAAAATTAAATAGGATTTTACCTATTGAATTATTTCCCTTGAAAACTTTCTTAAGGCCCTTGGTTTGAACATTTGGTGCAACCGTAAGGTGTTATAAGTGGTTAATAGGCTTGGTAATGCAATTTATTAAAAATTAATAAATATAAGATGCTTTAAGGTGTGAGGGGAAGAGGTAGTGAAGGGAGGTATTCATAGTGGAGGAGAGGGGTGTTTAATCATTATTATTTTAATTAGTTTTTTAATTTGGCCCTAGACTATGAAAAGTTTCAGAATTATCATCAAATATAATAAAATAAAAAATATATATTTCAAGATTTTGTGCTTCAATCAAGCTTTCATCATCTATGAATCAATAAATTATGTACTCAGCCTATATCATAAATTATTAGATTTCACTAATCACCAAAAAAATCATGTATTTTAGAAAAATACCAAATGTTCACCTTAAAAATTTTTCAATGTGTAGATTTATAAAATGAACCCCATTTTTGGAAAATTATTTTAAAATATGACAATTTTTTAATTAAAATAATTATTTGTTTGATAAATAGTAGTTTTAAAACTATAAATTCTTTTATAACACATTAAATGATTAATTACAGTCTCATAAAATCATCTTATAATCCAAGGACAAATAAAATTAATTTATTTTATGATAATATATATTATTTAAAATATTTAAATAAATTATAAAATTGTGATTAAATATTTATGAATTACAAAAATACCAAAACATTATTTATCATTTCTAATACATTTATTTACTAATTCCATGACATAAATATATCATGATTACCAGTATAAGATACTTAAATTTTATTTGTAATGTTTTATGTTATGTTACTATTATATTTTCCTAATTACAATTCCAAATGTCCATGTTATTATTCTTATGGTCATGTTATGATTACATTAGTATAAACTCTTTATTATTTATAAATACTACTTAGTTCATTGTACGTTTATATGGAATTTGACTATTTATTTTTTGAATGAAAAGAAATTATTTTATAATTACCTAATTTTTAATAGAGTATAGAAACATATTTAAAATAAACAATCCTAATTTTTTAAAATAGTTATTTCATGAGAATTAAATACTAATTATTATAAAAGATCTATTTTATATCATTAATATGTAAAATAGAAATAGATTCCAATGTTGAGGGATTCTTTAATATTGGGAAGACAAAATGTTGTTGAATCTATTATATATAATGGTTAAAGAAAATTGTGATCATGAGGTCGCTCGACCGTAACCCTTTCCCATTCCACAAGTGAAAATAAATATGTGAAATGAGATCTCATACTATACATATTGAATACCTGAGGTATCTGGGAAAGAGAGGGTGTAGGATAAATAACTAGTTAAGAATGAAGATAAGTCTATATAAACATTTAACAACAACATTATTAAAAATAGGGTTGTAAAATAATTTCATATCCAACATTCTTCCAGTGAACATAAGAGATTCATCCTACAATAATATACTAAAAAATTCATAGGTAAGTTTAGGTGCAGACTTGATTACTAAATATAAGAAAAATATGAATCCATATATATCCTATACTGACTTGAGCCAATACAAGTAATACTACATAGAGGAATTAAAGTTCCATTATTCTATACAAAGGGAAAATATACCAACATTTTATAATGTATATTGAGTTCCAAGAAAACATTTTTAATTTTATACCCTTTTTTCGAAATTATTTTCTAATAATAAAGAATTTATAAATTTGGGAAAATAACCCAGATTTACTAGGGATATATTCATCCTTAGGGAGGTTGAGGTTGTTTAAATACCATAATATTTTCTTATGTAAAATTATGTCTCAATATTGGCATACTAACCAATGAGGATGAAGATACTGGGATATTTTCTCAATGAATAAGTTAATAAGAGATATAAGTATAAAAGATAAATTATAATTAAGTTATAATAAATTAATTTACCACCCTACACTAGAAAATAAATATAAATATATATTCCTAATAATTGGTACTAAATAATTTCACACCTCTTTTAAATAATTACATATGATATTTTTTCATTTCAAAGGAAATAATATATTTTTTATTTTAATGATAATATATGTTTTATATCCAATAATCCATGAAAAAAATAAATTCAAAGACACTAAAGAACATTATAAAAATATAAGGAATGATATTGGGAAAGTCCTCATCCAACAAAGAAAAGAACAAAGACTCCCAATTAGTTTATAGAAATAAATATATAATTCATCCAAATTATTGTGTTGATAATTGTTATCTTAAATAAAACTAATATGATAATAAATCACTCCTAATTAAAGGAACTAAAATCAATTTCAACATGTTATAATCCCAATAAGAAAAAAAATTACGTAGAAATATAATATGGAGGTGGTATTTACTTCACAAGAGATGGAATAATGTTTTATCATATTTAATTCACCTTCACAATATAAATAAAATCTAAAAAATATCTCTTGTCAAAGATGACATATTTTTAAACCGACCTTCTGTTGGTATGATCAAAATTATGAGGATTTAAAAGATTAATCTGTAATTATTTTAAAATATGACCTATGTGTCTACCTCAAAAAAATATTCTGATTTATATGTAGAATCTTAAAATTTATAAACTAGGATCCCACCCACCATAAAGATGAATGTGTTAAAATTTATTATGAATTATTATAAAGTTTAAAAATATATGTTAAACCCCACCAATAAGTTAATGTAAATTTCTCAATGATTATGTATACATAGGATATATGTTATAGAATTTAATATGAATAGATATATTCAATAAATGATATAGAGGAAGTCAATAAATGTTTTATGAGGGAATACATGCATTTATATCTGAAAAATATATTTATAAAATTTATCTAATATTTCTCAAGGATAAGAGTGTTCAATATCTTGAACATTGAATAAAAAAAGTGATCCAATACGTGATATTTTTTTCATGAAATAAAGAAGGTATGTGATAAAAAAATAAGATTTTTATAGGAATATAGAATAACCCTCAATAAAAAATTCCTATATCTTGAAATTAAATTAAAAAATCAAGAATCTGTTTATGTTTTGTATCTAGATCAATTTGAATATAGAGATTCTTACACCCAAACTTCTAAGGAATATTATTATACAATGAAATTTTGATCTGGTGTATAAAATATTCCAGTATCATTTTATTTTATGTTTAATTCATCCAGAAGAGGGAAGGTATTACCCAAATCACCACACATAAGCCATTCTAATTCTTTTTGAGTTCACAAAATCGAGTTAAAATAAAAATATATAAAAATATACAAAACAAAAATTTCCCAAAAATCCTTTAAAAATAACAATGTTGGATATAATTGAATTAGTGAGAGCTAGTTCCCAAAATCAATCTGAATGAGTTGATGGAAATTTTTAAAAATTACAACCCAATAGTTTTAGAAAATTTGGATAACATGTATTTAAATTAAGTGAACCAAGGTTTTTTGGTAACTAGTTTAAAAAAAATTAAAATAGGCTATTGAAATATTGGAACAATATATTAATTATGAGGTGATAATGGAATCCCAGATCAAGATGTAGAAAGTATCAAAAGAAGAAATATCCACATAATATGAAAGAAATTATATAAAACAAAAAATGATTTAAAACCCTATAGATATCATTTTTATTGGAAATGGAAATGCTCTTAGTGAAGGGTAATTTAACATTAACTCATGCATTAACGATAAAAAAATAATAATATAAGGCCATTGATGAAGAAGAATAAAGATAAGACAACATTAAGAAAGAATCTATAGGGTGATTCTAGAAAAAAAAAATCAACGAAGTCTATTAAAATTGATATATTGTTATTTTTATGTGATAATTATAAGGAAAATATAGATTATTTAAATACCTAGGATGGTAAATAGGTGTGTAGAAATAGAAGGAAAATTTTTCTTCTTTTATAAAAAATATGGATCATTATGGAAACTTGTAATCTATACATCAAAGTGGGAGTTTAAAAGAACATGAATTAAAAAAATTAAAGAATATTCCAAGGTTGAAATGAAAGGACTAATATGGTGAATATAATACCTACTAATCTTTGTGGGAAACAAAAAATGTATTATCATTTGATAATGTGATATAGGATATATGGATATTTTACTTAGTAAAATATGGATAATTTGATTCCTAGGGGAATAAAAGAGACAAACAAAAATACATGATTCCAGATGGAGGAGAAAACAAATTCCCTTAGTAGTTTTAAAAGGGGGATACCTTAAAAAATCATGAGGATATGTGTTTGAGGTTCATTAATAGTAGACAAAATTAAAATGACATTCTACCTATTTTTAAATCCTAAGAGAAATAAAAAATATTATACGAGTTAAAGCAAGTTATATATGTACACTGATTTTCATATTAAAAATTTAAGATAAAATACAAGGAGGGAATAAAGGAACCCAAGATTCCTAAAGCATACTATGTTTAAAATAATAATTTTATCAAGAATAATTTATTTATATGGACATTGAACTAAATTTTAATAAAACTCTTATTGAGGATAAATTTTTAATCCAACTGGTGACATTGATAGGTAAGTTGTTCATCCTTACTAATTAAATTGCATGTTTTTTATTTGTGTGTTAACAATACGAGAAGTATAAGGTGACTTTATTTCACATTTTATGAACTGTAAAGCAAATGTAATATATAATAATTACTTAAAAAAATAAAATGACACCATTGGGGAAAGATATATCAAATGGAATTCCAAAAAGAATCTATAGAAAATATAAACCATGATGAACATGAAACCAAATATCAAAAAATAGATACTTATGTGATAAAATTACACATATTTAAAAGGAATGAAATTGCAGAAATCCTTAAGAGTATTTAATTGTGTGAATATTTTTTGATGAAGAAATGATGAATTCATTCATCATTGTGTTATATAAAAAATAGAAATTATAAAAATTATTTTAAATTGAGATCACACTTGATGAGTTAAATAACTATATCATTCTTTAGGGAGAGTGTGTATTGATAATCTTTAAGAGTTCTTAATTAAAAAAATATTTATTCTCTATTTTACATTCGATTATAACATTGATGAAGATAGTTATTCCTTCTTTATCATCATTTTTTTAACAAAAACAAAATCTTTTATTGATGCAAAGAATTTAAATTCATAATTTATAAGAAAAATGAATAAATTGGGAGTTTTTTAGAGATATTTATTGTGAAAAGTGGTTAGTTTTACTTGAATGAATTTAATCTGTGTGTTATGTGAGTGTGTAAAATATCGGTTTAAAATGTTTTAGAATATTCTATATAATTGATATCAAAATTACTGATATCCTAGAGGATTGTGATTTTCTAAAAAATTATATTATTGAAATAATTAATAGTTATTAAAAAATTATTTTTATTGTTTAAATTGTTACAATCTATTTTAAACTATCATATTATCTATATAAAATATGTTTCACATAAACATTGAGTATTGTGAGTGATGGAATATTAATTTTTTAAATTGATTTCATAATATTTATAAATTATTTGTATTGATATAGAATTCATGATTTTTTTGAATATAAATAAAAAATTGAATATTATTATGACATGATTTTTTATATTTTATCTGTATTAATTATGTGTAATATTAAAGTAATAAGTAAGATCATGGAATGAAGTTGAATTACTTATCTTGATAGTGATAAGAGTGGTGTTCCCAATCATGGAAATATGATTTTTTTAGTTAGTTGTAAATATTACATGAGAATTAAAGGCAATCATTTAATAATATAATTTTGATTAATTAGTGTTTTATATGATAAATAATAAGCGATAAAAATTATTGAGGCTAATCTGTGTTGAACTGGGAATAATATATATTGATTGATGATGTTTGGCATTAAGTTATTGTGATCTTGTGGCATATTTTTTTTAAATGGAATTACATCCACTGATTTATCAAAGATATACATTCAAGAATGAAATCAGTCTTTTAGTATTAGGTTTTATTACCATATATTATTAAAGAATCATCCCCTTTTTTGAAACTATATTTAGAATATATTGTTTCATGATATTCTAAATATATATCTGGATTATATAGATTTGATGAAAATAATATTTACATCCTTGTGAATATACACATTTAAGATATTTGAATGAATTCAGACTATTTAATAACATCTCTTTATGTTAAATACATGTACAAATATATTATATGTCTGATATATATCATTGTATTATTCTTATAAGACAAAATATAGTAAGAATATTGAGGATATAATATTTATAAAAAATACTAGCTGAAGTCTTATGAAATTATTTGAATTAACCCACTTAGTAATATATGTTTTGATCTTGTTATTTAATATTTAAAATATATTTCTTGAATATTTATGAAGGCCATTGTTAATTTGGAATAACATTGATATAATTTTATAGAAATATGGAAATCATGGTATTCCCCAGTGATGTATAAGTATAAAATAGATCTATGTAGCCGTTATTGATATATGGTTAAGAATTATTTATGAACAATAAACATTCTATGAGTCTATGTGTATGCAACAATTTTACCTCTATAACCATCATGTGAATATTCGTCCTCTCATGTTGAATATACATTATTTATACCTACATAAAAATTATATTTCTTCTTTGAATAAATCAACATCAACCTTCAAAAAGTTAATTATTGTTGTAGATCAGCGTGTGTGGTCCATCCTTAATAACACTTATGAAAAAAATTAATATGAGGACCTTTTATATATTGTCATCCAAGATGGTTTCATTTCATCATCACATAGTTGATCTTCATTGTCAATAGGTTGAACATATAATTAGTTATATTTCAATGGGAAGTTGATTTAGAGGCATAGTTTATTCATCAACTTTTATTGAGTTTAAACCTATGGTTAAAAGGCATGATCACTTTATATGTTTTATTATGAATGTATCGGTAGATCGTATACCGATTGAATTTTTAAGATATGATTAGACCACACAATTTATAATTTTTTGTGCAATTTGGTCACTAAAGGAGATTTATAAAGATATTGGTATTGATATGTTGAAATGGGAATGGAATTTACGCAAATCTGTAGGATAAACCATTGTGTGAGTTTTTTTAAAAACTGACGGCTACTATACTTCATGTCATATAAATACATATAGTTATCGAAAAGGAAAATAATGTCATATATCATTCAATTCTCAAGGAATGGAGGGTATTATCATTGGAGATTTAGATCATATGTCTTTTAGGAAATAACTCTAATAATAAAATAGTTGTAAATTAAAAATAAAATTTTCATGATTTTTACTACTTGATTCATGTTAATGAATCTATAATTTGATCTAGGTAAAAAATTTACATGAAGAAATAAGATTCCATAAAACAAAAATATTCAATTTTGGATGTATATATACATGATTTAGAAAGATAATAAATTTGTATATAATATATTATAAAAATAATAAAATAACCAGAGCATAAATGTTGATTTAAAATAGATTTTTTTTGAGTTTGAAGGCATATATTTCTTGGTAATTGAATATATATTATAATTGAAATAATTTTCTTATTCTGTAGGGAAAAATAATAAACATGTATGTGATTTAGGGTTGTTTTGAAAATAATGAAGTCTATATTTTTCTAAAACTAATATATAAATATTAGACTAGTTAAATATAACTATTCATAAGATAGTGATCAACTATAACAATTTAACATTCAATAAGTTGGAATAATGAATTATAATATGATATTATACTATAACTCTTTAAGACCTTAATTATCAAATAAATATATATAGGGGGTACTCGTGTATCATGAAAATAATTTTGTGTGTATGTTAGAGAATAAAAATGTGGAAGATTGTGGCATACATAAATCAGATCAAATGTTTAGTGTGAGAATATGAGGTAGACACCCTGTGGCAATAGAGGAATAAGATCAATCAATATAGTCTTTTAGAGACTTTAACCATCACATACGATATTTATTTAAGGACGTACAAACCCATCTTATTATATAAATGAAAATCATGTTGTCACTTTATTTTTATTTGTTTGGTAAAAGGAAAACAAGTCCAAATTTTGACCCTTTCTATTGATTTATTTATTAATAATAAGGAAGTTGTGCATGTGATATAATAATAATTATGTATTAGGAACAAATCTATACATCGATAAGTGAACCTCACTATCAAACCCAAGAGTTATGTTGCAGTACTTTACATTTTTGTATCTCTATATGACCAAGGAAGTGAAATGGAAAGAGATATATATGCTCAAAAAATAAGTAAAGAGGCAATAAAGTGACAAAAGTAAAATATGAAGAAAATTATACCAAAAATAATTCACCAAAACCCCCACTAGCCCTACCCCTATAAGTAAGGCCTTGTGCCTTATTGTGCTACAAGGTCCACTAGAGATCTGATGGAGACTTTTCATTTTTTTATCAAATTTAATACACATTTATGGTGTACCTACCATTCTATTTTAATGGTAATGGAGCCCTAGGGAGGCCCTCTTCACATAAAAACCCTTCCCCTTTCCCTCTCACTCAACCCCTTCAATCTGGGGTAGTTTTGGTTCCATTTCTCTATTAGATTGAGGTAAGTGTATACATTATTCCTCTATCCATTCCCACTCTACATCTTTCCTCTAGTTCTAGTTCTCATTTTTTTATGCTTTTCAAGATAAATCTACTATATCATGGTGTAAATGTACCAAAACAATGCTTCTTCTACAATGCTTTCATTAAGGGAATGCCTTAATGGAATCATTGTACCATTATTTTTTGATTCAATTAAGGTATGTCCCTCCATTAACTTTTTATAGTTTTTATTAGAAAATTAATGTTGTAAGTTATACATGTGATATGTTATTTGGATCAAATTTATGAAGGAGGTCCAATTAGAGACATCATGTAGGTTATTTATCACGAATTCAGTGTCTTAGTGACAAATACTGAGTTATTATTATTTATGGATAACTATTTCAAAATAATTTAAATTATACATAGTTTTTAAATAGAATAAATAATTATTTATAATTTGATAATAATTTATTATTGGACTTTATGATGTGATATAGGTGATCAAAATATTGTGGCAAACATTGACATACTCATGAAGTATTTTTTGGGTAGGGAATTAAATGGTACTATCCTTAATGAGGTCTATGTTATTTTGTAAATTCCCTATTATATTTATGCATGCTTTATATGTGGAATGTAATATGCTGTCAAACCACCAAGGCCAGTGAGAATTTTTTATAAATAAATTAAATGAAATTCTTACTTAAACTGAACAAACATCATAGACCATGAGGGTCCTTGGAAGTGCCTTGATTGTATTGGTAACTAATATCAAATTATTTGATTATGATTATTTATTCCTTAAATATTGGAAACATATTTGGTTTGATTATAAATTATTATTACCATTATATTGTTTCCTTAGTAGTAGGATCCCTTAGATTACTCCTTATAAGGTTACTGATGAGTTTAGATGAGTCGGAGAAGGGTTTTCCATGTGAGTCCATAGAGATTCCCTTAAGCCTTATTGAATGTGAATTAGTGGTGGGGTTTTCATTCCCCGTTGAGATATAGTTACCTAGGTGAGTATTCCCTAATTAGAGTGATGGTTATATTTTATGTTCATGACAAATATTAGTGTTTTGAAATGAGGATGGCCCCATGGACATCAATATTGTGATACCTTCTTAGGATGTACTGATTACTGAAATATATTTATTATTTTTAGGAATTTTATTCCCTTAATGTAATGTATGTTAACTTAAGAGATGAGATTTTTGATGAGGGGACCTTATTCGTTTCATGGTTGTGATTACTCTTCAAATAACTCAATAGGTATCTAAGAGTTATATGACCTTATTTAGAGTTTTTATGAGGGAATGGGTTGTGAAGATCAAGGATGACTCCTTGGAACCCAGGTAAATGTTATGAAATATTTATAGGTGTGATGATTTAGGACGGACCATAGGGACCCCTTTAATGGTTTGTTTGATGGGTTCTAAAAAATAACACTCATGTTTTTGGTATTAAAATGATTTTTATTGATATAATATACACCCTATGGGTTTTATTTTAATATATATATATAATGACATTGTATATTGACATGGGATACTAAAGAAAAATTATCTAATATAGAGATCAGTAAAACCAAAGAAAACACTCCTAGTAGGGTGGTCTGTAATACTACTAGAAGGGCTACGAATGATTAAGAGTTCGGAATATATTTTTCCTGCATTAGGGATCTTTCAATCAAAGTACTAGATTTTGGGGTATAGGGGGACTTTGATGGGGGGAGGTTGAGTTTTCCACCCTATTGGAGAACAGATTTTGGGAACCATTTTATAAAAGGAAGGATGATAACTCACATTTTTATTCAATGGTAAAGAATTCCACATGTGGTTATCATATATATTGCGGTGAGTTTACCCCCTAGTTCATTATCACAATATATCATAGTGATATACCCAAGGGTCAATTTTTTATTGGAAATATCAGCGTGATGTGCTCACAAACACATTGACACTAGATAAAGTGCGTATGGTCGATTGAGATCAAGGGCCTAACGATCAACGGTGGGTTGGTTATCATGTTATTTATTTACCTTAATATATTTTTTATTTATTTAAATCATGTAACATGAACATACCCATGAGTTACTATCAATGTATGAGACTTCATTGGTGGTTCTCTATGGAGTTATTAACTCATGACCAGCTCAAGTTCCCATTACACAATGGAACTGATGCAGCACTTCACTTTATTATAGGTAACAATTTAATTGATTATGTCTTTTTTGTCATCATGAATGGTATCTAAAATCCTAGAGAGTGGAGTGTGGTATAGTTCACAATTTTCAAAGAGTCTCATTATCATTATTTGATTAATTTAATATATATATCTCTGATCAGCCCGATGGTCATCCAGTGTTGTATTCCTACTAATATGCCACCTTTCATTTGTAATAAAACATTAAATTTATTTTCCATTTCAATTTACTCATATTTTAATGATTATCTATTAATTTATTGGTATTATGGACTCTTTTATACCTGTATAGTCTCCTCCAAGTACCACCTTAGACCCCAACTGCTTATCGGGTAACTCTATCGTGTGGTGTAGAATGCACGATTTAACCTGGCACCACCTATAGTATAAATTTTCATAGTGAGATTTTTCATTACATTCTAATGTGGTGTTAGAGAATTTAATTTTTTTTCTTAATACTTAGAGTATTTTTATATTTATGATCTACGCATGTTTTATAGAATATGATAAAACATTTACAAGTGCAACGTAAACTTTTATTTTTGTGTATTTCCATGTTACATGGGGTATGGGATTTATGTTATTATCTAATGTTATTATGATTATTTAATATAGTACCTAGTTTGAAAAAAATATTACTAGATTTATGTGTTTTTTTGACTCTTATATTCTTTCATTAAAAAGATACCAATAATTAGAAATTGACTCTTTTCCCAATAGCGAATGATGATTATTAAAACATCATTCTTGATGCATATGTATTAAAATAAAATATTCACTATTAAGTTTTATTTTATTTATGATGATAATAAAGCTCTTTAAAGTGTCAAATACAACTCATATGTTGTTTTCCATATATTTTATTAGTTTTATTCTACAAATCTATTCCATTACGTATTATAATGTTTCTATAATTAATGGTTATATGGATTTATGATGGGAGAATTATTGTTGAGGATAATGATGACATAGTGGTCTACTAGGAGTAGGAATTATGGAGACCCTAATTGGTTAGTCTAGGCATTATATTCCCACATGAAAACCCCATCCTTGGTGATTCTTCTCTAGGTGTAGTAATTTTAAGGGTTATTAACAAATTATATGGATTTACCTATATTATAGGAAATGGAATTATACACAACCATTCTAGTGGAAATGTTTCCCTTGATTCAAATTATCTATGAAACCTTTTTATATATCACTATGTACTAATATGAATCATGTAAAATGATAATTTATTCTATGAGGAGGTGACTCTTGTTTAGGGAGGCCTGGTAACACCCATATTATTTTTTCATTCTCTAGAGGTCTGTTTCATGTATTAAATCCAATGAGTGTTTGTGGTGGGAGTTCAATATGATTTATAGTGTTTTTTCGTTTTGATTTGGAAATTATAGATATGCTAAAAACTGTGGATCGTATTCTTTGGAGCATGCATTACTTTAAAAAAAATTATTTGGTATTTAATTATTTCTTCAAAAACTTATTAATCATGTTTTTAGTGTATTATAAATTATTCGTTAAATTATTATTTATTTATTAATATTATATTTCATGTAACATATTTTATGTAATATTTTTTTTCATTTTCATTTATCCTTACGTATTATATAAGAATCATGTTTTTTCATTCTATATATCTTTCGTAAAAACTGTTTATGTTTTATTACAATTATATACACTTATAAATGTTTTCAACCCATGCTTATATCGTTACATGAGAAAGGGAGTACCCTTAAAGTGTATAAAAAAGTGTAATTTTCCATTTTTTAACTTTCATATTTCCCTTAAATAGCTCATCAATGTTATTATTTACCTTTATGTGAATTTATTATTACATTTATGCATCCACGTGATTACCTTATCATATCATTCCTTTGTAAAATTTTAATAATATAACCTTCTGTGGTTTAAAACATACCATTATGATGATGGTATGAATTTTTTTACCTTAACATAGTAATTTTTTTTCAAGTTGTTTGTATAAGTTGTTACTTACAAATAAACTTGAACTTTAATGACCTTTATGTAGAATGATTTATTTATAATAATAACATTATATGATTTGTTACCCTTTGAAATTTATGGCAATTATCTCCATAATTTTTTGTAGGATTCTAACTGACAAATATGAAATTATATGGAACTAAATTTAAAAAATATAGAATCTCTAATAAATATATATTGTTTTTTATCTTATTTTGATTATTTAAAATGATGTATTTGTATGATCCATGTTTTATATTATTTTATAATTCATTAATATCAAGTAAATCTTATTCAATATATGTGATGTGTTTTTTATGTTATATAAATATTTTTAAATAAATATCAAAATTATATGCCATTGTTCACATAAACAGTATATGATTCAAAAAATTGAATTTATTTATTTTGGGTCTTTTATTGTTTCTAAATTTATGTTTATGTATTATAAAATTAATCAAATCTGTTTTATACAATTAAATTTATAATTGATTATATCTGGATTCATGTATTATTTAAGTGTTGTTATTGAATTTTGAAATTTTTGGGAAACTATTATAAAATGTTTCTGTAATATCATTGAAAAAAAATTGTGGTGATTATTTTATCTATTTAATGATAATTTAAAATCTATTTAAATTATTTTTTTGTGTTAGAATATTGAGTTATTCTCTTTTAATGATAATATCTCCCCCACTCTTCATTAATTTTTTTAAATATTATTTTAAATTTTTATTATCTACCTAATGGGTGGACTATGTTTATCTTTTATAATATTTAAGGATTCTGATAAATTCATCATGGAATAAATAGAAATAATGATAAAATACTCTTTAACATGATCTTTCACATTATCAGGTGATACTATATGAAAATTGAAGTGGTGTGAAAATATAAAGTGAAGTAAAATTATTCATATAAAAAAATATTCATTTTCATGATGATTATAAATATTGTGGAAAAAACATCATATCACTTATTATTATGGTACAAAATAATTGGTCTAATATACTACTCAAAATCATATTGTTATGCATCAAATTTCATAATCAATTTCTTCTTCTTTCATTGATCCTAAAATTATTTATATGCTAATTATTTATATCTTATAATTTTTTTTATTCTATGATTTTCCAATAAAAACATACTTTGTCTTTATATTATGACTCCATGATTCTTATAAAAGGTAAATCAGGTTGTGGATACATGATTTTAAAAGATGAAAGTGGTTATAGCTTCCTCAAAAAGATTATATAGGTTGTGAATCCCTATATAATGGTAGGTGTTCAGTTATGGATATACCTCAGCTAAAAAAGGAGGATATTATATCGAAATATGATTCATCTCAAAAATTAGGTAGTGTAAATGCAACTCCTATTTAGACGGTAGGTTCAATAGTTTAATATGTCCACTTTTGGACAAAAAAACTATAAAAAGTCTTGTTTTCCCCAATTTAACATTTTTAAAAAATATCTATGAAAATCAATCATTCTCCGTAATATTTTCTTCAATTCTACGAATCTCCCCACCCACCTGAAAACCATTTGATTTTAGTATCTAAAACATTAAATTTTGTATCAACTGTTACACCTAGTCAAGGATAGATTACCTCTTTTATTTCTTCTCCTGATATAAAAGAACTATTATCAATAATCTATTACACTAGGATATAGAGTCTATTTTTTATATTTTATGCCCTCATTTTTATCCTATACCTCAAAGTATAAAAAATAGAATTTTATGATGTATGTAATGACCATAAAAAATTTATGGAATACATATAATCCACCTATCATTTTTGGAAGAAACTATGGTTATTGAATATTTGTAATGGAGGCATTCCTATAGATTTTTTCTATAGTACACTGGTGGATCATTGTCAAACCAAAAAACAAATATTTTGTCTTTAATACAATTATAGGAATGATTGAATCAAAATATTGTATTCATTATTAGTTGTTAAATATCTTATATTATTAAATTTATAGTAGTTTATTAGTGATACATCTGCATGTCAGATATCTCAAGAGATATGGAAAATTATTCAAGTTAATCACCATGACCCAGATTAGATAACTCGAAAAAACATGTAATTATCCAGGTGTTGTACCAATATTTTAGGCTGAGTAAAGATGAAATCATAAACCAAATTTTATATTCGTTCACAAGAATCAATAATGGAATGAATTTCAATAGGTAAAATATAGGGAACCATATGAACATTGAACAAGTACTAAGGGAACTACCAAATTAGTGGTAAGTAAATAACATTCAAATTTATTTATCAAAGAACATTTTGGAATTACTATTAGGTTCATTACTTCAATACAAAGGTGATTTAAATAACATCATTGAATAAAATACTTGAAAGGATAAATGTGTTACATTTAAATCTAATATAACTATTTAAAAAACACTTCAAATTATAAAATATAATAAAATTAAAAATATAAATATTGTTTTTGAAAATTCGTCTAAAAATGATATGAATATCTTTAGGATTCAAGAGGAAATTTATGAATGATAATCACAAAGATGATCGAATTAAAAGAGGTAAAATTTATTGTAATTATATTATAAAAATTATTGTCAATAATATTGAAATAATGGAAACAGAAAAACAAATTATCTAATGATAAATAATTTTAGAAAATATTATAAATAAATGAAATGGAGAAATTGTAGTTGACTACTATATGGAGTTTTACATGGTAATGTGATTTAAGGGATGAAAAAATGAAGTGAAAAATAAATATCTTACCTTTTATTGATATATTAATGAAATAATATTAGAATTATTTATATTTTATTTTATTTATTTTTAAACTAAATGAAACAAATATTTATGATTTTATTAGGAAAAATTAAAAACTATAAAAGGAATACTAAATAATTATTGATTTACATAAAAATTAGTTGGGGAATATAATAATCTTCCAAAAAAAATAATAAATTAACATAATAAAATGATGTATTTAAAAATGATACATCTTTTCAAATTATGTTTATTTATTGATTTTAAATTTTCCAAAACATTCGATTAAAATTTGAAGGAAGAAATTTTTTTTAAAATAAAATTTATCATTTTTGGTTCATGAAGAGATGAGTTTGATGAAATGATATAAATTATGATAAAAACTAAATACTAACGTAGATTTATTTATGATAATTCAATTCAAAAGATATAAAATAAATCATACATTAGAGGTTATAAATAAAGTATGTCAAATTTTACATAAAATAAATTTTATGTCGAGGGTATATATGCTAATTAGTTTTCATTAATATTTCCTTAATCTCTATTTTATACTTTGGACATAATTTCAAAAACAATATCTTTTATAATAACTGCTAATTATCTATTATAGACCACCCCTGGTCAACCTGATTAGCCACCCAATTCATCACATTATGACGTGAGGAAAAATAATAATTACAAAACATGCCTCATATATACACAAACAAAAATACATTCAACATAGTTACAATGTGAAAAAATGCATTTAATAATAACATAATTAGACCTAGCTTGAAAAAAATGAAACATATCAACTAACAACTTCACATATGACCAACCACTACCTCCAAAGAGAATTCTAAACTGAAACATCAACATAAAGAGATTCCAGCATTCTCACAATGACATTTTCCTTTACCTATATCCTACAAAACATGGTCTATAGTCACCCAAATTTAGAATTAGGGTGTGAAAACATACCCTAAAAATATTCCCCCAATGATGCTGTACAAGTTTCAATATCTTGAATTCACAATGTCACATTTAAAAGAAAAATAGTTTTAAAATAAATATTATCGAAAAACCATTTCTCAGTATTTATCAAACAACCTAGTGGTTTTACTCAAATTTAATATCATATGTTTCAAAGGCACAAATGTTTCAATAATAAAAGAAATAATTTGAACTTTAAAATAATATAAATATACATGTTGTCCAATAGTCATGAAATAATATATAATGCCAATAAACAACCAAAAACAACAATGTAACTTCATATTAGGATCTATCCTATGAGAAAATATATACTATAAAGTCATGTTATTTAAAGGAATAAGTTTTGATCAATCTAATATCGAATCCTTTATATTCCATTATTATATAAAATGTTAACTTCTAGTGGTGTTTCAAACACCAAGGCAACATGTGTCTGTTTTACGAGGCACCCAAGGATCCCACTATGGAATGATTTTCAATATATATTTTTAAAACAATGCTCAAATTTTTATCAAACCACTTAAAATCCAATATAATTTTCATTAGGTTTTGAAAGCCTATTTTTTCAAAATAATTTCAATTAAATTTCAGAGAAAATTCCCATTGGAATAATTAACTAATCTATTTTCAATGAGAAAATGTGAAATTCCATTTATAATTTTAAGGAATTAATTAGAAAAATATAATATTCAATAAATTAGAAATTTTTATAGATCCACCCATATTAATTATATAAAACTCCTAGCCACATTTAACAATGTGGATTGGTATCCAAGAGAATGCCCTTCGAAATGTAAGGCATTCCATGAATCTAAAATGGATTGATAAAAGCCCCTATCTATTCACAAATCTATATCCAAAACATATCATCGACCAAACCCAAAGGTGAAATAAGAGGAAGAATTACGTATTTAATATAACTATAACCACAATGGTGATCGATCACAAAAAAATTAGAAAGATTTCATGTAAGTATAAAAATATGATTTATTTTAAAAAGTAGATGAGTTTATTAGTGTATACTACTATCAAGGATTATAGGAAAACTAAATGAGTTTAACACCATTATAATTTAATGTTGTTGTATTTTAAGCTGTTATATTAATGATTTTTCTCATTAATTCTATATAGAACCCACCTCTCTAATCCATAATTCATTGATAATCCAAACTCAATTTGAAATGGGGATTCATTTCATTAAAAATGTCATTTCCAGGATTTGTATGTTAATCTTCAGTCCCTTCCCGAGATAACCATAAAGGGAAACCCATTACAACTCATAATATACCAGACATATCCTTACATAACTTGTTCCACTTTCATCACATTATTTATCGATAATAAATGATCCAATTTAGTGAGTCAGTCAATAGTAACCCAAATCAAATCCATCACACAATGATTTTATGGTAAAAAATGACGAATTCCATGTAAATATCACTCCACTTTAATATCACAATGGGTAATGGTTGTTATAGAATAATAAATATATGGTGTTCTACCTTAACTCTATAAAAAGTGAGAAATATCAATATAGAATCCATGATTCTCCACCTCATCCTTGGCCACCAATACCATCCTCTCAAATCATGGAACAACATTGAATCCCATGGGTGAACGAAACAACATGACTAGTTTCCCCTATATAACAACTTCTTTCTTATGGAATAACGAAAAAACTACCTATTGAAAATATATAAATATCCACTAGGAGACCAAGACCACTCTCCTTAGGTTACCAAACTTTCTAATATTTCCCCTAACTGTCAGTTGGTGTTTTTAAGACTCTTATCAATCCAATCTTTCTGAAAAAAATACAGTTCAACCTTTATAAAATCTGTGAGCATTTTTTCACTATAAAAATTCACTTTAAAACTCATCCAAAAAATTCATCAAATATCAATCTTTAATTTATTCCTTCATATCTCAGATTTGTACTTATCTACACAGTGCATCAACAACAAGTTTACCATTCATAGGGGTATACTCAAATATAAAAATCAAAGGTCTTAAGATACAAACACCAGTGCCACTATAACATGTTAAAATCCCTCTAAGTAAAAAAAATCAATTTTTAGTGATCATAATATGTTATAAAACTCGATGACAAAATATAGTGATTCCTCATCTTTAGTGTGTTCATTATCTCTACTAACTCAATATCCTCGGTAGCAAAAAAATCAGGATTGTGTAACTAGTGTTTTCCATATTCCCTATTTTCTTCCCTTCAATCAAGAAACATCCCAATCCTATACTTGATGTGTTATAAGAAACATAAAAACCTGAACCTAGTTAATGGAGAATCAACACTAGTGTAGAAGCCAATATCACATTCATATACTCAAAATATCTCTAAAATGTGTTCGCCCATCAAAATTTATAGCCTTATGGGTCAAATATATCATTGGAGGTGAAATCATGGAAGATGTAACAAAAAAACCTCCTGTAATAACAAGCCAAACTAGAGATACATCAAATTTCAAACACTTTTTAGTGTTTTTTCACTGGGAATAAATGGCCATACATTTTCAAGATCCACTAAGACTCTCCTATCATATATAACATTTCCTACAAACAGCACCTCTTAAAGCCAAAACTCACACTTTGAAATCACACCATACTGATTTTTTTCTTTCAATGATCGAATAATGACATCCAAATAGTTCAAATGTTTATCCTCTAACATAAAGAATAGAAAGATATTTTCTAAAAAAATACAATAAAAAGTATATGAAATTATGAATTATCTAGTTCACCAAATCTATAAATAAATCAAGATTGTTAGAGAGTATGAATCTATTAACTTGAAACTAAAAAATTACATATCAACTCAAAAACACTATCTTGGTTATTCCCCCAGATCAAACTCTCCACAGATGGTAACCCGAACTTAGGTAAATCATAGAAAAACATTTATCCACTCTACTATCATCAATGAGGTCATAAATTCTAGATAATGTATAGATATTCTTAATATTCACACGATTCAACTTATGATACTCAATAAAAAGAATAATACTTCCATATTCCTTCTTATAAATATGTACATGAAAATCCCATAGTGAAACACTATGAAAAATAAATATTTTCCCTCTAGGTCCTCAAGATATACCATAAGTTCCACTAACTCATCAGGTTGAATTCAATAAGATGGAATTAAAATGGTCATCGTTCTACGTATTATGTCAATTGTAATCATAAACTATCTCAATTTTTATAAACTATAAAAAAATAATTTAGAAATACCATACGACATTCAGACACAACTATAGGTAGATGAAAACACATGCAATGGTCAACTACATCAAAAAAATTCTATCACCTGGAATGAGATTATAACCGAGAAAGTAACACAAATCCCTAACCCTATCGATCTAGAATGTCAATAACCCTAGAAAACATGTGTGAATCCACAAAAAGTTAATAACTATATAAAATAGTGATAAAAATATATTTGATACTTCATGCTTATTATCTAATCCATTCCAATAATCAAGTTGAATAACTAAAGATACAAAACATTGAAATCCCAATCCACCTCAATGATGGCTATGAACACATGGTTTTCAAGGGCACTTGATGCCTTGATCAGACCTGCCTCTCAAATGAATGAAAAGATGAAACAATTATTTTATAAGATCCAAACTATAAACCCAACATATAAACCAATTTTCACGATATAGAATAATGTGTATCACCTATAACCAAAAAATCTTGTGCCATATAAGATAAAATAAAAAATATAAATCTAATAATTTATTCCCACATCTGATTAAAATGGAAAATCTTCCATAAAAAGTAAACTAGACTTAACAATTTGAACATCCTTCTTTTTTTGGAGACTAAAACCCACCAACACTGGGATCATCAACGTGAACCTGTAATCCCATGGTAATGTTGATATTTCCTTATGGCCTTGGGGCATCCTATCATAGAAACATTTCATATGGCCATATCACCCACAATGATGATAAGTCATATGAGCCTTCAAACAATGAGGCCTAATATGGCCACACCTCGAACATTTTTAGAAAATAACCTACTATATCCCTGAAGAGGTCACTAAAACAAGTCCTTCAAAAAACTGAAAA
Source organism: Viscum album (assembly GCA_963277665.1). Lineage (NCBI taxonomy): Eukaryota > Viridiplantae > Streptophyta > Magnoliopsida > Santalales > Viscaceae > Viscum > Viscum album. The sequence continues at coordinate 627,007,192 of OY728138.1, read as the reverse complement.
AAAATAAATTACTTCCTTTAAAAGCTAGATATAAAACTCTAGAAGACTGTTGAAGCCATTAATGATATAACCAGACCTATCCTTCACAAAATGTCTTCCTTATCCAATCCTTATATAACCCATATAACAACAAATAATGTAAGGTAGAAAAGTAACAACATTGAATGAATGTCATCGCCCATTCCCATCTCAAACTTCCAAGCCTTTAGGTAATCATTAGTGACAAGATATGGTTCCAGATGCACCAACTCATAAAAATGGGTGGATTAATCCATAATGTTATTTTATCCTTTATTAATGGATAGAAACACTATCTTATTTTCCATATGGAATGTACTAGGGTAAAACTAATAATTAAATATCATCTTGAAATAAATCCGAGAAAGAACCTCATGAAACATTTATTGAACTATAAATTCCCACAATATTCTTCCTATCCCTATGTGCATATAAATGGAAAATACCACCTAAGTATCTTTAGGTTTCTTCAATAAATTTAATAACTTCTGAATATAATCATGTTACTACTCTGATATAGTGTGTCCTCTATTTTTCTGTTATACTAGTAGACGCTTCTTTATATATTATAATCCATGATCCACTACTCAAACCATGTTAATGGTACCCACTGATCCCAGATTCAGATTGGTATGGGTAACAACTTCTATAAAATAAGAGTCCACTGGAATATCCTCCTGTTGAACATACCATGTGGATTCTACTCTCACACTATGAATAGAACATCTAGGAGTTATGGAATGTTCAACACAAGACAATAACTAATCAGTAATTATTAAATCCAAAACCATTGAACCAGATTCTAGAATCCAAAAACATTATTTAAAATAAAAATAATTTTAGGAAATCATGAATCCAACCACTGAAGGAACACCATTTTAATTAAATAAGTCTATAAAAATAAACTGCTCACTTTGATTATTCAAATGACTAGACACCCAACAAGCCCCAAATGTATTAAAAATGACCATTTAATTATATTTACTATTTATTTATTTCAAATGAGCAGAAATACTAGGTCTTGGACTTAGTAAATTATTTATGACCACCCATGGTAACTGGGATTCAGTCGTAAGACTGAGATGGACTGACCCATTTTCCACAGCTACATCCTGAATTACAATAATAATACTTCTTTCTAAACATGACACAAATCCATCATAGGCTTTTTTGACACACTTCTGGATGAGAAAATACTTTAATAGAAAATAGTAACAAACTAAACTAGTTTAACAAGACATGTCACCCATGTCAGCCCATTATAGGGTGAGAAAAATCAAATATAACAAAACATGACTCGTAATTATGAAAAAAACATATAAAAATAAATTACCAAGAGGAAACATAGGAAATTAAAATATTCCAATTAGGATAAACAATGAAGAATAATAATTAAAAAATAATAAGACATTATGTGTCCAACCAACACATCCACAAAGCTTCCCAACCAAAACAATGATACAATGTGAAGCCATTATGCAATTTAATTACATTCCATTTTCATGTTTCTAACAAAACAATGTCAATATCCACCCAAATGTAGACTAATGTTTTGAGAAAAATATCAGAGCAGGAATCAACCAAATAATCTATAAAAGATCTAATATTAAGAATTCACTACTTCATGCTTTATAAAAAATAGTTTTATAATTGTTTTTGTCAATAAAATAATGTATAAACATTTCAAAAACATTCCATGGGTTTTACAGAAATTCATATCTTATTTTTCAAATCTATAAATATGTAGGTCATAATAAAATGTAGGTAAACATACAAAAATAGAAATATTCATGTGATCCAATATTCAGGAAAAAATATAGCATGAAATAAACTACCAAAAATAATAATTCACCTTTAATTCAGGGTCTACCCTATTGGAAAATATAAACGAGACAATTATAGGCCTAAAATTCAAAAGGTTGGAGCCAAACAATATCAATTCATACCACCTTCCATTGATATATAAGTGGTTACCTTCTAGTGGAATCACACACATTAACGCAACATTTGTCTCTTTCTCGATGTACCCAAGCTTACTATTGTGAACTGTATGAAATTTTTTGTTTTTAAATCTATGCTCGAATTATTATAAAACTATTTTAATTCTCATCTAATCTACATCAGGGGTAGAAATTCTTTTTTCCAGAATAAAAGAAATTCCATTATCATATAAAACCCCATATTATAAGATAATTTTGTTAAATTCTAATTTTTTAAACAGGTTCTTATATTTCAAATCTATAAGAATAAAAAATGTAGAAAGGAAATTATATAAATAAAAGAAATTGAATAGATCCACCAACATAAAGGATATAAAAAATATGTCCTCCTTTGAAAATTGGGATTGAAGACCATGTGAGAGGCCATCAAAATGAAAGGAATCCCAAGAATTTGTAAAGGATTTACAGAAAAAATGATTCGATCAAAAATACATTGATAGAAAAATCTACAACAAAAACCATGGAATATCTAAGAGGAATGCTTACCTGGATAATAGAAATCCAACAGAAATGACGATCAATCACCGAAATATTCATTTATGATGGATGGAATTCAGCCTAATATCACATAGTAAGCTTTATAGGTCATAATAGGATAGATAAATATAGAATAAATGAAACATATCTTTCATATATTAACATAAAAACAATCATTATAACATATAAATTATTTGTAAGTCATTTACGTGTCATGTAATCCATCAGGTCAGTTTAAACAAAAAACCCCATCACTTTTTTATTTAATATCATATTTTTTACTTATATAGTGTGTACACCATGAACACCATGCACATAGTTAACAGCTTCTATAAAGAAACCATTACAAGTTGTGAACTCAAATTACATTGCATGAAAGTGACCATTGAGCACCGAAACGATAGGTTTTATGTTGTAAATTCAATTAATTCATTGACTACTCCATTTAGGTATCCTCATGATTTCAAGGTCGAACATACCCACCCAATGAAAAAATAAACCAAATTAAATATATTTTAACATGGATGAAAATGTGTTATAGGGAATTTCATACTTGATTAAAATCTATATGTGCACCAAATAATTATTATACTAACCCAATTTAACCCATGAAAGTGTAGGTTTAAAACATGTACTCTACTTAATTATTGTTTCCATGAAGACCACCATAAGAGTGATAAAGATACATGATTCATAGATAGAATATTATCTGGACATATTAATGGATATTCATCTGTGTTACAATCTTTAAATCAATGTGATGTTGGATCATTGACATTCGGTGACAACATAAAAAATAATTTTTAATGGATTTAGGTAAGTATTTTTAATATTTTAGTAATTTACAATGCTTTATATATTATATTTTTAATAAGTTACCTGATCTGTATCTCACAATTATGCAATGATAGAAGATGATTTAATTTAGAACAAAATTAATTAATTGTTTTTAAAATTGAATTGATTTATTCATATAGAAAATAAAAGTTGTATTTTATTGTTTTTTATTAGTAAAAATAAAGAATGTAAACTATCATAATTGTATTTCTACTGATGATATATTTTGGAATCAAGGTCTCAGACATGGAAACATTCTAGTACTTCAAAAACATTCAAGTAAATTATATAGGTAGTAACTACCCGATTTTAAATTTAGAAGGAATTCTATTTTTTATTAATGTTTAGAAGAGAAATAGAATATGATTAGGAAAATAAAAAATTTATTTATTTATTCAAAACCATTATAACTTATTTAATTTAATTTATTTATTCTAACAAAGGTATCTCCTTTAATAGTTAAGAAAGATTCTTTTTAATTTTTTATGATTTTTATAGACTTATCTTGACTTATTTTAAATCTCATAAAAATGAAACCATATCTAAATATATCCATTTTTGTATGTTTGTTGAAAATAAAAAATTTCACTATTTCTAGTATCACTGATAATAATGATGAATTTTATATTTTTTTATTTAAAAAAATATCAAAGAATATTGATGTATTCATACTTTTTTATTCCTAAAACTCCATAGAAAAAGGTGTTGTGACTATAATAAAAATGGTTAAAATAATTATCATGTAATTTATTTAACATAAATATTTTTTTCATTATTTTTTGAATACAACTTCTTATATTTCAACTATTTTTCTAACATGGCTATTTTTATGGAATTTATATTTTGAATTATTTAAAGGTAAAACACAAAATATTGTTTATTTCAATGATTGTGGGTATAATGTTCTTATTTGAAATTTTAGGGATAATAAATTAAATTATACTCTAATAATGATAAATATATTTTCATGGATATTATATTAAAATAAATAGTTTTCATTTTTTAATAAAATAACTACTTTTGTAGAATAATATGTTCATGTTAATTTTGTTAATGATATTTTGAAATAAAATTCTATTTTAGATGATTCTAAAGATGATTTCTAGTATTTTTAATTTTAAAAAAAAACCCACAAAATTAAGTACCTTTATATGGAGAGATTAACAATTTTCATTATGTTCCAAATTTTGGGAAGGTTTACAAGGGCCATCATATTGACATGTTTTTTTGGTAATGATTATTTTGGTATTAAGACATGAATTTCAATATTTAATTTTTATCCAAACTCTTTTTTTTTCTTATTGTGTGAAAAGTGATTTTTTATGCTTTAAATAATTCTAATTGAATTTTTTCTATATGATGTTAACATTATCATATTTTTGGGAATAATTTTTGTAATTTCCTGACCCCAATTACCTAGATTTGGTGCATTATTATATAGCATTGGCATGATCACAAGGAATCAAATCCCAAAATACTGATCAGTTTAGTTTCCTTGGAAGTACTAGATACATTCATAAGATATACATTACATTATAAAATGAAAAAAAACATCAACATTGTCTTAATTTACCACATTCATATCTCTTAGATTATCCCTACAGGTCAGTCATAATATACTTCTTTGTATCATAGGAAAAATAAAACATAGAAAGGGGTGAGCTCAGATATCCAGTAAGAACAACAATATAGAAAAAAATTCATAAATAAGCCTAAAAATATAATCCAATCTATAAGACTAAAAAAAATCCTTTTAAACATAAACTTCAGTGTAATATGGAAAAGATAAATAAAATAATTCCATTTACCTTTTCACATGGATTTTATAATGGTCTAATAATCACATGTAATATTATAATCTAATTACTTAATGATGGAATGAAGAATTCCAATCTTCATAACAACATAGTAAAGGCCATGTTCCAAGACTATAAATAATATTTTGTCAATGCCTTCTTACAAGACACTAGCTTGTCTCATGAGACCTACTATTGCATCGACGATCTATAGTGGGCTCCACCCGTCACTTACTAAGTCCAATGCATTACTTATATAAAACAGATTAAACATAACATAAAAATTTGTATTGAAACTAGCATATGAAATGTCAATAGATTATCTATAATCCATTAATGGTATAAATATAACACATCCATAGTCAAAAAAATCACAAAACATACTATACATAATGGAATATTTTTATCATAAGAAATCAATATTAGACAAGTTTAAAATCCATAAGAGGATGTTGATATAGATGAAATGAAATCTATTTGAAAGAAATACCACATTCTATTTTTGAAACCATTTAAAAGTCACATAATTATAAAAGAAAATATTTATTTTGAAAAAATTCCTATAATATTTTTATGGGAATCTTAGACGCTGTTATAAGGGCATTAAATAGTTACACCCATCATATAAGTTAAAAAATTATTACCTTAATTTTGGGAAAAAGGACATAAAGTACCGTGTTTTGAAAAGGACAGAATGATTCCTGTCAAAACATATATGAAAAAATAATGGTATAAATTACTCTATCCCATTGTGTAGTAAATAGAAAAAAAAATTGCATTAATGTTTTATGAAAACATGTATTTGGATGATAAAGAGTTCCCAGTAGATACATACCTATTAACAACCTCAGATAAGTAATGAGATTGTAGTATTAACCTATACCTTGTACTTTTCCTTAGTCGATGGTATTTTAAACATAATTATAATAGTTAAAACATTGTTATTAAATTATACAAGAACTATATACATAAATATGATATCATATATGATCCTCTAATATTACTTTCATTAATAATATTTCAGTAATATCATCGTTTCGGGAGTTAACTGATTCATTTTCCCTTAAATAATTGTTTACATATACCATGTTTGTTATGGATAGGATGAATATGATTTATATACAGAATTATATTATGTTATTAAATAATAATTTTAATCATAAAATGAATGTTATTCTTGAATAATTATGATGGGGAATGAATCTATTCGCGTTCGTGGAGACGGTAATCCGTACGTACACACGAGCGACAATATCATTAAATTAATGGTGGAATGGTCTATAACTGGATGGTATATTATTTTTAACGAATAATTAACATGTTATATTTATTATTTACATCAGTTATTCTCATTGTTATACCCATCGAAATAATTAAGTGTTTGAATAAAAAACATCACCATGACGTGGAGACGGTAAGCTGTACGTACGCTCGTTTGGTGAATTTGTCATTTATAAGATGGATAGAATAATGAATATGGTTGTAACATATTTATAATAATATCATAGTATGTAGGATGAACTGGAGTTATTATTTTCATATGGAATGAAAAAAAGAGAAAGTGAAAAATGTAAATAACTAGAAAGAGGGAGGTGAAATTATTACCTCTTCTGGTATTCTTATGTAATATAGTTAAAAACATACTCTAAACTCCCAAGAGAACCTAAAGTTGATAATTAATAACATATATAATATTATGTAAGAACTTTGCCCGAGCCATATAATTTTGGGGATATTATATAATTTAATAATATAAATTCTTTTAAAAAAACTCATTTTTCTCAATTTGGAAACTATTTAGTATTTGGTTTTTGTGAAAGTCCTCACAACATGATTACTTCAAACCAAATACACTGAATAAACCCTAACATTAATATTCACCTAGAATATTCATCGATGTCATAATAACTTTGAAATTATATTTATTTTAATATTTATAATTTCTTTTATTTGATTCTTTGATTAATAAAGTAATTAAAACATCATCATTGTGTCATAAATTAATTATATTATATATTGTATAAAAATTATTAATAAAATATAATGATTGTGGAAATTTCTTTATATTTATAATGAGTATTTATTTTCCAATATATCATCTGTATAATCATATATTAAAAATGGTTTAGTTATTAAAATTTGTATTTAACACTTGTAGCTCTTCTTTAAATAAAATATTAATAAATGTCATAATCTAATAAAAGTGTACCAAAAAATTAATATTTTTTAAGGTTGTTTTTGTTCACTTAAACTAATCTAATTGTGGTAAGACATTTGTTAGGGTAATTATAACATCATTGTTACCATTAATTGCCCGATTTACTTTTAATCGTGGTAAATAAGAGTCCCAAGTTACAATTATAAAAATTTATTTTAATGTTATTAAACTAAGTTTTACTTTGTTTTATTAATAATGTCTCTCAGATTTTGGGAATTAAAATCATATAATCTGTAAAATTATGTTTTATGAAAATTTTCAAAAGCTCGTCGAAGGTGGGTAAATGACGGTAAAAGGTTCAATAAAATTTTTTATATCTAAACTTATTATAAAATAAATCCAATGAATTAAATTGAACATATAAAGATATTATGAATCTATTTTGACCTAAAATAAATTAAAATAAAATAACTTATAATTTAAATAAAAATACAGTTTTAAACAATAACGTAATGTTTTTCACTATTCATAAAAAATTGAATGTTTACAGAAAAATACCAAAAATCCACCATAAGAAAATTTAGATATTATGAATTCAAAAGTGAATTATATTTTACCAAATTAAAAATGTAGAATTTGAATTAATTAATTTAAAATTAATTCTTGTAGTCAAAACCAATAATTGGGTTTTTAAAAAGTAAAAACTATCAAAAGATTTACATGTGTTTATGTCAAATTTTAATGTGAGAATACTTATAAGGACCTACATAGTATTAAATGATAAAAATATAATCTAATTATACTTCAAAACCATTAAAATTCATAATTTAACACTATATATTATTTCAATTAAAGATGCTATTTTCAATTAAAAGTTAGTATTTTTAACTATTCATCAAAATATGAATGTTATCCTAAAAGTAAAAAAATTATAAAAACTAAATTTTTATGTCCTGCTTCTAAATAGAAATTAAATTTCCTAAAATTAAATATATAAAATTATAAAATATTGGTTATAAAAAGGGTTCTCCATTAACAGGCGGTAAAATTGTATTTTCTGAAAAATATTTCATTTATCCGAAAAGTTGAATTTGTAATTATATTATGTCTAAGAAACACAAAATATAGTAGTTAAAATTATATGAAATATATAAAATTCAAAATTCAGTTAATATTATTCATAATCGCTTTTGAACGGTGAGTTTGATAAGTTGTGGTGCGCTTGAACTTAGTGTTCCATGTAGCCCAAGTTATAGAATTATATTGAAGATATAACATACTATAAAATATTGGGGTGTTACATTCTCCCCTCCTTCAATAAATTGTGTCCTCATAATTAGAATTTTTTCTTCGAATATAAAAGGTTAATAGTCGAAAAATACCTCTGTGGAAAACCCACATTCGAATTTGGGTTAATATAATTTAGTCTTCATAAGATGGAATGAGAACTGAAAAAGTCACCAACAAATTATGATCTCTATTAAGAGAACATGGTGGAAATTATAGATAGATAATTAGAGGAAATTTTGAATATTTATAGGGATGGATGATGTTATCAATCACATACATGTGTAAAATTAAGGTCCTCAAGGCCATCAATATGTTATTATTTAAAATATCATCGGTTTAAAAAAACTTACGGTATTAGGATAACACATTTTTAGTTTTAAGATCCCTTTCGTAATGTTTAAGAATTAATTTCTTCAGAGAATATGAGGAAAAAATTATACTTCACAAGTAGAGTTTCATCCTTAAACTAATTCCTACGACAAACTCATCTTTCAGTCTAAAAGATAATAGAAATAAAAAATATTCTATTTATCCTAATTCTAAAGGGTTACAATAATAATTAATTTAAAATTAATTTGTCAGACTATTTAAAAAATACTTTATAAAAACTATGACATTAAATAGGCTAGGGGTTGGTGTTTCACCATTCTATCCCTTCAGTTGAAAGTTTATGTCTTGTGCCCTTGCCAGATGCGATGGGTTGTCACCCAACCTTCAGGTTTTCCTTTTTTTAACATTCCAAAAAATAATATTAAGAAGTTATTTTAAACATAAATATATTATTCAATGTTTAACTAAATCCATTCCCACCAGTAGATTTTTCTAAAATACTTATGTCCAAACTCATAGTTCAAAATTTATAAGGAAGGTAAACATTATGAAGATCCTTTTTTCCACATCATAACATGTGAATAACTTCATCATTTACTCTTTTAAAACATGATAACACCCTAAATTACCATAAAACGTTATTGATTACATTCATCCTCCCATATTCTTTATATAATACTAGATATACTCTTTATATCCATAAATTTTGTAAAATAAAATAATTATGGAATATTCAAATCATTAATCTGTTTCAAGGTAGTCAAGAATATCCAATATAATTTATCCAAACCCAAACTATCTTATTCAAAATTAACTACCTCAGTATCAGAACCATATTATGGTTTATCTTTCTCTCATCCATATATTTTCCAAAAATATTATCCTAATATTGAGTCACCATTCTAGGTTCCACAAAATCTCATGTCCTTAATGAAATAGTAATGTAGTAAAATCTTTATATACTCTATAATTCGTATAACATGTACATCATTAATACAATACTAAAATGACACAATATATTAATGACCACATAAGAACTCTAATCATTCCTCTTCTTCTTCGGTCATATCATAACTTGATTATTATATAGTAGTATCATTTGGGGTATACTATGATGATATGGACATTGATTCAAAGAGTTTCCCAACTCCATCCAGATGAATAATTGTACATTTGAAACCTTTTTCTTGTACTTTCATTCACTTACATGGTGTCCTTTTTCTCTATACTTATAACAAACTCTCATTTCCTTCAAGTAATTACCATGTTTATTCTTTATACAATTATCCCATATGAAAAAATCAATCTTTCCCCTCTTCCCTTTATCCATATTTCTCTCTTCAGTCCTTTTCAAATATTGCATACATTCAATGTCACAGGACTCATAGAATTATCTACTTTTCTTATTAACCCACGATACTATTTCTTTATATGATGAGAATACATGGGAGAATATTTCCCTTATAATTGTAGGCTTAATACCATGAAAGATATGATCCTTCTTAATCATTGATCATGTGTATTGATGTACTTATCAGTGCTTATACTATGCACCATTTATAAACAATGTCATACACTAGGTTAGTTTATGAATCACAATGCATATTTCCAAACCTGTAAAATACATAAATTAAGATTAAAATATTATGCATGTAATATATAATCATAAAATTTTCTTTTTGACGATGCATTTACTCCTAAATCCTTTGTAATGGCATGTAATGAAAATGTGAATTAATATAAGCATACCCCGGGTGTGTCCTTACAAAGTGTGCAACAAGACCCTTTATCATTTGCCATGATACCTCAGGTCATACCCCAAACTTCTTGTTAGAGTTTTCACTACTAGGTACATCTGTGTCAGATCCACCTCTACATGCTCCTATCCAAAAAAAGATATATTTCATGAAAAATAAAAAAATTCTCTACATTTCAAAAATTCTTGAATGTTCATCTATATTAATCCTCAATGTTTTTCTTATGGTAATGTGATCTAATCAGAATTTAAATAAATCTAGTTTCTTTCGTTTGTACTAAACATCCTATGATACCATCTATAATGCCATGCCCCCAGTTACCCAGAGTCACTACATTATTGCATAACATTAGCATGATCACAGGGGATCAGATCCCGAAACACATATCAGTTTAGTAGCCATGGAAGTACTATATAAATTAATAACTTTTACATTAGATCATAAAATGAAAAGAAACATCAACATTGTCTATATTGACAACATTCACATCTTATAGACTATCCCTATAAGTCAGTCATAATATACTTCTTCGCATCCTAGGAAAAATAAAACATGGAAAGGGCTGAGATCAAAGGCTCAACAAGGATAAAAATATAGGGAATGTTTCATAAATAAGTATAAATATTTAAGACAATGTATAAGACAAAATCAAAATACTTTAAAAAATAAATTTATCCATATTATGGAAAATATATATCAAATAATTCCATTTATTTATTCACATGGATATTCTATTTTTCAAATAATCAAATGTAATATCAATATCTAATTTCAAAATGATGGAATGCATAATTCCAATCATCATAACCACGTAACCAAGGGCTTGTGAAAAGACTAAAAATAATATTTTTTCAAGGCCTTCTGACTAGAAACTATTTTTTATAATGAAACTTAACGAAGCATCGAAGAGATGTAGTGGGTACCACCCATCACTTTCTAAGTCCAATGAATTCCTTATATGAAAAGGTTTAAACATAACATAAATATTCGTATTAAAACTAGAATAAGAAATGTCAATAATTTATCTATAAGACATGAATGGTACAAAAATAACATATCTACTGTCAGACATATCACAAAACCTTCAATAAAATATGGAAGATTTGTATCATAATAAATCAGCTTCAAACTCGTTTAAAATCCATCAAATGATGTTGTAATATATGAAATAAAAACTATTTGAAAGAAAAACCTATTTATATTTTGAAACCATTTAAAAGTCACATAACTATAAATGAAATCATTGATTTTTATTTTTTTTAGATTATATGGGAAGATTCAATGATTTTAAAACGGTAGAAAATAGTCTCACCCACCATATAAGTTAACAAATCTTTTTACCTTCAATTTGTCGAAAAAGTCATAAATTACCTTGTTTGGAAAATGACGGAATGATTCATTTCAAAAAAATATATGGGAAAATATAGGTATAAATGACTCTAACTGAAAGTCTTTTCAATAGTAAAAATGTATTAAATTAAATATTTAAGAAAACATGGATGTGGATGATAATGAGGCCCCAGTAGATACTTACTTATGAACAACCTTCGGTGAGTAAATAGATTATAGAATTAACACTTAACTTGTACTTTTACTTAGACGATGGTATGTTAACCCCTTTTATAATAATTCAAACATTGTTATTAAATTATTCAATAACTATATATATAAATATTAAATCATATATGATCCTCTCATATTTCTTTTCTTAATAATAATTCAGTAGTATCATCGTTTCAAGTGTTATTTGATTAATTTTACATTATATGATTGGTTATGTAAGCCATGTTTGTTATGGATATGATGTATTTGACTCATATACAGAATGATATTATGTTCATAAATATTATTTTTAATCATAAAATAAAAATTATTTTTGAATGATTACGAGGGGGAATTAATCTCATTGTGTTCATGGAGACGGTAATCCATACGTATGCACGAGCAACAATAGCATTATATTGATGGTGAAATCATATGTAGATTGATAATATATAACATATAAACAATTATTAAAATATGATATTTATTATTTACATCATTTATACTAATTATTATACTTATCCAAATAATGAAGTGTTTGAATAATAAAATACACCACGACGTTGATACAGTAATCTGTACGTATGCACGTATGGTAACATTGTAATTAATAGGATTTATAGAATAAAAAATATGGATGTATCATATTTATAAAAACATCACAGTATGTATATGGTACTATAGTTATTATTTTCGTAGGAAAACAACTAACAAAGAGGAAGTGGAAGAACAAAAGAACTTGAAAGAGGGTGGTGAAATTATTACCTCTTCTTCATGTGTTTCCTTTGGAGTTGATCAAAAGGGATACTTAAGTTAGATTTCTTATCAAATTGAGAACTCTAGGTCGATGTGAGAGACGTTGGGTGTATATTTGGGAAGGGTTTGTCAAATTAAAATGGGTTTGGTGGTGTGATATGGGTAGAAGGGGAACCTCCCTTTTATAAGATGGGTGATAGGCACAATAGAAAAATATTGAAATATTATTTTTTAATATAATCATTTTTGGTTTTTAATGGATGAAAAAATTATTTTTTTCTAGGAAAAGGTGGTTATGGGTCTATGTCCTCTCAAAAAATAAGTTTTAGACAAGTTTAGGTTACCATAATAAACATTTCATTTAGGTTTAACTATTAGTTAAATAGTTTAACTTCTATAGTGCTATCTTGTATTCTTACACTATACAGTTACTAAACATATGATAAACTTCCAAGATAACCTCAAGTGGTTAATTAATGACTTATACAATATTATTTAATCCCTTTTGAAGAACATTAGATATTTAAGAAAATTATATAATATTTGTTTTAAAAACTCATTTATATAAATTTTGACACTATCTGGTATTGTGTTTTTGTGAAATTCATCGCAAATATATTACTTCTAAAAAGATATATTGAATCAACCCTAACATATCATATTCACCTAAAAAATTCGTGGATTTCATAAATAATTTAAAATTATATTTATTTTAATATTTATAATACCATTTATTTGATTCATTCATTAATAAGGTATTTACTGCCTCATCACTGTGTCATAAATAAATTTAATTATTTAATTTATAAAAATTATAATTAAAATACCATGATGTAGGAAATATTTTTCGATTACTAATTAATATTTATATTCGAATTTATCTTTTGTATAACCATATAGTAAAAATGGTTCAATTATTAAACATTGAATTTAACTCTTTTAACTCTTCTCTAAATAAAATAATAATAAATGGCCTAATATAATCCAATTGGACAAAAATAATCATATCGTATTCCTCAGGTAGTTTTTTTTCAAATTACACTTATCTAATAGAATTAGAACATGTTTTAGGGTGATTATAATATAATTTTTACCTTTAATTATCCTATTTATTTTTAACTGTAGTAAATAAAAGTCAAAATTTACTATTCTCCAATAAAAATTTCATCTTATCAAACCACATTTTACATACTTATATTAACTATTTCTATTTTATTTTTGAAATTCAACTCAAAAAGCGGTAAATTTTAGTTTCAAGCAAATTTTCAAATGCTCCAAAAAAATGGGTAAAAGACGGTAAAAAGTTCAATAAAATTTTATATATCTAAACTTATTATAAAATTTCTCCAATTAATTTAATTGAACATATATAAGAATTATTTATTAATTTTACCTAAAATAAATTAAAACAAAATAACTAAGAATTTAAATAAAAATTCGGTTTTAATCAATAAATTAGTTTTTTTAACTATTCATTTAGAAATGATAGTTTTCAGAAAAATACCAAAAATTCACCCTATTCTAATTTTGATATTAATAATTAAAAAATTAATACGATTTTACCAAATTAAAATCATTGATGATGCATTAATTAATCTAAAATTAATTCCCTTCATTAAAACCAAAATGCGGGTCTTAAAAAAATTAAAAACTATCAAAAGATTGAATTGTGTTTATGTCAAAAATAAATGTGAAATTACTTATAATGAAATATATTGTATTAAATGATAAAACTATATTCTAACTATACTTACAAACTATTCAAATGAATAATTTTTCACTATAAATTATTTATATTAAAAAAAAAATTCAATTAAAATTTAGTATTTTTTATTATTCATCAAAATATTAAAGTTAAAAAAAAGTATCAAAAATTTATACAATATAATTTTTATATCCCCATTCTAAATAAGAAATTAATTTCATGAAATTGAATATATAATAGTGTCAAATTTTGTTTTTAAAAAGGCTCTCCCTTAAAAGGCGGTAAAATTTCATTTTCTAAAAAACCATCCTTTATTTGAAAAATTGAATTTGTTATTATATTTTGTCTAAGAAACAACTGATATGGATGTAAAAATTCTATTGAACATATAATAATAAAAATTTATTTAATACTATTCATAACCGCTTTTGAACGGCTGGTTTGATAAGGCATGGTGTGCTTGAACTCGATGTTTCATGTGCTGGAAGTTATTGAATTACATTACTGAGATAACATACTATGAAATATTGGGGTGTTACAATTTTTCTACATTAATTAAACCCTTGTAGATGACCATGTTATTGGGACTAAATGGATTTTAAAAAATGAATGAATCAAGACACATTACAAATAAAAATACTTGGATTTTATGTCAGTGTTTTTTTAAGAAAAACGATTATATTCTAGTGAATATTTTTTCCTTGATGTTCAGTTTAGGTATATTATAATTTTATTATCTTATTAATTTTTTCATTATATTATTTTATTTCAAATTAAATGTAAACATATTTTTTTATATGGTTATATTTGTAATAGATGTTATGTATCTCAGAAAACTTTTTTTTAAATAAAATTTTTCATAATATGATTTAATATAATCAATGGAAGTATTTGTTTTTTTAGAAAACACCACATCATATGTATGTTAAATGTAACTTCTTTTTTGTTTTTGCAAAATTTATTTTTTAATGGAGAAGTAATTCATTTTTTTATT
Organism: Viscum album; assembly: GCA_963277665.1. Taxonomy (NCBI): domain Eukaryota; kingdom Viridiplantae; phylum Streptophyta; class Magnoliopsida; order Santalales; family Viscaceae; genus Viscum; species Viscum album. The sequence goes on along the minus strand of OY728138.1, from coordinate 626,991,532 downwards.
AAAATAATTTAAAATTAAATATACATTGTTCAAATTTATGTTGATGATATTTTTTTGAATATTCATGTGAATTAAAATTTTAATAATTTTCTAATTTAATTTCTCATGAATTTGATAAGAGTATAATGGGTGAAATTAAATTATTTTTCTACCTCGAAATTAATCAATGAAATGTTCATATATTCTTTAATTAATAAAAATATGTTAATGATTTTGTTAAGTGTTTTGGATTATAATTTTGTAAAATATTTAAAACAAACATAAGAAGAAATTGAAAATTATATTTAGATAGTAATAATATTTATGTATTTCCAAAAGAAATTAAATTCATGATTCTATGTTTTATTTATTCAACTACTTCTTAAAATGATATTGTGTTCATTGTTTTTATATAAAATATTCTATTATGATATTAATTAATATAATTTTAAATATATTATGTAAATTATTTTATATATAAAAGAAAATATTAGTCATGGATAATTTTATTCTAGAGATATTTTTTTATTTTATTAATTTTTCTAATTTTTTTTGGAGGATGTATACAAGGTAGATAAAGTACCTTAGGTATGTGTCATTAATTTGGTAAATGTATAGCTTCATGGATATCAAAATATAATTTTTTTTATATTATATTCTTCTAAAAGAAAATATATTTCTATGCTTCATTGTGGTTTCAATTAATATTTACTAAACAAAATATGACGAATTTTGTTTAAAAAAATATATATTTCAATTTCATGACATAATTTTTCTCTAATTTCAATTTAAAAAACCCTTTACAGGAATATAAAACTATGAATATCGATATGATTTCATTTTATTGGAGACTATGTTAATAAAATATGCATTATTCATTAATTTTTTCTTACTAAGAACCCACATGATAACATTTTTAATAAACATTTATGTTTTGAAATATAAGAGAAATTAAAATTTGATCTTTGTATGATGATGATTTAATCTTTTTGTTGTTTATAAAATTGAAAAAATATGTATTTGTTGTGGGATATTTTTCTACTATTTCAAATAATATATTTTAAATGTGACATTATTTTTAATATTTAATTTTTGATGAATTTCAAAAGTGGGGGATTTTAGTGATTTCATATTTTGGTTTTCTAATTTTAATAAATGGGAGTTTGTTAGTGCAACGAGTTTGAGATGATTTAATGTGATACTTATGTATTTTGTTTTGGAATATTACAAATATTCTATAACTATTGTTTATTTTATTTGGAACTTTTATTTCATGTATAAATTAATAAATTAATTATTTAGTCATTAATTGGTTAATAAAATATTTATCATTCAATTTTTTATTTTATTATTATTTTTTCATTACTGGTTTGTCTACATATTATATTTTTACTGTATAAGATATAATTTTGATCTAAAATTTTTTCTATGATTTTTATTTACCATTAAGTATTATGTAAGAAACTAGTTTTATCATTCTATATATTTTTTCTGATTCCCTTCGATAACATGAATTATCTTTTATTTACCCTTAAATGTATTTTAAAATCCTTTTTATTGTTACGATAACATGGGATTATATTTACAATGTCAAAATATGTGCCTTTAAACTATAAATAACGTTTTCACTACCCTTATATAGATTTGAAAACATTAACTTTTCCATTATAATTTATTCTTATTATCTTTATACATCCTCTTATTTAAATGGGTATATCATACCTTTATAAAAATTTCATCATATTTCTTCTACAGGTGTAATATTTTACATTTATGCAGACTATACCAATTTATCTTTTCATTAATGGTGAAATTCGTAAGCTTACACAGTTTATATAAATTTTGACTTAACAATAACTAGGTACTTAATTGACCTTTAAACAACATGAGTTTTCAAAATATTTCCATTACATGGTTTCTTATCACTATTTATTTTTTATAATTTTAATTTTTTATTTTTAAATATAATGATAACTTATTCTTATGCAATTATATGAAACTATCGTTACACAAAATGTAAAAAACCAATCTATTTTAATCAGTTATATTAATGATAATAATTTATAAATGAATATTGTTTTATTTAATCTATAAAATCAAATAAATAATATTAAATTTGTTCAATGTCTTTTTGTAGTGTTATAAAATGATTTAAATAATGATTAATTTTGTTCGTCATTTTTTTCATGAACATACAGTGGGTGATTATTTATTTCAGTTTTTTTTATTTTATTATTTCTCAATTTATGTTTATATTAAATGAAATTATTCATATATGTTTTAAATATTTTAATGTATTGCTATTGAATATTGGACTTCCATTTATATATACATGTATTCTTCATGTTTTTATTTTTTATTTTTAAAATATCAAATGAATTTTTATTTGATGTTTGTGAGATATCATTAAAATATTTTCACGTAGATAATTGGAAATCATTAACAATGACTTAAAATTTGATTGAATTATTATTTATTGCTTAATTATTGAGTTATTTTATTATATTAATAATATATATATATATATATATATCTCTCTGATAATTCTGTAACTATTAATTTGAATTTTATTTTCGTATTAATGGCTCATCTAGTTTGAGTATTTTTCTAATTTAAGGTGTTTTATCACTATATAGAATTTTACAAAGAAATAATGATACAATAATGCTTAATTATGAGATTTCTCAATCAATGGTGATACTATATGAAATGTGTAGTGGTATCATTCAATGAAATTACATTAAATTCTTTATGTGATATTAATCTCCACTTGTTGGATTATCCCTCATATGATAGACAAAATATTCTTTGATTTATTTTTAATGTTATGAATTATTGATCTGAATTACTACTCTTGAAATTTTAGTTCTGAATCAACAATATTAATCACCTTTTTATTTTTATTTTATATTTTAATTTATTCTATACTGATGCATATAAAATTTTCCAATGTGATTTATATTTAGATTATAGTATTGCTACAAAAAATATTATATAACTTCCAGTTGTGTGACAATAACACTAAATTATGGTTATATAGGTTATAAATTCCAAATTATAATTTCAATATAGAGTATAGACTCCTAAAAAAATAAGGGGTTTTGACTCCCCTTACAAAATTCAGTGTTTCATTCATGTTAAACATCAACAAGAAAATGTACTCCTAGTATCATGTTATGATTCACCTCTAAAATCTTATAGTGCATATGAATATTTCACTGAGTAGAAAGGTCCAAAACATGAGTAGGTCCACCTTCAACCAAACTACTTTAAATTTACTAATTTTCATTCTTTTTATAAGGATGAAAAATAACTATATTAATTAACTATGATAATTAATCCTTCTCTTTTAAAATTTCTTCATGTATATTCAGCCCCCCCCCCCCCCTTTAGAAAATATTTTATCACTACCTCTAATGTAAATGTGAAAATTAATTCCCTTTTGGTAGGTTGAATAGGAGTTGATATTGTTATGTATACGATACCATTTAGGTGGGGTGGGCGTGTTAAATGTTTTTTGATATTTTAGGTAAGAGTTTTTTCATTTTCATTGGTTTTTAAAATATGTGAGACATGATATTTATCATAGGTGGGAGACTAAGTGACCATCAAGATAATACATTTAGTTTAGGTATTTAGTTTCAATTGGTATTCATTGATAACTATTGACAGTGTTTTGTAGGGAATATGATTTTGTTAGTGGTAAGAACGAATTGGAATATGAAATGGAATCAAGATTTATTCACAGAAATATTTATAATGATTACCATTTTGGAATGCTGATTCCCAATTTTTTCTTCATATTAAGTATCTTGAGTGATAGTTCATTTTTAAATAAGTCTGGTTCCAAAGGGAAAGACTATTTAGATTCCCTAACTCGTTTATTTAAAATTTTTTGGTATCAAGTGTCCATGTTATTAGATGAGTATGTTTTTTTAATGGAATACGATGATGAATGGTTGTGTGGTGGATCATTGTATTTGTGGGACTGATTTTGAATAGGGATCCCCTTAGATATACCATTTCTTGAGTATTAAATTCTAATGGGGTATGGTAAGTGATTTTGGAATGCGAACCAAGTTTGATGCTGTGAGACTCTTTGTATCATTCTTCATGTTATGTGTCTGGGAAATGGAATAATTTATTCTCAATATTATCAAACGATATCATGGAATTATGTTATATTTATATGTTTTTGATGTAAAATTTATATTTGGTGATGTTCTTGAATGGTTTGAGGGTTTATTGGAATTATTGAGTCACTAGTGGATGTAAAACAAAGGAATTGAATTTGAATTGATCATTTGTATATTAGTTTATAATAATGGATAAACCTAATAGGGGTGTTATCGAAGATAAAAGCAGTTAAATATAAGTGGTCCAGTGTTCCTAAATAGTCAATTGACGAAGGAAACACTTATTATGAGTTGAATATTGTCAAATTCCATGGATTATGTTTTTTTTATCTGGAATGATAGATGATTTATGTGTATATTGGACATTGAGTGTTAGTAGTTTTGGTTATGTTATAACATTGGGTTCTATGATAAATGGGATATTGGATATGGATAAAGTATTTTGATATTGTGTAGTGATGATAAGGTCACTCCTATGGTGGGGATTTTCACATCTATTCAGCATGTGTGACCAATGTATTAGTAGGGTCATCTTTTGGGGGATTGGTTGATGGATTTCCATGGTAAAACCGAATTATGGTGGATGTTTAAGTTTGAACTAATATTGTCTTCCTTAGTTATTACCATATGTGTAGTTTTAAGAGGATTTTTATTGTATTTAGAAAGTTTCTATTTCAGTAAAGAATAAATGGAAATGATTTAAGGGTATTATAGTCTAGAGGTTTGTCAATTCTCAAGGGTTTCATAGGAACACCATCAACTATCAAGGGATTTGGATTCAATTATTGAATTACATTGATATTTTGGAATTGATGTTAATGGTAATGTGTGGATAATTTTTAGAGGAATTCATAATTTAAGGAGTTATGATAAGGTGACGTTGGGTAATGCGTTTGAGGTAAAGGTCGAGTAGTCTTTAGACAAGTCAATTGGAGGAGGTTCGATTGAAACTCTTATCTAAAAATTGAATGTGGAATGAAGATTTTTTTAACAAAATTATATTTATGTGGAATTGATACTTTATAATCATCTGTAATTTGTTGAGAAAAAATTGACTTAACTTGGCTTCTTGATTTGATTATTTTTTCACATATATTTTGAATCGTAATCATTTACAAACTGTGTACTATCCTCTGGCCATTAATTGATGGGTGATAAAGAATGATGAGGTGGAAAATAAATATGGTGTTTCATTTTAATCGGTAATATCATTATTATGAGAAATTTTGATGGTTGGGATCATTATAGATTGGAATTGGCCTTCTTGTACATGTTATGTGGAGTATCACTCTATGCTCTAAGATAATTTAAGGATGAAAAGGTTTAGTCTCAAGAAATAAAGGTTTCATAAATCTATATAGTCTCATTTCAATGATGGTTATCTCAATTATCTCATGTTCTGTAGCATACTTTCCTTAATATTTAAATATAGGATATGAATGTGTGTTTTAAATTTAAGTGTTAAATGATACCTTTTATCCTGGATTTTATAACCATGGTAGTTCAATATGTGTATTTTGGATAGCCACCAAGGATTATAGTAGACTATCAATGTCTGTGTGGGGAGGATGTAAGACCTAGCGTCGATATAGGAATTTAAAATTCAATATGAATTTATGTTGTTTATTCAATTGGTTGGCTTGATTTTAAACTGGATTTTGGAATGAATCATTGAAGGTTCCAATCTCATACAAAAGTTTTTTAGACATGGAATGGTGTTTGTAATGTTTATGGAGTAGTGGGTGGGATCATGAGGAAGGCTGGATGGAAAATTATCTATCCTATAGACCCCAGATCAGCCATGACAAGGCAAAGGGACTTACCAGACAACATAGTCCACCAACTGGCTAGTGTCTTTGATTATACAATTGACATGGTGTATGGCCCCAATGGTTAGCCGGTAGGGCGTATTTGTATTTCGGTAGTGGGGAAAATATCATAATTTTATTGTTGATAGCCCATTATATTTGAGGGTAAAATGCATTTTGTGGAGGCCATATTTGGCCATTAACCACCCCCCTTTCCCTATTATTGAAATCCCTCTAGTTTGAGGTTGTTTTTATGTCTTTCCTACAGTGGATCTATGTATTATCACCGATTTATCCTCCATGATTTTTCCCTATATAACCCACAAATATTTTTTCGATTCGTTAGGTTTCTTAGACTATTCCTCTAAATAATAATGGAATTATCCCAAAATTAAAGGGATTCTAGTTTTATTACATCAAGGAAATCCCATAATAATGCATTCCAATTATAGTTTGTTGATCCACTAATGATATATAACCCAACGTATTTTTATAGGGATTTAATTTAAATATTAATTTATATAATGATGATAGTGGATTTTATTATATTTAATTCGTCTTGAATTGATGTATGTGTCTCTCTAGGGACCAAACATTGGTGGTTGGTCATGGATTCAGTGTGATGGAGGAAAGCGGTGAGTTATTGAGAATCTATTACTCATAGTTTTAAATTATTTAAATTATTTTGGATTATCAAATGAGTTTAATAATAAATTATAAATTAAGTTTTTAAAATTTTTGGACCTTGAAATATGATAAAGGTGCTTGAAATGTTGAAATGAGCATGGATATGCTCTAGAAGTTGTTTTTAGAACGTTAATTAAATGAACATTTCCTCCTTGAGGTTGGTGGTGTAGCCTACATACCCTATGGTATTAGTGAATGGTTTTTATACCATGTGATATGTTTTCTTGAAATATAAGGTTTTGAACATGTTTCATAAAAGTATTAAACTTAAAATGAAATTAATGGAAAATATGATAAAATCACCAAGTACATGAGGGTTCTTGGAACATGCTTGATTTATTTATCATCTAATAGTCAAGGGCCCAGTTATTATTTTTTAACTGTACAGTAGGATCACATTAAATGTTTTTATTAAATTTGATGAATTATATAAATCCACCCTACATATAAGATTCATTAGATAAATATTTATAGTAGTCAGTGATAAGATAGCATCAATGGATTCAGGGTTGGCCATGTGAGAACAAAGAGATTCCATAAGGCCTTTGGGAATGTGAAATGACTATGGTGTTTCTTTCCCAACTAAGACAAGGTTACCTGAATGAGTAGACTACAAGTAGATGGATGGATAAGTTGATTATTTTTCCAAAATATATTTTGATGTGAATGGTATGTGCTAATGTTCCTCATCATTCTGATATTTTTCATGTAGTATAGTCATGCGTCAAGGAAATTAATGATATTGGGGGAAATTTTCACTATGAGTGACAAATATTGACTAGAGTGTTGAGTCTGGTTACAAGGACCGTTATGAGGTTCCATGACTCTTATGTTAATTTTGAATCCCTGGCTGGTTCCCTGGTGTTATTTGACACTAATTAAATGGACTTTTATAGAATGGTTAGTGATTAACATGGTTGTCACCATAGAACTTGAATTGATGTTGAGAGCCTATTACAGTAGTGATGAGTATGGGTGGGTCATAGGGGATGGATTGTGGTGTTGTTGATGGGTTAAATAGAAAACCACATGTTTTTGTGGTTTTCATATATATTGTTAATGAATATGGTATAAATCCTTGGGGTTTTATTTTCTCAAAAATAAAACACCCATGTTGGGTGGTTTGTGGTACTGGTAAAAACTCCCCTAGTTGGGAGGTCTATAAGACAATGTAAAACCCCTATATTAGATATTTCTATGATACTATTATTGGGGATTCAATGGATTTAGATCTTGAATAATATATGTTCTATTAAGTTGATAGTTTTACATATATGCTATATGTTGGGTCTTGTGAGGTCTTTTGATAGTGTAATTATGTCTCCATCACTATTGGAGATCATCTTCCAAGAACCATTGAGTACTGATATTAAGAATTCTTTGTATTTTTATTCTAGGATGGATTATTCCATATGTCATTATCATGTATATGGGTATGGTTTTATCCCTTAGGACATTATCACTTTATACTAGCTTGAAATTCCCTTGGGTAATTCTTATGTTTGTCATGGTCATCACAGCATGCTCCAAGACACTTCAAAACTCAGAAAATAATGTATGGTTGTTTACAGTTGGGGACCCAAGGACTGAAGTTGGGTACACACACCATACTAAGTATAACATTTCACAAAGGTTACCAAGTTTCCATTTAATTAATTATATGCATAGGGTAGGTGGAGTCCCATGTTTTGATTTTCGAGTAGGATAACTCATAGTCTTGATACTAGGATGAAGTATGGAATTTAGTTTTCACATAATCTAAAAAATATTATTTATTTTTATTTTATTTTTATATTCAATCATACCAATGGGTGATTAGTCTTATATTCCCATAGGTATACATCATTTCATTATTTATATCATTTTCATGTTTTTTTTCTACAGACTCTCATGTGTATAATCCCTGATTACATTAATTTCATTTCTCACTCGGATAAAATGGGTATAATATCCACAAAAACCAACCAGAGACCCCTAAAACTAGTTAATAACCTCTGTCGTATAGGGAGGAACACTAGAGACCTCATGGATCTATCAATCCTATTTATTGTTCATAATGATCTGGGTTGGGATATTACAATAAATTTATAACCTATTCATCTTATGTTTTATGGATTTTTACAAATAGAATGTATCTCTGTTAAGTTATATGTTTTTTAGTTATAGATTACTTTAGTTGATTTTCATGGATTTAATTTCATAATCATATATCAGAAACATTATTTATAATTTTTCCTCAATATAAATTAATTCAACATTACAAATTTTCTTTAATTTTATATATATTTTTTGATACGGGAAGAGAGTTTTTAAATATACAGTTTGAATAAATTTTGTATTAAAAGAATTATTTTTTAATATTTCACCTATTATATTATCCTAATAAAATAGTATATTTTAAAGGAAATAATTACTGTATAAGAAATGGGTATTACCATTTCAAATGAATTTTAAATACTAAATAAATTTAGGAATAATATATGAATAAAACATGATCTATTTATTATAAAATTATTTTTCGATCTATTTTATGGAAAACCACATATGAAATATATAAATTAATGAAACCTAGATTTTTCTCATTTAGATGTTTTTGGTTTGGATGTTATTATTATTATCCCTAATTTTTATTTAGGTAATTTAGAATCCTAATATAATTAAGATATATTTTTATGATATTCAAATGTTTGTATTAGTATAGAGTCTATAAAAAAGGTCCCATGGTTATTTAAGGTTTTATTCTTGTTAAATATTATAATAATTTTATAAGAGAATAGAATATTGATTTAGACAACCATGAAGAAGATTTTATGAAATTTAACTTTGGGAATGATGTTAATTTACCATTGAATTCATTAATTAAATACGAGTGTAACCAACCATAAATATGTTCAAAATCATATCCTAGAAATTATATATATATATATATATAATTTTTTTAGATATTTATTCTAGAGGTCAGTACAAAGTATATTTGAGAAATTTCGTGTCAAAATATCATTACTTCTATTTTAGTTACAATTTATTTTTAGGAATTGTTGAATGATAATAACTAAATTTTAGCTATTTAAGAATAAAATTGTCTATTTTATGAAAATAATGTCATTATATTTGTTGAGCATCCAATATGTCAATAATTTTTTAGTACTAAATTTATATTTTATAATAAACATGGTGAATATATTTAGATTATATGAAACATGTAAAAATTAATTTTATGATCATTTTTTAATAAGAATGAATAAATCATTATAATTTTTTTTACTTCAATACAGATTATAATCTATAAAAATATTATAAACCTATGGAGCTCTTCAGGGATTACAATTATAAAAAATAAATGTATGTTTTTTAATGATTAATTATTAACAAGGTTTATATAAAAAATAATAAATTTTTTTAACATGGAACAATATCTAAATATATTTTAAAACATTTAAAAATTATTTGTGGACATAAAAAGTTCCATGAGTCATGGTTTAAAATATTTTTCCATTTTATTTGAAAATCTCTGTCAAAAAAGAAAATTATATCTAGAATTATTCATTAAAAATAAATAAAAATATATTTTAATTATTCATATTTATGTTGTTAAAACACTTTTTGTATCATTATGTGAAAATATTTCTATTGAATATTCACAGTTATTGACATATAAAATTGATATATGTCTTATGGGGGAAATAATTTTTTTTGTAAAATTAAAATTTAACATAGGAATGATGGATATTTTATTAAATTAATCTAAATATGACTTGAAAATTATTTACACTTTATATGTGATTCTAGTAATAGTTCAAATAATCAAGAAATTAATTCTTTTAAACATTATTTTCGTAAATGAATAAAATTAGTGTATAATAATGTTTTTAAGGAATGATTGGTAGATTATTTTTTATCCAATTCTAAAGTAGTTTTAATATTTACTGTGTACTTATGTTCCAAATTTCCATATGGAAAAAAAGATAATCACTTGAAGTATATTATAAGAAATACTAAATATATTAATTTTTATTTAAATAATAGTTTATATTTTCCTAGAATCATTGTTTTTATTTTAAAAATTATCTTCTTGTAATTTCATAGGGTGAAAAATTAATAGTGGTGTGTGTCAGTTTTTAGGATACTTTTAGTTACATAGAGTTCAAAGAAACAACTATATCCTTCATTATCTATAAGTAAAGAAATATATATAACTATTTTATGTTGTTATAGTCAATCATTTTGGATTTAGAAAACATTATCTCATTCTAATGATCATTTAAATGATATATTTATTTTGACTGATAATTTATATACCATTTATTTTTTTAAGAACCCGTAAAATATTAAAAACTTAATATTTTTAATGCATGATGTTGTTTTATTATAGATCATGTTAAAAAGGGAAAACAATGCCTTGAGTATGTTTTAAATAATGATTAAATAGTATATTTTTTGATTTCAAATTTTTATTTTACTATCTTTGAAACTGTTTATTTTTACCATTATATGGTATAAATATTGTTTTATTTGGGAGAAGTCTATAATTTTTTCTATTGTTCCTAATTGTTTTCATAACCCCTTTGAAACTTTTTTTGTAGGCATTCCACCGTAGAGAGTTCTAGGTTCTTCTTGAAGGGAAAAATAAATTCCCATTTAGAATCACATTTTATATCAACTCTATTAGTTTATAATTCAACCTTTTTGTGTGATTTATCCACAATTCTTTTATAACCTTTAATATTTTCTCTCTTGATTATTTATGTTTTTCATGTGTCTTTTTTTGGCAAATGGGAATGTTAAATCTATTTTATTATATTTTTTACATTTATAAACATTGACAGATGGTCACTAATTAATTAATTATATATCTTTCTATTGTTATTTGAATATATTAACTCAGTTTCAAGTCTGATTGTATTCATTAGAATTTTTTTCGAGGATTTCCTTTATTTTTTAATATATTATTTTTAATTTAAAATTTCCATTAATTTTATTTTCATTAGGCTTGTTGTATATCCTATAATATTAAATCATAGAATAATTCATATCCTTATGATATTGGGAATGACCCATTTTCTAAAAATAAATTATGTGTTAAATGATACTTATGGAATATTAGATTCACATTGACAAAGAATCGTCATTCAAATTTTTGAAATGATGATTATGATATTAAAAATGACTCATATGAAAATTTTATTCTATACATATTCATTGTGTCAAATAAATCATAAAATATTAAAAAATTTAATAAAAGTAGAAATAACTCATACACAAGAATGAATAATTAATACTCAGCATCAAATGATTCGTATATAATATAGGTTGAAACATGTACATAGAAGATTAAATTTTGTGCATGTTAAATATTTTTTTATTGTATGAAATAACTCCTATGATTTCTCATACCTCGATAAATGGATATTCACATATGAAATAATTATTCATATACTAACCTCAAAAAAATTAAATCATATACAATAAGGAATAACAATTACAAAGAAACAAAAAATAACTCATATGCTCATTTGACTAATGATATTTCTATATTCATATTAGATTTTCAAATATTATTATTTTCAAATATTATTATTTTTATTTATGATTATATATATATATATTAATTTTAATATTTTTTTATATTATAATTAATCCAATTTTCCATGGATTATGTTTAATGGTCTACATGGTTAAATATTTAATATTAAAAGTTTATATTCATATAATTAATCATTTAATACATTAATACTATTAATGACTTGGTTTAAATGTTATTTTTTATGAGTTATTGAATGAAATTAAATTTTATTCAAAAGGATGTTATTATTACTCACTTCTAAAATAAGCAATTCTAAATCAATTGATAGATCAACAATAAATCATTGTGATTATTTACTAACTTTGAAGTGGTTTTTTATTTTCAGTTCCATGATCATGCATCAGATATGTGGAATGTTAATTTCTATAATAAATTATGTTTATGCACATGTGCCTAAAATTTTAAATTATGTAAGACTTAATGAAACTCTATAAATATATTTTTAATGAACTGGAACAATATGAGGAGGACACAACAATCCTAGTGTGAGATCTATATGAGTTATATAATTTTATAATCTCTATAACTAGACTCCTTTTTCAGGGCTTCATCAAGAAACATATACGGATCATAAATTAATCTATGTTGTCTCAACATTAATATTTTCAATGTCAAAAATGGTTTCTATAGTATTGTATTGCTCTCATTCATTCTTGTAAGGGGTTAGAGTCATTTTATTCTTTTACATTCAGAAGTATAGATGGTTTATAGTACCCATTAATACCTATGGGGAGGTTCTACCTCATAGTAAAAAAGGTTGAACTATTCCTTTTATGATTCTTGTTTAAAATGGGTTGGTGATTGGGTGTTGAATATATGGTAAAAAATAATAATAAATATTCAAGATTTGAATCATTGTTGAAAAACCATTTGTAATATATTATGTCTCTATATCAAAATCTATGTCAAAATTTTTTGGGATCCTTTCTATCATGTTTTCAATGTAAAGAGTAAATGTATAATCACTACGAATCAAACTACTGAGAAATTATTGTTCTTAGATATAAAATTTCCATTAGACAATTATTCTAACTCTAATATAAAAATTTAAATTTTAAATTTTTTTGAATTCACCCCTTCCCCCTAAGAATGATAGATCTATATGTATCTATAAAAAAACTAACCACGAAAATACCTTCTAAGAAACTTTTCCTACTCTTTTACTATTTATTTATGTTTATCAAATCTAATTATTTATCAAAAACACCATTAAAATTTTATTTTAATGTTATTTTATTAAACATTATATTCGAAAATATTCTTTTCCATAAACTAAAGGAAACATTTTCAAATCTACATATGATATTATTTTTTATATTTATACCAAATTCCCTATTTAGAAAAAAATTCCATTAAAACTTATGAAAACATCCATGCAATTATTTCCCAACCATATGTCAAATTTATTTCTAAAATACATGATTTATGAATATTAGTGTATTAAATATAAAATACACCATTTTAGTTTGTAAATTAATTTCCATACCAAATAATCATTTTATATAATAAATATCATGTAATGTGAAATTATACTACTCTAGTGGCATCAAAAAATTGATTTATATGTAATAAGAATTCTAAAAACAATAATAATAATAACCAAAAATAATAACAAAAATAATTTTTATTTATTTATAGAAATCAATATAGAAATAAATTATTAGTATATATAAAGTGAATTATTAATCATCTCTAACTACTAAAAACGAACATGTGTACCAACAAAATGATAAATGTATTCTTAAGTGAATTATTATTAATAATTTTAGTGTCAGGTGTCAAAATTTAACTAAATGATATAATAAGAGGAATTATTTATGTATATAATTACAATAAAATGACGGAAATATGAAATAATGAAGGGATATAAGATTTTAAAAATAATCCATGTGATTGAATTAATTAATTACACAACCCCAAATAATGTCTACATGAAACCATTGTAAAATTTTTTAGTTTATTATTATTAATTATATTTTCATTTTGATTTGATCATATCCTTATTATACACATATTTGTATATATATGTAGACAAATGATCCCAAAATAACTAATGTATTTAGATCTCAGTTGAAACCAAAAGAACACTATAAATTATTTCCTCTAAAAAATAGAGGTAAATTAATAAAGTACCTATTTTATATTTTTTGTTCCATCCTAACCACTCAAACATCCATAGAAATTTTAGCTTCCAACACAAGGGGTTGTGTGATGCCTTCTTGTCGGTTACTTCTCAAGTCCTTACTATCCTACCTTCTATATACTGTATATTTAAACACTACAAGATTCTCTATGTGAATGACACGATAATAGACATACAATAATACTACATTTTAGTGATCTTTAATTGATTCATTTTAATATAACTATATTAGGCCACAATATAACCCCAAGCCATTCCATGATACCTATGGGATGGTGACTAGATATGATAATTTTAATTATTATTTTTGGGGATGGTTTTGATTTGATGAATCCATGTTCGGACACAATGATGATTACAAAAAGAAACATAAAACATACATTATAATTCTATCACAATACCACCATATAAATTAGGATCAAAAGAAAAAATCAACAATATACTCTAACAAATATAACATTAAATGAGAAATGGTAACCATAGACCCCACCAACCTTCCCCAACATCAAGTAGAGAAAACAATCACCAATAATAAATATTCATAGCGAAAGAAATAAAATTAAGTATCTAGAAGAACATATAGGTACCAAAAACAGACCGTGAAATCTATATGTACACTAATGTGAATTTTCCAGGTGGGATCATATAATATATAATATATGAACACCACAACTCCAACACACATGGAATAATTAATGATATGTCTCAGATAAATAAGAAATTTATATAGATATAAAAAATATTTTACATATAAACTAAAATATTAATCATAGAATGAAAACATCTAAAAAAGTAGTTTTAATTCATAAATCCCAATACATAGAAGTTCAATTCCCATTGTACATTCTTTAAGCTTGGTGATTAGAATCTGGGATGATAATCCAAAATTAAACCCATTGGGAGGCACTATTGAAACCTATAATAGCTAGTATTTGTACCAACGTACACCGAAACATATTATTAGATGAGTGAAAATGAATTTAATGTCCTAGTGATCCATCGTGGTGTAATCATTTTTAAATATTTAGGGAAATCTTATTTCTTGTATCAATGAATAGGGGAATGGGTATAAATATTCAAGGGAATAATGGGACTATCCCATAATAGAAGATTAAAATAAGGTATCATATAACTTAAAACACATATATATATGTATATCAACATTTAATATACAATATTCTAGTTTATATAATAATAATATATATTTACCCATTAGATAATAATTTTAAAAAAACTAAATCTATTCCCAACCAAAAATGAAATCTAAAAAACTTGATTTATTAATACAAGAATTTTTCAACATATTTTCCTAAAATGTATTTATTATTAAATCAAAAAATTCTAAAATTAATTTTCACATGAACATAATACAAGAATAATATATCCTTCATTGTCTTGTTATAGAAAATAAAAAAATACAAAATCATTGATCTATACAATATATAAGTCGTGGACATACATTTTTAATCATGATAATATAAAGACAAGTTGTATCAACTAAAAGATATATAGCATGTGTTAGTTCAATTTTTATTGAATTGATATCCAAGTTATGGTTTAACTCACACATGGGTATAAACTAGTGTTCAGTCATAAATACAAGATAATGGGTTTTGAGTTTCGTATTTAATAACAAACACTATCTCATGGAGACCATGGTAATTCATTAAACAAGAAAAATGTGTTAAATTACAATACCAATTAAAATGAAGTGTTCAATAAATAAATTTCTTGACATTAGACATATTTTTAAGAAAACTTTTTTCAAATGAGGATTTTACCATCAAAAATGTTTTTTATTGAACCCTATATCTTGTAAAAAAATGTTTTCACTATATTTTTTAAATTATAAGGTATCCGAAAACCAAATTCAGGGGTATTGGTTTTCTAAAATAACCAAATATCAAGTATCTCACTTTATAAAAGGAGAAAAATGGAGGTTTATGTGAAAATTGTGTTTCTATTAGATAATAACCATGTTAAAAAAACAAATTGTGTCTATAAATAAAATAAATTACTGAAAACTAATTCACTCAATAATTACACCTCCATTAATGTCGTATCTTATTCATTGTTAAAATTGGGTAATTGAAATATGGATCATGAAAGATAAGGTGGAATGTAATGGTCAAGTTAATAAAAATATTTAGAATTCAATTAGTAAATAATATAAAAATAGTTTAATCAAAATTTAAATTTCATCATGGTTTATTCTAAACTAATTAAACAAATATAATTTTCATTGTATGTCAGTACTGTTTTAAGAGATTGTATATATGTTTTTTAATGGAGTTTTACATAATTACCCAAGATAATTTTATACCTAGAATTAAGTGAATTGTAAACATGCATTAATACATAAGATTGACATTTGAAAATAAGTAATAATTTTAAAAAATAGAATGTATAAAAAAAATGATTATACTATATGTGAATAATAGTTCCATTAATAAAAAACAACATAATTATTTTTAGGAATATTTATTGAAACCAAAATACATGAACACAATTCCAATATTATAATTTCACTAAAAGATATAAAAGAATATATTTGAAACATAGGGCATGAATTTAAAGAATATAAATAATAATGGTGATTATATATAGTGACTATACTTTTTCTTACATTACTAAAACATCTTTTTAATGATAAACAATGTAATAATGTTAGAAAACAGAAATCTGAAGGTTTAGTATCTTTGGAAGATTATATCCAATCCTAAAATTTACCTAATAAAAAATGAAAAATATTTATTTCTTTCTTCTATAACTTCTTAGTTTCCCTCCTTCTCTCTTTAGTATAAGTAGTCACCTGAGGATATACATCATAGAAAGGAGCGACCTAAAATCCTAAATAGGTGATAGATAAGAAAATGAATCAATATAACATGGGTGTTCATAGTCGTAAAAATCACAAAATAATCAGGGTATCATCATCATAATCATTATAGGAATAATTATATAAATCTATGGAATGTGGAAGTGAATAAAAATAAAATGTCTTGTATTAGTTGTCAAATAGCCCACATAGTCGTGAACGAAGATAACATAATGTTCATTAATAAAATATGAATATAATAATAATAAATTCATTGTAGAAACTTATGGATTCATGTTCAAGAGTATTGGACCTTATATCATGATACACATCACACTAAATAATGCATTTGATCCCTATATAATACTAGTGCACCCATCACATCAATTAATTAATATTCATGCTTGCAACATAGAAAGTATATAAATCATGGGTATAAAGTTACCCATGAAATGGAATGAGTTTCATTTAATAAATCATAAATTAATGAAAATATTTGGGATTACCATAAGAGAAAAAAATAATTGGTATAATAATCACCACACTTTAGTGATGAAGAAACAAACTCGAGTGGAGTCATGATTTTTTTAGAAATAATAGTTATTTTCCCATATATTTTTATTTCTCATAAAACATTATTATAAACATGTAAATCACTGAAATTTAAATATAAGAACAACTAAATTATCTTTCATGAATATAAAAAAATATCTCCATTGAAATTTGTTATTAAAGAGGAAAAATACAATGAAAATGAGTCGGGTTTGAGAATCCCCTTACATTATGTCTAAATTTTTTCTTTGTATTAATATACTATATAATGACAATAGATTCATCAATTAATAAATCAATATCCTCTAATACATGTATTTTATCAATTAAAATGATATCAAGTTAATTACATTCAATTATTACGGGTCATAGAGATCAATTTCAACATTTTCAGATGTTCTTTTTCATTGTTTTCATGATTAGTTCACTTGTTTACATGTATGGAAGATCATGTAAAATAGGAATAATTATAAGGAAACAACTATGAACATTAAATAACCTTGAGTTTTATTAGAGAACATAAATTATTACACATTGAAGATCTTTTATAGGTTATATTTTTATAGAATTATGACATAATACATACATAACATCGGATAATAATACAAAATAATACTATTAAAATAGAATCCACTCGTTAAAAAATATTTGAAATTTAAAATAAATCATGAATTTCTTTTCTTGATAAAAATCATCATAACATTCATCTTTACTTCTTACTTTCTGTTAACCATCCTTATACCCTGTAAAATACATTTGGAAACGTTGGATGGGAATAAAAATCTAATTAAGGGGTATAGAAATGAAAAAGGCTATTAGTACAAGATTACCTATAAACATATAGAATCATTTTATCAAAGAAATACTTCTCACTGAATTAGTATCATATAGTTAAATTGTGAAAAAAAAATATTTTCAAAAAACATGGAAATCATAAATAAATCAAATAGGTTATTGAAGAATTACTTACTTACAATTGTAACCCTCAAATAGACCATATGATTTTTAACCATCATGGCTACCTTACAAAGTAAACTTCAGTGCTACCATATAGTGTAACAATCCTTATTACACTCGGAGTAACAATACTTATGAAATCAAACATAAAAATAAAAATTTGTTGGAGGTATACATACGTCACAACATATATAATAAAAATTTTCCAAGAACCATAAAATAATCATTAAACATAAACACTTTCTTAAAAACACTCCTTTCTAATATTGTAAAAATAAAAATTTAATAGTGGTTTTTAAAAGGGAATCCCTTAAATATACTGTATCATTGAATACAGAATAAATAAAATGAAAGGAATATGTAGAATCCCAATAAATACACATAATAAAAAATAATACATTAAATATAAATATCATAAATTAATATTAGAAAAACAAAATCAAATATGCAGACGGTTAACCCAAAGAATGGAAATTGGAATATGAATCCCCTAACATCATGTTCGACATACTAAAATATATTAAATCAACATGTATAATGTATAAAGTAGTTTTATCTGTATTTTACATAAAAATATTTATTTTTATAACAACTTGTATGCTAATTTTATGACATTAGTCTTCCACTTTATTAATAATAATTTCTTATTTCCATTACTTTAGGTGTGTTCTTTATATAGCTTCCATAGTCGATTTATAATAGATTTTCTAGTCGAATGGATGAGAAACTCAAAAAGTAGAATGGTATGGTATTAATATGTTTCTAAAATATAAAATAACACAATAAAAAATTTCATTATCAGATATTATGATGATTCATTAGATAAAACATTAATGATATTCATTTAGATCAATTTGGCAGTTATTCTATAATCACAAAATAGTTTCATTATATATTTTTACATTGTGTATATATGTTAATTACATAACATAAAATAGGATATATAATAAACATTACAATCTTTTTATACTATTAAAATGGTTTTATTACCCTCCATTAAGGTGGTAATGGAAATTTGGAACACATCATCCATGATGTGGGTAAATCGACATATCATGGAGAATGTTTTTATTTTTTAGATTTTGAGGGAGAGGAGATAAAGAATCCTAAAGAAAATTTACATAATCAAGTTATTATTATAGTATATATATGATAATTGAGTTTCCTTTCCTCTTGTATAAGGGGATCAGGAGAGAGTATAAGAAAAGAAAAGGAATTGAAAAGAAAATAAATTAAAATGAAACAGGTTTTTACCTGTTGATTTATCCTCCTTGAGAAACTCCTTATGGACATTAGATTTGGCCTTTGGTGAGACCAAAATATCTTTTAATTAGAGAAGAGGTTGGGGTATGGATTGGAGAAGAATTTATGTAGGATAAAATTATTCGAGCTGCAATGGGAATATGTAGTGATGGGAGATACGTATAGTAGAGTAGATATGTGTTTTCTCATTATTATATTCATTAGTTTATTAATTTGGCTCAAGAAAAATGAATATTTTTAGCATTGAAATAAAATATATTAAAATATTGAATCATAGTTCCTGATTATAGGTTTACATCATATTTACATCATCTATGACTCAATAAATCATGTATTTAACTTATTTCATTTTTTATCATATTTTGCTATTCACCAAAAAATAAAATATTTCAGAAAAATAATACAAAATAATCCCATAAAATATAGACGTTGAGAATTAAAAATTGAAATCAATTTTTTAAAAATATTTTAAAAAATATGATACCATAAATTTTAAATTAAAATCATAATTTATTCAAAAATTTCTTGTTTTAAAATGTTAATTGATTTTTACACTATAAAAATATAATTAAAGCCTCATAAAATTATCTTATAATCATAAGAATAAATAAAAATTCAAGAATATATTTTATGAAAATATTTTTTCATTTAAATATTTTTTTATTTATAAACCTGTAATTATATATTTGTTGGTTACAAATATTTGAAAACATATTTTATAATTTTCAAAAAAATTACTTACTTGTTCAATGATATAAATATAGAATATTTTAACTTATAACATGGATAAAATTTATTTGTACATTATTTATTTGATCCTATTATTCTATTGTCTATATTAATATTCCTAAGTACATGTTACCATTCCATTAGTATAAATTCATTAATTATTATAAATTAAACTTATTTCATTATAAATCTATAATGAATATTACTATATGATTCCTAAATGAAAAGAAATTATTTTATATGTACTGGTGATGTTACAATAATTTCCTACAATTGAAATTTTATATTAATAATGTACATTTATAACAATAAATGGACTTCTATATTATTTGTTTCTGATATTAGGATAATTATTTATATATAAATTCAATGATAATAATTAAGATTAATTTGGCAGTATTTCGATCATCAAGAACTATTTTTATATTATTATTAATTATTTTCTATGTATATTAGTTAAAAAATGTTATAACAAAAATATTAAAATATTTCCAAACATTATAAAGGTTTTATGGACATCCATTATGGTGGTATAAGAAAATGAAATTTTTTCATCCTAGAATGTGATAAATCAATACCTTATGAAAGATGTTTACATTTTTTGGAATAAAAGGGAGATTAGAAAGATATGTTGATGGATTATTCAATTAACATAATAATATTGCAATATATATATATATATATGATAATGTTGTTTTCATAACACTTGAATAGGGGAAGGGGGGGATAGAAAATGAAAAAAATAAATTGAAAAGAAATTTAATGAAAATGAAAGAGGATTTTACCTCTTGAATTAATCGCGATAAGAACCTACATAGGGAAATTATTTTTGGTTATATTTCGAGACCAAAGGCTCCCAGTTGAGGGTATAAATATTATTAATTATATTAGGAATAATTTGGACAAACATCCGATATAGGATGGTGTGAGGAGGAGAGGTTGTTAGGGGTGGTATTTATTAGGGATGAGAGGAATTTTATTCATTAGATTACTATTTTGGATCAACACAATGAATAGTTTTGATTTCCATGAACCAATATAGAAAAGAGATAAGGGGAGTTTGTGATTATGGTGCTTACATCATCAATGACTCAATGAATTTTGGATTTAACTTACACTATTTTATACTATAAATTATCATATTTTACAATACATCCAAAATTAAACTATTTTAGAAAAATACCAAAAATTCCCCCTAATAATTTTTATATTAGTAGAATACAAAAATAAATTCAAATTTAAAAAAATAATTTGATAAATATAGAAAATTTAATTTTAAATTAAATTAATCTTTTCCTTAAAAATTACTAATTGTAAAATTATAACTGATTTTATTACACATTGAAAAATTAATTACGGTCTCATGAAGTTATCTTATAATCCTAAAAAAACTATTAATTTATGAAATTATTTTTCTTTGAAATAATTTTATTAGTTATAAATTTTTATATAAACATTTATGTTTTACAAAAATACCACTAATTATTTTAACAATTTTAATACAATTATATACATATAATAAGATATAATTATATCATATTATCATTTATAATATGGAAAAAAAATTATTTATAATTTTATAGGAGAATTTACTATTCAATTAGAAATATTACTATTCCAATTCATCATGTTACTATTCCAATGGTCATGTTATTATTCTACCAGTATAGTATCCTTAATTTCATTGAATATCACATATTTAACTCTTTATATAGTTAATTTTCTCTATATTATATGTATGAGTTTTATGTCATATAACATAATTATAAGAAGGAAAATTCAATTGATAAAAGTTTCTGTTATTACATTCGTCCCCCATTTGGAAATATCTCCCTTGAAATTTCATTATCTATAAATAAGTGTGGGTATTTATCCTTCAATATTTATTCTGGTTCCTAAAATACTTCTTTATAATTAAGGTTCAGCCACAATACTTTGATGTAGTGGGTTTTCTTTTTTATGTATAACCTTATATCTCTATTAAATAATCTCTACCTATTTCTCCTCATATGAGATATCGTCTACCAGTTATACCACCTCTGATTTCAAAACATGTGAGAGATATTGTATGCACATCCTCATGATCGATACATGGAACAGTTCATGAATTTGCTACATACTTGGTGGAAGAGTACGTTAATTGGACACTTTTTTATAAAGTTGAGGATGTCAAAGGGATCAAGGTCCCTTGGTCTTAGCTTTATTTTCATTCAAAAATGAATTAATCTCTTCGGTTGTGATATTAATAGGAAGAATTCATCTCCAATGTTGAACTATAGGTCCCTTAGATAGAAGTTATAATGTCTAATTTTCAATATCTAAGCAGCTTTTATAGGATTTTGGATGGAATAGACCTTCTCTATCACCTCTTGTATAAGATTTGGTTTATTGAGCTTTTTTAATTTACATTAAAACCAACAGGTTGGAGTTCCACATCGCTTTCCATATGGGTCCATCTGAATAATCAAGTGGAATCAGTTGTTGTATGAGAACTCATCCAATTGAATATACTAATACCATACACATTTTAATTCCATTGACCAGGATATTAGATTTTCTCTGATCATTTGAAGAGTCTTTTGAGACTGGCCAATAGTTTGGGGGTGATTGGACGTGATGAAATTCAATTCAGTACTCAATGAAAGTTGAATATTTCTTGATAATTACATATGAAACATTGATAATAATCAGAGTTGATTGAATGTGGAACCAATTTAAGTCATTCCACTTCTTTCACATATATCATTATAATTTTATCAGGGGAGTTATCTTCTTGAATAGTGAAAAGTGGGCAGTCTTGGTTAGTCTGTTCATCACAACGCATATTATATTATTTACTTTTGATATCTTCAATACATCAATGATGAAGTCTATGGTGAAATTATTCAATTTCCACACTAGTATCGGAAATGTTGGAATCATACCATTGTAAATTCGTCTCTCTTCTTTAACATCCATCCATATTATGCACCTTCAGTGAAAATATATAATCTCCTTCTTCATGTTTTCCAACCATATGTTTTCTCGGAGATCAGGGTACATCTTCGATCTTCTAGGAGGGGTAGAGAAATATTAGATATAATCATTATTCAATGTATATTTCATTATATTAGGTGACTAATTAATATTCATACACATTCCAAAATAAAAAACACCATCAAAATCTATGTGGAAGTCTAGAAGCTTCCCTTCCTTTACTACAAGTACATTCTTTCGAAGCTCTATATCATACATTTATGACTCTTCAGTCTTCTGTTGGATATATGGTTAGATAATTATTTGGGAATGTTACTATTTATTACCAACCATTATAGTTTCATAATCCATAAATTGAAAATTCACGATTTTATGGTCCTTATCAATCAATAGTATGGAGAGTGTAATGGATAATTTTATGCTAAGACCATCTACAAACTTTTTTTCATTCCTTGGTTGATAGTGAAGAGACAAATTTAGACCTTAATTATCTATAAACATATCATTTGTAAGAAAAATTATTTTCATATAAGTGAATATATAATTTAAACTCATGTGGTCAATATATATTTCACTCTACAAAAAATATATATATCTGTTATATTTTCATGGAAAAAATCAAAAATTCTAGCTCCATATTATGTATCAGGTATTTATACTCATGTATCTTCAACTATCATTATTCTTAGTCAATCACATTATTAGTTTTCATGAGTACCCAACCCAAAGAATTATATTAATCCACAACGTATATTACAAAACTCCCCCCACTTCATGGTACTGTGAGTAAATGTGTTATAATTATCCTATTCTTTAACTCCATGAATGTTTACTCAAATTCTTATAACCAGAAAAACATTATCGCTTTCTATATTAAATATCTATATAGGCTATATAATAATGATAAATTTCTAAAAAATAGTAATACCCTATTAATAAATGAAACTATGTATTTTATGAACTGTATCGGTTTTGTGACATCCCTAAGTTAATGTTTCTTTATGGTTTTTCAGAAATCCATTCACATATGATCATGTGTCCCAAGATAATGATTTGCTGCTTCCAAAAGTCAATCTTTCAGAACTTCATGTACAATTTATCCTTCCATAGTGTCCCAAGAACTATCCTTATATTTCCTCTAGGTTCCTATTTAATCTTATGTAGATGATAATATCATCAATTAAAATTACCAAAAAAATTGAGGTAGTGTTTAAATACTCTATTCATCAAATCCATAATGATTTTAGAGGAATTAGTCATTAAAAAGGGAATAAATGTAAACTCATAGTGCTCATAACTTTAATAGAAGTTTGTCTTCTAAATATATTACTTATTCACATTCAATTCATGATATCCAAAATGAGGATCCACCTTTAAGATGTATTGAGCTCCTTTGAAATGATTGAAAAGGTCATCAATCCTAGGATGAGGATACTTGTTCTTTATAGTGATCATGTTGATATATTGGTAATCATTTCCCAACCACATTGATCAATCCTTATACAAGAAAAATATAACTTGTGCACCCCATGGTGATTCACTAGGGAATATAAAACCTTTTTCCAGTGCACTTGTCGATGATTTTTTGACTCTTCCAGTTCGATCAGGGAAATCATGTAGGGTCGTCTTGTTGTAGGAGTGGCTCAATGTATTGGTCCCATTGTGATCTCTACCTCATAATCTTAGGCATTTATGGGTAACTCTCTAGAAAAAAACAACACAATATTGCCTCAAAATGGTCATTCCATCTTGGTTGTTACATTCTGTTTGTTGGTCTATTTGAGTACGGTATTTTTTTCATGGGGAACGAAGATCCACATTACAAAAGGATTTTCCAAATGATATTCATCGTATTCCTTTAATTTTGTTAGGATAATGGGATGGTTTTGAATTTGAAAATATATTTCCTTTTTCTTAATGTATATAGGTTATCTATTTATGATTTACAATCTATTACTATTTTAGTATTGAATTCCACATAGAGAAGTATCATAAGATTTACTAGAAGAATCATCCCACACAGTTAGACTAATGAAGATTCCAATACATGGATTGAACATATTTCACCACTATGTGCTCTATGGATATCTCTATATCATTGTTTTTTTGGATCTAATTAAATAATTATTGAAAAATTGCAATATATATGGGAATTAATTGAACCAAAAAAATAATATGTTTTCTATTCATGAGTGAATAGGAAGTTAACCTTGTATGACTTCATTTTCTTGATCCAATTACATAGTAGTGACGGCATAAGACTTTCCATTCACCTTTTGAATTTATTTATAATGAAACTAATTACTTTTGAGTACTCGAGGTTTACTGTACATGTTTTCATATTTACCATTCTCCATACACTTACAACATTAGGCCATGGATGGTTCTCTCCTTTCCATCATCACATTGGTCATATTATTAATTCATATTTGAATTTAATGATCTCGATTGCCTTCTCTCCCACATTTCTTGTATCTTATGATCTCTTTGATGAAATTACAATTATTCTTTTTACCACATTTTGACATGTTAGTAATTGAAATTTTCCTCTAACATATTCATTTGATCCACTATCTTGAAGCTATATCTTTGGTTTCTTATCTCCATATCCTTGGGAAAATTCTCCAAACATCATCTCCACATTGAGAGCACATCAAACAAATTATTCATAACTCAAAAATTATCTTTTTTATATTTTTTAAAATGTTTCCTTTTAAACCACTAAAGAGTATATCTATTTTTATATAAATATAGATAAAACCCAAAATAATACAATGACAGAGTAGTGAATTTTTTTCCACAATCTATGATAGATTCCCCTTGTTTTTTAACTATATCAATTATCTCTCTATGTTTTTCTAAAGAGTTAAATGGAAAAAAATTTAAGAAATATTTTCATAATTTCTTCCAACTCAATAATTTCAATTGAATTCTGTGGATTGGTGTTCTTAATCAACTCTGAATATTAGTTAGCCTCTCCATCTAAACAATAAACTGTCAGAGTCACCTTCTCCCTCTCAGAATAGTGATACACATAAAATATCTTCTCTATTGAGTTGACATGCTATTATAAAACTAGTGTATTAGAAGATCAACTAAACATTGGTGGTATTTTATGTATAAAAGAATATCTTTCAATTTTCTCCCTCTTAGGGGAAGTATTACATTCCACATTAATCTGATTATTATTCAAATCCTATGATGGTTGGGTATGCATCGCTATGAAATTTTCAACTACCCCTCCCAAGGCATTGGGGATGTCATTTGAGAAATCACTTCATTTATATAAAAAAAGTTTTTTCCAAGATTATCATGGTTTCCACATTTTATAAAATATGAAATGTTTTAACAAATCATAATTCAACAAGTCATGAATTATTAATTTATACTTTTATGCAACTAACTCTCAAGTCATATCTTGGGGGATCCCTAGGTTTTTCTTTTTAATATAACAAAATTTATATAGTGTGTACATATAATTAGTCTTATAAAAAGGGATTTCATGATTATTATCTAATCCTAATTATCAAACAAACTAAATTGTTCTTTGATACCAACTATAGAAACCATACTTTTTTACATGATTATTTAATCATTTTCACTATAAACAAAATAATAGAACAAAAAATCCACGATACAATGGTTTGGAGTCATGGAAAAATTAGGAATATACATAAATTCAACATAATAAAACATAAATATTATTTAATTCCTTCTTCACTAGATTCTTAGTATCCTTTGATCTCTTTTTATTACAAGTAATCACCTCGGGATATACATCAATGAAAGGGGTGAGCTAAAACCCACGTAAGAGTATAGATAAGAAAATGAATTAGTAAAATATGAGTGATCATAATTATCATAATCATAATGTAAGAATTGTATCATCATTATAATCATGATAGAATGAATTATATATAATCATGGAATGTGGAAATTTATAAAAATTAATCTTCATGTCCTCGTGGTCAAATACCATACATTATTGTAAAAAAACATAGTATAATTTTCACCCATAAAATTTTTCCGTGATCATAAAATCATTATTTTGATCAAATATAGAATCATGTAAATTTATATTTTACATTATATAAAAATAGAAATCAAAATACCAAATGCATTGGATAAATATATAATTCCGGCTGCACCCATCACATCATAACATTTACAAAATCATACATTACACATAGATCATATATTAATAATCTTAAAAACATGGAAACGAATGGGTTTAATTTAATAAATAATAAATTCATGAAAATTATTTTGGATTCCAAAAATATAACAATAGATTTGGTATAATAATCATCGCATTTGAGTGAAAAATAAACAATCACTAGTGTAGTGAAGATATGTTTTTTAAAGAAGTGTTCTTTTGGAAAATATTTTCATTTTTCATAAAATAATATTAAAAACATGAATATATCAGATAAAAATAAGTTATTAACAAAAAAACGTATTTTTAGGAACACTAAATGGATATCTCTAGTGAAATTTCCCATGAAAGAGGAAAATTTGATGAAAACGAGTACTGTTTGAGAATCCACTTACCCTATGTTTGAATGCTTTCATCATTTTATTATCCAAGATAATCAAATTATATTAAATAATTAATAAATAAATACCATATTATACATGTATATTATTAATTATAATATAATGAAGTTCTTGTATGACTCTTGAGATGAGTAATAAAAATCAATTTCAATGTTCAGGAGTGTTCGCTTTCTTGGTTTTTGTGATCAATTAACTTGTATACATGAATAGAAGATCATATAAACTAAGAATAATTTTACAAAATAGAATAAATAGTATATTAATGAAATTTTAGATGCATAATTGATATTTCATATTAGTTTCTTGAGATATAAGGATAATTCATTTTATAAAGCATTAATGATATTCATTTTTATTAATATCGTGTTTTTTCGTTCTTCACCAAATAGTTAGATTTTATTATTTAATATTATGAATATTGGATCTTTTAGAAAATAATAATGGTTATAAAAAATATTTAAAATCATTTAATCCATTATAATGGTTTTGTGACTATCCTAGTAGGTGATAAAATAAAAAAACGGGTCATCCTTAAAGAAGATAAATCAACACCTCACAGAAAATGTTTTTATTTTGAGAATAATTTAGATATGAGAAGAGGTTTGATGATGTAGTATGAAATTAACATAATAATCTTACACTATGAATAAGATAATAGAGTTTTCATGCAACTTCTATAAGGTGATGTGAGGAAAAAATAAAAAAAATTGAAAAAATTTAAAGGAAAAATGAAAGGGAATTTTACCTCTTGTTTTCCTCTACTTGAGAATCTCCTTGTGGACATCAGTTCTCGTATTTAGTTGATAAAAAAAGAATTTTGGATTAGGGGAAGAGACTTTGAAAAATTATGGGGTTGAATTTGGACATTCTTTAAATCTTGGGAGGTGTGAGGATAAAATGTCATGAGGGTGGTATTTATAAGGGTGGAGATGAGTATTTTCTAATTATTTTATTCATTAGTTTATTGATTGGTATCATGAATGTAAATAGTTTTGATTAACATGACTAGTTAATGTAAATATATAATTTTAGTTATATATCATCGTAGTTTGGTCATCAATGAATCATGAAATAGTGAATTTCACTTATATTGTTATAAACAATATATTATAGATTTTCATTATTCATAAAAAAATTTCCACTATTTTAGAAAATTTCACAAAAATTTACCCTAACTATATTTAAACATTTATAATTAAAAAATTAATTCCAATTTAACATATAATTTTCTAATTTTTATAATTTTAATTTTTTATCAATTTCATAATTTATTCGAAAAATACTGATTTTAAAATTATAACTTCTTTTATACCCCTTTGAAAAATTTATTAATGTCTCCTAAAATTTTATTAGAATCATTAGACAGTAATAATATAATTTATTAATACATTTCATAAAAAATATATTTATTTCAAATCATTTTATTAATTATAAAATTGAAAATAATAATTAATTCTTTACAAAAATACCAATATAATTTATCATTTCTATAATGTTTATTTACTTATACTATGATATAATTATATTATATTATCATTTATAAAATTATAAAAATTTATTTATACATTTACAGGTTATGTTACAATTATATTTTCCATATTTATATACCTAATGTTTATGTAACTATTCAAATGGTCAAGTAACTATTTCATCGGTATAGGTCCCTTGATTTATATTAATTGCAAAAAAATTATATGTCATTAAGTATTTAATTGTATCACTTTTTTATAAATGTGTTTTATATCATCTATCATATTTATAAATAGGTAATTTCTACTGATAAAAGTTTGGGTCGTTAAATTCCAGCATCAATAAATTCTAAAATCAGAATTCACATATTAAGATATTTAAAAAAACCTATTCCAATTATACCGTACTATTAATCCAAAATGGTTAAACAGAAAAAAAATATAAAAATGTAATTTTATAAAGAATGTATAACAAAATGAATAAGTGGAAGTTCACTAAAAATTATATTAATTTCCATACAAATCATGAAAAAATGAGTTTGTTAAATTTTGAAAAATAGTAGTCGATGAATCTAAATAAATTTCAAATAGTTTCTATATGGTTCCGAACATGATACATTTTATTTTTCCTTGTTGGTTACATCCAATCCCCAAATAGAACAATATAAATCTATAGAATAATCAAATTAAAATCCATAATCAATAAAATCAAATTACTTAAGAGTGTAAAATTACAATATCGACACATAAGATAATGCTAGAAGAATCCAAGGAAAAATAACACATAAATAATTATAATTATCAATAGGTAGAAATCCAAAAAAATATCATACTTAAATAGACATAATAAAATCTCCAAAGAAATAAAAAAACCAAAAACATTCAATTCAAAAAAAACTCTTATCTATACTAATAAAATTTGAAAAGTAACGCATACGGGTATTTTTTAACCCCATCGAAATAATTTACGGTATTAAAATGTATATCATCATGAATTTTTGAAGATACAAAATTATAAATTACATTAAGATTATTGGGTAAAAATTAATTAAATCTAATGAAATTAGAGAATGGAATAAGTGTCTTACCTTTCCATAGGCTTAGTGAAATCAACATGATTCATGTTTGATCCATGTTGTAAATTAAATAAATATTAAAGATGTAAAGGGGAGAGCCCATGGTGGAAATTTTTCTAACAGAAAATAATGGATAATAGATTTGATTCCAAGGATATAAAGGTGAAATAAAAAATTTTAATTTTCATCTAATAAAAAATTTAATGAAAAACTACCCAGTGGGATTCCAGAGTTCTGGTAGCCCCCGCAGAACATATTGTAACATCCTGTGATTTTACAATGTATATTATATTAATAAATACTATATTGAATTCCTTGTTTCACATGCATCATTAAACTAAATCAAAATGGGATATATATTTTGAGATTAATACATTATCATGAATGATAAAAATTAACAGCTCATGAAAATGAAATAAGGAAAATAAAGATGATATTTAATTAAGTTATTTTATTAGAAATATTATAATTTTATGTCTCATATTATTATGGGATGCATTTATAAAATTCAATGAAACAGTTTAATATTAATGGATTTGTAAAGGAAAATATATAGATTATAAATTATTATATTATAATTTGTTATTATTATATAATATAAAATTAATTTGTTTGTAAATAAAATTTTCAAGGTGTTGTGTACTTTTTAATAAATAATTAATAAATATATATTCTAATGAAATTTATTAATTATATTAATTATAAATATATCAACATCCATAGAACCGTTATTAGTAGGAAATTATTAATAATAAATTTATGCTGAAAATTTTATTTTAATAAATATTACATTTTTATGGATTATAAATTCTTATTGCAAAAAAGAAGTAGTTTTGGTTATATGAAACAAAATTATATTTATAATATGAAAAATATTTCATCACTAATTTAATTTACAATAGTTTTGAAATAAGTTCAATAATAGTTAGTATTTTAAAATATCATTTCATATAATAGAATTTTTTATTTTATTTTGTGTTTCCATTTTAAAATTTTCAAATTTAAATTCTAATAAATTAAATTTATTATTCTATTTAGTACGGAAATATTTTATTTGGGTTAATTTTTTGGTGTTTTTGTAAGATGGTTCATTTTTGGATGATGAGTAAAACATAGGGTCTTTAAAAATACCAAAACATTTGTGAAATCAGCATGATAGAAATGTGGCATAAAAATATTTGAAACTAATAATATTACTATGTATATATTTAATAAGTATAATTATTTATCTAAAAATATTTCGTTCAATTTAGTGGCAAATGCTTGAAATTTTGGAATACAATTTATATTTTTTCTAAAAATAATTTTATTTTAGGTAAATTTTTAATATTATAAATAAAAACCAAAAAAATCAAAATATCGAAATTAGTAATTAAGGTAAATTTGATTTCTAGTAAAAAAACTATAGTTAGAATATATGTTATTTTTGTTAAACTAAATTAAAGAAAAAATAAATTAAGGGGAAGTGGGAAATATATTTCAATCCATTGTTAGGTCAGAATATACAAAATACATAAGAGGGGGTGAATTGTCTAATTTCAAAAAAATAATCCAAAATTCCGAATTTAAACACCCACTTTTAATTATTATGGATAATTATTATTTTAATTTATTATCAAAAAATAATAATTATAAAAAAAATTAAAGAAAAAACTTTTTATAGTGGTTCAGGGAACAAATATCTCCTAGTCTACTCCACTAGAAGCCCTCTCTATGAGCATGGTGAATTTCACAAGTCTTTTCCTCTTATCAGAAGACTAAAATTCCAACAACTGAATTTAGGTAGATGAAAACTATACACTTAAGACTAAAAATAATGTATTTTATTTCTGAACAAAGAATCTATTTTCCACCACTAAGATCAAGAAGATGACACTCCACTTCAACTGAGTACGAGTAGCCCAAAAACCAAATAAATAAAAAGAGATTTTATTTTTTGAAATAGATTGATCTTTATAGTTGGAGTAGAACACAAATGAAAAATGTGGAATCATCTTCTTCAGAAATAAAATCATCAATATCAAATATGTTTGAGGAGATCTAGTTACACTCGAGAAATTTGATTTTAAGAAGAGAAAAAAACAAAGTAGTTGTGTACTTATGGGATTAAATAGGTATGTCACAAAAGTATATTCCTCTTACTGAGTCATTATATCATTATAGAAAAATGTATATGATCACCCTAATGTTTGAATAATAATAATCAAAAATATTATTCCCTATCGATCATATGAATTAAATAATACTTGAAGAAACATATAATGAGTTTCTTGCTTCTAAAATTCGAGATCCACAAAGACACATGATAAACCCTACAAATTCCATATGGAATTTACCAGGGAAGTCATAAAATCACTTATGAAAATGAGTAAGTTTATCTATTGAATACAGTTAGTTGAATAAAAAAATATCCATTAAATGTTTTAAAATGACCTTTAAAACAACTCGTAACCCTATCAATTCTGTTGTATAAATCATAGAATGTATCGTAAGAATAAATCTATGACATTGAAAATTAATTGTGGGTTTCCTTTAGAAAGAGAACAAATACTGAATGTATGGTCTAACGACGTAGCGTCCATATTTTAAATGTAAGTTTGAAAATGTAGGGTTGATAATTAATGAAATATTATTGGTCCATACTTTTATCTTTAGAACATAATTTTTACTACTTACATAGAGTTATTTAACCATACTTTTTACATTTACCAAATATAAGATTCCTACCAAACATAAGGGTTTTACCATGCTTTTCTGATAACATAAGGGTGACTAACCATATATACTGATCTTAATGTAGGTTTGTTAATCCATACATTCTTCTTACAGCATATGGTTAAAGACAAACATAGGGATCACGATCCATACCCACTATAAAAATCATTGGGTTGATAACATACATTATGCTAAACAATGTATGGTATAAACAGTGTTTCGAAAATAGATAAAAATATGTCCCAATCACGTTTATATATATTCATTGCGAATTAAATTCATGAAACTAATTTCAAAATAAATAAAAAAAATATTAATTACCATATTTGAGATTAACGAAAAGTCCATAGTAAAACCAACAAGGGTATTTCTGAGCATTAAAATCATCATAAATTATAGAGTATTTTTTAGGAAATATATTTTCAACAATCTCCCACATCTTGATGATCACAAAAAAACTTAAAATTACTAACATAATTTATAATTTTACAAGAATTTTAATGAAATTAATTAGATTTTACAGAATTATTTCGATATAAAGAAGGTTTGTGTTTATCCAAATTTCTCTCCATTTATATGATATCAAAAAAATGTATATAAAAAAGAATTTAAATGAATGTAATTTTACATAAGAAATTAAGAGAAGGATAAAACATACTCTATAGATTAACTAGACTAGATTTTAGGATGTTGAAATATATATATAATAATTTCAAATAAAGCACAGAAAATGAAAAAAATGACATTTCATTAACAAAAATTTGTTTAAAAAATATTCAGTTTCACTAGGAAACAGGTTATCCAACTGATGTGGTTATGGTTAAAAAGTTTGGATAGGGACTGACTTGTATTTTTCTTCTATAAAAATTTGTGCATCTTAAAGCATTTCTTTCAGCTCTACCATCTGTACACGAAACATTTTCATAATATTATCTACCAACTTCATAATCAAAATCCTAAAATCATATCTAACCACAATATTCTCAACAATATTGACTTTGAAAAATTCATGAAAATTTTCTTCTTTCTGCCTAAATTGGACTAACTTATCTATGAATCTGTTGACAGGAAACCTGATACCCATTTCACCTGAAGTAAAATACTCAATTGGATATCTCTAATTATCCAATAAATTTAATAATGGAGAACTATTTCACAGAATGTTCGACATACATCAATTCATGTGAACTATAACTGAATTAATTTCATGAAATCAATTAATCATATCTAGCGAGGTATATTGAGTATAAGAAAAATCACGATCTTGAGAAATACATCCATTAATAGACTGATTTTTTTTCTTAAATACCACTTTAAAATCTGAAAAATCTTTTTTTAAATTTGATTTAGATCTAATGTTTTCCACTTCAATTAATATATCTCTCTTGAAAGAATCCATGTTTTTCCTTGATAGAAAATATTCTTTTAATTCTTGAATATGAGTATAGAAGGACTCAAAATCAGACCTTGGAGTTGATGAATTTTTATAATCATATAATTAGTCCTTTGAGTCATCCAATTCCTACTTAATAATAGAATTCGTTTCCAAAACATTATAAAATTTCATCACAAAATCATCAACTTGATTAGTCATGGAATCATATTTCCCTTCTTCTTTATTCTTTTACTGATTATTATCCACAATAGCAAACTGATATAATGAATACCTCTCTACTAATTTTTCTCTTTAGAAAGATAGGTCTTCATTAAACACTATATTTTCCCCAAAATCAAAATCTATTCTCTCAAACAATTGATCAAAAACTGAGAAATCCTAATTCTCCAAAACATTTGTAGTCACCTTTTTTTATCTAAGCGTCTAATGTCCCTCAAAAACAACATCTTCTATCAAAATTTCTTCTTGAATAGTTTTATATTATTCCCATAAAACTAGAAAAGAAACATCCTACAATCCTTGAACATCACTTTCAACTTTTTGATCTTATTTAAGAACTAATTCTTCAAAATTAATTGATCTCGTAGCCTCACCTAAACCCAACACTGGTTCATTAGCTAGTGGTTCTTCTTCGTTCTGTGGTTTCAGAACCCTCTCATCTATAAAATTTCCTTCCTCTTGTTACTCACCATAAAGTTGTAGTTTATTCAATGCTAATTTAGAAATTCCTTCAACATTGGATTCTACAACCCCTTTATTTCCAAATGTGTTGTGTTCACCCTAAGAAAATGGTCTTGAAATTTGTTGGTAATCTGCACCAACTGGCATAAGATTTCCCTTTACTGTACTCCAGTAAAAACCAAATTTTTTAAAGGTACTAGAATTCAATATGTGACAATGATTACATTTAACTCATCAAATGAACACTCAACCATATTTTTTTCTGTACAAAATTAATGATAGTATCCTTCCGTAAGGATAAGAAGACAAATTATTCTCTACATGAAAAAAATATTTACAATACCTCAACATATATATTCAAAAATTAATCTTGATGTCTCTTATGATCAAAAACATAATATAAATGTCTAGACATAATATTTTCTCTATCTCATCTACACTTGGGGCTATAAAAATATGATTAAGTTTAAACAAAATATTTTTATTAGACTGAATCTTCATAACAAAAAACATTCAGATTTGAGTTGATCACAACAGAAATGACATAATTTACAAAAAAATTTGATATTGATTTCCAATAGATCACTTATCGAAATGAAAAGAACTTTCATGGGTGAATTTAGAGGTTTCATTTATTTTAAAAAAGGAAATCAAATGATATGTGTCCTTTATTTTTTTAGAAATAGTTTCTAGTGTCTCACCAAAACTAAACTAAACAATATCAAAGAGATACATTATCTTTATCTCATAAATTAATTCTATATTTACCACATTTAAATGAAATTCCATACATTTAAAACTGAGTACTTGCTGAAGAAACAAATTATACTCATACAACCACTCAAAATAGTAGATATATCCTTGAAGAATATTTCTTAAAGAAACCCATTGATGCTTCGGGTCACTAGGTCCACCCCCATTAGTTCACCATGATTTTCCCATTTCTAAAACATTATTTATCTATGATTCTAGGGTTATAGTTTTTTATAGGTAGCCAGAGGCTTCTGTAGATGAAATAGTTTAAAAAAAGGTAATTGAAGGTGAATGTTTTTTGTGGAAAAAAAATTCTAACATCACATTTTTTCCTATACCATTATGAAATATAATTTTCAAATTTTTTGAAAACAAACTAATTTAAAAATTAAAACAAAAATTATATTAAGAAATAAAAAAAATAGGTGCCGAAGTGGACAATATTTAATAAGGATGAATAATCATAAAATTAAAGAACATTAATTAAAAATTCAATATACGTAAATCCCCCATAATAAAATCAGTAGTAGTAGTGGGAATTGGTTTGGAAAAAATATAATCCAATTGATATTCAGAATTAAAAAAATCAAAAGATATACCCTTTTTAAGGATATGATCTCTTCAAAAGTTATGTCTTATATCAATGTGCGTAGTCCTAGAATGAAATATAGTTTTATTATAAATATTAATAGCACTAGTATTATCACATTAAATAATAATATTATTAAAATTAAGTCTATAGTCTAGCTGAATGTTATTCATCCACAATACGTGTGCATTAAAACTACAATCAGACACATATTCTACCTCAGCGGTTAATAGAGTGATTGAGTGTCGTTTATTATTAGATCATGAAACTAAAGATTTTCTTATGAAGTTTCATGTTCTTATGGTACTTCCTATATCTAATCTTATCCACCCAAAGTCATCAAATTAATATAAAATTTATTTAAAATCATATATTTTGGCTAAAATAAGGGACTGCAAATTAGTTCATTTTAAATATCCAAAAATTCTTTTCACAGTAGTGAGATGGGATTCTTTTGGATTTGATTGAAATCATTTAAAAAGAAATAATGAATACAAAATTTATGGTCAACTAGTAGTAAGATATAATAAGATACCAATCATATATCTATACAGCCTTTTGTCATCTAGTTTCCCAATACCATCCAAAAAAAGTTTTATATTATCACAAATGGGAGTTGTTGGGGTCTTATTGTTTTAAATAGAAATAATTTTCAATAAATCTATAATATACTTAATTTTATTTAAAACATTTCCATAATATTTTCGATAAAATTGAAATCCTAAAATGAAATTTATTTGTCCTATCAAACAAATTTCAATATTTTTTACATTAGCTTTTGAAAATCATGAAAAATATTTTTATTAGTTGAACCAAAAATAACATCATAAAAATTTTAAGTAATAAAATATTAGAACAAATTATTTTACTAAAAAGTGTAGGATCCTCCAAAGCAACAGTAAAAACAGTTTTCAAAATAAAGGAACTTAATATATCATACCATTCTCTATGTTCTCGTTTAAGTCCATATAGAAATTTATAAAATTTAAAAACAAATTTGGGTTTATGAGGATTTTAAAAACTAAGAGGTTTTCACCATAAAATTAACCCATTAAAATATTTTTAAAAATAAATAATTAACATCCATCTGATATAATTTATAATTCTTATGATATGTATAAGATAGAAGGATACTGATGGATTCTAATCTTGCTATTGTGGATAATTTATCAACATAATCTTATATCTCCTTCCTGATTGTAACCTTACGATACCAATCTATCATGATTTCTAGTGATTATTCCTTTAAAATAATATTTATTTTGAAAAACACACATGTATCATATGGCTAGATAGTCTGTTGGTCTCTCACTTTTACCCAAACTTTTTTTTGAACTGAATTAACTCTTCCGGCATAGCTATCATTTAACACTCATCTTCAACAGCTTCTTAAATAGTTTTAGGTTCCATCTAGAATATAAAGGTAGAGAATTAAACAAAGTTTACTACACGTATTCTAGTTTTAATACAAGTGTCTATATTTCCTATAATATATTTTGGGGTATGGTTATTTAGAAATCTATGTTTCTAGGTAGAACACTTTCACTTTCATCTATTTCAAGATATTCTGAACAGGTTTGAACCTTATTAAAAACAGAATCAAAATAATTTTCTAGGGTTTCAAGCCTCATGTTATCAAAAGAGTCAGAGACTTCATCAGTTTGATTTGTTTCCATAAAAAAGGTATCAGTTTCATCAAACTTCATAAGAATCGATTCTTTAAAAATTCTTGACATTTTATCAAACACTCTATAAGATTTAGATATACCTGAAAATCCCAACAATATTCCTTCATCATATTTTGGATTTAACATACCAATATTATCTTTGGTCTTTATGATATAAACCTTTCATCCAAAAACATTGATTTACTTTAATACCAATATGGTGAAATAAATGTATGTTTAATACCCATATTTGCGAAAAACATTTAATTCATGATTCTCAAATTAACAATCATGATCACTTATTAATGAAATTATTTTAAAAAAAATTTCATTTTGATTTATTTTACAAAAAAATAAAAAACTGTGAATACTTTACTCTTAATATTTAGAAAACAAACCCATGTAAATTTTGAATAATCATCAACTAAAAAACATATAATTTACCTACCAATGTTTCTACCCTGGAAGGTCCAAATAGACTATTATAGATAAGTTATAATGGTTTAGATGTAAAAAATTTCTTAATCACTTTGAAATAATATTGTTGTTGTATATCTATTTGGAATGTATCATTGAATCTATAATCATTATATTTATGTGTCGGTAACGTAGAAACTAACTATTTTATAAAAAAAATTGTTGTGCATAAATATTATAAGGACCAAGTTTCCTATTCTAGATCCTTGACTCACTTATCGTAGCAGATAAACATTTCACGTTTTTTACACAATGAATTTAAGCACATAATATAAACATTATTATTTCTACATGCTATAAATTTATGCAATTCATTTCTAAATACTGGGCATGAATTTTTTAAAAAATTAACATAAAACCCAACATCACAAATCTAATAAATAATTATTAGAGTGTGGTTTAACCGTAGTAAATATAGTACATTTTTGATAGATATGATATTTATATCTCCAATAGTTCCAACTCCATCAATTATTTCCTCTGTAATTATCACTCAAAGAAACATAACCTTCATCCATTTGAGTCAGTGTGTGGAAAATTGTTTGATCTCCAACCATGTGCTTCAAACAACCACTGTCCATATATCATATAGAATTTTGGTTCATATGACCTGTTAACTTTTATTTCTCTGCAATGATGAAAATATTTTCTTTCAGATTTTATTCTTCCTTTTCTGAATCAAATTTTTATAAGTTTTTGAAGTCTTCAGAAACACTTCATATATCTTTCATACATATTTTTCTTTTATGTTCATAATCTTAATTTTTCAAATATCAATTATTTAGATTTATTTTTTAATTTTTATTTCATGATAATCGTATTGGATATGACCAATTTTTTTCATTCATGTCACATGAATTCTTTTTAGTCTTTATCATCATTTTTATGGGATTTATAAATCCTATTGTCTCATTACAAAACATACTAATATTTCTGGCAAATTAAGTCAGTTCAATTTTAAAATCATATGAATCTAAATATTTTCTTTTTTAACATTTTCCCTTATTCTCTAAATTTTCTTCGATGATATTACTTTAAGATAAGTATTATCCTTTTCTATAACAATTTTAAAATCTTCATCTTCCAATTTCATTTCAAAATCATATATCATAAAAATTCTAATTAGTTCATTAATGGTCAGATCATTGATAGGTAATGATTTTCAAATTTTATAAGATATTCCATTCCATTTAATAGATAATAATATTACTACATCTAATAAATGATAAGATTGTGTGATAGGTTTATCTATGATTGTAATGTTATTAATAATTTTGT
Source organism: Viscum album (assembly GCA_963277665.1). Taxonomy (NCBI): domain Eukaryota; kingdom Viridiplantae; phylum Streptophyta; class Magnoliopsida; order Santalales; family Viscaceae; genus Viscum; species Viscum album. The sequence goes on along the minus strand of OY728138.1, from coordinate 626,951,242 downwards.
AATCCATCCATTCATATGTGTGATTATTTCTCCATGAAATATTTTAAATGTTTCAAATATAATATTTCATGTTGTATTCCTCATCTATCATACATTATCAGTTCCATCATATGAAACTGTAATAGTTTTTCATATTAAATAAGTAGTAGGACTTTACGAGACACATTTGAATTCATCTGGTCCAAGACTGTATATAATTTCATTAATAGTGTTGGAGTATATATCATATTCCACTTCGGTTGTAGCATCCTATTTTTCTGGTTTCTCAAGAATCTTATAGAGATTATTAATCTTATAATAAACTCTAAAACCAATATTCTTTAAATAAATTTTCATCCTTTATTTACAACTCCCCAAATTTTCACTATTGATGTAAGGAGCATGAACCATGGACCTCCCTTCTCAAGGATCATACATTTCATCTTTTTATATACCATTAATATATAGTCTTGATATATTTTAATGTAAATCCTTCCTCGGATACAAATTGTTAGGTCTTAAAATAAAAAACACACAAGGGGGGTGAATTGTGTCTTTTAAAAAATGATTCCATAATAATAATTTTAAACACCCTCTTTTAATTACCAGGGACAAGAATTATTTTTACATAAATAATAGTCAAAAATCATAAATAATATACATGTATTTTTATAGAAGTATGAGGAACAAGTAAACCCTAGTCTAATTCACAGGAAGTTCTCTATGCGAGTTTGGTGAATTTCACTAGTTTGTTCCTCTTAACTGAAGACTAATATTCCAAAAACTCTGTACAAGAATTAAACACATTTATAATTAAGGATTAAAACAATTTCATTTAGTTCTAAATAGAGAAAAGATTATCTATATCTTAGATCATGAATCTGACACTCCAATTCCACTGAGTACGAGTAGTCATAACTCAAATAAATCAAAATGTGATTTTATTTCCTGAAACAAATTGATCTTCACAGTTTTAGCAACACACAAAATACAATTCATGGATGTTTTTTTTCAGAATTATAGTCTTCAATATGAAATAACAGTGAAGAGATATGGTTACACAAGAGACGTTCAATTTTATAAATTGTAACAAAAAAAGCGTAGCCTCATACTTAAAGGATTTAACATGTATGTCACCAAAGTGTTGTCCTCTTCTCGAGTACTTTGTTCATTATAGAACTGTGTATATAATAACCATAAGGGTATAAAAACTATCAAAAATTTTCTTAATTCTCAATAATATAAACAAAATAATACTTGAAGAAATATCTAATGATTATCCTAATTCTAAAATTCCATATCCCCAAAATATTCCTGATAAACCATAGAAATTCAAATTTGAATTTACCAGGGGAGTCATAACAGCCCATAAAAATAGGATTAAATTTCTCCGTTGAATATGGTTCATTGAATCAAATAAAATGATATTCAAAATGGTCGGAAATAGTCTTTAATAAATCATGTAACTCTGCCATGTCTGTTGCTGAAATCATAGAAAATATCGTGAAAATAAATATATGATGTTGAAAAGACAAATGTAGGGTTCCTTCACAAAGTGTAAAAATACTGAACGTAGGGTTTAACTGAGTATCATCCATCTTTGTAATGTAAGTTTTACATTGTATGTTTGATCATAAGAGTAATTTTTATGATCCATACATTTCCCCTTAGAATGTAAGATTCAATTATTATATAGGGTTCTTTAACCATACTTTCATCTATTGTCAAATGTATGGTTCCATTTAAATGTAAGGTACTTTTACCATACTATTATGATAATTTATGGTTGATTAAAAATATTTACTTATCTAAAATTATGGTTGAGAAACCATACTTTCTTTTTCTTGTATAAGGTTTACGGAAAATGTATGGATCACGATCCATATTCATTGTAAAAAGCATATGGTTAATACCATACGATTAAATAATCCATTTCGGGTAAGAAAAGTGTTTTTAGAATACATAAAAATTCATCCTGAACAATTTAATAAATATTCCTTCAAAACTAAAATATTGAAAATAATTTCATAATAAATAAATTGAATATCATTTCCCTGAAATACACTTAAAGGAAAATCATTAGTAAAACAAAAATGGGTACATGTGAGCATCTAAATCATTATAAATTATAGATTATTATTGATACAATACATGCCCAACATCTTTATCCATTATTTATTTATGTGGGTTGTTTTTTGATAAATACTCATCCCCTGTAAATTATATTCCACTTTTGGCTCTCACTTATAAAAGGGTCACTTCACCACCCCACTTATCCTCACATCAAAATCCTTTTAACTCAACGATAGTATTCCAAAATATTCACCAAACTCTCATTGACATATTTTAAAAGTGTTGGTATTGATAAATAACCATTCTATGAAGTCTCAAGGAGTGATCCAAAGGAGTAAGGTAAATACTCTAAATCACCCCCTTTTTATTTCTATTATTTTCTTACTATTTCTACATCTTCCAAATATATTCAAACATTGATAAAATTAATAAATAAGTATCATTTTGACTAAAATTGTATTATATTTATGGAATAACCATTTTCTACCTTCCACTCAACCATTCTAAAAACTAAAAATGTCACCCATGTTATATGCTGACTACCACCTCCAAGAATAATGCATTTAATTTTTCATCACTGGATTACATCAGTGATTAGAAAATATATTGGATGATTTTATATGATATAATTTAATAATATATTTCCCAAATATTGTTTCCAATGGATGATAGAATAATTGACAATCATTATAACATAATATGTAAATATCAGCAAATTGTCTAAAATAATCTCGTCTTGGATCTCATTCTAGTTAACCATTTAAATAATTGTCTACAAATGAACATGGTGATAAATAATTAATTTTAAAAGAATGATATTAATTTTTATTTCTAATCCATTAATGATGAAGAAATTATCAATTAATGGTGTTCAATGTATCCATTATGAAAATTTACTGATTAATCAAATTTACTAACATCAGATGATGAAAATATTCATTAAATGTCAAATTTATAGGCATTGAATTACTACACTTGATTAATTATGATGTTAAAAATAAATAAAAATTCTATAATCTATGGTATTAATATATTTATTTTTATTATACCATATTTTAATGTTATTTAATTTTAATCATACTAATGTTAGGGTTTTTGTCATCTTAATTTATATTCATTATGGAAAATCTCATATTAATTACTTTTATAGTATGTACCACCATATTGATGACATTGATAATACCATTCATAAAATTCAATCGATTTCAAAATCCATCACATGTTCCCTTTTGTGGATTCTCAATTCAGGTGTTACAAATTCTATTAGGGATTGTATTAACTCAAATGTCATTTCATTTAGTTATAATATATCCAAAAAAACATATTTCATCTATGTTTTGATTCATCCAATATAAGAACATATAGTATGACACTTACTATTTCGTATTAAATTAGAAGCTTAACATTGATAAATTTATATTTAATAAAATTATAATGTTGATAATAATAATTATCATCATCTTTAATGATTTATTTTCATCCATGTCCATATTAATTCAGTACAATAATTGTTTCTATCCATATATTGATACCCAAACATTTAGTATCTATTTTGAAATTAATATTTATCTCAACAACATTTTCAAATGATTTTTCATCTTTTTCAAAATGTGGGTAATAATAAATGTATTTCTATAATATAAAAAATATAGTCATTATCATTTTATGATCACACATTTTATCTTCTACTCAATATTTTCTTTAGATAACATTTATGTACTTTTAAGGGATACCTTTTTGTGATTTCAATAAAAATATTTTTTATAGTGACTTCATTTAAATGTCTCAAAAATTAACTTTTTTAATGTGACTGTAATATTCATATTTTTATGAAATTGTTGAAAATGTTATCTAAAATATCATTTTATAAATTATCATCTATTTTACATTCTATTTATAAATGATATAACTCTTATACAGTTTTGTTCATTGAATAACCCCATAAATTCATTTTTTAAATACATCATTTTGGAAAATAGTTTTTTGGTATCAACTAATATAATTCTTATTGAAATTTAATGTGATACCATTTTGTATTTATGTGAAACCAATTTCTTTTCAATGGGTTAATTATTAAATGATTCTTGATTGATTGTTTCATGGAAGATCTGCATCTTGATTATATTTATGAGATGGGTTGGGTCATTTGTGGCCTTATGATGTGTTGGGTATATTAAATCATTTATACTACTTGGGTCCATTAAATTCTTGAGTCATTTTGTGTCTGTTAAATCCATAATAAGGGTTGGGTATATTAAATCCATTTAATCGGTTGGGGTAGTTATATCCCTAATATGTATTGGGTATATTAAGTCCCTGAGAAGCATTGGTTAAGGTTTAATATCATATGAGATAATTATTTAATATGTGGAGATGATTTTAGGTGGCTATGTTAAGAATTTTATATTTTAGTTATTCCATATTACTATGTTATATTCCAAGTATGTTGTATGACTCATGTTTATTATCTCTTGATTTATACACTCTTATGTCATGGTTTATGTTCAATTATTTTTGGTTAATTGTTTTCTTCCATGCCTAATAGAAAATTAATATGGTTCAATACATCTTTTGAACACAGGTATATGAATGTGATTTAACCTACCAATGAATCTTTGATAATATTTTACCTAATTATAGTTTCGATCTCATACTATCATATATTTACCACTTCCACAGTTTATGATGATATATATATAATATGAGATGTTTATAATGGTATCTAGAGTTTTGAGATTTAATGGAAATATTAATAATTATTTTCAAATATGTTTTTATAGATAATATTTAAAGGAACTAAAACTTTGTGTATGATGGATGTTTGAGTTTTTTTTAAATGTAATGTTCAAATAAAGAAAATAATGTGAATAATATGAATGTTTATGTTGGGTTACATTAGTTGTTATCTTAGTTGGTTTAGTTGTTTTTTGGGATTAGTTCAATTATTTTTAAGGGATTATGACATAATAACATTGGGTAAAAAAATATATATAACCAAATAAATATGAAACCTTTGATATTTTTTTTATTTATAAAGTGGTTGATTTTTTAGAAATCAAATCCCAAAATACATCCAAAAAGTGCAAGAAATATTTATAACATATTCACCTATGGGTAATAACCATGAATTTTTCTATTTCAATGTTAAATATAACATCACTCAATGTGTAAAATGTAAGTCCATATTTTCATCATGTTTGAAACTCTGGGGGATATCATTAAGTTGATTCACTAGATCCTTGAAGATCAGTATGAATGATTTAATGGTAATTTAGAAATGTAATATATAAATAATTAGGTTAGATAACATAATATTAATGTGACCATGGATAACCTTGAATAGAACATATAAATTCATAAGTTAGTTTTCATATGTCATCTAGGATTTATTCCTTTTAATTGAATTGTATTTATTTTTATAAGCGTATTGTATTAAGTATTTATAGCCCAATATTTCTATAACTTTTTTAAATATGATGAAATATCAGGAACTATATTAATAATGGGTGTGATGGATAATGAAATTATTATGTCAATGAGAAACCTAATGACATGTTATATGGATCTCAAAGTAACATTTAAATAATAATCTAATTAACTGAAACAATGAACATTAATCTTAATCTTTTTGTGCTTTTAAATGTTCCAAATAAAGATAAATTTTTTATTCTCTTTTTCATGCGACCACATCCACCCTCCATTAATGGGTTTTCAAACCCACAAACTACTGGGAAATGTATAATTACTATATATGTTCTATTTAATATATCTAACAATAAAAAATTTAGAATAATTATTAGATATATGTCATTTCTTGGTGGATATTTAACAACTCAAGACCCTAATTAAAAATAAAACAAAAAAATTACAAGATTACTCTCTGGGATGAGTGCAGTTCAAAACAATTCTACCATATATTTTCCTTAAATTCATTATATTCAAATATTTCCATAATTACTTGAGTTAAAATAAAAGAAAGATAAATGAAATGGGTCTTATTTAGTTGACATTGGTATACATGCAAGGTATAACTTTTGTTTTTAATGACATTGAAATTAAAATTAAACATTTCTTTTGTAGCCTTAATCAAATAATTATATTGGAATTAACTACAAGACATATTTATTTTTATATAGAAATAATTCTATGTAAACATAAGGTGGATATAGAATGTGGGGAATTTCATTATTCTGAAGGAAAGAAATGGAATATAGAGATTAATGGGAACTCAAATGAAAAATATCCTCAAGGGAAGAAATTTTTTTCTCAAAAATTCAGAAAATAATGGGGGAATTGCAAAACTAATATCGCGAGTGAAATTAGAAAATGTTTCAAGAGTGGTAAGGATGTCGAAAAATATCATTATATTTTATCATGGGAAAAGATGATAACTATTAAAACATCTGATAATGTGGTTTCACCTAATGATCCATACATGATTCAGTGGTTCAAATGCAAGGTATTTTTGAATTACACAAATTAATTCTCTAATACATGGGATAATGATAATAATAGAAATTTGTAACCTCTTAAAGCATTGTAATTTTTAATATCTTATGAAATAAATGCATTTTATTTAAACTGGCAAATGGAATGGTTTAACTTATGGATACTCATCACATTGGGTCTTTATAGGACTTATTTGATTTGGTTTTCTCGCATTCTTTCTCATCATATATGTTTTCTTGTAATGTTGATTCCCCACCTCAAGCATTTGAGATTAAATTACTAGTGAAAACATATGGTGGTTTATGGATTATATCCAAAGTATATAAATCCTATCTAATTAATATTTGGGGAAATGTACATCTGGGGGATCTACACACCTTCCTTCATTGAAATTTGGAGATATACTATGCATGGATTGGTTTTCGATGAAAAAAATAATATCAATTTTATATATAAGGAACTGTAATTTCATATATCTAATCAACATCTTAAAACATATAAATAAAAACACAATTAAAAAATTCCACTAGATTAAAACCCATTAATATAGATCCTGATGACCAAAAATGAGGTATATTCTCCCAAAATGATCAGGTAAGAAGTCCATATTGATTACATGCTAATTGTATGATGATATGTTGAGGTTTTTCCAAATGAACTATCTAGTATTCCCAAAAAAATATTAATTTTAGATTTCAACTGAACACATAATTGGTTCTAAAGATTTATCAAAGAGTCTATACTAACCCATCAATAATTGGGTAATGTTTTAAAACATCCCTAATTAACCACATTTTAAAACATTTCTAATTGAGCCATGTTTTAAAAAGTCATTAATTTTTCCTTGTTTTAATTCATCAATAATATAATTATATTTAAAAAAATCATTTATTTATCTATGTTTTAAAATGTGTCTAATAAAAGTAATTTTTAATTTAAGTGTGTTTGAAATGCGACAAACCTTTAAAAAAAATTAAAATCCATATTATCTGTAAATATTTATATTAAAATTGAAATTAAATAATAATAACTAAAATCATTTATTATATATTTAATAGTTAGTTATATACACATAAAAATAAATTCATATACAAATATTTATATGTATATATATATATATATTAATTTATAATATTTATTTTTAATTATATGCGTACCAATATAAATATACAAATTAACATGTAAATTGAATTTTATTTATCAAAATTAACTATGTTTTGTATATTTTTAAAAATATATTTCTTATAATTTATACATATATACACGGACATATAAATATTGTTATATATATATGTGTGTATATTATTATTTTTATATATAAATAAATATATAGAATTCTTTTTATTTATATATATTAAAAAATATATTAATGAGTATCACATAGAAAGAGATACACACACACACATACATACATAAGGAAACAAATACATAGAAGTTAAAAGATAATTATAATTAACTATAATAGCTACATAGTTTATTATTAATAAATTGATTTGTATATATATATATATGCATATTAACAATAATTCATATTTAAATATATTAACAATACATCAATAACTGATCATTAATATTTATATATATAGATCTATTTTTATATATTTTTATCACTAAGGCCCTAGAGGTTACACATAAAGAAAACACACACCATTGGGAACACTCAGACAAGCCCCCCCCCCCCCCTCAGAAAGTGTTCACGTACTTCATAGATGACTCAATAGAATTGTATTTTCCAAATTTATTGTGTATTGAAACTCATTATATAGAATAAAGACCCCATTTTCCTCGTCCAAATTACACGTTCCTATTTCATGCATTGGTCCAAAATGTACCTAGGTCTTTATCCCTATAAGATTCATTTCCTAATTCAGTGACATTTTCAATGGCCATAAATGGCCCACAAATCCCCTCCATGGGGGCTACTAGGATTTGAACCATCATAATATATCAAATTATAGAGTGAATTTAACACTCATGGAAGCCCCCAACTATTATAAATATATAGATATATACACATTTAGATTAAATAATAACTATATAATTGATCATTAATTAATAATTGATTGATATATATAATTAAATATATATATAATAATATATATTAATCTATTATTATTTATATATATTAATAATAACTATATAAGTTAACATTAATAAATAATTTAATATATATATATATATGTTTTATGAGTGAATTTATAAATTTATAGGTATTTATCTAGATCAATTTAAATACACACATATTTATTTATATATATAATTATGTGTATAAATATATTAATTAATATTTAAATATATGAATATAAATATATTAATTAATATATAAATTTATGACATCATTATAAAATATATTCATATAATAATAAACATTCAATATAATACTAGACATAATCATATATACAAGAATATATAAATATATATTTATTTATATCATTTTATAGATAAAAAACACATTTTAATAGTTATATATGCAATTCATGAGGAATCTTGCTTCTTTGTAGGTTCACGTTTCTGTATTGATTTGTATATATTCATATATATCATTATAATTATATAAAATTATATTATTTTACAAACTCACATATATTAAATTATATATATGTGTGTGTGTTACATATGCATACATGCATACGTGTATGTATATAGATTTGTATTTATTAGGCCTTAAATATATGCATATATGTTAATATATTAATTTATGTATATTAATATATGAATTAGTATATAAATTTATAAATATAAATTTAAATATATGTACATACATTTCTTTATATATAATTTTATTTTGGTAATCCCACAAATTTTAGTGATATAAGGAGTTGTCCAGAAACACTTCTTTGGAGTCACCACACTAATATTAAATAAATTGGGGAACTAAATTTCTTAGTGATGGAAAGAGTTTATGAATATTCTAGAGGTTGGTAATGAGGGTGGAATCAGTCACGAGGGATATAGAATAATTCATTGGTAGCTGGGCTTGGGGATGAAAATGCGAGGGTTGCATATTTGAGGGTCGTGGCGACCATCAGCCAACTCATATACAAATAATATTTTAACCAAGATAAATAAATACTCATAAAAAATATGTATAAAAAAATTTACTTGCATTTATAAATGTGGTGTGTAAGTATGTTGAGGCAACAATTTTGGAGCTAAGGGTGAGGGAAATAGTTGTTGTATGGGGTGGAAAGAGGTTTCCAGTTCAAGTATAAATAGAAAATATCATATATAAAACAGAAAACTAAAATAATTAATAAATTAAATTAAATTAAATATTAACCAGTATTGGATGAAATATTATTAACATTTAACCCATATACCATAACTTTTAACAAATTCTTCTAAATATTTTTTAGATAAAAATGATGGATTTAGCTACATTAACAAATATGGCTAATTAGTGATGTTTATAAATACATATCATTAGATAAATTTATCAATATATAAATTTAGTGAATTTTATAATCCTGGATAATTATAAATGTTTAAAACATACCTAATTTTACTTGTATAAAAATGTGGCTAACTATAACAGCGTATAAACCTGTCAATAATACCAATGCACCATTACCTAGTTTTGTCTAAAAATTCTGGCAAACATATTGTCCACATTTTTAAGCATGGCTAATTATAAAACCAATATGCGGATAAATTTAGTTTTTCATTTACTATAAATGTTTCCTAATGAAATGGTATAATTAAGGAAGTTTCATCAGAAGTACCATGATAATGTATTTATATGAAAAAGAGATTCATTATGGAATTCACCATTCCATGTTTTCAAAAAGATGGATCGATGCTTCTTAGAATTGATTATTGTATGTTTAGTAATATTACAGTCAATAAATAACATCATCTATAATATATTTTTTATTATTTTAAAAATTTACAGGATCTTAGTACTTATTGACTGTGGATAATTGATTTATATTCTATTAACTATGGTTATAAAGATAAGATATACTCAAAACAACTTTCTTCCATTGGTATAGACGCTATAAATTCATTTTTAATCTATTTGTATATATTTGTGATTGGGGTGTTCATTTGGGTTTGATGAAAAATATATATAGACATTAAATTGTAAAACTAATATCAATCATTATTAAATATATTGTCAAATTTTATAAGAAAATGAAAAACATTAACTGTTTTTATAGATTATTCTAAATACCTTACAAAAGGATAAATTATATTCTAAGTTAAAAATAAGGGAATTTATCTTAAAATAATTTATTTATATGGTTGTTTAATCACACGTGATAGTTTATATATAGACCTATTGATGAAAACAATGATTGAACAATTTTTAAGACCCACGATTGTGGTAGAAATCATATGTTTTCAAGGTTTAATAGGATACTGCAAAATATTTTTGAGTAATTGCTACTTAATTTAAAATACCATAACAAAGATGACATAGAATATAGTGATGTTTATCTATATAGAAGAATGTCCAAAAATATTAAAGGATGTTGATAAGTTTTTTTTTACCGTACATTTCCTTAAAATACACGATAGTGGGAAAGGAGTTCTAAATATATTGTGAAAATTCATTAAATAGTTTGAGATGTATATTTAGGCCTTATGAAAATGTAACGGGTTACTCTTCACATTAATTAATTAATTATGAGAAAACTTAAACATTGTGTGATCTTCAACTGATGACACTATTCATTAAACTGAATATTTGGTGGCATTATCACAATACTGAAAAGTGTGATATTTATGATTACTGAGAAATCATGAGGTATAAATTCACATGAATAGAGATAAATATGTTCTAAAAGATATTTTTAAAACTTTTCAAAGATAACAATTTTTTAGTACAATATCAAAATGGGAATAGAAACATAGTGGATGATTCTTTGAGTGGGAAGGGTCATGCTACATTCTCAATGATAAGTGTTTTTTGATACCAAATACTAACTTCATTCTGAAATATTGACCTTTAGGTTATAAGGGAAAGTAATAAATCCTTTCTTTTAATAAAAATCATGTTCATCAATCCATGAAAAGAATAAGGATCCATATAATGAATAAAGAATGTTTCATTAGAAGGCAAGAATTTTTTGGAGTCAAAAATTGAATGTGATGATATAATAAGATTCAGTAAGAGGATATGTATTCCATCAATATAGTAACTAAATAAATTTCTATCGGATGATGCATATATCTCATTATTCTTTATCTATCCTAGAAACCAAAAACAATTATAATGTTCTCATGGATATATTTTAGTGGGATAGCATGAGTTGGGAGATTGTAGTATATGTATCCAGATTCATTGTATGTAAGATAGTTATTACTAAATAGTGTATGTCTAGGTGGATGATTAAACCATAAACCCTAATTGTATGTTAAAGGGATAATATCCCCATGGATTTCATCATAGTACTCCCCAAAACATCTATGGGCTATAATAGTATTGGGGTTATTGTCGATCACTATAAAGAGTCATCTCATTTTATTTATATCATAAAATATTTCCCACTTCCCTGACATGAAAATATATATATAATTGATGAATTAGGGTTATATGGTGAAATACTCTCCATTGTATCAGATCCGAATTTGGGGTTCACTATGTTGTTTTTGGAGAAGTACTTGATAGTTTTTGGAAACCAGTCAATGATTAAGTACCATTAATCATCCTCAGACCGATGGAAAAAATAAAGAAACTATCCCAACTCTAGGGGATACAATGGGATACAATTTTATGGAAATAAATACATGTGGGGATCAACCCCTTCCCCTGGTATAGTTCTTATACAACTAAAACATCCACAATGATATTCAAATGACACTATATCAGGCTCGGTATATCAAAAGGTGTGGAACTCAAATATGTTAGTTTAATGTAAGGGAGTGTATGCTGATGCGACTATACATTTCTCATATGGTGATAAATAAGATCAAAAATTTATATTGGAATATTTATGTTGTGTAATGTTTATATAAGTGCAATGATGACAAATTTCAATGTGATTTAGTGTTTGAATTTTGAGATAAGTATTCCTCCAAAATCACTATAAAATAATGTAATTATAAGTATATAGAAAGGAAATTAAATTTATATAATATCGGTACTTTTAAAATCGTTGATCATGTGTAGAAGGTAGATTATAATATTTCCCTTCCTTTCATCCTCTTTTAATTTCATGAATAGTTCAATATAACACTTTTATGGAAGTATATATCATAACTATCAGATAAATTGGATTTAGAGGCCTTAAAATTATAACATAGTCTATCTTATGAGCAATAACCAATAGAAATCTGGGACAATAGAAATATATTAAAATAAAACAACAATAACCATATGGTTACATTTTTTAGTGAAATAGACAATGGAACCAGAGGAGGCGATAAGGAAGAAATATCGACATCTATATGCATCATAGAATTAAATTTCGAGATTGTAATTGTTTTAATGGTTTAGGGATTAACATCCATGATTTTATATCCTAATTTAAAATAATTAATATATTTTTGAATATAATTCATCACATGAAAAACTAAACTAAAACTAATATTGATGAATGTTATCAAGATAAAATAATATGATGTAAGAAAAAAACTAATACATAATGAGAAAGATGAAATGAATCTAAAAATATTTATTTACGATATTTTATTTTGAAACAAATAATGTTTATATATATAATATTATTAAATGAACTTAAAAAAATTCCATAAATATTTTAATATCAACGAACTAAAAAAATAATTTTTTAGAATATAAATAATTAATAGTATCTCATAAAATTTCCTCAATTTATAAGTAATATATTTCAAAATAATTATTTTTAAGGTGTTTTATACATTTAAATCATTATCAACAAAGGATTTAATTTAAAAAAAATATTGATTGATAATATTTATAGTAAGAAAACAATGAAAATAAATCAAATAATTATTACTGGGAAAGTAATAAGAATAAATGCTATGTTCAAAAATTCAATTTACTAATAATTACCTTATTATGTGAAATTAATGTTTATATTAAGAAACTAAATATTATATGGTTGAATTATTTTAAATTATATTTTTAATATATAGAATAAATTAATGACAATTTAATTTTTTATTGATTGGATAAAGAATAAATATTTTAAAGAATAATTTTTCATATAAAAACAATTTTTAATTATATTTTATGTTAACATATAAATGATAAATTCTAGAAAACATATTTTTTTAATTTGAAAAAGGGACCATTATTTTGCTATTTGTTCTAAAAATATTATCTTAGAGTGTCATTTTTGGATTTTTCTAATATAGTTGACTTTCAGAAGAATAGAAAGACAATACAATTTAAAAAAACTGACACTTGTATGAAATCACTAAAGATTAAATGAGACATATAAAAATAAGAAATTTTTTTATTAAATAGTAGATTATTAAATAAGGAATATTTAAATTTTAAAAAAATTATTAAATTTCATAAATAATTTTTGAAATTTTATATCTTATGTTGTATTATTTAAAAAAATGATTTATGCATTAAAATTTTATTATTTCTCAATTAATGTTATTCGCATTTAGAAATTTATTATTATAAAATGGGTTTTATATTAAGAGTAATTATATTAAAATAAATTGATGAGGAAAATTTCATTTTTTATTCATAAAAATAAGTTAATTTGTTTAAAATGAGTTAAAATAAGTAAAGTAAATTTTGATAAACTATTAATTTAATCGAATAGGGACAAAAAGTATCTCAAAAATTATCCTTTATTTTTATATATATTGTTTTAAATTAAACATTCCTTATATATTCATTACATTCAACTTTTAGATCCACCTGATATTGAATGTTATAATCATTTAATAGAATTTAATATTATTTACATAAGGTTTATACCATATCGTATAAAATGATCACTCCATGACCGACATCTACTCACACTAGAATCAGTTATAATCAATAAAATTATACCAAAATATCCACCCAAATATATCACCCATGTTTGAATGAATAATTTCCAATAAAATTACATTCTACTAGGGATCAAGGGGATGTCCCAATAAGTATTGTTAAAAATGATAATCCATCAAATTTCATTTTAATTCCTTTCTTTATTATAATGAATCCAAAGAATATTTTAAATAAATCCAAAAATAACTACATATTTATCATATAATTACTTATATTTTATTATGTTGATTGAATTCACATGTTTATTATCCTCCAAAACACTAGAAAAACGAAAACACCTATCATGTACATATGCACTATCAGACCTGTGATAAATTTATTCTAGTTTTCATTAATAGAATAAGTATATTGTTGTAAAATATATTTGATAAATATATATGATATTATGGATTAATAATTTTTATTAATATTGTTTTCAATGGATTACTTGATAATTTTATAACATTATAAATTTTTATGTTCATATGGGTAAAATTTCTAGAACAAGATCATTATAAATAATGTTCTGAAGACCATTTCTCATGGTTTTATTTAAATGAAAATAGGTATGTATAAATAAGTAAAAAAAATTACATTTTATTAATGTTTACATCATAAATGTTTTATCAATTAATGTGTTTTGACACCTACAGTCCAAAAAAATTGTGTAAAAATTGAAATTACTAACATCTAATGATTAATACAAACATTGACTAACTAATATATGAGAAGTGAATGATCGTAATTAAATAATATAAAATTTATTATTATATATATATATATATATGTTTTTAGATACTTTATTAATATATGCATGATTATTATACAAGGGTATAAATCATTTTCATGAAAATCACCAAAAAATTATTGATTTTTCTCTTCTCAGTTTTCATTATTTTAGATATATTCTCTAATCAACAATTGTTTTATTTTTTGTTTTCTATATACCACTATATAGATAAATTTTATTATATATTTCATGAATTATAATCGAATTAATAACACATCATGTTTTTTTATTTCATGGTTTTCTAATTCAAGTGTTACTAAATCTATAATATATTTTATGAACAAAGAACTCCTTTTTGATTTATAATGTTCCCAATTAAAATAATTTCTACTTTATTCAGTTTCATAACCAGTTAGTGTTTGTTATATTTCAATTTCACATTTTATATTGGTAAAATGATTTTGTTTCAAATATTCTTCATTGATTAATTTCATCCACATAAAATTATAACTTTATAAAGAATAATTCTCATTATCATTAAAGACTATTTTTCCTCCTTGTACATATCCATTATTTTCAAAAATTCTTATTATTTCATATTTTGAAATCATAATTTGTTACATATCGTTAAATAGTCATATAAATAATAATCCCTCAACATTTTAAATTTCAATATTAAATGTTTTTTAGAAATCAGTTATAAAGGTATGTTATTTAATGTGATGTTATATGTATTATTTTGAAGTTAGTTTATAATAAATTTAGTAAAAACCAATATTTTATATTAGTTTTTTGAAATATTTAGTACAAATTATTCTAAAAATCTATATTATAAATTTTTTATCATATTGGTTATGTATAAACCTAAATTAAAAATCCCTTGACATGTCATTAATTTAAAATAACCTATGCACTAAACTATTTTTTACATTCTTTATTATATAACTAATATGAAGATAATTTTTTTTTCAATTTTTAAATATGGTTAAACAATAAGGGATATAAAAATTATTTTGTTATTATTACAATTAAATGTAATACCCTACCGGTATAATAATAGAACCATAAAATGAAAACATTATAAAATAAAACTATAATAAAAATATTATAAATTCAAACATTTTAATCAAAATATATTAAATTTAATTTATAATAAATATATTAAAACCCAGTAATATATGTTAAATAATCCTCCTAATCTTTTTGTATGTTATTTCTATATTTTACTATATATGGGAGGGGTAATCATAAAGATATAAATTAAAAATAACGAATTTAATAGGTTTTTCAAAGGTAGTTATATAATAAAATAATTTAATGTCGTAAATAAATATAACCTTATATAATAATGAAACATTAGTTGTTGAAATTATTTCAAACAATAATCTTAAAAAATCAATTCCTCATTCCATTAATCCTTCAGGATAAAGATAATTCATTTTCCAAATAAGATTTTATATCAAAATAAAATTTTACTCACTAGAATTAAAAATATAGTAAATATAAATGAGATGTCACCATTGTGTGTTCATATTTTATCTTTTTTATATTATTTCCAATGAAGGAAGGTGTTAGTATGCATTATGGGATTCCTTCTCAAAACAATGGAACTAGAAAATGAGTTCAGCATCAGGGGATACTGGATGGTCATGAGTTTTTAGAATAACCAAATTGTTTAGCAATGATTGACACTAATAGTAAATTTTAGAACGGACTAGGAGAGAAATCTGGAAATCATGAGGTGTGTATCCCTAGAAAATAAATGGATTACTCTGATTGTGACCAGGAGAATGATGGTGGCTTAATCAAGCCATCATATAATTACATTATTCAGGGAGGGAGGATGAAGATAACAAGAATCATGAATTCATGACTACACCACCATGAAGAAGGATGAGGAAGGACTAATCATATCTACCAAAGCAAGTGTCCTCTAGGTCTTCTATTCGAAACATATAGTTTCTATCCTTGGAGCAGATGAATCGGAGAAGGAAGTTTGCTATGTTTATGAAGCATTATGAAATCTCTGAATAGGAATTAGTTACTACGAATTGAACTTTGTTCCAATGATGTGGTGACGGGAATGGTTTTTATGATATATAGTTATCTCATTTGTCTTGTTATAATTGTTTATTGTCATTTTCTTTTCTTTTAATAAATTTTCAGGGGCTATCATCTAATTGAGATTTTTTTGGTAGACATATTACCTATTTGAAAATTATGAGAATGAAATTAAATGAAAATCACTTATAATAATAATTTATTGAAATAATAAAACTTATTTGTTCAATACAATGATAAAATTTATTCTCAAATCACCATGTATAAAGAATAACATCTAAGTTTTCTTCTGTTTTGTAGATAAAATAAATAACACCCAATGATGAATGATAAATTAAAAAATATAATTTTATTAGTTATTAATTTAATAGAAATAACTTTTTATAAAATATATTTTCTATATTATTTTTGATAAAAAAGAATCCAATACTAAATTGTATTATTTTGAAATCCGTCTACAACATATATTGTTATTTTGGAATCCTTCTCTATAACCTCTATTGGTGAAACAAATTGGGAGTAAAAAAATATATAGTGATGTTTTATCATTATTAATATAAAGTGTATAATGATAAGTAATACAAAATAATTAGTAATATTGAGTGTCAACAAAGTTAATTAGCATAATGAAATATTAATATCGACTTATATAGAAAAGACTTCCATCGTGGTGAAGAAGAAATTATCTCTTTTTACAATATTCATGGTATCTTTATTTAAAAACATCGTAATCATTTATTTCCCACAAATGATATCAACCACTAGAATTTCATAGACTCATAATAACAAAGATAAATACACTGATAATCTTTTACATCCAATAAACAGATTTTTTTATGTCATAGCTGCATGGAATTATTATTGTCTATATAATGTTTATTTTTCATGAAATTATTCCTAATTTTTTTAATATATAAATTTTAAAATGTTTAATAAAATGACAGAAATATGAAATAAAAACTATAGTCTATACATACCTTTGTGGTAATTTTTTAAACAAGTCTAAAGGGTGAAACTAAAAAATAACTGATATATTTTACAACTGTTTTAACTTCATCAATAAGATATAATATTATTATTTATATTATTATAATATTTTTCGTAGTGAACATAATCCTTACCATATCTATCAGCTGATGATGAATATAATCCCCAATATAATATATAATCTCATATTTTCAATCTAATGTTGGGGATCATTGATATAACTAACAATAGAGGGGAATTTTTTGAGGAAGATGTGTGTGAGTTTGATAATAGTTTGGAGGTGGATAAGTTGCATCTATAAGTAGAGGTAGAGGACTGAGATCTGTATGTAGAGGTGGAGGAGTATAATATGTAGCATAATACTATCATTTCATATCTATAAAAAATGACTTTTCCAATACTTTGATCTTTTTCTCCTTCATCTCACCCATCTCATGAGCTATTGATTATAAATATTTTATTTTTATTTTATATATCCTACTTTTACGCACCCTTAGAATGACCAAACCAATATTTCACAAACGCATCTACCACATATCCATATACTAACCTTGAGTGTTTGGGTTTACCAAATGTTGTAGTTAAATTATCATTCCTACCCATAAATAAGAAGGTCCTCTATGTTCTATTCTTCTTAAGAATTTCTTATATTGGATATTTCAAAAAATTATTTTGTGAATAACAATATATAAAGATTTGAAATAACTTAAAAAGAATAAATAACTTATATAGTTACTTAATATCCTCTAGGATATATCACTCAACTATTTTTTAATATATTATTTTTTTATTATTCGGTGTTTCATTCATTTTTCATGTATAGGTGGGGGAGTAAGGACTGACAACTATGGATCCAGAAGAATTAGAACTAATAATTTTCAAATTTTCCATCCATCAATTTTCTTCCAATAAATTATATCCTCCATTATATAAATCCAGATGGTATAAATTTTTTTCGATTGGATATCATAATGATATATACTTTTCTATAGTAAATATAGAATTGTAAATCCTTAATATGATAATAACTATATAAAAAATCTTCTAAAATTTACATTTAACTTACTAATAAAAATTATGATCATTTACTTTCAACAAATGCTTTAATGTATCCTCATGTAGAAAAAAAATATATACCATGGATATTTATCTTTTATTTTCCCAAAAAGTAATTTTATATTAGGTTTGATTTGAAATCCCTCCCATCTCATTGAATCCAAATATAAAAATTTCATTCCAACTTTTTGTAAGGACCCAGCATTAAAAATTTCATAATCTTGATTTAAGTAAATAATTCTCATGAAGATTTTTTTGAAGTTTAGTGAATTGGACAATTAGGTCATAACATATACATAACAACATATATATTACATACATACACTTCTACACAATATCGAATTTTTTATAAAATGAAAACACTTTAAAGAAAAGAAACGTGTTTAGTTCCATGTTTTAAGAAGCATGACTTTTCTATTATCCCTTATTTAACCAAATTCCACATTATTTCTAGTAAAAAACATTTTAGAAACGTAGAATTTTCATAAAAAGACCTGTATGGAATACACAAGGAAGGAAAACTATATGTTTTTCCAAACAACAAGTTAACCGTGAATAGTATTAAGTTAAACTTTTCACCAATAAGATTTAGAAAAACACATCACTAAATATAATCTTATTTTCTACCCTTTTATAACCAAATTGTTACCCTAAATCCCCCAGAAAGAAGAATATATCATATAAAGGTAACATGGGACATTAACATACTGAAATGGAATAACCATATGGTCGACTTCTATAAATATCACTAAATGTAATATCCATGCAACCGACTTCCATACCAAATGCATTTGTTGTTATAACATAAACACCCATCCTTTTTTTATCACAGAACCACCCAATATATGGTTTATCACATAACCATCCATCATTTGGTTTATTATGTAACCACCTGTCAAATGGCCAAATACCATTATATAATCATAACACATAAAAGATTAAAAATATCAACATTTCAGTAATAAATTTTCATTTTCAATCACAAGAAATAATTTAAAGATATTGTAATAGTAAATACACTTTTCAGACCATTTTTAAATCTAAAATATGAAAAAGGGGTATACGGTAATTATTATGCTTTTAAAAACATTATTGTTTTTTATGAAATCCAAATATCTAATAATGCACATGGTGGCAAAAAGATCTTTGTCACATCACATATTAAAAAGATACATTAACTTTTTCATTTAGTAATATTATACACATAAAGAATATTCCCTTTGATTGAAATGAAGATTCAATGGGTTTTTTACTCCATATAAAAGAAATTAGTGTATAAATCAACGTATGCCTCAATGAATGGTGATTGAGACGAAGTCCCTTACAAAGACCATTTTGTAAATAAAATATATCAATTCTGTTTGTTAACTATAAGTACATATAAGTAATATATAAATACGATATATGATATCAAAAATATTTTATTTCATAATCATAGAATGAAATATTCCAGAAGTAAAAGATTAACACAAATAATAGAAATTGGATCAAGAATTTCCATTACCTCGTGTCTGACAAGACTCGATCGTTCTTTAATTTCTGGAATAATAATATTAAGTTAATTTATAAATTCTTAAAACATTTTTCAATATTATTATTCCTTTAATATCACTTATTACCATGTTATAATAGTAAGTTAATTGTTGTAGTTCATATCAGATGTTTCTTTGATGTTCAAAACATGAGTCAAAAATGAACTTGTTCTTAGGAGAATTTACCGTGTAGTTATAAGTAAATCATATCTAAAATGATATTCAGGATTTTAATAATACATAAATATAATATATATATATATATATATTATTCCAATGTATTTGGATATGAGAAATGAGATGCACCGTTCATAGAGAGAGTAGGTCGTACGTACGCATGAATGCTACATTCATTTCATTGTCATAATAAAAGAATGAAAACTAAAATGTTAAATAAGTATATTATGAATCTAGTATAATATCAATATTATATAGTTTATATAATTTCATTAATTCGATCCTTTATATGTTTCATGTATGGCATGAACGAGTTATATCACATTGAGGGGGCGATAGTCCGCACTTCATCAAATGAAATAATCATAACTACACAACATTAAAAGCATAACGTTGGGATTTAAATAAAAATTAATGAAGAATATATAAAATATAAATAAAATATAAATCATATATAAATAAATATTAATCATAATGGACCTCATGAGGGGCGGTAGGAGATAAAAAAACAATCATCGGTTCGTGAGGCAGTAGTTCGTCATCCACAGAAACAGTATATTTTTATCCATTATATGGAGGTGTGGGGATGTGTAGTTTGAATAGTTCTCAAACAAAAAACAGATTACATTAAATATACTATTGTTTTATAAAATAATTTAATAAAGAGTGTTTAGGGGGATAAGAAGATGAATAAAATAAAGGAACTTGAGAGAAGACATAAACTTTAAATCGGGTAACTCCCTTTGGTTTGAAACACAAAGATTTATTGAGTTTTCTTCTTCTTAAATTAAGTGTTCTAGGTGGAAAAGTGGGATGATGGGAGCTTATTGGAATATAGTCTGGAAATTACAATGTGCATGAGAGGTGTGATTAACGGGTTAGAGGTGGTGGCCTTTTATAAGAAGGAGGAGGGGCTCTTAAGGAATGTTTGAAATAATTATTTTATTATAAAATAATGTTTGGTTTACAAAGTACCAAAACACATTAAATTTGAAGATAATAGGAATATAAGCCTAAATAAAATAATCTAATATAAATTGGATAGGGTTTGGATACTTTTTAATACTTATCTATTTTATTCAACCGTTTCTTAACTTATTTAACTTTTACCATGTTTTCTTGTATATTCTTACTATATGGTTAATATATTTACAATAAAGTGCCAAAAGACCCAAAATTGATTATTAATGAAAATTTTAACATCATATATGGCAATTTTCTGATCCTTAGAATTTTAGGATTATTTTATGATTTAATAAAATATTATTTTATTTAAAACTCATTTTTGTCAATTTATATACTATTCATATCACGACCTTTTTAAAAATCCAAAACAACTTGATTCATTCAAAAATCTTCAATTAATTCAAATATAAAAAGTCATAATTATCTATAAATTTCATGTATGGCATAAAACGTTTCCAAGTAAATTTATTTTAATATTTATAATATCATTTATTTAAAATATTCATTAATTAGGTAATCATTACATAATCATTGTGTCATATTTAAATTTATTTATTCGATGTTTAAAAAATATAAATAAAATATCATGAAATAGAAAATATTTTTAGAATTATAATGGATAATTATAATCCAAAATAATACTTATATAACCCCATATAAATTATTTTTTCTAAAAGATATATGTTTCTGTTATATTTTCCTTATCATTAAATTTATTTATATACAGTTTCATTTTCACATAAAAGAGGTTCCACGACATCCCGAAATCAACCCTTGTATTCCCATGGTCAGAAATGTATCATGAAATATGGTTATGACACATTTTAGGGTAATTTAATATTACTATAATATTGTTTTTTACCCTTATTTATCAGATTTACCCGTTAACCATGGTAAATAAAATATTTCCTGAAGTTACTATTCATAATGGCTAAAAATAAAAGTTATCTATTTACACAATTTGGACCCCATAATTACAAATATTTAATCCATTTATCCATATTCCAATCACATAATATTTGGATATCAATTTAAAATTAATTACCATTGTCAAAACCAAAAAGCATGTTTTTAAGAAATAATAACAATTAAAAGATTGACACTTGCTTACGTTCAATTTCAATGTAAAATTACTTCCAATGACCAAAATTGGATTAAATGGTTAAATTATAATCTAACTGCACTTTAAAAAAAATTAAAAATATAATCTAACCATATAAATAAATTATATTAAAAAACAATTCTTAATTTAAAATTTAGTATTTTTCACGATTCATTAAAAATTGAACATCATAAGAAAAATACTAAAATTTCATCCAAAGTAAATTTAGATTTCCAGATTCTATAAAATAATTTTATTTTTTCCAATATAATATATAAATGTGACAAAAACTAAATTTAATAAGGGTTATCCATCAACATTCTCTAAATCAATCTTTTATAAAATATTAGAGTATTTATGCTTAAAAGGGATTCATTCTCATTTTAAGCCTCTAACATATATTGGATAAATGTAAAAACATTCAACAAACAAGTTTAATAATAATATGGTTACTTATATTTATTATTTCCAATAAACCATCAAGGTGTTAACTACTATTTAAAATAATAATATTATATTATTATTTTTCAGTATGACTCACTCTTGTGTGGAATATGATATTTCATAGAAACACATTATTAAGTGTTGGGTACGCCATTGAACATAGTAACCCTTTTATAGGTAAAATTATTATTTAATTCAGAAATATTAATAAATATGAAAATTTCATATTCTTTATTTACCTGTGATGTTACATCCTTCCCCCTTTTGGGAATTACATCGTCGAAATTTTTTTACTTGCCAAGTAAGTGTCAGTATTTATCCCTCATAGAATTTTCATATTCCCATGTTGCCTCTTCATTCATATGGGTTATCCACAAAACCATTTCTAGATCTATTAACTTATTTTGCAACACATTCCCTCTGCAGTCACTAATCTGGACCGGTTGTTCCTCGTAAGAAATAATCTTTTCCCACTGTACTACCTCTTGGCATAAATCATGAGATGGATCTGGTATATACTTTTCAACATAAAAACATAAAAAACATTGTGTACCTGGGATAAACATGGAGGTACAACCACTCTGGTAGGCAACTGATCAAACTTTCTACAAGATTTTATGAGGTCCAATGAACCTCGGTCTCAACTTTCCCTTTGTATGAAAACACATCACACTTTTCCTTAGCGAAACATTGAGAAAGACATGATCACCTATCTACAATGAATGATCCTTCCTCTGGTTACCTGCTTAACTTTTTTGCCTTCTCTGAGTTCTTTTCATGTGCTTTTTAATCAATTGAACTTTTTCTTTCATATCTTCTACCAATTCTTGTCCCATCCTCTTCCTTTCACCTACTTCATCCCAAAAAGTTGGAGTTCAACACTACATTCCATATAATTCCCCAAATGGATCCATCTGTAATCTAGAATGAAAACTTTTATTATAAGAAAACTCAACAAATTAATGTTATTGGTCACAACTTCCATAGTAATCCATTGAGAAATCCTGTAGAATATATTACCATGTCTGAATTGTTCATTCTTACTGGCCATCTAATTGAGTATGAAAAGATTTACTAAAATTTAATTCAGTACCAATGACTTCTAAAGGCCTTTCCAAAAGATAGAAGTAAACTTGGGATCATAATCAGATACAATAGAGAGGGGATATCCATATAACCTGACTATCTCTTTAATATAAAATTGAGAAATTTGTTCTATAGAAAAAGTATCTCTAATGGGGAGAAAATGATCATATTTAGTAAATCGATCAATAATAACCCAAACTCTATTGTTACATCGAGATGTCTTCGGTAATCCCACAAAAATTCCATGGATATATTTTCCCATTTCCACTCTAGCACCAGTAAAGGCTGAAGCATCCCTTTCAGTTAATGTCATTATACTTTAACCAGTTGACAAATCAAACACTTCCCAATAATGTCAAAAATATCTCTTTTCATTCCATCACACTAGTAAAACTCTTGAAGATCTTTGTACATCTTATTACAGGTAGTATGAACTGAAAACAGAGAACTATGAGCTTGACATAGTAATGCATTCTTTAACTGAGAATCACCAAGCATGCATATTCTCTTCCCAAATATCAAAACAAAATCTTTATCAAAGTTAAATTCATGTAAAATTCTCTTTAGAACCTATACTACATTTTTATACAACCCACTATCATCCTTATGATATTTCATTATTTATTTTGCTAAAGATGATTTAACTAACACCTGAAATAAAGCATATGAATTTTCTGAACCAACAACTTCTATGTGAACTTTCATTAAATAGTTAATCATAGTATCTTGTTCCAAAAGTTACACGGTTTATATATCATTACTTTTTTGACTCAAAGCATCTGCCAAATTAATTTCCTTTCTTGGATGGTAATAGATTGTGCAATCGTAATCCTTGATTAATTTTAGCCATATCCGCAGTCTCAAGTCCAATTCGTTCTGAGTAAATGTATACCTAAAACTTATTTGTTTAGTATATATTTTAAATTTTAATCCATAAAAATCATGCCTCTAAATTTTAAAATAAAAGACAATTAAATATAATTCCAAATCATCTGTAAGGTAATTTGACTCGTGAGATTTCAAATAATGTGAAGCATATTCAATTACCTGATCATTATGTGCTAGGACACAACCAATTCTATTCTACAAAGCATCGTTGTAGATAAAAAACTCACCATTTTTGAAGGTAAGGCCAATACTAGAGTATTCAACTATCTTAGTTTCAATTCCCGAAAACAATGATCACATTATCTTATCCTGATAAACATAACTCCTTTTCAAGTTACCATAGTCATTGGTCTTGATAACCACAAAATATTCTTAACAATCCTTCGGTAATTACCTACCAAGGCATGAAAACTATGAATATCTGTGATATTAGTAGGTATAGACCACTCATCGACAAATATGTCTTTAGAAGGGTCAATAATTATTCCATCATTTGATATAATATATCCATGGAAAGAATTTTTTTGTATCTAAAACTCACACTTCCGGAACATTCAATATAGTTTATTTTTAATTAAGGTATATAAGACAACCCTTTAATTAATTTAATGTTACTCTACACTTTTAGAATAAAACGAAATATTGTATATAAACACAACCACCATTTATCACCTGATTTAAATTATCCATCACTACCATAAAGTGTTCAACTTTGATTTTGACCATCCTAGGATACTGATTTGGAAAGTCATTTCCCTCGGTATGTCTTCCCATCACAACTGCAACTTTTCCTCTCAGAAAACCCATTCTGAACAAAAAAATATCATAGGTGAAGAAACATGGTAATCTGTAAATGCTATGTTATTTTAATATTAACATAAATTAATGTACGGATATTAATTTAACAATATCCTAACTCCTAATGTTATATAAATCGACCTTTGATACCAACATTAAGGTGCTGATTATAATCATTACATAATCTTCAATTTAGATAATAATTCACATTAATAGTATTTTTAGGTTTAGAGATTTGTAGAATTAAGTCATAACTTATACATATCAATTTGGATATTACATGTAGAAACATCTTCTCAGTATCCGTTTTTTCATAAAATAATCACTCGTAAATGAAAAGAAATGTGTTTAGTTCCTTGTTTTAAACAACATGACTTTTCCATAATCTCATCCATGACCTTATCCAACATGATGTCCAGTGAAAAATATTTCACAAACTTGGTGTGAGCAAAAAAATCTCATTAAAGGATACACAATGAAGGAAAACTGTTAGTTTTTGAAAACTACAAGTAAACCATGAATACTATGAAGTAATAATATTTATCTATAAGAGGTAGAAAAACACTTCACTGAATATAATTTTATTTCATACCCTTTGGTAACAAGGGGATTACCATAAAGACAATATATAGTGACATATAGCATATAAAGGTAACTTGGGACACAAACATACTGAAATGGAATAACTATACGGTCGACTTCCACACATACCAATAAATGGAATAGCCATATGGATGACTTCCATACCCAATTTATTGGTGGTTATAACGTAACCACCCATCCTTTGTTTATCATGGTACCACCCGTCATTTGGTTTATCACACATGTCAAATGTCCATGTACCATTATATAATCATAACACATAAAATATTACGAATATCAACATTTCAATCATATGATTTCATTGTCAATCCCAATAAATAATTTAATGATATTTAAATAGTAAATCCATTTTCTAGACCATTTTCAATACCAAAATATTTATTAATGGTATGTATTATTTATTTTTCTTTTAAAAGTATTACAACATGTTAAGGAAATCAAATATCAAATAATGCTCACGATGGTAAAAAGTTCATTGTCACCGTGTATGTTAAAAATAAACATTTGTGTTGTCCTTTAGTAAAAATGTACATAAAAAAATTCCATTCGAATGAAATGAAAATTCAAATGGGTTTATACACCGTATAAAATAAATTTTTGTATAAATCAAAGTATGCCTCACTGAATGGTGATGGAGATAAAGTCTCGTACAAAGACCGTTTTGAAAAAAAATAGATAGATTATGTGTATTCACTATAATTACATATAATTAATTTATAAATACAACATATGATATCAAAAATCAATTCTCACATAATCATAGCATGAAATATTCAAGAAATAAAAGATTATCCCAATGAATGGAAATTAGGTTAAGAAGTTCCCTTACCTGGTATATGTCTTAACTCGTTCAATAATTAAATTAATAAATAATAATATTAAGTTAATATATACTTTTATTAGAACCTTTTTCATGTTTATTATTAATTTTATATCACTTATTACCATGTTATAATAGTTAGTAAATTATTGTATTTCATATCGGACGTTTCGTCGATGTTCGGAACTTGAGTCAAAATTAAACAAGTTATTGTATAATTAACCATGTAGTTAAAATTAAATAATCTCTAGAATGATATTCATGATTTTAATAACACATATGTTGGACTCCTCATGTGTTAATCATGTTTTAATGATCACAAATCTCATTACTATTAATTAATCTTGATCTTCAGTGCACATCTTACTAATTCTCTTCAAACTAAAAAATAGGTGCATATCATGTTTTTATAATAAAAAATCATATGGATGTTAATTACTCTTTACATGTTTTATGCATAATCACAAATTTCTAATATATTATCTATAGTGATTAACCTTAACCCATATTCTGAATATCACTGTCTTAGTCCGAATACAGTTTTTTTTCTATGTATGGAGACACCGTGAAGGACTCACCGTGACCAGACACCGTGACCAGACACGGTGACCAGACACCGTGACAAGACACCGTGACCAGACACCGTGACCAGACACCGTGACCAGACACCGTGACCAGACACCGTGACCAGACACCGTGACCAGACACTGTGACCAGACACCGTGACCAGACACCGTGACCAGACACCGTGACCAGACACCGTGACCAAACACCGTGACCCGACACCGTTTCCATGATCACTGTGACACAGTTTCTTAAGCTTTTGTCAATATTATTTTAAATAATGCTAATGGTAATATGTTTTGTTTTTAATGCAATTAATGTTATTTAATGTTAGTTGTTGGCTTGACAGGAAATTGTATCTCGTACCTATGAAAAGGGAATCATTCCTACTGCCAGAGCTCGTGGAAGATAAAGAAGATTGAGATGCTTTAGAGAACACACGCACTCTTGACACGTCTCGACACATATACTACAATACATGCTAGCTCTGTACTGAACAGAATAACAATCCGGAGCACAACTCTGAAGAACACATTGCATGATTCTCAAAGAAGTTCCATACATGCAATCCTAAATTTCTGAAGAACACACGATGAATCAAGAGACTGTAGAACACAAGCTGAACTACAACACTCTGTTTTTCAACAGAAAAACAAGAGAATGACTCCGAAGCATTCCTACTCAATATAATGATTCCAGAGCTACATTGACAATCACTAGAGCCATTTCTAAACTCTACATCTCTGCTCTGTGATTCATTATTTACTTTTTGAGCAGTGTGTGTCAACTGCTGTATTTTTACTCACACACTGTCACCTGAACTTTAACTGGAGGATCTATAAATCCTCACTCAAACTCTTACATCATTTATTTCCCACTGGGATAGTGGTAGAGGTCATGTCTGACCTGAACAGTTGGTTTGCTGTTGTTTTATTTCCCATAAATAAAAGTGGTAGAGGTCTTGGACCTGGATTGTTTTTGTAAAACTGTTGTTAACCCCGATCCAGGGTGTGGATCAAATTCTTATATATATTTGAGAGGACTAAGTCTCGGCTTGAGACTGAACATCTTGTTATATCTGATGTGCATCATTTATTTAATTTCAATTTATATGACATATATTATATTTATTCTGCTGCTATTAGTTTAAAATACAAAATTATTTTGAAGCAACTTTTATAGTTAAATTAGCAAGTGTTTACACTTATTGTAAATCAGTAGATTAGTTTCAAAAGTTAGGTTTATCTTGTGGTTAAACTAACTGAGACCTAATCAATATTTGAGAATCCATGTGAACATTTACAATTTGTATAAATTCACTACAATTTAAATTATTTAATAAATATGGGGATTTTAACTAGAAAATATTTTAACAGAAATTTTAATTGGAACTCAATTCACCCCCATCTTGAGTGTCCACTCCGACCAAACATTTGGTATCAGAGGTTTAGTTTTTTTTGTGTTGTTCAGTGATTTTTTGAAATACTCTGTTTTTCAACCGTGATTTTAGTTGCATCTTTAATGATCATAAATTTCTGTTAGTTCTACATTTTTTTATCTCTTTAAATTGTCTTTCTAAAATATAGTTATGGATAATAGACTAGAGGGTGCTGCTAATAAGAGGCCACCTTTCTTCAATGGTACAAACTATGCTCAGTGGAAACTTAAAATGGAAATTCATTTAGAAAGTATAGGTTTTGATATTTGGAATGCCATAGAATCAGAATATAAACTTCCCACTACTGCTAGATCCACTTGGGATGAACCTACAAAGACTGCTTACAATAATAATTGTAAATCCATGAATGCCCTGTATTGTGCTTTATGAGATGAAGAGTTTAACAGAATTTCGGCTTGTAAAACTGCTTTTGAAATTTGGTATACCTTGGGCGTTTCTCATGAAGGAACAACCAATGATAAGGAAATGAGACTAAATACATAGACTATTAAATATGATAATTTTAAAATGAAAACTGATGAACCTATTTCTGACATGCATCTCAGGTTTAATGAGATAGTCAATACAATGAATTCACTTGGAAAATCAGTTCCAACAAAGGAACAATTTATGAGAATCTTGAGATGTTTACTAGACTGATGGAGAGGCACATCTGTTTCAATCAGAGAGTCATGTGATATTGCTGCTCTACCTGTTAAAGAACTCATTGGTAATCTTATGATGTATGAGGAAGAACTCAAGGAGAAAAAAGAAGAAGAAGATGAACCTAGAAGAAAGTCTATTGCTTTCAAATCGTCAACTTCAAAGAATAAGGACAAGGATAAACTTCAAGCTATAAACGATAGTTCAAGTTGTGAAGACAGTGAAAGTGCTTCTGATAGTGATGCTGAAATGTCTCACATTTCTAGAAGGTTTAAGAAGTTTTATAGGAAAAAGAAATTCTTCAGCAAATCAAATTAAAAAGGAAATTATTACAATAAGGAACATTGGAAGAAGGATTGGAAAAAGCCAGATAAAAGTAATGAAGTTGTCTGTTATGAGTGAAAAGGAAAAAGACATATTAAAGAAGACTACCCAAAGCTCAAATTCAAAAAGAAATATGATTACAAAGACAGTAAGTACAAAAAGGCTATGAAGGTTACTTAGAGCGCTTTTGAGGATAACTCCACTGAATCTGAAGTTTCTGAAACTGAACACATAAACAAGGCAAACATGTGTTTTATGACAAACACTTCTGAGGTAATAGCAGAAACACTTGCATTAAATTCTTATTATTCTGGAGATGATACAGACTCTGATAACATTTCAAAATCTGAACTATTTGAATATTGAGATATGTTAGAAGAAACATGTAATGAGATGAAAGACAAATACAATGGTTTAAAGAAACAGTATGCATTAACTGTTAAACATAAATCTGATCTTGATATTGAAATGGAAAAGTATGCTCAGTTGCTTAAAGAAAACACCAAACTGAAATTATCTAATGAGCAACTCAGAAAGGATTTAGAGAAATTCACAAATGGGAAGGATACACTAACTCAAATGCTAGGAAGGGAAGTTGGACCAAAATACACTACTGGAATAGGCTACAAACCTGGACATAGAAAGTTTACTAAGAATATATTTATTCCTAAATCTGGACATAATGATGCTAATTCTAGTTCTGGATATTTATATGCTTCAACTAGTTATATTCATAGTTATGGATCTAATAAGGATTATCTTTTAAAGTCTGTTGATTCTAAAAATTTCATGACACCTATAAGACAAATTTGGGTACCAAAAGCTTTGATTGCTAACCTGTCTGGACCCAAGATGATCTGGGTACCAAAATCATTTCCTATCTAAATCTTTTTTGTAGGAAACCTGCTTAAAGAGCTCCTGTAGGAAGACCTGTTACTTGGACAATGGATGTTCAAGACATATGTCTGGAGACTTCTCATGCTTTAAAAGCTTAGTCGGGATTGATGGGGTCTTTGTCACCTTTGGTGATACTTATAAAGGGAAAATCATCAGCTTATGCCAGATTGGTAACAATGACTCAGTATTAATTTCTAAAGTTTTATTTGTTGATGGACATAGATATAATCTGTTAAGTATTTCTCAGTTATGTGGTGATGGTTTAAATGTTAAATTTGAAAATGATTCTTGCAATGTTTTTAATTCTAAAAATTCTTTAGTATTTTCTGCCCTGCGAAATAAAAATGTTTATGCTATTGATTTAAATTCATTAGCTAAGAAGAATATTACTTGTTTGAATGCCTTTAATAAAGAGTCTTAGCATTGGCACAGAAGATTAGGACACTGCAATATACACTCACTTATAAAACTTAATAGGAAGAACTTAGTTAGAGACCTTCCCAAACTTGAGTTTCCAAATGACAAAGTTTGTAATCCTTGTCAAATAGGAAAGAAACACAAAATCTCTTTCAAACCAAAGAAAGAAGTCTCAACTTGTCAACCTCTCGATTTGGTTCACATGGATTTGTTTGGACCATCTAGAGTTTCTAGCTTAAATTGGAAGCATTATGTCTATGTCATAGTAGATGACTTTTCTAGATATACTTGGGTATATTTTCTAGCTCACAAAAGTGAAGCTTGTTCTTACTTTGTTAAATACTCCAAATCTGTAGAAAACCATAGTGGAATTAATATTAAAACTCTGAGAAGTGATCATGGCCGTGAGTTTGAAAATCATGAATTTGAATCTTACTGCTCACAAAATGGCTATAGTCACAATTTCTTTGCCCCTAGGACACCCCAGCAAAATGGTGTAGTAGAAAGAAGGAATAGAACCTTGCAAGAAATTGCTAGAACTATTCTTAATGAGTATGACCTACCTTTTTATTTTTTGGCTGAAACTGTAAATATAGCTTGTTATATTATCAATAGAGTCTTAATCAGACCTGTTCTTAAGAGGACCCCTTATGAGTTGTGGAACGATAGGAAACCTAAGGTTAAATACTTTAGAGTTTTTGGCTGCAAAGTCTTTATTCATAATACCAAAGATAATCTTGACAAGTTTGCATCCAAGAGTGATGAAGGAATTTTCCTAGGTTATTCTATCTCTAGTAAAGCCTATAGAGTTTTCAATAAGAGAACCAAGTGTGTGGAATAATCTATTCACATCAAGTTTATTGAAACTGATCCACATGAGCCTAAAACCTCTCTTGAAAATATGGAAGATGATCTCTCTGTTTTGAACCTTAATGATAAAGACAACGGACCTAGAGTTAAAACGTCCAGTTCTGGAAATATTCTAGAACCTGTTTCTGTTGATTCCCAACATTTTGATGAATCTGAAATTTCTAGCCCTACCTTTACTAGATCAACTAGAATTCTGAAGAATCGTCCTTTAGATGCTGTTGTAGGAAATCTTGATAGAGGGACATAGACTAGAGCTTCTCTTAGAAATCAGATTGAACATCAATCCTTCTTGTCAAAGCATGAACCTAAAAACATTCATGATGTTATTAATGATGAATTTTGGGTAATTGCTATGCAAGAAGAACTCAATCAGTTTGAAAGAAATAATGTCTGGAATCTTGTTGAAAGACCAAAGAACACTTTCACAACAGGCACAAAATGGGTGTTTAGAAATAAAGTAGATGAATCCGGAAACATAGTTAGAAATAAAGCTAGACTAGTTTCACAAGGATATAGTCAAGAAGAAGGTATTGACTATGAGGAGACTTTTTCTCCATTAGCCAGATTAGAAGCTATTAAGATTTTACATGCTTATTTTTCACATCTAAATTTCAAACTATATCAAATGGATGTCAAAAGTACATTCTTAAATGGATATATTGCTGAGGATGTTTTTTTTGAACAACCACCTATTTTTTCAAACCCTCATTTTCCAAATCATATTTTTAAACTATCGAAAGATTTATATGGTTTAAAGCAAGATCCAAGAGCTTGGTATGATAGATTAAGTACTTTTCTAATTTCTAAAGGTTTTACAAAGGGAATAGCTGATCCTAATCTTTTTATAAAATGAATTTCTAAAGATGTTTTAGTAGTACAAATTTATGTTGATGATATTATATTTGGATCTTCTAAAAATTCTTTATGTACTGATTTTTCAAAAATGATGCAAAATGAATTTGAAATGAGTTTAATGGGTGAACATAAATTCTTTCTTGGTTTTCAAATTTTTCAAAATGATGATGGAATTATTTTAACTCAAACTAAATATACTAGAGATATTTTAAAAAAATTTGGATTGGATAGCACAAAAAGTAGTGACACTCCCATGAGTACCAGCTGTATGATGGATCTTGATGAAAATGGTAAATCTGTTGATCAAACCACTTATAGAGGAATGATTGGAAGACTACTCTACATGACTGCTAGTCGTCCTGATATTATGTTTAGTGTGTGTATGTGTGCTCATTTTCATGAAAACCCAAAAGAGTCACATTTAAATTTTGTAAAGAGAATTTTCAAATACCTCAAGCATACTCCCAATTTAGGACTATTCTATCCCAAAGGAAAATCATTTGAACTAGTTAGTTATTCTGATGCTGACTTTTCTGGATGTAAGCTAGATAGAAAAAGCACCTCTGGAACATGTCATATTTTAGGAAAGTCACTAGTATCATGGTGTAGTAAGAAACAAAATTCTGTTGCATTGTCAACTTCAGAAGTTGAATACATACCTGCTAGAAGTTGTTGTGCACAAATTTTGTGGATGAAACACACATTACTAGACTGTGGATATCAATTCAGACATGTCTCAATAAATTGTGACAACACAAGTTCTATTAATATTTCTATGAATCTTGTTTCTCATTTTAGGACAAAACATATTGATGTAAGACATCACTTTTTGAGGGATCAATATCCAAAATGTGAAATCACTTTGGAATTCATTGGTACTGAATATCAGCTTGCTGATATATTCACTAAAACATTAAATTATGAAAGATTAGACTAAACCATACATGATCTTGGTATGATTAATCATAAATGAATATCTTACTGATCTTAATGTTTAAAACATTACTGTACTTTACATTACGGTTTTATACTTACTATTTCTAAGTTACTATTTTATGCTCATGGTCGGACAACTCACTATCTCACAGTGACTATATAAACTCCTCACTATTTCACCGTGATAATTATAAACTGTCTCACTGTGATGGCTAGTTTTCTGTCTCACCGTGAGACGTATGATAATTTTTTATTTTATTTTTACCCGTATCGCGGTAATTTTTCTTTCACCGATATTTCATTTCCTACGTTTGTGTTTTTATGACATTTGACATTCCCAAATGATAAATCTTAAGGGTTTCATTCGACTACTTACCCGAATTATCTCATGAACCTTCTCTCCCATCTCGCCCGATCCATTAGTGAATGCCAAGGATGAAGCGTCCATCTTCACCCTCATCTGAGAAGCGCTGCTCTAAGAAACAAAGGAGGATACCGAGGATAGCTCCCAAAGGACCTTTAAACCCATACCTGGTAAGCCGTACCGTTGTACCTAAAAAAGAGGCTTGCCCTAAATGGTTTATGTCTAGCAGATCTTTAGTTTTGAAGGATTTAAAAGAACAAGGATTTCTTGAATGGTTCACTTTATAGAATAGACCGATTTACCCAAGGCTTGTATCTCGATTCTATCAGTATGTGAAGTTCTCTTTTCACTTTGGAGAAAGCTTTTTGGTGACCAGCTGGATCGATGGTCAGAAGTTCTCTTTCTCTTAAATGTTGTTGGATTCATGCCTAAGAATTCCACATGAAGGAGTGTGTGAAGATTACCAGAGAGACCCTCCTCCAACAACTGACATCTTTGACCTAGAAACTGCTTTGGAAAATCTAACTGGAAATGGAACCAAGCGAAGGGACATGGCTGCTATAATGGATGGGGAGACAAGAAATTTGTTCAAGTTTGTTCAGAATTTGGTTAGTCCAAGAAAAGGAGATTTTGGTTTGATGAAGTATCAGGATGTGTTCCTGATTCACCTGTTGAAGAATGGCCAAAAGATCAATCTGTGTAAGTACTTTATCAACCATATTTGTGAGCTAATCAAAGTATCTTCCAAATCCACCTCCCTATTTTATTCAGGTATGATTTCAGCCATGTTAGTCTCAAAAGGAATGGTTGGACCGAATGAAGAAAAATTAGAGGACTTTGATTTCTGCCTATCCATGCCTATCATCAGAATGATGAATATTATCTGGAATCCCTGGAAAAAGCAATGGGTTGAGGATAGTGATCAACTGTATAAAAAGTTTAATCCTTTTGACTATCCAAGAATGCATAAGAACCTCGCTGATCCTAGTTTGGAACTAGATGAAGTGGCTGAGTACTCAAAAGAAGAAGAACAAGAAGAATTAACAGATGAAGTTCCATCTAGAGAAGAATCGGTAATACCTCCAATGGAAACAGTTCCTGTTGAAGAGGAAAGGGGTGTTATCCCTGCTGAAATACCTCAAGGAGGGGATGTTTTTGTTAAAGAGACTGTTTCTGTTGAGAAAGATGCAAGTCTAGAAGCTTATTCAGTTGAACAATCAATTCCTGATATTATTCCATCTGCTGAAGAAAGAATGGACATATCCTTTCAGCTGGCAAGGAAAGAGTTTGCTGAAGAAATTTGGTATGATCCTGTGGATCTTTTCCATGTTCTTGAACCTCAAGAATCTAAATGAAAAGCACAAGGTGAGGGGGAGGAAACTAAAAATCATGATATTGTGGAAGCTGGATCTGGTGAAGCTTCTCAACCTTCTGTCACTTTCTCTGTAAACTATCAGTATGAGTTCCCATGCTTTTATGATGTGAATGAGTCACAACAAGTTACTGCAACTGGAATGGATCTTTCTTCTCTATTTCAACTGAAGTCCTTAGCTCATTCAGAACCATAACCAGAGCCCC
Organism: Viscum album; assembly: GCA_963277665.1. Lineage (NCBI taxonomy): Eukaryota > Viridiplantae > Streptophyta > Magnoliopsida > Santalales > Viscaceae > Viscum > Viscum album. The sequence goes on along the minus strand of OY728138.1, from coordinate 626,914,664 downwards.
AACCGCAATCTAGATCAGAATTTTCATCTGAAAATGACTCTGATCCTCAACCAAAATCTGAACCTCTAACTTTACCTGCATCCTTACCTGAGCTTCATTCTTTTGTAACCAAAGATGATCTAAAAGTTTTTGGCGAGACTTTTTTAGCTGGTTTTGAGAAAATTGTCTCCACTCAACCTCACCCAGTGACTCAATTATGTCAATAAGATGCATCAATTCTCTTGGAAAATATTATCTTGCATATTAAACCAAGGATGATCCGAGAAATTAAAGAAGTCTGAGTAGGGAATAAGCTACTGAGTGTTGATGTTTCAAATCTAAAAAGTATAGTCGTAAGTCTGCAGAATGAGGTATCTGTGAGATCTGAGCCTGCTCCTGTTTCTACCCCCGCACCTGCTGTTGTTTCACATGAGTCTTCTGATTCCCTCCTTGCTAGGGAGATTGTGTCTCAAGTTCGTCCTTACCTACTATATATTGATGAAAATATTGGAAAAAGGAACACGAAGATGCTGGAATGCATGAGAGAGCTTGTGGAAACTTTGAATAAGCTTATAGATGAATACACTGGATGTTTGCAAAAAGTTCTGAAACAACTCAAAGTTCTAACCAAAGCTGTCAAGGCTTCACCTGCTTCTGGTCAGACCTCCACACCTACTTTGGATGATTCTCTGGTGAGATCCATAATTAAGGAAGAATTACAGAATGCCTTCAGTGGAATGGATCTATCTTCTTTGTTAGAAGTGATTAAGAACAGTGATAGAGAATTGGACATGGTTAGGATCCATTCAAAGATAGCCAATGATGCTCAACAAGAGATCTCCAAGAAAATAGATTTGTATCTTTCCTAGATTTTCTCTAAAAGTGACATGACAGATCACTTTAGATATCTTGTGTAAAATCTGAGAATCCCTCCGGTGACTCAAGATTTTAATGCTCAAGTTCATAATCTTTTAGAGTTCACCAGATTGTTGGACGGATTTTTGGACAATAAGGATGATTTTGAAAAGGCTATGCAGTATGGTGGTGAAATAATTACTGATTTCATCAATATTTTGAAGCCGTATCTTCATGTGCAGAGTACTTCTATAGTTGCTCCAGCTGTTGCACCCCTTAGACCTGGACTTTCTACCTTAGCATCAACTACCATGTCAGGTAGCCAAGCCCTTTCTCATATCCGGCCAGTCATTCTTGACCAACCTAAGCCTAGATCTTCTACTGCTCCTACTTTGGCTCCATATATTTTTGAAGGTCTACCCTTACCCTCATTTTCTACCTCTTCTATGCCTTCTTCAACTTTAGTACCAGATCATTCTGCTGATAAAGGCAAGACAAAAATGGATCCCTAAAGAGTTTACTGACTATTTTTCTTTTTGATGGGATGTCATTTCTTGTTTACAGTTTGTACTTCTCCTTTACTCTGTATTATGAATCCTTTATTAATGACAACTTCTGGGTTTCATTTACTTTTCTCTAATTTTTTATAATCCCAAAAGGGGGAGAAAAACCTATGGGTATCAGTTCTATAATAGTATAATTGTGGGAGAAAAACTGTAAGTATTTGTTCTATAATGTTTTTTCTATGCTAGTATCTTTAATATTACATTTCTTTTATATTCTTCATATATATGATTTGTGATCATAAAAAAGGGGGAGATTGTTGGACTCCTCATGTGTTAATCATGTTTTAATGATCAAAAATCTCATTACTGTTAATTAATCTTGATCTTCAGTGCACATCTTGCTAATGCTCTTCAAACTCAACAATAGGTGCATATCATGTTTTTATAATAACAAATCTTATGGATGTTAATTACTCTTTAAAAGTTTTATGCATAATATCAATTCCCTCATATATTATCTCTAATGATAAACCTTAACCCATATTTTGTATATCACTGTCTTAGTCCGAATACAGTTTTTTTCTAAGTATGGAGACACTATGAAGGACTCACCATGACCAGACACCATGACCAGACACTGTGACCACACACCCTAACCAGACACCATGAGAAGACACTTTGACCAGACACCGTGACCAGACACAGTGACCAGACACTGTGACCAGACACCATGACCAGACACCGTGACTAGACACCGTGACCAGACATCGTGACCAGACACCGTTTCCATGATCACTATGACACCGTTTCTTATGCTTTTGTCAATATTATTTTAAATAATTCTAACGGTCATATGTGTTGTTTTTAATGAAATTAATGTTATTTAATGTTAGTTTTTGGCTTGACAGGAAACAGTATCTCGTACCTATGAAAAGGGAATCATTCCTACTGCCAGAGCTCATAGAATATAAAGAATATTGAGCTTCATTAGAGAACACACGTGCGCTTGAGATGTCTCGACACATATACTACAATACATGCGAGCTATGTACTGAACAGAAGAACAATCTGGAGCACAAATGTGAAGAACACATTGCACGATTCTCAAAGAAGTTCCATACATGCAATCCTACATTTCTGAAGAACACACGATGAATCAAGAGACTATAGAACACAAGCTGAACTACAACACTCTGTTTTTCAACAGAAAAACCGGAGAAGGACTCTGAAGCATTCTTGCTCAATCCAACGAGTCCAGAGCTACATTGACAATCACTAGATCCATTTATAAACACTACATCTCTGCTCTGTGATTCATTATTTACTTTTTGAGTAGTGTGTGTCATCTGCTGTATTTTTACTCACACACTGTCTCCTGAACATTAACTGGAGGATCTGTATATCCTCACTCAAACTCTTACATATTTTATTTCCCACTGGGATATTGGTAGAGGTCATGTGTGACCTGAACAGCTGCTTTTCTGTTGTTTTTTTCCCATGAATAACAGTGGTAGAGGTCTTGGACCTGGACAGTTTTTGTAAAACTGTTGTTAACCCTGATCCATGGTGTGGATCAAATTCTTATATATATTGAGAGGACTAAGTCTCGGCTTGAGACTGAACCTCTTGTCATATCTGCTTTGCATCTTTTATTTATGTTTAATTTATATGACATATATTAGATTTATTCTGCTGCAATTACTTTAAAATACAAAATTATTTTGAAGCTACTTTGATAGTTAAATTAGCAAGTGTTTACACTTATTGTAAATCAGTAGATTAGTTTCAAAAGTTAGTTTGATCTTTTGGTTAAACTAAATGAGACCTAATAAATATTTTAGAAGCTAATTGAACATTTACAATCTGTATAAATTCACTATAGTTTAACTTATTTTATAAATCGGGGGATTTTAACTAGACAATATTTTAACAGCAATTTTAATTGGAACTCAATTCACCCCCCTCTTGAGTGTCCACTCTGACCAACAACATAAATATTATATATATATATATATATAAATATATAATCCATATTATTTGGATATGAGAAATGAAATCCACAGTTCAAGGAGATGGTAGGTCATACGTACGCATGAATGATACATTCATTTCTTTGTCATAATAAAATAAGGAAAAATAAATTGATGCATATTTATATTATAAATCTAGTACAATATCCATGTCATATAGGATATATAATTTCATTAATTTCATCCTATATATGTTCCATGTATGGAATGAATGAGTCATATCACTTTGAGGGGACGGTAGTCCGCACTTCTTCAAATGAAATTATCGTAATTACACAACATGAAAATCATATTCATATGATATAAATATAAATTAAAGAATAATATGAAATATATAAAATTAATGTACATCATTTATAAATATTGTTCCATCATAATGGACACCATGATAGGTAGTATGAGATAAATGAACAATCGTTGTTTCGTGAGGCAGTAGTTCACTGTCCACAGAAATAGTATGTTCGTATCCATTAGATGGAGGTGTGTGAATGTGTCGTTATAATCATCCTAATAATAATAACCTAGTATATTGAGGATACTGGTGTTTTTATAAAATAATTGAATAGAGTGTTTTGGGGTTTGGAGAAGGAAAACAATAGAAAATAACTTGAGAGAAAACATCACCTTTAATTCAGGTAACTCCAATTGGTTTGAACCAAAAGGATTTATTGGATTGAATTTTCCGAAATTAATGCTTTGAAGAAGAATAGAGGGGTGTTGGGAGCTTATATGGATAGATTTTGGATAAGCCAAATGGCATGAGTGGTGTTACTAATGGGTTAGATGTGGTGGAATTTTATAAGAGGGGGGATGGTCTCTACAGGAATGTTTGAATGTATTATTTTATTATAAAATCATTTTCAGTTTCAAAAGGTCCAAAACACATTAAATTAAAAGATAAGATAAATATAAGTCTAAATAAACTCATAAAATAAGAATTGGACAGGTTTTGGATATTTTTTAATTCTTATGTTTTTTATTTGACCTTTTGTTAACTTATTTAACTTTTACCATGTCTTCTTATATATTCATACTATATGGTTATTATGATTACAATAAAATACCAAGAGACCCAAATTAGACCATTAATTGCATTTTTAACAAAATATATGTCATTTGGATTATTATTATAATTTTAGGAAAATTTTATCATTTATTAAAATATTAATTAATTTAAAATCTCATTTATATCAATTTATAAACTATTGATATCATGACCTTTTTAAAAATCCAAAACATCGTTATTATTTCGAAAAAACTTCATTAATTAAAATATAACAATTCATAATTATCTCTACAATTCGTGTATGGCATAAAAAGTTTTAAAATTAATTTCTTTTATTATTTATATTCTCATTTAATTAAAACATTAATTAATGGGTTAATCATTACATCACTATTGTGGCATAAATAAATTTATTTATTTGAGATCTAAAAAATATAAACAAAATATTATGATATAATATATTTTTATATATTTGTAATTAATATTTATACTCAAAAATATCATGAATATAACATTATATAAAAATATTTTTATTAAAAAAAATATGTTTATGTTACATTTTCCTTAACATTAAATTAATTTTTATAAAGTGTGATTTCCACTTACAAGTGGCTTCATAGGCTAAAACATTCGACCCAAAGGATACCCATGGTGGGAAATGTGTCGTCAAATAGGTTTATAAAACATTCATCAGGTAATTTAATATTATTATAATATTATTTATTACCCTTATTTATGATATTTTCCCTTTAACCATAGTAAATAAAATATTTACTGAAGTTACAATTCCTAATATCTAAAAAATGTTACCTATTTAAAAAAATTGGACCTCCTAATCCCAAATTATTTATCCATTTTTTAAAATTCAAAACATATAATTTTCAAAAATTAATTTAATATTAATTCCCCTTATCAAAACCTAACAGAATATTTTTAAGAAATAATAACTATCAGAAGATTGAAACTTGTATATGTTCTATTTGAAAGTAAAATTACTAATGACCAAAATTTGATTAAATTTTAAAACAATAATCTAACTAATCTTTAAAAAAAAGTTAAAAAGTTATTCTATCCATATTAATAAATTAGATTAGAAGTTAGTTTTGAATTTAAAATGCAGTATTTTTCACTATTCATTTAAAAATGAAATTTATCAGAAAAATACCAAAATTTAATCGAAAGTAAATTTTGATGTTTCAATTATATAAAAGAATTTTATTTTTTCAAATATAATATAAAAGTATGGGAAAAAACTATATATAAAATGGTTTCACCATCAAAAGGTGGTAAATTGAACTTTTCAAAAATATTAGAGTATTTATGTTTAAAATTGGGTTTATTCTCCTTTTAAGACTATAAAATTTATTGGATAAATGTATAGAGATTTAAAAAACTTATTTATTCATAATATGGTTAGTTATATTCATTCTCACCAATACAACGACTAAGAAATAACTACCATTTAAAATAATAATATTATATTATTATTTTCCAGAATGACTCTCCCTTGGGTGGAATATGAGATGTCAGAGAAACCCATTATTATGTGTTGGGTACGCCATTAAACAAAGCATCTCCTTTAAATAATAATTAATATATAATTAATAATTATTAATAAATATGAAGATTCTATATTCTTTATTTACATGGGATATTACACTTCCCTTCTGTGAAACATATTATATATAATCTAATTAGAGGGGAAAACCAATATTAGTAAAAATATTTCATGATAATTGAATAATAAAAACTAAAATTTCCCAAATTATCACCCATAATTAATATATTGATAACTTTTAAGAAATTTCCAATCAAAAATAAAAATTAAAACATCAGTCTGAAATTTCAATATAAACAATTCTTAACTTTATTTTAATTTAAACTCTTTATAGTTTCATTATCATAAAACAAAAAATATATCCTCTATTCAGGACTATGGGAATCTGATAATTATTTAAAATTTATGCTTCCATGATAAATAGACATAGAAACGTTCTCTACCCTTTTTGAAGTAGATGGATCCTATATATTATTATAAATATTTTCATCAGTTGATGTTTTTGTAATTTCCTCCATAACAGAAAGAGGTGACTCTGATGTTTCATCTAACTTTACCCTAGAAATCAAAATATTAAACAATTAGAATTAAAATAAAAAAAATATTATATATAAAATTAAATTGGAAAATGATACAATAAAAGCTAATCTAAACTAAACATATTTTTATTCATATTTGATATTGTATATAACTAAAATGTTAAAAATCTAAGTGACAAATGAAATTTCATTAGAAAATGAAATAAAAAAAAGAGTAAAATTTTATATAAATCCAACTATTACAACAATTGAATAAAATATTAAAATGATATAAAAAATAATATATAAAACTATTATTTATATATGTTAGAATAGATAAAAAATTTAAATAGATTACTAACAATATAATTTTTCTTATTTTTTAGTAGATAAAAATAATAAAATAATACTGAAAATATTTTAAAAAATTAAAATTATATTTAAAATATAAAATGATAACTATGTAAGAATTAATACATATTCAATAGTTATATATAAAGATGAATAATTGAACATTTATAGAAATTAAAATAAAAACATATAAACAATATTTATCAAATATATTAAATTATGTGTTTATATAAAAAACCTAAAACTAATATATAGATCATTTTAATAAATATTGAAATTAAATACAAAATAAATTAATGTTTCCTTTAAGATTATGAAATTACTAAATGATTAATTTTACATATTACATTCACAAGATTTTTCTATATTAAAAAACCATGTGTATGATGTAATCATCATTATCCTCTAATAATATTTCCATTGAAATTTTGGTATCACATAAATTTTCATTATCATCATGTTTTTATTCACCAAAAAATTTCATTACTTGTAAAATGATATACCACTTAGTGTTTAATTGATCGAGAACATGGAAAATTTTTCTTAAACTTGTTTCAATGATAAAAAGTATTAGTTTTTTAGATCAATATATTCAGATTTACTAGTTTCATATTAAATTTATTTTGTCTAAAACTATTTTAAATAATAACTCGTTATAGGTTAAACACTGTAACTCAAAATTTAATGTAATCAACCTCTCATATTTCTTCAATAACTTCATAAAATTCACTTGATTCATATATTGGGTTTTTCATTCATACTCAAAAATTTCATTTCTTCTACAAACAATAAAACACCTCTATTTTTAACTGTACCTATATTTTCTTAACAATTCATATCAAATTTACAACCATTAATTTCATACTATGACCCTATAATAAAATTTAAAAATGGGATGCCTACAATCCATATCAATGTTCATAATATATATTTTCTACCTTGGGTTATATCTTTAAAGCATGGAAAATTATTTTTTATTGTGTTAATTGAAACTATTTAAAATTTTTTTCATTGTATAATATTATTTTAAAACATTAATTGAAATTTTATATAAATTTAGTTAATAAACATATATGTTATTGATGATTTATAAATTTTCATGCTTAATTGTTTCCCATGTTGTAAATTTTACATTCAATATATAGAAACCATTTCCCCTATAATTTAATTATTCATGAAGATATATAGTAAAACCTATGATCTCCAATATAGACAAGTAGTTTGTAAGGAACTCAAAAATCCACATAGAAATATTCATATCAAAAATAGCAGTTCCAAGTCGATATAGATTCCTAATATATATATTCAATATAATTCAATACCATTAAAATGGATACATACAATATAGATATACAAGGATGAATATATTTATTCCCCATTCAAAATGACAAATTAAATTTAACATGATATCAAAAAAAATATGGAGGGAAATACATATCTAGTTAAAAATGAATAAGAATTTGAGGATTCTCTAAATTATTCCATGAATTCAGATCAATCACTTTAATATGAATGGTTTTAAGAAAATTATCATTCCTTTTTTATAGTAATTCTATTATAGATGGGTGAAATTACATGAACTTTAATATGTTTTGTTAATTAAATCATGAAATGAAAATCACGATATTTAATTCTTGTAGACTTCAAATATAGTAGTTATGTAATTTTTTTAATTTGATCAATAACCACACAACACCAAGATAACAAGGAGACACCAGAAAAAAATTTCTCCCTCATCTATAATGTATCCATGTTTAGAGTCATGTCTATTTATCTTTAAATAGTGGTATATAACTCTAAACCTTTTCCCATTGAGATTATTTCAAATATTTCATTCAACCCACCATTGGTATTTTAATTAACATTAAATAATGTTAAATTGAATCAGTTGTATATATTATTTTCTATATGCATTACATTAATGTTATGCTTGACGACATGATATTTCTAATAAAGATTACAAAAAAAACATTGATCATCTCTTCCAAATATTTAAATCAACACTATATTTTTGGCTCTATCCAAATGTGACTTAATTTTTTCACCCTCTTAGAATTCTAATCATTGAATTTTTTTTTTTGAAATTATATGTAATTAATGTTAGAAAATAAAAGATTTTTTAAAATTTAATATGGGTTATCCCTTGAGAAAACCCTCTAATAACCCATTTATAATGTTCTTCTCCCATTGTATATTAAATAATATGATGTTTTTTCCATAAAAATTAGATAAGCTCTATTCCCCTTAACAAAAAATATCTAATAATTTTCCTATATTGGGAAGTCTTTTATAGTTAACATAATAATTTCATGTTGATACATAATTCCCATTTTATAATAATCCTTCTATCTAATAAATTTTACACATAAAATTTTCAAATCACCAATAAAGTTTGAAAGGACAAAAGGAAATAGCAATTCTAGGCTATTTTGGTCTAAAAATCATTAATCTCAACATTCTATATTTATTTTTCATATAAAATTATGTTTTTAGTTTTTAAATTAAAAATAAAACATGTCATTGACTATGTTTTCTAATAATACTTAGATATGGACTCATTCAATCTATACAGAGTCCATGTCTAATAATTCTATTATCATTTCAGAATATTTGATTTTTTTGATCAATTTTCATAAATAATGGACTATTAGGTGGAAAGAATAATTTTAAATCAGATATCTACTCATCAGTATGACTTCATGAAAAATTTAATTATTTTAATATGAAAATAATCATTTCAAATAAAAAATTATTACAAGATTAAAAATTCCCTTGGAGTGACACCTTATGATTAAAAAATTATTCTATAATTTTTCTTTCAACTTATACCATGATGTACCCTTTTTGGACACTCTAGCATACCTTTTGCAGTAACCCAATCTTTTCATACTTAAATATTATATATTTTTAAATCAATATTGAATACATTTAAAAAATACACATGTGATTTTGATTAATCTATAGTATATTTTGAAACAAGACACAAAATATTTTTATATAATTAAACTCATTCAACATCTCCAATAATGATCATCCCACATTGTAATATTCACATACATACCCTACATAAAACATTTTTTGTGACCTATAAAAAAAATGAGAAAAATGGATTCGAATAAATAGTATGGGTAAACATGGAAGATATCAATTAATACTTTTATAAAAGAATAATATAACCATAATGGAATAAAATAACAAACATAACCTATAAATATCATAACAAATCTATCACAGATTAGAATCATTATTCATGGTATAAAACATTATCATTTAAAAAACATGAATCATAAACATGGGAATTCATCATAACTCAACCATGAACTATAAGTTCATTTCATAAATTTGAGGAACCCTAATGGGTATAGAAACCATATCATATTTCAAAGATAACTACTCGGATAAAAAACAAAACGGATCAAGAATCATCACATCTTTCCCATAGTGGATAGAAAACATTGTTTTATCTCTCATAGAGGATCAATCACATCGAATTGCTTCCCATAATTATCGCATGAGATATAAAGAATAATTCAATATATTATAGGGTTGTATAATTCTGGTCCTACTTTCCACTTAAATAAATTCATACATATTAATTCAATAAGATCATAAACATTCATCATATAATCGTATCATAATTCGTGTAAATAAAACATGTTTCAAAAATATTTTCTAATTTATTCATTTGATAACCAAGGGAAAAAATGGGGTTTCATAATCATATCCCCATCATAATAATAATCCCAGAAAATAAATTAAAAGGATTGTGTATATGAGTTATATACATATTAAATCGTAAGTAACTTCAAAGGAAGTTATATTAATGAAAAATCTCATTAAAATGCCCATGGAATATTTATTGTTGAAAATAAAATTTTCAATTTGAAATTAATTATTTAAAATATAAAAATATAAAATATAAAATGGAAGACATATTATTTATAAACCTAAAAAATCCTTAATTAATTTTTATAGTAATAATTGTTTATAATTATGGGTAATTTTAAAATTCATATACGGGTAAAGGTTAGATTAAAAAAGTATAGCGGATTATTAAAAATATTATTCATCAAATTTTAGAGAAAAAATTGACATGTAAAAAAAAGGTTCTGATGGAATTTTACAACATTGTTTTCCATAAAAACATTTTTTCAGTCTCTTGGGTGCATAAGGTGTGAAAATAGAAAAGAATAAAACATATTAATATAAAATAAAAATCTTTTGAAAAAATTAAAGGGAATTATCATATAAGTATCTTATATATTTTATAATGGAAAATGAAGAATAATCATTACTGAATAAAATGAGAGTGAAACAAAAATCCATAACTTCAAGTATTTTCATTCTTCTTATGTGTTTAAAAATATGTAATAATAAAATAAATTTATTATAAATGAGTTATAGAACTAAAATTATATATATCCTACCATAAATGATATACTTATAACTAATTATCATTCTTTTCCTTATAATTGAATATTTAAATCACTATTATCAATGATAAGTTCTTCCTTTTTTATGTATGTTCACGTCCATCAGCCCCGACCTTTAAAATTTCATAATGGTTATGTCATGTATATACTTTTAATCATAATATGTATAAAATATAAATTAATTTTATATATTTATAGTCTTACATAAGAGTTTGAGATAGAAAAATTCACCAATTGTCCATGGTGTTGGTAGTTCATACGTACACATGAACTTTGATTCCATTTTTTGATTGAAGGAAAGAAAGGAAAATTAAAAATTAAAAATTAGAGAGTGATTATTATATAATATATATTCTTTACATTTATTCCTAAAACCATCCATTAAAATAAGAAAAAATAATAATCACATTGCTTTGTGGATGTGGATGATGACACATAGGCACAAGAGATGGTATCATTCCCCAACGAATGGTAAAAGGTAGACAATGGGATTTTCATAATCGTAATAAAAATTAAATAAATTAAGAATAATGAATACAATTTTTTATAATGGATACCATATATTTATATGTGTTCTAATAAAAATAAAATTCAAAATGCTCAATTAAAAGTTGACCCACTTCATTAAAATGCCATATTTGGATTTAACCCTATAAATTTAAAGGATGTTTTTTCGGTAAAACCAAAATCTCTATGATGTGGTGACTTAAGATATTATTACATTAGGACATGTTTTTTATTATATAGAAGACCCAAATTTTGTGATGAGGAGAGCTAAAGAGGTTCTCCATTAAAAGTATGGTGAGGGGTACTCTTTGTAATTCATAAAAATTAAATTAATATATATTAATTTTCATTGAAAAATATAGATCCAATTGATAAAATTATAAAATAATATTATTAAGAATATAAATTCTTTAATAAAATAATATTTGGTCAAGTATTAGTTATGTTTCCACCCTTGTATCTTAGTTTTGACACCCCATATTAACACATTTGAAAATTACTATAAAATCAATATTTTCTAAATTTTAGTTGTGAATAATGAAACCATAAAAGAAAAAATAAAATTTAAATATACAATGGTAGATTTTTTCATCCATATACAATTAATATTTATGAATATTTTATTTTTTAAAAATCATCAAATAAAATATTATTTATTATATAATATATTTAATATCATATTTTGAAGTTTTCATTTAATTTATTGTTGAAAACAAGCAGAAAGAAAATAAATTAGAATATGGATGTATAAAACATATTTTATATTTTATATTTATCTATAATAGTCACGGTATATTATAATTCACACATATCATATTACATTTTATATTTTGAAAATATTTTATTTTATTTTGTATTAATTTAATAAATATATTTTCAATGTTGCATTAGAATTTAAGGTAATTATATCATCACTAAAAAATGAAAATTAATTATTATTGTAAAAAAATAATTAATATTTCAAATAAAAATTTATTATTGAACAAATGTTGTTTTGATCATTTTCAAAAAAATATTATATATATTAAAATTAATAAATTGATATTTCTCACATTATCTTTTACAAAAATATTATAAGGGTAAACAAAATATCAAGATTAAAAATTGTAATATTTGAGGCCTTTAGATGATTATGGAAAAAATATAATTATCCAAATATATAGACTCTTTTCTTTTATGGGATTTGAATCCCAATCACACTAGTTTTAACCATAATTATCTCATTTCACCTTTACAATGTTAAAAAATTAAATTGGATACTATTCATATAGACCAAAACTAAACGGGACATATTTATCAAATTTTATCCTTCTGATTAAGAATATTTATTCTATTTTTTAATAATAAATTTCAAGAAGTGGACTAAATTTATTTAATATAAATACACAAAATGAAACCAAGAATAATTTTGCAAGAACGTTCTTTTTTTTAATAAAATATTTTCAAGGAAAAATTCAATAATTAAATAGATTTCAATGAAATTATTAAATTTATTAAGAATATAAGATAACATATTTCACTTTTATAAAATTTAAAAATTAAAAATTAAATTTTAAATACATGAATAAAATACATTTTTTTAATAAATATTTTTATTTTACATTAGTCACAAAAAAATCACACTTTTAAGAAAAATCTGAAAAATTCACCCAATTTTAATTTTAATATTATTATTTAATAATATATATATTTGTTTATAAAATAATTTTTCTAAATATTCAATAAATAATTATAACATTATCTTCCAAAAATAAATAAAAAAATTTCATGATGTATAAAATGACTTTAGAAACTGACGTATTATTACTTAAGTATTAATTAAAATGTTTGTATTGAGTATGGTATTTATATATATATTTCATAATTTGGTTATTTCAATTCATACCTTCTAATTAAATGATAATTAAATAATACTAACAATTAATTACAATGTTTTAATTGTATAATGTGTTTTGATTTAGCACAGTTTTATATGAAAACAAATATTTCAATGTAGCAATCCTTTTTACAAGGAACAATATAATTAGATATCAGGGAGTTATATTCTTCAACCATTAATATTATTTTCCCCCTTGAAATTTCATTCACTCTAAAACAAAAAACCGATGATATCTTTATTTCATCACATTATCAGGTTCCCAATTAGCTTCTTTTGACTTATGTTTTTGAAAAAAAAACATTTACTAGGTGAGAGGTTTAATTTCAAACAACATTTTCTCTAAAATAGAAAATATCTACTCATTCTTCCTCATAAGTTCCATATTTCCACAATGGTATAAACTATGAGTTTAGAATATTTGAACGATCAGGTATGTTAGTCCTTAGGATATATACATGGAACACAACGTTATATAGAGAGTTTTTGTTGGAAGTATCAAATTATAATATAATATCTTAATACGATCATGAATTTCAATGAGAAAAATATACCTATGGATTATTTTTCACTTATTTATGAATATAAAATCCTTATCCTAGGGATATGTCTGTAGGATTACATTTTCATTAACATAATACTCAATATGTCAATGATGATTGTGATATCACAACTTTTTGGTCAAATCTTAATTTTTTTATGTGATATTGGACAGATCTAAGCTTATCTACAATTTACATATCTAGATTAGGTCCCAATATCATTCATTCTCAAATTTCATCTAAGAATATAAAATTTCTCAACTCACATCCAATTAAGGATTCATAATGATCCATCATAATTCTCATGTGAAATATATTATGTTATGAAAAAATAACTAGAGGAATGTGTTGATCTCAACCGAATTTAAAATCCAAAAGACATGACCTAATAATTTTATCAAATGTATGAGTCATTATATTAGACTGTTCAACTTTTATATGATAATAAACCATATTATAACACAACTCTAAATCATGATAATACTAAATACTTTTCATGATATTCGAGGAAAACATCATGTCCCGATTGTGGGTTCTGTTCGTAGTAAATGTTCCTTAAATGGAATGACCAACGTATATATATTTTTTAATTTATCTGCTATCATTTCCTAAAATGATAAAAATATCATGTACAATGAAAAATATATATCATATGACTATATAAAACACCATAACTAGAAGATAAGGATCTCTACATGTAATGTGTTATTTATTTATAAGTATATTTTGAATTATCTCAGCTTGTAATGCTATACTAATTGATGATTAGTTTGACTATGTATCATTTATTACATTATTTTTATAAATTGTCTAATAGAATAATCCATCTAGAGGTGATCTAAACATGAACCAAATCCATTAAAATTATTTATAAAACTATTGGGTGATATCATGGTTGATCCTGATGGCTTGCATTTTTCATGGTTGATTGCAGAAGAATGCTTCTAGAAGAAAAAAATAAATATTCATTTTCTCTTGAAGTATCAAGACATTATGACTATAAATAAAATTATATATCTCATTATTTCCACTAGGAACAATAAATACTTTTAGGGAATGTTATATATATAGATATCTATTATTGTAGGTTTAGTTTTGGAAAATCACTTAAAATCCACTTCAACCCCAGATAAATCATAGTTGACCCCATGTGTAATAATAATAATATAATTATTATTATTAATCAATTGAAAATTCAAACATGTTAATAATATAAATAAAAAACATTTATTCAACTTCTTACTAGACCATTAATATTAGTCATCTTTCATTAATCCACATTTACATATCCTCAAATAATGATTATTTATTTAATAAATAAATGTCATTTCATAATTCGGTGATAAATATACTAAATATTATATTTTATAATCCATGAAAAAAAATATTAATAGTTATTATTGAACTTAATTATTATTTTTAATAATTTAGAATCAAATTATGGAGATCAATAAAACTAAATAAATATTACTTATTCTAAATTGTTAGATTCAATACTCGAATCTTACTGGGAATAGGGATACCCTTAATTTTTGACCCTCTAGGATACTTTCATAGTCACATTGGGTATAACCTCATAAATTACAAGGAGAGGATATAGAAACAAGACCCAAGACCCATAGATGTTAAGGTCTCAATAACAACCAATCTCTTCATGGAAGACTATAATGTAATATAATCTCTTTATCACAATATCTCAAATCAAGAAGGTTTTTTTGCTGGAACAACCAACCTATATGACCAACATCTCATTCTTTCAATTTATAAAAATAAACTTTCCCACTAAATACCATGCCCATATATCTATGCATGGAATTTTTTAACATAAAAGGGTCTAAGATATCTAATTCTGTCAAGGGATAGAAAGTAAAAGTATTTTCTCATATTATCCATTAATTTAATATAACTCATGATGTCCCCAAAGTAACATATCTCACCAAAAATATATCTAACATTGGATTTTACCAATAAATCAATGAACTGTGGTCTATATATACATTAATGATAATATTAATGTTGAATGATCAATACACACTCTAGTTAATATGAAAATCCAATGACAGATAGGAATGTTAATTTTATTTTGGTTCTGTTATCATAACCATTTATCATAGAGATTACCAAGAGTTAACACCATGAAAGGTTTCCCAAGGTCTTATGATTCTTATAAATATAATATCATATAACTTCTATGTCTGGTTTTTAATACCTGATGCTTTTGGGAAATTGATTTTTCAACTGAATTTATAATTTTTGAAATTTTTCATTCCACACAATATCATTTTTAGCTTCTCATACAGTCAACACTATGTTTATAATTCATTGTATGCAACAATGATTTTAAATAAATGTCGAATACTACTAAAATATTAGTATGATAGTAATAACCATGCTTTTGGAAGAGTGGTTATGAATATGATTAACTAAATTGGGAAAATATATTTTTAAATATGAAAGTAAAATAAAAAAAAAATCTTACCAATCAAAAGTAATTTAAAAAAACCCATTTGAAAAGAAAGGATATATTTTTATGAAAAACAAAATTTATACACACAAATATGATTTTTATAAAACAAAATATATAAATATATTCTAATAAATAAATTTAAGTAAATATATATATTACTTATTCAATTTAGTTTTTAGCATTTATCTTTTCTGTTTTCTATTCAAGATATAATAATAAATCCAATTTTATGATTAAAATTTGTTTTTTATAAATAATGATTTCTCTTTTTTCGACATATATTTTATTATTATTATTTGCATATTTTATGAAATTTTTTTGAAAAAATAATTATATTCATTCAAGCCTTAATTTTCTAATTATCATTAGGTTTGTTTTTTAGAAATTTTCTTGGAGGATAATGTTTTTGATTAATATTGAGAATAACTAGTTTTTATTAAGAGGTTTCATTTGTTTTAAAGATTTTAAAAAAATAAAAATTATATTAATTTGTTTTTAAACTAATTGTTTTTTTCAATCATATATATATTTGTGAGTGTGTGAGTGTAATTTTAATCCCTTTAATGTTGAAAATGAATATACAGACATTTTGACATTTTGAACATTTTCTCTTTGAATACCAAGATTCTCATCATGTTTTGTGGATTTATTTTTTATTAATTAGATTCCCTTATATAAATGGATTTTTTTAAAATGGATTCGATTATTTAAATAAGATAAATATATATTATATATCAAGGAAAAAAATTATATAGTAATAAGAAGTAAAAACTATTAAAAAAAATTTAGCGGAAAATGTAAGAATGGGTTTACTAGGGGTTAAACTGAAAATATAAAAACCAAAAAATACCCATGATTTTCAAGACTAAATTTTAAGGAAAATTTTTCAACATTATATCTCATATATATGATAATGGATATTTTTTGGGTACTTTTGTAGGGTTAAAAATGCGGGTACATCATTATCTTCTAAAAAATTACATGTGTGCCACTCACCTTACTTATAAAATGACACCATTGACCTTCACTATTAACACATCCAAAACCAATTTTTTTATCCTATACTGAGAAAAAATAATTTATTAATTCCCTCATATAATCAAATATTAAATAGTTTTTTCCAAAATTCAACCAATGATAGATTTTGGTGCAAACCAATGGATATTACTCGAAGAAGAGGTAGTGTCCTTCAGTGAGTGTTTAAATTTAATTTCCTCCTTTGCCTCATTAAATTTTTATTGAACCATTATAATATAATAAAATCAATATCATACATATAATAAGATGTTTTTATTTGAAATTTATTACTTAAAACCATATCTTCTTTGGTTATGAAGTCATTATTCGTGTGTTTGGCGGAATACTACATCACGAACCGATGTTAGTCATTTTCTATAAAACCCTCAAAAACAATATATAATATTGTATTTATTATTTATATTGATATTTATTATATTAGTATGATTTTATAATGAGTATATCACATTTAAATATTTACATTACACAATGTGCGAATGTGATAGAGTCTTTCATGTGTACGGTGGACTGTGTCCTAGCGAAGTGATGCGATTGGTTTACGCTTTACATGGAAGGTGATAAATATGGTATTAATGAAAATATGGGATATATATAACATTAATATTATTAGGTAATATTAATATATTATTTTCATTTATTTATATCTTTCCATTGGGAAAATAGATACAACATTCACGCATACATACGACCCACCGTCTCCTTGAACGATCTATTTCATTTTCTATATCTAGATTTTTATACGTATTTTTAAATAAATGTATAATTAATAAATAATATCATTATAAAATTGTTAAAAAAAATTTTATGGAACCAGTTCAATGTAATAGGACCAAAAAAATCCAAAAAAACATGTAAATTAAATCAGTATTTCTTGAAAGATGACTTTTACATGGAATAGTGAATTGACTAGTAAAAATGATCAAAAGTAAATAATATGAGATAAAATATATATATATATATATATATATATAATATTCTGTAATATATGTATAATAAAATTATATTTTCAATATCTAAGGTTCGAATATGTACAATGGAATTCAAGACTTTTCGTAAGGTATTTACAGTCTCTCTTTAATTTATGGGAGACATATTCCAATTCAACACTCATTTTCTTATGTGGTGTATATAACAAAAAATTTACATTATATATCATGAATATAATTTTGTTTATGATATATATATTTTTATTTGTTTTTATTCATTTATTCGGTCATATGAGTCAAAATATTATTTTGTGGTATGTGATTTATGCCTCACAGTTGACACTTGTGTGAAATATATCATACTAACCACCTATTTATTTTATGTTTTTTATATAGAGAAAATTAATAAAATTTTTTATTATTATATAAAAAATTATGGTTATATAAATATTTATTAGAATATATGTCATTCATTGTCTTTATGGTACAAATGTTACCAAAACTCTAAGGGATTTTTTGATTCAAAACCCCTTCTTAAAAACCTATGTTATGTTATGAAACTATAATTTTCTATGAGTTGTATATAATTACCATTTAACATGTAATATCTTTAATATATATCTTTTAATGATGTTATTTATATGATTAAATGTTATTATTTCTTGTGGATTCTAATTTGTAGTAACTAATGTGGTAACTGTTTTATATTAAAATATCTTCATTTTTAGAGACAATTTATAGTTATTATCCTAAAGAAGAAATCCGTTGATCTATCCCTAATTTTAATCAATATATTTATTCTCACATATTTATTTAAATAGAACACATTTTTTCCATTACTTTTACTTTCATTATGTATTCAAGAGTTAAAAATTATGTCTCTATGAAAAATTACCTTCATTACATTCTTTGACCAAAAATAATTTTTCTTCTAAAATCAATTTTAGTAAAAAGGTATTTATAAAATATTAAAAAATCAAAAAATATTTGTAAAAAATTTATTTATGATTATTTTTCCTTCAAAAAAATTTAATTTATCTTCATGTAATTTTATAAGCAATTTTCACCAATATTTTATAGAAAATAGGAAAAAACTATTTGTTTTAACTTGTGCGACAAGAATCATATTTCATACAGTCAGGTCCATTATTTTATTTTAATATAACTATATTTTATTTCATGATTGTTTTATTTAAAAAGTATTTTATAAATTTATTACATTTTAAAATGTGTTTTTAAATGTAAAACTTACATTTTTTGAAAGAAATGTTTTAAATAATTATTAAATATTCCTTTATAAATTTGAAGAGTTTATCTTCAAAGAAGATGATTTCCATAATATTTTATAACATTTAGATTTATGATGTTATTTTTAAATAAATTTTACATTCCTCCAGAAACATTCTATGTTATTTGTCTTTCAAAATCATTCTCTATATAAGACTACATACATTTATTTTACTTATTCTTTTCCTGGGATATAATAAAAGGATACAATTATTATTATTTCTTTGAATTTTTTATGTTGATGATGACATGATTTTTTTGAAACGAATTTCTTTTTCCATGGGTTATACCATGATATAATTCCTATTAAGTCCACTTTTGTTTATATGGGTAATGTTATGATGAAATAATGAAACAATGAAATGATTATGAACTTGTTTTTTACAAGATATTCTATGATGACCTTTTCATTAAACCCATTTTTTTTCATGGGTTAGGATATGATGACAATTCTAAGTCAATATTTAACACATATATATGATTTTAAACATGTGAATAGTGGTATCTATATATCCCTCCAATAAATTGGTTAGTGATTAAAGTTATATGATCTCAAATGTGACATAGGATGTCATACTAAACCCCAATGAGGGAACATCTGAGGCTATACCGAGTCCAAATGAGGGTACACTGAAGTTTATCCCATGCCCGATAGAGGGTACTCATGTGGTTTTCCGAATACTGAAGAAGTTACAAGTGTTGTTATCCCAATACTAACATTTTTTGAATTTCATGGTGATTATCATTTATATAATACTTTCTATTATTATTTGTATTATATGATTTCATTCCTTTAGAATATATTTTCCTATCATATCTCATATTCATTGCACCCTTTTTTGATTCATGTATTACAAACTACCAATACTTATGTTATGTGTCGTGAACCAACCTCTGAAATCCTAGAGATGGTGTCTACTACAACTTCATTATCATAATTATAATAAATAAATTATTGAATGACTAAAGATTCCAGTGGTATTAGTAAACCAGATACATATATAAGTGTTGAATTTCAAATGAATACATTAACTACAGTATAAATGTTTTCTTTCAGGGAGAAAATTATTCCATAAATTATATCCCTACATAACATTCATAATACATTTTTTGGATTCTTGAGGAATTGAAACAAAATACAGGTTACCTAAAATGCTCAGAAAAGTTAAATTATAGATGAAGAAATAATGAATCAAACATAATAACAATTATGTCCTGTTAAATAGTTGAACACACATACTATTTAATCAATAAAATGAGAATGAAATGAATCCATATACTATTTGATAATGAAAATATCATGGATATTAATTACTAAATCAACCTGAAGGAGGTGAAAAATTATTGGAGGTCATGTCTCAGGCACATGAAAACCTCAACTATGAGGATACATAATCGAGATAGTTTAAAAGTATATATATAAACCAATTTAAATTATATAACCTATTTTTCTCATGAGAACATGAAGATTGATCAATGTGATATATAATGTCTATGACCTACCCATTGGTTCATTTCTAAACCATTCTTTATACCGAGTAATCGATTTAAAAATTAACACTATGCCCTACCAAATATTTGTATTGAATAAAGAAAACTGATATATCAATATTTCTTGATATAATCAAATTACCATCATAGTAACCACTATATGTGAAAATGGAAGACATTTTATAAAATAATAATATCCCTAAAAAATGATATGTACAATTTTATAAAGTTCAATGTTCAATGATCATACAAAATTGAATATTTAAAACGGGACTAACAAAGGAATCAAGAAAGTGAATGTCAATATTTTCCTTTTCCAAAGCAGTCATAGACCATCCAAGGGATGAATAAAAATGGTATCAATACAAAATATCCTAATTTTAGGAAAATAAACAGATGTTGGTGTTCATGAAAGAAACAATGTAAAAATATCTTTCAAAATATTCATGAGGAAACTTCTATTTTATGTTGAAAACAATTTTCATTGAAAATATCTTCTGAAATGAATCTTCAAAAAGTTTCATTTTAAACATGCTTAAATGAAATGAATATGGGTAAATCTGTATAAGTCGTATGAGGTAAAAATAACATTCCTTTTTTTAGTTAAAAATGTTGGAAAAATTAAATCATTAAAAATAGAAAAGAGATTTCCATTGAAAAAAATATTAAAAATAAAAACGGGTAAAAATATCCTAAATATATCATTTTCTAAATGACAAAAAAATTTGAATTTTTTTTAGAAAACTTGGGTTTTATAAGAAAATAGGTTCTTCGACTAAAGATATATTGATGTTGAATTTTCTTTAAAACATTTTCTAAAATATTTTGAGTTACAATAAGTGGAAAATGGTAGTAATACTTTAAAAATATCATGAATAACAATAGTAGAGAAAAATGAAATTGTTTTTTATAAAATGGTCAAATATGTTTCAAAAATTTAACTAGAATATTATTAAAATTATTCTTGAAGAAAACAATCATTATACATTCCAAAGTGTCCCCAAAATCATTTAATCCTTTTAAAGAAAATGCCTCCTGAAGAAAAAATAAATAAATTAACGTTTTAGATACCATTAATATAAAATTAATAATGAAATAATATATCAAAATGGTCGGTAGATACACCACACGAAATAATTAAGTGGGGAATATTACATTTATCTCACAAATGTAAAAAAAGAGATGAAAATAATTTACCTTAAATATGATTTCCCTTGTGTGTATGTTTTTAGGAATAATAATCTTTTGTTTATTATTTACATCCATAAATCCCATTTCATGTTTTTCATTTTATTTATTTCTATTATTTCTATGTTTTATACAACTACGTAAAAAGAAATACATTACCTGTTTTGACCAGATTAGTTTTATATGATCATAAAAAACATGGTTGGTCAGCTATGGACAAAGGGGTCATTATATAACATATAATGAATAATAATCATGACACATTTATCTTATTTATACATTAAATATACTACAAAAACCAATTATTAAAATTGATATGAAAAATGAACCAACTTTACAATCATGGAGACAGTAGGTCTTACGTACATATTAGTAACAATCCCATTATTCTGTGATCAATATGGAAAGAAGATAAGTAACATTAATCTTAAAAAAGTTATTATTATATAAAAAATACCATATTATTTAATCATATATGCTTATATATATGGTAATTGTGATTTTAAAGGAATCACATCTTACCGTGGATGCGGTAGTCCACACGTCCATGAACGACGTTATTATTTTTTAAGTGTATAGAAGGGTAATAATGAAATTGATATATATTATAATAAAAAAAGATAATTATTTCATGATTATAAAATATATTTTTATGTCAAATATTTTTTATTAGAATATTATGTTAAAATTACTTTTATTCTGTGATCGAATCACATTGCTTTTATGAGGCAGTAGTCCACACTTCCCCAAAAGATGTATTAATATTTATAGAAAATTGAGAGTATAAAGTTATGTTATATATAAAATTTAAAGATACATAAAACATTGTAAAGATAATATATTTAATATATAAAATTTTTTTCACCATAATTCCCTCAATGATATGTGGTAATGGAAGAACGAAGAATCCTTGTTTTGTGTGGTGGAAGTTCATATTACACATAAATGGTAAGATCATTAACCATAATCTAAAAGTATGTGTGACATTAGGATAAAACTGTAACAGAAAACTTATATGTACATTTAATGTACTAGTTATTTATATAATAATGTATTAAGGATAATTTTGGGGATTGAGAATAGAAATAAAACTACAGAACATTATAAAAGATATTACCTCTTATTTGAGAAACTCCTTTTGGTTTTAACCAAAGGGATTCCTTGGAAGGATTTCATCCCAAGGTGAGGCTTGTTGGTTAAGTGTAAGTATTTTTAGGAGATATTTGGTCTGATGATGGTAGATAATATTTTTACTGATAGGTTTGAGGATGTATGAGGTGTGATTTCCTTTTTATAGAAGAGGAGTGACACTCTTGTAAATTTTTGGAAATGGAATTTCACCTACGTTTTCTCATGAAAAGTAGATCTAATAATAATAAAAATTAAATAAAACTTACTATAGGGTCGAAATATTTTTTTAATGTGACTCTTGGAGTTGTATTTATGTCATTCTGTCACTTAATCTAAATGTTTACTCCCTTGTTAATATAATATTTTCATTAATTGTTGTAATTAATTATAATTACTTCCATTAATATTATTTTTCAATAAATATTGTAACCTCAATATATATTATAAATTATTATGAATCTAAATATGGAATATATTATTCTGAATTTTAATAAAATAAGTGGTATAATTTAATTTAATTTTAATCCTACAAATGGGACAATCGTGTGGGTTTTAAAAGTTAAAATGATAAAAAATTTGCTAAGTTTTAATATCAAATTTCAATGTGAAATTGATTTATATGACCTAAATTTTATAAAAATATTTAAAATTTATTTAATAAAGCTTTAAATCAAATAAAAATATAATTTAACCATTATAATAATTTACAACATAATGAAATTTTGTGTTAAATTTCAGTAGTTTTTCACTAATTATAAAAATAAAATATCCCAAAAATATAAAGAAAATATTAACAATAACATAATTTTTATCATAAAATTTTGAATAATAAGTTTATTTTAACAAACAAATTTATTAAAGTTATAAATATTAGATTTAAAATTAGTTCTCCATTAAAAGGTGTTCTAAATGCCTTAAAATAAATATTTGTTTTTATTATTATTACCTTAAAATAAATTGTATTAATATCCAAAATATTTGAATGAATAAATAACATATATCTTTAATTAATAAAATTCACTAATTTCAATTTTTTTAATTTATTATTATAAAATAGATTTGTGGGACTAAAAAATTTCTCTATATAAACATTTACCTTATATTAAATTGAATTAATATTCATTTCTAATTAATTAGATACCAAATATTTCATTACATATATGTTTTTAAAAATTATTTTAATAATATAGTTAATTATATTCAACACTTCTATATTAATGGATAGGTTTTATTTTATTATATTAAATAATAATATTGTGTTAACATATTATTGTTCAGTAAAACTAGTTTATGTGTATGACCTATGATTACCCAGTATCCCATTAATTACAAGATATAAAATATATTTAATCTTTTTAAAATACTAAATATATTATAAATTATTGGGATTTTATATTCCTATATGAGCTTGGTGTCTCGTGTCAAACATATTATCAAATATAAGGTATATGTATTAGATTTTCGTGGTGTTACATTCTCTCCACCTTAATTAGATTATGTACACAAAATATATATTGGATCTTGGTAATGGATTTTTTTATATTTAATATGTTTAAAATCCCACATCATAAGATGGGCTCATAAGAAATCCACAAGAAAGGAGATAATATGATGTATAAAGGTCATAGGGAATATCGTATAACTCGGTCTATAATTAGAAGAATATTTGTGGAAATTATTGATATGTACTTTGTCAAGATGTTTAAATATTAATTTTTAGTGATTAAGGTCATCAACCTAAAATAATTGAATGATAAATGGAAATTTTAGGGCCTCAAATCAATAAATCTGTGATGATTTAGAAGACCATCATGTCAAAAAAAATGTATTATAAAAAAATTTTAAGATCTATTTCAACATATTGAGAAATTATTTTATTTCTTAATAATATATAGAAATTTATGTACATGATATATTTTCATTTCATTTGGACTATTAAATGCACTAGTTATGCTTTTGTTAAAATCAAATTCTTCCATTTCTTCAATAAATTGGTCTCCAAAATTAATCAATGACCCATAAATCACAAAAATAAACATTTAATGGATTGTTTTAAGCCTAAAAGAGTGAATAACCCCCACATTTGTGTCAAACTATTTACCAAATCCAGTATAGTAAAGATATTAATCTCTGAACATAAAAATTTATACTATGGGTCCATCATTAATATTTATTCGTCAAATATTTTACTAAAAACAATGACATATTAACCGGGACATTGCTTAGTTCAGTGGTTGGTGTGAAACCCTTATCGTCCTTTGATCATGGGTTTATGACCCACAACTATTCCTGAAATGATTGATTTTCACCTAGTGTATAGATTGTTAGTTTCTAAAATAATTTTAATATAATTTCCAAAATAAATATTATGGAAATCCTTGAAATAAGGTTAATCCCTAAAAACATTTTAAATAGGGTTTTAAAAAATCCCACTACATAAATACTCTATAAATTTATTTCAAAAAATAACCTTATTTTTTCTAGATTTTATCATCATGAAAAGGTAATTGAGTTATGTTATGTATAGTCTCCCCACACATAAGGCAATTAACTATAAAGGATTACATTGTATGAGTTAACTAAGATCCAACATATCCATTTTTCATCAAAATTTATTTACATTATGTCATTATTTCCCACACATAATTCATTTCCCCTTTCAATTGAAAAACTTTCTGAGGTGTCCCCTTCCAAATATCTTCAATGAGAGAAATCAATCCTTATTCTCTCCATGGTATTAACCACTTGGGCTCTTATAAAAATCCATCCTTCTCTTATTTGGTGGCTTCATGAGTTAGCTATAGTATAAATTGTTAATCATATTTTGGGATAACAAATTATGGATAAACAGAATATTATTCACTCATATAGACACCTCATTTGGTTTCTCATTGTCATCTCCTTATCCATCATGTTCAATGATAATTTTACTCTTGGGGGTATCAGTTGTTGACTAAAACGATAAATCATAGTGTCAGTAATAATAGTCATAGAAAAGAATAAAATCATTTATTGAAAATCTAAATCATGACACATTATCTTCAAAATAAAACACCAAAGTTTTAACCTAGGTTATTAATTATAAAAATCCTTCATAATGGTTTGTAATGAAAATGGGATTTATCATAATCAAACCCCCCCCCCCCTCGAGAGTGACAAACCAGGTGCATGTTAATGCCCATTTTCGTGTACTTGGTTATGCCATGTTTGGACAGGCACACCATTTAAGAGTTCTTAATTATAGGAAAATCAACGACAGAACCATGTCCATTTGTAGTATCTGGACAGAGATGTATTTCTAGGAAGACCCACATAATCTCTCCTTTTAAAAAATTATATTTAGTACATCTATACATATCCTCAAATTCTATCATAGGGTTATATTCTCTAATCTATGTTTTCCAAAATCTGGTTCCCAAGGTTGTTACTAAACATACTATGAAACTAATGGTAGCGACCCAACCCAAGAAATCCTAGATCTGGTGTCTACTACAATTAAATTGGTATAATTATAAGGTATCAAATATTGAAGAACCAAATATTTTGTTAGTCTTAGTAAACCAGATTCATATATGTGTTGTGTATGAAAAATAAATACACTAATTACAACATAAATTTTTTCTTTGAGGATAAATTTATTCATAATAATGTATCCCAACATATATTTCATAGTATGCTCCATATATTCCTGCGAAAAGGAAAATAAATAAGGGTGAACTCAAAAGCTCAATATGGGTAATGTATAACACAAGAAATAATGAATCAATTAGAATAATAATCATTGCATGGTAAATAGTAGAAAACACATACCATATAATCAATTAACTGATAATGAGATGTATACAAGGAAATTTTCGTTGTGAAAATATCATGGTATGTAAGTATTAAATATAAATGAACAAAATTATTAATTATTAGACATAATTTTTTAGGCACATGAAATCTTATTCTATCTAGATATATCATAAAGTAAGTTTAAAACTATAGGTAGAAAACATTTTAATGAAAACAGATAGGGATGGTAAGGGGAAATTATATATCGAAGGATCTTGTGAATATGAATATTTCTAGGGTGTGTAATATAGTAATTAAAGAATTTAATTTCATTATTATCCTCATCCAAATAAACTATAAACTACCCATAGTAATAATAAAGATAATATCAATAAAAAATATCCCAAGGTGAGTAAAACAAAGTCTTGTTTTCATTGATAAATAAAAAAACTATAAATAGATCATTTAAAAACATTCACGATGGAAAAATCATTTTCATAATATTTTGGAAAGTCCTTTTCACTGAAATAACTTCTGAAAAAAATTTCTTTTAAAATTATCCTTTTATGATTTCCATGGAAGCTTTAGAGTAATTATAGTGGGTAAATCCTTACATGTTCTACTAGTTAAAAAACATTTTTCATTTTAAAAAGGATACAAATATTCCTTATTCTTATATTGATGATTACATTCTTTTGAAAATGTTATTATAATAAAAAATTTGTAAATCTAATTTAATAAATTAGTTTTAAAAGTTGAAAAATATGTTTTCAAAACATTTTTAGAAAACATTGTTTTTAGAAGAAGATTCGTACTATGACTAAAGTGAAAATGGAGACAATTTAATGAAACAAATTCTAAAATTGGCCATTATATAATAATAAATGAAAATTTTAAATAAAATAATTATAAATGATTAATGATATAATATATAAAAATCATAGTATATTCATGAAACAAAATAATTAAATGGTGAATATGAAATTTATCTCACAGATGTAAAAAGAGATAAGGAAATCTCGTACCTTGAGTCAGACTTTTCTGATGTGTATTTATATTTATGAATAAAAAATTTACGTTAATTATATAATTTCTTCATAAAAATTTTATTTTTTATCATTAATTTAATTTTAATTATTACCATGTTTTATAAAACTACTTAATCAATTATTTTTACATAAGGAGTTTTTGACAAATTTGGTTTAAGTGTTAAAAAATCTTTGGTGGGTCAACTATGGTCAAGTTGGCCATTATATAACATCTATACAATTATAATCCTAACTTAATAATCACAAAATAAATAAATTATAGTTTTAATAAATCATTAAATATGGTTATTTAAAATGTAGCAATGTTACAATCCTGGAGATAGTAGGTCGTGTGCACGCATGATTAATATTCCCATTTTTTCAATGATTGTTATGGAAAGAAGGTAAGTAACATTTATCATTAAATTATTTTATTCATTTCATAAAGTACATATTATTTAATCATATATAATTATATATATAATTATTTTTATGCAATAGGAATCACATCATGTTGAGGAGGCGGTACTTCACACATCCACGAATGATGTTATCATTTTTTTAGTGTGTGAAAGGGAAACAAGGAAAATGACATATATAATATTTATAGAAAGATAATTATGCCATTAATATCGTTTATATGTTTTATATTTCATGTTTTTTTAAATAATACATTCTTTTATGCATTCCTTGTATCATGTGATCGAATCACATTGCTTTTAGAGGCACTTGTCTTCTCTTCAACAAACGATGTTATCGTATCTACACAAAATAGAAAGCATAATGATATGATATATATAAAAATTATAGAAACATAAAAAAATGATATATAACATATATAAATATATAAATATTTTTTCCATCATTATTCTCACCATGATAGGTGGAATATTAAGAACGAATAATAAATGTTTTGTGAGGCTGTAGTTCTCTACACACAAAAACTGTATGTTTTTTACCAATTAGATGAAAGTGAGTATAAGTGTAGTTAAAACTATTTACATAATTACATATTAGTATATTTGGGATAATATTTTTGTTATATAATCTCGAAATAATGATATTTTATGGGTTGTAGAATGGAAATAAAACTATAAAGCATGAGGAAAGAAGTTACCTCTTCTTTGCATAACTCCTTTTAGTTTCAACCATATAGATTCCTCGAATGGATTTCATCCCAATGAGAGGCTTCTATGTTAATGTAGTAAATTTTTAGGATATATTTTGGTAGATCTTGGGTGATCTAATGGATCTTTATACGCCTCGGGAATTCGAATTAGTTAGTTCTTTTTTATAGTGGAGGAGGAGTGGAACTCATGTAATGTTTTGGAAAGGTAATTCCACCCACGTTTTCCCCATGTCATGTAGCTCCAATAATGGTCCAAATTAAATAAAATATAGTATAGGGTAGCAATATAGATATTAAATGTATTTCTAACCTGTTTATAGGTCCTTTTAGATATTATTTTTAAGCTTTACTCTCCTATTATGTTAATGTTTCTCTTGATGATTGTAATTAAATTTAATTATTTCAAAACTATTTTCCATTAAAAAAATATGAACTTATTGAAATTATATATTTTTATTATTATAAATATATAATATATGTTTCAAATTTTTATGACAAAATATTCTGAAATTAATTTAAATTTAATCATGTAGAAAGGACTATAATGCATGTTTTTATGTAAAAAACGTTCAGAAGTATGCTAATATTTGTTATCCAATTTCACATTCAAATTTATTAAAATTGCCTAGTTTTTATTAAATGATATAAAATTCATATAATTAATTTTTAATACCCATAAAAATGTTTAACTTTATAAAAAAATTATAATAAAAAACAATTGTGAGTTAAAATTTATTATTTTTCACGATTCAACAAAAAAAGAATCTTCACAAAAAAATAAAAAAATATCACCCTAACCTAATTTTTATTTTATACCTCCAATGATTAAGATTGTATTTATATATAAGATATATGTAAATAAAAAATTATATATTTAATATAGGTCCTCCATTAAAATATGGTAAATGAGCCTTAATAAAATATCGGTTTTATGTGTTATATTGGGTTTTTTCTCATCCTATGCATATAAAATAAAATAGATGAATATAAAAATAATTTTATTAAATATATGACATATATATATCTTTATTTTTGTTAAATAATTTTAATTTATTTATTTTATTTATTTTAAATCAACTTTGTGAGCATAAAAATAGTTTTATATAAAATAATTCCCTTTATATATATTTTGTTTTTACATTCATTTATAATTAATTAATAACCAATGAATTAATTTCAGATTTGTCTAAAAAATATATTTTAATCATTTATTTATTCCAATTCATAACTGATCATTTAACTTCTTGGTTATATTTTATTTTATTAAATAATAATATTTTGATAATGTATTATTATTCTGTAAAACTGGGTCTTGAGTGTGACAAATGATAACTCTCTATTGCATGTATTTAATTGTAGATAACATAATTAATTTATTTAAACTATAAGATATATTATAAATTTATAGTATATTATATTCCCTTACAATCATTGTGTTTTATGTGACACAAACTATCTAATATAATGATCATACTTTAGATTTTTGGGGAATTACATTATGAATCAGGAGTATGATCTCTGGTATCAAAGGTATGGTTTTAAAATGTAATGATCATTTCATATTACCCTTATTTTCGTTTTATATTGAAATTTACATTTTTACACTTATTGATAATATTATATCACCGTTTTTATGATTCTATTCCATAAGAAATTAATATTTTTATTGTTGATGTCATGTCTAAAAATGTGGCTAGTTTTGAAGAACATTATTGTAGATTATATATCTCACTTATGGAAGAGTTCTTTATGTGTCATTGATTAAAAATTAATTATACCATAAATTTAATTGGATTTTTTATATTATATAGTTAAAATTTATCTAAAACTATGTGATATCTATTTCTAAAAATCCTAGTTCATTGTAGTTGGTATCATAATCAAATAATGAAATATGATACTTGGAAACTCTCATGTGTGAATGTTGGATGCATAATGGCTCTCCAAATAAGGGATTTGTGAGAAAAGATGTTCCACTGATGATGGTGATGTATCTATCCTAGGAGGTGTTTCCTTTAATGGATTTCCCTAATTAGTATCAATAATTCTCCATGGGAAATAATTCTTGTCATTTATATTTGGTATCAGACGATAGGTTTAGTTAACATTGGGAAACAAGTATAAAAAACATTAGTGATATCTCTAGGGATAATTATAAGGATATTTATAGGGATATTTCTAAGGATAGTTATAAGTATTATTTAGTGTATATAAAAGTTTCTTGTCAGTTTTATAAAGGATACAATTAGTAGTTCTAGATAAATTTAATCAATGTCTAGTTAATATAAGTGGATGTGAAACTATCACAAAGGATCCAGGGGGTAATAACTTTGAAAAGAGTGCATTGAGAAGGTCTCAGTATTCACCTATTGAATGACAATGGTCCTTTTTATAGACCTTGTTTAATACTCATAGGGGATGTTCTATTGAAAATTCACAAACAACTTATGAACCATAGGGAAATATTTAAACATCTGATGCATGTAAAGGACCTAAGATAAACCTAAATATTCATACATTAAAAATATGTTTTCATGAATTAGAAATAACATAAGTTAATTTATTTTGTGGTTCCACAATATGATTATTGTAACTAACACAATCCTTTTTTGTTTTATTTAATGGTTAAAACTAAAAGATTTTGGACTATTATTTAATGTGATAGACAATATTTGGATGAGAAACCAAATGGGATAAGTACTTGAGTAAAGGATATTTTTATTATGGATACTTTTTTATAATTATATATTATTAACAGCATTCACCACAACTAACTCTCAACCTCACTAAATAATATATGAAAATTGTTCGTTGATATTTTGGGTGGTGGAGACCATGATGAAAAGAAGAATCTGATTTATATATATAAATAGTATGGGAACAATAACCCCATGGAATGTTTCAAACGAACAGTAATATGATTTATGAGAATCTAATAAGGGATTAGAGTAATAAATTATGGGGGACATGGAAATGTTCGTTAATGAAGTGTATGATAATAATGGTTTCCCTAAGGCATCATCCATGGTCGAATGTTATAAGTGTGGACACCATGGGGATTATAAAAACTGATGTATTGGGGGAAATATCCAGGACAGGTTCAGAAAAATGGTAAAAGTATTTTTTGTGTTATTTATGATGAATAGACTATAAATAAAACAGGATATGATAGCTCTATTATTGAATTCAATGATGTATCCTAGTTAATGATTTTAGATTGATGTAGAATAACTAAACTGTTTATGTATAGGAATTCCAGAATTACGAAATAAGTATTTTCAGTATAGGGTTTTCATTATTGATTTTCATGATTATGTTAGTGGTGCTAATGTTATAGAAATTTGACTTATGTCAACAATATATTTCAATAAAACACATTATTAGATTAAATATAACCCATTATATTTTCTTAATATTAATATAATGATATAGGGAAAAAGAGATTATTGATATTTATAAATTAAATTGGATAGTAATGATTACCTTGAAACTAATTAGTGATTTTTTTATAATGTTTTTTATGTTATCATTGTTGTATTTCACTACATTTTTAAATTTGATAAATATATCCCATGATCTGTATTTTAATTAGAGAATAAGGAATAATGTATTTTTTAAATATGGTTTTATGGTGATTCGGGTTATTATTATGTTTCAAGGGAATACATTATGACAGTATTCACATATTTTTAATTTTTGAACTAAGAGTTACTTTATGTTCTTTTGGGGTAATAATGATAACTTAATTTTGTAAATTTAGTGACCTTCTTTCTAAAGTGTCTAAATTTATTCTTCTGTAATGGTTATAATGTTAAACATTTATGAAATGGATTAATTTCAACTTTGTAAGAGGTTTTAGAGAATAATGTATTAATTCACCCGCTAAATATTTATCCATATTAGACAACTAGTGATAAATAATTTTTCATATCTATGGATAAAAATAATGACTTATCATTATATTAAAGACCCTGTGATTTTTTAGTTATTTTGATATTACAAAATTCATCATAATTTTTTAAAGTAAGGGAAAAAGTGGAAATTTATCAAATAACAACGAAAGTATAGATTTGTGCTTACAATACAATGTATATCTAAGACTAATGTTTATTTCTCCCTTTGAAATTATTATTATTTATTTATAGTATTCTAACGATTGGGGCTTCCACTAGTCCTCTCTCAGGTTCATGACGAGTACCATGTACAACTCCTGAGAAAGCAAAAACATGATCCATGACATGTACCAAAATCAGAGGTCATACTACATGAGAATGATATATCTTATATAGAATAGCAGGTATAGACTCTTTATCAAATAGTGGAATTTATGTGAATCAATACCACAAACTTGATAAATGTTTTATGGATAAACCACTGTCCTTATGAAGATCTCTGGGAACCTGATAATGTAATGAGGCATATGTATCATCATTTGTTCATAAAAAAGTGATGAATGATGATATTGAAATTCATTTTAACATGGGTAGAATGTAAAACCCTAAGAATTTTCAAAATAATTTTTTTTTTGAAAAATAAATTTAATCTTATCAATATTTATCTCTACACACACCACTATTTTTATCTTTTTTACACACAACCTGGAGTGTTTCTTGTGTTACATGTAATATTGAGTCTAAACATAACATGACGTACTGATAAAATATTATAATGATAGTTATCATAATGCTGTAAAAATGGATGGTATCAATATAATTAACTAAATTTTGAAAATATATGTTTTTAACTATTTATATATAGTGAATTATTTGGTGATTAATTAATTAGAAATGAAAATAAGTATCATTTTAATAAATATATATTTATTTTTCTGAAAACTATTTTTATATACATAATTATGATTTATAGGAATACTTTAATTAAATAAATTTGGGTTAATTATGTTATATAAATTTAAATATTTTATATTCAATCAAATTTTTAACAGTCATATTTTTTTCTAGAAATTATATAAGAATAAATCATATTTTAATACTAAAACATTATTTTTATAAATAAATTACTTTTCTACCATTTTTTCACTTATTTTTTTAAAAACAAAATTCAAAAAATTAATAAAATCAAATAATAAATTTGGTTTTTAAAATAATCATATTGAAATTATCATAGGGATATGTTTTGATAATTATTAGAAAAAAAATTAGTTTTTCATTGAATAGTGAAAATATAGGTTTTTATTACGAAATTTCATTAATATTAAATATTTTATAAACTTCATAATTGTTATAAGATATTTTTTAAAAAACATAATTAAATTACATATATATATATATATTAGTCCAATTTAATTCCATTAAATCATTTTAATGTTTAATTTTTATTAGAAATGTTTTAAAATTTTGAACATTTTCTCTTTGAAAATTTGCTTTCTCTCACATTTATGGGATTAATTTTAAATTAAAACTTTACACATATATTAATTTAACTAAAATAACTTATTCTTTATTTTTAATAAACAAAAATTAAATTTTTTAATAAGGACTAATTAATTTTACTGTAATGAATAGTGAAAATAAGAAAAAATTTATTTTTTGTGGTAATGGTAAAAATTTGTTTACCAGGAGTTGAACTAACATGATAATGGTTAAAAAGACTCAAATTGTTTAAAAACACATTTATTGGCCATATTTATACCGTATATCATCTAGGGTCTATAATGGATCATTTTGAGCTTTTGGCATGTGAAAGAAGTTAATACTCATTTTTCATTTCAAAACATACATCTCTTCCACTCAACTCACTTGTTAATGTCCACCCCATATCCTCAATTATACACCCATCCAAAACATTTTTGTTAATTTAATAATAACAAAACTAACTTCCTTAATTCACTCATACATTCCTAGAATCCTTATTTTTTTTCATAAACCCAAATGAGGAAGGTTTTTAAGGTAAACATATATTGGTTATTTGATGAAGATGTAACATTCTTCAAAATGTATTTTAATTTTGTTTTATCCTTTACCTCCAGAAAATATCATTAAAATACAATGATATGATAATATCAGAATCCTTCATATACGTGTTTTTTATGTTATTAACCTTATACCATATCCTCTTTCGTCAAACGGGTTACAAAATCATTTTCCGTGTATATAGTGGACTACAGCATAACGAATGGATGTTATTAATTTTCCATAACCACCTCTAAATGATCAATAAAATGATGAATTTATTATTTATATATTTTATTTTTAATATCATAATTATTTTCTAATCATGATATTACTTGTTCCATATTACTTTACATTGCATGGGAATATGGAAACATCATTCATATATACGATGGACTACCGCCTCCCAAACAGATGTGATTCATTCAGGCCTAACATAGAATGTAATAAAGAGGGTTTTAATATAAAACCTTGTATTTATGATATAATAATTATTTTTTTGATCTTAATATATTATTTACATTTCCTTGTTTCTTTTCATTTGGATAATTCAATAAAAATTCACATATACGTACGACCTATCATCTCTATGAAAAGTGTATTTCATTTTCTATATTGAAATTTTTATAAAAGAATATAAAAATAATTATAATTAACATATATGATATTTATATAATATTTAAAAAAAATTTATTATTTAACCATAATAAATGTTAGAGGTCCAAAAATCAAAAATCAAAACATACACAAAAAAAATGATTTTTTACCCAAAACATGAATTTAACACAAAATTGTTCATAAATAGGTAATAATAGGTAATAATTAAATAATATATGGTTATTTAATATATTAATAATAAACATTTATTTTTATACATTAGTTTCAAATGTGTAATAATGAATTCAGTTCTTATGGTAAGGGATTTATAGTCTCTTTATAACTGAGGGACATAGGCCAATTCCAAACCCATTTAATTTTTTTGTATATATTTCACTGTTGACATTTTATATCATTAAAATCCTTATTTTTATGACATTTAATGTTTCATTTTATTTTATTAAATATTGGGTATTGATATTCAAATGATTACTAAATCAGTAAGATATTGTTCTAACTTTTTTACCACTCTGACACATATGTCATATTCACTATGTATTTTTTATTAGTAGAGTATATACATACCATAGAAAAATTTTATGATTGATATAAATAAAATCAAGGGGATATATATATATCCATTTAAAAATATATATTTCATCGGTTTTATAGTTTAAAAGTTAACAAAATTGTCGGATATTTGTTTCTCAAATTACCTCCTAGGATACATAATTACAATTATGAACCTATATTCTTCTATTATATGTTTATACTAACCCATTAACATGTTATATATTTAGTATCACTATTATAATAATGTTATAAGGTCTATTTAACATTATTCATTAATGGTAAAAATGATTCAATGTTAATAAATTGGTAAGAGTTTTCTATTATAAAGTCATTATTAATAATGAATATTTATTATTATTCTTCTAATGATGAAATTTATGATCTCTATCTTAAGAAACTAAATAATTTTACTCTCCTATATTTATTTTTGTTGAATGAATTTTTATCCCCTCGACTTCCTCCTTTTATGTACTCAAGATTTATAAATTATATTTTATTGAAAATTGATCTTTATTTCTCTCTTTGGTTGAAAACTATTTTCTTCCAAAATGATGTTTTAAAAAAAAAATTTGATAAAGGTTTTTTAATGTAAAGAAAATATTTTTATTAAAGTTATGTTTAACCATTTTTTACTTTCAAGAAAATTATAAGGAATATGCATGACATTTTACAAAAAATGCATGTTATGATTTTACAGAAAATGTGATAGAAATATTTTCCTTAATATGTATGTCTTGAACATAATATCTCAGCATCATGACCATTATTTTAATTTAATCTTCTATTATAATGTTTCGAGGTTATTTTCAAAGAAAAATTATTTTGAAATTTTTTTACTTTTTAAAAAAAAATTCCAAGGAAAAAGTATATTTTCCTTAAGAAATTTTTTAAATGATATTTAAATATTCCATTGAATATTTTCAAATTTACTTTTGATGATATGATTTTCCAAAATAATTTATAAATTTAATATTTTAAACATGATATTTGAATAAATTTAATTTTCCATAGAAAACATTCAATGTGATTTTTTTTCAAATTAATTTTATATCTATGATGACATCTATTGAAGTTAATTATGCTTTACTTGGGATATGAGATATGGATACCATTATTATTCAATTAATAAATGGTTTATGTTAATGATGAGAAGATTTTTTTAAACCCATTTATTTTTTCATGGGTTATACAATGAAAAATATCTTAGGAAACTAGATTATTTTTATATGGGTTATGTTATGATCAAATGATGAAATAATTTTGAACATGTTTCCTTCAGACATGTTATTCTATGATGAAATTCTTATAAAACCCATTTTTCATGGGTTCAAACCTGAATACGTTTCAATGATAATTTGGGTTAGGTATGTATGATTTAATTATGTGATGATTAGTACCTATATCTCCCCCTAATGCATTGGGTGATTATTAATGTTGTTTGAGCACAAGGGGTAAACCTAAGGTTATCACACTCCCTAAATAGTGTACACATGAGGTTATCCCAATCCCCAAAACGGATACATACTTGATTATATGAAGGCTAAAAAGGGTACACTTGAGGTTATCACATTCCCAAAGTAGGTACATGGGTAGTTAGCCCAAGTGTAACATGTTATTAATCTGTTGGTTGGAATCCCGGATAAAAAAATTCATATAATTGGGTGTATAACACAATTACTAGACTTATAATAATGTTATTATCTAATTTATCTTGATATTTGATTCCATTATTATTAATTAATTATGATCTGCCAATCACTCTTCTATGGCTTAGGATTATGATGTTTTATAGGTAAGGTATTGTTTTTAAATGTTATGATCATTTATCACAAACTTATGATCATTTTATATTAATATATCTCTATTTTAACCTTAAATAGTATCTATAGGGAACATTTCTTATGTTTTATTTTCCATAGTATATGTATACCGGTATATTGTATGATATGTCCGAGAAGGGTGTTAATAATAAAGTACAATTTTTGAGATAATGTAAATCACTTATGGACCAGTTGATTATTTGTCCATGTTTTCAAATGAAAATTACCTTTTATGATCATAGGTTATGTGTTTGATTAATGTATTGAATATTAATCTAAATATATTTAATATCTATGTAATAAAACCTTGGTTCTCCAAACGAAAATGCAATATCCTCCATTTTATGATCAATATAACAAATCTATTAGTGGACCCGTATGTACTCATCATATCAAGGAACATCTAGGACCTTTTAGTGTGGAATATAAATTCCTATTACATTATAAGACTCAAATTTAATATATAGTAAAATTAATTATTTGATTTGAAAACATAATTAATAATGAAAAAGTAAAAAAGTACAAAGAAAATGGGTTCTAAGGCACTAACTCCAATATGTTCCCACTTTTACATAATCCAACAAATAATAAATTATAGTCTACCAGCTCTCACATGATACCCATGAATCTACTGAGATAAATAATTTCTCAAGGGGTCTACCATATTATTATCTATGGATATTTTTCTCACTACAACATAACCTAATTGAAACAAATACTTCATGGGAGGAAACATCTAAAGTATGTGTTTTCCCTTTAGTGTGACATAGAATCTTTGGAGAGACACATGGATGATTTGTTATCATTGTAAATTTTTATAGGTTTTATACTTCGTAGAATAAAATAAACCTCTCAAACTTTTTGGGGAATCACAACTAGTTTTGGGCTATATCTGATGCCAAAATACTCTAGGAATCTTTTATAGAATCAATAATGACATGCTTTTTTGGACACATCCATTCCAAAGATCCTACATGGAGAAAAAAATATATATCTATACTATGACATAATATAATTCTCATCTATATGAAAGGTGGTATCTATATAAGCATGGATGAATGTATCTTCATCTCCTTTATATATAATGAAAATATCCTTATTTCAAATCATATTATTAATGATATCCTTAACAATGGTCATATTCAATTAAATTAGATCTTATTGATATCTTCCTACCATGCTCAAAGCATTATCCATATCATTCCTCTTATATGACATGGAATTTATGATATATCTCATTAGTGATGTGTATGAGATCATACTCATTTTCTCTATTTCCTCTTGTGTATAAGAACACATTTAGATGGAAAGATGTAAACCTTATGAAATTGGAACCAATTCTCTCTTTTATTGTTCTATACTAAACCTTTTTAGTATCTTATCAATGTATATACCTTGACATTTTCCAAGTATCATCTTGGATATATCATGAATGGTCTCGATTTTTAGAATTTTGGCTACATCACTTAATATATTTATATAGAATTAATTTATTAGAAATTCTATAGAATATTTCAACGAGAATATATAATTTGATTTTAAAAATATTTCATTAACATATACTACTATAAATAAAATCATACTACTATTAAATTTCTTAAAAATACATGTCTCACATTCATTATTAAAAAACCAAATTCTTTTATGGATTCATTAAATTTAAAAGTCTTCAACTGAGTTTCTCGCTTTAATCTATAAATGGATATCTACAACATGCATAGATTTTTGTCCTCTCCATTATCCAAAAACCATTATGATTATGTTATATACACACCCCCTTGATGGTTATTATAATGTAAAGTGGTTTGTAAATATCTCTTATAAATCTCATACTCATGGTTTGATTATATGTAAAGTAATGTTACAATGGATTTGAACATTGAAACTATAGAAAACGATATATTATAATCATTACCTTGATATTATATAAACCCATTATTCAATATTAGTTATTTATAGGTATTTAATCTACCTTTTAAATATATAATTACCATCAATGTCCATTTTTACACTAATAGTTTTACATAAAATCTTGGATCTATTTGAACTAAAACATGGTTTGGGTATGTGGAATCCATCTCATAATTCATGAATTATTTTGATCAAGAAGATTACGATCTCTTAAATACCTCCTTCTTTGATATAGTATCATTATTTTCAACCAATAAGGCATAAACATTATTGATAAATTAAAAACCATATCTCTCTGGTTCTCTATCCTCTATCGAACTCCTATATGACACTTTTGTTTTATGAGAATCTTCTTCCATAGGGTCTTATGGAATATGCTCTCATATCATCTCTTGTATATTTTGATCACCACCTTCAACTAAGTTAGTATTTCTCCAACTTTCCTAAATGAGTGTATTCTCCCTCTCATGAATAATGACTTTCCATGTTATGGTTATATAATTATCCAAAGGTTTCTATTTATTTTATCCCCGATTTTTCTTAGGATACGCAATTAAGATATACTTATTTTCATATGGTGAAATTTTATTGTTTGATCTAGTCAAAACAAATGCTTAATAACCTCTTAAAAACATGTGAAAAATGGTTTTCTTTCAACACCATTACTTTAAGAGAATATTGTTAACCACTTTATTTGGTACTTTGTTTATTAATGACTATGTTGTTTATAATTCATGGACCCAAAAGTATAATGGATGGCTTGTGTGACTCATCATAGACTTTACAATATCTAGTGGTGTGTGGTTCCACCTTTCACTGAATTCATTCCAAAGTGGTGTATAAGTTTGACTAATTTGTGAAAAAATGTTCTAATCATATAGAAAGTTGATAAAGTCTTGCGTAAGATATTCCCTACCTCAATCTGAATTATGTTTCATTGTCTTCTTACCAAGCTAAATCTCATATTCATTCATGAACTCTTTGAACATCTTAAAGTGTACTTACTTATACCGCATCAGGTAAATATAAACACACTTAACCAAGTCATTGGTAATATTAATAAATTATGGTAATACACCACTATATTCAACTGTAAATGGTCCACATAAATCTCAATATACCAATTCTAAATCTTTTATTCCTCTTTACCATTGACCAATTAATGGTTGTTTGGTCATCTTACCTTCTAAAAATCATGACAATTTTCAAGTGGTTGATGTTCAAAAGAGTCTATGTAACTATATTCTTAGTTCTTTTTCAAATTATTCTCGTTTATGTGATCAATAATTTGATTCTTAAATTCAGTGTTATATAATCATGCATATTTTTTCATTATCAATTTATAAAAAAAATCATAATTTAGTCAATAAATACCATTTTTAAGTTGTTTCATAAAATGACATGTACTATATTTATTAAAGTATCTATACTTATATACAAAGCTAATAATAAATCCATCAAAATTTTATTAATAAATAGATATATTATTTTTGGTAACTCTATAAAAATAATAAAAAGTCTTTAATGTAAAAATAAATCATGTTGGAAACATAATATGGAAGTCTCCAATTGAGAGAACCACCAACCTCTATCTACTGGTATCCTATATATCCACCTCATCTTTGAAAACCTCATGAAATTTACTTGGATCATTAGTTTGGATGAAAATGTGTGCACAATAGGTAGTAAAAAATTACCATCATATAGATATGGAATGATTATACTAAATAATTAATGAACCAAAATCTCCCCCTTACTTCTTTAGATGGGTTGAATTCATATTTTAGTGTCCCTTCTGGCCACATGAAAATCAAAACACAACATGTTCCTTTACATTCCACTAGATATCCTTATTGCTAGCAGGATTTTATTATAGATCCTTAGACATGGATTGAGTATTCAACCAGTTTTCCTTGTTCCTCGTCTTTTTAATTTCTCAAAGGATATATGGTTTTCACATCCAATGTCGTTATCAACATGGGAACTAATTGTAACATGTTTTAAAAGTGAATTCTTGTTATTCCTCATATTAAAATTCATAATAATATTAGATGTGTATTTATATATTTATGAAAAAAAATAGATCATTGAAGATATCATTAGGGTAATCAATTCCCAAGATTTCTAGGAACTGAATGTAGCCAATCATCATTACTATATGTGGACCAGAGGGTGCCGACCTTCCTAGACTTCACATGAGTAATTTCTTACTGATATCAAATCTACCTATTTTTTCATTCCCTAAATATATATCTTGTTGGGGAGAAATTATTCCATACACATCAATATCCTCATATTTATTTAGAATATCATGAATATAGGTGGTTGAAAAAAATATTTGATGCCTTTTTAATTATCGGTATTCCTCATATAGGAATATGTTTCATCATCACTAGCTTCATTGGGAATTGACTCTAAAATTGGGGTTTATATCATGTATAATTTTTATTAATGGAATTGTATAATTTGCAAACTCCTAATCAAGTCATAGAAATTCACACAGGTGAGAATTTTATCTTTCTCTAAAGTGGATCAAAGGGATATTTTTGAAGTAGTTTTATTATCCATTTCTACAAATTAATTTCATATAACTAGTACTTTTTTGATAACCAAAATAGATTAATAAACATAAAATTAAATTTTATTAATATCCTACTATTTTTCAAATCCCAATATCACTCATGACTAGATTCAGAATATCTTGTAGCAAATATATTCATGCGGTAAGGATACATATTCCCCTTATTACCGCATATACATTCACATGAAATATTAGTTGAAGGGTTCTCAATATGGATTACTTTTCAACTGCATTAACTCATGATTTAATGATCCAATGATTGGAATACCTAATCTAGAAATCACGTTTTTAAATTTTCTTCAACACTTGCCTCTTTGTTAGAGAAATTCCTTCTTGGGTAGCCAGTTTGTGATTTAAACCAAGTTTAGTAACCCCAAAACATCAATCTGAGAGTTTAAGGATAGATGAAAGTACCCCAATATTGGTTTTCAAAAATCTTTTTTACTATGAGATCATTTATAAATTAATATGTGGAATGTTATACCAACATAATATTTTAGTTGAGGTATTTTTATCCTTATGTGTGAACCCATTTTATCATTTCACATGACCTATTAAAATTAAGTAGATTTTAAATAATTGATTAACCATATATGTTTAAGAATTCCTGCATAATCTAGTAATATTTCATTTCCTATTTCATACATTTAATTCATATATTAAATGACCACACAT
The DNA here is from genome assembly GCA_963277665.1 of Viscum album. Classification (NCBI taxonomy): domain Eukaryota; kingdom Viridiplantae; phylum Streptophyta; class Magnoliopsida; order Santalales; family Viscaceae; genus Viscum; species Viscum album. Next base: position 626,870,975 of record OY728138.1, on the reverse strand, counting down.
CATTCACAAACATAAATATTGAACAATGTAGCTAATAGAAAAAATATATAAATAGAGCAATTGGGAGATTCTCTAATGGTTATGTTAATTAGTAGATGATAAAATTAAACTCATCCCTAGGGGAAAACCACTAACTATTTCTTGTATCATGGTACAAAATTTTTACTTGGATATAATGGATCACCCTGATTATTTTTACATTGTAACTTAGACTCAGAACATTCCCCTTGTCTAAGATCTCTACCTTTATATAATTTTCTACTCACACTGAGGTGAGCTGATCAAACAGATTGGATAAAGTTGGTTTATATAAAAAACCAATGAGAATGTATGATCATACATAATTATGAGGTGGGGATAACTCATAGTAAATCAATTTCAATTTTATAATAACAAATTAAAAGTAACCAATCATATTCATTAGGCTAGTCTAATCTTGTGATCATTCACAAAAACATGAAATGTGCCTAAATTTTCGATTTTGTTATCAATTTCATTGATTTTTTCATTGATTAAGATAAGTAATCACCAATTAGTCTAATTATTATATTTATATTAATTCCATCCAAGAATCATAAATTTACCATTACCAAATTTTTAAACAAATTTAATTTCATTTAAAAATAATGATTTACACAATTTAACATTGTGGAAGCTGAAAGTGTTCCTAAAATTTCTAAAACAGAATTTTATTTAATTCTCCTCTCCATAAAAATTCAAAAACACTACTTGTACAAGACTACCCGATATTTATTATTTTACATGGAATTTACTTTATTCTTCCCATGTATGCATCACACCCCTCATGTTAGTGTATTTTACATGCCATTAAATTCTTCATGTTATAAGGCATGTAGCCCAATATACACAACCTTCCACCTTGTAGTTTCATGAAAGTCTAGTCCCAATGTCATGTATCTAATACGGATTACTCATGTATACCCTATTCTTATGAGAATGAGAAATTTGGCCTTACCTCTTATCTGAAGTGGTTACATGTCATGTGGTTCCTTAATCATTGTGACAGTTTATTAGTATCTATGTGATGATCTCATTTTATCATATCATATATACAATTTAATCAGACCTATCATAGTATAGTGAGATACAGGAAGTAATTTTTATAAAAATAATTATATTTTGAAATTACATGTCACTTACTAATTGGAAAACTAGACAATTTGGAACCTATAAATGATTTTTTAGATGTTTTCCTCTTTTTTAGATTTTACCCATTTATTGGTTACATTAGAAATAACAATGAAGGGAACAGATAATGATGAAAAATATTAAAATGAATTAATATATTTAATGGAAAATGAAAACATATTTACACAATCAATGATTACAAAAATAATTTGAAATTAAAAATTTTTCCACTTTTAGACCACATGAGGGTTCCATGCATGGAAAAATTATATTTTTTAACACATCCTACTTCGGTTTTAGTCTTAATTTATGTGTAATCATGGAAACACTTGATAAAAATTTAATATACAATAAAAAAATTATTTATTGACTATCTAAATTGCTGGAACTAGAAAAGTAGTATCTTCACATATAATTTATAATTCATTTATGTTGATATTTTTAATTACCTGAACATTAAATTATATATTCATTGATAATTGGATTCACTAGATCCCATAATTCCATCATTTTTTTGAATTATCTATGTAAAAAATCCCTCATGAAGTAATCCACACATATATAAATGTAATGCTCTGATCCCTATTACCCAGAGTCGGTGCATTATTACATAACATTGGCACGATACAAGGAATCAGGTCTCAAACGACCGATCAGTTTAGTGTTATTGGAAACAATATACATACATAAGTTCAATATTACAACTTGAAAAGAAATACAAAACTAATTTATTCCATTAGAAACATCCAATCCATATAGATTATGGCTTCAAGTCACTCATTACTAGCCTTTTCATATCCTGGGAAAATAAAATATAAGAAAGGGGTGACCTCAAATTTTTAGTAAGGGTAAGCAATATATTAGATGACAACATGAACATTAGTCATAGTAAATAATTGAAAACACAAGCTTTTACAAATAATAATCATGAACACATTATGGAAGAAATATGATATTAGTAAATAATTCCATAATAAAACACAGTCATGTGTATTCTACTATTCCAATAACCACATGAACCATCAATAATATTTTCATAATAAGGGAATGTATAATGCAGGACATTCTGAAACATTTTTTCAAGGCCTTGGCCATGATGTCTAAAAATGATTAAGGCCTCGTCCAAAACCATATATCTAAATTGTGTAAGGCCTTGACCATTTCCACACATAATTGTCTCATGATACCTACTGACTCATTGAGGATCTATAGTGGGCTCCATATATCACTTACTAAGTCCAATACATTCCTCATATGAAAAGGTTGAAAAATAACAAAAACATTTGTATTAATAAAAGCGTATGAAATGTCTATACTTTAACCATAAACTAGGAATGGTAAAAAATAACACAACCATAGTCAAACATATCACAAATCCTTAAATACAATATGGAATAATTGTATTGTAATAAATCAACTTCAAATAAGTGTAAAATTTATCAAAGGATGTTGACATATATGAAATCAATAATATTTGAGAGAAATAAATATTAATATTTTGAAATAATTTTTGAGTAACAGAATTATAAAAGAAAACATTTATTTTGAAAATATTCTTATAATATTTTCAAGGAATCTTCATCGATGTTATAACGACATAAAATTTCCGCACACGCTATATAAATTAAAAAAAATACATTCTTACCTTGATTTTGTTGAAAAGGTCATAAAGTACCTTGTCTGGAAAATGATGGAAAGATTCCTTTCAAAATATATAAGGTAAAATAAGGGTATAAATTAATTTATCCCAAAGTCTAGTAAATATTAAAAATGTTTGGAAAGGAATTATTAAGAAAACATGGATGTGGATGATAAATAGGTCCTAGTAGATACTCACATATAAACAACCTTGGATAATGAAGAGATTGTTGAATTAACCCCTACCTTTTACTTTTCATTATTAGATGTTATTTTAACCTCTTTTATAATAGTTAAAACATTGTTATTAAATTATAAAATAACTATATACATAAATATGATATCATTTATGATCCTATAATATAGTTTTGTTAATAATATTTCAGTAGTATCATCATTTAGAGTGTTAACTGATATGTTTTCCTTTATATGCTTGGTTATGTAAGAAATGTTTTATATGGATATAATTTTTTGATTCATATACATTAGAATATTAACTTCATAAACATTATTTTTAATCATAAAAATAAAATTACTCTTAATTGATTACGATGGGTAATGAACTTCATCGTGTTCGTAGAGACGGTAACTCGTACATACGTACGAACACTACTTCCAATTTATTAAGGAAAGAAAACCAAATTATAAATAGGCATATTATTATTCTAGTTTAATATAATATTTTTTATATTTAAGGTATGTTCATTAACACCATCCTTTATATGTTCCATGTATGGTATGAATGAGTCACATCACTTTGATGGGGTGGTAGTCCAAACTTCCTCAAAAAAAATTATCATATATATACAACATGAATAGAATAAGGGAATGCTATAAAAAAGAATTAAATAACCTTATCGATAAAATAAATATAATATATATCATATATAATTACATTTCCATCATAATTTCTACCATAAGAGGTGTTAGTACAAGATTAAATAATCATTGTTTTTTGAGGCAGTAGTTCTCCATCTAAAGAAACATTGTGTTCTATACCCATTAGATGAAGGTATGTAAAAAGGGCATGATGACTAAGTCAAACGCAGTGGCGGGGGTGAGTTCTTCATCGGGGGTGGCTAGAGTTTGGCCTGCGATTGGGGAAGGTTCTCGTTCGGGGAAGGAGGTCACATTCAAGACTGGATCCAAGGTTCTTTCCTTCTAGGAGGCCGTGTGTGGGGGAGGGATGATGGTTTGGCCAGTTTATATCCCTCTGATATAGATTGAGCATCACCAGGAAGAGTTTCTTTATGGGAACCCAGGGGTGATCATCTCTGATAAAGAAATGGAGAGTGCGGCGGAGGTTCATAGTATCACCATGGTTGCTTGTTCTAGTCCGGTGAAAACGTCATTAGAGGAGTTCAGGGGTTTCATGCAATCCTGGGTACTTCATCATCTGGCGACTATTTTAGAATTATCGAAGTTTTCGTTTTGTGTTCACCTCTTTTATAGGGAGGACTTCTTGTGTTCTTGGTCAAGGGAAGAAAAGAGATGTGGTTCTCATCACTTCACCCCATCGCGGTGGGAAAGGGAGTGCCACTATGGGAAATAATCTCATATTGGGAGTAGTGTGGATAATGCTTCTGGGTCTCCCCCTTCCTTTTAATAATCCCTCCATTATGGAGGCGGTGGGTGATGCACTCGGGAAGTTCTTGTGTGTTGATGAGACGATGATAAGCTTGATGGACACTGCTAATCTGCCTATCTGTGTGGAGATGGATCTATCAGTGATATTCCCGCCTTTGTTTCAGATTCGTTCTCCAGGAGGGTTTATGTGGCGGCAGGAGTTGGTTTTTCTTTCTCCGCCCAGATTCTACACTACTTGTGGCTTCCAAGGACATGCGGTTGATTTCTATAGGAGGGTGGAAAATCATGCATAGTAGAGGGGTTTCAGGTCTGAAGGGAAGGCATCTGTCGGCTACTTAGCTTCGACCGGTTCCTGGTTCGCATACTAAGATGGAAGATAGAATCAGAGCAGGTGGGGAGAGGCCGGCGGTGAACGTGACCTATCTTCCTCGGTAGGGTTGGTCAAGGTCAATGATCTGAAAACAGTTTCCGTAAATTCAAACATTTTCAGACACGGTTCCCCTAATCAGGAGGCCTTTTTTAAAAAGTCTCTGGCAGATATGTTTTCGAATGAGAAATCTGAGCTGGCTCATTGGTTACTGTTGGGGCCAGACGTGCCAACGTAGAGAGATGCAGGTGGTCTCTCGAGAGATATGGGTGATCAGTGGGTTTCGTTTCATCAGAACAAAGGGAAATCCATGGATTTTTCTTCCTTTTATTCAGGAATTATAAGAGGGTTGAAGCCTTCTACCGGAGAGGTTTGGAATACATCATTGTTGTCTGCTGATTCTATGAAGCTTTCAGTGCTGGCCTCGGTTAGATATGCTATCGAATCCTATTCTAATGATTCTCAGAAGGGATTCCCGAAGGGAGTGGATAAGGAATTATCTTTGGCCTGCAAGTCCGCTCCTCGGTTGATTCTTTCCTCCCTGATTCAGGAGGGGACATCCATAAAATTCCCCTCTACGACAGTGGGTAACATTTTGTCTTTATTAGAGGAATCTGACAGTCCCTTGTAGAAGAAGGTGCTTCTTCCAAAGAAGGTTTGTTCCACGTTGGGATCATTGAGACTGGTGACCTGTTCCATGGCTATGGAGGAGTGTTTCAAGGACCTTTTCTTCCCTAGAGTAGGTAATAATGGCCGTAAGGTCAATTCCTTATTTTTGTAATGTTATCCTTGATTATCTAGAACGCTCGAGATCTTGAGGGGCAATAAAAATGCCCCTTCTTGGCATCTGAGTGCAGGAAGCACGGGGCTTCTATGGTGGTAATCTTAGAACCAAAACAGGACCCAGCCAGAATAAGCTTCTTTGGTAGGAAGTTGGGGATTAACAACTACACGAATGGTCATCCTGTTAATAAACATGTTTGGATTTTTTGGAAGAGTTGTATTCAGGTTGAGTTGGTGCATGTGATGGATATGTTCATTTCGGTGAAACCCTTTTTCAGAGGTTTGGTGATTATGTTCTCATTCATTTATGCTATCATGGATTTTATGGTTAGGAAGAACCTGTAGGAATCCATTGATTCCTTTGATTCGGAGATATTACCTTGGTTTTTTGGTGGGGATTTCAACACAATTGTTGGCATATCTAAGAAGAGATGAGGCTCCTCAATTTTCAATAATGGTATGGTGGATTTCAATAGATGCTTCTCAAGTAAGGGTCTCCTTGATTTGGGTTTCTTGGGGGGAAAATACACCAAGTTTAATAATCGTCGTGGGATCAACCGCATTTGGACTAGATTTGAAAGATGTTTGTCGAACTTGCAAGGTCTGGAATCCTTTCTCAGGTCCACAATCAATCATATTTCTCTCTCCCTCTTGGACTATTTTCCCCTCTTTATCAACCTTGAGAAGGGTAGTCAGTAGAATAAAGGCTTCTTGTACTCATCGTACTAGCATGGAATGGTGGGCTTCATGAAAATGATAAAGGTTTCCTGGGTTAAGGAGGTGGAAGGAAGACCATTGGTTGCATTGTCCCGACACCTCAAACATCTTAAGTATTATATCGGCAGGTGGTTTTCATGTAATCAAATAGTGAAGGATTCAATGGAGTCGCTTCAAATGGAGATCGACAACCTGGAAGAGATCCTTGAGCACAGATGGAATGATACATCCTTCATTCTTCTATGTGATAAGAGATCCTTACTGGTGTAGAGGCTTCTGGAAGTGGAGAGAAACTTATGACAAAGATCAAGGGTCAGATGGCTTAAGTAAGGAGATAGAAATAATGGATTTTTTCACACTTTCTTGAAGGCGCACAAAAGCTCCAAATTGAACATAAGGCTAGAGGATGGGTCCTTTTCTTTTGACGTGAATATGTAGGGTAGGCTGGATCTGGAACACTTCGAGTACCTGATGGGGGGAGATTGGATAGAGTCTTTAGGAGGAGACAACTTACAGCATGACCAAGATATATTTTTGGGAATTATACCCCAGAGTATTGACTCGAGGTAGAATGATTCCCTAAGGTCCCTGTCCATAGGGGATGAGATATGGGAGACAGTTATCTCAATGTCACTGGAGAGTGAACCTGGTCCAGATGGTTTTTCTGGATCCTTCTATGTGGCAGCATGGGATTTTGTGAGACAACAGGTCAACGAGGCGATTCAAGACCTTTTCAAGGGGGGCCCATCAATAGGGGTTTGTGTGCCTCCATGGTAGTGTTGGTTCCAAATGATAAATATCCATCCTCTATTAACCACTACAGACCTATTTGTATGTGTAATTTTTCTTATAAGATATTGGGTAGTCTCTTGGATAGGAGACATAATAATTTGATTCTATAAATAATTTACCAAGAGTAGTATGGCTTCATCCAGGGTAGAGTCATACAAGGGGCAGTGAGAGTTTCCCAAGAACAGATGGATGATTTGAATCAGAAAGTGGTGGGTTTCAAATTTATTATCCAAGTTGATATGGATAAGGATTATGAAAAACTAAAATGGAGCTTTTTAATCAGGGTGATGAGATTAATTTTCTTCAATGAATGGTTTTGTGACTTATGATTCTGATGCACCTCTTCCCAGTGGCTTACTATATCGTTGTTGGGGATGGGATTTGGATTTTTCAAGAGTGTTTGTGGGGTGCGCCAAGGGGACCCCCTATCTCCTTCTCTATTTATCATTACTCAGGAGGCTCTTTCATGTAACCTCCTTAGATGCTTTAGGGACTAGATGATCTGGTCATTTTGGTCCCAATCCTCAGATGGTACCTGCTCTCATATTATGTTTTTTGATGACATTTTCATCTTTATAAATGGCAGTCTCTCATCCTTGAATAATTTTATCTCATTAATGTCGATCTACGGAGTCCTCAGCGGGAAACAAGTCAATGTTAGTATGTGGAGTGTGTTTATCTCCAAAAAATGTTCAAGATGGAGGGCCCGGATCATTCAAGGCATTTTGGGTATTCAAAGGAGGAAGTTACCTATGATCTATCGTGGGGATCCAATTTCTAATGGTAGGGTAAAAAAGGTATTTTTTGAAGACATTTTAAATAAAATGTTTTGGACGGTGATTTACTGGAAACTAGGTTCATGTCCTTTGGAGGATGGGTGACTTTGATTAATAGTGTGGTCTCCTTTATTCTGATGCATGTTTTTATGGTCATCCCCCCACCTAAAAGAATTATTGACGCTTTGGAGAAGATGATGAACAAATTTCTCTAGGACGTAAATCTATCCGGAAGAACGCATTGGGCTTCTTGGTCTCATCTAGAAATATTAGTGCAGGAAGTTGGGGTCGGTCTCAGGGACATTTCGGTTTCAATGCAATCCTTGTAGGCTCGGCTAGCATGGGATTTTCTGGAGGGCCATTCTTTGTGGGCCAAAACTCTGAGGACTACATATGGTCTGAATTGGGAGGATTGGGAGGTCAAGAATATATCCAGACTGGGAAAATTGGTCAGGCATATTTTGGAAATCCTCCAGGAGGCTTCGTGATGGGTTGTGGGGCATGGGGATATCAACCTATAGAAAGATAATTGGACTGGGGAGCAGATCTTGTTCCCTTATGGTCGAGTTCCAGATTTCTCCATCAAAGAAGCCAGCCATCATCCCAGATTTCTTGAATCTATCCTTAGCTCGAATCAGATGTTAGTTTTTAAAGAGGTTATTTTCTCAGAGGAAGTCAACATGCTTTGTTTTATGGAAGCTATCTATGGGTGCTTCAACGGGCAGGACTACCGGCATCTAATTTGTCAGGGGGGCATCCTTGATGAGTGGGGAGCATGATTATGGTGTAATGAAAATCCCCCAAAATATTATGTCTGGTTTGGAGGGAAAGGAAATAAGATCTGGTGAAGGATGAAAACATCCAGAAAAGGGAGTCAATCTGGTTTTATGATGTCTATATTGCACTCACCCGCGGATAGATTCAGTGTTTCACCTTTTTCTGAAGAGATACTAGGCCGTTTATCTATGGACCAGTTTGGATTTAAGTGGAAGGTTCATTAAGACATTCTAATCCATCTAGAAGTTCCTTGTTAGCTGGTTCTCAGGCCTGGAACAGAACGAGATGGAGTCTAAAATCTGTTGCGTTTCGCATACAGTAGTTTTCTGGACTCTCTAGGAAGCACAAAATAATTCTCATGTTGAAAGTTGGTGGTACACCTATTTATTGATGGTGATGAAGAAAGAGTTGGCACATGAATTGGGATCTTTGTTGAAAATATGTCAGAATTCTCCAAATCATTTTAATTTAATGAATATACTGATGTCGTACTCTAGGATGCAGGGTTGCTGGGTAAGGTGGAATCCTCTAGCAATGGGATTCAAACTTAATGTTAATGGCTCGTGAGTGGATGAACGGATGTGCGGGGGTGGTTTGGGGTGTTATGCGAATGGAACTGTCATTATGGCCGTCAACAGCTTCTGAGGACTAGGAAACTCGTTAAAGGAGGAAGTTCATGCATTACACACTGGCATAGATCATTGTACAAGATTATCCTTGATGTGTTCAGATGTGGAATCAGACTCTGAGATCTTGATTCGGGCCCTACATGGGAAAGTTAAGGTGTCATGGGCCTTGACGTACATTGTTCGTAGATGGGCTGCTAGGATTTCTAATGATTGCTCTATTCTCCATATCCCAAGAGATGCTAACATTGCGGTGGATGCTCTTTCTTGGGAGAGCGGTTTGGAGGATCCTCGAAGGGTATTCCCTTTATGTGTGTTCTCTACCCCGGGAATGTAAAAATTTTGTTCAAGGGTATGTGCTTGGACTACGTCACTTTAGACAACCCTGATCTATTCAGGGAGGGGTCTTTTTACCTGTTTGATTTAATAAAAAAATAAAAAATTCAATTTTCAGTCAGATGGTGTGTAAAAGTGTAGTTCAAATAAATCTCATAAAAAACCTAGTATATTTAGGATACTAGTGTTTTATTAAATTAATGTAATAAAGAATGTTTAGGTGGGTTGTAGAAGTAAAAAAAGAAAAGAACAACAGAGGAGATGTTACATTAAAATCAGGAAACTCCCTTTGGTTTGAACCAAAAGGCTTCCTTAAAGTGACTTATTCCTAAGGTAAGTATTTTCAAACGAACATAAGGATGTAAAGAGCCTAATTGGGTAGATTTTGGATGATCCATGGGGCTTGAGAGGTGAAAGAAATGGGTTAGAAGTAAGGGATTTTTATAAGGGGGAGGATTGGATATTTACGAGTAATTGAAAATATTATTTTATTATATAATGATTTTCGGTTTCTAAAGGTACAAAAATCATTAAAGTCAAAGATAAGATAATTCATGTTCGAAATAAAATCATCCAATAAATATTGGAATGTTTGTGGATATTGTTTTAATTTTTAAAATCATATTTATTAAAATCATTTATTAATGCGGTAAACACAACAACATTATTGTGTCATAAATAATATTATTTCTTTGGTGTCAAAATATTATAAACAAAATACCAGGATGTAAAAAATCTTCTTAGATTTCATATAAATATTTTTAACTTAAGAGACAACATATATAACCTCTTATAAAAAAATTTTACTAAAGGATATATGTTTTTTCCATTTTCACTTTAGATTAAATTAGTAAATATAAAGTGTAATTATCGCCATCAAGAGGCTCCATGGGATCCCAAAATAGAAGCAAGGATGCCCATGGTCGGACTTCTGTCGAAAAATAGAAATAGCACACATGTTATTGTAATTTAATATTATTATAATATTATTTTTCCCCTTATTTACCATATTTACCCCTTTAACCATGGTAATAATATATTTACTAATGTAAATATTACCAATTTATAAAAATAAAAGTTACCTATTAACATAATTTGGACCACCTGATTAAAAATATGGAATCCATTTTTCAAAATTCAAAATAGAGAAGTTACAGAAATTATTTTAAAATAAATTACTGTTGTCAAAACAAAAAGCATGTTTTTTAAAAATAATAACTATCAAAAGAATGACACTTTTTATGTCCATTTTAAATGTGAAATTACGTCCAATGACCAAAATTATATTAAATGAAAAATATATAATCTAATTACACTTATAACCCATTAAAATGTATAATTTATCACTACAAATTATTTCAATTAAAATAGTTGTTTTTAATTAAAATCCAGTACTTTTCTCTATTCATCAAAAAATGAATGTTTTCATAAAAGTACCATAAACTCACCCTAATATAATTTCAATATTCAAAATCCAAAAATGAAGTCCATTATGAAAAATAAAATTTATAAAATTTCAAAAAGTGGTTATTACCTTTCATAATAGCTAGTTCAATTGGTCGTGGTGTGTTAAAACACAAAGATACATACAACGCAAGCTACTGAATTATTAAAAGGGAAAAATACTGTGGAATAATGGGGTGTTACATTCTACCCTCCTTAAAATAATTTTGTGGTGAAAATTTCTAGAATATTACTGCATAAAATGATTCAGGTGGTTCCTCATCATATGTTCCTTGGGTTCCCAAGATTCTACTTCCATCTTATTATTTCTCGATAGAAATTTCCCCAGATGAGACATTTGGTTTCTCAACATTTGTTCTCTAGTATCATGAATCAATACATGCTCTTCACAAAAAGAAAGATCGGGTTACAGTTCTACTTTTTCATAGGTGATCACATGCATTGGGTCAGAATGTATTTTCTCAATAGTGATACATGGAACACATCATGAACTTTGGAGATACTTGGTGGTATTTCCCAATGGTAATATACAACCCAAATTCGTTCTATAATTTCTATGGTCCGATGTACCTGGGACTCAATTGACCCTTCTTTCCAAAACGTATAAGACCCTTTTATAGAGATACCTTTAAGAAAACATGATCATCTGCTTGAAATTTCAAATCCTTCCTTCGATTATCTGTATAGATCCTTTTCCTACATTGATATGCTTTGATGTGGGTTTAGATAATAATATCCTTTTCTATTATTTTTTCAAGAAGTAATTATCCTACATGTTTTCTTTGGCTAATATCATCCCAACAAGTTGGTGTGCAACATCTCTTTTCCATATAACTCTTCAAATAGTGGCATCTGAATACTTTAATGGAAACTATTGTTATAGGAAAATTCTACTAGAGGTAAATACTATTCCCACATAACATGAAAGTCAATTGAGTAAGATATCAACATGTCTTCTAAGGTTTGAGTAGTCCATTCTGATTGTCCATCATTTTGAGGTTGGTAGGCAGTGCTCTAATGAAGTTCAGTATCCAAGGCCTTCTAAATAATTTTCCAGAATCATGATGTAAAATGGGGATCATGATCAAGAACAATTAATTAGGGTACACCATGGAGTCTTACAACTTCACTAATATATAGTATTTCCATAAGTTCATGTGGTAAATCTTTTCTTATAGAATGAAAATGTGCGTACTTGGAATGATGATCAACAATGACCTATATTGCATCATTCCTTATAGGAGTCTTTGGTAGCCCCATGAAAAAATCCATCATAATATTATCCCATTTCCACTTAGTTCTAGGAAGAGTTTGCATGACTCTTCAAGGTTGTTTCCTTCCAACTTTCACTTGATGACAAACCATAAATCTTGACACAAAATAAGAAATCTACCTCATTAGGAAGTCCCACCAAAAATGTTCCTTCAAATATCTATACATCGTGCTGCTCTTAGGGTGTATAAAAAAATTGGAGCTATGAGCATCATCCAAAAATTCTTTTTCTAGATCAGGTATATCAGGAACATAATGTCTCTTAACAAATTTCAAAACTCCATCTTCATATACGAGGTTAATCAATCTCCCATCATTCACAGCTTTAATCTTCTATGGAAACTCCTCATCATCAGTCTGAGAACATTTTATCCTTTCAAGTAAAGATGGTTTGGAAACCACTAGAAAGAATATTGATATTTCCCCCTTCAGGGTTATTCCCATATCCATCATTACTAGATCCATAAAAATAGGATCTCATTCAACACTCATCTTGTTAAAAACTCCATGATCCTTTCTAATCAAAGCATGTTTCACCTTATTTTCCTTCCCTAGGTGGTAGTTTATAGTGAAATCATAATCCTTGATTAGTTCTGGCCATCTTCTTTGCCTCATGATGAGTTCTTTCTATGATAAAATTTACTTCAAACACTTTTGATTGTTATAAATCTCCCATTTTTAACAATAGAGATAGTGTCTCCATATTTTGTATGAAAATATTATAATTACTAACTCAAGATCATGAGTGGGATTTTTTTTCTCATGAATTTTTAGTATTCATGATGAATCTGCAATAACTCTATCATTCTGCATAAGTACACAACCATGTCCTTTCTTTGATGAACCACTATAAATATAAAATCCATCATTACCTGATAGTAAAGTCAATATAAGATAATTGACTAATATTATATATAGTTCTTCATAACATTATTTACACTCTTTTTTCCAAAATAATTTAACCCCTTTACATGTAAGATTGGTTAATGGGTTAGCCAACCGCCCATAATTCTGGAAGAAACATCGATAATAACCTATTGAACCAATAAAATGGAAAAACATAGTTATACTCGTCAGTGTTGGCCCTTCTTGGATTGCCTTGGTCATTGAAGGATGAATAGAGATTTAATCCTTAGAGATAATATGTCCAAGAAAAGAAATATCTTGAAGCCAGAATTCACACTTGAAAAACATCCCATATAATTCATTTCTTCTAAGGGTTTTTAGAATAGTGCGCCAGTGATTTTCGTGATCTTCATATATTTTTGAGTAAACCATTATATAATCAATAAATACCACTAAAAATTCATCAATATATTCCTTGAAAACTCTATTCATTATATCCATGAAAATAGAGGCTGCATTAGTCAATCCAAAAGGAATTACTGTAAACTTGTAATTCCTGAACCTTGTTCAACATGAGGTTTTTTGGAATGTATTCCTTCATCAAAGGCAATTGAAGATATCCATATTGAAGGCCAATCTTGGAAAAATATTTATCTCCATGATTTTGATCGAATAAATCATCAATGTGATATAGGGGATACTTCTTCTTTAATGTTATATCATTGATCTCCCTAGAGTCAATGCACAACCTCAGAGATCCATCATTCTTCTTAACGAAAAGGATAGGGGCTCCCCATGTAGAAACACTAGGGAAAATAAATCCCTTATTACTCAGTTAATCTAGTTTTTTATTTAGTTCTACTAATTCCAGATTGGACATTTTATAAGGGGATTTTGATATGGTCCTTTAACTAGGAATTAAGTCAATGCAAAACTCAATTTCTCATTCTGGATGATGTCTCAGTTAATCCACTCGAAACACATCAACATATCTTGCACAATAGGTACATCCTATATTTGAAAATTGTTTTCCTTACCAATATTTATTTCACTCTCTTCCTCCCCAATAATTCAATTTAGTAGAGCTCCTGGGGTTGTATCTTGATAAGAATCATATGGTGACGTTTCTACTCTAAATATTATGTACTCTTTATCATCATTGAAACTTTTAACCTCCTTCTTCTTATAATATATTTTCACATCATGGTTCAAAATCCAATACCTACTAAGGATTATATCAAATTACATCATTGTTATAACAATGATATCAGTGCATAAAGAACAGTTTTATACTCTAATGGGAACCGATTCACCAAACATTGTTGCAATAATACTTCCCTTAAGAGTTTTGACTGACAACTCCTTTTTTAATCATATTGAAAATATCTAATTTTATAAACAAATTGAGAAGATATGAAACAATGAGATGATATAGAATAAAATTAAGAATTGTAAAAACTTGAGGAAACAATTAAATTGTCTACCACCATGTCTTTCAGAGCTTCAACCTCAGAAGTAATGATCGAATAATCATGGCCTTTCTCTTATGTCCTTCTATGAGGTAAGATTACTTGGAGCTTAGGAAATTTATTTGAATAATTTCCCATCTCCCTACAATTGTATAATTGAACATTGGAGTCTTTGTTCTTCTCTTTACAATTGCCATCATGATGGGTTTTCTGTCCTCATTTGTAGTGTACTCCTTTTCATTTTAGGCAGGCACCAAGGTGTTTCCTTACAGAATTATCACAAGGTGGAAATTCAACCCTTCCCTTCATCCCTGTTTCCTTATTTCATTTCCAAGAGTGTTAATAATATCTCTTCTTCTCTTGCATTACTTTAAAGTCATTAGTCATAGAGAATTCATTTTTGTTCTTGATAGCACATGCGAAAATATCTTCATACGATGAGAAGGATTATGAGAGTAATGCTCGATGGATAAATAGTGTTAACCCATAAAATAATTGACCAATCTTACTCCTTGGGTTACGTATATAATAGTTCTCATGTCCTGCTAACCTTGTAATGTTAGCATCATACATTGTGACATTCTCATCCTCTTTTTTCCTTAGACTCAAAAATTGCCTTTCCATATCCGCTAAGTGGTCACAAAGAAAGTAGTTTTCTAATAAAAGATCTTTTAACTCCCTTTATTCCATACATGATACCGCTTCATCCTACTTTGTGTTTTGGATCAATGACCACCACTGATATGCATCTCCCATGAGGCGATAAACTGCCATGACAACTTTTTCCCTTTCGCAACCCCCCAAAGAATGAAATTTTTTTTTCTAAGGAACTTATCCATTTCATAGATACAAATGAATTTGTAGTCCCATTGAATGTTTGTGGGTTTTTCCTCATGAATCATTCTAACATTGACCCGCTACATTTTGGATTAGGGTGCTCCATATGGGTATAGATATTATTCTTAACCTGAGTCAGTTCTACCAGTATTGTGATAAGCTGATCAGCACTAGTTGAATCACTAGCTCCACTATATTTATCTTGAGTTGGAAGGTGGTCCCTACATGTATTATGTGCATTGATATTGTTTCCATTCCTTTCATTATGATACTTTTCTAAACAATGTCATATAGTATATTAGTTTATGAATCGCAATACATAATCCTAACTTGTAAAACACATAACATAAATTCAACAGTTTAGGGATATAATCCATAATCCTAAAAATATTTTATATGTGGAGGTATATACTAATAAATCCTTCATATTGGTTGGTAAAGAAAATCTGAATTATCATAAGAATATCCCTAGGGAGTGTCATAACCAATAGTTCAACAAGTCCCGTTGTCGTGTACCAGGATACCCTGAGTAAATCTCGTAACTCCTTATTGGTATTTTCAATCCTAGGTACATCTGTAACAGAGCTTCCTATACTTGATCGTATCTAAATAGGTATTTATTTCATTTAAAACACAAAAAATCTCGATATTACCAAAATTCTAGGAAATTATTCTATAATAATCCTCAATGTATATCTTATGGTAATGTGCTCTAATCATAGATTATCAAAATATAGTTTCTGAGGTTCGTACTAAACTTCATCTGATATAAATTGTAAATCCCCAACCCTAATTACCCAGAGTCAGTGCATTATTAAATTACATTTTCATGATTAAAAAAATCATGTACCGAATGACCGATGTGTTTTGTATTATTGGAAATAAGATACATACATAAGTCCAACATTACAACGTGGTAAGAAATATAACATTAATTTATTCCATTGGATATATACAAGACTCCTAGATTATGCCTGAAAGTCACTGATAACTAACTTATTCATATCCTGGGGAAATGAAAAATAATAAAGGGGTGAGCTCAAACGCTCAGTAAGGGTAATAAATATAGCAGATGGTAACATAAACATTAGGTATTGTGAATAATTGAAAACACATGCCTTTACAAATAAAAAAATGAACATTTTATGGCAGTAATATGATATGGGTAAATAATTTCATAATAAAACATAGTCATGGGTATTCTACTAGTCGAATAACCAAGTGAACTATAAATAATGTTTTAAAAATGAGGGAATGTATAATGCAGGACATTCTGAAACATTTTGTCAAGGCGCCAGCCAAGATGTCTAAAAATGATTTAAGGCCTCATCCAAAACCATATATCAATATATGGAAATTCCTCAGCCAATTCCACATATAATTGTCTCATGATAACTACCAATGCACCATGAAGCTATAGAAGGCTCCATCGGTCACTTACTATGTCCAATACATTCCTCATATGAAAAGGTTCAAACATAACACAATCATTCATATTAAAACTAGCGTACGAAATGTGAATACTTTAACTATAAACAAATAATGGTATAAAAATTTCACATCCATAATCAAATAAATCAAAAAACCATAAATAAAATATGGAATATTGGAATAATAATAAATCAACTTCAAACACATGTAAAATTTATGAAAAGAAGTTGACATAGATGAAATCTAAACTATTTGAGAAAAATATCTATTTCTATTTTGAAATCATATAAGAGTCACAAAATTATAGAATAAAACATTCATATTTAAAATATTTATATAATATTTTAAGGTAAGCTTTAACAATGATATAATGGCGGAAAATATCTACATCGTCCGTATAAGTTGAAAAAGACATTCATGCCACAATTTTGTTGAAAATGTCATAAAGTACCTTGTTTGAAAATGACAGAAAGATTTCATTCAAAACATATGAGTTCAAATAATGTTATAAATGACATTAACACATAGTCTAGTAAACTGTAAAAATGGTTTGAAAGAAATTTGTAAGAAAAAACGTATGTGTATGATAAATACGTCCTAGTAGATACTCATAGATAAACATCCACGGATAATGAAGTGATTGTGGAATTAAACCTTACCTTGTACTTTTCCGTAGTCGATGGTATGTTAATATCATGTATAATAGTTAAAAAAATTCATAAATTATACATGTACTCTATACATAAATATGAAATCAAATATGATTCTCTAATATTGCTTTGTTAATAATATTTCAGTAGTATCATTGTTCCAGGTGTTAACTGATTCGTTTTCCTTTATATGAATGGTTATGTAATCCATGTTTGTTTTGGATAGGATTTAGTTGATTCATATAAATAAGGATATTATGTACAT
Source organism: Viscum album (assembly GCA_963277665.1). Lineage (NCBI taxonomy): Eukaryota > Viridiplantae > Streptophyta > Magnoliopsida > Santalales > Viscaceae > Viscum > Viscum album. The sequence goes on along the minus strand of OY728138.1, from coordinate 626,853,193 downwards.
ATGAATTATTTTTAATCATAAAAATAAAATTATTATTGAATTATTACAAGGGGGAATGAATCTCATTGTTTTCGTAGAGATGGTAATCCGTACTTACGCAAGAAAGCTACAACAGTTTTTTTAAGGAATGAAGACCAAATCATAAAAAAGTATATTATTATTTTGGTATAATATAATATATATTTTTAGTTTATGTATGTTCATTAACAACATCCTTTATACGTTCCATGTATGGTATGAACGAGTAATGTCACTTTGAGGGGGTGGTTGTCCGCACTTCCTCAAATGAACTTATCGTATATACCCAACATGAAATAAATATGGGTATGCTATAAAAGATAATTAATTAAGCTTATAGAAAAAATAAATATCATAAATATCATATATAAGTAGAGTTCCATCATAATATCCACCATAAGATGGGGTAGTAGAATATTGAATAATCATCATTTTGTGAGGTAGTAGTCTGTTGTCCACAAAAACATTCTATTCTATACCCATTAAGTGGGAGTGTGTGTAAGTGTAGTTCAATTAATTTTCATAAAAACAACATAGTATATTTAGGATACTGTTTTTGTCATAAAAGAAAGGAATAAATAATGTTTGGGTGGGTTGTAGAAGTAAAATAATAGAAACCAACTTAAGAGAAGATGTTGCCTTTAAATCATGTAACTTTCTTTGGTTTGAATAAAAAGGCTTACTTTAAGTGTCTTCTACCTAAGGTAAGGCTTCTAAGTGGTAGAGTGGAATGTAAGGAGATTAATTTGTAAGATTTTGGATGATCCAATGGGCTTGAGAGGTCTGAGAAATGGGATAAAAGTGCGGTATTTTTATAAAGGGGAGGGTCTCTTTAGGAATGTTTTAAAATATTATTTTATTATATAATGATATTCAGTTTATGAAGGTCGAAAACTCATTAAATTCGATCATATAATGACTCATGTTCGAAATATAATCATCCAATAATAATTGGACAGGTTTTGGATACTGTTTTAATTTTAATAATCTTATTTATTTAAATCATTTATTAATGAGGTGAACACTACATCATTATTGTGTCATACATAATTTTATTTATTTTATGTATAAAAATTATAAAAAAATACCGTAAAGTAGTAAATATTCTTAGATTTCAAATTAATATTTTTAGTCGAAGAGATAACTTATATAAACCCTTGTAAAAATTATTTTACTAAAAGATATATGTTTAGGAATTTTTTTTCTTTACACTAAAATAATTAATATATGATGTCATTATCACTCTCAAGTGGCTCCATGGGGTCCAAAAAACTACCCAAGGATTACCATTTTCGGAAATGAATCCACCAACAGAAATAGGACACAAGTTAGGGTAATTTAATATTATTATAATATTATTTGTTTTACCCTTATTTACCGGATTTACCACTTTAATGTAATGGCCTTTCCCTCCTGGACAATTACTTTGCCAATGTAAGGCTCCACTAAAATTGCGGTACCATAACGGTGGCACCAGTCACGGTGGTACCCTGACGGTGGCACCGGTCAAGGTGGAACCATGAGGGTGACACCATGAGGGTGACACCATGAGGGTGACACCGTGACGGTGGCACTGTGTCCTCCATTTCTTTTTCCAGTCCCGCTCCCACAACGTATTTTTTTGACATAAATTAAATCTTTTACCCTTTCAAGGCCATTTAAAACCCATATTTAATTCCTAAAAATCCAGAGAAACCTCCCTGATGGGGGATATTAAAGAAAAACATAATGTCATCGTGTGTAACTACCGAACCACGTGGGAAACCGCAATCCGACAATCAAGGAGTTCAAAATCCCCATATCCCGTAACAATAGGATTTTATATATATATATCATAGAAGAAGTTCTTCTTTCTCTTTTTCCTTTTGTCCGACTCCTCTCTTTCTCCATGTTACGCCTGCAGTTCCCCCCCCCCCCGTCCTGAGACTTGTGGTGCGCCTGCGCTCGGGTCGTCTGCTCATCCTTGGAGTTCCCAACGTCACTCCCCTAAAAATCTCTCATCCCCTGTTCTTAGCGAGTGGAGAAATATGTCAATCCTTGATCCATCAGGTAGGGATTTTCTCTTTCATCTCTCCTTTATGTGTATGATGAGGGGTGGTTTTGCTTTGTCTCTGTGGAAATTGATGGAACCAAACATAATTAAGATAATCAACAAACCTTTAAAGAATGAAAGGGGGTGTGATCGATGTTCAGTTGTACTCTTTTATATTGATATGTGTTGTGAATTTTACGGGCCTATGCTCATTGAAAATCATGTCCATTTGTGGTATTTCTTTGTGAACTAATGAACCTCTGTGATTCTGGATGATTAAATAACTGTAACATGGAATTGGTTAATTACGTATACTCAGTTAAATAAATTTTATGCACTAGGATCAACCCTTTTCTATGATAACACTGGTTAAATCCCAGTGGAACTGAAACCATGTAGTGTGTTAAATCTTTTAAATATGAAAATACATGCATGGGAATTCCTTGTGTTGGTGGTAGTGGTTTGGTTGTTCTCTTTCACGAGCCAATTTCTGGTGACATTGTGGTTTCCTTGGATGGGGCATAGATTGATGGTGTGATATGGATGAGGATGGGATCCCCTATTGTTATACCTTCACTAGTTGTGAATATGAGGCTGTGTGGTTGATCTTCTGTGACAAGAATTTGGGTGGGATCCCATGTTTTTTAGAAACCGTTGGCTCCTGGATTTTGGGGGACATGGGGCTGTATCTCGGGGTTTGTTTTGTTTCCAGTATTTCAAGGGATCTCACTTGATTTCTAGTTGTTTTGAATTTACAAGAGAACCGAGTGTGAATGCATAAATTTTCATTTGGTTGTTTCCCTTCTATGGCTGGTAGTTGTTCCTATTAGTTTCCCAGTAGTGTAGTTTTCATCTATATGGGATCACTTGAACATGAAAAACAAGAATGGGTTAAATGGGGAAATTGGTTCTGGGATGGATTATGACCTGGCTGTGGGTGGTATACCTTTCTTGAATGAATAATAACACAGTTTTTGTTCTTAGGATGGTTTCAGAACCCTAGGATGGGTTGAGAGCTTGTTTAATTATGTATATACTTATATTTCTTATGTTTATTATTCCCACCCCACCCAAGTTGAGAACTTAGTTCCAGACACCCCATTTCATGTGGAGGGTGTTTTCACAACACTCTTATGAGTGGTCGGTTCTTATCTTCTTTTCTTCTCCCTTTCCCAAATAGCCCAAGACTATTTGGCCAGGCTATGATGGCCTGAAGTCCATTATTAGACCAAGAATCTTTGGGTAGGGTAGTTGTGGTGGTTGGCCCAGGTGTTTTCGGGCAGGTTATTTCCCAAGTGCCTTCAGGATGAGGCCTAGGTGTCTTCGAGTATGAAGGTAGTTTTCTGGCCCAGGTGTATTCGGGCGTGGTAGTAGCTGTTATGGCTCAGGTGTCTGTGGGGGGGGGGGGGGGGGTTTGGCAGTGGGACTGTGTGAGGATATGGCCCACGTGGTGCAGGCGGTGTGTGGCAGTGGGACGGCGGTAGAAATGGATGGAATGGTTCGATGCGTTGGATGTCATCAATAACTAGTGGGAAAGTTGTGTGGGGTACCCAAATATTGATGTGCTATTACTATACGTTACTTGACTTGCATTATTTGGGGAGTGTGCCTTGGTGTGGTTTGGGTGAATAGCTTTTCCTTGTTGGGTTTTTGGTTACCTCTCTTTCCACAGGACATTGGAATGTCTCCTCACTTGTGCATGAGAGACTTTGGTTTTCCCTACTGAGTATAATTGTGTGCTCACCCTACATATATAAAACTTCTTTCAGGTTTCTAGGAGGACTTCAAGGATTGTGCGGGATCGTACTAGCTCGGACCCTTGGGGTAGTCTCTATTGTTGATTTCCTTTTATTGGTATTTCTTTACCTTTGGAGTTTTGTGTCTTTATCTTTTACCTTTGAACATGCATATTGGAATGGTTAACTTTCAGCCACACATGTACATTCAGTTTTGGTTTTGTGGGATTTGATATCTTATCACCCAATCCTATTAAAAGAAAATGGGTAATGCCTTCCATTTAGTGTGTGATTTTATACCCGTGGTGCTAGTCGCCACTCTGGGACCTATTGAAGGTAGGTCTCAGGGGTCATTATCTCTCATTCAACTTGAAGAAGGAAGGGTTTGGAAATCTGTTGTCCCTTCACTTATCTTGGTGAAGGCGGGTCATGACAGAATGGTATCAGAGGGAGGTTTGAGAGATAGGATGGAGTCTGGAGTTAGGCATAGTGAGGATTGCATGGGATGGTAGGGAAATAGTGTTGCGTGACCTTGGTGCGTGAATTAGGCCAGGGAATACCGGAAATGACATGGGATTTTAGGGCCCCCTTGATCCGATGCAAGGACTCTGGACCAACCGAACGACCAAGTGAGGCCACACTGATTGTAGGGTAGATACCCTAAGAAAGGTACATGCATCATAATGACTTGTGTTCTCATGTTTCATGGGTGTTTTGGGGATTCAAAATAAAAAAGAAGTCTAAGAAAATTTAAGAACAATATTCTACACTACTGGGGCTTTTCCATTCCACGTTTACCTTGCACCTATGGCACATGGGAGGTGACCACGAGTAGTGCAGGTGATCGAGGCCCAGGAGGTTGACTTAGCCGATCGAAAGAGGACTGACTCAGAGGATGAGGAAAACCAGTGGTAGAAGATGCTTCGAGCGTTTCAGCGACAGACCCTCAGGATGTATAAGGGAATCATCTCAGACATGGAAAGAGAGGGTTGGCTCGAGGAGCTAGTGATAGATTTCGGCTTGATTCGGGCTCCGAAGGACTACTGGGTTCCTCTGGCCATCAGAAAAATGTGGGGAGCAACGCTTCATTAGTGGATGCTTTATCATGGAGAGAGGAGGGAGACTAAATTTGCATAAACTAACTTTGAGAAGGAGTACAGGCGGAATTCCTCTCTTCCATGATGAAGGATGAGAAGATATAAGAGCGACTCTTCCTATAGTAGGGGAGTGTGTTGGTGAGAGAGTTGGGGATCAAGTTCAATGATCTCCTCCGCTTTGCTCCGGACCTCTTTCTGGATGAGGAGTCTCGGGCAAGTAGTCTAGAGGAGGCACTCTGACCTCCTATTCAGTGTGTTTTTGTTCCCTTTTCCTTACCGACATACCTGGAGGTGCAGAAGAAGGATGAAGTGGTGGAGAGGATGCCCATGCTGGGAGGTGTGTCATGAGAGGGGATCCAGTTGGGCCTATCAAAGGGGAAGCCCGTCAGCAGAAGGCCTCCAGCATCAGGGACCTCTAGTTTCCGACCAGCAGGGAGCAGGCCACAACAGTTCCAGATCCGGTATCCTGGTCCTCGCACTTTCCCTTCCGGCCCGGAACCGAGGTAATTCATCTATGGGAGCCATGGACATCTTCATAATCAGTGCTCGTATAGAGTTCAGTACAGCGGGGGTGGGCAGGTTCATCACCCACCTCAGCCACAACAGTTTCTATCCTGGCCATTTCAGCAACAACAGTAGGGGTAGCAGGCTCCCGCCCCTCTAAGGGCAGACGCTGTAGGAGGAGGCCGACCTTAGAGCGCTCCTCTGGGATATCGACCAGTGCATGGTTGGGGAGTCCTCCGATAGAAGAGAGGCATAGGAGTAGGGTGTGGGCTATTACACACCACAGAGGAAGCCGTTTCAGCAGGGCCAGAGGTCATTCGAGGTAAGATCATCATGTGTAGTACTCTTGCCTTTGCCTTGTTTGATATCGGAGCTTCGCACTCCTTTGATACACCCGGTCTGGCCCGTGTTTTGGGTTTATACATCGAGATAATTTCAGTGCCTCTAGTTCTGAGCACTCCAGTCGGAAGTCAGACCAACTTATCTTATGTTTTCCAATGGTGCAGACTGATGATAGGGCCGCATCAGTCTATCAAGGATCTGTTATTGTTGCAGATACAACAATACGATGTCATCCTAGGCATTTAATTGATGTTCTCTGTGTGTGTCATAATTTACTACTTCTGATGAAGGGTTTTTTTTTAGATTTTGGTGGTCAACATGTAACATTCGTCGGTGAGTGGGGTTGTTAGAGAAGCAGCGGGCAAGCGGAGCCCCTCCTTTCTTTGTTGGCCGATCTATCAGAGGAGTTAGTAGATACAGAAATAGTGGAAGTCCCAGGAATCTTCAGTGAGTTTATGGACATATTTACTGAGGATGTGGAGACTCTACCCCATCGACGTGATGTTGAGTTCGGGATAGACTTGCAACCTGGTGTCCGTTCGATTTCGAGGGACCCCTATCAGATGGCACCTTCTGAGCTGCGGGAGTTACAGATCCAAATTGACGATCTAATGAATAAGGGTTTTGTTCATCCAAGTGAATCACCGAGGGGTGCTCCTTTTTTGTTTTCAATTAAGGTGGATGGTGGTATAAGGCTATGCATAGACTAAATGAGACTGAATCAGGTGACGGTCAAGAATCGCTACCCTCTTCCAAGGATAGATGATCTCTTCGACCAGCTGAGGGGAGTGGGTTGGTTCTCAAAGATTGATATGTGGTCTGGATATCACCAAGTGAGGGTGAAGGAGGTAAACATCTCGAATACTGCCTTCAGGTTTAGATATGGGCACTTCGAGTTTGCAGTCTTGTCGTTCGGCGTTACGAATGCACCAGTTGTGTTCATGGGGCTCATGAACTCCATCTTTTGGGAATATTTATATAGGTTTGTGGTCATGCTTATTGATGACATTCTGATCTACTCAAGATCAATGGGGGTCATGCAGAGCACCTAAGGACAGTTTTATAGGTCCTTCGATGGAACCAGCTCTATGGGAAACTGTACAAGTGCATGTTCTGGATGTGAGAAGTGCATTTCCATGGGCGTGTGGTGTCTGAGCAGGGAATAGCAGTGGACCCATCGAAGGTCGAGGTAGTTGTTTCATGGGAAGCACCCAAGAATGTGGCAGAGGTTCGTAGTTTCCTCGGGCTGGCAGGTTACTACCGGAGGTTTGTTCCCAACTTCTCCCGATTTGCAGCAGCTTTGACAGCCTTGACCAAGAAGGACCAGGCTATCGTGTGGAATTGGCAGTGTGAGGCGGCCTTCAGTTATATAAAGGAAAAGTTGGTAAGTGCCCAAGTGCATAGGTTTCCAGAAGAAGGGGCGGCGTATGAGGTGTTCTGTGATGCTTCAAGGAAAGGCCTCAGATGTGTGCGGATGCGGTGGCAAGGGGTCATCTCCTATGGGTCTAGGAAATTACGTCCCCATGAGTGTAACTATACCACCCATGACCTAGACCTTGCGGCGGTCATGTTCACACTAAATATGTGGAGGCGTTACCTAATCAGGGAGCACATTGTAGTCTTCACGGACCATAAGAGCATGAATTATATCTCATCCCAGCGGGACCTAAACCCGCGACAGTGGAGGTGGATGGAGTTCCTTCAGGACTACGACATCAAGGATTCCTACACCTCAGGAAAGGGGAATGTGGTGGCCGATTCCTTGAGAAGAAAATCACAAAAGGATACGGTCTGGGAGTCAGGAGATGCTTGGAAGGCAATGGAGATGTTGGTTGCCCTGCACCTAGATATAATGATGGAAGGTGGTAGAGGTTTCCTGTAACAGATGACAGTGTAATCCTCTCTATTGCAGCAGGTAGAGAAGTCCCAATGCGGAGACTTGGAAAGGGAGGTGATGCATGACCTGGTTAACCAAAGGGATTCCCCAGAAGGGTGGATGGAGGATGGTCAGAATCAGATTCTTTTTCGGGGAAAGTTGTTTGTTCCAGAGGCGATGCACAGTGATGTTCTTAGTGAGTTACAAAACACACCCCTAGAGGTGCTCCCAAGAGTTTCCAAGATGTAGTAGGGTCTAAGGAGATAGGTTTGGTGTCCTGGGATAAAATAGGCAGTAGTAGAGTTCGTAGTAAAGTGCCTTGTGTGTCAGCAGGTGAAGGCCGAACACCGGGTTCCAGGTGGTCTGCTGCAGTCTCTAGATGTCCCTGAGTGGAAGTGGCAGGACATCTCGATGGATTTCATCATAGGACTATCCATGTTTCAAAGGGGATGTGACGCTATCTGTGTAGTGGGGGACCAGTTGATGAAGTCGGCTCACATTCTGGCAATCAAGGAGTAAGGTGCAATGGATTCCATAGCACGAAGGTACGTGGATGAGGTGGAGTGGTTTCATGGAGTTATGAGATCCATAGTCTTAGATAGGGAATCACGGTTTACCTAACGATTCTGGAGAGGATTTTAGAATGCTTTTGGCACCCAGCTACATCTTAGCACTATTTTCCATCCCCAGACAGATGGATAGATAGAGCACACCATCCAGAACTTAGAGGATATGCGGCGGGCATGTGTTCTGGACTCAAGAGGATCATGGGTACGACACTTGCCTCTGGTAGAGTTTTCCTACAATAATATCTATCACTCTAACATTTTCATGGCTCCGTTCAAAGCCTTGTATGGGAGGTCCTATCACTCACCCTTGTGATGGTATGAGGTTGGGGAAGAGAGTGTTCTTGGCCTGGATGAAGTGTAGAGCACGATAGAGAAGGTTCAGCTTATACGAGAAAGGATGAAGGCAGAACAGGACAGATAGAGGTCATATACCGATAATAGGAGGATACCCTTGGAGTTCGGGGTTGTGGACTACGTGTTCTTGAAGTTCTCCACGCGGCATGGACAACAGAGGTTCTTTAGAGGGAGTAAGCTTTCTCGCAGATTCGTCGGACCCTTCGAAGTGTTGCGGTGAGTCAGAGAAGTGGCTTATCATCTAGCGTTACCACTGATGCTACTGAGGATACATGACATCTTCCATGTGTCCCAACTCCATCTGTATCTACATGATGATTCACACATCCTCAACTAGGGAGAGATGGATATCGAGGATGATGTGACCTTTGTGGAAAGACCAGTGAGGATCATGGATCGTGAAGAGAAGGTGCTTAGTGGGTGAACCATCCCTTTAGTTCGAGTGTTGTGGAAGCATGGTGGGGTTGAGGAGAGTACCTGGGAACGGGAAGCATAGATTCGCGCCCAATACCCCGAGTTGTTTTCAGCTTTGTGTTTCTCTATTTATACTTGTTTGTGATGGAACACTTCACCTTGTTGACTGTCGAATGTGTGGTTTTCCTTATTCTCTGAATGTGTGTGAACATTCATGGTTATGGGGAGGGGAGGACCTGATCATTAATCAAGACGCATTATGGTGGATGCGATTAAACCTATGCAGGTGAGTTCGTGCCTCCCAAAGCAGATAGTATCTTGACATTGGGGAAGGGACTCCACAACCCACATGACTGGGCAGATTGACTCTGGTATTTTGCTTGGTTCTTGAGAGGGAGGTGTTTCTAGATAACGATGAGGTTCACTCCTGAGAGTAATCTTTCGAGGTGGTTGTTCAGACCCTATCTTCCCCTCTGGTATGTTTTGATTCTCGAGGCTGATAATATTTTGAGAGGTATCTAATGTAATGTACCAGACCCTCCTGGCCGATTACTTTTCCAAAAGTGAGGCTCCACCAAAACAGAGGAACTGTGATGGTGGCACCGGTCACGGTGGCACCGTGAGGGTGACAGCGTGACGGTGGCACTGTGAGGGTGATACCGTGACGGTGGCACTGTAAGGGTGACTCCGTGACGGTGGCACCGTGAGGGTGACTTCGTGACGGTGGCACCGTGAGGGTGACTCCCGGATGGTGGCACCATGTCCTTCGTTTCTTTTTCCAGTCCCGCTCCCGCAATGTCTTTTTTTGACGTAAATTAATTCTTTTGGCCTTTCAAGGCCATTTAAAACCCATATTTAATTACTAAAAATCCCAAGAAGCCTCCCCGATGGGGGATATTAAATAATAACATAATTCCATCGTGCGTAACTGCCGAACCGCGTGGGAAACAGCGATCCGACTTTCAAGGAGTTCAAAATCCCCATATCCTGTAACAACAGGATTTTATCTATATATCGCAGAGGAAGTTCTTCTTTATTTTCTTCCTTTTGGCCAACTCCTATCCTTCTACCTAGTACGCCTGGATTCCCCCCCCCCCTTCCCGAGACTTGTGGTGCACCTGCGCTCGAGTCATATTCTCTTCCTTGGAGTTCTCGACATCACTCCTCTGCAAATAGTGCATCCCCTGTTCTTGGTGCGTGGAGATTAACAACGATCCTTGATGAATCAGGTAGGAAATTTCTCCTTCATCTCTCCTTTCTGTGTATCATGCGGGGTGGGTATGTTTTTGTCTCTATGGAAATTGATGGAACCAAACTTAATAAATAAAATAAATGGACCATTAAAGAATGAAAGGGGGTGTGATCAATGTTCTGCTGTACTCTTTTATGTTGATATGTGCTGTGAATTTTAAGGTCCTATGCTCACTGAAAATCATGGTCGTTGGTGGTCTTTCTTTGTGCACTAATGAACCTTGGTGCTCCGGGATGTTTAAATAACCATAACATGGAATTGGTTAATTACGTATACTCGGTTAAATAAATTGTAAGAACCGGGATCAACCCTTTTCGGTGATAACCTCAGTTAAAGCCCAGTGGAACTGAAACCATGGAGTGTGTTAAATCTTTTAAATCTCAAAATACCTGCATGGGCCTGCCTTATGTTGGTGGTAGTGGTTTGGTTTTTTTCTTTCACGGGCCGATTGCGGGTGACATTGTGGTTTTCATGAATGGGGGCTTAGATTGCTGTGGTGATATGGGTGGGGATGGGATACCCTATTCTTATACCTTCACTGGTTATGAATCTGAGGTTGTGTGTTTGCTCTACTACGATAGGAATTCAGGTGGGATCCTCTTTTGTTGAGAAACCATTGGCTCCTAGATTTTGGGGGACATGTGGCTGTGTCTCGGGGTTTGTTTTGTTTCCAGTATTTCGAGGGATCTCACTTGATTCCTAGTTTTTGTGACTTTACAATAGAGCCGAGTGAAAATGCTTAAATTGAGGTTTGGTTGTTTCCCTTATCTGGATGGTAGTTGTGCATGTTAGTTTCCCAGTAGTGTTGTTTTCATCTAAATGGGATTACTTGAACATGAAAAACAAGAATGGGTTAAATGGGGAAATTGGTTCTGGGACGGATTGTGACCTGGCTATCGGTGGTATACCTTTCTTGAATGAATAGTAATGCTTTGTTTGTGCTTACGCTGGTTTCAGAACCCAAATTTGGGTTGTGTTCATGTTTACTTATGTATATACTTGTATTTCTTATGTTTCTTATTCGTGCCCTTCCTAAGTTGATCACTTAGTGCTGAACACATCATTTCATGGGGTGGGTGTTTTTTCCAACACTCGTATGAGTGGCTGGTTATTAGCTCCTTTTCTGCTCCCTTTCCCGAATAGCCCAAGACTCTTCTGGTAGGCTGTGATGGCTTGAAGCCCATTATTAGCACAAGAATCTTTGGGCTGGGTAGTTGTGGTGGGTGGCCCATATGTTTGAGGGTAGGTTATTTACCAAGTGCCTTCGGGATGAGGCCCAGGTGTCTCTGGGCGTGACAGTAGTTTTCTAGCATAGGTGTATTTAGGCGTGGTAGTTGCTGTTGTGGCCCAGGTTTCTGCAGGCGGGATGTGTGGTTGTGGCCCAATTGTTTGTGGGTGGTGTTTGGTTGTGGGACAGCGTGCGGATATGGCCCAGGTGTGTGCAGGTGGGGTGTGGCAGTGGGACTATGGTAAGAATGGTGGGATTGGTTTGATGTGTAGGATGTATTTAATAACTAGCGGGAAAGTGGTGCGGGGTTCCCTAATATCGATGTGCTATTACTATACGTTACTTGAATTGCGTTATTTGGGGAGCGTGCCTTGGTGAGGTTTGGGTGGATAAATTTTCCTTGTTGGGTGTTTGGTTACCTCTTTTTCCACATGACATTGGATGGTCTCCTCACTTGTGCACGAGATTATTTGGTTTTCCTTACTGAGTATACTTGTGTGCTCACCCTACGTATATAAAACTGCTTTCAGGATTCAAAGAAGACTTCCGGGATCGTGCACGACCGTACTAGCTCAGACCTTTGGGGCAGTCGCAATTTTTGATTTCCTTTTCTTAGTATATTTTCTTTACCATTGGAGTTTTTTCGATTGTATCTTTTACCTTTGATCATGAATATGGTTATGGTTTAAATTAGCCATACTTGTACTTTCATTTTCGTTGTTCTGGGATTTTATATCTTCTCTCCCAAAACTATTAAAAGAAAAAGGGTAATGCCTTCCATTTAGAGTGTGATTTTATACCATTAGTCCTAGTCGCCACTCCGGGACCTATTGAAGGCGGGTCTCGGGGGTCATTATCAATCCTTCAACTTGAATAAGGAAGGGTCTAGCAATCTGTTGTCCCTTCCCTCATCATGGTGAAGGCGGGTCGTGACATTTAACCATGGTAAAAAAAATTACTGAAATAAATATTCATAATTTCTAAAAATATAAGTTACATTTTTACATAATTTGGAGCTCATAATTCCAAATATGGAATCAATTTTTCCAAATTAAAATCATAGAAGTGGAATAAATTGATTTAAAATAAACTCACGTTGTCGAAACCAAAAATGTGTTTTTAAGAAATAATAACTATCAAAAGATTTACACATGTTTATGTTTAGTTTAAACATGAAATTACATCCAATGACCCAAGTTGTATTATAGGACAAAAATATAATATAATGATACTTAAAAACCATTAAAATTTATAATTTAAAACTATAAATTATTTCGATTTAAAAATTAGTTTTTAATTAAAATTTTTTATTTTTCACTATTCATCAAAAATTGAATGTTTTCAGAAAAGTACCAAAAAATCACCCTAATCTAATTTTGATATGACGAATCCAAAAAATGAAGTCCATTTTAAAATATAAAATATATAAAATTTTAAAATAGTGGGTATTACTATTCATAACTGCTAGTTCGATTGGTCATTGTGTGTTAAAACTCTATGTTGCATACAATGCATACTACAGCATAATTCCAACGGAAATGTACCGTGGGAGCTTGGGGTGTTACAATAAAAATCTTCAAACATCACCATAATATCTTTTTGTGCTCTCATGGCCTATCCTTATCACTTGCATAATTAATTTTTGATTATATTAGATTGTTTCTCAAAAGTAGAAGAACTAATAATGTTTTCATAAAGGATTGAGAATAGAAGGAGAGATATTTTTTATTCTAGATCTATTTATATCCATATATATATTGTGAAAAACAAAATTCTAATATGAAAATTGATATAATTTAATATAGATTATTGAGGTTTTTAGAATGGAAAATATCACACAAGCCCCTTCCAAAGCTAATAATTCTTAGTAAACCCCATGTCCAAAAATTATAATACTATAATTATTAATCAAATGAAATTTGAAATGAATTAGTAATATAAAACGAATATAATATATAAAACTTCCAATTGGACCATTCTGTTTAATCCACATTCCTACATCAATATTTACCAATCCTCGAATAATGAAAATTTATTTAATAAATAAATTTCACTATATTATTGTATGATTAGTATAATAAATATTCTACATTATAAAACTTTTAAAAAATATGTATCATTATTATTTAACTCAATTATTATTTTTAAAATCATTTCACTATGTTATGGTCATCCAGAAAACCAAATAAATATTATTTACTCTAGATTTTTTAATTAAATACACGAATTTAACTAAGATTTCATATAAACTTACTGTGTGGCCCTCTTGGCCTCTTTTTCAATGTAACTAGGATTCCCGCCTAAAATCCATGGGTGGATTCTAGAAAAACACCAATTCATACATGAAGAAACAAGTTAACTTCTCAACTATATCCAACCCCTTAACAAATTCTTACAATGAAATATAGTCCATGTACCATTATATCTCAAGTCATTAAGGATTCATGATAGTCCCACCAATATATATACTTGATATATCTTATTTTTAATTTAAAAAATTAAATATACCACAAAAAAATATGGTCTTGTAATTATTCAGTCATCTCTATTCCCCTAAAATGGCCTAGTATATCAACTTCTATGAAATGAAAAAATGGATAAATCATTTCTCGAATTATCTATTAATGGAATATCACTCATGTCATTCCCAACATATCCAACCTCTCTAATATAATATATAAACCTGATTTGTATAAATACATAAATTTACATGATTCCTAATATACATTAATTTTAATCATGATTTCCAAAGAACAATACTCATATATGTATAATGGAACATCAAACAAAACATAGAAAGTTGGCTTTCTTATTGATAAGTCTATTTTCATGACATATTTTCTTGCATATTACCCAGTAAAAACATAATGAGAAGATATATCGATGTATTATGATCCTACTACCTCTGATATCATTTATAATATATGTCACGTTTTAAAATAACATTCATCCATAGAAATAATATTAAATAATACTATCATGGTACCTCTGGATTCTTATCATTGTAGGGAACTACTATGACCATTTAGGATGAAATATTTATTCATTGGAAATTATCAAATAAAAATTTCGTGAAGATAAAAAATAATTATTTTCTAAGAAGATTAATTAATAATAAAAACATGAATTCAAGTACTATGAATTTCGGTTTTAGGGCACCAACAACAACACAGATCCGATTGAACAAAATATTGATCTCTCTGAAATAATACCACTTCTTCAATTTATTATCTAAAAAGATGATCAAAATATATATATTATCTATTATAAATTAAGTATGATAACTAATTATGGAAATTGTCTACAACCCAAAAATCATTATGTCCATTAGATGGTTTGGGATGTCCAATAAATAAATCCACGGAAAAGTTTTCCAATTTCTATTATGGTGTGGTTCATGGTTGTAACAACCTATTAGACTTTTTTATCTCATTTGTAAGTTGCTGAAATATGAGTCATTGATATACATTCTTATCATTATTCATTATCGTTTTTTCCCACCAAAATTATTCTATTATATCACTATACATCTCTTTATTTCAATAATGTATAAATAATGAGAAACCATGAACTTCATCTAACATCTCTTTTTTGTAATACGGTTTGGGTGGAGTGAATATAAGGATCATTTACCTTATCATCCCATCATAATCTAGGTTGAACTTAGGAATATTTCTCACTTTCTACTATATTTATACAACATCCATCTATACCAATTTAATAATTACACTGATAGATGTTTGAACATTCATCTAAGTAAAAAATTATTTATCCCATTTCCTTGGGATCTTATGTTCTATATTCTAACAATTAAAACATATTGGATCTATTTCAGTCTATATCATCTATAATCTTAAATGATTTGTTCAACTCATAATAGTGTTTACCTTTTCACTTTCCCAATGTGGTAATATATTGAGTTTTTATACACATTAATCAATCTTTACAATCATCAATACCTCATATTCAAATATTTTTTTGTGAATATATTCATTAAAATTTTATGGTCCGTATATATTTCACACAATTCAGTATAAATATAATTCTTCAATATTCAAAATGAAAAAATACCACTTCTTACTCAAAATAATGATTCGTTGATATTTATCATATATTTTAAATTATTGTGAGGTGTATTCTATCACCATATCATTCTACATGAGAACAAATCACACCACTTTCCTTGCTAAATCACTATAAATAACACACCCTTATCCAATACAGGGTTGTGTGAGAATAGGTGAACTAACCGACCATCTCTTTTGCACCTTGAATGTTTCTTCACATTATTCTACTCACAATAACTTAACCCCCTTATGAGTCACTTGTTGAGTGTATTAAATATTCATGAGAAATCTCCCATGACGAAATGAGAATATCTAGTCAACCCATGAAACATACACATCTCAGTTTCCATGGTTTTTCTTATCTATTTCTCAACAACATCTATCATTAAAGGATCTTCTGATATACCCTCACATGAAATTATATGACCCAATAATGAAACATTATTATTCTGAAATTGAGACTCGGAAAAATTTTCTTATAAATTATCCATCCTCATGGTCATAAATATAATTCAAAAATAATCATCTTGTTCATCCGTGTTCATTGAATATATAGGATTATCTATTATAAAGGCTACCAAAAACATATCAATGTAATTTATAAATACATTATTCATTAAATCCATAAATGTTGAATAGAAATTTATAAGTCTAAATATAATTATTATAAATTAATAATTTCCATACCATATATGAAAGGTTGTATTGGGTATATACACCTTCTTACTAGTTAATTGATGATATCCAAAATGTAGTCCATTCTTCGAAAATAATTTAGTTCTTCGTAATTATTCAAAATATCAACAATGTGGGTTAGAGTAAACTTTTTATTGATAGTAATATTCTAATGTTCCTAGAAATTAATAAATATATGAATTGATCTATCTTTGACCTTAACAACATATAGGTGTATCCCTTATTGATGTAATAATGAATGCGAATATTTTATCATGATTCTGGTGGGGTATATATTTTAATCCATGTAACTCAACTTGAACCATTTTAAATGGAGTCTTTGAAATAGGTATTTCACCATGTATGAGTTCCATTAAAAACTCAACTACATGATTTGGATTAAGGATAGGACATTCTATGTAAAATAAATCAAAAAAGTCCCTTAAAATTATAGTGTCCTCAATATTTTGTTTCCCCCCACCCATTTGCGATTGATACCCTTAATGGATAGAATTTATAATATATAATATTTAAGTAATTTTCCATGATATTTCACATTCATTATTTGATAATTTTACATTCATAGGTTCATTTGGAAAATTAAATGGTACGTCCATTCCTTAAAATTTATTATAGGATGCATATTGAGAGACTAAATCCATATATAGAATCACATCAAATTCAACTAGGGGGAGAATCAAATGATTTGTAGAAATCAAATTCACAAAAATATCCATCATATATGTATTATTGAATCGATATGTGACCTTATTAACATTAAGAGTTATCAATAGTAAATAAGAATCTAATTAATGAGGTGATAAATCATAAACCATTGTAAATTCCATAAATATAATTGTGGTTAGATCAAAAAAAAAGTTCTTCATTCCTTCCATTATATTAACGAGGCTATTCATCTCCATTTTACATTCATGATCTTTATTATTCAAATTCTCAAATTTTGGCCACCTACCAATTCTATTATATCAATTGTTTTGTTGTTTATTCCCAGATTCCTTGAATTTATATAGATATAATTTCTTTCCATTGTGT
Organism: Viscum album; assembly: GCA_963277665.1. Lineage (NCBI taxonomy): Eukaryota > Viridiplantae > Streptophyta > Magnoliopsida > Santalales > Viscaceae > Viscum > Viscum album. Next base: position 626,835,976 of record OY728138.1, on the reverse strand, counting down.
GATTTAATCATTTTTTCAAGAGACTTCATCTTCATTTTATTATAAAACCATGGGAATTGTGGTAATCTATATTTTTCTATTTCAATCTCTAGTTTACATAATATTATTTATTAATTACTAATAAATTGTCTTATACCTAATAACTTATAGAGATATTTTTTTAGGAAACTAAATAATTGTTCAATTTTTATTTTAGGGATGGTGATGGGACAAAAATTATACATTGAAATTCTTGTAAATATTTCTCTAATGTTCCAATGGATTCATCATCATTCTAATTTCACTTAAGTAATATATTCTCTTTCATCATACATAGAATAAAATGGAATTAATTACTAAAAAATATCCAATTAATATCATCCCAATCCATGGAGTAAATTTCATCATATTTACTAATATTCTTAATAAGAATCCATCACTGATTTTTTTATCATTTAAAGAATAAATATATAAGTCATATTTTTTATTCTTTGAGAATTTGATAATGAAAATCATTTTTAGTGGCGTTGATCCATCTCTTATTCACTGCTAGATTAAGAGACCCTATAAAACATAGTGGATGATTCCTCATGAACGTGTCAGCAATACATCCCCCCCCCGATCATTTAAAGATCAACATGAATAATGGCATGATAATGTTTCCTGTGAATATAATCAATATTATGAATTTCAACTCTCATAGAATTTTTTTTTCTCAAGAGGAAAATCTTTTCATTGTTCATCACAATCATTATTTACATGATGTCTTCTGGTTCCAACCAATAACTAAATCAAAAAAATTATAAGCATTAATATATATAAATTTTGGTGATATATTATATGATCATGATATAATATTAATAGGATATCTATATCATAACACATTTTTTCCAATCCATGAAACCTTATGTTTAACCTATATCATCAATGATTATCTTCTATTCAAATCCCACATTATAATTTGTAATGAATATTTCAATTAATGTAACAATATCCCCCCTAATTTTCAGACTACATGTTTAGTATGGGAAAAAAACATCACAAAATATAATAATGGATTATATACACTCAACCAACACATTTCAAGGTAATTACACCAATATTAATCTATTATAAAACCACATCCACGTATAACATCTTGACAGTGATGTATTTTTTAGAAAATTACATAATATAATTATTACCAAAACATTAAGATGTTTTCTTATACTTAAACTTATCCATAAGGGTTTCTCCAAGCTTCCATAAAAATGATCGCCAAAGATTTAGAAATCCTATATTCTGATACCATCACTAAAAACCTAAGATCATAATATATAAGTATTAAATATTTTTATATGAGTATTTAAAAAAATAGGAAAATACACACCTGATGTCTTTAATATAATAGGGTCTCTGAAGACTACATACACAATATTATTTTATTATAAAAGATCAACAACATCTTCCATAATGAACTTCCCACATATTAATCTCTATAGAAATTCCACAATTATACCTTTACATGTATCATAGGGAAAGTAAACATAAGTAAGGGTGAGATCACATTTTCAATTAAGGTAATCCTGGGAGATATAAATCAATAATAATATAAAATAACAAGATAATAATAAGGTTATAAAAACATGAACATAAAATAAAAAGATCATATACAATATGTCATGGAACAAAATCATGATTTGTTTAATAAAACAGGGTCATTTAAAACTCAATTAATCATAAGTGTAAGAAGTCATAATAAATTAATCATAAACCATTAGTTTATTTCATAAAATTGTGGAATTTCCTTAGGTATAGAAACCATTTCACATGTCAAGGTTGACTACTGAGACCATAAAATAATAGTGGATCAAGCATCATCACCTTTTTCTAATTGTGGATCAATAACATCAACATATTTCCCATAATTATGTCATTATATAAATAAAATTACTCAATTAATTGTAATGAAATATAATTCTAGCCCCACCCATTACATTATGAATACCAAATATACATTCTACAAAAAATCATAAAATACTCATCATCTGATCATGTCATAACCCATGAGATGAATTATTGGATTGATAAAAATTTAATAATATTTTCATAGAAAACCCCACAAAAACTAACATGTTTCTTAAACATAAAAAACATCATAATAATAAACAATATAGATAGAAAATAATGATGATATATTTGAATAAAATCCGAAAAGAAAATATATAGCATTAAAGGATGTCATGCGAAAAAATGTCAATTAAAATATTTCTAAAATATATCTTTAGTAAATTACCCATTACAGTTTAAGTTACATGAATTAAGATATAAAAAATTTAAAAAATTATTTAAAATGAATTTTCTTTTTAAAATATTAAATCCCATTAAGAAATCCTCAATGTATTAAGTGGTTTAGATTGTGGGAATTTCTGTACATGTCATATAATTAAAAAATATTCCATGCAAATTTTTCGTAAAAATACACATGTCCCTAATTCATAAAATTACAAGAATATTCCTTTTAATCTATTTTTAACATATTCATACATGGATTAAAATTACCATAAACAATCATAGGAGAGTATTATGAATATTCATGAAAAACCTTTTTGTTTCCTGGGTATTTAAACTTACGAAAATGAGAGACATTTATTATAGAAAAATAACTATAGAATAATAAGAAATGGAGTTCTTAATCCAATGAGTATCAAATAATTTCCATTATATAAATTAACGCATGATAATTCCAAAATAAAATTATATTAAAACACAGATCCCTTAACGCAATTCTTATCTTTTTTCATACATGTTTAAACCTATTATGTAATAAATTCATATTTATTTAAAAATATTTAAATCTACAACCATATAATTAATATTATATATGATTTACTTATGAAATATTTTCATTCATTAATTGACAATTTTTTATTAAAATAAATTTTCTGTGTGATAACTACTTCATTTTTCATGCATATTTTAGTTTATTTGTCTCGGTCCTTAAACATTTATCATGGCCCCATAATATCAATATTTTTATTCATGAAATTAATAAAATATATATTCTTTATATATATATATTTATTGAATCATTAATAAGAGATAGATATATAAAAATTATTTACACAATTCATAAACACAATAGGTCGTACTTACACATGAATGTTGTTTCTATTTTTCTATAGATGGAACAAAAGAAAAATAAAAAATAATTCACCATTACAGAATTAAAATTATATCATATATATTATATAAATTTATAATAATTTCTATACATGTAAATCTAAATTGAAAAAAATCACATCGTTCCGTGGAAGTTCTATTCTACACGTACGGTCAAGAGATGTTGTCGATCTCCAATGTATTGAATAAAGTTGGAAATTTTTTTTTCAATATTCATAATAAAAATTAATTATATTTAACAAATACTATATTTATTATTTTATAATGGATACCAAATATTTAAATTGTTTAAAATATGAAATAAAATTGAAGGCTCTAGATTATGGGATATACATCTTCCGTAAGAAACCTTTTTTGGCATATATGTTGGGCCTTGAAAGGTTGGTGTGTAACAAAAGAGATTAGATCTTGGATTTGGTGAAGAGCCTATGATAATATTATGTTTTTTATGGTCTAATATAGGAGGTTCAATTATTTTGATAGAGATACGATAAAATTTACCCATCGGTAAGATATGGGGGTGTCATTATTGGAATTTCTCAAATAAATAAACTAATATAAAGTTATTTTCATGGAAATTAGTTAAAAATATTTATAATGTGATTATAATAAGACTATTATTCAATATAATCTCATAAAATAATTTTTTGATGTTTTTTTGATATTCTTTCTCCCTTATCCCTTAGTTTTAACCAACCCCTTGTGAACCAATTCTATAATTACCTCAAAATATATGTTTATTACTATTTAAATGTAAACAATGTTATAATTAAAGTAAATGTGATTCATAAATTGGCCATAGATTATATTTTAAACCATACCCAATTCATTTGGAAGAAGATATTATTCTATATGAATTTTGAATAATTTAATAAAATATTATTTGTTTTATAATATAATTAATATCGTTTTTGAAACTATTCATTTTATTTTACTTGGAAAACATTATAACATAAAAATAATTAAGTTTTAAACATTTAAAGAAAACAATAATATGATACGTAAATGAATAAAATTATTTTAATGAAATTTTTAAACCAAAATAAATTTCTTTTAATATTTATAAAATCATTTATTATATTTTTTTATTATATGAATAAATAATATATCCGTATTTTGTAAGAATTTATGTTTAATATTAAATTTTTATAATTTGAAAATAAAATACTATGGTAAGAAAATAATTATTATTTAAAATATACATTTATAGCATAACATATGTTTTTTTAACCCTACCAAAAAATATTATAAATATTAAAAGCAAAAAAGGATAATTTTTTAATATCCTTTACATAAATATTATAAGGGTATAAAATAAAAGATAAATGGAAAAAGGGTCCAATTTCAGAATTTGGGATTATTATGGATTAAATATTCTCAAAAAATAAAACATATGTAAGTGTTTTAATTAATTTTAATCCATATCACGTTAGTTTTACCCTAAATCAACCAATTTTTACATTATCAGGGTAACAAATAATTATAGTTGTTACTTTTAATATTGTACAGTATTAAAATATTACTATATGAAAATTTTGGACCTCCTAATTAAAAATATGGAATCAAATTTTCAAGATTCAATTTCTATAAGTGGAATGAATAATTTTAATTGAAAAATGAATAATGCATTTAAAAGAAGACATTAAGAAAAAAATGTATTTTCTGTATACTTTTTTTAAAAATTTAAAACCTAAAATTTATTCCGATGAAAAAAAATTAATTATTCATAATATAAAAGAAATTATTTCACACTGAAACCATAAAATAATAAATAATTGATTTTTAAATTCTGGAAACAAAATTATATTTTAAATTAAAATCCAAATTTTAATTATTTACTAGAAAAAAAAAACATTTCAGAAAATTCCCAAAAATGAATCCTAAGATAATTTGGATATGATTATCTTAAAATTTATATCCTAATAAATAAATAAAATTTATAAAAGTTACAAAATTTAATTATAAAATTCTCTCATAAAAACATTATGAACCAAAGGTGATTTTGAAAAATAAAATAACATTAATAAAAAATGTACTTATTTCTTAGTAATTAATTTTGAAATTTGTATTCAGTATCGCTAATATATATAGTAAATATTATTCATTCCCAAAAATTCAATGCGTAGGGTATAATTATCATATTAAATATTAATATTTTCATATTATAATGTGGTTTATAAAAACATGGTGTTATTTGAAAATAAATATATAAAGAAAATAAAAACTATTTCTAGTGAACTATATTATAAAATATAAAATTGTTATACACTCTCATTCCTCACTATGTATCACAAATTCATTTTGATAGGCATGTTTCTTCTTATAACCCAAACTCATCAAGCATAGATATTTCCTTTATATTCTAATGCAGATATGGAATATCATTGTAATTATGTAGTATTTCTTTCAACACCCATATCGAATATGTAAAACAATTATTAATCTATCCATTATTCACCGTCATGTTAATCAATTTTAATTCCATTTATAAAACTATAGATTCCTTACAATTAGGAAATAATGGATTTTCAGTATCATCGTATAAACGCGCAGTTATTAGTTTATTCCCAATTACCTCTACTTCAATATAATAAACCATTTCTCAATATTATCTAACTTATATTATTGAAATTATTCATCATGAATTTATCATTAATTCTTATAAATTTCACCATTCTAAATCCATTTAATAGAAGATAAATGAAAACACAAAAACATTAATAATACTTGGTTTTTCTACTTTTTATCTTTTTCGTATTTAAACATTTCATACATGAATAGAAAAACACATTGTTTTTTGGAAGCATTAGTTTTCAAAATTACCAAAAATGTTCACACCTTTCCTTATATTCATCACTTGTATATATTATTTTTTAATTTTGTAAAAATCATGAGAACAACATTGAAGGGGGTTTGAGTTAGTGGCGATTTTTTTACAAATATATTTTCAATTAGAAATCAACCCCTATATATTGATATATTCATTATCCTTCTAAAATTTATATAAGATACTCACAATCATGAAATAATATGAAATTAAATTATGGTGAACCTGATATATAATTTTCAATGTGATTGTGAATACATACAACCTTTAGTTAGATACTTTCATCCGTCAATAAAAATTAACTATTAAGAAGAAAGTGAATATAAATTTTAGTAACCTCTCATTAGACTCATTTTATCTCCCTATAGTTTTGATTATACTAAATCACATCAGTTTAAAAAATTTATTACAAAACTAAGTGACATTAAATAAGTAAATATTTTAAAATCAAACCCAGAAAAATATTTCAGAAATTCCCATTGGTTTTTTTCGTTTAGAAATTCTCATCTAGTGTACCCTTCCTTCATATATAATTCCCTATCTAGTACACCTCACTAAAATAGAAATACATTTAAAACATATTTTTTATCCAATCAAAAATCATTTCAACCTCACAATCTACTCCGAAACTATGTTTTATTTTCCGTATCTAGTTTCTCTGAATATATTGTCTGTAAATATCTTCTAAATAAATTTTTTTTAAAAAAATTCATACTGAAATTAAACACCTTTTGAAACTCAATTTTTACAAAAACATTAGTTTCTATTTTTTCATACACATAAACCATATTAAGTAAAGAAATACATGAAAAACCCTTTATATTTGGGTTCTCAAAGAGGAAAAAGTGGGAACTCAATTTCGTTTTTCGATCTAAATCATATTATAATATTTATTATTCCATCTTATTCTAAAATTTATTAGGTGATTCTAAAACATTATTGAGTCTCCCTAAATATTATTGAAACTACATTATGATCATCTAAATATCCAAATTTAATAATATTTCTTTTACTTTCAATATTAAGTAACTTCGTCAAATTCCTTTATCTCAACTAGATATAAAAAATTTGAAAAGTAGTGCATCATCATCAAGGTTAATGTGATTTACAAAGATTTTTGTAATTCTCTTAAATCTTCTTCTAGTATATTTTTTTGTGATTAAATCCTTAAGAACACTATGTTGGATTTTTTCTATCTTACCTTCTCCGACCGATCAACTCTGTCTGATGACTTCACTCGGTCAATCTATTATAACTCAAACTTCTTCTAAAAACAAAATTATCTGAAACAGCCATCTAATAAAATTTAATCTGATGTTTCTTAATCTAATAGACTCAATCCACTGTCCATATTTTACTAGTGCACATCATATCGTTCCAACTATAAAATTCATTAAAATCATATGTAGAGAAACTCCACCTACCTCTATCTATTTCACTCTATCCATTGAATATAGTTAACTATATTATTTTATCATTTCAAGACTCATGTTACATGAAAAATAACTTAATTTTTCACATATAGTATTTCTTTAGTCATTTTATATCATATTCAACCATTATTTAACTTTTTTTTAATGGAAAAAAATAAACAATGTGTTTTCATTTTTTAACATCTCTATTTTTTCACTTCATTTATAAGAGTTGAACACATTTCCTCTTTTTGGGAACATCTATAAAAAATTATGAGAATATTCTTCTCTTTAAATTAATATTTTAAAACATATTTATTTTCTTCTCTATCAGGTGATATCATCATAGTAATGTGTTTCTGAAAAGAAAAAATGTTTTTCTACTCACCCCTTTAGAAATTTTAGTGTTTGATATTCTTATTTAGGGTTATTTATGATTTATTTATCCTTTTAGAAAAACTTTTTGGGACCATTGAATCTATAAATCCGTATCTAGAACTCTACATCTTGAAATATTCATCTATAAATATTAATATAAAATTCATATCCCTAATTTAATAAAGTATTATATCATGAATGTATTGATTTTATGAACGTTTTTATATATCATATAATCATCAGATTGTGTAGATATATTTTTAAAAAAAATAAATTAACCTTATTAACTTACTCTAAAAACATCATAACCAAATTTTTCTTAATATCCACCAACTCAATCTCACATGTTTAATAAATACTTACTTACCAAAAATATTATGAAAAATTACAAGAATTTTCTTTTAAAAATTACACAAATGATATTCTATCTTCCACATTATATTTGATAGAATTATTTTTAAAACAAAAAATCAACTAACAACTACTAAAACTAAAACATTTCACCTATATTCTTCTTTACTGCTCATCATCATTTTTATCAACCGGTTTATTTATAAATTAAGACCATTCTCAATGTTTTATAAAACTGTATCTTTTTTTAAGAGAGTGTGTGGACACCAAACTACTGAATGAAAAAAAATTGAGGAAATTTTATCAGTTGGTGAAAAGAAAAAATTCATGTCGATATTAAATACCCCTTAAATATATATCATATATTTTTTCATGCTCAATGGTTCTATCACAATATACTACAATGTTTTAACTATCTATACTATGATATCCACTACTACATATTCATAATAGAATGTGATTTCATCTTCCCAAGAAATTCAATTTCAACTCTCGACTTGAAAAAAAAATAATATTGGGGGACATACATTTATTTATTTAATGATTATTTGTTGGATGATAAATATATTCTTCTATACTCAATTATACAAATCTCTCCCTTCGAAAATAATTGGTGAAAACGTCATCAAGGTTATATTTAATTGAAATTTTCCCCAATATAACATCTCTACTAGAATAATTTTTTTTTATGAAGTGATATATAATATTAATGTGTTTTGATATTGAATATATTTTAATGTTTTTTAAAATATCAATATAGCTTTTATTATCACAATGAATATACAATGGTTTGAAAACATTCATTCTCAAATCCACTAGCTAAAACTCTATCCAAATTATTTTTGTGAAATAATGGGTGGAAGAAACATAATCTAGTTTGCTTGTACAAAAATTAACATTAGTATTTTATTTACTATGATAACTCACCATAAAATCTAAGAATAAAAAATTTCAACCTATGTTGATTTTATATCATTGAAATTTTTAACCCAATTAGCATTAGTGTATCAAATAATGTTCTAATCAAAATTTATTTTATACAAATTCCATAAAGAACATATTACTCTACAATATTTGAAAATTATTTTTTCTTCCTCAAAATATGATTTCTTTATATCACATTGGTATCATACACGAAAATTTTCACCTCAGAGAATGTTGGTCCATGAATTTATAATCTAGAGAAAATTCCATGTCATCTTTTTAAAGACATTCTGATTCAGTGTTTTTTCATATCTATCATAAATCTTATCTATGAATATATAAAGTTAAATATCTAATAATTTAATATCTACAATGATTTTTTTTTAAAATTCATTTGAATTAATTTCATGTGATTGAAAAATATATTATTCCATATATTACACTTAGAATCTCAAAACAAATGTTGGTTAATCATAAATTGAAATTTCAAAAAAACATTATTTCCAGAGAAACATTTTTAGAATATTTATCCCTTTGCACTATATAAATTATTTCATCAACAAATACCACAAAAATCAGGTTAACTGGGTTTATTTCTTTCGCATATAGGTCTTTTCTATCTTTTCATTTAGAAATAATCAATTTCATTGTGCGGGTGTCATGTTCTGAGTATGAGAAATGTGGATCCTATTTGAATACATAAAAATCTATCTTAAACACACACACATTGGTTCCATTATTATCATGTAACAACACAAAAATTTTCTCATTGTTATCTTCTTCTTAAATTAATCCATTTTGGATAACTAATATGAAATCTATATGATATTATTTTAAACCATTATGTGAAGAAACTACAAAGAACAATCTTATAGTATCCAATATCGAAAAGGGGGAATAGTTTCATAAAAATATAAACCTTCCAAATGTGAGTAACCATGATAAAAAAGTCTATCTATATTTTTATAAATTTTTCCTTTTTCATTGCCCTTATCCATGTAGACCCACTTTGTGCCTAAAATATTATTTTCATGTAGTCTTGGAAGAATTTAAAAAATTTAATTCATCTCAATATAATCTAAACCTTCATTCATATATTTTATCCACAATTTATGTTTAACTAATTCTAAAAATAATTGTATTTCCACCAGTGATTTAAGTGATATAATATTATCTAATATTAATTTTCTTCTAGTTTGAACTCATGATTTTTATTTCAAATATTTGTGTCAGAGTTGACCTGATTCTATAGTGTATGAAATTAATGATATTTTTTACCTATCTAAATGTATTCATCACATGATTCAGTTTAATATTATTGTACACGTTTTGAAATACAGTCATCTTCACCTTTCTAATTATCCTGGGAAGTATTCAATCTTTCTTCTATATAATTTTCAATAATATTTTTAAAATAAGTTGTCTTTTTTTATAAATTTCACATAATATTAAACAATTTAATTTTAAATATGCTTATTATAACATTTAAAATTTATTTAGATCGGTGAATATCCCATGAAAATACATTATTTATCTTTCTCATCAAATTTTCCCTGAACTGGATTTTTTATCATTATTAAGTTAGGACTCCAAAATACCTTGATTTTTTTTCTCATGGAGTTTTTATAAAAAAATTCTTACAAGGAGTAAAATTGGATTTTTGACCTAAAGTATCTACATTTATATATGATATGTAGTATCAATGGAATATTTCTATATATATTTTAAATGTTTTTCTTAGTATGGAAACATCTGTCCATTTCCAATATGATTTTGTTTCTAATCATTGTAACAACATTTTGTTATGTATTTTATGGAGAACTATATTGTGTGTTTATACCATGTTTCAACAGATATGATTAAGAATAATTTATTATTTATTCGTTTATATTTTTAGTTCTCATATTCAATATAAAAAACACTCATTTCTCTATCATTATTCCTTCTGAAATATATGGGAATCTTTGTATCCCCTGATTTATGTTTCATGAACATTATATTGGCCACTTTAGTGATGAAATTAATGAATGTTTTAAAGAATAAAACAACTTTTTTTATTAATCTTTCATTATACCACAATGATCAAATTTAATGTTCTCCATATTTCTATTGGTTTGGTTTTTAACATTCTTGTACTTTCTACTAACCATCTTCCATTTCTTGAATGTTTTAAAATGTACATAAAATTTCTTCTTCAGTTCTGGTATGTCTCTTATAATATTTTCAATATAAATTGTGCTCAAACTTTCTACCCAATATTTTTCTAACATAAACCCCGCAACATATATTAATCCTCTAAACTTAAGTAACATGTTTTAACATGATCTCTAATTTGGAAATGATTACCACTAGATCTTTCTCCCATACTGATAGCTTTGCTATCATCAGAAAATTTATGATAAAATAATTTATACTAAATATGAATTCCTTAACATCATCCCATATATTATAAAAACTCATCATGTGGTGTTTCATCCCATCAATATATAAAACTTCTTCTATAGTCAGTTTTTTAGAATCAATCTCATCAGTTCTTATTCCCATGATTTCTAAATAATTTTAATTTCAATATGTTACTAGACATCATTTAATATTTTCAACCTATTTCAAAACTTTTAAATCAACTATAATATTTAATGATGAAACACTATTAATAATTCAAAATAAAATAATTTTTTTCTTTTAGAGTTTTCTAAATAAAAGTATATCCTTAGCTTTATTTTTTTATCCACCATTTCCTTTTTAGAATAACAAACTTATCCAAGGAAAAGTAAAAAAAAATTCTCTTCCAAAAAATTCTACACGAATGTAAAATTTGTTTTTTGTTAATAATTAACTAAAATCATTTGGATTTCACTTTATTTCCTGCTATAGATTTGTATATTTACTACATTTCATTTTTTCTCCCCTAGATTCAGCCCTATTAATAAGGAGGGAAATTCTGTAAAAAACAATTATAATATTTTTGTATATAAATAACATATCACTTAAAATATCTACTAAATCTTGGTGTTATGATGAAATATGAAATTTCAATTTAATAAGTCTGTTGAGGTTCAACAAATCATTATATATGAGAACATCACTATTATATGAAATTATTCTTTGTAAATAAATTATAAAATTTGATTGATGTGATAGATTTTCCATATCCTCTCACAACCCATGTTTTCATAGTATTGTTTTCAAAGCCTGTATTTTGAAAATTAGAAGATAAAATTTTATTTTGGGTGCACATAGATGTTACCATATTTATAGAATGAGATTTCAGAGCATCTTGAGATGATTTATCTTTTAACACTAAATCCATGTAGAAATTTTCACTAACCATTTAAAATTATTTTCATATCAATAAATTTACATTTTGTTTTACAAACCATATATTCCTTTGTAAAATGATTCTTACTGAAATATTCCATCATTTTTCCTTGAATGGAAACTTTTAACATATGTTTTTTGTCTCTTTAATTCTCATCCATCTATTTAAGTACATATTTTCTTCCTCCATTATCTTTTAGAACTTTATTCATCAACATCAAGAAATATTTCATAATATTTTTTTATTAATAAATAAATCAAATAAGTTTTCTCTTATTTGAAAATCTCTATTAGATTATTCACATTCTATTTTCACAACAAGAAGTCAATCCATTTTTTAGAATTATAAATTAAAATTCTAAACATCGCCATTATTTCAACTTCTAAATAACACTTATTAGAGGAGTCATACTCAATATTATAACACATCATACTTCTTGAATTATTTTTACTTAACCTTTTCTTACTTTAATCGGAATTCTCATTATCTTTCGAAGTATTAATCCAATTTTTCCGATGAATATTTCTTTTAGAGTCATGAACATATTCTCTAAAATATGTAATGAAATTCTTATAAATAGATCCAATTCCTCCATAAACAAAACTGTGAATTTAGAGCTTTCCTTTGAATATTCCTCTACCATTATAAGAATTTTTACAGAAAGGATACTAGATTATTTTATTTTTATCAGAATCCATTTTATTATATTTTGTTTCATTTTTTCAACTAAATATGAAAAAGAAATCATTTTATGGTTTCTCATAGCATTTAATGTTATTTCATCCTTAATATTCTATTATAAATCTTGATATTTCCTTATATTATGAGAAAAAAGTAGATCTGAAATTCACCAACAGAAAAGTATCTCTATATTTTATGATATAAATTTTAGGATCAAATCATCCATTAAATTTTTTCCTAAGATTCTTCATAATGGAAAAATATTCCAAGACCTCCAAAAATCCTTTGAAATTGATTATAGCTTCACTATATCAAGTGAATTAATCATAAAAAATTTATTCATATCGAAATTTAAAATCTTAGAACATTCTACACTAGTTTTTTAAATTTGATTCCTTCAATGTGGTATTTCCCTCAAAAGTAGTTTTGAATTTTTTTTCCTACATTTCATTCACTATTTTGAGACTCAGCACCTTTATGAAAACATTTTCAGACATTGAAATAAAAATATCAGACATACTCAATTTTCATGTATAATTTTAAACAATTTTAAATAGTTATAAATAGATTTTTTATTTGAATACCCATGTATTCCAATGTTTTATCAACTTTTTGGGAAATATGAATATGGTATTGTAATGGTTTAAAAAGATTTTTTTATATATATTTGAGGTTATAATTTTATTTTAATTTTTTTAATTTTCAAAGTGTTTATTATTTCATGTTACCAAAATATTGGACAAATAAAATGATAATCAATTTCTCGTATTTAAAGTTTCATAGGGTCACGAAATAAGGTACATCCATCCTAGACTATCTGAGGGAATTCATGCTTAGTTTCATGAGTGTATAGGTTTTTATGAGGTCCATGCATAGGTGGCTGATGGGGGATAAATCCCATGAGGATAATAGTAGTCCCTAAGGTCTATATAGGATTCATGTGGTGGATCTCGCATGTTCATGTGTGTGTGTGTCTTCTAGTAGACAAAATTGGAGTTTACATATGAGATAATTATAGAGGGAAATTTTATTTAAAATATCTCATATACTCCTAGCAATTTTCCTCGTTCATGGATCCACCACCTGACATCGCACAGACACCATTGAAAACACCTAAAAACATCATTGTTAATATCATGAAAGCTCTATCTTGATCTATATCCCTATTCCAAACACTAGAATCACCCGGGATCACTTATGATTCCTTTCATGACCATCGAAGATGATTTATCTATCCATGTGAAGGAAAAATGACTTGGATGATATCCATCGCCACAACTATTCTTAGTAAATCATTGTTGCTTTCAACTACCACATCGCCCTACCCTGCATCCCATACAAGTTCCTTATCTAGGTGCCTATTTTCAAGATAGAGGCTTCCATATTCCATGTATTTAATACACCTTTCATTTAAAATTCTTTATATGATCTGGTATTTCATTTAATTTACACCGAGTTTATATCATTGAGTTAATTATTAGATATCCCCACTGATTTAAATAATGATTCGAGGGATCCTTTTTTTCCTATAAATAAATACCCTTGACCATTTCTAGGGGGATTTTACACCCACAACAAGAAGGTATTCCTATCCTTTCAGCTACAATCTTGTGTTTTTTATTTCCTTTTTCTTTTTCTTTTTATTTTATTAACATTAGTTTAACTCTCATGTAGTTTTAATTACTTTTTAAATAATTGTTTTTCATATTTTCATAATGTGTTCTTCCCACACCGATCTAATTCTTATAATTCTTCTACATATTCATTCATTTCATATTTTGATTTTATATTACATATTTTTTTCTTTTATTTATTTATTACACATCATTAATCAATTACATATCATGAAACCATTCCATTTTTTCTACGCAATATTCATCCATTTCATGTCATGAATATCTTCACCATTAACTCTCTTGCTCATTACTATGAGTAACTGGCCTGAGGAATATCTTATGAGAGTGAACAAGTGCATGAACACTAGCCCTTGATTTATTTCTTATTTGGGGTAATATAATGATGATTTATAGTGGGTGTAATCCACAATGTGACCATTTATGTTTTTCCTTATTGTTCTATAACCATTGTCCCTCAGTTAAAGAGGTGGAACTGGAGTTTAATTTGGGTTTCTAAGTACACCATGAAATAATAAATTCTATAGATTAATATTTACATGGATATGGTTGACTGTGTTCACTTAGTAGATTAAAAATGGGTCAACTAAGGTTATCCCTATAAAAATATATCAGGAGAACTTCTCATTTATTCATAATAAAATTTAATTTTTATTGAAAAAAAAATTTATAATTTCAAATCAATTTTGTTAAATTTCCCATTTAATTTGATTTGAAAAAACATAAACACATTTTCCATTTCTTTCAAAAATAATTTATGCAAAAAAATAGTTATATTTAGGTGATTTAAAATATGTCGGCGAAAAACATTGAAACTCCTCAGGTGAGAGGACTCTGTTATAATACTATAATACAAAAAGAAAACAATGAACTTTTCGTTTTCCACTAACTATGTTAGGATTGTTCAATAGCATTAATTGACTTCCCATAAACCTAAATATTTCACTTTTCAGTAGCCATCATAGGGGAATTTTTCTGAAGGGGTCCAAATCTAATTGTATCTACATCAATTACCTCCAAGACAAGTGATATAAGATAGTGTACCATTATATTTTTTTACATTGATATTTTTTTCCATTGAATGGTGGAATGCCTTTATTATTCAATGAGTTTATATTTTCCATGATAATGATAAGACATGGTAACCTTTTCAATGGTACCAAATTATTCTTTATAAGATCATGTGAACCAATATGAATATGGGGTTTAATCAATGGTGATCTTTTTAAAATGTTAATTTTAAATAAAAATTAAACAATATTACTTGTCAGAGTTATTATCCTTATCAACTTTTAAAATAAACTCACATAAATGAAATGATAAAAATTAAATTAAGGAAGACAAGATTTAAAATGTTTGACCTCAATGTGAGAACCTATTTTCATTCCATAGACACTATGGTAGAACTATATAAATTCAATATTTAAAAACAATTTAATGAAACATTGATCCATCTGCCACAAGAGACTTTATTTATAATCATAATTACGATTTTATTATGTCCCATTAGTTTACAATTTTTTCTTACAAAACAAATCCACATAAAATATGTGAAACATTGTAAATAAAATCCTATAAATATATTCCAATAAACATCATATGTTATTCTCTCGCTAGAAATTTCTTTCTAGTTCACACTTACTTCTTCTATAATTATTTATATTTTGAGCCTCACTAAAACAATGATACTTTTCTAACATTTATTCTATCCTTTCAATGCAACTACTATTTCTAAAACTATTCCTGATTTTTTTATTAATCTCTCTATGGTTTCATTGAATAGATTCTATTCCTAATATCATTCCACTGAAATTATATCTTATAATATTCTTCAAACAGATATTAAACTCAATTGGAAACTGAATGCTAAAAAAAATAATCCATTCAGCATTTCATAGGATTGAATATAATAAAGTATGTTTTTACTTTATATCCCCTTTATATAAATTCCCCAAAATTAAAAAAGAAACGAACTCAATTTCATTTTCCAGATAAAAAATAGTCTAAAAAAATTATTCCCACTAATTATTCAATTCATTGGAAACATCGTATTCATTCTAGATTTTTCTAAAATATTAGGGAAACTTCATAACGAAAATCAGCAGGTTGAAATTTCATTAAATTTCTATAACCTTGGATGTCTATGATCTAATTCCAACTCTCGTATCTCATATAGAAAAATAAAATTTTATAACATTACAACCTCTCTATGTATAAATTGAAAAGAAAAAAATTTATGTTAAGATACTAAATCTTCATAATGTCTACATTTTTTCGGTGAAATAATTTAGAACATCCTTCCAGGTTATGCCTATCTAATATTCCTCTATAAACTGACTATATCCAATTCCATCATTTAATCATCCTTCCATATCCAATGCTTCTACATAAAAAATTTTCTCAAAAAAATTCATCAAACGAATGTTCAACTGATGGAAAATATATATTATGCTTATTTTATAATTTCACTTCATAACATTACTTTATAATATATCATACAAACTGGACACTCATAAACTACACTTACCTCTGACTATTTCACTCAGGTTGTTAAATATGGTTGATTACATTTTTCAGCTTTTATAGAATCATGTTACAAAAAAATTCTATGTCATGTTCCATGTATTTATTTACTCGGACAATTTATATCATCCACAAAATAATTTCTCTCTTATTTATATTTTCATTTACAAAAACAAATAATGATGTATCAATTTATTACATCACCAAATTTTATATACAATCATCAGAGTTAAACATTTTTTTCTTTAATGTGAACTTCTAAAAAAACTCAAAAGTTGGTTTTATTGTAATTATTTATGTGGAACATCTATATAGTCTTCTACATCAGTTGATATTTATCTGGTAAATTTTTCATCATGTTAAATTTGTACTACTCTCCCCCGTATTAACATTAATGTCTGATCACCTTCTTTCGAGCAATTTGGACTTTGTTTTTTCATCCAAAATCCATTTTTAAAAACTTTTAATTTTAAATTTTTATCATGTAACCCTACATATGAAAATATTCATCCATAAATTTTCATCTAAAATTTTATCTCACACATTTTAAAAATACCCATTATCATGCCTTTTGTGATGTTAGGAGCTTTTTGGTACAGTTTAATATTATTTTATTTTTCAGTAATGTATTTTAACAATGATAAGTAAACATCATATCTTCCCCAAAGAAACATCCGAAAAACATTTATTAACATCTTGAAACACTATATCTCTTGTTTAACCAAATCATATGTTTGTAAAAAATCCCTTGTGATGGTGATTTTGGTTTGATTGTGTTTGATGACAATGTATGAGGCTGTTGATGAAGGATGATTGTAAAATAAGTATTGAAGAGTTGGCCTGAATTTCTAATATCATTGAAAGTGAGAAAGTATGATCTCATGAAAAGTATGATTTTATGATCTCGTCCATTGTAAAATGATGAACTGATCTCAGAGAGCATGAATTCCAAATTGATCTCATAGAGAAAAAATGTTAAACTAATATTGTGGGGCATGAATGCTGGATTAATCTCATAGAGTGTGAATTTAATTAGAGATCATGCCTGAATCTAACAAAAGAACATGAAAATAACTAAATATATGAAAATGATATAGGTATATAACATTCATTCAATATCTTCTAATGTGTGTGATGAAAATATATGATTATCTTTGGGACTCAAGGTGGTATTTCCTAAAGAAAATGACAATCTTTGGATCATATGATGAGATATCACATAGCCCTCATGGTTTTCCATGGAACTCATGATTGATGATGCAATGCACTACAAAATTGCATCATTGGACATAACAATAATAACTATGATTACTTAATGGGGACTTCCAGAGAATGAGTGCAAAGATGGTGGAATAGATTATTTTCTGCAATTTATGGAGTTAAGGTTGTGGTTTTAAGCCTATAAATACCCATAACTCATCCATAGAAATTGACGACGTATTTTGTAAAACATTAATTTGAATCATCATCCAAGATGAAGGTTCACAGATATATCACCATAAAGTGGTTCATAGAGATATCTCTGAACTAGGGTCACTTATAGATTTCATGAATGAGTATAGGTTATTAACATCGTATATTTTTTGCACATGATCAAAATAGGGTCATTCAAAAAAAGAGAAAGCGGAGTCGCCAAAGGTAACTCATGAACTTAAACTCATACCAGGATCTTTCTTAAAGAGCAAAATATTCTCACACTAGGGAATCACCAAAAGTAAGAAAGTATTTAGCACAGAGGAATCACAAAAAACATGAATGTGGTCTTGCACTAAAAACTCATGCTTGGTGAAAATGTTGACTCGCCTAAGGGACTTGTTACAATATCTCACCCCAAGGTCTCACACCATGGTCTTAGGCTAGGGTCTTATTCTAGGGTCTCACACTATGTTCTTGCGCAATTAGTTATGCTTTAGGATCTCAAAAAAGGGGTACATGGTAGGATCTCATGTAGGGGAATCACACTATAATTATGTGCAAGGATATACATGACTACATTACCATGTGTGAATTATCATTTTCAGATCTGAATTCTAAATAAGAATAGGAATATATATCATCATCTCCATTTAAGAAAACTAGAAAAATGTGTTTATTCTTTGCAACATTTAATGGAGTGAACGGGGGACATAGAATCACATGAACATGTTGTAAAGAATAGGTAAGAGTTAAAGTACCCCCGATTTCTAGTATATAACAATTTATTTATGTTTTTACATATTTAATGTATGATTATGATGTTTGGGAGGGTATAGGGAATATTCAAGTTGTTTTGAGCATAAAGTGGAAGCATGGGAGTTGTGCACGGTTTGTCTAAATCGTGCAAAAAACATAGCAGAAAATTTTCACATTGATAGATATTGGACAGTATATTTATCATGTTGTGCAGATAGCTTGGGAGACTATGTGAGGGTATTCCCAAATAGTTTATAACTCACTGTGAGGGTATGATTTTCCAAACCATACAAACTAACTACGCATAGGGAAAAGTGAGATCCAAAAAAGTGGAACTCATAATTTTTTTAATCTAAATCTCTCAGTTTTTATCCTATGTAGACCTAACTCATGGTTCTTCTCAATTAAAGGTTGGGGAACCTCTCCCAAGTAAATTATAATATATTTGAAGCCTTCCTTTGGTGATTAGAATCCTAATTATTATGATATGTCGTCATTCTACATTTTTCTTATCATGTTTCCTAATATCCAGAGCGTCCCTTTTCTTGGATTCATAGATCTACAACCTCCTTCATTACATATAATATTTTGGATGGAAAATAAGGTTATATTTGGTATTTATCAAGTTAGTTGGAGATATCTAAGGTATTTCCATCTTTAATTTACCTAGTTTCTTGAGCGTTCTTCATATGTATATTATTTTCACCAAAACGGTCGAGGTAGGTGGTTTCACACTCAAATCCTCTTAGTAGAACTGAATATAATACTGAAAAATTGAATACATTGTGTTTAATAGATGGTGAATTGTATGTTTAACAATTATTTAAAACCCTCTATTGTGATGGCTTGGTGAATTTTGTAATTCACAAAATTGGTGGTCATGATTATGTGATTATGATCTTGATTTCAAAATATGGATTTTGATATTGGGATTTGACGGATTATTATCACATGGATTTGATTAATATGATTTCAGTAAAAGTAATGATTTATTGAAATGAAATTCTGGATTGAAACTAGTTGGTAAATGGTTTTAATAAAATAATAATTTTATTGTAATGGTTTCAATTTATTATATGAAATGGTTTTGGAAAACACTATGTTTTGTTGTGATTTCATGTCGATGGTCCCTGAATAATGTACAATTACAAGTGGGGTACAAAGTATGCGACCTTGGATTAGGTTATTTTTCTGTAAGACATATGTTGATTTGTACGAGAGACCGCTCATGAGAATGGAACTATCAAACAAGCATGAATGTGTGGGTGTGTGGTGAAAAATGGAATGGTTGTCCCAAAATAATAGTGAGAAATGGTTTGAAGACTACATTTGGTTTATTTTCTAGAAATGTGACTATTTGGAAAATTGGTTATAATATAACTTTTTTACTTTTGGTTATAAATGGTTTTGGGAACTTGTTTATATTTAGTTTTAAAATTTTTTTAATATCATTTTATATAAACTATTATATATAAAGGTTGCTAACACTACTATCCGAGAGGTTTGAGTAGGGAAGTCATTGGAAATAAACCTAATATGATTTATACTCACCCATGTTTTAACAATTTCTTACTTCTTTATATATCATCTTTCAAGTAATGGGAAAAGATAAGGTGTCACATATTTTTAACACCACCTTGTGGGACGTGGGTTGTTTGGTGATGTTGGAGCACAGATCTTGTGTAGCATGGAGTCTTGTTTGTCGTGGAGTTTTTAGTTGTTTTACTGATGTTTACATTTATAGTTTCCTTTGAATTTTATTTAGTACACTTTGGTGTGGTTTTGATATAAATAATGTGGTTGAGTTTAATGTATTTATTCATGTATCATAGAGTGAGTTTGATTTTGTTATAGTTTTCTTAGTTAATGGTTCAACAGTGGATGGAAAACTAATCATAAATGTAAACAATGGACAACAACAAAAGATGAACAAGATGAACAAGACTTCCTGATCCACAATATCAATTCCCCATAACCTTCCTAATTCAACATCACCAAACTGCCCTAGTATCATGTTTTGGTGAAAAAAAAACGTATAATACTTTACCTATACCCAAGTCCTAAAAACTAACATCTACAAAAACACCAAAGTGACAAAGAAGGGGTGATTATAAAACTCAGAAGGTTTACCCCTCATTGACTTCCCTTCTCATGAAAATAGGAGATAAAAGTTATCTACATTTATATATAACCATTTATATAATACAATTATGAAAAATATTTTATAACTAACTTTAAACAAGTTCAACAAACAATTAATAAGTAAGAGTAAATAGTGCTATATTCAACTAATTTTAATAGAAAATCACATTTCCAGATAAAAACAGAAACAATGTTTTAAACATATTTCTCAATGTCACGACCCATCCTCGAGGCTCGTACTGTGACTACACCAAACCCGCCTTCTATAGGCCAGGGGATGGCGACTAGCACCAAAGGCGTAAAATCCCAATAACTGGGAAGGCATTGCCCTTATAAAAGAAAACAAGCACCACAGAGTACAAGAGGAAGCAAAACACTAAGTACAAAAGAAATGATGAAAAGTAAATGGGCCAGAATACAAACCCAAAAGAAAGTACGACTACAACTGAACAAGGTACAACAACAAAAAGTCAAACAGCTGGAAGAAGGAAGCAGCTCATGGGTCGTCCTCCTCAGATCCTACCTGAAGGGTAGGTACAGATAGCGCAGCTCCTGGTCGTCCACCACGGATCGTACCTGAAGGGTAGGTATAGATAGCCTCCTCCACGCTCTCGTCCGTCAACCTCCTCTGGGAGTCGTCACGTCGTGTAGTCCACCTCCTGGTACTGACTCGTCCTCAAACACTCGGCCTCCGTCAGCTCTGCCCATCGTCTGCAACCAACACAACGAGGTGCGGGCATAGCCCGTGCAGGGGTGAGTATAACGATACTTAGTAGGGACCCCGAGACCCTCAAGGTCTCACTAAACCAACAAGGATAACCACAAGAAGATCTCAACAGATAACCTCTACTTAGATATATGCCCATACATATTCCTAAGTTATCAAGTAACCCATATCAATCATGAGGAAACACAAGGATTGCGAAATAAATGGATAACCACTACCCAAGTATATGCCCATACATACACCTAAGTTATCAAGTGACCCATCTCAATCATGAGGTAAACAGAAAGTTCAAAAGTCTCAGCTCAACCGGGATTTTCATTATCGAAACCGTAATTGCTGAAGAACTCCGTCTCTGGAGTGTAAAGTGGTCCTGTCACGACTCCGAGGTACTGCTCACTAACCAAAGCCTGCTGAGGTACTCCTCCTGTCGAGTACCACGGGCCTGCCACCTCAAACAGTAGTGCTTCCCGCCGGGGTCTACCACCCAAACACAGTAGTGCTCCCCCCTCATAGCCTACAGAGGTACTCCTCCTGTCGAGTACTGAAGGTCTGCCACCTCACATAGTAGTGCTCCTCCGTTGTGGGTCTGCCACCTCACAAAGTAGTGCTCCCCACTGGGCTACGTAATTCAATCCGAATCGAATCGGACAAGCAGTCTTCAGGTCTCTGCCAGCTACACGGTCTGCGTACTCCGTATGCTCGTCTCTGGGAGGGTCCGCTCCACGAGCTACAAGTCGATACTCCAATTATCTCAAAGTCCCATGAAGAAGTATCAAAAAGGACCTCCTCGTCATAGGGGTCTCAACGCAACAGACGGCGCGTCAATCGGACGCCCGGTCTATGATTTATTATCCTTTTCGTCCTAGGGGCCCGGTTGGTTTCGTAAGCGAACAAACCCGGCTGTATCTCAACTATACCCCGAACTCTCATAGGGTATACTCATAGGGACCGTTTCTCGACGAGATCAACAACGCCGATGACGGTTTGTCAAACGGACGTCCTGTCTGGAAGATATCATCTTTTTCCGTTCCAGTGGCCCGGTTGGATTTTGGGTACAATCCAACCCGGCTATAACCCAACTGCATCCAAAACTCGGGCGGAGGATGCCAAAAGTTCTGTATCGTCAACAGGAACGCAACGAGACAGACGGCGCGTCATTCGGATGCCCAGTCTGTGAGTTATTGGCTTTTTCATTCCAGGGGCCCGGTTGGTTTTGTGAGCGAACCAATCCGACCGCACTCCGATAGTATTCAATCCTCGAGCGTAGTAAGTCAAAAGATCCATCTCACATAGAGTAATCCATTAAAGTCGACGGCACGTCAATCGGACGTCAGGAGCTTTAGATATATGCATTTCCGCTCCGAGGGCCCGGTTGGTTTCGTATCCAAACCAACCCGGCCGAACCCAAAGTAATCTGAAACCTTGAGTGCGATATACTGAAATGACCGTCTCGATTCAAGGATGGTGTTGCCTCTAACGGAAAGTCGTTTGGAGTATCGTAGCTCATGTTACTGGCATTTGACCAAAAGTGGTCTAAAAACGGGGGCCTGGGGCCGGGCCTACCCGGCCCGACCCCTCCTGGGTCGGCCGAACCGGGTCGAACCGACCCGGGTCCGACCCGGCTGGGCTCGTCCCGGCCCGGCCCGGCTTGGCCAGCGTGTCCGAGCTGAATAGCAGGCGGGGTGCGTGGCTCCCCCGCCCTTCGCCGCTAATTGAGGCCGGCGGTTCGTCGGCCGCCTTCCTTCCGGCGGCGCGGCGCCGCTGCCTTCCGCGGACCAACGGACACGCTCCGGTGGTCCGTTCCTTCTGTCGTCTTCGCCTATGGTCCCCCCAGGACCCCACCTTCACTGCAAAGGGATTCAAATGCCCAAACGGCCTGCTTCATCGTCGCCCGTCAATCCGCACATCAAAAATGAAATGCACCATCTTCGTGGTTCTTCAGCGCGGCGCGACGGCGTCGCATCCTTGTTCTTTCATTTCACGGCGCGGCGTGATGGCGTCGCGTAATACTTTCTGTGTGATTCTCGCATGGTGCGACGACACCACGTCATTCCGCTCCATCCATAAGAATCAAACATGAACATAGGAGGGGGGTTCAACCGTGTTTGTGCGGTCCGACCCCCCTCTCGTTAAATGATGACATCTAGTCGAAAAATCCACGATGATCGATAAAATAGAATCATGAAAGAAAAATAAATAAATTAACAATAATCCCCTACCTCGGTTCAGGAACGGTGTTCGTCAACGACCCGCAGAAGACAAGCGTCGCAGAGGTCGGGCGTCGCAGGAGAACGTCGACGTCGCGAAGTGGAATTCGAAGTCGTTGACGGCGATTCCGTCGCGGAAAACCGTCGCGGAAGAGACGACGTGGAAGAAGAAAGTCGCGTCACAGATACGGTGTCGCCGAAGAACTGTGTTCTTCGGCGAAGAAGTTCTTCATTGAAGAATGGTGTTCTTCGTGTTCTTCGTCGATGTTGAAGAAGGTGTTCCTTATCTTTTTCTCCAAAAATCTCTCAAACAACCCAACACCAACCCCTAATAAAATAAGTTCTAACCTTATTTTATTAACACAACAAAGTATTTGAAATTCAATTGTTTGAATTTCAAAAACATACATGTAACTCACCAAATTAAATACAACAAGTTTCAAATATTAAAGAAGGTGAGTTAATGGGGTGTTAGGAATGTGAGGGGTTAAGAGGGGTTAGGGAGTTAGGGAAAATTTGAAAAGGTGGGGGGTTCATGTGGGCCCCGCCCTTTTAATTATCCACACATGGGAAGTTGGGTGGTTTTGGGCCCCACCCCTAACTTCCCATAGGAGAAACTAACCACCTTGAAAAAGAAATAAAATTGACTTAACAATTTTATTTACTTTTTTTTAATTAAAACCCATTAATTAACTTCTTCTCCCGCAAAAATGAAACTACGGTAATGGTTCCCTTAAGTGATTACCGGTGTTGCGGTTTCATCGGTGCCATCGAATTTCAATTCCGAGCACCGGTTCAAACGATAGATAAACCTGATCCCTCGTTCACTGAACATACCCGAGCCAAACTTCGGAAATTAATTCCGGGCACACCGGGCCTCGAAATTAGGCACCGTCAGATATTGCGTTCTTGTAAAATTCCAAATAAAATTAAGAAAAAAATTTCCTTGAAATTTATGAGTCTTTACATTACTCCCACCCCAGGGCTTTATGGCCCCGTAAAGCTTCAACACAACTAGGGTCACAAAAGCGGTACAGAGCACGCATCTGAGCCTTCCGCTCCCATGTGTTTACCTGGAGGTTCCCGTACTGCCAAAGAAAGCTCACCCGAGGAATCGATCGTCCTCATAGGATCAACTCCTGTCGATCCTCGATCCCCACTGGAACCTCCGTGAAAGACACCCCATAGCCATCGTCCAGCTCCTCATGGTCGATGATATGCGGAGGGTCGATCACGTATCTCCTCAGTTGAGATACGTGGAAAACGTCGTGCACCTAGTGCAACTGAAGTAGATGGGTCAAGCGGTAAACCACCTCGCCTACCTAGCTGAGGACCTAGAAAGGTCCGTTTAAACTCGGAGATAACTTGCCTCCCTGGCCACATATCAGTAAACCTCGTCGAGGTGAGACTCGTATAAGGACGTGATGGTCATCCTCGAACTCTAGAGGCCTCCAAGTCCTGTCAGCAAAAGGCTTCTGTCGGCCCTGTGTCGTCCTCATCCGCTCTTGGATGACCTGGACCTTCTCTTGTCTCACAAGAGCTGCTATGATTTCTTCTTTGCCGATAAGAGAAAATCTGGTCTCATCCCCTGGATGAACCACATTCATTGCCTAATACAGTCAATCCTGACATGAATGATGCATTCATGCCATGGATGACGTCGTAAGGCCTCGATGTAACTACCAAGAGATCCAACTGTCACTCTCGCCTCCAAGGGTCGAGTCACACTATCAGCATCAGTGTGTGGTCACTAGGTCTCCTTCAGTAGAAAACTCGAAAGTGAGGGTCAAGTCAACAGTCTTAACCGGAACCACTCAGTATAAACCAAACAAAAAGGACAGGAAAGAAAACATCACAAAGATTAGTGTCTTTTCATTATTGCATCTCATAGTACAAAGACACAAAGCAACTACAGACAAAATCAACAAAACTAGAAGAAACATGTTTAATAGCCTCCAAGTCGGAAGCTAGTCCCGCTCTTGGCCATCTGCTTCCGGAGCTCCATGACCATAGGCCTCACCTGCCTAAAGCTAAGGTCTCCCATGTCCTCATGTCCGCTGCGGTTGGGGTGGGCCTCCTGGTGGTGGTGGTGGCAACATCCCGAAGCGTCGTCCACCTCCAGCTACACAGCCAGCTCCTCTTCCATGGTTGCCTGCTCCTTGCGGTCCGCCGTGATCGAACCTCTGCCTCAGAGGTTCTTCATTTAACTACTGGTCATCTGCATGGCGGTTCGGACAATCACATGCTATGTGACCAATTCCGCCGTAGGAGTAACACTTCATGGCAGGTCTGGCTCTATCACTTCCCTTGGTGCCTCGCACTAACGACCCTGAGTCATGCGGTCGACCACCTGTAGGTCTGGTCCTCTTGGACCCCTGCGTCATCTGTCTACTGCCCGCTACAGAAGACTCTGCCGCAAGCCTGCTAGTGGTGGGTCCTGCTGCTGGAGACTGCTCAGCAAGGAAACTCTTCCCTAAGAGGGATCTCTCCAATACTCATGTCTGCGTCAGAATGTTGTGTGATACAACTGAAGCTTTGATCTCCCGCCTGAGTCCCTGCTCGAAGGTTCAGGCCCAGAAAAACGGGTCCCGTACCATATCTGTGGAGTAGTGCGAGAGGTCTGTGAATCTCACTGAGTACTGCGCCACTGACATGCTGCCCTACCGCAGCTGAAGTAGCTCTTGTATATGCACTGCTTGAAGGGAGGCTGGTACAAACTCCGCCCGGAACAGGCTCTCGAAGTCTGCCCATAGAAGTGTCGCATCGTCATGCATCTGAAGCATCAGGCTCCACCATCTGCCTGCTGCTGCCTGAAGAGGGCTGGCAGCAAGGATCACCATGAAATCTGTCGGTGTCCCCACTAGCCTGAAGACTCTCACCACAGCCTCCAGCCAATCCTCAGCCGCCTGCGGGTCCGTCCCTCCCTGAAACCTGGGTGGCCTCTGGCGCTGGAACGCATGCAGTGCGCTCAAGCGACGTGCATCCTCTGCTGTTGGGGATGGTGGCATCGGTGGCCCAACGGGTAGTAGTACCACTGGTGCCTCCCCTAGTGCCTCAACTGGGATAGAGCCCTGTACTGAGGCCACGTCGCTCGGCGGGCTGTCTGTACGAACAACTCTCGGGGCTCTAGCTGGTCGTCCACGGGGAGGCATCCTGAATGAAACAAACAACGTGACAAGGTCAAAAGATTATCCCTGGTCAGCTGACCTGGTTTGAGCTGACATTTAAATAAAACTTCTAGAAAACACCCACGCAATCAGTGTTTTCGTGCACAATGTTAGAAATCAGTTGTCAGGATCCTGGTGTATGGATACGTTGGCCGCCCGCACCAACACTGGACTCCCTGAACTAATAACCACACTCGGTACTCTTAACACTATTGTTTCATAGAAAGAAACATCAGAGTTATAAGTTCTGTGGTAGAACCGAACTCCTCTGATACCAATTTGTCACGACCCGTCCTCGGGGCCCGTGCTGTGACTACCCCAAGCCCGCCTTCCATAGGCCAGGTGCTGGCGACTAGCGCCAAAGGCATAAAATCCCGATAACTGGGAGGGGAATTGCCTTTATAAAATAAAACAAGCACCATAGAGTACAAGTGGAAGCAAAACACTAAGTACAATAGAAATGATGAAAAGTAAATGGGCCAGAATACAAACCCAAAAGAAAGTATGACTACAAATGAACAAGGTACAACAGTAAAAATCAAACAGCTGGAAGAAGGAAGAAGATCCTGGGTCGTCCTCCTGGGATCCTACCTGAAGGGTAGGTACAGATAGCGCAGCTCCTGGTCATCCACCACAGATCCTACCTGAAGGGTAGGTACAGATATCCTCCTCTACGCTCTCGTCCATAAACCTCCTCTGTGAGTCGTCACATCGTGTAGTCCACCTTCGGGTACTGACTCATCCTCGAACACTCGGCCTCCGTCAGCTCTTCCCGTCGTCTGCAACCAACACAACGAGGTGCGGGCATAGCCCGTTCAGGGGTGAGATTAACGATACTCAGTAGGGACCCCGAGACCCTCAAGGTCTCACTAAACCAACAAGGATAACCATAAGAAGATCTCAACAGATAACCTCTACTTAGATATATGCCCATACATATACCGAAGTTATCAAGTAACCCATCTCAATCATGAGGAAACACAAGGATTGTGAAATCAACGGATAACCACTACCCAGGTATATGCCCATACATATACCTAAGTTATCAAGTGACCCATTTCAATCATAAGGTAAACACAATGGTCAAAATTCTCAGCTCAACCAGGATTTTCATTATCGAAACCGTAACTGCTGAAGAGCTCCGTCTCTGGAGTGTACAGTGGTCCTGTCACGACTCCGAGGTTCTGCTCACTAACCTAAGACTGCTGAGGTACTCCTCCTGTCGAGTACCGCGGGCCTGCCACCTCACACAGTAGTGCTTCCCGCCGGGTTCTGCCACCCAAACACAGTAGTGCTCCCCCCATCATAGCCTACAGAAGTACTCCTCTTGTCAAGTACCACGGGTCTTCCACCTCACATAGTAGTGCTCCTCCACTGTGGGTCTGCCACCTCACAAAGTAGTGCTCCCCACTGGGCTACGTAAGTCACTCTGAATCGAATCGAACAAGCAGTCTTCAGGTCTCTGCCGGCTACACGGTCTCCGTACTCCGTACGCTCATCTCTGGGAGGGTCCGCTCCACGAGCTACAAGTCGATACTCCAAGTATCTCAAAGTCCCACGTAGAAGTATCACAAAGGACCGCCTCGTCATAGGGGTCTCAACGCAACAGATGGCGCGTCAATCGGACGCCTGGTCTGTGAGTTATTAGCCTTTTCGTCCCAGGGGCCCGGTTGGTTTCGTAAGTGAACCAACCCGGCCGTATCTCAACTGTACCCCGAACTCTCATAGGGTATACTCATAGGGGCCGTTTCTCGACGAGATCAACAACGCCGCTGATGGTTCGTCAAATGGACGTCCTGTCTGGAAGATATCATCTTTTTCTTTTCCAAGGGCCCAGTTGGATTTCGGGTACAATCCAACCCGGCTATAACCCAACTACATCCAAAACTCGGGCGGCGGATGCCAAAAGTTCGGTATCATCAACAGGAATGCAACAAGACAGATGGCGCGTCAATCGGACGCCCGGTCTGTGAGTTATTGGCTTTTTCGTTCCAGGGGCCCGGTTGGTTTCATGAGGAAACCAACCCGACCGCACTCCGATGGCATCCAAACCTCAAGCGGAGTAAGCCAAAAGATTCATCTCACTTAGAGGAATCCATTAAAGTCGACGGCACGTCAATCGGACGTCCGGAGCTTAAGATATAAGCGTTTCTGCTCAGAGGGCCTGGTTGGTTTCGTATCCGAACCAACCCGGTCGAACCCAAAGTAATCCGAAATTTTGAGTGAGATATACCGAATTGACCGACTCAATCCAAGGATTGTGTTTACGTTGACGGCGAGTCGTTTGGAGGCCCGTATCTCAAGTTATGGGCATTTGACCGAAAGTGGTCCGACAATGGGGGTCTCGGCCCGGGCCGACCCGGGCCGACCCCCCCCCCCTGGGTCGGCCGAACTAGGTTGACCCAACCCGGGTCCGACCCGGCTGGCCCCGGCCCAGCCCAGCCCGGTTCGGTCCGGCATAGTCTGGCTCGGTCTGGCCCGACCGGCCGGCCGCGGCTCGGCCAGCGTGGTCGACCTGAATCACGGGCGGGGTGCGCGGCTCCCCCGCCCTTCGCAGCTAATTGAGGTCGGCGGTTCACCGGCCGCCTTCCATCCGGCGGTGCGCCGCCGCCGCCTTCCACGGACCACCTGACACGCTCCGGTGGTCCGATCCTTCTTCCGTCTTCGCCTATGGTCCCCCCAGGACCCCACCTTCACTGCGAAGGGATTCACACGCCCAAACGGCCTGCTTCGTCGTCGCCCATCAATCCGCACGTCAAAAATGAAACGCTCCGTCTTCGTGGTTCTTCGGCGCGGCGCGACGACGTCGCGTCCTTGTTCTTTCTTTTCACGGCGCGGCGTGACGGCGTCGTGTAATACTTGCCGTGTGTTTCTCGCGTGGTGCGACGACACCACGTCATTCCGCTCCATCCATATGAATCAAACATGAACATAGGAGGGGGGTTCGGCCGTGTTTGTGCGGTCCGACCCCCCTCTCGTTAAATGATAACATCTAATCGAAAAATCCACGATGATCGATAAACTAGAATCATAAACGGAAAATAAATAAATTAACAATAATCCCCTACCTCGGTTCAGGAACAGTGTTCGTCAACGACCCGCGGAAGACAAGCGTCGCGGAGGTCGGGCGTCGCGGGAGAACGTCGACGTCGCGAAGCGGAATTCGAAGTCGTTGACAGCGATTCCGTCGCGGAAAACCATCGCGGAAGAGGCGATGTGGACGAAGAACGTCGCGTCCTGGATACGGCATCGCGTAAGAACCGTGTTCTTCGGTGGAGAAGTTCTTCGTTGAAGAATGGTGTTCTTCGTGTTCTTCGTTGATGTTGAAGAAGGTGTTCCTTAGCTTTTTCTCCGAGAAGCTCTCAAACAACCCAACAACAACCCCTAATAAAATAAGTTCTAAACTTATTTTATTAACACAAAAAAGAATTTGAAATTAAATTGTTTGAATTTCAAAAACTTTCATGTAACTCACCAAATTAAATACAACAAGTGTCAAATATTAAAGAAGGTGAGTTAATGGGGTGTTAGGAATGTGAGGGG
This sequence comes from Viscum album, assembly GCA_963277665.1. Taxonomy (NCBI): domain Eukaryota; kingdom Viridiplantae; phylum Streptophyta; class Magnoliopsida; order Santalales; family Viscaceae; genus Viscum; species Viscum album. Next base: position 626,804,828 of record OY728138.1, on the reverse strand, counting down.
TTAAAAGGGGTTAGGGAGTTAGGGAAAATTTGAAAAGGTGGGGGGTTCGTGTGGGCCCCACCATTTAAATTATCCACACATGGGAAGTTGGGTGGTTGTGGGCCCCACCACCATCTTCCCATGGGAGAAACTAACCACCTAGAAAAAGAAATAAAATTGACTTAACAATTTTATTTACTCTTTCTTAATTAAACCCCTTTAATTAACTTCTTCTCCCGCACAAACGCAACTACAGTAAAGGTTCCCTTAAGCGATTACCGGCGTTGCAGTTTCATCTGTGCCATCGAATTTCAATTCCGAACACCGGTTCAAAAGATAGAAAAACTCGCTCGCTCGTTCACTGAACGTATCCGAGCCAAACTTCAGAAATTAATTCTGGGCACACCGGGCCTCAGAATCAGCCACCGTCAGAAACTGCATTTTTGTAAAATTCCAAAGAAAATTAAGAAAAAAAATTCCTTGAAATTTCCGGGTCTTTAAACTCAATATCATTTTTTTATATCCATTCCACTTGACGACACATTCAACCATGCATGCAACTTAGACCTCCCAATACTTGCGAGTAGTGAGTTATCCTTCCAATAAGTCTTCACATAGGGGACCACTTTTATGGATGTAATTCATGCCCATATCCATCCGAACCACATTATGGTGGTCCTTCACACCCTTATCCATCCTAATGAATATGAACACACACCACAAACCATGCCAAAACCATGTGTGTTCAACCAATTCAACCCATTTCAATAATATTGTTCTTTAATTGGAAATCAATAAAACCCAATTCCAAAAACACATTCAATTTCAATAAAATCAATATTTTTATTATGAACCTTTTAATAAAATAACATTAACATATTTATAATAAAATCCCATTTTAAAATCATTATTTTGAAATCATAAATCAATCATGTTATTCAAGAACACCAATTTTCTTGATTTCCACAAATAGATATTCATGAAGAATTATAAAAACCATGAACACCCAATTCAAAATCATTTAATTATAGGGTAATTTTTCTGAAAGAATTAAAATTTGTTATACTAATATGATTTGATATTGACACCCCCTACCTCGACTATTTTGGTGAAAATGGAAAACAGACAATGAACACTCAAGAAACCGCGTCGATTATTCACAGAACCACTTTGATATATCCCCCTAACATGATCAAGAACAAATGTTAACATGTTTTGGAAAAAAAAATAAATATCCATAGTGGTTTTAGATATAATAATCCATTAAAATGGTACATGTATATATAATGACTTATGACAAAAAAGATGCTGAATAATGACATACTGAAAGAATCGAGCTTCTAAACAACAATAGAATGATCCGGATCAATTCTAATTAACTTGGGGGGGAGGTTCTCAAACCTTAAATGGATAAGAATCATGTGTTGGGGCAGCAAAAGAAAAAAATGAGTGAGTTAGAGTCAAAAAAATCTGAGACCAAATTTTTTATGATCTCACTATGACCACACTCATGGTTCGTTCCCAGATTTAGGAAAACCGTGCACTAACTGGGCCTTAGGAACTACCTGGAATGACCCTCAAACAGCCTCCTCACATGTTGTCCCTAATCATGAACACAGCAAGAAGAATCTAATTTCCAAAATCTTCTAAATTTTGTAGTTTCTCTTAATATTTCCACAAGGTTCATAAAAATTGTGTGATGCCCATGTGCTTCCCCTTTAGCCCTGAAAACTCGATGAAGGTTCCCCATACTCTCCCAAGCTTCACATATATAGCTTATATACCTAAAAAAATAACTACGTAATACCAAAAAACTAGGGGTACAACATTCTCCCAACCATTGGTATTTCCGCCCATGAAAAGTAGAAAGCATCCTTGTCCTGAAAGAGTTCTGGAAATTTCTCTTTCATTTCCTCGTCAAATTCCCAATTCTCTTCCTGAATCTGACCATGTTACCATAAAACTTGTACTATACTGATTCTAATTTCACTCAATACTTTTTCTTGTCTATAAACATTGTACCCTATGATATGTACTAATGAAGAATCCAACTCTAGGTCCACGTGGTTCTATCTGATCACTAGGTCAGGATCAGGCTGATTCATTTTCACTTGAAATCCATGGAACACATTATGCATAGAACTGAACTATGGCGGTAATTCCAACCAATATGCCACCTCTCAAACCTATTCAAGTATCTCAAAATTTTCAATGTATCTAGGATAAAACATTACCTTCTTCCCAAAAATATGATTTCTCAGCCTTAGAGATATCCTTAAGAACACATGATCAGTCACCGTAAATGAAAACGGACATCAACGATGATCTGTATATAATTCTTGTAGACTCCGAGCCATCTCCCTTTTCTTTCTGATCAACTAAATCTTCTCACTTGTTTCATGGACAACTCTCTACCAAAATAATGAAGTCTCACATTCTTCCACCCAAAAAAGTTGAGAACAATAAGGAATCCCATAAATTACTTCAAAAGGATCCATATGTTTCGAGTCCTGATTGATGAATTATATGAGAACACCACTGACGGTTTATGTTCTTCCCATTATCAACCAAATTCATTAAACAAGAAGACAACATGTCCTCCAATTTTTGTATCATCCTTTTGTATTGCCCATCCGTATGAGGATGATAGGTCGTACTCATAGACAACAAATTCCCAAAGGCTTTCTATAAGGATTTCCAAAAATGAAATTCGAACCTCTGATATTTGTCTGAGACTATCAAAATGGTATTTCATATCTCTTTAATACTTCTAGGATAATTATTTTGGATAGATTTTCCACTGTATGATTTTCAAAAATAGGGACGAAATGATCCAACTTTGTTAGTCATTCCACTATCACACATATGGAATTGTGATTCCAAACCATTCCTAAGAGACCCATAACAAAATCCTTGTCTATCTACGATATCCACAAGACACCCAGACAATAAAGGATAGATTGAGGTTAGTGAGATTCTATATGGCCTTATGAGACTTCCCCAATATGTTAAATGCTTTCAATAATTGCTGATGGGTTTAAAAAAAGTGGGGGATGATTTAACCGTTAATAAATAAAACCATTAACCCATCAAACCATAACCAATAAACTCACTATATAATGAAAGAATAAATTAGAGATAACTCAACAACTTCATACCTAAAAAACTGACACCAAATTTTACTATAACATAAGACAATGAAACTGTTAAATTAAATAACAGAAAAATAACTAAAGACTCCAAGATTAACAAGACTCTATTATTCACATGCTCTATGCTCTAGTATCACCAAACAACCCAAGTATCGTGATGTGGTGTTAAAATGTGTGAACCTTACCCTTTTCCATTTCCTAGAACATTACATCTACAAAAGAAAAAATTTTCCACAGTATGGGTGAGAATAAAAATATATATGTTTTCCATAATGAATTACCTACTCATTCAACTGAGATAAAATGTTTAGAAACATTTATATGAAATAGTTCGTATAATTTTTTTTCCAAAATTGTTTATTACAAATTATAAACATGTTCCAAAAGCCACATATAAAAAAAATACACAAGTGTTATTTTAACCAATTTTACAACAAGAATAATTTTTTGAAAAGCTACCAAAAAAAATATTAAAACCATTTCTCAACATTATTTTTTCATAATAATTCTATTTTCCACCATACACCCACACATGCATGCTTTTTAGACATTTACATACTCTTGAGTGGTCTCTCATCCAAATCACCTTGTGTCCCACTAACACATTCCCCCGATCTATGGCCATTTACCTTTTACCCCGTTGGTACATGTCCCTTATTCAAGTCTTTTCAACATAAACTCACACAAAACCTAGTGTATGCCAAAACCAATTCAAACAAATTCAATAAAGATGTTCGTTTATGAAAAACCATTAAACAACCAATTCCAATCAACCATTTAATATCAATAAAAAAATAATTTTATTCAAATAATCATAATCAAATCCATGGGCCACTAATTTATCAAATTCCCATTTTAAAATCATGAATAAAAGCACATTTCCAAGAACACTAATATTCCAATTTTCCATAGTTCACAAAATAGTTACTAAAGAGTGTTATAAACAATTATTAAAATGGTCATTCAAATTAAATTTGACACAAAATAGTCAATTCTACAGCATTATAATTTTTCTAATAAGAGGATTTGACAATGAATCTACCTACCTTGGCCATTTTGGTGAAAAAATAAAACAAATGAAGAAAGATCAAGAAAAAGTTGATTCTCCACGAATCTTCCTTAGATCTCTTCCCCTAACATGATAAAGACTGTATATCAAATTATTTGGCATCCAAAATCTTATATCTAACCACATCAGGTGTAGATATAAGAAACCAATAAGATGAGAGAAGTAGATCTATGGAAACCTAACAATAAAGATGATGAATGATTACATACCACAAGAATCGGGCTTCTAAATGCCTAAAGAAGACACCAGGTCGATTGAAATTCACTAGAGATAGGGTATCCAACCACAAATAGAAAATAATATCATGTAAGGGTTGATATGGAGAAAAAAGAGGGAGTTAGATTATGAAACATTTGAGATCCACTTTTTTAAGATCTCACTTTGACCATGGGCACAATTACATCACCAAGTTAGAAAACTCATGTGGTACCTGTGTGTTAGCTACTATTTAGGAAGACAATGGAAGGTCTCCCTAACCATATTCACACTATACCGAAGCTACTACCCAACATCTTCTAAAGGGAATAGATTCAACTAGGATTTACACACTGTTTAGAAAAACCATGCACAACCCATGCACTTCCCCTTTAGCCTAGATAACTCCTTGAAAGTCCCCCACACTCTCCCAATATTTACCCTTACACTTTATATCAATAAAAAATAATGAAATGGTAACCTACCATAAATATAGTTTATATCATTTTCCCCACCATTGTTCATTCTAACCAAGGTGAGTAATAAATAATCCTTTCCCTCAAGTCTGTTCCATCCATTTCTCTTTCATTTCCTTCTCGCGTTCCCAAGTCTCTTCATAAATTTGAAAATGTTTCCATAAAACACGTACTAGATCGATGATTTTTTCAATTCTATTGGGAGAGGTTCTCTAATCATTAATAGAGAATAACACCACGTTTGGTCCTTAAAGTAGAAAAAATGAGTGAGTTAGAGTCAAAAACATGTGATATTAATTTTTTTGGGATCGTACTTTTACCCCATGAATGGTTAGATCACAAGATTAGACAAATTGTGTGCAAACCATGAATTGGATACTGTCTAGGAAGACCCTCGCATGGCCTCCATTCGTGGTGTCCCTAACCATGTGCAAACTATGTCGAAGCTATTGGCCAACATCAGCAAAAGTCCATAGTTTCTCATATGATTTTCGCATTGTTTAGACAAACCGTGTGAAGATCGTGCACTTACTATTTCTCCCCAAAACCCCTCATGATACATGGGTATTTTGGTGATGTTGGATCATGGATCTTTTGAATCATGGAGTCTATCGTTGTTTTTTTGTTTAAAAAGGGCCCTAGAAGACCCTGAGAGTGGAGGGGTGAATTAGGGTGTCTAATATTTCTTTTAAACTGATGGATCTTCTTCCCACATTGGTGGAAACCAGTTAAACATATCTGATGAGTAAGTGGAAAAAAACAATCAGATGCTATGTAATGACACAAAAATTTTACTTGTTTAACCATTAAGGGCTATGTCTAAGGAGCATACGCCGACAGTGTGCATTCATACCAAAAACTACTAATCTTTAAAGATTTATATTACAAGTGTTTAGCCCAGCTACTCTATGCTAAGTGAACTACCTTTACCTGGATTTTCAGATAGCACACTATGTCTCTTAGATAACATTCAATAACTCCCACTTGATAATTGCGTTGGAAGAATATTCACTCAATTTATCAAATTGAATGCTTCTTTAATGTTTTAGAATCAAATTATGCATCCTTAAATGTAAATGGATTCTCTGTCGATGTCCTGTAATCACCCACACATGTAATTTTTTTCTCGTACACTGATATGTTGTGGAAATTATTTTCACAAACTGATTTGGTCAGATTTCAAGCTTCCTTGAGTGATCTACAAACTGGTGTTGTTTCCACGTACCATTGTTATTTCTTCATACTGTCTATCTCTTCTATGAACTTCCATGTTCTGCGTACTTCTCCACTCCTATGCATATTCTCCTAATCTATGTACTTCCATGCTCCACCGTGTGTTGTGAGAGCTTCTTATGTGAATCGAACTCTCTTTCGTAGACTATTTTCCATATATGGATTTTTCTGACAGTATACCTCTCTTCTACTCTATAAACAAAATTGGGCATAATAGGATTTCATCCCAATGTTTTAATCTTCAAACTCATCCCTTAACAGAGGGTATTATTGCTCCATAAATAGGCACATAACTACGCAAATTTTTCTAATTAGATTTACCCAAATTTTCAATGTGGGATAATCTACAATATATATTGAACACCATCTATATACTATTACCCTCCATTACATACCACTCTTGTTTCGGGAATCGCATCAATCCTGTCATCCTTTAGTATTCTGTGTACTACATGTCTTTATCATGTGTTGTCTATTCGAACCATTTTCGAAATCATTCTGTGTACCACATGCCTTCACTATGTTCCACCATTACGAATCGTTTTCTAGTTCTGCGCACCACTTCACATAGTGTTCCTTCTTCTTGGTACGTGCCTCCAAACAATTCCGTAAACATAGTATGCATTCCATGATATGAATTATGTGGTTCCCATATTTTTCTTTTTTTCTTTCTCGTTTTGTATACCATTCACTCCCATGTAAAAACCCATTGTTTTCAAACCCCAAATTCCTGATTTTGAGGCCCAAATAATTGGAAAAGACTGGGAAACTACACAACCTTAATACTGTTTTTTTCCTCAAAAGAATGACCTCATTACTTGAAAACTCCTAGGACATCCATGTAATGATTGAAAACAAACTCCAACCAAGCTCCATTATTAGTAACGAACTCCCATGGTTCCAACAATCTCCCCCTTTGGGTTTGTTGGAAATCTATTGATAAATTCACTGATGCGCCATCCACAATCAAGACATGGACCTTTAAGAAACAAATCATACATCACAATAAGTCTACGTGATTAGTGATCGGTGTAGAAAAGAAGAGAGAGGATATTTATTTATTTCTCATTCTTATTTTATTCTCCCCCATATTTTTGGTACTGTCTTTTCCTTGTGTCCATAAAAATAGAGATCATACTCCATTGAATTTATCCACTCTCTCCCATTCATAAAAAACCAAAAGACCAGTATTTAAACCTTTTAGATCTCAAAAAATACTCCCCATGTATCATATCTCCCCCATAAACCTGCAACACTTCAAAAAATAGATTAAAACAGAAAAAAAATTGTCGAGAGGGTAACATTGTAACCTTCTTGTTCACTCGGATGTGTCTTAACACCGAGGTTCAAAATATTTTTCTCAAACACAGCTTCTGAAAGTGACATAGTCAAAATGTTAACCACTTACCCATCAGTTCCCACATTGTCCATTTTGGTCATTTCTTGTTCAACTTTTTCCTTGATGAAATGATATCTAATCTCAATATGTTTAGAACAAGAATTCGGAATTTTTTTTTATGATCAATTTTACTCGTGTTATCATTGTAAATCAACATTGGTTGTTTCACCTCATCACCTATTTAAGTCATTTTCTGCTTTATCTAAAGAAATTGAGTACATCCCATGGTAGAGGATATATATTCAGCTTCGACATTACTAAGATAAATACATTCCTATTTCTTGCTCATCAATCCCACACATTTCTTCCCAATATAGAATGCTTCACCACTATTGGAATTTTTGTCCACTATATCTCTAGCCCAGTCAGCATCAGAAAAAGAAGATAGTTTGCTCTCTCTGCCTAAAACAAAGTATAGACCATAATTATGAGTACCTTTAATGTATTTCACATTTTTTTTAATTCCTCCATATGTTATTCCTTCATATTACATTGAAATAAGGCCCTAAGGAATGTTGCAAAGACAATATCTGGTCATGTGGATGTCAGGTACAGTAGGCTTCCAATGATTTTTCTATACATTGTGGGATCCCCATAACTCCCACCCTTGTGCTTCCCAGGCTTCGTTCCAACCGCAATTTTAGTTGATATTATTTTGGAATCATGCATAAGGAATTTATTCAGCATCTTTCTTGCATACTTTTCCTATGAAATTATTGTTTAATACTTCTTCTGAATCACCTGCAACCCAAAAAGGTATGTGATATCATCATTCTTGGACATTTCAAATTATGATTTCTTCTAATTGGAAAATTAATCCATTGATTCATGTCTACTTTCTCGAAGAATACTATCATCTATGTATACCAATACTATGATCTAATCCTTTTAACAATTCTTTACATAGGGATTTTAATCCACTCCCCCTATTTTAAACACCATATTGGTAAGAGTCCAACTGAGAGGACCACACTTGTGGTGCTTATTTTTGTCCATATAGAGATGTTATTAATTTGTGAGCCTTCAGTTCATCATTTCCATGAAGGAACCCATTTTGTAATTAAAAGTATACTTCTTCTTCTAATACTCCATTTAATAATGATGTCTTTACATCCATTTGATACACTTTATAAACCCTTTGGATTTCCATGTAAAGGAATAGTCCGTTTGACATTAGTCTTGATATTAGAGAAAATAGCTCTTCAACATCAACACATTCTATTTTTTAATATCCCTCATAGACCAAGAACAACTTATTTCTGATCTCATTTCCATTCTCATCAAATTTCATTGTGAAAATCCACTTTGTACCCATAACATTGTCACCTTTAGGTCTTTTGAAAAGATCCCAATTATGATTTTTATCAATATAGTCTAAACCATCATTCATTGATTTTACCCATGAATCATATTTTGTAGCCTTTACAAATGTGGAATGTTCCACAACTGATAGAAATGAAGAATCTGAATTATTCCTTATTCTCTTTTTCTGTGAATGTGCATTCTAATCCCCGATAATGTTGGACTCATCAATCTACGCCTCTTTGATTTCTCCTTTGAGGTTTTGATGAATTCCCTCCAGTTATAGATTCCTCTTATGATTCTTCTTCAGATTCAACATCATGATGTGACTCCTAATAGTTTTTCAGACATTCCCCTACCCCTATATTATCATTTTTTACCATTTTCCCATTTTTCTTCATCTTCTATTACATTATCATAAGAATTCTATGAAGCATTCATGTTTTTATCTTCAATGATATTAACTTCACTACTTTACACAATTCTTCCCAAGTGCTTATTGAAATACTTGTAGGACTTTTCTTTTATTGAGTAACCAAAAAATATTCCTTTATCTGCCTTTTACTATAATTCCCTTGATTTCATTGTTTGTTTCAGATGAATCAATTTCTTCCAAAAACAAGAAAATATTTCAAGGAGGCCTTAATTCCATGAAAAACTACATATGGTGTCTATATCTCACCCATATATTGACCTGCTTTATTTTGAATATATATTGGATCTTGTATTTCCTCTTTCTAGTAATTTCATGGAATAAGACTCTCAATCAGCATTGTTTAGGCCATGTTGTTTACCTATCGATTCATGTGATCAATAACTCCATTTTTATGTGGAGTTATCATAGCTTACACCTCTAGTTGTATCACATGATTCTCTATGTAATTTTAAAATACAATGGATGTGAAGTCCCCTCCATTTTCCACCTACAGGACTCTGATCTTTTATCTAGTATCATTCTCGGTGATTGGATGATAGGTTTTCATGAAATGAAGCACTTATCACATCCTGTGTATAATAATAACACATTCCAATCTACTTTAATCATCTATGAAAAAAATTTACTTTTCTCCATGTGTTCTGGGAACATTTATTAGGCCAGATACATGTATATGGATGAGGTCAAGAAGATCTGATGCACTTTTCTTATTTGGCTAGTAGGAACTATAGAAACGTTTCCCCCACATGCAAGAATCACAGGGATTTTCTCATTCATGCTTCATATTATGGATATCCATGACTCTCTTCATCATAGCTATATTTTCCATGTCTTTTGATTGATTTTCCCAAATCTCTGATTCCATAAGTTTTTTTCCTCTTCAACTATTAAGTAGAAAATTTTCTATCTGTTTTCAGCCTTATATATGTTGCCATCTATTCTACATCCTTTCATGAGAGAATTCCCAGACATTCCTCTTATAGTAGAAACATTTTGGTTGAATGTCACAATATGGGCTAAGTCACAATGTTGACTCACACTCATAATATTTTGAGTAAGTCCATCCAAATAAAGAGCTTCTATCTTCCTTTTCTCTTCATTATCCAGTTCAGTATTTCCACTACCTTTGATATTAAAGGCACTATCATTACCAAACATGATTGTTACATCTACCTTTTTCATTATATTTGTTAATAGCTATTCATATCCCGTCATTTGAGATGAACATAAACTATCAGTAATCAATGTGTTGTTGTTCATGGTAGAATTGAGAGTTTCTTCTTCAAAGATGGATTTCTCAATTTTCTTTATTTCATTCCTTTAGATATTTGATTAGGCATAGGACACTGATGGCCTTTCAATTATCTCTTTCATGTACATGGGTTCTTCGTATTAAAATTCCTCTTCTAGATGAGAAAACCTATCTGAAATAGATACATTATCTTTTTGAAAATTATTGACTAATCTTTGATCAATGAAATAATGTCTCATTCCATTTTTCATCCTGCAATACAGAGCTTTATGACCATAGTTCGAATCATGAAAAAAATATCCATCAAAATTCTTTTTTCTAAAAAAATTTCGATATAAATATGTTCTCCTTTTTTGAAATCATAACTCTTCCCCTTTCATATAGATCCTTGCCTCTTCACATGATGACATGGTATGGCCAAGATAGCCACAAAACTGACACTTCATGAAAGGTAATTTCTTCTCACTTTTATTTCCCCTCATCCCTTATTCCTTGGGAAAATTGTTTGAATGACTATCATTTCTTAAAACGCGAGGATGATCTTCAGTTCTCCTTTTAGTTTGATTTAAGGGTTTGTTTTACACCACTTCTGGGGTTTTTCGACATGAATAAAATCCATCATTCCCTTATTTCTGTTCACTATATTTATAGTATTTAACATTTTAGCATCACAACCAATTCCCCTATTTCTTATGCATGCAGGTCGTTGATCACTAAATATCTTATCAAATCTATCAAGACTATGTTTCTCTCTCTCTCTCTATAATCTCATCATCTGAGAACCTTCCAAATTGTATTTTCTTCTTTTCTTATTTTCAAATTGATTCACATTCAAGTTTACTTCTCATAGTAATAAATTTTTCTTCCATTCCCTCAACAGTCTTGGACTTCTCCTACAGTCTCAAGGTAAGGTCATTGATGACTATTTCTTTTTCTTCAATGATGAGTTTTAGTTCCCCATCATGATTTGTGAATTCAACGATTGATAATTTTATATTCACTAGTTCTTCCAATCCTTCAATTTTCTCTTCATGCTGATCAATATATTTTGATTATTCCTCCCCCATTGCTTTCAACTGATTTCATATCTTACTTTGATTATTAAGCTTAACAAAAGAGTATTTATGTCAAAAAATGGGATTGGCATCTGTAGTGAACTTATTATCACCCACCTTATCTTTTGATGGTTCTGATTTTTCATTTTTAGCCATCATGGAATCATGGATCCCAAATTTGAATTTTGTTTCCTCTACCTCAATGATTTCATTATCATCATCTTCTTCATCAAAAATAAAACTCTATCATTGAAATGTATTTCCATATTTGAACTGTCTCCTTTTTGAAAACCATTTCAGAGGAATACGAATGTCTCTTAATTTTATATCTTCATCATTGAACATTCTTGGGAAATAAGAGGCAATGTTCTCAACTCTTCGGCAGTGAAAATAGGCTTGAGGTATCTTTCCTTCAAATTTACATGTCCCCTTCTTGAGTTTCTTGGGAATGAGTTAAAGAAAAACTTTTCACTCATCATATTCATTAAAACAATCTCATGAAATTTTCATTTTTTGTGGCTTGGAATTCCATTTCATTTCTAACATGATTTGTTGCATCTTCTAGGTTGACTCTCTTATCATATTCCACTAGGATTCTCAGTAGATTAACAAGAGAAATATTTGAATGATACCTCTCTTCAAGAGTTGAATCCTTTTCATTATAAAAGGGTGGAAGTATTATAAATATTTTCAATGCAATATAAATTTCTTTGATCTCTTCACCAATCCCTTGAATTGTTGTTACATGTTTAGTAATTAAATTCAAGAAATAATCTTCATTTTCATTATGGTGCATCTTCATATCATCAAACCTGCTGTGTAAAACTTGGAGATTCGCCTCCTTTACTTTTCTATAACCTTCATATGTATTATCCTCTTTCTCTCACATAGACTTTTATCACTTATATTTCATCACCTTCTTATATATTTGATTAGAAATAGAAAAAATTAGGGCATTATGTGCTTTAACATCAATATACAGTATTTTTCTTGTCCGTATCTGTCAATGATAGACCGGTTGGATCAGTGACCAGTATTCCCTATTCGGTGGAAAAGTACATCAATTCCTAGAGATCTTATATGAGATCCCATCGTGTTCATACATATCTGAAATTTACATCCATCAAACAAAGGAAATCCTCAAACATTAACTATATTCTTCATGTTATAAAATTAGGCAAAATTTGACACCAAGAACCTTTATAATCTGATGCAACTTTAAGGACCCAAGAACACCCTAAGAGGAGAGAGGTGAATTGGGGTGTCAACTATATCTTTTAAATTGACGAATATTGTTCCCACATTTTTCGGAACCTATTATACCCATCTGAATAGGATTTTCATAAAAACAATCCCATGAAATCAACGACCCATTAGTTTCACGTGGTTCACCACTAAGTGAAATTTCCAATGAGAATACACCAATAGTGTGTTGGTTATTCTAAAAAACAATCATCTTCCCAAGTTTTAGATTACAAGAGTTTATCAAATTCACTCTATACCGAGCACACTACCTTTCAAAATTTGTTGGGATAGCACATGGAATCCCTCAGATTACTTCTATTGACTCCCCCATGCTCAGTGTGTTTGAACAATCATTACTCATTTTATCGACTTGAATGTCACTTCAATGGTTTAGAATCAAATGATGCATCCTAAAATATAAATGGATTCTCTCTTAAAGACCCATAATCACCCACATATGTAATTTATTTCCACATACACTGATATGTCATGGAAAAAAAATTAGAAAAATGATTTGGTCAATTTTTAGGGTTCTTTGGGTGGTCTGCATACTCCTGATATATCCATGTACCATCCATTTACTCCGCAAACTATCCTATTCTGCATACTACCCTACTCCACTTGCTTCTCCACTCATCCACGTACTTCCTTGATCTGCTGTGTATAGGTAGATTGTCTTGTGTGAACCGTACTCTCTTCCGTTGACATTTTTCTTTATGCGAATGATTCTCTCCAAGTATCGTCTTCTCCTCCATGATCCAATTTGCACATCACCAGATTTATTCTTGAAATTTTAAATTCCAATATCTTCTCCTAGCGAATGGTATTACTACTCCTCAAATAGAAACATCACTCCTCAAATTTTTCTGACTATATTTACACAAATTTTCAATGTGGTACAATCTTAAAGGTATATTGAACTCCATTCATGTATTGTTATCCTATAATGTGTATAGCTCCTATTTTTCAAACCACATAAATACAGCCAAAATTCAGCAATATATGTAACGAATGTCTTCACCACATACCATCACCACAAAAAAGTTTCAGCGGAATTTTTCATACCACACACCAACGTACCATACCATCATTGAAAACCATTTTTTGTTATGCGCACCGCTCTATGTAATTTTATCGTTGCTTAGAATGCTCCTGCAAACCATTCCCATAACACAGTACATGGTCCATGTCCCGAGGTATGAGGTTCCCTTATTTTACCAATTTTGTGTTAGTTTTTCATACATTTTACTCCCATGTTAAAATACCATTTTTTTTCCAACACAAAACTCTTGATTTTGATGCCCAAAAATTGGAAAACACTAGAAAACTATGCCACCTTCAATGATACATTCAGTCTCTAACGTATGACCTCATTCCTTGAAAACACACTAGAAACCCATGTGTAGATTGAAAACTAATCCAATCCAAACTAGATTATTACAAAATAATTACCTTGGTTCAAACACATTACTTTGATAGTTTCCTTGTCTTCCGCTTTAGTACACTGTGGTGTGGATTTCACATAAATGAGGTGGTAGATTTTTTTTCATTTATTTTTTGAATCATATAGTCAGTTTTATAGTTATGGTTTGACTGGTTAATGGTTTTTTTTATTAAAGGGTAAATCATACAACACTTGGGTTTGAGACACTTCTCATTTATTTTCAGTATTTGGTGTCTTTGGTATTTTTATTATCCTTTTTTGGATGAACATCTAGTTACCAGGGATTTCAGTACATAAATATTTTTGAGACAAATATCAGATTATGGAAATCTATTTTTAATGGGTTTAACCAAGGGGACGATCATGGAATTCCTTATATGAATTAATTCCAACTATGATTGAATATTTTAGTTTCGAAAAATGATATATTAAGTGAATAATTTTTCTAATTTTTGAAAACTGTTATATTTGACTTGAAATGAATGATTTTGAAAATTGCATGGATGGTAAATTTTTAAAATGGGTTGATTTTCAAATGAAAGAATAATGTTTTTAAAAATGATTAAACATATAAATGGTTGATTCTGGAAAGAAATTTTGTGATCGTTGATGTGATATAATTTTAAATCATAAGCATTTAGTTTTTAGAGATTGATCCTTATAGAGTTTGTTATTTGTTTTTCAAATGGAACCAAATAGGTTTCATTGAAACCAATTAGAAGAAGCTTCGAATAATGTGTTTCCAACTGAACCATATGATAAAAAATCTTCTTTATAGTATCATCCAAGCATTTCACGCTATGAGCATTGTGAACTGAGGGGATGAGAAATGACATGTGGATCATTCTATCAATTTCATGAAGCTGAATCCACCCATTTTCTAGGGAGATTCTAAACCTAAAATGGTGGAGGTGTAGCTTTATAAAAAGAATAATATCATTGATTTTATTTTCACACAAGTGGAGTTGAATTTCAAATAAGAAATGTATATTCTAGTGGATCATGCATGTTAGTGGTGGGACCTAGTGGAACAGGCTAAACTGGGTCAAGGCCCTAGTTGGGTGGATTTTGAGGAATTTTTCAACAAATAATTCTATCCTCACATGTTTGGGATCCAAAGAATTATGGAAATATTCATCCTGAAGAGGGAAAATCCATATATCATTGAATATGAAACTAAATTCATGAATTTAGTTCATTGTACACTCGACGTTGTAGAAAGTGAGTCCTTGAAGGAATTAAAATTATCATCAGGGCTAAGGAAGTATATTCGATCAAATATTGAGGTGATTTGTATTGTGTATTATGCAGAGATGATGAATAGAGTGATAGTGGTTGAATGTGATATCTCAGAAACTATGGGAGGAGGAAGTATTATGATACCTATAGGAAATTATGGTAAATCGAATTCTAGGAGGAAAAGGTATAGGAAAAACTATTTCCATGATCGTATTGGGACTTAAAATCAAATAGTTGGATCATTGAACCTTCCTCTATGATCCAACAGAAAAGTGGGCCATTTCAAATGTGGTTCACGTGCCAATATAAAGCGATTGTGTATAGAATAACCTAGACCATGTCATAACTTAAGGAGGATGGGACATCTGTAGTTCTATTGTCACAGTGCTCTATGGTCAGGTGGTCGAGTAACTTCTCAGATGTCATAAAAATCATATACTATAGTGGGGTGAGGACACCAGAATCAGACTCATCAGTAGAGCAGAGCTAGCCATGGTTATTCTAGGTATACCATGACTCCTCTGAAATGGGAAATCATATCATGGAAACAAGGATAAGTGTGCACCAATGATGAAAATATATGGAGTTGATCTGGTTATTATGGATGATCATGCTAGACCATCATTATCTCTTTGCTATGAAATTTACTATACTCACAGATCATAAGAGGATGAAAAATATTTCCTCACAATAGGATTTTAATATGAGGAAAAGGAGATATATGGAATGTATTCAGATGTTTTATATTGAAATGATGTATAGACCAGGGAAATTTAATACGGTGTATGATGCATTGAGAAGAAATTCATATACTCAGTTGAAAAAAGAAGCTTCATATGAGTGGAAGTTGAAGTCGGTCCAAGTCGATATGCCTGACAACTATAGAGACCAAGGTTATTTTATGGTTTTATTTTCGGTTTTCAAGATTCATGATATAGTAAACATGGTTAAATAGGCACAAACATTTGATTTATAATGTCTTGTTATGAGTTCAAAACTCAGTGGTTGGGAGACCATTGAGGGATGCAATTTTGATGGGAGTTTGGTTTTTTGGTTCATAGATCAAATGTTTTTACCAATGTATTTTCTAGAATATCATCGTTATTCATACCTCAATTCACGATGGGTTGTACATCTATGAATACAAAATATATATAACACATTGATAGTGTAGTTTTGTAGGATTTGTATGAAATAGAAGTTGGATTAGTTTCTGCAAAGTTCTGAAAATGTAAACACTTTAAGGAGGAACATCAATGACTAGTGGGTATGTTGAATTCATTACCTATCCTAGTGTATAAATTGGAGAAAATATCCATGGATATTATTATAGGTCTCCGAAGAACGGTTCGGAAACAGGATTCTATATGGGTGACCATGGATTGGCTCACAATTCACTCATTTCATCCCTATTCGTGAAACTCATATGGTGGAGGATCAATCCAAAATATATATAAAATAAGTGGTAAAGATACATGGAATACTGGTATTGATAGTCTTATCTAGTGATCTAAGGGTCACATCTAGTTTTTGGAAATCCTTATAGAGAGCCCTTGGGACTCAATTGACTATGAGCACGACGTATCATCCTCAGACGGATGGGAAATCTTAAAAGTTGATAACATTTTTTGGAAGAAATTATGATGCATTTTTTAATGTATATTGGAGGCTCATAGATAGAGCATATACCCTTAGTGGAGTTCTTCTATAATAACATATATCAGACTTTGATACATATGGCTCATTTTGAAGCATTTTATGGGCATCCTTTTCGTTATCCACTTTTTTATGTTGAAATAGGTGAGACATTATTAGTTGGGCTGATCCTTGTTTAAGAATCAACTTAGGAGGTTCTGTTACCTAGAAATAGAATGGATATAGATCAGATCCATTAGATTTCATGGGCGGATCATCGCCAAAGATCATTTTCATTCACGGTGACTGATCAGGTGTTTTTAAGGATATCTCCAAGGATTTTACATCATCCTCATAGGAAGAAAGTCAAGTAATATCCTTGTGGCATTTTACCTTTAAAGATACTGGAATGGGTTGGATAGTTGACATGTCAGTTTTCATTACTAGAATGGTTTATTTCACTGCATATTCTATTCCATGTATCTTTGTTGAAAAAGTATCATCCTGATATAACCATGTCATTAGATGCGATCATATTGAGCTAGAGCTTGATGATTCCTTGGTACGTATCTCAGTGTAAATTTTGGAATAGTAAGATAAATTATTACATCCAAATATCATCATTATATTATGGGTTTTATGTCAATATATTCAGATTTTGGAAGAGACATGGGAACATGAAATGGAAATGAAAGAGCATTGCACAAAACTCTTTTTGGAAAAGGTTGTTTTTCTACATTCCGAGGACGGAATGACCAATAGTGGAGAGAATGCAGAACCCCCAGTTTCTAGTATGTAACCATTTCATTATGTGTTTTTTTTATAAGGTATAATGGGGATTTTTTGAGATACTGGGGAATATTCGAGGAGTTTTCAAGGCTAAAGGAGAAGTGCACGGCCTGCGCACAGCTTGTCTAAAATGT
The DNA here is from genome assembly GCA_963277665.1 of Viscum album. Classification (NCBI taxonomy): domain Eukaryota; kingdom Viridiplantae; phylum Streptophyta; class Magnoliopsida; order Santalales; family Viscaceae; genus Viscum; species Viscum album. The sequence continues at coordinate 626,786,794 of OY728138.1, read as the reverse complement.
GCAGAAATATTAAGAGAAACCATGATCTTTGGAAGGTATTGGACAATTTATTTGGAATGGGTGTTCATGGTTAGGGAGACTATGTGAGGAGGTCATTAAAGGGTCTTCCCATATAGTAGCTAGAACACATTTATCACATGGTTAGAACATGGATTATCAACTATGAAAACTAGTCGTGTGCGGGGTCAATGTGAGATCCTACAAAGGTGGGTCTCACACATTGTTGACTCTAACTCCATAATAGTTGCTATTTTTAGGCCCTAACCTGGTATTATTATCCATTTAACATTTTATAACTTGTCCCTTGTGAATTAAAATCAACTTAGAGCCTTCCATTGTCATTTAGTTGTTTGATATTTGGGGTATGTCATCGTTCTCCATATTTCATGTCAGGTTTACTTAGATCTACTTCGCCCCTCTTCTTGGATTCTTGGATCTACAGAAATTTTTGTATAAATAAAATTTTTGATGGTAAGTAAGTTCATATTTTTTCATTATCAAGTTCACAGAAGAGATCTAATGTTGTTTCATGGAGAATCGACTTGGTTTCTTGAGAATTCTTCATTCGTTTTCTATTTTCTCCCAAACAGTCAAGGTCTGTGGCTTCACTCTCAACTCCTCTGAGTAGAACTAAAATGAATACTTAAAATTTTATTACCCTATGATGAGAGGATGGTGAATATGATGTATAATAATTTTTTAGAAACCCTCTTTAGTGACTGTTTGGTGAATTGAGGAAATCTGGAAACTTGGTGTTCTTGAAAATGTTCTTTTGATATTGATTTTAAAAAGTAGATTTTAAATAGGGGATTTACTAGATTGGTTTCACCTAGATAGTATTAATTTTATTTAAATAAAAAGTATGTTTTTTAAATGAAATTTTTTATTGGAATTGTTTGGTTAATGGTTTTCAATAAAAGAACAGTTTTATTAAAATGATTTGAATTGGTTATTCGAATTAGTTTTGGAAAACATTTCTTTTCCATAAGTTCATGTTAATGGGCCTTGAATAAAGAAGTGTAATAGTGGGGTACAATGTATGTTACACTGTATCAGGTGTGTGTGCATGTGTGTGAGTCTGTGTGTCAATATGACATAAGGTGATTTGGAGGAGAGACCACTCATAAGTATATAACTATCAAACAAGCATGCATGAAGGGTTGTGTTTTTCAAAATAGAATGTTTATGAAAAAATATTATTGGGAAGTGGTTTTAAAAATTTTATTGGTGGACTTTATATAAATTTAACTTGTTGGGAAATTGCATAAAATATCAATTATGTACTTTTGGTTATAAATGGTTTTTGTAACTTGTTTATATTTAGTAGTATAATGATTTAAAAAATTGGTTTATATAAACAATTTTATATAAATGTTTCTATCCTTTCTATCCTAGTGGTTTGAGTAGTGAAATTTATGGGGAAACACAACTGAGTTTTCTAATCACCTAATACTTTAGATCTTTGGTGTCTTTTCATATGTTATCTTCGGGCACATTGGAAAAGGAAAAGTACCACATGTTTTTAGCACCACCTTGTGATGATTGGTTTGTTTGGTGATGTTGGAGCATAGTGTTTTTGGGGCATGGATTTTTATTTATCTTAGAGTATTTAGTTGTTTTCATCTATTTACATTGATAGTTTTTATATCTTATATTGTAGTACACTTTAGTGAGGTTTTGATATTAAGGAAGTGGTTGAGTAGTTTTTTATTTATTATTATATCATATAGTGAGTTTTTTAAGCTGTTCAAGGTTAATAGATTTATTTATTAAATTTTAAATTGTCCCCCACTTGTTTTTGATTCCCTTCAGCATTCATTTCATTCTTTTAGTATCTTCGGTATGTTTCATAGGTACAAGTGGCATCTCACCACCCTCAATCCAATGAGAATAAGTGGTATGTTACAATTTTTATTTCTATAGTAAAGAGATGTATGTTATACTTGTTTAGAATGCTGATGTGTTGTATCTAGATGTTTGTGCAGAAGTATTGTAGCATATTAGAAAGAACATCTATAGATAATCTACATATTTTTGAGGATGAATTAATTATTTATAATGTCTTGACCAACATGTACATAAGATATGTGAAGATACTTCCTAGAGTAGTGAGAAATGGAAAAGGAAGAAGTTGATCATTTCCACTAATAGCGAGCCATCGAAATATAGTTATGGAGTGACCCTTGAGAAATTAGGGAGATTACCATAAACATTATTAAGATAGTGTGCCCAAATATGGGAGTGATTTAGCTCAAACCTTATATTTCTATTATGATCCATAGAGTATTTCCTACATCGCATAATTATAAAATTGGGATATTTCCATGAAACTATAGTCATAGTTATAAAACCATGGAAATAAGTAGGCTATAGGAACAATTATATTTCCTATTGACATGCTTTTCAAAACCATGGATATAGGCCTTTTACCAAGGTCTATAGCCACTATTTAGTTAAAACCATGACTATATCCCATAATTATAGCCACTAATTTCAAAAATGTGGCTATAGGTCTCCCACACTTTCATGGGAGAAAACATTTCCCATTGGAAATAGATATGCAAGATCTATTGCCACACTTTTTATGATACTACCATGGTTTTTAATAATATATATTACGCATTTAACAAATATATACTATAATATTGGCATGGTGTAGTGGTTATTCTATATAATCTTATGGGTGAGGTACAAGGATCAAATATGGAAAGTGATATATTATTTTTCTGTTATTCCCATGGTTTTCTAGGGTAATAACCACAGTTTTCAATCATGGAAACAACAATTATGGCCACAGTTTTAAGCATGGATTTTTTTCAAATTCCATGGTTGACAGTGATGATATATATTTCCATAGTTTTCAAAATAATTTCAATAGTTCATTCCCTATTTCCATGGAAATATCACCCACATCTGGGAAAAACTGTGGTCATAGGCTATGGTCGTGGTTTTCTACCCTATTTCATGGTTTTCAACCGTATGAATAGGCTAATTTTCTAGTTATGTTAGGATAATATTGTTGTATAATATTTGTAAATATACCAATGAGGGTGAACTATGTAACAATTTTGTATCTTATACATGCATTCATTTATTTTTATATATTTCTATGGGAAGGAGATATAAGAGTGTTTTTAAAGGATGAAAGAATATCGGATGGTGCAGTTGTATTAATCTAACATAACCTAATCCCCACCAGGTATTTAAACTACTTGATCTAACAATTATTATCCAAGTGAATGGTTGAATGTCAGTGGTTCTCTCTCGTTAGAAGAAATAGAGGTTATCCATCATAAATGGATTCTGATCTTTGATAGAAACAATTATCAATTAGGTTAGAATTAGATGCATCACTACTTCTAATAATTATGAATTGATGTATTTATGGCGGAAATTCATGGAATTTTTTCTAGTATCAACAGTGGTGTTTTATCAAAAGATGACCAAAGTGTGTTTGATATTGACGCTAATGAAGTCGGTGAATTATTGGTATCCATATCTCATTCTATTTATATGAAGTAGATTTTTTGTACATTGTCATGTACTATTTGGGAAGGGTTATAAACAATTATAAGGTGAAATCAAAATTCAACTAAGAAAAGTTAAATGGTCTATGGAATATGGGAGAGGATCTAATAATGTTCTCTTATGAGTTTTTTGATGCATTATTTGAGCAGGTGAATGTTATTGTGGAATACATGTTTCATCTTGCTGAAGTTATTGAATATGTTATTATTTTCAAGTGCATCTTGAAAATTATTCTACCTCAGTTCAATATAAAAGTTTCTTTATTTGAAGATAATGATCCAGCGAATATTAAATTGGATATCATACAATGTACTATTATTTCATATGAGATTATAAATAATTATAATGTGTTTTTGGGAAAGGAAAAGTCTAAATAATTGAAATTCCAGTCCCTAATAAATCTCACTATTGGAGATGGGATAGAATAAAAAGATACAAATAAATTCATGTCATTCCTTTTATCAAAATTATTAAGTGGAAAAGTAGTGTTCAAAGGGAAACACACACTTTCATTCATTCGATGTGCAATGGTTGGAGTGTCTTTAGTAAGGTTACCAAAGAAGATTCAAGAATATGACATGGATGAAGTATAAATTACTACTAAAAGTATTCATCCTACATAAAAGGTATGAAAAATATATTAAAAAATAAGAATAATCTTTTAAAAGATGGTGACAGCTCAAATAAATCTAAGGTAGCAGAGTTAGAGGCTTTTAATGATCATGAATTAGATTATATGGTGGAACTTATCATAAATTCCCAAAAATGGAATATAGTGACGATGATGAAGTATATGTCAAAGGAAAATTTTACCTTTAAGTTGAATTGTAAGCAACACATGAATAGAAAGACGTTTGGAGAGACAAAAAAAGAAAACGAACATGGTGGTTCTTGATTCCAAACTCATTATACCAGATAAATATGTAGATAATTATGACTTGAAAGATGAAATTGAAAAGCTCATATCAACAAGTCCAGATAACTTAGATATGATCATAGATTATAAGCTCAAAGTTGAAGAATAATAGGATGATCAATTGTTTAAATATATTAAAAAAATCCAGAAAAACTCATCAGAAATCCTGGGTAGGAGGTTTTTATCCTTTGAATGATTGTGAAAGATCATGAGAAACAATTGTCTCCAATAATGTAGGTTGGAAATGCAGTAGAAAATTGAAAATTAGTGATCATGGAACTGGTGAAACAAACAAATTAATGTTAGGAGAAGAAAATGATAGATCTCAATATCACATCTGGAATGGTTCTTGACTAAAAAATTGTATTAATGTTTAATGTCATGCCACAAGAACCAACTCCAATAATTAATATTTATTTGGGTATGAATTTTAACCATATTATTTAAGAAACCCAATGGAATACTATTCGTTCATTAGTGACACATAAGAAGACACCCTACATTAGATGGTAATTTTGTGGAAAGAAGGGACACTCAACAATTTATGTTCCATTGAAAATAGGTATCGAAGGGAACTAGGCCAATAGAGGTAGTCAAAAAATTATCAATATTATAGTATATCATTTCATTATCATTGTTTTTGGTGTAGAATATTCAGACACATGGAGAGTTATTAATCATCAACAATGAAAAGGACTCTGTTGAATTAGAATTAATGTCATCATAAGAAAAAATTAAATGTATAATCAAATGATTTATAAATATAGAATCAATTTTCAACTCTACATGATAAAGTTATTGCATAAAACTCTATTTAAAATCTATACTATCATTCCATATTGTGTATGAAGTCATAAAAATGAATAAAAAACGAGATGGACATGGATTGGTTAAAGAATTTTCTTTCAAAGATTTAGATCGTACAAGAAAATGGATCATTGACAGTTTAAAAACCACCCATATTATTGTAAATAAATAACTAGTGATAGGAATTTGAGAAAAGAAGGAGGCTATTGTGAAATTTGTTAATGATGATGTCCTGAAAATTATTGGATCAAGAAAATCCATTTTTAGGGGAAACTACATTAGATGTCAAGATGTATTGACTATTGAAGTTCACAATCAAAACTTACTATGTGTTAGTAAATTATGTGATTCAAGAAATTCCATAATATTTTTCTATAGATTATGTGTCCGAAATATAATCGATGGTGTAGTTGTATTATAGAGATAGCGTACGAAAGGGAATCTCTACCTTGTGAGTGGAGAAAATGAAATGTGATTTCATTCCCATAGAGAAGAAAAAATGATATGGCATTAAATACTTGGTCACCTAATATAAACATCCTTTAATGATCTTGTGAAATGTGATGTTTCTCATGACCTCCCCGTGTTATCATGTGATAGTGCACATACATTGGATACTTTTCAACAAGGTATGATCATTCGAAATACAAAAAAAATGAAAAAATATAAATGGTCAAAAAAAAGTGCATGGGTTGGAGCATATTGATGTATGATATCCTATTTCACCCAGAGATATTGATGTGAGGATATACTATTTTGTCTTGACTAATGATTTTAGTATAATGGAATGGGTTTCAGTCATCACTCAAAAGTCTGAGGTGTTCAGTTGCATAAAAATTTATCAATGGGAAGTTGAGTAGATGATGGGTCAAAATATCTTGAAGATTCAAAAAATATAATAGAAAACACTATAGAAGTATCCAACTAGAGAATTATATATAGAATCTTGTGATAAGGTTCCAATTTTCAGTAGTAAAAACCCTAAAGAAGAGTCGACTAGTTGAGAGAAAAAATGAAATTATCAACAACTTTTCTATAACAATGCTCATTTAGAAAGACCTTATAGATAATATTTGGAATGAACTAGTGATGAAATAAATATACACATAAAATAGAGTATTATTATTTCTATAAGGGGATAAGACTTCATATAAGATATGGTATGGAAATAAGCCAATGGTGAAGTACTTTAGAGTCTTTGGTAGTATGTGTTTCATTCTCAATAAGGAGAGACACTGAAAATTTCAATCTCATTGATATTGAGTTATATTTAATGGATACTAAAAGAATATAAAATTATATAAAATCTTTAATAAGAATATAAGAATGGTAGTTAAAATTAATTATATAACTATAGTAAAGAATGAGAAAAATATTCATACAATACCTAAAAATTCTCAAGAATACATTTATGAAGTGATAAGTATATTAGGGGATGTTCTAGTTTTAGAGGATAATTCACAATAAGATTCTGATAGTGTAAAGGATGAGGATAAACTTGTATCTGCATAAATAATGAATAGTATAACCGAAATTGATAGACATAACACAACCAGTGATAAGATAGTTCTAATACAAACACCCAGGATGAAGACTCTACAAAAGCATCATTCTTATCATACATAGAGCATAACTTTTTTAAGGAAGTAGCTGGAGATGACAATGTGGTTTAGTATATGAAGGGATATCTTGACCAAATCAATATGTTTCAGATGTGGAAGATTTTTTTGAGACCAAAAAATAATAATGTCATGGAGACTAAATGGGACTTTTACAATAAGATGAATAATGATGGTGCAATGATTTGAAAAAAAAGCATGCCTATTGTGTAAAGGGTACTCCAAGATATAGGGAGTCTATGTTGATGAAAAAAAATCACTGATTTCAATGAAATATAAAATATGATTATCCTTTTCTGTAGAAGTGCAAAGACTGATCAATGTTTTTCAGATAGAGATCATGTCATCTTTTCATAATGGGGTTATGGAAGAAGAAGTTTATATTGAGATGCCATTTTCTTTTTTCATTCAAGAATATGAAAAATGTATTTTTGAATTGAATAAGGAACTATATGGGTTGAATCAAGTACCAAGAGATTAGTATTCAAGACTGTAGCAGTTTTTGAAGAGTATAAGTTTTCATTGTGGTAGAGGTGATTACAATATATATGTCAACAATGATAGTAATAATTGGATAATGGTTTGGGTATGTGTAGATTACATAATATTTGGTGGATCCAATAATCTGTAGTAAAATAAGTCCATATAATTCATGAAAAGTGTGTTTCAAATGTCAAATATTGGTTATATAGAATTCTTCCTTGTCTTATATGTGATATAATAATCCAATGAAACATTTATTTCTCAAAATAAATATTCCAAGCAGGCATTGAGAAGATTTGTAATTGTTAATTCTAAAGGAGGGATGAATCTTAGGGAGACCTAGTTAAACATATCATGATATGATAATGTTTATGTATTTAATCTCATAGAATATAATAAAATCATTATAATTCTATTATATTTGATAAGGTAAAGGCCTGATATTGTTTTTTCTACATGCCAAGCACCATGGTATCAACTAAAGAAATCATAAATACAATTAATTTTGGTAAAAATAATACTTTGGTATATCAAGGGTATGGTAAATTTTAGTTTTCTATATAATAAAAAATGCCAACAATATTTATTAGGCTATATAGATAATGATTAGGATGGTTCATCTAATGATTGAAAATAAACATAAAGTGATTAATTCTTTCTTAGTGTATTTTGTATTTATTGGCTAATAAAAAAAAATTTCTATTAATTCTGTACTATACAAGATTAATATATTGCAGCAACTCAAGATTTCATGTAGTTATTATGGATGGAGAAGAACCTTGATAATATCGGAGATGAAGTGAAATATATAATTAGAATAAATTATGGAAATTCATGTGCTATAAATATAACCAAAATCCCAGTCCGTCACTTGAGGAAAAAGAATATTTAAATCAATTATCATTTTATCAAGGGGAATATGGTGGAAGTTTTTGTTATGTTTGATTATGTTCCTACAAAACTACACGTTTTAAACATCCTAACGAACACCATACCGAAATAAGAATTTGAATGTCATCGACTAGATCTTTGAGGTTAGTCGACTCCCCACACTTGAAATAGTTTATATATGGGACCCATATTCCAGTGGTATGATGTTTTTTTTATGATATAATAATTTTTTTTTACCATTTGGAAAAATAAAATGAAGTATCCTTTATGTTTATAGAAAAAGGTGGAGAAATTTTTACTATAAAACGGATGAAATCACTTAGTCAACGCAAGGGAGAAACTGATATTGGGGGTATCAAAGTAAGAAAATTTGAGGAATATTTGAATATTATAATCCTAAAGATGACCTATCAAATATATATATCATGATAGATGAGTTTTTTGATCAAATCAGTTGATTGGTTTTGGAATGAAGTATTTCATTGATGAACATGGAATGATACTCTTTTTTATCACACTGATAATGGATCATGTGCTCTCAGAGTGTGTATTGAGTAAATCTATGATTAATATCATATTCACAAGAAGTGTTTTTTTGAATGAATATGGAAGAATATTTGATGTGGTATATAAATGTGATGATTTTTCAACAAACTAAATGGGGAGATAGTTAAGAATAAAACCCACATGATGGTGCTTTTGGGTTGATTTTGTTTATTAATAAGGTTTAAGTATATCGATTAATGCTGATTATAATGGAAGTCATGAAGAGTTAGAATCTGTATCTAATATCGTAGAAAGTGATAATGTCTAATAGACTGAAAATAATAAATATCTAGTCTCTCACAATAGACAATGAGGAATTGATCTATCAAATCATGAATGGAGAACAAGTCTTGTAGAGTGAAAATGTTGAACTTGTCTCATGGAGTTCAAAGGATGGCATGGTCTTGGGGAGCATGAATCTCATTAGATATCATACCAAAATATTGTGAAAGTGCATGAAGATGAAGAATGTGATGGAAATTAATGATCCATATCATGGTAATGTGTGATCTTGAAAATTGAATGATGACAATTTAATATTGTCTTTGGAACTTTCAGTGGGACCTTGCAAAGGACATGACTATCATTGGATCTCACAATGTGTTCTCACACAGCCCTCATGGTTGTCTATATAATTCTTAAAAGTTTGCGCAATGCATTTTAAGACAACATCATTTTCCATCAAAAGACTAAATTTGATCTCGTAATGGGGACTCATGGAGCGTGAGTGCAGAGGTGGTGGGACATACGGCTATCCATGATTTGTGGAGTTAAGGTAGTCGTTTTTAGCTGATAAGTACCAAAAAACCCATCCAAAAACATTAAAGACGTTTTTCATAAAATATTCATCTGAATCAATGTCGGGGAAGAAGTTTCATGGAGAGATCTCAATAATGATGTTTTTTAAGATATATTATAAAGGAGGTTTGGAGAGAGATATCCAAAAGAATTCTTTGTGATTGACATCAATTAAGTGTTTATATGGTGATTTGAATAGGATTTTGAGAAATTCATGAAATCAGACTAGAAAAAGCTAACCAGTGAAAGTTGAATCACAGCTGGATCTTGTACAAAGAGACTAAGTAGTTTATCACCAGGGACTCGTGTAAGGAAAGAATGATTCTTCTCCCCATGGACTCACACAAAATGAAAAAGAAGACTTGCATGAGTAACTCACACTCAATGAAAAATCAAAATAATTAAAGGGAATTGTGCGATGGTCTCATGCTAGGGTATCACATTAGGGTAGAATTATAGGATCTCATGCCATATTATCACACCATAGTATCACACTGGTGTCATGCACAAGTGGTTAATCACTAGGATCTCGCATAAGGTGTTACACACTAGGGTATCATACCGGGGTTTCACACATAAATAAGCGACATGGAGGTATGCACCTACATTAACCAATGATTATTATCATTTTAAAACTTGAATTATGAAATAGAAAGAGAATATAGATTATCTTCACCATTCGACAATAATTCCAGCTGGAGATTATTCACTACTACATTCAATGAAGTGATTTGAAGACATGGATTCAGTAGAATATCTTTCAAAAAGGAGATAATTTTACTGTATATAGTAAATATAAGACTGTTATTATAGTCTAGATAGTGAAGTGATACATCTGGGTGTTTTCATAGAAGTGATGTAGAATCTTAAAAAGAAATTCAATAGAGCATCCACATACATTTGACGATACAATAATTGCATATAATGAAGGGACCTACATGTCCATAAATAGTGTGTGGATCCTTTCTATAATAGTGGTAAAAGTAAAAAGAAGAAGGTGATCATTTCTACTTGTACTGAGCCATCGAAATAGATTTATGGATTGACCCTTGTGAATTTTTAGAGCTGACCCTAAACATTCTAAAGAATGTTACCCTAGGTATAGAAGTGATCTATCATGAACAAAGTATTTTGGAAGTGAGCCTTAGTGTATTTTGTATATTGAAACATTTAATTTGTATTCTCCTTAGTTTTATCCTATTTAGGGTGAACCAGGTAAAATTTAGGTGTCTCGTCTATGCTTTCATTTTTATTCATACATTACTATGGGATAGTGATATATGAGTGTTTTGTTTAACTACACAATAATATATGAAATAGAAGTTATTCTAATCTTTCAAACATTGATTTACCCCTATGGTATTATATCTAGTTGGGATAAACAAATAATTGAGAAATGTTTTTTCAATAAATAAAAATTAGTGTAATAAAATATTACAAAACATATTCATTAGTAATCAAACATTTACACATTATTATCTATAGAAAATATCAATATTCACAAATAAGTTATTATATATTGAAACTTAATATCATTATTAGTTTTATGGTTCATGATAAAAAATAAATTTAAATATTTCATAAACTAAAAAATACATCATATTTGATAAATAAAATTATAACTTTGAGTGTTTTTTATTTTCACTCTCTTTGAACAGAAATTGTATCAAATCAATGACTTTTATTTGAATAAAAAACCTAAATAAAACTAAATTATTTTATATTTTCATTATTTAATATCATAATTTTATATTTATTGAATTCAATGTAAATAAGGAAATAGAATTATTTAAATTAAAAATATCATAACGTGATTAAAAATTATATTACCAAACATGATAAAAAAATATACATACATGCCTAAAATGAGACCAAAATTGATATACAATGGTGAATATAAATATATACCCATTAGTCTAAAAAAAATTTGATTCCACACAAAGAAATTGTAAATGGAAATATAATCATTATAATTTTATACTACTATAATAATTAAAATATATATAATTTTATCATATAATATAATCAATAAAATAGAAAAAATGATTCAATTTAGAAGTTCAAAGGTATTCATGGTATTTTATGTTATCATATATAAAATATTAAAATCAATTCAATATTCAACTTGTGTTAAGCCCAATTTGGACTATATAGTTTAATAAATAATGCACTAAAATAAAATTATATACCTAAAATTAATATGATCATGCAATCATTATTTCATTAGTTACATGATTAGGTAAAAGTTTGAATGTTTATTTTATCAATATAATATAGTGAAATTATCATGATCATCTAAATATATATTATTAAGGCTTCATATTCAAACAAGATAATCCACTATAACCTCAAAACACATGTTTATGATGATGTGAAAAAACATAACTTATAAACCCATTAATCAGGATGTTAAAATTACTTATAACACCAATTAATCAAATAATAATTTAATAAAACCATAGTCATAAATGATTGATTAGTTAATTAAAACATTACGTAGATGCATGAATAATCAGAAAAAAAATAAAATCACAATGATATTTCTAATAGTTGTTTTGGAAGAGATAATTACTCCAAAAAATTTGAAATAAATTATCAAATGAAATATACCTGGTTTGCATCCATAATTAAACAAAAAATACAAAAAAAAGATAGATATCGAGTAGTATCAATAGTAGAGGAGGTCGATGAATGAGAATGTGACATTGATGGTGAAGGAAATGGATGAGGTTTTTGATTGTTTAAATTTATTGAATATAATGAATAACTAACACATATCAAGTATTTAACATTATAATGATGATAACAAAACAAATAAAAAGAATTTTTACCAAATCATTACTTTTATAGTGAATACACCAACGAGGGTGAAAAATAGAAAAGAAAGCAATGAAAGATGGAACTTAAAGATCGATAATAGTGGATGACTATACAAGGGGATTGATGTAGTTGTTGATGGTGGATAAGGATATAATATGTTCATTAAGGAATGTTGAAAAATAATTGGGGCCACCAAATTAATGAAATAAGTATTAGGGTTCACCTTGTGAGAGAAACATACTACTTTTGTAATAATGAATGCACATAAAATGACTTTACCAAATTTTCATAAATATTTTAATGTATTTTCAAATTGAATGTTTAATGAATAATATAAAAACCTTGTTTTCAGTATCTTTTAAAAAAAATTGATATTCAAAACTAGTTTTACAACATCAATTAACAAATAACTGATGTTGAAAAGATACACCTCTCATTTTATATCATTAGTAATATTATAAAAAATGTGATAAATGTATTTACGATAATCAATTTTGTATTATTTCCCTTTGGAAATTAGTTTATTTATTTTTATAATATGGGTTTCAATATATGTATTTTTAATATATTAAATAATTCTCCCCCACCGATTAATTAATATATGTATTTTCTTCTACTAAACATTTCCTTTGGATAACATTTAGGTACATTTCAAGGATCCCTACATAATATTTATTTCCAAATAATGTCTGAAAATGAATTCACCACATTTACTTAAAATTACTTTTTGATAGTGCTTTTTATATTCATATTTTTATGATATTACTGTGAAAATTTAAAGAAATCTATTTTTGTGACTTAACATATATTTTCCTCTTTATCATTAAAATAAATCCATCATATGGACGTGTGTACTATGAATTTCCCATAAATGAATTGATTTAATACTACTTTAGTGTCAATGAATGTTAAATATTGACCAATCTTTTCATGGAGTAATTTTATTTTATTTCCTTTTTAAATTTTATAATGGCTATTCTATTTCCAGGGGTTCTTTATAAAATGATTTTAGATTTATTCTATAATTTCATGACCACATATGATTTATCCAATGAGATAGTTTGGTTTCTTCGAATCCTAATAATTTATTTGTTATAGTAAATATTTGATATGGGTTAGATTTCTTAAACTGTGGGATTGGTAGGGGACTATGAGATGGGTTTGGTCTATAAATTCCCTCAAATGCATTGGTTAATGTTTTACATCACATAAGATAAAGAATTTGTGTAAGGAACTTATTGTCGGTATCTATGTTCTCATTGTTATGTTAAAATTGTGCAACATTTATATCATATTTTACTTTATATTTTCCCATATTGTTCTTAATTAACTCTTGATTTACACGCACTTATTCAATGGTATATGTTCAATCATTTTTGGTTTCATGAATTTCCATCATTCCTTATAGACTGGTCATATAATAATATATACCTATAATAATTTATCATATTATGTTCATCTCAACACTTAATGACACTTTTAAAATTATTTCCCTTACATGGAATTTGAGCTCAACCATTCTTATTATTTCCACATCCACTAGTTATCAAGATGAATATAATGTGTGAGACGTTTAGAATAGGATCTACAGTTTTTGGTTATGGGGAAATGTTCAAGTGGATTATAAAATAAGTGTCTTATGTATATTTCTATAAAGATAGTAAAATGTTGGGTTCAAGGAATATTTGTTTATTTGTGAGATGTACATTTTAATTTTTTTTAAATAATGTGAAAATATCCAAGATTATCACGAATAGTCTAAATTTTAATGGAAATTGAGTGGCTACATTGAAATTGGATTGATACCCAACATTCAAAATACTCCCACATGATTATAGTGGAAGTGAGTCTCTATTACCCTTCCTTTTTTCCTTCCATATTCCACTAAATGTCTTCCAAAATTTCATAATACACAATAGAACTCTAAAATATAATTATAAAAACTATGAAACAAACATATGTAGACTCATACTCTGTCAAAATAAAAAATATAAATTTTGCATTAATTTTAGGACTTGTTTTATACAAATCACAATGACTATGTTAAGGGTAAATATAGTTTTCACACCATTTCATTTTTATTCCAAAAAAAAACAAATTTTTTCATCTTTATATGTCCATTTGTTTGATTCTAAATTGTAAAACTCGCATAACATATTCCAATCTACAAAAATATATTTGACTCTCATTGCCATGGAACTAAATCCAAAATAAACACTTTCCAAATGGATGTTGAAAATATTATATGAAAATAGCCATACTATAACACCACATGTAACCATAATAACCCTTCTAAAAATTTATAAAACTCCTCCACTAAAAGACAACCATTTCAATAATAATATTTCATAAAACATAATATCTTTTCTATCATTCATAGAATATTTTTAATCATAAAATAACATTTTATTCTAGCCATAAAAAAGGCCAAGATTCCACTCCATGAAATATTATTCATCTAATGGTTCACCCTTCTATAAGACTTATATAAGACCCAAACATATTTATCTATAAATTATTTAATTTTAACACAATAACTTATTTGTCAAAAAAATCATTAACATTCAGTTTTATATATTCTTTTACAAAACACATACTACAAAAAAAATAATTTTCAACCATGTAATGAAATCTTTTCTAATTTCTATTTCAATCTCCTTTTCACACTATATATAAAATACTATTTTTGGATAATTATTTTCCATTTTACTTTGGAAAAAACACAAAACCTTATTCATAAAACCGATTTCCTATTCATTTACAAAAATCATGAATTCGTAATATTTATTTTTTAAAATTTTAAAATATACATATTAGTTTATAAAATCCATTATCTTCTAAAGGAAAATGACATTTAAAAAATATTATCTAACTAAAATATATACTAGTGTAAAGGGAACAGAAAACTAAATTCAAAGATAATCAGAATACTCAAAATAGTGACAAAAAAACCATTAATGTATAGTAATGATCATGGTTTAGTCAACAATGGAACTTATTTCAAAGAATATATATCAATAAAAAAGAATGATGAGATTTTATTAGTTCTCACCACTAAATCATCTATAGTATTCCAACAAACGATAAGTGGATTATCATCTCAATAATAATTATCAATGTGATAGTCACATATGAATAATTTATTAAATTAGAGAAATAGAGAAATTATTTAGTATATAATTTCAAAAAAAACAATGTAGTAAGGGGAAAATATCGAGAAAAAACATTCTAACAAACATATATGTGATATGCTTAATTAATTACATCGCCCAGAAAGATATATAATAAAATATTGGCTACATTATTATTTCATTATTGTTAATTAAAATTTCATGGAGATTTATTCATATTATAAGTATACACACATCATTGTTTGTGTATAGAGAAAATTATGGTTGAATCTATAAAACATTTGGCACCTAATATATCCTAAAAATAGAATAAAAAATATTTCCTCCTGACATCTGAGGTACTTCAAATGAACACCTCCTTCATATTGAGTGTTCCTATATAATTACTCATACAACATAGGAAACTTGATTTACGACTATATAAAGTAGTTCATATTCAATTTTTTAATTTACTTATAAATATAGATTTCCCCATCTTCAGTAAACTCTTAGTTTCAACCATCCTGATATCTCAAACTGAGTGATGATAACATAACCTTGATCTGACACCACTTTGCAGTGACCATGAAACGATTCAACCAAATGAAATAATATAAGGACACTACTTGGCCCCAAGGGCATTCTGTAATTCCCAATGTCTATAGACTAGCATCATAGTTTTTAATTCTTCATTTTTAGGAATATTTTACCACTAGAAAACTATGTACTAAATAATAATAATTGTAAAAAGAAATAAAAATTACGAATAAGTATATATTGATTAACTGAAAAATCATCAATTCAATCCCAAAATATATAAACTAATTGATCAACTGTAATAGTATAAGATAAGTGACACAATTAAAAAACTGATCCCCAATCACCATCACCATCACCTACAAAAAGTGTAGCCTGATATATTCCAATGATTAACACAAAAAAACAAAGAATCCAATAATATACCAGTACTTGTAGGTACCTATAGAAAACACTTAAGTCTATATATCAATCAATGTGCACATGTAGGGTATGTGAAAATAATTCTTAATAGGAACCTGCCGTGATTTTGATACTAATGAATTCAGATCAAGTGTCTATATTAGATTAATAATTTTATTAATATATATTTAATACAAATAATTTTATCGAAAAAATAATATAATTTCCATAAAATAATAAAACATAATATTGGATGCTATAAATCCATAACTACCTAAACTGGTATGATCCATGCAAGATATACCTATTTCAAGCCCAATTCATGAAATTTGAGATTATAATCTACAGAAATCCTCAATGAAGGAAAATGCTAAGACCATAAATACCACACAAAAGTACTCATAGTGACCCCCACATATGAGAATATATGTCTAAAATAACTCATAGTCATAAGACATTATCGCATTGTAAATAGGTATAACTTTTTAGGAAAATTTCTCTGCCCATCTTATGAAATAGATTAATGAGTATAAAAATTTTGGTATTTGCATGCTCAAAACACACTAAGGTATGGAATTATTGAAGAAAATACCATAACAAACAATACATCAATAGCTATAATACTTCTTATAATTTGTAAGACAAAAATATATATCTACTGTAATTATTAAGATTTAACATTAAAATAATTATTCTTATGTAGTAATGGAACCATAACAACTAGAATGTTTAATACATTAAGGGATAAACAAGTTTTCACAAGGAACATTAATTCTCATATCAACATAGATTAGCTTAATGTCACCAATGAACTTAATAAAAAGGTGATAAATCCATTTTTTTCTAATAGAAACCAGAAATGCAGAAAAGAATTAGAAAATATAGGATATATGTTAGGGAACAATATTTCACTTTATGTTACTCTAAAGGAATGTTTTACTATCTTCACAATATAGACTAGGTATAAGTATAAGTTTTATTAAAACTCTACCCAAATTACACTTTACCTCATGTGTTCTTAGTATCTTATGAAAACCCATTAATAAAATTTATTCTATTAAGGGTTGTATTAGATATAACCAACACCTATCAATGGTAATCCAAGTTAAATATTAAATGGGCCATAAGTGTTTTGTTAGAATACCAATTAAAAGGTAGAGCTCTATATAAAATATATTTTATCTAAACACATATATTATGAAAATAAATGTTAATGTAAACCCACAAATTTTAAGGAAGTTTTATATTAAAATTTATACCATTTAAAATCATAGATTATAATTTGTTTTCAAAAAATAGATGTTTTATTAAATAAAGTCCCAATGTAGATTATTTATAAAACAACCAACCATCAATTTTCTCAAATATTTAAAATTAAAAAATTTAAAAAGTTTTTCTTTGAAAATAATTCCATAATTGGGTGATAAACTTGTTATTAAAATTTAAAGTTTATATAAATACAATAATTTTTTCATCTTAGGAATCCCATAATCCACATCACTAGTAATACAACCATTTATCCCATTTTAGTGTTGTATTACTTACTTGTGACTCTTGAAATCTATAGGGGAAAGTAATGATCACATTAATAACATGTTTAAGAAATCGATAAGGAATGGTTCAAATAAAATTATAATCAAACTACACATTCCTATGGATTATTATATAGATATTAAATTAAAATTGTTTCCACTTTATTTTTAAAAAGTTTCATGTTAACTTCTTTCAGAAAATGTAAGAAGTTATAAACAATTACAGATGATAATTTGATAAATCAAATTATGTCAATTATTCACATTACATACTACATAAGTGATAAATTACTAATTAAATAAAAAGTCATAAAAATTAATAATTATTTAATAAAATTCATATAAATTATAATAAATGTTTTCTTCTCATGATTCCTTAATGAAATATGTAAAAATAATTTTCCAATAAAAATTATTAAAAACAGATGAAATACTCTTGATTATACTTTAATAATTTGACCATCGTATATAAAAGAATGAATTTAAAATCCCAACCATGGATGATAAGGCTGAACCTGTTAACTGTGGTCTAAATATCAAAAAATTCCATAATTTTTTTTACTCAATTATAGAGACTTTTTAATTTTTATAGTGACCAATTATACCGAAATTTTATTCAAACCCTATTAAGATGAAATTTTATTCCAATTATAAAAGTAATATTTTTATATAAAAACTATTTCAAGGACGTAGATGTTAATTTAAAATAATTGACTCATCTCATAATAAAAAATAAATCTATTTTTAAATAATAGAAAAATACTAGCATAAGAATCTAAATAAAGTACATAGTGTTTCCCTATGGGTAAATAAGTAACTAAGTAAAAAAAATATATCCATAACAATCCCTAAATAATCATACCAAAATATATAAACAATATCACTTCATGATAAAAAAATTACCATCCTCTAAATTTTATGATCTCTTCAACAAAAAGTAAACCCACTCAATTTTATGATTTTGAAATCCATAAGAACTAAACAATCATCCAAAACACACATATAATCTTAAAATGGGGTGATATTCTACCCATAAAAAAATCACCAAGATTACACTATTCAAAAGACCATGCATCTTATTATTCTCCCCCATAATAAGACGTATCTAGGAACATATACTATTTATTATCTATTTATTTTAGTTAATCAAATTTGATTATTAATTAAATATTGGATCTAATTTCTATTTCAATTTTTTATTTTACTGAATACATTAATTTACTAAACACATTTTATCAAACTAATGGGAACCATTTCAATTTATGTTGAAATATAATTTTCACACATTATACAAAATACACCATTTTGAAAAACAATTTTCATTGTTGGTTTGGAAACACGTAATATATTTATTTCAAAAATCTATTTTAAATTCGTTTCAAAATTGTGGAATTTTAGAAAAAACCTTTTATTAATTTTCAAAGTAAATATTTTACTTTCGGAAAACATTTTCCTATAAAATCATCAAATAATATAATAAATATTATATATAATGGATATCTATTATTTTTATGTCACTATCAATAAAATAATAGATAATAATAATCCTAAAAATTGTGATAAAATGACTACAAATTCATAAAAACATTCCTACTCTAATCAATAATACATCTTATTGAAAAAATATTATATCAATAAATATAGAAGGCATGTAATATTTAATTCTAACTACAAACCTTACTGTAACATACCAATAAAATGATAAAATAATTTTCTAATGAATAATAAAAATTAATGTGACAGTAAAATTTCAACAATGAATTAAATTCATGATCAAGGATAACAATACTAGAATGAAAATATATATTAATATATATGCATTATATATGTCATTTAATTCAAATAAATAAACAAAGAAATAATGTTAATAAATAAAATATTAGTAATCATCCATGTGGTTATCCAAATTACGTACATCTACCCTAATAAAGTATATAGGTAAAAAATCAGAAATATAATGTTTTATTATAATCATTTATGGTTTATAAGTGATTTAATATTATCATAAGTACTGAGATGTCCTTGCGTGCCTATAAACTGAATGATGTCTATATCCTAGAAATATATGTCTTTCATTCAATCTCAATGACATTCAACAAATTATTAAGTTTTTAAAACAATGGTACATCAAACTAATAACTACTATACATTGGTGGGGACATCCTAACATTAAGGTCATCCATAAAAACTTGTGTTTCCACTATAAAGAGGTCCATGATACCTTTTAAGGAATACATATCAATTTTTAACTATCCTATATTTGATATAATATCAATATCAATCATCCAAATAGCCTTTATTGAGTTTTGATTTCATAAACATGCATTAATGAAACTTTTTAGTAACAAAAAACTAATTCACTGGAATTACATTACACCAAGACACTGTATGAATCCAAATAAATTCATTGATAACTATGGGATATATACAATCACCTCATGATATAATTCATAATTTGGGTAAAGATTAACCACTTCTAGAAAACCACAGAGTAACAAAATAATGATGTTAGTAAGAAATAAAAACTAATAATAAGAATACATCAATGTACCAGTCATGACCCGCCTTCTCCCAGACGATGGAAGCGATAGAATAGTGACTTGTCCTTCCATATTCAAGTTGAATGATAGATAATAACCCTAGAGACCCTCCTTCAATAGGCCCTAAAGATGGGACAAGCAATAATGGAATGTTTTAACAAAAAAAGTAAAGGCATTACCCTTTTTAATGAAAATACGATCGAAGAATAAGATGGTAAAATCTCATAAAAAAACATAACTAAAGGTAAAATTAAATCCAAAATCCATTCCCATATGCATGTTCAAATGTAAAATATGAAAAAAAAATGTACAACCAAAGTACCAAAGAAAGAGACTAAGCATCAACACAACAACTATCTGGACACCTAAACTAGTAAAGTCTATCACCATCCTCAAAGTCCTATTGGAAACCTAAAAAATATCATTATAGGCATAGGGTGAGTATAAAAGTATACCCAGTCAGAAAACTAAATCCAATAATGCACAAGTAGGGGAAACATATTAATGCCCCCCGTCAGAAAAATAGTATATCGTAAAAGCACATACCAAGGAGTACGAACCAGCCCATCTTCACCAAGGCACCTGAACCAAATAAAAATGTCAAATAATGTAATGGTATAATCAAATCTACATTTGTGTACCCCACCCCACATTCCCACTAGTTAAATTCTCTTTCATAATGGATAAAATATTAATTTTGTCTTTCTTCCAAAATGCAGTCTCACTTCCACAACTTGCCCCTACGCACCTGGGCCTCATACCACACCCAAAATTTTCCAGCAGACACTAGGACCAAAACCACCATGCCTCTTTCCCAAATACACCTTGGACTCATCCCAAATACACACGGGGAAACAATATTGGCCTACAAACACCTAACCCCCTCATCCATAAAAAACTGCCTAAAGGATCTGGGACAATGGTAATCCTCGATCTATTATATATTTCATAGATACACTCAAGAAGTATGAATTGGAAGAGGGTGCGTGGAAGAAAGTCCATAACCGGCCATCCAACCTCTCAATGGGGTGTTGGTAAAGACACCCTCCTACCATGAAATGGGGGTGTTCGGAACATGGTTCTCAATAAAATTGTGGTTTGTATTAAAATCACAAAGAACAAAAAAATTTAAATATAAGTAAACAAACTCTCATTCCAACGCTTGGGTCCCAAAAAACAAACAACTAGACAACCAAAACCACTTTTGTTGCTACCCCTATATATAAAACCACACAAATATCCACTTATAATGCATAAACCCATCCCCTCATTCATTTAACCACTTTTCATTAAATTTTTTAATTGTTTAATTTTTGTAATTCCAATAATACCTGAGGAAACTACCCAGAACTACATCTTCAACCATCATAGAAGGTGAAGATACATATTAAATAAATATAGAGTAACCAACCCCCTTCAATCTTTGGTACTGCAAACTATCATTATTAAAAGTTATACCAAACAATCCAAACATTTTACATATGCATTCCTACTATATATCAAGTTCATAACCACACTGTAGTCCCACAACCGAACATTTCTCCATGGACACAACACAAGAAAAGGAAGTCTCGCTGCCTACAAGTCCATTCATTCCACAATCAATCAATCTCCCAACCTGAGGTTTAAACACACCATTCGTATATCCCACACACAAATCTCATAGTAACTACCATTTAAACCATATCCCCACTGCACACACATACCACACACTTCTCACAAAATTAACTCCCCTGATCCCCATTGTACCCATAACCATACATTCAATAGAAGAACCACACAACTCACACAGGGTCACAAATCCGAATAGAACATAGTACCAGCTACACCTATCAAACAAAACATATTCAGATTTGGTGAAAATTGTTCATTAAATTCACTTTGATGAAAAGAGTCATCACACAAGGGTTTTCATCTTTGGGCATCGATTTCAATTAGCCAAGTATACATAATTTAAAAGATTTCATATTAAATCCATTTATCATGTACCATGATAAAATCAAACATCATCAGTGCTAATGTAAATACCACCAATGGACATGATGTTCAGAAGGCATAAAACCACAAAAGACTAGAAAATAATCAAAGATAACAATTAAAGCAAGCGATCAACATCAAACCACTCCCAGTTCATTATTTTATTGACCCCTGATATATTTTGATCATATTCCCTTCTTATTTATTTCTCATTTTCAGAAAATTATTCCACATTAATCCTAAGGAATCACAAGTACACCAACTCCAAATTATGTACAAATAAATATAGGAAGAAAAAATTCCTACTTGAACCAACATATAACCCAAGATCCTCTTTGTACTGCGATTAGGGGATCGCATGAGAATCAGGTAATTCAAAGAAAAATATGAAGGAGGGTCTCTACAACTGGTTACCAAATCATCCAGAGAAGAATCAATTAGGATCACCAAGGGGGAATCGATAACACATTTGGAAGGGAATACCTTGTCTTTGAGGAGCTAGATCCTATATTAGAGGATCACCAGTTTACAAAATCCATTAACATGGGATCATGGTCGAGATCACACGGTTTGAGTATATCAAATACCCTTAAATGTTAGGATATTAAATATATATTCAATATCCTTTGAAAATCCTCTAAAATATGACCAAGAAGGATTTATACTTAGTATATTTCAAATAAGACGTAAGAGGGACAAAACTGGAAAATCATGAATAAACTAGAAAAATTAGAAGTGATCCACTAAAGGGTTAGTAACCAACACTGAGCCATAAATTGGTGAGCCACCGATGTAATTTACCGATGATGATACATTGACATGCCCTACCAATGTAGAGCTACTGATGCGACCGACCAATGATGGGCTACTAATGTGACCTACCAATGCTGAGCTGCTGATGCAACCTACCGACACAAAGCTACCGACACGACCTATCGATGATGAGCTACCAACATGACCTATGGAAATTGAGCTACCAACATCCTCACACTAATACCGTGAGTCACCGATGTTGAGGCCCCTTACTCACTGAGGCCGACACCCATAACTCACTAATGAAAAAACTGGATATTTGGGAAACTCTTGAAGCATATCACTTTTTCCACTGAGAACACCCTAAACAATAGAGTTTCACGAAGGAATGGCTTAGAGGGGTCTGGGTCATTACATTAGATACCTATAAAACTATTCTTTTCCCCTAGAATTTAAAACCAAACCAAGGAAAAGTGATTTTTAATGACCACCCCCTTAAGATACATCTTAGGGACAAACCACCGGGTGTTGTCTAAAAACTGGATTGAAAACATGGACATCCAAGAGAACCTCCTTGATATCTATATAAAAAAAACATTTCAAAATACTTGTCTTTACATCCCCATGAAACCATGTAAATACCATGGTCACACTATCTAGACAAACATATTAGGGAGCTCATTCATCCATGTCAAGATAACTTCCCCTTTGGGTGGAACTGACATGCCCACATAGATTTAATCACATCCACATTGATGCCTCTTGATTAAGGATCAGGTCCCCCCTTTCCCACAATCAGTACATTTCACAAACATTCAGAGAATAGGGAAACAATTGATATCATAATGAACAAGGCGAATAATTTCCTCATAAAATGTATCACAGAAGTAAAATATGGAAACAAAATATAGAACAACTCTTGGTACTGGGAACACATCTATGCCTCTCATTCCCAACTACTCTGCATATATCCACCATGCCTTTATAACTAAAAAACCAAAGGAATGGTCCATTCATGAAGCACCTTCTCCTCAATATATTTGATTCTTACTAGTCTCTCCTTGAACGTCGTGTCGTCCTTAATATCCAACTCCCCCCAGTCAATGACATGGGAGTCATCGTGTATATACCGATGGAGCTAAGAGACATGAAGACAATGTGTATCCTCTCCAACCATGGGGGTAATTCTTGTGATATTCCACCTTCCCAACTAGTCCCAATACTTCAAAATGTTTGATTATCCTTGGAGAAATATCCCTCCCTCTTCCAATCCTCTGCTACCCACGTCGAGGGGAAACCTTCAATAAAATATGGTCGATAACCTCAAACTCCAAATCCATCCTCTTATTATCATATTACAACATCTATCAGTCTTGCGATACCTTTAAACTCTCACTAAAGAGATTCATGTTCTCTTTCATGGTCTGCACCATTCTTGGACCAAGAATGGTTGCCTCCCTAACTTACATCTAGCACAATGATGAACAAAATGCCCTATTGTATATAGATTTGAATAGAGACATACCAATGGAAGAGTGATAGATATTGTTGGAAGAAAAATCCATCATGGTAAAATGTCACACCCAAAAATCACTATAATCCAGAACATGTTCTTGTAAAATGTCCTCCATTTTCTAGATGGTCCTCTCTATCTGCCCTTCTATATGAGGGTAGAAATAAGTATTGAGGTGTAACTTGGTGCCAAATGCATGCTGAAATCCTTTTTAAACTAGAAACATAAAATTTGTATCCTAATACTATACAATGTTTCTCGGATCTACATATAGATTTACCATGTCATCCACATTCTTATGTGCAAAGGCATCCAATGTGCTCGACTCCTTAATCACCGAGAATTGAGCTGACACTGTCAACTGGTCCACTACTACACAAATAGAATTTCATCATCCCTGTGTAATGGTTAATACAATGATGAAATCCATTAATATGTCATCCCATTTACATTCAAGAACATTTAAGTGTTGCAACATACCATTAGGAACGCGGTGCTTAACCTCCACCTACTGACACACTAGGGACCTGGCTACAAACTCCACCATAGAACGATTCTCCTCAGGACACCAAAACTACTCCCTCAAGTCTTGGTACATTTTATAATCTCATGGATCCAACTCTCAGACTGATATATGGAACTCATGGAGAACTCTGTTGCACATTGACACTGGGACTAATAGCTTTCCATGGAACAACAACCAATTCTAACTATCCTCTAATCATCCCTCCATAAAATCTCCATGGATAGCGCGATCACGCTTCACTTCAGTCTTTGAGTCTCCCTACTCAGACCCCTCCATCTTCCAAATTAAGGACAAAATCGTCATATGAAACAGATTGCCTCTAATTTCACCCACTCTCACATATAGACACAAGGAATCCAACTCTTTCATCACCTTCCAAGCATATGTGGATTCCCAAGCTACCTTCTTCTAAAACTTCATTTTTAATGCATCAAAAAACAAGTTCCACTTTCCTGGGGTGTAAGAGATATAAAATTCATTGTCCTACAAAAACTATACTCATCATCACTACCACATGTTTAGGTATCGTTGTTAGAAGATATACCTCAAGCTCTTGTGATCTGTGAAGACTATAAACCACTCCCTAATGATGTAATATCACCACAACTTTTGTGCACACATGACCACTACGAGATCCAGATATTTTATGGCATATTTACATTCATTTGGATGTAACTGACTAGAACCATACGAGATCATGCCCTGCTACTATATCTGCACGAAACCCAGTCCTATATTGGAAGCCTCACAAAACACCACGAATGTCACCCCTTCCACTGGAAACATAATCACTAGGGAACTAAAAACTATCCCCTTTAGGTTGATGAAAGTTTCCTAACATTACTCTCTCTACACGAAAGAATTTTCTTTCCTGTTCAAGGATTTTTATGGACCCCCAACTCATTAGAAGTTGGGTATGAACCTTCGATAATAGCCTGATAGTCCTAGGATGCTGCAAACCTCTGTCGAATTCTTGGGTTCTTCCCAAGAAACAATTGTGTTGACCTTTTATGGGTCCAATACTATCCCTTGTTAAAACAGCACATGATTAGGGAAGTGAACCTCTCACATCAAGGACATAAACCTGTAAAAAATTATATAGACATGTTGCTGTCGGAGGACCTCCAAACAAGTCCTCAGATTCTTGACGTGCTCCTCCTCTGACCATGAGTACGTCATGATATCATTGATGAACATGATGATGAACTGGTACAGGAACATGCAGATGAAAAAGTTCATGAGCCCCATAGACATGATTGGTTCATTTGAAACACCAAAGGGCATGACCACTAACTCAAATTGTCCATGACTACACCAGAAATCAGTCTCTAGGATGTAACCCTCCTTCACCATCAACTCATCATATCCAGACCATAGATATTTCATAGGGAACCAACCTTCTTCCTTTAACATTTCAAAAAGATGATTTATCCTTAGGAGGGGTAATAGTTATTGACAATCACCTAATTCAATATCTTGTAGTCTATGCATAGTATTTGACCACAAAATACCTTCTTCACGAACAATACTGTAGTACCCCATGGAGACACAATTGGTCAGATTGAACCCTTCTTCATCAGGTCTTTAACCTAAATCCACAACTCTAGAAACACAGAAGGTACCATCTGATTGGGATACATCTAAATAGGATGAGCACTAGGTTTCAAGTCTATTCTGAACTCAATATCACAACATGGGGGTAGCATCACAACCTCCATTGGGAATACATCCAAGAACACTTTGACAACCCCCGAAACCTCCACCATCTCTACATCTATATATCCCACTGACAACTCGGCCGTCATGGATAAAAGATGCTCCACACACCAACTACCCACCAGACTGCTTTTCTTTCCAACGAAAGCTATTCAATTGTTGTTTATATCTATAAACACGACTCTTCTTCAAAATAATTTAATAAAAATGTGCATAGAAAATAACCAGTTAAGGACTAAGATGACATCATAAAATTGTATATGTATCATAAGAAGATATCCACTAGAATTTTGCAACCCTAACATCATTCTACATCCCATGAAATTATTATAAAAACTATTCTAATCTCCAACTAGAGTACTCAACACCAGTGGCCTGGAAAGCCTCTCGACGTCTATTCCTATATAATGGGCTATAATAGGTGGAAAAAAGGAGTGAGAGTCTCTTGAATTGAATAAATAACATGAATTGGTACTAGACATACTGATCATACCTTGACAAACCACTAGCCCAGCTGGAACTAATCCCCCAGTGGCCTGAAACTTCCCACACCCATCTCCTCTACACCTCTACAGTTGATCACCTCCCTAACTATTCTATAGTGGAGTTCCCATAGCAGAACTATGTAGATGGCCTCCTCCAGAACATTCTACCCTTGGTGGGGTGGGAGCACATTACCCATGATATTGGAAAGGCCTGCCCAGCAACTATTGCTACTGAGGTGGTAGTTGACCCATCCCACCCCCACTGTATTGCGCTTGAACAGGTCATTGGTTCTGAAAATTTTCACAACCTCCAAAGAAAAAGAACCTTAGTCATTGCCCCATAGTTAATGGGTGATTACCATGATATTGGAACTGGAACTACTGAGGCCTAATCCCTAATCGACGAAACCTAGAAGACCGTGACATCATAGACCTGTTGTTGACTGCCTTCCACTTTGAAGAACTCAGCTAGATCCCCTCTCATAGAATACTCCCTATGAATGAATCATATCCAATACATCATCCTTCTTCAGAACTTCTAAGTATGTTGACAGAGTAAAAGGAGTGATGACATACCGAAGAAAAGGTCAGAGTGCCACGTCCAAGAGTCTCTCCTATGACTCCTCATCCTGAAAGGGATCATGTGTAAATTGTAATTGATCCTAAAAAACGATCCCCATATCCCTCATCGACATACTCGCCTACTATAGGGAGAGAAACTTCTTCCTCTTATCATAACTTATTCATCGAGAAAAATAACTTTTCCCACAACTCCTTCTCAAAGAGATCCCATGATACGTCAGTCTCATTCTTCTCCCTTAGGTAAAGAGTCCACCACGGACATGCTGCTCCTTGAATTTGGCCCACTACCAGAGGAATGAAGTACTCTTTTGGAGAATAGATCAAGTTAAAGGTGATTATATGTTCCTCAAGCCTACCCTCCATCCTTGAGTCTGAAACACTACCTTCGTACTTCACCAGGGTCTACCACTAGATATCATGAAGGGTATTTTTCACAATTCATCTTCCTCTTCTCGATTGTCCCACTACCAATCAACTAGGTCAGCATGTTGGGCCTCAACTACTCATACTACATGTGGGTGATGTCCAGGTGACAGAGATGAAAGGGTTAAACCATGAACTCCTAATATCAAGTAGTATGGAAACTTCCTTTTAAGATTTATTTTAAAACTTTATTTAAATTAAATTCCCAAAATTCTAAAAATACCCCAAAACACAATTCATTATGATTCATGTACCATTCCAAGGTTCTCTACACTTCAATCAGTGTAGCCTCACATCGTCTTTTAGTAGGTCCAATTTCCTTGCATCGGATCATGGGGTCCTAAAATATCTTTTCCTAGTTAGTCATCCCTAGCCTATTTCATAGACCAGGATTTCTAAACTCTATTTCCCTACCCTCTCATGAAATCCTCACTATTTATAACTCTAAACTCCATATTATATCTCAAACATCAGCTCTGATACCATTTCTTCATGACCCCTCTTTTTTCAAGATGAGTGAAGGGACATCAATGTGCCATGCCCTTCCTTATTCAAGATGGAGAGATAATGACCATCGAGACCCACCTTCAGTAGGCCTTAGAGTGGTGACAAGAACCAAGGGTATGTTCTCTCACAAAATGGAGGGCATTACCGTTTTTAATGAAATGGTATTAGGAGATAAGATGGTGAAATCTCAAACCACACCAAACTAAAGGTAAAAGTATAAACAATAACCATTCCTATATACATGTTCAATCGTTAACTGTGAAAAAAAGTATAAACAATGTACCAAAATAAGTACAAGTGAATGAGATAATGCATCATCAAACAACTCTCCGGGAGCCCAAGCTAGCGAATCCTAGCATGTTCCTCAATTTCATCTTTGAAACCTAAAAATAGTTATATAGGTGTACGGTATGTATACAGGTGTACCCCATTGGAAAATTAAATCCACCCATTAACAAGTGGGGAAAGTTACTAATTTCCCATTGAGAAAAATAGTATTTCCCCAAAGAACCTATAAAGGAGTTCTAACCAGCACAGCCTCACCAAAGCACACTCACTAAATAATGTAAGAAAAGTAATGTAACAGTATAAGCACGTTGACATTTGGGTAGCCTGCACCACATTACCACTGGTTAACTGCTCTTTCTTAATGGCTAATGTCTTGATGCTACCACTCTTCCAAAATGCAGTCCCACTACCACAACCTACCCACACACCCTAGGGGCATATACCACACACAAAACATTCCCACGAACACCTGAACTACAACCACCACACATATCATCCGAAGTCACCTATGCCTCATACCAAACACACTTGTGAAAACAAACCTGGATTGAAAACACCTAATCCTTCCATCCAAATCAAACCTTCTCGAAGGATCTAGTACTATGTTAAACCTCAATCCATTATATCCTGACCAGATGCACTCAAGTGGTAAGAACTGGAAGAGGGTCTAAGGAAGAAATCCATTAACCAACAATTCATCCTCCCACAAGGATGTTGGGAAAGACAACCTCCCCTTACGAAATTGGGGTGTTCGGTAAATGGTTCTCAATAGGGGTGGGGTAGATATATAAATCACAAAAAACTATAATTTATACATAAAAGTAAACAAAAATTGAGCCCAAAGATTTGGTCCGCAAAACAAACAACCAAACCGCTAGAACCACTTTGTCTGTGACCCTTATATGCACAACCACAAAAATATCCATTGACAAAGAATAAACCCAACCTCGTTTTCATTTATCGACATCCCATTCATTAGTTAAGGGGTTCAATTTATTTTCTTCCAACACTACCTGAGAAAACTACCAAGCAAAACATTTACAACTATCTCAGAAGGTAAAGAGCCTAATTAACTAAACACCAAACAAAAAACCTACATCATTCTCTGGAACTGCAAACATTAATTCTTTAATTTTATACTACACAATCCTAAAATTTACTATATATAGTCCCCCTACATAACAAGTTTACACCCACACCATATTCCCACTTCCCAATGTCTTTCCATGGCCAAAACATTGGCATAAAAAGTCCCACTGCCTACAAGCCCATCCATTCCAAAATAAACGAGTCTCTCAAACTGAGGTTTCAACACAACACCTATATAGTCCCACACAAAAATCCCACATCAACTACCATTTAAACCACATCCCCATTTCACACAAAAACCACACCCTTCTCATAGAAATAAATCCATTATCCATCCATGTACCCCTAACTGTGCTCCCAATATCAGCAGCACACTGATAACACAAGGTCACAAAGCCCAAAAAACACAGCACTAAGCTACACCTATCAAACATCACAGATCTAGATTTGTTAAATAGTAATCATTAATTTTACTATGATAATCATGGGTCATCACACAACGGTTTTCATCCTAGGTAATCCAGTTCAATTATCCAAGTATACATAATTAATCAGATTTCATTTTACAGCCATTTATCAAGCATTACAACAAAACAAAACAACATTGGTGTGCAAGAAATGTCCACAAATAGACATGATTTTCAGAAGGTATATATCCCCAAAATACCATAAAATAAATGAAGATAACTATTAAAACATTTGATCACCATCTAACCACTTCAAATCCATTATTTTATTGACCCCTATTATCGTTTGATCATATTACAGTCTTATTTATTACTCATTTTAAGAATATTATTGTGTGTTATTCACAAGGAATCATTAGTAAACCCACCCTGAATGATTCAAAAGTAATTCTAGGCATATGATATCCAAACATGAAACAATATGAAACCAAAGCTCCACTTTGTGCACAAAATAGGTGATTGCACGAGTAGCACGTAATTCAATGAAAAAAGAGTAAGAGGGGATCTACCAAAGGTGAACGAATCATCTAGAGAACAAGGATTTAGGTCAACCAAGGGGGAATGGAAAACACACAATGAAAAGAAGATCCAAGATTTGAAGATCTACATTCTATATTAAAGTATGATTGGTTTCAAAAGCCATTAACATAGGATCATGGCCATGATGATGTGGTTTGAGTATCAAAAATCCCCCAAAACATTTGGATATTAAATGTATACTCAAAATCATTCGAAACACCCTTAAAATGCCCAAACAAGGCATTTAAGTTAGTTTACATGAAATAATATGTAAGAGGGTTGAAACTCGAAAAATTGAAAAAAATAAAAGTGTCACTGATGCTGAGCCACCGACGGGTGAGCTACAGACAAAACCTACCAAATATGACCCACATACGTTCCCTACTGATGTTGAATTATCGATGTGACCTACCAACATTGGGAAACCAATGCGACCTACTGATGATGAGCTTCCAACATGACCTACCAACATTGAGCTACTAGCATGAGCTACCAATGCTGAGCTACTAATGTAACCACCAAACGACAAGCTACTGATTCCCTAGCACCGACTCCCTGACTCACTAATGTCGACACCCTAACTCATTTACGTCAATACCCCTGAATCAATTATGGAAGGAATATAAATTTGGAAAACTCTTGAAATAAGATACCATTACCTCCCAAAACACCCTCAACACATTATTTTCACAAAAGAATAACATAGAGTGTTCTAGGTCATTACAGTACCATTGTAAATTCAAATCATACCTAATTGAAAAAACATAAATTAACGAATTTGATAGTATATAATCATTGGATATATTCCCAACATGATTCATTATCATCACCTACATCATTAGGTGAAGGCCAACACCAAATAATGACCACCAGGCATAAAAAATTAAAATATCCAAGGATATCATATAAATAGTAGGTACTTCAGATAATGTCTATAAAAACATCATGTACACAAAAGTGAACATGAATGGTGTTCTAATAAAATGTATAGTAAGAA
This sequence comes from Viscum album, assembly GCA_963277665.1. Classification (NCBI taxonomy): domain Eukaryota; kingdom Viridiplantae; phylum Streptophyta; class Magnoliopsida; order Santalales; family Viscaceae; genus Viscum; species Viscum album. The sequence continues at coordinate 626,754,423 of OY728138.1, read as the reverse complement.
ATCACCGTAATTATAAAACATATGGAATAAGCTCAGTTTTATATAATAGATAAATTCACTAATTTACATACATATAAAAACATTACCACAATAACTCACAGAATAACTCTAGAAAGAAAAGATATTACAAACCAACACAAATTAAAAACTCCCTACACCAATAAAATCAATTCTTGATATAAATTATTTGAGATTGATGATAATAATATAATAAAATATTCTAGATCCATCCCTGAAGAATCCATGTGTTATGTTTGAGTTCAAATTGTATTTGTACTAAAAATATTGACACGAAAATTCAATGTGTGTTTCAATTGTGATGATTTCAGAAATTTCCTTATACTCAAAGGTATGTTCTAATTGTTTTAGGAGTTTTCACAATGTATAAAAAAATTTAGCAAGAGAAGATGAATCATATTTTAATGATTCTAAATGATGATCATAACATTAAATATATCATTTGAAGGTGAGAATAAGATAAGGTACATAAAGATTATAAAAAATGAAAATAGAGAATTGTATTGCGATTTTGATGGATGTGTTATGTGTTCTTACGTGACATTATAATTATATTTTACTTAGAATATGTTATGGACTTAATAAATAATGTGTTTATAGTGCCAACTGATCATAATGTAAATACTAGTTCTAGAGGAGATACATGATAGAAGATAAATACACACTAAAAAGGGATTCCATAAGTGAACTCATTGGTTAGCACAATCATGAAGGACGGTGATGAAACGGGGTGTTTCCATTGGTATCCTATAGTGGACACTGATACTCAAAACTAATCGGCATAGAGTTTATAGTTTATTACTAAGAAAGGAGAATACAATGGATTATTTTAAATAGGACTTTCTCTTCCCATGTAATTATACACTATTTAAAATATACATAAATCAAAATCCTTATTTAATCAATTTAATTCGATCATTTCGATTTATATCGATGCCATCTTCTACATTGAAACATCTAAGGGATTCTATATACTAGAAAATATAAATATGATATAATAATAAGATAAAAACATGATAGTATGATAATTCCATTCTTCTAAAAAAAGACATATTGTATTTTAATTATCTCAATAATGATGGTATGAGTTTAGTGAAGTTTCCTTCCCTGAAATAACATCAGTATCTGCTGTTAGAGTGATAAGAACATGCTTTTATAAGCAAGGTTTGAGGCCACATAGTTGAATATTTTTAGTGCTCATATTTGGAATATTTGAAGGGTAAAGAATATTATTTTTTATGAATGATGTTATTTTTTGTTTTTATGGAAATGATTTATTATTTATTGATAAAGTGCAGAGTATGCGGTGCTCACCAGATGAGTTAGTCAGTGTGTGTAGGAACATGATTTGGTTTTATATATTAGTGGAGTTCATATAGAAGTACCCCAAACGTCTTAAATTTTGTTAAGAGATAAACATGAATATAATAAAATATTGAGAGTGAAACTAGACACCCAATAGTGCTCTGAATTCACATGAGGATTCCATTAGAGTTCTTGATGAGCTTTACAAATCCTTTACAACTACATGATGAATGTGATGGTTTATGAACTCATGACATGTTAGAAAACCCCCATACAGTCCATGCTGATTATTTCATTTGAATATTATGAAATATTATATTATATCATGTATATATCTTTTTTCAAAAAAACAAGGTTTTCCTAAAGAACATGAGAAACAAAATGCCTAAAATGTTAGAAATACATGATACGAGTTCTGTACATGTGAACTGAAGAATAAAAGTGATAGTGGGCCTAAAAATATTTATTAATAAGAAAAAAATATATGTGACAAATATCACATGTATTTCATATAAATTAAATGAAGTTTAGTACAACCACATATATAAAATGGTCAAACATTCTGAGCTGGAGGATTTGGGGAAAATATTAGAACATTCATGAATAATAAATGAGAGAATCCAATATTGTGTGAATCCCATTAGATATAATTTAAATTGGTGAATTTTATTAAAGAGGAAGACAATATTATAAGATCAAGAAATATTTTTTCATTCATAAAGACTATGTGAAGGAGTTGTGGTGAGATTCTGAATAAGTAATATGATGTTTTTTTGAGTTGATACTAAGTCCATGAGGGTTTATAAAACTGAATAACTCTTTTATTCCAAAGTGTTTTGTGATTTAATAAGATGTATATAATTTTAATATCATTGGATAATGATCAAGATTAGTAATAGTTTTATATCATTTTATGATGTTCTTAGAGTAGTATACAATATCAGATCGAGTGATTTAGTTTTTATGTGGAGAATGATTGCATCTCGAGGTGGTTCAGAATCAAACAATAAGGATATTTCTTACTAAAGATCTAACATTGAAAATAAATTTAAGAATTCAGTGGGACACTAGAGGGGGGACCAAGTGGGATTTTATACAGGACACTTTCATACTGTGAACATGTAAACATAAATTGGATTCCAAATTGAGAACATTGTGGCACTTAGTATTGATGGTAAATAAAGGATTCCCTTATTGTAACCACATACATATAGTGAAGAATCTATAATTGGGGGGAATAACCAGTTACATCAAAGTGTGGATCCATTAAGAAACCCCAAAAAAAAATTTGTGTTGAGATTCATTAACTTTATGCATAGAATATGGTATAAATATGATTATAAATTTATGGGATCCACTCATCCTAATTGGTGATAGAGGAATTAATTAAAGGGGTTAAATAAATACAATACAATTTATTACAAAAGAAACACCTAGTCCCCCCCATCTCTGTGTGATTACATATTATATAAGGATACTCAATCCCACATTGGGGGAAATAATAGAATATGAAATAGCTCATATATGCACACATATGCATCCATAATTACGAGTAGACATGTGAAAATTATTCCATGGTCCTTGAACCATACTTGTTTAATAATATATAACTAGTTATGGAAAAAATTTATCCCATTACTGGGAATACTGAAATGTGTAGGATGAGTTTCGTTGAAGTGAACACATCCCACACCAGGGAAATGAAATATTACAACCTCTACCTTAAAAACATGTACCAAAATATATTGTATACCTTGTTATATTTAATATAATAGTAATATATATCTATCCTCATGCTTATAATAAAACAAAATAGTATCCTTAATCTTGTATTAATGAAACCATAATAATTATAAATTTTAATACAATAAATTATTGACATGTTTTTACATCTTAATTTCATTATCCTATCATTAAATATTAAATAAAAGAACCATTAGATCAAGAAAAATAATGGTAAATCTATATGTTATTGTATAGAAACCAAACTATTGTAAAATCATCAAGTCATGCATAAATTAATTCATTGAAGAACATTTCTCTTTAAGTTACATTAATTTTATGATATAATAACTTCATAATATGGATTAATTGATTGGTAAATAATTTTTATTACTCTTTACAAATGATTCATTAACATAAGATTTTGTTGCAACTAGTGTATAGTCATAAATTCTTGAAAAAAGGGTTGTAATGGTTATAACCAACACTTTCCCATCGTAAGCCTAATGAAGAATTAAACAAGTCATGTCTGATTAATTAGAATATCATCTGATCGTTATATTTCAAACAAAATAGGTTTCGAAATTAAAATATATTTTTAAGGAAAACACTAATTCTAGTAAATTCATAATATTATAGATAATTTCATGTTAAAACATATATATTTTAAAATCATGGAACTTACTTGATTTTTTAAATGATTATGTTTCATAAAACCAAAATATAATGTGTGTGTTTTATAAAATAATTGACCATAAAGTAACTAACATTATAAAAATAAGATAAAGTGTGTTTTCAATGAAAATAATGGTTTAATTTAACTATTTTTCAAATCAACACTAATATAACCACTTAACCCATGTTTTGTTTACTCCAATACCTTGTGACTCGTGAAAGATGTGTCGGAATGTAATGATGTTTTCAATAAAATGTTTACACAGTTCATAAGTAAGATTTATGATAAAAATTTAATCACACTACCCATTTTATATTATAAAACTCTGATCCTTTGAAACATTTTATGTTAAGAGTTATTACAAAATAATTCATAAAACACATCCCCTAAATCGTGATCGATTTAGGGTGATATTAAATACATAATACATAAGATTGAAAATGAACCCCAACATATTTATCTAATTCTACATAATATTCATCAAAATCTCATTGAACCATTATTTATACATATGATTTGATGATTAAATACGTGAAGAAATACAATATCACTAAATCTCATTCTGTGAATAATTAGAGTAATTCCTGATGATTAAATAATATATACAAGTTAAGATATATATCATGATATCGTAAAAAATCATATTAATGGTATAATATAATAATGTAATTAATATCATAATATCAAGGATTAATTAATATATTAATCAACATAAAACATGACCTCGTAAGCATAAGACGAGGCTCAATGTCAAGACATCATAATATAGTAAGTTAGTTTAACTGTTCACACACCATACATTATATCTCATGAGAATAATAAATTAAAAAATGCATTAGGGGGTCAATAATTCTGGTTTCACCCATCACACCATTATATGTACATGAATATGTTGGAAATATTAGAAAAATAAACATAAAAAATGCATAATTAGAAAAAAACCTGGAGACGGAAATGTGTTACATAATCTTATCTCAATTACTTAACAAATGGAATAACATAATGATTCCTTAAATGAAAAATGATTAAATAATTTTTGAAATTAATTATTTACTAATAAATTATATATCAAGATTAAGTAGTTAAATAGAATAAAAATCATAATAAATGTGTGGAGAATTAGGTATATAAATTAACCTCATAAATGATGTTTTATGAAATTTGTAAATAAAGTTTAATGAAGGTGATATGATGATGTTTTAGTTAATACAATAATTTAAAAAGAATGGTTTTACATAAAATAGTTTTTATTTTAATAAATTATCTAATTGAATAAGATAGGATTGACACATGAAAATAAATAATGAAAAGGAAAGTCTTTATGAGTCAGGATTTCTTAAGAGAGATGATTGAAAAGGGAACTAAAATCATTTCATAACCATATAAATGAAATTTACAAAAAAATAACACATATATATAAGATACACATATAAATAACATATATATTTTAATTATAATAATAATAGGGAAATGTGGGTTAGAGAGTGAAATCATAACCCAATAAAAAGATGGTGATTTTGGGAGATCACTTGCCTCTGGTATAGAATCCCTTGGTATGTGCATAAACATTAAAAAATAACAATACCGTAAATTATTAAATATAATATTAATAAATATTAAGGGTATCTTGATATGCTCTTCTTGGATGTTAAAATATAGTTAATATTATTTATTATCGTCATTATTATAATTCCTAATTTGTATTTATAGAATATTAATCATGATGTTAATGTTTTATTTTTCATTATATAAATTTTTTAAACCATCAATTTATGATTGTGAGGAAAAATGAAACATATCATTTTTGAAGGGAGTGAACTAACTGTATAAAAATAAATGATTTTATTTAGAATCATAGAGGGAAATAGTATGATAATTTTTATTCAATAAGTATAATAAAATTTTAGTATATATATGAAAATTGGGTCTTTATATACTTATTATATAATGATATATAGAGGATATATAATAGAAAAAAATTGAATAAACAAGGTTAATAAAATTAACTTTTCCTTTGATATGCACTAATAAACCACAAATATCATATCTTGGGATGATTATTAGACCCAACCTCTATATTGTGGTAGAGTTTGTGGTTAGAAAATTTGGTAAAATTTGGGAGGGATAAGTGGTGGATAAATTGGTTTCTAAAGGGTGGTATTTATTAGGGGAATAGAGGATGTTTCAGAATATTTTACTCTGATAAAATATCATATATTAAAGTATTGAATGAACATATGATTCAATAGTAAAGGTATTGTGACTAAAACTTAATTGGGGTAATAAATTATTCATCTAACTTATATGGAAATTAAATATTAATTATTACACACTATTCAAAAATATGGTACTTATATGGTAGTTTTACATTAATACATTATTCACTAAAAATTAAATTTTTCAGATAAATAATAAATAATCACCTTGAGATTATATTGATGTGTTAATTCTAAAAATGAATTATTATTATAATATCATAACCACCAGTTTTTTAGCAATATTTTCTTAAAACTATTGTTCCAGGTGTTAGTTACCTTGTTTTCTATGGATTTTTTTTCTATGAATGTTTTTGGTTCTTATGTATAGGATATATTTACATAATCTCTATAATGATATTAATGTCATAAATATAATATTATTTAATTATATAACTTTTTAGAAACATTTATGAATCTTATAAAGGTAAAATTAAATTCATCACTTCATTGAAGTGGTAATCCATACGTAAGTACCATCGATAATATAATTCCCTTATAGGGTAAAATATGTCGTAATTTGATGATATATAAATTTTTTTACAATTAATATAATTTCATGATTATTATATATATTAATTATTTCTATAATTATAACTATAAATTTGATTTAGTGATGTAAACCAAATTACATCAGTTCTCAAGGAAGTAGTATGTCATACACACAAATCAAGATTTTTTTCCCATTTGATAGAAAAACATATGCAAAAATATTATTCCTTAAATATAATAAAATATAAATATATATTAAACACTAGTTTATATATATATCAATTTTCAATATATTAACGAATATCTTAAAATTATCATTAAAATGAAAGAACCTATTGAATATGAAAACATTTTCATAGAGAAACCTCCTTTGGATCTCATATTAAGGACTCTAAAAATGGAATTTTTGAATAACAAACTTCTAGAACATGGATATAGTTTCTTCAAGGTATTGCTTTTAAATTTATGATAAAATGGATTATGATATGTGAATTCACGAGGGTAGAGATTTCATTTTTATAATTTAGGTCTGGCACTTTTGTGAATACCTAAAAGTATTCAACAATGGGAAGTCACTCTCTTCCTAAATTCATTAAAATTAATAAATAATGTATTGTATGGAATATTATTTTTATATATACCTCATACACATATAAAATTAACATTTTTTAAACAATTTATTCTTGTTTCTCCAAGGTTACTCAATATTACCATTTTACTCTTCACCAAGGTAATTAGTTTTTTAACTTAGGTAAGTTAACCTTTAAACATAAAAAAATTTATCATTATTAGAGACATTGGACCCACTGATTCTAAATATAAAATAAAATTTATCAAATAAAAATTATATCTTTGTGGAAAATTAATTTTATCAAAATCATATGTAACACACAAACCCCCATTTTGAGTTTAACGCGGTAATTAATTTTATGCTATTTTTAAATTCATTGTCAAAAAATTATGTTTACCATATTACGTAATATAAATTTTTTTCATAAAAATATGGAATCAATTTAATAAAATTCAATCTGTTGAAGGGGAAAATTCTAATTTAAAAATAAACCCACAAATCCTTTTGGAAAATATTTTTTAAGAAATTTATTTTTCCAGCATAAGATGAAGTAATATTAACTATATGATTGTAAATTAGAAATATATGGGTTAAAATTAATATAATTAGTTACCTTATATATAATTTCATTTAAATAAATAAGTAATAAATATTATTATCATTACTTAAAATGGATAGACCTTATTTCTTTTTAAAGAAAAACTATTTCTTGAAAAAAAACAATTGTCTAAAAAATACTCATTTAACCTAAACAAGATATTATATTTGTTTATATAAAATATTTATAATTTAATTTTTTTTATATATATTATTAAAAATTATTAAGTAATTAAAATGGGTAATCATGAAATAGTACATTTTCAATTACATATATAATATTATTTATATTGAATATTTTCAAAAAAAATCCATTTTAATTTATTCTTAATAAGTAATTTAAAAATTTATATTCAAACTATCATATTGTAATTTTTTTAATTAAAAATTAATATATTAATTTTATTATACTTTTATTAAAATGAACTCTTCAGCTGCTTTAATTCAAGCTTTGGTGTTACAGTCAAAATGTGTATTAACCCCGTAAATGAAGATAGAAAAAGAAAGGTACATCTTTAAGATAAAATTATATATATATATATATATAATATAATTTAATTATAATCTTAAATGGATAAATTTATATATAGGGGAAAAGCACAATAGAAATAAAAAGTGGGTGGTTGGGAGAGATCCCTTACCTCAGGACCTAACATTCTTGGTATATGCTTCTAAATTATGAATAATCAAATTCTGTTTATTAAATACTTGATTAAGAACCCTTTTCAGTTATATATAAATTTTTTAAGATTTATCTATTATTATATGTCTATCTTTCATTATATAGTACATTGTTTACATTGACGACTAAGGTTTTTTGATTAAATTCTCCCAAGTTATTTTGGTATTTTCTTCTTGGTCAAATGTGTGGTCTTATAGTTCCATAATTTCAAGAATGGTAGAGTTATTTATCATTTATTTTCCCATTAATATAAGATTTATAAAATTTAAGGGTTTGTGAAAAATATATTCAAACTAATAAATGAATTTCTTTTTTCTCATTTGGCATGGTTAAAATAACTATGTCCATTATTTGTTTTTGTTATTTTTTGATACCCAATTTTTCCTCAAGAATCTTAATTATTCTATAAATATTATATTTATTAATTAAATTTATTTTTAAACTATAAAAGTATGAAGGTGATAATAAAATGTAACACGTCGTCCATAGAGGGGGTAAACAACCTATAATATCGATGATGATTTCACTTATAGTTAAAGAGAGTGATAGAGTGAGTTAATAAGTGTGTGTTTCTGATATTTGATGTGACATTGGAATTGAAACATTTTTATATACATATTATATTTATTTCATTATATCATTATAGATTTCAAATGATAAAATGAGGTATGAAATGAATGAAATTGAATGAACTCAATTTAGAAAACTTCATCTTCTTTATATATCCTAATTTACTCCCCTTATTATTTCATCATAGAATGATCATTTTTGGATAAAAAAATCTATAACATGTTATAGTGGGTATTGGAGATATTTGTTCCAAATTTTGGAGAGATAAATATTGGTGAAATGGGGTTGGGAGGGGTTGAATTTATAAGGGGACGAGTGGGGTGTTTTAGAATAAAATTCTAGAATAAATTATTATATATTCAAATAGTGTTCCAATATGTGATTAAATATCAAGAGGATTATGAATCATTATTAAAGGGGAAAATAAAATATTCATCTAACATCAGGAAGACTCAATATTTAACTCATACAAACTATTTAAAAATATGTACTTATATGGTATTAAATTATTCACCAAAATAATAAATTTTTTGAAAAATTACAAAAATGTATCGATGATGAATATTATTTTTTGATTCCTAAAATTAAATAAATTTTATCAAAATAATTATATAAATTTGATATATTTAATATCTAAATAAAATATGTTTTTATAAAAATTACATGATTATCTGCCATAATGAAATTTTCATTGTAATAAAAAAATAATTATGATCTTATAAAATAATATTATCAATAATATTAAATTAAATTGTGTTTTATAAAAACATTTTATAAGAAAAATATTTCATTTAAAATAATATTTAACAATATTAAAAATAAAGCATGTATATTTTAGATAAAATGCAAGTCATCTTTCATTGTTTCAAACATTTATTTTAACATATTTAACACCTTTATTTTCAATAAGTTCCTTTTATTTTCATTTACTAAAATAACCAAATATTATTTACTATTACTACAAAAATATAAAAACATTCTCCGTTCACTATTATCAAAATCTTGATTTTAAATATGGAATAAAATATATCTAAAAAATAATCTAATGTGCTATTATAGTAAAAAAAATTATTTGATAAAGAAATTTACACTTTAAAACTAACTATCCTTTAGATGTATAACCCTTTATCGCACCAACATAAGACCATAGTGTAATGTGTGTAGTGGTGAAACCATTATAGGGTGTTCGGACCAACACTGGTCTGTTGGTGGTTTCCACTAAATTGAACTTATCATGATGATGATTTTTCATGAGCCTTAATTGTTTAAGTTCATCTTAATATTGGTCAAGGGTGAACCCAATGATATTACCTCTCCATCAAGATTTGATAAAGTAGCCTTAAAAGAAAATATACTATTGTTTGATTACATTGTTTCTCCCTTATATATCAATTATAACTTTCTATTTCCCTTAATATAATCTAATTCAAACTGTCACTTTTTTAAATCTACATTAGTAGTGGTCCTAATGATCTATTGTCATAATTTATAGTGGTCATATTATTATAACAACCCTTCTCTATATTACACATTAATACATTATTTATTTACCTAAACTTACAGTAAATTCAACCTGAAAATAGATAAGTCTATTGTCTTTGGGAATTTTGTGCATTGAATTACAACTTTAAACTGGATTGTCAACATATTTATTGAAATATTCTTAACATGTGGGTGCTTCAAACTACATTGGATAACCCATGGGAATATATAATAATGGTGTGATCTATAACTCACGATAAGTGAATAAACATGGAATAACATGAAGATAATGATACATGTTAGAAAAAGTGTATCAATGGAACATAATGGATCAGGAATAATAAGACATGATATACTGCATCGCGATTCACTATTTCTTTTTCACACTTACAAAATTTTATTAACCAGAAATTGTGTTGTAAATTAAAAATATAATAAATAATTGTACTTCATGTTAGATTTAATTATTTTGTGCTTATAACTATTAATAATATAAATTTTACTTTTTTTATAATTTCCTTGAAAGTGGAAGTGATTGGATGGACCATGAAGAAGTTCATGAAAAATTGGCTAAAATCTGCAGGATAGAAGCACACCAGTGGACTCAGCCACACAATGCTAATAAAACATGAATATATATGGGTTTATATTATCTTTCTGGCCATAAATTCAATGGGATACAATTTATTTGAACAAACCCAACCAAATTTTTTTCATCCGGTGGCTCATCCAGACAGATCATTCAAGAACACCAATTTTTCATCAATTCAAAAGTGGTGTGTTTTAATCTATTCATATCTTGAGATTTATTTTTCCAAATGAATCCAAAAATCTAGTTTAGATATTCAATAGGTTGTAAAATAAGTTTTTATTTTTCCCAATGTTATATAACACTTTTTAACCACCGAAAACAATGGGAAAATTAGTTTTACACAATCTTTCTGCCCAAGACCACCTTCCACCTTGACTATAAAATGGAACCATGGGTTCCACATATGGACATTTGGAAAAGAAAAAATGATCTGGTATTTTTTAGACCTATAGGAGTTCTCCCCTCATAAAATAATTTTTTGGATACCTCTATCATCATGGTGGGATCAAGGATGATGGTGAAGTTCCACACAAGCCTCCTCCTCCTCTCAATGGCGAGCTGTACAGAAAAATAATATTTCAAGGGATATACACATACATGGGAATGAAATATAGAACTTTTTCCTCTATTGTTTTTTTTTATTTTTGTGTTTAAATATTTCTTATGTTTAATTTTGATGTTTCTCTCCTATGAAAATATTTCATTTGTTTTAATTAAGTGAAACACTTTTTTTCAACACTGATTGGGTTGGTATTCGAAGTGAGAATATTGGGTTGTTCCTATTGGAAAATATAGTGATTCTATTTCTCTTACTCATAATAAATATTTTAGTATGAATTGGTACCATTTTATCTATTTTTTATAACCAAAATTTTAAAACATGATTTTTATGTCAAAGGGTGATATTTGAGCATTATTTTTAGAGGCGAGAGGTATGTTGATATCCTAACAACCCTCAACCAAAGGATTACATTAAAACCAAATAAAATTTTTCAACCAATGAACCATACAATATTTTTAGTGAACTAGAAATTATCTCTATCTCTCATAATTATAAAACACCACCTTTATTTATCAACTATTAAACTCCTTAAATCAATTCATTTTCTTAAAACTATTTTCAAAACCACTCCAATTTTTAGTAAATTTAATTAAAAACGTATACTATAAACCACAAACTCTCTTTGATAGATGACATAATGTCAACCCTATAATATAAATTAACTATAAAATAATAATACAATTGACGTTTCATGACAACTCTGTAATATTTTGGCATCATTTCTGGGGAGCACTTTGGTTATAGTGCATGTTCATTTAATAATATTTGTAATTTTTGTGAATATTTATTTGTTTTATCATATATCTTTTTATTCCTTGTTATGTACAGATTGATATCTTTTGTAGGGTCTATGCATGAATCATTATACCGGGGGAGATTTACTCCTATTCAAACCCAAACCAGAGATGATCCTTAGTCAATGACACTGATTCGTACAAGACAACCCTTTGAAGGAGGACACACCTAAATTTGAGACTTTTCTAAAACCTCTTCTTCTAGAATGAAATTAAAAACTAAAATTATTTTGAATAACATGGATGAAAACAATACAACATGAAACGAAATAACCTCACTTGAAGATGATATCCAACCCACTTACATTCAAATACAAGGGGAGTCACCCAATTATAAACTACATACCTGTTTAATTCCCTATTACCATGATTTCATGGAATCACAGGAGCAGATCCTCAAAATAATTTAAAATAATTTCATAAATTAAAACATGAAAATATGGATAAATAAACAGTAAATCCAATGGAATTTCCTTTTTCATTAAAAGATACTACAAAAGACAGGATTTACTTTTTAAATTCACCAATTAGTGATTGGGAGGACATGAAACATATTTTTCTTGAAAAGTATTTCCCTACCTCTCACATAGGAACTATAATGAAATAAATTTTAGGTATAGGGAAATCTTAATGGGAAACACTTCATAAATATTTAGATACATTTAAGAGTTTATGTTCAAGCTACCCACCCCACCAAATAAGTTATCAACATTTAATTCTGTATTTACTTAATGGTTTAATTCTTATTGATAGAACTATGATTGATTCTGTTATATATGGTGCACTAGTTGATAAGACCTCAATTGATGCAAGAACCCAAATTGAGAACATAGAAGAGAACACTCAACAATTTTGTTTAAGATCCAGTGTACCCATTCGAGGTGTCTATGAGGTGAAAAGTACTAAATTTGATAATAACGTGAACATGATGTCTGAAGAGGTAAGAACCCATATTTGTAAACATTCTCTTTCAAAAGAGAAATACCAATATCCTCCTCCTGTACACTATGGAATATATACTTCTGACACCCATTATTCTAACCAATGCCCCCAACTAAGATATACTTCTAATAATTGTGATGTAATCCTTCCAGAATGCCCCTATAAACAAACCCTTAAAAAAGAAACAAACAATACATCCAACCCTAGTGGGAAATACAACCAAGCCTATAGGAAACGGGGTATTCAAACTGGCCTCATCAACCACGGAAGAAACTGAGGTAGAGTAGTCAACCACTAACACCCAGAAATACCCAACCACCACAATGGCCTTTCCAACCACCACCTCCAAAACATGATCTTATACAAGAAGATATGATGAAATAAAAGGCTACCATCAATCCACAATGCCAAAAAACCACCCATAAATCCATACAAGACCTAAAAAAAATTGCTAACTAGATAACTTTGTGATCTATGTTCATAGTCATGGGTCAGGTAAACTACCCTGTCTTCCAGTATTTAACCATAATGATACGGTAGATGTTAGATCTATCACCATTATGGTTGAAAAAAACTTAAAACCCAAATTAAACCTCCATTAGAGTCATCCCCTGCTAATGAAACCTCCCTCCCAACTGTTGAAAATGGACTAGGAGAAGAAAATACATATCTTGAGAGAAGCCCTTCCAAAGAAAAGAGTGGTTCTATTGATGAGTCACCTATATCCCAACAATTCCTCTTAAATTTCCCCAAATGTCCATCCACCCTAGGTAACAAAATGATAATATACACGATAAGGATATTTTATAAAGTCTTAAAAAATTGCTTGTTAACATTTCTTTAATTGACGTCATGCCAAAAATTAAAAGATATGATTTGTTTATAATGGATATGTGTACACACCAAAAGAATATTTGAGGTGATGATAAGGTGAGATTATGGACGAATGTCTTATAATTGATATATCCATAATTTCCCACCAAATGATATGATTTTAGAATATTCTTGATTTAGTGTACCATAGGGTAGTATTCTTTTTCAAAGTCTATGCTTGATTTGGGTGCTTCTATAAATGTGATGCCTCACTCCATTTACTCTTCATTGTAGGTTGAAGAACTGAATATCACTATAATTTTTTTTCAATTGTCAAATCGGAGTATAGCACACCCCTCTGGTTTGTTAGAAAATGTTCCATTGAGGGTAATATTTTTAATTTTCATGTGGATTTTTATATGCTAAAAGTTTAAGATGATATGATGAATAGACATACCCCTATTATATTGGGGAGACCTTTTTTGGAAACCTCCAAAACCATAATTTACTTCCACAATTCTGAATTATCTAAAGAGTTATGAAGTGTCATTTTCCACTTCAAACTCCTTGATTCCACGAAGAACCCCTTAGAAGAACATTTTTCTCTCTGTCTTAATTCAATTGTCGTACTCCCTTTTCATTAAAAAATATTATTTTCATTCCCCTAATCTCCATTATAAGTATTCATCCTTGATTAAAATTCTAGGAAATTAATCATACATTTATTGTAGTAGGGGTTTAGAAAAATGTCATGTATGTTTGTTAATTAATGATTTCATGAACACAGAGGATCACATGACCATCAAAGATAATTCTAAGATTGTAAAATCTTATTTAGAATCTTAAGATGATTCCCTTGAGTAGTTAGATAATGGTATTGACCTCAAAAATTCACACACACACCCATAAACTCAAAATACACCTAATTTAGAATTAAGACCACTACCCAAAGATTTAAAAAAAATTTACCTTGATATTCGAAACAAGTTTCCCCTAATCATTGCTAGTTCACCCCCTCTTGAGCATGAATTATAACTGCTTGAACATTTGAAGTAGTATAGACAAGCATTTTGATGAAAACTTGAGGACATTCCAGGAATTAGCCCATGAATTTTCAGACATCCTATACTGTTAAATTATGAGGTGAAACTAGTGAGGTGATCAAATTTTTTACTGAACCCAAACCTCCTTGATGTTTTTAAAAATGAGGTAAAAAAATTATTGTCTACTAGATTCATTTACCCCATCTCTGACAGCTGATGGGTGAGTCAGGTACAAGTGATTCCTAAAAGAAACTGGTCTTATAGTAATAAAAATGTAAACAATGATTTGGTTCCAAATCATGTCTAGAATAGTTGGTGTGTCTATATACACTATCAATGATTAAACCAAAACACTATTAAGGAGCATTTCCCATTTCCATTCATTCACCATATGCAAGATAGGCTAGCAGGTAAGTCCCACTATGGTTTCCTTGATTGATATTCTTCATACTATTATATCAATATTTTACCTGTAAATCTGGAAATGTCATCCTTAACATTCCCATATGGAAAATTTGTATATAAGAGGATTTCATTTGGCATGTGAAATACTCTAGGTACATTTTAGTAATTCATTATTAATATTTTTTTATTACCTATAGAATTATGTGGAAGTATTAATGGTTCACTTCACTATTTATGGCTCTGGTATTCATGAATGTTTGAGTAGTCTTAGTTTATTCCTATTTTGTTTTATTGAAAATATTCTAGTATTAAATTATTAGAATTTCCATTTCATAGTGCGACATGGTATTGATTTGGGACATGTCAATTCTGGGGAAATTATCTAAGTAGATAAATAAAATATATATTTGATTTATTCCCAACCATTCCCTAAAAAGTATGAGAATGTGCTATCTTTCCTAGGCCATTCTGAATTTTACCATCATTTCATTCATTGAATTAGTAAAATTTTACCCCCTCTCAAAATTACTCCAAAAATAAATTAAATATGTTTTTGATAAAGAATGTGATGAAGCTTTTAATAAGATAACATATAATCTCCCTTCACCCCTAGTATTCTATCCACCATGGTTGGATTTACCATTGGATCTCATGTGTGAGGCCTATGACTATGTAGTTGACACTATCTTATCACAAAGGGTTGATTGAGCTCCAAATGTCATTGCCTATTACTCACATATACTAGACCTTTTCCAAGAAAACTACACCAAAACTGAAAATAATCATTCCATTATTTTTACCTTGGATATATTTAGGTCGTATATATTGGGTTCCAAGGTCATTGTGTTCATATATCGTTCAGACCTCCAGTATCTTCTTAATAAATCATAAGCCAAACCATTACTAATTCATTTTATTGTCCTCGTTTAGAAATTTATTTAATAAATTATAGATAAAAAAAGAGGGGGGAATGTGGTTGCTGACTATATCGTTAGGATTCTCCCATCCTCAGACATTGTCTAATCCTCCTATATTCCCATAAATGAAATTTTCATTGATGAGAAATAATATTGAGTGCAAGATGATATTCTTTGGTATGATGAAATTATAAATTATTTGGTAGAATCATTCATTCCATCTAATTTCAATAAAAATATAGCTTACCTTCAAAAGCATGAGTCCCATTTGAATATTTCGGATTACCCCTACCTTTGGGGCACATGTAGTGATCTTGTCCTCATGTTTTGTGTTCTAGATAGTGAGTGTCACTTTATCCTTAGGTTATATCAAACTCATTATTGTGGTGTCCACTTTGATCCCCAATATAATGCTTGAAAGGTCCTTAATTATAGCCTCTTTTGAGAAACACTTTTTCAAGATGCCCATGATTTCTGTAAATATTTTCCTCTCTGTCAAAGAATGGGAAATTTATCTAAAATAAATGAAAATCCACAAAAACCCTTTCTCTTCCATGAAATTTTCAATGTTTGGGGTGTTGAATTTATTGGACCATTCAACAATTCATTTGAGAACCATTAAATTTTTCTAGAAGTGGATTATGTTTCAAAATGGGATGAGGCATTATCTATAAAGGATGGTGATTCTAATATTGTTGAAGAATATTTTAGAACCCAATTCTTTTGTACGTTTGGATTACCTAGGTTCATAATTAGTGACCAGGGTTCTCATTTCTACACATGAACAGTGCAGTCTCTTTTGTGTTGGAATGTGGTTGGGCATCAAGTTTATTTGTCTTATCACCCACAAACCAATAGTCAAGATGAGGTGTCGAATGGAGAGGATTAAAAAAATCCTAAAAATGGTTTAAAACAATAGAAAAAATTGGATTCATAAACTCCCTAATTCATTAAGGTCTTACCATACTACTTTCCAAACTCCCATTGGCGTGTCACCGTATCAGCTTCTGTTTGGAAAGAGTTATCACCTCCTAGTTGAGATTGAGAATTGATTATACTGGGCTATCAAATAGTGCATTTCAAATATTTCTAGTGAACATTCTAAAAGTAATTAATAGATTCTATAGCTAGAGAAAATGAGAATAGATTCATAGAATAACACTTGAATTTATAATGAGAGAACTAGGGCTGCCCATGAGCATCCCATCCTTCACCATCAATTCCACATTGGGAAGAAGGTCCTCCTCTACAATTTATGGCTTAAGATTTATCTAGTTAATCCTTTTTAACATTGGCTAATCCCATACGCTATTACTAATGTTGATCCATTAGGCATTTTTAGGTAAAAAATGATGAAATGAAACAAACCTTCATTATCAATGTTAAGTAGCTTAAGCACATTCTCGAAGCCTTTTTAGAGTTCTGGATAGATGAAATCCTAGTTTAAGAAGAAATCTACCAATTACATCCATCAGGTTTTTTCCTTCCTTACCACATTATATTTTATTACTGTGAGGACACTGCTGACTCTAGGTGTGGGGGATAGGTATATTAATGGATTAGTTATGAATTATCACCATATTTATTTTTTTCTATTTTTGTCTTGATGTAATGTATTTTCAATTTCTCCAGTCTCCCCCCCCCCAAATTTTGTGTCCCAGAATGTTAATTTTTTATTCCCACATTATCTTGTAAAATGATTCTCGCTTAATAATGGATGTTATTGAAAATTCATGAGTAATTTATCTAAATAATACTGTTCTAATATTTAATTTTTTTAATGATATCTCTATTTCAGTAAGAAGTCAATACTCTCGTGTCAATGTATTTTGAAATTTGGTTCTATGTAGATGATATAAATGGTTGTATCATTTTGAAATCATTGAGAATATTGGTACCCATTATTTAAATAGTTTAAGGGTAAATTTTTTTACTTAATTCCCCCACACAACTTTTCACCGAACCTTGAAGTGTGAAAATATCTTACGTAGTAGAAGATAAATAAATGCTAGGATTATTTTTCTCTACATCCCAAAATTATTTTTCAATACATGTGTTCCACATCCGATCTATTTTATTAATATAGCATATTGACCTATGCATGTGTACCCATTATTTAACTGTTGTATGCTCTAAAAAATTTGGTTGTGTCTTTTCTTGGTCAAAAACGACAATTCCTTGACTTTTTCTCATGTTATAACTATCAAATTTACTGTTATGAGAATATGAAACATGGATTGAGAGAAGAGTGTGAGATTTGATCCACATGAAACTTTTGAAAAAAAATAAAGGGAGTGATGAAATGTACAATATAATTGGATACCTATTTCAGTATCTTCTTTTTTGAATTCTGGGAATTCTTAAGTTAGTGGGTCTTGAAATTTGATTGCAAAGGATGTTGGGAATGTACGTTGGAATGGATCATATAAGTAGAAAATTTTTAAAATAAATTATATTTACTCGATAGAAAGTGAAAAGAATATAATGGAATTAATTTCACACACATAAATAGGGAATTAGTTACATGATAAAATTTTTAATTGTTTTCATTGATTGTTATGATTCATCTCTTAGAATTTTATTTAGAAACAATTTTTGAGATGCCTTTTTCCATTCTCACTAAGAATAAATCCTCAATGTGATTTTGTTTTTGATCTTATTTAACTCAAGAATTTAATTTTCATTGAATGTTAAATCACTATGATTATAGAAATATCTACATGCATAGTTTTTCTAAATGTGACTTTACCCAAGAGTGTAAATATTTAGGTGTGGGGGTGTAATCACAGCATGATTCACAATTTCATTTTCACCCTTACACCATTGTATTAAATTTAATTATTTTTATAAATTCAAAATATGATAATAAAAGTTCACTAAATTTTAAATTAAATAATTTTTTTCTATCACTGTTAAAAAGGAAATTATTACTTTATTAGAAATTTGGTTGAAGGTGAAGGTGATTTGGAGGGCCTGTGACGAAGTTCAAGAAAAATTGGCCACTCTGCGCAGGATCCATGAAGAGCAATAGACTCAACCTCAAAATTATACTAAACCATGAATCAAAATGGGATGATATTTTTTGGGATGGTCCTAAATTTAATGGGATACATTTAATATGAAGAAAACAAAGCCTAATTGTTCCATCTTGTGGACCATCTAGACTGATCTATCTTGTACACCGAATCTGCATGATGTCAAAAGTGTTGTGATGTGGTCTGCCCATATCTCTAGCTGTAGGTGTCCAAATGATGCCAAAATTTTGATTGAGATATTCATGAGGTGGGTAAAATAGTTATTTATTACCAAAGAGTGATAAGGATACATAACCACCTAAATTAATGGGAAATTGTTTTTACACCATCAGTGTGCCCAAAACCACCTTAAACTTTTCCAATAAAATGGAAACATTGGAACCTCATTTGAAAGTTAGGCTAAGAGACAAAGATCTGGTATTTGGGAGAACCAAACGAGTATTATCCTCATCAAATGAATTCTAGAGGACTCTATCTTTTTACTGGGATCAAGGATGAATTCCAAGTTCCACATGAGCCTCCTCCTCCTCGGGATGGCTAGCTAAAGTGTGGACGATCATTTTCAGGGAGCTACACATACATGGGAGGAAGTTATAGAACATTTTCATAAACTGTATTTCTTTAATTTGTGTGTTAAATATTTCAATTCTGTTTAACTTTTATGTGATTCTCCTGAGCACATATTTCTTTTTTTTAATTCAATGAAACACTTTATATTTGAAAACCAATTGGGATGAGATTTGAAGTGGGAATCATCAGTTATTTTTATTGGACAAGAAAAGATTTCTATTTCCCTCACACATACATATTATTTTAGTATTATTTAGTATCCCTTATTATATTTTATATAAACAGACCATGACCAAAATGATTGTTGTGTCAAGAGGTGATTCTTTGAGTATAATTTTAATATTCTAGAAGGATGTTGAGATCATGAAAACCCTCAACCAAATGATTACATTAAAACATATACAATTTTCATAACAATGAACTATAAAATATGTGTAGTAAACGTGAAATGATATTATTCTATCATAATACTAAAACACCAACATTATTTTTTAACTATTAAACTCCTTATATCAAGCCATTTTCTTGAAACTCATTTCAAAACAACTCCCATTTTTAGCACTTTTTATTAAAAATGCATACTATAAATAACCAACACTACTTGGGAGACAACCTATGGTCTTCCCTATACTATAAATAAAACCTAATAGCATAATCAATTTTCATTTAATGGAAACACTATCAATGTTGGGAACTATTTATGGGGAGCAATTTTGTTTTAGTGCATGTTTTTTAAAGATAATTGTAAATATTAGGAATATTTATTTTTTTTATTTTGAACATTTTCATTTATTTGTGTGTTCGGATATATTTAATATGTTGGTTATATGCATGATGTATTCTAATCTAGTATATTTACCCCATTTTGAAACTAAACCAGAGAGGATCCTATGTCAACGACACTGAGACGCACAATGCAACCCTTTGAAGGAGAAACCAAAACATAAGACTTCTCTAAAACCCTACTCTTCTGGAACCAAATGAGAAACTAAAATTAATGTGTACAAAATTTCTTAAAAAATAAACCACTAAAAGAACTAGCCTCACCTAACATTGATATCGAACCAACAAAAATTCAAATACAAAGTGAGGTACCCAATTTTGATCTAAAATCCGGTTTAATTGACTTATTTCAAAGATTCCATGGACTCGTGGGAGAAGATCCTCCTATGAACATGAAGGAATTTAATAATATGTGTTCTATATTAGGACCTAAAATTTGAAAAAGGAACAAGTAAAGCTTAGAGTTTTTTATTTTTCATTAGAAAACCTTACAAAAGACTGGATTTACTATGTTAATTCAACAATTAGAGGATGGGAAGACATTAAACATCTTGTTGTTGAAATTTATTTCCCAACCTCTAAAATTGAAACTATAAGGAATGAAATATATGGTATGAGGAAATAACAACGTGAAAATATCATTAATATTGGGAGAGATTTAATATTTTATGTTAAATATATCCACACCACCAAATAAGTGATCAAATTTTAATTCATTGTTTTTATGAAGGTTTAACTCTATTGATAGATATATGATTAATGTTTATGCAAGTGGTAATCTATTTGATAAGACCCCAATTTCTACAAGAACCTTAATTGAGAACGTGGTGCAATACACTCAATAATTTGGTTCAAGATCCAATGTACCCATTCATATTTTTTATGTGGTGTAATGTACTGAATTCGAGAAGAAGGTAGACACAATGTTCGAAGATGTAATCACCATTCTTCGACAACTTTCTCTTTCTCAATGGAAATCTATATCTCCTCCTACCTTTCACTATGGAATATTGACTTCTGACAACTGTTATTCTGACCAATTCCTCCAACTAACTGAGACTTCTAAGAGTTATGAGGTAATGTTTCCAAGTCTCCCAAACAACAAAACATTTAGGAAAGACCCATAATATCCATCCAACCCTAGGTGGAAAGATAATCAAGACTATAGGAAAATAAGTTATTCAATCCAACCTCAAAAACAATTGAACCAACTGGGGCTGGGTAGTAATCAACCACCACCCAGAAATACCCAACGACTACAAAGCCCTTTCCAACCACCCTCTCCAAAACCTAATCCTATCATAGAATATATGATGAAAAAAATGGATTCCAATAATCTAAAATTCCAAAAAACCACCCAAACAGCCATAGAAGACATAAAAATCCAATTAGGCCAACTTGATAACTCTTTGGGGAAAAATACAAATTCATGGGCTGGTTAAACTACCATCTCAACCAGTAGTTAGCCATATTGATAAGGGAAATTTTTACTCCATCTCCCTTAGGAGTGGTAATCAATTTAAAACCAAAATTAATGCTCCATTAGAGTCATCTCATCCTATGTAAATGACCTTCCCTACTGCATAAAATTGTCCTAGAGAATAAAATACTTGTCCTAATAGAATTAATTCCAAATGAAAGATTTTGTATGTTAATGAGTCACCAATCCCAAACATTCCTCTACCATTTCCAAAAAGAGTCACCCACCTAGGAATAAAGGAAACTGAACATGATAAGAAAATATTTTAAACATTAAAAAATTGCCAATTAACATTCATTTGATTGATAACTTCAAGAAAGTTACATGATATTATATGTTTTTGAACGAGATGTGTACACACAAAAGGTGACTTACAGGAGATGATAATGTGAGCTTGGGGATAAATGACTCATAATTGATAGAGTCATCACGTCCCACCAAGTGAAATGATCCTAGAACATTCTCGATTCTGTGTACCATAGAGTAGTATTCTGTTTCAAATTCTATGCTTGATTTGTGTTCTATAATAAATTTGATTACTCACCCTAGTTAATCTTCATTTTAGGTCAGGAAAATGAAGCTCGCTATAAATATTGTTTATTTAGAAAATAGGAGTACATCCTACCCATCTATTGTGTTAGAGTATTTTATTTTGCAGGTGAGAAATTTAATTTTACCTACTGATATTTATGTGCATAAAGTGGAGGATGATAGAATGAATAGACATGCCCATATAAAATTGGGGAGAACATTTTGGAAAACTACCAAAACCATAATTGACATCCTAAATGGTACATTATCTATGGATATTGGTGGTGAAATTTTCCACTTCAACATACTTGGTGCCATGAATCACCCCTCAGAAGAACATTACTCTCTCTCTATTAATTCAACTGATGTACTCCCTTCTCCTAAAAAATATTATTTTCATTCACATGAACCCCTTTATGAATTTTCATCATCAATTGAAATTTTGGGAATAGAAGCATTCATTGATTGATGCATTGGTTTAGAAAATGTTAATAAATGTTTCTTAATTGATGATTTCTTGGACATGGAGGATCACCTGACCCTCGGTGATACTTCTAATCTTGTAAAACCCAATTCCTCATATGAGGATGATACCATTGAAAAGTTAGATGAGATTATTTACCTCTATCTTTCAGAATAACTCCCATAAATCAAGACTCTAACTAAATTGGAACTAAAAGAACTTCATTAGGAATTAAAATATTCCTATAATGAAAATGGAAACAAATTTCTAGTCATAATTTCTAGTTCACTCCCTCCTAAGTATGAATTGAAACTGTTGATTTTTTTGAGAGAGTATAAAAAATCATTGGGATGGAAACTGGTTGAAATTACAATAATTAGCCCATCAGTTTTAACACATCATATATTGTTAAATTGTGTTGCTAAACCTGTGAGGAAGACATAACATTAACTTAACCCAAATATCCTAGATGTTGTTTAAAATGATGTAACAAAATTATTGGTTATATAAAACCTTTACCCTATCTATGATAGCCAATGGGTTAGTCCAATACTTGTGGTTCCTGAAAATATAGGTCTTATAGGAAAAACAAATGTAAACAATGAATTTTTTCCAAAAACATTTCATGAATAGTTGGAATGTTTGTATAGACTATTGGTTATTAATCCAACACACTGGGAAGGAATATCTCTCATTGTCATTCATTGACCAACTGCTAGAGAGGCTAGTAGGGATGTCCCACTACTATTTTCTTTATGGTTATTCTATATAACTTTCTATATATATTACCCATGAGGATCAGGAAAAGAAAACCTTTACATTCCCCTTTAGAACATTTGCATATTTATGGATGAAATTTGGTTTATGCAATGCTCTGGGTACTTTATAGCGATTCATAGATAGTATTTTTTCGGATTACAGATATAATTTCATGGAAGTATTTATGGATGATTTCACTATTTATGTCTCTTATTTTCATTAATGTTTTTGTGGTCTTGGTTTATTCTTACTTCTCTATATTGAAAATAATCTAATATTAAATTATAATAAATGACATTTCATAGTGTGAAAGGGTTCAATTTTGGGTCATTTCATTTATGGTAATGGTATCCAAGTAGATAAATCAAAAGGGGATGTCATTTTTTCACTAATGTTCCCAAAAAATGTATGGGATGTGTAGTCTTTCCTAGGTCATTCTGAATTTTACCAGCGTTTAATTCGGGACATTAATATAATTACACACTCCCACTCCGAATTACTCCAAAAATAAAATGAATTTGTTTTTGATAAATAATGAGGGGGTTATTTTAAAATTTTAAAACTGACTCTCATGTCACCCCCATAAATCCAACCACCTCAATGGGATTTACCATTTGAACTCGTGTGTGATGCCTCAAACTATACAGTTGGGGAATTATTATCACAAAGGGTTGATCGAGCTCTACATGTCATTGCCTATGCCTCATGTACACTATACCCTACACAATAAAACTACACCAGAAAGGAAAAATAATTTCCTTCCACTTTTTTTCCATGGATAAATTCTGATTATATCTTTTAGGGTCCAAAGTCATTGTGTTCTCAGATCATGTATCCCTTTGATGTCTCCTTAAGAAACTGGAAGCCGAACCACATTTCATTCACCAGATCCTCCTCTATCATGAATTCAATTTAGAAACTATAGATAAAAAAGAAGCAGATAATGTTGTGGATAACCATACTAGTAGGATATAACCATCCTCAAACATTGGATCATCCTCCTATATTCCCATAAATTACATGTTTCTTTATGTAAAATATTACTGAGTGCAAGATGATACTATTTGGAATGCTGAAATTGTAAATTTTTCGGTTGCATCATGCATTCCTATTGATTTCAATAAAAACCTGGTCGGCTGTCAAAAACTTCAGTCCCATTGGTAAATTTGGGATAGCCCCTACATTTGGCGCATGTGTAGTTTTAATGTCCTAATGCATTGTGTATTTTATAGTTATTTTCATTATATCCTTCAGTTCTTCACACTCTTTCTTATGCGGCCCACTTTTCTACCCAACAAACTACAGAAAGGTCCTTGATTCTATCCTCTTTTGGACAACACTTTTCTGGATTCCAATGATTTTTTAAAATTGTTCCTCTCTATTAAAAAATGGGGAATTTATCTCAAAGAAATGAAATTCCATAACAACCTTTGATCATCAATGAAATTTTCAATGTTTGGGGAATTGAATTTATGGGACCATTCCCAAATTTATTTTGGAACCTTTACATTATTCTATCAATGGATTGTTCTTCCAAATGAGTAGAGGCAGGAAGACTGATGATTCTATATCAGTTATAGAATTTTTTGGACACCAAATCCTTTATAGGTTTGGATTAACTAGTATCATCATCAGTGACCAAGGTTATCATTTATGAAACTGAACAAGGAAATTTCTTTTGAATTGGTATGGGATTAGTCATTGAGTGTCTACTTCTTTTCAACTAAAAACCAATGCTCAGGATGTGGGGTTGAATAGAGAGGTTAAACAAATTCTTGAAAAAATGGTTCAACCCAAAAAAAATATAGGATTCCCAGACTCTATCTTTCATTATGGGCTAACCATATATCATTCCAAACTCTCATTGGTATGTCACTATATCATATAGTGATTATAAAGAGTTGTCACCAACCATTTGAGATTGACCATTGAGCTGACTGGGCCATCAAACAATGAAATTATAATCTTTCTAGTGTTGGTTATCAAAAGAAGTGTAATATTCCTGAACTAGAGGCGATGAGAAGTGATTCATATGAGAACTCTTGAATTTTTTTGGAGTGAACCAAGGCTTTCCATGACCATCTCATCCTTCATCGTCAATTCCACATTTGGCTGAAGGTCCTCCCCTATAATACACACATAATTTTACATACATATAACCTATGTTCCCATTTATTTGGACCATACACTATTACTAATGTTTAACCATTTGATGTTTTTAGGTATAAAATGAAGAAATGAAACAACCCTTCTCTGTTAATGGGTAGTGGCTTAAGCACATCCACGAAGCCCATATCAAGTTCCATATCGGGGGACATCATGTTCAGGAAGAACCCTACAAAATACATATAGCAAGATTTATCCTTCCTTATCACATTCTATTTTGTTATTGTAAGGAAACAATACTTTATAGGTTTGGGGGACTGTTATATTCCATGGAAATTTATAAATTTTCATCATCTTTCTTATTTTTCCCCTTTTCACTCACTGGATTGTATTGTCACTTGCTTCCCCCTCCCCCCCCCCCTAAATTTTGTGCCAAAATGATATTTTTTTATGACCAATTCATCATATAATTATTATTTTCTTAATCATGGATGTTACTAAAAATTCATGAGTAATTTATCTATTAAATTTTGTTTTAGAATTCAATTTTATTTGATAAAATTTCCATTTTAGTAAAAAATAATTATTGTGGCTTTAATTTCTTTTTAAATTTGGTTCATTTGAGATGATATAAATGGTGTCATAATTTTGAAACAATTTAGAAGAGTGGTACCCTTTTTTGAGTATTTTAAGGAAAAATAGTGTCATTTAATATCTCCACACAATGTTGCACCCAACCATGAAGTGTGAAAATATATCACTTAATAAAATTTAAATATAATTTATGTTGATTTTTCTCTATATTAAAAAATGATTTTTCTGAGAATTATTTCCTTATCAGCTCAATTTCATTATTTTTACAGATTGACCTATGCATTTGTACCTATTATCATAATATTATATGCCCTAAAGAATGGGTTGTGTCTTGGAAATGTAAAAAATACCCCTCCTCAACATTTTATCTTGTTATAAAAATTACAACTATTATCCTAAGGAGATCAAACATGGGTTGAGGGAAGAGTGTAAGATTTTTTCCAAGTGAGAATATGGATAAATAATAATAAATGAGTGGAGTGATGAAATGTAAAACATATGGGGATATCTAGTTTAGGAAAATATGGGTTGAATTCTCGGAATGCTTAAGTGATTCGGTCTTGAAATTTGAATTTAATGGATATAGGGAAGGTTTGGTGGAATGGAACATGTAACTAGATAATTATTAAAATAACTTATATTTACTTGATACATAGTGGAAGGAATAGCATGAAATGGATGTTACACACACATGTCAAGAATTAGGGACATAATTGTCTTTTTAATTATTTTCTTTGATTGGTATCATGCATCTCTTGCAATTTCTTTCTGATATAATTTTGAGAAGTTTTTTTCGATCCTCGTTGAGAATAACTCCTCTGTGTGATTTTTGATGTGATCACACTTCTATAAATAATTAAATTTTCATTGAATGTCAAATCATTATGATGTTGGAAATATCTACATGCATGATTTCCTAATGTGAGACTTTACCTTGGAGTGTAAATTTTTAGGTGTGTGGTGTGAATGCACATTGATTCATTGTTTCATTTTCACCTGCACACATTTTTATTAAACTGAATTTGAATTGTAAATTAAAATTATAATAAAAATTTTTACTTCATTTTACATTCAATTATTTTTTCGTCATCATTATTAAAAAGTTAAATGTGGATTTTTTGATAATTTCATTGAAGGTGAAGGGTATGTGGAGGGCCCATGACGATGTTTAAGAAAAATGGATGAAACTGCGCGGGATACAAGCACACTAGTAGACTCATCCGGACACTACTAATAAAAAATTAATCCTAGTAGGATTATATTTTGTGGTATGGTCTGTAATTTAGTTTTATACATTTCAAATGAATAAAATAAGCCTAATTATTCTATATAGTGGCCCATCTAGACTGGTCTGTCCAGCACACCGAATCTGCATGAAGTCAAAAGTGGTGTCATATGATCTGTCCGTATCTTGAGCTATAGGAGTCCAAATGAAGCCATGAATTCAATGGAGATATTCAAGTTGTGTTAAAAAACATTTTGTTTTTTAAAAAATCTGTATAAATATTTCTATCCCATAATAACAACGGGAAAATCAATTTTACACAATCTGTGTTCCCAAAACAACCATCCACTTTTCCAATAAAATGGAACCTCGAGATTCTCTTTTGCAAGTTCATCCTTGAAAAAAATATCTAGTATTTTAGAGACCCAAAGTTAATATAATATGTTCTGGAGTCCTCTGTCTTCATAGGGGGCTCAGGGAAGAAGATGAAGTTCCACCTAAGCTTCATTCTCATCTTGATGGCAAGGAAAATGGTGGATGATCATTTTGAGGGAGCTACACATACATGGGAGGGAGATTCCAAACATGTTATTCAACTGAATTTTTTATGTGTTAAATATTTCACGTATTTTTAATTTAGATGTGATTATCCAATTAACATATTTATTTCGTTTTAATTAAGTGTAACACATTTTATATAAACACATATTGGGTTGGGATTTCAAATGGGAATCTTAGGTTCTTTTGATTAGACAAAATAAGAATCCTATTTCTCTCACACATACATAATATTTTAGTATTCATTGGAATCCCTTTTCTATGGTTTATATCCAATCCTTGAAAACATGATTTTTTTGTCAAGGGGTTATTCATTGAGCATCATTTTAAAAGGCATGAGGGATGTTGAGATCTTGACAACCATCAAAAATAGTATTACATTAAAGCATAAAAAATTTCATAACAATAGAATATCCAAGATGTGTAGTGAACATTAAAATATCTCCTTCTGTACTAATTCTAAAACACCACCATTATTTATAAAATATTAAACTCTTTAAATTAATTCATTTTCATAAAACTATATTCAAAATCACCCGTAGTAATGTTTATTAAAAATTCACAATATAATCCAAACAACTCTTAAATACATAACCTCGGTCATTCCCTATATTATAAATCAATCTTAAAATCATAATCAAACTAACGTTCCACAACAACTTGGTCAATGATATAGAATTATTATCATAACATATAAAATATGGAAACAACTTAAAATATTACATCATATGTCAAAGATAAACTGATAAGACTTCCTAGTGGACAAAATATCATAATGGAATCAGGTACAACACTTTTCTAATATGACATAACACGATACTAAACATTACTCAATGCATTGGAGTGCTATATAATTTTGGGCGCACATGCCACTTTCATTCCATTATCATGCTTAAATATGCCACATAGATCATAAATAGGTATTCCATTATTATATTATTTTATACAATGATCAAGGAGTGTATAATAAATACATTTAATTCCCTAAAAAAATTATGTTTATAAATATAAACTTTCTTGATAGAGAATGGGTATATTATTTTCTAAAAATTTGGATTGGCATAGAAAATTGATGTAAAAATTCAGAAACATAACTCAGTCACATAAAAGTTCATTAAAATGGTTAATGATATCTATATGGGTCTTTTATCATTTGGAATTGATGTAGAATTTAATATGGACACGGAAGTAATTTTCCAAAAATTTATAATTATAAAAACAATGCATAATATAATAAATATGGTTGAAGTAAAAGGGAAAGGAAATGATGCTTATGAAATTTTGGCATCGTAACAGGTTTGCATGGGAGGGATTAATGAGATGGATAAGGGTCTCTCATCATTTACCAATTATATGTTTAGTATGGTGGAGGTTCAAAATCACAAACCATCATTATTCATTAAAAATAAAAGGGCATAACAAGATAGAGGAAACTGTGAGAAAAATTAGAAAGGAAAGAACTATTATGAAATTTCGGCATCATAACGAGTGTTCTTAAGATGGATTATTTAGAGATAAATAGTAATATAATAATTTATAAATAATAAGGGATGTGTGGGGGAGGTATAAAAATATACTCCATCGTTAGAAAATATAGAATAAAAGGTAATAACATAGAATAGATTATTGAGTAAATGTAAGAAATAGAGGATCTATTGCATTAAGAGTATGACACCAAAAGATTGAAAGAGGATCATGAGAGATTTAGGAAACCTAGGGGGGAATTTATAGTGGAGAGGGTGGATAATTTTTTTTCTCCCTAGAATTCCTGTGAAGAGTAGTGGGAGCTTCGGTCGGTTTATATAGAAAAAGAGAGGGATTTATTTCATATTAAGGTTTTGGACTCTACAAAATAAAACATTTCAAACCAAAAACCTTCACATGGGTTTTTCCCATGGTTTTATCCAAAGTGTATAATTTTCAATTATTTTATTAGTAAAAGGGAATTAATTATTAAAATATTTCCCTTTTTTTTCTAGAGGGGAGTCAAATTATTAATGAATTTAATTTAAAATCATAAAATAAATTATATGTTTTTGAGGATTCATAAACACTTAATAAAATTAATAAAATAAACATACAATCACATTATTTTATGTTTTTAATATATAACTTTTAGAATGTATCCATTATTGTATTTATGACATCATTTTTGAGGAATTATTAAGTCATAAAACACACCTTATAAATCATTTTTTTAAGGGAAAATCCCATTAATATTATCACCCATGTAATCTAAAAAAAAGGATTCATAGGGTATAATTATATTAGATGATCACATCACTTCCTTTTTCTGTGTCAATTGGATTTGATAAAGCCCTATATTTATAAAAAACATGTGATCACTATTTAAAAGAAATATTAACAATGGTAAAATTCATAATGAAATATTAAATCTAAAGATATCTGAGTAAGTGCATGTTTTTTCTATAACCACATTACATAATAAGAAATTTATTTAAATTTTAAATGGAAACATAATTTATAATAGTTCGGGTCATTACAATATTACCCCTTTATGAAATTTCACACTAAAAATTTCATTTCACCCCTTAAAATAGATGAGGATTGTTCTATCTCATAACTTCATTAGGTTCCAATGTTTATTATTTAAACTTCTGGTTTCTCCACGACACTTTGACAAGGTGCATTTTCTTATTTGTTAGAACTATGTTTTTGTGCCCTAAGATCTTCACTGGCTACTCATCGTATGGAAGATCATTATCTAATGGTACCACCTATGAATTGATAACATGTGAGGGGTTAGTTATGTACATTCTCAAGAGTGATACATGTAATTAATCATGAACATGAGACATGTTAGGTGGGAGTTAATATATATAGGCAACTGCTCCAATGCATTCAAGGATATCAAAGGGGCCGATGTTTTTTGGATTAAAATTTCCCTTATTCCCATATCAAATCACATTCTTCCGGGAATATATCTAGACGAACCCCATGTCTCCAACATCAAAATATAGGTCTCATTTATAATTATTATCATAGCTCTTTTATTGAATCTGAGTAGCCTTGATGTGATCTAGAATAGTCCAAACCTTTTCCACTATTTCTTCAACTATTTTAGGACCAAGTAGTTTTCATTCCCCATATTTTTATAAAAATACCAATGTTCTTCACCAATTATCATAAAGGTATTCATAGAGACCCATTTGGATGCTCGAGTATAAAATTTTTTTGTAAAATAATTTATCCATAAGAAGATGATGATCCCATCATCCATTGAAGTTCGTTATGAATTCTCTCAACATATACTCAAGTTATAGGATAATCTACTTATATTGGACCTCTGTTCGAGGATTATAGGTCATTATGATGATTAAATAGGTATTAATATTTTTCTAGATACTTTTTCGGAATTTTTATGTGAATCTTGGTTCTCAATAAGATACACTAGATAATACTACTCCATGTAGCCTGACCACTTCACTGATGTATATCCATGCATGTTAATCCTATGTGAATTCCTCTTTTATACTAATCAAGTGTTTAGTATTTATAATACCATCCACCAAAATATATATATAATTCTTCCTTCTTAATGTATTTGGAATATTAGTGACAAAATCAATAGTGATGGTTTCCCATTTACAAGAAGGTATGGGTAATGGTTTCTTCATTCCCTTGAGTTTTTGTCTTTCCTCTTTAACAAGATGACTTACAAGACACCTAGATTTATATTCTGCAATATCCTTCTTCATATTTTCCCACATATTGTTTTATTAGATATCATGATACATCATTGTTCTTCCTGGGAGGATGGATATGGTTGAGTTATGGGAATCATCCAGCAGCTCCTTTAACTCAGGATTTGATGGTACAAATAGACTTGACCAAAATCTTACAAAACCTTCATCATTAAAATAGAGTACCAAGGATTTAACTTATATTATAACTTCCACTTTATTTTAAATTCCCACATAATCTCTTGTAGAATACTTTTGCCTATCTAGAATAGACGGTTGAGAAAACATTTGTGAAAGGATTGATGATGTTCCTTACTTTTTGATTCCCATGTCCATCCATTCCAGATCTATAAAGATTGGATCCCTCTCAATTCTCTTCAATGGAATCATTTATGGATCGTTTTTGGTTAGATCAAATAAGACATTATTCTCTTTCCCATGATGGTACTGAATTGAGCAGTCATAGTATTTGATCTTCTTTATCAATCTTCATTAGAGCATTTTTAGATCTTTCTTTGTGAATATATACTTGAGAATTTTGTGGTCAATATATATTTTACTCTTCAACCAAAACAAATAATTCTACTAAAATCTTGAATCAAAAATCACTACATCTATATCAATATCATGTGTTGGGTAGTTTTTATCATTAACTTATAACTACCTTGAATCATAGGTAGTGTCGTTTTCATTGTGCATCAACACAAAACTCGTGACCTTCTTCGAAGAAACCCTAAATACCCTGAAAATATCTCCACTTGTTAGTAGTGTGAGTACGAGTTTAGTGATAAGTCTCATTTTAAAATCCATGAATATTTATTCATATTCATCATTCCAAGAAATCATTACATGCTTCTTAGTTAGTTTGGTGAAATGGTTTGACAATCGCAAGAATTTTTTCACAGATTAGTGATAATACCCATATAACCCATTGAAACTATGGATATCTCTCAAAGATGTTCACCTCATTCATCCTTTAATTTTTTCTTTTATCAAAGTATATATAGATATCCCATTGTTTTTATGATATTTCCCATGAAATAGGCTTTATTCAATCATACCTCATATTTTTTGTACATGGCATAATGATTTTATTTTTTCACATTCTTTATCATAGAATTAAAATTATCCCCTTTCTCCTCCATACTTTTGGAGTATATTAGAATATAATATATAAATAATACCATAAATTTTTCTATGTATTCATTATTTCTGTGAATTATATAGAGAATCATTGAGTTCAAAAATCATTACAATGAATTCACAGTGCTCGTACCTTGCAAAAAAAATGAGTCTTGAAGATATCCCATTTTTCATCTTCACATTGTAATATCATGGCCACAGAACCACCATGGAAAATTATTGTGCTCCAAGTATTTGATTGAAAAGGTCATAAATATGAGGTAAAGGATACTTTTTATTTTATCTTGAACTTATTAAGCACACAATAATTAATGAAAATGTCCGTAGATCCATCCTTCTTCTTGATGAAGAGGACTAGTGAACCCCATGGTGAAACACTTGTCCATATCAAACCATTACCTAGATTCTCATGAAGTTATTTCTCCAATGTATCATGTTGCAAAAAATCTATTCTATTTGGAGTCTTGGAAATTGGTAACACCCCAGGTACAAGCTCGATAAATAATTCAACATATTGGCTAGGAGGAAGACCAGACAATTCCTTTGGAAATACATTTGCATATCCCCTCACAATGGAAATTAATTAAAGGGTGATTAATTCCTTATACTCAATCATTTTAGATAGATATTTCTACTCATAGGGCCATTATATCCATTCTTGAGATGATGTTACTAAATAAGAGTCATCCAACTCCATGCATTTGTTTGGAATCTGAGGAAAATTCACAATATAGAGATTAATTTCCATTCAAAAATGTATATTGGATCTCTATAAGGAAATTCAATACATTCCTAGAATTGCATAAAATCACACCAAAGGGATTATAAAATGGTTTTATGGGATATTCTTCCAACAATGTTTTATAGGGGAGGAGTTATATACTTGGGATGCAATAATTTCCCTATTTATTGTTTCCACTGACATATCTACATCCATAATTTTTTGTGGTGTTTGAATAGTTCTACTAAACATTAATTATATGTATAAATTAGTAGGACCAAAATCAAAAAAGTAAGTTTTCTATTCCTGAATAAATAACTAGAATACATATTACCACTTTATTATTTGGATTCACATCGGTGGTAGTGATGGAAAAAGAACACTCATGCTACAATGAAGATTATTGGTTGTCTCTAAAAACCCTTGGCTTAGTGCATCACTTTGCAAAGTTCTCTAGTTCCTTTTACTTAAAGCAATGAACAATACACTAGGGGTTAACAGAAGCATTCCATTCCTCCATCGCAGTGGTAGGTTTCTCCTACCAGAAACCATTGGTTAGGTTCCCTTCCTTCCCGCACCCAAAGAATTCCATCATCCCCTTAGGAAATTTCCATGGTACTTCTTTCCACACATTTTGAAAGTGGTGTGTTGAAATATTTTGTAAACATTATATCTCTCTACCAAACCAGCATAATTTATCTTTACATTTAGATTCATATCCTCATGAAATCCTTGAGATTATCTGATATCCATTTTGACTTTGAGGGCATATAAAAAATTCTCGTATCTATCAAATCCACAGATCTCTAAGGATTTAGTTAGTCTAGGTTTTACCCACCAAAGAAGAAATCAAACTGGCATTCAGAGGTAACGATAAAGTTGAATGAGTATCATGCAAGACTTGAGATGTTTTATATGTATTCATTGATTGATTCATTGTATTTATTCTTAAGAGAAATTAAACCTCATTCCATTTTAATTCAAATGTTATGGGGAAAATAATAATAGAAAACAAATTCCTAAAATCCATCCATCCCATTGTCTAGATCTCTTCCTCGGGCTTCATATTATTTATAAACATCCACCATTGATCATATTTACCCTATATAAAATGAACAAACAAAATAACCTTATCTTATTAATAACATTAAATGATGGATAAAATCTTCTCAATGGAGTTGATCCATTGTTCGGCGATTCAGGGATCATATAACCAATTAAAATTAGGAGGCCTTTGTTGCATGAAGCTCTCAATTTGAGAATTTTCTCTTTTGGGGGTATTTTTACCTTCCTTAGGATATAGGTTTCAATTAAAAACCTGATTCAATAAGGATATTATTTTCATAAATTATGTGATTCATACTCCCGTGGGGTTGGGTATCTCATTGGGGAAGTCATCACATTTCTCTTCACATTGATTGTTTACATGATTCCTGCTATTTTTAGCCATTGTCTAGAATAAAAGTAAAATTAATTAGGAGTATATTTAACTTTTAAACACATAAATTGGTATATAATAACATTAAAGGGATATCTTATAACTTACGTGTATTTCCCTAGATATTCGATTTATAGGTTTCAACCAATATTATCCATGATCTATTTCCTAACATAGAATCTTTTGTTCATTTTTTAACACCCTTAATAATGGTTCATAATGAGATTATAAATTAAAAATAATATACCTTGGTATTTTCAAACTAGTTGTGCATTAACGCTCGTTGTCGTGTATCAGGTTACCCCGAGTTAGGCCGAGAACACCTTTTCCGAGTTGTTACTCCAAGGTATATCTGTTCTAGAACCACATCCACTAGTAGTATCCAAACAGTGACATATTTTCTTGATAAAATAATTTATCTATACTCACCAAAAATTTTAGAGATGTATTCTTATACTTAGTCTTATCTTAAATGGTTTTGCTAGAGTTTGCTAATCCTAATCATAGAAATATTTAAAGATTTCTTTTAATACCTACTATAAAAATTGTTCTCTTTATTACACATTTGTAAATGATTTAATTACAAACATTTGACTTAATACACAACTAAAGATCAAAAATTATAGTGTCTTTTGGAATTAGTTTCATTTCATTTCATATTTATACATTAATTACAAATTCATTATTGAAAACATCTTTAACATTATTGAACATAAAACTACATTAGATAGTATGTGGAAATAAAAAAGAAAAGGTGGGCCCCAGAGCCCAGTAAGGGAATACAAGTGTCAAAACATGATGTTCATATGCATTTTAAACAAGGAATATCAATGAGGAATAATTTAAAATCAATAATAATGCATGATATAGCGTGATAATCCTAACATGGAAAATGTGGAAATAACATAAAATAATGTATCATAGGTAAAGGATAAGTCTCAAGGACATATTTATAGACAATGTCCCAAAAATTAATGAGGTATAAACCTATCCCAAAATGTTGTATCCTGATTCAAAACATTACACAATTAATTGGAATGCTATATAATTTTTGGGTGTACCGGTCATTTTCATTTCATTCTCCAACTTAAGTGTGCCACATAGATCATAAACATGGATTCATTCATCATCATAATTTCTTCCAAAATCAATGATTGTGGAATAAAAACATGTATGTCCCCAATAAAAAGGTACATGGTAACAAAAGATGGAACCCTTAATAGTAAATGGGTATGGTATTCACAACACATTTGGTTTGGCATGGAAAATATTGGTGAAAAATTGGCATCATAATGGCATCACATTAGAGTTCATAAAATTAGTTGATGAGAGATAATTGGCCCTGTTATCAATTTTACATGAAATCTACATTAATAGTATAATTTCATTTCATTTCCACACATTTATATTAAGAAAAATAAATCATATGATAAAAAATACATGAAGAAAAAGGGAAAGGGAAGGATTCTTATGAAAATTTGGCATGGTAACAGCTGTACATGGGAGATATTAATAAGTGATAAATGGGTGTATCATCATTTATACATAATAAATATAGTGTGTCTTGTTTTTAAATCATACCCAATAATTAGTAATTTAAATAATATTTCATAACAATTTAAAGAAAATAAGATTAAAAATGAGAAAGGAAAGAACTCTTACGAAATATCCCTAGGTAACGGGTGTTCTTGATAGGAATTAATGATAGAGAAATGGTTATATCATAATTTATAAATAATAAAGGAAATATGGGGGGTTGAAAACACCTAACTCATCATTAGGAAATTAATAATAATAGTGAATAACATAGAAGAGATTTTTGAGTAGAAGTGGGAAAGAAATGATCCCTTACCATAACAATATGACACCAGAAGATTTGAAGGTGCTTCATAAGATCTTGGGGGAAACATGGGAGGATTATAGAGATATTAGGGTACATTAAGGCTGTGATACAATGATTTTTAGTGAATATGAGAGGGATATTGGGTGGGTTTATATAGAAAAATATAGGGATTTATTTAATAACTACTTTTTGGACACTAAAAAATAAAATATTTCAATCCAAAAACCGTCACATGGATTTTTTCAATAGTGGACAGGTTTTTATTATTTTATTAGTAAAAGGACGAAAAATATTAAAATATTAACCTTTTTTATGTGGAGATGAGTCACGTATTTATGGAAATTAATTTAAAATTCAAAAATACATTATATGTTTTGGAGGAATCATAAAGGCTTAATAAAATAAATCATATAACATTATTTTAGGTAAAAAGGCTTATATTTGGAGTAATATACCCGTTAAATTATTTATTACATCATTTTTGGGATGTTATGATGTCATACAGAAAACTATATATTTATACTATATTTAATTTTTACACAACAATTCAACCATCATATAATATTATTAAAAAATAACAATTGGATAATCTCAACATTCTGATTCCAGAAATAATACCCATTTTAACAAATTTATATTTTTAATATTTTCATTTTCATATTTAAAATAATATTCAACATTTATTGAAAAATGTAGGGTTTTTTAACATATTTTTTAACCTTTATAAAAAGTATGTTTTACTTCAGAAATAATATATTCCCATTTAAAATTAGGAAATATTCTTTAATTACAAAATTTTATTAAAATTTTATTAATTTAAAAAATACACTAATTCATTCAAATTAATACCTTAATGAAATTTTAATATTACTGGAAAATATAATTTGTGTTTAATTGAATAAAAATCGAAATAAGTTATAATGTACCAATGAAAGAGAAAATAAATTTATTATTCTATATAATATACATATTTAGATTAATTATGATCTTGATACATATCCATTCTATTACCCCAATATATACCTTATGATTCAGGTATGTGATTGTGATACTTTCATGGGGGCATTCAGAAAACATGGTTTGGACCGACATCTCAAATCAGCTTGAACTTCTCCCAAAAATAGTTTCTATCAATCTTAAGTTATTGGATATTGACCTGGGATCGATCAATGGAAAATACTATTGATTTTATATCCCCTCAAATCTATGATAAATGGGAATTATAGTGTACAATCCAACTCAATGAAGCCATGACATTCTTTGTTTGTGTAAATTGGATTTGTTAAAGACCTATATTTTTATTAATCATGTGATCTATCTTTAATAGCTATATTAATAATGGTAATATTCTTAAATTCCATTTAAATAAAATTATGTAACTATGTAAGTGCATGTGTTTTCTATAATAAGATTTCATAATAACACATTTAAATAAATCAAAAAGGGAAACATCGTTTATAATAGTTCATGTCATTAAAATTATGAAAAAAATTTATTCACTAAAGGTAATGGTATAAATTTTGAATAATTTGTTGTTGTTATTTATTATCAAGATAATTTACATTATGTCATAACATACAAATAGATATTACACACACATGTTTATTCAGAATTTAATTTCAATAAAAAAGCATGTTTGTTTCAATGATTTTATTTAAATAAAATAAATATTTACAATTTTTTTATGGACCAAAAGGAATCAACATAAACACTTCAGGGTTATAAAATGATTTTCACCCACCAAGAAAAGTTATTTTGTTAACTCAAATAAACTAAATTATACACATTTATTATTATGTAAGTGACATGTCCCAAACAAACCAGATGTATTTAAAATTGAACATTCCTTAAAAACATTCTTAGGACATATGTATTAACTTTTTCCTTCACAGATTTCATTAAGTACAAATATACTCTGTCTTATTGAGTAATAATTATGCAAAGCATACTATATTCTCTATATTCCACTTTCATAATTTAACCTAAAGAGAAAATTGGTGTATTTGAACCACCAATAATTAATTTAAATTAAAAACAAATTAATGTTGATATTACCTTTAAAAAATGTAAAGCCAAATTTTATTCACATATTATAATTTTATAATTAATCGTAAATAAAATAAACTAAATTTTTAAAATAAAAATTTCTAAAAAAACATTTCATTCCAATTATAAGAGAGAAGTTTTTATATAAAATCTATATGAATGAACAATTATATATTCACTAAAAATAATCAATTAGATTTATTAGAAAAAATGCATTATTATATAACTATTCATAATATTAATAAACATATATGAATCCAAATCCCATCATAATATTTCATATATGGGATAAAATCTCATATTATTCACTTATATTTGATGAGTCTTTCTTTATACTACAATTAAACCATGAAATCTCCTAAAAATAATCAAATCATAATATATAAATATTTATAAAATATTACTAAATAAATAAAAAACACCACATTAATACTGAAGAAAAACATTTCCAAGACCATGTCATAGTACCACAAAAATCACGTTAATCAAAAATTTAATGAAGTCCCAAATTTGATTATAGTCAAAGAGACCTAAATCGGATACATAAATCAAAAAAATCCTTAAATATGACTTTATGTACCATATGTTTTCAAAAATTATAGGGAAATAGTTGAGAAATTAGTCACATAAGTCTTTGTTAATAAAAATGAGAGAAATCTATGATATTCAGAGGGATCTCACCATGACTTTTGCGAAATACCAATTTAGTGAATCCATTAAATATTGACATTAAGAATAAAATCCAGGGAAAATTGAGGATAATATAAATAAATTAACAAGCCTTATAATTAATTAATTAAACATGATTCCGCTGGTATAAATAGATGAAATTTATGAATGGTTATATGAGGAAAGAGGAGAGAACATTGTGGGTATTCAGCCAAATAAAAATGATGGATAAGTAAGGTTTTCCTAAGGTCTTAAAAGTATAAAAGAAAACTGTAGTTTTCTAAATTGAAATTTTTAAGAAAATGATGACCAATGTACCTCCTATGTTTTGGTATCCTGGTTGCACCCAAATTTACCATACTGGTAAAAGCGGTCGTTGAAGTACAAGTAGGGATGAAATCCATAGGGACCGAAGAAGATACCTTGAGACACTATGATTTGTTGATGGATTGTCTATGAAGTGGCCAACATTGAGTTAGATTTTAATTGGGGAACTAAAGATATAATTTAAATAACATATAATAAAAAATGGTGTGAAAAAAACAATTATTGATGGTGGGTTGATCTTAGATTTTTTCTTGGGGTGGATTAGATGAATTTCTTTTCTTAGAAGATTTCATGTCATTAATTCAAGACATATCCAAAAAAATGAGATAATTCTTCCAAATCATTCCCCAATTTAATCCCTACAAAATTCCAAGGCCAATCACCAATTCACATTGAGTATCACTTTAATGAGCACTCAAAGGAAATATATTGTACTATCACTCAAAATGTGTCATCGTTAAAGTTGGCAAAGATGAGAGAGAATGTCACTCATCAAATGGAAATCCTAAAATAACGAAGAGATTTAAATATTAAGTAAATGAAATAACATTCAATCCCTAACCTTGATACTCCCTTGGATGAACCCTTAAGAGGTTATCCCTCCATTGATACTATTCTACCAATGTAAGAGGGATTTAGACTTATGGGGGTGGAATTGAAGAAAAAGAAATTTATTTAAAGAACGAACACTCCACCGTTGTGTGATTGAAATCACAAGTGCTGGTGTGAATAATTTCACACCTTGATTCAACGGTATCAATGTGGGAAGAAAAGGAAAATAAAAAATTAATAAGAATAAATTTTATTAAAATACTGAACGTGAATGAAAAACTTACATTAGAGAAATTGACGATGTCATTACAAAACGAAAGCGGGAAATTACAATTGAAAGAAAAAAACATGGATTCAAAGAAAAATGATAGATGGTTATTCCCTTCACCACAAGCGCCTTATATAGGAATATTAGGAGCCTTAGGTCCACCCCAATAATAAATTCACCCCCCAACAATTAATAGAGTCAAAAGGAGGGTGAAGAATCAAAAGTAAATTAACGTTACAAAGTTGACCACAAAACCAGCCAGATTCATTCTCCATTTTGACGTGTGCGTTTGACACTTCATACGGAAGATAATGAAGGTGAAATAAATAGAAAATATATTTTCCATGTGTCTTCTAGAATCTCTCAAAATTTCAGGTGATTTGGTTAATCCGTTTTCGAGTTATGTTCAAAATGGTGGGCTGTTTTTATGACAATTCTGCTATGGCCCACCATTTTAATTCTAAACTTCAGCCCCTTGTATCTCATTGAAATATTCTGAATTTTCTCTGTCCACAGTTTAACAAAATGATCCATATATTCTTCTATTTCTACTGTAAAAATTTTAGCTTCATTGTGATTGGTTTTTGGGCCCCAAATTTGTTTGATGGGCCTTAGGCCCATTATGCTTTCTCCAGGAAATTTCTGCATTCAGGTTAAAAATTATCAATCTTCCCTTGAGATTCATCCATCGGACCTAAAAGAAAAAATTATCCAAAAAAAATTATCAATAATATCCCAAAATTTCAAATTCATAAAATGAATATAATGTTGTCCACAAACAATTCAATGATTGGGCCCAAATTTTCAATTTAAACATGAATTGCATTTAAGATGAGAAATGAAGTTCTATTTATGTAATGCACTAAAAACAATGTTTATAGACTTTGGAAAAATGAATATAAAGATATTAACAATGAATATTATCCAGTTTTAGTGACTAATCACACCACCCAACTTGAGTTTTTCTAGTCCTGAGCAAAATAAATTACAGATATAAAATTCAAATTCCCTTTTCCAAAAACATTTTAATACACATTGCTCACCCAAATACCTCATACCAAAAAAAATTATGAAACCCATAAAAATAATTTAAAACAAGCTAGGTCCAAAAGCATATCCCAATCCCAAGCCCATTCTTTTGTTCAAATTCATCGCCACATTTCATCCAATTCCAATTAAGCATGATAAAGTGTTGTGCATCACAAAAGATATGGGGCCCATTTTATTGTTCAAGGGGAAAAAATGGAAGCGCTAGGTGGGAATCACATTAAACCTTAAGATGTGTATCCAATTTTATTTAACCATAATAGATATGAAAAAACTAACTCTGGGCAAGACAACTATGGAGTCGCGATCCCCAAGTGTCGGACGCCACACATATTTTCAATTCCATTCTCTAAAATAGAGATATAAAGCCTAAATCTGGGCAAGACAACTATGGATTCATGATCCCCAAGTGCCAGACACAACACATTTGGAAAAAAACATTGCTCTATGTGGCAATTATTATTTTTTAATTTTTTTTGTTTTTTTGTTGTTTTTTTAGATACTCAAATTAAACTAAAAGTGACCCTAGAACCCTATGCTATAATAAAAGGGACCTATGAACTCAAATTTACACCCACGATCCAGTAGACGTGCGTTATGGCATTTTTATTAAGAGGATGAAAATGTAAACTTTGAAAAATCACATTTGACAACCGCACTTTCCAAAAACTATGCTCATAAACTTAAACTTGTATTAAAATCAGAATCAAAGCATCCAAATTTTTTGATATCCAATTTCAGAGTTTTCAATGTGTGTTATCATGTTCAAGGTTAATGGAATTTTTTCATTCCATGCATTTCTTATTGAAAAAAAATCATTTTTTATCCCCCCCCCCAACTTAGAATAACATTGACCCCATTGTTTAAAGAAAAGAAAAGTTAGAAGCCTTTAGGAGAGGAGTTTAAAGAAGAAAATTAAAATGAAAATCATGGAATAAAGTCACGTGGTGGTTGATGATGATAGCATATGCCATAGTCTCCCTTCAATCCTGGATTTGATTCTCAGCGGCTTGGATGGTGGTGAATGGATTTTCCTTATGGCTTACGACATGTCCTTTTATTTTTTTTAACCTATAAAAACACAAAAATAAAACAAAACAAAATAAAATGATGATACATTATCTTCTTTATATTTTCTGGGTAAGGTATTACTCAGAGAACACACCACGTGACAAGGATGAATATGGAACTCCCCTTTAATACCCATCCTTACTCATAAAATAATAACATGTCAAAAGCTTATGGTGATTTATTATATGAAAAATAAAATGATTCAAAATGATAAGAAACATGAAAACCATAGGTTTCCTCCCATGTAGCGATTTTGTTTAATGTCGTTGGCTCGACTTGTACCCCCCCAACATATCCAATTCCAACATTCAACATTTGTAGGACCCCATTTTTGTCCACTTCAACTTGATTAAGATTGATTTTTTTAGAATTTCATTCATGTGAAATCCCATGGTCAATAATGAGTGTGGAAGTCCAAGGAAATTTGGTAATGGTTGATTCGGTTGTTTCTATAGTCTTTCCAAAGACACCAAGGATCATTCCAACATTATTGAGTTCAGGTTGGATAGGACATTCAAACACATATAAGGAATTACAATCAAAATCAATTTCATTTTCAGCATTTCCCAACACAATTGGTTCCATTTGAATTGATGATTCAACCCCAATGTTTTCTAGATGAGTTCCGTGAATGGGTATGGATTTGATGTTTGTTATTTCTCCTAATGGTTCAGTGATTGGTGTTTCTAAAAAATATCATTGGAGAAATATTCCGGGAATTCAATCCATGAAGAAAAATTTCCCTCTTGTGAATTCTTGAAATAAATTTTATCCTGATTTAAATACTCATTAACAATTCCCTCATGTTCTTTGGCTTGACTTTCAACGTTACCTAACCAATTATCTTCATTATCCAACTCTGTTTTCACATATTTTAAAGTGGGTTCTTCACAAAATTCAAATGAGTTATGTGGGAAACAAGATTCTTCTATAAGTGATGTGGAAGTGACGACCTGAGTTAGAGTGGGATCCAAAAATGATTCAATGCATTGTAGTTCTACTCTCATGGATAACAAATCTGATTTCATTTTAACCATTTTTTCACACAAATGTTCAAGAAGTTTTTCGGGATTCGGATTGATAGATGTTTTATGTCATGCACTTCATTAATTTTGATCTCTTCAATCATCCTTGAGATGTATGGAAATCGATCCTTTAAATAATCAGCATCCCATTGATTGTTCATGTTATCAGGTATGAGGTATTCATTCAAAGGTTGATCAAACTAATTAAAAAAGATTGGTGATTACCAATTTGGATTCTCTAACTGATTCTATCCTGATTTTTTGAAAGGATATTTTTTATTAAACTCTATTGTATTTATTTGGAAATTTGGAATTGTGATTTTCAGAAACCAAAAAAAATAGAAAGGGGAAAAGAGAAGAGAAACATATATGATAATAGAGAAATTGGGATGAGAAAATAAGATGAGTGTCTAAGGTACTTACTTGGGTCCCTGGCAACGATGCAAAAATTTTGTTGCGC
This sequence comes from Viscum album, assembly GCA_963277665.1. Lineage (NCBI taxonomy): Eukaryota > Viridiplantae > Streptophyta > Magnoliopsida > Santalales > Viscaceae > Viscum > Viscum album. The sequence continues at coordinate 626,709,567 of OY728138.1, read as the reverse complement.
CAAAATTTACCCTACTGGTAAAAGTGGTCATTGAAGTACAAGTAGGGATCAAATCCACAAGGATTGAAGAAGAAACCTTGAGACACTATGATTTTTTGATGGATTGGCTATGAAGTGGCCAACTTTGAGGTAGATTTTAATTGGGGAACTAAAGATATAATTTAAATAACATATAATAAAAAATTATGTGAACTAAACAATTATTGATGGTGAGTTGATCTTAGGGTTTTTCTTGGGGTGGATTGGATGAATTTATTTTCTTAGAAAATTTCATGTCATTAATTCAAGACATATCCAAAGAATGAGATAATTCTTCCAAATCATTCCTGAATTTAATCCCTACCCAATTCCAAGGCCAATAACCAATTGACTTTGAGGATCAAATTAATGAGCACTCAAAAAAATATATCATACTAGCACTCAAAATGTGTCATCGTTAAAGTTCGCAAAGATGAAAAAGAATGTAACTCATCAAATGGAAATCCTAAAATAATGAATAGATTTAAATATTAGGTAAATGAAATAACATTCAATCCATGACCTTGCTACTGCCTTGGATCAACACTTGAGAGGTTAGCCCTCCATTGATGCTATTCTACCAATGGAAGCGGGATGTAGACTTATGGGGGTGGAATTGAAGAAAAAGAAAATTATTAAAAGAACGAACACTCCACCGTTGTGTGATTGAAATCACAAGTGCTGGTGTAAATAATTTCACACCTTGATTCAACAGTATCACCGTGTGAAGAAAAGGAAAATAAAAAATGAAGAAGAATAAATTTTATTAAAATAATTAACATGAATTAAAAACATACATTAGATAAAATGACGATGCCATTACAAAACGAAAGCGGGAAATTACAATTGAAAGAAAAAAACATGGATTCAAAGAAAAATGTTAGATGATTATTCCCTTCACCACCAGATTATTATATAGGCATATTAGGAGTCTTAGGTCCACCCCCAACAATAAATTCACCCCCAACAATTAATAGAGTCAAAAGGAGGGTGAAAAATCAAAAGGAAATTAACATTACAAAGTTGACCACAAAACCATCCAGATTCATCCCCCATTTTAAAGTGTGAGTATGACAATTCATACAGCCGAAACTGAAGGTGTCATAAATAGAAACTATCTTCTTCCATGTGTCTTCTAGAAGCTTTCAAAATTTCAGGTGATTTGGTTTATCCGTTTTGGAATTATGTTCAAAATGGTGTCCAGTTTTTATGAGAATTCTGCTATGGCCCACCATTTTAATTCTAAACTTCAGCCCCTTGTATATCTTTGAAATAATCTGAATTTTCTCTGACCACAGTTTAATAAAATGATCCATATATTTTTCTATTTCTACTGTAAAAATTTGAGCTTCATTTGGATTGTTTTTTGGGCCCCACATTTGTTTGATGGGCCTTAGGCCCATTATGCTTTCTCCAGCAAATTTCTGCATTCAGGTGAAAAATTCTCCATCTTCCATTGGGATTCATCCATCATACCTAAAAGATAAAATGTTCCAAAAAATGTGATAAATCATATCCCAAAATTTAAAATTCATAAAATGAATATAATGTTGTCCAAAATCAATTGAATAATTGGGCCCAAATTTCCATTTTAAACATGAATTGCATTTAAGATGAGAAATAAAGTTCTATTTATGTAATGCACTAAAAACAATGTTTATGGACTTTGGAATAATGAATATAAAGTTATTAGCAATTAATATTATCCACTTTCAGTGACTAATCATATCCCCAACATAACATATGGAGGCACTCCAATGGATGCATAGCCACTAAGATTCCACAATAATTCTAATGGTAATATATTCCTTTCCACTTTTCTCTTCTCCCTTTATACCCTACTAAATCTCATCTAAACTTTCATAAAATCCATTTCAAATAATAAACACCACTATAATAATTATGAAGAAAAAAAATAGCCACATCTATATATAAAATCAAATATATTAATTTCTAATTAATTCCATGGAAAAATTCCCTAAAAATATAATAATAATGGTTATAGTAAGTAAATTGTACATGGAGATCCCATTTGTGTTTTCACCATCAAGTAAGTTTACCTTTCAACCATATATCATCAAAATGAAAATTATATGATTTCCTTTATTGAATATTTTAATGACACTCATTTTCCTTGTAAATTTTTTTAATATTTCCTGAACTAATTTCAGAGTCAGAACCTCAGTCAACGTGAGTGTCCATGGTGTTGAGGCACTTTTTAATGATATATTAAAAAATAAAATATATTATATAGCTCACATTAATATTTTTGGAAATAAATCCTATTTATTAGAACCTCATTTGAGAAACATGAGGTCATGGGTGATTTCAGAATTATGGATATTCCATAGGTACATCATAAAGTCAGTCAGCATCGATTGTTTGATATAAGTGTTGATTGGCATGTACGTGTAGTGAATTTGTTATTACATTTAATTAAATAATTTAATAACCCTAAAAAATATTAATTTATAAATATATCATTATAATTTTTTCCTGGGTTATCCACATAACCCTAGGAGGATTTGAGTGGATGAGGAACTATTTATCTTTAGTGGATTGGTATCGAAGAATGTTGATGAACGAATAGAGATTAACTATGAGACAGATAGTGAATGGGGTGTAAATTGTTCCTTATCACTAGTGCATAGGTTCCTCAAAAAAATATTGACCTACTATAGAGGTATGACTACTTATACAGTATTTATACAATTTGATTAGTGATTAAGCATGAATTTAATTTTCTTTATTATTTTTTGGATTATTGTCATGTTATTCATGATTCCAAATATGATTTGTCTCATCGAAAAAATTATATTTTTTATTCCTTGCTTCCAAAAAAAATTATAAATCATCATGGTTATTGGTCAAGATTCAATCAGAAATGACAATAATAATTATTTTCAATTCATTTCATAACAACCACTATTTATATTCCTTATTATTGACCTACAATGTCACAGTTAAAATTTTTCAGGGTAGGTTGAAGGGAAATCAAAGACCCGAATTTAGGGTGTTTGAATGCATGGTGGTTGGATCAGAGGTTTTTAGATGAATCGAGGCTTGATATGGGATACAGGAGAAGGCTTCATGGACTTGGGATCTCAAATAGCAATTAGAGGGGTGAAGGCTTTGGATGGGTGATCAAAATTTTGATCCAAAACCACTAGATGCTGGGGATCAAAAATCTGTGATAGTACCCTTTTATTTCACGATGTCAAATGGTGAGATTTATGGTAGAAATGGAAGATTAGGAAATCACAAGAAGACTATGATTCACTTCATGAGAAAAAACTGACTACACAGCATGTGGTTTAGATGAACACACTTCTTGTAGTCCCCTAGTAGTGGAAACTATGATTTCAGATATAGATAAATATAAAATGTTGTGCATGGCACAATACACACTATGTCACCTGGTAATAATCACATAGAATTTACTTCCAGAGTATATGGAAATAAACATTTCTAGGTACATAGGAATAGAAAAACTATACAGCCATATATATATACTCATATGTGTATAGGGAACCTAGACATGTACAATGTACACAGGCAAGGACAATATAAATATTTGTGATCCAGAACATCACATGAAAGACTCAGGAAACCATGATATGTTGTGTACCACAAGTACATGTCATGTACTACCACATTTCAAGCCAATCCATGCGTCGTCCAAGATGTAGCCTATTGTTCAGTTGATGTAACACACTGTATAACTTGATGTACATGTCATTTAACACCATTAGGATCTTCCAACTCTCATATATACTTATTTTTTACACTTATTTATGACTTTATGTATCCCATCCTATGTATTTTTTACATATAATGTGATAGTATCTTTTATAGTGGATTTTAAGACAAGACATGAAGAGTTATATTAATAACGCTTTATTAGGAAACTCTTGACAGATAGTAGTGACTGAAAAGTATCAAGAGAGAGATAATGGGGTTGGAAACCATTCTATCACACCAGGGTTCAAGTCCCTCATACTCTTTACATAGTTTGAGTGGTACCCCCTCATGATATAAAGGGTATGGGACCTCAATCTGCCGAGTGGTACCTCCTGATGCACCAAGATGTGGGTTCCCTATCTACTGAGTGGAACCCCTCTTATGCAAAAATGTGTGGACCCTCTATTTACCATGTGGATCCCCTCTGACACACCAGCATGCGGTTCCACTGTCTAATGAGTGGAACACCCCTAATGCACCAAATTTTGGGTCCTCTATCCACCATGTGAGACCCCCCAGATTCACTATGGTGTGAGTCCTATTTCCACTGAGTGGCACCTCCTTGTTTTACTAGAGTTTGGATCCTCTAAAGGAGAGATTTACCCATCGTGTTGTGGATTGAAGTAGCATGGATAGGGTCCACCAAAAAAATTTATATATATTTGATATATTGTTCATTGGTTATTGAACATTAGAGCTGAAAATAGACTCATTAATCTTAGCTGGGATGTGGAGATAGAGATCCTCTTTCTCACTTTTTTGGGTTTCTATAGAGAATATTTGTTATGATTTCGTTTCCATCAATTTAATGGTTGAGATTAATATTATTGTATCTTCAAATTTCACACTATCTAGTTTAACAAGAATCCTATAGGTTAGGTATATAATCACCCCTATAGGGGTTTAGTTAAGAAATTCCATGTCTTATGAAAACAATATAAATATCAGTGGTGACATTAGTAGAACATAGTGGTATTTAGGTTCATTGACCACCTTTGGAGGCCAAACATGTAAATCAAGAGTCCGAAAGTCTTTTTTATTTTTTATACATATTTTTTACATTTGGGACCTCATTTTCTAGTTGGGTGTATATTTTTCTCCTTTTCACATTGATTTATATTTTCAAATTATTTGGTATTCCCTTGATGTTATTGCATACATTATTGTACTATTGATATTGCAATATTTTATTATTCCTCTACACTTTTTAATGGAGATGGTTTTGAGCATGAATATAGGTACCTTAGGATTAGGAATTCCATTTTTATTAATTAATTATTGATTCATTTTACCACCCATATACTGTTAGAGAGAGGAATGGGGTACACTAGGCATTTCACTATCTAGATAGGGCCCTACTAGGATAGTTCATGATATTGTATTATCAGAGGAGTTCATCCTTGAGTCATTGTTTATATTAGGACCTAGAGTGGGTATTTTTTATGAACATAGGTCAATAATATGAATATGCCTTTGGAGAATAGTTTAGGTAAAGGAACCCAATGTTTGTGCGGTGAGTAAGGAATCTATTAACTATGGCTCTAACGACCTATATATTACTCAGCATGCTAGGACATCGTTTTTAGGGAACCAATGTCACATGAATCATATAGTATTGATCCCTTATATATTAATTCGTGGGTCATCACCCCATAAATGATCTCTTAACCATGTCACATATTGATAACTTTTTGAATGCCTCTAAAATGAAAGCATGCTAGGATACCGATAGAGGATCATAGCGATGATATATTCAGTGATGAGACCTTAGTTTAGGGAACATCTCATGAGGTGTTTCATTGAGTATGGTAGGGAGTAGTACAACCACCTATCGAGTAGTAGATATTCCAGGAAGGATAGGATGATGATGATGTGTGAAGGATTATTTTTTCACAAATGATTCAGTGACATATACCACTAAGTTTTTTCAATGATTTAGAAACACATTATGTGGAGGAATAGATAAACTCAGTTATTTGATTCTTCTATATTTTTTTGAACCCTGACTAACTAGATGGTTGTTCTCATAGTCTAACTTTTTTATGGTTCAATAAGACAATAGAAGAGTCTGATCACACAAAATCATAATATGATGATGATCATACGGCATACATACAAAAGTTGGTTCATGATGAGTATATCCCTTCATACTTTAACTCTATATAGTTTCAAAAGATTCTTGGGAAACAACATGGTGATATGTTATTTATTGAGTATGACATGAGGATCACCAACTAGATATATTAATCACTTAATATGGTGTGAAATAGTTTATTCGAGGTGAAGAACTTTTATAAGGGTCTCCGAAGAGTCATATTTGATAGTATAGTCCCCCTATTCATTCCTACATTGTTTTTATTACTAAAGAATGATATGGTTACCGATATCATCATGTTTTAGGGATTTGAGGCAACTGGAGTTGGTAGTTATCATCATGGGGCTAATCTATCTATATTGGAGCACAGAAATTAGTTGATAGGGTCTCAGTGAAGGAGACATTCCCAGGGATGGAATCAAACATGTGGATCTTTGATGTAGGGTTTGTACTGAGGATTTAGATATCCATGAGAGGGTAAATTATATGATTTAGATGGGTGAGGTTATAGGGATCATTATTTCCTAACCTAACATTTCTAGGATGGTATTCAAACAATGGATAGTCCACCATGACGTTAGTAGAATCATGATTATGGATCTCCTAGGTGTGGTTAGAGAGGCCATCAAGGAGGTTGTGTGGAAGAGGATAAGGTAGATTATAGGAATGGCTATATACGGATGGATGATAATTCTACGACATACTTCCCCCACCACTTCCTGGTGTCCTATGCCACGAGCATGGAACTCACAGTTGATGTCACGGGCCTCTATAGGATGTACTCAGGCTACTCATGAGACGATTTGAGGTTTGGCCTATGTATTTTATACTATTACACCAGTTCTTGTACACATAGGCTTGATTTATTCAATAATAACCATATCCATTATAATATAGTGGGATCTCCCCCTTAGGACCCTATCCTATAAACTATTTCTAAAGGTTTTAACTGGGTGTTATTCCTCTATATCACATACCTATTGGTAGTTTGGATAGGATGTTGGTGGATACAGTTTCTCATGGGACCTCATGGTCAGTATAATAAAGTCCAATGATGTTATATTAGGTATAAAATGGTTATTTGTAGTGCATTCCAAAATAGACTATAATCATAGAAAGTTAGATAACTTATCATAGATGGGTGAGATTATCCTTCTTAGGTGAGAGAGATATTATGGTAGAGGGGGTAGGCCTTGTGAGTAGTAATCAACAATATATCACCCATTAGTTTGATAGTTTATACCATGGCGTAGCACTCTCTGTAGGCCTACAAAAAAATGTAGTTATTTATTAGTAATGGATTCCTTCAAAAAGGATGTTATGAGACTTCATATGATAGGGATCATGAATTATTAATTGAATTAAACCTTATTACCCCACTGGAATCTTATAAAACATATCAGATGGCCAATATAGAGCACATGGATTATAGGGTTAAGTTACATGACCTTTGAGAGAATATTTTTATCAGTCCCAGTTTGTCTCATGTACAGCTCAAATTTGGTTCATGAAAAGGTAGGTGGGTTATTGAGTCCTTGAATTTATTATAATCACCCGAATTTGGTAATAATAAAGAATAAGTATCCCATTTTTATGATACATGGCCTCATCGACTAGTTGAGAGGCATGATTTTATCTCAATGATCAATATTAGGTATGACTAACATAAGTTGAGGGTTCGTGAGGTTCATATGCCAATGATGTAATTTCTATGCCTCTACAGACCTTATTAGTTCCTGGTGATTCCATTTGGTTTGATGGATTCCTCCATTACATGTATAAATATTATATACATAATCTCTCATCCATAATTATACTAGTTTTTGTTGTATTCATTGTTTACATTCTCATATAATTTTTGTTAGGGAAGATCATGCATGGAATTTGAGGTTGGTACTAGACTTACAATGGGAGTAAACAATTTATGATAATATTTTGAAGTTTTGGAAATAGATCTATGACGTTCACTTTCTTGTTAATTTTATCTCTAAGCATGATTTAACTGTGGAATTTGTAAATATTATTGTGGTGCTTTCTTGGGAGATGTCACGAACCAGGCCAGGTCACCATCCGACCCGGCGCCCGACCCGGTCCGCAGCATGGCTCGAAGGGCGTTTCCGATCCCCACGAGCATGAACATGTTCCCAGGTATCATAAGTAAAAAGTGGTAACGGTTTACCCATAATAAAAGATAGAAAGACAACTAACAATATAAACCAACTGAAACTGGAAACAAACAACTAAACATGCTCTTAAACCAGAAATAAACTATAAGGTCTACAACTCGAACTAATAACTAAAAAGAAAAGACAACAGTGGAAACTAAAACTCCGACTCAAACCTCCTGGAAAAAGAGAGGCAAAATCAACACCACTTACATGTGAAGACCAACTAAAAACTGCATGAGGAGACCGACAACAATCTGAACCACCATTACTGAGCACAACGTCACTACCTGGAATACAGAAGAGACAAGGTCTACATACACCCAAAGTTGAATGCAGGGTGTGAGAGAAAGGCCCAGTAGGAAGAAACCCAATAAAAAGGTTCCATTACACAACATCAAAAAGATAATTTAATGTGCTTATTCAAAAATATATTTTAAAATTCCTTTAAAGAAATCATTTACATGATAAATGCTAAAAGAAAACAATAAAAAGAACTCATTTCACAAACACGATTTTAAAGAGGAAGAGAAAAATTCATTGTGGGCACACACACACACATACTCACACACACACACACACATACACACAAGTGGTCCTCCATATGCCGACAGAAGGCACCACGTCATGGATGGTAGAGCACTATGGGTAAATCCCCTAAGTTTCATCTAGCTTGAGTGGGACCCTAGAACCTCGTGTCTCGGTGAAACGTGGCTTAGAAGACCACGACCCTTAGAAAATGTTGCTTAGAGGGCCACGACCCTCAGTCATCATATGTTTAGTTAGTGTTTCAATTGTCAATCCAGCTATGTGAAATAGGAACGATACCCATCTTGCTCACTAGCGCACTAGTTTCGGTCCGCCCACCTAGATACCCAGGGTTTTCCCTTGTTCTCAATCAAGTTTCACATTCACATAAAGTATATCGCTTTCACATATCCCAAACCAAACAAGACATTACACGTACAAGTCACCGCTTGGATACCCAAACACCATTTAAAAAAAACAGACGCACACCAAAACCATTTTATAACATAGTTCATATCACTTGCATGACTTGATAAACTACTTAAACAATTTTAAGAACATTTCTAAATAGCACAATAAGAGTTTTCACATGAGACATGCCCAGTTTCACATGTAAGAATCCCTTTAAAAAACTTAACGCACACATAATTCTATCAGACACAACACCCGCACTCCATATATAATTTAATAATTGCAAGTAAAAATTTATAAAACAATTAAGATTAGAAATAAAAGGTTTACACGAGATAGACGAACTCAATTTCATATAAGAACGTCGCAAAAACATATTTTCCCATTGTTCAAACAATTTTAAATTTAATTCCAAAAGTACGCAACATGGAAAACACCCCCAAAGTGACTCATTTTAATTGAAAATATCTATTTAATTACACAAACACCTCAAATACCCTAAAAATGAATTTCGCACTGACCAGACAACCCAAAAACCTTTTCCAACCATGTTTGGAATCCCAAATACCACTCAAATAAACAATTGCTCATTTTTCAAACCATATCACATGAATATCATAAAATCTCACTTCAAAACACACAAATCATTTCATGAGAAGAAAATTTTAAAATCAATTGAACACTAAACTTTTCTAGAACCTCATTTTCACCATTTGCACAATTGATTAGACACTTTTAGAATTTACCACAACAAGGTCGAAATAAAAAAACATAACCATTTCTAAATAGAGTGCAATTTTCAACACACACGCATGTCAAACAATTTTTAAAATTCATTTCTCGCAACTTATAAAACACAACCAATCATTTATACAACAACACACGTATAAAAAACAAAAGCATACTATTTTGGAAATCCAATTTTCATCAAACAAGCATGCCAAAACATAATAAACATAGATCACACCATACAATTAAATCATCGAACATATTAAATTAACTAAACAACCAAACTAAATTATCTAAAAAGTGTCAAGACATGGAACCACCTACCTTGTCAGAGCAGACTTCACAACCATGGTGCACAATGACCGTCGCATGTCAACCGCACCTCCAACAACCTAGTGCGAAACCAAAACAAGGAAAATTCCCCAAAACCCACCAAATTAAACCCCCTAAACACAACCTAAAATGCTGGAAAGCAAATAAACAAATAAAAAAAGGAGGAAAACTAAACCCTACAAAGAGTGGGTCTCCGGAGGTTGCGACAAGGGCAGAAGGGGGCGGCACAACTGGTGTCCGAGGGGTGCAGGGTGGTACGATGATGGTGATGGCCAGAGAAGGGGGGGCCTGGTGAGAGGTGAGTTCAAAAGCACGGCATGGTGGGGTTACTGAGGTGCAAGAGGTTTTGCACACTACTGGCCGAGAGCAAGGGTCGTCGGAAGTCCGGAGAGTTGCGCGCTTGGGAGATGGGGGGGGCGGGTGGTGCAAGCTGAGGCGTCGCGGGACCCATCGAACGGGAGGAGAGGGGTCGCTGAGGTGAGGTGAGGGGAAATCAAGGCCGGAAGCTGGACAGTGGAGCCGAAGGTCGGGGCGATGGTGTGACCAAGGTAGGAGGGCCGATGAGCTGGGTATGAGGGCAGGCCGAGGGCGGTGTGGGCAATGCCAGCATGCCGGCTGGGAGGCGCGCCGAGGGAGAAGGGTGTGGGAGGGGAGGCAGCGCGAAGGGGAAGGGAGTCGCGAGATGGTGCGCCGCAAAGGGATAAGGCCAAGGGGTAGCCCGTGTGGGAGAGAAAAAGAGAGAAGAAGTGGGGGGGCCAAACCCTAATAAAGGGAAAGAAGAAGAAAACACATAAAAAAGAATAAAGCTATAATTAGAAGTGAAAATAAAACTATTAATATAACTAATAATAATAATAAACTAAATCTAGTTACAAAAAGAATATTAATAAATATATAGTAATAATATAAAAGATACAAAAATTATAACAATAGTAATAAAAATAATTATAACAATTACATACCCAAATAATATTATTTTTGTGGTCATTGAAATAATTTATTTAAATTTCTATCAAATTTAATTTTTATATATTTATCCCAAGTCATTTTATTTAATAAGTTGGACATTGGTAGGTCACCCGGGGGACCGGGCGAGGCTACGCGATTTCAAAAATGTGTCTCGCCCGAGTCATGCCTCTCCCAAGGCCGCACGGCTTCGACCGCGGTGCACTGAATATTTTCATGGTCAAGACGCTTCTTTATCAGCTCAACAGCGCAAAAGCCGGGTGTGACAATTCTCCCCACCATAAAGATTTACGTCCCTGGAAAGCTACAACTAGAACCAAACCCCAAAGCAGAAAACTACACTCCCTTAAGTTTCAAAAGGGGATCCCCACAAACATCAAGCAAAGAGAGGAAAAAAACATTGTGCTCAGAGCTTGTGACTCAAAGAAAACATCAAGAAACTTGCATAAAGACATTCTGATATGTGTCGCCCACCCCGAAGAGCTAGAATGCCTCCACTTGAGTGATCAAGGAAGGGAACTCTCACACCCTCAGAAACCAACTTCACAAGCCGAAACACCTCAAGCACTGTTAAACCAAAACCACGCCATTTGGATAGAATGAACAAAAAAGGTCAGACCACGTCCACGGAACACTCTTATCACTTATCACCAAACCATATTTAAAAACAGAAGCGAAAAATCAACATGGGGAGGCCCGAGGGGCTCTCCACCATTAGGAACCCACTGACACTCGAAACAATACTAAATAACCGACACGAGTAGGTCCGATCGGACTCCCCGCCATTAAAGAAAAGTACAATAGTGATTCATTATAGAGACATTCGTGTGAGACCCAATGTGGGTCTCCCACTATTAAGAACCTGCCAATGCCCAAGACGAGACTAGAAAACCAACATGGGGAGGTCCGAGCGGACTCCCCACCATTAAGGAAAGGCCAACAACGATTTATTCTAGAGACCTATGTGCGAGAACCATTGTGGGTCTCACCACCATTTGAAGGAACAGAGGATACAGAACTTTGAAAAAAATTTGATGGTGACCAAACACCCCACCACATGGGGTGGGGAGGGAGGGTACCGACCACACGGGCGTCGAAACCGTGACCTAAGACCCCACTAACACATCCACATCCTCAGATGAGCATTATACAATATTGGGACTGATTTTCATAACAGACTCTCAAGGACCACTAAAAATGATTACATCTGATGGGACACTACCTCCAAGACTTCATGGCATCGAGGCGGACCTGCCTCTGCATAGTCACTAAAACCTTACACGACCAGTTGGTTCGTTCAAAACGGAAAAACCATAGAAAAAAATTTATGTTTCTTTCACATTCAACACCAATGAAAGAAATAAATTCGGGGTCCCATACACTCCCGGGGTTCCTGACCATGCGCCAGCTTCACTCCAAGGCCTATAGCTGGACCCCTGATGTTTGAAGAATCTTCTGCCTCGTAGTCAGGCATGGGAGACTCTCAAATAGAGCTTCTACTTTTGGTATCACACGCAACTGCACTACAACCGAGGAAGCACTAGCAAACACAACACATTAAATTAGCCTACTGATCATACACAGAACATTCACCCTAATGAGAGCTTAGATGGTACACGAGCATCACCCCTTGTTACACTGAATGATAACACGACACCACAAATCGTCACGGAGCATGATCATTACTTTCAAGAGAAACATTACGCTGATAATGACTTTAAACCACATCTTGAACAACATGTGATTCTTGCAAACGACCATAGTAGCCTCATACGACTGGTTCTGCCAAACTAGTATCCTAACACGAACCATTTCTTAAACGAAACAAACCAAAGACCATAGGTCATTTAGAACAATAGACCACAGCAACAACTTAGGGTTTCTTCCACCTTTTCCCCACTGGAGTCTCCTTTACCGATTCCAAACAACCGTTGACTATCATGACTTCGGTCAGCCCTGATAACACCGAACCTCCTTCAACCTTCCTTTCTAGAGTTTTTTTCACCACTTCCAGGGTAACCTTTAGACGCAAAAGTTTCAAACCTCATATTCGATGACTCGGACGACTCAAAGAGACCAAAACTCCCTCCAACTACAACCACATTTTTCATCCAACTGCGAGAGGATCCACTCACCGAAAAGAAAAGGACATTGACATAGCACTTTCACCAAAAGAGAGAGTCCTTACTTTAATCAATGGGGGGTCGGCCAACGAAAAATTACCGGTGGCCACATGTCATTCACACATTAATTATTTATTGGGGCATACACTATCCAAGAAGGAGAATTGTGGACCCAATCAAACAGGTCTGATGGTCAAGACATACCACAAGAAAACAACAAACTTGCAGGGGGGAAACCATCACAAGGGCTCAACGATGTACTTTTAAAAAGAATTAACTAGCTACACACTTTCATACCAAATTACAAATAGGAATTCAAAATCAAGATACAATTCAGTTAAAAAAGATCCTCGGCTCAAAATTCCTAACACACAACATTTCCAAAACACAAGGACATACCACGCAACCACCGGTTACTAAAACACCAAATTTTTCCTTTAACAAAATTTTTTGAAAATTAGCAAAGCTGGTGGGTTGCACAAACACCAATGGTGTCCCATGGTCCTCGAACATGCATGTTGTCGTGCCACACCAGCACCCACCTCATATCCATCCAGGCACTCATCCACTCATTCCATTAACCCTTTCTCGTTCCATATACAGTAATGAATGTGGTTGCCCACAAGAACACCAAGGATCAAAACCAAATCTTTCCATTTTTTAAAACCAAAACATCCAACCCACACTTTTCAAACCTCATACCTCATTTTATTTTTAAAGTGATTTATTTGAAAACATTTTCCAAAACATTTTCCAAGAACAAATCATTTTTACTTAAAAATAAAATTTCCACAATTCCAAAACAATGTAACGAGTGATGGTGCAAGAGAAAACTAGTGTCAGCGGGAGACTGGAACATATGGTTGGCAGCCATATTCCAATCACGCCACTGCCACAGAGGGTATTCTAGGACAACATCCCCGACTCCACATGGCTTTCCAGACCCTGCGAGCTCACTAGGACCACTGATCCTACTCTCTTTTCCTTTCCCCTAAACAAGATTAATCGTAATGACTAAAAACCCAGACAAAACTCAACATACTTTGGTAACATGAGTCCTTCCACGAGGTGTGCTGGCCAGGCACCTTACCCGTATCCAGGAAGTCGAGTCTCGAAAACAATAACTCAAGTCTACCGTAACTCTATCCTGAAAGAACATGACCCATGAAAGAAAACCTCCCTCTAATACCATTTTTTCATGAACCAGGACGGGTCGCCATCCGACCCAGCACCATGCCCAGTCCGCGGCATGGCCCGAAGGGCGTTCCTGATCCCCATGGGCTGGCACAAGTGCCCGGGTATCATAAGTAACAAGTTGTAACAGTTTACCCGTAATAAAAGATAGAAAGACAACTAACAATATAAACCAACTGAAACTAGAAACAACCAACTAAATATGACCTTAAACAAGAAATAAACTGTATGGTCTAAACTCAAACTAATAACTAAAAAGAAAAGAAAACAGCGGAAACTAAAACTCTGACACAAACCTCCGGGAAAAAGAGGGGCCACATCAACACCACTCTGCATGCGAAGACCAATTACAACATGCATGAGGAGACCGACAAAAATCCGAACCACCATTGCTGAGCACGACATAACAACCTGGAATACACAAGAGACACGGTCTACATACACCCAAAGGTGTATGCAGGGTGTGATCAAATGACCATGTAGGAAGACACCCAATAAAAAGGTTCCATGCCACAACATCAAAAATAAAATATAATTATCTTATTAAAAATTATGCATTAAAAATGATTTTAAATAAAATGTTTACAAGCTAAATGCTAAAATAAAACACTAAAAATAACTCATTTCACAAACACAATTTTAAAGAGGAAGAGAAAAATTCATTGTGGGAACACACACACATACTCGCACAGACACACACACATACACACAAGTGGTCCTCCATATGTCGATGGAAGGCACCATGTCATTGATGGTAGAGCACTATGGGTAAATCCCCTAAGGTTTATCTAGCTCGAGTGGAACCCTAGAAACTCGTGTCTCGGTGAAACGTGGTTTAGAAGACCATTACCCTCAAAAAAAGTGTCTTAGAAGGCCACAACCCTCAGTCATCATATGTTTAGTTAGTGTTTCAATCATCAATCCACCTAAGTGAAACAGGGACGATACCCATCCGGCTCACTGACGCACTAGTTCCGGTCCTCCCACCTAATTACCCAGGGTTGTCCCTTGTGCTCAATCAAGTTTCACGTTCACATAATTTATATCGCTTTCACATATCCCGAACCAAATAAGACATTACATGTACAAGTCACTACTTGCATACCCAAACACCATTTAAAAAAACACACACACACCAAACCCATTTTATAACATAGTTTGGATCACTTGAATGACTTGATAAACTACTTAAACAATTTGAAAAACATTTCTAAATAGCACAATAAGATTTTTTACATGATACATGCCCAGTTTCACATGTAATAATCCCTTTAAAAAAACTTTATGCACACTTAATTCTGTCAAACACAACACCCGCACTCCACATATAATTTAATAAGTGCAATTAACAATTTATAAAACACTTAAGATTAGAATGAAATGGTTTACACTAGAATGACAAACTCTATTTCATATAAGAACGTCGCAAAAACATGTTTTACCATTGTTCAAACAATTTTCAATTTAATTCCAAAAGTATGCAACACGGAAAACACCCCCAAATTGACTCATTTTCATTGAAAATCTCCATTTAATTACGCAGACACCTCAAAGACCCTGAAAACACATTTCGCACTGACCAGATGTCCTAAAAACAATTTCTTACCATGTTTGGAATAACGAATACCCCTCAAATAAACAATCGCTCAGTTTTCAAAACATATCACATGTATACTATAAAATATCACTTCAAAACACACAAATATTAGCCTAAAAAGAATATTTTAAAATAAATTGAACACTCAATTTTTCTAAAACCTCATTTGTTCCGTTTTCACAATTGATTAGACACTTTTAGAATTTACCACACCAAGTTTAAATAAAAAACATAACCACTTCTAAATAGTGTGCAATTTTCATCACACACGCATTTCAAACAATTTTTAAAACACATTTTGTGCAACTTATAAAACACAACCAATCATTTATACAACAACACACATATAAACAACAAAATCGTACTATTTTGGAAATCCAATTTTCATCAAAAAAGAATGAAAAAACATTATAAACATATATCGCACCACGAAATTAAATCATAGAACATATTAAATTACCAAAACAACCAAAATAAATTATCTAAAGGATGTCAAGACATGGAACCAACTAACTTGTTAGCAAAGACGTCACAACCATGGTGTGCAATGACCATCACACGTCAACCGCACCTCCAACAACCTAGCGTGAAACCAAAACAAGGAAAATTCCCCGAAAACAACCAAATTAAACCCCCTAAACACTACCTAAAATTATGGAAAGAAAATAAACAAATAAAATGAAAAAAAGAGGAAAACTAAACCCTACAAAGAGAGGGTCGCTAGAGGTTGTGGCAAGGGCAGTAGGGGGAGGCACAACTAGTGTCCAAGGGGTGTAGGGTAGTGCAATGGTGGTGCTGGCCGGAGAAGGAGGGGGGCGTGGTGCGAGGTGAGTTCGATGGCATGGCATGGTGGGTGTAGACTCCGAAAAAAGTCCGCAATTCCTAGAGGAAGTTTCGAAATGGAAAAGAGATGTCATATTCGGAATTAGAGGTCCGACCCGGAGGCCCGAGAAGTGGTGCGCAAAATAAAGGATGGATGGTGAGAAATATTGTTGTGCACGTGAAGCAGCCCAGGGATTCGCAGAATTGGGCCGATGGTGCGCGCAATTTTGCACGCCCCGGTTCTACGCGGTGAAGCTTTTCGCGCCGATGGTTCCCGCCGCAGAAACTTCTGCACGCCGCCTGGATTCCACACCGGCTGGGGCCAATAAATAGAAGGCGACCCAAGAAGGTTAGGGGGTTGTGGAATTCTATCGGCTCTCGGGCGCGCAATTCGACTCCCCCCGCGCGCAATATGACTACTAGGTAATCCCCCTTTTCGCGCAAATTTTCCCCAGGGTTCGCCTTTGCACGCAACTCCACCGGCTTTGGCGAATTTGCCTCCTACTCCCCTTTATTCCCTTGCACATGATCATTGTCCGGTGCATGAAATCCCTTTCTATGCATGCAATACCTTGCACACAATCCCCTATCCGCGCAAAAATCTGGCCCCATTGCACGCCAACCCGGTGTTTTGCACGCAAGCCATCCTTTCACGCGCAACACCCAGGACCCCTTTACCTTGATGCCCCTTGGCTGACATTCCATGCCAGCACGAGATGTCTTCCCTGCCGGGCATGCGCGCCATCCGTTGTTTTCCCGTATGGCCTACCAGGCTTGTACGAAGTAACCTCAAGGTCCCTTGGGCGGTGTTTCCCGTTGCATTGATTTTCCTTATGCTTCTCCGCATAGGCATGCTAACGACTATTGCTTCTTTGCATAGCCATGATAACGTGGACCCCCTAGTGGTTCTCCCTACGACCCCCCTTCATCACGGCCTTGCTGATGCCTTCCCTCCCACAAGGGGTAGAGGGCGTTGGGCATGTATGCCCTAGGGGTGTGGAGCAAACCCACCTCTTCCATGCAGCAGGATCTTAAACTACTAAGCACCTCGTCCTTAACACATGACATTAAATTGTGGTCCGACCCCATGCTTCGCACGCAGGGTCCCCCCGGCTCGGACATTCATTAGGCCTCTCGTCTCCACAGGAATGAATTCTTCCTCACATGGAATGAGATCCTCTTTGTTGGAGTGGCGTTTGTCCACGGGATAAGGGCTGCCTCAGAGCGTAAGACCCTAGCCTCTCTTAAGGAAGGTTGCACCAATGCACCTCTATACTCCCCCCCCCTGCCAAGGCCAGTGGATTCCCTTTCCCATTGTGCTTTGTCGCACCACGGGCCTCCACTCTAGAGTTAGCCCCGGCACCCAGGGCCTCTAACCACGCGTAAGCCCCTATTTCCTCTTTGGGACGCTCAACGCGTAAGCCACATTCCAATTCTCACGGACGCACCCTTCGCGATGTGATCGTTTGCTCCCTGCTACCTCTTGTTTCCCACACCGAGCGTGGCTCATGTGAGCTTAGAGCGCGCATCGACCATGACATTCTCCTTTGGGACACCTCAGAGCGTAAGGCCCATGCCAGCGAACTATGTGGACTTTGACCCGTGCTAATGCATGGTACATAGGAAGCCTCCACGAGGTTCAAGCCCACCACCCAGTCGTTCCGACCTCTCCACGTCGGTTCCCCAACCACCATGGGCCACCTCAGAGCATATGTTCTATATCCACCATGGGGAGCCTCAAAGTGTAATCCCCTTATCCACCATGGGCTGCCTCAGAGCGTAAGCCCCATATCCAACACGGGGCTCCTCAGAGAGTAAGCCCCATATCCCTCATCCCGCATGACGTTAAACTGTATTCCCCCTATTTGGCCATCTCAGAGAATAAGCCCCATGCCTCACTCCATCATCCATCCTGATCCTTACCCGGGCTGCCACATCCTGGTGAGATCATGCCACTCCACCCCACTCCATAGTTTCCGGGGAGCCACCCACTTGCTGACCCCAACATCGGTGTTCCCCCTAGGGCGTCCTTTAATCTGATACACTCTCATTCTTTCGATCAGTCCGATCCCTCTCCGTAAGACATTAAACTCGTGGCATACCCCGTGTTAAACATGGGATGATGAGGAAAACCTCAGATGGTGCACATTTACCGCGTTCGATGTGGGATGCCTCGGGCTTCTGTGCCCTTGAGAAGCCCTATGATAAGGGTCTAAATATAGACATGTTGATCCCCAGTGTCAAGACATGCCACTGACACCCCAACGTGACCTTTCTCCTCACCGAAGGTTGCTGCCCCGACAATACCCCTTGGAGCGTCTCGACGGAAGCAGCGTAATTAACTGGCATCCATGCAGATATGGCACCGGGAATGAGCTTGACGAACCCGTCGTAAATCTATGAGGGAGACCCGGATTAGTGATGAGCTCCAAGGAGGAATCCCTAGAAGGAAGAACCAACATACCATCCTCCCGGTTTTGACCAAGGAGCAGACGTCCCAGAATAAAGAACGGATGCCACCCGACTTTGGAAAGCGGGAATGCAGGGCTGGGAGCGGCACATCCTCCCATGCGAGATGGACACACGTGCATGCCCCGGCGTAAAAGTGTCGGAAACAGAAAATGGTCAACCCGACGTGAATCTCTTCTCCTCAACATGGGGACATGTAACATATGGGATTTTGTAATATCAGCATGTCACCAGGTCTGGGTACCTATCACAGGGATGTGAAACCCGCCAGGGGTTGAGGCGGTCAGGACGTTGTTCACTCCATTCGGCGATGTCATCAGTGTGGATCCCTCTCGCCGACCACGGAAGACGGAACAACGCCGGTCTATTGGTTGTCGATTTCTTTTCCTGCTAGTACAAATGGGTTCATCTCCCTGCTTCCATGAATCAGATCACTACATCCGGAGCTCGATCGCCACTTTCCCACCGGCGCAAGGGCAGAGGCAGTACCGACGCAGCTACCCCGCCAGTTCCCGTCTTTTCCACAGTCGCTCCGGATCCGATTGTTGCGACTGTCGGGTGCTCACGCCCCTCTCCCCGTCAGAAATCATCCAGCGAAGGGTGATCCATGACTTGGTTCATAGGTACGATGAGGAAGGGATCATCCCCACCAGGGGCCTGGCACGCTTGGATCTGGAGGCGGTTGGGCCCCAGTATCATTGCCTCCCCCGAGGGCCGCGTAGGGAGCCGCTGCTCCCCACTCTGACGTTCAAACTCTTCGGGAGCCTATCCCCGGAGCGCCTTGACACATCCTTCCCATATTCCAATGAGGGAATACTATGGTGCATATGGGATATAGTTGAATAATAAAAAAAAGAAACCAACAGGTTTATGATCGAATGATGTTCCTCAAGCATTAGATATTTTCCTGCATAGGGGATGTCCGGGTCCGCCCGATTGGAGACCCGTCCCAGGGGTTAATGGTAAGAACCCCCGCCAGGCTGCATCGTCGTCATTGCCCGGCTCCCCAGGCCGAGGACCAGGCAATCTTTATGCCGGCACCACTGGCTCCAACCCATCTGACCCGACGCCAGTGTCGGGCACGAGCGGAAGAGAATGCCCGTCCTAGGGCACCAAGCTCACCAGCCACTGTGGCCTGAGCCACTGCTAACTCCTGCTACCAGACCCTCGCACATGTAGAGTAGGGGAATTCACATTCCTGACTGGGATCGAGGACCCCACCGCCCTACAGGCAGGTTGAGTCAAACTCTCCCGGTCGCGGGCACAGACAGCGGCCACCGCGGACCAATCCGTGGTAGTGCCACCCATCATGAAGGCTCATTCCATGGCCCTGGTCTGGAAATCCGAAGGCTTCTTCGCGATAGCTATGCTCTAGGTATGACTCCTTTCGGTGCCCACTGCACTGGGTATGAGGTCACTCCCCCTACCGCTGGCCGCGAGTATGGAGCCATTGCGAATCCAGTCTCTCACTCACATGGAGGTCCTCCCCATGTCCCTTTTGATATCTATCCTGGTGCTTCCCCCACCCCGGCCTTCAGTCCCCTCTTCCCAAGAACTATTGCAGCCAGGGGACTCCTTGAAATAAATCATCCCTACCCTGAAGAGAAACCTAGGGGCAGGATGGCGGGGCGTCGTCGCCATAGGAGGAATGTCAGGGGAGGCCGGACGAAGATTAGACCTGTTTGTTTCTCGGACTCTGAGGCGGAGTACGACTCGACGGTGGAACCTTCCCCCCGACCTTCTGAGTCAAGGGTGGGAATGGGGACGCAGCACGTCAGTCTCGTACTCCCCGAATTCAAGATCCATATGATTCCATCTTCCCTCCAAAGGTACATCCAGGAGGACGAAGACTTGGCCTACCCCCAGGGGTAAAACCCGTAGTTATCGCTGGCCTCCCCGAAAGCCCCTTCCACCTCATTTAGGGAGTGTGGGAACTTTTTTGGGGACCAAAGGGAGAGTCATAGGACGAAACACCCTCATCAAGAACCGAAGCTATGACAGGAGGCCCATTCGATGGCCCATCCTATCGCGACGTGGAAGCCAGGGCACTGAATCCCTTGGAGGACGACTCGGGGATCGGCGGCCAATCGGCATGTTCGCCGCATTCCCCATCGGCCAGCTCGTCGGTCCGACGACCTGGCTCAGCGTCGTTGCCATCTTCTCGGCCATTCTCAGTTGACGAGCAGGGGTAGCAAGGTCAGGACCCCGAACCAGAGTCATGGAGCTTCTGGACCTTCCTCGTAGTGGGCCACTTCCCTGAGAATTTTTGGTCGGTCGCAGGGGCGAATTTTGATATGCCCGAGGCACTCACCCCGGGAGAGTTTGAATGTTTCCACCAGCCACTTCTGTTGACTCACTCCCGTCTTTTCCATCAGCTAGCGCCGTATCTCGGGAGTCAAGCACATCTCGAGGATATCAGTGAGCAGTGTCGTCGGGTCGACTTGGCAGTGCTCCCAGTGGTTCGGCACCCCGAGTCGTCGGGCCACCGCAGGGCCCTCCAGCAACAATTTGTTCAGAGTTTTCAAGTAATCCTAAAGGTTATTGAGGAAGCCACCCCCCACGTGCACATCCGCGGATGGGGGCAGTACGCTGCCCTTCTTTTTTGCACGATCTGCCGACAACCCGATTCATCGGGCGGCCCTTAGGGAATGTCGCCAAAGAAAGTGGCGGTCAACATGGCTGAACTTTCAGGTGAGGGAAACGGTGTGGATCTCCTCAATGGGGACTCACCCCCTGAGGAAAATCCACCACTGGACCCATCTGGGAGGATCACTCGCCACCAGAGTAGCCTCCTATGTCTCCCCACGCCCACTGAGGCAATGACACTGAGCCGAAACATCGGCAAGGGTAAAGAGCATGTCGGGGCTGTCAAGCCCGCCGACCAATCTGCCTCGGTGCAAAAGGAAGAGGAAGACTCTGAGAAGGCCATGCTACGCCAGCAGATCTGCTGAGAAAAAGAGGTTGGTTGATGAGCTCTTGGCCGAACGCATTGCAGAGCGGCAGCCTGACTATGGTAATCCTAGGTCAGGACACCAGGGACATGAGCACCTACCCATTGTCGAGATTCCCCCGGGAAACCGCCACCATGTTGTGTTCGCCGACAGGTGGGAGGCCAGCGCCCATGGAAAGAGGGCGCAATACGTCTCGCCAAACCCTCCCGAGTGGCGGGATCACCTGGGGGTCCATGCTCGGTTTCCTCCCGCTGCCCCGAGGGTCGCTCCGCCAGCCGCCCCGCGAGCTGCCAAGCCTGACTACCAGATTGGAGGGCCCGACAATGCGCTTGTGGTTAGAGATCCCCGTCAGGACAGAAATCTATGTCCGGACGATCTGATGGATGTACCCATTGCCTGCTTGGAGGCCCTGGAAACTCCGCAGGTGGCAATTCCACCGGACGGCAAGCCATTACCATCATGGGTGGATGATATGCCAGCCCCGCCGGGGTTTGGGAACCCCACCTTTTCCCCCTTTAATGGGAAAAGAGATCCGCCACAACACCTGGCCCACTTCAACTCAAGGTGCGGGCCTATGCTGTGGACATCAGCACAACAGGAAGCTGCCAAGCTCCGTTGCTTCGTCCAGACGCTGGAAGGACCAGACTTCGTCTGGTACATCCAGCTCCCTATTGGATCTGTGGCTAGCTGGGAGGTCCTTCGCCGGAAATTCCTCCACCAGTTCAGTTTCACAACCCGAAATATGAACATTGCAGACCTCTTCAGGTGAAAACAGAGGCCCGATGAGCAGGTCACGGACTTCGTCGCCCGGTGGAAGGGGCTCACGTACTCACTTGACATGCCACTAACTCAGGAGAAATTACTAACGATGTGTGTAGGGAACATCAAGGTAGAGATGGTTCCTTCTCTGATCACTCAGAATTACCCTGGAGGGTTCCGGGATTTCTCGGACAAGGATCAACGCCTCGAAGAAGCCCTGCAACAGGCCAGTCAGGCACGCCCCCTGCCTCCTGTCATCCCTGCAAGGAGAGCCGCCAGGGCCAAGCCCACTTCTGTAGCCCAGATAGAGGCTCGCAGACAGCTAGAGTTGCTACCAGTAAGGCCAGCACAACAGCCCTATAGGGGTTAACCCCCACAGGCACAGCCTCCGGCCCAACAACGACCACCTCAAAATCAGCAAGCACCTCCGCGTAACGCACCGCCTCCACCCAGGGAAGATAATCAGGCTCCGCCTCCTCGGCATTCTCCTCCGGCCCCTGGCCATGGTTAGCCTCCAAGAGCCCCCTTCCCAGACAAATGGAATCAGACTTACTCGTTTGACGAGACCCATGTCCCCTGCTATTTCCGTAGCGCCTTGGAGCAGAGGATCGTACGGCTGCCTGAGTGCCGGAAGCCAGAAGAGTTGTGTCTCACTGATCACTCTAACTAATGCCCTTATCACCGGATCCTGGGGAACACCATCCAGCGATGCTATGTGTTCATGGACTGGATCCAAGACCATATTGACAACAACATAGTCAAGTTGGGCCTAGCCCTGGCACAGGTGGCAGGTGTCTTCGCGAGATCAGATGGAAACAGCGGTAACAAGGATGAGTGGCAACAGGTTTCCAACTGTGGATCGCAGAAGTATAATGACTGGATGGCCCGCAGGACGGTTGCCCATGCTCATGGCATCATCTGTGCCCGCCTGAGTTAGCCAGAGCCCTCAGAATCTGTGACCGCCGCTTTGGCATCGTTGTCCCAGCCTACCTCTCCCCAGGAGAGCAAGCGGCAGCGCAAGAAGAAAGAACGCGCCATGCCAGTGCCGTCATCTTCTCACACGCTTGGTGATTTTATGCCCCCAAAGATGGGGATCCCTCCGAGACTCCGCCTGGTAGCGGGTGACTCCTCGAGTGAAAGCCCGGGGTAGGCTTCGGTTAACACCGTAGAGTTGGTAAATCCCTTTTTGGCTCCCGACGATGAGGAACGCCAGGTGGACTTCCCCAATTTCCCCAGTCGTCGCCAACGTCGGCAGAGCCGTGGCTTCGTGAATCACCGGGGCACGGCAGTCGTCACCTCCAGACAGGCCGTGCACGCTACTAAGACCGGGCAGCTGGTCCGATACAGATATTAGCACACGCGGTCCCCTCACCCTGTGTCGACAGGTCCGCCTCCACCACCGTTTGTGTTGCTGGATTAGGCGGGACCTCATCATCCGTGTCATACCCAGCCCAGCCCTGCCGCCGGCCGTCTATAGCCTCCCTGCCCTAATGCTGCAGCCACCTCCCAGGCTTCGACTAGTAAACAGCGAGACATTCCTAGTAATAGTCAGTCACCGGTCCCACCAGTAGGACCAGTCATGCCTCCAATCGCAGAGTGGCCTCCTGTAAGCAGAAGCTCACGTTTGGCTTGAAATTATGATGTTCTGAAGCACCTGGATAGAATTCCGGCAAGGATTTCTATCCTTGAGGCCCTTTGCCTATCGTCAGAAATGCACGAGGCACTCGCCGAGGCTCTAAGGAGCCCCCTCCTGTTTGATACGGAGGTGGCGGCCGCAGAAGCCTTCCACACCGAGGCAATTGAGGACGCCGAATTTCAGGCGGTCATCTCGTTTTCCGATGAAGATGAAGACCCTCCCATACATGGGGCACATTCTCCCACTATACGTCACTGGTCAGTTCAATGGCGTGGAAGTTCGTCGCTATCTTGTTGACACGGGTTCCGGGATTAACCTCATCCAAACTCGGATGCTGCAGAAACTGGGGTTGTCTGGGGATGATTTACCTCCCTCCGACCTCAAGATCCAGGGCTGTGACAGGACCGAGAAAACTCCACTTGGAAAGATTCATCTGAAGACCCAGTTCTGCGGCCTAATTTCCAATACCGAATTCATGGTTGTCTCTCAGGACACTGCCTACAATGCATTGATGGGCAGGCCGTGGCTCCACCTTCATGCAGCGGTCCCCTCCTCGTATCAACAGTGCCTCAAATACTCCCTTAAGGGTCGAGTGGGCGCGCTCCAAGGAGATTTGTCTCCTTTTTCCTCTTGTGAAGCCCGTTATCTGGGCTATGGATACTACAAGAGCAAGGAAAAGAAGATCCTGGCAGGTGAAGTCGAGCCCGCCACTATCGCGAGTGGTCCCTGGGTAGGTTTGGACGATGCATATGTCCTCCCAATCCATCGGTTGGAGGCCACGACCCCCAACATGGGGCAGTGCTTTGTTGTTTCCGGTACCAGAGGAATGCATATTTGTGGGTCCAAGCGACAGCGGGAAATCACCTCGTACTCTTACACCAGCCAGGCTCAGGTGATCCCCAAGCCTCCTACCCCTGTACGGTATTGGGATGTTGGGCGCATGACAACAGTAGTACGTCATACGTGTCTGTTTCACCGGGCCAGAATCACTTTGCTCAAGCCAATGCACCACCACTGCTTTGATCTAAGAAAGCGTGGCCCCTTGGGCCGAAGGCCAGATGGGATTGGATCAACCACCTTTGTTTCCATGATCTCCGCAGTGCATGGGTCCCCGGACGTGGCAACCTCTGCCGCCCAAGCTGGCACCAGCTTCCCATTAGGGTCTGGCAGCCCTAAAACGGCTCCCCCCATGGATGACCATTCCAAAAGAGGAGATGAGGACGTGGAAGATGCTCCTCTTGCCTTTGAGGAGTGCGTCCCTGCCACGGTCAACGAGTTAGTGCAGGTGAACCTTAGTAGCGAGGCGGACCAGAGACCCACCTTAGTCAGCACCGCTATGCCCCCCGAGGAACGGAAAAGGTACGTGGACTTCCACAGATGGAACTGTGATGTGTTCACCTAGAGTTATGATGAGATGCCAGGACTAGATCCCCATGTAGCCGTCCACCGCCTTGGCCTTCCAGCAAACCATCGCGGGTTCAAACAGCCTCCCAAGAAGATGTACCCCTCTCACGGTGCCATGGTTGAGGTCTAAGTTAATAAGCTCATCAAAAACAACTTCATCAAAGAGGTCTAGTACCCTAGGTGTCTATCCAATATTGTGTCGGTCAGGCAGAAGAACGTGCAGATTAGGGTCTGTATCGACTTCCGCGATCTCAATCGCCACTATCCGAAGGATGACTTTCCCCTTCCCGTGACAGAGTTTTTGATCAATGCCACAGCTGGGTTCCAAGCCCTTTCCTTCATGGATGGGTACTCTGGGTACAACCAGATCCATAAGGCCCCTGAGGATGAAGAGTTCACTGCCTTCAGGGACCTACAGGGTACTTTCTGCTACCGGGTTATGCCCTTATGCCTGAAGAATGCAAGTGCCACCTATCAACGGGCCATGCACAGCATATTCAAGCTTATTCTCAGGACGATGGTGGAGTGTTACGTGGATGATCTGGTGGATAAATCTCACCAATGCCAGGACCATCTCAAAGACCTTGAGAAAGTGTTCGGATTCCTCCGTTCTCGCCACTTGAAGATTAACCCATTGAAGTGTGCCTTTGGGGTCACCTTCAGAAAGTTTCTTTGCTTCATTGTTAGGTATCGAGGCATCGAGATCGACCCATACAAGATCAAGGCCATCAGTCAGATGCCTCCCCTGAGTAATATTCAGGAACTAAGAGGCCTTCAAGGCCACATAGCCTATATACACCGATTCATTGCAAATCTGGCCAGCAAGTGTAAGCCCTTTTCCCGGCTCATGAAGAAGGGTGCCGCCTACGAATGGGACAAAGGTTGTCAGATCACTTTTGAGGATATCAAGAAGTATCTACTTCACCCTCCGGTCTTGATGCCACCCATTTCCGGAAAGCCGCTGGTCTTTTACGTGGCCGCCCTGGAGTGATCCCTCGGCGCACTTCACACACAGAAGAACAATGAGGGAACAGAGAATAGCCTCTACTACCTCAGCCGCACGCTCCTCGACGCAGAAATTAAATATTCCCCCATCGAGAAGAGATTCCTGGCGCTCGTATTTTCCTTAAAAAAATTGCATCACTACTCGCAGCACCATGAGGTATAGCTGGTTTCTCGGTTAGACTTGTTGAAATACATCCTAAACCGACCTATATTGACCGGCCGATTGGCGTGCTGGGAGGTGATCCTCCAGCAGTTCGACATCAGGTCCGTACATCAGAAGGTCATCAAAGGGCAGGCATTGGCTGACTTCTTAGCTTCCCACCCCACCTCCGCGGACTAGCCACTGGATCTGGGATTTCTTGATGAGGAAATCCTCTCAGTCGATCACGCCATCCCATGCTGGTAGATTCACTTTGACGGTGCCTCCCGGAACCCCACCGGTAGAAGGATCAACGATCCTAGTCTCAACAGAGTGGGCATGGGTATCGTCTTCATCACCTCAGAGCAATCCATTCTGCCGTATTCATTTCTGTTGTCAGAAGGCTGCACCAACAATGAGGCAGAGTATCATGCCCTCATTACTGGCCTCGAGTTGGCTCTCGAGATCGAAGTACCCCATCTGTATGTAAAGGGGGACTCTGAGCTAGTCATCAAGCAAGTCAATGGTGGCTATGCTGTAAGGAAGTCGGAACTCGTTCCATTTCTGGAGTGCACCCTCCATCTAATGGCTAAGTTCCCCTCCCGGCTAGTGGTCATTCACATTCCTAGGTCACAGAACAGTCGAGAAGATGCTTTGGCCAGCCTAGCCGCATCACTTGCGGAGCCCGAACAGGATGACCTAATCGTCCACGTGGCGCATCGTAGATTCATTTCTCCTGTTATCCCGGTGGGCGATCATGGCCCGCGGGTGAACCATCTCACCGCTGGTGCCCCTATTTCAGGATCCTCAGGGGCTTCAGGCGCGGTAATAAGAATAGTTCCTGACTGGAAGACACCCTTGGTTGAATATCTCCACCACGACAATCTTCCGCCGGACCAAGCCGAGTGAGAACGAATCCAGTGCTACGCGCCGCAGTTCACCCTTCAGAGTGATCCCGGCCTTGAGCAGCTCCTTTACAGGTGCGGATTTGATGGTTTTCTCCTCAGTTGCCTTCAAGGAGTCGAGATCCCATAGGTCATGCAAGAAGTGCACGCTGGTTCCTATGGCGCCCACCAGGCCGGGTCGAAGTTGTCCCAACATATTCGAAGGCTGGGATACTTCTGGAACTCCATGATCCACTACTGCATTGAGTATTCCAAGAGGTGTCATGCGTTCCATGTTCATGCTAACTTTGTGCATCGGTCACCAGACCCACTCCATAATACCATGTATTCTTGGCCCTTTGCAGTCTGGGGGTTGGATGTCATGGGGCCTTACCCGCCGGTGACGGCCCTCCAGTGCCGGTTCATTTTAAAAGCTACGGATTTCTTCTCGAAGTTGGAGGAGGCAGTCCCGCTCAGGGAAGTCAAGGCATGTTGTATCGCTGACTTCATGAGCTCCAATATCATCTATCGGTTTGGAGTACCTCACGCTATCCTCACGGATAACAAAACCAACTTCCGAGCAGCCGAGCTGAAGAAATTGTATGCCAAGTACAACATTATCTCTAACCACACCTCTCGCTATCATGCGCAGGTGAATGGACAGAACGAGGTGTTTATCAAAACCCTCTCTAACATTCTGCAGAAGATGGTTGGTTAGAACAAGAAAATTTGGCCGGACAAGCTCCCCAACGCCCTCAGGGATTATAGGACGACGACTCAAAACTCCACCCAGGTGACTCTGTATTCCCTAGTGTACAGAGCTGAGGTCGTCTTGCCCATCGAGATCCAGTTGCCCTCATTACGCACAGCGGTCTATGACCAGCAAGCTCCATATAGAGTTTCCAAAATCCGTCTAGCCGAATTGGATGCGCTGGACGAAAGTAGGCTTCACGCTTTACATAACTCGAAAAGGCATCAGAGCAGGATGGCTCGAGCTTTCAATAAGAAGGTTCTCCTCTGCTCCTTCTTGCAAGGTGACCTGGTACTGGCTCTCAAAGCACCAATGATCCCCGGCAGGAAACCACCCAAGTTGGAGCCTAAATGGGAGGGGCCTTTTATTGTCCATATGTTCTATCCTAACGGTGTGTATTCCCTTGTGACTATGTATGGTGAGCGCATAACTCCTCCCACCAACTCTAGGTTCCTCAAGCAGTACATTTCCTAAGCCTTTCTCCAGGGTCCAACATGACCTTAAACTGTATGGTCCATCATGAACTTAAACGGTATGGTCCAGCATGACCTTAAACAGTACGGTCCAGCATGACCTAAAACTGTATGGTCCAGCATGACTTTAAACTGTATGGTCTAGCATGACCTTAAACTGTATGGTCGAGCATGACCTTAAACTGTATGGTCCAGCTTGACTTTAATCTATATGGTCCAGCATGACCTTAAACTGTATGGTCCAGCATGACCTTAAACTGTATGGTCCAGCATGACCTTAAACTGTATGGTCCAGCATGACCCTAAACTGCACCCTGGTTCGAGCTCTAAGACCTAAAACTAAGATCCTATCCCAGGTCCAGCATGACCTTAAACTGTATGGTCCAGCATGACCTTAAACATTATGGTCTAGAACGACCCTAAACCGCACCCTGTTCTGAGCTCTAAGACCTAAAAATAAGATCCGTATTTCGTCCAGCATGACGTTAAACTGACTTTCAAAAACTATGTGTGGCTTGATTCTCATCCTAATGAGATACATAGGAAATCCTAGAAATTTCGTCTTGGGTCCAGCCCCAGGTTTATTTTTTCAGGGTCCGAATTCTAATACCTAAAATTAATATCCTCTCCTTGGTCCTTCATGACCTTAAAATGCATTTTGCCCTACATCTAGGCATCCATGATCCAGCATGACCTTAAACTGTATGGTCCAGCACGACCCTAAACTGCACCCTGGTCCGAGCTCTAAGACCTAAAACTAAGATCCGTATTTCATCCAGCATGACGTTAAACTGCCTTTCAAGAACTACGTGTGGATTTATTCTCATCCTAATGAGATAAGTAGGAACGCCCGGACATTTTATCTTGGGTCCAGCCCCATGAGCCCCAGAAGCCCCAGAAGCCCCAGAAGCTTTAGGAGCGCCCAAGAGCGCCCATGAGCGCCCAGGAGGGCCCAGGCCTTCCGTCATTGGGACCTTGACCACAGGATCGCGTGGCGTGGTATGAGATTATGTCCTCATTCACGTCAGGTTTGCAATAGTTCCACAATGCGTGCCCTGTTCTCAAGAGTATCCCTCTTATGTTGTGTTCCCCATGATATTGAAAGGCGCCGTCTAGGACTGCGTGTGGCTTGGTTTCCATCTTTATGGGATATATAGGACCGCTTGAATACTTAGATTTCAGGTCCAGTCCCGTCTCTTAGGAGATCACACGATCTCCCGGTTGCCTCTGTCTTTTGGCTTGCCCTTCCCTCGGGAATCCAGCATCTTTTGGCCGCCCTCAAACTGAGCCCTTCGACCCTTTCTAGTGGTCTGCTAATGTGTTCAGAGTACTCTGGTCTAGGACCTGGAGTGTCAGATTCGACTTAGACATGTTTTCATCCACTTGTCAAGATTCGTGTTCCCCTTCATTCAGGCCCCACTATCCTTCACACCTAGAGGGACCCCCAAGAACGGCCTGGATACAACGCCTAAGGGCTCTCCTACCGTCACGGGCCAATGCCCCCGAGGGTTTTAGGCGACAAATTGATACAAATCCCATGTTGCGAATATGTTTAGCGGTTGATACTCATTTATTTTCCCCTGCTTCTTGGCTAATGCGACAGGATGCTGTGTTGCGAACATGGTCAGCAGTAATCCTCGGTCTTTATGCCGGTTTCCTTGGGCCTCGAATGTTGGTTGCATGATTCACACTGTGTTCCGCCCCCACCGTGTCAAGGTGGAATCTCGACACTCCTTGTACTAACCATCAATACACCCCCGCACATCACACAGACCGAGCTGTGTAACGGTGTCTCTCGAGGCTCCCGCGATCTGAGCGCTATAGTATTTTCTTGGGTTTCTTCTCTATAGGTTGCGTGAATCTTGACCCTCATCCCCATGGGGAATGAGGAGTCGCCCCGACATTGTGTTTCGGGCCCAGCATAGCTGGGAGCTATAATCCCCTGCCCCTCCCTGATTGTTGAACCCTTGTAGGCCCCTTTGGCCTGAGACTCCTCTCTCGGAACCGCATGCGGTAATGGTATGGGATTACGCCCTCACTCGCGTCAGGTATGTTGTATCGCATTGCGCGTGTTCCTAATGGTACAAACCTTACTACCTTAAACTGTTTTGTTGGTCCAAAACATACGACCTTAAACTGTGTTGTTGGTCCAAACCATACGACCTTAAACTGTGTTGTTGGTCCAAACCATACAACCTTAAACTGTGTTGTTGGTCCAAACCTTACGAACTTAAACTCTTTTGTTGGTCCAAACCATATGACCTTAAACTGTGTTGTTGGTCCAAACCTTACAACCTTAAACTGTGTTGTTGGTCCAAATCATTAGACCTTAAACTGTGTTGTTGGTCCAAACCTTATGACCTTAAACTGTGTTGTTGGTCCAAACCATAAGACCTTAAACTGTGTTGTTGGTCCAAACCATACGACCCTAAATTGTGTTGTTCGTCCAAACCATACGACCTTAAAGTGTGTTGTTGGTCCAAACCATACGACCTTAAACTGTGTTGGTGGTCCAAACCAAACAACCTTAAACTGTGTTGCTGGTCCAAACAATACAACCATAAACTGTGATGATATAGTCCTGTCCGCACAACGAAAAATGGCATGACATTTTGATAACCTCCCCATGGGGGACATCACGCCATGTATTGGTCGATTACCATGCCGCTTTTCAATGCCTGCTATGGCTTGATTATTGTCTAGATTCCTGGAATTTCTACACTAAGTCAGTCTCCCCACAAAAGAAAAACCATTTACCTTCAAGAACAAACAAGATATATCAAATGCAGCTTCTTTTAGTGCGAGGGATAGACCCGCACGACTCCTTCGTCTGTTGCGCATGCGCCATATCGCGACGTGCTGCCTTTCAGGAACTACGTATGGCTTGATTTTCATCCTAATGAGATACATAGGAGCGCCTGAGAACTTCCCCATATGCCCGGCCTAACCATTTCTGGTCCGAGTTCTAAGACATAAAACTATGATCCTTTTCTTGGCTTTCCGCGACTCGGTATCTCTTGTGGGATTGTACGGTGTGGTGTAGGATTTTGTCCTCATTCACGTCGAGTTACTCGTTGTACCGTGATTGTCCCCAGATGAGATTTGTCCCCCGTCCTACACAACGTTAAAATGTATTTCGTCCAACATGACGTTAAACTACCTTTCAAGAACTACATGTGGCATGATTCTTATCTTAATGAGATACGTAAGAACGGCTGGACATTTCGTCTTGGGTCCAGCCCCAGGGATCACCAAACCCTGTCCCTCCTTATTGTCGGTCCCTCGTCATGATGTGGGAAGTTGTGTAATTGTGACATCCACCACGAATAAGTTTGGGATGCCCCATAGTAGTAATGGGAAGCGGCAGTTCTCTCGCCAAAGAGGTCCTGCCTGAAAGTTGGGATGACCCATGAACAGGTTGGTACGTCCGCCTGATGCGCCTATACAACAGTGGCACTATTTCTGGCATTTTGGACTCTGTTCGAACAAACCATCACTCCACCTTCCAAACTTTGTGTTCCCCTTTATTCGGATCCTCGTTCTCTTTCATGTATGACGGGACCCCCTAACAGTATGGATGACAGACCTACGGTCTGCCTACTATCTTGGGCCAATGTTCTGGAGGACTAGTCATGTTTGACGGGACCCCCTAACAGTATGGGTGACAGACTTTGGTTCGCCTGCTTCCACAATATGGATAAAAGACATTTGGTGAGCCTATTGTAGCAACCTGGATGATAGACCTATAGTCCGCCTGCTGTCCTGGGCCAACATTCCAGGAAACTGACCGGTGATATTTGAGTTAGGCCCCATGTTGCGAACATGGTCAATGGTCAGCCCTCATTTATTGTCCCCTATTGAGGCCAACACGATATGGATACTGTGTTTCTGTCACGGTTAACAGTTATCCTCCATCATCGCGCCCCACAATGTTCCGAATTCGGGTAGTATGATTCGCCCTTTCTTTCCATCTCCCTATGTTCGGATGGATTTCAATGCCCCCGGCATTGCCCCACTCGTGTGTCAGAGCACATTGAGAAGGTGATATATCAATCGGTCTGAGGACTCCTCCTCAAAAATCCAGGCCCAATTTCGGATTCCTGAAGCTTGGTCAATGCCCCACATTTGGACGAAATGATGGCATGAGCATCCTTCGCTTCTCGCGTCGGGCGCGACCTGTAGGAGCTTGGAGATGAGCTGTTATTCATTTCGGAATTATGGGTGAGAATAATGAACTAAGGGTACAAATGAATGAGTTTGGCCATGTATTGGATTGAGATGGTGAGTGGTATAAGAAAGAGGATCATGAGATGGCCAAAACAAATCCCTTAAGGATCGGCACGCTGAATCGACCTTTCCAGCGCTGCTACCCTTTGGCTGGTAGCCTCCAGGACCGCTTTTTGCTCCTTGAAGACTCTCTCCTCATCAGCCGCCACAGAGCGCAGCTCGCCAATCCTAACATGTGCCTGCACCCGTTCGGTTTGATGTCCAGTCATCTGGTGACTCACCTCCATCAGTTGTTCCTGCACTTCAGCCAGTTGGGTCGTCAGTTGCTCCACAAGCTCAGAGCATGTTGCGATGAAGGCCTCCTTATCTGCCTCCTACCCTTCGAGGTGCCGGACCTCCTACTCTACCCTCAACAACGCTCAGGCGCTCACCGATCATTCCCGACACTGGGAAACGTCGGCGTGCTGGCTTCTCTCACGTATCTTCCCTGCCATGTAATCACGGACCGTCAGATGGAGGCGCTGAGCATCATCCCCTCCGGCGCACAGGAAGCGTAGCCAGGTATGGAGTGATCCCATCCGCCTCAGCCAATCCGACCAGGTTTGTCTGAGAAAGAGTCAGATACACTTCCACCCTTTGCGTCGTGTCATCCAGATCTCTTCAACTGCCCTTGAGTCCGAGTCATCTACCTCCTCAGGGTCAGTGGGCCGGTATGTCGGGAAGGCAGCCAGCAGATCGGCAGCAGGATCTGCCCTGGGGATGTCTTCGTAGGGAATAGGATCCTCGATGTCCGGGCCACCTTCCTCTCTCTCCCCAGTAGCGACAGTTCCCCAGACAGCTTCCGGCCCCACCTCAGGAACAGCGCCTCCGACGTCCACTGCCCCCTGCTCACCAGTTGCCAGGGTTGACACAGTGCGGGGAGCATGTTCTTAATGAGGTGGTATGTCCGCCACTGGTTCGCTCATGGACGGCCCGGGCTCCGCAGCCTGACGAGCCTCCAATGTTGAGATCACTGCACAAGGCGTACACTGATTAGTGGGGACCTTAACAAGCGCTAGTAGTGAAGCGTGAGACTTACAGGAGTCCAGAGCGTCGGTCTCCAGTGTTCCGGCTGCTACAGGAGCTGCCATGATGGGAGACCCTTCTGCGCTTGTTAGTTCAATGATGGGTGTCGGATCCACATCATGTCCCACCAGTTCCTCTCCTCCCTCCTCTGGTGGGGACGCCCGTCCAACACTCAGCCGCTCCTGAGTAAGGCAGAAAGACAGTTTAGAAATTTGAAAGGAGAATGGATGAAGAAGGAAAGTGAATGAAGAGACAAACCTCGAGTATCTCAGTTATGTCGAGATCAGAGCTGACAATCTCGCCGCTCTCTCGGAGACTCCCTTGGTAGGTCACCTTTGCAACCCCTCATCTTTGGTTTCTCTTTCTTCTTCTTCTACTCATTCGCCTTCGACTTCTCCAGTCTCTTCCTCCCATTCCGACTCTTCGTCGCTGTCTCCTTCTCCCAGCGGCATCACTTCCAGATCATGCTCCTGGCTGAGCAACGCTTTCACTAAGAATGGTGGCTCCACACGCTGACCCCTTTGGTGCGCGTATGTTTCCATGGTTGTCAGGTAAGCATGCCGCCGATGGAAATTTACCCGGTCGGTAACTTGAACGAGCCCGACCTCTAGGAGATGAATCCCGTTTTGCATGATCTTCTACCAGACGACTTCGACGCTTAGCGATTGCCACAGGGTCATCTAGGCCGACCACAGTGCTGGGAAAATTGCATCTTGTGAAGGTTCAAGAAGGTATCTTATTTGCTTCCCGGGAAGTTCCCTGGCCGCCTCATGTGACCCCCCTACGGGCAACGAGGTCACGGCGGCGCTGCGTGATGTTCCTTCTACTGAAGTCACGGCCTGCGGAGGCCTCGCTGCCTGACGCACCCCTGGTTCCCCTCTTCCGACATCCCCTTGCCGTCTCCCCCGTTGTCCGGTTTCCGTGCGAGTAACTTAGAGTTTCCGGACTCGCTTGTGTAAAAGCCCCTCAGGGTACACTATGGTCCATAGTTCGGTATACTCGGTTTCCAGGCCGACATCAACCCCGGTGAGAGGAAGAGTAATGACTTCTCCTGAGCCAAAAGTGGTAAACATCAACCACATCTAGCGTAGAACACATGGATACTTCTCCTGCCATACAGCTGTGAATACCTTCTTTGGCATTCGTTGGAGGCACCAGAACTGCCTGACGAATCGGGATGGCATGTAAGGCTCGCAGATCACCTTCCTGTTGATCTGAGCCACGAGCACCCTGCCCCGAATGCTCCGGAAATATTCATGTTGTTCCAGAGAGCCTCGCCCGTTGTCCACCATCTGGCAGACTGGGGTGGGGAACGGGCTGAAGTGGAAGTTGTTGTGGTTGCCGATGCGGATCCTCATGCCCTCCTCATTGAGCGTCATCGGTGCCACCCCTATGATGTTCAGCAAGGATGGTCGCAGGCCATTGCCTGGAGGACGGATGGTGTTTGGGAAAGTGTACCCACCAAGATGAGCAGCCACCCAGCCCTGGAATATCTGGAAGGGGCCGCATACTCTCCGAGGCAACCCCCCTCGTGAGATGCACCCCAGGATGGCATACATCTTAGCCAGTATGGGGACACCCAAGTTGAACCGTTTTTTGGCGGCCACGGTGCCCGCCATCACCAGTGTTGCTGGACAGATGCCCATCCTCGGGTCCCGCACCGGTAGGAGCCACCCACTCAGGAAGGCGACAAGGAACCCGACATACCAGAAATTCGGGTCCCGGGCCTCGATGATGTGATAGCCCCATGATTGGTATTTCCCCACCTCCAGGGTCCTCCAGTATGACCCATCCCTACTCCTCTGAGCCGCGGTTGGCCACTGTTTACCCCGTCCCAACATCTTGACGGCCGGATCCTTCTCAAGGAACAGGCTGAACCAGCCCTTGTAGGCAATGTCCTTCTGGAATTCCTTGACCCCTAGCCTCTCTTTGGCCAGCTCCAGCAGGTGCCACGTCAACATAGGCATCTGTGACCTGTCTTCCCAGGTGTTCTTTGGTGGAACGAACTCGTCGTATTGGTAGCCCTCCAGTGGGATACCCCCGATGCAGTGAACGTCCCAAAGGCTGATGCTTACTTCCCCATGATGAAGGTAGAATGTATTAGTGTTAGGAGACCACTGGATGAAGAGATCTGGCCCGAGATCAGGTTGGCGGTGGAAGTGGAACTGCGACGTCCATACTGCCTAGAACAGGCCAATATACCGCAGTTCATCCCCGAACTGGTTGCAGGTATGTAGAACCCAGAACGCCCATGCCCATTCACTGGTGATGTTGCCCCCGGACCGCAGGTCCCAATCCTTCAACCAGCCCTCCGTTTCATACGTGACGCTCTGATGGAATGTGCTCGCATAGAGGGCTGGAGAGTTCTCTGTGACAGGCTCGTCCCCAGTAATGGTCCTGGTCCTCGGGTTCAGAACATATACGTCCATATGTCTAGTTTCCCTGGCAGGACGACCGTTTTTGCTGATGTTGTAGCGAGGAAGATCGTCCTCCCAAGTCACCCATGACCGCGATGTGTCCACCTCAAAGTCCGGCAGGGGCACCTCCTCCAGAATGCGAAATTTCAAGAGAAGGAGGTTGTCATACAGCGGATATGTCTTCTGGGCTGGGGTCAGCAGATTGAACAAGGTCAGATTGTTGGAAACGATCACCTTGGCGCCATAAAACCTCCTCGTTCGCTGCCATTTCGTTTCTATGAGCGGCAGATTCCCCCTCATCAATTCGATTTGCATCCATCTCGAATATTTCGGGAGTTGCACGAAACCAGGATGCAGTGCGCGGAATCGGAGAGTGATGCGCGAAATCCGAAGTGGCGGCGCGAAATCCCAGAGTTGAGCGTGCAATCGACGGGCTACCTGCGGATGATCCCGAGTAGGCGCGCAAGGAAAGCCAAAATTATGATAGAATTCCATTCATCCAAGGTGTTTTTTACGCACAGCCGTGGGAACGATTTCACGCACGAGAGCTAGAAGCCTATCTTGCAGAAAAGATGTGGTATGGATCTGGGACCCAGCTCCCCTTTTTATTGGCGAGGCCAGGGTTACGCACCTCGCGGAATGTAAATTCCACGCCGATGCATCGTTTTGCGTGCCGCATGGATTGTGCGCGCGCGAAGCGCCTCAGACTGGCCCTACTTTGATGTTTTGCCATTTCCCTCAGAATCCGATCGTTGTGGACTCTCACCGATCAAATTTGGAGGGGGGGCATTTGTAGACACCGAAAAAAGTTCCCAACTCCTAGATGAAGTTTAGAAATGGCAAAGCGATGTCATATTCGGAATTAGAGGCCTGATCCGGAGGCCCGGGAAGTGGTTCGCGAAATAAAGGAGGGCTGGTGCAAAATATTTTTGTGCGCGTGAGGCAGCCCCGTGATTCATGGAACTGGGTGGATGGTGCGCACAATTTTGCGCTCCCCGGTTCCGCGCAGTGAAGCTTTGCGCGCCGACGGTTCCCGCCGCGGAAACTTCCGCGCTCCGCCTGGATTCCGCACCGGCTGGGGCCTATAAATAGAAGGCAACCCCAGAGGGTTTGGGGGTTGATGAATTCGGATCGTCTCTCGGGCGCTCAATTCGACTCCCCCCACGCGCAATATGAATTCCAGGTAATCCCCCTTTTCGCGCAACTTTGCCCCAGGGTTCGCCTTTGCGCGCAACTCCACTAGCTTCAGCGAATTTGCCTCGTCCTCCCCTTTCTTCCCTAGTGCGCGATTGTTTCCCCATGTGTGAAATCCCCTTCAACAAGCGCAATACCTTGCGCACAATCACCTATTTGCGCAATACTCTAGCCCCATTGCGCGCCAACCCGGTGTTTTGCGCGCAAGCCGTCCTTTCACGCGCAACACCCAGGACCCCTTTACCTTGATGCCCCTTGGCTGCCTTTCCGCGTCGGC
Organism: Viscum album; assembly: GCA_963277665.1. Lineage (NCBI taxonomy): Eukaryota > Viridiplantae > Streptophyta > Magnoliopsida > Santalales > Viscaceae > Viscum > Viscum album. Next base: position 626,671,194 of record OY728138.1, on the reverse strand, counting down.
ATGAGATGTCTTCCCTGCTGGGCATGCGCGCCATGTGTTTTTTTCCCATATGGCCTTCCAGGCTCATACGAAGTAACCTCAAGGTCCCTTGGGCGGTGTTTCCCGTTGCGGTGCTTTGCCTTATGTTTCTCCTCATAGGCACGCTAACAGCTATTGCTTCTTCACATAGCCATGCTAACATAGACCCCCCAGTGGTTTTCCCTGCGCCCCCCTTCATCACGGCCTTACCGATGCTGTCCCTCCAACAAGGGGTAGAGGGCGTTGGGCATGTAAGCCCTAGGGGTGTGGAGAGAACCCACCTCGTCCAAGCTGCAGGACGTTAAATTGCTAAGCACCTCGTCCTTAACACATGACGTTAAACTGTGGTCCGACCCCATGCTTCGCACGCAGGGTCCCCCCGTCTCGGACATTCATTACGCCTCTTGTCCCCACAGGAATGGATTATTCCTCACATGGAATGAGATCCTCCTTGTCGGAGTGGCTTTTGTCCACAGGGGAAGGGCTGCCTCAGAGTGTAATCCCCTAGCCTCTCTTACGGAAGGTTGCACCCATGCACCACTGTACTTCCCCCCTGCCAAGGCCAGTTGAGTCTCATTACCACTATTCTTTGTTGCACCACGGGCCTCCACTATGGAGTAAGCCCCAGCACACAGGGCCGCTAACCACGCGTAAGCCCCTGTTTCCTCTTTGGGCTGCTCAAAGCGTAAGCCCCATTCCACTTCTCACAGATGCACCCTTTGCGACGTGATCATCTGGTCCCTACTGCCTATTGTTTCCCACACCGAGCATGGTTCATGTGGGCTTAGAGCGCGCATCGACCCTGACATCCTCCTATGGGCCGCCTCAGAGTGTAATCCCCATGCCAGCGAACTACATGGACTTTTATCCATGATAATGCATGGTACGTAGGAATCCTCCACGAGGTTCAAGCCCACCACCCAGTCGTTCCTACCTCTCCACGTTGGTTCCTCGAACACCATGGGCCTCCTTAGATCGTAATCCCCATATCCACCATAGGCCACCTTAGAGCGTATGCCCCATATCCACCATGGACCGCCTCAGAGCGTAAGCCGCATATCCAACACGGGCCGCCTCAAAGCGTAAGCCCCATATCCCGCGTCCCGCATGACATTAAATTGTATTCCCCCTCTTGGGTCGTCTCAGAGCATAAGCCACATGCCTCACTCCATCATCCATCCTGATCCTTACCCGGCACGCCCCATCCCGGTGAGATCATGCCAATCCACCCCACTATATAGTATCCGAGGAGCTGCCCACGTGTTGGCCCCAACATCGGTTCCCCCCCTAGGGGGTCTTTTAATCTAATCCACTCTCAGTGTTTCGATCATTCCGATCCGTCTCCGCAAGACGTTAAACTCGTAGAATACCCCGTGTTAAACATGGGGCGCTAAGGAAAACCTCAGATGGTGCACATTCCCCGCGTTCGATGTGGGATTCCTCGGGCTTCCGCGCCCTCGAGAAGCCCTGTGATAAGGTTCCAAAGATAGACATCCTGATCCCCAGCATCAAGACATGCCACTGACACCCCAACGTGACCTTTCTCCTCACCGATGGTTGCTGCCCCGACAAGACCCCTTGGAGCGTCTCGACGGAAGCAGCATAATTTAATGGTGTCCATGCAGATATGGCACTAGGAATGAGCTTCACGAACCAATCTTAAATCTATGAGGGAGACCCGAATTGGGCGACGAGCTCCGAGGAGGAATCCTCGGAAGGAAGAACCAACATCCCATCATCCCGGTTTCGATCAAGGAGTAGACGTCCAAGAATAAGGAACGGATGCCGCCCGCCTTTGGAAAGCAGGAATGCGAGGCTGCGAGCCGCGCGTCCTCCCATGCGTGACCGACATACGCACGCGCCCCAGCGTAAATGCTTTGGAAATAGTGGGGTTCTAGGGGTGCAAGAGGCCGACACACACTACTGGCTGGGAGAAAGGGTCACCGGCAGTTCGGAGAGTTGTGTGCTTGGGAGATGGTGGTGGTTGTGCGAGGATTTGCGCCACGGGACTCGCTGAACGGGAGGAGAGGGGCTGATGAGGTGAGGTGAGGGGAAATTAGAACCGGTGGTCAGACAGTGGAGGCGAATGTCGGGGCGATGGCGCGACCGAGGTAGGAGGGCCGACAGGCAGGATATGAGGGAAGGCCGGCTGAGAGGTGCGGTGATGGAGAAGGGTGTGGGAGGGGAGGTGGCGCGAAGGGGAAGGGAGTCGCGGGATGGTGCACCGCACATGGAGAAGTCTAGGGGGCGGCCCAAGTGGGAGATAAAAAGATAGAAGAAGTGGGGGGAACAGCCAAACCCTAAAAAAGGGAAAGAAGAAAAAAACAAATAAAAAAGAATAAATCAATAATTAGAAGTAAAAATAAAACTAATAATCAAACTAATAATAATATTAATAATAAACTAAAACTAGTTACAAAAAGAATAGTAATAAATTTATAGTAATAAAAGAAAAGATGCAACAATTATAAAAATAGTAATAAAAATAATTATAACAATTACATCCCTAAATAATATTATTATTGTGGTCTTTTAAATAATTTATTTAAATTTTTATCACCTTAAATTTTTATTTATTTATCATAAAATAATTTTATTCAATTAATTGGACAATGGTAGGTCACCCAGTGGACCAGGCGAGGCTGCCCAGTTTCAAAAACGTGTCTCGCCCGAGTCGTGCCTACCCCAAGGCCGCGCGACTTCAACTGTGGTGCACCGAAGATTGTCAAGGTCAAGATGCTTCTTTATCAGTGCAACAATGAAAAATCCGGGTGTCATGGGAGACATGCAGATGACTGTCAAAGGTGTGATGTTTTCTTAGCTCGGAAGGGTACTACTGAAGGTTCATGGTTGAATATTCTAGGATAAAATTACCTTTGACCACCATAATAGGGAAAGGGTAGCCTTTTAACTAAAACAACATGTGTTATAGAGACTTCATATAGCTAATATGGGGGTTTACCAGTGCTCCAATACTGAGACACATAGATGTGGCCATTAGGTATGTATTATTTTCTGATTCCCCTTGAGCTAGGCTCGGTTGTATGTTAATGAAGAGGTATGAAGTTATAGCTTAGGGGTAGATGCATTTGATACCCCTTTAGTAGAACTATGCGATTCGTGACTGAGATATGATAATTTTTCTATTTCCTCTAAAAATGTGGAGGAACTATCTTTTGGGTGAATCCTTTTTTTGTATTCTCATACCACGAGAGTCTCATGTACATCTTTGAATACATAGATCTTAACCTAAGAAAAATGTATTGGTATATAGTTCCTACATGACCCTATCTTTGAGATAGTCAATAATTTTGGGAAGGGAAATGTGGTGGTAGATACTCATAGTAATAATCCTTGGTCACTCCTAGTGGAGGAGGCATCTGAATATTTGGATTTGTCGTAGTAGACCCCAGTATAGGATAGGGGTGTAGTTTTCTTTAGTTTATGGCGGTGGCTTGTTTACTTCTTTACCATATTCTAGAGGCATACTTCTGAGAAATATATTTAGAGGTTATACAGGACCCTATTGATGGATCATAAGAGTATACAGTTGACCTAAAAGAGGGGTGTTGAATAATAGTTTCAAAAATTAAAATATAAAAATTACTTTACCTCTTAATATATTTTATCATATGAACTCTATATATGATTTGGGAATGTAATTTTATATATTTGAATTTTTTATTTCACTTTTTATGTAAATTTTATATAAATAGTAATATTATTTTAAAGAAATACACAACAATGAAAAAAATTCTAAAATAAATTAAAGAGAAACATTATAAATTTATTAATAAAACTTACAAAACCATTTTAACAATGATATTCACATTAAATTTTTAATTAAAGAGGTATATAACCTAAATTATAGGTATCTATATTTTTAACAAAATTTTAAATCCCTCCTTTATTTAAGAATAAAATCCCTTGGTACTAAGATCGGAAGAACATTATTTCCCCACAATGTGAACACATGATTAGAAAGATCGTATAAACCCCAATCTTCTTATCCCTTGAATCCCTTGGTAAATCCGGACTAGATAGACTATTAAAAAGATAGAAATATCATGGAATTTACAAAATATCCTTATTGGATAATCCTTAATAAAAATACTCAGTAAAATATTACAATGAAGAGGTAACTAAAATTAATAAAAACATTGCAAAATTATTAAGAGAATATCTTATATCAAAAGTGATGAAAAATATTCCACTTCCATTAATGATTCTTTTATTTGTATATGAACCTCTAATTGTAAAATTCCATATAATTTAGGGGTTTTTTAAATGGATTTTAAGGAACTCCTATATACTTGAATGGTTTTGTTCAAATTTTTTGGTAGCTCCCTTGGTAACACCATTAAATAGTTTTTGAATTTAATCATGTAGAATGAAATATTTTTCTTGTGAAATGATATTTCTCAATCTGACCGATTTAATGATTTTTCATTCAAGGAACATGCCATTCTCCATCTAATGGTATTCATCTAAATGTATCAACCTAAATTTGTAAATTGGACTTCATTATACATTGACAAATATTCTTATATAAATATTTATCCAAAAAAATTGATAATCATCCATTTGATGTTCCAAAACAGGTACATCCAATTTTGGTAAATAATTCAATTTTGACAAATTAATATTTATATATTATAAAAAATTACTTTCCAACAAAAAAATAATTCAATATATGGATTTATAAAATATTTTAATGTATTAGGGAAGTGTGTTTGGGGTTTTAAAAACTAATAAAAATTTTTGAATAAAAACTATCAATTAAACACATATATCCTCAATAGATGTGGCTTATGGTGTTTTTTTAAGAGGTAATAATTTCATCCTATCCTAATGATAGAATTTGGTTATAGTAATGTTTCGTATGTAGGTGATGAGGGAGTTTCACAATTACCCACCTGTTTCACATCTTAGTGAGGAAAATATGTATAATGACATTTAGTTGTAGTTTTGGTGGGTTGGAATGGGGTGGAAGTTTTATGATTTCATCTCTCAATGTGTCACATGTATATAAGTAAATTTTTAATCTTTGATTCCAACAAGTTTTAAACATACACATGTGATCTTTGAGTGGAAATATGATGGAATATCTATGTACATTATGATGGGTCTTATATGGACTATTTATGGCCATGACTCTAATTGGGTGTTTTTTGGATGACATATCAAATTAGTGTACCTTCATACCATTTGAGAGAATAGTTTGTTTGAAATTTTTCGGATGTTGTACATATGTGATATCATATGGATATATGTGGTACCCTTGATGGTTTTCTCTGACAGTGATGCTCAATTCACTTCATGATTATAAAGAGTCCTACATGAGTCCTTCAAAGGACAACTGAGGACAAGTATAATGTTTTACCCCTAGAATGATGATCAGATAAAGTAGACATGTTTGGTGTTGAAGGATATACTGGAATCTTATTTGTTGGACTTCATCCGGGTATGGGATGATCACTTTCCATAGGTATAGTATACTTATAATAAGAACTATCACTATATTACCAGCATATTACATTTCATGGTCATGTATAAAATTCCCTATAGTTCACACCAATGCTAGAATTAGATTGACAAAAAATATCTTACTAATCCAAAAGAAGATGCACGTGACCACTGATAAGGTTTTCATGATCGCAGAATATATGGGGACGGCACAAAGAAACCAAAATATCACTCAGATCGATATCACATATCTTTTTTCGTTCAATCATAGATATCTTGTTTTCTTAAGTGTATCCCCAAGGAGTTGGTTGTGGATATTTGGCTATGGAATCAATATAAAACCAATGTCCATCGATACATTCAGGATCCTAGGGAGGCTTTGTGAGGTTTCAAATCACCTAGACTTTCCCCCAATGTTGGAATGAGTACATTACATCTTCAATGTACCACAGTTAAGGAGATATGTGCATGAATTGTCAAATGTTATTGGATATAGAGTGATGGAAATCCAAAATTAAAAAAAATATATTCATGGAGTACTAGATGATGATCAAGGATATATATGAGTGGATAATATATTGATAAACATTCCCATTGGTTCATGTTTTTTGGAAATAGTAGGGTGTATAAGACATATCCTATGAGTATGAGAGCTAAATACAGGCTCAGAACCCAAAACATTTATGTGGCTTGTTATTCTTGGGGTGAAAATAGATGAAGGAGGGGAGAATTTATTAACTCTATTTTATGAAACAATATAAATCTTATCTAGAATCTCAAAGATTACCTTCCAATATACTTCCAAAATGTAAATTTTTTCATCTATGTTAGAATATGTAGGATGAATTACTTGGTATACCAACCATACATGGCCCTCAAAAATATTTTCTAGTATATCAAAAATAATTTACTTATCATTAAAAAATATACATTTTGATATTTTATTCCTATGATATTTACATCTACAAATGAACATCAAAACCACACAATTCATCTGTAATATCTCTACATATGATACAACAATCCTATTGTGGATTATTCCACATTATGCACTTAATTTCCTACAAAAATATATATAAACTGAGGAAATAAAAAAATTAGTGGAATCAAATGAATATAGAAACAATACATAGGATATTTATAGTGAATTTATAAATTATAATATTAAAATAATGATCCCATTTTTGTTTATGTGTATTATTATTTTAAAAAATAGTATTTTTTACATTTTTTATATTTTTTTAATTTTTAATTTTCAAAAAATTTAACCTCAATGTTATATCTTTGATAATGTAACCAATAGTTCTTTATGATTCCAAAAAATTGAATATGGAACACAAATAAGCTATATTAATGAGTAACTAGGGTTATATATATTCAATGAATTGTGTTTTATCACACTTGTAATATTTTTAATTTCATGAGAATTTGGTAAAAGGATGGGGTGAAAATGTGTAAGAAAATTTTCAGATCATGATATTCACTAGGAATAAGATTCAAAAACATAATTTTTCACTTCCCATGATGGGGATTCACATGAATAAGATAAAAAAACAAAATAATCATGTCCTTAATTCTTTCTATTCATGAAGAATAATTTCAGAAACCACCATTATTACCCTAAATAGTCATTATGAAACCATCCTAATTCCCTTACAATGATATTTATATCATGTTATGGTTTTAAGAAAAACTATATTTAAGATAATTTCATCTCATTTTTTATGGGTTTAAAATTATACCACTATCCTGAAGATTTGGCCTAGATTATATAGTTTTTATACACAAACATAAATAATATTTCATGTTAAATAATCCTCACATAATTTATGTGATTCTATTCTCACGTGAACAAAAACATGTTACCACATTGACTTCTTCATACAGATCGTCTGTTCAGCAACTCATTAACTATATGGGTGTTGGCGCCAAAAATGTGGCCCGAAACGGGATGATGGGATGTCAGTTCTTCCTTCTGTGGATTCCTCCTTAGAACTTGTCACCTAGTCCGGGTCTCCCTCATAGATTTAATACGTAGTTCGTGAAACTCATCCCAGTGCCATGTTTCCATGGACGCCAGTTAATTACACTGCTTCTATCGGGACATTCCAAACGGTCCAGTCAGGGAAGCAACCTTCGGTCGGGGGAGTAGTCACGTTGAGGCACCAGTAGCGTGTCTGGATGCTGGGGAATCTGTCGTGTTTGTCTATTATCCCTGATTGCAGGGCTTCTCGCGGGCGTGGAAGCCTGAGGCATCCCACAACGAGCGCGGGGAATTATGTCATAGACACATATCTGAGGTTTTCCTCAGCTTCCTGTGTTTAACACAGGGCACGCCGCGAGTTTAACGTCCAGAGGAGACGGGTCAGCCCATGGGTGGCTGTGAAGAGGGTCATACCGACACAGTCTCACTGAGATACTATGGTCCGGGAGAGAGTCGGGATGGGTGCTAGGTGGATAAATGGAGTGGAGGGGAATGAAATGGGACCATCGCAAGGACGACGGTGAAGTTGGGCTTGAGCCTTGACGAGGCTTCCTACGTATCCCCGTGGTAGGGAATCAAAGTCCGTGTAGTTCAGGATGGGAATGGGTGTGCAGTTTAATGTCATGTAGGAAAAGGGGGGATATAGTTTAATGTCGTGCTGGACGAGGGCGAAACTCGACGTGAAATGAACGACCGAGCAATGTGGCTTGAACCTCATGGAGGCTTCCTACGTACCATGCCTTGACATGGATCAAAGACCTCGTAGTTCAGGTGGGAATGGGTCGCAGCGGCTTACCACCGGACCATAATGCGGTTTAACGTCATGCTGGACGTGGGTGAGACCCGACGTGAAATGACGGATGGGCTTGAACCTCATGGAGGCTTCCTACGTACCATGCCTTGACGTGGATCAAAGCACCGTAGTTCATAATGGGAATGCAGTTTAACGTCATGCCAGACGAAGATGGGACCCGACGTGAAGAAACGACGGGTGGGCTTGAACCTCAAAGAGGCTTCCTACGTACCATGCCTTGACATGGATCAAAGACCTCGTAGTTCAGATGGGAATGCAGTTTAACGTCATGTCGGACGAAGATGGGACCTGACGTGAAGAAACGACGGGTGGGCTTGAACCTCAAAGAGGCTTCCTACGTACCATGCCTTGACATGGATCAAAGACCTCGTAGTTCAGATGGGAATGCATTTTAATGTCATGCCGGACGAAGGTGGGACCCGACGTGAAGAAACGATGGGTGGGCTTGAACCTCAAAGAGGCTTCCTATGTACCATGCCTTGACATGGATCAAAGACCTCGTAGTTCAGATGGGAATGAGGGGTCAGGGTCGATGCTCACTCTAAGCCCACGTGAGTCATGCTCGGTGTGAGAAACAAGAGGTTTCAAGGACCTGACGATCACATCGCAAGGGGTGCGTCCGTGAGAAGCGAAGAGGGGATTACGCGTTAGGCGGCCCATGGTGTTGGGACTTACTCCAGGATGGAGGCCCAGAGGGGGGTGCCTCGTTCCCTATCATGCCCTCCACTGACCTTGGTAGTGGGGAAGTACAGAGATGCATGGGTGCAATCATCCGTACGAAAGGTTAGGGGCTTACACTCTGAGGCATCCCTTCCCCTACGAACATACGCCACTCCGACAAAGAGGATCTCATTCCATATGCGGAAGAGTTCCATTCCCGTGGAGACGAGTGGTGTAAAAAATGTTCGAGCTGGGGGGACCCTTCGTGAGGGAGACGAGGTTGGGTCACAGTTTAACGTCATGTGTTGAGGATGTGCTGCTTGGCAGTTTAACGTCCTGCAGCTCGGATGAAGTGGGTTCACTCCGCACCCCTAGGGCTTACATAACTGGTACCCTCTGGTCCATGGGGAAGGGAAGGTTCCGGTAAGGCCATTGTCATGGGGGGTTGTGGAACGAACCATCGAGGGGTCCACGTTAGCGTGGCTATGCGAAGAAGCAATAGCCGTTAGTGTGCCTATGCGAAGAAGCATTAGGCGAAGCAACGCTACGGGAGGTATTGTCCATGGGACTTTGAAATCACATCGTGCAAACCTGGAGGGTCGCACGGGAAGAGGAATCGCTAAGCAGAGGAGTGTGCTTTGCGAAGTGGGGTGCCTTGGCCTTAGCATGGGGCATAGGTGTGAGTGGAAGGCGCTTGGCGAAGTGGAACAGTGTTCGCGGAGCACTGCCTCGCGAAGCAGGGTCCTGCAAAGCAATGTGCTTCGCAAAGTGGAGCGATCCTCCCTTAGCATAGGGATCACTCGGACGGGTTGGGTGTTTCGCGAAGCACAAGTGCTCTGCGGCTGCCCGGGTTCTCTTGGGAATCCCCTTCCTTCGCGAATGCCCTTGAGCTTCGCGAAGGGCATCCCTCTCGGAAGAGGGGCTCAAAACGAGACAAATCAGAGTCGTCTCGCGAAGTAGAAGTACCTCGCGGAGCTCATGATTCCCGGGGAAAAGCGTTCTTCGCGGTTCGGGAGAGGAGAAGCCGAAAGGTCCGGTTGTACGTCCTCGGGACTCATGGGGAGTCCAGTATTTATAGGGAAGGGGCGCCGCGAAGCAGCGCCTGCACGCCGCCTCAAGGGCTTCGCGGCGGCTCGCGAACGTCAAATGGGTTCATGGAGGATTACCGCCTCTGTAGCTTCACGGCGGCTCGCGAACGTCAAATGGGTTCGCGGAGCATTACCGCCTCTGGAGCTTCGCGGTGGCTCCATGGTCAGGGCGCTTCGCAGCGGGGCTTCGCGACGGAGCTTCGTGAGGCAGCGCGCCGGCCTTCTTTTTCGTTCCTTTCTTTCGGGCCACATTTTTGGCGCCAACAAATGCCCCCCTCAGACTTGGAGACGCGGAGGGCGAAGGGTCGAAGTCTGAGGGAAAATCGCCAAAATTGTCGGTGGATCGCGAAGCGGCTTCGCGAAGGGGGGCCGCGGTGCTGACCGGGGCCACAGTTCCGGACGTGTCGCGATGCTCCGTGCGGGTGAGGCGCGCCGCGATGCTCCGGGGTCGCCGCCTATAAAAAGGGGTCCGACCTCTTTTGTCTTCACGTGCCTTACTTGTCTTTTTGCGCTCTCGACTTCGCGAAGCTCCGCGTACTCCACGACAACCCTCCGCGAATCGAGCTTCGCGGCGAACCGCGGGTCACCGACTCCGCGTCCGCGCTAGGAAAACTTCTTGTGGGCCTTGGCCAGGCTTCACGGCTTGGTCTCGCGACCGATCTTCGCGATTCAACTTCACGGCCGAGCTTCGCGATTCAACTTCGCGGCCGAGCTTCACGATCCAGGGGAAAGAAAAAAACTTTTCTGAGGGTCGGCATCAAAATGGCCCATCAAGAGGCTGTGCTGGGAGTGCTTGCAGATGCTGCTCATCGGGATGAGATAGCCAACCGTCCAGGCTTGGGGGAAATGGTTCGGAGCCACTCGGACCACACTTCTTTGACATATCTACTTTCGGAAGGTCAGAAAGAATATCCGCAGTGCAAGAAACTGCCGTTGTACGGCTTCGGGCTGAGGGATGACGTTTTCATCCCTGAGGCGAGAAGGGATGAACCAGCTTGCTGGTTCAAGAGCACGCCGTGCCAGCACCAATGGTTTAGGGCGGCCGATGGTCATGCGCGGGAGGATTTCACACCCATCACCGCTGACTGCCTCTAAAACCATGTGAATGATATCGACGGGAGGCCACTGCAACCGGAGACGTCCCCTCCTCTCTACCGCACCATGCTGAAGGCGGCTTTGCTGGATCCAAGGAAAGGATGGTCTGATGAGTGGGACCTCCTCCAGGGCGGCAATTTTACCGACGACTGGGCCTGGGCCTACTGGGTAGGCGCCTCATGCGAGGAGTTCGGGGTCGAGATGAGAAGAGTGGGATTGTATGAGGCGGAGTGGGCCTCCCAATTCCACATTTACCAACCAAAGTAGTCGATGCCGGAACTGCTGAGTAGATGGTCATCCAGGACCAACACTTTTCACCTTCATCACGGGGAGGTGGGAATCAGCCTGTGGGATGTCCAACAGATTTCCGGGGTCCCGATCTTGGGGGCCATGTATGACAAATTCCTCCCCGTCATCAGCGCATGGGGGGATCTGGAGCAAATGTCGCGACTGGCGTCAGCGCTGATGGCGCTCGTCCCTGGAGAGGACAAGGAGGCAGTGAGGGATGTCCACTTCAGGAGATGGTTCAAATGATTCCTGAATTTCCCAGAAGATCGAGAGTTCCCGCCGAGGCCTCGAACTTGTCCGAGGGCGGCCCAACGGGGTAAGGGGCACTCGTATTGGTGGGTCTTAGAGGACAACCAATGGAAGACTTGGTGTTTCAGTGTCAGCACTGAACAACAGCCAATAGTTAGGCTGGCGGCGTTCATCGCGGCTCTCATCTGTGGGTGGATCCTACCAGTGAGGGATACAAGCATGGGGGTGCGGCCCAACTCGTTCATCATGGCATCGATGTTGTCCATGGGGCAGCGGATCAACCTGGGGATTCTGATGCTCACCAAAATGTATAAAATGCTGCGGCCCATTAGTTAGGGTAAGAAGCCGCCAAGGATATGCGGGCCCTTCCACCTCCTGTATGGGTGGATCACAGCGCACATCAGGGGGATTTACGAGTATCCAAACCCCATCTCGCCACCGAGATCGAACTTTCGCCCCTCCATCCTGAACGCAGTCGGGAGCTTCCCATTCAAACTGGCTATCCCGATGGTACTAAATCGGGTGTGGAGGGCGGATGAGTTTAATTTCCACCCCTTCCCATTTCCAACGGGAATACTTGCTGACGACGGGCGAGGAACGGAAGAACATCGAGCATACCTTCTGGCCTTCCGAGGTGGAGTTTTGGTGGCTCGGATAGATCGTGAGCCAATCTGCGAACCGTACACCCAGCATCGTTTTGAGAGGCAGTTCCGGTGCCTCCAGCGGCTGACCCCGCAGATCTACTGGGAGGTGCGCCATGAGGAGCAGCCGTGTGTGATGAGGCAGTTGTGGATCATGTTCACACGGGAAGATGGGAAGATGCGGATTGTCCTGCCCCCACCCACCGCCACTTTTGGATTAGTGAGGGAGTACACCATCAGTTGGGAGGCTGCCTACCCAGGGGATATGCTAAAGCAATCAACTATCCGGGTCGGTGACGGTGGGTCTTCTCTATCTCGAGGTCGGGGTCGGAGGGCAGCTAGGGCCGCTCACGGTAGCGAGGCTGTGATGACGACGAGACCCGCACCGGCCGAGGGTATGGCAGCAACGGTGGATCCGGTGGTTTCGGAAGAGCAGGGACATTCAGAGGGGCGTCCACCAAGGGGATTTCGTCAGATATCCACTCAAGCTCCGGGGAAGCGGCTGCGTCACATCGACATGGCAGAAGATGCTGTCTTCCCGGAAGCTTGGGACATTTGGGATGTCAACCGGCAATTCCTCAGCCCACCTGAGATGTGGGCCCACCTGAATCGCCTCGGGATGGAATTGCCGGGCATAGGCCCAGTTTGGGCTGGATTCATGGTGTCTCCGGCGGAGGCAGAGCAATACCTGGATGAGCTGGAGGATTACGTACACTCCAACGGTGTTCCTCTCCCAATGACAGATCGGGAGAGGGTACTGTTGAATCAGACGGTCCCCCCGCAGTTATCGGCTGCCGATCTGAGGGAGCGCTTCCCCTTTCTGGAGGAATCAGAGGACTCTTCTCGGGGGGATGAGGCTGGAGGAGGGAGCCCGTTGGAGTAGGGAGAGGTCGGAGACCGAGGCTCAGAATCCGACGACTTCGCGGAGGCTCTCGAGGTAGCATTCCGAACTTCTCTCTTTACGATCTATTCTTGAGCCACTATGGGCTTCTCACCAATGTTTAGGCCATGCAGGAGGAACTTGTTCACAGGCCTCGTTCTCACCCCTTGGTGGATGATGATGCGGGATCTTCAGAACCCGCGCCCATGGCTGCGTCCAGTTCTGCGTCTGGTGGGGCTAGAGCAACCGTGGAGGCTCTCCCGTAGTCTCCAGACCTCCCAACAATATACGGAGGGCCTCACCTCGGGGTACCCTTAGTACCGGCTCAGGAGAAGCTCCAGGAGGTCGATCTCTATAAGTCTCCTCCACCGGTTCCCTTGTCGCCATATGTAGACTATGCCTGCCAACTAACGTTCATGTCCCTCTCTGTCGTACAGTTCTCCGACTGGCGTGGGCTGCTGCAGCAAGACTGGTCGGGATGTCTGGTGGAATCCCTCCTAGGGGCATCCCGGTGATGTTGGCGATAGTCCCCCCACCTCCTCAAGCTGCGACGCACACCATCACTGGCAGGACCACCAGCAGGGCCGTACGTGAAGTCATCGAAGTGGAATCTGAGGAAGAGGATCAACCGGTCGGTCCCAGTCCTGTCGTGCCTGCGTCGGCGTCAGGTGTCGTACCAGATTCAACACCAGATGCAGATCCCGCTGAGGAATTCCTGCAGGCATGTCCTGCGTACGAGCCTGCCAACCGCGCAGATTGGGATGAAACGACCTCCGATGAGGAAGACAACAGCATATTCCGTCACCGGTCATGGAAGCTGATCACGCGCTTTATCAGGGACACTCCACAAGCACAATGGCTGGCCGAAATGGATAAGCTACGCTCGCGGTTGCGCGAACTGTGTGCCGGGGGAGTGGATGCCCAACGCCCTCACGCGCTCATCCAAGACCTCATGGATGAGAAGATCCAAGAGCATGATCGTGTGCTGAGCGTGGGATGGCAGCGGAGGAAGTCGACCAGCATTAGGAAGCTCCAGGAGGCTGAAGGCGAGGTCCAACAGATGCAGATCTGGGCCAACGAGCTTTCAACCACTCTTGATACGTAGTCTGAGCTGGTCTCACGGTTGAAGGCCCATCTGGCAGAGGCTGAGGAGCATATGGGGCAGACCTCTGGAAGGATGGCTCCCGTCCAGGCCGAGGTAGAAAGGGCCAGGGCCAGAGTTGACGAATTATGCCCCGCCGCTGCTGAAGAGGAGCGGGAGTTGAATCAGCGACAACAAGCTTTGGACGCCGCAAGTCAGCGGGTGGTGGAGCTGCAACTCTCTTTTGACGGGGTCAACCCATCCATGGGGGAAGTCAACCCCCGAGTATTGTAACAACCCCAAAAGAAACTTTTATTAGTACTTTTGTGCTTCAACTCTTTCTTTCCCCTTTGTTTTGAGTGCCGTGGCACGCACGGTTTCCACTGTTTGAATTGCCTTGTTACATCCCTACGATGTTTGCGGGACGTTTGGCGACAATCCTTCAAATCCACATGGGTCGAGCCCAATGTGAGATGCAGGAGGTAGTTGGCTTGATCGGAGAAGGAACTTCCAAGATAGCCAAATTACTGTTTCTTCAGCGTGCTCTTATGCACGAATGGGGCAACGCCAGGGGCGCTGAAATCGGTCCAAACAGATGAAAATGGGAAGTGTGAATCACGATAATCAAATTTGGAACACTGTGGGGATGGCGTGAAAATAAAGGACAACCGTTAACCGTGGAGGACAAACGGTATCCTTACTGCATTAGCCTGAAATGGGGACAACAAATGAGGGTCGACCGTTGACCATGTTCGAAACATGGGACCATGTTCGAAACATGGGACCATGTCACAAGTGTTGTCGATCAATCCTTCGGGACGTTGGCCCATGACAGTAGGCGGACCATAGGTCAGACATCCATACTGTTAGGGGGTCCTTCCAGGCATGACCCGTCTTTCGGAATGTTTGCCCCGGATGGTAGGTGATCCGATGCGGCATGAGACCAGGCCGTTAGGGGGTTCCATCATACATGAAAATGGACGATGGTCCGAATAAGGGGCACGCAAAGCGTGGAATATAGAGTGATGGTTTGTTCAAACAGAATCCAACAGTTCGGTAGTTACACCACCGTGGTGGGAGTACGCCAGATGGGCGCATCGGTCTAATCACAGATCATTCTTTCTTCTAGATAGGGCCTCTCTGGCGAGGGCTGGAAATGGGGAGGAACAAGATTTTGTGATTCCAGGGGCTGAACCCTAGGTGAAATGCCTGGGTGTCTCTACGTATCCCACGTGATGATGGGAATCAAGGTGTACGTAGTTCTGGAAGCGCAGTTTAACGTCATGTGGGACGGGGAACATCCCGACTGTATTGGCACACATCCTACCAAAACTACTAAGCCCACGTGAGTCGTGCTCGGTGCGGGAAACAAGCAGTAGTGGCGGGAATTTCCTGACACAAAAGGGGTAGGTTAGGGAAAAGGGACGCTCGGTGAATACCGGCCCAATGACACTAACACGATCATTTAGCGCACCTAGATGCGTGAAGAGAAAGAGCCAAGTATGATGGAGTTCCACTTGAACATGAGGGAGTGGAAATGTGTGAATCATGACGCTTGAGATTCGGATCATGATGATGGCGGCGTGACGATGGAGGATTACTGCTGACCATGTTCGCAACACAGCATACTATCGCGTTAGCCTAAAATGGGGACAAACAAATGAGGGTCGACCGTTGACCATGTTCGAAACACGGGACCATGTCACAAATGTTGTCAGATATCCGTAGGGACGTTGGCCCGAAACGATTGAAGGGCCCTTAGGTCCAGCATTCATGGAGAGCCCTTAAGCTTAGTATCCACGTCGTCCGAGGGTCCTTTTGGATGTGGAAGAGGATGAGGATCCAAATAGCGAGCTCACGAAGCTTGGTCATGGGATGAGGGGAATGTCCTTGTGAAAATCCCACGCTTCGGGCTCTTCATCAAAACACATCTGAATACGGAAATGAAACGTATTAGAGAGAGGGAGCAGATTCCTTTCCCTTGGGGAGATCTTAGTTTAGGGTCATAGAATTCGGACCATGGATGGGTAAAGGGATCAGGGGACGTATGGCATCAAAACCTGACGTGAATGAGGACATAGTCCTACTTACCATGCGTTCTCTGAGGAAATTCTCGAGTCGAGGGACCAAAAACAAGGGTTAGGCTGGGCCCGCGGGGAAGCACCCGGGCGCTCCTACGTATCTTATAAGGATGAGAATCAAGCCATACGTAGTTCTGGAAGGTGGCACGGTAAGGTACCAGTGCCAGGGGAAAAGGGAAGTGTGGGCATGGCCCTTGCACTAAAAGAAGCGGAATTTGTTAACTCTTGTTTGTTCTTTAAGGTGAATGGTTTTTTTTGTGAAGCGACAGGCCTAGAACAGTAGGTCGTGATGTCGCCACAAGAATCAAGCCGTGATGGGCGTTGACAAATGGCATGGCACGTGACCAATACCCAACGTGATGTCCTCTACAACGAGGTCACAACAATGCGGTATCGTTTTTCGTCATGCGGCCAGGACGATAATGTCACAGTTTAGGGTCGTATGATAGGACCAGGCATGCATTTTATCGTTATGCAGCGCAAACGTGAAAATAAGATGTGAAACAGGGGGAGAGACTAGCTTCCTGAATGGGATTTTCTCGAAGACAGGGCGTCCGGGTGGTCCTACCTATCCTATGAGGATGGTAGTCAAGCTGAACGTGGTTCTAGATAGATCTTGGATCTTAGTTTATGGTCTTAGAGCTCGGACTGTGGGAGCCCCAAAGGACGCCAGATTGCAGCTTTGTCCCCCTGACATGCAAAGGTGCACTGAGGGATAGCACCAAAAGTGTCGAGATTCCACCTGGTCATGATGGGGTGGAAAATGATGTGAATCATGCAACCAACATTCGAGGAATGAAGAGGCTAGCGTGACGAAAGAGAATTACTGCTGACCATGTTCGCAACACAGCATCCTGTCGCGTTAGCCTGAAATGAGGACTAACAAATGAGCATCGACCGCTGACCATATTCGCAACGCGGTATTTTAACGATTTGTTGTCCAAAACCCTTGGGGGCGTTGGCCCGTAACGGTAGGAGAGCCCTTGGGCGTAGTATCCAGGCCGTTATTGGGGGTCCCTCCGGGTGTGAAAGGTGATGAAAGTCCGAATAGAGGGGAACACGAAGCTTGACAAGTGGAAGGAACTTGATCAAGTTGAATCTGACACTCTTGGTCCTAGACTAGAGTGCTCTTAACACATGGGTGAACCACTGCAAGAAGTCAAGGGACTCAACTTTGAGGGTGATCTAGAGATGAAAGGTTCCCGGGGGAAGGGGTCATGGTGCCCAAAACCTTGTATCATACCCACATATCCCTCTCCTGGAGAGGGATAGGCCATGTGGCCTTGGTGACCGGGAGATCGGGAGATTTCCAAGAGATGGGGTTGGACCCGGAGTCTAGACATCCAGGTGGTCCTACGTATCCCATGAGGATGGGAATCACGCCACACGTAGTTCTTGAAGGGTGCCTTTTAATGTCATACTGGACAAGGAATATGAGGGCTAACTCTCAGAACGGGGTACGCGTGGTGCAGCTGTTGAAAACCTGACGTGAATGAGGACATAATCCTACACCACGCCACGCGGTCCCGTGGTGCGGGTCCCAATGGTAGGACTCGAGAGAGGTGAACTTGCTGAACTCAAGCTGGACCCAAAGACAAGGGTTCTTGAACGTAGTTCCAGATGAGAGTCTTATTTTATGGTCTTAGAGCTCGGACCGTGGATGGTGACAACTCCCGAGTAAGCACAAATGTCAACCCAATCCCTAAGCCCACATGAGATAAACTCGGTGTGGGAAACAAGGGGGGAAGATCCTTATCGCAATACTTGGGGCGTCCATCAAAGGGGAGTTGGCGGAGAGTTTCAAAGGACACCTTCGACACGACCTGTTCACCCAACGCGCAGACGTGCACGGAGGAAATGTACCAAGTGTTCCGAGACTCTTCTTGGACGCGATGAAGTGATGAAGGGTGTGAATCGTGTACCCGGCATTTGGGCATAATGGGTTGGCGTGGCGATAGAGAAAAATTGTTAACCATGATGGAAACACAACGTCCATATCGCGTTATCCTAAGGTGGGAACAACAAACGAGCATCGACCTCTGACCATATTCGCAACGCGGGATTTTATCGATTTGTTGTCCGAAACCCTCGGAGCATCGGCCCGTAACGGTAGGAGAGCCCTTGGGCGTGGTATCCAGGCCATTGTTGGGGGTCCCTCCGGGTGTGAGAGATGATGAAAGCCCTGATGCAGTGATACGCAAAGCCTGGAAAGCGGGTGCGGACGTGTCCGAGTAAAGCTTGGCATTCCAGGTAATGAACCAGAGTACTCTTAGGCACATCGGTGAACCGCCGAAGAAGGGATCGACGAAACAGCTCAGTAGGGGGGAAACATGGCGTGGTCATTACGAGACCGTCGTGAATGAGGAAATAATCCCACACCACACCATATGATCCTCTCATGGAGGAAGGATAGGCCAAGGGGCCAAGATGGGATGAGGATTCCCGAGAGATGGGGCTGGACCCGAATCTTGGACATCCAGGTGGTCCTACGTATCCCATTAGGATGGGAATCAAGCCACACGTAGTTCTTTAAATGCAGTTTAACGTCATACTGGACGAGGAGGGGAGTACTATACTCATAATCAAGGTATACAGTATGGCGAAGAAGCCGATGTAAATGAGGACATAGTCCTACATCACACCATGCAATCCTATAAGAGAGGACCCGAGCTATGGCCCGGGAAGGCCAAGGGGCCTGGGGCTGAGCCTCGGTCAGGAAGGCCTGACTGGCTTGTGGTTTAACGTCTCGTGGTGAAGATGGGAGGCCAGGGACCCAAGGAGGGCAAGGGGCCTAAGGCTGGGCCTCGGTCAGGAATGCCAGACTGGCTTGCAGTTTAACGTCTTGCAGTGAGGACGGAGATGCAGTTTAAGGTCGTGCGGGACCAAGGAGGCCAAGGGGCCTGAGGCTGGGCCTCGTAAGGGGAGTCGTACGGCATGGTATATGATCTCGACATGAATGAGGACGTATTCCTACACCACACCGTACACTCCTATGGAGGATCAGGGTCGTGGGCCCGATTGCAAGCACCGCCCCGGGAGAAGTTTGTCACCTCGTGATGGGGCAGAATGAATCACCGCACTCGATGTCTGGGACATCTTGGGGTGGAACCGAAGATCCAGGACACTGTTGACCACGTTCAAAACACAACTTTCCTATGGTAACCTGATATGGGAGTAACAAGTGAGCGTCGACCGCAGACCAAATTCGCAACGCGGGACTTGTATCAGCTTGTTGCTTGAAAAACACTCAGGGGCGTTGGCCCATATCGGTAGGAGAGCCCTTGGGCATTGTATCCAGGCCGTTCATGGGGGTCCCTCGGGGTGTGAAAAAATGATGGAATCCTAGTCAAGGAGTGGGCTAAGCATAGCTGTATCCGTGAAAGAGGCAAACATCCCCAGGGGGGATGTGCAGCCGGGTCGAGGCTTGCTCGATGTGAGTTGGGGAAAAAATGTTCACTCTGCCGCGTCTTGACCCAAAGGGAAGATTTTGGCTTTTGGGCTGGGCCTACGGACGAAATGTCCGGGCATTCCTACGTATCCCATTAAGATGGGAATGAAGCCGTACGTAGTTCTTGAAAGCCATGCAGTTTAACGTCATGCGGTGAGGACGTGGGAGGATAGAAGAATGGGAGTGGGCACATGGTGTGACCCTTACAATCCTTGCGCAAGCGGGGTTGTATGAATGGGGGCTAAAAACCCTACTCCTGCTGCACAAAGATTCTACAAGGAAACTACCCCCAAGGGGGATAGTGGAAGAAAAATGTTTGGGGCTGGGCTCAAGACGATGCGTCCGAGCGTTCCTACGTATCCCATGAAGGTGGGAATCAAGCCACACATAGTTCTTGACATGCAGTTTAACATCATGCAGGACGAAGGGCATCTCATTTGGGGATGTGTACGGTGCGGCAAGTAATCTGTCGTGCATGAGGACGTGGTCCTACACCACACCGTACGATCCCTTAAGAGGGTAAGTCGGGGAGAAACGAGGGGGCCTGGGGCCAGACCGCGGTCAGGGAGACCTGACCAGCTTGTGGTTTAACGTCTCGTGTTGAAGACGGGGGGCTAGGGACCCAAGGAGGCCAAGGGGCCTGAGGCTGGGCCTCGGTCAGGAAGGCCTGACTGGCTTACAGTTTAACGTCTTGCAGTGAGGACGGAGATGCAGTTTAAGGTCGTGCGAGACCAAAGAGGCCAAGGGGCCTAAGGCTAAGCCTCGGTCAGGAAGGCCTGACTGGCGTGCAGTTTAACGTCTTACAAAGAGGACGAAGATGCAGTTTAAGGTCGTGCGGGACCAATTCGCAGTTTAGGGTCGTGCAGGACCCTCTCGCAGTTTAGGGTCGTGCGGGACCACTTTTGCCCTAGGCAAAGTATCGCTTGAGGAATTTGGCATTGGTGGGAGGGGTTATACGCTCTCCATCTGTGGTCACCAAGGAGTATGTTCCGTTGTAGTAAACCTTATGGATGATATAAGGCCCTTCCCATTTGGGTTCTAATTTGGGCGGTTTCCTACCGGGAATCATTGGCGCTCGAAGGGCCAGTACCAGGTCACCCTGTAGAAAAGAGCGGAGACGAACCTTCTTGTCGAAGGCCCTCGCTATCTTTTCCTGGTGCCTTTCCAGATTGTGTAGGGCATGAAGTCGGTTCTCGTCCAGTGCTTCCAATTCAGCTAGACGGATCTCGGCTACCTCATCTGATGTCTGGTGATCATAAACTGCAGTGCGTAGCGACAGCATCTGGATCTCAATGGGTAGGACAGCCTCAGCTCCATACACCAGGGAATATGGGGTCACCTGGGTAGAGTTGCAAGTCGTCGTCCGGTAAGCCCAGAGGGCGTTAGCGAGCTTTTCCGGCCAACTTTTCTTGTTCTGGCCAACCATCTTCTACAGAATGATAGAGAGGGTTTTGTTGAACGCCTCGATCTGTCCATTTGCCTGCGCATAGTAGCGGGAAGTATGGTTTGACCGGATGTCGTACTTGGCGTACAATTTTTTCAGTTCAGCCGCTCAAAAGTTGGTGCCGTTATCAGTGAGGACTGCACGAGGGACCCCAAACTGGTGGATAATGTTGGAGCTCACAAATTCAACGATATAATGGGCCTTGACCTCTTTGAGCGGAACTACCTCTGCCCACTTGGAGAAGAAATCTGTAGCAGTCAAGATGAATCTGCACTGGCGGGCTGTTTCCAGTGGATACGGTCCCACTACATCAAGTCCCCATACCGAAAATGGCCAAGAGTACTTGGTGGGGTGGAGGGGTTCTGGCAGCCGATGCAAGAATTTGGCGTGTACATGGCACGCGTGGCATCTCTTGGAATACCCAATGCAATCGTGGATCATGGAGGGCCAGAAGTACCCTAACCTCCAGATTTGATGGGACAGCTTCAGCCCAGCTTGATGGGCGCCACAGGAACCGGCGTGAACCTCTTGCATAACTTGAGGTATCTCTACTCCTTGGATGAAACGGAGGAGGACACCATCGAAACTCCGTTTATAGAGGATCTGCTCAAGACTGGGGCCGCTCTGGAGGATAAATTGAAGTGTGCGGCGTCGGATTCGCTCGCGCTCGGCCCGGTCGTCCGGGAGGTGACCATTTTGGAGATACTCAACAAAAGGCACCCTCCAATTGGGAGTGGCTTCCACCACTGCGTCTGACGAACCCGGGACTCCCAATATGGAGGGTCCCGCGGTGAGATGACTTACCCGCAGGCCATCATCATCCTCTTGGGTGACGGGGGCAATGACTCTCCGGTGTACCACATGTATGATTAGGTCATCTTTCTTGGGTTCTGCGAGCGACGCAGCCAAGCCATCCAAGGCGTCTGCTCGACCATTCTGCGACCGCGGGACATGGGTAACCTCTGGTCGAGAGGAGAACCGGGCCATTAGGCGGAGGGTGTACTCCAGCAACGGTGCGAGCTCTGGTTTCCTGACGACATAGTCTCCATTAACCTGTTTGATTACCAGCTCAGAATCTCCCTTCACATGTAGATGGGGGACATGGATCTCAAGGGCCAACTCGAGGCCGGTGATGAGAGCCCGGTACTCTTCCTCGTTGTTCGTACAACCTTCTGACAACAGGAACGAGTACGGCAGGACGGCTTGCGTCGGGGTAATGAAAACAATACCCAGACCCACTCTGTTGAGCTTGGGGTCGTTGAGCCTTCTACCGGTGGGGCTCCGGGAGGCGCCCTTGAAATGCATTTGCCAACATGGGACAGCATGATCGACCGAGAGGATCGTCTCATCGGGGAAACCCAGGTCCAGGGATTGATCCGCGGGGGTTGGATGGGCAGCTAAAAAGTCTACCAATGCCTATCCCTTAACGGCCTTCTGAGGCACGAACCTGATATAAAACTGCTGGAGAATCACCGCCCACTGTGCTAGTCGGCTGGTCAGCATGGGGCGGTTCAGGATGTACTTCAGCGGATCTACCCGAGAGATCAATTGCACCTCGTGGTGTTGCAGGTAGTGCTGCAACTTCTGCACGGCGAAGACGAGCGCAAGGCAGCTCTTTTCGATAGGTGAGTATCTGACCTCCGTATCGAGAAGCATGCGGTTGAGATAGTAGAGACTGTTCTCAGTGCCCTCCTTATTCTTCTGGGCGAGCAGCGCGCCGAGGGATCTCTCCAGGGCGGTCACATAAAGGACCAGCGGCTTTCCAGAGACGGGTGGCATCAAAACCAGAGGTTAGAGCAGATACTGCTTGATTTCCTCGAAGGCGGTCCGACACTCCTCATCCCATTCATAGGCGGCGCCCTTCTTCATGAGCTGGGAAAAGGGCTTACACTTGCCATCCAGATTCGCGATGAATCGGCGTATATAGGCTAGGTGGCCTTGCAGGCCTCGAAGCTCCCGAATGTTGCTCGGGGGATGAATTTGTCTGATGGCCTTGATCTTCTCCGGGTCGATCTAGATACCTCGGTATCTGACAACAAAGCCCAGGAACTTCCCCGAGGTGACACCGAAGGCACACTTCAACGGGTTCATCTTCAGGAGACGGGAACGGAGGAAACCGAACACATTCTCGAGGTCTTGGAGATGGTCCTGGCGCTGATGTGACTTGACTACGAGGTCGTCCATGTAGCATTCCACCAATGTCCCGAGGATCGGTTTGAATATGCGATGAATGGCCCTCTGATAAGTGGCACCTGCATTCTTCAAACCGAATGGCATAACCTGGTAGGAAAAGGTACCTTGGGGAGCCCCGAAGGCAGTGGACTCCTCGTCTTCGGGGGCCATCCGGATCTGGTTGTACCTGGAGTACCCATCCATGAAAGAGAGGGCATGGAGTCCGGCTGTGGCGTCAATCAACAACTCTGTCACCGGGAGTGGGAAGTCATCCTTTGGGCAGTGGCGATTGAGATCGCGGAAGTCGATGCAGACTCTGATCTGCCCATTCTTCTTCCTGACCGGCACAATGTTGGCAAGCCATTTGGGTTACTGGACCTCCTTAATGATGTTGGATTTGATAAGCTTGTCAACTTCGTCCCCAACCATAGCACCATGAGAAGGGTGCATTTTCCTGGGAGGCTGATTAAACCCACGATGTTTTCCCAGGAGGCCTAGACGGTGAACGACTACCTGGGGATCCAGTCCTGGCATCTCGTTGTAACTCCAGGCAAACACATCACGTAGCTGTTTGAGGAAGTCTATGTACTGCTGACGCTCCTCGAGGGACATGGCTACACTGATCAATGTGGGTTTCGGATCTACCTCGCTACCAAGGTTCACCTGTACCAATTCATCAACCGTGGTAGAGACGCCTTCTTCAAAGGCGGGGGGAGAATCCTCCAAGCCTTCCTCCCCACCCGTGGGGGAACTTCCCGCGACGGGAGATACTTCTGGGCTCTCAAAACCCGAGGGGCAGCTGGTGCTGTCTTGGGCAGCAGCGGTCATCACATCAGGAGACTCACTTGTCGTTGAGACCATAGCAATGAATGCATTTGATCCTATCCCATCTGGCCTCCGACCTAAGGGGCCACGCCTGATAATATCAAAGCAGTAGTGACGCGTCGGTCTGAGTCGGTGGATTCCAGCCCGACGGAAGAGACACGTATGGCATACCGCCGTCGTCATGAGCTTGACGTCCTGGTACCGTACAGGGGTAGGAGGTTCCGGGATGACCCGAGCCTGGTTGATGTAGGAGTACGAGGTGATTTTCCGCCGTCGCTTGGACACGGGAACATGCCTTCCTTGCGTACCCAAAACAACAAAACATTTCCCCATGTCGGGGGTTGTGGCCTCCAACCAGTGGATCAGAAGGATGTAGGCGTCATCTATGCTTTACCAAGGATCACCTGTGACCGGGGTGGGTCTGTCCTCACTTACTAGGATCTGTTTATCCTTACTTTTGTAATAACCCGCATCTAGATAGCGGGCCTCACAAGAAGCGAAAGGGGACGCATCTCGTTGGAGCATGCCTACTCGACCATTGAGGGAGTATTTGAGGTATTGATGATACGACGAGGGGACCGCTACATGCAGATGGAGCCATGGCCTACCCATCAATGCGTTGTAGGCGGTATCCTGAGAGACGACCATGAACTCGGTGCTGGAAATTAAGCCACCGAACTGAGTCTTCAGGCGGATCTTGCCGACTGGGGTTTGCTCTGTCCTGTCGTACCCCTGGATCCTAAGGTCAGAGGGGGTCAAATCACCTTCAGACAGACCCATCTTTCGCAGCGTCCGTGTCGGAATTAGGTTGATTCCAGAACCCGTGTCAACGAGGGAGCGGCGGACTTCCACGCCGTTAAAGTGGCCAGTGATGTACAGCGGGCGAATGTGCCCCTATATTGGAGGGTCCTCATCTTTACCGGAAAATGAGATAACCGCCTGACACTCGGTATTTTCAATCGTCTCGGTATGGAAGGCTTCTGCAGCTACTACCTCCATCTCGAACTGGAGGGGGATCCTTAGGGCCTCGGAAAGTGCTTGCACATCTCAGATGACAGACGCAGGGCCTCAAGGATGGAGAGCCTCGCCGGAATGCCGGCCAGGTGCTTTATGACATCATACATGCGTGCCAAACGCGAACCTCTGCTTACAGGGGGTTTTTCGGCATTTGGAGGCATAGCGGGTCCTGCCGGTTGAACTGGCGGTCGCCTAGCACTGGGTACATCCTGCTGCCTGCTAGTAGAAGCCTGGGGGATAGTCGCCGGACTAGGATCGGGCAGCGGAGGCTGGCCTGTAACCGGGTGAGACTGACAATGATACGAACGAGGCAGCTCTCCCCGATACAGTAGCACAAACGGCGGTCGAGGTAAAGCCGAGGGCGTTAGATGGGTCTGCGCGTGCTGAGATCTGCGCTGAGCCTGCTGCCTGGTCTTGGTATCGTGCACGGCCTGGCCACAAGCTGACATGCCTCGATGACCGGCACGATCGCGATTCTGCTGACGTTGACGTCGGCTGGGAATGTTGGGGAGGTTCGCCTGGCATTCCCCCTCGTCCGGGGTCATATAGGGCTTTACCAGCTCCACGGTGTTAACCGAAGCGTACCCTTGACTGTCGCTCGAGGAGTCATCCACCGCTGGGCAGATTCTGGGAGGAATCCCCATTTCAGGGGGCAGAAAGTCGCCGAATGTGCGGGATGATGACGGCACCGGTGGTGCACGTTGCTTCTTCTTGCGTCGCCTCTGCTTGCCCTTTTGGGAAGAGGTCGGCTGCGAAGACGATGCGGAGGTACCGGCCATTTCTTGTGAAGGTTCTGACTGCTTCAGGCGTGCCCGGATGATACCATGGGCATGAATGACAGTTTTTCGAGCCCACCAGTCATCGTATTTCCGGGATCCGCGGTTGGGGACCTGTTTCCATTCACCCTCGTGGTCACTGCTGATCCCTGATCCTGCAAAGACACCCGCCACTTGGGCTGGAGCCGGGCCCAACTTGACTATGTTGTTATTGACCTGGTCTTGAAGCCAGTATTTAAACACATATCATTGCTTAAGGGTGTGCCCTAGGATCCGATGATAAGTGCAGTAGTTGGGGTGATCGGTGAGATGCGCCTCCACCGGCCTCTTGCACTCAGGCAGGCGCACAATCCCTTGCTCTAGAGCACTTCGGAAGTAGCCAGGGACCTGATTTTTGTTGAACGAATAGGTCTAGTACCTTCTTTCCGGATAGGGGGCCCTGGGGGCCTGGCACTGACGAGGGGCTGGAGGGGCCTGCCGAGGAGGCGACACCTGATTGTCTCGCCTAGGTGGCGGTGGCGCGTTGCGCGGGGGAACCTGTCGGTTCTGAGGCGGTCGCTGCTGGACAGGAGCCTGTGCTTGATGTGGAGGACCTCTGCGGGGTTGCGGGGGTGGTGCCACCGGCAGCAACTCCAACTGCCTCGGGGCTTCTATTTGAGCCACCGCGGCGGGTTCAGCCCTGGCGGTCCTCCTGGCTGGGATCATAGGGGGCAACAAACGTGCCTGACTAGCCTGTTGCAGGGCTTCCTCGAGGCGCTGGGCCTTATCCGAGAAATCTCTGAACCCTCCAGGGTAGTTCTGGGTAATTAGGGAGGGTACCAGCTATGTCTTGACATTCCCCACACACATCATCAGTAATTTCTCCTGAGTTAGTGGCATATCGAGGGAATACGTAAGTCCCTTCCACCGGGCGATGAAATATGCAACCCGCTCATCAGGCCTCTGTTTGCACTTGAAGAGGTCTGCAATGCTGGTCTTTCGTGAGGTAGAGATGAACTGGTATAGGAACTGCCGGCGGAGATCCTCCCATCCGGTCACCGATCCGATAGGGAGCTGGTTGTACCAGACGAACGCCAGACCTTCCAATGTCTGTACAAAGCATCAGAGCTTGGCGGCTTCTTGCTGAGCCGGGGTCCCCAGCATGGGGCCACACCTGGAAGAAAAATGTGCCAAGTGCTGTGGCGGGTCCCCTGTCCCGTTGAAGGGTGAGAATGTGGGGTTTACAAAACCCGGAGGCGCGTGCATATCATCCACCCACGCGGGATAAGGCTTTCCATCCAGTGGAACCGCCACCTGCTGCGTTTCCAACGCTTCGAGGCGGGCTGTGAGTGCCGCAATAAGGTCATCCCGGTGGGGGTCCCTGTCTTGACGGGGATCCCTAACCACCAGTGCATTACCGGGTTCTTCAACACGGTAGACTTCCTCAGCCGCTCGTGGATTAACCGGCGGAACGACTTGCGGGGCGACTGGTGGAACCCGGGCTGGGCTCTTCAGATTGCCCCGTCGCTCGGGGGGGTTCGGCGAAACGTAGAGCGCCCTCTTGCCATACGTTCCGGCTTCTGCCCTGTCTGTAGTAGTAGCATGATCAGGGTTTCCCGAAGGCATCTCAGTGGGGGGAAATTGTTCCTGCCCCTGCTGCCCCGGCCTGGGATTACCATAGTCGGGTCGCCGCTCTGCGGCGCGCTCAGCCAAGAGTTCGTCAACCAGCCTCTTCTGCTCAGCAAGCTGCTGGCGTAACACGGCCTTCTCAGGATCCTCGTCCGTTTTCTGCACAGAAGTGGACGGATCGGAGTGCTTGACGGTTCCGATGTGCTCTTTACCCTTGCCGGTGTTTCGACTGAGTACCAGTGACTCTGTGGGTACGGGCAGGCCTAGCAGGTTCCTCTGCTGACGGGTAACTCTCCCTGATGGGTCCAGTAGTGGCGGTGCGTCTTCTGGGGGGAAGTCTCCATCAAGGAGTTCCAGTTCGTCTTCCCTGTCCATAATGTCGGCCATGTGGACCGCGATTCCACTCGAGGGCATGTCCTCGATGTCGCATAGCGAATCGGGTTGTCGTCGAATAGGATCGAAAAGAAGGGAATCATAGTGTCCCCAACCACGGATTTGCACATGGGGGGTGGCTTCCCTGAAGATCTTGCGGAGTGATTTAAAACTCTGAACGCATTTTCGTTGGAGGGCACTCTGGTGACCTGGCGACTCGAGGTGCTGGGCCACGAGGAGCGTGGCCGCATCGATCAGGCGGCACTGTTCGCCAATCTCCTTGAAGTGATCTCGACTCATGGGGTATACCACCCGTTCACAACGGAGGCGGAAGTGCGTCGCCCAGAGGGTTCGAAAAAAGCATCCCACTTCTTCAGGGGTAAGAGACTCGGGTACGCGGAAATTCAGCGCCGCCGTGGGCCAGAACTTCTCTGGGATGTAGTCCGCTGCAAGAATACTCCAGAAGCTCCTGGGTTCGGCCTCGGGGTCTGGCCCTGCATTACCCCACTCATCAACTGAGGGCGGCTGAGGGACCGGAAGCGGTACCGAGGCGGACCTCTGGGATAGCAAAATCGGCGGTGGAGAATACGGCGAGCGAGCGGACTGGCCACCGAATTCTGGGCCTTCCTCTGAAGAGCGAGGTGACCTGACCACAATGTCACGATACAATGGGCTAACAACCACTGCTTCAGGAACGGGAATCGCCGTTACCAGTGCCTGGTCATGTCGTTGCTCTACCACCGTTGACCCCCAAAACAGCTCCCCGTGATCTCGAGTAGAGGTAGAGGGCGCTTCGGGTGACGATGGCGGTGACTGCGCGGTCGAGACCTGCGAAGTTCCCAGAATCTCTTCCTCGTGGATGTATCTATGGAGGGAGATGGGGATCCAGTGGACCTCATGTTCTAGGAGAACGAGGCTGACGCGTCTGGTTCCTGCCCCGGTCCTTGATACGGAGGAGCTGGGAGAAGGTTCCATGGCTGAGTCGTACTCCACTTCAGAGTCGGAGAAACGAGCAGGTTTGATCTCCACCCTGGCTTTCCCAGGATTCTTCTTGTGGCGGAGGCGACCCGCTATCCTGCCCCGGGGTGGCTCTTCGGGACAGGGTTGATCCCTATCATGGAGTCGCGGGGCGGCACTGGCGCCGTGGCGGAGAGGGCCCCTGCTCGAGATGCCCGAGGTGTGAGGGGCACCAGGGAAAATATTGAAGGATACATGGGGAGGGCCTCCACGAACACCCATGTAGGTGGAGCCTCTGTTGGGATCGGCAGGAGCATGGGGAGGACCTCCATGGTCAATGCGGGCGGATTGAGGCTGACCTTCACTCCTTGAGTTGCTGGGGCGAGGAGGACCTTCTCCAGTCATAGAGAGGACGTAGGGGGGACCCCCACGTTAAAGAAGGGCCGGATGCATGGTGCCTTCCGATTGGCAGTCGGGGGCAGGAGAATGGGCTCCGTACCCAATGTAGTGGGCGCGGGAAATGTTTCCGTGCTGAGCGTCACTGCCGCGGGGCAGGTCTTCCTGCAGGATGGGGGTAGCACGAGGCATGCCTCCATGACGAACCTCGGAGCGGGGAAGGCCCACGCTCTGTGGAGTAGTGGTACGGGGAGGACCTCCGTACGGGGTGACATTACCACGGGTTAGCTCGCGGCGATCACCACTTGGGCCTGCATCCCGGAGAGTCAACCCAGCCTGCCCATGGGGCGGTTGGGGTCTCAATCTTGGTGGGGAGAAGGGGTGCCCCTGCTCAATGTACGCGGGGGCTTCATGATGCACGTCAGCGGTGGCTCGTGCCACTGTAGCTGTCGACGTGGACGCGCCTGAGCGAGCGTCCTCAGCCCGAGCCCGGCGCTGACGTCGGGTCAGGTGGGCCAGTGCAGGTGCAGGTGGTGCAGGGACGTAGTCTGCCTGCTCTTCCTGCGGGGCCGGACGGCGGCGCTGACGCGGCCGGACGGGAGCTCTCGCCTGGGGCCCCCGGGTCGGGGCCCTGAGCGGACTGAGTCGGACAGCGCCCGCCTCTTCAGCGTAAGGCGAGGAGTCATCAAGGCGTTCCGGGGATAGGCTCTCGAAACGGTTGAATGTCGGGGTGGGGAGCAGGGGATCCCTGCGCGGCCTGTTTGGGCGGCGTTGACGGCGGGGCCTGGAGGCCTCCAGGTCCAAGCGGGCCATATCCCTGGTCGGGATGACCCCTTCCTCCTTGTACCTGCGCACGAGGCTGTTGATCACCCTTCGTTGGATGACTTCTGTTGGGGAAAGATGACGTGGGAGTCCCGTATTCCGTGGCGTGGCAGCCGTCGTGGATGTAGTGGCGCCATGTGGGGTGGTTATGGCAATGTTTCCCCTGCCCCTGCGTAGGCTCGCGGGTGGTGATCGCACCTCTGTAACTGCAAATTGGTTCCTGAGAAACAAAGAGATCAACTCATCAACACGAAGAGGGAAGAG
This sequence comes from Viscum album, assembly GCA_963277665.1. NCBI lineage: Eukaryota > Viridiplantae > Streptophyta > Magnoliopsida > Santalales > Viscaceae > Viscum > Viscum album. Next base: position 626,640,748 of record OY728138.1, on the reverse strand, counting down.
GATTGACAACCAGTGCCCCAGCGTCCTTCCATTCTCCACGTTTTTAAGAAGGATCCACGCCAACACGCTGCAGGACGGAATGCCCCACGTTCTACTGCCCCGACTTCTGGTGAGTTTCACGACATGCCCGCTATTTGATTGGCGGGACCAGGCACCGGATATCTGGATCTGGTGACACGTCAACCAACTGGTGACTCGAACACTACTAATCTCTATGCTGAGGAGAAGAATTTCACGTCGGGTTCACCATTTCTGTTTCCGACGCTTTCGTTGGGGCGCGCGCGCGTCCGTCTGTGGAGGAGGACGCGCCGCTTTGTCTCCCCGCATTCCCGCTTTCCAAAGGTGGGCGGCATTCGTTCCTTGTTCAGGTACGTTTACTCCTTGATTGAAACGGGATGATGGGATGTCGGTTCTTCCTTCCGTGGATTCCTCCTCAGAACTTGTCACCTAGTCAGGGTCTCCCTCATAGATTTAATACATAGTTCGTGAAACTATTCCCAGTGCCATGTTTCCATGGACGCTAGTTAATTAAACTACTTCTGTCGGGACATTCCAAAGGGTCCAGTCAGGGAAGCAACCTTCGGTCGGGGGAGTAGTCACGTTGAGGCACCATTAGCGTGTCTGGATGCTGGGGAATATGTCGTGTTTGTCTATTATCCCTGATTGCAGGGCTTCTCGAGGGCGTGGAAGCCTGAGGCATACCACAACGAGCGCGGGGAATTTTGTCATAGACACATATCTGAGGTTTTCCTTAGCTTCCCGTGTTTAACACAGGGCACGCCGCGAGTTTAACGTCTATCGGAGACGGGTCATCCCATGGGTGGCTGTGAAGATGGTCATACCGACACAGTCTCACCGAGATACTACGGTCCGGGAGAGAGTCGGGATGGGTGCTAGGTGGATAAATGGAGTGGAGGGGAATGAAATGGGACCATCGCAAGGACGACGGTGAAGTTGGGCTTGAGCCTTGACGAGGCTTCCTACGTATCCCCGTGGCTGGGAATCAACGTCCGCATAGTTCAAGATGGGAATGGGTGTGCAGTTTAATGTCATTCAGGACAAGGGGGGATACAGTTTAATGTCGTGCTGGACGAGGGCGAAACTCGACGTGAAATGAATGACCGAGCAATGTGGCTTGAACCTCATGGAGGCTTCCTACGTACCATGCCTTGACATGGATCAAAGACCTCATAGTTCAGGTGGGAATGGGTCGCAGCGGCTTACCACTGGACCAGAATGCGGTTTAACGTCATGCTGGACGTGGGTGAGACCCGACGTGTAATGATGGGTGGGCTTGAACCTCATCGAGGCTTCCTACGTACCATGCCTTGACATGGATCAAAGACCTCGTAGTTCATAATGGGAATGCAGTTTAACATCATGCCGGACGAAGATGGGACCCGACGTGAAGAAACGACGGGTGGGCTTGAACCTCAAAGAGGCTTCCTACGTACCATGCCTTGACATGGATCAAAGACCTCGTAGTTCAGATGGGAATGCAGTTTAACGTCATACCGGACGGAGATGGGACCCGACGTGAATAAACGACAGATGGGCTTGAACCTCAAAGAGGATTCCTACGTACCATGCCTTGACATGGATCAAAGACCTCGTAGTTCAGACGGGAATTCAGTTTAACGTCATGCCGGACGAAGGTGGGACCCGACGTGAAGAAACGACGGGTGGGCTTGAACCTCAAAGAGGCTTCCTACGTACCATGCCTTGACATGGATCAAAGACCTTGTAGTTCAGATGGGAATGAGGGGTTAGGTTCGGTGCTCACTCTAAGCCCACGTGAGTCATGCTCGGTGTGAGAATCAAGAGGTTGCAAGGACCTGACGATCACGTCGCGAGGGGTGCGTCCGTGAGAAGCAAAGAGGGGCTTACGCGTCAGGCGGCCCATGGTGTTGGGACTTACTCCGGGATGGAGGCCCAGAGGGGGGTGCCTCGTTCCCTATCACGCCCTCCACTGACCTTGGTAGTGGGGAAGTACAGAGATGCATGGGTGCAATCATCCGTACGAAAGGTTAAGGGCTTACGCTCTGAGGAAGCCCTTCCCCTACGAACATATGCCACTCCGACAAGGAGGATCTCATTCCATGTGCGGAAGAGTTCCATTCCCGTGGAGACGAGTGGTGTAAAAAATGTTCGAGCTGGGGGGACCCTTTGTGAGGGAGACGAGGTTGGGTCACATTTTAACGTCATGTGTTGAGGACGTGGTGCTTGGCAGTTTAACATCCTGCAGCTCGGACGAAGTGGGTTCACTCTGCACCCCTAGGGCTTACATAACCGGTACCCTCTAGTCCTTGGGGAAGGGAAGGTGCCGGTAAGGCCATTTTCATGGGGGGTTGTGGAACGAACCATCTAGGGGTACATGTTAGCATGGATATGCGAAGAAGCAATAACCGTTAGCGTGCCTATGCGAAGAAGCATTAGGCGAAGCAACGCTACGGGAGGTATTGTCCATGGGACTTTGAAATCACATCGTGCAAACCTGGAGGGTCGCACGGGAAGAGGAATCGCTAAGCAGAGGAGTGTGCTTTGCGAAGTGGGGTGCCTTGGCCTTAGCATGGGGAATAGGTGTGAGTGGAAGGCCCTTCGCAAAGTGGAACAGTGTTTGCAGAGCACTGCCTCGCGAAGAAGGAGTGTCTCGCGATGCAGGGTCCTACAAAGCAATGTGCTTCGCGAAGTGGAGCGATCCTGCCTTAGCATAGGGATCACTCGGATGGGTTGGGTGTTTCGCGAAGCACAAGTGCTCCGCGGCTGCCCAGGTTCCCTTGGGAATCCCCTTCCTTCGCGAATGCCCTTGAGCTTCGCGAAGGGCATCCCTCTCGGAAGAGGGGCTCAAAACGAGACAAAACAGAGTCGTCTCGCGAAGTAGAAGTACCTCACGGAGCTCATGATTCTCGGGGAAAAGTCTGCTTCGCGGTTCGGGAGAGGAGAAGCCGAAAGGTCCGGTTGTCCGTCCTCGGGACTCAAGGGGAGTCCAGTATTTATAGGGAAGGGGCACCGCGAAGCGGCGCCTGCGCGCCGCCTCAAGGGCTTCGCCACGGCTCGCGAACGTCAAATGGGTTCGCGGAGGATTACCGCCTCTATAGCTTCGCGGCGGCTTGCGAACGTCAAATGGGTTCGCGGAGCATTACCGCCTCTGGAGCTTCGCGGCAGCTCCATGGTCGGGGCGCTTCGCTGCGGGGCTTCGCGACGGAGCTTCGCGAGGCAGCGCGCCGGCCTTCTTTTTCGTTCCTTTCTTTCGGGCCGAATTTTTGGCACCAACAATGGGTAAGAATTAATATTAAGGGAATAGATCAATATACACAATCACTGGTAGTAGAAGGAAAAGAAAAAAATAAATATAAAATAATCCTGACATTAACTAACACTATAAGACTTAGTTTCACTAAAATCAGGAATAACTGTATGAGAATGGGAAGGAAACATATAGAAATAAATTCAAATTTATCATTCACTCATTTTCTATATCATGTGTTTACTCCTCTATGATCAATTTATTATCCATTTTTCTTCTTTATAGACATTTCATACTCCAAATTTTGCTATTTGTGTATTCGATCTGAAGATGAATGCACACTTTCCTATATTTTTCAACACCGCCATTCATAGTTTTTCTAGAAGGTTCACTTGATCTCATATTCCTTGTGATTTTTTCACATATATATAGGTATCCTGAATCAATACAATATCGGTACCTTTATTCATTCATTTTTTATCTAAACAGTTCATATATCTCTCCAAATTACATTACATGATATCTTGATAAAATGATATACTTTCACCTTATTTAGTGATATAAAGCACAATGAACTATCTAACACATGCATGTAACCCATATAGAAGTGGGATAATATAGGTGTATAACATAATCATTACCCCTCTTATTATTTGTTAATGATCCTCCATGAATGATGATGAAATTTTTATAATAAAAAATATGTAATGGATATAGTCTGAAATACTATAAATGAATAAATCATTAAATATTAGTGGATTTTAAAAGAAAATATACTAATATCATTTATATTGATAGTGGATATTATGGTTTGAATGGATTCATATTTAAAGATTATGAGGTGTCATATTGGATGGTGGCATTATGAAAATTGATATATTTGTTTCAGAATATTTATTAAAGTAATAAAAAGTGATTTTAATGTTTCATATAAAATGGTATACGAATTCATCCATCATAACCCATTTGCGATATAATTTATTTTAAAAATATTTCCCTTATGGTTTATTTACATTAAAATTCACTAAATTCATCCCATATTGGATTTATAATACTTAGTAAAATTAAATTTTTATATTTTAAGTAATCTTTAGAAAATAATATGAATTCAACTTAATATATTGATTTCTGTGAGAAAAGTATATTTGGAAATTAAAATCCTATAACTTAAATATAAATTTATTTTTTTATATTAATTATAAAATAGTGTTTTTATCATATTTAGGGATACTTTTAACATGGAGATGATAATTCTGAATTGAGGTTTTTTAATGGTGCTAAATATCCATTGGAATTTCTGGTTGGATAAAATTTATTTACTTATTTAAAATTTTTATTAAGTGGGGTTGGGCTATAAAAGACATCCATAATCAGAAAAAATACACATATGTCTCCATGATACACATACTAGGATGAATTATATAATAGGAAAAGATAGAATACTACCCACCTAGAGGAGATAAAGAAACTTCTTATACTATATCTCTTCAATGTTGAGGATTGTTAGAGGTACCACTACATATTTGTGGTTCATTTTTGAATAGGTGTTATAAGTATTGTAATGGAGTCTCCATTGTATTTATGCTTAATTTACTGGTTTATTTTTGTGGAAGATTATTATAGAACTATATGCATGATGTAATGATGGTTAATTCAATGAAATATTTACCAAAAAAAAGTAATCCCCGGAAGGCAGTTTTTTCATGAGATGTTATAGATAATTTACTATATGAATGAAAACATATTGTTTGTTTATATTTTTTAAGAATAAATGTACATATTTTGGTGGAACATACAACATATGAAAAATTTGAATAAGGATAAATTCAATAAAAAAAGGAGCATATTCAGTTATGATGATCAATTGAATCTAGATGAAGATCAAAGGAATACTTTCCAGGTTGGCCATAACTATATTGACGGTGTGTTTCAAGTTATTTTTCATTATTTCAAATAACATTGGTCAAGTTCTACTGACATAATTGATTATTTTTCATTGGGACTATTTTGGGAAAAAAAATTAACTATTTATTATATATGATTAATTATATTCATGTGAGGTATGTGTTGTCTTATTCCTCAAGTTATTTTAATTACCTATTTCTATGTTCATGGAGAACTAACTCAACTACTAATAAAAGGTGGTTTCTAATGATAATAAATTATAGTTTTAATTATTTTATTTATAATGATTTAACTCTATGAATTTTTTAGTATCTAAACAAAAAAATATTTGTAATTTATTATTTTTCTCTGTCAATTATATTTCATTCAACTCATTTATTTTTTATACAACACTTTATATCTATATTACATTCAATAATTAATTTATAATATCTTGTTGATTCGTGGTGATATTATTTTAAATCCTTATGTAGGAAAAATATTATTGTTCAGGTATGCGGTTTCAATATAGGGAAATAACATTTTGAGCAATAGAGTTCTATGATAAATAATAATGAGAGATTCACTACATTAAAATAATAGATCAAATTATATATTAAAATAACAATGTAGTGTATCATATGGAGAACTTCAATGGATAGAAATTTCCTTCTAAATATTTATTTTCATATATTTTCTCCATCAATATTCTATATATTTGTGTTTTATATGGATTATTTTATTTAAAAACCAATTTTGAAGGTTGTTTAGCTTTTTATTTATAATACAATAAAAGTGAAAATTAAGAATGTGTGATTATTAGTGGCATCCTTTAGAGATCAACCATGCTTTCCCAATAAAGTTCATTATGTAGGTAAATAAGAAATTTTTAATTAATACCTCATATATAAAGGTCCTTTCATCAATTTGGTATCACTTTTTAGGATTCACCAAAACCTTATTTAAAATTTTCTATATTATATTTAAAAACATCTAGTAAAAAATAATTAATAAAATACTTAAAAATAGATTTTGAGAAGGATATTCAATCCTTTAAAAAATCAGTGGAAAACTGTTCCTACACATTTTGGAGGTTTTATTATACATGTTGTGAGGAGTATATATTTAGATAATACATTAATGTATTAGAGGAATTTTATAAAGTTAAAATCCATGATCCATTATCAAAAGTGTATAATTAGTTATCTATATAATTAATTGAGTATTAGGAAAAAAAATTGAGGAATTTATTACTTCATCAATAGCTGAATGAACTACCTCTACCCATGATGAAGTATTTTCAGTAAAAATTTGATGAAATTTTTAAGGCAAACCCAATACCTCAACTTTAAATCTCAATTCCAAAGGAGCTTCACATTCAAGAATAGGTTTTTAAAACACTAAAGGGAGTTGGAAAATATTTATACATCACATTGTTTAGTATTTTTTATTTGGGGTTGCATAAATGGTTCCATTGAGGTTTCCCTTAGGTTACTATTATCCACGTTTGGTTAAATACCCTAAGAGAGTGTGAATTAGGGTATGAAAGATTAAAATAACTACCCCTTCATATCTTGTTTTATTTTTAAACAAACAACTATTACCTCTTTCTTCTATAGTAATGTATGAACATAAATGAAATCATGCCTGAGACATTGTAATTTTACATTGTTCACCCTCAATATGATACATCCAAGGAGCATAAAAAGGGAATGTTCCATTATACCAAATCCACTAAACCTCACTTCCAATGTATGAGTTTTAGTATAGACCACTTATATTCCCAATCTCACTGCCTTTACAAGGTTTAGGGTCATCTCACTACTGTTCTAAGGTTCACTCCCTGTGTCTCTTTCCCTAGCCCCTAGCTAGTGGAAGGGTTCCCCGTCTACCTCGTCCTTTGATCACTTATCTTGGATTGGATTGACCCATAGTTTATGGATGTGTGGGTCCCTTAATTATCACTGATTAACGCATCATTTAATTTATGTAGAAGCTCTATTGAAGTCCCTATTTCATCAACTGATGATTACCACTTTACCATATATTTACTGAGAAGAGTCTATTTTTCACACAACCTTAGGATGTTATCCATGAAAATTTAATGCCTTTCATGAAAAAATTATTATTTCTCTTGAAAAAAACCTTTTATGTGCAACAACCTTCTAACACGAAACTACCTTTTTACGCATAACTCCCTTTTCACAAAGTTCTTACCCGATTCAGAGCCTAAGATTTCTCTAAGGGGTGAGCTGTTCAAATGATGGTGTAGAAACCTATTTATAATCCCATAAATACCATACACTCAAGATCATCTCACATCTTTCTTTGAGAACATAATATTTATCCTAATCACGTAAAATAATATTTTATGTCACATTGGGAATGTAATCCTCTTTTACATCAATCACCTCATCTCTATTTCATGGGACTGCACAAACCTCCTTTTTCCCAAAAACTAATATTTAGTGTGACTCGTTATTTGTAATATTTTTATGTGTTTATCCTAGAAATTCACATGTGTGCAACATTTAGACTCATCATGAATATTCCGCACAACTTCCTTTTCCAAAAACACCTTTCTTAATTCTATATATTTGCGACCCAAAAATTTGGAAAACATTGGGAAACGATGGAAACATGTATATAAACTTTTGGTACCACCTATAGAGTGTCCAGTCATCTTTATTAGATATTTTTAATAATACCATTTAAATAATATGTCTTGATCTCCACAACTAATCATAGAAACCTACATTGTCAATGAACACAATCAACCCAAAACCCTGAAATGTTACCTTGAGGGGTTTTTTCTCAACAATCTCCCCCTTTGGGTTTTTAGAAACTATTTAAATTTTGATATATCATTATTTCTTATACAATATTATAAAACTATTTAACTATGTGGATATAGATATAAATCAATGATTTACTCAATAGATACTCTAAGCCCATATGATGCATGCACCTCATGAGAAACAAACATAGCATGAAAATCTCATCGATGAAACACTTCATTTCAGAAACCATTCAACTAATTTCATCACAAACTCCATATATCATGATAAACATAATTTGATCAATCCATTTTATAATATTATGATTTGAAACTCCCCAAACATCACTTCTCTCCCTTTTAGTCCCCCAGTATTGTTTAAGACATTTTCTCCCCTTAAATAGAAACATTTCCTACCCCATTGTCAATAAATATGAAGGTTTACTTTGAAGAGGTCTACAACAGGGAAAAACATATATCAACACATTTGTAAAAAAAACACACCATACCTTAGGAAGATGGGGTCCCACATTCACACTTTTTCTATTGTGGGGCGTCGACTATACTCCCAAAGCTAGTCAATTCCATTCAAATGCTTCTTTGGGTATGAGCTTTTTTGGAAAATATACAACCTGTAGTTCAATAGGCACATATACCAACATCACAATCCCATGCACCACTATGTCCTTTATAAATTTATATATGACATCAATTTTCTTTCTCCTTGAGTGATGGACCAGATTTTTGATAAGATTTATAGAACATGGATTATCGTAACGGATTCTGATTGGATGCTTAAATTAAAATCACATAGCATCAAGCGTCTCCTTCATCCACAATAATGGAATGAATTCTTGAATATCTATAATATATTCAGATTCTTTGGTGATCAATGAATTGAATTCCTGTTTCTTGCTTAAAAAATAAATACATAATCCACCAAGATAGAATGTGAAATTGAATGTTGATTTTCTATATTCTACAAGAACAATCCAATCTATATCTATATATCTTAATAACTCTTACTGAGATATGAAATTATATAGGAAACTGAAATCCACTATTCCCTTGATATTTCAATGAATTATTTTCATTGTAATAATGTGTATTTACTTGGGACTACTTTTATATCTCATTGCTTGGCATGTGGCAAAAACAATACCAGGTCTTACCAGTGCCAACTACAATAAAATTCCAATAGTTTGCTTGTATTATGTGATAATAGTTTCATTTCTTTTAACACCCCCTGAATTTTTTATCTAGTTTTCCATCGGGGTCTTCATCTCTTTAGAATTATCCATTTAAAATCTTCTAAAAACTTCCTTGGCATATTTAGATGGAGAAATGAATGTTCAATTCTTTCCTTTCATGAATTATAGACCAAGGAAAAATGTTAGTTCACCAATCATAGACATTTTAGAAAATAATTCATGAATTTCATGAACTCATTTCACCGAGATTAATATGATCCTCCATATATTATTTCATCGACATATACAATCAATTTCACCCTTTGACTACTTTAATTGTTGGCTTATAGATTGTAATCAACTCCACCATGCTGAAATCTAAGCTTCTTTAAAAACTGATTCATTCTTTAATACCATGATCTTGGATCTTATTTTAAACCATATATATCCTTATTAAACTAAAAAATCTATTCTCATCTTCAAAAATAATTAAACCATATTTATACTCAATATAAACTTCTTCTTCGAGAACCTCCTTCAGAAATATTTACTTGACTTCCATCTGGAAAGCGTTAACCTTTCTTTTCACTACTATGGATACGAAATAATATGATTTTCTAAAGAATTTCAACTGGTGAAAATATTTCGTCAACATTGATACCCTGTATCTGGGAGTACACTTTTCAAAATATTCATGTATTATTTTGAAGCATTGTACTATATCATTTGTCTTGTTCTAAAAGACCAATTTAGTCCTAATGAAATCCTTATATATTGGCCTTGAAACAATCTACCAAGTCTGATTCTGCTCAATTTGGTAAATCACTTCATTTATAGCCTCAATACAATTTGTTTCTCAATATGCTTCATAAAACAATTAGTCTCTACCTATGATATGTAGGGTTATTTCTATAGAGTCTTCATCCTCTTTGACTACAATAGCGTTGTCTGATCACCAGTTATGTTTTGTTTCTATATTTTATCTCTTCCCATTTGTCTCTATATAGATATATATGGATTCTAATCCATCCCATTAACTGAGTCTTCTTCTGAATTAACCATTAGAACTGTAACATCCTATGATTTTTATAACTCTTCATCACTATACTCTAGAGTCATATCATGTATTTGATGACGATTCTTCTCATTCTGTAATATAGTTACATCATTGATTTAACTACCATTTCCAGCCACTTATTAAATAATTTATATAATTCTATTCTTCTTTAATATCTATAAAATATACCTCCATCCATATAATATTCTAACTTCATTTGTTTCTCCTTGTTGAGAATGAAACACTTACTTCCAAAGACTCAAAATTACATTAATGATGGCATATTTCTATACCATATCTCATATAAAGCCTTTTATTCTTTTGAACATAATAAATCATTATTTTATGTGCATAATGATGTCATATCTACATTCTCCCAAAAAATCTATAAAAGTTCTTTCTCAATGATCATTGTTCTAGTATTTTTGTTGTTAACTCAATTTCCTCTCTCAACTACTCCAGTTTGTTGGGTTGTTATTATTGAAGGAACGTGGTGTATTATCCCATGTTTCTAAAGATAATACTACACTTGTAAAATTTGTGACCTATATTGCATTATCTCTTCAGATCATCTAGATTTGTTGAGCCATTTTCTAATCAACATATATTTGTAGTGTTTTTACGCAACTGAACACCTCAGATTTTTGGGTGATGATTGAAACCCATGACATTCTTCAGAAATAATCAACTAAGAAAACATAATATCTACTCCCATCAATTGATCTTAGTGAAATTGGTCCTAAAAAATTAATATGAACAAACTCATGAAATATTGTTGAACTTTTCCCTTTTTCATTATATTTCATTCGAATGATCTTCCCTAGTTGGAAGGCATCACACATATGGGTATAACAATATGATAATATAGAGAGGTCTTGAACAATACCACATTTCACAATATCTTCCAAGTAATATTGGATTATGTATCCTAGATGTTTATGTCGTAAATTTATTTATTCTTCCTTAGAAAAAAATCACATATCTTTTTCTCCACTCACAAGGTAAAAATTCCATTCTAAACTAATTTCTCTTCAAATTAACAATACTTTCTTTTTCATTGATGAAACATTATTTCAAGAAAAATACTCTGGACTGTCCTAAACCACATAATTAGCTAACAAATAGTAATGTGGGACTAATTCTTTCAACAAATAAGACATCTTAACATCTCATGTCTTTTTCCACCAACATGGTTTTTTCTTGAACCAATAATATATGTGCATTCAAAATTTCAAAATCTAATTGTACCTTCCTTATCATACATTGTTTTTGCCACCAGATCCTTATTTCATGTCATATGAGAAGTACATCCACTATCTATAATCCCTATTAGATTGTGATCTTATGTTTTCAAAGTAATATTTACAACCACTGCCTGGCTAGTTCTTTTCATCATGATCCATGTTTTTGACTTCATAGCTAATATGGATTGATAATATTTATATTCCTCAGTTTATGATCAACCATCTTCATCTTGAAACACCGAAAAATGATTTTTTATTTTTAGTTCAATTGTTGGTTCATTGAATTGATTCTTTTGATCAATTGGGTTCTGCCTCAGTATATTCCTCTTTGTGGTTTATGTAAATTATCTGTCCGTGTGTCCAAATATTCCACACCAAAAATAGTTTCCCTCAAAATATGTTCTAGAGTATTTCACTATGTTTTTTCATATTTTTCCTTGTACCCTTTAATACATCTTGTCTATAGAACACACATTTTGTGATTGTCCCATAATTAAAGTGCAATAACACCTGATATGAGGTTCACTCCTATGTTTCACATCTACACCACTAATTATCCCATGGATAATATAAATATCGCAACTCTGCTTCATACCAAAATCAATATTCAATTATGGGTAGGTGCTAGTGGTCTGATGTTAATCATCACACCTTTTTGTCTTTATCAAGCCTTATACCACCTGTATTGTTTTGTTCAATTTTTTTCTTTTCCTAAAACTTTATTATCTACATAACTAGAACTCTGAACTATAATTTTAGATTTTCTTTCGCCTTTGTATAATCCTTGACTAAAATCAAGAGTTTCTCTTGAACATTCAATTTCTTTTTCACACTGATAACTTCCTCTTCAAGATCTTCAATTTTTAAGTTTGGACCATATCTAGTATTATTTAAACTATAAATCTCCCTTTCTATTATTCATTTTTTATTTTTTATTCATCAACATTTTCTGAGCTCTCTGGAATTGATGACTTCAGCATTTTAATTTCTTCTTTTAGCTTAGAATTATCTTATGCCTACTGGTATATATAAATTTTGTAATCACAAACAACTTTGTTATCTTTTCTTGTCCTATCTCTCGAAACATAGTTTTTTCAATAGAAGCTTCTAATTCAATAAGTAGTTCAAATATTCATTCTACTCTTCCTTAATTGTTATCATTTTCTTCCCTTTTATGGGAATTTTCCTCAACTGCCACCATAGAATCTGTATTATGATCCTAGAATAATAAAAGTCTTCTTTTTTAGGTTCATTTGGACTATCATATTCTTATAAAATAATACTATTCTTTATGAATAAATTTGTCTTAAAATTTATCTTTCCTTTTATGTAGGGTGAATAATTCTTCATGGTAATTTTAACTACATCATAATCATATTTTGACAATATCATGGGGAATATTAGTAAAAACATCCCAATATTTCCACATATAATTCATAAAAGAGGTAGTTTTCCATTCAACTTTTTATTTCCTCTTTGGAGATTTGAGGAATGAAATGAACTTCCTTCACATATATCTTCAACTTTCTAAACATCTTTAGTGGTGTAATTTTTAATATCCTTGAACACCACTTATTTGGACATCCTTATTTCCATAGACTCATTATTATCATTTTTCATATCATATAGAGATAAATTACTATAAATCTTTCTAGTTTGATCCCCTTTAGAACTTTTTCCACCAATAGAGAAACTTTTGGATTATACCAGGGCAATATTTATCTAAGGATGTGCTTGAAAATATTTATATCTTAAATAATATCTCGATGACCATGAATTTCTTCCACAAAAATATTTTCATGGACATGGAATCTATCATCACACTCATTATGATGCATTTTCAAATCCTCATATTTTTTCCACAAAACCTGTAACTTTTCTTCTCTGTTTTTTTAGTCACCCTTATCAATGTTCAAAAACATTTCCAAAATAGAGTATGATGAATTACATGAAATCAATTTCATATATATTTCATTTGATAGGGCTCCCCTTAAATCAATGATTACCTAAGAATAATCATCCAATTTTTTTTGGTCTACTTATCATAAATCACAACTGTCGATATTAGTTGAAATTCAATGCATATCTTCTATGAATACGTCCATTCATAATGATTAGAAGTATTGATGCATCTGATTCTACTATAGTTGAAAATTGATTCCATTAATGATCCAAATCCATTTTGTAAATGTCCACCTCCATTTCTTCTATAGAGAGAGATCCAATGACTATAAAAATTTCCCTTTGATACCAATTGTTAGCCCAATTAGGTTAAATACCCTGAGGGGGGTGAATCAGGGTATAACAGATTAAAAAACTAACCATTTGCATATTGTTTCATTGTTAAACAACACCCTCTTACCTCTCCTTCCCATTCAAATTTATTAATATAATTGAAATAATGCAAGATACATAGTAATTTTAATTGGATCACCCTCACTATGATACATGAAAGGAACATACAACAGTGAAGTTCTGATGTACCTAATCCACTGAATCTCACTACCCAATTACATGGTTAGGTCTAGATAACTTTTATGATTGTGCTCAATTCGTTGACATGTTTTGGGTCAGTTCACAGGTTTCCCAAGGGTCACACCATGTGTCTCTTTAACTATCTCCCTGATTATGGAATGGATCACCATCTTCACCCGCCTTTTCTCACTACTCATGGAAGGGATTAAACCACTATTTATAGAATTGTAGCTCCACTAATTTTTAATAATTAATGCATCTTCAAATGCATCTATATTCAATATTGAATTCACTCCCCAATCCAATGATTAATACCACTTTTCCACAGATTTTATAGGCAACTTTTATCTTTTTTGAAATCCTGGGATATCTCGCATACAACTTTAAAGTCTTACACACAATATTTATGATTTTTTGTGAAACCCCCCTTTCATGAAAATCGATTATTATAGGAACCTTACTTCTTACATGAAACTTTCTTTTCACACAAATTCCTACGTGATGAAGACCCTCAAATTTTAGTAAGGGTTAATCTGTTGAAATGTGGGGAGTATCAATATATTTAATGACCCATAAAACCATGAATAAGAAAACCTCATGTGTCTTACATTGTACACATAATAATTCAATAGATTTAGTAAAACAATAATTGATGTCATAGTGGTTTATTAAACCGATTTTTTGGAGTACACTTCGTATTTATTTCATAGGCGTGCACGAACCTCCATCAACCCATAAAACTAATCTTTCACATGAATCTTTTAATTTCCATATTATTGATTTATTGATCTTGAATATTCACTCTCACACAAAATTTATATTCACCTCCAATATTTCACACAAATTCTCTTTCCAAAAACACATTTCTTCATTCACTATATTTTGGACCCAAAATTTTGGCAAACACTGTGAACCTATGCCACCTTATATACAAACTATTGGTACTACCTCCAGAGTATCCATTCATTTTTCTTGAATATATTTCAATATATTTTTTCAAAAATATCTTTGGATTTCCTAAATAGTTCATGGAAACCCTCTTTTTCCACAAACACAATCAACCTAAAAAGACTACAATGTGACCTTGTGGGATTTTTTCCCTACAGCGATGATGTATAAGAAAAAGGAACAATTCAAGTTGTATATTTTAATGTGAAAGTTGATAAATAATTTTATATTGGTTTACAAGATGATTTTGGTATTATTATTAATAAAATTGAAAATTATATTATTAAAAAAATGAATAAAATAATCACATAATAAAGCCATCTCAAAAACTAGTTCACATATCGATTACTCAGAATATTGAAGAGTGGGTTCTCTCATATATCCTTTATCATCCACTTTAACAATATAAGAGAATTAAATTAAAATAAGTGTAATGTTATTCCATGATAATAGGGTCCTCTATATATAATTTAAAAATCTATATAGTAGAGAGGAAAATTTACATGGTTTTGATCAAAGGAAATTCAACCCAAATCTGAGTGCAGAAAAAACACTTATATGATCTATATATGGAAAGTAAAACTATAACACTCATTTTTTCCCAAAAAACCATAATTTTACTCTTATTTTTATTTTTTCTTTCCAGTATAATAAAACTAATAATTACTTTCCTATATTTAATTTGTCTAAAATAAACTATAAAAATATTTATAATCTATTGAAGATAAAACTATGCAATTTAAAACCTAGAATAAAACTCTTATGTATATTTTCCATATTAAAAATTATTTTTTTATTTTTTTATGTTGGTTGATGATGATATTTGTTTTATATAAAAATAAGGTCCCAAATAGGTTGTTTTATATCTTCCAAATAAACAATCGATAATACCTATACACATTATTTATTATTAATTTTATAATTTACATATATTTTACGTTATCTATGTATCATTTATGTAGTTTATGATAAGTAAAATACATAATTTTGTATTGGGGAAACTTATATAAAGATATATTCGAATGGATTATTTTAATTTTTTATCCATATAAATGTTTTAGTTTCTTCTACTTCATGATCTGAAATGAGCATCACGATGATACATTATTTTTTCAATTTGGGAAAGTTATTTTTCTTTAAATATAAAAATTGTGTGATTAATATTATGATTATTATTTTTTATTGATTTAAACATTTAATATTTTTTTAATCAAATATAAACCCACTTTTTAGGATCGCTATAAAATATTATTTGTACATACCCAAGGGGTTTTTAGATATTTTACTCATTTTATTTACAATTAACTTATTTCTTAAGGGAACTAGATACATATTTTAACAATATAGTGAATTTTATAAATATTTGTATAAACATTTTAGATAATTGAGGTTTTAAAATGATAAGGGAATTTTTTTAATCAATGAGGCCTTTCTATATCTCTTTTGAGAAACATTATCATAAATTTTTTTAATCTTTTGAGACCATTGATATCTTTTTTGAGCAAAATTAAAAAATAAAATCTCCATATATCATACTCTTCAGTTAAATAATATGTTAATAGTGAGATCTAGGTATGGGGGAATCATATATCATAGTTTCCTTAGATAAAATGAATTTTTAGAAGGATAATTTCATGGTGACTTTTATAAATAATATGGAATTTAGTTAAATACATTATTTAATGTTTTTATGTCCTTGAAAGAAATCGATTGTAAAAAATGATGAAAATAGGTGAGAGAAAGTGACTATGGGATTATTTTTTGGACACTTCCAAATGGTTAAGGTGTGAGATTCCAATATAAGATAATGTGTGTTTATTAATCCCCTTATAAATCCAAATTTGGAATTATATATAGTGATATTATAATATTTACATATTAATTTTATTTTATGAGACAAAATCTATTTTTCTAGCCTTTTTTTAACATTGAGCTTCAAATATATTAAATCTAGAATATCCAAATGAAAATACTTTTTGATTATCAATATATATTCGAAAATGATTAGGGTATTTTAATATATACGAAGCTTATAGAATTTCTACATATTCTAAATATTTGGGAAATCCTTCTAGAATTTATATCATGACTGTCAGAGAAATAAAGTAGGGAAGGTAGGTATGAGTATGCATAACTGAATCAAATGATTAAAATGAATATTATTTGGAAAAAAATATAGAAAAAGAATGAATCATTAAATAAATAATAATAAATTTACAAATGGGAATAAATAGATCACTCTCATTGTTTATATAAGTATTGAAATATTGTCTTGATATAGATTTTTCACAAAAGGGAAAATTCCAAGTATATAGAATTATGAAACCATGGTATGTTTCTTTATTTCCAGTATAATTCATTGAATTCATCCCATATCTAAAACTATTATCCTCATTAAAATTAAAACATTTTATTTTATACCATATTTAGTTATTAATATGATTTCACATAAATTAATTTATTTTAGGGTGGAAATTATACATCAAATTTAAACAATTAGGTCATATATTTACAATGAATTTTAATGAATATTTATTTTAAAATTATGTTTTTTTAATATTATTGGATATTTTGGTTTGAAATGGAAAAAAAAATAATTGAAATTAAATTTTATTAGTTATAAATTTGAATTTCAATTTTAATAAGTATAAATTTTTTAATGGGTCCATAATAAATATATACACCCTATGAGGGGGCTGAAACAAGGTGTACATCGACTGAAATTTTTCTCTTCAATCATTTTCCACTATTTAGATCTCATTCCCTCATTTAATGGAGAATATTCAATATATCACACTCAAGAAATGTAAATCTCACTAAAAAAACAAATATTGGTAAATAGAAAACACAAATAAGACAAGGATTTTACTCAATTTACAATCCCTGGTCTATAAGAAAGGATCACACACCAAAGAGGTGTTGATGTTCCAAAATCCAAGATACTCACATTTTTGGAATAATTGTTTCATCACAATCACATAGAACCAATGTGAAATTACTATAAAAATATTTGGGAATTCTAAAAACTCACCCATGGGGAACTCCCTCCACTTCTAATACATAACAACTTTTATGAAGTTTTTCTTCTATTTATATACATTATAGTATATTTAGCATTTTTAGGTAGGAATTATTTTTCCATAACAGCATGGGTCACCGAAACACATTGAATTTATTAGTCCATAATATATTCTTTATTATGATCTAATTATTTTCTCATTCAGTCCTCTAAAACTATATGAGAATGACTAGTTGATAGGACAGTTTATTATTGGTCTTTTAAGTGCACATATGAATAAAAAACACATTAGAGACATTTATAAATCTACACTAAAATTTTCATTATTATGATTTTTCTAAAACTATTCAGTCGTCTAGTTGTAGGATTGAAACTCTATCCACTTAAATCCTTCCTCCACCAATGTACTAGATGTGATCACTATAAATGTATTGTATCTCTCCTATATTGTCCCTCCCTTTGTAATAGATATGTCAATATCATTGTCATTCCTTTACTTATCTTGCATAGTAGAATATATAACACTCTTAAAAAATCAACCCTTTCATAAATTATTGGTAGTACCTTCCAGTATATCATTGGGAAAAAATCTATGTACCACTCATTTAGACTTGTTAAAATATGAAACTTAACGTTTAGAATACTCTACGAATCTAAATCCAAATTTCACTCCTTTAAAATTTAGATAAAATATTTATTTATTTATTGAAACATCTTCATAAAAATATAATTTTCCTCACAATCAAGGGATTATCTTAATCTTTTTCAACATCATAACATGGAAATAGTTTTTTAATCAAGACCATATATTGAACCATATGTCCAAAAAATCTAGATAATATATAATTTTTTATTTTGATGATATCATAGAATGATCTTCTAAATCTCTTCAAATATAGAACCTAATTGTTTTGTGATGTATTTCCTTATTATGTATGTCTAATCAGACTTTTTCTAATATTTATATTTTTTACATTCAACCCAAAACTCACCACACATTTCTCAATCACCTGGTTGATATGCGGTTCTTTCTTCTTCTTCATGAATCTTTGGGTTTTGATGTAGCCTACAAACTATAGAATAATTTAATTGACCATATCATTCCAATATTGTAATAAAAAAATTTATCCACTGATCCAGGGTGAAAAATATATTATAATATTTTAGTCTATCAAAATTTAATCAACAACAAACATGAATTACTATTTGATATGTCTGGTTACAACAAAAAATACAATGTTGAAGTATAACTCTCTAGTAGTTATTATTTTGTACCATTGGTATTGTATTATTAATGATAGGTTATGACACAATGTCTTCAATCATATAGTAAAAGTATCATGTTCTAGATTCATTTATTCACCTCTCACCATCTTCTTGGTTGGTCATATACTCTTATTGAATGGACCATTGATAATTAATCTAATGCAGATTAACATTGTTTTATATGTCATCCATTTTTGTGTGAGGGTAACCATTATGGTGTCATATTTTCATAATTAGCCAAAATTTCACTAGTATTAATTAAATAACTCCATGTATGTTCACACTTTTTTTATTATTGTAACACCCCATAATTATAAAGTAAGAATATTTCTATGTGATAGTTTTTATGACATAAAGCACCAAGCACTTAATGGAATATAATATTCCAAGATATTATAATATAATTAAAATTTTAAATAAATTCAAAATTTCATATATATTTAAATTCACATAATACTATGTTAGGTGATGTTACAGAAAATAGAGACTTTTTGGATAGCTTGTGTTATAGGAAAGACTCAGATTTAGCAAACAACAGTGAATTGTTAAAATATTTTTATTTAATGTAACAAAACATAACCAAGATATTAAGATAATGGTTACGAATAGTATAAATTAAATTATAAAAATTTATGGTTTACAAAAATATAACATGAATTCAATGGTTAAATTTTAATTATGAATGAATATAATAACAAATTTAATATGATGGGTATATTTTAATAGAAATTTATTTTTATTCACAATAAGTTATTTTATCCTAAAAAACTAAAGTAATTAAAATTTGTGGTTGATAATTATGTGATCAAAATATATATATATTAAATAAAATACTTTTTAAATTCATCAAATTAATATTATATTCATAATATAAGAACAAACCCAATATTTCTCGTTAGGATAAATATTATTATAATGGAACTTTTTCAACCATTTAACAGAGGACCTATTTGAAATAAATTTTATAGAACCTTCATAAATTTAGTATCAAAAAATCAAATAAATATTTTAAATATAAATATAGCAATTGTCTTAGTGTTAATGTTTTTTAATTTTTTGTGGGGTCACATTTTTTATGAATACTGAAAATTAATGAATTTTAATTCAAAACATATTTTTAGACTAATTTATTTATAAGGATAAATTATATTTCTATTTTTTCGTGTTAAATTATATAAATTTTTCATAAATTAATACTTTATTGTTCATTTTTATCAATTTTAATTTTTAATTGAATATAAAAACATAGAAATATTTGGAACATTTTACTTTTAAACAGGATTTTTCATCCTATCTGCGGGAATAAAATTAAATTAATTTCTTCTACTTATGGAATAGAAATTTTGAGAAATTGATTCCTTATATGTAATATAAATATTTTATAATTTATATTATGTTTAAAAAAAGTGTTTGACCAAAAATATTAGGGAATGTAATTAAAATTAATTATAGTGATTAAGAAAAACATAAGCTTAATAAGGGATTAAACCATAAACTATGGATCCAACTTCATAGAAACGTGTCCATAATCCACTAGATATCAATATTTTGACCCTATAAAACCTTAAATAAAATTAGACCCTTTATTAGAGCTAGTTTTAATTGGAAATAAGTGGTTGAAAGTTTCTTTCAAATACTTTACAACAATGTCACTCCTTCTCAACTATAGAAAGGTACCCACTCATCCCTCTTCCTCACGCCTCTAAATAAAATTTCAATCAACCAATATCTACCCAAATAGGTCCTAAAAACCATATCCTCATCCTTGAATGTTTTCTTTTATTATAAATCTATCAAATTAATCTCTTTGGTGAGAACGATAAGTAGTTACCCAAATAAGAGGTAACATCATTCATCATTATCTTTTAATTTATCCTCATTATCCACCCCAAGAACTCTTATTATTCCATGATAAAATAATATTATAAATAAATTATACTAAATATACCGATATTATATTATTCTATAGTTTCTTTATAAACCTACACACAATTACAACCAAAGAATAATGAACTTACCGTTTTTGTGTTCAGCAAACTACCGCCTCACAAAAGAATATTGTTCATTTTTCATTTACCACCTCTCATGGTTGGGGATTATGATGGAAACAATGTTTTTATATGATATAAATATTTAATTCTTCTGTAATTTTTACATGACACATACCCTTATACTTTCTATTTTTTTCTAAATATGATAACAATATTTGTGGAAGTGTGGACTTCCGCTACCTCGAAGCAATGTGATTCATTCACTCTATGCATGGATGGTAGAAAAGATGGTTTTAATAAAACTATATAAAATATTTGATATATAATTATATATGATTTTTTAATTATAATATATATATTTCTGGGTGATTTACTCTTTATTACTTTAAAAATGATAATTAAACGAATGTAGCATTCACGCATAAGTACGACATACCGTCTCCATGAACAGTGAATCTCAATTTCTATCTCCAAATTTTATGATTCATTCTAAATAAATATTAATTAATATGTATGATATTTAAATAATTTTTTAATTATGTATATGATGAAATCATTGTAGGGAAAAAAAGAATCAAGTCAAAACATACTGGAGAAACTTGTCAATTAACACTCAAAACATTGAAAAAAATTAAATATTACTAACAAACATGTGATAATATATTATAAGAAGAAATTTTTTTATATCATAATTATTAAAATAGTTATTTAATAATTCATAAACATGTTTTAATACATTATTTAGTAATTTAAATCTTGTTTATCTGAAATGAAATGAAAGGTAAGGGATTTTCATCACACTTTTTATATTAGTGAGATAAAATGTCATATTCACTAGTTACATATTTTGTGTGGTTTTAATACTGCCAATTTTGAGTTATTATATAATGAATTATATTATATTCAGGTAATTTTTACTTTCAATTTATATTATTTCTTCTTTGGGTATTTGAATTAAAATTTACCAAGTAGTGATGAATTTTATAACCTAATATATTTTCTTTGGTTTATATTACTTCCTCGTTGATGTTTAAATTCTAAAATTATGTGTGTAATCAATTTTAACAATATATTATTATATATAATCTTTTTTATGTTTATTTACAATTCAAAATCAAAATATGTTAATTGGTTGAGTCCCATATCAACATTATTGTCTTTTAAGGGTTTACTTCATATTCTCATTTTTTGGGACAGTTTACACATGAATCTACATTTGAAGAAATTATATGACCTTTGTAAAATAAAACCTTTAATTTTATACTCATAAGTTTATTAATTACCCTTTTATGTATTTTTACCTTTTTTAAAATCAGTTTTACTTAAAAATTTTGAGAAAATGTTTTCAACAAAACCCAATTTTATTTTCCTCTTTAGTCATACAACCTGTTTTCTTCTCAAAACCCTATTTTCTAAAAATGTTGTTAAAAATATTTATAACCATTTAAAATAATTTTTGAATGAAAATATTACCTTTTTTGACTTTTATGTTTGTTTTCAAAGGAATAAATTCTTTACTTTTTGAAAAAAGTTATTTTTATATCATGTTTACCATGTATAAAGAATATTCTTATTAAGTTATATTAAATGTATGAATTTACCTACTATCATTTCATCAAACATACATTTCATGTTTATTTGGTAACTATTAAAATATATATTTTTAAATTATTTTCCAATGAATATTTTTTTATGATTTAAAAAAAATAATTTCTTAATCAAGAAATTTTTTAAAGTTCTTCTTTTATTTCATCAATAATAGAAACCCTTTATTTTACTCTGATTGGGATATTTTGTATTGTTGAAATTCACTTCCTCGATTCCTTTGTTTTTCCACTTTGAAATATTCAATTTCCTATGATTATTTAACAATACATTTCCTCTAATTATCCACATTACTAATAATGGATATGTTTATTTCCAAAACAATATATCATTTTTTTACGTTTTTTACTTGGACATGTTATATCATAAATCTCCTTATTCAATTTATATTATAAATTTTTTTATTTCATAGGAAATTATGTTTATAACATTTCAAAGTGGTATGGGACACTTTGGAATTTTTAAAAAATATTTTCCTCAAGAATTTTATAATAATATTTCATATTTATTTCCATTAAACAATGTCAAACCCCTTATTGTTACTTGTCCTACAATAATAAATTATTGACAAATATGTATTAATTATTAAATAAAAATATGGTATGAGGAATATCATTTAAATATATTACTCGACAGAGGGAATTATTTGGACATGAAATGATGGGTGGGGCCCAAACATTATACATTGTTCAATGCATCAATAGGTTATAATGAGACAAATCCTTTGAGAAAAATAAATATGATTATACTAGTAGATTCAAACTATCTGAAGGATACATATTGACAATATAATTTTTATGTGTCTGATACATGATGTCCAATAATTAAGCATTCCCTTCATTTGGATTCAGTATTTACTATCCGTGATATTTTAACTATTACAAAGTCTATGTATGAATTTCATTCTCAGTTTATTGAATACAAGGTATGTGTCTTTAGTTTCTTACCTTTATATTTCTTATTTCATCCCTTATCCATCTATTTAAATGGCATGAGTTTTCAATTTTTAACTTACCATATTGTGTATACACTTTCTTCTCAATTTACTGATTAAATGGAATGTGTGTTCTATAATTACCATTCCATATTAACTATTCTCCTTGATTAATTATTACTTCCTATATTCATAACCCTTAGAGATCATTTGAACCCACCCTTATTTTATTCTTTTTCCAAAGAATCCAAGATGTATACTAAGAGGGATATTCAAGGATATACTACATGGGATAAAATTATTATCGTAGAATGAAAAAAATATGTTATAATTATTGTATTTATTTATAATACAAGAATCATGTATGTATCTAGTTTACCAAGACTATTAAACTCCTCAATCATTTTTTATTTTATTCCTTATAATCATGCTAATGTGATGGTAGTATACATCAGTTTCTGGATCACTTGGGTCGGGTTGGTATAGTTGGTATCAATGGAATTTATGTAGAATTCTTGGATACTAGACTTAGAAAAAATAGATTAGGGAACTAAACTCTAAGTTATACTTTGCGGATTTGTATCAAAGTATATCCTATATTTTTTTCAAGGAAAAAAATATGTGGGTATTTTTAGAAATGCATCCATGTTTAAATACTACAATGGAATGTGGTTCTGGAATAGATGTACAAAGTGGAAACAACTCTAACATGGTGTATTGGGCCTGACTCTACCTAACCTCATACATGAAAATAGGCTTTATAACACACCTAGTTTGATACACCTAGTAAATATTCATAGGATAATTATAACGTCCTGGTTCCGGAAGCCACCCTGAGGCGCCCCGTACCCGGTTGGTCACATGGCCACAAGCACATTTCCCCAAAATGCCAGAGGCTGCTGACTGGCAGTGAGTGCCTTGGGTGTGATAGTGGGGAAACTATTCCCTCACTGGCAGAGTACACAGAGAAAATATATAAACGTGCAATAGCGGAAGCAGTGAATAACCAACAATGATAAATATCATAAGACTAAATAAACAAACTGATGCACATATGTATATATGGAATGATGCAAGATAAAACTCTAGGAAAGCAGCCAAACAAGTCACAATGCTTAAAATACCACAGTACCAAAATTAGTTCAAAAGAAAAGTAAACAGCTCCTCAGCATCATAGGCCAAAGCTTGGTGCCATGCTCTCTTTCTCTAAGAAATCAAGTACCAGAAATTGAAGGGCACTTTCCCTTGTCTATACATACAACAACACAGTCTTCTTGGGCCCAAAAGCATGGCCCAAAGAGGGTGTGAGTTAAAATCCCAGTAGGTAACCACCCGAAGATCTGTGCCTAACAGTCAGTGAGTATATGGTAGGTAAAAGTACAATAAGCAGTAAATAGCAACTACAATGCAGTAGGCAGTAAACAGTAAGATGAAAGAAGGATGATACACAACAGTAATCAATCCACAACCGAAAAAAACAGTGAAGTAAATCCATAACAAGTAGGAAACCCTCTGGTATGTACTCGCAGCCATCCCTTATGGTCCTATCCAAGATTTACCACAACCATCTAAGAAGTGCACTCATCCTAACCCATCTAGTTTGGTTATAATAATTTATGAGACTCTCTGGGAAAGCACACTCGGCCAATTCCCCTTATATTCTAGGGAAGTCCGGGACTCTCTGAGAAATATGACGTGTTCTAACCCTATTAGCCCCAAGGTATAAAGACTCTATGAGGAAGCTATCTCAGTCAATTCCTCCTATAGCCTTAGGTATACCACAGACTCTCTAAGGAAGCTCACTCGGTCAATTCCCCCTTTAGCCTAGGAAGGTTCTTCAAAAGATTCAAACAAAGTAAGACTCTCTGAGGAAGCTCACTCAGTCAACCCTTTTGTAGTCTAAAATATCTGAAGGCACTCTGGGAAGCTCGCTCAGTCTATCCCATGTGGCATATAATGTCTAAGACTCACTGAGGAAGCTCACTCAGTCTACCCTCATGTAGTATATAATGACAAAGACTCTCTGGGAAGTTCACTCGGTCTATCCCTTATAGTCTATAGCACCGGGTTCTCTCAACCTCGTGCTAGTCAGTGCATAATAATGCTATAAGACCAAAGTACACCTAGAGCTACTTGGCTAAACAGTCTACAAGGCGACAAGCATGTAATGAAAAACACTCCACCCTATAGACACAAGGAATGGAAACAGTCATAACGGCCAAAGGCTAACAAGACCCAAAGGTCGTAAACAGAGCAAAGCATGGGAAAAACATCCAAGCACAACAAAATATCCACTAACATGATTAGTTTACCTCTACACGAGCATACAAGTAAGGAAGGGGAAAAAAGGGCAAAAAGGTAAACACGCAATACCTCATTCATGGGTATTGGTGGAATTTGCACATAAAACCCAAGGACATTGAACGGTAAGGCACAAACCACCTACCTAGATCCTATGAGATCGATATACTTGAACCAAGACGACTGATTCTCCCTTGAATGTCGTAGATATGAGAAAACGTCAAAAAACTCGAACCCTGATATCTTGAGAAGGAGTAAGAATCAAGTATTGAAACTCAAGAAGAAGGAAGAACTCACCTCTGGGGATCTAATGCAATCTACGACAGTCGAATCAGCCAACAGATGGAGGCTCGGGAAACCGTATAAGTTTCGGAGCCATACGGCATCTCTCGGTCGAACCAGACATAGAAGAAGACGTTTTTCGTGATCAGGCATGACCCCAATACCTTTAATAAAAAAAGAAAGTACACGGCGTGTACATTTAGAGTACACGACGTATACTAGGTCTTTCCGTACTCCGCCAAAATCGGCCTCCACGTCACCCCTACAAACCGTGTGTGTGGCC
The DNA here is from genome assembly GCA_963277665.1 of Viscum album. Taxonomy (NCBI): domain Eukaryota; kingdom Viridiplantae; phylum Streptophyta; class Magnoliopsida; order Santalales; family Viscaceae; genus Viscum; species Viscum album. Next base: position 626,614,246 of record OY728138.1, on the reverse strand, counting down.
CGGACACGGCCTGTACACAACTTCGAGCAGGAAAAGAGCACACGGTGTGTACTCATAAAGTACACGACGTGTACTTCAAAAATTTCCATAAAAATTATTTTTCTAAAAAACTCTAGAAAAGGAAATACATACCAGAAACGAAAATTTGGGTTCTCAAAAACTCCCCCCTTTAGCGAAATTCGTCCCCGAATTTCCCTAGCTAGGCGTAGAAGAAGAAACCCTGAACAGCTCCAGCCACTGCAATCGCACATCGGCCTCCCTCTCCCAGGTCTCGTCCGGTACTCGCCCATGCTGCCATATGACTCATAATAAAGGAACATACCATACATGCAGAACCTTATTACTATGATCGACAATCCGGATGTGATGCTCCTCAAAAAATGCATCCACTTTGAGCTCAACATCCTCAAGCGGAAAGACATGTGACGGGTCTGAAAAGTAATTTCGGAGCTGAGAGACGTGGAAGAAGTCGTTCATGGCCTGGTACCTCTGAGGTAGCTGCAACCGATAGGAAACCGGCACAACTCTCTCCAAAACCTCAAATGGACCGACGTACCATGGTGAAAGCTTACCTTATTTCTGAATCCTATTGTGTCCCAACCTCTTTGAAACATGCAGGAAAACATGATCTCCAACCTCGAACTATAGAGGTCGTCTCCACTGATCAGCATAAGACATCGGTTGATAATGTGCTGTAGCTATCCTCTTATGAATCAACTATATCTGCTCAGAGGTCTCCTGAACTAGACGAGGTCCCAGCAAAGCTGCCTCTCCTGCCTCCAGCCAGCATAAGGGTGATCGACATGGCCTACAGTAAAAAGCCTCGTATGGTGCCATCTGAATGGTCACCTGAAAGCTGTTGTCATAGGAGAACTCCAAAAGAGGTATTTGCTTCTCCTAGGAACCGCCAATGTCTATAATGAAATCTCAGAGCATATCCTCTAGAACCTAGATCGTGCGCCCAGACTGGACATCAGTCTGGGGATGGTATGCTATACTCAAGAGTACCCGTGTACCCAAAGCCTTTTGAAAGCCCTGCCAGAACTGAGATGTAAAGCGTTCATCCCTATCTGAAACAATGGAGTGTGGAACTCCATGTAGACGTACAATCTCCCAGATGTACAACCATCCCAGATCATCGACACTGAAGGTCTCCGTGATCAGCAAGAAGTGTGCGACCTTCATGAGTCTTCCGATGATAACCCAAACAACATTGTTCACTCGAGGCAACCTTGGAATACCGGCCACGAAGTCCATCGCGACATCATTCCACTTCCACTCATAAGTGGGTAACTTTTGTAAAAGCCATGTTGGTCACTGATGCTATGCTTTCACATGCTGACAAATAGAACATATCACGACAAATCCAGCAACATCATTCTTCATACCTGGCCACCAGTAATGGCGGTGTAGATCAGGATACATCTTGGTGACCCCAGGATGAACTGCCCAAATTGAGGAATGAAAATCCCGCATCACCTCCTCGCGTATGTCTACTGGTACCCATATGTGTCCCCGGAAACACAAGATCTCATCATCGCCCACTGTCCATCCAAAAAGAGGGTCCCCTCCGGAAACACTCTCCCGCAGAACTAAGGCCTTTGAATCTGAAAGTTACCTCATCCACACCTGATCAAGAAGTGTAGAGGTAATAGGTAAAAAAGATAGGAAAGTCTGTCCCTGCCTGTTGTGCACTTCCAAGTGCATCTCAGATAACAGATCCATAAGCTGCCACTCACTGCTGGCCTTCTGAACTGCCTGAATCTGAGTTCTTCTGCTAAACACATCTGCCACTGCAGTGCCCTTTCCCAGCGTATAGGCGAGCTCGAAGTCAAAGGACTGAAGATACTCAACCCACCTACACTGTCTCAGATTCAGATCACACTGAGTGAAGATATACTTGATACTCTTGTGGTCGGTGAAAACCAAAAAGTGATCTCCCTGAAGGTAGTGTCTCCAACAGCGTAAGGCGTGAACAACAGCTGCCAACTCCAGATCATGTGTAGGGTAATTCCTCTCGGGTGGCCTCAAATGCCAAGACCCATATGCAATGACTCCATCTCCCTGCATAAGCACATCTCCCAGCCTAATACCTGAAGCATCACAGTAAACAGTGTAGCCCTTTCCTAGCTCTGGAATGTCTAGTATCGGTGTTGACGTCAAGCTCCCCTTCACCTTCTAAAAGGATGACTCACAAGAATATGACCATAAAGACTTCTCCCCTTTCTTGTTCAGACCTTTAAATTGTGATGCTATGTGCAAGAAGTCCTGTATAAAGTGTCTGTTGTATCCCACCAACCCTAGAAAACTTCGTACCTGAAAGACATTCTTCGGCTACTCCCAGGAAACTACATCTCTCACTTCATCTAGGTCCACTGAAACTCCAGTCTCTGAGATGACGTGACCCAAGAAGTGAATCTGATCCATCCAAAAGTGGCTCTTCGAGAGTTTAGCATACAACCAATGGTCTCTCAGTGTACTGGGTTGGATGAAACCATTTTCCTACAACTCCTCCAACTGCTTCTTGAGCTCATAAAATTCATGAGCAGCCATCCTATATGGAGTAATGGACACCGGTGCCGCTCCTGGCATGAGCTCAATCTAGAAGTCTACCTCACGCTCTAGTGGAAAACCTGAAAAGTTCTCTGGAAAGACACCCTTGAAGCGATCCACCACTGTGAGAAAGTCTAACTGTGAAGTCCCCTGTTCATCCAGAAAAAAACTAGTAATCTGGGCTGTAACCCCTCCTAGCCCATGATTCTTGGGTCCAGCTCTACCCTCCTGGACATCCCACTCGCCTCTATAGAGAGATGATCTGCCCTCTGGTGATACAAAACTCACCCTACGACGATAGAATTCGACGACTGCCTGGAAAGGAACCAACCAGTCCACACTGAAAATGGCGTCATAGCCCGAAATCTCTAGGACATAGAGGTCCCATAAGAAGTGACACCCTGAAACCTCAAGAGGGAACTCTCTGCACTGACGTATGCTATATGTCCTCATTCCCAATGGCGTGTCTAGTGTCAATGTATCAGCAGAAGTTGAGATAAAGAGCTCAAGGTTTTCCCCAACAGCAATAGAGATAAAACTATATGAAGCACTAGTATCAAAAGGAGATGAAGATAAAACTGAGGCTACTAAGATCGTACCTCGAAATGTATAAGGGATGGGATCCTTCTCCTAATAGGTCGGCTCCATGGAAAAAAGACTGGTTTGCACCACGGCCCTGCACCCATGGCTGAGTGCTTTGAGTTGATCCACTATGCTGTCGCTGATGACCTGGTGACTGACAACCACGGCAGCGACCTCCACCTCGGCCCGAAAGGTCGGAAGAACTCTAGTTCCCAGACTAGTAGGAAATTGGCAAAGCATCTCTAGAATGCAGGGTCATAGAGGAAACCCTACCACCAGCTGAAGGTGAGAAGATGTGATAGAAGTGCCGAAGATGGCCCATCTATCCGCAAGATCAGCACTCCATTGAATCCCTCTAGCACTGAGGCCTGGTATGCCCAATCCTACCGTAATGGTAGCATACAACCTGGCTGCTAGAAGATGCATCCCGCGAACCCCGATCTCCTGGCTCACTTCCCCATAATCCCTCAGATTGCGCTCAGTGATCAGTGCCTGGTTGACGATAGAAGATATCGAAGACAACTGGACGATATTCACCTAGGAACGGATCTCCTGGGTGAGACCATCCTCGAACATCCTAGCAATAAAAAACTCATCACCTTCTGGGATCAGTGTGAAATGTTGTAGCTCAGTGAAGCGAGACGAGTACTACATAACAGAAAGAGTACCCTACTGTAGGTTCATAAACATTCAGGCTAGATCGGCCGTCAGGGTCTCCGGATAGAAGTAGTCATAGAAATTATGTCGAAACTCATCCCATGACATACCCTGCTGGCGCCGTGACTATGATATCACCTCCCACCACCTCTTGGAGTTGTCCCGAAGCATATAAGTAGCCATCTTTACCCTTTTCTCCGGAGGTATCTCTAGGTTCTCGAAGATAGCCAGGGTGGCCTCAAACCTCGACTCTGCAGCATGGGGTCCTCCATCCCATGAGAATGTAAGAGGATGCTGCTATTTAAAAACCCTCTTCAACTCATCCATCGACGGGGTAGGAGGGGGCACTCCCTGAGAAGTATGCATCATCCTCAGGAAATCCTCCCTGAACTGCGCATCGGCACCTATTACGAGTATAATTGTTTGGGCCAAGGCTGGCACAGTAGGAGGATCAACAGGAGGATAAACAAGATGTCCCTAATCGGCCATATCTGGTGTCTGATCACTATCTGGCAAACTGACGTACAACTGGATGATGTCTCGGAGGCATAGCTATGAAAGATCAAAATCACACCATAGGCCAGAAACAACAAGGACTGAAAACACATGAGTACATGATGAGAACATAGGGAATAAACATTCATGATTTACAAAAAGCGACTACACGACATGTATAAAACTACAAGGAGTGTCTTCTTTAGCCATTAACATGGGCGTGTACCCCTGCTTGACAGGTCGTGTATCACCCCAAACTACACGGCGTGTTGTCCCCACACACGGTGTGTAATTGAACTCTAAACCACTGCCCGAGTCTCCTTACACGTCTAACACACATGGTCCAAACTAACCCCAGACTACACGGTGTGTTCCCTATGGACACGGCATGTACTCGACATAGTCTCAGTGGCCCATGTTGTTAGTTACACGGTCGTATACACGGCTGCCCTTACAAGGCGTGTTCCAAACAAACTGGGCATGTATAGGAGAAGATAACACTGACTCATGTTGTTCATGACACGGCCGGGTACTCGGGACAAAACTACATGGCGTGTGATTTACCAACACGACATGTTATACTCGAGCTTCCCCGGACCGTGTTGATAGTGACACGTCCGGGTACATAGCTCTAAACTACATGGTGTGCACCTACCGTACACGGCGTGTTCCTAAAGTTATTTTCCCGACACCATGTTTCTTCTCACACGGTCAGTGACACGGCCTGGAAACTACACGGCGTGTATCCAGAAAGTACACACCATGTGTTCTGGGTTTTTCTGGGTAGTAGCTCAGAAACTACATAGAAGCCCAGAAAACACATAAAATAAGGAAAGGGGGTGCCAAATTCTGACCAGCGAGGGCCCATACTCCCCAATAATCAAAGCTTGGGATCTCTTACAGTCATATATATGGAAAAAACAGGTCAATGATCCACCAATTTCCAATTCAAGAGGGCCCATAACACCTGAAGAACCAAAACTTGGTGTTCATTTTATGCAATGTATAAAAAAATAGTTTCTTTATCAAACTGCATAGATTCTATCAAACATCTATCAAAACAACATGCATAATCTACACAACGTTTATCACAACAACATGCAATCGCTAATTCAACCTAGATGGCATGTCAAGAATGCATGGAATGTGATTTCTAACAAGTGCCTATATGATGCATGAGATGGAATACCCTCATCTAATCAGGTTGCGACAGAAATAGAACTGTAATAGCCAAACAATAATAAAAACGCACGTCAATTGAATCACTCTAGGTGAAATCATATTAACCGTAAAATCTCAAAACCAGAAAACTATAATAAATTGAGGTAGTATGGATTTTCCCTATACACGGGTTAACTACTCTCGGGCACATCTTATTACAAAGTAACGAATCTGTCATATCCCTGTATAAAGTTTCCAAACAGTAAATCAAGTGAAAAGTATTCCTCTGATACCACTTTTTAATGTCCCAGTTCCGGAAGCCACCCAGAGGCGCCCCATACCCAGTTTTTCACATAGCCTCGAGCTCATTTCCCCAAATTCCAGAGGCTGCCGACTAGTAGTGAGGGCGTTGGGTGTGATAGTGGGAAAAATATTCTCTCATTGGCAGAGTACTCATCAGAAATAGAGAAACATGCAATAGCGGAAGCAGTGAATAAACAACAATGATAAACAACAGAAGACTAAATCAAAAAACTGGTGGACATATGTATATATGGAATGATGCAAGACACAACTCTATGAAAGAATCCAAACAAGTCACAATGTTGAAAACACCATAGTACTAAAATAAGTACAAAAGAAAACTAAACAGCACCTCATCATCGCATGCCAAAGCTTGGCCCCACACTCTCCTGCTACAAGCAATCAAGTACCAGAAGTCGAAGGGCAATTTCCCTTGTCTATACCTACAACAACATAGTCTTCTTGGGCCCAAAATCATGGCCCAAATACGTTGTGAGATAAAATACCAGTAGGCAACCAACCAAATATCTGTTCCTAACAGTCAGTGAGTATATAGCAGGTAAAAGTACAAAAAGTAGTAAATAGTCACAGCAAAGTAGTAGGCAGTAAACAGTAAGCAGAAAGCAAGATGATACACAATAGTAATCAATCCACAACCAACAACAGCAGTGAAGAAAATATCTGACAAGAAGGAAACCCTCTGGGGAGTAATCACATTCATCCCCTATGGTCCTATCCAAGAAGTACCACAACCCTCTGGGCATTGCACTCTACCTAACCCCTCTGGTTTGATCATAATAATTTATGAGACTCTCTGGGAAGCACACTCAGTAAATTACCCTTATAGTTTATGGTGGTCAAGGACTCTCTGAGGAAGATCACGTGGTCTAATCCTCTTATCACCAAGGTCACGAGACTCTCTGAGGAAGCTATCTCGGTCAATTCCTCCTATAGCCTCAGGTATAACACAGACTCTCTGAGGAAGATCAATTGGTCAATTCCTTCTCTAGCTTGGGAAGGTTCTTAAAAATATTCAAAAAAAAGTAAGACTCTCTGAGGAAGCTCAGTCGGTCTACCCTTCTGTAGTCTATAATATCTGAAGGCACTCTAGGAAGCTCACTCGGTCTATCCCTATGGCCTATAATGTCTATGAATCACTGAGGAAGCTCACTCGGTCTACCCTCATGTAATCTATAATGACAAAGACTCTCTGGGAAGTTCACTCAGTCTATCCCTTATAGTCAATAGCACCAGGTTCTCTTAGCCTCATGCCAGTCAGTGCATAATAATTCTATAAGACCAAAGTACACCTATAGCTACATGGATAAACAGTCTAAAAGGCAACAATAATGTAATGCAAAATACTCTATCCTATAGACACAAGGCATGGAAACAGTCATAACGGCCAAAGGCTGACAAGACCCAAAGGTCGTAAACAGAGAAAAGCAAGGAAAAACATCCAAGAACCACAAAATATCCTCTATCATGATTAGTTTTCCTCTACACGAGCATACAAGCAAGGCAAGAAAACAACAAAGTCAAAAAGGTAAACATGCAATACCCTGTTCATGGGTATTGGTGGAATTTTCACGTAAAACTCATGGACTTTAAACAGTAAGGCACAAAACACCTACCTCGATCCTAGGAGATAGATATACATTATCCACGACAACTGATTCTCCATTGAACGTCATAGATCTGAGAAAACGTCTAAAATGCTCAAACCAAGATATCTTGAGAGGGAGTAAGAATCAAGGAATGAAACTAAAGAGGAAGGAATAAATCACCGCTTCAGTTCCAACGCAGTCGACGGTGGTCTAATCGTCCAACAGATGGAGGCTCAGGAAACCGGAGAAGTTTTTTGGTTGTACGACATCTCTCGGTCGAACCAGACCTAGAAGAAGATGTTTTTGCAATCAGGCGCGACCCCAGTCCGTTTAATGAAAAAAAGTACACGGCCTGTACTTTTAGAGTACTCGGCATGTGCTATGTCTTTCCATACTGCACCAAAATCGGCCTCCACGTCACCCCTACACACCGTGTGTGTGGCCCAGACACGGCTATTACACAGCTTCGAGCAGGAAAAGAGTACACAATGTGTACTCAGAAACTACACGGCGTGTACATCAAAAATATCCAGAAACATTATTTTTTTCAAAAACTCTAGAAAAGGAAAGACATACCTGAAACGAAGATCCAGGTTCATACAATAATTCACATTCTCATTACAAATAATTATTAAGGATTTGAATAGGTAATGAAAATTATTTTAATTGGTTAAACCATAGACCAAGCATTGAATTCTATTAAATTACAATTGTTGAAGTATTTAATGGGAATCTATGAATAAATTGTAGAAGTATTTAACCTATATTATTTTAGCTATATGAATCATGAAACAACTAATTACTGTTAAAAATTATAGAAGCACATATATCTTCATTAAATTAATAGTGATATATACCATCATGATATTATGAGATTATGGTTGACCATATTTCCTATGTCTAAATCATCTCTTTAGGTTTTATGTGATTAAACATACTTAAGAATAAATTAAAAGAAATGAAACTCATTAGTTTAATATTTTTTTGTGGAAAATATATTTGAGTAATAATGGAATTACATTTTAGAGCCACATGATTAAAGGTATTTATTACTTTTTAATATATTATGATAATTTATGGAATTTTAATAACAGTAAAATAATATTATAGGTTTTGAATAAAAATTTTGTATTGAAAAAATTAGTTAAAGAGACATTAGTTGATTAAATTTCAAGGATTCCCATTATATTTATTTTTCATGTTATTTTTAAAATGGTTTTAAAAAAGGACACCATGTATTTAATGTGACAACCCATCAAATCCAACAAAGATGTGGGAGTTGAACCCCTCGGTAAAGAATGATAAGGGTTTAACTCCAACCATTGAATTACGCAATGTCATTATTAATATGTCATTTTTAATTTGAAAATTTTAATGAATATATATTAATAATAGGAAATTAGTTTCATTTCTTAGATTTATTGATTAATATATTTACCATTTTGGCTTTGGATAATAGTTAGTACAAATAGTAAGATTTTTCACTTTTTATGGGCTTTGCGATCCATTAAAAAAATTATTACTTCTGGGATCTCACAGTTAATTTTTGTATATCCATTTCATGAAGAAATAGAGGAATTAGAAATCGATCGTAGCACAAAAAATGGTAAAAATCATGTTTATATAAATTTTTTATCTATGTGTATTTCATTAATTTCATATGATATGAAGTAATTACTAAACATTAGGAAAAGGATCTCAAAACAAAAAAAAATTCCTAATAACTTAGTTTTTGTAGAATCGATGGTCTTTTGAATCATTGTCGATTTATGCCTTTGAGGCCCAATAATTTCCATTGATCAATCACTTGATTGTGATCAATGACCTCAATTACTCCGTAAATATATTTACTCTTTTCATATACGTATGTATCTATGCTCACCAATAATGTTATCCGACATAGAGACCTAGTTATATGTTAGTCCATGTGAACTTTTATACTTCCTATTATCTATTTTCTATATGATATTTTCTGATCCATTTACATGATGAAGGATTTCAACATAGGAAATATCAAAAAATTTGTTACGAAGGTCTTTTTAAATGGAGAGGGTCTAATTTAATCAAGTTAGGGAAAATGTAAATCCCCAAAAAACTAAAGTAATATCATTTTATTTAATAGATTTTTGTCACAAAACATCAATCTCATATGGTATTGTAATATAATTATATAATATATTATAACTAAAATTTTAAATAAATTGAAACTATTATATATCTTACAATAAATGTAAAACTGAGTTAGCTTATGTTACATGAGTAAAAAGACTTTTTTGATAGTTTGTATTACATGAAAGACTATGTATTAGTAAACAATAACACATTATTAAAATATTATTATATAATATAATAAGAAATAATGTAGCTGTTAAGTTATCAGTTATATATTATATAAACTAACTTATAAAAATATATGGTTTAAATAAATATAATATGAATTCATTGGTTAAAAATTAATTAGAAATGAATATGAAAACAAATTGAATATATTGGGAATATTTTGATAGAAAATTATTTTTATAAACAAAATGTTGTTTTATCTTATTAAATTAATTTAATCAATATTATTGAGAAACACTAATATAATATTGATATTATATAATCAATCAAATATTTTTTACATTCTTCTAATATATATGATATGTATAAGATAAAAACCCCAATATTTCACCAAAAAATCAATATTATTATAGAGGAACTATTACTACCATTTCATGGAGAACCTATTTTACATAACATATACCCTCATTCTTTTCATTTTGTGCAAATTCGATAACATCGTTTGTGGAAGTGTGGACTATTTCCCCCTCAAAGCGATGTGATTCATTCATGATAAACATGGAATATAAAAATATGGTTTTAGTAAACATATATAACTTATATGACATATATATTATAGCTGAATTATAATATACAAATATTTATATATAATTAAATTTTAATTCTTTTAAATATAGTAAGGAAATGAATGTAGCATTCTTGCGTACGTACAATCAACCATCTCCATGAACGGTGCATTTCATTTCCTATCTATAATTTTTATTATTTATTATAAATAAATATATACTAAATATATATTATATTTACATCATGGTTTAAATTTTGGATATGATAAAACTATGATTATAATAATGAGTAATGAGTCAAAACATACATGAAAAAGTAGGCAATTTATACCTAAAATAGTAAAAATAATTAAAGATTGTAATGAAATGAGTAAAAATATATTATAAGAAGATCATTTATGACATCACAAATAATAATTTGGTTTTTTAATATGTTATAACAATTTTTAGAACTATTATTTTAGAATTTAATTTATTTTCACCTAAAACGAAACATAGGTTAATGGATTTTCTTATCACTTTTTACATATGTGTGATAAAATGTCATATTCACCACCTAATTATATTTTTTTATGTAACAACATCCCATTTTGATATATTATATCATGAATTATTTTATTTATGGTATTTTGAGTTTGAACATAAATTATATTTTCAAGGGGCATTTGAATTAAATGTTACCAAGTTGTGAATATTTTTTTAACACAAATTCATTTCTCTCAGTTATATTACTTCAACATTGTCATTAATTTTTTAAGAATATGTGTTTAACAAATTTTTTCTATGAGTTGTTTTATTTTATATTTTTTATGTTTATTTACATTTGAAACACATAATCTATTAATTTTTTTCACCTCAATTCAGTTTTATGGTCTTTTCAAGGGATTAACTCACAATCTCATTTTATTTGAGATTGTATACACTTTAACCTACATTTGGGGAAATTATATGTTCATTTTATTGTAAACCCTTTCATTCCCTTATGTTGTGTTTATTCATGACCATTTTCATGTAATAGTATCATTTTTTACTCTTTAGTTCTAAAAATGTATTATAAAGTTTTTTCAAGAAGACACGACTTCATTTCTTTCTTTAGTAGGAGATCATTTTTTCTTATAAAACCCTAATTTCTTATAATGTTATCCAAAATATTTTTAAAATTTTAAAAATGATTTAGTTTATAAATTTTTACACTTTTTTTCTTCAATTAATTTTTCCAATTGAATATTATCTCTTATTTCTAAACAAGGAATTTTTATTACCTTTTTACCTTGCAAAGGGAATATTCATTTTAGCTTATACCGCATATACAGATTTAAGTTCTATCATTTCATCAAATATTCATTTTCGTGATTAAAAGCCTAATTTTTAAAGAATTTTTTGTAATATTTATTTTCAAAAAATAGCTTTCTTATAAGTTTTTTTAAAAAAAATTGATATTTTCCTCAAGAATGTTTTTAGATTTCTTCTTTTATTCATCAACAAAAACAACCCGTTATTTTACTCCACTTGGGGTATTTTTTATTGATACCGTCCCTATTATTTCTATATCCAGTTTATGATTTATTTGACCAAATATAGTTATGAAAATCATTTATTTGATTCCCTTGTTATTCTCATTTAAAATATTCAATTTCATATGATCATTTCACATTGAATTTACCCTAATTATCGAAATAATTTATCAAGGATATGTTTATTGCCTAAATGTTTTATCATATTTACAAATAGTGATTAGTTTTACATGTTATATCATAATAATAATTTTTATAATTATATTATATTTCAAATTTAATTCAAGGAGAATTATGATTGAAATGTTTTGAAATGGTATTGGATGCTTTAGAATGTTTAGAGATTTTTTTCCTCAATTATGATTTTATAATATTTCAATAGTAATTACATTAAAAAATTTCAACAACCCTTATTGTGACTTATCCACTTAAAAGGATTTATTCACCAATCTGTATTACTCATTAAAAAGATATATTTGATACGGAATATTGTTTAAAACTATTACTTGATCGGACGAATGTTTAGGAAATGAAATTATGGGTGCGGATCAGACTTTATATATCCCCTCAATGCATTGATAGGTTATCTTGAGACAAATATATTTTGAAAATTAAACAATTTTAAAACAATTTTTTTAAACTCTCTAGAGGATAGATCATAACTGTAGAGGTTTCTATATGAATGAGACATGATTCCCAATAATTAAGAAATGCCTTTATTTAGATGAGTATTAATTATCCATGATATTTTTACCTTGAAAAATTTTATGGATGAATTTCATACTCAATTTTTTGATTACGTGAAATGTGTCTTCATTTTCTTACCTTACCATATTGATTATTCTAATTTATTCATTATTTCTTCCAATGTCCATTACCCTTACTGGGCATTTGGGATCACCATTATTTTTTCCTATTCCCCATAAATCGATGAAATATACAAAAAATTGTATGTAAGGATAGTATAATGACCCATACTTTACATATATTCTTAATACTTCAAAATTGAAGCACTCTTATTACAACATATAACAAAACAAGGAAAGGACCGTATATGTATAGTGTCTTTAGAAACTGGGAAACATAAACAAATGGTTCATAAAGCATCTACATTGTCTCCCATTTATTTCATCATATCAAGAGTCCCTTATGGCATATCCTACTTAATAACCTTCTTCCTGACTTGGGGATAGAAAAAATACAAAAGGGAGAGCTCAAATGCTCAGTAAGGGTAAACAAAAGAAATATAAATCACATCATATTCATAAGAACATAACATTTTTGAAAATCTTAACCTGTAAAAGAGATCAAAATATCATAACATGGGATAAATCATAGTAGTGAAATGTAATCCCAATAATCATAAATTAAAACATGAAACTTTTTGGCATACACACATAATCATAGAGAATCATTTCTTAGTATTCAAACCTCATAACCAAGACTATCTTAGCGGAAAAAGTCCATTTTTGAACCAAGTTCGCTCCTCATTTCAGTCCTTTTTCACTGAACCGGTTTAACCTACTATTCCAGCCATTTCTATCTCATGAGATATAAATCTTTAGCCAATTCATTGGAGGGATATATAGGTCCCACCCATCTCATAATTATACCATTCTTATGTGTGCCACAAAATCATAAACCATACATCATAGCATAACCCATGTGATAAAAATGGGATTCTTAAACATCGTGACATCATAAAACAATTCATACAAGATAAATGAATTCATAAAAATATTTCCACCACAATATAATCAAATCAAAATAATAATAGGTATAGAAACAGAACCCTGTATTATCTTAGATGGAAAATAATTTTGATAAAACAGTTGAACTCCATTATTGAGGAAAATATCCTTTCTACTTCAAAAAAAAATTTCCTTTCTTAACTGGTCATAAAATTTTAAACTAAAATAAGTTGATTAAAAATAAACATGAAAACTTGTAAAGGAAGCTTCTTGGAAATAATGTTTTTAAATTCCATTCAGGTCGTATAAGATAAAAACATTCTTCTCGTACTTATGTTGGAAAAGTCAAAAAGTACCTCGTATGAAAAACGACAACAGATTCCTTTCATATATTTTAATAAAAAATCACTCAAAGGGAAAATTGGACATAAAATACTTTAGAAGGATATAAATATTACATATTTAGAAAACATGGATGTGGATGATAAATATTCCCCAGTAAATTCTGATGTATAAACAATCTTGGATAAAAATGAGATTGTGAGATTTTCCCTTACCATAAATCCGATTTGCTTTGTAAGTGTCTGAACCTCATGTATAATGATTTAAATAATATCATTGACTTATTCCAGAATCATACTTATTTTTATGATATCTTATATGGCCATATTCTTAGCTTCTTATTATTAATATTTCATTGCTACTTGTTATTTGGGTGTTTATTACTTTTTGTTCTTATGCATGTTTTGTCGAATAAATTTTTATTCTTCTCTTTAGGTTATAGATACCTCATTTCCAGAATGGTATTAGTGTAATATATATAATATTAATTCATTCAATTCATTTATATAATCATTATGCAATGAAGATCATGTATAACGATTCACATCACATTGTGGAGACGGTATTCCGTACATATGCACGAGCGATGATATCGTTCCCATGATCATGGAATTCTATTGGACTGTATGTATACTATTTAAGAATCAATATCACTTTACAATAATAATATATAGTTATTATTTACACCATTATACCCAAACAAGTAAGGTGGTGGTGGAAAATAGATTACACCACGACGTGGAGACGGTATTCTGTACTCACGCACGCGCGGTGATTTCGTTTTCCGTAGGATGAATAGATGGTGAAATAAGGTTGTTTCATACTTATAATAACATAACAGTATATGAGTGATACTGATGTTATTACTTCATAATGAAACAACTAAATAAGAAGAAGTGGAAGAAGAAATAAAGTTGAAAGAATCGGTAACGGACATTAGCTCTTCTTTGAAGTGCCTCTTTGAGACCTCCTCTTAGGGTGCTGAAATTGGTCTTTGAAGAAGAGATAGACCACTAGGATGTTTCTAGGGAAGTGGAGAAGATATATTGGAAGGGGTTGGACGATATTGAAGGCTCAATGTGGTGTGAGGAAGAGAGGGAGGAGGTTCCCTTTTATAAGGGAGGAGAGGGGCACCTTTGGAAATACCAAAAATATTATTTTATTATAAAGTAATATTCGGTTTTTAATAGATTCAAATTGATTTATTTCGAAGCTAAGGTGGGTATCAGTCGAAGTACTCTCATACAATATAATTTAGACAAGTTTAGGGTTCTATTTTAACATTATCATTTAGATTTATCATTAAGTTAAATAATTTTACTTTTACCGTGTATTCTTGTTTCCTTACACTGTAAGGTTAATAAACATACTATTACAAGCCAAAAGAACCCCAAGTTGTTTATTATTAATATATATAACCTTATCTAAGTCATTTTTCCTAACCATAGATTTTTCAGAATAAAATAACAATTAATAATATAATATTTGTTTTATAATATTATTTTATATCCATTTTGACACTATTTGGTAATTGATTTTTGTGAAAATTATAACAAAACTATTAGTTCAAAAAATGTGTATTAAATTAAAACTAACATGTCTTATTAACATAGAAAATTATTTTAATTCATAAAAAGTCTAAATTACATTTATTTGGGTATTTATAACATCAATTATGTCAATATTACATTAATAATATAATTATTGCATCATCATTGTGTCAAAAATAAATTAAATTATTTAAAGTCAAAAAATTACAAATAAAATACCATTATGTAATAAATATTTTTATCTTCCTAATGAATATTTATAGTCGAATTTATATTATGTATAACCCTATATTAAAAATGATTTAGTTATTAAACATTGATTTTATCTATTTTAACCCTTCTTTAAATAAATTAATAATAAATGTCCTAATCTAATCAAAGTGGGCCTAAATGGTCAACTTTAATTCCAAAGGTTGTTTTTTGTCGAATTACACTTATCCATTAGAATTATGACATGTTTCAGGGTAATAATATTATCATTTTTACCCTTAATTGCACTATTTACTTTTAACCGTGGTAAAAAAAGTAAAAAGTTACTATTCCCCAAAAATTATTTTCATCTCATTGAACCACATTTTAGTACTTGATATTAACTGTGTCTCTCGGATTTTTGAAATTCCACTCATAGAAGCGGTAAAATTATGTTTTCTGTGAATTTTAAAATTCTCCTAGGAGGTGGGTAAAAGACGGTGAAAAGTTCAATAAAATTTTTATATATCTAAAATTATTATAAAATGACTCCAATGAATTGCATTGAACTTATATAGGTATTATGTATCAATTTTGACCTAAAATAAATTTAAATAAAATAAATAATTATTTAAATAAAAAGTCGATTTTTAAATAGTAACCTAGTGTTTTCACTATTCATCAAAAATTGAATGTTTTCAGAAAAATACCAAAATTTCACCCTAGGCTAATTTCGATATTCCAAATCCAAAAATGAAGTCCATTTTGAAAAATAAAATTTCAAAAATTTCAAAAATTGGTTATTATTATTCATAACAGCAAGTTTTAATAATATTTTAATAACATATCGTTGTTTAGTGAAACTTGGTATTGCGTACGATGCAAGCAATTGAAGAAGGTCACGATTGTGTGTAAAGCAAGCCAAGCTAGTGTTGTGTGTAGTGAAAGATTACTCTGATGATTTATAAAAACAAAATATTTCTTATAAAAGTCTCGGGTGTTACATTCTACCCCCCTTAAAAAGAATTTCGCCCTCGAAATTCGTCACTTTTTAACAAACAGATGAGAATAACTCTCCCTCATCATATCCACAAGATCCCATGTAGCTTTATTTAAGTGGTGGTTCCTCCATAAAGCATTCACCAAGAGAGTGGTCTTGTTTTGTAGGAATTTTTCTCTACGATCGAGAATCTCTATCGGCTATTCTTCATAAGAAAGATCTTGCTCCAGCAGTACAACTTCTGACCTGAGTACATGTGGAGGATCAGGTATGTACATTCTCAAGAGGGATACATGGAACACATCATGAACTTGGGAGAGATTCGGTGGAAGCACCAATCAGTAAGCTACCTTCCCAACACGATCCTGTATTTCGAAAGGACATACATTTCTATGGATCAACTTTCCCTTCTTTCCAAATCTCATGACCCTCTTCCAGGGAGATATTCGTAAGAACACTTTATCACCCACTTCAAACTCTAAGTCTTTTCTTCGGTTGTCGGCATAACTTTTTGTCGACTCTGAGCTGCTCTTATGTGTTGTTGAATAGATCTGACCTTTTCTTCCATCTCATCAACAAGATCAGGTCCTAATAGATTTCTTTACCCAACTTTATCCCAGCAAGTTGGAGTCCTGAATTTCTTTCCATAGAGAGCTTCCTAAGGATCCATATGAATACTATATTGAAAGCTATTATTATAAGAAAAATCCACCAAAGGTAGGTGTTGAACCCAACCACATTTGAAATACATAGATCAAGCTCTCAACATATCCTCTAGAGTTTGAATTGTTCTCTTAGACTGACCGTCTGTCTAAGGATGATAAGCAGTGCTGAAACTCAACTCTGTATCCAGAGTATGTTGAAGACTTCACCAGAACTTTGAGGTAAATCTCGAATCCCGATCAGATATAATGGAAAGTGGTACTCCATACAATCTTACCACTTCCTTCACATATATCCTGGCAAGCTGATCCAAAGAGAAATCCTCTCTAATAGTAATGAAGTGTACAGACATTGTAAGACGATCAACTATGACCCAGATAAAATTATTGCCTTTGGATGTTTTTGGAAGTCCGGTGACAAAGTCCATAGTGATGTTTTCCCATTTCCATTCGGGTATGGGTAATGGTTTTAACATCCCCTTATACTTCTATCTCACAGCTTTAACTTGCTGACAAACCAAGCATCGAGAGACATATTCAGCAACCTCTCTTTTCATGCCATCCCACCAGAAGTACTCTTTCAGGTCCCTATACATCTTCGTGCTTCAAGGATTAATAGAGAATGAAGAACTATGAGCCTCATCTAGTAGCTCCTTCTTTAATTCTGGGATGGGAGGAACACAAACCCGATTCCTGAAATTTATTATCCCATCACAATCAAGGTTGAATTCAGGAATATTTCTCACCTTTTTTTGTAACTCTACATCTTCTTTCTGTGCCTCTTTAATCTTTACATGTATAGATGGTTGAACATTCAATTGAGAAAGATACGATTTTCCCCTTTCATTATAATTCCAAGATCCATCCTTTATAAATCCATAAATATTGGATCTTTTGTGATCCTCATCATGGATAACCTAGCATGGTATTGCCAACTTAATGCATCTCCCACCTTGTTTTCCTTCCCAGGGTGGTAATGAATTGAGCAGTCGTAATCCTTAATCAGCTCCAACCATCATCTTTGGCACATATTCAGCTCCTTTTGTGTGAAAATATACTTTAAACTTTTATGATCAGTATAAATATCACACTTTTCTCCATAAAGATAATGCCTCCAAATCTTCAATGCAAAGATTACCACAGCTAACTCCAAATCATGAGTTGGGTAATTTTGCTCATGGATTTTCAACTGTCGTGAGGCATAAGCTATCACTATATCATTTCGCATAAGAACACACCCCAACCCCTTCTTTGATGCATCACTGTAGATCACAAACCTTTCTCAACTACAAGGAAGTGTGAGTACAGGTGCACTGGATAACCATCTTTTCAACTCCTTGAAATTCTCTTCACATTCCTCCATCCAAACAAGCCTAACTCCTTTCCTAGTCAACTTGGTGAGTGGATTAGATAATCATGAAAAATCTTTCACAAAACATCGATAATATCCAGCCAAACCAAGAAAACTTTGAATCTCAGTTACTGTTGTTGGTCTCGACCATCTTTTGATAACCTCTATTTTTGCTGGATCCACAAATATCCCCTCTTTTGAGATTATGTGACCCAAAAATGCCCCTTTTTGAAGCCAAAATTCACACTTGGTAAATTTGGCATAAAGCATCTCCTTTCTCGGGGTCTTCAATATAATTCTCAAATGATCTTCATGTTCTTCATTGCTCTTTGAATAGACAAGAATATTGTCTATAAAGACTACCACAAACTGATCAAGATAGTCTCTAACCACTCTATTTATCAGATCCATGAAGATAGCAGGGGCATTAGTAAGACCAAATGGAATCACTATAAATTCATAGTGTCTATACCTTGTACACAATGTTGTCTTTGGTATATACTCCCTTTTGACCCTTAATTGATGATACCCTAAATGAAGATCAATCTTGGAAAATTACTGGGCTCCGCGTAGTTGCTCAAATAATTCATCAATGCGCGAGAGAGGATATTTGTTCTTGATAATGATCTTGTTAAGTTCTCGATAATCAATGCAATGTCTCATTGATCCATCTTTATTCTTAACGAACAGAACAGGTGCTCCCCATAGCGACACACTAGGGCATATGAATCCCTTATCAAGATTCTCTTGGAGTTGCCTCTTCAATTCCTGCAACTCAATTGGGGACATTCTATAATGTGTCTTTAAAATAGGCAAAGCACCTGGTACGAGTTCTATTGAAAACTCAACTTCACGATTAGGTGGAAGACCCGGCAATTCCTCCGGAAAGACATCATCAAACTCCTGTACAATGGGAATATTCTTAATCGTGAGTTTCTCACCAACCATTTGAGATAAGTAACATTCATTTAGTGGAATCATGACCCATAAGATGGAAGAAATTTCCACTGGAATGTTGTGTTCATCCTTGCATCGATATACGATCATAGATTGATCTGGAATATGAAATGTGACTTCCCTTCATTGGCAATTGATATGATCTCTATATAAAGAAAGCAAATCCATGCCAAGAATCACATCAAATTCCACTATTGGAAGGACCACAAGATTTTCAGGAAGCACATTCCCACAAACTTCAATTTTAGAAGAATTATAAACTTTTGATGCGACTGTTGTGCCATTAGGGGTTGTCACAGCTAACTCAACATCTAATTGTTGAGGTAATACGGTGATACCCTTAGAAAATTCATCAGAAATAAAAGAGTGGGTGGATCTAGAATCAAATAAAACATTTTCTACTTTAGAGTGGATAGTAATTGTACCTTTCACCACATCGTTATCGTACTCCGCATCGCTGAAAGAAATTGCATGTGACTTCCCTTTGTCTTGGGCCTTAAGAGTTTGTTGACATCGATCATCATCATCAACCCTTGGATTTGGGCATTGATTGGCATAATGACTCATCTACTTGCACTTGAAACATTGAAGGGTAGTAGGTTCTTTCTGTGTATCCCTTCCTTTGTTTGCATCATTAGAAATCTTCATCCCATTATATTGACATTCAATTTCCCAATGACCTTATTTTCCACACTTATAACATTTTCTTGTCCCCTTAAGACAATTTCATCCATGTTTCTTTCCACACTTTGAGCATAAGGGAAAGATCATCTTCTTTTCATTGTGCTCTTTAGATTTTCCTTTGAATTCCATTCTCCTCTTCTTATCAAACCCATATGACTGATGGGTTACCCCAATCTCCATCTCAACCCTGAGAGCACATTGAACAATTTCCTCGTAACTATTGAAGTACCTTATGGCTAACGCCCTTTGAAGACTTAGTTTTAAGCCACTAAAGAATCGATCGACCTTACTCTCAGGTTGGATAACAATACTATAAGTGTACCTTGCAAGTCTTGTAATATTTTCTTCGTAGGTACCAATAGATTCATCATCCTTTTGCTTTAGTTCAAGAAACTCCTTCTCCATCTTTGTTCGGATAATACGAAGGAATTACTTATTGAAAAATAAGTTCTTGAACTCGTCCCATTCCATGGACTCAATTTTATCCCTTTGCATCGTATTCTTATTAAGATTCCACCATTGATCAACATCACCTTCCAAACGATAAACTACGAAGATGACATTATCATGTTCAGAACATTGAAGAACTGAAAATATCTTTTTAGTGGTACTAATCCATTGTTCATCCACTAATGGTTCAGAAGACCCACTGAATGAAGGTGGGTGCTGCCTCATGAATGATTGAACATAATTTTGCTCCTTCCTTTGTTCGTTTGGAAGTCCTGCATGATTCATAGCATGAGAATGTTGTGTGAGCATGGCTACAATATTTTGCGTTCTAGCTCCCATAACGTTTGGTTTCTCAGGGGGAAAATCATTTCATTTCCCGTCGCATTCTGCATTAACATGGTTCCTTAGGGTTCCAGCCATTGACTAAAACCAAGAAGAATAGTGTGAGCAACACTAATTCTAATAGAAAAAACACATAATCAAGAATAAAATTTTACACTTAAGGTCTTATCATAGGTTGTTCATGGCCATTTCTAAAACACTAAGATTGTGTTCTATGCTTAGACATATCCTTAGGGTTCTTACTAATGCTTTCACATTCTAGTTTCCAAAGGTTGACTATATCTTTCCTCTGATACCAACTATAATGACCCATACATTACATACATTGTTAACACATAAAAATTGAAGCACACTTATTACAACATATAACAAACCTAGGAAATGACCGTATAGGTATAGTGTCTTTAGAAACTGGGAAACATAAACAACTTGTCCATAAAGCATCTACATTGTCTCCCATTTATTTCATCATATCCAGAGTCCCTTTTGGCATATCCTACTTAACAACCTTCTTCCTGACCTGGGGAAAGAAAACATATAAGCATGTGAGCTCAAATTCTTAGTAAGGGTAAACAAAAGAAATATCAATCACATCATATTCATAAAAACATAACATTTTGGAAATCTTAACCTGCAAAAGAGATAATAATTTTATAACATGGGATAAATCATAGTAGTGAAATGTAATCCCAATATTCATAATATAAAACATGAAACTTTGTGGCATACACAAATAATCATAGAGAATCATTTCTTAGTAGTCAGGACTCATAGCCAAGACTATCTTAGCGGACAAATTCCATTTCTGAACCGAGTTCACTCCTCGTTTCAGTCCTGTTTCACTGAACCGATTTAACCTGCCGTTCCAGCCATGTATATCTCATGAGATATAAATCTTTACCCAATGCATTGGAGAAATATATAGGTCCCACCCATCTCATAATGATACCATTCTTATGTGTGCCACAAAATCATAAACCATACATCATAGCATAACCCATGTAATAAAAATGGGATTCTTAAACATCGTGA
Source organism: Viscum album (assembly GCA_963277665.1). NCBI lineage: Eukaryota > Viridiplantae > Streptophyta > Magnoliopsida > Santalales > Viscaceae > Viscum > Viscum album. The sequence goes on along the minus strand of OY728138.1, from coordinate 626,592,278 downwards.
CATCATAAAAAAATTCATACAAAATAATAGAATTCATAAAAATATTTCCATCACAACATAATCAAATCAATGTAATAATAGGGATAGAAATAGACCCCTATATTGCCTTATATGGAAAATAATGTTGATAAAACAGTTGAACTCCATTCTTGAGGAAAATATCCTTTCTAATTCAAATTTTTTTTCCTTTCCTAACATGTCATACAATTTTAAACTAAAAGAATTTGATTAAAAATAAACTTGAAAATTTGTAAAGGTAGATTCTTGTAAATAATATTTTTAAATTCCATTCATGCCGTATAAGTTAAAAAAACATTCTTCTTATACTTATGTTGGAAAAGTCAAAAAGTACCTCGTACGAAAAATGACAAAAGATTCCTTTCATATTTTTTAATAAAAACTCACCGAAGGGTAAAATTGGACAAAAACTATTGTAGAAGGATATAAATATTATATATTTAGGAAACATGGATGTGGATGATAAATATTCCCCAGTAAAGTCTGAAGTATAAACAATCTCGGATAAAAATGAGATTGTGATATTTTCCCTTACCTTAGGTCCGATTTGCTTCATAAGTGTCTGAACATCCTGTATAATGATTTAAATAATGTAATTCTCTTATTACAGAATCATACTTATTTTTATGATATCATATATGATCATATTCTTAGCTTCTCATTAGTAATATTTCATTTCTACTTGTTATTCGGGTGTTTATTACTTTTTGTTCTTATGCGTGTTTTGTCAAATAAATTCTTATTCTTCTCTTTAGGTTATAGATACCTCATTTCCAGAATGGTATTAGTGTAATATATATCATATTAATTCATTCAATTCATTTATATAATCATTAAGCAATGAAGATCATGTATAACGAGTCGCATCACATCGTGGAGACGGTATTCCGTACGTACGCACGAGCGATGATATCGTTCCCATGATCATGGAATTGTATTGGAGTGTATGTATACTATTTAAGAATCAATATCACTTTAAAATAATCATATTTAGTTATTATTTACACCATTATACCCATCCAAGTAAGGTGGTGGTGGAAAATAGATTACACCAGGCGTGGATACGGTATTTCGTACGTACGCACGCGCGATGATTTCATTTTTCATAGGATGGATAGATGGTGAAATAGGGTTGTTTCATACTTCTAATAACATACCAGTATATTAGTGATACTTATTTTATTACCTCATAATGAAAAAACTAAATAAGAAGAAGTGGAAGAATAAATAAAGTTGAATGATTCGGTAAAGGAAATTACCTCTTCTTTGAAGCTCCTCTTTGAGACCTCCTCTTATAGTACTAAAATTGGTCTTTGAAAAATACCAGGACCTCTAGGATGTTTCTAGGGAAGTTTAGAAGATAAATTGTCAGGGTTTGGCCGATCATGAAGGCTCAATGTGGTGTTAGGAAGAGAGGGAGGAGGTGCCCTTTTATAAGGGAGGAGAGAGGCACCTTTGGAAAAACTAAAATTATTATTTTATTATAAAGTCATATTCGGTTTTTAAATAGCTCAAAATTGATTTATTTAGAAGCTAAGGTGGGGATGGGTCTAAATACCCTCATCTAATAGAATTTAGACAAGTTTAAGGTTCTATTATAACCTTATCATTTATATTTAACTTTAAGTTAAATAATTTTACTTTTATTGTGTCTTCTTTTTTTTTACACTATAAGGTTAATAAACTTACTATAACAAGACAAACGAACCCCAATTTGTTTATTATTAATATATATAACCTTATCTAAGTCATTTTGCCGAACCATAGATTTTTAGGAATAAAATAACAATTAATAATATAATATTTGTTTTAAAAAAATATTTTATGTCCATTTTGACACTATTTGGTAATTGATTTTTGTGAAAATCATAACAGAAATATTAGTAAGAAAAAAGTTAATTAAATCAATAATAACATGTCATATTAACATAGAAAATTATTTTAATTCATAAAAAGTCTCAAATTACATTTATTTGGGTATTTATAACAACAATTATATAAATATTGCATTAATAATATAATTACTGCATCATCATTGTGTCATAAATAAATTAAATTATTTAAAGTCTAAAAATTAAAAAATAAAATACCATTATGTAGGAAATCGTTTTATCTTCCTAATGAATATTTATAGTCGAATTTATCTTATGTATAACCCTATATTGAAAATGATTTATTTATTAAACATTGATTTTAACTATTTTAACCCTTCTTTAAATAAATTAATAATAAATGTCCTAATCTAATCCATGTGGGCCTAAATGGTCATATTTTATTCCTAAGATTGTTTTTGGTCGAATTACACTTATCCAATAAAATTATTACATGTGTTAAGGTAATAATAATAATATAATTTTTACCCTTAATTACCCTATTTACTTTTTACCGTGGTTAAAAAAAAGTAAAAAGTTACTATACACCAATAATTATTTTCATCTCATTGAACCACATTTTAGTCCTTGATATTAATCGTGTCTCTCAGATTTTATAAATTCCACTCACAGAAGCGGTAAAATTATGTTTTATGTGAATTTCCAAATTCTCCTAAGAGGTGGGTAAAAGACGGTGAAAAGTTCAATAAAATTTTTATATATCTAAAATTATTATAAAATGACTCTAATGAATAGCATTGAACTTATATAGGTATTATGTATGAATTTTGGCCTAAAATAAATTTAAATAAAATAAATAACTCTTTAAATAAAAAGTTGGTTTTTAAATAGTAACCCAGTCTTTTCACTATTCATCAAAAATTGAACGTTTTCAGAAAAATACCAAAATTTCAGCCTTGGCTAATTTCGATATTACGAATCAAAAAATGAAGTCCATTTTGAAATATAAAATTTAAAAAATTTCAAGTGGTTATTACTATTCATAATGGATATTTTTAATAATATTTTAATAGCGTGTCGTTGTTTAGTGAAACTCAGTATTGCGTACGACGCAAGGTATTGAGGAAGGTCACGATTGCGTGTAAAGAAAGCCATGATAGTTTTGTGTGTAGTGAAAGATTCCTTTGATGATTATAAAAACAAAATATTTCTTATAAAAGTCTTGGGTTTTACAGATAGACATGATGGAATATAGTTATAAAACTTGAATTAAAAAAATCATTGAAATAAGGGTACTGATTTTTAATACAAGACTCATGTATGTATATGGTTTATCATGACTTTTGAACTCTTTGACCTTTCGGTATTTGATTCCTTGTAATAATGCTAATGTAACGGTGTTAGACACTAGCTCTAGGATTTCTAGGTTTGGGTCACTATAATTATCATACCAATACATAATAGAAAATTTTATTCACATCACACCTTCTATTAATTCTAAATATAGTATCAAACTCTAAGTCTTGATCGCCACTTAAATTATTGGTCTAACAAAAATAAAATACATGAAAAATATAAATATCAAGGTATCTCAAGATTCCTAGAAACATCTATATTTCCATCATTAATCCTTTATCTCCAAATATTTCATGCTCATTATCAAACTCTATTATCATGTTTTTTAGTTCTATAAATTCATTACCTAGTGTGTTTCCCATGTATAGTAATCATATCAATAATTATCTAACCATTTCAATGCTCCATGTATTTTAGAGTCAACCATCATTTACTATTAATAAATCCAACAATGATTTTCAATAAATCCAACACAAAACCACTAGTTTTCAACATTATATCCATTTTTATTTTATTAATAATTCTACAGTAAGACATAATAAACTATTAATCTCCATATTCTTCAAAGAATTGAACAAATGTTTGGTGTATTTTTCCCACTCTAATATTATGAAAAAAATGAAAATGGTATCCCTCTCTATATTTTCCTCTTCATTCAATCCCTTTATTGATGAACACAATAAATATTTCTTCATAAACTCTATCCAAAATTTGTTTATAGAAAAATTTAAATGTTTTCATAGATGTGTGTACTCCATACTCTTCATAGAACCATCCCACTAGTTAAGATAAGCTAAAACTCTATATTTAGAGATCCTAAGATCCTACATTTATATTCAATCAAAACCTCCATCAATTTCAAAACAAATAACCACATTGTATATTTATAATGTTAGTTCTATCTATTTGAAATAAAACATCTCAATAACCCTTTTAAATTCCACTTGTTAACAACCATGACTCTATGATTTTTTAACCACGTGTTGGTTTTCTTCAGTACCATTGAGCTATTTTAAGCACTTATTAATGCCTCTATTTTTATTATCCTTCTAGATATGTTCGTCATGATTAGAACATTACTTATTATTTCTATATTTATATATATTTCTAAAACTTATAGGATCTATACATTTATTTAAAACTGATTATAATGAAAACTTATTTTTCTTATTGAAAAACATTTAAAAATATTTTTTAAGAAAAAATACACATTCATATTTAGTTATATTCATTTCGAGAGATTTTTTAGTGAGTTAATTTACCTCTTTTAATTGAATAATTAACAAATTTAATACACCAAATTAGTCAAAACACAATCTAATAAACAACAGTCAATGTATTCAAAATAATATTTTTTTTCATTTCACTCAATTGATTCTATATATTTCATTAAACGTGAATAGACATATTCTCCCAAAATTTCTTCCTATTGGTTAGATAAAACAATTTTACCTATTATCGATTATTTTTCATAACTATAGAGAACTTCTTGATTTAAAAATAAGACTACTCATCATTTAAATAACTATATATTGATTTAAATGACCGATTTTCAATTCTTATTTAAAAAATGATGATATACGTTATTTTGAATTCTTTTTGACTAGGGGATTTATTATTTTATACTTGTATATAGTTTTAAACTTTATATTGACATTGGTTTCAATGAACATGAGGAAAGACTTATATTTTTGAACTTTTAAAAGTTTCACTAATTTGGGGGAAAGAAAAAATATTATCAACTTCAACTATTGTTAAAACAAAACCCAATGATCATTGGAGTTATGGTTGCATATTGAAAAAATTATGCTTATAAATTTAATTATACATCAAGAAATGAAAATTTTGATTCTATATAGAATTACAATTCAGTTTACTCTCATATTCTAAAAGTTGTTTAGAGTTAAAATTTTAATTTTTTTAGTAATTGTTTTTGGAAATTCAATTATTTAAGGATTCATTATAAAGAAAATAATTTATAATTTTATAATTATTAATTCTGATCTTTGGGATAAAATATATTTTGGGTTTATAAATATTAGTTATTTATGATTCTTTGACATTTATGAAGTTATTAGGATAGAAACCTGATTACTTTTGAATATTTCCTTTCACAAAGTTAGGGTGTCGAACTTTTTTCGCTTCATGTTGGAGGAATAGGATCTCATTGATATATTTTTATACTATCGATGGGTTTTAATCTATGAAAATTTTATTAAAAAATTATTTGTGTAAAACTTATATACCTTGGTTATGATTAAAAAATATCCTAAAACATTGGGAGAAAATTAAAGAGTTAATATGAATTAGAAGATTCGGTAATAATATCCCTTAAATGAGTATATTAATTATAATTTTATACCCAATTTTTTAATTTTCATTGAAATTATTTTTATATTCTTGTTGTATATTTATCTCTAATTAATTTTTTAGCTTCTAATAGATTTATTTCGACTTCATTATTTACTTTTAGGTACTCTGATTTTTTTATATATTGAAACTTTTAAATAGCATACCATCCTGAGTGTGTCAATGTTAAAAGTATTTTACCACATACCCCCCGATGAACACATACACATTTTGTGATTTTATGAAAATGTTATCTAGGAAAACACATCAACTAACATTCTTCATCGATACCTTTTATAACATAGACTTTTATATTTCGTTTTATTGTTAGTCATATATTCCTTATAGTAATGTATAAACATGGAAATATTTTTTGTTTGTTATGATAATTATACTAACTAGAACTAATAAATTTTCAATATGATCCAACCTATGGATTTTAGGTTGCTTATTATGAATAACGGGGATATTAGTTGAAAAATGGCAGTATTATTATTGATTTTGACCATTATAAAATTATTATCATAAATTACAGTATTCTGGAGAATTAAATCTCTCAGTTTACCAATGAGCATGAACTTTAAGATCCTAATAACCATAAATTTCAAAAGACATTCTAATATTCTATGAAAAAGAACCTATAAAGGTAAAAAAATTCACCTATCTGATGAATGGAATTTAGATTAAATCTGAAATTTTTCATTTTAAAACATCTAATATTTTCTAAATTATAAATAAGATGCTTAGATAAGATTATCAAGAATTTGACTTGCTTCATTTTGAATATATTTCTCAAATGAAAAAAATACTTTTGAATAATGTTAATTTGATAAAATATCTTAGAAAAAATTAAATTAGGAATAAAAAGAAGGTTTAAAAGATTATTAGATTTATTCTAAAAGAATAGAAATCCAAAATAACTATTATTGAATATATTATGAATTTTATTAAGCTCACTATTGATTATTTAATCAAAACACAAATTAAATATGATGATATTTTGAAAAATTATTTTAAAAAACTAAATAGAAATGCTTTTGTGGAATTCCTTTCAAATTTTAATGTTTTAATTCCAAGATCTGAAATCCTAATTCCCAAAAAGTCATAGTGAAATTTTAAAAAACAGTCTAATCGTATATATTAAGAAGTTATTAAAGATAATAATTCTCAAATTTAATGGTGAATGAATAGAATCATCATAAAGAAGGATGTTTAGAAAGATCATTAAAAGGAAAAAACAAAAATATGAGAATAAAAAAATCATCAGGTGTTCTCTATTATAATGGAAGAAACATCGTCATACAAAATAGACAATCCGAAAGTTAAGAATAATGATATAGATTCTAGAACATTGAAAAATAAAATGGAATAATCTTTTGAATCCTATGGATAGTTGTATAAAAAGTAAATCCTCCATTAAATTCCACATTTAATCAAACTAAAATGATGATAGCCAAAAAATAACTCAATTCTACACAAAACCTTGAAAAATGAAATTTTCTTTTAGGGATAAGGTTAAACTGAATTCTCATATATATATGTATTTAGGTTATTCATAATCTTTTTTTTTAATATTATGAGCATAATTATATGACAATATTAAATGGTATTTTTATATATATGAATTTATTGGAGAACAAAAATATACATTTTATGAAAGTCTATGATTTTTATAATGAAAATCTTGTTATGGATAATGGAAAAATTAATGAACATATTTCTAATTTATATGCTAAAAGTAAGTTTATTTAACACATTATGATTGAAAATTATTTGTGAAACTAATATACAAATTTATGATTTTACAAAATCTTATTACATATTTTTCTTATGGTGGGGGAACTTTGATAATCATTTGAGATAGTTTAAACCTTCTCATACATCTTCTAAAATTAGTTTTAAATTAAAAAAGTCACATTTATAGTCTAACCATTTCATTCTCAAATTTACACCATTCTATACTAAATGTCATAGGGGGTCTCACTTGAAAAATTGATCTTAATTAAGAGAGATTAAATCCTTATAAACTTATAAACTTTCATTTCTAAAGACCTATCAGATCATTAAAATATTATAGTTGGATAGATTTTGGTTTATAAATTTACTTTTTCTAACACTTTAGGGCCATGAAAATTTTGGGAATTTTTTTATCTTTATCATTTTTACAAGGAAATCTTGTATTCATAGACAAAAATTACTTTCTATATGTATAATAGTTTTTCATGGAACATGACATAAAGTAATTAGATTTTCTAAAACATATAGAAATTAAATATTGTATATGTTTCTTATAGACAATATATAGGGTAAATTTAATTTTGTTATTCATGTATACTTTCTTCCAAATATATTAATTCTAAATTTACTTATTATATTATGACATAATAAAAACATGTTAGTGTATGTCAATTAGTGGATGAGGGTTACTCTATGAGATTTGGTTATTGAAAATGTACCATGAAACTTTTGGTGTGATATCAAAATTAATCTAATTATACTATTGATAATGTTTACACTATTAACATTTAATATATTTCTTTTAAAAAATACCTTATATCAATGAAGTTTAGGATAGTTATTTCCTAGTAAAATTAGAGTAGTGCATTGCAATATTTTTTAATATATATAAAATTTCCAGGAGGGGACTAATAAAGTACATACAAAAACATTAGTTTAATTTTCCCAGACACTATTTACACTGCCAATATGTTAAGAAGCATAATTAGATATTTAGACCAAACTACAATGTCTCAACATATGAACCCCTATATTTATTACACATAGAAATTTTCGTTCGAACAAAAAATGAAATTCTGAAAAGAAAAAACTACGGATATATCTTACTTATTGTTTACACCAAGTATACTTGTGTTTATTTTCTAACCCTTGAATCTCAAGTAATCTCAATTTTTTTAAATCTTTCTTTTTCATATTAAAAATATAAAAACCCTTTTTATTTTCACTTTCGAGAATGATAATTGTTGAAAATATATAAATTTTTATATTGATATGTCTAGTAGTGAAATAGGTATTAATTACAATTTTTAAGCATTAAGAACTCCCTAACAAAATGATGTAGTTTAAAAGAGGAGAGGAAAACTCTATGAAATTTTATAGGCATTGTTGTGTGATTATTTTGTTTCTTTGTATTTCAATTATCTATCAATATTTACTACTAGTTACACTCAAAATAATGTTTTACATTTACTTGTTTTGAATAAAAAACTTTAGTAATTATAAAATAAAAGGTTTCAAAGTGTTGGTTACTTAATAATTTTTATACTTATATTATTAATCGTTAATATAGAAAAACATTTATATAATTTGATCTTTAATATTATGAAGTTATATTTCTTGGAAACTCCACTATCAGTAAGGCATATCATTTTTTAAACATATAGAAAATTTAATTAAATATTTGTACCATATTAATTTTTATCTGAAAAATCCTTACATGAAGATAAAAAATTTTGGTTTTGAAGGAAATATGTATTTTGATTTTTAAAAAACTCTTATTTTCTTCAAAAACATGATCCACATACAAGGGAAATTAAATTTAATGATGGTATAGAAAGAAAATTAAATAAACTAATATATGAGAAATGGAAATACTTTATATCAAGAAAATATAAGATCATACTAAAACATTAGATTGATATTATCTTTATTCTTATAGATTAACCAATTAAAACAACAACTTCCATAACAACTGAATCTGAGAATAAATAATTATTATCCAAATTTTACAATAATATAGTATATGATTTCTGGGGTGAGGAAATTTAAAGAGTATTGATTCAATAATAGTTTAATAGATTCATATAGAATAAGGTCTAGACCATGGTTAAGAAACCGAATGATATTTCAAACATAAATATTAAAAAGTTATTCTGAAATAAGAGTTATTAAAATGAAATTATTGTATATAATAATGTGAGTGTGTACAATGGGTTATAACCACAAAGATTTCATATATTATAGAGAGAAATTTTACCTGGTAGCTAGAGTATAAATTATCCAAATTATATTATCCTTGACAATTTAAATGAATTTTAATCTATTCTAAATTGATATAAACAGTACCATATATGATGGAAATGTTAAAGACAAATTTTATGTTGAATAACCATATAGTTTGAAATATATCAATTTTTTAAAGATACTTTTAAAAATTTACCAAGGGGATTTATGGACATAAACAATCCCCAAGATCCTGTTTTGATATTTTTTCCATATTCTTACATTAAAATGATATTTTCAATAGAATAGAAAATCCAAATTTTTAATCAAGATTACTTTTAATGGATCAATTATTTTATAAATTTATTTCTATGACATATTCTTCAATTCAACTTGAAAATAATTATGGATAGATCATCAAAAATATTCAAAGTTAATTTGACATGAGTTTTTTCAGTGAAATTTATTTATTTATTTCATTCTAAATTACTTAGATAAAAAAAGTAAATATCATAAATCAGGAAAATTATATTAAATATTTTTAAAAATATTTTGGTTTTAACAAAACTTCTAGTATTTATACTGTAGTAGAAACCCCATTTAAACATTATCTTGATAAATTTGATAATTCACCAATCCATAACCTATTTAGAGGGATTATAAGATGTTTAAATAACAAGAAGGATTTTATACTAAAACTAATGTACAATAAATAATTGTGTGAGAGATTCTAATCCAATAAAAAAGAATCAATCCTTAAGGTGCGTAAAAATATAATTTTATCTTTAAAGAACTTAAGAAATTAGACTATGATTTCCTCTATATCAGAGTATACTCTTAAGTGTTATTTAAATTCATAAATTCAAGGTCATAAAATAAATTACAATATAAATTCTATAAAATTTCTTTTTATTTGTGAAACCTTATTCTCTAATTCTATATAGAAAAAATGTTTAGTTTCCCTTTACACTATTCTAGCCTAATTTATTGAATCAAGAAGTGGGTGTGCCAAATTATTTTTGAAATAGAAAAAACTCAGGAATTTTTTAGTGATGTTTACATAAGATTTTATATTTTTTTAATGCAATGTTGAAATATATTTGAATGAGAACCCAAAACAACATTAATGGGATAAACACATGTATTTAATATTCTAATTCCACTGAAACAAAAAAAAAGATAAATTATTCTCATATTTTCGAAAACAAAAGATATATTTTTATACATTTTTAATAACACATTAAAATCCATTAAATTTTAATATAGTAAATATAATTTGGTTGTAATCATTTTTAAGTGATCACTTTATTCATATTTATTCATATTTTCTCATGAAATTGATAAACTCTATAAAAAATAGGGAAAACATTCTATATTTATTGATAATTTTAATAACTCGTAATTCAGGTATTATATTAATTTTATGGTAGATGAATAGAACATATAATATATTCATTTAACATCTTATCAAAAAATACATTATTAAATTTATGATTATAATTTAACAGAATCGTATTTATCTTTTATAGGGTAATTCATTTTTGTGTGATTTTTACTCTTACATGAAGATATTATTTATCTATTTTTATATTAATTTTATGTTTTCATATATATTAATAATCCTATGTAAAATTATATAATTACATATGAGTTTCTATCTTAATGTATATAATTTAGGTGAAGTTTTTTTTCTTCTCATTGTTGGCCACTTTATTTTTATTTACTACTTAAAAATACAATTTTGGTTTTCTCTAAAACTCTATATAATGTTTATATTTTCCAAGATTCTCTAAATAAGGTAATTAAATATTTTGAATAAATCTTTTTCAACCATATTTAGTATGATATAATCATTAATTTTTATCAATATATAACTTTTTCAAGGGTATTTTGTCATTTTTACATAATTGATCATTCCAATTGTTTTTTCCGTTTACTCTATATTATAATAATCCCAAAAAAGGAAGAGAGGGTATGTTCTTTCTCTTCTATATTATAGAAAACTAAAAAACCCCAAGAATTTAACTGAGTATTAACACTATCCAAACAAATATAATTAATATTCTTTAAAAAGTTACAACAAGATGATTGAGTAAAGAGGCTAATTTCAAATCATTTATTTCATATCATAAGTGAGATTATGTTTCAGGGAACTCATAGAGAGTTTTACACATTACTTAATTTCATTAAAATTTCTCTCTTTAGATTTTGTAAATTTTATTGATATCTTGACCTTCCATGTTCTTTTTTTTCACTCCTTTTGAATTTGTTTTTGGAAACAAAAAATGGGGACACTTTGGGGAGTTTGGGAGATATTTGGGAGTTTGGATAAATCATATGATCATCCTTTGATTAATGGGGAGATTAGTTTATATTAATTTTTTTGTGTTATATACTACCTAAATGGGGATAACCTATTTTTTCAAGTATTACACTTTTGAGGAATATTATCAAAAATAAATTAATGTTATTTTTTAAAGATTTAGCAAAACATGGATTTTTCATTTATTTTTCTTCAATATCTTATAATTGTCAAAAAGGGTAAAATTATACAGTTATGTTACCTCGTTCATTTTACAATTTTTAAATATTAAAAACACATAAAATATAATTTATTCTATCTTATGTATTTTTTATGTTACGTTTCGATGTAGATTTTCACTTCGATTCACATAAGCTTAGTTGAACGTAATGCATCACTTATAGTCCAAATATTTGTGAAATCACACATAATTAGAGAAATAGAATAAGGTGAACTGATTAAAATATTTACATAAATAATCATTAATATATCATCTCTTACAAATGAATTTTAATAAAATTATTCCTTTAGATTGAACAGTATTCAAGGAATAGAAAGAATGATATTAGAGTGAATCACATCACCTTGATCTTTCCCTAACAAGGTTTTTTGAAGAGTTTCATTTTAAATTTTATTTAGTGTGATGTTCTTAGAGATTCCATTTTGTGATTTTTCTCTTTAAAATATCTAATATTTCCTTTTTTTAATGTTTCATATTCTCTTTCTGATCGATGGTATTTTGGGGCTAGGAATATCTCCTAAATAGGATCCTTCTAGACTAAATATTTTATAGTGATATAAACAATATTAATTCTTAGAAATCATATCAATTAATTATATGTTTAGGGATTACTGATGAGAAGTCTAATATAAGTGGATCTCATGTTTAGATCTTCTTACTTGCAATTGGTTTTCTTTATAATTACATGCTTCAGAACATGTACCTTCTATTGGTTTTTCAAAAACTTCTTATTGTAGACCGTGTAAACCGTTGATCTGGTTACTAAACCACATTCCATTTTTGGATAAAATTAAAGAGTTCTTGTGAACAAGAAATATTATTAATAATATTCTTTAAATAATTGTTTATTTTGTAATCTGAAATTTTTTTTCATAATTTTCTTTATACTCCAATTTTTTGTTTATCTGGATATAGTTGTATTATTTCAAACTTATTTATTCTATTATATTATTTACTTTGATGTACTCTTTTTTTGAGGTTGTAACATCTAGACATCTAACCATCATGTGTGGGTGAAAATTTTATTTTGGTTTTAAAACATCATTTCCCCCCCCTCTAATAGATTATATACATGTATTGTATAGGGAAAACATTTCAAATGTGGGTTTTCTTAACCAGTGTCGAACTTCACCTATATTATCAGTTATTTATAAAACTAATAGTATAGGTAATTTTTTATGTCACTTATAAAAATAAAGTATGTTAATGTAAATGATATTTGACTTTAGTTAATTTGATAACCATCAATGAATATTTCATATAACATAATTGATAAAACTTATATATATTATAAGTGATTTTTTACATCGATCATCAAAATAATCAACATCTAATATTGAATAATTCTATTAAATATATCAATAAACATGACTCACTTAGACTGTTAAGTGAAATAAAATAACTATATAATTATAGAAACTAAATAAATTTAAGAAGAAATGAATCAACACTTTAGATTCATTTCCTTTATTTTAGTGGTACCCTCCAAATCAAAATATTGTTTACTGATATTCATTTTCATTTCAATGAAAAATATACAGGAAATTTTTATTTTATTCTAAGTAAGCATAATGTGGGATATTTATCATTCCTAAAAAATTTAATGAAGGTATATTAATTCAATAAAAAAATCAAAAATATATATCTATGAAGAATAAAATGATCAAAAAACAAAATAATGGAAAAATAATTTTAAATACAATGGAAAATTGGTGGAATAGAGAAAAGGTTGAATTATTAAGATTTAGAATGATTAGGGTGGAGTATATATGGGATATGAAAGGTGAATAATTAATCATTATAGATATTAATAGAAACATTGATGTTTTGAAATAATGAATTTATATGGATGAGGGTAGAAATAAAAAGGGGTGTAAAGAAAATTAAAACATCATTGGCATTCTGTGAAATTTTAATTTTAAAGTATGTTATTAATATAATTGATGGTAAAATATAGGGATTGGGAATAAATTATTCAATATAATATGTTAAGACCCAATTTAAAATAACTTAATATATTATCCACATTAGAAAAGTAGGGTTTTTAAATTAATTTTATAAATAACTGATTTTAAAAATGGATTTATTAATGCATATTATTTAAAAAATGTTAAAACCCCAAAAGACATGGATTTTCACATCAGCTATATAAATAACGAAAATTAAAACATTGATGTGAAGTAAATTTTTTAAACTATTGGTTTTCACATATTCATTATCATGTTTGGATTAATAAATTTAGAACATTAATTGTTATTTTCTAACTACTTGAATTTATATTCTAGCATAATGAAATTATATATTTATATTTGAGAACCATAGTGGCTACTAGAACCTATTTTTTGGGGTGGATAGTTCTTTGATATCACTAGTCATTTCTATCCTGGAACTTTTTATTTTATTCAATACATTGATACTATTCAAAAATTACATTTTATTCACCTAGTAGATTGTATCTACCATTAATAATATACCACTTTCAACAAATATTAAAATAATTAAATACTTGAGGATATGGGTGCTTCTTGACTTTCCTCAAGTAGAGAAATGTAGTTTCACTTGGGGAACCATTCCTTTTCTTCTAAATCACATCCAATCCATTCAAATGGTTATAAATTCAATGATACCACTTATAAAAACGTCAATTTATGTATTTGAATTAATAAATTAAATCTTAAGCTAGTTGGAATTCACCTCTCATACGAGTCTAACCTACTTGTGCATGTTTCTTATTTTAGTGTAGCATAATTTCATGATTACACATATTTCCTCTTCAATACGAAGTAACTTCCACCAGACTTATCCTCTATATTTATAGTATAATTTGTGAAACCATTTATGTATACTTTTTATTTTCCCCCCTTAATTTCCATTAAAATTACATTAGGCAAACTTTTCTTGGGGGGGTTCTTTATTCACATATCCATAATTATTTTTCTCAATATAAATATATTATTCTTTCCTTATCCACTTATTCTTCTAATATCTTCACGAATTTGGGTGTTAATAATACACCATTGGTGCTCAATGAACCCTTTTTGTATTCCTTCCTTACATAGATCCTTTGTCAACATGGGAATGTATATTCCTTTGATGATGTTTTCTTTACCTATATTATCATATTAACTTATCGTTGAACATGGTTAGAATAAATAAATATTCTCCTAATAAAGTCACAGACATTATATCATTACTTCGTTTGAGATTTTATAGCTGGTTTTCTTCCACCATCGATCCCTTGGGTTTCTAGACACACATTCATGGTGTATCCCATGATTACACAAATGTAAAAAAATTTAGATACAATTTATTCGATCCTTATCTGCCAAATTTAGTATTAAATTTAGGTATTCTTCTCAGCTATACATTTATTATTTTTGGTCTTCAATATTTTTTGATATTTTGGGTGGAAAAATATTTTTTTCATTAAATTTTTTCACCCTCTATTTGAGCTCCATGATATTGAAAATATTTTCCTTCAATTAGTCAGTGATATACTATATCCTTCATCTTTATATATTTCAATATTGTTTCCTCTATTCAAATACAGTATTGATAGGGATAATTCAAGGTTTCAATTCCATAAATAAGTTACTTAATTGATCAATCTCATGTTTAATTAATCCAATTAATTCTCTTTTCATTTTGTCTTTTCACCCATTATAATAATGTTTTTATTCAAATTAAACACATAATTCATCAATATTAGATTATAAAACAAAAATCACCTATGAATGTAATGTTCACCTTATATATGATTTTAACTGATCCACCATATCATAAAAGGATTATATCACATCTTTCTTACATCAATAAAACCCTATAGATTAATAATTTTACATCATTTACCCTTCTTTCATATAATCACCATCCATATAAATCACTATAAGGGTACCTAAATATCTATATTTTCAAGATTATTCTAAAACAATATCAGCTTTATATTTTAAAATATAATTATAATTGAAAAAATTATTAGATATTTCTTCTTTTTGAGAGTCTTCTTTTACTTATTATTTCTCCTCATTACTTTTGATATAATATATTTTTCCACATATTTGTTCAATGATTTAATATTGTTAATATATATATAATATTTTCATTATGTAGACTCCACAACTATATTTTCAACCATATATTTTCCATAAATTTATTACAAAAGTAACTAAATTTCAAAATCACTTTAAAAATTAATGGTTTTTTAATTACCCACAAATGATATGTCTATTTTAAAAAAATTTCCACGCATCATATACCCATTCATTATGCTTTCCCAAATATAGATCTTATTTTACATACTCCGTGGTATCATCAATTAAATCATTATTTAACTAATATATCCCCTTTTTCAATATCTAAAAAATAGTACCACTAAAAATAAGAATATTATCCGTTAAATCCAAAGGTTAAATAAATTTAAAAATGGCCTTTAATGATAAAAAATGAAATTATAAACTATGGTATCTAACACAACTTGTTGAGATCAAATTATATATACACCAAGATAGGGCTGAATCAGCATCTACTTTAATAAAAATAAATCTATTCAATAATGATCACCACTTTGTTATATCTAGATCCCTTATTTAAAGGAACATGATCAATATTTTATACTCTCAATGGAACTATCACTAAATAATCCAAATCATATGAAAAAAATAAAACAAAAATCACTTGTGGATTTTACATGGTTTAAAAGTATTTGGATACATCTCAAGAGAACTCATTGATGATATATTGACATCCCAAAATTCACTATACCCACATTCCGTGGAAATGAGTTTTGGTAACAATCACTCCATGTCAATGAGAACTACTCTTATAAGGTTTAGTGGTCACTCATTAATCACCAAATAGTTATATTAATTATTTTACATTATACTATTCTTAGGGGAAATGATTTTTTAGTTTACATACTTGAATGCCACCTCAATAATTTGAAAACATGAATTCCCCTTAAATATTATAATTGGAAACTAAAAATATATCATCAGTGATTCTATACAATATAAATAATTATACCCCCTTTATTTATTTCAATCATAAAAATCTAGATGAGAAAGAGCAGTCAATGTGAGTGTGGATTATTTTCTTTATAAGTAAACATAGAATAAAAAACTCTTTATAAATAATGATAATTCATTACTATAAATATATTTGTTATGACCCACCTTCTACTACACAATCAATGAGATGTAGAAATTGATCATTATCCTCCTCAAAAATTATTCCTTAATGGATTGGATGTGATTAATGTAACTCCATTGGAGCTCTCCTCAGTTCTTCCTCTCTTTGTATAAGATATGTCAATGGTTTTCCCTCCCATTTCTAGGGAAATAATAGAATAATATACAATAGTATTCAAACCCATTGCTATTCCGTAAATGTTATTGAATGATCATACTTCTATATCTATCTATGATTAATCCACAAGCCCCAATCCTTAGAGTATTTAAAATGCACCTCATCATGTTATTTCAAAATTCTGATCTCAAGCCAAATATCCTTAACATAAAATTAAAATCATATCATTATTTCATTATAGAAACAACTTGATCAAAGTGTAATATTATTAACTATGATGTGATCTTCTACAACATCAACTTGATTATTCCATGATAAAATGGGTTTCAATAAGTACATCGATTCTACCACAGACCCAACAAAATGATGCCACATTTTCAATTATAAGAAGATGATAGATTGATCTTCCTAATATAATAAAATCTCAAAGATGATTGTTATTAGATTATTTTTCCTCATGAAACAAATCTATTCATCCTTATAAATTCACAAATTCATGATTTATTCTTAAAATTCACCACACACAACTTAGTAATTGTTTTTGATATAGTTTGTTATTATTTTTATTCAAGTCTCTCTTGGATATGATTTTCACTTCATAATGTAGTTTGATTCCATAAAATTTTTCATTTTAATTCTACTATAAAAATATTTGACCACTAATCCATGTTGAAAACCATAATTTTATGGAATGGTTAATTAAAATTTTATCTTCTTGAACTATGAATTATTCTAATTTATAACCTGTTATTGTATGATTTACTCCATTGTGGAATGATTATAAAGTAGTTAATCTTACATAATATGATTTTACTATTTTGTATTTTGGGTTATTATGTGGTCCCTTAATAAAAATTTAATACTCCTCTAGAACTATATTCATTTATACATTTGTAAACATCCTAGATATTTGTCATATAATCTTATAATATAAAATATCTAAAATTAATATTATGAAGAATATAATGATTTTTACATTTCCTTGATTATGGTGTCAAAGACACGACTAATATGTGATATGTTATTCCTTACACAAAATTCTACAATATTTCACCAAAATAATTAATTCATGTTCACACTTCTTCTATTATCATAATTATAAGAAATAGATATTGTTATTCACATTAGTCCTTCCTTTTATTCTATTTTTTGTATCACATTATATGTCTTGATCACCACTCTATTTTATGATCTATGAAAACCCATATTATAATTATATAGAAAAATAAATTCATCCATAGTATCATTGATTCATTGATGTAGACACTATAGTGGCTTCAATCCTTACAATATTTTTCATTATCATTATCAAAATACAATTCCATGTATGTCAATTATATGTATTCTTCACAAGTTTATTTCCCATATAATATAATTATCTCTATTATTATATAATCATCCACAACATACATGTTTGTTAATGGAATCCTTTAATTACAATCAACAAATACAAAATTAATTTTCAAAAACATCAATACATAAACTATTGATTATAACATGTATTTTCAAAAATTAAGGTTATTGATATTAGGATTGGAAATTACACACATGATGGTACTTGATACATATATTGATTCAATATAAATATACTATAATGTATTAAGGAACAATATGGAATATCTAATTACACTTAAAAATACTTGATCACTAATTGGTAATCTCTACCATTGTTCTATATAAAAGTCACATTACATGGAATGTTTTTAGAATATAGGAAATCTAATGACGCTTTGATATAGAGATACATAAACCCCTAATAAGTTTCCCAAATTTATAACTTATTGTTTAAGTTAATGGGTTTTAATTTTTCTGAAATATCGAAAGGAGATATGGTTTCCTAGTTTCTTGGAGCTCTATATTTGGATATACACTGGAAGGAATGATATGTATGTGGGTATTTTAACTTCATGTTATTTGGCAATGTTAGATCTGGTTTTTTAAATTATTTAAAAATATATAGGTAAAATAAATCATTATAGAATATTTTTTAATCCAAGAAGATGTAGGTTTTGATGATGTAATATATTCAAGATGCATTATTACATAGAATATTTATCCAAGAAATAGTCAACTTTTCAAATTTCATCCTTGGATGGGATATTAAATAAATTTTTTGACCATATTTTTTGATGTAAATAGATAATTAATTAATGAAACAAGGGTGTAATAATATGTATATTTATTATGGGATTTGATGGATTTTTTTTTGTTTTTTGATGCATCGTTTATTTATTTCAAGTATAGATTATTAGTTAAGGTTTATGAAGTTACCTTATATGAAACATATTTGGGGTTTTATTACTCCATCAATGAATGATGAATTAAACCAAAATAAATTGGACTTTAATATATTTTGGGTGAATCTTTAGAAAATTTAGAGTTTTAATGAATACCTAGTGTTTTTCTAGATGCATCTGAAGTGGGACTAATTTATTTAGAGAATCAAAAAAGGGGATATTTGTCCTAAGAAGAAAAAATGATGATTGGGAGGATCACATTAATTTAATAAGGTGAATCTTGTGTTATTAAGATTTCAACTAAATAAATTTGGAGATGAATTGAAGACCATATGTGTAGATCATGGTAGGATTAACAATGAGTTTCAACAGAATTTCTCTTTCCGTGTATGCAATATCATTTTTTCATATATATAATCTAATTCCCATTATTTTGGATTTTTTGAAGTAATTTAATCTATTTTTATTATGATGTTAATTATATTCATTTTAAAAATGTTCTATCTTCTTACTCTTGGGAATGTGATTATTTATACACTATGTTAATAGATAACTAACTCAAATCTTTATTTAATGAGGTAATAATTAATGGTAATATTGAGTTAAAATTTTTCTTTATTTCTTTATACTAGTTTATCTCTATGAATTATGTTACAATTAAACAAATTATGATTTATTTTTATGATCTTCCCAAAGAAAAAAAAGAAATAAACACTGGGAGGGGGTGAATCATGGAATTAGAAATACAACATTCCTTA
Source organism: Viscum album (assembly GCA_963277665.1). Taxonomy (NCBI): domain Eukaryota; kingdom Viridiplantae; phylum Streptophyta; class Magnoliopsida; order Santalales; family Viscaceae; genus Viscum; species Viscum album. The sequence goes on along the minus strand of OY728138.1, from coordinate 626,571,921 downwards.
AATTATCACTAGTGTTCTCATTCTGGTGAAAATATGATTCATGAATGGAACTAAATAGTAGTAAAGTGAGAGGGAGTTAGAGAATTGACATAATACAATAGTTTTTACAAGGTTCACTCACAATATTTATCAAGTTTGTAATCATTTTTGCTCAAAAGATTCAATTTTATCTTCTAAATTATAATTTTTTTATTAAAAAACAATTAATTGGATTAGAAAGATGGTCCTAATCTCAGATTATATGACAAATTAAAATAGGAATAAACAAGTACATTTGTATTTCACTTCTTACTTAGTTGCCAACAAATGTTAGATTATGTATGTATATTTTTTATTCTTCTTAATCCAATCTAAATCCAATAAAGAATTATCTTATGAATATATATATATATATAAATTTTTTATTGTAATTTTAAAATAATGAGACTATTTTTTAAGGCATGAAATAAATCATAGTGTGAAATGTGTGTACCGAAAAAATATCTATAGAAAATTATATATCAAATATTCTAGTATCATATTTATTAAATTTGAAATTTCAAATCCTTATTGAGATTCATGATATATACCTCAACTTTTATGTCATTATAGTGGGATCAATATGATTTTAGAGTGACCTGAAATTATAGTGGAAAATAATACTTCATTGATTCTAGATTGCAATGTGAATTATTTTACCATGATGTAATTCTCTATATTTTTGTGTGAAAAAAGTACTCATGATGAATTGTTTTACACAAAAAAATTTTCAAGGCATCATCTTGTGGTGCGAAACCTTGAAAGAACATAAAATGTAATTCTATAGGAAATAATCAAGGTACAACACATGAGTATTGAAGTGTGATTCTCAAGTTAGAGTAAAACACTGTTTAATTCATTACATAATATATTAATGAAAACTATATCAAAATATGGTATTACATAATCATGTAATATTCATTCTATTTCTACCAACACAACAATGAGTATACTCTAACTAATCTATGATCATGTTATTAATAAATACATTATTAAATCATCATCATATATAATTAATGAATTATATATGGAAATAATCATTTCATTTTTCAAATTAAAAATTTCTCTAAACATCACATCTCTTGAATGAAATATGATATATAGAGTTATTCAACACAAGTGTAATGATCAATACAATATTTACCATATCACAATTGAGATCATCTCATAACTTAACCTTTTTCATTTCTCTTCTTGAGGGATCTCTATTCTCCATAATCATCAAGGGTTATTCCATCTCCCTAACTATATTAATGGGAAACAAATGAAAAATTATGTTATTTTTTTCTAATACATTATTTAAAAACTCATCATATATCCTATACATGTAAAACACTTATTAGAATATCCCTATTTAATATGACTAATTAAATTAAATAGATCCTCATACACTTTTAAAAAATATATTGTTTTTTATTCTCCACTTTTTTCAGAAAATGAAATGTATAAAATAATTCAATGAACATACATGTATTTGGGAGATAACTCCCACTCAAGAACACTATCATATACTAAAAGTTTTACTTCATTAGGGTATACTTAAAAATATTCACATCATTATCAATTGAAGAATTTGTTGAATAAATACTCTTTATATTCTATTTTTTCCTTTATAAAGTGGTATATGATCTCAAAATGATTAGACTATGAATTTTTAATTGGATTCATGGATAAAGGGCTTATTATTTGATTTTCAAATAAAAACATCAATGGGAATAAAAAGTTGAACCAACATGTCTTCAGGTTGTGACTTCATACAAAATTTTTTTTTGATCTCTACAGATGCTGTAATATACTCAAATTACATTGTGATTATATTGTTTTAATTTTTCATCTTGGCATGACAAGAAAGAAACATACCTGAAATAAATATTTCTCCTCCAAAAATTCTCTTTTAATACTAATGTCACCAAGACAATCCCCATTAAAATATTATTAAATCTTAATTAATGTATCTTCTTCACACAACCATCCATAATAATGAGTCCCTTTGATGTATAACAAAATTATTTTCACTACAATAAGAAACACCACCTTATGATTACTTATGAATCTTTCAAAAATTGTACCTATAAAATTAATGTTTGGTCTAGAAAAAATCAAATAGAGCATCCTTCCAATTGGCTTTCAGAACTCATTTTAAATTAAATTGCATCCTTATTTTTCAATGAAATCATGGTACAAAGTGCTATAGTAGTAGAAAACATTCTCAAATAATCTATTCCATACATCTTAAATGACTTAATATCATAATTTTCATCTGATTGGAAGATACAACCTATTGAGTTCATGATATGAAAACCCAAAAAAAATTATCTAAACAATCAATGAAATTTAAATAAAGATTAAAATGATGTGTAAAAGTTCTCATGTGTTTTATTTTTTTCTAGAAAAATTAATTTTATCTACATTCACAATCATATGAAATTAGTTTTTTACCACCCTTGATGTAAATATTTTTATCAACCTTTCATTATATAAATTTTATTCTCAATAAGTTGTTATTTAACGTTAAATAACATACTCTATGTGTTTGTTTAAACTGGTATAGTAAATTCTACATCTAATATATTTGGTAACCATAACCTTCCAGTATAAAAATTTCCATTTGTTCAACGTACTCCACATTCTTGGATTCTCCATTGACGAATTATGACTTCACATTCATTTTTGAAAACTACATTAGTCTATTCATCACAAAACACAAGTAAAATAATTATTATTTAGAACCTCATTAATAGAGAAAATGTGACACAATGAAACCCACCAAGTCCCCACTAGGGCCGGTGGTATTCCATGTGTTCCATCCAGACCAACCTCTAATAGTTTAGGTGCTAATGACTAACATCATGAAGGAATAACACATATTTGGGAGACTTAGACTATAAAATTTCAGCATATACCTATCAAATAAAAAAATATACACAAACAGAAAATAAAACATATCTAACTAAAAGGAAAAATATGTATACATATATGTGTTTTACATCCAATTGATGCACGATATCAATTTCAGTTTAAAATGGAAAAATAATGCATGGCTTAACACTATAAAAATAAAACTGATCCTAGGTGATTAGTAATAATGGAATCACTCTGACATTCTAACTCCAACCCTTATAACTAACATCAAAAAACCCCATTTTCTATATTAATACCTGACTCCAATCTTTTCACTAACTCTATGACCACTAATATCACTTTCGACATATCCCTCATCTATATAGACACAAATAGTGTGAGCATTTAGCCTGTGTAGGAGTGATTATAACAATACCATGTATAATACCATGAATTAAGGGTTATGGGAGTTCATGTTAGTATAACCTCTAAGGGAATGATATTATAGCTTCCTAATTCAATCAAGGTGCGACAAACCACCCAAGGAAGAAACTACAACATCAATTCCCATTTAGAATCTCACACTATCTCATGAAAATATATCGGTTTTATCACCACATGTCTAAAAGTTTTCTGTAATAATGAATCAACACAAAAATCCAACATTTTTAGAGAAAATAGATCAATGTTCATCTGTAGTGGATACACCACATGCCTTGAGGATAAAAACCTCCCAGCCCATATCTAATTCTAAAAAATTGACCTCATCGGTCCATAAAAGTGGACTGAAACCCAAAAAAACACATCTTATGATAGGTATCTACATAGGAAGGTATCATTATATTAAAATAATCACCCGAACATAATCTACTATTCATGCACCTAAAAAACCAGTCACCTAACCCATATGGTTTCGTGCCAAACTTATCGATGCATCATTGTCCCTAAAACAGTGCCTCATGTCACAGAAGTCCCTGCTGAACATTCCAATAAATGAATCCAAAACCCTTAGTCTAACTGATTATGGAGACCCAGTCCATTAGAATGATATGAAACTTGATGGAGTTACCATACACATTGATGGTTTACATGAACCTAGTTTTATAGGGGATTCCCCTACCCAAATATATCTATGGGAAGAGACCTCCTCACTCATGCTAAAATCCACAAATGAAGTAATATGAATGAACTATTCTCAAAGTGTGATTTTAAAAAACCATAAGGTGAATCTCTACCCACTAATTCATAATCCACTAGAGAATCATACACAATTGGATAAACCTTGTGAATATTATACATGATATGTCCATCATCACCTAGGATATCCATAAAACACAAAAACACAATATTTTATACAATTCATCTCATGTAACAACATGGTTCATAAACCATTTTAGGATATTTAAACCATGTTAATAGAGTTACTAACCTAAATAATTATAATTATCTTCTCTACTATATTTTTATAAAAATATACTACCCACTCACAAATATATAATGGGTGTGCACATCATATAAGCATACATAATGATCAAGGGGGTACCAACCCCACAAAGGACCTCCCACCTCACCAATTCTCAAGTTACATCTAATATAATATTTTCCCCATCTAGGTATGGTTTATATCATTCTTAAAATGGGTGGGTGTTTAAGAAAACCTTACATTGAATGAAGCAACGACAACCCATATCTTTGATAGAGTATCATGTCCATCAACGTAAGTGATAAAGCTTGCCTTATTGTGGGATACAAGATTGAGGGACACTATATTCTCATATATAATCCAATTTCACATCATTTTCATTAGAACATACAATTTGATAAAATTAGCAACCTTGAATACTTTACAATCACTACTCACCATCACATACAGCTATAACCCAAGGATAAAATAGGAACAGAGAAGATATCAAATGTCGTCCATGAAGACTATCTGTGAAGGAAAATACAAAAAAGGGTAAACCAACCAACTCACTATACTTAAATATATACTATATTCATCAACTCTAGATCTGGGTTGAAAGGTAAAGATGGTGATCAATGGGTTTTATGTCATTCTTTAAGACCTATCAGAACACTCTATTCTTTTAAGGGAACCATCGAAGACTATCACAAAATATTGAGTTTGAAACTTTCAATCTCTTGAGGATAAATATCTTTAAAAACACTCGTATTATATAGATATCTAATTCAATTCAATTTTCCAATAATCCAGTGTTAGACTATGGCCTAATGGGGTCTACTATGTTAACACCATCCCCGGAAGATCACCCAAACACTTCATCATCCCTTAGGGGCATAGAATCATAATTGTATCATAATAATATTTCCAATGGTATATAACAGAAAATATGGGCCTACCATTTTTTCTTATAAGAAATTATACTTATAATGTACTATCTAATTGTCCAGATATAGCTCCATGTTGAGAAAATACACAAAACACCTTTATAAGAAAGGTATATGGTATGTACACTCAACGACCCACTATGGGAATGTACATCCAAATGTATAAGCATGGATTTACCAATACATTGGGTTCCAAAAGTAAAAAACAATTTCTAGACACACATGGTACCCATATTTGTACACAAAACTAGTTATATCGTGTATACCCACATTGCATGTACTATTATACACCATGTACCTCACACAAGTTTTTTGGCCATGTATTTGGATACACCTTGTGTCATGTACAATGTGACCAAACAGAGTGTGTTTTATGGACAATGCACCAAGTGGATGCATTATCCAACATTTAGCAAAATAAAAATATACAAATTGTATATATAAAAACCACACTCAATTTGATAGTTATGTGAAGATGAAAAACCCAAGAAACCCACTTGAATCCAAAAATTTTATTGTAAATTTTAACTCTATGGGCCTATCTAAGTAGTCAACATCCATGTCGATAAAGGAAAAATACTTAAAAATAAATGTGCTGAGGAATTCAAAATAACAAGCCCTAACACAAATTATACTTTCAGAGTTCAAGCTCAACTCCATGCTCCATTGTTGATGCCTCCTAATATAGATTTGAATGACCTCCCCAAATAGAGATACTCCACCCTCTCCCTCCTCAATTAAATTATAAAACATTAATTAATGATGGTATCCACCAATCCATTATGTGGATAGGGAGAGAAATAAAATAGAATAAAATAAAAGGATCCATAAATTCCCAACCTGTGACCCGATACTTATGAAATGTTTATAACTCACTTGGGTAGAACTGTATATTTTGGAATCAATCATAAAGTTCAAATTTCCATCTTAATATTAGTATATGTGATTTTTACCTTCTCACAAGTGGGAATATATAATATTTATTTAATAAATATTAAATATCCTAAAACACATTTGGTGCTCGGTATCTCACCAAAATTTATTCCATGGGTAAATGACAAATCTCAATAACAACGGGTCTATGAGACAAGAAATTGTGGATTTTTAGTGGGATATATGACTATTTTACCTTATTAAGAGCCTAGGGGTATTGAACTTTATAAAATCTTCTAATTCTTATTCATATGAAAATTTATTCCAATACATCTTCCAAACTTTGGAGACATTTAAACTTTTAAAATAAAAGACCGTAAGGGAATCTTAGAGAATATCATAAATCATCCTTATATAATAAGATGACATGAAATCACATGAGATTATCTTAATTATAAAGTTTCATAAATTTACAAGTGACTAGAATAAAATCAACTCAAAAATGCATCACCTTTCTATCATTCAATCTAGGGAGTCCATATTAGAAAAAATTATTCCCCCATAAATACCAACCAGCCTCAAACCTTCATATGAGAATCTTTTTAGAGAATCGAAACTATACATTCATGATAATACACTAGTATATCCATGAAATTAATTTAGGTTCAACCATGGTACCACCATAAATGATAATGCAATGTTATTCCATGAACCATCAATGTCACTCGGTTACAGTATATCTACCAAGGCTAACTCATCTGTGTTTCATACTACCAAAATTCCAAAAGGGCACCATCAATGATTTCCATAGTACCAAAATATAATAACATTAAACTCCACCATCAGATGCCTCAACCATTGTTCCATCCATCCCCTATTGGTCATCCACCATTCCTTATAATCAACTAAAAAATTGTATACATTGACGTTTCCCAGCTCAGGGAATGGGGATATCATTTACACACATAATTCCCTTCATTTTCAAAAATAGTATAGATAACATTATTTCTCCATTAAAATCTATCATGTTCTCTTCCACCACATATAATTTAAGAGTTTTATCCAGAAGATGATTTACATACCTTTACTTATATCCCAAAAACATGGCTACAAACGCCTAATAAAAAAAGTAAGTTACGAGAATTAAGTCACAATATGATTCCACTAAGAATCGATAAAATATATTTCCAAATCCCGAAATTAGTACTAGCTAAAAATAAATTTCTAAAAAAATTCTATAACAAATAATTTTTCTATATAAAATTGTGCTTTAGTTTTCTTTTGAAAAACATTCATTATTCAAATAACCAATGCAACTGGTCATAAAATTTCTCTATGAGGAATATATTGATGAATAAAATACATTTCCAACACCAATGTGAATATAATGTGGGGAAATGGGAATATAAATTAAATAAGAATGTAATGTATCCTCGAATAATCAAAGGGACAATCAAAATATAATGATGTTCACCACATAGAAAAATAATCACTATTTCGAAAAAGTAAAATCTAATGTTTGGGAGCCTCATTACTTGAAAAAGGATACCCACTAGCAACCTTGGAATCATGAGAAACTAACATAGAGATATTTTAATCCACCAGGTCTTCAATATTTACATTTTCCCCTTACTACAATGTTTTACAGATATTCTAGTACATGTATCATTATGTTTGAGAAAAAAATTTCATATTCCATAAACCTTTTCCGAGGAATGACATTTCATTTACATGCCAAAAAATAAATAAAATGTAATATGTGGTGATGAAACAACACTTCTATGATTGATCATTCCTTTCCATTTCAAAAAAATATTTAAGTAATTTTACAAATCACATCACGTGTATCGAACTAGTTTTAAAAAACCTATTTATTTATCATTATTTCCATTGCCACAGAATTTTAATTGTCCTCTCATGGAAATAATATAATGAATTTCAAAAAACAAAATAAATATAAATCATAATAACACAAGTAATTCAAAGGTATAGGTTATAATAATGTTACACCTACATCAAGTTCAATGAAAAAAAATGATTCGTTCTAGACTATTTTTTGAAATGAATAGATATTACCCCCACATGCACACTCAGATATAAAAAAATAAAGACCAATGAGACACTATTAGGTTTTTATGATGAAGGATTTATTCCCAATAACCCCTTATTATAACAACCCAAATATGTAATCTCAGCTAATGGGGAGTGAAATTTGGTTTAATTAATGAAAAATGAGTCAAGTGATGCAATAAAAAACTTAGTTAAGGTCACACATAGATAGATTAACCACCGCTAGAATATTGGGAAATGAAAAAGTGTTGAAAAATATGAAACTTCCATCACCACTTCCTGGTTCAACCCAACATAACATGGTTACCCCGCCTAGGTATCCAGACAGATAGACCATCCTTGCTCTAGCCCCAAAAGTAAAGACATTTTATTATAGCCATGACCTCCACCATTATTCTAGTGAGGATTTTTTGGTGGTTAAAAGGGTGAGCATCAACAAACTACACCTGAGACCACGCTCTACATGTGGTAAGGTGCCTCAGGACATTTCATATAGGAGGCCAAATTTCATTCCACATCCACCACCATAGTCATGGTCCTTCCCTTTTATTCCAAAAAGACCAAAACCAATTTTTCATCCACCAACCACCTCTATATATTATGAAACTAAAAATACATAGACCAAAGAAGCTTTTTAGCTGAATAAATATACAAAGGTGTGAAAAATATCCCCACCATAAAATCAATCTATCCCCAGAAAGGGTCAAGATCATGAATCCATAAATAGATAACGCCATTGATTCCTAATCAAGGACCTAAACTCCCAAGTCTCAGGGTTGTCATTACTATAATTATATCTCACTCCAACTAATGGGAAAATCTTTCCACACAACACATTACTCTAAAACTCCCCAATTCTAAAAATCCTTTTAAATACTGAGGTTTTATGTTAAAATTTAACATCCACTCACATTATCACATGGGACGAATCCCATTGATACTTATTCACTTGTAAAACATGCATCACATCATTGATATAATTACAATGATTATGTAATCCTAATAAATAATTTTCCATCATGAGCTTCTCCACATTCTCAATAAGCACAATAAAATGAAGTGATAACTCACCCTACTATTTAGAAATTCTATGTATTAACAGAGGAGATTCACTAAGGAAAACATGATCTCCATACAAAAATTCCATTGGATTTAAACATCAATTGGAAAATTATTTTTGGAGAAAATAAGATATTTATAATATTCACCGAATCAATGGAACGATATTTGATATCTCCTTGAAAATGTTTGGTATAAAAAATGAAATGTTATATAATCTCACAGAAATAAAGAGGTTATCTACATGGTCTCCAATATAATTCCATATATGGATTCATCCTTATTTAATACTAATAGCTATTTTTGTACGAAAAATCCACTAAGGGGATATGTTTATCCAAATATCCACTAAAGTCAATAATATATTCTCGAACTATGTCTTTAAGAATCTATATGGCTTGCTCATTCTATCCATCAATCTAGGGATGATATCTAATGCTCAACATTAGCTGATAACCCTTTACTTCATACGAGTAACTCCATAACTAGGATGTGAAGTGATTGACCCTATTTAAAATTATATTTGATGGAATTTAATGATGTCAATTGAATTACTTCGCATATATGTTCTTAATATCCTATACTTTTGTAAAATTTTTATTATGTAAAAAATGCATTGATTCTATGAGTCTGTCAATAATCACACATTTCACATCCTTACCACTAAGATACCTAGCAACTCCAATAATGAGGTCTATGTCTATATCATACAATTTCCATTCCAGAATAGTTAAATGTTGAAAAAAACTATCAAGTCTCTCATATCCAACCTTAATCCTCTGACATGTATGGTATAGAGACATAATATTTAAAATTGATCACCTCATTTCTAGCCACCAGTAATGACATCTCAAATCATTAATCTTATTAATTTCTCCAGCGTGTAAATACCCTTTAGATTGGCTTCCATTATTCATCAATTCCCATCTCATAGTGTTTATATCAAAAATATTACCTCAGAAAATCCTACCTTAGAATTGAAATACTCTATCGGAAGAATAATACCACTCCATGAAGTATCCCCACTATAAATATTTCTTCGAAATACCAAACATGCTTCATCCTCATCCTTTCTAACTCAAATATGGTTATCTATAAATGATCTAACCCATGAATAATAACGGAATATATTTATTTCATTTATCCCTTCATTGAATCATATATCAAAATAAATCACATCAATAACAAAACCTCCTTTGATTCAATCACTTATGGTATTGTTAATTTTAATCCTAAAGATTATATGAATATAATTACTTTTCTGGTGGTAAATAAAATGTCCAAATCAGAGGTCTTAAGGTACTACACCTGGTGTATCTATATCATATTCATATACCTCTATGTAAAGAAATACTTCAAACTCTTATGTTCTAAATAAACTAAAAAATACAACTTTTATAGGTAGTGGAGCCATGTATTAAGATCATGCATCACTATCAGTTACTCAAGATCATGTATGGGGTAGTTCTTATCATGAGGAAATAATTGAATAGTGACATAATTTACTATTATCTTCTCTACCTCAAAACATCACCCAAACTCATAGCTAATGAATCATAGTAAACATCATATCCAAAACAAGAATAGAGAAGAATGAAGATTATAGTTGAATTCAATATCACATTATAATTCTCAAAATATCTGTGGAATATATCACTCCAAACTATCTTTAAGAACTTATGGGTTTACTCTTTCTTAGAATTTATATGACTCAAAAATCCTTGAACAATTACTGGTTATAAAAAATATAATCCAAAAAAACACTATATATGAAACGATTTTCTTAAATACTCCTAATTCATCACTTCCGAGATCATCTTAAGATTCATTAAGAAACCATTAACATAAATCACTTGGACAAAAAAATTCAATTCTTAAAAGAAAAAATTCAATGTAAATATCCTCCTCTATAGATTATTATCTTTCAACATCCCAAGTTTGATAATCAAAATCTCAGCATAATCTTATTAAAATATTGAATTGATAATGATAACATCAACAAAAACAACCAAGGGTGAATCTAAGAACTGATGTTATATTTTATTCGTTAAATAAATAAACACAATATGATCATTAGTAAATATAATATATAGTGACCTAAAATTTTCATACATAAATATTACATCTTAAAATATGGATATTCATTTAATTTTACAAAAACATGCATGAGGACCAAAATTGTTTAGTGTATTTGGAAATTGGGATATATAAACAACAGGTTCGTAAGAAAAATAAATCATATAACACTAATTTCATTATAAATATCACTCATCTAAGGATTTTCATTATTAATTAATTTGTTCATAACATTTGGGAAGGAAAAATATGACAGTGTGAGATCAATTCTCAATAAAGGTAATCAAGGGAGATATTAATGAGAACATAATCCTAACGTCGGTGTAAGGGTATAAGAATATTATATCAACATTTAAAAAATATTAACTTCTTATCAAAGAACATAATATTGATACATGGCACATAACTTTATATTTCATGAGACATGAATCATAATGGAATCAAAGAACATGGTCCATCAGAGCATATATTTTCATAAGACATAGATTTTTTCTACACACACATGATCATAGAAAATCATTCCCTTGATAGTGAAGGATCATTTCCCAAATTATCATTGTGGATTGGGTAACCTATCTAAACCATTATAGTAGTCAAGGTTAACTCTCTAGATTTTCATAGTTGATAGAGTTCCATACTAAACTAGATTAACTCCCCATTATTATAAGTCCCCAGCCATAAACTTTACTTAATCTTCAGTTATTACAAGATTACACATTGAGGATCTTTTCAGGTTTAGAGTTTTAGAGAATTAGATCATAAAACATGCATTACATTCCACATTTAAACAAAGTTGATTTATAAAAGATAGTATTCATTTTTCCCATCAATGGAAACATATTTAAAATAAAACATGGATTCTTTCTTGACAATTCACTGAAACTATCCTCACATCATGTACCTTTCCCTTGACCTGTGAAAATCATTTAAAAAACATGGGATGAGCCTAATAAGCTCATTAAGGGTTATAAAAAAAATATGAACTGAAAACATTAGTCCATGCATAAAATCATACTTTACTCATAAAACATAATCACATACCTCATCAAGTCATGAATAAATCATAGAAATCATAAGACATAAAGGTAACTTGAGGCATTGATAACATTCTTACGTATGGAGTAACCCTCTTGGTTACGTTTGGAATACCCATCACAGTATATTCCATAAATCTCTTCGGAGAAACCTTAACGTTTAACTCCTTCACATTACCCAATGCATTGGAGAGCTATATCGGGCTCACCCGCCCTTAGTTTATCACGAAACCACCCATATTCATAACAATTCCCAAGAACCATAACATAATCGTACCACATAAAACATGCATAAAGGAAACATAACATTTCCACATTTCAATCACAAGATATCAATACAACACATTGATATAATAAAGACATTATGAAAACCATTTTCAATACCAAAATAAAAGGAAAGTAAAACATGGTATTTATTTTTCATTCAAAAAATGTTATGGCTTGTAGAAGAAGCCGAAACTCAAATATTGGTCGCGGCGGCGGAGAAGTCGTTGTCGACGCATACGTACGACCAAAAAAACATTCCCTTTTTTCGTTTAGTAAAGGCTTTGTATAAAAATATTCCTTTTGAATAAACTTAAAAGTCAAAGGGGTTTATACACCATATAAATGAAAATTGTGTATAAAACAAAATATGCCTCAGTGAAAGGAGATTGAGACGAAGTCCCATACAAAGATCATTTTTTTAAATATATTAGAGCTATTATGTGTATTCACTATATGTACACATAAAGAAAGTACAAATACAAGATTGGTCATAATAATATCATGACATAATTTGAATGTTGGAGATTAACCCAAATAATAGAAATTGGGTTAAGAAGTTCCCTTACCTCGGGTCCGACTTGACTCGGTCGTTCTTTAACCTCCTGAATAACTAACATGAATTAATTTATACTTTCTTAAGAACATTTTTCAAGTTCATTATTCATTTTATATCACTTATTACCGTGTTATGAACATTATGTAATCATTTACGTTAATAACGGTCGTTATGTCAATATTTGGTACTTGAGTCAAAAGTGAACATCTTATATTTACAAGTTGTTCACGTAGTCAAATATCCATTATCTCAAGAATGATATTAATGATGTAGATGACATATATATCATATATATACAATATATACATGCATTTATATTATTACGTAATCATTTAGAAGTAAGAAATGAAATGCACTGTTCATGGAGACGGTAAGCCGTACGTACGCATGAACGCTACTTTCATTTCTATGTCATATTAATGGAATTAAAACTGAATGGAAGATACGTATATATTAATTACAGAATTATATTAATCATTTATATATAACATACATCATATATATCAATTATATATATGTACTTATAATAGTACATTACATTTGGGGATAAGAAATGAAATGCACCGTTCATGGTGACGGTAAGCCGTACGTACGCATGAACGCTACTTTCATTTCTTTTTTTTGTATTAAATTGAATTAAATAATAATTATATAAAAATATATTATAATTTCAGTACAACATCATATATAATAACATTAACTCCATCCTTTATACGTCTCACAAATGGCATTAACGAATCAAATCACTTTGTGGGGGCGGTAGTCTGCACTTCCTAAAATGAAGATATCGCATATACCCATAATGGAAGCCATAAAGGTATGTCATAAATGAAAAATACAGAAGTTTAAGGAAGAAATAAACATATTATATATCATATATAATTATAGTGACATCTTAATGGCCACCTTTTAAGGTGTTGGAAAATTATTGAACAATCATCATTTTGTGAAGCAGAAATTCACCATCCACGGAAACAGTATGTTCCTTAACCATTAGATGTAGGTGTGGGTAAGTGTAGCTCGAATCCTTCTTATAACAACATCCTAGTATATTTAATTTACTGAAGTTTTTACAAAATAAATTAATAAAAATATTTTAGTGGGATGGAGAAGCAAAATAAAACAAAAGAACACAAGTGAAGACATTACCTTAAAATTGGGAAACTCTTTTTGATTTGAGCTCAAAGGATTCCTTGGGAAAACGTCTGCCCAAAGTGAGGCTTCTAGGAGAAAGAGGGGGATGTGGAGAGACAAAATGAGCAGGGTTTCTCTAAGCTAAAGGCTTTTGAAGTGTGGGTATGGAGGTAGATGTGGGGGCCTTTTATAAGAGGAGAGGAGGGGCACTCTTGGAAAGTTATAAAAGGTTACTTTATTTTCAAATGTGTTTCAGATTTTAGAGGTCCCAAATTGATTTATTTCAAGGATAAGGTGATAAGGGTTCGTAATATACTCATCCAATAGGTTTTTTACATGTTTAGGTCTTAGATTTTATATTATATTTTCATTTTATTTAAATCGTTAAATAATGAGGTAATCGTTGCATCATCATGATGTCATAAATAATTTAATTTATTTAATGTCTAAAAATTATGAAAAAAATACTATGATGTAAGAAATCGTTTTATATTTCCAATTAATATTTATAATCCAAAATATCATTTATGTAAACAAAATTAAATTTTTTTCTCAGGTGATACATTCTTTGTTATATTTAACTTTCTTTAAAAATAAAAAGATAAAAAGTCACTTTCACACAAAAGTGATTCCATGGGGTCCCCAAGTTTGGCACAAGGCATACCAAGGTCAGACATGAGACAACCAGTAGCATTAAGACACATGTTGGTGTCATTTTGTATTATTATGATATTACTTTATTATCCTTAACTACCCGATTACTCATTAATCAAGATAATTAAATATAATTACCGTCATTACTATTCATAATGTCTAAAAAAGAAAAGAGTATTGATTACATAATTTGGACCTTATGATTAAAAATATGTAATCCATTTTATCAAATTCCAAACATAGAAATTGAAATAATTTATTTAAAAATAATTCCCGTTGTCAAAACAAATAGAAAGTTTTTTTGAAACAATATCTTTGAAAAGTTTGGCATTAGTTTATGACCAATTCCAAAGTGAAATTAATCTTAATGACAACCATTGGATTTAATGGTAAAAATATATTCAGATTACAGTTTATGTCCAATTAAAAAGATAATCTAACCATATAATTAAATTAGATGAAAAAAACAGTTTTGGTGTAAAATGCAATATTTTTCAATATTCATTAAATAATGAACATTGTTAAAAAAATACCAAAAATTTATCCAATGTAAATTTAAATTTCCCAATCATAAAGAATATGTTTATTTTGAAAAATAAAGATTATAAAATTGTAAAATGTTTGATTTAAAAATTGTTTTCCATCAAAAGGTAGTAAAATAATCTTTTAAAAATTTTAGTGTATTACATGCTTAAGATTGGATTTATTCTCATTTTAAGCCTCTAAAACACTATATAATTCATAAATAGACATAGATAAAAATATCTATTATTCATTACTTACATGGGATGTTACATCCTTCCCCCTTAATAAAATTGCATCCCCGCAATTTATTTACTTATGTAATAAGTGGGGGTATTTATCCCTCATTGCATTTTCAGATTCTCATGTTTCCTCTTCAATCATGTAAGTTTTCCACAAAATCATTACCTGATGAATCACCTTATTCCGTAACACCTGCTCTCTGTGGTCAAGAATCTGGACCGGTTGTTCCTCATAAGATAGGTTCTCTTCCAGCTGAACTACCTCTGGACTCAAAACATGAGATGGATCTGGCATATACTTTCTCAACATCGAAACATGAAAAAAATTGTGTACCTGAGATAAACTCAGAGATAAAGCCACTCGGTAAGCAACTGATCCAACTCTCTCCAGAATTTCATATAGTCCAATGAAACTTGGACTCATCTTTCCTTTCTTACCAAATCACATCACACTTTTCCATGTTGATACTTTGAGAAAAACATGATCACCGACCTCAAAAGAGAGATCCTTCCTCCTGTTGTCCGCATAACTCCTCTGCCTGCTCTGAGCTGTTCTCATGTGTTTTTGTATCAGCGGAACTTTTTCTGCCATCTCTTCTACCAATTCTAGTCCCATCAGCTTCCTTTCAACCACTTCAACCCAAAAAGTTGGAGTTCGACACCGCTTACCATATAACTCCTCAAATGGTGCCATCTGTATATTAGAATGAAAACTGTTATTATATGAAAACTCAACCAAAGACAGATATTGGTCCCAACTTCCTTGATAATCAGTCGAACAAGAATGTAGCATATCCTCTAATGTCTTAATTGTTCGTTCTGACTACCCATCTGATTGCGGATGAAAAGATGTACTAAAATGTAATTCAGTACCCAATGACTTCTGAAGGCCTTTCCAAAAGTTATAAGTAAACCTGGGATCACGATCATATATAATGGAGAGGGAACTCCATGCAACCTGACTATCTCTTTAAGATACAATCAAGAATGTTGATCTAGAGAGAACGAATCTCGAATAGAAAGGACATGGGCAGATTTAGTCAATCGATCAACAATAACCCAGATTGCATTATTACCTCAATATGTCCTAAGTAATCCCACAACAAAGTCCATGGATATATTTTCCCATTTCCACTATGGCACTGGTAATGGCTGAAGCATCTCTTTCGGTAACTACCGCTCTGCTTTTACCTGCTGACAAGTCAAACACTTCACAGTAAAATCAGCAATATCTCTTTTCATTCCATCCCACTAGTAATACTCCCGCAGATCTCTGTACATCTTAGTACTACCAGGATGAACTGAAAACGATGAACTATGAGTCTCACATAACAACTCTATCTTCAACTATGAATCGCAAGGCACACACAATCGCTTCCCAAATCTCAAAACAAAATCATTATCAATGTCGAATTCAAGAAACTTACCCTTCTGAACCAGCTCTACCCTTTTCTATAACTCACTGTCTTGCTCCTGTGCTTGCTTAATTTTGTCTGATAGGGATGATCTCACTGACACCTGAAACAAAACAGAAGTTCTTCTTGCACCAACAACTTCTACGCAAATGTTCATCAAATCAAAAATGAAAGGATCTCGTTCCAAATGTAGCATGGTTAATGAAGCCATACTTTTTCGACTCAAATCATCAGCCAGTTTATTTGCTTTTACCGGATGGTAATGAATTGTACAATCATAATCTTTGATTAATTCTAGCCATCTCCTCAGTCTCATGTTCAAATCTTTCTGAGTGAATATATACTTTAAACTTTTGTGATCGTTATATATTTCACACTTTACTCCATATAAATGATGCCTCCAAATTTTTAAAGCAAAAACAATAGCAGATAATTCCAAATCATGTGTAGGGTAATTTACCTCATGAGTTTTCAACTAACATGAAGCATATGAAATTACCTGATCATTCTACATTAGGACACAACCAAGTCCTTTCAATGAAGCATCATTGTAGATAACAAGCTCCCCATTCCTGGAAGGTAGTGCCAAAACTGGAGCATTCACCAATCTTCTTTTCAGTTCCTGAAAACAATCATCACATTCTTTTGTCCAGATAAACTTAACACCCTTATAAGTTATCTTAATCATTAGACTAGATAACCGTGAAAAATTTCTACCAAACCTTCGTTAATAGCCTGCCAAACCAAGAAAGCTACGAATCTTAGTTACATTTGTGGGTCTTGGCCATTCTTCAACAAACTTTGTTTTTACAGGATCAACAGTTATCCCATCTTTAGAAACAATGTGACCAAAGAATGAAATTTGTTGCAACCAAAACTCAAACTTGCTGAATTTCCCATACAATTTCTTTTCTTTTAAGGTTTGAAAAATAAGTCTTAAATGTCTTTCATGCTCCTCTTTACTTTTATAAAACAACAAAATATCATCAATAAAAACAACCAACATTTTCACCTGAGTCAACTGAGCCATCATTGCAACAAACTGTTTAGTTCTGATTCTGACCATCTCAGGATACTGTTTTGAAAGGTCATTTCCCTCTATATGCCTTCCCATAATAGTTTCTTTGTTTCCTCTATGAAAACACATTCTTAACATAGAAATATCTTAGGTGAAGAAACATGGCAATCTTTAAATGATATATCATTTCAATTTGACCCTAAAAAAATATTTTTGGAGAATCATTTAATAGAATTCTAACTCCTAATGTTATCTAAACCGACCTTGGATACCAACTATAAGGCCCCAGCCTTAAACCTTACGTAATCTTCAGTTATTACAAGATTACACATTGGGGATCTTTCCAGGTTTAGAGTTTTAGAGAATTAGATCATAAAACCTGCATTAAATTCCACATTAAACAAAGTGGTTACATAAATGATAGTATTATTTTTTCCCATCAATGGAAGAATATTTAAAATAAAACATGAATTCATTCTTGAAACTTACTAGACACTGTCATCACATCACGTACCATTCCATTGACCTATGAAAATCATTTCAAAAACTTGGGATGAGCATAATAAGCTCAGTAAGGGTTATAAAAAAAATATGAACTGAAAACATTAGTCCATGCCTGAAATCATACTTTACTCATGAAACATAATCACATACCTCATCAAGTCATGAATAAATCATATAAATCATAAGACATAAAGGTAACTTGAGGCATTCATAACATTCTTACGTAGGGAGTAACGCTCTTGGTTACGTTTGGAATACCCATCACAGTATATTCCCTAAATCTCTTCGGAGATACATTAACGTATAACTCCTTTGTGTTACCCAATGCATTGGAGAGCTATATTGGGCTCACCCACTCTTATTTTATCACGGAACCACCCGTCTTCATAACAATGCCCAAGAACCATAACATAATCGTACCACATAAAACATGCATAAAAAAACATAACATTTCCATATTTCAATCACAAGATATCAATAAGACACATTGATATAATAAAGACATTATGAAAACCATTTTCAATACCAAAATAAAAATAAAGTAAAATGTGGTATTTATTTTTCATTCAAAAAAAGTTATGGCTTGTATAGGAAGCCGAAACTCAAATAATGGTCACTGCGGCGGAGAAGTCGTTGTCGCCGCATACGTACGACCAACAAAATATTACCTTTTGTCATTTATTAAACGTTTCATAAAAAATATTCCTTTTGAATAAACTTAAAAGTCAATTCGGTTTATACACCATATAAAAGAATGTTGTGTATAAAAAAAATATGCCTCAGTGAAAGGAGATTGAGACGAAGTCCCATACAAAGATCATTTTTTAAATAAATTAGATCTATTATGTGTATTAAATATAAGTAAACATAAATAAAGTAAAAAATACAAGATTTGGCATAATAATATCATGAAATAATTTGAATGTAGGAGATTAACCCAAAGAATAGAAATTGGGTTAAGAAGTTCCCTTACCTTGGGTCCGACATGACTCGATCGTTCTTTAACCTCCTAAATAATAAACATGAGTTAATTTATACATTCTTAAAAACTTTTTCAAATTAATTATTCCTTTTATATCAATTATTACCATGTTATAAACATTATGTAATCATTTATGTTAATAACGGTCATTTTGTTGATATTTGGTACTTGAGTCAAAAATGAACTTCTTATATTTACAAGTTGTTCATGTAGTCAAATATCCATTATCTAAAGAATGATATTCATGATGTAGATGCCATATATATCATATATATCCAGTATATACATGCATTAATAATATTACATAATCATTTAGAGGTAATAAATGAAATACATCATTCATGGAGACGGTAAGCCGTACGCACGCATGAACGCTACTTTCATTTCTATGTCATATTAATGGAATTAAAACTAAATGAGAGATATGTATATTTTAATTCCAGAATTATATTCATCATTTAGATGTAACATAAATCATATATATCCATTATATATATGTTCATATAATAGTACTTTACATTTGGGGATAAGAAATGAAATGCACCGTTCATGTAGACGGTAAGCCGTACGTACGCATGAATGCTACTTTCATTTATTTTTTTCTGTATTCAATGGAATTAAATAATAATTATATAAAGGTATATTATAATTTCAGTAAAACATCATATATAATAACATTAACTCCATCCTTTATATTTCCCACATATGGCATTAACGGATCACATCACTTTGAGGGGGCAGTAGTCCGTACTTCCTAAAATGAAGATATCGCATATACCCATAATTGAAGCCATAAAGGTATGCCATAAAAGAAAAAAATACAGAAGCTTAAGGAAGACAACAAAATATTATATATCATATATAAATATAGTGACATTTCAATGTCCACCTTTGAAGGTGTTTGAATAATATTGAACAATCATCATTTCGTGAAGAAGAAATTTGCCATCCACGAAAATAGTATGTTCTTTAACCATTAGATGTAGGTGTGTGCAAGTGTAGCTCGAATACTTCTTATAACAACATCCTAGTATATTGATGATACTGGAGTTGTTAAAAAATAAATTAATAAAAAGATTTTAGGGGGTTGGAGAAGCAAAATAAAACAAAAGAACACAAATGAAGACATTACCTTAAAATCGGGTAACTCTATTTGATTTGAGCTCAAAGGCTTCCTTGAAAAGACTTCTGCCCAAAGTTAGGCTTCTAGGAGTAAGAGAGGGATGTGGAGAGACCAAATAGGTAGGGTTTGGCCGAGCCAAAGGCTTTAGAGATGTGGGTAAGGAGGTATTCATGGGGGCCTTTTATAAGAGGAGAGAAGGGGCACTCTTGGAACGTTATAAAAGGTTACTTTATTTTCAAATGAGTTTTGGATTTTAGAGGTCCCAAATTAATTTATTTCAAGGATAAGGTGATAAGGGTTCGGAATATACTCATCCAATATTTTTTTTACATGTTTAGGTCTTAGATTTTATATTATATTTTCATTTTATTTAAATCGTTAAATAATGAGGTAATCGATGTATCATCATGATGTCATAAATAATTTAATTTATTCAATGTCTAAAAATTATGAAAAAAAATATGATGTGGGAAATATTTTTATCTTTCCAATGATTACTTATAATCTAAAATATCCTTTATATAGACAAAATTAATTTTTTTTACTTAGGTGATACATTCTTTGTTATAGTTAAATTTCTTTAAAAATAAAAAAATAAAAAGTCACTTTCACACAAAAGTGATTCCATGGGGTCCCCAAGTTTGGAACAAGGCATCCTATGGTCGGCCATGAGACAACCAGTTTCATTAGGACACATGTTGGTGTCATTTTTTATTATTATTATATTACTTTATTATCCTTAACTACCCGATTACTCATTATTCATGAAAATTAAAGATAATTACCGTCGTTACTATTCATAATGTCCAAAAACAAAAGAGTCTTGATTAAATAATTTGGACCTTCTGATTACAAATATGTAATCCATTTTACTAAATTCCAAACACATAAATTTTAATAATTTATTTAAAAATAAATCCCGTTGTCAAAACAAAATGCGGATTTTTTTGAAACAATATCTATGAAAAGTTGGGCATTGGTTTATGCCCAATTCCAAAGTGAAATTAATCCTAATGACCAAAATTGGATTAAATGGTAAAACTATATTCAGATTAAACTTTAAGACCAATTAAAAATATAATCTTACCATATAATTAAATTATATGAAAAAAATAGTTTTGATGTAAAATGCAGTATTTTTCACTATTCATTAAAAAAATGAGCATTGTTAGAAAAATACAAAACATTTATCCAATGTAAATTTCAATGTCCCAATAATAAAGAATATGTTTATTTTGAAAAATAGAGATTATAAAATTGTCAAAAGTTTGATTTAAAAATGGTTTTCCATCAAAAGGCAGTAAAACAATCTTTTAAAAATATTAGTGTATTCCATGCTTAAGATTGGATTTATTCTCATTTTAAGCCTCTAAAACACTATCTAATTCATAAATAGACATAGATAAAAATATCTATTATTAATTGCTTATTTGGGATGTTACATCCTTCCCTCCTTAAGAAAATTGCATCCCCGCAATTTATTTACTTATTGAATAAGTGGGGGTATTTATCCCTCATTGCATTTTCAGATTCCCATGTTGCCTCTTCAATCATATGGTTTTTCCGAAAAACCTTTACCTGATGAATCACCTTTTTCTGTAACACCTACTCCCTGTGGTCAAGAATATTGACCGGTTGTTCCACATAAGATAGGTTCTCTTCCAGCTGAACTACCTATGGACTCAAAACATGAGATGGATCTGGCATATACTTTCTCAACATCGAAACATGAAAAACATTGTGTACCTGAGATAAACTCGGAGGTAAAGCCACTCGGTAAGCAACTGATCCAACTCTCTCCATAATTTCATATGGTCCAATGAACCTTTGACTCAGCTTTCCTTTCTTACCAAATCACATCACACTTTTCCATGGTGAGACTTTGAGAAAAACATGATCACCTACCTCAAAAGAGAGATCCTCACTCCTGTTGTCCGCATAACTCTTCTGCCTGCTCTGAGCTGTTCTCAAGTGTTTCTATATCAGCTGAATTTTTCTACCATCTCTTCTACCAATTCTGGTACCATCAGCTTCCTTTCACCAACTTCATCCCAAAAATCTGGAGTTCGACACCGCTTCCCATATAATGCCTCAAATGTTGCCATCTGTATACTGGAATGAAAACTGTTATTATATGAAAACTCAACCAAAGAAAGATGTTGGTCTCAACTTCCCTGATAATCCGTCAAACAAGCATGTATCATATCCTCCAATGTCTAAATTGTTCGTTCTGACAGCCTATCTGATTGCGGACGAAAAGCTGTACTAAAATTTAATTCAATACCCAATGACTTCTGAAGGCCTTTCCAAAAGTTAGAAGTAAACCTTCGATCACGATCTGATTCAATGGAGAGGGTAACTCCATGCAACCTAATTATCTCTTTAAGATACAATTGAGAAAGTTGATCTAGAGAGAATGTATCTCGAATATGAAGGAAATGAGCAGATTTAGTCAATCAATCATCAATAACTCATATTGCATTATTACCACGAGATGTCCTCAGTAATCCCACAACAAAGTCCGTGGATATATTTTCCCATTTCCAATATGGCACTGGTAATGGATGAAGCATCCCTTTCGGTAACTATCACTCTGCTTTTACCTGCTGACAAGTCAAACACTTCACAGTAAAGTCAGCAATATCTCTTTTCATTCCATCCCAACAGTAATACTCCCACAGATCTGTGTACATCCTAGTATTACCAGGATGAACTGAAAACAGGGAACTATGAGCCTCACATAACAACTCTATCTTCAACTGTGAATCGCAAGGCACACACAATCTCTTCCCAAATCTCAAAACAAAATCATTATCAATGTTGAATTCAGGGAACTTACCCTTCTGAACCAGCTCTACCATTTTCTATAACTCACTGTCTTGCTTTTGTACTTGCTTAATTTTGTCTGATAGGGATGATCTCACTGATACCTAAAACAAAACAGAAGAACTTCCTGCACCAACAAAATCTATGCCAATTTTCATCAAATTAAAAACCAAAGGATCTTGTTCCAAACATAGCATGGTTAATGGGGCATTACTTTTTCGACTCAAAGCATCAACCACTTTATTTGCTTTTCCTGGATGGTAATGAATTGTGCAATAATAATCTTTGATTAATTCTAGCCATCTCCTATGTCTCATGTTCAACTATTTCTGAGTGAATATATACTTTAAACTTTTGTGATTAGTATATATTTCACACTTTACTCCATACAAATGATGCCTCAGAATTTTTAAAGCAAAAACAACAGAAGATAATTCCAAATCATGTGTAGGGTAATTTACCTCATGAGTTTTCAACTGACGTGAAGCATATGAAATTACCTGATCATTCTGCATTAGGACACAACCATTCCCTTTCACTGAAGCATAATTGTAGATAACAAACTCCCCATTCCTGGAAGGTAGTACCAAAACTGGAGCATTCACCAATCTTCTTTTCAGTTCCTGAATACAAACATCAGATTCTTTTGTCCAGATAAACTTAACACCCTTCTGAGTTATCTTAGTCATTAGACTAGATAACCGTGAAAAATTTATATCAAAACTTCGGTAATATCCTACCAAACCAAGAAAGCTACGAATCTCAGTTACATTTGTGGGTCTTGGCCATTCTTCAACAACCTTTGTTTTTGTAGGATCAACATTTATCCCATCTTTAGAAACAATGTGACCAAGGAATGAAATTTTTTGCAACCAAAACTCACACTTGCTGAATCTCCCATACAATTTCTATTATTTTAAAGTTTGAAAAAGTAAATCTTAAATGTCTTTCATGCTCCTATTTACTTTTAAAAAACACCAAAATATCATCAATAAAAACAACCAACATTTTCACCTGAGTCATCTGAGCCATCACTACAACACACTGTTTAGTTCTGATTTTGACCATCTCAGGATACTGTTTTGAAAGGTCATTTCCATCTGTATGCCTTCCCAGAAAAGATGCTTTGTTTCCTTTATGAAAACACATTCTTAACATAGAAATATCTTAGGTGAAGAAACATGGTAATCTTTAAATGCTATATCATTTCAATTTGGCCCTAAAAAAATATTTTTGGATAATCATTTAATAGAATTATAACTCTTAAAGTTATCTAAACCGACCTTTGATACCATCTATAAGGCCCTAGCTTTAAACCTTACTTAATCTTCATTTGTTACCAGATTACACCTTGAGGATCTTTTCAGGTTTAGAGTTTTAGAGAATTAGATCACAAAACTTGCATTACATTCCACATTAAAACAAAGTGGTTACATAAAAGATATTATTCATTTTTCCCATCAATGGAAACATATTTAAAATAAAACATGAATTCTTTCTTGACACTTACTTGACACTATCATCACATCATGTACCTTTCCCTTGACATGTGAAAATCATTTAAAAAACTTGGGATGAGCATAATAAGCTTAGTAAGGGTTACAAAAAAATATGAACTGAAAACATTAGTCCATGCCTGAAATCATACTTTACTCATAAAACCTAATCAAATTCCCCATCAAGTCATGAATAAATCATATAAATCATAAGACATAAAGGTAACTTGAGGCATTCATAACATTCTTACATAGGGAGTAACCCTCTTGGTTAAGTTTGGAATACCCATCACTGTATATTCCCAAAATCGCTTCGGATAAACCTTAACATTTAACTCCTTCACATTTCCCAATGCATTGGAGATCTATATCAGGCTAACCCTCCCTTATTTTATCACAAAACCACCCGTCTTCATAACAATTCCCAAGAACCATAACATAATTGTACCACATAAAACATGCATAAAGGAAACATAACATTTCCACATTTCAATCACAAGATATCAATACAACACATTGATATAATAAAGACATTATGAAAACCATTTTCAATAACAAAATAAAAGAAAAATAAAACATTGTATTTATTTTTCATTCAAAAAAAGTTATGGCTTGTAGAGGAAACCGAAACTCAAATAATGGTCACGGCGGCGGAGAAGTCGTTGTCACCGCATACGTACGACGAAAAAAACATTCCTTTTTTTTCGTTTAGTAAATGCTTTGTATAAAAATATTCCTTTTGAATAAACATAAAAGTCAAAGGGGTTTATACAATGTATAAAAGAAAGATGTGTATAAAACAAAATATGCCTCAATGAAAGGAGATTGAGATGAAGTCCCATACAATGATCATTTTTTTAAAAAATTAGATCTATTATTTGTATTCACTATATGTACACATAATGAAAGTAAAAATACAATATTGGGAATAATAATATCACGACATTATTTGAATGTAGGAGATTAACCCAAAGAATAGAAATTGTGTTAAGAAGATCCCTTACCTCGGGTCCGACTTGACTCGATCGTTCTTTAGCCTCCTGAATAATAAACTTGAGTTAATTTATACTTTATTGAGAACCCTTTTCAAGTTCATTATTCCTTTTATATCACTTATTACAATGTTATGAACATTATGTAATCATTTATGTTAATAACGGTCGTTTTGTCGATATTTGGTACTTGAGTCAAAAGTGAACTTCTTATATTTACAAGTTGTTCACGTAGTCAAATATCCATTATCTCAAAAATGATATTCATGATGTATATTCCATATATATATCATATATATCTAATATATACATGCATTTATAATATTACATAATCATTTAGAGGTAATAAATGAAATGCACCGTTCATGGATACGGTAAGTCGTACGTACGCATGAACGCTACATTCATTTTTATGTCATATTAATGGAATTAAAACTAAATGAGAGATATGTATATTTTAATTCCAGAATTATATTCATAATTTAGATGTAACATACATCATATATATCCTTTATATATATGTACTTATAATAGTACTTTACATTTGGGGATAAGAAATGAAATGCACCGTTCATGGAGACGGCAAGCCGTACGTACGCATGAACGCTACTTTCATTTCTTTTTTTATATTAAATGGAATTAAATAATAATGATATAAAGGAATATTATAATTTCAGTACGACAACATATATAATAACATTAACTCCATCCTTTATACATCCCACATATGGCATTAACGAATCAAATCACGTTGAGAGGCAGTAGTCCGCACTTTCTAAAATGAAGATATCGCGTATACCCATAATGGAAGACATAAAGGTATGCCATAAATGAAAAATACAGAAGCTCAAGAAAGACATAAACATATTATATATCATATATAAATATATTGACATCTTAATGTCCACCTTTTAAGGTGTTTTAAAATATTGAACAATTATCATTTCGTGAAGCAGAAATTTACCATCCACGGAAACAGTATGTTTGTGTCCATTAGATGTAGGTTTGTGTAAGTTTAGCTCGAATCCTTATTATAAAAACATCCTAGTATATTTAATATACTGTATTTTTTAGAAAATAAATTAATAAAATGATTTTAGGGGGTTGGAGAAGCAAAATAAAACAAAAGAACACAAGTGAAGACATTACCGTAAAATCGCGTAACTCTCTTTGATTTGAGCTCAAAGGCTTACTTGGGAAGACTTCTGCCCAAATTTAGGCTTCTAGGAGTAAGAGAGGGATGTGGAGAGACAAAATGGTCAGGGTTTGGCAGAGCCAAAGGATTTAGAGTAGTGGGTAAGGAGGTAGAGGTGGGGCCCTTTTATAAGAGGAGAGGAGGGGCACTCTTGAAAAGTTATAAAAGGTTACTTTATTTTCAAATGAGATTCGGATTTTAGAGGTCCCACATTGATTTATTTCAAGGATAAGGTGATAAGGGTTCGGAATATACTCATACAATAAGTTTTTGACATGTTTAGGTCTTATGTTTTATATTAGATTTTCATTTTATTTAAATCGTTAAATAACGAGGTAATCGCTGCACCATCATGATGTCATAAATAATTTAATTTATATAATGTCTAAAAATTATAAAAGAAATAATATGATGTAGGAAATAGTTTTAGCTTTCCAATGAATATTCATAATCTGAAATATCATTTATTTAGGCAAAATTAAAAATGTTTTACTCAGGTGATACATTCTTTGTTATATTTAGCTTTCTTTAAAAATAAATAGATAAAAAGTCACTTTCACACAAACGTGATTCCATGGGGTCCCCAAGTTTGGCACAAGGCATCTCATGGTCGGCCATGAGAAAACCAGTATTATTATGACACATGTTGGTGTCATTTTTTATTATTATGATATTACTTTATTATCCTTAACTACCCGATTACTCGTTAATCAAGATAATTAAAGATAATTACAGTCGTTACTATTCATAATGTCCAAAACAAAAGAGTCATGATTACAAAATTTGGAACTTCTGATTCCAAATATGTAATCCATTTTACCTAATTACAAACACAGAAATTGCAATAATTTATTTAAAAATAATTCCCGTTGTCAAAACAAATAGCGGGTTTTTTGAAACAATATCTATGAAAAGTTTGGCATTAGTTTATGCCCAATTCCAAAGTGAAAATAATCCTAATGACCACCATTAGATTACAGGTTAAAAATATATTTAGATTACACTTTAATACCAATTAAAAATATATTCTAACCATATAATTAAATTAGATGAAAAAAATAGTTTTGATGTAAAAGGCAGTATTTTTCACTATTCATTAAAAAATGAACATTGTCAGAAAAATACCAAAAATTTATCCGATGTAAATTTCAATGTCACAATCATAAAAAATATGTTTATTCTGAAAAATAGATATTAAAAAATTTTCAAAAGTTTGATTTAAAAATGGTTTTCCATCAAAAGGCAGTAAAAAAATCTTTTAAAAATATTAGTGTATTCCATGCTTAAGAATGGATTTATTCCCATTTTAAGCCTCTAAAACACTATCTAATTTACAAATAGATAGATAAAAATAACTATTATTCATTACATACATGGGATTTTAAAATTATAGTACTTTTTGTCTTATAAGATATCATTCTGTACCCAATGAATTACAGGGATATATAATTTTGAGGTCACCCATGATGTTATGAAAATAAAAAAAAATGTATGCCATAATATCATAAAACATTAATCATATAATTTTTCAGCCAAAAAAATATATTTCATAATAATTTCTTCATGTCATAACCATTTGAAAATAAATTTTTAACAAAAACATTTAATCAATTCATTATACCATAACCCATAAAAAGTAAATGGGTTTCACAAACATATTGCCATTATAATCATAAACCATACATAGAATAAATAAGGATAGTATCATTAGATTACATCCCCATTAATGATTATGAAATATAAAATTATTTCATCTTAGATGGAAAAATATTTTCAAGGTTATTGGAATTATTATTGAGGAAAGTATCCTTTCCACATAGAAATAACTTATTTAAAAACTGAAAATTTCTAATATATTAATGAAATAATTTTCAAAAAAATTATCCATGGACGTTTTTAAAGGAATATTAGAATAATTTATTGGTTATAATTGAGTAAAATAATGATCATTTCATGTATGTTAAAATATACATTTATTTAAAATCTATATTAAGAAGCCACAAGTAACTCACTTGGAAAATAATAAGAATATTATTTCGAAAAAAAATTAAATAGTTCAAAAATGGGTAATAATAACATAAAGAAATAACAAAATAATAGTAAAATATTTTTCAAAAAAATTATTAAAATTATAGACATAGAATAAAAATTATTTTTAACCTAATATATAAATAAAGAGAATTCTTATTAAACAAATTATTTAGGTCTCTAAATTAATTAAAAAGAGGAAAAGGAATGTAAAACATGTATTCTATAGAAATGAACATAGGTCAAGAAATTTAATTTTTTTCTTGAGAGGTAGGTCTTGAAATATCATCCCCATTACCTTAATAATAAAAAATCCTGGTAAATAATGAGACTATAACATAAAATCCTTACAATTATTGTAAAAATTGAATCATAATACCCCAGATAGAATAAAATGAAATTAAACTTCAAATATCATTATCCTAAGTATAATAATGATATAATATTTTAATGTGGAATCATATACACCACATAAAATAAACAAATGGTGAATAAAAAAAATTCCTCACACAAATAAAAGTCAAATGAAGATACATTACAACAAGTCTAAAAATTACACATACATGTTCTAACATCATATATGATAAATATAGACTTATAATAAATATGTTACATAACCATATTCATTATAATAATACCGTATATTATTTATGTATAACAGTTTATCACCCATTTATTATCAATTCATTGTTAAAAACATAGTTTCAGATTAAAGGTGCCTTGTTTTTCATATATGTTTTGGTTTTGAAGTTTTTACCCTTTTAAGTTGATCATGGTTACATAATAATCAGAATGTTAAAAATGATGTAGATTTTATATATATTTATTATATAAATATTTATATTCATACATAAAAGTAGATATAGAAAAATTAATTACACCATTCATGGAGATGGTAGGTCGTATGGGCGCATTAAAACTATTTTAATTTTTCAATGGATAGAAATAAAGAAAGGAAAAATAATATTTCAACATTAAATAATAATTTTTATATCATATTGATCATATATATTCATTAAATCTGTCATTATTACCCTCCATTCCAAAATAATATTGAGAATTAAATCACATCGATTGTGGATTCAATAGTCCACACGTATGTATGAGCGGCGTTTTCCATATTTAACGAAAATGAAGTTAAGAAATTATTTGTGATATAATAATTATGGTAATATAATTATTTCATAAATAATATATATATATATATATATATATATTAAATCCATAATTATATCAATCCACGAGATGTAGTGATGAAAAATGAATTACTTTGGTTTGTGAGGTTGTAGTCCATCGTAGACAGGATCGACAGTTTTATTTCACAATTAGTAGAAGAGGATATATATATTGGTTATTTTATTAATATAATAAAATTTCGGTATATGTAAGTTACATATTTTATTATTTAATAAAATTTTAAAGACATTTGAATGAGTTATTTTAAGAAACATTTCAATGTTAAGAACTTATTCTTCGAATAAACTCTTCACATTAATACATAAATCCATCCTAAGATAGTCTCATGATAAAAAAAGGACTATAACTCAAGGTGATGGATACAATTAACGTATTTGGAAATATATTTGTTAAAAAATACTTCTGAAAGGTTGATAGGTTATGGGGTTTCCTTCAATATGTGGGGGAAACAACACTCTTGGGATATTTGGAATGACTAAAATATACCCATATTTTAATAACACACAATGGCTCCAAAATAAATCATTAAGTAACATCATATTATGTAAGAATTAATTATGACCATACAATAGATATTTGATATGTTTTTCTTCTATTTCAATCCATATCTATTTAGTTTAACCCCTGTTAAAATTGCTTTAACCATAACCACGATAATAAATTTTTACTATTATAACTAGTCATTATAAAAAATTTAATTTGACTGTATTTCAAAATAATAATAATTATTTATCCAAATATTAAATCAATTTTACCTAATTTAATTTCTATAAGTGGAAAAATTTTATTTTAAATTACTCTTACAAGCACAATATAATAGTGTTTTTCTAAAGAAATGTTTTCTTATGAACAAAAACAATTATAAATAAATTCAATATTAGACTATTTAAAACGACATATATTTTATTAATTATAATATTATTGAAAGATTTTTACTTTTAAACCATTTGAACCCAAAGTAAATTTTTGTAAATTCTTTATATGAGTAAGTAGTTTTCAATAAAAATAGTTATTTTTCAATATTAATAAAAAAATTAATAAATTTAAAAAATTCACAAAAAATGACTATAATATATTTTTGAAATTTTATTTCAAAAAATTAATTTCATTATTTAAATTGAATTATCTAAAATTTGGAAAAAAAATTAAAAAAATTCTGAAAACACAATGAAAACATTTTTCGAAGAAATGAATTTTTTAAGAATAAAACATGTTTTATTCTTATCTCATGCGTAGAAAAATATTAAATGAATCATAACACATTTTATTGAATATAATATAAAACATCTATCAAAATCATTCACCAATAGTGATTATTTTAATTTATTTTGATAAAATCATATTATGCGCATAAAACTAGTTTTAGTAAAATATTTCATTTATATTCATATGCTTTGTATTTTCATTTAAAAACAAATGAATTAATTTATTCTTATGTAAACCATATAAATTTTATAATTTAGTTATTCCTATTCATAATATCCAATTTAATGGTTAGTATATTATTTTATATCATCTAAATGTTTGTTAAACCTCATTGTTCTGTGTCACGCAAGAAAATAAATAAATTAATTTTTTTTGAAAAGACTATTTCAGTAGATCTTAGGGTGTTATATTATCCAAACCCCATATAAAAGTAATGTCAACCTTGAAATTATATTTCATTTATATAAAAAATGGATTTATCATCTTTCTCATCATATCCTCATATTCCCATGAAGCTTCCTTATGATGGTGGTCTCTCCGTAAAACATTGATCAGGTGAGTGGTCTTGTTTCATAGAACATTCTCTCTATAATAAAAAATTTCAACATGTTGAGCCTCATAAGAGAAATCATGCTCTAATTGTAGAACCTCCGAGTTCATCATTTTTTAACACTCATGTATTACTTCTCCTAGATATATCTATAAAAAACACTGTAAATTTGAGAATGTTTTGGTGTAAATGTCAAATTATAAGTTATATTATATTATTAGTTGAGAATATAAAAACTGAAAATATAAATAGGGATCATATTAACATTATTTATTAATTTAATAACCTTTTTCAAAGTATAAATTCATAGAAAAACCTTCTCACAAACATCGAAATCCATATGATTCCAAGTATTTTTAGTATAACTTGTTTTCCAACTCATAACTATCGTGACATGCTACTAAATAGATATTAATATATCTACCATTTCCTCATCTATTACAAGTACCAATTACATTGTTTATCCATATTTATCTAAGAATATTATAGTTCTACACTATTTTCCAAAGATTGATTCCTAAGGATCATGAGAATTTTTTAGTGCAATCTCGTATTTTAAGAAAACTCTACTAGAGGAAAGGGTTGATCCAAAACACATTTTAAATCCATAGAATGAGATATAAAAATATCATATGGGTTTTTAATGGTAATCCTATACTAGCCATATTTTGAAGGATGATATGCAGTGGTGGGACTCAACTCTATCTAGAAATACTATTGATAACTTTTCCAGATCTTTGAGGTGAGCATCAGATCATGATCAGATATAGTAGAGTGTGGTACTCCTTAAAACTTTAATATTTATTTAATGTATATTATATAAATATAATAAAAATTAATCTTTTATGATAAAGTAAAACTGTGTTGAATTTTTATGTCTACTGACTATTGCCCATATAACATTGTACCCTTTAGATGTTTTGGGTAGTCTAGGAAAAAAATCCATGCTGATGTTTCCCCATTTACATTTTGGTATGGGTAATGGATCTAATATCCCCATAAACATTTATCTCTCTCAATGAACATGATAAAACACCATGAATCGAGATAAAAACTCTACAATATATCTATTCTTTCCATCCCATTATAAATACTATTCTATGAATCTATACATATTTTAACTTCCAAGGTGAATGTAGAATGGAGAGAAATGTGCTTCCTCAAATAGATCTTTCTTTAATTATAATATGTATGGAACACATGCATGCTTCTAACCCTTATTTTTTCATCATAACCAGGGTTAAATTATATAATATTTATAACCTTATTCTATATCTCTACAACATCCTTCTATTCACCTTTAATCAATACTTGTATAGGTGTATAAACACTTATTTGAGAAAAATAAGGTCTCTCCCCTTCTTATAATATCTCTATATCCATCCTTAGGAAATATAAAAATAATATGTATTTCTTTATCCACATAATAGATAATATAGTAGGATAATTTCAACTCAAATAACTATCCTCTTTTTTTACTTTACTATATTGGTAATGTATTAAACTATCATAATATTTAATCGTTTCCAACCACATTCTTTGGGGAATATTCATCTATTTCTATGTGAATATATACTTTAAACATTAATGATCAGTGTATATATCACAAATATTTCTGTTAAGATAATTCCTCCATAACATTAATGACAAATTTACCATAGCTAACTATAAATCAAGAGGTGGGTAATTTTTCTCATAAACCTTCAATTTTGATGAAGCATAATCTATGAACATATGATTCTACATGAGAAATTTTATCAATGCCTTTTTTGATGAATAATTATAGATTATAAATCCTTATTTACTATAGGTTATTGTGCTCATAGGTGAAATGTTTATCCTTATATTTATTTACATTAAATTTTTATCACATTCATCTGTCCAAAGGAACTGGGATCCCTTCTAAGTTAACTTTCTTAGTGGATTAGAAAACCATGATAAATTTTCAACTAATCATCTATAATATCATGAAAAAATAGGGAAAGTGTGAATCTTAATAATATTTGTTGAGGTAGAAATAATTCAACAGCATCCATCTTTGATGGATCCATTGATATACCCTCACATGAAATTATATGACCCAAAATGAAACCCGGTATAGCCAAGATTTACACTTTGTAAATTTTTCATATAGAATATCCTTTCTTAGGGTATTTAGTACAATCCTATAATTATCTTCATTCTCTTCCTTTCTCTTTTAATATATAATAATTTCATTTATAAATAATTACACAATCTAATATTGGTAATCTCTAAACACAATGTTCATTAAATAGATTATGATAAGAGGGGAATTAGTAAGACCAAATGGAATAAAAGTATATTCATAGTTTTAAATCCCTGTAGGAAATGTTTACATGGGTATATAATCCTTCATGAACCTCAATTTACCGTATAATAATTGATGTTCAATCTTGAATATTTATTGATCTCTATTCCATTGATCAAACAATTCATCAATATCGGGTAGAGGATACCAGTTCATGATTGTGATATTCTTTAGTTCTCTATAATCAATAATGAGTCGCATGGATCCATATTTCATCAAAAAAACATGTGCACCCCATGATTACATATATTGAAAAATGAATCCATTTTCAATATTCTCCTACAGTTTCTTCTTTTATTCAAAAAACTCAATTGGGGAAATTCTATAAGAATTATTTAAAATATGTGTAGTATCAAGTATGAGTTCTATTAAGATTGGAATATCCTGATTCTGTGGAAAAGAATGAAAATATTACAAAAATTCATAAAAAAACTCCATCACAATTGGAATAACATTGATATAGATTTTCTCTAAAACCCTCTTATATGGGATCCTCTTTGTAATAGGAATAAAGAATCATAAAATGGGTTTTTCCATCATAATTTCATATTTATCGACACAGTAATAGATTATCATAGGTAGGTTTGGAATATCAAATATGACTTCCCTTAACTGAAATTTATGTGGGATTTATGTAGAGAAATATAATCTATTCCTAAGACAACATCATATTCAACCAGATAGAGAATAAAAATATTTTTAGGAATCACATTCCTAGAAAAATCAGTTAGAGAATAATTATTGACATGTGGTGTGATTATTATAGAGTTAGGGGTTTTATCACTACATTAACATTTAATCATTTGGTGTATTAATTTAAAAACATTAATATGTATTCTATGTTAAGACAGGGTCCATAAATATTTTATATTACTAATTATTACCTCAAATTCGCCATTTTATCTTCAATCAGTAAGTAAAACCAAAGTGGTAACATGTCTGTCATGAATCTTTGATCATAGAAATCGATCACAAAAAATCATTTATAGGATATCTAAATAATGACCCCATAATTTCAATATATAAACCCTTAGGTATAACCTTAGTTATTTTTGAACATTATCTATTAAAATCCTTAATAATGGTTCATAAAAAAATATGAATTTACTTAATAATATCTCGAAGGAGTTTCAAAGGAAGTGTGTAGTAAGGTCACACTTACCATGAACCCGAATGAAAGATGAGATATACCAGAAGAACTATTTTATGCGTTATTTTCCCTATATTCATCTATGTCAAGACCACATCCACTTCTAGTATCTAGACATTAATAGTTCTATAAGAAAACTATACACTTTTCAAAACCATAATATAAGAAATTTTCCTACACATATGATTATCCTAAGGGATCTAAATAAGGTTTTATCATCCTAGTTCCAATGGTTTAAAATCATATCCTACGATACCATCTATAAGGACCAACACATTTTATATATAAATATTACATCTTAATAGATGAATATTCATTACATTTTACAAAAACAAACTGAACGGTCTAATGGTTTTGTGTCTTTTCAAACAAAGATACATAAAAAACTAGTTCAAAAATTGAACAACATCGTATCATAATAAATTCTTCATAAGTATCACCCTTCTTATATATATCATACTTAATACCATTATTTATAATCAAAGGAAATGAAACATTATAAAGGGAAAGATCGAATGATCAATATGGGTAAAAATAGATGATATTAATGGTCACAAAAGTATAACATGGATATAAGGGTACAAGAACATGAGAATAAGATTTGAAAATTATACCCTAAATATGAATGTTCATAATGTTATGAAATGTAAAAAATATTATCTTTTTATAATACATGAATCATTATGGAGTAAAATAACATGATCCATGAGAACATAAAATTTTAATAAGAATTATATTTGTGGCATACACATAAGAATATAAAATAATTTAAAAACCATTCAAGGATAATTTCCTAGAATTTCATTGTGTAATGGGTTCAGTCCCCAAGCTATCATAGTTATAAATATTCTCTCCCAAGACTATCATAGTAGATACATTCCCCCAATGTACTAGGTTCACTGAACCTTTTAGTCATTTTTATCTCATAAGATATCAGTCTTTACCCAATGCATTGGAGTAATGTATAATTCAGGTCTCACTCTTCACATAAATAAAATCATATAGTTTTTTTCCAAAAGTTCATAAAACATTCATCATATAATAACCCATTATAAAAAATGGGTTTTATATATATTTCATCCTAGCATGACCCATGTAAAGAAAATGTGTTTCTTAAACATTTCATCAATTCATCAAATCATAACATCTGGAAATGGAGAGGGTCTCATAAAAATAATTTCTTTATAATCCTAAATCACTCATTGAATGAAGAAATATGGAATTTTTTAATCAGAGCCCTAGTAAATATTATTAAATTTCAAAGGAAGTTATCTTAGATAGAAAATGATGTTAAAAGATAACTTGAAACATTTCTTGAATAAAATATCCTTCACACTATGAAATAAATTCTTTAAAATATTAAAATTTACGAAACATTAATGGAAAAAAATTCTCTGAAAATAAAAATTTATTTTATAAATTAAATATTTATATAATTTATTGTTCATCATGGCAGAAATTGTTTTTAATGTTGTGTGTGTTAAAATAAATTTCCTTTCAAATTTTTTATAAAAAGTAAAAAGTATATTATTAAAAAAATAAAAGATCATTCATTTTACAACATTTTCTAAAAATTTAAAATTGTAAAAATTACATTAAATAATCATATAATTATAGTAAAATATTTAATAAAATATTTCAATGAAGAAACTGACACAGAAGAGAAATCACTTTTCACCCACGAGAAAAATAAAGCTGATTTTTCTTAGAAACAATATTTTGATATCATTAGTACATAAATATATTAAAATTATATTGAGACATTTATTATATATAAATATCAAGATAAGAATAAAATTTATGTGTTTCATGAGATGTAGATCATGATAATCATAATATAAACTATCTTTGTAAACATTGAAATTGTAATGTAAAAATCATACCACATTAGTAAATTTGGAATCGTAATCTGCATGAAATAATAAATTTAAATAAAACATTAAATTTATTTAGAATAATAAGATTCAAGATATAATATTTAAAATTCCCAATATATACTCCCTTTTAATGAAACAAGTGGTGAATATGGATTGTTTCTCATAGAAATGAACGTTCGATGAAAATACCTTACCTCAAGTATCTCAATTCTTCATACATAACCATACCTCCTATATAATAAATATAGTTTATTATATATATATATATTAATGATATATACTCATATTTATCATAATATATATGATTTACTTATAACCTTTTATCACCTATTTATGAATGATTAATTGATAAAATCATTTTTTCAGATAATAACTTATCGGTTTTTCATGTCTGTTTTTTTTGGTGGTTTTAATATTTATACTTTGATCATGGTTAAAAAATATAAATAATTTTAATCATGGTATATATATCAATATCTTATTTATAGGCATATTTATAGTCATCTAGAAAATTAGAGAATGAGAATGTGTTACACTATTTAGGGAGATGGTAGGTCGAACGTATGCATTAATATTATTTTAATTTTTCTATGGATGGAATAGATGAAAGATAAATAATATTTCACATTTATATAATTAATTATATATCATATATATATTATATATTTATTAAATCTATCCTTATTAAAATACATTCAAAAATACAAAGAAAAAAAAATCACATTGCTTTGCGGATGCGATAGTACACAGAAATGCACAAGCAATGTTATCATTTTCCAACAGATTTAAAGGTAAGAAGTTACTGTAATTACCCAAACAATATTGATTCATCACTGATAGGGGGAGGGGTAAATCAGTGATATATTTTTCTTTTATGTTTCCTTACTTAGGAAACAACCTTCACCTCAAGTTAAATATTTTTTTACTGTTAAAATAAATTCAAACACGCATCCACAAGAAGACAAGAATTTAAAAGGTTCACTACTCAATGAGAGTAGAGACATCCTTGTTATGGTTTGGAAACAATAAAATACCACACAATGGAATAGAAAAAAATAATTTTGTGTGGAATATAGTCAGTATGATATGCCCATACACTTATGTAGCACAATGATCAATACAATAGTGCATGTCCTACAAGTATCATAATAAGATATATGAAATTTTTTGTAACAAAAATGTTATGGTTCTTCTTGATCAAATTTCATAAGTATTATATTTCACAAGAATTATTCACTTTCACACTAAAAATCTGGTAAGAACATCGTATAAATTTGAATGATACTCCATCTGATTTCTTAGTCTAATTTCTAAATATGAAAAAAATAACTCTATCAATATACCAGTAAGAAATTCAGAACTTCTTCTTATTCAGTCCAAAAATACAAGTAAATTTTTCCCAATCTGTTTATTCATCCTAATACAGTGACAAGATGAATATGGTTTTGTCACTTCTTCTATGTTTCTTCTATCCAGCAATCATCTTCAAGAAAAATATACTCAAAAACCTCTATTCTCCCAAAAATTCATTAGTTCTCCACCTTTTCTCTTACTTTCATCATCAATACTTGTGTTAGATGAAATTACAAAGTATTATCCCTTTTATAGTCTCCTAAAAAGTTGTTTGGGAAGGATTCTTAAAATGTTTCCCACTGAACAAAATTCATTTGTATCATAAATTTCACTATATTATGGGTGTATCTTGACTTCTTTAACACTTATAAACTAATCTCGATCCTTCTCTAATTTTTAAACAACTTCTACACTCTTCTAAATTTCTTCATTCTAATTCTAATTCATTATTCTGATTTTTGAAATTTGATTTATTCATTATGATTCTCCATAAGAATTGTTTAAAACCAAAGAAAGCATATTCCTCAATATTCAATATCCCTTTTTAACAATACTTTTGTATCTTGTTGTACTTATTTCAGTGAATATTAACATAACTCTAGTCTGATCTACCTTATTACGATGAAGAAAATTTTCAAATAATAGATTCTTTTTCTTATTATATCTTTACCAAAATTAAATAACATTCAACTTTTCTTTTTCACATAAAATAATCCAAAAATAGTTTTAATGATAATCTTTTAACTTTATTGTTAATTGGAATTTGAATTTTCTTTGGGAATTATCTCCAACAACATCAACTAAATTTATTCGTTATCACTTCCATTAATTTCCTATTTAAAAAAATTAGCATATGATGACACATCATTACGTTGTTCTTCTCTACATGAAAATCTATCTTCCTCATTCTTTAAAAAAATCCACATCTAATAATATCATTACGATGATTGTAAGATTATAAATATTTAGATTCAACAAATTTATTCTATCAAAAAAATTTACTTGTATAAATAATTCCATCATGAATTTGATAAAGTTTAATATCAGCCTCTTTATCATCACACTAAACAAGGAATGTGTTGTAACTTCTTTGTCATCCAATAACATTCATCTTTCCAATTAATCCTAAATATGATTTGAAACTCATTTTCTGTCCATTTCCTTCATAACTATGGCATCATAACTTCTAAAAACAACAAATGATATTTTTGAAATAAAAATCATCAAAGAATATCAATATTTATATTGGATCCATGATAATGTAGATTCACTTCCACATTATGGTCAGAACCACATTCCAAACCCAAGGTGAGTCCGATGTAAATTTTTGAACAAAAAAATATATTCCCAATCTATTGTAATTTTTTATGGTTTGTTATTCAAATTTTATGATACAATAGTCGATAAAATTTTCACTAAAATCAATGTGATATAATATATCCTTCTTTGATTTTTCCTTCACAAAAAATGACAATACCTTAATATGATCCACTTCTTTTTCAATTTGGTCATAATAGTTATATGTGATTTTATAATTACATGAGTATAATTATATCATAAATATAAAATAAAAACATTAAATATATCATTATCTCCATCCCCAAGAGGTAGAGATGGAAAAAAATTTTATATGTTCATGAAGTGGTTGTCTTCTGTACAAATGATTGACGATTTTGTTTCTCTTTTGGGGGAATAGGATATGTATATTTCTTATTACATTAACATAATAAAATATCAGTATATTTAAGATCCTATTTTTCTTTTTTTCAGAAACTTTTAAGAAAATTTTAAAATATTATATGAATAAATAATATGAAGACACGTGGTTAAAAACTATACCTCTTCTATGGACAACCTCTTTATGCTTAGATCTAAATCCTTCCTTGGATGGTTTTGTGATGAAAAAATTGTAACTATTTCATGGATATGGATTTTTTTAGGGATTTTATTAACCAATATTCTCTTGATCAATGTATTTTATAGGAGAGGGAGTGTCCTTTAATAAGTGGGGGAGAGGACACAATTGTAATTTTTTGAAAATAATAAATTATACCCATGTTCTACACACACAAAATGGATTCAAAATGGATAATTACAAAACCACAGATGATATAAGGTCATAATACATGTTTAATATAGAAATTAAAAAAGTTTTATGTCATTTTAACCCTAATATTTTTATTTTTACCCTTGGTAAACCTGTTTTACCCTTAACCGTTGTAATTAATTTTTATGATTTTTACTATTCAATAAATCAAAAAAACTATGTTGAAATTAATAAATAATATAAATTATTTTAACTTTAATTATTTAATCCCTTTTATAAAATCAAATTATCCTAATTAGTATAATATAATTTAATATCACACTCATAGGGATGATGAAGACACCGTTTTCCAAAGAAAAATATTTATTAATTACTATTGTTTTTATATAAAAATTGAACCTAAAATTTATTAAAATGACCTAAATTAGATTAAAAATAATAATCATATATATTTAACCTTTAAACAATTTTTTAATAAATAGGACTTTGTAAATTATTTAATCAATAAGGTCGTTTTCACTATTCATTGAAAATTTTGAATTTTCTGAAAAAATTTAAAATTTTAAATCAAGATAACATTGATATCTTGATTTCAAAAATTATTTTAATTTTTTCAAATTCGTATTCTAAAATAATAAATAAATAATTTAATTAGAATAGTGAAAACCTGATGATGTTACCTTTCAGAAAAATACAGTTTTGAAGAAAAATAGCATTTATTCTTATCCCTTACATGGAAAAAAATATTAGATTAATGAAAACTCATTTTATTTAATATGATATTTTACATTATTTAAAATAATTCAAAAATGTTAATTATTTTTATTCATTAAGTTAAAAACACATTTAATATATGAAAAAAGTTATTTTACTTTTCTTTTACTTTCAAATGATTTTGATTTTCATTTCTAAGTGAAGGAATTTATTTTATTCTTATTTTAACCATAAAATTTTCTAAATTTAGTTACTCCTATCAATAAAAACAAATTTAATTTCTACGTTATCATGTTACAAAATATTTTTCCCTATTATAACATATTTCCTCATGTCACACAAGCTACTAAGAAATTTAATTTATTTGAAAAATATATTTCATAAAATCACAACATGTTACATAAATGGTATGAAAAAATACTCATAATTACCATAACTAATCTTAAATTCTAACATAATAATATTTTACTCTATTATAATCAATTAATGGTACTTTGATATCATATCAATCATTATAAACCACTAGGATCCCTAGAGCCGATTGGAAAGGTCATTATTTCTAATCTAGGGATATTTCTTCACGGCCATCACCTAGTTGAGTTTCGAATCATAAAATCATATTATAAGACTATCACACACCTAATTTCAAAATATCACTAAAATTTTACAAGAATAAATGATTGGATAGATAAATCCAATATCCTCAAAAATCCTAAAAATGAACCTTTAATACTTTCAACTTGAAAAATTATATATGGTAAAAATATAAGACAGGGACATTGTACCAAGAATAAAGTATATTGAAATATTAAATTACCTCTACTACGGAAGCCCAGAGAAATAATATGGAAAAAATTTCAGGTAATAACTCTCCCCCATAAGACGATGGAAATGATGACATTGATCAATAACATCAATAAATATCTCTAACAAATATCATGAGAAAACCTTACACTAGGGACGATGTGACCCACTCTCCGTGATCTCATATCCCACTCAACCTGAAATTCATGAGTAAATCCATCAAAATAATGTAACATAAACCATTTATCATAGAA
The DNA here is from genome assembly GCA_963277665.1 of Viscum album. Taxonomy (NCBI): domain Eukaryota; kingdom Viridiplantae; phylum Streptophyta; class Magnoliopsida; order Santalales; family Viscaceae; genus Viscum; species Viscum album. The sequence continues at coordinate 626,529,166 of OY728138.1, read as the reverse complement.
ATTAATCTAGGATTTATATTAAATCATCCAATTTATTCCAATGATAATATAAATTATGTTGAGATTAGGAACTATAAAATATCAAATGGTATTGTGGTTAGTAATCTTAACCCACCATTCATGAAATATAAAACCCTATTTTGGCTTATTTCACAAAGGCTTGGAATGAGTTATGAAAAGAAACAAAATCTAATATCATAAACCCAATCATTCAATAATATTAAAAAATATATCGCAATGCATTTAAACTAGTTTCAAATAAATCCATAACCATAGAATAAAAAAAACAATACCTCTTATGATATTTAGTCCTTCCTCTAACTCCTCTGGTGAAATCTTCACTTCATAAAGATGCCCATATTTATTCTAACATTTATTTAAAACATAATAATCACCTTTTTCATGAGGTTCAAGTAACCTACCATTTATTGTATTAGATCAAAATTGAGGTCCCTTAGGGGGGGGGGGGGTGGATTCATCTTACTACTATGGGATTCTTCTTCAAATAATCATTAAAAACGTCAATATTTCCCACACATGTGCCACAACTTGGGTGTTGAAATTAAATTAGGTTTGAGGTGTCCCTTTCTCATAGAATGGTAATAAAAAACGTGAATATTTTCATTCAATTATTATGCATGCCAACTATAACCTCTGCACTATTAACGTTTCTTCTACTTCTAGATAGGGAAAAAATCAGGATACCAACTACTATCATTGGAGAATTTAAGAGTACTGTATTCTAATTTATATATACTTTAACCTTAATTGACTTAAATAAAGACTCTTTGAAGCTAGATAGGTGTACAATAAAGAGAATAGACCGGAATTCAAGACTTAACCCCATCTTAAACCTATGATCCTTGACATAGTCATTAGAAATAAACTATAGAGATAGGAGCAGTAAATAATTATACCATTTAAAATAATACATATCTGAATTATACCCTTTCCTTGAGGTCAAAAACTCTTACCTCTTCTCCACTCACAAATTTTCAATATAGAAATTTTTATTTACTACCTTATTGAATGTATTCTGGGTGATTTATTCCTGAAACATTGAATGCATAATAGATTTCCACTATATAATTCATGTTCTGTCAATCATATAATGGTAGAAAAAAATTGTATTCTTTAATAATTTTAAATAAGTGGGAAATCGACTCAACCCAATTGGTTCATTCTTCCAATTCATTTGGTCCATTTTTACTATAAATGATTGAGGTATAATTTTTAGTGAATATTGTAGCCTTGTCCACCTTCCATTCGAGGTAAACATTGTCCACCTTTCCCAATGACTTTGATTTTTAATCAATAGTTTCCATTAATTTTAATTTAGTTAAAGGATTATCTTTTAGGAATTTCTCTAAAACTTCCTCAATAGAATTCAGAGGAGTTCTTATTAAATGGTACATGTTTTATAAATAAAATAGTAAAAACCCATCAAGAACATATTTCAATTCCATTATCATAAAAGGAATTTAGATAAATGAATCAAAAATGGTTAAAATCATCAATATTGATACAAGATAGTCCTGGAAATCTCATAGGAACTGAAGGACCATCATGAACTTATGTTATCCATGCCCACTCCCACACTAACTATTGAGATTCTATAGTCATTTAACTTATTGATCAATAACCCCTATACATAAGATGGTGATATAAAATCATTAGTGTGGGATTTAATGATAACATGGCCTCCCATTACCAAATTTTAATATATCAACCTAGTTCAACCCATAATATAGCTCTAATTGGACCACCACATAGCCTGGAGAAAGTTCCTAATCACACGGGTCTATTAACATGAACCAGTGTATCATAAAAAGAGTCATGGGAATTATTTCACCCTCAATTGACGTATAATAATATTGAAACAAATATAGTATCACAGTGGATATATAAAATATATCATATTTCAAATTAACCAATCAATAAATAAAAAATCCAACAAATAGATAACAATGTCTAAATGATAAAACTAATAGAACCTCAACGTGTAACTCAAGTAATTTCATAGTTCCATATCTACATGACCATATTTCACCACTATCCCAAAGCTTGAAAATGGAGAAAAATCTCGGAGATTCTTCCTCTACATGATTCTCTTTCCTTTACATGTATCTTGTAAATCCATAGACTCAAACACCCAATTTCAATACGAGGGGAGTGATAACTGAGTCTCGGTAATATATCCCAAAGAATATATACAATATATATCCATATGTATCTAGTATTTCTTTTTTAAAACATATTTAAAAAACTTTTCTATAAGATATCATTTTTTCATATATAATCCTCGTTAGGTTTTTTAACATCCCATATTTAAATAAATAAAGAAGTATGTTGTCGAATATATCAATGAGTCATAAGAAGATGAATTAAATTGGTGTCAAACATCAATATCCAAATCATTTAGGAAAATGGAAATATCAAGTAAACAAATCTAAATGTACCCAAAAAGAGGTAAATGGAAAATTAAAACCCATTGGGGTACACAAATCATAAGAAACACTAGATAGATTAAGTTAAATCTAATGTTTGGGAACCTCAGTCCCCTAGAATGTCTAACCACTAGCATCCATGGAATCATGGGAACCTCTCCAATTGATATCTCACACTCTTATGTCTCAAGAATGTCTCGTTTTTTCTATACCACAAGGTCATTCTGATATAAAATTAAAATTTCATTGCATTCAACAAGAAAACATAAAATTTCACGAATATTTTATACGGAAAACCATTTAAATTACATGCTAATGGTTTCTTACATCATTTTATATAGAAGTTCCACACAACATTAATGCTTGAAAACTCATTTCCACTTCACAACAATTCTTAAGTCATTTTACAAATTAGATCATATGTATCAAAATAGTCATCTAGAAACCCTATATCTTTAGAAAAAAATTTTGTAGCCAGCAATGATCAATTCAATTCTCACATATTTTAAATCAAAAATTTTGTAACTAAAACCCAATGGAAACAACAATAAAATTTTTTATGGAAAAGGATAGACCATGTTAAAAAGAAACTTATATCAATTTGGATGAAAATAATGTTTCCCTCCAGACATGTGATTGAAAGGAACAAATCTGGTCCCCTTGAGCCTAGATATATAATGAGAAATCCCAATGATGCACTCTTATCCACTACATTAAAATGGATTTATGTTGAAAACCCCCATCGGGAACATGATAGATCTATAATATGATCCAAATGTATGTGAAAATAAATTTTAATTGAGAAAAATTTAGTTATGGGATACAATAAAACCATTCGTTATGGTCACACATGGAATGAGTAACCACCCTCAAAATATCAAGTGATTAAAAGAAATTTCAAAAATTTGAAACCACTATAACCATGACCTAGTGATACCCACCACAATGTGTTGGGATCACCATGGAGACTAACCACTAGGTATATCTATATCATTTACCTAAACTAAGGCCATTTTTTCGATCTATATAATCCAACACACTTCTTGTAACACCCCAAGAATGATAAAGGGATTAATGACTAAATGGTATGACTCATGTCATAAAGGTGCACCATCTATTTCAGGAGCTTGCATGATTAGAAATCCACAATTAAACGTCAATGTATTAGAGTATTATTCAGGATGGGTGACCTTCTAGGAAGTTTCCCAAGATGTGTGTGAGTGAGGACAAAACACACTAGAAAGGACATGTGTTGGCCTATGGGGTTTTCATTAGTGAGATGACCTGTTTGGTCATGTGGGTGGGCCCTAGGGTGGAGACCACGTGTTTGTAGGGTAGCTGGTGGTACCTGGTGGGCCAGAACCTGACGACCATGTTAATACGGGGTGTTTGTGCTTTCATTGAGTCCCATTTGTTACATTTGGTATCAGATGTGGTACACAGCCTTAAGTGCAATGCACTGCCTCGGTTAAGATATTGGACCCACAATGGGGACGTTATACTCTAAATAAGGGGTGATTATAACACCCCAGAATGATAAATGGTTAAATGACTAAATGATATGACTCATGTCAACATGATGAAATTTCTATTTTGGGATCCTGCCATATTAGAACTCCAAAATTAAATGTGCTTGGCCCATAGTAGTTATCAAGATGTGTGACCATTGGGGATGTTTCCCCAGATGTGTGTGACTGAGGACAAAACAAAAAATAAAGGACATGTGTTGGCCTGTGAGGGCATACATTAGTCAGATTAAAAGTATGGGCATGTGTTTGGGCCCTCGGGTGGGGACCACGTGTCATTGGGGAAACAAGTGGTACCTGGTAGGCCAAAACTCGACAGCCATGTTACAGTGGGGTGTTTATGCTTTCACTAGTGCCCAGTTGTTACACTTCAAGTGAGGCTTATTGGTTGTGAAATATTTGGAGACCATCAAAATTCCACACTATGGACCACTCCAAAAATTGGGGGTGGTGGATTAAGAATTTTCACACCATATTCCCAATGTAATACCAAATCAACCACCATAATCGTGGTCTATCCTTTCTCCCCTAAAATGTCCAAATATAAAATTTTATGCCACTTTAGACATCAAATAATTTTGAAACATAAATGAACCAGAAAAAAGAGGCTTCATACTTGATTCCAATGTCCATGGTGTGAAAATATATATTAAAAATGACACTATATGAAAATAATTAAGTATAATGAGTTTTCATTATTTTCTTAATTTATTTTTAATTTTAATTAAAGTATACTTATCCAAATGCTTAAGCAGTTTCTTTGCACCACATGTGAAAGTATAAGAAATGTAAAAAATGGTTTTAAAATCATTTTTAGTGATATGTTTTGAGATGGTAAGGGTATTTCATGAATTTTATGTCTCATTATGAAATATAATTAATTTTACAAATTCTATTTATTTAATTTTATTATGATTTTAATAATTTTAATTTCAAATTACAATAATAAACCCAAAACGACATTAAATGGTGTTTAATATCTATAATGCTTTATAATGTCATTAAAAATCAGAAAAACTAATCTATAAATGTTATAAAATGTTAAATATAAACCCATAATTATCTATTGCTAATATGTGACCATTATTTATCCACATTCCTTGATTGTAACACTCGTTTTATAATAATAAATAATATTTTTCAAAAATTCACCCACTTAGTTAAAAAATAATATCAACATGACCTATTCTAGTAAAAACCTAAAATCAGAATTCCAAACTCTAGTTTTAAATAATTCATTCCAAAATAAATCTCTCGTACATTATTGAGACAAATTTATAGGATAATTCAGTAATTCCTTCAAATCCAAGACATATTCCAAGTGTATATATGATTTCTTATTTTTAAATAATAACCTCTTATCATAATTTTAATTTTTTTCCTACACCTATTAAAAATTAGGATTCATATCTTTAATAAAATATAAATAATATCAATAGTCATATTAAATGATGATAATATAATAAAATAACATCATAACTGTACTCATACATGGAATATAGCATTTCATTGTTAGGATCGGTTTAACCACCTAAATGAATGAGGATATAAATATAATCGTGGATCGTTATAGAAAATAAATAATGGTTAATATTTCATATATAAAAGTAAGTAATTTTTATCTAGGTTCAAAAATGGAAATATTAATATCTAAGCCATTATTAATATACCACCCAGGAAAGCTCAGTCAGAGGAAAACCTATGTCCATTTATTAAATTAAAAGAAAAGTACAACAAGCAAGTAAAAAACACCAAAATACAGCTACATATCATAAAATTCATTCCGATCACCATATTCAATTCCATGAGATATATTTCAAATTAAAAACAATTATTATATAATATAATTTTATTAATATAAATTTACTTATTTTTTCATAAATACCCATTTATTCATGTGATTTAAGATTCTCTTTCATGATGACATTCCATTTTATTTTCTTTATATATTACCAAACTTGTAAAGAAATTATTAACTCAATTTAAATTCCTTGAGATTTATCATTTTTTATTAATTATATAATATAAATATTACATTACTTATAACTTATGTTTACTTTATATTTTATTTAATAATGTTATTATTTTTTTACATTTATTTCACAGAATATCTTTCTTTGATTGTTCTTACTTCACATGTTATGTTCTTGCAAAGGGTTTTCATTCCATGCCACCACTAATTTTATGTATTATCCTTATATTCCATATTTTATATTAAATTACACAAATTAATGTTTTTAAATTCTTAAAATACTATTTTACAATCATTTTTGATAATTTTTTTGTCTCTACGACACTATTTTTTATTTATAGTTCGTACCTTATATTGTTCTTATGTGTTTCTTTTCCAACTGCACATTGAATTTGACATTGTTTATGTTAAATATATATTTAGGTAAATTATTATTTCATTATACATAAATACCAATATAGTTTATTATGATTTGTTTATTTATAGTATTTATATATATTATATACCTCTCACTTCCCTTTGGTTCATAATTGAATCAAAAAAATTCATGTTAGTGGAATAAAACTTATCTTATCTTTATGGTCAACAATATTTCATCTCATATACATGTATTTTATATATTTATAGATATTATATTATATATAATTCAATTATATCTTATGTTCATTATATATAGATTTTAAATTTCCTTAAAATGTTTAAAAAGAATCTTGTAATCATTTTCTACATATGGCATTTTTTAAATTCTTTACAAAAGTTTCAAAAGAATATAATATTTAACATTTTATATACGAATTAATTTTCGTTCTTTTATAACAATTTTTCTTAAATAATATTACTCAGAATGATTTCATGTTTTTCAAAATAAATTTTATACATAATCATTTTATAAATAATTAATTTTAAAAATAATCATTTATATAATTTGGGAATAAAAAATGGAATTTCCTTACACACATGTATATATTTATCATTCAATGAACATTCCATATCGAATACATTTTTATATTAATGTGTATTTTATTTAGGATTATTTTAATATTAATCTTTTCAATTTCTTCTTTTTATCCCCTTGAAATTAATTTTTGAAGTGACTAATATGTTTTTTTATTCCATGTATTAAAATATTTATGAGAAATTTTTTTTTATTTCACATCTGTTGTCCCCTCAAACTAAAAAATATGTACCACATATAGATTCATGTTTCATGTATTATCCTCTAAATTATCTTAGTAATTTTTTATTTTGGGAGATTAAACTTTTAGTATTAAATGATCCAGATCTTCGCCTCTTCCTATGGGATGCCATTTGAATGTTTTAAGAAACTAATCATCTTATAAAAAAACTTCATCTTTGTAGTCATACTTTAATGTTTCATATTAATTAATTGGTATATAATATAATGATACCGTCCATATTATTTATCTGGATAGTGTTTGATCAATTTTTAGGAAATATTTTTTAAATTAATTTGTATCTTGGTTTAATATTGCTTTGATGAAATGGTGAATGTTTTATTATGTGGAACACATGTATATGTAAATATTATGTTGTGATGAATGGGATTATAATTACATAAACCTTAAATGGATTGGGTAATGTTTTATATCTCATGAGGTAACATTTATGGGACTTTGATGTATATCTAATCCAAATTGGGGATTATAAAATAATGTAATGATGGTCTTGGAAGTGATCCTTGACATATATCTATGAGGTAATAATTTCTAACAGCCACATTATTAGGATGAAATGATCTTATAATATCTATTTCATTATGTCTAAAGCTTACATTATTATTCATGACTTATGATCCATAATTAATTAGATATTATTTATTTATGATGTTTTCATGTACCTTGATTATAATCTCTTATCCATAGGTTTATGTTATGATCACTTACTATTTTTAATATTTATCAAATATAATTTCATTTACTTAGCATTTGAGATTATATTTTCTTCTATTTTAATTCCATGGGTTACGATGAGAAGTATTATATATGATGTGCCTATAATAGTCCCATATATGGGTAATTTTATAGGAGATATTGAATACTGGGATAAAGGTCCAAATATGAAGTTTTAGATTTAATTAAAGCAATTGAATCTCATAATTAGTTGTTTAATTGGAAAAGATCCATTTTTAGGTTTTTTTGAATGATTTTTTTCTAATTCAATAATATTATAAATATAATATGTATTGGGTATATAAGGGATTGAATATTTTTTAAAGGTATATTAATTATGGTTGGTTAATTTTGGGTCACATAAATTGTTATTAAGTCCAGTATAAAAAGTATATGTTTCATTTAATAAATATTAAATTACATATTTGGGGAATCTCGATTTGTAATAGTGAAATATCATGGTAATAATAGTGTTTGGGATATTATTATTTTAGGATAATTTAATAGTTATGTATACCATCATGGGTTAATATTTTTATTGTGTATCAAATGTTCAAAGCTATAAGTACCTTTTTCTGGGCTTGTGTGATTATACTTTATGGTGATTAATGAAATTTATATAATTTTTTTTCGAAGAATGGATGATTGAGGTATAGAAAACCCTTTGCGTTGGTTGTGATTTTAAGTGGAGGAAATTATAGGTTATTGGGAAAATGTTTTAATTGATTTTGTAAATATATGTTAAAATTTATAGATAACCATTGAGGTTAAAAGGTGATTTGGGGAAAAGTTGATTCAATTTATTTTGAGAAGACATTAATATTTCTTTAGAGTATTTATAATTAATGCAATAATAATTGATAAGGTATTTTATGATTTTTTAGGATAAAGGGTAAGTTCATATCGAAGATCAAAGGTTTCCATGATATTTTTAGAATATAATGATAATGATGTTCAAGAATCATGTCTCATAAATTTCGAGGGATTAGGTAAATAATATTAAGGGGATGAAACTTATGGAAACCTATGTTAGTCTAAAATAGTTATTGTTTGAAAAAATAATTTTATTATTGAGATAAATGTATCTTTGAATGAAATATAGGTGTCCTGTGATACTACATCAAAGGATTAATTTTTTATATTAATATATTTATTTAATATTATGTTATTGGATATTATCGTTATAATTTTGGCTTTAGTATTTTTTTTAAAAATTGTATAATGAATTCTAATATATGGAAGGTATGCCTCTAGAAACTCCTATAACAAAATAAAGAATCATATTTGTCACAAATTATTATGAAAAAAAATATTGGGAATTTTTTATTATTTGTTAAATAATAGTTTATCATTATTACCTATGATATTGTTTTTTATATCATTATAAATTTTATCTTTATTTTTACTTATCTTATGGAAACCCCTATTTTTTTTCTAAGTAATAGAATTTTTAGTGATAAATAATTTTAAGTGGAGTAGAATGTAATTCCAAATGTTTTAGAATGAAATTATTCTATAAAAAATATTTCTATCAATTATTGATATGTTCTATTAAAATTTATTTTTCTAGGTCCATTTAGATAACTATGAGGGGGAGTGGTGAATTAGTGATTTCTTTTATTATTTTGAGTTACTACCTTAAAACCTATCATCTGTGACTGGGTAAGGTCTCTATATAGAGTGAAATAATTATCTCACTACTACATTCATACATGAATATAAGATCATGGAAGTGTGTATAAGTTTTTATAGGGCCTATACATAAAGACCCACCACTTACTGTGATTGGTTAGACACCCCAATAATTTTTTAACCAAATTAGTTCAAAGTAGTAATACTATGGAAAATACTCATCCAATATAAAAATACACAATGAGTTCATTCTTCACATGAATAACTTTACTCCCCATCACATATACCTCTTCACATGACTAGTTATACACCCCAATCAGAAAAATAATTTTCATAGACAGTTAGAATGACTTTTTCCACACTTAAGGATACTTCTATGCCACTTGATATTTTCGCCCTCTATAAGATCATGTGTTCTTTTTGTTGTCACCTTCATGTTTTTATGTCATGTTATCCTTTGGAACATGTATGTATGGATTTATAATCTTTTTTGGTTCTTAAAATGAAATTTATTTTCCTCATTACTTCAAATACATAGGAAAATAAGGTAACCTTAGTCATTAAATGGGCCTGAATTTAATTTAATCTTTACTCTTAAATATACATATGTATCATGCTCACTTTGAATTATATAAATAATATTCAACACCATTTATTCCTCACACCAATATAAAATATATTTACATAATAATATTCTGAATATTTTTCATAATGTTTTATTTTTAAAAGATCCATAGACCACTACAATAAGAGATATTATTTTTTCAATGCAAGAAGATATTTCCAAGTTGAATCATCCTAAAAATTTAATTAAAATTGACTCAGAATGATGAATTTTATTATAAGGGTTAAATTAATAAATAAAATATCGTAATCCTTCCACTAATTATAAAGTCTACTCTATAATCTTCTCACAATTTCTAAAATAGGAACCAAAATGTTTTTTATTATTTCACCAAAAATCATATAGTAGGTATCCCTGAAATCCCCATAATTTTATCATTTTAAAAATCACATATCATAATAAATTAATCACCCAATGATTCTAGGAATTCATTTTTTCATTTTCCATGAATTTTGCATCATTAAAAAAATTTCAAGTATCTATGTGTTCAATTAACAAGGACACAGGTTATTTTAATTGTGTAATAGATCTCATCTCATTACACATAATAGTTCATTGGATAGGTTTTGATATTCAAAATTCTATGAAGTTTGTCTTATGCATAGTTTGAAATTCAATTCCACTAAATAAATTTAATTCTTCAAATTCTCAATATTTTATATTACTTTATATTTTTACACTTTTAATTTATTTTCAAAAGTCAAACAACATTCATTTCAAAATAAATTTATATCCTATAAAATCTCTAAATTATATCATGAGGAAAATTTATACAGGACACCCCCAAAGAATAATTTTATAGTACAAAGTCATTCATCATTGCATCAAAGTGCAATTTCTAAGCCTTATGGTCTAGTAATTTCACACACAATGGTTTTATTATCTATAATAACATCTTATTATCTGCCACGAATTCATATTTAATTTACTCGATGTCATATAAAAATAATCTCAGGTGATATAGAAATCCAAATTCTTAAATAAATAATTTTCAATTCCTAAAGATATCTAATAATTAATAGGATATTATCATGAATTCATATGAAATAATCCAAGTCATTTGAATTGATGCCTTTGTGAAATTAATACTTCGATGCTCCAATTCTAGATTCCACTCAATTTAATATAAATCATATTTAAATAATTTTAATACCTTTATAAAAATCTAGAAAATTCATCTAAAATATTTTTGACCAATATAACATCACTCAGCAATTCTTGATTTGATTTCTTTAAATAACAACACATCAACCATCACATGCTGTTGATTCCTTGAATCTATCTTCCCATGTTCTCCATGGAAGCCTCACATCTCACTATTTCTTTTCTATGTAAAACGGAAACATCTCACTCAACCTCAGGAAATTAAATTCCACTCAACTTCTTCACAAATTCACAAAAAAAAAATTAAGAAATGAATTTTAAATCTAATTTGTCACAAGAAAATTACTTTTAAATTAGGAAAAAAATAAACCAAAATAGATATTATTCAAATTAAAAGTGTATAATTCCATTTATTATAATATTACCAGTTCATAATTTTTGGTATAAGGTTGGTATAAATAAGTTATCTTTATAATTTAAATGCAAAAATTTTGATTATATATAATTAATATAGACAAAATAAATTATTTTATAATAGATAGAAATATAATAAATAATTTTTAAAAATAAATTTTATTATAAAGAAATTATCTATATTAAAAATGTGTTTTTGTTATATTTACTTATTTTGAAGATTTCTATAAAAAAAATTAATTAATTAAAATAAATAAATGATTGATAAAATAAATTTATAACATTAATGAAATAATTAACCAACTATATGTAATATTAATTTAATTATTTACTCATAAAAAATACTGTTCTTCTAATATATACAATTCAGATCATGATTACTGGTGCAAAAAAGAATTACAAAAAAAATTAAATTTCCATACTAAAATTTCTTGTTATCATGGTTGTATTTTGAATGAATATGGATTACTATAATTGGATTAAATTTATAATGGAATCATATATAAATTTAGGTTTTTGTGGATTATATTTGAGGAAGGATTCTTCTTCAAGACATAATTTCATCAATGACTATGTGGATTTCAATAGGGTGATAGGGGACTCTAGTGCTTATATAGTTCTAGGATGTATTTTTCTAATGGATTCGAATAAATTTTTTTGACTGGTTCAATAGTTTACATGCCATATATTTAACTTTTTGTTTTCATTAAGGGATATAAATTTTGGCGACAATGCTTGGATGATAAGAAAGTGGTGAGGTTGATCAGAAATTCTTCTACTCTCATATATTTTGAATAATTAATACACTTTATCCAAAGATAAGGATTAATGTAATTAGTTTAGGTATATTATATTGTTTTTTAAGGATTCACTCTTATAAGGAGTTTGAAGTCTACGTCGAGTGGTTGTTGTCAATGTTAATGAGTCAATGATACATCCCATGACTCAATTTTTTTGCTTCTACTCGTTCATATTTAACATGAATTTGAAATCATATTCATGTTTTTACTTTAAGTGGTTATTACATTCTCTCACACTTCAACACCTAAATTAATTCCATAGAAAATTATTTACTCATTGATGACATTTTAAATGACATGACATCTCATTTTATATGTTATCTCATTTATGATTCACCTGTATAACTAATGGTTGTTTCTACTATCATGTTAGGAAAAAATTATCCAATTTTTACTCCACATAAATATTGAATCAACTCATATTTATGGAGCATGTTTGAAAAAAATCAATTAATGTGATGAAGTTTGTTGTTAAGGAGGTTTTACAGCATGCTTTATCAAAGTAGAAAGTACCAAAAATCCCTATTTAGATTAATTTTTTGAACTCTATAAATTTTATGTCGGTGAAATCATTTTTCACCTCATTTAAAAAAGATAATTTATCTTTTATAAATAAAATTTTTGAAGTGTGATTTGCTATTCCAACTGACACGTCAATCTATTTCTGATTATATTTATTGTATATTATAAATGTTTTGAAGTAAAAGTTAAATTTCTAAGTTTTATGTTTTTAATTTTATAAACCAGATTTAATTATTTGAATCATAATTTAAATAATATCTTGGGGATATTTTTTGGAATTTTTTTAAAAAAAGTTCTTTTTGGTAAATGGTAAAAAAATAATTTTTACAAATATGTTATCATTTATGACAAGAACATGATATTAATATGACTTAGAAATTTAAGAAACATTTCTCTAGAAATTAATAGAAAAATCATTATAATATAAACAAATACTATAAAAATATAATTTAAATTCATATTAATTAATTATTAATCTAAGATTAGTATGTATACTTTTATTTATGTTTATATTGTGCTTACATAGCATCGAAAAAGATAAATTGGTTCCTTTAATAAAATATTTAATATTTGATAAGGATATGATTGAATTTCAATGATAATTTTATGATTAATAAATTCTTTAGCTATATACTTATGGATTTTATAATGATACAAAAAATAAATAATCCAAAAATCAAACCAATGCCAACTCAGTGCTTGTAAAGGCAAGATAAAAGTTAAATAAATGATTTTCAAAAAATCAAGTGGCCTGGTTTTGATAGATTATGGTGTTGAAATAATTCTATTCGTATGTATGAAGATAATTATTTATATAAATAAAAATTCATGAATTTTATAATCATTTTAACAATTTTATTTTCAAATTAATATAATAAACTTAAAAATTAAATTAAATAATATTTAATGTTAAAAAATATTTATAAAGTCAATAAATGTCAAAATACATTATATATAAATTTTTTTCCATATAAAATATTTACCAATACTGATATTTTTTCAATTTTGATCCATTTTTAATCCACTTTCCTTGAATATGTGTCTCTATTTATATTAATATATATATATATATATATACAAATTTATCACCCCTCTTACATATAAATGGACTCCTCCGTCACCATTTCTAATACATTCCTTAAATTATAATTATTACCTAAAATCTAAAGTAATTCATTTTATAATAATCATATGACATGTTATTAAGCCCCTACCCTAGAGATATTTCTCTAATTTCTTCAAAACCAAGAAGGCACCCAAGAGAATATATGATTTCTTCTTTATAAGTAATGACTTCTTATCAATTTTTCATATATATTATCTAACTACACATTCTCAATTAAAATTAAACACTTCAATTAAATATTAATACTATAATTATACATCTATTATAATTATATTACAATAAAATTACATCATAATCATACTTACCCATTGATTATAGGATATTCTTGTTTAAGTCTGTTTAACAACATACAGAAACGATGCTATAAAAAATTCATGGATGATTATAAAATCTCAATTATTGGTGATATGTCTTATGTACAAGTAATTAATATTTTTTATTAATTATAATATTTATATTCATATAATTATTAATATACAACATTTTATATTTAAAAAATTTATGAGACAAGCACGTAGAATATTTCAACATGGAGAACCATAACATAAACTTGCATGGCATGAAAGTGGAATTTTATAACTAAATATAGAAATTTTATTTCATTAACATGACTATTTAAGATATGATTAACTCATGAGAATGGTATTATGATCAAAATCATTATACCGAGACAAAAAATGAATATTTGAATCTACCGAAAATCGATAATTGATACATTAAAAAAAATAAGTAAACAATGTAATTGAGTGATATAAAATATTAATACCAGTGGTAAGGAATATGAATAAGTTTTTGAAATATATGATTAATGGGTCCAAATTTATTATATGTAATATTAATATATGGATGATCAATATAGAATCTATGGTAAGGGTTCTTTGTCTCAATTTCTATTCCTTATGACATATTTCATATTATGAACTTATTAATCATTGACATGATCTACTTACTATCCATTGAAATATTTTATTATAAATCAACTTTTACTCATGTGAATAAAACCTTTTTGTCCATACATGGTTAAATTCCCTAGAGGTGGTGTGAATCAGGGTGTGAAAAATTAAAACATCCCATTATTTTTATTTTGTTTCATTACCAAACAAAATCCTCTTCTAACATTTCTGATATAAATAAAGAAACATAAATTAAAAATTGAATAGTACATAGTAATTTTACTTGTTTCTCCCTCACTATTCTATATCCAAGGAGAATATAGAGGCAATGTGATGATGTACTGAATATAGTATTGTTCATTTGTATTATAATGTTCAAAACTAACTAATTATCCCTATTGATTTATAACCATTTTGTTTTTAAAATATCACTTGTCTCTATATTTAAGGGAATGAACCACTCCACAAGAAGAATTATCTGATGATATTTATTAGCTCTAAGTTGATTTTAACTTAAATGGAAATGACTTTAGTCTCTCTTTTCATCAAATAGACGAAAATATCCTTTCTTATTGACTTACATTTTTCTGAAACACCCTCATCCAAATACTCACTCTTCACTGTGATATATTTGTATATATTTAAATATTAACCATTTGAATCCTTAATGTTTACTCCCCACACTATTTATTTCATGAATCCTTCAAATTTATGCACCATATTATCCCCCAAGTGACTCATTAATTTTTATGCTTAACACTATGCACTAAAATCTTTATAAAGGTTAATGAATGAAACTATTCACTACATGTCTCCTTAATTTTTATGCACTAGAGTAGTCATTGTGTAAATTCTTAAGGTTTATACATACCAGTAACCCACATAAATTAAATGCCTCTATTTTTATCTTCATTTATTTACAACTCAACTAAATTCTCATAATAATATTATAGTAATAACTTTTTAAGATCACATAATGAAATGATTAGAGGGTCTCTATATAGTCAAATACCCCTAAAACCCCATAAAGATGAAATAATGTCCCCTCCTTTAGTAAATCCCATTTACGTGACCCGTTCACACTTATGTGGTCTATTCGACATAACTTTCCAGCTCTAAAGGATTTTTAGGGAATATGCACTCTGACTATGATAGGCTATCAATGATAAATGAATATTTGTTCATTATTGGCCGCACATCCCAACTATGCTATACAAATGAGCTATGTACCTAGGACTTATGAACCCATCATGACTCATTAAAAATTATGTTCTCTACATGATTATTTATTACTTACATTCTATAATTATTTCATTAGGACATGCGTGCTTCACCTTAACCTTTTTAAAAATTCATATAACACTTCTATAAACATCATAACCTTTTTTTCAGCCAATCTTTTCATCAATGTATATAATTTTAAACAAAAAAAACATAATTCTCAACCAATATGGGTTTTTCCCAAAATCACCTCCTTTATTTTTGTTAACAAAAATCTCAAACTTCATCATCCAAGTAATTGAAAAATAATCACATATTGATCAATGACATACTCAACAAGTACATTAAGATCGAATGTGAAATGCTCAGCATGAAAAATAGGAGTAACATGGAAAAAATTAAAAATGAATACCTTTATTCTTGATAATAACTAAAAAAATTCTCATCCAATGAGACAACTTCACAAACCGTAGATGGAATCTTCTTAAATCATTACACCCTTCCATAATGTGTCCTTGTTAAATTAATTTCTTCAACATTATTGGATTAAAAACTACACATGTTTCACTAGTCCGCCTATGATCTTCTCCCCCTTTAATGATAAATACTTTCCCCCATTTTCAAAAAAACCCCCAAAGGTCACTCTATTGGGGCATGAAACATTGTAAGTAACACATATCATCACATAGGTAACAACACATCATACCTTGGGGATATGTGGTCCCATTTGAACATTATTCATGTGTTAGGAGTTGACAAGACTCCATGAGTCTGTCCATATTTTTTAACTTCTTCATTGGGTGCATCATTCTTCAAGATTTCTAAAACATGTAGTTTTATTGGTACATACTCTAACTTCACAAGACGATTCTCTATTTTATCCTTAATATTCTAATATTTGGTTTAAATATGCATTGTCATTGAGTGCTAGACTAAATTTTTTCTGTGATATATAAAACTAAAATTATCAAAAAGGATTATGATTTAGGACTTCAATTCAGCTCCAATATCTTCTAGATTTTGATACATCTATAGTAATTGCATTTAAGCTAGAGTGTTCATAATGTATTCAACTTATAAAACGCTCAAATAAATGTAATATTCTTTCTTACACAACCGAGTAATACACAATCCACTATTATATAATTTACTATTGGATTTTGACTTTATATCATTCACTAGACCAAGCAAATCTATATTTATATTACATAATAACTATTTTTGGTATTTGTTATTGTACAAAAAATTGAAATTTGACATGATTTCGATAAAATAGTGTATTCTATTCACTAAAAGTTTATGGATTTCCTTGATATTAATTTGATACTATGATTCCTAGAATGTGTTAAAAAATCTTGGGACATATCACTATTATTTATAATAAGATTCCAATGATCTTTTTATATTATGTGACATTAAATGCATTACCCTTATCATCCCTTTACAATTTCATCTAGGTAAAAACATAATTTTTCACATTCTTTGAGTTTTACCTTCCAAATATTCATTAGACCTCCGTTCCATATATAAACTAACAAATTAATATGTCTTTCCTAGTTTTGTTACCTATAATGAATGTAAAAAAAATCTCTCTAATCATTTTCATTTAAAACTCACATTTCATGAATTCTAAATGCAATTTTTGTTGCTCATTGTTTGATCCAACAAATATTTTGTCATAAAAATAAACTAGAACCATCATCCATTGATTTCTCAAATTATTTCCCCAAATATATTAATCAACTCCACCATGATAGAAATTGATCTTCTTCAATGACAGGTCAAGTCATGAATACCCTAAGATCAGTGCCTATTTCAATCCATACAAATCCATCCTCAACCAAAAAATAATATTCTCATCTTCATGAATGAGTAAACCTCTTAGTTATTCTATATACACTTCTTCTTCCAGAATCCCCATTTAGGAACAGTGACATGACCTACATCAAGAAATCATTGAATTTACTTTACACTACTGTATCCAAGAATAACAAAATTTTATTCAACCTTAAAATAATTGAAAATGTTTTGTTAACATAGATACCCTCTATCAGTGTTTCTCCTTTAAAACAAGACATTATGTATTTCAAATCACCGTATTGTATTCATTTATCTGGTTATAGAAGGCCCATTTATCCCTAATGTCTTTATTGTGTATTTTCCTCATAAAAATATCCTTGGTCTAGTTATATTTATTTTTTCAAGCTCTGCATTAATCTCATGAATCTAATTATCGTCTCTTTAAAATTATTTAAAGAACTTTGGTTTTACCAATGATATAAATGATTTTTGTTGTACAGGCTTCATTCTCCTTGATTTGGAAGGTTTTATATGATCCTAGATGATATTTTACCTATAAATTTTAAATTATATCTTTAATTTTTATGAAACAATTTGTCCAACATAATCTTTGTCATCATATAAATATTTTTATGAATCTCGATCAGGCTTATAAACTCTCCATATGCTGATATTTTTTTCATCACTATCTTCCCTAAATGGTTAATTATATAAATTAAGATTCTTCTCATTCTCCAATAGAACAACATTATCACTCTCTATAACATTACCTAACCACTTAAGGAATAATTTATATTATTTTTTTAATAATTATATGATAAATTCTCATCCATCTAAATGGGATGTAAATATCCTATGATTCTCATTATTTGGATTGCATCACATACTTTTGAAGACTCAAAAGTACCACAACATCAACATCCATTCAAACCAAAACATTTTGGATCTTCTCTTCTATTGAACGTTATAAAAAATTTGTTAAAAATATAAATTGATTTCAATAATACTTCATTCCTAAAATTATCTTGTTTTTATTTATTAATAAGAATTTTTTATAACCATTCTGTTTGTAAACCAGTTTCTCCATATAAAGACACCATTTTCCTAAGGATTTATCACATATAATATATAGTTTATTTTTAAATGAATTGTTATATATTCTTCTATAACGATTTTTGTATACTCTCTAATATTTTCCCTTTCTAACATTCACCTTTTTTAACAAAAAATCTTTTCAAATTCCCTCAAATATTGTGTTATGGAATAGAACAGCTCATACTTGTGTTTGATGACCACAATCTATGGTATATTGTTATAATCATCAATTAAAAGTAAACAATATCAATTTTTATCAATAACTCTTAGTGACATAGGTCCACAAACATAAATATTCACTTGGTCATGAACTATTGTTGAATTTTTTCCCTTTCACATTATATGTCTTTTAGGTGGTATTACCTTATTGAAATGTATCATGTGTGTCACTATGATCTTGTAAATAATAGGTTGATCTAGAGCTATTTCACATTTCACCAGATCTTCTAATGATTTATTTATAAATTGGAAAAGTTTTTTATAGTAGAATATATTCTCTTTCTCTATAGATAGAATGTGCATGTCATCTTCACCACTCATAAGTTAGATATTCCACTTCCTGAAAATACCCTTCAGTATAATTGTACTACCTTTTCTTTTGAAGTTAAAAATATTCATTTTAAATATTATATCATTTCCAAATTCAATTTTTTGACTGACACTCAGTAAGTGGTGGTTGAGAACTTCAATGTCCATGACATCAAGGTGTCTCATATCGTTTCCCCTATACATGTACATTCCTAAGAAAATAATCTCTTGGAATTAATCATTTATAAATTTAAAAAAACCTTCCGTATCCTAATTTTTTTCCTATAAAAAGATCCTTATTTTCTGTCATGTGGGAAGTGCATCCAATGTCAAGGATCCACACACCAAGATGATACAATTATTTTAGTGAAATCTATAAAATAATTTTCGTCTCAGATAAAATATTTTTATCACTTTTTTAGTTCATACATAATGTTTACTAGTAATGTTTATCTTCCTTAGAAAATTATGGAACAACTTCATCTTTCCAAGATTAAAATGTATTTCTTTCTTCTCATTGAGTGATTCCTTGGGTTTCTACATACAACCATTTTGGATTCTATTTGTTACATTACACCATGTTTTTATAAGAAATATCTATACATATTTTTATACCATCCACAGACAAAAAGTTTCCATAAAATGAAATCCAATAATATTGACCTCTATTTTTAAACCTTTGTTTATCTTTTGACGTTTAGTAGCTTTTGGATATGAAACATACATTTTGTAAATTTTCCATCCTAACATGACAACAAAACCTGACATGAGGTGCATTATTTTGTTTTATTATCCTAGTAAAAGGTATCCCATTGGTTACCCAAATAATTTTATTCTCATTTGTACCCAAATAAATCTCTATACTCAATGTGTGTACTTGTGTTTTGGAACCAATCATCAATACTCTCTTTTTTCATAAACCATCATCTCAATTGTGTTGTTATGATGTTTTCCATTTTCATATCTTGA
Organism: Viscum album; assembly: GCA_963277665.1. NCBI lineage: Eukaryota > Viridiplantae > Streptophyta > Magnoliopsida > Santalales > Viscaceae > Viscum > Viscum album. Next base: position 626,508,582 of record OY728138.1, on the reverse strand, counting down.
TTATTCAATAACTGTTTTTTTGGACCTTGACACTCTAATTTCCTTTTTTATATTTTATGTGTAACCTAATTTCTAGATGTTACATTAGGGGGAATAATATCTCTATATCCTCTAATTTTATTTGTAATTTGAAAAATTCCTCCTAATGTTATTTTATAAATTTTATGTGAACATTAACTATGTTAGTTGAACCATCAATAAATCTGGAATTGTCCTCCCAACCCAAAATCAACTAAAATATTTCCCCAGTCTAATTGGTCACATAGCCTGAAGAACACCTCATCATACACTAGAGGATACCGACTAGTAATGATGGTCTGAATGTGGAAAAGTGGTTAGATTATGCTCTTTGGCTTATGAATATATATAAAAAACATAAATAAAGAATGTTAGTGGAAAATAATAATACTTTTTCTAGAATAAAAAAACAGATAACATGTACAGAGAAAAATAAATATCTATACATAAATATATTGTTTCAATCAATATAATCTTGTGATCATATAATAGATTGATAAAAATAATAAATCTATAACAAATACAAATAATAAAAATATTAAATATTATAACTTTGTATGGAATCATGAGAATATTCTTGAACTCTTCTCCAAATTTCCCATGTCTATTCCAAGCCCATAATGTTAAACATAAAAAAGAATTGTCAAATTCCTAACCTTCTGGGAGGATATCTGTCCAGGTACCAATCTCATACCTGAAAAGTGTGTGATTAAAACATTACTGACCACCATAAATGGATTACATTGAAAATACTTCCTATAAATATAAAATGTACCAGTGTGAAGGTATATTAATAATAAATAAGAAAATTGGGAATAAATAATCATGTTGATCTTAGGATCTTCATGAAAAACCTGGATAACAATACAATCTTCGGCCTAAGAAAAAATTTCTCTATGTATTAGAATCATAATGTATAAATATGACTGTTAGATATAATCCCAGTTATTCATGTGTATCATCAGTCTTTTATGAGATAAGGATAGACTAATGCATCTATAAATATTGATTGTCATATAAGGTTCTATGTTGTTTAAGGAATTATGATTTACAAATTAAGGTAAATCATTTAGTAATCAAGAATAATATGATTTCACTTACCCTCTGATCCCATCAATGGAATTTTCTTGTCATCAATCCAAGTGTTTCATTAATATTGGTATATTAAATTTACATATGATCATGTTAAAAGAATTTTGTATAAATAATCCAAGTATAGTTCAATATTAAATTTCATTTCATTAAATATCTATGCCTATCTAAGGCATCCCATATAAGGAATTCAATGTAATTCAAGATATAATATAATCTATTTAAATTATGATCCCATCCATGGAATTCTATATCAAGGGCCTAGGTAACGATAAATGTAAAATATCATTCGTCTAACCACTTCTTCCATCCAAGACTTTCCGTGTAAGGAATCAAGGTATCACAAAATGTGTTATATCATTAATCTAACCAGTGAGCACATCAAAGGCATTATGTATCAGGATCCCACATATCACCCAAGGTTTTGTTTAACAATTTGATATATTGAAACATAAAAACTAGATATTGTTTAAGAGAAAAATCCATACTTGCTTACCATTTATGAAATATCTGATATCATTTAAATTATAGAATCTAGAAAGGGGTATGTGACATGGTTCTACCATTCACACTTAAGTTAATCACATTTGTCAAAGGGAATGATTCATAATCTATCCAAGTACAAATGACATAAATTACCTATTAGTTTCCCATTTTAGAATCATTTTCATTTAATTTTTATTCAATCCAATCATCTTTCATTTAACTAGGGTCTAAGTGGAATGGTCTAACCATTGATGTTAATATCAATGAATTAAAATTCCATAAATCCTTAAAAATGATATATAGTCTAGTTCCCCAAGTAATATACATACCATGTGACGATTAATTATATCAATTTTAGTTATTCACTTACATGCATTAATGAAATGCATGGTATTTTATACATAGCATTTTATAATTAATTTCCCTTTTAATATGAATTTTTAGTAAATTCAATATTAAAAAAAATTAAAACACACCATACTAGTGTAAAGACCCATAAAAATCAAGGGAATTTTTTTTTCTTAATTTTCTTTTGGATTTTACAAGAACGCAGTTTCTGACAGCACCTAATTCCGAAGCCCAGTGTGCCCGGAATCTTTTTCTGATGTTTAGATCGGGTACGTTCAGTGAACGAACGAGCAGGTTTTTCTAACTTTTGAACTGGTGCTTAGAATCAAGTCCCGAGGGCACCGATGGAATCACAACACTGGTATTTGTTTAGAAGCATATTTTTTGGAGTTGCGTTTTCTCGTGTGTGGTTTTTGATTTTTGGGGTTAAGATAAGAAATAAAATAAAAGTGGTACAACCGATTTTTATTTTATTTTGATTAACTTAAGTTATGTGGGTGATTTGGGACCCACAAATATCCTACCCACTTGGTAGGATATTTGTGAGGTGGGGCCAATACGAGCCCCACCTTTTCTTTTCTTCAATAACCCCTCTCCTTTAACTAAGTAACGCACCCGCACCTCCCTATTAATGAAGTCAACCATTGCGTTTATTCTGGTTAAGAAACGACTCATTAATTGGGCGGTTTTAAACTCCCCAATTAATTGTTCGTTTCTTTTCTTTTGGAATTTCAAAGAGTTGGTTTGAGTGTTAATAAAAATAAGACAACACTTATTTTTATTTGGGTTGGAACTTGTTGCATGGAGAAAATTTGGAGAAAAGCCTTCTTCTTTGATGAAGAACGCGAAGAATGCGAAGAACTCACCGATCTCCGACGAAGAACGCCAAATCCTTGGAGATAGAGTACGCGACGCCATGTACCGTGACACCAATGACGCTTCTTCCACGACACTTATTCCGCGACACTTCTTTCGCGATGAAACCTCGCTCAACGAATTCGACGAGGTAGGGGTTTATTTATTTCGTTTGTTCCTGATTACTTCATCGTTGGATTATCATCTATTTTGAACCGCCTGTTATCGAAATAACAGGAGCAGGTCGGACCGCAGAAACACGGCCGACCCTCCTCCACCTTGTTGGTTGATTTTTGTTGCGGCTCATGTAAGGCGGCGCGGTGCTGAAGCACCGCGCGGGGAATGTTTAAGAAAGGGACGGAGAAACGCGGCGCTATCACGCCGCGCCGTTGGAAACAAACTAATCCATAGTGCTGTCACGCCGTGCCAAAGAACCTTGAAGGAACCTCGAAGCACTGCGGTTGGAGCGGGGCCGCGGTGGAGGGGCGCGGCGTCGTCGCGCTGTGCCAGACAGACCAAGGCCATAGTCGGTTCCGGGCCGCGGTGGAGCAGGGGAAACAGCGGCCGGTTCCGGGCCGCCAGCGTCGGAGCAGGGGGACCGGACTTGCCCGTCCCGTGTCGGCAGCAGTCGGCCGGACGGTGTGGGCCGACCGGTCAGTGGAAGAGTCGGGGGTTACAAACCCCTGGAGGCCATCTCGAGCGGCCCCCCATTATGGAGGTCGTGGTTACAAAAACAGGGGGTTGACCCCCCCCCCCCCCCCATCCGCTCGGCTGAACGGCCGAGCCCCTGACAGCGCACCTGCACGTCGGGCCGGCTACCCTGGCCGGTCCGCCAGACAGGGCCACCAGGCCGGGCCGCGCCGCGCCCAGGCCAGGCCGCGCCGCGCCAGCCGGTCTGGGCCACGCCCAAGTGGGCCAGACCCAAAACCGGGTCGGGTCGACCCATTTTGGGCTGACCCAAGGGGTATCGGGCCGGGTCGGACCGGGCCCGAACCCCCTAATACCGGACTTTTTGGTCTATTTCCCATAACGTGGGCTACAGACCTCCAATCGATGCACCGTCAGTTGCATAGCTATCCTTGAATCGAGACGGTCGTTTTGGTATATTACACTCATGGTTTAAGAGAACTTTGAGTATGGACGGGTTGGTTTGGATACGAAACCAACCGGGCCCTCGGAGCGAAAATGCCTATATCTCGAGCCCCAGACGTCCGATTGACGTGCTGTCGACTTTGTTGGAGCCCTCTTGATGACACAGAACTTTTGGAATGCTTCGCCTGAGTTTTGGATGCAGTTGGAAAATGGCTGGGTTGGATTGTACCCGAAATCCAACCGGGCCCCTGGAACGGAGAGGCTAATAACTTTCAGACCAGACGTGTGTTTGACGAACCGTCAATGGAGTAGGCGATCACGTTGATAAACAGTCCCTATGATCATACCCTATGATAGTTTGGTGTATAGTTGAGATATGGCCAGGTTGGTTCGCACACAAAACCAACCCGGCCCCTGGGATGAAAAGGCTAGTAACTCACAGACCGGGCATCCGACTGACGCGCCATCTTTTGCGTTGACACCCATATGATGAGGCGGTACTTTGAGATTTTTATTTTTGGAAATTTTTTATTCTTGGAGTATCGACCAGTAGCTCGTGGAGCGGACCCTCCCGGTGACGATCTAACAGAGTGTAGAGAACCAGTAGCTGACTAAGACTTGACGACTGCTGAACTATCAACTCGGTGTGTTTCGGATAGCCCAGTGGGGAGCGCTTTGTGGTAGTGGTGGACCCACGGAGAGATAGCGCTTGGTAGTAGCGGCATACCCATGGTACTCAATAGAAGGAGTACCTCTGGAGGCTATGAGGGGGAGTGCTTGGTTGTAGCGGCAGACCCACGGCGGAGGGGCGCTTGGTTGTAGTGGCAAACCCTCAGTACTCATCAGAAGGAGTAACTCTGGAACCTATGAGGAGGAGCGCTTGGTTATAGCTGCAGACCCATGGTGGGAAGCACTTGGTTGTAGCAACAGGCCACAGTATTTGACAGGTGGAGTACTACAACAGTCCAAGGAGTCCGGCGTGCTTGGTTGTAGCGGAAGGCCCTCTGAAATCGATAGAGGAGGAGTGCGGCGCGCTTGGTTGTAGCGGCAGGCCCTCTGAACTTGACAGAGGAGGAGTCCGACACGCTTGGTTGTAGCAGAAGGCCCTCTGAACTCGACAGAGGAGGATTTCGGCGTGCTGGGTAGTAGTGGCAGGCCCACTGTACTCAACGGAGCAGGAGTTCTCCAGCAGTCATGGTTTCGACGTCATGAATAAAATCATGGTTGAGCTGAGTCTGTAATCCTTGTGTTTCCTCATGATTGAGATGGGTTACGTGATAACTTAGGTATATGTATGGGAATATACCTAGGTAGAGGTTATCCATTGATTTCATAATCCTTGTGTTTCCTCATGATTGAGATGGGTTACTTGATAACCTGGGTATATGTATGGGCATGTACCTAAGTAAATGTTATCTGTTGAGATCTTCTTTGTGGTTACCCTTGTTGGATTTAGTGAGACCTTGAGGGTTTCGGGGTCCCTACTGAGTATCGTTATACTCGCCCCTGCATGGGATATGCCCGTACCTCGTTGTGTTGGTTGCAGACGAAGGGAAGCGCAAACAGAGGCCGAGTGTTCAAGGACTGGATGGTACCAGGAGGTGAACCACGCGACGAGACGGTATCTAGTGGTGGACTTCACGAAGAGGCGACACTCAGAGGTGGTTGACGGGCGAGAGCGTTGTGGAGGCTATCTATACCTACCCTTTAGGTAGGATCCTTGGAGGATGATTCAGGAGCTGCGCTATCTATACCTACCCTTTAGGTAGGATTCGAGGAGGACAACCCAAGAGCTGCTTCTAACTTCTTCCAGCTATTTGTCCTTGTTGTAATTTCTTTCAGTTTTATCTGTAATTTCGTTTGGGTTTGTATTCTAGCCCATTTAATTTTCAGCACTTCCTTTTTTTACTTAGTTTTTTACTTCCGCTTGTACTCTGTGGTGTTCTGTTACTTTTTTAAAGGCAATGCCTTCCCAATAATCGGGATTTATGCCTTTGGTGCTAGTCGCCAGCCCCTGGCCTATGGAAGGTGGGCTTTCGGTAATAACGACAAGGGCCCCGTGGAAGGGTCGTGAGAAATTAGTATCAAAGGAGTTCGGTTCTACCGCAGAACATTGGACTCCAATCTTTTTTCAATGTGAAGCAATAGTGTTAAGAGTATTGAGTGTGGTTATCAGTCCAGGGAGTCCAGTTTGGTGAGGCGGCCGACGTATCTGTACACCAGGACCCTGACTTCTGATTTCTGACTTAATGCACGAAAACATTGATTGCATGTGTGTTTCATGTTTTCTTTGTGATTACTTATGTCAGCTCACCAGGTATACTGTTCTGACTGTGGCGCACCTGTCTCTTTTCAGGATGGCCCCACAATGGCAGCCAAGTAGGGTTCATAGAGTTGTGCATGACGACAGCCCACCGAATGACAAGGCCTCGGTGTAGGGCCCTTTGACAGCAGAGGCACCGGTGGTACCTCTACCCGCCGAGCCACCGATGCTACCAGCCCCAGCTGCTGATGGTGCACGTTGCCTTAGTGCACTACATGAGTTTCAGCGTCAGCGACCGTCCAGGTTCCATGGGGAGACGGACCCTCAGGCAGCTGAGGATTGGCTGGAGGCTGTTGTACGTGTTTTCAGTTTTGTAGGGACACCAGCTGACCTTATGGTGATCCTTGCAGCGAGCCTCCTGCACGTGATAGCAGGCAGATGGTGGAGCATGATGCTCTAGGTGAACGATGATCCATCTCTACTTTGGACGGACTTTTAGATCCTTTTTCTCTCAGAGTTCATCCCAGCCACTCTCCGAGCGATGCGCATCCAGGAGCTACTACAGCTGTGGCAGGGCAGAATGACAGTAGCCCAGTATGAAGCGAGGTTTACCGATCACTCACGCTATTCCACAGACATGGTACGGGACACTTTCCTCAGGGCTCGAACCTTCGAGTAGGGGCTCAGATGAGAGATTAGATCTTCAGTTTATTATCACAGCATTCCGACATAGACAGGGGTGTTGGTGCGATCCCTCTTAGAGGCGAGTTTCCTTGCTGAACAGCCTCCAGTTGCAGGACCCACCAATTGTCGGCTTGCGGCAGAGTCTTCTGCCGCAAGTAGTAGACAGATGACGCAGAGGTCCAAGAGGACTAGACCTATAGGTGGTCGAGCGCATGAAACAGGATCGTTTGTGCGAGGCACCCAAGGTGGAGAACGACTTACCATGCATGGGCAGTGTTACTCCTGCGGCGGGGTTGGTCACATGGCTCGTGACTGTCCGACCTTCCATACAGATGACCAGCAGATGAACGAAGGACTTCCTGGGCAGAGGCAGAGGTTTGATCAAGTAAGATCGCATGGATCAGCAGACCGTGGTAGTGGAGCTACCCGTGCAACTGGAGGTGGACGACGCTTCGAGGTGTTTCCACCACCACCACCAGGAGGTCCATCCTGACCGGAGAGAATAGTTGGATGTGGGAGAGCTCAGCTTCAGGCAGCTGAGGCCTACGATCATGGATCTCCAGGAGAAGATGGACAGGAGCAGGACTGGCTCTAGACCTAGAGACATTTGTTCATTTTGCTTCTAGCTCTGTTGATGTTTGTTTGTAGATTCTTTGTGTCTTTGTACATTGAGCTGCAGTAATAAAAGACACCTTTATTTTGGATTTTACCTTCCTGTCCCCTCTTTATGTTGTTACTAAGAGGTTCCAGTTTAAAAACTATTGACTTTCCCCTCAATTTGAGTTACCTACTAGAGGAGAACCAGTGACCACACACTGATGCCGATAGTGTGACTCAACCCTTGGGGGCGAGAGTAACGGTGGGATCACTTGGTAGTAGCTTCGAGTCCTTACGACGTCATCCTCGGTATGGATTAGTATCTTCCATGTAGGGATTGACTTTATTAGGCGAAGAACGTGGTCCATTCAGGGGATTAGACCAGATTTATCTTATCGGCAAAGAGGAAATCTCAGTAGCTCTTGTAGGGCCAGAAAGGTCCAAGTCATCCAAGAGTGGATGAGGACAGCTCAGAGCCGGAAAAAGTCTTCTGCTGACAGGGGGCGGACACCACTAGAGTTCGAGGATGGCGACCACGTTTCCCTACGGGTCTCACCTCGACGTGAGTTACGAAGATGTGGTCGACGCGACAAATTATCTACGAGGTTCAACGGACCTTTCTAGGTCCTCAGCAGGGTAGGCGAGGTGGTTTACCACATGGCCCACACACCTCAGTTGCACCAATTGCACGACGACTTCCATGTATCTCAACTGATGAGATACGTGCTTGACCCGACGCATGTCATCGACCATGGGGAAATGAGTCATTGGCGATGGGGTGACTTTCATGGAAGTTCCAGTGGGGATCGGGGAACGACAGGAGTAGATCCTATGAGGACGGTTTTATTCCTCGGGTGCGCTTTCACTGGCAGTACGGGAACCTCCAAATGAGCACATGGGATCGGAAGGCTCAGATGCGTGCTCAGTACCGCTTTTTTCCCTAGTTTATGATGTATCTTTACGGGGACGTAAATCCCAGAGGTGGGAGTAATATAAAGACCTGTAAAATTCAAGTGAAATTTTTTTCTTAATTTTCTTTTGGATTTTACAAGAACGCAGTTTCTGACGGCACCTAATTCTGAGGCCCGGTGTGCCCAGAATCTATTTCCTAAGTTTAGCTCGGGTACGTTCAGTGAACGAATGAGCGGGTTTTTCTAACTTTTGAACCTGTGATTGAAATCAAATTTCGAGGGCACCGATGGAATCACAATGCCATTATTTGCTTAGAAACATCTTTTCCGGAGTTCCATTTTCTCGGGTGTGGTTTTTAATTTTTTGGGTAAAGTTAAGAAATAAAATAAAAGTGGTACAACCGATTTTTATTTTATTTTGCTTAACTTAAGTTAAGTGGGTGATGTGGGACCCACAAATATCCTACCCACATGGTAGGATATTTGTGAGATGGGTCCCACAAGAGCCCCACCATTTCTTTTCTTCATAAACCCCCCTCCTTTAACTAAGTAACGCACCCAAACCTCCCTATTAATGAAGTAAACCCTTGCGTTTATTCTGGTTAAAAACGCCTCATTAATTGGGCTGTTTTAAACTCCTCAATTAATTGTTCGTTTCATTTCTTTTTGAATTTCAAAGAGTTGGTATGAGTGTTAATAAAAATAAGACAACACTTATTTTTATTTGAGTTGGAACTTTTTGCGTGGAGAGAATTTGGAGAAAAGCCTTCTTCTTCGACGAAGAACGCGAAGAACGCACCGATCTCCGATGAAGAATGCCAAATCCTCAGTGATCGACTACGCGATGCCGGGTATCGTGATGCCAGAGACGCTTCTTCTGCGACGCTTCTTTTGTGATGCTTCTTCCACGACGCTTTTTCTGCTACGAACACTCGCTCAACGAATTCGACGAGGTAGGGGTTTATTTATTTCGTTTGTTCCTGATTACTTCATTGTTGGTTTATCATCTATTTTCAACCTCCTGTTATCGAAATAACGGGAGGAGGTTGGACCGCACAAACACGGCCGACCCTCCTCCCCCTTGTTGGTTGATTTTTGTTGTGGCTCGTGTAAGGTGGAGCGGTGCCGAAGCACCACGTGGGAATTGTTAAAGAAATGGGCAGAGAAACGTGGTGCCGTCCCGCCGTGCTGTTGGAAACAAACTAATTCGCGGCGTCGTCGCGCCACGCCATGGAACATTGAAGGAACCTCGAAGCACCGCGACCGGAGTGGGGCCGCGGCGGAGGGGCGCGGCACCGTCGCACAGCGCCAGACGGACCAAGGCCGCGACTAGTTCTAGGCCGCGGCGGAGCAGGGGAAACGGCGGCCGGTTCCGGGCCGCCGGCATCAGAGCAGGGGTACCGGCCTTGCCGGTCCCGTGTCGGCAGCAGCCGGCCGGCTGGTGCGGGCCAGCCGGTAAGTGGAAGAGCTGGGGGTTACAAACCCCCGACGGCCAGGTCGAGCGGCCCCCCATTATGGGGGCCGCGGTTATGAATACAACGGGCAGCCCCCCCCCTCATCCGCTCGGCCAAACGGCTGAGCCCCTGTCCAGCGCACCAGCGCGCCGGGCCGGCTGCCCTGGCCGGTCTACCAGACCCGGTTCGGGCCGACCCAGGGGGTATCGGTCCGGGTCGGACTAGGCTCGAACCCCCTAATACCTGACTTTTTTGGTCCATTGCCCATAACATGGGCTACATACCTCTGATCGATGCACCTTCAGTTGCGTAGAAATACTTGGAATGAGATGGTAGTTTAGGTATATTACAATGAAGGTTTCGGAGAACATTGAGTACGGACAGGTTGGTTCGGATACGAAACCAACCAGGCCCTTAGAGCGGAAACACCTATATCTCGAGCTCCGGACATCAGATTGACATGCCATCAACTTTGTTGGATCCCTCTTGATGACACAGAACTTTTGGCTAGCTTCTCCTGAGTTTTGGATGTAGCTGGAAAATGTCCGAGTTGGATTGTACCTGAAATCCAACCGGGCCCCTCGAACGGAAAGGTTAATAACTTTCAGACCAGACGTCTGTTTGACGAACCGTCAGCGGAGTAGGTGATCATGTTAAGAAATGGTCCCTATGAGCATACCCTATGAGAGTTCTGGGTACAGTCGAGATACGGCTGGGTTGGTTCGCACACGAAACCAACCAGGCCCCTCGGACGAAAAGGCTAATAACTCATAGACCGGGCGTCCGACTAACACGCCGTCTGTTGCGTTGAGACCCCGATTACGAGGCGGCACTTTGAGATTATTCTTCGTGGAACTTTGTGATAATTGGAGTATCGACCAGTAGCTCGTGGAGCAGACCCTCCTGGTGACGAGCTAGCAGAGTGTAGAGACCCAGTAGCTGACTAAGACTTGATGACTGCTAAACTATCGACTCGGTGTGTTTCAGATAGCCCAGTGGGGAGCGCTTGGTTGTAGTAGCAGACCCACGGTGGAGGAGTGCTTGGTAGTAGCAGCAAACCCGCAGTACTCAACAGAAGGAGTACCTCTGGAGGCTATGAGGGGGAGCGCTTGGTTGTAGCGGCAGACCCACGACGGAGGAGTGATTGGTTGTAGCAGCAGACCCGCGGTACTCAACAGAAGGAGTACCTCTAGAACTTATTAAGGGGAGCGCTTGGTTGTAGTGGCAGACCCATGGTGGGAAGCGCTTGGTTCTAGCAGCAGGCCCACAGTACTCAATAGGTGGAGTACTACCGCAGTCCAAGGAGTGCGACGCGCTTGGTTGTAGCGGTAGGCCCTCTAAACTCGACAGAGGAGGAGTCCGGTGCACTTGGTTGTAGCGGAAGGCCCTCTGAACTCTATAGAGGAGGAGTTCGGCGCGCTTGGTTGTAGCGGCAGGCCCACTGTACTCAGCGGAGGAGGAGTTCTCCAGCAGCCGTGGTTTCGACATCATGAATAAAATCCTTGTTGAGCTGAGTCTGTAATCCTTTTGTTTCCTCATGATTTAGATGGGTTACATGATAACTTAGGTATATGTATGGGAATATACATCGGTAGAGGTTATCCGTTGATTTTATAATCCTTGTGTTTCCTCGTGATTGAGATGGGTTACTTGATAACGTGGGTCAATGTATGGGCATGTACCTAAGTAGAGGTTATCTGTTGAGATCTTATTTGTGGTTACCCTTGTTGGATTTAGTGATACCTTGAGGGTCTCGGGGTCCCTACTGAGTATCATTGTACTCACCCCTGCACGGGCTATGCCCGCACCTCGTTGTGTTGTTTGCATACAATATGCAGTGCAGATAGAGGCCGAGTGTTCGAGGACAGGATGGTACCCGGAGGTGGACCTCGCAACGAGACGATATCCAGTGGTGGACTTCATGACGAGGAAACACTCGGAGGTGGTTAACGGGCGAGAGCATTGTGGAGGCTATCTGTACCTACCCATCAGGTAGGATTCGTGGTGGATGATTCAGGAGCTGTGCTATCTATACCTACCCTTCAGGTAGGATCCGAGGAGAATGGCCTAGGAGTTGCTTCTATCTTCTTCCAGCTGCTTTTCCTTTTTGTAATTTCTTTCAGTTGTAACTATACTTTCGTTTCGGTTTGTATTCTGGCCCATTTACTTTTCAGCACTTCCTTTTTGTACATAGTGTTTTACTTCCGCTTGTACTCTGTGCTGTTTTTTTAACTTTTTTAAAGGCAATGCCTTCCCAGTTATTGGGATTTATGCCTTTGGTTCTAGTTGCCATCCCCTGGCCTATGGAAGGCGGGCTTGGGGTGGTCATGACATGGGCCCCGAGGACGGGTCATGACAACTAGTGTTTTATTCATAAAGACAAATTGCCATCAAGTAATATGATCAGAAACACCCACATAGTGGTTTAGTTTGTGGCCATCAACCTCCAACCATGCATATGTGAATCCAATAATGTCTAAACAAGTAATAGGTGATCAATTTATGGAATGTCCCAGTTTATGAGTTATGTGTTTTTTTCAATTCTTTTCATCAAGGCGTGCCTGCTTGGGTCTTCATGTCAACACTCATTGATGGAGCATTTTACCCCACATTCCCTCTTTCTAAAGGCTTGGAGCAATCATCACTTCTTCTAAAATCTCTTCTCCTTGATCAAAATGGGATAATGCAATGTCGGTATCTCCCTCCATGGATTACTCCATAGAATTCTTTTCCTAGTTTTGGTCTCACTTATATATTAAAATTTTGTTCATGAAAACCATTTCTAGAGCCATCTCTTTGTGGACAGTAGTAAATTACACTGTTTGGTTTGGACATCCCAAAGGTGTCAAGTCAGGGTAAAAACCTTCAGTCAGGGGAGTACTCACACTGAGCATTGATGGCATGTTGGGACACTAAAACACTGTAAAACCTATATTCTTCCTTGTTAGAGGGCTTCTAAATGGTGTAGAAAACTAAGGATTCCCACATTTATCGTGGGGTGACTTATTCCAGAGGCATGTATCTATGGTTTTCTTCAGCTTCCCAAGTTTATAATAGGGTATTCAATGATTTTAATATCTTACATAGATGGATCGAACTAATTGGAACACATTGGAAAGTGAATTAGATGAGTACATATCTTGGAGGGAGCACCAGGAAGGTTTATCAAATGGATGAATCAAAACACCTAATGGGGAGAGACCTAGGATGGTTAGTCCCATAATGGAAAGATGAAATACCATGAAGGTTGATCTAGTCCCTGCTAAGGGGAGATAAGTATAGGTGGACCCCATTAAGGGGAACACCATATGGATGAATCATAATGCCCAATTAGGGAGGAACTCGGGTGGTGCATCTCTTGAAGGGAAGGTTTCACATGATGAAGGCTAATCTGGAAACCACTAAGGGAGGATTTGGGTAGTGTACCCCAATGAGGGGAATGCCATGTTTTACATTTTTTGGGATTGAACCTCATAGAGGAATCCTACATACCTTGTTTAGGAGATAGGGATCAAAACCATCATATTTTATTTGGTTGGTTTGGAGATTACAAATGTTTAGCTGCTCAATGTGCTGCAAGGAGTAGAAATGGGATTAATGAGGATAAAAAATGAGATGTCCCATGCTCTACCAATATTGGTAAAGGTATGAATGGGTATTACACACTCAAATGGATCATGGGGGATTGTGTGACCTCGCCATGATAAGGGTGTGCTGATGGATCAGCTAGATGGGGATTATGCATGATTAGCTACCGGGATGAGTAGAATGATCCCACTAGGATGGGGTAGCCTAAAAAATAAGCGAGATAGATGATGGGGGGTTAGATGAATTGTATGGAATGAATGGGATGAAACTAATGTGAATATGACAGTGTCTACCTAGAACCTTGGGGAGGATTCCTATGTATCCTAGCAGGTTAGGAATAAAATTTCACATAGTTATGATGGGGTTGTTGAGTCACCTAAGGAGTAGGCCTATGATAATAGACAAATGGGTAGGGACATGAATGGAAATGAACCACCAATATGGGGAATGACTATCACGAGACATAGCGACCCTAGAAAAAATGTTGGTATGGGACTGGAAGTTGGGATTGAAGCTCAGAGAGGCTTCCTATGTACAATGTTTGGAAGGAAGTAATCAAAGCCAATTTAGTTTAGGATGGTGGTAGATAATTTGGGAACACACAAGGATAGTCAGAGGATTACCCTTGGTTAGCTGCCCATCGTAAGATGATTTCTCTTGGCCTGATGGATGTGATATGTGTGGGGATTAAGCATGATTAGTAGCCTATGAAAATGGAAAAAAACACCTCAAGTGGTGGATCCAGGAGATGTGTCCCGAAAAGGGAAGCTTTTTCCTTAGGCAGGTACCTCACAATGAGAGATCACTAGAGATTACCATTGGTTGGGATTAAACATCAAAGAGGATTCCTATGTTCCAGAAAGAGATAAAAATCACATAGTTTAGAGAAACCAGTTTAAACTCATGTTGTACGAGTGAACTAACAATAAATAGACAAAACAAATGGATTGTGGGGATCATGGGGTTGAACCTCTGTGAGGCTTCTTATGTACACTATTTAGAAGGCAGGGACCAATTTCCACATTGTTCAGTATGGATTCAAAGAATTGATGTGAACACAAGGCCAGTGACCCAGAAACATATTGGGGTATATGCATGGTTAGTAGCCTAAAGGTGTGCTGGTTCTTACTTGAGGTTAGAATCCTAAAAAGGATTCCGTAGTAAGTTTTACTCTAATCCCACCTGAACTATTATCAGTGTGAGAAAACAAGAGGTTACAATAGACTGGACATTCATTCCATGAATGGTGTGACCATAATAGATGTTATGGGGATTATTCATGGATAGTGGCCTCTAGAGATGGATATTGGGACATAATCCAGGAGAGACTCCTAGCGAGGTTCTATTCCCATGAGAGGAGGATTTTATTCCATGCCAGTAGGGTGAGGAGGATCTCATTTTTGTGGAGACTAAAAGGTGTGGAGAATGCCTAAGATAGAACACCCCATGTGTGTTGCATAGGGTGAGACTGAAGTTTAACATCACGTAATGAGGACGATGGTGTTTGGCATGTTAATGTCTTATAGCTCGAATGTGGAGGATTCACTCCTTACCCCCTGGACATTCAAGAATGATGTATACCCACACTTGGGGAATATAAGGCATCATCAAGGAATGAAACATGGTGTATGGAAGAATTTTCAATTCTGGGGTCCATATTAGTGTGGCTATTCCAAAAAGCAAGATACATTAGAATACATGTCCCAAACATCAAGAGGTAGGACATCACAATAAGGTACACCATGTGGGGTATCTGGAAATCAATGCATATGAGTCTGAAAGGCCACATAGGAAAGGGGTTTGTGAAGCAGGATGCCTCACTAAGAGGAGATTCATGAAGCATTGTTTCTTAGTGGATAAAAGGATCTTTGAAAAGGTATATTCTTCACAAATCATGGAGAAAATGGTCTCAATGAATGTAGGATCTCTATGACGACTGGAGACCTGTCATAAGCATCATTTCCATATTTATTTGGTGGGGAGGGTTCTTCACAAATACTAAATGGTATGTGAATCCCTGAGTTCCCAATAGAGACTCCAACCAATTGAGTCAATATGTTTCCTTATGAATTATCCACTCCTTTATGTATTGAAAATCACAATCACATATTCATAAAAAAAATTATATTTCTCTAAGAAACATTTTCTTAGGGAAAATTTTCATTCTATAAGAATATTTTTGGCTTTACCTATGATCGTCCATGCCAAAAATAATGTTTTCCAAACTAAACATAACCATCTTTTTCAAATTTCAAAAAATCAGATCTTTATCTATCTCAAAGCCTTACAGTTACATAGACTCCAATTTCACTGGAATTTAGAATCTGATTTCCTGTAATATCATACACTCATTTTTAATGAAATCAAACACTGATATCATCTAAAATTAGACTCTGGTTTCAAAGAAAATCAGAATCTGGTTTCTCTTAAAATAGGACTCTAATTACTTCTTAAATCAGACTCTGAATCCATCAAAATTAAGACTCTAATTTCCTCTGAATTAAAAATCTAATTCTCTATTATTTTAAAATCCAATTGAAAATATTTCATATATTCCAATTTTCAATATTTTGAGAATATGGTTAAATTATTTTCTTACAGCTACCAAATTTCCTTAATGTAACATTTCATTTTATCAGATCCAAAATTTGAAAATGTTTCATAATCTTAGTAATATTTTTTATTGTTTTTTATATAAAACAATGTCGTTTAATCTATGTTAACTTCAATATTTCCTAAGTTCCACGTGCATAGGTCCCTCAAAAATTCAAGTAAAAATATTGTCATTGGAAGAGAAATCTACTGTTGTGGATTCTGCCTATAAATACCAAGCCATTGGAATGTGATAAGTGCTAGAGTTTTAGTTGCTGATCTCTAGAATGAAGTGATAAGTTGCGAGATCATTGCTCAAATATGCCTTCAAAGAATGTAGAGAACAACTTGTTCAATCTGAGAACAACTTGTTAAACCTACCTAGTGTGAATCCAATTATTTCTATTATCAATTTATTGATCCAGGTGATAGGAAGACAGAGAATAGCATGAAAAACACCAATATTAATAATGAGGGATTACCCTTGTATGGGTAAGACAGTCCTTCTTGAATGTTTAAATCATGGGACCTTTATCCAGGGTTTTTGGAGATCCTTCTCTTTGAGTTAAATTATTTCTTATACTTGTCCTATTTTTTATAATTTTTAATTCTGTGGAATTTTTTTAAAGTTAGAAAGTGTAACTTTTTATACATTATTATTATTGTATTCTCTAATATAAATTATATTCTATACACATTAATGTAGAATCATTCCCTAAGTATACTTTTTATTAAGTTTCTTTATCGAATCCATTGTTCGGATCCCAGGAAAGTTAGTTTCTTTGTTAAGAACTATAGAGTGTTTGAAAATCTATCTTGTTTAACATTGTTAAACATAGATTTTCTTAAGGATAAAAACCAAAGTTTTTTAACCTGGAATTCACCCCTATAATTGAGCAATCTACATTTACATTTTGATCCTACAATTTGTATTAGATCAGGTCTCTGAAATACTTAAACTTACATATAAGTTTTCTTGCTGAACTTTTCTTCAAAACATTAGTTTAAAAGTTTTTCTTTAATACTTTCCATATAAGATCTCTATTTATAAACATTTTCTACTATCCCTTTTTTTGGAAAATACATTTTTTATTTTCTTATATAATGATAGGAATGAACATTTGATCAATAGAAAAATTAAGCAATACCAACTGCCAATTTTTGAATTGAATGACTATGAATACTGGAGAGATAGGATGAAGACATTTATTATCGATACTAGTGTGGATAACATGGTTATGTTAACTAGAGACTACAAGATTCCAGACAATGAAATCATACAATACAAAAATGAAGAAAAAAATAGTTTAAGCATAATTTTCAGGAACAAAATAATTTTTTTATGAATTGGAACATCTATTTCCAGATTTCATTATTTTAAGCTGCTAATAGCATCTAAATGAAACAGAATTCAATCATTTTGACACAACCATGGTTATTGAAACTAGAAGATCTATTCTTAGAGCTGAATACCTTGTTTTTATATTTAATTATAGAGAACCTGTATGTAATGTTCAAAGAAAGTTTATAAATATTGTCAATACCCTTCGGTATATGGGTGAGAAAGGACTTGATGATGAGATTATTATGGATAAGATAATAAATATGATTCCTAATAAGTGGGAATCCAAAACAATAGAAATTGATGTGAATAAGAAATTTTCAAACATCACTCTTGATGAGTTTTTTTGTAATCTTCTATAGTATGAAAATTGAATGAAGAGTGATTATGAGATATATAAGAAGAGGAATAGTAATGGAAGTGTTTCTTTAACTACTACATAAAATTATATGAAACTGAAGACTCCTAAAAGAGTTACTAGATCCAAACCCAAGAATGCTACTGTTATATCTGAATCATGTGATAGTGAACATCCTAAGAATAAACTTTCCAATCATACTCAAATATTTAACAAGATTTTAGGGATAAAATATTTCCAATATAGATACAAGAAGAAATACAAAAAGGATAAGAAAGATTCAGAAGTGACTTCTTATGAATGAAAGAGGGCATGTCATATCATTTCATACTGTCCTGTGCTCAAAATGAAAGAAATGAAGTATAGTAATTCGAAAAGAAACAAGAATAACTCCTAAAATTTTATGTCTATGAAAGTAGTGAATTCTAATGACACCTGGAGTGCTGGTGTTGGTCACTCTTCTGATGAATCATTAGATATCGAATCTTCTGGATAGAAGAATATTTGTCTAACAGCCAAAATTTTTATTAAAAATCTGTGTCTCATTTCTAAGATGAATACTAATGAATATTAACCCAATATTTCATTAAGTGATAATTATCCAAATGAATAATATTATGAATCTTCAGATGAATAATTACCTCATAAAAAGATAATACTTCACCATTTTTGAAGAAGTATTTAGTTTTTCCATGTTACTTGAGAATGAAAATAGAATGATTCATAATAATTGATAAGTGAAATTCTAGAATCCCTTTTTTAACAAATTATTTATCAGATCTTTCAAAATATATTGATAAATAAACCATTGATTTTGAAAATATTTCTAAAAACTATAAGGAAGTAATTTATAAAAAGGGTAAACATTATAAGGATATTGATAATGTTATTTCAATGAAAAATGTTTTAGAGACTAACTCAAATTCTAAGACTAATCACTATGAGGATAATAATTTAGTCATCAGACAAAAATCTAAAATATTTTTACTTAAAGAAACTATTGTAAAACTTTACTCATGGAAAATAAGGTTTTGATATAATTTATTCAAAACTTCTTCCTCTTATGAATAGTTTTGTGTTTGGTTATTCTAATTCAAACCCAATTTTTAGTCAGAACTATTTTCTTCCCCAAAGTTCTCTCTTTTTCACTAAGTGTCAATGTGGTGGAAATTGGGAGAAAAATTCATTTTTAAATAAAAATCAATCCTTAAGTTTTCATAAAGCCCATTTTTCTAAGAAAATATGATTACCTAATATTTTACTTTCTAACATTCTAGGATCCAAGAAATTTTGGATTTTGATTGTTTAACTATTTTATTTTAAGAAAAATTAAAGAATTTCGAATGGAAATATATGGTACATGGATAGTGGATTTTCTCGAACCAAGATTGGTAATAAAAACTTATTTGAAAATATTATGAAGATGAAAGGTGTAAAATTAACATTCAAAGACAATTCACAATGAGAAATTTTTGGTAATGGTAATATTCTTCTTCTTCAAAAAGATTTAATTTCAAAAGATTTATTTTTTAAAGGTCTTAATCAAAACCTTATAAGAATAATACAATTATGTGATGAAGGTTACCTAGTGACTTTTTTGAATGATAAATACCTAGTACACAATTCCAAGGAAGATTTAATTCTCTCTACC
Organism: Viscum album; assembly: GCA_963277665.1. NCBI lineage: Eukaryota > Viridiplantae > Streptophyta > Magnoliopsida > Santalales > Viscaceae > Viscum > Viscum album. The sequence continues at coordinate 626,489,251 of OY728138.1, read as the reverse complement.
CATAGGCATGATAATGTTTACACACTAAACATAAAAGTCCCAAGGAAAAAAGATGTAATGACCCACATTTTAAACCCGGTTAAAAAGTGGAGAATTTGAACATATTCAATTACCGAACTGATCTTTTTTGGAACCGGGGTTTGGAATGAGGTTATGAAGGTTAAAACCCTTACTTTTTTTGTTTTTGGGCGTGGCCGAAGGCCCATTATGTTTTCTCGGGTGGCCTGAGGGGTTTCGGAATCGCCAGACCCCAGTTTTTAAAGAGCTACAGAGGGCACATGATTGGCGCATGGTCTACCCAAACCGTGTGGCCTAAACCGTGCGGCCCAAGTTAGGTAGGCAGTGGCTTGCGCACGGTTTCCCTAACCGTGTGCCTAGCCTGTGCAGCGGGTGTCTCGGAGGCTGTAGACCCCGCACGGTTTGCGCACAGTTTGGCAAACCGTGTGGGTTAAACTGTGCGGTTTGGGCGTGTTAGGTATTTTAAATGAAATTAAAAATAAAATGAATTAAAATTAAACCCTAATCTAAACACACCTATCCCATATTCATCACAGATCATGCATGAATCCCCTCCCCCATGGAGCCACCGGCCTCGCGCGCAAGCCCCCTCGACATCACCTCCTTCCTCCTTCGTTCCTCCTCTATTCATGGCATTTTCCTTTTCAAATTTGCATGGTAGGTCATTCTCCTCCCTCTCCTCCTTGTTCCAAGTCGTTTTTCGGCTTATTCATCACCCAATGAAATATGGCCAAATGCCCTAGGGTTTAGGGGGATCCGACATTTGGTATCTCTTTGTTCTAGGTTTGTGCGGAAGGCTTCTCGGGTCGTGTTGGGGTGTATTCCGGCAATCGCTGCCGAAGGCAAAGTGATTCTTCACATTTTGATATGCCGGTTTGTTTATGAGGTGAGGGTTTAACCCGTTGTTGGTTTTCGTAGCTTATTTTTAGTGTCTTAGGTTGTTTTAGAGGCTCCTGGTTTGTTTTCCAGAGTGCATTGGATCTTTGGAGTTGGATTCGCCTTTCCAGAGCTTATGCAACATGCCTGCGTAGGCATAGGTACATATTTATATGTATGTATGTTTGTCTGGTATGCGTATATTCATGCATGGAAGCGAATATACACGTACAGGGCTAGTTATCACCATTTCATATATAAAAGGTGCATGCACAGGTGAGTGGAGATGGGAATATGCGTATAATCACTCATGTAAGGATCCTCTTGCGCATTCCCATGGCCATGCGGGTGTGTGCACATAGAGGCTAGGTGTCCTTACATGTGTGTGAAGGTGCATATGCTTAGTGGGGGAGCAGCGGCAGTATTTGTTAGAAATCACTAAGAGCTGGAGTGGACAGATGGATCCACCTTATGGTAGGGTCCCTCTCCTGCCTTTTTCTTTAAAGTGATGTTTTGATGAGTTAATTTATGAACTACCTTAGTACTTTAATTCTGCAAGTTAGTCTTGAGTAAATGCTTCTGTGAAAACTGTGTGAATTGCAGGAACAAGATAAAAAGGGTTCCCTGCTAACTAAACTAATGATTTAATAATAAAACCATCTGATCAGAGGGGCATTTTCTTCAAGATAAAAGTAAGAAGTAGATTATTATGCTTTCCTGTTGATTTATAGTTATTCTCTAGTGGTGATTGATGATGTCGTATTTCCTTTGAATTGTGAAAACTAGTTAAAAAATGACAAATGTATCTGTTAAAATGAAATGGTTAAACTAGAGATGAGCATACTAGGGTGGTAGGACCATGCCTTGGAATAACATAATGGGAACACCCTATGATAGGACAACAAATATGCTAATACCTTGATATAGATACTTAAGAGGAGATGCCTTAAGTATAAATGTGATTAATATGATAATGATGATATTATAAATACATAAGATGGTTTTCCTTAAGTATAATTGTATGAACGTGATTATAACCTTTTACGTGGATATGGGCTGTATGATTGATTTTGATGTTTTTATGACCTTTGAATGCTTCTGAGGAAATTCCATGAGCAATATACTATAGACTTTCTTGTTTTGTCAGTGCGCACATGATGATGCCACATAATGAGGTATAATAAAGGTGAGCACATTTTGAGGCCACCTAGTGATAAATACGTGTTTGGAAGGGAGGAATTCTTACATCGTGACCGCTAAACTAGATACGTGTATGGAAGGGAGGCATTCTTACCCCTTTCCAGTTGACTTCTGATAATAGTTACATGTTTGGGTGGGAGGCAGTTATACCCCATGACAGTATATGAATGTGACAGATGGGAGGCAGTTATACCCCATGCCAGCTTGATAGTACATGTATGTAAGGGAGGCATTCTTACCACTTGCCAGTTTATTTAGGGATGAGAGGAATTATTACCTCGTGCCCGATAATCTTGATACGTTTATGGGAGGGAGGCATTTTTACCCCTTTCCAGTTGACCTATATGGATGAGAGGCATTCTTACCTCGTTCCCACTAATTGAAAGTTATGGGTGGGAGTCATTATTATCCCCACTCTATCTATGATCTAAATTCATTTATATATATATATGGTGACATGATCAGGTTACATTACCGGAAACGATCCGAAGCTGGTATAGCCATCAGTTATCCCTAGGGAACCTGGACGAGTGTTGTTTATCTATGTTGTCCTGCTTATTGAACCTTGTTATATCTATTTACTGTTTTATTAAATACACACTGTCTAGATTGGGTTAGACACAGGTGGTGCCGGCCTAATGAGATTTATATCTCAAACTCTACTCAGGCCTCCATTGCACTAGGATACCCGAGTAGACCTTTCTTGTTTGCAGGACCTAGGTTGGTTGCAGTGTTGCTTGTACTTGGGGATAGAAGCAAAGGACCGAGAGGGAGCTCGAGATGCTCAGTAGAACACCCATCTAGCCTTGCTGTCTTTTCTTTATTCTCTTACATTTTATTTTAAGCATGCTATATTGTTTCCTGTTTTCACATTGTTTCATTCAACATCCCTGTATCGTGTAAACTGGCTTTGGCCACCTTTTATAAATATGATCACTATTTTTCTTCGGCTGTAGTTTGTTAATTGTTTATCTATTACTGCTTCCTCTACTTTTTTGTTTCACACTGATAATACAATTTTGCAACTCTGATAAGAGGGTATATTCTCCCCAATATCACCTCCTGAGACCCTTGCTCCTAGTCGTCAGCCTCTTCCATATGGGGAGACGCACTTAAGGATATGTGGCCTACCGATCTGGCCGTCGGTTCAATGGCCAGCGGGGCCGGGATGTTACAAACAGGTATCAGAGGAGTTTTCTATGATGATTTGTTTTACAGTTTGGCGACATTATACAGGGATAGGATGGAATTGGAATTTGGCAATGAGATGTGTACGGTATTGGCCACTTCGTGCACAGGTAAAATCCAAATTGCCTCAAATTCATTTGTTATTTTAATGATTTTTATTGTTACGGTTGATTTGATTTCACCATTGGGTGACATACATGTTTTCTGCTGGTACTGTTGATGCAATTTTGGGTACTATTTCAATTTCAACCCGATGATACGAGTGTATTCCATCTCATTCATCGTATAGGATCATTGTTATAAATCACATTCCATACCATCTAGGATGCATTAGTAATTCCTTCTGCTGGGATAGTTACTATGGTAGTTACTCTTTGCTTCTGTGATATAGCATGTTATGTGTTACTGATTTCGATAACAAGCTATTTTTGATCAAAAATGAAATTGGTTTATTTTGCTAAATTAAGTGATTGCAGTTACGACAGGAGCCAATTTTCAGTTTTAAGGTGTATGGGCTCCTTATAGCTGGGAAAGGGTAACCTGTGTAATCGGATTTCCAAAAAAGGGTTGCTAAAGTTTTAATAGTAAAATGGAATTTGTTTTGATTAAAGGGATCCAAATTCCAAACTGTATGGTGTATGGGAGGTTTGCAGATTGGTTAGTGTCCACCCTTATGATTTTATCATTGTATTTGATAATGTCGATTTCTGAAATGTGATCTATTTTGTTTAACGGGAGCCAATTTTCAATTTATGGAGTGTGTGGGCGCTTCACGGGTTGGGAAACAAAAACCCATAAGGAATGTAATAGAAGGATTCTTTGTGTGATGTTTATATGAGTAAAAGCTGTATGATTTTGATATGAAATGTTTTGGCTTGATGGGACCCTTTTAGGTCACCTAGTGGTTAAAAGAAAGTTGGTTGAAACTTTCCTGTTACGCTTCGAACTTTTTGATAAATTGATCAAGTGCCTAGTGAATTTTTTTTGGAAAGGGGTACTTGATGTGTGGAATTTAATCTTTTAATGTGATTAAATGATGAATGTGAATAAATATAAAGGGCTTGGAAAAAGGAACATGTAGTGGTGTCCTATGTTGAGACCTCGTGTGTGGGTAGGTTAAGACTTTCTTGTAAGTGCCTTAGAACAGAACCTTATGCATTTTCCATAGGCTGTTTTCTTTTAACAATGATGTTAAATGTCAGGCTTTGGGCCTGATGACTTTTTTTGGGTGAGACTAAGTGCTTGGGTCGATGCTTGTTTTTTGTTAGGGGTTAGCCCATGGTAGGTAGCGCCCTTAGAGATTATGTGCTTAGCTTGTTCGGTGAACATTTTTAAGTTTGGTACTGTTCAGGTACCGTTGTCCCATGTACGACATCTAGTTCTAATGACACCCTTGTTTGGATGGGTGGTCATGCTTCTATTGATCTTGTTAAGGGTTTGAGCATCGGGTAATGCTCTGTATCAGTTGGTTGGACATGCATTGGGCATGGCTGGTCTCCTTGTTGGTCGTTTGACCATTTCTTTTTGCGCATTAATGGATGACCTGACATATCATCATCCACGATAATGGTCATATGGGGAGGTACGATGTTTGGCTATATCTCTTGCGTTGATGTGTACGGTCTCGGGTCATCTTCATGGTAGAGTGACCTGAGCGTTTTAGAATCAAGTTGTCCCAATTCTTGGGATGATTTTCGAAAGACTTGGGTGGTTGAAACGCCAGTCCTGTTGCTTTGAATTCCTTGTACGTTTGACGTGGTGATCATGGCTCAGAGGAGTGACACACGTCCTTTCAGTTAATTATTAACAAGTTTGCTTATGAGCAACTTGTCTTTCTCCTTTCGATGACTCAGGCCCTTCTAAGGTGGGAATCGTCATGCCAGTTGAGTAAAGCATGTCCTTCCAGGTATAAAGAACATTCCAAGAAGGACCATCTTGGAAAATGGTCCGGTTTTGGTTCGAATGCTTTTGGGTTTTTGTGATAAGGTTGATCAACGAATGCCTCGTGTGGGAAGAAGAATCGTGATTGGTTGAAATCCTGATGTGTCGGCAGGTGAAGCCGAGTTTCTTCTTTATTGTCGACCATGGGTGGTTCGACTGTTCTATCTTCCAGTTTTTGGGTATGACTAACTGGAATCTTTTTAAAATCCTCTTAGTGTACTATGTTATGTGACGAGCATGCCCTCTATCTTGATTTAATCTTGGATGTACTAAGAGAGTGTTGGTCTTACACCACGCTAATGTTTTTAAAAGCTGTTGAGCTCGTTTGGTTGTTCCCTTTCGGCATTGTACGCTAAATGCGTGGTTTCGTTCGTGGTTGATCTTTGAGACGTCACTGGGACTCGGGTATGAGCTTCGGTGAACATCCATGTAGTAAGTGTGAGATTCCTTGGGAGAAGGTATTGCATCTCAGCTTATGAAAACACAGTCCATCTAAGCTGGGTGTCTTCTTGAATAGTCAGTCGGAGATGGATTGACCCGGGGTTCTTGATTAATGTTTACGGTTAGTTACATACCATTTTCTATCGAGTAATCCGGTAGAGTCGAGTACGGATTGTTTCGGTCGGTGCCAAATGTTAACAACTGGCTCGACTTGGGCCTCGAGGTCGATGGGGAATCGACCGTTTGATCTGTTTCAAATCACACTAGGAGCGTCGTGGGAATGCTTAGGGGGTGCTTTGAAAGTTAAATTCCAACGGTGGTCCAAACCATAGTTTCAGTTGGTTTTCTTAACGTTAAAAATCTTAAGTGGGGAGTACCTTTGATTGGTTACATGGAGAGACGACGATGAGGTTGTGTCTCCGGTATGATGGGCTCAAGTAAGAGTCGTCTGGGTGTTTTGGTAGGAAAATGAGCATTGGATTGGGTGTTGACGACTTAAGTGTCATGTGCTTATGTGGATGATCATGGAGCATTGAACGTTTGGAAACGTAATGCGATCGTTTAACGAAGCTACATGACCCTTTTAGGTTGAATGAAGTCTGTGTTGTTACTAAGGGCTTCTCGGGGACGAAAAGTTATAAGGTGGGAAGGTTATAATGACCCACATTTTGAACTAGGTTAAAAAGTGGAGAATTTGATCTTTTTTAATTATTGAACCAATCTTTTTTAGAACCGGGATTTGGAATGAGATTCTGAAGGTTGGAATCCTACCTTTTTACGTTTTTGGGTGTGGGAAAAGGCCTGTTAAGTTTTCTCGGGTGGCTCGAGGGGTTTCGGAAGCACCAGACCCCAGTTTTTAAAGACGTGCCGAGGGCACATAGTTGTTTCACGGGCTGACCAAGCCTTGCGGCCTAAACCGTGTGGCCCAAGTCATATGGGCAGTGGCTTCTGCACGGGCTACTCATGGTTTCCCAAACTGTGTGCCTAGCCCGTGCATCGGGTGTCTTGGAGGTAGTAGACCCCGCACGGTTAGCGCATGGTTTGGAAAACCATGCAGGTTAAACCGTGTCGTTTGGGTGTGTTAGGTATTTTAAATGAAATTAGAAATAAAATGAATTAAAATTAAAACCTAATCTAAACACACCTCTCCCCTATTCCTCATAGAACCCACACGAATCACCTCCCCCTTGGAGCCGTTGGCCTCGCGCGCAAGCCCCCTCAGCTGCACCTCCTTCCTTCTTCATTCCTCCACTGTTATTGGAATTTTCTTCTTCAAATATCTATGGTAGGTCCTTCTCCTCCCTCTCCTTCTTGTTCCAAGCCATTTTTCTAAGTATTCATCGGTCGGTGAGATTCGACCGAATTCACCAGGGTTTACGGTTATCGGACTTTTGGTTTCTCTTTGTTCTAGGTTCATGTGGAAGGCTTCTTGGGTCGTGTTGGGGTGTATTCTAGCGATCACCACTGAAGGCGAAGCGATTCGCCACGTTTCGATCCACCGGTTTGTTTCTGAGTTGAGGGTTTTACCCGTTGTTGGTTTTTGTAGCTTCCTTTTAGTGTCTCGGGTTGTTTTAGAGGTTTCTGGTCTGTTTTGTGTAGTGTGTTGGACCTTTGGAGTTGGATTCGCCTTTCCAGAGCTTAGGCAACTCGCATGTGCCGACATAGGTAAGTATTTATCTGTATGTGGGTTCCCCCGGTATGCGTATATTCATGCATGGAAGCGAATATACACGTATGGGGCTAGTTGTCCCCATTGCATATATAAAAAGTGCATGTGAAGGTGAGTGGATATGGGCATATGTGTATAATCACGTATGTAAGGATCCTCTTGCGCATTCCCATGGCCATGCGGGTGTGTGCGCATAGAGGATAGGTGTACATACATGTGTATGAAAGTGCATATGCACAGTGGGGGATCAGCGTCAACTTTAGTTAGAAATCGCCAATATCTGGAGTGGACGGATTGATCCACCTTGAGGTAGGGTCCCTCTCCTGCCTTTCTATTTAAAGTGATGTTTAAATGAGTTAATTTATGCACTGCCATAGTACTTTAATTCTGCAAATTAGTCTTGAGTAAATGCTTCTATGAAAACTTTGTGAATTGCAGGAACAAGATAAAAAGGGTTTCCTGCTAACTAAACTAACGATTTATTAATAAAACATCTCGATCAGAGGTGCGTTGTCTTCAAGATAAAATTAAGAAGTAGATTATTATGCTTACCTGCTGATTTATGGTTATGCTCTGGTGTTGATTGATGATGTCGTGTTTCCTTTGAATTGTGCCAACTGGTTAAAAAATGATAAATGTATCTGTTAAAATGAAACGGTTAAACTGGAGATGAGTGAACTTGGGTGGTACAACCACACCTTGGAATAACATAATCAGCACACCTTATCTTAGGAAAATGAATATGTTAGTACTTTAATATAGATACTTAAGAGGACATGCGTTAAGTATAAACTTGATAAATATGATAATGATGATATTATAAATACTTAAGATGGTTTTCCTTAAGTATAATTGTATGAACGTGATTATAACCTTTTATGTGGATATGGGCCGTATGATTGATTCTGATGTTGTTATGACCTTTTAATGCTTATGAGGTAATTTCATGAGCAGTATACTATAGACTTTCATGTTTTGTAAGTGAGCACATGTTGATGCCATATAATGAGGTATAATAAAGGTGAGCACATGCTGAGGCCACCAAGTGATAAATACATGTCTGGAAGGGAGGCATTCTTACCTCATGCCCACTAATCTCGATATGTGTATGGAAGTGAGGAATTCTTACCCCTTTCCAGTTGACTTCTGATGATGATTACGTGTTTGAGTGGGAGGCTATTATAGCCCATGACAGTATATGAATGTGACATATGGGAGGAAATTATACCCCATGCTAGTATAACAGTACATGTATGGAAGGGAGGAATTCTTACTCGTTGCCAGTTTATTTAGGGATGAGAGTAATTCTTACCTCGTGCCCGCTAATCGCGATTTATGGGTTGGAGGAGTTCTTACCCCAGGCCATCTATGATATAAATGCATTTATATATATATATATATGGTGACATGATCTGGTTACATTACCATCAACGACCCGAAGCTGGTATAGTCGTCGGGTATCCCTAGGGAACCTGGACGACTGTTGTTTATCTATGTTGTCCTTCTTATTGAACCATGTTATATCTATTTACTATTTAATTAAATACACACTGTCTGGATTGGGTTAGACACCAATGGTGCCGGCCTACTGAGATTTATATCTCACACCCTACTTGGGCCACCATTGCACTGGGGTACCCAAGTAGACCTTTCTTGTTTTCAAGACCTAGTTTGGTTGATGTTTTGCTTGTACCTGGGGATAGGAGCAAAGGATCAAGCGGGAGATCGGGATGCTCAAGAGAATTCCCATCGGGCCTTGCTGTCTTTTCATTATTCTTTTACATTGTATTGTAATCATTCTGTATTGTTTCCTTTTTTCACATTGTATCATTCATCATCCCAGTATCTTGTAAATTGGATTTGGACACCTTTTATAAAAATGATCACTATTTGTCTTATACTGCTGTTTTTTCATTGTTTATCTATTACCACTTCCAATAATTTTGTGCTTCACTCTGATAATACCACTGTTCAACTCTGTTAAGAGGGTATACTCTCCCCACTATCACCTCCTGACACCCTCGTTGCTAGTCGGCAGCCTCTGGCATACGGGGAGATGTGCTTGAGGCCATTTGGCCTACCGGTTTGGCCATCAGTTCGATGGTCAGTCGGGCAGAGACGTTACAGAATACATACCTTTCCTTGGTGTAATGAAAGATCAATCTTGGTTGTGGAATAGAAGACTAGGACATTGTAACCTTATGAACTTATGAAAACTCTTAATTAAAATACTTTTTAAAGATATATAGGAGCTTATATTTGGTTCTTCAAAAGTTTGTGACCCTTCTCAATATGGAAAGAAACATAAGTCAATATTTAAATCAATTATTGATGTCTTAAATTCTGATGCATTACAACTAGTGCTTATGTATCTTTCTGATCAAACACAAACATGACGTATTATAGAAAAATACTATTTATTTGTTTTAGTTGATGATTACAATAGATTTACTTGGGTCTATTTTATAGAAAAGAAATCTCAAGCCTTTTATTATTTTATATCTTTTTCATCCAAAGTTAAAAATGGAAAAAATATTCCATTGAAAACTATCCATAGCGATCATGGAGGAGAATTTCAAAATTCAAATTTTTATTCGTTTTTTGTAAGGAATGCATTACTCATAACTTCTTATATATATAAACTATTCAAAAAATGTGTTGTTGAAATTAGAAATTGTAGTCTTCAAGAGATAACAAGAACTTTTTTGAGTGAATACTCTATTTTTAAACACATTTGGGATGAATCTATTAGTACTGCTTGCTATACTATAAATCGAGTTTTAATCAGAACTTTTCTTAACAAAACACCTTATAAGTTATGGAATGGTTGAAAACATAAAGTTTCTTACTTCAGAGTATTTGGATGAAAATTATTCTTCTTGAGTACTAAATATAAATGAAATAAAATCATACCCAAATTTGATGAAGGAATTTTTTGAGGTTGTTCCACTTTTTCTAAGGCTAATATAGTTTTTAACAAAAATTCTTGTACTACTGAAAAAATAGTAAACTAGTCCTTTTTCTTTTAAACAACCACAACCTATATCTTCAGATGTGTTTTTAAGAACTAATAATCAACATTTTATGTAATATTTTTTTAATAATTAAAATACACAAGAAAATGTTACTAAAGTATTTACCCCCATTATATTTTTTACCTTATGTTAATGAAGAGGTTTTACAAAACCCAAATAAGTTGTTTCTTAAGAATCATCCCAGTGATAGAATCACTGCTGATGAAAATAAACCTCTAAGGACTAGAAGTTATATATGTAATGATGTATATCATCAAGCATTTCTTTCCCAATCATAACCCAAAAGTACTAAGGAATATTTAGGCACTGATGATTAGATTAAAAAATGAAAGATGGAATTAATTAAATCAGAAGGAACAATGTTTGTACCTTTGATGAAAGACCTAAAGAAACCTCTATAATTGGAGTAAAGTGGGTATTTAGAAATAAATTTTATCAAAAATAGAATCATTGTATGAAATAAATCATAATTATTTTCAAAAGGATATAATCAACAATAAGGAATAGGCTATGAGGAAACCTACGCTTCAGTATCTAGATTTGAATCTACTCGTATTCAACTAGCTATTATAGTAATTTTCAATTTCAAACATTTTCAAATGGACTCGAAGTGTGCTTTAATTAACTAATATGTTCAAGAGGATGTTTTGGTTGAACAATATCCAGGTTTTGAGGACATAAAATATCTTCAACATGTTTACAAACATACCAAAGCTTTTAATGGATTTAAACAAGCCCCTAGAGACTAGTATGAAAAAATTATAGGATTTTTGTTACAAAAAAAAGGGTTAAGTAAAATAATCATCCAACCATTTTATACAGATAAATAAGGAAAAAATTAATTGTTCAAATTTAAATTGATGAGATTATATTCGGATCAACATACCAATTCATAACTCATTATTTTGTACATCTTATAAAATTTGTATTTTGGAATGAGTCTGATGGATGAGTTAGAATTTTTATTCATTATAAAATTTCTCAAAAACTAGATGGAACATTTATATCTTAATATATTTATATTAAATATCTTCTTAAGAATTTTGGATATTACAACACTAAAAGTATAATTACTCCAATTGGTACCCCAAATACTCTTGATCATGATGAGGCACGGAAACTAGTAGATCAAACATCATTTAGAGGTATGATAGGATGTTAATTATACATAACAACTAGTCATTCAGAGTTAATGTTTTCAATATGTTTTTATAAAGTATATAAATCAAATAAAAAATAATCCCATTTAAAAGTAGTGAAAATAATTTTTCACTATTTAAAGGAAACCATGGATTTAGGACTTTTCTTTTCTTCTGAAAATGATTTTTTTTAAAATTCAGATGATGAATTTTGTGGTTGAAGAATGTATAAAAAAATTACATCCAAAACATTTCATTTATAAAGAGATTCATTAGTTTATTTTTCATCCAAGAAACAACCACTAATAAAAAATCAGGCATTAGCGACCGCCATTGGCGGTCGCTATAGGCATATACAGACCGCCATGCGACCACCATTAGTAGTCGCATCCGCTTCGTCGCTGTAAGCCAATGGCGACTGCCAATGGCGGTAGCTATAGGTGGCCGAAATGCCGCCCATTTTTTGGAATGAGTAATCCATATAGATTTTTTACTTTTGTTGCAACAAGGGAAAGCAAATTCCTCTTTCATACACCAGCCTGATAAATTTGCATAAGCTGGGAAGTCATTGATTGTCCACAATAAAGCAGCCTGTAGTTTGAACATTTCATTCGTTTCACAGTCATAAGTCATCACACCATCGCCCCAAAATTCATTCAACTCATCAATCAATGGCTAAAGGTAAACATAAATCTTATCCCCTGGACTTTTAGGTCCATCAATATGAGTGGAATGTAATATAATTTGTGCTTCATACAAAGCCACGGAGGAAGATTATACAGAACCAACACCACAAGCCTTGTGCTATGAGTTGCACCAACCATAGACTTAAATGGATTGAAACCATATACTTCCAATCCCAATCGGACATTACGAACATCTTTGGAAAATTCAGGATGTCTTTTATCAAAATCCTTCCATGCATGAGAGTCTTCCAGGTGGGTTTACATATCACATTTATGAACTCTTTCTGCATGCCATCTCATTAAATTAGAAACTTTATATGACAAAAAAAATCTTTTCAACATTGGTTTAAGGGGAATGTAACACATTTACTTTACGGTAATCGGTTTCCACTGTATCACAATCTGACTTTGATGAGTCTGATTTCCCTAGTTCTCTTTCCACCTGGAAGAACCACAAACCATACAAATATCCAAATTGGCAGTTTCCTTTCTAAACAACATATAGTTGTTTGCACATGAATCTATGGTCTCATATGTAAAACCTAAGATCTCTGTCAGCTTACGAGCATGGTAATACGACATGGGAATCTTAGCGTCGACAGTAAGAACCTTTTTCAATAACACCAACACCATGTCGAATTATGTGTCTGACGAATGATTCAAAGTCTTCAAATGAAACAACTCCGCGATAAACGACAATTTATTAAAAGAAGTACATCCAAGATATAATTCTGTTTTTGCATCATCAATTGATTCATAAAACCTCCTCAAATCACGATCTGCACCAGAGCGAAGATTTATCTCACTAGTCTCAAGATTCTCAATGTCAATGCCTTCAGGATCCAACCCACGTACGATTTCATTAATCATTTCATGCATTGGATCATTCATCCTTGCATCAACCTTCATCTCAACTATATCCGTATTTTCACAACGAACATATTCTTCTCCATGATGAGTCCAACTCTTATAATTTCTCAGAAATCAATTAAAGAATAGGTGCTCCCTCACAATATCTCGTGTGAATCGATATCTGTTAGCACATTTTCTATATGGACAACTAATATATTCACATTCAAATCCTCTGGTGAAGTCAATAAAATGCATAATTCCATTGAAATACTTTATAGACGTTCGATTTGGAAGATCAATCCAACTCTTATCTATAATAATATCCCTATAACAAACATTTACACAAGACTTATTACATTTTCATGTTTCATATCAAATATATTTAAAATAAATACTAATTAATTGTTTTTGAACCAATTTTAAAATAATAATGTATGTGAAATCCCATGTCATACCTGATTGCGCTACAAACCTGGAAGAGAGGGGAACCAAAGCCGGTGCTGCGAGGGAGAGGAGAGGCGGAGGTGGGGAGCCAGAGCCGGATCTGGTGTAGTGAGGGAGGGGACGGTGAAGGAGGGGACGAGTGGTAGTGGTGCGGCGAGGGAGGAGACGAAGACGAAGGGTACGATGGTTGGCGGGGTGCGGGGGGGGGGGGGGTGTTCGGGGTGCTGGGGTGGGGTGGGACGAGGGGGCGGAGGGCCGAGGGTGGAGGTCAGAGGCCGGAGGGACTGGAGGCCGAAGGCCAGAGGGCGGCTGGAGGGCTGCCAGAGGGCCGCCTGAGGGCTGCCGGGCTGCCGGAGGCAGGTGGCGGGAGGGCCGAGGGCAGAGGGAGGCCACAGGGCAGCCGCAGGGCGGAGGCCGGCTGGAGCCGGAGGGCGGAGGGTGGCCGGAGGGCTACTGGAGGAGGGAGGGGCCAGCAGAGGGCGGCAGGAGGGCGGAGGGCAGCAGGAGGGCGGCCGGAGGGTGGTTGGTGGAGGGCGGGGCTGGCGGAGGGTGGGGACGGAAGAGGGCGGATGGCCTGAGGGTGGGGCGGCGGAGGGAGGGGCGGTGGAGGGCAGGGCGTCAGAGGGCGGGGCAGCGGAGGGAGGGGCCGCAGAGGGCGGGCAGGTAGAGGGCTGGTCGGCGGCGGGCGAGGCGGCGGAGGGTGGGGTGGCGGAGGGCAGGGCGCTAGGGGGGGCGGGGCCACGGGTAGGGTGTGCGGCGATGGGGAGGGCGCGTGCGACGGGGAGGGGGTAAGGGGTCGGGGGGGCGCATTGCGAGAGGAGGGGGCGCGGAAGCCTTTTTTAAGGAAACGTAGCGACCACCATTGGCGGTCGCTATTGGTTACCTATAGAGACTGCCAATGGCGGTCTCTATAGGTTAAGGGGCTCAAAAGCCCCTATTTATAGTAGTGAACACTCAGTACCACTTTCAACTACTAAAAATGAATATGTAGTAGCTAGATGTTGTTGTACTCAAGTGTTGTGAATGCAACACACCTTCATAGACTATAGCATCATTTTTACCAAAACAAAAATATTTTGTTATAATACTTTTTCCATTTCCCTAATCAAAAACCCTGAACATCACTCTCATGTATATCAAATAGAAATAAGGCATCACTTTCTTATGGACTACACACTTAAAAGTGATATCATACTTCAATTTAACAGAACTCAAGATCAACTTGATAAAGTATTTAAAAAACCTATACTCTCTGATGGATTTGAATAAATTAAAAAAAAGTTAAGAAAGGTAAACGTAATGTAATCATCCATATTATCTTTTTGTTCAAACCCACATCCTAACATTAAGATAGTTCTTTTCATAGAGAGAGTACATATGTTTATTCATTTATATTTTCTTTTTCTGAAAAAAACATCTGAAACCTAAACATTTTTTATTTCCCTAATACAAATTTTGAACCTATGTATTATAAGAAGAACCTTATCAATACTAACAAATATTTGTACACAATAAAAAAGGTTCATTTCTTTACTTATATCATAAAAATTTCTTTTTTTTGGTTGGAATTTCAACCTTGTTTTAAGAAATCCTTTTCATAATCACTTTCCTTAAATCTTATTTTTCTTTAAAACCACAAAAGATTGGAATCTTTAAATCCTTATTTGGGATTGATATCAACTGTTATATTAGATCAATAAAATCTCAACCGCTAGATTAAACCTGTAATATGAACCATCTCCACGAATCCAATATAAAGGGACCCCCCCTCTTTGCACCCCACATTGATTTCCTTTGTGTTTTGTGCTGAATATCTTCCACCCTTCAAATTTGATGTTCATTGTTTCTATTTTCCTTAAGCTCTGAATGTCTCCTAAGGTCTCCTCAAAGAATCATATAGAATCAAATAAAGAACTCAAAGATTTACTAATCTTTATAGAATGGTTAGTGGACAAGAATTTTTTTTTCTACGTATTACCCCTTGATTTAAAAGATCATCAAGATTACCAGATGGGAAACCCACTACATTGCAAAAGAAAAGAATAAAGATATGGTGAATGTTGATTTGGTTATAGAATATTATGATACCTTTCAGTTTGACAAACAAGGCGGAAATAAAATGTTCTCCTTTAAGAGTTATGGAAATACTTATTCATCCTACAAGAAGGCTGAAAGTATCCTGTATATACCCTATGAAGGAGGATCAATTTTTTCTCACACATATTGGTTGATAAGGAAGGTTCTTTTGAGAAAGTTAAGTCTATTTAATTCCATGGGCTTAGGGAAGTGAATATGCCAAAGATAACACATCTTTCAACCAACCACATATCGGTACCTCTTTGGATTCAAGTCTTTTTTATTCCAAGGATTGTAGACAGGGACTCTTTAAATATATGTAATATCATTATGATGGATTTGTAATTGAATGTAAGGAAGTTAAATCTCATTATGTACATTCTTTTAACCATCATCAACATTATGAATGGAACCATCAAGTCTCAAATCATTATGGGCCCTTAAATTTTGTCTAAGATCATACTCTTATGATTAGATTATATCAAAATCCTATGAAATTCATAGCCCAAAATCTTCAAGATAATGTTTTTAAGTGATGATACATTGAGAAGAAATAATATTGTCTTTAGTTTCAAGTCAAGGCAATTATTTTAGATTCCTTACAAGGATGAAAAAATATTCCAGTAATAGAGGAGAAGTTGGAGAATGCTCCAAGCCAACTCTTAATTAGAGAAAATCAAAAGAGCCGAAACTGCGGGAACAAATACGAGAACCTGAACTAGTATCTGATCCACCCAAGACCAAGAAACATCAAATGTTTTCTAATTATTTATTTTCCTAATGGAGAGAGTAGAAAAAGAATAATAAGGAAGGTGATGTAGTTTTTGGTTTAGAACATGTTGAGGCGAAGGCCTCAAAATTCCAAGCATTTTAAGATCTTGAGAATGGAGCTAAAGTAAAAAAGATGAAGAAGTAAATTTTTGAAGTTAATATTGTCCAAGATTTACTAAGAGACACTAAGAAGGAATCTGAAACAGTTTAGGTACTATAATATTTCATGCAAAACCATTGATTCATCAAGATCCAGTGGAAACTGAAACACCGGTGTCAGATAAAAAAAGAAGGATATTTCAATTTCAAAACCAATAGTTGAAGAAGAAGAAGTTCAGAAATAAGAAAGAGAAGAAGAAGAATGTTATGGTGTGATAATAATGGTAGAATAATATCAAGAGAAGGAGAGTCCTTTCGAGAAGTGGTTAATAAAAACATCCCATGCTTCCCCCATCAAGATTATTTCATAAGAAAAATATATTCAAAAAGATGATGTTTCTAAGGATGACGTTAACAATGTTCCATAATAGAATGAGATTACTAATGATTCTATTTTCCAACAGGTTAATGATAAGGATTATAAGGAATTTAATGACCTTGTTGTTAATGTTTCTAATAAATGTATTGATAAATAATTTTATTATGATGATGATAAAATAATACAACTTTCTTATGAAGAGCATGAGACTCAAATCATTGAGAAGAAAATTTCTGAGAAAGAGGATGGAAACAAATTTATGTTTGACACGCCTAATAAATTTTTTGTTGAAAAGTAAAGAATGATGTCATTGCAATATCCAAGTGGAAATAAGATGGGAAAAAAGAAGCTGCTTCACCAACAAAAGATTCTGTTTCAGAGTATTACTCTTCCTTGGGACATGATTTTATGGTTCAGTCCTTAAAGAAGATTGTGAACTACATACCATTAATTCATACCATTAATTCAAGATATTAACTAATTCAGTAATTAGTCAATCCGAAGTCAGATTCAAGAATAATTATTATGGAAAATTTCATCAACCATGAAACTATGTTCAAGACTTTTCAGATTGGTTATGATGCTCATAGAATATCTTGAAAAGAAATCACAATTTGGTCAAAATAAATCATTGATGATCTTAATGTATTTTATGATTTCATTAACTCATTAGAGGATTATTTTGATATATTCAATGAGAGGATCAAGAGTCTCTCAAAAACAATTTAGGGAAACTAACGAATGATAAAGATAATGGCCATCAAGAAGACAAATATCAAAATGAAAAAATAAATTTTATTTCTCTAAATTTGAAAATGTAAAGGGAAAGAAGGGGAGAGATGGTAGAAAAAAATAAATAATATGAAGAGTTCATCAACTCTCAAGGTGAAGTAGTCATGTCCCGGGAAGAAATAATCAAATATCTCGAAAATAAAAATCAGGATCAAGAATAGTTGATCAAGATGTTTGAAGATGATCATAATGAATTGAAGAAGTTGAAGGCCACCTTGAAAATTTTGATACCAATGGAGAAGAAAAAGAAGGATGAATAATTTTCTTAAATGAAATTTTTTATCTTTCCATTCTTCCAGTTTGTATGTTTCCTAACCTTTTAGGTACAATTATTTTTTTCTTTCCCTCCATTCCTTTTTGAAAATCCCCAAGGGGGAGAAAACAATGATAAAAAAGAATATTGAATTAATTTAAGAGAATTCCAATGTAAGGGGGATATTACATAAAGAATAAATTCATAAGAAATTATGAAATATTTCTCTAATAAAGATAATATTATAATCCCTAGGTATTTTATAACTGAAGGTGGAGTTAGTTGTATTCATCATGATTCATAAAAAAATGAAGATAAGTATTTTTTAAGCTTAAGAAATAAAACCGTTGAGCTTTATATTCATTTATAAAAAGTTTTTTGTGATTTCAATAAAGGGGGATTTTATTGAGTCAATAAATTTCCCTATGAAATTTACATTCCATTATGTTTTGAAAATCACAAACACATATTATTAATGAAAATTCTATTTTTCTAGGAAAAATTTTCATAAGGAAAATCTTCTTTCTCTAAGAATAGTTTTAGGATTAACCTAAGATCTTTAATGCCTTACCTAATGTTTGTCTAACTAAACCTAACCATCTATTTCTTATGTCACAAAAATGGATCCTAATCTATCTCAAAAAAATCTAGCTCCTTATAATCCAATTACATTGGAATTTAGAATCTGATATCTTTTGAAATCAAACACTGATTTCTCTTAAAATCATACTCTGATTTCTTCTAAAATCAGACTCAGGTTTTCTATGAAATCAAAACTCTGATTTTTCATGCAATAATACTCTAATTTCTTTTTAAATCAGACTCTGAATCCATCTGAATTCAGAATCTGATTTCCTCTGAAATCATAATTGGATTCTCTATTATTTCTGAATCTAATTGAAACAAAATTTGACTCTTATTTTACCTATCTTAAGAATCTGATCAATTGTTTTTCTTATAATTACCAAGTTTCATTAATATAATTTTTCCTTTCATAGGATCCTAAATGTGATATTGTTTTTTGGATTATTAATGTTTCTCATAGTTTTTTATATAAAACAATGTTGTCCAATCTATTTTAACTTAACCATTTCATGAGTGCCACATGTACAGGTCCCTCAAAAATTCAAGGAAAAATATGACCATAGGAAGAGAATTTAATCATTGGAGATTATCCCTATAAATACCTATCCATTTGAATGAGCTCAGTTCTAGATTGTTAGCTATTGATCTCTGGAATGTGCTCATACTTTGTCATAGAACAACTCAAATATGCCTTGTATGATTGTTGTTAACAACATGTTCTAGCTGAGAACAAATTGTTCAACCTTCCTAGTATGAATACAATTTATTCTATTATCAATCAAGGGATTTTGAGGATAGGAATACATAGGTGTTGATTACCTACTTAATCGTGGGCTTCTAGAGACAGCAAGATAGATACTAATCTTCATATTTATGGATTAAACTATTCTGGGTAAGACATAGTTTATTAAAAGCATAAATAATGGGACCTTTATCCAATGCTGTGGGATACCCTTCTCTTTTTGTTAAAATATTTCTTATACTTATCCTATTTTGTTACATGTTTTAATTCCATTTTATGTTGTTAATGTTATGAATTTTAAATTTCTAACGCTTTCTTATTCTTCTATTCTATGATATAAATAACATTCTATATGATTTAATGTATAATATTTCCCTATTAAAACATGTCTTAATTTTCATTATCCGATCCTTTATTTGGATCCTATGAAATTTAGTTTCATTGTTATGAACTAAATAGGGGTTTTAAATCCATTTTGTTGAACTTTTTTAAATATTGATTTTCATATTGATAAAAACTATTGTTTTTAAAACAAAAATTCACCCCCCTTATAATTGAGAAATTTACATATAAATATTGATCTAACACTACCTTCTTGATAGCCACGACACATCTCAAGTTGCTTCTCAACATTATGTAGAGGTTTATAAGAACCGAGGGGAATCTATTTCATAATGGAAAAATACAGTGGGTGATGAATTTACGTATTATTTCGTGGAACACAAAGAGCTTTGTGAAATGGGGGCTCAGAAAGTGAATGGTTGGGGTTGTGATGCTTCAAGGTGGGGATGATCCATATATTTATCGGAACTGGGAATTTCCATTATCAGGTTTGCTACATGAATGAAATAGAGCATCATTAACAGAGGCGAGTCTGTCAGACTTGTAGAGTATCAAGTCAATTGGCATGGTGAAAATCGTGTAGGTTTCTATCAATTGGATTCGTGATGTTCGTGATGGTGAGGGGATTGGCTAGGGGGCATTTCGATGTAGACCCCTTTAGTGATTGTTTGGCACATAAGTCTTAAATGTTTCCTTGAATAGTCTTGTTCGTACTCAATCCATATTGGGCATGAATTTCTACCCCAACATATCCACCCACCCCTCCGAATTCATACCAAGGGGAAATAGAGGGTCAGATTTTGAGGGTAAATCTTTTAAAACATGTTGATCATGATGGCGGCTCACGATTCTAGTGCAAAGACTGCACAGGAGATATCATTGTAAAGCTCTCAAATGATGTGTGTGGCATAACGCTCAGAGGTTTTCCGCCTATAAATTCGGCCGAAGTTCCCCCTTTTCCACATCAAATATTCACAAACATTGTACTTGATATATTGAATCAGGATGTTCTCAAGCCCCTGTGAACGCCCTCTATGAATCAGGTTCCCCAATCCAGTTCTCCATGAATTCCTCTTATCCAACCATTCGATTATGATATTTTGTTTCTCCAAGGTATGTTGTGAGTCCATCGAGGCTCTAAAATCTGGTTCTTTTCCAACAGCCTTTTCATATAATCTTCAAAAATAGGAATGAAAACAACTATGTTTTGGAGAAAATTCCCAATCAGGAAGATTACTGGGAGGTTCTTTTAGATTTTTCCCGAAGAGAATATATGATGAAAACCATCCACAATAGGTAGCATGTTCAGAATCACTCCATCCATGAGTCTTTGTTGATTGTGTTTTTAGAAGTGTTAAAGATTACCCTTTGTATACGAGATTTTCATTATACATCTTCAGTATGAGGGATGATGTTTTCTTTCCATAAGAGAGTAGGAATGAACCAGATTACTAGTTTGAGGGCACAATTAATCAATACCAGGGGTTTAGATCAACTAGTGGGCATCCCTGGAGGGATTATACACCTATCACCACAATGTATCTTTAAAATCATATCAATTCTATTGATGGGAAAGAAATGTAGTAAGGACCCGACCCCAGTTGCCCAGAGTTGGTACCTTATTTGATTAAGTTTTCATACAAACAAGGAATAAAAATCCTGAAGGAACAAGTCATTTAGTATTATTGGAAATAAGATACATACATAAGTTCAACATCACCTATGGAAAGGAAAAACAACAGTAATTTATTTCACTAGAGTCATCACATCTCCTAGATTATGCTTGAAAGTCATTCAAAAAATACTTCGTCATTTACTAAGAAAATGAAACATAAGAAATGGGTGAGCTCAAACGATCAGTAAGAGTAAGAAATATAAAGGAATATAATATAAAAATTCTTCATGGTGAATAATTGAAAACACATACCTTTAATAATAAACTTGAATATATTATGGCAGGAATATGAGCTGAGTAAATAATGCCATAATAAAACATAATCATGGGTATTCTACTAGTATAATAACCACATGAACATTCAACTAATAGCATCATAATGAGGGAAGTGCATATGCCAGAAATTCTGAAGCATTTTGTCAGGGCCTCGGCCAAGACGTCTAGTGATTAAGGCCTCGGTCGAAATCCATATCACATTGGGAAAGGCTTTAGCCAATTCCATGTCTAGTTGTCTAATGAGACCTACCGATGCATAGAGGGTATATAGAGGGCCCCACCCATAACATAATAAGTCCAATTTAGTCCTCATATGAGTGGGGATAAACATAAACAACAAATACATTCATATTGAAACTATCATATGAAATGTAACTATCTTTCCCCAATCATTAAACATAAAACACTAACCATTCGGAATAATGTGGTGAATGGTTTTAGGGTAGATCATCCATAATATATTTAGTCATATAAAATTAAATAAAATATGGTTGATGACTTAATAAATGATTAAAATCAATAATACCATGGAATCAACAAGAGTGTTGAATTAGATGAAAACACTCTTATAAAATCATTAAGCAATTCTGGAGATAAATACTCTTTTATTTTGAAAAGAAGAGTTATTTTGGAAAAATATTTGTATAAAAAAGAAGTGATGTAAGATAGTATTTTCATAATAAAATGAGTGATTTTATAAAGATAATGGTTTCCAAAAAATGATTATAGAGTGCCTGTGAAAATAGGTAGGAATTTGAAAAATTCCCTTGAATTGGGTTTGTATTTTTGAAATTTTTTTGATTTTTTTTAAAACGTGTTACTATACATAAAATAAGGAAGGATTATGTTTTTTAAACATATATATGATACTCACATAGAACATATTATGAGTACATAACAATAAATAAGAATTGCATCATGGTAATTAGACAATGAAGGTATCTCGAATGAAAGTGGAAGTTCGGGTGGAAAAACCCTTACCTTAACTCCAAACGTGTTCCGCTCTTGTACTTAATCTCCTGGAATATGAAAGTAAACATGTTAATAAATTATTTCAGAACCTTTTAGACATTTATTTAGTTTACAATATTTCTAGTTTGTTCATTTATGTCTTTATTGATAAGTTATTGGATTGAATTTCGTCGTTCTAGAGAGTTCGTTTCCTTTATTTTCAAATTTAGTTCACTTGTTTTTAAGTAATGAAGTTCTTGTGGAATGGTTATAAATATTTAGGATTGTAATTATATATTATTAATTAACATGAATAATTAATAATGGTAATTTATATCATTTTGTTACATAGACTGAGGATGAATCATTAGATGACAACCACTTCGATTATTCGACGCTATTTTGAATATTATGAAACAGTTTTGTCATATTACTTAATTATAAGTACATATTATGGTACCTAATTATTAATTATTTTATAAAATATATTTTTTATTCTATTTAAACCATGAATTTGGTTTCATTTCTAGTAATTAATAATAAATTGAACAATGAAACATCACCCTCCACGAAGGTTATAAATCGGAAAGTCATGGACGTTGATTTTGTTTATCAAAATAAAAGGGAGGGATTAAGAATATTTATGATGGTTCATACATTCACATGATATAAATCCTGTATATAGATGTTACTGGAGTTATCATGGTCATTTGGACTGATGTGGTGAGGACAGGAGAGCAAAAGAAGATAAATTGAAATGAAACAAAATGAAAAAGAAGGGTCCATTACATCTTGAAATAACCTCCTTGAAAAATTCCTTAAGGGAAGGGGTTTTTCTCTTCTGGGAAGACCAGAAGCTTCTTGGAAGTGGGGGGAGACTAGGGAAGGGTAATTGGGCATATCTTTGTGGAGATTCAAGTCTTGGAGGAGTGAAGAGAAGTGGGAGTGGTGAGGGGTTTTTATAGTAGAGGAGAGGGGTAAATTTGGAATATTTAATTCCTTATTTTATTATTTCCCTCAAGACAACCAATAGTGTGGTTTCATGTGACCAATAATAGTAATAAGTGAATGTTATTTTGAACCAAGTGGATTTTCATCTCTTGTGATGTCATAAATAGTGTAGTTAACTGATAATTTGTATATACGGTATTTTATAATATTTCACTATTCATCAAAAATTCAAGAATTTCAAAAAAATCCAAAAAATTCACCCCTACCATTTTTTGATGTGTAGAATAAAAAAGTGAAATCCATTTTTCAAAAATAATTTTCTAAATATTATTAATTTAATATTTAAATAAGATCATAGTTAATTCCAAAAATAACAATCTTGTAGGGCAATTAGTTTTATGTGGCATTGAAAAATTAATTAAGATCTCATTTTCATATTTCCTTAAGAAAATAAAATAATATTATTATTTACTATTCATAAGGGTCATATTACTATTCATATTACTATTCGTAAGGGTATGTTACAATTAACCAAATATCAATTTGTTTTATCAGACTCTAAATGACTTACAGAACACATCTCTAGATGACCATTTTTTTAAATTAAAAACATAGATGAGGCAAAGTTTTGTTTAATGGTTAGATTATAAAATTACATTCTATATTTATTTTCAGAACCTTGGGGTGTTAAATTCTCCCATCCTTACAAAATTTTCATCCTCAAAATTCACAGAATATTACCTAAAAAGATTTGGGTATGTCTTTAACATAAGCTCCTCAGGCTCCCATGTTTCTTCCTCTATCTTATGGATCCTCCATAGAACCTTTACCAGGCGAGTCGGTCGATTTCTCAATAATTGTTCTCTAGTATCGAGAATCTTGATAGGATCTTCACAGTAAGATAGATCGGCCTCAAGTTCCACTTCTTCATAATTGAGTACTTATTTTGGGTATGGCGTGTACTTTCATT
The DNA here is from genome assembly GCA_963277665.1 of Viscum album. Lineage (NCBI taxonomy): Eukaryota > Viridiplantae > Streptophyta > Magnoliopsida > Santalales > Viscaceae > Viscum > Viscum album. The sequence goes on along the minus strand of OY728138.1, from coordinate 626,464,900 downwards.
ACATTGACACGTGGAACAGATTGTGAACCATGGAGAGACATGGCGGCATTTCCAAACGGTCAGCTACAGCTCCAATTTGGTCCATAATTTCAAAAGGTATGATGTACCTGGGACTTAATTTTCCCCTCTTACAAAATAGTATACTACCCTTACATGGAGATACCTTTATGAAGATGTGATCACCTTCTTGAAACTCCAAATCCTTCCTTTAGTTATCTGCATAGCTATTTTGCCTACATTGTGCTATTTTGATATGGTTCTGGATAATCTTCACCTTTTCTGTTGTTTCCTCAACAAGTTCTAGGACCATGAGCTTTCTTTCACCAAAATCATCCCAACAAGTTGGGGTACAACATCTCCTCCCATATAATGCTTTATAGGGTTGCATCTGAATACTTGAATGGAAGCTATTGTTGTAGGAAAATTATACGAGAGTTAAATACTAATCCCACATTCCTTGAAATTCATGTGAACAAGACCTCAACATGTCTTCCAATGTTTGAATAGTCCGTTCTGATTTTCCATCAGTTTGTGGGTGGTAGGAAGTGATCCGACAAAGATTAGTATCTAGGGAATTCTGAAGACATTTCCAGAATATTGATGTAAAACGTGAATCATGATCATGAACAATCGATATGGGTACTCAATGAAGTCTCACAACTTCATTAATATATATTCTTTCTAGACGTTCAAGTGGTAGTTCTTCTCTTATAGCCTGAAAATGTGCTGACTTGGTAAGACAATCAAAAATGACACATATTGCATCGTTCCTTCTAGAACTCTTTGGTAGTCCCACGATAAAGTCCATCATGATATTATCCCATTTCCACTCAGGTATGGGAAGTGGTTGCAATACTCCTCTAGGTTGTTTCCTTCCAACTTTCACTTGTTGACAAACCATACATCTTGACACAAAATCTGCAATCTCCCTCTTCATGTTGTCCCACAAAAAATGTTCCTTCAAATCTCTATACATGTTAGTGCTACCAGGGTGTATAGAGAAATTGGAACTATGATCTTCGTCCAACAATTACCTTTTTAGATCAGGTATATCGGGAATACAAAGTCTCTTACCAAATTTCAAAATTCCGTATTCATATACGAATTCACCCAATCTACCATCATTCACATCTTTAATCTTATTTTGAAACTCCTCATCATCATCCTGAGAATTGTTTACCCTTTCTAATAAAAATGGTTTGGAAACCATTTGAAAATGCATTGATGTTTCACCTTCCATGGTTATTCCCATATCTATATTTACTACATAAATGAAAATAGGATCCCATTAAACTCTCATCTTGTTCAAAACTCCATGATCCTTTCTACTCAAGGCATCTTCTACCTTATTTTCCTTCCCCAGGTGGTAGTGTATCGTGAAATCGTAATCCTTGAGTAGTTCAAGCCATCTTCTTTTCCACTTGTTGAGTTCTTTTTGTGAGAAAATATACTTCAAACCCTTGTGATCAGTATAAATCTCACATTTTTTACCATAGAGAAATGTCTCCTTATCTTCAAAGAAAATATTGTTGTAGCTAACTCAAGATCATGGGTGGGATAATTTTGCTCATGAATTTTTAGATGTCGTGATGCATAAGCAATAACCCTATCATTTTGCATAAGGACACAACCAAGTCATTTCTTTGAAGCATCACTATAAATAACAAACCCGTCATTCCCCAATGGTAGAGTCAATATAGGAGAATTGACTAATATTCCCTTAAGATCTTCGAAACATTCTTCACAATCTTTTTTCCAAAAAAATTTAACCCCTTTACATGTGATCTTTGTTAACAGGTTACCCAGTCAGGCAAAATTCTACACAAAACTCCAGTAATAACCTGCTAAGCCAATAAAACTGCATACCTCAGTTATGTTTGATGGTGTTGGACAATTTTGGATATCCTTTATCTTTGCAGGATCAACTAGGATTCCATCTTTAGAGACAATATGGACAAGAAATGAAATCTCCTGAAGCCAGAATTCACACTTGCTAAAATTCCCATATAATTCATGTCTTCTATGAGTCTTTTGGATAATGCACAAGTGACTTTCATGATCTTCGTAGCTTTTAGGGTATACCAAAATATAATCAATAAATACCACTAAATAATCATCTTCATATTCATTGAAAACTCTACTAATTATATCCATGAAAACATAGGGTGCATTAATCAATCCAAAAGCCATCACTGTAAACTCGTAATGCCCGTACCTGGTTCGAAATATTGTTGTCGGAATGTCATCCTTCTTCACACACAACTGATGATATCCAGATCAAAGGTCAATATTTGAAAATTATTGACCTCTATGAAGTTAGTCAATAAAATATTCAATGAGAGGTAGGGGATACTTTTTCATTATTGTTATAGAATTGATCTTTCTATAGTCGACACATAACCTCATAGATCCATCTTTTTCATAACAAAAAGGACTGGGGATCCCCATGGAGAAAAACTAGGGCAAATAAATCCCTTTTTACTCAATTACTCTAGTTGTTTCTTTAGTTCCACTAATTCCATAGTGTCCATTCTATAAGGGTTCTTCGACATGGGCCTTGAACAAAGAAATAAATCAATGGAAAATTCAATTTCTCATTCTGGAGGATGTCTAGGTAAATCTTCTGTAAACACATCAACATATTCTCTCACAATAGTTAAATACTGTGTTTGAACATTCCGTTCCTCACCCAAAGTTATTTCATTCTCTTCCTCTCCAATAATTGAATTTAGTTGAGCAACTGGGGTGGATCTAGATAAGAATCAGGTGGTGATGACTCTTCTCTAAAGATAAGGTGTTCTTTATCATCATCATCAAAAATCATAACCTCTTTATTCTTAAAATAAATTTTTGCATCATAGTCCAAAATCCAATACACACTGAGGATTATATCAAATTCAATCCTGGTTTTGATGATGAGATCAGCAGATAAGAAACATTTATATACCCTAATGGGAAATGATTCACAGATCTTTATAGCAATGATACTTCCCATAAGAGTTTTGACTGATAACTCCCTTGTTAAATAAAATTGTAAATATCTAATTTTCATAGAAAATTGGGAAGATATGAAACAATGCGATGATCCAAAATACAATAAAGAATTGGCTAAACATGAGGAAATAATTAAAGTACCTACCACCACATCATTATGAACTTTAACCTATACAGTTGTGATTTCATAAGTGTCCCTGATCCCTTGGCCTTTTCTGTGGCATATTTCGTTGATGTTTTGGACAATCATTATCATAGTGTCCCATCTCCCGACAACTATAGCATTGAACATCATTGGCTTCCTTCTTGCCTTTGCAATCACCAGCAAGATGGCCTTTCTGACCACATTTGTAGCATACTCATTTTTATTTTTAAACATGAACCACGATGTTTCTTTCCACAATTTTCACTTGGTGAAAATTCAACTCTTTCCATCTTCCATGTTTCCTGATTTTCTTTCCTAGGGTTTTCAGCAACCCTCTTCTTTTCTTGCTTTCCCTTAAAGTCATTAGAAATATATAATTATTTCTCCATCCTGATGAAACATGAAACTATATCTTCATATGATGAAAAAAATTGGTAGACCAGTGCCCACCTGAGGAATGGCTTTAGGCCATCAAAAAATCAATCAATTTGGCTCCTTGGTTTTCGTATGTAGTATACAATATGTCTTGATAATCATGTGAAGTTATATTCATACCATGCAACATTCTCATCTTCATTATGCCTCAGACTAAGAATTGTCTCTCAATATCTTCTTGTTGATCACGAGGGAAATATTCTCTATAAATATTTCCTTAAAATCCCTCCATTTTATCTCTTCTATCTCTTCCTCCTCCTTTGTGTTTTGGATTGGTGACCACCACTGATCTATATATCCTGATAGACAATATACTGCCATGAAAACCTTCTCTCTTTCATTACATCCCAAAGCGAGAAATATCTTATCAAGGGAACATATCCACTACTCTAATACAAATGGGTTTGTATTCTTGTTGAATGATGGAGGTTGTTGTCGCATAAACCGATCTAGCATGGCTCTTCCATGTGGTGGATCTGGATGCTCCATATAGGTAAGGTTATTACTCATAACCTGAGTAAGTTGTCCGAGTATAGATTTGAGTTACTCAACACCAATCACAGCACCAAAGCCAACATCATTATCTTGAATCAGAGGAAAATCCCTACAGTGGACACGTGCATTCATGCGATTTCCATTCCGTCCATTAGGTGCCATATCTAGATAATGGAATACACTATATTGGGTTATGAATCATAATGAATAATCTTAAATTAAAAATACTCAGAAAATTGAGATCCTATGCATGGCTAATCCCATATTCACAAAAATGAGTTATTTGAGAAATATTTTACATTTGAATCCTTCATAATGGATTGTAAAGAAAATTTAAATTATCCTAATCATATCCCCTGGAAGTGTCGTAACCAATAGTGCTGCAAGGCTCGTTGTCGTGCACCAGTTCATGTTCGAGTCTAGCTCCAAGCGGTGCTTTCGGGTTTTACCCCTAGATACAACTATGGCAGAGCCACCTATACCTGCTCGTATCCAGACATGGATGTATTTCTTGAAAGATCCACATAATCTATTCCTTACCAAAATTCTATTAAGTTATTATATGTATTTCCTCAAAGACTAAATTAGGTACTCTTCCCTAATTCTACATTTTCTAAATCTAGTTTCCGAATTTTCTACTAAACATCCTATGATAACAACTATAAGGACCGGACCCTAGTTTCCCGGAGTCGGTACCTTATTTTATTACTTTGGCATACAAAAAAGGAATAAAAATCCATAAGGACAAAGTTTTTTAGTTTTATTGGAAACAAGATACATACATAAGTTCATCTTCACATATGGAATGGAAGAACAACACAAATTTATTCCTCTAGAGTCATCACATCTCCTAGATTATGCTTGCAAGTCATTCATAAATTAATTATTCATGTCCTAAGAAAATTAAACATAAGAAAGGGGTGAGATCAAATGCTCAGTAAGAGTAATAAATATAGTGAAAGATAATATAAACACTAGACTGGGTGAATAATTGAAAACACATGCCTTTAATAATAAACATGAACACATTATGACAGGAATATGAGCTGAGTAAATAATGCCATAATAAAACATAATAATGGGTATTCTACTAGTTGAATAACCACATGAACATTAAACTAATATCTTCATAATTATGGAAGTGCATATATCATACATTCTGAAACATTTTCTCATGGCCTCAGCCAAGACGCCTAGTGATTAAGGCCTCAGCCAAAATCCATATCACATTGGGAAAGGCCTCATCCAATTTCACGTCTAGTTGTCTCATGAGACCTACTGATGCATCGAGGGGTAATAGCGGGCCCCAACCATCACATAATAATTCCAATGCATTCCTTATATGAGCGGGAAAAAACATAAACAACAAATACATTCATATTGAAACTATCATATGAAATGTAAATATATTTCCCCAATCATTAAGCATAAAACACTAACCATTTTGAAAAATATGGTGAAGGGGTTTAGGATAAATCATCCACAATAGAGTTATTAACAAACCATTAAATCAAATATGGTAGAGGACATCATACAGGATTAAACCCAACAATACCATGGAATCAAAAAGAGTGTTGAATTAGATGAAAACACTCTTATAAAATCATTAAGCAATTCTAGATATAAATACTGTTATATTTTGAAAAGAAGAGTTATTTTGGAAAAATCTTCCTATAAAACCAGAAGTGAAGTAAGATAGTATTTTCATAATAAAATGAGTGATTTTATAAAGATAATGGTTTCCAAATACAGATTATAGAGTGCCCTTGAAAATATGTAAGAATTTGAGAAATTTCCTTGAATTGTGCTTGTATATTTGAAACAATTTTGAACGTTCCTTTTAAATGTGTTAATATTCATAAAATAAGGTAGGATTATGGTTTTTAAACATATATATGATACTCACACAAAAAATATTATGATTACATAACAATAAATAATAATTACATCAAGTTTATTAGATAATGAAAGTATCCCGAATGAAAGTGGAAGTTCAGGTGAAGAAACCCTTACCTTAACTCCAAATGTGGTCCTCTCTTGTACTTAAGCTCATGGAATATGAAATTATACTTGTTAATAACTAATTTCAGAACCTATTAGACATTTATTTATTTTACCATAATTCTTGTTAGTTCATTTATGTCTTTATTCATAAGTTATTGTATTGAATTTCATTGTTCTGGAGTGTTTGTTTCCTTTATTTTCATATTCGGTTCACTTGTTTTTAAGTAATTAATTTCATGTGGAATAGTTATAAATCTCAATAATTGGAATTAAAATTATAAATTAACATAAATAATTTTAAATGGTAATTTCTATCATTTTGTTACATGTAATGAGGATGAATCATTAGATGGCAACCACTTCGATTATTCGGCGGTATTTGTAATATTATGAACCAGTTTTGTCATATAACTTAATTATAATTACATATTCTGGTTCCTGAATATTAACTAGGTTATAAAAAACATATTATAGTCTGGTTCAACCATGAATATGGTTTCATGACCAGTAATGAAGAAAAAATTGAGGAATGAAACTTCTTTATCCACGAAGGTTATAAATCAGAACCTCATGGACGTCGATTTCGTTTATAAAAATAAAAGGGAGGGAGTAAGAATTTTTATGATAGTTTTTCCATTAACATGATATAAATCCATTATATAGATGTTACGGGAGTTATCATGGTCATTTGGATAGATTAGGTGAGGATAGGATCGAAAAATAAGATAAATTGAAATAAAACCAACTGAAAAAGAAGGGTGCTTTACCTCTTGAAATAACCTCCATGAAAAATTCATTAGGGGAAGGGGTTTTGGTCTTTTAGAAAGACCAGAAGCTTCTTGGACATGGGGGGGACTAGGTAAGGTTAATTGGGAATAAATTTGAGGAGATTCAAGGTTAGAGGATTGAGGAGAAGAGGGAGTGGTGAGGGGGTTTTATAGTGAAGGAGAGGGATAAATTTTGAATATTTAATTCATTATTTTATTATTTCCCTCTAGATAACCAATAGTGTGGTTTCATGTGACCCCTAGTAGTAATAAGTGAATGTGAGTTCGAAGTAAGTGGTTGTGCATCACTTGTGATATCATAAATAGTGTATTTAACTAATAATTTGTATGTACGGTATTTTATCATATTTCACTATTCATCAAAAATTCAAGAATTTCAGAAAAATCCCAAAAATTCACCCCTACCATTTTTCGATGTGTAGAATTCAAAAGTGAAATCCATTTTTCAAAAATAACTTTCTATATATTAGTAATTAAATTTTTAAAAAATCTCATAGTTAATTCGAAAAATAACAATCTTGAAGTGCAATTACTTTTATGTGACATTGAAAAATTAATTAAGATCCCATTATCATGTTTCCTTAAGAAAATAAAATAATATTATTACTTAACATTCATAAGAGCCATATTACTATTCATATTACTATTCATAAGGGTATGTTACTATTCACCATAATCATGTTTTTTCTAACAGGCTCCAAAGGACTTACTGAACACAACTCTAGATGACCACTTTTCAAAATTCAAAACGTAGAAGAGGAAAAGTTGTGTTTAATGGTTAGATTATAAAATTACATTCTATATTTATTTTCCAAACCGTGGGGTGTTACAAACGCAGCCCGAGGTATCTCCACCGTACCACCGCACCATCCTCAAGGAGGGTTTATGGAACTTGGATAAAGGATAGAGTGATGACTGGGACATACGATAGAGCTAAAACATCACAGAAGAATGGTTCTGGGCCTAGTGGGTATGTTCATCCTATGGATAATTTGACGAAAAAAAGAGGTGAATATGCCTATATAAGGCTGCTTAGGCCTCCCAATTCCACATATATCAACTGAAAGGCATCATTACAGATATGTAGAGTATAAGTTCATCGAGGACCAACACCTTTCACCTTCATCATGATGAGTCTTGCATCATTCTCTTGGACCTCCACCATATTCCTATGATTCCCATTCTGGGGGAAATGAGCGATAAATTTCCCCCAACCGTGAATGAAAGGATGGATCCAAAGTAAATTCTATGGCTATAAAATACATTGTTGGACCTAGTTCTAGGAAAAGAGAAGCATATTGTGAGGTTTTTCCACTTTAAGCAGTGGTTCGTCCATTTTGTGAATTATTTCTTGAAGAGTCACACTGAGGGAGAGGTGGTGCCCATGTAACTACTCGTAAGGCCCAATACCTATATAATATGGGATCATCATAGTAATAAATTTTACTATTGGAAAATACTATAATATATCCAATGGTAGTTATGGGGATATAGCATCAACACTAAGTATCAATGGGTGGTTAGATGGGTTGGTTTTATATCAGTACTCATTTTTGGATGGATGTTTCCAGTTAGAGATGTGCACATTGGTGTGTGGACATGAAAATTTATTATGGATTCCATGATGGAAAAGGGACACCAAATCAACCTTGGGATTCTTGTGTTAGCAAAGCTGTATAAGGTTCTTTTCCACACCAATGAGGGGAAGAAGCCACTATGCATATGCGGACCACACGACTTCCGATACAGATGGGTGGTAGCACACGTGAGTGTGTATGAATACCCAAATCCTATCTCCCCTCCTATATGAGATTTTTGACCATAAATTCTTAATTCTATGAGAAGCTTCCTATTCAAACTGAATCGAGTGGTGGTGTGGAAAAAAATCTGGAATATGGATGAATTCAACTTCCATCCATTCCCTTTTCGAATGGGAGTGTTCACTGAGGATGGTAGAGGAACTGAAGATCATAAGTCATATCTCTTGTCCTATCATGGAAGATTATTGGTAGCCTAGGTGGATTTCAAACTGATCTACAAATAGTATCACCTACTTCGATTTGATAGGTAGTTTTGATGCTTATAGATATTTACCTTGAAATTATACTTGGGGTACATTATGAGGATCACCCATTTGGGATGAGGCGGTTGTGGCTCATGTTCACATGGGAGGATGGGGAAATATCGTATGAGCTGCCTCTATCTACTTCCACTTATGAGTTATTAAAGGTGAATGAAAATAGATAGGAGGGAGCCTACTCAAGAGAAATGAGGAAACAAAGGACCACCTGATCCAACGATAGAGTGGTCCATCCAACTCGAGGACGGGGCTAGATAGTGACAAGAGTATGTTGTGGTGTTAGGTTCGATGAACATCATGGTAGCAGATCTATAGTAGTAATGATAATAGTTCCAAGGCATGTAAGATCCATAAGTGAGAGAGGATAAATAGTAATAGACCCAATAGCTCCAGCTGGGTAGACTCAAGGGGAAGGGGGTCCATCGAGAGGGTTCTAAAAAAACCCCACCCAAGCTCCTGGGAAGAGTATGTGTTGTGTGGACATTCCTAAGGATGATATTTACCCAATGTATTGGGATTCCAAACACATAAAGGTGATATTACCCAGTCCTTATGAAATGTGGAATCTCCTTAACCAGTTTGGAAAAGAACTTCTAGTAATGGGTTTTGTGAGGGCCAGTTTTCTGGTATCACAAGTATAGTTGGAGAGATATGTGGCCAATCTAGAGGACATGGTGTACTCTTGGGGAAATCCGCATCCAATAACAGATCAGGTAAATGTATTGCTAAGCCTCACATCTCTACCACAACTTTCTACTACTAAGATAGTGGGGAACCTTCCTATACACAAAAAAAATTGAAAGGATCTGGGGGAGAAGATTCAAATAGAAGTATCACTCTGCGGGAAGATGAGGTTGGAACATTAGAGGAAACCTATTTGGGAGGGTTTTCCAAAGCTCATAAGATATGTTATAAAACATTACCTTGTATGATATCATCCAGGTTTATCCCATTTTCTTGACTAATATATGTTCTTTACCAGAGATCCTTATACAATGGACCCCCTTATGCGGTGATAAAGATGTGACAATAGGCATATTAGAAAAAGATTCCAGTGCTATAGGGTCTTGTAGTGTTGAGGGAAATAGGGTGGATTTTCTTGGATTTATAGAGATCCCAACCATATATAGGGGCCCACATCCTAGGACTCCTACAATAAAAAAACAAGGATGAAAGCATCCATTATTTTAATTTATAATATTACATCATCATAGAGTCACACTTGTTGTTTACTCAACCAGGTTAACTGACATGATATATGTGTTAAAATTCCTTGAAGTAGTGGGAATACTATTGGTGAGGATGGTCGGGGGTCCTGGGTCACCTTTCTTGATTGGAATGTCGATTTATGTAGAACCGATCACCAAAGATGATCAAACCATAGTAATCATGGCTACGAGTAGAGCCACTGGTGGGGAGGATACTAAAGATGATGGGAGTAATTCTCATTTAATTGGGAATAAGTGATAAATATAAACCAAATGATATTGATCTTATCTCATCTAATATAATTCTATATGAGGATCCAAGCACTGAACACCTAGATGCATATCTAGAGTATAAGATCACTTACCCGAAGGAGTTGGATGAGTCTAATTCTGATGTGGAGGACAACTGAGATATCTATCACTGGTCTTAGAAGTTGATCAAGAGATTCATTTAAAATATCCCATAATCAGATTGGATAGACTATATGGGATCACTTCTCTCTAAGATATTCTATCTAAGTGTTTGAGGGTTGGATGCATAAATTCTGCATATGATTTTATTGGATTACCTTCTTCAAAGAATATGGGAGAAAGATCATCAATGGGACATTTCCTAGCATAAGAAGAAGTACATCAGTACTCAGAAACTCCTAGATGATGAAAATTATGTCCAGTGCTTAGAAGTGTGGATGAACGATCACTCTTCAATCACTAACACACAATTAGTACTCATATAACGATTGAGGGTCCAGTTGGTAGGGGTCAAAGATCAGCTGAGGAAAGAATCTTGTGGACTTCACAATCTCTGAGCTGAGTGGGATCAAGGGAAGATCAGGGATGATGAGATTCTCCCTATAGACAAAAAATAATAAAGGGAGCTCAAATGATGATAGAAGATCTTGGATGCCACACACCACGTAGTGGCTGAGTTGGAACACTGCATTAAAGGGTCCAATTCATAGGGGCTTTGTTTTTACAAACTCATAAAACATGTTTTTTTATTTTTTTTATTTTGAACTATATACAAATTTATTTCTTGTTTTAAACTATATCACCTCCATCATATTATTGAAATAACTAATAATCAATCCCTAATATCACTTGGGTCATGCATGGTGTGAGAAATAAAGAATAACCATGTAATCATTCATTCTGTATGAGAGTGTCAGATAATAAATGACTAATCTGGGTCTAATATATCTTATTGAACCCTTTGAGCAATCAAGATGAGAGAGATCATGGATGGAGAAAATGTATCTTGGAACAACCAACTTGCTTTCCCAATGTGCATTGGCGCACAAGAGGAACAATGTGAAGGGTGCTAGAATCAATCTGAACAAAGGGTAATGAAATTTTTTGAATCAGACGAACAACATTCATAACATAATGAGGGTGGCATGAAGATAGAGGATAATTGTAAATCCTACTTGAGATACAACATCTGCATCATGTTAGCCTACTTGGAAACAAACAAATTAGGGACAACAATGGACTATATTAAAAAATATGGGGACAAACTCAAAGTGTCGTCTAAATCCTTCTGGTGCGGTGGCCTAAAATGGTAGGTGAACCAAAATGGAATGAGGCCATTTCATCTGGGGTTTTGTTTAAACAAGAATGAGTATAAAGATCCAAATAAGGGGAATAAAAATCATAAGCTGGAGTGATGAAATGTATGAAAGGATTCCAATACTCTAAAAATTATTCCACCGTGATTGAGAGTGTGTCGGTGAAGGCATACTGGTCTGAGTGAAGATCAAACCTAGATCTAGAGGGAAACCTCTCTGAGGAGGGTTTAATATGCCTTTCAGTTTTATGACTAAAAAATAAGGATGGATAACACATAGATTAATTTCAAAAGGTGATGAAGATACATAGTATAGTTTAACATCATATGACCAAAATATAACCCATAGTTTACATTCATGTGGTAAGGATGTTGCACGCAATTTAAGGTCATACTACATGTTCCCTTGTAATGTATATTCTAGTACTGTCATGTGATATGGATGAAATAAACCCGACATGAATGAGAAAAATGAGTCTCGTGTAACATACAAGTATCAAGGAACAGACAACATGGAATCACATGTGATACAACAAAATAGATAATACCATAGTGAGGCTTTTAGTTTAAAGTCATGAGGTTTGGACCATGAATAATGATGAGGAGTAAAAGGTTGGATAAACTTGTGGCCAGACCCAAAAAATGATTGAGAATTCCTATGTCTTCCATAAGTTTGGTAACCAAGCCACATGTAGTTCTTTCAACATAGTGTTGTAGAAGACTAACACTGGAAAAAGAAATCCTCTCTAGTGATGAGGAAGAAGCATCTGATGATCATCACAGGACATCATGAACTTTTCCAAAGCATGGTTTCATTTTATCATTATTCATTTAGGATTATAGGTTTTTAGTTTATGTTTATACTGTTCAGACCATGATTGAGGCCAAGGGGATGAAGGTTTGAGAGAGTTTGTTGTTGGGCCTAAAGACAAGGGGTTTTTTGCATCACCATGTATCCCATAAATATGGGAATAAATCCGTACATAGTTATAGAAGATATATGTAGTTTATCATCATGTGTTAAGTATGAAGGTGAATCAATGTGAAATGGGAAAATAATATTATGGTTGGACCTGAGATCAATGATTTGGGAATCACTACGTATCCCATTAGGAATGGAATCTTGCCACCCATAGTTCTTGAACTCTGTTTCATTTAATGTCATGTGGTAAGGTTGCTAGAAATGGTGTTCCAAGATTTATTTGGGCAGTGTGGCTATAAGTAACCCAATGTGGGATCAGAGATATCTGCACACAAATATACTCCCAAAAGAACCATGGAGAAGCTCTTAGTTTAAAAGGATGTAGAGCTTAGACCCTCGGGATTTTCCATCCAATCCAAGAATACATAGTGTGTTGGGTTTATAACCCCAACATGAATGGTGAACAAAAATATTCACACCACACTACACCCACCCAAGAGGAACAATGGAAAGGCTCTTAGTTTAAGGTCATAAAATTTGGACCACAGGCACCCAGTTTAACATCTTTTTCATGGGAAGTATTCAGTATAATTTAACATTATGTGGTGAAGATGAATATGTTACATAGTTTATTGCTATGAAACTAGGACATCAATGATATTAGATTATGGTCGTATATCATAGACCGAAAAATGAGGGCCCTAAAGGGGGAATGTGTAGTATTTCACCATGAAGTAACCCAATGTGAATGATGACCAAGGTGATCCACACCAAACCACAAATTCCCTAAGGAAAACCCATGAAAAAATTGAATTCATAAGGCATAATCTTCGATGCTCAATTTAACGTGATCGTATGACGTGAACTCTTTGCTTAAGGTCTTAGAGTTTAGACCATAAGATAGTGTGATTTATTTCCATGTTGGTACAAACCCTACCATGGCCCCTAATCCCACGTGATCCTTGATAGGTATGGGAAGTAATGAGAATAGAGTATTCTTATAAAACATGGAGACACATAGAAGGGTAATGGAGAAGTTGGGTTAAGGATGCCCCAATGATGTCGATCGGCCTGCTCAACATGAAAAGGTTCACAGAGGGGTAACATTGAGGGTGTTGAAGTCCCTTATGGAAAAAAAGAATATGGAAATTGATGTGAATCACAATATCCAATATTTTGGACACAATGGGGATGGAATAATGATGGAGGATAAAAAATAACCTTGTTAGAAACAAAACATCCATATCATGTAAAATGGAATGGGAAAATATAAAGGAGGTTAATCGACTAACCATGTTCGAAATGTGGGACCTGTCTCAATATGTAATGTGAAATCTTCTAGGGATTTGGATCAAGACAGTATGTGAGACACGAGGCTAGGAACAATACTGTTAGGGGGTCCCTTTAGACATTAAATATGATGGAGTCCCAAATAATGTGAATCATGAAGGGTATAGATGGAATGATGGAATGCCAATGTAGATCTCGGCACTCAAAGTCCTATAGCACAATTTATCCGAGAAAATTAATAAGGAATATCATATATAGGGACCAAAAAACCTTCTTAAGTGAAGAAGCCTCGAGAGGGATCTTGGACATGACATGATAATGGACCAATTCCAAAGGAGGAGGATATAGAGAAATAATATAGGGGTTAAAAAGACAATGGATAGACCAAAACACAAAACATTCAGGAATTCCTTTGTTTCCCATGTGGATGGGAATCAAGCCATTAATATTTCATGAATCCCATGTATTCTAACGCCATGTGATAAAGACGAATGCATCACCCAATTTATCATCATGGGACTAGGACACTAGGGACTTAGTTTATTATAATATATCTTTAAACAATTAGTGAGGCCTTTTTAGTTGATATATGTTTTACGACGAGGTAATGAACCTGATGTGAATTAGGGGCATGAAGGCCCATCACCATACCACACACTCCCAAGAGAAGGGTTGTTAATCATTGGTTGGACCTGAATCCAAAATGTACAGGAATTTCTATATATCTCATGAGGATGGGAATCAATCCATACGTAGTTCAAGAACTCTGTGTTGTTCAACATCATCTGATAAGGATGAGGTAATGAGGGGAATTCTTGAGGGAGGCACATGGTGTAGCTATTATAGACTAACAAGAATGAGAACCAAAGAGGTATCACCCCCACAGTACACACTCCTAAGAAGAAACTAGGACAAAATTCGAATGAATATTGTGGGTGGACAATATAAAAAATTTCTAGGTCTTCTTACATATTCCATAATGATGGAAATAAAGCCATATGTAGTACATGAACTCCGTGCAGTTTAACGTCATGTGATAAGTACAAAGGTTGTTACACAGTTTAACATTATGAAAATAAGATTATTGAGGAATGTTATCCCAAAGGGGGTGTGCATGGCATGGAAAAATATACTCGACATGAATGAGGATCATATAATTCAACACTTTACCATGTGTTCCCAAGATAGATATCATACAAAGGACCTGAAAAGATGAAAGTACAATTGAGTCCAGAGTACAAATGGATGGATTTTTTTATGTTTCCCATGAGGATGTGAATCTAGCCATGTGTACTTATTGAAATGGTATGTTGAGTGATATGTGCCAAAAGAGATCCCCTTTTAGATGAATACATAAAAGTGTTGTTACTTTTATTTTTATAGAACTAGGGTGAATCGGTAGCTTTAATATACTTTGGTATGGTAGAGATATTAGTTTAATGTTGCAGAGATCAGACTGTGTGGTAAATCTAACCACATGGAGGTGTATAGCATGATGTCATAAATTAATTCATTAGGAAAGAGGACCAAGGAGGTATCAACACTATACCACACACTCCCAAGGTAGAGCTCAAGCCATAAAGGCAAAAAGTTTAATTAACAATTGGGCCAAATACAAGGTGTCTAGGAATTCCAACAAATCACATAAGGATGGAAATAAAGACACACATAGTTCATAAAGATTCCATGTAGTTTAACATTGTGTGGTAAGGAAAAATAAGATCTTAACCTAAGGTTGTAAAGCTTGAACCATGTATGGTTTATTGTCATGAGGGGCGTAACAGAAATTTAATGTCATGTAGGATGTGACTATGGTTTAACACCCTATAGGACTTGAGAACCCTTCTCAAGATAAGTACTATTTGAGGATTTTATATTTTGTGTGAGGAGTAACTTTCTCACAATCCATGGAGACAAATGACTATTCACCATTAGGTTACACCATGTGAATGATATAGGGCCCTTCCCATTTCGGCTCCAACCTTGGTGGCTTCCATCTGGGTACCATCATTGTCCTCAGAGCCAATACCATATCACCTTTAAGGAAGGACCAGAGATGAAATTTGTTATTGAAAGCTCTGTATATCTTATTTTGGTTCCTCTCCATATTATTCAAGGACAAAATCCTATTCTCATCAAGGGCTTCCAACTCAGTCAGATGGACTTCTATTATTCTAACTAACATCTGTTGACCTTAGATAGCTATACAGGGTGGTAGAAACTATACCTTGATTGGAAGGACCACCATTGTTACAATCACAAATGACTATGGGGTCACCTAGGTTGAGTTTAGATTTGTCTTCCCAAAATCCCAGATATAATTGGGTAGCTTTTCTAGCCAACACTTTATATTTTTACCCACTATCATTGGTATAATTTTAGAGGGGTCATGTTTAATGCCTTGATCTATCCATTTTTATATACATGGTAGTGATAAGTGTGGTTGGACTAGATTCTATAATTGGTTTACAATTTCTTCATATCCTCCAATGGACCTAAGGCCTTCATTTATTATTGATTTTTTATAATCCACTATTCAAGGGGTGAGGTAGAACCTTTACAAGGCTAGTATGTGTAAGTATTACGTGGCCCATAGGCCTTAGAAGAATTCAGTGATCATAGGATTCAAACATTACGTACAACCCAGACTAACTATATGGAACTGCTCCTTCCCCAGCATCTTCATCGTGATATCAGCTCTCCACATTTTCATGGTTGTTTGGCTATTCTTTCCCATACATGCATTGGCTTGTCTAGATGAGAGGTTCTATACCCTATCATTCTTGCAATCTATTTTGGTTTTTCTATGGTGAAAGATCCTTTCTCATACTCCTTCGGGAGCTTGTTCCATGTAGGTTGTCTAGTTTTCATCTGCACATAAGGTTTCCTGAAAGCCTTGAGGTGGACCAAAGG
This sequence comes from Viscum album, assembly GCA_963277665.1. Classification (NCBI taxonomy): domain Eukaryota; kingdom Viridiplantae; phylum Streptophyta; class Magnoliopsida; order Santalales; family Viscaceae; genus Viscum; species Viscum album. Next base: position 626,448,059 of record OY728138.1, on the reverse strand, counting down.
CCTTACGGACCTGAAGGCCTTACTGCCCCAAGGTCTTAAATGACTTGGAGACCAAATCAGTGGCCTGAAGGCCCAAATGGTGGAATAGTCTCGACTACTACATTGCTGAACAGTACCTAGTACGGTACTGCTACAGGAAACCAAAAACTATTCTCCACATGGATTTGAACCCAGATCTCCTGGATGCACATAATAAGTCCTAACCAACCGAGATGTGGCTCATGTGCAACAATTTCTTCATATCAACTACTCAGATGATGGCGTTGTTATTAGTGAGAACAATGTTAGGGACTCTAAATCGATGGATGATAATGGATCTCATGAAATAAATGATATAATGGGCCTTGACCTCCTTTAGAATAATTTCCACTGCCCATTTGGAAAATAAATCCATTTATGTTAGAATAAAATTTAAATAGTAATCAGTTTCAGGTGAATATGGTCCCCAATCATCGATTCCCAAGACCGTGATGGGATAAGAATACATGGTAGTATGGAGCGGCTCTGGTTATTAATGCACAATGATGGAATGAATTTGACAAGTGTGTCACCTCTTGGTGAACTCAATATGGTCATGGACCATGTTGGGCCAAAAGTCGCACAACCCTCAAATATGGTGAGAGTGTTTTGACCCTTCCTAATCGGCTCCCCATGAACCAGAAAGAACTTCCTACATAACCTAGGGAATCTCATATCCCTGAATATAATAGAGAATAATTCCATCAAAAAATGTGTTTTATAGAATTTTTTCAAGGCATAAACTGATATTGAGTGTAAACTACACAAAACGCTGAAGGATTAGATCAATCTTGGATCTGTATATCAGGATATTTCAATGATAGAGATACTCGATGAAATGAGTTGTCTAATCAGAGGTTTTTTTATAGCGGCAGTAGGATTATAAGGATACGATTTGGAAGCATAAGTGGTAAAATAGTTTAGATATTTATTTTTATCGTCATCTACAAAAAGATAAGTGATGACCATTTGTTGCACCACGTGGATGAATAGATCATCCTTGTTAGGAGCTGAGAGATAATTGAATAAACCTTCTAGGTAATCGGCTCGACAATTTTATAACCGAGTAACATGAGTTTCCTCTGGATGAGAAGGGAACTGGGCCTTTAGCTAGATAATATTATTTTGAAATGGTACAACTATGGATTCCTAATGATATAATCGCCATTTATCTACTTTATGACTTGCTCGTAGTCCCCCTTAACATGTAGGTGGGGAACATCATTCTCAGGAGTCAAATTGAGACAATAAATGACAGCATAATACACTACCTCATTATTGGTTCATCCTTATCATAAAAAATGAATAGGGAAAGGCTACCTGTGTAGGTGTTAGGAAGATAACCCCTAGACCTACCACATTGATTTGTGGGTCAATGACCCTTTGGCTAGTTGTGCTTAATGAGGAACCATAAACTGGACTCATCTAGAAAATCAAGATCTAGGGAATGATATTAGGTTGTTAGATGGGTGGCCCTAATGTCTTAATATTCTTGAACATTGATGGCCTTCTGTGGGATGAATCTAATTTTGAACTGCTGAAGGATCTCTTTCCAGCAAGCAAGACAACTTTTTAACAGAGAGTATTTTAGAATATAATTTAGCGGATTTGTGTGGGACACCAATAGTATCTCATGATGCTATAGATAATGTCCCAAATTTTGAACTACTAAAAATAGTACAAAAAATTTCTTCTCAAAAGAAAAATATCTACTCACTGCGTTGAGAATCTTGAAAATGAGATAGTACATACTATTCTATGTCCCATAATTATTCTTGTTAGAAATAATGGAACTGAGGGATCATCCTTAGGTGGTCATATAAAGGACCAGTGGATTTCTAGATATAGGTGGAATCAGAACTGGAGGCTACAGTAAATAATGCTTTATCTTCTCAAAAGTGGTCAAGCACTCTTCATCCCATTGATGGAGGAAACCATTATTGATGATTTTGGAAAAGGTCTTACACTTTGCATCTAGATTCGAAATAAATTTACCTATATAAAATATGTGGTATTTCAAGCCTTAGAGCTCCCAAAGGTTGTTGAGAGGAGGCATCTGACCGATGTCCTTGATCCTCTCTGGGTAAATCTCGATACCACTGCATCTAACAACGAAGCCAAGAAACTTACCAAAGGAAACCTTGAAGGCACACTTCAAAGGGTTTATCTTCAAATGGAGGGAGCAGAGGAAGTTTTAAACTTTTTCAAGATCTATGATATTGTTCTAACATTGGTGGTATTTTTAGACCAAATAGTTTACATAGTACTTTAATAGTGTCTGGATGATTCATTTGAATATGTTGTGTATGGAACGCTGATAAGTGGATCTTGCATTCTTCAAGACTAAAGGAATTACCTAATAGCAGAAGGTTCCATATGGCACCCTGAAGGTTGTGGACTCCTCATCTTCATGGTCCATCTAGATATCATTGTAACTATAGTATCCATCAACAAAGTATATGGATTGGAATCCATTATTTGCATCGATCAAAAACTCGATCATAGTAATGGGGAAATTTTCATTCATATAGAAGTGGTTATGATCCTGAAATTCAATGCAGACTCTATTCGGTCTATTCTTCCTACTAATGTAAATGATGTTGTCTAAATACCTAGGGTATTGGACTTCATTGAAAATTTTGGATTGTATGATCTTATCAAATTCGGCCTCGACCATGGCACCATTAGAGGTGTGCATCTTCTAGGAAGGTTGTTTGACCCCACAATGACCTATCAGGAGACGAAGGTGGTGAGCAGTGACCTGAGGATCTAGTCTTGACATATTCTCATAACACCTAAAAAATAAATCCTAATAATCCTAAGAGAAATTCATATACCACTATTATTCCTCTATATGCATGGTTGAATTTATCATTGTTGGTCTTAGATCTGTCTTAGTACTAAGATTCAATTATACCAACTCATAAATGTGAGGAGGTAGTTCATTCAATCCAATAGATTCCAGAGGAACACTAGTTCCTTCTCGAGTGGCCATGGAATCATCACTGGTAGTATCTCATACTATGAAAACTGAGGAAAAAAATATGTTGAATCGATTTCGTTAGGCCATCGATTGAGGTCCCCACTCTTGATGACATCAATGTAATGGTGGTAGGTGGGTTTGTGACAACATGTCATGGCCCAGCGAAATATTTAGGTTTGGTGTACCATTATTTCTATGGGCGGAACATCTCAATACCTAACTGTGTTAAGAGGATCTAGTATCACCCTATACTAGTTTATATAGAAGTAAGAGTTAATATTCTGGCATTCCTTGTACCTAGGAATTTTTATTTTCCTCATCTCCGAAATGAAAAGGCAATATTCCATGTCTGGGGTTGTGGCCTCCAACGAATGAATCAGGAGAATAAAAGAATCATCCAAATCCATCCACTAGTCATCCATAGTAGTAGTGTGCTAAACCGCATTGGTTTCGATCCACTTGTCATTACTATTATAATATTAAGAATCTAAAAATTAGGCTTCACAAGAGGAGAGGTGTTACACATCACCTTGAATCATTCCCACTCAACCATTGAGGGAGTATTTGGGGCATTGGTGATATGAACATGGAACTGTTTCATGCAGATGAAGGTAGGGCCTACCCATCAATGCATTGTAGGTGGTATCATGTGAGATGAACATGAATTAATTGAAGAAAATTAGGCAAGAAAACTAGGATTTTAGGTTAATCTTTCCATAGGGACTCTTCTTTGTCCTATAACAACCTTGAATTTTTAGGTTAGAGGGAATCTGATCTTCTTCATAAAATCCATGGTTATAGAGCATCTGGGTTAGCATGATATTTATTCCAGAACGTATGTCAATGAAACAATGAAGGACTTCAACACCATTGATCTGTCTAGTGATTTATATTGGGAGGATGTTCCCCTATATAGGTGAGTCTTCATATTATCCAAAGAATGAAATGATGCCTTGTAATTCAGGTCACTTGACTTCCTCATCATCGATGAAATCTTCATTTTCTAACTCTTCCTCAAACTAGAGGGGTATTTTCAAAGCCTCATCAAGGTCTTCACACATCTCTTCTGAGAGATGGAGGGCGTTGAGGATTGAGATCTTTTAATGAATGATGGAAAACTTCTTAATCACATCATTCTTCTCTCCAAATGAACATGTCTTCCATCATAAAGTTTGTGTTTGGTATGAGGTATGATGGGTACTATGGTTGGTCGAACCAGTGGATAATGGATGATAATATGGATATCTCATTGATCACAAGTTGAATAATGAAAACCCACTTCCAGCTGATTTTCAGATGACTAAGCCAAGGCCATGGATGGATGCGGCTTATTGTGACACGGTCACAGTGGTTTTTCTTGATCAAGTAGAAATGATTTGGGTGGTGGTGGATTTTATGATGTGTAATGAGAAGACTACACATTCTGGGTCCTTCTCTTAGCTTATTTTCTAATCTTAGTAGCATGTATGGGTTGACTAGAAGCACATGCCAGAGTACTCCGATGGTTCACTAGTCCATTCCCTCATCGATGATGGAATCAACAGTGAGAATAGGGAGGATGTTCCAGATTTCCAACATCCTCAGGGACCATGTAAGGGTCCACCGATTATATAGTATTCACTAAGACATAATCATGATCTTCTTCAGATTAATCCTCCAATACTGGTCCAATTCTGAGGGTTACTCCCATCTCTTGGGTCATGATTTCTCCAAGAGTGCAGGATGCATTTAGCATCGGTGGGGGTCTCTGCTTTCCGTTTCACCATCATCTCCTACTCCTCTAGTAAGTTAAAGGATGAGATGTGGATGGAGAACCGGTAGTTTGAAGACTTGCATCCACTTCATGAGGCTCAAGCCGATTTAAATGGACATGAATGACACCATAATACTGATTGACTACTATGTATGCTAACCAATTGTCATAATTCTGAGACCCGCTGTTGGAGACCTACTTTCATTCACCTTCAGTCTCTCTATCAACATTCTTAGAAACATAGGCCACCTATTACAGAGTAGGACCCAATCTAACCACATTATTTTCATTATAGTCTAGAATCCTATCCTTAAACACATAAAATCCCTTAATGGTGTGCCAAAGAATCTAGTGATAAGGTCAGTAGTCAGGGTGATTACTGAGATAGGCCTCTTAGGGAATCATGTATTCTAGTTACTTCTAAGTTCCCTAGATCCAGGCACTTTAGAAATAACTAGGGACTTGAGTTTCATCAAATGATTAGGTCAAATTTCTCCTATCCGAAAAGTGAACTCACGTTTCTTGGCCCTGATGAGGGGTTGGGGCCTAATGAGGTGCTTGAGCCAGATTATCTTACCTGGGTGGTGGTGCTGGATTTTATAGTATCATACAATTAAGAGGTGGGATATTCTGAACATAAGGTTGGTCTTGAGGCTTTTTTCCTCAGTGAGGTTGTGGTTGAGGCTCTACTAGTAACAATTAATGTGGCCTGGGAGACTCTACCTAAGCAACGAAAGCAGTCTCAACCATGGAGTCTCTTCCTATAGGAGTTTTGGGAGGCAATAGGCATGCCTGAATAACTTTCTACATAACCTCCTCTAAATTTTGAGACTTATAAGAAAGATCCAAAAATGCACTTAGGAATTTATGATTGATGGGGTAAGGAATGAATACATTTTATATATTCCCTATTCACATTGTCAGTAGCTATTCTTAAGTCTGCAGCATATCAAGTGAATACCTGAGGCCCTTCCACCTAGTGAAAATGTCTGCGAATCACACATCTGGCCATAGTTTTCAAATGAATAGGTTCTAAATACTAGTCTTGTGAGTGGAGGAGATGCACTGATATAGAAAAAGCATGTGAATATATTCCACACTAGTTATGGACCAAATGGTTAACCAGTTGTACCATAAGAATGCAGTTCATTGTTGTATCTGTATGAAACACCAGAGATTAACAACTTCATGCTATTCTAGATTCTGCAGGATAGATCCACACCTTGAAATAAATTGGTCCAAATGGTTCTTCAGATAGCCCAATCCATTAAAAGGGGACATTTTAGGGTTCCCAAAATCTAGGGGTGGCGACATATCTTCCACCTGGGCCTGATACATCTTACCATATGGTAGTATTTCCACCTATCATGTTTCAAGGGCCTCGAGGATGGAAATGAGAGCAACCACTAGATTACCTTGGTAGGGATTCATAACAACTAGTGTGTTGGTAGTATCTTCAATATGATAGTCAGTATCAGTGGATAATAGAGGAACTAGAGTGTCAAGTTGAGCCACTAGAGCAATAACCTTAGGAACCACTGTGGGAACGACATAAGCTTGGCCCCAAGAATGATTATCTCATCATTCAGGCAGATTAAGGGATTCATACCATAGCCATTTTCCATAAACACCATACTCTACCTTGTAGGAATGTGTTGGGTTATTGGGATCAATAAAAAGTAACTTTATTGGAAGAACCTGTGCACACCCCAGTGGAGGACGGATGGGATCGTACTGAGTATCACTATAGTCTGGATGTCATTCTACAAGGCACTCCACTAGGATCTTGGCAATGAGCTTCTTCTATTCTACAAGATCTTGGAGCAATACAGTCTTATCAAGATCATCCTACCTCTTTGGATTTAAACCATATATGTCAAAGGGACTATGGTTCCCAATATTCTTTTTCCCTTTTTGGTGTTCTTACAAAGGTTCAATGATGCATAATGGTCCCTGGGTTAATCAAATATACTCTACTAATGAGTGTATCCACCTGTAGGGTTTTTTGGGTGTTGTGCTTCCCTAGGGGTTGTTTTTCCCTCTTTAGATCTAGTTTTGATTCTCCATTTTTATTATATCATGGGGATGGACATATTTTTTCCTGAGAGTGCCAAGAGGAGTACCCTCAATATCGTTGGGTAGGTATAGTTGTTATAGGATCAGGCTGAAGTTTAGTGTAGCTTATTTTCACCAACCTCATATGTGAACATACAGAGATGACCCACTGATTATTATATATAGCACAAATAGGCTCTGGACCCATCATTACTAGAGGTTTTGGTGACAACTGGAGGATATACGGTGTTGATCCACAGGAAGTGCGGCTAGGTCGACAATGGGAAACTGTTAGATAATGTCATCGAAGTCCTCTAGACTATTCAAATAAAACAACTGATGGGTTTGGAGGTGGAAATGCATCTCCCAAATGTTCTGGAGGAAGAACATGACTTCATTTGGGGTGAGCGGTTTTGTAATGTTGATGTCTAGAATCGTGATCGTCCATAACATCTCAGATAATTAGTTTTCCAAAAGAATGTACCATTGAATTATTCACTCAACTTTGTATTCCAATCCTTGGTTCCCCCATTCTTTGATTGGGGTGTCTAAAGAACTAGAAATAGCACTGATGTAGACCATTTTGATGGAGGAATGGTTGTTGGAGAGAATATCATGCGAGCTAGCAGACCCTACAGATAGGGTTATCTCTTGAGAATGGAATCAACTACATCATCATGTCCCTATAGGATAGGGTGTTGACCACCACTTCATGTGTGAAGGCGATAGCTATTGGTGGTGTATCTAGTTGGTGTTAGATGTGTACCAAGATCCGAAAAACTATCTATGATCTCATGTTGAGGTAGATGATGAATCTAGATAAGGTAAAGAGGACTATATGGCAATACCCTAGAAGGGGACCAAATCTTCCACCTCCTGTATATACTTGGAGAGTGTTTTAGGGATTTGGTATATATCACTTTTTAAAATGAAGAATATCAAATGTAGGATTTCTTGCCCTTACTCTGATATAGAATATTGGGGTTAAGCTTCCATCATAAAATCATATTTTTCTTTAGAATCTAAAAAGTATACATGATAAACAAAGATCTGCTTTTTCTCGGAGTTCTTCATTTGGCAGCGATGGTTCTCCCTTCGGTCTCGGGATAGTTCTTCATGGAAGGGTAAATCTTTATTGTGGAGAGGACCTCCATGTTTTCTTTTTTTAGAGAGGGTAAGACCTCTTCTCTAGAGAGATGTGGTATGAGGACAACCTGGGCATTTGTTGAACAGCACAAAGAGAGGACCTCCATTTTTTTGACTGGTGCTCAAGAAGGTCCTCCTTGGAAGGGAGTTATAGATCAAGGTGGACCTCCAGTTGGGATAGTTGGAATATGGGGAGGACCACCATGTTAGCTATTTGTAGCATAGGAAGGACCTTTATGCTGGTTGGTAGTGATAGAATGATGAGAACCTTCATGCTGATCGAACTAGACATCGGGAGGACCTCTTTGTTGACAATCTATGAAGTAGGGAGGACTTACACATGTTTGGTTTCTGAAGTAGGGAGGACCCCATTGTAGCCATTGAGAACATGGGGAGTACCTCCATGCTAATGAGTGATAGTGAAAGGAGGACCTTCACACTAGTCAGCGCTTTTGTGGGGAGGACCGTCACTCTAAATGGCGACTACACGAGTAGGACCCTTACATTTACCATCTGAGACATTGGGGGGACCTCCATATCAAGAATCATAGGCATGGTTATGACATTTGTGCTGATTGTTTTCAATATGGCGAGGACCTCTGTATGTACGGGAGCTGGTAACATGGGGAGGACCTCTATGGAGAGTGAGAGAATAGGGAGGCCTCCACTCTAGATGATGATATTACAAGGTGGGCCTTCATACAGAATATCATTCTCATGGGTTGGACTGTGGTGTATGTTGATCATATTGGTGATCGAAAAAGTCAACTCAGCCTACTCATGGGGTGGCTGAGGTCTCAATCCCAATTGTCCATTCAGGTTCCCCTGCTCAGAAATAGCTAGTGGGTGGTAGTATGTAATGGTGATGGCATCGTAAACTGAAGCCATAGAAGATGATACCCCCAGACGGGTGTCTTCCAACTCTTCCCCTCGACATTGGTGTTGGGTCACCTAGGTTGGGCCAGTGGATCAGGGGAATAGGAAACCTATTCTTTGGCATGAGTTACCAACAATTTTTGGGGTTGAAGTGGCCTGACTGGCCTTGGTTTCTCCTAGGTAGAAGTCCTAATTAGGAAGACATAGATTTCCCTTAACTCAATAGCATGGGAAGTGAGTCATAAGAAGGTTTTGGGGAGAGGCTCATGAAATGGATGAATGTTCATGTGGGGAGTAGTGGATCCCTATGCGGCCATTGGGGGTAGTATTGACTATGAGGCGCTAAAGCCTTAAGGTCCTGGTGGGTCATGGATCATGTTTGAATGACCCCCTCTTACTCATATCGATGAAAAAGGGTGTTTATCCGCCTACTTCGAAAATTTTCAGATGGTGAGATGGGGCATGGTCACCAGGTAGCTATTGTTGTGGATAACATCGTAATAGAGTTGAAGCCATGCAGAGTTTCCACATTATCATTCTTCTTAGCCATATGTATGAAGGTGGGGGATATTTGTTTCCTATGGCTCGGGTCCACCAAAGAAGGAAGATTCAACCATCAATATGAATATCATGAAAGAAATTCCCAATTAAACAACATCATTTAGTCTTCTATGGTTATAAAGAGATATCTATATTGAAAATGCTGCAGACCAGAAAACACAACTATTAACTTCCCTAAATTCTTATGAGTTTTAGGGTAGGCCCACTATTAACCTTGTAGGACCCAGTTCCAAATAGATTGATCTGGGGAAACCATAATCTATTTATGGCTCAAGCACTAATAATCCCCATAGTTGGAGGTGAACTAGTTCATGTTGGGTTCACCATTTCCATTTTTTGATGCTTTCCTTCAGGGCGTGTTTTCCTAGGTTGTCGTGTTCACACTCAATAACAGTGTATTGTACCACTCATTCCCGTTTTCCAAGGGAAGGTGGAATTCATTAGTCCTTCAAATATGTCTACTCCTTTATCAAAATGGGATGATGGGATGTTGGTATATCCATCTATGGATTCCTCATCAGAATTTGTTTCCTAGTCCGGGTCTCCCTCAATGATTAACATATTATTTTTGAAAACCTTTCCCTATTGCTTCTCTTAGAATAAACTGGTTAATTGTGTTGCCTATGTCATAACACTCCAAAAGGGTGAAGATAGGGTAGAAATCATTGTTCATGGGAGTATCTAGGTTGGGAGTCGATGGCATGTATGAATGTTGTAACACTATAACACATATATTCTTCCTCATCAGAGGAAATCTTAAGGGTGTATAAACATGAGGATTCCCACATTGACTGCATGGGTATATTATGCTAAAGGCATGTATCTAAGTGTTCCATTAACCTCTCGTGCTTAAGATGGGTTATTTTGTGAGTTTAGCATCTTGCGGAGACCAGTTAGACTGATCGGAACACTTATAAAATCAGATCAGATGGGTGCATCCCAAGGAGGGACCACTTGGAAGTTTTATCAGATGGATGGGTCTAAACACTCAATGAGGACAGAACCAGGATGGAAAGTCCCATAAGGAAAATATTTCACACCATGGAGGCTGATCAGGACACCCCTAAGGAAATATCATAGAATTTAGACCCTAATGAGGGGGACACCGGATAGATGGATCAGAATGCCCAATGAGGGTGGACCAATTGTGGAGTGTCTCAAGAAGAGAAGGTTTCACACCATGAAGGTTGATATAGACACCAATAAGGTAGGATCATGGAGGTCAACCCCAATGAGTATAACACGATGTTTTACCCTTTTCTTGGAGTGAACCTCATAGAGGCTTCCTATATACCTTGTTTAGGATATAGGGATAAAACCCCGCATAGTTTTTTGGGATGGTTTGGGTCTTACACATGGTAAGCTTCCCAAGTACTGCAAAGAGCAGCAATTGGATTACTAGGTCTTACACACTGAGATGGCCCATACACAATTGAGATTATTATGGGTGAATGGATATTATGCTCTGAGATGGCCCCTGGAGTATGGTCCGACCACACTGTTATAAGGGTCAGGTGATGGAGCATGTGGTTAGGGATTATGCATAGTTAGTTGCCCGAATGATTGGCATGATCCCATAATGATTAGGAGGCACCAGAAAGAATTAGGATGGATGAAGGGGGTTGGATGAAGATGATGTAATGAATGGGATGAAATCAATGTAAAGATGAAAGTGTGGGGCTTGAACCTCTACACCACCTGTTTTGGAATCAAATCCCACGTACTTTAGATAGGGGAGTTTGGTCACCTAAAGAAGCTACCTGTGAAAATAGATGAATGGGTAGGGACCTAGAAGAAACAAAACATTTAGTTTAGGGAATTACACTCCTACGACCTAGAGACCCCAAGAAGTAATGGTTAGGATTAGATGGGATGAGGGGCTTGAACCTCATAGAGGAATCCTACGTAACCTATTTAGATGGAAGGGATCAAAGTAAAAGTAGTTATGGATGGTGGTATAGAATTAGGTCATACACATGGAAAATGACCTGTAGATGTGCCAGGGGATTACACATGGTTAGCAGTGCATCACAAGAGGATTACTCTTGGTTGAATGGATATGATATGTGCTGGTATTACACATGGCTAGGGGCCTAAATGGATGGATCGAACACCTCAGGGGTGGATATGGAAGATATGTCCCAAAAAGGGAACACATCACATTAGGAGGGTACATCCCAGAGATGGAGCACTAGAATTTATCATTTTTTGGGATTGAATGTCAAATATGATTCCCACATCGAAAGGGATAAAAACATAGTTAGATTGGATCATGCAGTTTAACGTTATGTAGGATTTGTGAAGATATGTGAAATAGATAGAAATGGATTAGGGGGATGATGGGTATGAACCTCAGAGTGGATTCCTATGTACCCTATATAAAAGGTGGGGATCAATCTCTATGTAGTTCAGTATGGAGGCATATAATTAGAGTGAATTCATATCCATCAACCTCAAAACATGTTTTAGTTTACGCATGGTTAGCATCCCAAAGTCTTGTTATGGATTACATGTGGTTAGTGGCCTAAATAGGATGTCATGGTCACAATTACTCTAATCTAACATGATTCATCATCTTTGTGAGAAATAAGAGGTAACAGTAGACCTGGCAGTCGTGTCATGAAAGGAGAATCCATGAGATATGGTTCTGGGCTTGTGCATGGAAAATGGCCCAGAAAGATAGAGATTGGGACTTACTTTAAGAGAAACGCCCGAGGAAGATCTAGTCCCATAAAAGGAGGATGTCATTCCATGCTTGTAGGGATAGGAATATATCACTCTTTTAGAGACTAGTGGGCATAGAGAATTCTTGAGAAGGAACAACCTATTTTCATTCCACATGGAGAGACTACATTTTAATGCCATGTTCTGAGGATGATGGTACTTGACCACTAACGTCCTACAACTCATACTGGGAGGATTCACTCCTTACACCCCAGACATTCATGACCTATACCTACCCACAAATGGGGAAGGAAAGGCATAAGAAAGGGCCAAGATGAGGGGTGTGGATGAATGGCCAATCATGGGGTCCACATTAGCATGGATATGGAAAAAAGACAGATCCATTAGAGTACATATTCAAAAAATCAAGAGGTCGGACAAAGTGATAAGGGACACCACATAGGAAAGCGTAAAATCGCTCTGTATGATCCTCGAGGGTTGCACAAGAAAGGGGTTGACGAAGAAAAAGTCCTTGCTAAGAGGAGCTTCACAATGCTTGGGAGATTCGTGGTTCAAAGGAGCATCATGAAGGGAAGTGCTTTCTCGAAGCATAGAGAAAAGGGTCTTCGAGAAGGGGTGAGATTCATGAAGCATGAAGGACTATCCTCAGCATGGGGTCTATGTCTATTGAGGGTTCTTCATGAAGGATGAATGTTATGTGAATCCATGTGTCCCTGAGAGGGTCTCCTACCTTTGTGATGGTCATGGAACTTCATGAAGGGAATATCCAAATTAAGCTAAGGTTAAAAGAAACAAAGGGGAAGCTATTTTGAGGTGCTCAAATATGTTGGGTGAAGCATTTTCCTACTATTTCATGGAGAACAGGGAGCATCACAGAATGAGAGCATGTAAGATGAATGTTCAGGGTAGAAATTCTTTGAGTTAGTGGTGGGAAACAAATTTATACACATCAGGCACCACAATGATCAGGTGTGTACCACGAAGAAAATTGAGCTTCTCGAATCGAGGTGGATCCGTCGGACATGTTGAGCATCTTGTCAAGTGGCTTGGAATTGATCATGGAGTTCATAATACTTGAAAAGGTTTTGATCAACCAGCTTTATAACTTTCACGGTGGTGAGGGGATTGGTGAGGTAGATTTTTGAAGTATGACCCTTTGGATCTTTTTTAACTCATAAGGATTGAATTTTTCCACAAACGGTCTTAGTCATCCTCAATCCATACTGGACATGAAATTTGGAACAAAAAGTGTGGAATTTACTGTGTATGGCACATAATAAAATATTTCAAAATGATGAAACATTAAAAGAAAATAAATCAACCACCTAATTCATGATTTGGAAACTTCACCCATCCACTATTCTGATTTGATTAGAGATAGAGCAAGAGAAAATGAATGAATTATAAAAATGACCTAAAAAGGGTATATTATCTTTCATGTAAATATTTTACAATAATGAATGTTAAATAAATAGAATATAAACGAGGAATCCTATACTAATATAGATTCTTCCAATGAGACTGATGGCGTCTGATTCTGAGTTCGGGTGAGGTATAACCCTGGAATCCTAAGAGGGGGCCAGGGGAGGAGCTCCTAATAGGGGGATGTTATGCACAGATGTGAATAAAAAATGGGAGAGAGTTATAAAAGAGTAAGGTAAAAAATCATCTAGATTCTCCTTAAATAGATGCATGATTTTCTCACAGGTTTTTACTAACCATTCAGTGCCACAATCCAAAAGGACACCACCTCTCATGGTCCCAAGGCATGGTTAGACAAACTGTGTGCCAACTCTGAAACTATTTCTGTACCAATACACCATTTATCATGGTTTACTATGGTAATTTAATAATTAAAAAAACTATGTACCATAGCACAATGGATTTACCATTGGATTTATAGTGTTAGTAAAAATCATTTTCCATCCATGAAACTAGAGTAAATTCAACTAAAACTAATATTTGAGAGCATGACGGTCCCAAAACCCATCCGAAATCCAGAGTCGCATTTTGATACTTAAACATTAACTTAATACAACAAATTTATGTTTTAAAACTCTAATAATTACAATCCAAATATTATTTTAAAATTATCCCATCCACTAAAAGAAACAACATCCCTTTAACAAATCAGGTTGTGATGTTCCATTTAATGATCATGTTTTGTTCCCAAATTCCCAATGCACTAAAAAGAATCACATTAATATTATGTTAATTAAAATACTAAAATGAAATCCAATTATTCAAAAACATAGATTAAAAATTAATATCATACTCACCTAGTTTGGTTTACCCAAGGAAATGATCACATTTTTTCTCCTTCATCAATCATCCTTTGGTTCTCCCCAACATAGTTTTTAGTTTTAAATGTCCACTTTTTAGTCACGGTACTTTAATAATTATAATTTCCTATAGAAACATCTCGTTAGTGTTCTAGATATTTTCCCAAAATGATTTTTATTCCATTATACATAGTTATATATTAGGTAATTTCACCCTTTCTTCATTTAATGTAATCAGTTAAATTCTAATCAACCGAGATTAAATTGGCCACGCTGGCATTTCCTTGAAAATCAATAACCAAAATTTAAATTTCACTTGTCTCAACCCAATGGTGTTCAAAAAGTGGTTCCTTACTGATCGATTAAAAGTATTCAAGAAAAATCTTGGTAAAATACATTTTATATAATAATTTAAAAAAATCATCAAAAACTAACACATCACTAAAACCAAATTACAAAATCATTATCCAAACGTCTATTGAGATCATTTGGAGGACACACATCCATGTCCATTCCTTAGTTCTAATAATATATCCTAACCAATACATTCCCTATTCAAATCCTCAATAATTATATAATATAAGAATAAATATTTTCCAAATCCAATATCCATATATCATGATAAGATACTCCTAGATTAATTCCCACACTTGGACTTCCCCAAGTCCGAACTCAAAATTTTACCTCACATCTGTCAAGAAGACCTACCATGCATTGATCCATTTATTCAATGTAACAAAAAATAAACAATGAACATCATTTAAATAGTCTAAAATTCTCATGGCCCCCATTATGTGAGGTTCACCTCCCCGGTTACTTAATTCCCACTCCCCACCATTGGATCATTTTTTTTCACGCAAACAAATGAAAAACTGGTTAATCCTGACAACTCTATGTCTAACCCTAGAAAAAATGACTTCCATGGTTGAGGATATTATCACTCATGCGAACTAGTGTATACATTAACTTTCACCTATTACT
Organism: Viscum album; assembly: GCA_963277665.1. Lineage (NCBI taxonomy): Eukaryota > Viridiplantae > Streptophyta > Magnoliopsida > Santalales > Viscaceae > Viscum > Viscum album. The sequence continues at coordinate 626,432,719 of OY728138.1, read as the reverse complement.
AATTCCAAATATTATTTCCCATGTAGAATAATTAATTTCAAAACATAGTGATGATCACTAAACTCAGACAGACAATGGTGTACCATGCACCATCCTGTTTTTCATAAAAATGCTCCTCGAGCACAACTCAAAATGATTCCTTTAGATAAACCATAATGATATATAGGTATCTTTTTATATATTCAATTCCTTATTAACATACTTTAGATTATTTCAATATATTTTTCACGATCACCTATAACCTTAAGTACAACATGATTCCATTAACAGGCATGTATAGATCTCTCGATACATGCTTACATAAACTTGTCTATAATTTCCTTAACTAAAACTACACACTACATATCCAAATAATTCACGTAAAATACCAAATATGGGTTACATTTATAATGTCACCTGGTCTATTTCCAAGATATCAATTATCTAGAGAAACTTTCTCTAATTTACCAAATGTTATGTGTCACCAATCTTGTAAGAATCACTTATTGGAAAAGCATCATTTTTCAATTCACATCTGGATACTCACCAATATTAAATTATAAATAGTTATCCTATAAAATGGTGTGAACCAAAATATCTCTATGTAGTGGGTGTGAATCCCAAACCACTTGATTCAAGACCGGAAACATGCTCTGTTGTGTTTTTCAATAACAAGTTCAAGATGATTTTACTACATGGTTTGTCACTTTCTAATTTTTCATGGGGGGAATTTAACTCTTCTTTAAAATTGTTCACCTATATATGTCATGATTTATTAAATTAAATACCACACTATGTAATAGTTTCATAAATATAAAAGCATCAACCATGAAACCACCATTCAACTAAGCCGACAACATGAAAATTCCTTCCCATAAAATATAGTTTTGATATCCAAGCACCCTAGTTTATTACGTCTAAACAGTAGAATCATCATTCCTATAATGAAAAAACTAAGCACCCCTTATGAATAACTCTCAAAATTATTATAAAACCATGATTGTTTCCTTTATGTAAAATTTAAACATTAGTCCAACCTCTCTTATTGGTTACCCTCGATCAAAAGAAACATAGCTCACCTAACAAGGATCATATCAATGCGATGGCATCATGGTCTCCCATTTATTGAAATTGATCAATCCCAATACATGGATACTAGATTCATTAAACTATCCCTAAGGTGTCTCGTATGATAACTATATCCACAAAAGATCTTATTTGTCATACAAAATTCCTTTAAAATCTATCTAAATAGACACAATTGAAGGTAGGTAAAATACCATCTACCTATGAAGTTCATAAGGAAATCAAAAATCTATAAAGAGTTAACACTCACTGTGTGCAGGAATATATTAATACCACCTTGAGGTCCAATATACTTGTAAATAATCTTTTTACCAAGTTTTATCATTTTCCCAACTCAAATAGTCAAATCGACAACACTTACAGTTCTTGGAATCTTAACTCAAATGTTTTCTATTTTATCATTTCCAAGGCTACAACCAAAATGATCTAACCCTTAATTTAAGAATAAGGAGTCAACCTTTAAACTAAATTCATGCCAAACTATTACTAGGATATAATTCCTAACCATTAAGTTCAAATAAATTGAAGGAAGTGCAGTAAACTGGGACCAACAGTCAATTGTCATGTTCCCATTTCAAGCATCTCTCAAGGAAACATTTAAAACTAATCACCACAGGAGGGTCCATACTATAAAATTTACTAAATGGATTTATTTTAATATATTTATCTTATGTTAATTTATTAAATTTTATATAAATACTCATAAATAATAGATATCATGTACCAGTTGTCAACGAAACTATTTTAATCACTTTATTTATAATATATATTTCATTCTAGTACTCAAGTACAAGGTCCAATCCAAGAATATTAGGATTCATTTACATGATTCTCCATTCCCAAGTTATAGAGGTACTAGCCTTAATAATTTATAAATTACACCTTCATTCAAAGGAAACCATTTTCTATAATAATTAAAATTCACTATATATCATGGTTTCTTTAGTATGATTATCACTACCAAATTATAAAGGTACATTGTTGTATAAGTTAAAATTGATATTCATTTAACTGAAATCAGGTTATTAACTTTAGTCTCCTAATATAAAAAGTTTATTTGTTATTGTTCGATTATATGGGTTACCACCCGCAATATATATAGGTCCATACACGTAAAAAATTGAAATCATCCCCCATTTAATAAAACCCACTAAAATTTCATCCCATGAAACCAATGGTTCATGGATCAAACATTTCATAATTTCTTACTTAAGGTACCACCATCATTCTATATGTGAAAAAATCATTTAGGCTGATGTAGACACCTTAATGACCAATAATATTTCATAATTATAACTATGAATGCATTCACACAATAAGGAAAAAAGGTAGGCATGATAAATTTTTACACAGACATGGAATATATATATATATAGGTATTATAATAATCCCCTAATTATTGTATATAGATAATAAAGACACATAATCACACAATGATGTTATAAAGGCAAGATTACTAATTACATGTCAATTAGACATGCCTGAAATTAATTATGAACACAACCTGTCTCATTACATTCTAGGACAAGATATAAATATCATCAATATATAACAAGTGTAACTAACCCTATCACTCAATGTAAAATAATAATTAATTATAATAATGATGCACATGATCTTCATTACCTACCCATGAAACTTGATATTTCCATCATGTGTGGGTTGGACAAACCTAGACATGAGCTATTTACCTAGTATCAACACATTCCTAATCTCTTATCTACCATAAAAATAGAAATAATAAATTAATTGAAATATTTTATACCATTTTTTAACAAACACACCCTAGAAAAACTAAAACAGCGCCTGAAGAAAGTGGACCACATGGACATAAGAGAGCCTCCCTATATATCTGAGGCCTTTGAATAGAAGCAAGGTTCTGAAGGTCATACATTGGTTAGAAAATACAATCTATATCAAAAAAAATATACTATAAGAATAAATAATGAATGGATGTGGAAGATAATAGTAATTCCTATAGAAAAAAATAACAGGTTACCAGGCCAGAGCCGAATAAATGTCTATGCATGAACATATTGGGTAAATGAATAAAAGAATACAAGTAAACAATATATATATTCAATAAATAGGGAAATAATGAAAGAAAAATAATAAATAGATACAAGATTCAAACTCCATAATTCAACCTAAGAACATTATAAATCACTTCTACAAAGCTCCCATGTCCATTACTATTCCCTTATGTTAAACAGCACAAAGAATAGTCCAATTCATAACCTGCTGTTAAGAGATATTTCTGAGTACTAATCATTGTCCCGAATGGGGCTTGAGTAAATCTCAGTAGGCCAACACAAACAATTTCTAACTAAAATACAAAATTTGAATAGAAAATTAATTGGTGTGAAGGAATATCAACAATATACTAGTAAAGTAATTGTGGATAAGTATATAAATTGAGATAAGGCACTTCATAGGACACCTGGATGACTGTACATGCTTCATCCTAAGATGAAATTTCTCTAAATATTTGAACATTAATGTATAAATAAGACCCATTAAAATAATCCCATGAATCCATGTATAGAATAAGTCTTTGTGTCCAAAGGAAAAATTAAATAATTCATGATATTTTATGATCATATAATATTCTATTTGTTTTAATGTGTTATGATTTATCAATTAAGGTAAAAAGTTCAGAAAGCATGCATAATATGATTTCACTTATCCTCTATGAAAACCCATGGAATGTTTTTGAGGAATCCAAGTTTCTCTCAAGGATTAATACAATTAAATTATCCTTTGATTCCATCTAAATAATTCCATATAAGGAAACAATGTATCTCAACAAATGTAATATCATTTAATTAAATCATTGGGCCCATCCAATACATTCTACATAATAAACCCAAGTGTCACTCAAGATATAATATCATCCATTTAACCTATGATCACTTCCATGGAATTCCATATCAAGAACATAAGTATACCTAAAAGGGGAAATATCGTTCAATTAACTATTTTTCTTATCCAAGTCATTCTATGTCAAGAATATATGTAACACGTAAGGTGTAATATCATGAATATAACCACTGATCTCATCCAAGGAATTCTGTATTAGGACCACATATATAGATTGAGTTTTAGTTTAAAAATAAGGGATGTTTCCAAAAATTACTAAACGTAGTGCATTAGAAATATCTAGGATAGTTTATAATTAAAACAATACCTTACATCATTTCATTCCTAAAATCCATTGTGGGGAAAGTGAAAATTTATTACAATTTACACTTTATCTAATCCCATTTAACTATTAGAATAATTTATAATCTTTGAAGGGCCAAGTGACATAGATTATCCCCTCATTTCCCATTTTAGAATCAATTAAATTTAATTTCAATTCTATCCAATCCCCTTTAATTCAATAAGTACTATGGGACAACTGGAATGGACAAACCATTATGTTAGTCTCACTCAATATAAATATCATTAAATCATAACAAGTATGAGTAGTTGGGTGGTCCAATGAATATTTATACTATTTAATGATTAATTATCTTCATTTTATGAATTAAATCTCATGTGGTGAGGAAAATGTCATTGTTTCATATATTCCATTTTATAATTTGTTTTCAACATAATATGAACATTTAGCCACTTTAATAATCAAATAAGATCCAAACATGCCTTAGTGGTTTTTTAGTCATAAAGGAAAATGGTCATCAGTGCATATGATCGAACACACCCATGCAGTGGTTTAGGATGAGTTTTTTAACATCCAACCATTAATAATGTTGTCAATTCATGTATACAAAAGGATATGTGATCAATTTTAGTAATTCCATAGGTTAGAATAAATTCATGAATATTTTGACATATGGAGCATGAGAAACTATTTAAAAAAGAAGAAACATTAAGGGAAATACAAAGAACACCTACATGATTCTTAGTATTATTCAATCATTCATTATTGGGCATGGATTTGAGACAATATGAGATAAACCCAAAGAATGTAAAAACGCCCTACAACTAACGAATATTAATCCTATAGAAATAGAATATGATATAGAAAGATAAATAGATAAAAGAGGTAAAAGGAATCATAGACAATCTTAGAGGATTCCAATGAGACCTATGGAATCCAACTTCAATTTTGGATGATGGATAATGATAGAAGCCTAAGAGGATACCAAGGGTGGATCCCCCATGATAAAGTATGTGTACAAAGAAATTAGGAGAAAATATTGGAGAATATTTTAAAGGAGGAAGATAAAATTATCATTTCATAGATATTTAAATAATTTTATGGTTTTTTTCAAACAATATGGATAACCATGCACCAATGTGTGGTGCCACTATCTTAAGGGAAAACCCCTACCACAGTTGCAACTCATGTTTAGACAAACTATGTGTTAATACTTCAAGTATCTCAACACCTCTGAACCTTTTTCAGGGTTTTTTGGGCCCTTCATTTGGTTAAAAAAACTATAACCCTAAACATAATGGGCTTAAGCTTTGACCGACATTTTTTGTACTAATAATGAACCAACCATCTTCCTATATCTATTTCTCTTAAAAATAAGTTTCCAGAGCCCAAAACACCTAAAAATATTTTCAACACAAAAAATATCTTTCATGCCTTAACTATCATAAAAATATAACACTTTTAAGTGTTACATATATTAAAATAAATTTTAAATATCAGTTTATAGTTTATCCCATTCATCAATTTAAAATGTCATATTCATTTGGAAAATTTCAACCCTTTCAAAACATAGGACATTACAATTATCTATGTTTGTTCTTTTACTCAATGTTCATTTTGAGTTATCTGGTTTTTCAAACATTATACTTCCAATTTATAGCTTTAGTTTAGTCTTCTCCTACTGTTGATGTTTCCTAACAATTTTTGGAATCATGATATAATATAATCAATTTATTCATTTTGGCTCTCCAAAAATATATCTCCTCAAGAATATATTATAATTCAACCATGATTATACTAAGGGATAAATACTAATTTAAAATAATACATTGTTTAGATTGAAATTTTTTTATTCAATGAAATTATAGTCTCTCTTCTTCCCAAGGAAATTAGAAAAAACTTAAATCATTCACAATACATAATTACTTTAATTTTTTAACATTACTAGGATCCATCCAAGTAGAATACAATGTTAGTGTGTTGATGTATCAAATATACTCTAGTGAAATGATAATGCAATGTTTATAGTAAACTCTCAATTCTCCTAGTTTTTAAACCATTATCTCTTTGAAAGATAATTTATCTCTACTAAAGTGAATGATCTACTCCTACAGAAGAATTCTCGAATGTTCATTATAATCACTGAGTTGATTCAAACTTTAATTATTGTGATGTTATCATTGTTTTTCATTAGAGAGATGAAAATATCTTTTCTTCCCAACTTATGTTTTTTTAGAAACCCCCACCACGAAATTCATATTCATTAAGGTTAGAAATTTTTGTTTCTTTTACTATTCTATATGTTAAACCATAATGCTTAAAAGTCACATTTTCACCACATGAAACCATGAAATTCATACAATGCACTATTCAAAATAGGACTCCTTAATGTTTATGTGTCACACTATTCACTATGTGACTCATTGATGATTATGTACCATAAGAATTCTTAATGTCTATGAACCACACCATTAATTACATCACTTTTTAATGTTTTTGTGGAAAAAATATGTGCATGAAATACATGTTTCTATTTTTCTCCATATTTATTTGGGATTTAGTTGAATTCCTAGAAATAATATTATTTTTATAATTTATTAGGCTCACATAAGGAGGTGATTAGGGGTTTATTTATAGTAAAACACCACTAATAAACCCAAAAATATAAAATTATTTTTCACCCCGCTGGTTATGCCTATCTGCATGGCTCATTTACGATAATATGAAATACTTGACTTCACTTGAATGTTTCATGTGATTATGTAGGGATTACACTATGAAAATGAATTTATTTTATATACTTTATACTACGATTTATTCCACAAATATACACATAATATAATCCTAGAAGATAAAGATGTATATGTTATTTGGAAAATTAGATACATAGAATACTAAATTCATATATGGATATATAGAAATTATTTAAACCCCATAACATTCCCTTAAATTATATTATTTGTCCAATACTACACGGGATAACCTCGGGACATAAATAAGAAAGAGATGAGCCATAAATCCTAATAATGGAATTATCAAGGAGTAACATAATTTAGATTATTATATGTGAGTCAATAGGAATAAAATGATCACATAGAAAGGTGATAATAATAATCCTTACCATTGAAGTAGGATATAAAATTAATCATTAAGGAATCCTAAGAAATCGGAAACAATATAAAACATGACATCATAATCATAATTTAAAACACACCATTAAGACATAATAGCATAGTATAACCGCCCATGAACTACACATGGTATATCAAGAGATAAAAATATTACCCAATGCATTGTAAGGCTATATAATTATATGCTTACCCAACAAATTCATATCATGTACATGCATTTCTGTTCTACATAGATCATACAACTAAGAAAATCTTTAATAACACCCAATACCATGATTAAGAAGTGTGCACGTTATACATGAAATTCCTAAATAAATAAATAATAGGTACAACATGTTAAAAACACATAAAAACCAAAAAAAATTAAAATAACAAAATTATAACAACATTGAATATAAATAGATGCATAAAAACACATTAAAACAATAATATTTTGAAATAAAAAAATGCCAAAAACAATGAAAGTGCTTGAGTGGAAATGAAGTCAGAGACATACCCATTACTTAATCATAGTAACGGCTTAGGTAAAAGTTATAATATGGGGGGATAAATAATTCCCCATTCATAAACCATACATTTTATACTAAATAGATATTTATGAATAGATGACAATACAATCAATAGATATTAAAAACGTTATATAGAAAGGATGTACTTGAATGAATAGGAAAATGAATAGAATCCCTTACATGAGATGTTACATCTAAAAGCATTGAATTAGGTTCATAAGATTTTTGGAGCACCTTGTATGAAATTTAGAATGTTAAATAGTGAAGTAATTTTTTATCAATGGTTTTTGAGTGAAGATAAATGGGTCGTTCTGTGGGTATTTATAACCAAAGAGAGGGGAATTGTTTATTAATATCAAAGTGTTGGTTTTGGACTTTGAGTAAAATAATAATCAAAACCAAAAAACATACCATAATTTTGGACCATGGATTCAACCAAAGATATAGGTGTTCAAATATTATATTTGTTTAAGATTGTGACTCATTAAAATAATAAAATCCATGGTGTGGAAGCGAGTCATGATAATAATGAATTTTTTAAAACATATAAAATATGGATTCTTAAGGATTCATTATAGGTTTTTAAGAGTAATCAAATAACAATGAAAACAATTTTTTAAAATCGAAACATATTTTTTTTCAAGGATTCCTTTTATAATAGTTATTACATCAATTTTGTAATATTTTTATTTCATAATATATACTGTATATTTATACAGAATTTAATTTTTTTTCTAAAAATTCAATAGTCTCTAGAATTTATAAAAAAGGAACAATTTAATAATTTTGATGTGAATACTTCAAAAATGATATTTATTTAAAAATTATAATTTTTAAATACAAAAGTTATACATTTTAAATAAAAATCCATATTTTTGGAGAAATCTAGTTTTTTACGACACAAACAACTTTCTAACCCTTATAAAAATTACATTTGACTTCATAAAATAATATTACTATATATATTTAAATAAATATTATTTAATAATAATATTCAATTAAAATAAAATTTATTTTAAAACTCATGAATTTATCAGAAGTGTGTTTTTATTGAAACTATATATTTTGAAAAAAAATATAATTCGGGTTTCTTCAATTTAAAATAAAATTTAAATCAAACTCAATGCATAATATTGTACATATATAAAGTATTAATGTAAAAATTATTAATATAATCGTTATTTTATCAAAACAAAAATATAAAAATTCATCAAACTATGGTTTAAATACATAACCCCTTATTACAACACTGTATGTCCTATGGGAATGGTATGTGATAAGAGTAATTTCATGGTGTGGTTCATCGAAGATGGATTGGGGGTGATCTACATAATCTTGAAATTCTCCCATAAACGGTTTCACTCATGTTTCAGTTCATTGATATTAGTTTGGATTTATTAATGTAAAAAACCAATTATGTTATCTCTCTCAAAATCACCAAAAAAATGGGCTTCAAATGGTACTATCCTACTATTCTAGGCAATCACTTCTTCCTTCAGTGTAAATTATATTTTATTATAATACTAAATATATATTATATCATAACCATCACTATTAAATTTATACATTAATAATGGTTAGGGTGTTTAATGTTCTTTTATATTGGATACAATAAAATTGGAAATATTTAATAATGGTCCAAAATAACAAATAAAATAATGTACATTTTTTAATAACTACATTACATAATAAGGAATTTATTCATTTATAGTGGAATTTAATTTACTAAATATTAGGTCATTACATACACACTCTACCAGAGATAGGTTGTCGATGATAAGAGAATATGCACTCACTAGTGTTCATGTGACACGCCTTGGATATGTGAATGACCTATGCACCTAGTACTTATGCACTATTAGTGAGACTTTAGGAATTATATTATCTGTGTGACTCTTTACTAATTACACATTCTGGGTATTTCATTATTACATATATTCTCTTCCTAATCATTTTAAAAAATTCAATGAAATCCTCCAAAAACATCACAACCTTTTTTTCAACTGAACCTGTCAATGGCTTCTACTCATTTCAACAAAAACAAAAACCTAATATCCGACTAAAATGGATTTATTCCAACATTTTCAATTTTATAATCTCATTCCATGTGATTTTTAATCATATATTATTAAAAAGTGTAAGGAAATTCATAACATAAATTCCTTTTATAGAGTTATAACCCTATTTAATTAATTATTTTGTAAAAAGATTATAATCATTATAACCTTTGATTGTATTATGTTTTATTTCCACTTGTTTCATGTGGATTTATATTACATTCACAAAATATTTTCCTTCATATTTTTTTGTACGTCACTTAGTACATTATTTGTAAGGGTTTCCATTCCAATTCTCTTATGATTTCAATTATTATCCTTTAATTCAATTTTTTCTCATCTATAACCGAAATTCAAGTAATTAATTCTTACATTTATATTTTTTTATGAATTTATGGTCTCTATTCCTCCCTTTTAGATTTATATTTTATGGAATTTATTTTTTTATTGGTTTATTTTACAATATCACATTGAATTTGATATTATTTATATTAGATTAAAAATAATGAAATTGTCAGTTCTTTCAGAATATAGATTATTCTACTACTTAATGTTTTGGTTTTTATATGTCTTATTTTATTTTTTTAATTCCCTTTTATTCATAACTCAATCAAATGTTTTCTTATAATTTTTTACTGACCATGTCTCCTCTTTATGGTTTGGAATATTTCTCCCTCATTTTTATATTCGTTATATCTTTTTATGAATGTTATTATCTATAAATAAACAATATATTAAGTCTATTTTATATGAAATTTCAATTCCTTTGTGAAAATTTAAAAAGATTCTTCTTAACATTTTCTTTAGGGGATATTTTTTAATTTCTTTTAAAAAAATAAAAATAATATCATATTTATCATTTTACACAAGAAATTTTTTTCCCATTTTTTAATTAAAGTAATTAATTAATCTTACTCTAAGTATTTCATTATTTTATTTAGTAATTTATGTTCTCATTATTTTGTTTTTATTTTCATAAAAAAATTTCATTGTTTATAATTATAAATTAAGGAATTTCCTTCATATTATTTATATTTTTATCTTCAAATACACATTTGTTTTCTCTAATTTTAATTATTTTCATGGTTTCAATATTTGGTAGTATCTTAAAGTTGGGGTTTATAATGCCCAATTGTCCCCCCCTATAAATGGAATTTTTAGTGACATAAAAGTCTGTTTTTATAACTACGTAACCAATGATCTATGAAAATATTTTTTATAATTTTAGTCCCACTTTCTTCTAAAACTATAAAATATGTATCTCATTTAGATGTTTACTTCATGTATTACACAGTAAATTTTCTTATGGTGTTTTTCTCTTGGGAAATTAAACTTATGATATCAAATAATCAATTTTGTGATCTCTTCTTAACTGATATCCTTTGAAAGTGTTATGTAACCCATGTTTTTATCAATGATTTTTATCTATGTAAACATCCCTTAATGTTTCATATTTTTAATAGGGGTATTCTATAATGATACCATACTTATTCTTTCTCTTGAAGGAATGTGATTATATTTTGTTGAAATCATCAAGAAATTCATTTCATTCCCATATAAATTATGTTTTGATAAAATTATGAATGTTTTATTTTCATTAAAAAATATACAAATACATATTATGATTTGACCGGTGGAGCAAAATTTATATTTCCCACATATTAATTGGGTAATGTTTTATAAATCCAGATATGACATGCCTGGAAATTAAAAGTAAAACCAGTTCACTATGGTACTCCGTCCACTATGTGATGATGGTCATGGAAATGATCCTTGTCATATGTTTATTATGTCTGGATTTATATTATTTCTACATTCTGATGATTCTATGATCTTATGATATTCACTTCCTTATATCGAAATATTAATGTTAGAATTAATGAATTATGATGTGGTTTTTATTTGGTATTATTTCCCCATGATGTGTTCATGTAATTTAATTATGTTCTCAACCTAACATTTTTATCTTATGCTCACTTATGATCTTCTATTGTGTTAATATATTATTACCCTAATAGACCATTTTCACTCACACTTTATTATAGTTCCATTCCCCAAGTAATAAAGGGGAGTATTATAAATGTTATATCTATAATGGTTCCATGTGTGGATTTTATGGAAGATATTGAATACTGGTACAATGTTTTGTATATATGTTTTTAGAGTATCAAAAAGTAAGAGAATATCGTGATGAGTTTGGATTAATGGAAAAATGTTTATTTGTTGTGGGTTTTGTTAACAAATGGATTTTCTTAATTCTCTAAACCACAAAATATAAAAGGTATTTCATTTTTAAGTGATGTGATATTTTGTAAAGGCTATGTAATTATAGATAGTTATTTTTAGTTTGATTCAATTTTATCATATCCATTGTGTCAAGGATTTTTTTTCTAGGTCACTCAAGGAGAGAGTTTTAATAATGCACATGAGCATTAATTTAATAGCCATCCATGATATGGGATCTATATAAAAAAATCCATTAATTCTTGAGTATGAAAATTTGACCTAGCTAAGGCTCCCAAGCCAAGTATCCAGCTCATCCCACTCATCATCCACTAGATTAAAGATCTTAATAGTATATAAAATTTATTATCTATGGATCATCCTAGGGTTACACACTCTACCAGAATATTATGATTAAATTTTATTCTTTAGACAAACACTTACCAATATCTAAGATACAGTGAGATACTCACAAATTGTTGAGTGATGATAAACTAGTTTACGGTATAACCAACCACAACAGTAGTGAATATTTTCCACATCAACCTATAAAGAAGGAGTACCCACTCCTTGTAACATATGGGGATTAACTAATTGTTTGTATTATGGGGGACATGTTCCTCATTTGGACCAAGTGATTACCGAACCAGTGCTTGAATGGAGAAAAAATTAGTTAGGAAGGAACAAAGACATCACATGGAGGGGTTATTCCCCACCCTATGGAGGATTAAAAAAATCACATGGATAAAAGAACCAAAATATCATCTCATTGAAAAGACTTGTTACTTGATGAATTGTGGATTTTATTCCACATGGATGATAGTATTTTTCCCAATAACCATGAAGGAGTATATAACTAATTGATCTAATATTGGAGGATCATGTCTCAATAGAAATTAATCATTAGATGGGCTACCAAACCCATAAAAATTAAACATCCTAAATCACCATGATCTATTCTCCTACACCATGGTCATGATGAAAAAAGACCTTAAGCACCATAACACTAGGTTATTGAGAGAGAATTATATAGGTATCTCATCTGTTTTTGAGTAGTCTTGTCACTCCCATCATCTATAAAAGGTCCAGATAGTGCCTCTATAAAAATTATACTTATGAAGGAAGTTAATATTCTCATTTCACTATGATAAATCAGGTAGGTGGGATGTCATACCATGAGAAAAAAATTCCCTAAATGTAATATGATTTGGGTCCCTACTCAACCATTCTGTATAAATAATTACCTGTAAACTCAATTTAGTCAATTTGTTAACAATTTCCTTGAAAATGAATGTGTTTTCCACCACATCCTAGCTAGGTTCCTTGGACATTAAACCAAACATATGCACCTTCAAGCATTTTAAACCCAAATGTATTGAACCAAACTCATGAGAAACCTATTTATAAACTCAAAACCAAGAACCACTCACTTTGATATAAATCTTATATGACCCAAACCATTGAGTCGCCATGTAGGATGGTGGTAAGTATGGTTTTCCACCCCAATCCATCCACCAATAGTCTAGGTGCTAGTGACTAGCATAATGAAGGAATAATACAAATATTGTAGGCCTTATCCTATACAACGAGTAATAAATTCACATCACCCATCAAAAAAATATCCATAACCATAGAAGATAACATATCCATATTACGATAAGAATATGAATTAATACACATCTTATAGATTTCATAGGTGCACAATGTGAATTCTAGTACAAAAGGGAAAAAATATTTCTAGGACCAAATCCCAATTGAGCTCATGTTACAAGAATAAGGTGATAACTACATAATTCTAACTCCAACCTCATGAACTGATGACCATAAACCCCACCATTCCATACTAACCATCGACTACACTAGTTTTATTAGATTAATTCACACCAATATCTCCATCAACCAATATTTCATTTGTATATACGTTATAGTTGTGGGTATAATTTCTAAGAAGGGGTGAGTACACCAATATCCAATAGAATTCCCCAAAAACATTAAGGGAAAAGGGACTATAGGTCACAATGTAACCAAGAGTCCATGTAACACCCCAAATGATAAAGGGTTAAATGACTAAATGACATTACTCATGTCAACAAGTTGCACCTTCCTTCTCAGGAGCCTGTCTGATTAGAACTCCACTATTAAGCATGCTTGGCATGGAGTATTGATCAAGATTGGTGACCTTCTGTGAATTTTTCAGGGTGTATGTGAGTGAGGACATAGAACACTATAAAGGACTTGTGTTGGCCTATGGGGACATTCATTAGTCAGATGATTCGCTCAGGCACGTAGGTGGGCCCCAGGGTGGGGACCATGTGTTTGCGGGGCAACTAGGGGTACATGACAGGCCAGGACCCGACGACCATGTTAAGGCAGGGTGTCTGTGCTCTCATCGGATACCAGTTGTCACATTTGGTACCAGAGGTGGTACCCAGCCTTAAGTGCAGCGCACTACCTGGGTTGAGTTGTAGGGACCACAACGAGGTTGGTGTGCTCTTAAGGGGGGTGATTGTAACAACCCAAATGATAAAGGGTTAAATGAAAAATTCATATGACTCATGTCAACAAGGTACACCTTACTTTTAATGATCCTGTTTGATTAGAACTCTACGGATAAGTGTGCTTGGCCTGGAGTAGTGATTGGGATGGGTGACCTTCTAGGAAGTTTCACAGGGTGTGTGTGAGTGAGGACAAATCTCACAAGAAAGGACATGTGTTGGCCTGTGGGGACTTTCATTAGTCATATGACCCATTCAGGCATGTGGGTTGACCCTTGGGTGGGGTCCATGTTTATGCAGGGAATGTGGTGGTACCTGGCAGGCCAGGATTCGACGACTATGTAAAGACGGGGTGGTCGTGCTGTCAGTGGGACCCAGTTGTCACAGTCCAAATTTTACAGCTACCCAAATCAATAAATGTGGATGATACCGTCTAGAGAAAATGCTATGTATTTACTTACCATTATGATTCTTTCACTATCACAAAGGAAACTACTATGGGTAACGCAAATGATAAAGGTAGGTGATTGTAACACCCCAAATGATAAATGGTTAAATGACTAAATGATATGACTAATGTCAAAAAGGTGAACCATCCTTTTTGGGAGCCTGTTTGATTAGAACTCCACAGTTAAGCATGCTTGGCCTGGTGTAGTGATTAGGATGGGTGACATGTTGGAAATTTTCCCAGGGTGTGTGTAAGTGAGGACAAAGCACAATGGAAAGGACATGTGTTGGCTTGTGGGGACTGTTGTTAATCAGATGATTCGTTCAAGCATGTGGTTGGACACTTGGGTTGAGACCATGGGTCTTCGGGGGCAACCGGTGGTACCTAGAGGGCCAGGACTCGACGGCTATGTTAAGGCATGGTGGTTGTGCAGTCACCGAGACCCAATTGTCACAATCCAAATTTTAC
Organism: Viscum album; assembly: GCA_963277665.1. NCBI lineage: Eukaryota > Viridiplantae > Streptophyta > Magnoliopsida > Santalales > Viscaceae > Viscum > Viscum album. Next base: position 626,417,160 of record OY728138.1, on the reverse strand, counting down.
AACATCTCAAGTCAATAAAGTGGATGATGCCATCTAGATTAAAGTCTATTGATTTAATTACCATTATGAATCTTTCTTTATTTCCTAAGAAACTACTCGGGCTAACCCAACTGATACAGGGGGTTGATTATAACACCCCAACTAATAAAGGGTTAAATCACTAAATGATATGACTCATGTCAATAGGGTGAACCTTCCTTTTCAAGAGCCTGTATGATTAGATTCCACAATTATGCATTCTTGGCATGTAGTAGTGATTAGGATGTGTGACCTTATGGGTTTTTTCTGAGGGTTTGTGTGAGTGAGGAAAAATCACATGTGGTTGGACCCTTGGGTGGAGACTAAAACTGGTGTAGCCAAATCAATAAAGGTCCCAGTTGTCACAATCCAAATTTTCCAACATTCCAAATCAATAAAGGTGGATGATTCCATATAGAGAAATGTCTATTTCTTTAATTACCATTATGACTCTTTCTTTATTGCATAAGAAACTACCATGCGTAACCCAAATGATAAAGGGGGGTGATTATAACACCCCAACTAATAAAGGGTTAAATCACTAAATGATATGACTCATGTCAATTGGGTGCACCATTATTTTCAAGAGCCTGTCTGATTAGACTCCAAATTAAGAATTGTTGGCCTAGAGTAGTGATCATGATGGGTGACCTTCTGGGATGTTTCTGAGGGTGTGTGTGAGTGAGTAAAAAGCACATGTGGTTGGAACCTTGGGTGGAGACCATGTGTTTGCGGGGAAACTAGTGTATGCAAATTAATAAAGGTGGATGATACCATCGAGAGAAAAATCTATGTTAAGGAGTGGTGATTTTGTGGTCACCGGGACCAGTTGTCACAATCCAAATTTTACAACTACCCAAATAAATAAAGGTGTATGATGTCGTTTAGAGAAAAGGCTATGTATTTAATTACCATTGTGACTCTTTCTTTATCGCATAAGAAACTACCAAGGGTAACAAAAATGATAAGGGGGTGATTGTAACACCCCAACCAATAAAGGGTTAAATCAGTAAATGATATGACTCATTTCAACAAGGTGTACCTTCATTTTCAGGAGCCTGTCTGATTAGAACTCCATATTTAAGCGTGATTGGCCTGGAGTATTGATCACGATGGTTGACCTTCCGGAAGGTTTCCCAAGGTGTGTGTGAGTGAGGACAAAGCACATGTGGGTGGAATATTTCTTTATCATATAAGAAACTACCAGGGGTAACCCAAATGATATGGGTGGGTGATTGTAAGACCCCAACTAATAAAGGGTTAAATCACTAAATGATATGACTCATGTCAACAAGGTGCACCTTCATTTTCAATAGCATGTCTGATTAAAACTCTATAGTTAAGCATGCTTGGCCTGGAGTAGTGATCACGATGGGTGACCTTCTGGGATGTTTCCCAGGGTTTGTGTGAGTGAGGAAAAAGCACATCTGGGTGGACCTTTGGGTGGGGACCACTTGTATGCGGGGAAACTGGTTGTACCTGGTAGGCGGGGTAGTTTTTCTGTCACCGGAACCCAGTTGTCACAATCTAAATTTTACAACTACTCAAATCAATAAAGGTGGATGATGTCATCTAGAGAAAAATCTATGGACTTATGATTTTTACTCATTATCTATTGCACATGAAACTATCATGGGTACCCAAATGATAAAGGGGGGTGATTGTAACACCCCAAATGATAAAGGGTCAAATGACTAAATGATATGATTCATGTCAACATGGTGCACCTTTATTTTTGGGAGCCTATTTATTTTAACTCCACAATTAAGCATGCTTGGCCAGGAGTAGTAATTCGGATGGGTGACTTTTTGGAAAGATTCCTAGGGTGTGTGTGAATGAGGTAAAATCACACTCGAAAGGATATGTGTTGGCCTGTGGGGACTGTTATTATTCAGAGGACCCATTTAGGCATGTGGGTACACCCTTGGGTGGACACCATGTGTCTGCAGGGCAACTGGTGGTACCTGGAAGAATAGGACCAGACGGCTATGTTAAGGCATGGTGTTTGTGCTATCACTAGGACCCAGTTTTCACAATCCAAATTTTACAAATACCCAAATCAATAAAGGTGGATGACACTTTCTAGAGAAAAAACTATGGATTTACATACCATTATGACTATTTCTCTATCACACATGCAAATACCAGGGGTAACCCAAATGATAAAGGGGTGACTGTAACACCCCAAATGATAACGGGTTAAATCAGTAAATGATATGACTCATGTCAACAAGGTTCACCTTCACTTTCGGAAAAGTGTCTTATTATAAATCCATAGTTAAGCGTTCTTTGGCCTAGAGTAGTGATAAATATGGGTGATGTTCTCCTGGAGTAGTGATAAGAATGGCTGACCTTCTAGGAAGTTTCCTAGGGTGTGTGTGAGTGAGAGAAAAACAAACTATAAATGACATGTGTTGGCATGTGGGGAAGGCCATTAGTCAGATGACCTGTTCTGGAATTTGGGTGGACCCTTGGGTGTGGACCACGTGTCTACGGGGCAACTGGTGGTACCTAGCGGGCCAGCCTTTAGTGCAATGCACTGCTGGGGTTGAGTTGTAGGGCCCACAATGGGGATGTTGTGCTCTAAATGGAGGGGGTGATTGTAACACCCGAAATGATAAAGGGTTAAATGACTAAATGCTATGACTCATGTCAACAAGGTGCATCTTCCTTTTCAAGAGTAAGATTGATTAGAACTCAACGGTTAATCTTTCTTGGCGTGGAGTAGTGATTAGGATGGGTGAACTTTCGAGAAGTTTCCTAGGGTGTGTGTGAGTGAGGACAAAGCACAATGGAATGAAAATATGTTGGCATGTGGGGACTTTCATTAGTCGGATGGCCTGTTCAGGCATGAGGCTAGACCCTTGGGTTGGGACCATGGGTTTGTGGGGAAACTGGTGGTACCTGGCAGACCAGGACCCGATGGCTATGTTAAGGTTGGGTGGTTGTGCTGTCACCATTTGGGGGAGACCACATGTCTATGGGGTAACTAATTGTACCTGGTGGGTGGGGTGGTTGTGCTGTCATGAAGACCTAGTTTTCATAGTCCAAATTTTACAACTACCCAAATCAATAAAGGTGGATGATACCATATAGAGAAAAAGATATGGATTTACTTATGATTATTAATCTATCTCTATCTTGCAAGAAACTATCAGGGGTAACCCAAATGATAAAGGGTGGTGATTGTAACACCCCAAATGATAAAGGGTTAAATGACTAAATTATATTACTCATGTCAACAAGGTGAACCTTCCTTTTTGGGAGCATGTCTGATTTTAACTCCACAGTTAAGCATGTTTGTCCTGGAGTAGTGATCAGGATGTGTGACCTTCTGGGATGTTTTCCAGGGTGTGTGTGAATGAGGAAAAATCACACTAGAAAGGAAATGTGTTGGCCTATGTGGATTTTCATGAGTCAGATGACCCGTTCAGGCATGTGGGTACACCATTAGGTGGAGACCATGTTTCTGTGGGGCAACTGGTGGTACCTAGAAGGCCAGGACCTGATGGTTATGTTAAGTGAGGGTGGTTGTACTATCACCGGGACCTAGTTGTCACAGTCCAAATTTTACGACTACCCAAATCAATAAGGTTGGATGATACCATCTAGAGAAAAATCTATGGTTTTAATTACCATTATGACTCTTTCTCTACCGCATATGAAACTACCAGGGGTAACCCAAATGATAAAGGGGGCATTATTGTAACACCCCAAATGATAAAGGGTTAAATCACTAAATTATATGACTCATGTCAACAAGGTTAACCTTCATTTTCAAGAGCCTGTCTGATTAGAACTCCACAGTTAAGCATGTTTTGTACTGAAGTAGTGATAAATTTGGGTGACCTTATCCTAGAGTATTTATAAGGATGAGTGGCCTTCTGGAAAGTTTTCTAGTGTGTGTGTGAGTGAGGGAAAGTCACACTAGAAAGGACTTGTGTTGGCCTGTGGGGACCACCATTAGTCAGATGACCCATTCAGGCATGTGAGTGGACCCTTGGGTCGGGACCACATGTCTGCGGGGCATTTGGTGGTACCTAGCGGGCCATCCTTTAGTGCAGGGCACTGCTGGGGTTGAGTTGAAGGGACCACAATGAGGACGTTGTGCTCTAAAGGGGGTTGATTATAACACCCCAAATGATAATAGGCTAAATGACTAAATGATATGACTCTTGTCAACAAGGTGAACCTTCCTTTTCGGGAGCCTGTCTGATTAGTACTCCACGGTTAATCTTTCTTGGCCTAGAGTAGTGATTAGGATGGGTGACCTTTTGGGAAGTTTCTCAGGGTGTGTGTGAGTGAGGAAAAAGAACACTAGAAAGAAAATGTGTTAGCCTATGGGGACTATCATTAGTCAGATGACCCGTTAAGGCATGTGGTTGGACCCTTAGGTGGGGACTAGGGGTCTGTGGGGAAATTGGTGGTACTTGGAAGGCCATGACCCAATGTCTATGTTAAGGTGGGGTGGTTGTGCGGTCACCGGCACCCAGTTGTCACAGTCCAAAATTTTCAACTACCCAAATCAATAAAGGTGGAAGATACCATCTAGAGAAAAATCTATGGATTAAATTACCCTTATGACTCTTTCTCTGTCATAAAAGAAACTACCATGTGTAACCCAACATGTAAAACCATTCAATAGAAGGTAGATACCACAAAAACCCATTCGGTGGGATAAAACACATCTGATCATATCAATAAATAGAAAAACCATGTTTTTCAAGGGTAAAAACCTATATGTTCATATAAAATATAGAAGATCTAACCTCTTCTGTTTATAGGAGGGGACACAAAAAAACATCACAGAGTAGAACTTGTATCTAATCAAGAATATCTCATACCAAAAATGGACTCACCAAAACAAAAGATACTTTATATACACCAACAACCCCACTACTTCAACCCATAAAGAATCGATCTAGACTCATCAGTGCATCATTATTCCACGAACAATTTCATATCATGAAACAATGTATGATCACTAAGTGTGGGGGTAGTGAATCAGTCATCCATTTTCCTTTTTTTCAAATTATTGATTTATAACTTGAACTATGTAGTGTTCAAATCTTTGATTCATTCTTCTAGTTTATCTCAGCCCCACATTGAATGGTGATGTAAATCAAAACAATAAACACAATGATTTACAAGGTTTGGTTTAAATGTGATCATTCTCTATGTTGTGATAGTTAATCACCCAAAAATTGATTCTCTAATATTTCAGTAAATTACAATCACTAGAATACAGTCGCACTATATTAAAACATGTGATTCCACAAAACTGGATCTTTAGAATACTTCATATAGTGTTACCCATGTTTGCACCTGCCTTCACACTCTTCAGTCACATAAGTGGATCTTTATACTGCATCACTCAGTATCCTACATCTTCAAATATTGATTGTAAATACGCTGAAACTATTATCCTATAGTCAGTAGTCACTTTATTAAATTAGAACCGGATACAAAGACTAAAATCTCAAAGGACTAAATAGGATACTAGTATTAAGATAATTTCTATATACATGAATCTCATATTATAGCTGAAAAAGTAAAGTAAAATATAGAATTTTATTCAAGAACAAAAATATTACCTATATTATATTCTTAAATAGAAACCGTAATAAAATTTTTGGAATCCTATTGAAAGGTTGCATAAGAAAGGATTGAGCTTAGATGCTCTGTAAGGGTATGTGTACAATGGATTTTATCCTGAATAAATAAGGCTTAATCAGTATGTAAAGGTAAATATCAAAAAAATCACATAATCGATAACCTAAGCATGAATAATAATATATTATGAAAAGGAAATGATTATATAATTCCATATAAATAATCACAATATCTTGAAACTTATTCATGGATATCATAACTGATCAGATAATCACATGGAAATCAATAAATAATATCATTATGAGGGAATTCATAAATCCAAATATCATAAACATACCATCAAGGCCTTGTGCTATGACACATTATATAAATATTTAAGGACGCAACCAAATAGTCAAGCTAGTTTATCTCATGAGACCTACTTATGTAAAAAGGGGCTATAATAGGACCCTCCCATCACTTACTAAGTATAATTAATTATTTATAATAAAAGGTATAAACATAAACAATATAAAAATTCATGTAGAAAAATAAAATATAAATCTTAATACTTTCCCCAATCAAAAAACATAACCCTAAATTATAATGAATAATATGAAAAGCAGTATGAAAATAATATATTCTCAGTCAAAAAGATCATAAAAACCATACAAATAGTAAGGATTGAATCACTGAATCATTTTTATACTGGATCATAATTAAATGATGGTTTTTTTCACTGATGAATAGAAATACCATAAAAATATCATTAAATATTCTTGGGGTATAATACCCTCAACATTCTGAAATCACTTATTCAAAATCAAAAAATTTACAAGATATTAAGGAAAACATTTTCTCAAATAGGAACCTTGGAATGATACAAATTATGTTTCAAATAATTCATCTTTCTTGATGGAAGGAATTATGTTCATTCTATATAAGTTAAAAGAATACATTATTTTCCTACTATAATAAATAGGTCAAAAAGTACATCATTAAAAAATGAAAAGAAGTTTCCTTTTAAAGGATATTTTAAAATTAAAAAAATTGAAAAAAAATATTAAATTCAATATTTGAATAATTTTAAATACATTATTCAAATATATTTATAGATAACATGGATATGTAATAATAATGATTTTTGACTGAAGACAGAAATTAATTCATATTTTCTTAAAAACATTTTCTAAATTTTAATAATTACTTTGGGGAGGAAAATTTTATTATTACTTGAAAATATTATGAATAACTAGATTACACTAACATATATTATTTCGGATACAAATATCAAATAATTACCTTATGTGAAACATAACCATAAACAATCTCGAATAATTATATGATTGTGAAATAAACCATTACCTAAAGTATGATTTATTTCATGCTTGGTGGAAAGTCATGTATAATAAAAATAATATTATTATGATCATTATATTATATAACCATAGCAATATATATCATACTATTTAGGATTTATATATAATCTTTTATCACCTGTTTAAAAATAATTTTCTTTCAAAGTCACTGTTTTAGGTAATAACTAATTTGTTTTCATATATATTTTGGTTTGGTAGTTTCAGTCCTTGAACTTTGATCATGTTTAAATCTTATGTAGAATTGTAAAAATGATATAAATATAATATATTTTAATTATATATGTAATTATTTTAATCTATAAATTTTATATATATAAAAATGGGTAACACGGTTCATAGAGACGGTAGGTCGTATGTACGAATGAACGTTTGTTTCATTTTCTGATGAATGAAAATAAGAGTTGTAAATAATAATTCTCCTTTTATGATTAGTTTTTATATCATATATGATCATCAAATCCTTTTTTACTTCCAACCATGTTAATATAAAATGAAAAATTAATTGCATCACTTCGTGGAGGTGACAATCTAAACATACGCATGAGCGATGTTATTGAAATAAAGATAATTGGAATGTAATAAGGTAGATGTGATATTGTAATTATAGAATAATTACAAATTTATAAATTATATATATACATTAAATCCTTAATCTTATTCAGTCGTTAATGGTGGTTATGGAAAATGAATTACATTTGTTCATGAGGTGTTAGACCGTCATACACATGACTGACAGTTTCATTTCTCATTTGATGGAATAGGAAATTGATACAGGTTATAAAATAAACATAATAACATCATAGTATATGTGAAATAGTGGTGTTATTATTTTATTAATTTGGATAAGGATTTTAAGGTTTCTAGATATGGAATGAAATAGAAAAACATGGTTAAGAATTATACCTCTTATTTAGACAACCTCTTTAGGTTTCCACCAAAATAATTCCGAGACGGTTTTTGAACATACTAGGGACTCTACATGGAGACACTATCCTATTAATCATATTATTATAATATTTTAAGCATAATTATCCATCAAATTCTAATCAAGGATTGTAAATTCTAGTGTCTTAGGAATATTTGGTGCCCAAAATTAAAAATATGGAACTAGAATAAAACATCTCTTTATTAATCTTTAATAAAGAGATATTAAATTAATTTGGCCTCATAAATTTTCATAGCATGACCTGGGGAGTACATAAAAAAATATATTATCTAAAAATCCTAGTAAGAGAATAAAAATGGGAATGAATCCTAGCACTTGAGTTGGAAAGGCAGAACATGACAACATAAAAGGCATGGCACATGAGTAAACATATGGAATAATGACCAATAGAAAATAGAATCATATGATCCTGAAAATATTCTAATGTAGAAGAAACATATAACAATAAATAAACATCAGCCAAGGCTAACTTCGAAGACTATATCACATGGTGGAAATAGATCCATGATGGATAAGGATTACTCAATTATTCCTTACATAATGTCTCGTGAGATTAAAATATTACCCATTTCATTGGTTAAAAATCTAGGAATACCCATCAGAACATATTCATTCATATGTTTTTGAAATAAAGAAATCAAACACTGGGAATAATCAGAAGGGTTACCCATTGAAAGAAAGGGGTTTCATAATCATGTCATAAGGCATAACCAAATGGTGTATCAAAATGGTATCCCTAAAATAAGTTATTCAATATTTTGTTTGAAATCCAAAAACAATAATAGTTCATGAATAATGACTTCTAACAAAAGTGAATAAATTAAAAGGAGTGTTCAATAATCTTTAGAAATGGTCTACTTTCATGTGATTTAAGGGAAATTTTTAAAGAGTGTTTAAAGAAGATAATATAAACCTAGAAATTAACTAAGATAGTTTCAGAAAAATAATGGTTTCTTAAAATATTTTATGGAGTGTGTTTGAAAATGGGTATGAAGTGGGGATGTTCCCTTTAATCGGGTTTTCTTATCGAGGGGAATTGGGAAGTGAATCTTTTAAAACATATATTTCCATATAAAATAAAGATTAATTGAGATATATAAACTTGTTTGGAATATATAAAAGAATTTAGGAGTGGTATATAATAATAATTATGAAATAAATTTTGTTAAATATAGAGAAAGCATAATCTAAAGGAAAAAAATGGGTGTTTGGGGAGATCTCATACCTTATGTATGAATGTGTTATACACTTTACATTAATGTCATAGATAATAAAATTATATTGTTTAATTAAATAATTCAAACAATACTATATTTACTTTTTATTTTATTTTAAGTTTATTTATGTCCATTCTGATGAGTTATAAAGATCAATTTCGCAATTCTAGGAGTGTTTGTTTCCATCCTTTAATTGATGATTTACTTGTATATAATTATGGAAGTTACTTTACAAAGGGAATAATTATATTGTAGTATAATTATAGGGTATTAATTAATATAAAAATGTTTGAACAGTACCATATATCATTTTTTCTGATATGTGGATGATTCATTTGATAAAACATTAATGATAATTTGTTTAATTTATTTTGGTGGTTTTTCGATCATGTTGAACTAGTTATGTTTTATTTAATATTATGTATATATATTATTTAAAGGACATGAAACATGTTATAATATATATATTAAAATCCTTTTAACTATAACAATGGTTTTATAACCAGACTTTAAGGAAGTAATGGAAGATGATAACTCATCGTCCATGAAGGTAGTAAACCAACATATTACAGATGATGCTTAAATTTTTATAAAAAAAATAGAAAAGAATATATTTGACGGTTTATATTCAATTAAAAAATTATAATTAAAATTTATATATGATACTAGAGTTATCATACCACTTTGTATAGAGGAGGTGAGGAGAGGATAAGAAAATAATAGAAATTAAAAGTGAAGGATTAAGGATTTTACATATTAAATGTTTTCTCCTTGAGAGCCTCTTTAAGGAACTTGGGTTTGGGATTTTGATTATACCAGAAGCTATTTAATATGGTAAAGGGTCTTTGGAATGGAACTGGTTAGAATATAAAAAATTATTATGGATTATAATATGGGAGGATAATGTGTGGTGATGGGTGATATTTATAGAGGGAGGGGGCATTCTTATTTTTATATTAATTAGTTTATAATTTTGTCTCAAGAATACAAATAGTGTTGAGTCCTATGAATAAATAAATTAAATGTTATAGTAGAGTTTGAACCAATGATTTCTTACACCTCTATTACATCATCAGTGACTCAAAAAAATTTATAATGTTAAATGTTGAAAATTAACATATTCCATTATGCACCAAAAAATAAACTATTTTACAAAAATATAAAAAATTCAACCTAACCATTTTGAAATGTTTATTTTTTTTAAAAAGAATCCATTTTATGAAAATAAATTTCAGAATATGAAAATTTTAATTTCTAAATAAAATTATCATTTATTCCCAAAATATTGAATTTAATGTTATAATCAATTTTATGATCATTTTAAAAATTGATTTGGTCTCATAAAATTATATTATTATTATAATAATACATAATATTAATTTATTATTCTATTTTATGATCATATAAATTATTTTAAATCATTATATTAATTATAAAATTATAGATAAACATTTATGTTTTACAAAAATACCAACACTTAATTTATCATTTTTAAAAAAATTATTTACTTACACCCAAAAAAGAAATATATTTTATTTTCATTTATAAGATAATTAAATTTTATTTATACTTTTATAGGTTATTTTAATGTTATAATGTCCATATTACTATTCCTAACGTTCATATTACTATTCCAATGGTCAGATTACTATTCCAATTATTAGGTTACTATTCTTGTAATAGAGATTCCGTAATTTCTATAAATACCTCCTATTTCATTCATTAAATATTCACTTATATTTTTTATTTAGGATATAAATATACTTTAATATTTCATATTAATATTTTTTAATAACATTAAATTTTATTTCAACTTGGTTTGTAAGTACTATTATTCTTGAGGATTGAGAAAATCCAAATTTTCTCATTCAAATTATATTATTCTCTATTAATTGTCATGATATAATATTAACAATTCAAATTAGTCTATTTTTTGAATAATTTTTCATTCTTCATATATAAAAATATTTTTTTATTGGGTTCTCTATTTAATGTAAGCATTTTATGACTAGAAAAGGTAAATTCCATTGATAAAGTTATGGGTTGTTATAGTATTCCCTCGTTATGAAATTTCATCCTCAAAATTTCATTTTACAAACTCAGGTGATAATAGGTAATGGTATTTTTCCTTCATTTCTACCCACGGTTCCCATGTCCCCTATTCATACGCACAGTTTCTCTATAATACATTGACCAAATGAGTAGTCTTGTTGCATATAACTTTATCTCTATGGTCTGAAATCTTCCTTATATGCTCATCAAACAAGAGGTAATTTTATAGTAAAAAAACCATTGAATTTAGTAAATCTGATGTATATGGTATATACTTACTTAGGAGGGATACTTGGAATACATATTTTACTTGATACATGGTTGTTGGAAGTGATTGTCAAAATTCCACTTCTCTAAGGAAATCAATAATATCAAAGAGACCAATGTATCTAGGAATTAGCTTTCCTTTATTCTCAAATATCACAACACTCATCCTTGGAGCTATACAGAGTAATTCCATGTCACCATCCTCAAACTCTAATTCCTATCGACAATTATCTATATAGATTTCCTGTCAACTTTGGGTACTTTGGAAATGTTTTTGGGTGGTCTTCCCTTTTTCTGCCATTTCCTGGACCATTTCAGGTACTATTAACTTACATTCACTAACATCTTACAGAATTTAACTGTTTTACATATTTTATCATAAATTAATTCATATAAGTCCATTTGGATTCTTAAGTGGAAAATATTGTTGAAATAAAACTCAACCAGTTAAATATATTGATCCCATCCTTCATTGAGGTCCATTGAGCATTCTCTCAAAATGTATTTTAGTGTTTGAGTAGTCTTCTCAGATTAGACATCAGTTTTGACGTGATAAGACATACTAAAGTTCAACTTTATTTTTATAGAATTCTATATACATTTTTAGAATTTGGAGGTAAATATCAGAACACTATCAAATATAATTGATAATGGTACTCCATATAGCCTCACCACTTCTTTGATGTATGTCCATGAAATTTGGTCAAGTGATAATTCCCCTAAAATCTCAATAAAGGGTGTAGTCTTTGTAAGATGATCCCTAAAAGCATGTATAGAATTATTTCATTTTTATTTCTTCATAAGTCCAATGAAAAATTATATTTTTATTTTTTCCCATTTCCATATTGGTATGGGTAATAGTTGTATCATTCCATTAGAAATTTTCCTTTCAAACATCAATTATTAAAATACTATACACATTGATGTATATTTAGCGATCTAATTTTTCATATTGTCTGGCCAATATTTTTCTCATAAATCTTGATACATCATTTTTCTCCTAGAGTGGATAGAGATGTTCAATCTTTGTGCACCACTAAAAATTTTGTTCTTTATCACAATATATGATGGTATATATAGTTGTGACCCAAATATTATAATTCATTCCTTGTTAATTTTTAACTCCAAGAATTACAAATTTTTGATTTCGTCCACCTTCTTCAAAATTTCAACATCATCTCTTTGAGAATCCTTTTTCTTCTCTAAGAGGGATGGTTGAGAAATAATTTGTGAAATAAATTATGATTTAACTACCTTTATGATTCCTATTTCCATCCTTTTAAAGTCTGAGAATATTGTAACCTTCTCAATTATCTTTAATGATAATATTGTAGGATCCTTTCTGCATAGAGAATATACCAATTTATTCACATTAAAAGATGATAGTAGATTGTGGAGTCATAATACTTAATGTGATATAGACATGTTTATTGGAATATATTAATATCCTAATGTGTGAATATATATTTGAGGCTCTTCTGAACATTATATATCTCATACTTCTCCCCGTAGAGATAGTGCTTCCATATTTTCAAGGAAAATATAATAGCTTCCAACTCCAAATCATAAGTGGGATAGTTTTTTATATTAGATTTAAAATACCTCAAGTCATAGTTTATTTCAAAATGATTTCCCATCATCCCAATGCTTAATATATTGATTAAAGCATCGATGTATACTAAAACACATTCCTCACTTGTTGGTAGAGTAAGTATTGATGTACTGATAAGCCTTTTTTCAACTCTTTAAAGTAGTCTTCGCATTCACTGGTTCAAAGAAATAATACTCCTTCATATTCATTTAGTTTATTGTATTTTATAAAAATGATAAGTTCTTTACAAATAATTGGAAATAAATGAATAGACCATGAAATTTATGGGTCTCCACTACATATATTGAAATTTGAAACTCTTTAATTACATTTTTCTTAGAAGGGTCCACAAATATTATCTTAGTTGGGATAACATACCCTTGGAAAGATACTTCCTCTATCCATAACACATATTAAAATTATTTTTTATATATTTTATCTCTTCTCAATGGGTTTAGCATAGTATTCAAATTCTCCACGTGCTTCCCCTTGATCATGGAATATATCAAAATATGAACTATAATTACCAACACATATTTTTTAAGGTAATCCATAAAGACATTATTCATTGAGTCAATGAAAATTCCATGAGAATTAGTCATTTTTAATGGTATCACTATGAAATCATAGTGTTCATACCTTGTTTGAATGTTCTCCTTTGGAATATCTTCCTTCTGATCTTTAAATTTTGATATCCAAAATGAAGGCCCATGTTATAGAAATACATGGCCCTAGGTTGTATATTGAATAAGTCATATGACCATGGAAAGTGATTATAGTTCTTCATCATACTTTTTTGAGTTAATGGAAATCATTTCAAAGGTTCATTGATCCATCCATCTTACTTGAAAAGTGGATTGTCAGGCCACATTTCCAATCACTCGGGTGTATAAAATCTTTTTTCCAAATTCTCATGTCGCAACTTCTTCAGTTCCTCCAACCAAATGGTGTCCATAATATGAGTATTATTTCATATATTTAGAGATCTAGGTATAAAATCAACTGAGAACTCAACATATTAATTAGGATGAGGATTAGGAAATTATTTCAGGAACACCTCAGTATATCCCCACACAATAGGAATGCCTTTTAGCATGATCCTCTTATTTTTCTCTATCATTTGAGCTAAATATGAATTATTCTAATGAAATAATATCCACAATTGAGATGATGATTCTGATGTAGATTCATCCTCCTCCTTGAAATTGTACAAAATTGTGGGATGCGATGGGATGTAATCAGTGATCTCCCTCTCTCAACAATTGATGTTCACATTTTATAAAGATAGAAAATCTACATACAATATAGCATCAAACTCCATCAAGGTAGGTAAGAAAATATTTTCTAGGAGGTTAAATCGACAAACATTAACCGAGAAATAGATATATACATTAGATAAAATAATTTCCTCATTCATTATTCTCACAAATAACTGAATCTTCATATTTCTATGTGGTGTTTGAATAGTTTGACTAAACTTTCAAGATATAAAATAATGTGTAGAACCAGAATCAAATAGTATGTTTTCTATTATTGAATGAATATATAGAATACATGTCACCACTTAACTATCTATCTCCACCGTGGTATTATTGATATAATATTTCCTTACTTGTTTTGTAGATATTTTTTTATTGATTACCTCTAAAAATCCTTGGCTTAGGTAACTGTCACACATAATATCCATGTTCCTTGCAGTTGGAACACTACACTATAGGCTGAGGGTTAATATGAACCGTACTTTATTCTTTCTTATTAGTAGGATTATTTTAATCAGTTCAATAGTAATTAGCATTATGTCCATCTCTTACACATTTTAAATATCTCTTGTTTTCCTTTAGGAATTTCTTATGATCATTCTTCATATGATTTTGAAATGTGGGATATTGGGTTTTCTTTTATTTAAGGGATTCAGCTATTGATCAGTTCATATTTTACTATATTTACCAATTTTTATGTGTGATCTCAGAAGACCACTTAGAGTCACCAATATCCATATCAATGTTTAGGGAATATCATAAAATTTCTTCATAAATTTAAAGGTCTTTAATCTCCGAGGATTTTTATATACTTGGATTTAATCCACTAAAAATGTAATCTAGCTTAATTTTAGTTTTCATGAAAAAAGAATAATACATATCCTGAAATAATTGGAAAGTTTTCATCATACACAACAATAGATTTTTCATCCTTTTTCATTTGTCTAAAGTACTCCCTCACTATCTTAAGTTAATGAGTTTGATGAAAATATTTATTGAAAAATATTTTCTCGAATCTACCCCAATCCTTGGAATAAATTTCCTTTTAACACATTATATTTTTTATTAGTGTCCACCATTGATCTGATTCCCTATAAAAATAATATACTTCTAGTTTGAATTTCTCTTCTTTTGAGAATTGAAGGATATAGAATGTCTTATTAATAAATTTAATCCATTATTCCAGGTTTAGGGGATCGGAATATTCACTAACAATATATGGTATTTTTCGCATAAATTATCTGAAAAAATGCTCTTTATTAGGATAAAAAGGGTTTTATGCATGATTCATATTATTATTCATAACTTAAGCCAGTTGATCTAGTTCTATCATGATGTTTTGGGATCTCATTCCCATCATGTTTGGTATTTCATTTGAGAAAATATCACATTGGATATCACATTGATTATTAGAATGCGTTCTCCTATTTAGCACAATTAAATATTAAAAAGAAGTAAAATACAATTAGTTTTCTTTAATAATTATCTAATAATATAATAAAATTCCAACTTATAACATTTAAGGATAAAATTTAAAATGAAAATCACATCCTTATTTGTGATTCCCAATGTTTTAATCTAGGTTATCCATGGTGATATAATCATTCCTAGGGTTATTTATAAAGTTTTCTAGTCTTGATCCCCTAAAATAAATATACCATTATCTAAAACCAAATATATAGACCCTAACCGTTTACACATATTATTAAATAAATTGAAGCAAAATTTTCCATTAAATAAAAAATAATCATTATAAAGTCTCGTGTCTTTGTAATATTAGGAACATAAAATTAAAAACATGGAACTAGAAGCAAAAAAACTCTTTATTAATATTCTATAATGAGTTATTAACTTCTTTTGAGCTCCTACATCTCCATATAATGACTTCAGAAATGCATATAAAAAATGGGTGATCTAATAAAGACCAATAAGGGAATAAAAATATGAATGAATCATTTCACATGAATTTGAACGGTGTAGGTTCGAAATACTGGTCTTGAGAGTGGTGGAGATGAATTGATATAGAAAATGTGTCGGAAGATCTTCTAAAATAGATATAGACTAAATGGGTAACTAGTTTTACCATGTGAAGGAAAGTTCTTCCAGCATCTATATTAAACATCGTAGCTTATCAAATTCATGCTATGCTAGATTCCCCAGGATACGTCGACACCTCAAAATAATGTGGTCCAAATGTTGGAGCGGATAACCCAACCCATTAAAAGGGGAAGGGTTATGGTTCCCAAAATCTGGGGCTATCGACATATCATCCACTCATGCTAGATACAGCTTACCATCTGGAAGGACTTCCACCTATCATGTTTCAAGGGCGTTGAGGCCAAAAATGAAATAAAACGTCGAATCACCCTGGCATGGATACCTAACCACTAGTGCATTAGAAGTATCTACAATATGATATTCAGTCTCAGTGGATCATGGATCAACTAGAGCAGCTGGTGGAGCCACTAGAGGAATAACCTGAGGAGCCACTATGCGAACGACCTAATCTAGGTCTATAGGATGATTATCTCATAGTTTGGGAGGATTAAGTGATGCATACCACAAAAATTTTCCATAAACTCCAAACACTACCTTGTAGGGATCTGTAGGGTTCTCAGGATCAATAAGAATTAACTCACTAGGAAGAACTGATGTCTAACCTAGTGGAGGATGGATGGGATCATACCAAGGATCACAATAGTCTAGATGTCATTATGCAAGTCACTCTTCTAGGATCTTGGTAATGATATTGTTCTATTATACAAGCTCTTAAAGCAACACAACCTTATTAGTATCATCCTCCATCTTTGGCATTGAACCATATAGGTCATAGGGAATAAGGGTCCCAATATGGTTTTTTCATTGTTGGTGTTCCTACCAAGGGTCAATGATGTATAAGGTTCCCCACGTTTAACAAACATACTCTACTAATGAGTGTGGATAACTGAAGGGTTTGTTGGATGTTGTTCTTCTCTAGGGGTTGGTTTGTCCTCTTTAGATCCTGTGCTAATTCCCCCTTTTGATTATATCATGGGGATAACCATCTTTTATCCCGAAAGTGCCCAAAAGCATACCCTCAATATCGTTGGGTAGGTCCAGTTTTTATAGGATCAGGATGAAGTACAGTGTATCATATTGTCACCAAACTCATATTTTGACATACATAGATGCCCCTGTGATAATTATATAGAGCACAAATAAGTTCTAGACCCATCCATACTTTAGGGTCTAGTGACAACCACGTGATATAGGGTATTGATCCACAGGAAGTGTGGCTTGGTCGACAATGTGATAATGCTAGATAATGTCATTGAAGTGCTCTAGACTCTTCAGATAAACCAACTGATGGTTCTGGAGGTCGAAATGAATCTCCCAAATGGTATAGAGGAAGAAAATCACTTCTTCCTGGGTGAACGATTTTTGAATGAAAAATACTAGAATCTTGATCTTCTATAACATCTTAGATAATTAGTTTTCCGAAAGAATTTCCCTAAAAATTATTCACTCAACATTCGTATCTGACCCTTGGTTTCAACATTATTTGATTGGGGGTGGATAAATAACTTCTAATAGCACTTATGTAGACCATTTCAATGGAGGAATTTTCAGTTGAGAGAATATCATGGGAGCTAACAGGCCGCTATAGATAGGGTCATCTCTCTGGAATGTAATTGAATACATCATCATGTCCCTATAGGATGGGGTGTTGACCACCACATCATGTGTAAAGGTGATAGCTATTGGTGGTGGATATAGAAGGTGTTCTTCATCTACCAAGACCCAAAAGAAATATCTATGATTTCATGTTAAGGTAGATGATGAATCTGGATATGGTAAAGAGGAATGTACGGCAAGACCCTAGAAGGGCTCCAAATATTCCACCTTCAGTATATACTTGTATAGGGTTTTTTTGATTCGGTACACCTCACTTTTCAAAATGAAGAATATCACATGTCAAGTTCCTTCTCCTAACTTTGATAAAGAATATTGGGGTGAAGCATCCATCATCAGATCATATTTTTCTTTAGAATCTAAAAAGTAGACATGATAAACAATGATCTGGTGTTTCTCAGAGTTCTACCTTTGGGAGTTGCGGTTCTCCCTTCTGTCTTGGGATGGTTCTTCGTGGAAGGGTAGATATTCGACATGGAGAGGACCTCCATGTAATTTTTTGTTATAGAGGGTAATACATATACTCTAGTGAGCTATGGTATGAGGAGAACCTGGACATATGTCGAACGGAACATGGGGAGGACCTCAATTTTTATTGATTGGTGTGCAAAGAGGACCTTCACTAGATATGGGAAGGACATGAGGAGGACCTTTACATTGACCATCTGAGACATTGGGGAGACCTCCATATCTAGAATCATAGGCATGGTGATGAAATTTGTGATGAGTGTTGGAAAGATGGGGAGGACCTCTGCATGGATGCATGTTGGTAACATGGAGAGGACATCCATGTATAGTGAGAGAATGGGGAGGCCTCCACTCTGGATGATTATGTAACAAGGTGCACCTTAGTAAATGATATAATTTTCATGGGTAGGCTTCCGGTGGCTATTGATCATCTCAGTGACTGAAACAGTCAACACAACCTACTCATGGGGTGGCTGAGGTCTCAATATCGATCGGCTATTCAGGTTCTCCTGATATGAAATAAAAATGGGTTGGTAGTATGCAATGGTGATGGAATGGTCAACTGAAGTTGTAGAAGATGATGCACCCTGACAGACGTCTTCTAAATCTTGACCTCGATGTTGGTGTCGAGTCACCCTCGTCGGGGAATACTGGGCATGGGAATAGGACACTTATTCTTTAGCCTGAGGGAGCGATAATTGGAGGTGCAGAAGTGGCTTGAATAGCCTTGTTACCTCCTAGGTGGAAGTCATATTTGGGATTACTCAGATGTCCCTTACCTCACTGGGATGGGAAGTTAGTCATAGGAAGGTTCTGGGGAGAGGCTGATTAAATGGTTGAATGTTCTTGTGGGGAGTAGTGGCTCCCTGTGCGGCCCTTGGTGGTAGTAGTGAATGTGTGGCACTAAAGCCTCTAGGTCCTGGTGGTCCATGGATCACATTTGAATGACCTCTTCTTTCTTGTATCAACGAACAAGGATTTCTATCACCCTAATTTGAACATTTTCAGACAGTGAGATCGGGCATGGGAACCCGTTAGCCATTTTTGTGGATAACATCGTAATAGAGGTGGAGCCGTGCGATGTTTCCACATTATCATTCTTCCTAGACCTATGTATGTAGGTGGGGGTGATATGTTTCATATATCTTGGTTTCAGCAATGGAGGAATATTCAACCATTTGTATGAATATCAGGAATGAAATTCTCAATGACACATCATCGTTCAATCTTCTATGGTTATAAAGAGATATCTACATTGAAAATGCCGCAGACCAGAATACACAACTATTAACTCCACTAAATTCTTGTGAGTTTCATGTTTGGACCACTATTTTTCTTGTAGGACCCAACACCAGATAGATGCATCTAGTGACACTCTCATCTATTTATGTCGCAAGTATAACTAATCCCCAATGTTGGAGGTGAACTAGTTCTTGTGAGGTTCCCCATTTCTATTTCTAATGTTGTCCTCCAGGGCACGATATCTTGGGTTGTCATGTTGACACTCGCTAACGGCATATTAAACCCCTCATTCCCTCTTTCCAAGGGAAGGTGGAATTAATCATTTCTTAAATGATGTCTACTCCTTTATCAAAATGGGATGATGGGATATTGGTCTATCCCTCTGTGGATTCCTCCTTAGAATTAGTTGCCTAGCTCGGGTCTCCCTTAATGATTAAGATGTATTTTGAAAACCCTTTACCAGTTTCATATCATTGTGTACACTGGTTAATTTTGTTTCTTATGTCATAACACTCCAAAAGGGTCAAGTTAGGGTAGCAAACATTGGTCATGGGAGTAGTCACGTTGGGAGTAGACGACATGTCTGGACGCTAGAACATTGTAACACCTATATTCTTCCTCATCAGAGGACTTCTTAAGGGTGTAGAATCATGAGGCTTCCCACATCGATTGCAGTGTATAATATGCTAGAGGCATGTCTATGAGGTTTTACATAGATTATCGTGTTTAACATAGGGTATGTTGTGAGTTTAACATCATGAGAATATGGGTCAGAATGATCGGAACACATATTTAATCATATCAGATGGGCCCATCCCTATGAGGGAGAACTTGGAAGGTTTATCGAATGGATGGTTATAAACACCAAATAAGGACAGACCCGAGATGTAAAGTCTCGTGAAGGGAATATTTCACACCCTAGAGGCTAATTAGAACACCACTAAGGGAAGATTAAATAAGGTGGACCCGAATGAAGAGGACACCAGATAGAAGGATCAGAATGCCCAATGATGGAAGACATGTGGTAGTGTATCTCATAAAGAGAAGGTTTCACATCATGAAGGATGATCTAGACACCAATGAGGGAAGATCAAGGAGGTCTACCAAAATTATTGGAACACCAAGGTTAACCATTGGCTGGGATTGAACCATGTAGAGGATTTCTACATTCCTTGTTTAGGATTTAGAGGTAAAACCCCACAATGTTTTTTAGGATGGTTTGGGTCTTACACGTAGTAAGATGCCCAAGTGCTGCAAAGAGAAGAAATGGGATTAATAGGTCTTACACAATGAGATGGACCATACACTACTGATATTAGTACGTGGAAGAATATAGATTATTCTCTGAGATGTCCCAAGGAGGATGGTGTGACCTCACTATTATAAGGGTGAGGTGATGGAGAAGATGGTTCAGGATTATGTATAGTTAGTTGCCCAAATGAGTGGCATGATCCCACCACGATTTGGAGGCCCAAGAAAAAATTAGGATGGATGAAGGGGGCTAAATGATGTGGATGTAATGAATGGGGCGAAATCATCCTAAATTGGAAAGTGTGGGGCTTGAACCTCTACACCACCTGTTTGGGAATCATAGTCCACGTACTAATCATGGGGGCGTTGAGTCACCTAAGGAAGTGGCTCCTAAGAATGGATGCATGTGTAGTAACATAGAGGAAATGAAACCTCAAATTTGGGGCATTACAATTCAAAGACATAGAGACCCCAAGAAGGAAAGGTTACGATTGGACTGGATGATGGGACTGAACCTCAATGAGGCTTCCTACATAACCTATTTAAATATAAGGGATCAAAGACCACGTGGTTAAGGATGATAGTATAGAATCAGGGCATACACATGGACAATGACTTTTAGAAGTGCCATGGTATTATGCATGGTTAGCGGTGCATCACTAGAGGATTACCCTTAGTTGTATGGATATGATATGTTCATGGATTACACTTGGTTAGGGGCCTGAGTGGATGGATCAGAACAGCTTGGGGGGTGGATCCATGAGATATGTCCCAAAAAGGGAATATATCACATCAGGAGTGTACATCCCAGGGAGGGAGCACTAAAATTTAGCATTGGTTGGGATTGAACCTCAAATATGCTTCCTACATCGAAAGGGATCAAAATATAGATTTCTTATATCATGTAGACTAACGTCATGTTGGATGAGTGAAGCGACGTGAAATGGATGGAAGCATATTATGGGGATGGTGAGATTGAACCTAAGAGTGGATTCCTACATACCCTATATAGAAGGTGGGGATCTATCTCAATGTAGTTCGGCATAGAGGCATAGAATTAGAGTCAAGGAATAGCCAGAGACCTTGAAACATGGTGTGGTTTATGCATGGTTAACATCCCAAGGATGTGTTAGAGATTATATGTGGTTAGCAGACCTAAGAGGATTTCATGGTCACTATTAATCTTATCCAACATTATTCATGATCGATGTGAGAAATAAGAGGTAACTGTAGACCTGACAGTTGTGTCGTGAAAGGTGCAACCACGAGAGATGGTTCAGGGCTTATGCATGGCTAGTGGACTATACAGATAGAGAATGGTACATAATTTAAGAGAGACACCTGAGGAAGATCTAGTCCCATAAGAGGAGGATTTCATTCCATAAGGAAAGGAAGATCTCACTCATACAGAGACTAGTGGGTGTGGAGAATTCCTGAGATAGAACCACCCTTGTTCATTGCAAAGGGAGAGATTACATTTTAACGTCATGTTCTGAGAATGATAGTTCTTGAACACTAACGTCCTATATCTTAGACTGAGAGGATTCTCTCCTTACACCCCATACATACTTGACATATAACAACCCAGACAGGGGTAATGAAGGGCATCAGTAAGGCCCAACATAAGGTGTGGGGATGAATGGTCAATCATGGGGTCCACATTTGCATGGCTATTCCAAAAATCCAGATCCATTTGTGTACATATGCCAATAATCTAGAGGTAGGACAAAGCAATAAGGGACGCCACATGGGGGATCATGAAATCACTCCATATGATCATGGAGGGCTGCACACGAATGGGGTTCACAAAGCAATATGCCTCGCTAAGACGAGCTTCATGAAGCTCTAGTGCTTTGTGGTGAAAAGGATATTCATGAAGGGATGTGCTTCATTAATCATGGAGAAACGGTTCTTCGTGAAGGGATGAGCTTTGTGAAAAATGGATACTCATCCAAGACATGTGTTCCACATGTATTTGAGGGGGTGCATCAAGAAGGATGAATGCTCCATGAATCCATGCATTCCCAATAGGGACTCCAACCATTACGATGGTCATGGAACTTCATGAAGAGAATATCCACAATAAGATAAGGTAAATAGGTAAAAGGGGAATCTATTTTATGATGCTGAAATACCTTAGTTGAATCATTTTATCACTATTTCATGGAGAATAGGGATCTTTACAAAATGGGAGCATGTAAGATGAATGGTTATGGTAGAGAAGATTTGAGGTGGTGGTTGGACACATATTTATAAGAATCGGCCATCTCAATGCTAAGGTGTGCACCACGAAGGAGATAAAGCTTTACAAATAGAGGTGGATCCAACACACACATAGATAATCTCATCAAGTGGCTTGGCAGTGATCGTAGAGTTCGTGAGACACGTGGAGTATCTTTCAACCAACTTCATATCTTTAACAGTGGTGAGGGGATAGGTATGGTATGTTTGTGAAGTAGGAACCTTTTGTGCTTTTTGACTCATAAGGATAGAATTTTTTTTTGAAGTGTCTTGGTCATCCTCAATCCATCCTGGACATGAATTTTGGCACCAACTCCAAAGGATTCCTTTGGTCAAAACATAATGATATATAGGTATATCATCATATATTCAATTCTATATTAACATACTAAGGATAATATCAGTATATTTTTCATGATCACCTATAATCATATTTACTCTTGGATTCTATTTACATGCGTGTATAGATTTCTAGATACATGCTTACATAAACTAATTTATACTTCCCTTAACTAAACCTACACACCACATCTCCCAATAATTATTGTACAATACAAACTATGGGTTCCCTTTATCATGTAAATAGGTATATTTCCAAGATATCCACCATCAAAACAAACTTTATCTAATTTACCCAATTTTATGGGTTACCATTGCCATAAGAATCACTTATTTAAAAAGAATCTTTCCTCAGTTCACACCTCGATACTCACTATAATTCGATTATAAATAGTTCTTTTATAAAATGATGTAAACAAAAATTTATATTGGTTGTGGGTGTGAATCCCACACCACCTAATTTAGGACCCGACACATGCTCCCATGAGTTTTCCATCAACAAGGTCAAGATTATTTAGCAACATGTTATGTTACTTTCTAATTTTCCCAAGGGTACTTAGAACGCTTCTTTAAAATTGGGCACCTATCTATGTCATGATTTATATGATGACTTACCACCTCATGGAATAGTTTCAAAAATTATATACATAATCCATGAAATCATCATTCATCTAGTCCAATGACATGACAAATTTGTTCTCATCAAATACAGTTTTAATATCCAAGCACCCTAGTTTCTTCCATGTAAACAATAGAATCATCTTGAATATAATGAAAAAACTAAGCACATCTCATGAATCACTCTCAATATGCCTTTAAAACCATGCTTGTTTTCTTTATGTAAAATGAAAACATTTGGCCTTCCACTCTCATTGGATACTCTTGATCAAAAGAAACACAACTCACCTAATATGGTTCATACCAATGTAAGGGCATCATGGTCTCCTACTTATCACAATAGATCAAGTTCAATACACGGCTACTAGTTTCATTCACCCATCCCTAATTTCTCTTGCCTGATTACCATATCCACATAAGATCTTATATGTCATAAAAAGGCCTTCAAAATATATCTAAATAGATGCAATTGATGGAAGGTGAAAGATTATCTACCTATAAAGTGTAAAACGCAATCACAAAATTATAAATAGTTAACACTCACTGGGTACCGGCATATAGTAATACCACCATGAGGTCCAACTTACTAGTAAATCATATTTTTCCAAGGGTTATCATTTTGAATCAACTAAGAGTCCTACCCAACTCAAACTGTCAAATAGGCAGCACTTACAGTTCCTAGAAACATCACTCAAAAGTTTTCTAGTTTATCCTCTCCAAGGGTACGATCAAATTGATCTGACCCATCATTAAATCATAAATATTAAAAGTTTAATCTAAAGTTGTGCCAAAATTTAACTAGGATATACTTCCTAACCATTAGGTTCAATGAAATTGAAGGAAGTGAGGTGAACTGAGAGCAACGATCAAAGGTCATGTTCCCATTTTAAGCATATCTCATGGAAAGATTTAAAACTAATCCTCACAGGAGGGTCTAGACTATAAAATTCACTAAATAGATTTATTTTAATATATCTAATAGATGTTGATTTATTTAAAATTTTAAAAATTCTCATAAATAAGAGATATCACGTACTAGTTGTCAAGGAACTATTTTAATCACTTTATTTACATTGAACCATATATGATAAGGTAATTTATCTCAAAATTCCTATTTTAACTATGTAGTTATCTATAGGTTCTCAAAATTGGGTTTAGTTAATGTATATGTAAATTCAATTATATAGTGGAAAACACCCTTTAGGTTGTAACTAGAACTATAATTAACTAAAACCTCATGTCAATAAAGTGAAAAAGAATATTAATGATCTTTTAGCATCTTAAAGTGGTACTGGTCAAGTAAGATTCTTCCATACATTTATAAAAGCACTTTATAAGTTACCACTTACAAATTAAATAACCATCCCATTAATATAAAAATACCCATGTGGGGTTAATTACTAAATAATGAGAAAACATCAAAGGGACCTACAAGGGTCCCATCAAGTAAATCCAATTTTATTTTTATAGGGATCTATTCCAAAATTAGAGATTCAATGCTCCATAAATTGAAGTTAGCATTATATTTAAATGAAACAAATTTAGTTTAATATCCCAAAACACCGATGGTGGGTTTATATCATAGAATTCTTATTCAAATACTCAACTAGAATGTCCAATACAATCATATTAGGATTCATTTACAAGAATCTCTATACCCTAGTTATAGAGTTACTATCCTTAAAAATTTATAAATTACACTTTTATTCAAAGGAAACCATTTTATATAATAATTAAAATTCACTATATAATATGGTTTCTTTAGCATCATTACCCCAAACAAATTATAAATATACATTATAGTATAAGTTAAAATTTATATTTATGTAACTTCAATCGGGTTTCTAACTTTAGTCTCATAATATAAAATTTTTATTTTTCATGGTTTGATTATACGGGTTACCACCCCAAATTTATAGAGGTCCATACACTTTATAAATTGAAATTGGCCCCCATTTAAACTAAACCACAAATTTTTTGTCCCATGAAACCAATAGTTCATGGATCAAACATGTCATAATTTCTTATTTAAGGTACCACCATCAAGCTATATGGGATACCATAATTTAGGTCTATGTAGACACCTTAATAACCAATAATATATCATAATTATAACTATGAATTCTATCACACAAAAAGGAAAAAAAGGTAATCATGATACAGTTTACATAGATATGGAATATATACAGGTATTATAATAATCCTTCAATTATGTTATATAGATAATAAAGACACATAATCACACAAGGATGTTATATAGGCAAGCATACTAGTTATATGTGAATCCGAATTGCCTAAAATTAATTATCAAAACACCCTATCTATTTATATACATGGAAAAGAGATAAATCACATCAATCTATAACATGTGGAATTACACCAATCACTCAAGGTAAAATAATAATCAATTACAATAATAATTCACATGAATATAATTCCATACCAATGAAAATTGATCCTTCCATCATGTGTGGGTTGTCCAGACCTTGACATTAGCTATTTACCTTGTGTTGACACATTCCTAATTTCCTATATATCATAAACAATAGTAATACCAAATGAATTGAAATATTTTATACCACTTTGTAACATAATGACCCTGGAAAACTAAAACAGTGCCTGAATCAAGTTGATCACATGGACATAAGAGAGACTCCCTATATGTTTGAGGTTTTATATTAGAAGCGAGGGTCTGAAGGTCATATTATGGTTAAAAATACAATCTATGTCAGAAAAATATATAGTATAAGCATAAAAAATTAATGGAAATGGAAGATAATTATAATTCATATAGAATAAAAATAACAGATAACCTAGCCATAGCCAAACAAATATACATGCATGAACATACTGAGTAAATGAATACAAGAAGACAAGTTAACAATAGATATATACAATAAATAGGGAAATAAATAAGTAAAATAAGAAATTTATACAAGATTACAACTCCATAATTCATCCTAAAAACATTATAAATCACTTCTACAAAGATCCCAGGTCTAGTTCAATTCCATTTTGTTAAACAACACAAAGAATAGTCTTATTTCTACCCTAATGTCAAGAGATCTTTCTAAGTACTAATCAGTGTCCCGAATGGGGTGTGAGTAAAACTCGGTAGTCCCACACCAACATTTTCTAATGAAAATACAGAATTTGAATATAAAATTATGTAGTGTGAAGTTATATCACCAGTAAACTAGTAAATTAATGGTTCATAAGTGAATACACTGAGATCAGGCTCTTTATAGGACACCTGGATGACTATACATGCTTTGTCCAATGATAAAATTTATCTAATTATTTGAACATTAATGTATAAATAAGACCCATTACTATAATATGATGAATCCATTTGTAGAACTAGTATTTTTGACCAATGGAAAAAACTACATAATTCATGAGTTTTGATGATCATGTAATGTTTGATGTGTTTCATTGCATTATGATTTATTAATTAATGTAATGAATTCAATAAATCATGCATAATATGATTTCATTTATTCTCTGATAATTCCCATGAATTTTTTTTGGAGGAATCCATGTTTCTCCCAAGGATAATATAATTCAATTATCCTCTGACCCCATCTAAGGCATTCCATAAAAGGAATCCAAGTATCTCACAGAATGTAATATCATTTACTTAAATCACTAGGCCCATCCAATGAATTCCACATAGTAAACCCAAGTGTCTCTCAAGATATAATATTGTTCATTTAACCTATGATCACATCCGGAGAATTATTTATTATGAACACAGGTATCCCTAAAAGTTGTAATATAATTCATTTAACTATTATCCTTATCCAAGCAATTATATTTCAAGAATATCGGTATCAAACAAGGTAAAATATCATGAATATAATCGTTTATCTCATCCAAGGAATTATCTATTAGGAAAACATATATAGATTGAGTTTTAGTTTAGAAACAAGGGATGTTGAAAAAAATTACGAAATATAGTCCATGAGAAATATCCATGATAGTTTATAATTAAAACAATACCTTACATCATTCCATTCCTAAAATACATTATGGGGAAAGTGACAATGTCTTAAAATTCACAATTTATCTAATCCCATTTATCCATGCGAATAATTCATAATCTTTCTAGGGCCAAATGAAATGGATTATCCATTCATTTCCTATTTTATAATCAATTAAATTTTATTTTAATTCTATCCAATCACCTTTTATTTAGAAAGTACTAGGGGCCAAGAGTCATGATCAAACCATTCATGTCTATCTCATTCAACATAAATGTCATAAAATCATAACAATTTTGAGTAGTTGGGGGTTCCAATGAATATTCATACCATTTAATGATTCATTTTATACATTTTATGAATTTAATCCCAAGTGGTGAGGAAAGGATCATTATTTCATATATTCCATTTTATAATTCATTTTCAACATAATATGAATATTTAGCCACTTCACTAATCAAATATGATCTAAACACACCTTAGTGGAGTTTTAGTCATAATGTAAAATGGCCATCAAGGCATATGATATAACACACCCATGCGGTGGTTTAGGTTGAGTTTTCAACCTCCATCCATGAATAAGGTTGTCAAATCATGTATACAAAAAGGCTATGTGATCAATTTAAGGCATTCCCTATATTAGGATAAATTCATTAAAATTTGGCATACGAAACATGAGAAACAATTTAAGAAAGATGAAACATTAAGGGAAATCCATAGAACACCTACCTAATTCTTAATATTCTTCAATCATTCATTATTGGTCTTGGATTTGAGCCTAGATGAGATATATTAAAATAATTTAAAAACACTCTAAAAATAGTTCGTATGAATCCTATGTGAATATAATATAATATAGAAAGATAAATAAATAAAGGAGTTAAAAGGAATCTTTGACTAACCTAGAGGATTTCAATGAGACCTATTGTATACAACTTCAATTTTGGATGATGGATAATGATAGAATCCTAAGAAGAGACTAAGGGAGGAGTTCACATGAGGTGGTAGTTGTAGAAAGATGGTAGGGGAAAATGTGGGAGAATATTTTAAGGAAAGAAGATAAAACTATCATTTCATAAATATTTAAAGACGTGTGTAGTTTTGACACAAAATATGGATAACCATGCACCAATGTGTAGTGACACTATCTAAAGGGACAACCCATCCCACGGTTGCAACTCATTTTTAGAAAAATTTTGTGTTAACCCTTCAAGTCTCTTAGCACCTATGCAAAAAATTTTAGGGTTTTTTGGGCCCTTCATATATTTAAAACAAACTATGTCCCTAAAAACAATATCATTAAATTGTAAACCACATTGATTGTACTAATAATGAACCAACAAAGTTCCTATATCTACTTTTCATAAAACTGTGTTTTTAGAGACCACCACACCTAAAAATATTTGAAACACACAAAATAACATTCATTCCTTAACTCTCATCCAAAAATAACACTTTTAAGTGTAACATCTATTTAAATTAAATTCTAAATATCTGTTTAAAGTTTATCCCATTCACCAAATGAAAATCTCATATTCGTTTGGAAAATTTAAACCTTTCTAAAACATAGAACATTAAAATTATATATGTCTTTTCTTCAACTTAGAGTCCTTTTTATGTTTCTCAATTTTCAAACATAATGTTTTTAAATTATACCTTTAATTCGTTTTTATCCTCCTCTTGATGCTTCATATCAAGTTTGGAATAATGATCCAATATAATCAATTTATTCATTTTGGCTCTCCAAAAATATATCTCCTCAATAATATTTTATAATTCAACCTTGATTATACTTAGGGATAAACATAAATTTAAAATAATCCACTGTTTAGATTGTAATTTTTTTTATTAAAAGAAATTCAATTATCTCCTATTCCATTTTAAATTAATAAAAATAAAATAAACCATTCAAAAGACGTAATAACATTAACTTATTACCCTCAATAGTCTCCATCATATTATAATACAAAGTTAGTGTGTTGATGTATCAAATCTAATATAGTGAACTGATAATACAATGTTTCTCAGTATACTTTCTATTTTCCTTGGTTTATAACCATTCCCTATTTGAATGATAATTTCTCTCTACTAAAGTTAATGATCTACTCCTACATAAGAATTTTTTGATGGTCATTATAATCATTGAGTTGATTCACACTTTCATTATCGTGATGTCATGATTGTTTTTCATTATAGGTATGAAAATATATTTTCTTCTTAATATATGTTTTTTAGAAACCCCCCACTAAGTAATTCTATATCTTTAAGGTGAGAAATTGTTGTTTATTTTACTATTCAATATGTTAAACCTTAATTCTTACATGTCTCATTGTTCAACACATGAAACCTTGAAATTTATAAACTTCACAATTCAACATAGGATGCCTTAATGTTTATGTGTCACACTATTCACTATGTGACTCATTAAGGATTATGTTCCATAATAATTCATAATTTCTATAAACCACATGGTTCACTGTATCACTTTTTTAGGATTATATGGACTACTTATGTGCATGAAATATAATTATCTATTTTTCTCCATATTTAATTATGATTTAGTGGAATTCCTAGAAATACTATTCTCTTGGTATTTTATTTGGCTCACATAATGAAGTGATTATGGTTTTATTTATAGGAAAATACCACTAATAAACCCAAAAATCTAAAATTATTTTTCACCACACAGGTTTTGCATATCTACAAGGATTGTTTATGTTAATTGGGAATAATTGACATCACTTTAATTCTTCAAGTGATTCTATAGGGATTACACTATGACAACCCATTTATTTTATATAAATCATTTCACAATTTCATACACAAATATACACATAATATAATCCTAGAAGATAAATATACCTATGTTGTTTGGAAAATTAGGTATATAGCATAATAAATTCATATAGGGATACATTGAAATTATTTAAACTTCATAGCACGCCCTTAAATTCCATTATTTTTCTAATACTGAATTTGATAACCTAGGGACATAAATAAGAAATGGGTGAGTTATAAATCCTAGTATGGGAATAATCAAGGAAAACATAATTTAGATTATTATATGTGAGTAAATTGGAATAAAATGATCCCATAGAAATATGATAATAATAATCATGACCATTTAAGTAGGATATAAAATGAAAACATTAAGGAAGCCTAAGAAAGTGGAAACAACATAAAACAAGACATCATAATCATAATTTAAAGCACACCATTAAGACATAATAACCTAGTGTAACCACCCATGAACTATACATGGTATCTCAAGAGATAAAACTTTTACCTAGTGCATTTTAAGGATTTATAATTCTAAGATTACCCATAAAATTCATATCAATTACATGTATTTTTGTTCCACATAGATCATATAACTATGAAAATCTTTAATAACTTCTAATATCATGATTAATAAGTGTGCACTTTATACATGAAATTCCTAAATATATAAATAATAGGTAAACGAATGTGGAAACACATTAAAACAAGAAAATTTTAAAATAAAAAAATGATAAATACAATGAAAATAAAGAGATGTGTAAAAACAAATTAAAACATGAAAATTGTAAAATAAAAAATGCTAAATACAGTGAAAGTTCTTGAATCGAAATGAAGTGAGAGATAGATCCCTTAAATCTGCATAGTAATGGCTTAGGTAAATGTTATAATGAGGGGTGATAAATAATTCCCCATTCTTAAAACATAAATTGTATAGAAAATGGATATTTATGAATAGATGATAATATAATCAACAGATATTCAAAAGGCTATATAGAAGTGAGATACTTGAATTAAGAGGAAAAGGAAGAGAATACCTTACTAGATTTATTGCATCTAAAATCTTTGAAGGAGGTTCATAAGAGCTTTAGAGCACCTTGTACAAAATTTATAATGTTATAGAGAGAGGTATTTTTTTATCAATGGTTTTTGAATGATGATAAATGGGTGGTTCGGTGTGTATTTATAACCAAATAGAGGGGAATTTTCTATTAATATCAAAATATTGGTTTTGGATTCTAAGTAAAATAATAACCAAACCAAAAAAACAAACCATCATTTTGGCCCCTGGATTTAACCAAGGATAAGTGTTTTGAGATATTATATTTTTTTTAAGATTGTAAATTATTAAAATAATAACATCCAGGGTGTGAAAGTAAGTCATGATAATAATGAATTGTTTTTAAAACATTAAAATATATTATTAATTGTTGAGGATACATTATAGGTTATTAATACTAATAAAATAACTTTTAAAACCTATTTTTTAAAATTGAAACTTATTTTTTTCATGGATTCCTTGTATAATATTTTTTTCATCACTTTTTTACTAAAATGATTTCTTAATATATACGGTAAATTTATGTAGTATTTAATTTTTTTTCAAAAAATCATTAGTCTATAGAAATTATAAAAAATTAATTGTTTGATAATTTTGAATTTATTACTTCTAAAATGATATTTATTTTAACAAAATAATTTCTAAATACAATAATTTTATATTTTGAATAAAGATCCATAGTTTTTAAAAAAAACTAATTTTTTACGACACAAACTACATTCTAACCTTTATAAAAATTACATTCGACTTCATAAAATTATATTTCCATATATATTTAAATAATTATTATTCAATAATAATATTCAATTAAAATAAAATTTATTTCAAAACTCGTGAATTTCTCAAAATAATGTTTTTGTTAAAACTATATATTTTGAAAAAAATAGAATTTTGGTATCTTCATATTAAAATAAAATCATAATCGAACTCAATGCATAATCCTATAAATATATAAAGTATTAATGTAATTGGTGTTAATATAATCTTTAATTTATCAAAACAAAAATATAAAAATTTATTCCACTACGGTATAGATACATAACCCCTTATTAAATCACTATATGTCCTAAGGGTAAGGTCTGTGATATTAGTAATTTCAGGGGGTGGTTCGTCGAATATGGATTGGTGGTGATCTCAATAATCATTAAATTGTCCCATAAATGGTTTCACTCATGTTCTAGTTCTTCAATATTAGTAGGTATTTGATAAAGTAAAGACCCAGTGATGCTATTTCTCCCAAAATCACCAAAAAGTGTGCTTCATAGGGTATAATCCTACTATTATAGGCAATAATTTCTTCCTTTAGTGTAAATTATATTTTATTATAAACCTAAATATCTATTAATCATAACCATCACTCTGTAATTTATACATTAATAATGGTTATGATGTTTAATGTTCTTTTACATTGGATAAAAAAAATTTGTAAATATTTAATAACTTTCAAAAAATAGAAAATGAATTAATGTACATTTTTTTATAACTAAATTACATAATAAGTAATTTATTCATTCATAATGGAATTTAATTTACTAAAGATTACGTAATTACATACACACTCATCCTTGGAAAGGTTTTCTATGATTGGAGAATATGCACTCAATAATGTTCATGAAACATAACTTCAATATGTGAATGACCTATACCCCTAGTACTTATGAATTATTAGTGAAACTTTAAGAAATATGTGATTTGTGTAACTCTATACTAATTAAACATTCTGTGTATCTCTTTTGTACTTATATGATCATCCTAGTCCATTAAAAAAATTAATGAAAACCTACAGAATACTTTACAACCTCTTTTTCAGCTAAACCCTTCAATGACTTCTACTCATTTCAACATACACAAAAACCTAGTATCCCACCAAGAGGTATTTATTCTAAATTTTTTAATTTTATAATCTATTACATGTGATTATGAATCATATATTATTAAATTGTGTAAATAAATTCATAACTTAATTTCCTTTTATTGAGTTATGTCCTTCATTAATTATTTTGTAAAATTATTATGATCCTCATAACCTTTGATTATTTTATGTTTTATTTTCACTTGTTTCATGAGGATTTACATTTAATTCACAAAATATTTTCCTTTATATATATTTTTACTTCACATGTAACATTATTGGTAAGGGTTTCCATTCCTAGTCTCCAATGATTTCAATTATTATCCTTAAATTCAATATTTTCTCATCAATAACCCAGATTCAAGTAATTAATTATTATATTTCAATTTTACATTTAATTTTTATGAATTGGTGGTCTCCTTTCATCCCTTTTAGATTTATATTTTATAAAATTCATTTTTAATATGGGTATATTTTCTAATATTACATTGAATTTTAGATTATTTATATTATATTCAAAATAGTGGATTTGATAGTTCTTTCAAAATATAGATTATTCTCCTTTTTAATGTTTTGGGTTTTATATGTCTTATTATATTTGATACTTCTCTTTGTTTCATAATTCAATTAAAATATTTCTTATAAGTGTAACTGACCATATATCCTCCTTATGGTAAGGAATATTTCTCCCTAATTTTTATATTCACTACATTTTTTATTAATTTTCATATCTATATATAAATAATATATTAATTTTATTTTTTATGGACTTTCACTCCTTTTGTGAAACATTAAAAGGAATCTTCTTAACATTTTCTTCATGGGACATTTTTAAATTTGTTTTAAAAAAATAAAAAATATCATCTTTATCATTTTACACAAGAAAATTTTTCCCTTTTTTTAAAAATAGTATTTAATAAATCTTACACTAAATTTTGGAATTGTTTTAATTAGAAATTTATGTTCTCATTGTTTTTTTGTTTTTTTTAAATATTTCCTTAATTATAATAATAAATTAAGGAATTTCCATCCAATTATTTATATTTTCATATTACAAAACACATTTATTTATTTTAATTTTTATTATTTTCATTCTTCCAATATTTGGTATTATCATAAAATTATGTTTTTCAATGCCCACCAGTTAACCCTATAAATTTAATTTGTAGTGACTTACAAGTTTGTTTTTATAACTACGTAACAAATGATCTATGAAAATGTTTTTTATAATTTCACCCCCAATTTACTATATAACTATAAAAGTTGTATCTTGTTTATATGTTTATTTCATATATTTTAAACTAAATTTTCTTATGGTGTTTTTATCTTGGGAGATTAAACATTCGATATAAAATGATCAAACTTATGATATCTTCTTAACTAATATCACTTGAAAGTGTTATGTAACCCATTTTTTTATCATTGGTTTTTTCATCTATGTCAACATCCCTTAATGTTTCATATTTTTAATAGGGGTATTCAATTATGATACCATACAAAATATTTCTCTTGATAAAATGTGATTATATTATTTGGAATTTATCTGGAAACTCATTTAATTTCCATATTAGTTATGTTTTGATGAAATTATAAAATTTTCATTTCGTTTCAAAAATATAAAAATACATTTTATGATTTGACCGTTGGGACAGAAAATATATTTCTCACTTATTAATTGGGTAATTTTTTATAAATCATGTTATGACATGCATGGAACTTTAAAGTAAAACCCGATTACTATGGTACTTTGTCCACTATGTGATGATGGTCCTGGAAATAATCGTTGAAATATGTTTATAATGTCTGGTTTTTTCTTATTTCCACATTATGTTGATTCGATGATATTATGACATTCACTACCATATATCTAAATATTAATGTTATAATTCATGAATTATGATCTATTTTTTATTTGGGATTATTTTTTTATGATTTCTTCATATACCATAATTATGTTCTCAACCCCCAATGTTTATCTTATGATTACTTATGATCTTCAATTGTGTTAACATATTATTACCCCTTCGAATCATTTTACTCACTCTTTATTATGGTTCAATTCCCCACGCAATAAAAGGGGATTATTTTGTATGTTATATCTATAATGGTACCATGTGTATATTTTATGGCAGATATTGAATATTGGTTCAATGTTTTATATATAAGTTTTTAGAGTATAAAAAAGAAAGTGCGTCTCATTATGAGTTTGGTTTAATGGGAAAATATCCATTTGGTATGGTTTTTTTTAACAAATGTTTTTTCCTAATTATCTAAACAAAAAAATATAAAAGGTCTTTCATTTTTAAGTGATCCAATATTTTGAAAAGGTTGTGTAATTATAGATAGTTATTTTTTGTTTGATTCAATTTTTATCATCTCTATTATGTCAAGGATTTGTTTCTAGCTCACTCAAGGAGATAGTTGTAATAATGAACATCAGCATTCATATAACTTCCCACCATGATATGTGATCTATATAAAATGGATTACATTAATGCATGAGTATAAACATTCTATCCAGCTAAGGCTCCCAAGCCTAGTATCCAGCTCATCCCACTCATCATCCACTAGATGAAAGATCAAGATTGAATATAAAAATATTTATCTATGGATCATCCTAGGGTTACACAGACAAACAGAATATTATGATTACATTTTATTCTTCTGACAAACACTTAACAATCTCTAAGATATAGTTAGGGACCCACATATTGTTGAGTGACAATAAACAGGATGAGTATGTAACCAACCTCACCAGTAGTGAATATTTTACACATCAACATATATAGATTGAGAATACAGTCCCTATAACATAGGGGGTTTACATAATCCTTTGTAGTATGGGGGACTCATGCCTCATTTGGTCCAAGTGATTACTGAACCAATGATTTAATGGAGAAATAACCAATTGAGAAGGGAAAAAGGCATCTCATGGAGGGGATATTCCCTTCCCCTTGGAGGAGTAAAAAATCATATTGATAGAAGAACCATAATACCATCCCATTGAAAGGGCTTGTCACTAGATATATATGACCAAAACCATGTCTAGTTGTGGTTTAAAACACCTTACTATAATATGGGATAGATTTATCTCTTCAAGATAGAGGAACAACCAAACCCCATGAGAAATTTTGGATTTTGTTCCTCATGGATGACATTAATATCCTCTATAACCATAAAGGTGTACCAAACTCCTTGATCTAATATAATAGGATCATGTATCACTAGATGATTCAACGTTAGAGGCACTACCAACCCCATACAAATTAAACATCCTAAAGCACCATGATCCATTCCCCTACACCACAGTCATGCTGAAAAAATCCTCTAATCACCAGAACACTGAGTTATTGAGAGAGAATTACATAGGGACCACATAAATTTTTGAGTAGTACTGTAACTCCAATCATCCATATAAGGTCCATATAGTGCCTCTAGAAAAATTATACCTATGAATGAAGTCAGCATCCTCATTTCACTAAGATAAATTAGGAAGGTGGGATGTCATACCATGAGAAAAAAATTCACTAAATGATATATAATTCAAGTCCCTACTCAACCGTTATGTATAAATAATTCCATATAAACCCAATTCAGTCAATAGGTTATAATTTTCCATTAAAATTAATGTGTTTTCCAGCACATCATAGCTAGGTTACTTGGTATTTAAACTAAACATATGAACCTTCAAGCATTTTTAACCCAAATGTATTAAACCAAACTCCTGAGACACCTATATATAAACTCAAAACCAAGAACCACTCACTTTGATATCAATCCAACCTGAACCAACCCATCGAGTCACCACCTAGGATGGTGGTAAGTTTGGTTTTCCACCACAATCCCTCCACCACTAGTCTAGGTGTTAGTGACTAGCACAATGAAGGAATAATAAAAATATTGTAGGCCTTATCCTATACAATGAGTAGTAGATACACATCACCCGTCAAAAAAAATTTGTAACCATCGAAGATAACATATCCCTCTTAATATAATATTATGAATTAATACACATGTTATAGATACCATAGGTGTAGAAGGTGAATTCTAGTAAAAAAGTGGAAGAATAATTTAAGGACCAGCTCCCAACTGACCTCATGTTATTAGAATAATGGAATAACTACATAATTATAAATCCAACCCCATGAAGTGATATGCATAAACCCAGACAGGACCACCTAACCATCTACTCCACAAGTTTTACTAGCTTAATTCCCACCAATATCACAATCAAATGATATATCATTTGTATATACATTATAGGTGTGGGTACGATTCCTAATGAGGGTTGAGTACAAAAATACCCAATAGTATTTACCAAAAACCTTAAGGGAAAAGGGAATATAGGTCACCATGTAACCGAGAGTCTACATTTTACAACTACCCAAATCAATAAAAAAGGAAGACACCATCTAGAGAAAAAGATATGGACTTACTTCCCATTATGAATCTTACTCTATCTCATGGGAAACTACCATGGGTAATCCTACATGTAAAACCATTCAATAGAATGTGGATACCACAAAAAATACCATTCTGTTGGATGAAAATCATTTAATCTTATACAAAAATAGATAAATTGTGTTTCTCTAGGGTAAACACCTCTATGTCCATCTACAATATAGAAGATGTGACCTCATATTTTTACAGAAGGGAACACAGACAGAACCAACTTGGATCTAATCTAGAATATCTCATACCAAAAGTGTACTCACCAAACTAGAAGGTACTCTATAAACACCAACAACCCCACTACTTCAACCCATAAGAAATATATCTGGACTCATCAGTACATCATTTTTTCCAAGAAATATTTTATATCATGGATCAATGTGTGATCACTGAGTGTTCAGGGAGTGAATCAGTCATCGCATTTCCTTTTAACAAATTATTTATTTTTAATTTGAAATATGTGGTGGTCAAATACTTGATTTACTCTTCTATTTTCCCTCAGCCTCACATTGAATGATGCAGTAAATCGAAACTATTAACACAAAAATTTACAAGGTTTTTTTTAAATGTGATCATACTCCATGTTGTGACATTTAATCATCCCAAAATTGATTCTCTACTATTTTAATAAATTAAAATCACCAATATATAGTCACATTGTATTCAAACTTGTGATTCTACAAAAGTGGATATTTATAATATTTTACATAGTGTTACCCAAGTTTAAAATAGTCTTCACACTCTGTAGTCACATAATAGGATCTTTATACTACATCAATCAGTATCCTACTTCTTCAAATATTGATTGTAAAGAACCTGGCCCAATTATTCTTGTGTTTGTGGTAACTTTATTAAATTGGAACTAGATAAAATGAATTAAATCCTGATGGATGAAATAGGTTACTAGTATTAGGATAATTATTATATACATGAATCTCATATTATAATTGAAAAATCAAAGTAAAATATAAAATTTGATTCAAGAACACCAATATTAATTACATTATATTTCTAAATATCATTCATAATACCCTTACTAGAATCCTATAGAAAGGTAGCATTAGAAAGGGGTGAGCTTAGTTGATCGGTAGGGGTAAGCGTACAATGGTTGTTATCGTGAATAAATAAGGCATACTCAATACGTAAAGGTAAATATCTAAAAAATTATCAATGAATCGATAACCTGATCATGAAGACTAATATATAATGAATAAAAAATGATTATATAGTCCCATATAAATAATCACAATATCTTGAAACTTATTCATGGATATCATAACTGATCAAATAATCACATGGAAATAAATAAATAATATCATGATGAGGTAATTTATAACTCCAAATATCATAAAAATAACATCAAGGCCTCGTTCCATGACATATTAAATAAATATTTAAGGACACAACCAAATAGTAAAGATAGTTTATCTCCTGAGACCTACTTATGTATAAAAGGGCTATAATAAGACCCTCTCATCACATTCAAAGTATAATGAATTCATTATAATAAATGTTTGGAACATAAAAAATATAAAAAATCATGTAGAAAAATAAAACATAAAATCTTAATACTTTCCCAAAATGAAAAATATAACCATAAATTATATAGAGTAAAAAAACTGTAAAAAATAGTATATTCTCTATCAAAAACATCATAAAAATCCATAAAAATAGTAAGGATGGTATCATTGAAACATTTCTCTTATGGATCATAATTAAAATAAGAGGTTTTTAACCAACAAATAGAAATACACTAAAAATATAATTAATCATTCTTGGGGTATAATACCCTTTACATTTTTAAAACACTTATTCAAAATTTAAAAATATACAAGATATTAAGGAAAAAATTTCTCCAATAGGAACCCTAGAAATATATAAAGTATGTTTTAGATAATTCATCCTTCATGATGGAAGTAAATTATGTTCATTCCATATAAGTTAAAGGAATACATTTCTCATACTATTATAAATAGGTAAAAAAGTACATCATTTAGAAAATGAAATGAAGATTCCTTTTAAATGATATTTTTTGAAGTAAGAAATTTGTAAAAATTTATTCAATTAAACCTTGTACAATGTTAAAAACATTATTCAAGTATATTTATAGGAAACTGGGATATGTAAGATCAGTTATTTTTGACTGAAGAGAAGAATAAATTCATATTTTCATAAAAACATTTTGTAAATTTTAATTATTACTATGGGGAGGAAAAATTTACTATTACTTGAAAATATTATGAATAACTAGAGTAGAATAAAATTGATTTTGTTTAGTATAGAAATATAAAATAATTCATCTAAGGGATAATTAACCAAAAACAATGCCAAATAATTATATTATTGTGAAATAAACCCTTACCTCAAGTATGATTTATTATATGCATGGTGTAAAATCATGTATAATAAATATATAATTATTATTAATATATTACATAACCAAAATAATATATATCATACCATATATGATTTATATATAATCATTTATAACCTATTTAAAAACAATTTTTTGTCAAAGTCACGATTCTAGGTAATAACTGATTTGTTTTTCTATATGTTTTGGTTTGGTAGTTTCAGTACTCGAACATTGATCATGGATACATATTATGTTGAATTTTAAAAAATATTTAAATATAGTATATTTTAATTATATATGTATTTATTTTAATATGTAAATGTTATAGATAGAAAAATGGGTTACACGGTTCACAGAGGTGGTAGGTCCTATGTACGAATGAACGTTTTTTTCATTTTTTGACGTATGGAAAAAAAGAATAGTAAATAATAATTATCCCTTTAATAATAATTTTTCTATAATATATATCATATATTATCATCAAATCCTTTTTTACTTCCATCCATGTTAATATAAAATGAAAAATGGATCACATCGCTTCGTGGAGGCGATGGTCCACACATACGCACGAGCGATGTTATTAAATTAAAAAGGATTGGAATGTAATCAGATAGATGTGATATTGTAATTATAGAATAATAAATAATTTATAAATATTATATATATACATTAAATCCTTAATCTTATTTATTTGTTAAAGGTGGTTTTGGAAAATGAATTACATTGGTTCATGAGGTGTTAGACCATCATACACATGACTGACAGTCTCACTTCTCATTTTAAGGAAGAGGAAATGGATATAGGATATAAAATAAACATAATAACATCATAGTATATGTGAAATAGTTTTTTTAATATTTTATTAATGTGGATGATGATTTTAAAGAGGCTAAATATGGAATAAAATAGAGAAACATGGTTAAGGATTATACCTCTTCTTTAGACAACATCTTTAGGTTACCTCCAAAATAACTCTTATAAGGTTTTTTGAACATTCTAATAACTATACATGGAGAAATTATCCTTTTACTCAATATATTACATTATTTTAATGATAATTATCCAACATATTCAAATCAAGGATTTTTAAATTGTAGTGCCTTTGGAATATTAGGTGCATAAAATT
Organism: Viscum album; assembly: GCA_963277665.1. Lineage (NCBI taxonomy): Eukaryota > Viridiplantae > Streptophyta > Magnoliopsida > Santalales > Viscaceae > Viscum > Viscum album. The sequence goes on along the minus strand of OY728138.1, from coordinate 626,375,401 downwards.
AAAAAACATGGATTTCGAATAAAAAATATCTTTATTAATCTTTCATAATGAGATATTAAATTCCATTGAGATCATAAATTTTCATAGTATAACCTAAGGAGTACATAGGAAAAAGGTATTAGCTAAAAATCCAAGCAAGGGAATAAAAATGGGAATGAATCATATCACATGAGTTAGAATGGCAGAAAATGACAACATAAAAGGCATGGATAATGAGTAAGCATATGTAATCATAACAAATAGAACATGGAATCATATTTCCATGGAAATATTCAAATATAGAAGAAACAAATAACACGACATAAATATCAGGCAAGGCTAACATCCCAGACAATATCACATGGTGGAAAATGTTCCATGATGGATTATGATTACTCAATTATTCCATACATAACGACTTGTGAGATTAAATTAGTACCCATTTAAATAGATAAATATCTATGAATAACCATCAGAAAATTTTCATTAATATGATTTCAAAATAAAGAAATCAAACATTTGGAATAATCATAAGGGTTACCCATAGAAAGAAATGGGTTTTTTAATCTTATCATAATGCATAACCAAATAGTGAATCAAAATGGTATCTCTAAAACAAGGGATTAAATAATTTTTTGGAAATCATAAAACAAGAATATATAATGAATAAGGAAGTCCAATTGAAGTGAATAAATTAAAAATAGTGTTTAATAATCTTTAGAAACGATCTAATTTAGTGCGATTTAAGGGAAAAATTTAAAGAGTGTTTAAAGAGAATAATATAAACCTAGAAATGAACTAATATTGTTTTTGAAAAATAATGGTTTCTCAAAATAGTTTATGGACTGTATTAGGAAATGGGTACAAAGTGGCATTGTTCCCTTTAATTGGGCTTTATTATCGAGAGGAATTGGGATGAGAATCTTTTAAAACATAGATTTTTTATAAAATAATGATAAATTGAGATATATACACTTTTTTGGAAAATATAAACAAATTTAAGAGTGTTATATAATAATTATAATGAAATAAATTTGGTTAAATTGAGAGAAAGTGAAATCTAATGGAAAATGGGGGTTCAGCGAGATCCTTTACCTTAAGTATGAATATGTTATGCACTTGGACTTAATGTCATGGGTAATAAAATTATATTATTTAATTAATTAATTCAAATAATATTCTATGTATATTTTATTTATTTTATTAATTTTATTTATGTCCAATTTTATGAGTTATAAATATCAATTTTGTCATTCTGGGAGCATTGGTTTCCATGGGTTAATGGACTAATTACTTGTATGTAATTATGGAAGTTATATTAAAATGGTAATAATTATATTGAAGTAAAATTATAGGGTATTAATGAACATAAATTTTTTTTAACAGTCTTATATATCATTTTTCTGATATACACATGATTCATTTGATATAACATTAATGATAATTTGTTTAGTTTATTTCGGTTATTTGTTGTTCATGTTGAACTAGTTTTATTTTATTTCATATTATGTATATATATTAGTTTTATGACATGAAACAAGCTATAATATGAATATTACACAATATTTTTACTATAAAAATGGTTTTATGACTAGGATTGAAGGAAGTAATGGAAAATGAAAACTCATATTCCATAAAGGTAGTGAATCAACATATTATTGATGATGCTTTCATATTTATAAAAAAAATAGAAGAGAAGATATTTGATGACTAATATTAAATTAAAAAAATATAATTTCAATTTATATATGATACTTGATGTATCATACCACTTTGTATATAGGGGTTAGGATATTATAAGAAAAGAATAGAAATTAAAAGAGAATGATTGGGGATTTTACATATTAAATGTTTTTCCCTTGAGACCATCATTAAGGAACTTGGGTTTGGGGTATTGTTTAGACTAGAAGCTCTTGAATATGGGAAAGAGTCTTGGGAATGTAATTGCTTAGAATATAGAAAATAGAAAAGGATTAGAATCTATAAGGATAAAGGGGGTGATGGGTTATATTTATTGAGGGAGAGGGGAGTTTTTTTATTATATAAATTAGTTTATTATTTTGTCTCAATAATACAGATAGTGTTAATTCCTATGAATAAATATAGTAAACGGTTTAGGATAGTTTTAAATATAGAGTTCTTACACCATTATTATATCATCAGTAACTCAAAAATTCATATAATGTTAAATGTTGAAAATTAACATATTTCCCTATCCACCAAAAAATCAACTAATTTTTAAAAATAACAAAAATTCTAACTAATAATTTTTAAATGTGTGTATTTAAAAAATTAATCCATTTTATGAAAATAAATTTATGAATATGAAAATTTTAATTTTTATATAAAACTATCAATTATACCAAAAATATTGAATTTAATGTTATAATATATTTTATGACCATTTTAAAAATTAATTATGGTCTTATAAAATTATATTATTATTATAATAATACATAATATTAATTTATTAATCTATTTTATGAACATAAAAATTATTTCCAATCATTATATTAATTATAAAATTGTAAACAAACATTTACGTTTTAGAAAAATGCCAACACTTAATTTATCATTTTAAAAACATTTATTTACTTATACCCAAAAAATAAAAATATTATATTTTCATTTATAAGGTAATTAATTTATATTTATACTTTTATAGGTGACATTAATTTTATAATGTTTATATTACTAATCCAAATGATTGGATTACTATTCCAATCGTCGGATTGTTGTTCTAATTATTAGGTTACTATTATTGAGGAAGATATTCCTAAATTTATAGAAATAAATCTTATTTAATTCATTATTTATTCACTTATATTTTTTTATTAATGTTATATATATAATTTAAAATTTAATATTAATATTTTATTATTAATATTAAATTTTATTTCTACATTGTTTGTAAGTAATATTATTCGAGCGAATTGAGAAAATACAAATTTTTTCATTCAAATTATCTAATTATCTATTAATTATCATCATATAATATTTGAAATTCATATTAGTTTATTTTTGGAATAATATATTAGTATTCATATATAAAAATAATGTTTTTATTGTGTTCTCTGTGTATTTTAGGCATTTTTTGACAAGAAAAAGTAAATTCCAATGATAAAATTATGGGTTGTTATAGTCTTCCCCCATTATGAAATTTCAACATCAAAACATCATTTTACAAACTAAGATGATAATTGGTGATGGTTTTTTTCCTTCATTTCTACCCATGGTTCCTATTTTCCCTCTTCATACTCACAGTTTCTCCATAATACATTAACCAAGTGAGTAGTCTTATTGCATAGAACATTATCTCTAGGTCGAAGATCTTCCCTAGATGATCCTCACAAGAGAGATAATTATATAGTTGAACCACCATTGCATTTAGTACATGTGATGAATATGATATGTACTTACTCATGTGGGATACATGGAATACATCATTTACTTGATATATGGTTGGTTGAAGTGATTTTCAAAATGCCACTTCTCTGATGTGATCAAGAATATCAAAGGAACCAATGTACCTGGGACATATCCTTCCTTTATTTACAAATATCATAAAACTCGTCCTTGGAGAATTTCATAGGAATACCATGTCACCAACCTCAAACTATAATTCCTATAGAGAATTATATATATGGATTTTTTGTCTACTTTGGGTAGCTTGAATATGTTATTAGATGGTCTTCGCCTTTTCTTCCATTTCCGTGACCATTTCAGGGCCCAATTACTCTAATTCACCAACTTCGTACTGAATTCATGTGTTATACATATTTTCCCATATATTAATTGGTATAAATACATTTTTATGCATATGTATAAAATATTTTTGTAATAAAACTCAACCAGTTGAAGATATTGATCCCATCCTTCTTTGAGGTCCATTGAGCATGATCTCAAAATGTATTTTAGTGTTTGACTAGTTTGCTCAGATTGGACATCAGTTTTGAGGTGATAAGACATACCAAAGATCAACTCTCTTTTTATATAATTCTTGATACTTTTTTAGAATTTGAAGGTAAATATCATAACACTATCAAATATAATTGATAATGGTACTCTATATAGCCTCACCACTTCTCTGATGTATATCTGTGAAATTTTGTTATGTGATAGGTCCCCTAGAATAGAAATAATGGGAGTAGTATTTGTAAGATTATCACTAAAAGAACATATAGAATTATTTCATTTGTATTTCTTCATAATTCCAATGAAAAATTATATGGTGATTTTCTACGATTTCCTTACAGGTATGAGTATTGGGTGCATCATTCCATTAGAATTTTTTCTTTCAAACATCCCTTCCGGACATACAAGGCACTTTGAAGTATATTTAGTGATCTCATACATTATACTGTCCCACCAATATTTTTCTCATATATCTTGATACATAATTTTTCTCCTTGGTTGGATGGAGAAGATCAATCTATGTGCACCATCCAAAATATTTTTCCTTATCTCAATATCTGATGGTATGAATAGTCGTGAAAAAAATATTATAAATAATTCCTCACAAAATTTTAACTCCAAGGATTTCACATTTTTTTGTTGCTTCAACCTTCTTCAAAATTTCCACATAATATTTTTGAGATTCCTTTATCTTCTCGAAGAGGGATAGTTGAGAGATAGTTTTTGAAATAAATTATTATTTAACTTCTTATATGATTCATATTTCCATCCTTTGAATGTCTAATAATATTTTAACCTTCACAATTACCATCCGTGAAATTATTGTAGGATCCTTTCTACCTAGAGAATATGCAACTTTATTAACATTACTAGGTGATAGTAGATTGAGTAGTCATAATCCTTGATGATATCTAAGCATATATATTGGTATATATTAAGATTATTATGTGTGAATATATATTTTAATCTCTTCTAATCATTATATATCTCAATATTCTCCCTATAGAGATAACGCCACCATATTTTCAATGAAAACATCATAGCATCAAACTCCAAATCATAAGTGGAGTTTTTTTTGGAATTACATTTTAAATACCTTAAGGCATATGCTATTACATTATAATTTTTCATCATTTCAAAGCCTAATATATTTTTTAAGCATTGTTTTATATTAAAAACAATTCCTCGCTTGTTGGTAGAGTAAGTATTTAGGTAGTGATAAGCCTCCTTTTTAACTCTTTAAAGTATTCTTCGGATTCACTAGTCCAGAAAAACATTACTCTTTTATATTCATTTATGTTAATGGATTTTAAAAACATGATAGATTTCTTACTAATCTTTAGTAATTCCCAACTGGACCAGGATGTTATGGGTCTCCACTACATATATTTCCCAAGGAAACTCATTAATTTCCTTTTTCATGGATGGGTCCACAAATATGGTGGTGTTGGTGATAACATTCCCTAGGAAAGAAACATCCTTTATCTATAAAGCATATTAAAAGTAATTTTTATATATTTTATCCCTTCTCAATGTCTTTAGCGTAGTATTCATATTCTCATCATGCTCCTCTTTGATCTTGAAGTATATCAAAATATGATCTATAAATACCTAAACATATTTTTCAAGGTAATCCATAAAGACACTATTCATTAAGTCTATGAGAATTCATTGAGAATTGGTGATTTTTAGGGTATAATAATGAAAATCATAGTGTCCATACCTTCATTGAAAGGCAGTCTTTGGAATATCTTTTTTCCTCACTTTTAATTTGTGATATCCAAACTAAAGGCCCACCTTTTTGAAATACATGCCCCGAGGTAGTTTATTGAATAATTCATATGACCATGGAAAGTGATTCTAGTTCTTTATCATGATTTTTTAGTTAATGAAAATACTTTCCGAGGTTCATTGATCCATCCTTCTACATGTGAAAGAGGATTAACATGCCACATTGCTAATCACTCTTGTGTATAAAATCCTTGTCCAATTTCTCAGGTCATAACTTCTTCAGTTCCTCCATAATAATGGTATACATCCTATTAAGAGTCTTTGATATATGACATATCTTGGTATAAAATCAATTTAAGAATCAACCTCTTCATTAGGATGAGGGTTAAGAAATTATTTTGAGAACACACCAGTATAGCCCCTCAAAATAGGAATTCCTTTGAGAAATATCATCTTCTTTGTATATATCATTTGATCCAAATATGATTTATCCTAAGGAAATAATTTCCACAATTGAGATGATGATTCTAAAGTAGATTCATCTTCCTCATTGCACTTGAAAAAAAATTAGGGATGCCATTGGATGTGAATAGTGATATTCCTCTCTCAACAATTGATGTTGACTTTTTATAAGGATAGAAAATCCATGTACATTGTAGCATCAATCTACATCAATGTAAGTAAGACAAGATTTTCTGGGATGTTAAATCCACAAACATTAACCGATAAAGATATATATACATTAGATGTAGTAATTTCCCCCATTCAATATTCTCACAAATTACTCAATCATCATATTTTTAGGTGGTGATTGAATAGTTAGAATAAAATTTCAAGATATAAAATAATGTGTAGAACCAGAATCAAATAGTATATTTTCTATTACTGAATGAATATCTAGAATACCTATTACCAAATCATTATCTGGCTCCAACTCAGTATTATTGATATAATATTACCATAATTTTTTTGTAGATATTTTTTTATTGATTACCTCTAAAAATACTCTGCTTACGTAACTGGATCACATAATATCTGTGTTCCTTTTATTTGAAGCACTGCTGTATAGATTGAGTTTTAACATGAATCAACATTCATTCTTTCGTATTAGTAGGATTCTAAAAAACAATTCAAAAATAATTAGCATGATGCACATATCTTCTACATTTTAAATATCTCTTGGTTGCCTTTAATAATTTCTTATGATTATTATTCCTAGGATTTGGAAAAGTGGGATATTGGGTTTTCATTTTATCAAGGGATTCAGCTATTGATACATCCATATTATACTACATTTTCCTCTTTTATGTGTGATCTTGCAAGACCACTAAGAGTCACAAATATCCATCTCAACCATTAGGAAAAATCATAAAATCAACTCATAATTGTCAAAGTCTTTAATCTATAAGGATTTTCATAGACTTGGATTTTATCCACTAAAAAAGTGATCTAGATTAATTTTAGTTTTCATAAAAAAGATAGAGGAATAAACTGAAATAATTTTAAAGTTTTCCTCATAAGAACTAATATATTCATCATCCTTTTTCATTAGTCTAATGAACTCCCTCACCATCTTAATTCGGAGAGTTTGATGAAAATATTTATTGAAAAATATTTTCTCAAATATGTCTCAATCCATGGAATAAATTTAATTTTTAGACTTTTTGTATTTTTATTGTCCACCAATGATCTGATTCCCTATAAAAAATATACTTCCAATTTGAATTTATGTAATTTTAAGCATTGAATGATATAGAATATCATCTCAATAGAATTAATCCGTTATTCCATGTTGAGTGGATTAGAAGATTCAATAACTATATATGGTATTTTTCACATAAATTATGAAACCAAAACATTCACTTTCATAACATAAGTTGGGTGTTATACATGATTCATATTATTATTCATAACTTGAGCTAGTAGATCTAGTTCTATCATGATATTTTGGTCTCCAGTTCCCTTTAAGTTTGGTATGTCATTTGAGAAATTATCACATTGGATATCACATTGATAATTAGAATGGGTTATCCTATTTACCATTATTAACTACGAAAAGAAGTAAAATAAAATTATTCGTATTTCATAATTAACTGATAAGAATATAAAATGCCAACTTTGAACATAGAAGGATAAAATTATAAATTAAAATCATATCCTAACTTGTGATTCCAAATGTTTCAATATAGGTTATCCATGGGATATAATCATTCCTAGGGTTATTAATAAATATTTCTAGGCTTTATCCCCTAAAATAACTAGAGCATTATCTAAAACTAAATATATATACCATATACTTTTACACATATTATTAAATAATTTGAAGCATCATTTTCCATAAAATACAAACCAATGATTATAAAGTCTTGTGTATTTTGAATATAAGGCACATAAAATTAAAAACATTGAACTATAAGAAAGAAACTCTTTCTTAATATTTCTTAATGAGATATTAACTTTTTTTGAGCTCCTAAATCTCCATAAGATGACTTGGGGAATTCATATACAAAAGCGGTGAGCTAAAAAGACCCTTAAGGGAATAAAAATATGAATGAATCATTTCACATGAGTTAGAACGGCGTAGAAGTATAAAATAAATGGAATGGATCATGAGTAAACATATGGAATAATAAACTTTATAACATGGAATCAACTAATTGTGGAAATATTGTAATGAAGAGGCAACATAAAACATGACCTAAAAATGATTCAATTCTGAATTTCCAAGACTATATCACAAGGTGGAATAAGTCCCATATTGGATTAGTTTTACTCCCTAATTCCATACACAATGTTTCTTGCTACTAAAACATTTACCATTGAATTTTAGCGCTATTTAGGTGAACCCCTCAAAACATTTTCATTCAAATGTGTTCTATATAAAGAAATCAAACATAAGAAATAATCATAATAGTTTTCCATGGAATGAAATTGGATTCATAATCTTGTCATAAGGAATACCGAAAGGGTGTGTCAAAATGGTATCCCTAAAATAACAGACTAAATAATTCTAGTAAATCATAAAATAGTAATATATCCTGAATAATTATGTTTGAATGAATTGAATACGTGAAAAATAGTGTTTAAGAAATATTAGAAATCAACCACTTTTTTATGGTTTTCCGGAAAAATTTAAATTGTATTTAAAAAGGAAAAGTGAATAATTTTTTGAATAAAACCATAAATGAACTAATATAGTTTTATAAAAATAAAGGTTTCTTAAAATAGTGTATGGAGTGAATTTTAAAATTCATAATAAATAAGGATGTTCCATTTAATCGGGCTTGCTTATCGAGATAAATTGAGAATGGAATCTTATAAAACATTTATTTCCACATAAAATATAGATTAATTGATATATATATGCATATATAGGACATATAATCATAATTTTGTAGAGTTATATAACAATAATAAAATATAAAAGATTCAAAAATATTGAGAAAATTTGACCCAGATGAAAAATTATGGTTCAGAGAGATCCTTACCTTAAGTCCGAATTTTTTCAGAACATGCACTTAATTTCAGGGATAATAAAATTATATTAATTAATTATTTAATTAATAACTTCTTCTAACAATATTTTATTTATTTTGTTAAGTTTATTTATATCTATTTAAACAAGTTATAATGTTCATTTTCGTGTTTCCAAGCGAGTTTTATTTCATGGTTTTATGGTTGAATAAATTGAATAAATTTATGGACGTTCTTTCAAAATTGGAATCATTCCCTATACTTGAAATTGTATTGTATTAATGATATTATACCGTTTTAATGGTCCCATATCTAATTTTTTATAATATGAGCATTATTCATTTGATAAAACATTAATGAAAATTTGTTTTAGTTTATCTTACAGTTTTTTATCATCATGTACTAGTTTTCTTTTATTTAATATTATGTATATATATTAATAATATAACATGACACAAGTAATAAAAAAATAATACATTCTGGTTTAACCATAATAATGGTTTTATTATTATCCTTCAAGGTGGTAATGGAAAACAAAAAATCATCATCCACAAAGGTGTAAAAAAAATATTATAGAAGATGTTTTCATTTTTAGAATAAAAGGATAAATAGTGATATTTAATGATTTATATTCCACTAAAATAGTAAATTATAGTGTATATATTTTACTAGATTTATCATTCCTCTTTATATAGATTAATTGACGAGAGGATAAGAAAAATAAATAAATTAAAAGAGAAGGATTGAGGATTTTACCATTGGAATGTTGTCTCATTGAGACCATCCTTAAGTCAATTTAGTTTTTTATTTTTTTGAGACCAATATCTATTATAAGTTGGGAAGATACTTGGTAATGATATTGGTAAAAATATAGACAATCTACAAGGCATAGAAGGTGAGAGGAGATGGGGTGGTGATGGGTGGTATTTATAGGGGAGATGGTGTTTTGTATATTATATTCATTAGTTTGTTATTTTGGGTCATGACTATCAATAATATTTATTATTATTAAGTAATATATTAAACGGATCGTGATTTTTGGAACCAATGGGTTATTAGATCATGATTACATCATCTATGACTCAAAAACTCTTATAATGTAAAATACTAAAAATTGAAGTATTTCACTGTTCACGTAAAAGAAAAATATTTTAGAAAAATCCCAAAAATTCACCCTAAAAACTATTAATCATGTATATTTCAAAAATAAAATCAATTTTATGAAAATAAATTTCAAAATATGAGGACATTATTTTTTAATTAAAATCATCATTTATTTAAAAATGTAGATTTTAATGTCATAATCATTTTGATTACCCTTTAAAGAATTAATCAAGGTATCATAAAATTATATTATAATTATAATAAAAAATAATATTAATTTATTAATCTATTTTATGAAAATAAAATTTAAATTAAATCTTTATATTAATTATAAAATTTTAAATAAACATTTATGTTTCACAAAGGAACCAAAAATTATTTAATAATTTTTCAAAAATTTATCTACATATTCCATGATATAAATATATAATATTTTCAAATATAAGTTAACTAAATTTTATTTATACTTTCATAGGTGAGGATACTATTCTATTGACCGAATTACTATTACTAATGGTCAGATTACTATTTCGATGGTCATGTTTATATTCTAATGGTTAGGTTACTATCCTGATGGATGAGGTTCCTTAATTTCTAAAAATACCTATTATTTCATCCATTATTCATTAAATTATATTTTATATTATGGTTATATATATAAATTCATATTCGAAATGAATATTTTATATTTAACATTATGTTTTATTTCTACTACTTTATTCATGAGTGCGTTTATTCTAGTGGGTTGAATGAATCCAAAGTTTTCCATTGTTATTATCTTATTTTCTATTTATTGTCCCATTGTAATATCTAACATTCTTAAAAGTTTATTTTTGGACTAATTTATCACTCTTTAATTATGATAACAAATTTTTATTGGGTTCTCTATGTGAGGTATGTGTTTTTTGACATAAGAAGGGAAATTCCATTGATAAAAATATGGTGTGTTACACTCTAGGTCTTGCTTAGGGATGTAATAAAATTATTTGGGTAGGTATTTTAAAAAAATTATGTATAGGATTGAATAGGATAGGAGTGTTTTTGTCCTTTTATAATTGAGGTGAGTGGAACACTTATAATTTTTGACGGTTTACCAATAATTCCATGTCAATTTCTTGGTCACAAGGATCCAAAATGGATCATTATAGAACTTTATATGGGATTAGTTGTAAATATGGCCATAAAATATGAATTTTATAAGTTTTTAAATAATTTTATCCCTTATATTTTATTTTTACCCCCCGCTATACATGTTTTAACATTGACCATAGAAAATGATTTAACTATTTTTACAATTAAGAATAATAAAATATTATGTTGAAATTATTATTATATAATATTAATTATGACAAGTTAAAATAAATAATACATTTAAAAAATCAATACACATTAGTGGCATAATTTAATTTAAAATTAAACCCGCATACATGATATAGAAATAGTTTTCGAGAGAAAATTTTTCATAAGTATAAAAAGATTTTACGTTGAAATTGAACATATAATTGATTAAAATGAACTAAATGGTATTAATTATAATATAATTGAACTAATTTTTATTTTATAAATATTTTAAAAAAATAACTTTATAAATGATTTAGGAGAAATGGAGCCATTTAATAATATCAGTATTTTCACTATTCATCAAAATATTAATATTTTTAGAAAATTCCCATAAATAAAATCTAAGATAATTTTTAATTGATGATTTAAAAAATGAATTTAATTTTCTAAATATTTTTTAACAAGTGATGAAAATTAATTTTAATATATGTTAACAAAATGTAAGGAGATGGTTTTTTAGAAAAAAATACATTTTATAAAAAAAGAAATTTTTTATTTCAAATATGTTTTTAATATTATATCTAATAAATTGATAAAAAAATTATTTTCAAATTTATAAACCAAATAAATTTTATTATTTATTTATTCTTATTCATACCCACCTATTTGAAAGCTATTTTAAAATAGTGTATTATTTTATTGTTCTTTTAGACTCGATGGTGTGTGTATTTCATGCTATGGAATAGATTGGATTTATTTAAAAATTGATATATCATAATGTCATAGGTTGATAAATTCTTCACAAATTAAAAAACCTTTATCCTCAAAATTTATAGAATGTCACCTCATTTAAATATTTAGGTAGTTATTCCTCGTAAATTCTTCAATTTCCCACATCCCTCTTCTATCTTATGATTTCACCAAAGTAACTTTACTAGTCAACTCGTTTGATTCCTCAACACTTTTTATCTGGTGTATAAAAATCTTGATATAATCTTTGAAATATGATATATCATGTTCTAATTCTATTCCTTCACTATCGAGCACATGTGTTTGGAGTGATATATTCTTCCTTAACAATATTATTTTGAACTTTTCATGTACATTAAAGATAGATATGGTCATTTCTAAATGGAAAATCACAACTCCAATTATTTTATTGATTTAAAAACGTTTTATGCACCTAGGTCCCATTTTTCCTTTCTTAACAAAAAAATATAACACCCTTACATGGAGATACATCCATGTAAACATGATCTCCAACTAGAAATTAAACATATTTCTTCTAGTCATCACTACAACACTATTGACCTCCATGAGTTACATTGATATGGTCTTGAATATTGTTTTCCTTTTTCATTGAATCCTAAAACTTTTCATGGCCTACAAGATTCATTTCACCAACATCATCCAAAAAATTTAGGGTATGGAATATCTCCCTATATAATGCCTCATACAAAGATATTTGAATACTTTAATGGAAGCTACTATTATAGGTGAACTCTCCCAACGGTAAATACTAATCTGGTATATCTTTAAATAGTATTACCATGAATACTTAAAAATTTATTACTATAAATCTATACATTAAACTCAAGATGTAAATATTATTTTATAATAATTAAATGTACAAATTTGGTGAGGTGATCAACAAGGAACCACATTAAATCATTCTTTCTATCAATATATGGTGATCCAGTGAAAAATTACCTAGTAATTTCATCCCATTTACACATAGGAATAGGTGCATGTATCATGAATCCCATAAGAATTTTTCTATCATCTTTCAAATACTAACAAACAAAACATCATGAAATATAATCAGAAATTCCCGGACTCATATTATCCCACTAGAATTTTTCCTCCAAATATCAGTACATCTTGGTACAATTTAGATTATATATAAATTTGATCTATGATAATCATCCAAAAAGTCAATCATAAGATCTTGTATAGATGTAGAACATACTCTATTTTCAAATTTATTAACTCAATATTCAAAAATTTATGTTTTCCACATTTCCTTCATTCAAAAATTAATTATTTTTTGAAAATTTCCATCATCAGGATGATAAATTTTAATCATTTACAAAAAAAAGTATTGTTTAGAAATCATTTAAATAATGATTGATGTCACTCTTTCTTTTATGAGTCACACTTACATCTTTACTAAATCCAAAAACCTAAAATCCCTATATAACCTCATTTTGGTCAATAAATCATGATATTTCTAACTTAATGCATTTGATAACTTATTTTACTTCAATGGGTATTAGTGTATTTTGAAATAATAATCCTTTATTTTATCAATCCATTATTTATTCTATAGGTTAATCACTTTTAATGAAACTATATATTTCAAACTCTTACGATCTATAAATATCTCACACCTTTCACTATAGAGATAATGTCTACATATATTTAAATCAAGGAAAATAAATTCCAAATCAATATCATGGGTTTGATAGTTCTTTCTATGAATCATTAACAACCATGATGCTTAACATATAACTTCATTATTATACAATGGGAAATAAACAATTTCATTCTTTGATGCATCACTACATATTAAAAATACATTTTTTATTGATCAAAGAGTCAATATTGAAGAATTCAACATTTTACTATTAAATTATTCAAAGTATTATTTATATTTATTGTCTACCTGAACTTAACTCCTTTACGTGAAATATTTTTTAACTATTTATCCAATAAAGAAAACTTTTAAAAAAATCACTCATATTAACATACAAATCTTGTGAGAATATGTATCTAGTTTATTTTTTTCGGAATATACCATTTTTACTTCATTTTAATTTTCTTGATCAACTGAGATTTCATCCTTAGAGACATGATTTCCATGAAAAGAAACATTTTTAAGCCAAAATTAAAACTTTCAAAATTTCCCATATAACTCTTTTATTATAATAGAATCATAACTAATCATCCAGTGATTATCATAGTCCTCATAGCTCCATATTACACTAATATATTATTAATAAATTCCACAACAAAGATATCTAGTTATTCATTGAATAATTTTTCTACTATATCCATTAAGATATAAAATGAATTAGTCAATCCAAATTAAATTACTTTGAACTTGTAATGTCTATACCTTATTAAAAATATTTTATTTAGAATTTATTCCTTATTTACTTGCAATTTTGATATCAATAATGTGACTAAATCTTTGAAAAATATTTATCTTTTTGAATTTGACTGAATAAGTCATCAGTTTGAGGTAAAGGATAATTTTTTTATTTCATAATAGCATTGATTTCCCAATAATAATTACACATCATCAAAGATCAGTATTTCTTATTTACAAGAAAACATGAGCTCCCCATGGTGAAAAAATATGGTGTCCAAATTTCTTATCACAAAACCCTTCCATCTTTTTATTAAAATCAACAATTTATAGAGTGTTTATTCCATCATGATCATTTGATATCGTTCTTTTATTAGGGATTAAATCTATAGATAACTTATATTCATGCTCTAGTGGATGTCCTAGTAATTACTAGAGAAATACATCAATTTATTAATGTAAAATAGGTACAAACTCATTTATTAGATTTCCCTTTTCATATGTAGATTTTATCTTCCCTTATTCTACAATAATATCTTTTAGAATAACCACTAGGGTAGATTTAAAAATGACTCATATGATAGATTCTCTACTATAAAGATAAGTAATTATACATATTCTTAGTGAATCATAAATTCCATCCCGTTGAATTTTTTTTACAACATGTGTTGATATAAAGTCTATACTCATGATTATATAAAAATCAACCATAGGTAAAATAATAAATTTAATAAATAGGGAACATGTATGTGTCATAACAGGTACTAACTAACACATCCTTATTGCGGTGAGACTTCCATAATGATTCTTGACTGATAAAACCCTTTTTTACGATCTAGATAAGTATCTATATTTCTCGGAAAACATAAATGATATAAGAGTGTGATAAGATACATAATCAAATAAAACATTATCGGATATAATTAATTTACCTTCCACCACATCATTTGGAGTTTCAAACATAGATATTTTGATTTCATAATCTTGATATTACCTTGTCCTTTTCTAAGTATACTTACATTGACGCCTTGGGAAATCATTTTTATAGTGAACCATCTCATTTCATTTGAAGTACTGAACTTTGATTACTTCATATTCTTCCTTACAGTTACGAGCATGGTGGCCTTTTCCCCCAAATTTGTACCAAAATATCATCCCCAACAAACATGTTCCCCATTGTTTCTTACAAAAATTATTACAAGATATAAATCCCCCATACCTTCTCCCATTTTCCTATATTTCCATTTCTAGTGTTCTTAGAATACCATTTATTTTCTTAAAACCATTAAAAGTCATAAGACTTAGATATTTTTTTCTATATTATTAGAACATGATTTTATATCCTCCTATAATGAAAATTTTTGGGGACTAGTTATTGTTGGAAGATTTTATTAATCCCATAAATAAAATGGTAAATATTTCACTATGGATTACCTAAATAGTCCCCAACATATCTTTTTAACATTGTATATTTTTCTTCATTCATAACAATATTTTCATATTTCATTTGTATTAGACTTATAAATTTTCTATCTATATCTTCTCATTTATCATGAGGAACATACTTTTCTAAGAAGTGTACCATAAGAATATACCAATTTATTTTTTTTATTTCTTCTCTATCCATCATTTTTTGAATCAATCAACACCATTAATCTGTATCCTATGAGATATAAGAAAATATAATTAAAATGTCTCCCTTTCATTACATCCCAAAGTGAGAAATATCTACTAAAATGAACTTATCGTTTGATCGACTAAAAATAGACTTTTAGTCCCATTGAATGATATTGTTTTTTTGTGGATGAACATGTATAACATTATTACTTCACATTGTGGATTTATAGGCATATCCATACGTGATATTTTATTACTCAAAACCTAAGTTAGTAACCCCAAATCATTATAATATGTTCATCTCCCATTGTAGCTCCAGCTCCAACTATATTATCTTTCCCACGAGGGAAATCCACACACAGATTATGTACATAGATATGGTTCACATTACTTCCTATATGAACAATTTCCAAATAATTCCATGCACTAGATAAATCATAACATTATGTATCATAATGTATACTCTAAAAACTATTGAAACACTTAACAAAAATTTAATAATTTATTCATAGCTAATCTTGTAATCATAAACATGACATCCTTGAGAATGTTTTAAAATCATAAGAAGATTACAAAATCCTTAATAATGTCTTGTATGTAATATTTGAATTATCACAAGAATGTCCCCTAATAGTTTCAAACTAGTTGTGTAGAAAGTCCTATTGTAACGACCCGAACAATCATGAAAAAAATTCTCAATCTTTTATTTAATTAAATTTATTATCGATATAGAAAACATATGATTTTTTTATTGGGTTTAAATAAAATTTAAGTATCATTACCATTTATAATATATCATTTATAATTTATCATATGACTAGTATAAATAACAGTTTTTAACAAAACCTTTTGGCACAAACAAAGGAAGGGATGACCTTGACGTGTAGGATCATTCCCTTTGAAACCCATTTATTATATCTTTTAAGGGAGATATAATTTTTAGTATTTTCCCTAGACCAAGACCAGTATGAGATCCAACAAATCAATCATGAGTGAAACCATTTTTGGGAGAAGTTCAAGAGCATTGACATCACGACTAAAACCATGTTTACCGAACGACCCCAAGAAATCCCCAGTGTCACACACCATACTCTTAGGGAATATGATGGTGTAATAAAGATACATGTAACAAGACCCTATCATTATTATTATGTGCATTATTTTTATATAGAATAAAGAATATACATTCATTTTATTATTGTTACTCTGTAAATGGTTTTTAGAATAGAAATAGTATTTTTACCTAATTTATAAATTAAATTACGAAATCAATTTTGATGAATTGATGGATTTTTTAATTAAATAATATTTTAATAAAATATTATTACTAAATTTATCTTTAATAAATATAAATGATCATATAATTTATATGAATACAATTAAAATATTTATTAAGGGTTGAATACTTTTTTTTGTCAAAACCGTTGAATTTTCAATAAATGTTCGTTTTTATTTTAAAAGTGATAATTAAAATATTTATAAAATTATTTATATAAAATGAAAATTATCTTTTTGGATCAGGATGTTGATATTTTACAATGGTGAATTTTTCATAATTTTCTGAGCCAATCAAATTTTTTGATAACAATTAAATATCCTATAAATATTTAATGTGGTTTATGACATCATAATAACCTAATAGTGATGTAATAAAATACTATAAAAGGAATATTTGGCAAATATATGTTTTACCTTTAAAATAATTATATTTTATATTTGTTTGATTAATTTTATAATTCCTTAATGGACCCTCCAAGACTTAAAAAATATTATTACATTTTAAATTGATTTCCTTATGAGTGTGACTTTCCTCCACTTAACCAGGACAAATATTTTAATTGTTCAGCCCTTGGACACATAAAATATTTTATACCACTCCCCTTTATAAGAAACCATGGGTAAAATCATGATATGTTTTTTCGTTTTGAATATTTTAATGTGTAGTGTCGAAAACCTAAATAATAATGATTTCTCTCATTTTCTATATAAACCCAACCAATACACCATTCCTCTTCACTAAAACCATTTGGAGCTCAAAAAATCTCGACCATACTCTATCAAAAATTATCATAAGGTTCCCCAAGTTCCCTATAACCCTCCCTCAAGCATCACCCAATCCTTTTGGATCACACTTCCTTGTAAGGGATCCTCACTTTCCTTTCCTCCTTTCAAATTCAAGAATCATATTTGAATGCAGTTCATGTAATTTAAATTTTTTATATTTTCATACGTTTATAATATATTATCTACAGTTAAATGGATTTTATTTCAATGATTTATCATTTATCCTCCCTCATTTTTACCCATAACTAATTCATTACTATGCCGACATTCCGTAAGGGATTTCACTCTTCTCATTTCCATTCAAGCTACGCTGTTACATAATGTTTCTTACGTTCCATATTTATATTTTTTGTTTTGATTTTACAAGACCCCCATGTAGTCAATTTAATGTATATATGGTGATATATTTCTTTAACTCTCGTCAATACCCCCTATGATCGTTTAAGCACACCCGTTACTATGTTGAATTATTCCATAAGGGATCTTCCATGCTCCTTCTTTATCAAGAACTCTTTTCAGTTATATCGTTTTAAATCTTTTATTCCTATGTTTTTATATGTTATTAAATGTCATATTTACTTCCCATTTGCTTTATAAATGATTTTATCCCTTATAAATCTCATTTATTCTTCTTATGAACCATTAAGTGCACTCATTACCATGTTGAATTTTCTTAACTAATTTCTTCCTTTATCATTTTTGTCCAATTTTATTAATGTCATAATACCCCTTTACTTTAAATTAAAAATGTTCAGGTATGATTTCTTACTTCCCCCATACTGACCTCATAATGTTTGAATGATGATATAATACTTTTTCCCTCATTAATGCCTTCTATGTATACCCATTACCATGGAAAAATTCTGTAAGGGATTACAATATTATTATTTCCATTCACATATTTCTCCCCTATTATGTATCTAAATTCCATTTCATACATTGGGATATTACTTCCCGTGATCCCCTTAATGTCTATTTCATGTATAAATGATGATAGACCCATTTTATCTCATAAAACCAACTTTTGAATTTCTATATGATGCAATTATGATGCCAAATTCATACTACAATTTTCCTAGTCAAAATCATCATATAGTGAATACCATACCCATTTCTCTGCCATGGTTATTCATCATTATGCAAATATACTAATTTAATGGTATTTACATGTATTTATTCTAAATTCCTTAATCATAGATTAACTTATGCAGTTGAAATATTCCATGTTATATGATCCATGTGGCACACTTATGCATGAAATGAAATGTTTATGAAGGGTGGGCCCTGCTAGCACTCTAATGAATTGGTAATGTTTATTATCATGATATTCCATGGAAATAAGAGTTTATTCATGCTAATTAATGTTTAATTAGGGTTTAATCATGATAATTCATGTGTAATGAGGGTTTATTCATGCTAATTCATGTGCAATGAGGGTTTACTCATGCTAATCCATGGGCAATGAGCCGTAGCTCATGCTAATCTCATGGTGTATGTTGTTTCCACATTTCCATGTTATGATAATAATTTTATATCATAACTTTAAGTTCATTTTTCTCGTGTTCTCCATTGATATTCCAATTTCCTAACATGTATTGTATTCTTCATGTTATGCGTTGTTTACTCTCTTACTGGGCTTTATTGCTCACCCTTTTCTTATTTATGTACTTGGGTTATCCCATGAAATAATTTATATGAAGGAATTTTGTGGTCATTTAAAAGTATTTTTCAATAAAGATGTTTTATTTTATGTATTATGTTGTCCATTAATTATCCTAATTTCCCAATACACTAGGCTTATCGGTCCTCAGAGTTGTCTTAAGTGCAAGTTTATGTAATAATTCACGTTTAAATATGTTATAAAGAGCAGGGTTGTTATAGTTGGTATTAGATGATAGGTTTAGTTATTTTTGCTTTAGGATTAGAAAACCATAGTGAAATCCTTAAGTATATGACTATTTATAAGAAAAACATCCCTAAATTTTGGTGAGTGAAGATTAAATAGTTTATCAAGAAAATACATCTGTGTGGATATGAAAATGTAGAGGTGGTTCTATCATAGATATATCTTGGGGTAAAACCCAAAAACACCACTTTGAGATAGCCATAAATAGGAAATGGTGCGCAACAAAAGGCCTAGATAAACTATTGGTTCTACAATATTGTGGGATTTTATTTGGTAAATTCATAAGATTAAAATGAACCATTTTTAGGGGAATAAAAAAATGCCCCTAAGAATATATGTTGGGAAGTAGATCATTGATAACATAGATTGAAGCCTATAAATTCAAAAATTATGGAAGTAAATTTAATTTATAAGATATACCTTTTTTCATTGGATTATCCTTTATGTGTTACACCTAACTTTCCTTTTATTCAATCCAATAGCTGGTAATATGAGGACTGAGACTAATAACCAATGCGAGGATCGATGTGATGACTATTCTAATGAGATGCCTAATCCGATGGGAGCGGGAATCTCTATCTTTTTCATGATACACTATTAGTTATCTTAGGTTTTTAATAGAATCATGGGTCCAGAGTAATGTCCAATCCCCCCTAGAAAGAAAAAGTTGCGATGAATATTATGACAACCCTACTCTTTATTACATACTTAAACATGATTTATTACATAAACTCTTCACTTGATACAACATGGAAGATCGAGAGGTCTAGTGTCTTTGGCGATTAAGATCATTACATAACAACTTAAAACATGAAATACAACAACTTTATTGAAAACTTCCATTATAGGACCACTACATTCCATCATACTTAGCATTGCATTGGATAACATAAGGACATGCATAAGAAAAAAGTGATATATCAAGCCCAGTAAGGGAATAATCATTGAATAACATGAGTAATACAATACATGTCAGACAATAGGCATATCAATAGGGCATAAGAGAATCATAAACATAAAGGCATGATAAAGCATGATAATCATAACATGGAAATGTGGTAACAACACTTAACCTGGAATTAGCATGAGCCAAGGCTCATTGCACATGGAGCATGAGTAAACCCTCATTGCACCTGAAGCATGATTAAACCCTAGTTTCACTTGAATTAGCATAGTAAACACCAATTGCACATGAATTATCATGATACTAAACTTTACCCAATTCATTGGAGCACTATCAGGGTGCACCCTTCTTAAACATTTCATTTCATGCATAAGTGTGGCACAAGGATCTTAAAACATTGAATCATTTAACATAATAATTTATTCCAAGATAAATGAATGTGTAATACATACGTGAAACTCTTTAAACAATAAGTAAATGTTTATAAGGGTGAATAACCTTGATAAAGATACGGGAATGGTATTCACTACACAATGACTTGCTTGGAAAAGTGTGGTTCAATTTAGGCAGCATAACGGCATGACTTAATAACTCATAAAAACGGTTGATGAGATAGAAAGAGGTGTCTCATAATATTTACATGACATGGACAATAATGGGGTCATATAGATACATTTCCCAACACATGTAATGGAATTTAGATTCATGATACAAAATAATTGCTTGAATGTCAATGAGAAGAGAGAAACACTACTAGAAATCTAACCTATACCAATGGTTTGGAACCGTTGGTATAGGCCTCCAAACTGTTGGTATAGCCTATACCACCGGTTTGAAGAACCGTTGACAAGTAAGCCATTGGGATAGGTCTATACCAACAGTTTTCCCAAAACCGTTGGTATAGACCTATACCAATAGTTTGGGAAACCGTTGGTCTAACTAATATGAAAATATATACCAACGGTTCCATAACTGTTGGTATATGTATTAAAAAAACATTTTCTAGGATTTGATCCCAGGACCCCTAGTTTATCATTGAATGACTTAATTACTAACCTAACATGACTTTTTGAACATAATTACGTAAATATATATATGTATTCTCATAATTATTTTAAATTTTGATTTATATAATGATATCGGTAAGATGAACTGATAAAAATCAAAGGATATATTCCAGTAGTTGTCAAAACTGTTGGTATAGACATATACCAATGGTTTTGACAACCAGTGGAATAGATTTTGATCCTAGATTTTGATTCTGGGTGAAGGTTGATCTATGGGGGACCTTTCCCAACGGTTTGGACAAATTGTTGGAAAAGGTGTCTACAAAGGGGACTTTTCCAAACGGTTTGGCCAAACCATTGGGAAAATTGGCATCAAAGTGGGATTTCCCAACGGTTTGGCCAAACAGTTGGGAATGGGAACCTCTACCAACGGTTTTTACAAACCGTTGGTACAGAAGCGTTGGGAAAAGTCAGATTTCAAGTAGTGAAAATCCTTTCTGAATTTTGTCATAGTAAATGGTGTACATGGAAGGAACTTATTGAGAGATACAGGGGTATCCCATAATTAAAACATAAAGAGGGATGTATGGGGGAAGTTAGAAACCATACCCCAACATTTATTATTGAAATTAAAAGGGCATCACAATTTAAAGAATATTAGAAAAAATGAGAAAAGACGAAAAACCCTTAATTAAAAGTCTACTTTCAAAGGCTTGAGAGAGGCTTAATAGAGGATTCTTGGGAGCTTGGGGAACCTTGGGAGGATTATAGAGAGAGGATAGAATCGTTTGGACGAACTTAAAAGGCTTTGAGTGAGGAGGAAGTTTGATATTGGGTTGGTTTATATAGGAATGGTGAGGGAATTCTTTATTATATGGGTTTGGGGCACCTCACTTTAAACTAATACAAACCCCGAACCAGACCATGGTTTTTTACCATGGTTTTTTTTTCAGAGAGAAGTGTAAAACAATATTTTATAAGTAAAAAGTACGATCTTCTAAAAATAATGGGGTTGCTTGTGTGGAGGTGAGTCACACTCCCAAGGAAAACTATTTAAAAAGACAAAATGTATAATAAGTGTTGATGGGTCCACTAATTCCTTTTAAAATTAATAAAATAAATGAAAAATCAAATTATTTTAATGGTAAAACTTATATTGGTCAAAGATAATGTTTATAGTATTTAATTACATCACTATTGGGTCATTATGATGTCATAAAACGCATTATATATTTAACCGGTATTTAATTTTTACACAAAAATTTGTCTGTCTCAGAAAATTATGAAAAATTCACCATTGGATAATTTCAACATCATAATTCCATAAATAATATTCATTTAGTCTTTATGATTTTCTAAATATATTAATTGTCACTTTTAAAATAAAAATAGATACTTATCGAAAATTCATGGGTTTTGAAGAAAATAGCTTTCAAACCTTAATAAAAATTACAAATGCATTCATAAAATTATACGATAATTTATTTTTAATAAAAATTAATTTAATAATATTAATATTTTATTAATATATTATTTAATTAAAAAATACATTAATTCATCAAAATATATTTCTTAATTGAACTTTAACTAAAAATACAATTTGGGATTTAAAAAATATTTACAAGGTAACAATAATAAAATGAAAGAATATTCATTATTATATTAAAAAATAATATACATAACCTTAGTACAAAGGTACTGTTACATAACCCCTTATAACACCTTCATAATACTGATGAGTAAGGTGTGTGATGGTGACCTACTCTTGGGGTGGCTCGGATAACATTGCTCGGGTGGTAATATCTATCAAATTCCACTTTTCTCGTGGGTAGTCCCGCTCGAGCTTAACATATTAAAGATCTGCCTGGGATTGGTCAAGAGTGAAGCCCAAAGACGCAAACTTCTTTCTAAGCTCTGAAAATTGGGATTCGTATGGGGCACATCTACTAGATGAGGCCATCTCCTTTTTTGTCTGAGTGAATTGGATTTGTTAAGGCCCTATATATACTAATCATGTGATAACTGTTCAATGTTTATATTATCAATGGTCACAATTCTTAACAGTATTTTAAAATCCAAAATCATTAAACCAAAGAAGATGGAATTTTATATAAACATTTTACATAAGGATACATTTATATAAATCAAGAGGGATTTCCATTAATGAAAGTTTGGGTTGTTACAATCTTTCACCCTTAAGAAATTTCACCCCCAGAATTTTATTTTCCCATACTAAAATAGATGTGCATAACTCTACTTCATCATTTCTTCTGATTCCCACATTGCTTCTCCAAAATTTTGGTTTTCCACAACACCATGACGAGGTGCATTGGCTTATTTCGTTGACCTTTTTCTCTAAGATCTAAGATCTTCACTGTTTGTTCCTCATAAGAAAGTTCATCCTCTAATTGTACCACCTCTGAAGATAGTACATGTGAAGGGTCTGCTATGTACTTCCTCAAGAGGGATACATGAAATACAACATGTACTTTGGCCATGGTAGGTGGAAGTACTAGTCGATAAGCCACATCCCCGACATGATCAAGAATCTCGAAGGGGCTGATGTACCTTGGAATTAACTTAAATTTCATTCCAAACCTCATGACCTTATTCCATAGAGATATTCATTGAAATACCATGTCTCCAACTTTAAACTCAAAGTCTCATAAACAATTATTGGCATAACTCTTCTGTCGACTCTGGGCTGCCTTGATATTCTTTTGAATGCTTTTCACCTTCTCCACCATTTCTTTAACCATTTCTTGTCCAAGAAGCTTATGCTCACTGACCTCATCCCAAAACGCTGGTGTTCAACGCCTTTTCCCATAAATGGCTTCATATAGTTCCATTTGCATGATCGAGTGGAAACTATTATTATAACATAACTCAACCAGAGGAAGATGTTTATCCCATCCTCTTTTAATGTTCATTGAGCACACTCTCAACATTTCCTCAAGTGTTCGGATAGTCCGATCAGGTTGTCCATAATTTTGAGGATGATAGGTCATACTGAAGTTCAGTTCCGCATTCAGATCATGTTGAAGACTCTTCCCAAACATAGATGTGAATATTGTATCTCGATCGAACACAATAAATAGTGGTACTACATGCATCATTACCACTTCCATGATATATATCTATTCCAGTTGATCCAATGTGAAATTTTCCTGAATAGTAATGAAGTGTGAAGCCTTTGTAAAACGATCCATAACAACCCAGATTGCATTATTTCCATTAGATGTCTTCAAATGTTCGGTGACAAATTCCATGGTGATGTTCTCCCATTTCCATTCTGGTATGGGCATTGGTTGCATCATCCTCTTGGACTTCTACCTCTCTACCTTCACTTGCTGACACACCAAGCACTTTGATGTATATTCAGAAATCTTTTTCTTCATATTATCCCACCAATAATGCTCTCAAAGATCTCATTACATCTTTGTGTTTCCTGGGTGAATAGAGAAATTTGAACTATGTGCATCATCCAAAAGTTCCCTCTTCATCTTCGGACTTGATGGAACAAATATTCTTTTCCCAAATATCACAATTCCTTCTCTATTAACATTAAACTCCAAAGATTTCCCTTTTCCGATAGCTTTCACCTTTTTCTTGAATTCCCGTATTATCCTTTTGAGCATCCTTTAACCTTTACAAAAGTGATGTTTGAGAAATAATTTGTGAAAGGATTGATATTGTTCCATTATTTATGATTCACATGTACATCTTCATCAAATCTAAGAAGATTGGATCCTTTTCAATTCTCATCAATGATAGAATCACTGGGTCCTTTCTAATTAGGGCTTCCTCCACCTAGTTCTCTTTCCCAGGGTGGTAATGGATTGAACAGTCATAGTCATTGATCAGCTCTAACCATTTTCATTTGTACATGTTCAACTCTTTATATGTGAATATATACTTGACGCTTTTGTGGTCCGTATATATTTCACACTTCTCCCCAAATAGATAATGTCACCAAATTTTCAAAGTGAAGATCGTTGTAGCCAGCTCGAGGTCATGTGTTGTATAGTTCTATTAATGAACTTTAAATTTCCTTGAAGCATAGGAAATGACTTTTTCATTTTTCATCAACACACATCCCAATCCCTTCTTCTAAGAATCACTAAATACCACAAAAATTTCTCCACTTGTGGGTAAAGTGAGCACGGGCACAGTGATAAGACTCCTTTTCTACTCCTTGAAGCATTCTTCGCATTCAGCACTCCAAGAAAACGTTACTACCTTCCGAGTTACCTTGGTATGAGGGTTGGACAATTGTGAGAAATTTCTCATTAATCGTTGATAATATCCAGCTAACCCCAAGAATCTACGGATATCTGTTAACGATGTTGGCCTCAGCCATCACTCAATTGCATTTGTTTTGGAGGGATACATAGATATCCCATTGCTTGTGATGATATAGCCTAAGAATGAGAACTACTTCAACTAGATCCCACACTTGATGTACTTTTCATAGATATTCTCCTTCCGCAAGGTATCCAGTATAGTTCTTTGATTCTCCTCATGATCCTCCTTGGTTTTAGAGTATATCAGAATATCATCTATAAATACTACAAAAAATTTGTTGAGGTAATATCTAAAGACTATATTAATCAAGTCCAAGAAGGTTTCTAGATCATTAGTGAGTCTGAAAGGAATTAATATGAATTTATAGTGCCCATATCTTGTACGAAAAGCAGTCTTGGGGATATCTTCCTTCTTCACCCTCACTTGATAATATCCCGACCACAAATCCATCTTGGAGAAGTATTGTGCTCCACGTAGCTGATCGAACAAGTCATCAATTCATGGGTGTGGATACCTATTCTTTATTGCGATTTTGTTATTCTCATGATAATCGATGCAAAGGCGCATTGTCGCATCCTTCTTCTTGACGAAGAGGACTAATGCACCCCATGGTGAAGCACTTGGGCATATAAACCCTTTACCCAGATTCTCTTATAGTTATTTTGTAAGCTCCTCAAGCTTCACAACAACCATTCAATACAGAGTCTTGGATATTGGAAATGACCCATGTATATGATCAATTGAGAATTAAACATCTCTTCTAGAAGGAAGACCATGAAATTCCTCGGGAAACACTTCATCGAATTATCCCACAATAGGAATGTCTTCTACGATGATTTCCTCCTTAGACTCAATCATCTAAGCCAGATATGTGTGCTCATAGGGCGTTAATATCCACACTTGAGATGATGGAGCTAAAGAAGATTCATCTTCCTCCTTGCACTTGTAATGAATTGGGGGTATATTCTCAACAATGAGAGTGATTTCCCTCTCATTTCAATTTATAATGGCTCTATATAAGGAATGACAATACATTCTAAGAATTGCAACAAATTTTACAAAAGGGAGTATTACTTGGTTTTCTGGGAAGTTCAATCCATAGATTATGACAGGGGGGAGTTATATTCATGGGATGCAATGATTGCACCATTTTCTATAGTCACCGACATCTTCACTTCCATGATTTGTGGTGGTGCTGGGATTTTTCTACTAAACTTCAGAGATATAAAAGAATGCATAGAACCTATTTCAAAAAGTATGTTCACTAAACATGAATGAAAAACTAGTGTACCTATAACTACTTTTTTTTTGGGCATCACTACTATAATGACCCATACTTTACATACATTGTTAATACATCAAAATAAATGCAAACTTATTACAACATATAACAAATCCATGAAAGGACCGTATAGGTATAGTGTCTTTAGAAACTGGGAAACATAAAAAACTTGTTCATAAGTCATCTACACTATATCCCTTTTATTTTACCATATCTAGAGTACCTTTTGGAATATCTTACTTAATACCCTTCTTCCTGACTTGGGGAAAAGAAAACATACAAAAGGATGATCTCAAATGCTCAGTAAGGGTAAAAAAATGAAATATCAATAACCTCATATTCATAATAAAATAACATTTCAGAAATCTTAACCTGAAAAAGAGATCATAATTTAATAATATGGGATAAATCATAGTAGTGAAATGTAATCCCAATAATCATAACATAAAAAAGGAAACATTGTGGCATACACACATAATCATAGAGAATCATTTCTTAGTAGTCAAGACCCATTGCAAAGACTATCCTAGCGGACAAAGTCCATTTTTGAACCGACTTTACTCCTCGTTTCAGTCCTGTATCACTGAATTGGATTAACCTGCCATTCCAGCCATGTCTATATCATTAGATATAAATATTTACCCAATGTATTCGAGGGAGAGATAGGTCCCACCCATCTCATAATGATACCATTCTTATGTGTTCCACAAGATCATAAATCATACATCATAAGATAACCCATGTAATAAAAATGGGATTCTTAAACATCATGCCATCATAACATAATACATATAAGATAAAAGGACATCATAAAAACAATTCAATCATAACATAATAAAATCAATTTAAAAATAGGGATAGAAATAGAATCCTATATTATCTTAGATGGAAAATAATTTTGATGAAACACTTGAACTTCATTCTTGAGGAAAATATCATTTCTACTTCAAAAACATTTTTCCTTTTCAAAAAATTTCATAAAATTTTAAACTAAAATAAGTTAATTAAAAATAAACATGAAAACTTGTAAAGGAAGCTTGATGGAAATAATGTTCTAAAAATCCATTCAGGTCGTATAAATTAAAAAAACATTATTCTCGTACTTCGGCCGGAAAAGTAAAAAAAGTACCTCGTACAAAAAAATGACAAAAAGATTCGATTCATATCTTTTACTAAAAACTCACCGAAGGGTAAATTTGGATTTAAAAAAATTTAGGAGAATACAAAAAATATTACATATTGAGGAAACATGGATGTGGATGATAAATATTCCCCAGTAAATTCTGAAGTATAAACAATCTCAGATAAAAAGAGATTGCGATATTTTCCCTTACCTTAGGTCTGATTTGCTTCGTACGTGTCCTATCCTCCTGAATAATGATTTAAATAATTTTATTTACGTATTCCATAATCGTACTCATTGTTATGATATCATATATGGTCATATTCTTAGCTTCTTATTAGTAATATTTCATTTCTACTTGTTATTCTGGTGTTTATTTCTTTTTGTTCTTATGCATGTTTTTTCGAATAAATTCATATTCTTATTTTTAGGTAATATATACCTCATTTCCAGAATGGTATTGGTTTAATATATATCATATTTTTTCATTCAATTCATTTATATAATCATTAAGCATTGAAGATCATGTAGAACGAGTCACATCACATCATGGAGACGGTAGGCCGTACGTACGCACGAGCGATGATATCGTTCCCAAGATCGTGGAATTGTATTAAAATTTCTGTAAACTATTTCAGAATCAATATCACTTTACAATAATCATATATTGTTATTTTTTACACCATTATACCCATCCATGTAAGCTGGTGGTGGAAAACTATTTACACCATGGCGTGGAGACGGTATTCCGTACGTACGCACACACGGTGATTTCATTTTCCGTAAGATGGATAAAAGGTGAAATATGGTTGTTTCATATTTATAATAACATATAATAATATGAGTGATACTAATTTTATTACTTCATAATGAAAAAAATAAAGAAGAAGTAGAATAAGAAATAAAGTTGAAAGAATCTGTAACAGACATTACCTCTTCTTTGAAGTGCCTCTAATTAACCTCCTCTTGGGGCACTAAAGATGGTGTTTGAAGAAGACCAGGACCTCTAGGATGTTTCTAAGGAAGTTTATAAGGGATATGGGAAGGTTTTGGCCGAGCTTTAAGGCTCAAAGTGGTGTGAGGAGGAGAGGGAGGAGGTGCCCTTTTATAAGGGAGGAGAGGGGCATCTTAGGAGAAACTTAAGATATTATTTTATAATAAAGTCATATTCGGTTTTTAATAGCTCCAAATTAATTTATTTCAAAGATAAGGTGGGTATGGGTCGAAATAATCTCAACAAATAGATTTTAGACAAGTTTAGGTTACTATTTTATCCTTATCATTTAAATTTGACTATAAGTTAAATAATTTAACTTTTACCATGTCTTCTTATTTTCTTACACTGTATGGTTAATAAACATACTATAACATACCAAACGAACCCCAAGTGGTTCATTATTAATATATATAACCTTATCTAAGTCATTTGGCCGAATCATATATTTTTAGAAATAAAATAACAATTAATAATATAATATTTGTTTTAGAAACTATTTTATGTCAATTTTGACACTCTTTGGTAATTGATTTTTGTAAAAATCATAAAAGCATTATTAGTTCAAAAAAAGTTAATTAACTCAATACTAATATGTCATATTAACTAATAAAATTTTTTAATTCATAAAAAGTCTCAAATTAAATTTATTTGGGTATTTATAATATCAATTATGTTAATATTTCCTTAATAATGTAATTACTGCATCATCATTGTGTCACAAATAAATTAACTTATATAAAGTATAAAAATTATAAATAAAATAAAATTATGTAGGAAATATTTTTATCTTTCTAATGAATCTTTATATTCGAATTTATCTTATTTATAACCCTATATTAAAATTGTTTTTGTTATTAAACTTTGATTTTAACTATATTAACTTTTATTTATATAAAATAATATTAAATGTCCTAATCTATTCCAAGTGGACATAAATGGTCATATTTTATTCCTAAGGTTGTTTTTGGTCGAATTAAAATTATCCAATAGAATTAGTAATGTGTTATGGCAATAATAATACCATTTTTACCCTTAATTACCCTATTTACTTTAAACGGTGGTAAATAAAAGTAAAAAAGTTACTATTCACCGAAAATTATTTTTATCTTATTGAACCACATTTTACTCCTTGATATTAACTATGTCTCTCAGATTTTTGAAATTCCTCTCAGAGAAGCGGTAAAATTATGTTTTATGTAAATTTTCAAACTCTCCTAGGAGGTGGGTAAAAGACGGTGAAAAGTTCAATAAAATTTTTATATATCTAAAATTATTATAAAATGACTCCAATGAATTACATTGAAATTATATAGGTATTATGTATCAATTATGACCTAAAATAAATTTAAATAAAATAAATAATTATTTGAATAAAAAGTCGGTTTTGAAATAGTAACCCAGTGTGTTCACTATTCATCAAAAATTGAACGTTTTCAGAAAAATACCAAAAATTCACACTAGGCTAATTTCGATATTTCAAATAAAAAAATGGAGTCCATTTTGAAAGATAAAATTCAGAAAATTTCAAAAAGTGGGTATTAATATTTATAACGGCTAGTTTTAAAAATATATTAATTGCATATCGTTGTGTAGTGAAACTCGGTATTGCGTACAATGAAAGCTATCGAGGAAGGTCATGATTGTGTGTAAAGCAAGCCAAGCTAGTGTACTGTGTAGTGAAAGATTCCTCTGATGATGTATATAACATAAAAAGAAAATATTTCTCATAAAAATCTCAGGTGTTGTATTCTAGCTCCCTTAAAAGGATTTTCGCCCTCGAAATTCATCACATTGTAACAAACAGATGAGGATACCTCTCCCTCATCATATCCTCAATCTCCCATGTGTCTTAATCTAATTGGTGGTTCCTCCATAAAATTTTCACCAAGCGAGTGTTCTTGTTCCATGGGAATTTTTCACTATGATCCAAAATCTCTATCGGCTGTTCATGATAAGAAATATCTTGCTCCAGTTGTACAACTTCTGAGCTGAGTACATGTGAAAGATCGGTTATTTACTTCCTTAGGAGAGATACATGGAACACATCGTGAACTTGAGAGAGATTCTGTGGAAGCTCCAATTGGTAAGCCACCTTCCCAACATGATCTATTATTTCAAGAGAACCAATATACCTAGGGCCTAGCTTTCCCTTCTTTCCAAATATCATTACTCTCTTCCAAGGAGAAATTCGTAAGAACACTTTATCACCCACTTCAAACTCTAGGTCTTTTTTCAGTTATCGGCATAACTTTTTTGTCGACTCTGAGTTTCTTTTATGTGTTGTTGAATAAATCGGACCTTTTCTTTCATCTCATCAACAAGATCATGTCCTAATAGCTTTCTTTCCACATCTTCATCTCAGTAAGTTGGAGTTCGGCGTTTCCTTCCATAGAGAGCTTTATAAGGAGCCATCTGAATACTGGAGTGAAAGCTATTATTATAAGAAAATTCCACCAAAGGTAGTTGTTGATCCCAACCACCTTTGAAATCTATAGAGCATTCTCTCAACATATCTTCTAGAGTTTGAATTGTCCTCTCAGACTGACCGTCTGTCTAAGGATGATAAACAGTGCTGAAACTCAACTCTGTATCCAGAGTATACTGAAGACTTCGCCAAAACATTTAGGTAATCCTCGGATCCCGATCAGATATAATGGAAAGTGGTACTCCATGAAATCATACCACTTACTTTACATATATCCTGGCAAGATGATCCAGTGAGAAATCTTCTCTAATTGCAATGAAGTGTGCTGTATTAGTAAGACGATCAACTATAACCCAGATAGAATTATTACCTTTGGATGTTTTAGGAAGTCTAGTGAAAAATTCCACAGTGATGTTCTTCCATTTACATTCTGGTATGGGTAATGGTTGTAACAACCCCTTAGACTTCTGTCTCTCAGCTTTAACTTGCTTACAAACCAAGCATCGAGAGACATATTCAACAACATCTCATTTCATGCCATCCCACCAGAAGTAATCTTTCAGTTCCCTATACATCTTTGTGCTTCCAGGATTAATAGAGAATGAAGAACTATGAGCCTCATCCAGTAGTTCCTTCTTTAATTCTGGGATGGGAGGAACACAAACCCAATTCCTGAACCTTATTATCCCATTACAATCAAGGTTGAATTCAGGAATATTTCTCACCTTCTTTTGTAACTCTACATCTTCTTTCTGTGCCTCTTTGATATTCACATTTATAGATGGTTGAACATTCATTTGAGAAAGATAATATTTTTCCCCTTCCATTATAATTCCAAGATCCATCCTTTGTAAATCCATAAATATTGGATCTTTTGTGATCCTCGTCATGGATAAGCTAGCATGGTCTTGTCGACTTAATGAATCTTCCACCTTGTTTGCTTTCCTAGGGTGGTAATGAATTGAGAATTCGTAATCCTTAATCAGCACCAACCATCTTCTTTGAAGCATATTCAGCTCCTTCTGTGTGAAAATATACTTTAAACTTTTATAATCAGTATAAATATTACACCTTTCTCCATAAAGATAATGCCTCTAAATCTTTAATTCAAAGATTACCACAACTAACTCCAAATCATGAGTTGGGTAATTTTTCTCATGGATTTTCAACTGTCGTGAGGCATATGCTATCACCATATCATTTTGCATGAGAACAAACGCCAGTCCTCTCTTGGATTCATCACTGTAAATCACAAACATTTCTCCACTATAAGGCAGTGTGAGCACTGGTGCACTGGATAACCTTCTTTTTGACTCCTGGAAATTCTCTTCACACTCCTCCGTCTAAATGAACATAAATCCATTTCGAGTCAACTAGGTGATTGGATTAGATAATCATGAAAATTATTTCACAAAATGTCGATAATATCCAACCAAACAAAGAAAACTTCGGATCTTAGTTACTGTTGTTGGTCTCGACTATCTTTCGACAACCTCTGTTTTTTCTGGATCTACAGATATCCCCTCTTTTGAGATTATGTGACCCAAAAATGCAACTTTTTCAATCCAAAACATACACTTGGTAAATTTGGAATAAAGTTTCTCCTTCCTCGGGGTCTTTAATACAATCTTAGGTGATCTTCATGTTCTTCCTTTCTCTTTGAATAGACAAGAATATCGTCTATAAAGACTACCACAAACTGATCAAAAAATACTCTAAAGACTCTATTCATTAGATCCATGAAGATAGCAGGGGAATTTGTAAGACCAAATGGAATCACTATAAATTCATAGTGTCCATACCTTGTACGGAAATCCATCTTTGGTATATCCTCCCCGTTGACTCTTAATTGATGATACCCTGAATGATGATCAATCTTGGAAAAGTATTGAGCATCGTGTTGTTGGTCAAATAAGTCATCAATGCGTGGGAGATGATATTTTTTCTTGATTGTAATCTTGTTATGTTTTGATAATCAATGCAGAGTCTCATTGATCCATCATTCTTCTTAACAAACAGAACAGGTGCTCCCTAAGGTGATGCACTAGGGCGTATGAATCCCTTATCAAGATTCTCTTTGTGTTTCTTCATCAATTCCTTCAACTCAATTGGGGCCATTCTATATGGTTTCTTGGAAATAGGTAAAGCACCCGGTACAAGTTCTATTGAAAACTCAACTTAACTATTTGGTGGAAGACCCGGCAACTCCTCCAGAAAGACATAATCAAACTCCAGTACAATGGGAATATTCTTAATCGTGAGTTTCTCTCCAACCATTTGTGATAAATAACCTTCATTTAGTAGAATAAAGATCCCTAAGATAGATGAAATTTCCACTAGATAGTTATGTTCATCCATGCATCAATAGACAATCATAGATTGATCTAGAATATGAAATGTGACGTCCCTTGTTTGGATATTGATATGAGCTCCATATAAAGAAAGCCAATCCATGACAAGAATCACATCAAATTCTACTATAAGAAGGATCACAATATTTTCATGAAGCACTTTCCCACAAACTTCAATCGGAGAATAATTGTAATCTTTTGATGCGATTGTTGTGCCCTTAGGCATTGTCACAGATAACATAATATCTAACTATTGAGGTAATATGGAGATACCCATAGAAAATTCATCAGAAATAAAATATTGGGTGGATCCAGAATCAAATAAAAAAATTTCTACTTTAGAGTGGATGGTATGTGTACCTTTCATCATTTTGTTTTCATACTCCACATCGCTGATAGAAATTGCATGTGAATTTCCATTGCCTTTGGCCTTAAGAGTTTGTTGACGTCGATCATCGTCAAGAACCCTTGGATTATGCCATTGATTGGCATAATTCCCCATTTCCTTTCACTTTTAGCATTGAAGTGTATGAGGTGCATTCTGTGTAGCCTTTTCTTAGTTCATATCACTAGACTTCTTCTTCCCCTCATTGCGTCATTTAAATGCCAGATTACCTTCCTTTCCACATTTAAAACATTTACTTGTCCCTTTAAGACAACTCCCCCCATGTTTATTTCCACACTTTGACCATGAGGGAAAACTAATATTCTTTTCAGTGTGGTCTTTAGATTTCTCTTTCAAATCCATTTTCCTCCTCTTATCAAACTCATTTGACTGATGGGTTACTCAAATCTCCATCTCAACCTTGAGAGCACATCCAACGATTTCCTCACAGCTGTTAAATTCCTTTATGGATAACACCCTTCGAAGACTTGGTTTTAATCCACGAAAGAATTGATCGATCTTACTCTCAAGTTGGATAATAATCCTAGAAGCGTAACTTGCATGTCGTGTAAAATTTGCTTCATAGGTACCAACTGATTCATCATCCTTTTGCTTCAGTTCAAGAAACTCCTTCTCTATCTTTGTTCAAAGAATACGAGGGAAGTAATTATTGAATAATAAGTTCTTGAACTCATTACATTCCATGGACTCAATTTCATCTCTTGGCCTCATATTCTTGATAATATTCCACCATTATTCAGCTTCACCTTCCAAATGATATAATGTTAATATGACTTTATCATCATTAGAACATTGAAGAACTGAAAATATCTTTTTAGTGGTAATGATCCATTGTTCAACCACTAATGGATCAGTAGACCCACTGAATGAAGGTGGACGCTGACTCATGAAGGATTCAACAGAATGTTTCTCTTTCCTATGCTCTTTTGGAAGTCGTGCATGATTCATAGATTGAAAAGGTTTTATGAGCATGACTACAAGATTTTTCATTCTAGCACCCATAACATTTGGTTGATCAGGGGGACAATCATTGCATTTCCCATCACATTCAGCATTAACACGATTCTTTCGGGTTTCAGCCATTGACTAAAACCAATAAGCGTATTGTGAGAAACACTAATCATAATAGGAAAACCACCTAATTGAGAATAAAATTTCTCACTTAAGGTCTTATCATAGGTTATTCATGGCCATTTCTAAAACACTAAGATTGTCTTCTATGCTTAGACTTATCCTTAGGGTTCTTACTAATTCTTTCACATCCTAGTTTCCAAAGGTTGACTACACCTTTACTATAATACCAAGTATAACGAACCATACTTTTCATACATTGTTAATACTTCAAAATTTCAGCACACGTATTACAACATATAACAAAAACATGGAAGGACCGTATAGGTATAGTGTCTTTAGAAACTGGGAAACATAAACAACTGGTTCATAAGTCATCTACATTGTAACCCTTTTATTTTATCATATCTAGAGTCCCTTTTAGAATATGTTACTTAATACCCTTCTTCCTGACCCATGGAAAAGAAAAAATACAAAAGGGTGAGCTCAAATGCTCAGTAAGGTTATACCAAAGAAATATCAATCACATCATATTCATAATGACATAACATTTTAGAAATATTTACCTGCAAAAGAGATCATAATTTGATAACATAGGATAAATCATAGTAGTAAAATATAATTCCAATAATCATAACTTAAAACAAGTAACTTTGTGGCATACACACATAATCATAGAGAATCATTTCTTAGTAGTCAAGACTCATTTCCAAGACTATCCTAGCGGACAAAGTCCATTTCTGAACCGAGTTCACTCCTCATTTCAGTCCTGTATCACTGAACCAGATTAACCTGTCTTTCCAGTCATGTCTATCTCATAAGATATAAATATTTACCCAATTCATTGGTGTGAGATAATGGTCCCACTCATATCATAATGATACCATTCTTATGTGTGCCACAAGATCATAAATCATACATCATAGCATAACCCATGTAATAAAAATGGGATTCTTAAACATCATGCCATCATAACATAATACATATAAGATAAAAGGACATCATAAAAATAATTACATCATAAAATTATCAAATCAATTTAAAAATAGGGATAGAAACAGAACCCTATATTATCTTAGATGGAAAATAATTTTGATAAAACACTTGAACTTCATTCTTGAGGAAAATATCCTTTCTACTTCAAAAACATTTTTCCTTTCTTAAAATGTCATAGAATTTTAAACTAAAAGAATTTGGTTAAAAATAAACTTGAAAACCTATAAAGAAAGATTCATGTAAATAATGTTCTAAAAATCCATTCAGGCCGTATAAGTTAAAAAACATTCTTCTCGTACTTTGGCCGGAAAAGTCAAAAAAGTACCTCGTACAGAAAAATGACAAATGATTCCTTTCATATCATTTACTAAAAACTCACCAAAGGGTAAAATTGGATTTAGAAAAATTGTAGGAGGATATTAATAATATTACATATTGAGGAAATATGGATGTAGATGATAAATATTCCCCAGTAAATTCTGAAGTATAAACAATCTCCAATAAAAATGAGATTGTGAGATTTTCCCTTACCTTAGGTCCGATTTTCTTCGTACATTTCCTAAACTACTGTATAATGATTTAAATAATGTTATTTACTTATTCTAGATTTTTAATAATTGTTATGATATAATATATGGTCATATTATTATCTTCTTATTAGTAATATTTCATTGCTACTTGTTATTTGGGTGTTTATTGCTTTTTGTTCTTATGCATGTTTTGTCGAATAAATTATTATTCTTATTTTTAGGTTATAGATACCTCATTTACATAATATTATTAGTGTAATATATATCATATTTATTCATTAAATTCATTTATATAATCATTAATAATTGAAGATCATGTAGAACGAGTCGCATCACATTGTGGAGACGGTAGACATACGTATGCACGAGCGATGATATCATTCCCATGATCGTGGAATTGTATTGAAGTGTATGTATACAATTTAAGAATCAATATAACTTTACAATAATCATATATAGTTATTCTTTACACCATTATACCCATCCAAGTAAGGTGGTGGTGGAAAATAGATTACACCACGACATGGAGACGGTGTTCCATACGTATGTGCACGCGGTGATTTCGTTTTCTGTAGGATGGATAGAAGGTGAAATAGGGTTGTTTCATATTTATAATAACATATCAGTATATTATTGATACTAATGTTATTAATTCATAATGAAACAACTAAAGAAGAAGAAGTAGAAGAATAAATAAAGTTGAAAGAATCGGTTACGAACATTACCTCTTCTTTGAAGTGCCTTTTTTTAACCTCCTCTTAGGGCACTAAAGATGGTCTTTGAATAAGACCAGGACCTCTAGGATGTTTCTATGGAAGTTGATAAGGGATATGGTCAGGGTTTTTCCGAGCTTTAAGGCTCAATGTGGTGTGAGTAGGAGAGGGAGGAGGTGCCCTTTTATAAGGGAGGAGAGGGGCACCTTGGAAAAAACTTAAAATATTTTTTTTATAATAAAGCCATATTCGGTTTTTAACAGCTCCAAATTGATTTATTTCGAAGCTAAGGTGGGTGTGGTTCTAAATCTTTTCAACCAATAGATTTTTACAAGTTTATGTTACTATTTTAACCTTATCATTTATATTTAACTCTATGTTAAATAATTTAACTTTTACTATGTCTTCTATTTTTTTCTTAAATTATATGGTTAATAAACTTACTATAACAAGCCAAAAGAACCCCAAGTGGTTCATTATTAATATATATAACCTTATCTAAGTCATTTTTTCGAACCATAGATTTTTAGGAATAAAATAAGAATTAATAATATAATATTTGTTTTAAAAACTAATTTATGTCAATTTTGACACTATTTGGTAATTGTTTTTTGTGAAACTTATAACAGAATTATTAGTATGAAAAAAGTTAATTAAATCAATACTAATATGTCATATTAACCTATAAAATTATTGTAATTCTTAAAAATTCTAAAATTACATTTATATGGGTATTTATAATATTAATTATGTTAATATTTCCTTAATAAGGTAATTACTGCATCATCATTGTGTCATAAATAAATTAAATTATTTAAAGTCTAAAAATTATAACTAAAATACCATTATGTAAGAAATATTTTTATATTTCTAATGAATATTTATAGTCTAATTTATCTTATTTTTTATACCTTTATTAAAAATTTGTTTGTTATTAAACTTTGATTTTAACTATTTTAACTCTTCTTTAAATAAAATAATATTAAATGTCCTAATCTAATCCGAGTGGACATAAATGGTAATATTTTATTCCTAAGGTTGTTTTTGGTCGAATTTAACTTTTCCAATAGAATTTGGACAAGTGTTAGGGTTATAATAATACCATTTTTACCCTTAATTACCCTATTTACATTTAACTGTGGTAAATAAAAGTAAAAAGTTACTATTCACCAAAAATTATTTTTATCTTATTGAACCAAATTTTAATCCTTGATATTAACCTTGTCTCTCGAATTTTCAAAATTCCACTCATAAAAGTGGTAAAATTATGTTTTATGTAAATTTTCAAACACTCCTAGAAGGTGGGTAAAAGACGGTGAAAAGGGTGAGCTATAAAGCCTAGTAAAGGAATAATCATTGAATAACATGAGGAATAAAATACATGTTAGAAAATAAAAATATAAATATAGAACAATAGAATCATAAACATAAATTCATGATAATGAATGATAATCATAACATGGAAATGTGGCAAGAACACTTAACATAGAATTAGCATGATCCAAGGCTAATTGCACATACAACATGAGTAAACCCTCATTGCACATGAAGCATGATTAAACCATAGTATAAATTAAATTAACATTATTAAACACCCATTTCATATGATATATCATGATACTATATTGTACCCAAGGCATTGGAGCGCTATCAGGGCGCACCCTTCTTAAACAATTCATTTCATGCATAAGTGTACCACATGGATCATAAAACATTGAATCATTCAGAATAATCATTTATTCCATGATAAACGAATGTGGAATACATAAATGAAACTCTTTAAACAATATGTAAATGTTCATAAAGGTTAATTCACTTTATAGAGAAATGGGCATGGTATTCACTACACAATGACTTTGGATTGGAAAAACGTGGTGCAATTTCAGCAGCATAACAGTGTGACATAAGAACTCATAAAAATGGTTGATTAGAGGGAAAGGGGTGTATCATAATATTTACATTACATGGAAAGTATGGAGGTCATATAAATAAATTTTCCATCAAATTTAATGTAATTAAAATTCATGATACAAAATAATTGCCTGAATGTAAATGAGGAGAGAGAAATTCCTTTTGGAATTTCGGCATAGTAACAGGTATACATGAGAGGAATTTATTGAGAGATATAGGTGTATCCCATCATTCAAAAATAAATACGGAAGTATGGTAGAGGTGAGAAACCATACCCCAACATTTATAATTTAAACTAAAAGGGCATAACAATTAAAAGAATATTGGAAAAAAATTAGAAAGGAAGAAAACCCCTTTCTTGGAAGTGTGCTTCCAAAGGATTGAAAGAGGATTGAGATAGGATTCTTGGGAGCTTGGGGCACCTTGGGAACATTATAGAGAAATGAGGGTAGAGTTCGGACGAACTCCAAATGCTTTATGTGAGGATGAAGTGGGAGCTTGGGTGGGTTTATATAAGAATGTTGAGGGAATTATTTATTATTTGGGGTTAGGACACCTCACATTAAACTAATCCAAACCACATACTAGCCCGTGGTTTTTGACCATGGTTTTTAGAAAAGGGAAGTGGAAAAAAATATTTTATAAGGCCATATTCTTAACGTCTTAAAATAATGGGGTTCCTTATGTGGAGATGAGTCACACTCCCAAGGAAAACAATTTAAAAAGACAGAATGTTTAACAAGTCTTGAACGGTCCACTAAAGCATTGTAAAATAAATCAAAAAAATCCAAAATCACATTATTCTAATGATAAAACATATATTTTCCTAAAATAAAGTTTATAATATTTAATTACATCACTATTGGGTCATTATGATGTCATAAAACACATTATATATTTAATAGTATATAATTTTTACCCAAAATTTTGACTGTCTTAGAAAATTATGATGAAATCACCATTGTATAATATCGATGTCCTGATTCCAAAAATAATATTCATTTTAACTATGTAATTTTATAAATATGTTAATTTTCACTTTTAAAATAAAAACTGACATTTATAAAAAATTCATGGGTTTTGACGAAAATGGCTTCAAAACCATAATAAAAATTACAATTGATTTCATAAAATAATACGATCATTTATATTTAATAAAAATTAATTTAATAATAATAATATTTTATTAAAATATAATTTAATTCAAAAATCTATTAATTCATCAATATATATTTCTTAGTTGAACTTTAACTAAAAAACTATTTGAGCTTTAAAAACTATTTACAAGGTAACAATAATAAAATGATAGTATATTAATTATTATATAAAAAAATAATATACATAACCATAGTGCTAAGGTATTGTTACATAACCCCTTATAACACCTGCATAACATCGAATAGTATGGTTTACGATGGTTACTGACTCTTGGGGTGGCTCGGATAACATTGCATGGGAGGTAATCTCAACCAACTTCCACTTTGCTCGTAGTCGGTCCCTCTTGAGCGTAACATATTCAAGCTCCACCTGGGATTGGTCAAGAGCGAATCCCAAATATGAAACTCCTTTCCGAGCTCTGACAAATGGTCATCATATGGGGAATGTCTACTGCATGAGGTAATCACTTCCTTTGTCTGAGTAAATTGGATTTGTTAAAGACCTATATTTATAATAATCATGAGATCACTGTTCAACTGATATATTAGCAATGGTCACAATTCATAACAGTATTTTAAAATCCAAAAACATAAACCCAAAGAAGTTGGAGTTTTATATAATAATTTTACATAAAAAGAATTTTAATTAGATCAAGATGGATTTACATTAATGAAAACATGGGTTGTTTCAGAGATCTTCATGAGACAAAGGCCTCTTACATTTAATAGATCATTTGATCAATCAATCATCGAACAATGGATCAACTCTATTGAGAATATATTCTCCATCATTCAATGTACCGAACAAGAGAAGGTTCTTCTAGATTATTATTGTATGGAGGGTAAATCTGATAAATGTTGTAAATTGATAAAAAAATACGAAGCTTGAGGAATAGATCGAGGAGTGGGAATGGAAGGATTTTTGAAAAATGTTTTTGGATAAATATTTTACTCACAACCTTAGTTTTAAGATGGAAAGGGGATTCCTTCCCCTCATGAAAAAAGATAGAGAATCCATTAGAGTATATGAGGATCACTTCACAAGGATTTCATGATACTCCTCTGACTTTTTTGTTACCCCAAAATTCAAGGTTGGCCACTTTTTTAGTGGGCTAAATCCTAGTCAATATAAATCCATAGTGATCCATGAATATGATAGCTATGAGGAAATTTTATGATGTGCCCTTAAATATGGAATAGAGATCAGTGAATCTCAGGGGTATCATGGGAATAAGAAGTAGTAAGTGGACTTTAATTCTATAGGTTTGATGGATAAATACAACAGTGCTAAGAAATTCCAACACCCCGCTTTCCAATGGTGTGGAAAAAAGCACCCCAAAAATTGCATGATGTTGGTGAGGACATGATTTAGGTCTGTAAGATAAGGAAACATGCCCATTAATTTCTGACAAGAAAAAACAAATTCTGTGATAGAGGAGAGGAACTCTATGTTTGAACATAAATGCATTGTTCATTGCTACAACTGGAAATAACCAAGGCACTTTGAAAACTAGTGCCCTAAGACAAGTGTTTCTTAAGGGAGCCAAAAACCACCAAGGTGGCAAGGGAGATATTTAAAGAACACTACCTCTAAAGAGAATCCTAACAATGAAGTTGTGTTATGTATGCCAGTTATTCATTCAAGAATAGTTAACATACATTTTGAATATGGTTTTATGCATTATTTTATATCCTGAATGTTTAGTATCACAATCCAAACACCACCAAAAATCTTGGTAGTAGAGATGTAACAACAGAAAATGGGGAAATTATTTCATCCCATTAATATAACTCC
The DNA here is from genome assembly GCA_963277665.1 of Viscum album. Taxonomy (NCBI): domain Eukaryota; kingdom Viridiplantae; phylum Streptophyta; class Magnoliopsida; order Santalales; family Viscaceae; genus Viscum; species Viscum album. Next base: position 626,332,266 of record OY728138.1, on the reverse strand, counting down.
TCCCCTATCATAATTTTTTGATTAAACTTCCAAGTGAACCTCGACATACTCCCTCTTGTGGAATTTGATGCAATTCATGGCATGGATTGGTTTTCCCAATATAGAGCCAACATAAATTTATATGAGAGGGAAATCACTCTCCATATTAAGAATTGACTCCCAATTCTATACAGGTGGAATGAAGCGGATGAGTCATCGTTTTATCTATCATATCATGTGTGGATATTACTAACCTATGAGAATGTCTATCTTTATCATATTATTGAGTCTACAGAAGGAACCATCCTCAAAGACATGCCTATTGTGAGGGAATTTGCTTAAGTGTTTCCCAATGAATTGTCTTTTCTTTATCCTAGAAGAGATGTTGAATTCTCAATTGATATTATAAATGCGGAACTTCCAATATCCAAGACTCTATATAGAATTGATATTGTGGAGCATAAGGAGCTAAAAAAACTACAAGAGAATCTAGATAAAGGGATTATACACCCCAAGTGCATCACCATGGGGTGTACCAGTCCTCTTTGTCCAGAATAAGGATTGGTCAATTTGCATTTTCATTGATTATCATGATGTCAACAAAATTACCATAAAGAAAAAGTATCCTCTTCTAGGAATTGATGAATTTTTTGATCAGCTACGTGGAGAAAAATACTTCTCCAAGGTGGATCTGTAGTTATGATATTACCAAGTAAGGGAGGTGAAGTAGGATATCCCCAGGAAAAGATTTCATACAAGGTATGGGCACTATGAATTCATAGTAATGTCATTCGTACTCAATAATTCTTTGGGAATATTCATTGAATTGATAAATATAGTCTTTAGAGATTACCTCGACAAATTTTTGGTAGTATTTAAAGATGGTATTCTAATATACTCCAAACCCAAGGAGGATCATAAGGAGCATCTAAGAACTATGCTATAGACATTGTAAAAGGATAATCTATATGAAACGTATACATAGTGTGAGTTCTGGTTGAAGTAGGTCTCCTTATTGGGTCTTATCATCACAAGAAATGGGGTATCTATGGATCTCTCCATGAAAAATGCCGTTGAGGGATGGTCAAGACCAACATCTATGATGTATATCCATAGATTAATTGGGTTATCTAGATATTATGACTGATTTGTGAGAAATTTATCACAATTTTCAAAACCTCTTACCAAGATAACATGGAAGGGAGTCAAGTTTTTTTGAATGATGAATGCAAAGAGATCTTCAAGGAGATGAATATAAGGATTATCACTATGCTCAGGCTCACTCATCCCACAAGTGGAGAACTTTTCATGGAATTCAGTGATTCTTTGATGAAGGGCATGGGATGTGTGTAGATTAAAAATTAAAAATCCATTGTCTATGCTTCAAGTCAATTGAATGTTTATAAGAAGAACTATCCAAAAATGATCTAGAATTGTCTGTAGTAATCATCACCTTAAAAATTTGAAGAAATTACCTATTTGGGGAGATGTTTGGAATATATATGGATCAAAAATGCCTCAATTATATATTCACCCAAAAAGAGTTGAATATGTGCCAATGATGATGGTTAGAGCTGATCAAAGACTATGACTGCTCAATCCATTACCACCCAAGGAAAGTGAACAAGGATGAATATGCTCTATGTAGAAAGGACCCAGTGATTCTATAATATATGATAATTGAAAAGGATCGAATATTTTTATATTTGATGAATATGTACATGGGAATCATAAATAAGAGAAAATCATTAATCCTTTCAGAAATGATTCATCAACCGTCTCTTTTAGAATGGATAAAGGATGATCAAAAGGATTATGTGAGGATTAAAAAGAAAGTGAAAACTATGAAAATATAGAAATTCCCAGAGTTCAATGTTATTGAAGAATGAATTGTGATATTTGGGAGAAGAATATGTGTTCCATAATATCTGGAGTTAATGAAATAACTCTTGGATGAATCAAATTGTTTGAATTTATCCATTCACCCAGGAAAAAAAAAAGAATGTATCGAGATATATAAGATCGTTATTGAAGGGATAACATGAAGAAGAAGATCATTGAGTATACATCCAATTTCATGGTAAGACTACAAGTAAAGGCTAGGGGGAAAAGTATAAGTGTATTTGAAACCATTACCCATACCAAAATTGAAATGGGAGAACATCACCATGGACTTTGTCATCAGACTTCTGAAGACATCCAAAGGAAACAATTATATACGGATTATTTTGGATCATCTTACAAAGACCGCACACTTCATTGCAATTCAAGAGGATTTCTCATTGAATCAACTATCACTGATATACATCCGATAAGTGGTAAGGTTTAATGGTGTACCAGTATCGATTGTATCTGATTGAGATCCAAGATTCACCTATATGTTCTGGAAGAGTCTCCAACATGATCTGAATACTGATCTGATCTTCAGTATGGATTATCATCCTCAAACTGATGGATAATCATATATAACTATAAAAACACGTGAGGACATATTGAGGGAATTCTCAATGGAAATCAAAGGATTATGGGCCCAATTACTTCATATGGTTGAGTTCTCATAAAACAACAGTTCCCACTCATGCATCCAAATGGATCCTTATAAATCCCTTTATGGGAAGAGGTGTAGAATACCAGAATGTTGGGGTGAATATTGGGATAAAAAACATCTAGGTCCATAAATGGTTGAAGAAATAGTAGAGAAGGTTAAGAATATTTAGAAACACATCAAATATTCTCAGAGTCTATAAAATATCTATGCTTATAATCATTGATGGGACCTTTAGTTAGATGTTGGAGACATGGTATTCCTCCACATATATCCATGGAAGAGAGATATGAGATTTGGGAAGAAGGGAATGCTTAGTCCGAGGTACAAGAACCCATTTGAGATCCTTGATCAAAATGGAGTAGTGGAATATCTACTAGCACTCCCACTGAACCTATCTCAAGTATGTGATGTATTCCGTGTATCACTCTTGAGGAAGTAAATACCTGGCCCATCACAAGTACTCAATCTAGAGGTGGTACTATTGGATAATGACATCTCCTATGAAAAGAATCTGGTGAATACCTTAGATTGTAGGAAAAAATTTCTACAAAATAAGACAACGCCCATCGTCATTGTGTTTTGGATAATCCACTAGTTTGAAGAAGAAACGTGGAAACTAGAGAAAGTGATGAGGTAGAGTTATCGGGATCTGTTTTAGTGTGGAAAAACTGAAATTTTGAGGGAGAAATTTATGAAGCGGGTAATGTTGTAGCAACCCAAACATTCATGAATAAAATTATCTTTCTTTTATTTAATTAAATGTCTTATAGATATATATATCATATTCATTTTTTATTGGATTTAAATAACCATTATGTATCATTACTATTGATAATGTATTCATTGAACATTGATCTCAAGACTAGTATAAATATAGGGTTTTAACAAAACCTTTTGACACAGATAAAGGAAGTGGGGGCCACAACCAGTAGGATCATTCCCATTGAAGTAAATTTATTGGATATTTTGATGGAGGTAGAATTTATAGGCTTTTACCAAGACCGAGCCCAAGTTAAAATCCAGAAATATAATCATGAGAAAAACTAAATATGGGAGAAGTTCAACTTCATCAAGATTACGACCCAAACCATGTTCACAAAATGGACCCAAGAACGCCCCACTATCACACACCATTCTCTTAGGGCATATGATGGTGTAATAAAGAGATATGTAACAAGACCCAAGAATTACAATTATGTGCATTATTTTTGTATAGGATAAATAATATATGTTCATTTTATTATTGTTACTTTATAAATGGTTTTTAAAGAACAAATAGTATTTTTAGAAAATATTTTAATTAAATTAAGAAATTTTTTTTGATGAATTAATGGAATTTTGAATTAAATTTGTTTTTAATATAATTTATTACTCAAATAATGTATATTAAATATAAAATTATCGTATGATTTTTATGAATAAAATTGTAATTTTTATTACGGTTTGAAAACTATTTTTATCAAAACCCAAGAATTTTCTATAAATGTCGGGTTTTTTAAAGTGAAAATTCACATATTTAGAAATTATTTAGATAAAATGAATATTATTTTTGGAATAGGGATGTTAAAATTATCCAATGGTGAATTTTTCATAATTTTCTGAGGAAATTGCATTTTTGGGTAAAAAGTAAATACTTTATAAATATGTAACGTGTTTTATGAAATCATAATGACCCAATAGTGATGTGATAAAATACAATAACCATTATATTCAACCAATATATATTCTACCTTTAAAATAATGTGATTTTAGATTTTTTTTGATTAAATTTATAATGCCTTAGTGGACCCTCTATGACTTATAAAATATTTATACATTTTAAAATGATATCCTTGAGAGTGTGAATTGCCTCCACATAAGCAAGCATAGTATTTGGATATTTACAGCCCTTTGACATATAAAATATTTTATACAACTACCCTTTGGGAGAAACCATGGGAAAAACCATGGTATGGTTTGTGGTTTTAAATATTTTAATGTGTAGTTTCCAAGACCTAAATAATAAAGAATCCCCTCCCCTTTCCTATATAAACCCAACAATATCCCATTTCTCTTCTCTCAAACCATTTAAAGCTATAAAAAATTCAAAAATACTCTCTCTATAATCCATTCAAGGCTCCCCAATATCCCAAGAAACCTCTTTCAAGGCTCTCCCAAGCCTTCTGGATCACACTTCCAAGTAAGGGATCGTCACTTTCCCCTCCTCCTTTCAAATTCAAGCATCTTATTTGAGTGTAGTTATTGTAATTTAAATTGGATATTTTTTCATAATTTTAAAATAAATTCCCTAATATTAATTTTATTTTATTTCAGTGATGGATCATTTATCCTCCCCCATTTGGACCCATACCTTATCTGTTACTATGTTGATATTCTATAAGGGATTTCACTCTTCTCATTTCCAGTCAGGCTAGTCTTTGGCATTATGCTTCTTAATTTACATATTTATATGTTGGATTTTTAAGTTAAAAACCCCCATAATATACATTTGATTTATATATGATGAGATATTAATTTTACTCTCATAAATCCTTCCTATTATCCTTTAGGAACACCCACTACTATTCCCAAATTCTATCAGGGATCTTCCGCCCTCCTTTTTTATCAGGCATTATTTTATTGTTATGTATTTTGATATCTTTTATTACTATTTTGGTATATTCTATTAAATATAATATTTTCTTACCAATTGATTTATAAATTACTAGATCCCATTTAAATCTCATTTATTCCTCTTATGAACCCTTATGTGCACTCGTTACCATGCCGAATTTCCGTAACGGATTTCTTTCTTTCTCATTTTTATCCAAGTTTATTTATGCTGTAATACCCATTTAATTTCAATTAAAAATGTTTGGGTATCATTTATAACATCTCCCATACTGACCATTTTAATTTTTAGTTATGTGAAACCACTTTCTATATTATTAATACCTTCTATGTACACTTGTTACCATGCTGAAATACCATAAGGTATTTCACTCTTCTTATTTCCATTCAAGTATTTATCCCATATTATACATCTAAAATCAATTTAATATGATGGGATATTATGTTAAATGACTATCGTACTCTCTATTTCATGTATAAATGATTATATACCCCTTTATCTCTCATCAAACATACTTTTTAATTTCTATATGATGTCATCATGCAGCTGAATTTGCACCGTGATTTTCTATGCCAAAATCATTATGTTGTGAATACCATACATATTTCTCTATAAAGGTTATTCTATTTTATGAACATATACTTATTTAATGTAACTTATGTTTATGTATTCCATACTCAAAGATCATGGAATAACTAATGGTGTTGAAATATTCTATGATATATGATCCATGTGGAATACTTTTGCATGAAATGAAATTTTTATAAAGGGTGTTCCCTGATAGTGATCCAATGCATTGGGTAATTTTATTATCATGGTAATCCATGTAAAATTAGTGTTTAATCATGCTAATTCTTGTTAAATGAGGGTTTACTCGTGTGAATTCATGTAAAATAAGGGTTTACTGATGATGATTCATGTGCAATGAGGGTTTACTCATGATAATTCATGCGCAATGAGGGATTACTCATTCTAATCCATTTTCAATGAGCCTTGGATCATGATAATATCATGTTGTATGTTGTTTCCACATATACATGTTATTATAATCATGCTATATCATGCCTTTATGATCATTATTCTATTATGATCCATTGATATGTCTATTACCTAATATGAACTGTTTTCTTCATGTTATGCCTTATTTATTCCATTACTGGGCTTTATAGATCACCCTTTTCTAATGTATGTCCTCAAGTTATCTTATGCAATGAAAAGTATAAAGGAATATTATGGTCATGTAAAAGATATTTTCAATAAATATGTTTTGTTTTCTGTCTTAATTTTTTATGTAATTTTCCGAATTTCCCAAGACACTAGACCTCTGAATCCTCAAACTTGTCTTCTGTGCAAGATTATATAATAAATCATTTCTAAATATGTAATGAATAATAGGGTTTCTATACCTATTTTCATGTACTAAGTGATGATCAAGTCAACTCCCAATGCTCCCTTTTTGATGATATTACCATTATGTACAACTGTTCCAGAGCTCCACTTTTAGTTTCCAGAGAAGGATGTATTACTAATAAATCCACATAACCTCTACCTTACAAAAACATTAATATCTTAACATATTCTTATAAATATCGTCAGATTCATTTATAGAGTTTTTTCAGTAATATAGATTTTCTTAAACCTAGTTCCCATGTTTTCTAATAAACATACACTAATATTAATTCTAAATACCCCAACCATAGTATCCCAAAGTCGATGGTTACTTCACTACATTGGAGCTAGATAAAAAGAAACACATCATAGAGAACTAGATAGTTTAGTATTCATGTAATACTAGATATATACTTTAATCACATATTACAATTTTAAAAAAAATATTTAAAAATAGTTGATAACCCCATTATTCCTTTTATCATATCCCTATATATCAGTCATAATACAGTTTCTGGCATCCTGAAAAAATGTGACAATATAAAGGGGTTAGCTGAGATTCTCTATAAGGGTATGCATAAAGTGGAATCTATCATGAATAAATAAGGAATAAAATATATGTAAAAATAAATATTTTAAAATACATCCCATATAATAAATAACTTAATGATGAATAATAATATTATACAAATAAATGATTATCAAATAATTCCACATAAAAATCTTATAGTCTTGAATCATATCTGTGGATATCATAACTAATAAAATAATAACACTGATATAAATAATTATTCTCATAATTATGGTATTCATTATGATGAAAATCATAAACATAACTTCAAGGAATCATGATAATACATATTTCATGAATGGGTATGGACTCTTAAAAATACCCCAGCTATTTTTTCTCGTGAGACCTATCGATACATATTGGGGCTACAGTGGGCCTCGATTATCACATAAAAATTCTAATGTATTCCTAATATGAAATTAGTGTAACATAATCAACATAAACATTTTTATTTAAAAAAACATATTAAATTTTAATAATTTTCCCATTCAATAAACATAATCATAAGTCATCCAAGATAGTGTGGACGATGAAATCAAAATAGTACATCCCCAATAAAACTATTCATAAGAAAAATATATAAATTATAAGGATGGTATCATTAAAGCATATACCTAATGAATCGTAATTAAAATAAGGGTTTTGTGAGGAATATAAACACCATAGATATATCATTAAAAAATATTTTTGAACGAAATATCATTTTCATATTGAAATAACATATTCAAAATCTAAGAATATTTAAAATATTAGTTAAAATATTTTCTTTGAAATGAACCATTGAAACCTCTAAAGGAATATTCAAAGAATTCTTTGGTCATAATTTTGGAAAATTTCATTCATGACGTATAATTAAAAATAAAATAAACCATCTATGGTTTTGTAAAATTGAAAAAAAACAGTTACTCATTTGTAAAAAGACAGAAAGATTCGTTTTAAACCATTTTTAAAAAATAAAACATGGTTAAATTTATTTTACTAATGTTTTTTATAGTTATAAAAATATTCTTTAAAAATGAATATGGAACAAAAAAATATTTTTTTCCAAAGTGAGAAATAAAGCCATTTTTATTTGAAAAAATTCACAACAATTTTAAGTACCAAGGATAGGGAAATGAAATTATTACATTAAAATTTCTTGAATAAATATAGTATAGTAAAATATTTTTGGATTAATATTGAAATATAAAATAATTCCTCTAAGGTAGACTAACACATAAACAATATCAAATAATGATAAGATTGTGAAATAAATATTAACCTCAGGTATCATTTCATTTGGGTATTCTCAGAGATACTATATAAAAAATATATACTTATTATACATCTATTATAGAAACATAATCCTTGATATCATATAGTATATTATTTAAATATATTCTTTTATCCATAATTTATTAATAACTCCTATTTAAAGTCAATTTTTCGAATAACAACAACATTTTTTGTCATATAAGTTTTGGATTCTTATATTTAGTCCCTGTACATTGATCATGGTTCAATCATATAAATAATTTTATATATTATATAAATATCATATACTTTCATTATATGTGTATTTTTATTAATCCATAAAATATTGATATAGAAAAATGAGTTACATTGTAAATGTAAATGATAGATTGTATCTACATATGAATGTTTTTTTAATTTTTTCGATAGATAGAACGAAATAAAAAATCAATAATTTACCATTTTATAAAAAATATTATATAAAAAATATTATATATTCTACTAAAAAACATTTATTACATTCCATGTCAAAATAAAACAAAAAACAAATCATATCGATTCGTGGAGGCGGTAGTCCTCGCGTATGCACAAGCAACGTTATCCTTTACCAAAAGATTGGAATTTAATAATTTAAATGTGATATTATAGTTAAATAAGTATAATTAAATCATTAATATGATATATATTCATTAAATACATCATTATATTCATCCATGAGTAGTGGTTATGGAAAATGAATTACATCGGTTCGTGAGGAGGTAGTCCTCTGAACACACTACTAATGGTTTAATTTCCCATTTGATGAAGGAGGATGTGAATATAGATAATAAATTTAACATAATAAAAAATAATTGTACATGATATTTTTTTTATTATTTTATCATTATTAATGAAGATATCAAGGATTATGAATAATAAATAGAATAGAAATTCTCGGTTATGAATGATATGCCTTCTACGAACAACGCCCTTAGGTTTTCACAAAAATAATTTTTAGTAGGTTTTTATGATTAATCTAGTGAGTATATTTCATAATTAAGGACATAAATAAATAGTTAGGGAAATTTTTCCAAAAGAAATATCTTCTAAAATGCAAAAATTATATGATAGTGGATTTCCTTTAATAATTCCGGTTACTGTCACCCATATAATTTTTCAGAACATTCCCACAATATCATGCCTATTTCTCTTGCAAAATCAAAAAACATGGATAATTATTAAACCATGTATGATATAAGGTTTAAATATTTTCATAAAATAGGAATTTAACAAGATTTTATGTCATTTTGACCTTTATGTTTTTATTTTAACCCTCTATAAACTGGTTTTAACCTCAACAACAGTAAGAGTTTATTACTATTTATATCATTAATTATGGTCAAAAAATATGTTGAACTTATTATAAAATATTAAATATACTAATTAATAATATTTAATCCATTCGGAAAAAATAAATTCACAAAAGTGGTATAATTTCATTTGAAATTAACTCCACATACATGGTAAAGAAACAGATTTCTCAAGAAACGTTTTCATAAGTATAAAGTGTTTTATATAAAAATTGAATAGATAATTAATTAAAAAAACCTAAATTGAATTAGAAATAACATAATATTGATAAATTGAATTTTAATGAAATTTTATAACAAAACGTATCTTTATATATGATTTAAACAAAAAATAAGTTTTCAAAAAAAATCATTGTTTTTAACAATTCGTCAAAAAATAAATATTTTTAGAAAATTATAAAAAATTAACTATGTGGTAATATTGAATTCATGACATAAAATTGAAGGTATGTTTTTAAAAATGTTTTTTAAAATTGTAAAAAATATTGTTTACAAAATTTTTTAAAATGTGATGAGGCCTTCTTTAGAAAAAATATAGTTTTTAAGAAAAAACATTTATTTTTATTTCAAATGATTTTTTTTATTTTATTTATAATATTTTGTTAACCAATAAATCTATTTTTTACATGTGTAAACATTACTATTTATCCAAATTTATTATTCTTATTCATACCCACCACATTAATGGATTATTTATAATGGTATATTATTTTAAGGTTATTTTAGACTCTGGTTTTTGTGTATTGTAGCTATCAAAGAGATTGAATTTTTTAAGTGATATATCATAAATCCTTGATGGGTTACATTTATCCAATATAGTATTTTCCATTTTTCATGCACTATAATATCTTTATATCTTACATTCTCATGTACACCTTCTTAATTTATATTGAATTTTTTGGTCGTCCATAAATATATTTGACCACCTATGTATGATTAGTTCCCTCAGTGAAAAACTATTTGGGAAATTCTCACTTTAGATGATGAAGTTCTAACCTCACTTAAAAGTGTGTAATTGAGGCATCCAATTTATTCACCTATTATTTTATGCAAGAATAAACTAAACAATCCCAATTTTTTCTTATTGAATTATCATGTAGATTCATGAATATATACAATAATTAATAGTGAAAGATCATTTCACATGTTCATATGTTATATTAATTATTTTATATCCAATCTAAATTTGTTTTTTAGTTATTTTCTCAACCTTTTATTTGTTATTTTTTTATACATGCCCACATGAATATTCACATAGGGTCTCATATGTGTTTGAGTTATATTTCATTCACTATATTTCACAAACTCTTTTGAGAAACTAGAAGGTTAACATATACTCATAGATCTTATATTCCACCTCACATAAATTGAAATAGATATGTGGTACTTATTTTCAACATGAAATACAGTCTCATGAAACTTATTCTCCACATAAGTGAGGATCTTTAGTGCATGAGTTCTTGTTCAGAAAAGAAGATGTGATTCAGAAAATATCTTAATAAATTTTAATAAGTATAGATGTTATAATTAAATGTAGTGTATATGATATCTCATTCTATTTGTAAGTAGATATATTCATGGTGATCTGTTTCCTAATAGAAAGCATGATCCTCAATTAATGGTAGCCACAAATCTCAGGTTCGATTCTCTCTATTTATGGGAGTCTTCCACCACCTCTTCCTCTGGTATATAAGCTACATAAACATGCATCATCAGATATCCAAAAATCTTAGTGTATCTCATTATTTTTAACCCTAAATATTTCATAGTTTTAAGCTTCATGTGAATTATTGTTTCCAAGTATTCTGTTATATTATATTTTGTGATGATTATTTTTTTCCTCGTGATGATTTTCTTATGTGAATGAGATGATGATCACATGCATCAAATCATGCACCCACACTGCCTATAATAGTCTTCATATTGATATCTTCATTTAGAAGTGGTTCATGATTCAAATGAAATCTTTCTTGAACATCACATATTATGTTCATGAATATACATTTGGTTTTCTTCTCAAGATATCAGATTTTAAATGATCTCAATATTCACTCTGGTCATGAGGTCTTTTCACACATATAAATCTAAAGAAAAAATACCCTCAAGGAGGATGGATATAGAAGCTAACATCTCAACTCTATCAGATGGTATATATTAAATTGATTGGATGGTATTGATATAAATATATCATTTTTATTGAAACTATAGGGTATATTAATCTCATGTCCCACGTAAAGTTTACATTAGTTATTACAGTGATTAAAATTAAAACATGTTCCATCATATTTCTAGATACGAGTACTTAGGTCTGATCTTGATCATCTACTTACACTAACTCATGATGGCTCTCTCTACTTTATTACCACCCTACATGACTATTCCACCTCTCTTCTCTTATACTCTTCCATGTACACATTCACCTAGTCATGTAGGCCTCCCATCTCCATGGTCCTACTTAGTCGACCTTCCTCCTATGAGGCTGACCCCTACTCCTAAATGTGCTTGAGGTGTGTCCTTTTATAACTTATAGTTAGCCATGTTTTTGTGTACTCTCATAAATATTTAACCAAATTCTAAAAATTTCTATTAAAAATACCCAATGTTATATTACAAATCAAAAATCTCAATTTATCCCTTAAATATTTCTCACCCAAAATAAATGATATTTTTCAAGGCCTTATATTATTCCCCTTCATAAAATATTTATAAATAATTTTTCCTCTCACCACAATTTAAACATGTATTTGACATTGAATACCATTTAAATAATCATTAAAATTAGAGTTATATAATACTAATTAAAAAAACATATTTACATCCTTCTACAATCACCAAGCTCTCATAGCTTATTGAGAGCAAATGAAAGTCAACTTTATTTGTCTTAATAATCTCCACCTTTGAATTTGTTTTCAATACCACCAAAATAAATCATTGCATCAATTTATGAATCTATATCTATTTATTCTCACCCTTATTTAAAATAAATACCAAGGTTTTTTTGGTTTAATCACTTAAAATTATACTTTAACCAACTTCAAATAATCGATATCTAATTTTTATCATTTCAATGAATATAATAACACTTTTAAAAAGTAAATGAACATTTAGTTAATAAATACTAAATATATTTGGGCTAACCTGATATATAAAATAATATTTATGTAACTAAAGAATAAAATCTATCCCAAAAATATTTTTTTATGTGATACCACTCTCAAACCCATTCAAATTCTTTATTTTAGGGATTATGTTGGAAAGATTTTAACGATATTTCATGCACATGTATTAAAAACCACATCAAAATTGTTAGATTGTATAAAATATTATTCCCCCTGAATGTCATATTTCTCATTATCCACCAATCCCATTTGAGATATAGTTTGACATAGTCAAGGAAAATGTTCAATTTTGATGATAATGCCTCGACTTCAGTGTTTATCCCCCTGAGGGATTCACATTATACATCATCATTGGAAAAAATGTTTTACATGACGATAATTTCTTCTCCATAAATTATATAAAAGATAGTTTAGATAATCAATAATAATAGAATAAGTGGGGACTTAAAATTTTTTAAAAGACATATTAAAGTAAAGTTATTCCACTCAAACCTTCCGTTATATTATTATTCATAGGGTCGCCTTTAGATGAACCTTATTTCTTAGTAATATTTGAATGTGTGATCGCTTTCATCTCATCTGTTAACACTTCAGATGTGGATGTCTTTTCATCTTCAGCACCAGAAGCTTTCTTTTTTCTTGAAACATATTCTTTATATTCTCTTTTTGGGTTGGTATAATTTTCATGAAAATTTTGTTGCATTACTATTTTTTCACACCTTTTAGACTTTGAAATTTTCAAGCCATAATTTTTATATTACTTCTCATAAACTTTTACTTTTTAGACAGTCACTCTGTGCTTTCCTATTACCTATGAAACTTATAATCATACTCTATATTTGTATCCATGGTTAGTTCTTTAGGATAAATAACTAATCATTCCCTATTAATGTTATAAGTTTACTTTAGAATAAATTTTACATTTATAGGAATCTCACTCGGTAAGATGGAACTAAATTTATTAGAAATTTTAAATTATTGATAATTCTACAAAAAAATTTATTCAAGAACTCATATTTGTTCTATTGTAATTATTTAGATGATGACTTCATCAAAGAATTCACTTTCTTATAATCTGATCTCATTTGATTGTAATATCTCAACCTTGATTCATTCTTCTTCCCTAGTAGTAGAATATTGTACCAAAATGAATAATATTTTTTTCCAAACACTCCACAACACTATAAATAAACTCTAAACCATGGAATACCTAACTAAAAGTTTTTCCCTCTTAATATTTTTGCAATTGTCTCTTTATTGATTGTGTATTTTTATTCACTGGGGAAAATGTTTTTTCTAGATTCACTGATCTATTCATCTTTATTAGAAGATGATTTCCCATATTTTTTCTTTAGATACATCAATATTCATTATTTTATTTTTTTCCTACAATATTAGATATAACAAATATATGTTTTGATTCATGGGGTATAAAATCAACCTTTTTATATGGACCCTTCTTCTCAACAACTCGATAATATTTAACCTTAAGCACAACTATTTCGTAAAATACTTATTTTATTTTCCTAAAATCACTTTAAATTAAAGTGAATATAACTTTTGTCTCAAATAAGTATTCTTTTGTATTAGAAAGTATTTCTTCAATATTGTTCCTATAATTTTCACGTTCATATATCTTTAACAAATTTTTCTTGTTTTCTTTAATGAAATAGTTTCCATTATGTTTATGTTATTTTATTCCATCTGATTTTTATTCAAAATATTTTTCGTTAATTTATGGATCATTGTCCAACTTCTTATATTCCCTTATATCATTAATATGTGTCTCTTCTTTCTTGACATGCTATTTATTTTCCATTATCATTTTTACTTTATACTTTTTGAGTCTCATTTTCTTCTCATGAGTGTCTTATGGATTATCTTTTAATATAAATTATATTTTATTTCTACCTTCGATAAATACACCTTAAAATAATTATTTATTTGTTTTTCTATTCCCCTTAAACTCACATTCTTTCAACAATATATTCCATCTTTTGTGTTGTTACTTAATAATGAACATTCATCAACTTTGCTAATCATTATATTTATTCATTTTTCCTTAAAAACTTCTTAGTTTTCTTCCCATAGTTACATATTCTATTTCTATTATATTTTCTATTGAATTATATTTTATAATCATTAGTATCAATGAAATTATATTTATTCTTTAGATTTGTATATGAAAAATTCCAAATTCTATTATAGTTAAATCACATTCGTGGTCTCTTTCAAATTCATATTCTTTAATTGATATATATTTTTAAATAATGAAATTATCAATCTAAAATCATTTTTGGAATATTTATCCTCAAAATAAGTTGACTATGTTTTCTATATATATATTTAATTTTAACATTTTTTATAGCATCAAAATCCCTTTAATCTTTTTATTTCTTAACAAAGGATGGTGATTTATCATTTAATATTCTATGAGAATATTTTATAGTACATCAATTGGTTGATATTATTAGTATTACAATAGAAAAACTTTTAGATAAAATCTATCTATAATTTTTCTCATCAGCACCTTCACAGTGGTAGAGTCATCCAGATTCTCACTAAATCCTTCGAGGCTACTAAAAATATCATTTACTCTTGTAAAGTATTAATAAATACTCTCTACAGTATTCATTTTAAATCTTAAAAACCTAATTCTCCATAATTTATTTATGCTTATAAAATTTTATATTTCCCTCATAACTGATCTTCAGTTTTCCCCAAATCTCTTTAATAGTTATGAGTCCCATGAATTTGTTGTATACCTTCTATGATAGTGACATGAAGAGGTAATTATGAGCTTTTACATCAATTTATATATTTATCTTATCTGAAACAATTATAGGATTATTATCATCAAACAGTGTAAATCCCACAATTGATATATCTCTAACATTAACAACAAATGATAATAGGTATTTATACATTGTGTGCTTCCATCTATGGTAGTTCTTTCCATAAAAGATAGAAACCTCGTGATATTTATATAATTGATATTATGAATTATAAGTAGTCTTATGGATGTTTCAGAGGTGACCTATGACCTTATAAATATGGGGAAAAGTTGAATTAGTGATCCCTTTTCATTTTTAAATTTTTTTCTTTTCAATTCAAACTCTATAGTTGGTTAAATCCCCAATCCAGTTTTCTAGATTCTCTCGTATTCACCTTTAAAGATTTAAAAATGGAATCTATTAAAATAGTGATTTACAAGGATGGTTATATAGAGACCTAGGAATTTTGTACATATATTTTACATATTTATTTAATGAATATTCATTACATTACACAAAAATACATCGGATAATCATAAAGGTATAATGCCTTTAAAAACATGGAAACAGAAATAATAGGTTTATAGGTGAACTACATCATCTCCTACTATGTTATTCATATATATAATCATTCTTATATAATTATTACATAATCAATTTTTCATAACCTTGAGAAAGGAAATGAAATAAAGGGTGATCTTAGATGCTCATTTATGTTAAATAAAGAAGATACCTAAGCATAACACGAACATGGATGAATTATAATATGAACATAAAATTTGAAAACCATTCCCTATATATCAAATATCAAAATCTGTAGTCATGGAATAAATATTGGATGTTTATAAGACATGATTCAAAAGAAAATAAGATAATAGGGGTCATGAGAACAAAAAAATGAAATAAAACATAGAATTATTTCATACATAAAAGCATAGAAAGTTATTGGCATGGTAGTCAATGAACACTTCCAAATCTATCATAGTATAATGGTTCCACTCTGTAGGAAATCATAGTATTCATGGTTTACTCACAAGGCCATCATTACATACTAATTCCATAACTAAATTGGGTTTAATCCCCATTCCAATCTTTTATATCTCATGAGATATAAATCATTACCCCTTATATTGGAGGGAGATATATGTCCCACCCATCACATAATGAAAATTATATGTATGTGATACACAGAATCACAAAACATTAATCATATCATAACCCATTAAATTATATATGTTTCATAAACATTTCATTATATGCTAACCTATATAAAAGTGACTAGTTTCATAATCATTTCATCTTTACATCATAGCATGACCTATGAAAGTAAGGGGGTTTCATAAGAATTTTATCATGGAATAACATGTGGAAGAGAAACCTGTTTCATAAAAAAATTTCTTCATAAACATAAACCATTTAGAAAAGTAATAAAAATGGTATCCTTTAATCACATCCCCATTAAATAGGAAATAGTATCAAAGTATGTCATCTCAAATTTAAAATGATTTTGAAAGACCACTTGGGATATTTCTTGAGGAAAATAACACTCTACTATGAAAAAAACCTTATGAAGCATAAAACATTTTCGAATTACTTTTCCTTGAAAATAAAATTAAAATATTTTTCTGGAAGATTTAATGGAATCATATTTCATTACTATAATTAATTCCATTCATTTCATACACATTAAAATAAATATTCCTTTCACAACATCAGTAAATGTCAAATAGGATGTTTTTGGAAAACAATATAATGATTCCATTAAAAAATATAAAAAAAATGAGTAAAAAATAATTTAATAAATCATATAAATAATGATAAAAATAGTTTTGAAAACACTTCTAGAAAACATGGTTTTTGAAGAAAAACATTTTTTCAGTCGAAGAGATAAATAAAGAATATTTTTCATAAAATATATTATTTTGAAATAATTAGTTCAAAACGAGAGTAAAATGAAGAGAAAATGTGTATTCTTAGGATATAAATAGAGGATAATAAAATTATTGAGTTTACTGAGATATGGATCATAATATTTTATCATTGAAAATATAATCATTAACACTCCTGATAAACAATGAGATTATAACCAAAAATCTCTACCACTTTAGTAATATTTAATGGAAAAATCTCTAATAAAATAAAACTAAATGAAACTAAAAATATCATTATTATAACTAAATTCATGATATTACATTTCAACGTTTTCTTATATACAAATCATATAATAAGATAAGTGCATAACATAACATATGTCTCAATGCAGGAAAATTGAGACAAAAATCTCTTACCTTAAGTATCAACTTCCATCATACACATTCAAACATCTATATAATAAATATAAGTTTATTATAAATATATTAAAGAACCATATATATATTAATATCATACCATGTAAGATTTACTTATGACCTTTTATTACCAATGTATTAAAAATTCTATGTTATAGTCATGTTTTAGGAAATAATTTTTTGTTTTTTGTATTCGTTTTTATTTTTTTGTTTTGGAACTATTTATTTTATCATGGATTCATCATTTAAAAATATAAAAATTATATAAATATATTATATATTAACTCTATATTTTTTTATAGTAGTCCATATGAGTTAGATATGGAAAATTAAATACATCATTCATGGAGATGGTAAGTCGTACGTAGACATGAACGTTGTTTACATTTTATCGATGGATAGAAAGAATGAAGGGTATATAATACGTTAAATTTAATAAATAATTTTTATTTCATATATATCATATTTTTAATTAAAATCAATCTTATTTCATTCCATGTAATTATTTAATGAATCACATTGCTTTATGAGGCAGTAATCGGTCATACACACGAGCGACGTTGTTGTATTCCCATAGTAAAGAAAGTATGAAGGTATATGTGATATAATAATTACATATGAATAATAATATATCCAATATAATATATAAATATGTAATTTTACATTATATCTATCCATAATAGGTGATTATGTAAACCGAATAACATCGGTTCGCGAGCAGGTAGTCTACCGTACACATGAATGATGATTTTGTATCCCATTTGATCGAAGTGGAAATGGTTTTAGGTCATGAACAAAACATTAAAAAATCAAAGTATTCAGAATATTATTAGGATATTATATCATAATGTTTTAATAATAATTTTAGTAAGTGAAGGGAGAAAACATAAAATGCTCGGTTAAGGTCGTTACCTCTTCTTCAGACAACTTATTTTTGTTTTCACAAAAACAATTCTTAGGTTGTATTTATAGAAAAAATAAGGCTTCAAGGATGATAGGATGGGGTTGCGTAATTTATATATATAGATATTTACCAACCCAAATGGATTTGGAATCATATAGTATATGGTAGAATGGGTGGCCATTTATATTGACGTGAGTGGAACACTTGTAATTTTTAAAAAGAAAATGGTGTACATGTGATTTTATAATTCTAAAATATCCAAAATATACCATTATAAATTATATTATATATATGTTGAATAAATTTCTATGAAACAATTTTGGGTCATTTTAAACTCTTATATTTCTAGTTTAACCCCTTAGTAAACTAATTTTTACCTTAACCCCAGTAAATAAGTTTTACTATGTTTAGCATTAATTATGGTTAGAAATTATGTTTAAATTATTATATTACATAAATTATTCTTAATATAAGTACATAATCATTATTTCTAAATTCCATTCCTATAAGTGGGGCATTTTAATTTAAAATTTTACCCATATACATGATGAGAAATCTGTTTTCCAAAGAGAAAATTTTCAACAGTTAAATATATATATATATATATATAAATTCAATAAGAAAATGATACGAATTACCTAAATTATGTTAATTGATATATAATTTTATTAATTTTATTTTTAAACCCTTTTAAAATAAAAATTAACCATATAAATTCTTGAAATGAGAATTCAGTTTTTAATAAAACAAGTATTTTTAACTACTAAATGAAAATTTAATCCTCTTAAAAATGCCAAAAAAATTCAAACGAAGATAATTTTGAAATGATGATGTGAAAAAAAATATTTCTTAAAATTAATTTTCTAAAAGTTTCAAAAAATAATTTTATTATTGTTCACCAAAATAAATACAAAACATTTTTTTAAGAGAATAGTATTTTGAAAACACAAAAATAATATTCCAAAAATTAAGATTTTTTTAATCAAAATATTTTATTTATATAAAAACGGTACACTAAAAATTTAAAAATTATTTATTACTATTCATACCTCTTAGTTTAATGGAGTGGTTATAATGGTCATATTTAAATAATAATATTAACAATATACTGTGGTTTTTTAAAATTTAGTTTCACGTGTAACGCAAGGTAAACTAGGTGTTGTGTGTAGTGATAGATATAGAAGAAACTCATAGTTGTGTGTAACATAATTTATCAAAACAAATCTTTATTTTAAATAAATCAAAAATAATTGGGGTGTTAAATTCTACCCCTCATAAAATTAATTTTTCCCTCAAAATTCATCACTCTGATATAAACAAATAAGAATAATTCTACCTCATCATTTCCTAAAGTTCCCATATATCTTCTTTACACTAATGGCTTCACAAGAAAACATTGACCAATTGAGTGGTCTTGTTTAAATGAACTTTCTCAATACGATCCATAATCTTCAATGATTATTCATCAAAAGAAAGATCGTGCTCCAATGGTGTGACCTATGATTTTAGTACATGTTAAGGGTTAGGTACATACTTCCTTAAAGGATATACATGGATAACATCAGGTAATTGAGAGATGTTTGGTGGAAGCACCAACTCAAAATATTCCATCCTGATATGATCAATAATTTTAAAAGTATTTATATACCTAGAGCTTAATTTTACATTATTTCCAAATACCATTTCATTATTCCATGGAAAAAATATTAGAAACACCTTTTAACTAACTGGATATTCTAAATCTTTCCAGTGACTTTCAACATAATTTTTCATCTAAATCTGAGCTACCATAATGTGTTACTGAATGGATAAATAATTTTGTTTCATTTACTTAGCTATCTCTGGACCCAATTGCTTTCTTTATCCATATTCATTCTGTCACGTCAGATATCAACACTTAGTTACATAGAGGGATTCATTAAGATCCATATGAATTCTAGAGGAAAAACTATTGTTGTATAAAAACACAACTAGAGTATGGTGTTGATCATGAACACCTTTGAAATCTATTGATCAAGATATTAGCATATCTTATAAGGATTGAATTCTTCTCTTAGAATGAGAATTTGTATGAGGATCATATGTAGTGTTGAAACTTAGCTCTGTTTCCAGATCATGTTAATGAATTTTCCCAAAATTCAATGTAAACCTTGGATTCTGATCTTATATAGTAGAATGTGTTCCTCCATGAAATGTTTCTCGTTTTAAAATTATATTTTGTAAAGATAATCAAGAGATAATAATTTTTTGATAGTGATGAAATGTTTTGATTTGGTAAGGTGATTAAATACCACAGAAATATAATTATACCCTTTATACATTTTTGAGACCCTGATCAAAAATCCATGGTGATTTTTTCCCATTTCCATTCTAGTATAGGTGATGGATTTAACATCCTCTTGAAATTTTATCTCTTGGAATTATCTTTTTTATATACTATGACTCGAGATACAAACATTGTGATATCTCTCTTCATTCCATCCCACCTGAAATATTTTAAACCTCTATACATATTCTTAATTCCATGATGAATAGAGACTAAAGAACTACAATATTATTCTAATAAATCATTCTTTATATATGGTATGGATAGAACACATTCATGATTTCTGAAACTTATCATTCCATTATGATCAGGGTTAAACTCAATAACATTTCTAACCCTATTTTTTAGCTCTACGTCTTCCTTATGTGCCTCTTAAATGTTTTTATAGATAGATAGTTAAACATTAAATTGAAAACGGTAATATTTCTCCCCTTCCTTTAGGATTTCCAAATCTGTCTTTTGAAAATTCATAAATATTTGAACTTTTGTGATTCTAATCACGGATAAACTAGCACGGTTATTTCAACTAAATGCAAAAAAAACACCTTGCTCTATTTCACAAGGCGTAAATGTATTGATCAGTATTAATCATTAATTATTTATAACCATATTCCATAGTGCATATTCATCTCCTTCTATGTGGAAATATACTATAAATATTTTTTATTGGGATATAAATTACACTTTACTCAATAATTATAATTTTCTATATATTAAACGGAAAAAATACAACAACTAACTCCAAATAATGTGTCTGGTAATTTTTCTCAGAAATCTTCAAATTTCATGACGCATAAGATATAACAATGTCATTATTCCTAAGAACACATCACAATACCTTCTTGGAAGAATCACTATAGATTATAAACCCATCTTCCCTATAGGGTAATGTAATCCTAGTTGCAATAACTAATATTCCCTACAGTTTCTTGAAATTTTCCACACTATAATCTATATAGAGGAACTTGACTCACTTACTTGTTAACATTTTTATTGGATTATATTATCATGTTAAATTATATAAAACTATTGATAATATCTAGCTAAACCAAGAAAAATGTGGATCTCAGACACAATGGTTGGTCTGGGCCAACACATAATAGCATCCCTCGTTTATGGATCTAACGATATACCCTCTCTTGATATTATATGAACCAAAAAAGGAAACCATTGGTATCTAAAATTCACAATTTATTAATTTTTCATATATTTTATCCTTACTTAGGGCCTTTAGTAAAATTCTAAAGTGATGTTCATGCACTTCGTTTTTCTTTAGACATATAATATTTTCATATTTAAAGACTACCAAAAAATGATTAAGTTAATATCTAAAAACTTTATTCATTAAATCCATAAATATTTTAGGGAATTAGTAATACCAAATTCCATAACTATATATACATAGTTTTCACACGTCGTATGGAATCCAATCTTGGGTATATCCTACTTATTATCCCTTAATTAATGATATCAAAAATGAATTTCAATCCTGTAAAATTATTTTTCTCTATGTAGTTGGTAAAATAGGTAATCAATATGGGGTATAGGGTACATTTTAAGATTGGGATATTATTCCAATCATAATAATCAATGGAGATTTTCATCGATCAATCATTATTTAAAAAAATGAACAGGTGCACCCATAGGTGACACATAGCTGAATGAATCCCCTTTCAAGTTTCTCTTAATTTTTCTTTTTCAATTCATATAACTCAATTGAGGGAACTCTACAGGGAGACTTTGGAATTGTTGTAGCACCAAGTATGAGTTCTATTTAGAACTCAACTTCATGTTTTGGTGGAAGGATAACTCTTCTGGATAGATATAAAAAATACCCTCATAATAGGTGTATCACCAATGTTGAGTTTCACCCGAAAAAAATGTCATAAAAACCCCTCTTAAAAAGGAATCAAAACCCATACAATGGATTTTATTTCCATGGAACGTTCATATTTATCATCATACTGATAAATTTTTCAATATCAGTTTGGTATATCAAATGTGACTTCCCTTTTATGAAAATTTATCTGGGGTTTATGTAGTGAAATTCAATCAATGCCTAACATACCATCAAATTCTACCAGAGGAATAATTACATTATTTGCTGGAAACACATTACCAAAGACATAAATTATAGAGAAATAATATACTTGAGGTAAAATCATCAAACCAATAGAAATTTTTATTACTAATTTTTAATATAATAATTTTATTGATATCAAGATACCGATAATAAATTATTTAGATAAGAAATAATGGATATATCCATAGTCAAATAATATATTATAAGATCTAGAGTGAATGGTGATTGTACTTTTACCATGTCATTATCGTACGCCTCAACAAAAATATTGATCGCATGATATTTTCCTTTTCCATTTGGATTAAGAGTATTTTGACATTAATCATAATCACAAACCATTATATTTGGGTACTTATTAGAATAATTACCATACTCATTTCATTTGAAACACTGGAGTGTGGGTGGTGCATTTTGTGGATATTTCTCTTTATTTTAATCATTAACTAACTTATTTCTATCACAATATTATCTTATTTTCTGATCACCTCCTCTTCCATGCCTAAAACATTTACTATTCCCATTAGGGAAATTTACTTCATGTTTCTTCCCACACTTTGAGAAAAAATTAAATCTCATATAATTATCTCTATGTTTTTTGTGTATTCCATTGAATTCCATTTTTCTCTACTTATCAAAATTATGAGATTGATACATACCTCTAACCTCTATTTTTATCTTGATAGCACATAAAGCAATATCTTCGTAACTACTAAAGTCTTTTATCACTAACACCCTTCGAAGACTTGGTTTTAAACTATTGATGAATAGATCATCCTTATATTCACGTTATATTATAATACCAGAGCTTTACCTTGCATGTATTGTAAAATATAAATCACAAGTACCAATTAATTCATCTTCCTTTTTATTTAGCTCAATGAACTCCTTATGCATATTCATATGAAAAAATATGGGGAAATTATTTATTGAAAAATAACTTCGTATACTCATCCTAATGTATGGATCTGATTTCATCTTATTTTCTTGTATTATTGGTGAGATACCGCTATTGATTCTTATATCTTTCCAAATGAAGGACAACTGAAATCAAATTTTCATGTTCCAAATAGAGGAAAAAAGAAAATATATTTTCAATTGTACTAATTATTTTTTCAGCAACTAATGGATCAGTAGATCCACTAAAGGAAGGTGGAAATTTCCTCATGAAGTACTCAACAAAATGTTTTGTCCCTCCTTTATTTGTTTTCATTCACTCATTTCTCTAGTCCTGTCTATCTCAAAATATATAAATCATTACTAAATGTATTGGAGGGATATATTGTTCTAGTCCATCACATAATTAAAATCATACATATTCATTCCATAATATCATAAAAAATTCATTATATAATAACCTATTAAATGAAATTGGATTCATAAATATTTCATCATATCATAACCTTTTTAAAAGATAGAAGTTTCATAATAATTTTATCATTTCATTATAGTGTAACCCATGAAAAGAAGAGGGTTTCATAAGCATTTCACCATGGTAAAACCCATTGAAGAGAAATGGGTTTAGTAAAAATCTTTTCATCATAAAAAAACAAATACTGAAATAATAAGAATGGTATCAATATATCATATCCTAATTAAGTCATAATTAGCATCAATGGTTGTTATCTAATATTGAAAATAATTTTGATATATCAATGGGAACATTTCTTAAGGAAAATAACATTACAATATGAAAAATACATTGTCAAACATTAAACATTTTCAGAATCATTTTCTTTAAGAAAAACCTTAGAAGATCATAAAGTAAGATTAAAATTAATTCTCTTTCATCATGGTATATAAATACATTCATAGAATACACTTTATAATGAAGATTCCTTTCATGTGTTTGGAAAAATCCATAAGGGAATTTTTTGGAAAACGACATAATGATTTCATTAAAAGTGAATTCTAAAAATTTAAAACATGGGATGAATTAGTTTTAATAAATTATTTTTATAATATTAAAAAAATTGAAAACACTTTTAGAAAAAATTATTTTAGAAAAAAATGATTTTTCGGTAGAAGAGAGAAATAAAGACAATTTTTCTTAAAAATATTCTTTTGAACTCTTAAGTACATAAAGAGATAAAAATGAATGAAAACATGTGTTAACATGAAATAACCATAAGATAATAAAATTTATTACTTTAATAACATATATATCATAATATTTTATCATCAAAAACATAATCATAAACAATTTCGATAAACAATGTGATTGTAATATAATTTATTTACCGCTTTGATAATATTGAATTATAGGACATGTGAAGCAATTAAATTGAATGAAACATAAAATATTTTGTATATTAAATAGATTCACTATATTACATGTCATGGGGGTTTTATATACATGTCATAAAAGAAGGTAGGTGCATAACCTAACATATGCCTGAAGGGAGGAAAATTGAGACAAAAATATATTACCTTAAGTTTCAACTTTCGTCGTACAAATTTAAACCACTTGTATAATAAATATATGTTAAATATATATATATATATATATTTCATAAACATACATATATATATCACACCATATATGATTTACTTATGTCCTTTTATTTCCCATTTGTTAACAATTATATATTGTTGTCACATTTTAGGAAATAATTGCTTTGTTTTTCATGTATGTTTATATTTATTATTTTATATCCTCTTAATTTTATCCGGATTCTATAATCTCAAAAACGTTAAAATTTATATAAACATCATATAAATTCATTATAAATTTTTTTAGAGTAATCCATACGAGTTAGACATAGAAAATGAAATACATCATTCATGTAGACAATATGTTGTACGTACGCATGAATGCTCTTTCCATTTTCACAACAGATTGAAAGAAATAAGTGTAAGTATTATATTAAAATTTTAGAATAATTTTTATTTCATATATATAACATATTTTTATAAAATCTATCCTTATTACCATCCATGTAAAGCATGAATGAATCACATCGCTTCATGAGGGGGTAGTCCACCATACACATAATCGACATTATCATATTCCCATAGAATGAAAAATATGAAGGAATGTGTGATATAATAATTAGAAAATAATAATAATATCATAAATTTAATATATATAAAAATTTAATCCATCATTATATCTATCTCGGGAGGTGTTTATGGGAAATGAATAACATCAGTTCAAGAGGTGGTTGTCTACCGTTCAAACGAATGGTGATTTCATATCCCATTTGATAAAAAGGATATGTTTTTTGGTAATCAATATAACATAAAAATATAAAAATATATGTATAATATTTATATTATTATATAATCATGTTTTAATAATAAATTAAATATTTTAATGAATAAATAAAAAAAATTCTTGGTTAGGGGTGTTACCTCTGCTTTGGAAAACTTATTTGGTTTCCCACCAAAAGGATTTTTAGGTTGGATTTTTTATAGATATAAATATTCGAATATGAGAGTATGGAAGTGATAAATTTATTTGGGTTGATATTTTCTAAAGAAAATGGTTTTGGATTTTTGAAGAGGATAGAAGAATGTGTGGCCGCTTATAAGTGAGATGAGTTGCACGCTTGTACTTTTTTTTAAAAAAAGGTTTACGCACGTTTTAATCATGCCACAAGGATAAAAAATGGAACATTATAGATAATATGAGAGGTAAGGTATAAATATTTATATCCAATGGCTTATTTAAAATTTTTGGGTCATTTTTAACACTTATTTGATTAATATAACTCCCCGGTAAACCCATTTTTACCATAACAACGTAAAATAATTTTTACTACGTTTTCTATTCATTATGGTAAAAAAATTATTTAAACATTTCATATAATAAAAATTATTATTATTTAAAATATTTAATCAATTTTTTCAAGTTACATTCACATATGTTTTAAAATTTAGATTAAAACTAAACCAACAAAGGAGATAAGAAAGCGGTTTTCCAAAGAGAAAATGTTCAAAAAATAAAAATGTTTTACATAAAAATTAAATATTAAAATGATTAAAATAAACTAAATTAAATTAATTAATATAAAATTGAAGAAAATTTATTTTTAATCTCATTTTAAAATTAAAATTATCCTCGTAAAATTTTCACACTAAATGGTGATTTTCAATAAAAAAAGTATGTTTCACTTTTCAATAAAAATTTAATCTTTTCAGAAAAATATAAAACATTAACCATAAGATAATTTTGATGTGATGATTTATAAAATGATGATTATTTCATAAAATTTATTTATAAAAGTTTTAAAATTTAATGTTATTATTGTTCATAAAAATAAGTAAAAACATTTTTTTTAGAAAATAGATCTTTCGAAACATATAAACAATTTACCAAAAATTAATTATTTTTTATCGATATTAATTGTTTATATAAAACAATAGTAAATAATATTTAAAAGTGTTTCTTAATATTCATATATAATCATAATAACTAGGGGATAACAATCATATAATAATAATAATAATAACAAATCACGGATTGTTAAAATTCAAAATCAATTGTAATACAAGATAAACATGGTGTTGAAAGTAAAGTAAGTTATCAAAGAAACTAATTTTTGTGTGTAATATGGTCTATAAAAAATTAGTTTATTAAAAAATTAATAATTCATTAAAAATCAGGGTTTTACAGAGTCTCAATGTGATCATACTCTTTATCATGCTAGCCAATACCCCTAACACAGATTCTACACTATATAAATGAATTATACTCACTAATAAAGAGTCTCACTATATTCACACTCTATAGAATAAATATAAGGATATTTATAATTCTTCAAATAGTGTTACCAAATTATACATTGGCCTTCACACTCATAAGTCAGATATGAGGATCTTTAGACTACATCACACAACCTCTTACTTCTTCGAATCTTGGCCCACTATAGGATGATCCCCAGGACTTCCTCTCTGAGATTTATTGATATAAATTGGTCATGAAAAAACATTCTACTGACTTTAAATCTTATTATAATTTATCAATTATATCAGAACAATTATGTATTATGAGTATCTTTATTGAAATATTTCATGTTTAATTATTTCATCTGATAATGAATTATCGGCCTCACTTAAATATGTGTAAGTCATTCACAGAATTTATTCAAGTATTATTTTATTAAATAATAAACATTAATTGTCTCAAAATTTTATATTCTTTAATAGTCAAATCAATTCATTCATTCACGAAATAATACATAGTGCATGATCATTTCACTTGTCTATATGTTATCTTTATTATTTTATATACTTTATTCATATTTTGTGGATTATTTACTTAAGTAATTCATTCTTATTTATTAATTTTTTCACAAATTTATATACAAATAGTATAACGACCCATACTTTATATAAATTTTTATTGCTTCAAAATTGAAGCACAATTATTAAAACATATTACAAAACCATTAAAGGACCGTTTAGGTATAGTGTCATTAGAAACTGGAAAACATAAACAACTGGTTCATAAAGCATCTACATTGTCTCTCATTTATTTCATCATATCTAGAGTCCCTTTTGGCATATCCTACTTAATAACATTCTTCCTGACCTGGGGAAAGAAAACATACAAAAGGGTGAGCTCAAATTCTCAGTAATGGTAAACAAAAGAAATATCAATCATATCATATTCATAAGAACATAACATTTTGGAAATCTTATCCTCCAAAAGAGATAATAATTTCATAACATTGGATAAATCATAGTAGTGAAATTTAATCCCAATAATCATAACTTAAAACTATAACATAAAACATGAAACTTTGTGGAATACACACATAATCATATAGAATCATTTCTTAGTAGTCAAGACTCATTTCCAAGACTATCTTAGCGGACAAATTCTATTTCTGAACCGAGTTCACTCCTCGTTTCAGTCCTGTTTCACTGAACTGGATTAACCTTTCGTTCCAACCATGTGTATCTCATGAGATATAAATATTTACACAATGCATTGGAGGGAGATATAGGGCCCACCCATCTCATAATGAAACCATTCTTATGTGTGCCACAAGATCATAAATCATACATCATAGCATAACCCATGTAATAAAAATGGGATTCTTAAACATTGTGCCATCCTACCATAATCCATAAAAGATAAAGGGACATCATAAAAATAATTCCATCATAACATAATCAAATTAATGTAAAAATAGGTATAGAAATAGAACCCTATATTATTTTAGATGGAAAATAATTTTTATAAAACGCTTGAACTCCATTCTTGAGGAAAATATCCTTTCTACTTCAAAAACATTTTCCATCCTTAAAATGTCATATAATTTTAAAATAAAAGAAGTTGATTAAAAATAAACTTGAAAACTTGTAAAGTAAGCTTCATGGAAAAAATTTTATATGAAATCCTAAAAATACATTCATGTCGTATAAGATAAAAAATATTCTTCTCGTACTTTGGCCAGAAAAGTCAAAAAGTACCTCGTATGAAAATTGACAAAAGATTCCTTTCATAAATTTTACTAAAAACTCACTGAAGGGTAAAATTGGATTTAAAAAATTGTAGGAGGATAGAAATAATATTACATATTGATGAAACATGGATGCGGATGATATATATGCCCCAGTAATTACCAAAGTATAAACAATCTCGGATAAAAATTGAGATTGTGAGACTTTCCCTTACCTTAGGTCCGATTTTCTGCATACATGTCCGAACCTCTGGTATAATGATTTAAATAATGTTATTGACTTATTCCAGAATCGTACTCATTGGTATGATATCATATGTGGTCATATTCTTAGCTTTTTATTAGTAATATTTCATTGTTACTTGTTATTCGGGTGTTTGTTGCTTTTTGTTCTTATGCGTGTTTTGTCGAATAAATTCTTATTCTTATTTTAGGTTATAGATACCTAATTTACAGAATAGTATTAGTTTAATATATATCATATTTATTCATTAAATTCATTTATATAATCATTATGCAATGAAGATCATGTAGAATGAGTCAGATCACACCGTGGAGACGGTAGGCCGTACATACGCACGAGGGATGATATCGTTCTCATGATCATTGAATTGTATTGAAGTGTATTTTTACTATATCAGAATCAATATCACTTTACAATAATCATATATAGTTATTATATACACCATTATACCGATCCAAGTAAGGTAGTGGTGGAAAATATATTACACCACGGCGTGGAGAGGTATTCCGTACGTACGCAAGCGCGGTGATTTCATTTTCTTTATGATGGATAGACGGTGAAATAGGGTTGTTTCATACTTATAATAAAATGTCATTATATGAGTGATATTGATGTTATTACTTCAGAATTAAACAACTAAATTAGAAGAAGTATAAGAATAAATAAAGTTGAAAGAATCGGTAACGGACATTACCTCTTCTTTGAAGCGCCTCATATTAACCTCCTATTAGGGCACTAAAGATGGTCTTTGAAGAATACCAGGACCTCTAGGATGTTTCTAGGGAAGTTGAGAAGAGAAATATTTAGGGGTTGGCGTAGCATGAAGGATCAAAGTGGTGTGAGGAAGAGAGGGAGGAGGTTCCCTTTTATAAGGGAGGAGTGGGGCACCTTTGGAAAAACTAAAAATATTATTTTATTATAAAGTCATATTCGGTTTTTAATAACTCCAAATTGATTTAATTCGAAGAAAAGGTAGGTATGGGTTGGAATAATCTCATCTAATATAATTTAGACATGTTTAGGTTTCTATTTTAACCATATCATTTAGATTTAACTTTAAGTTAAATAATTTTACTTTTGTCGTGTCTTCTTGTTTTATTACACTATAAGGTTAATAAATTTACTATAACAAGTAAAAAGAACCCCAAGTTGTTTATTATTAATATATATAACCTTAGCTAAGTCTTTTTTCTGAACCTTATATTTTTAAGAATAAAATAACAATTAATAATATAATATTTGTTTTAAAATCAATTTTATGTCAATTTTGACACTATTTGGTAATTGATTTTTTTGAAAATCATAATAGCATTATTAGTTAGAGAAATGTTAATTAAATCAATACTAACATGTCATATTAACCTATAAAATTATTTTAATTCATAAAAAGTCTAAAATTCCATTTATTTGGGTATTTATAACATCAATTATGTTAATATTTCCTTAATAAGGAAATTACTACATCATCATTGTGTCATAATTAAATTAAATTATTGACAGTCTAAAAATTATAAATAAATTACCATTATGTAGTAAATAATTTTATCTTTTAATGAATATTTATAGTAGATTTTACCTTATGTATAACCTTATATTAAAAATGATATAGTTATTAAACATTGATTTTAACTATTTTAACCCTTCTTTAAATAAATTATTAATAAATGTCCTAATCTAATACAAGTGGACCTAAATGGTCATATTTTATTCCTAAAGTTGTTTTCAGTCGAATTTCACTTGTCCAATATAATTTGGACATGTGTTAGGGTAATAATAATATCATTTTTACCTTTAATTACCCTATTTACTTTTAACCATGGTAAATAAAAGTAAAAATTTACTATTCACCAAAAATTATTTTCATCTCATTCAACCACATTTTAGTCCTTGATATTAACCATGTCTCTCAGATTTTCAAAATTCCACTCACAGAAGCGGTAAAATTAAGTTTTATGTAAGTTTGCAAAAAGCTCCTAGGAGGTACGTAAAAGAAGGTGAAAAATTTTTATATATAAAAAATTATTATAAAATGACTCCAATGAATTACATTGGACTTATATTGGTATTATGTACCAATTTTGACCTAAAATAAATTTAAATAAAATAAATAATTATTTAAATAAAAATTCAGTTTTTAAATAGTAACCCTGTTTTATTCACTATTCATCAAAAATTGAAAGTTTTCATAAAAATACCAAAACATCACCCTAGGATAATTTCGATATTCCAAATCCAAAAATGAAGTCCATTTTGAAATATAAAATTTAAAAAAAATTTAAAAAGTGGCTGTTACTATTCATAATGGCTAGTTTTAATAATATTTTAATAGCATATCGTTGTTTAGTGAAACTCGGTATTGCGTACGACACAAGCTATCGAGGATGTTCGTGATTGCATGTAAAGCAAGCCAAGCTAGTGTTGTGTATAGTCAAATCTTCCTTTGATGATGTATATAACATAAAAACAAAACATTTCACTTAAAAATACCGGGTGTTACATTCTACCCCCCTTAAAATGAATTTCGCCCTTAAAATTCGTCACTTTGTAACAAACAGATGAGGATTCTTCTCCCTCATCATATCCTCAAGATCCCATGTAGCTTTTCTAATTGGAGGTTCCTCCATAAAACATTCACCAAGAGAGTGGTCTGGTTTCGTAGGAATTTTTCACTACGATCCAGAATCTCTATCGGCAGTTCTTTATAAGAAAGTTCTTGCTCCAGCGGTACAACTTCTGAGTTGAGTACATTTGAATTATTGGGTGTGTACTTTCTCAGGAGAGATACATGGAACACATCATGAACTTGAGAGAGATTTGGTGGAAGCACCAATCGGTAAGCTACCTTCCCAATACGATCCAGTATTTCGAATGGACCGATATACCTAGGGCTCAGCTTTCCCTTCTTTCTAAATATCGTTACTCTCTTCCAAGGAGATATTCGTAAGAACACTTTATCACCCACTTCAAACAATAGGTCTTTTTTTCGGTTATCAGCATAAATTTGTTGTCGACTCTAAGCTAATCTAATGTGTTGTTGAATAGATCTGACCTTTTCTGCTATCTCATCAACAAGATCAGGTCCTAATAGCTTTCTTTCCCCAACTTCATCCCAGCAAGTTGGAGTTCGAAATTTCTTTCCATAGAGAGCTTCATAAAGATCCATCTTAATACAGGAGTGAAAGCTATTATTATAAGAAAATTCCACCAAAAGTAGGTTTTGATCCCAACCACCTTTTAAATCCTTAGAGTAAGCTCTTAACATATCTTCTATAGTTTGAATTGTTCTCTCAGACTGACCGTCGGTCTGAGGATGATAAGCAGTGTTGAAACTCAACTCTGTTTCCAGAGTATGCTGAAGACTTTGCCAGAACATTGAGGTAAACCTCAGATCCCGATAAGATATAATGTAATGTGGTACTCCATGGAATCTTACCACTTCTTTTACATATATCCTGGAAAGCTGATCCAGAAAGAAATCTTCTCTAATAGCAATGAAGTGTGCCGACTTCGTAAGATGATCAACTATGACCCAGATAGCATTATTGCCTTTGGATGTTTTAGGAATACCAGTTAAAAAGTTCATAGTGATGTTTTCCAATTTCCATTCAGGTATGGGTTATGGTTGTAACATCCCATTAGACTTCTATCTCTCAGCTTTAACTTGCTGAAAAACCAAGCATCAAGAGACATATTCAGCAACATCTCTTTTCATTCCATCCCAACAGAAGTACTCTTTCAGGTCCCTGTACATCTTCATGATTCCTGGATAAATAGAGAATTAAGACCTATGAGCCTCATCCAGCTGCCCCTTCTTTAATTCTGGGATGGGAGGAACACCAACCCGATTCCTAAACTTTATTATCCCATCACAATCAAGGATGAATTTAGGAACATTTCTCACATTCTTTTGTAACTCTACATCTTCTTTCTGTGCCTCTTTAATCATCACATGTATAGATGGTTGAACATTAATTTGAGAAAGATAAGATTTTTCCCTTTCTATTATAATTCCAATATCCATCCTTTGTAAATCCATAAATATTGCATCTTTTGTGATCCTCATCATGGATAAGCTAGCATGGTCTTGTCGACTTAATGTGTCTGCCACCTTTTTTTCTTTCCCTGGGTGGTAATGAATTGAGCAGTCGTAATCCTTAATCAACTCCAGAAATCTTTTTTGGAACATATTCAGCTCCTTTTGTGTGAAAATATAAATTAAAGTTTTATGATCTGTATAAATATAACACCTTTCACCATAAAGATAATGCCTCCAAATCTTTAATGAAAAGATTACCGCAACGATCTCCAAATCCTGATTTAGGTAATTTTTCTCATGTATTTTCAACTGTCGTGAGGCATAAGATATCACCTTATCATTTTTCATGAGAACAAACCACATCCCCTTCTTGGATGCATCACTGTAGATCACAAACCTTTCTCCACTACAAGGTAGTGTGAGCACATGTGCACTGGATAACCATATTTTTAACTCCTTGAAATTCTCTTCACATTCCTCCGTCCACACGAACTTAACTCCTTTTCTATTCAACCTGGTGACTGGATTAGATAATCGTGAAAAATCTTTCACAAAACGTCGATAATATCCAGCCAAACCAAGAAAACTTCATATCTCAGTTACTGTTGTTGGTCTCGACCATCTTTTGA
Source organism: Viscum album (assembly GCA_963277665.1). Classification (NCBI taxonomy): domain Eukaryota; kingdom Viridiplantae; phylum Streptophyta; class Magnoliopsida; order Santalales; family Viscaceae; genus Viscum; species Viscum album. The sequence goes on along the minus strand of OY728138.1, from coordinate 626,297,773 downwards.
TAACCTCTATTTTTGCTGGATCCACAGATATCCCCTATTTTGAGATTATGTGCCCCAAAAATGCAACTTTTTAATGCCAAAATTCACACTTGGTAAATTTGGCATAAATCTTCTCCTTTGTCAGGGTATTCAATGAAATTCTCAAGTGATCTTCATGTTCTTCCTTGCTCTTTGAATAGACAAGAATATCGTCTATAAAGACTACCACAAACTGATCAAGATAGTCTCTAAATACTCTATTCATTAGATCCATGAAGATAGTATGGGAATTAGTAAGACAAAATGGCATCACTATAAATTCATAGTGTCCATACCTTGTACGGAATGTCGTCTTTGGTATATCTTCCATTTTGACCCTTAACTGATGATACCCTGAACAAAGATCAATCATGGAAAGGTATTCAGCTCAGCGTAGTTGGTCAAATAATTCATCAATGTGTGGGAGAGGATATTTGTTCTTAATAGTGATCTTGTTATGTTCTCGACAATCAATGCAGGGTCTCATTGATCCATCTTTCTTCTTACCAAACAGAACAGGTGCTCCCCAAGGTGATGCACTAGGGCGTATGAATCCCTTATCAAGATTCTCTTGGAGTTTCTTCTTCAATTCTTGAAACTCAATTGGGGCAATTCTATAAGGTGTCTTTGAAATAGGCAACAACCTGGTACGAGTTCTATTGAAAACTCAACTTCACGATTTGGTGGAAGACCCGAAAATTCCTCTAGAAACACATCATCAAACTCTCATACAATGGGCTTATTCTTAATCGTGAGTTTTTCACCAACCATTTGAGACAAATAACCTTCATTTAGTGGAATCAATACCCATAAAATGGAAGAAATTTCCACTGGAAGGTTATGTTCATCCTTGCATCGATAGACGATCATAAAATGATCTTGAATATGAAATGTGACTTACCATCTTTGTAAATTGATATGATATCCATATCAATAATTCCAATCCATGACAAGAATCACATCAAATTCAACTATAGGAAGGATCACAAGATTTCTAGGAAGAACATTCCCACAAACTTCAATCAGAGAACAATTGTAAACTTTTGATGCGACTGTTCTGCCATTAGGGGTTGTCAGAGCTAACTCAATATCTAACTGTTGAGGTAATATGGCGATACCCTTAGAAAATTCTTAAGAAATAAACGAGTGGGTGGATCCAGAATCAAATAAAACATTTTCTACTTTAGTGTGGATGGTAAGTGTACCTTTCACCACTTCGTTATCGTATTCCGCATCGCTTATAGAAATTGTAAGTGACTTTCCTTTGTCTTCAGCCTTAAGAGTTTGTTGATGTCGATCCTCATCAACAACCCTTGGATTAGGGAATTGATTTGCATAATGCCCCATTTACTTTCACTTGTAACATTGAAGTGTAGGAGGTGCGCTCTGTGTAGCCTTTTTATTGGTCGCAACACTAGACATATTCTTCCCATTACTGCGGCATTCAAATGCCCGATTACCTTCTTTTTCACATTTGAAACATTTACTTGTCCCTTTAAGACAACTCCCTCAATGTTTCTTTCCACACTTTGAGCATAAGGTAAAACTCACCTTATTTTATGTGTGCACCTTAGATTTCCCTTTGAATTCCATTTTCCTCTTCTTATCAAATGCATATGACTAATGGGTTACTCCAATCTCCATCTCAACTTTGAGAGCACATCAAACGATTTACTCGTAGATATTGAAGCCCATTATGGATAACTCCCTTCAAAGACTTGGTTTTAAGCCACTAAAGAATCAATCGATCTTACTCTCAGGTTGGGTAATAATCCCAGAAGCGTACCTTGCAAGTCTCGTAAAATTTTCTTCATAGGTACCAATAGATTCATCATCCTTTTGCTTTGGTTCAAGAAACCCATTCTCCATCTTTGTTCGAAGAATATGAGGGAAGTACTTATTGAAAAATAAGTTCTTGAACTCGTCCAATTCCATGGACTCAATTTCATCTCTTGGCCTCATATTCTTGATAAGATTCCACCATTGATCAGCTTCACCTTCAAAATGATACACTGCTAAGATGACTTTGTCATGTTCAAAACATTGAAGATCTGAAAATGTTTTTCAGTAGTATTGATCCATTGTTCAGCAACTAATAGATCAGTAGACCCGCTGAATGAGGGGGGACGCTGCCTCATGAAGGATTCAACAGAATTTTTCTCCTTCCTTTTCTCATTTGAAAGTATTGCATGATTCATAGATTGAGAAAGTTGGGTGAGCATGGCTAAAATATTTTGCATTCCATCTCCCATAACTTTTGGTTGCTCAAGGGGACAATCATTTCATTTCCCGTCACATTCAGCATTAACACGGTTCCTTCGGGTTCCATCCATTGAATAAAACCAAGAAGAATTGTGTGAGAAACACTAATTATAATAGGAAAACCACATAATCAAGAATAAAATTTCAAACATAAGGTATTATCATAGGTTACACATGGTCATTTCTAAAACACTATGATTGTGTTCTATGCTTAGACTTATCCTAAGGGTTCTTACTAAGGCTTTCAAATCCTCGTTTCCAAAGTTTGACTATACCTTTCCTCTGATACCAACTATAATGACCCATTCTTTACATACATTGTCATTGCTTCAAAATTGAAGCACACTTATTACAAAATATATCAAACCCATGAATGGACCGTATTGGTATAGTGTCTTTAGAAACTGGGAAACATAAACAACTGGTTCATAAAGCATCTACATTGTCTCCCATTTATTTCATCATATCTAGAGTCACTTTTGGCATATCCTACTTTATAACCTTCTCACTGAACTAGGGAAAGAAAACATACAAAAGGGTGAGCTCAAATTCTCAGTAAGGGTAAATAAAAGAAATATCAATCACATCATATTCATAAGAACATAACATTTTGGAAACATTAACCTGCAAAAGAGATCATAATTTCATAACATGGGATATTTAATAGTAGTGAAATGTAATCCCAATAATCATAACTTAAAACCATAACTTAAAACATAAAACTTTTTGGAATACACACATAATCATAGAGAATCATTTCTTAGTAGTCAAGACTCATTTCCAAGACTATCTTAGAGGACAGATTCCATTTCTAAACCGAGTTCACTCCTCGTTTCAGTCCTGCTTCACTGAACCGGATTAACCTGCCTCTCCAGCCATGTCTATCTCGTGAGATACAAATCATTACCCAATGAATTGGAGAGAGATATAGTTCTCACCCATCTCGTAATGAAACCATTATTATGTGTTCCACAAGATCATAAATCATACATCATAGCATAACCCATCTAATAAAAATGGGATTCTTAAACATCATGCCATCATAACATAATCCATATAAGATAAAAAGACATCATAAAAATAATTCCATCATAACATAATCAAATCAATGTAAAAATAGGGATATAAATAGAACCCTATATTATCATAGATGGAAAATAATTTTGATAAAATGCTTGAACTCCATTCTTGAGGAAAATATCATTTCTACTTCAAAAACATTTTCCTTTATTAAAATGTCATATAATTTTAAAATAAAAGAAGTTGATTAAATATAAACTTGAAAACATGTAAAAGAAGATTCATGGAAATAATGTTATATGAAATCATAAAAGTCCATTCGTGCCGTATAAGTTAAAAAAACATTCTTCTCATACTTTGGCCAGAAAAGTCAAAAAGTACCTCGTACAAAAAACGACAAATGATTCCTTTCATATATTTTACTAAAAACTCACGGAAGGGTAAAATTTGATTTAAAAAATTGTAGGAGGATATAAATAATACTAAATATTGAAGAAACATGGATGTGGATGATAAATATGCCCTAGTAATTTCCAAAGTATAAACAATCTTGGATAAAAATTGAGATTGCGAGATTTTCCCTTACCTTAGGTCCGATTTGCTTCGTATGTGTCAGAACCTCCTGTATAATGATTTAAATAATGTTATTGACTTATTCCATTATCGTACTCATTTTTATGATATCATATTTTGTCATATTCTTAGCTTCTTATTAGTAATATTTCATTGCTACTTGTTATTCGCGTGTTTATTGCTTTTTATTCTTTTGCGTGTTTTGTCGAATAAATTCTTATTTTTCTTTTACGTTATAGATAACTCATTTATAGAATTGTATTAGTGTAATATATATCATACTTATTCATTCAATTCATTTATATAATCATTATTCAATGAAGATCATGTAGAACGAGTCGCATCACATCGTGGAGACGGTAGGCCGTATGTACGCACGAGCGATGATATCATTCCCATGATCGTGGAACTGTATTAAAGTGTATGTATACTATTTAAGAATAAATATCAATTTAAAATAATCATATATAGTTATTCATTACACCATTATAACCATCCATGTAATGTGGTGGTGGAAAATAGATTACACCCCAGCGTGGAGACGGTATTCCGTACGTACGCACGCACGGTGATTTCGTTTTCTGTAGGATGGATATATAGTGAAATAGGGTTGTTTCATACTTATAATAACATATCAGTATATGAGTGATGCTGATGTTATTACTTCATAATGAAATAACTAAATAAGAATAAGTATAAGAAGAAATAATGGTGAAAGAATCGGTAAAAGACATTACCTCTTCTTTGAAGCACCTCTTCTTAACCTCCTCTTAGGGCACTAAATATGGTATAAGAAGAATACCAGGACCTCTAGGATGTTTTTAGGGAAGTGATTATGAGATATTGTTAGGTGTTGGCCAAGCGTGAAGGCTCAAAGTTGTGTGAGGAAGAGAGGGAGGAGGTTCCCTTTTATAAGGGAGGAGAGGGGCACCTTTGGAAAAACTAAAAATATTATTTTATTATAAAGTCATATTCGGGGTTTGATAGCTCCAAATTGATTTATATAGATTATAAGATTGGTATAGGTCTAAATCCTCTATTACAATAGAATTTAGACAAGTTTAGGTTTCTATTTTAACCTTATCGTTTATATTTAACTTTATGTTAAATAATTTTACTTTTACCATGTCTTCTTGTTTTCTTACACTATAAGGTTAAACAATTTACTATAACAAGCCAAAATAACCCCAAGTTGTTTATTATTAATATATATAACCTTATATAAGTCATTTGGCCGAACCTGATATTTTTAAGAATAAAATAACCATTAATAATATAATATTTGTTTTAAAAACTATTTTATGTCAATTTTGACACTATTTGATAATTAATTTTTGTGAAAAGCATTACAGCATGATTAGTTCGATAAATGTTAATTAAATCAATACTAACATGTCATATTAACCTATAAAATTAGTTTAATTTATAAAAAGTCTTATATTACATTTATTTGGGTATTTATAACATCAATTACGTTAATATTTTCTTAATAAAGTAATTACTGCATCATCATTGTCTCATAAATAAATTAAATTATTGAAATTATAAAAATTATAAATAAACTACCATTATATAGGAAAACTTTTTAGCTTTATAATTAATATTTATAGTCGAATTTATTCTATATATAACCCTATGTTAAAAATTATTTAGTTATTAAACTTTGATTTTAACTATTTTAACCCTTCTTTAAATAAATTAATAATAAATGTCCTAATCTAATCCAAGTGGACCTAAATGGTAATATTTTATTTCTAAGGTTGTTTTTGGTCTAATTAAACTTATCCAATAGAATAAGGACATGTGTTAGGGTAATAACAATATCATTTTTACCCTTAATTACCCTATTTACTTTTAACCATGGTAAATAAAAGTAAAAAGTTACTATTCAGCAAAAAATATTTTCATCTCATTGAACTAGATTTTAGTGCTTGTTATTAACCGTGTCTCTCAGATTTTTAAAATTCCACTCACAGAAGCGGTAAAATTTAGTTTTATGTATGTTTTCAAAAAGCACCTAAGAGGTAGGTAAAAGACGATAAAAAATTTTTATATATCGAAAATTATTATAAAATAACTCCAATGAATTACATTTAACTTATATAGGTATTATGTAACAATTTTTACCTAAAATAAATTTAAATAAAATAAATAATTATTTAAATAAAAATTCAGTTTTTAAATAGTAACCTAGTGTTTTCACTATTAATCAAAAATTGAATGTTTTCAGACAAATACCAAAAATTCACCCTAGGCTAATTATGATATTCCAAATACAAAAATGAAGTCCATTTTGACAGATAAAAATTAATATATTTCAAAAAGTGGGTATTACATTTCATAATGGCTAGTTTTAATAATATTTTAATGGCATGTCATTGTTTAGTGAAACTCGGTATTGCGTACAACGCAAGCTATCGAAGAAGGTCGCGATTGCGTATAAAGAAATTCAATCTAGTGTTGTGTTTAGTGAAAGATTTCATTGATGATGTATATAACATAAAAACATTTTTTAAAAAAATCTCGGGTGTTACACATAGGGTATCACAAATATATGAGTTTTGTTTTATGAACTATGATTCCCAAACTCATTCATGAAACCATAAGGTTAAATATCATCACTAATATTATCTTTCCCTTCATATAAACTAGAAAAGATAATGAAGACTTATTAAAACAAAAAAAATAGTGGAATGATCCTTATTATTTATGCAAGTTATTATCTTAAGTGCATGAGTTATTCTTCAAAAAATTGGATGTTCTTCATTTAATATATTAAGAATATTATGTAAGGTTTGATGTGAATGTCACATGCAGATTACATGGGTTATTATTCATCATGAATAATAAAGATTCTTAGTTCTCTATTTCTGTAGGGTCTTAAAAAATCCGCAAAAGAGATTCTACCCAAATCCCCCAAAGAATTTGGGAAAATAATGGAGAAAAATCATAGAAGGGACACAAGAAGGACCGGTCTGTGGACCGGTCCCATGAAAACACAACTTGGCCAGGCCCCGCGAAGCACCCCCTCCACGAACCGTCGTCGTTCGCGAAATGGAGGCGGAGATCCTCCATGGTCGCGAGGCGGGATGGGCGCCGATTTGGTTCACCGTCATGAACCGCCCCAACCGCGCACCGCGTCGACCTGTTCAAGCCGCATCCGCTGTCATTCTCGGAATGGAGGTGGAACCCTCCACGGCCGCAAAGCACTCCCTGAGTTCGGTTTGCAGGGGGGAAGCGTTCAATGCCCACCCCGAATTACGGATTGACCAAGTCAGCTGTAAACCGTGTATTCGGTTATGGGCCTCCGCAAAAGGTGTCGCGTGACTGTAGAAACATATCTTTACCCAATATATAAAAGGATGCCGAGGGGGAAAGGAGGGGGGATTCGGAGATTCGGAATCGGACTATACGAAGGCGGAGGAAGAGAAGAGCGATCAGACTCGGGTGGAAGGATTTCGGAGGAAGGCTTAGGATTTCGCAAACAGCGAACTTCGAGATTGCGAACCAGAGTAGGTATAAACCTTAAAACGAACTAATAAGGAAATGAAAATGCATAATAATTTGGTGAACCATGAAGTTAAAATAACATAAAAAGAGAAGACCGCGAACCATAGCCCCTCCGCGGATGCACTCCCCTCAGACCAGGGTGTTTATGCCTCTTTTACGATCTGCCGCACCACATAGCACCCTCCTATGCGGGCGAATCCTCGACCAATGATCCCCTTATCGGCGTCGCCCTTGGTCGTCGCTACTCACATGGACCCCTCCCCGTACCCCCTGGTACTTAGGCTGAACCCAAAGCCATGAACCACCCTAGTTCGCGGGATGTTCGCCAGACCGGGAACCACCCTGGTTCGCGGGATACCCCTCAGTCCGCGGACCACCCTGGTTTGCGGGCGTCTTCTCCAGCCGCGTAGCACCTTCCTACGCGAAGTGTGCCACCACTACTCCATACGCCTATCCCATCAGAGCCTTCAGAGTTCCCATTCCCCGCGCCATATAAAATCCTTCAAATCCGGCCTGATCCTCCGTGACTCCCTCATCGGCCTATTCATTGGCCCCGAGCCGAGGGCTCCACCATAGCCACCGGATCCGAGTTGTGTAAATTTCAGGTGCATCAGCGCGACATTTTTATTTCACGTACCCATGGTAAGTAGAGGCGAAGGGGTTTTCCCGACCCTTGATCAGATTCCCGAAGCATTCATGGGTTCAGATTCCCACGGTAATGTGGAGTCTGAGCTCAAGAATCCCCTTTCTTCACTTCCACTTGTTAAGGGCTCCTCGGGGGTAGTAAAATACCAATCAGAAGGAAGCCCTCATGTGGTGCCAGAGAGGAGACGGGCATAGGAGCACCCCTTTTCCCTCTCCCGCTGCGCTTTGTCGCCCTGGGCCTCCTCAGAGTGTAAGCCCCAATCCATCACCCTTGGCATCCACCTAGGAGTAAGCCCCGACCTTATGTGCTGCCCTCCTGCATAATCCCCACTCTACTTCTCACGGACGCACCTTTCACGATGTGATCCTCTGGCCCCTACTGCCTCTTTTTTCTCACACCGAGCATGACTCACGCGGGCTTAGAGTAATCATCGACCATGAAATCCTCTTATGGGCCTCCTCAGAGTCTAAGCCCCAATCTATCATTCTGGGCTACCTTAGAGTGTAAGTCCCAAGCCAATGCGAACTACGTGGACTTTGATCCCTGCCTCCCAGGCAGGGTATGTAGGAAGCCTCCACGAGGATAAATCCCACCACCCGGTTCTTCCAACAACATTCACGTTGGTTAACCTTTGTCCCGCATGTCAATAAATTGTGCATGCGAACTCCATGGACTTTGATCCCTGCCTCCTAAGCAGGGTACGTAGGGAGCCTCCCTGAGGGTCAATCCCAACAAACGGTCGATCCGATTATCTTCACATCGGTTCACCGCACCACTCCTAGTGCCGCCTCAAGCGAGTTCCGACTCTTCGGGGTCATTAATCTAATGAGGGATGGTAATACTTGGGCATAAATGATTCGGAACCCTTGTGTCCAACTGAATATTTCCCACCAAGGTTAAATCTGTGGATACTATGTCTGCGTATAAATCAAATATTCACGAACATATCGATACGTCTTAAATCTATAAGAGAGTCCCGAAACAGGAAATAATTTCCCCCCAAAAAGGGTGCGATGAGCCCGACTTCCCATCCTCTCGACCAATGTGAGTCTTTAAGAGTCACTAGTCCGACCATCTGGTAAACAACTTCCTTTGGAATGCAGGCCCATCAATCATTAGATACGGAGTCGTTGGGTGTTTCGAGGCCGAAAACCAAACGAAACAAAAAATGGTGAAACCGACATGAATCTTTAACCAAGAATGATGAATTAAACATAATCCCACCCTGGTCCCCCTTGTACTCACAAGGAGGGATAAGAAAGGTCATTGATTACACATGGGATCATGAGATGCAGCTTTGACGGGTTTGCTGCTTGTATTTGCTAAAATGAATTGCAGTTACTACCTTCAGAACTCCCTTCAAACCAATGGAATTGTAAAGGAACTCACAAGTGTGCTCTTCCAACAACGCAAGGACCGGACATCCTCACCTATGGAAGACCCCATCACCAACCCAGCGTCTTCAGCGCTGGGTCTCAGACGCGCTGATCCGAGAGTACCACATGAATAGTACTCTGCCAACGGTGGAGGAAGCCATGAACACCCTTGAATCCGCCAGAACCTACCGGTCTCCTGCCCAGCAGCATCCGCAATGGAAGATCCAGACAACCCCTGTTGCTGTCTCCAACCATTTCTAGATTCTATCCACAGAATGGGACAATGCATTCCTCCCTTATCTTAGGGAGGTGGATGAGGTCAACATTGAGGACATCATCTCCACCGAACGGGGGTTCCGCTCCAAGGCCCCCACCGGCAGACGTCATCACGGTCACTCCACGACCCAACATCCTCATGCCGAGTAGAATGTATCCCCGAGGATTTAGGCCTACACTCCCCGAGCTCTGGCCCCTCGGACCGGCCGATGAGGGCGGCATGCATACAATCAGGGACCAGTCATCACCCTGGTCCCTGAGGAGGAGCTCTGCTGCCCAGCCACAGAGACGTACAACGAATTGGCACCTACACCTTTTCACTCCTCCCGAGCCCGCCATACAGACATGGAGGCAACATACGAGCTGGCCGCATCCCCACCAAGCTCCATCAAGCTCATCTCTCACACAGGACAACACTTACCATGCAGGCACCTGTCCCTGCCCAGGTTCATGAATCTCACCAACCTGATGTGGTGATGACCCGGCACCTGTAGGACCAGCACCTAGCAGTTTCTTCTGACGTCCGCCATCCTGATATGGTGGTGATCAAAAAAGCCCTCCACCCAGATGTGGTGGCAACTCATAGGCGGGCACGTCTCCTCGCCAATAAATTCCACTGACTCGATATGGTGGGGAACCAATATATGCAGGGCCATCCCCCTGCGGATGCAAGAAAAGCATGCCACCCCGATGTCGCAGCGAATAGAAAGATAAACCGGCATATCTCTGTACAGGGGAAGATTCGTTCACCTGTCCCGACATAGGAGAATTGTCCGTACCCACTGACCACCAGAGGACCAGAGCCGAATATTCCTACTCCGATACCGGAATGGGCCTTCATACCCATTCTAGCCAAAGATGTCTCTCGACATATCATGGAAATGATGGAGGAGTAGATATTGATCCCAGATCATATTTTGCAGACTTTCCAGAATGTAATTGCATCAACGACAACAACAAGGACTCGGGCCCATGACCCCATATCCCCAATTGAGCTGACTCATCTAAGAGAAGAGATAGCTTCCTCAAAGCAAATCTGCATCCCGGCTTCTACCCAGGAGGGTCGCCGGCCATATTCTGCGACGCAAAGGCAAATGTATCGAGCAGCTTCACTCGTTCCAACTGGGGGACACTCGTCCATCATGGTGGATTCTTCAAAGCAGGCATATATCCCTGATAAAAGTCAAGATGTTCGTCAGTGTATCCGGGCAGCATCACAAGACCTAATTAGAAAAGGACCCAAAGGAGGTTAAGGTCGTTTTCAATAGCAGACGGTCCCCTCTATCCACAAAAGAGCACCCTGAATGCTCCGAAGGTAGATGGGAAATAAAGTGGGAGTTCATGACTCTGCTCTACTGGAAGCTGGGGTTCCCAATGCCGCTAAGAATACATCAAAGGCTCAGAACCTTGACCCTCCAATACCATATTATGGGAGTGGCATTAGCAGTTGCGAAGGTCCGCCCCGCAATGTCGCTACATGCAGCTCTGAAGGTCCCCCCCCCCAGAGCACCCGTCGGGGCTTCCCCCACGGGCATATAACGATCGATCACGAGATCTCCTCTTTTGATGTGAGCCACGGAAACCCTCCACATGACCAGAAGATCGAGCTGAAATAAGGTCCTACACTTGTTGCGGCCACCTTGAAGGTCCTCCATGGGGTATACACTGCAATCACTCTCCATTCAGTGTGACCACAGATTATGACATTAGTCCTCGCTATCATAGTCGCGAATGTGGAGTCCCTCCCCATAGTGACGTCTCATCATGACAAGAAGGCCCTCCCCTTGTCATGGCCTGCCCTGAAGGTCCTCCCCAGGGGTTATGCTGCAACGGAACTCCACGCAGCCAGGCATCAGATCACGGTGGTAGTCCTCGCCACCCTGATAACAGATGTCATCCCCGTAGAGACGTCTAGGGCCGTGTTCATCCTCTGAACTACCTTGGAATCTCCCACATAATGACATAGCACCTACCGGTCCCACTCCCTCCGACCACATTAGTGGCGAGCGTCTCAGTTGGGCCGACTAGGTAGAGGAGTCACTAGCGGAGGAGTATGCCGATATGCTAAACCCGAGGAAACGACTAGCTAGGGATGATATACCAGTGATGTTTTGTCCTAAGGCTACCTCTCAGTACGACATACCCAGAGAGTTGTCGGAAGAATGCGTGTACGGTATCCGCCATAATATTTGGACAACCCTCCGCCGATTGAAATCAAGCATCATACCCTATGATGGGTATGTAGACCACATCAAGATGATAGGAGACCTCCTACGTCACATCGACCTGGAAGCTCTTCCTTTAGCACGACAACAGTGACCCGAGAGGGGTAAAGAAAACATGGAGATAGCCTACCTCCGTGTGCTGCACCAACTGTGCCGCCTCACCGGTGACGCTCCAACGGGAGTCCATATCAGCGGATGGGGCAAACACGGAGCTCTTCATTTCACTCCGCTCCCCGGCCAGAAGATCTCGTTCGACATGGTGTCTTGCAATGTCGTCACATCAAGACGAGAATCGAGTGGTCTCCCTATTCAGGAAAGGAAACACACCCAACAGAGTCATGCCATGAGTAAGTCCCAGAAGCGTCAGGCTCGACGAGAACAATCCATTCAAGAACTCCTGAATCATGCCACCATGAGCATAAAACAGGCCTCTCGCCTAAGAGAGGCCAATAAACGATATTTTCCTGCCTCCCCAGAAATGATAGGCTCACATAAGAACTTGACATCAAACCCAGTTCACCCCCAAATGGCGGCACACAAGATCAGGCAGGTAGAGATAGCCGCAGCGACTGCCGCAATCCATGGTCAACCCCAGCCTGCACTGATGGGGGGATTTTTGACAACAAATTCCCCCGTAAGACCAATAAATATGGGTAGAGACTCAATTTCCAAGGAACGGAGCCAACCCTAGCCCTCATGGTTGGGGGAATTATTACGCCCTCAACAACAACCTCCCCCATGATAATCAGTGCTCTCTCATCTAGGGAGGACAGTTAGAAGATGGGTTTCCCGTCCTATCCCATCATTTAAATCATCATCCCATCCGAGAGGATGGCACACCATAAGGTCGCACTAAATAACTATCCATTTCACCCTTCACCAAAAAGTTCGAAGGCAATCCCAGGTCATGAAAGGGAAGGCCAGCAGAAGATGCAAGAGATCCTCTTCCCATTTGGAAGATGGCATCTTATCCGCCCCGTGATATTTATATATCAAAGTCATGGAGGTTAACCCCATGGGTGACACCAAAGATACTACAAATCAGGAGGGATCGGGAGATGATAGTTCTGGTCAGGCTGTGACTCACAACGAACCACCAGGTGTGCACACCCGGAACCAGAGGGCCGCCCTAAATATGGTCGTCCTTCCAGCCAACCCTCGTCCGCCTACCCATTGAGCTTCCAACAGGGCTAAGAATAAAGAAATGGTTAACCTTAACCTGCATCCTTCTCTCGACAAAAATGAGCAACTCACGCTTGAAGAGAGATTCGCTCGACAGGAAGAGGAACTGAAAGAATTGCGGCGGCTTAACCTTGAGCTACTACAGAGGAACCACCTTATTGAAAGTGTGTCCCAGGAGGAGACACATCATGCACTCCTAGTAAGTGCACCTCAAAGACTAAAGTTTTCCCTGGAAAACGAAATATGGTTAGGGCTCCCATCCAGCGAGGCACCCGGCCCGTCCAACTACTTAAACGTAGATTCAGATGAATACCAAGACTTCCATCCACTCAGGAAGCAACCAAAGCAAGTATGCCTGGACCCTCCAAAGGTGCCAAAACGGCACACACTCCCCTGGTGCAAGCCAATACAGATCCTCAGGAAATGCCTCAGGCTACGCCTGCCTAGGAGTGGGACCAACAACACATAAATCAGGGTCTCACCAACACCATCGAGGCACTAACGGCTCGATTGGAAGTGATGGAAGGTCGACGCGCTCCGATACAGCTAGAGAGAAAACCATACACAGATTTTGTGAACAACACACCACCTCCACCCAATTTTGGCAGCCCTGTATTCCCCATATTCAATGGATCAATCGATTCACAACAGCATTTGATACACTACGCATCCTATTGCGACCCTATGATGGGGACTCCGGAATAGGAAAAAGCAGTGAAACTCAAATGCTTCGTACGGACCTTGCAAGGATCTGCCTTTGTCTGGTATATGAGTCTGCCAGACCAGTCAATAAAGAGCTGGGAAGACCATTGGCAGTATTTCCTATTCCACTTCATCTCAACGCTGCCTAAAACAACGGTCAACGATCTCATGAACTGAAAACAGAGGGAGAACGAGAGGGTCTCAGATTTCATCTCTAGATGGAAAGGTTTGACCTATTCTTTGAACAGGACAATGCCCCAATATGAGATGCTGGCCATATGAATCGATAATCTTCGAGATGAGTTGCGAACACCACTCATACCAGTGGAGTGCACCACTGGCTTCCACCATCTCTCGGCCATTGCCCAGAGAATTGAGGACTCCCTACAATGGACTAATTCAATGTCCCGAATAGCCTCGCATGCTCCTGCGAAAAGATCCCCTAGAGCTAAAGCATCCGTTGTCACACTCAAGCTGGCCCCTATACTCGCTCCACCACTCATGCCTCCACCAAATCGTCAAGGGACTCCAACATATAAGTGGACACCTCTGCCTAAACGGGATGATCAGTGAGGACCGAAGCGGAACTAGTTTTAGGAACGAAGACAAAAAGTATATGCATTCCGAGATGATCAAGTCTGCGACTACTTCATTGCTGCCATGAACTGCAACTTGCTCTGACTCCCGGAGTTGAGGAGATCTGAAGAGGTAGGCCACGATGATAGGCCAGATTACTGCTCCTACCGTTGGATGTTGGGGCAAAGTATCCGAGAATGCTTCATCTTCAATGACCTCCTGCAGAGGATGGTATACTCTGGATAGGTTGAGTTGGGACCACACCCAGCACATGTGGCATGTATGCTTACCACCGACTCCAAAAAAGAGGAGGGGTGGCAGAAACTCTCCAGCAAGAAGGGGCAGAAATTCGACAACTGGATGACTCGGAAGACTATCAACCGAGCCCAAGGCATACTCTGAGCTCAACTACATCAGTCGGGGTTGCCACCAACAGCCTATGAAGGCGCAGAGCCGACAGTATTGACCTCACAACCCTCCACAAGCCGGTCATCTAGGCGTAATCAAAGAAGGTGGAAACAATCGTGAGGGGAGCAATCCATGATGGGGCCAAAGTTAGTCTCGCCCCTGGTAGATTTCATGCCCTCGAATTTGGCACCATGGGCACCTACCAACCAAATGGCACCATCGGGGGAAACCGACTAGGTTGACCTGTCAGAGGATGAATATGCAATCATTGGTTCTATTAACGTCATCCATCTTATGGAATCATTCCCAGATGAAGGGTATGGATACAAACCCAAGTTCCCTACACGTGGAGCCGGGATGAGGAATCGCAGAGGTAGGGGATACCAAGGGAGGTGCAGCCGCGGCCGAAACCAACCCTGCAGTTGGACCCTGCACCAAACCATTAGTATCGCAGAAACCCATGGGAGATACCTTCAACGGACCCAGTAGGAGAAATAATGCCCCTACATCTCCACAAGTAGCCACTCTGGACCTGTTTTTCTGTGATTCCCACCAGTGGAGGAGCAAGTGTCTGGCTGCCTCGTGCGTACAAACAGAACGGCTGGACTAAGTCTCCAAAACGCGAGAGCACCATAGATATCCGACCTTGCGGCTGGCCCCTCCTCATCAAATGCTCCAGCCCCTAAAGCAACCGCTAAGGCTCTCCCGCCAACGGAGAGGCGTCGACTGCTGGAGTAGAAATACGATATCATTAAGCAGCTGGAATCGGTACCAGCCATGCTTTCAATCCTCGATGCCCTAAGTCTGTCATCAGACCTCGTGGAGGTTCTTATAGAAGCTTTGATCATCCCCTAGGAGTTTAAAGCTGAGGTATCTGCCGCCAAAATTTACCGGACAGAGACTGACCCAACTTAATGTAATGTGGTGATTTCCATGACCGATCAGGATGAAGATTCCATCATGAAAGGACACCTCATACCACTATATGTGTCCGACACACTGAATGTAATTGAGATCCGGAAAGTCTTTATAGATAATGGCTCTGGAGTTAACCTCCTTCCCCTACGGACACTCCTTAAGTTGGGATACACTGAGGACGACCTAATTCCATCGGCCACAACTCTTTTGGGTTACGATAAGAGTGAGAAGAAACCAATGGGACAAATCAAGCTAATGACCCATTTTGGTGACCTGGTAGCCTACACGAAATTCCTGGTGGTCCAGTAGAGCACAACATTCAATGCGCTCATGGGAAGGTTGTCGCTCCATAAGCATATGGTCGTTCCTTCATCCTATCACTTTTGTATCATGTATTGCGTCAATGGAAAAAGTGGAACAGAGAACGCTGACAAGGCCCATTTTGAGCTCTCATAGTCACATTACATTGACGTCATGTTCTATGAGAAAAAGAAAAAGAATACTCCAGTCGATGGTGTCGACTGGATCCCTGCTCCAAATGGCCTGGAAATGGTTCTTGATGACCCCCTTAGGCAGCTTGGCAGAGATTATGTCCTGCCCATCAACCATGTTGAGAGTTAGAGTTCAAGTACGGTCATGCATTCTGATGTCCTCATGAATTCAGCCACGATGGCTGAGCACGACAATGTGGGAACATCCACCAACCCTCGATTTGGGAACGAATACTCAAGCAGGGATTCCCATGATGCCTCTACCTAAAACCCTCAAAGGCTCAAACCAGAAGCTCTCTCCTCGTCAGATCAAGAAGACAAGGACTTGGGAGAAGAAGAGGGGGAAGATCTCAGGGACGCGCCTCCTGCATCTGGGGAAGGTATCTCCACCACTGTGGACAAACTCAAGGAAATAAACCTGGGTACTAAGGACGATCCATGGCCTACTCTCCTTAGTGAAGCCATGTCCCCCGAGGAGGATGAGGTATATACCACTTTCCTAAGGCAAAATCGGGATGTTTTTGCCTAGAATTACACAGAAATGCCGGGACTCGATCCTGAAGTAGCAACACACCACCTAGGTCTTCCCGAAGACCACTGGGGCTATAAATAGGCCACCAAAAGGACACATCCCTCACATGCCGCCAAAATAGAGGCCGAAATCGATAATCTCATTAAATCAGGATTCATTCAAGAGGTCCAGTACCCCATTTGGTTGGCCTACATCGTCCCTTTCATGAAAAACAATGGAAAAATCCGTGTTTGCATCGATTTCAGAGATCTCAATTGGCATTGTCTGAAAAATGACTTCCCAGTTCCAATCACCAAGTTGTTAAACGATCCAAAGGATGGGTATGAGGCTATATCCTTCATGGACGGCTATTTTGGATATAATCAAATCAAGATGGCCTGAGAAGACGAAGAAGCCACAACATTTAGGGCCCCTCAAGCGGTATTTTGTTATAGGGTCATGCCCTTTGGTCTCAAGAATGTTGGCACCACATATCAGTGTGCCATGCATCAGATCATTAAACTGTTCCAGGGGAAATTCGTTGAATGTTACATGGATGGCCTAGTGGTCAAGTCCAGATAGCACTTGGATCACCTGTCGGACCTTGAGACCGTCTTCAACAAGCTCCGACAGCATAGCTTGAAGATGAACCCCTTGAAATGCGCCTTTGGGGTTACCTCAGGGAAATTACTTGGCTTCATCGTACGCCATCGTGGCATCAAAGTCAACCCTGATAAGAAAAATGCTATCCTTGCCCTTCCACCTCCCTGAAATCTCACTGAGATGAGGGGATTCCAAGGACACCTAGCCTATAATAGGTGGTTTATAGCCAACCTGGCAGGAAAATGTTTTACTTTCACCAGGTTAATGAAGAAGGGGGTCACGTACCAATGGACTGATGACTACCAAGAGGCATTCGAAAACATGAAGAAGTACCTCTTAATCCCAACGATGCTCATGACCCTGGTTGAAGAAATACCTCTCATCCTATACGTGACAGCCTTAGAGTGATCACTGGGAGCCTTCCTCAAACAAAATAATGACGCCAACAACGAAAATAGTCTCTATTTCCTTAGTCGAACCATGATTGATGCTAAGACTTGATACTCAAATATCGAGAAGAACTATTTGTCCTTGGTCATTGCAGTTGAAAATCTGAAACATTATCTACAGCATCACAAAGTCCATTTGATCTCGCGGAGTAACCCGCTCAAGTAAATCCTCAGCCGCCCGATGCTAACTGGACGCCTATCCCGATGGGCGGTCATCCTGCAACAATTTGACATCCGATTTGTGCCTCAGAAATCCATCAAGGGTCAAAAATTAGCAGACTTTATGGCAGAGCACCCTTCGTTAGGGACCACTGCACCAAACACTGAGCTACTTGATGAATAAATCTTTTCGGTTCAAGACGAGTTCCCAGCATGGGAAATGCACTTCGACGGCGCATCTTGAAGCCCGACCGGGAAGAGGATGGAGGATCCCAGATTCAAAAAAGTGGTTTTGGGGATAATACTCATGTCCCCAGAGAAGGAAGTCCTTTCATATTCCTTACTCCTATCCGAATGATGTACGAACAATGAAGTGGAATATCATGCCCCCATTTCAGGCATGGAACTCGCACTCCAGGCACAAGTACAGCACCTTAAGGGAAAAGGTGATTCGGATCTGGTCATCAAGAAAATCAATGGTGACTATGCTATTAAAAAGGAAGAGCTGATCCCCCTGTTTGACTATGTCAGAGGGTTAATGGTGGAATTATCCATAGAACCAACAGTAAGCTATATTCCCTAGTCTCAGAATGTCCATGCTGATGCATTAGCCAATGCAGCCACAGCCCTAGCTGACCCAGGCCGGGATGAAACTGTTATCAGTATTGCTCACCGTCGAATGAGATCACCATTTGATCAGACCAAGACAAAAGAAACCCACGAAGTCAATCTTGTCCCCGAGCCATATGCTCCTGCCACCGGCTGGATGACCCCCCATTGAAAACTATCTTCAATGGGGAGAACGTCCATCATACATGGATGAATGAGAGAAAATACAGATAAGGGCAATCAACTTTGTCCTATATAGCGGTACGGGTCAGCAAGAGGTCCTCTACAAACGAGGCCTCGATAGAGTGCTCCTCAGATGCATTTACAGAGAGGAAACCGCTGTCGCCATGACTGAAGTACATCCCAGAGCGTGTGGATCACATCAACCAGGGACCAAGATTTCCCATCAGGTTCGAAGGCTTGTGTACTACTGCCCCACAATGGCACGAGACGGCAAGGGTTTTACCACAAAATGCCACTAATGCTAGATTTATTCCAACTTCATACACCACCCCCCAGAGTTACTTCATCAAGCCAAGTACTCCAGGCCATTTTCCGTCTAGAGAATGGACATCGTGGGATCATATCCTCCCGCCATGGACAAACAGCTGAAGTATATCCTCACGAAAACCGACTTCTTTTCCAAATGGGCAGAAGCCATACCCATAAAGAAAGTCGGGGCAAGAAATATTGTCAGCTTTTTGAAGAACAATATCATCACCATATTTGGCGTCCCTCATACCATACTGATAGACAACAGCACCAACTTCTGCTCTGCTGAATTGGAGAAACTATACCACAAATATGGTATCAAGGCTAACCACTCATCCTGCTACCATGCAGCGGCCAACGGAATGATAGAGGCTTTCAACAAGACCTTGTCCAACATTCTCAAGAAAATGGTGGGCAGAGAAAATAATTCATGGCAGGATAAACTCATCCATGCATTGTGGGATTATCGAACGAAAATCCGCACCGCTACTCAAGCTTCCCCGTACTCATTGTTGTATGGCACAGAGGTAGACCTGACCATTGAACTCCAATTTACCTTCCTCCGTGTTTCCATCTGTGATCAATTGTCGAATGATCAGCAGTCATAAAAGTGGCTAAGAGAATTGGAACAGCTAGACGAGAAGCAGTTTCACACTTTGCACCATCTGGAGGTATACCAGAATCGGATTGCACGAGTCTTCAATAAAAAGGTCCGCCTCCGGTATTTCATGGATGAAGAATTGGTATTGGTCCTCTCGACCCCAATGATACCTGGAAGGAAACCTCTAAAGCTGAAGCCCAAGTGGGAGGGACCATACGTTGTACACAAGTTCTACTCCAACGGAGCATATACCTTGATCTCCATGGACGGACAATTTACAACCGCTCCTACAAATGCACGATTTTAAAAGAAATATTTCTCATAGAGACCAAGTGTGCTTCACGTCCTCACCGCATGATGTTAAACTTCATGGAGTTTGTCCTCACCACATGACGTTAAACTGCATGGAGTACGTCCTCACCACATGACGTTAAACTACATGGAGCACGTCATCACCGCATGATGTTAGACTGTATAGAGAACCTCCTCACGGAATGACATTAAACTGCATGGAGTACGTCCTCACCACATGATGTTAAACTGCATGGAGCACATCCTTACCCCATGACGTTAAACTGCATGGAGTACATCCTCACCGCATGATGTTAAAATGCATGGAGCACGTCCTCACCGCATGACGTTAAAATGCATGGAGATCGTCCTTACCGCATGACGTTAAACTGCACAGATAATAAGAGTCAATAATGCTCCCTACCCTCATGTACAGACCAGACCTACATGGGGTGTATTCATCATCCGAACTGCATGAAATTGAACTGCCGAGTCCCCAATAGTCCAAACTCTATGACCTTAAACTAGTAGTATCACGTCTGCACCACATGACATTAAAATGCACGAAATCTAATAATACCCCTCATCCTAACCACATGACATTAAACTGTATAGACCTCGTCCTCACTACATGACATTAAACAACACGAATTTTAGAGAATGACGTATGACTTGATTCCTGCCCTTGCAGGATACGTAGCGACGCCAGGATCTCCTATCCTGGCCCATCCCCCTGAATAAAAGTAAAAAATGCCTTCTTCCCTATGTGTACGGACTAGAGCTGCACGGGGTGTATCAACCGTCCTCACCACATGACGTTAAACTTCACGGATTTCAGAGAACTACGTACGGCTTGATTCCTGCCCTCGTAGGATACGTAGCGACGCCAGGATCCCCTATCCTGGCCCATCCCCTTGAATAAAAGTAAAAAATGCCTTATTCCCTCCCTGTACGAACCAAACCTGCACGGGATGTATCAATAGTCCTCAACGCATGACATAAAATTGCATGGAAAAGTAGTTTTAACATTGCCCCACTCCCCCCGTGTTTGGACCAGACCTGCACGGGGTGTACTTCTTTCAGAGAACTACGTGCGGCATGATTCCTTCCCTCGCAGGATATATAGTGATGCCAGGGTTCCCTGTCCTGGGCCAGCCACCTCCAAATGAAATAAAATAGAAGTTAGAAAATGTTTGTTTCCCTCATGTACGGACCTAGCTTACATGGGGTGTACTTCTTCCAGAGAACTACGTACGGCGTGATTCCGGCCCTTGTAGGATACGTAGCGATGCCAGGATCCCCTATCTTGGCCTATCCCCATGTTTAAAAGATAAAAAAGGCCCTTTACCCCCGTGTATGGACCAGACTGGCACAGGGTGTACTTCTCATTCTTATTGCATGACGTAAAATTGCACGGATATCAAGATTTAAAAAAATTCTCCCTTTTCCCCGTGTATAGACTAGACCTGCATGGGGTGTATTTTTGAGTCTTTGTCGCATGACGGTAAACTACACATACAATAATGTTAAAAATTCCCCTTCCCCGTGGACGGACCAGAGCTTCACGGGGTGTATACCTCATTCTCACCGCATGACGATAAACTGCACGGACTTCATCCTTACCGCATGACGATAAACTGCACGGACTTCATCCTTACCGCATGACCATAAACTGCACGGACTTCATCATCACCGCATGATGTTTAACTGCACAGACTTCATCACGACCCACCCAAGACACCTAGAGATATGAGATGAAGATACACCTTGCACATTTTTATGCATCCTCTCCATACATCAGAATCCACGACCCAGATAATTATGGATCTTCATAACCACTCATGGCCATCGGAAGTGGAAAGTCATCGACCCGTGGAAACCATTGCTTGACTATGCATACCATGCCCTCAACGGCTCTGTATATTTATAGCCCCTGGCCTGTCTACTAAAGGAAATATTTCCCCGGGCGGTACTCTTCCTAGCTCTGTACGTATATTGGCCTCAGAGCCCCCGTATCACAACTCTCGATCCAAAAATTTATGGAGCAGTGGTTTACAAGTTCATTCCCCTTTTCACATCCATGTGTTTTCAGGGTATCCAAATCTGGATAGCATGTGTGTCCGCCAGTGGTTCACATAGTGACCTGCATCAACGAACATCAAGCCAAGGCTAGGCTACTTTGACTCAACGGACAATTGCAGTGAAGATGTTTCTTGTATACCCGGACACCATTATCTCCACGTGTCGAACTATACACTGTGAGAAATTATGGATTCTCATAATCATTCATGTCTATCGGATGTTGAAATTTATTGACCCAGGGACACCTTTGTACGACTATGCATACCATTCCCTCAGCGGCTCTGCATAATGATATCCCCTGGCTCGTCCATTAAAGGAAATATTTCCCCAGGTGGTACTCTTCCTAGATCCATACGCTTACCGGCCTCAAAGCCCCCATGCCACACCTCCTGATCCGGGAAAGCTCAAAGTTGCGGTTTACAACCTTCATCCCCCACCTTGTTCCAAGTATATCAAAACATGTTGACTCAGTTATCCTTCGAGTGACTGCAGTAATAGTCACCCAATGGTCCAAGCTCTATGACTGATAAACTAGGAGTACTTCATCCTTCCTACATGACGCTAAACGGCATGGAGTGAAGGTACGCCGCCACGGGTAACATAAATCAGCACAGTGAGCTCTCTAAGCTTTAATAACAACCAGGGATGGGTATGCCCAACATGTTCAGACATATCCTTCCTTGACGACATACTTCGAGGCCCGGATAATTGTGGATCCTCATAACCATTAATGGCCATCGGAAGTGGGAAATCATTGACCTAGAGACACCTTTTCATGACTATGCATACCATGCTTTCAGCGGCTCTGCATATTTATAGCCCATGGCCCATCAACCAAAGGCACGATTTCCCCGGGCGATACTCTTCCTAGCTCCGTATGATTACCGTCCCCAGAGCCTCTGGGACATCTATCCTGATCCAAGAATCCCTGGAACCATGATTTACACCATCAACCCCCCCCCCCCCCCCCCACGTCTTGGACATGCCAGGATACTCAGGCCCAGTTACATTCTAATCAAAAGCATATGACGTTAAACTGCACGATCAATCGTCCTTGCTACATGACGTTAAACTACACAGCATTAGAAAAGGAAAGAAAAATTCCCCTCGTCCTCACTGCATGATGTTAAACTGCATGTCATCTTTTAATAATACTCTTCGTCTTTGACGCATGACACTAAACTGAACGGTCAAAACCACCACAGGTTCAGTAGGGAACAGAGGATTTTTTCCTTCCTTCAATGCACGGGTCAGATCGGCACAAGCCACCGTCCCACACCCACGTGAGAAGGGATTACTTCACCCATTCTTGGGAAGTTTGGTATAGATGTTTCCCCCGTATCAAGGCACCCTCTCATCATAAACCTTACTCTGCACTCAAAACAAGCCGAAATCTCCTGAGCCACCCCTGGTGGTCCCAAATCTAAACTTCCCTGAAGTTTCTTGGATATAAAGGGAATACAATCATTGACCTAAGGACACATTTACATGACTATTCATACCATTCCCTGAACGGCTCTTCATATTGATCGCCCATGGACCATCTACCAAAGGAAAGATTTCTGTTGGTAATGCTTCTCTCTGTACGCCTCTTGGCCTCTGAGTCCCTATGTCTATCCCGGGATTCAGAAAACCTCTGAGTTACAGTTTACCAACCTCTTTCACAACCCTGCCTTAATATGGTGGAACGTCTTCGACAATATTACTGAGAACTAGGAGATGTCGTTTCATTTTAAATGATATCCCAGCTACATGACTTTAAACTGCACCAAGACTCAACCATCCCTTACGCTAATTAAATTCGTAGGGAAGTGGTCTCCTGAACATGCTCCTGATTAGTACAGATGTTCCCAAAACCCTTTCAGATGCCACATTCACCATATAATCCGCCCATGGTGGTGTTCATAATTTTCCAAGCCACCCATCGTGGTTTCCATGAGATGGACTTCCATAAAGTCCCCTTGACATCAGAAATGGATATTCATTGACTTAAGGACACCTTTGTATGACTATGCATACCATGCCCTCAGTGGCTCTTCATATTGATCACCCCTTTCCCATCTACCAAAGGAATGTTTTCCTTAGGAAACTCTCTTCCAACTTCTGTACACCGATGCGGCTCCCATGCCTTGAGGCATGCTCTACATGCCGTTAAAATTTAAACATGTTACCCCCATGTGCATCTGAATAGTATTGAGACATCTTCTAATCAGCTGAACCCCATTGGGGCCCTTTCCCCACCATGTTTGGTCAATGTAGTTCGACCTAAAACATCAGTAATGATATACTTGTCGGCGAGACTTTAAACTGATCACTAAAATAGGCACAAAGACTGTTAGGCCGAAAACTTGAAAAGGGAGACCTAAGAAAAAGTCAGGCCATACCCGCTGGGCTCACACTAAATGGGCCCAGTCAAAATTAGGGCATTAAAAAAGAAAAAGGCAAAAATTTTGTGGGGATTTTCAACAAAACCCTAGAAATAGTCAAACTATGCTCGTTGGACCCCAAGGTCTAGGAAAAAGGTAGAGTTTGTTTTCATGAGTTATGATTAATTCTGATACAGTGAATTGTTATTTACACAAAAATTGTTCTAAGTAACAATTAAATTTCACAGTAACAAGTGATTAATAGAGACTTTATTTCATTCGAACAGAAAAAGGGACGACATACACAAGATGGGGTCTCTCCCTCACAAAAAAGGGGAGAGGGGTAAGTAAAACAGAGGGTACAAGAGTGGCTTTGATAGTCATAGAGGATCCTGACTCACTCTCTCCACCAGATCGGCGATCGTGCGGCGGAGGTCGTTGCAAGACCATTCAAACACGGCCTTCTCCCTCACTTCAACCTCAGCAACCGGACGAGTATTATCCACTTTTGTTTGGATATCATTGATCCCTTTTCTAGTGGCTTAGATACGACTTGTCACAGCTGACAACTGATTCCTTAGCATCACTTCCCGTTCTTCACATTCATGCAACTCGGAGGATAGGACGACCACCTGATCACGGGAGGCCACCTCTTGTGCCATCAGCTGATGGAGCTATTTCGTGGCTTCCTCCAGGGCTCGAGCCCTGCAATGAGTGGCAGAAAATTGAGAAAGTTTTTTTTTCGCTAGTGGAAGCTTCCTCACGGGCCATGACAACTTGGCAAGCAAGAGAATAGAACTACCGGTAGTCGAAGCCACCCAACCCCAAGCCCAGGAAGAGCTGTCGAAGAGCTTCGGTCATTGTTTCCATCTCAACCAGAGGAGTTTCAGCAATGATCTCACAAATCCGAGGCCAGGCCCACCCGGACACCTCCCAGTGGTCCGCCATGACATGGGGATCTTTGGTATCCTCACTAGATGGAACATTAATGAAATCTGGAATTGCAACCAGTGCAGGCATGCGCTCTCTAGATGTTGGTTTCGAAACTGGATAGTCTGGAGCCTCTAACCCCGGTTTAGGCTTGGGGACCAAGTTGCTAAGCCCGGTGTCAAGTGGTAAAACTTAGGGGATCGTCTCACTGGGACCCGAAACCACAAGGTTGTCCTCATCCACATCCAAGAAGGATGAACACGCCTAAACTTTGGACACCACAGGACTGGGAGAAGAAAATCCATTGAGTCGCTTTGATCGATGAGCCATCAGTCGATCCTCCCTTAGAGATGATGGGGAAGGTGCGGTAGACGCGATAGCCGCAGTACCTCCTGATTTCGGAACTTTCTGAATGGCCTTCACTAGGATCCCATCAGGATAGTATTTATTTCATGCATTTGCATACTCCATGGAAAGGTCGGCGGCCACCCCCACGACAGGCATGGGAATGCTTGCGTCAAATCACCCCCCCCCCCCCCCCCCGCGTCAGCATCAGCCACCATTGACGACGTGTGTCCAGTTGCAGTCCTCAATCATGAGGAGGGGGAAGGGAAACATGGACTTGCATCCACCCAAACTGGAAAGAGAAGCGATACGGGACATACAGATCGCACAAAGAAACCTCATCGATCCGTGCAGACAGAAATCTGTCCCTCAGAGAGATCATGTAAGAGCACTCCTCTAGGTTCCCCCGACGGTTGTCAACTAAGATGCCAGAATGGGTGGGGTAGGGAGTGAAAGAAAACTGGGAAAAGTCACTCAGAATCTCGAGGACTTAACTAGGGCTGAGGGATTTCAGGCGAACTCCAGCTATATCAACCAGTGTAGGCCGAAATGTAGGAATTGGGATGACCGTGTTGTGATGATAATCATAACAACAACCATGATCCACTACCCAGTCATAAAAAAATTTAATTGGTCCACTCGGATGGAAGGGTGAACTTCTCTTCTGCATGTGACCCAGCAGTTCATAAATACGAGCTAAGGTGAGCATGACCAAATTCACCAGGCAGCCCTCTGCCAGTTCAACTGCCATCTTCATGGTGCGAGCCCTGATGTCGGGATTAATATCCCGAGAAGGAAATAACCACTCGCTCAGGAACATAGAAAACAATCCCGACAGCTGGAGAATAGGCGGCACACTGGGGCGCACCTCGTAACCCCATGAAAGGTAGTCGCCCGCCTCCAGAACCGCCTAGTAGGAACCTGGGGAGGTTCGTGATTGCTGAGAACGATGATTTCTGGGGTGCTTAATCTTTGTAACAGGACCAGTGGTGTTCAGAAATAACCCTATCCAGGTACTATAGGGAATAAGAGAGGGGGCATGCAACGCCTGACCCAGTGACTTCTCCCCCATAACCAACAGATCCCTCACCAATAAAGGCACTAGTTCGATGTCGTCCCATGCGTCAGGAGTAGGCAAAAATTCATCATACATTTCACTGATAATCGGGAGTCCTCCCAATTTATGGATATCCCACAGACCGATACCAACATCACCATGGGCAAGGTGGAAAGTATTAGTTCCTGAACACCAACGACTGAGTAGGTCTGGCATTACCAAGGATGGTGGGTAAGTGTCAAAATGGGAGGCCCACACTGTGGAGTATAAATTGACTTCTTTTAGTGATTTAGGAGACTCCTAGTATTGATGATGGACCTAGAAATCCTAGGCCCAATCATCCGAGAAGAGCCTGCCAGATCGAAAATCCCACTTAGGAATCCACCCCGCATCGGGATCTACTCGATCAAGGTTGATTATAGAATGGTAACTCTTGAAGACAGCTTCCTGAGAAAAGTTTCGAGCATGATGATCTCTTTGGGTCCAAATAGAGCCCCTAAAAAAGAGCCTTTCTGGTCATAGTGGGAAACCATCTCCCCCAATTGGGTAAGGTTCACCTGAATACACTTGGACGACCCTTCCAAGAAAGGAGAAGGAAGACCTGAGAAAGTGTGGGGAATAGGGACATCGTCTTGAAGACCGAATCCATGAAGTAGAATTAAATTTGATAGTGGATAATCCAGGAGCTCAGGAGGGAGAAAATATTTCATGACACCATCTTCATTAATGATGGACCGACTAGGGTCCTCTTGGATGTTCTCCGCTATGCGAATCATAGCCAAACATCTCCCTGAACCAATTGGGAGAGGTTCTGTAGTAGGTCTCGGTGCAGAACAGGGTGGGGGGGACCATGTTTTCTCCCTGCACAATGAGATCCAACAATCGGTTAGTCCGGAATAATAATATGGACAAAAATACCAGATATATGGTTGAGGATCAGTTGAGGAGCCTTCATATGCAAAGTCCACAAGGAGGCCTCAGAGGATGGTTCGCAATTACAGCATCCTGTGAACCAGCCCTTCGCGAAATGAGTTCGTGAAACCCTGGCCCACGGAGCATTGGCTAGGAAACTGCGAACCAAGTTGATCCGTGGAATTTCAATCCTGAATTTAAGTGATTAAGTTCGGAAGACTTAGAAACTTTTAATGTTCATGAGATTTTAGTCAGCGGAGCATTGAAACTGCGGAGCATCGAAACCGCGGAGCACCAAAACCGCGAAGCAAGTTCCTCCACATCCTGTCATCACTTACTTTTTAATTAATTAAGAGTAATGGTTCGTGGTTAGGGAATTGGTTCGCGGGTGAAGGTGACTGCAAAGGTGGAATGGTTCGCGGAAGTCGCAGCCGTTTCGCGGACGAAGCACTTCGCAAAGTAACGAGCACGCAGAGGCGAGGGAGATCTGGTTTCATGAAGAATTCAGTAAAGGACAAATGAAGGGACCCATATTTATAGGCATGGTCCCCTACTGGGTCTACTGCCCTACTGCAAACTATCTCAGTTTCAGGACCACTTTGCATCAGAATAGCCTCCTCATCATTCCGATCAGACCCCATTCTGATGGGGGAATTTGTAGGGTCCTGAAAAATCCGCTAAGGAGATTCTACCCAAATCCCCCAAAGAATTGGGGAAAATAATGGAGAAAAATCAAAGAAAGGACACAAGCAGGACCGGTCCGCGGACCGGTCCCATGAAAACACAGCATGGCCAGTCCCCACAAAGCACCCCCTCCGTGAACCGTCGTCATTCGCAAAATGGAGGCGGAGATCCTCCACGGTCGCGAGGCAGGATGGGCGCTGATCCGGTTCACTGTCATGAACCGCCCCAACTACAGACCGCGTCGACTAGTTCAAGCTGCATCCGCTGTCGTTCGCGGAATGTAGGCGGAACCCTTCGCGGCCGCGAAGCACTCCCTAAGTTCAGTTTTCTGGGGGGAAGCGTTCAATGCCCACCCCAAATTACGGATTCACCAAGTCAGCTGTAAACAGGGTATTCGGTTATGGGCCTCCACAAAAGGTCCCGCATGACCGCATATACATCTCTTTCCCCCCTCTATAAAATTATACCGAGTGGGAAAGGAGGGGGGATTCAAAGATTCGGATTCGGACAATTCGAAGGTGGAGGAAGAGAAGAGAGATAAGACTCAGGTGGAAGGATTTCAGAGGAAGGCTTAGGATTTCACAAACAGCGAAGTTCCAGTTCGCGAACCAGAGTAGGTATAAACCTGGGAAAGAACTAATAAGGAACCAAAAATGCATAATAATTTGGTAAACTGCGAACTTAAAATAACATAAAAAGAGAAGACTGCGAACCATAACCCCTTCATGGATGCACACCCCACAGAACATGGTGTATATACCTCTTTTCCGATATTTCTCACCGTGTATCACTCTCCTATGTGGGCGAAGCCTCGACCGAAAAACCCCTAATCGGCGCCGCCGTTGGCTACCGCTGCTCGCTTGGACCCCTCCGCGTACCCCCTGGTACGTGGGCCGAACCTGAAGCCGCAAACCACCCGGGTTCACGGGATGCTCGCCAGACCGTGAACCACCCTGGTTCACGGGATGCCCCTCAGTCCGTGGACCACCCTGGTTCGCAGACGGCTTCTCCAGCTACGTACATCCTTCCTACACTAAGGGTGCCACCACTAATCCATACGTGTGGCCCATCAGAGCCTTCAGAGTTCCCATTGCTCGCGTCAGATAAAATCCTTCCAATCTAGCCTGATCCTCTGTGACTCCCTCATCGGCCTATTCATCGGCCCCGAGCCGAGGCCTCCACCAGAGCCACCATATCCGCATTGTGTATCTTTTAGCTGCATCAGCGTGCCATTTTGAGTTCACTTACCCATGGTAAGTAGAGGCAAAAGGGTTTCCCAGACCCTTGAGCAGATTCTTGAAGCATTCCTGGGTTCACATTCCCATGGCACTGTGGATTTTGAGCTCAGGAATCCCCATTCTTCCCTTATACTTGTTAAGGGATCCTCAGGGGTAGTAAAATACCCATCAGAAGGAAGCCCTCACATAGTGCAGGAGAGGAGACGGGCACAGGAGCAACCCTTTTCCCTCTCCCGTTGCGCTTTGTCACCCTGGGCCTCCTCAGAGTGTAAGCCCCAATCCATCACCCTGGGCATCCACCTAAGAGTAATCCCCGACCATATGGCTGCCCTCATGCATAAGCCCCACTCTACGTCTCACGAACGAACCTTGCGCGATGTGATCCTCTGGTCCCTACAGCCTCTTGTTTCTCACACCGAGCATGACTCACGTGTGCTTAGAGTAAGCATCGACCATGACATCCTCTTATGGTACTCCTTAGAGTGTAATCCCCAATCAATCATTCCGGGATTCCTCAGAGCGTAAGTCCCAAGCCAATACGAACTATGTGGACTTTGAGCCATGCCTCCCAGGCAGGGTACGTAGGAAGCCTCCAAGAGGTTCAATCCCACCACCTGGTTGTTCTGACAACTTTCACATTGGTTAACCTTTGTCCCGCATGACGGTAAGCTATGCATGCGAACTACGTGGACATTGATCCATTCCTTTTATGTAGGGTACATAGGAAGCCTCCCTGAGGTTCAATCCCAACAACCAGTGGATCCAATTATCTTCACATCAGTTCACCGTGCCACTCC
The DNA here is from genome assembly GCA_963277665.1 of Viscum album. Lineage (NCBI taxonomy): Eukaryota > Viridiplantae > Streptophyta > Magnoliopsida > Santalales > Viscaceae > Viscum > Viscum album. Next base: position 626,267,464 of record OY728138.1, on the reverse strand, counting down.
TAGTGCCACCTCAAGTGAGTTCCGACTCTTCTGGGTCATTAATCCAATGAGGTATGGTAAACCTCGGGCATAAATGATTCCTAACCCCTGCGTCCAGCTGACCATTTCCCACCAAGGTTAAATCTCTGGATACTATGTTTGGGTATAAACCAAAGATTTTTGAACATATGGATACGTCTTTAATCTATAAGATAGTCCCGGAATAGGCAATAATTTCCCCCAAAAAAATGGGGCTATGAGCCCGACTTCCCATCCTCTCGGCCAATGTGAGTTCTTAAGAGTCGCTGGTCAGACCATCCGACGAACTCTTGCCTTTGGAAATCAGGTCCATCAATCATTGGATACTGAGCCGTTGGGCGTTTCAAGGCCGAAAACCAAACGAAATAATTTCTCTTTGAAAAGATAGATCCTTGAATAATGGAAGTTACATCTCTTGGGTTTGATACTTCCTTTGAAAGGTGATTTCCACCACATTTTCTCATATCAAAAGAGCCGAATTAAATTGCATTCTCAAAGATATACTAATCTTAGTGTATCATACCATTTTGAACCACGAAGCTTTTAGTAGTTTAAGCATCATGAAACTTATGTGACACTGAAATTTTTAGGATACTAGATTATGAGAGAATTATTTTTATCATCAATATGAATTAACCATGTGCATGTGATGATGATCACATTTATAAACTCATGCACCCACACTACCTGGAATGATATTCTTGTCAATATTTATATTTAGAATTTTCTCATGATTTTAATGAAATATTTTATGAAAATCATGTCTTGTGTGCATGAAGATATAGTTGTTATTATTCTCATGATCTTGATTATAAAATGATCTCGATGTCATATTATGTCATGGAATATGTTGGAATGTATAACTCTAAATAATATAATCCCTTAGGAAGGTTAGAGGTAGTATATGATGAATCATTATGATTCTATTGACTATATTAAAAACCATAGATGAAAATGATATAAAAATTTCACTTTTAGTCAATTTATAGTATCTAAATGACCTGTGTTCCATATTTTTTTTTATTCGATATTAAAGAAATTAATGTTACAGTACAATCCCTCAACTCACTAGAAGTTAGTATCATGGTTTTCTCATGATCCCTAGCTTTCAATAATCTATGTTATCTCTCCCCAGCATCATGCAACCTAACATGGAGGCTCCAATCCACAGATCCTAGAAACCTACATGTGTACACCCACCTCATCATTTAGGCCTCCTGTCTCCTTGGGCCTACTCATTAGATTTTCCTCCAATGCCGTTGAATCCTAGACCCATATGTGTATCGGGTGGGCCCTTTATAGGATTATGTACAATTAGATTTTTAGAATACTTGCCTCAATATTTAACCAAATTCTTATGAATTACATGCCAAAATACTCACCATTAAATGAATAAGGGGAAGATTCTAATTTCTCCACAATATTCTTCATGATGAAAAAAATATTTTTTCATGGATTTCTTTAATTCCTCTCATTCATCATTTTTTAAATAATGTTTCATCCATAGAACAATTGGCACAATTATTTAACATTAAATATTTGTTCAAAAAATTTCAAAAATACATATACTTATAATAATTATCAATGAACATATAGATATCCTTCTTGAATAACTAAATTGTTATACCTTATTGAAAAAATGGAACACAACTTCATTGGTCTCAAAAATATCGCCATTTAAATTATTTATCAATAAAAACAAACGATTCATTAAGTTAATATGGGAATACCTCATGATTTCTTCTTCCCCTTATTTAAAATAAATAAAAAGGTTTAGTTGAAGGTACCCACATCAACTTTAACTTCAACAAAATTCAAAAACTCTATTTCTGATTTATCTCAATTCGATGAATGGAATCAAACTTTTCAAAAAGTATTGAACTTTAATTTAATAAACTATAATTCTATATGGGATTACCTAGTGTATAAAACAAATCTTATGTCACCAAATAATTGAAGATATCCAATATATATTATTGTGTTACCATTCTGAAACCCATTAAAAGAGTTATATGAGAATGTTTTTCAAGAGATATAGTGCACACATATTAACAAACACATAAAAATAGTTCATGTTCATAAAATATCTGTCCAGATACATGTCATATTTATAATTATCCATCAAAAGAACTTGAAAAGTTGTTTTAAATAATCAAGGATAATTTTGACGTATAATGATCATTCCTCAGGTTCAATGTTTCTCCCCCTGATATAATTCACTCCATACATCATCATGGAAACTAATTTTCTTCATGATGATAATTTCTTCTCCTTCAATTCATTATAATTTATATTATATAAATAAGAATAAGGAAATAAAGAGGGGCCTTGAATGTTTTAGAGGACATATTTTGGTTGATAGATTCCTTTCAAACATTCCTTTGTATTATCCTTATTAGGCTTAGATTTTTATGATCATTTTTTCTTATTTCTTTCATAATGTGTGACTAATTTATACTCATTAGTTGAAAACTTTTGGTGTAGATTTATTTTCATTTTTAGTACTATAATCATTTCATGGTTCTTTCCACATATTCTTCATGTTATCTTCTTATATTGGAAGGCTTTTCATGAAATTTTTTCTGATATGCCTAGTTTTTTAACACCTTTCACACATCATCATTATCAAGTCATCATTTGTAGATGAATTATCATCAAATTAAAAGAAAAAAACTATAACCAATGGATTTAATTTTTCCTCAAAAATATTTTGATATTATTCTATTTGATTAGCCTTGATTATTTGGTTAGGAATCATATCTAAACATTCTTCCTTGATGTTAATAGGTTTATTAATATCCTCACTTACTTTGTGAGGAATATTTGTAGATATGATAGCTCTTAATTACGGAAAATTATGACCTTATAGACCATATCATCCATAAAATTAATTCCTACACTCATATTTGTTATGTTCTTACAGTTTATATGATTTCATAGTCACAGAATTCTCTCGATGATATTATGATTCTATTTGTTTGGGATAGCTCCCTCTAAATTCATCCCTCTTCCGGGATTGTCATATATTAAACCAGATTGATTAATAATTATGACCAAAAACATCAAAAAACTAGAAATAACCTCTAAATTAGGATAAAAAATATTAATATTATTTTTTAAATGAATATTTTTAAAATTTTCTCTTCCCTAATTTTGGAATTTTATTCTCTATGGAAAAGGCTTTTCTTGAATCGTTCTTCTCTTTATTTTCTTTGGATGATAATTTTCCATTTGTTCTCATTGAGTGAATCCTTGAACCATATCGAGTTTTGGCAATTAAAAAATATCTTATGATGATTTGCTATAATTTTCAAAACTATACTAAATATTATCTTTAGTTTTTTAGTTTTTTATTATTTAGATGTCTGGATACATTGATAACTTTACTTGTTTTATTCTCATTATCATAAGTATTAATTAAGTGTCACATTAGGCTGTTATCTTAATGATTGAATAAGGAATACTTTAATTTAATTTTTAAATAAATTATTATGTCCTTTTTATGTTATCTTATTTATTAATTAATTTTTTCTTAACTTTTATTGGATCAAATTGGTTATTTACCTATAATATTATTTGATTTTATGTTTCGATTGGTCATTTCATGTTTTTTCCCAAACAAATACAACATTTGGGACCTTAAAATACCATTTATATAGGTTTTTTTACTGTTCCCACATACCCCATTTAATATTCACCATGAAGGAAAATATGAATCCGTGTATTTGATTTGTGAACCGTGTAGCTGATATTCTTGATTCAGTTACATTGGGAATTTCAACCATAATATTTGATATAAGACACAAAATTTGATTATTATTATTGAGATAAAAAGATAAAAATATTATATACATTTTATTAGAATACATATAACATTAAAGAAATATTGGTATTGTTATAAATTAGGTTATAAACTACTGAGTTTTTCAGTCTAAAATCTATAGTTTTTTTGGAACTATTTTAATAATTTATATTTAGAATAAAATGGGTTTAAAAACACTAATTATTTGGATTCATCGTTATTTAGAAATATAATGATACTATATAAATATAATTCAACTAGACATAAATCTAATTATTCTATTTATATGGTATATATTATGTATGAAATTGGATAATCTATTCTATTTTTTGAATTTACAGAATTAGTTATGTGAGAAAAGTTTATTACATGATAAAATATAAATTGACATTTGGTTAAGTGGAAATTATTTCCTACAAGAATTATTTTGATAATTAATGAGAAATGGTTATGTGAATTTTTTTATTTGAAATGGATATGTAAATCCCATCATGTAAATTAGTTATGTATATTCTCTTATGTTACATTCACCTATGTTAATTCAGATATGTCATGTTTATTACATTATGATATATAAATACATGGAGAAAAATGATCTTGAAAAAATAATCAATGTGAATTTTTGGACATGATTCTACATGATTATAAACATTTTTATAACAACTATAAATAATCTCTATTTTACAATAAACTTTACATTTCCATTTGTTTCTTGTTTATTTTAATCATTTTTAGTGTTTAATTCTTTATAAAATTACTCATTTATTATATATAATCCATGAGTATGAGTTTAAAATTTCTTGATGAAGGATTAACTAAGGTTTATATGGGTTCAAGTGTGTATGGATATTCATACTGAATTATTAGAACTTGAGACTTTCAAATTCAATCTTATTGGAATATATAGATTTTATCTCAAAATTTGTAATATTGTTATTCAATAATATTAATATTGATTATTAACTATTGTTTTTATATAATTTCATAAATAGTTCCTGTGGATATTTATTATATATCTTTTCTAAAAAATATACATGAATCATTTATCTATAAAATAATCATGATAAAATGACTATTTATAATTGTTTGGAAATATCAAGAGTTACTCTCACATGAATTATACGAGTATAATAAAGAAATTTTTGTCAAATTTTATGAATACATTCACTAATATATTAATTGTTCATTTATTCTTCAAATAAGTTTTTTCACATCTTGATTTTTTATTTACACATTATTAAATTTTGTTTTTCCATATATTTTTTTATCATTATAATTTATGAAGGAGATTTGTGGAGAAAATAGTTCTTTCAATTTTTGTATATAAAATGACCAAAGAAATCAGTGAAGAAGTAAGTCATGTAAATCTCATTTTATTTTACATGTTACATAGTTGTAAACTAAGTCGTGGAACTTTATTGTTCAAATTCATGAGAAAGAAAATTATATGTTTCCCTAGCTTCATGATTTTAACATCTATAAGGGCCAGAGAATTTTCTGATCCAAACACCTACTTCTCTATCAGTGATTATTCACTGGGTTATATTTTTTTATTCTTTCATTATATAATAACTATTTGGGTTGTATTATCTAACTTAGTGGGTCTTGTATATGTTTATACTACCCTAAAAAGGTATATCTGGGTTTGGTATGTTCCCTTAGAAGACTCTGTTTTTCTTATCCCTATAGTAGATTTTGTTCTTATTAACATGTAAAATAAAAGAGTAGAGTACTGATCCTATATGATTATAGATTTATTATGTCCCCTTAGAAGATTGGGTTCCTCTTAACCTCTAACATAAAAGAGTTTATAACTAATCCTATAAAATTATATGTTGGTTCTATAGCTGTAAAATACTAGGTTAGGTTTTCAACTATAAAATGTTAGGTTCCATCTAATCTAAGGAAAGGGGTTATGATTTAGCCTATAAAATATTAGGTTGGGTCTTCTCTTACAAATGGATATGTTTTTGTCTAAACCCCCCAAAATAAAAGGTAATTGGTTTGAGCCTCTATTTGAGAAAAACTGTAGATGTAAATAGTTTTCACTCTCCATCAAATGTATTATACCATAGTGGGTTCTATATACAAGGTTGGTGTGTAACTGAGTAAATGTGGAATAATTTAGATCTAAACTACTATATAATTCTTCTATTTTCCTTTTTTCTTTATTTTATCTTATTTTATTTTCTATTTATTATATTTGTGTGGTTAAATTTTTTATTCCTTGAACTGAACAATTTTCACTCATGATGTTTATACTTCAATTAATTTTTAAAGAAATACAATTTACCCCCTAGTAAATTTATATCAACCCACTCGAACCAACACTTGGTATTAGAGGAGGTCCATTTTTTAGGAAAAGTTAGTTTTTTACATTTTTTATACATCACAATTAGTATTATATCTTGAATCTCATAATAGTATATTGTTCTTCATTTGATTATTTATAATTATTATACTATCCTTTTATTTCAGTACTTAAAAATAATAAGTGAAATTGTTTTTTAGTTTTGGATAACCTAAAATAATAAAAATGGATTGAATCAAACATTTCCACGACATTTTAATGGTAGTAAGTATACATTGTGGAATATTTATATGGATGTTTATCTAAAGAGTATTGATATTTTATTTTTATATATTTTGATTAAATATTTTTTTACCAAAATATATTCTGAAAGTTTTAAAAGGAGAATATGTTATTAAATATGATCTTAATTATATGTTCATGAATATTCATTATTGTTATGTTTCTAGAAATAATTTTTGATAAAATTTCTACTTGCAGAACAGCTTCTGAGATTTCAAAATAGCATGAGACAACTACCTTTGAAGAATAAAATTTCATAAAATTTGGTCACCCGAAATATAAATTGTTTGGATACATGAAAAATAATTGTCCATCTATGAAAAGGGAATACTATCACTTTCATAAATTGTATTTCACAAAAGGAAAATCATATTTGAATTTATATTACATAAATATCAATTTTTTCTGGTTATAGGATGTGACAAGAGATTAAACACACTTTTCTGAAGCTAAAAAATCTGAGGAACATAAATACGAAAAAAAATTATATGTAACTACATAGAGTGATTCTAAATTTTCATCCAAAACTTATGAAAGTCCAAAATAATCTGTTGATGTTCAATTTCATGGAATATATTGAAAGGTAATTTTTTCACCACTATATTCTTATTTATGTTATCTTGGTTCATATGCAATAAAATATTGCAATATATTTTTTTAAAGGTATAACAAAATACATTTAATGTAGTTTATATTCTCACATTTCTTTCAATTGTATAAATGATTAGCCAAATATTGATGATCTAAAAGAAATATGTGATTCATATGAAGGTAAAAAAATCGTTTCTATATATCTGTAACTCACATATTAATATAAAGGGGTTTGGGGAAATAAAATGCTATTATCTTTTAAATTAAGTAAATTTATTGATGATAAGAAGATTTTATATCTAAAACATGAAAATTTTAGAAACATTAATATTGATTATTAAATGTTAAAGCTTAAAACTGAAAATATGGGATTAAATATTTTCGTTATAAATAATGTAGATAAAGAGGGGTGAATTAAATTATTGTTAGATAATATATCTAAGGTCACAGATCAGTGTAATAAGATTAAAAATGAAATTGAAAATCATAAAAACACATCTTCTTCCTAATATGAAAAGTGTTTTGATGTCTAAGAACTTTTTCAACAAGAAAACGAATGACTGAGGAATGAATTAGATAATGATTGGAATGAAATGTTTTTCTAGAAAAGGAAAATTCATAATTAATTTTCTTCAAATGGTTATTTTGTTAGTTCTTATTATTTCATGAAATTTAATGATCAATGGAATGACCCTATGTGTGATTATTTTGTTCCTATTATGTTTATAAATAATTTTTTGAAAGGAAAATATTTTAAAATTTCCTTAGTTAACTAATTTAAATATGGATTTTATTGTCATTATTATCATGATTTACCTTTTAATTTCACTCAATATTTTTGTTCACAAAATTAATTTTATTTCAAAATCTAATTTCAAAGTAATACTTTCCAAAAGACTACAACTTGGGTACCTAAAGTTATGAATTCATATACATGTGAAATTATTAAATTGTTTATACCTAAGTAAAATGTATTTTTGGATTCTTTTTTCCATCATTAATTTAATTATATTTTTATCCTAGGAATTTAGGAATAATAATTATAGTATTTAGTATTTAATTTTTGTTATGATTGAATACTCAATAAAATTTTAGTATTCTACCATATCTTTTTAGAATCTATTTAATATCTTTATATGTCCTAAAAATATGTTATTTTAGTTGTAAATTATGGTTTTCTTGTGTAATATTATTATTTGGTTTGTTTAAAAGTTCTTTTAATATCTTATGACATGTTTCATAGATCCTTGCAAAGTTAAGGTATGTTTTTGGAGGATAATTTACTATTGGACTTAAAATTTTACTCATAAGGATTTGATATTATACTTTTGAAAATAGATCATCAGTTTAGGGGCTTACTCATGTTTTTAAATCTGATTTGTAAATTTTAATATTTTTACTAAGAATGTGTATTCACTAGTTTATCTAAGTTATAATTGAGTTGGAGTCTTCATTTGAAATTCATATTGTTTTAATTAATACATATAATACACCAATTTTGGGGGAGGAAAAGTTATTTCAATTCTGAAATATTTTTTCTAAAAAAATTACTTACATTAATTCTATCTTGATCATGATGTAAAATTATTTTAATTTTTATTTTGGAATTCATAATTTTTTTCTTTATTCTTAACATGATAAATCAAGGTGATGTAAATATGCGTTTTTTTGTTTAATTTTTATCCTGAAAAAAGAGTTTTATATTATATAAATTTTATTTTATTTTACCCTCATCTAGAATAATGTTTGATGTTTAAATTTATAGGGATCTTAATCATGATGATTTATATACTGAATTTTTCATTATCCTATATAGTCTATAAAATATGGAGAATATTTCTCAGTTGAATATTTTTTAAACTCTGTACATATTTGTTTGTTATATTAATTTTTTAATACTTCTCAAGCATACTAAACAATGTTAACTTAATGTTTAAAATTTTATTTTGTTTGAAAGGATGTTTTATGAAGGTTTTATTATTATTATTCACAAAAAAATTTAAAATTACAATTATCGTATAGAGTTTGAAGGTTTTAAAGTGGATAATTGGTATTGGTTTTTGAAATATGGTTGTTTAGAATGTTTTAAAATACAATTTGTTTTTCAATATATTTATATTTTAAAGTATTTTACTTTGGAATAATAATTTCAATGAAATTAATTTTCTTCTGAAATGTTATATTTATGAAAAATTCAAAATGGGGGAGAAGTTTTGAAATTTTACATTGTTTTGTAATTATAAAAAGGGGGATGTTGAGTGGATTATTGAATCACCTCAAGTTTTTATTATTAAAAAATATAATATATTGATTAATTATAATTTTAAAAACTTTACTAAGTATTATCATTGATTTTTTTTCATTGTATTGTTTATAATTATTAGTACATTGATAACTTTTTTTGTTTTATTCTTTGTAACATAAGTCCTACTTAAATTTTTAATTAGGTTTTAATCTTAAATATTCATTAAATAATACATTACATTGATTCTTATATTACTTAGTTTTTATTTATTCTTCTTTATATTATCTTTATTAAATTATTCTTATCTTTTATTAGAAAAGTATATTTATTTGCTTTAATATCATTAGATTTCATGTTTTTATTATTCATTTCATGTTATAAAAGTATTATATAGAGTAACTAAGCCAAATATATCATTTGGGACCTTAAAATTTAATTTTTAGATGTTTTTTACTATTCCCACGTTTCCCTTTTACATTTAACCATTTATCCAAATTTAAATCCATATAGCCAATTTTTATGCCACATAGTTGATTTTCTGTAATTGGTTACCTTCTATATTTCTTCTAAAACATTGGTTAAAGAACTATACATTGGGTAATTCTTATTGAGTTTTAAATCTAGAAAAATAATCTATATTTTAGGAGAAGATATAAAAAATTCATCAATCTCTATATTATTCTACATTAGATTATAAATTAATTAATTTTTTTAGTCTTAAATATGAACTTCTTCAAAATATTTTTTATACAGTATTTTGAACCAAATTTATGATATTGAACTATGGTTAATTTTATTATTGGTTATTGGTAAATATAAATAAATTATTTAAATAAAATTCAACTAGACATAAGTCAAAATTTTCCTTTTAGATGGTATATATTAGGTCTGAAATTGGATAGGTCATTCCATTTTTAAAATTTAGAGAATTAGTTACATTAAAAAATACCTACGTAAGAAAAAAATACATCGATATTTGGTATTGTGGACATTGTTTCCTAGGTGAATGATCTAGATACATAATGAGAAATGGTTATGTGAATTATATTATGTGAAATTTCTATGTAAATTACCTTACATAAATCAGTTATATTGATTCCCTTACAAAAAATTTCTTACGTGACAATCCACAATGAGAATTCGGCTACATCAATTTACTTACATGATGAGATTTGAATGTGTAGAGGAAAAATGTTATGTGAAAAATAATCTAAATGAATTTTCTATTTTTTCCCTTAATGTTTCTATAGGTTTCTCTTAACGTTGTTAATATTCTATGTTTTAGGTTATTCATCACATTTCCATTGGGTACATGAATATTATAAACATTTGTAGTGTTTTATTCATTCTAAAATTACTCATTAATTATCTGAAATCAATCAGAATAAATTTTAAATTGTTTGATGAAGGATTAAATATGATTATTAAGGGATTAAGAATGTATGGATATTAATTCTGAATTTTTAGATCATGAGATATTCAAATTCAATCTGATTGGAATATATAGAGTTTATATTGATTACTTCTAATGAGTTTTTCAAGAATAATAATTTTCAATATTAAATATTATATTGATTTAATTTGAAAACATAATTCATTTAGATATCATTTATATCTATTTTATTAAAAATAAACACGATTCATTTATTTGGAAAATTAGCATGAGAAATTTTTAATTTATAATTTTTTTGGAATATTAAGGGAGAGTCTCCCATTAATTATGTGATAATTTTAAAACATTTTAAAAATTTTTGAATATAATTACTAATATATCAAGGTTCATTTATAGTTCTATTAAACTAGTGTATAGTGTGTTTCTTATATCGTATTAAAATTATTTTCCATATGATGTTTTTTTATCAAAGGAATTTATGATGAATATTTTTGGATAAAATAGTATTGTTATTTTAGAATATGAAATAACAAAATTCAGTGGTTAAGAAAGAAACAACATGACTCTTCTTTTATTTCACGTGTTGCATAGTTTGAAACCGAGTCATAGAAATTCATTGCTCAATTTCTTATAGAAGTAAAGTATTGGTTTCTAAAATGTCACTATTTCAACAACTAGATAGGCCTATTAATTTCTTAATGCAAACTCCAACTTCTTCGTGGTTGATTATTCCCTGGGATAAACTTTATTATTCTTTCATTGAACTATAAATATCTAGGATATATTTTCTCACTTTATGTGTCTTGCATGGGGTTATAATAATATATACAAATGTATTTATATATTTATCATATCCTCTTAGAATATTGGGTTTCTTCGGTCCACTAAGATGATTGGGTTCATCTAAACCTGTAAAATAGCAGAGGAAATGATTGCTCCTGTAAGAGTTTGGGTTTAGTCTATCTCCTTAGAAGACTTTGTTCCTCTTAAACTGAAACATATAATAGGTTAGGACTAGTACTATTAAATTATATATTTGATCTACACCTATAAAATACTAGCTTGGGTTTTCTCCCACAAAAGACTGAGTTCTGTATAAACCATAAAAAGGAACCATGTTAGGATTGATCCTGTAAAAGTTCAGTTTGGGTCTCCTCTTGTAAAAATTTGTGTTTTTTTCTAAACCCCTAAAATAAAATGGAATTGGGTTGATAATATATTTGTAAAAAATGTATATTTAATACGTTTTCACTATTCTTTATAAGTGATATACCATAGTGGGTTCCATAAACTAGTTTCTCGATTAAATAATGGAAATTTTATCATTTAGATTAAACTACTATAAAATTATTGGGTTTATATTTTAATTTTTCATTTAATTATCCCACTCATTTATTATATCAATGTGGTTTAATTTTTTATTATTATTTTAACTAAAAACATTTTAATGATTAACATTATACTCTAAATAATTTTTAATCAAAGAAAATTTGACCCCCCATCGTTATCCATTTCCATCACCCATCATGGACATAATAGTTGTTTTATTGTAACCTGATTCAGTATTTTTTATTAGGAATTAAATATTATAAATAACACATATATACATTGATATTTCTTAGTTATAGAATCATCTTTTTCCTGTAGATTTTTTTTCTCTGTAGCTTAATAATATTCACCTATAAAATCAACTGCATTATTAAAGCCTTATTTCATCTTATTCTACTCAAATTGAGCTGAAAATAATATATATTGTGTCATAGATAATTCAACCGCTTTCTCGGTAAGGATTTTCACAAGACTATTCATCATATTTTCATGTTCAATTACCTTTAACCTATTTTTCTTCTTTTCCTCAATGAATGAAATTTCATTCTTATCACAATATTCTGTTCCATGTGATTTTTATTCGAAATCTTTTAGTTTTTATTATTAATCAATGAATTACTTCTCATATTATCTTATCACATTAATATTTGTAAATACTTTCTTACCATGATCTTTACTCTAATTTATGAGTTTTATTTTCTCCTTCCTGACTTCCATATTATTCTCATGAGTGTTTTCAATATTATTTTATCATCCATTCCAGTTTATTTCTATCTTCACCTTTTACACCAAAAAAATTATCTCTAATTGTTTTAGATTTTAATAACATACATTGATGTTTTCTATAAGATCATTCATCTTATGTCTTGATACATGATATTGAGTAATCATTAAACTTATTTCTTATGAAATTTCCTCTATTTTACATTTCTATTTTTTTTATTCTCATAGTAACCTTTTATTTTTTTTCTCTTATATTTTATCTTAAATTATATATCATTCTCCTCAGTATCTTGTGAATTAGATTTCTTCTTTGTATAGTCATATAAAAAATTCCAATTTCAATTAAAGTTGATTCACATTAATGGATTCTTTCTGTTTCCCCTTCTACATTTTCTACAAATCATTATAAATAAGTCCATTATATGATAGAAATACTTTATAGCTTCTTCATCCTCATAATCATTTTACATCAGTTTTTATATATAATTAACATTAACTTTTTTCATGACTTCAAAATCCATCTCATCTTATTATTTCTTCATAAAGGATTGGTTTTTTCTCATTTCATATGATATAAGTATATTTTGAAGTTCATGTATTGACATATCTTCATGGCACTCTAGTGACGAAGAATTTGGATCAAATATATATGGAAATTTTCTCATTATCATACTCACAGTCATTGAGTCATCTAGAGACTCATGAAAACTATTAATTATATTAATAATACCATTTATTCTTGTAATGTATTTATTAATACTCTCATTATCGACCATTTTTATATATTTAAATACTTTTCTCAACAATTGTAGTTTTTCCCCTTAACATTAATATTTCCTTTATAATTTATCTTCAATTTATCCCAAATCTCCTTAGTATTTGGGATTACCATGACTTTTATGTATAATTACTCAGAGAGTATAATCATGAGAGTTTTTCTAGTGTTTTCTTCCATTTCTAGATTCTTATTTTCTATTAAATTCATAGGATTATTCTTAATATTGTAGGTCTATCTCAAACTAGTAGCATCTCCCACATAAAAACCAAGTGATAATATGTAGAATGACATTATATTCATATATATTTGGTATTTCTTGACATAAAATTTACAAAACAACCAAATATTTAGGTAATTAATGTTCTTTATTGTTAGTAGACTTATGTATCTTTTTGAGGTGACCTTACCTATGATACCAATTATCGATCTTAGATCAATGTGAGATCATTGAGAATGGGAGGGGAAAATAATTTATTTTTTTTCAAAATTTTCCGCATAAATTTATCCTCTATAGTTGGATAAAGTATCAATACACTCTTCTAGTTTCTCTCAGTCTCACCTTGAATGATGTTATAAATATAATCTTTGAACATGATTATTTACAAGGTTTGATATTAATGGGAACTTAATCATTATTGTGATGGTAAATCCCTGGAGAAATTATTCCACACTGTAACAATAAATTAAAATCACCAATACCAAGTGACACAATATTCAAAATCTTGAGTCCAAATAGTTGGATCTTTAAACTAGTTCAAATAGTGTTACTAGAGCCCATACCAGCTTTGAAACTCTTGAGTTACACATGAGGATCTTTATTCTGTATCACATGGGCTGATGCATCTTAAAAGATTGATCTACTATAGGATGATCTCTTGAACATCATCCATGATCTAATTGGATTTGTATTTATCATGTAAACCAATTCAATTATTTTTGTGTCTTGTTAGTCTTGCTCAAATATATTTGATCTCCTATGTTTGATCAGTTACCTCAATGAAATAATACCTAGAAAATTATTCCTTCTATAGATGAATTCTAAGACTCAATTAAATGTGGTTAAGTGATACACATAATTTATTCAAGTGTTATTTTATCAAATAATAAACTTGAACAATCTCAATTTATTCTCTTCATGATTTTACAACTTGATTCATGCATGTGTACAATAATTCATAGTGCAATATCATTACATATATTCATATGTAATCATTATTATTTTATGTTCCTTATCAATATTTTTTGGTTATTTTATCAGTTTCTTTTTCCTTCTTTGTTTCTTCACACACATGTATATGAACATGGGGCCACACACGTGAAAGAGTTTTATTTAACGCATTGTATTTCTTAAAATCATTCATGAAACCAAAATGTTCATGGATCCTCACTAATCTGCTCTTACACTTATTGTAAAATATAACATACAATTGAAAATTTATCACATGATAATGAATAGTTACAAGAACCTTCATATTCATGCATCTAATGATATTATGTTATCGAGTTATTTTCCAAAAAATATGATGTTATTCATGTAATATCTCAATAATTTCATATAAGGATGGATGTAAATAACACATGAATTTTAAGAGGGATCTTTTTCATTGCACAAGTTGACATACTTGTGGTTCTATATTTCTCTCTAGAAATAATTAGTTTTAAAGAATGATATATTCATGTCATTTTTGGATGATCTTATTTTATAGGTGAGTTTTATATACATTTCCTCCAACAAATAAGTATCATTAATAACTAAAAAACACAAAGTGTCTCAATATTTTGAACAAGAAATATATCATTACTTTAAGATTTATGCAAACTATGTGATTCTAAATATTCTTAAATCTCAACTTATGTGAGAACTATTTTTATCTTCATTGTGAAGTAATCACATGCATGTGATGATGATTTAGTGCATCAACTCAGGCACCCACACTACCTCAAATGGCCTTAATGATGATATCTTTGTTAAACAGTGGATCATGCTTCTAATGAAATATTTCAGTCATATCATGTCATGTGGGTAGGAATATCATATGGATATTCTTATGAATATCTTGAGAACACAACAATCTCATGCTCGACACTATTTTTAGAGTATTTTGACATGATGAAATCCAATGAATAGAAACCCTCCAAAAGGATGGTGGTAGAAGATAACATCTTGACTTGATTAGAAGTTCTTCATTAAATAGGTCGAATAGAAATTATATAAAACAATTTATTTTTACTGGATCTATAATTTCTATATAAATTATATCCCAAATCAAGTAATTTTCAGCAAGACTTCTCTTAATATTACAAAAAAGCCAACATTTTTCTAGTTGCGAGTGTCAGAGTCCTATCCTAATCCCCCACTATAACTGACCTATCCCATCTCTCTTCAACTTTGTACTACCTCTCATGGTGGAACCACATATCTACTCCATCTGACTATATGTGTACACCCACCTACTCATGTAGGACTCCAACCACCACAGGCATGCTCAGTCAACCTACCTCCCTTTTGGCTGACCCCTGGTCCCACATGTGGTTGAGGTGGATACATTGTTGGCTTATATATAAACATATTTTTAGTATAATCCCATCATGTTTTTACAAAATTATCATTATTTACAAGAAAATATACTCTTATTAAAATTCCAAAGCCACAACTCTCAATTTCTCACTTAAATATTATTCATGAAAAATAAATAATATTTTTATATGTCTTATTCAATTAATTTTCAATATATTATTGGAATGAATCTATCTTCTTTAGAATAATTGACTCATATATTTGAAATTAAATACTAGTTCAATAAAAATCAAAATTGAATCAACTTAATATGAAGTATAAAAAAACAGATTAATATCCTTATTTAATCACCATGTTTTCATACCTTATTAAAACAAAATCAACTCAACTTCATTAGTCCCAAAAAAAGTGTCATACCATTGAAGGCCTACTTAAAAATCCCCCTCAAGGATTATTCAACCCTTAGTCTACCTAATGAGGTAGACTCATAGCACAAGAATGATATAAAGACCTAGGGTGTTACTATCCCAAAGGATGGTTGACCACACTCTCTTCCATGGGGGAGTCCCCTTACTCTTTCTATCAGTGGAAAGACATATCCTATTCTATGCTAATATCCAAAATAGGTGGCATGTGACCTAGATATTCTTAATGGGGGGAATCAACTAGCCGTAAGGTGAATCCCCTAGAAATCATCCCTACTTCACTAGAGTATCATACCCTATAGGAAAATCTTGGTTCACCACATACACGGAAAGTCCATGAGCACGAAGGTAATCCAACCAATAAGGAACCCAACACTACCTTACCAACAATCCCATGCCTCAATAAGATAATTTCACTTCATCGGGGAACATAAACATAATCATGGGAGTTACCGACTCTAATTATATGAACCATCATAACTAATTGACCTCTATAACATTCATATTACCAATCACATTTATTTTATGGACCTTATCTTCACTAGAGTTTATATAACAGTTAAGGAAGTACCAACCCCACATAGGACCTCACAACTCACCAAAATACACGTAAGGTTAAAGATAATATAATATGTTTCCATGTTTGTGTTACCCATTCCATAATTCAAGAAATCTGATTAATCCAATCCTAACATAGAGGACTCATACCCCACATTTATGGGCGAGTGCTGACCCTATCAACATAATTTTTTATATGAAAGTAATTTAAATAGAATATTAACATTTTCTTCTTTTGAAAATCTACTCCAAGGTTGATGAAGAACAATGTAGACTAAGGTAGTAGGTTTAGGGAAATAATTCTATATTTCTATTATATTTAGGTGTGAAAAAATATAAGAAGTTAAAATTTATTATCGGAATAAATCCATTGACTTAATGCTAGTATGGGATATTTTTTCCAATATTTTGTTTGATATTAATGAGATCGTTATCATGTGAAAATTTTTTAGTTCTCAATTTTGGTCACACAGGTCATTTTATTTCAGTTCAAAATTTGTAAAAAGGAATGATGTGTGTTAGTAGGGGTTACTACTTAAAAGGGTTTCACACTATTTGGGAACTATGTAAGTAGATAAAGTTGAACAATACGCCGCACATCTGAAAGGAGAAGAGTTTTATTAATATGGGGGGTTTCCAATCAATACCCTATTGACCCATTATTTGGATGTAAAGAAGATTTGGGGCAGGATTTAAGGTTTTAACTTTGAATAAACCACACTTATTCAAAGTGGAATTCAAAGAAGTATCTGGGAAAATGTATGCATAGTTCATTGTATCATAAATAAGGAAAAGTGAAAGTATTTCATGAACTAGGATTCATAAGTATAATGGAGATAATGAATAAGAAAAAACTTCTTGATATAACTCACATATTTTAATGTAGTTTTATAAATATAGCTAAGTGATGTACATAGTCTAAGAATTAGTATAGAGTAAATTCCATGATCCCACCTAGGTGAATAAATATGTTTGGATATATATAGGTAAAAATTACTAGAATTTAGTCATGTACTAGTGAGAATAATACCTAAGTAAAACCATTGACCTGGGTGAAGCTGTAAACATGGGCAATAGCCAGACCGTGGTAAAAATTTGATGAAAAATCTGAAGTGTCAAACTCAAGAATTAATGATACAATTCTCAATATAAAATTCATCCATATTTAGATGAAATCCTCATGTTGTTAAAATAATGAAAACATCATATAAATTAGTATATACAGGAGTCATTGAAAGTAATCTTAGAGAATCAGTGTGTTAACTTTGAATTCATTTGTAAAGTTACTTCATCTGAAACATTGTTATTAGGAATACATAATTATATCCACAAAATTATTGAATGTTAAAATATTGTGGTTCATTATAACAATTTTCTGTGTATACTCTTTAGATTTTCCATTAGTGGTGAAATAAGAAAAATTGTTTAATCTCATCTTATATTTTTTCATTTTATATTATGTCATATGGAAAAATAAAATTGATTGTTATAATGAGTTTATATAGACCTAGGAACTATATCCATTGAAATATAAGAAAAATTTGACACCATGATTCACCCATACCCTCTCATGGTGTCTCTATTATTAAAAAGTTATATTAGAGATGATATTAATGGTGTTGGATTTTCCAGTTGAATTTTAGTGTGAAATACAAAGTGAATGAAAAATAAGTTTCTCTATTTAGTGGAAATAATTATCATATTTAGAATAACATAATGAGATCTCACTTATGATCTATTATAATATATATTTTCTCTAGTAATATACATGGGAGATAGCTTAGTGATTCATCATAATAGTCCGTGACTAAATAAGATAATAGGCTACTCAATTATGTTTTTAAATTTTAAAATCACATATCTGGTTCCCAATGAAATAATATTTATATGAAGGTTGAGAGCTACACCAATTCCAATTCCATTTGGTATAAATATTCTAAAAAATATAGAGGTTATCAAAAAGTTATTTAAAATCCTCCCTAATGAAAATTTTCATAGATTCTTTAACAAAATTATTGAGTTTTATAGATCAATTTAGTGACATGGTTACGAAATAAATGATATCATATTGTTAAGAGGATATAATGATTGTTTTGGCGTACGTATAATCCAAAAGTTTCATCACTCGAATAAAGGTATTTTACCATGAAATTTATGTATGTTATTCTAATAATTTTAGTATCATATGAAATGAGAGTTAAACTAAAAGATACATCAACTCATTCAAGCAAGGATATAGCATTAGAACCCATCTAAAAGAATAATATAGTTGAATTTATTAATGCATATGATTATATAAATGAAGACCCATATCTATATTATCAAAAAAATTCAAAATGGTAAAATTATATATTTTATGGTTGGATTACCATGGCCTATTATTTAGGAAAAAATTTTGGAAAATGTTCATAAAGGCTTATAAATAGGATTGACTATGATGGAGGTCAATAAGAAATCTAAAAAATTCCTGAATAATATTTATTCACAAAAGATATTTCCTACTAGAAAATTTATTTTAAAGGAAGTTTCATAGGATTTTCATGGTTTGTATAGTAGAATATGGTAATGAAAATTATGTATAGGTGTTGGAAATAAAATTTAAATCAGGTAATAAATAATATATGCTGCATACCATTAAAAATGAAGAATCTAAAAATAAAGATGTCAATCAACCTAAAGGTGTTGTTTATCACAAGGTTAAACATGAGGGATCTCCAAAAAAGCTTTAAATTATAATAAATATAAATAAAAGGATTAATGGATTTATTATATAATATAGTAAGTATGTGGATCATATTGAAGATTAAATTGATAAAATATAAAAAGAACTAAAATATCAATTAGCATATTCGGTGAATTTGGAAAATGTTTTGAATTTTAAGTTGATGATTAAAGAACAAGATAGGGTGATTGATTATATTAATTAATGTATAAATTAAAAACCTAAGAATATATATCCCCTTAAATTAGTGGTTTTCACATTTAGGAATAATGTAAAAATAAAAATAAAAATAAGAGATTCAAAGAAGAAGCATCAATTATTAAGATTCATAAATGAAGAACAACTAGAAATGTTAAAGTGAGGGCCATAAGTTGTTAAAAATTTATGAATGAATAAGTAACCAAATCCATGGGTAAATAAGAAATTGGTTGTAATGCTGAGAAATAAAAATTAGTTACATTATTAGGTTATATCAATAAGAAATAGCAGGTTAGTGACTTAGTAGTTAAGAATCAGACACCAGAATCATGAACAACGACTTCTCTAATAAAAATATAAAAAATTATTGGAAATAACCCTCAACAATAAATGGTTAATAACAAACACAGGAGCTTCATTAAATCATGATAATTGAGGACGAATGTTAATTATAAGATGTTTTATTTAATTAAATGTCAATTTTGTGGTTATCTAGGCCACACCATATCCTATTATGAATAAGAAATGATTTTCATGAATGGATTAGAATCTAGTACTCCTCAAAAAAGAATGAGACAATATCATTCATCACATAGAAAAAATAATTTTTCTAGATATTCTGTTCTTTTCTCTAACTGTGGGAAAAATTCCATTGATTATTGGAAACGAAGAATGATGAACATTAACTATGAAAATTAGATATAAATAAAAATAATGAAACTGTATAATATTTCAATAGTAAATAGTTACTATTTGTTTGAAGGAGATGATGTGTATGATTGAAACATGTAAACTATAGAGAAATAGGAGAGGTCATCATATTCCTCTATTTGACCTGGTATCTCATTGAAGGGAAAAAAGAAGATTGAGAAGGAAATTCAAGAAAATAATTCTCTCAGAGCTATAAATACAAATAGAAACAACATCCTAGATATTGGATACTCATGCTGTATGACTAAGAATATAAATGTCTTAAAAATCATTAAGGTATGATTTAACATGATAGTGTGTTTTAGAAACGATGGATCTTTAAATATTAAAGGCAGTGTAAATTTTCCTCTAGTTATTAATGAGTTAAAGAAGAGGGAAGTTATATATGTGGATAGATTGTGATACAACCTATGGAGTGTTAGTTATCTATAAGACCTTGTACTTAAGATAATATTCAGTTAAAAGATTAATGTCATCCAATTAGAATCTAGGAACTCATTCATGAAAGGATGCAGTGTGAATTGATATTTATATCGGGTGGATAGTAATTAGAATTCATGTCTCCTAACAGTTGAAGACAAAAGAAATATTTTGGCATAGTAAATATTGTTATATTCATCAATGGAGAATGGAGAAATTATCCATGATAAAATATTACATGGATATTCCAAGGATGAAGTGTTATTATAAGAAAAAAATTTATGCTTCTAGGCCAAAAAAATATGATATGAAATCAGTTTCCAAAAAGGTAGAAAATTGAATTCAATCTCATCAACCATGGTCACACCGATGTTTGGGGCTCGTTGAATATTTTAAGAACATATATTTAAATCTATTTCATTATATTTATTTACTATTATAGAAAATTTAAATATGTTATATTCATGTAGAGAAAAATATAAATCCATTGAATTTATAAAAGGATATTGAAGGAGATTTGAAAAGGAGACCAGACGCATAATAAAAATCTTATTATCTGACAATGGAATAAAAAACATCCATTGAATTTGAAAAATAACTCAATAATTGAGTCATTAAGTATGAGGTATTCTTGTTAATAACTCCATTACATTGTAAAGTTACATAATGTTTAAATAATTTACTTTATAATATAAAAAAACTATGCTTATTAAGAGTGATGTATCCCACTATTATTGAATATAATTTGTACAAGTGGATGTTTTCACTAAAAATTAGGAATTATTAATCCATAGGAAATATAGACAACTATATGAAATGTTTCATTAAAAGAATCCCTCACTAAAACATTTTTTGGTCTTCCTATTTATAGGTTACATTCGAAACAATAAGGAAATAAGGAAAAATATGGTGATTTTGTAGATCGACTATTATTACACTACACAATGAATATTAAGACTAAAAATTATTAAATAAATGGATGAATGAAATTGAGGAAAATAATAGTGTCAAATTCATTTAAGAAAAATCTAAAAATAATACTCAATATGTGAACATTGATTATTTATCTAAGGAATTGGATGAAGTTAAAACTACTCATGTGGTTTCAAAAATATATAAATATGATAAAAACATCGAATCTGAGTTAGAACAAGAGGTAATTTTTAAAGAAAATTATCCTTCACCTCAGTGGAGAAATGTGATAGTGGAATAATTCCATCCAATATAATCATATAAAACTTTCTCAAAAAAATATATAAAGGTTGAAAAATGTAGATAATTATTCTCTATTATTTATGGTTGACCCAACATAATTTGAATAAGTGTAAAAAAAGATTAATCTTGTGGTATATACATGAATTAATAATTTTATCAAAATGAAGAAAATCAAACATGGGAACTTTTCAAGAATTTTTAAAATAAAAATTTTATTGAGATAAAAAAGATCTTTGAAAATAATTTGAAAAAATGAAAATATGGTCTAAAATGAGGTACATATTGTATAAAAATGAAATTCATTGATTTAAGGTGTTGTTAAAAATACCTAACTGAAAACATAAAAGGAATAAAAAATCCTATTGATCATTTATATTGATTAAATAATCTTTGGTGGAAGTAGGAGGAAATTAATGAATGAGTCTGATAATTTATTAAGAACAAAATTTGAAACATCCATGACTGGTGGGATTAATTATTTTATAAGGATGAATGTAATTCAAAAATATTTATATTCATTTAACTCTAAATAAAATAATTTAAGAGAGTAGTTGGGTAAGTTAAATATTTTTTATTCCAAACCAATGTGAACATCAATTGATGTTGGAAACCTCCTTTAAAAACATGAGTGTGGGGATTCTTTGGATTTCCCATTGTATAAGAAGATAACTGGAATCATGTTATATTTTATTTCTCAAAATGCATAAATTTTGTTTGTAATATGTTTTGTGGAATATTTATATTGTAATCAGAAAGAATAGAATCTTCAAATAGTTAAATAAATTATAAGGTTCATCCAAGGTACTCTAATTTTTTTACTAATATTTGATGAAATAATAGAACATGACGTATCTGAATAGTATGATGATAAATGGTATGGTGATATTCTAGATCTAAATTATACAAGTATTTGTACATTCTTCATTGGAATAAAATGTTTAGGATGTTTAAATAAGATACAAGAAATTTTTTCACTGACTATAGTGTAAGTAGGGTATATATCAGCATCCAAGTAATTTAATCAACCCCTTCAGATGAATCTATTTTTAATTCAACTCAAAATCCAAACCATTAAATATTCATTAACTAGAATACTTAACTAGTTGAATTAGGTCATTAAAGTAAACCCTCTAAAATTTAGTTAGCTAGAAATTGAAAACATTTTTTAAATCAAATTAAAAAACTATGTTTAAAATACTCCAACCCCTTCATTCGAACTGAAACATTCATATCCAATACATAAATGGAAAATAAATTAAATCACACTAATATTTAAACAAGGTTCAAAATTTTGTCCTACATTCATGGGGAGAATTATTGTACATTTTATATTTCATCGTAAGTATAACAAATTAAAGAACTTTTTTCTAAAAATACATGTAGATCAATAATTATAAGTCGTCAACTCAAAAAAAATAAAAAATAGAAACCTCAAAAAAGTGGTCACATTACCTCTTTATTATGGTTCTCACATGGCCAATCATTTACGCTGACCTCCATCTTCAAGAGGGATCCATCTATTTAACTATGTAATTTCGGAATCTGTATTGCATTCCCTAACATAGCATACAATAATTAATAAATGGACTTTTCTCTCATGCCTCAATCCATCCCAATATATCCATTCAAAGACAGATTCAAATTTACAAACGGCTCTCCGTCCATTTATCTCACTATCAAAACTTCTAGTAAGCTAACTACCTGAAATTCTAGTGATCTAACCATCTATTAAAGATCCATAAAAAAATAAAATTTATGACATGAAATATATTAACTACTAAATCCTTCTTTTAAAACATTGAAACGTCCATAGGTTTCCCTAGAGTTTTTCTATTCATTTAACTATCTCTACTTCATACAGAGACTTTATGACCCCCATAATATCTTTCATGATTATTACTTAAATGATTTCCACAACATCATTTAATGATTTATCAAAAAATCATCTATGAAATTTTCATTCATATGATGGTCCTCTATTTCTTTCATCCACCCAAATAAATGAGGTATAATGTTTCTATACTCTGCCCTAAACCAAACACATGGCGAAAATGTTAGGTACTTTTTGTTTTCCAATAATCATTCTCAACTCTAACACTTTATCTTCAAGTATATTTTATATATAATAATCTATATGGTTGATATAATTTATCCTCATATGGTACACTAGATTCTTAGATAAGTTAATTTCACTTTTACTATTAAACTAAATTAATCAATTCCCCTTTATACTTATGATATATTTAATAATATTACCTAATCACACCATCTTAATGATTGTTTCCATTACTTCCACATTCTCTACTTCTATTTTACAAAGTTTAATCATTATTTGTAACCTAGGTATCTAACTAATTTCAGTTATACTAAATATAAAGATTGTACAATTTTGATCTTCTATAAGAATGAGTGATCTCCAAATTCTATGTCAACATATCCAATCATCATTTGATCATATCTAAAAAAAGGGTTTTATAATTTATTCTTTTGAGGTACCTAATAATCTACTTTGTGGACTCCCAATATTCCTCAAATGTCCTGTATGCCTTCATTTTTATTAGTTTTGATAATCTAACTTTCAAGGGGTGAGGTGGAACACTTACAAGGACCGTATGTGTAAGTATTTCATATCTCGTAGGCCATAGAGGAATTTGTTTCCCATAGGCTTCAATCATTACATACAACCCCGACTAACTACTTAGAATTTCTCCTCCCCAGCATCTTCATCGTGAAATAAACTCTCCACCTTTGCATGGCTATTTGGCTAGGATTTCCCATGCATGCATAGGCTTGTCCCGATGGCAGCTGTCATACCCTCTCAGTCTTGCAACCCGTTTAGCTTCTACTATGGTTAATGCTCCTTGATCCTCCTCCTTCTGAAGTTTTTTCCTTTGTATGTTTTATGGTTTGCATCTGCACTTAATGTGGCCCAAAGGCCTTGAGGTGGCTTGAAGGCCTTACTGAACTGAAGGCATTGGTGGCCCAAAGGCCTTAAAGGACTCTAGAAACAAATTGGTGGCCTGAAGGCCCAAACGGGGGAAATTCATGGCTGCTACAATACCAAACAGTGCCTACTATAGTCCTGCTACAGTACTTGATACAGTTCTTCACAATTCCTCCTACAGTACTGCTACTATATTGTTACAGTAGTGTTATAGTAACCCTAAAATTATCCTCTGTCTAGATTTGATCCTGGTTCTCTTGGATTCAATTAAGGATTCCTCACCAACTGGGCTGAGGCTCATGTGCGACTCCCAAAAATATTTCCCCAAATTCACCCTGTATGAGATAGACACTCTCACTAAAAGATTAATGTATTTTCATGTTCATACTATGGAATACATGAGGCTTCCATCCACTGATGCATACAATATTCTCACCATTTTCATTTCCACCTCAAACATTTGTGGTACATAATACATAGAAATTTTAAAATTTTCCAAGTTGATTTGAAATAGATTTTCATCTAGTAAATGAAAAAAATTCAAAAATCATTTGAATAACAAATTTTTTTATTGAACCAAACTTGTAGTCATCCTGTCTCATTAAATCCTCTTGTCTTAGACCTTCTTCTCTTCCCCAAGATCTTTTCTTTCAAACTTTATGGAAAAGTTGAACTTTATCAATTGAAAATGATTAATTGGATGACCTACCAAAAGAAATCCTTCCACATATATAAATAAAATTATGTAGTCCCCATTACTACAATCCTAGTAATTATAATGATTCTAGTTAATTATTTTAACACCATTATCGTCTATAAAAAAATATTTACTTATGGTTCAACTTTCATGGTGTATACATATACTCATATAGACTTATCAAGAGTTTACACAAAATGTAATAATTTCTATGTTCTAAAAACTAATATATTTATTTATATAGATATATTCATCTAAAACACCATGAAGAAAGTCTACAAACAAATATATTTGTTCTATTTGTCATTATCTAGAGGTAACCATGAAAAGTATCATTCAAAAAGTAGCATCTTTTATTAATGGTGACAATATTTTAGAAATTTTAATTCCCTCATTTTATGAATATCCATTTACCACCATCCAAACATTATACATATTACTACAATCATTATCTTCTTTTAATAATAAACCCCACATCTTTTTCTTGATATTTCTTCCTAGATAGTAAATTTTTTATCTCCCATGTGTTTATCACATGACGTGAATCCAACTCAACTATATTGCCAACTCCCACTTTCCAGAATCATGAATAATTTCTACATAGAATAAAATTTCTACTTCTGCTACATCAATTTAAAGAAAAAAGTTGAGGCTAACTCCATACCATTGTACCATTCGTTTGACCCTTGAGGACATTTTCAACATAACCTGAGAATTTCCACTTACAAGTACTATAATATTTTCTAACCTAACTTTCAAATAAATGTAGTATGATGATTTTTCATAAGACCTAGTATTCCTTGAGAATTTAGATATATCTTTTTCTAGTTGAACATTAAAAATCCTTGTTCTTCCCTTTAAAAATTAATTTGAAATTTACAAACACATAGTAGACTCAAAACCATCGAAATTAATCAAAATGTATGCAATTTTTAAATTATTTTTTGGAAAAAATGCACACCAATGGGTCCTGGAGGTGAAATACTGATGGGAGATTGAAGATAATCTATTTGGGTGAAGCTATGAAAGTATCATGGGTGGTATAAAGCCATGATAGTGATGATGGAAGCATTGGTAGGCCTCAAAATGGTGTCTATGTGATGACGGGAAGGATAATGGTGTTAGGTTTTTTAAATCGGGAAATAGAAGTGGTGTGTTTTTAGTGTATCTGAAGAGAGGTGCTTGACTAAGTCATGAGATAGGGATAGAATTCTCGAGACGGTAGTTTCTGGGTGCATGGCTAAATATGGTAGTCAGGGTGACACATCAAGGATGACATGTTTGGGATCTATGAAAACATACCAAGCAGGGTGTGGAGGGACTAATAGGTTTAGGGCCTTCATGTTATGCAATGGGTATTTTATTCCCATTTTCCATATTGTACATGTAATGAGATCCCCATACACATTAAAATAATAGGGGTTTTTTAGGTTTAAAAAAATTGGATACTTCCCTCCTGCCTATTAAAAGAAACCTGAATTGAATTTGATTCTATACCTTCAACTTCATTCACCATCAATGTCTTATCCTTGAAATGGAATTTCTTAATGATAAGAACATTTCTAAAACAAATGATTTTTTTCTCATCATACCAAAGTATAAAACCATTATTTTCATCTACATATCCCAATAAGAAATAGACAAGATATTTATATTTTATCTTATCTCTATTTTTTAAATCTATGTGTGAGTTGGATAAACTTTTCTTGTCTATATGGGAGAAAATTTTGGGGTTTTATAAATTGATATTTCTTCTTTAAATTGTTAATGCACTTACTCTAAAGGAATCTAATTTAATAATTAAGATTCATTAATTATAGATTCCAAACAAAAATAAGATTTGGTATTCTAGAATGTTGTAACATTCTATTTTCTATTTACATCAACATCCAATTTATCCTCCCAAAAACATCATTTTGTTCTAGAATTTTAGGAACAACCATAAAATTTCAACAACTTATGTGTTTTCAGAAGTTATGAATACTCATTCAGATAATCTCACCATCATTATTTGAATTTAAACACTTACCTTTACCTTTTTTTAAAGAACTGTAGTTTTCCACTGAACAAAGACTCCAAAATATTCTAATTTATGTTTCATAAATTACACCAATGATTTACTCATAGATTAATAAAATACAGTCACTAAATATTTTGATACACCAAGTGATTTCACTTGGGTAAGACCCCAGAAATCAGTATGTACAAGTTTAGAATTTTGAAAAATTATCATTCATCTAGTAAAATTAAAACATTTATTCTATTTCTTTCCAACTGTATAACATTCACAACTTCTAAATATTCCATAATCTATTATCCATATTCCTTATTCTAATAGAATATTAATACATTTCTCACAAAGGTTCCCAAGGTGATAGATCCATAAATATAAACTTATGATGGATTAAGTATTAGTGAGTGTAGTTTCTACTACCCTTTAGGTGAGATAAATGTTTCCATCCTTTACACCATTATCTATTATAATAAAACACAAAGTGATTTTTAACAATCCATTTTTAAATATTATTCTATAACCAACTTCATACACCTACCCCATTGATATTAGATTCTACAAAATACTTTAAATATATATGAATTCTTTATATTTTATAAAACTACAAATATTCAATGAGATTATCAAATATCTGAACCTCGAGATGTTATGAGCTTCACCATACACTAGATTCACTCTACTGAATATTTTAGAAAAATAATTTTCAATGAATCCATTTTCATTAATGGAGTAGATGATGAACCATAACCTATAATACAAGATTCAACCAAAAATATGGAATTCAAGAGTAGAATTTTACTATTCACAACATTTTAATTAAAGATATTTAATTCTATTAAAGTTAGTCAACAAGAATTTACTTTGGGTTCCTGAAAATACTTTTTGGCGTGACCTTTTCCAATAGTGTTTTCACAATAGACTACGATTTGTAGACTTACCTCTACTTTCCCCCCCTTGACATTCCTTTTTATTATCTAGAACATTATTAATGAGGTGGGGAAACACTCTCATCTATATTGAATTAATTATAGGAAGATTATTGAATCACCCTCTATTGATGATATTTATTTAGAATCAAGTTCCAAATATATTCAAATATCATGTCTACCTGTTCACTAGAGTTACTCATTTCTCATACCATTGCATCCCAATATTGTGGTAAATATGATATCAATAGAATATCCCAAACATCATTCATGAATATTACCATAATATAATTGATGTTCCTCTAGAACAATTTGTAATCATTTTCATGATCATATATAGATCTTCCTTCTAATAACCTCATACTAAAAAACCATTACATTGATCACACTTTTTTAGTGTTTTAAGATTCTTTTACATATGTTCTTTTTATTCTATCAACTTTTTTTTATTTTATCCAATCCTAGATGTTCAATGTCAAAGTTTTTGATATACATATATCATTACCATACCAAATTATTTGTGATAAGGTTTTTTACACACCCTTTTCTATTATCTATAAATTTAGACCATTCAATAGATCATATAGGTCCTTCAAAATGAGGTAATCTTCCAAAAACATCCTCTAGTATCCAAAATCCATTGAATAAAATTTTTCTAACCAAATTTTACAATCCTATGATTCCATCAACTTCCAATAAAGTGAAACCCACAAAATTCCAAAAAAATACTTGATTTTAAGAAATCTTACATGATATTTTTTCGATTAAAACATTTTTCCTTTGATAGATAAACATTATATCATTGACACTAATTGTTATTAATTCCACTAGAACTACAAACTTTCGGAAGTTCATTCATCAAAATACCATGCTGGAAGATATAAGTTACCCAAAGGAACCCTCTAAACATCAATATTTAATAATGAGGAAGAAAACATTCACCCAAATCATTGCACTGACTTCATCACACACCATCATATTATCTATTACTAAATAATTTATACATAGCACATGAAATGAAAATAAGGAATGTTTTTAGATCTAATATATCACATAAATATAATAATAGGGGTATGAATCAAGGTAGACTTTTATTTTTACTACTTCATATTATTCTTGAAATGACATACTTCAGTGGGTTTGATAATACCTCTCTCACAATAATATTACACTCTCAACCTTATATGATAATATAGAAAATAAATCTAACAACGCACACTATGAAATCCCCATCCCGGTAGCCACTTAATTAATACTATGAACTGGGTTGGAACATGACTCCAAGCACGTCTCCTTGTACAACAGAGGTTATCCACTAGTAGTGAGGGTCTAATGAGTCACATTGGGAGACTATACCCTCTCTACCATAGTAATCTATAACAGATAATAAATAAAATATTAGAAAAAAATATAATAACCAATAACCATGTATAACCAATAATATCACAATAGGGTACATGCCATAATGAAATAGAAAATAATTTCATGTCATTCGAATAGTGACAAAAGTGAAAGAAATCCCAAAATAAAATTAAACAGTTAAACCCCCCAAAAGGAACTGAATTCAAGTTTAGAACCGCATCCATGTGCCTCCCAATCCTAACTCAACTCCCATGTATATGGAATTTTCCTCTTTCCTATCCTACATGAATGAAGTCTACTTGGGTACCCCATAATGCTCAATCAGGGTGTGATTACAACTCAGTAGGCTGCCACCAACGATGTCTATAAAATTTCAAGTTAATATGTAGTGTATGCAAGTGATAAGTAAAGATAAGGTAAATAAATACAAATTTGATTCCATTAGTTAATAATGTTCTCTTAATTTGTTCCTATAATGGTTCCCAATTTCAATACTTATACCATATTTATTACATAGTTCACTTTCATTACATTATCAATGGGTTTCACATTTCCATAAAATAAATGAGTAGGGTAAATAAATTAAGATCCTTATCCCATTAGGTATAATAACATCATCATATATATAAAAAAACTCACCTTTCAAACTCGATTCAGGTGGTCTCATCAAATTCTACCATTAAAGGAAAAGAACATTGTCCCCTTCCCTAATCCATGCATTTTGAGGTGGTGTTTAGAACCTCGATCTAACTCAACCCATGTGCATAGATCCGTATGTAAATAACCCTCTATATGAAGAAATATTCACATTATTATTTTTCCATTTACCATATATATATCATATCATAACTAAACATAACCAATGTTGATAGCAATCACATCCTGTAATAATCAACATGGGATTTAACATTATTCCATAACCCATTAACACATTTACAATTTACATTACATAGAAATTTATCCGAATTACCATTTCTTATGACTAACTCACTAAGAATATTCACTAATTCCTATATATTAAACCAATTAACATATCCAACCCTTTCCATATATTAATTCAATTAACACAATTCACATTTCCCATGTATTATCTAACTTATGTATTTCAATTGCAAATCACACTTCATTTGGCACATTACCATTATCCTCTTATAACATTTTTCATATAAATCCAAGAAATATCTTAGGTATTTCCCATACTTAGGAACAACCACCCATTTTCTCTTCTTAATCAGTAAATAAATCAATTAACATGATTATATTGGGCTCTACTTAATCATAAGTCTATTTTACACTAAACATTTTGGATTACCATGTTCAAGAAGGTCGGAGAACCGCGTGGGTGGCCCTAAATTGGTTAAATCATTATCCATGAATCCCATGTAAATCATGAGGGATTAAATTTTTTCTTTGGGAACCCAATATATCAAATATGACTAATGGAACTAAGAACAAAACAAGGGGAAAACAAGAACACAACCTTACATTCACAAATCCATATAAAAACAATGGAATATAGGTTTTAGATCACCATCCTCAAATCCATTAATTAATGCACTCTTAATTATTGCCTTAGATCCCAATATAGACCTCCTTAAAAACCTTAACCTGGATTCCATCAGAAAAAGTGGTTTTTATGCCTTCGCTATAAGATCACCCAAGATACAAACCCTAATCCGGAAAAGAGAAGAGATGAGAGGATTAGACTTACCTGGATCTTAGATCTGCAACTAGAGGAACTAAAAATAGCTTATAATTTAGAGAGAAACATTCTTGGTAAGATTTTGGGCTTGGAGTTTAACACTATGATTGATGGGAGGAGGAAGAGGAAGAAAATGAGGGGGAAATTAAAATCCTGTAATTGTAATTTTTTTATTTTTCTATCATTTACAGTGCTGCACGATTTAACCACATGGTTTTTCAAACTATGTGCAAACCATGCACAACCCATGCACAAGACACTCTTTAAGGGGAGTTGGGTCACACAGTTACCTGGGTAGGCCCACATGGTTTAAAAATTGAGCACCAAATATACGATATGCCACTATACATGGTTGAATGGTTTTCTTGGGAAGGTCACATGGTTTACTTAACTATGCGCCAATCATGTGTGTTGAGAAGTATGAACCAGTTTTCCTTCCATTCATGTTTCAAACCCTAGGAACACCCCTGAGGACCCTCATACACCTAACAAGCATTTAAAATTTTCAAAACAAGATATTGAATTAAAAATATAAACAAGTACATACCTCCTCGAATTCTTGGATATTACAACCTCCCCACCATATAATGGCTCATCCTTGGGCCGATATTCCAGAGCATCATAGAGTCCGTGAAGAAAAGAGATCGGTCCACTAGCCCTACATATCCTATTCTAACACTAAAGTTTCTTCCTAAACATTTTCATTTTTCCAAAAAACTCTAACCAAGGGAATAGTCTTACCTCCAAGACATTCTCACTATGATCCACAAATACCTACCAGATACTACGCAAAGGACGCATCAGCCTCAATCCATATATCCTCAACGTTAACCACATAAGATGTATTAGGGTGATACTATTGAAGTTTTGATACATGAAAAACATCATGCATTTCACTATACTTCTATGGAAGATCCAATCAGAAATCCCCTAGTCTGATCTTATCCTCATTCTCAAACGGCCCCACATACCCTATTTCTAATTTGATGGTAACCCAACCTTGGTGAAACCTAAAGAAAAAACAATCACCAACTATAAACTAAAGAGTTATTTGATGTCGATCTGCATATGATTTTTGCCTACTCTGAGACGTTTTCATGCGTTTTTGAATCAACTGTACCTTTTCTGACACCACTTTCACAAGATTCTATCCCAACAGATCAAAATCTCCCATTTTTGGCCATCAAAATTGAGATCTACATAGTCTCCCATAGATTGCGTCAAACGGTTTCATCTGAATCATATCATGAAAACTATTTTTGTACTCTAACTCAATAAGTTACAAGTGTTTCTCCCATGAACCATTGAAGTCTATGACACAAGACCAAAATATATCCTCCATAACCTTCATCATATACTCTGGCTACCTCTCTATCTGTGAGTGGAAATTCATTCTCAAAAACACTTGGGTACCAATACCCTCTGCAATCCCTTCTAAATGTGTGATGTGAAATGAAGATCACGATCCAAAAATATAATTCTCATTAATCTATAAAACATCACCATAAATAAAACATACATATTTACAAACTGATCAATAGTGAAAGTATCTTAGATTGGCATGAAATGAGTCACCTTATTTAACTGATCCTCAACCACACATATTGTATCATTATTATGGTCTATCCTTATAAAACCCACTAAAAATATATCACTACATCATCCCACTTTCATTATTTAAGGGTATATGGCTGTAAAAACCCACATGTGTATTAATTCTAGGCCTTCTCCTACTGACAGGTAAGGTATCATTCCATAAAAATCCAACCACTCTTTTCATTCCTTATCACCAATAATACTAAAAAATGTCACAATACATATTATTCAAATCAGGATGCACAACCCAGTTCGATGTATGAGAATCACGCATCAAAACATCTTGCTCATCCACTATCCCCACAACACTTCCACAAAAACAAACAATTCTTCCATCATCTACATCCCAACTAGATGGATACTCGCCACCATTAAGACTTTACTTCATAGCCTAACACTCCATGTCCTCAATCTGACTCTCCATGACCCAGCTCAAAAGCATGGAATCAAGTTCTATGGATGAAAGGATCATCTATTCCTTCCCATCCTCCACCTCTATGTTCATCTTAGAGAACAAGGACATAATTCTCTACATAGAGTTAGATTCATGAACAACCTGATTCTGATACTTCAACTCAGAGCATCTACAACATTATTCCCCTTTCCTGGCATGTAAACCAACTCAAAATCAAAGCACTATAGGTACTACACACACCTTCACTGCTAAAGATTCAGATCATGTTGAGAAAATATTTAATTATATTTTTTTATTGGAATACATGGTAAACCACTCTCTAAATAAGTAGTGTGTCCAACACTTTAAGTCATAAACCACAATAGCCAACTCAAGATCGTGAGTAGGGTAATTTATTTCATGAGACCTCAACTACCCTCAGCCAAACCCAACAACCCAATCATCCAATATCAGCATGCCTACACTCTCAACACTAGACACATCATAGAACGATGCATACTTCTTACCCAGCTCAGGTAAGATCAGAATCAGAGTGGTATCCAACCACTTCATTAACTCTTGAAAATAATTCTTGAATTCCATATACCATTAAAACTTAAACCCCTTCTTGGTTAAACTCTAAATTTGAAGTTCCAAATGGGATAAATATTTTATGAATATTCGTTAATAACCATCCTTTCCCAGAAAACTCCAAACATTGGAGGCATTCTTACATTGCTCCCAAGACACGACACACTGCACATTCCCTAGATCCAAAGACACAGTTGTCTCTAAGATTATGTGACCAAATAAATTCACCTTATCAATCCATAAAATAAATTTTTATAAATTTTAATAAATTTTATATTTTGTTTATGTACTCAAGAGGATGCCCATATATTTGACATGATTTTCATGAGTTCTAGAGTACACCAAGATGTCATCAATGAAAATTACTATAAACTGATCCGGTTATGGGTGAAATATTTAGTTCATTAAATCCATAAACATATTTGGTGTGTTGGTTAACCTGAATGGCATAAAAAAACTCATACAACTGATATCTACTCCTGAAGGTATCATGTGGTATATTAGAAGGCCTCTCCCTAAGTTGGTGATACTCCAATATATAATTGATCTTAGAAAACACTAATGCACCTCTCAACTGGTGAAATAGATCATCAATTCAAGGAATATGGTATCTATTCTTAACTGTTATCTAATTCACCTTCCCGTAATCAAATCATAGCACCAAATATCCATCATCCTTATTAGAAAACAACATGAGATACCCCCATGGTGACGTACAAGGATGTAGAAATCCTTTATTATCTAATTTATTTAACTAAACATTAAGTTCCTAGAGTTATGTCGGTGCCATTCTATACGAAAGAATGGAAACTCACTCTGCTACCAATAGAAAATCTATCATAAACTCAACATCATTCTTGGGTGGCTGTCTCGAAAAATCCTCAAGATACACATCCTGGAACTGATCCACCACAGGAGAAAATATATTTTTTCCACTCATCCATCATCAAGCATACGACATGACACATGGGTTTTGAGTTCCCCCAACTACAAGAAAACTAGCCTTGTATGGCCTGCTCGTACATCCCAATCACCATGAAAGACATAATTTCCTCCCCCAAGAGACGTGAATGTTACCCAAAGATAGTAAATGTATATATGGTCTTTGTACAACAGAAACAACTAAATGCACAAAATCATGTCAAAACTTCACATCTTGAGGAGAAAAATATTCCACAGAAAATGATAACCACCAACCTCTAAAGAACAACCTTTCCAATTTCTAACATCCACAAATCACACACAAATGGAGAATCAATCAACATAACCCAACACACATGTT
This sequence comes from Viscum album, assembly GCA_963277665.1. Classification (NCBI taxonomy): domain Eukaryota; kingdom Viridiplantae; phylum Streptophyta; class Magnoliopsida; order Santalales; family Viscaceae; genus Viscum; species Viscum album. The sequence continues at coordinate 626,231,717 of OY728138.1, read as the reverse complement.
CCCTAGATATGCCCAACACAACTAAAAACTAAGAAAACATAGAAGTGTGTGTCATGCTCATGTAAAATAAAAACTAGAAATCGTGGAAGGTATAAGGATCGTACATCGAATAGTAGAAGTTCAAGCCTCACCACCTCTAGGTATATACTTAACTACATGTAGGTGGCCTACCCCTGTACCCTGGGATCACAAATCCCTAGTGCTGAATAGACCTGTTTGAATGGACGTTATTTCTTCAAAGTACCATGTCCAATGCCCCATCTAGTATGACTAGTCAAGTTCCAACTTCCTTCTTGATATGGGGTAATAAACCCCTTTTCCCACACTCAGTATATTCATCAATCCTCTATCAATACCCAACTAAAGAGGATTCATGAAAAATCACCACACATTCCACATTTTTCAACACGGTCAGCACTCAACTGGTGGTTAGGGGCAATGATCGTGCATATGTCCCAGCCTACCACACTAGTCACAGAACAACTGATCTCCACCTTGATAGGTTAACCATATTTTATGACTACTCTACACACTACCACCCTGATTGAGTCTCCCAAAATGATTCTTATTGATCTCAGAATCCACATTGATCACCCATCCAACTAGTACCACAAGCCCACTACTTGAATCCTCTTTCTAGTTCCCTTTTGAGATTAGGTTCTGATCAATTTTCTATACAAACCTTTTTCAGTATAAGATTTCCACATACAACATGATCTTGTTCCTTTTCCCATCCTTCAAACATTTCTCCACAGCTACCTCATCTCCTTCCAAAGATGGAATGAAGAACCAAAAATCAGTGAAACAGCTAGTATAATCCATCACTGACATTTCCCCTTAGGTTGGAATCATCAAATACATAGAATATACCTTCTTCAAGGTCTCTAGTTAGAAATAATATAGAAACATGTCTTATAAATCCTTCCATAACATTCCCTCAACCTTCTCAGTTTGTAATAAGATTTCCCACCAACACTTTTCCTTACCTCCCAATACATAGGCTTCTAAAAAGACACTATTTTCAGATGGAGTCCCTCGATGATCAAGAATCTTCTAGATAGACTCTATCAAGAACTTGGATACCTCTATTCCACCCTATCCAGTAATGTTTAGAGGGTGTTGTAGATGAAATTCCCTTGTCATCTCAAGCATGCTCAACAAACCCACACTAGGTCATATTCCATAATTTTCATGAAGAGAGAAGTATTCTCATAGAAATTCTCTTCTATGTTATTAGGGATCACCACATTAACTTGCTCGACTACTATAGGAGTGTTCTCGGCAGAGTCTTATTTTCTCTGAATAGGCACATGTCTTCATGGTGGCATTTCTCTACCATTCCAAACATGAGTTTTAGAACACATAATGCCAAGATCCAACATTTTTTATAAAATAAGTGTATAATATATTCATAAATATCTAATTTTCATACACCATCCCAAATTATACCATCAGAAATAAAATACTACCCCTACCATACCTACCACCAGTAATGTTCAACATGGGGTAAACTAATTCTCATTGCCATGATCCTTCACTAGACACCATTTTTAAAACCCCTTTCAGACTCACAACGTAAATCCTTCCTCATAAGCACATTTCCCATTTTTAAACATGTTAAAACCACATTTTAACCCATTTACATCTTCATCACGAAATATTATTTAACCATTTATTTTTATTCCTTCCCTATTTCCTTTTTCAACATTCATATTATACACAGTTTTCTTCTAATTTCTTAAATAAAGTAAAAATAATTTCACCCTGTATATCCCACACACCCATCTTGTGGGTGCCTACCATGATGCAAGTCTCATGTATACCTAGGTTCCTATAATGATTCATGAATTCACACCCATGTGCCATTACAACCATGATAAAAATATCATAAAATAGTCAAATCACCCAATAAGTGCATCACCTAATGTTGAAATATCATCAACTATAACAACACACATCAAGAACACCAATTCCATCCATGGGTGACTTGGGTTTTCCCCCATACATGGGTAAGCTAATCCTATGAACGAGCCTATTTCCATGTCCCGGTGCAACCTAATCTCTTATCTACCTTCCGAAATAGTAAATCCATTGAAATGAACAGCTATAATACTACCTTTTAACATCCTCATCCTGGTATCCACTTGTCCAATGCCCCAAACTGGGTTTCCACATGACCTCAATCATGCCACATCATATTCTAGAGGTTACTAACTAGTAGATAGGGTCTAATGAGTCATGTGAGGAGACTATAAACTCTCTACCAGAGTAAACCATAGAAGATAATAAATGAAATAGAAGGAATAAATAACTAATAAACATGAATAACAAAGAATCTACCAATAGTATAAAAGGTATAATAAAATAGTATATAATTTCATTCCATTCAAATAGTTCCAATAATCAATGAAATCCCAAAACAAAAGTAAAGAGCTAACCCCCACCCCACCCCCAAGGCCTTGAATTCAACTCTAAAACATCATCATGTGCATCCAAAGCACGACTCAACTCCCAAGTACATAGAATCTACCCCTATCTTGACTTGCAAGTATAAAGTCTGATCGGGTACCCCACGGATCCTGAGAAGGGTGTGAGTATAACTCAGTAGGCCACCAATAATGGTATCTATAAAATATCCAATCAATATATAGTGCATAAAAGTGCTAAATAAATACATTGTAAATAAAGACAAGTTGGGTTCCATTAGTAATAAAATGTTCACTTGAGTTATTCCTAGCATGGTTCCAAATTTTATTACTTATACCATCTTCATTAATTATTTCACTTTCGTCACATTATCAATGGCTTTGGAATTTCGATAAACTCAATGCATAGAAGAAAAAAATAAATTTCCCTATATCAAAATGGATAATCACGTCATCACATATACAAAACACTCACCTTGAATCCTCGGTCTAGGTGGTCTCATCGAATGCAACCATTATAAGAATATAACATTATCCCCTTCTCTAATCCATGAATTTTTTTATTAAATTTTAGAGCCTCAGTCCCACTCGGCCTGTGGGTGTGGATCCTCGTGTCATAACACACTCTACCGATCCATGTGCACATGACTATTTTTTCATTATCCATAAATATACCATATCACAAACAAACATAATCAATAACAATTGAAATCACAATCCAGAACAATCAACATGGGAATTAACATTTTTTTGTAACTCATTAACACATTTACTATTTACATTAAATAGCGATTTAGCTCAATTCCTATTTATGGTGCCTAAATCCCTAAGAATAGTCACTAATTACCCTATATTATCACAATTAACATATCCAAAACTTTATATATATTACTTCATTTCACAAAATTATATTGTCCCATGTATTATCCCACTTATTCATTTCAAGTACAAATCACACTTCATTTGGCACATTACCATTAATATAATTTAACCATCTTCATGTAAATATAAGAAATACCTTATCCAATACACACATCATGGAATAGATACCAATTTTCCATTCTTAATAATCACAAAAACTAATTAACATGTCTATATTGGGCTCTACTTAATCATAATTCTCTTTCACACTTAACATTTTTGTTAATCATGTTCGTCAAGGTCATAACACCCCATGGGTGACTCTAATTTGGCCAATCAATCATCCATGCATCCCATGGGGATCATGAGGGGTTCAATTTTTCATTTGTACATCCATTATATCAAATATCAGTAACGAAACCAAGAATACAACAAGGATAAATCATGAACACAACCTTGCATTGCACAAATCCATATATAATATATGGTATATAACTTGTTGAATACCTACCTCAAATCCGTTAATGAAATAACACTTAATAATTACCTTAGATACAAGTGAAAACATCCTTAATATACTTAACCTAGATTCCACTGATAAAATATTATTTTAGGTCTTTGAAAGAAGATCTCCCATGATACAAACCCTAATCTAAAAAAGGGAAGAGACAGGAGGATTTGACTTACCTCTAGCTTATATATGAAACCAATAGTACTAAAATTGAACTAGAATCGATAAATAACCAACCATGGGATGTTTTGGGATTGGATTTCGTTACTAGGTTAGAGAGATGAGGAAGGGAAAAAAAGTGGGAACATAAAATCCCGTAATAGCACTTTTGTAATTTTTTCAACTTTTATAGGGGTGCATGGTTTTCATGTACAGTTTTCTAAACCGGGTGGAAACCATGTGCAAGCCACTGTATAAGGATATTTTGCAATCATGGTTACCTAGTAAGTACCACATAATTTAAAAATCATTTTTCTACTAAGTTATATTCCACTGTCCAAGGTTTCATAGTTTTCCTAGGTAGTCCGCACAGTTTACTTAAACATTCACCAACTGTGAGGCTTGCATTGTTTGGATGGTTTTTCTTTCCTTTCATCTTTAAAACCCCAAGAACACACCCGAGACGCCTCATTTATTATTAAAGAAAAGAAAATACCTCTTTAACTTTGTACAGGGAGACACATTACATAGCCCAAAGGCCAAGTGGGCATTTAAACCATTACATGGCCCGTAGGCCCACTTTTTTGGCCTAAGGCCCATTCTGTCAATAGTACCGCTACAATACCACACTGCTAAATCATTTCATTTACCTCCCCATATACCATAATATTATCTTTTATTAAATCATTTATATAAAACACATGAATTGAAAATAAAGATAGTTGTATGATCCAGTTGCTCATATGACTACAATAAGAGGAGTATGAATCAGTGTAGAAATTTATTTTTTTTAATTCATATTATTATTTAAAGAACCAACTTAAATGGGTCATATAAAAAATATCTCAAAAAAATATTACACTCTCAACCATTCATTCTAATGTATAAATTAAATTGAACAATGCACACAATAATTTTTACATGGTTCTTCCACAGTGTTTGAGACTACTCCTTATTACAAAAAGTTACTATACTCTCTATATATTTTTCACACTAATTAAATAAAAAATTACAATGGGTATGAAAGAATCACCCTTCACCTATGGTTTCACATAATCCCACTAGTCATACAATACATCATGTTGGATACAATGAATCAGAACAAATTATAAATATCTTTTAATGTTCTAGGTTTATTTAGAAACTGATTGTGATATTCTCAATTATCCTTTATATTATTCAGGACAGTGTGCTCACTTATTACGGTGTTTGATATAGATACTCTCTTTTATTCTCAATATTAAATTACATTAACAAAATGCTTGATATTAGGTAGATATAGATGATATCTTTTGGACTTCATACACTAGTCTCTCTTCACTTTCCCAATAATTTTCTCACACTTTTTGTGACTATAACCCATCCTTCTTAATACCAAATCACATGATCTTCCCAACATTAATATTTTTAAAAAGAGTTTCATTTAAGGAAATTAAACGGAACCCATAAAAATAGTTTCTATCAATGGAAATCCACGAATACTTTATAGTTTCAATACAAATGATTTTTAAGGTTGTATTTTGGAAAACATTTTGAAAACCACTTCTTTGAATACTATTTTTAAAATCAAGAATTATTTTAAACCCAATATTAAATAATTTGAAACTGAATTTTGATTACTAAACACCAATTTTATAACATTTATGATAATAATGTACAATGAAATAATAACCAATAATTCATAAATAGATACCACACATGATGAACAAGTGATTTCACAAGATAAACCAATAGAAATCCCTGATGAATGGAAATAAAATTCAAAAATATCTAAAACCTGTTATTAAAATCAAATTAATGAATAAAAGGGTCTAAGTAATCAATTTTAGAACTAAAATATTTAAGAAATCCATTTTAGTAATTTATCAAATACCTAAAATTTATGATTTTATTTTAAAAATCAAACATGAGTTCTTATACTTTATTAAGCACATATAAACACATGAAGAACTCCAAAAACAAGATTAATTTTCTAGGAAAAACAATATCAAGAACCCATTAATATATATTATATTGAAAAATGGAAAATGTATTGAAATTTCTACATCAAATTCATCACATTTAATATCTACGTGTCAATCCACCTCAAAGAGGAAAGAAAGACCCCAAACCACTCATCGCAAACCCAAAAATATAAAAACCTTTAATTAAATATCAATTTAAATTGAATTCTAGGTCATTCATACTTTTTTATATTAAGAGGAAGGGTGGATAATAAGAAGAGGGGTAAAAATAGAAGAAGTGATGGTATTTCCTTGATGAAAATACAGAGAATCAAATGATGGGATACATAATTGAAAAGGGGAGAGGTGATTATTTAGGAGATTCCCTTTTATCTAGGACACATGAATAAGGGGGAGAATAGACCCCAAATGAGTTTTAACATAGAAGGGGAAAAGATAAAAATTAGAGAAAAATTATAAAAAAATAGGGAAGAATAACTCCATGTTATATCCATTTTATCCATGGAATGCACCTATCATGATAAATCATTAGTGTGAAATTCAATGATATGGTGTAGATGACCTATAGGAGGAAGATTTGGGGTCCCTGGTCTCTTGGGCCTCCATTGTATAGCATAGAAGACCATGGTGCATCATGGCCGATGACATCCTCACCACAGTATTGAACCAACCAGCACGGTGTGGCCTGCTATTGAGATTTAAAATCATTGATCAAAAATTAAAAGATTTGAAAAATTAATGAAATAAACAATTTAAAATAAATAATCAATAAACACAAATTTAAATACCAAAAATTGACATTGTGGACATGATTTTTTACTCATGTTTCTAAAACTCTATCACTCATGTCTTCTATTATGCCAATATCCTTACATCCTGACACAAACTATGTGATCTATGTTTTTTTTACTATAATTTAATTAAAATAAATTCATGTTCTTGGATTATTATCTCAAACCTTTATGTTCATATTATTCTCAATTATGATATTCAATTGATATCAAAATTATTTACCCTTTCCTAGTATCTAAGCTCATCTGTTTCTTTTATAACCATTCCCCGTGTTATTAATAATACTATAAAATATAATATGAAAATATATAGGGAAAAGTATATTGTGAATATGTGGAAATTTTAACTAGATTATAGGATAATTATTTTATGTATCTAATCTCTAAATACACAAAACCATTAGCTTATGTGTGTGTGATTTAATATTGAGATGATATGTAAAATGATAAATGTGTTTTTGGGTTATATCAATTTGTATCAGAGTATATGTGTAAAGTTTGTATTTTATAATAGGATCTGGGGGTGTGGGTATATGGAACTTTATCTTGTATCATAATAAGGTTTAGATATTTTAGGGTATTATCTAATTGATACTAAGAGGATGAAACATATAAAACCTAGGTTGAAAAGAGAGAATTACAATTAGAACTAATAGTGTTAATGTTTGATAGAAAGTGTTATTGGTAGAAATGATGGTCGGATAGGATAAGACATCTTATGATTGACATTTTCATATTAAAATGTTTATTTTATTTGATTTTATTCAATATTATAATATATATTTTGATATTTTTTTGGTAACTAGAGAAATAAAATGATGTTGTGAAAGGTATATCTTTAGAAACATCTAACTCTTATAACCAACTAAAGAAGTACGTTTATATAAACAAGTGATAAATGAAAATCTAATCGTATAAAAATTATGGTGTAAATATGAGTTTCTTAGTCTTACTCAAAATATTATGGTATATATATCATTATAAATTATATCTTGAGTAATTATTATTTTAATAATACCAGAATATATTTTCATTGGTAAGAGAAATAACATTCTCAGTGTGAAATTTATTTCGAGGGAGAGAATGTAACATCCTAAATTTGAGTATTCAATTTATTTCACCATGTTACTAATTTTTTTATTTATAATGAATCAATACATATGTAATAAATAAATTATATAAGAATTGAATGTGATGAATGAAACTTTATTCACTAAAAAGGAATATTATAAAAAAGTACCTTGTATCATGTATTACATAAGATAGATTATTACATACTATGGCTGATAAAACCACATAAAATTACATAAAATAAAATTTTAAAAAAAATATAATATAATTTTATTTTTAAAATTTCGAAATATCATGGATCATCTTCACCCTCAAGAATCGCTATTAGTAGCATTACACCTAGAATAAGAAGAAAATCTTGAAATTAAAAAGCCTTTTTTTAAAACACTATAGGAAAATTAAAAGAATGAGAGTTGTGATTTTTGAGGTTATAAAATAATGAATATATATAATGTAAACATAGTAATATATTCATTATTTGACTATAATAAAAGTGTATATTACCCTTGGGAAAAATACTATTTAATATATTACCTGTTTGGAATTATTGGTACATCGTTGATATAACTAAATGTTATTTAAAAGAAATAAATATTTATTGTGAGTATATTAATGGAAATAAAATATATTATTTGGTAATGGAATGAAAAATATTAATTCACTTCGGAAAATACAATTTATTCTAAAGAATCTATTATTATGAATTACATATTTTTATTAAATTTGATACTTTTCAATTGTGATATGAAAAATGAAATGATTAAATTAAATAAATGTTTAGTAAAATAAATAAATAACATCTAATAAATAATTAAGGGGATGTAAGGGATACTAATTTTATTGTTTTGGGATAAATAAATATGTATTATATAAAAAAGTTTTTATTATAAATTATATATTTTTATTTAAAAGTTAAATTACACATATTTGAATTATGAAATTTAATTAAAATATAATATTTATATATATAATAAATTTAATAAACAATTATATATAGACTATTAATTGTTATTAAATAAAGATAAAATCATTTATTGTTAAAAATACATATTTATTCAATATGATGTCTACTTATATCTTAATATATTGAATTGATCACCACTAATGAATTATTTGTGATGAAATATATTGTGTATATATATATATATATATATTTATAATATATTAATAATTTAAAATTTTTATTTGTAATAAATAAGGATAAATTAATTTTTATTCTTAAAATTACATTTTTCTAAAAATAGTTATTTATACATCATGTGATATTATGTTAAAATAAATTTTTATCAATTCTAACAAAAAAATAATATAAAATTGATTAAATATTTGGAATAAACCTTTAAAAATTATGTAATAAGGTAAATTTAATTTTTAAACATAAAAATTAGTTAACATGGTAAAATTTAGATAATATAATAATTTATAATTAGGTAAAATGGTTAAATTAAGGGACGAAGTCCTAAAATATGAAAAAAAAAATTATATTTAAATATGTTTTTGAGAAAATAATCTATTTACACTTATCCAATGTATTTTATTTCTGTAATTTTGATCAACTTTCCATGTTAAAACTCATTCCTTACACATTAAGAAATGGGTATTTTCAAAAATTCTACCCATGCCTACCTATAAAAAGGACCCCTTATATAACCACCACCACCCACACCATTCCATCAGTTTCCACATTAATTCATCCTTAAATTATCTGTATAAAAAATTATATATCACAATTTTTGACCTCTATTCTCACTATGGATTACCAAATCATTCATTTCTATGAGTGTATTTAATTAAATATTCAAGTCTTCAACATAAGTGTTATCCCCTCCTTAACCATTCTTCTTAATCATCCTCATCAACTTATTCATAAATCGGATTTATGGTTTTAATTACATGATTTTGAAAACATTTAGATTGTAAAAAATGATATTATTGATATAAAATAACTTTCTCTTATTCATTCATCAACCTTTTGGGTTTTTTACCACCTACAACAACAATGCTATAATATTTATATCATGAATGAATAAAAACATAAAAACTAGTAATATGCTATAATAATGATGGATAGAATATTATTTCCTAATTTTATAGTCATAAGAAGCTAAATTATATTATCTAATAAATTCAATTTTTCTAAATCAATAACCATTGAAAATTATATTTGTAAGTGCTCTATGTGAAATGAATCCATAAGTTCACTAAAACGACTATGGGATTATATAACTATGTCAAACAAGAATACTATAATCTTGTGATCATTTTGGAGGTGATATTATAGATTTATAAATTTTCAATATGTTTAACCATAATCCATTCAATAGAGTTATATTAATCTAATCATAATAATATTATCTATATTTATATATAAAAATTTGTAATTTTGATGGAAATAACTAAAGAGCAATATATAGAATCAGGATAAATATTTTAAGGCTTTAAAAGTCTAATAAAAATGTGTTAATCAAAGGAAATATACCTTTGTTATTTTAAATTATGTAAATTATCCATAGATAAATATATATATATAGACACCTCTATCTAGTTAATAATGAGGATATTGTTTCATATCAATGAAATCCTAAAAATATATATTTTTAAAAAACTATTCACCAAAGAGTTTTTATGAATAATATTTTTATTATTATTCTAAAACTTTTTTAATTTTCCAAATATTATCTATATTTTCCAGAGTTTCTAAAAATTCACCAAAATAAAAACAAAAAACTAATATCCCATTTTAAAATATGAAATCCATTAAAATTTCTAACACTCAAACAAGAGGTAAAATTCATTTTTATCATTGTTTGAAAATAAATACATAAATAAAAAATGATCCTTTAATTATTTATATTAAGACTAATTTAATACATTTAATTATTATTAATTACTGTTAAAACTATAGTAAAAATAAATAAAACCAACTATAATAAAATAAATTAAAATAAACTAAAATAATCATTAAATACAAACCTAGAATATTACATAGTAAAACATCAAAACAGATATTCTAACTCAATGAATTGTTTCTCATTCCATGAATGGAAAATTTTAATTTTTGTACCTTTATAGTACTATTTCAATCTATGAAAATTTTTATTTATATCATATGAAGAATATTGAAGTGATTTCAACAAAGTAGACTTGTTTTTTTACATTAATATAATTTATAAATATTAAAAAAATATCATAATAGAACCTATCATGGAAAATGGGGAGAGGATTTTTTATTTTCAATACCATGAATATGTTAATAAACTTTTTTCATAAATATAGACATATATATATAAACTATAATTTCCATATTATTCTTTTTCTAAAATAAATTTATACCTCATTGATCTTATTAACTATATAATTAGATCAACAAAGTTTAAAATATGATATTTATATGTGTATTCTATAATATATATCCAAGATTCTATCCATTTTTAAATATCAAAAAATTATAAATCGTTTTTATAGAATGTATATTTGTTCTATATAAATACAACTTCATCATCATTCACCACAAAAAATCTATATCTCTCATGCTATAGTTAAATATTAATATAACACATAGGTGTGTGTGTAATAAAAGTTAGTTAGATTGCACAGAGTCTTGTAGAAATAACTCTCTTTCCATTTTAGTAACAATTCATGTTTGTTGATCAAGAAAATTTTTATGTTTATGTTTCCTACCACTACATCAATTAGATATATATTCATTGTTGAAAAATATGTATGTATGAGACACAAACTCTATATATTTTATAGGATGATAAAAATTATATCTCTTTATTTTCTTAGGATATACAATGTATAAGAATATTCGTTATTTTTATAAATGTATATAAAAAACAAATCATTTTCCATAAGCTTCACAACACAAAATCATTCTAAATGATAATTTGGGATACCTAAAATCCATATCTCATTTAGTGTCTTCACGTTTTAATTAGATGTGATGTGGTTGAGTAAATATGTATTTGTCACTATAGCATAACCCTATAATGATATAGAACATTTAGACTAAATCATAATCTACTAAACCATTTCTAAGATGTTAATATTTCTATTCTTAGAAATTTCATTCCATTTTGATATTCTTAAAGGGACATGTTGTGATAAATTCCACAGTATCTCACATGATGATTAAACTATAAGATTAAATATTCCCCTATTTGATATGATCAAAAAATAATAATACACTTTAAAAAATGTTTTTCACTTCATTTGGGAAAACTCTAAACATTTCAAAAGTTTTAGACATAGGAATTATAATAAACACATTACCATACCAAATGAAATCATTTTTACTATAGAGACCCAAACTTGAAATACGTGGATATTACATTACTTTTGCAGAATACTTAATACATAACAAAAAGAGACATCCAAGGACAATAATAGTTTAATGTCTTTGGAAACTTGGAACATAATCTTCTAATCATGGTGAAAGATCATCAACAACTTTCATGAAGATCTTTACCTTTTGTTTTCGTACCTAAAACCTTTCTTTATATCCTCGGGAAATGAAAACATAAAAAGGGTGAGCTCAAATGCTCAGTAAGGGTAAGCATGGAGAAAATAAAACAAACCATATACGTTTGAACTTAAAAACATTAACATAATGTTTAAATATTAAAATCCTAAGTTGTGAAATAAATCTTGGTAGTACGTAAGGCATAGATCATAAAGGAACATTAATCATGATAAAATATCATGGGAATAAAACATGTAATTTTGTAAAACCATTAAGGACATGATATTATTTCCATAGTAGCCAAGACATTTCTGCCAAACCATCATAGTGGGAAATGTCCATTACTAAACCGGGTTTACATGCTGTTCCAGCCATGTCTATATCATGAGATATATATCATTACCCAATGCATTGGAGGGAGATATATGTCACACCCATCTCATAATGAAATCATTCTTTTGTGTTCCACAACATAAATCATTCATCATAACCCAAAGAATAAAATGGGTTTCATAAACATCATCCCATCATAACATAATCCATATAAAACAAATGGATATCATTTCATCATAAGAAAAATCAAACCATGTAAAACAATAGAGGCATTATATTTGAAACATAGTAATACTAAATAATGTCATCTTATATGGGAAATAGATTTGATAAAACACTTGAAATGAATTCTTGAAGAAAATATCCTTTCTTCTTCAAAATCATTTTCTTTTCACAAAATGCCTTGTGATTTTAAAAGAATTGAATATTGTTGAAAATAATCATGAAATCGTTTTTAGCAATATCCATTAAAATAAGGTATTATGAAACTATAAGAATCTGTTCATGCCGTATAAGTTAAAAAAACATTCTCCTTGTACTTTTTCTGGAACGTCCAAAAGTACCCCGTATAGTAAACAAAAGAAATATTCATTCCATAATACAATGTAACAGTCAAAAGGGAGTAAACATGACATTAAATATACATGGAATAATATTAAAAACTTTATGAAAACATATTTATAAAACACAGATATGGATGATAAATATAATCCCAGAAAATACTTACGAATAAACAATCCCGGATAAGAACGAGATTGGAATAATTATCCCTTACCTTATGTCCAATTTATTCTATATGTGTCCAGGACTCCTTTATAGTGGGTTTAAAAATATTATTAACTTGTAACAGAACCATAATAATATTTATTATATTATATATGATTCACTTGTGACTTTATATTACCCGTTCTTTTGTCAATTCCATGTTAAGGAAACGTTTTGGGTAAAATCGTTTCATTTATCATACGTGTTTGGAATTTTTGTTCTTGATATTATTAATTATAACCTAATTTACTTAATTCCAGATTGTAAAACCTGATTTATATATAATATATATTCAGCATATAAAAATATATGATAGATCGATAAGTGGAATGAAATACACCATTCATGGAGACGGTAGGTCGTACGTACGCATGAATGTTGTTTTCGTTTCCTTATTAAATTTAATGGAAGTAAGTAGATAAAATATACATAAATCCAGTATCATTATTTGGTCACATTTTTCATGATTATTTTTTATTTATACATTATAGTTATTCTTGAATGGTTAACATAGAGAATGAATCTCATCGTGTCGTGGAGATGGTAATCCGTACGTACGCACGAGCGATGTTATCGTTCTCATAGTTATTGAATGGAATTGAAGTGGATTATATAATATATAAGAATTAGTATCATGTTAAAATAATCATATATAGTTATTATTTACACCATTATACCCATCCATGTAAGGGGTGGTGGAAAAACAGATTACACCACAGCGTGGAGATGGTATTCCGTTCGTACTCATTCGCGGTAATTTTATTTATAATAGGATAGATAGAAAGTGAAATAGGGTTGTTTAATATTTATAATAACATATCATTATATTAGTGATACTGATTTTATTACTTTATAATGAAACAAATAAAGAAGAGGAAGTTGAAGAATAAATAAATTTGAAAGAGTCGGTAAAGGATATTTCCTTTTCTTCGAGGCGCCTCTTCTAAACCTACTCTTATGGCACTAAAGTTGGTCTTTGAAGAAGACCAAGACCTCTGGAATGTTTCTAGGGAAGTAGAGAAGAGAAATTTTCAGGGTTTGTCCGAGGATGAAGTCTCAAAATGGTGTGAGGAGGATAGGGAGGAGGTTACTTTTTATAAGAGAGGAGAGGGTCACTTTTGGAAACCTCTAAAATATTAATTTATAATAAACTCAAAACCCATTTAAAAACCTCAAAAAATGACTCAAATATGAATTTTAGATGAGATAGGGTTGTAATATAATCAAAAATTAATATTTATATATGTTGGTACTTTATTTTAAACCTTATCAACATGATTTATCCTTATTTAATCTATTTAACTTTATTTTTGGTAATAATATTCTAAATTTTAATTTATTATAAATAATTACTTATGTGTTGTGAATTGTCCATAATTGAATAATTTATGATATTTTAGACCATATAAATTTTAATTTATAATTTTTAAATATTTTTGTGATTTTTAAACTATTTTATTACATGTTATTTTTATAAAATAACAATAGTGTCAATTTTGGATCTATTCATTTATTTGCATTTAAATAAAATCTACGCAGAGAAAATAATCGAAAAAAATATTTAATAGATTCCTAACATATAATAATGATATATAAAAATTTTTTAGAACATTAATTAGTTAATATAATATTAATTTTAATATTTTTAAATCCATTTATTTTATATTTCAATCCATAAAATAATTTCTACATCAATATTTTTTCATGATTAATGATAATTATTTAATCCCTAAAAATTATAAATAAATTAGAATGATGTATATAATTTTATTAGATTTCTGTAGTCTATTTATATTTGATGTTTTACGAGGATTATCACAAAATAATAAATTTTACATTTATATGATATAAGAGAATGACATGTTGTCACTTTCTTTGGTTTTAATAATAATTATATCATTTTCATGATCAAACGTCCATGAAATGAATCTATTATGACCCTTAGGTGATATGGGTCTATTATTATTCATCCAATTGAATTTTGGAAGGTGTTAGGGTAATTTTATAATCTTATTTTTACACTTAATTACCCGATTTACCTTTAACTATAGTAAAGAAAATTTATCGTATTTACTATTCATAATGTCTAAAAAAATTCCTATTAGAATAATTTGGACCTACTGACTCCAAATATGGAATCCATTTTCCCAAATTCAAAACACAGAAGTTGCATTATTTAATTTAAACTTAATCCCACTGTTCAGAAAACGAGTTTTAAAAGTTAGAACGTTGCAAAAGATTGAAATGTTTTTACATTTGAATTCAGTGTAAAATTAATTCTAATGACTTAAATTATATTAAATTTTAGAAATATATTCTATTTATACTTTAAAATCATTCAATATTATAATTTAACCATATAAATTACCTCGATGAAAAAAGTTGTTTTTAATTAAAATTTAGCATATTTTTAATATTCATCAAAATATGAAAGTTAACAGAAAAATATTAAAAAATTATCCAAAGTTAATTTTTATATCCTTATTAAAATGAATAAGTTTTATTTCATCAAATTGAACTTATAAATGTGTCAAAAACTAGACTTAAAGTGGGTGTGCCATCAAAATGCTGCAAAACTGCATTTTTTGAAAAATACTTATTTTACCCAAAAAAAATATTTTGTTCTCATACTATGTTCTATAAAATGTGTAAGATGAATTATAATTTCATATAATTAAACATTTATTTTATACTATTCACAACGTCTAGTTCATAATAACATTATAACAATATATTAGTGTTTAGTGAAACTCAGTATTGCGTACAACACACACTATTGAAAAAGGTCACTATTGCATGTAACACAAGCCAATAATAGTGTTTGTGTATACTACAAGCTAATACAGTGTTGCGTATAGCGCAAGATAATATTGTTTAAGCGTACATCAGAAGATGTTAAAGAAATTAAAAATAACATCTCTCATAAAATCTCAGGGTGTTATAGTTACAAAGTATAAAGTACTTATGACCACAACTTTCTTTTATAATCATTGTATTATATACGTTTCTATGTATTAATTCCAATAAACAAATTTATCATTTTCATTTTTCTATAAAATATACATTTTTTTATACATAAAAAATTTTATTCATGTGTGTGACACTGCTAGTTTGAACTACTTCACCCTTTTATAATATATTTTTGAAAATATATAACCTTTGGGTTGAATTTCTAAAAGTGTTAAGAGAAGTAAGTATATTAGAAGCTAGAATATGGTTGCAAGATCATTTTTTGATGTGAATGTTTTTTGTCAAATTTTAGGAATATCATTCAAGGCATTAATGGTTTTATGGAAATATTCATCCGGATATTGTCTAATGTTATACACGACATGAAATGTTATTCCCTATATAAATAGGTTTTCAATTTCAAAATTTGTGGTGATTATAATTTTAGAATATTTGATATATCAAATACTCATGATGTGAATCTCTATGAAATTCTGTAAATCAAGATGAGTCCATCCTATTTTAATCTCACCATCACATATAAATCCTCATTAGTTCTCATTAATTTCCTCTCAAACCCAAGTCTCTCTCTAGGAATATTTATAGATTATCATCAATATGAAGGTTTATTTCATCATAACTTTAAATGAAAAGATGGTTAAAATTTTATCTTCATAAATCATTATAGAATAAATTAAAATTAAAACCCATGTGAGAAATGTGGATTCTATTTTCTATACACTCATTATATAACATTAAGGATTACTTTTTCTTAAATAATTTACCTATATTTGAAAGGAGACATTGAATGATTTCTTTTGGTAAAACCCCACTTTTTTTAAATTAGTAGAATTGTATTTTTAAAGGTTTTTGTAAAAACTACTTTTCATACTATATTTGAAATTATGGTTTTGGTTAACTGCATGAAATATTTTTATTAAATGTTTTAAAATATTATTTGATTTAAATAAATTATCAGTTTTGATATGTTGGAATTCACATAAATTTATTTGACTTCATATTTTAATACAATATTCCTTGTTGGGTTTGGGAAAGTGGTTAGTGTCATTGGGGTAGCTTGGATTCATGGCCAAGGGTTAACTTGACCGATAGGAAAGGATTCTTCTCAAAAGTTAGGACTGCTCCTGGTTGGATGCATGAATGTGTGTGTGTGTGTTCTTGAATATGGAATAGGTGTTCCAAGTTGCTGGATTGGAAAAATTTGATATTTTATTTAATTATAATTAATATAAATTGGTAAATTTATTTGGATTTTCTCTTATTTGTTTTGTTTATATTTTTCACCATGTGCTAACATGATCTTATAATAATGGCATGTGAGTGATGTTTCTAGTGGATATCCTAATAGGTATGATTACTCAGCCTTTTATATGACGTTTGGTGTGTATGCAGATTTTATTTTTCATGATATGATAAGGATAAATATTTTGTATTTCTCCAGTGGTGCTTCTTGATATAGTTGTGTGGAGTCAAATCTTTGGAGTTCATCTTGTCTTTTAAATCTAGAATCATGTAACCACTATTCCAAAGTCATAATATATTTTGGATTCTTGTTTTTTAGGTTATTGTTTTAACTATTACATTTTTATTATTGGTTATTGGTATTTTTTTAGTTGTATTGTTTACATTTTATGCATTATATAGATCACTTTGGTTATTTTGTTATTGTCATTATTCCTTGTGTTTGTTTCCATAGAGAATATTGTCACCCAATACTTAGTAATCCATTGGAATTTAATTACAGACATTCATTTTTGTGGGACTACAACTAAGGGTAGTGACTATGTGACTGTTTGGAAGATAATGGTTATGGTAGGGATGTTATAAGTGATATCAGACCAAATGATCTATCAATTATGAGGGTGAAAAAGGTATAGTATATTTTATGACTTGAAATGTATAGAATAAAATGACATATTTAACAAATTTATACTAAACTATAAGTTTCTAGGGTTTTTTTAGTACAAAAAGTGTTTTTTGACACTTATATAACTATTTTCAACACATCTCCATTATTTTAGTTTATTATATAATAGCATACTTTATAAAAGATGTTTCCCACTATGACTACATTACTTATATTATGACTGATGATTCATTGAATATTTCTTATAATTATTACATATTTTTATGATTTAAGTATCCTAAGACTTCAATTTTCTAGTTATTTGATAACTAAGTGGAACTTTTGTTATCACTACAGAAAAATGGCATTGAAAATGTGACTGACAAAATCACAAGAAGTGCCCATAAAAAACGTGGTTTCACCTAAACCACAAGTGAACCAAAAACCTGTTCATAGAATTTTCAAATATTTCTTGTTCCTAATAAAGGGAATAAAAAAGATAAACATCAACATGTGGATCATTCTGTTTAGTTTCGGAAATAGAATCCCTTCATATTTTAGGGGGATTCATATCCTGAAAAACCATTGTTGTGGAATAGTATAATGAATAATATGTTCAATTTCCTTTGATTTTTGGCCGATATAAAGGTGAAACTAGTAGTATACAAGTTGAAATATATTACACATCAATATTAGGATTTATCCCTCCAAGATATAATCGACTAAGGTCTTATGTGGGAGGGATTTAAAGAATTTTTCAGTAAATTGTTTTACACACAAACCTTCAAGATAGCCAGAATGATGGATTTATTTAGTATTATTGAAGAAAATTATTTACTGATGAAATATTAATCTATGATTACAAAAATGGTTTGTTATGATATATAATTAGTTGGTATTAAGTCCTTAAAGGAAAATATATTTGAGACTAGAATTTGTCCATAATTTTATTCTAATATTGTTATTCTCTATATTACAAATGATACTGAAATGACTAATAAAGAGAATATTGTGGATGGGGATATTACAAGGAATTTTACTAGAGTTAACACATTTTTCAACATGGGTATATATGGGAACATAAATTCTAGGAATGAATAAAAGAAGGACACCTACTTCTAAGAAATTATAGAATCATATAACCAACCCTTTGAATCAGTTAATTGTCATTTATGACCTAGTAAAAATATTGAATGCTTCCATTGTTGTTTTTAGAGAAAAAAAAAGTGTGTTTTTATAACACTACCCAAATCATGCGAAAAATAAAATATAATTGGAAGTCTTTGATGATATTACCCCAACACTCCAAATTCATTTTCTAGGAATACCTCTCTTATTCCTCAGAAATATTACGATTTGACTATGTGATAACATCAGAATAGTTATGATCTTTACAACATAGATATCCAGAGTGATTTTAGTAATAGATTGACCCCTCATAAAATAAAATTTTAGTGGTGAAGAAATGAAAAAGTGGGAGAGAGTTAGTATTTATATGTTGTTGAGAAGATGATCACATAAGATCAAGCTGGTCCTTTAACTATATGATATACCATACATCTTAACTCAAATCATAAACAGGTTTTGTTTTATAATGGTGAATCCAAATATTTTATTGATTATTATTTTACATATCAAATGGGGTTACATTTCAAGAAGATTCAACATGTCATGAGTATCCATAAGCCTCGTGGGAAGAGTGAGTGCATAGGATTTAAGTGTGAAACATGTTCAATAAACATCGATGGATTCAAGTTTATTTGGGAATTTTATATTCTAGAAATGTATATCATTGACTTAATCCTAGTAATAGATTGGTTTGTTTCTTTTAAGGATCATTTAAACATTTATGTGGTATGAGTGAATTTTACATCACTCAATTTGAAAATACATATCTTTAAAAGATATTTGTATGCTATTTATAAAAGAGAATGACCTTTAGAATTGATGGTTAAGAAAATTTATTATCAATTTTTAGTAGTCTCTTTGGGGATTAATGGAATAAATGAGACTATAAATAGATATCATTGACTTAATCATGGTAATGTATTGGTTTTTTTCTTTCAAGTATTATACCAATTTTTATGTAAAATAGGTAAATTTTACATCTCCTGATGTGATTATACATCTCTTTAAAGGATATTAGGATTTCAATGATGAAATATATCTACCTTTATCAATGTTGGTTGGGATAATTTCTTATGAACTAGTTTAAGTTTCTTTGGGGATTAATGAAAATATTATACATAAATTTTATCTACAATTCTGGGTCTAGAAACAGTTGTGTTTTCCAAGAAGGTTGTCATGTTGTAATTTATGGATCATGATATTTATGAGTTCATGAATGGTATTTTTCAACACATGATGTTGAATTGGATGTTATGGTTCCCACTTTGAAAAAATTGCATCATTATATCATTGGTTATAATATTACTATATTTATAGAACATAAAATCTTGGAATAGATCTTCTCACAAATGGATTTATACTTGAGATAAAGATGATGGATGTAATGTCTCCATATTTTCAGTTTTTACTTGTTTATAGACAGGAAAAAGGTAATATAGTGGCTAATGCCTTAAGATTAAATTCTAATAAAAAATTACAAAAATATGTTGGTGATTAGTGGCGATTGATTATCATGATTGCTGGTATGCATTTGGATATAAGTGCGCATAATTTAGTTGTGTTATTATTTAGGGTGACTCTTATTCGTGATTTTGTTGATCAAATCAATGATTATCAAAGATCATATCCGTATTTTCATACCATTACATCAAAACATAATTGTGTGGAGACCATTTATGGATAGAAACATGATTGGAACTCGTTGATTCATTTTTGATATAGAATATTCATTTAAACATATTATCAAGAAAAACATATTAATATAAATCACTATTATAAGTGGGAGATTCATTCAGGATTCCAAAATATTTACAAGGATCAAAGGAACCTTTTTCATGAACAATTATGAAACAAATTGTTTTTGATTATGTGACCAAATGACTCACCTTTCAATAGGTCAAGGTTTAGTATAATAGATCATCTAGTATGTTACAATGTTTACCAATACCTATTTGAAATTTGGAAAAGAAAACTATTTTCCTTGTCAATAATTGAAGAAGAACAATTTTGTAGAATGTTTCAATTTATATGACTGTAATAAAACTCACAAATTCATCCCACATCATTATGATCCTTGAAACCAGTACAATAGATGAACTGGAAATTATCATCATTTTTAAAATGATAAAATTTCATGAAATATTTATTTCAATCATCTCTAATAGAGATCCTCAATTAAAATATCGGTTTTGGTGATCTTCATAGAAAGATTTTGGTACAAAATAGACAATGAACACATTGTATCCTCCTCAAACAAGTGGGTATTTGAAATAAATAATTTAGAATAAAAAATACATGCTTAGAGCTTATGTTATGAATTTTAGTGGATCATAGGGGGATCGTATTCCCTTAGTGGAGTCTCCATATAAATATAGTTATCAAGATATGATAAAAATTTATCAATTTGAAGAATTTTATGTCCTTCCATGTTGATCTCAACTTTTTTGTATATTAACTCATGAAACATCAATTATTAGACCTAGACTTGTTCTTGAAACTATGTATAATATTTAGATGATCATGAAGGGATGGTTTTAACCCAAATCCAATAGAAATATTATATGATTCATAATATTTTCCATTTACCCTCAATGGTGGAAGATCATGTATTTTGGAATGTCTCTCCAAGGATATGGTTTCATTTATTGGGTGAGTAAAGATATTTTTCTCCTTGGTATGGTAGACCATTTGAAATACATTAATAAATTAGTGGTTTTCTTTATCAGTGTGATTTACCACCATGGTTTAATTTGGTTCATAATGTATTTTATGTTTCCTAATTGAGGTTGTAACAAGATTATCCAAGTCATGTCATTGGATGTGATAATGTTGATCTTGATACAAAGGATGCATTTTTTCATGCACTGATCCATGCCTTGGAAAGACTAGATAATGTCTTAAATAGAAAACATATTCCATTGATTTAGGTATTATGGAAACATATTGAACATCAATAGAAGACATGGTAACATGAGAAAGAGATACTAGAGTAATGGATAAAACTATTTCAAAGAACCCATAATATCCATATTTCATTGGATATAAATCCAAATGGTGGGGAGAATGTAACACCCTGAGTTTGTGAAAAATTTCACTTTTATTATGTATTTTTGAAAAAATCTTATATCTAGGTTGAATTTCAAAAATTATTTGGAGAAATAAGTATTTAAAAATCAAAAATTCGTTTTTTAGGATTAATTACACAATTTTAAAGTTTATTCATGATGTGAATGGTTCTAGGAAGAATCTATGAATTTTGTTTAGGGTGTGAATGGTTTTGTACACAAATTCCTCAGGATGGTTTTTTATATAGTTAATGATGTGAAATACTATTCATACCATGAATAGTTTTTTTATATTATCAAGTTGAGGTGGCATGAATTTTAGCATATGTTCTATATCAATTATTCACAACATGAACCTCTCTATTTTTCCAAGAATTAGTTCTCGGCCAACAAGTTTAAATATCTCTGACACATTTAATTTCTCATTTGTTCTCATTTCATTCTTATTTAACCCAATTCTCCCTCTATGTATTTTTGTAGGTTCACATCAATGAAATGTCTAGTTCCATCTAATCTTTAAATGGGAATGAGGATAAACATGGTTATTTCTTGATCATTTTAAGAATCTTCCAAATTTGTACCTGTGTGAGGTAGGTGTCTCCTTTTATCTCTCCACACATTATATAAAATTAAGTCTTAGTTTACATTCAATAATTTTAATTGAATTGAGAAGAAACTATGTAGGATTCATTTCTAGATAACCCTTTTATTTAATGAATTAGAAGCATTGTATTTTGATAAATTTTTAGAGAAACTACTTTTTTACATGGTTTTAAATTGTGATTTTGTTTAAAGGCGTGTAAGATATTAAATTAATTTTTTTAAAAGAATAATTATTTTGAGTAAATTATTATGTGTGATAACTTTAGATTTACATAAAATTATGTGTCTTCATATTGAATTTGAAGATTCCTTTTTGGGTTTAGAAAAGGGGTTTATGTCATTGGTTACCTTGGATTCTTGGACAAGTTATGACTTGATTAGCATGATAGGATTCTGCTCGTGAGTAAGGAATACTTTTAGTTGGTTGTATGTATGTTTTTGTGTGCATTTTTGAACATGGAATGTGTGTGACTTGTGTATATAGTGGATAAAAAATTTCAACTATTTAAATTTAATTGATTTAAATTGGAAATTTTTTTGGATTTTCTATCAGTTGTTTCATTTATATTTTAAATGATGTGTTAACTTTTTTTATTTTCAATGGAATCTGTTGGAATATTTTGGTGGATTTCATACCAGATATGATTAATCACCACCTACATATTCACTTCAGTGTATATTTGGATGTTTTCCCATGATAAATAAAGGGTATTATTTCATATTTCTAAAGTTGTGTTTTTTATGTAGTTGTATGGATTCATAGCTTTTGAGTTGGACATTTCCCTAGAATTTTTATTGGTTCTAACATCATTCATGATTGCAAGTTAATTTTTTATGTTCACTAAATCTAGGTTTTTTTCCATTATTTCTGTAATATTTTTTTTTCATTTGTACTTTGAGTTTTATTGCTTACATTTCATACATCATATAGTTTGGTTTGGTTGTTTTACTATTGTCTTGAATGTTTGTGTTTTTTTCCACTGATCAAATTATCCTCCAATTATTTAGTAAAACCTTTTAATTTATTTATATCCTTTGGTGACAAGGGATTTCACCCAAGGTTAGTGTAACCCCATATATTTCTGATCCAATGTTTAGGTTAAGGATTTTATAACATATATTAAATTATTAATACATAAATGATTCCACCAAACCATTATATATATTTTTTCAATAGATTTATCATTTATATTCCATAAAAGAAGATTATAAAGATAATTGGCCTTGGATCTTTAATCATAACATCTTATTTTTAATTTTATAAATTATATTATCCATATATGGATTATGTTGATGGATTGTAGGGAAATTTGAAAAAATAACCAACAATACCAATAATCTTGATTTGTTGGACCGGGTTTAAATCTTATCACCTAGTTATTTTACATTGTCCACTTTTTTACAATACAATGTTGGTGCGAGTTTATGGAGAAATGTTATAGAATTGGGTGGGTTAGAGGTTTATAAATTATGTCTAGTAAATGATGGATTTTTCTAAAGAAGATGTTGGAATGAGAACTTGGGGATCTTGGGTGTTGACTTTAGGTGATGTTTTAGGTGAAAACTGGTACAAGCAACTAGAATGGGTCTCTAGTGGGTCATCCTTGATTTAACTTGTGTGATCCATCTTTTATTTTTTGAATCATAATTTTTATAATAATTTAAATTTATCATCATTAATGGATAGTTTCATTGAGGTTTTTTAATTTTAAATCTATATCTTTCAACTTTAGTACTTTCCACTCGGCAGTAGTACCACTTATAGAGGTACTTCTCTATCATTCAATGCAAATAATTAAAATTATTTAAATTTGGAAAATCAGGTGTACTAGATTACTCTATTATATCTGTAATGTAAATTTAATTATTATCAAATGACCAAACCTTCGTGTGTCTTAGGTATTTGTTCCCTCCATATAATTTAATTGGACTTATTCCCACTTTATTATGTTCTCCCCTAAAAGATGTGGAAGGATTATATTCCCCCACTAATGGTTTATAATAAAAATCTTCTAATACCCCATTTAATCTATGTGTGTGTGTTTTTAACTATGTGTGAATGTTTTTAAAAAAATAAATATTTATAATATATAAAACCTTAACCATTTTCTCAATGCCAAAAAACATATTAATTAGGAATAAAGTCCAAATTTTATTCCCAATCATAAGGAAACATCTTTTAATATCCAAAATATGATGAAAATTAAATTTATACTTATTTTATTAATATTTTAATAATTTTATACTTATATAATCAATTAAATTGGTAGATTTAGATCATATATCCTTACCTCAATGTAGTAATTATTCCACCATTTTCAATTCATAGATATACTTATTTGTATGTACATCAACACCAAAGTGTTATGTATAGTTAGAAATACCCTTGAGTTATAAGTAGAATATATTTAGAATATTCATTTTTTCTCACAGTGGTTTTCAATATAGTCGAATATCATTATGATATTATAATACAATTAAAAAAGAATTAAAAAAATCTGAAATGGATAAAGAAATTTAATTTTTGTTAATGTTATAAAAATACATTATAATAAGACATTTATCATATGTGTATCATTATTTTCAAAAAATCTAATGGATAAAATTTTTTATAAAATATTCTTCCATAAAATTGGTAAACTCTTACATCATATTTATTAATTGTATAAGATATATATTTCGTCAGGGTATGATTCTTCTAAATAATTTTTCTTCTTACATAGCTATTTTAGTAGAAAATTTTATCAATTATATCATATATTACTGTGGGATATGTAAGTGAACAATAACCTCCAAAAACTCATTAAAAAAACTATTTTAGCCCCATTCATCTGGACACCTAATATGATAAGTTCAAACCATCCCACTATACCCCAAAACTACATATATATATATATATATATATATATGAACATATAATCTTATTCAATTCAATCATACCCTACACAGCTTACCTAATACAATTAATGGGAATGAAACATGGGATTGATCTTCCCATTTAGAATATGGTGGTATTATAATGTGTTTTATTTATAAGGAATGTAACACCATGTAATTTTTAAGAGTTTTAAGTATATCACATTTTTTTATTCTTATATTTTATATTTTTTCGCATAAAATCCTCTAATTTATAGAATTTTTTAATGAATAAACTATTGTATCTCATTCACTCGGTCAAATTATCATATTTTGTTACATTAATGTATAACTCTTATACAACTTATTATTTTTTATGCATGTATAGTAAAAAATTATCATAATATTAAAACATAACCCCCTTGAATCTCATAAAAATGGTACATGAAATGCCTTTTATGTTAAGGATTATAATTATAAGAAATAATAATCCTACTTAAGATCATGTAAGGTGATAAAGTTATCCAAACCTTACTGTTATTGACTACTCCTAATCCCATGTGCCAATAAGAATTTTGTTAAAATGTTCCATTATACATAGAAATTTTTTCAAGTGTGATTTAATCTTTAAAAATAATTATAATTTAAAATATATATGAATTATTATAGTAGTGGTTCATGTAGAATTTATTAAAAAAACCACCAATTTTTTTTGAACTAAATTAAAAATCATGTTATACCTAGCATAAAACTCCATAGATGCATAATATAAAATTTTTAAAAGTAATTCAATTTATTTAGATCAAGTATAAAAACATTAATAATATGAATGTTTTACCTATAAATATTTACTGTATGGAAATAAATAAATAAATAATACATATATTTAATATAAAAAATTCATATTTTTTAAGGCAATTACGAACAATTAATGAATAAGAAATAATCATTTTAGTTTTAATTATCTTATAATTTATAACAAAAATTTAAAAAATGTTTTAACTAGATCACATTATATGAAATTATAATATTTTATAATGAAATATTTTTGTTTCATATATCACACACTATAAATCCTAAACCGAAATCTACATTTAGACTCTCAATATCAAATATCATATATATCATCACCTTATAACAAGATACTAAACACCTAGACATATATATATATATATATCAAATTATTTTCGATGAGTTTAAAGCTTGTTGTTCCACTTCGAAGGTATCAAAGCGGGGTCCAAAGATTTATTTTTTTCATGTATACAATTTTTAATTATCATAGCGGTATATAAGGGTTTAAAAAGTAATCTATATTAAAGGGTGTAAAAGTTCCAACTAATATTATTAAATATTTATGTAACCTAAGGAATCTTACATACTTGAAAGGGATGGAAAACTAAGTGTTATAATTAGATAATTCACATACATGTCAGGAAACGGTCCACACTCTAGACATGGGGAAGAAAAATCTTGTGATGTGACTATAATTTTAAAATAAAAAAGAATATATATAATATATATTATAACATGATACATTAAAATAAATATATTTGAACTATATTATATCCTATGATATCTATATATATTTTTATGTGTAATTATGATATATTTTATAATGTATGAATCTCTTAGGAAACCACTATTGTATGTTACGATAGAACATTCATACTACAAAACTATGTTAAAAACCGAAGAACTAACACATGAAACATTTTTTCATGTAGTTCAAAACTATATGTGATATTTATACCAACATAAGATATCATATATCATATTATATGATAGGTTCATATAATGGATATGATTTAAACACAATATATCATATCATACAATACCCACATACATTATATTAAAGTATACCGTATTATTGATAAAAATAAATAATTTTCCAAAAATTAAATAACTATTAAATTGGTTAATAAATCATGATTTTATATGACTCATGGGTTTTAAAGACATCAACCATATCAAATTCTAAAAGAAATAGAGTGATTTTTTTCAAGATTTTTTCTCTCCAACTATCATTGAAAATAGGTGATAAATTTATTATATAAAACTATTTCCTTAAATCAAAAAACACACACACAAACACACCCAAGGGACATGTTGAGTTACCACCCCCCCGGTGTTAGTCTACCCATATCCCACTAATATTTTTACCAGGTAATACTTGTCTTTAAAATGGTCCATCATATATGGGCTACATCATGGATTTTAAAATAATTCTACTTCCAATATTTTTCTGGATGAATGAATGCACATGTGTTATACCCCACCTGGTGTCACACCCAATTTTCCAGGTGTTTGTTTTGATACGGTTAATTGGAAATAATGATCCTTTTTTTGGTCTTGGGTGAGATTAATTTTGAGTTTTTAAGTTTAATCTATGTCTAATCACCCTAATTTGGGTTCCCCATTTCTTTTTTAGAAGTTTTGTAGAAATCATGGTTATTTCATGATTTGGGCCAATCATGAGCACATTTCCAATTTTAAAAACCAAATTTGATTCTTTTATAACATCTTTGTTTTTTAACCTTTTGCACCCATTCAACTTCATACATTTACTCCACTAACATATTAAACCCACCATATCCTTTTGGACCCCATAAGAATTCACAATCATGGTGAAATTAGGTTACTTATTTAGGGTATGGGCTAGCCCATGTGCCCATTTCCAGTTAGAAAAAATAGTTTAATTTATTTTATATAATTTTCTTTTTTATATATTTTTCGATAATTACACCTCTTATTTGAGTCCAAAATACCTACCCCACCCCCATTAACTATTTTACCTATTTGGATCTCATTTGAATCTCTTATTTCGTCAATGTTATATGGTTTATTCAAAACGTCCATAATTGAGACGGTAAATTGTTTCACCCATAAATCATTCAATTCATACTCTTTTTTCCACAAATCTTATTTCCCTAGTTCTTAAAAACCTTAGTAGAATCTTCATGAATTTTCAAGCTATTACCATTTCTATAAGGTTTCATATCTAATGGAGGACGAAGAGTTTTCTAGTTGAAAATGTGAGATTCCTTCTCCTTTCTCCTCCCTCTTCTTCCTCCTTTCATTATTTCTTGGTTTTATAATCTCCACTAGTCATGATCGACCTAGGGTTCTGTTATCCTCTGTTTTTTATGGAGTTTTGGTTCGTCTGCATCTGGTTGTCATAGGTTTAGGGTTTATAAACCCTCAGATGGTGATATTGGGTGTGCTTTTCCATTATGCCAAGGATTTGAGGTAGGATATCCCTTACACATGACTTTATCATTTATTTTTCATCATTTTATTATTTTTCATATAGGATACATTTTTTTATTATTTTATTTATCCTTTGTATGATTTCCTTGGATTTAAAAATGGGTTTTTAAGTGTTGTTTTGTGAAAGGCAGAGCTATTTTGTCATAAAAGTGCACACCAAGTGTTTTTTTAAATGTTCTACTATCTTTTGCAACTGTTTTGTGAGGTTTAAAACCAATTTTATGGTATTTTTAACATGTTATAGTATCTCTAATAAAATATGGCATGAAATTGGTGTTTTATTCCTTGTCAAGATCTTAAAATAAATTGTTTTGTTTAAAAAGGGCATGTCTTGTGTTCGGTAAATTACACGGTTGGATTTTATTTTTGATGTGTGTTTTAAAAATTATTTTGTTGGATTTATAAGTGAATTTTAAGAAT
Organism: Viscum album; assembly: GCA_963277665.1. Taxonomy (NCBI): domain Eukaryota; kingdom Viridiplantae; phylum Streptophyta; class Magnoliopsida; order Santalales; family Viscaceae; genus Viscum; species Viscum album. Next base: position 626,202,216 of record OY728138.1, on the reverse strand, counting down.
GATAAATGGTATTTTTGGGTTCTTATATGTCTTTCCAATTTGTATTTGGTTTTACAAACAAATGGGTTTTGGTTAACAACATGTTTTGGCCCGAGTTTTTGGAAAATGGATTGTTTCACATCCTTATGAAAATGGTTGTGTTTTGAATATGTAACCTGAGTGTTTTAATGGATTTTTTAATGTTTCTTTTTCTGTAAATGGTGTTTATACACATCCTTAATGTATTTTATATTCATACTTTGGTCAAATTTTATTTTTCAATAAGGCTTAAAGGCTCATTTGTCATTTTTTGTAAAAATGGTATCCATCTGTATTTCATGTTCTATCTTTTGGGGCCATTTTATGGTCTATGAAAGTGATTTATTTATTGTTTTGGGGGCTTTAAAATCTTTTCTTAAGTTATTTATGTGTTAATGTCCTTAAAAGATCATTTTTGAATGGATTTTATGTGCAATGCCTCTATATACTCCTTGATATATTTTTACGAAACTTTTTAGTGGTTTATTTGTTGATGAAATAAATGTGATGCATGTTTGTGAGATGGTTGTATTTTTATGGTTTGGTTATGTAATTTTGATGTGAAAAGTTTATTTTTTAATATGTGTAACTTGATTGAGCACTAAAGGTAATCTCGGCTATCTAGGTGGGTGGACGTGTACTGGTATTTTTGTTATCCCGTGGGGTTTGGCCCCTCTTTCACATAGCAAGTTTGAAGATGACAAAACTAACTAATATATGATGATGATTTTGTTGGGGGACCACTATTTTATTGGTATGATCCCTGCTAGTGGCTTGTGTGCATGGGAACAAATATTTATTATGGTTACTTTCACCGAGATATGAGGTACCTCGGGCTCACAACTAACTAATGCCTAGGGGTGTTCCTATGACCTGTTCTCAATGACTATTTTGTACTCACTATCGGAATATGGTTTTTTTGGTTGGTAAATTCAGAAGTTTGTGTGATTTAATTAAATGTGTACATTCTTTAAAGAATCCCTTATGAAAAAAAGTTTCATTTTGAAGCTACACCTCTTTGAAAATTGTTACTAGTATTCTTATTTATAAAACATGCATGTTTTTTCCTAGTAATTTTCTTTATATCATGGGACATCATTTTTAAAAAATTCCATTCTATTTTTATTTAAAACTTTTAATTGATGTTTCTTTTATTTTAAATTACGTGCATTGGGAATAGAATATCAGGCTAACCTACTGAGTTTTAATACTCACGCATATAGTCTTCTTCTGTTTTTATCCCTTGTGCAGGTTTCAATGTGAGTTCGATTTCCTTGGGAAACGTGTGATCAATAGGTTATAGAGTGACCATTAGGCCGCATGGAGTTATATTTCCGGTTTGGTTAGTTGAGTGGCTGGTTTTGTTGTACTTTCAGTTTTTTGTACAATTAATGTTCAGTTCAGTTTTTAAATAAATGTATTTTGGGTTGTCCATTTCCTTCTGCTGTTTTTTTATTGTATATATATATGGCTGAAATTGTTCCTTTGTGTACTATATTCATTCCATTGGTTCTTGTCTCTATCCTGGGAGAATCGGGAACTCCTCTCGGGACTTGTCACGAACCAGCCCGAGTCATTGTCACACCCGGTTTTTTAGGTCTTTGATTTGATCCGGTTCTTTGGAAATCCTGATCCTTTTCTTGAGTCTTGGCTATGATTAATTTTGATTTTTATACTTTCATATATGTTTAATCACCCTAATATGGGTTCCCCATTTCTTTTTTGATGTTTTTGTAGAAAGGGTGGTTATTTCATGATCTGGGCCAATCATGAGCTCATTTTCTGTTTTAAAACCCAAATTTGATTCTTTTATAAATATATTATTATTCAATATTTTTCACCCATTAAACTTCATGAGTTTTCTCCACTTAAATATTCATACCAACATATCCTTTGGTATCCCTTAATAATTCACAATCATGGTGAATTTGGGTTAATTATTTAGGTAATGGTCCAGCTCGTGGTCCCATTTCCAGTTTAAAAATAATAATATATTTTATTTTATATAGTTTTCTATTTTATATATTTTTCGATAATTACACCTACCATTAAAATCCAACATACCTATCCCCACCCCTATTATCTATTTTACCTATTTGGAGCTCATTTGAATCTCTTATTAGGTCAAAGTTATATGGTTTCCTCAAAACGTCCGTAATTGGGAAGGTAAATTGTTTCACCCATAAGTCATTCAATTCGTACACTTTTTTCCCCAAATATTATTTCCCTGGTTCTTACAGACTTTATTAGACTATCCAAGAATTTTCAATCTATTAACGTTTCTATAAGGGTTCATATATAATGGAGGACGAAGGGTTTTCTAGTTGAAAAGGTGAGATTCCTTCTCCTTTCCACTCCCTCTTCTTCCTCCTTTCATTATTTCTTGGTTTAATAATCTCTAATAGTCATGATAAAACTAGGGTCATGTTATCCTATGATTTTTTATGGGGTTTGGTTCTTCTGGGGATGTTCTTCATAGGTTTAGGGTTTATAAACCCTCAGATGGTGATATTGGGTGTGCTTTTCCATTACGCCAACGATTTGAGGTAGGATATCCCTTGAAAATGCCTTTATCATTTAAGTTTCATTATTTTATTATTGGTAATATCTAATAAATATGTTTATTGTTGTTTTTATCCTTTGTATAATTTTCCTGGTTTGAAAAATGGTTGTTTAGGCCTTATTTTGTGAAAGGTAGAGTTGTTTTGTCATAAAAGTTCACACCAAGTGTTTGGTTAAATGTTATGCTATCTTTTTCAACTGTTTTGTGAGATTTAAAACCTGTTTTATGGTATTTTTAAAAAAATTTAGTATCCATAATAAAATATTTCATGAAATTGGTGTTTAATTCATTGTCAATATCTTAAAATAAATTTTTTTGTTCAAAAAGGGCATGTCATGTGTTCGGTAAATTACTCTGTTGGATTTTATGTTAGATGTGTGATTTAAAAATTACTTTCATGGATTTATAAATGAATTTTAATAATTATAAGTGTTATTTTTGGTTCCTTATATGTCTTTCCAATTTGGATTTGTTTTTACAAACAAATGGTTTTTAGTTAACAACATGTTTTGGCCCGAGTTGTTGGAAAATGGCATTTTTCACCTCTTTATGAAAATGGTTGTGTTTTGAATATGAAACCTGTGTATTTTAAGGGAATTAGGAAAGTGGTTTTCTATTTTAAATTTTATTATACACCTACTTAATAAAATTTTATTGCATACCTTGGTAAAATGTTAGTTTTGAGAAAGGCTTAAAGGACCATTTGGCATTTTTTTTGTAAAAATAGTTTCCTTCTGTATTTCATGTTCTATCTTTTGGAGACATTTTATGGTCCATGAAAGTGATTTATTAATTGGTTTTGGGGATAAAAATTATGGTTTTTTTGTTATTTATGGGTTTCTATTCTTAAAAGAGCAATTTTGAATGGATTTCTTGTGCAAGGCCTTGTTACACTCCTTGAAATTGATTTACTAAAATTTTAGTGGTTTATTGATTCGTGAAAGAAATGTGACGCATGATTGTGGGATATTTGTGTGTTTATGGTTTGTTAAAGGAATTTTTATTTGAAAAATGTATTTGATTATATGTGTTACTTTATTTATCACTAAAGGTAATCTCAGGTATCTAGGTGGGCGGACGTATACTAATATGCTAGTGATCCAGTGATGTTTGGCCCCTGTTTCTCGTAGCAGGTTTGACGATGACAACACTAACTAAACTATGACGATGATGATGTTTAGGTTCCACTAGTTTATAGTTATTCTCCCTAATTTTGGCTCGTGTGCACAATAATGAATATTTATTATGGTTACTTTCACTGAGATATGAGGTACCTGGGGCTCACAAATAACTAGTGCCTAGGGATGTTCCCATTACCTGTTCTCATTAGCTATTTTGTACTCACCATCGGCATATGGTGTGTTTGGTTGGTAAATTCAGAAGTGTGTTTGATTTATTTAAAATTTTACATTCTTTAAAGAATCCCTCTTAAAAACTAGTTTCATTTTGAAGTTGCACCTCTTTGAAAATTGTTACTAGCATTCTTGTTTATAGAAGATGCAAGTTTTTGTCTGGTAATTTTTTTATAGCATGGGAACTCATTTGGAAAACATAACTTTATATTTTTATTCAAAAAGTGAAATTTATGATTCTTTTATTTTAAATGTTGTGCATTGGGAATAGAATATCGCGTTAACCTACTGAGTTTTAATACTCACACCAATAGTCTTCTTATATTTTTAGCCCTTGTGCTGGTTTCAGCTTGAGATATATAACCTTGGGTGACATGTGATCATTATGTTGGAGAGTGACCAGAAGGTAACATGGAGTTATTTGGTTATTGGGTTTGGTCAGTTGTGTTGTCGGTTTAATTGTACTTTTAGTTTCATGTAAAAATAATGTTCAGTTTGGTTTCTATGTAAATGTATTTTGGGCTGTCCATTTCATTCCACTACTTGTTTGATTGTTTATATATGGGAGAAATAATTCCCTTCTGTACTCTATTTATTCCCTTGGTTCTTGTCTCCATCCCTGGAGGATAGAGAATGCCTCTTGGGAATTGTCACGAACAAGCCCAAGTCATTGTCACACCCATTTTTTTAGGTCTTTGTTTTGAACCGGTTATTTGGAAATCCTGATCCTTATCTTGGGTCTTGGGTGATATTAATTTTTAGTTTTGAAGATTCATCTATATCTAATCACCCTAATTTTGGTTCCCCATTTCTTTTTTAGATGTTTTTGGAGAAAGTGTGGTTATTTCATGATTTGGGCCAATCGTGAGCCCATTTCCAGTTTTAATAAACAAAATTTTTTATGACTCCTTTTTTCTTGTTGATTGTTTACTATTAGAATTTGAAAAGGGGAGTCTGACTAATGGAATTCATGAGCTCTTAGGGTCTGGAAAGACATGTGGAGATGGGGCATAATAATAATAAGTCTCTCTATGTTGGTTTTTTGTTTGACATAAGGCTGCCAACCATATGGTTAAGTCACCAACCGACACTAGTTCACTTTTGTTGGTTTCTTAGACCTTTCTTGAATTCAGAATTTTTGTTTTAAAAATATATATGTGAGAATTATGGAAATGGGTTATAAAGGAAGTATTTCATTTTAAAAATGGGAAAGGGGGTTTTCAAAAATTAAATATAAGAATGGTTTTGGAAGGTTTTCCTTTTTTAACAAATTTTTGGGAGGTAGTGGAAATGATTTAATAGGATTAGATTTTCCCTAATATAAACTTGTGGTTTTTTGAAATAAAAGGTTTTGAAAATGTGAATAATTTTAAATTAATTCCGAAACGTTGTATCATATTGGGTTCTTTGGCTTGTAGAAAAGTATTTGCATATGAAAAATTGTTTCTGGAAATTTTGTTTTGAGCGTCTAGTATTTTTCTAGAAAGGGGTATTGGCCTTTAGGGTTTTCGGATTATGAAAATAGACCGTACTGAATTTTTTTAAATGGGAGAGGGCTATTTGAAATATAAAGGTTTTTTTGGAAGATATATTAAATGAAATGGATTGTTTTTTAAATAAAATTGTTCTTGATGAAGTGTGGATTGTCTTGTTAAATATGAAATTTTTTTGATTTGGTGGTTAATGTGACTTTATAAGGTACATAGTTATTTTTGTAATGATGATGTTTTGTTTTTCCATTCAATGTTTTCATGGGTACTCACATGAAATGTTTTGTTTATATATGGATTAATGGATAGTATGGAATGGTATTAGAGTGCACAGGGTGGCACGTAAATGTTCACGTGAGTGAGACTTGATGAAACACCATTGGTGAATGTGAAAAACCACAAAGTTAGTTTATTTGTTTGTCAAAAATGTTTTGAGATGAAAAATTGTGGCCTTTATTTATTAACAAATGGGTATGTGGATAATTTTTTTATATATTAGGAGAGTTTTTTATTTAGCAAGATTCATTGTGAACTAGAAGTCATACTCTTGTTGTATCTTGAGATGAAAACATGTTGGTGGCTTAGTTTTGGAGTAATGATCATTGGGTTTCTAAATATGTGTTTGATGTTGTGATATGGCCATGGATAGTTCTCCATTGGAAATATTTCCTATCGATCAACCTAAGGATTCATTTCAAATGTTAAATCCTCCTCTTAGAATGTTACCTCATCCCATTTGTTGAAATAGGGAGTTGTTTGGGCTCTATTTAAAGTGTCTTCCATTTATGGTTAATCTCTCAGTTGTAGAAGTTGTTCTCGGTGATGTTTAGTGGGAGTTTTTGTGGGTCTTGTTCATTCTGCTCCTCATTCAGAGTGAGAGAAAATAGTGTTGTGTATCTCCATGTTCTTGTTTGGATAAAAATGTGTTGTTGAAGTAGAGAGTTTCATGATGTCTCTTGATCTTTTGTTTCATCCTTGGAGTGTTATGTGGTACTATGTGGAACTAATGGATAGAGTATAAGTTAAGGATTATCAATGCCTGACTGTGATTCAAGGGATGCTTCATCCATCAGAGCTCCAGCCCTAGGGTTCGGAGTGAAGCTGGCACGTATTCAGGAGTCCTAGGATTGTGGGTAGTATTGCTAAGATCAGACCTCTACCATTTCAGTGAGGTAGTTAATTTTTTTATTTTGGGGTTTCAAAGGCCCAATGATTAGGTCCCCTTCCCTCCCCAAGCTAATTGGTGATGGTTTGGATCCGTGTAGATATTTTTGGCTTAGTTCTTGCCACCTCCATTTGAGAGTGGGTGGCTGAAATGTTCATATTCTATTCCTCTCAACATGGGTTGGTAGGTTGTTGAATGAGGGTTTTGGTGGGCTTGTGTGATTAAGGCCTGATTCTAACTCATGTTTAATTCATATTTGTTCGTTTCAAGTTGGGTTCTAATGGTGGGGAGACCCACCATGGGTCTCGTTTATTTTTCCTCCTAAAAACATAACTAGTGCTAGTTGTTTTCTAATAAGGGTGATTCCATCCCGTAATCCTGTGGAATATTTATTTTTTCGTTCTCTTTGGTTTGGGTGATTTTTTGATTCATTGGTAGAGTCCCCAAAAACCAGGTTCTTGGTTTGATTGTGGAGGCAGTGACTCGATCTTTCAGTTGATTCTCAGGAAGTGGTTGAGAGTTGGGGTTTTGGTTGAGGTAAGAGGATTAAGATACATTAATTTTTTATGTTGTGTCATTGGATTAGGAGGCTGGACCATATTGATAAATAATCCTTGGGTGTTGATCAATCATCTGGAATGTGCTATGTATTTCTGGGGGTGGAAAGCTTTAATGGTGGGGAGAATTTTCACACCAGGTTTTTCAAGTCTTTATTTTGATCTGGTTTATTGGAAATCCAGGTCCTTTTCCTAGGTATTGGGTGAGATTAACGTTAATTTTTGATGTTTCATCTATGTCTAATCATCCTAATTTGGGTTCCCCATTTCTTGTTTAGATCTTTTTGGAGAAAGGGTGGTTATTTCATGATTTCGGCCAATCGTGAGCCCTTTTCCAATTTTAAAAACCAAATTAGTTTCTTTTGTAACTCCTTTGTTTTTCAGTATTTTTCACCCATTACACTTCATAAATTTCCTCCCCTGACATATTCAAACCACTATATTCTTTTTTACCCCTTAATAATTCACAATCATGGTGAATTTGGCTTACTTATTTAGGTAATGGGTCCGCCCATGGGTCATTTCAAGTTTTAAAAAAAATAATTTTTTTATATCATTTTCCTTTTTTAATATTTTTCGATAATTCAACCTCCCATTCAAATACAACATACCTAGACCCAACCCCATTATCAATTTTACCTATTTTCTGCTCATTTGAATCTCTTATTAGGTCGGAAGTTCTCTGGTTTCCTCAAACCGTCTAGAATTGACAAGGTAAATTGTTTCACCAATAGGTCATTCCATTCGTACACTTTTTACCACAAATATTATTTTTCTGGTTCTTCCAGACCTTATGAGACTCTACAGGATGTTTTAATCCATTCCATTTTCTCTAAATATGTATATCTAATGGAATACGAAGATTTTTCTAGTTGAAAAGGTGAGATTCCTTCTCCTTTCTCCTCCAACTTCTTCCTCCTTTCATTATTTCATGGTTTTATAATCTTTACTAGTCCTTATAGACCTATGGTTATATTATAATATGATATTTTATTTTTTTGTTTGTTCATTTGGGGATGTTCATCAAAGGATTAGGATTTATAAACCCACGGATGGTGATTTTGGGTGTGTGTTTCCATTCCGTCATGGATTTGCGGTAGCATATCCCCTTCAAATTCCTTTATCATTTAAGTTTCATCATTTTCAAATAGTTCAAATCTTATAAATATGTTTATTTTTTTTAACCTTTGGACAATTTTCTTGTTGTTAAAAATGGTTGTTTAAACCTTGTTTCGAGAAAGGTAGAGTTGTTTTGTCATAAAAGTGCACACCGAGTGTTTGTTTAAATGTTCTGCTATCTTTAGCAACTATTTTGTGAGGTTTAAAACATTTTTTATGGTATTTTTAATATGTTACAGTATCTATAATAACATATGGCATGAAATTGGTGTTTTATTCCTTTTCAAGATCTTAAAATAAATTGTTTTGTTTAAAAATGACATGTCATGTGTCCAGAAAATTGCTCGGTTGGATTTTATGTGTGATGTGTGTTTTAAAAATTATTTTTTTGGATTTATAAATGAATTTTAATAATGATAAATGTTATTTTGGGGTCCTTATATTTATTTCCAATTCGTATTTGGTTTTACAAACAAATGGGTTTTGGGTTACAACATGTTCTGGCTCGAGTTGTTGGAAAATGGCCTCTTTCACATCCTTATGAAAATGGTCGCGTTTTGAATATGTAACCTCTGTGTTATAAGGGATTTATTAATGCGGGTTTTTGATGTAAATGATGTGTATTCACCTCCTTAAATATTTGAAATTAATACCATGTTCAAATGTGAGTTTTGAGAAAGACTTAAAAGCTCGTTTGGAATTTTTTGTAAAAATGGTTTCCATCTATATTTCATGTTCTATCTTTTAGAGCCATTTTACGGTCCCTGAAAGTGATTTATTAATTTTTTTTGAGGGATTCAAAATCTATTTTGTTATGTTATTTATGGGTTTCTGGCATTAAAAAATCATTTTTGAACAGATTTCTTGTGCAAGTCCTCGTTATACTCCTTGAAACTGTTTTACGAATATTTTTAGTGGTTTATTGATTCTTGAATAAAATGTGATGCATATTTGCAGGATGTTTGTGTGTTTATGGTTTGGTAAAGTAAATTTGATGTTAAAAGTGTATTTGATAATATGTGTAACTTTATTGAGCACTAAAGGGAATCTCGAGTTTCTAGGTGGGTGGACGTGTACTAGAATGCTAGTGATCCAGTGGGATTTAACCCTTATTTCACAAAGAAAGTTTGACTATAACAACACTAACTAAATTATGATGATGATGATGATGTTTGAGGACAACTAGGATATGGTTATTCTCCCTAATATTATCTCATGTGCACAATAATGGATATTTATTTTGGTTACATTCACTGAGATATGAGTTACATGGGGCTCACAACTAACTAGTGGAAAGGGGTGTTCCTATGACTTGTGATCATTGGCTATTTTGTACTCACCATCGGCATATGGTGTTTTTGGTTGTTAAATTCAAAACTTTGTGTGATTTATTTAAAATTTTACTTTCTTTAAAAAATCCTTCTTGAAAACTAGTTTTATATTGAAGTTTCACCTCTTTGAAATTTTTTACTAGAATTCTTATTTATAAAGGATGCAAGTTTCTGTCTGGTAATTTTTAATATCATGGGACCTTATATAGAAAAAATACCTTTATATTTTTTTTAAAACATGAAATTGATGTTTCATTTATTTTAATGGATGTTCATTGGGAATAGAATATCAGTCTAATCTACTGATGTTTAATACTCACGCCTATATTCATCTTCTGTTTTTAGCCCCTGTGCAGGTTTTGGATTGAGTTTGATCGCCTTGGGAGACATGTGATAATTAGGGAGAGTGACCAGCAGGTCACATGGAGTTTTTTTATTATTGGGTTAGGTTAGTTGGGTTCTAGGTTTAGTTGTACTTTTAGTTTCTTATACGAAAAAATTTCAGTTCAGTTTGTATATAAAAGTATTTTGGGTTGTCCATTTCTTTCTGATGTTTTTTTTGATTGTTTATATATGGGATAAATCATTACCTTGTATACTCTATTGATTCCCTTTTTACTTGTCACCATCCCAGGAGGATCAGGAACACCTCTTGGGACTTGTCGCGTGTTGGCCCTTGTGACAGGTTTAGGGTCGACTCGGGCAGGTTCATGACACCTGGTTACTTTGAAATGTAACCATGTCAAGTTATCACATGGTCTCAAATATGCCTCCACATATGCCATATGTTTTTGACTGGTATAAATGGCCTAGGTTTTTAACATGGAGAGACAATGACCTTTACATTAAAATATTTTAAAGGTCAAAATCAGCATAAAATTGGAAAATGTAATATATTCCAATATTTGATGATTATAGATAAAATATACTCATAAAATAAATTTAAGGTTCATTTTAGAATTACTTTTTAGTCCTTATCACATTGTTTTTACCCTTAATTAACCCATTTTACTTTTAGTGTGGTAAAAAAATTATTTTCATTAATATTCATAAAAACTTACAATAAAAGAGCAATATTTATTAAATTTATGCCTTATTATTACAAATATTGAATATATTTTTCAATATTCAAAAGACATAAGTGGATAATTTTAATTTAAACTTAAACCCACAAAGCGTGATGAAAACTGTTTTTCAAAAAAATGCCATTTAAGGTAAAACATGTTTTTATAAAAAAAGAAAGCATAATATTAATTACAAATTCTATAATTAGTTTTTTAATAAAATTAAATGATAAAATTTTCAAACTATTCCAAAATATAATATGACTTTGTACACTCTTCAAAAAACTATAGTTTTCAATAAATTTCCAAATTTTTTCACTATTCTTTGAAAAATTAAAATTTTCAGAAAACTATAAAAATTTCACCCTAAATGAAGTTCATTTTAAAAAATAATTTTCTGAAATTTACATAAATTAATTATAATATTTTAACAAAAATAATAATATTCTTTTTTTGAAGAAATAATATTTTTTTGAAGAATAAAATGACTTCACTAAAAATTGTATGATTATTTACTAAGAATTTATCAATAAATTTGTATTGATTAGAACCATTATATATTTTTTATAAATCAATTAATCCAATTAACTGCCTCCTAATCATTATTTATATTATAATAGTCATATTTGACAAATATATTTCATAGGTTTTCTATGTTCAGTGTTCTGTGTTGTATATGTTATCGAACATAATGTTCTTATATTAAAATATATGGGTGTTAAATAACCTATTCCCAATTTTCCTATAGATAGAACAACTGGTATTGGACACATAATGTGGAATAGGGTCACTCATCCCATTCTATTCTTGATAATACAAAAAAATTCAATGTGCAAAAGGGTTTCTAGAAATCCTACATGGCCAAGGGTCTCTAGCCCAATCACACTCCTAGATTGGAGGCATATCAAGAACCTACACATTAATAATTGGGTTCAAAATAGTATGTCCTTTCCTCACAAGTGGTTTTGATTCCACCTAGTATCCTAAATATCTCAACCTTATCCATTGGTGGTTGAGTCATCCTCGTGGCACATAGGGGTTGCTTATAACCCCTATAATTTTCCCATTATAATTAAATAATTTAATTTAATTTAAATATTTCATTTTAAGTATAATATATTGGGGTGTCACCCTTAGTGTTAGGATTTAGTATTCATATTCAACCACAATCAATTTATAAATACCGTAGGGAAACTATGTGATACCACCTACCTTTTTCAGAATTTTTTACCACTATGACTCCAAGGGCCGGTAGTAGCTTCCATGGCATATCCTAACCCATCCAAGACATATGAGGACATATATCACAACTAAAAATAATAATTAATTATTCAAAATAACATTATAATTAACTAATTACCCTTAATATTTATAATTAATTAAACCATCTTACATAAATGAGAATAAGGCTGAAATTCTCACCAGTTGATATCATCGTGCCAGAATCATGGCCGACCTCTTTCCAAAAACCCACAACACACCCCCAACATCAAATATGGAAAAATACCTAACATATGAAATCAAATGAATGATTAATTTAATTGAATTTAATATTTAAAGCTTTTTAAATTCACCGTGGAGATATACCATGATGAAAAGTCATGTGGAAAAGTGTGGATGACATTGTAGGACATCCTGGTCCAAGGAAAACAAAATTCCCCATCATTCTCAACTGATTCCACCATGTTCAAGTGGATTAAAAAACCCTAAAATAGGTAAACTATAATTTTAAAATAATCTAGTAAGAGATGAGTGGATAACAATAGAGCAAGAATGTTTCTAAGAATCTCTAATAAAATACTCATAGAATTATCAAAATCAAAAAATTTAAGTGGGTAAGGGGAAGAAGGGAATAACTAGCTCACACGAGTGAGGTAAAGGGTAAAAAGAGGAATTACACCAATTAAATTTAGGTTTGAATGGTATTTTTACCATTTTTAGTAGTCCTCAAAATTTATCCGCATGGTTTTCCAAACCATGAACCCTCCATTGTACAAATCCTTATACCTCACATGGTCTAATCGCAAAGTTTACGAAAATGTACACTAATCATTGGACCACCATTAAAAACTCTCATAAAACATTCATGGTTTCCTTTGAAATGTTTCATGGTTTTCCCTTAATCATGATAATATCCAGTTAAGTGAACCATACTCCTTACAAAATGAACTGATGGTTCATTGAGGATCATGTTTCCACACTTTTCCCCCTAAACCATTTTCCCAAACAACACTCCCAATAAAAAATTCTCAAAACCCATAAAACTTCACCTGAATCCAATGAGGCTCACCTAAACACTCGAGGAACCTCTTTATACTCATTACAGGTCTAAAAACACCATGTTAAATCATTATAACCTTTATAATTACATTAAGAATCTATTATAAATACTTGACATGTCTAGTAATTGGAAATTAATATTCTTCTTGAAAATTTCATCTTGTACGGACACAAGATCTCACAACCTCTTGACCTTAACAATTATTATCCCCAATAACACTTGGTGATCATTTAATTGAACATATTAACCTACCTTGGTTGTGAATTCCCGCTCTAATGGTTGTTTTCCCCCTATGAACACCCAATTCTCTTCTAGAGTGAAATTATTAACATATTGAAATTAAACCTCCAAATGTTAATCCAATGCTCATAACCACCACTGAAAAATAAATAAAAAACATACCCAATCCTATTTATCCATATAGACAACCACATTATTATCCATGTCATCACCTGGCCTACAGTTCTCCCACTATATTACCTAAAATGAGAAGGCTAATTTCAAACCATATCACTTCTCACCATCAGAATTTCCTATTAAAACACACCTCTAGTTCATTAATTATACTCCTAGAATGTTCCATATTAACAACAGCCAACTAAAAAATAGAACAACATCTAAACACCAGACACCATTCTCATTTCCAAATTCCATGTTAGAACGAATCCCCCCCCATTGTCTTTTCCCAACATGAGAATGTTGGAATTTCCTTGAAATTCTCTGATGAATGATTGGGATTCTAACATCATATCCCAAATGATGTGCCTGATTCATTTCATGAATAAATGTGTCCAATAACATGAAATAACACAATTCAACCCATATCTATCCGACATTCCTAAAAAACAATCAACTCTAGCAACCGACACATCCCCAAATCCTGATCCTTAGGATTTTATTCCTAGAAGGATGCCAAGATTGTCTTAATATGATCACTGAATCCCATAATGAAATTTCAATTAAGTTTCATGGATGAACCCCCACACTATCCATTTACATAATCATGCCATATTTTGAATATTGTGGTACCGATAACCTGTTCACACTCAGATCACCTCAAACCATCCATACCTCAGAGCCCTCACCAGGACTCCGCCCAATATTGTACTTGAACCTGTACCTAGAAATCATTAAGGAATCCAATTATACTCAGGTCCATTTATCCACAAGAAAAAAAGTTTAAAAATGTCCTTCTAGTGATCAGTTTCACTCCCATTACCCTTATCAAATGAGTGCCTTTTTCACGAGACCAAAATCCCATTCCCAAGTGTAAGGGAATCCTTGTTTTCACTCTACCGAAACAAGCTCTTGATCACCACTTCCCACACCTAATCCATCAATGAAAATAATAACTAGAATGAACTGTATCTATCACTCATAAGCACCATACCACACACCAGTCTATAAGATCTAGTACCAATCTTGCAATTACTTCCTCATGAACCACACTATTCTTATACCAACCCTTAACACCAAATCTTCCCGAAAGTGTGTGTCAAGGTCCACCCATGAGTCAACCATACCACATAACTAAATTTACATATAATGTCCCTTATATTATGGAGTGAAACTATAAAACCTCATCTAATCCATAATACATAATTCCCATAATCATTGGATCAAACTCATCATCTATTGACTTGTGTGTGGCTGCTCATGAATTCAAAAATAACGGGCTTCATATGTAACTAGCATGTGTCTCCTCTATCTTCCACAAATCCAACCAATGTACTATCCCACACCACCCAATTCCCAATGACCAACTTATGCTCCAAAGAGTCATTTCCTCCCAAAACAAAGCTAAATTTATCCCAAGACACATTAATCTCTACATTCTAGGATAACCCTTGGAACTCCTCTTCACAATCAGAAACCTTACTCATGCTATAATACATCAAACTTCTGCCCTCCTCATGAGAAAATTCTGAAAAAACACCCCACCCTTCGATCATGTCATGTCCAAGACATCCATGTGATTAGTCTCCATCTATAATTTTTTCATTCATAAGCATCCACTCACGCTCTAACCACACCACCATGAACACACCCACTGGTCAATAGGGTTTGGCACATGAACAGTCCTACCCTTCACGACCGGTGTCGATACTAAAACAAACTAGGTTCTTCTTCATGAACCAAAGGAATAATCATTCCTAGTCACATACAAAGTAACACATCACATTTACCAATATCATCACAAATTTATAACCATGATCACTTCCTCTAAAGGAACCACAAAACATAATATAGCCTCTCACATGGGATTCCCACGTTCAAAACACACACAAACCAACTAGAGTCTGAGTCATAAATAAGGGCATATGGGTCTCTTACCAAGACCTACTAGTCAATTCTTATATCATGGTCACTAGGTTTGACCACCTATCCTTATAGGTCAAAATTTTTAAAAGGTCTCAAATTAGGATGAATCATTCATCCTCCCATCATAGAAACAATAGTATCAATATGCATGGCCACCAACTCATGGGTCTCATGCAAAATGACTTCACATGAAAAACCACCCACTAATAGGGAACTAAGCCTCTCTAATTATCTGTACATTAGACTACTCCGTATAGGATATCACCTCTCAAACCAATGGTATAAGAACACAAAATCATTTTGTATGATCCATGCCTAGGGGAACACCTTCCCAATGTTTAGTTAAGTATAATTTCATTCCAAAAATATGTGAAAAATAGTTTATATTTTGTTACTCTCACTTTAAATATCATAACCTTAATAACAGTGATAATAAGGAATTTACCAAAATTGAATTAAATGCCACTCTTTCCCACTAGGGTGTCTATAACTAATGTACATGAGAAACTAATCATCATTATCAAACATCTCACCATAGATCTATATGACCTTCCATAAAAAGATAATTTTATACACAGTTCATCCTATCTGAGTATAATTCTACCATGTAATGATATAAGAAAATGCCTTATGAGAATTTTTTGACACATTAAATAATTAATCCTCAACCATCAATAAAACCACACAATATCATATCTATATGTCTTGTGAATCTCATATCCCTAGTATGATGCATGTGATGCCTCTTTCCTTTATAGGCCAGGATCCTAAATTAAATCACAATCCTATCTTCGGTGATCTTATATCTATATATCCATAATAAATCATAAAATTAAAACTGTATGTGTGTCACTCAGAGAAAAAATCAGATACAATCGTAAAATCACAAATCAAAATAGAAATCTCATATCCCTAGAAAACTAGAATAATTACCAGAACATGTGTTCTCATTACACCATTATAATATCAATCATAGGCTCCAACACATTCTTAATATTCATATCTACCATGCCATAAATAGTAATAAAATAGGAAATTAACCTCTATGATACCAATTTATCATTCCCCACAGAGGTTACTATGAACATTAACCGAGTTTGGTTTTCATATGGCCTCAAGAACACATCCGCACATACTAGAGGCTAGAGACTAGTATTGAGGGGTTAGGGTATGACTGTATGGATAGTATTAACTCATATCAGAGTAAGACAAATAGAAAAAAATAAAAAAATATGATATAGAATAATAATCAACTACAACGGAAATGAAAGAGACAAATATGTCATATTATAATACAGGAGGTTTAGTATTTGGAAATAAATTCAAAGAGGAATTAGAAAATTCCACTTCTTGGTCTCCCAATCCCACATGATTTATCCAACCTACTCAACCTTAAAATAATTTAGGCCCTAGGTATAAAATTACTTATTTAGTTTATTTTTTGTAGATAAATATTTTTATAATTATTCATATGAGTAGTTCACATTCACATCCACTGATTTTACTTCCTATTAAAGGACTGTGTTGGTGGTGACATTTTAATTTCGGTACTCACACCCTTATTAGGCCTCCATTACACTTGGGTGTTGAAGAAAATCTTATTAATATATATTAATAGGTTAGACTAAATGCTAAATTATTTTTTTCTTAAGTGGGAAGGTCATCTCATTAGGTATCATGAGACCATGAAGAGGTATTTTCTAATGTCTTTGTGTCTTTATTTTTAGATACTACATTTAAATTGTAAAATCAGGGAATATTTACATCTTCCATTTCACTTTTAGTTTATTAATCATATATATCTATTTTTTACCATAATTAAAGGTCATAGTCTCTACATGGTCACTCCCTAGACGTTCACCGCTAGTCGATAGCTTATAGACTATAGGGAGGTTCACTTAAGGCTATGTGATGACCCAAACTAGTTACTATTCATAGTATCTTGGGAAGGGCATGAAAACATTCATATCACATCCCATTTCCTAGTTCTCCCATATTTTTAGGTTTACAAATCTATCATATCACTTAAACCAAAAATATTTCACGTGTTATTTCATTAGTGTCATAGATCATGCTTCAATCAATGCTCTACCAATGTTAGCAGGGCAATTTCACATTCATCCTTCCATCAAATTTCTTAGATTGAATGTATGCACTTCTATATGTTCTATACACTAACCAAACAACCAATTGTTGCTTCATAATCCTTTCTATACCACACAATGTGTAAAATACATTCAACCCAAGATAAAAAAACCTTCATTCAATATGATATATTATATCATAAATAATACCATGTATATCATAAATTGTGATGTGTTTATAATATTCTATGTTGCATAAACTATTTTTGGAATACATGTCATTAAAATTTTCCCTAAGAGGTTACTATCACTATATATTAAAAAATAAAAAATTCATAAATAATTATTGAGGATGGTTTAAAATTGATAGTATATGATATATGACTCAAAAGTACCAAATTCATCATCACATTATCAAGTTTATAGATTACATTAGTAACATCATTTAATTGAATTTATTATATATAGTTGATGATTATTTAAGATTTCTGTTATTAAAATTATAAAAATCTCATGAATTTACTCATGAAAGCCTTTTTATTATCATATAATGTTTCAAAATCGCATTAACATGGGAAATTATACTAGAAATTTTCTTGTATTTTATGATGAAGATAAATTATAAAATTTAAGGAGATGTTCTCTAATATTTAGAAGGAAACATTAATACTAGCCATATTTTTATATTAATCAATGGAAAAAACTTGAGATTTGTTATAATTATACTAGGGTTATTATTTTCTATTTAGTCAATAAATTTTACTTAAATATAATTTTAGTATAATTATATGAGATATTGAATAAATATTGTGTTTTTTCACCATTGATCTACTGGAAGATACTTAGTTAAATTATTTTAGTACAACGGAATAAAGAACCAAAATTTCACTGACTGGAAGTTACCCCCTTGTTGTTTAGTGTACCAGTAGATATGAAAAAAAACATACCTTAACCATTTAACTGGGATGAAACTCTCACACACTCTAAATAAAAACTTACACATAAGAATTCAGGTGGAAAAAATTAAATTAAATGACTCAAAAAATTTAAATAGTTTGGAAAATATATCCCACATCCACTAGAGAAAATTGGTACACTTCCACTAATACATAAATTACATGAATTAAATCACTTAAGATCACTCATTAAATGTAATCTTAAATTAATTCATATCAAAATTAAAAATGGTCCCACTCACTTATTCTGAGTCCCAATTAGTCATCCAATTTCATGAACTTCTAAATTATTTGAATTTCCCTCCATTGGGCATGGTGACTGGTGATTTCCTATAGAAATTATTACTATAACCTTCTACACCTGGTAAATAATGATATTTATTCTTACATTTATCTAAACGAATATTTTTCTCCAACCTTTATCATATAACTATGAGGATAAGACATTAGTGTAGCATCATCAGTGTACCCAATGAAAAACGCATAACTTCCATTTCAACAACTTTCGGACCATTAGCCAGAACATTATCAAGTGTATATACCATCATCAGAACAAGTTTACTTTAGTAGAGATTTATTTATCTACTACACTAATGCTCATGGTAGATATATCTTCCAATGTTTCATCTTTGAATTGATTGAATCAGAACTTTAGTAGGATTCCTATTCCAAAAAAACACCCACTTAAAGACTACATCAATGAAACTATAGAAACAACTAATTCTTAATAAAAACATAATCCTTCACTACTAAAATACAATCTTTCACCACCACAATCTATTAACCCAATTCACACTAAGTTGCAATGTTTCCTTAGGCATTCTTATAATGACAACTTGGTGAACATGTCCACAAGATTTTACTTCCTAACTATATTCTACAACTCCAGTTTTATATCTTCTAATATATTATATATGAAATGGTGTTTTGGGTCGATATATTTCATCCATGATTGAAACACTAGATTTTTATCCCAAAATATTACACTCTAATTATAACATAACAACACTTAACCCTCTTAACTTCTTATAAGAACCTAAAAAAAGTTCATAAAACGAAAAAAATCCATCCAAACCTATTTTTATTCCATGTAATTAGCTTATGTTGTAAAAAAAGTTACAACTGTTCATAGTCATGAAAACCAACTAACTTCTATTCCTCTATAGGTGATCACAAATCTTATTTTTCCATTATTAGCGGCTGAATCCATATAAAATTTAGCATCAATAAAATCCTATAATGGATCATCAGTCATGAATCAATGTTTTTTAAATTTCATTCCTTTTAGATACCAGATGGACCCCTTCAGAGCCTCTCTCTATTCTATCCCTGGATTCGCTGTGAGCTAGTTAAAAACTCAATATACTAATGAGTACACACCATGGAGTAAATTAGGCTTCTTATAACTGTTAAAAATATAACTTTTTCATTTGTTTTTCCACATCGTCCATTTTTATCATTTTCTCGTAAATTTTAAGGTGACTTAATACCATCTTGCATTTTGGAATTTTGAAACATTATAAAAATATTCCAAATGTAATTATTTTAAGATGAAATCGTATTCATGTATTTTCTATCCATCTCAATCTTTATCCACAATATTTTATTGACTTGAATGATATATTTCATCTCAAATATTGTAGAAAAATAATTCCTTATCAAATAAAACCACTTCATTTTTAGACCCACCAGAAGAATATCATCAACATACAAGATAATAATGATGAAACTCAAATCATTCCATTTATTCTTATAGAATTTGTGATCTATGTTTCATTGATTAAATGATATATTATCACGAAATCATAAAACATTAAATTAAACTATCTTGGTACCTTCTTCAATAAATATAGAATTATCTTCATCTAAGATAATAATTCATTATTCCCATTGCCCAATAAACTCATAGGATAATTCATCTAAATATATTCATCTAATTCACTATGAAAAAATTTAGTATTTACATCCAACTACTATAATTATGGATTATTAATAGAAACCATTCTCATAATTTTCTTTATGGTATCATTATTATCTAATGGTGAAAATATTTTTGAGAAGTCAATCTCTATGGTCTATTGAAATCCATTCACTGCTATATGTTTAATGTACCATTTTCTACCATCATATTCCCCATTTAAATGAAAAACCCACTTATTCACAGGTGATTTGTTCCCTTGTGGTAACATATTTAACTCACATGTTCCATTAGAATATAATGAAGTATTTTTTTCATCACTATCTCAAACTTTCCAGAATCACTAAGAGTGGTTTTCTATTTTGGGTTTTGAGTTCTCCACCATCTATATTAAGTAAGATGTGAATGTTTTCTATA
This sequence comes from Viscum album, assembly GCA_963277665.1. Taxonomy (NCBI): domain Eukaryota; kingdom Viridiplantae; phylum Streptophyta; class Magnoliopsida; order Santalales; family Viscaceae; genus Viscum; species Viscum album. Next base: position 626,181,579 of record OY728138.1, on the reverse strand, counting down.
AACCTTTAAAATGATTTCCTAAATATTATAGATATATACAATTAAACTTCTGAATCATCCTCCACATAGTATAGTATCTTTTGTTTCTATATATTCCAAATTCAGAACTTATGGATCTCTGCTTTGAACCACAGTATTCCTAATGTATTCAAGAATATGTTTCACTGTTCTATCTTCAATACGTTAAATTCATATATAATTACTTTAGGGAACTTAATTTCTTTAGTTCTTCCCACTCTGATAAATATAGTTTATTTAGTTGATTATTTATTCTCAATATTCTTCTCATCCATGTTTCACACTATCCACAATACTATCTCTTAAAATAGGGTATCCTATATTATTTTCACCTTTTCTTATTATCATCCTAGTATTTGAATGTGAAAAATTTATCACCATATCCTATAAATAAACATGTATTGTAATTTTTCTAATCTTTTTTCCTATTCTTTGATTTAAAATGGATGTGGGTGATACTCCTAAAAATTTTGAGGTAGTTGACTTCTATTGGTTTTCTAGACCATATCTAATATAGAATCTCTTGTCCAAAAAGAGTGGATGGACATTTATTAACTAAATACATAGTTGAGTTCACTAATTTATTCAAAAATTATGGGTCCATTCCTAATTGTAATCTCATGTTCTATACCTTATCTGTTAACATTTGATTCATTTTCAAGGCCACGTAATTCTGGGAACTTTCTTATCTTTTATAATCCCCTTATTCTAATAGAAATTTTGGAAGTTAGTTCAAGTGAGATGACTAATATTTTTGGACATTAGGAACTTTAAATTATTAAAATTTTCCTTTTCCAATATATACATCCAATGAATAAACACTATGAATACCTCAGACTTGTGTTTTATAAGGAAAACCCATAATTTCCTTATTATACCAGCAATAAAATTAAATAATTAAATTGATCATATATAATATAGGATTAGGGAAATAACACAAATATTTGAGTTAATAAACTAAAAATTACAATATTTGGTCTTCCTACCATTAAGTTTAAACCAAACCCTCCTCAACTTCTTAAGCACATAACTTTTATAGCATCCAAACTCTGTGTTATTGAGATTCATCATGTATTTTACTATTAGAGCCATAATTTTCTTGTCACCAAGGAATTTGATATGACAATTCCATAAATTTATAATCTAAAACTTCCATTCTCTGAAAATTATCACTCTATTTAATCTACTATTTAAATATATATTTCCATCCTTGAAACCTCAGTCCACTACAATGGATCTTAAATTAATCTTATAAACTCCAAGAAAACATGTACAAAACCCCACCTCATCATGTTGTCTAATAGAAATAAGATTCTTCTCTATCCATTGGATGTGTCTCACTTATTTAAATGTAAAAAAGAAACTATTTTATATCTAGATATTGAAATTTAACTTCCCTATTAATTTAAGTGCCTCATTTTCCACTAAATTAACATTCATGAATATTATAGATACATAATTAGACATGCATAGTTTATTTTTCATTGTGTGAAATGATTCACCAAAATCAATCACCCATGATTCAACCTGAGTGTTGACACTTATAATAAAGTTTCTAAATCCCTCATCAAAATTACTGTAACATAATCTTTTTTTAAGTGAGTACTTCTAGAGTTAACCCAATGATTATTTCAATCCTTTTTTATATGTCCTTTCTTTCCGCACTGGAAACATATTGGTCTAGGATCAGTTGATTTACCATAAGATATTTTCCCTTGACTTATATTCTCGTTTAATCAAACTTATCTATTATGATGACCATCCACTTCCTTCAACATTAACTTCATTGTTTAATGGTAATTGGAAATAAATAAATTGAATTTAATTAACAATTATTATACTTATAATATTCTAAAACAATAAGTTATTTCTTCTATAAGAGTTTCTTTGGAACACTACCATTACATCCCAGGATTTTGTTAATGAAGATAGTAGAAAAATATCTTAAAACATCTAAGAACTTCACGTTGACTAATTTTATCTACCCGTGAATCATGCCGAGTTCACTCACATGATCAACCATAGATCTACATTTTAGTAATCTCATAATGAATAACCTCTACATTGTAACACCTTTTTCAATGATTTTTCCTTCTCATACATGTCAGTCTGAGCTTCCATTATTTCTTTTTTGGTATTCATAACCTATATGTTAAAATATAAATTATCATCCACTAAAATTCTAACAAACTCATGTAATTTATTCTCAAGTTATCCTCATTCCACTTTCTCTATCTTCTTTGTATTGATTCCCATTAATAGAACTTCTAGGTCCTCATGAGTGATTTAATCTTCCATTTTCATTCTCCAGAATCAAAAATTTATTGCATTAAAGTTACATATCTATGCCTTAACATATCTTGATTCCATAACTTCTGATTGTAGTAAGATACCACTAAATTTATATATATATTTTTTTTCAAGAGAATGAGACTATTATGTTATCATGTCTTCAAGTGTGTGTTACCAAGTCATTAACCAAGATCTGATACCACTTAGTTGGGTTACAAAAAAATATTCCACAATAATATATATTTTATGCTTCTTATGGAATAGCATAACAATGAATCAGGGATTCTATTAATGTAAGTTACTCCCTGACGTTTAGTGTGTTGTAATATGGGGAAACATCACCCTACTCATCACAATGATTCAAAATTCTCACACACTCTTAAGAATATCTCACACATAAGCATTCAAGTAAAAAAAATAAAAGGACAGGAAATTCAATATTTATGCAGTTTAGATAATTTTTCCTATATCCATGGTATACCACTTCAATATTTCCATTACAACCAAAGTTAAAAAAATCAATATCTTAGTGTCACTAATTTCAATTAAACCAAAATCACATCCAAACATGTTTAAAAGTGGTACTACCCACTCACAGTGAGCCCTACTCATTCATATTATTGTAAAAACATTTAAAATTTGGGGATGCCCCTCCATTGAGATTGGTGACTACCCATTTCTTTTAGATAGTCCAACTACAACCTCCAACTTCTGGTGAATAGTGAAAGTTACACTTATGTTTCTATGAATGAATTTTATTCTCCCACCCTTTTGAAAAAACCATGAGGATAAGACTTTATCATAGAATTATCATATAACCCAATACCAAACCTGTACCTTCATTTCATACAACTAGTAAAATATCATCCATCACAGACTCATCAGAAGATACCATCTTCTGAAAAACCTGCCACCATTTGATATTTTTGTTGTCGCTACATTGAACCTCAATTCAAATATATCTTCTAGATTTTATTCTTCCAATTTATTGAATTGGAACATGGTTCGGATTCCAATTCCTAGATATTATACTAATTGATATTCAAATAATTAATTACTAAAATAATGATATTTATGAGAAATAATTTATATGTTTGAAAATGATAATATAACTATTAATCAAATATAATAGAGCTTTCACCTTCCCCACATCCCCATGAAATCATATTATTGGGGTTTATTCCAATATAATATTATTAAAGCCTCATATGCGTGATTATTTGAAGAACTATATACTTGATATTGTATAGATTTATATTCTTAATGCTATGAAGAATGATATATAACTCCACCCTTTACATCCATCCTCATATATATATTCAAGGGATCTATGGTGTTGAACATGAGTGATAAATAGTTTAGGATGTATTTTTTTAAACTATATTATACTAATTTGGTTCACTTTGAATTCTATAATCATTCCCTAGGTTCTTGGGGAAATTATTTGTTGTTGATATGATATAATAATGTGAGTATTTTGTTTTCTTGATAGCACAAATTATTTGTTTTTTTAATATAGGGTAGAATTTTATCAATTTAAGATAAATAAAACCTAGTTTTTCAGGTTTTTGGATGATATTAAAATTTTAGATGCTAAAAAAATATAATTGGGATGACATTATAACGGTTCTATTATGGAAAATTTTAACTAGTCTCCCAATTTATATCTTCAAATCACATCTCCTTAGTGTCATTTCCAGATTCCATAATAAAAATTTAAAATCAATGTGGATAATAAAATAATAAATTTCCCCTTTGAAGATATTTTATGTATTGATTTGGATCATTGTTAGAGTTTCCATAGAGGATATGGATTCAAAATCATAAATATAGTTTTCTAAAATGTTACCAATGTGAATCCCCCACCCACCCAACAATTATCTCAAATATGGTGATTAGGTCATTTTACATTCAATTATGTCTTATCATAAACTAAACAATTTTACATTCAAAAACAAACCTTGGATATATATTAACAAAATCTAAAGGTGGATTCCTAAAAATAGAATTATTGGATGGACTCTTCATCATATCATGATTCTAAGGATGATTTATGTAGATACATATTTATTTCTAGTCTTAAACATTGGATTTTTTAGGGTGTTGGAGAAGTGAGGAGTATGTTTGGGACTGTATTATGTGAATTTGATGAGAATTTTAATATTGGAAGAAACCACATTATAGTGGAATTCTTAATACACCATGGTATTTGTATTAATTATTGTTGATAAACTTCTCTTTATAGAATTATCATAATTCGAGAGTTGAGAGTTGAAGTTGAGGCTTTCCATTTGCAAGATAGAATGATTTCATGGTCTATCCACCATGTAATGGATTATGAAAAATAATTTTTTTCATAGAATTATTGAAGATGAGATTTAGTGGAGTCCTTACCAAAAATGGTTATTGGAACTACATCATGGATGATGTCATGGTGTATAAAGTGGAATTTTTTATGTAACATAACATTTTGTATTATCATGGTTTAAAATATATATTATGGGAATATGTCATGGTTTGTTTTCCATGTCATTATTTTAAGAAAATATATGTTTTTATAAATAAAACAATAAGAGTGGTTTTATATTTTTTTATTTTTTATAGTGTTCTAGTTTTCAAATCATTATTGAATGGCCCAAACTATGACATGGAAAATGATACCACACCATGGTTTTTGTCATTTACTTACACCATAGATTACTAAACTAGTGTCTAGAACTATGGTTTCTACTTGAACTCAAGAATGAATCCCCATACACTAGATAATACTAACAAGTGGTGAGGGTATTGTGTGTGTTCATGGGGAGAATATACCATCAAATCATAGTAAACACAGTAGAAAATAACAAAACAACACATCTATAAAATAATCAGAGTATGTGGATGTAATAAAAACTAGTATGTTATTTCAAATTAAATGAATATGTATACAATAATATGGAATCATATCCATACCAAAATATAAAAAATGATAGCCCACTTAGCCGATCGCATTTACAAAATAATCAAAATATTCAAATTTATAAGAGTTATTAGCCTATAAAGGTAAAATTCCCTGAGAGGGGGGTGAATCAGGTTATTATAGATAAAAAAACTATCCAATCAGATATGTTTTTTGTTGTTAAAAAAACTCACTTATCTCTCTTTCCCACAACATTGTATAAATAGAATTTAAATCATGCATGAGAAACTGCAATTTTACATGGTTCAACCTCATTAGGCTACGTCCAAGAAGCATGCAATAGAAATGTTTTAATGTACCATATCCACTAAAAGCGCAATTATATTTACAATTTTTATTGTTTAATCATTGTCCCTATTGGTTTACAACTAATCACAATATGAAATCCCGCTGCTCTCTCAACTGAAGTGTTCTCACTGCTTCATCAGAAGATCCCCCTTTTATTTCATAAATCAATATGTTTTACACCTCATCTATTGTATCATTAAGTTCCACTTTCATCCACATGTGGAATACCAATTTACCACAGATCGGTTGGGATAATCCTTTTCAATATCTTCATGATGCTCACTAATTTCTCAAAGCTTCCTATTTCACGAATATCAAATAACCTTCATGAAGAAACTTCTTTTTGTGAAAATAATGTCTTTAACTAAGCTCAACTAACTTTTGAAAATCTCACAGATCTCAATCATCAATTTATTTCCTTCATGAGTATAAAAAATTTCATGATTCTCAAATAATTTGGTTGTCGTTGATAGCCTTTATGAACTTTTTTTCCAGAACCACCTTTGTGAACTACATTCACCAATCCAAATACTTAGAATTTTCGTGAAGTCTCACTACTTTCATGAAGGGGGTAGAGGCCTATTTATAGGAATTTCCACTAATTCTGAAATATTCTAGCCACTTCATCACCTTTTTTCAATTCTCCATGTCTCATAATGCTCCAAGAAAATTTATCATTCGAGAAGCTCTTAATAATCATAGAGATCACTACTAACTTCTTTTCACCTTCATGAAGAAGCCTTCATGAATATCATTCTTCATGAAACTCATACCTTTTTCCAATTTTAATAATGAATTCAAGGAAATATATCTTTCACGAGGCTACCCATCCCTGAAATTTTGGAACCCATAAATTTTCCAAAGACTGGGAAACAGTATCATATTATGTTCACAATTTTCTATACCACTTTCAGGGAATCCATTCCTTTTTCATGGATATTTTTCAATAGACCATGTAAATAATCAATATGGACTACAAAACATACCATGGAAACCCTCCTTGTCAATAGACACAGTAAACCCAAAAATATTGCAATGTTACCATGAGGTATTTTTTCTAACAATCTCCCACTTGGGGTTTGTTGACAACTCTTCACATTTTGATACATAATTACAGATTCTTCTATCTTTTACCACTATTAACTTATTTTGATACATATAAAAATAAAATATTTACTCAACACATACTCTAATCCTACATTATCCATGTTCGGTATGAGAAATAAGAGTAACATACAAAGTTCATCAACAAATCTCTTCATTCTACTCCAAAAAACCCCTCATCTTTCATCATAAAAGTCATCTATCGCTAAATATAATCTTTGATCAATCATATTTAGAATAATCATATTTGAAATTACCCTTATTTCATGGCTTGGGTACTCATTCCTTGGAATGGTTAAATATGTACAAGCTAATCTCTAATAACTCTTATTTGGAATTCTTAAACATTTACAAGATATACTCTGATAACTGTGCCGTGGAATTATTAAAAATGTCCAATATTAACTCTGATAAATCCATCTATCTATATTAATAAATTTTCTCCCTTTTTAATAGACACAATTTTCACCATTTGTCAATGTACTCAATGGTCACTCTTCTATGGTCTTAAACAGTGCAAAGAACACATAACAATAAATTAGGGAAAAACATACCATACCTCAGGAAGAGGGGGACCTATATCCACACTTTTTCAAGTGTGGGGAGTTGAAAAAACTCCCAGAGTCAGTATATTTCATTCAAATGCTTATTTGGATAAGGCCTTAGTTATAATGTTTGCAACCTATAGTTTTTTATGTACATGGTCCAATTTCAGAAGCTCTAGCTCCACCTTCTCCTTGATAAAATGATATTTTATTTCAATATGCTTTTTCCATGAGTGATAGACTGGATTATTTCTATTATTTATAGAACATTAATTATCACAATGAATTATAATCAAAGACTTCACTTTAACTCTCATATCATAAAGTTGTTTCTTCATCCACATTAACTGTGTGTATGCTTGCGTATCAATAATATATTTATCTTATATAGTTCTTAATGAAATGAAATCTTGTTTCTTGATTATCTAAGAAATACAAAATGTACAAAGATAAAATGAACCACCTAAAGTTTATTTACTATAATCTACTGATCTGGCCAAATCTTCATCTATATAGCCCAATAACTCTTCTTGAGATTTATCAATGTACAAAAAGTTGAAATCCACCATTTCCTTGATATATTAGAGTATTTTATTTTCAATGAAATCAGGTAGTTTTTCTTGGGATTTCTTTGATACCATACTTCTTGGCATGTGGAAAAAACAATATCTAGTTGTGTCACTCTTAAGTATGATAGGCTTCCCATAATATTCCTATATTAGATTACATTAATAGCTTTTCCTTCATCATCCCATAAATGTTTCATTATGGTACCCACTGAAGTCATCATTTCTTTGGAATTATCCATTCCAAATCTTACCAAAATATCTTTTGCATATTTATATTGAGATATTAATGTGTTTTTATTTCCTTATGTCACCTGTAACCAATGAAAAACATCAATTCACCAATAATTGTAATTCCAAACTCACTTTTAATGAATTTAGAAAATTGGAAGCATTATGCTTCATATGATCCACCAAATATTATATCATCAATATATAACAAAACCATTATCCTTTTATTAATTTTTTTTACAAATAGATTGTAATCAAACCCACCACACTGAAAATTGAGTTTTTTTAAATAATTGTCTAGTCTGGAATACCATTCTCTCAGTGCTTACTTCAACCCATATATCACCTTCTTTAGATGAAAAACATTGTTATCGTATTCATGAATGAGAAAAAAATAATATAGTTGGTCAATGTAAACCTCTTCTTCTAGAACCCTATTTAGAAATGTTGATTTGACATCCATTAGGAAAACATTAACATTTATTTTCTCATCAATGGTAAAAAATAATTGGATTTTATCTATCTTGGAAACTGGTGAAATGTTTTCATCACCATATATACCTTCTATCTGGGTGCACCCTTTTTATATAGGACATTATTTGTTTTGAATCACTGCACCATCTTCATTCATCTTGTTGTGAAGAACCCATTTTTTCCAATGACATTCTTATATGTTGTCATCTAAAAAACCTACCACATATGATTCTTCTCAATTTGTTTTAGCTGTTTTCATATTTACACCGGAATTTTCTGATCACAAATGATATTAATCCTTCATATTTCACCCCCGCTATTTTTATTTTATGAATATACATATTTCACTTCCTTATGCTCATCATTAGTATCTTCTTTTGAGTTAATATTTTCCACATCTACTCCCCCTGTGTTTCTTACATCTTCATCACTCTCATCAGGGGACTGTTCAATATGTTGTTGAAGATTCTATTCATTTTAAAATATAGTTACATCATTTATTTCAACTAATTTCCACAAAAACTTATTTAAACATTTATATTCTTTACTTTTTCCTGAGTACCCAAGAAATATCCCCTCATCTCCACCTGACTCTAATTTAGGTTTTTCTCTTCATTGAGAATGAAGAACATACTTCAAAAGATTAGAAAGTATTTCAATGTTTCCTTCTTTTCATACCACATCTCATATAGAGTATTTTCTTCATTCAGACATAAAATAATCATGTTAAATATGTAGATCGATGTTAAGACTGCTTTCTTTCACAATTTCTCTGGTATTCCGTTTTCAATAATCATCATTTTTCCATGTTATTGATAATCTAATTTATCCACTTAACCACTCCATTTTTTTTGAGTTATCAATGAAAAAACATGGTTCTTTATCCCATGCTTTTAAAAAAAACCTTCCACATGGGTATTTATAAATTTTGAAACATTATTAGTAGGAAACTTAAGAATTTTTCATCCAAGCATTTAATTTGATTCCCTTAAATACTGTTTTATGAAACTGAACACAACGGTATTATGAAAAATGAAAAATACCCATTCCATCCTACCGAAATCATCAATGAAAAGAACTTAATACCTATTCACGTTAATATCTCTTGGTGAGATAGATCCTCATACATTTGCATGCACCAATTCAAGCACTCTAGGTGACTTATGTTCTTTTTCTCTCAATTTCTTTCTGATAATCAGCCATTGTTGACAAGAATATTAGGTATGATTAACATCACATGATATCATTGAGAGATATTGAGCCACATAACATTTTACTATATCTTCTAGGGATGGTTTGCATAAATGACCAAGTAATTTATTCCATATCCTATTTTTTCCTCTTTAGATAAAAAAGCACAAATCTTCTTCTCTACTTAAAAGGTAGAGATTCCCCTATGTTCTTTTTCCTCATAGAAAAACTATACCATATTTTACTTTGATGATACACATATTATGAGTAATTTTTTTAACATGCCCCAAGTAACATAGTTTATTGATGCTAAGAAAATTGTGACTGAGACCTAGAACGACTAAGACGTCAGTATGTCTCATTTATTTTCCACCAAACATGGATTTTAAAAAGCCAATTATATTTAGGCCTTCATCATTTCCAAATTTTACAACACCTTCCATGTCATATTTTATTCTTGTAATAAGATCCTTATTACCTGTCATATAGGATGTGAATCCACTAGCAAAGATTCATACACCAGAATAATTTGATACTTTAAGTTTAATTTATGAAACCATTACCTTCTCAGCTCTTTTCTTTTGGATCTATGATTTTTACTTCACACTCACTATAGATCAATAATCTTTATCTTCCTCATAATATTATGGACCAGATTCATCTTGCAAGGCTGCAAATTGGTTTTATGTTTTCATCTCAACTATGGATTCATTTATTTTCACCATGTGAGCACTTTATTTCTTCTTCAGAACATTCCTCTGCATTGTTGATGTAAATATCTATATATGTCTCCAAATCCCCCACACCAAAAACAAAGTACCTCAAAAGATATTATAGAGTATTAAGATCTATTTTTATTCCTTGCTTGTTCATGTGTCCTTCAGTCTCTCTTTTCTATGGAACACACATTTTGTGAGTGTCCCAACTTTCCACAGCAATAACACCTTATGTGTGGTGCTATCATGTGTGTCATTTATACACCACTGGTTGTCCCTTGGGATATCTTAATCTTATGAGTCTTCTTTGTACCCAAATAAATATTTAATCTCAGAGTGGGTTCTTGTGGTCTGGCGTCATTCATCTCAACCTTTTTTTTTCAAGACCCATATCCATTAAACTTGATGGTTGGTTCTTTTATGTTGGTCCATTATGCTCCAATTCGGTCTTTTATGTCAGATGAATGGTGTGATTTTCTGATAAAATACTAGGAATCATGATTTTTACAAATCCTTAACTTTTCATCACAAACTAGAAATATTATATCCATGTTCTTTGATACGTTTTATTTATTCTCTTCCAATGTTTTGGAAACAATCAATTTCACTTTTCTGTTCTTTGATTTTGATCTTGTACTCAACTACCATTTTATAAGATCTATTTTATTGAAGACTTATGTTTTTCAATTTCATCCACCCACTCAGAATTCTCTTCCTCCTTCTATTTCATATTGTTTTTGTCATCACAATCCATCATGTTAGTTTTCTTTATTTTGGCTCTCGAATTATCTATCTCTTCTGGATCACCTTCCAACTCAACCTGCCTATCGAATCTTCCTTCAAATTCTTATTCCTCATTTTAATATTCTCCCATTTTCTAGGTGCATCCTACAACTATAACCATATCAATTTCTCTATGATATTTTCATTTTTCCATCTCTTCAAGCTCAGCTTCATCTGAACTATCATATTCTTGTGAAATATGATTCTTATTTTTGATGAAATTTATCTCAAATTTTTTTTATCATTCCCATAGGATGAAGACTTATTCATAGGAATTTAAACTTCATCCTCATCATGTTTAAGAATATTATTGGGGAACGTTGCTACAACATGACCAACATTTCCACATAAAAATAATCCTAGTTGATGATTCCCTTTGAATTTTCCTTTTCCTCTTTGAATATTTTAAGAAAGGAATGATGCCACCTCATTTGTCTCTTTCTCTTCCTAAGAATTTTCAATGGTGAGCATCTTCATGGCCTTGAATTACACCTCTTCTGTCAGCTTCTTATAAAGTACCAATATCTACTCTAGCCAAAATACCATGTGTTGCTACTGTATAGACATCCATTCCTAAGAATCAAAATTAGTTTTTCATATAATTCTTTTATAATTGAAATTGTTTTAATTGCATTTGAAAATTCTTCTATGATATACAACATCCCTTAATACCCCATGGAGAGAAACACTAACATTAACCCTTTTTTCTGATACAAATTATTATACCAACTATGTTAAATACCCTAAGAGGGGGTGAATCAAGGTATGAAAATTTAAAAAAACTATATGTTTAGATCTTATTTATTTTTTTAAACAAAACTCGATTCTATATCTTTTATACAGAAATGTATGAATAAAAATTAAATAATGCATGAAGCATGGTAATTTTACTTGGTTCACCCTTACTAGGTTATGTCTAAGGAGCATATAATGATAATGTGCCAATGTACCAAATCCACTAAAAGCGCACTATTGTTTACAATTTTGGTAGTAGACTCATTTTCCCTCCTAGTTTACAATTAATCAAAATATGAAATCTCAATACTCTCCCAAATATATTGTTCTCACTTCTTATTCAAAATATCATTATTTGATTTCTTGAATAAATATGTTTTACACACAATTTAGTGTATCATTATGTTCTACTTTCATCCACCTGATTATTACCACTTTACCATAGATCTACTGGTGAAATCATTTTTAATATTTTCAAGATAATCACTACCTTTTTGAGACTAACTGTTTCTTGAAGCTAAAATATCCTTGGTGAAGCAACCACCTTTTGTGAAGCTCATTTCTTCAACTGATCTCAATTAACCTTCATGAAGCTCAAAAATATTTTTTATATTTTTATAGCCTTCATGAGTATCAACAATGTCATGATGCTCAAATAATTTGGTTGGCTTTGAGAGCCTTTATGAACTTTTTCACAAGAACCACCTTTGAAAACCAACTTCATGAATCCAAAGACTTAGAATTTTTTTGAGGCTCACTACTTTTTTAAAGGGTGTAGAGAAATATTTATAGGAATTTCCACAAATTGGAGAAGCTTAAATCCATGTCATCACCTTTTCTTGATGCTCCCTTATTTCCTTCATGATGCTCTCTGTCTCGTGATGCACCAAGAAAATTCATCATTCGTGAAGCTCATCCAAATAACAGAGATCACCATCAACATATTTTAACCTTCACGAAGAACCACTTGAAAATATCATTATAAGATAAACTCATTCCTTTTCCATATGTTCATAAGGCCTTGAAGTAAATCCATCATTCAAGATTCTATCCATCCTCCAAATTTTAGACTCCAAAAAATTGGCGAACACTGGGAAACTGTGTAACCTTTTGTATGCAATTTTTTTATAACTTATAACGAATCCATTTCTTTGTATTATATATTTTTCAACGTACTGTATTAATAATATCTCTAGATCTCACAACTTCCCCTAGAAATCTGATTTTTCAACAAACATAGTCAACCCAAAAATACTACAATGTTACCTTGGGTGATTTTTTAACAAAAAGAGGCACTACTAATATCCCCAAAATTTACCTTTTCCCCAAATCCAAATATATCTGAGCTATCCCACTAAATCATGAAATTATAGGCCCTTTCTCTATATAAACCCAAAATAAATGAAGTCTTCTTGGTACCCAACTTCCATAGATGATCGACCAGTGTGTGAGTACAACTCAGTAAGGATCCACCAATGGGGTCCCAAAAAAACTAGTAATGTTATATATACAATTTTAATATTCTCATCTGAAAAAATAAATAAATCTAAAATTTTAAAGTATATAAACAATCATGGATCCTTGGGTTATAATGTGACACTAAGGGTTAACTATACCTACTTTATTTAGTGAAATAATTTCTTTGATCATGTAACATACCACACCATCTTGTATCCGGCTCAATATCCAAATCCTAGGTAATAACCTTGGAATTCCAATAGTATTAGGTGTTAACACTAGATCCTTGGAAGTATAAAAGGTATCCCACATTGGAAAAGATAAATACCTAATATCTAGACCTGGGAATTCCAAGTTAGAATAGTGATTGGGTCCCAGGTAAAATATTGGGAATCCCATGTAGAAATAATCACTAGATATGATTTAATCTATTGGGTATCCTATAGTAATTAATCTTACTGACTAGATCCTAATAAAAATGGAATTTTAATAGTAGAATGTGTGAGAACTGGATTCTAGGAAGTATCCAAGGAATCCCATGTTGGAAAAGATGAATCCTCGATATGTAGACTTGGGAATTCCATGTAAGTATATTGATTGGATCCTAGGTAACGTCTTGGGAATTCCATATAGTAATATTCACCATATTTGAGGTAATATATTGGGTATCCCATAGTCATCAGGAATACTCACTTGATTATAAGAAGTATACTAAGAATTCTATACATATTAGGTGCATCCACAAAATCCTAGGTAATATCTTAAGCATATCATAATTTCATGCTTGAGGGTATAATCCATGTTAAGACCCTAGGAATACTATATAGGCTACCAAGAAGTCCTATAAATCATAACCTAGAAATTCTATATAGACCCATGGGTTGACTTTAAGGTATCAGCCTAAGAATTCCACATATAAGGATTTTTTTACATATCCTACATAGTGTGCAAGGTATCCCATATATCAATCTCAAAAGGTAGGATCTTGGGAAGTCACCCTGGTGTCCCAATAGTCATCAAACATGCACCAAATACTAGGTGAAAAAACCTTAGAATTATATATAGACAAAATGGTTGAATCTCATAAAATCACTTGAGCAATCCACTTAAAGTCTCTCGGTTAGTAAGCACCCCCTACCACCACCACAAAATCCCACATTATTCACAATATAACCTCATTAGTGTTACATCATTGATTTGGGTACTTAGGTGACAAATAAAATCATTTATTCCTATCTTCAACATGAACCCTCTCAAGGATCATTATCTCACTAGGTCACCGTTTAACGTCCACTATTCCACAACTGGAGAAAATTCTCAACTACTCACCAAAGAAATAATTAAATGGGCCAAATACAAATAATATCTCGAATATACAATAATGATTCGATATCTATTTCCATTTAATTTAGGGAAAATCCCTAATAAAATCATGATGAATTATATCTTCAATAAAATGGCATGTGAAGAAATGTTTTAATCATCTCAGGGCATCCTTTGTTCCTGAAAATAAAAAATATGCATCATTTCAGGATGATTTCACCATGGTCATGTGGAATCATCAATGAAACCCTAAGCTAGGTTTCTCAAATTTGTGAGATATTCAGGAGAAAAATAAAGAGTAGGGGGTGGTAGAAACCATACCTTCAACATATAAGAAATTTCCAAGAAACAACCCTAATTTAAGGGGAATCAATGTCGGAAGGATAGAGGAGACCCTCCTAGTTAGTGTGCACAAGGGAGAAGGGTAATAAGGGTGAAAAGTTCAATATATAGGGAGGGTAAATGGATATTGTGCCATATTTTTTAAATCATACGCACACCATGGAATTCCCCACGCTTTAGTGATCCTCAAAGAAGACTAGAGGAACCCTATCACACCAATCCACCATGGTAAAATCACCCAACCACCTTCTATTTCACCAAACAAAACTTCTTATGACATTGTTTGGTTCTTATCACAATTTACCACAAAGTAAACCCCTTGGAGAAAACATTCAATGAAATAAACAAGATGAGTTTTTCTCCCATCATCATCTCCCACATGGAAACACCAATGGAAAAAACCACCAAAACACCTATATATAAGGTGTTGAAACATGATGTGGTTTCCCAAGAACCACACCCTCCAAAACACATAGTAACCACATTCACCTAGGAATAGATCCATCTACCATGGAATGATCTGTGGTCTTCTTATCCCTATGGTGGGTCACTAGCAAAAAATAGTATCAAGGATACCCTTCCCTACTCTAACATTGTCCTGATCCCTTAAAACACCTCTCAAACTTCAATCGACATCTAAAAAACTTCTCATATAAATTCTCAAATACTCTAAACTTTAGTCTATGTCTCAATTAATGAATGTCCTCTTACTGAGGGACAAGAAAATCAAATTCTTCTTAAATTTTATAGCGTATAAAAACATGGATCTATAAAAATTTCTCACTATAAAACTTCTCATTATTGAGAATTCCCAAAAACCCTTATCCATAAATCTCAACCTATACAAGTCATAAATTCATAACCAACTCATCATGTTCTACTTAAAAATTACAACCAAACTTATGTTAAGAAACTCTAAGCATCAGTCACACTACCCATTGAGGAATATGCCATCGCTCAGAACCAAATCCATTATTATACCAAGATGGTTATTACCTTTTCCCATCTGTCATGAGGAATCAAGGTTTTATTCATCAATTCACCTTTAGGATTACAGAACTTACCCCTATAAGTGTCAACTCATTAGGGACAATTCTGAGACCAGACCCACCATCATAATCACCTGATGAAATAAAAATCAAGTTTTATTGCAACCTCCTTGATGTGATTTCCAACTCACCACACCCAATATCATGTCATAAAACTAGTTTTCCTCCCTTTAGGTGACCATTATTTAAAATTATTGATCACATCCATTGACATGCTATATCAACACATGAACCTAATGCCTTAATCCAAGATGAATTAAAAGAGTGTACAAACATGTTTACTAAATTCTGAACATGAATATTTTTATAATTCCCCAGTTGGATCCTCAACTGACAAAACTAGACAACTTTCCCTCACTCAAGTATTGGTTCTCCATCGATATGACTCACCCTCATATCATGTCAAAAATCATCTCAAGCTCGGAGATAATGTATGGTAATATTTCGAATAATATATCCAAGCCTTAAACTTAATAATCACTAAAGAAATAGATATAATTAGATTCATCATAATATAAACATCTGAACATCACTTCAGTCGTCTAATGATTGGTCTCATCATTCCCACAGCTCTATCCACATATTGGTGATTCCTCCATATCCCTTTCTCTATCCATTAAGACACATAATGAATAAATGTTTCCATATATCTCTTACTAAATAACTAACAAAGAACATAGATTACCATCTATTCACAATTGATATAAACATCATCCTCATCCTTTGCTGCAATTCTATTCATAATTAGGGCACACCATCTAACAACCAATAGTGACTTCCCCTCAATATTTCTTCCCTTATACGACTCCTCAAGTGAAAAATAAATGGTTCATCATCTCAAATATGTAACTCCTCCCAATATAGGCTCAACAACTTTCCAACCTCTAACACCATCCATCCACTGGTACATAATCATGAAAGGGGGATATTTCTCATAAAAACTTTTGATAAACCAATCCTGTAATAATTTAGTTAATTTCATCTGTCTTAAACTCCCACATATCCACTCAGTGATCTAAAACTAAATGGTATTGTGTGTAACTATCATACATCACCTCCATCACATCCAAACCCAATGGTTGTATTCTCTTATACCACATGGTCACCCAACTTTACTCACACTCCCATGAGTCACATTTCTTAAAACATAGGTTCATTCACCTAAACCACTAACCATGCTCCTCATTAATATATTTATCATCAATACAGAAGTTCCATTAAAATTTCTCTTAAAATTTGAGGCATTTTATCCATTCCAAAGTCTACAACATGATCACCCGTCACTTGGGAATCATCTTAAAACCATAAGAATCTATCATTCTCTCATTATACAAATAGAAGAATATAAAAAATTCATAGTGTCTAGAATCCTACCAATTATTTCATTAAAACAAGCCTTAAAACCAAAATAACCTCGGTTAATTTTATTAAAAAGCATAGGGAACCTCTATGGATATACCGTATACACAGTAAAATATCTCATTCTCAATTATAATAACATGAATCATTTTCCCATGATTCAATATTTGAGGCACTCATAATCATTGGATAATACATCTCTTAGGTTACCCTTGTATTTTGCATAAAATCTCAACTATAATAGGAAAAAAATATACTCCCCAACCATAGAACATGGATCTAGAAAATATTAATCCAAATCTCAAAGAACTAAGATTTCTTACTAAGATTATAAACATAATATTACATAGGTCACAACTCAGGGGGAAAGACCTATTCTCCTATATCAGAACATTTTGAAGAAACTCACATACCTAAATACCAACTATTGGATTCTCATATATATATATATATATATCTGGGAGTGTGTGTGTGTGTTTAAGTATCAGGAATCCTATGCTAATTCGTCATCCTAGTCATGGGAACCGATTCTCACCGATAATCTACATACAATACTACCTCCTTGAGGACCATGATCTCATCTCTATATACACATATATATAATGTCATCGTACCATATGATTTATATTATGTAATTCAAAGTCACATGATCTTCTAAAATCAAGTGCCACCAGGATATCAAATATAAAATCACCATATTGGTTGTTACTAACACATTAAGTAACCAAAATTTTTGTCTCTTAGAACCAGTACCATAATTGACCACTTAGGGTTGAACATGAAGGCATATAATTCATGTACTGACCTATAAAAGCGTTACTATACATCCTTTATAATACGGATTACATATATTTCACTAAGAAACACCCATTTGTAGAATCCATAAGTCCTATCATCAAAAGAAAATATATTTTTGTCTACTTGACTAGAATTCCACCAATAAGTTGCATAGGAAAACACCATATAAATTATTTTTGGAACTTTAATTATTTTATCTATCTATCATTGTTGATATTATTCACACACAAACATATGTTTTTCATGTGATTCATACATACAAAATATGATTCATGTACAAATGCCTATTTTCAATGGGTCAACTACCAAAAAATCCATAAATAATAAATCCAAAACCTAAATACATCATAATATGTGAATTAATAAAACTAAAAAATAAAAATTAGAATATAATCATATATCCCTAGTATCCTATAATTTTCATCAGAAAAGGTGTTCAAAACACACCAGTCTGAGGTCTGTCATATGCTCTAACACATTCACATTCCTTATTTACCAAATAAATAAATAGTAAGATATAACAAAAAATTGCGTTACCACTTTGTAACAACATTCCACCCTTGGAAACTCAACTCGTGTCAATACTATTGATCACTACTGGACCTAAGGCATGAATCCATATACATCATATGATGACAACCATTCGTGAGGGTCTAAGGAGTTAATATTGGGATATTATAATCTCATATCAAAATAAACATAGTATTAAATTAACTAAATAGATTATATCAAAAATAATCATAGTACACTGAATCAATAAACACAATCATGGTATATTAAATGGAATGTATAATAATACAGTCATATAGACTCATAATCATATCTATATAAGAAAATTGATTTCCCATTATGCTAATCTAATATGAAAAATAAGAAAAATATTAAAATGTACAACAGTATCATCTCTTATCCTCAAGAAGCACCTTATCATGGTTTTCAAATACATTTCTGTTATCCTACTCAATCATAAAATACAATTCCCATACACTAACTTAACCTATGATTAGTGATGTTTTCTTGGGTGTCCAATTTCCATGGCCACCTAAGTATGGTTTG
Organism: Viscum album; assembly: GCA_963277665.1. Classification (NCBI taxonomy): domain Eukaryota; kingdom Viridiplantae; phylum Streptophyta; class Magnoliopsida; order Santalales; family Viscaceae; genus Viscum; species Viscum album. The sequence continues at coordinate 626,162,289 of OY728138.1, read as the reverse complement.
AGTATAACTCAATAAAGAACCGTTGATAGGGTCCCACACAAAACCTGTTAAGTAGTGTATGCAGATGTTAGATTTTGTATTGAATAAATAACTAAATCATGTAATCTCAAATAAGTAAACCATAACTAATCCTCAGGTTCTAATGTTACTCCTAATATCAATAATAGTAACCTTGGATAGTTCCAAGGTGTCTCAAAGTGTATGATATATCACACAATCTAGTAGTAGGCTCAATGTCTAAATAGTAGGTAGAAACATGGAATTCCCATAGTAGTAGGTGAAAACATTGGATCCCAGGAAGTATCTCAGGCATCCCATATAGCTATAAGTTGAATCTCAGGTATCCATACCTTGGTATTTCAAGTAATCATAGTGATCAGATACCAGGTAACATCTAAGGCATCTCGTATAGGCATACTAAATAGATATGAGTTTATCTCTTGGGTATCCCATAGTCAATAGGCATACTTTTCAGATCATAGGTTGTATTCTTCGAATCCCATTCATATCATTCCCATCCAACAGATCTTAGGGATTTTCCTTAGAATCCCATAATTTCATGCATAAGGGGTGGATCCTATAGAATATCTTAGATATCTTATATTGTCAACTATTAAATACTAGGAAGTGTGAAATAGGTATTCCATATTGAACTAAGGGCCTAATTCTTGGTATTAACCTAGTAATTCAAAATATGATTTTTACCCACTGAATCCTATGAAGTGTCCCACGAATCCCATATATTAGGTTCAAAAGGGCAGATACGAGGGGTGTATATTCGGCATCCCAATACTCATTAGGCTTATGAAAAATCCTACGTGAAAAGGCCCAAAAATAGCATGTATAAGGGGAGAAAACAAGAATTCCCTACCTAAATGAGGATTTTTCAATCTGTTGTGCACTATATAGAGAAGATGAAAGAGATCAAAAACCACAACCACACATGAAAACCTTGGATCACCCTAAAATTTACCAAGAGGATATCAAAAATGCATCCCAAAATCACCCCAAACCAAAACAAACATGACTCAAAATAACAAATAATAATGGAAGTACAATGATGGTTATGTGAGGATAACTGACCTCGGATTGCCAAAACTCGACCACCAAAACCCAAGGATTATGGTGAGGGAATATAGGCTGCAAGATCCTCTAATGTCGCTAGGATTCATCTCCCAAACGAGATAAGGAATAAAAAAATTGTAGAAATCAGCCAAACGATAGATTATAAATAGAATATATGTTTCCCCATTCATATCATTATTTATAAATTCATGATTTTAATTTCATTGAGTCAAATTATTACAATTTGTAAATTCCACTTATGTTGTGAATCCCTTGTAACATCAACACTCACCAAAAAACATGATGTCTTAGGCTAAATTAATTTACAACATGAATCCCCTTTTTTACATCATAATTTTTTTTATAAAATCCTCCATTGTTGTATACTAGTCATGAATTTATGGACATACAAGCTGTAAAAAAAATATTCATGGGATAAATTCCACTTTTAGGTTGTGAATTCCCTATTATAGTTATCCTGTTACTCCAACTCCTTTGGACCCTTCTTGAGACTCCTCGAAACACCTCCAACTACACAAACATGTAAAGTAATAGGTCAGCATGACATATAACATTACATTAGATATATATATCAAATTATTCTCAATCCAAATAATCATCAAAAAACACGAAGAAATAAATGGGTATAAAAAGCCACCACACGATATACATATCAAATTTCTCATTACATCTCAAATGCTACCATCAACCAATCATGCCAATCCGAAATTCCCACAAAATATCCCAAATGACCACATCATTTTCTGTTGGAACCATGGTATTCTATGCATGAATTGGAGTATGGTTTGTGTTTTTTGACAATCTTCAGTGGAAGTTCAGAATGTGTACGTGCAAAGTGATCATACAGTTCAAGCAGACAACCGTATTGAATGTGTCGTCATTTCCAAGTGTTTGCCAAATTTTTGGGCCTAAAAATTGACAAATGGAGAAAAGTGATTCTAGCAAATAAACTTACGCATCTAGAGTTTTTCAAGATCAGAAAATGGAAAAATAGCAAAGGGATAAGGGTCTCACAAGTATTGGTGGGTTGGGTAAGTAACCTGCGCACCGAGAAGGGACTTGTGCGCCGGTACCTAGGAGGTCTTGAAACTTGTGCATCTATTGTTTTTCATGATCACAACTTCAATATATGGCAAAGTAAAGAGGGTCTCATAGGTATTGGTTGGGTCGTGCAAGTGAGTTGTGCGACAGAGGCTAGGGGAAATAAGCTGCATGCCGGAACTTGTGCGCCGAGAGGATACTTGTGTGCCACCGCTTAGGTGGTCCAGTTTGCCTATAAATAGAGGACCCCCACCCCTCATTTGGAACAATGTTAAAGACTTAGATATTTTTTGATCTCTCGTCGCGCAAGTGTTTAAGTCACGCAAGTGGTTATTGGGCCGCACAAGTAGAGGTTGCATGCTGATTATTTGTTGTGCGTCCAAAGTGGTTTTTGAGTTAAATACACTGAGTCGCACAAGTTTTTGAGTTGAAAGAGGAAGTTTCACACAAGTGGGTTGGTGTCACATGCACGCCCAATTTGTACCTCACAAGTGACTTGTGCGATGGTCTTCAAACGTGCGTGCCGGTCTTGGAGAAGCATTCCAGGTGAGGTTGAAGTACGCCCGTCCTTTTTGGGGCTTCACAAAATCTAAGAGATTACCTAATACCTTTAGTGCAAAGTGAGATTAGTCTATAAGTGAAAGTTGGACTTCAACAGAGCATCTAAATACAATAGAGGATGCATTCTTTTCAAATGATGAAGAGACCTTCATGTCTATAAACTGAGTGTGACTTCATCAAGGGTTGTGCGCCAGGGTGAGTCAACGGGAGTGACCCAAGGGACGCAATGAGCTATCCCTGAACAATTGTAAAGACCGTGAGCCTAGGATAGATTTACTATTCCTGAACCTTTGTAATCCACATCTAGTGATGTTTAGTGGAATTAGGTACAACCGATAACCTATCAGTGTATGCTCCTTAGACGCAGCCCTTAGTGGTGAACCAAGTAAAAAGTGTTGGGTATTCTCTCTACATGTGAATGTTTTCTTTTCTATCATATTTATCATACAAGTTCAACAGGTTCCTACCAATGTGGGAACAAGATCCATCACATTAAAAGAAAACATTGTCACCCTGATTCGCCCCTCCCCTCTCAGGGTGTCCCAGGGTCCTTTAATTAGTATCAGAGGGTAAAGGTTGTTGGTGTTGAATCTGTCCTTTGCCGTCATGGAGAATGCAGTCAATGTCAGGGGAGTCACTCACTTTGATGGAAGTAATTTCCAGATATGGAAGAACAAAATGATATCTCATCTAATATCTCTTAGAATGGATGTTTTTTTACTGTTCAAGGAAAACAAGTCACTGATCCAATAGGCCTGGCTATGACTGACACAGATAGGAAATTTCTTGATGCAGATGCTAAAGAAAAAAATGCACTCACCGCAGCCCTTTCTGATCAGATCTACCAAAAGGTGATGAATTGCACCTCACAAAAATCCATGTGGGATAAACTCGAGAATATTTATGAAGGAGATAGAAAAGTGAAGTAAGTGAACCTACATGTGATGCACAATAGGTTCGATGATTTGAATATGCATCCTGATGAGAATGTAGAATCATTCTTTAATCGAATCACTGAAGTAGTTGGAGCAATTCAGGTCCTAGGAGAAGAAATCAAATATGTTGAAATTGTGAAGAAAATACTGAGAATACTTCCACCTCTGTACAATTCAATGGTATCAGCCCTTGAGGAAAGACATATTTCAAAACATTCTCCAGATGACTTTCTAAACAGCTTGGTAGTATATGAAATGAGAATCAAACAAGAAGATTCTACGACTCGTGTGAGAAAGGAAATGGAATTTAAGGCCATGGATAAACTAAAAATTTTGAAAGATAGTAGTGGTGAAGATGATGAAGAAAAATAAATTCTTTCACTCATTGCAAATAAGTTCTAGAAGGGAAAATGGAAATTCAAAGGGAAGTTACATCTCACATGTTTTCATTGAAGAAAAGTTGGGCACATTTCCTATCAGAGCTTAATAAAGATCAATGATTATGATAGTGCAGATGAAAACTTCAAGAAGCCTCTAAGAAGGTTTTTCAAAAAGGGAGACTTCAAAACTGGAATGAAAATGCAATGGAAGAGTTTGTTCTGTGAAGAGAAAGAATATGATAATGAATTCTGTGATGAAAAAGTACCAGAATTCAAAATTGGGAATCATACTTCCATGATAGCCACTTTTGAAAAGTTAGAAGATACTGGTGGAAAAAATAGTTGAAAACTTGTGCAGATCTCAAGATGAAACTTAAGGATGCTGTTAGTAAGCTTAAGACTAAATGTAAGATTTGTAATAAATGGAAATCAATTGTATAAGAAACAACTGAATATGTTGATCAACATGAAGCTAAAATTGAAATTATTGAATAATTTTTGAAGTTATAGTCTAAAATAATTGAAATCAATGATGATGTAGTGGATCTGAAGTTGAGAATTGAAGAGCAGGAAATGTTCATCAATTACCTCACTTCAAGACTAGAAGAAAAATCCAAGATTGTTGAGGGTCTTGAGGAGGAAGTTGTTACTCTTTGAAGTAAACTTGAGACTGAATCAATTCCAAAAGAATCATGGAAGAAAATACAGTTTGGAAGATTGTCAGATGTAGAATTACTGGAAAGAGCAAAGTGTGGTTCATAAGGGGTTGGAAAGATCTTGAGTGATCAAACACCCGCTTTCATGGGAAAGAGTGGAAATGGCTATGAAGCTGAGACATCAACTACTTGAAGTGAAAAGATCCAAAAGAAAGATAAGATGAAAGTTGAACATGTTGAAACGTTGCCTAAAGTGCTGAAAAGGAACCCTCAATCCAAACTAAAAGGAGAACTGAAAATTATCCTCAAGCATTCAGAAATGACAGGCAGTGTAACTATTCTCCCAAGGAAGAAGGTATGGGGAGAAATTCAACTGAGAAGACATTTCCACTCATGAAGTGTTAGTTCTATGGCTATCTGTGCCATACCAAGTCTTATTGCGAAGAGGCAAGAAGCTAACTGAATGGAGAAGATATATGAGTTCAACAAAGGAGAACAAATTCATATCCTAATTCTTATAAAAGAAACAATTTCTATGGATATTTTTTTATTTGTTCTAACATTGGTCATAAGGCTGCTAATTGTAGGTAGAGAAGGGACATGGACACCTTATACTGAAGTTCAAGACAAGTCAAGTCTCATCAGCAAGACAGTGTTTCTCTTTCAAACAGGTTTTCTCCTCTCAAAGAATATTTTGACTATGAATAACCTAGGTACGCAAAAGAGATAATTTAAAGGCCATCAATACTCTATACTCAATCCAATGTATCATGGAAGGAAAGGAAGAACATTGAGAAATCCAACCTTGTAGTGGTGGCCCTCAAAGCTACAAAGAACAACAGTACCTGGATTCTGGATAGCAGTTGTTCATCACATATGATAGGTAATGACAACTTGTTAACAGATATCAAAAAGAAGGTTGATGGTACAGTAAAATTTGGTAATGATGGAGCTCTAAAAATCAAAGGGAGTGGAAGCACCGAATTTTCTAATGGAGAACTAAAGAAGACTGAAGTCCTTTAAGTAGATGGCCTACATAATAATCTACTCAACATGATTCAACTCTATGACTCGGGACTTATAGTTACTTTTAATCAGAAAAGATGCACTATCAAGGGAAAGGCAGGAAATTCACTTATCAAGGGATGCAGAACAGAAGGCATCTTGTATCAGGTTGATAATAAAGGAAATGTCAATTACATGAGTGTTGAAGAGGAAAACAATTTGTGGCATCGGAGATCGGGACACATCAATCAACAACACATAGAGAAAATATCAAAATTAATGATTGTCATGGACATCCCAAACCTGAAGCATGAGCGTGAAAAGTCTTGTGATTCTTGCATTTGTTGGAAGTTAGTCTGCAGTTTATATCGGCTAAAGAAGAAAAGGGCATCTCACCTTCTTGATCTGATTCATACTGATGTATGTGGGCCGATAAATATTGTTGGAACTCATGTATAAAGTCACTTTGTTTTTTTCATAGATGATTACAGTATAATGGAATGTGTGATGGTCATTCACAGGAAATGACAATCCTTGACTGCATGAAAACATATCGGTGAATCACCGAGAATGATACCGGACGAACAATCAATGTGTTGTGATCTGACAATGGAGGTGAATACACGTCCATTGAATTTGAAAATTATCTAGAGAAGCATGGGATATAGCATGAGGTAGCTGCTGTGAGAACTCCACAACAAAATGGAGTTAATGAATGTAGGAATCGACGGGTGAACATCATGGCGCAAACTATGCTGATTGAGAGTCGTATTCCACGAAATTACTGGAAAGACGCTGTTCAAGAAACAGTGTACATTTATGGGTGAGAGTAAGACACCATATGAATTGTGGCATGGAAGGAAGCCCTCTTTAAAATACTTTCGTGTCTTCAGAAGTAAATGTTTCATCAGGAACAAAGAAGGAAATCAAGGGAAGTACGGCGACAATGCAGATGAAGAAATTTTCCTCAGTTACTCAATGAACCGCAAAGCCAACATATGTTTTAACAAGCATTTAGGAAGGATTTGGAAAGCAGTGATGTTATGATAATTGAAGAGAAACCCACATATGCTTCAAGGACATCATATGATGATGTGATAGAAAGTGAGGAAGAACGTGAACGTGGAGATAATACAAATACAGAAATAGAGGAAGTTGTACAAAACACTCAGCTATCACATCATGATGTTTACTCAGAAGAATAATTTGAAGAAGAAACTATGGTTGAAGAGAATGCAACTGAACCTTGCAGGAGAAATTGAAGAGCTGAGATTGATCCATCCAACATAATTGGGGACAATAGTGCACCCACTCAAAAAAGAAGGATGAGGAATAACACGCAATCTACATTTCTGTCAGTTGTGGAGCCATCATCATTCGAAGAAGCTATAAAGGATGAATCTTGGGTGAAAGCCATGAATGAAGAATTAGATCATATTGACAAGAATCAGACCTGGGATCTTGTCTAGATACCCGAGGGTCACAATGTGATTGGTACCAAATGGATCCTCAAAAATAATTTTGATGAACATGGAAGTGTCATCAGAAACAAGGCATGACAGGTATGTAAAGGATACTCCCATATTGAAGTCATTGATGTTGAAGAAACCATTGCTCCAGTGGATAGACTGGAATCAATCAGGCTTTTCCTTTCCATGGAACTCTAAAGAGGATATAAAGTATATCAAATGGATGTCATGACAACATTCTTGAATGGTGAACTCGGAGAAGAAGTCTACATTGAACAACAAGTGGGTTTTGTTCTAGGTACTGATGAAACAAAGGTCTGCAAACTAAAGAAAGCTCTATATTGTTTGAAGTAGGCACCACGGGCGTGGTACTCTTGGCTGGATTCGTATCTCAAGAAGCTGGAATTCAAAAGAGGAGGAGTAGATCACAATCTCTATGTGAAGAATTATCCAAAAGATGAATCCATGGATCTAGTCTACGTTGATGATATCATATTTTGTGGAAACAGGTAAAAACTAGTGGACAAATTTTCCAATCACATGAAATTGGAATTTGAAATGTCTATGATTGGGGAGTTCACATATTTCTTGGGGATATATGTGATTCAAATGAAGGAATACACTTTCATTTCATAGGAAAAGTATGAAAGAGAGATGCTGAAGATGTTTAATATACAAGACTCCAAACTAATGTCAAATCCAATTGCAGTTGGAAGTAAACATGGAAAGTATGAAGATGGGGAATCTGTAGATCCCACTATGTATAGGTGGATCATTGGGAGCCTACTGTACATGACAGCGACACTACCAGATATTGTCTTTGCCACATGTCTTGCATCCCTCTTTCAGATTAATACAAAGTAGGAACATATGGAAGCAGTAAAAAGAATCATGAGGTATATCCAAGGTACTCACAATTTTGGGTTATACTTTGCTGCAGGCAGAGACAATGAATTATCAGCATTTCCTAATGCTGACTGGACTGGCGACGTTGTGGATAGAAAATACACCAGCGGTGGTGATTTCTGTATTGGGAATAAATGTGTTGGCTGGTTGATCAAGAAACAAGAAAGTACTTCTCTTAGTACTACTGAAGCTGAGTATATCTCTGCCACGAAGGCATGCACTCAACTGTTATGGGTAAAAAAACAACTAGATGATATTGGAGGTGAGGTAAAGCAACCAATGGTCATTTACTGTGATAACAAGAGCACAATTGATCTTATGAAGAATCTTTTTCATTATTCGTGTACAAAAAATTTTGAAATCAGGTATCACTTTATCAAAGAAAAGGTTGAACAAGGAGTGATTAGAATGGAGCATGTGGGAACTTATGAAAAAGTTGCAGATATTTTGACCAAGCCACTGTCAGTGGCTGTGTATGAAAAGCATCGGTTGAACCTTAGTGTTTATCAACCACCAAGTGCATAAGGAGGATGAAAAATTCCCCTCTCCCCGATTATGATAACTGTTTTTATCTGTTTATGGATATGATGCAGGTTTATGGGGGAGATACTATCCAAGGGGAGTATGGTTTAATCTGAACATTGAACAAATTACCGGCCTTTGGGTTTATTTCCAATGGGTGAGAAAAACCTAAATTCAGGCATGTTCAGGCTGTACTGCTCCAGTGAAATGATGCAAATTTAGTGTCAGGGATAGGATGAAATGGATAAGAAGTAATAAATCGGTCATGTAATGCTTCTTGGGAATCATTTAGAATTCCAAAACACTAGAACCCAATTCATGATTCCTCTCTTGTTTTCTACACCGATAATTTCTCACTTAGACATAAAGTGTCGGCTGACTTGATTCTTGAGTTTTTGGATTTCACATGGAAGGGGTTCTATTGAATTTATTTTCTGATTTCCAACAAACCAAAATGGGGAGATTGTTGAAACAATGGTCTTCAATGCATGAATTGGAGTATGGTTTGTGTTTGTTGACAATCCTCAGTGGAAGTTCATAATGTGTACCTGGAAAGTGATCATACAATTCAAGCAGACAACCGTATTGAAGGTGGCTCCGTTTCCCAATGTTTGCCAAATTGTTGGTGATGAAAATAGACCAATAGAGAAAAGTGATTTTGGAAAAGAAACTTGCACATCTAGCGTTTTTCAAGATCAGAACGCGGAAAAATTGCAAAGGGATAAGGGTCGCACAAGTATTGGTTGGTCACGCAAGTGACCTGCGCGCTGAGAAGGGACTTACGCGTCGGTGCCCAGGAGGCCTGGAAACATGCACGCCTATTGTTCTTCATGATCATAACTTCAAAATATGGAAAAAGAAATAGGGTTGAGTATGTATTTGTTGGGTCGCGCAAGTGAGTTGCGCGACAGAGGCTAGGGGAGATGAGCTGCGCGCTGGAACTGGCACGCCGAGAGGATACTTGCGCACCACCGCGCATGGGGTCTAGTTTACTAATAAATACAGGACCACCCCCCTCATTTTAAACAGAGTTCATGACTTAGAGATTTTTCGATCCCTCGTCATGTAAGTGGTTAAGTAGTGCAAGTGGTTTTTGGTCCACGCAAGTAGAGGCTACGCGCTGATTGTTGGTTGCACTTCCAAAGTGGTTTGGGAGTTAAAGGCGCTGAGTCGCGCAAGTTTTGAGTTGAAAGAGGAAGTGTCGCGCAAGTGGGTTGGTGTCACCTGCGTGCCGAATTTGTACCACGCAAGTGACTTGCGCGCCAGTCTTGAAACATGTGCACCGATCTTGGAGAAGCGCTCCAGGTGAGGTTGAAGTACGCTCGTCCTTTTTGGAGCTGCACAAAAGATGAAGGATTTCCTAATACCTTTGTTGAAAACTGATATTAGTGTACGAGTGAAAGTTGTACTTCAATAGAGCATCTACATACAACATTGGATGCATTCTTTTGAAATGATGAAGAGACCTTCAGGTCTATAAACTGAGTGTGACTTAACCAAGGGATGTGAGCCAGGGGGAGTCAACAGGATTGACTCGAGGGACGCAGTGATCTATTTCTGAACAATTGTAAAGGCGGTGAGCCTGGCAAAAAATGACTATTCCTGAACCTTTGTAATCCACATCTAGTAATGTTTAGTGGAACTAGGTACGACCAAAAACCTATCAGCGTATGCTCCTCGGACGTAGCCCTTAGTGGTGAACCAAGTAAAAAGTGTTGTGTCTTCTCTGTGCATGTGAATTTTGCTTTTTTATCATATTCATCATATAGTTTCAATAATTTCTAACCGACGTGGGAACAAGATCCATCACATTAAAAAAAAGTTTTCACCCTGATTTACCCCTCCCCTCTCAAGGTGTCCCAGGGTCCTTCATTTTCTCTCACTAGGAACAACACCACATCACCTAGTATCAGTCACAAACCACCCCATTCCCACACAACCATTTCGACCTCCCTGAAACCCAAACCAACAATGACTATAACCAACACACAACACTACCCCAAGAACAGAAATTAGAGAATTTCATCTTCTATATCAATATATTATCCAATTTTTTAAGAACTAACTTGCCCGAATGTTTTTGAAATATTTCAAAGTATAATGCATTGATTAAAATTAGACCACCCCCTTCATGTTCCAAAATATTTATTACACTCCACATCATTAAATGAAAAACAAACCTCATAAAATAGTAGGATCTAAAAATCATATCATCAAAAAAAAAGATTAAGGAAAAATTAAAAACAACTCCGAATATTGGACATGCATTTATGTCTCTCACTCCCATGTAGTCAACTCCAAGCCACCATGTCTCCACAACACGTCATCCTAGGGAATGTTTTTTCCTTGCATTACCTTCACTCGATGATCATGGATCTATACCAATTTCTCTTTCAATTTAACAACATCCTTGATATCTAACTCTCTCTATTTAGTGATATGGGATTCATCGTGGAGATACCAATCAAGCTGAGATATGTGGAAGAAAAAATGGATCCTCTCTAATAGTGATTGAAATTTTAAATGATATTCCACCTCACCATTTGATCCCAACAACTAAAGGCCCAAAAAATAGGATAGAAAACAGTTTTCCCATTCCAAACCTCAACTAACCACATTGAGGGGAGACTCACAAGAAGACCTGGTCTCAATACTTTATCTACATAGGCATCCACTTATAATAAGAATAGTCGTTATAATGGTACTACACTTCTCTAATACTCTGTCATACCAACGGGAACATCATGATTATGATCTACTCTACATTGGGACCACGAACTTATGACTCCCCAACCATCATCTAGAACAACATAGAATGATGTGTCCACCCATAAAATTCTTCAAATAGATCCATGATAGTTGATTAATGATATATTTTGTTATAATAAAACACAACCAAAGGAAAGTAGCTTACCCTTGATCCAACAAAGTCTAATTTGTAAGGCAAGAACATATCCCCCAGTGTCTGGATGGTTCACTCTATTTGCATATCTATCTAATTGTGGAATCGAATGTTAAGGAACAACTAGAAGTTAAAATAATGTTTCATTACCCTATACACTTGTGAGGTAAAATTAGAATTTTAATTAGATATGATGGCCCTTGGAACCTCAGGAAGACTAACCACATAATCCACAAACCACATTTCCAAGACATCCATAGCACTCAACTCATAGATCACTAGGAAACGGACCAATTACATCAGTCGATAAACTATCACCCAAATTCCATCATAACCTCCCTAATCATGGAGTAATAAAACTAATAAATCCATTGATATGTCCTAATACTTCCACTTGAGAACATATATGGGATTTAATAAACAACTAAGAACATTGTTCTCTACTTTCCCCTTCTGAAAAACTAGGAACCTCACCACAAACTTTTCCACTAACCATTTCATTCCCGTCCACCAAAGATATCTCCTCAAGCCATGATACATATTTTTCACACTAGGATGTACCACTAAATTTGATATGTGAAACTCATGGAAAAATCCCTTTTGCATCGCTTGTAGAATGAAAAACCTCCCCTATAAAAACATCTGGTTCAAACCATCCTCAAAACATCCCTTAGGGGCTTCTCTATGGAAAACATGATCATGAATCAAATTTTCCTCTGAGTCCCCCAATAAGACTCATCCACCTACCGAATCAAAGAAGAGTCTACAATCATCTAAAAAATACAACCTCATTCACTTATCTCCCCAATGTTAAAGTGAATTGAAATAAGATCCATCATCCATTTCCAAACATTTATAAACTCTTGAACCACATCCCTTTGGAAATTCCGACTCAACACATCGTTAACCACATTACCCTTTTCCTTGGTGTACGAAATATTAAAAACATAATAATAGAAAAAATATATCAGCCTCTACTACTATAGAGACATATCACACTAAGAGAAAATATATTTGTGACTCTTTTGGTCCATTAAAACGACAAAGTTCTCATCAATGAGGTAATTCTACCACAACATTAGCAAAAACACAACTACCTACAACTCCATATCATAGGTGGAACTGTTATGATCATGGGGACATAATTACCTAGATCCATAAAAGATAACCACAATTTTCTCTATCAACACACATCACAAGATTAGTTGAAATTTATTATATAAAACCTCATAAAAAACACCCTCCTCAGGACACTGAATCACTGAACCACTAACTAAATTCCTCTTTAACTAACCAAAAATTGACTAATATTAATTATTCTAAATAATTTCCTATTAGTTCATATTTTATGTTTTTATCATAGATGAAACTCAAGATGAATTGGGCACAAATATCTAATAATAGCATGTCTAACTATGGAAAATGAAAACCTATTCCACATTCTAGGGGTTTTTACATGAAACAACAACCTTGATATTTTATGGGTCAATGATTGAACCCTATTGAGACACGACAAGACTGAGGAAACCCACCTTTGATATATATAACTCAAACTAGGATAGATATCCATAGAGTTGGTGGTGTCAAAGGAGCATATCAACATACTCTTACACTAACCTCGAGTAGAATAAGATATTGTTGATGAATATGATGATGAACTAGTCTAGGAATTCATAAAATGTTGATTTTATGATCCCCATGAAAATAGATGGTTTGTTCATAAAACTGAATGGAATGATCACAAACTTCAACTTTCAATACCTATACCTACAGACAGTCTACTAGATATCCTCATCCTTCACCCCAACTAGTGATATCCATACTATAGATCAATCTTTGAGAACCAAAAAGCTCCTATCAAATGTTTAAACTTGTCATAAATCTTAAAAAGGGTATGATGGTTATTTAAATCCACCTGATTCAACCCCTAGTAATCTATACAAAACCTCATACTATCATCGACCTTATTAGGGAGAAAAAATAGAGCACCCCATTGTGATACACTAGGTTGGACGAAACCCATCTACGCTAGACCATCATCTTGAATACTTAAGTCATGAAATTTCATAGGAACCATTCAAAATCTAGCCCTAAAAATTGAAGATGCACCTATTTACAACTCTCTCTAAAACTCAACATCATATTAATAATTTTGGGTTATAACCTCTTCTGGGAAAACTTATAGGAACTCTTCCATAACTCTTTGAATTTCACTTGCCTGAGATTTCATTGGTAGCTCCACTAACTAAGAAAAAATTGTACCTATTATACTACCACCCATCTGATAACCTCTCTCACCAATGAATGCCTCTCATTATCCATCCACATTGGAAAAAAAACTCACCTATATAAATATTCTATGAATGCATACACAAAATACATATAATCTATGAAAAGGAAAAAAAATCATATTTTTGTATCTATATAAAGAGGAATATCTTCCATGGAATATTGCATCCCCGTCACCAGCCTACTTCACCAAAACACATCAAATAAAGTAGCCTTACCTTTAACCTAGAAAGATAGAACCATGGGGATTTGAATCCTATCCTCATATAGTCACAAATAACATACCAAATTATTAGTAATAAAGAAGTGTGAGGCTCATGAATAAAATAAGGAACACACAAGAGAATAAGATAAATTGATTATAACATAAACGACTCCGAGATATGACAGAAACTTTTCCTATAACATGCACATCTGACCACACCCCACTCATATGTGTCTCTTTTTTCAGCACCCACGACCATGATTTGGACTGGGTCCCTACACATTAGGATGATCATGGGCCCACCCTCTTTCTACTCCACCTACTCTAAGCTACTGAACAAGCATTGTCAGTCCCTGATGTTAAAACTACCTCGGAGGCAGCTAGTGATGCTACCAAAAAGGTTCTTCAACACCCACCTAATATTATCCACCTTGACTGGATGGGAACTAATCCTAGTGTTTCAAATGTCCCATAAAGACATAGCATAAAAATATAATTCCTCCATTAGGTACTCAGAATCCACATGTCCTAAAATAATGGAAATGGGTCTTCCATGATTGTTCCCCACATTTCGAAATCATGACTTCGTGAACAACCATGATCCACTTCATCAAGCCATGATCATCATGATGCCATATTTTCCACTCTATAATAGATCAAATCCCAAATAAATAATACACTCAAAAACATCCTCCTTTTTACACACCACTAGATATTAAGAAAGCATAAATGGGGTGACTACATACCTGATTAATGCGTGCAAAGCCACTACTATATATCATGATCTAGAATCGTCATTCAAAAAAATATAGGGGTAAAAGTGAAGGAGGTCTTTAAACCAAATCCCAAGATCCCTCAAACATAGTTTCACCGATTTAAGGTAGATTAGATCATACTTCTTGGTTACCCTCATCTTCTATGATAGAAATTCCAAGAAGAACTCCTTCTAAAAGATGGTCCAAAATACATCTTCGTCCATACAGTCACTAAGAAATAGTGTCCACTGATGATTTATAGCTCCATGAATTTGACTAACTACAAACGGTACCCAAAAATCATCCTTTTCTTGGATTATAATCAAATCTATTTCGATATCCTCTATTCAGTGTTGCTCCATATGTGAGACACTCCCATGATGCTTAAACAAACTTTTACATGGATATGCATGAAAAGGATACTGGAATGCCTCATTCACATCTGTTGGTTTGATCATTTTATAATCATCTGGATCATAAAACTGAACCAAAAATTCTTTATCAACTCAGAAAAGATAAACAGGATTCATTCATGAAAATTAAGGACAAAACCCTAAGCCTTGTATTATAGAATTTTATCAAATGTTATTTCTTTATTTTACTAAAACAATTAAACACGAGAACAATAAATCATGATGCATGTACCTCATCAAAGTATCTACCCTAGAAATCAGTCCACAATACTTGTTCATTCAATAAGATCAGATTCCATGCACCAAAATATGGGTCCAATAGCTACAACTTAACAGTATCTCTAAACCCAAGATAGAAATTTTCATCTTGATCCCCAAGGTCCTACTAGAAACCTAAAAATATTTTATATATGTATGTTGATAAAAAAATTTATACTTATTAGGATCATGCAAAAGGTTTCAAGTGAACATGTAAAAAGAAAATGCTAATGAACCTATGACTAAACAAAAAAACCAATAAGCACAAAAAACTCAACTACCCAAACCCAGTATCACCATGGATCACTCACTAAACCATAAATATAATGAAGTAATATAACATCAAGAACATAAATAATAATGGTTCCCCCTGGACACTTCCCCACTTATTTTCCACTCTCTCACCCCCACATCAAATGTCTTGTGCTCTCATCCCTTTCATACACATCCCATCACATTTCGTTCATATCATATGTCGGTTAGATCGAATCCCCACCTACCCCACACTCATAAGGTCGAGCGTCTAGTGCTTTCATCAGGAACTGTCAAATCACAACCACATCACATAATATCTAATGTAAAGACACCTAGGCCAATCATATCACATCTCACCCAAAGACACCTAGGCAAAAGCATTACATCTCATCTAAATACACCTGGTCCATCACATCACATCATTCCTAAAGACACCTCATTCACCACATCACATCTTGCTACACAACAGGGTAGTGGGGTATCATGAACATGAAATACATTAACATTAATCCCTCCTTCTACCATGCTTGACTTCCAGTAAATATCTCATCTCATCATAACCTCATCACATCACATATCACCTGAAAACACATGGCTCATCACTGTTTAAGGAAGAGGGGGAAGAGAGGGTAATTAGAAATCCATTTCACCACCATCCTGGATGTTTGAGAATAACCTTGGAACCCAAGACCTTTGTTTGTTGGTATATTTATCCAACTAATGTGGGGAGTGTATTGAAATAACATCAAATGCATGATATATAGATATAACACAATATCCATCCTATGGGTTTAGAAAAAAACTACACTAGCACACACCACATCACCACTACTGCACCACACATCAATAATCACAACTACTACCATCACTACATTCCACAAAACCTCCACCCAATCCAAACATAGCCACGCATAATCCCTCTTTCAATTAAAAATTCCACCATTTTCCATATTAATCAAGTTTCACTAACATCAATTTACTAAAACAATTTATTCACATTTACATATCCCAGTATTTTATTCAATTCATTATAATATTACCATATAACAGTTCTATCCCCTACATATTCATTAAGCAAACGAATAATTTATTCATTTCTTCATTATAACTTATGTCATGGATAACTGAGAAACTAACACAACCACACCACAAAAAGATCTCCCAACACACACAAACATCATCACAAAACAACACATCCACCATTTTCATCATGACACATTGAACAATCTATCGAACAGAAATAACCATACATCACAAATGAGACCCAACAATAACTAATTTTTACTATAACAACTATGCACCCCAACCACTACACACCACAACACACAACTATACTCCTCACATCCATGAAAAATTACCATACCAAACATCACGAACCCACATATTATACATCTCATCTGGTCACATCAACCACCTCACAATATACCATAATACACAAGGAAACACCACAAAGAAATTGCACACAAAAACAGAACATTTTGGATTCCATAATTATTTAGGGGCTTTGTTACATTAATTATTCATTTATAATGGGTATTATAACATAAAATATATTTAAATTATTTTTCATTTCATTATCCATATATAAATTATTAATCTTTAATTCAGTGTGTGATCACACAATAACACAATAAGGGTATCATAACACATTAAATATAAAACTAAAAAGCATCCCAACAACTATTATTTATTGTATTAACAACAAGAATTCATAACCTCATCAGGAATATCATCAAGCAGTAAAAATCATGTGACCTTCCCCATCCCCTTAAATTTCAGTTGATCTAATTTATTATCATTATTATAAAAACTCTTACTATTAACTTAAAGGGAAACAAAACAATTTAATCGTTTTACATAGATTGTGTAAAGGGAGAAAACAATGATCTCCTGCCTCAAATAAGCTTTTCTAATCTTCTAAGAACCACAGGAAGAAGAAGAAATATCCCAGAAACCACCAATACATAGAGAAACCCTGAATCAACTTGAACCACACCATGGGTCTATCAAAAAATTAGACTAAATACTTCCCAACACAAAACAATCAAGATGAAATGAAACCCTAAAGAAGAGAAGAATGAACATTATGGGGATGGTCAGAGAACTCATCTCATATCTCCAAAAACAACCACCAAACCCTAAGGATAAAGAAAAGAGAAGATGGTCTATAAGATCTCCCAAAACTGCTAGGATTCATCTACTAAACTAGATAAGGAATGGAAGAATAGAAAAAATCATCTTAATATTTGATTATAATCTTTTGTAAGTTTTCCCACTCACATTGTGAATTAAAGATTAATTGTTTTAATTACATGGGGTCTGAGGACTACAGGCCATTAATTTTATTTAATCCATGAATCCCTCAAAACGGCAACACCCTCTAAAAACATGGAATATTGGGATAAATTATTTTACAATGTGAATTCCCTTTTCAAATAATAAATATTTTCCAGGCACTCATGCACTCCAAAAATAATGTAATGAATGAATAGACACACAATCTTTAAATCTCACATTAATGACATAAATTCGAATTTGTATTCATGACTTCCATATTATAGTTCTCTTATAGATCTAACTACTATGAACCCTTATTAATCCTCCTACAAACACCTACAGATACTAAAACCAGCAAAGTAATGGGATGGGAATTCATGAACCATTACATTAGATTTCTCTCAAATGATTCTCATCCTCAAGAATCTTGACCAAAATCGAAGAAAGAAAGGTGTATGAAAAAACACCCCATGAGATATGTCTCTAGGATCTCATTACACCTCAAACACTTTTATAACAACCCATTATATAAATACATTTATATTACTTTAGAATTTAAGTATATTTATTAAAAATTATAAAAAACCATGAAAGGATTGTATAGGTATAATGTCTTTAGAAACTGGGAATCAAAAATAACTAGTCTATAAAACATCTACATTTTCTCCCATTATTTCATCATAACTAGATTCTTTTTTTGCATATCGTACTAAATACCCTTTTTGAAGACCTGAGGAAAAGAAACATATAATGGTGGGGGTAAAATGCTCAGTAAGGGCAAACAAAGAAAATATCAATCATATCATATTCATAAGAACATAACATTTGAAAATATTATCATGCATATAAAATATCATAATATCATCTCACGGGATAAATCATAGAAGTGAAATGTAAACCCAATAGTCATAAAATTAGAAACGGATTTTTTTGGAAAACACACATAATCATATAAAAACAATTCATATTATTCAGGTCTCATTTTCAAGACCATCATAGCACACAAAGTCCATCACTGAACCGAGTTCACTACTCATTCCAACCCTGAATTACTGAACTAGATTCAGTTATTGTTCTAGTAATTTCTATCTCATGAGATATAAATATTTACCTAATTAATTTGAGGGAGATATAGTTCCCACTTGTAAAGACTCGTAAATTTCAAGGTAATTTTTATTAATTTTATTTGGGATTCTATGAGTAAGCAGTTTCTGACGGCACCTGATTCTGAGGCCGGGTGTGCCCGAAATCAATTTCCGATGTTTAGCTCAGGTATGTTCATTGAACGAACGAGCGAGTTTTTCTAACTTTTGAACCGGTGCACGGAATCAAAATATGAGGGCACCGTTGAAACCACAACGCCGATAATTTCTTAAGAAGACCCTTTCTAGAGTTGCGTTTACTCGGGTGGTGTTATTAAATAATTGATTTAACTAAAGAGTGAAATAAAATTTGTGCCACAATTTTATTTCTAATCTAATTATTTATAACCTATGCTTGGTAGTTGAGTGGGAACCACTACATCCTAACCACTTGTTAGGATATTTGTGAGGTGGGGATCACACAAGCCTCACCCATTTAAATTCCATAACCCCCCCTCGTTATTTTGGCAACCCACCATAAATGTGTAACACACCCACATCCCCTCTTTATGACATGTCAACTCTCACAATTAAATCGATTGTTTAATGCCATTCAATTAATTTAATTTTGAGTTTGAATTTTCAAGTTTTGAAAATGCATGGAGTGTGTTAATAAATTAAACCTTTTTATTTTATTTGGGGGTGGGAGGTTGTGTGTTGGGATTTTGGGGAGAGAATACTCTAAGGTTGAAGAACTTCATCTCCTTCGTGAGGAACGCCGAGTCTACGATGAAGAACTTCGTCATCATAAGGGGAGATCGCCATGTTGTCTCCTCTCCTCTCCATAACCGGTGAGTGACGACATTTCCATAGAATGACGACGTGCCCACCTTCGATCCTTTTCCCACGTCAAAGATAGGGGGACGTCGTATCCTTCATCGGGAAAACACCTATGACGTTTACGGAGCCTTGTTCCGTGACGTCGTCTTCCGCAGCATCAATTTCCCGCGACGATCCTCGTTTGATGACTTATTCGAGGTAGGGATTTGAATTTAAGTCCGTGTTTATTTTGGCTTTCAAAGTTAAAAATTAAGCTGCATGTTATCAAGATAACGGGAGGAGGTAAGACTGCACGAACTCGGCCGAACCTCCTCCCCTTTTTGTTGTTGAATATTATGTGGTTTGGAACGAAGGCAACACGGTGCCGTCGCACCGCGAGGGAACGAGGGAAATGCAGTCGGAGTGGGCCATGGGGAAGAAGTGTGGCGCCATCACGCCACGCCGAAGCCGAAGAACCCGCGGCCAAGGTTGGGCCGCAGCGGAGGGGCGCGATGCCATCGTGCTGCGCTAGATGAACAAGGGTCACGGCCTAAGTATGCGGCTATCACCAACAGGGGTGGCCGGACTCCCCGGCCAATGAAGCAACAAGATCCATGGCCTTTGGGCTGCGGCAGAAGACTAAGAGGGCAGACGGAACCACCGGCTGCCGGCGCATGGAGGGCGGGACCGTGAGGTCCCGCACGGCGCAACAGGCAGACCGTTACGGCTAGCCAGATCCTGAAAAACAAGGGGTTGGAACCCCCGGTCAGCATAGCAGGGTGGACCCCGTGGGGTCCGTCATTCGGTTTGAAGTGGGTGGCGGCTTCCCCACTCTTGCGCTCACGTGGAGCACGACGCCCGTGCCGGCCGGGACCGGCCGTGCCGGGATGGGACGCCCGCGCTCGGCCGGACCCCCGCTCCACGCCGGCTGGGCCGGGCCATACCCTATTGGGCCAGACCCGGGCCTGGTCGACCCGGTTTGGGCCGGCCCAGGTGGTCTTGGGCCGGGTCGGTCCATGCCCAAAACCCCCTTAAAACGGACAGCTTCATTCAAAGTCCCATAACATGGGCTACGAGCTAATGATCAACGCACCGTCAGTTGTGATGCGATCCTTGGATTGAGATGGTCGTTTTGGTATATTACACTCAGGGTTTCGGAGAACTTTGGGTATGGTCGGGTTGGTTCGAACACGAAACCAACCGGTCCCTCAGAGCGGAAACGCTTATAACTAGAGCTTCGGACGTCCGATTAATGTGCCGTCAACTTTTTTGGTTTCCTATTAGTGAGACATTCCTTTTGGCTTACTCCGCTTAAGGTTTGGATGTAGGTTGGAGTACAACCGGGCTTGTTTTGACTTAAAAACCAACCGGGCCCTAGGACGAAAAAGCCAACAACTCTCAGACCGGGCATCTGATTGACGTACCGTCTATCACGTTGTGTTCCAATTAACATGACGGAACTTTCCGATACATAAACTTTGGTCTATGTGACAGTTGATGTATCGACCTCTTGGCTCGTGGAGCGGACCCTCCCGGAACGATCGTGCTGTGTGCGGGAACCCTAGAACTGGTTGAGACTTGACGATTACAGATTGATCGACTCAGAGTGTTTCAGATAGCCCAGTGGGGAGTGCTTGGTTGTAGCGAAAGACCCACGATAGAGGAGCGCTTGGTTGTAGCGGCAGATCTGGGGTACTCAACAGAAGGGTTACCTCTGTAGGCTTTGAGGGGGAGCACTTGGTTGTAGCGGCAGACCCATGGTGGGAAGCACTTGGTTGTAGTAGCAGGCCCACCGTACTCGAAAGGTGGAGTACTATAGTAGTCCAAGGCTAGTGGAAAGCGCGTGGTTGTAGCGGAAGGCCCACTGTACTCGATAGAGGAGGAGTTCCCCAGCAGCTATGGTTTCGACATCATTAATAAAATCCTGGTTTGAGCTGAGTCTTGATTCTCAATCATTATCATTAATATGGTTGACTTGTTTTCTTGCGTGGACTTAGTTGAGCTATCCTTTGTGGACTCGGTTGTGCTTTCCTTTGTGGACTGTCTGGTGCTTGGAAGTTGGACATGAACTGTAACTAAGGACTTAGGTATATGTATGGGCATATATCTAAGTAGTGATGTTGATACTTCGTGATTGTATATTTCCTTTGTGGTTTATCCATCGTGTATTCGAAGAGACCTTCAGGGGTATTGGGGTCCCTACTCCGTATCATATACTCACCCATGCATGGGCTATGCCTACACTATGTGGTGTTGGATGTAGACGACGGACAACACTGATCGAGTTTGAAGCTTGTGGAGCTGGACGGTACCCGGAGGTGGACCACTTGGCAGGACGTACACTGAACGGACGGCCACACCGAGGAGCTGTTGAGGCTATATGTACCCACCCTTCAGGTGGGAGTTCTGGAGGACGGCTCAGAGTTGTTGCTTTACTAATCTTCTGCTGTATTTTCTTTCGGTTGTACTTTACTTTCAGTTGGGTTTGTATTCTGTCCCATTACTTTCCAGCACATACTTTTGTACTCAGTTAAATTATAGTTTTCTTCATCTTGTGTACTTGTGGTGTTTTTTTCTTATATAAAGGCAATGCCTCCCCTTTTACTGGGATTTACACCTTTGGTGCTAGTCGCCAGCCCCTGGCCTATGGGAGGCGGGCTTGGGGTAGCCAGGGCATGGGCCTCGAGGACGGGTCGTGAAAAATTCGTATCAGAGGAGTTGGGTCCTACCGTAGAACTCATGACTTTGATCTTTCTTCTATGTGAATCAATATTGTTATGGGTATTGAGTGTGGTTATCAGTCTAAGGAATCCAGTTTTGGTGCCACGGCCGACGTATCCATACACCAGGACCCTGACTTCTGATTTCTGAATTAGTGCAGGAAAACATTGATTGAATGTGTGTTTCAAAAATTTTCTTTGTGATTACATTGTGTCATATCACCAGGTACTCTTTTGACCGTGGCACGCCTGTTTCTTTTCAGGATGGACCCACAACGGTAGCCAGCTAGGGTTCAGAGCTTTGTGTGAGACGACAGCCCACCGAGCGATGAGGCCTCGATGCAGGGCCCCATTACAGTGGAGGCACCAGGGGTACCTCTACCCACCGAGCCACCGATGTAACCATCCCCAGCTGCTGAGAGTGCACGTCACCTTAGTTAACTTCACGAGTTTCAGCATCATAGATCGCCCAGGTTTCACGGGGAGACGGACCCTCAGGCAGCTGGGGATTGGATGGAGGCTGTTGTTCGAGTTTTTATATTGGTAGTGATGCCAGCAGACTTCACGGTGATCCTTGCTGCCAGCCTCCTTCATGCAGCAGCAGCAGATGGAGGAACCTGATGCTCCAGGTGCACGACGAGGCATCACTTCTATGGGAAGACTTCGAGAGCCTGTTCCAGGCAGAGTTTGTACCAGCCACCATTCAAGTGGTGCGCATAAAAGATCTACTTCATCTTCAGTAGGGTAGCATGACAGTGGCACAGTATTCAACGAGGTTCACTGATCTCTCACGTTGCTCCACAGATATGGTACGAGACCCGTTCTTCAGGGCCCGAACCTTCAAGAAGGGGCTCAGGTGAGAGATTAGAGATTCAGTTGTTTCTCACAGCATCCCGACGCAGACAGGGGTGTTGGAGCGAGCCCTCTTAGTGGAGTGTTTCCTTGCTGAGCAGTCTCCAGCAGCAGGACCCACCACAAGCCGACATGCGGCAGAGTCTATTGCAGCGGGCAGTATACAGATGACGCCAAGGTCCAAGAGGAGCAGACCTATAGGTGGTCGACCGCATGACAGAGGATCGTGTGTGCGAGGCACCTGGGGTAGAGAACGACTTACCAGGAGCGGACAATGTTACTCCTATGGCGGGGTTGGTCACATGCCACGTGACTGTTCGACCCGCCATACAGATGAACATCAGATAAACGAAGGACCTCCCTGGTAGAGGCAGAGGTTAAATCGGGGTGGATCACAAGGAGCAGGAGACCGAGGCAGGGAAGCTGGTCGTGCAGCTGGAGGTGGATGACGCTTCGATGTATTGCCACCACCACCACCACCAGGAGGTCCACCCCGACCGCAGGGAATTGGTGGGCATGGGAGAGCTCAGCTTCAGGCAGCTGAATCATATGACTATGGAGATCAGAAAGCTGGCGGACAAGATCGGGACTACTTCCAAGCATAGGACCTTTGATCTTGGTTCTTCTATTTTCCTTGTTATCATTGTTGTGTGTCTTTGTACATGAGCTGCAATAATAAAAGACACTTTTCATTGTGACGTTTGCTTCCTCTATTTTTGTGTACTAAGAGGTTCTGGTTAAAACTATTGACTTGACCCTCACTTTTGAGATTTCTACTTGAGGAGACCCAGTGACCACACACTAATGCCGACAGTGTGACTCAACCCTTGGAGGTGAGAGTAACTGTTGGATCTCTTGGTAGTAGCATCGAGGCCTTACGACGTCATCCGTGGCATGGATTAGTATCATTAATGTCAGTATTGACTGTATAAGGCAAAGAACATGGTTCATACAGGGGATGAGACATGATTTATCTTATTGGAAAAGAAGAAATCTTAGCAGCTCTTGTAGGAATAGAGAAGGTTTAGGTCATCCAGGAGCGGATGAGGATTACTCAGAGCCGACAAAAGTCTTATGCCGATAGGAGGCATAAACCACTAGAGTTCAAGGATGGTGACCACGTTTTCTTACGGGTCTTACCTCGACGTGGTTTACTGAGATTTGTCCCAGGTATCAAGTTATCTCTGAAGTTCAATATACCCTTCTAGGTCCTCAACAGGGTAGGCAAGGTAGATTATCACCTGACACTACCACCTCAGTTTCACTAGGTGCAGGATGTTTTCCACATATCTCAACTGAGGAGATACATGCACGACCCGACGAATATCATCGACCATGGTAAGGTAAACATCGATGACGGGGAGACTTTTGCGGAGGTCCCGGTGGAGATCAAGGATCGATAGGAGCAGGACCTACGTGGATGGTAGATTCCTCTAGTGTGCATCAGATGGCATCACAGGAACCTCCAGGAGAGCACATGGGAGTAAGAGGCTCAGATGCGTGCACAATACCCCCTTTTGTTTCCCTAGTTTTTGATGTAGCTTTACAGGGACCTAAATCCCTGATGTGGGAGTAATGTAAAGACCCATAAATTTCAAATTAAATTTTTTTTTAATTTTCTTTGGGATTCTATGAGTACACAGTTTCTGATGGCACTTGATTCTGAGGCCCGGTGTACCCAGAATCAATTTCCAAAGTTTAGCTCGGGTACGTTCAGTGGACGAATGAGCAGGTTTTTCTAACTTTTGAACTGTTGCTCAGAATCAAAATCGGAGGGCACCGTTGAAACCACAACGCCAATAATTGATTAAGAAGACCCTTTCTGGAGTTGCGTTTGCTCGGGTGGTGTTGTTAAATAATTTGGTTAACTAAAGAGTGAAATAAAATTTGTGCCACAATTTTATTTCTAAACTAATTAGTTATAACCTATGGTTGGGAGTTGAGTGGGACCCACTACATCATAACCACTTGGTCGGATATTTGTTAGGTGGGGCCCACATGATCCCCACCACTTAAAATATCCTAAACCCTCCTATTTATTTTGGAAACCCCCCATAAATGTGTAACACACCCACCTCCCCTCTTTATGACATGTCAACTCTCACAATTAAATTGATTGTTTAATGCCATTCAATTAATTTAATTTTGAGTTTGAATTTTGAAGTTTTGAAAACGCATGGCGTTTGTTAATAAAATAATCATTTCTTATTTTATTTGGGGGTGGGAGGTTGTGTGTTGAGATTTTGGGGAGAGAGTAATCTAAGGTTGAATAACTTCGTCTCCTTCGCGAAGAACGTCGAGTCTACGATGAAGAACTCCATCACCGCAAGGGGAGATAGTCGTGCCTTCTCTTCTCCTCTCTATAGCCTGTGAGTGATGCCTTTTCCGAAGAACAATGCCGCGCCCACCATCGATCCTCTTCCGGCTTCAAAGAAAGGGGGATGCTGTATCCTTCATTTGGCAAGCACCGGCGACGTTTACGGAGCCTCGTTCCGCGACGTCGTCTTCCGCGACGTCAATTTACCGCAATGATCCTCGTTCGACGACTTTTTCAAGGTAGGGGTTTGAATTTATGTCAGTGTTTATTTTGGTGTTCAACGTAAAAAATTAAGCCTCCTGTTATCAATATAATGGGTGGAGGTCGGACCGCACGAACACGGCCGAACCTCCTCCAATTTTTGTTGTTGAATATTATGTGGTTTGGAATGAAGGGAACGCGGTGACGTCGCACCGCGAGGTAACGAGGGAACCGCAGCCAGAGCAGGCCGCGAAGAAGAAGCGTGGCACCGTCGCGCCGCCCCGAAGCCGAAGAACCCACGGCCAAGGTCGGGCTGCGGTGGAGAGGCGCGGTGACGTCGCACCGCGCTGGACGTATAAGGGCTGCGGCCTAAGGTCGTGGCGGTCACCAACAGGGGCGGCCGGACTCCCCGGCCGCCGGAGCACCATGATCCGTGGCCTTTGGGCCGCGGCGGAAGACCAGGAGGGAGGCCGGAACCACCGGCTGCAGGCACATGGAGGGAGGGACCGCGGGGTCCTGCACGGCACAATTGGTCGGCCGTTACGGCTTACCAGATCCGGAAAAACTGGTGGTTTGAACCCCCTGTCAGTGCAGCAGGGCGGACCCCATGGGGTCCGCCGTTCGGTTCAAAGGGGGTGGCGGCTTCCCCCCTTCCATGCTAAAGTGGCGCGCGCCGGGCTGGGCTGCCCGCGCCGGGTCGGGCCGCCCATACCGGGTCGGTCCGCCCGCGCCGGGCCGGGCCGCGCCGCGCCCTACTAGGATGGACACTGACCTGGGTCGGGTCACCCGGTTCGGGCCAACCCAGGGGGTCTTGGGTCGGGTCGGTCTGGGCCCAAAACCCCCTAAAAATGGACAGCTTCGTTCAAAGTCCCATAACATGCGCTACGAGCCATCAGTCGACGCACCGTCAGTTGAGATGCGATCCTTGGATCAAGACGGTCGTTTTGGTATATTACACTCAAGGTTTTGGATAACTTTGGATACGGCCAGGATGGTTCGAACATGAAACCAACCGGGCCCTCGGAGCGGAAACGCTTATAACTTGAGCTCCGGACGTCCCATTGACGTGTTGTCGACTTTGTTGGTTTTCTCTTAGTGAGACGCTCTTTTTGGATTACTCCGCTTGAGGTTTGGACGCAGTTGGAGTATGGACGGGTTGGTTTTGACTTAAAAACCAACCGAGCCCCTGGGACGAAAAAGCCAACAAATCTCAGACCAGGCGTCCGATTGACCCGCCGTCTGTCACGTTGTGTTCCTATTGACATGAACGAACTTTGCGATACATCAACTTTGGTCTACGTGATAGTTGATGTATCAACCTCTTGGCTCATGGAGCGGACCCTCCCGGAATGAGCGTGCTGTGTGTGGGAACCCTAGAGCTGGCTGAGACTTGACGACTGCTGATCGATCGACTCAGGGTGTTTTAGATAGCCTAGTGGGGAGCGTTTGGTTGTAGCGGTAGACCCACGGTGTAGGAGAGCTTGGTTGTAGAATTAGACCCACAGTACTCAACAGAAGGAGTACCTCTGTAGGCTATGAGGTGGAGCGCTTGGTTGTAGCGGCAGACCCATGGTGGGAAGCTCTTGGTTGTAGCAGCAGGCCCACAGTACTCGACAGGTGGAGTACTACAGCAGTCCAAGGTTAGTGGGAAGTGTTTGGTTGTAGCGGTAGGCCCACTGTACTCGATAGAGGAGGAGTTCCCCAGAATCTATGGTTTCGACATCATGAATAAAATCCTAGTTTGATCTCAGTCTTGATTCTCAATCATTATCATTGATATGGTTGACTTTTTTTCCTGTGTGGACTGAGTTTAGCTATCCTTTGTGGACTGGGTTGTGCTTTCCTTTGTAGACTACGTGGTGCTTGGAAGTTGGAGACAAACTGTAACTATGGACTTAGTTATATGTATGGTCATATACCTAAGTAGTGTTGTTGATACTTCGTGATTGTATCTTTACTTTGTGATTTATCCTTCGTGGATTCTGAGAGACCTTCGGGGGTGTCGGGGTCCCTACTGAGTATCGTATACTCACCCCTGAATGGGCTATGCCCGCACTACGTGGTGTTGGATGCAGACGATGGACAACACTGATCGAGTTGGAAGCTTGTGGATCTGGACGGTTTTCAGAGGTGGACCACTTGGCGGGACGTAAACGGAGCGGACGACCGGACCGAGGAGCGGTGGAGGCTATCTGTACCCACCCTTCAGGTGGGAGTTCCGGAGGACGGCTCGGAGTTACTGCTTTACTTTTTTTCTGATGTATTTTCTTTCGGTTGTACTTTACATTTAGTTGGGTTTGTATTCTAGCCCATTACTTTCCTGCACTTACTTTTGTACTCAGTTTACTTAGGGTTTGCTTCAGCTTGTGTACTCTGTGGTGTTTGTTTTCTTATATAAAGGCAATGCCTCACCTTTTATCGAGATTTACGCCTTTGGTACTAGTCACCTGCCCCTGGGCTATGGGAGGAGGGCTTAGGGTAGTCACGGCACGGACCCCGAGGATGGGTCGTGACACCACCCATCTCATAATAAAACCATTCTTATGTGTACCACAAAAACATAAAAACATTTACCATAGCATTACCCATGAGATCAATTGGGTTTCTTAAACATCATTCAATCATAATTAATACTAAGCAAATAGATTTCCTAAATAAAATTCCATCATAATCAAATCAAATTAATAATAGGGTTATAAATATAACCCAATTTAAATAGTGTCATATTTGATGGAAAATAAATTAGAGAAATAACTTGAATTTAATTCTTAAGGAAAATATCCTTTCCTCTTCAAAAAAAATTCCATCCTAAAAATGCCACACAATTTTAGAAGAAACCATTTTTTGTAAAAATAAACTTATAATATTATATAGGAATCTTAAAAGAAATAAGGCATTTAGAAATCATAAAAATTCATTCAAATCATCCAAGTAAAAAACATTCTTCTTGTACTTTTGCTGGAAAAGTCAAAAAGTACCTCGTATCGAAAACCAAAAAATATTTCATTCATACCATTTAGAAATTTACCAATAGGTAAAATTGTCTATTAAATATTATAGATGGTTATAAAGAATATTTTTAAATACATATTAAGGAAACATGGATGTGGATGATAATTATACCCCAGTGAATACTTTCTAATAACCAATCATGGAAAAATTGAGATTTGAAAAGTTATCCCTTACCTTAGATATGATAAGCTTTGTATATATCCAAACCTCCTGTATAATGATTTAAATTATGATAATGATTTATTACAGAATCATAATTATTTATTATAAAATTTATGATCATATTTTCATAAATTTGTTAGTAACATTTCATTGTTACTCGTTATTTGGGTATAAACTGCTTTATGTTCTTATGTATGTTTTGTCGAATAAGTTCTTATTCCTCTTTTTTAGGTTGTTGTTATATTATTCAAAAAAAATTATTAGTATAATATATATCATATTTATTTATTTATTTCATCTATATAATCATGTTTTAATGAAGATTATGTAGAATGAATCACATCGCAGTGTGGAGACGGTAAGTCGTACGTACGCACGAGCAACGATATTGTTCTCATATTTGTTGAATTGTATTGAAGTGGATGGTGTATATTATCTCATAATTAGTATAATTTTATAATAATATTATATAGTTATTATTTCCACCATTATACCCATTCAAGTAAGGATGTTGTGAAAAATAGATTACACCACGGTGTGGAGATGGTAAGTCGTACATACGCACGCGTGGTGATTTCATTGTTTGTTGGATGGATAGAAGGAGAAATAAGTTTGTTTAAAATTTATAATGACATATCAGTATATGATTGATACTTATGTTATTACTTTATAATTAAACGAATAAATAAGAGGATGTATAAGAAGAATGAAATTTGAAAGAATCGGTAGAATAGATTACCTCTTCCTCGACGTGCCTCCTTAAAATTTCCTCTTAGGGCACTACAGTTAGTCTTTTGAGACGACAATAACTTAAAACATGTAACTAGGAAAGTTTATAACGAAAATGGGATGTTTTTTCCCAAGATTTAAGGATTAAAATGTACTTAATAGGAGAGGGAGGAGGTTTACTTTTATAAGAGAGGAGATAGGAACTTTAGGAAATTGTCAAAAATATTAATTTATAATAAAATAAAACCCTACCCAAAAACCTCATAAGTGTCCCAAATTAGAATATTATATGAGATAGGATTGTAATATCATAAAACAATAAATTTTTGAAAACTTATTTTTTAAATTTTAACATCATCTTTTTTATTGACACTTAGTTATTCTATTAAATTTTAATTTTGTTAATATCATTCTAAATAGTTAATGGTATTTTATATTTACTTATGTGGTCTTAATTGACCATAAATGGATACTTCATTAAATTTAATACCTTGAAATTACCACTTTTTGGTTTTTAGATATTTTTATGATTTTTAAATATTTTAATAAAATGTTATGTTTATAAAATGTCAATAGTGTTAATTTTAACACTATTTATTTATTAAACTTTAAATAAAATTCACACATAATATAAATTCGAACCAAATATTAAATAAACACATAAAATTTCATAGTTAACTATAAGATTCGTGGAGAACATTAAATAGTTTGTATGATATTTATTTTAATATTTTTAAAACCATTTATTTGATATTTCTATTAATAAAATAATTTCTACAACACTATTGGTTCATAATTAATGGTTATTATTTAATATATATAAATTATATATAAATTTACATGATGTAGTTAATTATTTTATATTTATAGATAATATCTATAGTATATTTTATCTCATATTTATCCATATATTAAAATTGATATACTTTTATAAAATGATATTGGGACATTTTGTCCATTTCATTACTTTTTATTACATTCATGTCATTTTCATAGGTAAGTGGCCATAAAGTAATTATATTTCTAAAAATAGATGATAAGGGTTAAATTTAGTCTTACAATATGATTTTTAAATGTGTTAAGGTAATTTTATAATATTATTTCTACCCTTAACTACCCGATTTTCCATTAACCATGGTAATAAAATAATTACCAGTTACAATTCATAACACCCACAACTAAAAGTATCAAATTAAAATAACTTGTAACTAATAATTCCAAATATGAAATCCATTTTAAAAATTCAAAACTTAGAAGTTTCCGTAATTAATTTAAAATTAACCTTGTTGTTGAGGAAACGGGTTTTAAAAGTTAAAATTGTACAAAAGTTTAAAATGTTTTTACCAATGAATTCAATGTAAAATTAATGCTAATGACATAAATTATATTAAATGGTAAAAATTTATTCTATTTATACTTTAAAACCATTAAATATAATAATAAAACCATATAAATTTTATCTATGAAAAAATTTGTTTTTAATTAAAATTTAGCGTATTTTTACTATTCATCAAAACATAAAAGTTATCAGAAAAATAGCATAAATTTATCC
This sequence comes from Viscum album, assembly GCA_963277665.1. Classification (NCBI taxonomy): domain Eukaryota; kingdom Viridiplantae; phylum Streptophyta; class Magnoliopsida; order Santalales; family Viscaceae; genus Viscum; species Viscum album. The sequence goes on along the minus strand of OY728138.1, from coordinate 626,130,928 downwards.
AAAGTAAATTGTTATATACCACTTCAAAATAACATTTTTATTTTGTCATATAGAATTTATTAATGTGTCAAAACATTAATTTAAAATGGGTTCACCATTTAAAGGTGAAAAATTAACCTTTTAAAAAATAGGTTCTTATATATAAAATATAGTTTTAATCATATCCTATGACTAAAATACCCATTGTATGAATAAAAAAAATATTTTATTAAGTATATAACACATATGTATCTTATTAATTTCATTACCAAAATTAATTCAGTCTAAAATAAAAATATCTAATTGATATATATTTTTTCATAAGTAATTGATAGCCAACAAATTCATAATGCATTTTCATAAGATTGTTGTAATTATTCATGCTAACCTAACGGCTATGATAAAATGATAATTTTGTTATAAAAGCATTTCACGGTTCATTTAAACTCATGATTATGTGAAAATCAAGCTTCTGAAAAATAAATATTATTTAAATATTTCATAAAAACTTCTGGGCGTTACATTCTACCCCCTTAAACTAAATCTCGCCCTCAAAATTCATCACATGGTAACAAACAGATGAGGATACCTCTCCCTCATCATATTCTCAAGTTCTCATGTAGCTTCTTTAAATTCATAGTTCTTCCATAAAACTTTAACCAAGAGAGTGTTCTTGTTTTGTAGAACTTTTTCGCTACAATCCAGAATCTCTATCAGTTGTTCTTTATAAGAAATATCTTGCTATAGAGGTATGACTTATGAGATTAGTACATGTGATGGATCAGGTATGTACTTTCTCATGAAAGATACATGGAACATATCATGAAGTTGATAGAGATTTAGTGGAAGCACCAATCAGTAGGATACCTTACAAACACGATCCAATATTTCCAAAGGACCGATATACCTAGGGCTCAACTTTCCCTTCCTTCCAAATCTTATTACTCACTTCAAGGGAGATATTCATAACACATTATCACCCACTTAAAACTCTAGTTATTTTCTTCTATTGCTATAATAAATTTTTTTCGAATCTGAGCTGCTCTTATGTGTTGTTGAATAGATCTGACCTTTTTGTCATTTCATCAATAAGATCAGGTCTTAATAGCTTTCATTCCCCAACTTCATCCTAGAAAGTTTGGGTTCTCCACTTATTTCCATAGAGATATTTATAAGGATCCATCTCAATACTAGAGTAAAAGTTGTTATTGTAAGAAAATTCCACCAATTGTTGGTGTTTATCCCGACCAGCTTTTAAATCCATAAAGAAAGATCTTAACATGTCTTACAGAGTGTGAATTTTCCACTTAGACTGACCATCTATCTGGGGATGATAAGTATTTTTGAAACTTAACATTGTATCCATATCATGATGAAGACTTCACTAAAACTTCGAGGTAAACCTCAGATCCCAATCAGATATAATGGAAAGTGGAACTCCATGAAATCTTACCACTTACTTTAAATATATCCTAGAAATAGAATCAAGGGAGAAATCCTCTATAACAGCAATAAAGTGTGCCCACTTCGTAAGATGATCAACTATAAGACAGATATCATTATTGTCTTTGGATGTTTTGGGGAGTCCAAAGAAAAAGTATATAGTGCTGTTTTCCCATTTCTATTCTAGTATGGGTAATGGTTGTAACATCCCCTTGGAATTATATCTTTTATCCTTAACTTTCTGACAAACCAAGCTTCTAGAGACATATTCAATGACATATATTTTCATGACATCCCACCATAAGTACTCTTTCTATTCCCTATACATATATGTGCTTCCAAGGTGAACAGAGAATGAAGAACTATGAGCCTCATCCAATAATTCCTTCATTAATTCTGGTATGGGAGGAATACGAATTTGGTTCTTAAACTTTAATATTTCATCACAATAAAGGTTGAATTCAGGGACATTTCTCACATTTTTTTATGTCTATATCTTCCTTTTGTGCCTCTTTAATCTTCACTTGTATAGACATTGAACATTCATTTGATAAAGATAATATTTCTCCCCTTCCATTAAAATTTCAAGATCCATCCTTTGAAAATCCATAAATATTGGATCTTTCATGATCCTCATCATGGATAAGCTAGTATGGTCTTTTTGACTCAAAGCATCTGCCTCCTTGTCTGCCATCCCATGGTGGTAATGTATTGAACAGTTGTAATCTTTAATCAACTCCAACCATATTCTCTGGGTCATATTCAGCTCCTTTTGTGTGAAAACATAATTTAAACATTTATAATCAGTATAAATATTACACCTTTCACCATAATGATAATGCCTCCACATTTTTGATGAAAAGATTACTGAAGCTAACTCCAAATTGTGAGTTGGGTAATTTTTCTCATGGATTTTCAAATATTGTGAAGAATAAGCTATCACTGTATCATTTTTCATGGGAACACACCCTAGTCCCTTCTTGGATGCATCATTGTAGATCACAAACTATTCTCCACTACAAGTTAGTGTGAGAACACGTTCACTGGATAACCTTATTTATAGCTATTTGAAATTCTATTCACATACCTCTATCCAAACGAACTTAACTCCTTTCCAAGTCCACATGGTGAGTGGATTAGATAATCGTGAAAAATATTTCACAAAATGAAGATAATATCCTTCCAAACTATGAAAATTTCAGATCTCAGTTACTATTACTGGTCTCAAACATCTTTCAATAACCTTTATTTTTGCTAGATCCATAGATATCCCCTCTCTTGAGATTTTTTGATCCAAAAATGAAACTTTCTGAATCCAAAATTCACACATGGAAAATTTGGGATAAAGCATCTCCTTTATAAGTTTATTTAGTACAATTCTTGTGTGATCTTCTTGTTCTTTCATAGTCTTTGAATATACAAGAATATCATCTATAAAGACTATCACAAACTGGTCAACCTAGTCTCTAAAGACTCTATTCATTATATCCATGACAATAACATGGGAATTAGTAAGACCAAAAGGCATCACTATAAATTAATAGTTTCCATACCTTGTATAGAATGTCATCTTTGGTATATCATCCTTTTTGAACCTTAATTGATGATATCCTAAATGAATATCAATCTTGGAAAAGTATTGAGCTTCATGTAGTTGTTCTAATATGTCTTCAATGCATGGTAGAAGATATTTTTTCTTGATAGTGATCTTGTTATGTTCTTGATAATCAATACAGAGTCTCATTGATCCATGCTTCTTCTTATCAAAAAGAACAGGTGCTCCCCATGGTGATACACTAGGCAATATGAATCCCTTATCAATATTATCTGGGAGTTTTTCTTCATCCTATAGGTATTATATAAGGTTTCTTTGAAATAGGCATAGAACCTAGTATGGGTTCTTTTAAAAATTCAACTTCACGACTTGGTGGAAGACCTAGAAATTCAATTGTTAATAAATCATAAAACTCTAGTATGATGGGTGTATTCATAATCATGAGTTTCCCCCTAACCATTTGAGATAAATAGACTTCATTTATTTTAATCTAGACCCATAAGATATAAGAAATTTCTACTTGAAGGTTATATTCATCCTTGCATCGATAGATGATCATAGATTGATCTGGAATATGAAATGTGACTTCCCTTATTTTGAAATTGATATGAAATCCATATAAAGAAATTCAATCCATGAAATAAAACGAATCAAATTCAACTATTGAGAGGATCACAAAATTTGAAGGAGGCATTTTCCCACAAACTTTAATCGGAGAAGAATTGTAAACTTTTAATGTGAATGTTGTTCCATTAAGAATTATCACAGCTAACTCAACATCTAATTGTTGAGCTAATACAGAGATACCCTTAGAAAATTATTTTGAAATAAAAGAGTGGGTGGATCTAGAATCAAATAAAACATTTTCTATTTTAGAGTGGATAGTATGTGTACATTTCACCACTACATTATCATACTTCACATCGTCGATAGTGATATCATGTGACTTTCTTTTTTTCTTTGGCCTTAAATGTTTTTTGACATCTATCATCATCAATCACCCTTGTATTAGGGCATTGATTGGCATAATTCCCCATTTCCTTTCACTTGTAACATTAAAGTGTAGGAGATGCATTCTGCATAGCCTTTTCTTTGTTCGCATCATTATACATCTTTTTTCCATCAATTCAGCTTTAAATTTACCAATGACCTTCTTTTATACACTTAAAACATTTACACGTACCGTTAAGACAACTAAATACATGTTTATTTCCACACTTTGATCATAAGGGAAAACTCATCATCTTTTCAGTATAGTATTTAGATTTTCCTTTGAATTCAATTTTTCTCTTCTTATCAATCCCATATGACTGATGGGTTACTCAAATCTACAATTCAACCTTGAGAGAACATTAAAAAATTCCCCGTAGCTATTAAAGTACCTTATGGATAATTCCCTTCATAGACTTGGTTTTAAAACACTAAATAATCAAAAGATCTTACTCTCAAGTTGGATAATAATTCCAGAAGTGTTCCTTGAAAGTCTTGTAAAATTTGCTTCATAAGTACCAACAGATTCATCATCCTTTTTATTCAGTTTAAGAAAAAATATCTCCATCTTTAATCTAATAATATGATGGAAGTACATATAGAGAAATATGTTCTCTAACTCATCCCATTCCATATAATCAATTTCAACCATTTGCCTCGTATTCTTCATAAGATCCCACCATTAATCAGTATCACCTTCCAAACGATACATGGATCAGAAGACCCGCTAAATGAAGGTGGATGTTGTCTCATGAAGGATTAAACATATTGTAGCTCCCTCCATTTCTCTTTTGGATGTCCGGAATGATTCATATCTTGAGAAAGTTGTGTGAGCATGGCTACAATATTTTTCATTCTGACTCCCATAACATTCGGTTTCTCAGGGGGGTCAATCATTGCATTTCCCATCTTATTCATCATTAACGTGGTTCCTTCGGGTTCTATCCATTGACTAAACCCAAGAACCATTGTATGAGAAAAACTAATCATAATAGATAAAACACATAATAAAGAATAAAATTTCAATTTATAACACTTTAGGTTTTATTATAGTTTATTCATGGTCATTTATAAAACACTAGTATTGTATCCTATACTTAGACATGTCCTTAGGGTTCTTACTAAGTCTTTCACATCCTAGATTCCAAAGGGTAACTATAAAATTCCTCTGATACCAACTATAAAGACCCATTATTTACATACATTTATTTTACATCAGAATTGAATTACGTTTATTATAACATATAACAAAACCATGATAGGACCGTATAGGTATAGTGTCTTTAGAAACTGGGAAACATAACCAACTGGTTTATAAAACATCTACACTATCTCCCAATTATTTCATCATTACTAGGATCCTTTTTGGAATATCATACTTAATATCATTATTCATGACTTTAAGAAAATAAACATATAAAGGATGAGGTGAAATGCTCAGTAATGGTAAAAAAAGGAAATATCAATCATATTAAATTCATAAGAACATAACAATTGAAAATATTATCCTTCATAAAAAAGATCAGAATATCATGTCATTGGATAAATCATAGAAGTGAAATGTAATCCCAATAGTCAGAACATAAGACATGAAATTTTTTGGCATACACAAATAAGCATAGAAAATCATTTCATATTAGTCAGGGCTCATTTCCATGACCATCATAATGGATGAAGTACATTACTAAACCGAGTTCACTCCTCGTTCCACCCCTGTATTACTGAACCTGATTTGCTTATTCTATCAGTATTTTACATCTCATGAGATATAAATCATAACCCAATTCATTGGAGGGAGATATAGGTCCCACCCATTTAATAATGAAACCATCTTTATGTGTTCCACAAAAACATAAAAACATTTACCATATCATAAGACATGAAATCAAATGGGTTTCTTAAACATCATTCAATCATAATTGATATTAAAAAAATATATTTCCTAAATAACATTCCATCATAATCAGATCAATGTAATAACATGGTTATAAATATAACCCTATATAAAGAGTGTCTTCTTAAATTGAAAATAATTTTTATAAAACACTTGAAATTAATTCCTGAGGAAAATATCATTTCTTCTTCAAAAAAAATTCCTCCCTAAAAAAGGCACACAATTTTAGAAGAAATAATTTTATTTAAAAGTAACATTATAATGTTTTATGGTAAGATTCATGGAAATAATTCATTAGGAAAGACTAAAAATTTATTCACGTTGTACAAATAAAAAAACATTCTTCTCTTACTTTTCTTGGAAAAGTCTAAAAGTACATCGTGCCAATAATGAAAAAAGATTCCATTCATACCATTTATAAATTTACCAATAGAAATAATTGAATTTTAACAATCATATAAAGATATAAATAACTTTTTTAAATGCATATTTAGAAAAAAAGGATGTGGATGATAATTATACCCCAGTGAATACTTACTAATAACCAATCTCTAATAAAAATGAGATTTTAAAAGTTATCCCTTACCTTAGGTATGATATGCTTTATATGTATTTAAACCTCGTTTATAATGATTTAAATAATGATAATGATTAATGACATAATCATAATAATTTATTATTACATGTATGATCATATTTTCATCCTTTTGTTAGAAACATTTCATTGTTACACGTTATTCGGGTATTAACAGCTTTATGTTTGTATGTATGTTTTGTCGAATAAGAACTTATTAATATTTTTTAGGTTATAGTTATATTATTTAAATAATGGTATTAATATATTATATATAATTTTTATTCATTAAATTCATTTACATAATCATGGTTTAATGAAGAATATGTAGAATGAATCACATTGCACCGTGGAGACGGTAGGCCATACGTATGCACGAGCGATGATATCATTCCCATAATTTTTGAATGGTATTGAAGTGGATGGTTTATAGTATCTCAGAATTTATATCATGTTACTATAATCATGTATAGTTATTATTTCCACCATTACACTCATCCAAGTAAGGTGGTGGTGAAAAATAGATTACACCACAGTGTGGAGACGGTAAGTCGTACGTACGCACGCGTCGTGATTTCATTTTTTTTATGAATAGAATATGAAATAGGGTTGTTTCATATTTATAATAGAATATTAGTATATTATTGATACAGATGTTATTACTCTATAATGAAACAACTAAATGAGAGGAAGTATAAGAAGAAATAAATTTGAAAAATCAGTAGAAGAGACTACCTCTTCCTCGACATGTCTCTTTTAAATTTCCTCTTATGGAACTAGAGTTGGTATTTTAAGAATACCAGAACCTCTAGAATGTAACTATGGAATATGATAAGAGAAATGGTTAGGGTTTTCCTATTTTTAAGGCTTAAAATGGAGTGAAGAGGAGATGGAGGAGGTTCCCTTTTTTAAGACAGCAGAGGGTCACTTTAGGAAACTCTCAAAAATATTAATTTATAATAAAATAAAACCCTACCCAAAAACCTCCAAAGTGTCCCAAATTCAACGATAAGATGAGATAGGGTTGCAATATCATCAAAAAATAAATTTTTTACAATTTATTTTTTCAATTTAAACCTTATCCTTTTAATTGACACTTAGTTATTCTATTAATTTTTAATTTTGGTAATAACATTCTAAATAGTTTATGGTAATTAAAATTTACATATGTGGTATTAATTAACCATAAATGGATACATTATGAAAATTTAGACCTTTTAATTAGAGCTTTGTAATTTCTAAATAATTTAATAATTTTTAAATAATTTAATAAAATTTTATGTTTATAAAATGTCAATGGTGTCAATTTTCACACTATTCATTTATGAGACTTCAAATAAAATTCACAGATAATATAAATTAGAAAAATAATATTGAACACAATCCTAAAATGTCATAGTCAAGTAGAAAATTCATGGATCACATTAATTAGTTCACATGAAATTTCTTTTAATATTTTTAAAACCATTTATTAGATATTTCTATTAATAAAATAACTTCTACATCACTATTGTGTCATCATTAATGGTAATTATTTAATCTCTAAAAATTATAAATAAATTTATTTTATAAAGGTAATTATTTTATATTTCTAGATATTGTTTATAGTATATTTTATCTCTTAAATATCCATATATTAAAATTAATATACTTGTATAAAATGAGATTGTTACATGTTGTCCATTTCATTAGTTTTTATTACATTCATGTCATCTTCATAAGTGGAAATACAGTGATTCGATTTTAAAAATAAGTGATAAGGGTCTAATTTAGTCATACAATAGAATTTTTATAGGTGTTAATATAATTTTATAATATTATATTTACCCCTAATTAACTGATTTACCATTAACCGTGGTAACAAATTAATTACCAAAGTTACTATTCATAATGCCCAAAAATAAAAGTAGACTATTTACATAATTTGGACCTAATGATTTAAAATATGGAATAAATTATTCAAATTTACAAACTTATAATTTTAAGTAAATAATTTAAAATTAATCCCGTTGTTGAGAAAACGGGTTTTAAAAGTTAAAATAGTGCAAAAGATTGAAATGTATTTACCGATGAATTGCAACTGAAATTAAAGCTAATGAAATAAATTATATTAAAGGTTAAAAATATATTCTATTTATACATTAAATCCATTCATTATTATAATTTAATCATATAAATTATCTTGAAGAAAAAAGTTGTTCTTAATTTAAATTTAGCATATTTTTACTATTCGTCAAAACATGAAAGTTATCAGAAAAATATTAGAAATTTATCGAAAGTAAATTTTTATCTCCCACTTCAAAATGAAATGTTAATTTTGTCTTATAAAAATTATTAATGTGTAAAAATATTTATTTAAAATGGGTGCACCCTTTAAAGTGGTAAAATTAACACTTTAAGAAAAATAAGTTCTTATACATAAAACAGGGTTTCATTCATACCCTATGACTAAAATATCCATTGAATGAATATAACAAATATTTTGTTATGTATATGACATATATATATATATCATTAATTTAATTAAAAAAGTAATTCACTCCAAAATAAAAATATCTAATTGATTTATATTTTTCTTAAGTAATTGATAGTCAATGAATTCATAATGCATTATCATCAGTTAGTTATAATTATTCCAACTAACATAACAGATAGGCTACAATGGTAATTTTAAAATAATGGTGTATCACCCCAAGATTTCATAATACATTATTTCTCCAATGTAATTCAATAACTTGCACTACACATGACACAGAGTCCAAGCGCACCACGACTTACCAAACTAGTCGTTCATAACTGATTATGAATTCTATTAACTGAATTTTGAACTATATATAATCCCTTTAAATTTAGAATCCATATAATGAGTTTCTTATACATAATGTAAGAATTAATTCATTTTTTCAGATAAAAGATGTATTTATAAAAAATGCACTTTTATCGCTTTTTAATGGTTAACCCTTTTTAAATCTAATATATAAAACTTTTATATATTCAATTTGAAAAAATAAACATATTCTATAGACTTTGGGCATAAGAATTTAGTTTCAATAAAATTTTGGTGTTTTTTTGATAGCTTTCATATTTGGGTGAATAGTGAAAAATAATATATTTTAACTGAAAACAACCTTTTTTAATTATAATAATTTATAGTGTTAAATTATACATTTTAATGGTTTGGAAGTATAAATAGATTATATTTTTACAATTTAATCCAATTCTAGTCATTCTAAGTAATTTCACTTTGAGATAGGACAAAAACAAATGTCAATCTTTTGATAGTTATTGTTTCTTAAAAATATGCCTTTCGGTTTGGACAACGAGAATTAATTTTTAATTAATAAATGCATCTTCTATATTTTTAATTTCATAAAATAGCCTTTATTTTTGAATTCATAATTTCAAAATTAACTTAGGGAAATTTTTTGGTATTTTTCTGAAATCTTTCAATTTTTGATGAATAGTGAAAACACTGAGTTATTGTTTAAAACTGACTTTTTATTTAAATAATTATTTATTTTATTTAAATTTATTTTAGGTAAAAATTGATACTTAATACCCATATATGTTCAATGTAATTCATTGGAGTCATTTTGTAATAATATTAGATATATAAAATTTTATTGAACTTTTCAACGTCTTTTACCCACCTCCTAGGAGAATTTACAAATTTGCATAAAATTTAATTTTACCGCTTTTGTGAGTGGAATTTTAAAAATCTGAGAGACAGGGATGATATCAGTAAGAAAAATTTGGTTAAATATGATGAAAATAATTTTTGGTTATTAGTAACTTTTTACTTTTATTTACCACGGTTAAAAGTAAATAGGGTAATTAAGGGTAAAAATGATATTATTCTTACCCTAACACATGTCCTTATTATATTGGTTAAGTTTAATTAGACCCAAAACAACCTTAGGAATAAAATATGAACCTATTTGGTCCACATGGATTAAATTAGGACATTTATTATTATTTAATTAAAAGAAGAGTTAAAATTATTAAATTCAATGTTTAATGACTAAAACATTTCTAATATAGGGTTAAAAATAAGATAAATTCGACTATAAATAATCATTAGAAAGATAAATATATTTCCTACATAATGGTATTTTATTTCTATTTTTTATACCTAAAATAATTAAATTTATTTATGACAAAAGGATGATGTAGTAATTACGTATTAATGAAAGATTAAAATAATTGATATTATAAATATCCAAATAAATGTAATTTGAAAATTTTATGAATTAAAATAACTCTATTTGTTAATATGACATATTATGGTTGATTAGATGAATTTTTTTCAATTTAATAATTCTATTATGAATTTAGAAATACAAAATACCAAATAGAGTCAAAATTGACATAAAAGAATTTTTTAGAAAAAATATTATATTATTAATTGATACAATAGTCCTAAAAATATAAGGTTCGGAAAAAATACTTATATAATAATACATATGAACTTAATGAACCAATTTGCGTTCGATTGGAATTTTATTGTATGTTTATTATCCATATAACAGAAAAATACAAATAGACGTGGTAAATGTCAAAGTATTAAACTGAGAGTTAAATCTAAATGTTAAGGAAAATATGGTGACGTAAAACTATCAAAAACCTATTGGTTGACTGGTTTTCGACCCATCCCCACCATAGACTTTAAATAATACATTTTGGATCCATTAGAAACCGAATATGATTTTATCATAAAATAAGATTTTAAGTTTTTCCTATGGTGCCCCTCACCCCTCCTATAAAAGGGCACCCCTTCACTCTAATTCAAACCTTCAAAGCCATTTGTCTTGGACAAAACATAAAAAAATTCCCCTTGAACTGTCCTAAATTTATCATAGAGGCCTTTATATAGTTATAAAGCCAACATTAGGATCCCTTTTGATCAAATCAAATGGAAGAACTCGAAGAAGAGGTAAATTTTTCATCACCTCTGTCATGTTCCTTTCTTCTTCGACTTCCTCTTTATTTGTTTTTTCCATTCTAAAATAACAAATATAGTATATTCTATATGTTGTGATGTTATTAAAAATATTTTACAACCATATTCATTATTCTATCATTCCCTTAAATGACATGTCACCATACGTGCGTACGTATGGCTTACCATCTCCACGTCGTGATGTAATTGTTATTCAATACATTATTATATGGATGGGTATAATAATGATTTTTAATTGATTTAAATAATAAATATAACTTGATAATTATTATTTTTATATGATATACCATCGAATTCCACACCTTTAAGGAAATGATATTCTCGCTCGTGCATACGTACGGATTACTGTCTCCACGACGCGATGAGATTCATTTCCAAGTTCACAATTCATCAAAGATTATAAAAATATATATTACTAATAATTATGTAATATATGAAACAATGATTCTATTGGATATATATATATATATATATACTTACATGTATCTTATTCACTTAGTTCTGTTCAATACGATATGAAAACGGAAATAGCGTTTATGCGTACGTACGGACTACCGTCTCCATAAACGGTGTTTTTCATTTCATATATATGTCTATTATACATATTTATATTTTAAATATATATGATATATAAATCATGTTTTATATTCTCGAATTATTTAAAACATTATCTAAGTGATACAATCAAGAGTAACAATTTAAAACACGTACGATAAAGAAAGCAATTATTACCTGAAATGTTAATTTATCTTGGAAATTATTAGTAAATGGGTATTATAAAGTCATTAATGAATCATGTATTATACCATAAATATTAATATGGTTATGGTAAAATTTAATAACATACTACGATCCTCATATAGTAGGTTAAACGTACCCCCGACTAATGCAAAGTGCAAGGTAAGGGGTTTTCATCTCACTCCTTATTCCCATGAGATTCAGGCCATTTTGCCACTATTACCTTTTGTGTGTTCTATGTATTTCCCATAATTGTATTATTTGTGTTATAAACTTTATGTTATGTGTATTTACATATTCATTGTATGAAACTTCTTTCATGGGGTGTATGTTTTGTAAGTTACCAAATTGGTAAGGGTTAATTTCTATAATCTCTTCATTATCTGAGGTTGTTTTTACATAATTATCTACTGTGACCTCTTTATCATCCACATCCATGTTTCTTAAAAATGCATTTCAAAACATTTTTACTATTTATTATAAAATAGTATAATGTCATTTATACCCTTATATGTTTTGAAAGGAATCTTTCCGTCGTTTTCCAAACATGGTACTTTTTGACCTTTTCGACAAATTTAAGGTAAGAATTTTTTTTTACTTATACGGTGGGTGCGTCTATTTTCTGCCATTATAAAATCATCAAAGATTACCTTACAAGCTTATAATAATATTTTAAAAATAAATTATTTATTTATAATTATGTGACTCTTAAATTATTTAAAAATAGAAATATATATTTCTCTAAAAAAGGTTTTTATTTCATCAATGTCAACATCCTTTGATGGATTTTAAGTTTATTTGAAATTGATTTATTATGAAACAAAACATCAATATTGTATTGACAGTTCTGTGATATTACTGACTATGGATGTGCTATTTGTATACCATTCATGGTTTATGGTTAAATTATTTACATTTCATATGCTAGTTTTAATACGAAGGTTTATGTTATATTTCAACTTTTTCTAATGATGAATGTATTGGACTAGTATGTTCCGGGTTGGGGACTGGTAAAAGTAAGCCCCTCGGGTTGGGTTCCAGTTATAGTAGACCCTCCGAGATGGAGTCCGGTTACAGAGGCTCTTTGGGATGGAGTCCGGTTACAAAGGCTCTCCAAGTTAGAGTCTGGTTACAAAGGGTCTCCAAGATAGAGTCTGGTTATAAAGGCTCTCCGGGTTTGGGTCTGGTTATAGTTATCCCATAGGTCCTGGAATGAGGCCTTGGCACAGAAATTGAAGTCTGGTATTATAGATTCCCTCATTATGAAAATAATATTGGTGGATCATGTGGTCATTCTACTAGTAGAATACCCATGATTATGTTTTATTATGACATTATTTACTCAGTTCATATTCCTGCCATAAAAATATTCAAGTTTATTTTTGGTAAAGGCATCCGGTTTCAATTATTCACCATGACTAATATTTATGTTATATTTTTCTATATTGCATACCCTTATTGATCGTTTGAGCTCACCCCTTTCTGTGTTTAATTTTTCCCCTGATTCCAAGAAGTGTATTATGATTGATATACAGGGTTAAGCTAAGGGAATAATGGCATTCATAAAGGATTATTTATGTTGTGTTGTATGTTATAAAGTGTAATGTAACATTCATGTATGTAATATATTTTCCAAGACTGCTAAACTGATTGGTCCTTCGGGACTTGATTCGTTGTAATCATGCCAATGTATTAAAATAATGCACCGACTCTAGGTAACTCGCGTCGGGGCTTTACAAATGGAATCCCATAGTTAATTTAAAATCACGATTGCTTGCAAATAAAACTAATGAAAAATAATAATTATTTAAATATTTCATTAAAACATATAACCATTAAATCTACCACTAGAAAAACATTCTAAAACAAAATACCCACAAAACAACCCAAAAAAACATTTCCACCCCTCATCATGAAAAAAACCACATCATCTGGAACCATCCACAAACCACCTATTTCCCACATAACCATATACAAAACCATATCATCCTCCGCACATCCCAAGCCAACAACCACTATTACCAACACATAGTACTTCCTCAAGCATATAAATCATGTAATTACATCTTCTATATCAAGATATTAACCACATTGAGCAACACTAACTCACCCGCATGATTTTGAAACAAGTCAAAGTAAAACACATCTTTATTAAGAATTAGTTCATCTCCACTTCATTTTTTGTAAGGTTTATTACACACCAAATAATCAAAGGAACAAAACATATCATAAAATAGCATGATTGAAATATCACTTCATCAAAATAAAATATTACATGGTAAAACTGGAAAAAAAACTCTGGGTAGTGGGTATTCATTGGCGTCATTCACACCCAATTACTCTCCTTCACGCCACCATGCCTCTACAACACAAGAAACAATGTAATGTTTTTCTATAAATCACCGTCTCTTGATGATCCTAGATCTCTAATGGCTCCTCCATAGTGGAATCATCATCTTTGATATCCAATTCTCCCCATTCAATGAAATGGGATTCATCGAGAAGATACCGATGAAGCTGGGACACATGGAAGACTTTATGGATCATCCTCAATAGGGATGGTAATTTCAACCAATATGAAAACACACCCCAACACCTCAAAGGTCTTAAAAAAATTGGAAGAAAAATTACTCCCCCTTCCAAACCTCTACTACCCATATCGAGGGGAGGCTCTTAAAAACACATGGTATCCATCCTCAAACTCTACGGGCCTCCTCCTATGATCATAATGGGCATTTTAATGGTCATAAACTACCCTCATCCTCTCTCAAACCAACTATATCATCTCGATCATACTCTTCTCCACATTAGGACCAATAATTATTGACTCCCCAACATTCATCCAAAAAAATATAGAATAAAACATCCGCACATACAACACCTAAAATAGGGCCATACTAGTGTATGAGTGAAAGATTTTGTTATAAAAAACATTAAAAAAGGCAAGGTCCTCAAAAATGTTATTCAAAAGTCCAAGATACAGACTCACAACATATCCTCTAGCATCTTGATAGTCTACTCTATCTACCTATCTATCTTAGGGTGGAATGTAATGTTAAAGAACAATTGGGATCTAAAAACATGCTAAAATCCCCTCCATACTCATTATCTAAAATGGGATCCTAATCCGAGATTATGGCCCTCAGTAGCCCATGAATCCTAATCACATTGACCTTATATACCACCTTTATGTGAAATCCACATAACTCGACTCACGAATTGCCAGAAAATGATCCAAATTAACCATTTAGTCTACTATATCCCAAATGGCATCATAAACCTTTTGATCCATGGGTAATACAATGATTAAATCCATCTATATTTACTCCCATTTACACTTAGTAACATCTAAGGACTACAAAAAATCTTCAAGAATAGGGTTCTATACTTTCACATGCTGAAACACCAGGTACCTGTAGACAAACTCTTCCACTGAATGTTTCATCCTCGCCCACTAAATCTATCTCTTCAAGTCCTAGTAAATCATTATCACATATAGATGTACAACTAAAGGTATGTTTTGAAACTAACAAACAACTCCCATGTGCATCACTTGTGGAATGAAAATCCTTATTTTATAATAAAATCCAGTTCCACCCTTCCTCTGACCATCCCTTAAGGGAAAGACCAGGTAAAACATGATCACATATCACCTTTTTCTATGAATCTCCCCACTGAGACTCTTCCACCAACTGTATCAAATAAGACTCCACAATTATAATTAAAATATATCCTTAACCACTATTCTCCACAACATCAAGTTGCATCGATGCAATCTCATTTATCCCTTTCCAAACATTTGTATACTCCTAATCTACATCCCCTTGGGACTTATGATTCAACTCTTCGACAACCACATTCCCCTTTCCTAGGTAGTAATATAACTAAAAATTGTAGTACTAGAATAACTCAATCCTCCTCCACTAGTGTATATTTATATCCCCTTGAGAGAAAACATATTTTAGACTCTTGTGGTCATGAAACCCGTGAAGTGATCACCGATGAGGTAATTTTTAAACAACATTACCCCCAACATAATTTATGCCAACTCCAGCTAATGGGTGGCGTAGTTACAATCATGGGGAATTAACTTCATAGACCCATAATAGATCACCTATATCTTTGGAATCAAATTAAATCTCAATACTATATGGTATGCATCACAAAAAATGTGAAAAAAGACACCCTCCTCAGGAAACCAAAGAACTAGTGAACTAACTAACTTCTCATTCAGGTAATTGAATACTACCAGCCATTGATCAGTCCATCTAATATCCTAGTCCTTCATGTTCAAAATTTTTAGCATGGTTCAAATTCAATAGAAATTAGGTAAAAATATCTACAAATATCTTATGATTATAATTAAAATACAAACTTGTACCATTTTCTTGGGTGTTTCCCAAGAAAAAAATACCTTCATCTTTAATGGTTTAATGTCCACACCTTGCTGAGACCCCACATGACCAAGGAAATACACCTATTATATCCAAAAATCACACTTGGATAGGTTTCCATAGAAATGGTGTCAAAGTACATGAAAAAAAGCTCTGAGATTCTAGACATTACCCTCCTCTAAACTTGATTAAATTAAGATATCATCGATGAATATGATAAAAAATGGTAATGTAATTCATGAAACATAGATTTTATGAACCACGTGAATATGGATAGTGTGTTCATAACACCAAAAGAAATAACCACAAAATCAAAGTTCCCATACTTACACATAAAGGAAATCTTCAAGATATCCTCATACTTCACCCTCAACTAGGGAAATCTATACCATATATCAATAATGGAGAACCAATTATCTCATATCAACTAGTTTAATAGATCATAGATCCTTAAAATAGGGTAAAGGTTATTAAAAATCACCTGATTCAACCTTTGGTAGTCTATAAAAAAACATATACTACCATAATACTTTATAGAGATCAACATTGTATCACCTAATGGAGATACACAAGGTCAGATGAAACCCCTATACATCAGATAATCAACCTGTAGCCACAACTTGAACAACTCTAAAAAAACTACAAGATAGGGAGCCAATAAAATTAGAGATGTGTCTATTGAAAACTCTATCCCAAAATCAATGTTGTGTCAAGTAGGTAGGGTTATAAACACCTCTAGTAAATAATTCCTGAAATCGTCCATAACTCTAGTTAAATATCATTTCTAGGCTTCCACCAGTATATTTACTAACTGAGACAAAAGAGGATTTGTTTTCCTACCACCCATCTGATAACCTTGCTCACCAACGAATGTCACAATCTTGCCCTCCACGTTAAAAATATAAACCATTTTTTGAAAATATTCAATTAACATAGGCACATAATATATGAAATAAATTCTAAGGAGGACATCTAATGGTTTTATCTGTACAAAGATGAAATCTACCATGTACTGGTGCAACCACATCACTAGCCTATATCACTAAAACACGTAAAAAAGGATGTCTGACCACCAACCAAAATAGATAACATAATGGGTATTATAATTATCTCCACATATAATTAAAAATAATGGACCAAATTAGGACAAAAGAAGGAGTGTGATTCTATTGAATCAAACAAGGTACACAAAAGAGTATATGTCAAGCTGATCATAACTCAGACAACTCCAGGATATGTTAGCATTACCTCCTCTAACATGTGCATCAGACTATACTCATCTCGTCCAACTCTCTAATGTCATACATTGTGTCCACACTCTATCCTAGTTCACTTTATAAATGGACTATAATGAGGTATCCCTCTACCAACTCCACTTACTCTTGACTATTGAACAAGAACTGGCTGTCCCTACTGCTGAAACAGCCTTGGAAGAAATTGTTGCTACTATCAAAAAAGATATTAATCACATTAATAATATCACCCTCTATGAGTGGTAGATAAATAATCATAGAAGCACCCACATTCCCTGAAATCATATCAGAAAAAATTTAATGCCTCTAGTAAGTAATTAGATTCTACTTATCCAAGAAGAACAAAAGGAGATCTGATGTAGTCAGTTCCCCACTAGTCAAAATCCTGACTTCCTGGACACCCATAGACCACTAATCGAATAACTAATCCACAAAACCAATTGGGGAACCCTCAAAAGTATGAACTCCAAAATAAATAATTCACTTGAAAAACCCTACGATATTCTTCGCCTATAGATATGTGAAGAGCGTAAACGGGGCGACTACATATCTAATTGTTGGGTGAAAATCCTCCACCACATGTTGTGCTCTAGAATCATCATCTAGAAAATCATATATAGAAAAGTGAAATATGTCCTCAAACATGATCCCAAGATCCAACACATTCAAGATCCCCGACTTAAAGGAGAGACACTCCTCCCTCTTATATTCCCTCATCATCAGTGACAGGAATTCCAAGTGGAACTCCTTCTGAAATTCAGGCCATAGAACATCCACCTCGTTATTCTCAACATGAAATAAAAACCACCGCTAATTAACATATCCCAACACATTAATAACATACAATGGAACCCATAACTCATATTATATTGAAATCATACTGAAAGTGATCTCTAGATACTCCATCGAACACTCTGTCTCCATATATGAGACACACCCCTCATACATTACCAAAATTTTCCGATAAATGTAATGTGAAGCCCACTTCAATGCCTTATCCTCATATGGATAGTCAATCCTACAACAATAAACTGTATAATCCATCAGAATCTCAAATTCCTAAGCTAATCACAAAATATTTCCAAGATCCAATTCAGAAAGTCATGGAGAACATCCTAAGCCTGGTAGCATGGAATTTATCAAATATTATTTATTTTATTTATTTTATTTTCTAACAATAACCTAATTCCAGCATGAAAACAACCAATCATGACGCATGTACCTCCCTTAGGTAACTACATTATAAATAGTTCCACCTTACCTAGTTGCTTAGTAAACTCGGAGTCTATGCACCAGATCACCGGGGACCCAAAAACCTCATTTCATATCTAGTCTCCCTAACATATGTCACATACTAATAATGACTATAATTGTTTTCCAAAACTCCATGAAGATCATGGTTTCTAACTTTATACTCCATCCTATATCTCAACCAAATCGTTTCATATCACTCTTTCATGACCCCACCCTCCAATTTCACCCCTCCATGGCCAACAATGAAGGAATAAAGGTAATAACCATGTAGTCTCATCTACAGTATGCCCCAAGATGGTCACAAGCACCAAGGGTGTAAAAATATCAAATATGGGAGGAATTAACCTATAATATAATATAAGATCAAGATATAGGATAAGAAAAAATAAAGAAACAGAAACTGATAATTTAAAAACAAGCCCAAAACAATACCATAATATATGAATAAGGAAGACAAGTATAATAAAAGTCTCCAATATATATACCAAAAAATAGGTCCTACAACAAAGAATCAAAAGAAACTCCAAAACCAAGATAGAAGTATCCATCTTGGTCCCCAATGTCCTCCTAAAAACCTAAAGATAGTTAATATATATAATTTGAGCAGTACATGTTTACTCAGTAGGATCATACCCAATAACTCAAGTGCACATAATAAATTTCATACTAATGTTCCAATGAACAAACAACATATCCAAGTGGAACCTATACGTATCAACTATCAAAACACTATCTCACTATAGATCCCAAACAAAATCATGAATCTAATATAGTAATATAGCATCAAAAACATAAATAAGAATGGAACCCCTCATCCAATTCCCCACTAATTTTCCACACTAATTCCCCAACACTAGACTTCATATGCTCCCATACCTTCCTTGCACATTTCATCTCATACAATCAACCTATGATGTGGTTTGGGTTGAATCCCTAACTATGCCACCCTCACAAGGTATATAATCCAATTATAGAATCAGGAACCATAACATCATATCCACATCACATCACAACTCGCATGAATACACCTGGTCTATCACAACACATCTCGCCTAAATACAATTGGGTTAGCACAACACATCTTTTTCCAAGACACATGGGTCATCACTAAAAAGATTTCCCAAAGGCTCCTAGTACATCACGGTACATCTTGTGACATAACTAGGGTAGTAGGGTATCATGAACATGAAGGAAATCAACCTCATCCCCACCACCTACTATGTATGATCCCCACCACATATCACATATCACCATATCCTCATCACATCACATGTCACCCAAAAATAAAGCAATGATCACTACATAAAGAAGAGTGGGAAGATGGGGTAGACTAAATCCATATCACCACTATCCTGGATGCTGGGGAAAACACTCAGAATAAAAAAACATTAGGAGCTATTAAGGTTATCCAACATGGGTGGAGAGTGTATTGAAAAAACATAAAATACATGATATATAGATATCACACAATATCTAACCTAATGGTTTGAAAAAAATTCACTAGAACACACAATATCACAAATACTAAACCAAACATCAGCTTTCAGAATCCTTTCCAAAAATTCATGCATACACCACAAAACTTCCACACATATCCACACATATTCCTACTTTCAATTAAAAAGTCCACCATGTTATATGTTAAATTTTTTTCAATATCATCTATTTACTAATCTACTTCATTCACATATAAACAGCCTAATATTTTACTCAATTCATTATATAGTTACCGCATATCAATTTTATTCCATTCATATTCCTTTATCAACCCATTCATTTATGGAATCCAGTAGTATAAGTTATTCCATGGATAACTGGGAAACATAGAGAGCTACACTATATAATTCTTTAAAACCTCACACAACCATACCACAAAACCACACATACACCATCATTGTCGTGCCACATCAACTAATTCATATCAATACAACAAACACACATACAAACCACCATAAAACCATAAACACTGTGCACCACAATCATTTCTCACCAGAACCTCAACACTCCACATTGCTCAACAGCAAATGTCACACCCATTCCAAGAAACCACGTCACACATCACTACCCCACATATTATACAACCCATCTAGTCGCCATCACCACCTCACAATAGCCTATAACACATAAAGAAATGAAACAAAGAAAATGAACAAAAAAATAAACACATTCCATCATCTATAATTATTTAGGGGATTTATCACATTACATATTTATTTATCTTGGGTATTATCACAAAACCATATTTCTATGGGAACCCAATTCATTAGGCTTATAAATAGTCATGTATTTTATTCAGGTATGATTAAAAAAAACACAAGAAAGGGTCTCATATCATATCAACTAAAGCACAAACAACGACCCCAATATCCATTATTTTTATTATTGGAAACAATAATACAGAACCTCATCAATAATATCATCATGAATTAAAAAATCATGATACTTTCCCTATACCCATCAATTTCAAATATAAAAACTGATTATTTTTATTATTTTGACCCATAAAATCCACCGAAAAGGAAACAAAACCATGAAATCCCCACACATATCATGTATAATGGGATACTATAAGGATCCCCTACCTCAATGAAGATTTTTTTATCTATTTTTCACTATAGGGCGTATAAGAAACGACCTGAAAACCAAAATTACACACTTAAACCCCAGATCAACCTGAACCACACCAAGGTGCTATCAAAAACTCAATCCAAACTCACCCCCAAAAAACTATTCCACAATGAAACCACGAGGAATAATTGAAGGAAAACAATGGGGATGCGAGGATAACTCACCTTGGATCGCCAAAAATCAACCACCAGAACCCAACGATTAAAGTACAGAAAGATGGGTTGGAAGATCTCCCTAGGATACTATGTATCTTTCAAAAAATGAGAGAAAGAAATTCTGAGTGGTATAAAACATCTGAATGGTAGATTATAAATAGTTTTCAATTCCCACAATTCATGTTCTGAATTACTGATTCATGATATGTTTTCACATGGTCCATGTATTCTAAGCTATAAATTCTGATTAACTTTTGAATCCATTGAAATGTAAACACCCATAAAACTGGATTCTTAGTATAAATTAATCTATGATATGAATTCCATTTTCACATTTTAAATTCATTTCATACACTCTTCCAGTGACACATACAGGCTATGAATAGATGACCACACAAGACGTAAAACACCCACTCATGATACAAATTTCACTTTTACATCATTATTGATCTATTTCACTTATCCTTCAGCTCTAAATCCTTATAACCCTTATCGAGCCTTCTCTAAACACATCTAATTACCTAACCCATCAAATCAATAGGCCGGTAGGAACATACTATTACAACATACATAATATGAATCCAATTCCCTTGAATCCCAACCAGGAAGCAATCTCTCAATCTCATCTAATTCTAATAAGCCATTAACAATCAATATGATTCCTTATCTCACACCAAATCATCCAAATTAATTAATTATAATCATTTATTATTAATTATATAACTTACAATAAACTCAAAAAATTAATATAGAAAGTCATTTTTCTTAAAAACCTATGCAACATGAAATTCTTATTAAAACTAGCAACAATAGTTTCAGTTTACTCTTGACATGGACACCAAACTAAGCCACATAAAATCCTCAAATTATGATAATGATTAATATAAATTTACATACAATTTCAAAAAAAAACCATAAGCAAAATCATTGGTAATCATATCATCCATGAAAAATCATGAGAGAACATGTGTTTATCATCTGAGGATATCTACGAGCCATTCAAAGAAAAAATTCCTATCATATCAGGATGATTCCACCATGATCCTATGGAATTTTCAATGAAACTCTAATTTAGGTAAACCTAAATAGATCAAAACATAATATAATGAACAAAAAGAGAGGATGATGAGTAGAAGGAAGAGACTGGAGTACTAATGATGAGTAATTAACCATGAACCCATGCTAAATCAAGGAGAATAAAAGTATGAATGAGGGAGTAGTCCATCACATTGTAAAGAAACAAAGGATAAGGATAATAGGGTTATGGTCTTTAAATAATGAGGTAGGTAATTCTCATTACATTATTTTTAATAAATTATACGCATACCACATCATGAGCTAGAGAATGTACCGTGTAGAGGTATACCTATAGGTACCCCCAGAGGACCCTCAGTATGAATGTCCACCATGGTGAATCCTCTTACCTATTTTTATTTCATCACCCTCTATGGATTATTACATTGCATAGTGAAACTCATTGTTTTCCATTTGGAAAAAAACCTTAAACAGAATTCCCAACTTTGTAATTTCTCCCATAATCATTTCCCATAAGGAAATATCCCTGGAAATTTTCCCACTTTAGAGTGCTATAGTAATATAGGGTTTCCCAATCACCACTCCCTATAAAATACATAGGCACCATTCCCACCCCGACATGGATATCTTTACCATATAAATATCCATGGAATAGTTCTCCCCATTGTGGGAAACTTGTAAAAAAATAGCTGTAATGCCACATCGAACTTCACTGATTCCCATTGGATCATTTTAAACACATTTTGAGACTCAATACATAACCAAAAAAATCTACTAAATATACAAAAATAGTCATAAATATGGTCTGATTCTTAATTCATGAAACTCCTCATTCTCTGGAACCAAAAAATAAAATTCCTCTTGAATTTCACAACCCATAAAAACATGGATCTATACCATTCGGTTCATCCAAGATTAAATTATAAAGTAGGGAACTTTGATTCTCTAATTTGGTACTCTAATATATATAATAACCCTTATTTTTAGAATAAATTTATTTTTAGTTCATTTTGATGGTCATGAATTTATACATTTATGAGAAAGATTCTTCATGACCTTATCTTCCTTTTATTTCTTCCTTTTTTATATATTTCTTCTATATTTAGACTCATTTTAGTCGTGGATTCAAGGATATTATAGAGTATTTATGCAAGGTGTGTGAATTATATATATGTTAGAGACTCCTTATAGTAATCTGGGATTTTAGTTATTTTAATTCATCTCTTAATGATGTTATGATATTTATAGTTTTAAACAAGGAAGGTGATTTTGATTATCTTTTTTTATTATTAAATTATTGATGTTCGTTAAGAATAATTTATTCTTTCATTGAGTAAATAGATTATGTTTTCCTCATTATAGAATAATAATTATATTGAAACTTGGGTGGTATGTGGATCATTAGTGGTGTATATTCTTTATTATTATTAATTTCTTTTGATCCTTATGGAATATGATTTGTATAAGACGGTAGTATCATTTAGTATACATTATAATGGATTGAAGTAGTGTAATAATAATTTGGTGAAAAAGTGATGGTATAATAATGAAAATTTTGTAAATTAATATAAATTTTATTTATTATTATGGTGGTGATTTTATGTTGTTACATAATTTTTGTTAGTTTGATATTATATGAACGTGGAAGTGGGAGAGGACTTAGTGAAATATGTTCATGTGGAGTTATGGTAGTAATGGTATGGATTCATATGCCCAGAGGAGAGTGTACCCATATTGAGAGGGGGTAAATTAGGGGTCACCAAAAAATATACTGTCAATTTATAACTACATAATTCCCATTGTGGGTTAGTGAAAAAATTGTTTTGATGCGATGACAATAGTTTTAGAGATAAAGAATACAAATAAACACAAGGATTTTTTACCAAGTTCACTCACCCATATTATCAGGTAATTAATCCTTGATTTGAAATAGTTTTGATCCCTATAATCACATTTCTATTTACTATGAATGAAAAAAAGTAAATGATTAAGGGGATTTTCTTGAACAATGACTACCAGATTAACAAAAAACACCAAAAAATCAAATTATCTCTGTTTCAGATACCTCAAGTGGTCTTAAACTTTTTACTCGATGTACACACTCGTTATTATCTAAAAAATATAAATAAATCCTCCTAGTAATGATCCTATAATATTCATCCCTCTCTTTGTTTCATATCATGAACATATTCTCTAGGAAATTCGCTAGATATGTATAAACATAACCTATATTATGGCATGATTCTTCTAGTTATGATGTAATAAAAAAATTCAAAAATATATATAATTCTAAATCCCAAATATATTAGAGTAACTTGTACAATATTTTATTTTATTTTCAACATCTCCATTTGATTTGTACGTGGTTTCTTCAACTTATCTATAACCTATAATCAACTAATATCATATAGTTGGGCCCACACATTGTGGTTGTTGCACTACAACACGATCCTCTTCTACTCTTTACACCTTATAAAAAACAAAATTATATCATAGAATTTGATCACTTGGATCCCCAAAACTGTTGGACACTTCACTCTATTGATTTTTCTTTATGATGGAGTTGACTTGTTCTTAATATATCAAATACACCATAACAGAATCATCCCAGTTGTAGTGTAATGCCTCTCGTGTTATAATCATTCCATTCTCATTTTAGATTAAGTCTAGTGTATAACCTCTTGAATCATATTAAATCATTATCTAATTCACATAATCTTATAAAAACCTCATTAATCATATCATGATCTCCCTTACATGATATTAAATCATTTTTACTTTTTAAAACTCGATGATGCTTCCTTCTCATGTCAAGTAAAGTCCTCGTAACATCGTAAGCTTTTATGAAATATTTCTAAAAAAATTTAATTTAAATTATTTTATATATTGTATTATACACAACACTAAATTTAGCTTGTGTTACATAAAATAATGAGTTTCTCTAATAGCATGAATGACATACAACACATAACTTCCGCAAACCATGGAATAATATAATTTTAAATTTGACCATTATAACCTAACTATTAAATAGGTGGGTATGAATAGTATTAATTACTCTATAAAAAATATATAAAAATTTACTACTAAATATAAATTCATTAATAATTTTTTATAAAATAACCAATCAATTTTAATAACGTAATTATATACATCAAAAATATTTTTTCTTCAAAAATTATTTTTATTTTGCTTTTAAGAAAATATAATAATTAATTTTATAGTTTTTTGTAAAATTTATTTGATAAAATGATATTTAAATTTGAATTATTCAAATTGAAACTAACTTATGGTGAAATTTCAGTATTTTTTAGAAAATATTGATTTTTCAGGGAATAGTGAAAAATAACGATTTTTGTAAAAGTATCATTTATTTTCCCCAAATTATGTAATTTGAATTCTAAATTATGTTTTAAAGTAAAATATTTATTATTTAGTTATATTTAATCCACTTAATTACTTTTTAATCATCATTATATTGGATTTTAGTATATGTTTATTTTTGTGTTTAAAAATGGGTTTTTTTAAACTGTTTTAATGTGAGAAATGATTCTCCACTTTAATTAATTAAAATAATCCCTAATGAAGAATATTTTAAATTAAATTTATATATTAAATATTAATAAATTTTAATTTATTTTCATATAATGTTTATTATTATACATATATTCAATATAAAATCATCCTATTCTTAAAAAATACATTTCTCAAAAACCCGCTTTTTCGTTGTGTCTTTGGGTTTTGTTTTAAATTTTATTTTTTCACTTATATGCATTGAATTTAGTAAAATATATTCCATATTTTTAATAATAATAACTTATATTATCTAATATTTTAAATTTAGTTTTTTAAAATATTTAAGCGTGAAAACAGTAAAAATTAATTACAGCAACTAAGGTGATAATGGGCTTATCAATGGGTTAAAATTAAAATAAAATGGTTAAAATGACCTATAAACTTTTAAAAACCCAATTTTATAGAAATATTTTGACATTATATCTTCTATTGTTGATAATTTTTTATTTTTTATCCTTTTAACATGTGAAGAATGTTGGTGGACATTTTTCTTTTCAAAAATTACGAGTGTGACACTCACCTCACTTATAAAAGACCACACCCTCTCATATCCTATTCACACTTCCAAAAACCATTGTTTAATTTAGTACCTAAAAAAATAAAATAATTAATTCCTTAATCCAATTTTATAATTCTTCTTTTGGTCAGAAATCCACCCTATTAATCCTTTTGATGTAGACCAAAAGAAGTTGTCTGAAGATCATATAACATCTCTAACTGAGCATTTTACATTATTTTTTCCTCCACCTAGTTAAATTATTATTAAACCATGAAAATATAATAAGCTCAGTTTCTTAAATATAATTATATTTTTTTATTTTATTGTAATTACCTACACGCATATCCTCTTCCCTCAAACTGCTAATTAATGTTTCGATCATGTGTACAGCAGTCTACACCCTCATGAACCAGCATAGTTCATTTTATGTCACTGTTTATCGTAGATTGTTATGATGATGGATTTAAAGTATTAGTATGATATTTATATAATAATTTTAGTTCATTAATTATTATATCAAATTTCTTTTGTTTTCTTACTTTTTATTCTGTGATGAAAATGATAATATTGCCCATGTGTATGGCAGACTACCTCCTCGCGAAGCGATGAGATTCTTTATTCACATAGGCATTACATGGAAGGTAATAAGGATCAATTTAATTAATATATGTGATATTTATGACCTTAAAATACTTATAAAAATATAATATTACATATAAAATATCACCTTACAACAATTCATAAATCAATAACATCACTCGTGTGTACGGAGGGTTACCACCTCATGAACGGATGTGATGTGTTTTTCATTTCCATTTTACTTAGATAGTAATAATGATAGATTGAATAAATATATAAGTTATAATATATGATATATATTTATATATTATGAAATCATAATTAACTTTCAAGGGTGATATATAATTTACCTTTCTTATGTTCTATCCATCGATTAAATAGAAACAACGTTCATGCATACATAAGGCTTATTATCTCCATGAACTGCGTATTTCTTTATTTATATCTAAATATAATAGATTATTATAAATAAATATATAATTAATTTTTATTATATTTATTTTATGTCTAAATTTCTTTAAATCATATAACCATGATCAATTTAAAATTAACGTAATCACCAAACCAAAACATACATGAAAAACGCATCAGTTATTATTTAAATAAAATTATCAAGGAATTGTTAATAAAAATATAATAAAAGGGTATAAGTATATCTTATATTATATGATATATTTTTATATGGTTATATAATATATTTATAATAGATTTTTATTTATTATACATGATTTGTTAATGTGTGTGAAGGAATTCAAGACTTAAGGTAAGGGATTTTCATCTCACTTTTTATTTCTATGAGACAGATGCAATAATCACCACATATTTATTTTATATGGTTTATATACTTACCAAGAATGTATTTTATGATTATTTTCCTGAAATTTATGGTTATTTACATATCCATTTTAGGATTCTCTTTCAAGGGTTTTATATTTCAAATGCTACCAAAGTGGTAAGGGATTGTTGCCTCGACTTTCCTTCTTTGAGGGATATGTTATTTCATGCACTTATCTTATTTTATGAGGTGAATATCCAGGCCCTATGACATGTAATATAATGAATTTATATATTATCATGATATTATAAGTTTTATTTAATTTTATTCCTTCATGGTTCTTATGATTTAAAGTTACCAAAGTGGAAAATATTTTATGTTACAATCTCATCAATTATTGGTATTGTTTATGATTATGTTTCTGATAATAAAATAATATTATCCATCTCTAAAGAATCTAATTGATTTTAATATCATTTGGTTATGTCATGAGAATACATTATTTCCCTTAATTTTTTTCTATTTATTTACTAAATATTTTAAATGATTTTTTTTAAAGAAAAAACATCTTTATTTCTCTCTTCGGTCGAAAAAACTTTTTCTTCCAAAATAATGTTTTCTAAAAATGATTTCAAAAATGTTTTATCATTATCAAAAGGATTTATTAAATTCATTTTTTCCATTTTTAAATTTTTATACAAAATATTTTGAATGTAATCTTCTTGTTCTTTTCCTAACAAGGATCATTTGGATTATACTGAAAATGTGAAAGGAATCATTGTTTTAACATGCACGGAATAAACAGTATTTTCCATTACCATGACTACTCAGTCATTTCAATAATACCTTATAAGTTTTAGAGGATATTTTAAAATAAACTTATTTAAAAAAATATAAGGTTTAAAAATAATTTATTAAATCAGAAAATTTATTTTCCTCAAGATTATTTTTTAAATGATCTTTAATGCTCGTTTTCAAAGAAAATTATTTTGAAAATGTTTTATGTTTTAAAAAAATCCAGTAGAAAGGATATTTTATTCAATAATTTAACTAAAATGATCTTTAAAACTTATTTTTAAAGAAAATTATTTTGAAAATTTTTAATATTTTTAAAAATACATCAATTGTAATGGTTGTTTTCCTCAATAAATGTTCCAAGTGATATTTTAAAATTATTTTCCATCTAATATGACATAATTTAATGTTAATTATACTTTACTGGGGATGTAATCCAAGGAAAAATTTCTTATCATTTCTCTTAATGGTTTATGTTATGATTATAATATGTTTATGAAACTCGTTCCTTTACCATAGATTATGATATAATGAAATAATGAATGGATTATGAAACCCATTTATTTTCCATGGGTTAGGCTTTGATGGAATAATTATAAAACCTGATTATTTTCCATATGTTCTTATAAAATTTTTATGAAACACATTTATTTTTAGTGGTTTTGATACTATGATTTTATTATTATCTTGTAGTACACATATATATGATTTTCATTTTGTGATGGTTGGGACCTATATCTCCCTCCAATTAATTGGTTAAATATTTATACCTTGTGATATTTAGATGATTGGAATGGGGAGTGAACCCATTTTAGTGTGGGACTTTTCCCACTATGATGGTCTTGGGAGTGAACTTTGACTACTACTATGGTTTGGGGATTGAACCCAATCCATTATGATAGCCTCAGTAGTGATCCTTTACTACTATATAAATTATTTTTTATTATTATGTGTATTCCACAAAAATATGTCTTATGAAAATTTTATTCTCTCATGTTTCATGTTCTTTGATTCCATTATGATTCATGTATTATTAATTTCCAAGATTTATGACATGAATCAAGTTTACGATGTATGATATATAGGGTATGTTTTTAAAATGTATTTCCCTGATATCAAACCCTATTCTCATGACATGATGATATATAACTTGATTACCCTTACTAAGAATCGATTCTAACCCTTTCTTATGTTTCCTTTCCCCAGGTGATGATGAATGTTATTATGTTTAATATGTTTAGAAATGGTTCATGTTGTGAAGATATTGTAAATAAATGAGTGTTTTTTTACAAGAAATACATCCTTATTTGGATACTACAAGTAGAAATGGTTCTGGAATAGGGGAACCAAGGGGTAATAACTATAAAAATGGTGCATCAGGATTGACTTGACCATACTTGGTACATAATAACTGGCCTTACTGTGCACCTTATTTTACATTACTAAGGGATATTCTTTAGTTAATCACATTTTCCATATGAACCTGTAATGTCCCATAATTTTTGTATATTTTTTTTAATTATATGGATTATTTCAATACCGCAAAATCTAACGGTGCATAATTCTGAGGCCCAGAGTGCCTCGAATGATATGTCCAAAAATGTTAAGTTTAAACTAGCACGTGTGAGAAATTTTCATGAAAAAGTGAAATAACTCTTAAATAGATGTCCAGATCAGAAATATGAGGGCACTTTTGTGTTCATGATGGTGGGTTTACCCTAGGCGTGACTTAATCTTAATCGGTACAGGCCTCCAGTGGGAAAACCCAAAAATGGAATAACTGTAACAAAATAATTAAATGAAATTATTTTATTTTTCAAATGACAATAACTCATGAACGATGACTCGGAATAAAAATCTGAGACCACTGCTAAACATGTGAGGGTATGCTTTCCTTAGGTAGATACTAACATTGGTCGGCACGGGCCACCCGTAAAAGTTAGTTTTTTGCCGTAAAAAATAATTAAGTGGTAATTATTATATTGTAAAATCCTTAACATCTAAATGGTAACTCGAATTGAAAATCAAATAGTGTTGTTGAACTCGTGAGGGCGTGTTCTCCTTAGGCAGTGCCTAACCTCGACTGGCACGGGTCGAGGGTGACTGCAAATAATTTTCTAAATATTTATTATGGTATGTTAAGTAAATGCGCGGGCGGCGTTTTCTATCTTTAGAACCATTACTCAGAATTGTAATATGAGAACACCATTAAATCCGCAACGCTAGGTTTCGCGTAAGGGAGGATTCAATTCAACCACAGTTGGTTTGGAGAGGATGTTAGTATTTGGACTTTTTAAAGAATAATAAAATAACAATTTTTTGTTATTTTATCTTTCATTTCTCCAACGGATGAGCGGTGTTGGCCGGACCGACGACATGTCAAGCCATTAAGTGTCTTGACTCACCAATTGTGTAACCGAACCATTGTGAATTTATTAAGGATTATTACACTATGGGAAAAAAACTTTTTCGATGGCCTATTTGTGATGGAAAATAACCCCGTTAGAAATAGTTCAGTCTAGAGATTATTTGCAATGGGTTTTAGTCTCTCGTCTCAAAAAGTAATGCGCGGTTTGGCGCGGTTTTCTCGCCAAACCGCGGGAAGGTTATTTGTGACGGGAGGGATATTCATGTCGCAAATAGTTCGTCGCTCGGAGGTATTTGCGATGGGACCCATCACAAATACCCAGCGGCGGTAAATGGGTTTTTGGGGCGAGAAGGTTATTTGCGACGGGGGAATTCCCCCGTCGCAAATAGTTTTCCGTTCAGAGCGTATTTACGACGGGTCTCGTCGCAAATACACGACGGCGGTAAATGGGTTTTTGTGACCGGATTTTGCCCAGTCTCAAAACATGTGTCGGAAGGTACCTTTTGTGACGGGGCCCATCGAAAATACCCTTTTTACCGCCGACAACAATTAATGCGGGCAAAGCTATTTACAACGGGCCCCGTCGCAACAAAAACCTATTGTGAAAGAAATACTGTCACAAAAGGTCTCGTCACCACTAATCTAACCTATATATACCCCCCATCTGTTTTTTTAAATCCTCCTCTCAATTCTTACTTTCTCTCTCTCTCTCAACCCTATTTTGAGAGTGAGAATTTATTTGAGTTACTTTTTTTTACGAAAATGTTCTGAAGTCATCTACATCAATAGAAGGTCAAGTTTAAAGGTATTTATATTTTATTTAATTTAATATTTATTTCATTTTTTTATGTTAATTTTAATTATTTTTTACCTTTTGCGACGGAGCACATCGCAAATACCCTTTTAACCACCAACAGCAATTAATGCCGTCAAATGTGTTTACGACGGGCCCCGTCGCAAGAAAGACCTATTGCGAAGGGAATACCATCGCAAAAGGTCTCGTTGCAACTAATCTAACCTATATATACCCCCAACTGTTTTTTCAAATCCTCCTCTCAATTCTTATTTTCTCTCTCTCTCAACCCTATTTTGAGAGTGAGAATTTGTTTGAGTTAGTTTTTTTTGACGCAAATGTTTTAAAGTCGTCTACATCAATAGAAGACCAAGTTTAAATGTATTTATATTTTATTAAATTTAATATTTATTTCATTTTTATGTTAATTTTTAATTATTTTTTATTAGTTTCAATTTACTTAGATTTAAATTGTTTTGTTAAAAGTATTTATTTGTAATAATAAATTGAAATTATTAGTACTAATTTTTAATAAATAGCAATAATTAGTAATAAATGGGAATAATTGTTAATAAATAGGAAAAATTAGTAACAAATAGGAAAAATTAGTAATTATTAGGGATAATTAGTAATTATTAAGCATAATTAGTAATTATTATAAACAAGGAATAATTAGAAATAAATAGATATAATTAGCAATAAATAAGAATAATTTGTAATAAATAGAAATAATTAGTAATAATTAGAAATAATGAGGAATAATTAGAAATAAATAGAAATAAATAGGTATAAATAGTAATAAATAGGAATAAATAGGAATAAATTGTAATAAATTGTAATAAATAGAAATAAATAATAATAAATAGGAATAATTAGTAATAAAAAAGAACAATTAGTAATATATTGGAATAAATAATAATAAATAATAATTAATAGGAATAAATAATAATAAATACTAATAAATTAGAATAATTAGTAAAAAATAGGAATAATTAGTAATAAAGATGAATAATTAGTAATAGCATTGAAGCCCTACAATGTCATTCTTGGCATGGAATGGATTTCAAAAGTTCATGCACAGACTGACTGCTTGAGATATACATCGCGATGTATGCATAGAGATGGAGGCCAGTTTTCCTTTGTTGGTGAGAAGGAAAATAGAGTAGCACGATATAGGCTAGTGCTTAGGAGGGTCTAGTTGATTACATATTAGCTGGCTTGCATAACATTCAACACGGTGGATGAGGCAAGTCCATAGTTTCCAGCAGTGGTGGAAAATTATGATGACATCTTTCCAGAAGATGTCTTGGAACTACCTCCTCGTAGAAAGGTAGGCTTCCACGTTGTCTTCTACCCAGGAACAACACGGATATCTAACATAGCATATCGAATGGCCCCTACGGAGCTCTTGGAGCTGAGGGTACAGTTGGAGGACATACAAAGGAAGGGATTCTTAAGGGCCAGTGTTTCTCCATTGGAATCCCTGATGTTGTTTTCCAAGAATCCATATAGAAGTTTGAAGCTATGTATAGACTTCCGGCACCTAAACCAGGTGACCGTGAAGAAAAAGTATCCTCTACTGAGGATTGATGATATGTTTTACTAGTTTAAAGGAGGAAAGGGGATCTATAAATGATCGAATCAGTACATTCATGGGAGCCACCAAGGAGTGTTACTGGGTTATGGAGCTTCCCTAGATTATTAGGCTACTATCGTAGGTTCGTACCCAATTTCTGCAGAGTAGAAGCACCTATGAAATCCTTGACGAAGAAGGTGAAACCATTTCTGTGGTCAGAGACATTCTAGTAGAGCTTTCAATAGCTGAGGCAGTGCTTGAATAGCGCTCTTATCCTGAGGTTCCGAAGGAGTTAACTGACTACATGGTTTACTATGATGCATCAGGGACTAGACTCAGTTGCATTTTGATGCAGGATGATGTAGTGATTTCTTATGAATCACAACTGCTAAGGCCTCATGAGCATAATTATGTGACTCACGACTTGAATTTGGTAGCAGTAGTCTTCACACTGAAGATGTGCTAAAACTACTTGATGGGAGAGCAGTTCATTTTTTACTCAGACCACAATATTCTCATATATATCTTTACACAGAAATATCTAAATCTGAGACAATGATGTTGGCTAGAGTTCCTCCAGGACTATGAATTTGACATAGTCTATACTCTTGGGAAGGGGAATGTAGTGGCAGATGCGCTTAGCCATAGATCGAGTAAACAGCTACAGAATGAGTATTCAAATTAGTTAGACTCTCTATAGATATACTACGTGGATAGAGACGAGACAGTCTACCTATATTCAATGGTAGATTTCCCTACACTCCTTCAGCGAGTCAGGGAGATGCAACTCGGAGACAACATATGCAAGACTACACGTGCTCAGATGTCCTCCGACCATACACCTAACAGATATTCTTATGGTTGGGAGCACACTATCCTTTTGAGATTATGTATAGTTGAATGAGTAGCGCTAAAACAATAGGTGTGGAGGGAGTTCCATACATCCCACTTAGAAGTACATCCAGGCATGATGAAGATGTATCAGGACCTTCGGTGTCAGTACTGGTGGCCAGGGATGATGACTGCACAGAGCCAACAGAAGCCTTATGCCGAAAGGGGAAGAAGACACTAAGAGCTTGATAAGGTAGACCATGTCTTCATATAGGTCTCTCCCCTATGAGGATTACAATGGTTTGTATAGGACGGGAAAGTTTCTCCGTGGTTCATCGAACATTTCTAGATTTTCAAAAGAGTTTGCGAGGTGGCGTACCACCTAACTCTTCCCCCACAGATGCACTGGGTACATAATGTTTTCCATGTTCTGCAGCTGAGGAGATACATGAATGATCCATCACATGTTATCGACTAGGGAAATTGGGACATTGACGATGGGATGACTTTTACAGAGTTCTCGGTGGATATATACGATCAACAGGAATAAGTCCTTCATGGACTATGGATTACTCTCGTGCGAGTTCGGTGATAGCACAATAACCTCCAAGAGATAACATGGGAGAGGGAGGCTCAGATTCATGCTCAACAACCTCTTTTGTTTGGTTCTCCTTATTTTAAATTATAGGGACATAATGCCCTAAATTTGGGATAAAGTAATGTCCTAGAATTCTGGTATAATTTTTTTTAATTATATGGAATTATTTCAAGACTGTAAAATTAGACGCTGTGTAATTCTATGGCCCGGTGTGCCCAGAATGATTTGTCGAAAAATTTTAAGTATAAAATAACATGCATTAGTGGTTTTCCCGAAAAAGTCGAATAACTCTTAAACAGATTCCTGGATAAGAAATCTGAGGGCACTGTTGCATTTAGGATAGCGGGTTTACCCTACGTTCAACTTAATTTTAGTTAGTGTAGGCCTCCATTGGGAAAAACCAAATATTTAATAACCATATATAAAATAACTAATAAAATTATTATTTTTTCAAATGCTTATAACTCAAGAACAGTGACTCGGATTAAAAATATGATACCACCACTGAACTCAAGAGGGTATGATTTTCTTAGGTAGATACTAACATTGGCCAGTGTAGGCCACCAGTGAATGTTAGTTTTTTGCCGTATATAAAAAAATTAAGTGACAATTATTTTATTGTAAAATATTTAGCTTCTAAATAGTAACTCAGATTGAAAATCTGAGAGTACCGTTGAGCTCATGAGGGCGTTTTCCCCTTAGGTGGAGCCTAATTTCAACCGAAATGGGTTGAGGGTGACTGTTAATAATTTTCTATACTTTTTTATGGTACATTCAGTAAACGTGCGTGCAACATTTTCTATCCTTTGAAACAGTGCTCGGAATTTAAATCTGAGAGCATCGTTGAATTCGCAATGCTGGGATTCGCTTAAGGGAGGCTTCACTTTGACCGAAGTTGGTCAGGAGAGGAAGTTAGTTTTTGGAATTTTAAAAAAATAATAAAATAACAATTTTATTGTTATTTTATCTTTATTTTCTCCAATGGATGAGCAGTGATGGCCAGACCAATGACATGTCAAGCCATTAAGTAGCTTCACTCGCCAATCGTGTAACCGCGTGGTTATGAATTAAATGAGGTTCATTAATTACTCATTTAATTAACATCATTAAGTTATTTTTTGTGTTACTCACCCTTTGTCCCTTCTATATATATGAGGCTCAGGGATGAGTTTTTATACAGCTTCACCAAGTGGGGAAACTCTGGAAAAGTACCGAGATTCCATCCATTGAGGGAGGACGGAAGCTCAGCCGGCAATGATCCAGGATTGACGAATGCTGACAACTCTATCCAATGAGGACGCTTCTCCCATTGCATAACCTCTAACGCAGAAGTAACACCAACCCCAGTGGTCACCAACAATCTTTGAGGTAGTGGGTTTATTTTTTGAAGTTTTCATCGATGAATTAAATTCTCTCATACTTGTTATCATGTAATGCGGAGGGTGCAGGCCAAACGAACAAGGCTCGGACCCTCCGCCGCTTTGTTCTGGATGTGAAATTCAGGAAAAAATTTCCAACTCGATATAAACGTAAAATAGCAGGTCACACTATGATGGTGGTATCCCAGAAGAGTCGTAGGCACAGACGTCACCAAGAACGGACCACCAGAGCACGTCTGGTAGCCCGCTAAAAGAACCATCGGCGCGCCATGCCGACGGCGGCAGGCAGGGCCCGGAGGAGGCCCGCGGTAACCAGTCATGGGTGGTGGGGAAGCAGTGCGCTTTCGCGTGCCATGGTGGCTAAAGGTGGTCGGCCTGAACCAGCCGCACATGGAAAGGGTCGGCACCCGCAGGCACCACCGGCGGCAACAACTACGGCCGAAGGGAGCAGCGTATCCCTATGCCCCATCATGCCAGCTAGAGAAATAGTGGGGCAGTGCCCCACCGACCCAATAAAATGGACCCATATCCACAGGTCTATCTGGGAAGTAGTCCACCTTCAGGAGGACTAGGCTGGATGCGTGCCAGACCCACGGCCCAGCGGGCCAGTGTTGGTGGGCCGAGCCCAACCTGGCGGACGGGGATAACCGTAGCCCGGGCTCGCAAACCAGTCAGGCCAACCCCGACGGGCTTAACCCAGTGGAATCGGGCTATCCCTTAATGGGTCGGACCCAGGCGGGGTCAGGTAGACCCCAGGACCCGTTGTGTCGGACTAGAAATACCGAGTCGGATGGGGCCCATACTCAACCGGCCCCCGAATAAAGAAACACTTGTAACTAACGAACAAGGTGTTTGTTCAACATGCCGTTAGCGGCATTGGAACCCCTTTTTTTAAGTAGTACCTTTAGTATATTCCAACGGGCCAGACCAAGTCAGGCCGGACCGAGGTGTGAACACCCCCGTTTCACAGAAAGGGGAGTAACTAACAGACCGGGCATCCGATCGACACGTCGTCTATGTCATAAGGACCATTTTGACAAGTCAGTCCTTTGGAGATACTCTAAGTGATTTTTATGGAGTTTTATATGATAACTAGGTTGCATCAGACATGAATCGAACCAGGCCCTTTTTACAAAAGTGACCATATCTCATAGACCAGGCGTCTGATAGACGTGTCGTCTGTCAAGTTGGTAGCCCTATGATAGGGCGGTCCCTCGAGTATGCCATTTTGCGGGACTTCGTATCGGTTGAAATAAGACTGATGTCTTGAGGAACGATTCTCCTAGAATCAAGCATGTTATGAGTTGGAATCTAGTGGCAGGATGTGACATGAAGAAAAAGAGCAACCAATGTGGGTCCGCATCAACACCTCCAAATTGGGATGATCTAGTTGTATAAATAATCATCCCTACCTCTCTACTAGAGGCCCTATGGGGATCTGTATCATAGCGAACCTATGTGGATCAGCATCATAGAAACCCTGTGTGGATCAGCATCATAGCGACCCTGTGTGGATCAGTATAATAGCGACCCTATGTGGATCAGCAACATAGTGAACCTTTTTAGATCAGCATCATTTTGACCTTGTATGGATCACTATCATAGAGACCCTTTGCAGATCTGCATCATAGTGACCTTTTGTAGATCAATATCATAGATACCCTGTGTGGATCAGCATTCTAGAAACCCTATGTGGATCAACAGTGTGCTACCCGACAAGAACCATCCTTAGAGTGGCCCGTCGTGGAACATTGAGATATGTCCCTATGTGGATAAAAAATGGAACAACTTCTTCGTGGTTCAGTTTTGGAACTTCCTAATGGAATAAAATGATATATCTTATGTCTAATCATCTTTATATCTGATCTTGAGTTGTATACCTAGTTTGAGTTGAGTCACTTGCTTTGGGCTTCATGATTTAGATCATTCTTGTGGTATTACCATTGTGTTATTTTCATGTGATGTTATTCTTTGTGGATTAATGAGAGACCATCGGGGGTCTTAGGGTCCCCTTCTAGGTATTGTTAAACTCACCCCCAGCACGGTCTTTGCCGGCACTTGTGTGTCTGGTGTAGACTACTGACGCTCTGGGGTAGACTTTGGAGGTTTGAGAGTTGTTGGAGCTTGGTGAAACTATAGTAGTCAAGATCCTATTCTTCGACTTCAGACTTACAGCTACTACCCTTTAGGTAGAGCTTCAGGGTAGATTTGGAAGCTATTTACTTTTGTTTCAGTTTCTAAGCCATGTATTCCGACCAAATGTTTTCAGTTTATAGTTGTACTTGTGGTTGTACATTACTCGTTTGGTTATACCAACTTGTTTTGGTTGTTTACTTCGATTTCCCTTTTTAGTGTGTACAGATCTCAAGGTTAAAGCCTTCCCTATTTGGGAAAATCCATCAGGTGCTAGTCGCCAACCTCGAGCCTATAGAAGGCGGGCTTTGGGTTGCCATGTCCAGGCCTCGTGGGATGGGTCGTGACAGAACCATAATGAATTATTTGATTTGATTATGAACATTAATAACCTTAGTTAAGCCTAAGGTGTCATATATTTAAAGTATGGTGTCTTGATATAGACATGATATAACTGATTTTCAGGATTATTTAGATTACCGCTATGATTATTGTTTCTCAAACTATGGTTTTTGGTTTTAGTAAATAGATAGAATCATAAGTAAATGTGATAACCTTAAATTTGGAAGATTTTTTTTATGAGAAACCTAATGGGATGACGATATGAGTAAACGATATTGTCATTATTTCAAACAGGTTATCATGAAACATGATTAACAACATGAACGTTAACCAACTCTTAGATCCACCAAAGAAGGGTAGGATAATGTTTTATGGGAGTTAGAGTATTAGTGACTATAGTGGAAAAAATATTTGGTTTCTTATATTTCAATAATTTGGGAACAAATACTCAATGGAATGCCTCAAAGGAATGAGAATATGTTTCGTGTCTGCAAAATAAGGACATTTAGTAAGTAATTTCCGAGGAAAAATGAAGAGTTCAATTAATGAATTGCATGATAATAATGGTTTCCCTAAGGCATCACTATCATTTTAATGTTATAAATTTGGAATTTATGTACATTATGAAGATTTATGTACTAGGGGAAATATAAAGAAGAAGATAAGTAAGGTTTTATGAGTATTGGTTTTGTTTATGAGGATGATACTATGAAATGCATATTAATTAAAGGCATTATTAATAGAAAGACTGGAGGAGATTTGGGAGACCTTCTATCACTATAACCCTCGAGCACCTCAAAATCCTCCACCTAAAACCCTCAACCTCACAGACATGGTGGACTTCCTCAAGCCCAGGAGTTTCGAATCCCATTATTTTACGACCCCTCAAAAGAAGAAGACACTCGATTTTCGTGATTTATTATGAAAGTCCATATGGAAGATTCCCTTAATGAGCATGCATGCACTCATCCTTTCTCTAGTAGATCCCAAGGGATCACTTTTTTGGATGAACTGAAGAGATTTTATCCAAGCACAGAAATTATGAAGAATCCTACTCTTGTCAAGCGACTTGATGATGGTGGGTTCTTGGTGGAAGCGGATCTAGATACACTCCATCAATGCACACAATTATGAAAATTCTTTATCTTGGGACATGTCTCCTACCTTAAAGGTGATCATCATTAGCCTCTTTCTAATTTGCATACGTGTGTTGCTCATTGTTGGAATGTTTTGAACTAGAAACTGATTCCAATAGGGAAAGGCTACTTTCACATATTGCTAAAATCACAGGATGAGTTAGAGAAGGCTTGGAATATTGGAAACCATAATCTAAAGATGGTACTGCTTAGAATTTCTGATTGGGGATCTAATTTTAATCTGAACACATATAGAAACACAATGTCACAAGTTTGGGTTAAACTTCGTGTCCTTAATTGGTTCCTTTGGCACCCAAAAATTCTCAATGACATTGTATTATGCATAGGGACCGCTCTGAAAATTGATCATAATACTTTAAATGATGACCTAGGGCTCTTTTCTATAATTATGGGGGAAATTAATTTAGATTCAAAGCTCTATAACACAATCAACTTCACTACGAATGAATCAAAAAAATAAATCTGAATTGAATATGAGAGGAAACCTCCCTTTTGTGACATTTGTAAAATCATTGGTCACACAATCTCTAATTGTAGAGTGATTAGAAGGCAAGTAAACCAGCCAATTGATAATTATTGGAAGGAAACTAAGAGAAATATAAAAGATAAAGCTCCCATAATGGAGATATCTGATCCCCCCCCCCCAACAAAGAAATCTGAAATCTGGGTCAAAAAACACAATATAACACACATAAGGGTCACCTCAGGTATAAACTGGGAATATGTTGTAGAAGATGAAGATACCTCTATTAATAATCAAAGAATTTTGGAATAACTATAAAATATTGTCTTAGACACCTCCATGATACACAATGAGAAGGAAAAATTCTCAAGGCCTATCCTCATCTAAGATGCAGATCATAATCTGTGTAAGAGGGATAAGTCACCTGAACAAGTGAACTGCAATACTTGCAACACATTTTCTGCACCACTACATAAGAATGATGGTCTTGATATTTCCTTAATTCAAAATACGGTGAAACACTCCCAGGATTTGGGTATTGGACAAATCCAGAATCCACATACTATAAATGACACTGAAATATCAGAGTCAAATATTGAATACAACAATAAGATAGATAATTTAGACTCTTCTCACAGTTAAGGAACATCTATTACTTGCTCTAAAAATCAGACTTCTACTGGACATAGTTCAGAATATGTTAATCTATTGGCCACCCAGAACAACACTCTGATCATAATACAATCCACTACTAATAAAATGACTGAATTAACCAAACAAATAGAACCTGAAAACACTATTAAGGGATCTCCACCCTCGTTACAAGATCCTACACAAACCCAAAAAATCAACTACACAAAACCGAACGTAGTCGAACAACCAAGGGTGAAAGAACTTGCTACAAACATCTTTATTGCTACACATTCCTCTTCTGATAGGTCTAGTGTAAATACTATTTCCATGTTGTCCTGTAACATGAAACCCACAACTCCAAACCAGAAGGATTCAGCAATAAAACCTATTAACAAAAGAACCTCTCTAAGACTAAAGAATGAAATCACAATGAAAAATGATGAACCAACATCTATTTTACCACCTCACTATAATACTATAAGTATCCCTGCCATTTTTGGATGTGTTGAGACTTTAATAAACCCTATAATATTAATTTCATGTCACCTGAACTAGTTAATCATATTAGAAAATTATCTATATAGGAAACTCAGCCCATGCAGGTTATTAATGTTTCTGTGGAGAAAATGCTGTGTTGTCCAAATCTGGAAAACAGCAAGAAACAACTTGCATCCACTTCATAGGTTCCAGGTATAGTTCTCTCCCAACCTGTAGATACTATCAGTAATCTAATACCTGAACCTGCAATTAATAATACCACAAAATCCAGCAATAAAAAATAACAAACCTCTGATGATCAGGAAGTTAGAAGATCTTCAAGAAATAAAGGTTATAGAAAAAATAAAAAAGGGGGTTCTAACTCCAAAACTAAATTTTAATGAAGATTCTTTTTTGGAATTGTCAAGGAATTTCAATCTTTGACACCTTCATTGTGTTAAAAATAATGATTGACACTCATCATCTTCTTTTATTTTCTATTATAGAGCAAAAAATTAAGTATGCTTATAAATAATCTTACTTATGTTAAAAAATTTATGTTTTTAATGGTTCCATCACTAATAACCTTAATGCAGAATCTTTATGGATTTTCTCACATTTCTCTTTATAGAATACTAGTGTCAACAATATATCTAATCAGATTCTTACTTGAAATTTTAATATTGATGACACACATATTTTATGCTCATTTTTTTAGGCAAATAATCGATACCAAGAATGAATAATTCTTTGGAATGACCTCTCCTATCATGGAACTAATATTAATGCACCCTGTTTTGTTATGGGTTATTTTAATGCTATTCTCAACTCAATTGAGAAAATTGGACCCTCTCATGCTTCTATTTCCATATGATAATTTAAAACCTCAATAGATGACAATAACCTCAAAGAAATCAATCTCACTGGTGAAAAATACACTTTCTATAGAAGTCACTACAACAAAGTAGTTTCCTCTAAGATGAATAGATCCTTCATAAATTTCCTTGCTTTAAATAATTGGGGAACAATATCAAGTATTACTCTTCATAGACTGTACTCTGATCATGACCCCATCCTGATCAGTGTCTCCACCAAAGACATTAAACCCCGTATGTTTTTTATATTTGACAATGCTTGGTTCTCTGATGACGAGTGCTCTCATATCATTAAAAACATTTGGTCCTCAATGACTCATAACAATGATGTTCTTGACTGTATCCTAAAATTAAAACATCTAAAATAGACTCTAAAAATTTGGTACATCTCTAAAGCCAAACAAATCAATAATTACTTCATGAATTTTGAGAAATATCTCAATGATATTCAAAACATAAACACCACTTATGATCTCAACATTGATCCTACTCACAAAATAAACATTGCGTTCAAACTTAAATCCCTGCTCACTCTCAAAGAAAATATGAGAAAACAAATGTTTAAATCTAAATAGTTAACAGACAGTGATAGAAATACTAAATTTTAAAATTCACTTCAAATAATCAAGAAGGCCTACAGGCCGTTAACTCTTTTAATGGATGGGTACAGGCTCCTTGACAATGAGGATTACATCACTCATCACATCATCTCCCACAATGAAACTGTTTTCAATGGTCCTGATATAAAAAAAGACCTCCTACTTAATTTCATTCCCCTTGTGATCAATGATGGGGACAACTTCTTCCTTCTTAACACCCCGATGGATCATGAAATCAAAGACACTATCTTTAGTATGAATCCTGATAGTTCCTCGGGCCCAGATGGTTTCAACAATGGGGGTTTTCAGAATTTTTGGGATGTAATTCAGATTGATGTTTATAAAATTGTTAAAACCTTATTCACTAATGGGGTCATCTCTCATGCCCTAAATGCCAGGTTTCTCACCTTGATACCGAAATTGGATAATGACGCTAAGATTCATTTGTTTAGACCCATTTCTCTTATCAGAACCCTTTTTAAATTCATCACAAAAATCATTACCAACAGACTTTCCACTCTCACGAACAAAATTGTCCCACGAAACCAATTTCATTTTATATAGGGAATATCCATTAAAGATTTCATTTACCTCACCTCTGAGTCTTTGAAAAAATATGAATAAAACTAACAGGTAAGAAACATAGCTATAAAGATTGACATCAACAAATATTTGACACCATAGACTGGAGTTTTATCTTCAATTTTCTTCAAGGTTATGGTTTTAACACCTCTTTTATAACTGCAATTAGAACTATCTTCAACTCGGTGTCTATCTCCATCCTAGTCAATGTCTCAGCTAAAGGTTATTTTAAATTCACAAAAGGTGTTAGGAACGGTGACCCCCTTTCTTCCATTCTCTTCTTGATAGTAGAAGACTACCTCAGTCGTTTGATCAACAGGCTAGTAAACTAGAACAAAACAAATCCCATTCATGTCTCTAGAAATGTGAAAGCTACCAATCATCTTTTTTACACTGATGACATCATTATTTTCCTTCAGGGGATAAAAGAAGCATTCTTTACCTAAAAAAAGGCACTCTCACACTA
Source organism: Viscum album (assembly GCA_963277665.1). NCBI lineage: Eukaryota > Viridiplantae > Streptophyta > Magnoliopsida > Santalales > Viscaceae > Viscum > Viscum album. Next base: position 626,086,580 of record OY728138.1, on the reverse strand, counting down.
TGAATAGGTTTCTGGTCAAACCATTTACTGGAAAAAATCTTGTATCTTCTTTGGGAAGAATTTTCCTCTTGGTAGAAAATGTAACATTCTCAGTGACCTGGTTGTAAATAAAGGTACGCTTCCATTCACTTATCTTGGTGTTCCCATTTTTAGGGGTATACCCAAATCTTTTCAATTTATGACTATAGTTGACCAAGTTCTAAATCATATTTCTTCTTAGAATGGTAAATCTCTCTCTATGGTGGGTAGGACTTGCCTCGTTAAATCCACTATTGTATCCATGATGGGTTATTAAATAGTTGTCTATAAATGGCTAGTTGGACTCATTAAAAAAATGAAAACATCTATAAAGAACTTCAACTAGACCAGTAACATTCTAGAAAAAAACTTGTGACTGTGCCCTGGTAAACTTGTTGCAAACCCATTGAAAATGGTGGTATTGGTTTTAAAAATATCAAACAATTTAATGAATCCCTTCAAGAAAGACTCACTTGGAACCTTTTTCACAATACCTCTGAAGCTATTTCCTTTCTAAATAATAGGTTTCTAGACAAACATAAAACGGGAAACTGAAACTTCATTAACTCATCTATCTGGCCTTCCATAAAAAAACTCCTTCACTAATATTATGAATAACTCTAGATGGATGGTCTCCAGAGACTCCTCTATGAAATTATTGTTGGATAACTAGACTGGAATGTCTTTAATTTACATGTTTCCTCCGGATCAAACCCTTGATAATACCAAAAGCTCTATCAGAGACATTTTAAACTCCCAACATGATCACCTTCCTGACACTATTCTGAACATTATTGAAAACTACTCTTTCTATCACACCAATGATTTCTTAACATAGGAACCTGCTCACAATGGTATTCTCAACTCAAAAAATTTCTACAAACATTATTTTTGTAACTTAGAAAATGAGTATAGTTGATTAAAACACTTCAACAAACCTTGGATAAAACCATCGCGATTCAACCTCATAGGGTATCTTTCTCACAACAGAGTGACCACTGAACATTGACTCCAATATTTTGGCATCCAACTCTCTTCTAAATGAAAAATATATAATCAACACAAGGAAGATTCCAACCACATATTTCTCTCTTGTGCTATTGCTTCTAATATCTGGAACTGTATTATTGACATTTTTGACTGCAAATGGTTGAAGCATAATTCTTTCAAAGCTCAACTTAAAAAATGTGTAGAAATGGATGACTCTCAAAAAATTAGGAACAAATTTCATGCTACAGTTGATGAGCTCCACCATGTGATCTAGTATGATCGGAATGATATTATTCATAATAATTACTCATTCAATCAAAATGCAGGTCAGATGAGGATCCTAATTTCCATACAAGACGATGCCTCGATTCAAAAGGGATATTGCCAAAACACCGTGCATGACTTTGTGATCCTGAGGAATCTCAGGATTAATGGAAATTTCTGTCTACCTCATTATACATAGGAGGTGTTCTGGAGATACCCCTGCATGTATGGATCATGATAAATCTTGACAGCACCTCCAAGGGAAATATTGGACCTGTAGGGTGTGGTGTTGTCTTTAGAAATCACCACGGCCAGATCCTTGGATACTTCATGGGTAAGTGTGGCATTGCCACCTTCCTCTATGCTAAGATGTTGGGATTGATTCATTCCATTACCTTTTCAAAATAGTTTGGTTCGAATAACCTTTGGATCAAAAGTTACTTGAAGACTATTGTCCAAGAAATTTAGAATGGCGTAATCCACCATGATTGGCAAATTACTACCCGCTGGATGGATTGCTCCTGTTTGCTTAGTGATCTTAACTATACCATATCACTTGTTTATCTAGAAGAAAATGCGGTCGCAGATGGTCTGGCCAACATTGGAGCCAATTAGGACATTACATGGTTCGAAGACCTCCCCATTGCTATCCTTTCCTTTTATTAAAAAGATTGTAATATGATCCCATCTTTTAGACTCTTGTAATCATTCTTCCTTTTTTAATAATATTTATTCTTTGGACATTTTTTACCAAGGCATCGCCATTTAAAAAAAGAATTATTAATGAATAATATGATGAATCATAGTTAATGGATTAAGGATGAGGTGGATTAGATGAATTATTTATGTGTTGGAGTTTAGAAATTGTGTTATATGAATCATATGATATATAATTATTTTTTTCTCAATTTTATCATGAAGGATTTTTAATAATATGTTGAATATTACTGATGAACTTAAAAATTTATTTAATGGAAAGGTGATATTTTATGTGGAAAACATTATTTAGGTAAAGATATAACTTAATATGTTCTTGATGTTAATATAATTATATTGGGATAAATATTATTGATATGGATAATGTAAATTGGACAGTATTGATGACTATGGAACTGATTAGTGATATGATGAAAATATGGTTAAGGTATATTTGATGATGTTTATTGAAGTTTTTGATTTATAAAATAATGTGTTATTATTTGATGAATGAGTAATGAGTTAATTTTTTAAGGAATTCTTGTTTTAATTAAGGATTTATGGAAATTAAGGAAATTACCATGATTCATAAGAATATATGATCAAGGTATTAACATATTTTTTATATGACATTGAGAGCTACATTATGTTGTATTGGGAATTTAATTTTATGTTGACTTTTGGGAGCTTAGTGAACTTATTCGCGTATATTTTGATTTTTGAGGAGTCTTAAGGTTAAGAATTTATATAATTTTTCAAGTTGAACCCTAGATAAGGTTTTAGAGATAGATCTATCATTTTTTCATATAATGATTTATCTATATTGGATAACCTGTGCTAACCATTTAGGTTTTGATAATAACTAGATATAAAAGGAATAAATTATCATTATTTTATGGATCTTATGATACATTGGTGCTTCAGAAATTAAAAATACAGCTTCATGTCTTCAAGTAAGAGATGAATTATAAATTGATTGAGGAATAAAAAAAGGATGATATTGTGCTTATGAAATTAAAATAAATCAAGTAAGTATATTTTCTCATTTTCTTTTTCTTGTTAGTAAAAATTCTATTAACTTAAGAAAAATGATCATGAGAAAAAATATCTAATTACCTTCATTTCTGATGGATAAATGGAAATTTAACTCATTGTAGATTTATGGCTTTATGGTGGTTATGTTTTTCATGAACATGTTATCAAAAACTCTCTATTAGTCCTTTGTAATTAGTTTTCTTTTCAATATCAATATTTTAACAACCCAATAATGTTATCCCTATGTAGAAAACCTATTATGAATTAATTAAAATAACCTTTATGTTTCCAAATTTCCCCTTTTAAGTGAATTTTTATTATTCATTTGAATTATGTGGTTTTGTATTAATTAATTTGCATATGTTAAACATTTCATGGTCGAGATGATTCTAAATGCTGAAATTCATTTTTGGAGGGGTAGAATGTAACATCTTGAGATTTAATGATGTACTTTTTTGAAATTAATTTGAGTTTTTTATTTCATTCATTATACACAACACTAATTTTATCTTTTATTACATACAATAACTAGTTTCTTTGATATCATGCATGACATGAAACACCGAGCTTCAACAAACCATAAAATAATAATATTTTTAATATGACTATTATAACCTAGATTTTATGTATGTGGGTATCAATAATATTAAATAATTTATGACATATATATATATATATATATTTAATACTAAATATAAATCTATCTATAAATTCTTAGAAAACAACAATCAATTTTTAGTGAAGTAATTATATCCATCAAAAATATGTTTTCTTCAAAAATGATTTTTATAACTTTTTAATAGAAAATATTATAATTAATTTATAGAGATTTTAGAAAATGTATTTTATAAAATGAAAATAATTTTTTAAATATTCATAAAAAAATTAACTTATGGTAAAAGTTTTGTATTTTTCAGAATATATGGATATTTTGGTGAATATTAAAAAATACCATTTTTTTGTAAAACATTCATTTGTTTTCCACAAATTAAGTAATTTAAATGGACCATTATGTTTTAAATTGACATAAGTATTATTTAACAATATTTAATCCACTTAATTACTTTTGAATCAAATTTATATTTTATTTTAATATAAGATTAATTTAAGGTTTAAAAATGGATTTTTTTAAAATGTTTTAAAGTGCATAATTTTTCTCTATTTTAATTAATTTTATTAATTCCTAATGGGGAATGTTATAACTTTACTTTATAGATAATATTTAAAATAATTTTTTAATTTATATTCATAAAATGATTATAATTATATATATAGTTAATATAAAATCATATTTTCCTTGAAAAATACACTACTTGAAAACTGGCTTTTTCATCACGTCTGTAGGATTTGTTTTAAATTTATTTTTTTCACTTATATTAATTGAATTTGGAAAAATGGATTAAATATTCTGAATTTTAATAATTTTTATAATCTAATTATTACAAATAAATTTTTTACCATAATAAATAGTGAAAATAGTAAAAATTATTTAACACATTTAAAGTGAAAATGGGTCTACCGAGCTGTAAAATAAAAGTATAAGGGGTGAAATAGCCAATTAAATTATAAAATACCAATTTCCCAGCCATATTTAGACATTATCACTTCTATTATATAAAATTTTCCATTTTAGATCCTTCGGATGTGAATATCGATGATGACACCCCTCAAATAAGGATAGATGATGATGGAAATGTAAATGATGTTACAAATGAATTTGAAATGACAAGAGATGATGAAACTGAAACTCATATGGATATTGATGATGCTGAGGAGGAAGATGAAGACATTGACATGGACAACTATGAAGATGAGGATGAAGATGGACATTGACATAGTTAAATTCTGATTATAATCATAACTAATATATATCTATATATAATAGTTATTTTCAACTATCTACTAACAACAATCATTTTTTGTTTCAGATGGATCCTGATATATTTCGTGAGTTGCAGGAGGATGATCTATCTTTGGATGAGGGGGATTTTGGATCATCTGACCCTCAACCTACTAGCGGTTCAGGGGGTACGATGAGGGGGCGCTGTCTTGCATGATTGATGATTCCTAACCCTATCCCCACACACACGGAGGTATGGTAACCTATATATTTTAGTTAGCTTTATTTTATTTATTTTTATATATACAAATTGTTTGATTATTTATTATTTTTTCACAGTTTTGTGCATGTAGCTATCGGACAGGGGAGCACTATTTTGCGCAATTATTTTTCTCAGCCATGGATCACAAGGGAAAAAATTCTCATTAATTGCGGCGCGACATGTTCGACCATTGGCTGGTATGAAAATAAAGAATATTTATTTTTAAATTTATTTTATTAATAACTTGATATTATAAATTATTTGTAGGTTTTTGGTATCCCATCGATGATAGCATGTGTGATGCTATCCAAACGGCATGTCAGGTGTCTATGTGTGACCATTTCCGTAAGTTTTTGCACAATTTGAGAAGAATAGCCATTAAGAAAGTAGGAGTGACAGAATTTGATGAGTCATGTAGAGCCCACCGACCAAAGAACATTTCATCTCAAATTTGATATGGATTATGTTTACACTGGTTAGGTGGTGGATTTCAGAGGAGATCATTAGTAGGATGACATAATTGGGGGAGACAGGAGGTGACACATCGAGCTGGTAGTCGTACATTCAGTAAGCATAGAGAACATCTAGTAAGTATATTTTCTAAATATTTTATATAACAATAAATATAAACAATTTATTTTATATTTTTATAGGTATTCGAGCATCTTGATATTACAGAGTTTCATGTTTATCGAAAGATGTACAGTGATCCATCTTCTAGAGAGACTAAAGGTGATCGCCAGCGTCAGATTGTGGTTAGTATTATTTTTTTCAGTTAGAAATTTAAATGAATATAATATTTTTACCATTTTTATTTTAAATTGGAATTTAATGAGTCATATGAAGCTGCGACCTCTTAGACATAGGCTGAGAGTCAAGACGGGATGACTGAGCAGACCAGTGCCCACTATTTCGATGAGGCCGCATGGATGCAGGCGACTCAGTATGGATTTGAGAACGGGTGAGTAGTTGGTATCAGCTCTCATTTAACTCCTGGTACTTATTATGGTGCTGTTGAGATGTTGGCGTCCAGCTCGAGAGGATCTCGTGGAGAGGCATCATATTCTACCTCATAGTATCAGGAGCAGTTGCGAACTCAGGCTGAGCCTATAGAGAGTTTGTAGAAGCAGCATGAAGAGATGTGTTAGTGGTGGCAGCAGTAGCACGAGGAGGAGATGTGTCAATGGGAGCAGCATCGGCAGTAGCAGCATCATGAGAATATGGATTATATGCGTCATCTGACTCGTTGTTTTGGGATGGAGTTTCCTCCACTATCTCTTTCACCTCCTCCACCTTCTCCAGAAGAAGACCCCCCTAGTGATTTGTTTTTTATGTTAAAAACTTTTTAATTCATGATTTGTAATAATATGAAATATTAATAGTTTCTCTCTTATATATTGGTGCAAATATTGCATAATTTAATTTTTTTTATTTTTAATACTTTATTATTTATTATTAGTTTATATATTTTAATATTTGTTTATTTTAATAATAATAATAATATATTATCATTTTTTTATATTTTTTTGTAAATAAGGAGAACTTTAATAATATTTTTTGTATTTTTTTAATAATATTATAATTAATTTCTTAATAATCATAATTTAATTAAATATATTTTTTAGTATTATATTTTTTAATGTTTTTTTATATTTCTAATAATAATATTTTTTATATTTTTATTATTTTAACAATTATAATATAAGTTTTTCATTAATCAACATTTTATTAATTTTTTTTAATTATGTTTATTATTTACGACAGGACCATTTTCGATGGGTTCCCGTCACAAATAATCTAAATATTATTTTTTAATATTAGTATTTGCGATGGGACGGCGGGACCATCACAAATATTATTTGTGACGGACCAATTGCAATTTATATATATATATAATGTATATAATCGGACGGTTATTTACGATGGGTAAGTATCCTGTCACAAATAGTATTTGCGACAAACCCGTTTCAAAAGGTTTATTGATGTATAATATATATAATAAGAGGCTTATTTGCGACGGGAAAGTTTCCTGTCGCAAATACCATTTTTTGCAATGGGCATGTTGCAAAAAAAATGTATTTGCGATGTTGTTTTCTACAAAAGGCTATTTGCGGCAGGCCCCCGTCTCTGAAGCCTATTTGTGATGGGATCCCGTTGCAAATATCTATAATTACAATAGTGTTAATTACTAATTTAATGAACCTCATTAAATTCTTTCGTGTGTTACTCACCCTTCCCCCATCCTATATATATGAGGCTTAGAGATTAGTTTAGACAATGCTTCACCAAGTGGGTAAAATCTGGTAAAGTACCACGACATCATACACAGAGGGAGGACGGAAGCTCGAGCAGAAATGATCCATTATAGATGAATGTCGATGACTCCATCCAATGAGGATGCTCTACCCACTACATACACATGAACGTGGAAGTACCGCCGTCTGCAGCAGTCACCAACAATCTTCGAGGTAGGGGGTTTATTTTTTTGAAGTGGTCTTTGATTAATTATGTTATCTCCCGCTTGTTATCTGGTAATGTGGAGGTCATGGGCGAAATGAACAGGGAATTGACCCTCTGCCACTTTGTTTTGGATGTGAACATTGGGGAACAATTTCCAACTCGACAGAAATGCGAAATAGTGGGTCATTCTATGACGGTGATATCCTGGAAGATTTGTAGGCAGAGACGACACCATGAACGGACCATCGGAGCACGTCCGGTGGCCTGCAAAAGGAAATTCTTGTGCACCATGCTGGAAGCAGCCGGCGGTGGTAAGAGGAGGCCCGCAGAAACTGGCCATGGGCGTTTGGGAAGCAGCTTGTCATCGTGCGCTACAGTAGACGAAGGCGGTCGGCCTGAGTCGGCCGTGCGGGGAAAGGGGAAGCGCCCGCAGGCGCTGCCGGTGGCAAAAACCATGGCCAGTGGGCCGCAGTAGGAGAGAGCAGTGCAGCCCCGTGCCGCATTGTGGCAGCTGGAGAAACAGTGGGACATCGCACTACTGGCTGGACAAAATGGCCCTACATCTGTGGGGCCAGTTGGGAAGCAGTCCACCTCCAGGCGAACTAGGTCGGACGCGAGTCGGCTGAATAGGCCAGACCCGCGGCACAGCGGGCCAGCACGGGTGGGTCGAGCCCCACCCGGTGGGCCGGGCCAACCGCGACCTAGGCCTGTGAACCAGTCGGGACAACCCTGACGGGCCAGACCTAGGCATGGTTAAGTATACCCTGGGAGCAGTTGTGTCGGACCGGACTGACCGAGTCGGACCGGGCCCAGACCCAACTGGCCCCCATATAAAGAAAAGCCCATAACTGACAAACCGGGTGTCCGTTCGACACACCATCAGTGGCGTTTGGACCCCTTTGGGAATCAGCCCCTTTGGCATATTTCGGCAGGCCTGACCAAGCAAGGAGAGACCGATGTACGAACACCCTGTTTCACAGAAAGAGGTGTAACTAATAGACCGGGTGTCTGATCGATGTGTCGTCTATGGAATAAGTACCCTTGTGACAAGGCATTACTTTGAAGATACTATAAGTGAGTTTTTATGGAGTTTAATGTGCAACATGGGTTAGATCATACTTGAATCCAACCGGGCCCTTTTTACAAAAGTTCTCATATCTCACAGACCGGGCGTCTGATCGAGGTTCCGTCTGTCACGTTGGGACCCCTATGATGTGGTGGTCCCTTAGGTATATCATTTTTTGTTGGAATTCATACAAGTTGAAATAATAACGATGTATTGAGGATCGGATTTCCCATAATAAAATGTGTTATGAACAGGAATCCAGTGGCTGGTTATGACATGAAGAAGAAGAGTGACCAATGCGGGTCATCATCAGAAACTCCAAAGTGTGATTATATAGCTGTACAACTAATCATTCCTACCTATGTACTAGCTACCCTTTGTGGATCATCATTATAGCGACCCTTTGTGGAATTGTAGTGCGCGACCCGATGAGGACTTTCCTTAGAGCATCCCATCGTGGAACTGTGACATACGACACTTTGTGGATCAATAATGGAACAACTTCTTCGTGGTTCAGTTATAGAACATACTAATGGAATAAAATTATATATATAAAGTCTTATAAAATTTATTCCCGATCTCAAGTTGTATTCCAGGTTTGATCTGAGTATTTTTATTTCTGCTGCATGATTCATATCATGCTTATAGTATTACCTTTGTGGTATTTTCGTGTGATGTTTTCTTTTGTGGATTACTGAGAGACCTTTGAGGGTCTCAGGGTCCCCTATTGGGTATTATTATACTCACCCACTACATGGGCTCCACCCGTACGTTTGTGACTGGTGTATACTACTGACAATTTGGGGAATACTTTGGAGGTTTGGGAGTTGGTGGAGCTTGGTACTACAGGATCAGTCAAGATCCTCTTCTTCTACTTCATAATTACAACTACTAGACTCTTGGTAAAGATCCAGGGTAGATGCGGTAGCTGTTTAATTTCATTTCAATTTATAGGGCTTGTATTCTGGCCCATTGTTTTTAGTTTATAGTTCCACTTGTGCATGTACTTTACTCTTGTAGTTTTACCTACTTTTGTTCATCTTTTACTTTAGTTTCCCTTTTTAGTGTGTACAGATCTCTAAGTCAATGACTTCGCTATTCAGGATAAGCCTTCAGGTGTTATTTTCCAACCCCTGGCCTATGTAAGGAGGGCTTGGGGTAGTCACGTTCGGGCCCCAAGGGATGAGTCATGAAAAAGTGGTATCATAGGGTGGTCGGTTCTACCAGAAGAAATAAGAGTCTATTCTTTCAATGGAACAATAGCGTTAAGTCTCTTGAGTTCGGTTTTAAGTTCAAGGAGTCTAGTGTTGGTACGGAGACCGATGTATCCATTCAATAGGACTCTGAATTCTATTTTTGGACTCGGCACACCAAAACACTAGTTGCATGTGTTTTGAAATGTTTTCAAGATCATTCTTGAGTCAACTCACCAGGTATAAATTAGTGATGTGGTGCATCTGTTTTTTATAGGATGCCTCCACGGAGAAAGCTAGTCGGGATTGCAGTTAGAGATCATGGCAGTGGCATACTGAGTGATAAGGCGTCAGTTCAAGGACCACTCACAGTGATGGTGCCTTTAGGTGGTGTACCAACAGCAACACCAGCCATTTTGAAGCAGATACTACTGGTGGATATTGCACGCTAGCTGAGCACGTTGCATGAGTTTTAGAGGCAGAGGCCTCTGAGGTTTCGGGGTGAGATGGAGCCCCAGGTAGCAGAGGACTGGCTGGAGACAGTTTTTTGGGTCTTTTGTTTAGTAGATACACCCTCTATGAAGATGGTGATCTTGGCCGCTAGCCTTCTTCAAGGCTCGACAGGACGATAGTGGAGCTCGACGCTCTAGGGGCATGAGTAGATGACTGTCACCTGGCTAGACTTTGAGATCATTTTCCTGGCGGAGTTTGTGCCAGCGACACTGCACTCTGTGTGTATTCAGGAGCTGTTGCGTCGGCAGTAGGGCAACCAAATTGTGGCTCAGTAATCAGCAAGATTTAATGACCCCTCCCGATACTCCACCGACATGGTACGAGACCCTTACTTCATGCGCTGGACATTTGAGCAGGGGATCTGATGAGAGATAAGAGCTACGACAGTTTCTCTCAACATCCTGATTTGGGATGGGGTTCTAGAGAGATCCTTTCTAATAGAGAGCTTCATTTATGAGCAGGCACTAACAGTGAGATCCCCTACCAGATGACAAGTAGCAGAGTCATCTAGAGATAGCATTATACAGATGATGGAGAAGCCCATGCGGCTATACCTTTCAAAGGGATACCCCAGGATGTAAGGCTGTAGGTGCAAGGATCGAGATACTGAGAGATCCACGAGTGAGGCATAATCTATTTTTCCTATGGGGGAAAGGGTCACAGAGCTCATGACTATACGACTCCCTGCACGGATGAAAGGCAGATGGTGGAGGGGCCACTGAGGCAGCGGACGCGGCATGAGCATGAGCTTCAACTATGTGGAGAACGAGGCTGGGGAGAAGGACATGCAGTGGGAGGTGGTCGGGGTCACAAGGCACTACCACCACCACCCCTAGGCGGTCCACCATGAGATCAGGGAGCAGGTGGATGGGGGCAGACCCATCTATATGCAGTAGAGGCTCAAGACCATAAATTCCATGAGATGATACAAGGTAAGATCTTTATCATCTCTACTTTTGAAGTAGTTCTTATCGACACAGGTTTTATCCATTCTTTCCTTATTGTGGACTTAGTTTGGGACTCTGAGATTATGAATGATATTTTAGCTCAACCTTTGCATTTGGATACTCTTATTTGAGGAGATTAAGCGGTCACACACTGGTGTTGATAAGGTGATATTACTCTCAGAGGAGAGAATTTCAGATGTGATCTTCTAGTAGTAGCATTGAAGCCCTACACTGTCATTCTTGGCATGGAATGGATTTCAAAAGTTCATGCACAGACTGACTGCTTGAGATATACATCGCGATGTATGCATAGAGATGGAGGCCAGTTTTCCTTTGTTGGTGAGAAGGAAAATAGAGTAGCACGATATAGGCTAGTGCTTAGGAGGGTCTAGTTGATTACATATTAGCTGGCTTGCATAACATTCAACACGGTGGATGAGGCAAGTCCATAGTTTCCAGCAGTGGTGGAAAATTATGATGACATCTTTCCAGAAGATGTCTTGGAACTACCTCCTCGTAGAAAGGTAGGATTCCACATTGTCTTCCACCCAGGAACAACACAGATATCTAACATAGCATATCGAATGGCCCCTATGGAGCTCTTGGAGCTGAGGGTACAGTTGGAGGACATACAAAGGAAGGGATTCTTAAGGTCCAGTGTTTCTCCATTGGAATCCCTGATGTTGTTTTCCAAGAATCCATATAGAAGTTTGAAGTTATGTGTAGACTTCCGGCACCTAAACCAGGTGACCGTGAAGAAAAAGTATCCTCTACTGAGGATTGATGATATGTTTTACTAGTTTAAAGGAGGAAAGGGGATCTATAAATGATCGAATCAGTACTTTCATGGGAGCCACCAAGGAGTGTTATTGGGTTACGGAGCTTCCCTAGATTATTAGGCTACTATCGTAGGTTCGTACCCAATTTCTACAGAGTAGAAGCACCTATGAAATCCTTGAAGAAGAAGGTGAAACCATTGCTGTGGTCAGAGACATTCCAGTAGAGCTTTTAATAGCTGAGGCAGTGCTTGAATAGCGCTCTTATCCTGAGGTTGCGAAGAAGTTAACTGACTACATGGTTTACTATGATGCATCAGGGACTAGACTCGGTTGAATTTTGATGCAGGATGATGTAGTGATTTCTTATGAATCACAACTGCTAAGGCCTCATGAGCATAATTATGTGACTCACGACTTGAATTTGGTAGCAGTAGTCTTCACACTGAAGATGTGGTGAAACTACTTGATGGGAGAGCAGTTCATTTTTTACTCAGACCACAATATTCTCATATATATCTTTACACAGAAATATCTAAATCTGAGACAATGATGTTGGGTAGAGTTCCTCCAGGACTATGAATTTGACATAGTCTATACTCTTGGGAAGGGGAATGTAGTGGCAGATGCGCTTATCCATAGATCGAGTAAACAGCTACAGAATGAGTATTCAAATTAGTTAGACTCTCTATAGATATACTACGTGGATAGAGACGAGACAGTCTACCTATATTCAATGGTAGATTTCCCTACACTCCTTCAGCGAGTCAGGGAGATGCAACTCGGAGACAACATATGCAAGACTACACGTGCTCAGATGTCCTCCGACCATACACCTAACAGATATTCTTATGGTTGGGAGCACACTATCCTTTTGAGATTATGTATAGTTGAATGAGTAGCTCTAAAACAATAGGTGTGGATGGAGTTCCATACATCCCACTTAGAAGTACATCCAGGCATGATGAAGATGTATCAGGACCTTCGGTGTCAGTACTGGTGGCCAGGGATGATGACTGCACAGATCCAACAGAAGCCTTATGCCGAAAGGGGAAGAAGACACTAAGAGCTTGATAAGGTAGACCATGTCTTCATATAGGTCTCTCCCCTATGAGGATTACAAAGGTTTGTATAGGACGGGAAAGTTTCTATGTGGTTCATCGGACATTTCTAGATTTTCAAAAGAGTTTGCGAGGTGGCGTACCACCTAACTCTTCCCCCACAGATGCACTGGGTACATAATGTTTTCCATGTTCCGCAGCTGAGGAGATACATGAATGATCTATCACATGTTATCGACTATGGAAATTGGGACATTGACGATGGGATGACTTTTACAGAGTTCTCGGTGGATATATACGATCAACAGGAATAAGTCCTTCATGGACTATGGATTACTCTTGTGCGAGTTCGGTGATAGCACAATAACCTCCAAGAGATAACATGGGAGAGGGAGGCTCAGATTCATGCTCAACAACCTCTTTTGTTTGGTTCTCCTTATTTTAAATTATAGGGACATAATGCCCTAAATTTGGGATAAAGTAATGTCCTAGAATTCTGGTATAATTTTTTTTAATTATATGGAATTATTTCAAGACTGTAAAATTAGACGCTGTGTAATTCTATGGCCCGGTGTGCCCAGAATGATTTGTCGAAAAATTTTAAGTTTAAAATAACATGCATTAGTGGTTTTCCCGAAAAAGTCGAATAACTCTTAAACAGATTCCTGGATAAGAAATCTGAGGGCACTGTTGCATTTAGGATAGCGGGTTTACCCTACGTTCAACTTAATTTTAGTTAGTGTAGGCCTCCATTGGGAAAAACCAAAAATTTAATAACCATATATAAAATAACTAATAAAATTATTATTTTTTCAAATGCTTATAACTCAAGAACAGTGACTCGGATTAAAAATATGATACCACCACTGAACTCAAGAGGGTATGATTTCCTTAGGTAGATACTAACATTGGCTAGTGTAGGCCACCAGTGAATGTTAGTTTTTTGCCGTATATAAAAAAATTAAGTGACAATTATTTTATTGTAAAATATTTAGCTTCTAAATAGTAACTCGGATTGAAAATCTGAGAGTACCGTTGAGCTCATGAGGGCGTTTTCCCCTTAGGTGGAGCCTAATTTCAACCGAAATGGGTTGAGGGTGACTGTTAATAATTTTCTAAACTTTTTTATGGTACATTCAGTAAACGTGCGTGCAACATTTTCTATCCTTTGAAACAGTGCTCGGAATTTAAATCTGAGAGCATCGTTGAATTCGCAATGCTGGGATTCGCTTAAGGGAGGCTTCACTTTGACCGCAGTTGGTCAGGAGAGGAAGTTAGTTTTTGGAATTTTAAAAAAAAAATAAAATAACAATTTTATTGTTATTTTATCTTTATTTTCTCCAATGGATGAGCAGTGATGGCCAGACCGATGACATGTCAAGCCATTAAGTAGCTTCACTCGCCAATCGTGTAACCGCGTGGTTATGAATTAAATGAGGTTCATTAATTACTCATTTAATTAACATCATTAAGTTATTTTTTGTGTTACTCACCCTTTGTCCCTTCTATATATATGAGGCTCAGGGATGAGTTTTTATACAGCTTCACCAAGTGGGGAAACTCTGGAAAAGTACCGAGATTCCATCCATTGAGGGAGGACGGAAGCTCAGCCGGCAATGATCCAGGATTGACGAATGCTGACGACTCTATCCAACGAGGACGCTTCTCCCATTTCATAACCTCTAATGCAAAAGTAACACCAACCCCAGTGGTCACCAACAATCTTTGAGGTAGGGGGTTTATTTTTTGAAGTTTTCATCGATGAATTAAATTCTCTCATACTTGTTATCATGTAATGCGGAGGGTGCAGGCCAAACGAACAAGGCTCGGACCCTCCGCCGCTTTGTTCTGGATGTGAAATTCAGGAAAAAATTTCCAACTCGATATAAACGTGAAATAGCAGGTCACACTATGATGGTGGTATCCCAGAAGAGTCGTAGGCACAGACGTCACCAAGAACGGACCACCAGAGCACGTCTGGTAGCCCGCTAAAAGAACCGTCGGCGCGCCATGCCGACGGCGGCAGGCGGGGCCCGGAGGAGGCCCGCGGTAACCAGTCATGGGTGGTGGGGAAGCAGTGCGCTTTCACGTGCCATGGTGGCTAAAGGTGGTCGGCCTGAACCAGCCGCACATGGAAAGGGTCGGCACCCGCAGGCACCACCGGCGGCAACAACTACGGCCGAAGGGAGCAGCGTATCCCTATGCCCCATCATGCCAGCTAGAGAAATAGTGGGGCAGTGCCCCACCGGCCCAATAAAATGGCCCCATATCCACAGGTCTATCTGGGAAGTAGTCCACCTTCAGGAGGACTAGGCTGGATGCGTGCCAGACCCACGGCCCAGCGGGCCAGTGTTGGTGGGCCGAGCCCAACCTGGCGGACGGGGATAACCATAGCCCGGGCTCGCAAACCAGTCGGGCCAACCCCGACGGGCTTAACCCAGTGGAATCGGGCTATCCCTTAATGGGCCGGACCCAGGCGGGGTCAGGTAGACCCCAGGACCCGTTGTGTCGGACTAGAAATACCGAGTCGGATGGGGCCCATACTCAACCGGCCCCCGAATAAAGAAACACTTGTAACTGACGAACAAGGTGTATGTTCAACATGCCGTTAGCGGCATTGGAACCCCTTTTTTTAAGTAGTCCCTTTAGTATATTCCAACGGGCCAGACCAAGTCAGGCCGGACCGAGGTGTGAACACCCCCGTTTCACAGAAAGGGGAGTAACTAACAGACCGGGCATCCGATCGACACGTCGTCTATGTCATAAGGACCATTTTGACAAGTCAGTCCTTTGGAGATACTCTAAGTGATTTTTATGGAGTTTTATATGAGAACTAGGTTGCATCAGACATGAATCGAACCAGGCCCTTTTTACAAAAGTGACCATATCTCATAGACCAGGCGTCTGATAGACGCGTCGTCTGTCAAGTTGGCAGCCCTATGATAGGGCGGTCCCTCGAGTATGCCATTTTGCGGGACTTCGTATCGGTTGAAATAAGACTGATTTCTTGAGGAACGATTCTCCTAGAATCAAGCATGTTATGAGTTGGAATCTAGTGGCTGGATGTGACATGAAGAAAAAGAGCAACCAATGTGGGTCCGCATCAACACCACCAAATTGGGATGATCTAGTTGTATAAATAATCATCCCTACCTCTGTACTAGAGGCCCTATGGGGATCTGTATCATAGCGAACCTGTGTGGATCAGCATCATAGAAACCCTGTGTGGATCAGCATCATAGCGACCATGTGTGGATCAGTATAATAGCGACCCTATGTGGATCAGCAACATAGTGACCCTTTTTAGATCAGCATCATTTTGACCTTGTATGGATCACTATCATAGAGACCCTTTGCAGATCTGCATCATAGTGACCTTTTGTAGATCAATATCATAGATACCCTGTGTGGATCAGCATTCTAGAAACCCTATGTGGATCAACAGTGTGCTACCCGACAAGAACCATCCTTAGAGTGGCCCGTCGTGGAACATTGAGATATGTCCCTATGTGGATAAAAAATGGAACAACTTCTTCGTGGTTCAGTTTTGGAACTTCCTAATGGAATGAAATGATATATCTTATGTCTAATCATCTTTATATCTGATCTTGAGTTGTATACCTAGTTTGAGTTGAGTCCCTTGCTTTGGGCTTCATGATTTAGATCATTCTTGTGGTATTACCATTGTGTTATTTTCATGTGATGTTATTCTTTGTGGATTACTGAGAGACCTTCGGGGGTCTTAGGGTCCCCTTCTAGGTATTGTTAAACTCACCCCCAGCACGGTCTTTGCCGGCACTTGTGTGTCTGGTGTAGACTACTGACGCTCTGGGGTAGACTTTGGAGGTTTGAGAGTTGTTGGAGCTTGGTGAAACTATAGTAGTCAAGATCCTATTCTTCGACTTCAGACTTACAGCTACTACCCTTTAGGTAGAGCTCCAGGGTAGATTTGGAAGCTATTTACTTTTGTTTCAGTTTCTAAGCCATGTATTCCGACCAAATGTTTTCAGTTTATAGTTGTACTTGTTGTTGTACATTACTCGTTTGGTTATACCAACTTGTTTTGGTTGTTTACTTCGATTTCCCTTTTTAGTGTGTACAGATCTCAAGGTTAAAGCCTTCCCTATTTGGGAAAATCCATCAGGTGCTAGTCACCAACCTCGAGCCTATAGAAGGCGGGCTTTGGGTTGCCATGTCCAGGCCTCGTGGGATGGGTCGTGACAGAACCATAATGAATTATTTGATTCGATTATGAACATTAATAACCTTATTTAAGCCTAAGGTGTCATATATTTAAAGTATGGTGTCTTGATATAGACATGATATAACTGATTTTCAGGATTATTTGGATTACCGCTATGATTATTGTTTCTCAAACTATGGTTTTTGGTTTTAGTAAATAGATAGAATCATAAGTAAATGTGATAACCTTAAATTTGGAAGATTTTTTTTATGAGAAACCTAATGGGATGACGATATGAGTAAACGGTATTGTCATTATTTCAAACAGGTTATCATGAAACATGATTAACAACATGAACGTTAACCAACTCTTAGATCCACCAAAGAAGGGTAGGATAATGTTTTATGGGAGTTAGAGTATTAGTGACTATAGTGGAAAAAATATTTGGTTTCTTATATTTCAATAATTTGGGAACAAATACTCAATGGAATGCCTCAAAGGAATGAGAATATGTTTCGTGTCTGCAAAATAAGGACATTTAGTAAGTAATTTCCGAGGAAAAATGAAGAGTTCAATTAATGAATTGCATGATAATAATGGTTTCCCTAAGGCATCACTATCATTTTAATGTTATAAATTTGGAATTTATGTACATTATGAAGATTTATGTACTAGGGGAAATATAAAGAAGAAGATAAGTAAGGTTTTATGAGTATTGGTTTTGTTTATGAGGATGATACTATGAATTTTATATTAATTAAAGGCATTATTAATAGAAAGACTGGAGGAGATTTGGGAGACCTTCTATCACTATAACCCTCGAGCACCTCGAAATCCTCCACCTAAAACCCTCAACCTCACAGACATGGTGGACTTCCTCAAGCCCAGGAGTTTCGAATCCCATTATTTTACGACCCCTCAAAATAAGAAGACACTCGATTTTCATGATTTCTTATGAAAGTCCATATGGAAGATTCCCTTGATGAGCATGCATGCACTCATCCTTTCTCTAGTAGATCCCAAGGGATCACTTTTTTGGATGAACTGAAGATATTTGATCCAAGCACAGAAATTATGAAGAATCCTACTCTTGTCAAGCGACTTGATGATGGTGGGTTCTTGGTGGAAGCGGATCTAGATACACTCCATCAATACACACAATTATGAAAATTCTTTATCTTGGGACATGTCTCCTACCTTAAAGGTGATCATCATTAGCCTCTTTCTAATTTTCATATGTGTGTTGCTCATTGTTGGAATGTTTTGAACTGGAAACTGATTCCAATAGGGAAAGGCTACTTTCACATATTGCTAAAATCACAGGATGAGTTAGAGAAGGCTTGGAATATAGGAAACCATAATCTAAAGATGGTACTGCTTAGAATTTCTGATTGGGGCTCTAATTTTAATCTGAACACATATAGAAACACAATGTCACAAGTTTGGGTTAATCTTCATGTCCTTAATTGGTTCCTTTGGCACCCAAAAATTCTCAATGACATTGTATCATGCATAGGGACCGCTCTGAAAATTGATCATAATACTTTAAATGATGACCTAGGGCTCTTTTCTATAATTATGGGGGAAATTAATTTAGATTCAAAGCTCTATAACACAATCAACTTCACTACGAATGAATCAAAAAAATAAATCTGAATTGAATATGAGAGGAAACCTCCCTTTTGTGACATTTGTAAAATCATTGGTCACACAATCTCTAATTGTAGAGTGATTAGAAGGCAAGTAAACCAGCCAATTGATAATTATTGGAAGGAAACTAAGAGAAATATAAAAGATAAAGCTCCCATGATTGAGATATCTGATCCCCCCCCAACAAAGAAATCTGAAATCTGGGTCAAAAAACACAATATAACACACATAAGGGTCACCTCAGGTATAAACTGGGAATATGTTGTAGAAGATGAAGATACCTCTATTAATAATCAAAGAATTTTGGAATAACTATAAAATATTGTCTTAGACACCTCCATGATACACAATGAGAAGGAAAAATTCTCAAGGCCTATCCTCATCTAAGATGCAGATCATAATCTGTGTAAGAGGGATAAGTCACCTGAACAAGTGAACTGCAATACTTGCAACACATTTTCTGCACCACTACATAAGAATGATGGTCTTGATATTTCCTTAATTCAAAATACGGTGAAACACTCCCAGGATTTGGGTATTGGACAAATCCAGAATCCACATACTATAAATGACACTGAAATATCAGAGTCAAATATTGAATACAACAATAAGATAGATAATGTAGACTCTTCTCACAGTTAAGGAACATCTATTACTTGCTCTAAAAATCAGACTTCAACTGGACATAGTTCAGAATATGTTAATCTATTGGCCACCTAGAACAACACTCTGATCATAATACAATCCACTACTAATAAAATGACTGAATTCACCAAACAAATAGAACCTGAAAACACTATTAAGGGATCTCCACCCTCGTTACAAGATCCTACACAAACCCAAAAAATCAACTACACAAAACAGAACGTAGTCGAACAACCAAGGGTGAAAGAACTTGCTAAAAACATCTTTATTGCTACACATTCCTCTTCTGATAGGTCTAGTGTAAATACTATTTCCATGTTGTCCTGTAACATGAAACCCACAACTCCAAACCAGAAGGATTCAGCAATAAAACCTATTAACAAAAGAACCTCTCTAAGACTAAAGAATGAAATCACAATGAAAAATGATGAACCAACATCTATTTTACCACCTCACTATAATACTATAAGTAGCCCTGCCATTTTTGGATTTGTTGAGACTTTAATAAACCATATAATATTAATTTCATGTCACCTGAACTAGTTAATCATATTAGAAAATTATCTATATAGGAAACTCAGCCCATGCAGGTTATTAATGTTTCTGTGGAGAAAATGCAGTGTTGTCCAAATCTGGAAAACAACAAGAAACAACTTGCAGCCACTTCATAGGTTCCAGGTATAGTTCTCTCCCAACCTGTAGATACTATCAGTAATCTAATACCTGAACCTGCAATTAATAATACCACAAAATCCAACAATAAAAAATAACAAACCTCTGAGGATCAGGAAGTTAGAAGATCTTCAAGAAATAAAGGTTATAGAAAAAATAAAAAAGGGGGTTCTAACTCCAAAACTAAATTTTAATGAAGATTCGTTTTTGGAATTGTCAAGGAATTTCAATCATTGACACCTTCATTGTGTTAAAAATAATGATTGACACTCATCATCTTCTTTTATTTTCTATTACAGAGCAAAAAATTATGTATGCTTATAAATAATCTTACTTATGTTAAAAAATTTATGTTTTTAATGGTTCCATCACTAATAACCTTAATACAGAATCTTTATGGATTTTCTCACATTTCTCTTTATAGAATACTAGTGTCAACAATATATCTAATCAGATTCTTACTTGAAATTTTAATATTGATGACACACATATTTTCTGCTCATTTTTTTAGGCAAAGAATCGATACTAAGAATGAATAATTCTTTGGAATGACCTCTCCTATCATGGAACTAATATTAATGCACCCTGGTTTGTTATGGGTGATTTTAATGCTATTCTGAACTCAATTGAGAAAATTGGACCCTCTCATGCTTCTATTTCCATATGATAATTTAAAACCTCAATAGATGACAATAACCTCAAAGAAATCAATCTCACTGGTGAAAAATACACTTTCTATAGAAGTCACTACAACAAAGTAGTTTCCTCTAATATGAATAGATCCTTCATAAATTTCCTTGCTTTAAATAATTGGGGAACAATATCAAGTATTACTCTTCATAGACTGTACTCTGATCATTACCCCATCCTGATCAGTGTCTCCACCAAAGACATTAAACCCCGTATGTTTTTTATATTTGACAATGCTTGGTTCTCTGATGACGAGTGCTCTCATATCATTAAAAACATTTGGTCCTCAATGACTCATAACAATGATGTTCTTGACTGTATCCTAAAATTAAAACATCTAAAATAGACTCTAAAAATTTGGTACATCTCTAAAGCCAAACAAATCAATAATTACTTCATGAATTTTGAGAAATATCTCAATGATATTCAAAACATAAACACCACTTATGATCTCAACATTGATCCTACTCACAAAATAAACATTGCGTTCAAACTTAAATCCCTGCTCACTCTCAAAGAAAATATGAGAAAACAAATGTTTAAATCTAAATAGTTAACAGACAGTGATAGAAATACTAAATTTTAAAATTCACTTCAAATAATCAAGAAGGCCTACAGGCCGTTAACTCTTTTAATGGATGGGTACAGGCTCCTTGAAAATGAGGATTACATCACTCATCACATCATCTCCCACAATGAAACTGTTTTCAATGGTCCTGATATAAAAAAAGACCTCTTACTTAATTTCATTCCCCTTGTGATCAATGATGGGGACAACTTCTTCCTTCTTAACAACCCGATGGATCATGAAATCAAAGACACTATCTTTAGTATGAATCATGATAGTGCCTCGGGCCCTGATGGTTTCAACAATGGGGGTTTTCAGAATTTTTGGGATGTAATTCAGATTGATGTTTATAAAATTGTTAAAACCTTATTCACTAATGGGGTCATCTCTCATGCCCTAAATGCCAGGTTTCTCACCTTGATACCGAAATTGGATAATGACGCTAAGATTCATTTGTTTAGACCCATTTCTCTTATCAGAACCCTTTTTAAATTCATCACAAAAATCATTACCAACAGACTTTCCACTCTCACGAACAAAATTGCCCCACGAAACCAATTTCATTTTATATAGGGAATATCCATTAAAGATTTCAATTACCTCACCTATGAGTCTTTGAAAAAATATGAATAAAACTAACAGGTAAGAAACATAGCTATAAAGATTGACATCAACAAATATTTGACACCATAGACTGGAGTTTTATCTTCAATTTTCTTCAAGGTTATGGTTTTAACACCTCTTTTATAACTGCAATTAGAACTATCATCAACTCGGTGTCTATCTCCATCCTAGTCAATGTCTCAGCTAAAGGTTAATTTAAATTCGCAAAAGGTGTTAGGAACGGTGACCCCCTTTCATCCATTCTCTTCTTGATAGTAGAAGACTACCTCAGTCATTTGATCAACAGGCTAGTAAACTAGAACAAAACAAATCCCATTCATGTCTTTAGAAATGTGAATGCTACCAATCATCTTTTTTACACTGATGACATCATTATTTTCCTTCAGTGGATAAAAGAAGCATTTTTTACCTAAAAAAAGGCACTCTCACACTATGAATAGGTTTCTGGTCAAACCATTTACTGGAACAAATCTTGTATCTTCTTTGGGAAGAATTTTCCTCTTGGTAGAAAATGTAACATTCTCAGTGACCTAGTTGTAAATAAAGGTACTCTTCCATTCACTTATCTTGGTGTTCCCATTTTTTGGGGTATACCCAAATCTTTTCACTTTATGACTATAGTTGACCAAGTTCTAAATCATATTTCTTCTTAGAATGGCAAATCTCTCTCTATGGTGGGTAGGACTTGCCTCGTTAAATCCACTATTGTATCCATGATGGGTTATTCAATAGTTGTCTATAAATGGCTAGTTGGACTCATTAAAAAAATGAAAACATCTATAAAGAACTTCAACTAGACCAGTAACACTCTAGAAAAAAACTTGTGACTGTACCCTGGTAAACTTGTTGCAAACCCATTGAAAATGGTGGTATTGGTTTTAAAAATATCAAACAATTTAATGAATCCCTTCAATAAAGACTCAATTGGAACCTTTTTTACAATACCTATGAAGCTATTTCCTTTCTAAATAATAGGTTTCTAGACAAACATAAAACGGGAAACTGAAACTTCATTAACTCATCTATCTGGCCTTCCATAAAAAAACTCCTTCACTAATATTATGAATAACTCTAGATGGATGGTCTCCAGAGACTCCTCTATGAAATTATTGTTGGATAACTAGACTGGAATGTCTTTAATTTACATGTTTCCTCCGGATCAAACCCTTGATAATATCAAAAGCTCTATCAGAGACATTTTAAACTCCCAACATGATCACCTTCCTGACACTATTCTGAACATTATTGAAAACTACTATTTCTATCACACCAATGATTTCTTAAAATAGGAACCTGCTCACAATGGTATTCTCAACTCAAAAAATTTCTACAAACATTATTTTTGTAACTTAGAAAATGAGTATAGTTGATTAAAACACTTCAACAAACCTTGGATAAAACCATCGCGATTCAACCTCATAGGGTATCTTTCTCACAACAGAGTGACCACTGAACATTGACTCCAATATTTTGGCATCCAACTCTCTTCTAAATGAAAAATATATAATCAACACAAGGAAGATTCCAACCACATATTTCTCTCTTGTGCTATTTCTTCTAATATCTGGAACTGTATTATTGACATTTTTGACTGCAAATGGTTGAAGCATAATTCTTTCAAAGCTCAACTTAAAAAATGTGTAGAAATGGATGACTCTCAAAAAATTAGGAACAAATTTCATGCTACAGTTGATGAGCTCCACCATGTGATCTAGTATGATCGGAATGATATTATTCATAATAATTACTCATTCAATCAAAATGCAGGTCAGATGAGGATCCTAATTTCCATACAAGACGATGCCTCGATTCAAAAGGGATATTGCCAAAACACCGTGCATGACTTTGTGATCCTGAGGAATCTCAGGATTAATGGAAATTTCTGTCTACCTCATTATACATAGGAGGTGTTCTGGAGATACCCCTGCATGTGTGGATCATGATAAATCTTGACAGCACCTCTAAGGGAAATATTGGACCTGTAGGGTGTGGTGCTGTCTTTAGAAATCACCACGGCCAGATCCTTGGATACTTCATGGGTAAGTGTGGCATTTCCACCTTCCTCTATGCTAAGATGTTGGGATTGATTCATTCCATTACCTTTTCAAAATAGTTTGGTTCGAATAACCTTTGGATCGAAAGTTACTTGAAGACTATTGTCCAAGAAATTTAGAATGGCGTAATCCACCATGCTTGGCAAATTACTACCCGCTGGATGGATTGCTCCTGTTTGCTTAGTGATCTTAACTATACCATATCACTTGTTTATCTAGATGAAAATGCGGTCGCAGATGGTCTGGCCAACATTGGAGCCAATTAGGACATTACATGGTTCGAAGACCTCCCCATTTCTATCCTTTCCTTTTATTAAAAAGATTGTAATATGATCCCATCTTTTAGACTCTTGTAATCATTCTTCCTTTTTTAATAATATTTATTTTTCGGACATTTTTGACCAAGGCATCGCCATTTAAAAAAAAGAATTATTAATGATTAATATGATGAATCATAGTTAATGGATTAAGGATGAGGTGGATTAGATGAATTATTTATGTGTTGGAGTTTAGAAATTGTGTTATATGAATCATATGATATATAATTATTTTTTTCTCAATTTTATCATGAAGGATTTTTAATAATATGTTGAATATTACTGATGAACTTAAAAATTTATTTAATGGAAAGGTGATATTTTATGAGGAAAACATTATTTAGGAAAAGATAAAACTTAATATGTTCTTGATGTTAATATAATTATATTGGGATAAATATTATTGATATGGATAATGTAAATTGGACAGTATTGATGACTATGGAACTGATTAGTGATATGATGAAAATATGGTTAAGGTATATTTGATGATGTTTATTGAAGTTTTTGATTTATAAAATAATGTGTTATTATTTGATGAATGAGTAATGAGTTAATTTTTTAAGGAATTCATGTTTTAATTAAGGTTTTATGGAAATTAAGGAAATTACCATGATTCATAAGAATATATGATCAAGGTATTAACATATTTTTTATATGACATTGAGAGCTACATTATGTTGTATTGGGAATTTAATTTTATGTTGACTTTTGGGAGCTTAGTGAACTTATTCGCGTATATTTTGATTTTGGAGGAGTCTTAAGGTTAAGAATTTATATAATTTTTCAATTTGAACCCTAGATAAGGTTTTAGAGATAGATCTATCATTTTTTCATATAAATATTTATCTATATTGGATAACCTGTGCTAACCATTTATGTTTTGATAATAACTAGATATAAAAGGAATAAATTATCATTATTTTATGGATCTTATGATACATTGGTGCTTCAGAAATTAAAAATACAGCTTCATGTCTTCAAGTAAGAGATGAATTATAAATTGATTGAGGAATAAACAAAGGATGATATTGTGCTTATGAAATTAAAATAAATCAAGTAAGTATATTTTCTCATTTTCTTTTTCTTGTTAGTAAAAATTCCATTAACTTAAGAAAAATGATCATGAGAAAAAATATCTAATTACCTTCATTTCTGATGGATAAATGGAAATTTAACTCATTGTAGATTTATGGCTTTATGGTGGTTAAGTTTTTCATGAACATGTTATCAACAACTCTCTATTAGTCCTTTGTAATTAGTTTTATTTTCAATATCAATATTTTAACAACCCAATAATGTTATCCCTATGTAGAAAACCTATTATGAATTAATTAAAATAACCTTTATGTTTCCAAATTTCCCCTTTTAAGTGAATTTTTATTATTCATTTGAATTATGTGGTTTTGTATTAATTAATTTGCATATGTTAAACATTTCATGGTCGAGATGATTCTAAATGCTGAAATTCATTTTTGGAGGGGTAGAATGTAACATCTTGAGATTTAATGATGTAATTTTTTCAAATTAATTTGAGTTTTTTATTTCATTCATTATACACAACACTAATTTTATCTTTTGTTACATACAATAACTAGTTTCTTTGATATCATGCATGACATGAAACACCGAGCTTCAACAAACCATAAAATAATAATATTTTTAATATGACTATTATAACCTAGATTTTATGTATGTGGGTATCAATAATATTAAATAATTTATGACATATATATATATATATTTAATAATAAATATAAATCTATCTATAAATTCTTAGTAAACAACAATCAATTTTTAGTGAAGTAATTATATCCATCAAAAATATGTTTTCTTCAAAAATGATTTTTATAACTTTTTAATAGAAAATATTATAATTAATTTATAGAGATTTTAGAAAATGTATTTTATAAAATGAAAATAATTTTTTAAATATTCATAAAAAAATTAACTTATGGTAAAAGTTTGGTATTTTTCAGAATATATGGATATTTTGGTGAATATTAAAAAATACCATTTTTTTGTAAAACATTCATTTGTTCTCCACAAATTAAGTAATTTAAATGGACCATTATGTTTTAAATTGACATAAGTATTATTTAACAATATTTAATCCACATAATTACTTTTGAATCAAATTTATATTTTATTTTAATATAAGATTAATTTAAGGTTTAAAAATGGATTTTTTTAAAATGTTTTAAAGTGCATAATTTTTCTCTATTTTAATTAATTTTATTAATACCTAATGGGGAATGTTATAAATTTACTTTATAGATAATATTTAAAATAATTTTTTAATTTATATTCATAAAATGATTATAATTATATATATAGTTAATATAAAATCATATTTTCCTTGAAAAATACACTACTTGAAAACTGGCTTTTTCATCACGTCTGTAGGTTTTGTTTTAAATTTAATTTTTTCACTTATATTAATTGAATTTGGAAAAATGGATTAAATATTCTGAATTTTAATAATTTTTATTATCTAATTATTACAAATAAATTTTTTACCATAATAAATAGTGAAAATAGTAAAAATTATTTAACACATTTAAAGTGAAAATGGGTCTACCGAGCTGTAAAATAAAAGTATAAGGGGTGAAATAGCCAATTAAATTACAAAATACCAATTTACCAGCCATATTTATACATTATCACTTCTATTATATAAAATTTTCCATTTTAGATCCTTCGGATGTGAAAATGTGGGTACACCTTTTTCTTTTAAAAATTTACAAGTGTTTCACTCACCTCACATATAAAAAGCCATCCCCTCTCCTCTCCTATTCACACTTCCAAATCCCATTATTTCATCCAAAATATTCCAAAAATCACTTTATCATTTCCCTAATCTCATTATATAATCCTTATTTTGGTAAAAAAATCCATTCTAATAATACTTTTTTTGAAAACCAAAAAGAAGTTGTCTAAAGATGAGGTAGGGTCTCTAACCTAGTATTTCTTATTTCTTCCTCCACCTCATTAAGTTATTATTAAACCATGATGATATAAAAAAATAATTTTCATACATATAATTTAATGTTTTTTATATAAATTTAATTACTGGAATCTATCTCATATTCCCTCAAATAGAAAATAAAATTGATGATCGTTTGTACAGTAGACTACCACCTTGTGAATGGACGAAGTTCATTTTCCATCAGTATTTATGACATATTATTATGATTATGTATTTAAATTATGATTATTATATTTTTAAAATAATTAAATTTCTTAAACTATAATATTAAATATATATTTTTTACTTTCCATTCATTTAGGGATGAGATATTATCGCCCATGTCTAAGGTGCATTATTGTCTCATGAAGATATGTGATCCATTCTTCATTTATTATTTAAATGGAAGGTAATAAGGATAAATTTAATTAATATATGTTATATTTAGGACCTAAAAATAATTCAGTAATTATATTATAAAATATAACTTATTACTTTCCAACCATTCATAAAACAATAACATCGTTCGTGTGTATGGCAGACTACAACCTAGTGAACCGAGGTGATGTGTTTTTCATTTACGTTTAACTTGGATAGTAATAAGTATGTATTAAATAAATATATATGGTATATATATGATATATCTTAAATCATAATTAGTCTATAAGGGTTATATATTATTTATCATTCTAAAGTTTTGTTCGTCTTGAAAATGGAAACAACGTTCATGCATATGTACGGTCTAATGTCTCCATTAACGGTGTAATTAATAATATATATATAACTCTAATAAAATAATCTAAATAAATATATAATTAAAATATATTATATTTATTTCATGGTAAAAATTTTATAAACTATAGAACCATGATCAAATTATAAGGGCTAAAAACATCAAACCAAAACAGATATGAAAAACAAAGCAATTATTACACGAAACATAATTTTAATAAGGAATTGTTAATAAATGGGTAATAAAAGGTTGTAATTATAGGATATATGGTATGATATATATGAATATTTTTTATAATAATCTTATATTGATTATACATGTGGTTTTAATGTGTTAGAAGGTAGTTGAGCCTAAGGCAAGGGATCTATGTCTCGCTTTTTACGTCTGTGAGATACATTTCATATTCACCACCTATTTATTTTATGTGGTTTATATAATAACCATGAATTTATTTTATGATGTTTATAATGGAAATTATTTTTATTTAAATACATTTTTTAGGATCTCCCTTTCTTGGGGTTTATAATTCAAAAGTTTCTAATGAGGTAAGAGATTTTTGTCTCAACTTGCCTTCTTTGAGACATATGTTATATCATGCACATATCTTCTTTTATGAGGTGTATATACATCAACATTAACATATAATATCATGAATTTATTTATTTTAAATATATTTTATGTTTCATTTAATTTTATTCCTTAGTGGTTCTTTATATTCAAAGTTACCAAAGTGGTAACTATTTTATGTTACAATCTCAGCATTTATCGAGATTGTTTATGATTACCTTTATGATGATAAAATATTATGATCCATATCTCAATAAAATCATGAAATTTACTATAATGTTTTTATTAAATTAGAATATATTTTTCCCTTTATTTTTCTCTATTTATGTACTTACTAGTTCAAAAGAATGTTTTTAAGAAAATATTTCTTTATTTCCCTCATCGGTCAAAAACCATTTTTCATCCAGAACCATGTTTTACAAAAATTTCTAAAAAAATGTTTTATAATTATCCAAATTATTTATTAAATAAAATTTTACCTATGCTTTACTTTTGTTTACAAATTTTTTGAAAGTAATATTCATGACATTTTCCAAAAAAAGGTTTTTTCATTTTTCCCGAAAATGTGAAAGGAATATTTTTCTTAACATGAACATCCTGAAAAATATTTCCCATTTTTATAACCAATAAATGATTTCAATATTACCTTAAATGTTTCCATGGTTATTTTCAAATAAAATTATTTTTTAAAAAATATTTTTTAAAATGTGTTTTTCCTACTGAAAAGCTTATTTTCCTAAATATTTTTTTAAATGATCTATAAATATAATTTTAAAAGATAAGATTTTGAAAAAAAATTATGATTTAAAAATTTATTTAAAATAGGAAATAATATTTTCTTCAAGAATAGTTTTAAAATTTTTTTTAAATATTATTTTAAAAGAAATTTATTTAGAAACATTTTTTGTTTTTCAAGTTTAAAGGTTGTTTTCCTTATTAAATATTCCAAGTGATCTTTAAACATCATTTACCATATAAAAAGACACACTTTGATGTTACTTATAATTTATTGGCAATATTTTTCAAGGAAACAATTCTTATCCTTTTAATGAATGGTTTATGTTTTTATGAAAATATGTTTATAAAACTCATTTCTTTTCCATGGATTATGATATGATGAAATGTTGAATGGATTATGAAACCCAATTCTTTTCCATGGGTTAATCAATGATGGAATTATTAATAATCCAATTTTTTTCCCGCAAGTTATGATAAAATGTTTACAAAGCCCATTTCTTCATGGGTTTTGATATAATGAATGTTTTATGATCTTATGGGACACATATTTATGATTTTCATTATATAGAGGGTGGGAATTATATCTACCTCTAATGCATTGGGTGAACATTTATATCTCATGAGGAAAATAGTACTGGAATGTTGAGTAAACCTAGTTCGTTAAGGGAAATCTTCCACCACTATGGTGGTCTTGAAGGTGAACCTTGAATACTACGATGGTTTGGAGAGTGAACCCATTCCACAATGATATCCTCGTAATTGAGCCTTGACTACGATGGAAATAATTTTATATTCTTATGTGTATGCCACAAAACAATGTATTATGCCAATGTTATGATCTCAGGGTTCATGTTATTTGATTCCATTACGATTCATGTCTTATAATCTACTAATATTTATTCCATGAATCAAGTTTATGATATATTATATATAGGGTACGTTTTCAAATGTTTTCCACATTTTCTCATAACCCCATGCTCATGATGTGCTGATATATCCCTTGTTTACCCTTACTAATCATCTAAGATCACCCTTTATTATGTTTTCTTTCCTGAGGTTTTGATAAAAGGTATTATGTATTATATTTATAAGAAGGGTTTTTCTTATAAAGAACATAGTGGGAGGTGACATAGATCACTTATGGACCAATTATTTATGTTTCCACATTTCCAAAGGAACTATACATTTATGACCCTTTGGTATCTGTTAATGTAATTTAATGAATATTCATCTAAAAATATGTAATATCTATGTATGATATGTTTTTATATTTATAGTCTTTAAGGTGTGCTATTATTTCAACAACATTATAGCATGATCATATCCTCTATGCGGTGATTTTTTATCTACACTAGAACTTTATTCTTATACATCTTTACTCTACTCTAAAGTAATTCCAACTCATTCAAGAGTATGTTTCCAATGAATATAGCATGAAAACATCTTGAACTCATGAATAAATTTCCTTAAGAAATGAATCATTGAATAACTCAAATAAAAGTTTCATTTCAATAACTCACTAAATAATATAATATTGAATGTGAGGTATTTTATTCACTTGGAATACAATCAATTTCATATTGGAAATGTCTCAATTGAGGCAACTTATCTCTTCTTTTATCAATTCATCTTCATGAGGATTCAAAACATTTTAACCTCTAAAAGAAATCTATAATCCCAATTCCTTTTTTTCTATTGGAAACATGCAATAAAATACTCAAGATCTTCACAAAACATCAGCTATCAATTCCTAAATATATCCTAGATTTAGAATACTTTTCGACTCCTCTCCCCTTTCATATTCACCTTTAAAATAAACTAAAGTCTCTCCCCCTATGCAAGAATATATCCTTTTTTATTCTATTCATATATAAACAAATTAAAAATAATAAAAGAAGGTAAATCCATGAAATTCATACAGAGATTTTTTGGGGGAAATGTATCTTAATAACACTCTTAGGTGATGGCTATAATCATTGTCTAATAGATTTTCCATGATATCCATGAATTTGTCCTTGAAACATATTCAAATGAAATATCATTATGAACTAACATCTCCTTATTTAAGTGGTACTAGATGTCAACATGATTTGACCATGAATGTTGCACCAAATTGTTTAAAAATTTGATTGAAAGTTTTATTATCACATTCAATCACCAAAAGTTATTAAACATCAACACTAATGAATTTTATCTTCAAATTCATCTATAAAATTTATGTCATGGGTTGGTACAATGCAACATACTCAACTACACCTTTCTTATTAATCTTATTACTAAAAATCCAATTATTCCCAATTAAATATTTTTTTGATGTGACACCAATTACAAATATTAATTATTATCAGTTTGATTTATATCTTATTTCATTGGTGAAATACACTATTGATATTATAGAGATTCATCCATTATATTTAGTTTATTCACCTAAAGAAGTTTGGTATAATTATTAATTCTCAAGATTCTTTAGGTTTGTAATCCATTTTTTTGTCTCCAAAAATATTTCTAAACTCAACAAGTTTTCTAATTATTTTAAAATTACAAATTTCATTCTTCAAGCCTCCCTTACTGGTTGAATTTTCAAAACCATCCTAAGAAGTATGAAAATACTATTTTATGTATAGAATCTCATTATGTTGTCTAGTTCACTCTTTGATGGATTATTCAATTCAATCATAAATGGGAAATTATATTTCTATGAAATTTTAAAATTATAACAAAATCAAATCAAATATGTCCATAATATTTATTTATTTATATATTTTACCACTAGTGACTTCTTCTTTAGGGTTTTTATCTAAGAAATATACCTTTATCTTCCCCATCATCAAACATTCCTAAGTTTTTCCCTTTAATATTCACTATAGGAAACTTATTTTATACCAATCGGCCTATAGAAATTTTTTTAATGAAAATTTAATATTGGTTTAACCAATACAAATATTTTTTTGAAACCATTGGTATAGTTTTGAATAATTTTGACTACCTATACCAATATTTTTTCAAAATATTTCTTACAGGTTATATTTTTATTATAGAATTTTTATATATAATAATAATAAATAATTCATAGTTTATAATTAATTTTATACATATATATACATAAAATTGGATGTTGGACCTTAGATAAGTCGTTCAATAATAATGGAGTGGACTTAGATTTGAAACTCACAACTAATTTTTTTAAGATAATTATACCAATGATTTTATAAAAGAATTGGTATATACCTATACCATTTGTTTTACAAAATCATTAGTATATCCCAATACCAATTGTTTTACACCCAGCAACTCATTAAACCATTTTTATTGGTAGTAACAACGATTTTACATCCGATAGAAATGGTTTTAAATTTTTATGTAGCCTAAATTCCCTATAGTTATTGATATTAAATGGAATACCAAATTCCTTTAATTTTTTCAAGTATGGATTCTTTACCAATCGTAACTCATTTGGTATTTTAATAAAATTGGGTTAAAATAATAATAATTTCATAATATATATATCCTTGTCTATAATTTGTCCTCAAAATAATTATGAAGTTACATGATCAAAAATCATTATTCTTCTCTTGTCCAATAATATTAGATTCTTCCTCTTAGCTACTTTATTTTTTTGGGGTGCGTATAGCACTATATTCATAAATTCTCTCATGTTTCGAAAGATATGTTTTTAAATCTTTATTTATATATTTAAATCCATTTTAAATTTAAATATTTTGAATACAAACCCTATTTTATTCTCATAAGTCCCATAAAATGTTTAAAATGTTTAATATTATGATATTTACCCAATAAAAATATACATAATCCATATGTGTTAAATAGTAAAAAAAGGTCACTAAAAACTTGTCTTCATTAATTAACTTCATGATCATTGGTCCACACACATCTGAGTATACTAACTAAAGAGGTTTCTTGGTTTCAATTTCCACTATAATATAAATATTTCATACTATTTTTTTCTTTGTGACATGTGTTACATGTGTTGAGTCTTTCAATTTCAATTTTAAATTATTTATCATAGCTTCATCCTTAATAATCATATCCATATCGGTTTACCTTAAATGTTAAATTATTTTATTCCAAAGATAATTTTCTCATTTATTCTTATTAAACAAGAATATAAATAATCTTATATCTAGAAAAAATCATTACTTCACTACCCCGTTAATAAAAGTGTTCTATCCTTTAGTATTTTGATGAAAAACTAATTATTCTAAAAAAATTTCTCATTTACATTATCAAAAATTTGAGAAACGCAAAGAGATTTTGCCTCAACCCAATGTCAATGATAATTATGTTGGATTTATTCTTTTAAATCTTTGTATATCCAACTCCTTTCATATTAAGTTATTTTTAAATTCTTAAATTTATAGTGACTCTATCCTGACATTTTATATCATTCAAAATATTTTTATTTTTTGTCATGTGTGAAGAGTAATGACTATAAAAGACACATAATGTTTCTCATTTTTCATCCTTAAAATCCACCTTGAACACTATTGAAAGATATTAATTGTTCATATTCTTAAAATATTTAAATCCTTACTTTTATTTCATATGATCTAATATAATGTTAAGACATTTGTTGGAATTGTTTCTCTAATGATCTCATAAATCCCAACCAACCATAAGATAATTTAAAGAAATTATTAATTATACCTTCTATTTTGAAATTTTTTATCTAGACTTTATGAAATTCATATCTTGACCCACTCAATTTAGAACCTCTCTTAGATTAAGGAACATAGATACTATACTATAAAAACTATTCTTTTTTTCTATAGTCTCAACATAATTAACAGCTTCCTTTAATGTGAAATCACCTTGGATATACCTAGGATATAAATTGGTTGTCTAAAATATTCTTAACGGGCTTCCTTCTAATTTGATATCCACTTCTATTTTTCAATATTCTCATGCTTGGGATCTTTTTATTTTACCTTTACCTTACTTTTAGTATTGGTTTATAAATAATTCTCTTTCCACTCCACTTTTCCTTTGTAATTTTTTACACCACCATCAAACACAGTGGTAGCTACATCTTATTTTTTAGATGAAGTAGTCACCTTCTTATTTCCATTATCATTATTTACACTACTAAAATTAAAATCCTGAGTGTCTAAGGAAATTTTTCATAGTACCGTAAAAAAATAATTGAGTTCTCTAGTCCCATCAACATGTTTTATATTTATTTTTCATCTTTCATTAACTTTATTCACATATCTTTTTATCTCCACATCTTTGGTTTTACCTAAGT
Source organism: Viscum album (assembly GCA_963277665.1). NCBI lineage: Eukaryota > Viridiplantae > Streptophyta > Magnoliopsida > Santalales > Viscaceae > Viscum > Viscum album. The sequence goes on along the minus strand of OY728138.1, from coordinate 626,051,787 downwards.
AATTTATAAATTCTATCAATTTTCATCTCTTTAATATCTTTATATATTTAGTCATCCAAGGATTTACTTATTAAATCATTATCCATCATCAATTATTTCTTTTCCTTTTTAATACTTTTATTATCTTTCAAGTATACCATGATATCTACTCTGAGTTAAAACAATTTTTGTGTTTCCTCCTAACTACATTATTTTTCCCTTCTCCATTCATCTTACTCTATACTTGAGTAATATTTTTATTTTTTTATTTATCTATAAATATTTTTCCCTCATTCCTAGAAACACATTTTACTTTTTCACTATTTTCATAATAATAAGTGGATTTATATTAATATAAAATAATTTTTTTTGTATTGGATTTTCCACTTAATTGTTCATTGTTATTCCATTTTCATTATTATACATCATGTTCCTTCAAAATAATAAATTGGATTGATCATCGTTTTTATCTTCTTCTTTTTTCTCAAGAAACATACAGAAAAGTGAATAATATTTCTATAACTAATGTATTTAAATTGAATCTTTAAACTATATTTACCTTTACCTCATTTCATGAATTTTTAATATAAAGAGATAAATTCTTTAAATTATATGGAATTATATGTGACCCTAGATTCGACATCACGAGACTTCTTGGATTCAACATGATTTGAGCCTTTTAGGGAATAAAATGATGTCTCCATATTTAATTTTCATTTTATTCTCAAGGATATGTCTCTTATAATCTCAAAGGAGATAGAAGTATTATTGAGTTTAATAATGGTCTACTCATCCAAGTATTGATTCTCAAGGGATAAAATCTTTTCCACAAATTTATCTAGGAAGATTCTAATTAGTTTCTTCAAGATGAAATAATAATCATGTTTTTCACCATAACTTCAAATAGATCATAGAAATTTTTTAACTTAAAAAAATTATTCATCCATTCATTCTTCTTATTCCCTTTATATATCTTCAAATTACACAAAATATTATTAAAACCATAATCCTTCCACATTATTATCTCTTTCATGGATATCATGAAATTTTATCTATATTATGTCCATTTTCTTCATCCACTAACCTCATGTTAACTTTACCTCTGCGAGTGGAGAGTAATTAATTATGTTCTCTCTCATAACATTCAATAGACTTATTTTCTAGTTGACTATGTTTCATTCTATGTTTGGGATATAACACTGTTATTGGGGATATTAAAAACATGAAGGTCGGGTGATATAATATACATAACCATCCTCTCTCTATATATGTGGAATCATTTTCAATCAATAATAGGAAAAACATTATAATTAATGATATTAATAGATCCCATGGATATCATTAATAAAAGATATAATAAATTTAATTAAAATTCAAATATATAAGAATAATACTGGGAATCATTTCATGAATGCTATGATACTACTTGATGGGACCAATAAAGAGTATACCACAATTAATAGGGGGTGAATCAATGGTCATTGAAAACACTTTCCCTTATTTTCTCACTATATGATTCCCATTACTAGTTATTGTGAAATTATATCGATAATGATATTGTGGTGAGGTGATTTCAATTGGTTTGGTAAGAAGGAACAAATATAGACATATTTGTTTTACAAGGTTCACTCACCCTTATTATTAGGTGGATAATATTCGGTGTATCTTGGTTTTCATCCTACTATCCCCATTCCAATTCACTATCAAAGGGTTAGGTAAATGAGTAATTAAATTTTATTTAACTTATATTACAAGATAAAATAAAAGCACCAATAATTTTAATCATCTCTATTTAACATACCTAAAATTTATGTGAAATTTATAGTGAGTGTAAATCCTTACTGTTCTTATAAGTATCCTGCTAAATTCTCCTTAAAATGATATTATAATTGTTATTTACTTTTAGTTTTTTTACACAAACATTTTATCCAAGTGAGACACTGAATATTTATAAAACTAACATATATTATAATGTGATTCTATTGATTTTACCATGATTCTTAGAGCTAAAATAAATTAAAGACTAAATCTCAAAGATCCTAGAATATCTTGTAAGATACATAACCACATTTATAGTAATAATTTATATTGATGCATGGAATTTTTATTTTGGTGGGAAATATTCAACTTATCTAGAACCAAAAGTCCACCAATCTCTTATATTCATACCCATTTCATCATGGTTTATTCACTGTATTATGGTCCACTTTTCAACTCCACACCTTGTCTTATAAAACAGTTCCTCACAGCATACAATCACTTGGATCACCAAAATAGCATAATACATTGAATATCACATGGTTCCTTTATATTATAGTTTAATTCTTCTTAATACCTCATATACACTATTGTAATGTAATCATATAAGTTGTGAAACAATAATTCTTGCATCGGATTCATTCCTCTAACATGTTAGATTAACTTTCTGTAATAACCTCACACATTAGATTAACTCATTAACTAATACAAATATTCATTGTAAACCCTCAGTGTTCAAGAAATTATATTCATCATATGAGATTAACTCATTTATTTATAGGAATAAAATATGTATGGTGTCTTTAACATTAGGTAAATTCTTTCCAATGTTATATTGACTTAAACATGTTGTTGTACGATCATATCATCGACTCTATGTTTTTTCATCAACATCATAACTTTATTCCATTATTTTCTATATAGATTTACTCAACTCCAAATTTATTTCATATAATCCTTGAGAATGTTTCAAATAAATATAACATGGAATTATACCAAAATGATAAATTAATAATCTCAATAAACAATCTAGATTATGCCTCCTTATGGAGGTTATATAAAAACCACACCATATGATAGAATGGGTATTGTGAGAGAAATATATCTCTTTATGTAATATAAATACCATATTAACTACTTGTTAATTAATATAATTAAACTCCCCTTTTTCAATTAAACATCATGAGGGTTCTTTATGGATACAATATCATAGTTTTTGGGAAGTAGATATATAATGAAAACAATGAATTAATTGAATAATATAAATGGTGATGAGATTATTATAATTATGGTATTAATTAATTTCTTCCTTATTTAATTAATCAAGGTGATGAATATTATTATTATTCGGTAATTGAATTATAATAATGGATTAATGTAAAAGATAAACTATATGGAAATGAATAATGGGTTAAAGGTAATTAATGGTGTAAAATTTTAATGTATCTAAAAGAAGTTAAAGTAATGTGATTTTCATGAATAATATGTAACTAGTAAAGAAATATGAAATGGTATAAAGTATTATATTGTCATATTTTTTTTTGTAGTTAAAATGTTGGTTTATGAAATAGTATTGTGTGGTAGTGTTCATAGTCTGGTGATGTTGATATGGGTAATCAGATATGGTTGTAAAGAAATTTTGATTAGAATTGGACCTTAGGAATGGATTATGTGTTTTTATGTATCATTTTTCTTTTTTATTACATAAAAATAACCACTCAAATTGAGTAAATCAATCAACACTCATGTGAGGTTTTTGGTACCAATTTATCCCCCAACATTCAACATATGAATGATATTTATGTTTGACTACTCCCCCTTTCCTCTTCTTATTATTGGTAATAGTGTAAAAAGGGAGTGGTGGTTGTGGTGGTGGTTATGGAATATATTAGACTTGGTTTTGTTATATGATTTTGGTATGTGGTTTTTGTGTGAGTTTATAATATATAGTTGTGGTATATAAACTATGGTTATGGTATATATATATTGGATGGGATTGGATCTCTAGGATAGATGACATTAGGACATGATAAATACTAGCTTAATGGAGAAGGCGCGTGGTACCTCCTTTAATATATTTTCATGATTTATTATTGTTTTTGGGTGTATTTTATGTGTATTTAGAGAGTTATACCATAGTGATATGGGTTATTAGATAACCTAGAACTAGACATAAGTCGTTTTCATTATTCATTTATTGCAACTTCAGTATGCTTCTACAATAATAACATTAATGATTCTAGGGAGAAACCAACTAAGTATATATTTATACTCACCTATACTTAAATATATAGTTTTTTAATATTTTCATGGTATATTTGGTGATCTATCTGAACACTATAGTTTTATGACATGGTTATTAGACAGAATTAGGATACTTTATTCCATTAGTGTTTTTTACGTATTGAATTTAATTTAGAGTTTTTATTTTTTATTATGATATTAAATCTAATATTATAATTTATGATGAGGTTTTGGGTTTGTTATATCTGTTATATTGGTGTTTATTGCTAGTTTTTTTATTTTGTTATGATTAAAGGGGGAAATGTCGCTCATATTGTGTGTATTATACCTACAGTGATAGTCTTTAACCTATGGAATATATAAAGATGGATTTTGAAGTAAAATTATGATTCAATTATGATTAACGAGGGGTTATATTAGGGTCAAGATAAGAAATAGTGGTATCAAATTGTGTTTTTTCAACAGGATGGAGTTTGGAGTAGACTTTGGTGAGGAATTTATTTGGTTTAGAAGGACAATGGTTTATTTAAGTTAAACATGTGACATATAATAGAAATACCAACTATGATGTAGAAGGACCCATAATATATGATATAAGAAACTTAATAATCTACTAAACATGTTTAACCAATAATGCATTAATTACTTGGTAAATACTTTGGTATGGAACAACCATCATATTTTTCCAATTATATTTTAATTAGTGAAGATATATAGGTAAATTATAATAAATTTAAATTGAAATTTTACTAAATGAAATCCATATCATTATGATTATTTTTTTATTAAAAATATAGTTAGATAATGATCACATGTTGTTTAGGATGGAGAGGTGTAGCAGGATGTTCTGGAATATCATAATTGAGTGGACTCTAGTGGGGATATGTCAAAGAGGAATAATTTTATTATGTTTTAATAGAATATTTTACCAATCTATGATGTATATGACTCTGATTAAGATATTTATAGATGAAAGAAAATATTATGATCACTTTTTCGATTATTTGTGTCTATAATGAGAATTGGATTCTTTTATATATTAGTATATTGATAGTTGTTTCTTGGTAGTGGTGGACTATTCATCATGGTAATTTGGATGATTTAGAGAAGAAATAGAAAACAATAAGAACCAATTACAGACTATGTTCTTACCATCAACACTGAATGTCGTGTGATAAAATGTCTTTATCACTATTCATCCAAGAATCATAGTAATATTCCTAAAATTCAATAGTATTATTCTAATCATTTAACACATAATGAGTCATGGGTGTAGAATTTTGAGGAGTATTTTCATCCATCGATTCAGCATAAAGTTAGTTATAGTGATGTGTGCCTTAAATAACCCATGATTACATGATTTATAATAAGGGCTACACTTTCTTACATTTTAATTAACTTTTTCGTTTAGAGTTTTAGAGAATTTATAAAAAATATTAAATAAAAAACTATTAAAAAAATTGGATTATTCCACTTGATGAATTTTTCCCACAAAAAACTCATGTTTCATTTAAAACATATTTGATTCTTTTAAGATAGATCCATGAAGAATAATGATAAACAGTTATATAGTTTCTATTTATCTCTAATACCTATAAACAAAATATATGAAAACATGGGATGATCATAAAAAATATTTTTAAGGTATATTAAAACAAATGAAAATTGTTAGTCCTTTGAAAAAAACGTGAAAACCCCTATAGAATTTTTCGTTGTCATATAATAATCTTTGATATCAAAATATTCAGTTAATTACTCTTGAAATAAGCTTTTTGCCCAAAATTTTTTCATAAACAATATTTTAATCGATCATAAAGTAAAAAAATAATATTTCATGTAATATTTACCATTAAAACAAAACTTTCACCTTTATAATATTTTAAACATTCCTTTAAATCATAAAACCATTTTTTACATTTTGAAATAAAAATTTTTTAATGAAAACCCAATTTAAAACATATATAAACCATGTAGAGATCTTGGAGTGTTATACTTTCATCTTGGAGCCACCTATCAGGATAATTCCAACATTATCTTAGGGAAACATTATATTAGTTATCTCTTATACTTCATAAGATTATTTAACTTCATCCATATTCTATTAAGAGAAACTTACATGAGTTAAATCTATCACATTTCCTAATGTATTTGAGGGATTTAACTAACCCAACAATCATATAACTGATATAGTCATATAAGTGTTTGGGTTCTCTACTCATTCCAAATTTCATAACTACTTCCAAATTCTCAGGATTTAAAAAAATATATTTAAAAACTTGCATTTTCATCATAAATACCATAAAATGGGCATTCCAAACCTTAAAAACAATTTTTAATTATGTCATAAAAATGTGAAGAAATATCCTTTTCTTTTGAGAACATTTAAAAACAAATCATTTCTAGAATAATGGAAAAATTATCTTCTTTAAAAAACTATATAAAATTATAAAGTAATATGTAAAATGAAAAATGTAAATGACAATGGTAAAATCTATTCATGTCATATAATTAAAAAAAACATTTCAGAACTGTTGTCAAGAAAGTCAAAAACAACTTTTTAGGAAAGCATTAAAGAAATTATTCTTAAATACTTTAAAATGAAATTATAAATTAGTTGAATTGAATTTTAAAAATATTTGAATAATATATTAGAACATTCATGAAATAGTTAAATTAAAAATGGGGAAAATGATTTTAATAAAATTAAAATAACATTTTAAAAAAATTCCTTACCACTTGGGTATCTTTTGAATCAACAACTCTTTAAAAGACAGAACTTTAAAAAAAAATTTAAACCACATAAATTTCAGTAAAGGAATGATAAAAGAAATCCATATTATAGTATATACACCAGAAAAATAAAACTTATGGTGAATATGGAATGAGTATCAATGAAAGTATATTTAATTTAGAAATCCCTTACCTCGATTCTAACTCACCACATATGTTCTTTAACTCTTATTGGGAAAACATTCTTTAGATTACACCTTAAGCATTTTAAAATAGTATTTTGGTGATACCAAAGCCTCTAGAACCTGTGTAGGAAGGTTGATAAGGGATTTATTTATATATTGGTTGATATAAATGTCTCAAGAGGTGTGAGGAAGTGATAATGGGACATAACCATTTATAAGATAGGTGGGTGGAAATCATATTAATACATGAAATATTAATATATAATATACGTATAACTCAGGTAAAGTGGATTCAATGTTCTGTATATTTTAATATAAGGAGTATAAGGTTAAAATAAAATTAATCAATAAAATTTATGAAATTTTAAGTGGAATATTGAACCTTATCTCTTAGTTTAACCCCTCATTAATCCCTTTAACCTTAATCAAGTTAATAAATAAATATCTATGGTTCATGAACGAAATTTTAAAAATTCAAAGTGGTGAATAAATAAACCATTTATAATATCCCCGAAATTTTCTCATATAATTGAGTTATGATAGTATTTTAATAATTTTAAAATGATTTAAAAATATTTTTTAAATGTTAAATATCATTTCAATTCATTTTTTATACTATTCACAAAATTTGATTTTAAAGGCATAAAAATAATAATATAATCAGAATATAAAAATATTTTCCAAAACATAACCATTATAATTATCAATTAAATTAGTTAGGAATCATAATTAATTCCAAAATGATTACTTTTAATGTTTTTAAAATCATTTACAATATTTTTCTACTACTCACACAAGTGTTGCACCGATGTTGTGTAAGTATTTTAGGTACTAATACCATCATTAAAATTAAAAATAAATTTATATAATAAATATAGTTTATTATTTTTCAATTATATCATATAAATTATTTCATATGTAATTTTATCTATATCCATATCATGGAAACATAATAAGTGAAATAGAGTGTCATTTTGTAATTCTTCTTAACATAAAATAAAAAAAAACTTAAAACCAATGGAAAGTGGAACTAAAATGACATATTTTCAAATATAAGAAGTTGATGGATGGAATCCGCCAATAAAACAAAATAAATGAAATATATGAAATATTTTGAGACCCTATCCCATATTATTAACCTTAATTAACTAGTTTTACTATTTACCTCTATGAAAACTTTTTTCCATGGTTACTCTTCATTATGACTAAAAATGAAATGAAAATTATTAAATAATTTCAATATTAAAATTTAAAAAATGTAATCCATTTTCTAATATTTAATTATTAGAATTATCAAAAAATAATTTTAATATAAGTGTTCTAAATGCGATGAAAAATAGATTTTTGAAAAATATCTATTTTAAGCATAAAAATGATTTTTACCTAAATCATGTATAATGTTTATTACCATTGAAATAGTTAAATTATTTAAAGTAAAATTATAATTTTCAACTAAAAAATCCAAAACAAATTTTAACATTAAATTACTTTGATTAAAATTAAAGAAATGGTCGTTTTTGAAAATTTGGTATTTCTCACTATTCATCTAAAAATCCACAATTTTAAAAAAATACCATCAAAATATCCTAAGATTATTTTGAAATTATTTTTTAAAAAATGAGCTCCATTTTAAAATTTATAAAATGTGGTAGAAATTAGTCATAATATATATGTTCAGTGTTTAATAAAAACTATTTTTGAAGAAAAAGTATTTTTAAAGAATAATATGAATTTATACCTATTAATTATCTAATAACCTCCATTATATCAATATTTATTAATTTTTTTAAATATATGATATAAAAATTTTATTAAAATTGTTCATCTATAATAATTACCTTAATTTACTTTAACATTAATATATTGCACACATAAATCAGTTCTTTGAAAAATGTCCCATTAATTCTTTTATGATTTTATCTAAAACAAAGTTCTTATTTACAAGGAATTAATTAATAAATTTTAATTTTGGATAACTTCTCTATATATATTTACCAATTCAGTTATTCTTCTTCAAACCCATTAATAAAATGGCTAGTTTATGACAGTCATATTTAAATAAAAATATTTTTCTATTACATTATTATTTGTTTAAGCTCAGTGTTGGGTGTTGTACATGAAATCAGATAGGTATTATTTTTAAACTAAATTATTAGGGTATTAAATTCTCCCTCACAAAAAAAATTATTTCCTCTCAATTTTAATTTGTTTTTCAGAAAATGATTTTATCATAACATATTAATAATATTTGATAAAAAATTTCATGAATTTTTAGTTCTAAGTAAAGACCAAGAAACATTATATTTTATAAATGCATATAAATATATAATAATCATACTTGTATATGAGTTTCTAAATTCATACTTTAATATATGGTATATTTTTTCCATATATGCCTAGTTAGAATTATTTTCTTTTTTCTTGAGTTGAGGAATTATTTTTCTAATTACATAGATAATATGATAAAATATACTTACTCGGTTTTTTTCATAAATTTCATCCTTTGGTTGTTTTTTGAGTAGTTTTCCACCTCTATTTCATCTCATAGAAATAAATGTAATGAATATTTCATTCCTTAATCACTAAAATTAACTGTCAATTGATCCTAAAATCCAAAAAAGTATTAGAAGTTAATTCTTCTATTTCTAACCATTAAAAATAATCCAAAAATGGTTATCATAAATTAAGATAATATCCAATATGAATAAATAATACATTAATCTCCAAATTCACAAAAAATAATACCCAAAATTGAACTCAAATCATTAAAAAATAATTAACCTTAAAACTCTTTAAAATATGCCAAGCCAAAATTGATACAAAAATATTAGAATGATTTGATCTCATATTCATCCAAGAAAATTTATCTCCAAACTACATCAATCACACCTAAAGTCACATACAAAAAAATTATATAACCTAATAACATATCTCCAAAATATGCTAATATATTCCATAAATAACTTGAATCATTATAAAACCACAATAAAATCATATATTCTTCCAAAATATAACTCATCATTTATTCCTTAAATAAAATCCAACTTAGCCAATAATATTTCCATTTATCTTAATCATATAATGTTCCTGAAGATAAATAACTCTTTTATCCCAATTAACCACAAATTACTCAACATCAAAGGATGTATTAACCTTTAAGGTTATAAATAAATAGCAAATTATATCCACAAAATATAAATTCATTCTTCTTTAAATAATATTTTCACTAAAACACGTATTGAAGAAAAGGTTTTTATTCCCATAAATGTCTCCCAAAATTTCTGTAATCATCTTAACCTCACATCACATAAAAACAAAAAATTTGTATCTATGAATTTAAAATTTTGATCAACCTTATACTTATTAACCCATAATAGTATATAAAAAAATTAAAATATTCTCAACTGAATCATCATAACCACTAAATTTATCTAAGCATTTACTTTGATACCAATTATAATGAATAATCTAAGAACTTAAATATACCCACCCATCTTTTATTTGCTGATGAAATCATCCTGTTTGTACAAGGAGATAAAAGGAACATCCAAAGTCTTAAAAATGACATTTCTCGTTATGAAGAAATTTATGGTCAAATAAAAAGCCAAGAAAAATCCTTCTTATTCTTTGGGAAAACAATTCTTCTATCAGAAAATGTAATATCATAAATTATTTAGGCATCAAGGAGGATCCTTCCCATCCACCTATCTTGGTGGGCCTATCTTTTCAAGAAGACCTAAATCTAGTTATTTCTCTACTATTGTTGACCAAATTATAAATCAGATTTCCTCATGGAAGGGTAAATCCCTCCCTATGGCTGGAAGAATCTATCATGTAAAATACACTATTTCCTCTAAAATGGTCTACTCGGTGATGGTTTACAATTGTCCTGCAGGGTTGCTTAATAAAATTAATGTTTGTATTAAAAAAAACTGGACCGAAAGCACTCTTTAAAGGAAGATTGTGACTATCCCTTGGGAAACTTGTTGTAAACCTTTAGAAAATGGTGGTATTGGCATCAAAAATCTGAATCTTTTTAATGATTCTCTTAAAGAAAGGATCACTTGGAGGTTTCTTAATAACAATTCTGAATGTATTGATTTCCTAAAAAAATCATTACTAAACTAAAGAATGGAAATTTTAATTATATCACATCTTCCATCCAGTCGTCCATTAGACAATCCTAATAAAATTATAGATAATATGATAAAATATACTTACTCAGTTTCTTTCAAAAAGTTCATCCTTTGGTTGATTTTTGAGTAGTTTTCCCCCTCTATTTCATCTCATAGAAATAAACGTAATGCATTTTTCATGCCTTAATCACTAAAATTAACTTTCAATTGATCCCAAAATCCATAAAAGGATCATAAGTTATTTCTCATTTTTCGAAGCATTAAAAAAATCCAAAAATGGCTATCACAAATTAAGATAATATCCATTTTGAAGAAATAATACATTAATCTCCAAAGTCACAAAAAATAATACCCAAAATTGAACTCAAATAATTAAAAAATAACTAACCTTAAAACTGTTTAAAATATTCCAAGCCAAAATTGATACACAAATATTAGAATGATTTGATCTCATATTCTCCCAAGAAAATTTATCTCCAAACTATATCAATCACACCAAAATTCACATACAAAAAAATTATATAACCTAATAACATATCTCCGAAATATGCTAATATTTTCTATAAATAACGTGAATCATTATAAAACCACAATAAAATCATATATTATTCCAAAAAAATTCATGCCTTAATATGATAAAATATACTTACCGGGTTTCTTTCAAAAATTTCATCCTTTGGTTTTTTTGAGTAGTTTCCCACCTTTATTTCATCTCATATAAATAAACATAATGATTTTTTCATGCCTTAATCACTAAAATTAACTTTCAATTGATCCCAAAATCCATAAAAGGATATTAAGTTATTTATCTTATTTCTGACCATTAAAAAACCAAAATGGTTATCAAAAATTAAGATAATATCCAATATGAATAAATAATACATTAATCTCCAAAGATACAAAAAATAATACCCAAAATTGAACTCAAATCATTAAAAAATTACTAACCTTAAAACTCTTTAAAATATGCCAAGCCAAAATTGATACACAAATATTAAAATGATTTGATCTCATATTCATCAAAGAAAATTTATCTCCAAACTACATCAATCAAACCTAAATTCACATACAAAAAATTATATAACCTAATAAGATATCTCCAAAATATGATAATATCTTCCATAAATAACATGAATCATTATAAAACATCAATAAAATCATATATTCTTCCAAAATATAACTCATCATTTATTCCTTAAATAAAATCCTAACTTAGCCAATAATATTTTCATTTATCTTAATCATATAATGTTCCAAAAATTATATAACACTTTTATCCCAGTTAACCATAAATTGATAAACATCAAAGGATGTATTAACCTTTAAGGTTATCAATAAATTTCAAATTATATCCACACAATATAAATTCATTCTTCTTTAAATAATCTTTTCACTAAAATACGTATTGAAGCCAAGGTTTTTATTCCCATAAATGTCTCCCAAAATGTCTGTAATCATCTTAAACTCACATCACATAAAAACACAAATTTATTATCTATGAATTTAAAATTTTGATCAACCTTAGACTTATTAACCCATAATAGTATATAAAACTCTTAAAATATCCCAAACTGAATCATCATAACCACTAAATTTATCTAGGACTTTCCTTTGATACCAATTATAATGAATAATCTACGATATTAAATATACCCACCCATCTTTTATTTTCTGATGACATCATCATGTTCATACAAGGGGATAAAAGGAACATCTAACGTCTTAAAAATGACAAGTCTCATTATGAAGAAATTTATGGTCAAACAAAAATCCAAGACAAATCCTTTTTGTTCTTTGGTAAAAAATTATTCTATCAGAAAAGGTAATATCATAAATTATTTAGGCATCAAGGAAGGCTCCTTCCATTCCACCTATCTTGGAGGGTCATTCTTTTCGGGAAGACCTAAATCCAGCTATTTCTCCACCACTGTTGACAAAATTATAAATCAGATTTCCTCATGGAATGGTAAATCCCTCTCTATGGCTGGAAGAATCTATCTTGTCAAATATACTATTGTCTCCAAAATGGTCTACTCAGTGATGGTTTACAATTGGCCTGCTGGGATTCTTAAAAAACTAATGTTTTTATTAAAAAAAATTGGATCGAAAGAACTCTTTAATGGAAGCTTGTGACCATCCCTTTGGAAACCTGTTCAAAACCTTTAGAAAATAGTGGTATTGGCATCAAAAATATGAATCTCTTTAATAATTATCTTCAAGAGTGGCTCACTTGGAGGATTCTTAATAACAATTATAAATTTATTGATTTCATAAAAAAATCATTACTAAGCTAAAGAATGGAAATTTTAATTATATCACATCTTCCAGCTGGTCGTCCATTAGACAATCCTATGCCAACAATATGAACAACTCAAGGTGGATGGTCATATTTGATTCATCCAAGAACTTTTGGTTTGATAACATGATGGGTGCTTCTTTAATTTCTGTGTTGCCTCCCAATTTGTTTCCTAACAATAACAATTCCACAATAAGGGATGCTCGAAATTCCAATAACATATCCCTTATTGAAAACTTCAGAAGTGTCACTGATAACTATAGCTATTCCAACATTGAATATTTACTCATCTGGGAATCCGCTTCTAATTGTATCCTTGATTCCAAGATTTTTTATAATCAGAATTTCATATATTAAGATTCTAGCTTATGTTTTTTGAAATCCTTTAGAAAGCCTTGGGTTAAGCCCTCAAGACTTACTCTTGTTTGGCATATTGTGCACAACAGAGTCCCCACTAAAATTTGTCTACAATATTTTTGGATCTAACATTGCTCTAAATTTCACTTGTGCAACCAACATAGAGAACATACTAACCATTTTTTATGTCTTGTTCTACAGCCTCAGCTCTTTGGAACTATATTTTTGACATATTTGGTTGCAGATAGATAATCCTTAATTCCATCAGCTCCTAGCTGCAGCATTGTATTGTTTTTTAATCTTCTCAACAAATTAAAAAAATATTCTTGAAATTTGTTGCTAAACTCCTACATGTGATCTGGTATGATAAAAATAATATTATTCATAATAATTTCTCATTTAAGATTAATGCAAGTAGGGCTCAGATTCTCATTTCCTTTAACGATGTTGCCTCGATTTAGAAATATTATTGTGACAATATCATTGGACACTTTGGGATCCTGTATCGGCTTCAGATTTATGGTTTTATAAAGAGCCTAAATGCACTCTTGAGGTATTCTGGCAAGCCCCACTTCTAAGATGGATCAAATTTAATATCGACAGTGCCTCCAAAGGTAATCTGGGACCTACAGTATGTGGTGCTATTTTCAGAGATCATCTTGGCCATCGTCACAGATGCTTCTTTGGTGGATGTGGTACGACCTCATCTCTAGAAAAAAATGTTGGGTGTCATACATGATATTGAATATTCCAAGAAAAAAGTTTTCAACAATATTTGGATTGAATGTGATTCAACCACTATTGTCCTGGATATCTGGAATGGTGTGGTGTATCTTGCCTGGCTGCTTACTTCCCATTGGATGAATTGTCTCGCTTTGATTTTGGAAACCAACTACAGTATCATGCATGATTTTTGTGAAGTGAATATGGTAGCAGACGGTCTTACTAATAAGGGATTCAACCATGGAATTATATGTAAGGATGATTTTCCTGGTGATTTGCTGCCTTTTTATGAGAAATATTGTAATAAGATTCTGCCATTTGAACTCTTGTAATCCCCATTTTTTTCTCTATTAAATAAATTGTGACTTGGTCTTTGACTGAGGCACCACCTTATTAAAAAACCAATTGTAATGAATAATGACTTAAACAACCCATAATTTCATGATTTACAAAAAGGGTTTCACTTTATAAAATTTTAAAGATATTTTAGGTTTAAATTTTTAGAGAATTAAGAAAAACTATTACATAGAGAACCCATAAAAAATAAACTCAGCACTTCTACTCAATTTCTTCCAAAAAATCATCATTATTAAATTTTCACTCTTATTTAATTCAAAACACGTTTACTTATTTTAAGATATATCCCCATAGCAGAGATATAAACCTTGGTATAGTTCTTACTCATCCTTAAGCCGTGTGAAAAACGTTTTAAAATGTTTTATGATCACAACAATCTTAGTAAGAGATATAAAAATAAAGTAAAACCATTTTTCCTTTGAAAAATATTAAACCCGATGTAAAAGTTTTCCTTTTCTAATAATAATATTTGATTTGAAAATAATAACATACTCCTGATATAAACTTCTTTACCAAAAAAATTTCATGAAACATTTTGTAAGAAATAATGAAGGAAAATCATAGTTCATGAAATCTTTACCATTAAAACATACCTTTCATCTTCATAAGATCATGAGATTTATTTTAAATAATAAACTCACTATTAATATTTTGAAATAAATATTTGTATGAAAACCTATCTCCAAACAAAGATAACCCATGCGGGAAACTTGTGGAATCATACTTTAATTATTCAATCACCTAACAAGATAATTACATCATTCCCTTAAGAGTAACACTCATCGGTTAACTCCAACACTTTATAGGATTAATTAACTCCATTCATATTCTCTTATGAGGAATTTACATTAATTAAATATATCACTTCAAATGGGTAATCAAATACATACACATTATCTTTGGAGTAACATAAATCAATATACTCCATCACTTTACTCATTGTATTGGAGGGCTTTAATAGACCCACTTGTCTTGCAATAGACATAGTCCCATAAGGTTTTGGGTTCAATACACATTACCACTTTCAAAATTAATTTCCATGTATAATGTTTTAAAATAAAAAAATAATAATAACATTCCCTTTTCCTCAAAAAAACCTTGAAATCGTAATTTCATCTCATAAAAACCCACTTTTCGCTATAAAATAAAAATGTGAAGAAATATATTTTTATTTATAAATCATTAAAATACTAAAATTTCATAGATAAATGGGAAAAGTGTCCACTTTGAAAATCCATAGACACTTCTATAGGAATCTTGATAAAGAAAAAAGTACATGAAATTTGGAAATAAAATCCATGTCATAAACATTACAAATTTCTATTTCCACACTAATTTTAATGAAAGGAAAAACAACTTTTTTAGAAAATGATAAAGAAATTATATTTTAAACCATTGAAAATAAAGTCAAAAGTAGTTCAAGTTGGATTTTAAAAATAGATTGAGTGTAAAAAATAATATTTTTGGGGAATTTAGAATAACATAGATGAAAACGAGTTTAAAAAATTTAAAATAAAATTTTAAAGAAAAATACCTTAGCATTTTGGTAACTTTTGAATCAACATATCATTTAATAAGAGACCTCAAAATGATTTGTAATCAACTTGAATATCAGTTAATTAAAGACAAAATTCATCCATATGATAGTATATAAATTAAAAATAAAGTAAAATATATGGTTAACCTTGTATGGTTCTTAATGAATGTAAATTGAAATGGGAAACCTCTTAGCTCCAGTTTGATTTTACACATACTTTATTTAACTCCCCTTATTTAGAAAACCACCTTTTGATTACACATTAAGACTTCTACGTTGGTATTTTGGCAAGACCATAACCTATAGGTAATGAAGAGGATGTTTGGGAAGGGATTTTGGAATATATTTTCTAACCTAAAAGGCTCAATAGCTGTGGGGAAGAGTGAATGGTTGGTACCCTTTTATAAGTGAGGTGGGTGGAAATATTGTAAATACATAAAATATTTATATATCATATGTGTATAACTCCTGAAAAATAGATAAAAAGTGTCATATATTTTAATATAAGTAGGTTAAGTTTGAAATAAATTCAGCCAATAATATTTTTTACAAGTTTATGTGGAAATTATAACCTTATCTCTTAGTTTAAACACCTTGTTAACCCTTTTAACTTTAAAAGTGGTAAAATAAATTCAATCTATAAGGGTTATGAGAGTAATTTTTAAAATACCAAGTGGAACATACATATAATATTCATGATATCCTAAATAAATTACCATCCAATTTATATAAGATTATATTTTTCATTTTCTAATTATTTTAAAATAATTTTTAAATATTAAATACCATTTAAAGTCATTTTTTTGAGTATTCATAAAATTTTACTTTAAAGACATCAATATAACAATATAAAATTAACATAAACACTTTTACCAACAAATAAATTTTATAATTTTCTATAAAAAAATTGGGAAATCATAATTAATTTAAAAATTATTTCTTTTATTGTTTTTAAATTAATTTAGATGATTTTTCTGCTGCTTACAAAAGAACTACGTTAACATTGCTTAAGTGTTTTACGCAATTAAACCATCGTTAGAAATTGACAATAAATTAATATTATAAATAATTTTTTTGATTCATAAATTATATCATCTTTATTCATTAATATATAATTTTTATCTCTATTCATATCATGAAAACATAATAAGTTATATAGAGTGAAATTTATTGATTACCCTTAAAAAATAATATAAAGGATATAATCAAAAGAAAGTTGCACTAGAATTACATATTTTAGAATATGGTATGGTTATGGTATAATTACACTAATACAATGAAATAAATTCAGGTTCCTGATTTGTTTTGATGACTTATTCAAATGTATTAACCTTACTTAAATTAATTTATCGTTTAACATGGTAGAAACTTCTCAACATTGTTACTATTCCTTATGAATAAACCTAAAATGGATATTATTATATAATTTAAATATTATGATTATAAATATAGAATCCATTTTATAATAATTAGTTTTTATAATTATTTGAAATTAATTTTAATATCAGGGAGTGACATATAATAAAAAAAGTTTTTTTTAAATACATGTTTTAACCATAAAAATGATCTTTACCAAAATAATGTATAGTATTAATTCCCATATAATTAGTTTAATTAAATTAAATATCTATAAACTTCAAAAAAATAAACAACCAAATGGAACAATGAAAATAATTTTATTAAAAGTAAATAAATGGATTTTTTAATAAAATTGATATTTTCACTAGTCACATAAAAATCAACCTTTTCAAAAAAATGTCAAAATTTAATCTAAATAATATTTAGATATTCTTATTTCAAAAATAATTTTCATTTAATTTTCTTTAAAATTTGATAAAATTAATCATAATACTTGAGAACAAAATGCAAGAAAACCATTTTTAAAGAAAATGTATTTTTGATGTATAAAATCGATGTATATTCATTCATTATCTAATTTCCACCATTAGATAAATTTTGATTTATTTTATTAAATATATGGTCTATAAGTTTCATTAAAATAATTCATTTATAACGATTAAATTATTTTAATTTAAAAAAAATACATTATGCACATAAATAAGTTTTCTTGAAAAAAAATATTCGTTAATATTATATAATTTTATTTAAAATTGAGTTCTTATTTCCAAGGAATTAATGAGTAAATTTTTATTAAAGAAAACATCTTTAAATATATTTCATAATAAAGTTACACATGTTCATACATTTTAATCCAATTTCTAGTTTATAATGTTCATATTTAAATAATAATATTTATATAGTTTATCATAGTTTGTTTGAGCTCAATATTTCATGTGGTACATTCAATTGAACTTAGAATTATTTTTATTAATTTTAGTTTCCAATATATATTAAGGTGATGATGAAGGTTGAGATGATTTGGAATATGTTAGCATGAATTGATTCACCTCTAGAGGGGTGTAACCAGAACTTCCATAAAAGTGGATGTACAAACTAAGGTTATTGTTTTTTAAGGGAATTTGTGTTCTAACCAATGATGAGTCTCTATAAACCATTTTTCAATAATTTATCTAGAGATACAATTCTTATAACTCCATTGAGATCTCTAGAATAGTTTTTATTTTCTAAGGTGGACATGGATAATAGTGTTTCATCTGATTAGTCTTTATTTGTAATCAACACAAAGATTTCATTATGTTATTAGATTGACCATATAAGTTTTTTTGTGGTTAAATCAATGAAGTTATCAACCATAACTCGGTCTTCAATATTATAGGCCATTAAGGTGTGGTGATGCAGGTAGAGGATATCTCTTGCATATCCCCTTTCCTCAGGGTTTTCATTGGGGAAAACTAAAAGAAGATAGTAGATGTGGGTAGTTTCATGCTATATTGTTTTTAGTTCCTGGAGGAAATAAGATTATTCGAGGTACCATTATTCTATATTCTACCCTAGGGTTTTGATTTTATCAATATAGAGGTTTAAGACTCTTTTACTTAACGTAACTCATTATGTGAATTGATACTTAAGGTGGATAGGATTATTATGCATGTGATTTTATTTATACTAATTGTAGATTGGTCTAATATGGTAGAGGTTTGTCTAAGGGTGTAAATTTATCTTGATGAAATACCGATTGACGGAGGGTTTCCTCTTACTACAGATGCAACCCTATATTGTTTCCATTGTCATGGATTTTTTGTATTATATGTTTTTTATCATTTATTTTTATTAAAGGAGAGTTGTTTTCAGTTGTTTCAATAGAAAACCTATGACATTTTTTAGAGAAAAATATCATAATTTGATAAAAAAATTCTCATTATTATTTTATTATTGATGGAATGACTGATGTTAATCTCTAAGAAAGCGAAAATAAAAGGTTTTACAAGAGTTTTTTGAATATTTCCCATTTATTTTTTCTATATAGGCTATGAAACTTTCCCATAAATGTTTGATCAGTTTTAGGATAATTCTATAGAACAATGTCTCTTTTATTGATACATACCCTTATAGGATAGTGCCTTTAGAGTTTCTAATGTTATAGACTCAAATTGATGATCTATTTGAGAAGGGATTTGTTTGGCCAAGTGTATATCCATGGGGAGATGTAATGTTTTTTTCCTAAGATGGTAGATGGTATTTTACTATTGTTTATTTAAAATTTATGGTTTAACTAGATAATAAATAAGAACTATTATACCATAACAAGGATTGATTAATTATGTGATCAGTTAAAGGGATATAGGCAGTACATAAATATTGACCTATAATCTAGATATCATCATATGTGATTAGAGAAGGAATATATTTAGAATAATTCCTTCATGTATCACTATGATAATTTTTATTTTTTGTTAATTCATTTTTATGTAATGAATTCATAAGTAGACTTCATGGAATTAATAAAATCACAATTTTAAGGGTTCCTAGCATAGTTTATAATTATATTTATCAAAAAAATCATGTAATATTTAGTGATAGATGATGATCATATTGAGCATGTTAATGTTATCTTATAAACCCTTCAATGAAAATAGTTTTATGGAAATTAGTTCAAGTGAAAAAATATTGTGCATGAGGAACATTTCCTTGGTCATGACATGTCTTATAAGGGTGTGACTATCGATATTCAAAGATTGAGGTGGTTTTTTTAGGAATCACCCATGAACATTGTAAAGGCATATATAGTTGCACTTTAAAAATATTATAGAAATTTTGGGTTAGATTTCTTATAGATTGCAACACCCTATATAGAATAGATTTAGAAATAATTGACATTCATGTACACAGATAAAAATCTTGTTTTGTTTTAATGTCTAAAGTAGAATTTGATCAGTTCTCTTTTCCTATACTTCTTAAAGGATGGTTTCTTTTTTGGGGACTATTTTAAAGATTCTTGTATTATCATAGGCTTCATATTGATGAAAGAGTGAGTGATGACCACTTATGGGTATATGAGGTTATATACTTAGGAAAATAGTTATGTTTTGGGAAGGGATTCCTTGTATCTCTGATGGCGGATCATCTAATCCCATTTTCTCCTTTCACCAACCCTAAAATTTTTCTACCTTTTCCTATAATATAGGTCACCCCTAAAGTTTTGAAACTACACAACATCTTCCTTAAGCTCCCATTTTAGAATTTTTAATTTATTAATGCCTTAAATCTTATGGATTATTCCCTAGTGGCTCAATTTATTTGATGGATTCCCTTAATAAAATCCTTCTATAGTTTTATTTTCCATTCTTGGGAAAATTGAGACTTTTTTTTAGTTGATATGTTAGACTCTTATCACCTCATTTATTTTTTGGTTGAGGATGATATGATAAAAACTTGTCCAAGTTATCTTATTTTCTTCAGTGGTTTTTGGTTCTCTCTTTTTTATGGTTTTATGAGTTTCATATGAAGCAAGAACACCTACTATAGCTATATGGGTTAGTTTTTTTATATTACTACTACCTTTCCAAAATTCATTGATCCTTGAGGAAATATGGTGGGACAATGTATATTCTCAAACATAAAGGCCAATGTGATGTTCCATATTATTTCACCATAGGTTTTTTTTAATTTTATGAGTCAAAAACCTCGGTTGGGTATGTTCTGGATGAGGTAAAAATTATATTATTGTAAACAACTTGTTTATCATGAATATTGGGTTGAATTATGCTCCTATTATAATCGGATAGGTCATTCCCTATCTATTTTTTAACATTATTTATATATTAAAAATTATATTATTCAATATTTTTTATCACAAGGTTCATGTGGATGGAATAGGTCATAATGGTGTAGGGGTTGTAGTGATGGTGATTGAGAAGGTTACCTGAGTCTGAAAATTGGAGATGTTGTAATTGTGGTAATTGTGCTGAAGTTGTTATAAAAAATCCTTCTTGTATGGATAATGTTATGAAAATACTATATCACCTTTGGATATGAATCATGAGTCCTGTGAAGAAGGAAAATTTGATCATATGATACATAGAAGGATGTATCGGTATTTTATGAAAAAACAACCTAACAATATAGTGATAATTGGGGATATATTTTCTAATTCTTATCTCTTTCTTCTACCACCTATGAGTAGAATAAAAGGTAATTTCTTGCCTTGAAAAATCCAAAATCTCAATACGTTCCTATTAATCTGAAGATAAGAAACTATTTTATGTAATTGAATAGATATTACATGGACTAAGAAAATAGGGACTAGCATGTGTTAGAGTATATAAAAAAAGAAATGTGTTCAAGATATTGACACAGTGGGAATAAATCTATTCTTTGAGGAATTGAAAGATTTATTGGACCATCATGTAAAAGGAACTGAATCCCCAATTTAGGATTGCTCTAATGAGGATGCAATATCATTGGTGTCACCTGATTTTGAAGATTGTTTTATGGTAGAAGTGTGGTTACACTTAGGAATGAAAAAATAGAATATAATAACTTATGACATGGGAGATTATTTGGTATAAAATTGAAGAAAATCATAAGGTGAAAATATTATTCCTTTATTCCTAATCCTATGGGTACAAGGTTAAAAATACACTAGTTGGATGGAAATGAATCAAAGTAGAACAAAAAATCATAATTTAAATAAAAACATAGATACTTAAACTAGAACAATAGTAAAAAAGATTATTTTTAAGTAATGAGTGATCTATCTTAGTGGATTTATGTTGAAGTTGGTTTCGAACAAAAGGAGAAAGAATAATCTGATCAAGTGTCTTCCACAAAGAAATTTTTTTCATTATAAAGAGACAAAATATAATTCTTTTTCTATTATTTCCTTAAAGATATATGTCAAAAGAATGTGTGAAAGTGGAATATAAGTCAAGACTAACAAAAATATATCTTCGATCCACACTTAAGATAGGATTTTAATACATGTATTCAATTAGAAGAAGATTAGCATTGAAGAGTGCATGAAGATAGGGGATAAGATAGCCACACTATGTGAGGATATTATTATAAAGGAAATAGAATGGGATACATTGACCATGAATAGAGTCTTTATAGGTATTTAGATTCCAATATTTTTAGGCCTTTTATAATGTTTTGACAACTTTTTTGAGGTATAATTTTCTTTCATTATATTATTCTATTCACAAAGGTGCTGTTATAGTGACCCAAACCCTTATAAGGTGATTTTTTTTCAGAAATTTTCATTTGTTGTGTGATTTTTGGTAGTTTTAAATTAATATTTTTTGTTATAACTTAATTAAAAGTTATGTTTTAAAATAAATAAATTCATTTGAAAATAGAATTACCTCATTAGAGATAACTATTCGATCTAATCTGATCACAATATCTTGTAGTAAAATTTATTTCTCTAAGATTTTAATTTAAATTAGTGGATATGGGTGTAGTTATTATCAAATTATGACATTTATATCTCTTATACTATATTTAAATAAAAATAATTATGTGATTCACTAAATAAGAGGATACATGGTGATGTTCCTCATAAAGATAAATAGTAATGGAGAATGATATAGGATCTCATGGTTTTGTATTAAGATATAATGGATGTTAATGGTAGTTTTTTCCTATATTATATGATATTTCATTATTATGAATTTCAGTAGGTAGTGGAGTCTTAGTTAGGTAATCCTAATGTGTGGGTATAAAGAGATTGTACTATTCATAGTGATTATTCTAAGGGGAATACCAATGATGGTGATAATTGGGTGTTATTTAAGGGGAATATGTTCATTCTGAATGTTTTGTAAGAGTTAATTCTTATAAATATTCTCATATCACCTCTAGAATTATATTTATGGAATTTCCAAGATATATCATGATTTTAGGTACTAGTTTTTAGGGATGGTTATGAATTGGTTAGTGGTAGAGTTCATATCTTGATGTGTTATTTGTCAATGGGTTGTGTTTGAGAATCATGTTCTAATTGATCTATTATATCCATTATATGTTCCTTAGTAGAAATGTGGTGATGGATTTTGTGATGATTTTTCCATAAGATTTGTGAGAGTATGATTCCATCTATATAGTTATGGATTGAATAATGAAATCAATGCATTTATTAGTGATCAAGGATTCAGGTGTATTACATGTGTTAGAAAGGATCAATGTAGAGGAAGCGATAGGGATTCAGAGAGTTCCAACTACTATCATATTTTATTATGAACCATGATTTACTTTATGAGTGCTTAGAAGTAACCCAACCCAAATTATTTTTTCCCTTCCAAGATTTATAGTACCTAAATTATACAAGAACATGCTTTCACTTAATAACACTAATGAAATATAAAATCACCACGAAGGTATTTCCCACACATGGGAAGCCTTGTCCTAATAAACATGTACATAACCACATATAACTAAATAACATAATATTAAAAACTAAACGAAAAACTAGTTTTAAAATAAAATGAAATTAATATGCACTAAATAGCTATAAAACATAAAAAATGAATAACCGGAAAATTGGAAAAATAAAAGGTCTATATAACTCAATATAAACACATACCTTAATAGCTGGATAGGGAAATAATCACACCACACAAACTCTTTACACAATTTCTAATGAAAACTATTATCACTGATCTCCTATTAAGCACAGGCTCCTCTAGTACCCCATTCACCTATGTCACCTATGAAATATGAATCTTCTACACAAACACAACACATATGGAAACTAGGCCCATGTAATAGTGAATATAATCACACCTAGTAAGAATTCCATAAAAATAAAAAGGTAAAATGAAATATTTTGTTAATTTACATGATAAACCAAAACATGCTTTAATGAAATGAGTCCAAACTGTATAAAAGAGAGATATAGTGCTCACATATCAATTCAATGGATTTAAAACAAAATAAATCTTAAAAAACATGTATCTATGTAAGAATTTAACTTCATAACAGAACTCACATAACTTCCACTTCACCTCACTAAAACTGTAGTGGGGGACCCACACCTCGTTTAGAAGTGCACATAAGTTGAGGGGTATTGAACCTTATTGATGAAATACACCTCTTTATATAGAAATTGAATCAACATAGGTCTTTCCTACTCCTCTAGGTATATAGAGGACCTAAAACCTCATATCAATGTGCTTCTAATGGGGTTTCCAACCTTATGTATAATCCATACATCTTATTCACCCCTCATTACTATTTTAAATGAAGATAATAACTCAAACACACTAGAACACCTAAAAAATATCAAATGATTAAAATGGGATATGCTACATCACATAATATATATATATATAATTATTATATTTGACTACTTTCATGTTTTATTCTAGTTCAGGAGTAAGTTTTTATAGAAAATGGTATGAAACACTAAGTATAATGTGTGTCCCATGGGGTTATATAGTGTGTGAACTTGTGTGTGGTCAACTTACATGGCATGTCCCATGGGATTAAATGACATGTGGGACTTACTAGTCTATCTAAGAATATACTTTCATTACACCCCAATTTTTTATATTCTCTATTGCCTGGAATGTTACCAAACATACAAAGAGTGTGAAGCCTAATGGTTAGTATATGTGTGTTGTCAAAACCCTAAGTCATGTGACTCCAAACTATATATAATGTTCTCTTACCCACATGGATTGTTGATCCTGATAAATACCATGGGCATGTACTATATCCCATGAATGTTTTTGTAAACATATAATGTGTGCACCTCTAACTACAAGTCATTTTTACCAGGCAGGGAGGTTGTTCATAAACTTTACTACACATCGGGTCATGTATCCATCAACCACATGTAATGTGGGCATCAGACAACACCCCATGAGAAAATAACATGTAAAACCTACTTAAAATGATGAAATATATAGTGTGAGTGTCAAATATAATTTTTTATGTAATCTAAAAAAACATATGTGAAAAAATAATAAACTATCTCAAACCCCTTGTTTTTCATGAATTGCACTACGACCATTCAAGAATCACCTAGTACCCAATGAAATTCAAAAAAAAGACTCACAAATAGTATAAAAATGAATAAAAAATAAATTAAAATTAAAATTACTAACTTGAGATGGATACCATCAAATATTTATGAATTCGGGCTTGAAACATGTGAGTTATTACCTATAAACATTTTTCCTGATCCGAATATAACATCTCTTTTTAGAAATATCATGTTTTTTGTTCTCCCTCACTCAAGGGTGGAATCAATTGTGTAACACCCCCTATTATCACACATGAATAAAATTTTGTATTTTTACGGGTGTGAAAATACTAAGCTTCCCATTAAAAATTAATTAAAGTCCTATAATAGACCAAACTCAGGACCCAAAACTCAAATTAAAATAATACCGCTTCTAATAAAAACCCCCTATTCCAATCACAAACAATGTATATGGGGATCCATTATGAGATATTAATTTTTAACATTAATATGGATAAAAATTTTAAATTTTAAATATTTTTCAAACACCAATGATTTATTAAAAATTAACTATATATACCACCACATTACAAATAATCATTAAAATGTTTAAATGTTCATAAAGAATAATTTTGAGACACTTTATCCTCCCCAAATATAAGTATTTTCAACCAAAAATGTGAAAAAAACTCAAAGTGGTGAAAGTACTAATCTATCATATGTCTCTTGTGATTCTACAAGCTCTCCTAGAGATTCGTGTGATTCCATAGGATGCACACCAAGGGAATCCGTCACCCATAAAGGTTATTCCCTTATTGATCCTCGATCAAAACTATTGACTCAATGAAATTGGGGTAATCCTCAATGTTTAACTTTATCCAATCAAAAATTGATGAAATATCATGCACATACTACCTTAGTTTTGATATGTGGGATACATTCTATACCCAGTCAAACTATGTGGGTAACACCAAGAAAAAAGTAACCTTTACTTCCCAAAACTAGATCTACAATAGCTTAATAAATCATATGGATATCTTAATTCCAAAATAAAATCTCCTCAATCCACATCATGTTGATACCCTAAGAAGCAAATGATATCTCTCATTAAAATCAAAATTTATGTATATTTTTTTAATAATACGTTTGATATCTCTATGATGCCCTTGATTACTATTTGTCAAAATACTTACAGTATTTTAAGTGGTACTTTCATAGGGTTTTATAATGCCAACATTTTCTCCCAGATCACCTGAACCATCTTCATCATCAACTAGACAATATCAATCCCCATAAAATGGTGACATGATAATCTCTTTCCAACAATGTAATACCCTACAAGGTCTCCCATGAACAACCTCAAAAGGTTCCATATCAATTTCAGTGGTAGTAGTTGTTATATGAAAACTCTAACAAAGATGAGTAATTAAACCAAATCATACCCAAATAAGTCACACAAGACCACAACATATCAATAAGAACTATGATTTTCATTTTGTTCAATCCATCTATCTTAGTGTGTAATGTCATGTTGAATCTCTACTGGATCCTTAAAGTCTACTAAGCCCCCCCATAATCAATATGTTAAGAGAATATCATGGTCGAATATAATAATCAAGGTAAACCCATGAAACCTTGAAGCCTCCTCAGTGTATAAGTGTCCCAAAATCTTTATTGTACTTTTTTATGGATAGAGAATAAGTGGTATGGCTTAAACAGTTGGTTTATGATCATCTAAATAAAATCATAACCATTCACCAAATATCGAATTCTAGTCATGAATTCCCTTTAAATATTATCCCCATTCCACTCAGAAACCTTAAATATTTGGATAAGGTCATCGGTAACCTAGTGATCATCCATCACCTCTTAACATGTAAGGCATCAAGATATCAACTAAACAACACTCTTCTCCATTCCTAGCCAACAGAATACGCACTTTAGATCTAGATACATCTTTATCATTCCAAGACATACTACTAAAGAGGAAGTGTGAAACCCCATCGACACCTCCTCTCACATCTCATATAGAACCAATAATACTCATATGAAGATAATAATTTTCTCCCCACCTTTATAGAAACCCTTGGGTGAATATATAAAAAAATCATGCAAGACTTCACAATCATCAACTCTCTATTTGGCCTCCCACACCAAAAAACGTGTGGTGAGAAAATTAATCAATAACAAGTATTTTATGTCTTCCCATAATAGTAAAAGTAACAAAATCAAGGTTAAATACTCAAATGTATCCCAAACTAGTTGATCATGTGATTTTTATCTAAGGGAATCATTTAACATATTTCATTTGACACCACATGGTCACTTTTAATATTTTATTTTTTATTATTTCATTTACTTATTTATTTTTTGGAAATTTCACTAGTTCGAGGCAATAAAGTTTTAATAGTTATATTTTTAGGTCTTAGCACACAGTTAGTTAAAACTATCCACAGAAACCATGTAAAGAGTAGGGGATTTATTCATTGTGTTTCAAAAATTTAGTTCATGGTTGTATAAAACATGTGGCCTTCAAGAAAACAATTATATATTTATTTGTTACATAAGATTAATGTAAGATGATCGGTACATGATTATGAGAAACTATGTGGAAAAATAATTTAAGGTACCCTTATATATGAGGTTACTTCATAGTGACATTCTAATGGTTGGAATATGGTTTCCAGAACTATTCATCTAAAATGTGTGTCCTTCCCAAACATCTTAAATTTTTTAAATTTCTATTTTACCCATGTTGATTTCTAACCCCCACCCTCCATTTTAACCATTCATCTACCTACAACATCCTCAATCATGAAGCACTTATTCTCTATGATTCCTTGGGTTCCTTATCTTGATTTGAGATGGTTTATTCAAGGTCAAACCACTTTGATTTATGATTTACACCTCCTTTCTTCCTTTTCTGATTATCCTATCTTCTTATTACCCTAATATAGTCATGGTTATTGAACCCTTAGTGACGGTGTTGTATTTTTTGGAAATAATTGTTTAATGTGACAATTATTATGTTGATATTCAAGGAAAACTACGATATATACTAATGGTAAAGGTATTATCCACTATAGTGATGGTAGAATTTTTAAGATTCCAGTTAGTGTTGTAGAGTGGGTAAGCTAACATTTGATGTTAGTATTGATAAGGTATTTGTTAGATAAATAATATAGGACATACTTGAATTGATATAATTGTTATGTGGTTTGAGGTTTTTTAAAATTGTTTGAGAAGGCATTAAGCTAAATTACAGTTATTCTGGTTGAGATTAAAGATAATTTTGTGTTTTTATTTTTAAATATAAATATTAGAAAAGTTCTATACATTATATAAGAATCATTATGTCTATTTTTAACCATCATATTCCTATACATACACATGATATGGAATATATAAACATCAATCTACCACTTCATAAACATCATCTTTAAGTGTGAATAAACATTATCTAAGTTATGTAAGAAATATATGGATATTGTATAACCATTATCTATATATACATCATATGTGTATACATCATATGTGTAATAATCATTCACTCAACCAATTATTGTTATAATAATAGTTCTATAGAAAAAATTACAAGATTAAATTTCAATGGAAATATGATGAATATTTTGATTGAATTTTATGAATAAATGGGAGTAAAAAATATATGATATTGATGATCTATTATTGAATTATTCGACATCATAACCACTAAAATATTCATAATTTAATCTATATTCTAATAATTACTAGTCTAGGAGTATGTTTGATGCTAAGAAAGGTACACAACCATAATGGGAGATTCTACATTACAGTGCACGAATCCATGCACATATGGATAATATTTTTAAGGATTTAATGGTTATGGTTTTTATAGAGTAAGTAGGAACATGATATCCCTATAAATAATGAGGAATAAATGTATTTATGAATACCAAATAAAAAGGGATAGCTAAATGGATACCTTTACTTGTTTTAAATGAGATTGAATGGGAGGTCCACATATCCAAAAAATAAGAAATATTTCTGGAGTTCAAATTGTAAATACACTTCATTGAAATATAAAGTAAATATAAAATGAGAAAAAATGAGAAATATTAGATCAATTATAACATCATGGTAATCACTAGTTTTTTTAAAATGACCCTTTAATATTGTTTTGAAGATAAGAGGAATATGAATTTGTGTGAAGTTTGTGTGGAGGATCAAGTATTCATTTGTGATCATTCTTCAATGTTATTTGTTCTATTGTATTTTTTGTGATATTTTAAATGGGGTGAGCTAGTTGTTACAATAAGTTAAATTTAAAAAAATCTCATGAGTTCCTTTTGATAATAATAGGGGATTAGTGTGTGTGGGATAATAACCGTAACACACTTGGGATTTAGTCATACTAGAAAGGAAGAAAATATCATTAACAACCATTATGATTAAAATTATTATCTATGTCAGTGAGAAACTAGTGAGCGGTATGTTAAAAAAGAATTAGAGTTTTAAAATCGTTTAAAAATTAGATACCCTAATTCACAACCCCTCCCACTATTATTGACCCTTTAAGAGATCCTAAAAATTTGTAACGAATAGAGGTTCAAATCTAGGACATTCATATCAAGATCCATGAATGGGTCCACATAACTCAGTTAAAATCAATGGTGTACAAAAAATTTATAGAAAATGTTTTTAAGTATAAAAAGAGATAATGGTTCTCTGCCTTCTAAAACATCTGATAGATGTTCTTAACTTTGTTCAATATGGGTTCATTATACCAAATGGATCCTCAATATGGTCTCTGGTCGATAATAGGAACATTGAAAATAATATAAATTATAGGAATGCTTCATTATCTTCTTTATAAAAAATAGTTAAAAAGGGTTATAGGATACTAAACTATTAATACTATTTGGATGAAGCTTTATTGAATTTATGATGAAAAAAAAAATTAAAAAAAGAAAATTATAAATCATTTTGAAACATTTTTTACATATTAGAGTGTTAGAAGATAAACTATTAGTGAGTTTTTTACCGGGGTGAATCTGGTTGACATCACAATTAAATGGTTTGGAGATACTCTGAAAAATTATACCATGGTAAAAAATTGATAAGAATACAACCAGAAAAATTTGATTCATATATATCATCTCAAATAGATATAGATCTTTAAGACTTCACCATCAATGAACTCCATAGTATTATTATTAACTATAAAATTTGAATATGACATGTACATAAAATAAAAATATAGTAGGAAAATATAATTTATATAAAAAACATCAATAGTATAAAGATATAAAAAAATTAAGAAAGATTGAATAAAGGATAAATAATGGAATATTATGTTGAAACTCTTGGCAATAAATTTCACAAGATGCGGATGAGGTAGGTATATGGATAATCTTCCTTTTAAATTTTTTAATTTTAGAACGATTGGTAATTTCTCTACAAATTTTCACATATATTATAGAGGAGAAAATAATGATAATGAAGTTACTATATGTTCCTCTAATAAGATAGATCGTTCAAGAATTTAGATAAATGGAAAGCAGAATATTACCAATTTATTTTAGAAGTAACATTCTGTTAATAAAATATGGTATGTTTGATAGTGAATAAAGTGGTTATGGTGATAATAAATATCCAAGAGGTGTCTCTCAATGAGGGATCATATAGCAAGAGGGAGAATAACTGAAATCATCAGAAGATGAGTTGTAGTGAAATATTGATTATGCTGTAAAGGTAGGAGATACTTCCATATACTGTGAGAATGAAAATAAAAATGTAATTGAAATAAATATAAATGTTTAGAGATGAAAAAACTCACCTAAAATAAGGTCTAGATAAGAAAAGTCAACTAAATGTTGAAAATGACTATCTGGTCAAATAAATAGGGACAATTAATATTCATATTTTTAAAAACGGTAAAATCATTATATACATGAATTATTCTATTACCTTTAAGGATAAAAAATTTATAAACCCAGAATTCAGATGGATGAGGTTGGGAAGAAGGATTGAAAAAAAAATAAATTAAATAAGAACATGATTATTGAAGAAAAAGGTGAATGTTCCAAGAAAACTAAAAAAATTATTCTGAACAAGATCTATAATGTGAAAAGGTAATGTATACAAAAGTATTATTGTTGAATGAAACTACTTCTACTGAGGAATAAAATGATAGAATAAAATGTAGAATATCTAAAATACATAAATAAAAGATCATATATGATAAAAACTTGAATAGAAAAAAATAAGTATAAATATGTCCCAAATATTCAAGTAATTATTCTATAAAAAACTTACTGAGATCTAATCAATTAAGGGATGAAAATATAATAAGATAAAAACCAATAAAATAGAATAATTATTATAAAAATAGAATACTCCAAGGATACTTTTAGTGATATTGTATGTTTTTTCACAAGGCCATTAACTATTAGTACAATATGTATCTACCTAGAGAGAGAAGAGATTAGGAATCACGGGGGGTATCAACCATAGATGATAAATCATCCAAATCCTCAATAGTTTGGGAAGAAATTTGAAGCAATAAATAGTTTTAAATTCTTGAAATAGGTATGTGTAATGTTTAATCAAGAATTAAAAACGTTATATTTTTCTATTAATTTTATTTTATCCCAAAAGAGTATTTCTCAGAGGTTTAGAACTGAAAAAAATCCATGTCAGGTCATGAATTAAGATATCGTTGTTAATGTTTCGTTTAAGGCTTGAAATTTGAAAAGAATCTAATAATGGATACTGAGTGATCAACTCTTTTTACTGTTGACCTGAACAACCTAAAAAGTGTTGATAAATATGATAGAAGAGCTGTATCATTTAGAAATGATATCTGTTTGAAAGTCAGTGGAATTGGATTAATAGATACTAGTAAGAGTCAAATCCTTTTTGAGAATGTTTTATTTATTTATGTATTAAATAGAAACTTTCTAAACATATCACAGTTGTGTGATACTAGAAATATTTTTATTTTTAGTAAAAATGGATGAATTTTCACTAGTTTAAAAGATATATTTTTTGTAACTAAGGCTTTGAGAACCCAAGTAAATTTGTTTCAATTTCTAGAGGCAAGTGTTTAAGTTAGCAAGCATAAAAGAACTTTTATCATACAATACCTAACCACCATGGCCAAAAGAGTATGAAGAAACTCATCAAGGAATAATATGTGGGAAATATTTTCATCCTAAAAGAAGATACAAATTTTGTTATTATAATCTATAAGAAACGAATATGGAAAATGAACATCAAAAGGAAGGTAAGATTCAAACATCAAAACCATTTGAGTTGATCTATTTTGAAGTGTGTGGAATTATGGACAAGAATTTAACCTATGTAGAAAATTAACTTATTAAGATCATATATTAATTAAAAGGGATGACATGTATCAGGTTTATGTCACACAAATAATATGATTTTGATAGATTTAAGGGTTTTATAATGATTTTAGATTAGCATATACAATTACCCTTAAAGAGATTGAGATCAAAAAATAGGTGTGAGTATACCAATAGTATAATCATTTAATACCTTAATAAAAATATAATTAGGAATGAATTTAGTACTCCATACATTCTTCATAAAAATGGAGTGATTAAAAGGAAAAAATATGAGTTTGGTTGAAATATAAATAAAAATATTAACACAGCATGACACATCAATATTTTTCTAGATACATGCTATTACAACTATGTGAATCATCTATAAATAAGTGTCTCTTGAGGCTATTTTATGGAATGATTACTTATGGGATGTGTTTTAAGAAGAATAAAATTTTTAATCAATTCAAACTATTTTTAATCCCTTTACAAATTAATAAAAAGGGAAGCATGGAGGAAAGTTTTGATGCAAAGGATGAAAATATAATTATCCTTGGTTATACAGCAAATGTGAGTTCCTGTGGGTGCTATAACAAAAAATAGAAAATAATTATTAAAATTCATAATTTAATTGTTATTATAAATGAAGAAAAAAATAAATAGTTATTTAAATATTTTGTTATGATGATGTTGATAGATCTAAACCTATATAAATATCAGTATAAATCATACAGATTTAAAAAAGAGAAGATTCTAATATCTCCAATGATGATGATGAGACTCTAAAGATAAAATAAATTAATACCAGTAATAAAATAAAATGTTAGATGTCTAAAAATGAAGTATATACACAGTGAAAATATAATTCTTTAATAAAATCACTGTGTGAAAACTCAGAGAAAAATTGTAACATCAATCATCAAAAGTTTTTTTTGTCAAAATTTGCAACAAAATCGATTGAAGGGTTTTTTAACATAAGAGTGGATTTGGGATATAAATTAATAATTTAACTATATTTATAATAAATAAACTTTTTAAATTGTACCCAACCCTAATAAAAATAATAATATTGTAGAAAATGGGTTTTTAGAAATAAAAATGATAATAATATTACAGTGGATAGAAACAAAGTTAATCTAGTTAACAAGCTATAATAAAAAATTGAATGGGTTTACTTTAATGATACATTCTCCTTAGTATACATATTTGAGTCTATAAGAATATTATTTTCCATATAATCTCACATAAGCTTCAATGTATTTCAAATGGATGTGAAAGTATCTTTTTTTAAATAGTGATATTGATAATATATTGTAGATGGGATAAACTGAGGGATTTATTCTAAACACTGATGGTAAAAAATTATGAAAGATAAAGAATCATATATATATTTTAAAATAGGATCATGGATTAGTATTTCAAGATTGATGAATTATTCAAGATAATAAAATTAAATAGAGTGAATATGAACATTAACTTGGATGTAAAGAAGACCAGCACCACGACTCTCATTATGGTTGGGTATGTTGATGAAATATGTTTTTTCTATAAATGAAGAAATAGCATGTGATGTGTTTTTAAGACATAAGAATAAAATATATGAGATGTAAATTCTTTGATAAATGAAAATTTTCTTTGTTTTATAGGTTACCCAATTATCAAGATACATATTTATTTAAAAATAAAATTATTTTATAGATATTATGAAGAAGTTTGATATGTGTGAATATATAGGTGTTTCCACACAAATTATAATGGGTACAAAACTGAGTAAGGGTGATAGAGGTCCAATATTAAATTTAAAGAAGTTTATAATATGGACTAGACGTTTTATTTATTATAAAACCACTAAACCTAATATTTTATATAGTGTTACTTTTGGTTCTATGTTCTAATCAAATTTTAATGAATCCCATTTTTGGTATAAAATAGTATTTTAAGATATATCTCAAATACTTTCAATTATGAGTAAATGTTAAAGAAAAAAGGTGAGCTAAATATATGAGTATTTACTGATATTAATCATGTAGGATCTATAGATGATAGGAAGTCCACTTCTATTGGAGAATATCTTGTTTGAAGGATGTTTGTTTTATAGTATTCAAAGAATAAAACATTGGTTACATTGAGATCAACTAAGGATAATATATGGTTGTATCATAGGAAACCAAAAATGTGATTTGGATGAATACAAGACTATATGATTTGAATTTTAATGCTGAGTATCTTATGGTTTTACGCTGCGAGCATCAAAGTTCAATCAATATAAAAAAGAATACTATACGACATTACATGTCCAAACACATTGATATCAATTATAATATATTAAAATAGAAGGAAGTGTAAGGTATGTTGATATTGGATTTTGTTCCTTCAAATGAAAATATGGCTTATATTCATACAAAACCCCTAAAAATAAATAATTCATGAAGATAAAACTATATTTTGTAGTGAAGAAGACTCCCACTCATTGATGTTTGAAATTTTTGAGTACCCTCATATATTCTTTCCTGATAAAACTCTTGAGTATATTTTTTTCTATGGAGAAACATTCTCTTCTTGCTTATGAAATAATTTAACTTGTCTGTTAAGTTGTGGAATAAAGAATCTGTAAAATATTTTATAGCTTGTTTTTCTGTATTTACATAAATATATGATAGGTTTTATATGAGTTTCTTTAAGTACATCATTGGTGTATGATCTAAAAACACTTTTTTTGTACACTGATCCAACTCAAGTAGATTTAATGATTATTTTTTCTTAGTTCTTTACTTTGATAAAGTTGGAGTTTTCACCTATCTTATATTTACTTTGGTTTTATTATTAATAATGGGGGATAAATGAGTATTATTGAAAAACAATCTTACATCGTATTATTGAACCCATGGTGATGGTGATATATTTTTTGGAAATAATTATTAAAATGTGATTATTTTTTGGCTAATCTTCATGGAAAAATAAAAAATTTACCAATTATGAATACATTATCCACTATACTGATGGTTAAATTTGTAAGAATCCAGTTAATGTTGGAGAGTGAGGAAGATGACATTGGATTTCATACTTCATAAGGTAGTTTTTAAACAAAGTAGAGATACCATCCTTGAATGGAGATCCTTTGGATATATTTTGAAGTTTTTTTGAATTATTGGAGAAGCCTTAAGTTGAATTATAGTGGTTCTTATTTTTTAGGATAATCTAGAGTTTTTAGTTTTAACCATCATTTTACCTCTAAATAAACATCATCTTCCTCTACATACACATGATTTTTCCTATGTAAACATCAATTTGGTTATGGGTAAACATCATAATTGAGGCAATGTAAACATCATCTAGCTAAAGAAACATGATCTATTTTGTATATAACTATCTTCTACATAATCATCATACACTCATCCAATTATCGATAAAATTATATAACTAGCGAAAACATCATATCAATGAATTTTAAGGGGGATATAAGGAATATTTATAATAAATATTCTGAAAAAATGGTAAACAAAATCAGATGATGATGATGATGATCTATCCTTCATGGACTAAACATCATAATCAATAAAATAACAATGACTCAAATTATATTCTATGATATACCAACTTAAAAGGATATTGGATACTAAGATAGGGTATTGATTTTAAGAGGAACTACCACATTGTGATGTATTAATCCATGTTCACATGGAAAATATTTTCACTGATATAATATCTATTTATTTTTTAGAGGAAATAAGAACATGATATTTTCATAAATCATAAGAAATCTGATCCTTAAAGAATACTAAATAGAAATTAAAAACTAAATAGAGACCATCACTTAATTCAAATGAGTTTGAATGGGAAATTCTCAAAACCAAAAAAGAATTAATATTTACCATTTTCAAAGTGTAAATAGTTTTCAAAGAAATGTGATAATAATATAAAGGGTGAAAATAAAAAATAGTATATCAATTGAGTCTTCATAAGAATCATTGTGTTTTTTAGAACAAACTCTGAAGAATACTATGAATAGAAGAGGAAGAGGATCATTTTTGGAGTCTTTGTGGAGGATCAAATAATTATTTTGTATCTTTCTTTATAGAGATTTGTTCTATTTTATTTGTTTGAGAATGTAATTGGGAGATTCTAGTTACTTTAATGAGTTTAATGTCATACCCTTGATGAATTTTATTTTTAGAATAACAATAGAGAAGTGTGTGTGAAATAATAACCACAACACATTAAGAATATATACATCCTGTAAAGGGGAAAACCTCATTAAAAAAGTTTTTACCTATAATTATTTTCTACATTGGTGAGAAAATTTGGATAGGTGTGTTAAACAAGAATGATAGTTTTAAATCAGTTTGAAAATTAAGGGCACTGATTCACCCCCCCCCCCCCCCTAGTGTCCTTAACCCTTCAATAAATCCTGCTAATGGTTACCTACGGTTTTATCTTTTATGACAATTGACTTAGTTTGTATTATGGTCAGTTCTTGTTGTGGACTCCTAAGCATCCATTACATTCTCTTTTAATGGAACAACACCCCTTGTGGATGAATTTGTTTATTTATGGAAGTTTAATATTTAAATTTATCTTATCTATAAAACTATATATATTTTCCTCTTTCAAATAATTTTTATCATTTATAAAATCTATATTGAAGTGATTATGACTTTCATGTGATAATTCTCCATTTTTTTTAAAACCTAACATAGCATAATGTTTTTTTCTACAATAAATGTGCATAATTATTCTCTTGTAAAATTAGTTTTCTCTATATATTAAATGAAATTCCTAGAGTGTTTTTTCAATTAAATGTTCAAAATGTTATTTATGGATAAAACATTCATTAATTTTATATATTTTATCTATAGGTTTTGGTAACTTTTCACTTGGAAAAGAATCATGTTTTTATGCTTGAAGATATTTATAAATATCCTTAGTCCCATTTCAAGAAAATGATGTTTTTCACATTAAAATTAATATTGGGAAAATTAATTAAATGATATTATTATATTTTTATACCCTTGTAGATATTCTCCTTGGTTTTTGGTGTGTTCTAATTTGATATTCTATTAAATGAGATTTAAATCCATGTTATATTGATATTTTTTTTGATGGGGTTTCTTATTTAAAGGGTGTTGGAGGTGAGGTTTGATTTTATTCCTTGATTATTATAAACTACCCTTTATAGACATATATATATATATAATATTTGTTACCTATTTTTTTGTTATAGAAAACCTGGGGCAATTAATTATGAGTTCAAGGGATAGTTACTATACTATTAGATGTTTCACATTGACTAGTGTTCCTAGTTTATATTATGCTCTATATGAGTGATATTCGCTACTCAAAGAGGCATGGAAAGATAAAACTGAGTGTAATAGAATTTTATGATCATCATATAGCCATATTATGTTTTACCATTTAGATTGGTCTAGGAAAATGACCTTAGTTCGATAAATGTTTCCATGATGATTATTGTTGATTAATTATCTGTTATTATCATAGTTCATCTTTTTATAGTTATTTGATTATATTGACTTTGGTTATGCATGTTATTTTCCATGTTCTTATAACCCCTATATCTTGGTTTGTTTTTATTAAGCTAAAGTAAAATGGTTTCAATTCCTAATTCTTTTCATATTTAAAATTTAATTTCATTCAAATAAGTATTTTGGGATATTAAATCATTGTTTCAGAATGTTTTGTCCAAAATCAGTTGTTTTATTAATGTTTCTTTCAATTTTGAATATAATATGATGTTTTAAATTATATATGGAAGCTTAATTTCAAAAGTTTCTTAACCTTTTAAAATTCATGTTTTTTTGTTATAATGGTTTATGGTCTTATTTTTTCATGTCTAAAACAATTTAATTTTTTTAAAGTGATAAAAATTTATGTTATTATCTTTCTAAAATAAAAAGTGGATACTTTTTTATATTATGATTCAAACTTCTGTACATGGAATTACCTTCAAAAGAAAATATAAATAGCACTTTGTTGGATCGTACTGGGTATGTTTAGCTCACATCCTATATACACACCATATGTGTTAATATAATCATGTTCTTTATCTAATGAGTTATTGATAGGTTATTTGGATCTGATGAGTGATTGGGATATTAGTTTGGGTATGATAAATATGTCAAGTAAAGTGTGATAACTTTCTATGTGGTAGATAGTGGTTTGGTTTCATTTTTTTCAATATTACAACTAGGGATTTTTATATCAACATCTATAGTTCCACATCATCCTCTTTAATGTAATTCTATCATTTTCACTTTATATTGTTGTATATGTTTTATTGTCAGTGTATTTTTAGATTATGTTGTTTAGGGGGTTTTATTTCAATTTATTATGCTATATTTTTTTGAGTTATATTTTCAAAACTACTAATTCACTATAAATGATATTATGATATCTAGAATGGTTATACATAACTTTTTAGTCAGATCCCTCATCCAACGGTCATATTTCTCCTTGAATTTCGGAGTGACCTGTACATGTGTCACTCAACCAACAGTTAGTCAATAACTGAAAGAACGACATCATTTTATAATAAACAAGTGTTAGCATAACTAAACTGATATTCGTAATGGAGTAGAAAAAGAAATTTTGGAATGTAAGAAAAGTATGAAAGTTCGGAATGTATGTAAAAAATAAATTTGGAGTCTATAAACTTGAGAAAATTTGGATTTTGTTTTGTAGGAATTCAGAACCTGAATTCAGAAGAATTCCGGAGTCTGAATTTCAAGGAAATTCAGAGTCTGATTTCACTGGAATTCAGAACCTGAACTTACAGAGTTCAGAGTTGAACTTATAGAAGTTTGGAGTCGAACTAGTAAAAGTTCGGAGTCGAACTCATATAAGTTCGGAGTCGAACTCATAGAAGTTCGGAGTGGAACTATTAAAATTTTGGAGTCAAACTCATAGAATTTCAGAGTCGAACTCATAGAAGTTTGGAGTCAAACTAGTAGGAGTGCAGAGTCGAACTAGTAGGAGTTCAGAATCGAACTAGAAGATGTTCAGAGTCGAACTAGAAAAAGTTTGGAGTCCAGAATTCGGAGTGGAACTTTATTAATGTTCGTATCTAGAATTTGGAGTTGAACTTCATTAGAGTTCGTATCCAGAATTCAGTTCCTAAACAGAATGGTTCATGTCTAAGTTTTATAAGATTTCAATGTTTTAGATATGAATCTGATTTTCACACTTAAGAAAAATATTTATATGAGCAATGAAAACAAGGTAGGGGTAACTTTCCTTTGGGAATAAAATTTTCCTTATGGAAGTAAAACAGGGGTAAAATGAAATTTTCCTAAATAAAAGGTGTTTGTGATTTTAAAAACAAGAGGAATGGTAAAGTCATAAGGAAACCATGATGACTTATCAATCTCCTCCATGAATGAAGGAATGGAAAAATTCATAAGTAAAAACTTATTTACTCAACAGTGTAAACTGAGACATAGAGGAATGCTTGGTTGGCACATGGGTTTCCCTAACCGCGCACCCCTTCCTAGGAAACTGTTCATGGGAGATTAATTATCTGAAAATATATTTTTAAAACCACCAAAATCCCCAAGACTCTCATATATTGACCTTGTCATGGTCTTAAAAAATTCTAGGTGATCCTAGAACCTTTCAAAGGGATTCCAAGGTGATTTGAACATCGTTCTTCGAGATCGAAATCCCAGATTGAAGATACTCTCTCTTCCACGTAAGTAGATTTCATCCCGTTGCTACTCTCATTCATTCCTCTATATTTCCTTGATCTTATCATGGATTATCTCCACCATTTACATGGATATAATCCTATGATTTTTGGTTTAGATCTTGGATTGTGGATCTAGATCAATATTTGAAAGATCTTGATTCCTTTGATCTTAATTTTGGTTTAGGGATTTAGATTATTAACTTTATCAATGAAATTGTGCCACTCAAATTTTTGGGATTTCTATTGGGATAAATTCCATCAATAAACTGAGGTAGGTGGTCTAAATGAAACTCCCATAGTCATGGATGTGAAATTACAATATGATTTTATGGATTTTCTATCTTCCCGAGATAATTAATTTCCTAAATTGGAGTAATTAGGAATGTGGAATTGACTTGTGATAACCTTAGTGATTAATTGATAATTGAATCAAATAACAAACAAAGGGGGGCTTCTCAAAATAGATATTTGTTTTGGAGATTTATTAGAGGTTGAGATATTATAATTGAG
Source organism: Viscum album (assembly GCA_963277665.1). Taxonomy (NCBI): domain Eukaryota; kingdom Viridiplantae; phylum Streptophyta; class Magnoliopsida; order Santalales; family Viscaceae; genus Viscum; species Viscum album. The sequence continues at coordinate 626,010,620 of OY728138.1, read as the reverse complement.
ATATTGAATTGATTGTGTTAAGATAATTAATTGGGGGAAATTAATTATGATATTATGTCTGGATATGTAAGATAATTAATTGTGAGAATTAATTATGTTCCATGATATTGATAAAATATAATTAATTATGAGAATTCATTATGACAAGTTGATATTTGATATGGATAATTAACTGTGATGAATTAATTATGGAATGAGAATTGTGTTTATTTATTTATTAATTGATGAATTAATTAACAGGGTAGGTTCTTAGTTAATTGTTGAGTTAACTAGTGGACTATTAAATGTTTAACTAATAGTTGTCTTAGTAATGGAATGATTTTTCTAATTCTATAAAATTAAAAAATTATTAAATGGATGATATTTTTGTGTTTCTAGACAAGAAATTCTAGACCGATTAGAATTTGGAACTTGGACATGGATTTCCTCCCCAATAGTTATCATAGTTTGATATTTTGGGGTGCTAGTCATAATGAACTACACCGAATGATATATGGTGTGTTAGGCATGGTGAACTATATTGAATGAGATTTGGGGTGCTTGACATGATGTTCAACACCAAATAAATGATAATAATGAATGATGATTCAAATGGAAAACATGGATTGGAACTGGGCCTAATGTAATGATTAAAGATTAAATGACAATGTGATAACTATTTAATTAGGAATTTTATTTATTGATTAATAAAATTGCATACACTGTCTTTTGACTGGACTTGTTTTAGATACCCTTGGTGGTTTCCAACTGAGTTGTGCTCACACCCTATTTGGGATGCCTGTTCGACACCTGATTATACATTGTCGTTACAGTACATGATAAGGGAAATTCTAGAGGATAGGTTTCTATTTGTGATTAGAGCATGGGAGAGGGAACCGTCCGTGGTTTGGGACATGATTGGGAGTTGTTGTGTCTTTAATTTTAGTTTCATTGTAGACACTTGACATTCAAATTGTCATAACTTGTTTTACCTTTTAGTTGAGTATTGTATTTTATTTTGTTTTGAAAATCATATGACATGGTATTGTTAGGGTTATTTATATGATTATGCACTTGGTTATTATTGTTTGCTTACGTTGGAATTTTTTCTGATAAAAGAGGGTATAGTCTCTCCAAGACTAACTTACCTGACCATCGCTGAAAGTTGAAACCCTCTGGCATATGGGGAGGCCTGCATAATGGCATGTGGCCAACCGGATTAGGGAACCATTTAGTGGCACCCAGGTTGGGATGTCACAAAGTGGTATCAGAGGAGTTTTTTGTTTTTTTTTATTATTCTTTTGTATTAATATTTTGGGAAAGGTAGATATGAGACTAGAAAGAGTCAATGCTTAGAAATGATATCATACATGGGAGTTTTAAACCCATGTACGAGGTAAAATACAAGTACTCAAGTTAAGATTATTGTGATTGCTATTTGGTGTTACAGTTGAATATTATTTCACCTTAGGTGATTCATCTGTGATGTGATGTGATATTGTTTTAACAATTTTTGAATTTTGTTTTGTGGCCTAAAGAGGCACGATACTTGATTCTGCATGCATCATTCTAGTAAATCAGTGTTGTTGTGACATGCGTCATCCTAGGCAGTCATATCAAAATGGGATATGGGTAATTTGTTGAACATGAACTATTTTCATTGTTTTGAGATTTAAATAATGATTCCAAATGAGAATAAATGTGTGTCTAATGAGAACCTTCATTGATGAAATGAATATGATTAATTAAATAATTTTTTAATTAATTAATTTGAGATAATTTGATTAATTAATGGTTGAATTAATTAATGATAAGGTATATTACCTTGTTAATCAAGACCTAGGATTAGGATTGTTAAGGTTAGTGACAAGGCCTTAGTGTTGATAGTGTGGTGAGAAAAGGGGAAAATGACATGTTGAAACTTGTTGTGTTAGTTTCTCCTCTTACATAAATGTTATAAGGTTGCATTATGAGACCTATGAAGTGTGTTTGACTTTGTAGAGATATGCCTCTGTGATGCTTTTTGAGGGAGATACCGAGGGGTATGTCCTAGAATTTACATTGAGACAGGGAACTTTACGCACCATTGGTGAAAGCTAAGGAGGAAGGGTAATAGTTCCGAGAGAATCTTTCTTGTTTCATGCAATTCATGGAGAGAGATCCAAGGTGGGTTCTGAAAAACATGTCTGCATTGACAAGGGAGTTTTAGTTGCAGAATCTTCCCACTTTTTCTGGAGAGGGTGTACTTGACGGATTTGAATTTTGGATTGAATCCATAGAGATGATACTTGACCATTTGGATACCATGACAGGGTGGAGGGTCAAGTTGACTGCTTATTTTCTACATGGGTCAGAGAAGCGCTTATGGGAAATTCAGGTACGATCTGGACAGAGTGATGATATGTTATGGAAGTAATTTTGGAGAAGTTCTTGGATTACTTCTATCCAAAGACACTAAGACAAGATAAAGTATCAAATTTTATGCATATGAACAAAGGAAACATGTCCATAATGGATTACACTGACTGTTTCACAGATTTACAGCATTTTTCTCTAGCTTTGGCGGTAGTTGAGGCTTTTTCAGCCAAACGATTTCAGGATTGACTTAGGTGTAAAATTATGTCCTAGGTAAATCTATTTTGGTTGAATAAATTCTTAGAAGTGTTTAATTAGGCTCTCATTTCAAAGGGGAACCTGAAGGAGTCTTCCAATACTGAATAGGTAGCTATCACTGGATGATCAGAGAGTGTTACTTCTGAGAGAAGGAAGCATTGTTAGGAGAACCTTAGTTAGGAAAGTGGAAATGAAGGTGGAGAACTAGGAGAAATAGTTGCACCTGATCTTACTCATGTGATTTTCCAAGAGTGTGGTAGGCAGGGGCACTATCATACACATTATCCTTAACCATCATTAGAGTGCCAGTTTTTTAGAAATATGGGGCACCTATAGAAGTTATGTAGGAAGAAGCGGCAAGCTGGTGTTGAGGGAGTAGTTTCTCAGAGTGAGATTGTGGGAAGGGGGTATTCTACACCATATAGGACTGGAAGCTAGAAATTTATGAGTAGAGGTGATAGAGACAATGAATGTGGTGCTTTAGGATATGAGCACCCATATCATCAGAGTGGTGATACTCAAGGGAGTCAGATGAAACTATAGGGAAGAGGGGAAGTAAAATTACATACAATGAAACCTACACTTGTAGAGAGCAAGGATGGTCAATCAACAGTGAGAGGTACTATTCTAGTTGCTTCTACTTTAGCTACTGTATTGTTTGATACTGATGCCTCTCATTTCTTTATATCTGCAAATATTGTTAATGGTTTGAGCTTGTAGGTGGAGTCTATAAGTGGGGTGATGAATATATATACATTTCCAGGAACACGGTCAAGGGATATATATTTATTTAAGGAATGTTCTCTAGAGATCAGAGAGCATCGTATTATTTGGGATATCTATATCCTTGATATAATGGGCTTCGACCTGATTATGTGTATGAACCGATTAGTTGCATACTGAGCCTACATATATTGTTACTGTAGGAGATTGAACTTTGTATCTTCTATGGGTGACCAGTATTTTCATCCTGGAAAATGGGATATACATGACGGCTGAGCTGGGAAAATTGCTCAGCAACTAGGATATCTCACTACCCATGTTTCTATTCTTTTTGTAGATGATGGGAGTGTTAGGCAAGATTTACTTCCAATATTAGTATAACTGTTTCAGGATTTCATTCCTAAATACTTTTCAGGGTTTCCACATGAGAGATATGTGTAATTCACTATTGATCTCATGTCAAGGGTTGAGTCGATATCTATTCCACCATATAAAATGGCACCAACTGAGCTTCAAGATCTCAAAAAAAAAGTTGGAGGAGTTGGAAGATTAAGAGTTTATCTTTTCGAGTACATTTCCACGGGGATAACTTGGTTTGTTTTCAATGAAGGCCGATGGTAGTTTTCACTTGTGTTTTGATTACCAGGAGTTGAATAAAATGACTGTGAGGAACTGATATCTTCTTCCACATATTGATGATCTATTTGACTTGCTGAAGGGGTCTTGTGTGTTCTTAAAGATCGATATGAGACTAGGGTATCATCAAGTAAGAGTTCAGACATATGATATACAAAAAATGATTTCAGAAAGAGGTATGGCCTTTATGAGTTTGTTGTAATTCCACTTGGGTTGACAAATGATCTAGTAGTATTTATGGACATGATGAACATGATCCTTTATCCGTATTTAGATCAGTCTATGGCGGTGTTTGTGGATTACATCTTGGTGTACTCTAAGACTCATGATGATCATTCCCAACATCTTGTCGTCGTCTTGGGTACATAGAGAGAGAATTAGATATATATCGATCTATCTAAATGTCAGTTTTGGATTGACATGGTACACTTTTTGGGGCATATAATCTCAGAAGAATGTGTGGAAGTTATCCCAAAAAAAGTGCAGGTAGTGATTTAATGGGGGAATCCCAAGAATTTTTTTGTTATCCAAATACTTTTGGGATTATATGGTTATTACATGAGGTTCATCCAAGAATTTTCGATATTGGAAGCACCTTTTTTAGATTTGAGAAAGAAAGGGATAAAGTTAGATTGGACAGAAGCATGCAAGAATGATTTCCAAGATCTGAAGAAGTGCTTGACATCGACACCAATTGTCATCTTACTTGAGTATGGTGAGGAGTACATCATGAATTGTGACGCTTCTAGAATCGGACTCAAAGCTATGTTGATGCAAGGGGATCAAGTAGTTGCTTATGTGTCTTGGCATTTGAGGCCATTTGAACAGAATTACCATATGCACGACCTCAAGTTAGCAGTAGTGGTTTATGCTCTTAATTGTTAGTGACACTATCTTTTGGGTGAAAAGTTTACAGTTTTCACGGATCACAAAAGCTTGAAGTATATCTTTTTATAGTGCGACTCGATTCTTTAGTAGCAAAGATGGGTAGAATATATGTAGTCCTTTGATTTTGAACTGGCATATACAACCATAAAAGGGAATATTGTGGCTGATTCCTTGAGATGGAAGACTCGGACTCAGTTGGTAAATGAGTTAAGTGCAGAGTGGAAGATGATGACATTTTTGGTAGAAATTCATGTGGTAGTTCAGGAGAGTCAAGAGAGGATGCCTCTAGTTTCTGTAGTAGTGGAGTCTACACTCTTGAGACTGATTAGGGATAGGAAGTATGAGTATATAGAGTGGTTATACATAAGGGGAATCCTTGAATGTAGGGCGACACCTTAATATTGTATAGTAGACAAGGATGCAATCATCTATGTGAAAAATTGGTTTGTTGTGCCTATGAGTATGTGATAAGAACTCATGTGAAAATTTCTTGCCTCAAATTGGGTGGTACATCGTGAGGTGAGAAAATTGTACTCTAACGTACGATGATGGTTTTGGTGGCTAGACATGAAAAAGGAGATAAAAATGTTCGTAATAAGATGTTTCACCTGTCAGTAGGTGAAGGCAAAGCATCAATGACCTAGAGGTCTATTGCATCCATTTCCTATTCCAGAATGGAAGTGGGATGATGTGACTATGGGGTTCATGGTAGGACTTCCAAGTACACTTAGGAATAAAAATTATATTTGGGTCATTGTGGATTGACTAATGAATGTAGCACATTTATTGAATATCAGGGAAACCTTTATAGTTGAATATTTGGGAGAACAATATGTATGAGAGATAGATCGTTTGCTTGGGGTGCCACAGACTACAGTTTCAAATCAGGATTTTTGATTTACTTCATGCTTCTCGAAGGGTTTAAAAAAGGTTATTGGTACATAGGTTTTGATAAGTATGACCTTCCATCCACAGAAATATGGGCAGTCAGAGTGTACCATACAGGTGTTAGAGGATATGCTACGAGCATGTGTGCTTGACTTTGGTGGTACTTGGGAGAAGCATTTGGATTTAGTAGAGTTTTCCTATAAAAAAAACTTATGAGGAAACTATACAGATAGCACCATATGAGGAACTTTATGGTAGACCTTTTAGATCATCTCTATGTTGGTTAGAGGCGGTTGAGTTAGAGTTTTCGGGACCAATTCTCATTCAAAAGGAATCAGAGAAAGTGAAGTTGATTCAGAAATGTATGGATAAAGCATAGAGTAGGAAGAATTCGTATGCTAATAGATGGAGATGAACCCTAGAGTTTACAAAGGCCAATCATGTATTCCTTTGGGTGTCACCTATATTGGGTCACCATAGTATATGGAGGCAAGACAAGTTAGTGCCCAGGTTTGTAAGACCGTTTGAGGTGCTGGAGAGAATAGGGCAAGTGGCATACTGATTTTCCCTTCCAAAGAAATTCAGTACTATGCATTATGTTTTCTTTGTGTCATATCTACAGAGGTATCACCTAGACCCTTATCATGTGATTGATGTGGAAGTGGTTGACCTCGAGATAGATGCGTCCTTTAAGGAGCATCTGATACGTGTGATGGTTCACAATGAGAAAGTGTTCTGGGGAAAGACCATGCTATTAGTTCATGTGTAATGGAATCATGGAAGTGTTCAAGAGGAAACATGGGAATGGTAAGCAGACACGAGGGATCAATAGACCAATATTTTTTCTCAGAATCTTAGAGAAGATCAAGAGTGTAGCTCGAGGATGAGTTGTTAGAAGGTGGGAAGATTGTATGATCCCAACCTATTATAGAGTCATCTCGGAAAAGGTTTCAGGTACTTTTTGAGGGTTTTAAGTACATTTGTTTTTGAGTAGTGGCTTGGGGTTTGTTTGGGTGAATTTTTGAGAAAAAAATAGATAGTGATCTATTCATGGTTTAGAACAGTTTGAAAAACCGTGTGACTAAACCGTGCCAACCGTGCAAACATGGACAGAGAGGTCCGCACGGTTGGTGCACAATTTGCCCTAATTGTGCACCCCTGCGTAGGAAACCATGTGCTAGTGATTAATTATCTGAAAATATATTTTTCAAAACCACCTGAACCCCCAAGAATACTATATTTACACCTTCTCTTGAGCTTGAAAAACTCTAGGTGATCCTAGAGCCTTCAGAAGGGATTCCAAGGTGATTTGAACATTGTTCTTCGAGATCGAAAGCACGAATTGAAGATCTGCTTTCTTCCTAGTAAGTGGATTTAATCCCATTGATGCTCTCATTCATTCCTCAATATTTCCTTGATCTTTTAATGGAATATCTATACTTTTTCCATGGATCTAAGCCTATGAGTTGATATTTAGATCTTGGATTGTGGATCTAGATCAAGATTTGCAAGATCTTTATTCCTTTGATCTAAATTTTGGTTTAGAAATTTAGATCTAGAGCTTGATCAATGATTTTTTTCCGCTCAGATTTTGGGGATTTCCATTGGGCTAACATATATCAATAAACCGAGGTAGGTGGTCTAAATTGAACTCCCATAGTCGGGGATTTGATATGTGAATGTGAGTTTATGGATTTTCTAGCTTCCCTTGATAATTGATTTCCAAAATTGGAGTAATTAAGAATATTGAACAGACTTGTGGCTGCCTTGATGATTAATTGGTAATTGAATCATGGAAAAAATGAAGGGGGGATACTCAAATAGATATTTGTTTTGGAGATTGGTTAGGGGTTGCGATATTGTAATTAGGATATTGAATTGAGTGTTTTAAGATAATTAATTGGGGAAAATTAATTATTAAATGATGTTTCGATATGTAAGGTAATTATTTGTTATAATTAATTATGTGCGATGATGTTGATAAAAGATAATTGATTGTGAGAATTAATTTTGAAAAGTTGAGATTTGATATGGATAATTAATTGTGAATAATTAATTATGGAGTGAGAATTGTTTGGATTGATTAATTAATTGATGAATTAATTAATGGGTTAGGTGCTTAGTTAATTGTTTAGTTAACTAATGTCATTTGAAATGTTTAACTAATCATTTTATTAGTAATAGAACCAAGAGGATAATTCTTGTGAATTAAAGAATAAGTGATTGGATGGGATTTTTGTGGTGCTAGGCATATCGTTCTAGACTGATTAGAAGTTGGGACTTTAATATGGAATTCCTCCCCAATAGTTATCCAAGATTGAGATTTTTGGGTTCTAGGAATGATGACCTACATCGAATGGGATATAGAGTGTTAGACATGGTGACCAATACTGAATGAGATTTGGGGTTCTTGAAATGATGTTCAACACTAAATGAATGATAATAATGAATGATGATTCAAATAGAAAACATGAATTAAAACTAGTCCTAATGTGATGATTAAAGATTAAATGACAATGTGATAACTGTTTAATTATGCATTGTATTTATTTCTTCATAAAAATTCATACACTATATTTTTACTGGACTTTATTTAGACACTGTTGGTGGGGGCCTACTGAGTTGTCTTCACACCCTATTCAGGCCGCCTAATCAGCACCTAAGTAGACTTTGTTGTTGCATGATGGGATAATGGCAAGGCCCCGGGATAGGTTCCTATTTGGGATTAGAGCATGGGAGAGTGAACCAGTCATGGTTCAGGACCCTCTTTAGAGTTGTTGTGTCTTTCCTTTTAGTTTCATTATAGACACCTGAAATTTGCATTGTCATAACATGTTTTAGCTTGTAATTAAGTATAGTATTTTCTTGTTTTAAATATTATATGACATGGTATTGTTCTGATTATTTATTTTCTTCCACACTTGTTTATTGTTTTTTTCTTCCTTTGGTGTTTTATTATGATAAAATAGGGTTTATTCTCCTGAAGAATGAATTATCAGATCCTCGCTGCTAGTCAGAACCCTCTGGTGTAGGGGAGGCGTGCTTGAGGGCATGTGGCCAACCGACTCGGCGCACCATTTAGTGGATCCTAGGTCATGATGTCACAACCCCTAAATACATTATGATGATAAGCAATGGGTCCCCCAAATGTACCATGGATTTGGTACCCCCTATAATTTGGGGCATGGGTCCTCCATATTAGGTTATTTCTGACATAAGGTCAATACTCCATTATTACCAAGGAGGTAGGGGTCCCCCAAATTATATTCAGAGTTAGTAATCTTTTATATGATGAGGCATGGGTTTTACACCTATATAAGTCAGTACTCCCCCATGAGTGGTGTATTTTTCCTCCATCCATTGGATATGTTAAAACCTCAATCAAATTTTCTCTCCATGTTATATGGGGCCTCTATAAGGGCCATTACTATATAAAACAATAACCATTCCATAGAGAGGTGCAGGCCCCCCACTAATTTTAAATAAAGGTTTCAGATATTTTATGAGGTTTGGGTATTTTTAATGATGTGTAATATAGATATTTAGGGTCTTTAAGAACATATTCTTTTGTGGGTATTTTTTATATATGACATATAGTTGGGATGTTGACATTTATATTTTCATGACTTACACTACCTTGAGATTATCTAGTTACAAATGAGATATGATCCTTTTTGGAGATGATATTAGATAACCAAGACTTACCTTCATCTCGAGATTTATATATATTATGAATATTAGGGTTTATTTTCAATTTCCATCTTATTCTAGAGTTTTGAACTAACTTATTGTTTTGTATTCTCCTTGTATATTTATGGAGTCCAGCTATGTATTTTTATACCCAACCCTATATAAGTATTCTACCCACATATGTTCTATCTATGAAGATGATACAAATTTTTATGATAATGTTAGTGGATGAGGAAATAGTTAAACTTTTTTAGTGTGTTATGGACCCATGAATGTCATAGGTTCACTATGGGGGGGAGTGGGGTGAATCAATGTACAATTACTGCACATTTACTTTTATGATTTCTTATGAAATAAAACTCAATTAATTTTTATAGTGTTAAATAGCATTGCTTAACTCACAAAAATCATAAAAATAAAATAAAAAAGCACATTATGTGTATATGGATCACTAGTAAAAATAAGTATTTAATCCTTAGCATGACCCAGAATCACCTAAGACCATACGAACCACTAGAATCTGTACTATGGATACAAATGAGTTGTGTACATCCTTGATTTATGTTACATGATTATCAATAATGATGTCACTTGAAAAGTTTCCCAATATGTTTCAATACTATAATACTCTTTAATAAGGTAGAGATTATCATTTTATTTAATTATGATATCTTATAACAATTATAGTTCCCCCATGCTTCGTCAAATTATAAAACAGGAATGAACTTACTTCTTATTTAACACATATCAAAGTTGTAATGACCAAATGCACGATCTTATGAGCACTTTTTACTAAACACTCTTCATATTCTACTACTAAACGCTATTTCCCTATATTACCCCTACTCAACCTATTATTATATAACCATCGACTATTATATCAGCTATATTTTGAATTTTAAAATTAAATTCAAACAAAAAAATTCCTTTAACATTTTTTAACCACTCCCAATTTATTTTGAGTGTTTAGATAATTCAAGACATATTAATCACCTTTGCTGTGATTAAAGAATTTAGATATTGAGTATGAGTAGCTCTTGGGTCATAAATGGAGACATTTCATAAGATCAACTCAAAATAAAAAATAATTTTATAACCACATCTTGATCATTCTTCACCATAGTGCGTTGTATGCCATTTTATGAACTCTTCACTAAAAAAATTTCACCACACTATGTAATACACTATTTCACACCACCACTTTGATATTATTTATAACCACTTCCCAAATAGCTTTTTCCATTGTGTTCTCTCCAATTTTCATTTTAGATAAGATCCTTTTTCTGAAAACATGGAATATTCTATGATATTGGGATCTCCATTTTAATCCATTTAACCTTTTTTGGGAAAATCCTCCTCAATGTTTTGAGGAACTCTCAAAATGGACACTAGTGGTGAACCACGATGTGTTAACCACCATTTTTAATCCTATAAAAACCCTTTTCTTTTTAAAAAATTAAGAACCATACACATCATAGATCAAATCTTACATTTATCCATTATGTAAGGACTTTTGTAAAATTCCAAACCCATAAGAGAGCCACCAAAACATTTTCCACAGTGTGTACGAGTCGTTCCATTTCTCAATGAAAACTTATAATCTAAAATGCCTAATGAAATACCCATTTTAGAGTTCACCTCACCCTCAAATTTCTATCTGTGTTCTTCATTACACCATGGAATAGTAAAATCACCTCACTTAGACCATGGATTGTCAAAATATAGGTATCCTAAGAATCCATATAGTTTTATCTTCCAAAACCATCTCCATACCAATTTTGTGTATGCCCACAAAATGATGATGCCACCTTCACTTAAAACATATTTTAACATATCTCTTCAACATCAAAACTTATTTCATGATCTTCCAATCACTCAAAAATCATTTAATAAACATGAAATCAAATAAAACATGATGTACCACTTAAGTTTTAACATGATTTTTGTGTTGAAAACAAAATAAAACATAAGAATCATATCCACTATATATTTTCTCTAACTCATCTTATTCAGAATGACCCCACCTTCTTTTCTGCTCATGGGATCAATATTGATATAATAATTGGTGCAACATTGTTATTATAACTAGTTTTAGTTTATATTTGTGATCTCTTACCAAATTTAATTATAGCGATGAGGTGTTTTCTCTTATTATGTATATGTCATTCTTACTGAAATTTACATTTATATAGGATATACTATAAGGTTTTGTTGTATAGATTTGTATTGTATAGGTTTTTTCAAATACATACATTTGTAATATAGTTTATTTATTTATATATATCCCAAGGGGTTATTGGTTATCATGATTTATGAATTTGTATTAATTTTGTAGGTTCCATAAAGGCTAAGTCCTCCCTTGCATGATATGAATTATTATTGCTATTCAATAGCACTTAATATATTGGATGTGGGATTGAGGTGGAAATCTATGATTACCATCTACCTAGGTGGGGTCCATGTGGATTGGGTCTTATTAGAGTATAAATTTAGGATTTAAGATGTTATTTTCTTAGGGAATATCATCATTGAGGGTACCATAATTGAAAAAATCACAAAGGTAGTGGTTGTGAAGGATTAGGGGCTATCCAACATAGTGTTTTAGGTGAGTAGTTTCTTTAGGATAGAGGGTTAGTACCAAAGGTTGACTAGTGCTACAATTTTACAATTTCTAGAGGAAGTGGTGAAATTCATGGTGTTAAATGATGATTTTAGGTTTGTAAATGGTTTTGTGATAATAAATTAGAAGAAAATTATCATTTATAGGTTTAGTAATCCAAGTAAAAATGAAAATAATTATGGAACCCATGACTCGGTGCTTACAGTAGTGGTATTTTCATGATTATTTAGAGACACTATCTTCTTGGTGAGTGATTAGTGGTCTTTATAAACCATAAGATTATTAGGTATATATTCTTACATAGGGATATCAATAAAATATAGTTGTATTGGATAAAGTTCCTATAGTATTATGACTTCAATATAGTTTATACTCTTAGGAATGGAAATGTAATGAACAAGAATGGGTTGAACTGAAATGTTACACAAACTGATCAACCAAAAGGCTTGGAGATCATTCTTGATCATCATGGGTGAGAAATTAGTTTAGCGGAATCAAACATATAAAAAATGGTAATGATTTCTCTTAAAAAATAAAATTTAAATAGAACCACTACCCAAAAGTCTAACATGTTCATTCTAGATGATTGAATATCACATACAGTGAATGAGTAGTTTTGAAAATATAACTGAACAAAACAGGGAACAATAAATTGAAATAAAACTCAAAAATAACATAATACAAAAAACTAAATAGATATTATATATAATAATCCAATGTTTAAATTATGAAATGAAAATAAATAGTTTGAAGTGGAACTCTACATGATGATAACAAATACATAGATATAATATAAATAAAAATTAAAACCTAACCACCATCCACTATGTAGCAATTGAAAACACTTCACTTTTCAACTCCATCATTACCAAAATAACATGTTTTTCATTATTGAGATCCATGGAACTTGTGAAGCCTATATATGATGTTTAATAAGACCACATACACACATAAAATGTATATATTGGGTGTGAACTAAACATGTTATGATGGATCCCAACATATACTATTTAAATTTATTTTTTGAAGTTATTACATGTATAATAGTTTAACGTAAAATATACCAAAGTGTAATTTTTTAAGAAATAAAATTGAAAATATGTTTCCAAATTTCCCAAAAATAAATTACTTTAAAGATGTAAAATAGAACCATAAAGCCTCATAAAGAGTAACCTTAAATAAATAACTTTTAAATGGAGGGTAACAAATATACTTTAAAAAACACTTTATATTCAAACTAGAAACTCCCTTTTTCATAAAACAAACACTTTTGGGAAAAAATTCCAAACTAATTATTTAACATCACATAATACATGTTTTTATAAAATCCAATTTTAATGTGGAAATTAATTTGGTATTAAAACTATGTTTCTTTATCTTTATGAAACAAAACATATAAGGATAATAACAACATAGTAAAAAATAAGTATAACTTAAAAAAATATAATAATATATACATATAAAGCTAAATATAATAATAAAATACATGTAATTATCAATAATAATCATGGAAAAACTCATAAGGAACTAAGCCAATATTCTCTGACCAATATAAATAGTGAAAAATTATACAGATATATGATGATCATATAATAAACTGACACTTGGTTTGCAATTTGATATCTTGTAGGAGAAATAAAAATATCCTATCCATATTACAATATAAACTAGGAACACTAGTCAGTGTATAATCTCAACTAGTGTAGTAAACATCCCTCAAACCCCTACTTAACTTATCTAGGTTTCTCATGATGTAAAAATAGGTGACCAATAATATATAAATGTGTGTGTGTGCGTGTGCGTGTGCGCGTGCCTATATATATATCAATAGAAAGATATAATAGTCGAGGAATAAACTCACACCTTACCTCCAAAACCCTTAGAATAAACATCCCCTTCCCAATAATATAAAATTCTAACATGGATTCAAATATAGTGTAAAACAATATCATTTTAAAACACAACCACAACCAATGGGAATATCAATAGGGGTAGAAAAAATTAATTATAAAATTAATTCAATATCTAAATGTTCTTTTTTAGGTAAAATAATTTATTTTCTTAAAATCCAAATATATATCTTTATAAAAATATTTAAGCATGGAAAAACCCTTATTTTCCATTGAACAAGTTACCAAAACTTAATAATAAATTCTTTAAAACTCTTGGAAGAGTTATATAAAAATTATATTTTGGATATTTCATTTAAAACATATTTAAGGTATTTCTACTAACACATAGAGGGAAAAAATTTACTAGAGAAAAATTAAACACTTTAGAAGTAGAAAAAAACCATGATTTCATGTGGAGTTTGAGGGAAAAAAGTAAAATCAACACATGTAAATTATAATAACATCAATATAGATTTTATAATTCATAATTAATCATTTAATAGAGGTAATAATTAATAGTTTTATAGATAAAATAAATGTAATGAGTCATCTACTGACAACCGGTGACTAGATTGACTATTTGTTTTGTTCCACTAAAAGATAAAGGAATGGAAACTTAGGAACCATAAAAAAACTTAATATGAAGAAACCTTAAAAAATCATAAAACATGAAATCCCAGGTCATCATGACCATATTAGGGAAAGGAATAAATCATGGTTTCTTCTTGATTCCATAATAATATAATTACAGTTCTCACAAATCACACCCATTACCAACCTTATTCATTAAAATAATATCCAAAATTCAAAAGGAACTACACTATATTTTGAATTTTATAAAATCTATTACCCAAATTAGACATTGATCCCATAAAATAATCATAGATAAGAACCACATAAGTAAATTAACTTAAAAAAGTTTCATAAAAATTAAACCAAAGATCAAAAGGATACTTTAAATTTTCAAATTCTTATGTTTCTTATAGAGAAATATATATAACCATTAGATTTTATCTAACTAGGCCGAACAATGGAAATATGTGAGATTCTACTAATATATAGGCATATTGTGGATTTAATTTACACCCAGATATCAGACCATTGGTTGAATCCTGGTGGTTGGTGATGAAGTGATCTCAAATGGTCATTTAATACCCAATTCCCTAACATATATGGCTCAAAATTTCTTCCTATTTGCACAACACAACACTTCTTAATGACTCTAAAGAATGGAGGAAACTACATCCTTTCATAAGTGAACAGATGAAAGGGAATATATCACCAAGGATCAAAACATTGTTTCTATATAAGTGGGTTGGTTATACAAGGGAAACATAAAATAAATATTTGGATGAATACACTTTATAAAATTTTAAGCCTTTATATTTTTAACTAAGAATAGTTTATGTAAATATAACACTAATATATATAAACACTCAGCATATTCCAATATTTACTAATCACCATTATAAATACATTTAATCTCCATATAATTTGTAATATTAATGGATATAAGGTAAAAGTTTTGAATGAATGATGATTTTAAGCTATCCCCTAACTGTTACTTAAGCAGATTATCATAAAGGACTGGCTTCCACCATTTTTAACATTGAGACTCATGAATGAACATGTAAAATTTAACCTCAAAACTCTCTTTAATATCATACAGACCAAAGGTTTTTATAGTCTCTTTCAACATCTATTACACTTCTAGGAATGATTTATCTCCTATAAACATCAAGAGACTAATGTCCTAAAATTCATGTGTCTAATATCTAACATGACATAGAGTAGGAATCAAAACATGGCCTATAGCTTGAAAAACACAAATTACCAACACAACCAAAATATAATCAAAAGGAGAATCAAGTCATGATAACTCAACTACAACTACTTCTGAAGTATTCATTTAGACTTTACTATGTGGAACTAACATATGATGAGAAGAGAATAGAACAAACTCAATGCATGACCCCAAATCCAGGAATGTGAATTCAAATATCAAGTGATTAAATAAAAATAATACACCATCAAAATTAAAAATCACAAGTTTTACATAATAAATGGGTTAACCCACCAAAATAAAATCATTCCAGATAAGAAATGATTAGTTTGAAACAAATATTTTTTATTAGAAACTTAAAAAAAATCTGTAAAACAAAAAATGATTTTTTAAAAAATAAAACACTCTATTTTTAAAATAGATTTCTTTTAGATCCCATAAAAACAAAATAGAAATACACTCATTTAAAATATACCAGAAATCTCAAGAATTG
Organism: Viscum album; assembly: GCA_963277665.1. Classification (NCBI taxonomy): domain Eukaryota; kingdom Viridiplantae; phylum Streptophyta; class Magnoliopsida; order Santalales; family Viscaceae; genus Viscum; species Viscum album. The sequence goes on along the minus strand of OY728138.1, from coordinate 625,994,415 downwards.
ATTTTCATCCAAAAAGAGATCAATTATAAATCCAAAAATTTATCTAGTCCAACATTGCACAAGGCATGCTTCATAGAAAGTCCATTCCAACCCTATCATATTCAATAAAATACATAAAATTATTTTCATATGGAATCACCCATTGGGTTAAATTTCCTAAATAATACTCAAATTATTTGAAACATATGCATTTCATTTTAAAAAAACCATGAAGATTCTTAGAAACCACTTTGAAAACTATACAATCCAAAGATTTGGAATTAATACCAAGTCATTTTTTAAAATCCATTTATAATTTACTTGAAATAGTTTAAAAATAATTTTAGAAGTGAATCCGAAATTTCGAATCTTATTACCTTAGAACATCACAAATAATAATATAGTTAAAAAAAATCACGAAGCATCAACACATTCTAAAATTCACATCGATTTACCCCAATCAAGTCATAACTGGTTGATAAGGTAATTCTAGGATATATGAAAGCAAAAAAACATAGAATATGTGATATTTTTACCAGTACATGGTTTGGCTACATGGTTTACCAAAATATGTGCCAAACATGTGAAACATGATTAAGAGTTCACAATTTAAGGCCCATAGTCACTACATAGTTTACTCAACCAAGATTTCTAACGTTGATAATCCATAATCCTACTAATTTATTATTCGAAACAAAAAATTCCTCAAAATTATTTAAATAAAATTAGTATTACAAAATTACTACTGATTTGATCATAATGACTCAAGAATAATTGAAATTCACAATTCATACTCAAATTATATCTCATGAATACTCGTGGTTGCATAAGTGTCAAAGTGAGAAAGAGTATTCTAGGAACTCTCTCATACGAACCGAATAAACTCTAATTATCAAATCTTATATTTACATGGATATCCCAAATAAAAAAAATAAGTCTCTAATATTTTTTTTAATGATTTAGAATGTGTTGATATGACACATCACCTGAACCAATACACCACAAGGCTAGATGCACACTCCCGACCACCACAGGTTGAAAAGTAGTGAAAATGCATCAATCTTACTCACCTTGGTAACAATTACAACCAAACAACCTCTTCTAAAAATTTATGTATACCTATTCTAGATTTCATAATATAATTTATAGTGAATTAGTAGTTTTGAAAATATAACTCAAAAAATATAGCATAATAAATTGAAATAAAACCCCCCAAACAACATAATCTAAAAATACACTGACAATAAAACATATACAAAAATATAAAGTGAAAATAATGGAATTACATTAAAGAGGATGATGTGGAACTATAGATGTTGATATAAAAATCCCCAGTTGTAATATTGAACTATATTATTATTTGTGCATTTTAGAAGGTGTTGATGCTTTGTGAATTTGATTTAACTATATTATTATTTGTGATGTTCTAAGGTAATAAGATTAGAAATTTTGGATTCACTTCTAAAATTATTTTTAAACTATTTCAAGTAAATTATAAATGGATTTTAAAAAAATGACTTGGTATTAATTCCAAACCTTTGGATTGTATAGTTTTCAATATTGTTTCTAAGAATCTTCATGGTTTTTTTAAAATGAAATGCATAAGTTTCAAATAAGTTGAGTATTATTTAGGAATTTAAACCCAATGGGTGATTCCATATGAAAATAATTTTCTGTATTTTATTGAATACGCTAGGGTTGGAATGGACTTTCTATGAAGCATGCCTTGTGCGATGTTGGACTAGATAAATTTTCGTATTTATAATTGATCTCTTTTTGGATGAAAATCAATTTTTGAGATTTCTGGTATATTTTAAAAGAGTGTATTTCTATTTTGTTTTTATGGGATCTAAATGAAATCTATTTTAAAAATATAGTGTTTTATTTTTTTAAAAATCATTTTCTGTTTTACAGATTTTTTTTTCAAAGTTTCTAATAAAAAATATTTGTTTCAAACTAATCATTTCTTATCTGGAATTATTTTATTTTGGTGGGTTAACCCATTTATTATGTAAAACATGTGATTTTTAATTTTTTTGGTGTATTATTTTTATTTAATCACTTGTTATTTGAATTCACATTCTTGGATTTGGGGTCATGCATTGAGTTTGTTCTATTCTCTTCTCATCATATGTTAGTTCCATATAGTAAAGTCTAAATGAATCCTTCAGAAGTAGTAGTAGTTGAGTTATCATGACTTGATTCTCATTTTGATTATATTTTGGTTGTGTTGGTAATTTGTGTTTTTCAAGCTATAGGAAATGTTTTGATTCCTACTCTATGTCAAGTTAGATATTAGACACATGAATTTTAGGACATTAGTCTCTTGATGTTTATAGGAGATAAATCATTCCTAGAAGTGTAATAGATGTTGAAAGAGACTATAAAAACCTTTGGTATATATGATATTAAAGAGAGTTTTGAGGTTAAATTTTTCATGTTCATTCATGAGTCTCAATATTAAAAATGGTGGAAGCCAGTTCTTTATGATAATCTGCTTAAATATTAGTTAGGGGATAACTTAAAATCATCATTCATTCAAAAGTTTTACCTTATATCCATTAATCATACAAAGTATATGGAGATTAAATGTGTTTATAATGGTGATTAGTAAATATTGGAATATGCTGAGTGTTTATATATATTAGTGTTATATTTACATAAACTATTCTTAGTTAAAATTATAAAGTCTTAAAATTTTATAAAGTGTATTCATCCAAATATTTATTTTATGTTTCCCTTGTATAACCAACCCACTTATATAGAAACAATGTTTTGATCCTTGGTGATATATTCCCTTTCATCTGTTCACTTATGAAAGGATGTAGTTTCCTACATTCTTTAGAGTCAGTAGGAAGTGTTGAGTAGTGAAAATAGGAAGCAATTTTGAAGCATATATGTTAGGGAATTGGGTATTAAATGACCATTTGAGATCACTTCATCACCAACCACCAGGATTCAACCAATGTTCTGATATCAGGGTGTAAATTAAATCCAAAATATGCCTATATATTAGTATAATATCACATATTTCCATGGTTCGGTCTAGTTAGATAAAATCTAATGTTTATATATATTTCTCTATAAGAAACACCGGAATTTGAAAATTTAAAGTATCCTCTTGATCTTTTTTTTTAATTTTTATCATAATTTTATAAGTTAATTTACTTATGTTGTTCTTGTCTATGATTATTTTATGGGATCAATGTCTATTTTGGGTAATAGATTTTATAAAATTCAAAATATAGTGTAGTTCCTTTTGAATTTTGGATATTATTTTAATGAATAAGGTTGGTAATGGGTGTGATTTGTGAGAACTGTAATTATATTATTATAGAATCATGAAGAAACCATGATTTATTCCTTTCCCTAATATGGTCATGATGACCTGTGATTTCATGTTTTATGATTTTTTAAGGTTTCTTCATATTAAGTTTTGTTATGGCTCCTAAGTTTCCATTCCCTTATCTTTTAGTGGAACAAAACACCTAGTCAATCTAGTCATCGGTTGTCAGTAGATGATTCTTTACATTTATTTTATCTATAAAACTATTCATTATTACCTCTATTATAGGATTAATTATGAATTATAAAATCTATATTGATGTTATTATAATTTACATGTATTGATTTTACTTTTTTCCCTCAAACGTCACATGAAATCAAGGTTTTTTCTACTTCTAAAGTGTTTAATTTTTCTCTAGTAAATTTTTTCCCACTATGTGTTAGTAGAAATACCTTAAATATGTTTTAAATGAAATATCCAAAATATAATTTATATATAACTCTTCAAAGAGTTTTAAAGAATTTATTATTAATTTTTGGTAACTTGTTCAATGGAAAAGAAGGGTTTTTCCATGCTTAAATTTTTTTATAAAGATACATATTTTGATTTTAAGAAAATAAATTATTTTTCCTAAAAAAGACCATTTAGATATTAAATTAATTTTATAATTTATTTTTTCTACCCCTATTGATCTGCCCATTGGATGTGGTTGTATTTTATAATGATATTTTTTTACACTATATTTGAATCCAAGTTAGAATTTTATATTATTGGGAAGGGGATGTTTATTCTAAGGGTGTTGTAGGTGAGGTGTGAGTTTATTCCTCAACTACTATATCTTTCTCTTGATATATATATAGGCATGTGCACACGCACACGCACACACACACACACATATGTTATTGGTCACCTATTTTTACATCATGGAAAACCTATGGAAGTTATGTAGGGGTTTGATGGATGTTTACTACACTATTTGAGATTATACACTGACTAGTGTTACTAGTTTATATTGTACTATGGATAGGATATTCTTATTTCTCCTACAAGATATCAAATTGAAAACCAAGTGTCAGTTTATTATATGATCATCATATATCTGTATAATTTTTCACTATTTATATTGGTCAAGGAATATTGGCTTAGTTCATTATGAGTTTTACCATGATGATTATTGTTAATTACTTGTATTTTATTATTATATTTAGCTTTATATGGATATATTATTATATTTTGTTAAGTTATACTAATTTTTAACTATGTTCTTATTATCCTTATATGTTTTGTTTCATAAAGATAATGAAACATAGTTTGAATACCAAATTAATTTCCACATTAAAAATGGATTTTATGAAAACAAGTATTGTGTGATGTTAAATAGTTAGTTTGGAATTTTTTCCCAAAAGTGTTTGTTTTATGAAAAAGGGAGTTTCTAGTTTGAATATAAAGTGTTTTTTCAAGTATATTTGGTACCCTCCCTTTAAAAGTAATTTATTTAAGGTTAATCTTTATGAGGCATTATGGTTCTATTTTACATCTTTAAAGTAATTTATTTTTGGGAAATTTGGAAACATATTTTCAATTTTATTTCTAAAAAAATTACACTTTGGTATATTTTACATTAAACTATTATACATGGAATAACTTTAAAAAATAAATGTAAATATTATATGTTGGGATCCATCATAACATGTTTAGTTCACACCAAATATATACATTTTATGTGTGTATGTGGTCTTATTAAACATCATATGTAGGCTTCACAAGTTACATGGATCTCAATAATGAACAACATGTTATTATGGTAATGATGGAGTTGAAAAGTGAAGTGTTTTCAATTGCTACATAGTGTATGGTGGTTAGGTTTTATTTTTTATTTATATTATATCTATGTATTTGTTATCATCATGTAGAGTTCCACATCAAACTGTTCATTTTCATTTCATAATTTAAACATTGGATTATTATATATAGTATCTATTTAGTTTTTTGTATTATGTTATTTTTTGAGTTTTATTTCAATTTATTGTTCCATGTTTTGTTCAATTATATTTTCAAAACTACTCATTCACTGTATGTGATATTCAATCATCTAGAATGAACATGTTAGACTTTTGGGTAGTGGTTCGATTTAACTTTTATTTTTTAAGAGAAATCATTCCCATTTTTATATGTTTGATTCCCCTAAACTAATTTCTCACCCATGATGATCAAGAATGATCTCCAAGCCTTTTGGTTGATCAGTTTGTGTAACATTTCAGGTCAACCCATTCTTGTTCATTACATTTCAATTCCTAAGAGTATTAACTATCCTGAAGTCATAATACTATAGGAACATTATCCAATACAACTATATTTGGTTGATATCCCTATATAAGAATATATACCTAATAATCTTATGGTTTATAAAGACCATTAATCACTCACCAAGAAGATAGTGTCTCTAAATAATCATGAAAATACCACTACTGCAAGCACCGAGTCATGGGTTCCATAATTATTTTCATTATTACTTTGATTACTAAACCTATAAATGATAATTTTCTTCTAATTTATTATCACAAAACCATTTACAAACCTAAAATCATCATTTAACACCATGAATTTTACCACTTCCTCTAGAAATTGTAGAATTGTAGCACTAGTCAACCTTTGGTACTAACCCTCTAGCCTAAAGAAACTTCTCACCTAAAACACTATGTTGGATAGCCCCTAATCCTTCACAACCACTATCATTGTGATTTTTACTATTATGGAACCCTCAATGATGATATTCCCTAAGAAAATAACATCTTAAATCCTATATTTATACTCTAATAAGATACAATCCACATGGACCACACCTAGGCAGATGGTAATCATAGATTTCCACCTCAATCCCACATCCAATATATTAGGTTCATTTGAATAGCAATAATAATTCATATCACGCAAGGGAGGACTTAGCCTTTATGGAACCTACAAAATAAATACAAATTCATAAATCATGATAACCAATAACCCCTTGGGATATATACAAATAAATAAACTATATTACAAATGTATGTATTTGAAAAAACCTATACAATACAAATCTATACAAGAAAACCTTATAGTATATCCTATATAAATGTAAATTTCAGTAAGAATGACATATACATAATAAGAGAAAACACCTCATCGCTATAATTAAATTAGGTAAGAGACCACAAATATAAACTAAAACTGGTTAGAATAACAATGTTCCACCAATTATTATATCAATATTGATCCCATGAGCAGAAAAGAAGGTGGGATCATTCTGAATAAGATGAGTTAGAGAAAATATAGAGTGGATATGATTTTTATGTTTTATTTTGTTTTCAACAAAAAAAATCATGTTAAAACTTAAGTGGTACATCATGTTTTATTTGATTTCATGTTTATTAAATGATTTTTGAGTGATTGAAAGATAATGAAATAAGTTGTGATGTTGAAGAGATATGTTAAAATATGTTTTAAGTGAAGGTGGCATCATCATTTTGTGGACATACACAAAATTGGTATGGAGATGGTTTGGGAAGATAAAACTATATGGATTCTTAGGATACCTATATTTTGACAATCCATGGTCTAAGTAAGGTGATTTTACTATTCCATGGTGTAATGATGAACACGGATAGAAATTTGAGGGTGAGGTGAACTCTAAAATGGGTATTTCATTAGGCATTTTAGTTTATAAATTTTCATTGAGAAATGGATCGACTCGTACACACTGTGGAAAATGTTTTGGTGGCTCTCTTTTGGGTTTGTAATTTTACAAAAGTCCTTACATAATGGATAAATGTAAGAGTTGATCTATGATGTGTATGGTTCTTAATTTTTTAATAAGATAATTGTATTTATAGGATTAAAAATGGTGGTTAACACATCTTGATTCACCACTAGTGTCCATTTTGAGAGTTCCTCAAAACATTGAGGAGTATTTTCCCAAAAAAGGTTAAATGGATTAAAATGGAGATCCCAATATCATAGAATATTCCATGTTTTCAGAAAAAGGATCATATCTAAAATGAAAATGGGAGATAACACAATGGAAAAAGCTATTTGGGAAGTGGTTATAAAGAATATAAAAGTGGTTGTATGAAATAGTGTATTACATAGTGGGGTGAAATTTTTTTAGTGAAGAGTTCATCAAATGGCATACAATGCACTACGGTGAAGAATGATCAAGATGTGGTTATAAAATTATTTTTTATTTTGAGTTTATCTTATGAAATGTCTCAATTTATGACACAAGAGCTACTCATACTCAATATCTAAATTCTTTAATCACATCAAAGGTGATTAAGATGTCTTGAATTAACTAAACACTCAAAATAAATTGGGAGTGGTTAAAAAATGTTAAAGGAATTTTTTAGTTTGAATTTAATTTTAAAATTCAAAATATAGCTGATATAACAGTCTATGGTTATATAATAATAGGTTGAGTAGGGGTAATATAGGAAAATAGCGTTTAATAGTAGAATATGAAGAGTGTTTAGTAAAAAGTTCTCATAAGATCGTGCATTTGGTCATTACAACTTTGTTGTGTGTTAAACAAGAAGTAAGTTCATTCCTATTTTATAATTTGATGAAGCATGGGGGAACTATAATTGTTATAAGATAGTATAATTAAATAAAATGATAATCTCTTCCTTATTAAAGAGTATTATTATATTGAAACATATTCGGAAACTTTTCAAGTGACATCATTGTTGATAATCATGTAACATAAATCAAGGATGTACACAACTCATTTGTATCCATAGTAGAGATTCTAGTGGTTCGTATGGTCTTAGGTGATTCTGGGTCATGCTAAAGATTATATACTTATTTTTACTAGTGATCCATATACACATAATGTGCTTTTTTATTTTATTTTTATGATTTTTGTGAGTTAAGAAATGATATTTAACACTATAAAAATTAATTGAGTTTGATTTCATAAGAAATAATAAAAGTAAATGTGTAGTAATTGTACATTGATTCACCCCACTCCCCCCATAGTGAACCTATGACATTCATGGGTCCATAACACACTAAAAAAGTTTAACTATTTCCTCATCCACTAACATCATCATAAAAATTTGTATCATCTTCATAGATAGAACATATGTGGGTAGAATACTTATATAGGGTTGGGTATAAAAATACAAAGCAGGACTCCATAAATATACAAGGAGAATACAAAACAATAAGTTATTTCAAAACTCTATAATAAGATGGAAATTGAAAATAAACCCTAATATTCTAAATATATATAAAACTCTAGGATGAAGGTAAGTCTTGGTTATCTCATATCATCTCCAAAAAGGATCATATCTCATTTGTAACTAGATAATCTCAAGGTAGTGTAAGTCATGAAAATATAAATGTCAACATCCCAACTATATGTCATATATAAAAACTACCCACAAAAGAATATGTTCTTAAAGACCCTAAATATCTATATTACACATCATTAAAAATACCCAAACCTCATAAAATATCTGAAACCTTTATTTAAAATTAGTGGGGGGCCTACACCTCTCTATGGAATGGTTATTGTTTTATATAGTAATGGCCCTTATGGAGGCCCCATAGAACATGGAGAGGAAAATTTGATTGAGGTTTTAACATATCCAATGGATGGAGGACAAATACACCACTCATGGGGGAGTACTGACTTATATAGGTGTAAAACCCATGCCTCATCATATAAAAGAGTACTAACTCTAAATATAATTTGGGGGACCCCTACCTCCTTTGTAATAATGGAGTATTGACCTTTTGTCAGAAATATCCTAATATGGAGGACCCATGCCCCAAATTATAGGGGGTACCAAATCCATGGTACATTTGGGGGACCCATTCCTTATCATCATAATGTATTTAGGGGTTGTGACATCACGACCTAGGTTCCACTAAATGGTGCCCCGAGTCGGTTGGCCACATGCCCTCAAGCACGCCTCCCCTACACCAGAGGGTTCTGACTAGCAGCGAGGATCTGATAATTCATTCTTCAGGAGAATATACCCTATTTTATCATAATAAAACACCAACGGAAGAAAAAAACAATAAAGAAGTGTGGAAGAAAATAAATGATCAGAACAATACCATGTCATATAATATTTTAAACAGGAAAATAAAATACTTAATTACAAGCTAAAACATGTTATGACAATGAAAATGTCAGGTGTCTATATTGAAACTAAAAGTAAAGACACAACAACTTTCAAGAGGGTCCTGAACCATGACTGGTTCACTCTCCCATGCTCAAATCCCAAATAGGAACCTATCTCGAGGCCTTGCCATTATCCCATCCTGTAACAACAAAGTCTACTCAGGTGCTGATTGGGCGGCCTGAATAGGGTGTGAGGACAACTCAGTAGGCCACCACCAATAGTGTCTAAAGCAACTCCAGTAAAAATATAGAGTATGAATTTTTATGAAGAAATAAATACAATGAATAATTAAACAGTTATCACATTGTCATTTAATCTTTAATCATCACATTAGGACTAGTTTCAATTCATGTTTTCTATTTGAATCATCATTCATTATTATCATTCATTTAGTGTTGAACATCATGTCATGAACCCCAAATCTCATTCAGTGTTGGTCACCATGTCTAACACTCTATATCTCATTCGGTGTAGGTCATCATTCCTAGAACCCAAAAATCACAATCTTGGATAACTATTGGGGAGGAATTCCATATTAAAGTCCCAACTTCTAATCAGTCTAGAATAATATGCCTAACACCACAAAAATCTCAGCCAATCACTTATTCTTTAATTCACAAGAATTATCCACTTGGTTCCATTACTAATCCATTGATTAGTTAAACATTTCAAATGACATTAGTTAACTAAACAATTAACTAAGCACCTAACCCATTAATTAATTCATCAATTAATTAATCAATCCAAACAATTCTCACTCCATAATTAATTCTTCACAATTAATTATCCATATCAAATCTCAACTTTTCATAATTAATTCTCACAATCAATTATCTTTTATCAACATCATCACACATAATTAATTATCACAAATAATTACCTTTCATAGCCAAACATTATTTAATAATTAATTTTCCGCAATTAATTATCTTAAAACACTCAATTCAATATCCTAATTACAATATTTCAACCCCTAACCAATCTCCAAAACAAATATCTATTTGAGTATCCCCTCTTCATTTCTTCCATGATTCAAGTACCAATTAATCATCAAGGCAGCCACAAGTCTGTTCAATATTCTTAATTACTCCAATTTAGGAAATCAATTATCAAGGGAAGCTAGAAAATCCATAAACTCACATTCACATATCAAATCCACAACTATGGGAGTTCAATTTAGAACACCTACCTCGGTTTATTGATATATGTTAGCCCAATGGAAATCCCCAAAATCTGAGCCGAACAAAATCATTGATCAAGCTCTAGATCTAAATTTCTAAACCAAAATTTAGTTCAAAGGAATAAAGATCTTGCAAATCTTGATCTAGATCCATAATCCTAGATCTAAATCTCAACTCATAGGCTTAGATCCATAGAAAAAGTATAGATATTCCATGAAAAGATCAAGGAAATATAGAGGAATGAATGAGAGCATCAATGGGATGAAATCCACTTACTAGGAAGAGAGCAGATCTTCAATTCGTGCTTTCGATCTCGAAGAACAATATTCAAATCACCTTGGAATCCCTTCGGAAGGCTCTAGGATCACCTAGAGTATGTAAAGCCCAAGAAAAGTTGTAAATATAGTAGTCTTGGGGGTTCAGGTGGTTTTGAAAAATATATTTTCAGATAATTAATCACGAGCACATGATTTCCTAGGAAGGGGTGCACAATTAGGGAAAACTGTGCACCAACCGTGCGGACCTCTCTGTCCAAGATTTCACGGTTGGCACGGTTTAGTCGCACGGTTTGTCAAACTGTTCAAAACCATGAATAGATCACTATCTGTTATTTTTTCTTAAAAATTCACCCAAACAAACCCCAAGCCACTACTCAAAAACAAATGTACTTAAAAACCTCAAAAAGTACCTAAAAACTTTCCCGAGATGACTCTATAATAAGTTGGGATCTTACAATCTTCCCACCTTCTAACAACTCATCCTCGAGCTACACTCCTGAACTTCTCTAAGATTCTGAGAAAAAAATATTGTTCTATTGATCCCTCATGTCTGCTTACCATTCCCAAGTTTCCTCTTGAACACTTCCATGATTCCATTACACACGAACTAATAGCATGGTCTTTCCCCAGAACACTTTCTCATTGTGACCCATCACACGTATCAGATGCTCCTTAAAGGACGCATATATCTCGAGGTCAACCACTTTCACATCAATCACATGATAATGGTCTGGGTGATACCTCTGTAGATATGACACATAGAAAACATCATGCATAGTACTTAATTTCTTTGGAAGGGAAAATCAGTACGCCACTTTCCCTATTCTCTCCAGCACCTCAAACGGTCTTACAAACCTGGGCACTAACTTTTCATTCCTCCATATACTATGGTGACCCAATATAGGTGACACCCAAAGGAATACATGATTGGCCTTTGTAAACTCTAGGGGTCATCTCCATCTATTAGCATACGACTTCTTCATACTCTAAGGTTTAGCTATACATTTATGAATCAACTGAACTTTCTATGATGCCTCTTGAATGAGAATTGGTCCCAAAAACTCTAACTCAACAACCTCTAACCAACATAGAGGTGATCTACAAGGTCTACCATAAAGTTCCTCATATGGTTCTATCTGTATAGTTTCCTCATAAATTTTGTTATAGGGAAAATCTACTAAATCCAAATGCTTCTCCCAAGAACCACCAAAGTCAAGCACACATGCTCGCAGCATATCCTCTAACACCTGTATGGTACACTCTGACTGCCCATATTTTTGTGGATGGAAGGTCATACTTATCAAAACCTATGTACCAAGAACCTTTTTTAAACCCTTCTAGAAGCATGAAGTAAATCAAAAATCCGGATTTGAAACTATAGTCTGTGGCACCCCATGCAAATTATCTATCTCTCGTACATATATTTCTCCCAACTATTCAACTGTAAAGGTTTCCCTGATATGCAATAAATGTTCTACATTCGTTAGTAAATCCACAATGACCCAAATATAATAATTATTCCTAAGTGTACTTGGAATTCCTACCATGAAACCCATAGTCACATCATCCCACTTCCATTCTGGAATAGGAAATGGATGCAATAGACCTCCAGGTCATTGATGCTTTGCCTTCACCTACTGACAGGTTAAACATCTTATTACGACCATTGTTATCTCCTTTTTCATGTCTGGCCACCAAAACCATCGTCGTACATTAGAGTATAATTTTCTCACCTCAGGATGTACCACCCACTTTGAGGAATGAAATTTTCACATGAGTTCCTATCACATACTCATAGGCACAACAAACCAATTTTTCACATAGATGATCGCATCCTCGTCTACTATCCAATATTAAGGTGTCTCCCCACATTCAAGGATTCCCCTTAAGTATAATCCCTTTATATACTCATACTTCCTATCCCTAATCAGTCTCAAGAGTGTAGACTCCACTACTACAGAAACCAGAGTCATCCTTTCTTGACTCTCCTGAACTACCACATGAATTTCTACCAAAAATGTCATCATCTTCCACTCTACACTTAACTCATATACCAACTGAGTCCGAGTCTTCCATCTCAAGGAATCAGCCACAATATTCCCTTTTCTGGGTGTATATGCCAGTTAAAATCAAAGGACTATATATAATCTACCCATCTTTGCTACTGAAGAATCGAGTCGCACTATAAAAAGATATACTTCAAGCTTTTGTGATCTGTAAAGACTATAAACTTTTCACCCAATAGATAGTGTCACTAACAATTAAGAGCATAAACCACTACTGCTAACTTGAGGTCAAGCATATGGTAATTCTGTTCAAATGGCCTCAAATGCCAAGACACATAAGCAACGACTTGATCCCCTTGCATCAACATAGCTTTGAGTCCGATTCTAGAAGCATCACAATACATGATGTACTCCTCACCATACTCAAGTAAGATCAAAATTGGTGTCGATGTCAAGCACTTCTTCAGATCATGGAAATCATTCTTGCATGCTTCTGTCCAATCTAACTTTATCGCTTTCTTTCTCAAACCTAAAAAAGGTGCTTCCAATCTGGAAAATTCTTGGATGAACCTCATGTAATAACCATCTAATCCCAAAAGTATTTGGATAACAAAAAAATTATTGGGATTCTCCCATTAAATCACTACCTGAACTTTTTTTGGGTTAACTTCCACACATTCTTCTGAGATTATATTCCCCAAAAAGTGTACCATGTCAATCCAAAACTGACATTTAGATAGATTGGTATATATCTGATGCTCTCTCAGTGTACCCAAGACGACGACAAGATGTTGGGCATGATCATCATGAGTCTTAGAGTACACCAAGATGTAATCCACAAACACCACCACAGACTGATCTAAATACGGATGAAGGATCATGTTCATAATGTCCATAAATACTACTCGATCATTTGTCAACCCAAGTGGAATTACAACAAACTCATAAAGGCCATACCTATTTCTGAAATCATTTTTTTATATCATAGGTCTGAACACTCACTTGATGATACCCTAGTCTCATATCGATCTTTAAGAACACACAAGACCCCTTCAGCTAGTCAAATAGATCATAAAAACGTGGAAGAAGATATCAGTTCCTCACAGTCATTTTATTCAACTCCTGGTAATCAAAACACAAGCGTAAACTCCCATCGGCCTTCTTTGAAAACAAACCAAGTAATCCCCACGGAAATGTACTCGAAAAAATAAACTCTTAATCTTCCAAATCCTCCAACAGTTTTTTGAGATCTTGATGCTCAGTTGGTGCCATTTTCTAAGGTGGAATAGATATCAACTCCACCCTTGACATGAGATCAATAGTGAATTACACATATCTCTCATGTGAAAACCCTGAAAAGTATTTGGGAATGAAATCCTGAAACAGTTATACTAATAGTGTAAGTAAATCTTGCCTAACACTCCCATCATCTAGAAAAAGAATAGAAACATGGGTAGTGAGATATCCTAGTTGGTGAGCAATTTTCCCAGCTCAGCCTTCATGTATATCCCATTTTCCATGATGAAAATACTGGTCACCCATAGAAGATAAAAAGTTCACTCTCCTACATTAACAATCTATGTAGGCTCAGTATGCAACTACCCGGTTCATACACATAATCAGGTCGAAGCCCATTATATCAAGGATATAGATATCCCAAATAAAACGATACTCTCTGATATCTAGAGAACATTCCTTGAATAAATAGATATCCCTTGACCGTGTTCCTGGCAATGTATATATATTCATCACCCCACTTATAGACTCCACCTACAAGCTCAAACCATTAACAATATTTGCAGATATAAGGAAATGACAGGCATCAGTATCAAACAATACAGTAGCTAAAGTAGAAGCAACTAGAATAGTACCTCTCACTATTGATGGACCATCCTTGCTCTCTACTAGTGTAGGTTTCATTGTATGTAATTTTACTTACCCTCTTCCCTATAGTTTCATCTGACTCCCTTGAGTATCACCTCTCTGATGATATGGGTGCTCATATCCTAAAGCACCACATTCACTGTCTCTATCACCTCTACTCATAAATTTCTAGCTTCCAGTCCTATATGGTGTAGAATACCCCCTTCCCACAATCTCACTCTGAGAAACTACTCCCTCAACACCAGCTTGCCGCTTCTTCCTACATAACTTCTATAGGTTCCCCATATTTCTAAAAAACTGGCACTCCAATGATGGTTAAGGATAATGTGTATGATAGTGCCCCTTCCTACCACACTCTTGGAAAATCACATGAGTAAGATCGGGTGCAACTATTTCTCCTAGTTATCCACCTTGATTTCCACATTCCTAACTAAGGTTCTCATAACAATGCTTCATTCTCTCAGAAGTAACACTCTCTGATCATCCAGTGATAGCTACCTATTCAGTACTGGAAGACTCCTTTAGGTTCCCCTTTGAAATGAGAGCCTAATTAAACACTTCTAAGAATTTATTCAACATAAATAGATTTACCTAGGCCTTAACTTTACACCTAAGTAAATCCTGAAATCGTTTGGCTGAAGAAGCCTCACCTACCACCAAAGCTAGAGAAAAATGCTGTAAATCTGTGAAACAGTTAGTGTAATCCATTATGGACATGTTTCCTTTGGTCAAATGCATAAAATTTGAATCTTTATCTTGTCTCAGTGTCTTTGGATAGAAGTAATCCAAGAACATGTACAAAATTACTTCCATAACATATCATCACTCTATCCAGATCATACCTGAATGTCCCATAAGCGCTTCTCTAACCCCTGTAGAAAATAAGCAGTGAACTTGACCCTCCACCCAGTCATGGTATCCATATGGTCAAGTATCATCTCTATGAATTCAATCCAGAATTCAAATCCCTCAAGTACACCCTCTCCAGAAAAAGTAGGAAGATTCTGCAACTAAAACACCCTTGTAAATGCAGACATGTTTTTCAGAACCCACCTTGGATCTCTCCATGAATTGCATGAAACAAGAAAGGTTCTCTCAGAACTATTCCCCTTCCTCCTTAGCTTGCACCAATGGTGCGTAAAGTTCCATGTCTCAAAGTAAATTCTGGGCCATACCCCTCGGTATCTCCCTCAACAAGCATCACAGAGGCATATCTCTACCATGTCAAACACACTTCATAGGTCTCATAATGAAACCTTATAACATTTATGTAAGAGGAGAAACTAACACAACAAGTTTCAACATGTCATTTTCCCCTTTTCTCAACACACTATCAACACTAAGGCCTTGTCACTAACCTTAGTCATCCTAATACTAGGTCTTGATTAACAAGGTAATATACCTTATCATTAATTAATTCAACCATTAATTAATAAAATTATCTCAAATTAATTAATTCAATAATTAATTAATTAATCATATTCATTTCATCAATGAAGGTTCTCATTAGACACACATTTATTCTCATTTGGAATCATTATTTCAATCTCAAAACAATGAAAATAGTTCATGTTCAACAAATTACCCATAACCCATTTTCCTATGAGTTCCTAGGATGATGCATGTCACAACAACACTGATTTCCTAGAATGATGCATGCAGAATCAAGTATCGTGACTCTTTAGGCCATAAAACAAAATTCAAAAATTGTTAAAACAATATCACATCACATCACAGGTGAATCACATAAGGTGAAATAATATTCAACTGTAACAACAAATAGTAATCACAATAATCTTAACTTGAGTACTTGTATTTTACCTCGTACATGGGTTTAAAACTCCCATGTAAGAGATCATTTCTAAGCCTTGACTCTTTCTAGTCTCCTATCTACCTTTCCCAAAATATTAATACAAAAGAATAATAAAAAAAAGAAAACTCCTCTGATACCACTTTGTGACATCCCAACCTGGGTGCCACTAAATGGTTCCCTAATCTGGTTGGTCACATGCCCTTAAGCATGCCTCCCCATATGCCAGAGGGTTCCAACTTTCAGCAATGGTAAGGTAAGTTAGTCTTGGAGAGACTATACCCTCTTTTATCAGAAAAAAATGCCAACATAAGCAAACAATAATAACCAAGTGCATAATCATATAAATAACCCGAACAATACCATGTCATATGATATTCAAAACAAAAAAAATACAATACTCAACTGAAAGGTAAAACTAGTTATGACAATTTGAATGTCAAGTGTCCACAATGAAACTAAAAGTAAAGACACAACGACTCCCAAGCAGGTCCCAAACCACGGACGGTTCCCTCTCCCATGCTCTAATCCCAAATAGAAACCTATCCTAGGGAATTTCCCTTATCATGTACTGTAACAACAATGTCTACTCAGGTGTCTATCCGGCATCCCAAATACGGTGTGAGCACAACTCAGTTGGAAACCACCAAGGGTGTCTAAAACAAGTCCAGACAAAAGATACTGTATTCAATTTTATAAATCAATAAATAAAATTCCTAATTAAATAGTTATCACATTGTCATTTAATCTTTAATCGTCACATTAGGCCCAGTTCCAATCCATGTTTTCCATTTCAATCATCATTCATTATTATCATTTATTTGGTGTTGAACATCATGTCAAGCACCCCAAATCTCATTCAATATAGGTCACCATGCCTAACACCCCATATATCATTCGGTGTAGTTCATTATGACTAGGACCCCAAAATATCAAACTATGATAACTATTGGGGAGGAAAGCCATGTCAAAGTTCCAAATTCAAATCGGTCTAGAATTTCATGTCTAGAAAGACAAAAATATCATCCATTTAATTATTTTTTAATTTACTAGAGTTAGACAAATCATTCCATTACTAAGACAACTATTAGTTAAACATTTCATAGTCCATTAGTCAACTCAACAATTAACTAAGCACCTAACTTGTTAATTAATTCATCAATTAATAATCAAATAAACACAATTATCATTCCATAATTAATTCATCATAGTTAATTATCCATATCAAATATCAACTTGTCATAATGAATTCTCATAATTAATTATATTTGATCAATATCATGGAACATAATTAATTCTCACAATTAATTATCTTACATATCCAAACATAATATCATAATTAATTTCCCCCAATTAATTATCTTAACACAATCAATTCAATATCTCAATTATAATATCTCAACCTCTAAAAAATCTCCAAAAAAAATATCTATTTTGAGAAACCCCCTTTGTTTTTTATTTGATTCAATTAACAATTAATCACTAAGGTAATCACAAGTCAATTCCACATTACTAATTACTCCAATTTTGGAAATTAATTATCTCGGGAAGATAGAAAATCCATAAACTCATATTGTAATTTCACATCCATGACTATGGGAGTTTGATTTAGGCCACCTACCTCAGTTTTTTGATGGATTTTATCCCAATGGAAATCCCCAAAATTTGAGTGGCACAATTTCATTGATAAAGTTACTAATCTAAATCCCTAAACCAAAATTAAGAACAAAGGAATCAAGATCTTTCAAATAATGATCTAGATCCACAATCCAAGATCTAAACCACAAATAATAGGATTAGATCCATGTAAATGGTGTAGATAATCCATGATAAGGTAAAGTAAATATAGAGGAATGAACGAGAGTAGCAACGGGATGAAATCTACTTATGTGGAAGAGATAGTATCTTCAATCTGGGATTTCGATCTCGAATAACAATGTTCAAATCACCTTGGAATCCCTTTGAAAGGTTCTAGGATCACCTGGAATTTTTTAAGACCAAGCCAAGGTCAAAATATGAGAGTCTTGGGGATTTTGGTGGTTTTATAAATATATTTTCAGATAATTAATCTCCCATGAACAGTTTCCTAGGAAGGGGTGCGCGGTTAGGGAAACCCATGTGCCAACCATGCATACCTCTCTGTCTAAGTTTGCACTGTTGAGTCAATATGTTTTTCCTTATGAATTTTTCCATTCCTTCATTCATGTAGGAGATTGATAAGTCATCATGGTTTCCTTAGGACTTTACCATTCCTCTTATTTTGAAAATCACAAACACCTTTTCTTTAGGAAAATTTCATTTTAGCCCTGTTTTACTTCCATAAGGAAAATTTTATTCCCAAAGGAAATTTACCCCTACCTTGTTCTCATTTCTCATATCAATATTTTTCTTAAGTGTGAAAATTAGATTCATATATAAAACCTTGAAATCTTATAAAACATAGACATGAAGCATTCTGTTTAGGATCTGAATTCTGGATACGAAATCTAATGAATTTCAACTCCAAATTCTAGATACGAACATTCATAAAGTTCCACTCCGAATTCTGGACTCCAAACTGTTTCTTGTTCGACTCCGAACTTCTACTAGTTCAATTCTGAACTCCTACTAGTTCAACTCCGCACTCCTACTAGTTTGACTCCAAACTTCTATGAGTTCGACTCCGAAATTCTATGAGTTTGAATCCAAAATTTTATTAGTTCCACTCTGAACTTCTATGAGTTCGACTCCGAACTTCTATGAGTTCGACTCCGAACTTTTACTAGTTCGACTCCAAACTTCTATAAGTTCAACTCTGAACTCTGTAAGTTCAGGTTCTGAATTCTAGTGAAATCAGACTCCGAATTTCCTTGAAATTCAGACTCCGGAATTTTACTGAATTCAGGTTCTGAATTCCTACAAAACAAAATCCGAATTTTCTCAAGTTTATAGACTCCAAATTTATTTTTTACTTCCATTCCGAACTTTCATACTTTTCTTACATTCCGAAATTTATTTTTCTACTCCATTAAGAATATCAGTTTAGTTATGCTAACACTTGTTTATTATAAAACGATGTCGTTCTTTCAGTTATTGACTAATCGTTGGTTGAGTGACACATGTACAGGTCCCTCCGAAATTCAAGGAGAAATATGACCATTGGATGAGGGATCTGACCGTTGGATCTTAGGCTATAAATAGGAGCTCATTTTAAAAGAATCTACAACTTTTGGAACTTTTGGACTTTTGGTGCTCAGAACATCCTGAAGTGATTTCTAGAGAGAGAGGCTCTTATCAACTCTCATGCTTCATGCAGAAATTTTGAACGACTTGTTCAAACTTTGCCTTGTGCATATTTGCTTCGTGCGACTCTGATTGTTGTTGTGTATAATTGAGGGGTTCTGGGGATAGGAAGACAGATGTTCCAACACCTTGAAGTTTAGGGCGTCCTTGCTAAAGAAGACAGAGGTGCCGACTAACTGATAGTTGAGGGATTGCAGGGATAGTAAGACAGACTATGATCTTCATATCGAGGGCTTACCCTAGTGTGGGTAAGACAGAATTTCTTGAAAGTAAAAATCAAGGGACCTTTATCCAAGGTAGTTGGATATCCTTCTCTTTGGATTAAAAGAGTTATTATTTGTTACTTGTATTGTTATTTCTTTTTTTCCCGCTGTGAATTTTGTATTGTTAAGGAAAGTATAACTTTCTTATACTTCCTTACTTGTAATCTGATTTAGTTAGATTCTATATGCTTTAAGGTAGAATCTTAGTAGTTGAAAACTTTTGTTAAGTTTCATTTCCAGAATCACTTTTATAGAATCAAGTAATTCTTTAGAACTAATGTAGGCCTTGTGAATTATATTTCCTAACCTTTTTAAACACAACCATCCTAAATATTTCCTAAGGGAATTTTTAAAAAGGTACAATTCACCCCCCCCCCCCTCTTGTATCAGAGAATATCATTCTTATTTCGATCCTACGTTTGGTATTATAGAGTATATCATACTTAGTCACATACTATCCTAATGTGCAAAGATGGCACAATTTAGTCACACAGTTTTTCAAACCATGAGCAAACTGTGCATAGAACACTATCCATTTGTTCCTTTAAAATTCAACCAAATTCACCCCAAGCCACTATTCCAAAACAAAGGTACTTAAAACCTCAAAAAGTACCTGAAAACGCACCTAAGATTACTCCATAAAAGGTCGAGATCTTATAATTAAATTATACACAAACCATGCACAACCCATTTTCTGTTAGTGTTTCTTAAAAATTCACCCAAATTAACCCCAATCCACTACTACCAAACAAAGGTACATAAAACATCAAAAGGTACCTAAAAACGCGTCTGAGATGATTCCATAAACGGTCGGGATCTTATAGGGGTGTATGACCTTGTATATTCTCTAAACATATTTATTAAGCCCTACTATCACATCTACAGAGATAAGATCCTAGAACCTCACAAAATGGATTATACATAGCCTCCAATGACAAATAGGATCAAACCCTCATGTACTATATTGTAAAATGGTCAATGAGAACTATCTATTTGTCTAATTATGACAACCATATTAGAATATTTAAAAATATACAATTTATAAATAGTATATAGAATGTATTCACATGGAAATGATATATAATCCTCATCCGATAGTTAGGAATTTATTATCATCGACTTACCATGAGAAAGTCAAATTATTTGGTGTTTTGGAGGGAGGTACATGGTGTATGGGACTCGAAAGTCCCTCAAACGTATAGCTCTATAATTCTAAGTCATGTTGTCCTAAAAAATAGGACATGTTATAATGTTTGTATGAAATTTGGTCCCTAAGGTATGCCTTGTATGTGTACTATTTCCCATGTCATGTCCTGTACTACAACCATGGAATTTTCATCCAAATATACACAATTTGTATTGAATGAGGTGGTTGGGAATGTACTATTCCACACCTTGGGTCATGTATCTTATTATACATGGTGTATAGTTTGATACTACACTGTGTGTGATGTTTAATTCCCTAGAGAAACCTTATCCACTAAAAAAGGTTGAACATGGGGTGTGCTGGAGAGAAACCATTTCTATACCTCTTTCCACTATCAACACTATTAGTGAGGAATTATTTCAACACATGATCCCCCCACACCACCACCACCTCTTCCATAGTTGATCAACCATCGACTACGATAATATCTACTTCACCAACACCACACCACACTATAAATTATCTCCCTATCACTTCCATGCTCCACTATCACTGTCCTCATCTTGGTGTCATCCATTTTATCAAATACTCTACCATTTTTTGAACCATTGTCCATTTCAATGGCTAGTGATGATTTTTTGATTTCATTATTGAAGGTCATGTAAGGGAAAGGAAGGGTTACAGGAAACACTAACAATCTTTAATCATTGAACATAAGAGTGATAATTAATGAAGAATGAATGAAGTTGAATTATAATCAATAATAATATAATTTATATAAAAATAATAATATAAAGATTATGATGGTAATGAGATTTAAATTCTAGGATAAATATATATATTATACTTGTTAGAATTTAAAAGATAATAGATTCAATAAATCACAAGACATCAAGGAAAAATAAAGAGGCTTAATTTGAAGGAAAAATCCCAACCTCATAGTAAAATTTCATTGATTCAAAATATATTATCCATGATATATTATATTTCAATGTCCCCTTCTTAATGAATTGAATCCACAACATCCATCCTTATCCTAGCCACTAAATTTTTATCATTTTGGAAGGATAACCCTATATAAAAGGAAATAAAGAATATTTTATAAACAAAAAGTTAGGTTAACTGGGTATTAAATTAAAATCCATAAACTAGTATGGATTTGGGATGAGACCCCAAATTAATATTAACCAATTTTGGATAAAACCACAGGTCACAATTATAACTGTGGTGTCAAGATTTTAACTATAGACTTTTTTAGGATATATCGACATCCACACTCGCGAGATAAATTATTTATTTATTTAATAAATTTTAAATACCCCTTAAAATATGATTAGATAGAATTATATTAAAACCCAAAACTAGGGTAATAAATACAGATATAAATCAATGAAACCATTAGAAAAAAATGAGGTTGTTATCTAGGTAAACTTTTCCATTTAACCCCTTTATAGTACCCAAGACATCGAAAATAAAAAATCAGTTATGTCTACTTCAAGGAAAAACTCGAATCACTGTGCATTGATAGATTATAATATAAATATTACTCATAAAGAAAGCCCAAAATGATACTCATATTTATCATCATACATTAGGAAATAAATAATAATATCATCATAAAAACTATCATAAACCAATCCAACAATGGAAGGAAGATATAGTTTATAAGTTTCATGAACACCATAGGTGGGTTCTTTACTTCAGAAGTCATCATGGGGAATTCATAGTAACCCTAGAAACACCTAAATTACATTGTTTTGAAATACCTATCATGAACCTAAATTTGATGATATTCAAACTAGTAAAGACCCGTGCTCTTGTGGGTTGAGAAATTTTGTGGGAATTTTAATTTTTTTCTAAATCAGATGTTGTATTGAGAACGGAGATTTGGATCAAAATTAAAAGAGTTTTAAAATATTAAGGATATTTTTATAGATGTTAAATGAGTTAATATAAGTGTTTAAAGTACTCGGGCAGATGGAGGAGTTAGGTCAAGTGGGGTTGTAGTAGAATTTCACTATGGTTCTACCACCATAGAGAGGACCATGGAAAGGATCAAACTGTGGTGGAGGGTAAAATTTTTATTTTAGAGAATGTGGAGAGTTGTTTGAGTAATATTTCCTATGAGAGGCTCTTATATTAAATTTTTTAAGAAAAAAAACTCATTTTGGTGGTTGTGGTGCATGGAAAAAATTCTGGAATGAGACACCATTGTGTGGTTTTGGCCATTTCTTTTAACCTTGACCATTGGGTTCTGAGCATTATAAAGGGGGTAATTACCATAGTGGGAATGATAGAAGGGGATACTCTATGTGAGAAATTGGTAAGAGAAACACACCATCAATTAGACCATGGAACCTAGAAAATGGAAAAGGTTATCTCCACTATGTTGTGGTCCTGGTCATTTCAGGTGATTGAAGTGCCTTTCTAAAATGACGGGCTGAAAGTCACTTTTCCATGGAACTATAAATGTAAAAATTATGATAATTATCTATTATTTGAACTAAATTGTGGTGAAGAGGGTTTCATTCTATGGAGAGGCTATGTCAAATTTTTTAAAAAATAGTTTTACTTTTTTTTCTTGGTACCCTCATCATTTCTTATGTTTTTTCACCCTTTATAACTCTTTTCATTTGGCTAAATGTGAATCAATTACTTGTGATATCTCTACATATAATTCCTTCAATTATCCTCAAATTTGAGGTGATTTAATGGTGGTTCTTTAGTTTTTTACATTTAGATCTTCTTATTATTCTTTCCTCTCCACCTCTTTTATTTCGACTATTGATTTTGTTGTCTTTGGTCCTTGTTTTTGAGATTATTCTATTATATAATTGTGTAATCATCACAATATGATGGGTATTGGGATGAACATTGATATATAGAATCCTAAGAGGATGATCACACATCATCTCATGTTCGTTTTATTGAGTTATGTCACTGTATGAATTTTCATAGGGTTTATGGTGAAATTGGATGAAATTAGTCATTAAATTAGGAATTTAAATTGGATATTTCATATATATTAGGTTAGATTATGTTTCAATAGTAGATCGTACACTAGTTTTTTGTGGTTTTGGTAGGTGGATTTTTTATGTGATATTTTAGGCATTAAACATAATTGAATTAGATTGAGAATAAATTATTAATATTTATAATTAAATTTTATAATTAGTTATAAGTTTTTATAATTAATTATTAGATGTTTTTTCTTGATATAGGGCCTCATTTTGGCAAGTGATATTTGATTATACTTGGTTGAGGATGGATCGGTTTATTTAAAGGAATGGATTCAATTATGGTTGGTGGTCCACTAATTATACCCATTTGGTTTATTATTTTTGATATGTGAATTAATCTATAAGGTCTCACCACCAATAGATATCAATATTTAATTTAAATTATCAAAAATATAAATGCCTATGGACTTATAAAAATTGCAAGGGCCACCATGGACCCCTGTGCATTATTTTAATGCCCCATCCACCAATAGTCGAGGCCATGATTATGATTATGGTACATGATATCCATAGACTGAGAGGGTTGAAATATAAATTGATTATGTGATTATAGAATCCATAGTGATATGTTCCCGTAGTGGCATGTGGGTATAGGTGAGTGTTGAATTGGTAAGTATAGCCTAGGTATGGGTCATGTGGGACTACTAAAATACTATACGGCCATTGGGATAGATGAATAGAGAGTGGGGAAGGAGTTATTTCCCCTACTTCCATGTGATAACTCATGTGGGTAATAATTGCGTTGTTTATGATAGGTTATGTGAGTGGAATACCCTAGGGTGATTTTGGATGTGATATAGGAATTATGCCATCCATATTGAGTGATTATAGTTTGTATTATATTGTGGGGGAAATGATTTTCTGATATGATCATGATGAGGTTGAGGAAAATTATTCCCTCTGAGTTATGAGTGTTGACCAAGTGTTGATACTGAGAAAGATGAACCCACATTGGGTGTATATATTGTGTTGTGACATAAAAAGCCTTCATGGGTTCCCCAATGATATTTTGACCATAAGAACGTGCGTGTAGGAATGGGCGGTTGAAATATATCAAATCTTTATTTTATGTATGTCATTTTTTCTATTGAAACATGAGTTGTTTGTTTCAATTTTGTAAAATTTAGAAGTTTTTTTAGGATAAAAATAGGTTTTTAGGATATTTCTAGTGAAAGACAGGCTAAAACAATCACTTGACTAATCCATTTTCACCTATCTATATACCTTGGAGCCTCCTACCAAAAATGGCCAAAGAACCATTCCTATATAAAGGAATGGTCTAGGGAGTGGACTCCTGGAAGTCACCTCATCCACCACAGACAACCAAGATCCACTAGGTTTTGGTAGAGGATATGGTTATTCCAAAACACCTTGTACTCAACCACTAGTCCATGGATAAGGATGTGTGGAGGGGGTTTAAAATTTTAAATGGTTAAATAATCTTTTGATCTCCCATAATGATTAGTCTTGAAACAAAGATCTTTAATGAAAGGATTTAATGAGTCCATTACCTTTTTTTCATTTATTTAAACCAGTTTTACTCCATTATTTGGTTCAAATTTATGATTTGGTGTGTTTTTGAAGGAATTTCAAGAATTCAATCTACCATAAAATGGTGTTTCAATTCTTACTTTTTATTATTACTAGATATAAATGTAATAGAGTTTAAAGGTTGGATTTCTTTGATCATGGTGCATTTTCCTCCTCTTACAATTGTAGGATCCTCCCTTCTTAGTGGTTATGGTTCCCCTGTTAGGTGTTTTATGATACCGTTCATAATCTATGTAGTTATATACTGAAATTACTATAAACATAATTTTTTTTGATTTATTTATTTGAAATGGTTTTATAAATGGTTTTAAAATCATGAAATGGAATCCTTAATATATTTTTTAAAAACCTAATGGGTGTGTTGAACCTACTTGATTATGGATTTTAAAATAAAGTGTTGATTTTCATAAAAATAGATTTAAAATAATTAATGATTTGATTAAAGACATTGATTATTATTTCTTGCCAAAATATAAAATGAAATGATTTATGGTTTGAAATGAAATGATTTTATTGGAAGGGATGAGTTTTGATGAAAACCATTTGATGTTGGTTTTTGAAATGAAATAGAATGTTTTGAAATTTATTCATGGGTTGTTTTGTAATGATTGATTTAAATGATTTTAGATTGATTGAAATGAATGATAAACCCTTATATGTTTGATTTCCATAAACCACATGGGTGCTTAGGTAGTTAGTTGGGAAGAACACATGCTATAAATGTATTATGTCTACCGATAAATGCATTGATGAGGAAAATATTAACTGAACTATGATAAGGGTATAGAGTTAATTCTATGGGATGTTATCATATTCTCCCTAGGATTGATATTTGTGGGTGTGTTCATAAATAGATCCATATTTCATCAAGTTTTGTAAGAATATCTATATTATCCTAATCTCAGGACTCTTA
The DNA here is from genome assembly GCA_963277665.1 of Viscum album. Classification (NCBI taxonomy): domain Eukaryota; kingdom Viridiplantae; phylum Streptophyta; class Magnoliopsida; order Santalales; family Viscaceae; genus Viscum; species Viscum album. The sequence continues at coordinate 625,967,651 of OY728138.1, read as the reverse complement.
ACCATGGTGTTATGATTTTAAATTATATTCTTGTTATAATGTTTTTAAAATGATTTATTAATGCCTATTTTGATATAAATTCTTATACATTCATGTTTTTATAGAAATTCACTTTATACCAATTTTATACTTTCCATTGGAAATGTTTTATAAATCATGTTTTGATATGAAATGTGAAAATATCACCATGCCATGTTTTATTTAAAATTGAGCATATTTGGTTTACTTAATATGGATTTATTAAGGATTATTTGGTAGAATACTACTGGGTAGATTTTTTCATATAAAACTTTTCCTATGGATGTTTGTAAATTTATTTTAACAAGCCCAAGAAAAGGGAAGCATCACTTTGAGGTCATGGGTGTTCTTGATAGCAGGTACTTGGGAGTTAATGATGATAAGAAGAGTATGTGGTCCTCTTATTTTGAGATCTAGTGGTGATTTTTTTCATTATATTTTGTGTAAAATTGGTTTTTTAACCCATTTTGGGATTGTACTTGACTACCAAGTGGTACTTTTATCATGATGAATATTTTGGAATACCGACTATTTCTATTTTATTTCTGTTTTTTTCTTGTTGTTCTTTTCATTGGGTGAAATCACTCCCTCTTGATTATTATGGATTCCCAAGTGCTAGTCACCAACTCGTGGGGATAGATAATTCTTTTCAAGCTATGTTAAGATTGATTTGGGTATAGTCATAGATGGTTATTTGAGTTGGTTCATGAAAAAATCAAATAAAATGAGGTTGAGTATCTTCTTGAATGTATGCAAGAAAATTGGGATGTCCTAGAAGATAAGATATAGGATTTTATGAAATTAATAAGAATGTTACAGGAAATTTCATGGCCATGTCTCATCATAACAAGCCTTAAGTTGTCATTGGAAGTCAACAAAAAGTGAATTTGATGAGTTTTTTTATCTGATTCTAGAATTTTCCCCAAACATTGATCTATGATTTATGTTCCCAAGATTCTCATTGATATAATTTATGTTCTTGAGTATCATAATTGATTTTAACTTCATATTTTTTGATGTTGTGTAGTTCCATTCCCCCAAAAAGATGTTGAATTATGCTTCAGGAGGGAGTTCATGATGAACCATAGTAAGAAAACCCTTTGGTTGACCAGAACAATATAGAGGTTATAGTGTGTGTGGTCTAAGATCTCGGCTAATGGGTAGCACATCCCCCACTTAGGCTTTAAAGTATATACCTCAAAGGGATTATATAGAAATCATTCCCAAAAATTTCTTTAGTAGAAACCAATATCATTATAGGATACAAAATATATTCAAGTGAAAGAGGATTGGTTGAAAAATATTGAGAAACTCTTTGGGTTCTTGTATATGCCAGATTCCATTAAGGTTAAATATGTCATCATTAAGCTTGAGGGTCCTAGAAGAAGGTAGTGGAATACTCTTTTTCATGAAAATAATAATATGGTATTATAGTAGAAATAGTTTTAGGATCATTTCACAGATCAATACTGTCCAAATTCAATGGTTTGGGTTATGTCTATGGAGTTCCTTAACCTTCATCGAGGTGATAGGACAGTGACTCGGTATGCCAATTGTTTTGATAAAATTCCCAATTCACACCTTATGTAGTTTCAAATGATAAGATAAATGCCGAGAGTTTTCATATGGGACTTTTATTAGATATCTAGTCTCAGATATTTATATTTAATATTACCTCTTATGTTGATATTCTATATAGGTCTTTGATAGTTGAAAATGATATATTGGTAATCTAGGGCTGAAAGGAGTTCCTCTTACTGCTAGTGGTAGTTTTAGTGTTTTCTTTTAAGGGGAGAGAAATAATAATAAATCTCATGGTAGAAAAAATAGTGGTGTTCCTAAACAGAAGACTTTCTTTAAATCATATGCAGTATCGGGTAAAGTACCACTAACTTATTTCCAATGTGGAGAATTTGCGCACTTGAAGCATGTTTCCACTAATGAACTGAATATATATATCTCTTATGGACACTTAGGTCCCTTATAGTTTTTTTCATGTTTTTACTAATTTGAATAGTGGTACAGTCTCTTCAATACTACGAGGTTCTATGGGGCAGTTTTATGCTTCAAAAACAGTGGGGTTCCAACCACAATAAGTAGGAATAATGCTTCTTAATGTAGTGGATGAGTGTACAATGGGGAATAATGCATTCCCTGTGATAGTGATAGGTACAATTACTATTTCCTGATATTTAATGATGGATTTTTTGATATTGGTTCCTCTCATTCTTTTGTATCAACCCCTATTATGTACTTTTTGAATATTTCTATTGAGATAATGCCTTGTGTGATGGAAATTGCTATGCCTCTTATGATGAAGATGTAGTAGGGTATTAGATACCCCACTTTTGGTTTTTCTATATCATAAATTAATATCATATATGAATATTGTTTATTGTTATTAATTATTTAAACTTTATTCTTATGATGGATTGGTTGATTTCTCATAAATATTGAATTGATTGTTGTCTACGATGGGTCTCTTTTACTTCCCTTGATGGGGAGTGTCATGTTTTCCAGGGTGAATGGGAACTGAGGTATTTTCGAGCCAAACCTCCTGTTATATAGTTCAGTATGACGATATCCATGTTTTCTTTTGAATAAGATCATGAATTTTTTTAGTGATCTTCCTCTAACATATGTTCAGTTTACAGATGTTTTTACATTGTAATTTTCGGGTTTGTTACCATAGAGGGAGGTAGAGTACTCTATCAACTTGGTGTTAGGTAATCATTCCATATCTATAACCTCTTAAATTATAGAACTACATAAACTTGTAACACCCTGATACAATAAGATATATTAATTTTTAAATAAATTTAATCTCTTTGATATCTTGTGATATATGTAACTTTGGGTTTAAATGAAACATGATAATATATTAAAATATTATTATTTACACATGGTCATTAAAACTTAATCATTAAGTTGGAAGGTATGAATAGAACTAATGAAATTTTAAAAAATTATATGTTTCACATAGGTATAAATTAAATTCAATGATTATCTACTGATTACAATCAAAATAATAACCATTTAAAATAAAAAGAAATGTTTTCTGAAAAATAGTTTTTCTCTAAAAGGTAGTTTAGTCACACTATGTACACTTAATTTATAATTAATTTTTAATAATTTTATAGAATTTATTTTAAAATTGAAGTTTATTTTTTATATAATTTTATCAAAATTATATTAGGGTGTATTTTCTATATTTTTTTAAAGAGATTTATTTTTTGATGAATATTGAAAAATATTGTTTTTTATTAAAAATTGTGTTTTTGTTTAATGAATTTACAAGCCCCATTTTATTTTAATGTGGTATTGAAAGTAAAATTAGTCCAATTATATATTAAATAATCCAAATTATTTCATTTAAATACTTTCATATTGAATTTTTATATAAAAACCTTTTCAATATTGGAATGTTTTTTTTGGAAAAGAATTTTTTTACATGAATATGAGATTAACATTAAATTAAAATTTTCCAATTATATGAGTTGAATTTAAAAAAATATATTCAATATTTTTATTAATAATAATTTATATTATTTAATAAGTTCAAATAAATGTTTAACAACAATAAATATTGGAAATAGTAAAAATTATTAACCACAATTAAGGTAAAAATGGGTTTACTAGGGGTTAAAATAAAATAATTAGCATTAAAAATGACATTAAACATGTATAATTTTTATATTATATATATATTTCAACCTTATATTTTCTAAGTTTCAAAAATTTTCTATTTTGGTTGCTTTTGGAAAGAGAACAATGTTGGTGTAATTCATTCTTTTAAAAAAATTCATGTGTGTACTCCCCACTTATAAAATTAAACCCCCTCTCATATCCTTTCCACACTTAAAAAAATGTTTCCAAAAATATCTATCCAACTAAATTCCCTCACATCATCTTAGAATCATTTTTTAGTCATAAATCATGTCGAGTAGGGCTTTCAGTTTAAACCAAAATAAGTTTTCCTAAGAAGAGGTGATGTCCTTAACCAAGCATTTTATTTTATTTATTATTCCACATCATTAAAATGTTATTAAAATATTGTTAAATAGTAAAATTATTATATTAAAAATTATTAAATATTTTTATGTTAATTTCATGACCTAAAATCATCTCCTCCTCCCACAAATGGGAAACAAAATCAATGATCATTTTTGTGGTGGACTACTGCCTCATGAACAGATGAAATTAATTACCCATAAATGCATCTTATAACTACAAATAATGATGTCTATAATTTTTATATATGATATTTATGATATAATTGTAATTATTTAATAATAATATCATATTTCACTTCTTACTTTCTATTCTACATAGAATATGATAATGTCCCTTGTGTGCGTAGCGGACTACCACCTCACAAAGTGCTTTGATTTTTTTTCACTTACAATTTACATGGAAGGTAATAGTGAATAATTTTATGCTTATATATAATATTCACTATATATTAACCATTATATAAAATTAATATATCCTGTACTTGTTGGAACCAAGGTCGTTCACAGCTGTAAACAGAGCCCGTTTTGTGTTTGTTGTCAATCCACACATGGATAATCAGAAAGTTCACATGGGATGTTATCTTACAGTTCAACCTAAAAACAATGTTAAAGGTGGCATCAATTTCTATTATTTTCTAAATTTTTGTCATAAAAAATAGGGGGTAGTTGCAAACATCATGAAATGTGGTTTTTTTGATTGACTCTTCATAAATTCGGTAAGGGGGTGAGTTTTATAAAGCTTGGGTTTCAAAAAGGTTGTGATTCAAAAAGATGTAGAGCACTGTGAATGGTGTGATGGGTTGATGGTAATCTCTGAGACTATGAGAAATTTTCATTTCATTGGATATTTTTGAGTGAAAGATCTTTATAAATAGTGTTTTTGGAGTTTCAAAAAAAATCTTGAGTAATGGGAGAATCACGAAAGGTCAAGCCTAAAAATATGAGTCTACCCCCCCCCCCACACACTTAATTTGACATGAAATTAATTGGATAAAATGGGGAATCACTCTAAATTTGTGAAGTAAAATAACTTCATGAATCAAGTATTCAAAGTGAGCTTGAGCATCATGAAAATACTAATCTTGTCTTAACCAATGCATATGTATCTGAAAAAAAGGTGTTTCTCAAAGATGGGGAAGTTCAAGATGAATCAGTGATCTTCATGGGGAAATATTGTTCCATGAATGTGGTTTTATTTGAAAAGGTAGTGAACATCAAAAAGGAACCTCACGAACAGCAGTTTTAAACATCTGTTTTATATAAATAGTTCTTTCAAGTGCATCAAATCGGGGCTATGGTGCAAGAAGTATCCAATTCAAGTAAAGTACATATACATAAATGATAATATACTAAAGTGACCTTCAAGTAATTAAACTGAGTAAGACTTCATATAAATCAGTGATCTAAGGGGATTCAATGGAAGTATTCCAAAAAAGGTAGTGTATTATCCCTAAAATATTGTAATGGTTGTGTGCGTAGAATAGAGTGATTTTGCCTAATATTATTTATTCTATAACTAGTTAATAATAGTGTATTTAGGTATGAATGAAACATTGGCAGCATATACCCCTTAGACTATCCCTTAATGGTAAACCAAGTAAAATTTTGGTTTTATCTCTCTACATGTGAATGTCTAATTACTACAATATTCCATAGAGAAAGGTTTAATAGGTTCCTACCAATTTGGGAACAAGATTAATCACTTTAAAAGAAAATTTTGACTCCCAAATTCGGCCCTCCACTTTCAAGGTGTTCTAGGTTTGTCAAAGTGGAATTAGAGAGAACAGGTTACTGGTGTTAAATATGACCTCTTTTATTATCAAGGATAATTTAGAAAATGTCACGGAGTCCCCCTCTTTGATGGAAAAAACTTCTATATTTTAAAGAAGAATATTTTTTCTCGTCTAATATCTCTTGTAATGGAAGTAATTTTTTCCACTACATAAGGGATTTAGGTTACTAATGCAACATGATTATCTATGACTAAAACTGACATTAAAATGATTGATGCAAATATCGAAGCATATAATTCCCTTACTGAAGCTCTATGTAATCAAATATATCTAAGTTTTATGAGTTTTACATCATCCAAGTCTATGTGGGAAATAATGGAAAATATTTATGAAGATGATAATGAAGTGAAGGAGGAAAAATTCCATGTTTTTAAAAATAGGTTTTGAAGAACTAAAGATGAATCCTGATGAAAATGAAGATACCTTTTTTAACTGAATCAATGAATTTTTTGGAGAAATACAAGGACATGGTGAAAAAAAATATATTAACATTGTAAAGAAAATTTTGAGAAGGCTTCCACCTATATAAAATCTATAAGTTTATGTACTTAAGAAAAGGGATATGTTTAAACATTCACGTGAAGATCTTCTAGGTAATGTAGTGGCATATGAAGTGAGACTCAAACTGGAATATTATACAAAAAGAGTAAGAAAGGAAATTTCATTCAAATGCATTCACAAAATTGATATTTCTAGAGATATTTTCGATAAACATAATGAGTAAGATGAACTTCTATATCTTTTTTCTAAGAAATTCAATATAGGAAAAGGTATATTTTAAGGGAAGATTCTTATAGAATGTTTTCGATGTGGTCGAGTTTGAAACATTTCCTCTCAGTGCTCAAGTAAGTTTTATGATGTATAATGTGAAGTTGGAAACTTGTAGAAGCCTCAAAAAAGTTTTCCCCAAATGGGAGAATTAAAATTATGAAACAAATTATAGAGAATAATTTTCTTCTATAAATAAATACATGATGATAATGACTTTTTCAATGATTAATAACTATATTTTAAATCTATAACTCAAGAATCCATGATGGATATGGTTGAAAATTCATAAAAATAAAAAGATAAATATAAATATTATCAGTTGAATGGGGTTTTTGATCCAAAGTTGGAACTTGAGGATGCTCTTGATAATCTTAACAATCAAATAAATAAAAAATTAAATATAAGAGCCATACTGGAAGAGTAATTAGAGTATATTTATCTAATTAAATTAAAAATTGATCTACTGAAAGAAGGTTCAAAATAACATTCAATAACTCATGAAATCTTAGAATATGTTGTGTAATTTATGATCAGGATGGAAGAGAAAAAAAATTTCATCACTGAACATACATATAAACTAGAGTAGAAAGCTAAGACAGATGAGTGGATTGAGGAAGAAGTTGTTAATCTAAGTAGTAAACTAGAAAATGAATCAAATTCAAGGTAAAAAATAAGAAAATAAAGTTTGTAATATTATCATATATATATCATTTAGAAATAACTAACCATGGATCTGAATGAGTGGAGAAGGATTTTAATGATAAAATATCCACATGCATGGAAGAAATTGGAATTGGTCATGACGATGAAACATCAAAGTATGAAAACAAAATGAGTAAAAATAAAGGGAAGCAAAAAGTTGGACATATCGTAATGGCACCTCATGTTATATAAAATAAGGCTTCAAATAAAATAGAAAATAGATCCAAAAATTAGGCTCGATTATCTAGATATGATCACGAGTCAAAAATGTTTCCAAAATATGTGTATATGAGTATTAATGGAAGTGAGAAGACATATCCTCTTATGAAATGTCAATTTTGTGGTTATCTGAGCCATACCATGTCAAACTTTGAAGATGCAAGGAGCTATCTAAATGGGGAAGTGAATGAACTTTAATAATGAATAATGAGACCATATCCTTCATCATATAGAAGAAATAATTTATATGGATATTTTTTTAATTGTTCGAACTATGGTTACAAAGCTATTCATTTCAAGCAGAGAAAAGGTGGGAACATTTCCAATAGAACTCAGATACAAGTCAATACATTCCAACCAAGTGAATTCAGTCTTGTAAATAGGTATCTGTATCTAGAATAATAATATGAGTATGATGAACCCATTAATATTAAAAATATATCATAAAATACATCTTTTATCTCTATATAATTAAGTATGTTATGGAAGGAAAAGAAGAAGATCAATAAACCCAACCCTGTATAAATAGATCTCAGAGCTACAAAGAATAGTAGAACCTAGATTCTTGATAGTGGGTGCTCATCCCACATGACAAGAAATGTAGATTTATTGTATAATTTAAAATAAAGTATTAATGGAATAGTGACTTATAGAAACAATGGTTCTTTAATGTTCATAGGTAGTGGAAGTACAGAATTGGAAAATTATGCGCTTAAGAAAATAGAACTTCTCTATGTTGATGGTGTGTGTCACAATATCTTGATTTTGAGACAATTATATGACTCAGGACTGATATTGATATTTAATAAAAAGTGGTGAACTATCATAAGAAAGATGGGTAATTCTCTCATGAAAGGATGTGGAACATATGGAAATTTATACTGGGTTGACAGTAAAGAGAACATATTTTACTTAACATAAGAGGAATAAAAAAATATTGTGGTGTCATAGGTTGGGTCACATTGATCAATAATTCCTGGAAAAGATATCTAATATGAATATATTCAATAATATACCAAATATTAAGCATTAACTAGAAAAAGGAATCAAATCTTCTTGGTCTATTCCACAATGTCATATGTGGTTCAATAAATGTTGTTAAAACATGTAGAGAGAGATTACACATTATTTTTATTTATTTTTATATTATAATGTCTTGTGTAATGATTATATAATGGAAACATAAGGTGATTGATTGCATGAAAAGTTATCATTAAATAGTTGAGAGTGATGTTGGCTGCAAAATCAAATCCCTATGATCTGAAAATGGAGGGGAATAAACATCAATTGAATTTAAAACATACATAGAAAAATATTGAATAAAGAATGAGGTTGTTGTAGTGATAAACCCATAGAATAATAGAGATATTGAACGCCAAAATTGACAGGTAAACAATATGTTCAGGACCATGTTGATTGGGAGTCATATCTCTCATCATTACTAGAAAGTGGTTGTTCAAGTAGTTGTATACACTTGGAATAAGGATTCATATGGGATAAAACAAGACACCATATGAATTATGGTATGGAATTAATCCCTCTCTAAAGTATTTTGATGTTTTTTGAAGTAAATGTTTCATCTAAAATAAAGAAGAAAATCAAGGAAAGTATGGTGATGCTGCAGATGAGGGAATATTCCTTGAATATTCAAGGAAGAGTGAGGCTTAAAAATGTTTAAATAATAGTCTTATAAAATTGTGTAAATTGGTGATGTTAATATCATTATAGATAAAACCACAAATATCTTAACGATCTCATATGCTGATATGATAGAAAATGAAGAATAAAGTGGACATAGAATATATTAAAATATAGAAGTAAAGAAAGGTGTGAAAAACATTTAGGGATCAAAAAATGATGATGATTCCGAAGAAGAGTTGGTATAGGAACCATGGATGAAGAAACATTCTCTGAACCTCACAGAAGAAATATAAGAGAAAAAATTTATCAATATTATATCATTGGGGATTAGACCACACCCACATTGATAAGGAAAATGGTGAATTATGCACATTATGCCTTTTTATCAATTGTGGAACCAACCTCAATTGAAGAAGTAGCAAAGGATGAATCATGGGTTAAATCCATGAATGAAGAACTTGATCATATTAACAAAACCCTAACATGCGTTCTTGTTAAGATACCTGAAAATCACTATGTGATTGAAACAAAGTGGATCTAAAAAAACAAATTCTATGATCATGGAAATGTGATCAAAAAAATACATTGTTAGTGTGTGAAGTTTATGTAAAAATTAAATCAATTGACGTTGAAGAAATGTTTTCTCCAATAGAAATACTAGAATCAATCAGGCTTTTCCTTGTTATGGAAAATCAAAGAGGGTACAAATTTTATCAGATAGATATAAAAATAGAATTCTTAAATGGATTTATTAAAGAATAAGTATTCATTGAACAATCAATGGTATTTATGATTTTAAATGATGAAGCATAGGTTTTTAGATTAAAGAAGGCCCTTTGTTGTATAAATTAGGCACTATGTTTATGGTATTATCGATTGGATACTTATATGAAGAATATTTGATTCAAAATAGTAGGTTTTGATCATAATATATATGTGATGAATTCAAAGTAAGATCAATTTATGATTTTGTATATGTGGATGATATTATATTTGTCAAAAGCATGAAGGGGCTAGTGGACGAATTTTATAATCATATGAAACTAGAATTTTAAATGTCTATGATTGGTAAACTCACATACTTCTTATAGATGTTGGTGATTTATAATAAGGATAACACTTTCATTTTTCAGGATAAATATACAAGATACCTTCTGAATAAATTCAATATGAAAGTCTCAAAACTAATGATTACTCTAATTTTGGTTGGTACAAAACATGGAAAGCAAGTGGATTGGACTTATATATATCCCACTATGTACAAGATAATCATTGTAATCTTATTATAATTGACTACAACATGTCAATATATCGTCTTTATAATATGCTTAGTACCCAACTTTCAAAGTAATCCAAAGGAATAGAATTTGGCAGCAGTTAAATGAATTATGAATTATATTCATGGTAAACTCTATTTTGGATTATACTTTTCTACAAAAATATATAATGAATTATTGGTATTTTATGATTCTGAATGGACTAGATATGTGGTGGATAGATTGTCCACAAGTAGTGGATCATTCTTTATAGGAATTTTTTTTATCTAGTTAATAAAGAATTAGTAAATTATATATCTTAGTATAGTTAAAGTAGGCTATATCTCTACTAGAAAGGATTTCACTCAAATATTATAGATGAAGAAACTATTTACTGATATTGGTGATGAGGTGAAACATATTATGGTGATACAATGTGATAATAAGTGCATGATCGATCTTACGAAGAATCTGATTTAGTACTCTCATATAAAAAATATTGAGAACAGATATTACTTCATCAAGGAAAAATTTCAACAATGTGTGATTAGAATGGATAATATTGGAACTGATGACCAAGTGGTCGATATTCTGACTAAGTCATTGGTAGTACATGTGTTTGAGAAACATTAGTTGAACCTCAGTGTTTTTTCACCTCTTAGTGAATGAGGAGGTTATAGTTGTTCCCCTCTCCCCATTTGTATTAATTTTTTTAATCTATTTCTAGATGTGATATAGGTTTATAGGGGATATACAATCTAGGGGGAGTTTTTTTAGATCTATAATTGCAAATAAAAATTATTTTAGTTTATAGGAAAATGGGGAATGAATAAATTCAAACATTAAAGGTTTTCTAGAAGTTTTAAATATTTTTATGTTTTTTTTTCAATTATTCCTTGACATGGTGTGAATAAGGTGAGAATTAGTTGTTATGAAGATACATACAAATATTATCTTGGAAATCTTTTAGCATTACAAATCAAACTTTTGTGACATGATGGGAATTATGTGTTATGAAGAAATAGTCAGATCTTAGCTTGGATATCTTTTAGAATTATAAAGCACGAGAATCCAATTCATGACTCCCCTCTTATTTTATACACCAATATTTTCTCATGTAGACTTATAGTGTTGAATTATTGGTTTCTATCGACTCAGGTTTTGATAGCGGTTAGTGATTTATTGAATTTATCTATAGAAAACAAAAAACCCATAGGGTAAGATTGTTGAAATAAAGGTCATTCATAATTGGAAACAAAATCTAGTTTGTGTTTATTTTCAATCCACACTAGGATAATTGGGGAGTTTTTATGGAAATTTATTTTATAGTTTAAGATGACTATAATGTTGAAGGTGGTTTCATTTCCCAGTTCTATACAAAATTTTGGGCTCAAAATCAGGAGGTTGAGTAAAACATCATGAAAAGATGTTTTTTGGGATTGAATCTTCATAAATATTTTAAAGGAATGGTTTTCAAAAAATTTGGGTTTCATAAATCATGGTATTCACAAATATGTGTAGCATTGTGAACGGCATGACGGGTTGATGGTAATGTCAATCACTATAAGAATATTCACAAGAATCTTGTGTTTCTCTAGAGCTTTATTACTGAAGGAGGTTCACGAATAGGATTTATATAGTTTCATGAAAAATCCACTAGAGGCATGGGAGCATCACAAAAGTCCAAGCCTATAAATATGAGGCTACCCACAAATTACTTCACATGAAAATAATTGTAGAAAAGGGTGAATCACTATGAATTCAGAAAGTACAAGATCTTCATGAATAAAGTATTCAAATTGAGCTTGATCATTGTGAAAACAACTACTGTAGTCTCGACCAATGCTTAGGTATCTCAAAAAATGGGTTTCATGATGATAGGTTATTATATGATGACTCGGTGATCTTTTAAAAGTAAATTTGTTTTGTGAAGTTAGTTTGCTTCATGAATGTAGTGAGCTTCATGAAGGAACTTCGTGAATAATAGTATTGAACATATGGTTTAAGTGAACAGTGAATTCAAGTTCATCAACTCAGGGCTACATGCAAGAAGAGTCTCATGCAAGTCAGAGAAAAAGACATAAATTCCAATTTAAAGAAGATAATTTCAGATCGTTAAACTATGTAACACTTCACCCAATTTAATGATATAGGGGTTGACAAAATATTTCCAAGAGAGGCAGTGTACTATCACTAAAAATTTGTAAAGGTAGTTTTCCTGGAACAGAGTGATTATGTGCACTATTTTTTATTCCACAACTAGTGAAGATTATTTGATTTAGTTATGACAAAAATTATATCAGTGTATGCTCCTTGGACGGTCCCTTAGTGGTGAACCAAGTGAAATTGTGGTGTTGTCTCTCTGCATGCGAATGTTTGATTACTGCAAGATTCCATAAAGAAAGATTTACAAAGGTACTACGAACATGGAAAAAGGATTCATCACTATAAAATGTTGACACCATAATTCACCCCTCCCCTCTTAGGGTGTTCCAGGTTCTTGCAATACTTTCTTAACTTATCGTCCATTGAATAAATTATAACTTCATTCATGTGTATAGTGCATTACTGCCTCACGAAGTAATGTGATTTATTTTTATTACCACATCACATGGATGTAATTTCTATATGAATTTAAATAAATAATATGATATTTATGATATAATTATCATCCAATAAAAATAAAATAACACTTACCTTCCATTCATCATGAAATTTAAAAAAAGGAAACCTTACTCATGCATACTTATGACCTACCATCTCCATGATTGTAACATAGTTAATTTTTCATAATCATATTTCATGGCTTTCCTTAAAATTATAATTTATGTATAAAAATGATAATAATTTCTTGGTTATAATTATATATATGATTAATTAATTTTCTATTTGGCCTTATTCAACTGACCAAAGTGGTTTTGGACATATTAGTCATTTATCATTAAAACATCTGATGTGAAATTAATTGGTTATGTAATTCAATTTGACATGGTAAAAATTAAAATAAAAGGAATGATAAAACTAAAAAAAATCTTAAGAAATTAAATAATTAACATCAGTTTATTATTTAGGAATATAAATAACTCGTGAAAAATTGGGCTTGAAGAAAGGGATATCTATAAACTACCCTTTCCTTTTGGTTATGAACTTTCTCTATAACTCACTTTTTATCTCTCTTTAATGTTATATCATTATTTTAAACTATCTATATTTGTCTCTCACATATATACCATGTTTTTTATTCTTTAATTTTATGGTTTAATACATTTCTTATGACCATTTATCAAATTCCTTCATTATGAAATTTCCATATATTATGGTACAAAGCAAGATTATGTAGCCCATTTTATTTCAATGGATAATTCTTATGTTATCCCTTATGATTGATTTACTTTATTTGGAACACATACATCATAAAATAATTATGATGGTTGTTCTCATATATTTATCCAATTAATTGGGTAGATATTTAGTCTTGTGAGGCATTATATATGGGATTAGGGAGTAAATTGAATCTATTATGGTACTTTTTCCACCATGTGATATTGTCCTGGAAGTTTTCCTTGACACGTGTTTATGTCATGTTATATGTTTTTGATGCATTTAATATGGTTTCATGATCGTATTATACCATTATCTTTATTTTATACTTCCACTTGATTACTCATATTCCATCACTTTTATGATATCATGTTATACCTATGAATCACATGTTGTTGTTCATTATCATGTTCATTTCCTTACTGGGATTTTTATCTCACCCCTTTATTTATTCCTTGGGTTATTCCATTGGGTAAATATTTAGTCTCATGAGGCATCATATATGGGATTTTGAAGTAAACGTAATCCATTATGGGACTTTTCCACCGTGTGATATTAGTTAAGTAGTTATTTTTAACTCATGTTTATATCATGTTATATTTTTTTTTGAAATATTTACTATATTTACATGATCTTATGATACCAAGATCTTTATGTTATGCTTCCCCTTTATTACTCATTTATGTTATCTTTTATAATATCATTTTATACCTTTGACTCACATGTTATGATTATCTTGTTTATTCACTTACTAGTCTTTTTATCTAATCCTGGTATTTATTCCCTAAGTTATTCCAAGTTTAAAATTTTCCATTGTGTATGTTTATTAGTTAATTTTTTCTTATTTTTTCTTCAAGTTAATGGTGGGAAATTGGGGAAACTGTGCCAACAACCAAAATGATTGGAAATGTGAAAATTTCCCAAATGATATTCCTAACATTATGGTAGAGAGATCTAATAAATTATTGGAATTATTGGCTCAACTATCCTAATTTATTTATAATAACATGAATCATGTATAATTCTCTAATACTCCCTAGAAGGATCAAGTTGTAGTTAGGTGTTTTATATGAAAAAGTCTCCATACCTCTTGTTTATCTTCTAATCCCATCATCACTAAATAATAGATTAACTCCTTTAGAATATATTCTATGTTATCTAATACATAGATCAAGATAAAGTTGTTATGGTCTTCTATCACATTGAGGGAGAATTTGATCATTAGTAGACACTGATCAAGAACACAAGGTCCTGCGAGGATATTTATTCTTTGGAATAGGAATAATTCAAGAAAATATTTTTCAATAAATATTTTCCATGAACTCTTCAATCTTAAAATGGATAGGGAGTTCCTAAATCTAAAGATAAAGGAAAAAGAGTCTATTGGGTCATATGAGGAAAACATCACAAGGATTTCATGGTATGCCTCCATATTTTTATCAGAGTCATGATTAATTTGTTTTATTTATTTATTAACTTATGTTTAAATATATGAAAATATTTAATGATTTGATACTTTTATAGTTATGAAGATATTTTTTATTGGGCCCTCAAAGTTGATATGGAGATCGGTGACTCTCAGTGGTCTCATGGGACTGGAGAAAAAAATGTAAAATAGAATTTTTTTAAGACTATCAACAAACAAATCCCATGGAGGAAATAAAATCCAACATCTCACTTGTAAAATTTGTGGGAAGAATCATCCAAAAACTACCTGATGGGAACCAAAATATGATTCAGTTATGGAAAATAGGGGAATCAAGATAATCAGTGTCATAGGGAAATGAATAATCCCACTAATGATTAAGAAGAAAAGAATGTTTTAGTTAACACTATGCATGTCGTATATTGTTTTAACTATAAGTAACATGTTAATTGTGAAAGAAAATTCCCTAAACCAAGTGTTTTTAGAGATAGTAATCGAAAACAACCTCCACGGAAGTATGTAAGGGTGTATTCTATCACTATGGATGATATGGATGTCGAAACAAATATGGTGATAGGTGTGGTGGTTTTTCATTCAAGAATATAAAACATTCTTTTTTTATTTTGGTTTTATGCTTTATTTTATATCATACAAGTTTAGTAGAACTATTCAAACACCACCTCAAAGCATGGGGGTTAAGATAACTATGAAAACAAAAAATAGATTTTGGTTTCTTCCCAAGTAAATAAATCCTCCATAGTCAATTTATGTGGACTTAATCTTTAGGAAAATATCATATTACTTCATTTAGTGGAATTTTATTTTATTTTAGGCATGGATTGGAAAACCTTATATAAATCCAAAATCGAATTTTAAGAGAAAGTGATCACTATCCAGGTAATAATATATCCTATAATTTTGTACAATTTTTTGGAGGTTTATGAATCTCTCCTGCAATATTATTTTCAATAATGGATATTATTTACTTATGAGAAATAAAATATATCATAAATTATTTAGAAAAATGATACAATCATTCTTAGATACATTCCCATTGTGAGGTATTATACTGATGTATTTGTAAAGATTTTCTTGTTCTTCCTCCCAACTGAGAGGTTGAATTATCAATTGAACTTATACCTAGGTTGCTACCCATATCCAATAATTCTTATAGAATGTACACTATTGAGTTGGAAGAACTAAAGAATCATTTGAAAGATAATCTAGAAAAATTGTTTTATATGCCTGAGTGCTCCACTATGGGGTTTGTCGGTCCTCTTCATCAAGAATAAGGATAGATCAATACACCTCTATATTTATTATCATGAAATTAAAAAAAATTAAAAAAGAGAAAAATCATTCCATACCATGGATTAGTGAATTTTTTTCATCAACTATTCAGAGCTTAGTATTTCTCTAAAGTGGACCTTCATTCAGTATATCACCAGTTGAGGGTGGAGAAGGAATATATTACCAATGATACCTTTTGAAAAAGGTATAGATACTATGAGTTTATAGTGATTCATTTTAGACTCACTAATTTTTAAGTAATATTTATAGACTTAATGAATAGAGTCCTTTGGGATTACCCTGAAAATTCTGTTTTAGTCTTTATAGATGATATTATGATATAATGTAAGAGTAAGGAGGGGTATGAGTAGCATTTGAATACTATGTTAAGGGATTTCAGAAAGTATAATTTATATTCAATGTATAATAAATGTGATTTGTGGATGAATTGAGTATCATTCTTGGGGAATATTATCACCAATAAAAGGATATCTATAGACCCTTCTAAGATAAAGGCAATCAAGGAATTTCCTAGACTATCATTTTTAATGGAAATATATAGTTTCCTTGGATTAACTTGGTATTACCAATGATTTATGAAAAACTTTTTTTGATGGTAAAACTCACTAACCAAGATAACATAGAAGGGAGTAAAAAATTTCTAGACCAGTGAATGCGAAGATATCTTTAGGGGGTTGAAAATGAGGTTTATGAATACATAAGTACTTATTATACCCTCAAGTGGGGAACATTTTATGGTTTACAAAAAATGATTTAAATAAGGGTTTTGGATGTGTAATAATATAGAATGATAAAGTGAGATCCTATTCTTCAACACATTTTAAAGTTCATGAAAATAACTATCCCACACATGACATAGAGTTGTTGTCAGTGATCTTTATATTAAAGATATTGCATCATTATCTTTATGGGGAGAATTGTGGAATATATATAGATTTTAATATGAAACAATATATATTCACATATAAGGAGATTAAAATTAACCAATGAATATAGTTAAATCTGATCAAGGATTATGACTATTCAATCTATTTTTATCCTGGAAAAGCAAATGAGGTGGAAGATTCTCTAAGTATAAAAGATCCAGAAATTTTATTTATGATGAAAATTGAGAATGATAAAATATTCTTATATTTGAAATGGATTTATATGGGAATAGTAAAAGGATATGTATCCTACCTTTATCAAATAATGTTTCAACTTTCCATTCTTGATATGATCAAGGAGGCCCATAAAGATGATGAGGTGCTACAAAAAAAGGTAGAAAATATTCTATAATTCAACTTTTCTAAAGATGGAGTTATAAGTTTTGGAACCTTAATATGTTCCCCATAAAAACTAGAGCTGAAGAGGGATATTATGGATGATGTGCATATCTCACCATTCTTTATTCATCTAGGAATCACTAAGATGTATAGAGATATGAAGTAAAACTTCTCGTGGGTTAACATGAAGATGGAGATTGTGAAATTTGTATTTTGATGCTTGGTATTCCAACAAGCCAAGTCTTAAAAATATAATTATAAGGTTCTAATGAAACCATTTCCCATACCAATATGGAAATGGGAAAAAATAACAATTTATTTCATCATAGGGATCCATAGGACACCTAAATTCAATAACGTCGTCTAGGTGGTAGTCAATCACATTAAAAAGTTGACAAATTTCATTACTATCAAGGAATATTTCTCTATTGACCAAATAGCTAACATATATATAAGGGAAGTGATAAGATTTCAGGGAGTTCCACTCTCTATTATATCGAATCAAGATATAAGGTTTACCACAAGGTTTTGGAGAATCCTTGAGTAAGAATTGGATACAAAACTCAGTTTCAGAACTGCTTATCATCCCTAAAAGTATGCTCAGTCTCAATGAACCATCTAAACACTAAGGATATGATAATATATTTCTTAATGTATTTCGAAGTATTTTAATATCAACACCTTCTCCTAGTATACTTCTCATATAACAACAGTCACCATTCTAGCATTCAAATGGAACCTTATGAGGATATGTATGGGAAGTGGGGTCAAAATTCAACATGTTGGGATGAAGTTGTAGAGTGGAAGATGATGGGACCTGATATTTCCCATGAGAAAATAGGGAATTTCAAAATCATTTAGCATTACATTAAATCTACACAAATTCTATAGAAAATATATATTGAGAGTCGTCGATGAGACCAAGAGTTTTAGGCCATAGATAAGGTGTTTCTATATATTTCACCAGGGAATGAATTCATGAAGATTAGGGAGAAGGTAAATATTATTCCAAGATATATAATCCCCCTTGATATCATTCATTATATTGGATCTGTGTCTTTCTGAATATCACTCCCACCTAAGCAATCTCAATTACATGATTTATTCCAAATATATACAAGACCCCTCACATGTACTAAATCCAGAGGTAGTACCATTTGGAAAATATCATTCATATGAAGACAAGAAGTTGAAAATAATGGATTGTAGAGACAATGTTTTGTGAAATAATATAACTCACCTGGTCAAAGTGTTGTAGTGAAACCACATGTTTTATGAAGAAATATGGAAACCGAAAGAGGGGTTGAAGTAGAAGTATCCTCACTTGTTTCACCTTAGTATGTAATTTGAAATTATTAGGGTGAAATTATTTAATGTGGGAATAATTTAACATTTCAAGACTTTAACATATATTACTTTTTAATTAAATTCAATAACATTGATAGCTTAT
Source organism: Viscum album (assembly GCA_963277665.1). Lineage (NCBI taxonomy): Eukaryota > Viridiplantae > Streptophyta > Magnoliopsida > Santalales > Viscaceae > Viscum > Viscum album. The sequence goes on along the minus strand of OY728138.1, from coordinate 625,948,465 downwards.
GATTCTTGCAACCCTCATTTTAAGCGAAATGTGATACTCTATTAAAATATTACTATTTAAATATAGACATTATAACCAAGTAGTGAAGTTGGTGGGTATGAATAGTAGTAAATAAAATATGAAATATTATATGTTTCAAACATTTATAAAATAAATTGAATGATTATATACTGATTATAAATAAAAAAATAACGATTTTAAAGTGAAATAAATGTGTTCTGAAAAATAGAATTTTTTATAAAAGAGGATCTAGTCACTATTTGAATACATAATTTAAAATTTTTTTAATGAATTTAGAAAATTTATTTTAAAAAATTAACTTAATTTTTTAAATAATAATTTTGTAATTACCTTAGGGTGAATTGTTTGGATTTTTCTATAAAGTTTCATTTTTTAATTAGTAGTGATAAATATGTTTTTTATAAAAAACTATTGTTTAATTTAATGATTTTACAAGACCCATTTTATTTTAATGTGTAAAAAATAAAATTAGTTTAGTTATATATTAATCAACCTAAATTATTTAATTGTAATCAATTTCATATATAATTTTTATATAAAAACCTTTTCAACTTTCAAATTTTTTCTTTTGGAAAACCATTTTTTCAACACATCCACGGGTTTAATTCTAAATTATATTATGCCACTCATATGAGTTGAATTTGGAAGAATGGATTCCATATTTTAAATAAGAATAATTTATATTATCTAATAACTTTATCTTAATTTTTTCCAAAATTAATTGTGAAAATAGTAAAAATTATTTACCGCGGTTAAGGTAAAAAATGGTTTATTATGGTGTTAAACTAAAAATATAAGGGTTAAAAATGACCAAAAACATGTTTAATTCATATATTATAGTCTTATTTAGACATTATATCATCGAATTAATGACAATTGTCCCTTTTAAATCCTTTTGTAATGATAAAAATGTGGTTGTAAATCATTCTTTTCAAAAATTACAATTGTATCCTCTCCCCCGCTTATAAAAGGCCACTCACTCTCATATCTTTTACACACATAAAAAAAAATTGGTTTAGAAAATATCTATCCAAATAAATATCCTTATTCCCTTACCTAATCCTATAATCCTTGGTTTCATTATAAATCTAACTTAGGAAGTATTTTGGTTTAAACCAAAAGAAGTTGTTCAAAAAAGAGGTATAATCCTTAACCAAGTGTTTTATATTATTTCTTCCTACATGTACTTAAATTATTATTAAAAATTATTATATAATATAATAAATATATTAAATATAATTATATTTTTATATTAATTTTATGACCTAAAAACATCTCCTCTTCCCTAAAATGGGAAATGAAACTGTTGACCATCTGATTGGCAGACTACTGCCTCGTGAACTGATGTAATTTTTTTTCCATATATTGTCAACAATGGATATAATGATTTATTTAATATTTATATATTATATTTATAATATAATTATACTTTTTTAATTATAATATCATATATACCTTCTTATTTTCTATTCCGTAGATAATATGATAACATCGCTCATGTGTACGGAAAACTATTGCCTCTCGAAGTGATGTGATTCTTTTTTCACATATGTTTTACATGTAAGGTAATAAGGAATAATTTTATTTTTATATATGATATTAATTAAATAGTAATCATTCTTTAAAATTGATACATAATATACTTTCTTACCTTATCATCCATTGAATAATTGATAACACAATTCGTGTGTATGGTGGACTACCGCCTCGTGAAGCGATGTGATTCATTTTTATTTACATGTATCATGGTTGGTATTTATAGGTTTATTTAAATAAATAATATGATATTTATTATTTAATTATAATTATATAAAGATAATATAACTATTACCTTCCTTCGATCATGATCATTGAATAATGGAAACGTTACTCATTTTACGTATATCTTCTTGTCTCCATTATTGTAACATAGTTCATTTTTCATAATCATTTTTTATGGTTGGTTTACAAAGTATAATTTATGTATTAAAATGAAAATTATCTCGTTATTATCATTTTCAATATAACTAATTAATAAAATATTTAACTGTATTCAACTTACCAAAGTGATTTGGGACATATGAGTCGTTAATCATTAAAATGTTTAATGTGAAATTAATTGGTTAAGTAATTAAATATAACATGGATATAATTAAAATAAAAGGAATAATAAACATGAAAAAGTTTATTAATAAATTAAATAATTAACATAATGATATTATTTATAAATATAAATAACTCACATAATAAAGCAGGATTTAGGTCAGGGATCTCCCAAAACCACCCTTTCTTTGTGGTTATGAACATTCTCTCTAACTCAACTAATATATCTAATTAATGTTATGGAATATTTATAAATTATATATATATATATATAATATATACCTGTTTTACTATACCTTACTTTTATGGGTCAATACATGCCTTATGACCATTTCTCAAATGCCATCATTATCAAATTTCCTCTTAATATGATAGGAAGCAAGATTATGTAACCGATTTTCCATACATGGGTAATTATTATGTTAAGAATCTTAAATGATTCCCTTTATGTGTAACACATGTATCATGAACATTTTATTATGGGTGCACCTATATATCACTCCAATCCATTGCGAAAATATTTACTCTCATGAGGCATCATGTATGGGATTAGTTAGTAAACCAAATCTAGTATGGGACTTTGTTCGCCATGTGATATTGTCTAGGAAGTTATTATTGACTCATGTTTATGTCATGGTATATGTTCATGATACATTTCCTATGTTACCATGATCTTATGATACCATGTTATTTATTTTTTGCTTCCCCTTTATTACTCATGTTCCTTCTCTTTTATGATATAATGTTATACATTTGACTCACATGTTATGATTACATATAATGTTAATTCCCTTACTAGGATTTTTAGATCAATCCTTTATTTATGTATTCCCTTGGATATCCCATGTAGTTTTAGGAGATAAAAATCTTTTTGGGAGAACAATTTGGAGAATAAAATAAAGATTCCATGTTTATGATTCCTTTTACATACAATGAAACTAGTCCTATAAATACACTAGCCATTTACAATCCTTGTGTTTTATTAAAGGATATTTATATTAAAGAATAATGTAATATTATGTTTAAAAGGATTCGGTCACTATAGAATTGAATAAACTAAAATTAAAGTTTTATGAATTAATGTCCAAAGGATTCATTTGACCTAGTGTGTCCCCTTAAGAAGAACTTGTTCTTTTCTCAATAAGGCTGATGGAACCCTTCACTTATATGTTTATTAATGAAACCTCAATAGGGTTATGATCAAGAATAAGTATCAATTTCATCAGTTTAATGGTCTTTTTACCATCTTTAAAGGTTTAAGCGGTTAAAAATATTGATCTTCATTCTAGTTACCACCATCATAGGATCAAAGAGTATGATATCCAAAAGATCACTTTTATGAGAAGGAATGGTCATTATGAGTTTTCTCTTGAGACATTTGGTATGACCAATGCTCCTTTTATGTTTAAGTCAAGGATGAATAGTATTTTACACCATTATAACAATTATTTTATTGTATTATTCATGGATTACATCTTGGTTTACTCTAAAATTGAGGAGGTCCGTCTGCATTGCTTGAGATATGTTATGGGAATTTTAATGAATTTTCATCTTTATTTAAAGATATCAAAGTCATAATTCTATATTTTATAAGGGGTTTTATTAGGGAACATGTTATCAGGAAATAGAATCTCAATTGATCTTGAGAAGGTGGAAGTGTTATGTCATGGAAGAAACCATGGAATGACTTTGATAATCTTATCTTCGTGATCATAGTGATGTATTACCACTGGTGCATAAAATATTTCTCAAATATGGATTCTACATTGACCATATCACTCATAAGGCAGTGAATATCAATTGGGAATCAAAATTCCATACATCCTTTGAAAATTTACAGCATATTTTGACCTCTTCTCTAGTGTTTACTCCTCCATAGGTTGGGTAGGGATATGTGGTTTTTTTAATGTGTTTGGTTCAAGTTTGGATTGTGTTACAATATAGGGTGATCACATGGTGGATTATGGTTTTCATCATCTTTGGTTTCATAAGAATAATTATCCCAGTCATGATGTTAAACTCATAGTTGTGATTCACTATCTCAATAATTGGTGGCAATGAGTTTTTAAAGAAAGGATTACAATTTACAATGATCACAAAATCATGAGTTATAAATTATCACAAAAATATTTGAGTATTTTTTATAGGTTATGGGTGGAGAACCTAATTTTTTTTTGACTTTGATATCTCTTACACCCATAGAAATGTGAAAATTATTTCTGATTATCTGAGTAGGAAACTACCATCCCAGACCATGAAATAATCATCAAAGGAATGGAATCTCATGGCTCTCTTTACTCACATACATTTGGGAGTTTGGGATAATGGGACTAAGATTTATTTGGATATCATTAATTTTAAATCCTCCCTTATCAAGATGATTCTCGAAGAATGGTATATTTATTATGCATTCCAAGGAATTAGGTATTAATTATATGGTGGTGATTCCATTTATGAATGGACTTTATCTTCATAGGTTATTATTTTCATCTAGAATCAATATGTTAAAATTTATCCTGTGATGATGGTTTTTTTGGTGTATTATCATTATTCCAAGTGGGTAGTGCACCCAAGCATGAATATTATGTTTTATGATATGAATAATTGATTCATTTTTTTATGTATGAAACATGACATCATAGAATTTTTTTCTCATTGTTATAATTTTATTAGATTAAGGCCAAGCATCAGAAGCCTTCAGGTTTGATTCAGTCCCTTCATGTTCCACCATAGAAGTGGTATGAGTTATCGATGAAATTTTTGGTTGGATTTCCACATAATCCTAAAATAAATAATTTTACTCGTGTGTTTATTTATGGATTTATGAAATTGGATCACTTTATTCTCATTCATGATATGAAAATGTTAAATAATTGGGAATTATGTATGTGCAGGAGATCATCAGATTGCATGGTGTTCAATATTACATTATCTATGATGGGGATTCTCGGTTCACATCTCAGTTTTGATAGGCCTAAATGAGGCAATGGGATCCCAAGTCAGTTTGATCATAGTGTACGATCCTCGAGTAAATGGTTAGATAGAATGGTATATATAGATTCCTAATAACATGCTTCAAGCTTCTGTCTTTGACTTTAGAGGATCTTGGTATTTCCATTTCGGAATGGTCAAATATTTCAATAATAACATATACCATTATTTTATTAAATTAGAACCCTATAAGTCTTTGTATTGTCAGCATTGTGAATCTCCACTCTATTAGTCAAACATTGGTGATGATTCCTTTGTGAATCCTAGTCCAGTCCAAGAGATGACTACAAATATCTAATTGATTCATCAGAGATTAGTCATGGAATAGATCTAGTATAAATATAATGTAGATAATGTTTAACATCCTTTGTATTTCTTGGTTGGAAACCTGGTGTTTTTTAGATTCTCTCCTTGGTTGGGTCCCTAATTTCTTGGAAAATAGGGGATGTTAGAATTCAGATATGTGGAACCATTTGAGGTTGTTGAGAGGATTAAAAAGGTGGCTTTGCATTTTGATTTTTCACCTCTTATGAAATTGATCCATAACATGTTTCGTGTGTCTCATGTCATAAAATACCTTATAGGCCCATATCGTGTCTTTAATTGGGATAACCTTGTTGAAAAACCTGAATTTTGTTTTGATTGGGTAGCCAGTTTGGATTGTTTATTCGCAGATGAAGGTTCTCCATGTGAATTCCATACCTATGGTTTGGTTTGTAAAGAAACATGCTAATGATTTTCATGATAAGTAGGATCGTAATGAATTGATGATACTATCACCTATTTTTATTTTCTTTATAGTCTTAAGATATGTTTTAGTGTTTTTCAAGTGTAAAATAGGCTGAGCATTCCATGGTTTAAGCTTTTTTCACCCAGGTGTATGCCTTGTACCCTCCTACCTAAAATGGATAGAGAAAAACACCTAGGGAATATCATAGTCAAGTTAATATCTTTATCATAGCCTCCCTACCCACCATGTTCAACCAGGCTCTACTAAGGCATGGTGGAGATCATGTCTAGGCCAAAAATCCCTAGAATTTCTGACCAAGGCATGGAAGAGGGAATATGGTGGGGGTTTCAAAATTGATATAGTTGAACTGTTGTTTGATCTCTATAAATGGTTAATACAGCCACATTAATCATTAATAGAATGATTTAATGAGTTATTTAAATGATCTTCCTTCACTTAAACCTATATTTCTCTATTATTTGGTTTAAATTTGAGATTTGGTGTGTTCTTCAAGGAGTTTTGGGCAATCTAGCTGTTATAGAGGGTTGTTTCAGTTCATCTTTATTCCTATTGTTAGAGATCAGTGTGAGGGAGATTAAAAGTAGGATTTAATTGATCTTGGATCGTGGATATCCTCTTTATAGTATAGGACCCTCCTTCCATTGTGGTTTTGGTTCCTTTTTTGGGTATTTGATGATATTATTCATGATATAGGTGTTTCCAAAACGAAATTACTATCAATTTAAACTATTTTTGATTTCTTTATTTGAATTATTTTTTAAAATTGTTTTATAATCATGAAATATAATCCTTTAAAGATTTTTTTCAAAATGGAATGGGTGTGTTGAACCTCTTTGATTATGGGTATTCAAATAAATTATTGGTGTTCAAAAAATAGATTTTAAATGAATTAATGGTTTTATGAAAAACATTGATAGTGATTTATTTAGAAATAATTTCATGAAATGATTTATGATTTGAAATGAAATTATTTTCTTAGAATACATGAGTTTTGATGAAAACCATTTGATGTTATTTTTTAAAATGAAATGAAACGTTTTTAAATTTTAACTTGGGCCAATTTAAATGATTGATTGAAATTATTTTAGATTAATTGAAATGAAATATATAACCTTTTCTCTTTTATTTTCTTAAATCACATGGGATCCTAGGTAGTTATGTTGGAATAACACATTCTAGGAATATGTTATCTCTACCTGAAAATGGATTGATAGTGAAAATTCTAATTGAACTATGATGAGGTAAGTGAGTTCAATCTTTAGAGAATTCTTAATTCCCCTTGGCTTGATATCTAAGTATATGGTAACACCTAGAGACATACTTCACTGATATGTGTAAGAATAACTATATTAACCTACCCCTAGGACTCTTAACAATGATAATTTGATTGTAAAAAAATTTATATATGAGAGTATTCCTTTCTATTTTGATAGAATCCAACTTTTTTATCTATTTAATACTAACCAATAGAAAAAAAATAAGAATTTTTTTATATGAAATGTGAAAATATTACTATGCCATATTTTATTTAAAATTGAACATGTTTTTTTACTTGAAATTTATTACTTATGTAACGTTTTGTATAATTATATTGGGATACTGTTTCTCACATCCTACTTTTTCTTTTGTGTGTTTGTATAGTTTCTTTTTCAAGGTATAGGAAAAGGGAAATCACTACTTAGAGGTGGTGGGTATTCTTGATATCTGGACCTTGGGAGTTGGTGGTGTCAAGTGGAGTACATGATCCACTTATTTGAGGAGATCTTGTGGTGATGTTGTCATTATATTATGTCTTAATTTGGTTTGTTAACCTATTTTGTGATTGTATTTTAATGCCTTGTGGTACTTTACGCTTGATAACTATTTTGGAATACTGACTATTAAGGTTTTCTTTCTAAATTTTTTATGATATTTCATTATGGTGAAATTGTTCATTCTTTATCATTCAATATTTCAAGGCTCCTGTCTCATGCCCATGTATTTTTGGAACTCCCATCAGGTCGTGTCAAGATTTATTTGGGTACTACCATAATTTGTTGATCTGGTTGTTTAAAGTTAGTAGGGATGATTTTGGGTGTCACATTAGAACCTAAATTGACAACATGATATAAAAAAATTATATAGTGACTGTGATGTGAGAAATTATAGGTGGAACACATTTCCCTCAAGTATTTATAAATAAATTATTTATTTTATACATAATTTATGGGTGATTACCTAGGATTTTACTATGATTTATATATGTTTATAATTCCTTGGCTAGTTCCCTTTGACTCTATTTTTATGTCTATATTTTTAGAAATACTTAGGAAGTCCCCTTAGATTTGGTTGTGATCTGATCAATTAGAATACTCTGATAAATCCCTTTTGATTTGGATATGATGAATATTTATTTATAATTACTTCAAAAATCCCCTTAGATTATTCTTATTTCTATATGGGATTCTCAATATATTATTTTATTCTAATGATTATCCCTTACTTATACTAAATTTCTATGTCCACCCCCCAAATAGTCTACTATATTCTTACCGATTTGGGACTTCCTAGGATCATCCCCCAAGGAATCGGTTATATTCCATAAAGTATATATATTTCATAGGGTTATTCCCTTATGAATCAATTATTTAACCTTCTTCTATATGGTAATTGGGCCTAGTACTTTTTGGCATGATTTTTTTATGTTCACAAAGAAACTTTGGAACTGGATGAAGAAGATAAAGTCAATCATTGGTGTCATGTAAGATCTTGTGGTTCAACTATGGTTATTTATTTACATTTATGTAGTTAATTTATTTAATTATGTTTAGAATATCACATAGAACATTCTATATATTACTGTTTATTTATAGGACCACATTGGGGGTGAAATACTAAGTTATACTCACACCCAACTCCGGGGGCCATGGAACTTGGGTACATGAGAAAATATCATTGATCATAGGTTGTGGTAGGGTGTAGCCCTGGTATTTAGTTGTTTATCCATATATCATAGATGAAGTAAAAAAATTGATGAGGTGTATTTTGAGGATTTATATTGATCCTTTTAATTTATTTCTTTTATTTTTTTAATACATTATTGTTCTATTGGGAGATTAGTTGATGTATGTTGGTTTGACCATGAGTCCGTATGGTTGTATGCATCAACATCACATTTATTATAGAATGTTATGTTTTATTTTCTTCTGAATACTCTAGTTATTATTATGGATATTGTTTGGATTATTTTTTATTTTATTTCACTCTAATATGATGGTGTGGTATATTAGCTCCACAATAACACCCTAAACCTTCAATTATAGTTGAAACCCCTAGTATTTGGTGAGGAACACCTAATGTCCTAGTATATATCTATCTAGGGAACTGAACAGTTTTCTGGGGTTGGGGATATTACAAATAGGTATTAGGTATTTTTTATCTTACTATTTGGGGATATTGTAGATAGCTGATCTAAGAATGTGTTAAAACTTGTGATGAACATCAGACTAGTACATTGAAAACACCATTTCTACTAGAAAGTCAAAGTAACCAATGTATTGGGGATTTTTTTTGGTTTTCTATTTTAGGGTTGTATTATTACACCTCATGTGATTCTCACGGTTTTTTTATATTTATGATTTTTTAGTTTTTTCCATTGTCTTTAGGGAAATAAGTTGGTGCCCTGCATACATCATTCTTGGAATGTAGTATTTACATGAAATGTGTGTTCTGGTGTGTGATTGATATCACAAATGATAAGGTTCAACTATTTAATGTAACCATATCAACTTATATAGTGTTTTCTGATATAACTTGATGGTGGAATTCCAATCAATTTGAAAAGGTATATTTTCTTATAAGGAATGGCCATGTGGATTCTATGGAGGGATTTTCCTTGATAATGACTATGTATTATCTTAGTATAAGGTATGTATAGTGTGACTATTAGTTTGGTGCAATAATTTTATTTATTAGTGATAAACCCCTTGTGCGTGATTATGGTACTAGTTCAAAAAATTAAATGGGTCCGGTTATTTAAAGTTTTATTAACAACTTATATGATGTTTTCTCATATATATTTTTGGAGGAATTCTACTTAATTAAACCGTGTGACTATGGTATACTTGATATGGATTTTTATATGATTATGTCATTATATTTGTGTGTAATGATATGAGAATGTGGTTCTCAAGGGGTGGTATCATATAAAGATTCTCGATGAGGATCAGTGTCATAGTAGCCTAATGATTTGGCATGTGATACTTGAGATATATATATATATATATATATATGATAACTCTAGAGTGGGTGTAGGCATGTGAGTTTTCATGTGACTTTTGGGATGGAAGTATAGGGTCAATTTCTATGATTCATGACCTATGTGATATGTGGTTTGAGATGAGTTTTGGTGTATAAGGGAAACCTGAGAGAGGGGTCTTCCCATATTTTTGAGTTCCTTAGAGTTGATAAGTGGGGTAGATGTTTCGGTTATGATATCAATTCAATGTAGGTTCTATTGAGTATATTGTACAGGAATATGGGAGTCCGTGTATTTTTATGATAAAAACACCTTGAGTTATAGTGCTTTGGTATTAAATATGTATTTTTATGGTAGGATCAATAGAATTCACAAACCAATTGGATCAAGATATTCTTTAGATGGGTAATTGAGAGCATGGGTAAATGCTTCGATTTTTATAATGATGCATGTGTTGGTGGGTGGTCATGGTGTAGACCTGGAATCAGTTAATGGCTTAATTTTATAGATGGTGTTGGGGTTACTTATAGATAGATGTGATTGACATGTGAGAGGCATTGTAGGTTGAGTAGATAGGCAGGTATGACTACTATTGATTAGATATTCACACATGAGTGAATAAAATGGATTTATAAGTTGGTTTTACTTGAAATGGATTATAGAGATGGTGATTATGGTATACTGACACGTAGGAATGATTGCACAAGGTTCATATGATGGTGATAAGTTTATATTTACAATGATAGTTGTTATCAGATATGGATCGGGTTTCATGGTATAGTAAACCAGAGTTTGTTCCTTGTGGTATATTTCCTAGAAGGTGCAATGATAGAACCTACTAAGGTTGCACTCAAGGAGAGGTATATGTGAAGAAATATGTTTGGGAATTTACCATTGGCTATTGAAGGATGTGACTCTCATTATGATAATAATTTTAATATATCTTGATGTTGATGTTTCGATGATCTAGTAATAGATAACAATTGATGATTCAAGTTGGAGATCGGGTATGAGTGGGATGACTATGTTTGGTCCTTGCTTGTGGTATTGTTTAGATTTTGGTCCATAGAAGAGTGAAACCCATGTGGGTGAGCTCATGGGTGCAGTGAGACTGGACATTGGATGGTCAAGGTGTTTTTTGGATACTTGTTTGTGGATGGACTTATTTTTATTAGGTTCCTTAGTGAATACTAGATTGTAGTATTGGGTGTATTATTGTATGGTTTTTTTGTATTGTAATAAAACTTGGAATAGTTTGGATGTGATTTAAGGGCGAGTTAGATTGAGAATGTACCGATGCTCGGGGTGATAGCATTGTGGCTGGCCTTCTTCTTCTTCTATCTTAAACATTGTGGATGGATTTTCTTGTTGAGGATCTATCCATTAAATTATACCAAGTTTTGGGTTCATACATTACCGTGGGTGTAATAAATACTGTGAAATTCGTTTTAGAGTATAGAAATTTGGATTAGGTGATATGATATCACATTGGCTAGTGTGACTATTCATTTTCAAGATGGGTCATCCATGAGTGGTATGACTAGTGTTTTCTTGTTTAATTAGTTGTGGTGAGGTGGAAACCATAAATAATGGGTTATTGGACTATTGGAATTGTATTTTATTAGAGAATTATTTTGGGGTGCACTATAATCCCATGTATGACTTGATTGAATACATCGTGGTGGATTTGGAAAAATAGTCGTGGTTAAGTCCCATCTTGGTTTTTTGGTGATGGAGATGATTAGTGGCTCCATTTTTTATGAATATTCAACCTCATATTCTGATTTTCAAAGTGGTATATCAGTTGTAATTTCAAAATTAAATGTGATGAGTTGATTATGAGTTAGTGACCAAGATAGGTTGACATAAGTTGTTGAACGATAGCCAAGGATTCTTAGATATGAAAAGTTCTATGGTGGGGAGGTTGTAATTAATTGCATCTATACAAGTTGAGAAAATATAGGGTAATTGGAATTTTATATTCAAAAGTATATTTCATTTTAAGAATCAGGGCTTGTATCATAATTGTGATAGTTTAAACATATCAAGAAGATGATTTTTTATGTGGAATGAGGCCCAAGAGGTGTTTTTGGTTCTCAGGTGGATCGAGGAGTGAGGATAGATGGACCTGCTACTAAATTTCATTACAGATTCACCACTATAGGGAGCATTAGGATGTGCTGGACTCCTTTTGGAGGGTTTAATTCCCATTTTGGAGGGAATATAGTGTTAGATAATTCATGGTTCCTAAGAGAGTTTACATTAGAAAATTAATAGGGAAAATACCCATCTTTATGGTCATATTTCATGGAAATGTTCTTGAGGGGGGAACCTGGGATGGTGTTAGAAATTTTGGATCACCTAGAGCCTTAGGGTATGGGAATTGTGGATAATGTGTTTCCCTTAGTGGGTATGATGTCAAGATATCTTCTCTATGTGAAACAGGAAGGGATGAAATGTCATGGTAAAGCCTGTAGCACTTGGAAACGTTGAAGGAATCTCAACCATTCCATGTTGTTGGTTGTTTCAAGTGGTTTAATTACATGTCTAAATCAAAGAGTTAGGAAGAAATTTATTGTGGAACCAAACATGATGGACCCGCAATGTTTCCTCAATGAGTTACACCATTCCATGTTGAAGGGGGTCACACCATGGTGAGGCCATGTCTAATTATTTTTAAAAACATATGGTTTTTCCTCAACTGTGCATTATTTATTCTTAAGGGTTTGTGACCCTTTCAACCTATTTTTCTTCATCCTAATATGGGGTGTGACCTAGTGATCTCTTCACTCTCATTACTTCTATTATCCTAAAATATAGGTAATTTTCATGATGGTTCTTTGGTGTTTGAGGTATAGTTATCCTTATTCTTCTTTGTTCTTATCCTATTTTCTAATTTCCAATGATTTCATTGTCTCTGGTTAGGGGTTTTTAGATGATTCCACCATAGTATTGTGAAATCATCCCAAAATGATTATTCTTTTGATCTGTATGAATAGTGGACATCTCTAGAGTATGATTTCATATTTTCACACAATTTTTCTATTTTGGTACATAATTATCTGAATTTTATTTGGGTTTCTAGTGGAATTGGATGAAATTATAAAGAAAAATAGGCATTTAAATTTGGGTTTTCAGATGGATTAGGTTTAGGTGAATATAGGGAGTGGACCGCACCCTGTTTCTTATTGTTTTTATTGCTAGATGTTTCCAGGTGAGATTTTAGGCATTATACCTAATTGGAATAATTTGATAATAAATTTTTAATTTTTTTAACTAAACAAAATAGATAACTATAAGTGAATCTAATTAATTATTATAATTTTTTTCTTTAGATATGGCCTTATTTTAGAGATCAATGTATGGTTGTACATAGATGAGAATGGTTAAGCTTCTCTAAATGAATAGATTTGATCAAGGTGGGTGGTCCCTAGAGCATGACCCTTTGGTTTATATATTTTGATATGTGATATGTACTGTGAAATATCACCATTAAGGGTGGTCTTACTTTTTATTTAAATAATTTTTTCCCAAAAATATAAATTCATATGGACTTAACAAATTTCCAAGAATCGGGATGGGCACATATTTATGGACATGTTGTCTCAACTGCTAATGACTATGTCCGTGACTATGATTATGTTCCATGAGATACATAAGCATGGAAGGGTGAGATGTAAATCGATTAAGTGATTTTAGAGACCCTAATGGTGAGTGACCTTAGTGACCTCAGGGTAGAGGTAAACAATTAATAGAGAATGATAGCCTAGGGATTGGATATATGGGACTATTTAGATACTATGTTCATACTGGGATAGATTTTTAGATAGTGGGGTAGGTTCTCCTTCCCCTACATGCATGTGAGTACTCAGGTGGGTAATTCCTAGGTAGTTTATAATAGGTTGGGTGAGTGGGAATACCTAAAGTGATTTGGGACATGACATGGTAATTATGTAATCCCTCTTGACTAATGTAAGTATTTATTATCCTATAAGTCCATTGAGGCCATAATATGAACATAATAAGGTCAAGGGACATCATGCCCTTTGAGTTATGGGTGTTGAACTAAGATTTGAGACTAATACTGAGGAACCCATGTGGGGTGATTATTTTATGTTGTGACTTATGGGGTCTTAGTGGGTGACCGAGTAATGTATTAACCCATAGAGTGTGCATGTGATAATGGGTGGTGATTTTTTCAAGTGTCACCTTAGAACATGGATCGATGGTGTAATCTCAAAGAGGTTGTAGTGACTATGACTTATGAAATTATAGGAGGGGTGCATTTTTCTCAATTCTTTATAGATAAATACCATATGATATATATAATTAATGGGTGGTCATATAGGATTCAGATGTGATTCCTATATGTTTTTAATTCCTTAGTCAATTCCCTTGGATTAGGCTATGATGCCAATATGTTTAGAGTGCCTTGGGAAGTCCCATTGGATTCAGATGTGAAGTCTATCTATTAGAATTATTTGGGTAATACCTGTGGATTTTAATGTGATGTTTATATATTTATAATTCCATGATAAATCCCATTAGAATTGGCTAGTGCCTATATGAGATGCCTTGAATGTTACCGGGATCCAATGAATATGCCACGTTAATTTGGATTATCTAGTTTCAACCCCTTAGGAATCAGTTGTATGCTTTCCACTTCTATATTTCCTAGGGTTATCCCCCAGAAAATGGTTGTATGGATTCTAGTTCTATATTTCCTGGGGTCATTTCTCTAGGAACTAGTATTATTACTTGTATGATTTGGATTTCCTAGGATCATTCCCCTAAGAATTGGTGTTTTTACCAGTTGTTATATGGTCATTAGGCCTATTACTTGTTGGAATGGTTCTATGACATGCTTAGAGATACTCCTTCACTAACCAAAGTTGGTAAAGTTGATCCAGAGTATCATGTTATAGCCTAAGGATCGATGATGGTTTTTTATTTATGCTTCCTCAGTTTATTTATTTATTTATACTGAGCATGCCACATAACACATACACTAAATTACTTTTTATATATGGGATCATGTTTTTGGTTCCCTACTGAGTTTTACTCACACCCTTCTCTAGAATCCAAGGAACTTGTGTACCTAAGTAGATCTCACTTATCACAGTTGTGGACAGGTGAAAGGCAAGGTATTTTATTGTTCAGCTATATAGCATTGACAGAGTTAAAAGATATATATGGTATGTCTTGGGGATGTATATAGATCCTTTTACTTTATTTATTGTATTTATGTTGTATACATTATCAGCCTAAATGTGATCAGTTGATGTAATATGGTTAGACAATGTGTCTATATGACTATATGAATCTTTATCACATTTATTTTATCATGTTATGTTTTATTTTATCCCTCATACTATATGGATGTTTTTTGGTTTATTTACACTGATATTATGATGTGAGGGTATAGTCTCCCCATGGTAACACCCAATAACTTCATAGATATTAGGAAGCCTTTGGAATATGAGAAGGTGCACGAGAGGTCCCAGTATCTCTATATCTAGAAAAATAATAAGTGGTATGGGGTCAAGGATGTTACAAAACCTATGATCAATCTTCTAGAAACTCTTTTATATTTTTATCTAGTCAAAGATATTATAAAAAATAAGTGCATGGTATGTATTCTTAACTATCACTTGGTTCATTTAATGATAGTTGAAATAAATCCTAATCTCATGTCCACATTCTTAATGAATAACATAGGATCTTCCTAAGGGGGCACACTAAACTTGATGAAACATTTATCTAGAACATCCAATAACTGCACCTTTTTCTCCTTAAGCTCATCTGGGGCTATCCAATAAGTTTTAGAGGAAATAAACAAGGTATTGGTGTTATAATAAATAGTGAAATTGACCTCTTGATGTGTAAAAAAACCATGAAACATACTAATAAAAAACATCCACATACTCCACCACCACTATGTTAATATTCTCCTCTATAGTATCTATGATGCACAAAACTAGGCTCACCAATTGATGAGTAGTTGGATAAAACTTTTGTTTCTTTATTCCCACTCAACCCACTTGAGGGGTCCACTTTCTAGAGAAGGTAAATCTTGAAACATCCACTCGATGAAAAATTACACATAAATGATGGAAATATATCCAAGCATGTACTGTATAAAACCTGTCTATAAAAATTACAAGATTATAGGTTTTTATCTCTACCACAGTTTGATCATAATAAAATCTCACTTTGGAAAGAGTATGCTTACACTGATGAAAAAATATATGTAAGATAATGGTCAAATATAGTATACTTCTTTATCATAAGGTGTTAGACAATGGAATATACTGGGATATTCACCTCTTAAATAAGTTATTTAATAAATAAGTTTTTTTTTCACCAGTGTCAGTGAGTGTAAGTTTCGAAGTAGAGAAGACAGAAATCATAACTCAAACCATGTTAAAAACCACATGATCAAATACCTCTATCACCTATATCTTACCATGGAACAAACGACTTACACCCTATACCTGACGTGGATCAACAAGTGGTGGTGGTGAAATTGGGTTTAAGATCTATCCACCCTTAGTTACACCAACACTTCCCACAACGCTATTATAATTGCCACTAGGGGTTACCTTATTCACCTCAGGGTAACCCTAGATCTTTGTGTTGTCTATGAAAAGGATTTACATATATAGTACCACCATTTATGCTCTTAATTTATTATCAAGTGAGATAAATATGATCCATATTACCTCTTCCCCAAAAATAAATGCAAGTATGGTCCCCCTAGTGTTTGAACCCAATATGAGATCCCTTTGTTGTTATCACCACAAAACCATGTTAGTGCTTGTATAGGCCTACATCGACGAGATCCTAATATTTGATGTCAATCAGCCATTGTAGATGTATCTATCTCTACGTTATTATATCCTACCCCAATTTCAATTTTCATATATTCTATAAAACTATCAATCACCATGGAATACTATAGAACTATATCTTATGTGTGAAATAACAAGGGAAAATTCCCATCTGAAATCTCCGTTATAAGGCCTCATTCAAACATCAAATATTGAATAAATCTATCATGAATCATATTATGGGAGTACCTCATATGTTTTGTGATTCTTGAGACATACTCAAATGTGCGTATCCTTCCTAAATAGAGGTCTAACAACTTCAAAATATGTATCATCCTTAATACCTCTTGATAGTATTACTCTCAAAAAACATTGAAACTTTGACCCGGGAAGAGTGGCCACATCAAGAGTCTGAATGGTCAGTATCCACCAATATTTATTGGAATTGTGGAGAAAAATCATAGAAATAATCATCATATAGTTAATGGGTGATTGAACCAGATAAAAAATGTGATTCACTGATTCAATCCAATCCTCTATTTCATATGGATCTAACTACCTTTAAATATAGGAGACCACTTATTCTAGAACACATGAAAAGTATATACAATATATAGGATACCTTATCCTACTTATTGGTGACTACCACCATATCAATGAGTGGGTATTATCTATACACAACTAATAGGGAATATCTCCTCTATTCATTAGGTGTTTATACCACATGATCAGATCCTTGTACTAATTCCTTGTTACTCAATTCATTAGCGATGATAGGATAAAGTATTAGTATAAGATCAATACATTCATGACTCTAAATCTATGTTTTCTAACTCTAGACGGGCATCTTGTGCTTAAGAAAGATGAATCTATGGTTAGTAGATCATATATACTAAGATTATTTAAGGTTAATATGAAAAAATTCATATCATACGCCTTACATGATGCATGAACAATCTCATTATTACCTAAAAATGATGCCTTGGAGTGATGAGTTGACTAACTGATTATTATAGTCCTTATGAAAGGATACATTGATATCTCTCACCCAAATATTGGATTCTATGATCTATTAACCAAACCTAAATCCCATTAACATTGTTTCCCTAAGAAAACTAGATGTATTCTCTCAATATTACTAACACCAAATGCCATTCCTATAATAAACTACTATGATACTACTCTAACATGACTCGACCCACTATGACCCATCCTAGGATAGTAGTAGGATGATATTTCTACCCCAAGACCACCTCTTATAGGTCTATGGACGAATATTAGTGCTAAAAATACATATCACACACAAGGAAGGACTTAACTAATTAAACTCGTATACTTCCACATATCCATAAAACATAAGATAATAATGAAAACTAAATATAAATAATATATATAAAATAAAATGAATGTGACACATTACAAACATACACAAAGGAAACAATTCATCATATGAAGATATAGAAAATACAAAGGCCTAAAAAGTTAAAAAAACCTCAATATCCAAATATAAAGAGAACAATGTCACACCAACTCCTGATTTAATCTTTGAAGGAAACTATTATCATTGTGTTTAGATTCAGATCCACTATCACCCCACTTTCCCAAGTCGCCTCTAAACTACAAACCCTGATGTGTATGGACAGGATAATATTTATAGAATGATTTTTAATTTTCAATTTGGTGGATGATCCAAATTTTAAACAGGGATTCAAACTTGAATTTTAATATTTTTATCAACTCTAATAGGTGTTTTTATACTTGGTTTGAATATTTTAGTGGACGCAAATGGATCAAGAAGGTTTCATAGGATACTCAAAGTGGTTGGGCTATTGGGTGGCTATATCCTATATCCATCTAATAGTTGTAGGTTAGCGGAGGAACCGGCCTACTACCTAGGTTCACCAACAAGCTAGTTTCCTATTACCATTTTTCTAGAGGCTTTTAAAGAAAGGGTAATTTAATTTTTACCCCCATGATTTTAAATGTGGTTTCCCCTCCCTTCCTCTCCCTATTAGTTCACATAGTAGGGTGGCTAGATCCCCCTTCCCCCTATTCTTCCCCTTAGTTTGGGCTGGAATTTTAGGGAATTTTTAAAAATGATGCTAGTTACAGGGTCTACTCCCTCCCCCGTATATTCTCTTTCTTCTAACTGACTCTCTGTTGTTTCACTATAGGTTGGAAATGGAAATTTTACCAAATAATTGTAAAATAACCCAATCTCTATGGGGAGTTTTTATAACCTAGGAAAAGTTTGTCCTGAGATGACACCCACCTACCTCTATTCATTATTCTGACAAAGGTGCATCATGCCATAGTATTTTATATGGGTTTTTCATAAAATTTAATATGAAATATTATTAATTACAGGCATATGTTGGATCTTTAACCTATTTTAGGTTAAAGGGTGTATCGAGGGTGGTTGGCACCCCATTGCTCGAGAATTTGGAAATTGCTGGATTCCCGGTGATATTTTAGTATTTATTCCAAATTGAATGAAATTATTTTTTAAATGTAATTTTTTAATTAATTATAATAAGTTTATAATTAATTAATATGTTCTGTTTGAAATAATTTAGGTTCCTAGGAAAGTTAATTGTGGCTAGTGGGGATAATACCTCCATGAATGAGATTTGGATGGTCCCATTTAGGTTTTCTCAGACGATAAAATATAGTATAAATAGCTTCTAAAAAGGAAGGTAGTCCTTGGTAACTTCTCTTTGGATTTATTCATGGTCTTTATATGAATATGGGTGTATGGATCCTCCAGTAAATCAATTGACCAATAATTATTGAATTATTTAATTTAATTTTAAAAGTTAAATTTATATTCAATTATCTATCCTATATTAAATTCCTATGATGAATGGGTAATGTTTCACTTCCACTGAGGCCCTTGGGAACTAGCTTAGTGCCTTGGTCACTGATGGATGAGTGTTGGACTAAGAATTTACCCATTTGATAAAATACCTCTAAGTGGGGGTGAGATGAGACTTGAGTTTGACAACCCAGTAGGATGAGTGAGGGCCCTTTAAACATGCATAACCTAGGTAGATGGACCATATACAAAAATAGGACTTAGGTTGGGATGATTTTATCTATCTGGAGTGTCCCAAGAAATATAGATGGGCCATGAGACACCTCTAAAGACTCTCACTGGTGTGGCATGCCACTAATGAATGTGAGGCTATGGGATGAATTTAATGGTGTCAAGGGATAGGATTCCCAATGAACATCAGGTGTAGGACTAATAGACCTATTCAGATAGAGGATCCTGAGTGGGACACCTTCATTGTAGTGATGAACTACGAGCCCCATGGGTTCCCCTTTCTGAGATAACCCTGAATGGGTGTATGTGGCTATGTATAGAGATGGTAGAGGGAGTCACCTAGAACCTATACTAAATATGAGAGCCTGAGGGGATATGGAAAATGTGATGGGTTTATATATTCAACTATCTTTTGGTATGTTTTAATTTTATTTATGGATATGATTTATAATTTTCTAGGATACCTAGGAATTGGTCTTTGGGCCTAGCACTACAGTGATTTCCCAAGATTCTCAAGAATTGTATGTTGACATGGATAAGACATTGGGATACCTAGTATTTTTGGGATACATCCTACCTTTATATCAGGGGAATATTCCTATCACATTTATCATCTAGTGATTTAATTTATGATAGAGTGTATTCCTAGAGGTGGTACCTAGGATCTGACATCAGAGCATGTGTGATCATGTTTATAGGAATTCCCAAGATGCCATGGATTCCTCTAATATTTTAATACCATTGTGAATTCTTAGGTACTGGGATTCAAATGTAAATACTCTTAGACTATTGATAATTTTGAATATTTTAATGGTGGTATAAGGTAGAGGGTGATAATTTATCCTTAAGCACAGATATTGGACATCCAGAGTACAGTTGTTGGATCCCCTCAATTAATGCTAGGGATACCCCCTAGGATCAGGTGAATGCACTAGTGATGCTTCGTTTGAGGAGATAGAATATATTGGATTCCTAGGATATTGTTGATGGGATCTAGGGAGGGTATTCTCTTTTATTTCCTAGTTATCCCAAGAATCATTCACACAAAGACTTATATGATTTCCAAGGGCCTCCCCCTCTTAGGAATTAGACATTGGCCTGACATTGAGAATACTTAGGTACTACCATGTAATTGAGATTTATGGATTGAGGATGAGTGATGATTGATGATACCTTAGGGTCTAATAATAATCATGATGGAGTTCTGATCATGGGATCCCAAGGGAGTGGTTAGTGGTTCCCTTAAGGTGATGCTCATGGTCAGAGATACTCCGGTACTAGTTGAGGTAAGTATGGTCAGTTGGGTTCACGGACCTGAGGATTGATGATTATGAATGATCTAATCCTAGACATATGTATATTCCCTTGGGGTGGTTGTGATTCACTAGTTGGAATGGTCACAATTATGTTCTCTAATACATTTTTTCATTGGGCCAAAATAGGTAAGGATTATGGTTCATTTAATTTTTTTAGCAGTTGATTTAGAAATCTTGATCATGGAACATGCACATATCACTACATTACAGGTATAGTAAAGTGCCAATTTAGTGGTTACATAATAATATATATGCGTTCAACCTTCTAAGACCACTATTTCACTTGCATGAAAAAGCATAATCTCACCTGATTACAAATACTGGTTAGGAAAATGCCAATGTTTTCATGATTGATCTAGATTAGCTTTAGTGGGACATGATACTAGGATATGGTATTGATCGATGACATCATATAGACACTCATTAATTTTATTCATTTTGTATCTTTATATGTGATTGGACCAGTGGGAAATCAGTCTTGTATTCCCTTTTATTAGCATTTCTTTTATTATAGTATATTCATTTATTTATACTTTCTATGTACACTAATATATATGATGCTTGGTTATTTATACTTTTATTGTGCAATCTGATATATGGGTTATACTCTCTGAATAGTATTCCTATAGAATCCCACTACTAGTTGGAAGCCTATGGAATATAGGTATGTGCGCCTAAGGTCACTTGGAGGTCCAGACTAGTTATTAATTAGATTAAACTGGGGAGGGGAATTACAAAGTGGTATTAGATGATCTTTTTCTATTTTTTTATTATTTTTTATATGGTAGTTAAAAGATATAGTAATTTTTCGAAGCATGTGATGGATACCTAGCGAGTACATCATGTGCACCATCTTTTATATGAAGTCTATATTTCCAAGTATGTGATTGAGGATCTATATTTTTTATATTACATTGAATATGATTTCACCTCACATGACTCACAAGATGTTTGTGTTTATGATTATTTTAGATTCTTGGATCTTGGATCATTGTAAAGATATTAGTTCTGTATTTTTCCTTATATGATATAGGAAAGAGGCATCTAATTCATCTTGAGATGGAACATATGATTCACATGACATTTAGATAAATTTTAGTGTGATTCTTATCCTTGATGTAATATTAAGATATTTAAAATGTCAACAACTGCTCATATGTAATTTTACCTCATAAGTACTTGGGTGAATTTTACTCAGTTGGACAAACATGTATATTTATTTTATTCTGATAGTGGTTCATGTTGATATATAGTGATATTCTTATCAACTATGATGATATAGTCCCTTGGTTTATGGGATATGAGGTACCTCTAGTAGGGTAGTGAGGCACATAGTGAAATAGTGGGAATCCCTTAATGGGTTATAATTTATTTTTTTGGTTACTTGAAGTGACATTAAAAACCTATATATTGGGTTCTTATATACCTCGGAATGGAACTCTACTTAACTGAATCGAGTGAAAGTGGTTCGCTGGATATGGATTACCGTAGGGAGATTATGGTTTAATGTACCATTTAGGTATGATTATTTAAAGTGTCAATAAAAACCAATATGATGTTTTCCCACGTATATTGGAATGTAATTCTATAATATCAAACCTCGTGTTTAAGGTTCTTAATACAAATTTTCAGAGGGTGATTATAGTTGAGTGAGTGTTCCTGTATGATGTGACCAGATGCTCATTTATTTAAAGTAATAGTAACAAACTATAAAATGTATTAACATATAGGTTGGAATGTTATTCTACTTAACTGATATGGATACCATGTTTTCCAAGGGGAAGAATCATCCAAAATGATGTCATTATGTATTTATGACTCTGTTTGAGTTGGTATTCTCAAGTGAGTAGTCCCATAGGCAGATGCTCAGTGAGATTTGTTGTTTAGGTAGGTTTGTAGTGTTTTAATGAGATTATATTATGGATATAGATCCCTCAATATGGAGTTTCATGTGTTGGGTTTCATGGTTTATTAAGATGGGAACATGGATGACGTCCTATGAACTGTTTCCTTTGATGAGACTATATCTTGGGGAAATTTTAGAGTCCAAGATATCTTTTTACATGACTTAGACCTTAGTAAGTTAGTGTATAGTGATGCTGGAGAGTAGCCTGTGATAGGGACTGGCCAAGTCTTACTAGTTTTACAAATTCGGGAAGCACAGTTATATGCTATCTCTTGAGATTAATGCATGGGAGGTGTTATTCAGTATATGGTATATGAATAATGATTCCTTCAATTTATGATAATAAACTTGAGTGATAGTTCCTGGGATTTGGGGTTCATAGGGTGATATGGTTTTAAAATGTTCATGCTTAGGGATCATAGTCAACAGATAGATGTTTTAACATAGTTCTGATGGTGTATGACTAATGGGAACGTGAGTGGAGTCCTAAGATTGGGTGGTGTATGAGAATATTCTTGTTACATTTGAAAGAGATCAATATATAATACATTATTCATGTTTGTATCTTTTTTTGTTTTAAATCAAAAATTTCCATGAGTTGGATGAAAGCTGATGAGGTTTTGTGAGTTTCTTGTGGGCCAAGTAGCTTGAAAACATGATGGGAATGTATTGGGAGGATAGGAATGTGTATGGTTATAGAAGAACCTGGTGAGGTTATAAAATCAAGGAATAAAATTTTTATGACTACATGGCGTTGAGTTCACCAATCGATGGCCAGAGGGTGGTGACCCTTGTTTCAAGAGAGTTTTGATGGGTGATATGGGTGGAATTTCCATTAGAAGAGAATGTTTGACAAGTTGTATCTTTTTTTGGTGCTTAGGAATGAGTTTTTATTTCCATTCCATTAGTTGTGTTTGGTAATGGAAAAGGCATGTTCTATGGTGGTCATGTTTTTTATCCCATGATGTGATGATAAGGTCACTCCTATGGTGGGGAGCATGATGTCATTCATGGGTGATATGACCCTAGTGTTGTAGGGGTCTTCAGAGCATGGGATCAATTGTTATAAGATCATTAAATCATTTATATTCTAATGGATAGATAAATATGAATACAAATCAATTCTTTAAGGAATACCAAAAATGTACAAATTTGTGATATCTGATAGAGTCTGAGCATTGGATTTGAGTTCGAGGTAATTATGGAATGGTCTCAATGTGATCGTGTTGAGAATGTGACAATGGCCATGTTTAGATCACGATGGTTGAATTTTTTGGTTGAGGATTTAGCAATGGAATAAAACTAGAAGTGGGATTGGGACTTCAGGAGATGTATCAGAACAATATTGGGTTACCTCTAGAAGTAGAGGCATCGAGATTGAGAAATTTGGGAATGTGTTGGTGGGTGTAGTTGTGTTTTTTATATATGTTTTCCATAGGAGGTCCAACTAGTCATTAAACATTCAATTGGATACGATGACTAGAAACCCAAATTCAATGTTTCATTTTGGATATGATGGGAGTGTTTTGGGTTTTTGGGATATTCAAGGAAAAGTTGGTATACTCATGTTGTGATTGGATGCTGGAGACTCATCTATTGTAGTTTGGGATCTAAGAATGAGAATGGGTACCAATTCTAAATAGTGTTCTCATGTATGTTCAGGGGAGGTAAGTTGGGAACCATAATAAGTGGGATGGTGGACCACTAAGAGAGAGATTAGATAGGTTATTCTTATGGAAGGTGGTGTCATGGTTTAGAATCATCCAGTGTGAGGTAAGACCTATGTTGTGGAGCACCATAGACCAATGATCAATTGTAAGATGACACCTATGGTGTTTCAGTATATATGATCATGGTTGAGAATAGTATCAATTTTTTGGTAATGAATTCAAACATTGGCTTGGGTTCAGTTTGAGTGCCTTGATATGGACAATGTACTTGATAAGTGTGTTAAGCATTTGGGGTAGATGAAATCATTTTTTTATTAATTAGTGTCCTGAGTGGGTCAATACCAATGTTAAACTACTTGATGAGACATATTAGGGATTATTAGTTATATAATGGGGATAATATAACACCCCATGTGTATGGATGGGTTGGAAATTATAGATCGAATTTGATTTTTTAATTTGGTGGATGGGTTGGATGTTGAATCGGGATTCACTGTTGAATTTTGAGACTTTAAGCACCTATAATAGGTATTTTTATACTTGGTTTGAATATTTTATGGGATTATATGGGATTTTAAATGCATTATAGGTAGCCTAGGTGGATGGGTTGAATGGTGGTTTTAGCCTGTAGCCACTAGCTAGCAATTGGTGAGACAATAGCGAGCCGTTTGGATAGCTAGGGGTCGGTCCTTCCAACTAGCTGCATCAACTAGTTTATGTCCGAGTACCAACTCACTAGTGTATTTAAAAGAGGTTTGAACTACATTTTTACCCACCCCCATATAGTTTTAAGGGGGAATTACATTCTTTCCTCTCCTAGTTAGCATGCATGGAAAGAGGCCCAACTCCACCTTCCCGTACTTATTCCCATTGGTTTAGGGTGGTTTTTAGGTGTTTTCAGTAATTAATTAAGGCATGGGATCCTCTCCCTCCATTTTCACTTCTCTTAATTCTTATCATTGATTTATTAATATTTCAATTTATTTCAAAAATGGTGATTTCACCTGAGAATAGTGAAATCTTTTGATTTCAAAGGAGCTTTCTTACATCCTAGGAAGAGAACATCCTAGGATGATGTCTTTTAGATTTTGTTCATAATTTTTACAGATGTGATTCATGTTGTGAAATTTTATATTGTTTTTCATCAACATTTAATATAAATTCTTATATAATTTGGGGTGTAGATTGGTTATTTTTTTCAATTTAGGTTTTGGGGTCAACTAGGGATGATCAGCACCACATTTATTGAGAATCATGTGATAATGGGATGCCTAGTTAGATTTAATCATTTATTCTAAATTTAATTAAATTTATTTTTAAATATAAATTTGTGTATTAATTATAATAAGTTTATAATTAATTAATATGGCATGTTTAGTGTGAATCAAGCAAACATGAATGCAGGATATGGTTTGTGATGCTGATACAACCTTGGATAATCTTGGATGATCCTAGGTGAGAGTTTCCAGGCTATGAAATAAAGTATAAATAGCTTATAAAAAGGTAGGTGGTCCTCAATAATTACCATATTTATTTATTCATGGTGTTTTGGCCTCAGTAGTAGGGTGATGATGTGATTATTATGGAATTTGTTAATTTAAATTAAATTTTTTAACCTATATAAAATGCTTCAGATGAATGAGTAAAGTTAAAAGTCAATTGAGGACCTTGGTAACTGGCTTGATGCATTTATTTCTAGTGTTTTAGGCTAGGAAAAAGTAGTTTCCCAAATGTTGGGACACGTCAAAGTGGGGGTTTGTGGGATTTGAGATGGATATACTGGTAGGCAGAGTGAGGACCCATGAAATGTGTATAGCCTAAGTGGATAGATTTTAGGAAAAGTGAACTAGGGTTGGGATTAGTTGACTAATCTATAGTGACCTGATATATAGAGATAGTCATTGATATGTCTCTTAAGACTATCTTCAATGTGGAATGCCCCTAAATCTTGTATGTTTGTGAGATAACATTGATAATTCCAAGGGACTACATAACTAGCTAGTATCATGCTTAAGCCTAATAAATCAGTTGATATGGAGGATCCTGAGTGTGATTCATCCACTTTAATGATGACCTAGGTGATCCCATGTATTCCCCTTTGTGATATGAACCTATGAGGTTGTTTGTGGCTACGGGTGGAGATGGTCCCAGGTGTTTCCTAGATCCCAAACAAAACATGTGATCTTGAGGGGATATGGAAAATGTGATGGGCATAAGCATTCATCCAACCTTTGGTATGTTTTTTCTTTATTTATGGGTATGATATCTTATTGACCAGGATTCCTAGGAATTTTTCATTGGTTATAAAACTACAATGATTTCCCAAGATGCCAGACGATCTCCCTTTGACATTGATGATACCCTATGATGCCCAGTATGTTTGGGATCTGTTCTCATAGTGTATTGAGGGATGATTCCAAGCATGGGTAGCATCTGGTGATTTTATTGATGTGGGAGTGGATTCCTAGATGTGGTACCTAGGATCATTCATCATATCATGTGTCACCATGTTTATAGAAATTCTTGGGATGATAATGATTCCTCTATTATTGCGATACCATTGTGAATGTCTTGGTGTCAAGATTCAAATATAAATACTAGTAGACCGATGAAATTTTCCATGATTCATGAGATTTTAATGGTGTTGTGAGGTTATATACGGGAATATATCCTTGAGAGTGAAGTTTTTACATCCTTAAGGTGTCTTTTGAATCCCTTATATCAATGCCTAGGATACCCCCTTACGATCAGGTGGATTCACCAGTACTGGATCAGCTGAGGATATGTGGTATATTAGATTCTTGGGATATTTACTGAGGTATACTATGAGGGTATTCCCTTTGATTTCATAGGTTACCTAGGAATCAATAATTCCTTGACATATATTATTTCCTAGGGAATACTCCTCCTAGGAATCAAACATCATCCTGACATTAAGAATTCCTAGGTAATACCATGGGGTTCAACCAAAGGGTTTGTGGATGAGGTGTTCCTAGTGATGGACCATGGTCCTCTACTAATTGTGATGGATTTTTGATAATGGGATACATAATGAGTTGATAGATATTTTTCTAAGGTTATTCACATGCTTAGAGACACCTCATCACTGCCCAAGGTCGATGTGGTCGATCAGGGTCATGAACCTGAGGATCAGAGATGATGATTGGGTTGGGCCTAGATATATGTGTACACCCTTGGGATAGTGATGATACAATAGTTATAATGATCACCATTAAATTCATAGATACATTATATAGTTGGGCCGAATTGGGTATGAAGGTTGGTTCATTTAATTTTCTCAGTGGTTTATTTAGTTATTCTGAGCATGTCGCATGCACATTTCACTGCATTTATAGTATAATATGGGACTATGTTGTTGGTTCCCTACTACGTTATGTACTCACACTCTGTATGGGCCACTATTACACTGGGGTTATCATGCATACTCTCACTTGATTGTAGGTAGAGGTTGGTTAGAGACTAGGGTTTTTTACATCTGAGCTAGATCAGCTCGAGTATGACAAAAGGATGGGATGTGGTATAGATAAGTGAAATCATAGATCCTATATTGAATTTTATTTTATTTTTTTCATATATGTGATCAAACTTATGGGTGAACATTATTTTATTCCATTTTATTCTTATTTATTTTATTTTAGTATGGTCAGTTATTTATTCTTTATAGGTACTCTGAAATGTATAATTCATGGCTATTTATTTTATTATTTCTCACTATGATATTGGGGGTATAGTCTCCCCATTATATTCTTATACACCCGTATATTATTCAAAATCCACTATAATATAGGGAGGCATGACTAAGATCATGTTGTGGCCCAGTATGGGTATTGTTAAACGTGTGGAGGGGTGGGGAAGTACATGATGAATCATATACATAGACACCAAATGTTTGGGAATAAATCCTCTGTAGAGGTGATAATAATAATAACCAATAGGTAAACATAAAACATAAAGTTGAAATTAAATAGTAAGTTTAAATAAGTAGGAAACACATACAATCATTAGGGAAAAAAGTCAAAAGGTTATGTAAGAGAGTTATAGTGTTCACATCTAAAAACCAAAAAACATAAACAAAAAATAAACGTGGAAAAACATCCAAATCTATATAATAATAAAACCTCATAACCCAACTCCCGTATATTTCTCTTAACCTCATAAGAAACATATTGTGGGACCCAATATTCACTAAGGATTACACATATATAAAGAAGTTATAAAACCCAATGGAGGACTCGCACCTCATTGAATAGAAGGTGCATCGACCGAGGGGGTTACCTACTCCACTAGGTAAATGGAGGACCTGCAACTTGGTATTAATGTGACACCAAGGGGATAAAAATCCCATATTTTCTCCATAAATCTCACTCACTCATCATAGACATCCATATGAATCTAATAACTCAAACTACCTAAAATGACTCAAAAAATTCTTTTATACTAACAGAATTCATGTTATAATGTAACGAAAAAACACTATGATTGGACTACTCACATATCTTATTTTGACACATGAGTGAGAGGTTATAGAAAATGGTAATGAAAACTAAGTAAATTCCCTATATCATAGGGTTACATAGCATGTGATCTAATTAGGGGTCAACCTATATGACATGTCCCGTAGGGATAAATGATGTGTGGTAATTTTTGGTCCATCAAAGTGTATACATATAATACACTCTAAGTTGTAATGTTCTATGTTACACAGTATGTTATCTAATAATGAATGGAATCTAAATCTCAATATTTTGTTAGTATGTATTTCTAATACCCTTTGTCTTGTGATCCCAAACTGAATTATACGTTCTCTTGACCACAAGACATGTGAAGCCTAAGGAATACCTTGGATAAGTATTACATCTCATGACATGTCATGTCAACATTCATGAATTATACATCTAACTATATACCATGTATACTATATGAAGAGTATAATCATCCACCCCAATACAACCCATGTTATGTATTCATTAACTATACATTGTGTGTTTCATTAGACTATAACTCATATGGAAACGCAAGAAAAACCTCATATTAAATGATGAACTATATAGTGTTTGTTTCAATGATAACATTTAATGTAATTAGAAACTTAATATATATAATCTCTGTAAATCATCTTAAATCAATTTTTTCACAACTCATTACACCACAAAAAACTGAGAATTTCCCATAAGTCCTCAAAATTCAAGAAAATAATCTTACAAATAGAAATAAAAACAAATAAATGATCAATTAAAATAAAAAATCCTACCTTGTTTCATAAACTACTAATAATTCAGGAATTTAGACTCAACCTATAAATGTTTATTCCTTTAAATATGATCATTTCTCCAAATATAGAACTTATTTTAAAAATTAACTTATTATTTTGGTTCACCCTCACTCGATGGTAGCATCAAAAATGAAATAAAAACTTCTCCCCGATGTGATTTTAAGGTTGGGTTTATATGGGTGGAGAAATAATAAACATTCCCAATAAAAATTAATTAATGTCTCAAAACATACACAAATTGGGCCTTAAAACTTTAATGAAAATTATAAATCTCCTAAGTAAAAATTCCTCATTCCAGTTACAACCATAGTCTTAGAATTTTCATTTAGAGCTCTTTTTATGAGATATTAATTATTTTAATGCATGTGACTAAAAATAATATTTTTGGAATATTAAATATTTTTCAAAGAACCTTAAAATATTTAAAAAAACCAACCACATGACCACCTCAGTAATTATCCTTTAAAATGTTCAAAGAATAAGAAATAAAATTTATGGGTCACTATAAGGATCTTGTAGTATTCCTTTTTCTCTAAAGTATTTATTATCTTTGTGACTAATCCTTTGATAGATGAGTAGATGAAGTGGGTGATATAGACACTTATGGACCATTTGTGTACATGTGTTCTCAATTTTGTAGGTTCATTGTTGATGAATTTTATTTTTTTTTATTTTATCTATAATAATAGCTATCATTAATATATTTTCGTTGATTCATTTGATGAAATGTATGTATTTCCATGTATATCACTATTATGTTGGACTGTGGTTGGGGTGTCGGTGATTATTGGAAAAAAATTGGTACAATTCATGAAATAAAAATTAGAGATTATATAATAGTATATAATGGATTCTAAGGACTATTAGAAGTATTTTAAAAATTATAGGAGGAGACCTTTAGAGTTTATTGTAAAAAATGTGTTTATAAAGGTTTTTTATCGTCATGAGTAGCATATATTTTCTAAAGGAAATAATATTTATCCTTGGTTCTTGACACATTTAAAATTATCTGATAGATTTGGGGATATGGCATATCTATTGGTGCTTCCACCTTAGATTAATCTAATTCAGTATTTATTCCATGTGTTCTAGATTCAGTTGTTTTTTCATGATAACTCTTATGTCATGTACTAGGGTGAGTTGGATATTAAAGAGGATGTTACATTTTTAGAGTGGCTATTGATGATTTAGGATATTTGGAATAAATTACTAAAAGGATATTACATTCCCTTGGTATGAATTATATGAAGGTATAATGGTTAAGAATAATGTATGTGGGAGCGAGATTCGCATATGTGGGTTCAGTACCCAACGATATTTTAAACATTGCTTTTTTAACGAATTGGAGATGTGACTATGAGATGATGTAGTTGATATCTTTATTTCTATTCTAAGATGAATTTTATGATTTTTTGATATAAAGAATCCTAATTTAGTGGTATCTCAAAGGGTGTTTTAGGTTTTGAATTATTTTATTTCTTTCTATATTTATTTATTTTTCAGGATGAAAACCATTTGAGAGGTATGTAATACAGAGGACCCAAATATGTTTTAAACATTGATTCTTTTAATGAATTTGATAAGTGACTATGACATTATATATTTGATATTTTCCTTTATCTTCTCAAATGCGTTTGAGTATTTTTATATAAATAATTATAATTTAGTGGTGTCTCAAAGGGTGTTTTAGTTTTTGAATTATTATATTTTTTTCAATATTTTTTTAATTTTTAGAATGAAAATAATTTGAGAGGTATATAATGTTGAGGCCTGGATTTTTTTGGTCCTCTACATTGTGTTTTTTGGGTAATTATAAAATAAATAAGAGAGTTTAGAAGTGGACGATAGAAGCTAATTTTGGAATTGGGTTTTGAGGAAACCATGTCATAGTGGATTCTTTTCTATATTGTGGTTTTTGGATTAATCGTAGTTGGTGAACTTTTCATGGTGGAGTTATCTTAGTTCTAGAGGAAATATTTAAAGTTAATGTTGATTTTTTCTATGAATGGACAATATCGTTGTTTATTCACCATAATGTTATTTAGGAGATTTAGCAATTTTTCATAACTTCATTACATATGTGTTTTAGTGGATTACTTAACTAAAATAGGGAGTGTAGCTATATGGTAAGTAAATATCATATGGGATAAAGGATGAGTTTATCATTGATTTTTGTGTAGTTTTGGTGTTGGTTTTTTGTGTGTTTAGAAGTGGAAACAATCATACTATAATGATAATGACATGCGCGATGGGATGTGGTTTTAGAGGTGTTTTAATAAGAAATGGGCCCTAGAATGGGATTTTGTGATACTATATATCATTGTAATTTTTATTATTTCTTACATATCAGCTTTGAAGTCATATAAATGTACCTATGACAATTTTTTATTTTTGGTATCGAGTGAACCCCCAAAATCATGGATATGAGTGTTATGGTGTAATGACAAGAGTTTTAGTAAAATAATCCTTAAATAAATACTATGATTGATAGAATTATCTGAATAAAAAACCAGAACCAAATATATATATATATACCTTTGTAAGGTAGTCATAGAATTATAATTTTTAAATAGTTATAACAAAATTATGAAATATATATATATATATATAATAGAGTCCATTTTAAATATAGAAAAACAAGTGAAGTTAAGAAACTAATAAAATATTTTTTCTAAAATTTAAATTTTTTAAATTACTAAATATTTTTGTATGATTAAAATATTAACACTAGTATAATTATCAATTTATATGAAATCGGATGATTAATAGATAATATACCAACAGTTATTTTCTTATAAAAATAGTTTTTCATTATATTTTATGTTTCAATTAAAATATATTTTAATAAAATATAAGATGTAAATTTGAAAAAAATAACTTCATTTTGGGATTTATCATGGAAATATTATCTTAATATAAATTTTTGAGATATTTTTTAAAAATTTGATTTTTAGGTTGAATAGTGTAATATACAATTTTTATGAATATCGTGTCTTTTATGGAATTAATAGTTTATAATAATTATTTATAAATTTATGAAATCAATTTCAATAAAAAAATAATTTTATAAGTTATATTATATATTTAAAAATATTTATTCTAATTTTCAAAACCTATATTTATGGTTTTATAACTTATGTAATATTTTTTTTTTAAATTTTTCTTCATGCATTATATATTTATTATTTTAAAATTAATTTTTATCAATATTGTTAATTGAATAAAATTAAATTGATTTAAAATTTGGAATTAGTAGGCCCAAATTATATAAAATGTCTATTTTATTTTTTAATCAAAAATTATAAGTTACTTAGATAAAAACTAGTTACCACGGTAAAAGTAAAATTATTAAATTCAAAATCTAAGAGTAAATGACCTAAAAATATTTAAAAAAAGTATTGGAATGTATGGTTGAGGATTCAATAGACCATATCATTTATCCTCCCCATTATTTCTCAGTTTTTGATCCACCTTACTCGAGTGTGACTTCCCATTATTAAAAATTTATAGGTATTTAAAAAAATGTCATCCCATTTCACTTATAAAAGGGGCTCTCCACTCCACACATTACGTCACACTACAACCCCCTATGTTCAAAAAAACTCTACCAAATCCTCTCCAAAACACTACTATACACCTTAAATGGGTTTTTTTATTCTCAAAATATCATCCCTCAAATGTTTAACCCCTTCACAAAGGAGATGATCCAAGTAGTAAGGTATAAATTTCTAACCACTCCTTTTTATTTTCTATTTATTTATATGCTATTATTCTTATTTAAATGAAATTACACCATATTAAAATGATTATATCAGAAACACTGTCATAATGATATGTTATTATAATTATGGTACAATCATTAACTACCTTTTCCCTTTTCTATTCAGAAAAATGAAAACATGAAATGTACGTATGTATGAAATACACCCTCCATAAATAAATGTGTTTCTCTTTTATTCACCACCTAACATGACCCAATATAAAGTTAATTGAATGTATAATTATTATATTTATGAATTATTTAATATTATAAAATGGTAAACCTTATTACCCCTATTTCTCATTCTATGAAGATGAAATTATCAACCATGCATACGTGTGAACTATTGCCTCCATGGAACAATGCATTATGTTTTTATATACCACCTTCATGGATGGTTTTACATTATAATTAATGAATATATATATAATATATATGAGTATTATATATCATTAACGTTACTTTTTATATAAAAAAATTAATTAATGACTGTAATTGGGTAATCTTTCGATACTGATAAATAACATGAAAGTTGTTCATCATGAAACTTTTCTTTCACAAAACACTAAAAACTATTATTTAAGGAAATTATAACATTATAAAAAATTATATAATATAAAATCCATTAAAATTAATGTATTTTTAATGGTTAAATTTGGTAAAATGAAAAAAGTTTACACCATTATTATAAAGTAGTACCGACAATCAACACTCATCCATAAAAATCAAATACATAAAAAAATTATAAAAAATTAAGGGTATAAATGAAAATTTATATGAATAATATAATTAAATAGGTAACTAATATATTTTTATTTATGATACATGATGATTAATCACTTTATTTTTAATCAAGAGTAAAGGTAAGGTACTTTGGTAACTCAAATCTCTTACTTTGAGTTATGCAGTTTCTTTTGAACATCAAACATCAATGTTCCCTATATTCAATGATATCATTTTACATATAATTTACACATTTATATATTTGTGAAAAATGATTTATTAATTCAAATACCCTTCCATGAATGATTTTATTTTACATTAAATTATAATATGTCTTGAATAATTCCCATCCTCTTAAGTATTGATTTATCTTAAATAGATCTTTGTTTTAAGTATATATTTTCACTTACAACAAATGTTCTCCATTATTACTTTGAAATGAAAATATGTATAAAATAATTTTATATTCATATTTATCTTTGAAATATGTCTTTTAAATATCTTTTATGATTTTGATTTTGTTTTTCTATTTATCTCTAAAGTGATCTATTTTCCTTGATGTAATGTTTTATAAATCACCCTATAAATTATTTTACAAAGTTTCACTTTTGGGTGATTGAATTTCGTGTCAATTAATTTGGTTTATGAATTTATTTATGTGATTCATTTTTAAATTTAATGTGAACCATATTCTTATCCCTAGGTTTTAATGATGTGATTATTAGATGTTTTCTTGCGGTATACATGTGTATGGTTGATCTTTAAATGACTGGTTAGTCTTACATATCCTTCCAATACATTGGTTAAAGATTAAAATCTCATCATATAATGGAAAAATTAGTATTTATATTTGATCCAAATTGTTAAATATGTTATGATTCCTGGTCCTTTATAAGAAATGGGTTATGATGCTAAATCATGTATAGGAAACAAGTTTTGTTACCTCATCTACTATGGGAAACATATAGTGAAGATTAATCCACAATATTGTGTTTATATGATTATATTATTTCTATGATCCTTTTATATATGACTATGTTATGATATCTAGATCATTTTTAGGTCTTTTTTTCTTGCCATTGTGTATTCTTATATGTTTGATCATATAAGAGTATATTTTCTCCCATATGAACTGTTTTTATGATTAAATGATCCTTAAATTAGTGATTTTTCCCGTAATTATGTTTTCTCATTTGTTTCTAATCTCATCCTGGGTAACATTTTGATATGATTAATTTTCCATTTCTAGGAATTTGATCTCATCACATTCATATGTTTCCATTTCCAATTGTATGAGGATTAGTTTAACTTGGGTGATGTTTAGAAGAAAACCTAGTATGATGAAATTATGGGGAAATGTTCACAATCATTATAAAATAAGTTTCTTATTTAGGTATTCTCCAAATAAATTAAACCACTCAATTCTTGATATGTTTAGTAAATTATGTAATGTAATGTTTTAATTAAACAAATTATGTTGAATAAAGGCATGTTTAGCTTGGGTCACCTTAATTGGTATCAAATGTAAGTTGTAGTTTTTTTAGTAGATTACTTTGTTTACCTTTATTATTAGGGTTGTATAACCATAAAAAACCCTAGAGATAAGTTTATTTATGTGATGATATCCTAAAATAGTGGTAATGTCTTGAGTAGTTGGTTTTCCTAGAAACACATCCATATCCGGATGATGGAAAGTGGATGCATTTGTGTCCCAGATTCACTTAGGTTTAACCACCCTGAAGAGGGTTAGTTTATCATTGAATTAATCATCTCTCTGATGCATGAAGAGTGGGACAAAACTATACACTAGGATATAAACTACCATGGGATACACTTTGGTTTGTTATATTCTCTTTACAAACTACTATAAAGGATTGATTTCCTAGTTACTTTGAGGGATTAGGTTCAAAATTTTAAGTTATAACAACTAGAAGTAACCTAGATTAAACTAATATTGATATAGGTTTAACTAAAGTAATAAAAGACTAACATGGTAATATAAATTAGTAAAATGTTTTTTGGTTTAATCCCTTTTAATTTATTGATTATGATAATCCCCCTAATATGTTAAATGTTTATCACTCATGTTAAGTCCTTTTGGTTTTAGAGATAGATGGAACCAAAAGGAACCAAATTATCAATGGATTTAATGTATAATGTTATTAATAACCAAATTAAAACCCAAATAGAATGGGGGTAAGATTAAATAACCCCATATAAATTATCAACCAACTCTCACAAGAAATGAATAATAACACAAATCATGTTGATCTAACAAATTCACCAAGGAGGGAGAAACTTGCTATTCAGTATTTCATATGACAACTTTCAACTGTTTTTCAATAGATCTTATAATCCAATTTTTTAAATGAAGTGGATTAGTGTGATGGAAAATATATTTTTCATTCTCCAATACCCAAAATATAAAGAAGGTTTTGCTGGCTCTCTATCAGTTAGAATATGTGTCCGACCAATGGTGGAATCTGATTATGAATATAATGAAGAAGTTGGATGCATACCCTATGGTATGGTAAGTATTAAAGAAAGTGTTATTCACTAATAATTTTCATAAAAATCTTCATAAAAAGTGTGAGGGTGGATTCTTAGAATTTAATCAAACATATTATGAATTCATTGGAACTTATGAAGTAAAAATCACAGGGATGGAAATGTATTCCTTCATCTTTGTTACAGATCATGAGCATAAGATTGAATTATTATATAGTGTCTTTAAATCAGGAAATAAAAGGTTACTAGATATTATACGATTTGGTATCTATGAAGATATCATCCTATGTGAACTTAATATGGAGATGGAAACTGAAGAATCTCATTACTTTAGATTTAAGAAATGGGATATGGTGTTTCAGGGGAACGCAGATGAAATGTATCAGGAAGGAAAAAAGATTAAAAAAATTTATGATATAAATGTTCGAAGAAACACTCAATAAATTTACTACAATGTTTATGAAGATGTTTTAAATATGGTAAAGCTATTCATCAGGCTTGTGAATATTGAAAGGATATAAAAATTACAATAAAAGAGAATGATTTCTACACTAATGATCCGCCAACTCTTTAATGTTTCAAATGCATGGTTTTTTTTCATTATACTAATTAATTATCTAGACATAGAGTTATTGAAGAGAATATGATCGAGAAACCCTCCAAACCCAGGGAACAAGGGATAGCATAAACAATCACGACCGCTGATGTGGATCATGATAAGGAAGTGGTGTGAGTTAAACTTATTCTCCATTATATATTAGTGAATACCTTATTTGATTCTAGTTCTTTGCATTATTTTATATCACACATGTTTTATATATATATATAATCATCATCTTAAGCTTTAGATATTGAATTGTCTATTAAAACACATGGGGGAATGATGATCAAATCTAAGATATATAAATCTTCTCTGATCAAATTTTTTGGAAGTTACATCCTTTATATCTAATCATCTCCACTTGGTTGAATTTTTCATAATATTGGGTATATATTGGATATTCCTACATAGATCCCATGTCAATTTTTTGGATAATGATATATGATTTTGCATCCTAGATCATATTATTCTCAAGTATCAACATAAAAATGATCTCCCATTAGAATAAAATTCTATAATATGGGTTATTATGCCCATAAATGAGGGATTTAAAGCACAAATGATCAGAGAGGAAATCTTCATTAATAACATACCCATTGTATGAGAATATACTGAAGTATTTCTAGAGGAACTGTCTGGTCTTCCCCTGGAAAATGAGGATTATTTTTCAATAGAACGCATACCATGATATATGATTTTCTCAAGGATCCCATATATAATTGGTCCCACTGAATTGGAGGAATAAAAGAAGTGGTTACAAGAAAATATGGTCATGGGTTTTATCCACCCTACTTCTTCCCCATGGGGGTGAACAAGATTTTTTTGTCAAAAAGAAGGATGGATCAATGTGCCTTTGCATTAACTATTGTGAACTTAACAAGATCATGATTATGAAAAAGTATCATCTACCCTGTATTGATTACTTTTTTGATCAACTCGTAGAAGATCAATACTTTTCAAATATTGACATATGATCTATATATCATCATTTTAGGGTCATAAGGGAAGATATTTAAAATAAATCATTCCAAATTAGGTATGTTTACTTTGATTGTATAGTGATTCCATTTAGATTTACTAATTCTACTATCATCTTCATGGATCTAATGAATAGAGTCTCTAGAGACTACCTAGATCCGTTTTCTTTTTTGTCTTCACAGATGATATTATTATTAATTATAAGAGAAATTAAGAGCATGATGGTCATTTTTTTATTGTGTTAATATCCTTATGAAAGGATAAGTTGTTTTTAAAATTTATAAAATGTGAATTATATCAACAAAAAGTACCATTAATGGGGTATATAATCACTATAAAGGGCATATCTATAGATCCTTTTAAGACAAAAGTTATTGAACAGTTTCCCAGACCAACCATAGTAATTGAGATTTGTAGTTTTCTCAGGTTAGTTGGATGTTATCGATAATTTTTGAGAAAGTTTTCATGAATATTAATTTCAATATCTAGGTTAACATGGAAGGGAGTGAAGTTCCTTTGGATGGAGGAATATGAATAATGTTTTAATTAACTTAAGAAGAGATTGGTCACCACACCAATACATACATTTCCCTGTAGCGGGGAATGGTTTGAAATATACAATGATAACTCAAATAAGGGCTTGGGATATGTCCTCATGAAAAATGAAAAGGGAATTTCTTATTCCTCGGGATAATTAAAAACTCATGAACAAAATTACTTGATTCATTAAATAAAGCTAGTGGTGGTGATCTTTACATTAAAAATTTGGATGCATTATCTCTTCGGTGATAAGTGTGATATTTAAATCAACCACAAGAGTTTGAAATAAATATTATCACATAAAGAGTTAAATATATTCCAAATTAAATGGTTGAAACTGATAAAATACAATGAATAATCAATACATTGCCACCCTAGGAAGGAAAATAAGGTGATTGATGCTTTGAATAGGAAATATCATGACACCTTATCTATGATTAGGGTTGAAAGAGACCAAATATTGATGGATTTGTAAAGGATGAATCATGAAGTTATAAAGAATGGTGGGAAATATTATCTTTTCCATGTGGATAATAAACCATCTTTTTAAGTGAATATTAAATAATACTTAAAATATGATGTTGAGCTATGGAAAATGGTAGAAAACATTTCAGAGATCAACATTGATAAATATGGAGTTATAAATTTTGAACCTTGATATGTGTTCTACAAAAACTATAAATTAAGAGGTAACTTTTGGATTATGCTCATAACTCATCCTTATCTATTAATCTATAAAGCATGAAGATATATAGAGATATAAAGAAAAAATGCTAGTAGGATAACACAAAGGGAGAAATTGAGGAATATGTATCTCAATGCTTAGTATGGACTCAAGTTAAGGATGAATAAAACAATTCTAATGGGATGATTCAACTATTAATCATACCAGTATGGAAATGGGAAAAATCACCATGGTTTTTTTATAGGAATCCCTAGGATATATAAATTCCATAATGTTATCTGGGTTGTAGTAAATTTCCATAATATGTTAGAATATTTAATTTCTATCAAATAATATTTCTATCTTGAAAAAAATACAAGGATATACATAAGGGAAGTTATATTGTTTCATGGAATACCAATATCTATAGTATCTGGTCAGGATCTGAGTTTTATCTCAAGGTTCTACAGAAGTAATCCGAAATAATAAGAGATAGATTTGTGTTTTAGTAATTATTATCATAAATAAATCAATAGTAAGTCTGATATAAATATCCAAACACTTTATTACAAACTAAGATATTGTTCAATGGAGTTTTAAGGATGTTGGGACCAACACCTCCCCCTAGAAGAGTTCTCATTTTACAATATTTTCCATTTAATCATTTATATAAAACCATATGAGGTTCTTTATGTGAATATATATAATACTCTTATGTGTGGGGATAAAGTTAGAGAGAGGAAGTTGATAGGTCTTGACACTTTCTAAGAAATGATGAAGAGTTTTCAAACCACTCAGTGATTTATGAAAGTAGAACAATGTAAATATAAAATTTATATAGATAATCTTAGATGAGATATAGATTTTTAATTTTTTGATAAGGTTTTCCTTTGAATATATTTATGGAAGTGGGTTATGGGATTTGGGGAAAATGGATTTGGATCCCTAAATACAATGCTCCCCTCAAGATCCTTGATCGCATTGGGATCATAGCATATCACATAAAACTCCCTCCAACACCTATCATAAGAGAAATATGTGTTATATATATCTCTTTTGAGTAATTACATACTAGATCCATCACATTTACTATGCCTAGGAGTTTTACCAATGGAACATGGCCTTTCATATAAGGAACAACCAATGGAAATATTGGATTGAAGATACAAGGTTATGAGAAACAAAACCACCCATCTAGTAAAAGTTATATTGTGAAATAATATGTTTGAGGAGACTAAATGGGAACCTGAGTATTTCATGAGATAAAATTACCCTTTCTTATTTTCTTCCATGTAATAAAATTTTGAGGAATAAAATCTTTTAAGGGGGTAGAATGTAATAATTCGGGTTTTAGTAAAATATTCCTCTTTAAATAAATACTATTTTCAATAGCTTTCTCAACATACAACATTGAAACCAAAAAAATATATACCATTTTATGTTAGTCATATAATTTTTAGGTATAAATGGTGGTAAAGTAATTATAATATATAAATATAAAGAATTAAACAAAATAGAGTTCACTTTAAATATCGACTCAACTAGTGAAGCTAAGTAACTAATAAAATATTTTTTTTGAAATTTAATTTTTTTTCTAGTATAATATATTTTAGTATGAATAAAGGATTAATTCTATTTTAATTAAAAATTTATAGGAAATAATAATAATAGTATGTAATATACTAAAAATTCCCTCTAAAAACATTTTTTCACTATAATTTATGTTTTTAATTAAAAAATAAAAATATTAAATTTTAGGATTTTAATTTGATAAAATTAAATATATTTTTGGATTTATCATGTTAATATTACCTTAAGATAAATATTTGAAATATTTACAAAAAAATTAATTTTAGGGTGAATGATTCAATATAGTGTTTTTACAAATATCATTCATTTTATATAATTATTAGTTTATAAGAATGATTTTAAAATTTTGGGAAAACATTTCAAGAAAAATATTCATTTTTTAAGTTATATTATAAATTTAGAAATGTTGATTCTTGTATACAAACCAATATTTAATGTTTGGAACATAAGTAATATTTTTCTCAAGAAATTTCTTTTTATACATTATATACTTTTTAATTTAAAATTAATTTTTATCACTTTAAGAGAATGAATAAATTTAAAAGGATCAAAAATATATAATTATTAGTTCTAAACTATATAATAAGAACTATTTTATATTTTAATCATAATGTATAAGTTTCTTAGGAAAAAACTGGTTACCATGGTAAAAACTAAAATGGTAAAAGTAAAAATCTACGAGTAAATAACCTCAAAAATGATTAAAACATGTGTGAGAATGTGTTTTTAAGTCCCTGGGAAACCTTATCACTTCTCATATCCATTATTTATCAATTTTTAAGGCACTTTCCTTGATAGTGACTTCCCATTATTAAAACGTTAGTGGTATTTACAAAAAATTCATATCTTTTCACTTATAAAATGGTATATACTCTCCTCACTTAACCTCACATATTAACCCCCTATTATTGGCCAAAAATCCCCCTTCGCAAAAGAGATAATCCAAGTAGTTAGGTATAAATTTATAATTTCTCCTTTCTCTATTATATTTCTTTATATACACTTCATATAACTCAAATTCCATTACACCATAATAAAATGATAAAATAATTATAATTAGTATATTGATATGATATTATAAATATGGTATTATCATTAACCCTAATTTCCCTTTTACGTTAAAAAAATTAAAACATGAAATGTGTGTATGTGCAGACTACCACCTCCACAAATAATGGTGTTTCATTTTCTTTTACCACCTAAAATGGAAAGTTAAAAAGTTACTTTAACATATAATTATGATATTTATGACTTATTTAATATTCTTAAATGATAAATAATATTACTCCTCTTTCCCTTTCTATGAATATGAAATCCTCATCTACGCACATCTGTGAAGTTCCACCTTCATGGAATGATGTAATCTGTTTTTATCTACCACATTAATGGCTAGTTTTAGTTTATAATTTATGAATATATATTATATATATGAGTATAATAAATTTTTAATATGACTATATATTGATAAAATATCAATGACCATTATAAGGTAATCGGTCAATATCTATAAAAAATAAAAACTAATTTTTCACTGAATTTTATTTCATGAAACACAAAAAAACTCCAATATAAGGGAATTATAACATTATAATACATTATAGAACTTTATTTATAGTAACTTTAATGGTTTTTTAATGAT
This sequence comes from Viscum album, assembly GCA_963277665.1. Classification (NCBI taxonomy): domain Eukaryota; kingdom Viridiplantae; phylum Streptophyta; class Magnoliopsida; order Santalales; family Viscaceae; genus Viscum; species Viscum album. Next base: position 625,905,319 of record OY728138.1, on the reverse strand, counting down.
AAACATCTAAAAATGAATAAATTATGCCACCTCTATTACAAATTAATACAAACGATCAACACCCATCCATAAAAATATAATTTATGAAGAGAGTTATTACAAATTAAGGGTATAAATAGAAATTTATATAAATAATTTTATTAAATAGGTAATTAATATGTTTATATTTATGATACATTAGGTTTAAGAACTTCCTTGTGAATCAATAGTAATGTTAAGGGACTTTGGTAACTCAAGTATCTTTCTTTGAGTTGTGAAGTTTCTTTTGAGAATTATCTTTCAATGTTACCTATATTCAATGACCTACTTTTTCACATAATTTTCACTTATATCTCTCTATAGAAAATGAGTTCTTAATTATGATCCCCTTCCATAGATTATCTTATTTTCCATAAAATTATAATATGTTTGAATAATTCTCATCCTCTTAAGTGTTTATTTCTCTTAAATGGATCTTTATTTCAAGAACATGTTTTCAAATACTTCTAGTGTTTTCTATATTTATTTTGAAATAAAAATATATATCAATTCATGTGAAATATATTTTTAAGATAATCATTGTTACTCTCATTTATGATTTTTCATATATTTTTTTCTTTATCTCAAAAGGGATCTATTTTCCATGATATTATGTTTTATAAATATCCCTATTAATAATTTTATAAAATTCCATTTTTGGGTGATTGAACTTGGTAACAATTCATCTCATTTATGTGGTCATTTATCTATTTCCTTTTTAAATGTAATGTGAAACCCATTCTTATTCCTAGTTTTTAATTTTGTGATGATTAGATGTTTTCATATAGCACACATATGTATGGATAATATTTAAATGAGGGGTGGGTCTCAAATAGACCTCTAATGAATTTTTAAAAGATTTAAATCTCATGAGATAATGGTGAAATGAGTAGTGATGATCAATAAAAAATTAAAATTATGTTTGGATACCTGATTCTCTATGAGAAAAATGTTTTGATGCCTAATTCTCTATAGTAAATAGGTCGTGATGACTGATCCACTATAAGAAATAGTTTGTGATGCCTGATCTACAATTTTATTTTTTTTCATGCTTATTTTGTTACCTCAATCCTTTGATATGTGATTATTCTATGCTCCTTAGCTCATGATTTAAGTCTCATATTTTCCCAGTATTTACACTATGTTATATGTTTTATCATATGAGATTACATATTCTCTTATCTAAAAAAAATTATGATGCCTTATTCTTTTAATTAGATATTTCCATTCTACTTATTTTTTCTAATATACTTCTGATCTCACCCAAGGAAACATGTCGATACATTTATTTTTCCCTATCTGTTCATTTCAGCTCATCCATTTATTATATTTCCATTTCGTAGAGCATACTGATGGGTCTAACTTGAGATATATTTAGAATAATTCCTAGTATGATAATGTTTTTGATAAATATTTACAAGAATTGTAAAATAAGTTTCTTATAGTGCTAGTATCTGAATACAATAAACCACATGATTCTCTAGATGTTGAGCTTATTATGTAATTTAATGTATTAATTATGGAAATGATGTATAATAAAGGCTTGTTTAGATTTTCTATCTTCATATGGATGAATATATTCTCACCCTATCCCATTATTTCTTTCAGAATTAGAGTGATTATGTGGAAATGGTATTGGTTAAGTCGTGTGATGGAGTTAGTTGTGGTATAATGTTTTGGTATGTGGTTGGGATATGATGTTGTGGTATGTGGTTTTGGTATGTGTAATATAGATGTGGTATTTGGATATGGTATGGGATGGTAGTTTCAGTTTGTATGTATTTGTGATGTCAAGGTGATTTTCCCAGTAAGGAAGTATGTGTGGGGTACCTCCTATGGGGGGATGGGTTAGTAGATGAATTTGAATGGATTATGAGTTAGTTTTTATGTTTACTCACTACTACTTTTGTATTCTTATTTCATATTAGCATGAGAGATTTTTGGGAGGAACCTACTAGGTATATTTGTATTCTCATATTTTCTTTTATATAATTTTTTTATAGATTTTTAGGATGGATTCCGTGATCAATTTGGACCATACTAGTTCATGACTTTGTGATTGGGTAATATTAGAACAGTGTCTACCTTTATGAGTTAATTTATTTTTGTATTGTATTTGTGATTTTCTATTATTTTTTTGAAATTTCATGCATTATTATATATTATGATGGAGTTTTAGGTTTCTGTTGTCTATTTCATTAGTGTTGATTGGGGGTTTTCTTAATTTCCCTTAGATTAAAGAGGGTAATGCCTCCCATGTTTTATATTTTATATTCTCAAATATGGTCAAAAAATTATGTTCTATTTAAAGAGGGTTTTGAGGGTTACACTTGGATTCACTACTAATCTGTAAGGGGTAATATTAAGGATGGTTCATGACACTTCAATTTCAATCACTAAAGATAATTCATATGTTGAAGTGTCATGATTATACAAGATTTTGAAAGTTGATGATGTGTGGGGTGCCTAAATAGGGATAAGGGTGAAAATGAGGCAACATGAATGACCTAGATAATAGGTTACTGAAATTTTTGGGAAATATGTTAGTATATTGGATGTTTCATTGGTTTGATCAGGTGACTGAGAAATCCATTAAAATTTTTATCTGTGATGATGGAAATAAAATGGAAGGTTACTCTATCCTTTATGAGAGATGTTACCAAAATAATAATACTCTGTATCTAGTTCACATTGAAGCTACATTGTATAAGGTATTGGAATATATATATATGTAATCATCTTGTATGTTGATACTCTCTGAAATCAGGGATGTCCTCACCTTTAAAGTCAATGGGATGAGAACTAAGTCCAACAAAATGAATTACAAGATAAAATATGTTGTTTAGGATACAGAGGCCTAGATATATAATAATTTATCAAATGGATATGATAATAAAGATAGATTTCTTTAGTGTGTGATTAAGGATTCACAATTAAAGATAAGAAATATTGATCATTCAAATATTATTCCTCGTTGCTAAAGACTATATCATTTGGATAATGCACGAGATGAATGTACAAATTCATATGATGCATGTGATATATTTATATATGATATAAGATATATTTATATATAATATATATATATATATTATATATGGTGTACATTTAATATATGAATTTGATGAATGTACTATTCATTCATGTGATGCATGAAATAATATATATATATATATATATATATATCTCTGTGTGTGTGTGATATATATATATATATATATATAATTTCTTCCTGATGGTTTATTAGTAAATTACATGGATTAATTGTTCGGAATTTATTTATTGAAATGAATTAAATACCCAATGGGAAGTAACAGATGAGATGCTTTATGTATTTGAGATTCTTCGGGCACTACTTATATAAGAGTATGAGATCCTATGATTTTGGGTGTCGTGAACATTATAATATCTCTCTTCCTCTTGTACTTATATTTATAATTTCACAAAAAAAGGAACTATTAACCATTTAGCATTCAGGTATTCTATTGATACAATCGGGGATCCAAGTTGTTAATGTATTCCCTCAGAGGCAAGGTTCTTAATTTCATTACTCCTCGTGATCTTCCTAAAAAAATCTCTATAAAGGAAGATAGAAACCGTTTTCATTTACAAATTTCAAGTACTGTATTTTTATAGTATTATTTAAATTTTATTATTCTTGATATAGACCTCATGGTTTTGGGTTGTCTTATACTATTTATGACCATATAATTCTCATAAGAAACCCCTAAGTGGCATCATAGGGTATTTCATAAAGTTTATAACATCTTTGATTCACTAACTTTTGAAGAAGAATAGATTACAATGTTTTCATAAAACTAAAAATGCATAAAATACCCTTACATGACTTGGGTAAAGGTAAATTTGATTTACCCTTATGTAGGTCAGATACATAGAGGTAATATCCTACCACTGGTTGTTTTTGTAAGGTTAACCATGGTGTTTCCATTATGAAAATGAGTTGTGTAAAGGTAGTACCCATACGTGGAATTTTAGCATGTTGATTATATGTAGTTTTTCCTTTACACTTACATGATACCATTATGCATGTGGTCTATATATGGGTAACCTCACTGATTACCTTTACGCAAGTGTGTTTTGTAAAGCTAGTACCCTTACACAAGGGCTTTATGTAAGGTTCACTGGCATATTTTTCCCTTATGTATAATGTCCATAGATCTATGTAAAGGTCCTTGATGTTTACCTTAATGTAATGTATAAAAAATAAATAATACTCTTATGCAAAGGAGTTTTATAAAGGTAATACCTTTATACAAGGTATTTACATAAAGATGATATACTTATTAACAATACATAGTAATATTGAGATGTGTAAAGTTAAAATTTATCTTTACATAGGATATTAAAAATATCGGTTACCCTTACGCATAACATCTTATTAAGGGTAATAAAGGAATACCCTTATGTGGAGTAGGAGTGATATGTAAGGTTAAGAAAAAAGTGTTAAAAATGTTTTTAATATTTTAATGGATTATAAATTTTTAATAAATCTTGTTAAAAGGTATTTTGAGAAAATTTATTTATAGGGATATTATGAATTAAGTAATTAAATATAAATTATTATAATTAATTCATTAAATGTTTGTGAATCATTTTTCCCAAATATTAAAGGTTAATATTTTAAAAATACCATTTAATGGAATAAATGTCATAACTTATGATCTATAAATAAATGGTTTATTTAGAAATCATAAGAGGTGATTTATAAAGTGGTTATAAATTATAAGGATATTTTAATTATAAAAAATGTTTATATAATAGATATTGAATTGTAAAATTTTTATAATTCATGAAATAACATATAAATTCCATTTAATATAAAATATTAATGGTCATATATTGAAACAAATATAAAATGTTTATATTCATGGTAAATTATAAAATTTTTATAATTAGCATTGATTTATGAATTGTTTATAAATTTTTCATGTTTTGGAAAATAAATTAATTGTGTATTTATTTTTTAAATTTCTTTTATATTCATGTTCAATTCATTGTTTATGAAATATAAATATTATGTGTGACCATTTATATGATAAACTTCTTTTGTAATAGAGCCTTTCATATCATAGTTGGTTTGATATAATAAAATTTAGTTTTCCAATAACATGGCCACGATTTTTAATTTTAGTTATGATCTTGATAGTGGTTGTTGGATATAGTTTGTGTATATTAGGTGTTAATGTTTTCATGAATTTAATTATCTCTTGATTAAAGTATTCCGAGACAGAGGGAGTTTAGGTTTGAAAACCGACTTTCGTGAAGACTTCCCTTGGCCAGGAAAGTGAATGGGGTTAGATATTTGTATCTTTGGGATTATTCATATGGATTTTTTCAATCTCATATAACTATATACCTTTATATAAATTTTTTCATATAAACTATTCATATGATTCATTTGGATATGTATGAATAAACATGACTTTTATTTTTGGTTTATTACACAAACATGTGGCTTGTGTAGGGAGTTACACAATAATGTGGTATGGACACATTAGTTTGGTGGTTGGAATAGGGATTCCAAAACCAGATCATTAAAATCATGCATATAAAAAAGAAAATAAAACCTGAAATGATAAATATTATATATGAAGTAAAATTTTTGAATTTAATATTAATATTATGTGTGTTAAATTAATGAGACTAAACACCCCACAAACATTGAGTGTGATATTGCTTCTAAAATGGCACTTTTCCAGACCTCGATCGTCCAACCTGATAGGTCATTCTAAATTTTTTTTCTTTTGAATTATCTTGTGTGAGGAAATAAAGTAATGAGTGACTTGGTATTATTTTGTTTGGTGGGTCAGGCTAAAGCTGGGTTCCTCTAAATCCTCCTTTGTTAGATTGTTTTTAGTGTTTTCTTTGGGTTACACAAGCTATGAGACATGAATAGGATTAGGTTACCATAGGAATGAAGTTGATTGAATTTATGTGATGGATTCTGATAAGTGTTTATCCACTCAACTATTCAAGAGTCAAAAATGTTGTGATCAGGATGATTACATACCTAAATAACTATGTGGTGAGAAAAACATTGAATATATAACGACTCAAATTTTTTATGTATTATTTTTGGATATTTTATGCATTATTTTATAGACTAGGTGCTGAGACAGAATGCAATTATAATCCTGGTGTGCCCAAAATAAATGTTTGCAATATATTAAATAGAATGAATCTGAAGTTTTCCTAAAAAAGTAAAATAACCTATAAATTGGTTCGTAGATTAGAAATATGAGGGCACTGATATGTTCAGAACATGAGGTTTACCTTATGAGTGACTTAACCATAGTCGAAGCAGTTCATTTATGGAAAAGTTGTCTTGGGCATAAAATGAATAAAATAATTAAATAAATGGTTTTATTTTTTAATTTATGTAGTGACCTAATTTTGAGTTTTTTTTAAAAAAAATTACAAAAACCATCCAGGTTAAAAAAAAAAATGCACCCGAATGGCGGCATCCCGGATGCCGCATTTTCATTTTGGGTGCAAGGCGGCATCCGGGATGTCGCCTTTGGACTGCGGGTAAAAGGCGGCATCCGTGATGCGGCCTTTCCCCTAAATTTTTTTTTTAATTTTTTTATGTTATTTTTATTATATATATATATATATAACCAAAAATTTCAGCAGAATTTCTCTAATATTAAAGATCCATCACTAAAGCCATTACACCAGTTTAGATTCTAACAGAAACCCTCACCTAGACCTTTATTTTATAAGAGGGCTTTCCCTGAAAATGATTTTGCATTTTCGATGTGGGATTTAGGTTCTCCCTTTCCTGTGCAGTATATTCTGAATTTCCTATGTGAGATTCTGTTTCAAGTACATGAATTTGAAATACAATAAAATATAAACTATAAGACCAATATAAAGAAATTTTAAACATTTATTAAACATATAATAAATAGTTGAAAACAAAAAGAATTTTCTCAAAAATGTCGATGAAAAATAATCTATAACCTTTCAAAACTGCCTACTTGAAACTTCAAAATGTTTCATGTACTTGAATTTGAAAGACTATAAAATATAAACTGTAAAATTAATATAATTGAAACTATAAACATTGATTAAACATATAATAAATAGTTGAAAACAAAAGAAAATTTCAAAAAAATGCTGATGAAAAGTAATTTATAAGCTTCCAAAAATGCTTACTCAAAACTAAAAAATGTTCCAAGTACGTGAATTCGAAAGACTATAAAATATAAAATATTACACCAATATAAATGAAACATAAAAAACATTGATTAAACATATAAGAAATAATTTAATACAAAATTAATTTTCTAAAAAATGTTGACGAAAAATAATTTATAATCTTTTAAAATCGCCTGCTTGAAACTAAAAAATGTTTCAAGTACATGACTTTGAAAGACCATAAAATATAAAAAATAACACCAATATAAATGAATCATAAAAAGCATTGATTAAACATATAAGAAATAATTGAAAACAAAAGGAATTTCCTAAAATTATATTTAATAGTAATATTACTAATTAACTAATTAACTATTATATAATTAATAATTATATTACTAATTAACTAATTAATTATTATATAATTAATAGTTATATTAATAATTAACTAAATAATTTTTGTACAAGTAATAATTAATAAGTAATAATTAATAATTAATAAGTAATAATCAATAATTATAATTAATATTTACAATTAATATTTATATTACTAATTAATAATTAATAATTAATAATTAATTATTACTAATTAATATTTAATAATTATATTTAATAATAATATTTCAAATTAAATAATTAGCGATTATATAATTAATAATTATATTACTAATTAACTAATTAATTATTATATAATTAATATTTATATTAATAATTAACTAAATAATAATTATATAGGTAATAATTAATAAGTAATGAGTAATAATTAATTAGTAATAATTAATAATTTAAATTAAAATTTATAATTAATATATATATTACTAATTAATAAGTATTAATTAATAATTACTAATTACTAATTAATATGTAATAATTATATTTAATAATAATATTAATAATTAACTATTTAAATACTACATAATTAATAACTATATTACTAATTAACTAATTAATTATTATATAATTAATAGTTATATTAATAATTAACTAACTAATTACTGTATAAGTAATAATTAATAAGTAATAATTAAAAATTAATAAGTAATAATTAATATTTATAATTAATATTTATAATTAATATTTATATTACTAATTAATAATTAATAATTACTTATTACTTATTACTTATTAATATTTAATAATAATATTACTAATTAACTAATAAAATATTATATAATTAATAATTATATTTCTAATTAACTAATTAATTATTATATAATTAATAGTTATATTAATAATTAACTAGATATTTAATGTATAAGTAATAATTAATAACTAATAATTACTAATTAATAAGTAATAATTAATAATTATAATTACTATTTATAATTAATATTTATATTACTAATTAATAAGTAATAATTAATAATTACTAGTTACTAATTAATAATTAATAATAATAATGAATAAATGTAATTAAAAATTATATTACTAATTTACTAATTAATTGTAATCTAGTTAATAATTATATAACTAATGAACTAACTAACTGTTATATAATTAATTATTAATAATTACTAATTAATAGTTAAAATGATTAATTATAATTAATATTTATATTACTAATTAACTTATTAATAATTACAAATTACAAATTACTAATTACTTATAAATAATTAATAATTATTAGGAGTAAATGTAATTAAAAATTATATTACTATTTTAATAAATTTAAATTACTTAATTAATAATAATATTACAAATTAACTAATACATCTTTAATTGTGAAGAACACCAAGCTGTACCACGACACTCTGTTTTTTTTACAGAAAAACCAGAGAAGGACTCAGACGCATGTTTGCTAAATCCAACGAGTCCAGAGTTACACTGGTAATCACTAGAGCATTCTAAACTCTTATCTACTCTTTCTAAGTGATTCATTATATACTTTTAGAGCAGTGTGTGTACTCTGTATATTTTACACACACACTGACTCCTGTGATGAACTGGAGGATTTCTAAATCCTCACTCACGTCTGTTTTATCTCCTGTGTTTCCCACTGTGGATACTGGTAGAGGTCATGTAAGACCTGGACAGCCTGTGTGCTGTTGAGTTGTTTTCCCACGAATAATTGTGGTAGAGGTCTGAGTACCTGGACAGTTTGTAAAATGTTTTTAACCACGATCCAGGGTATGGATTAAATTTATATATAAATTTGAGAGGACTAAGTCTCAGCTTGAGACTGAACCTCTTGGTTATATCTGTTGTGCATTCTTAGATTAAGTTTAAAGTATAATATATTCTGCTACTAATTACTTTGAAATACAAAACTATTTTCAAGTTACTTTGATAGTTAATCTAGAAAGTGTTTGTAACTATTTTAAATCAGTAGATTAGTTTCAAAAGCATATTTAATCATCTGATTAAATTAATTGAGACCTAATCAATCTTTGAGAACCTAATTGAACTTTAACAGCTTTACAAATTCACTACAGTTTAACTTCTTTTATAAATTGGGGATTTTAATAGAAATAATTTTTAACAGAAAATTTTATTGGAACTCAATTAACCCCCCCCCCTCTTGAGTGTCCACTCCAACCAACATTTGGTATCAAAGGTTGTTTTTGTTAAAGGATTTCAATACCTTCTATTTTTTTCAACTGTGATTTTAGTTGCATCCTTAAAGATCTTAAATTTCTGTTAGTTCTAAATTTTATCTCTTTAAATATATTTTCTAAAATCTAGATATGGACAATAGACTAGAAGGTGTTGCTACCAACAGGCCACAATTCTTTAATGGTACAAACTATTCCCAATGGAAGCTTAAAATGACAATTCATTTGGAAAGTATGGGATTTGATATCTGGACTGCTATAGAAACTCAATATAAGATTCTAGAAACTGAAATAAATACTTGGGATGAACCTAATAAAGTAGCTTACAATAATAACTATAAATCAATGAATGCCATGTATTGTGCTTTAGGAGATGAAGAGTTTAACAGAATATCTTCTTGAAAAACTGCTTTTGAAATATGGGATACTTTGGGTGTTTCTCATGAAGGATCAACCAATGTTAAAGAAATGAGATTGAAAACTTATACTGTTAAATATGATAATTTAAAAATGAAGACTGATGAACCTATCTCTGACATGTATCTCAGGTTCAATGAGATTGTCAACACTATGATCTCCCTTGTAAAGACTGTTCCAGTAAAGGAACAAATTATGAGAACATTGAGATGTCTTCCAGACCGATGAAGAGGCCCATCTATTTCAATAAGAGAGTCATGTGAGATTGGTGGTCTACCTATCAAATAGCTAATTGGTAAGCTTATGATATGTGAGGAATAACACAAGGTGAATAAGGAAGAAGATAATGAACCTAAAAGGAAGTCAGTGGCATTTAAGTGTACTTTCTCAAAGAGCAAGGACAAGGAGAAAGTTCACATACTTACTGAAAGCTCAACAAGTGAAAGTTCAGAATCTGATAGTGATGCTGAGATGGATCAAATAGCTAGGAGATTTAAGAAATTATATAGGAAGAAGAAATTCTTTAGAAAATCAAACTGAAAAGGTAAATATGACAACAAAGGTCATTTGAAGAAGGATGGGAAGAAAACTAATAAGAGTGATGAAGTTGTTTAGTATGAATGTAAAAGAAAAGGTCACATAAAAGCTGACTGTCCAAAACTAAAGTTCAAGAAGAAACATGACTACAAGGACAGTAAGTATAAGAAATCAATGAAAGCAACTTGGAGTGCTTCAGAAGATAGCATAAGTGAATCTAAAGTTTCTGATTCTGAAAAGAATCGTTCCAGCATGTGTTTTATGACCAATACTTATGAGGTACTTGTTTACCCTATTCTGAATGATTATTATTTTGGAACTGAATCTGATTCTGAATCTGAAAACATTTCTAGTGAGGAACTGTTTTAATATTGTAATATGCTAGAAGAAACATGTAATGAACTTAAGGACAAGTACAAAACATTAAAGAAACACTATACTTCATCTAGTATTGTTAAATCTTCCCTTGAGATTGAAAAGGAAAAGAATCCTCAACTGTTAAAAGAAAATACTAAACTGAAAATGTCTAATGATCAACAGAGAAAGGACGTAGAAAAGTTCACAAAGGGAAAGAACACTGTAACTCAAATTATAGTTAAACATGTGGCAACAATGTATACTACTGGTTTGGGATACCAACCTGGACAAAGACAGTTTGCCAGAAATATATTTATTCCTAAATCTAGAAAATATTCTGCTAGTTCAAGTTATGGAAATTCATATGCCTCAACTAGTTACTCATAAAGTTATAGATCAAATAGAGTTTATTTGTAAAAATCTATTGAATCCATTAATTATATGAGACCCATAAGACAAATTTGGATACCTAAAGCTTTGATTTCTAACCTGTCTGGACCCAAGAAAATCTGGGTACCAAAATCATTATCTATCTAAACTTGTTTTGTAGGAGAACTACTTAATGATTTACTATAGGAAAACATGGTACTTGGACAGTGGATGTTCAAGGCACATTTCTGGAGATTACTCATGCTTTAAAAGTGTAATAAAGGTTGATGGAGGCTATGTCACCTTTGGTGATAATTATAAAGGAAAGATCATCGGCATAGGCAGAATTTGTAACACTAACTCTGTTTTAATTTCTAAAGTTTTATTTATTTATGGATTGAAGTACAACTTGTTAAGTATTTCTCAGTTATGTGATGATGGATTCAATGTTAATTTTGAAAATTATTCATGAAATGTTTTTAATTCTAAAAATGTTTTAGTATTTTCTGCTTTGAGAAATGAAAATGTATATGCAGTTGATTTAAATTCATTAGATAAACAAAATATTACCTGTTTAAATGCTTTTCATAAAGAATCTTGGATTTGTCATAGAAGATTAGGATACTGTGATATACATTCACTTAGAAAACTGACTAGGAAAAACTTAGTTAGAGACTTACCCAAACCGGAGTTTCCAAATGACAAAGTTTGTAATCCCTATCAAAAGGGAAAGCAATATAAAGTTTCTTTTAAATCAAAGAAAGAAGTTTCAACTTCTCAACCTCTCGAGTTTGTTCACATGGACTTGTTTGGACCTTCTAGAGTTTCTAGTTTAAATGGGAAGCACTATGTATATGTCTTAGTAGATGACTTTTCTAGATATACATGGGTATACTTCTTAGCTCACAAAATTGAATCTTGTTCGTACTTTATTAAATACTCCATGTGTATAGAGAACCTTAGTGGACTTAATATTAAGACCTTGAGAAGTGATCATGGCTGTGAGTTTGAAAATCAGGATTTTGAATCTTGTTGCTCACACAATGGCTATAGTCATAACTTTTCTTCCCCTAGGACACCTCAGCAAAATGGTGTAGTAGAAACAAGAAATAGAACCCTGTAAGAAATTGCAAGGACTATGCTCAATGAGTATGACCAGCCTATTTACTTTTGTGCTGAAGCTATAAATACAGCTTGTTATATCATCAATAGAGTATTGATAAGACCAATTCTCAAGAATACCCCATATGAGTTATGGAACAATAGGAAACCTAATGTTAGTTACTTTAGATTATTTGGTTGCAAAGTCTTTATTCTAAATACCAAGGATAATCTTGACAAATTTGAATCCAAAAGTGATGAAGGAATATTTTTAGGATATTCTATAACTAGAAAAGCCTATAGAGTTTTTAATAAAAAACCAAGTGTGTGGAAGAATCTGTTCACATCAAATTTGATGAAACTGATCCACATGAACCTAAACCTTCTCTTGAAAATCTTGAAGAATATTTGTCTATTCTGAACCTTAATGTTAAGATCAATGAACCTGTTGTAAAGACAACCAGTTCTGGAAATATTTCAGAATCTGCTCCTAATGAACCTGAACCTAGAGAAGAACCTAAAATTTCTAGTCCTACCTTTACTAGATCAACTAGAATTCTAAAGAATCATCCTTTAAATGTTGTTGTTGGTAATCTTGATAGAGGGACATAGACTAGGGCTTCTCTTAGAAATCAAGTTGAACATCAAGCCTTCTTGTCACAACATGAACCTAAAATCATTGATGACGCTATTAATGATGAATGTTGGGTAATGGATATGCAAGAAAAACATAATCAATTTGAACTAAAAAATGTCTTGGAATTAGTGGAAAGACTTAAGGACACTTTCACCATAGGCACTAAATGGGTGTTTAGAAATAAAGTAGATCAAGCTAGAAATATAGTCAGAAACAAGGCAATATTAGTTGCACGAGGATATATTCAAGAAGAAGGAATTGACTATGAGGAGACTTTTGCTCCCGTAGCAAGACTTGAAGCCATTATAATTCTACTTGCTTATGCTGCACATCTAAATTTCAAACTATATCAAATGGATGTCAAGAGTGTATTCTTAAATGGGTATATAGCTGAGGAAGTTTTTGTTAAACAAACCCCTGGTTTTACAAACCCTCAATTTCCAAATTATATTTTCAAATTATCAAAAGCTTTATATGGTTTAAAGAAAGCTCCAAGAGCATGGTATGATAGATTAAGTACTTTTCTTATTTCCAAAGGTTTTACAAAAGGAATAGCTAATCCTGCTCTTTTTATAAAAATAAGTTCTAATGATGTTTTAGTTGTTCAAATCTATGTAGATGATATTATTTTTGGATCTTCAAAAACTTCATTATGTACTGATTTTTCTAAAATGATGCAAAATGAATTCGAAATGATTTTAATGGGTGAACTAAAATTATTTCTTGGATTTCAAATCTTTCAAAATAATGATAGAATTGTTTTGACTCAATGTAAGTACACTAGAGATATTGTAAAGCGTTTTGGATTGGATAACACTAAAAGTAGTGACACTCCCATGAGTACCACCTGTAAGTTGGTTATTGATGAAGATGGTAAATCTGCTGATCAAACCACTTATAGAGGAATGATTGGAGATCTACTCTACTTAACTTCTAGTTGTATTGACATTATGTTTAGTGTGTTTCTGTGTGCTATATTTCAAGAAAACCCTAAATAATCACATTTGAATGCTGTAAAAAGAATTTTCAAATACCTCAAGCATACACCAAATCTAGCACTATTCTATCCAAAAGGACAATCATTTAAACTAATTAGTTTTTCTGATTCTGATTTTGCTGGCTATAAGTTAGATAGAAAAATCACCTCTGGAACATGTCACCTTTTAAGCAAGTCACTAGTATCATAGTGTAGTAAGAAGCAAAATTCTGTTGCATTATTTACTACAGAAGTTGAATACATAGCTGCTGGAAGTTGTTGTTCACAAATTTTGTGGATGAAACACACTTTACTAGGCTATGGATATCAATTCAGATATGTAACAATAAATTGTGACAACACAAGTGATATTAACATTTCAAAAAGTCCTGTTTCACATTCTAGGACAAAACATATTGATGTAAGACATCACTTTTTGAGGGATCATTATCAAAAAAGAGATATCACATTGGAATTCATTGGTACTGAATATCAACTTACTGATATATTCACTAAACCATTAAATTCTGAGAGATTATATTACATCATACATGATCTTGGCATGATCAATCATAAATAGATATCTTATTGGCCTTAATGTTTAATATTTTGCTAAATTACTTTACTGTTTCATGCTCACTGTTTCTCGATTAATGTCTCATGGTTACGGTCTCACAGTTAACACTTAGTGCTCATGGTCTTTCACTTTCTCACCGTGATAAAATAGTTCACTCACTGTCTCACCGTGACGACATTGACTGTCTCACCGTGACGAGATTTTTCCATCGCACTGTAACAACTACTCATAGTCTCACTATGAAAATTATTTATGCATTTATCTTAACCCATATCATAGTAATTTTTATTTCACCTCTATTTCCTTTACCGTGTTTTTATTTTTATGACGTTTGAAATTCCCAAATGATAAAACATAAGGGTTTCACTTGATTCTTCACTCATACCTTCTCTCGAACCCTCTGTACCTTTCAAACCTTCTCCCCTTCTCTCTCTCCTGAACCATCAGTGAATGCCAAGGATAAATCATTCATCTTCATCTACTCCTAATAAGCGAAGCTCAAAGAAGAAGAAGATAGCACTGAATCTTGCACCTGAAGGAACCCTAAATCCAATCCTAGTATGTCGTAATCTTGTACCTGAGAAGGAAGTCTGCCATAAGAGGCTTTTATCCAGCAAGTCTTTAGTCCTGATAGTATTAAGACAACAAGGATGGATCAAATGGTTCTCTAGAAAAGATAGACCTATTTACCCAAGGTTGGTATCTCAGTTCTATCAGTATGTAAAAAAAATTTGAGGCCATAGAAAGCTATATGGTAACAAGCTGGATAAATGGACAAAAATGCTCATTCTCTTTGAGGTTATGGGATGCATGCCTAAGGATTCCTCATGAAGGGATTTGTGATGATTACCAGAGAGACCCTCCTCCTACATATGACATCATTGACCTAGAGAATTCTCTAGAAATCTTAACTTGAAATGGTACCAAGAGAAGGGCCATAGGAGTAGAACTGGATGGTGAGACTAGGTTGTTGTTCAAGTTTGTTCAAAATTTAATCTGTACAGGGAAAGGATACTTTGTAGTCTTAAAGTATCAGGATGTCTTTTTGATTCATCTGATGAAGAATGGCCATAAGATAAATCTGTGAAAATATATCATTCACCATATGTGTGAATTGATTAAGGTCACATCCAAGTCTACTTCCCTATTTTACTCAAGGGTGATTTCAACTACGCTAGCTTCCAAAGGATTATTTGGACCAAATAAATATGTTCTTATGGATTTTGAGTTCTGTTTATCCAAATCGACCATCAGAAGGATGAAGATAAATTGGAACCCCTGAAAGAAGCAGTGGGTTGAAGATAATGATAAGCTGTATGAGAAGTATAATCTTGTGTATTATCCAACAAGGTCGAAGGGTATTACTGATCCTGGTTTGGAACCAGATGAAGTGGATGAGTACTCAAGAGATTAAGAAGAAGAGGAAGAGGTAGCTGAAGTACCTCATAAGGAAGAAGCTCCTATTGAGAAAGAAATTATTGTTGTCCCTGCTGTTATTTCTACTAAAGTATCAAGGGAAGAATTTTTTGTTGAAAAGGAAAGGACTGTTGTTCCTTATGTTATTCTTGAAGAAGAAGCACCTCATACCCCATGAGATTATGTTAACCATGAATCCCAACCTGAGGCTATAAGAGAATCTGTAGTAACAGAATCAGAGTAGCAAGCCATGACAGAGCCTGTAGTTGAAAAACTCCCTCCTATGCAAGAAGCAACTCAAAAAAAACTCCATGTGATCCAAGAAGCTACTTTGGAAGACCTTCTTATGGAACAATTTTTTCCTGAGTACATACCCTCTGCTAAAGAGGGGATGGAAATTTTCATTCATTTGGTAAGGCAGGAAATGGCAGAGGATATTAGAGATGATCCTATGAATCTTAACCCAATTCCTGAGCCTCAAGAATCTGAAATGGAAGCACATTTTGAGGGGGAGGAACCACAAAATATTGAGATTGATGAAGATGAGCCTGTTGATGCATCTCCACTACCGTAGTAATACTCTTTCTAAACTAGATATGAATTCCCCAGCTTCTATGATGTGAATGAATCACCACAAGTGACTGCATCTGGGATTGACCTTTATTCTTTGCTTCAATTGAAGTCAGTCACACAACCTGAACCTCAACCTGAAACTGAATCTGAAACTGAACCTGATACTGAATCTAAACCTCAACCAGAACCAGAACCAGCACTTATACCTCCACCTTCACCTAAACCCTTACCTGATCAGCAATCTTTTGTCAGCAAATAAGATTTGAATGTTTTTGGAGAGACTATCTTAGCTGGAGTTGAGAAAATTATGTCCTCTCAACCTCGTCTTGTGACTCAACTAAGTCAATAAGATGCCTCGATTCTTTTGGAAAATGTTATTCTACATATTCAACCCAGGATGATCCATGAAATTCAAGAATTAAGAGTTGAAAATAAGTTTCTTAGTGCTGATTTTACAACTTTGCAAGGTATGGTTGAAAACCTCGAGAAATAACTGCATTCCAGATCAGAGTCTTCTCCTGCTCCTGCACCTGTTGCTGCTTCTCCCGAACCAACTATTTCCAACATTTATCGAGATATTGTTTCCCAAATGCATCCCTATCTTCTATCTTTTGATGAAAAGATTGTTGAAAGGCACACAAAGATGTTGCAACACGTGAGAGAACTTGTCGAGAACCTGAATAAGCTGACAGATGAATACATTGGCTGTCTTCAAAAGGTATTAAAACAACTCAAAGCTCAAACCATAGCTGTAAAGGCTTCTCATCCCTCTGGCCAATCCTATACTCCTTATTTGGATGATTCAATGCTCAGATCTTTGATCAAGGAAGAAATTCAGAATGCCTTCAGTGGTTTTGATTTGTCTCCTTTATCTGAAGATGCAAAGAACAGTGATAAAGTGCTTGACCTGGTTTGAATTCATTCTAAAATTGCCAATGATTCTCAATAGGAGATCACCAAGAAGATATATTTCTATCTCACCCGGATTTTCCCCAAATCTGATATGACAAATCACTTTAAGTATCATGTGGAAAATTTGAGGATACCTCCTATGACTCAGGCCTTCAAAACTCATGTTCAGAAGCTTACTGAGTTCACCAGACTGTTGGACAAATTAATGGAGAATAAATATGATTTTGAAAAGGCAATGTAGTATGGAGGAGAACTTATTACATATTTCATCAATCTTCTGAAGCCCTACCTTCATGTCTAGAGCATGGCTATTGTTGCTCCTGCAGCTGCTCCACTCAGACCTGGACTACCTGCCTTAGCCTCCACTGCCATGTCAATTAGCCAAGCTCATTCTCAGACCAGGCCAGCCATTCTTGATCAGCCACAGACTCGATCTGCTACTACTCCCTCCATGGATCCCTCTATATTTGAAGGTCTCCCTTTTCATTCCTTGTCTACCACTTCTATGCCTTCATCCTCTGCTGATGATAATGGCAAAGAGATGACCAATCCATGAAAAAGATCAGTGCCTACTCTTTTTTTATGGGGATGTCTTTGATTTTTGTATTTCTACTGTATGTTGTATTCTGAAAACTTTTAATGACATATGAACTATTTTCCATCTATTCTGTTTACTTTTTGATAATCCCAAAAGGGGCAGAAAAGGTTATGTGTTATTCTATAATATGTTTTTCTATATGTTATATTATCTATAGTTCCATATCACTTATACATTACCTATACATGATTTGTGATCATCAAAATGGTAGAGATTGTTGGACTCCTCATGTATTAATCATGTTTTAATGATCACAAATCTCTTTATTATTTACAAATCTCCTTGATATTTACAAATCTCATTACTATTCACAAATCTTATTACTGATCACAAATCTCACATATCTTATTACTCATGTGTATTTATGTTTCAAGTTATCTTATACAATATAATGGTTAAGTTCAATCCATTTTATGCATATTACTGTTTAAGTCTAAATACAGTTATTTGTCTAAGTACATGACACCATGAAGCTTGACATAGTAAGTCCGACATTGTGAGCAAGAAATAGACACCATGAATAGAAACACTAAAGAAGACACCGTGAAGCCTAAGTCTTAGACACCATTACCAATGAGACACCGTGACCAATGAGACACTGTGACCACGAGACACCGTGGCACTTTGTCACGACACATTCTTCAAGGCACCGTGATCAAGACACCATGAGCGACATACCATGAAGGACATACCGTGAAGGATATGTCGTGAAGGACATATCTTGAAGGACATACCATGAAGGACACACCGTGAAGGACATACCCTGAAAGAAATACCGTGAAGGAGTAACCATTTTCATAACTACTGTGACACCATTTCATAACCTTTTTCCAATATTATTTAAATATTGTTAATGGTAATATTTGATGTTTTTAATGCAATTAATGATATTTAATGATAGTTATTGGTCTGTCATGAAACCGTACCTCATACATATGAAAAGGAAATCATTCTATTGCTGAAGCTCGTGGAATATAAGAATAATTGAGCTGTAGTAGAAAAAAAGAGGAACATATGCACACGAGAAAGAAACACAAGTGCACTGTACTGAACATAACACCAATCTTGAGCATGACCACCAAGAAAAGATTGCAATATCTTAAAAGAGAGCATTGTCTCATACGTGCAATCAGACACTACTAAATAACACACGATGTACAGAACATCTTCCTTGTGAAGAACACCAAATTGAACCACGACACTCTGTTTTTTTAACAGAAAAACCAGAGAAGGACTAAGAAGCATTTCTTCTGAATCCAATGACTCCAGAGATGCACTGGTAATCACTAGAGCATTCTAAACTCTTATATACTCTCTCTAAGTGATTCATTATTTACTTTTAGAGCAGTGTGTGTACTATGTATATTTTACACACCCACTGACTCCTGTGATGAACTGGAGGATTTATAAATCCTCACTCACGTCTATTTTATCTCTTGTGTTTCCCACTGTGGACAGTGGTAGAGGTCATGTAAGACCTGGAAAGCATGTGTGTTGTTGAGTTGTTTTCCCAAGAATAATTGCGGCAGAAGTCAGAGTACCTGGACAGTTTGTAAACTGTTGTTAACCACGATCCTGGTTGTGGATCAAATTTATATATAAATTTGAGAGGACTATGTCTCGTCTTGAGACTGAACCTCTTGGTTATATCTGATATGCATTTTTATATCAAGTTTAAAGTATACTATATATTCCGCTACTAATTACTTTGAAATATAAAACTATTTTCAAGTTACTTTAATAGTTAATCTAGCACATGTTTGTAACTATTTCAAATCAGTAGATTAGTTTCAAAAGATAATTTAATCTTATGATTAAATTAACTGAGACCTAATAAATCTTTGAGAACCTAATTTAACTTTAATAGTTTTACAAATTCACTAAAGTTTAACTTGTTTTATAAATTGAGGATTTTAATAGAAATAATTTTTAACAGAAATTTTTATTGGAACTCAATTCACCCCCACCCCCCTCTTTAGTGTCCACTCCAACCAACATAATTTATTATTCGTTTAATCAATGTTTTAGGTTTCAATTATATTCATTTTATAGTTTATGTTTTATAGTCTTTCAAATTCGCGTACTTCAATCATTTTTAAGTTTCAAGGAGGAAGTTTTGAAAGATTATAAATTATTTTTCATTAACACATTTTTGGAAATTACTTTTTTTCAACTATTTATTATATTTTTAATGAATTTTTAATGTTTCATTTATATTGGTCTTCTATTTTATGTTTTATAGTCTTTCAAAGTCACGTACTTGAAACATTTTTATGTTTTAAGCATGCAGTTTCGAAAGCTTTTAATTGTTTTTCATTAATGTTTTTTTGGAAATTACTTTTGTTTTCAATTATTTATTATATGTTTAATCAATTTTTAATGTTTAATTTATATTCGTATTCTATTTTATGTTTTAGGGTCTTTCAATGTCACGTACTTGAAACATTATTTAGTTTCAATTAGGCTGTTTTGAAAGCTTATAAATTATTTTTCAGCATAATTTTTTAAGAAATTCCTTTTGTTTTCAATTATTTATTATATTTTCAATCAATATTTAATTTTTCAATTATATTGCTCTTCTATTTTATGTTTTATGGTCTTTCAAATTCACATACTAGAAACATTTTTTAGTTTCAAGTAGGCGGTTTTGAAAGCTTATAAATTATTTTTCATCAACATTTTTTAGGAAATTCATTTTTTTCAATTATTTCTTATATGTTTAATCAATTTTTTTTATGTTTCATTTATATTGGTGTTATATTCTATATTTTATAGTCTTTCAAAGTCACGTACTTGAAATATTTTTTAGTTTCATATAGGCGGTTATGAAAGGTTATAAATTATTTTTCATCAACAATTTTTAGGAAATTCCTTTTGTTTTCAATTATTTATTATATTTTTTATAAAATTTTTTTATGTTTCATTTATATTGGTGTTGTATTTTATATTTTATAGTCTTTCAAAGTCACATACTTGAAACATTTTTTTGTTTCAAGTATGCAGTTTTGAAATATTATAAATTACTTTTCATCAACATTTTTTAGGAAATTATTTTTGTTTTAAATTATTTCTTATATGTTTAAAATTTTTTTTTAAGTTTCATTTATATTGGTGTTATATTTTATATTTTATAATCTTTCAAAGTCAAGTACTTGATACATTTTTTAGTTTCATGTAGGCGGTTTTGAAAGCATATAAATTATTTTTTGTCAACATTTTTTTGGAAATTCTTTTTGTTCTCAATTATTTATTATATGTTTAATCCATTTTTTTCTTCATTTATATTGGTGTTATATTTTATATTTTATATTCTTTATAATTCACATACTTGAAACATTTTTTAGTCACAAGTAAGCGGTTTTGAATGCTTATAAATTACTTTTCATAAACATTTTTTTGGAAATTCCTTTTGTTTTCAACTATCTATTATATGTTTAATCAATGTTTAAAGTTTCAATTATATTCATTTTATAGTTTATATTTTATAGTCTTTCAAATTCACATACTTGAAACATTTTTAATTTTCATGTTGGCAGTTTTTAATGGTTATAGATTATTTTCATCAATATTTTTGAGGAAATCCTTTTTGTTTTAAACTATTTATTTTATGTTTAATCAATGTTTAAAATTTAATTTATTTTGGTCTTATAGTTTATATTTTATTTTATTTCAAAGTCACATACTTGAAACAGAATCTCACACCGGAAATGCAGAATGTACTGCGCCGGAAAGGGAGAACCTGAATCCCACATCAAAAATGTAGAATGATTTTCAGGGCGATCATTCTTTAAAAGGGAGGCCTATGTGAGGGTTTTTTGTCAGAATCCAGAATATTTTAGTGGATGTAGCATTGGATCTTTAATAGTAGAGAAATTCTACTGATATTTTTTGTTATATATATATATATATAAACAAAAAAATATAAATAAAAATAAAAAATTTCAAAAATAAAATTTTTAGGGGAAAGGTAGTATCGCGGATGTCGCCTTTCACTCGTATTGAAAAGGTGGCATCCCGGATGCCACATTGCACCCAAAATGCAATTTCAGAATCTGGGATGCCACCTCTGTGCCACATTTTGAAAAAAAAATTACCCTAACTATTTTCTGCAAAAAAAAATTAAAAACGTAAAAAAAACTCATTTACCTTTCTTTTAATACATTCTTATGGAAAATTTTAATGGTTAGCCTCATAACACTTAAAATCATTAGAGATCTATTGGAGAGCGTGGAATGAGGTTTCCTTGGAAGATGATGAATGGATCGAGCATCAATGACTGAAATAAGAAGAAATCAATGGATCTTTCCAATGTCTATGAAATCACATCATTCATCATAATTACTTGATCTAAATTGAGGTATGTCAATTTTTTATTTTCATTTCTTCCCCATTCATTATTTCTACAATAAACACGAATCAATCGACTTACAAATTGATTCTCGAATCATTCGTATTGCGTGATGGGTCTTGTTTCAGAGTTTTTATCATGATAATTCTTTATGATTGTTGATTCTTTAATTTTTTTTCTAATGTAAATTAACTGATATTGACACAAACATCAATCGAGGTCTGTTCCTCTTATTTGTTCTTGTGATTTTCTCCCTCGATTCTTCTTTCATCATGGGTGTTCTTCTTATGGCCTATGTTTCGACATATCTTGATCAATCGATCATTGTGAACCTTTTTCTTGGTACAAAAATCCGATATTTTATATTTCGGATCGGCATGACACAATGGTGGTGAGACGATGGACATGACAGTGGATCGGATGATGTTGATACATGATTTTCATGTTCATTAGCGTAAAGTGAAGAATGATGAGCTATCCAATTTTCTAAGAAGATAGAAGGCTTATAACATGTTAATTGGAGATGAAATGACTCGACATGACATTATCTATGAATTTGAGGAAAAAAATTCACTAAATCAAAGGATAGAGAAATGGTCAGGATGAGTGGAACTAGATCTGCATTTCTATAAATTTATAAGTTACACAGCATGTAAATTTGATCTACACACCATGTGGGCCCCCTGTGTGGAGGCTAGGGTTTTTTGGGAATCTTAAGTATCACATGGCATGTGACCCTATCACATGGTGTGTGGTCTATCCCAAGAGACTTTACATGTACATTAGAGGGTACACAAACATGGGTTGGAGTACACGGGTTGGAGCACGTTGTGTAGTCCCTTACATGGACAAACCCTGGACCAAGTACACAAGATAAGTCATGTACTGGAATACGACCACATGTACATAGGATAAAACCCTATACTGGTGCATGGGTAGAATACATGAGTATCATACACATCATTTACTTATACATGGATAGGGGAAAGGGACATGGTTAGTTCACATGGGTGGGACTCAGGGTCAAAGGACACAGTGTGTGACCCCTACTAGGTGTTGTGTACATTATTAAACATGGTTAATAGCCCTTATACATTATATCATGGACCAGTTTCTTTAGGGTGTGTTCCTCTTATTCGTTCCCTGAGGGTTATTATGGAATTATATCATATCCCTAAGAATATGATCCCTTCATTGTGAATTCTTAGATAGTGTCATTAGAATCCCTACAAGGGGCCCAGAGTGATATCCTCTATTCATCTTCATGACCTAGGTAGAGTTATTGGTATCTTCATGACTAACACTACATGGGTGTCGATCCTCTACTTAGTGGTTTAATCCAGATTCAGTTGTTTGTATCACCCCATGGCCTTGGAAGTGATCCTCATCTATATATCATATCTATCACACCTTTTATGTGTAATTTTAATAGAAAAAACTTGATGAGAACTACCTCTCAAAAGGATGACATTAGTGATATCAAACTCAAGAATGTGTTCTCCCGGATGAGTTCTTTGTGGAATCTTTGGGCTAGAATCCTAGGAGGTTATACTCTGGTTATAAATTACCTTATTATTGTGTGTCTTTGTTTAGTATATCTGGATATTATTATTTTATGTGTTGTAGACATATAACTATTTAGAGATAACTTATTTCCTTTATTGTATGTTTTGTGGTTTTAGGGTGTCCCACTAAGTATTATTATATTCACCCCAGTATGGGCTTCTCCAACTCATGTCGTGTCTTGTGAAGATAATCGTTCTTTGGATAGAGTCCTAGATAGACCAAGACCAAACGGTTCTTAGTGATAATGGATAGAATGAGGTGTGTTCCTACGTCTTTTTTAAAGTAGTCCCGAATACTTACTTTTAGGTTGGACATGTGTTTAAGACTCTTTATGGTGGGCTTGTATTTAGCCCTGTTTACTTTAGTTCACTTCCTCACACACTCTGGTTGTGGGATTTAGATATATGCATGCATGGTTGTTCAGTTGTTTTTACATTTCAGCATTGTATAGGCTTAGAGATATGTGTGTGTGTGTCTAGGTACTTGGGATAAGGTCTCTCATGTTAGTGATATGCCTACTTGACACCAGTCACCAACCCTTGCCTTATTGGAGGCAGGCTTGGAGAGTCAAAGCACGATCTCGTTTTGGATAGTTCATGATATAGTGGTATTAGAGGAGTTAGTTCCACCATATGTCCGGAGTATGTGATATTAGTTTTGAGAAATAGTGTTAAGTGTTTTGATTTTGGATTTTACGCTAGGGACTCCCGTGTTGGTGTGGCTGATGACGTATCCATACACCAGGACGTTGATCACCTTCGTTTCAACTTAGTACATTAGAACACTAGTTGCAGTGGGGAAATGGAACATGCATCATTTAGGAATGGTTTTTGGTTGCGATGTTTTTATTGAGTCATCTCTCTAGATATACTCATTGTACATGGTATATCTTATCTACTTTCAAGATTCCTCTATGATGTATGTCTTCTAGGATTCAAAATCATGTTAATGAGGTTGATCCCCTCATTGATGATGAATCAATACAATGACTATTTCCCAAGGAGTTACCTCTAGGTGGTGCTCCAGCTGTACCACCACCCGTAGAACAGCATGTGGTACCCACAGTACCAGAGGATGAGGTGCATAGGCTGAGAACACATCATGAGTTTTAGCAGCAGATAAACCTCAGGTTCCAAGGATATCCCCACCCACATGTGACTAAGGACTTCCTTGAGGTAGTGACCTAAGTTTTCTGTCTA
The DNA here is from genome assembly GCA_963277665.1 of Viscum album. Taxonomy (NCBI): domain Eukaryota; kingdom Viridiplantae; phylum Streptophyta; class Magnoliopsida; order Santalales; family Viscaceae; genus Viscum; species Viscum album. The sequence goes on along the minus strand of OY728138.1, from coordinate 625,880,005 downwards.
GACAGGACACTAGAAGATCAGATGGTGGTCATGGTAGTGATCCTTATTCACAGATCAGCAGATTGATAGTGGGGTTTAGTGACCCATTATTACGATGAGGTGACTCATTCATGGTCAAAGTTGGAGTACCTATTTATAATGGAGTTATCACCATCTACGCTAAGGGCTATGCATATATGGTAGAGTATTCGGTTTTGACAGGGTATCATGATAGAATCTAAGTATACATCTAGGTTTACCAACCTTTCTAGGGACTCGATGGATATAGTTTTCAACTAGTTATTTAGGGATCATACTTTTTAGCAGAGTCTACATTGAGAGATGTGTGATACATTTTAGGAGGGGTTCCCAGTATATAGGTTATATGGTTCATGGCTCTCAAGACAGTTCCAGTCAGCCTAGATAGAGGTGGTTCTACTCATGTGACAGAAGGGGACATCTTTCATGATATTTCATGAATCATCATACGGCTGTCAGATACACCATATATGGGCTACTGAGGCAAATACAGTGGTAGGAGAAAGTAGTTTTTCAAGATGAAGGATGTTATAGAGGATCTGGAAGAGTAGAAGGAAGTGGTCGAAGCATTGAATTGTTACCACCACCATAGTATAATGACCCAGGTATTTATAGAATAATAATTTTTTATTTATATTAATACTTATGAATAAGATATTAATTTTTAGTTAAAAGGGACTATTTTTCAGATAGCGTACTCGACACGCAATAACATGCTTCTTCGAAATCTTACATTGCACGCAATATTTAGTTATACTGAAAAATAATACAATAATAATATTATTATTTTAAATTGTAGTTAACGCCTAGATGTTATAATGGAGGGAATTATTAGTATGAACTAAATTTTGAAATTTGGTTTACACATGTCTAAATGATGATTCATTTCTTACCAAATTTATTAGAAATGGAAATAAAAACCAATTGAATATAATGGATTTGTTTGTATAAAAACCTATTTTAAAGTGAATAATTGTGTTTTAATATCACACTTTATGGATTTTTATTTAATGAAAAATATATGACATATATTCAATGTATAATTTTAAATTTATATTATATGTTTTCTAGATATGATATTAGAATAAATTCATTTCTTTAGATAAAATAAGTATTTTTCTAAAAATAGTGTTTTACTACCTTTTGATGGTGAACCCTTTTTAAATCTATTTTTTGATACCTTTATATATTTTATTTTATAAAATAAACCTCTTATTTAGAATAAAAACATAAAAATTTACTTTGAATTATATTTTTGTATTTTTCGGCTAAAGTTGATTTTTGTAATGAATAGTGAAAAATATTGCATTTTAATTCATAAATGACTTTTAATCTAATTTAATTATATAGTTATATTGTACTTTTAATTGGTTTTAATGTTTAATTAGATTATAATTTTATCATTTAATATAATTTTGGTCATTAGAATTAATTTCACTTTGAAATTGGATAAAAATGCATGTCAATCTTTTAGTATTTTTACTTCTTAAAAACACTCTTTTTGGTTTTGACAACGTGAATTAATTTTACATTTATTTCTATAACTTATAAATTTAGAATTTGAAAAAATGGATTCCATATTTTTAATCAGGAGGTAAATATATAGGTAAATTTTATTTTTAGACATTATGAATAGTAACTTCATTAAATATTTTATTTACCAGGGTTAAAGGGTAAATACTGTAAATAAGGGTAAAATAATATATTATAATAATATTAAATTACCCTAACACATATTCTAACCCTATTATATGAGATATGCCCAACCATGTGCATCCTTGGGTCGATTGTAGGACCCCATGGAGCCACTTGTGTCTGAAAATGACATTTAATTACTTTTAATTTAATGTTAAGGAAAATATAACCTAAACATGTATCTTTTAGTAAAAAATATTTATACGGGTTTATATAAGTTATATTTTCAAATGTAAATATTAATTATAAAGATAAAACTATTTTATACATCATGTTATTTTATTTTTAATTTTTAAACATCAAATAAATAAAAATATTTATGACATAATGATGTTGTAGTGATTGCCTTATTAATGAAAGATTAAAATAAATGAGATTATTAATATTAAAATAAATTTACATTGAAACTTTTTATGTCCTACACGAAATTTTTGGATAATTATGACCTTTTATATTTTAATTTATGATGTTTATTAGAAATAATAAAGTTGTTATGTATTTTTAAAATGTCGCGATATGAATAGTATAAAAATTGACATTAATGATTTTTTAAAACAAATAATATTTTATTAAATGATATAATAGTCCTAAAAATATAAGATTCATACAAATTACTTAGATAATGTTTTAAATGTAATTAATTAATAACTTCATGCTTCATTGTCATTTTATGGTAACTATATTAACCATATAGTACGAAGATACAAGAATTCATGGTAATAGTTAAATTAGTTAACTAAGGGTTAAAGCTAAATAATAAGGTTACTTTTGAGACCTAAACTTATCTAAAACCCATTGATTGGGATGGTATAGACCCATAATCATATTATATTTAAGATATATCACTTTTTTGTTATTATAATTTGAAAATGAATTAATAATAAAATAATACTTTCAAACTTTCTTAAAGTGCCCCTCCTCCCTCTAATAAAAGGGAACCACCGCTAATGCTTAATCATACTAATCAAGGCCCTTGGATCATCAAAACTCCACCCAAATAAGCTCCCAATATACCTATATTCCACTTTTAATCCTTACCTTTGGAATAAGGAAATTCAAGAACGCCTTTTGGCTCAAATCAAAGAAAGTTACCCTATTTGAGGTAACATCTTCTATCAAGTTCCTTTTTATTATTTTCCTTCTCCACTACCTATTCTCTTATTATAATTTGATTACATAAAAAAACTAGTATCTTCAATATACTATGTTGTTGTTATGATAATTATCTGAACCACACTTAGACACACCTCTACCTAATGGGTATAGAACATACTATTTCTGTGGATGGTGAACTAGTGCCTCACGAAACGATGATTGTTCAATATTCTCCTACCACCTCTTATGGTGGCCATTATGATGGAAATGTAATTATATATGATATTTATGATATTTATTTTATCTCTATACTTATTTAATTCTCATTTATAACATACCTTTATTCTTTTCTTGTTGTATATATACGATAACTTCATTTTAGTAAGTGTAGACCACCACCCCCTCAAAGTGACATGACTCGTTCATGATATATATGGAACGTATAAAGGATGTAATTAATAAACATATGTAACGTATATAGAATATATATTATACTGTAATTATAATATATCTATGCATCATTAAGTTTTAATTTCTTTAAATATGAAAAATAAATGAAAGTATCATTCATGCATACGTATGGCTTACTGTCTCCATGAACGGTGCATTTCGTTTCTTATATCCAAATGATATGGACTATTATAAATAAATATATAATGGATGTATATGATATATACGATATCTAATTCATGAATATAATTCTTTATATAATAGAATTTTGACCAAATGGAGAGTTTATAATTAAAACAAGTTCATTTTTGACTCAAGTTCCGAACATCGACAAAATATCCGATATAAATTCAATTAATTATTATAGCAAGGTAATAAATGATATAAAAGGAATAATAAACTTTAAATAATTTCTGAATCAATTATAAATTAACATAAGTTTATTATTCAGGAAATTAAAGAACGAACAAGTCAAGTCAGACACTAGGTAAGGGACTTTATCTCAATCTCCTTTCTTTGAGGCATATTTTGAGTTATAAATGACTTTCTTTTATACGGTGTATAAACCCATTTGAATTTTAATTTCATTCAATGGGAATATTTTGTATAATAATTTTTTTATTAAAAGTCTTGTTTTTAATGTTTTCGGAGACAATGACATCTTCGCCACCATAATCATTATTTGGCTTCCTCTATAAGCCCTAAAGTTTTTAAAAGGAAAAAAGAAACCCTATATTTTCCATTTTTTGGTTTTTTGGTATTGAAAATGATTTTTGAAGTGGATTTAGTATTTCAATATACTGAAATTATTTCTTGTGATTTGAAATGAAATGTTAATAGTGAAACATTGACATTTTCAAATGCTTTATGCGTTATTATTATATAATGGTACTTGGAAATTTGATGGGAGGTTACGTGATAAACCAAATGACGGGTGGTTTCGTGATAAACTAAGGATGGTTGGTTATGTTATAACCTCCAATTAATTGGGTATGGAAGTCGGTTGTATGACTATTCCATTTGTAATAATGATTTGTGGAAGTCGACCATATCATTATTTCATTTAAGTATGGTTATGTCCCAAATTTACCTTTTATATTATATATGTTTCTTTCTTGAGTTTTATGAAAGTATATTGGTTTTAAAACAAGGGTAAGAAATTAGATTATATTTAGTGAAGTGTTTTTTCTACTTCATTAAGGTGAAAAGTATTACTTTATGATAAAGTATTCATGTTTTACATTTTTTTTTGAATACTAACAGTTTTTCTTATTTATGTATCCCTTAATGAGTTTTTTATGTTCATCCTAAGTTTTGAAATTCTTTTCACAGGACTTAAAGATGAATAAGGTCAATAATGGGATTAAGTAAAATTCATGCTGTCTAAAACATGGAATTAGACATGTTTCTTTTTTAAGAGTTTTTGTTTTATGAAAAATGGATAGTGAGTAGAAGTGTATACTTGTAATATTCAAGTTATGTATAAGGTATGACCTAATTCACTAAATCTCTATACCTAAAAATATCCTCAATGTGAATTATTAACTTAATTCAGGATTATTTAATGTTTAAGTATGGGGCCGTAGAGTTGGTATCAGAGGTCAGCTTAGATAACTATTGAGGTTAGGATGTTATTTAAGCATAAGTGACATAATCATAATGGTTAGCATATTTGAAATATTCATAGTTATTTTAGATAAAAGTAATGAGTTTAAGATAACATTAATAATTATAACTTAGTATTTACCCTCCTAATAAGATATTATATGATTATTTTACTGATTTACTCACACTAACCATTTTGGTTTTACTAAATTTCTGGATCAAGAAGGAACCAAAGTAACAATGGATGTGAAGAAAATTGTGATGGTTTTTTGAATAAGAAACTGAATGAAATGGTAGATACAATGAGAACTCTTGTGTTTATTCTCAACCAACTATCTAGAGTAATGATTGACCACCTTAACCTTGGTAATTTTTTTATAAGGAATCTTATGTGAGAGAAACAAATCCCTAAAGAAGTTTAGGTAATAATCATAAAGGTAAGTATATTCAAAACCCTATGTGTCAAGGATGTGGAAAGAAACGCCTAGGAAAATGATTTAAAGGTATGAGAATATGTTTCATATGTGGTAATTAAGGTCATAAAGCAATAACTTTCAATGGAAAAAGGACGTGTCCAGTTGACTCTAGAAAAGGGAAAGAAGTTCTTTCTAAAGGATAAATTGAATGTTTTAAATGTGGTGTGAATAGTAATTATACAAATAGATGTCCTACAAAGAATTTTTGAGAATTGAATTAGCAGGATCGTACAAATATTTGTTTACTAATCCTAATGTCATTCCAATTGAAGATTAGGAAACTAAAAATGACCTATGAAAGATATGTATTATTTTTTAGCTCATGTTTTGAAATTACTAAAATCTTAGGACATTATGCATGATTTTATTTTAGGAGATAAGTATAAAATAATAATATGGAAAAAATGGATAAAGGATCATGAAGAATTTTCGATGATTAAAATGTCTAGTAATGGAAGAGTAATGTTGGATCTATGGATCATGATATGTTTAAATGTATTAATGATAGAATTACATTAGAATAATTTGTCTAGTATGTGGAACCCTGAAGTTTGATATGTGAGAATTTTATTCAAGGAAGAATTATCCTTTCTTGTGTGGACATAATGGATAAACTTCAGGGTTCATGTGATCTTTTTTTGAATCAATTATTGGTTATCAGTTTTTGGGATGTAAAACGTGAGGTATGAAATAATCTATTAGGTTAAAACATGTTATGGATATTTTTAAGGATTTTATCTCATTTTTTCAAAGTTATTATAATTATATGGTTTTGGAAAAAGGAAGACACACAGACCGTGTGAAAACCCATCGCGTCGAAAAAATCTGTGGGAATTGAACCCGCAACCAAAGTGCGACTAGGATTTATCGCCTACCACTAGCTTACATGAAGTCCCTAGTTAGTATGACTTATTCTTTTTTGATAAATGATTTTATTGATCAAGAATATGTTGATTTGGGATCTTATTTTTTATCAAATGGATATCCTTAGTATAGGAAAATGATTTGGTGATTAAGTGATGAAGGTTATTTTGGAAGACGTTCTATCTTTTGGAGAACACTGTATGTCTAAGGAAAATAGAATACTAAGGGATTTAATTTGAGGGGTAATGGTGGAATTATATTTTGGAAGAATCTATGTTTTTATTGTGGAATTATAGGGATTCAAGTTATTTATGGAAATGATTAACCTATCTTTGAAAATATTTGATTAGGTTAATTACTTTTCAGTATGAGACTTTAAGAGTAGTCGATGTTATTTGAAGATATATGTTAAGATTTATCATGGAAGACTATGAGATAAAATTCATCTATGATTTTTCTTTTAATTTTATTTTGGATTATATTGAATAATTTAAGGACAACTATGTATTTAATGGTCTTTGTTAAACTTTGGGTGTTGTTTGTTGAATTTTAAAGATTAATGGATTATTCTTTTCAGGGGATTATCTCATCTTGTACTATCCACTTTGGTTTTGGTTAATTTATAAAGATAGGATAAATATATAATTCATATTTTGTAGATTATGTGATTCTCTAGAATTTGATTCTAGCGCTCCAGGTATGACCAAGTCATCTTGAGTACTAATTGTTTGGAGAAAATAAGAGTTTTTGGTAGAAGTTTATTAATGGATGAAACTATACCTGAAAAGTAAGTACATTTCTTTATGTTATTATTCTAAGTAGTAAAATAATTCCTCAACATTAGAAAAGTAACTTAAAACAAAAAAATTTTCCATTTAATTTTCCTACTAGGGAATCAAAGACTGTTTAACCCATTACATGTTTGTGATTTTTTGGTGGATTACTTTTACCTAATAATGTTTTATATCACTCTCCATTAGAATGTGATGGTTAGTTTTCTATTCCATATCCATGTTTTCATGGAATACTAATATGTTTTATCTCAGGTGACCTTTTTAGTTTTCTTTATTTCTTTTAAATTGATAGTTTTATTGACTCTTTTTTCCAATGTGGGACTATCAATAAATATTCTAAGCCCAATTTTAAAATTTTGAGGATGAAATTTCCAAAAGGGAGGAAGGATGTAACGACCTGGGTATTTATAGAATAATACTTTTTAATTTTTATTAATATTTATGAATAAGATATTAATTTTAAGTTAAAGGGGAATATTTTTCTAATAGTGTACTCGACACGCAACAATGGGCTTCTATGAAATCTTACATTGCACACAACATTGAGCTAAACTGAAAATAATATAATAATATTATTATTATTTTAAATGGTAGTTAATGCCTAGCTGTTAGAAAGGAGGGAATTATTAGTATCAACTAAATTTCGAAATATGGTTTACACGTGTTTAAAATATGATTCATTTGTTACTAAAATTATTTGAAATGGAAATAAAAACCAACTGAATATAATGGATTTGTTTTTATGAAAACATATATAAAAGAGAATAATTGTGTTTTCATATCACTCATTATGGATTTTTATTTAATAAAAAATATATGATATATATTCAATGTAATATTTTAAATTCATCTTATATGTTTTGTAGATATGGTGTAAGAATAAATTCATTTTTTAGGATAAAAGAAGTATTTTTTCTAAAAATGCAATTTTACTGACTTTTGATAGAGAACCATTTTTAAATCTAATTTTTTTAACCTGTATATGTTTTATTTGACAGAATAAACTAATTATGTATAATCTTAATATCACAATTTACTTTGGATGAAATTTTGATATTTGTTGCTAAAGATCATTTTGTAATGAATAGTGAAAAATACTGCATTTTAATTCAAAAATGTCATTTAATATAATTTATTTATATATTTAGATTGTAATTTTAATTAGATTTAAAGTTTAACTGGATTATATTTTTATCATTTCACCCAATTTTGGTCATTGTAAGAAATTTCATTGTAAAAATGGACATAAACTCATGTCAATCTTTTGGTAGTATTTACTTCTTAAAAACATGTTTTTTAGTTTTGGAAAAGGAAATTAATTTTAAATTAACTTCTGTAACTTATGGATTTAGAATTTTGAAAAATGGATTCCATATTTTTAATCAAGAGGTACAAATTGTACAAATAGGTTCCTTTTATTTTTATACCTTGTGAATAGTAACTTCAGTAAATATCTTATTTACCATGGTTAAATGGTAAATCCGGTAAATAAGGGTAAAATAATATTTTATAATAATATTAAATTACCCTAACACATATGTTAACCCTATTAGAAGAGATATGTATGACCATGGTCATCCATGGGTCAATTTTAGGACACCATAGAGCCACTTGTGTGTGAAAATGACATTTAATTACTTTTAATTTAAAGTTAAGGAAAATATAACCTAAATATGTATCTTATAGTAAAAAAAATTTATATGGGGTTATATAAGTTATTATTTCGACTATAAATATTAATTAAAATATAAAACTATTTCCTACATTTGGGTATTTTATTTATAATTTTTAGACATCATATAAATAAAAAAATTATGACACAATGATGATCTAGTGATTACCTTATTAATGAAATATTTAAATAAATAAGATTATAAATATTAAAATAAATGTATTTTGAAAATTTTTATGCCATACACAAAATTTAGGGATGAGTATGATTTTTTATATTTTATGTTATGAAGTGTTTTCTAAATAATCATGTTTTTATGGATTTTTAAAAATTCATGATATGAATAGTATTAAATTGACATAAATGAGTTTTTAAAACAAATACTATTTTATTAAATGATATAATAGTCTTAAAAATATAATAAATGGCCAAATGAATTAGATAATTTTTTAATTGTCAATAATTAACCACTTGAGGTTCTATTTTTATTTTATGGTAACTATAGTAACTGTATAGTATGAATATACAAGAAGACAGGGTAACAGTTATATTAGTTAACTAAGGGTTAAAGCTAAATGATAAAGTTAATTTTGTGACCTAAACTTGTCTAAAACGTATTGGATGAAAATATATCTACCCATCCTCAACTAATCTTTTAAATATATCACTTTTTTGTTATTATAATTTGAAAATCAATTAATAATAAAATAATACTTTCAAACTTTCCTAAAGTGCCCCTCCTCCCTATTGTAAAAGGGAACCAACTCTAACGCTTACTCACACCTCTCAAGAAACCTTGTATCATCCAACCTCTGCCCAAATAATCTGCCAAAATGCCTCTATTCCTCCTATAATCCTATCCTTGTGCAGAAGGAAATTCAAGAAATCCTTTTGGCTCAAATCAAAGGATGTTACCCAATTTGAGGTAATGTCTTCTCTGAAGTTCCTTTATATTATTTTCCTTCCCCACAACCTATAATCTTTTTACTATTTGTTTAAAAAAAATTATTATCCTAAATATACTAGGTTTTTTAAGGATAAGTATTCAAACTACACTTACACAAACGTCCATCTAATGGGTATAGAATATATTGTTTCCGTGGGCGGCGAACTAGTGCCTCATGAAATGATGATTGTTCAATATTCTCCTACCACCTCTTATAGTGGTAATTTTTATGGAACTATAATTATATATGATATTTATGATATTTATTTTATCTCTATACTTCTTTAATTATCTTTTATAACATATCTATATGCTTTTCATGTTGTATATATACGATAATTTCATTTGAGGAAGTGTGGACTACCGCCCCCTCAAAGTGATATGACTCATTCATGCTATACATAGAACCTATAAAGTATGGAATTAATGAACTTATTTTAAATATGTAGAATATATATTATAATGGAATTATAATATACCTATGTATCATTTATTTTTCATTCATTTAAATATGAAAAATATATAAAAATAGCATTCATGTGTACGTACGGGTTATCGTCTCCATGAACGGTGCATTTCATTTCTTATATCCAAATGATATGGTCTATTATAAATAAAAATATACTGGATATTTATGATATATATGATATATAAACCATTAATATAATTCTTTATATAATGTACTTTTGACCACATGGACAATTTAAAATTATAACAAGTTAATTTTTTACTCAAGTTCTGAACATCAAAAAAATGTCCGATGTGAACTCAAATAATTAACTAATTATTATATCAAGGTAATAAGTGATATAAAAATAATAATAATCATTAAAAATGTTCTGAATAAAGTATAAATTAACTGATTTTTATTATTCAGCAGATTAAAGAACGAACGAGTCAAGTCAAACACGAGGTAAGGGAATTTATCTCAATCTTATTTCTTTGAGACATATATTGAGCTATACACAACATGCTTTTATACAATGTATAAACCCCATTTAATTTTAATTTCATTCAATGGGGATATTTTATCTATGAATATGTTTACTAAAAGGAATTTTTTTAACATATGCGGTGACAATGACCTCTCCACCATTGTAATCATTATTTGGCTACCTCTATAAGCCATAATGTTTTTAAAAGGAAAAAAGAAACCCCTTATTATACATTTTTGGGTGTTTTGATATTGAAAATGGTTTTTGAAATGGATTGATTATTTCAATATATTTAAATTATTTCTGGTGATTTAAAATGAAATGTTATTAGTGAAACGTTGATATTTTCAGTATTTTATGTGTTATGATTATATAATGGTACTTGGACATTTGATGGGTGGTTACATGATAAACCAAATTATGGGTGGTTCTATGATAAACCAAGGATGGGTGCTTACATTATAACCTCCAATTAATTGGATATGTAAGTCATCCATATGGATATTCCATTTGTAAGAATGATTTGTGGAGGTTGACTGTATAGTTATTCCATTTAAGTATGATTATGTCCCAAGTTTACCTTTTATATGTTATATATTTATTTATATGGGTTTTTTCGTAATATTTTGGTTTCACACGAAGGGTAAGAAATGATCTTATATTCAGTGAAGAGTTTTTTATACTTATTTAAGGTGAAAAGTATTAATTTATGATAATGTATTCATGTTTTACATGTTGTTTTGAAAAATAACAGTTTTCCTTCTTTATGTATCCCTTACTAAGCTTTTTATTCTCATCCCTTGTTTTAAAATGTTTTTTATAGGACTTAAAGATGAATAGGGTAAAGGATGGCCTCATGGAAAATTCATTCTATCTAAAACATGGAATTAGACATGTTTTTTTTCTGAGTTTTTATTTTAAGAAAAACAATGGATAGTGAGTAAAGTGTCTACTTGTAATATTCATGTTTTTATGTATAGGTTATGACCTAATTCTCTAAATCTCTAAACCTAAAAAGATCCTCAATGTAAATTATTAACTTCATTCAATATTACATAATTTTTAAGGCCAGGTCTGTACACCTAGGTGGTCCATGCTTGGCTCAGGGAGTTGTAGGACAAGGGTGGAGACGACTACAGGCAGTCAAAGCTTATGACCCATAGGCTACAGGAATGGTTTGAGGTACGATATGTGTCCTTTTTACCTAAGTCACAGTACTGATTAATACAATTTCTAGTCATTACATTCTTTCCATATACCTTTTATGAGACTTATAAATTCCAGTTTAGACTTTAGCTCGACCCTTACGCTTGGAGATTCCTATTGGAGAAGACTCAGTGACACACACTTTTACCGATAATATGACCTAACTCTTAGAGGTGATAGTTTCTATTGGAATATATTTATAGTAGTGATGAGGCCTTATGACATAATATTAGTTATTTATTTTTTATCCATGGTTCATTATCATATTGAATATTTCATGTAGAGGATGTGGAGTGTCTATAGTGATGGAACCAAGTACTCCTTTAGTGGTGAAAAGGAAACCCACGAAATATAGGATGGACTCAAGCATAGGAGGTCGCAGCTAATTTCCCACCAGATGGCCAGCATAACACTTGGTGCATTGGATGTTATGAGCTCCTATTTTCCTATAGTGGTGGAGGATTACAAGGATGTATTCCCTGAGGAACTTTTAGGTTTACCTCCCCACTGATAGATAGATTTCTGCATTAATCTACACCCTTGTAAGGAACCGATATATGCACTAACATTTTGGATGGATCCTGAAGATATTCTTGATCTTAGGGTGTAGTATGAGTACTTGCAGAGTAAGGGATATGTTAGATGTAGTTTTTTTACTCTAGGTAGCCCCAATTTTGTTTTCCAAGAAGGAAGATGGGAGCTTAAGGTTGTGTGTGGACTACTGATTCTTGAGTCAGGTGAATGTAAAGAAAAAGTATCAACTACTAAGGATCAATTTCCTATTTGATCAGTTGAAAGGGTCAAAATTATTCTTGAAAATTGACCTCAGGTCATGAAATCACTAGTTATGAGTATGGGATGATGATATACTAAATATGTAATTATGATGCCACTACAGTTACTATGACTATTTTTATATTCCCTTTTCCATAATTAAATCCCTCTAAGTGTTCATGGGACTCATAAACTAGATCTTTTATCATTTTTTATACAGGTTTATAGTAGTTTTCATCGATGGTATCCTTGTGTACTCAACATCTAAGGAGGATCACATGAGAAACTTGAGGATAGTTGTGGATGTACTCCGAGAGCACTAGATTTTCAGAAAACTCTCCAAGTTCTAGTTCTGGATTCAGGTGATCCACTTTCTAGAACATGTTATCTTATCATATCATATTCTAGTGGAACCAACTAAGCTCTAGGTAGTGTTATCTTAGGATCCACCTAAGATTGTGATGAAAGTTCATAGCTTCCTTAGTTTGGTAGGATATTATTAGAGATTCATGCATGATTTCTCTAGAATAATAGCACCCATGATAGCTTTGACTCGATGGGGAATCCTTTCATGTAAATGGAGAGGTTACAACATGATTTTTGGAATTTGTGGCATTGTTTAAAGAGTGCTCCCATCATGAGATTTACAAGGGTGGGTGTTGGGTACATAGTGCTCTGCGATGCATTAAGAACTGGTCTTGGTTAAGTTCTTATGAAAAAGAAAGTGGTGATTTCCTATGGTTCATGACATTTGAGACCACTCAATCCGAACTACACGACCCACAATATTGAGTTATTAGTGATAGACATCACACTAAATATGTGGTGACACTTTTTGATGGGTGAGTGTTTTATCATTTATTCTCATCACAAGAGTCTAAATTATATCTTCTATCATAAGTATCTCAACTTGAAACATATGAAATGGCTATATTTCCTCCATGATTAGGACTAAAAATTTGTAATTACTCCTAGGAAGGGAAGCATGGTAGCAGATGCTCTCAGTAGGATGTCTTGTTCACAATTTATGAGAAAGGAATCAGATAAGTTCACCTTGTTATAATTATCCTTTATGGATAGAGATGGATCAACTTACCTCCAATTGATGGTTGTCACCCCTCCACTCTTACAGTGGGTAAGGGATGCATAGCTTGGGGATACTGATAGTGATCCCCTACATGCTTATATATATACAAGACATGATTCTAATGGATTTTCTAAAGTTGGGGATCCGGTATATATTTTTACATGGCTCATTATGGTACCAGTGATGTTCCATGAGGATATTTTCAGAAAGTTTCACACATTTACTTTATTATGACATCTAGGTGTGAAAAATATAAACCCAGACCTCTAAGTTAGTTTTGGTGGTCATGGGTGAAGAAAGGAGTTGTAGAGTTTGTCTCCCAATACCTTACTTGTTATCAAGTGAAGGATGAGCACTAGGTTCTATCAGGTTTAGCTCAATCCCTTGAGGTTTCAGAGTGGAAGTGGGATGAGATATCCATGGACATCAAGATGGACATACCATGTATGTCTAGGGGACATGATGCCATCTAGGTGACCATATACTAACTCACCAAGTCAGAACACTTCCTAGATATTTGAGAATGGAGTTCAGTAGAGGTCTTGGGACATCTATACATGTAGGTGATAGTCCTACTCTATGGAGTTCTATTGGATATTGTTTTTGATTGTGATACTCGCTTAATATTCTAGTTGTGTAAGGGATTGTGGTAGGTGTTTGGGACTTAGTTATGTTTGAGCGCATCATTCCACTCAAAACTAATTTCTAGAATGAGTGGTCCATCTAGGTTCTGGAGGAAATGTTGAGAGCATGTGTGTTGGACATTGGACATAGTTAGGAGGATCACATACCACTAGTGGAGTTTTTGTTTGACAAAAATTACCATTCCACCATCAGTATGGAACCATTAAAGGCTTTTTATAGGTGACCCTATAGGTCACCACTTTGATGCACTGACCTAAATGAGTCAATACTCATGGGACCAAAGTTGGTGCAAGCAACTACCGAAAAGGTGTAGATCATCCAGGATCAGATAATGACTGCATAGATTCGTCACAAGTCTCATGTGGATAGATGATGAAGGCCTTTGGAGTTTGAGTAAGGAGACCATTTGTTCCTATAGGTTTCACCTCAATGTGGGTTATAGATATGTGTTTGGGGTGGAAAGATATCTCTGAGATTCATATTCCATATCTAAGTATTGTGTAGAGTTGGTAAGGTGTCATACCACTTAGCTCTACCACCATAGTTAGATTAGCTACACGACATCTTCCACATGTCATAGCTAATGAGGTACATGCATGACCCATCTCAAAGTTGGAAATCAAGATTGAAGCTACCCATGCTGAGTACCTAGTAGGGATCGATGGTCAGAAGGAGAGGATCCTCTATGGGTGATTAATTCTTTTAGTGTGAGTCTGGTGGCAACACGATAATCTTCAGGAGAGCACATGGGAGCGGGAGGCTAAAAGTCATGCTCAGTACCCACATATTTTTTAGTATCCCTTGTTTTGGATTTTTAGAGACGTAAAGACCCAAGGTGGGGAGAATTTAATGACTCATATTTTCCATGTATTATTTTTGGATATTTTCTGGATTATTATTGAGACCATGCATGGATAAGAAATGTTATTCCGAGACCTGGTTTTCTGGGAATAAATGTTTGAAATATATTAAATATATTAAATAACACACACATGTAGTTTTCCTAAAAGAAGTATAATAGATTCTAAAAGTGTTCCCATATTAGAAATATGAGGGCACTGTTTAATTCAGAACAAAAATATTACCCTAGGCATGACTTAACCTTGGTCATTGTGGGTCTTTTTGGAAAAACCATCATGAGCATAAAATAAATAACATAATTAGATAAATTATTTTATTTTTTTGTTGATACAGTAACCTAATTTCCCATTATTTAAATACATGCTTGAGGAAAACATTTGGGGTTATACACATAACCCTAAAAATGATTGGCGATCCATTGGAGAAAATGAAATGGGGTTCCATTGGCAGATGATGACTGGATTGAGGATCGACGACTACAATAGGACGGACTCAAAGGATCACACAACAAATAAGAAACCACATCATTATCTATTAATGATTGATCAAAATCAATGTAGGGTGTTTATTTATTTTTATTTCTTCCTCATTATTGATTTCTATGATGAAAATGAATCAATTGACTTACATATTGGTTTATAGATCGTGCGTATTGTGGGATGGGTTTTGTTTCGGGGGTTTTATTAGGTGATTTTTTTTATTGTTAATTATTCGATTTCCATTCTAACTGAAATTAATTGAGATAGACAAAAACATTGATTGAGGTTTGTTCCTCTTATTTTTTATTCTTATTTTCTCCCCTAATTCTTCGTTCATCATAGTCATTATTTATTTGGATCGTGGTTTGACATATCTCGATCAATCGATTGTTACACACCAGTTTCTGGGAATAATGATCCAATATCATAGATCTAGGATTGGCACGCCATAATGGTGGTGCGATGATGTACACGATAGAGGATCAGACGATGTAGATTCCTGATTTTCATGTTCATTGGAATGTAGTGAAGAATAATGAATGATCTCATTTTCCAAGAGAAATGAAGTCCTAGAATGTTTTAATCATTGATGGAATGAATAGATGAGGCTCAATATATGATTTTGTGGTGAAATGATCACTAGATCGAAGTCTAGAGCAGTTGTAGGGATGCACAGAACCGAATTTCTGTTTCTACAAATTTTCACTTTACAGGGTGTGTAAATCGGATCTACACAGCTTGTGGTCCCCCCTGTTTGGTGGATAGGGATTCAGAAGAAACATAAGTATAACATGGTGTGTGACCCTATCACGTAGCATGTGGTCTCTCCCTAGAGACTTGGCATGTACCTCAGAGTGTACATGGACATAGGTTCGAGTACACGGGTTGGAGCACGCCATGTACTCCCTTACATAGACACGACCTATACCAAGTATATTGTCTAAGTTGTGTACTAGTGCATGGAAACATGTATATGGGATAAAGTTGTGTAATGAAACCCTGGTTGAATACATGAGCATTCTACATGTAGTGTACTTCTACATGGACATGGGAAAGAAACACAGTCTATTTAAATGGATGGGACCTAGGGTCAAGGGACACAACATGTGACCCCTACTACATGTTGTGTACTTTATTATACATTTATTAGATACCCTTTCATACATATATTATACAAGATTCATTAGGGATAGTTCCCCATATTATTTCCCTAAGGGTTAGTATAGAATCATCTCATATCCCTAGGACTACAATCCCTTCAATAAGACTTCTTAGATATATTCATTAGAATCCCTTCAAGAAGCCCAGAGTGAGATTATCTATTCATCTTTATTCCCTAGGAGGGGTTCTTGGCATTTTCATGACCAACACTACATGGGCGCCAATCCTCTACTTGTTGGGTTAATTTATATTGAGTTGTTGGTATCACCCCATGGACTTGGAGGTGTTCCTCATCTATGTATCATGTATCTCATAACATTATCAAGTACTTCTAGTGGAATGAACCAATGATAAATACCACATAGAAGGATTCCATTAGTGCTATCAGTCATAGGAGTGTGTGCTCCTAGACGAGTGATTTATGGAATCTTCAAGGTATAATAATAGGATAGTATACTATGGTTGTGACTTACCTTATTACTGTGTGTCTTTTTTGAGTATATCTATATATTATTGTAATATGTGTTGTAGACATATACCTATGTACAGATAACTTATTTTCTTTATTTTATGCTTTTTGGTTTTTGGGTGTCCTATTGAGTATTATTATACTCATCCTTGCATGATATTTTCCCACTTAGGATGTGTCTTTTGTAGATGATTGATCTTTTGACAGAGTCCTAAATATGACAACCCTGCTTTTTATTACAACTTAAACATGATTTATTACATAAATTTTCACTTGATAAAACAAAGAATATTGAGAGGTTTAGTGTCTTTAGGGATCAGGATCATTACATAAAAACGTGAAACATGAAATACAACATCTTTATTGAAAACTCCATTTACATGACCACTACATTCCTTCGTACTTAGCATTGAATGGGATAACCTGAGGACATGCATAAGAAAGGGGTGAGCTATAATTCCAAATAAGGGATTACACATAGAATAACATGAGGAGTACAATACATGTTAGACAATAGGAATATCAATAGAGCATAAGGAAAATTTTAACATAAAGGCATGATAAAGCATGATAATCATAACATGGAATTGTGTGCAACAACACTTAACATGGAATTAGCTTGAGCCAAAGCCCATTGCACATGAAGCATGAGTAAATCCTCATTGCACATAAAGCACGAGTAAACCCTCATTGCACTTGAATTAGAATGAGTCAACACTCATTGCACATGAGGTATCATGATACTATACTTTACCCAATGCATTGGAGCGCTATAAGGGTGAACCCTTCTTAAACATTTCATTTCATGCATAATTGTGCCACATGGATCATAAAACATGGTTTCATAAAACATAATCATTTATTCCACGATGAAGGAATGTATAATTCATACATGAAACTTTATAATCAATACATAAATGTTCATGAAGGTGAATACCCTTGATGGATAAATGGGCATTGTATTCACTAAACAATGGAATTGGCTTAGAAAATCGATGCGATTTCGGCAGCGTAACGACGTGACGCAAGAATTCATAAAAAAGGTTGATGAGAGAGAAAGGGGTTCCTCATCATATTTACATGTAATGGATAGTAAGGAGGTCATATAGATACATTTCCCAACTATTTTAATGGAATGTAGATTCATGACACAAAATTATTGCTTAAATGTAAATGAGGAGAGAGAAGTTCCTTTCAGAATTTCGGCATAGTAACGGGTGTACATGGGAGGAATTTAATGAGAGAGAAAGGGGTCTCCCATCATTCAAACATAAAGAGGTCAGTATGAGGGAGGTGAGAAACCATACCCCAACATTCATAATTGAAATTAAATGGGCAATAAAACTTAATGAAAATTGAAAAAAATGAGAAAGGAAGAAAAAAACCCTTACTTGGAAGTGTGCTTCCAAAGGTTAGGGAGAGGCTTGTGAGAGGCTTCTTGGGAGCTTGGGGCACCTTGGGTGAATTATAGAGAGATTAGGGTAGATGTTGGACGAACTTAAAGGGCTTTGAGTGAGGAAGAAGTGGGAGATTGGGTGGGTTTATTTAGGAAAGGTGAGGGAA
Organism: Viscum album; assembly: GCA_963277665.1. NCBI lineage: Eukaryota > Viridiplantae > Streptophyta > Magnoliopsida > Santalales > Viscaceae > Viscum > Viscum album. The sequence goes on along the minus strand of OY728138.1, from coordinate 625,861,210 downwards.
TTCTTTATTATTTAGGTTTGGGACCCCTTATATTAAATTAATCCAAACCACAAACCATATCATGGTTTTTTCCCATGGTTTTTGGAAAAGATAATAGGAAAAAATTATTTTATAAGGCCAAAGTCCGAACTTCTTAAAATAATAAGGTTGCTTATGTGGAGGTGAGTCACACTCCCATGGAAATTAATTTAAAAAGGCAAAGTGTTGAATAAGTCTTGAGGGGTCCATTAATGCTTTGAAAAATAAGTCAAACAAACCCAAAATCACTATATTTTAATGGTAAAACATATATTGGCTGAACATAAAGTCTTATAGTATTTTATTACATCACTATTGGGTCATTATGATGTCATAAAACACATTATATATTTAAACAGTATTTAATTTTTAACCAAAAATTTGACTGTCTCAGAAAATTATGAAAAATTTACCGTTGGATAATTTTGATGTCCTGATTCCAGAAATAACATTTATTTTTATCTAAATAAATTTTTAAATATGTTAATTTTCACTTTTAAAATAAAAACCAACATTTATTGAAAATTCACGGGTTTTAACAGAAATGGCTTTCAAACCTTAATAAAAAATTTAATTTAATTGATAAAATTATAAGATAATTTATATTTAATAAAAATTAATTTAATAATATTATTATTATTTTATTAAAATATTATTTAATTCAAAAATCCCTTAATTTAATAAAATATATTTCTTAATTAAATAATTACTAAAAACACCATTTGTACTTTAAATACTATTTACAATGTATCAAAAATGACTTGAAATTATATTCATTATTATATACAAAAATAATGTAAATGAACATAGTACTACTTATTTGTTACATAACCCCCTAATACAGCCGTATAAGACCTAAGGGTAAGGTGTGCGATGGTGACAGACTCTTGGGGTGGCTCAGATAACATCGCTCGAGTGGTAATTTCAATCAACTTCCACTTTTCTTGTAGACGGTCACGTTAGAGCTTGACATGAAGAAGCTCAGATTGGGCTTGGTCAAGAATGAAGCCCAAAGATGCCACCTATTTTCCGAGCTCCGACAAATGGGCTTCGTATGGGGCAATTCTACTAGATGAGGCCATCGCTTCTTTTGTCTGAGTAAATTGGATTTATTGAAGTCCTATATTTATACTAATCATGTGATCACTGTTCAACGACTATATTAGCAATGGTCAAAATTATTAACATAAAACCAATGAAGTTGACACTTTATATAAACATAAAGAGACATTTAATTAGATCAAGAGGGATTTCCATTAATGAAACTTTGGGTCGTTACAATATTCCCCCCTTAAGAAATTTCGCCCTCGAAATTTTCCTTTTCTCACACTAAAACAAATGTGGGTAACTTAGCTTCATCATATCCTCCGATTCCCAAGATGCTTCTCCAAACATGTGGTTTCTCCACAACACCTTGACGAGGGTAATTGCCTTATTTCGTAGAACTTTTTCTCTACGATCTAAGATCTTCACTGGTTGCTCCTCATAAGAAAGATCATCTTCCAATTGTACCACCTCAGAAGAGAGTACATGTGAAGGGTCTGGTATGTACTTCCTTAAGAGGGATATAAGAAAGACATCATGTACTTTGGCCATGGCAGGTGGAAGTTCTAGTCGATAGGCCACAACCCCAATACGATCAAGAATCTCGAAGGGGCCGATGTTCCTTGGACTTAACTTCCCTTTCTTTCAAAACCTCCTGACATTCATCCACAGAGATATGCGTAGAAACACCATGTATCCAACTTTATACTCAAGGTCTCGTCGACGATTATCTACATAACTCTTCTCTCGACTCTGGCCTGCCTTGATATGCTGCTGAATTTTTTTCACCTTCTTCACCATTTCCTCAACCATTTATGGTCCAAGTAGCTTACGTTCACCAACCTCATCCCAACATGTCAGTCTTCTGCACCTTTTCTCATACAGGGCTTCATATGGTGCCATTTGGATGCTCGAGTGGAAACTGTTATTATAAAAGAACTCAACCAGAGGAATATGTTGATCCCATCCTCCTTTAATGTCCATTGAGCTTGCTCTCAACATGTCCTCAAGTGTTTGGATAGTACGCTTGGATTGGCCATCAGTTTGAGGATGATAGGCCGTACTAAAGTTCAGTTCAGTATTCAGAGCATGTTGAAGACTCTTCCAAAACATAGAGGTGAATCTTGGATCTCAGTCAGACACAATAGATAGTGGTACTCCATGCAACCTGACCACTTTGCGGATATATATCCATGCCAGTTGATCCAATGAGAAATCCTCCCGAATAGCATTGAAGTGTGCAGTCTTTTTAAGACGGTCTACAACAACCTAGATTGCATTGTTGCCTTTGGATGTACTTGGAAGTCTAGTGACAAAGTCCATGGTGATGTTCTCCCATTTCCATTCTGGTATGGGAAATGGTTGCATCATCCCTTTATACTTCTACCTCTCTGCCTTCACTTGCTGACACACTAGGCACTTTCATATATATTCAGTGATCTCCTTCTTCATATTATCCCTCCAAAATTTTTCTCGGAGATCTCGATACATCTTTGTGCTCCCTGGGTGAATAGAGAAATTTGAACTATGTGCATCATCCAAAATTTCCTTCTTCAGCTCCGGACTTGATGGAACAAATAGTCTTTTCTCAAACAGCACAATTCCTTCTTCATTATCACTAAACTCTACGGAATTCCCTTTTTGATAACTTCCACTTTTTCCTGAATTCCCACATCATCCTTTTGAGCATCCTTTATCTTTTCTAAAAGAGACGGCTGAGCAATCATTTGTGAATGTATTGATGATGTTCCCTTCTCTATGATTCCCATGTCCATCTTCATCAAGTCTAAGAATATTGGATCCTTCTCAATTCTCATCATTGATAGAATCACTGGATCCTTTCTACTTAAGGCATCTTCCACCTTGTTCTCTTTCCCAGGGTGGTAATATATTGAACAATCATAATCCTTGATGAGCTCTATCCATCTTCTCTGGCGCATACTAAGCTCATTCTGTGTGAATATATATTTAAGACTCTTGTGGTTAGTATATATATCTCACATTTCTCTCCATAGAGATAATGCTGCTAGATTTTCAAGGCAAATATCACAGCCGCCAACTCCAGATCATGTGTTGGATAGTTTCGCTCATGGATTTTCAACTGCCCTGAGGCATAGGATATCACTTTATCATTTTGTATCATCACACAGCCTAAGACCTTCTTCGAAGCATCACTGAATACCACAAAAAGTTCCCCACATGTGGGTAAAGTGAGCACAGGAGCAGTGATAAGCCTCCTTTTCAACTCCTTGATGCTTTCTTTGCATTCATCACTCCAAGAAAACATTACTCCCTTTCGAGTTAGCATGGTAAGAGGGTTAGATAATCGTGAGAAATTCCTCACAAATCGTCGATAATATCCAGCTAACCCCAAGAAGCTACAGATATCTGTTACCGATGTTGGCCTCAGCCGTCCCTCAATTGCATCTGTTTTAGAGGGGTCCACAGATATCCCATTGCTTGTGATGATATGGACCAAGAATGAGACCTCCTTCAACCATAACTCACACTTGCTGTACTTTGCATAGAGCTTCTCCTTGCGCAAAGTCTCTAGTACAGTTTTTAAATGCTCCTCATGATCCTCATTGGTTTTGGAGTATATTAGAATATCAGCTATAAAGACTACCAAAAATTTGTCAAGGTAATCTCTAAAGACTCTATTCATCATGTCCATGAATATTGCTGGAGCATTGGTGAGTCCGAAAGGCATTACTATGAATTCATAGTGCCCGTATCTTGTGCGAAAAGCAGTCTTGGGAATATCTTCCTTCTTCACCCTTGCATGATAATATCCCAACCATAAGTCCACATTGGTGAAGTATTGTGCTCCAAGCAGTTGGTCAAACAAGTTATCAATTCGTGGAAGAGGATACTTGTTCTTTATCGTGATTTTGTAAGTTTCATGATAATTGATGCAAAGTTGCATTGACCCATCCTTCTTCTTGATGAAGAGGAATGGTGCACCCCATGGTGAAGCACTTGGGCATATAAACACTTTATCCAGATTCTCCTGTAGTTTTTTCTTCATCTCTTCAAGCTAAATAACAGCCATTCTATATGGAGTCTTTGATATTGGTAGCACCCCAGGTATAAGTTCAATTGAGAACTCAACATCTCTTCTTGGAGGAAGACCAGGCAGTTCCTCAGGAAACACTTCAGTGAATTCCCTCACAATAAGCATTTCTTCAAGGATGGTTTCTTCCTTGGACTCAATAATCTGATCCAGATACGCGTGCTCATAAGGCAGTAATATCCATGCTTGAGATGATGGATCTAAAGGAGATTCATCTTCCTCTTGACACTTGTAATGAATCAGGGGTCTATTCTCCATATGGAGTGTGATTTCCCTCTCCCAACAATTTATGTTGTCTCTATATAGGGAAAGAAAATCCATGCCAAGAATTGCATCAAATTCCACCAGAGGGAGTACGAAGAGGTTCGCTAGGAAATTCAATCCACAGATTATAACAGGGGAGGACTTATATTCACGGGATGCAATGATTGCCCCATTTTCCGTACTTACCGACATCTTCACTTCCATGATTTGTGGTGGTGATGGGATTGTTCTACTAAACTTTAGAGATATAAAAGAATGGATAGAACCTGGATCAAAAAGTACGTTCACTATTCTTGAATGAATAACTAGCGTAACTGTCACCACTTCGTTGTCGGGGTTCACTTCGGTAGAAGTGATGGAAAAAGCTCTTCCTTACTACATTGGAGGTTGTTTGTTGTCTCTGAAAACCCATGGATTAGGGCACTGATGGGAAAAATTACCTGGTTCATTGCATTTGTAGCATTGATCAATGCGTTGAGGATCGAACGGAGCATTCCTCTCCTCTGTCGCAGCTGTGGGTCTTTCTTGCCGACAGTTAACAGCTAGGTGCCCTTCTATTCCACACCTGAAGCATTTTATCGTACCCTTAAGGCAATTTCTAGGGTGCTTCTTTCCGCACTTTTGGAAAGTGGGGTGCTGGATCTTCTTAGCACCATTGGATTTATCTATCGGCTCGCCAGCATTGAAGTCCACCTTACACTACTTGTCCCCATTATACCCCTGTGATTCCCTGATCTCCATTTTGACCTTGAAGGCACAACGGAGAATTTACTCATAGTTTTCGAAGTCACGGATCACAAATGCTTTCCGCAAGCTAGGCTTCAGTCCACCAAAGAAGCATCCAGCATTGCATTCGGGGCTAACGACAAAGCCAGAAGTGTATCGTGCAAGCCTTGTAAAATTTGCATCGTATGCTCCAATAGATTCTTCATATTTTTTCTTGAGGTAAAGGAAGTCCCTCTCAATCTTAAGATGGAGGGTGCGTGGGAAATATTTATCGAAAAACATCTTCCAGAAATCCTTCAATTCAACGCCTCAATCTCCTCCTCAGGCTTCGTATTTTTGATCAACATCCACCATTGATCAGCTTCACCCTCCATACGATAAGCAACCAGGAGAACCCTCTCTTGTTCAGAACATTGAAGGATTCATAAGATCTTTTTAATAGAGTTTATCCATTGTTCAACGATTGTGGGATCGGATGATCCACTAAAAGTAGGAGGCCTTTGTCTCATGAAGCTCTCGATAGCGACTTTTTCCTTCTTAGGGGGGTTTGGATGTTCCTCTTGACCCGTGTTTCTATTCAAAACTTGAGTTATCTGAGAGATAAGCATGGAAAAGTTCACAATTCCCGCTCCCATTGGATTGGGCATCTCACTAGTATAGTCACCACACTGATCTTCACAACGGTTGCTAGCCTGAGTCCTCCTATTACTGGCCATTGGATGGAATAAAAGGAAAGTTATGGGTAACACATAAAGGGTAATCCAAAGACAAAAATTGATGACTTATAATTAAACTTTTATTTCCTTTACACATGAGTCTGTAGGCTTCATTCTAGGCTTTTCATGGTCTACTTTCTAACATATATTCTTAGGGGAATTTTTTTCAATTCCCTTAATAAGGTTCATACTATGCTTTTGAATTTATCAAAACATATCCCCCAGGAGTGTCATAACCAAGAGTGCAGCAAGGCCCGTTGTCGTGCACTAGTTCCCGTTCAAGTCTAGCTCAAAGTTGTGTTTTCGGGTTTTACCCCTAGGATACATCTGTGCCAGAGCCGCCTCTACCTGCTCGTATCCAGATAGGGATGTATTTGTTTGATAAACTACTTACTCAGTACTTAACAAAACATAGGGATGTTTTATTATACTTAGTCTTGTATCTAAGGCTTTACTAGGGTTTCCTAATCCCAAAAATAACTAAACATCCCTCTAATACCAACTATGACAACCCTGCTTTTTATTACTACTTAAGCATGATTTATTACATAAATCTTCACTTGATACAACAAAGAAGATCGAGAGGTTTACTGTCTTTGGGGCTTAGGATCATTACATAAAAACCTAAAACATGAAATACATCATCTTTATTGAAAACTTCCTTTACATGACCACTACATTCATTCGTACATATAATTGCATGGGATACCCTGAGGACATGCATAAGAAAAGGGTGAGCTATAAATCCCAGTAAGGGATTACACATGGAATAACATGAAGAGTACAATACATGTTAGACAATAGTCATATCAATAGAGCATAAGAAAAACATGAACATAAAGGCATGATAAAGCATGATAATCATAACATGGAAATGTGTCAATAACACTTAACATGGAATTAGCATGAGCCAAAGCCCATTGCACATGGAGCATGAGTAAATCCTCATTGAACATAAAGAATGAGTAAACCCTCATTGAACTTGAATTATCATGAGTCAACACTCAGTTAAAATGACGTATCATGATACTATACTTTACCCAATGCATTGGAGCGCTATAATGGCGCACCCTTCTTAAACATTTCATTTCATGCATAAGTGTGCCACATGGGTCATAAAACATGGTTTCATAAAACATAATAATTTATTCCGTGATGATGGAATGTGTAATTAATACATGAAACTTTATAATCAATACGTAAATGTGCATAAAGGTGAATACCCTTGATGGAGAAATGGGCATGGAATTCACTACACAATGGCATTGGCTTAGAAAATCGATACGATTTCGGAAGCGTAACGACGTGACGCAAGAATTCATAAAAATGGTTGACAAAAGAGAAATGGGTTTATCATCATATTTACATGTAATGGACAGTAAAGAGTTCATATAGATACATTTCCCAACAATTTTAATGGAATTTATATTCATGACACAAAAGTATTGCTTGAATGTAAATGAGGAGAGAGAAGTTCCTTTCGGAATTTTGGCATAGTAACAGGTGTAAATGGGAGGCATTTAATGAGAGATAAAGGGGTCTCCCATAATTCAAACATAAATAGGGAAGTATGAGGGAGGTGAGAAACCATACCCCAACTTTCATAATTGAAATTAAATGGGCAATACAACTTAAAGAAAATTGAAAAAAATGAGAAAGGAAGAAAAAACCCCTACTTGGAAGTGTGCTTCCAAAGGCTAGAGAGAGGCTAGTGAGAGGCTTCTTGGGAGCTTGGTGCACCTTGGGAGTATTCTATAGAGAGTATGGAAGAGGTTGTACGAACTTCAAGGGCTTTGAGTGAGGAGGAAGTGGGAGCTTGGGTGGGTTTATATAGGAAAGGTCAGGGAATTCGTTATTATTTAGGTTTGGGACCCCTTATATTAAATTAATCCAAACCACAAACCATCCCATGGTTTTTGACCATGGTTTTATGCAAAGGGAAGAAGAAAACATTATTTTATAAGGCCAAAGTCCGAACTTCTTAAAATAATAAGGTTGCTTATGTGGAGGTGAGTCACACTCCCATGGAAATTAATTTAAAAAGGAAAAGTGTTGAATAAGTCTTGAGGGGTCCATTAATGCTTTGAAAAATAAGTCAAACAAACCCAAAATCAATTTATTTTAATTTTAAAACATATATAGGCCGAACAATAAACTTATATTATTTTATTACATCACTATTGGGTCATTATGATGTCATAAAACACATTATATATTTAAAAAGTATTTAATTTTTACCCAAAAATTTGACTGTCTCAAAAAATTATGAAAAATTCACCATTGGATAATTTCAATGTCCTGATTCCGGAAATAACATTTATTTTATCTACACAGTTTTCTAAATATGTTAATTTTCACTTTTAAAATAAAAACCGACATTTATCGAAAATACACGGGTTTTGACAGAAATGGATTTCAAACCTTAATAAAAATTTTAATTGCATTCATAAAATTATAAGATCATTTATATTTAATTAAAATTAATTTAATAATATTATTATTATTTTATTAAAATATTATTTAATTCAAAAATCCCTTAATTTAATAAAATATATTTGTTAATTAAATAATAACTAAAAACAACATTTGTACTTTAAAAACTATATACAGTGTATCAAAAATGACTAGAAATTATATTCATTATTATATAAAAAAATAATGTACATGAACATAGTACTACTTATTTGTTAAATAACCCCTTAAGACAACCGCATAAGACCTAAGGGTAAGGTGTGCTATGGTGACAGACTCTTGGGGTGGCTCATATAAATCGCTCGAGTGCTAATTTCAATCAACATCCACTTTTCTCGTAGACGATCACGTTCGAGCATGACATGAAGAAGCTCAGATTCGGCCTGGTCAAGATCGAAGCCCAAGGATGCCACTACTTTTCAGAGCTCCGACAAATGGGCTTCGTATGGGGCAATTCTACTGGATGAGGCCATCACTTCTTTTTTCTGAGTAAATTGGATTTGTTAAAGTCCTATATTTATACTAATCATGTGATCACTGTTCAACGACTATATTAGCAACGGTCAAAATTCTTAACATAAAACCAATTAAGTTGACACTTTATATAAACATAAAGATACATTTAATTAGATCAATATGGATTTCCATTAATGAAACTTTGGGTCGTTACACTAAATGGACCAAGACTAGACGGTGCTTAATGAGACCGAAGAGACTGAGGTGTGTTCCTACAACTTTTTGATATTATTCCCTAGTACATACTTTTATGTTGGACTTTTGTTTCAGAATAATTTTGGTGGGATTGTATTTAGCCCTATTTAATTTTTTTACTTCCTCTCATACTCTATTTTTGGGATTTAGATGTATACATGCATGTTTGTTCAATTGTTTTTACATTTATTCTTGGAGATATGTGTGTGTGTGCAGGTACTTAGGCTAAGGAATCCCATGTCAGTGATATGACTACTCAGCACCAGTCTCCAACCCTTGGCCTATTGGAGGTAGGCTTGGGCAGTCACAGCACAGGCCCCTTTGGGATGGTTCATGATAGAGTGGTATCAGATCAGTCAGATATACCATAGGACTGGAGTCTTTGATATTTGTTTGGAGAAAGAGTGGTAAGTGTTTCAATTTTATATTTTATGCTAGGGACTATAGTGTTGATGTGGTGGAAAACATATCTATACACGAGGAATCTGATCACCTGCTTTTCAACTTGGTACATGAGAACACTAATTGTCGGGAAAACAAAGGTACATACATCATTTAGGAATGGGTTTTGGTTTCCTTGTTCTTCTTGATTCAGCTCTCTAAATATACACATTGAACATGGTATATATTTTCTACTTTTGGGATGGATCTGTGACGTATGTTGACTAGGATTTAGCATCATGTCCATGAGGTTGACCCCCTTAGTGATTAGGCATCGATATAGTGACCAGTTCCTGAGGTGTCATCTCCTGGTGGTTCTCCAACTATACCACCACCCATAGAGTTGCACGTGGTACCCATAGTACCAATAGATGAGGTGAAGAGGCTAATAATACTTCATGAGTTTTATTAGTAGATACCCCCTAGGTTCTAAGAAGATTCCCACCCATAGGTTACTGAGGACTTCCTTAAGGTGGTGACCCAAGTTTTCTATCTAGTCGGGACACTAGAAGATCATATGGTGATAATGGAAGTGATACTTCTTCATGGATCATCAAGAAGATGGTGGGGTTTGGTGACCTAGTCTTACGATGAGGTGAATGTTGTGTGGTCAAAGTTGGATTACCTTTTCAGAGTCGAGTGATCACTAGCTGCACTAAGGGATTTGCGTATCTAGAAGCTTTTGTAGTTCCGACAGGGTAGAATGATAGTATCTATGTATTTATCTAGGTTTAACAACCTTTACCTAAAATCAATAGATATGGTTTGCAACCAATTACACAGGGCTCAGACTTTTTAGTGAGGTATGTGTAGTGACACATGGCCCAGTGTTATCCCTCTATGCATTACTACCAATTTTGGGTGATAGATAGAATTTTATTAATTTATAATTTATTGGTTTATTATATACATCCAGTAGTCTGTGGTGTAGGGAAAGTAGGAGAAGTGACCTCAAGAGCAGGGATCTGATGTCAGTCTCCGGGACCTGGATGTGTGATACATTTTAGGAGTAGGTCCCATGACATAGGTTCTATGGTTCAGGTCTCTCAGGATGGTTACAGTCTACCTAGAGATAGGTGGTTCTACTCATGTGAAAATAGGGGAAATATTTCATGATACTTTCCGACCCATCGTAAGGATGACAGAGAGACCATAGATAGGATGTTGCTGTATAGATAGTGGCAGGAGAAAGCAGGTTCACAAGAAGGTGGAGGTGACAGAGGACCTTTTAGAGTTGTAGGAGGTGGTTGAAACATTGTCTTGTTACCACAACCACCTCCAAGTGGTGAATGATATGATTAGGGATCTGTAGGATAGGGGTGGGGATAGCTATATACAGTAGAAACTTATAACCTAGAGGCTATAGGAATGGTTTGAGGTACGATATGTGTCATTTCAAACATAGCCATAGTACTGATAGATAAAGGTTCTATTCATTCCATTCTTGACACACACCTTTTATGAGACTTAGAGAATCTATTTTAGACTTTAGCTTGACCCTTATTCTTAGAGACTCTTATTGGAGAAGAATTAGTGATCATGCACTTGTACCGATAATATGACCTGACTCTTGGAGGTGAGAGTTTTTATTGGAATCTCTTTGTAGCAGCGATGAGGCCTTATGAAATCATCTTAGGTATGAATTTTTTATCCATGGTTCATACTCATATTGACTATTTTATGCAGAGGACGGGGCGTGTCCGTAGTAATGGAACCAGATACTCTTTTGTTAGTGAAAATGAAACCTAGTAAATGTAAGATGGACTCGTGCATAGGAGGTTAAATCTTATTACCTGTCATTTGGCTAGCCTAACCCTTGGTGTAGTGGATGTTATGAGTTCATTGTTTTCTATAGAGGTGGAGGATTACAAGGATGTGTTCCCTAAGGATGTTCTAGGTTTACCACCCCATGGAGAGATAGACTTCTACATTGATATTTACCCTGGGAATGCACTGCTATCGGCACAAACATATCAGATGTATCCTAGAGAGATTTGTGATTTTTGGGTGTAGTTAGAGTACTTACAAAGGACAAGATTTGTTAGACACTATGTTTCACCCTAGGTATCCCCAATTGTGTGCTTCAAGAAGGAAGATGGAAGCTTAAGGTTGTGTGTGTACTACCGATGCTTGAATACGGTGACTGTAAAGAAGAATCATCCACTATTGAGGATCGATGACCTATTTGATTAGTTGAGAGGGGCGTGATGGTTCTTGAAGATTGAACTCAAGTCAGACTATCACCAGCTATGAGTATGGGATGATGATATACTGAATATGGTATTCTGATGCCACTACAGTTACTATGAGTATTTGGTGATTCCCTTTTAAATAACGAACTCACTAGAAGTGTTCATTGGACTCGTGAACTAGATCTTTTATCCTTTCTTAGAATAGTTCATAGTAGTCTTCATCAATGGTATCCTTGTATACTCGGTGTCTGAGGAGGATCACATGAGAAACTTGAGAATAGTTCTGGACGTACTACGATAAAACCAGATTTATAGGAAACTCTCTAAGTTCTAGTTCTGGATTTTGGATATCTTCTTTTTGGGACATGTTATCTTAGCATATGGTATGGAATTGGACCTATACAAGGTCGATGTACTGCTATATTGGTATCCGTATAAAAGTGTGATGAAATTTTAGAGCTTCCTTAGTTTTTAGGCTATTATCATAGATTCATACATAAATTATCCATAATATTAGCACCCATGACATCTTTGACTCAAAAGGGGCATCCTGTCATGTGAACAGAGAGGTTTCAATAAGCTTTTTGGACGTTAAGGTGGGTTTTGATGAGAGCTCCCATATTGATATTTCTAGAGGAGGGTTTTGGGTATGTAGTGCTCAATCATGCATTAAGAACCAGGCTTGGTTATGTTCTGATGCAGAGTCAAATGGTGATTTTATATGGTTCAAGATAGTTGAGACCACATGAGTAGAACTACATGACCCGCAATCTTGATTTAGCAGGGATATTCTTCACACTAAAGATGTGGTGACACTGCTTAATGGGTGAGATATTTATCATCTATTATGATCACAATAGTCTAAAGTATATCTTCTATCATAAGGATCTTAACTTGATATAGAGAAAATGGCTAAGGGTCCTCCAAGATTATGACTTCAAAATTGTATTTACTCTTGGGAAGAAGAACCTAGTAGTAGATACTATCATCAGTAGGTATTTTTCATTGTTTTTGAGTTAAGAATCAGTGAACTTTGCCTTGTTATAGATATAATTTGTGAATAGAGATTGAGAAACTTACCTCTATTTGATGGTTGTCACCCCTCCACTTTTATGGTCAGTTAGGGAGGCACAGCTTGGGGATACTGACTTTGAGCCCCTACATGCTTAGATATCCATTGAACATGCTTCTAATGGATTTTCTGAAGGTGGATATCATGTAGCTATTTTTAGATAGCACGTGTTGGTACCAGTGATATATCAGGAGGAGGTTTTTAGAGAGTTTGATACATATACATTGGCGATACATCTAGGTTTGACAAAGATATACCAAGACCTTCAAGTCAGTTTTGGTGGCTAGTGGTGAAGAAAGGAGTTGTAGAGTTTGTCTCTCGATGTCTTACTTGATATAAAGTAAAGGGTGATCACTAAGTTCTATCAGGTTTAGCTCAGCCCCTTGAGGTTCTAGAGTAGAATTGGGATGAGATATCCATGGACTTCATGATAGGATTTCCACGTACATCTAGGGGATACAATAACATCTTGGAGATCATATACTGACTCACCAAGTCAGACCACTTCCTAAATATTCAATATTAGAGTTCATTAGAGGGTTCAAGACATCTCTATATGTAAGAGATATTAAAACTACATGGAGTTCTATTAATGATTGTTTCTGACTGTGATTCTCGCTTTATATCCTAGTTGTTGATGGGATTGTGGTAGGTGTTTGGGGATTAGTTACACTTGAGTTCATCATTCCACCCCAAAACTAATAGCTAGACTAAGTAGACCATCTAGGTTCAAGAGGACATGTTGCAAGCTTGCATGTGGACTTTGGACATAGTTGGGAGGATTACCTATAACTAGTGAAGTTTTTATACAACAAAAGTTACCATTCCACCATCAGTATGGAACCATTGGAGTCTTTTTATGGGTGACCCTATAAATTACCACTTTATTTGATAGACCCAAGAGATTCAATACTCATGGGACCAATGTTGGTGAAAGAAACTACTAAAAAGGTAAAGATCATATAAGAGTAGATCTAGACTACACAGAGTCATCAGAATTCTTATGAGGACAGATGACGGAGGACGTTGGAGTTCGAGAAATAAGACCATGTGTTCTTATAGGTTTCACCTCAACATGGGTTATTAAGATGTGTCTGGTTTGGAAAGTTATCTCCAAGATTCATCAGCCATATCTAGATACTGTGTAGAGTTGGCAAGGGGGCATACCACTTAGCTCTACTACAATAGTTAGATCGGGTACACAATGTCATCCACATTCACAACTAAAGAGGTACATGCATGACCCATCACACATTATCTACTGGGGTGAGTTAGACATCAAATATTCATCTACCCTTGTTGAGTACCTAGTAGAGATTGAGGATTAGTAGGAGAGGATCCTCCATGGGTGAGAAATTACTTTAGTGTGAGTCTGGTGGTAACATGGGAATCTTCAGGAGAGTACATGGGAGTGATAGGCTCAGATTCATGATCATTACCCACATATTTTTAGTATCCCTTGTTTTGGATTTTTATGGATGTAAAGCCCCAAGGTGGGGAGAATTTAATGACTCATATTTTCCATGTATTATTTTTGGATATTGTATAGATTATTTTCAAGACAGTGCATTGAGACGACATGTGATTACAAGACCTAGTGTGCCCGAAACAAATATTTGAAATATATTAAATATATTAAATAGAACATATGTGTAGTTTTCCTAAAAAAATTAATTAATTATAAATGGGTTCCCAGATCCGAAATATGAGGACATCGTTGCATTCAGAATGTGAATTTTACCCTAGGCTTGTCTTAACCATAGTCATCACATGTCCTTTTGTAAAATCCATCACTGCTGTAAAATGAATAAAATAATTAAATAATTTTTTTTGATACGACAACCTAATTGTTGAGAAAGTGTTGTTTTCAACAATACTCTATATATTATTGATGGTTTTGATGTTCACAAATACCCTTATTTGTTATTCTAATGATTTTTCTTAGAGTATATTTCAGGAAATTGATATTATTTATTTCCCTATTTTGAAATAATATTTAAGCATTTTAATTAGTGTGGATATTTTTCAACATGTTCATAAATCACTTTAGCGTGTTCTCGAAACACTATTCGTACTCTAGGTTTTTGGAAATCACTTTAGAATGTTCTAGAAACACTATTCATACCCTATGTTGAGGATCATTGAGTAAGGATGATAACTGTCGCTTATGGGTTATCAATAAAGTATGGTTAAGTAACCATATGTTATCAGAAAAGTATGGAAGAAAGAACCCCGTGTTTGGAAGGAACCTTACGTTTGGAAGGAACCTTACGTTAGAAATATCATAAAATTATGGAATAAGAATCATATTCAAAATGGAAAGAAATGTTTGTTTCTCAAAATTATGGTTCATCAACCTTACTTTCATAAACAACCTTACGTTGGTCATTTATCTTTCATTTAGAAGTTGATAAAAGTTTGGATTATATATCGTACGTTTGAGAGTTTAAGAGAAAAGTATGGATGATCAACCTTACGTTTGTGATGATCCTTAAGTTTGTGATCAACCTTACATTGTGAACCTTACGTTCAGATAATGTATACTATATAGTTCGACCCTACGTTTGGAATTGTAGATTTAAATTATGACTTTATAAAAGAACGGTCTTTATGCGGATTATCAGGCTGATTTCAAGCCAGATTAAAAGCATGAATCTAAAGTGCATCTTTGACTGATTCAAATTCGTTTATTTATGATTAAAAATATCAATTTAAGATTTTATTTTCATGGAAAATTTTAATGGGAGTTACGACTACTTTTTTATTCAAATATTTGAATATCGCAACTCTAAAGGCAACTTTTGTGGATCTTGATTTAAAAGGAGAACACTCATCTTTATTATTTATATACCTATATTATTTTTTATTAAAGATATAGAATTTATTCATTGAAAATAATAAATATATATATCAATCTCATGAGTTTTTTCACTGCTACAGTTTACAGAGACAATTGAGACTTATAGATATTCTGTTACGAAGAGTGAAAAATTTCTTTTTTTTGAAGAAGAAGAAGAAACATGATTTATGATTCACTGATTCTACATCGAATATCTTTTGTGAATTGATTGTTGTTAAAGTTCAAAATTATATTTCAAGATCTACTACATCCACATGGACTCAAAACTACTCTTACCTAAAGAACATCATTTTTGAAAATTGACTGTCAATTGCGTGTTGTTGTAATTATGAAGAGTAAATGGAATGTATTTCAATGAAAAAAATACTCTTTTACTTTGAGTGGCCAGCTTCTCATACTAAGCTATGTGTTCGGTTCTGTGTATGAACTAGAAGGCTCTGTTTTTCCTTAAATTTGTAAATGTGTCAACTGCCAACACTTAGTTGTGCAATAGTATGTTGATAAGAGGAACAGATAGTGAAAATCACCAAGCTCGTGGAGTGGAGCATTTGTTGAGTGGACTAGGGGACTCATGTT
Source organism: Viscum album (assembly GCA_963277665.1). NCBI lineage: Eukaryota > Viridiplantae > Streptophyta > Magnoliopsida > Santalales > Viscaceae > Viscum > Viscum album. The sequence goes on along the minus strand of OY728138.1, from coordinate 625,845,045 downwards.
CCTCGAACCACTATACATCGTGCATCCTTTGTTATTTATTTTCCGCTACTTAATCATTCTAATAATGTTGAAAGTATAGATTACGATCTTGTAAAAAAAATTTAATACACACAATTCACCCCCCTCTTGTGTATATTTGGTATAACCCGATCCAAAAACTGGTATCAGAGGTGGTTCTTTTGATAAATCTATAACAAGATGAAAGTTTTTGGATTATAAAAAAGTAATGGCTGATATATGAGAGGGTATGTTAATGGTTCGAGATCCCTACTTCAATGGTGAAAATTATGGATGTTGGAAATCAAGGATGATAATTTATTTAAAGAACCTTGGATACAGAGTCTACTCAAAAATTATAACTCCCTATGTGATTCCAGAGAAACCTAAAACATGGAGTGCTGATATAGAAGCAAAGTACGAAATAAACTCAAAAGCTATAAATTATATCATCTTTAGTCTTGGACTATATGAATTTAATGGAGTATCTCAGTGCCCAATGGATTATGAAATGTGACAGACTATTGCAGTTGCATAAGAAGGAACTAACAATGTCAGAAAAATGAGTTATGCCACTGCTAAATTAAAATTTGACACATTTATAATTTTTAAAGAAGAAAGTATAACCCAGATTAATGGAAGGCTTACTGAAATTGAATATAACATCACTACCTAAGGAGATCGTATCAAACAAGTAGATCAGGCCCTTAAAGTACTAAGAGTACTACCACCAAGATGGAATGGCATTTCAGCTACCATTAGGCAATCATCACCAGTAAAAAATATTACAATGAGAGATTTAATTGGAAATCTTATGATGTATGAATATGAGATGGGAGATGTATCAAGTGAGCATAAAGTTTTAATCAAAAAATAAAAATACTACTTTGAAGGTAACATCTCAAAAGAAAATCAGAAAAATGAAGAAAGAAATCAAAGTGAAATCAGAGAAGTCTGATTCATCTGATTCAGATGTGGAACTAGCTCAGGTGGTCAGAATGTTCAGTAAATTATATAGAAAGAATAAAGGATTCATAAAATCCATCAAAAAGGATGAAAATTAACAAAAGAAAGTTAGATTCTATAAATGAAAAAATATGGGTCACATCAGACCTAACTATCCTCAATTAAAGAAAGATAAGAAAAATAAATTCTTTAAGAGAATTGAATCTAAGAACAAAGAAAATAAGGCAATGAAAGCTACATGGTGTGTTTCTGAAGACTCCAACAGCTCATCAAATTCTTACTCAGAAAAATAATAATCAAATCTGAAATCAAACATGTGCATTATGGTAGAAGATGATGAGGTACAATCTTACTACTCATCTGATTCTAGTTCTAGCTATTCAAATAATAATCTTGTAGCCTACTATAATATGATAGAAGAGAAATATGATTCCTTCTTTAAGAAACATAAATCTCTAAAAAATATTCATACTATTGTTTTAGGAGAAATATACACTCTGTTAAAACAAAATAAAGAGTTAATTGAAAAATATAACTCATCAAACATAAAATGTACATATAATGAAACTAAAATAAAAACACTGCAAAAAAGTAGAAAAAAACAAAATTGCAGATATTATTTTTACAAAAGGAGAAAATACGCTAAATGAAATACTTGGAAATAATGTGATTAAAAAAGAAAGATATGGAATATGCTGTAAAGGTGAAAAACCTAAGCTATATAAAAATTACTTTGTTCCTAGTACTAGAAAAGTAATCTATAATTATTATGAAACAAGAGGACTCATATCTAAAAAAATTATTTAAGGTAACCAAAAATAAGTGGGATTAAGAAAGCCTTTGTTGTAAGCAATTCATATGATTCTGTTGATTATAGAAAAAAAAGAAAGTCTAGATTCTCATATCTCTGCTAACTAACACTACTAGACCTAATAGAATATGGGTACCAAAACAAATCCTTGTTTGAATTCTATTGTAAGAAGTAGGTCATAGTATCCAAACTGAAATATAGGATATGAACAGTGGCTTCTCTAGGCACAAGAGTGTAAATTCATCAAATTTCAAAACTCTAACTCAAAAGGATGGTGTTCTAGTCACATTTTGTGATAATGCCAAAGTTAAGATTATTGGTATTGGAATAGTTTGAGATCTATAAGTAGTCTCAATCAATAAAGTACATTATATACAAGGATTAAAACACAACTTGATAAGTATCTCTCAACTCGGTGATGATGGTTATTTTGTTGATTTTTCTAATAACTGTTGTTCTATTTTTAAAGATAAATTGCCTAAATTTAGAGCACCCAAAAATGATAATGTTTACACCCTGGAATTAAATTCCTTGTGTAAAAAAAGTAAAATGATTAACTGCTAAGATAAATGAATCTTGGATCTAGCATAGAAGACTTGTGTTGGTCAGAGTGGATACTCAAGAGGGGGGGGGGGTGAATTGAGTTCCAATTAAAATTTCTGTTTTAAAATCCTTTTCCAAATTCCCCCAATTTAAAATAATAATTGAATTTTAGTTAATTTGAATTAAATCAAACTTTCAATTAGGTTCTCATGGGATTGATTAATTCCTAGTTAATCTAATCAGAAGATCATATTAGCTTTTGAAACAAACCTAATGATTTACACATAATGAAAACACTTGTTAATTCAATTATCAGAGTAACTTTGAAAAAAAGTTTAAGTTTTAAAGCACTTGGCAGTGGAATAAAATGTTTTAGACAAAACTAAATAAAGCACGGAAAATATGAGCAAGAGGTTTAGTCTCAAGCTGAGACATCGTCCTCTCAACAACTTATATAAATTGGATCCACACCCTGGATCGGGGTTCACAATAGTTTACAACTATCCAGGTCAATGACCTCTACCACAGTTCTACGTGGGAAACAAAACAACAACAAATCCAGCTGTCTAGGTCACACACGACCTCTACCACTATCCACAGTGGGAAATAAAAGATTTAAAGAGTTGGATGAGGATTTACAGATCCTCCAGTTAAAGTACACAAGACAGTGTGTGTGTAAAATACAGCAGATGACACACACTACTCTAAATATAAATAATAAATCACTGAGCAAGATATATAGTTTGGAATGGCTCTAGTGATTGTCTTATGGGTCTCATTAAATTTGCAGAATCAATAGATTTAGATAGATAAACATTATTAGATCTATAACTATGAATAAAACTAGTTGAATCATATGAACTTCCAGAACTATAAGTATCTACATTCTGTCCAGATTTAGGAATAAATCGAGTTTTGGTAATTTTTCTTTGTCCAGGTTGGTATCCTATGCCATTAGTATATGTAGGTGCAATCTGCTTACCTAGCATTTGAGTAAGATTATCTTTGCCATTTGTGAACTTATCTAAATCCTTCCTAAGTTTCTCATTTTAAAATTTTAGTTCAGTGTTTTCTTTAAGAAACTAAGCATTCTTTTCCATTTCTATGTCAAGATCAGATTTATGTTTAATAGTTAAAGCATACTGTTTCTTTAAACCCTTGTATTTTTCCTTCACCTCATTACAGGTTTCTTCCAACATATCACAGTATTCAAATAGTTCAGATTTTGACATATTTTCAGAATCAGAATCATCTCCAGAATAATAAGAATTTAAAGCAGGAGTTTCAGATTTTACCTCAGAGGTTTTTTTCATAAAACACATGTTTGCCTTATTTCTGATTTCAGTTTCAGAAGCTTCAGATTCACTGGAGATGTCCTCAGAAGCACTCCAAGTAGATTTCATGGATTTCTTATACTTATTGTCCTTATAATCATACTTCTCCTTGTATTTCAGCTTTGGACAGTCTGCTTTTATATGTCTTTTTCTTTTGCATTCATAGCAGACAACTTCATCAGATTTGTCAGATTTCTTCCAGTCCTTTTTCCAGTGTCCCTTGTTGTCATACTTACCTTTGTAATTTGTTTTTCTAAAAAACTTCTTTTTTCCTTTAAAACTTATTAAATCTTCTGGCTATGTGAGCCATTTCTACATCACGGTCAGATGCACTTTCACTTTCTCCACAGCTTGATCAATCACTTACATCTTGAAGATTCTCCTTATCCTTGTTCTTTGAAGTAGAAGTCTTGAAGGCAGCTGACTTCCTTTTTGGTTCATATTCTTCTTCTTTTTTTACCTTATGATCTTCTTCATATATCATCAACTTACCAATAAGTTCCTTAACTGGCAGTTCACCAATATCACAATATTCTCTAATTGAAACAGAAGTGCCCCTCCATCTTTCAGGTAGGCATCTCAAAATTCTCATGATCTGCTCCTTTGATGGAACATCCGTTCCCAGTGAGATCATTGTGTTGACAATTTCATTAAACCTGATATACATATTAGAAATGGTTTCATCAGGCTTCATCTTAAAATTATCATATTTAATAGTATAGGTGTTTAATATAATTTCCTTAACATTAGTTGTTCCTTCATGAGAAACACTTAAGGTATCCCAAATTTCATGTGCAGTCTTACAAGCTGATATTCTATTAAATTCCTCATCTCCTAAAGCACAATACATAGCATTCATAGCTATGAAATTATTATTGTAGGTTGTATTAGTAACTTCATTCCATGTAGATCTAACAGTAGTAGGAATTTTATATTCTTATTCTATGGAACTCCAAATATCAAAACTCATGCTTTTTAAATGAATATCCATCCTAATCTTCCACTGAGCATAGTTGTCTCCATTGAAAAATGGTGTTCTATAAGTAGAATCACCATTAAGTCTGTTATCCAAGATAACTAGGTTAAAGTATAAATTTTAAAGAGATAAAAATTTAGAAATAACAGTAATTTTAAGAACTTTAAAATACAACTAAAATCACAGTTGAAAAACATAGTATTTCAGAAAATATTTTAAACACCCTCTGATACCAAATGTTGGTCGGAGTGGATACTCAAGAGGGGGGGGGGTGAATTGAGTTCCAATTAAAATTTCTATTTTAAAATCCTTTACCAAATTCCCCCAATTTAAAATACTAATTGAATTGTAGTGAATTTGAATTAAAGAAAACTTTCAATTTGTTTCTCAGGGGATTGATTAATTCCCAAATAATCTAATCAGGAGATCAGATTATCTTTTGAAACTAACCTAATGATTTAAAAATAATGCAAACACTTGCTAATTCAATTATCAGAGTAACTTTGAAAATAGTTTATGTTTTAAAGCACATGGCAGCGAAATAAAAGGTTTTAGACAAAACTAAATAATCCACAGCAGATATGACCAAGAGGTTGAGTCTCAAGCCGAGACATAGTCCTCTCAACAACTTATATAAATTGGATCCACACCCTGGATCGGGGTTCACAACAGCTTACAACTGTCCAGGTCACTGACCTCTACCACAGTTCTACATGGGAAACAAAACAACTGCAAATCCAGTTGTCCAGGTCACACACGACCTCTACCACTATCCACAGTGGGAAATAAAAGATGTGAAGAGTTGTATAAGTATTTACAGATCCTCCAGTTAAAGTACAGGAGACATTGTGTGTAAAATACAGTAGATGACACACACTGCTGTAAATATAAATAATGAATCACTGAGCAAGATATAGAGATTAGAATGGCTCTAGTGATTATAGTGTAGCTAGGGACTCCCTCAAATTTGATCAGAAATGGTTCTCAGTCCTCTTCTGGGTTTTGTCTGAAAAATAGAGTGTCGTCTGCTTGACATCCAAGTTCACAGATAGAGAAAAATGTAGTCGACGAAGTTCTTTTGTTGATGTTCTCCTTTTAGTTCTTGGTTCTTCACAGGTATGCATGAATGTATGTATGTATACTGGTGTGTTCAGTCGTCTTTTTTCAGGCACACGTTTCAGAACCTTCTTATTTTTTTCATGCTCTTATTTTCTTCACCGACCTTTTTTTCAGCAGCAGGAGCATCTCTTATTTAAAGAACGATCTCCGGCAATAGAAATGATTTCCATTTTACATGTACGAGGTACGGTTCCCTGATATCCAACAACACACATTAAATAAATGTCAGTGCATTAAAATATACCTGATATGACCGTTTGTTAGATTAAATAAAGATAAAGAAATTAAAGCATCATCGGGTTCTGTCTCTAGAATGGTAGCTTTGGATATCGGTAGCCTTGTGTAACGGTGGGTCTGAGTATCAGTAGGTTCTTGTGTAACGGTAGCCCTTTTGTGTAATGGTAGCCTTTCCATCGGTAACCCATCTGTCGGTAGACTTCATGTCTATCGGTAGACTTTGGTAGCGGTTATCTTTAATGCATCGGTAGCGGTAGGCATGATGTACCAGTGATCTTCCGTGTAACGGTAGCGGTAACTCTGTATTGGTAGACTTGCATAACGGTGACTTGTATCGGTAACCTTCCAATATCGGTAGACTTGTTTACGCGTATCGGTAGACTTTCATAATGGTGTCTTGTATCGATAACCTTACCGTATCGGTAGACATGTTGTAATGGCGACCTTCACGTATCGGTAGACATGATGTAACAGTGACCTTCCCGTATCTGTAGACTTGATGTAACAGTGACCTTCATGTATCAGTAGGATTGTTCTGTAACGGTGACCACTTGCCTGTTTAAGCATTCTATTGGTTGAATGGGTTAAGTCATAATATATATACATCCAGTAACGAAAAACATATATTAATCATGAGATAATAGTACATTTCTTAACCAAATTCTTTGATCATAATATGAATAGTATAACATATGAATATATGCCTGAAGTACACAAATAATATGTATTGAACCATTATTCACAATAGGAATTATCAAACTATAAATAATCATAATAATAAATCATAATTGGGATTATCAAAATATAAAAAGTAACTAGATTCCCAGAGGGTTTTAACAACTTGGACATTGTAATATTTATGCTTTACATAATTTATCTAAGAAACAATTAGTTTCTATTTTTCCTAGTCTCAAATTTGAAAGTGATAGATTCTGTGATTCATGTCAACTTGGCAAGCAGCAAAAATCATCCTTCAAATATTTTAACAAAATTGCTATATCTAAACCTCTAGAACTTATCCATATGGATTTGTTTGGACCTTCAAGAATAGCAAGCTTGGCTAGTAAATTATTTGTATATGTTTTAGTTGATTACTATTCAAGATTTAGTTGGATTTTTTTTTAAAATATAAAAATGAATCTTTTACTATATTTGAAAGTTTTTTAAAATATGTTCAAAATAAAAAGTATTTTAAAATAATTTTATTAAGAAGTGATCATGGTGGAGAATTTGAGAATCTGGAATTTAATTCCTTTTTCTCAAATATGGGTATTAAACACACCTTCTCTGCACCAAGAACACCTCAACAAAATGGAATTGTTGAAAGAAGAAATATGACTATTCAATAAATGGCTAGGACAATGCTAAATGAATACAGTGTTCCTACCTATTTCTGGTCAGAAGTTGTAAGCACAACTAATTATATAATGAATTGAGATTTAATCAAACCAAATTTTAAAAAGACACCCTATGAAATCTGGAATAATAGAAAACATATAGTAAATTACTTTAATGTTTTTGGATGCAAGGTTTACACGTTAATCACCAAGGACAATCTTGGTAAGTTTAATCAAAAATCTGATGAATGTGTTTTCTTAGGATATTCTACTACTTCCAAAGATTACAGAGTTTTTAATAAAAATTTGAGGATTTTTGAAGAATCAGTTCATGTGAAATTTGATGAATCTGATCCCATTGAGAAAAGAAAAGACCAAATTAATGAATCCCACTCTAATGATAACATGAGACTTGAGAACTTAAAAGATGATTTTGAAAAAGATATAAATGAAATTAAGTCCAGTTCAGAATAACATGACATTGAAGAACCTAACACTGTACTACCTAGACAATATAGAACCCTAAATAATCACCCTTTATAAACTATTATAGGAGATCTAGAAATTAGAATAAAAACCAGAATAAATGTTGGAAATATTGTTGAATTATATACCTTTCTATCCCAATTAGAACCTAATACATTAGAATAAGCCTTAGTTAATGAATGTTGGATGATACCAATGCATGAAGAACTAAACCAATTCAAGAGAAATGGAGTTTTGAATTTAGTTGAAAGACCTCAGAACTTTCCTGTTATAGGAACCGAATGGTTCTTTAGAAATAAACAAGATGATCAAGGAATAATAACTATAAATAAAGAAGTAGTTATAGCTAAAGGTTATAATTAGTAAGAAGGTATAGATTATGATGAGATCTTTGTACCTGTAACTAGATTAAAATCCATTAGGATACTTTTAGCCTATGCATCTCATATAAACTTTAAATTATTTCAGATCGATGTTAAGTCAGCCTTTTTAAATGGTCAATTATTGGAGAAAGTTTATGTTGATCAACCTCCTAGTTTTGAAAATTCAAAAAAACCATATTTTGTTTTTAAACTTATTAAATATCTTTATGGGCTTAAAGAAGCACCTAGAGCTTAGTATGAAAGATTAAGTTCTTTTCTTTTAAAAATGATTTTACTGTTGGGATGGAAGATCCAACTTTGTTTAAGAAAACTGTCAACTCTAATTTTTTATTCGTTCAAATGTATGTTGATGATTTAATTTTTGGTTCAACAAAAAAAAATTTCATGATTTTTCAAATTTAATGCAAAGGGAATTTGAAATGAGTGTGATGGGAGAATTAAATTTCTTTTTAGGACTTCAAATTTATCAAAAATATTTTGGAAATTTTTTAAATCAAATCAAATACATTACTGATTTACTAAATAAATTTGGACTTGAGAATAACAAGACATATTCAACTCCTATGTGTACTAATATAAAACATACTTTGGATGAAACTAGAAAATTAGTAGACCACAAGTTATATAGAGGTATGATTGATAGTTTATTATATCTTACTACTAGTAGGCCAGATATAATGTACTCAGTATGTCTTTATGCTAGATTTCAATCTGATCCAAAATAATCTCCCTTAAGTGATGTCGAAAGAATCTTTAGATATTTAAAAGAAAATATTTTTCAATCTTTTTTCTATCCAAAAACTTTTGATTTTAATTTAATTTCCTATTCAGATGCAGACATTGAATGTTCTAGATTAGATATAAAAATCACCTCAAGGACTTTTCACTTTTTAGGAAAATCCTTAGTGTCATGGTCTAGTAAGAAACAACACTCAGTTGCTCTATCAATTGTCGAAGCAGAATATGTATCTTCTAGCAGTTGTTGTGCACATGTTTTATGGATGAAAAACAATATTATGGATTTTGGACTAAATTTTAATAATACACCACTTTTATGTGATAATACTAGTGCTATAAATATTTCAAAAAACCCTATTAATCATTCTAGAACTATGCATATTGATATCCGACATCACTTTCTAAGAGATCATGTTCTTAAAAAGGATATATTGTTAGAATTTGTAATCACTAAAATTCAATTAGATGATATTTTTACTAAACCACTTCCCTCTACAAGGTTTGATTTTATTAAGGGGGATCTAGGTTTATTTATTTTTAAATGATTTTTTTTTTAATTTTAAATTATTTTTTTATTTTGTTTTTACTTGTATTTATTAATTTAAAATTTTCGTTAGTTCTATTTTGAACTTTTTATACGTATGTTTTTACTTTTAAATAATGTAATAATTACTATGTGTATAATGACATGGGAATCAAGGATGTCAGAGACCGTTTCCTATTCCAAAACCGTTCATTTTCTCAAAACCCTTCAAAACAATGAGAACTTCTACTGCTCTTCTCTATCCGTACCTGAACCTTCAAAACCCTTGCTTTTCGAACATTCATAAATCTGTTACAGCAGTGGAAAAAATCAAAAGGACTGATGAGCTAGAAACTAGCAACACCAAGCGACAATGATTGGCAGGACTAAAGATTATTCAAGGAAAAGTGATTGATCTGGAATGGTTGTACTAGACAGATCTGATGCTAAGGCAAGCCCTAGAATTTCAGAAACTAAATAAAACTTTCAATAGGGACTATACAAAATTTCTATATGAGGTATAACTTCATCACTTTTTTAAATTGGTTCATTTTAGTCTAGGTGAAAATGAAGATTAAATAATAGCTAAGATCGAGGACAGATATTTTTCGTTTTCGTCTATGGAGGTAGCCAAAATTATTCACTGACCTCATGAGGGAGTTTTCCATTTTGATTTAAAGAATATTGGTGATAATTTACATAAGTCTGAGGACATTATATCTTTTCTATTTGGCTCTATAAATATAATGATGATGTTAGTGAAAGATCTAGAGCCTGACCAGAAGATTTTAGTTAAATTTTTGCAAACAGGTATTGCACCCAGAATGTCAGAGGTGGAGAAAATATTGTACCCTAATATGTACATAATGTTTCTATTTATGATTGATATAAAGATGAATTTTCTGAGATTTATGATCAGATATCTCAACTACTACTGCCAACCAGAAGCGAGGATGACCTTATATCCCTTTCGAAGGTTCATTTAAAATATCTTATTTAAGTCAGATATAATAAGGTTTTTGGATGCCTGAGTGAAATGTCACTATAGAAACATTTTCAATGCTGGGACACTGAGGAAGATTGGTTTCTTTAGGAGAAAAATAAAAGGAAAACTCATGCTTGTTGCAGCAGAAGAAGAACAAGAGAGTGCTCAAGAGCTACCTGCAAAATCAAAGGAAGGAGTAGCTGAATCTAAAACTAGTGGCATATCAAAGAGGATACAATTTGAGATAGTTGATACACCGGATGATGAGGAATTCCAATAAGGACTTTAGTGGAGAAAACCAAGAGTATATCAAGCTAATGATGAACCTGTTCAAGCAAATATTTTAACAACTGAACCTCTTATAAGCTACATATTTATTAGAGAATATGCATTATAGTAAGCTGATCAACCAAAGGTTTCTCATATTGAGGTGACTTCTCAAGTAGAAAAAGAAATTTTGCATCCCACTGTTGAAAATCCTAGAGAAGTTGAAGTGGATAGGTCTAAAAATGTAAAGCCTACTGAAATTTTCCAAGAAGAATTAGCTCATGAGGAACCTATTTTAGAGGAACTTGTATTAGAGGAACCTATCTTGGAGGAAATCAATAAAGAAGATGCTCAGGACGAGCAATACCCTAACCTAGTAGAGAAACCTTCTGAAATTCACACTAAAACTATTGGTGAGGATTTTTCTGTGGATGAGTCAAGAAAGTACTAAAAGGAAAAATCGGTGGAGAAGCCAGTATAGAGGAACAATGAGGAGAAATCAGATGCTAAATCCCTACCTCTAACTCTGATAAATTCAATGGATTCTTAGACTAAGAATCATACCCAAGGTGCCTCTAATTATGATAATAATTATGTGGAGGAGTTGATCCACAAAATTAATAAAGTTCAAGCTGAAAATGCTTCTTTAAGAAGAGAATTAGAAAAGGAGAATCTGAAATTTCAAATACTGAAATCCAGTTCTGTTTCTAAGAACGAAGTTGAAATTTTCAAGAAGGAAATGTCGGATGAAGTAGAAAATCTCAAATATGAAATGGTGATGAAGTCAGATTTACTATATTTTAAATCTTTCATGGAGCAAAAATTCAGAGCTTTCATGAATAGTGAAGCCAGTATATCAGGTACATCACCTGATCTGATCAGAAGATTTCAAGACATTACAAAAACTATGAGCAATATGAATGACATATTGTGGGACCTTCAATGAAATAGTTCTCCTTTATCTGTGTTGTTAGACAATCAAAAGTTTCTTATTAACCAGTTGACTTCGAATAAACCTGGAATTAGAGTTTTTCTAAATCTATTAACTGATAATTTAACTATTTTTATGGAAAAGGAAGAGAGTTTACATGATATTTTCATAGTTAATTTGATTTAATAAATTCATATCACTCAGGAAGAAAGAGATCTCATAGTCCAGTTAGGTGATGGACTGATGAAAAGGTTGAGTCTACAGATGTCAGAGCTCAATGAAATCATTCTGAGGTTCTAAAACCAATTTTAAAACCTTTTTTAGCCCAACCTTAATTCTTAGTGTCATTACTATACTTGTACTTATATTTTCAATAACATATATTTAAATCACATATTTATGTGTCATTGCTTTGTTTTACAATACTGTCTATGTTAGAATTCCAGTAATCCAGATTCAAATATTGATAACTAGTTTACCATAGCATTTACTTAAGTTAAGTGCTACATTAAAATGTGTTATAATCCTTCTTCTATCATTCTTTTTTATATCACAAAAGGGGGAGAAATATGGATAAACACAACATTTTTTTGGAGAATTTTTTTGGATAAACTCAAAATTCTTTAATTATAAAGGAGGATATATTGTTTTACATTATAATGTGAAAAAACATGTAAAAAATAGGAAATAATATTGTTAAAATAAAATACTGTTTTTATCTTTGAAAAATTATAATTTATATGCAATTAATTTTATAAGATAATTTTATTGGTTATTTCATGGGTTTTGTGATCATCAAAATGGGGGAGATTGTTGAGAAAGTGTTGTTTTCAATAACACTTTGTCTTTTTATGATGATTTTAATGTTCACAAACACCCTTATTTGTTATTCCAATGATTTTACTTTGAGTATATTTTAGGAAATTAACATTATTTATTTCTCTATTTTGAAATAATATTTAAGCGTTTAGTCCACATGGATATTTGTCAACGTGTTTGGAAATCACTTTAGCATGTTATAGAAACATTGTTCATACTCCAAGTGTTCGGAAGTCATTTTAGTGTGTTTTGGAAACACTTTTCATACACTACGTTGAGGAGTGTAGGGTAAGGATGAGAACTGTCACTTACGGGTTATCAGTAAAGTATGGTTAAGTAACCATATGTTATCAGAAAAGTATGGATGAAAGAACCCTATGTCTGAAAGGAACCTTATGTTTTGAAGGAACCTAACATTTGGAATATTAGAAAACTATGGAAGAAGAATCCTATACAAATATGGAAAGACAAGTTTATTTCTCAAAAGTATGGTTCATCAACATCACTTTTGTAAACAACCTTATGTTAGATCATTTACCTTTCATTTAGAAGCTAATAAAAGTATGGCTTATATATCGTACGTTTGAGAGTTGAAGGGAAAAGTATGGATGACCAAACTTACATTTGTGATCAAACTTACATTTTTTGATCAACCTTACATTGTGAACCTTACATTCAGATAATGTATGCTATGCAGTTCTACCCTACATTTGGCGTCGGAGATTTAAATTATGATTTTATTAAAGAAATGGTCTTTATGCGGATTACCAAGCTGATTTCAAGCCAGATTAAAAGCCCAAATCTAAATCACATCATTGACTAATTCAAATATGTTTATTTATGATTCAAATTATCGATTTAAGAGGATCTTTTCATGGTGAGTTTTAAGGGAAGTTATGACTTCTCTATTATTTAAATATTTGAATATCGAAACTCAAAAGGTGACTTTTGTGGATCTAGATTTAAAAGGATAACGCTCATATTTATTTTTTATATACCTATATTATTTTTTATTACATATTTAGAGGTGAATCATAATATATATATATATATATATCATACTATTGAGTTTTTTCACTGCTACAGTTTACAGAGACAATCGTGACTTACAGATCTTCTGTTACGAAGAGTGAAAAAGCTATGTTTTCTGGAGAAGAAGAAACATGATTGAAGATTCCCTGATTCTACATCAAATATCTTTTTTTAATCGACTATTTTTAAAGATGAAAATTATATTTCATGATCTAATACAACCGGATCAAATCAGAACTAATCTTACCTGAAGAACATCATTTCTGAAAATTGACGATCCATCGACTGTCAATTGCATGTTGTTGCAATTGTGAAGAACAACTTGAAAGTATTTAAAAGAAAAAATACCCTTTTACTTTGAGGGACCATAATCTCATACTATGTTGTGTGTTTGGTTCTATGTATGAACCATAAGGCTCTGTTTTGGATTAATGTTGTAAATGTGTCAACTGCCTACACTCAGTTGTGGAACGGTCTGTTAATAAAAGGACCAGATAGTAAAAATCACCAAGCTTGTGGAGTGAAGCATTGGTGGAGTGGACTAGGGGATTTTGTTCCCATAACCACTATACATCATGCATCCTTTTCTATTTATTTTCCACTGCTTAATCATTATGATAAAGTTAAAAGAATAGATTACAATCTTACGAAGGAATTGTAATACACACAATTCACCCTCGCTCTTGTGTATTTTTGGTATAACCCGATCCAACACTAATTTCCTTTCTTTAAATACATACTTATGGGAAATTTTCAGGGTTAGTCGCATAACCCTAAAAATCATTAGAGAGCCATTATAGAAAATGGAATGAAGTTCCATTGGTGGATAATGTCCGGATCAAAGATCGATGACCAGAACAGGTTGGACTCAAAGGATCTCACCAAAAACTATGACACTACATAATTCATTGTCAATGATTGATCCAAATTGAGGTAGGGTGTTTAATTATTTGGATTTCTTCGCAGTTCTTTATTTCTATGATGAACATGAATCAATTTACTAATAGATTTATCTTCATATCGTGCGTATTACAGGATGGGTTTTTTTCATATATTTTATCGAGAGAATTTTTTGTGGTTGTTAATTCGTAGATTTTAATTCTAATGGGAATGAACTAATATCAACACCAACATTGATAGAGGTATGTTCTGCTTATTTTTTCTTGTTCTTTTCTCCCCAGATACTTCATTCATCATAGGAATTCTTCGTTTGGACCATGGTTCAACATATATCGATCAATTGATTATTACACACATATTTCATGGAATAATGATCCAATATCGTAGATCAAGGATCAGTATGACATGATGGTGGTGTGATAATGGAGATGAAAGCAGATTATAAGACATACATACCCGAGTTTTGTGTTCTTCAGCATACAACGAAGAATAACGAATGATCTCATTTTCCAAGTGGAGCAAAGGCCTGGAATGTTTTAATTTGTGATGGAATGAATCGATGAGTCTTGATATATGATTTTTTAGTGAAATGATCACTGGATAGAAGTCTATATCAATGGTTGGGATGCACAAAACTGGATTTGTGTGTCTAGAAACTTTCACGTTATATGGTGTGTAAACTGGATCTACATGCCATGTGGGACCCCTATGCGGTAGCTAGGGTTTCAATATAAATTTAAGTATGACATGGTGTGTGAGCCTATCACCTGGCATGTGGTCTCTCCTTGGAGACTTTTCATTTACCTCAGAGTGTACATGGTCATAGTTTAAAGTACATAGGTTGGATCACGTCGTGTACACCCTTACATAGATATGGCCTGGACCAAGTACATGATCTAAGTCATGTACTAGTACATAACCACATGTACTTGGGATAAAGTCATGTATTGGAACACGAGTAGAATACATGAGAATCCTACACCTAGTGTACTTCTATATGGACATGGGAAAGAGACACATGCCATTTACATGGGCAGGGCTTGGGGTCAAGGGACATGGCATGTGACCCCTACTACACGTTGTGTAATTCATTATACATGTCTTAGAGCCTTTTTCCTACATATCTTGGACAAGTTTCATTAGGTTTATTTCCAATTATTCTTTCCCTAAGAGTTGGTATATAATTATATTTATCCCTAGGACTACAATCCCTTAAGTATGACTTCTTGGTTAGAGTCATTGGAATCCCTCTCAGAGGCATGGATTGAGATCCTCTATTCATCTTTATTCCATATGTGGGGTTTTTAGTATCATCATGACCAACACTACATGGTCACCAATCCTATACTTAGTGGGTTAATCTAGATTGAGTTATTAATAACACCCCATGGCCTTGGTAGTGATCCTCATCTGTGAATCATATCTCTCGGACCTTCAGCTTGTACTTCTAATGGTGAAACTTGATAATCACAACCTATGATATGGAAGCCTTCTGTGCTATTAAACTTTGGAGTGCATTCTCTTGAATGAGTTATTTGAGTAATCTTCGGTCTTGAATCCTAGTATGGTATACTATAGTTGTGTCTTAACTTATTACTGTGTGTCTTTTTTGAGTATATCTGGATATTCTTGTTATATGTGTTGTAGACATATACCAGTATAGAGTAGAATTATTTTATTTTTTTATTCGTTGTGGGTTTGGGATGTCCTATTGAGTATTGTTATACTCATCCCTACACATGCTTTTCCCACAAATGTCATGTCTTGTACAGATGATCGACCTTTTCATAGATTCTTAGATGGACTAGGACTAGATGGTGCGTAGTGAGACTGGATAGACCGAGGTGTGTTCCTGTGAATAATGGATATCATCCCCCAATACATACTTTCAAGATGGACTTTTGTTTCAGACTCTTTGTGGGGGGATTTTATTTAGGCCTTTTTATATTCATTTACTTCCCACCGTACTCTGGTTGTGGGATTTAGATGTATACATGCATGGTTGTTCAATTATTTTTACATTTTATCATTGTATAGGCTGGGAGATCTATGTGTGTGTGTCTTTACATAGGCTAAGTCATCCCATGTCGATGATATTCTTACTCGATGCTAGTCTCTAGCCCCTGGGATATTTTAGGTGTTCTTAGGGATTCATGGTATGGACCCCTTTGGGACATTTTATGAAAAAAGTTAACACATTATGTAGTGAAATATGGATCTTGGCTCACTAAATGCATATGATGTCTAGGGTCGACGATTTTAGTGGGATCGCTTTTATTTAAACACCTTAATGAAAATATATAATACATGAAACTCACCTAATAACATTTATTTTTTTAGATTATGGCATACTTCACACTAATCATATTGAGATCATTAACAGTTTTGGCCCATAGAATAGTTAAATATTGGTATCTGGGATTGAGAAGTTATTTCAAAGAGAAACATTCTGAGTGCCTGAATGTGGATGTTATAGAAATAAATTTATCCAATTCTAACTCATGGGTATTAGATATTGGGTGCGCATCACACATTTGTGCTGACAAACATAGACTTAGAGATGGGAGATAATTGATGAAGGGTGAAGTATGTCTTCATGTCACTAATGGAGAAAAAAATTTCTTCATTAGAGGTCGACACTTATGATCTGATTTTACCAATTTGAATGATCCTATAATTGAAAAACTGTTATTATGTTCCTATTTTAAACCAGAATTTTATTTTTGTATCTTTTGTGGAAAATATTTCATTTTAATTCTTTATCAAGAAAAAAAGTTATTTTATACATAAGAATGAAATGTTTTATGGAATTGGGAATATAGTGAACAGTTTATATATTCTTGAAATGGATAATCCTATTTATAACATTCAAAATAAAGAGGTCAAGGTTGATTCTAATCCCACATACCTTTTTCATTTTCACCTTGGATATATAAATGAGAAAAACATTCAAATAATATATAGAGAAGGGTTGTTGGACTCATTCTATTATGAATCATTTGATACATGCGAATCTTGATTATTAGGAAAAATGAAAAATTCACCTTTTGAAAGAAAAGGTGATAGGGCTAGTGGACTATTGAATCTCATACATAGTGATGTATGTGGACCAATTATTATATAAGAAAATGGTTGTTTTAGGAAATTCATTAATTTTACTGATGACTTTAGTCAGTATAAATATATTTTCTCACAAAAAACAAGTATGAGACTTTTTTAAAGTTCAAATAGTTTCATAATGAATTACATAATCGAGTGGGAAAATTTATTAATGTTCATTGATCAGATCGGGGTGGTGAATACTTGAGCTAGGAATTCATTTCTCATCTGAGATATTGTTGAATTTTTTCACAACTCGCTCCTCTCAGAATGAAAAAATTGAATGGTGTATCTAAAAGGAGTAATCGTACCTTGTTATACATGGTTCGATAAATTATGAGTTTATTTGACATTCATACCTCATTTAGGGGTTATTCTCTAGAAACTATTGTATTCCTAGTAAACTTTGTTGCATCTAAAGTATTCATAAATAAACCATATGATATATGGACTCAAAAACATCCTAGAATATATTTTATAAAAAAATTGGTCTATTAAGCACTCATATAATGATTATATTCTAATAAGATTTTCCCCGAATTAGATAAGTTATAATTTCTTGGTTATCCCAACCAAACTATGGTATATTATTTCGACCATCATACTAAACACAAAGTGTTTGTGGCTCGAACAAGTACATTCCTTTAGAAGGAACATATTAGTCAATGAGTTGGTGGGATGAAATTTGAACTTGGATAATTTAAAGACCAACAATTGATAAGTGTTCCTGAGATGTAAGTTTATTTGGTTCCACAAACAGTTGTGAAAGAATAACTAAATCAAGTTACACAAAAACATTGATATTTTGGTAGGATTCATTAAGAACACAATAGTTATAGATTTATCATGGATAATTATGATGAATTAATGTTCATAAAAGATGAACCTACTTATTACCAAGAGACCATTGTGGGTTTTGATTTTGAGATATTATTAAAATCCATGTAATCTGAAATGGAATCCATATACACTAACCAAGTTTGGAACTTTGTGAAGACACGTTAAGTGGTTATTCCCATTGGGTGAAAGTGTGTTTTTTATAAGAAAGTTTACATGGATGGTAGAGCTTCAAACTATAAATAATTCCTAGTGTAAAATGGTTGCAAATAAGTTCCTAGTATTGACTATGAAGATAAATTTTCATCTATTGTGATGTTAAAGTCCATTCATATATTTTTAGTCATAGCAACTCATTGTGATTATGATATATATAAAATAGATGTAAAAAATACATTTTTAATGGTAATTTAGTCATGTATATGTATATGATATATCCCAAGGGTTTCGAACATCCAAATGAGAATGTTAGGGTTTTCAAGTTTTAGATGTCTATTTATGGGTTGAAGTAAGATTATCTTAGGTGGAACATCTAGTTTGATAATAAAATCAAATATCGTTATTTCCTCAATAATGTGGATGATTATTTTGCATAAAATCTCCATAGTGAGAGTATAGTAATATTTATAATGCTTTATATAGATGATATATTACTTATTGTAAATTATTTCCTAACACTTCACTTTATGAATATGTAGCTGGTAGAATGTTTCTCAATGAAAGAAATGGGTTATGAAGCATAGATACTCAATTTGAGGATATACAGATATAGATATAGGAAGATTATTTTACCGAGTCCGCACACAAATATTGGTAATGATATAAAGTGGTTTTGCATAGAGAACTCCAAGAAGGGGTCTTTTTCAATGTTGCATTTATCAAATCTTAGGAAGATTTGAGATCCTTCTAAAGAGTTGAAAAGGATGGATATGATTCCATATGCATCCACCATTGGATCTATCATGTATAACCTATTATGTACTCATCCTAATCTCTCACATTCCTTAATAATATAAATTAAATACCAATTCAATCCTTGTGATATTCACTAGATTCCTGTGAATAAAATCCTTAAGTACTTGAGAAATACTATGAATATGTTCTTGGTATTTGGAGGAGAGTATGGTCTCTGTGTAAAGGGTTACATGGATTTTATTTTTCAATATGAAAAATATGATATGAACTCCCAATATGGATTATTTTTTTCTTAAACAGTGGAGAAATTAGTTATAAGAGACAATCCATCACAGAAGACTCGACAATAGAGTTAGAATACAACCCTACATCAGATGCTTCAAAGGAAGTTGTTTGGAACAAGAGGTTTATTTCTAAACATAGATTTGATTCTATATGTGCTAGAGAAATCATGATATATTGTGAAAATAATGTTGAATGTTGGATTAGTCCAAAAGTTCTTTATTTTAATTGTATTTTAAGGATTTCATGTGAAGTTTCTTATGTTACTAATGGATTTAATGTTTTATGATAGAAAACTATTTTTCTATCAAAAATGATAAAAAAATGGATAAGTATTGATGTTACCATGAAAAACTATTTTATGAATAAGTTAAAATGACCATGATGGATAAGAGGCCATGTGGAAGTGACTATATTTTGAAATCCAAGTGACTACATGAACAATCAACTGATCATGCATCAGATGAGATAATTTTATCTAAGTCATGAACTGACCATAAATTGAAGTTCAAATGATTTCATGTGTATTGAACTTATGTTTTTTGAGATCAGGTGACTGCATGAGGGATTAAAACAACCATGTGAATTAATTATGTCATCATTTTAAGAAAAAAACATACCTCAAGAAGAAATGAAGCTGCTATAAGAAGTAAATAAGTGATCGTGACAAGAAACTGAATGATAGGAAGATCAAAAGAAGTGACCGCTTGAAGAAAATAAGTGATCAGATAAAAAATCCAAGTTTCCATGCCAAGTGACTACGTAAAAGATATTATGGCTAGTGACCATCCAAAGTATCTATGGAAAGTAATTATGATAAGTAACCGTGAACCAATGTAATTTTAATTAAGTGAAGTCTATGTGACTATGTCTAACTAAAGCAGTGAGGTATTTATGAATATCCAACAGCTATATAATGAATCATTTATTACATAGTCAGTGAATTTAAGGTTCCAATGAGTAGGAGGACTAAATAATTATTATACTCTAATGGATAACTATTGAAGGTGCTATCTTTAATAATTAAATCCACTCATGGAAAAAAAGTGTTTGTGCATATGCGTGTCAATTAGAGAAAAGGTGATACACTAAAGAATTGAACTGAAAACACATCCATGAAACTCAGTTTCTATGTTATCTTAGTGAAAATATGATTTAATATTCTCAAGGATACATTTAAAGATAATTGATAAACCAGATATGATCATATTGAGATTCATAAAACATTCCCATCTTTCTATCCCTACTCTCTCTATTTACACTTAAATTTTGAACTGTGTTTGATGTAATCTATTTATTCATTAGAACAAGCTCCTATAATATATTATAGAGTTCCAAACACTCTTTATTTAATTATTTTAAACCATTTGTCCCATGTATTAGTGTCTAAGAGTATATGTGTGGTTTAGACTACCTATGTACATTTGATATATGTAAAACCCGATCCAGAATATGAATCAGTTTATTCTTTAATTAAATAGTTGGTAGTATGAGATTTATAAGTGGTGAGGGATAGGTCTTAGCTTGAGAATAAACATATTTTTTTATTTCACTATGTGATTTCTTATTTTGTTTACCCTATTTTTTAAACAACCTAGATTTAGTTTTCAAAACTATGTATAAAACATTACTTTGATATTTAGATTTAATATGTGTTTAATATATTGTGTTTAAAGTAATTATAACTATTTAAAAATTAAAATAATTTTGAAATTTTTATAACTGAGCTAGGATTTGTCTTTTGATAAATATTTTTTGAAAACTTTGAATTATATACTTTTAATATTTTATTTAACAAGGATATTTGTATAAATTGGGGATTTTTTTCATATTTATAAAAAAAATCTAATTTGAAACTCAATTCACCCCCCCCCCTCATATTGAGTTTTCTACTTTGAAAAAAATTTGTTATCAGGGGTCTTTTTAGTTATTTTTAATTGTTGTATTGTTTTAGCTAAATGATCAAAATTTCTATTATTTCTAAATTTATATCTTTGTGGGTAACAATATTCTTGAGGGGACTACTTCTAACTGTCATCCTTATTTTAATGGTACCAATTATGATCAGTGGAAGATAAAAAGTAAAATACATATAAAGATCATAGTATTTGATATTTGGATTATAATAAATTACAAATATGAAAAACCTAAAGATTCTAGAGATGATTGCAATTATTCCACTAAGGATGATTATGATTTGAATTGAAAATGTATGAATTCTTTATATTGTTCATTAAGAGAATGTTGATTTAATATAATTTTTGTATGTATTTCTACTTGTATAATCTGGGATACACTTGTTGTGTATCGTGAAGGAACAGAAAATATTTAATAAATGAAATTTATCACCTATATTATTAAGTATGATACTTATAATATTAAACCTGATGAATCAATTTCTGACATGTATATTAGGATTAATGAAAATTTCAATATAATGCATTCACTTGGAAATAATATTGATGAAAAAGATCAAGTAATGAGACTACAATAGTTCTTACCAGATTGATGGAGACGAAGCTTTGTCTTCATTCAAGAATCATGTGATATAATCAAACATAAAGTGAAATAGATGATTAGAAAACTCATTATTTATGAGAAATAATTGAAATTGATCAAATAAGAATATAAATCAAACAGAAAATCAGTTACTTTCAAAACGTATGAGTCAATTATGAAGTATAAAATAAAATAATATTGTTCAAGTGAGGCTGAATTTTCTTCTGATTGAGATGAGGATATGGATCATCTATACATGAGATTTTAGAATTTCTACATGAAGAATAAATTCATCATGAAGAAAAACTATAAAGGAAATTATTGAAAAAGAGGGGGATGAAAAAAGTAAAATCAACCAGAAGAAATGACTTCTTATGAATGAAATAGAAATGGGAATATATATATCATCCTAAGATTTTGAAATAACACTTTGTTCAATTACATATACAACACACAACATTGATCTTAAATGAACTGTTAAATATTAATATTTAAATATGACTATTATAACATAGCCATTAAATTAAATGTTATGAGTATAATTAATTTATTTATTAAATACATATAAATGTCCTAATCATGAAAAATGTATTGATTAATTATTTTTAAATAAGCACTTGATTTTTAGTAAAGTCGTTTCATTCTTCAAAAATATGTTTACTTCATAAATGGTTTTTATTAATTGTTATGAGCTTATATTATAATTAATTTTTGGAAATTTTAGAATTTTTATTTTATAAAAAGGATATAGTTTCTTAAATAATCAGTTATAAATTATCATAGAGTGGTTTTTTTGGTATTTTTCTGAAAACATTTATTTTTGAGTGAATAATGAAAAATATCATTTTTCATTGAAAAATATTTTTTTCAAGCCTTTAAAATGTTTAATTTTATTTTAAAATGGTTTAGAAGAAAAATTACTTCTATTATAATATTAATATTCCAATTAAGTTCATTGGAATCAATTTTATGGCTGAATTTGGTATAAAAGAAATTTTTTATTTAAAAATGTATTTTTCAGAAATATTATTTTCATTGGGTTTTTCTTTTTAATATTAAATTAATTTCTATCACTTCTAGAAATTTAATCCTAAAAAAATATTACATAGTTTTAATTAGTATTTTAAATATGTTCTTTTTATTTTTTTCATTATGAATATTAACCAAGGTGAATAATCGTCACCATTGTATGGGTAAATCGGGTAATTAAAGTTAAAATATGATAAGGACTAAAAATGATCTTAAATCTTTACTTTATCCTATTAGATGAGTGGATTTCATCCATGTACATACATTTTTATAAAATATGGAAACTCATTTCCATATTTATTTTATTTTTACATTTAGAATATTTATGTAAAAGATAAATTCAAAAATGTCACTTTCTTGCCTTTAATATCCACAATATTTTTTGATAGGGATAAAAACAACTTATTCTGGGTTTAAATTGTTTATTTGAAAGATAAATTACTTTTTTATCATGCTAATTTATTTCTAATTTTTATTGATGATGTAATTACCTTAAATTATTATGCAATGCTGACACAATATTTATTCAATTAATAGAGAAATAAAATAAATGTTTTTAAAAACATTAAAAGTAAAATAATATGAATGAATTATTATGTTCCATGGATTTTTAAGATAAATATAATATTTTTGGGATGTCCTAAGTTATATTCTAATTAATTTTCTTTCAGGTTGTTTCCGAAGTCAAAATAAATGGATAGTATCAAAAATTACATTAAGGATATTTATGTTAACTAATATTTTATTAAAAAATTTAAAAGTCATAAAAATATATCAAAAAGGCAATTAGGATGATAAATAGTAAAAAATTTCAGTACTTTTCCATTTATTATCAAATTTTAACCATATAAGTAAGATTATAGCCCGTTAATATTGAAAATATTATTACTATGGTTAAGGTTAAAATTGGTTGACCAAGGGGTTAATCGAAAAGATGAGGTTTAAAATGAAATATAAACCTATAAAAATTTTATTGGATGATTATACTAATACCATATCTTCCTTATCTTATAATACATGTCATTTTTGAACTCTTTTACATGATTTAGACACATATTATATAATAATATTTCATTTATTTCTGAAAAGGACATAAATGATATTTTATAATAAATAATATTTTTTTATATGATTTAAAATTCCTAAAGATACTATATTTGGAAAATTTATTGAAATGTGGTTTAAATTATCCATCATTATCCATTTATTATCCAATTTTCTATTTATGGTAACTATCTTTACCCTTAAAGTGTAAAAAAGTTTTTTATCATGGTAATCATCAAAAAAGTGTTAACAATGGTTAAAACAAAAAACAAGGTTAAAAACATAATATAAAATTTTAAAAAAATTATTATATGAGTAGATTTAGACACATTCTCATACTATATTGGAATTATATAATTTTGGATCCATTTTTCCATGAAAATTAATTTATTTTAATTTAATACATTAAGTAATTCTAAAAGTGTCTCTTCCATCAATTATAAAAGGGAACCTCCTCTTCTCTTTTAATCACACTTAAAAAACTTTTTGGTTAAGAAAAAATCTACCCAAATATATTTCTTACATATATATATCCATATAATATGATTTTATTATGTTATTGGAATAAAGTATATCCATATTCTCTTCTATAAAATGGGAAATGAAACGATTATTCGCGTGTATGGTGGACTACCACCTCACCAACCGATGTAATTTGTTTTACATCATCTCCTCTAAAAAATTGTTTTAATGATGAAGTAATGAATAAAAATAATATTACTTACAAAATTATTATTCTTTAAATTTAATACATCATCTATTTTCTTACCTTTCCATTAATTGAAAATGGATAATGTTGTTTTTTCGTACGTTTGGACTACCACCTCCATGAAGTGATGTGATTTGTTTTTCTTCACCGCATCACATGGATGATATATATATATATATAAGCGTATTTAAAAGGAATCATATGGTATTTATAATCTAATTATCATTATATGAATATAAAATAATATTTACCTTCTTTTTATCATGGTTATTGAAAAATGGAAACGTTACTCATGCATACGTATGGCCTATCATCTCCATGATTGTAACATAGTTAATTTTTCATAATCATCTTTAATGATTGGTTTTAAAAGTATAATTTATGTATAAAATTTTTAATTATTTTATTATGATTATTCTATATATTATTTAATAATTACCTTTTTTATCATATTCAACCTACCCAAGTCATTTTGGACATATGAGATGAATATCCTCAAAACGTCTGACATGAACATAAATGATTAAGTAATTTAATATAACATGGTAATTAATAAAATAAAAATAAAAAAAATATAAATGGGTTATTAAGAAAATAAATAATTAACATAATTTTATTTTTTTGTAATATAAATAATTTGTGTGATGAGTCAGACTCATGGTAAAGGACACTTTAACCTAAAATGTCATTTTAAATATTTTAATGATTTATTTAAAAAATATTTGTCTTCCATGTACATATTCTTAAAAAAAAATTTATGAATATTTTTATTTGGATACAAAATAATTATAAAGGATAATTTATGTAAATTTTTACTTTCTTTTAAAGGATTTCAAAAATGAATCTTTTTACTGAACATTTTGACTTTCTTTATAAAAGACAAAAGAAATGTTTTGTTTTATAGTATAAGGTATCAAGGTCTTTTCCCTCCATCATGAACATTATTTAATGTTTTTATTCCTTTAAAAATTTTCATGTTTTCATCAAATAAAAACCCTATTTCCCTTTGTTCTGGGTATTTTAGTTTTGAAATTTAGTTTTTAAAAGGAAAGGGTATTTCGATATCTGAATGTGTTTTGAAAATGGTTTTAAAATAGTTTTCCAAGTATTTCATGATGAAAAGGGGAAATATTAAAATATTTTATTCATGATATGGTCCTTGAAAAATATTTATGATTATGGGTGATACCTATATATATCATGATGATGAGATATACAAATATAGCCCTTCAATTAATTAGATAATGAATTTGTTCTCTAAATAATTATATTGGATGTCAGCATTTGAAAGGGTTCTTGTAAGGGTTATAAAAATATGATGTCCCAAGGTACCTACATTACATTTCTATGATTTATAAATATTTTTTATTGAAATCAATTTATTTAAAAAGTTAAAATAATAGTCTTTTTAATGGAAGGATTATACCTTTTTAGGATGAAAAATGATACACTTTTAGAAAAAGTTTTTAATGGGGTATCATGTTTTATAATAAACCCTCATGATTATGATTTTTAATTTATGATTTATTATAATTTTCATTATGAAAAAATTTGTTTAGTAGATCTGATTTTATTCGTAATTAAATGATTATTTGATATTAAAGTTTATTTATGTTAAATGAAAACTCATTTATTATCTCATGATTTTAAAATAGACTCATGGGTTACTTTATTTTTTAATATACCTTACTATGTTTTTTGTGTTCATCCCATGTTTTTAAATTTTTTTCATACGTTTTAAGGATGAGTGGGAATAGATAATAAGTCAAGGTAAAAACTATAAATATTTTTCATGAAAATAAAACATTTTCCTTCTTTAAAAATTTATATTTGTGTGGAAAATAGATACTAAAAAGAAGTTTCCAACATATATTGTATAGATTTGTTATGTATGATTTGTAACCTAATTCTACAATACTCTAAACCTAAAAAGATCCTTAAAATGAAAGGAATTTAATTCTTGTATAAAATTGAAATTATGGGTTGAATAAGTATTGGGCCCTTACAGTTGGTATTAGAGGAATGGTTTTGATAATTTTAGAGATTATAATGTTTTCATTTGAAGTCAACTTAATATTTATGGATACCATTATGTTTTTATAATTTTAAGGATGATTATTATTTCAATTAAATAGAATACCCTTTTATTTTTCAATTTATGGGATTTTAAGGTGACAAATGATATTTTTAGAGACACTTTATTGGGTTGAGGTATATGCAACCCTTAAGTTTAACGTGAAGGATTATTTGGAAAAAGTACTATTACATTTTTGTGGATGCAAGATGAAATGTATGAGGTAACCTTTTTGGTTAAAACATTATTTAATATTAAAGATATTAAGGTTATTTTTGACGATGTTCATCATATTTTTTTGGAATTTTATTAGAATTATATTGATATAGTTGTAGTAAAATGAAAACTCTCAAGACAGGTGATAACCTATCAAATATGGAAATGATGCAAGGCTTAAAACCACAATAGAAAGATGATAGGGGTTCATTTTTTATAACTAGACTATATGATTTTCTACTTATTATAACATTGATTTTTTTATTAAATGATTTTAGAGATAAATATTAAGTTTATTTTGAGAACATATTTTTTCCTTATAGATAACCACATGATTTAAAATTAATTTGGTGAATAGGTGATTAATTTTATTTCAAAGTAATACTGTTATTGTATTGAGAAACATTATATAATTAAGGTAAATATAACATTATAAGATTTTATTTGAGGCATAAATGTTGAATTATCATTTGGATACATCTATGATTCCATTGTGTCTTTATGGTGATTCACGTTATTTATGTAAATGATTAGAAAATCTTAGAGATTATATGATTAGGGTATATAAATTTTTATAAAGATACTTTAAAAGTGATTGATGTTATTTGGAGATAAAAATTTAAGTAATATCAGAATAATTTATGACTAAATCCTTCTGATTTTTGGGTTTCAAACTTTGTTGAGAATGTTTTGAATAATTTCTCAAATGATCTAAGTTGAGCTTTGGGTGTTTTTGTTATGGATTTAGAGATTAATGATTTATTTCATCATATGAAGGTTTATCAATTTTGGGAATTATCTTACCTTGTACTAACCATTTTAGGTTTTGTTAATGTATAAATACAGGAGGTTTATATTACTAACATTTTTTGGAATTATGTGATTGGTTAGAAGTTTATTTTAATGCTTCATGCATGAAAAATTAATCTTAAATACTCATTGATTAGAGAAAAAGATGAGATTGTAGTGGAAATTGATTAAAGGATGAAATTATACTTATCAAGTAAGTATAATTCCTTATGTTCTTAGTCTGAATGGTAAATTAATTATTTAACTCTAGGAAAATTATATTGAAACAAAAATTCTATTTTATTACCTTAATTTCTGATAAATTGATGTTCATTTCACATCTCTTTATTTTACGATTTTTTCTCATTGACTTCCTCATGATCATCCACTTTATTATAATCAATGAACTCTGTCACTATTTATAATTATTTAGATATTAAAAATTTCTCCATTGTCCATATTTTCCCTTCCCTCTATTGTTATCATATTTGGATACCTAGTTATTTGTTATTCTATATGGCCTTTTTATTTCCCTTTTCCTTTCTTCAAGATGAGTTTTTGTAATCCATTTTTACAATCTGGGATTTAAAAAACGTATTTCATATGTAAAACCTTTGATTACTGAGCTGTAGTTAAAATTATGATGATGTAATTTATTAAAGGGGGTAGAATTTAATATTCTGATATTTTAAAATGACACTTTGTTTGATAGAATATATAACATCCAGCATTGAGCTTAAACGAACCATGAAATATTATTATTTAAATTTGACCATTATAACCAAGGAGTTAAATTAGATGGAATGAACTGGATTAATTACTTTATAAAATTCATATAAAGGTCCTAATAAATAAATATTTATTGATAAATTATTAATAAATAATCACTCAATTTTTAGTAAAGTCATTTTATTCTTCAAAAATACATTTTCATCAGAAATGGTTTTTATTACTTATTGTCAAAAAAATAGAACAATTAATTTATAGAAATTTTAGAAATTATATTGCATAAAAAAGATATATTTTTTAAATCATCATGTAAATATTATATATTAGAGTAAAATTTTAGAATTTTTATGAAAAGATTGATTTTCTAGTAAATAGTGAAAAATACTAATTTTTATTTGAAAAATGTATTTTTTTTTCAAGAATTTACAAAGTCTTATTTTGTTTTAAAATGGTTTAAAATTAACATAAGTTATATAATAATATGAATAATTCAATAAAGTTCACTTGAATTATTTTAATGGTTGAAATTGGTATATAAACATTTTATACATAAAAAAGTGATTTTTCTAAAATATTGTTTTTCATTGCATTTTGTATTTCAATACAAAATAAATTTTTACCAATTATAGAAATTAAATCTTGACAAATGGATTATATATTTAGAAACAAGATATTAGAATTTTTTAAATATTTCCCTTTATTTTTTGACATTATGAATAGTAACCATAATAAATGATTGTCACCACGATGTGTGTAAATCGGGTAATTAAGGTTAAAAATAATATGATAAAAACATAAAATGACCATAACAATTGACTTTAACCTATTGTATGAGTCTATTATGACAATTTATGACCATGTTTTTAAAATAATGTAACTTTGTGTCATATTTATTTGATTTTTAACTTCTTAATATTTAAGTGAAAAATAAAGTCAAAAATATCACTTTCTTGATTTTAATATCTATAATATTTTCTGATAGAGATAAAAAATTTATTTTTATATATATATATTTATTTTGAAGATAAATTTTTTTATCATGGTAATATATTTATAATTTTTATTGATAAAATAATTACCTTAAATTCTTACGCAGTTCTGTTACAGTATTTATTCAATTATTATAAAAATAAAATAAATAATTTTAAAAATATTAAATGTAATATTGTTTTAATGAATTATTATATTCCATGAATTATTAATAAAAATATAACAGGTTAGGGATGTATTATTGTATTCAAAATCCTATGTTTATTGTTGTTTTTAAAGTCAAATTAAATTAATAGTTTCAGAAATGATATTAAAGATATTTTATGTGAAATAATATTTTATTAAATTGTGTAAAAGTCATATAAATATTAAAAAAAGGACAATAAGTATGATAAATGGTATAAAATTTCATCCATTGTCCATTTATGATCCAATTTTCACCTTATAAGTAAAATTATAACCACTTAATATTGAAAAGGGAATTAATGTGGTTAAGGTTAAAATTGGTTAACCAAAGGGTCAATTCAAACTATAAGTATTAAAATGATATAAAAACTGATAAAAATTTGATTGGATGATTATATTAATACCACATATTCCTTATTTTCTAGTACATTTCATTTTTTAACCATTTTACTTGAGTTATACACATATTATCTTATAATATTTCATGTATTTCCAAAAAATGAAATAAATAATATTTTATTAAATAATTTAGAATTCATAAAAATACAATATTCATCCAATTTATTTGAATATGGTTTAAATTTTCAACTATGGTTAATTTATGATCCAATTTTCTTTTCACAGTACTTATCTTGACCCTTAAATAGTAAAATAGTTTGTTATCGCGGTAATTGTGAAAGAGGGTTACCACGAGTTAAAAAAATGATAAGGGTAAAAAAATAATATAAAATTGTAATTATTGTATTGGATGATATTATTTAGACCCATAATCATCCTATATTATAATTATATTATTTTGGATCCATTTTTTCGTGAAAATTAATTTATATTAATTTAATACTTTAAGTAATTTCAAAAGTGACCCCTCCCTCAGTTATAAAATGGAGCCACATATCATGTTTTCTTCACACTTGAAAACACTATTTTATGCTAATACATATCCAAATACCATTCTTAAATCCCTCCCCGTATCCTAGAGACCTTGTTTTGATCATAAAACCAACCTAGGAAAGCTTTAGGTATAAAACAAAAGAAGTTGTCTAAAGAAGATGTATGGTTTTTAAATAGGCATTTTCATTTTATTTATTATTATAACCCCTTTAAATAATATCCAACCAAGATGAGATAATAAAATCAGTATATTATTTATACTGGGATGTTTATGTTAATGGAAAAACATGTATCTATATTCTCTTCCATTGAATGGGAAATAAAACCATCATTCATGTGTATGGTGGACTACCGCCTCACGAACTGATGTAATTAATTTTCCGTCACCGCCTCCCATGATTGGATATATTAATGGATTTAATTAAAATATATGATATTTATGAAATAATTATCATTATTTAAATTAAATATATCATTTATTTTCTTACATTTCTAGTCATTGAAAAATGAGAACATTGTATGTGTATACATGTGGATTGTCACCTCTACAAAGTGATGTGATTCATTTTTCTTCACCTAATCACATAGATGATATATATAATTATATTAAAATAAATAATATGGTATTTATGATATAATTATAATTATATAAATATAAAATAATACTTAACTTCTTTCTATCATGATCATTGGAAAATTGAAACGTTACTCATGTGTATGTACAACCTACCATCTTCATGATTGTAACATAGTTAATTTTTTCATAATCATATTTCATGATTTGTTTTAAGAGTATAATTAATGTATAAGAATTATAATTATGTAACTATTATTATTATGTAGATGATGTAATAATGACCTCATTGACCACATTCAACCTACCGAATTCATTTTGGACATATGATCTGGATATTATCAAAATGACTGACATGAACTTAAATTATTAAGTAATTGAATATAAAATGATAATAAATAATATAAAAGGAAAAACAATCCTTGAAAATTTTCTTAATAAATTCAATAATTTGCATAAGTGTATTATTCGATAAGATAAAGAACATCTGTGACATGTTGGACACAAGGTAAGGGACATTTTAACTTAATACCTCATTTTAAATGTTTTAAAGATTTATATTCAAAATGTTTATCTTATATATCTATATTATTAAAATTATTTTGATTATAAATTTATTTATATGGATATAAAATAATTATAAAGAAAATTTTATGTTACTTTTAAATTTTATTCAATGGTTTTCTAAAAACGATTCTTTTTACTAGATATTTTTGACTTTCATTACAAAAGACAATAGAAATATTTTATTTTAACATATATGACAACAACAGATTTTCCCGTCACTCTAAATATTATTTTATATTTTCCTTCCTTTACAAGATTTAAAATTTTCTTCAAATAAAACCCATATTTATCTTTTTTCGGGTTATATTTGTTTTGGAAATGGGATTTTAAAAGAATATGGTATTTCGATAACTGAACGTGTTTTTAATATGGGTTTAGAATAATTTTTCAAGGGTTTTATGATGAAAATGTGAAATATTAAAAAATTATTCATTATATTGTTCTTTGACATTTTTTATGTTTTCATATGAGCCCGATATAGCTTATGATGATGGCTGAGACCGATATTGATCCCTAATGCAATGGGTAATGATTTTCTTATATGAATAATTATATTTTAAGTTGACCATATGGTTATTAAAATTGGATTGGTTCTTTTAATGGTTTTATAAATATGATTCACCAAGATACCTATATTAAATTTATATGATTTCTAATGAGTTTTCATGGAAATAATTTGATTTCAAAAGGTAAGATAATGATATTTTTAAAGGTGGGATTATACCCATTTAGGGTAAAAATGTATGTCTTTATGAAAACAAATCATGGGTTTTTGTGTTTTCTAAGAACCCCTCATGATTATGATTTTGAATATTATGTTTTATTATAAAGTGTTTTATGAAAAAAAATATAGTAAATCTAATTTCATGTGTATGGAAATGATTATTTGATATCAAAGTGTATTTATGTTATATGAAAACTCTTTTCTGGTCTCCTGATTTTAAAATTGATTAAATGGTTCCATTATTTATTTTTATGTACCTT
Source organism: Viscum album (assembly GCA_963277665.1). Lineage (NCBI taxonomy): Eukaryota > Viridiplantae > Streptophyta > Magnoliopsida > Santalales > Viscaceae > Viscum > Viscum album. The sequence continues at coordinate 625,812,247 of OY728138.1, read as the reverse complement.
ACTAAGATTTTTGTTCTCATCCTACATTTTTAAACATTTTTCATATGTTTTAACGATGAGTATGAATAAATAAAAAATTCAAGTTAAAAATCATAAATAGTTTCCATGAAAAGAAACCATGCTCCTTTATAAAACAATTATTTATAGAGAAAATGGATACTGATAGAAAGTTTAGAACATGTATTATATGGGTTTTCTATGTAATATTTATGACCTAATTATCTAAAAATCTATACCTAAAAAGATTCTTGAAATGAAAGGAAGTGAATTCTTGTATAAAAATGAAATTGTGGGTTGAATAAGGATTGGGACCATATAATATCCAATTTGAATATAAAAAGTTAAAATATAATAAAAGGTATGATGAAAAAATAAAAAGGCCAGAGAAAACTATGAAAGCTACTTTGATCACCTATAAGGAAAGATACAGTGAATCTAACTTGATCAAAGAAGACAATATTGGTAGAGAAAACATGTTCTTTATAATAAACACTTCTGAGGTAATAAATATTGTCTCTTTATCTCATGTTAATATTTTTAATCTCTGTGAAAATGAGAATAATTATTATAATATGACCACTGAATATTTATTTGAATATTTTAATAGTGTGATAAACTATTAATGAACTTAATGATATGTATAATAATTTAAAGAATAATAATGATTTATTTGTTTATATTAATATGATATTTCTGTAGAAAAATAAAATAATGATCATTTATTAAAAGATAATAATGAATTAAAAATTTCAAATAAACTAAAAAATGGTCTCAAAAGATAAAAATGGTAGATAAACCCTGACCATGATTTTTGGTAAACCAACCACATCCAATTACACAGTTGATATTGAATGCCATCCTAGTTGAAGGAGAATTTATAAGAATAAATTTATTCCTAGCTCAAGCTCTTCCAATTTTGTAAATTGTTCATATTCTTGTGTACATAATAAATTTTTTATTTTTAAAAGTATTATTCTATTTATGTTAAAACTATTAACCAACTTTTTATTCCATGATATATTATTACAAACATTTCTAGACCCATGAATGTTCAGGTACCAAAATATTTTCTTATTTAAATGTGTGTAGGAAACATACTTGAAGAGTACTAGAAATAATTTAAGGTATCTAGAATGTGTATGTTACAAAAACATTATTGTAGATAACTTAATCTTTAATAACCTTATAAATGCGTATGGCATACATGTCACTTTTTGTGATAATTCTAAAAGATAAATAATAGTACTTGGTCAAATTGAAAACTCTAATTCTATTTTAATTTCTAATTTTTTGTTTATTAATGGTTTAAAGTATAATCTAATTATTATCTCACAATTATTTTATTATGGTTACCATGTAATGTTTGAAAGAAATTATTTAAAAATCTATGATTTCAAACCTGATTTATTCTTACTACTTTATGTAATGATAATATTTATACAGTTGACTAAAATTCATTATTTTCTAAAAAAATATTTCTTAAGTGTATTCCACATAGAATCTTAGATATGGAATATGATGCTAGGACACAATAACCTTCACTATTTTATATATATAACTAATAACTAGAATTCCCAAAATATAATGTTTGTATCCCATGTTAAAAAGGTAAATATAATAAGATTTCATTCAAACCAAAGAAATATTTTTCAACTTTTCAACCCCTATAATTGGTTCACATGGACTTTTTTGGACCTTCTATAATTTCTATCTTAAATAGAAAGAATTATTCCTATACTCTTATAGATTCATTTTCTAGATACACTTGGGTAATCATTCTAGCTCGGAAAAGTGAATATTTTTTCTATTTTTTAAAATATGAAAAATATATAGAAAATATTAGTGGAATTATTATTAGGACATTAATGATTGATCATGGACATGAGTTCAAGAATCAATAGTTTTAATCTTTAGGCTCACAACATGGATACAGTCACAACTTTTCTACTCCTAGGAATCCCTAATATAATGGTGTTATAGAAATAAGGAATATGACTCCTCAAGATATTTCCCAGACTATGCTCAATTAGTATAACCTAACTATTTATTTTTAGGAATAATATTTAAATACATATTGATATATTATCAATAGTGTTACTAATATTCTACTTTTAAGTAATACTCCATATTAGTTGTGGAATTAAAGAAATCTAATGGTTAATTACTTAAGAGTTTTTTTTTGCATGTTCATTATTCTCAACACAAAAGAGAGTTTAGATAAATTTTAATCCAAAAGTGATGGAGGAATCTTAATTAAATATTCAACATCTAATAAATAATATAGGGTATTTAATAAAGGAACCAAACTTTTGGTAAAATCCATAATTGTAAATTTTGATGAAAAAGGTCCACATGGGCCAAAACACCTTTTATAAAACCTTATAGATGATCTTTCTAACTTGAATATAAATACCTCAACCAAGAATAGTGATGGTTCTTTAAAATCTATTATAGAAAATCACCAATAACTAAGTAATTTTTTAAACAAAACCTTAAAGTATAAAATAAAGTACCAAGTACTTCTATCCTTAGAACCATTATAACTCATAGATACAATCGTTTAGATATTGTAATTGGAGATCTAGATAGAGGTACTCAAACTAGAGCTTCTCTTAGAAACCATATTAAACATCAAGAATTATTTTCCTAACTTGAACCTAAAAATATCATTGAAGCTATAGATAGTGAATTTTGGGTAATGGATATGCAAGAATAGTTGAATTAGTTTAAAAGAAACAATTTTTGGGAACCAGTAGAAAGACCTAAAGACTTCTTAACCATTGGCAATAAATGGGTGTTTAGGAACAAGTTTGATAAATTTTACACAATGATAAGAAATAAAACTATACTTTTTCACACATATATAGTCAGTAGGAAGGTATTGACTATGAAGAAACATTTTCACTAGTAGAAAGACTTGAATCTATTATAATATTTCTTGTCAATTTAGAAATTTTTAATTTAAAACTATATCAAATGCATGTAAAGTGTTCTCTTCTTAATTTTTATGTTATTGAGGATGTTTTTGTTGAACAACCCCCTAGATTTCAAAACCCTCATTTTAAAAATCAGGTTTTCAAATTAACTAAAGTTATATATGGTTAAAAATAAGGTCCTAGACCTTGGTATGATAGGATCAACTAATTTTTTATTTCTAAAGGTTTTTCAAAAGGTATAATTGATCCATCCTTATTTATAAAAATGATTTTAAAAGATTTTTTGGTAGTTTGAATTTATATTGATGATATTTTTTTAGTTATTCAAGAAATTATTTGTATAAGAAATTTTCATAATTAAAAAAAAAATTTGAAATGAATTTAATGGGTGAGTTAAAATTCTTCTTTGGTTTTCATATTTTTAAAAATAAGGAAAAAATCATTTTAAATCAAAGTAAATACACTAAAGATATTTGAAAACATTTTTTTACGGATAAAACTAATGGTTGTGATACTCCCATTATTACAAGATGTAAGTTGGATCTTTATGAATCTAGAAAACTAGATGATCAAACCATTTATATATTTATGATTGTAATTTTACTATATTTAACTATTATCTAACTTGATATTATTTTTAGTTTGTGAATGTGTGTAAGATTTTAACCAAATCCAAAGGAATCTAATTTAAATGATATCAAAAGAATTTATAAATACCTTAAAATTACAACCAATTTATGATTGTTCTATTCTATAGGAAAATTACTTGACTTAGTTGGTTACTCATATGCAGATTTTGGTGATAGTGAGTTAAACAAAAAAATCACATCCAGAATAGGTCACTTTTTGCGTAAGTATCTAGTTTCATAGTATAGTAAGAAACAAAAATTTGTGTGATTATACACTTTTTTATCTAAGTACATAGATATAAGAAGTTGTTGTGCATAGATTTTGTTAATGAAACATGCATTATTAGATTATGGATATTAGTTTAGACATATCCCTATAAACTATGATAATAAAAATGCTATAAAAATTTCTAAGAATCATGTGTATCATTAATGAAAAAAACATATTTATATTAGAAATCACTTTTTGAGTTATAATTTTCAAGATAGAGATTTTACTATTGAATTCATCGGTATTAAACATCATCTTATTGACATATTTACAAAACCATTGAATATTAAGAGAATAAATTTTATCATACATGAATTAAGAATGATCAACTATAGTTAAATATTTTAATTTAGTTCTAACTCTTATATTTTCCTAAATTATTACCACAATTATTGACATATGTTTTTATTAATATATTTATTAATTTTATGTTTTTATCATACATTGTTACTGCTTACATTGATATGTAACTGTAAAGTTTCATTCACACATTCAGTTAAGTGACTGTGAGACTTGTTTATATAGTCACTTAAGTGACTATGACTCATTGGTCATGTAGTCACTATGACTACCATGAATCTATATTCACTATACCTATTTTGAGTGTTTTAATCATGTTTCTAGTATACCTATCATGATATTTTTATCAAGCATTCAGTATACCTACAATGACTATTTATGTTTAAAATCTTTATTAAGTTCATTTTACTATATTTTCATTAAGTAAATTATTGTTTTAATCCCTATATTATTAAAAAAATTCAAAATTAGAATAAAAATCATTTCATGTCTCATTCCTTAAAAATCCTTTCTTCTTTTTTAAATTCTACCTGCTCTCTCTTTCTCGGTCCTCTCTCTCTTGAACTCAAACCCAAACCTTCTAAGATTTAAATCACAACGCAAAATTATGGGGATTAAATGAGATTATGATTTCGAATCTCTAATTAGATCATATACTTCAAATAAATTGAATGAATACAAGGGTGGATTGAGTACTATAGTCAATCCATGTAACCCTCATCTGAAAGATTGGCCTATTTGTTCTAAAAAGAAATTAGATAATGAGTGGATTAATCCTAAAAATCCTTGGTGTAGAAATTCATTCAAATGGAAGTCTAACGTGAATTGTTCTAGGATAATGGTAATCTATTTTATTTGATATTGGATAAATATTTTTATTTCTATATAGATTTTATTCCTAGAGTTAAAATATATATCATTCGGATAATGGTAAATGGAAAATTGTTGTATTCTCTTCAAAACTATGGGTTAAGATCTTTAACATTCCTCAAAAGTGTGAGAATGAGGATTATCAAATTTCATATCCTCTAAATCATGCCCATTTCAAGTTTCAGAATTCTCTTGATGAATTGATTGAGAATAAAACTTCTAGAAGGACAACTATAATGGAGCTTAGTATTGAATGCATGTTGTTGGTAAAATTTATCCAACACCTCATCAATCAAAGGTAAGGGGACTTTAGTATCTTGAAGCACCAAGATATATTCTTTCTATTCTTGATGAATAATGGGATTCAAATAATTTTATCAAGGTATATGATGAAGAATATGTATGTGTTGCACAAACCCTATTCTATGTTTAATTCCATTCCTTATACAAATTTTATATAAGCCTTGTTCTTTTTTAAGGGAATAGTTTTTTAGGGGGGAAATGTGATTTCTTATGATGGTTGGTTCCTAAATCATAAGATCTAAAGTCACATGAAACTTAATTAGATCCCTTGGATGAAATAATGGGTGGATGACTTTGAAAAGTTATATGAAAAGTTTAATCATGTTAAGGGTTTAGTTAGATTAAGGGATTAATTGGATCCTGATCTAGAGTTTGGTGAAATATTTATGTATTCTTCAGATGATCAAGATGATGTTGTTGTGGAAATGGAAGAAGGAAAAAATGATGTTGCTAACATTAGTGAGGAATCTAGGGAAGATTATGAGGATAACAGGGAATCCACTCCTATAGTATATTTTGGACCTCCTGACTCTCCTTTACCTCTACCTTTATAGATGAATATATTATTGGCATTGAAGTGTCAGAAATTATCCTTATTAAAGAGAAGGATAGTGGATAAGGTGAGTTAGTAAGTGGTGATGAAAGTTCTAAGAGTTCTTCAAATACATAACATGTAATTGGATCCACACCCTGACCTAGTGCATAAAATGAACCTTCTAAGGGGAAGAAGTCCTCAAAATCAATGGTTCTAGGCTTGGATTACTCTAAAGATCATGATGGTGGTGGTGGTGGAGGTGATGATGATGATAGGGTCAACCCACCTAATCACGGTGGTCCTTCCATCTATTCAGTTCAGAGATGAATTTAAGGATATTTAACAGATGAGATTGAATATCAAGGTAAATTTTAGTTATATCCTCTCATACCTTCATTTGATCAAGTTTTGGATGATATGTTTAACCCTACTCCAACCAAAAATGTTGAGAATCTAGTGAAAATAAATGATACATATCCTCTTGGATCATCACGTACAGTTCCTCATGAGGTGAATGAGGATGATTCTTATGAGCCAATATTTTAGTTGGAAAATATGGGGATTGAAGGTGAGGATGGTGGTAGGCATTCTACCTCAGATCCATTTTTACTTTTACATGATTTTATTCCTTATGTATCCTATGTGACAAAATAGGATTTAAATAAATTAAAATTATACTTAATGGGTGTTTTGAAAAGAATTTTTATTATCTTTAGGAACTCTATGGAACCAATTAGAGAGTAGGATATATCCAGGATAGTAACTTTGGTTATTTATCATCTTCAAAAAAGATTCCATATCAAAATATAACTTATAGGAAATGATATTAAGGACTTAAAGTTCAAGTGGGTTCCTTACATAGTGATCTTTAAGATATGATGTTGAATCTTGATAAAATATTTCTAAATGAAATGTTTCAGTATTCCACTTTAGCTAATCACCCTTTATCTTCCTCATTACCTCCTATATCTCATGTTCCATCTATTTTTAATGAATATGGAATTAGATATCTCATAATATATGAGTTGGAAGTTGTTTTTTATGAGTTTTAGGATACAATATAAGTGGTGTTTGAAGGTTTTTAAACCCATGTTGTTAAGAACTTGGAATTTTTTAGAAGATATGTTGAGTAGGATTGAAAATATAGAGATAATTTTAAAATATATATTGTTATATATCACATAATAATCATTAAAAAATATAACCAGAATACCATGTTTAGATCTCTAGCCAGTGATATCAATATGCCTCCCTTGACTCAAGCATTTAAATCTCAAGTTGAAAATATGAAAGTTATAAATTTTGTTCTCAAAGCCTTTATGGAGAACAAAGGGGATTATTTTCATGTTATAGAACATGGATCATGTTCTATGAAGTATTTCACCGGATTACTATATCCTTACCTTTACACTTCCAATACTTCCATTTTGGATACTCCTTCCTTACCCATATTTTCCATACCTACTCTAACCCCTTCTCCTATTGAACCTTCCTCTATTAACCCTTTTGGATTATCTCATAGATAATAATCTTAACATATTCCCCCTATCTCAAGGTGTGTTGTCATCCAAGAACTCGGTGACACATATATACCACAACCTACCCAACCTACATCAGCATCTACATCCAAAAGAAAGGATCTTATCCTTAATTTTTACAAAAAGGATGTGCATGAATCTGATTCTAATTATAATTCCTAATAAGCAATATTTTTAATATTTTTTGTAATAATTTTTAAGATATTAATAAAATACATTATTGACTTCAGTTGTGTTAAAATTTTTATTATTATTTTGTTTAATATCTCAGTACTATTTCTTTTATTTTATTTTTCCTCTAGATTAATTTTTTATAATCTAAAAATGGGGATAAAACTGATAAATAAGTTATAAATAAGTTATGATTTCTTTTTCAATTCATTTTATATGTCATGATTTATGATAATTAAAATTTGTGAGATTGTTGGATTAGTCTAGAAACCCCTTATTTTAATAGTATTTTAACGATCACATATCATGTTTCTTATATTACTAATGAATTTCATGTTTTATGATAGTAAACTATTTTTCTATAAAAATGATAAAAATGGATAAGTCTTTAAGTTACAATGACAACCTACTGCATGAAGATGTTTAACTAACTATGAAGGTCAAGTGACCAAGTGGAAGTAATCACACATTAAAATCCAAGTGACTGCATGAACAATCGAGTGATTTTTCATTAAATAGAATAATTTTTTGTAATTATTGAACTAAATGTGTGTTGAAGTTCATGTGACAGCATGTGTACTAAACCTACTACATGTTGATATCAAGTAACCGCATGAAGGATTCAACCTATCATGTTATATAATGAAGTGATCATGTGAAGAAAAGAACCTATCACAAGAAGAAATGAAGCTACCACAAGAGGTAAACAAGTGACCATGAGAATAATCCAAGTAAACGTAATAACAAATGAAGTGACCGCATGAAGAAAAGAACTGAATGTATGAATAACCCATGTTACCTTGCCAAGTGACCAAGTTAAAGCTACAGTGTAAAGTGAACATTCTATGTAATCATGGAAAGTAATCCTGATAAGTAACTATGATCCAAAGTAATTGTGCTTAAGTGAATTCCAAGTGACTGTGTCTAACTCAGGTAGTATGATATTTTCAAATCTCCTATGACTATATTTTAAATAATTTAATTTGGATTCAGTGCATTTAATGTTGTAATGAGTATGAGGATTAAATTATGAATATCCTCTAATAGCTAATTAGTTAAGGTTTTCTCTTTAATAAGAATATCCACTCATGAAAAAAAATTGTTAGTGCATGTGTGTGTGCATGAGAGTAAAAGTGATACACTATGGACTTATACTGACAATTATTCCATGACACTTTGTTTTCCTATCCTCTTGTTGAATAATTGGTTGATTATTTTCAAGGACATATTTAAAGAAAATTGATCAACTGAAGTTGATCATATTGAGCGACATCAAACATTCTCATCTTTTATCCTTGCTCTCTTTGTTTTAGATTACATTTTGAGCTATGTTTGGTATACTCTGTTTATTATTTAGTATAGGATTCTATATTGTATTAGAATGTTCTAGACACTCTTTCCTTTATTAGTTTACACATTTTATCCCACATATAACTGTGGAATAGATTGTGTGTATCATGGAATACATGTGTGCAGTTGATATATATAAAACCCAATATAGGTTGTGAATTAGTTTATTTTTTAATAAACTGCTTGGGAATAGGTGATTTACAAATGGAAAGGACTAGGTATCGACTTGAGACTAAACCTCCTGTTTTATTCTAATGTGTTAATTTCTATTTTATTTACTCTATTTTTTAAAAAAACTAGCTTTAGTTTTCAAAACAATATATAAAAACATTACTTTTATGGTTATCTTTAATAACTGTTTTATATACTGTGTTTAACGTAATTAAATGTCTTTTAAAAGTTAAAGTAATTATTAAATTGTTTTAACTGAGTTGTGGTCAAGATTTTGAGAAATTTGTAAAAAAAATTGATTTATATAATTCAACAACTTTAGTTAATTGGTTTAATTTTATTAATTGGGGATTTTATTTTAAATATTTTTAAATTGAAATTTTAATTGGAAACTCAATTCACCCCTCTTGAGCTTCTCACTCCGACCAATAGTGTAGTTTCTCAGGATAAGGAACCCTAGTCTTATTAAATGACCAAACACATCATTTTAAATTAGTATCTCATATGGGAGATCATTAGAGGGGTGATGTAAATATTAGTGGGGTGACTATACAGGTTAATGTAGTGAATATTTTGACATAACCATTATTTCAAAAACACCATGAGGGTCGTGTAGAATCATTGTGTGTTAAATGTTGGATTTGGTTCCCTAGAGCCAACTTATATTTACTTTATAATAACTTTTATTCATTTTTTTGAATATTAATTAACTCTTAATCGCGTCATTATTTTTCTTCTACGTGACATAGCATGTGATAATGTCCTAAGAGTATATATCACACTGAAAGGTCATAGAACTTCCCTGTTATGATGATAATCAAGAAGTTCCATGATAATATCCATTAATATATGTTCTATATCCTAATGAAATAATTTTTGTGACAGAAATGATACAGGATATCATGGGCGGAGACTCATAGGATTTTGAGGCGTCTTATCATGGTGTACGCTCTTAGTAATATCTAGTGTAGCATGTTATGATAATGAAGACTCGCCATAGCAAATCAACATTTACATATTTCATTAGATGTTCCTATATATGGACATGTGTATTGATCCTTAAACTTTAATATTATTATTAATTATTATTATAAGTCACTTCTTTATTGATGAAAATTGTGACAACATATGTTCACTACAAGGTAGGATACATTGAGTGCATCACGAGTAATATTTAATTAATTAATAATGTGAGAAATAGTTTCTTCCTTATGTTAATTAATAGAAGTTGATATATTATACCCTTTGCTGGAAATGATATAGCCTAAATAAATCCATGGCCATTGTGTTCTATAGGAAAGTTCAATTTCTGGAAAGTCAAATAAAGAGACATCGAGCACATAGGTTGATGTCACCAACATGCAACCTGTTTGATTAGAGATATCTCGATAAATGGGTTATATTACATAGTAACCATCCATATGAGATATTATATCATTATATCATTAATATATTTCTTTATGGGTGCCTTGGCATGTTTCTAGATGCTAACCTTCAACTTTAGGCTGTTTTTTCTAACGGAACTCAGAAAGAGGCCTAGAGGGTCACACACTAAGTGTATCTAGAATCTTAGTCAAATAATATATTATTATTTAATAGTTATACAATAAATAAATATTATTCTCTCACATGGTTTAATAATTATTCATGTTTTCATGATCTCATATATTTCACCACTAGTTATTTGAGAGAATATTATGTGAGAATAATATTTAACAAATATTTATTTGTTATTTAGTTAATATAATATATATTTATTTAGTATAAAATAATGTAGTGATATTTATTTATTAAATAAATATTAATTATTCAATGATCTAAATATATTTTTGAGGAATGGTGGACCAAATAATTATCCAATATGAACTTAAATAATTATCTGATTTTTATAACATGGTAATAAGTGATATAAAAGAAATAATAAAATTGAAAAATGTTTTCACGAAAGTAGAAATTAATCTATGTTTATTATTCAGGAATATAAATATTGTACATGATGAGTCACACTCACTGTAAGGAAATTTCTTAACCCAAATTCCATTCTTTCGGTTAAATTTCTACTTCTTGATTATGTCATTCAACTCTTACGTGTGAAATGATTTTTTGAATATCTTATATATTATTTATATCTTGAATTTAATGAATTTTTTTAAAGGAATTTTTTTATATGGATTGTTTTACTTTCCATACAATATGAAAAAAGGAATGTGTTTTTAACGTAAATGGAGACAACGACTTCTTTGTCACTGTAACAATTATTTGATATTTGGAGTCATCTATAAGATTTAATGTTTTTAAAAGGAAAATAAATACCATATTCCCTTTTCATGTATTTTTGGTATTGAATATGGTTTTTAGAAGGGATTGGTTATGTCAATATCTTAAAATGATTGCAATCTAGAAATTTTATTCTTTTCCTTTATGCATGATTTATGTGTTGGGATTATGTTTTGGTTCTTGGGTATTTCTTATGTATACTGGTGGTTCTATGATAAACCGAGGGTGGGTTAGCCCTTGATAGCTCTACAATTCATTGGGTAATGATATGGAGTTAAATTGCTGGGTTTATCCTATGAGATTCAGGGAACATACTATGATGGGTATTTCAAATGTAATCATGAAGGTTACTCCCAATGCAACTGTTAAAGCTAGAATGTAAGTATGATATGGATGCCAAAAGTTATCTTAATGATTTGTGATTTCTAATAATAATTTAAATAATCTTATGAATTCATAATTTATGTTAAATATCTTATGTTTTATGGGTGAAAAGTATGACTTCATAGGTTTATATTATTCATGTACAAACATTTTTCTTTCCTTGCTCTATGTCTCTTACTGAGATTTTTATGCTCATCCCAAATTTTTTTAAAATGTTTTCATAGGGTATAAGGATGATTAAGAGAAATTAATAAGTCAATAAAATTTTTATCAAAGAAATAAATCGTGTTTTATTTTTTAAATGGTTTTGTTTGGTTGGAAAAAAATGGATACTATTTTGGTAGTATCCTCTTGTATGATTATTGGATGTTATATATTAACGATGGCTTAATAATCTAAAACATCACAACTAAAAAGATCCTAAATGAGAAAGAAAGTAAATTATTGAATAAACTCAATATTATTTAATGTTTAAGGCTGGGTACTTATATCAATGTTCCATTTGGGATTTTGTTGTCATTTTATAGTAACTATATTAACCCTAAAGAGTAAAAAATCTAAGTTGTCACGATAAGAGTTAAAAGGTTTAACTAAGGGTTAAAACCAAAATATGAGGTTTATATTGTGACCTAAACTTGTCTACAAATAATTAATTGATTGTATTTTGATGCATACTCTTATTATATACTAAATAACTCACTTTGGAGCTACTTTAAATCGAAAATTAATTTATATTAATTTAATATTTTAAAGGATTTCAAGAGTTCCCCTCTCATCTTTTATAAAAAAGAACCTCCTCTATCAGTTCCTCAAACCACTTTGAGCCTTATATCTAAACCAAACCCTGACTATTTATCCTCCCAACATTATTAGTTGAGTGTTGGAGGTCCTGGTGTTCTAAAAATACCATCCCTAGTGTCCCTAATAATAGATACAAAGGATGTCTACCGAAGAAGAGGTAATTATTTTACCAATTCATTTAAGTTCATTTATTATTCTACTTCCTATTTTTATGTTGTTTCCATAACAAAGTGATAAATATTGTATCATATATATGCTGATATGTTATTATTATTGTGGGAAAACCATATTTCTTCTTTTATCCATCCTAAGAAAAACATTATCACCATGCATGCGTACATACGGTCTACCATCTCCACACTATGGTGTAATCATTTTTCATCATCACTTTATTTGGATGGGTATAATGATGAATATAATAGATATAAATAATAAATATTACATGTTATTTATTCTTTATAATTAATATACCATCCAATTTTCTGGACTCCTCCTGTTTGATCATGTTTTAATGATCACAAATCATGAAAATCAGAAAATTATGATAATCATGTTTAAATCATGTTTGAAGTTTGTTGGTATCCTTATGATTACATGATTACTAGTTATAATTTAGAATCTCACAAATTATTCTTAAAATTTTTCTATTATGTTTTATTATACCAATAATTAAGTTTAATCCATTCTGGTAATATTACTGCTTAAGACTGTTTAAAAAAATTTCTAAGCATGTGAGACAATAAGTCTACTTTCGGTTTTGAATTTCGGAAAAGTCCCTAACACCGTAATGTTGATACCATGACCCTAACACTATAACCTTGATATCGTGACCCTGACACCGTAACCTGGATACCATGACCCTGACACCGTAACCCTGATACTATGACCCTAACACCGTAACCCTAATACTGTGACCCTGACATCATAACATTGATCCTGTAATTATGATATCGTGACTCAAACACTATTCAAAGTTTTAACAAAGGACTAGAAACCGCTACAAGATAAATCATGATCCAAACACTGCATTTGTGCTACCGATTCCAGATGTCAAGGCAGTTTTGGAACCATGACTGTCTCACCAATAAAAGGAAAAGCAGAAGAAATAATTTCCAAGTGATACCATTTCAAGACAAACTATGACACTATTATTTAATCATTTTTGTTGTTTTCAATTTAATTTCTAATGGTCATATTCATGTTATTTAATGGAATTGACATTATTAATATTTCCTTGTAGACATGTCACCTGATAGTATGAGTTTTAGAATACATGAATCCTATTAGCTCCAACATATGCACCACTAATTAAAAAGAATATAAGAGTGACTCAAAAAATATATAGAAGAGTGTGTTTGGAAAGCTAACTCATGCATGAAACAATATACTAATAAAGAACACATGAAGCACTCTTGATCCCTAAAGGTTGAACTATAGTAGATCATAGCCTAAAACATATTTGTAGTACCAACTCAAAGAAGAACATTATCTACATAGCTCACTTCATCGAACTGGAAACCAGAGAACCAGACTTGTGATGCTCTATTTTCACAAGAGAACTTGTGAATCACATATGTGACATCCTACAAGTCCAGAGATGCATAGAATAACACTCGGAGCACTTATAACCCTTTCTCATCATATTTTATCTATTGTGTATTGCATTTACTACTTTTCGAGTAGTGTGTGTATATGTATTAAAACATGCATTGTCTCCTGCATTAAACTAGAAGATACAAGATATCCTCTCTCTAATATTTTTCTACTCTTTTCTTCACCCACACATAACTATGGAAGAGGTCATGTGTGACCTGGTTATTCATTTTTTCCACGTAGAATTGTGGTAGAGGTCATGTGACCTGGACAGTCTATGTAATGTTGTTTTACTCCGGTCCAGGGTGTGGCTCAATCTCTTATATATATAGATTTCTTGGTGGTAGGTGATCACCATGTGGAGTGGATTAAGTCCTGTCTTGAGACAAAACCACTTGTTTTATCAGTTGTGTCTTTTAATTTTGTTTTTCTCTGCTTTACTTTATATTTCAGAAAACTAGATTTTACATTTATTGTTAGTCTTGGATAGAAGTTATAACTATTTTCCCAATTATAGTAGCTCCAAAAATTGTATCAATAACTCACATTGATATTACTGAGAGTTAATCAATCTTCTGAGAAGTTATTTGAACAGTCAAACTATTATAACCGTATTACCTTGATTAAATGGATTGTATTCATTTTTATTGGGGAATATTTTTAGGTGAAATTTATAATATAAATTTTTATAGATACTAAATTCACCCCCCCCCTCTTGAGTACTCTACTCCGACCAAAATTTGGTATTATAGGAGTTTATTCTTGTTAAGTCTCTGTTTTAAAATCTTTTCAACTGTGATTTTAGTTGTACTTTAAATATTTATAAATTTCTGTTAGTTATAAATTTCTAGATCTTTAGAAGTATTTCCTTATTATGTATAATAGACTATAAGGTGATTAAATAAATAGAACACCATTTTTCAAATGAAACCAATTATTCTCAATGGAAGATTAAAATGAAAATTCACATAAAAAGTATGTTTTTTGAGATTTTTTCTTTGATTATAGACGCCTATAAGATTTCTGATACTACTAGAACCACTTGGGATAACCCAACCCAGGATTCATATAACAATAACTATAAATCCGTGAATTACCTATACGGTGCCTTAGGAGATGAAGAATTTAATAGAATTTCTCATGTAAAACTGCCTATGAGATCTGGGACACTCTCTCTATTTCATATGAGGGAACCACTAATGTGAAATAAATGACACTTAATACTTATAATATTAATTATAATAACATTAAAATGAATCTTGATGAGCCTATTCCTAATATGTATCTCAGGTTCAATGAAATTATAAATACAATGCTCTCTCTCAGAAGAGAAGTTATATCCAAAGAGAAAATCATGAGGATTTTGCGATGCTTGCCAGAGAGATGGAGGGGAACTTTTGTCTCCATTAGAGAATCATGTGATATCATCCAATTACCTATCAAATAACTCATTGGGAAACTAATGATGTACGAAGAAGAGCTGAAATTCAACAAGGAAGAGGAGGATGAACCCAAAAGAAAATATATGGCATTTAAGACCACTACCTCTAAACACAAAGAAAATGATAAACTACGGGCCTCTGTAGAAAGTTCCAGTAGTGAACAATCATCTCTTGACAATGATGAGGAGATGGATCAATTATCCTGAAGGTTTAATAAATGTTAAAAAGGAATAAATTATTCAAAAAGCCTAACTTCAAAGGAAGATATGATCAAAAGGGAAGCTAGAATAAGGATTTTAAAAGAAATGATAAGTCTAATGAGATATTATGTTATGAGTATAAGAGAAAGGGACATGTAAAGGCTAATTATCCCAAGATCAAGTATAAAAAGAAAAATGAGGAAAAATATAGAAAGTATAAAATGGAAATGAATGTAACATGGAGTGCTTCTAAGGATAGTTCAAGTGACCTAGAGTCTTCACATAATAAATAGGATAACAAAGCCAATATGTGTTTCATAACAAACACATCTGTGGTAATGCTGGAATCTTCTGTACAAAATTACTATTATTCTGGATTTGAAATTGATTTTGAATATATGACTAAAGAAGAAATGTTTGAGTATTGAAATATTCTTGAAGATACATGTAATGAACTAAAAGACAAATACAAGTCTTTTAATATAGAGTATGATCTTACCTCAACTGTTAAATCTTAACTTGCTGTAGAAAGAGAAAAAAAATGTTTAATTACTCAAATAAAACAATAAATTAAAGCTATATAATGATCAATTAAAAAAGGAACTTTAAAGGTTTACTAATGGTAAAGATATCTTATTACAAATTCTAAGTGAAAAAATCACACCTAAATGCACTACTGGAATTAGTCATCGACCTGGTAAAAGAAATTTTGGAAAACCCAATTTTATTTCTAAATCTAGAACATACTACTTTATTCCTAGTTCAAGAAAACATTATACTAGTTCAAACTATGATACATCCTCTTCTATTTTGAGTTTTTCCAGACCAAATAATGTTTATTTCCCAAATACTTTACATAATTCTTATAGGAAACCTATGAGGTAGATGTGGCTTCTTAAATCACTAGTTGCTAATATTACTCGACCCAAACAAATATGGGTAAGAAAATCTATTTTTATTTGACTATTTTTTAGGAAAATTGTTTGAAGGGATATTGTAAAAGATTAAGGTACTTGGATGTTGGGTTTTCAAGACACATGATAGGATACTAGTCATGTTTTAAGAACATAATAAAAATTTATGGTGGCCATGTCACTTTTGGTGACAATGCTAAAGGAAAAATCATTGTCCTAAGACAAATCAATAACACTAACTCAATTTTAATTTCTAAAGTACTTTTTGTAGATGGACTAAAATATAATCTTTATAGTATTTCACACCTATGTGGTGATGGATTTCATGTTAAATTGTAAAATAATTCTTGTACTATTTTTAATTCTAAAAATCAATTAGTATTTTATGCATTAAGAAATGAAAATGTATATTCTGTTAACTAGGAATCTTTATTTTATCAAAATGCTTCATGTTTAAGTGTATTTGTTAATGAATCTTTTATTTGGAATAGAATACTTTGACACTGCAATATTCACTCAATTAGAAAACAAACTAGAAAAAGTTTAGTCAAAGATCTACCCAAACTAGAGTTCCCAAATGATAAAGTTTTAATATTTTTCAAAAGGGAATGAAACACAAAATTTCCTTCAATCCAAAGAAAGAAGTCTCAACTTCTCAACCTCTCGATTTGGTTCACATGGATTTTTTTAGACCATCTATAGTTTCTAGTTTAAATGGGAAGAACTATGTTTATGTTCTTGTATATGACGTCTCTAGGTATACTTGGACCTTCTTCTTAGCTCACAAAAGTGAAGCCTTATCTCATTTCACCAATTATCTAAAACTGTAGAAAATCTTAGTGTAATTATAATTAATTCTCTAATAAGTAACCATGGCCGTGAGTTTAAAAAGCAAGATTTTGAATAGTTTTGCTCGAAAAATTGCTATTGTCATAATTTATCTACCCCTAGAGCACCTCAACTAAATGGATTTGTAGAAATAAGAAATATAACCTTTTATGAAATTTCTAGAACCATTCTTAGTGAATATGACTTACCTATTTATTTTTGGTTTGAAGCTATAAATACATCATTCTATATTATTAATAGATTTTTTATTAGACCTATTCTTAAAATAACTCTATATGAGTTGTGAAACAATAAAAACCCCAAAGTGAACTAATTCAAAGTATTTGGTTGAAAAGTCTATATCCTTAATACGAAGGAAAATCTTGAAAAATTTGCATCCAAGAGTGATGAAGGAATATTTCTAGGATAATCAATCTCTAGTAAAGCCTATAGAATTTTTAACAAAATAACTAATTATGTGGAGGAATCTTTCTATGTCACGTTTGATGAGAAAGGTCCACATGAGCCTAAGGCCTCTCTATAGAATCTTGAGGATGATATGTCAAATCTAGACATCAATAATAAATCTTCTAACCATATTATGAAGTAATCTATTAAAACTTCTAGTTCTGTAAATTCTATAGATTCAATACATAATGAACCTGAACCTTTTGATGAGCCTAAAATTACTAGGCCTTCTTTTTCTAGTGCTTTTAGAACTCTTAAAGAACCATCCTTTAGATGTTGTTGTTGGAGATTTAGATAAAGGAACAAAAACTAGATCATGTCTTAGAAATTAGGTTGAACATCAAGATTTCTTGTCACAAATTGAACTTAAGAACTTCAATGATATTATCAATGATGAATTTTTGGTGATGTATATGCAAGAAGAACATAATCAGTTTGAAAGGAACAATTTTTGGAAACTTGTTGATAGACCCAAAGACATTTTTACCATATGCACTAAGTGGGTGTTTAGAAATAAAGTATATTAAGCTGGTAATATAGTTAGAAACAAAGATATATTGGTTTCACAAGGCTATATTCAATAAGAAGAAATTTACTATGAGGATACTTTTGCACCAGTAGCTAAACATGAATCCATTATAATCTTGCTTGCAAATGTAGCACATCTTAATTTCAAACTATATCAAATGGATTTCAAGAGTGCATTCTTAAACAGGTATATAACTGAGAATGTTTTTGTTGAACAACCCCCTTGTTTCAGAAATCCTCACTTTCCAAATCCTGTTTTAAAATTATCAAAATATTTGTATGGTTTAAAACAAGCTCCAAGATCTTGTTATGATTGATTAAGTACTTTTCTTATTTCAAAATGTTTTACAAAAGGTATAGTTGATCTTACTCTTTTTTTAAAATGAATTTCCAATGATGTTTTAGTATTTCAAATTTATGTAGACAATATTACTTTTGGATCTTCAAAAAATTCTTTATCTATTGAGTTTTATAAAATAATGAAATATGAATTTTAAATGTGCTTAATGGGTGAACTAAAATTCTTTCTTGGATTTCAAATCTTTCAAAATAAATATGGTATTATTTTAAATAAAATAAAATATACTAAAGATCTTCTAAAATGTTTTAGATTGGATAGCACTAAAATTAGTGATACTCTAATCAGTGCTACTTGTTTGTTGGATCTTGATGAGGATGGAAAATTTGTTGATCAAACGACTTATAGAGGAATGATTGGAAGTTTACTCTACTTAATTTCTAGCCGACCTGATATTATGTTTAGTGTTTGTATGTGTGCTCACTTTCAAGAAAACCCTAAAGAGTCACATTTAAATGCTATTAAAATTATTTTCAAATACCTCAAACATACACCCAATCTAGGTATGTTCTATCCTATAGGAAAATCATTTGAGTTAGTTAGCTATTCTGATGCTGATTTTGGTGGTTGTAAGTTAGATATAAAAAGAACCTATGAAACATGTCACATTTTAGTCACGTCTCTAGTGTCATGGTGTAGTAAGAAACAAAACTCGGTTGCATTATCTTTTACCGAAGCTAAATACATATCTTCTGATAGTAGTTGTGCATAAATTTTGTGGATGAATCACAATTTACTAGACTATGGATATCAATTCAGACATGTACCTATAAATTGTGACAATACAAGTGAAATTAACATTTCAAAGAATCTTGTTTCACACTCTAGTACAAAACATATTAATGTAAGGCGTCACTTATTTAGATACTGTTATCAAAAAGGTGATATCACTTTGGAATTCATTGGAGCTGACCACCATCTTGCTGATATATTCACTATACTTTTAAATTCTGAAAAGATAAATTACATCATACATGAACTAGGTATGATAAGTATTAATTGAAAGGATTACGGTTTTGAACTTACTATTTCATGATTTACAGTTTCACAAGTAATTATCTCATGTTTTTTTCACTTTTATGGTCTCACATGTTACTGCTTTGGAATTACTATTTCACTTTTATGGTCTCATAGGAATTGCCTTACACTTACTGTCTCAATGTTACGGTTGCACCATTTGATGTCACGCCATAATAATTACACTGTGATGACCTTTTTCAATCTCACAGTAAATACCTATATGTTTTTTTTCATATCACAATATCCAATATTTTACTTTACCATGAGTTTTTTACGATGTTTGGACTATCAAAATGATAAAAAAAACATGATATTTTTCACTTCTATCTTCACTAGATAATTCCTCTCTCGAAACCAAATCTCTTACTCTCCTTCAACTCTTTATCCTTCTCGAACCCGACATTTGATGCCCAGAATGAAGAAACCCACTTCGTTGACTCCTAAGAAGTGATGGTCTCACAAGAAATCAAGAAAGGTTCCACAAATAGCATATGAAGAACCGCTGAATTCTAGTCTTGTTGATAGAATAGTTGTTATTGAAAAGGATGTTTGTTTGAAGTGTCTAATTCCAAGTAAGTCGCTACTCTTGAATGTTCTAACTGGACAAGGCCGGTTGTATTGGTTTAATAAGGAAAAGTGACCCATTTATCTGAAGCTTGTCTCCCAGATTTATCATTATCTTCAGTTCTCCACTGAGTTAGAATATAAGTTGGTTTTAAGAACTTAGATAAAGGGACAAAGGTGCAATTTTTCATCCAGGGTGTGGGAAGCCTATCATAGAATACCACATAAAGGAATATGTGACGATCATTAGCGAGGACCTCCTCCTTACAGTGATATTTTTAACTTGGAAGAAACTTTGGGAAGTCTAACTGGTAATAATAAGAGAAGAAGGCCAATTGCAGCAGAGCTAGATGGATAAAAAAGGCATATGTTCAAATTCATTCAGAATCATATCTACCTTAGGAAGGGATATTTTGAAACCCTGAATCATCAAGATGTTTTTCTAATACATCTCATGAAAAATGGACACAAAATTAACTTATGTCATTACATCATTCTGCACATTAGTGATATTATCAAGACTACTTCAAAATCAACCTCACTATTTTATGCAAGACTAATTTCTGCTATATTGGATTCCAAAGTAATAGTTGGGACAAATAAGGAAGTCATTGAGGACTATTATTTTTGTATCTCTAAAGATACACTCGGAAGAATGAAAATAAATTGGAATCCTTAGAAAGAGTCTTGGATGAGAGAAAATGAAAGGTTGTATGAAAAGTTCAAACCCATTGAAAATCCCTCACGACCTAAGGACAAGCGTGACCCAGTCCTAGAATTTGATGATTTTTTGGACTACTCAAGTCAAGAAGCGAAGGATGAAGAAGTTTCATTTGTGGAAAGAACTCCCTTAGAAGAAGATGACAGTGTCTTACCTAAAAAAATTTATGAACAACATGTTGGTGAACAAATAATTGATGAAAACATTGTTGATAAAGAATGACATAATGCTATTCTGAAAGAGAAATATGTTCCTAAGAAACATATAGAAGAAAATTTTGTTGAGAATGGTCCTACAATTGTGGAAAGGTATGAAGAACAATTTGAGCCAGAATTAATCATGTCAGCTAAAAATAGAATGGACCAAGCCTTTCGGCAAGATAGAATAGAGATGGGTGAGCCTGACATTGATGAAAATTTAGAAATGGAGTAAGATACTGATTCTCTCACTCTTATAGATGATTCACTCATTGAGGGGGAGAATAACCCCATTCTGGAAAGTACTCAAGTACAAGGTTATGTTAAGACAAGCCCTATGGGAAATTAGTACAAATTCCATAGCTATTTTGATGTCTCAGACTCTTAATTGGCTTCAATGAGAAGAATAAATCTCACAAAAGCTTTTCAATTGAAATATTTTTCTCTTCCATGAGTGATACCTGATAAGGAGCTCGAATCTATTGTGGTTCCTGAGCCATAGATTGAATAAGAATCCCCATGCTCTGTAATCCATGAGGATTTAAAAGTGTTTGGTGAAAATATGATGGATGGTTTTGAGAAGATTTTGAAATCTCAAACTCTTTATGTAACTCATCTAAGTGAACGGGATTCTAATATTCTTTTGTTTAAACTTACATCAAAAACCCAACCTCGGATGTTGCATGAAATTCAAGAAGTAAGAATTGAAAATCAGTAGCTAAGTGAGGAAGTGAAATCTTTAAGGTCTTTTGGTAAGGAGCAGAAAAAAGAGTCTGAATCTACTAAACCCCATATTACTTGATTCAGTACAGAAGATACTAACAAGATAGAAAAAAAGGTTTCAGCACTTATCCAACTAGAACTGGTCTCTATTTTTGAGAAAATAATTGCAAACAATGACAAGTTGGTAGAATAAATGCAAAATTTGGAATCCTCCATTGATGTTCTGCCTAGTATTTTCAAGGACTATATTAAAACTGTTCTCATAAGTCTTCATGCACCCTCTGTAGCCATCTTGTCTTCTTCCTCCTTGTCCATGCATGATCAATCATCTTAGTTGTTAGAAATTGAAGTTATAATACTGAATGGCCCGAAGGCCTTCTTTTTTATTTATTTTCTGATAACCCCACTTTCAAGGGATGAGGGGGAACCCTTAGAAGGCCCGTAGGCTTAGGAATTACATTTCCTGTAGGCTTGGAGACATTAAATGACCCGTAGGTCTTAAAGAAAACATAGAGACTAAGACTACTTGAAACTGCTCCTCCCCAGCATCTGCATCGTGATCAGCTCTCCACCATTGCATGACTGTTCGATGTTCTAAGAAATTTTATTCAAGAAAATCTTAAATATTTGAAAAGTACATCTGTTTAGGAAATACTCTCTAAAATTGTTCAAAATAGTTAGCATGTCCATGACATGGTTCAACTGTACTCTATGTATACTTCTAAGGCCTGTGATGATATTACAAATAAGGTGGATTTCTACTTCAAAATGATTTATACAAAGCATGAATTAAAAATTCATTTCAAGCACCTTATAGAGAATTTGAAAATGCCTCCTGTGACTCAAGAATTTATGGAACAATTATAGAAAATGAAATAGTTCACACCTACCGTGGAGAAGTTTATTGAGAATAAATATGATTTTGAAAAGGCTGTGAAATATTGAGGTGAATACATCACTAATTTTATCAATTTGTTGAAGCCCTATCTCCAAGTGAAAATCACTGATATAGTGGCTCCTTTAGCAGCTCCCTTGAGGCTCGGTTCCACCTATTCTTCTTTGTTTGCCTTTTCTCCAACTACCATGTATGTATCTCAATCTCTGAGCCAGATCAAACCAATAATTCTTGAGCAATCCTTGCCTCAGTCTTCTACAAAACCCACTCTTGCACCTTATATTTTTGAATTTGTGCCTCTTCCTTATCTCACCATTGGATCACTCTCAACTACCACCTCCTCTTCTTCTCCTGTGGCTCATCTTTCTGATTCTTCCAAGGGAAAAGATAAGTCTATTGTCTCTGAAGAGAAGTGAAGGATGTCTATTTTATAATAATTCTCTCTATTTTTTCTTATGTCTGTACTAGATTTTATATTAATTTTCAATGTAATGTGCCTTATTGTTGTTTGAGTATAGCCTTACAATTATTCATTTCTTATTTTCTGCTTCTTATTTTCTTTTTTGATAATACCAACAGGGGGAGAAATAAGAAAGGATTTATTCACTTTTTAGACAGTTCATACATACTATGATTTTTTATCACCAAAAAGAGGGAGATCATTGGAATCCTCTTGTTTGATCATGTTTTAGTGCTTACAGATCATGAAAATCATGCTAATAATGTTTAAATCATGTTTGGAATTTGTTGGTATCCTTATGATTCGATGATTACTGGTTATAATTCATAATCCCACAAATTATGCTTAAACTTGTTCTATTATGTTTTATTATACCAATAATTAAGTTTAATCCATTCTATGAATATTACTGCTTAAGACTATTTACATATTTTTTGCTATGTCTGAAATACAGTAAGTCTACTTCTAGTTCTAGATTTTGGCAAAGTCCCTAACACTGTAATGATGATACCGTGACCCTGACACCATAACCCTGATACCATGACCCTGACACTGTATCCCTGATATTGTGACCCTGACACTGTAACCCTGATACCGTGAACATGACACCGTAACCCTGATACCGTGACCCTGATATCATGACCATAACATTGTAACACTGATACCATAATTCTAATACCATGACTCAAACACCGTTCAATGTTTTAAAAAAGGACTAGACACCGCTACTAGAGACACCATGATCTTAACACTCCATCTGTGCTACCGCTTCCATATGTCAATGAAGTTGTGGCACCATGATTGTCTCACCGCTCAAAGGAAAAGGAGAAGACACCATTTCCAAGTGATACCATTTCATGAAAAACGGTTACATCATTCTTTAATCTTTTTGTTGTTTAAAATATAATTTCTAATGGTCATATTCAAGTTATTTAATGGCACTGACATTATTAATGTTTCGTTGTAGACATGTCACCTGACAGTATGAGGTACGAGGTGTAGAATACATACATCCTATCGGCTCCATCATATGCACCCTTAATAAAAAAAATATAATCATGGCTCAAAAAAAGATAGAGAAGCGAGCATTTGAAAAGCTAACTCATGCATGAAACAATATACTAATGAAGAACACACGAAGCACTCTCGATCCCAGAAGGCCAAACTACCATAAATCAGAGCCTCAATCATCTTCGTAGTAACAACTCAAAGAAGAGAACAAGATATATAGATCACTTCTTTAAACTGAAAACTAGAGCACCATACTGGTGATACTCTGTTTTCGCAAAAGAACATAGGAATCACATCTGCGACATCCTACAAGTATAGAGTTGCATAGAATAACACTCATAGAACTTTTAACCCTTTCTCATTATATTTTCTCTATTGTGTACTGCATTTACTACTTTTTGAGAAGTGTGTGTATCTGTATTAAAACACACACTGTATCTTTCAATAAAATATAGGATACAAGATATCCTCTCTCTAATATTGTTATACTCTTTTCTTCACCCACGCATAATTGTGGAAGAGGTCTTTTGTGACTTGGTTGTTCATTTTTTCCACGTAGAACTGTGGTAGAGGTTGTGTTACTTGGACAGTCTTTGTACTGTTTTTTTACCAAAATCCAGAGTGTGGATCAATCTCTTATCAATATATAATGCTTGATGAAAGGTGATCACCAAGTGGAGTGGATTAAGTCTCGGCTTAATACTGAACCACTTGTTTTATCCGTTGTGTATTTTAATTTGGTTTTTCATTGCTTTACTTTATATTTTAGAAAACTAGATTTTACTTTGATAGTTATTCTTTGATAGAATTTATAACTTTTTTCCCCTATTAGAGAAGCTTCAAAAGTTATATTAATGACTCACATTGATATTACTGAGAATTAATCAATCTTCTGAGAAGTCATGTTAATAGTCAAACTATTATAACTGTATTACCTTCATTAATTGGCCTGTATTCATTTTTATTGGGGAATATTTTTAAGTAAACTTTTTTATAGAAATTTTTATAAATACTCAATTCACCCCCCCCCCATCTTGATTCCTCTACTCCGACCAACACAATTCCTTACCACTGTACCATTAAGGGAATGATATAATTGATCATGTGTACGTACGGTCTACCGTCTCCACAACGCGATGAGATTAATTATCAATGTTAACCATTAGATAATGATTATAAAAATTTTTATGATGGGTGAATATAATATTTATGAACTTGATATCATTCTATATGAAGAAAATGTATCTTATGCATAATAAAAATGACTTACAAGACAAAACAAACATATGAAAATGAAGCATTTAACACCCAAAACAATGGTAATAATGAAATATTATTAACAAAGGCATATAAGAGGTTCATATATGATATCATAAATATGGAGATAGTTCTGTTATAAATTAATAACATGTTTTAAACCATTATGCAGGAGGTTCAACTAAAGGAAAGTACATGGTAATGGAATTCCATCTCACTTTTTATATCTATGAGATAATTTACATATTCACAATTTGTGTATCTTATGTGGTGTATATTCTAACCTATGACATGTTATATCATAAATTTAATTTATTTTGTTATATTATAAGTTTTAATTGATGTTATTTTTTCATGAATCTCAGGATTCAAATGTTACTCAAATAGTTAGGGGTGTCTTATCTCACTTTTACTTCTGAGCGATATATTCCTTAGTCACAAATTTTTTTTGTGGTGTATATATTTCTCCTTTGAAATTTTATATCATTAATATCCTTATTCTAGTGATATTATAAGATACATTAATTTTTGGGATTATATTTCAAATTTTTTAAAGTGGTATAAAACACTTTGGAATTTTTAAATATTATTTTCCTCAAGAATATTTCAAAAACAATAATTTAAATTATTATCATCCATGTCCATGTTTCATAAAAAAAATTCCAAAATATTTTTACCATTCTTCTACGATGATTTAAAGTCATTTTTACCCATGTTTGAAAGGAATATTTTTTTCATTTTCCCTAATAAAGTATTTTTTGGATTTTCCAGAAAAAGTATGAGAAAAATGTTTCTTTTTAATTTATATAGCATGAACGGATTTTTCATCTTTCAAGACATCATAATTACTTGAGGCATAACTTATATGTTTTCAAGGTTATTTTTAATAAAAAAATATATCTTTTACTATTGTTTGGTTTTTTAATAAAAGAGAACTTTTTCAAATAAATAAAATTTATTTTCCTTAAGAAATGTTTTTAAAATACCTTTACAAATTTTTTCCCATATAAGATGGCATCCATTGGTGTTAGTCATGACTTTTTTGGAAATGGTCCAAAATATCTATTCATATTATTTCTCTGAATTTTTTAAGTTTTATGGCATGATTTTTATGAAATCCATTTCTCTTTCATGGGTTATATGATTATGAAACCCACTTCTTTTCATAGGTTATGATTTGATGAAATAATTATGAAACCTATCTATTTTCCACAAGTTATAATATGATTAAATTATTATAATACTCATTTCATTTCATGGGTTATGATATCATTGGTTATGATCTTGTAGAACATGTATGTATTATTTCATTATGAGATGGGTGGGACCTATATCTCTCTTAAATGCCTTTGGTAGAGATTTATATCTCATGAGATAAATATAAAGGACTTTGTCCACTACGGTGGTCTTGGGAGTGAACCTTGAATACTAATATAGTCATGGGAGTGAACCATGATTACCAATATGGTATGGGGAGTGAACCCATGCTACCAAGATGGCCTTAGCAGTGATTACTTGGATACTATGGAAATCATTATTATATGTTCATGTGTTTACCACATTTCTATGATTTATTCCTAAGTTATGCATACATGGAACATGTTTATATTTCTTTAGGAATCACATCTTATGAAATTTCAATATTTATGAAATGATTCAAATTTATGATCATTGATATACAGGGTATGATCTTTTATTTTCATGATCATGTTATCATACTCTTATGCTCGTGATTTTGTTTACATGTCTCCCTTCTTTACCCTTAATGAGCATCTAAGTTAACCACTTTTTATATTTATTTTCCCTAATGTTATGAAGATATGTATTATGTTTTATATGTCTAAAAAGGGTGATATTTGAGAAGAAAATAGTGGGATATAATATAGATCACTTATGTATCAGTGTTTATGTTTCCATGTTTCTAAAGGCACTATACTAATACGGTCTTTGGGAATTTGTTTGTGTAATGTAATGAATTTTCCTCAAAAGTAATGTAATGTTAATGTATGAAAAGAGAGGGTCAATATAGAAGTACCCCAATCAATGCTTCCACTATTCCCAAAACCTATAGGTGGTATCAAAGGGGTCCATAATTATTTATAATTATTTAAATATCATTGATTGATTTATGCATTTTTTATTAGTTTTCAATTCTAGTTTAATTTTTCTTTAACCCAAATTTATAGATATTATTTATTCTTTTTTCTAGTAAATATAATAAAATTAATTATTTTTATGAATGAAATAAATTTTATGATCTCATATAGAGGTTCTAAGGAGTTTTTCTGATAACACAAGAATATATGTCATATAACCCAGAGGTACATGTCGGGTACTAGTGTTTAATGCACTATGAATTAATTTGGAATTAATTCAAGGAATTTTCATTTATTAAATGTGGTGGATTTAATTATACATCATGTTTTTATCGGTCCATCTTGGTGCATGGTCAGCTAAAGTACATGACATGTAACATAGATACATGATGTGATGTTCTTTAGTCACAGACGGGTTGTGTATCCTCTTACATGGCATGACTGGTGCCCGTGTAACTTAGAGACCAAATACCATATATCCCATGTGAAAAATTTTTACTCCAATATTTTCTATGGCATGGTTACATGTTGAGTCCCTAGGTGTTCTTTGTGTATATATGGTGAGAAAAATACATGTCATGTAACATAATTGTACATGTTGTGTACTTTTACCAAATTATGAAGAATTGCAAATTAATTTAATATACTATTTAAACCTTATTAACATGTGTTATGTGTGGTCATTAAGTTGATAGTACACTCTATGTGATGGATTTTATATATATAAATATCTAATTAATTTTTATGTAATGTTTAGATCGGCATATCGTGTATAAGTTGTAATGAAGTTATTACTCTATGCACATTGAATCATAATACACAATCAAAATTCAATTTGTTATGTGTGATCCTTAAGTTGATAACACATGCCATGAAATTACATGATAAGTCAAATATGCCACATGTTTTAAGAGTAAACAGTATATGTATATAATACATGTTGGGTAGTTCAGACGGGAACTCACTATGTTGCATCCAAGGAATATTTTTATACACGATTAATTTTAAATAAATATATTTAATTTTTTAAAAATTATGATGGATGAAAATCTCAATAAAAATCTGATTAGAATTAATATAAAAAATATATTAATTAAAGGAGAAAATTAATTGATTTGAGCACAATTTATCTTAAATAACAATGATTAGAATTGAATGATAATTTTATTAAATGTGTAATTGGTTTCATGCATGTGTATGATCATGAGCCTAGACCTAACCTTTGTATGTGATTGGTTTCTTTTAATTTATTATTAAATTAAATTTTTGTTATATGTGTCATATCTCCTCTCTTTATGTAATGGTCTTCATGCCCATGGTTTCTTTTATGTAAACCCCTCAACCAATCCTTTGGTTCCCTCACCTACATGTGAGTAAAATAATATGTAATGAATTGAGATCCCAAGCTAGTGGAGGTGGTTCAAGTTTTGATCTGAGGTCAAACCAATCCAAAATAGATACATTGGAGTAAATTTGAAAATCTTGAACAAGAACCATAAATGGTTCAATGTGTTTTCCCCTAGGTTGATGATTAGTTTATCATCTTCTAGATAAACTAACCATTAGAGAAAGATCATGATCACTCCACTTTATTATTTTATTTCATTCAAGATGAATAGTTATTTAATTATGGATATTTTTTCATGATAACTTGAATTAATGAATTAATAAGAATACAAGACAGAACTAAATTAAATAGGATTATGTGTAGATATTATCTAAGACATGGTTTATCAATTAAGTAAATCTACTTAATACTAACAAGAATGTAATAAAGATAATAATTTTCAATTTACACATAAAAGATAAATTAACTCAATTTTATATATTAAGTTAGTATATCCTTCCACTACTTCAGTTAAAATAAAACCATAGTTAAAAGTGATTTAACATCCAATGTTGGAGTGCTTTCAGTTATCCAAGAATTCTAACTTGAATTTTTGAGTTGATTTAAATTAGGTCACATTAAGTGTTGACTTCCAAAGTAGGAATTGGTGTAACTAAGAGGAAAAAGTTGAGGAAATCCATTTTAAGGATTTATGAATTGGGGAGTCTATGTAAAGACCCATAAATTCCATGTAAATTGTTTTTTTAATTAAATAGGAATTTTACGAGTCTGTGAAAATTGACGGAGAATGATTTCGAGGCCCGGCGTCCCCGGAATGAATTTATTAACTTTTTTCGGGTACGTTCATTAAAATGTGTGTAGGTTTTTGTAAATTATGAACCGGTTCTTGGAATTAAAATCCGAGGGCACCATTGAACTCACAGCGCCGATATTCACTTAAGGGTACTTTCACCTCGACCGCAGTGGGTCGAGAGTGGAAGATCATTTTTGTGCTTATTCATTAAAGAATAAAATAAAATAAAATTTTGTAGCATTTTATTTTCTTTTGAAACTCCCATGTGGAAGTTAAGGAGTGGGGACCACCAGAACTAATCCTCCCATGTGAGGTTATGGAGGTGGGGACCACCGAACCTAAAACCCCCTTGAACTCCCCACTTAATGGGGAGAAACCTCTCAAATTCCCTACTTTAAATTTTGCCAACACAATTCATTAATTGGGCCAATTAATTTTTCCAACGTGTTACAGTTAATTGTGCCAACTATTTTAATTTATATTGGCTATTCTTTTTTTGGGAAGAGGGTTGGAAAAGCGCTTGGGAGAGCATGGAGAAATTCATCTCCAATGAAGAACATCACCTCCCAACGAAGAATGACCACCAGAGATTGTAGAACGAGGAAACCGACCCTGATCCAGATCGAAAGCGCCTTGTAATGGAAACCAACATAGGTTGTCTTCGACAACAACGAATCGACAATCAAAGAAACACCAACTTCACCCCTTCCAACGTCATCGAGCAATCAAGGTAGGGTGGTTGTTTGAATTTATTCCCATTACCCATTCTTGAAAATTCATCGTAAAATCAGGAAGAGATTATAGCTGGTTGATACCTATCTAACGTGGAGAGTGCGGGCCAAACAAACATGGCCCGACCTCTCGGAAAATCTTGTGTTTGATTTTTGTGTTCTTCGCGATGGAGGAGGATGGAAACCAACTTCGGTGGGGCATGAGAATGGTGGTCGGTAGCACCGTCGACCGCGATGAAGGTGTCAGCGCAACGGCGCCACCCTGCGGCCTCCGCTGACCATGGCCTCCACTGGCCCACGGCCCCGCGCCACCCACGGCCACCACCACCATGCGGCCTCTGCCGCCCCGCGCCGCTCGTTCCCATCGCCTCCCCACGACCTCCACCTCCCTGCGGCCCCGCACCGCCCGCGGTCGCTGCTGCCCCACGGCCACCGTGCCACCCGCGGCCCCCACGGTCTCGCTGCCCAACGGCCCTCTGTGCCCCCCCCCGAAACCTCGCCCCCTCACGGCCCTCCGCGGATCCCGCAGCCTCGCCACCCAGCAGCCCCCAGCGGTCTTGCCGCCTCGCGGCCCCCTCGGCTTCGCCTCCCTCGCGGCCTATGTGCCGCCCTCCCGGCCTCGAACTGTTCTACAGCCCCCGCGCCGCTCAGTGTGGGTCGGGATGACCCAAATCAGGTTGGGTCAGCCCAGTTCAGGTCGGGTCGGTCTGACCGGGTCGGATCAGACCCAGACCAACTGTGATCTTTTTTCTCTATCGGCCATAACTTTGGTACCAGATAACCATTTGACAAACCATCAATAGTGTTGTAAACCTTGGATCACGATAGTCCCTTTGGTATACCCCCACTTGAGATTTGGATGAATTTGGGATACGGTCGAGTTGGCTCGAGCACGAATCCAACCGGGCCCTCGGGACTAAAAGGCTAATAACTTATAGATTGGGCGTCCGATTGACGCACCATCTGTTGTGTTGAGACCCGTATGACGTGGAGGTCCTTTGAGATACTTCTTCATTTGAATTCAAGGAATTTGGAGTATTGACCAGTTGCTTGAGGAGAAGACTCTCCTAGAGACGATCAAGCTTATTGAGGGAACCCAGTAGCTGGCTATGACGTAAAGAATAAAGAGAGATCTTGTGTGGGTCAGCACCTAGAGATCCTGTGTGGGTCAGCACCGAGCGATCCTGTGTGGTTCAGCACCTAGCGATCCTATGTGGGTCAGCACCGAGCCATCCTGTGTGGGATAGCATTGAGCGATCCTTTGTGGGTCAGCACCGAGCGATCATGAGTGGGTCAGCTGCAGACCCTCTTAACAGAGTAAGATGATTCAGTAGTTACATCTAATCATCTCTACTAGTGTACCTAAGAAATACCTTGTGTGAGATGAGTCCATACATGAGTGGTACAGTCCTTTGTGGTAATACCATGGTGGTATTCTTCTATGTGGCGTATCTGTGTGGTACTTACCTTTGTGGTACTCCTTCCTTTGTGGAATAGTTGATCTTGGGATTTTGAGTTGGACTCTATGTTTCCTCATGATTGAGATGGGTATACTTGATAAATTAGGTATATGTATCGGAATATAACTAAGTAGGGTTGTCACTGGTTTACATACTTTATGGTTTATCCTTAGTGGATTTTGGTGAGACCTTGAGGGTCTCGGGGTCCCAACTAAGTATCGTTATACTCACCCCTACACAAGAAATGCCCACACCTTGTTGTGTTTGGTGTAGATGACGGACAATGCTGATCGAGGCTGAGGGTATCAGGGATAGATGGGGCCCGAAGGTGGACCATACAGAGTGACAGTATGTAGAGGAGACGGGCGGATGTGGAGTGCTGAGGAGGTGATCTGTACCTACCCTTCACGTAGGAACCTCGGAGGATGACCCAGTAACTGCCATTCTTTTTCTATAGTTGTATTTTATTTCAGTTGGACTTGTACTATTACTGTTGGGCTTGTATTACGTCCCTTTTTACTTTCAACACTTTTTTTCTATACAGTTAACTTGTGTTCATATATTCTTGTGTGCTTGGTTGCATGTGTTTACAGGTTATAAAGGCAATGTATTCCTAGTTATATGGAATACGCCTTTCGGTGCTAATCGCCAGCCCCTGGCCTAGAGAAGGTGGGCTTGGTGTAGTCACAGTATAGGACCCGAGGGACGGGTCGTGACAAATTGGTATCAGAGGAGTTGGTTCTACCGTAGAACATAGGACTCTGATCTTTCTTTTTAATAGAAATAGTGTTAAGTGTAGTGAGTGTGGTTATCAGTTTAGGCAATCTAGTGTTGGTGCAGCGGCTGACGTATCTATACACCAGGACCCTGACTTCTTGATTTCTGACTCAGTGCACAAAAATACAGATTGCATGTGTGTTTTCAAGGGTATTCTTTCTGAACTCTTTGAGTTAGCTCACCAGGTATAACTTATTAATCGTGGCACACCTGCTTCTTTTTAGGACGCCCCACACAAACAGCCAGCTAAGGTTCCGGATATAGTATGCACTGTCCACCAAGCGATGAGGCCTTAGTGCAGGGCCCTATTCCAGTTGAGGCACCAGCGGAGGCACCAGTGGTACCATTACCTATTGGGCCACCGATTCCACCAGCCCTAGCAGTAGTGGGTGCATGTCGCTTGAGAATGTTGCATGAAGTCCAATGCCATAGGCCACCCAGGTTCAGGGGAGAGACGGACCCATAGGCAGCTAAGGATTGACTGGAGGCTATGGTGAGAGTCTTCCGACTAGTAGGGACACCATCCATTCTCATAGTGATCCTTGCCGCTATTCTTCTACAGGAAGCAGCAGAAAAATGGTAGAGCATGATGCTCCAGGTTCACAACGAGGTGACACTTTTCTGGGCAGAATTTTAGAGCCTATTTCGGGCAGAGTTTTTCCCAATGACTCTTCGTGCAGTGTGCATACAGGAGCTTCTTCATCTACAACAGGGCAGCATGACTATAGATCAATACTTATAGAGGTTCACCGACCTCTCAAACTACTCCACTGATATAGTGTGAGACCCATTCTTCAGGGCCTGGACCTTCGAGGAGGGACTCAGGTGGGAGATCAGGGCTTTGATGATTTCACATAGCATTCTGATGTAGGAAGGGGTGTAAGAGAGAACCCTCTTAGTGGAGATTTTCCTTGTCGAGCAGTCATCAGTAGAAAAACCCACCATCAGACGTCATGTAGCAGAGTCTTCTGTAGCTGGCAACAGACAGATATCACTGAGGTTCAAGAGGACCAGACCTATAGGTGGACAACCGTAGGATTTAGGGTCGGTTGTGCAGGGCACCCAACACAGAGCCAGTCATGCCATGAGTTGGTAGTGTTACACATACAGCAGGTAGGGTCATATGGCTCATGACTGTCTGACCCACCATATGAATGATCAGCAGATGGTCGAAGGACCGCCCAGGCAGAGATAGAGGTTCGACAGAGGAGGTCCACATGGAGCAGACAGACGTAGAAGAGGAGTTGGTCGTGCAGTTGGCAGTGGGTGACGATTTGAGATGTTCCCACCCCCACCACCAGGTGGTCCACCCCGATCATAGGGAGCAAGGGGACATGGGTGATCTCAACTCCAGGCAGCTGAGGCCTATGATCATGGTGCTACAGAGATGATACGAGGTATGATATGTGTCTAATCCACCTTAGCTATAGTTTTTATAGACATAATTTCCAGTAATTCTTTTATTTCCACTACCCTCGTTTGGAGCTCGAAGATTCCGATGTAGTCTTTGGCTCGATCCTTACAGGTAGAGACTCCTACGAGAGTGGATTCGATGTTTATGCACTAATTTTGGTAGTGCGAGCTTACTCTAGGAGTTGAGAGATTTGGCTGGGATCTCCTAGTAGCGGCGTCGAGGCCTTACGACATCATCTTGTGTATGGACTATTTATCTACAGTCCATGCTCAGATTGACTATATTTGACGCAAAGTGAGGTGTGTCTGCACGAATGGGACCAAGTTTACCTTCACTGGTGAGAAGGGAGCCTTTATAGCACAAGATAGACTTATCCATAAGAGAGTGCAACCAATAACTCATTAGTTGGCTAGCCTTACCCTATGAGAGGTTGATGTGGAGAGTCTGAGTTATCCTCTAGTGGTGGACCAGTATGCGGATGTCTTCCCTGATGATGTTCTGGGTCTACCTCCTCACAGAGAGGTGGACTTTTACATTGACTTTTACTCTGGTATGTCACTAATATCTACACCCGCATATCGGATGGCTCCCACGGAGCTTCGTGACCTACGGGTATAGCTAGAGGACTTGCAGGGGAAGAGATTCATTTGGCCCAGTGTTTCTCCTTGGGCAGCCCCGATTTTGTTCTCCAGGAAGGTGGATGGGAGATTAAGGCTTCGTGTTGACTATCGATGCCTGAACCAGGTGACCGTGAAGAACCTGTACCCACTCCCAAGGAGTGACGACCTCTTTGATCAACTGAAGGGAGCACGATGGTTCTCGAAGATAGACCTCACTAGCTCAATGTATGGGACAAGGATGTGAAGAAGACGACCTTCAGATGTCAATATGGCCATTAGGAGTTATTTATTATGCCATTCGGCATAACCAATGCTCCAGTAGTGTTTATGAGACTCATGAACAGGATCTTTTAACCATACCTTGATCACTTTGTGGTGGTCTTCATTGATGACATTCTGATCTAATCGGCTACTGAGG
Source organism: Viscum album (assembly GCA_963277665.1). Lineage (NCBI taxonomy): Eukaryota > Viridiplantae > Streptophyta > Magnoliopsida > Santalales > Viscaceae > Viscum > Viscum album. The sequence continues at coordinate 625,776,875 of OY728138.1, read as the reverse complement.
GGGAGCATGACTATCATTTGCAAGTAGTATTGGACACACTCTGAGAGCACCAGCTTTATGGTAATATCTCTAAGTGCCAATTTTGGATCCGAGAGGTTCACTTTCTGGGACATGTCATATTGGAGGCTAGAGTTGCAGTAGATCCAGTGCAGATTGAGGCGGTACTTTCTTGGGAGCCACCCAGGAGTGTGAAGGAGGTATGGAGTTTCCTGGGATTGGTTGGATACTACCAGGGGTGTGTGACAGATTACACTAGAGTTGAATCACCACTTTCAACATTGATGAAGAAGGGGAAACACTTCGTGTGGTCGGAGAGATTCTAGCAGAGTTTTCAGGAGTTGAGGCAAAGGATGACTATTGCCCCCATATTGAGGCTTCCAATGGAGGGAATAGGGTACATAGTCTACTGTGACGCATCAGGGACCAAACTCGGATGTGTCCTGATGCAGGAGCGAGTAGTTATTGCTTATGTTTCTCGACAGCTGATACAACATGAGTAGAACTATGCTACCCATGACAAGGAGTTAGCAACAGTGGTCTTCTCTTTGAAGATGTGGAAACATTACATGATGGGTACGTGTTTTATAGTCTACTCGGATCACAAGAGTCTCATGTATATCTTCTCTCAAAAAGACCTGAACCTGAGACAACAATGTTGGCTTGAGTTCCTCTAGGACTATGACTTAGATATATTCTATACTCTTGGGAAGTGGAACGATGTAGCAGATGCACTCAGTAGAAGGTATGGTATACAACTGCTAGGCGAGGTGACAGAGCAACTGGCCACTTTGTAGATATCCTTTGTGGATCAGGATGCAGCAGCATTTCTTCAGTCTCTTATAGTCACTCCCCCACTTATTCAGTGAGTCAGGGAGGCACAGTGTGGGGAAGCTGATTTTGAGACTCGATGTACTCAGATATCCACATGACAGGCACCTGATGGATTTTCTGAAGGTGGGGGGCACGTCATCCTCTTCAGAGGACGTACCATAGTACCAGTGTCACTTTGGGAGGAAGTGTTGATGGAGTTCCACACATCCCCTCTAGTGGTACATACAGGATTGGCGAAGATGTACCAAGATCTTCAATGATAGCACTGGTGGCTAGGAATGAAGAAAGCAGTTGCAGAGTTTGTCTCTCGGTGCCTCACTTTTCAGCAAGTGAAGGCAGAGCATCATGTACCAACAGGCTTGGTTCAGCCTTTGGAGGTCCCATAGTGGAAGTGGTATGGGATATCCATTGACTTTGTGACAGTACTTCCACGTACATCTAGGGGTCATGACTCGATTTGGGTGATCGTCGACCGACTCACCAAGTCGGCCCACTTTCTACCGATTATAGAGCATGGTTCAGTAGAGAGCTTGGGACGCATCTATGTGCAGGAGATTGTGCGGCTACATAGAGTACCCTCGACGATTGTCTCTGATCATGATACATGTTTCACTTCCTGGATATGGAGGGGGTTGCAGGAGGCTTCGGGACGCAACTTCGTTTGAGCACCTCCTTCCATCCTCATATGGATGGCTAGACTGAGTAGACTATTCAGACTCTCAGGTATATGTAGTTTGCATGTGTCCTTGACTTTGGTCGCAATAGGGAGGATCACATGCCTTTGGTGTATTTTTCATACAACAACAGCTATCACTCCACCATTGAGATGGCACCTTTAGAGGCGTTGTACGGGTGGCCTTGAAGATCACCTTTGTGTTGGACTGACCAAGGGGAGTTAACACTCGTGGGACCAGATATGGTTCAATCTACCACAAAAAAGGTGCAGATCATCTGGAAATGGATGAAGACTGCACAAAGCTGGCAGAAGTTGTATGCCGACAGGAGATAGAGACCTCTGGAGTTTGAGGATGGAGACCACGTCTTTCTATGGGTCTCACCTCAACGAGGTTTGCAGAGATTTGGCCACGCCAAAAAGTTATCTCTGAGGTTCATAGAACCTTTTCAGGACCTCAATAGAGTTGCAGAGGTGGCATATTGCTTATCTCTTCCACCTCAGTTGCACCGGGTGCACGACGTCTTCCACGTATCCTAGCTAAGGAGATACCTGCATTACCCTTCTCACATCATCGACCACGGAGAGCTGGACATCGATGATAGGGTGACTTTTTCAAAGGTTCTAGTAGATATTGAGGATCAACAGGAGCGGGTCCTTTGTGGGTGGTCGATACCTCTGGTGCATGTTCGTTGGAAGCATGGGAACCTTCAGGAGGGCACATGGGAGCAGGAGGCTCAGATTTGTGGTTATTACCCCCCACTTGTTTTCCTAGTTTTGTGTTGTGGCTTATGGGGATGTAAAGCCTGAAGGTGAGGAGAATATAAAGCCCCGGAAAATCCATATAATTTTTTTTAATTAAATGAAAATTTGACGACTTCGTGAAAATTGACGGCGTGTGATTCCGAGGCCCGGTGTGCCCTGAATGAATTTTTGAACATTTTTTCGGGTACATTCAGAAACGTGCGAGTGGGTTTTTATAACTTTTGAACCGGTGCTCGGAATTGAAATCCGATGGAACCATTGAACTCACTGCATCGGTATTCCCTAAAGGGGACCTTCACCTCGACTGCAGTGGGTCGAGAGTGAAAGATCCTTTTTGTGCTGATTCGTGAAAGAATAAAATAAAATAAAATTGTGTAACATTTTATTTTATTTTGAAACTCATATGTGGATGTTTAGGAGTGGGGACCACCAGATCTAAACCTCCCTTGTGAGGTTATTGAGATGGGGACCACCGAACCTAAAACCCCCTTGAACTCGCCTCTTAATGGGGAGAAACCTATCAACTTCTTTACTTTAAATTTTTCCAACACAATTCATTAATTGGGCCAATTAATTTTTCCAACGTGGGACAATTAATTGTGCCAACCATTTTAATTTATATTGGCTATTCTTTTTTTGGGAAGATGGTTAGAAAAGAGCTTGGGAGAGCTTGGAGAAATTCATCTCCAATGAAGAACATCACCTCCCAACAAAGAATGACCGCCGGAGATCGTAGAATGAGGAAACCGACCCAGAGCCAGATCAGAAGCACCTTGTGGAGGAAACCAACATAGGACGTCTTTGACGACAATGAACCAATGATCAGGGAAACGTCGACGTCACCGACTTCACCAATTCCAACATCAACGAGAAATCAAGTTAGGTTGGTTGTTTAAATTTCTTCCCCTTAACCATTCTTGATAATTCATCATAAAGTCAAGAAAATATTATAGCCGCTTCCTACTGCTCTAACACGGATAGTGCGAGCCAAACAAACATAGTCCGACCTCTCCATAAATATTGTGTTTGATTGTTGTGTTCTTCGTGATGGAGGAGGACGACAACCAAATTTGGTGGGGCATGAGATCAGCGACCATCACCACCGTCGGCCGCGAAGAAGGCAACGGTGCAACAGCGTCGCCATAGGGCCTCCACCACCCACGACCTCTACCACCCCACGGCCCCCCCTTCCCATGGCCACCACTGCCCCACGGCCTTCGCCGCCCCGCGGCCACCGCCACCCCACGGCCTCCGCCGCCGCACGGCCCCACGTTGCCTACGGCCACCAACGCCCCGCGGCCTCCGCCACTCCAAGGAATCACTACCTAGCAGCCCTCCGCGGCCTCCCACGGCCTTGTCGCCTCACAGCCCTCAGCGGCCCCCGTGACTTCACCACCCTCGCGGACTCCGCGCTGCCCTTGCGGCCTTCGTGCGGCCCTCGCGGCCTCACGCCACTCAGCGGCACCTACGCCGCGCAGCGCGGGCCGAGCGGACCTGACGGGCTGGGCTGGACCCCGTGGGCTAGGTCAAACCAAACCAGGTCGGGTAATCCCAGTCCGGGATGGGCTGGGTCCGACTGGACCCAGACCAACTATGATTTTTTCGCTCTATCGGCCATAACATTGGCACCAGGCGTCCGTTTGACAAACCGTCAATGGCGTTGTAAACATTGGAGAGAGATGATCCCTTTGGTATACCCCCACTTGATATTTGGATGAATTTGGGATACGGTTGGGTTTGATTGAGCGCGAATCCAACCGGGCCCTCAAGACTAAAATACTAATAACTTACAGACCGGGCTTCCGATTGATGCACCGTCTATTGCGTTGAGACCCCTATGATGTGGCGGTCCTTTGAGATACTTCTTCATGGGAATTCGTGTTAGTTAGAGTATTGATCTATGTCTTGAAGAGCTAACTCTCCCAAATATGAGCAAGCTCAGTGCGGGAACCCAATATCTGGTTGTGAAGTGAAGAATGAAGAGTGATCCTCTGTAGGTCAACACCTATAGATCTTGTGTGGGTCAGCACCGAGCAAACCTGTACAGGTCAGCACCTAGCGATCCTGTGTGGGTCAGCAGTAGAGCCTCTTAACAGAGTAAGATGATTCAATAGTTACATCTAATTATCTCTACTATTATACCTAAGAAATACCTGGTGTGAGCTGAGTCCTTACCTGAGTGGTACTTTCCTTTGTGGTAATACCTTGGTGGTATTCTTATGTGTGACGTACCTGTGTGGTAATTACCTTCGTGGTACTCTTTCCTTTGTGAAATAACTGAGTATGGGGTTTTGAGTTAGACTCTATGTTTCCTCATTATTGAGATTGGTATACTTGATAACTTAGGTATATGTATGGGAATATACCTAAGTAGGGTTGTCACTAGTTTACATACTTTGTGTTTTATCTTTTGTGGATTTTGGTGAGACCTTGAGGGTCTCAGGGTCCCTACTGAGTATCGTTATACTCACCCCTGCATGGGAAGCCCGCACCTTCTTGTGTTTGGTGCAGACAACGAATAGTGTTGATCGAGGCTGAGGGTACCAGGGCTAGAAAGGTCCCAGAGGTGGACTATACGGCATGACAGTACGCAGAGGAGACGGGTGGATGTGGAGTGTTGAGGAGGAAATCTGTACCTACCCTTCAGGTAAGAACCTCGGATGATGACCCAGTAGCTGCCATTCTTTTTCTTCAGTTGTATTGTATTTCAGTTGTACTTGTACTATTACTGTTGGGCTTGTATTTAGGCCCTTTTTACTTTTAGCACTCTTTTTCTATATAGTTTACTTGTGTTCGTATCTTGTTGAGTGCTTGGTTGCGTGTTTTTATAGGTTATAAAGGCAATGAATTCCTGGTTATAGGGAATATTCCTTTCGGTGCTAGTCGCCAACCCCTGGCCTAGAGAAGGCAGGCTTTGGGTAGTCACGTTATGGGCCCTGGGGGATGGGTCGTGACAGTCTGCTCAATAGATCAATGAACTGTGAGTTAATGCAGTTCAAATTTGGAATGCCCACATAAAACCCTTCAAATTGATTGATTGTCCAAAGTCAAGTGATGAGAAGGATAATATGGATCTTTCCCCCTGTAATTTCTAAGAAATAGTATATTTTGAAGTTAATGTTGAGGGATATTAGGTTTTGATAAAATAGTGGGAGATTAATAAATATAATATTTATTTATTTTTCTAAATTTTATTAGATAAAGTACTAAAACTCTGCTCATATTATTTATATAAATAGCGATAAAAATGACTTCAAACATATCATTGTGATACATACTTGAGAAGGATACAATTCTCAACAGCAAAAATTTCCCAGAATTTCAAAGGCACTTATGTGTTATCCTACATCATGAAAGGAAATTTTATGTGGTAGAAGAACATATTCTTTATGTGCTTGAAAATTAATATGGTTAGGAAAATTTGTCTCTCTATGATAAACATTTTAATGATTCTATATATGTTCAGTGTTTCATGCTATCATCCATGACCAGTGAGCTTTTGAAGCAACATGAGGACCTGGATTCATATAGAATCATGTCTCTCCTTTGGGATCTCTATCAATAGAAAGTGGTACAAGAGAGATAAAAGATCTCCAATACTCTATTTATAACTAAGCATCGAGATTCAACACCATGTGGTGTAACACCCCAAGCTTCCACGGTACGTTTCCCTTCGAATAATGCAATAGCGTGTGTTGTACGCAACCTCGAGCTCTAACACACACCACAACTTATTTAACTAGCCGTTACGAATAGTAATACCTACTTTTTGAAATTTTATAAATTTTATTTATCAAAATGGACTTCATTTTTGGATTCGGAATATCGAAATTAGCCTATTTTGAATTTTTGGTATTTTTCTGAGAACTTCTAATTTTTAATGAATAGTGAAAAATACTTAAAAAAAACATTTTTAATCAAAATAATTTATAGTGATAAATTATACTATTTAGTGGTTTTAAAGTATAATTGGAATATATTTTACCATTTTATCCAATGGTGGTCATTAGAATTAATTTAACATTGAAATTGGACATAAACAATTGCCAATCTTTTGATATAAATTATTTCTTAAAAAACATGCTATTTGTTGTAACAGCGGGAATTAATTATAAAATTAATTAATGAAACTTATATGTTTGGAATTTTGTAAAATAGACATCATTTTTGAATTCGGAATATCAATTATAGATTAGGGTGAAATTTTGGCCTTATTCTGAAAAACTTCAATTTTTGATGAATAGTGAAACCACTAAGTGGTTGTTAAAAACTGATTTTTCGTTAAAATGAAATATTACCACTTATGTGATTTGATTTTCAAAAATCCGACATACATGGTTGTCATTAAGAATTAAAATGTGGTTCAATGAGATTAAAATAATTTTTCGGTGAATAGTAACTTTTAAGTTCTTAATCACGATTAGAGGTAATTAGTGTAGATTAAGGTAAAAATAATGTTTTAATAATATGAGATGAGCTTGACACTTGTACTAATCCTATTGGATGAGTCATGGCCGACCAAGAAAACCCATGGGTCAACTTGGGGACCCAATGGAGCCACTTTGGTTGGAAAATGACATTAATATATATTTATTTAATGTAAAAATTAAATTGACACAAACATGAGTTGTTTTACTAAAACAGTTTTTAAGTGGGGTTACATAAGTCAAAAATTGGACTATAAATATTCATTAGAAAGATAAAAAGATTTCCTACATCATAGTATTTTTTTTATAATTTTTAGACATTATATAAATTAAATTATTTTTGACATCATTATGATGCAGTGATGACCTCATTATTTAACGATTTTAATAAAATGAAAAGATAATGTAAAATCCAAGCCTTACACTTGTCCAAAGACTATTGGATGGGTAGATTTAGAACCCTTATCACCTTAGCCACGAATTATATAAGTGTGGGTCCTTTAGAATCCTAAAATCATTGTATAATAATGTAACATTTCAATCTTTCCAAAAGAGCCCCTCCTCTCCTCTTATAAAAGGCCCCCACCTCTACCACCTTATTCACACTTTCAAGCCTTTTGGATCGGCCAACCTCTGCCCAAATACTCTCCCAACTTCTCTCCCTTCATCCTAGAAGCTTTACTTTAGTTAGAAATCCATCCTAAGGAGTCCTTTTGATCAAATCAAAAGAAGAACCCGAAGAAGAGGTAACATTTTCATCACCCTCTTTCAAGATTCTTTCTTCTTCCACTCCCTCTTTGTTTATTATTTCAATTCTAAAATTATAACTCCAGTATCTTCTATATACTTTGATGTTATTATAAATATGGAACAACCATATTCAGTATTCTACCCATCATTTGAATGACATGTCACCATACGTGCGTACGTACGGCTTACCGTCTCCACGTCGTGGTGTAATTGTTATTCAATATATTATTATTTAGATGGGTATAATAATGATATGTAATTGATGTAAATAATAAATATAACATGATAATGATTCTGTATATAAGATATAATATCCAATTATATATTATTTTAGTATCAAAATAATGATATTGTCGCTCGTGCGTACGTACGGACTACCGTCTCCACGAACGCGATGAGATTCATTCTCCGTCGTATCCATTCAAGTATAATTATCATTTGATGATTTAAAAATAATGTTTAAGGACATGATATCATTCTGGATATGAATAAGATACAACCTATCCATGAAAAACACGACTTACGTAACAAAACATATAAAAGAAAACGAGTAAGTTAACACCCGAAACAACGATAAATCTAAGATATTGTTAACAAAGCAATGTTAAAAGATCATATATGATATCATATGAATGTATATGATTCTTGTATAATTTAATAACAATTATTTCACCATTATACAAGAGGTTAACCTACCCCAACCAAGGAAAAGTACAAGGTAAGGGTTTACTTCACAACCTCTTCATTATCCAAGGTTGTTTATACATAATTATCTTCTGGGACTTCGTTATCATCCACATCCATGTTTCGTAAAAATGTCATTCAAAACATTTTTACTATTAAATGGAAAATGGGTTAAATTCATTTATACCCTTATACGTATTTGAAAGGAATATTACCGTCGTTTTCCAAACAATGTACTTTTTGACCTTTTTGACAAATTTAAGGTAAGAATGTTTTTTTAACTTATACGGCGGGTGCGGCTATTTTCCGCCATTATAACTTCGTCGAAGCTTCCCTAACAAGCTTATAAGAATATTTTCAAAGTAAGTATGTTATTTTATAATTATGGGAAATTTAAATGATTTCAAAAAGGAGAGATATTTCTCTCAAATATCTTTGATTTCATCCATGTAAACATCCTTTGATGGGTTTTAAGTTTAATTGAAATTGATTTATGATACAAAACTCCCATTGAACATTTTGTGAAATATTTTACTGTGGATGTGTTATTTTTATACCATACATAGTTTATGGAGAAATTGTTGACATTTCGTATGCTAGTTTTAATACGAATATTTATGTTATGTTTAAACCTATTCATATGAGGAATGTATTGGACTTAATATGTGACGGGTGGAGCCCGCTATAGCTCCTCGATGCATCGGTAGGTCTCATGAGACAACTAGATGTTGAATTGGCCGAGGCCCTTTCCCAATTTGATTTATGGTTTTGGCCGAGGCCTTAATCATTTTAGACGTCTTGGCCGAGGCCTTGACAAATGTTTCAGAATGTCTGGCATTATACATTCCCTCATTATGAAAGTGGTTATTGATATTTCATGTGATTATTCGTCTAGTAGAATATCCATGTGAGTAAGTAATAGAATTATCTTATTTTACTTTTGCCATATTATGCTGAAGTTCAATTTCAATAAGGCTTTTGTTTTAGTTATACATTGCCTTAAATGCTTATGTTTTCTTATGAAAGTTTCCTCTATATTGTTATCCTTACGGAGCATTTGAGCTCACCCCTTTCAATGTTTTATTTTTCCCAGGATGTGAAGAAGTGTATTATGACTGACTTGCAAGAATAGTCAGTGAGGATATGAGTGTGGACTGGGGAGACCATGTTATTGTAGTTTTCATTTTTATGATGTAATGTAATGTTTATGAATGTATCTAGTGTTTCCAAGGCTACTAAACTAATCGGTCTTTCGAGACTTGATCTTTTGAGATCATGCCAATGTTACGAAGTAATGCACCGACTCTGGGTAGCTGGGGTCGGGGCGTTACAGTTGGTATCAGAGGAAGTTTAGTACAAACCTTGGAAGCTAGATTTAGACAAACTCTGATTAGAGCACGTAGACCTAAGATTAACTTTGAGGATTAGTATAGAAGAACTTCCTAAAATTTTGGTATTGTAGAGATTTTGTGAGTTTTCTGAGTAATACATCCCTGTCTGGATACGAGCAGGTAGAGGCGGCTCTGGCACAGATGTACCTAGGGGTAAAACCTGAAAACACCGCTTTGAGCTAGACTCGAACGAGAACGGGTGCACGACAACGGGCCTTGCTGCACTCTTGGTTACGACACTCCCGGGGGATATGCTTAGGATAATTCCCATTTTCTTTACAAACCACTATGAAGGGTTACGAGTATATACTTCCTCAAAGAAAACATTTTTATAATTATGGATTATATCCATAATTAGTTCAATTTATGTTAAGTGTTTTACAAGTATGGAATTATGTATTTTGATTCATAAACTAATCTAGTTTATGCCATTATTTATAAATGGCGCCTAGTGGAAGGAATGGAAACCGTATCAATGTACGCACTCCATGTAGGGATTGCCCTCCTGCTCAAGATAATTATGGTGGAGCTAGTGATACAACTGGTGCTGATCAGCTTCTCACTGTACTGGGACAACTCACGCAGGTTATGAATAACAACCTTACTCGTATGGAGCACCCTGATCCGCAACGTGGAGGATCAATGCTAGACCAGTTCATGAGGCAACAACCACCAACCTTCAATGGGAGTACAAATCCTATAGTAGCTGAGCAATGGATAAATTCCTTAGAGAAAATATTCCATGCCTTGGGGAGTAGTGAAAGGGAGAAAGTTGTCATGGCAGTTTACCGCCGCACTGGAGATGCCGATCAATGGTGGTCACTAATTCAAAACACAAAGGAAGATGATGAATTAACAAACATGGAATGCCGGGAGTTCAAAGAGCTGTTCTTAGAAAAATACTTTCCTCGAGACCATCGAGCGGATATGGAAAGGAAATTTCTGAGTCTGAGGCAGAAGGAGGATGAGAATGTCGCAACTTATGAGGATAACTTTACAAGGTTAGCAAGGTATGGTGCAAATTACATACGTAACCCAAGAAGTAAGACTGATCGTTTCTTTGATGGGTTAAAACCATTTCTCCGTCGAGCTTTAGTATCACAAACCTTCTCTTCATACGAATGTATTATCTCGTGCGCTATCAAGACAGAAAAGGAATTCTCTAAGTCTTATGACTTTAAATCAAAGCAAGATAAGAAGAGATCCGCTGAAAACTCTGGGAAAGGAAATAAGGAAACATGGAAGAAGAGTAGAAATGAATTTCCACCCTGTGATATTTGTGGTAGGAAGCACCCTGCTGCCTGTCTAAAAGGAAAAGGAGTATGTTACAAGTGTGGTGAGAAAGGCCACCAAGCTCATGAATGCAAAGGAAAGAAAGTGGCTGTCAACGTGGAATTCTATAATTGTAGAGAGAAGGGAAATTTTGCAAATGAATGTCCTAAGCGTCAGGGGAACTTACCTCAGAAGAGGCCAAGGGATCAGGGCCAGGCTTATGCTATCACTACTGCTGAGGTGGAAGCTCCGAAAGACGTGGTGGCAGGTAATTTAATGGTTTCCTCAAGTTTAGCAAATGCATTATTTGATTCTGGATCATCGCATTGTTTCATATCTTCCCAGTTTGCTAAGAAAATTAGATATTTCCAATTTGATTTAACAAGGGAGTTTTCGGTCAAAACCCCTAAGGGAAGTATTGTTGCAACAAAGTTTTGTCGATTAGTTCCCATTAGAGCACCTAAATGTTCTTTACCTGCTGATCTCATCGTCATACCCATTATTTAATTTGATATAATCCTCGGTATGGATTGCCTTTCGGACCATGATGCAAAAATTTATTGTAAGAGGAAAGAGGTTACGATTCTTGATGATGATGATAAAGAACACCTTATCTTTAGAGCAGAATCGTCGCCACATAATTCTTATCTAGATCCACCCCCAGTAGCTCAACTAAATTCAATTATTGGGGAGGAAGAGAAGGAAATTACTGAGGGTGAGGAAAGGAATATTCAAATAGAGGATGTACCTATTGTGAGAGAATATGTTGATGCGTTTCCGGAAGATTTACCTGGACATCCTCCAGAATGAGAAGTTGAGTTTTCCATTGATTTAATTCCTGGATCAAGGCCCATATCGAAGACCCCTTATAGAATGGCCACTGTGGAATTAGTTGAACTAAAGAAACAACTAGAGGAATTGAGTAATAAGGGATTTATTCGCCCTAGTGTTTCTCCTTGGGGAGCCCCTGTTCTTTTTGTTAAGAATAAAGATGGATCTATGAGGTTGTGCATCGACTATAGGGAGATCAATGCTATAACAATAAAGAACAAGTATCCCCTACCTCACATTAATGATTTGATTGACCAACTGCATGGAGCTCAATACTTTTCAAAGATTGACCTTCGGTCTGGATGCCATCAGTTGTGTGTGAAGAAGGAAGACGTTCCAAAGACAGCATTTCAAACAAGGTACGGGCATTACGAGTTTACAGTAATGCCTTTCGGATTGACTAATGCACCCTCTGTTTTCATGGATCTAATGAATAGAGTTTTCAAGGAATATCTTGATGAATTTGTAGTGGTATTTATTGATGATATCTTGGTATACTCCAAAACCCACGAAGATCATGAAAATCACTTACGCATTATCCTAAAGACTCTTAGAAGACATGAATTATATGGGAAATTTAGCAAGTGTGAATTCTGGCTTCAGAAGATTTCTTTTCTTGGCCATATTGTCTCTAAGGATGGAATTTCTGTTGATCCTTCTAAAACCAAGGCAATCCAAGAATGGCCAGCACCGACAAGTATAACTGAGGTACACAGTTTTATTGGTTTAGCAGGTTATTATCGACGTTTCGTCCAGAATTTTTCCAGATTGGCTAACCCATTGGCAAAGCTCACACGTAAAGGGATTAAATTTGTCTGGACAAAAGAGTGTAAAGAATGTTTTGAAGAACTGAAGAGAAGATTAGTCAAAGCCCCTGTATTGACTCTACCATCGGGGAATGATGGGTTTGTTATTTATAGTGATTCATCGAAGAATGGACTTGGTTGTGTCCTTATGCAGAATGATAAGGTTATTGCCTATGCATCACGACAGCTAAAAATTCATGAGCAAAACTATCCTACTCATGATCTTGAGTTAGCAGCTGTGATATTTTCTTTAAAGATATGGAGACATTACCTCTATGGTGAAAAATGTGAGATTTATACTGATCACAAGAGTTTGAAGTATATTTTATCACAAAAAGAACTCAACACGAGGCAAAGGCGATGGCTTGAACTACTCAAGGATTATGATTGCACGATACATTACCACCCGGGGAAGGAAAACAAGGTGGCAGATGCTTTGAGTAGAAAATACCATGGAGTTTTGAATGTGATGAGAATTGAAAGGGATCCAATTTTCATGGATCTAGTGAAAATGGACATGGGAATAACTAGGGAAGGTGAAACATCAATGATTTTTCAAATGGTTTCCAAACCATCATTAATAGAAAGGATTCAGAGTTCTCAGACCAATGATGAATAATTTCAGAAGAAGATTAAAGATGTGAATGATGGAAGATTAAGGGACTTTGTGTATAAGGATGGAATTTTGAAATTCGGGAAGAGACTTTGTGTTCCCGATATACCTGATCTAAAAAGGGAATTGCTGGATGATGCTCATAGTTCCAATTTCTCTATACACCCTGGGAGCACCAAAATGTATATAGATTTGAAGGAACATTTTTGGTGGGACAATATGAAGAGGGAGATTGCTGATTTTGTTTCGAGGTGTATGGTTTGTCAACAAGTGAAAGCTGGAAGGCAACATCCTGGTGGAGTATTGCAACCTCTTCCCATACCTGACTGGAAATGGGATAATATTACAATCGACTTTGTCATGGGACTACCAAAGACTCCTAGAAGGAATGATGCAATTTGGGTCATTGATGATCGTCTTACTAAGTCAACACATTTTCTGGATATACGGGAGGATCTACCACTTGAACGTCAAGCAAGACTATATATTAATGAAGTTGTAAGACTTCATGGAGTACCCATATCGATTGTTTCTGATCGTGATCCTCGTTTTACTTCAAGATTTTGGAAAAGTCTTCAAAAGGCCTTGGATACTGAACTTCGTTTGAGTACTGCCTATCACCCTCAAACAGATGGACAATCAGAACGGACTATTCAAACCTTAGAAGTCATGTTGAGATCATGCTCTCCTGACTTTCAGGGTATGTGGGATCAATATTTACCACTGGTAGAATTTTCTTAATAAAAATAGCTTCCATTCAAGCATTCAGATGGCACCTTATGAAGCGTTATACGGAAAGAGATGTCGTACACCAACCTGTTGGGATGACGTTGGTGAAAGAAAACTTGTGGGACCAGAACTGCTAGAAGAAACAATGGAAAACGTGAAGGTAATCCAAAACCACATCAAATCAGCTCAAAGTAGGCAGAAGAGCTATGCCGATAACAGAAGAAAGGTTTTGGAATTTCAGGTGGGAGATCATGTTTTCCTAAAGGTATCTCCATGGAAGGGAGTTATAAGTTTTGGTAAGAAGGGTAAGTTGAGTCCCAGGTACATCGGACCCTTCGAAATTCTAGATCGTATTGGGGCTGTAGCTTAGCGTTTGGTGATGCCGCCAAATCTCTCCAAAGTTCACGATGTTTTCCACATATCACTATTGAGAAAATACATGCCCGACCCAACACATGTACTTACCTACGAGGAATTAGAACTGGAACCCGATCTATCTTATTGCGAAGAGCCCATCAGGATTTTTGATGTGAGGGAGCAGGTGCTGAGAAACCGGATGACTCGTCTGGTAAAGGTTTTGTGGAGAAATCATAAAATGGAAGAGGCAACGTGGGAACCTGAGGAACTTATGATGAAGAACCACCCGAGTCTTTTTATACAGTAATACCCTAGAAATTGCGAGGACACAATTATTTGATGGAGGGTAGAATGTAACACCCCAAGCGTCCACGGTACGTTTCCCTTCGAATAATGCAATAACGTGTGTTGTACGCAACCTCGAGCTCTAACACACACCACAACAAATTAAACTAGCCGTTGTGAATAGTAATACCTACTTTTTGAAATTTTATAAATTTTATTTATCAAAATTGACTTCATTTTTGGATTCGGAATATCGAAATTAGCCTATGTTGAATTTTTGGTATTTTTCTGAGAACTTCTAATTTTTTATGAATAGTGAAAAATACTGAAAAACAAATTTTTTAATCAAAATAATTTATAGTGATAAATTATACTATTTAGTGGTTTTAAAGTATAATTAGAATATATTTTACCATTTTATCCAATGGTGGTCATTAGAATTAATTAAACATTGAAATTGGACATAAACAATTGCCAATCTTTTGATATAAATTGTTTCTTAAAAACACGCTACTTGTTGTAACAGTGGGAATTAATTATAAAATTAATTAATGCAACTTATATGTTTGGAATTCTGTAAAATAAACATCATTTTTGAATTCGGAATATCAATTATAGATTAGGGTGAAATTTTGGCCTTATTCTGAAAAACTTCAATTTTTGATGAATAGTGAAACCACTAAGTGGTTGTTAAAAACTAATTATTCGTTAAAATGAAATATTACCACTTATGTGATTTGATTTTTAAAAATCCAACATACATGGTTGTCATTAAGAAGTAAAATGTGGTTAAATGAGATTAAAATAATTTTTTGGTGATTAGTAACTTTTAAGTTCTTAATCACTATTAGAGGTAATTAGTGTAGTTTAAGGTAAAAATAATGTTTTAATAATATGAGATGAGCTTGAAACTTGTCCTACTCCTATTGGATGAGTCATGTCCGACCAAGACAACCCATGGGTCAACTTGGGGACCCCATGGAGCCACTTTGGTTGGAAAATGACATTAATATATATTTATTTAATGTTAAAATTAAATTGACACAAACATGAGTTGTTTTACTAAAACAGTTTTTAAGTGGGGTTACACAAGTCAAAATTTTGACTATAAATATTCATTAGAAAGATAAAAAGATTTCCTAAATCATAGTATTTTTTTTTATAATTTTTAGAAATTAAATAAATTAAATTATTTATGACATCATTATGATGTAGTGATGACCTCATTATTTAACGATTTTAATAAAATGAAAAGATAATGTAAAATCCAAGGCTTACACTTGTCCAAAGACTATTGGAAGGATATATTTCGAACCCTTATCACCTTATCCACGAATTATATAAGTTTGGGACCTTTAGAATCCGAAAATCATTGTATAATAATGTAACATTTCAATCTTTCCAAAAGAGCCCCTCCTCTCCTCTTATAAAAGGCCCCCAACTCTACCACCTTATTCACACTTTCAAGCCTTTTGGTTCGGCCAACCTCTGCCCAAATACTCTCCCAACTTCTCTCCCTTCATCCTAGAAGCTTTAATTAAGTCAGAAAGCCATCCTATGGAGTCCTTTTGATCAAATCAAAAGAAGAACCCGAAGAAGAGGTAACATTTTCATCACCCTCTTTCAAGTTTCTTTCTTCTTCCACTCCCTCTTTGTTTATTATTTCAATTCTAAAATTATAAATCCAGTATCTTCTATATACTGTGATGTTATTATAATTATGGAACAACCATATTCAGTATTCTACCCATCATTTGAATGACATGTCACCATACATGCGTACGTACAGCTTACCGTCTCCACGTCGTGGTGTAATTGTTATTCAATATATTATTATTTAGATGGGTATAATAATGATATGTAATTCATGTAAATAATAAATATAACATGATAATGATTCTTTATATAAGATATAATATCCAATTATATATTATTTTAATATCAAAATAATGATATTGTCGCTCGTGCGTACCTACGGACTACCGTCTCCACGAACGCGATGAGATTCATTCTCTGTCGTATCCATTCAAGTATAATTATCATTTTATGATTTAAAAATAATGTTTAAGGACATGATATCATTCTGGATATGAATAAGATACACCCTATCCATGAAAAACACGACTTACGTAACAAAACATATAAAAGAAAACGAGTAAGTTAACACCCGAAACAACGATAAATCTAAGATATTGGTAACAAAGCAATGTTAAAAGATCATATATGATATCATATGAATGTATATGATTCTTGTATAATTTAATAACAATTATTTCACCATTATACAGGATGTTAACCTACCCCAACCAAGGAAAAGTACAAGGTAAGGGTTTACTTCACAACCTCTTCATTATCCAAGGTTGTTTATACATAATTATCTATTGGGACCTCGTTATCATCCACATCCTTGTTTCTTAAAAATGTCTTTCAAAACATTTTTACTATTAAATGGAAAATGGGTTAAAGTCATTTATACCCTTATACGTTTTTGAAAGGAATCTTACAGTCTTTTCCAAACAATTTACTTTTTGACCTTTTTGACAAATTTAAGGTAAGAATGTTTTTTTAACTTATACGGCGGGTGCGGCTATTTTCCGCCATTATAACTTCGTCGAAGCTTCCCTAACAAGATTATAAGAATATTTTCAAAGTAATTGTATTATTTTATAATTATGGGACTTTTAAATGATTTCAAAAAGGAGAGATATTTCTCTCAAATAGCTTTGATTTCATCCATGTAAACATCCTTTGATGGGTTTTATGTTTATTTGAAATTGATTTATGATACAAAACTTCCATTGAACATTTTGTGAAATATTTGACTGTGGATGTGTTATTTTTATACCATGAATAGTTTATGGAGAAATTGTTGACATTTCATATGCTAGTTTTAATACGAATATTTATGTTATGTTTAAACCTATTCATATGATGAATGTATTGGACTTAATATGTGACGGGTGGAGCCCGCTATAACTCCTCGATGCATCGGTAGGTCTCATGAGACAACTAGACGTGGAATTGGCCGAGGCCCTTTCCCAATTTGATTTATGGTTTTGGTCGAGGCCTTAATCATTTTAGACGTCTTGGCCGAGGCCTTGACAAAATGTTTCAGAATGTCTGGCATTATACATTCCCTCATTATGAAAGTGGTTATTGATATTTCATGCGATTATTCGTCTAGTAGAATATCAATGTGAGTAAGTAATGGCATTATCTTATTTTACTTTTGCCATATTATTCTGAAGTTCAAGTTCAATAAGGCTTTTGTTTTAGTTATACATTGCCTTAAATGATTATGTTTTCTTATGAAAGTTTCCGCTATATTGTTATCCTTACGGAGCATTTGAGCTCACCCCTTTCAATGTTTTATTTTTCCCAGGATGTGAAGAAGTGTATTATGACTGACTTGCAAGAATAGTCAATGAGGATATGAGTGTGGACTAGGGAGACCATGTTATTGTAGTTTTCATTTTTATGATGTAATGTAATGTTTATGAATGTATCTAGTCTTTCCAAGGCTACTAAACTAATCGGTCTTTCGAGACTTGATCTTTTGTGATCATGCCAATGTTACGAAGTAATGCACCGACTCTGGGTAGCTGGGGTCGGGGCGTTACATGTGGTCCTTATGTAGTCAATATTATTGGTTGAACACTTAGATATGTTAGGGAATAATTTTCTAGACGTGTTGTGTATAGATATCATACTTTCCTCACTTCCCAAAACCTTCACCAGTTTTATTATTAATTATAACATGAGTAATAATGAGAATATTCATTAGGAACTTCTTACTCTGATTCACCAAGTGGATAAGGACATGAATTATGAAAAAACCAACAGTCCTTATGGTGAATAATAAAAGGAAGAAAAAGGTGAAGGGTGCTAAGAATCATAAAAAATCTAGAGATCCTGAGCATTGTCCTTCCAAGAAGAGAAAGATATAGAGGAAAGGAATGGAAAAGGAGGCAGTGTGTTTTTCTTGTGGAAAGCAAGACTACTAGAAGAGGAACTGTACCTTGAAGCAAGGGGAATCTAAAGGCGCATTCATTATAGAGTGTAATATTTCAATATCTACAAATTAGGTATTAGATATAGATCATGGTTCTCACATTTGAATACAAATACAAAAACTAAGTAGATTCTGAAATGTTGTTAGATGAGAGGTGGATTTGCAAACTACCAATTTTGTGAGACTAGATTCTCTATAAATTTGTGACTACCAAATTTAATTTCCAATAGTAATGATATTGGTTTTAAGGGACTTTTATCATGTACCAACTATTACCAAGAACATATTTTTTGTATCATTCCTAGATGTAGATGGTTTTATTTTCAAGATTGGAAATAAATGTCTTTTATTTTATAAAGAAAACATATGTTATGGTATGTCACATTTAAATAATGTTTTTTTGAATTAAATTTAAAAAAACAAGAATTATAAATAGATAAAAAATCATGTTCACACGACTCATATAACACCCAGCTATGGCATCACAGTCTTGGTCTTGTAAACAGGATGCATTTGAAAAAGATATATCAAGATGTTTATGTAGAATTATTTGAGCTAAAACCACTTGAAAGATTCCATGACTGTTTATAAGTAAAAATGAACAAACTTATATTTTATGGATAGGGTGAAAGATCAATATATCTTTTAAGATTGGTACACAGTAATTTGTGTGGACTATTTCTAGTAAGAGCTAGAGGCAGGTATTCTTACTTTATAACTTCTAATGATAACTTGAGTAGATATGGATATTTTTATTTGGTGAGGTATAAGTCTAATTATTTTGAGAAATTCAAAGAATTAAAAAATGAATTAGAGAATCAATTTGGAAAGATGATAAAGGAAGATTTGATCAGGTTGAGGGGGTGAATATCTTAACCAAGAGTTTATTTAATGTTTACGAGAGTTTGGGATTCTATCCCAACTCACTCCATCTTACCACCATAGTGGAATGGTGTTACTGAAAGGGGTAATTGTAACTTGTTAGACATGGTAAGGTCGATGATGAGTCATGCAGATATTTTTTTATACTTTTGTGGATACGCATTACAAATGGTGATATTCACACTAAACTGAGTACCAACTAAAGTTTCCGACATAATTCCCTTCGAGTTATGGTGTGGAAAGAAACATGTTTCATCTCATACTCATGTATGCGGTTGCGAGGAATTTTTTAAGTCCTTATCAATAAATAAACTAGCACCTCGGGGCATAAAGTTTATCTTTATAGGGTATCCTAAGGAATCAAATGCATACATTATTTACAACCCCATATATAAGAAATTGATTATCACTATAAAATTTATTCTTATTGATAAGGAGCACATACTCAAAAATTATAGTGGGATCAAGCTTAACTTTGATGAAGTTGATTTTCAATATTTACAATAATTGGTATATGTACTGATTCCATAGGTCCCCAAGGAATAAGTAGTTCATAAAATACAAGTATTTCATAAGATCACTAGATAGGTAAGAGAACCAAAGAGATATGGTTTTCTAATCGTCGAAGATGGTGACTCATTATTGGTTGACAATGATGAACCACTATTGTACAAAGAGGTAGTAGATGGATTAAAAGCTACAACATAGAAAGAATCCATGAATTATGAAATGGATTCCATATATTGAAACCAAGTTTGGGTTTTGGTCAATACACTAGTTTATATGATTCTAGTAATGTGAAAGTGGATATTCAAGAGAAAATTGTACATTGAAGATAAGGTAAATACCTATAATGCAAGGCTAGTGGCTAAAGGATTTAAGTAACATAGAGTAATTGAATATGATGAAACCTTTCAACTAGTTGTCTTGTTTAAATTCATCATAATTCTACTTGTTATAGCATCTTACCATGACTATGAAATTTTGAAAATAGACATCAAAACTTCTTTCCTTAATCAGGATCTTTAGGAAGATGTCTATATGACACAACTAGAAGGTTTTGTGACTCTAGGTGATGCCAAAATGATTTTAAATTTATAGAGATCTATTTATAGATTGAATAAATCATCTAGGTCATAGAACATTAAATTTGATGAAGCTATAAAATAATTTAGTTACATTGAGAATGAATGTGATACAGGTGTTTAGAAGAGGTTTAATGGAAATGTGTTCATTATACCAAAAGAATATGTTGATGACATGTTACTTATTGGAAACGATATACCATTCTTTAAGTCTATTAAGTATTGGTTAAACAGGTGTTTCTCCACATAGTACTTAGGTGAATCAGCCTATATTCTAGGGATCAATATCATTTGTGATAGATCAAAGAGACAGTTTGGTCTATGTCAATGTACATACATTGATTATATACTAAAGATATTCAGTATAGAACAATATAATAGGGGATTTGTTCCAGTGTCACATGGTATACATATTTATAATAAAATGTGTCCTTAGTCATAATAGGAGAAAAATATAATAAGTAATATTCATTAAGATTTAGTGATAGGATCAATCATGCATTACATGTTATGTATTAGACTTGATGTTGAATATGCATTCATCATGGTAGGTAGATATAATTTTGATCCAATATAATAGCATTGGTATGCTATTAAGGTTATCCTTAAGTATCTAAGAATAACCAAGGATATTTTCCTAGTGTATGGAAGAGATGGGGAGCAGGCCATCAGGGGTTATACTGATACTAATTTCCAAATAGATCATAATGATCTGAAGTCACAGTTAGGATATGTTTTTTATCTCAGCGGAGGAGTTGTGATCTAGAAGAGTTCAAAGCATTCATTTGTCGTAGATTCTATAGTGGAGTCTGAGTAGATAGTAGCTTCTATTATATCTAAGGAAGTGGATTGGATACAAAGCTTTGTCTAGGATCTTAATGTGGTACCTAGCAGTAAAGACCTTATCATAGTGTATTGTGATAATACTGCTGTATTGGCTCTTCAAAAAGATCCAAAGTCACAGTAACAGATAAATCATATACTTTAGAAGTATCAGCTCTTAGGAGATTTTTCTCAATGGGGTGAAATTTCAGTAATAATAGTTCCCACATAATAAAATGTGGAGGAACCCTTGATCAAAGGCCTATCTTAGTATAAGCATGTCTATCATGTGAGATCTAGAGAACTAAATGTTGTTAGCAGTTGGATCTAGTGAAAGTGAGATTCTGTTGGAGTTGCTTCCCTAGAACTAGCTTTTATGTACTTTATGATAACCTATATTCATTATTTTTAATATTAATAAACTCCTTATCACATCATGGTTTTTCTTCTATGTGGCATAGTATGTGATAATGTACTAAGAGTAGTTGTCACACTGAAAGGAAATAGAAGTTCCCTACTATGAGAAAAATCAAGAATTTCCAAAAAAATATTCTTAAATATATGTGTTATATTCTGATTAAATCATTTGAGGGACACGGATGATTCAGGATATTAAGGTTGGTGACTCATGGTACATTAATGATCCTTCTAATGGTGTACATCCTTGGTAATATTCAATGTAGAATATTATGATAATAAGACCCGCCAATTGGAAATCTGCATTTATATATTTCATTGGATGTTCCTATATGTGGATATGTGTATTGTTCATAGATTTTAAGATTATTATTATTGACTATTATAAGTTGTATACTTTGATGAATTGAAGAAAATTTTGATGTCATATGTTTACGGTGAGTTAGGATGTATTGGGTGTGTCATGAGTAATGTTTCATTAATGAATAATGTGAGAAAGGATTTCTCCCTTGTGTTCATTAATAGAATTTAATATCTCAGGACCTTTGATAGAAATGATATAGCCTAAATAAATCCATGTCCATAGTGTTCGATAGGCAAGTTAAATTTTTTAAAAGTCAAAAAAATTGACATTGAGCACATAGGTTGATGGAACTAACGTGCAACTTACTTGATAAGAGATATCACGATAAAGGAATTATATTACATAGTAACTATCCATATGAGGTATTATGTTATTACAACATTAACTTCTTTATCTTTAGGTGCCTTGTTATGTTTTTGGATGCTAACCTTGGACTTTATACTGTTTTTCCTAATTCCACGGAGAAAGAGCCCTAGAGGGTCACACACTAAATGTATCTAGAATCTCAAATAAATAATATATTATTATTTATTATTAACAAGTTGAATAAATATTCTTCCCACACATGGTTTAATAATTATTATTGTTTGGTTGATCATATAAATTATATCACCAGTTATTTTAGAGAATATAATGGGAGTATAATATTCAATAAATATTTATTCACTTTTTAGTGAATGTAATATTTATTTATTTATTGGTCAATAATGCAGGGATATTTATTCATTAAATAAATATCCATTATTCAAGGCCTGATAAATATTATGGAGGAATGGTGGACTGAGTTTAATAGTCTGGAGAGAAATAATATAAATTGAATATTATTTGAATAAATAATATTTAATTTTATTTTTGGGTTTAGATCATGTCAAAGAATAATAATAATAATAATAATACTATTTACATGAGGTTCCGTAGGGATTAGGGACATAATGAAGGTCACGTGTGCAATTATTATTTTCTAACCCTAGTGGTATATAAACCCAATTATATTATTTTATTAATAGATCTAATTCATTTGTGATGTGCATGAAGAAATATAGAGAGAATCCTCTCCATCTCTAGAGAGATCCCTCTCTATGAATGATCTTAAAAATAGATAGCGATCTTCCTCCACTTTCCACTTTCAAGTGTAGAGAGAGATCAAGGATAATCCTTTGGAAGCGATTCTTGGGGCGATCAAAGGTGAAAGACACAAGCATTAGGATATGTCATGATAGCACTTGGAGATTTATACGGTGATGTTCAAAGGTTCATGGAACACATTTGGATCACCAATGGAGGGAATCTATTCTTGATTCCTATAATGCAACAATGCTACAACATAGAGACATTTTCATATCCATCAACGACGAAAACATTTCTCACAAGGTAATTCTATAATTTCTTAAATTAAATATAAATAATATGTGACAATCCTACATTTTGGTTCTGAAATTTATCCACTGTTTCTATTCTTTAATTCAATTCTATAGATCACGACATTTATCATCATGTAAATCTCAGATTAATCATTAATCATGATAAAAAAGCAATGTTGGGCATGCCCTAACTGATGCTTCTGTTGCGCCTAAAACCTATATTACACACATTAGAGATTGGTTGTAATGGTTGTAAATGCATCATGTTATTATAGTAAAAATAAATTTCTAATTATCATTCGTTCATGTGTGATGAAATTTTATTTTACATAAACGGCCGAATGATATTATCCCTTCAAAGTATGACTTCGAGTTGTCCCTAATTGATAATCATTACAGAGTATTATGGGTTGCAGTGATATGATAAGGTTAACATGAAAATAATCTTGTATTCATTGAAAAGTGTTGTATACGAGATATAAAGAATAGATTCATGAGGTAATAGGTAGAGGCTTGTTACTTGGATATATCCACTAAAGTATATCTCATGGAATTCCATATGATCATAGATATATTTATGGGTGTATTCTTATTATCAATACTTCTTACCTGAGGTTGATGAGATACATAGCATTAGAACATTCATACTTTGATACCTTACATATGCAATTCAACATATGAACTTAGCTAATTCGGGGGTGGTTGGGTATGTTGATGATCATATCCTCAATTGGAGCACAACCAAGATGGGATTTGTCCACTTGTATGACAAGTTAAAGACATTTGACCCTTGATTGAATTAGATTAAAGAAATGTATGTTTATGCTTAGTTATTTTACATATGCTGTGTTCAACTACATAGATGAATTACATGTGATATATTCATCAACTTAGTCAGTCTTTTTCGGATAATCAAGAAATGATGAGAGGCCTATAGTATATTGACATGTTTCGTATCTAATGGTTGCTTGATGTCATGGACAAGGGATTATATAAGATGCATAGGATGTATATGATAAATCTTTTTGTGGACATGACAATATATAGATATGAGTATGTTTGATGGAGATCACACCAGACCCCTTAGTATCTTGAATAGCACTGATGCTTTGCTAGATGCTACTCTTTGATTGAATTTATGAAATTGTGATTTCATAGTTGTTTTTAATTATGCTAAGGATCATAGGGTTACACGATTAGGCTCTTGTATAAGGAGAAATTTTTGAACAATTTTTTTTTTCCATATGAATAGAGTTTGAATAAAAAAACGTATCCAAATGAGTTTGAATGGATTCACAGAGTTGTGAGATTTTCACATAAAGTCTGTATGGTATTTTAGTGCAAGTGGTAGATCGTTGGATTTTCACTAAAATGAACATGCTTAAGATTCATGTACACATGCATATGATGCATGAGATATATTATATATGGTGTGAATTTAATATATGTGTTTTATGCATGTATTATTCATGCGTGAGATGCATGATATAATATATATATATATATATTATCATCTCTCGATGGTTTATTCATCGGATACATGGATTAATTTCTATGCATTTATTTATTGAAATGAATTCAATAAATAAATACCCAACATGTATTCATTCATGAGATGCATTATGTATTTGAGATTCTTTGGGAACTACCTATATAAGAGGATGAGATCTTCTTATATTGGGTGTGATGAATATTTCAAGGTCTCTCTTCCCTTGTATTGGTATTTATCGTTACTCAAACGAAGATGCTAGCTCCCCTTCAGCATTCGTGTATCCTGACGATACGATTGAGGATCCAAGTTTTCAGTGTATTCTCTCAAAGGAAAGGTGCTTATTTTCTCAAGTAATATCTTGTTGTTTATGACCATATTATGTTCATACAAAACTCATCAATATCTTCATGATTAATAATGCTTGCCAAGCATTGACTAGGACTGTTGTTCAGAGTGATAATGGAAATGAATTTCTTTTGGATAGAGTGGATTCAATAATAGGTAATATTGATATTAATTAAAGTTCTTCTATTAGAGATTTAGTTTAGATTGAGGGTTTAACCCTTGGATGTTGTCAAAGCCTATTGTTTTAATATTCTCATGAGAAAGTGGACATTTCAGTTATTTTTCAAAGTAATCAAGACAAAGAAACATGATAGAATATTTAGAACAAACTATTTGATTGTGATCCCTTAAATGATTCATGGTTTTCATGTTTTTTTCTTGACTTAATGTGAGGGTTTTATCAATATATTTCATTGGGAAAAAACGAAGTCAAATAGAAGCATTATGCATGGTGGATGATGGTGGTATTAAGAAATAATTTCAATGAATGATAGAACTGTTCTGGAAGCATTTAATGTGTGTTCACCCTTCCATTTCATCTTTTTATATTTTAAAAGATATGATGCAAATGAAGGGAAGGACTTCGAGGGAGCAAGGATGGACATGAATGGAGATCGAAAAAACACATAAAATTGTCCTCATATAACCAGAATAAAAAAAATAAAATTCCTTAATTAGAGAAATGTGAAACAATTTTCCAAGATATGCGATTTTACCTATACATAGAAAACTATTTTCCAAAATATCAATGTTTTTCCCTTCCACAAGAAAATTTGGATACCTTGGAAAATAGTTCAGAGGTCCTTAATCTCCTACTTCTGGAATTCATTTTTTTATTCCGGTTATGGATAAATTGCCAACAACCACATGTTGAACGGAACTGATAGTCCATTAATTAACAAACTCAGTTGCTAATTTCACCCAAAAAAATCCCCTAATCAACACCGCCGCTCTAGGAGGAGCGATCCATCAAATTACACTTAAGATTCAATGATATGAAATGATCAATTACATATCCCCCAGCTGTTGAACTCCATGACTTTCCTCACCCTCTTCTCCGTCTACTCGGCTCTCTCATCCATAAACACGCCGCCTTGAAGGGATCCAGACCGATCACAAAGAGACGCCGCCGGCGATGAGGATGAAGATGAGGAAGTGGAAGAGTCAGGGGCCGACGTCCATATGAGTGGATCAGAGAAAAATATGGTCGCAACTTGTTGGTGAAAGCAGTGGCGAATCTGTCTGATGGGATAGTTCCAGCTGCAGAACCCCTGATAATGTGTGCCCCCCTTTCCCATGTCTGTTTGGTATGGATTGGAGCTAGTAAATGATTGTTGTGTTCATGCTATCTCTTTTCATAGACCACATATATATATATAAAGTGGTTTATTTGAGGACCTAGGTGGCAAAGGGCCATGTGGGGTCTCGAGTGTCTCGGGTTCGAGTCTTTCTGATTTTCTGCATGTGTGTATTTGTGTGTTTTTTTGTACTTTTAATACATATAAAGTATTGATATCCGATCAAAGTTCTTTTTTATTTAGATTTTGTAAAAAAAATATTTCGTTGAATAGGGTACGAAAATAATATTTCAGAAAATGGGTCTGAAGAGGCATAGATCCCATTCATGCTTCATTGCCCAGCTAGAAATGTGAACCATGTTCACGCCTCTTATTCTTTTCTTCCACATGAAGCGTAAACAGGATTCATGTTAGAAACCTTAATATTTTTTTTAAAAAATGATTTGTTTTGTTTTTTAAAATATCCTCAAGATCATCAAAAAATTACTAAGTGGGGTAAATCATTGTTTTAAATTTCTTTTCTGTGTTTCTTCTTAAAACAACTTTCATTAACTATTATAGTGGTAGTTATGATCACTATCACATTCATAAACACACATTCACAGTAAACACATCAGATTTACAAGGTTCACCTCTAAAAACAATAAGGTCAGTCCTTGACATGATCAGGATTCACTCGAGATCATATGCTCCACTAGTATCAATATGTAGATTACAACAAGAAGGGTTTATCATTTGTTCATGTTACACCAACTCTCATGGCTATGTAAACTGTGCTCTCATACCAATACAATGATATAAAATATTTTAACAACATGAGATCCTTCTTACGAATAAGATTGTCATTGAGTCGTCACTATGTTGTTTCGTTTTCTTCTTCTTTTACTTGTGCGACATCAAGTATATTCTTCTTCCAGTTACTTTCCCCCCTCTCTGGTAATCTCTGTTTATTTTTATTTTTATCACATATTATCATATATATGATATTCGGACATCACAACAGATATTATATCTTCTCGCAATAACAATTTTCTTCTAGGAAATTGGAATTTCAAATTCGAAATTCAAACATATAACGGTCTCTTATTGCTTTTAACTTATGCTTATTTTTTTCCTTTATGTTTTAATCATTGGATCTGTCCAGGGTGTTACTGAAATGACTTTCAATTCAACTACATGCTTTGTGGCGTGACATGTCAGTTATTTTGAAAACTAAAACTCAACTTCTTCACCTACACAACACAACTACCTTCTTCACAACACGAACCTTGTTCTCCCTTTTCTTGAATCACAAATCCAATTTTTCATATTTAAAATCATTGAATATTAGTACCACCATCATCTGATTTTAATTTCATTCTTCAAAATAATTAATTCCGTCAATCTTCCAATTTCTCAAATTTTTGTTAACAAATGAATTCTTATTGTTTCAACACAGTCCATTTCATAAGACTTTTAATTTCCATGTCTTTCAATTTTAATAATGAAAATATATTTTCATAAGACTCACAAAGTCTTACGGTGTTTGATGAAAGTATTACAATCACGCCTTTACCAAATTCTGACCAACTAAAGAAGGTGATCTGAGAGTTTCAATGAGGGGGTTGTGCTGCTCTCACTTATATAATGGGAAGGAGATGGGAAAACTATAGGTCAAGCTTTTGATTATTGCTGATTTGGGTTAGGGGGTTTCCTTGATACCTCGAACTCGAAAGGTTCATTTGTGTGTGCCCACCTTTCCCATGTCTGTTTTGTATGGATTGAAGCAAGTAAATGATTGTTTTGTCCATGATCTCTCCTTTTGTGGTCTCATATATATATATATATATATATATCCACCCATTGAAAAGGTGACTACAATCCTTCAACGGGGTGGACTGTCTATCCCCACCAATCTCCCTACCTACCATGCCACACTACTTATAAAAGGGAAGTATAGCCCCCCTAGATAGGCACTGCGGATAGAAGGGAGACAACAAAAATATGAATTAAATTATTGTTACTTTTTTATGCTCACCTCTCTCTGATATTCTAATTTTACTCTTTTTCTATTATTTTCATAACAAGCTATGAGCACAAACACTCAAAGAGGGAGAAATATATATTTTTATTTTAAACCTTATTTTCACCGCTTGGTTGTACGGTTCTAATTATTTATTATTTTCATTTTAAACCTCATTTTTTTCCACTAGATAGGACAGTTTATGTGGTTTATTTAATTACCTCCAAAAAGGTCAGGTTGTCGTCAGTTTGGATAGTTTTAATTTTTTTATTTTTCACCGCCTGATTTGATGGTCTAATTAATAAATTAATACATGTAAGAAAGTTTTAAATGAGTAATGTGATATGTTGATTTATTTATTTCAAACGCCCACATGAAATATTTATTAACCGATTAATGTGATATATATATAATATTAAATGATAATATTAACCATATTTTCATGTTTTTGATGTCGTTTTATTTTCTTTAACCCAAATGTAAATTATTATTGTATTCTTATTTTGGATAATAATAATTTCTCTCTCTCTCCCAGTTATCATCATGTCAAATCTCATGAAACACGAATTCACCAATCTTGATATCATCAAAAGTAATTACATGTCATGGATGATGGATGTTGAAATGTATCTCAAATCAATGGATCTCAGAGAAAAAATTAAAGAAAATAATTTACAAACCCTCCAAAATAAAGCAAAGGAAATGATCATTCCCAGAAGACATATCGATGAGGGTTTGAAATGTTAATACCTCATAGAAAGAGATCCATGTAAGCTCTAGAATAGATTGAAAGAGATGTATGATCATCAAAAGGAGGTTTTTCTTCTAGTTACCCATGATGAAAGTAATGTTTTATGCTTCCAAGACTATAAAAGGATCAGTGATTACAATTCAGCCATGTATAGAATTGTATCACTGATAAATTATTGTGGTATTGGGATTACGGATTCTGTTATGCTTGAAAAGTAATATACAACATTTCATGTATCTCACATCACCCTACAATGGCAATATCTCTTGTGAGGGTATATAAAATATTCTAATCTCATATCATCATTACTTGTAGCGAAGAAGAATGTTGAGCTTTTGATTAAAAATCATCAATATCGTCCTATTGGTTAAGCAATATCATTTCCTGAAGCAAATTCTATATTTCATGAAAATAATAATAGAATAATTCAAGGATGTGATTCTTGTGGTGGACATGGTTTTGGGGGCATATGTGGTCGATGATTTGGTCATAACCATGAGTCTTCTGAAAATAAATATCAAAATCAAATAAATACTTTCTCAAACACTCTGAGGAATCCTAGATATTCTTGTTACAGGTGTGGTTCTAAGAGACATTGGACTCATGTTTTTCGAACCCTAGAGTATATTTGTAATCTATATAAAGCATATCTAGAATCAAAGAAGAATAAACCACACTTTTCTGAGACATCTTATAAAGGGAAAGAAAAGAAGGTGAATTTTACTGAGATTCACAAAGCCATCAAATGATGATTTCACTTACATCTAAGTGAGTTATTTTACTTGTGAATTTGATGATATGATAGTTGAAGATAATTAAAAAAATATATAGTGGTTATGATTTATGATATATTGTTTTGTTCTGTGTGCTTTATATTTTGGATGTTGTATTATTTGAAATTCACAAGGTGTTTCTTATAATATTATTGTCTTTACATTGAAGCATTGAAATGGATTTATTAAACAGAACAAATATTTTCATACCAGATAGTGTAACAAGGCACACAATTTTTAAGAATAAATAATATTTTTTTGATCTTAAATCAACAAGAATAATTGTAAATACTATATCAGGTTCTAAAAATTTAATAGAAGAGACTGGTAAAGCGTGTTTTTCTTTACCTAATGAGACATAATTTTTTATAACAGATGTGTTGTTTTCCCCAAAGTCCAAAAGGAATTTTTTTTAAGTTTCAATGATATATACTAGTATGGGTATGATAATCAAACTATATCTAAGAGAAATGAAAAGTACATGGGGACTACCATTAATAGATCTGGTAAGAGTCATGTACTAGAAAAACTATCAAAATTATCATCCGGATTGCATTATATATATATAAGTGCAATCAAAACACATATAGTAGTAAAGAATGGATAAAAATCATTAATTTGTGGCATGACCAATTAGTTTATCATAGTGCAACAATGATGCAAAAAATAATTGAATGTTCTCATGGACATTTAATAAAGGTTTATAAGATATCTCTAATAAGAAAAATTCCATGCGAGGCTTGTTCGCTTGGAAAGATGATTGTCAGATCATCTCCAACTAAAATTAAGGCTAAAATTCCAGCCTTTCTTAAACGAATTCAAGGGGATATATGTGGACCAATTTATCCATTGTCTGGGCTATTTAAATATTTTATGGTATTAACCTATGCATCTTGCAGATGGTCACAAGTATGTTTTCTCTCAACACGTAATGTAGTCTTTTCATGATTTCTTGATCAAATAATTAAATTGAGAGTGTAATTGTCTGATTATGTCATTAAGAAAGTAAGGCTCGATAATTCTATATAATTTACCTCTCAAGATTCACTACTAAAAAACTGGGTTTATCCAACGTTGAGGCTTTAACTAAGATTTTTTTAGCATTGTTAAAGGGAGTATTTAACAATGCTAAAAAAGTATTGTTAAAGGGAGACCTTTATCAGCACTTGTAAAAAAGCACTGATAAAGGATGATCCATTATCAACACTTTTAAAAATGCGATGATAAAGGGGGAATTTATCAGTGGGAGAAAAAAAACTGATGATAAAGTACCACCCTTTATCATCACTTTTTTTTCATTGATAAATGATATATTTCATAAAAAAATATTTATATAAAAATAATATAATAATATAAAAATAGATTTGTATTGATATAAATATAACATATATTTTTTAAATATGTTTTAGATAAGGATAAATAGGCACACACACTTAATATATAAAAAATTTAGTGAAAATGACATATAAAATAATTAAATAAATTTATTAATTGATAATTTTCTAATTATTATCGATTAATAGACATTTAATTACAGTTGGATGATATAAGATTAAATTAATTAATGAATGGTCTAAGATAAGTTGAAAACCTGACTTGAACTTCAAACGACCATAACTTTTGATCTTAGTGTCAATTTGTGCTTTATCACATATCAAATCAAATCCTTTGGTGATCTGTACGCACAAATGACTTAGGTGGACCATCGATCACATTTTTAGGGGCTAAAAAGGCCTAGAAGGCCTCTAAAACCGAGTTTTTAGTCGGGGTATTCCATTTTTTTAATATTCCTTGGAATTTCAGCCTCGTTTAAGGGGATCTTTTTCCTATTTTTAGTAGGGACTAAATTTATTCCCAGGGTTTACATTCATATTGGTATTATGGTTCTGAAATGTTATCATTTTTCACAATGTAGTTTTATTTATAATTAAATATATACATATTTTCTTATATTTATTTAAAATAAATCACTTGTATAAATACATATTTAAAAATATTTTAATAAAAATGTATTTTTAAATATATAAAATAAATATTTATTATTCATTTTTTTTAAAGTAAAAAATTATTCATTTTATTTACCTTATTAAAATGCATTAATATATATATATATATACAATTAATGTTTATATATAAACATGTGTGAGTCAATAATTAACAAATATATATGTATATGTATATTTCAATATATGTAAATAAATAAATACTCTAAAAATGTATTTAAAACAGCATCTATCCATTTTTTACATTATACATACATATATATATATAATGTTCATATATATATATGTGTGTGTGTGTGTGTGTATTAATAAACAGATATATATTTATATTATACTCTAATATATGTAAATGAATATAATATATAATATATTTAAATAAATATAAGTATATATATAACACACACATATATATTTTATAAATGTATTTTAAAATAATTATATAAATATATGAATACAAAATATATTTTTAAATATATATATATATATCTAAATAAACAGAAATATCATTAAATAGACAACAAAACAATATGATTCAGTGGTAAAGGTGTTCCATCTTTAAAGGAGAGGTATAGGGTTCAAATCCATGCGTGCGTATGAGGCTAGAAATTCACAAAGCGCTATTAAAGGGGTGGTGGGGTGAAAAGCCCTGATAGGGGGTGCAGCACTGTTAGAGAGGTCATGGAAGCACTAATAAAGGGTTCAGGCTCATAGAGGTCCGAAAAAAATATAATTTAACCTCATTTAACAATGCTTTTTTGACGATGTTAAATGGGGTCTTTAATAATACTTTTTAGCATTGTTAACACTTTTTCCTAGCGGTGTTAAAGCATTCCCTTTAACGACGCTTGTGTAGAAAATGATTTATAAGCATTATTAAAGGCCCTTTACTAGCATTGTTAAATATCAATTTTGTAGTGGTGCTTTCAATGATTATTGTATGGCAATGAGGGTCACTGTGGAGAATCTAGTGTCCCATGTGCATACAAAAAATGATTTAGCTGAACCATTGATAAAAAACCTCCAACTTATTGATAGACCATTAATAATGAGAAAAAAGTTGTCGATCTCCATATGCGTTCATGAAATATTGCATGATTCAGCATTAATTCACATCAGAGCAAGTAAATATCATAAGAATACTCTAATACAATTGTATTTTGGCTAAGATCCTGACATCTCCCACTTAAAAATATTTGGTTGTGCATCATATATACCAATTTATCCCCCACAATGTATAAATATGGGACCTTAAAGGTGGATGGGAATATATGTAGGATATGAATACTCATCCATCATAAGATATCTTGAACGACAAATCGGTGATGTATTTACAACACATTTTTTCAGATTATCACGTTAATGAAGATGTATTCTCAGCATTA
The DNA here is from genome assembly GCA_963277665.1 of Viscum album. NCBI lineage: Eukaryota > Viridiplantae > Streptophyta > Magnoliopsida > Santalales > Viscaceae > Viscum > Viscum album. The sequence goes on along the minus strand of OY728138.1, from coordinate 625,743,472 downwards.
GGGGGAGAAAAGAAACAAAAAGAGGATATTTCCAAGAATGTGAAAATGTTATCTTTTCTCGGTCCTCCCACTCAGTACTGTGAGATAGAAGTGAAAAAGATTTTACATTTTCAAGAATGTGAATATCAATTTCCCGATATATTTACTAATTCAAATTGTGTGAATAAATCACATGTACCAGCTATAAATGCACCATCTAGAATTGATGCCCTAGAGGCAAAATTACATAATGATGTTATAGAAATCGCAAAGCACACCTGAGGCATGGAAGACAAGTTGGCTGTAAGGATATAATTCCTCTAAAAATAACATGAATGAGTATAATTGAAAACCCCATTATAGAGGCATGTGTTCTAGAAGAAACATGTGATTTAACTATTCTTAAAGAAACAAATGATGAAAATCATAAATATAATTCACAAGATATAGAAAACTCTGAAGGTTTCAAAAATATTGAAATCTCTCATAATTATTCCATTATAGTTGATAAATGGAATCAATGTAATGTGGAAAATATTGATGAAATATTTTCATATTCTATGTCACGTGATATAGAAAATGAATACCTTGAACCAAAATCTGTAATATAATGTCAAAAATGACCCGATTGGAATAAATGGAAAGACACAATGCAAGTTTATTACCCCAAATAGGTTAAATACACTAAGAGAGTGGATTGAATCGGGGTAAGATAGATGAAAAAAATTTCCCGTTCATATCGATATCCATTGTTAAACAAAACACTCTTCTATCCATTTCCCATAGAAATGTATAAATATAAATGAAAGCATGCACGTGACACAAAAAAATTACTTGGTTCACCCTCACTGGGCTACGTCCAAGGATCATAAAATAGAAATGTGTCGATGTATAAAATCCACTAAGGCTCACTATTAAAACAAGGTTCAGGCTAGATCACTTCTATGTCTAGACTCACTACCTTTACAAAGTTTGGAGAAAACTCATTTTCCCTCCTGGTTTACAACCAATCATAATTTGAAAGCTCATTACTCTCTCAAATGATGTTTGCTTGCTGGTCTTTTATAAGAATATTATTTTAATCACTTGAATCATTATGTTTTACACCTCATTTGGTGCATCATTAAGTTCCACTTCCATTCACTTGATGAATACACCTTTACCACAAAATTACGGGGAAACCTTATAGCGTTACGTAACTTTGGATTTTGCGCAACCTATCCATTCCTTGTGTATAAATATACCAACTTGAGTAAAACATTTATGTTTTATCGCGGAAGTCCAAATTTCTCACAACATTCACACTTTGTGTGCAACTTCCTTGGTTATGTAGACACAAGTTTTTTTCTACACATAAAAAACATTTGAGTCATTTATTTTCACAAATCTAATTACACACAAATTTTATGTTTTTCACACAACTCTTATGTGATTCAGATCCCTGATTTTCTCTAATGGTTGAGCTATAGAAATGAGGGGGTAGATACCTATTTATAGACCCATTTGACACTGCATTAAAAATCCTTACATGCATTCCTCTATACACACAAATTTTATGTGAGAATGGAACTTTTGTTTTGATGTTATATTCAGCATGTAACTCTCTTCCATGGGAGAGAAAAACGCTATCTCTTTGTGTCATGCCAAACCATCTTTCATGCCCTTTTAAAACATTCATGAAATACTTGCCTTTTTCATATTTTGATGTGATGATCTCGAATCCTGAATTGTGTGCAACCTTTCTTATCACAATCACCCTTTTTCGTAACTTTTTTACTTTTACCTGAAAATAATTCTTTCACCAAAAACACCATTTTTCATCCTCTAGATTTTGGACACTAAAAATTTGGTAAAAACTGAGAAACAATGTCACCTTGTTTACATTTATTTCTGTACCACCTCCAGAGAATCCATTCCTTTGTCTTGGATATTTTTCAACATACCTTGTCAACAATTTCTCTGGAACTCCACAACTAACCATGCAAATATTATATTTCAACAAACACAATCAACCTAAAAAAACACTTCAGGGTTTACCTTGAGGGATTTTTTTTCCAACAAGGTTTAATTAAATTAACTTAATTGCTGAAGTGTTTTTTGACATATCATGCTCGCACAAGAATTTATGAATATTTTTGGATATAAATGGGTTTTTATGTGCAAGAATAATGAGAAAAAATGATATTGTAAGATACAAAGATTGTCTTCTTGCACAAGGTTTTTCTTAGAGACCTGGATTTGATTATGAGGAGACATATTCTCCTATTATGGATGTTATTACGTTTCAATATATAATCATCCTTATAGTAGCTGAGAAGGATAATATGTGTCTTATGAATGTTGTTACAACTTATTTATATGGGTCACTTGATATTAGTATATATATGAGAATCCCTAAAGGATTCAAAATACCCAATGTATTGAAATCAAAACCCAAATTCCTATATTCAATTAAATTTCAAAAAAAACATATATGGATTAAAACAATATGGGCGTATGTGGTATAATCATTTGAGAGAATATTTGTTAACTAACGGGTATGTAAATAACCTCATATGCGCATGTGTTTTCATTAAGAATACAACATTTGGATATGCAATAATTGTTGTTTATATTTACTGTTCAAATATCATCAGAACTCTAGTGGAGATCAGAGAAGTAATGAGAAACATAAAGGATGAATAGAAATAAAAGGCCTGGTAGAAACCAAGTATTGTCTTGGATTAAAATTTGAACATATTTCAAGTGGTATATTTTTTCATTAGTCAAATTACACTAAAAGGTCTTAAAATTCTTTAATATGAATAAATTGAATCCTTTAAGTACTCCAATGGTTGTTAGGTATTTAAATATCAGTAAAGATCAATTTCCACCTTGTGAAGAAAATAATGAATTGGTTGGTCCATAAGTATCATACCTCAGTGTAATCAGAGAACAAATGTATCTTTCTAACTGTGCGCATCCTGATATATCTTTTTCTACTAATTTATTAAAAATATTTAGTTCAGCCCCTACTTGAATACACTGGAATGGAATTAAAAAAAACATTATCTTTGCAGTACTATTGATTTGGGTTTATTCTATTCTAAAAATGTAGATAAAATGGGCAGTTTTGCAGATGTAAGTTATTTATCTGATCCTCATAATACACAATCAAAAACTGGTGGTGTGTTCACAAATGGAGGCACTACCATATCTTGGTGACCACAAAATTATACACTTGTTGTAACATCCTCAAATTGTGTATAAGTAATAGCATTACACGAAGCATATAGAGAATGTGTTTGGTTGTTGTCTATGACTCAACACATTCAATAGAAAAGTAGATTGCCTATGGATTATAACCCAAAAATATTATTCTAAGATAATGTTAAGTGAATCACACAGTTAAAGGAAGGCTTCATGAAGAAAGATCCAACAAAACTCCTACCACAAAAAAATTTATCCTTTACATAAGAGTTAATGAAGAACGAAGATATAAACATGCATTATGTTTGATCGAGTGACAACATTTCTGATTTATTTAAAAAGGCACTGGAAACTATTATTTTTAGAAAGATTTTAAATGATATAGGGATGCATAGATTTAAAAAATTATAATGTAATGTAATTTTCAAGGAGATTCTACATGTTTGTAATCTTTTTCTTATTCTGGGTTTTATCCCACTGGGGTTTTCAGGAAATGTTTTTAATGAGAAACTATCAAAAAACATATGACATTAGAAGTGGTGCGAATCCTAAGGGGATGTTAGGAAGACGCTGAAAAGGTGATTGCGATCCTTCAACGGTGGTGGGATGACCACTCCCACCAATCCCCATACCTACCATGTTGTGCTTCCTATAAAAGGGCAGTGAAACCCCCCTAGATAATAGAAGGGAGATACCGAAAGCATTAATAAAATTATTATTATTCCTTTCAAATCATGTTTCTCTGTTATTCTAATTGTACTCTTTTATATTTTTGTTATCACAACATATATATACATATATATAAGATCTGGTATTCCATCAAATTTTTTATTTAGATTTTTAAAAAATATATTTTGTTTTATACCATAGGACAAAAACTATTTTAGAAAATGGGTCTGAGGAGGAGTGGATATCATTCGTGAATCATCGCGTGACTAGATATGTAAAACGTATTCATTCCCCTTTTTGGATTCTTTCACAATAAGCATTATCATAATTCATTTCAAACACCTTTATATTTTTTTAAAAAAAATAATTATTCTATTTTTTTAAAAGATACTCAAGATCATAGAAAAATCACTGGGTGGGGTAAATAGATGCTTTCAATTTATTTTTAGGTTTCTTATTAAAAAAATTAACTAATTATTAACGTGTTATTTATGATCACTATCACATGAATCAACACAAATTCATAGTAGACACATCATATTTAGAAGTTTCACCTCTCAAAACAATAAGACCAGTCCTTGACATGATCAACATTCACTCGAGATCATATGGTCCACTAATATGAGTGTGTAGATTGCAACAAGAAGGGTTTATACTTTACTCAAGTTACACCAAGTTTCTTGGCTAAGTAAACAGTGCTCTCACAGTGATACAATGATATAACATATTTTAACAATAGGACAGTCTTATTACGGTGAAGATTATCATCGAGATGTCACTATGTTGTTTCTTTTTATTCTTCGTTTACTTATATGACATGAAGTATATTATTATTACTATTCATGTATACCCTCTTCGATAATATTAGCGTATTTTTATTTTTATAACAAAATATCATATATATATATAATATTCAAATATCACAACATATATTATTTCTTCCTGCAACAACAATTTTCTTCTATGAAATTCAAAATTCAAATTCAAAATTAAAACATATAACTATCTCTAACTTATTTTAACTTATTCTTCCCAATTATTTTTTCCCATTATTTTTGAATCTTTGGATATTTCCTAGTGATTATTGAAATGACTCATGGTGAAACTATATTTTTTGTGGCGTGATATATTTTTTATTCTAAAAATTGAAATTTGACCTCTTCTCCTTTATGATACAACTACCTTATTCACAACACAAACCTTCATCTCCCATTAATTGAATCAAAAATACTATTTTTGATATTTAAAATTGGTGAAATATATATTGACCATTTCTCTTACTTGGGAGAAAAATTCTTATGAAATTCCATCAAAATCTTATAATTAGTCTCAAAAGTATTTTCAGTGTACTCTAGAGCTTTGCAATTATTAGCTTCAGCGTCAAAATTACAAATTCACTTCAAACAAAAATAGACCCTCTTGAATTCACCATAGGTATTCTCAAATAACTGTGGAAAAACATTAACCTCACATAATAAACATTAAATTGCGTGAGTTTGAATATGATTTATTCATTAACAAAAAAACCAACATAATAAATTTACACACTTATTTAATTCTCTAAATTTTATCCTATAGACATATACCATATGTGAGATAAAAAAATACTCAATTACATATTAAAAAAACTCACATTGTGATCTCAAAAATTCCCCCCAATCAACAATCCCCTTAAAGATCTCAACATCTTCCAAAAACAACTCTTGGGTTTAATAATCTCCTCCTTTGGATTTTTTTGGAAACAAAGGAACATAAATAACTTTCAAACTCAGTATACTTATCAATGAAATGTCATTCTATGATTATAATCCTACTTGGGAGAAATATCTATAAGAAACAAGAAAATTGAATGATAATATCATGTCATCCATAAAAACAATGTCTTATATTGACCGCTTCACAAATCTTGATCCACTTGAAACCAAACTGAAATAATGAACTTCTCATACTAATTGATAACACTTGAGGAAAATTTGAGAATCCATACTTCTTTATCTCAAAAAAAATTTCTTTGAACTTATTTATATCATATTCCTACATCCATACTTTCCATAATTATTAAAATAATTCAAAAATACTCACACACCCACATACTGGCCAGATAACTTTCCCCTTTGAATAAATATCTCTAAGTACATGATCAATCTAAACAAGATATCTCTCCTTATTTAGTTAAAACACACATAATTAGATTATACATTACCTATAGTTTCCATCCCCATTTATAAATACATATAATGTGAATAAATTAAGTATTTAAACATAAAGAGATGCATGTTGTCATTTTTCTCCCCCTTTTGACAATAATAATTCAATGAAAAAGATGAGAGAAGGGATGTAATCACCATACATTTTCCTTGAGATAAATGAAGTTAAACTCTCATCATAAACCTCAATATTATCTAATAAAAAGTTAATAAAAATAATAATGATAAATTTATGCATAAAGATAATAATTTTCAGTATAACCTTCTATTACTTCAGTTAAAATCAAATCAAAGTTCAAAGTGCACGACCATCCAAATTTGGGGTTATTTTATTTATCGGAGAATTATAAGTTGATTTTTTGGGTTGCCTTAACTTAGTTCACATCAAGGGTTGACTAACAAAGTAGGATGTGGTGTAACATAGAGGTAAAGGTTGAGGAAATCCATTTTAAGGATTTCTAGATTGGGGAGTCCACTCACCAGATCAAGGAATTTTGAGTTAATGTGGTTGGAATTTGGAATTCCCACATCAAACCCTTCAAATTTATTGAATGGAAAAATTTAGATGATGAGAAGGAGAACATGGATCCTTTCAACTAGAATTTACAAGAAATAAGATATTCCAAATCTAATTGGGAGGGATATTGGGTTTTGATAAAATGGTGGGAGATTAATAAATGTAATATTTATTTATTTGTATAAATTTTTTCAGATAAAGTACTAAGACTCTGCTCATATTATTTGTATATGAAATAATAAAAATAACTCCAAACATATCACTATGATACATACTTGATAAGGATAAAATTCTCACCGATACAAATTTTCAAGAATAAAAAATACACTTACGCATTATCCTACACCATGAAAGAAAATTGTATGTGTTATAAGAGGTTATTTTTGATGTGACTAACAATAAGGATAGTAAGGAAGAGTTATCTTTCTATGAGAAACATTTGAATGATTTCACGGATGTTTAGTATTTCATGCTATCATCCATGACCAATGAGGTTGTGAAACAACATGAGGACATGGATGCATATAAAATGATGTCTCGCCTTTGGGATCTCTATCAAGAGAAGGTGATACAAGAGAGATACAATATCTCTAATGATATGTTTACATCTAATAATGGAGATTCATTGCCAGCTGGTCCTCGTGATATCAATATTATTAGCTACATTGAACACATAGACATCTTAGGGAATAAATTCCTAGATTATTTGTGTATGTATCTCATATTTTCTTTACTTCTCAATACCTCCACTAGTTTTATTATTAATTATAACATGATAAATAATGAAAACAATATTTTATAGCATCTTACTCTGATTCACCAAGTGGATAAGGACAAGTGGCATGAGAAACCCATGGTCCTTATGGTGAATAAGAAAGGAAGAATGGGGAAAAGGGGGCCAAGAATCATAACAAGTATAGAGATCATGAGCACCATCCTTCCATGAAGAGAAAAATATATAGACAAGGAATGGAAAATATGGAAGTATGTTTTTCATGTGTCAATCAAGGCCAATGGAAGATGAACTACACCCAAAATAAAAGGGAATCTAATGGTGTATTCATTATCGAGTGTAATATTTCAATATCTACACATTGGTTATTAGATATAGCTTTTGGTGCTCACATCTATATTCAAATATAGGAACCAAGTAGATTCTGAAATATTGCTAAAGGATATATAGATTTGTGAGCTGCCAATAGCATGGGTCTGGATTATCTAGCCATTGGCGCCTAACACCTTTAATTTCCAATAGGAATGATGTTGGTTTTAAGGGATTGTTATCACGCACCAACTATTACCAAGAAAATAATTTTTGTATCATTCGTATATGTAGATGAATTTATTTTCATGATTGAAAATAAAAGTTGTTTCTTTTATAAAGACAAAACATTCTATGGTATGTCACATTTAAATAATGGTATTTATGCATTAAATTACAAAAACCAAATATTGTAAATAGATAAAAAATCATGTTCACATTACTCATATAACATCTAGATATGGTATCACCATCTTGGTCTTGTAAACAAGAAGCATTTGACAAAGCTCTGTTGAGATGGTTTTGTAGACTCTTTTGAGCTAAAACCACTTGAATGATTTCATGCTTGTTTATAAGGAAAAATGACCAAACTGTTATTCGGTGGACTAGGTGATAGAGCCACATATATTTTAGGATTGGTACACACTTATGTGTCTGTAAAATTTCTAGTAGAATCTATAGGTGGTTATTCTTATTTTATAACTTTTACTAATGACTTGAGTAGATATGGATATGTTTAATTGATGAGGTATAAGTCTGAGTCCTTTAAGAAATTCAAATAATTTAAAAATGAAATTGATAATAAACTTGGAAATAATGTAAAGAAGAATTGATCAGATTGAGGTTTTGAATATATTAACCAAGAGTTTATTGAATTCTTAGAGGATTTTGATATTCTATCTCAACTCAATCCGCCTTACACACCATAGTGGAATGGTCTTAGTGAAAGGAGGAACCATACCTTGTTAGACATTATAAGTCCAATTATGATTCATAGAGATCTTCCATTATATTTTTGGGGATATGAATCACAAATTGTAGTATACACACTTAATCAAGTACCAAATAATGTGTCAAAAAGAATTTCCTTCGAGTTATAGAGTGGAAAGAAACTCATTTTTAAGGCCTTCTCAAGAAATAAACTATCACCCCGGGGCATAAAGTGTATCTTTATAAGGTATACTAAGAAAATAAAGGGATAATACTTATACAACCCCTCATACAAGAAATTGATTGTTGCTAGAAAATTCATCTTTCTTGAGAATAAACACATCCTAAAAAAAGGATACTGTGAGAAATATTAACTTCGATGAAGTTGATGCTCAAAATATACAAGAATTGGTATAGGAATAGATTTTATAGGTCCTTATTGAAGAAGTAGTTCTTAAAACATGAGTATTTCATTGGAGCACTAGATAGGTAAGAGAACTAGAGAGATATGGTTTTCTAGTCACCAAAATGGTGACTCATTATTGGTTGACAATGATGAACCTCTATTCTATAAATAGGCGGTAGAGAGCTCCGAAGCTACAAGATTGAAAGAATCCATGAATTCTAAAATGAATTCCACGTATCATATCCAAGAGTGGGTTTTGGTTGATGTGCCAGTTGATTAAATCTAGTAGGGTGAAAATGGGTATTCAAGAGAAAAATAGGCATTCAAGATAAGGTAAATACCTATAAAGCAACACTAGTGGATAAAGGGTTTAAATAGTTTCAAAGAATTGACTATAATGAAACCTTTTCACCCATTTCTATATTTAAATCCATCACAATTCTACTTGTCATAACGTCTTACCATGACTATGAAATTTGGTATATGGACATCCAAACTATTTTCCGTAATGGGAACCATCAGGAAGAGGTCTATATATGACACAACCAAAAGGTTTTGTGACATCAGATGTCGCCATAAGGATTTTAAAGTTATAGATATCCATTTATGGATTGAAGTAAGAATTCATGTCATGGAACATTTGATTTGATGAAGCTATAAAAGTATTTATTTCCGTTGAGAATGACTGTGAGTAATCTGATTACAATATGTTTCGAGAAAATGTGGTTGTTATCCTAGTATAATATGTTGATGACATATTACTTATTGCAAACGACATACCAGTCTTGAAATCTATTATGGACCGGTTAAACAGGTGTTTCTCTATGAAGTACTTAGCTCAAAAGGCCCGAAGGCCTTCATTTTTTGTTGATTTTTTATAACCCCCCTTTCAAGGGATGAGGGGGAACCCTTACAAGGCTCGTAGGCTCAGATATTACATGTCCCATAGGATTTAGAAGATTACATGACCCGAAGGTCTTAGGGAATTCAATCAAACTATTTACAAGGAACTGCCCCTCCCTAGAATCTGCATCATGATATTAGCTCTCCACCTTCGCATGGCCGTCTGGCTTGGCTTCCCATGTAAGCACAGGATGGTCCCAATTTCATAGCCATACCCTCTCATTCTGATAATTCCATTTGGATCTACTCTGGTGAGTGCATCTGCTCTGAATCCTCTTCTGGGTCTTCTTATTTTTTGTAGTGTGTCTAGGGCAACTACATGTGGCCCGAAGGCCATTAGGTGGCATGAAGGCCTTAAAGATGGCCTGAAATCCCTACTGATCCAAAGTCTTGGGTTGCCAAAAATCCTTAAGGACTCCAAGCCCAAACTGGTGGCCCAAGGTGAATAGTTCCAGCTGCTACAATACCGAACAATACATGCTATAGTAACTACTACAGTTCCTATGATAGTGCCCGCCCAATGTGTAGTTTTGCTACAGTACCTATACAGTGTACAGATCTGCTACAGTATCACACAGTGTACAGTACTACTACAGTACCGCACAGTATACATTACTACTATAGTACCTGTTACAGTACTTTCTACCATACTACTATAGTACCTTCTACAGTACTTGCTACCGTACTACTATAGTACTGCTAGAGTACTCGGAAAATATGTCTCTACCTGGTTTTGAACCCGGGTCTTGTGGATGCACTTAAGGATACCTCACCAACTGGGCTGAGGCTCATGTGCTGAAGTACTTAGGTAAATCGGCCTATATTCTAGGGATCAAGATCATTCATGATAGATCCAAGAGGCTGCTTGGACTAAGTCAAAGTACATACATTGACTAGATACTAAAGAGATTTAGTATGAAATAATCCAAGAGGGGATGGGTTCTAGTGTCACATGGTATACATCTTTCTAATAAAATGTGTCCTCAGACACAACAGGAGAAAAGAAGAATTAGTAAGATCTCATACGCTTTAGCGATATGATCAATTGTGTATTCCATGTTATGTATTAGACTTGATGTTTACTATTCATTGATCATGATAGGTAGATATCAAGTTCATCCAAGATAACAACATCGGTCTCCTATTAAGGCTATCCGTAACTATATGAGAAGAACTAAAGATATTTTCCTAGTGTATGGAGGAGACGAGGATATATTCATTAGGGGTTATACATATGCTAGTTTCCAAATAGATCATAATGATCTGAAGTTGCAATCAGGATTTGTTTTCTGTCTCAACATATGAGTTGTGATCTTGAAGTGTTTAAAGCAACCAGTTGTCGTTGATTTTACATCGAATTCCAAGTATATAGCGGCTTCTATTGTATCCAAGGAATCTTTTTGGATATGAAACTTTTTCCAAGAGCTTAATGTGGTACCTTGAATTAAAGACCTTATCATAGTGTATTGTGATAATACTGCAGTAGTAGATGTTGTAAAAGTGATAAGGTCACGCCAAAGGACAAAGCATATACTCCATAAATATCATCTCTTAAGGTATTTTTCTTAGGGGGTAAAATTGTAGTAAGCATAGTCCTCGTATAATAAAATTTGGTAGACCCCTTAAATAAAGTTCTATCCTAGAAAAACCATGGGTATCATGTGTGAGTTAGTGGACTTAAAGTTGTTAGTTATTGGATCTTTTGAAAGTGGTAGTATGTTGAAGTTGGTTTCCTAGAACAAACTTCTGTGTACTTTATGATAACATGTATTCATTGTTTTGAATATTAATAAAATCCTTATCACATCATGATTATTCTTCTGTATGACATAATATGTGATAATGTCCTAATATTAGTTGTCACACTGATAGGTCATGGAAGTTCACCACTATGATAAAAATCGAGAAGTGTCACGAAAATATTCTTAAATATTTGTTCTATAGCCAGATGAAATCATTTGAGATGCATAAATGAGATATGTTATTATGGGTGGAGAATCATGGGACTTTAAGGAACCTTCTCATGGTGTACTCCCTTGGTAATATCTGGTGTAGAATATTATGAGAATGATACCCACTAGTAAGAAATCCACATTTATATGATTCAAAGTATTTTCCTATCGGCGTATGTGTATATTGATCCTCAAATTTTAATATTATTATTAATGAGTATTATAAATCATGTACTTTAATGTATTGAAAAAAACTATAACGAAAAATGTTCATGATGAGGTAGGATGTGTGCATCACAAATAATATTTCATTAATGAATAATGCGAGAAGGGATTTATCCCTTTTTTCTTTAATGGATGTTAATATCTCAGGCCCTTTGATCAAAGTTATATATCCTAAATAATTTCATGTTCATGGTGTTTTATAGGCAATTTATATTTCTAGAAAGTCAAAAAAAAAGACATCAAATACATAGGTTGATTGCACTAGCATGTGACTTAATTGATTAGAGATATCATGATAAATAGATTATATTACACAGTAAGCATCTGTATAAGGTATTATGTCATTGCAGCATTAACTTCTTTCTCTATGGGTGTCTTGAGGTGTTTTTAAACACCAACATTGGACTTTAGGTTACTTCACCTAATGCCACTAAGGAAGAGCCCTAGAGTTTCACACAATAAGTATATCAAAAATCTCAATTAAATAATATATTATTATTTATTATTAACAAGTTGAATAGATATTATTCCCACATATGGTTTAACAATTATTAATATTTGGTTGATCACATATATTCTATCACCGGTTATTCGAGAGAATATTATGTAAGTAGAATATTTAATAAATATTTATTTATTATTTAGTGAATATATTATTTATTTATTTCTCGGTGAATAATACAGTGATATTTATATATTAAATAAATAGTCATTATTTAAGGCCTGATAAATATTGTGGAGGAGTGGTGGGCCGAGTTTAATGGTATACTGTGAAATAATATAAATTAAATATTATTTGAATCAATAATATTTAATTTAATTCATTATTTTAGAGCATGTCAAGAAATAATAATAATATTATTATTATTATAGACATAGGGTTCCATAGAGATTAGTGAAAAAATAAATGACACAAGTGAAATTATTATTTTCTAACTCTAGTGGTATATAAACTCATTTGTATTATTTTCTTAATGGAGTCAATTAATTTGTGTTGTGAACAACGACAACCAGAGAGAATCCTCTCAAGCCCTATAGATCTCCCTCTCACATAACACTCTAAAAACAATGAGCGGTCTTCCTCCACCTTACACTCTCGAGCCTAGAGAGAGATCAAGGATAAACCTTTAGAATCAATTCTCGAAGCGATCAAAGTTCAACAACGCCAATGTTAGGATGTGTCGTGTTAGCACCTGGAGATGCATATGGTGACATTCAGATGTTTCTGGAACACGTGTGGATCATTACTAGAGGAAATCTATTCTTGATTCCTAAAATGCAACGATGGTACAATGTAGTGATGTCTTCAGATCCATCAATGAATAAATAATTTCTCACAAGGTAATTATTTAATTGTTTAAATTAATTATAAACAATATGTGATGATCATGCATTTTGGTTCTAGAATTTATCCATTGTTTATATTCTTTGACTTAATTTTATTTATCACAACATTTATCATTGTGTAAATCTCAGATTAATCATTGATCGTGATAAAAAAGAAAATTTGGTCATGCTCTAACTGACACTTCCACTATGCCCAAAACCCACATTAGACACATGATATATTAGTTGTAATTATTTTAAATGTATCATGTTATTATAATAAAAGTAAATCTCTAATTATCATTCATTCATGTGTTAGGAAATTTTATTTTACATGAATATTTGAGTGATATTATCCCCTCAAAGTATAACTTTAAATTATCCCTGGCTGATGATCATTATAGAGTATTATGGGCTGCAGTGATATGACAAGGTTGGAATGAATATAATCTTTCATCTGTTGTAAAGAGTTGTATACGAGATATGAAGAATAAATTCATGAGGTAATAAGTAGAGACTTATTACTTGGATGGATCTGCTAAAGTATATGTCATGGAATTCCATATGATTATATATATATTTATGGTCTTATTATCTATCCTTCTTAAATGATATTGGTGATATACTAAGCATGAGAACCTTCATACATTGATACCCTACTTATGAAAGTCAATATATGAACTTAGCTAATTAGGGGGTAGTTGGGTATGTTGCTGATCATATCATCAGTTGTAGCACAATCATGATGGGATTTGTCCACTTGTATGAAAAGATAAAGACATTTATCCCTTGATTTAATTAGGCTAAGGAAGTGTATGTTTATGATTAGTTGTTTCATTTATGATTTATTCTACTACAAAGATGAATGACATGTTATATATTCATCAACTCAGATTGTCTTTTTTGGATAATCAAGAAATGATGAGAGGCCAATAGTAGATTGACATGTTTATGACTAGTTGTTGCTCGATTTCATGGACAAGGGATTATATAAGATATATATGATGTATATGATACATCGTTTTGTGGGTATCCTAATATAAGGATTTGAGTATGCTTGACAGAGATCACATCAGACCCCTTGGTATCTTGAGTATCACTGATACTTTGTTAAAGGCTACTCTTTGCTTGCATCTATCCAACGGCTTGAAGGCCTTCAATTTTTTATTTTTGTTATAATAAACCCCCTTTTAAGGGAATAAGAGGAGAACCCAGACATCAAGGACTTAGGACATAACAAGACCCGAAGGTCAAAGAGATTAAAACCAGACATACCACATGAAGCTACCCCATCCCAACATATGGTCGAAATGAAGCACTCCACCGTTGCATGACAGTTCAGTGGGAAAGTGTCCTATGTCAAAGCATAGGCCCGATCTGATGGTTGACTCCATACCCTCTCAAACAACCAAATCCGAAAAGCCTTGAAAAGATGAACCTATAGCCTTGAATCCTTATATAGGGCCTATTCCATGCGGTCAAGTCCGGCTGTAGCACCAACCCACATGCATGAAGACCAGAATGAGCCAGCTCGTAGGTTCACACATTTAATCTCTTGGATAAGGAAATTTTTTTGAACAAAATTAATGTTCAAAATGAAGAGGGTTTTATGAAAAATTTTATCCAAAAGAGTTTTAAATTATTCCCAAAGAGTTGTGAGGTTTTTACATAAAGTCCTTATGGAATTTTAGTGCAAGTGATAGATTTTTGGATTTTCACTAAAATATAAATGTTTGATATGCATGAGATATATTTTATATATAATGTATTGGATATTATATATGGTTTACATTTAATATATGCATTTGATGCATGTATTATTCATGCATGAGATGCATGAAATAATATATATATATATTATAATCTCTTGATGGTTTATTTATCTGTTACATGGATTAATTGCTATGCATTTATTTATTAAAATTAATTCAATAAATAAAAAACCAATAGGTATTAAAGAATGAGATGCATTATATATTTGAGATGCTTCGGGCACTAGATATATAAAAGGATGAGATCGTCTTTTATTGGGTGTGGTGAATATTTCATTCTCTCTCTTCCCCCCCATACTAGTATTTATCATTTCTGAAATGAAGACGCTAGCACCCCTTCACCATTCCGGTATCATGAAAATATGATAGAGGATCTAAGTTGTTTGTGAATTCACTTGAAGGAATGTTGCTTACGTGTTCGTGTTGTATCCCAGTGATCATGACCATATGAAGTTCATACAAAACTCATCAATATATTCAAGATTAATAAGGCTTCCCAATCATTGACAAGCGGTGTTCACAGTGATAAGGAACATGAATTTCTTTTGGATGGAGTGGATTCAATAGTAAGTAAAATTGATAACAAGTCAAAGTACTTTTTCTAGATATTTAGTTTCTGTTAAAGAGGGATCAAACCTTTGATGTTGTCAAATCCTGTTGTTTTACTATGCTCAAGAGAAAGTGGACATTTCAATTATTTTCCAAAGTAATCAAGACAAAGAAACATGATGGAATCTTTAGAAGAAATTGGTCTTCATGATTTTTTCTTGGCATAAAGTGAGGGTTTTATCGATCTATTTCTTTGGGAAAAAAATGAATTCAAATAAATTCATTATGCATGGTGGATAATTTGGTATTAAAACATAATTTGAATGAATAATATCACTATTACTTTACATCACAACCTTTCATTTCATCTTTTAATTATATGATGCAAATGAAGGGAAGGATGTCGAGGGAATAAGGACAAACATCAATAGAGCATCAAAAAATTGTACTCGTATAATAAAAATAAAAATAAAAATTTCTTAAATAGGTAACCTATGAAACTATTTCTTATGATACTCAATTTTGAGTTAGGGAACTATTTCTCAAAATAAGGATGTTTTTGCTTCCTCGCGCAGAAAAAATTTGGATACCTTTGAAAATAGCTTCATAGGTTTCTATCTAGGGAATTTATAGGAGGAGAATTTCCAACAAACACATGTTAAACTAGAACCGATAATACATTAATTAAAAAACTCAATATCTAATTTCACCCAAAAAAAGACCCTAATAAACACCCCCACACTAGTAGGAAGGATCCATCAAATTACACTTAAGATTCAATAATATGAAATGATCAATCACATGTCCCCTCAGCTATTGAACCCCATGACTTTCCTCACCCTCCTCTATGTCTGCTCGGCTCTCTCCTCCCTAAACACGCTGCCGTGAAGGGATCTGGACCGATCAGAAATCGATGCTGTCGACGATGAGGATTAAGACAAGGAAGTGGAAGAGTCAGGCATGATCATGTGAGGTTTCTTCCATGTGAAACCCCCTATAGGATAGGGTGTGGGTCCTTGAAGATCAGAGTGAAACTACTCATCAGTATGGGTATGGGTCCTCTACAGGTACCTTCCGAGTGGAACCCCCCTAACACACCACATTGTGGGTCCTCAACTATCGAGTGGAACCCCCTATCGGATTGGGTGCGGGTCCATGATGATTAGAGTAGAACCCCCTATCACACCAGGTCACGGATCCTCATGACACTAGAATAGAACACCCCATCTTCATGGGTGAGGGTCATCTAAATATACCTTTTGAGTGTAACCCTCATGACTCACTTAGGAACAAGACCTCAATGACTAGAGTGGAACCCCCCATCAGCATGAGAATGGGTCCTCTATGGATGCTAATAGAGTGGAACCCCCCTGATGCATTAGGGTGTGGGTCCTTAATGACTAGAGTGGAACCCCCATCAACATGGGAACAAGTCCTCTATAAATGCTTACAGAGTGGAACCCCCCTCACGTACTAGGACGCAAGTCCTCTACTTCGAGTTTGTGCCCCCTTGACTATGTGGAATAATGACGATGCATGGTTTTACTTGGACGGTTACTTCTGGGAAGATTCATGAGATGATGGGCATCATTGTTGGACTTTTGGAACTATTAGATACTCTTATTTCTAGGATGAGTTGTGAGATGAATATCCCCTTACTCTCTCATTTGGGATTCTTTTTACTAAACATACATAAATACTTTCTTCTTTATCAACACCTTGGATTTGGTTACTCTATTTTCATGAGAGGAGAAAATGTTTGGGGTATGTCACATTCTTCCCGTGTTTGGTTTCTTGTGGTTGGATGAGTCTACTCTCCTGCTATGGGTGGTGAAGACTCGACATGTAGTTCATCTACTCATCATGTCGAGCCCCTTGTGCTTGGATGAAGTTACTTTCACTCTTGGTTTGGGTTGAGCTGTTTTCATTGACTGTATCTTATATCTACTACCATTCCATTCCTATTGTATCTCTTACTGCCCCCCCCCCCGTAGCTTTTGGGAAATACTAATGGGGATGTATATACTCACCCATGAATGGGCTTTTTCTGCATGGGTCGTGTCGTATGTAGACGACGAACAGGTTGATAGTGAATTTAGATGATCTTAGGGATACACGGTAGTTTGGATCGCCAAGGTAGTCGCTATTTGGGATTCAGGAACTTGGCTCTCTCAGGAGTTTACTTTTCTAGTTTTTTCAGTATAGGACATATTTCTGGTAGGGCATGTCTTTTTGTAGAGACCCAAAGCTTGACATACAGAGACATTTCATTACTTTTGCAGAATACTTAATACATTACAAAAACATACACCCAAAGACCGTATTAGTTTAGTGTCTTTGGAAAATCGGAACATAATCTTCTAATCATGGAGAAAGATCTTCAACATCTCCCATAAAGATCTTCCCCTTTGGTTTTATTACCTAAATCTTTTCTTTATATCATGGGAAAAATAAAACAAAAAAAGGGTGATCTAAAATGCTCATTATGGGTAAACATGGAGAACATAAAACAATCCCTAAACATTTGAACGTAAGAACATGAACATAAAACATCAATATCATGAGTGATGACATAAATCTTGGTAGTGAATAAGGCATAGATCAAAAAGGAACATTAACCCTGATAAAATAACATTGGAATAAAACATATAATTATGGAAACCATTAAGCACGTGTTGTGATTTCCCTAGTAGCCAAGGCATTGCTTCTAAGACCATCATAGTGGACAAATTCCCTTACTGAATCGAGTTCACTCCTCGTTCCAGTCCTGTCTCACTGAACTGGATTAACTTTTCATTCAAGCCATGTCTATATCATGAGATATAAATCCTTACCCAATTCATTGGAGGGAGATTTAGGTTACACCCATCTCATAATGAAATCATTCTTTTGTGTGCCAAAAAATAAATATATATCATTTATTATAACCCAACAAATAAAATGGGTTTCATAAACATCACCCCATCGTAACATAATCCATATAAAAGAAATGGATATCATTTCATCAAAAGAAAAATCAAACCATGTAAATAATAGAGACATTATACTTGAAACATAAACATACTAAATAATTTAATAGTATAAGGAATATAGTTTTGATAAAATACTTGAAATGAATTCTTAAAGAAATATCCTTTGTTCTTCAAAATCATTTTCTTTTCTCAAAATGCCATGAAATTTTAAAAGAAAAAGATTTATTTGAAAATAATCATGAAATTTTGTAGAGGAAACTTCATTGAAATAATTCCTTATGAAACGTAAAAATCCATTCACACCGTATAAGTTAAAAAACATTCTTCTCGTACTTTTTCCAGAAAAGTCAAAAAGTACCTTATATGGTAAACAAAAGAAAGATTCCTTCCATAACATAAATTAAAAGTAAAATAGGGGTAAAAATGACTTTAAAAATACATATAAGTATATTAAAAACTTTATGAAAAACATTTTTATGGACATGGATGAAAAATATAACCCCAGTAAATACTTACGTATAAGCAATCTCGGATAAAAATGTGATTGCAAAATTATCCCTTATCTTATGTCCAATTTCTTCCGTATGTGTCCAAAACTCATGTATAGTGGGTTTAAACATATTATTAACTTGTAAAAGAGCCATAATAATATTTATTATATCATATATTATTCACTTATGACTATATTACACGTTCTTTTGTCAATTCCATGTTAAAGTAGCGTTTTGGGTAAAATCATTTCATTTATCGTACGTGTTTGGACTTGTTGTTATTGATATTATTATTACTTATATCAGGATTTAATTACTTCCAAAATGTAAATCATGACATATATATAATATATATTCAGTATATATATATATATAATCGATAGATAAATGAAATGAAACACACCGCTCATGGAGACGGTAGGTCGTACGTACGCATGAACGTTGTTTTCCTTTCCTTATTGACTTGAATGGAAGTAAGTAAAAGCAATATATATATATATGTATATATATTCATAAATACAGTATCATTATTATGTCATATATATCATTATTCTTCATTATATATACTTTATAATCATTCTTTAATGGTTAACATGGGGAATGAATCTAATCGCGTCGTGGAGACAGTAATCCGTACGTACGCACGAGTGATGATATCATTCCCATTATTATTGAATGAAATTAGAGTGGATGATATAATATCTCAGAATTAGTATCATGTTATTATAAAAATATATATTTATTATTTACACCATTATACCCTTCCAAGTAAGGTGGTGTTGGAAAAACAGATTACACCATGGCGTGGAGACGGTATTTCGTACGTACGCACGTGCGGTGATTTTGTTTTCCGTAGGATGGATAGAAATTGAAATGGGTTTGTTTCATATTTATAATAAAATATCAGTATATTAGTTATACTGATGTTATTACTTTATAATGAAACAACTAAATAAGAGGAAGTATAAGAATAATGTAACTTGAAAGAATCGGTAGAAGAGATTACCTCTTCTTTGACGCGCCTCCTCTTAACCTTATCTTAGGGCACTAAAGTTGGTCTTCGAAAAAGACAAGAACCTCTAATAGGTTTATATGGAAGTGTATAAGTGAAATGGGCAGGGGTTGTCCAAGCATGAAGGCTCAAATTTTTGTGAAGAGGAGAGGGAGGAGGTGCCCTTTTATAAGGGGGTGAGGGGCACCTTAGGAAAAACTTAAAATATTATTTTATAATAAATTCATATTCAATTTATAATGGATGAAAAGTGACTTATTTATGGTATAGGGTGGGTATGGGTCTATATACACTCAACCAATATGTTTTAGACAAGTTTAGGTTACCATTTTAACCTTATAATTTAGATTTAACTCTAAGTTAAATAATTTAACTTTTACCGTGTCTTCTTGTATTCTTACACTATAAGGTTAATAAAAATACTATAAACTTCCAATATAACCCCAATTGGTTTATTAATGTCATATATATTATTATATAAGTCTTTTTCCCGAACCATATATTTTTAGGGCCATTATATCAATTAATAATATAATATTTTTTTTAAAAACTCTTTTATGTCAATTTTGACACTATTTGGTATTTTGTTTTTTTTCTAAATTTATAACAACATTATTACTTAGTTAAAAATTCATCTAACCAACCCAAATATGTTATATTAACCTATAAAATTATTTTAATTCATAAAAATTCTCAAATTACATTAAATTGAGTATTTATAATATCAATTATGTTAATATTTTATTAATAAGGTAATTACTTCATCACCATTGTGTCATAAATAAATTATATTATTTAATATATAACTATTATAAATAAAATACCATTTTGTAGGAAATATTTTTATATTTCTAATGAATATTTATAGTCTAATATATCTTATGTATAACCCTATATTAAATATGTTTTAGTTATTAAACAGTGATTTTAACTCTTTTAACTCTTCTTTGAATTAAATAATAATAAATGTCCAAATCTAATCCATGTGTACCTAAAGGGTCATATTTAATTCCTAAGTTTTTTTGGTCGAATTACACTTATCCAATAAAATTAGGACATGTGTTAGGGTAATAATAATATCATTTTTACCCTTAATTACACTATTTACTTTTAATCGTGGTAAATAAAAGTTAAAAGTTATTGTTCATCAGAATTTATATTTATCTTATTAAACCACATTTTACTCCTTGATATTAACCGTGTGTCTTGGATTTTCAAAATTCAACTTACAGAAGCGGTAAAGTTAATTTTTATTTAAATTTGCAAATGCTCCTAGGAGGTGGGTAAAAGACGGTGAAAAGTTCGATAAAAATTTTATAAATCCAAAATTATTATAAAATGAATCCAATGAATTATATTGAACTTATATAGGTATTGTGTATCTATTTTGACATAAAATAAATTTAAATAAAATAATTTTAAATAAAATAAATTTAAATAAAATAAATAATTATTTGAATAAAAATTTGGTTTTAAACTATGACTTAGTGTTTTTCACTATTCATCAAAAATTGAAAATTTTCAGACAAATACAAAAAATTCACCCTAGGCTAATTTCGATATTCCGAATCCAAAAATGAAGTCCATTTTGAATGATAAAATTTATAAAATTTCAAAAAGTGCGTATTAATATTCATAACAGCTCGTTTATATAATATTTTAATAACATGTCATTGTTTAGTGAAACCCAGTATTGCATACTACACACGCTATCGAGGAAGGACTTGATTGCATGTAATTCAAACCAAGTTAGGGCTGAGTGTAGTGTAATCTCTGTTTGGTGTTGCGTATAACCTTATTGGAAATTATTTCATTTATACACTAAACAAAATCTATACTTAATGTCGCGTAGAATAATTTCCTCAAAACAAACTTGAAATTGTGTGTAACACGAGCCAAGAATAGTGTTGCGTATACTGCAAGCTAATACGGTGTTGCTTATAGTAAAATCTAATCTTAGTGCAGCGTACAATATAATACATCATATAAATTAAAAAAAATATATCTCATAAAATCTCAGGGTGTTACATTCTACCCCCCTTAAAATGAATTTTTCCCTTGAAATTTTTCAGGGTTATAAATCGTTTGTTACTTGAAATTTTCATTCATAGAAACCCAAATCGTAAAAAGGAATACTAAAACATAATTTTAAAAAGATAATTATGAAATGTAATGGTTACCCAAATTAACTCATCCCTAGGTTTCCACATAGGTGAAAATATGGATTTGGAAGAGAAATATAACCATAAACTTCTGATGAAGAGTGGTATAGGACATGGCTATGAAAAGGCCAAAAATCACAAAGCCATAAATTTGTGATGATCTAAGGTACCATATGATTCATCAGATATGAGGGTACTAGGACAATGTTTTTGGTTTTCAAGATAATTTCCCTAATGTTGAAGAATTGAAAGAAATAATTACTTGATTTTGGTATAATCTCACTATTTTTGTGCCTTGAACAATTTCCACTTCATCTCTTAAAGAAATGATGTTGAATTTGACTTCCGTGAAATGTTAGCAGATCATGCGATAGAATGATAGGTCATTCTATCTGTCTCAAACATGAGTTTAGCAAAATTTATATACATACGTCTATCTTATGGTGAGATTAACCGTATATGAATCCAAAAATGGACTTATACTTCAACTATCATACTGCTTAATAAAATAATACTAATTTATACTAACCAGGGACTTCCTGTAGGCCAGTGGTAGGCAATAAAGGCCTTTTTTACTTCGGTTGTTGGTTTGATTCCCGCATTCTTGTCCGACGTGACGGGTTATCACCCATCTTACGGGTTGTCCTTTTTCTAAAACTATACTATTACAACATTCCATAAATAGTATCAAACATTTCTAGCCTTAAAAAATACTATCTAATGTCTAACATAATGCATTCCAATCATTAGGCTTATCAGAAATACTTATATCCAATCTCATAGTATACATAAAACAACTACTAGAAAGGTCATCTACCAAGCATGTGAATGCCATCATTTATCCCCCATATATCATAAGATATATCTTGTTGATCGCATTCCAAACATATGAATACCTTAATAATGTATTCTCTAGAAACATAAATTACCATATAACCTAATGAAAACATGAATTCTATCAAAATTTAACTCTTTACACGTACCAAAATCCCAAAATTTCTATATACTCAAACCATGATATCACATTGTCCTTACATCATTCATCAGCTCAATAATACTATCAAACATCTCATTATATCCTTATCCCTTCATTATGCACATATCATCTAATTTCCAAAAATATCTGAATAACCTTTCATGGTTACCGGTACCATTCAACATATACTTTCAAATACATTAGAAAAAACAATAGTGTAACAATCCTTAAATGTGTCTTTATTCCATAGTACCATTACCTATAAAACATAACTCTTGATAAACATAAATCATTCCACTACCTTCTTAAACCATTGACCAAGCTTCAACAATTATTTCATCTCACATATCATTTGTAGTCTCTTCATCATCATCAATATAAATACTACCCATATGACCATGATGATTATCTTCATGAGACTTTCTCTTAGGGAATTGGTTTGCATAATTCTCGTACATTCCAAATATAAAACATTTAACCATTGTTGATGTCTTAGAAATACCAGTATCCTTTTCCATGGTGTTAACTAAACCTTTTCTTTTGCAATTACTGGTTTTGTGTCATTCTTTTCCACACCCAAAGCATCTTCCAGTTCCTTTGAAACATTCTCCCTGATGCCTCTTCCCACATAATTTACATGAGGGGAATTGAACTTTGTTTCCTCTATGATCATCATGAAACTCTATCTTTATCTTATTAACTGAGTTAGGATACTTACCAAAGTTGAGATTATTGATCATATTATGAGATTTCTAATTAGGCATAATAACGATGATTGGACTTCCAAATCATGTTTCATTTGGTTTCTCATGTAGAATATCATTCCATTGTCCATCATATCCTTCATTATCATGAATCTTCATGTTTCCAATAATTTTATAAAACCCAAAAAGAATAGTGTGAGAATCGTTACTATAATTCTAAGACTATAACATATACGTATACTTATCCTTAGAGACATCCCTAGACATACCTTAGAAATATCTCTAGGGATTTCACTAAAGTTTTCACATCCTAGTTTTCAAAGGTTAACTAAACCATCACTCTGATACCAACTGTAGAGACCCAAATCTTGATGTACATAGACATTATATTAGTTTTGTGGAATACTTAATACATTACAAAAACAGACGCCCAAAGACCGTATTAATTTAGTGTATTTGGAATCTCAGAACATAATCTTCTAATCTTGGTGAAAGATCTTCAACATCTCCCATAAAGATCTTCCCCTTTGGTTTTCATACCTAAATTTTTTCTTTATATCCTAGGGAAAAGAAAACATAATAAGGGTGAGCTCAAATTCTCAGTAAGGGTAAACATGGAGAACATAAAACAATACCTAAATATTTGAACGTAAGAACATGAACATAAAACATCAAAATTATGAGTAATGACATAAATCTTGGTAGTGCATAAGGCACAGATCAAAAGGGGTCATTAACCATGATAAAATAACATTGGAATAAAACATGTAATTGTGGAAACCATTAAGCACATGTTATGTTTTCCATAATATCCAAAGAATTGCTGCCAAGACCATCATAGTGGAAAAAGTCCTTTACTGAATCGAGTTCACTCCTCGTTCCAGTCCTGTATCACTGAACCGGATTAACTTTCCATTCCTGCCATGTCTATATCATTAGATATAAATCTTTAACCAATTAATTGGAGGGAGATATAGGCCTCACCCATCTCATAATGAAATCATTCTTTCGTGTTCCACAAAATAAACATACATCATTCATAATAACCCAACGAATAAAATGGGTTTCATAAACATCATCCCATCATAACATAGTCCATATAAAATAAATGGATATCATTTCATCATAATAAAAATCAAACCATGTAAATAATAGATACGTTATACTTGAAACATAAACATACTAAATAATGTCATCTTTGAGGTAAAATAGTTTTGATAAAACACTTGAAATGAATTCTTAAGGAAAATACCCTTTCTTCTTCAAAATAATTTTATTTTCTCAAAATGCCATGAAATTTTAAAAAAAAAAGAATTTTGATGAAAATAATAATGAAATTTTTTAGAGGAAACATTATTTAAATAATTCATTATAAAACCATTAAAATCCATTCACGCCGTATAAGTTAAAAAAACATTCTTCTCATACTTTTTCCAGAAAAGTAGAAATGTACCTTATATGGTAAACAAAAGAAATATTCCTTCCATAAAACAAAGTAAAAGTCAAAGAGGGGTAAACATGACCATAAATATACATGGATGAATATTAAACACTTTATGAAAAATATTTTTATGGACATGGATGAAAAATATAACCCCAGAAAATACTTTTGTATAAGTAATCTCGGATAAAAATGAGATTGAAAAATTATCCCTTACCTTATGTAAAATTTATTCCATATGTATCTGAAACTATTGTATAGTGGTTTTAAACATATTATTAACTTGTAACAAAACCATAATAATATTTATTATATCATATATGATTCACTTATGACTTTATATTACCCGTTCTTTTGTCAATTCCTTGTTAAAGCAGCGTTTTGGGTAAAATTGTTTCATTTATCATACATGTTTGTACTTGTTGTTCTTTATATTATTATTACTTATATCATAATTTAATTACTTAAAGAATGTAAAAAATGATTTATATATCATATATATTCAGTATATATATATAATAGATAGATAAATGAAATGAAACACACCGTTCATGGAAAGGGTAGGACGTACGTACGCATGAACATTGTTTTCCTTTCCTTATTGACTTGAATGGAAGTAAGTAGATGACACATATATATATATATATAAATAAATCCAGTAGCATTATTATGTCATATATATCGTTATTATTCATTATATATACTTTATAATCATTCTTGAATGGTTAACATGGAGAATGAATCTCATCGCGTCATGGAGACGGTAATCCGTACGAACGCACGAGCGATGATATCGTTCCCATTATTATTGAATGTAATTGGAGTGGATGATATAATATCTTATAATTAGTATCATATTATAATAACAATATATAGTTATTCTTTACACCGTTATACCCATCCAAGTAAGGTGGTGGTGGAAAAACATATTACACCACGGCGTGGAGACAGTATTCCATACGTACGCAGGCGCGGTGATTTCGTTTTCCATAGGATGGATAGAATGTGAAATGGGGTTGTTTCATATTTATAATAACATATCAGTATATTAGTTATACTGATATAATTACTTTATAATGAAACAACTAAAGCAGATGAAGTATAAGAATAATGAAACTTGAAAGAATCGGTAGAAGAGATTACCTCTTTTTTGACGTGCCTCCTCTTAACCTCCTCTTAGGGAACTAAAGTTGATATTTTAAGAAGACCAGAACCTCTAGTACGTTTCTATGAAAGTGGAGAAGTGAAATTGGTAGGGGTTGGCCAAGCTTGAAGGCTCAAATGTTTTTGAAGAGGAGAGGGTGGAGCTTCCCTTTTATAAGGGGGTGAGGGGCACCTTAGGAAAAACTTAAAATAGTATTTTATAATAAATTTATATTAGGTTTATAATGGCTCCGAAGTGACTTATTTCGAGGATAGGGTGGTTATGGGTCTAAATCCTCTCAACCAATAGCTTTTAGACAAGTTTCGGTTTCCATTTTATCCTTATCATTTAGATTTAACTCTAAGTTAAATAATTTAACTTTTACCATGTCTTCTTGTATTATTACACTATATGGTAAATAAACCTACTATAAAATGTCAATCAAACCCCAATTGGTTCATTAATGTCATATATATTATTATCTAAGTCTTTTTCATGAGCCTTAGATTTTTAGTACCACTATATCAATTAATAATATAATATATTTTTTAAAAAACTCTTTTATGTCAATTTTTACACTATTTGGTATTTTGTTTTTTTATAAATTCATTACAACATTATTACTTAGAAAAAAAATCATCTAACCAACCCTAATATGTTATATTAACCTATAAAATTATTTTAATTCATAAAAATTCTCAAATTACATTTAATTGAGTATTTATAATATCATTTATGTTAATATTTTATTAATAAGGTAATTACTTCATCACCATTGTGTCATAAATAAATTAAATTATTTAATGTATAACAATTATAAATAAGATACCATTATGGAGGAAATATTTTTATATTTCTAATGAATATTTATAGTCTAATTTATCTTATGTATAACCCTATATTAAATATGTATTAGTTATTAAACATTGATTTTAACTCTTTTAACTCTTCTTTGAATTAATTAATAATAAATGTCCTAATCTAATCCGAGTGGACCTAAAGGGTCATATTTTATTCCTAAGTTTGTTTTTGGTCGAATTACACTTATCCAATAGAATTATGACATGTGTTAGGGTAATAATAATATCATTTTTACCCTTAATTACACTATTTACTTTTAACCGTGGTAAATAAAAGTTAAAAGTTTCTGTTCACCAAAAATTATTTTTATCTTATTGAACCAAATTTTACTCCTTGATATTAACCGTGTCTCTCAGATTTTAAAAATTCAACTCACAGAAGCAGTAAAATTAAGTTTTATGTAAATTTGCAAATGCTCCTAGGAGGTGGGTAAAAGACGGTGAAAAGTTCAATAAACTTTTTATATATCTAAAATTACTATAAAATGACTCCAATGAATTATATTGAAATTATATAGGTATTGTGTATCTATTTTGACCTAAAATAAATTTAAATAAAATAAATAATTATTTAAATAAAAATCTGGTTTTAAACTATAACTTAGTGTTTTTCACTATTTGTCAAAAATTGAATGTTTTCAGAAAAATACCAAAAAATCATCCTAGGATAATTTCGATATTCTAAATCCAAAAATAAGGTCCATTTTGAAAGATAAAATCTATAAAATTTCAAAAATTGGGTATTACTATTCCTAACGACTAGTTTATATAATATTTTAATAGCATGTCGTTGTTTAGTGAAACCTGATATTGCGTACTACACACGCTGTCGAGGAAGGTCTTGATTGCATGTAATGCAAGACAAGTCAGGGCTGTGTGTAATGCAAGATCTGTTTGGTGTTGCGTATAACATAATCAAAACTTATAACATTTATACATTAAACAAAATTTATACTTAATGTTGCGTAGAATAATTTCCTCAAAATGAACTTTTTTTTTGACAAAAAGAATAATCATTAAAAACGAACATCAGCAGAAGTGCAATCACTTAACCATGAAAGAAAGTGGTCCAGTCAGAGCTGGTCATTATAAGGAGGGCCAGAGGCCGCCACCTGATGGGTCGCCTTGTTTCCTTCCCTTTTGATAAAGGAGAAGGTGCAAATTGTGAAACTTTGACGGAGAGAATAGATTTTCCTGATGAGCGAGCCAAAAGGTTGAAATCCGCCGTCGTTGAGGTTGATAGCCTTGATAATGGTTAGACACTTCGATTCCAGGTGGATTGTGTTCCATCCACGATCTTTAGCAAACATCATCCCAGAAAGGATGGTGGAATCTTCAGCAACCACAGGTTCCCAAATAACGTGGTGTGATTCATTTTTGGCTGTGATGGTCTGTCCAAGATGATCACGGGCCACGAGACCATGACTGACAAGTTTATCCTTGGGAAGAGACGCATCCACGTTAATCTTGAGGCTCCCTTCCGGTGGAGGCTGCCAATGGGAAGAAGGGGATGAGGTATCAAAAGTCTTTTGTTGTCTAGTGTGATGTTGCCATCCCTCAATCCATGATAATGACCGTTCAATCCAGAAACTGGGGGGCTTGATGATGTGGTTGAGAATGGCATCATTGCGCCGCAGCCAAATGATCCAGGCCAAAATGTAATGTGAGCCTGCTTTGGCTGGTGAAAAAGAAGAGCACCATCGCGTCAGAAGAGAGGGGAGGTCCGAGACCGCGTCCTGTGCGAGATTCGTACAAGAACCCCTGATCTATGGAGGCGGGCTTGGGGTTGTTGTGGATCGAGCCCCAGCTTGGGTCAGGTCATGACAAGTATATCTTATGGAATGTCATACGATCATATATATACTTATTTGTGTGTGCTTATTATCAATCATTCTTATATGAGTTTGATGAGATACCCAACATGAGAACCTTCATACTTTGATACCCTACTCACGCAAGTCAACATATGAACTTAGTTAATCAGAGGTTGGTTGGGTATGTTGCTGATCATATAGTCGATTGAAGCGCAACCAGGATGTGATTTTTCCACTTGTATGCCAATTTAAAGACATCTAACCCTTGATTGAATTAGACTGACGAAATGTATGTTTCTTCTTAGTTTGTTCACACATGATGTGTTCAGCTACATAGATGAATGACATGTGATATATTCATCAGCTCAGTCAGTATTTTTCAAATAATCATGAAATGATGCGAGGTCAATAGTTGATTGACATTTTTCATGTCTAATGGTCGCTTGATGTCATTGACAAGGGATTATATAAGATACATACGATGTATATGACACATCATTTGGTGGACATGCTAATATAGAGATATGAGTATGTTTTATGGAGATCGCAACAGACCCATTGGGAGCTTGAGTAGCACTAATTCTTTGTTATAGGCTACTCTTTGCTTGCATCTATAAAATTGTGTTTTCATAGTTGTTGTCAACGCTGCTAAGGTTTGTAGTGTCATATGATTCAGCTTTTGGATAGGGAGAAACTTTTGAACAAATTTTTTGTTCAAAATGAAGAGAATTTGATGAAAATTTTATCCAAAAGAGTTTTAATGGATTCATAATGAGTTGTGAGGTTTTTTCATAAAGTCTTTAGGGGATTTTAGTACAAGTGGTAGATTTTTGGATTTTTACAAATATTTATTGGCTTGGGATGCATGTAAACATGCATATGATGCATGAGATATATTTTATATATAAGATATTATATATTATATATGGTGTAAATTTAATATATGCATTTTATGCATTTATTATTCATGCAAGATATGCATGAAATAATATATATATATATATATATATTGATGGTTTATTCATCGGTCACATGGATTAATTACTATGAACATGACTTGGTATGCATTGATTTATTATTATCCTCTTCTGTTGGGTGTGGTGAATATTGCAAGATCACTCTTGTAACGTCCCAAATCCGGAGCCCCTCCACTGGTGCCCCGTACCCGGTTCGCCACATGACCTCAAGCACGTTTCCCCGAATGCCAGAGGCTGCCGACTAGCAGCGAGGGCCTTGGTGAGTCGGTGGGGAAACTATGCCCTCATTCAGTAAGGTATACAAAGTAAGAAAATAACAATAGACAGCGGAAGCAGTAAACAACATGCATACCAACAGAAGCCAACAGCGGAAGCAATGTAAATATATAGCTATGATGACAATGATGCAGCAGGTACAAGTATCTAAGGGAAAAAGAAAACACAACAGCGTGCTGAAAATAGAACTGAAACCAAGTGCAAAAGAAAACAAAGTAAGCTCCTCAGCATCGTGAGCCACGGCTCAGTCCCATGCTCCCCAGCTCCTGGTGCAGTCAAGATCCTGAAGTAGAAGGGCGCTTTCCCTTATCTATACCTACAGCAACATAATCTGATTGGGCCCAAAAGCATGTCCCAAACAGGGTGTGAGATACAATCCCAGTAGGCAATCATCCAAAGATCTGTTCCTAACAGTCAATGAATACATGGCAGTAATAAAACAAGAAGCAATAAACAGAAAAGCACAAGCAGCTACAATCCACAGTTCTAACAAAATAAGTGGACAAGTAAACAACCAGTAACAAAGGAAAAAAGGTAACCCTCTGGGTAGCTCTCACAGACTAACCCCTATGGTTCATCCTATAAAAACTAGCAACCCTCTATGTGGCACAAACAGTCTCACCCCTCTAGTTCAGCTACTTAATTAAGCAGACTCTCTGGGGAAGCACTCACCGTCAATTCCCCATGTAGTCTCGTATCGTGCTAAAGGCTCTCTGGGAAAGCACTCAACATCAATTCCCCCTATGGCCCGCGTCGTGATAATGGATCTCTGGGAAAGCACTCAATGTCAATTTCCCCTATAGCCTGAGTTTCGTAATTAAAAGACACTCTGGAGAAGCCCTTTTGTCAATTCTTCCTTTGGTATACTACTCTAGGTTCTCAAAGTCCTGCGTATAACTAAACATGCTCAACACGTGTATATTGTCCAAGTAAACCTCAAGAACTACTTGGCTATCAACTAAGGCTTAATAGCAATAATAAAACAACAGATCCGAAAATCCTACAACTAGGCATGGAAACTGACAAAACGCCAAACAGGCAGAACAAGCATGGAAAAGCAATCTGAGAACAAACAAAATACTCTAATCACAAGCAATAACCTCTACTAAAGCAATCAAGCAAAGCAGGAAAGCAACAAGGGAAAAACAGGCAACACGCAATACCCCATTCATGGGTATTGGTGTAATTTGCACATAATAATCATTAACTTTCAAAGAAAAGGCACAAACTACCTACCTCGATCCTAGGAGATCGATATAAGTGAACCTCGATGACATATTCCCTTTGGAACGACGTAGATCTGAGAAAACGCACAAAATGTTCAACCTACGATAACTTGGAAACGAGAAGGAACCATGAAACAAGGATAAAGCAAATGGAAGAACTCACCGCTGCGCTTCCAACGCAACTGACCATGCTCGAATCGGAGAACAGAAAGCGAGGCGATCATTCGTTAAAGATTCGGCCGTACGAGATGCTTCGGAAGGCCGAAAACTGGAGAAGAAGGTGAATATGAGGGTTAGACGCGACCCCGGTCCATTTCATGAAAAAAAAGTACACGGTGTGTACGTTTAGAGTACACGGCGTGTACTTATAATTTTTCCATACTCCGAAATAACCAGCCTCCACCTCAGCCTTACACACTGTGTGTGTGGCCCAAACACGGCCAGCACACGACTTCGAGCCAGAAAAGAGTACACGGAGTGTACTCAGAAAGTACACGGCGTGTACTTCTGAAATTTCCAGAAAATTCATTTTTCTCAAAAAATCTAGAAAAAAAAAAGAAAAAACATACCTGAAAAGAGATCCTGGTTCTTACAAACTTCCCCCCTTAAGAAACTTTTCCTCGAATTTCCCTAACGATTTGGAGAAGAAGGATCCTCGAATAGCTCCGGCCACTACGATCGTACATCGGCCTCCCTCTCCCAGGTCTCGTCCTGTACTCGCCCGTGCTGCTGTAGCACACGTACCAGAAGAACATACCACCCACGGAGAACCTTCGTACTACGATCGACAATCTGGTTAAGATGCTCCTTGAATGACGCATCTGCTTCAAGCTCGACTTCCTCAGGCTGAAAGACGTGGGATGGGTCTGAAAAGTAGCGTCGGAGCTAAGAGACGTGGAAGACGTCGTGCATGGCCCGATATCTCTGAGGTAGTTGCAACCGATAGGCTACTGGCCCCACTCTCTCCAAGACCTCAAACTGCCCGACGTACTGCGGTGAAAGCTTACCCTGTCTCCGAATCCTTTTGTGTCCCAACCTCAGTGCGACACGTAGGAAGACCTGATCACCGACCGCTAACTCTAGAGTTTGTCTCCACTGATCAGCATAAGACTTCTGTCGAGACTGCGATGTAGCCATCATCTTCCAAATCAGCTCTATCTGCTCTGAAGTCTCTTGAACAAGACGAGGTCCTAGCATAGCTGCCTCTCCTGCCTCCAACCAGCATAAGGGTGATCAGCATGGCCTACTGTACCAAGCCTCGTATGGCGCCATCTGGATGGTCGCATGGAAACTGTTATTGTAGGAGAACTTTAACAGAGTAATATGCTTCTCTCAAGAACCGCCAAAGTCAAGGATGTAAGCTCGGAGCATATCCTCAAGCACCTGGATCATGCACTCGGACTGGCCATCAGTCTGGGGATGGTATGCTGTACTCAAAAGTACCTGTGTACCCAAGGCCTTCTGAAGTCCCTGCTAGAACCGAAAGGTAATGTGCGCATCTCTGTCTGAAACAATAGAGCACGGAACTCCATGCAGACGAATGATCTCTCTAATGTAAAGTCATCCCAGATCATCGACACTGAAGATCTCCTTGATTGGAAAGAAGCGAAAAACCTTTGTAAGTCTGTCGACGACAACCCAAACAGCATTGTTCCCTCGGGGTGATCTCGGAAACCCGGTCACGAAGTCCATCGCAACATTGTTACACATCCTCTCCAGAATGGGAAACTCCTGTAAAAGTCCCGCTGGTCTTTGATGCTCTGCTTTCACCTGCTGACAAGTAGAACATCTAATGACAAAACCCGCAACATCCTTCTTCATACCTGGCCACCAGTATTGGCGATGAAGGTCCCGATACATCATGGTGATGCCAGGATGAACTTCCCAAATAGAGCAATAGAAATCCCGCATCAGCTCCTCACATATGTCTACTGGAACCGATACGCGTCCTTGGAAATGCAAGATCTCATCCTCGCCCACTGTCCATCAAGGAAGAGGGTCCTCTCCTGACACACTCTCCCGCAAGACTGAGCCTTCTGAGTCTGATAGCTGCCTCATCCGTACCCGACCAAGTAACATGGAGGTAACAGCTACCAAAGATAGAAAAGTCTGTCCCCGTTTGTCGTGCACCTCCAGATGCATCTCAGAGAACAAAGCCATCAGCTTCTACTCACTACTGGCCTCCTGAACTGCCTTAATCTGAGTTCTCCTTCTCAATGCATCTGCCACGGCGTTGCCCTTTCCTGGTGTATAGGCATGCTCAAAATCAAAAGACTGTAGATACACAACCCACCTGTGCTACCTCAGATTCAGATCACGCTGAGTGAAGATATACTTGAGACTCTTGTGGTCAGTGAAGACCACATAGTGCTCTCCCAGAAGATAGTGTCTCCAACAGCGCAAGGCATGAACAACGGCAGCTGACTCCAAATCGTGCATAGGGTAGTTCCTCTCATGTGGCCTCAACTGTCGAGACCCGTACGCAACGACTCCATCTCCCTACATAAGCACAGCTCCCAGCCCGATACCTGAAGCATCACAGTAAACAGTATAGCTCTTGCCTGACTCTAGAAAGACCAGTATCGGTGCTGACGTCAACCTCCCCTTCATCTCCTGAAAGGCTGACTCACAAGAATCTGACCATAAGAACTTCTCCCCCTTCTTGGTCAGACCTGTCAAAGGTGCTGCTAGACGAGAAAAGTCTTTAATGAAGCGTTTGTAGTATCCAGCTAGCCCTAGGAAACTCTGTACCTCAAAGACATTCTTCGGCTGCTCCCATGAAACTACAGCTCTCACGTTCTCTGGGTCCACTGATACTCCAGTCTCTGAAATAACGTGGCCCAAGAATTGAATCTGATACATCTAGAAGTGGCACTTATAGAGTTTATCATAAAGTCGATGCTCTCTCAGTGTACTCAGAACGATCTCAAGATGTGTTTCATGGTCGTGTCTAGTGTGAGAGTACACCAAGATATCGTCCACGAAGACCACGACAAAAGAATAAAAGTAAGAATAGAACACTCGGTTCATTAGTGCCATGAAAACTGCAGGTGTGTTCGTGACACCGAACGGAATGACTGTATACTTATATAGACCATACCTACTCATGAAGGCTGTTAGAGGAATATCTGATGGTCTAACGCGCAACTGATGATAACCGGACCTCATGTCGATCTTCGAGAACACCCAGGCTCCTCGAAGCTGATCAAAGAGGTCATCAATCCACAACAAGGGTTATCGGTTCTTGACTGTCAACTGGTTGAACTTCCGATAATCCACACAAACCCGAAGGGTACCGTCTTCCATCTTCACAAACAGAACATGCGAACCCCAAGGAGAAGTACTGGGTCGAATGAAACCCTTAGCCTATAGCTCCTCCAACTGCTTCTTGAGCTCCTGCAACTTAAGTGTGGCCATCCTATAGGGATGAATGGACACTGGTACCGCTCCTAGCACGAGCTTAATAGAAAAGTCTACCTCAAGCTCCGGAGGAATACCTTAAAAGTCCTCTGGAAAGACATCCCTGAAGCAATCCACCACTGGATGAAAGTCTAACTGTGGAGTCCCATGATCATCCAAATAGAGACTAGCAATCTGGGCTGTCGCCCCTCCTAGCCCAAGATGCTCGAGTCCTGCCTGACTCACCCGAACGTCCCATTCACCTCTATGAAGAAAATATTCACCCAAAGGTGAAATGGAACTAACTCTGCAGAGATAACATTAGACGAATTCCTGAAAGGGAATCAACCAATCCATGCCAAGGATGAAATCATAGCCTATCATCTCTAGGACATAGAGATCCCATAAGAAGCGATAACCTGAAACCTCGAGAGGACACTCTCTACACTGGCGTACACTAGATTTCCTCATTCCCAAAGGTGTTCCTAGTGTCAAAGAGTCAGTAGAAGAAAAGATGCAGAGTCCAAGGCTCTCCACAATAGCAACATAGATAAAACTATGCGTAGCACCAATATCGAAAAGAGATGAAAATAAAACTGAGGCTACTAAAATCGTACCTCGAACAGTAGAAGGGTCGGGATCCTTCTCATTATATGTTTTCTCCACTGCGAAAGACTGTCCTGTGCCACAGCCCTGAGCCCCTGACTGACCACTCTGAGCTGAACCCCCTGCTGGTGCTGAGGGACTGGTGGTTGACCACCACGGACTCGACCTCCACCTCAGCCCGAACGGCCGGAAGAACTCCAGTTCCCTGACTGGTGAGAGACTGGTGGGGCTTCTCCTGAATAAGGAGTCATAGAAAACCCCGGTCACCAGCTGCTGGTGAGAAAACCTCGCAGAAACGCTAAAGGTGACCCATCTTGCCGCAAGATCGGCACTCCATGGGGTCTCTATGGCACTGCTGCCTCGTGTGCCCAGCCCAGCCACACTGATAGCATGACACCTGGCTGCCTGATGATGCATCTCGCTTCCTCGAATCACCAAGCATAGGCTCCCTACGACCCTTCTTGCTATCATCCGAAGGAAAGCTAGCTCTGGGAGCAGAACCGCCCTGCTCGCAGCTCCAAAGTCTCTCAGATTGCGCTCCACAATCAGTGCCTGGTTGACAATGGAAGTAATGGAAGTCAGCTGGAAGATGTTCACCTGCAAGCGGATCTCCCGCCTGAGTCCATCCTCAAACTTCCTCGCCATGAACACCCCACACCCATCCCGAAGGGGTGTAAAACACTACAGCTCAGTGAAACGAGAGGAATACTCCATGAAAGATAGAGTACCCTTCTCTAAGCTCATGAACTCCCGGGCTCGATCAGCCCTCAGTGTCTCCGGGTAGAAGTAGTCGTAGAACACGCATTGGAACTCCTCCCATGTCATAGCCAGCTGTTGTCCCGCCTGTGAGATCACGTCCCACAACCTCTTGGAGGAGTCTCAGAGCATGTAGGTGGAGAGCTTGACCCGCCTCTCTGGAGGCGTCTCCAGATGCTCGAATATGGTCAGCATGGCTTCCAGCCAGGACTCTGCAGCCTGAGGTCCTCCCTCCCCCGAAAATGTGGGAGGATGCTGCTGCTGAAAGACCTGCGTCAAGTTTTCCATAGATGAGGTAGGATGAAGTTCTCCCTGGAAGGCTTGCATCATTCTCATGAAACCTTCCCTGAACTGCGCATCAGCACCTGCAACTGGTACGACAACTGGTGCCAAGGCTGGCTCGGCCGGGGGATCGACAGGAAGTCCTTGATCAACCCTGTCTGGCATCTGATCACTGCCTGATGACAGACGTACGAACAAAGGACGTCTCGGAGGCATAGCTCTGAAAGATAAAAAGCACACCATAGATCAAGAAAACAAGGACAGAGAACACAAGAGTACAAAACGGGAACATGGGAAGAAAAACACACAAGATTTCAAAACACAACCAAACGACGTGTATAAAACTACACGGCGTGTCTTCTTAAGCCACTGATATGGGCGTGCACCCCTGCCCTACAAGTCGTGTACACCACAACTACATGGCGTGTTGACCCCCACACACGGCGTGTACTTGGAAACTATTCCCCTTCCCGAGTCTCTTTACAGGGCTAACCCACACAATCCGACTCAACCCAAGACTACACGGCTTGTTCGAAACAAACACGGCGTGCACTAGACAAGGCTTCGGAGGTCCGTGTTGTTGAGTACACATCCGTCTACACGGCTAGACCTTACACGACGTGCTCCGAACAATCACGACGTGCAGAGGCGAAGGCAACACCGTCTCGTGTTGTCTGTGACACGGAGGGGTACCTGGGAAAGACTACACGGCGTGTTCCAAACAAACATGGCATGTGGAAAAGAAGGTAACGTCGACCCGTGTTGTTCGTGACACGTGCGGGTACCTGGACAGTACTACACGGCGTGTTCCCTATGGACACGGCGTGTTCTACCTGATCTTCCCCGACCCATGTTGTTAGTGACACAGCCGGGTACACAGCTCTGAACTCACATGGCGTGTACCAATGGTACACGGCGTGTTTCCGAAGTTTCTCCCACGACACCATGTTCTGATCACACGGTCAGTGAAACGGCCTGAAAACTATACGGCGTGTGCTCAAAAAGTACACGCCGTGTATTCTGGGTTTTTCTGGGCAGTAGCTTAGCAACTGCGCAGAATTACAGAAACACTAAAAAAAGGGAAAAAGGTGCCAAAATCAGATCTGTGAGGGCCCATAAAACCTCAAGAACCAAAATTTGGCGTTCATTTTAAGCAAGAAACATAACAATAGTTTTCTAACACAACAGTAGAGAATCTATCAAGCATCTCTCACAACAGCATGCATAATCTACACAGAGTCTATCACAATAGCATGATATCGCCAATGCACCCTAGATGGCATGGCCAGAATGCATGACATGTGATTTCTACAAGTGCCTATATGATGCATGAGATTGTATACCCTCATCTCATCGGGTTGCAACAAAAATAGAACCAAAATATCAAAACAATATACGCATAAGTCATGTGAATCACTCTAGGTGAAAACATATCAACCATAAAACTGAAAACCAGCAAACTGCAGTTGACATGGTAGTATGGCCTTTCCCTGTACACGGGTTATCTACTCCCGAGCATAGCTTAATTCCAAGTACCGAATCCATCCTATCCCTGGCAAAGGTCTCCAAACAGTAAATCAAGAGAAAAGAACCCCTATGATACCACTTTCTAACATCCCCAATCTGGAGCCCCTCCACTGGTGCCCCGTAACCGATTCGCCACATGACCTGAAGCGCATTTCCCCAAACGCCAAAGGCTGCCGACTAACAGCAAGGGCCTTGGTGAGTCAGTGGGGAAACTATGCCCTCATTCGATAAGGTATACAAAGTAAGACAATAACAATAGACAGCGGAAGAAGTAAACAACATGAATACCAACAAAAGCCAACAGTGGAAGCAATGTAAATATATAGCTATGATGACAATGATGTAGCACGTAAAAATATCTAAGGGAAACATCAAACACAATAGCGTGCTGAAATAAAACTGAAACCAAGTGCAAAAGAAAACAAATTAAGCTCCTCAGCATCACGAACCACGGCTCAGTCCCATGCTCCCCAGCTCTTGGCGCAGTCAAGATCCTAAAGTAGAAGGGCGCTTTCCCTTATCTAGACCTACAGCAACATAGTCTGATTAGGCCCAAAAGCATGGCCCAAACAGGGTCTGAGATACAATCCCAATAAGAAATCATCCAAATATTTGTGCCTAACAGTCAATGAATACATGGCAGTAATAAAAAAAGAAGCAATAAACAGAAAATCACAAACAGCTACAATCCACAGTTCGAACAAAAGAAGTGCACAAGTAAAAAACTAGTAACAAAGGAAAAAGGTAACCCTCTGGGTAGCCCTCACAAACTAACCTCTATGGTTCAACCTATAAAAACGAGCAACCCTCTGGGTGGCACACACAGTCTCACCCCTCTGGTTCATCTATGTAATTAAGTAGACTCTCTGGGGAAGCACTCATCGTCAATTCCCCCTGTAGTCTCTTATCGTGCTAAAGGCTCTCTGGGGAAGCAATCAACGTCAATTCCCCCTATGGCCCGCGTCGTGCTAATGGCTCTCTGGGAAAGCACTCAATATCAATTTCCCCTATAGCCCACGTATCATAATTAAAAGACACTCTGGAGAATCCCTTCTATCAATTCTCCCTTTGGTCTACTACTCTAGGTTCTCACAGTCCTGAGTATAACTAAACATGCTCAGCGCTTGTATATCTTCCAAGTAAACCTCAAGAACTACTTGGCTATCAACTAAGTCTCAACAGCAATAATAAAACAACAGATCCAAAAATCCTACAACTAGGCATGACAACTGGAAAAATGCCAAACAGGCAGAACAAGCATGTCAAAGCAATCTGAGCACAAACAAAATACTCTAATCACAGGCAGTAACCTCTACTAAAGAAATCAAGAAAAGTAGGTAAGAAACAAGGACAAAACAGGCAACACGCAATACCCCGTTCACAGGTATTGGTGGAATTTGCACATAATAATCATTAAATTTCAACGGAAAGGCAAAAACTACCTACCTCGATCCTAGGAGATCGATATATGTGAACCTCGACGATAGATTCCCCTTAGAATGACGTAGATCTGAGAAAACACACAAAACTCTCAACCTACGATAACATGGAAACGATGAGGAACCAAGAAACAAGGCTAAAGAAGAAGGAAGAACTCACCACTGCGCTCCCAATGCAACTGACCATGCTCGAATCAGAGAACGGAAGGCGAGGCGATCGTCCGTTGGAGATTCGGTCGTACGGGTTTCTTCGGACGACCGAAAACTGGAGAAGAAGGTGAATATGAGGGTTAGACGTGACCCCAGTCCGTTTCATGAAAAAAACTACATGGCATGTACTTTTAGAGTACATGGTGTGTAATTATAATTTTTTCGTACTCCAAAATAACCGGCCTCCACCTCGGCCTTACACACCATGTGTGTGGCCCAGACACGGCCAACACACGACTTCGAGCTGGAAAAGAGTACATGGCGTGTACTCAAAAAGTACACCGCGGGTACTTCTGAAATTTCCATAAAATTCATTTTTCTCAAAAACTCCAGAAAAAAAAGAAAAAACATACCTGAAAAGAGATTTGAGTTCTTACAACTCCTACCCACCGTGCTGGTATTTATCGTCTCCCAAATGAAGACACTAGCACCCATTTTCCATTCGGGGATCATGACGATACGATTGAAGATTCATGTTGTCGATGTATTTCCTCAGAGGTAGGGTGCTTAAGTGTCCACGTTGTATGCTGTTTATGACCATATGATGTTCATACGAAACCCATCAATATCTTCAAGATTAATAAGGTTTCCCAAGCCTTGACTAGGGGTGTTCGCAATGACAAGAAACAAGAATTTCTTTTGGATGGAGTGGATTCATAGTAGGTAAATTTTATAACAAGTCAAGTTCTTTGGAGATTTAGTTTCAGTTGAGGAGGGATCGATACTTTGATGTTGTCAAACCCTATTGTTTTACTATTCTTAAGAGAAAGCGGACATTTTAGTAATTTTTCAAAGAAATAAACACAATGAAACATGATGAAATCTTTAGAACAAACCCTTTGGGTGTGATCCCATAAATGTTTCACGCTCTTCATGTTTTTTTCTTGGCTTAAAGTGATGGTTTCATCTATCTATTTCTTTGGGAAAAATTGAAGTAAAATAGATTCACTATGCATGGTGCATGAAGGTGGTATTAGATCATAATTTCAATGAATGACATCAGTACTCACAAAGCATTTAATTCATGTTAAACCCTTCCATTTCATCTTTTAATTATTTTTAATAAAATGAGGAAAATGAAAAAAACAAATTCCCTAAATAGAGAAACTCTAAAACTATTTCCCAAGATACCAACGTTTTCTTATAC
This sequence comes from Viscum album, assembly GCA_963277665.1. Classification (NCBI taxonomy): domain Eukaryota; kingdom Viridiplantae; phylum Streptophyta; class Magnoliopsida; order Santalales; family Viscaceae; genus Viscum; species Viscum album. The sequence goes on along the minus strand of OY728138.1, from coordinate 625,702,385 downwards.
TAAGGAAACTATTTCCTAAAATAGGAATGTTTTTTATTCTTTCCACAAAAAAAATTGATACTTGAAATTGTTTCACAAATTCCCTATTTAGAGAATTTGTTTTTTTAATTCTCGGATATTTAAAAAATTGTACATTAATTAACAAACTCAGTGGCTAATTTCACCCCAAAAAAGACCCTAATCAACACCCCTGCCCTAGGAGGAGTGATCCATCAAATTACACTTAAGATTCAAAGCTATGAAATGATGAATTACATGTCCCCCCAGCTGTTGAACTCCATGACTTTACTCACCCTCCTCTCCATCCGCTCGGCTCTCTCATCCCTGAACATGCCACCGTGAAGTGATCTGGACCGATCACAAAGCGACGCCTCCGGCAATGAGGATGAAGATGAGGAAGCGGAAGAGTCAGGGGCCGATGCCTATCCAAGTTGATGAGAGAAAGATCTGGTCGAACTTGTTGGTGAAAGCGGTGGTGGAGATACGTGCATCACCCCCATGCACGTCATCGAATGGGGTGAGCTGGACATTAAGGATGAATCCACCTTTGCAGAGCACCCAATGGTGATTGAGGATTGGAAGGAGAGGGCCCTAAATGGACATACCATCGCCTTTTTTTGTGTTTTGTGGCAATATAGGATCATATATAAGGGTTCGCGTGAGCGGGAGAGCTAGGTGAGAGCTCAGTATCCTCAGTTGTTTTTTTAGTTTTTCTTTTCATAGATGAAAATATTGAATGAGGGAATGATCTAGAGACCCAATTTTTGCCTTGTAAGACTTTGACATATTTCTAGAGCTAGGAGCTAAGACAACGTGTGATTTCGAGACTTGGTGTGCCTAGAATTTATTTTATAAAAATATTAAATATATTTTATATTACGCACGTGAATATTCTTAAAAAATGAGAAAACTCTTAGAATATAGATCAGATCAGAAATACGAGACCACTTTTGAGTTCGGAATGTGATGTTTACCCTGGTAGTGACTTAAAATGGTTCGACACAGGGCATTCCGACACCTTGCTCATTGGCGGTACGTTCAGTAAAATAATTAATTAATTAATTAATTAATTAATTAATTTAAACATAGTGAAATTTTATATAAGAATACCGCCATGGTGAATTATCCTGGGTTAGCTTCATAAACCCTAGGATAATTATAGAGCTCCTCCTTCCTCCTCTATTGGAAAATCATATCAGATGATAACGAAACACTAGATCAGAGAACATTGGGATGCAACGAACGCAACGAATTCCTTCGATCATTAGAGGGAACGTTCTTTAATGAAAAAAAATTCAATACATGGGTATGACTTTTAAATTAGTGATTTTTTTCTTTGATTAAATATATTGAGAAGATTTATCCCTGTTTTATCGATCTAGACCAATTATGGCCTAAGAATGCACCTATGTACTAGATTTAAATTGGTTTTTGAACTGTTTTCTAACCCTGAAATCAACATTATTTATCTTTGGATAGGAGATTTTGGACAATGATGTTTAAGCCTTTTTATGGTGCCTTTCTCTCAATTCTTTTTCACGTACATCACTAGTAGGACCCTGCGGTCTCGATTCGAAATTTTCAGGCGATACCGAGTCCAATCGGACCCCCATAATCACAAAAGATCAATAAAAAAATCATCGATAAATGAAATAAGACTGGATCTAGGATCGTTATCAGAAATGGATGATCATTTCCATGATTGGTGATCAAATATTCAAACTCTCAAAGGGTTTGAGTCATGCATGATGAATGACACACCACTGAGGATCTATCAGAATCCATTTTCTGATGAATGACGGTCAGAATCCACAATCCTTGGCTAGATCCACCATTTTCAGATGAAGATAGGGATGAATCTGAAGTGAGAGGGCTTGATTCAAGGCGCAATGATCAGATCTGGGAAACTATGAAAAACTTAACTACACACCATGTATAGGGATGGACACATAGCGTGTAGCCCTTAATGTATAGAACCTAGGGTTTTGAAAAAAGATAAGGGTGACACGAAGTGTAGACCTCTAACACATCGTGTACCCATTCCTCGGATGGGAAACCCATGTGGTGGATCACACAAAAGGAATTCTATATATAAATACACAACCAGGTACATGGTCATGTACCAGAGTACACAGTCATGTCTGGGTCACATGGGTGACACCTTGTGTGAGGAAACATGTAATGTATAGAGTACACAAACGTAGGGTCAGTATACGAACACGACCATAAGCACACAACCCAGCCTCGATTAGCTTGGATGTGCTGTGTAGTCCACCGAAACAATGTGTATTTCTATATATATATGGGGTCTTGTATTGGTCAGGGACACAACCAGGTGGTAGAGCGGGACCACATACCATGTGGGTCCCCTCATAGGCTGTGTATCCCATGGTTCCTTTTTAGGAAACCTCAAGATTTTTTTATCTCCTTCATTTGAAATTGTATTTTTACCCACAAGTATCCTATACTGTGTGTTTTCCACTTAGAACGTGATTGTTCCCTCAGTTGTGCCTTTTAATATTTGATGTGGAATGCTACGGGCATGATGCTTGTTAAGGTGATGCCTGCTGACGATAGTGGTCAGGAATGATCAACTGAGGTTTCTTCTAAGTGGAACCCCTTATTAGATAGGGCATGGGACCTTGATGATCAGAGTGAAACTCCTCATTAGTATAGGCCTGGGTCCTTTATAGGTACTTTTTGAGTGGAACCCCCCTAACGCACTACAACGCGGGTCCTCGACTATCGAGTGGAACCCCCTATAAGATAGGGTGCAGGTCCTTGATGACCAAAGTGGAACCCCCCTATCACACCAAGTCACGAGTCCTTATGACACTAGAGTGGAACCCCCCATCTACAGGGGTGCAGGTCCTCTAAATATACCTTCTGAGTGTAACCCCCATAACGCACTAGGGAATGAGCCCCCAATGACTAGAGTGGAACCCCCCATCACCATGAGCATGTGTCCTCTATGAATGCTTATATAATGGAACCCCCCTGACGCACTAGGGAGCGGGTCCCTAATGACTATAGTGGAACCCACCATCAACATGGGCGTAGGTCCTCTACAAATTCTTACAGAGTAGAGCCCCCTGACATACTAGGTCACAAGTCCTCTACTTCGAGTTTGTGGCCCCTCGACCATGTTGAATAATGATGATGCATGGTTTTACTTGGACAGTTACTTCTGGGTAGACGCGTGAGATGTTGGGAATCATTGTTGGACTTTTGGAACCATTTGATAATATTTTTTATGGGCTGATTTGTGAGATGAATATCCCCTTACTCTTTCATTTTGGATTCTTTTTACTAAACATACATATATACTTTCTTCTATATCAACACCAAGTATTTGGTTACTCTCTTTTCATGAGAGGCAAAAACTTGTGGGGTATGTCACATTCTTTCTGTTTTTAGTTTCTTGTGGTTCGATGAGTCTAATCTTATTCTATAGGTGGTTAAGATTCAACCTGTAGTTCATCCACTCACCGTGTCGAGCCCCTTGTGCTTGGATGATGTTACTTTCACTCTTGGTTTGGGTTGATCTATTCTCTTTGACTGTATCTTACATCTACTACCATTCCATTCCTATTGTATCTCTTACCTTCCCCCTTTAGATTTCGAGACATCCTACTGGGTATGTATATACTCACCCATTCATGGGCTTTGTCTGCACGTTTCGTGTCTTATGTAGACGACAGATAGGTCGATAGTGACTTCAGAGGAGCTTAGGGATACCCGATAGTTTGGATTGCGTATGATAGTCGCAGTTTGGGATTTAGGAACTTGGATATCTCAGTAGTTTAATTTTCTAGTTTTTTCAGTATGGGACATATTTCTGGTTTGGAATGTCGTTTTCTCCTTTACTTTTTAGTTTACACTTTCATACTCTTGTATTGTCTATAGGTTTTGCATGCATGGTTGTTTCCTTATCTTTCATTTTTTTAACTTTTACTCCCTTTTCACTTTTTCATTGATATGTTTGTGTGTGTGCATACAAATACTTAGGCAAAGGTCTCCCCAGGTTAGTTATGTCTTTGGTGATGGTATCCATCCCTTGGCCTATGGAAGTGAGCTTGGGGTTGTTGTGGCTCGAGCCTCGACTTTGGTAAGGTTGTGACAAGTATATCTCATGGAATGTCATATGATCATATATATACTTATGGTTTTATGCTTATTATCAATAATTTTTATCTGAGGTTTGTGAGATACCTAGCATGATAACCTTCATACTTTGATACTCTACTCATGCAAGTCAACATATGAACTTAGCTAATCAGGGGGTGGTTGGGTATGTTGCTGATCATATCGTCGGTTGGAGTGCAACCAGGATGGGATTTGTACACATGTATGAAAAGTTAAAGACATATATCCCTTGATTGAATTAGAATGTGTAAATGTATGTTTATTCTTAGTTTTTTTCACATATGATGTGTTTAGCTACATAGATGTATAACATGTGATATATTCATCAACTCAATCAGTATTTTTTAGATAATCAATAAATAATGAGAGGTCAATAGTTGATTGACATGTTTCATGTCTAATGGTCACTTTATGTCATGTACAAAGGATTATATAAGATACATACGATGTATATGACACAATTTTTGGTGGACATGCTAATATAGAGATATGAGTATGTTTGAGGGAGATCGCAATAGACCCCTTGGTAGCATGAGTAGCGCTGATGCTTTGCTAGAGGCTACTCTTTTCTTGCATCTATAAAACTGTGATTTCATAGTTTTTGTCAATGCTGCTAAAGATCGTAGTGTCACAAGATTAGGATTTTGGATAGGGAAAAAATTTTGAACAAAATTTTTGTTCAAAATGAAGAGAGTTTGATGAAAACTTGTATCCCAAAGAGTTTTAATGGATTCACAATGAGTTGTGAGGTTTTTGTATAAATTCCTTATGAGATTTTAGTACAAGTGGTAGATTGTTGGATTTTTACTAAAATGTACTAGCTTGAGATTCATGTAAACATACATATGATGCATGTAACACGCATATGATGCATCAGATATATTTTATATATAAGATATTGAATATTATATATGGTGTACATTTAATATATTCATTTTATGCATGTATTATTCATGCATGTGATGCATGAAATAATATATATATATATATATATTATTGTGATCTCTCGATGTTTTATTCATCAGATACATTGATTAATTACTATGAACTTGACTTTATATGCATTTATTTATTATTATCCTCTTGTGTTGGGTGTGGTGAATATTTTAAGATCACTCTTCCCTCATGCTTGTATTTATTATCTCCCAAATGAAAACACTAGCACCCATTTCCATTCAGGTATCCTGGCAATACGATTGAGGATTCAAGTTGTCATTGTATTTCCTCAGAGGCAGGGTTCTTACGTGTCCATGTTGTATCCTGCGGTATATGACCATATGATGTTCATACTGAACCCATCAGTATCTTCAAGATTAATAAGGATTCCCAAGACTTTACTAGGGGTGTTCACAATTATAAGGAACATGAATTTATTTTGGATGGAGTGGATTCATAGTTGGTAAAATTGATAACAAGTCATGTTCTTTAGAGATTTAGTTTCAGTTGAGGAGGGATTGACACTTTGATGTTGTCAAATCCTATTGTTTTACTGTGCTCAAAATAAAGCGGACATTTTTTTTATTTTTCATAGAAACCAACACAAAGAAACATGATGGAATCTTTAGAACAAACCCTTTGGTTGTGATCCCGTAAATGTTTCATGGTCTTCATGTTTTTTTCTTGGCTTAAAGTGATGGTTTTATTGATCTATTTATTTGGGAAAAATTGAAGTCAAATATATGCATTATGTATGGTGGATAAAGGTGGTATTAAATCATAATATCAATGAATTACATCACTACTCACAAACAATTTAATTCATGTTTCACCCTTTCATTTCGTCTTTTAATTATTTTTAATGAAATGATGCAAATGAAAAAAATGAATTCCCTAAATAGAGAAACTATAAAACTATTTCCCAAGATACCAAATTTTGCCTATACTAAGGAAAATATTTCTTAAAATAGTAATGATTTTTATTCTTTCCAAAAAAATTGGATACTTAAAATAGTTTCACAAATCCCCTATTTAGAGAACTAGTACTTTCCCATTCATTCACACGGTGATACAACACAATTCTTAGATTATGCATTCACATGGTGATATAATTCAATTCTTTTTTAAGTAGAAAATACTATATTTCAATGTTAATAATGAACATTAATATTGAATATATTGAAATAATAAAATAATGATACATATTATTAGAATACAATTGTACAAAATATGGATACATAATTATGATAGTAGATTAAATTTTGGATAAATACATTTGAGAAGATGAAGAAGAATCTACAAGAAATAAAAAATTATTTTCCACATGGATATATAAAATAAATGGATGAAAAGAACATTGAAATTAACATTTGAAAATTTGATAATTATGATAAATAATGTTTTAATTTAGTTTATACTAATGTAAAAAACAAAACATTGAATAAATGATTGGATTGAAAAATGTATTATCTTATAGTAATAACCTAATACATATAAGTGGAAAAAAATATTTAAAATAGTAATCAAAATAATGAACAAATAATATTTATTACAAGCCAAGTCACTTTAAAGCAAATAAAAGGTGAGTATGTAGATCAAAAATACTTTATATAAATTAGAATCGGAGACAAAGGTGCATAATTAGTTCCTAGAGGAGAAAGTATAACCTTGAGAAAAGACTGGAATGTTATCTCTCTATCCAATTACAAGAGGGAGTACACCCTCACCATGAAATATTCATTGGAGTCAACACACCACCAGCTACTGTATACTCTCAAAGGGTACCATATATGTAAAAATACCTCAATAAATGAATAAAATAAATAATACCTTATTTTGACCTAAAATATCCTAGAGGTGCTCTCGAGCATGTTGACGTATGGATCATATCCGAACAGCAACAATGATGAACCAGTGGAATGGTTCACTGATTTTATGTTTATGAGTTGAAGTACAATATCACCTTGTGTGACATATTGATGTAAAAATATTCAAGACCAAACTAAATATAGTTGAACAAAATACAACTATTGTTTAACCTGTAATTATATTTGTGAGGAGTTTTTGTGGAGTAAGAGGAAATAATCCAAGAGCTCACGACCTAAAAAATCAGCCAACATGTCTATCTGCAGATACAAAAAGTGATTAAAATTAACAATACATACTACTTAATAATTAAATATCTGAATAGAACTTTCAAATGATAAATAACAATATAGAGAGAGAGGGATGGTTTACTTCAACATGATACTATGAAAGGATCCAATAGTGAACATGGACATTACCACCACATCGGGTTTTTCTAGTGTGATATCCTCTTCATTAATTGATGATGCAGTAGGCTCCTGGAATGGCATGAAGTTGATGTTGACTTTAATTTCAACATAAAAAACACACTGCAATGTAAAGACCCCATTATGTAACACAATAAAACAACATGCATTGCAATGAGAAATAAACTGGAAGACCAAAGCAATATATGCATTGATGAACATTTGATATTGTTAAATCATGAAGAAATAAAGTCATCCAGAGATGGTAAACATCAAACAACATCACACAACGATGCTAAAAAAATAGGCCAACTGAAAATAAATAAACCAATTACAAACTATAAACTATAGTAAACATCACACTTTTGATTTTAAGAAAAATAAATCAACTGACTAAGGTCTATAATTCACATCAGGTTCACAGAGACAACCTTTATTCAATGAAGAGACATAATATTTGAATAATTTTAGATATTTAAAAAGAATGGTTGGGTCAATGCCCTTTTATTGAATCAGAAAAAAATAGAGACAAAGAAGATGGTTTAAATAGTTAATCAAATACCTCATCACAAGGTCCCTAGTTTTTTCCTAATATTCTTAGTGATACTTCAATATTTATCAAACAAATATCTCCAATCCATTCCCTGTCCACACCCTCTTATATGGCCCATAGGGTTCATAGCTTCCAATATCTGTGCATCCTGCATGAGAGTTTCAATGTCTGTGTCATCTGAGTCTGAGCCCTCAGATGGAGACTCATCTTTTCGCGGTGTCAATTCATCCTTTACACGTCCCTGCCCACAATTTATAGCATGTCTTACAAGCTTCTAGGATTTATCTAGTTGCCGAGTCATCCATCTCATCCTCATCAGCTGTAGGATGGTTCATTTTTTCCATTGGAGCCACTTCTTCTATCTTTATCTTAGGGAAAGTCTGCGTCATTGGTGAAGTGGCCAAGGTGGTATTCTTCCCCCTTGGATGCCAACAGATCTTCATCATGTTCCCCTGCATGGCTAATAAGAGAGTCATTGTTAATAGGAATAACCTACACCTTAGTAGAATGTTCATCCCTATGAAGTGTAGCTGATGGAAAAATCATAGAATAAATGGAAGCCAAACAGCCTCCTAGAATTGACTTGTTGATATCCTTAAGAGGGTTCTAAGGTTTTCTTTTCTTCTTTTACATCCATTGATATCTTACCAGGATGAATTTCATAGTATTTGTTGGAATTAGTGGGGGAGGATTTACCAGCCAGCATGACATCCAAATGCATAGTGGAATCAATATAAGAGGGACCAACTAATTTCACCTCAGTCGAAATGCCTTCAACTCCCCCTCAGAAGAAGATTAATCTTGTTAAGGAGGGAATATAGTTTCCTAAAAACCTATCCCAATGGAAAGAAAGTATTAGGTATACAGTGCTTAAACTTAGTACATCATCTAGTTTTCATAAAAATGTTTCATAATAGTATACTGTAACTACCATTCAAGCCTGTTGTTTGGTGTTAAAACTGATCTGTTATTATTGTAACCTCTACTGATAAGTTAATAATATATGAAGATGCGCATAAAAAATAAATAAATTGTAGTAATTATATAATCATCCCAAAACTATAACAGCATAGAGTTCATGATGTGAAAACTTTCCAAGGTTTTAAGACTGTAGTTGACCAATATAGGGGAAATATATCCAAGGATTACAAATCATAGGTGATTATGGATAGAAAATCACTAAATATCACAATATTCATACAATGAGTAAGATATAATTTCAAAACATAGAAGAAAAACTCCAAATTTATCTCCTAGTATGATTAAAAGTCATTATAGTTATCAAGAAAAGTTAAATTTTATAGTACATAATGTAATGAGATTATTATTTAAATGTTATATCTTAGTTGTTGGAGGGAATATATCTGGACCTCATCGACTCTAGGTACTAGCTTCTCTATACCAGGGGTGGATACTGAGAATCTGAGACTTAAGGATGGATAACATAACTGTTTATTGGGCATAAGTAATAGCACGTACCACTGCTCAAAGCTAGCTGTGAATTGGAAGCCATATTAACTTGGGAGAGTCCATAGTTGAGCAGTACACCTTAGGATGTAGATTCCTAGAATCCAATACATTAATCCCATCTAGTGATGAGTTTTGAAGCCTTATATAATAGATTTATTACACAAAATAAATCCACAAAACTCATATGAAAATTTGATGTGAAGGGAAGAAAAGAAACATGAATTAGAAAAAATATCATCACCAAGTCTATTTAGTTTAGAAGAACTAAAACCATTTAAAAAGAGTCGATACACTAATCATCCTGTTAAATTCAAGAGATTTTCTTTAGTCATGGATTAATGTGTTTTTAGGTTTGAAATTAGCTAGTATAAAATATCTTTGGCGTCTTTATATGCCTCAAATAAGGTTTCAAAGGAGGGATTCCTATAAATAGTGATGAATATCATTTTTATGTATCAGGAAATCAAAATTTCCATCTTATGTTATAATAAAATAAAAGACTAATATATTGGAATATGAAAGCAATAAAATCATTAGAAACAAATATGAGAAGAAAACCTTAGCAGTAACAGAATAAATTCTATACGACATTAATCCAAGAAGCAAAAGGAATCTGTAAGCATGTATGTTTCATTGAATCTGTAATCATTAGTTTATGTGTGGGTACATTGAGTAAAATAAAGAATAGAAGATAATAAAATATAAATATAGGTATTCGTGAAAAGAAATTACTTTTACTGGTATTTTACTATATTATGTGGTGAAATAGAAAGATTCCAATGCTGATAGATATATAGTCTCAATGAACAATAGTATTCTAGATGGCTCTGTTGAATCAAGATAGGGAAAATATAGTATAATTTTTTGGAAATTTGTTAGTAAGTTCCGAAAAATGAAGGAACATTTATCTTTGGAAGCAAGAGTAACTGCATGTTTATTTACATGTTCACTTATCTTCAATGAATAGCTAGATGTAATGGTGAAGAAAACTGAATCTGTCACAGGTGCAGAAGATGCAGAAGAATAATATATCAAAAAAAAATATTAACATTAATAGGCTCAGAAATGTATATTAAAGAGAGCCATAATTCATATCTTGTCTAACTGTGACTTGTATCTTTCATCCCTTTCGAGCATTCTTCATAGAAACACTAACAAATTTAAGGGAAATGAATTTAGGTAATGGATTTACTGTGTTTAAAATTAATGAAATTTTGAATTAAAATGTTGAAGGGAAGCTCGTTGTTTATACATGTAACCAAATTGAAGTTGTTTCACCTTTTTAGATCACATTATAAAAAATAATGTTATCCTTCTTTGAGATGCCTGGAATTGAAAGAAGATATTGATAAATGAATGAGAAATCCTATTAATGTGAGAGAACATTATTACAAATAACAATAATGGTAACAGAAAATAGTTGAAACAAATATACATAACAAAAAATACATCAAACAATGATGTCATAGAAGAATAATATGTCAAAAAAATATTTATGACGTGTAACAAAACAATAAATTAAACAATATTTAAATGGAAATATAAATAATATTGAGAATTAATTACCTCATCTTTGATATCATTACATTAAAAAACTGGAGAAGGTGATAAAGAAACCTAAATCATAGAAGGCATGTAAGGTAATTTCGGATTGTTTTAATAATCATGCAATTTAGAATCAAAGTAGAGGTTAGGGGTAACATTGAAATTGTTAGAACATGAATCAAATAATGAACAGGTGAATAAATACTGGATAATGGAATGAAATATATTCCCTAATTTGTGAATTGTAAAACAAAAGTACTATTATAACATATATGGAAAAAGTATTCAGTGGAGGGAAATACTAATAATTGAAGAGAATAGTAGTTCGATGATATTATGAGAACATACCTATTGCATTGATCTGGATATGTAGAAAGATATGTGAATAAATATTGTTTGAAATATTGAAATAGATGTTGTAATTTGTGAATAGGAAAAACATATGTATTATAATGACATAAGAAAATTTATTAATCTATGAGAAATACTAGAAATAGTATAGAGAAATTAAATAAAGATGTTTTTCAATAGATCACATCAAATATAGAGGAATTAATGGGTCACTAGAGGGAAAATCAAGGATCGCGATTGTATAATGCATCCATAGACTAAGCTATATTAGTGATGAAGTCTTCACACATAGATCTGGGAATTAAATGAAATCTGTAAGAACACTGTGTATGAACAATTGAAAAACAATTAAATAAACAATCCAAAACTATATATGTATGAGTAGTATGGAGTTACATACATCTAAACAATCTTGAAACAATTATGTTTGAACAACTTATAAGCATGTATGTTTTATAGAATCAGTAAGAATATGTATTGTGAAATAAAATAGTACATAAATGCATTATAACTAAATGCATACAGATTCTTGAAGGGGGGGTCAAATCAACCAAGAAAAGTAAGAGTTTTTCTAGCTATACACAGCTTCCTCTTCTTGAATCGATCTCTGCATATCACTAACAATATTCATGAGAATAATAGCTCAAAATGTTTAAACATGACACCCCTTTCTATGAACATGAATTTACCATAATGATTTCTAAGAATAAGCTTCACAAACAGTGGCTGAAATGAAAACAATTAATCATAAAAAAATGAAAACTAACAAAAGGTAATCATCTTAAATCCTTTGGAGTGAAAACAAAGCATGAAAAAGACCCAGTTAAGATCCTAAAAATTCTCAAAAAAATAAAATACAGGCATGGGACTAGAACAAATGAATCAAAATCACTATATAAGATGATTCAGACAGACCATTGGGTGACTTCGAAGGATATAGGGGAAGGTAGGGAGGGAGTTAAAACACAAGGCATTCGATATAACCTTGGGGATGAAATGAACACTCTATTATGATATAGTAAATAGATAAAAGAAGAATATTTTTCCTAGAATAATCCAACATAGGTTTTTTTATAAAGCACAGAGGAGGAAGAGGTAGATCAAGTGAAAGCGGAGATGGTGGATGTGGAGGTGTCGGAGGCGGCGAAGGACAAGCAGGCAGATATAGAGTAGGGGGAGCTGGAGCCATGGTAGATGGATGCATAAGAGTCGTAGTTGTCGGGGCCGGATGCATAGGATCTAGATGTGTAAGAGCTTGAGCTGTAAGAGGAAGAGTGGTCATTGGTGGAGCATCCAGAGGTAGGATGAGTTTAGGAGCGAAGGTGGGGAGCCAGAGAGCAAACATACCGGAACCATAGGGCGTAGAGGAAGTAGGATCGAATTCCAAGAGCGGGGGCAGAGTTAAGGTGTGTGTGGGGATGGAGGCGGAGGTGGTTTCAGAGATGCAAGTTCAAGGGATATGGATACTCGTAGAAACCCTAGGGTATATGAAATGATTTTACGAGGGGAGGGAGGTGTGCTGGATGGAGGAAAAATTCATAGAGATGTGTATTTTGGAGATGCGTAAATGTGTGGACGTTACACGTCTTGGAAAAAAGAATTCTATAGTAAATACTAATACTCCACCCATGTAAATGCACAAGACAAATCAATTTTATTTAAAATCATATGGTTCAACATCATTCAAAGAAATATAATTTCATTGTACTCAAATGTAAGTTTTAGAAAAAAAATGATAATAAAGTGAGTGAAATACTCCTCACATAATGAAATGGAATGAAAAATAATGATGATGGATATGGAACTGGATGGAATGTGAGAGGCAGAGAAAGAAAAAACATGAAGTAAACTCAATTTACTATAAGAGAAAAATATTATTTAATATGAAAATATAGACATTCAATTTTGAATGTCAAGATAAAAAAGTTAGTTTGAATCAAAGTAAAAATAATTAACTATTAAAAAAAGCTATGTTTATGAACATATGGAGTTCTATTTTTTTAACAGTTTTTTGGTGTGTTCTCATGTGAGACAGTGTCATCCAAATCCTTCTTAGTAATTTGTTGGGAAATCCTTCATAGTAAAACACTAAGAGTATAGGTGTGAGTTGTTGCTATAGTGTATCCCCCTTTCAGGATGTTTGGTTTGTAGCATTGTGGAAACCTATTATAGTTAGTACATGGGAAAATAAACTATGAAATCTGTTTTGTATATGGGGTAGAAATTAGAAACAAAAAAACATTGAAAAAAATTGCGCTAAAACAAAATATACCCTGTGGTTTGAAAATTAAAATTACATGATATTGAAAAAAACATTTCATTACATATAATCGAGAGACATTTATAGTATAATATTTTAGATAATTTGGGTAAAATTTTAACTGAAAAAAACCATTTTCTTTCTCAATATTTGAATTTTGTTTCAACCATATGAGAAACTATTTAATCTAATCAATTATTTTACATATCCATAAAATTATTCACATAATAAAATCATCTAGAAACATATGAGATAATAGTTTTCTTTATAAAATGGGAAAATGTAATGATAAGAATATGGCGAGATAAAATTTTGAGTAAGGATTAACACAATTAATAGCCATGAAAGACCATAAGTGGACAAAAAATCAGAAAACATGTGCATTCAAGATACATAAGAATGTTATACCAAAAAATAAGAGAATAATTCATTTAATAATGCATAAAATTGCATATAAATGTAGAATATCATAAAACAAAGTTATAATCATCGAATGTAACAAATATAAAAAATAATTCTTATTTTCAATAATATAATACCATTTTTCAAACTTAATAGTTCATATTAATATTGAATATAATTAAAAAAAATGATAGGTACATAATAATGGAATAGAATTTAGAGAAATTTTTGAGAAATCATAAACATAGTAGAAACAACTTAGTCGAATTAATAAGGAATTAAAATTTATATTGGGAATTCATGATGTAGAATTCAACTATATGAATGAAAAAATGATTCCACTGGTTAATTAAAATTATGATCATTAAAATATTTAATGTTGAAATGAAAGTCGTGTAATTGAAAATAAAGAAGTCAAAGGGCTATATTAGCAGGTTGGGTGAGGCTGAAGTAAATAGTGGTGAAGGACTTTACATCACCTCGACCATCAGTTCAGAACATTGCATGTAATGGATTGATCCTCACCCAAGGGCTCTAATATCAGCACTCGATTGGTCTCCAGTGATTTGGCATGGACTCCTCAAAATACATCTTTAGTGGTGTATTTTCTTCATGGACCATGGTGCTTGATGATGCTTCATGTTTGTAAGGTAATTGCACCCAAGGTGGAAGACTTAGTTTACAAGTGGATTTGTTGCCACATGGATCCTGAAGGCCTTATACAGGTGGATTTCATGGGATTCAGAAGTGAGCTGCAAGGTTCAATGGCTTCAAGATCTTTTTAATAGAAATAAGAACTATATACAATTGAGTTAGAAACAAAAAACCATCATTACTTTAGCGGATCAATGCTTCATTTCAATGTATATCCAAGTAAAGGGTCAATAAATAAATGCTGATATAAAATAGAAATAAAAATTTATATATCTTTATTGCACATGCTCCTCAAATCAATCAGCAAACTGTTATATCAATACAGATACTATTATAACAATTAAGCTGGTTTTTTATAGAATACATTTATAGAAAGAAAATTATGTGAATATTAATTACCTTTAGACCTTATCAATGAAACAAAGGAGACATAAAATAGAATAAAAATATAATATTAGTTATAATATGAAGAACAGTGGAGGTGCAATATATTGTACGTGTTTTCAAAAAAGAAGCTGTATGATTTTTAGAAAAAAATATAATGTTAAATAGCCATTCTAAATCTACCTATATTCTAGAATATGTTCAATGCATGCTAAAGTGGGATCTCATGGAATATTAAAATACTGTAAGAAATTTAAAACAAAGAAACTTGTTTACAGAAGAAGAATTTGGTTAAAAACCAAAAATGTATTTTCATTCCTAGAAATCCTGGTATAGATATAACTATAAAATGCTTATTGATTTTTATATCTACCACCCTAAAGTATGACGTCAATAAAATTCTATTTAAATGAATGATGAATAAAATCTGGGAAGAAAGTACATGTTAAGATAAATGGAGGATCAATGTGAAGAATGGTTGATGCAAAGTGTAATTATATTATTAAATCAGTTTATGAATGATCAAGAAATAAACCGTGATGTATAATACATTAATGTGGCTCCATTTTCAGAAATTTGTAAAACCAATTCACATGGGTGGCTGGTTTACAAGCAGTGAACTAATAAATACATGATCTAAAAAGTGATTCATGTATCTAAACATATACACTGCAGAATATTTTTATTTTTCATGTATATAGTAACTACTAATATAAAATTTGGGTAAACTGGATTGTGTATAGTGGATATGAAATACACATTCCAAACTAAAAACATGTGAAAAAAACCAATGTAATAAAAGTTGGGTAAACTCGAACAAAATTTACTATGCATGACTAAAAATAATCACCATTCCTTCTAATCCAAAAAAATGATTCATCAGTTTTTGAAAAAATAATTATCTTACCTGACACATACATTGAAATATATAGAAAACATTAATTAATGATTTTTCATTGTAAAAAATCAAGAATTTTGTGAATGGCACACATTAGAAGATCACATGTGCATCCCTTCAGTCTCAGGTTGAGATATCTTTATATTTTCTGTCATCTCCTTAATTTGTTTATTTGATATATTCTAGGCTGACAAGTGTTTAGCAGGCTGGAAAGGCACAACCCCTCAAAATTTAGTGTACCTTTTAACAAAAAAAAGATGTGGGATGAGATCATTGGATGAGATGTGATGAAAAAACTAAATAAAACAATTTATATGAATATTTCATTAGCTAAATAACATTCAATATTATTAATGTACATGGAACTCAAGGCATTAGTCCAGAGTATAGGGTTGTAACCTTTGTTTGGGGAAAACTATCATAGTATAAACCATTACAGTTGTTAGTCTGCATTCATATAAAATAAAAAACATAGGGAAATATTCGAATAGTAAACACATAGTTTATAGAAATCATAAATACTGGAAAACTAACAATGGGATTGGGGAGAACACACATTTTTTCGAGCTCTGGATCTATAGGGTTAGTGAGGACGCAAAGTTGCATAGTATAAACACAAATTTATCTTACTGTGCATAACAAAAAATGATCTTTATCCCTTATAATCCAAAAAAATGAATTCATATAATTAATTATATTCTTTAAGTGATGAACTAAAATTTTTAGAGAGAAAGGTTATAACCCTAAATTCATCAATGATAAGAAAACAATTCTAATTGAAGAAAAAATTTGAGAAAAAATATTTTTCTTGCCTGCAAACCTAGGGTGATTTGGCGTCAATTCATATCCTCCTTGTGCCAAAGAAATCAGCAGTTTGAAACATATAATATAAAACCTAAATAGGCATTAAACCATTAAATAAAATGAAAGAAGAAAAATGCATTGAAGGTACCATGAAGTGGAACCTGCATCGCTATAACGAACCCATTAAAAATGAAGAATCCTTGGAATTTAGAATCTTCAATTGCGCCTACCTTTTAAAAAGGAAGTTCATAAAAATAATAGTTAAGAAAAATTACAATTATCAATAGATTTTAGAGTACAAATGAAAACACAGATATGAGCTTCAAATCTATAAGTTATTCAGAAAATGAAAATTCAACTAAAATCTAAAAGTTACTTAGAAGAACACAAAAATGTAATTTCAAATATAGGGTTTGTTTGTGGGTGATAAATCTTACATCAGGTTTTGTGGGTGAAGAAGATTGAATAAAGACTTGATTTAAGAGAAGGAAACAGTGGGATCGAGAGGCGATAGAGTTCACGCGACTTGCTGCAAGAGCGGAAGTAGGAAACAATAGTCGTAGGCGAGAAAGATTGCTTGATTGTATACGGGTGAGGATTTTCAGTGGATTCATTGAGGAGGAGGATACATCGGAATCTAGAGGTGAGGTAGTGGAGAGGTATTCTGTGGGTGGAGAATGAGGCATGGAAACCCTAATAGGGAGGTAAGATCGGTGACAGTGCGGGTGGGGTAATGAGATTGCGTTCGACGGAAGCACGATTATGGAGGGGGGAATTGTTAGTTTGGTGACATGGGAGATCAAATGGGTGACACCTAGTAAAAAAGCCTTCTTTATTATTTATATAGAATATATAGAATATATATATCATGAAATTTCCAATAGAATAAATAAAACATCAATATGTATTCTATATCATTATATATCATCATAAAATAGTGAAATATATATATAATAAAAATGTAGAAGAATATAACTAGAATGTTTAAGAACACCATCCATTTTTAAGGTATCTAAATAGAAATTGTAGCCTTTCATGTAGGGTAATTAAATATATATAGTAGCCATAGATTTCTGATGTAAGAAACAACCCATTATTATGAAGTATATCATGAGAGTTATCAGGAAAACAAATATTTTTTTTGAATTCTAGAGTTCCTGAACAGTTGAATAGAAATCAGAGACTTTAAGGTGATGCTAAAATAACATTAGACTATAATGGCTCTAGTAGGGTAAATAAAGTGAGATATGATGGTATCCCTTGACAAATATCAATGGTTTGACCCCACCTTGAAGCACAATAACCAATAAAATAGAAACACGAGGTATAATGGTTAAACTCACTAGTTAATGATATATGAATGGAAAAAATCCAATAGTTAACATTACATTAGTTATTTAATTAATCTGGAAACATATAAACTAATAGTTTGATATGTGATAACCTACAAAGGGTTTAAAACACAAGTGAAATGACACAATAGAATGAAACATTGAAAAAAAATCACGATAAGGACAACTGTGAGCATGATACATGAAATATTTCTGGGAAAGGAAATCCGTAAGTCAACTATTCATGTTTCCAAAGACAATAAAAAGATAATTTATGAAAATTATAGTTAACCATCATGAATAAAACTGAAAGAATGAATTGTTCTGAATGAAATCAAGTAAACATACTGAAAAATCCAGGTGCTCTAATGCGGTGGTGGAAATCTATAACCATGATAAAAATAATCAATAAAGTTACATTGATAGAACAGAATAAGGGTAGGGTTTAATTGGAGGATCATAACTGGAAATGTATAGTATTAATGCTTGAAAAGTGCATGTGTAAATGGAAATATTTATTTATGGATTGAAGAGAAGAACACACCTTTTAAAGAGTACAAATTTGGTTCCCAATTGAACCTAGTGGATTCCTAATTACTGATTCCTGAAGGCAAATGTATTGAGATACAATGTTGATATTTTTTTAATTCTAGAATTCCTGAACATTTGAATAGAAATTAGAGACTTGAAGGTGATTTTAAAAGAACAATAGACTATAATGGCTCTAGTATGCCAAATAAAGTGAGACATGATGTTATCCCTTGACAAATCTAAATGGTCTGACCCCACCTTGAAGCACAATAGCCAATAACATAAAAACACAAGGTATAGTGGTTAAAATCACTAGTTAATGATATATGAATGGAAAAATACAATATTTAACATTACCGTTGTTATTTAATTAATATGGAAAATTATAAACTAATAGGTTGATATGTGATAACCTACAAAGGTTTTAAAACACACATGTAATGACACAACAGAATGTAACTTTGAAAAAATATTCATGATATGGACAACTGTGAGCATGATACATGAAATATTTTTGTTAAAGGAAATCCGTAAGTCAACTATTCATGTTTCTAAAGACAATAAAAAGAAAATTTATCAAAATTATAGTTAATATTCTTGAATAAAACTATATGAATGAATTGTGTTGAATGAAATCAAGTAGACATACTGAAAAAATCCAGGTGCTCTAATGCGGTGGTGGAAATCTATAACCATGGAAAAAATAATAAATAAAGTAACATTGACAGAAAAAAATAAGGGTAGGGTTTAATTGGAGGATCAGAACTGGAAATGTATAGTATTAATGCTTGAAAAGTGTATGTATAAATGGAAATATTTATTTATGGACTGAAGGGAAGAACACACCTTTTTAAGAGTATAGATTTGGTTCCCAATTAAACCTAGTGGATCCCAAATTACTGATTCCTGAAGGAAAATATATTGAGATACAATGTCGATATTTTGTATGAAGAGAGTTAAATGGAATACTTAAAAGCGAAGGAAATCAATAAAGAAAGTTTTGAAGGAAAACTGACCTCATTCTGGATGTGTTCCACGAAGGTTCAATATTCCCGACGCATAAATGTCCACTTGACTTCTCAATAAGAAAATAAAGAGGAATATAGATCTTCAAAGGAAATAGTAGGCGTCGATAAATGCTGAAGTGCTTCGTGAAGAGGTTGCTGGGAGACATCCACCACTATCAATGGTGAAGTAACATTCGTAATGTTTCAGGAGGTAGAGCATGGAAGATACCAAAGTAACCATGATTCGTATGAGAAGGAAATGGATGTTGAGAATGGGAGGGTAGGGATTGGATCAAAATTGAGTGGTTGTAGATGGATGAGGAGTACCTGGTCGAAGATGCAGTATAAATCAGAGGCATGGGAACCCAAGAATATTACTGGAGTTTGATGCAGGAGGTCGAAGACTTCATTGTGCGGGAACTATAAGTCAACTAGAGATGAAGCGCAAGCGAGATGCCAATTAGGGTAAAACTGACAGAACCATGGTAAAAATAATAAATAAAGTAACATTGATATAACAGAATAAGGGTAGGGTTTAATTAGAGGATAAAAACTGTAAATGTGTAGTATTAATTCTTGAAAAGTTCATGTGAAAATGGAAATATTTATTTATGGACTGAAGGGAAGAACACACCTATTTAAGAGTACAGATTTGGTTCTCAATTGAACCTAGTGGATCCCTAATTACTGATTCCTGAAGCCAAATGTATTGAGATATAGTGTCGATATTTTTTTGAATTCTAGAATTCCTGAATAGTTGAATATAAATCAGAGACTTGAAGGTGATGCTAAAAGAACATTAGACTATAATGGCTCTAGTAGGATAAATAAAGTGAGACATGATGTTATCCCCTTACAAATCTCAATGGTATGACCCCACCTTAAAGAACAATATCCAATAACATAGAAACACGAGGTATAGTGGTTAAACTCACTAGTTAATGATATATGAATTGAAAAAGCCAATATTTAACATTACAGTTGTTATTTAATTAATCTGGAAATATATAAACTAATAAGTTGATATGTGATAACCTACAAAGGTTTTAAAACACAAGTGAAATGACACAATAGAATGAAACTTTGAAAAAAATTCATGATATCCACAACTGTGAGCATGATACATGAAATATTTCTGGTAAAGGAAGTCTGTATGTCAACTATTCATGTCTCTAAAGACAATAAAAAGAAAATTTATGAAAATTATAGTTATTCTTCATGAATAAAACTGTAAGAATGAATTATGTTGACTGAAATAAAGTAGACATACTGAAAAATCCGGGTGCTCTAATGCGGTGGTGAAAATCTATAACCATGGTAAAAATAATAAATAAATAAACATTGACAGAACAGAATAAGGGTAGGGTTTAATTGGAGGATCAGAACTGGAAATGTATAGTATTAATTCTTGAAAAGTGAATGTGTAAATGGAAATATTTATTTATGGACTGAAGGGAAGAACACACCTATTTAAGAGTATAGATTTGGTTCCCAATTGAACCTAGTGGATCCCTAATTACTGATTCCTGAAGGTTAAATTATTTAGATACAATGTCGATATTTTTTATGAAGAGAGTTAAATGGAATACTTAAAAGAAAATGAAATCAATAGAAAAAAGTTTTTAAGAAAAAATCACCTTATTCTGGATGTGTTCAGAGCAGATTCAATCTGCCTGATGTATAAATTTCCACCCGACTTCTCAATATGAAAATAAAGAAAAAGATTGATCTTCAAAAGAAATAGTTGGCATCAAGAAATGTTGAACATCTTCATGAAGAGGTTTTTGGGAGACATCCACCACTGTTAGTGGTGAAGTAACAATCACAATGTTTCAAGAGGTAGAGGATGGATGATACCAAAGTAACCATGATTCGTATGAGAAGGAAATGGAAGTTGAGAATGGGAGGGTATGGATTGGATCAAAGTTGAGTGGTGGTAGATGGATGAGGTGTACCTGGTTAAAGAGGAAGTATAAATCAGAGGTGTGGTAACCCAAGAAGATTACCAAATTTTGAAGCAGGTAGTCGATGACTTCATTATGCGGGAACCATAGGTTGATTGGAGATGAAGCACGAGTGGGATGACACTCAGGATATAATTTTTTGAGGATGAGAGAAGGAAGGAAATTAGTTGTTTGAGACAAAGGTAGAAGATGAGTAGCTACAGGACAAACCCTATATCGACAACTCGAGCAGAAGGAGAAAGAGATGGGAAGTTAGAGGAGCTGAAATCGGAGGAGCAGAAGTCGCAGGAGCCATATTCAGAGGAGCCGAAGTCAGTGGAGCTGAAGTCGTGGGAACTGAAAGTGGATCATGCGTAGGTGAAGTCGCGAAGACAGAGGGGATTTGGGGAGGGGAGGGGAATGGAGTGGGAGAGTGGATTTGGGGAGGGGGGAATCGAGGAGGGGAGCGGGAACCCTAGAACAGGGAGAAGTCAATCGAGGAGGTGAATCAGGGATGGGTGCGAATTGAAACAAAACATCCCGATCGGGGTTGGGATTGAGGTAGCTATTTGCGGGGTTGGAGGGTCAGATGAGGAGAAATTGGTGACGTGGAACCCTAGTTAGGAGACACGTCAGCATAAAAATTCCTTCTTTAGTATGTATATAGATATATATAGATATATAGATATATAAATATATAGATATATAGATATATATATATATATAGACATATGGATATATAGATATAGATATATAGATATATAGATATATAGATATATATATATATATATAGATATACAGATGTATAGATATATAGATATATAGATATATATAGATATAGATATATAGATATATAGATATATAGATATATAGATATATAGATATATAGATCTATAGATATATAGATATATAGATATATAGATATAGATATATAGATATAAAGATATATAGATATATAGCTATATAGATGTATGGATATATAGATATATAGATATATAGATATATAGATATATAGATATATAGATATATAGATATATAGATATATAGATATATAGATATATAGATATAGATATAGATTTTTTTTTATTCTCGGAAATTGAACCAACAGTCCATTAATTATCAAACTCAGTAGCTAATTTCACCCAAGAAAAAGACCATAATCAACACCCCTGCTCTAGGAGGAGCGATCCATCAAATTACACTTAAGATTCAAATCTATGAAATGATCAATTACATGCCCCCCCAGCTGTTGAACTCCTTGAATTTCCTCACCCTCCTCTCCGTCCACTCGGCTCTCTCACCCCTGAACACGCCGTCCTGCAGGGATCCAGACCGATCACAAAGCAACGCCGCTGGCGATGAGGATGAAGATGAGGAAGCAGAAGAGTCAGGTGTCGACGTCTATCTGAGTTTATGAGAGAAATATCTGGTCGCAACTTCTTGGTGAAAGTGGTGGTGGATCTATCTGAGGGGATTGTTGCAGCTGCAGAACCCCTGATCCTTCAGTGCTTCCAACGCACCCACGCTTGCTGCCACCATCCAACCCATACGAACAGCTTCTCGGTTTTATTATTTGATTCTTTATCGATAATCAAATATGTTATAATAATAAAATATGTTATCATTTCCCTATTTTATAATCATATAAAATATAATATAGTGATAAACATATTAAAAAATGTATTCAATTATATCTTGATTTTACATTTCACCACTAATAACATATATATTAATAATCCTTATAATTATAACAATTATACATAATAAAAAAACGTGATTTATTCACATAAATTAAAATAAATAAGGATCATCATTCACCTACATCAATAACCAAAATAGATCTACGAAATTAACTCACCGTTCTTCATTCACCATCTTTTATTTCTATTATTAATCACAATTTTTTCTCAAGATGAACACTAAATGATATAGGGGAAATTAGAGTGAAATTTTTGAGAACATAGGTTATCCAACAACCCTATCTATAGAAAAACCATACACCATGATCATAAAGCCTATATGAGTAAATCATGATCATTTGAGTCAATATATCATCCCTCTTAATACCAATCAACTATACCATAATAATGGTTATTGAACATCAAAACAATCCTCCATAATAATTTCTAAAATTTCAAAATTCTAACCATCCTCAAAAATAATAATAATAAAATTTTTAAAAATTATTCATAAATAATTAAATAAATAAATGATGAAAATTCCAATACTATAAAAAATTCCAACTATCTCATATTACCACTGAAATAACATCCTAAGGTAATCCACCTATTCCAAAATCAATGGATCACTCATAATTTTATTTCAGATCATTATACTATGTAAAAATTACCATTTTAACTTTAAGACACCAAATGACCAAAATACACTTAATAAATGTGCACGCTTATAGAAAAAAATTATCAGTCTCCATATTCTTCCCACCTTTAATACATTCCATCTATGAAAATATTAAACATATGAATCATAGTGTATAAATAATAAAAATATCACAAATCTTCCACATTACTTAAAAATCCAAAATTACAAACACAATTCCATGCAAAATGTAACACGCTATCACCTTCCTCCAAGTATACCTTGTCTTTTTTTTGGTTTACCTTTCTGTTTGGGTGCATTGTGTGCTTCTTAGGAATGGAGAGTCATTTATCGGGGAAAAGAACTAATTTCCAAGGATGTATATTTGTTTTTATTATTAGAATACATATATAAATGTGTAAATGGATTTATAAGGTTGTTATTGGGATCGAAAAACCTTATGTTTTGGTTTAGAGACTTTCTTCAGAAATGTGTGCTGAGTATTAACTACTTGAAAAATTTACATCATGAATGGGTCACACAATGTGAATATGTTATGCGGTATATTCCATGAAGATCTTGTAGGGAATACAAATTTTACAGGTCATGAAATATTTACACATCATGAAAATTTGAATCGGGATTTAATTTAATCAGAGGCGATTCCTTTTTCATCATATTTTTAATATGTGATATTTTACATAGTAAAAGGGATTCCTGATGTGAAATATTTACGTCCAATAGTTTTAGACAGGCTACACACATTATCACTTTATAATTATTTGCAAAGGTTCTCTGTCATACCCTACTATGATTTTGGGAAATTTTTGGTGATCTCTCTCCTTTAGGATTGCTTCATTAGACATTTTATTCCTGTAGTAATTGTACCAGAAAATGCTGGGAAGTGATCTAACTTCTTCTTCATTTCCTTTGGTCACAATGACTGCGTTGGTTGTGCTTGTGTTTTAGATTTATAATTTATTGATGTTTTCTACTGATTATTTTTAGTTTCTTATCAAGAATTTTCTTTCCAAGGTCCAACTATGGTTTTTCAATCCTTATTGTCAAAGGCAGTTAGGTTTCCATCATTCTTAACATAGGTGTATCTATAAATGTTTTTCTAATGATTAAATTTCTATATGATCATATTGATTACTTTGAGGTTCTCATTGTAATGGATTTAATTTTGTGAAAAAGGGTTTTAAATAAATGTGAACATGGTTTTGGAAATGGTTTTACCCGCCGCTCTCACTTACATAATGGGAGGGAGATGGGAAAACCACAGGCTAGGCTGCCTTTTTCCACTGATTTGGGTATGGGGGTTTCCTTTATGCCTTGGAAGGGTTCATCCTTGTGTGACCCACTTTCCCATGTCGGTTTGGTATGGGTCCATGCTCTCTCTTTTCGTGCACCTAATATATATATATATATATATATATATATAAAGTGTTTTTCCGTTAGAAGTTAGGTGGAAAAGGACCTAGTGAGGTGTCCAGAAGGTCTCCGGTTTGAGTCTCTCCGACTTTATGCATATGTGTATTTGTATGTTTCTTTATACCTATGTAGTTTATTCTTTTCCAATCGTTTATAATACATATAAAGTATTGATACACGATCAAATTTATTTTTTATTTATATATATTTTTAAAAATATTTCGTTGAATAGGATATGGAAAAAACTATTTCGGAAAGTGGGCATGAGGATGCATGGATCTCATTCATACTTCATCGCTCGACTAGAAATGTGAATCATGTTCACGCCTCTTGTTGTTTTCTTCAACATGGAGGATGAACAAGATTCACGCTAGAAAACTTAATATATTTATATTTTTTAAAAATTATGTGGTTTTGTTTTTTAAAAGATCCTTAGGATCATTGAAAATCACTAAGAAGTGGGGTAAATCAATGTTTTCAATTTCTTTTTATGTTTCTTCTTAAAAAAAAATTTCTAACTATTAAAGTGGTTGTTATGATAATTGTCACATGCATCAACACACATTAAATTTATAATGTTCACCTCTCAAAACAATAGGGCCAGTCCTTGACATGATCAGGATTCACTCGACATCATATGGTACACTATTATTAGTATGTAGATTACAACAAGAAGGGTTTACCCTTTATTCATGTTACACCAGGTCTCATGGCTATGTAAATTGTGCTCTCACACTGATACAATGATATAGAAAAATTTTACTACGTGTGTCTTCTTACATATAAGATTGTCATCAAGGTGTCACTATGTTGTTTCTTTTTCTTATTCTTTTACTTGCATGGCATCAAGTATATTCTACTTCCTATTTCTTTCTACCCACTTATATCATCTCTGTGTATTATTATTTTTAGCACATGCTATTGAATATATAATATTATAACATCACAATAGATATTATAGCTCCCCGCAACAACAATTTTCTTCTAGGAAATTTGAATTTCAACTTCAAAATTCAAACAGATAATTGTATCTAACAACATTTAACTTCTTCTTCCCCACTTATTTTTTACTTATGATTCAATCATTGGATATGTCCCGGTTTTTACTGAAATGACCTATGGTGAAATTGGATGCTTTGTGGTGTAACATATCAGTTACTCTCAAAATTGAAACTCAACATTTTCTCCTTCACAACAAAACTACCTTATTTTCAACAGAAATATTCTTCTCCCTTTACTTGAATCAAAAATCCCATTTTTGATATTTAAAATTGATGAAGATTAGTACCACCATCATCTAATTTTAATTCCATTCTTAAAAATAATTAATTATGTCAATCCTCGAATTTCATAAATTTTATTATCAAATAATGTCTTTTGGTTTCAACACAACTCATTTCATAAAACTTTAAATTTCCATATCTTCAAATTTTTAGAATGGAAACAGATTTTCATAAGAATTATAAAGTATTAAAAATTTTTTCAGAAAATCTTGTAGTCACACCTTTACCAAATTTTGACCAATAGAAAAGTTATACGAAGTTCACACAATGTATTACAAAATATGTAAAAAATCATACAAAGTGTACACAATGTATTACAAAGTTCACACAATATCATAAGAAGTCTGTAAAAAGTATTACGAAGTGTACACAGAGTCTTGAAAAGTTCCCTATAATCTTATTAATTCTCAATCATGGTCATAAGAAATACGACTTAGCCATTTCTCTTACTTGGGAGGCAAGTTATTACAAAATCTCCAAAAAAATCTTACAATTATCCTCAAAAGTATTTTTAGTGAACTCAAGGACTTTCAAATTTTCATATTCACCTTTAAAATTCTAAATTCACATAAATAAAATATAACTTCTTGAATTCACCTTAGGCCTTCTCAAATAAATTCAAAAATAACTCAAATAACCTTGGAAAAACTTTTAACTCACATAATAAACATTAAATCATCTGAGTTTGAATATGATTTATTCATTGAAAACAAAAACCAACATAATAAATATATCCACTTATTTACTTCTCTAAATATTCTCCTCTAGAAAAATATCACATTCTAGATGAAACTTCCTCAATTACATATTAAAAAAAATCTCACATTGGGATCTCAATAATTTCCCCCAATCAACAATCTCCTTCAAGATCTCAACATCTTCCAAAAAAACTCTTGGGTTTAACAATATCCTCCTTTGGATTTTTTTGGAAACCAAGGGACATAAATATCATTCAAACTCATTATACATATCAATGAAACATCAGTCAATGGCTCTAACCCTAATTTAGTGAACTCACTATAAGAAATAATAACATTCAATGATAATATTATGTCATCCATAAAAAACAAAGAATTACATTGACCAATTCACATATCATTATCCACTTGAAACTAATTTAAAATAATCAACTTTTCATACCAATTGATGCCACTTGAGGAAAATTTTAGAATAAATACATATTCAACTCAACAAATTTGTCTTTGAAATTATTTATAATAGATTTTTGTATCCATACTCACCATAATTATTAAAACATTTCACAAATACTCACACACCCACATACTGGCCTAACAACATTCCCCTTTGAATAACTCTCTCTAAGTACATGCTCCCCCTAAATAAGAGATCTCTCCCTAATTAGGTAAAACACATATGATTGGATTATACTTCCCCTATAGTTTTCCTCTCCATTTGTAAATACATAGAATTTGAATACATTGATGATTTAAACATAAAGAGATGCATGTTATCATTTTCTCCCATTTTTGACAAAAATAATTCAAAAGAAAAAGTTGAGATATGGAATGTAATTTTTCATGACCAGGCACGATGGGGACCACATCGTGACCACCTCAAGCCCTCCTCTAATAGGCTAGGGGCTAGCAACCAACATCGAGTAGTCATATCACACACATGGGACGTATTAGCCTAATGAACCTATACACATGTACACATCTCCAAGCCAATACAATACTGAAATATAAAACAACTGAAACCAATGCATAAATACATTTATAATCCCACAATCAGAGTATGAAAATAAAGTACTAAAAGCGGTAAAATATCCAAATAAAAGACCAACCAAAAACTTCAAAGATTCCAACCTACTCAGAAGGTGGTGACTATTATTAAATGCAACCACTCAAAAAACACCTCAGTCTGTCTAGATCATGTTGTGCTCCACTAGCTCCTTATCCTCCAAAGGCACCATCAAATGGACTGTTTTCTACATAAGACATGATATGTGTGAGTAGATCCCATGCAGGTGTGAGTATAAAAATACCAAGTAAGACACCCCAAAAACACTGAACACATAGCATCAAGAATATTCATCTCAAAAAAAGATTTTGAAATTAAAGGAAAAACACCTAGACATACTCAGGAAGGAAACCGTGCCTCCGAAGGGTCTCAACCAACCTTTTAGACATATGATTCTGCTCGAAGCTTCTAGAACTACTACATAATATGATTTTAATAGTACTAGAAAAAATCATTATCAGCATTAAAAATCACATTTAATCTAAGAACCATTAAAAGGACCCCTTTTATCGAAGCTATAAAAGAACTGATAAAGGGGGATCTCTATCTTTGCTAAAAAAGTGTAGATAAAGGTCATACTACTGCAGTGTACTATTAAAATTACAACACACATTAACAACAAATACAGGAAAATACAGGAAAATACAGGATATGGAAAACTCATAATTTAATTGAAATAAAAATTACATCACAAATAAAAGAAAAAAGAAACTAGTATAGACAAGTTAGACATGGTTTTTTACAATTACATTCAGAAGTACAATTTATCAAAAACAATAAAAAATAGCAGTAGTTTCATTGTCTTTGTCACTCAACCCCCTCTAAAAATTCTGATCATGGAATCAGTTTCCGAATAAAACACCCCAACTCGAGCAAAATAATTCACCTTTATAAGAAAAGAATTCCTCTGTTATTAATACTATAAAGAAAGAAATTAAATATAAATATGATACAATACATTAATAAAATGTCATTTTTTAACTAAAACCACACAATTTGAGTAATACCGGTCACACCGTGTGTCAGATTGAGGTGATAAATATTCTTAAACATCACAAATGATTTATGATTTTTTGTATTAAAGTATCAAAATAATCTAAGTGTGTTTTATCAGTTTTCATTATGTCACATTTTTCTTATTAAAATGTCATTTTAAGCTGAAAACATGCACTTTGAGTCATACTGGTCACATCATGTGTTGGTTTGATGTGAGACTAATTCCTATACCTCAAAATGACTTAAGAATAGTTTTACTAAATTATTAAGAAAATACAAGTACGTTTACATAGTTTTTAGTGAGTGAAATATGTTTTGAACTAAAATATCAATTTTAAACTCATAATAGACACTTTTAGTCATATCGAGCACATCGTATATTAGATGGATGTGTGGATGATTCCTACAAATCATAAATGACTTATAGATTATTATATTAAAGTATAGAAATGATATGAATGAGTTTTCTTAGTTTTGAGTATGTCACTTGTCTCTAAAATGTCAATTTTAAATAAAAATATGTATTTGTAGTTATACCTGTCACATCGTGCATTGAGATGAGGTGAAGATAATTCCTACACATCAAAAACGACTTATATATCATTTTTTATATCCCCATGATTGACTATCATTGTACACACATTAGAAAAATGAACCAAATCCTTATAGTTAAAGCATCTTAACATCGACTTCTCATTATTTTTCTAATCACTTTCCTTGCACTCATTTCCATGTGTCTAAACTTTTCACATCAGTAATACTTCCCATAATTTACAAAACATTCTCTAAGATGTTTTTACCACACTTTTCACAATAAGGGAATTTTATATTATTACCTTTGGATTTATTTGATGAATTATTCCCAAAATCCTTCCAACCTGACCACTTTTTATTCTTGTCATCACAAGGTACTTCTATGTTAGAAAACTCAATCTCATATTTTATGGCATAACGAACAAGTTTTTCATAGCTTTTAAACTCTCATGAATCCAAAGATATTTATAAAATTGGTTTCAATACAGAGTAAAATATATTAATTTTACTATCAAAGTCTCAAATATAATCTGGTATATACCTGGACAGTCTAGTAAAATTGTCTTCATACACAACCATATAATCATCATCTTTTTTCCTTAGTTCCAAGAATTTTTTCTCCATTATAATTCAAATAGTTTGAGGAAAATATTTTCTAGAAAAAAGGTACTTAAAATCATCCCATTCCATATTTTCATGATTAAATTTTCTATGGTATTCTTAACCAGAGACCAACATTGATCGACTTATCCTTAAAAACGATAAATTTCTAGGGTTACCTTTTTGCATTTTGGAATATCCCATGACTTTAAATATCTTTTCCAGAGCGTTGATCAATCCTTAAGATACCACTGGATCTAAGGTTCCACTAAAAGCTGGAGGATGTTACCTCATAAAATGATCCACTACTGTCATATTTCTCTATGGTTGATCTGGTTTCTCCCTTACATGGATACCACTACTATTTATCACCTGAGTCAACTAGTTCATCACTTCAGAAAACTATTATATTCCAATTCCAACCATCTCAGGATGCTGATTAGTAAGGAAATCTCCCTCTCGGTTCCTTCCCATTAAAGCATCCCTCTGTCCTCTGTGAAAAACCATTCCTGAACGGACATATTTTAGACGAAGCAACATGGTAATATTCAAATGATATAACTTTTTTAACTTTTCCACAAGGTAAATCATTTCAAGGGAAAGTTATTAATATTACCCTAACCTTTAAAGTTATCTAAACCGACCATTGACACCAACTATAAGGACCTAACCTTAAACATTACATATTCTAGTGTTTTTGAACTAAAAATCACATTTAAAGATCTTTTAAGTTTAGAGTTTTTCAGAATCAGGTAATAATTCATACATAACATCCCACATTTATAAAAAGTGGATACAACAAAAATAGTATCCATTTTTTCCAATATAAAACATTAAAAAAATAAAATATGGATTCTTTTTCAGGAAATATATTCATATCATTCAATTTGACTTCATTATTTATCTTACCCATCCTTATGCCCAATGAAAAAAATTTAAAACTTGGGATGATTACAAAAAGCTCAGTAAGGAACATAAATAAATAAAATCATTAGTCCAGTGAAATCATGAAAACTCAATAAAAACCTTTCTTTAAAAACTCATTAGCATGTATAGAAAAATCATAAAGGTCACTTAGGACATCATTACCATTTCACTCTTACATTCACCCTTACTAATGGAATAAACTTATGGTAAACTTCTATCTATAGAATATCTAATGCATTAGAGAGCTATAATGGGTCTTACCTATCATATTTAACTATAATGGGACTCAAACCGTTATATCTTGAGGTATAATGGGTCTCAACCGTTAATATATTGAGATATATTGGTCTAAACCCAGAATAAAAATTTATAAGGAACATATCATGAATAAAACCCTGGAAAAATCATTTCAACACATGAGAAAGGCACTTTCAGATATCAAAAAAAAATTCTTAGAAAAATCACATTTAAAATATAAAATCCTCACACATAATAATGAATCATTTTACTCAAAAAGAAATACAAAAACTCAAAATGAAAATAGTAAAGTAATAATGATTCATGAAATCAAGAGAACCCACTCATGATTTATAAGTAAAAAAACATTCCCTTTGATATTTGTAAAAATAGTTGAAAAGGGAACTTTAAAAGATGATATTTAAAAGAAATTCCCTTACCTTGAGTTTGAATAATCACATATAATATTTATATTCCTGAATAATAAACTTAGCTTAATTATTTAATTGATTTAAAACATTTAAATGTTTATTATTCCTTTTATATCAATTATTCTCATGTTATATCAATTACTCAATTATTTAAGTTAATGTTTACTGTTTTGTCG
The DNA here is from genome assembly GCA_963277665.1 of Viscum album. Taxonomy (NCBI): domain Eukaryota; kingdom Viridiplantae; phylum Streptophyta; class Magnoliopsida; order Santalales; family Viscaceae; genus Viscum; species Viscum album. The sequence goes on along the minus strand of OY728138.1, from coordinate 625,670,202 downwards.
ATATTCAGTACTTGAGTCCAAAATGACTTTGGTATGATATTAATAGTTAAATTAATCATAGTACATCATATCCAAAATAATATTAATGAAATAATAATAAAATTTATATATCAATTATACTTTTAAATCCATCCATTACATATTGATATGAAAAATGAACTACATCATAATCATGAAGATAGTAAATCGTACATACACACGAGTAACATTTCCATTTTTCAATGATCATTATAGAAAGAGGGTAAATGTTATTTTAACTTTAAATAATGATAATAATATCATTAATATGATATTAATTATTTAAATATAATTATATTTATCATCCATGTGATATGGTGATGAAAAACGAATCACATCATTTCATGGAGGTGACAGTTCACACGTACGTACGAACGACGTTAACATTTTCATGTTCATGGAAGTTTAATAATGTAAATGATATATTATTATTTAATAATGATAAATATGTCATTAATAACATATATAAACATCAATTCTATCATTATAATCAGTCTTGTGAGATGGTGATGGAAAAATAATTATATCGGTTCGTGAGGTGGTATTTCACCATACACATGTACAATTAAATATTTTACCATTTGATGGAAGTGGAGATAAATTTATGTGATGATATTAATATAATAACATCTTATTATATTGAATATATTGAACTTATTATTTCATCATGGTGGAAGAATATTTTATGGATGTCTAAGAAGAAATAAAACAAAAACATTTAATTAAAAATAATACCTTTTCTTCGGACAATCTCCTTTGATTAACACCTTAACACCTATAAGGTGAATGTTATGCCTAAAATAAGAGATCTAGAATATGAGTAGAGATTATAGGAAGTTATTTGGGTATATATTGGCTGAAATTAATATCTTTTGAAGTGCGAGGAATAGAGAAGAAGTGATTCCTTTTATAAGAGAGGAGAGGGACACTCTTGGAATTCTTCAAAATATTAAATTAATATAAATTAAATTTCTATTAAATATGGATCAAAAGTGATTTATTTATAATATTGGATGCTTATGAGTCAAAATACATTCATCAAATAAAAATTAAAAAAAATTATTTTTTATAATCCTTATCTTTTTGTTTTAACCCTTATTTAACCTCTTTAACTCTTATAACAATATCATGTAATTTACACATTGAGGGTTAATATAATTGCTGAAAAATGAAAAAAGACAATTAAATAATTAATTTATGACATTTTAATTCATATAAAAATCATTTTTCATAATTTTAAATTTTTAGAAATTTTATATCATTTAATAAAACATTATTTATTTTAAAATATCATTAATGTCCAATTTGAAACTAATCATTAATTAACTTTTTAAAAATCTTATCACAACTTTATTTCTTCTAAAAAATGTTTTAAATTATCAATAACATGTCAAATTAATCAATAAAATTATTTTATGACATTAATTTTCTCAAATTATATTTATTTTAATACTTTGATATAATTTATTTTATCTTTATTTTAATTAAAAAATTACTGAATCATCATTGTATATTCCTCTAATTTAATTATTTCATCTATAAAAATTAAAAATAAATTATCGTGATGAATATAAAAATTTTAGCTTTTAAAATAGTATTTATAGTAAAAAAATATACCTTATATAACACCATATTAAATATATTTCACTTATTAAAAACAAAATTATGATAAAATTGACCTTTCTTTGAATAAAATACTATAAATGGATTAAATTCGTCTAAGTGGCACCAAGAGATCATAAAATCAACCCAAAAATTATTTTTTAATAATAACTAATATAATAAAATTAGGATAAATTTTATTGAAAATTTAATTTTTATAATATTATTTTAACTGTTAATTACCTGATTTACCCATAACTATGGTAATAAAACAAATACCAATGTTTCTATTCATATTGTCCAAAAATAAAAGGGACATGTTTTCTAAATTTGGACCTTATGATTCCAAATATTGAATCAATTTTTTAAAATTTAAAACATATAAGTGGCTAAAATTAATATAATATTAATCCCATTGTTGGATTGAGAAAACGAGTTATTAAAGTAAAAACCTTCAAAGTTCACAAAGTTTTTATATCCAATTTCAATATGAAATCGACTCCAATAACCTAAATTGGATAAAATGATATAAAATTGATCTAATTATACTTTTAAACAAATAAAAATATAATTTAACACTATAAATTATTTATATGAAAAAATTTTTTCCAATTAAAATGCAGTATTTTTCACTATTCATAAAAACATGAAACTTCTCAGAAAAACAACAAAAATTCAACCAAAGTAAATTTTTATATTCCCCTTTAAAAGAAAAAGTTTATTTTTCAAATAGAATTTATAAAAGTGTAAAATCTAGATTTAAAACATGTGTGTCATCAAAAGGCGGTAAAATTTCTTTTTAAAAAAATATAGTTTTTACTATAAAACTAGGTTTATCATATACACTATTGAACGTAGTGTCCCTTAAAATTAATATCTAATTCATAAATGTTAATAAATATGAAGAATGCTTATTATACCATTACAAGGGTTGATATAGTGTCCCCCTTTTTGAAATTGCATCCTCACAATTTTATTTACTTATTAAATAAGTGGGGATACCATTCCCTCATAGCATTTTCTGATTCCCATATTGCATCTTCAATCATATGGTTTTTACATAAAACCATAACCTGATGAATCACCTTAATCCGCAACACTTTCTCTCTATAGTCAAGAATATGAACTAGATGGTCCTCATAAGAAATATTCTATTCCAATTGAACTACTTTTGGACTCAAAATAAAAGATAAATATGACACATATTTCCTTAACATTGAATCATGAAATACGTTGTATACCTAGGATAATCTTAGAGTAAAATTAACTCATTTAGAAAATAATACAACTTTATCTAATATTTCATAGGGCCTAATGAAACGTGGACTCAGCTTCCCCTTCATACTAAAATGCATCACACTTTTCCACAGAGAAACATTGAGAAAGAAATGATCAATTACCTCAAAATAATGATCCTTCTTCTAGTTATCAACATAAATTTTATGTCTACTTTGTGCTGTCCTCATGTGTCACTGAATTAATTGAACTTTCTTTACCATTTCCTCTCCTGATGTTGGTCCCATCAACTTCCTTTCACCTACTTTATCCCAAAATGTTAGAGTTCGACACCACTTTCCATATAATTCCTCAAATGGTTCCATCTATATGTTGGAATGAAAAATGTTATTATAATAAAACTCAATCAAAGAAATATGTTGATCCAAAATTATATCGTAATTTATCAAACAAGAACGTAGCATATCCTCCAAGGTATAAATTATTCGTTCTAACTATCCATCAAACTGAGGATAAAAGGTTTTTTTGAAATTTAATTTAGTTTACAATGACTTTTGATGTCCTTTATATAAGTTATAAGTGAATCTGAGATAATGATTAGATACAACGGAGAGAGTAAATGCATGAAACCTGACTATATCTTTAAGATACAACTGAGAAATTTGATCTAGTGACAGAGTGTTTTGATTAGGAAGAAAATGTGCATATTTATTCAATTGATCAAAAATAACCCAGATCACATTATTACCTAGATACGTCTTTGGTAAACTCACTATGAAGTCTATATATATATTTACCTATTTCTACTCTGGTGTTGTAAAAGGCTGAGGTGTCCCCTTCAACATCTTTAAGTCTACTTTAACCTAATGACATGTCAAACACTTCATGGTAAATTTAAAAATATCAATTTTCATTCCATTTTACTGGTAATACTCTTGAAGGTGTTTATACATATTATTGATGCCCATATGAATAAAAAATGGAGAAATATGAGCTTCACTTAACAACTCTTTCTTGAAATATGAATCACAAGGAACACAAAATCTCTTCACAAATATCAAAACACATTATTTATCAATGTTAAATTAATGAAAATTACCCATTTTAACCAATTATACAATTTTTTGAAACACATGGTCTTCCTTCAAAAAATTCTTGATTCTGTCTGATAGAGATGATTACACTAAAACTTGAAAAGAAAACAGAGTAATTTCCTATACCAACAACTTTCAATACAAAATTCATCAAATCATTAACTAAAGGGTTATGTTACAAATGTAACATGGTTAATGTAGCATAATTTTTTAACTGAAAGCATCATCCACTTTATTTTCTTTACTAAGATGGTAATGAATCATTTAATCATAATCCTTTATTAGTTCTATCCATATTTTCTATATCATGTTCAATTTTTTTATAAATGAATATATACTTCAAAATTTTATGATCAATATATATTTTATATTTTACTACATATAAATAATTCCTCCAAATATTCAACACAAAATCAACAATAGATAATTCAATATCATGTGTAGGATAATTTATCTTATGAGGTTTTAGCTCACTTGAAGCATAAACAATTACCTATTCATTCTACATTAGGACTCAACCATGTCCTTTCAACAAATCACCAATATAGATGAAAAATTAACCATTTCTAGAAGGTAGGAAAAAAATGGATCATTCACCAATCCTATTTTAAATTCCTAAAAATAATCATCATATTCTTTATTATAGATTAAATTAACTATTTTTTGATTTAACTTAGTCAATGGGCTAGTTAACTATGTAATGTTTTCAAAAAACGTCAATAATAGCATACTAAATCAAGAAAACTATGAATCTCGGTTATATTTTTGGGTCTTGGGCATTCATTAAAAACATTAATTTTAGCAGGATCAATGATTATTCCATATTTAGAAGCAATGTGACCTAGGAATGAAATTTTTATAACCAAAATTCAGACATTATAAATTTACGATATAGTTTATTTTATTTTATGGTTTGGAAAAAAAAACCCTTAGATGCCTTTAATGCTCCTATTTACTTTTAGACTATACTAAAATGTCATCAAAAAAAAAATAAAAGCTCATACAAGAAGTAAAGAAATATACTATTCATAAGATCCATGAATACAATAGGTATATTATATAACCCAAATAACATAACTAAAAATTCATAATTCCCATATATATTCTGAAAAACAATCTTCAGAATTTATGCTTCCTTTACTTTCCACTGATGGTACCCTAACCTCAGGTCAACCTTCAAAAAATACTATGCTCCTTGGAGCTGATCAAATAAATCATCGATATAAGAAAAATAATATTTTTTAATAGTGATGCTATTCATGGCTCTATAATCAATGAAAAATCTAATTGAATGATCATTCTATTTAACAAATAAGTCAGGATCACCCCATGGTAGAGTGCTAGGTCAGATGAAACCTTTATCTAGAAACTCTTATAACTAATTTTTCAATTCTAAAAGTTACACTAGATATATTTCATAAGGGGTTTTAGAAATAGTATTAGCATTAGGTACTAAGTAAATAGTAAAGTCGACCTCCCAATCAGGAATAACACCAGAAAATCATCAGAAAAAACATCAAGATAATTCTTTACCACCGGTACATCAATAATCTGAAAAGTTCATTTTTTACAGAAATATGTGAAATATAACATTCATTTCCATATTTTAACAGTTTCTTGACTTACTGGTATGTTATCCGAGGTATGAGTTCATTCATGTACACAAACTGAAAATCTTTCTTAAAAGTAACATCTTTAGCTCTACAATCTATCTTAAGATGGTAAAAAAATCCAATCCATTACCAGAATAACATCAAACTCTAATAGAGGAAAAAATGGTTTTTAGGTAAATTCCTTCAAAATAAAATATAAAGAATATTATTATAATTTCTTTTTTACTTTAATATATCCCTCAGGTGTTTTTACCATAAGTCATGGTTTCGTTTCATGAGGTGGAATTTCCAATTTACCAGAACATTTCTTTGAAATAAATGAATGTATAGACCATGAATAAAAAAACCATTGGAATAATCTATAGAAACAAGTAATGTACCTGATACCACTTTGTTTTATGGCTCAAAATATTTTTATGTAGTTACAAATGATTTTTCCACACCCTTCTTTTTTTAATCTTGTTGATATCCCCCCTGAGTGACTAACCTTTAACACACATTAGAAGTATGACCCAACTCACGATAATTAAAGCATCTTACCATTGATTTATCATTATTTTTCTGATTATTTTACTTATACTCATGAGTTATGTGTCCAAATATTTCACATTAGTAGCACTCTGTAGAATTTAAAAGATATTCTCTGGGATAATTTCTACCATAATTTTCACAAAAAGAATTTGATTTCCTTACCTATATATTTCTTTGATTAATTCTTACTCAAATCCTACCAACCTGACCACTTCTTATTCTTGCCACTATAAGGCACATATGTGTCAGAAAACTCTATCTCAACCTTTTCATAACAACAAATACGTTTCTCATAGATTTTAAACTCTCATGAAGCTAAATCTCTTCATCAAATTGGTTTCAAACCAGAGTAAAATCTATTAATTTTACTATCAAAGTCTGGAATAAAATTTAGTACATACCTGGCCAGTCTCATAAAATTATCTTCATACACAACCATAAAATCATCATCTTTTTTTCTTAGTTCCAAAAATTGTTTCTCTATTCAATGTCAAATTGTTTTAAGATTTTTTTTCCAGAAAAAGACTATTAAAATCATTTAATTCTAGAGTTTCAAGACCATCTTTTTCTCTGGTACTATTAACCAGATCCCATCATCGATCATATTCAAATTCAAAATGATAAATATCTAGGGATACCTTTTGGCATTCCGAATATCCCATTACTTCAAATATATTTTCCAGAGTATTGGTCCATCCTTTGGTTACCACTAGATCTGAGGTTCTACAGAAACCTGGAAGATATTTCCCCATAAAATTCTAAAATAATATCATATTCCTCTGTGGTTGATATTTTTACCCTCTTGGATGGATACCACCACCATTTATCACATGAGTCAACTGGTCCATCACTACAACAAACTATAATATTTTAATTCCAACCATCTCAGGATACTGATTTGGAAGGATATCTCCCTCTTGGTTCCTTACCACTACACCTTCCATGTGTCCTCTATAAAAAACCATTTATTAAAGGACATAATTTAGATAGAGAAATGAGATAATCTTCAAATGATATAGCTTTTTAACTTTTCCAGAAGATAAAGTCTTTCAAAGGGAAGTTATTAATATTTCCCTAACCTATAAAGTTATCTAGACCAATATTTGACACCAACAATAAGGGAACAACCTTAAAAATTACATATTCTAGTGTTTTTGAACTAGAATTCACATTCAAGGATATTTTCAGTTTATATTTTTATATAATTAGTTCATAATTCATACATAACATCCCACATTCATACAAAGTGGATACTAAAAAAATAATATCCATTTTTTCCAACAAAATTATTTAAAATAAAACATAGATTATTTTTCATGAAAAATATTAATATCATTAAACATGACCTCCTTGTTTCTATTACCCATACTTATACCCTACTATTAACATTTGAAAACATAGGATGAGCACAAAAAGCTTAGTAAGAAACATAAAAAAGAAAATCATTAGTCTAGTGAAATCATGAAAACCCATTAAAATCCTTTTCTTAAAAAATCATTAGCATGTATAGAAATGTAATGTAGGTGACTTGGGACATTATTACTATATAACTATTACATTAAAACTTACAAATTAAATAACCTTAAGGTCAACTTTCATATTTGGAGTACTTAAATTCATTAGAGATCTATAATAGGGCTCACTCGCTATATAATGTGATATAATGGGGCTCAAATCATCATATCTTGATCTATAATGGGGCTCAACCCATAATATATTGAACTATAATGGGATCAAACCATAATAAACAATGTAAAAGTAACATATAATGAATTAAACCCTATAAGAATCTTTTAAACACATGATAAAAACACTTTTAGATATCAAAATACCATTTTCTTATAAAAATTAATTTTAAAATATTAAAGCCGCACACATAGTAATGAAATTTTTTTCTTCAAAAAGAACTATAAAAATAGATAAAGAAAACATTAAAGTAATAAAACTTCTTTAATGTGGGAGAAACAACTCATGAAATATAAGTTAATAAAAATTCCCTTTGACATTTGTAAAAAGAGTTGAAAAATAAACTTTAAAAGAGGGGTTTTGAAGGAAAGTCCCTTACCTCGAGTCCGACTCATCATGTACAATATTTATCTTCCTAAATAATAAACTTAGGTTAATTATTTAATTTCTTGAGAACATTTAAATGTTTATTATTTTTTTATATCACTTATTGTCATGTTATAACAATTACTCAATTATTTAAGTTGATATCAAACGTTTTTTCGATATTCGGTACTTGAGACCAAAATGACTTTTTTATGATTCTTTATTATTAGTTTGATTTTCTGAGACACCTATTTACGGGAGAGCGGTAACCAGCGGGATACAAAATCAAAGGATAAAAAATCAAATCATGCCCCATTCAAAATTCAAAAATAAAATGGCAAACCACAGAACCTAATACGATTAGATCATTAAACCAGTTTTCAACCAAGCATTCCGTAGAACATCATCACTATGTCGTCAGTCGAAATCCTATCGTCTGCAACCAACATCATCACGGGCACCTTCTCCGTCACCATCCAATCACCACCGTTGATGTCGCCAACCAGCACCAGAGCCCATCAAGAACCATTGAACTGCCAGAAAAACCAACATTACCACTGACATCACTAACCAAATATCACCAGTCGTCGGAGACTGACAAAGTACATCGTAGCCACCAGAAACAATAAAAATAGACACCGTCAATGCTGTCGAGCAAGGATCAAGCCTCCTAGAACTCCTAAATCCCCTCAAACAGCACCTCCCAAAGATCCTGTGGAAACCATCTCACCAGACCGACCTGGGGAGGAGAGATGGTACACGAAGCCAGGGTAGAGTAAGAAGAGAAGTGAGACTACAAGGATTCATGATCATCGTCGATAATCGAGACCTCACCGTTTGAACTTCACACTAGTCTCCAGAGATCATCAGAAACAGATCAGACCGCGAAATCAATGGCACGACACCGTTGTGAACATCACCGAAGGCTGCCGCCATAATCAAAACAGAACACAACCAAATCAAAAATATCAAAAGACCCTTAACTATTAAATCTTTGAGAAGATCGACCGCTAATGAAGGAGTGAACAAACATTCACTGAAAATCAAAAACAAACCGTGCGAGGAAAACCGTCGACCACAAAATCCCACCTCCCAAAACCTCCGAGGAACCAACACATTGGATCATACTCGGAGAGAAGCAGAAGGACTTGAGGTCAGGGAAGGGATTTGAGTGCCGAGGGTTCCAAATCATCATGGAAAGACAGAATCCAAAATCCAAAACAATATTGAGATCATTCTGACATAGACACACCTGAAAAAACTAATGACCGCCAAACCACTCAACCCAAAACCGCTATGTTTCCATCGCTCCAACTCTGACATGGAGAGGAACGGTGGAATGAGAGTTCCGAGTAGGGTAGAATCATCCAAGGGATTTATTAGGAACAAGAAAAACAACCCTGGATACAAACACCAAGAAAGAAGAACCACCATGGAAGAAGAACAAGGACGACGACGTCAATATTGGAAACCAAATCACACGGAGATGACAGGAATATGCGAAAATGGGGAAGGAGAATAAGGAAAAGGAAGAATAGCAGTGCTCATAGACGCCTCCAACCCCGTAGCATAAGTTTTCAAGAGGAAACCCTAGATGGATCCCAGAGCGAGAGGGGGAAGCCAGGCGAGAAGGGCACCATCGATCTATTCTCCAAATTGACTTTGTTATGATGTCAATAGTCAAAGTGGTCATTAGTACATCATCTCTAGTATAAGATTCATGACATAATAATCACTTTTATACATCAATTATACTTTTAAATGCATCCATTACATATGTATATGAAAAATGATCTATGTTACAATTATGAAGATGGTAATTCGAACGTACGCATGAGTAGCATTTCCATTTTTCCATGATCATTATGGAAAGAGGGTAAGTATTCTTTTATATTTACATAATTATCATAATATAATTAATGTAATATTAATCATTTAAATATACTTATATATATAATCCATGTGATTTCGTGATAAAAACAAATCACATCGCTTCATGGATGTGATAGTTTACACGTACGCACGAACAACGTTATCATTTTCATATGCATGGAATGGTAAGAATGTAAATGATATGTTACTATTTAATAATGATAAATATGTCATTAATATAATATAAACATGAATTCCATCATTAAAACCAATCATTCAAGACACTGATGAAAAATGAATTATATCGGTTCGTGAGGTGGTATTCCTCCATACACATGAATGATTAATTATTTTTCCATTTGATGGAATTGGAGATGGATTTAGGTGATGATATTAACATAATAACATATCCTTATATTTAGTACATTGGATTTATTATTTCATCATGGCGGAATAATATTTTAAGGAAGTGGAAGGAGAAACAAAACAAAAACACTTAATTAAAAATGATATCTTTTCTTTGGACAATCTCTTTTGATTTACAACTTCACACCTCTAAGGTGAGTATTGTGACTAAAATAAGAGCTTTAGAATGTGAGTAGGGATTTTAGGAATGTATTTTTTTAGATATTGGTCGAAACAATTAGGTTTTGAATTGTGAGGAATAGTGAATAAGAGGTTCTTTTTTATAAGAGTGGTGAGGGGCACTCTTAGAATTCATCAAAATATTAAATTTATATAAATTAATTTTATTTTCCAAATGGATTCAAAGTTATTTATTTAGATTATAGGATTAGTATGGGTAAAAATCCATTAATAAAATTGAAAATAGACATGTTTTGATTTTTTTAATCCATACCTTTTTATTTTAACCCTTATTTAACCCCTTTAACTCTTATATTGATATCATGTAATTTACACATTGAGGGTTAATATAATTACTATAAAATGTAAAACGATCAATAAATAAGTAATTGATGAAATTTTAAGACTTATCCCAATAATTTGGCTAAATTTTATATTTTATAAATTTTATATCATTAAATAAAATATTATTTATTTTAAAATATCATTAATATCAATCTTGACACTATTCAGTAATTGAATATATGAAAATACCATAACATGATATTTTTGAGAAAATGATTTGAAATTACCACTAATATGTAAAATTAATCCATAAAATTCCTGGATGACATTAATTTTCTCAAATTATATTTATTTTAATATTTTTAATATTATTTATTTGATATTTCCATTAATTAAACTATTACTACATCATTAATATATTAACATTTAATTTAATTATTTCTTCCTGAAAAATTAAAAAATAAATTATCATAATGAAAATAAACATTTTGAATTTTAAAATACTATTTATAGTCGAACATATCCATTATATAACCCCATATTAAAAATATTTCACTTATTAAAAACAAAAGTTTGAAAAAATTGACTTTTATTTGAATAAAATACTATAAATGGATTAAATTAATCCAAATGGAACAAAGAGATCATAAAATCATCCCAAAGATGATTTTGGTTGAAAATAACTCATCCCATAAATTTAGGACAAGTGTTAGGGTAATTTCTAATATTTATAATATTATTATACCCTTAATTACCAGATTTACCCTTAACTGTGGTAATTATAAAATTACTAAAGTTTCTATCCATATTTTCCAAAAATAAAATGTGTTAGAACTAAGGTTGTTCTATGCTAGAAATGGAGCGTGTTTTGTGTTTGTTGTCAATCCACACTTGCATGATCAAGGAGTTTTCAAGGAGAATGATATTACAATAAAAGATGATGATAGTATTAAAGGCGATGTTGTTTCCAAGTGTTTGCCAAATTTTTGGGCTCAAAACAAGGTGTAAGAGGCTAACATTGTGAAAGGTTGTTTTATGGATTCAAATATTCATTAAAATGGTAAAGGTATGGGTTTTGTGATGACTATGTTTTGAAAATGGGAGCTTAGAAAATGTACAATGAGTTGACAGTGTTCTCCAAGATTACAAGAAGTGGAGCATCGTGAGTGTGTGATTGTTTTACGGAGATCTTCAGGACAACAACAAATTTCAATGGAGATTCATGAATGGAGGATCTCCACAAAGATGTTTTTGAATGATTTGAAAAATCCTCTAAGAGGCGGTGAAGCATCGTGAATGTCCATGCATATATATATATATATGAGGTTACCCCTAGTACATTTTAAATAAAACAATTATAGAAAATCTAGAATCACTATGATTTCATAAAGGTAGGGAGCTCCAAAAATCTTGATTTCTATGTTATCTTGATCATAATGAAAATATTATTTAAGTATTGACTAATGAAAATGTTTGTGAGTAATGGTTGCTTTGTGATGATAGGGTATTTCGTGACTGATTAGTGAGTTCAGTAAAGGCAGTTTTCTTTGTGAATGAGTGAGTTTCGCGATGGATTTTCATGAAAGGTAGTTTTGAACATCATTTTTTAGTGAACAATTCTTTTAATGTAAATCAACTCAGAACTATGGTGCAAGAAGAGTCTCATTCTAGGAAAGGAAAAAAACATAAATACCAATCCACTGAAGCAACCTTCAAGTCGACAAAATGAGTAAGGTTTATCCCAAAGTAGTGATCTAGGGGGAGTCGACGAAAGTGTTCTGAGGGATGCAATGTGATATCCCTAAAATCTTGTAAAGGACGTGTTATTGGCACAAAGTTATTGTGTCTAAACTTCTATATTCGACAAGTAGTGAAGATTAATGGATTTTGGTATGAAGAAAACACTATCGGCGTATGCTCCTTGGACTAGCCATTAGTGATGAACCATGTAAAATTAATGTGTTTTCTATTTTCATGTGATTTTTTTCTAAACATTCCCATTAGACAGGTTTAATAGGCTCCTAACAACATTGGAACATGATCCGTCACTTTAGAAGAAAAATTTGACACCCTGATTCATCCATCCCCTCTCAGGGTGTTCTGGGGTCCTTTATAAGAGAAATATTTACTAAATTTGGAAATTATGATTCCTAATATGGAATCAATTTTTCAAAATTCAATACACAAAAGTGGCTAAAATTATTTTAAAAATAATTCTTTTATTAGATCGAGAAAAGTTGTTATTGAAGTAAAAACATTCAAAAGTTCACAAAGTTTTTATATTCAGTTTTAATGTGAAATTTATTCCAATGACATAAATTAGATTAAATGATATAAAATTTATATAATTACACTTTTAAACCAATAATAAATATAATTTAACACTATATTATTTATAAAAAAGAATGTTTTCAATTAAAATGCCGTATTTTTTCATTATTCATCAAAACATGAATGTTCTCAGAAAAATACCAAAAATTCAAAAGAGTAAATTTTGATATTATACTTTCAAATAATAATTTTATTTTGTCAAATAGGATTTATAAAAGTGTCAAAAAATATATTTAAAATAAGTGATCCATCAAAAGGCGGTAAAAATTCTTTTTATAAAAATATAGTTTTTAACCATAAAACTAGGTTTATCATATATGCTATTGGACATAGTGTCCCTTAAAATTAATATATAATAAATAAATATTAATAAATATGAAAAATAATTATTATATCATTATCTGGGTTGTTATAATTATATTTAAATGTGATTCCAACAATTCAAAAAACAAAATTCCACAAAATCTATTGAAATAGTTCAAGTAAGGACCCCAATAGACATGATTTTTAGAAGTCATTTAGCCCATAATATTTCAAAAACAAAACCACATCAGAATGGTAAAAACATTCCTGAATTCCCTTTCCCATTATCAAATTCATTTAAATAATTAATTAATCTTTGTTAATTTACAGGAAACTATTTCCACATATATTAACATAAGAACCCCTTCCCACATGATAAACATAAAGGAGAAACTATGGAACTCCCTACTTAGAAGAAATAATATTTGTACCAATTTACTACATCAAAAATAGAGGGTAAAAACATAAGAGGAATCCAAATACAAGGAACTTGAACCATAGAGTTCCATGAATCCAATGGGAAAAGGGTATAGAACCTCTTGTATTAGGAGAATTAAAGCTAGAAGGAATGAAGGAAAGATATTTTCTTTATAAATAACAGATCCAAAACCAATGGGATTTGATATGGGTTTAATTTACCATTAAAGTAAGATCTAATTAAATCCATATGGTGTAACCATTTAAAAAGGTTCTATACTTTTTTTAAAAATATATATAATTATCCACATTAAAAATGACTTTAAATTCCATTAAATAAGTATTTAAAACCATTTTTAATAAAAAAATATTCCCAATGGGAAAAAATAGAAATTATAGAAAAACTATATTTACTACCAATATTTTCCACCAGTGATATATCATCTGTGATCTATATCTATTGATCTACCACAAGTGATCTACTTCCAGGATCTACCATCATCAGTCTACTACTATTGATCTACCACCAGTGATCTACCATTATTGATCCACCACCAGTGATCCACCACTAGTGATCTACCGCAAGTGATCTATCACCAGTGATCTACCGCCAAAGATTTTCCACTAGTGATCTAACACCGGTGATCTACCACCAGTGATATACCACTAGTGATCTGTCATTGGTGATCTAACCCTAGTTATTTACCCACAAGATCTTTCACTAGGATCTGCCGCCGTCCTCTAAAACACCTTTTTTCCTCCAAAAACACCAAAAAACACCCCCCTTCCTCTACCAAACACCTATAGACTTTCTCTATACACCTCAATCATCATATTTCCAACAAATTAATGGGTCAAAAGGTCCAATCCATTATATTAGATACCACTCAAACTATTCTCATCCTCAATAATTAAAAACCAACCCATAAGGAATGAGTGAAAATGTCTGAACAACCATCCCTCAAGATTCCTCTCTAGGATATCGATATATTTGAAGCCTAATAAGCACTTGGGAAAATAAATGTAGCAGTATACAACAATTTAAATGATCTCCCAAGGGAGATACCTCTCAAATACAAGTATGTCCATAAATAAAGCATTATAATAAGGTAGGAAATATATCTCAAATATCAACATGGGATTAAATAATTCATCGCAAGAAAACAAGATTTAAGAAACTTGGAATTTCGGCACACTTTCATGAATCTGTTTCCCAAGTAAGGTCACATATATAACCAAAATTAAACTAGAAACCAAAATATGTCAAAAAAATCATTGAAAAAACATTCTATTTCAACCCAATTCATCATTCATAGTTTAAATTCCCAATTTCAAGTTCAAAACCAAGTCACTATTTTTAAATCCACACAATATTTTCAAATCCTTTTAAAAGAAATTTTTATTTCAAATTTTTATGAATTTTATTTCAAAAACAAGAAATGAATGGTTTTTTTGAAAACCCATTTCTCTCATTTAAAATCATTCCAACTAAAATCATAAAACATTTCTCACCATTTTGATTTCATCAAAAATATTCTTCAAATCATTATTTCAACTCAAGAAAATAATCCAAAAATAAAATAATAAATTTATTTTTGTTAGTCAGTATTAAGGGTTTTCATCACACACACCATGTCATTTCAAATCTTTTGTCAAGGGTCTAAAATTTGAAATACGACATACAATGAAAAAAAATGAGGTTGCAACATTCTATTTTATAAAGCTTTAATTTTTTTCCAAGTTTTATAACAAAAACTTTATTTACCAGGAGCCTACCCATGAAAAAAATTCAGCCATTTACCAATCAATAAAATAAATCATATCAATATAGAAATATCTTCTGAAAGTTCACAAATCAAAGGAAACCCATCTACCTCACCACGATATTGTTCATTTTGGGCAGAACTGATTCAATTGTATGGTTTAAAAACGTATCATAATATAACACAACTTGATGTGGGAAATGATTTCCCTAGCTTTATATGTTTGATGTCATAACATATTTCACCAAAATAATATCAATGAAAAAAACCCTACCAACAATATAGTTTTAGAACATTCACATCACATCATAAGAAAATATTTAGGTGTGGGTGGAAAGATCATCTTCATCAAATTCAAGATTTTTAAAATAACACTTTTCTTTTGTTACCATCATTAAGTGATTAACCATTTTATGGGAGGTGGGAGATTCCATCAATAAAATCACACCACAACACAACATAAGCCATATTACCACAAAAACCACATGTCTCATCCACCACACATCACAACCACTATGCAACAAAACCACTATCCAAACTTACCAACCAATGAAAATGTCCACAATAAATTTCACACAACCACACCACCTCACAGCTTTACTATCCACAAGAATCAATACTTTTCATATAACCACCAACTCCATATCATTCTCTATATTTCCCAATCCAATGATCACCATTATCATCACACATCAATCCCTTGAGCACACAAATCAAAAAAATCACTCTCCCATGTCAATATATTATTTACTTTGGGCAGCACTGACTTTCCCACATAGTTCTAATCAGGTCAAAGTATAATGTGTCTCGATTAGGGATCATGTTTCCCCTTATTCATATGCTTGACGTTTTTAATCACACATCACATAAGGCAAAAAAACCACACATAGTATAAATTCATTATGACTTCTACAATTATTTAAGAGATTACACCACTTTACCTCATTATTTAGCATGTACATTATCAAAAAGTTTCAAAGTTTTTATGAGAAACCATTTCATTAACCATATATAAGCGATTATTCTTTTAATATGAGGTGACATTTATCAAGAAGTAACATCAAGGTACTTATAATACATGATAATCACAACTCAAATAAGTTTTACAACAACCTTTATGTTTAGTAAGTCATACAAACACTTCAACACAACAATAACAATGCAACCACCAAAAATATTCCACATTTTCAATTCATTTCCATTGGAACACCATGCCATGAATCTAATAGCACTAATATGTGGACAAGTTAAAAATTAAACTTCACACACATTATGTCTCACATCATATTTAATGTGATTAAATAAAACATTATGGGTTAATCTTGTTATCAAGTAAAAACAATTCAAACGTCATTTGAAAATTTTTTACATGATAGGTTATTGTTCAAAATTCAAATACCCCATTACATATAATACATGATTTAAAATTCTCAAAATAAAACATTCTCACTAATCAAAAAAATTAAAAATGCACATGTTTTATTACTATATTTCATACTTTATCATGCTAGAACTAAACATTTTTTAAAATTTAATTGCTTAAGAAAACATGATTATATACTAAAATAAGGATAACATGATTCTTATTCCATATTTAAATACAACATATTAAACATGATCAAGTATCACATACTAGAATTTATATAGTTACAACACAAATATTTTATTAATTCTAGACATTCTTCCCATAACAAACTACTCGAGAATTAACATGTGAGGAAAGGTTATATAAGCACTAAAAAATTCATATTAATCATAAAAAGAATAAGATTAATCATTAAAATAGTTTTAAGTATCAACAAGTTACCACACATCATGTTTATCATTTTACACATTTTAGAAATAAATTTCATAATAATTTCCACCCTAATGCATGCTTATAACATATGGTTATATCAATACTATATAACTAAAATCATACCAAAATAAGGAGAAATTTATTCTTTTCATTTTTTACAAATTCAAAGGAATTATCAATAATCAAAGTGGTCATTTTAAAATATTTAATAATTTAAATGCCCAAAACCAAGTTTTACAATAGTTTCAGAATACATGATCATGATAAAATATGAATGGAAGGCAATTCATGGAACATTAACTCACATGGGAACTAAAATAGTTCTAATAATGGTTTTAAAATAATTCAATTTATCATGATAGTATGGAATATACCTGTGGTAACATGATTCATAAGGGTTTTTAAAATTAACAATTATTTTAAATAAAATACACTATGAATTATTCTCTAACAATTTCAAAAATTATGAAATCAATATAGAATGTTATGAATTTTAAGAAAGGAAAAAACTCAATTCATTAAGGATCATTCTATAACAGGAATGAAAACAATAAATTAAAGCCTAAAAAAGTTTCAAATGAAAATATCGGGCCAGTTAACCTTTATATTACTCTTTACTTTAAAGATATACTATTAATTCATCAAACAATAACAGTCCATCAACAACTATAGAGTGGGAAAATTCCTAAAAACAGACATAAAATTTCATGATTTATTTAATCAATTTCCTTAAGTTCTTGAAACCACCTTGCTCAGTCATAAGCATAATAAATCATGATGAATATACCTCTCATAGGTATATACCTTGAAAATGGTTCCACCTCACATGGTCATTTGGTAGGGTCATAGTCCTTATGTCAAATCATGGAGTGGCCTAAAACCGATGTCCTAGCCAGTCTCCCTGACCTATGTCATGTACCGATGTCAACTGGAACTATTTCCATACTAACCCATGACATCCTCATTGTTCCTAACTCTAAAATCAATCTTATCTCCCAACAATCACCTTTGATACCACTCTGTCACGACACCCTCCCTCCAATGATATCGCAATTAGGGGATAGTGATAATGACCCATGAGTCCCACATCCAGCAAGACCCGAGTAATTTACTAGAAAAGAGGGTATAAAAATGTATGAGAGGAATTAACATCTATAATATAAATATGATTTGGAGATAAAATGAATCAACCACAAGAAATTCCATTTCATAATATAAATTAAATCCAAAAACCATCCCACAATGCATGTATAAATAAAATTGATACAGATAAAAGTCTCCAAAGTAAATACCCAAAAGATAAGATATAACAACAAAATAACAACTATCTAAAGGTCTGAGATAGTAATATCCATCACAGTCCA
Organism: Viscum album; assembly: GCA_963277665.1. Taxonomy (NCBI): domain Eukaryota; kingdom Viridiplantae; phylum Streptophyta; class Magnoliopsida; order Santalales; family Viscaceae; genus Viscum; species Viscum album. The sequence goes on along the minus strand of OY728138.1, from coordinate 625,651,338 downwards.
TGAATTCCTAATGGAAACCTAAAAATCATTTTATATACACATAGGATGAGTATACATGTACACTCATTATGAAAACCAAATTATTATATGTACACATGAAATGATCATACTAATGCACCCATGAGAAAACATTAGAACCAAACAACACCTATACTAGTATACTAACCAAACCCATCTTCACCGTGAATATCTCACCGAATAACTCATCCAAGTATAATAACGTATATGAATCATATTGATGATAGGGCACCCTACACTAATTTCCCACTAATTTTATATTCTCACACCCCAAGGTCACATGTCCTATAACTCCCACCTCTTTTGTATCATATCATGACAAAAACCCCTTGTGAAACTGACCATCATATCAATCACATTTTAATGAAAAAATGTTCCATCACATCACATAAAATATCATAACCAGTGTGGTAGGGTATCATGAACATGTAGCAAATCGACCTCATGTCCTCATCCCACCATGAATGACCCCCACAATATGTCATCTCATCACATCCCATAACATCTCACCCGAAGACACCTGGACTATCACATCACATCACATCCCACCTGCAGACACCTAACGATCACATCAAATCTCAATAGTGGAACTTTTGGACTTCTGGCCATCACATCCCATGCATGTCATAATCACCTCGAAGATGGAGAATGGAAGAGCAGGTAGCCAACCATCTATCCTCACCACCGGGATATTGGGAATAATACCCCAAAACATTTAGTTGTTAGAACTAGGTTCTCGATGTGGGTGGAGTGCATATAGAAAATCATAATAATATACAATGTACATAGTATCATAGAACACCATCCTAACCTATGGGTTCATCACATAATCACTAAACAACTCACAACATTCTTGCCTCTTATAACAAGAACCCCCAAAAACCACTACTAATAATATATACAAAACCCCACACAAACATAAAACAAGCCATAAAATAACTTTCCAATTTTAATCTACATTAGTAAAATTTCCATATTTCACATTACAATTTAATTTCATTTTAATATACCACTTAACATATTTCCATCCCCTCTAATTCATTTAATTCTATCCCATTAATTCATTTAACTGACCACATTTTAACCACACAAACCATTTAAATAATTAATTAATCATTTCATCCCATGTTATTCCCCTTTCATTATTATCACATCACATCCCATTACTCACTGAGCATAAAAAACAACATACCACAACACAAAAAACACAAATCAACAACAACATCCCACCATTTCTCTTGCCAAAAATCCCATAAAACACCACCTCATTCCTCCGCGCATCACATCTCAACCACATCTAATGCCCCGCTGCATAACCATACCACAACCATCACCTTTCATCACATCACAACTACTTTTTCTTCCCCACTGCACAACCCCATCGCAACCACTCCCACATGATTCACATCTCATACCACAACACCCCATATCATCCACCATAACAAATACACTACCCACACACCAATTTTACACAACAAACCATGACACACAACCACTTCCACAAAAAAATCCACATTACACACAATAATGGATTTTTAGATTTGACATAGGGGATTTCATTATTTCCACTTCATTATTTAGGGTTGTTATAACACAATCCATATAATCACTAATCTACCATTTTATTATCTGGATATAAGTAATTAAGTAATTAAATTTAAATGTGATGAAAAAAATTCAACAAAAAATATTCCACAACATATAACAAAACAACTCAAGAAAGTTCCCCAATGACCACAATTTTTAGCAAGCATTTAGCCCATATAATTTCAATAATAAAAACCATATCAAAATGGTAAAAACATGATTGTATTCGCTTGACCCTTATAAAACTCACTCAAAAAATTAATTTATCTTTTTTTAATTTGGATGAAACCATTTACACATAGATAAACATAAGCACCCCTCCACACATGATACACATAAATAAAAAACAAAGGAATTACTTCCTTGGAAGAAAGAGACTTTTCACCAATTTGATGCATCAAAAAGAAGTGGAACACAAAGAGAAGGAAACCATCTACAAGTAAATATAACCATAGAGCTCCACAGATCCAAGGGAAATAACACTAGAACCTATCATCTCAAGAGAAAAAAAGTAGAAAAGAACAAAGGATTTTATCTTTAGAAAGAACATATTCGAAACCATCTGGATTTGATATGGTTTTAATTGACCATTAAAGGAAGATCTCATCAAATACACATAGTGTAACCATTTAAAAATATTTTGGACTTATATATATATATATATATATATATATTTATTCACCTTTAAAATAAATTTAAATTCCATTAATTAAGGATTTAGGCACATTTTTCATCAAAAAAGATGTCAAAAGGGAAAAACCAGAAATTCTGAAAAAATTGGATCTACTGCTAGTGATCTACCACTAGGATCTACCTCTACTGATCCACCGCCAGTGATCTACTACCGGTGATCTATTAATAGGATCTGTCGACAGTGATCTACTACTAGTGATCTACCACCAGTGATCTACTGCCAGTTTTCTATCGCCAGCTATCTATCACCAATGATCGACCCCAATGATCCACTAGGAGTGATCTACCACCAGTGATCTACCATTAGGATATAATTCCAGTGATCTAACACCAGTGATATTCCACTAGTGGTCTACCAAATGTGATCAACTGCCAGTGATCTATGTGTAGTAATCTACCTCCAGTGATCTACCACCACTGATCTACCACTAGTTATATACCATCAGTGATCTACCACTAGGATCTACTACCAATTATCTACCTTCATTGATCTACCACCAATATCTATTTTCATCATCTAAAACACCACTTTTTCCGCCGAAAACCTACAAAACAACTCCCTTACTCCACCAAACACCTCTGGACTTTCCTCGGACAACTCAATCACTAGACTGCCAACAAAGTAATGGGATAGAAGGTCCGAGCTATTACACATAATACATAAAAATTATTACAATGTTTTCAAAAAGTCTTAAAGTCTTGAATTTATAAAATTATGACCAATTTTAAAGAAACATGAAGTTCACACAATGTATTATGGAATATGTAGAAAATATTATGAAGGGTATACAATGTCATAAAACTTTTACACAATGTCATATAAAGTCTGCCAAAAATCTTACGAAGTATACACAAAGCCTTTTGATGTTCCCCAATGTCCTATGAAGTCTCAATAAAGGTCTTATGAAATATTAATTAGCAATTTTTATTACTTGGGAATAAATTTCTTATGAAATTATAGAAAATTATTATAATTATCCTCAAAAGTATTTTTAGTGTACTAAAGGACTTTTAAATTTTCGGATACACCTTAAAATTTCCAAATTCACATAAAACAAACATAGGGCCTATTGAATTCACCTTAGTTATTCTCAAATAAATTAAAAAACAACTCAAATAACCTTGAAAAAAATTTCACCTCATATGATAAAAATTAAATCATGTGAGTTTGGATATGATTTATTCATTGAAAAGAACCAAAATAATAAATATATCCACTTTCTTAATTCTCTAAATCTTATCCTCTAGAAAAATACATTATAATAGATGAATCTTCTTAAATTACATATTAAAAAAACTCACATTAGGATCTCAAAAATTCCTCCCTATAAAAAATATCTTTCTAGATATCAACATCTTCAAAAAACAACTATTGGGTTTAAAAATATACTCATTTGGATTTTGTTGGCAACCAATGAAAATAAATCATTTTCAAACTCAATATAATTATCAATGAAACATCATTCAATGATTATAACCCGACTTAAGGTATAAATATCTATAATAAATAATAAAATTGAATGATAAGATCATGTTATCCATAAAAACAATGACTTTGATTTACCACTTCATAGATATTGATCCACTCAACACCAATTTCTAATAATCAACTTTTCATACCTATTGATACCACTTGAGTAAAATTTGAGAATCAATACTTCTTAATCTTAAAAAATTTGTATTTGAACTTATTTATAACATATTCAGGTGTACATACTTTCCATATTTGTTCGAATAGTTCACAAATACTCACACACCCACTTACTAGCCTAACAACTTTCCCCTATGAATAACTCTCTCTAAGTACATTCCACCCCCACCTAAATAAGAGATCTATACATAATTAGGTAAAACAGATATAATTGGATTATACTTTCCTTATATTTTTCCTATCCATTTGTAAATACATAAAATGTGAACACATTAAGTATTTAAACATACAAATATGCACGTGGTCATTTTTCTCCCCATTTTGACAATAATAGTTCAAAAGAAAATATTAGAGAGGGGATGGAATCACTATACATTATCCTTGAGATAAATGAAGTTGAAATATCTTAAGCATCCTTGATATTTGAAATGAATCCATTGATAGTGGTTTAGATAAAAAATTAAATATTTACTACTTTTTTGGAACAAACTCTCACTTCAACACATTCTGCTCAAGAAGATCTTTGGTAAAGGGACATTATATGTCAATATTCGTTAATCTTGAATATTGAACATGATTTATTAATAAATTGGCGTAATTTTAATTATTATGGCCCAAAGGTAGTAGAACACTCACTTCTACATTGTGATATTTTAACTGAATCCTCATCCACATCAATTAGGAATGCCTTTATTTTCAACCACATATTTTTTCATGAGCCCCTCCCTCCAAAGGTACCCCTCTTGGGTCATCAATAAAGGGAGAGAGATAATAACCCCCAAATCCTACCTACATTAGACCCATAGTTGAGAAATAGAAAGAGATTATAAATAAATTAACACATATGAGAGATATTATGTAACACCCCCAATAATTTAAAATAATACTATTTTTGATGTCGTATACAATACACTACATGACGCTTAAATGAACCTCAAAATATTATTATTTAAATATGAATGTTAAAACCTAGTTATTGAATTGGAGGGAGTGAATAGTATTAACCATATTATGAAACATATAAATGTAATAATAATTTATAAGTTATTAATTAATGCTCTCAAAATAAGCACTTTATTTTTAGTAAGTTCATTTTATTCTTCAGAAATACATTTTCTTCAAAAAAACAAATATATTGCGTTTTGTGAGTAAATATTATAATTAACTTATGGATATTAAATATATTATAATTTTTAAAAATAATAATATTTTTTAAATTATTATACCTGAATTATCTTATGGTGAAATTTTTTGATTGTTTTGAAAATATTGATTTTATAGTAAATAGTGAAAAATACTGATTTTTATTCAAAACTGTATTTTTATTTCAAACATTTTAAAAATTAAATTTTATTTTTAAATGGTTTAAAAGTAAAATTTATTTATATTATATAATTAATAATCCAATTAATTTCATTGGAATCAATTTCGTGGTTTAATTTGGAATAAAATCATTTTTATACTTAATAGGGAATTTTTCTTAAAAATTGTTTATATTGTGTTTTGCTGGTTTAATTTTAAATTAAATTCTTCCACTTTTGTGTTTTTTAATTTTGAAAATTTTAATAAATATTTTTATTTATGAGTTCCAAATTTAGAAAATATATCCCTTTTATTTTTGGTAAATATGAATAGAAACCTTAATAATTTTTATTACCATGATAAATGGTAAATAAGGTAAGTAATGTTAAAAATAAAATGATAAATACTATAAAATGACAATAAAACTTGAAAAAAATATTATTTAATGATTCCATTTCATCTATAATTATCTAATATTTGTTATATGGAATTTCATGGTCATTTTTATGATATTATGATCCTTATAGTTTTTAATTTCAAGAAAAGTCAAACACGTCACTCTTATTTTAATAACAATAATATTTTAATATGGGGTTATCCAAATGAAATGTTTGAATATAAATAGTATTTTCTTATATAAATATTTAAATTAATTATGGTAATTTATTTTTAATTTTTTGTGAAGAAATAATAAGCTTAAATTCTTATATAACACTGAAGCAATAATAAATTAATGAACGGAATAATCAAATAAATGATATTAAAAATATTAAAAGAAACATAATTTGAGATATTTAAGTGATACATGAATTATATATATGATCATTACAATTTTATGATATAATAAATTAGTTTGTTTGAATTTGACATGTTTTATTGATGTTTTTAAAGTCAATGTAATGAATAGTATCAAAATTGGCAATAATGATATTTTATGGGATTAATATATTATTAAATAATTAAAAAATCATAAAAATATTAAATAAAAAAAACTGTATAATATATTGTCTAAACCTTTATCCTGTATTCATTTATAGTCCATTTTGAATCATTTTATCTATGATAGTCATAATATATTTTAATATTTTTAGAAATTTCACAAGTGACCCTCACCTCAATTATAAAAGAGAACCTCATAACTCATTTATTAATATCAATTTTATCCTTCTATATCAACAAATTTAAGCTTATTAATCTTAATAAACTCTTTATCCATGTTTTGGAGGTTCTGTTCTCCTCAAATGACCAACATTAAGTCCCTTTAGAAAGTATTTAAAGGAAGTTCGTCAAAGAAGAGGTAATCATCTTTACCAAATCTTTCTAGTTTATTTATTCTAATAATTATTATTCACATGTTTTTTCTATCCTATAATAATAAATATAGTAATATAAATATAATTATATGTTATTATGATTATGGTAAAACAATATTTCAACTCGTTTCCATCCCACAAAAAAGCGAAAACATCGCTCATGCGTATGCACAACTTACCGTCTCCATGTTGCAGTGTAATTTGTTATTCATAACCACATCACTTATATGTTTATAGATATGTAAATAATGATATATATTATATATATTATATAAAAATTATTCTTTGAAGGTTAATTATCCTCTAACTTTCTTCCGTTCCATCCATCGAAAAATGAAAACAACGTTCATGCGCACGTACGACCTACCATCTCCATGAACAGTGTAATTCATTTTTATATCTCTGTAATTTATGGATGAATATTATTATATTTATATTTAATATATATATATGATATTAATAACATTAATAATATTCTGGATATGATGTAATCATAATTAAAGTACAAGGACCAGAACTACTAAATCAAAACATACATGAAATATTAATTGATTATCACATAGAACATTGATTTTAACAAAGAGTTATTAATAAATGGATAATAAAATATTATATATGTTAAGATACATATAATTATATTTAGGTAATAAATTTATAATAAACCTATATTTATTATATATTAGGTTCTAACACATTTTATGGGATTCAAATTTGAGGTAAGAGTTTCCCGTCTCACTTTTACTTCTGTGAGACATATGTCATATTCACCACTTATTTATTTTTTGTGGTTTATATAATGAATATTTGTTATATTATATCATGAATATATTTTTATTCAATGTATTTAAAGTTTCATTTGAATTAATTTATTTCACAAGGCTTACAATTCAAAATTTACTAAAGTGGTAAGGGTTTATTTCACAATCTTAGTAGTATTTGGGATTGTATATGTTTATGTCTCCACTGGGGAATATTTATCTTCCTAGTCTATGTTCTCTAAAAACGTTTTAAAAATGTTTTTAATAATATACAATGATTGTTTAAATTCATTTTCACCCTATTTTTAGTTTTTTACAAAATGTTTTAAAAGGAATCTTCATATCATTTTCCAAAGAAGGTACGTTTTTATTTTTCTTACAAAAAGTGTGAAAGGAATGTTTTTTAAACTTACATGGAATGAGTGGAATTTCCTGATATCATGATGAATTATTGATTTAAATATTCCTTTAGAATTTTACGGGGTTATTTTCAATGATAATTATTTCTTTATTATGTGTGTAGTTTTTAGATTTTAAAAATTAATTTTAAAGTAAAAAGGATATTTTTCTCAATAAAAATTTGAGTAATATATTTAATCTATTTTTATCTATTCCAATATACTTCATTGAATCTTATGTTGATGATGTACTATAATGATACATTAATTATATTTCTTTTAAAGGTTTAAGATCATTTTGAATGGGGATGTACTATTTTGATACTATTCTCCATTTTACTTTGGATGGTATATGATTATATTTATTGATTGGGGAAATTATTAACATTTCTTAGGCTAGTTTCAATATTAATGTTTATGTTTATTATGTTTCACCCCTTTATGAGGAACACATTTCACTTAGTAAGTGATTTGAGGGCCCATTATAGCCCCTCTATGCATTGGTAGGTCTCATGAGACAAACTAGATTGGGTTTTGGATGGGTCCTTACCCATTTATATAGATGTATTGGCATAAGACCATAATGATATTAGATATATTGGAAAAAATACTTGATGGTATGTTTTATATGTCCAATATTATGAATTATATCTTTATGAATTTAGTTATTAATATTCCATGTGATTTTTTGATTAGTTATAATATCCATGGATAAGTTTCATTCTCATGTGATTATATATATTCCATTATTTGGTAATTGTTTATTCCTACCATATTATACTCAATTTATTAATTAAATGACATGTGTTTCAGTTATTTACCTTTCCATATTAATTATTCCTTATTTATTTATAGTTTTCTTTGTATGTTTACCCTTACTGTGCATCTGATCTCACCCCTTTCTTCTGTTTTATTTTCCCTAGGATACAAGGAAGTGTTTTTTTATTGATATGTAGGAATAAAATAAGGGGAATAATGGAATTATAAAAAAAATCTTTAGTATTTTATTTTTTAAAATTTAATGTGAATTTCAACTTTATAACTAGTTTACCATGACTAATAAACTATTTAGTAATTCAGGATGTCAATCCTTATGTATGTTATGATAATGTAATAAAGAAACTATTGGATATGGGCTATTGGAGTTAAATTCTTTACAATTGGTATTAGAGGAGGTTTAGTAGAAACCATGGGCACTAGATTTAGGAAAACATAGATTAGTGAATGAAAATCTATGATATATTTTTTAAATATTACAATAGAAACCAATATTATGATTTAGAGATTAGTTATACCAAAATTTCCAATTTATATTAAGTGTTTCACTTGTTTTGAGATTATAAATTATGTTTCCAAATATTATAATCTAATCTATTTTAGCCATTTTTTTAGAAATGGATACTGGAGAAAGGAATGAAAACCATATCAACGCATGTAATACATGATGGGATTTCCTTCCTAGGAAAGATAATGAAGCCGGAATGGGAGCTATAGTTGGAGACAAACAAATTATAACTATATTTGGATAGCCAAATCAGATTATGAGTAATAACCATATATGTATTGAGAATCCCACTGATCCCCAACACAGTGTAATAATGATACATCGCTTCATGCATCAACAAAATCCATTATTTAATTAGGCTTCAAATCCATTTATATATAAGCAATGGATAAGTTCCTTAGAGAAGATATTTCTCTCATTGATATGTAATGAAATAGAGAAGATTGTCATGTGAGTTTAACAAATCTTAGAGGATTCAAATCAATGGTGGTTTTTGATTTAAAATACTAAGTATGATGTGGAAATAGAAATCATAGAATGGAAGGATTTTATGGTACCCTTCTTGTGAAAATATTTTCCTCATGATCAATGAAGAAAAATGGAAAGATAGTTCTTGAGCCTAAGATAAAAAGAAGAGTAAAATGTTTCTAATTATGAATCCAACTTTAAAAGGTTACAAAGGCATGCTACAGACTATGTGTGTAATCCAAAGAGTAATATTGAATTTATTTAATGATATTAAGCCAATACCTTCAAATGGAACTAGTATCCCATAATTTCTCATCATATGAGGATATAATATCATGTGCTATAAAGATATATAAAGAATTATCCAAGCCTTATTACTTAGAAGGGAAGAAAGATAAGAATAGGATGACAGATCAAAATGGTGGGCATGTATTGTCTCAAAAATACTTTATAAATCTTATTGATTTTGATGCTTACAAAATACCCTTATTTGTTTTAATAATGATATTACTTTAAGTGTATTTATGGAAATTAATATTCTTTATATTAATTATTTTGGAATTATATTCAAGCTTATTATTCATGTGTAATATTTTTCAAAGTGTTTGAAATGCTCTTAAGTGTGTTTTGGAAACACAGTTCATACCGAATGTTGAAAAATGTAATTTAAGGAACAAACCCTACGCTTGTTTTAAAAAAAAATTTGAAAGATAAATGCCTATGGTTAATTAAACCTATGTTGATAGAAACATATGGATAAATAACCTTACATTTTCATGAAACCTTATGTTTGACAAAGATAAAAATCATGGTTACAGAATCATATGTAAGTATGGAACCTTATGTTTGAGAAGCAAATATATGGATCATCAACCTTAATTTTGTGATAAAACATGTGTTGTCAGCTGACACGTGACTATTGTGGGGTGTGAAAAAAACAAATAATACCTAAGCTAAAACTTAGTAAAGTGGTTAACATATGTTGTCTTGAGAGAGGAGCGCTCAATAATCAAGTTGTCACCTTAAATTTGAGAAAGAAGTGTAGATAGTTTTTGAAATTATATGATTTTGAAAAGGAAATAAAGAGACAAAAACAAAATAATGTATAAAAATACTAAAAACGAATTTACAAATAAAGAGATTGAAAACATGAATATGAATTGAGTTATCAGGTTGTGATCAATTTTCCAATTGCAATGTTATTATAGTTCCAATTTATTCAATCCTCTTATACTAAGCTGATTAAAGTGAGTTTCCACGATTGCTTCCTCTCACTCCCTTGGTCAAATGGTGATGGTTAGATTAAACCTTTCTAAGATCTCATATTGTTATACTCTCTTTCATATGTGTGAAAGAGTTGCAGAGAATATCCTCAATTGACTTAGGCAATTCCCGATCAGGTCTTGTTTATCCCAAACAACCAAGAATATCCACTACCCCTCCCATATGTACCGATGATCGCCAAGTATTTCACCACCAATAAATGATATATTACATAATATATATACCATAACATAATAGTGGGAAAAAATTATCATTGACCAAAGAAACATCAACAACAGAATCTAAAACCAAATACGATCCTACTTGATAGAAAAAACTATTATTAAAATTGAAACCAACATCGCAAAAGAGATAAAGGATTTCATAACATTAAGAGAATGAACTCAAAAATTACATAAGATAAAACCTATCCTTCCCCAATAACTCATAGGATTACCCCTCCATGGGAATGGAACCCATGAAGAAGGGGGAAGAATAAGACATTACAAAAATAAAAAGAAAAGAGGGGAAAGGAAGAATAGAAAATTTCTCCTCCAGAATCCTTCCACCTAAAGTTTTCTTCTTTTCTACCCACAAGACCCCATAACATTGAAAAATTATCTTCTTAAAAGAATTTAAAAATTGAGTTATATATAGAATCTAAAAATTCAAATGATATTGAACACATTTAGAAAACGTTGTACTCACATTAATGAAGTGAACTTTTTCTTCCCGAGGAGACTCTTCAACTTTCTATTTTTGGTCGCATCCAATGGATTCCTTAATGAACAAATTTCTTCTATAATTTTTATGATAAAATGATACTCCGAGCCCTAGTTATCCTCCAACTTGAATCACATCATTTTTACATTTTTAGTCTGAGATAGGCTTCATTAATTAATGTGGGGTCCATTTTGTCGGCCAGAAAACTGTTTCCACTTGATGATTTTTTTTGGGCCCTTGTGTGTCGAATTGTACCTTGGTCCAGAAGAAAAAGTATTTTCTCTTGAGCATGGAAAGCCCAAAAAAAATAATCAAACAAATTGAATAAAAAATGTAAAATATATTCCTGACATACAGAAGCTCCACAAAACTGTTAAATATACATAATTAACCAATTTTCACAATTAAGCCCACAATTCACCAAAACACGAAAATGATACAAATCAGATCAAATTGATTAATTGGAAGGGGTTAAATAATTGAAAAACATATGAAAAATAATTAAAATATTATTTCTATCAATTCCCCCACACTTATCACTTGGACTCCCAGACAAGTCAGCATCAGAATCAAATGAAAGAAAATTCAAAACACATGCCATTGAACTCCACCAATTCTATACCATGAAATAAAAGATGTCATGCCTCATCAAAAACCATTATTACAAGTTATCACATCATATCATTCAATATTTTTCCTCTTAATTTCTCCTCCCATGCACACAAGACACCTACCTCACATGAATTTTGTCTCATCTCACAAATCTTAATTTTCGACAAAGTTGTTCTCATCCAAACCAATGGTAGGGTCACCATAGGTTTGAAAAACTCATAATTCTCCACCATATGCCAGTTAAGGACATGTGTTTATCATGAGGATTTTTCAGGGTTGTTCTGTGTCTTTCAGTTTGTAGGATTTTTATGTAAAAAAAATTCTACGGCTGAATGAGGAGGGCTTGGCTCTTTTTGAATAAAAATTAGACAATTCTAATTTTCACTCAAGTATGGTATCCTCCTCACCCCCATTAGTAGAAGTTAAGTTACATCATCATAAAATCTCCAAAAATATTCAAATAGATCATAATTTTAGTGGAAAAAATTTCAATAATCTCAAACTTGATTTTTCTTAAAATCTTCAGAAAAGGCACATCTTTCTTCCTCCATTAGAAGCTCCAGAAAGGAACAACTTCTTTTATCATGAAAGCTCCAGAAATGGCACAAATTTCAAAAGAATTATTTTTTATCTGCACACAGATCTCTTTAGTATTTTATTTTCTACCCAATGTTCCACCAAATGAGGTAGCACAATACAAGATAGCTTCCCCCACACCTATGTTCAGCTAGATCATAAAATTTCACTTCAAGAGCTGGTTGGATAGGGAACATTGGCTTGTATTTTGGCTAACCAGTAGGTTGTTCATGGATTCTAAGGGATACAAGGATTAAATGTACAAGGAAGTCCATAATTAAATAGATTATCTTTAAAAGAGGGATTTAAAACCAAATAAATGCCTCAATCATTTAAAACACATTTACCCAAACCCTCATGTTTTTAAAGAAATAAATCAATTTCTGGTTAAAAAAAGCATGGTCTTGTTATCTAAAGATGTGAGGTGAATGAAAAGAATATAACAACAATGTTTTATAAGCCTCATGGGAAAGTGATTTCAAATATAAAGACAGTGATATGTGGAATGAGATTCAAAATTCTGAGTACTTTTCATGAAATTACCGAAGAATTGAACTTGAAACAAAATATTTTTTTATCATTCATTTAAGCTCAGTTTCATGGAATAAATTATTTCACTCAATGAAATGGGTTTCAAAAATAGAAAATATAATCATCTCAGCTCAAAAGTTTCAAAAACACACAGAAAACTGAAAAATAAACACACAAAAATTCGAAAACATGCATTTTTTTAATTTTGAAAAACAAAAAACAAATGAAAATCCTAAACTAAAAAGGTTATCTCCCCCGCACTTAAATGATGAAGTGTACTCAATGAATTCAAGTGGATTTAACATGTAAGTATATTTTAAAATGAATTACAACATAAACCAAGTGTGAAGGAGAGGTACAACCCGACTTGTTGGTAATGCGACATTGAGTTAAGATACTAAGTGTTGCACACTGAAAACCTGGAAGAAAAAAAAGAAAACGTAAGAAATTTACTGAAAGAAATGAAAATAAAAATAGTATGAGAAAATAAGGATAGATCTTGGTTTAATCCCCCAAGTGGGCCCTGGGTTTTGACTGCCTCCAGATGGGCAGTTCCAGTTGGTAATCCCCAATCTGATGGTGGGGGAAGTTTCTTTCTCATGAACCAATAAAACTTATTCTTTACATCATGTAATTCATCCTTTTTTTGAGGAAACCATGGGTATAGTACACCATATCCACCCTAAGATAATAAAATACAAATTTCTTGGTGGGGGTAGGACAAAGAATGAGTCCTCATCTTTCTTGGTTTCTAATTTCACAGCCTATCCTTTATTGTCTAGTGGTTTTGAAGGTATGCTGCATCATTGGAAAAATCAAAGGGAATGTTAGAGTATAATTATATTTGAACAAAGTTAAAGAATGAAGTGTCAATATGAAATTCCTCCCTTTAAAATTAACCATATTGTGTCTCATTTTCCTTAGGAAATTACACTTGAATCATCTCATGTACTTCCTCCAATAAATGATCAACATGTTTGGGGATATCCAACTATTCTTCTATAGGTGCATCTTCCTTTTCTTCTTCATCAACCAAGAAAATACATGAGTTGTCTGAATGTGAAAATATTAAGCAATGGGAGGTGATACTGAATTCAGATTCAATATAATTAGAAGATAATGAGTTCAAGAAAAGATCATCTCCCTGAGTTTTCTCGGCTTCAATTGCTTCTTTAGTGGGAAGTTCCTCTTGAAGTATAATGGTAACAGATGGAGGCAGGTAGTCAGAATCCTCAATATTCTCTTCAAATTCCCCCATGATGGTGGTGTATTCTTTCAACAATACTGTATATTCTACATTATGAGGAACATTGGGGTTATGTATTTCCTCACACTCATTCCAGAAGTCATCCAGATCTTGTTGATCTCTCGTACATACCTCATAAGGAAAATCTTATTCATTAATATTCCTCAACAATGGTTGAGAAGGGACAAATAGACCTTATTTTAATTCTATAAAGTTCTCTCATAGTTTTTCAACATCAAGGATGAGCTGGGAATCCACTTCCACTAATGGATCATGTTTAGGTTTAGGTTTATCTTGGGATGTGTGAACATATTCAACTAGCCATTCCATTTTTCTCTCAAGGTCCTGTATTTCTTCTCGAAGTCCATGAAATTGATATTTTGTTCGAATTTTCTCTTCTTGTTTCACCTAGACTATTTCATGATAATATTCTAGAAAATACTCCTGGCATTTAACTAATTCTCTGTTCAATCCCTCCAATACTGAGTATTCAAGGTTTGCTTTAAGGTCTTTAATGAGATCCTTGAATTAATCCTCCTTATTGATTTGGATTCAAGCTCTCTTAATCTGTTTAGAAAAGAGAGAAACACTATCCTCTATAGAACAAGTTGAGTCAATAATTGGTTATTTCAATCGTGGGTAATTATTCCATGAGTTAAAGAAAAAATCATTTGAGAACATCATGGAAAAAGATTTTTTATGTTTTTTTAATTTAAAAAGAGTCAAATATTTACAATTGGATTGTTGGAACAACCTCCCCTGCACCGGCACCATGTTTTGACATGTTCCTGTTATGGGGTGTGACAAAAACAAATAATACTTAAGTTAAAATGTAGTAAATTGGTTAACCTAGGTTTCCTCTAAAGAGGAGTGCAAAACAATCAAGATGTTACCTTAAATTTGAGAAGGAAGTGTATATTGTTTTTGAAATTATTTGATTTTGAAAAGGAACTAAAGTGAAAAAACCAAATAAAATAAATGAAGAAAAATACTAAAAACAAATTTACAAAGAAAGATATTGAAAAAATTAATATGAATTGAGTTATTAGGTCGGGATCGGTTTTCCAATTTTAATGTTATCATAGTTCCAATTTATCGAATCCTCTTCCACTAAACTAAATAAAGTGAATTTCCATGATCGCTTCCTCTCACTCCCTTGGTCAAATGGTGATGGTGAGAGTAAACCTTCCTAATATCTCAGCTTGGTATACTCTACTTCCTATGTGTGAAAGAGTTTCACTGAATATCCTCAATTGACATAGCCAATTCCCGATCGGGTCTTGTTTATCCCAAACAACCATGAATATCCACTACCCCTAACACACATACCGACGATCACCAAGTACTTCACCACTATGCCATGAACTACTCCATCGTATATAGACCATAAAATAATGGAGGGAGAAAATTATAATTGAACAAAGCAACATCAACAATATAATCTAAAACCAAATATGATCATACATGATAATAAAAACCATTATTAGAAATTGAAACACACTTCACAAAAGAGAGAAAGGATTCCACAACATTAAGTTCATGAACTCAAACATTATATAAGGGAAAACCTATACTTCCCCAATCACTCATACGACTAGCCCTAAATGTGAAGGGAATCCATGAAGAAGTGGGAAGAAGAAGAAATTATAAAAATAAAAAGAAAAAAGGGGAAAAGAAAACATAAAATTTCTCCTCCAGAATCCTTCCACTGAAATTTGTCTTTTGTTCTGCCAAACAGAACCTAGAAAATTTCCAAGGTATCTTCTTAAAAGATGTTCCAAATTGAGTTGTCTATAGACTCTCAAAATTTAATTGATATTGGACACGTGTAGAAAAATTTTACACAAATTAATTAAGTGAACTTTTTCTTCCCGAGGAGACTGTTCAACTTCCTCTTTTTGTTTGCATCCAATAGATTAATTAATGACTATATTTCATCATTAATTTTTATGTGAAAATGAGACTATGAGCCCTTGTTCTCATAAAACTAGAATAACATCATTTTGACATCTGTAGGTTGAGATATGATTCATTAATTAATGTGGGGTCCATTCTATCATCCAGAAAACATTTTCCACTTGATAAATTTTTATGGGCCCTTCTGTGTCGAAATGGACCTTGGTCCAGAAGACAATGTTGAATACCAAAAGCATGGAAAGCCTAAAAAAATGGAATCAAACAATTTGGATAAAAAATGTAAATGATATTCCCGACATACAGAAGCTCCACAAAACTATTAAATATCTATAATTAACAAATTTTCACAATTAAGCCCATAATTCACCAAAACACTAAAATGATAGAAATCAGTTCAAATTGATTAATTAGAAGGGGTTAAATCATTGAAAAACATATGAAAAATAATGAAAATATTATCTATATCATCAACCTTACATTCATATAATGAATGTTATATAGTTGAACCTTACGTTTGGAATTTTTTCGTTTTGTGATGGAACCTTACGTTTTACTTTTCATAACCAGAGATTTGAATTTATGATTTTATCAAAGTTTAATGCAACGTTATTTGCGGAATATCAGGCCAATTTAAAACTCGTTTTCGAATGATTCAAAGCCTATTATGATAGATTCAAAGAATCATATTAAGTATAGAAATTCTCTCCTATTCTTAAAGGAAGTTACAACTACTTTGAGTTGTCTCAGGATTTTGAACTCTTACGATTTATCAGGAATTTTTATTGGATTTGGAAATGGAAAGAAAACTCCTTAAATTATTTATTCTATCGGTGTATTTGTTCTATATACGTGTGTCTGATTCAAAGAAGAATATATAAATTGAGATATATATTGATCCATATATTGCGGCACATAATTTCCGATTGAAACTCAATTCTTGTGAAGATATTTTACAGATCTATAATAATAATTGATCAGAGTCTATTTTCTATATAATAGGTTGCAATGGAGATATATATGTTCCGAATCTAGTATTTTCTATAAGTTTTCTTCTAATATTTTTTGATATTTTTAATGAAATATCTATTGCAACTAGGTAACTTCAAAACTACTCTTTCTTGAAGAAACTATTTTTTGAAGAAGAAGATCCATCTACTATCAGTTGATGTTTCAAATGTGAAGTTCAACTAAATCCATTTTACTAAATATATTGTTATTGAAGGATTCAACTAATTGTACTCAGCTATAGTAGATTATCAGATTCTTAATCTAAGATGTGGTTTTTCTGTTCCCTGTTAATGAACAAGAAGGATCTGTTTTTATCCTTATTTGTAACAGTGTTAACTGCTTGTACTTGGTTGTGGATTGGTCTTATGATATGATGATATAACTAGTGAAATTCAAAAAATTCATAGAGAGAGTAATTGGTGGTGTGGACTAGGGGATCTTTATGCATGAAC
Source organism: Viscum album (assembly GCA_963277665.1). NCBI lineage: Eukaryota > Viridiplantae > Streptophyta > Magnoliopsida > Santalales > Viscaceae > Viscum > Viscum album. The sequence goes on along the minus strand of OY728138.1, from coordinate 625,633,537 downwards.
AACTATAAACAACCATGTTATGTATTTCTGTTTTATTCGCTGCTCATAATTTTATATAGAAGATAAAAACTGCTTATCCACATAATCTATAATCAACATCGAAAGGTAAAATTGTGAAATATTTTGAAAAGACACAATTCACCCCTTCTTTTGTATATTTTTATATTCTGACCTAATAATTGAAATCAGAAGAGAGCTTTTGGAAAAATCTATAACAATCTAAATGTATAAGTTCTATGCAAATATGGAAATGACTGATCAGAGAGAAGAAATGTAAATGGTTTGTGATCCTTATTTCAATAGTAAAAACTAGGGATGCTGGAAATCATATATAATTATCTATTTGATGAATCCAGGATTCAAAGTCTACTCTAAGATCATTAATCCTTATATAATTTCTAAAAATCCTGCAACTTGGACTACTACTACAGAGGTTGAGTATGACATGAATTATAAAGATATGAATTCTATTTTCTATGTTCTTGGATCAAATGAATTCAACCATGTCTCACAATGTCCTACTACCTATGAAACATGGAAAACCATTGCAGTTGCCTATGAAGGAATAAAAAATGCAAGACAAATGAGTTGTACAACAAAAAAACTGAAATTTGATACATTCAGAATGTTTGATGGTGAAATTATCACACATATTAATGGAAGGATTACATATATTATTAATATTATAATAGCCTTATTTGATCCTATCAAACAAGAATATCATGATTTGAAATTACTTAGAGTACTACCTACTAAATGGAATATTACATTAACTGTAATTCGACAATCATCACCTATCAAAAATATAACAATGAGAGAATTAATTGGAACAATGATGATGTATGAAGATAAAATTAAAGATAAAGCTGAAGATCATAAAGTATTAGTGAAAAATAATAATACTTATCTAATGGTATAATCTTAGAAGCAAAGAAAAATAATAAAGTAAGAATTCAGAGAAGAAAAGAATTCAGATACATCTGATTCTGAAATGGAACTGGCTCAATTATCCAGAAAGTGTAGAATTCTTTATAAGAAGAAAAGAGGACAAGAAAGACTCAATATAAGTCAAATTATACGAATTTAAGAAATTAGGTCATATAAGACCTAATTATCCTCAGTTAAAATTTGAAAATAAGAAGACAAAAAATACATATCAGAAAAATGTTGATTATGAACATAAAGGAAAAAGAGCAACGAAGGATACTTGGAGTTTTTCTGAAGACTCCATATGCTCATAAAATTATGATTTAGAAAAGTAAGAATCAAATATAGAAGAAAATATGTGCTTTATGGAAGAATAAGATAAGGTAAAAACCTATTATTCATATAATTCTGATTCTGATTCAAATTATTCAAATGATAAATTGGATGCCTACTACAAAATGTTAGAAGGAAAATATAATTCCTTATTAAAGAAAGAAAAATAATTAAAAAATATTCACAATGCTATTTTAGGAGAAAGAGATGCCTTACTTAAACAACAATAATAGTTAATTAAAAAATTTAACTCATCTACCACAAACTACACTGATCATGAAAATAAGATTATTGCATTACAAGATAAAGAAAAAACTTATAAAGGTGCTGATATCTTCCTTATAAGAGGATAAGATATTGTAAATGAAATTCTTGGTAAAGGTGTATTTATAATGAAATGATTTGGTATAGTAACTAAGGGTGAAAAATATAAACTATATAAGAATTATTTTGTTTCTCACTCAAAAACTATTACTTTTCATTTTTGTGGAACATAAAGACATATAACAAAAAACTATTATTTGAGAAATCCTCAATTTAGTGGAATTAAATAATAATTTATTTCAAAAAAATTATCTGAATGAAATGATATGATTTATGAAAAAACAATGAATATTTGGATTCCTAGATCTCTGTTAGATAACACTACTAGACCCAAGAGAATATTAGTACCAAAACAAACTATTGTTTAAATTTCCTTTATGGGAAAAAGGTCACAGAAAAAAGAAAATATATATAGTATATGGATAGTTAGTTCTCTTGGAATATGAGTGGAAGCTCATAAAACATCAATACACTGACTCAAATAGATAGAGGTCTAGTCACCTTTGGTGATAATTCCAAAGGAAATATAATTGGACTTGGAACTATTGGAGATCCAAAAACAGTCTCAATAAATAATGTACTATATGTACAAGGGCTAAAGAATAACCTAATAAGTATTTCACAACTATGTGATGATGAATATTATGTTGATTTTTCTAACAATACCTACTATTCATTTAAAGATAAACTACTTAAGTTTAGAGCACCTAGAACTAATAATGTTTATACTTTGGATTTAAATTCCTTGTGTAAACATAAAGTGAATTGTTTAACTGCTAAGTAAATAAGGATTGGATATGGAATATGAGGCTTGTTGATTGTAATATCTGTGTTTTACATAAATTATCTAAGAAATAGTTAGTCTATGATTTACCTAGCATTAAGTTTGATAGTGATAAATTTTGTGATACCTGCCAAATTGGAAAGCAACACAAATATTCCTTCAAATCTATTAAGAAAATTGCTACATAAAAACCTCTAGAACATATCCACATGTATTAGTTTGAAACATAAAGAGTATAAAGTTTGGATGGAAAAGTATATGTATATGTTTTATTTGATGATTATTCTAGATTTACATAGATTTATTTTCTAAAATCAAAAGTGGATCTTGTATAGTTTTTGAAATTTTTTGTAAAATTGTTCAAAATGAAAAATGTTTTAAGATATATTCATTAAGAAGTGATCATGGTGGATAATTTTAGAATCAGGAATTCAATTCCTTTTGTTCAAATCTAGTTATTATACACACCTTTTCTGCACCAAAAACACCTCAACAAAATGGAATTGTTGAAAGAAGAAACATAATTATTAATGAAATGGCTAGGACTATGATGAATGAATACAATGTACCTACTCACTTAAGGGAATAATCTGTAATATTGTCTTGTTATATAATGAATAGAGTTTTAATTTGGCCTATTTTTAAAAAGACACCTTATGAACTTTGGAATAACAGAAAACCTAAAGTAAAGTACATTAATGTTTTTGGATGCAAGGTGTATATCTCAAACACCAAGGATAATCGTGGTAAGTTTAATCTAAAATCCAATGAAGGAATATTTTTAGGATATTATGATACTTATAAATCCTATAGAGTGTTTAATAAAAATTCAAGGATTGTTGAAGAATCAATTCACGTGAAGTTTGATTAAACTGACCCTTTTATTCAATAGAATGATCAAACTGATGAAATTACTGACTCTTTTGACAACATGAGACTTGAAAACGTGAAAAATGATTTTGAAAATAACATAAATAAAATTCATTCCAGTTCAGAATAACATGATACTGATGAACACAATTTTTTTTAACTAGATAGTCTACAACTCTAAAGAATCATCCTTTAGAAACTGTAATAGGGACCTAGACATAAGAATAAGAACTAGAAAAAATACATGAAACCTAGTTGAATTATATACATTTCTATCTCAACTAGAACCAAAATGTTTTGAAGAAGTCTTAGAAGATGATATTTGGATGCTAGCAATGCAAGATGAGCTAATCCAATTCAAAAGGAATGAATTTTGGGAATTAGTCAAAATACCATCAAATTATCTAGTTATAGAAACTAAATGGGTCTTTAGAAATTAACAAGATGATCAAGGGATTATAACTAGAAACAAAGATAGATTAGTAGCTAAAGGATATAATTAGAAAGAAGGTATAGATTATGATGAAACCTTTTCCCCTATAGCTAGATTAGAAGTAATTAGAATTAGTTTATCTTATGAATCTCATATAAACTTTAAATATATAACATGGATGTTAAATATGACTTTTTAAATAGATATTTAATGGAGTAAGTTTATGTTGAACAACCTTATAGTTTTGAAAATTCTAAAAAACTAGATTCTGTTTTAAAACTTACTAAATATATCTATGACCTTAAACAAGTACCTAGAGTTTGGTATGAAATGTTAAGATATTTTCTTTCGAAAAAGGATTTACTGTTGGATTTAAAGATCCAACTCTTTTTAAGAAATTTTTTTCTAATACATTATTAGTTCAAATCTATGTTGATGATGTTATTTTTTATTCAACCAATGAATCAATTTGTTATGATTTTTTAGAACTTATCTAAAAATAATTTTAAATGAGTATGATGGGAGAATTGAAATTCTTTTTAGGACATCAAATTTATTAAAAAGAATATGGAAATATTTTAAACCAAAGTAAATATATTACTGATTTATTGAAAAAGTTTGTCCTTGAGAACAATAATACATATACAACTCCCATGTGTACCAATATAAAGCTTGATTTGGATGAAGTTGAAAAACCCGTAGACAACAAGTTATATAGAGGTACGATTAGTAGTTTATTATATCTTACTATTAGTAGAACTGATATTATGTTTTTAGTTTGTTTATGTGCTAGATTTCAATCAAATCCTATTGAATCTCATATTATTACTGTTAAAATTATATTTAGATATTTAAAAGGTACTACTTTTCAATCTCTTCTTTATCTAAAAACTTCTAATTTTAATTTAATATCATATTTAGATGCTGATTTTGGAGGTTGTAGATTAGATATAAAAAGTACCTTATGAAATTATCAATTTTTAGGAAAATATTTAGTATCACAGTCAAGTAAGAAAAAACACTCAGTTGCTCTGTCAAAAGGCGGGGAAAATATATATCTACATGCAGTTCTTGTGCACAAGTATTGTGGATGAAAAATAGAGTAATGGACTGTGGATTAAATTTTAATAGTACGCATATTTTATGTGATAATAAAAGTACTATAAATATTTCAAAAAATCCTTTGTGTCATTCAAAAACTAAACATATTGATATTAGACACCATTTTATAAGAGATCACATTTTTAAAAAGGATATATTTTTAGAATTTGTAAATACTAAATATCAACAAGATGATATTTTTACACAACCAATTCCCACTGTATGTTTTGATTTTATTAATAGGGAGTTAGGTTTATTTAATTTTTTAAGTAAATCTAAATTTTTTTATCTTTTTAAAGTTATATTTTATTTTTTTATTCTATTTATTTATTCCAATATATTTATGCCAAAATTATTTACTGATTACATTAAATACTAATTTGTTATGATATTTTTTTCTTCACTATATATTTTAGTTAATTTATTTTATCTTAAATTTATTCATGTCGCATGTTTTCAAATATTTTCATAATTATCTTATATATTGACATGGGAAAGAAGGCACTGTCAGAAATGTTTCGAATACCCAACCTTTTCATCTCTCAAACCCTTTTTTGAATACTAAAACCTTTATTTACCTTTATCTACCTTTGTTTACCTCTATTTTATTTAAAAACCCAAACCCAAAAACCTTATAGATTTCATTTATCATAAATGAGGAAAAGTAAGAGAACCAAAAATGGTTAAGCTAGTGACCCGAAGCGTCAAAAAGTTTTTAGAAGAAAGATTCTTCAAGGAAAAGTTGTTGATTTCGAATGGATCTATCTGATAAATTTGCTCTTGAATAAAGTGATAGCTTTTCAAGGATTAGAATATGTATTCAATGAGCCAAACTCAGATATCCTTTATGTGGTAGAACTGATATTTTTTATAATAGTGTTCATTCTAGTATTGTAAATTACGAAGATATAGTTTTCTCAAGAATAGAAGAGAAGGACTTTTCTATTTCTTCGACTTAAATTTCTCAAATTTTGAACAATCATCATGAGGGGGTCTTTCATTTCTATATACGGTCTATCAAAGATAAAGTTCTTATGTTTGAATACATTATGCCTTTTCTATTTGGTTCAAAAAACATTAGGAAAATGTCTTTCAAGGATCTCAAGGCAGACTGGAAAATATTGGTTAAGTTTATTCAAATAGGAATTTCTCCAAGGATGGATCAGATGGAGAATATTCTATATCTAGACATGTATATCATGTATTTGTTTTTAAGTGAAATAAATCAGAATTTTCCAAAGTATATGTTCAGATATTTTCACTACAGGTGTCAACTAGATGCTAGGCTGACTTTTTATCCTTCTGGAAAGATAATCTAATGAATTTTCTTTAAGAAAGGTATGATTAGTTTAATAAATTCTAGAATAAAATGTCATCACAACAATGTACTCAATGGGGGAACATTGAGAAACTTAGGTTTTTACTAGAGTATAGTAAAAGGAAAACTCTTTCCAGTGGGTGCATATGACCAATAAAGATTAGGATATTTGGCTCAGGTGTAGCAAAGTGAAATTGGGAATGAAGGTATTTATGAAACCTGAGGTGAAGAAATTTTCAAACGAACCCAAAAGAAGATTAATATTTGTTGAAGAATAAGAGTAAGAAGAGTCAGTGCAAGAAGAATTTGTTGTAAAACCATAGAAAAGAGTAGATCCACCAACTAAAGAACCAATGTTTGGTTCAGGTGAGGCTACCAGGTCAGTTTATTTAGAAGATTCTTTTCTTAAGGAAGATCAATTGGTTGAAATCCAGATTCAAGATCTTCAGAATGTTGTTTTACCAGTTATTCAAGAATAAGATCCAACTGTTTAGGAAGATCAATAGATGTTTAAATAAAAAAACTTGGCTACTAAAATTATTGAGAATCTAGTTTTCTCTGTTTTTGATCACGTGGATGAAATAGATCAATATGAAACTAAAGACAAAACAAAATTCCATGGAAGCATATCTTGTTCAAGTGAAAAATCAATTGAAAAACTAGTGGAGAAGTTTATGGAAAAGTCTCAATCAAAGTCTTTAGCAATTTTGAAAATTAATCAATCACAACATCCAAATGAAAGGACATCTGATTCCCTGAATAATCAAGATTAGGAACTTGTAATTGTGTTTAATAAGTCTTAGGAAGAGAATATCAATCTTCATTAAGAGTTGGAAGCTGGAAGTAAAAAGTTACAAGATCTTAGAGAGAATTAGGTTTCCAAAAAGGAATTTAATGCTTTCAATAGAGAGATGATGGATGAAGTTGGAAAGATAAAGTATGATGTTTTTTATATGTTATACTTTGCTGATATTAAGTGGTATTTGGGGAGCCAGTTTGAATCAATAAAGAGTAGTGCTGGTCAGACCAGTCCATATCTGATTCAATGATTTTAGAAAATCACTACATTCATGGTTGACATGAATGATCATCTTCAAAATATCTAGTGTAATTGTCATCCTATGTTAGTTCTGTTGGAAAATCATAAAATTCTTGTTGACCAATTGACTCATAACGAACCAGGTATCAAATTTCTACTAAAAAAATTCATAGAAAAATGGACTAGTTTATGCAGTAATAGGAAAGCTTGTATACCTTTTTTAAAGTCAATCTTGTTGATAATTTTCATATCAGTCATGATTACAGAGTTTTGATTATGCGGTTTTGGGATTGTATAATGAAGAAGTTAATATTACAGATGTCAGAGTTGAAAGAAATGTTTGAAGATTCTCAAAATACTTAGAACCTTAACTGATCCAAATCCTACCCAATCTTTTGTACCCTAACCATTTCATTTGACTAAACTTGTTTCTTAGTCATACTGATTGTTGTACCTATACAATATTTTTTTTATTAATAAAATTTCAGTATTTTATTTTTTGCATAATTTATTTCATATTTTTTATGTTTATGTCTCAAGACAAAGATCCATTCTTATTTTTTTAAATAGTTTATTATAAAATTTACTTACCTTACTATAAAAAATTAAACATGTCTTAATCATTTTCTAAATTTATTTTTGATCTCAAAAAAGGGGGAGAATTTTGGATAAACACAGCATTTGTTTTTATTGAAATAATTCTGTCAAATAAAATTTTGATTTATTTTCTATTAATTGTTTGCAAAATTTTAAATACTATTATTAATTTAATGGGTTTTGTGATCATCAAAAAGAGGGAGATTGTTGTGAATTCATTGTCTCAACAATACTCCATAAATATTATTGATTTTTATGATCACAAAATAAACTTGTTTGTTATACTAACGATATTACTTTAAGTGTATTTTAGGAAATTAATGTTCTTTATATTCCTTATTTTGGAATTATATTCAAGCTTATTATTCATGTGGAATATTTATCAAAGTGTTCGAAATGTTCTTAAGCAAGTTCTGGAAACACTGTTCATACCGTAAGTTGAAGAACATAATATACAGAACAAACCCTATGTTTGTTTTAAAAATTATTTTGAAAGATCAACATGTATGGTTAATCAACCCTACATTGATAGAAAAGTGTGGATAAAGAACCTTATGTTTTCATGAAACCTTATATTTGAAAAAGAGAAAAAGTATAGTTAAAGAACCCTATATAATTATGAAACCCTAGATTTGAGAAGCAAACGTATAGATCATCAACCTTACTTTTGTGATCAACCTTATGTTGTCAAACTTACATATTTGGGGAGCCTTACATTTTACTTTTCCTCACCAAAGATTTGAATATAAGATTTTATCAGAGTTTAGTGCAATAGTCTTTGCGGAATATCAGGCCGATTTAAAAATCATTTTCGAATGATTCAAATCTCATTATGATCGTTTCAAAGAATAATATTAAGTAGAGAAATTCTCTTATATTCTTAAGGGAAGTTACAAATACTCTGAGTTGTCTTAGGAATTTGAATTTTTACAATTTATTAGGCATTTTTCTTGGATCTGGATGGGAAAAGAAGACTCTCTGATTTATTTATTATATCAATGTATTTGTTCTATATATGTGTGTATGATTCAAAGAGGAATATATATATTGAGATATATATTGATATATATATTTATCCTTATATTATGACACATATTTTTTAATTAAAACTGCATTCTTGTAAATACATTTCATATAGAGTTTGTAACAATTGATCTAATTCTGTTTTCTATAGAAGAGGGTATATTGGAGATATACATGTTCTGAATCTAGTATTTTATGTATGTCTAATGCTTATATTCGTTTCTATTTTTATTAAAATATATATTACAACTAGATCACTTCAGAACATATCTTTCTTGAAGAAACTCTTTTTTTAAGAAGAAGATCCATCTATTATGAGTTTTTGTTTCAACTGTGAAGTTAAACCAAAACCTTTTTAATCAATATCTTTTTATTGAGAGTTTTAACTGATCGTAATTAGTTTTAGTGGACTATCAACTTCTTGATCTAATATGTAGTTGTTCAGTTCTCTATTAAAGAACTAGAAGGCTCTATTTTTAGCCTTATTTGTAATGGTTTCAACTACCTGTACTTAGTTGTGGATTGGTCTTATGATATGAGGACCTGACTAGTGAAATTCACCAAACTTGTAGAGAGAGTAATTAGTGTAGTAGACTAGGGGATATTTATGCCCCTAACCATTATAAACAGTTGTGTTCTATATTTCTGTTTTATTCACTTCTCATAATTTCATAGAGAAGATAAACATTGTTTATCCACATAATCTATAGTCGACATCGAAAGACAAAATTGTGAAAGATTTTAAAAAGATAAAATTAACCCCCCTATTGTGTATATTTGTATATTCCAAACTAATACAAAAGAAGGATAAATGGAAGAAGAGAAAGAAGGATTTTTCAACATGTGATACTTATGGAAGGAAACACCTTGGTACATGATTAAAAGGAAAAGTATTTTGCTTCAAGTGTGGGATAAAAGGACACCATTCTCTTGATTTCAAGGGTAAGAAAGAATCCTCTAATGTGAAATGACTCCACTATAAAAGATGGGGCACTATGTAAATGAATTCCCCAAGCATCAAAGGAATATACCTCAGAAGAAGCTAAGGGATCAAGGTCAAGATTGTGCTATTGATACGGCTGAAGTGGAATGATTACAATATATTGTGTATTTGGATCCAATAAATATGTTTCAAAATTATTTTATTAACGACATTCCCATTATAAGAGTCAACAAACATATAATTATTTTACATCAGTACCATTTCTTAAAGGATCTGAGAGCATATGTTGAATGACATTGATGACCAAGAAAAGTGATTCAGTTATAATTTCAACATACACTACTATAAATTAGGGCTTTGACAACACTATTAAAGAGTTTTGTCAATGATTAAAAATTACTGATATTACATGCAATGTTGGGGGAGGGGGAGTCTTTAACAGCATTAAAAAATAGTAATTAAAGGCACATTTTATTAGTACTTTTTTAGCACTGTTAAAACGTGCATTTAACAAAAAAAAATTATAATTCTTAATGGGTGTATTTAACATAACTTTTTAGCACTGTTAAAGGGTTTATTTTAACAGTTCTAAAAAAATTGTTAAAAAAATTGGAAATAAATAATTTTTCATGAACCCCCAACCCACTTTCTCAATGATTACAACCCCCCTTTTCAGTGCATTCCACTATCCATATGCCATAATGTACCCCGCCCCCTTTATCAATGCTAGAAGACTACACCAAATAACTGTGCATTCCTAGATTCGATCCCTTGACCTCCCTTATGAGAATAAGGTCTCTTTACTAATATGTCATGCGCATTTTGTTTTATATTTAATGACTTTTCTATTTATTTGTGTATATTTTGAAATATGTGATATATATACAAAATTATATTGATTTAAATATATTATATACTAATATTAATTTATATATATTATAATATAAATAAATAAATATATATATATTTATGTTTTTGTTTATTAATACACAGAAATATGAGTATATAAAAGTTATATATACATATGAATGCATTTTAATAAGATAAATAAAATGGATAATTTTATAATTTAAATAAAATGAATAGTAAATATTTGTTTATATATTTAAAAATATATTTCGATATAAATATGTTGATATATGAATTTATAGAAGAGATTTATTATAATTAAATACAAAAAATATGAATATATTTAATTATAAATAAAAGTAAATTATAAAAAATGCTAAAATTTATAAACCATAATACAACATGAATATAATCCCTAGTAAAAAATTTATTCCCCACATAATATGGGTAAAAAAATACCCCCTTAAAAGATATTTAAATTCTATTGAATGTAAAGAAATTGGGGTACCTTGACTAAAAACTCATTTTTGGAGGCCTTTTGGGAATTTTTTGGCCTTGAAAAATGTGTAAGAGGGTTCCCCTATTTTACTAGTGCATTTATCTCCTCACAAGATTTGATTTGATATGTGGTAGATCCCAAATGAACACACATATAAAAATTTGTGCCCGTTTGGAGTTTGAGTTATGTTTAAAACTTATTTTAGATATTTTAATAATTTTTTGATTTTTTATCTTCCAATTGATATTAAATGACTATTAGTTGATAATAATTAGAAAATTATTGATTAAAAATATTTTTTTAATAATTTTATAATTCATTTTCACTAAATATCTTTTATATTAAGTGTAAATTCCTATTTACCATATCTAAAACATATTTTAAAAATATATATTATATTTATATCAATAAAAATATATTTATATATTAATATATTATTTTTAATGGAATATATATTTTTTAAATACACCCTATATTAGCAATTAGTAAAAAAGGGATGATAAAGGGTGGTCTCTATCAGTGTTTTTTAGAGCTGTTAAAAACGTCTTTACCATTGCTAAAACAGTATTGTTAATGGGGGACCTTTATTAGGGATTTTTCTGTTATTGACAATGGGGGTATTTAATAGAGCTTTTATCTAGTGTTATTAAAGATCTAGTGCTTGAAAAACCCATTTTTTTGTAGTGATATTGGAAAACACATGATTGAGGAAGGATAACACTAAATATGTTCATGATGTTGAGATAATGAAGTTGGTATAAAGAGATGATTGATATAGAATATGTAAATTTGATAGTATTGACTACCATGGAACAAATTAATGATTTGTTGAATTTTTTTATGCTATCATTCATGGATTTAACATCATTTTTGGATTTGAGAAATATATCAAATATTTTTTTTTATTCAAAGAACAAGGAAGCATGCATGCTCTCATTATGTTTTAATAGTGATTCAAGTTATTACAAATTTTTCAGAAAATATATGATCGAGGTATTAACATGTGAAATTAAAGGATAATTTATTGAGGATTAATGATAATTTGATATTGGAAAATTAGTGACCTTATTCCTATGGTTATGGATTTGGTCAGACATATTTTGGAGGAGCCTTAATATTGAGTACTTATAGAATATATTAAATTTAACTTGGGATATTATTATTTTCAGTTAAAGTATGATTTATCATATTGGATAACAAGTGCTAATTTTTTTTGGAAAATGTTTAGAGGGTAAAGTAAGGACTTATAGATATTTAGATTCATTAAAAGTGCTTCAGGCATGAAAACTTCATCTTTAATATCGATTTCCTAGTGTAAGAAATGAAGTGGAAATAGATCGAAACACAACCAAAGAATGAGATTATGCTTATGATAAATAAAGGATAAAATATGTTTATTTTATAAAATTATTTATATATAAAGTAAAATAATATCTCAACTTTAGAAAAAGACCTTGAAATAAAACACATTGTTTTTTTACTTTTCTTATTGAGAAATCAATAACCTTTTATCCCATCACATATGTATGGTTTTGTGATGGTTATCTTTCTCATGGTCATGTTCTATATCACTCTATATTAGTCCTTTGCAGTTATTTTTATCTTCCATATCCATGTTTTATCTTCCCACTTATGTTCTCCTACTTGGAAACCTCGTATTTGTTTCTCTAAATGACTTTCATACTTCCCTTTCTATTTTATTAAGAGGATGTTTTATTAACCCTTCTTATGATGTGGGTTTTCCACAAAGGTATTTAAAATTTAAAAAACATTAATTATAGATCACAAGTTCAAATTTAGAGGATGAATTTTTTTGAATTATAAGATATTGTAACACCCTGAGAATTTAAAATAACACTATGTTTGATAGCGTATACAATATTCAACACTGAGCATAAAGGAACCTCAAAATATTATTATTTAAACATGACCATTATAACCTAGTCGTTGAATCAGAAAAAGTTAATAATATTAAACATATTATGAAAAATATAAATTTACTACTCATTACTAATTTATTAATTAATTATTTGAAAATAAGCCCTTGATTTTTTAGTAAGATCATTTTATTATTCAGAATTACCTTTTCTTCAAAAAATGATTTTTATTTTATTTTTTGAGTAAACATTATAATTAATTTTTGGATATTATATAAATTATTTTTAAAAAAATAATATCATTTTTTAAATCGTAATTCCAAAATTATATTAGGGTGAAATTTTCAGATTGTTTTGATAAGATTCATTTTCCAATGAATAGCGAAAAATACTGATTTTTATTGAAAACTATATTTTTATTTAAATCATTTGTAAAGTTACATTTTATTTTAAATTATTTTCAAAGTAAGTTTTTCTATATTATATTATTAATAATCCAATTATTTTCATTGGAATCAATTTCATGGTTGAATTAGTAATAAAATCATTTTTATACTTAAAAGGGCATTTTTTTTAAAAACTATTTTTCATTGTGTTTTGCCGATTTGGTTTTAAATAAAATTTATCCAATGGTGTGTTTTTAATTTTGAAAAATGGAATCCATATTTATATTTAGGAGTTAAAAGTTTAGTAAATAGGTCCCTTTTATTTTTGGTCAATATGAATAATAACCTTAATAATTATTTTTATCACGATAAAGGGTAAATCAGGTTAGTAAAGTTAAAAATAAAATGATAAGGGCTATAAATTGATTCTAAAAAATTACTAAATATTATTTTATGATACCATTTTATCCATAATCATAAAATATTAGGTTATATGTCATTTATGACTATTTTATGAGATTATGACCTTTATAGTATTTTTTTCATGTAATGTCAAACATGTCATGCTATTGTTTTAATAACTAGAATATTTTAACATGGAGTTATCCTAAGGATATGTTCGAATATAAATATTATTCTAAAATATAAAATATTTATCTTCATCATGGTAATTTATTTTTAATTTTTACAGAAGAAATAATTAACCTAAATTCTTACACAATTCTGATACGATAATGAATTAATTAATGTAATAATCAAATAAATGATATTAAAAATATTAAAATTAATATAAATTTATATATTTTAGGTGGTAAAATAATTATATAGATTATCATTACATGTTTAGGATATAATAAAATAGTTTTTTTGAATTTTAATTTTTGTATTGATGTTTTTAATGTCAATGTAATGAATAGTATCAAAATTGACATTAATGATATTTTATGGGATTAATATTTTGTTAAATTATCTAAAAATAAAAAAATACTAAATAATCACAAATGGGATAATATATGGTCAAAACTGTTATAAACTGTTTATTTATAGGCCATTTGGAAGCATTTGGATCTAGAATAGTCTTAATATAATTTAATATTTTGAAAATTCCAAATGTTCCCCTCAACTCAATTATAAAAGGGAACCTAATCCCTCACTTATTCACATCACTTTTATCCTTCTAGATCAACCAAGTCTAGATCATTCCTCTTCCCAACTTATTTATCAAGTTAATTTCTTCTTATACTTCATGTGTTTTTTCCATCCTAAAATAGTAACTCTAGTATCATCAATATGCACAGATGTTATTATTTTTATTATAGTACAACTATATTCCATCTCGTTTCCATCCTATGAAAATAAAAAACAATACCCATGAGTACGAACGACTTAATATCTCTATATAGTAGTGTAACTATTTTTTTCATATCCACTTCACTTACATGGTTATAAATATGTAACTAATGAATATATATAATATATATGATATAATAGTGATTTTTAATGGTTAATTATTCTATACCTTTAATTTTTTTTCATCCATTGAAAATTGAAAACAACTTTCATGCGTACGTACAAGCTACCATCACCATGAACGGTGTAATTTATTTTTCTATCTCCATATTTTATGGATGAATATAATTATATTTATATTGAATATATATGATATTAATACTATTAATAATATTATAGAGATGATGTAACCATAATAAAAGTACAAGGACCAGAACCACCAAATCAAAACATACTTGAAAAACAAATCAATTATCACTCAAAAAATTGATTTTAACAAAGAGTTGTTAATAAATGGGTGATAAAATATTATATATGGTAATATACATATGAGTATGGTTATTTAATAAATTTATAATAAATCTATATTTATTATATAGGACTTTCAAATATATTTGAAGGAAGTTTAACTTGAGGTGAGGGTTTCTCATCTCACTTTTACTTATATGAGACATATGCCATGTTCACCACTTATTTATTTTTTGTGGTGTATATACTTACTCAGTGATATATTATATATTGAATAAATTTGTCTTCATGGTATTTTAAGTGTTATTTGAAGTTATTTATTTTATATGTATTACAATTCAAAAGTTACTAAAGTGGTAAGGGTTTATTTCACAATATCATCATTATTCGAGATTGTTTATGTTTATGTCTCCAATGGGGAATATTTCTCTTCCTAGTATATGTTTTATAAAAATGTTTTCAAAAATGCTTTTACTAATATATAATTATTGTTTAAACTCATTTTTACCCTTTTTGTCTTTTTTTAAAAATGTTTTAAAATGAATCTTCCTTTCATTTTCGAAAAAAGGGACTTTTTGATTTTTCTTACACAAGCGTGGAAGGAATGTTTTATAACATACACGACATGAAAAAAATTTACCACAATCATGATGCTTCAATTATTTGAACTTTTCTATATAATTTTATAAAGTTTTTTCAATGAAAATGATTTCTTTATTACATGTTTTGTTTTTAGATTTTAAAAATTATTTTCAAATTAAAAAGGGTATTTTCTTCAAGAATTATTCCAATAATATTTTTAATGTATTTTAATCTATTTAAACACCCTTAATTGAATAATATGTTGAGTATATACTCTAATGATAATATTAATTATATTTATTTGGATGGTTTATAATCAGTTTGACTTGGGATGTATTATTTTGATACCATTCACCATTTTACTCTAGATGGTTTATGATTATATTTATTGATTGGAGAAATTATTAAAAAAAATTATACTTGTTCCAATATGAATGTTTATATTTATTATGTTTCATCTCTTTAATATACTGAATCTATTTGAATTAGTAAGTTATAGTATGATCCTGTTATAGCCCCTTGATACATCGATAGGTCTCATGAGACAAACTAGATTGAGTTTTGGCTAAGGCCTTACCTATTTATATAGATGTATTAGAACAAGGACTTGATGGTATTAGATGTCTTGGAAAAACTCATCGATGATATGTTTTACATGTACAACATTAAACATTACATCATTATTAATTTAGTTATTGATATATCATGTGATTATTCGATTAGTTAGAATATCCACGATTAAGTTTCATGCTCATGTTCTTATTTATATGACTTTATTTGATCATTATTTATTCCTACCATATTATGCTCATGTTATTGATTTAATGGAATATGTATCAGGTATTTACCTTTCCATATTATTTTGCCTTATTTATTCATAGCATCCATTGTACAATTATCTTTATTGAGCATATGATCTTACCCCTTTATTATGTTTTTTTTCTCGAGGATACGAGGAAGATTTTTGTGATTGATATGAAGTGATAAACTAAGGGGAATAATGGAATTCTCAAATAAAATTCTCTGTGTATATTATGTCATTACAACAAAGTAACGACTAACTCTAGGCTACTAGAGTTGGGGTCTTTACACATTACCCTCAAAATTAATGTAGGATCTAAAGATATGATATCAACCACCAAACAACTCCATCACATAATTTAAAAGAGATAACAAGCATCCCACGATGCATTAGTAATGTCAAACGAATACAAATAAAAGTATCCTAGTAAAATACCAAAAGTCAATCCTATGGTAGAAACTCAAAAACATCTCAAACCCCCATTATACTAATGTCCAACTCAGTCCCTGAAGTCCTCATGGGAACCTAAAAATAGTTTTTGTAATCATAGGGTAAGAATAACATGTATACTCAATGAGATCATTTCCAATGTCTTTAATGAAAATAATAAAAGAGAATATTAATGAACCATTGAAAAAACAATAGTACCAAAAAGCACCTAAATTGGTTAACTATACATTCCCAACATTGTCATTACACTATCACTAAATAACACATCAAATTATAATAATATAGATTCAGAAGAATATAAGAAATGAACCCATTAACCCCACACTAATTTTCCTCTCTCACGCTCCAACATCAAACGTCATGTTCTCTTATCCCTTCCATGTCATCACACCACATATCCAAAAATATTTGATGTAGGTTAGGATGCATCCCTACCTACCCCAACCTCCTACAGGGTCTATCACCACATGATATCATTAGGCAATATATATATCACATCACTAACTCATTATGAACCAAGGTAATATGGTATCATGAATGAGAAGGATATCAACCACATTCCATCTTCCTACCACACATGACCCCCACCACATATCATATCCACATCACATTACCAGCTTATCACAAACCAATGTAGTATGGTATCATGAATTAAAAGGACATCAACCTCATTCACTCCTTCTACAATTCATGACCCACACCACATATAATATCCTTATCATTGTAAGGAATCTCCAATATTATCCATAATTAACTCAATGAATATCAAAAAATATTCATCATCTTCATAAGGAATATCCATCACCAGTTATAATTATCACAATGAATATTCAACACCATCTATGATCATCATAAGGAATCTCTAATACAATTTGTTATCATCACTACTACCGAAGGAAGAGAGATGCAGAGGGGGTAGCTGACCATTTATTTTACCACCATCTTGGATGTTGAGGAAAACATTTAGAACCCAAAAAATTTGGTCATTGGTAATGTTATCATATTTAGGTAGGTCAAGTATAGAAATAACATGAAAATATAGGCTAGATATACAACAAAAAACACCCAACCTAGTGGTTCACATCCAACACCACAAGCACATCCCGCAACATCACAAAAACATCTCATGACCTTTTCCATCAACCACAACCACTGCTAATGCAACACACCACAAAATCAAGACATACACAAGCTACATTCAATTTTACCTTCTCAAGTTAACCAATTTCCAAATTTACTAGTTACCAGCTAATTTAAATTTATTAAGCCAATTATCACACATTGATTTCAATCCATTCTTATTTAATTTCCAATCCACACCCTTTTAATTTCATCATTATCCAATCCATCACTTTGGAAACCTATATCAACACATTTCATGAAAACC
This sequence comes from Viscum album, assembly GCA_963277665.1. Classification (NCBI taxonomy): domain Eukaryota; kingdom Viridiplantae; phylum Streptophyta; class Magnoliopsida; order Santalales; family Viscaceae; genus Viscum; species Viscum album. Next base: position 625,615,255 of record OY728138.1, on the reverse strand, counting down.
CATCCACCTCACACCAACAATAAAAACATCTCAATCCAATCCATCATCACAACTACACCATATACCCATAAGAACCAAATTCCACAACTATCGTATATCACCCCACGTCAAATTCAATTTTAACCAACAATGGCTTCACTTCCCAACACATTTCTCATTCCAACTCAATCACATCCATCCTTGGATCATTCCCACAAGATCCCCACACAACACATAAGAAAAAATGTAGCAATTACATGAGCCCTTAACATCTAATTCGGCTTCCATAAGCATTAAATTTTCATATTCATATAAAGGAATTTCATCATATTACTTTATCACTTTCATGGATATTCTCACAAAATTATATAATTTCATGAGAAAATAATTTATTATCCATATATAAGTTTATTATCCTTTTATTCATGGATAATTAAATCAATCAAGACAACAATTATTCACAAATCACATCAGCCACAACACAAAAAAGGCTCCCAACAATCGTGATTTCTAGCAATAGTAATGAACATGGATAAAACATAGGAAATATCAAAATAAAAAGTAAAGAAATGTGTGAATACTCACCAATCTTTAATTTTAGATTAAGAAAATTATTTATCTAATTATTTCAACCCAAAATATCCATCAAAATGAAGACAGAATCATGAAATTTTCACAACTGCATATAAAAGAAGAGAATAAAGATCCTCTACCTTGATTGGAGCTTTAAAGAAAACCACGCTCATAGTAGAAGAATAAAGGAATAAAACTTAACAAATATCTAATGGAAACCCACAAAAATATATCCACAACAATCCACTATCATCCCATATTTGATAAATAACCAAAATAGATCCTCCCACTAATTTGATCCTCTATAAAGGGAAGAAGTCAAGAAAATGGAGAAATAAGAGAGGATATCACACCTTGATCCACAAGACTTATCTACAAATATTCAATGGGATAGAATTACAAATGAAAATATTAGAGAGGACTAAAGAGGCCTAAAAGTCATATAGAGATCAAAAGGGAAATATATAAATTGAACTAGGGTAGAGATGACCTCCCCTTTATAGGTGAAATTCACTAGACTCCACCGTGGTGTGGTGAACACCTAAAATTACCTTGGTGGATTTGGTTAATTGGTGATCTAGAATTTAAAAACGAATGCCCTAATTCTCAATAATTTTAAAATCATTTTTTGCATTCACCATAACCTAATCCATAGAGTGATTTAAGGTAGGTTGATAACTCTGACACCCCTCATGACTATCCATTATGGTGTAGCACCAAAATATTGATCATTTTCTCCTCACCATGACTAGGACCACAAATAGGGAGCTTCATATTTACATGTTTCATAGGTGGTCCCCTAAAACACCATGCTTAGAACAACACCTTTCACTAGGAATTTCTAAAACTACTTGTTTTTCATAGAGAGAACTCTCAACCAACATGAACACCACCACACCTATCATCACATCACGGTGTCCCTAAAAATGAAAAAAAACCTCCCAAACCTCTAAAACATCCTCAAGATCCCATTCAAAGCCTCCAATCCCTGATAAACCATAATAAAAATTTCAGGAAGGAATGAGTTATTAAATCAGATACCTGTCAAATGATTATCATCCTTGAGAATCAAAATAAAACCCAAAAAAGAAAACGAGGGAAAGAGAAAGGTCTAAAAAACCATCCCATGTGAAACCTCCTAGGTATCTCTTTATAACCTAAGAACAACCACTATACAATCATGAACATAAAGGGGGAAAAGAGTTTATTTCATAAAACAATAGTAATCTAAGAATTACATCACACAAGAAGAAAAAAAATAAACTTAAAACAACTCGAGATACTAAGAAATCATATGTGTCTCACATTTTCAAGTACTCTATTCCAAGACACCATGCCTCCAAAATATAATAACCAAAGGGATAACTTATCCATGCAACACCTTCTCTCTATGGTCTTAGATCTCAACTGGTCACTCCGTGAATGCTGCACTATCCTTGATATTTAACTCTCCCCGGTTAATGAAATGGGATTCAATGTGAATATAATAATTAAGCTAAGATATGTGGAAGACATCAATGATATTATCCATCCATGTTGGTAGTGAAAACCAATAAATAACCTCTCCATTATCTTCTGACACCTAAAAAGTCTTAAAAAACATGTGATAAAGCTTAATCCCCTAACCAAATATTCACTGCCCCTGATGTGGTGAAAACCTTAAGAACACATGGTCTCCAACCTAAAACTGTAGGGGAGGCATCTATGATCAACATAGTTCTTCTGATGGTTATTCACGACTTTCATCCTCTCCTTAAGTACATGGATCTTTTCTGTTGTGATTTTCACCACATCAGGACCATGAACTGTCGACCCCTTAACCTCAATCCAGCACAATAGAGACCAAAATGGTCTTACACAAAACACCTCAAATGGTGACATGAAAATGGATGATTGGTAACTATTTTATAGGAAAACTCAAATGATAGTATGTGCCTCACCCATAAACCATCAAAATATAAGATTCATTCCCACAACATATCCTCTAGAGTATGGATGGTTTGTTCAATCTAACTATTTTTCTAAGGATTCAAAGAAGTTATAAGGAAAAACTAGGTTCCAAAGGCATGATGCAATCTACTATAGAATCATGTGGTAAAATAGGTATCATTATCATAAATGATCATCCTCAACACCTTGTGTAGCCACACAAATTCATCAAGATACAACCTCACAAGATTATCCAAAAAACTCAACTCCATGATTACATAAAAATGATCAAACTTAATTAGTCGGTCCACAATCACCCAAATGAAATATAAACCTTCCTTAGCCCAGGGTAACCCAATGGAGAAATACATCAAAATTTCCTCTTATTTTTACTCAGGGACATCCAATGGTTGCAAAAAATCTCCAGGAATGCAATGATATGCATTCATCTTCTGACTCTGACACTAAATGCATCATCCTAGGCCACCAAAGCTACCTCCTCAAGCCATGATACATCCTTTTCACACCTGAATGTACTATTGAGTTTGATCTATGAAAATCATAGAGAAATCCCTCACACATCACCAATGTAATTCTGACTATCCTCCAACCACCCCTCTGGAGCATCACCATGGTCGACACAGTCTCACATTACCTCCTCCTATGAGTATAATTGTTGGTATCGGGGTATTTAATAGAGGATAGTGGGATTGGGATTTAAAAAAAATTATCCTTTAAGTGAAAAAAAATCGTCATCTCCAGTGATCCAAGCCCCATTATGGTCTGAGGATCTCGTTTAGTTTAATCAGAGCACAAAAAATAAAAATATTGAGTACCTAATTCTAATTTGAAGTGTACATGTCTAACAAAAGTGTTCGATGACTGTTTCTCAAAGGATCCTATTTCAAACCCCTCTATATCATCCACACATTCTTCTTAAATCTATTTGTACATTGTTTTTTGGATTCTGGGTGCTAGTATGAAGCTCCAATGATCTCTTCGACGTTGCGATGATCACCACGATCTATTGTCTTCGATTCATGAAGGTGATTTCAGATCATTCATTTGGACTGAGAAATTATCTCTCTAGGATTTGAGATTATAGAGAAGCTCTCAATTCCAATTAATAAATAGTACCACAGAAAGAGCTTCTCTTTGACTTATATAGTTGAAGTATAAATACACAGTAAGGGTTCCCGAGCCCCTGTATCATTAACAACTTCTAAAAAAGTAATAAATAATTAATTATGATGAAATAACTGCATCATAAATATTATTTATATTTTATCACATACCTGTAATATATATTAAATATAATACATGATAAAATCGAGTCATTTACTCTACTTGTAATTCTTGATAATATTAAATGAATTCATTAAATTAAAATATTTTTCGTTCATATAATATCAATACTTGTATTTACTTAAACACTTATAAATAATTTTAATAAATAAATTCATCCCAATTATTATTTACTTGAACAATAATTAATTCATTCATTTATTAGTGATTGATAAAACTTGGAAAACAATCGGGGCCTATGTTGGGGTCCACTATGACCTGTATACCTATTCACCTGAATAGGGTGGATTCTAAAATGTGATATTGTGTGTCAAAATTTATGCCCTTATCTTAATACTAGTGAATAATATTCATTGACCAAGAGTGGTGCCTAGAAACTCATCAATGCCTCTAAAGAGATAAGGAATAGTCATAATAATAAAAACCATCCTATGAACGCACATTGTGTAATATAATCTAATTTTTTATATGATATTTCATAATGATGGACACACAATTGTTTCATCGTACTTTATTTCTTTATAATTTGATGAACTATATGGATAGATTTACCTTTGACTACCATGTATATGAATTTATTAATGTACTACTATCCTAATCAACCAGACCATAGATATCAATTCCTCAACTATAAAGTGACAAATTATATCTTGATCATCCAACCAAATCCATAGCACCAATTAAAAACCCAACACAAACTGCCAATCCACAACTTCATTATCATGGTTTTTGTCTTGAATCAAAGTAAAAAATCAAATGACACACATTGATTATGATCTCAAGTGAGGAGACCAATACACATGTCCATAGATAGAAAAAACCAATGACACCCAAAACATGTGGTGTTCCTATTGGTGGGTCTCTCTTTATGATCTCAACTACAAGAGATCAATAATTGAAAAATTAATGGGAATAGGTATCAATGCATATGATCCCCCAATACCTGATAATCTCACGTCGTCTATGTCCTATTAGTATGATGTATCTGGACAATATGAAATTACTTTAATAGTAATATTATAGTATATTTAGGTTCTCATTATGGCCTGGGAACTACTATAACCCTTTGATATGAAACGTAATCTAAGGACATTACCATAAATATAGTGGATACAGAAGTATCAACACTATTATAGTAATATTAACACATGTATATATATCAAATGCTATACATTTAATGGTAATAAAATTATATCCACAAGTTGGGTCTAGGGAACCCACTTTCAACACTCCCCATTGAGATTCCTCTACTTGCAACATCATGGATGACTCTATAGTCATCTGACAAATAAAACATCTACCACTAACCTCATCTGCATCAAGATGAATTTTTATAAGCTTTTCTATCCTTTTCCAAGCATCAAACGATTCTTGAACTATGTCCCCTCATAACATCCTACTCAGCACATCTCACACAACATTCCCTTTCTATGAGGTATAGGAGAACTCAAAATCATAATCCATGAAAAACTCCATCCACCTCTATTGTAGAATATTAAAATCCTGATGATAGAAGGAAAAAATCAAGATCATGATCCATGAAGACTATAAAGTTATCATCTTTGAGGTAATGTCATCACATATTTAGTGAAAATACTACTACTTATAACTCTAGATCATGGGTGGAAAAGTTACACTCATGGGGATGCAAATAGCTGGACCCATAAGAGATTTCCACCCATTGTTACATCAATATGCACCCCAAGCCCAGATGAGAATCCCCAAAAAAGACATCGAACATTACCCCTTGGGAAACTAAAGAACTAAAGAATTGATCAACCTCTCTTTAAGGCAGTTGAAAGCTACCTAAAACTGATTTGTATAGATTAAAGACCAGTACTTCTTGGTTAAAGCGGTTAATGGGCTACAATTTGAAATAAATTGGATAGAAAAATTTGGTTAAATACTATAAAACCAAAAATTTATAAACATTTACCACATTCTTGGATGTATCTAAATAAAAAATGACCTCTACCTTTGACGGGTCCCTGACCAAAACTTTATGGGACACCACATACCTAATGAAATTCACTTATTATACTCAAAAATTATTTTGGACAACTTTATATATAGTTAGTGGTGTCGAAGAACCTTTAATTCAACTATGATATGCTTGGTATGCTACTCCACTAATATTGAGTATATATGGATGTCGTCGATAAACACGACCATAAACTAGTCCTGGAATTCATGAAACATGTAGTTCATGAGTCCCATGAACACTAATGGGTCATTTATGACACCAAACAACATGAACATGAATTCAAAATTCTTGTACCTATATCTAAAGGTAGTATTCCGAATATACTCATCCTTTACCCTCATTTGTTGATATCCTGGCCAGAAGCTGATATTTGAAAACCATCTGGATCCCTTTAGTTGATCGAACAGATCATTTATCCTCTAAAGAGTATAATAGTTCTTGATTTTAACTTAATCCAACATCTGGTAGTCTATGCATAACCTCTTACTACCATCCTATTAATTTAAAAACAACATCAGATCACCCCAAGGGGACACATTGGGTCAGATGACACCCTTTTACATCAGATCGTCAACTTGGAGCCTCAACTCCAATAATATTTTGGGTTCCAACTGATAAGGAGCCATCAAAATTAGAGAAATGACCAAATATAAATCTATTCAAAAAAAATTACACTAATGGGGTAGTGTCACAAAATCATTTGGTAAGACATCAAGAAAATCCTCAACAACCTTAAGAACATCCAACTCCTAGGATTACACTGACAGCTCTGACAATTGAGAAAAAATAGGTTCCACTCAATAATTTCCTATTCAATAGATCCACTTGCCAAAAAACACCACTCATTGACCTTCCATGTTAGAGAATGAATCTATCCTCTAATATCAATCAAAAAAACATTCATAAAATACATCCAATTCATACCAATAATAAAATCATATAAATGTATCTAGAATACGGAGATGTATCCCACCAACTAGCATTGCCCCAAAATTAGTTGACATTCCTGGGACACATCAAACAAGCAAGCCCAACCTCCAACTAATGTGGATAACACCAAGGGAATAAAAATCCACTCCACTTCTAGAACTAATGCATTGACCAAAGTGGGATAAATGGAGGATTGTGAAGTTCTATAATCAAACAAGGCATAAACTAAGGTAGATAAAATATTTGTCGTACCTCAAAAAACTTATAGCCTCTCTAGTGATGACACCTCTATGGCATGAATTTTACCACACTCAACTCATCTTACACATTGATGACTTGCTTCATGACCCTGATTTGTGCTAAGACCTTGAGGGTGAGGAACATAATAAGGATAAACTCTACCAACTTCATCTCCCCTATGATAACTGGAAACTGAAAAAATATGCTGGCCCCTTCTACTGATACCACCTTAGAGGTAAATTTTGATATCACTAGAAAGTGGTCTGACTGCCCATATCATATTGAACTCACTGATTGATCAGAAAATAATCTTGAAGATGACCTAAAATCCCAAAAACATACCATGAAATAGAAATCCCATTAAAGATGATATGGAAATACTAGCCCAAAAAAGCGCAAATCAGGATACTATGATCAACTCATGGGTGATCGGAACCTTAACTACCCTAACATCCACAATCTTCTACCTAAAGTTCTCCTCCTCAAGAAACCCTATTGGCCAACTTCTTGGGGTTCTCCTCCCCAAGAGTGTATCCAATCGATCACTGCCATTTTCTTTTTCAACTCTAAGTACATGGTAAGTATAAATGGGGTGAAAAAATATCTAATCATTGGGAATAGTGCAGCCTATAGATACCAAGATCTAGAATACTAATATGGGAAGAGGTTGGGAGTGAACCAAATAAAGGTCCTTAAACTTAATATTGAGCTCTCTCATGCTCAACCTCCCCTACTAATGGGAGATAAAATTCTACCTACTTTTTGAATTCACCATTAACAAAAATAACTCTAGATGGAAATCCCTAGGATATTAATTGAAAAAAATATCTACCTCTTACTGATCATTGAGATAAAACATACACCACTAACATTCCACCCCTCACATTCAACTAACCGCCAATAGAACCTAGAACTCATCTCAGGCGTGAATCATTCCACAAGAGAGCATAAGATTCCCTTGAAAATGCTCCATCTCTATATCAAAAATTCTCCCCTCATAATTTTCTAGGATTTTTCACTAAAAATAACAAAATACCCTTTAACATGCCTCATCCTCCTCTATCAAATTGACCCATTGATGATAAAATATATCATCCTACTGAACATCCACTACCTAAACTGCACACACAAGATGACTGGGACCCATTCTAGAAAATACAAGGGAATCCCTTAGCCTGAAAGTATAGAATTTAGATATTTATTTAATTTAATTAATTTTGGATTACCAAAACCACCTCCTTCAATCATAAGAAGCATAGTTCATGTACCTTTCCTAAGTCTCCACCTTGTAAGTGGTACCACTTCACTTGGTCATTCAATAAGCTCAAATTCCTTGCATTGAATCATAGGGGGACCTAAAATCCCATATCCTATCTGGTCTCCCTAGTATATGTCACAAACTAATCTCTACTGATACCGTTTACCTACCAACCCCTGTAGTCCACACAGGTGTCTAACCCCAAGCTCCATCCTATCTCTCAACCAAAAATTTTCATACCTCTATGTCATGACCCCATCCCTCTAAAGGTACCTCTCCTAGACCAAAAATGATAGAAGAAAGATAATGACCCCAAATTATCACATTAATTAAACTCTAGGTTGGTGACTATAACTATGGGTATAAATAAAGACACACATGTGGGAGGCATTACCCTCAATAGAAATGTAGGGTCGAGAGATAGAGTACCAACCACTAAACAATTTCATCACATAATTTAAAAGAGATAACGACCATACCAAAATGTATGAACAATATCAAATTAATAAAAATAAAATAAATACAATTCAGCTGTAACACCCCATGATTTCATAGTAAGTTATTTTCTTTAAAGTAATTCAATAGCTTGCGCTAGACGCAACACCGAGTTCGAGTGCACCACGACTTACCAAACTAGCCATTCAAAAAACAGTTATGAATAGTATTAACTGAATATTGAATTTTATATAACCCATATAATTTTATAATCCATTTTATGTGTTTCTTAGACATAATATAAGAACAAATTCATTTTTTAGATAAAAGAAGAATTTTTTAAAAAATGCAATTTTATCACATTTTAATGGAAACCCCTTTTTAAACCAATATTTAACACTTTTATCTATTAAAGTTAATGAAATTAAATTATTCCTGATAATTGGAAAATAAAATTTTATTTTGGATAAATTTTTGGTACTTTTCAAAAAACATTCATATTTTTATGAATACTGAAAAATACAAAATTTTAATTGAAAACAAATTTTTTAATAGAAATAATTTATAGTGTTAAATTATGTATTTTAATGGTTTGGAATTATAATCAGATTATATTTTTATCATTCAATACAATCTAGGTCATTATAAGTAATTTCACATTTAAATTTAACATAAGCACATGTCAATCTTTTGATACTTTTTACTTTTTAAAAAAAACCCGCTTTTCAGTTTTAAAAACGAGAATTAATTTTAAATTAATTAATGCAACTTATATGTTTTTAATTTGGTAAAATATAATTCATTTTTGAATTCAGTTTATCAAAAATATCTTAGCGAAATTTTTTGGTATTTTTTTGAAAATATTCAATTTTTGATCAATAGTGAAAAACACTACGTTATAGTTTAAAGCAGACTTTTTATTTAAAAATTTATTTATATTATTTAAATTTATTTTAAGTCAAAATAGATATATAATACCTATATAAGTTAAATATAATTCATTGGATTCATTTTATAATAAAATTAGATGTAAAAAATCATATTGAACTTTTTATCGTCTTTTACCCACCTTTTAGGAGCATTTACAAATTTGCATAAAATTTATTTTACCATTTCTGTGAGTTGAATTTCAAAAATCTGAGAGACAAAGTTGACATCAGTAAGTAAAATTTGGTTTAATAAGATGGAAATAATTTTTTTGTGAATAGTAACTTTTAACTTTTATTTAACAGAGTTAAAAGTAAATATAGTAATTAATGGAAAAATGATATCATAATTACCCTAACACATGTCCTAATTCTATTGGATAAGTGTAATTCGACCAAAAACAACCTTATGAATAAAATATGATCCCTTTTGGTCCACTTTTATTAGATTAGCAGATTTATTATTATTTTATTTAAAGAAGAATTAAAATAGTTAAATTTAAAGTTTAATAACTAAACCATTTTTAATATGAGGTTATACATAAGATAAATCCAACTATAAATATTCATCATAAATATAAAACGATTTCCTACATAATGGTATTTTATTAATAATTTTTAGACATTAAATAATTTAATTTATTTATGACACAATGATGATGCAGTAATTACCTTATTAATGAAAGATTAAAATAATTGATATTATCAATATCCAAATAAATGTAATTTGAGACTTTTTATGAATTAAACTAATTATATAGGTTAATATGACATGTTAGGGTTGATTAAATATTTTTTTTGAATTAATAATGCTGTTATGATTTTCACAAAATCCAAATACTAAATAGTGTCAAAATTGACATAATTGAGTTTTTAAAACAAATACTATTATTTAATTGATATAATATTCTTAAAAATATAAGGTTCAGTAAAAGGACTTATATAAGGTTATATATATTAATAATGAACCACATGGGGTTCGTTTGGCCTGTTATAGTAATTTTAATAACCATATAATATAAAAAATCAAAGAGACATGGTAAATGTCAAACTATTTATCAAAGAGTTAAATCTAAAAGATATGGTTAATATGATGACCTAAACCTGTCTAAAAACTATTTGTTGAGATGTTTTAGACCCATCCCCACATCAAACTCTAAATAATTCATTTTGGAACCATTAGAAACCAAAAATTATTTTATTATAAAAAAATATTTCAAGCTTTTCCTAAAGTGACCCTCACCTCTCTTATAACAGGGAACTTCCCCTTCTTTTAATTTCACACCTAGAAAGCCTTTTTTCCTGGAAAAACCCGACCTAAATATCCTCCCAACTTTCTTTCCTTAATATTGTAGGCCTTCCATTGGTCATAAATCCAACCTAAGGAGCTATTTTGATCAAATCAAAAGAAAGAACCCGTAGAAGAGGTAAGTATTTCATCACCTCTATCAAGTTATTTTGTTCTCCCACTTCCTCTTTATTTTTTGTCTACATTCTAAAATAATAACTCCATTATATTATATATACTGTGATGTTATTATAAAAAGTTTACAACCGTATTTATTATTCTATCCATCATATGAATGACAAAGTTACCATACGTGCCTATGTATGGCTTACCGTCTCCATGTCGTGGTGTAGTGTGTTATTCAAACCCTTCAATATTTATATGGGTATAGTAATGAGTATAACTGATGTAAATATTAAATATAACATGTTAATTATTCTTTATATATGATATAACATCCAATTACATATGATTTCACCATCAATATTATGATACTGTCGCTCGTGCGTACGTACGGATTACTGTCTCCACGAATGCGATGAGATTCATTCCCCATCGTAATAATTCAAGAATAATTTTAATTTTATGTTTAAAAATAATGTTTAAGAACTTAATATAATTATTTATATGAATAAAATACATCTTCTCTAATACAAACATGTGTTATGTAACCGATCATACAAAGGAAAACATATCAGTTAACACTCAAAACGATGATACTACTAAAATATTATTAACAAAGAAATATTAGTGGATCATATATGATATCATATTTATGTATATAGTTCTTTTATAATTTAATAACAATTATTTAACTATTATACAGGAGGTTAACATACCCTCGACCAAATAAAATCACAATGTAAGGGGTTTTCATCTCTATTCTTATTCCCACGAGATTCATGCTATATTGCCACCGTTTCCTTTTATGTGGTGTATGTACTTCTCATAATTGTATTATTTGTGTAATACAGTTTAATTTATGGGTATTTACATATTCATTGTATGATACTTATTTCATGGGGTTTATGTTTCATAAGTTACCAAATTGGTAGGGGAATTTCAAATTTCGGTTTCTACTAATTAGGCTTTACGCATACTTCATTGATTATTTTACTCCAAGATTATGTGTGGAATCGCTATTTATTATTTATATCGTAATTTACACTCCCCATTCTATGGATATACCTTTGATACACATAATCACTCCATTTATAAATTCACATTCCATTGATATGAACTTTTTAAGGGTAATCTTAACTCAATTTCCATTCATCGAGTTAAACATCCAAGTTATTGGTTTTGTTTTTAAAAGAATATGTGTGAATGTAATCTGATTGATTTACACTAAATATCCAATTATATTGAGTGTATTTATATTTTTCACACATATTTATTTCATTGATTAATCCTTAATATAAGGATACAGTCTTTATAAGGTATTTTGTCTCAATTTACATTCATTTGAGACCTCTTTGTCATTATGCACCAATTCAATTCTATATGGTGTATATACTATCCTTTGACACATTATATCATGAATACCTTTATTCTAATGATATTATAATGTTTTTATTAATTTTAATTCCTCAATATCATTATTATTCTAGATTGTTTATGTGTACATTTTTACTGTGACATATTTATTATCCATGTCCATGTTTCATAAAAGAGTTTTCAAAAGGATTCTTTTAAGGGACTCTTTAACTAAAACATAATTTTAAATGTTTTAATGATTTATTCTTCTAAACCTTTCTCATTAATGTCAATGTTTTTAAAATGATTTTAAGGATTTATTTATTTGTAAATGAATAGTTTCAAATTGGTATAGAACACTTTGATTCAAAAATATTTTTTAAATGACTTCCTTTATAAATTGTGTGACTTTTAAAATGATTTCATGAAAAAGGGATATTTCTTTCAAAGAGTTTTACAGATCATTTTCTATTATGTCAAAATACTTTACTGGATATTATTCTTTATCGAGGTTGATTTATTATGATAAAAATATTCCATATCGTATTGAATGTTTTGTGATATGTTTGACTGTGGATGTGTTATTTTTATACCATTCATGGTTTATGGATAAAGTATTGAAATTTCATATGCTTGTTTTAATATGAGTGTTTATGTTATGTTTAAGCCTTTTCATATGAGGAATGCATTGGACTTAGTAAGTGACGGGTGGAGCCTACTATAGCTTTTCGATGCATCGGTAGGTCTCATGAGACAAACTAGTGTCTTGCCAAAAGGCCTTGAAAAAAATCTTATTTGTAGTCTTGGCACAAGGCCTTTACTATGTGGTTATGAAGTATGGAATTATGCATTCCATCATTATGAAATTGGATATTGATTTTTCATGTGTTTATTTTACTAGTAGAATATCCATGTAAATAATTAAATGGCATTATTTCGATTTATATTTTCCATATTATGATGAAGATTAAGTTTTAAAGGCTTTTGTTTTAGTCTTATACATTGCCTTAAATGTTTATGATTATTTATATAAGTTTACACTATATTTTTATCCTTACTGAGCATCTTAGCTTACCCTTTTCTATGTTTTATTTTTCCCAGGATGCGAAGAAGTATATTATGGCTGACCTGAAGGGATAGTCTAAGGGAAATGAATTTTGTAAAAGGAGACAATATTGTTGTTGTTTTTCATTTTATAATGTAATGTAAAACTTATGAATATATCTAGTACTTCCAAGGCTACTAAACTGATCAGTCTTTCAGGACATGCTTCCTTATATCATGCCAATGTAATGCAATAATGCACCGAATCTGGGTAACTAGGGTTGGGGAGTTACAATTAGTATCATAGGATATTTAATACAAACATTGGAAGCTAGATTTCTAAAAACTCTGATTAGAAAACACTACTGTCAGATAAACATTGAGGATTAGTAGAGAAGAACATCCAAAATTTTTGGTAATGTAAATATTATGTGGGTTTTCTACGAAATATATCCCTGTCTGGATATGAGCAGTTAGAGACAACTCTGTCATAGATGTACCTAGGTGTGAAAACTCTGACAAGGGGTTTTGGGCTTAACCCGGGGTATCCTAGTACACTAAATGGGCCTTGCTACACTCTTGGTTACAAAACTCCTGGGGGATATGCTTAGGATAATTCACATTTTCTTTACAAATATATTTGATGGATTTTCATATAAGATTAGAATAAATAACCTTGGTTAATCCAAAGGGGGTTTAAAAAGGTGTTATGATGTCCTATAATTATTTTATGACTCACACTGTGCTTTCTTGTGTTAGTCAATGGATGGATTCCAAAGAAGTCATATTAACATTGAACATGATGTACAAGGTGGACACAATGGTGGAAATGGGAAACGAAATATAATGTTGATAGGTGTAAAATATATTGTGTTCATTCTGAATCAGTTTTACAAAAAATATGATCAACAACATATATATTAACCAACTCCCAGACTCAACAAAGAAGAGAAAGGCAGTGAATGATAAGAGCTCTAACAGTGGAGACTATGGAGAAAAGAATGCCCAATTTCCATCATGCAGGAAATGTGGAAGGAGAAACCTCGGAAAGTGTCTCAATGAAACAAATAAATGATTTTTGTGTGGTAAATAAGGACATAAATTAAAGAAAACCCACGGAAAAATGAAGAGTACTATGGAAGAAAATAAAAATGATCCCATGAATCCATTTACAGTCATTTTCCGTAAATGTAGGGGACCTGATCATTACCCAAGTGAGTGACCTATTCTATAGGATAACCTTTTGGTTAAGGAAGAACCTATATGAAAATAAATGGATGGATAAAGTTATAAAATTAATAGTGCTCTTTTTTATGGTGTTACTTTGGAAGACATTTCTCTTGTATGTGTAACCCTGCAGTTTGTTTTGTGAAAATGCTATTTTAGGAAGAATTATCTTTTCTATTGTTTATATTGTTATAAATAACTATTTCGGTTTATATGATACTTGAATTTGAGGCAATTACAAGTTATTAAATTTTATGATGAAAATATGAGGTATGAGATAACATTTGTGATGAAATTATATTATGGTTATTTTGAGGCATTTATCTCATTTTGGTAATGTTACAAAATATAGTTTTTGAAAAAGGAAAACATGCAGACCGTGTGACAAACCATCACATAGGACAAAGCTGTGGGAATCAAACCCACAACCAGAGTGAAATTGGGATTTATCACCTACCACTGGACTACGTGAAGTCCCTAGTTAGTGTGAATAATTCTTTTTAGTTAAATGATTTTATTGATCAATAATAAGTTGATTTTGGATCTTATGGCTTATAAAATGGATATCCTTAGTATAGGAAAATGATTTGTTGATTAAGTGATAAATGTTATTTTGGAAGATGTTTGCTCTGTTGGGAACACTATATGCCTAAGGAAAATAGAATACTATAGGATTTAATTTGAGGAGTAATGGTGGATTCTTATCTCTATTTTTATTGTGGATTTATAGAGATTTTGGTTTTTTATGAAAATGATTAACCTATCATAGAGAATTTGTGATTAGGTTAATTACTTTTAAGTATGTGACTTTAAGAGTATTCAATGTTATTTGGAGGTACAATTTAATGTGGAAGACTATATAATCAAATTATTCTATGTTTTGGGTTTCAATATTAGTTTGGATTATATTTATGTATTTTAAGGAAAATTGTTTATTTAATGGTATTTATTAAAATTTGTGTATTGTTGGTTTCATTTTAGAAATTAAGATTAGTATTTATTTCTCTAATGGATTATCCTTTTTAGGGATCATCTGATCTTGTAATAACCATTTTTGTTTTGGTTAATCTCTAAAGACAAGGGAAATATATAGTTTATCCTTTGTGATGATGTGATTCCCTAGAAGTTTATTCTAGCTCTTCAGGTGTGACCAAGTCATCTTGAATACTCGTCATTTGAAAAAAAATGATTAGCTAGTGGTGAAAATTTATTAAAGGATAAAACTATACTTAAAAATTAATTATATCTCTTTATGTTCTTAGTCAATCTTATAAAACTTTATGAAATGGAACTTAAAACAAAAAAATGTTTTCCCTTTACTTTTCCTTCTAGGAAACTAATGATCGTTTATCCTATCACAAGTTTGTGGTTTTCTTATTGTTAACTTTCTCATGATCATGTTTTCTGTCACTCTCCATCAGAACTTGACACTTAGTTTATCTTCAATATCCATGGTTTCCTACATGGAATCCTAGTATGGGTCATCCCGGGTGACCTTTGTACTTCTCTTTCGTTCTTTTAAAGTAATAGTTTTATTGACTCTTTTTCCGATGTGGGACTTTCAATGAAGATCCCAAGCCTAATTTTAAAATTGAAAGGACACAATTTCAAAACGGGGGAAATAATTTAACTCCCCAAGATTTCATATTAATTTATTTTCTTTAAAGTAATTCAATAGCATGCGCTACACGCAACACCGAGTTAGAGCGCACCACGACTTACCAAACTAGCCGTTCAAAAATCAGTTATGAATAATATTAAATGAATTTTAAATTTTATATACTCTATATAATTTTATAATCCATATTATTTGTTTCTTAGACATAATATAAGAAAAAATTTATTTATTTTAGTTAAAAGAACTATTTTTTAAAAAATGAAATTTTACCACCTTTTAATGGAAAACCATTTTTAAGACCAATATTTTACACTTTTATATATTCAATTTAATTAAAATAAATTATTCCTTTGAATAATGAAATAAAAATTTATTTTGGATAAATTTTTTGTACTTTTTTGATAACTTTCTCATT
This sequence comes from Viscum album, assembly GCA_963277665.1. Taxonomy (NCBI): domain Eukaryota; kingdom Viridiplantae; phylum Streptophyta; class Magnoliopsida; order Santalales; family Viscaceae; genus Viscum; species Viscum album. The sequence continues at coordinate 625,598,628 of OY728138.1, read as the reverse complement.
TTCATGAATACTGAAAAATACTAAATTTTAATTGAAAAAAACATTTTTAATCGAAATAATTTATAGGGTTAAATTATTAATTTGAATGGTTTGGAAGTATAATTAAATTTTATTTTTATCATTTAATACAATGTAGGTCATTATAAATAATTTCACATTTAAATTTGACATAAACACATGACAATCTTTTGATAGTTTTTACTTTTAAAAAAACCCACTTTTCGGTTTTAAATACTCAAATTAAGTTTAAATAAATTAATGAAACATCTAAGTTTTGAATTTGGTAAGATAAAAATCATTTTTGAATTTGGAATATCAAAATTATCTTAGGGTAAATTTTTGGTATTTATCTAAAAACACTCAATTTGTGATAAATAGTGAAAAACACTACGTTATAGTTTAAAACCGACTTTTTATTTAAATAATTATTTATTTTATTTAAATTTATTTTAAGTAAAAATAGATATATAATACCTATATAAGTTAACTATAATTCATTGGAGTCATTTTATAATAAAATTATATGAATAGAATTTTATTGAACTTTTTACCGTCCTTCACCCACCTTCTAGGAGCATTTACAAATTTACATAGAAATTAATTTTACCACTTCTATGAGTTTAATTTCAAAAATCTGAGAGACACATTTGACATCATTATGTAATCTTTGATTCAATAAGATGAAAATATTTTTTGGTGAATAGTAACTTTTGACTTTTATTTACCACGGTTAAAAGTAAATAGGGTAATTAAGGGTAAAAATGATATCATAATTACCCTAAAACTTTTCCTAATTCTATTGGATAAGTTTAATTAGACTAAAAACAACCTTAGGAATAAAATATGACCCCCATTGGTCCACTTGTATTAGATTAGGACATTTATTATTATTTTATTTACAGAAGAGTTAAAAAAGTTAAATTCAAAGTTTAATAACTAAACCATTTTTAATATAGGGTTATACATAAGATAAATTGGACTATAAATATTCATTATAAATATAAAAATATTTCCTAAATAATTTTATTTTATTTATAATTTTTAGACATTAAATGATTTATTTTATTTATGACACAATAATGATGGAGTAATTACCTTATTAATTAAAGATTAAAATAATTTATATTATAAATATCCAAATAAATATAATTTGAGACTTTTGATGAATTCCAATAATTTTATAGGTTAATATTAAATGTTAGGGTTTATTAAATATTTTTTTTTCAAAGTAATCACACTGTTATGATTTTCACAAAATCCAAATACTAAATAGTGTCAAAATTGACATAATTGAGTGTTTTTAAAACAAATACTATATTATTAATTGATATAATATTCCAAAAAATCGAAGGTTCGGCCAAAAGGCTTATATAAGGTTATATATATTAATAATGAACCACATGAGGTTCTCTTGGCTTGTTATAGAATGTTTATTAACCATATAATATAAAAATACAAAGAGACATGGTAAATGTCAAACTATTTAACTAAGAGTTAAATCTAAAAGATAAGGTTAATATGATGATCTAAGCCTGTATAAAAACTATTGGTTGAGATTTTTTAGACCCATCCCCACCACATACTCTAAATAATTCATTTTGAAGCCATTACAAACCAAAAATAATTTTATTATAAAAAAATATTTCAAGATTTTCCTAAAGTGTAACGACCCGAAATTTTGAATAAATCTTGTTTCCTAATTTTATGTGTTATTTTATTTTATTTTTATACTCAAAAAAATGTTTCATTTGATAACATGAGTATAATTAAAATGATACCCTTGGGTTTTGACTGTTATATGACCATTGGTCAATATGACCTCTGGAAACTAAATGTTTTGATTATTGTCTCTAAATACAAGTAATCTTGGTTAATTATTATATAAAGAAGATTCGATGGCCTCACCCAGTAGTCTTGGACCGATAAAAGCCCATCTAATAGAACTTGGGAAGGAGGTAGCACCACTGGGCTTTGCTCTGGACCAAACCCAAACCGAACTTCATCGTATGAAGCTAGAACAGAATCTCCTTCGCGAGAAGTTCAAACTGATAGAAATTACTACTCGTGCGATGTTGGCCGAGCCTCCCTCAGATTATCTCACCTTAGCACACCTTACACTTAGGTCCTATGATGGTGTGGTAAGGGGCTATGTAAAGAGACCGTAACTGCCTTGTGTATTCCTTTGTTTTAAATAAAAATTGGGATTTCTTCTTATGATGATGTTTCTGACTTTCCAAATGTTCGGATAAATATAGTATGCATATTTTTGGTGAATTTTAGAGAAAGGATATTTTAAAAAAATATTTATGTAAACCTTAAATAATTAAAAACGTGTAATGATTTTCAAAAAATGGTCTTCTACAATTATGTTCAGTACGAAATTTAGAGTCTAATAATATCAACATAATTTTTGATGAATAGTAAATTATGAATAGTGATTTTATGCTTAGGATTAGTAATGTGACCAAATGGATTAGTAATCTTACTTAAAGAAAGTATTAATATAATCTAGGCACCTTGGTTAAGTAATGTGATTCAATAAAATGGTTAAATAACGGTTTCATAAATTATTATTCAAGTGTTAGTTTTTTCGGGTAAATAGTGTTTTTTAATTAAAAATTAAATTAAAAATATTTAGGAAATTATTGTTATAAAATGGATTTCATTTTTGAACTCAGAGAATCGATATTATGTTAAGGTAATTTTTGGGGATTTTTCTGAAAAAAATAAATTTTCTGTGAATAGTGTATTCATTTAAAAAAATAAACTAAAAATATTTAGAAAATTATTTTTATAAAATTAAGTTCATTTTTGAAATCAGAGCATTGATATTTGGTTAAGGTGAAATTTTTGGATTTTTCTGAGAAAGTTGAATTTTCAGTGAATAGTAAAAATACCGTTTTAGGGTTTCGGTATGTTTAATGACATCATAACTGTGTCATGATGATATCATGAGATATTTTATGTTTTGGCCGACCAAAGGTGATGAATTATTGTATGGGGGGCCCCATGTGGCCTAACACCATTTGAAATACCATGGGAGAGCCCATGCTTTTGAGAAAACCACTTGTGAGGTATCCCTTGGCCATTAATGCCTTGTCCCCTCACTTTCCCTATAAATACCAAGCCATCCTCTCATACATTTCGACTCCCCACTCTCCCCCAACGATGTTCTGGTCTCATTACCTCCCACGGAGTCCTCCCAAGGTGACCCCAAGCCCTCACGTTCCCAGCTTTTGAGTTTTAAGAGTTACATTTTAAGGTAAGGGATCTGACCCCTCTCTTTCTATTCAAGTGATCTCTTTTATGTCATTTCATTTATGCTCCATGTTCTTTTGTTGGAGGAGGTTATTTTATATTCCCCTTACTGCCCTTTTCATGTTCATATAATTAGATATCCCCTCTTACTCTCATTATTTCGTTTTATGAATGTTTAAGTGGCGCCGTTAGGCTGCCGAAATTTTTGTAACGAATTCTTTCTCCCTTCTCAGTTTTCAAGATCTATTTTCATTTCAAGTCTTTAAAGTTCATTTTTATTATGTTGGGGTATTATCTCTATATTTATCATACTGATCTATTATGATCATATGATGAAATACCCCATTTCATCTCTTCAATTTAGTATTTTGATGTTTTATGTGGCACCGTTAGGCTGCCAAATTTTTAAGTGGTTCTTTCACCCTTCTCATTTTTCAAAGTTCTAATTCCATGTCAAGTCTTGAATGTTCCTTTTTATTATGTTGGGATATGATCTCTATATCTATAATAATGAACTTTTATGTTCATATGATGAGATACCCTATTTGATATCATCAATTCATTTTTGTTGAAGTTTAAGTGACGCCGTTAGGCTGTTGAATTTTTAAGAGATTCATTCACCTTTCTCATTTTTCAAAGTTCTACTTTCATGTCAAGTCTTTCAAGTTAGTTTTTATTATTTTAGTGTATGATCTCTATTTCTATCATACTGAACTTTTATGTTCATATGATGAGAGCCCCTATTTGATCTCATTAAATCATTTTTGTTGAAGTTTATGTGCCGCCGTTAGGCTGCCGAATTTTCATAAGAGAAATCTTATTTTTGTCTTCCTTTCATGTTTTTCATTTCATATGTTATATCTTTAAAATTTCATTTAAATGGTCTTCAATACGTTATATTCTATTCCCCTACTGTTTTATGGATCATTTATGAGTGGGTGACCCATTTCCCCTCTCTTTTCAATGTTTTCTAAAACCCTGTAACGTAGCCGTTATGCTGCAGAATTTTCGTCTCAAAATGCCTCTCTCTTTTTCTCAAAATTATTTTATGTTATTAAGTGAATACTCAAAGCTCTTATTTCTACAGGGGTATTCACATATATATCAAAATGTTCTATTTCAAATTCTTGTATTTACATACATGAAACCCGCTTTCCCTTTTCATGTGTTTAAAGTGACATAATGATCATGTCTTTAAAGAAGTTTTTAAAATGTTACGATTATGAAACGAAACCCATTTCTTTTATTCTATATGGGTTGTTTATGAAATTATTGATGATGATATATGTGGCTCACATGATAATAAAGACATGTCAAGGGTGCACCCAGATAGCACTCCAATGCATTGGGTAAAGACTTAATCTCTAGATATGACTTTTTAGATTGATACCTTGGTGAATAACATTGGTAATTTTTAATGACACCTTGGGGATGGACCTTGGTGAAACCAAATGATTGTCAATATTAAATTTTGTAGCCCCATCTTCATGTTATGAAAAATGTTATTTTTTATTATGATATATCTCATGATTTCTTTCTCATGAATTAAAGTTCTTTTCATTACTTTATTGAAGTATCTCAAGTTCACATGTAAAATGTTTCTCTTGTTTCCCTTACTGGGCATTCTGTTCGCCCTTTCTTTTAATGTATGTCCCCAAGTTATGAGATGCATTAATGAACCTAGGATAGACATGAGGAGAATCATTTCAAGTGTTTACGAATAATGTTTTATGTTTTCATGTTTTACGTTGCTGGTTTCCAAGACTCTAACCCTTAAAGATCCTCGGTTTTGTAAAATGTAATGAAAGTTTATATGATAAAAAGGCGGGATGCTATAGTTGGTATCAAAGGATGGTTTAGTTATTTGTGGAAATTAAGATATGAAAACATTATGAAGAATCCTATAGAAAATTTTATATATAGGAAATATTCATGGTATTTTGGTGAGTATTGAGTAATGGGTTGCCAAGAAAATAAATCCATTTCTAGATACGAGCCGGTAGAGGTGGATCTGGCACAGATGTACATAGGGGTAAAACCAGAAAACACCACTTTGAGCTAGAATCAAACATGAACTTGTACACGAAAACGAGCCTTGCTGCACTCTTGGTTATGACACTTCTTGGGGAAATGCTTTGGTAAATTCATAAGCTTAGTATGAACCATTATTAAAAGAACAAAGATAAAATAAAATAAAGATTCACATAAGAATATATGATCATGGATAACCTAGATGGGAACCTAGGGGATCACAAGGTAGGGTATACTTTTCTTCTACAAGTTATCCTTATATGCTTTAAGTTCCTTTCCATGATTATTGGCTAAGTATTTAAGCCCCTAATTATACTTTTTCTTCTTAGTTAATGGTGGGAAATGGAAGAACATGTCCCAACAAAAAATGTGATAGGAAATGCGACGATTGCCGTATTAATATGACAGAGATTATTAGGGTATTAAAAGATGATTATTATTTTGGAAGACGTTCACTAATTTTGGGACCCTATATGATCAAGGTAAATATATTACTATGGTATTTTCACTGAGGTGAATGGTTGACTTATATTTTGAAGAATCGATGAATTTAAGGTGGACTTATAGTAATTTAGGTTACTTATGGGAATGATTAACCTATCTTGGGTAAAATATGTTTAGGTTAGCTACTTTTTTTATATGATGTTAGGAGAGGTTAATGTTGTTTGGATATGAACAATGAAGTTTATTTTGGAAGACTATGTTATCAAATCCTTCTTGTATTTGGGTTTCAATCTTAGTTTGGTTTATTTTGAGGAATTTTAAGGACCGTTATTTATGGAATGGTCTATGATGAACCTTGGGTAGTACCATGGAATGGTCTATGTTAGGAGAGGTTGATGTTGTCTTCGTGACAGTTTTCATCATCAAATATATATAAGCGAGTCATGACATTAGTTAATGATAATATTCCAGTCTAAGGACCATTACACACGGTCTTAGATAGCAATTTACAGTGACACCAAGACATGCGGAATTACTACTGGTAGGTCTATTCTCATATTCTCCCATCTTTGAGATTAACAAGTGCGAACTCCATGAGAGAGAGTGTTATCTTCTTACGAGTACTCACACATGACGGTCTATATACTATGTTCCCTATCATAGCATTTCATCCAACCATAGAACTTTATTTAAGAATATTTTTATAGCATTTCAAGTTTTTAATCATTGAGGGGATTTTCCATGACCTTATTAATGCAAAAAATATTCTAGGACATTATTATATTATAGGCATACAGAACAATGAACAGTATATAATTAGTGTACATATATGTAATCAAAGTATAAATATTTGGTTCTCAGGACACCATCTCTCACATGGACTAGAGCCAACTGCCTACGACATTTAGTCTTCTAGACCTCACATGATGATCATGTTTCTGCTGAGTTTAAGATTTAGTCAAGGGGTCCACCATGTTGTCTTCCGTGGAAATACTGCTCACTGCAACTTTACCTCTCTGAGAAAAATTCCCTCAAGAGATGATACTTCTGAAGTATGTGCTTTTTCCGCTGATGTGACCTTGGCTCTTTTGTAAGTGCCACCACTGCAGTATTATCACAACAGAATGTGATAGGATCTTTACTACTAGGTACTACACCCATCTCATAGACGAAGAATCACATCTATACTTCTTCTCTAGCTACCTCATAATTTGTGATATACTCGGACTCTACTGTAGAATCTGTGTCCAAACCTTGCTTTGAGCTCTTTCTGCTCACTGCACTTCCATTAAAACTAAAGATGTATCCAATCTGTGACTTCATGTCATCATGATCAGTTTGGAAACTAGCATCTACATGTCCTCTGATGAGTAGTTCCTTATCTCCCCCATAAACTAGGAACATATCCTTAGTACGCCTCAGATACTTAAGGATAGTTTTGACTGCCATCCAATGGCAGTCTCCTGGATCAGCTTGATATCTATCTAACACACTTAATGCGTAAGAAACATCTAGCCTTGTACATAGAATAACATACATGACTGACCCAATCACGGATGCGTAAGGGATCCTTGCCATTTTCATTATTTCCTCATGTGTATGAGGACACATTTTCTTGGAAATATGAATGCCATGTGACACTGGAAACAATCCCCTCTTGGAATGTTCCTTAATGAATCTCTTCAGTATCTTATCAATGTATGTACTTTGACTCAGGCCCAACATTCTCTTGGATCTATCACGATGGATCTTGATCTCAAGAAAATATGCTTCCTTGCCCAAGTCTTTCATAGAGAAGATTTTATCCAACCATGCCTTAACTGACTGTAAGACATGTTCTTCATTTCCAATTAGTAATATGTCATCAACATATACTATTAGGAAAATAAATGCACTTCCTCTAAACCTATTTTAGACACAAGACTCACATTCATTCTAAAAAAATCCAAATTCCGTTATGGATTTATCAAATTGAATGTTCTATGACCTTGATGCTTTATTTAATCCATAAATGTATTTCTACAACTTTCATAACTTGTTGGCATCCTTTGGAGTCACAAAACCTTCAGGTTGTGTCATGTAGACATCTTCCTGGACGTTCCCGTTAAGGAATGCTATTTTAGAATCCATTTTCCAAATTTCATAGTAATGGTAAGAGGAAATGGCCAATAGGATTCTAATGGATTTCAGCATTACAACTAGTGAAAAGGTTTTATCATAGTCAATTCCTTGATGCTGTCTAAAACATTTTGCAACCAACCATGCCATTTAGGTGATGACTTGTCCCTCCAGGTCTAGTTTCTTCTTGAATACCCATTTATTACCAATAGGCTTTACATTAACTATAGGATCTACCAAAATCCAGACATAGTTTTGGTACATGGAATCTATTTCATAATTCATGGTTTCTTGCCACTTGACAATATCTGTGCCTTCAACTGCTTCCTTGTAGGTAACAGGATCATCATTGTCAACCACTAATGAGTCACTATCCTCGGTGACAAGAAAACAACATAGTTCTAGTTCTCTCAACACTCTCATGCTCTTACATAGTTCTTGGGTCTCTAGAACAAATTGTTCTTCCATGGGGCTTTGTGTAATCTGTTCTTGTACCAACTCCTGTGTATCTTGAGCCTCGACTTCATCGAAGTCTATCTCGCTCCCACTATCTCTTTTAGAGATGTGATCCCTTTCAATAAATATGGCATGTCTTTCCACTGTAACCTTTTTATCTAAGGGGTTGTATAGGTAATATACCCTTGTTTCATTCGGATATCCTATAAAGGTACACTTTGTGCCTTGGGTGCAAGTTTTTTACCTGAAGAGGCCTTAAAAAATGCTTCGCTACCCCACACATGTAAATTTGATAACATGGCTTTGTGTCCACTCCATAACTCGTATGGAATACCATTTATTGATTTAGTTGGTACTTAGTTTAGTTTGTGTGATGCTGTTTGTAATTCATATCCCCAAAAGGATAATAGAAGACTCGCATGACTCATCATTGATCTCACCATGTCCAACAGGGTGCTGTTCCTCCTTCCACTTACACCATTCCACCGAGGCGTGTAAGGAGGTGTGACTTGAGATGGAATCCCAAACTCCCATAAGAAATCAATGAAGTACTGATTAAGATATTCCACTCCTTTTCATGAGTGGAGTTTCTTAATCTTCTTACCAATATGGTTCTCAACTTCATTCTTGTATTCTTTGAACCAATCAAAATAATCTGACTTATACCTCATTATGTAAATATATCCATATCTACTAAAATCATCAATAAAAGTTATAATGTACAAGAACCCATCCCTGGGTTCACCTATAAATGGCCAACACACATTTGTGTGAACTAATTCTAGAATCTATTTAGACCTTTCACCATTCCCACTAAATGAGGCTTTGGACATTTTACCTTGTAGACATGCATGACATACACCAAGTGGTTTTAGTTTGAAACAATTTAAATACCCATCTTGATATAATTTTCTCAAATGTTTCTCATTGACATGACCTAGCCAGTGATTCCAATGTTGGGTGTGGTATGAGTCATGTGAATTAACTTTTTCATCGATTTCCATTACATGGTTTGTGTAGTCTAACACATAAAGGTCATTATATAAATGTACCCTACCAAAAAAATGCCATCTTTATAAAAGTAGCAAAATTAATTTCCAAACTTGAAGATAAATCCATCAGTATCTAATATGGATACTAAAATAATGTTATTGGTTACAGAGGGTACATAATAAAATCCTTTTAATAGCAAGACCATCCTAGTAGGCAATGTGAGGTGGTAGTCTCCGACAACTACAATAGTGAGTCTGGCTCCATTGGCTGCTCACAGATCCACCTCACCTAAGTCAATATTTCTAAATCTACTTGGTTCCTGTATTTGGATACAGATATGAGCACCAAAATTAGTATCTAATACCCAATTAATATATATAGATAGATTTCTTGATAACAAACTCACCCGAAGCTTCCCCTTGCTTCCATGGATGGGTGTAGTTTTTCTTCCAGTGGCCCTTCTTGCCACATGCAAAACAAAAAACCTCATGTTCTCTTGCCTCCCCTTTGATCTTCCTTTTCTTAGAAGGCCATGAAGAGGCTTTAAGATTAAATCCATTCTCCTTCCCTTTCATTTTATTCACCATAATGGAAGATGTATTTTCACGCTTCAAATCATTGTCCACTTGGCGAATAAGGATAAAAAGATCAGATAGAGACTTCTCAATGTTGTTCATGTTGAAATTTACAACAAATTTAGAGAAGCTCCGGGGGAGTGATGCAAGAATGAGATCGGTACCTAGTCCTTCAGGGAGTATAAACCCTAGAACCTCCAAGAACTCAATATATCCAATGACATTGACTACATGATTCCCAGCTAGGGCACCATCTCCAAGCATTCTCTGATATAGATCCTTAGAGATATAAAACATTTCCTATCTTTCTCTCTCCTGGTATAGACCACATAGGTGCTCGATCATGCTATAGGAATCCATATCTTCATGAGTCTTCATGAGCTCACTTGACATTGATGAAAACATAAAACATTGAACACCGAGTTCATCGTTCAAATGTTGATCATAGACCAGTAAATATTGATCACTCACCCCTTGGGAAGGTGAATCAGGATGTGAGGACTCCAACACGTAAAACATTTGTTAATGCCATAGGATAACCTGAAGGTGCCTAAACCATTCCAGAAATTTACTAATAGTGAGGATATTGTCTTTATCTAGAATTGATCACAGATAAAATGTGGTTGACGAGTTTGTCATATTGATTCTACAAATTAAAAGAGAAGATATATCAGGGTCTTTTTATTAAATTTTATGAAAAATAATAAATTAATTTATTAATTCTCCTACTATTTTATCACTTCCCAATGACCCCCACCATTGAACTTGGAATGATTAGTTTCTATGAAATTCTAGTGGCAAGGATCCATATTCCCCTTCGCATAACCCCAACAAGGGTTGGTCAAGCAATTTAAAGGTATTTAGGTAGACAGGTCTTTGCCAACGGTGAGCTTACAGTTCCTTGATCTGTTGAGTGGACTCCCCAATCCTGGAATCCGGACTTGGATTTCCTCAAAACTTGCCTTCATTTTACAACTAGTCTAGCAAGGGATACTCCTCTTGATGCAAAATGTTTAAGTCAGTCTGAAACATTCATATGATATTCCTTTATAAAAGTAAGTGTCCCAACATGGGTTAGTCAAACACATAGTTTTATTGAGTCTTTCCATTATTCAATTAATGAAAGGATTGTTCTGACTTAATATGTCATTTTAGGGATTTCAATTCTTTATGCGTAGTTTCGCATTATCACATACTTGTTAATATTAAGTTATTCTTGCTTAAGTGAATAATCATGTTCTGATAATGTTTACGCATAGTCCATTTTTTATTTTATTCCATCTTTTATGCTTTTTTATTTCATTAACTATGTGATCACGACAACACATACATAATAAATAAACCATTCATTCATACAGAAATAAAATAATATGAAATGATCATGAGCTTTTATTGGTTATCTTATCTAGTGGTTTTGATAATCTAACCCTGACCTAGGTAAAAACACCTTGAACCTGATGGTTTGTGTTTTTCAGCTCCCACATGTCCACCTTTATATCTTCTTGGGTTGGTTTCACCTCACCTTTCGATTTTGAACCATCTCCTCTGGCTTGGGAGATCCTCTATTACATGGGGTTTACATTAAAGAAACCATAGGCATGCAGACCCTACATTTTATTGGAAGAAGGCTCACATGACAATGCATTTAAATTAAATAAGTTTAAATGAAACCATACACACAAAAATGATCTTTCTTCCAGCTCATGATCATCCATAGCATGCAACAACATTTACGCATATTTAGTATTCAAATTCTTTTAATCATTATTTTATTCAAGATAAGTCATTCTTGAATTCAATTAGTTATAATCTTATAATTAATCAATTCATTATATTAAATTACATTCTAAATTTCCTTGAGATTCTTCTCATCCATATTCCTTGTACAGGTCTTTGTACTTTGAAGGAAACCTGGTGAAATTCTATTTCTGGAAAGTACATAGCATGTAGGCTATATTACATGGCGTGTATTTGTTTTCAACCTTTATCCAAAGTACACTTTGGGGGATTTGGCATGTTTTCTGTACTTTGTAAATTTTAGAGTACACAACATGTAGATTAATGTAACACGACATGTACTTCCCTGTTACTCAGTTACCAGCCTGGAAATCCCATGTACACGGTTACTCGACTTCTCCTTGTACACGGTTTCACCTAGGCTGGATCAGACTACCCAATATGTTGATTCAACATACATGTAGTGTATTCTGGTTTCCATACACCATTCAGTTTTGATCAACACGGTGTATTAAAAAACTTAGGTATGCTCAATTCACACGGCGTGGTTTGGCGGACCAGTACCAGTTCTTTGAACCTAAGTACATAGCGTGTAGATTTCACTACACGCCATGTATTTTTGTGTTGTATAGTTTGAATGAGTGGCTCCTCCAGATGAGTTCCTCATTTTTATTTTAATCAAAATCAAAATTAAAAGGTCGTTTCTCTGATGTGAATCGAGAAACGGAGGAAGAATGAATCTTGTTCATTCTGTTTTATAGAGCCATTTTTCTTGAATTGAATCAAATATAAATGTGTAAATTATCAAAAAAATTAAATAACAATAATCAACGTTGTGACCCCTCTAATACCACATGAAAGTCCTAGGCACAGCGGAAGTTAATGGGTGGATGTGCCCACTAGAATTTTTTTCATTACCAATGATCAATCCGTGATCAATACAACGATAAATCCTAGACTCCATGGATCAAATAATAGAAATAGAAAAATAATAAGAATAGTCTTGGAACCAAAAAAGAGGATCATCACAGGTTGATTATAATTAATTTAATTTAATGAAAAGAAGTACCTTTTATGTCATTCTTTATTCATTTATATTTCTGATCATGTTCTGAAGTGATTCTTCATTGCATCGCAGAAGATAAGTGTATACTTCCTCTAGTGGTGATCCACATGTGCACCACATATCTCTGGATGTCTCCAATGGAATCTCTGAGTGTCAGCGTGGAGAATCCTTTTCTTGTGTTGTCTGCCTTAGATCGCATTGATCCGATGGAGGAAGATCTCTCTCAGTCTTGAGAGCATTCTTGAAGGAAGGAGTACTTTTTACCTTGAGATAATTCTCCATAATTGTTGTACACAATGATTAGGGAAAAGTGTTGGGGTTGTGAGGATATTTATAATCAAGTTTGAGGTTATAGAGTTATGACAATAAATAAATGTGTTACACATTTTATTTATTTTATTAACTCTTAGTAAAAACCCCCATGTCGAATCATTAATTCCTTGGCATGTTCCCATGGTGATTATAATAAACATCATTTAATAAAATGATTTTATTTCCTCAAAATACTGACTGAAAAAATACACGTTGTGTAATCATTAATACACGATGTGTACTCGTTTTTCATTTCCTTTTCAAAATGAAGACTACAGGGCATATACATTCAATGTACAGGGTGTGTATATCATTTTTGTATTTTATTCTTCCTCAAACATTAAAATTATTTAGGCTTCCTTGAATATTTATTAAACCACATATTAGAATAATCTTTATTCTAATGGAGATACTTGGATACACTTAGTGAGTGGCCCTCTAGGCATCTTTCTCGTTGGCATTCGGTGGGCTTGCCTAAAGTCCAAGATTACTTTCTAGCAAAAGGGTCAAGGCACCCAATAGAAAGAAGTTGATGTCGTATTGATTTGTCACCTCATATGAATGTGTACCGTGTAATTTAATCCCGTTGTCTCAATATCTCATCAAGAAGTTTTCATGGAAGTTCCATAAACATATATGCTTGATCCGTCATTCTTTGACTTCCATAAATAAACATGTCGTGAAACCATGGCCATGGAATTTGGGTGACAATCTTATTTTAATCAAAGGGCCCGAGATATATACTTCCATAAATATGGAAGGGACAAAACCTTCCTCGACTTATCCATTAACAACATGTCATTTGTGACACACCCAACCAACCCTATTTCCCACAAACTGTCTTCCTGACGGTTTTCGTCAGCAAATCTAAGTGTGTGAGTCATGACATGAGTTAATGATAATATTCCAATCTAAGGACCATTACACACGCTCATAGATATCAATGTTTGATGACACCAAGACATGCGGAATTAATACTGGTGGGTATGTTCTCATAATCATCCATCTTAGAGATTACAAAGTGCCATCTCCATGAGAGAGAGTCTCGTCTTCTTATGAGTACTCACACATGACAGTATTTATACTATGTGTCCTATCATAGTATTTCATCCATCCATAGAAATTTATTTAAGAATATTTTTATAGCATTTCAAGGTTTTCATCATAGTGGGGATCTTCCATGACCTTATTAATGCAACAACTATTCCATGACATTATTATATTATAGTCATGCAGAACAATGAACAATATATAATAAGTGTACATACATGTAATCAAATTATAAAAAATTGGTTATTAGGACACCAACTCTAATAGATTTCACCATCAATATAATGATATTTTCACTCATGCGTACATATGGATTACCGTATCCACGAATGTGATGATATTCATTCCCCATCATAGTAATTCAAGAAAAATTTTAATTTTTTGATTAAAAATAATTTTCAAGAACTTAATATAACTCTGGATATGAATAAAATACATTCTATCCATAACAAACATGGAATACATTACCGATCATACAAAGGAAAATAGATTAGTTAACACCTAAAATGATGATATTACTAAAATATTATTAACAAAGCAATATTAGAGGATCATATATGATATCATATTCATGTATATAGTTCTTTTATAATTTGATAACAATTATTTAACTATTATACAGGAGTTTAACATACCCTCAACCAAGGAAATTTACAAGGTTAGGGGTTTTCATCTCACTTCTTATTCCCATGAGATTCATGCTATATTGCCACTATTTCCTTTTGTGTGGTGTATGTACTACCCATGATTTTATTCTTTGTGTAATACACTTTAATTTATGGGTATTTACATCTTCATTATATGATACTTCTTTCATGGGGTGTATGTTTCGTAAGTTACCAAATTGGTAGGGGAATTACAAATTTCAGTTTCCACTCATTGGGCTTTAGGCATACTTCATTGATTAGTTTACTCCAAGATTATGTGTGGAATCACTATTTATTGTCTATGTAGTAATTTCCACTCCCCTTTCTGTGGATATAACTTTGATACACATAATCACTCAATTGATAAATTCAAATTCCATTTATATGAACTTTTTAAGGGTAATCTTAACTCAATTTAAATTCATTGAGTTAAACATCGAAGTTATTGGTTTTGTTTTTACAAGAATATGTGTGAATGAAATCTGATTGTTTTACACTAAATATCCAATTATATTGAGTGTTTTTCACGTATAATTATTCCATTGATTCATCTTTAATCTAAGGATACCGTCTTTATAAGGTATTTTGTCTCAATTTACATTCCTTTGAGACCTCTTTGTCGTTATGAACCAATTCAATTTTATATGGTGTATATAATATCCTTTGACATATTATATCATGAATACATTTATTCTCATGATATTATAATGTTTTTATTAATGTTAATTCCTCAATCTCATTATTATTTGAGATTGTTTATGTTTAAGTTTTTATTGGGAAATATTTATTATCCCTATCCATTTTTCATAAAAGAGTTTTCAAAAGGATTATTTTAAGGGACTCTTTAACTAAAACATCATTTTAATTATTTTAAAGATTTATTCTTCTAAACCTTTATCATTAATGGTCATGTTTTCAAAATGATTTTAAGGATGAATTTATATGGAAATGAATGTTTTAAAATGATAATTCCATTCAAAAGTTTCAAGGTGGTATGAGACACTTTGATTCAAAAATATCTTTTAAATGACTTCCTTTATAAATTTTGTGAAATTTAAAATGATTTCATGAAAAAGGGATATTTCTTTCAAAGAGTTTTACTGATCATTTTCTACTATGTCAAATCCTTTACTGGATATTATTCCTTATTGAGGTTGATTTATTATGATAAAAATATTCCATATTGTATTGAAGGGTTTGTGATATGTTTGACTATGGATGTGTTATTTTTATACCATTCATGGTTTACGGATAAAGTATTGAAATTTAGTATGCTAGTTTTAATAGAAATGTTTATGTTATGTTTAAAACTTTTCATATGGGGAATGCATTGGACTTAGTAAGTGACGGGTGGATCCCGCTATAGCTCCTCGATGCATCGGTAGGTCTCATGAGACAAACTAGTGTCTTGACAGAAGGCCTTGACAAAATCTTATTTGTAGTCTTGGCACAAGGCCTTGACTATGTGGTTATGAAGTCTGAAATTATGCATTCCATCATTATGAAATTGGATATTGATTTTTCTTGTGATTATTTTACTAGTATAATATCAATGTAAATGATTTAATGGCATTATTTCGATTTATATTTTCCATATTATGATGAAGCTTAAGTTTAAAAGTATTTTGTTTAATTCTTAAACAATGCCTTAAATGTTTATTCTTATTTATGAAAGTTTTTCATATATTGTTATCATTACTGAGCATCTGAGCTCACCCCTTTATATGTTTTATTTTTTCTAGGATGCGATGAATTATATTATTACTAACCTATAGGGATAGTCTAATGTAAATAAACGTCATCAAAGGAGAAAATGTTGTTGTCGTTTTTCAATTTATAATGTAATGTAAAACTTATGACTGTATCTAGTACTTCCAAGGCTACTAAACTAATTGGTCTTTCAGGACATGATTCCTTGTATTATGCCAATGTAATGTAATAATGCACTGACTCTGGGTAACTAGGTTTCATGTGTTACATAAAAATTTCAAAGAGTAATTAATAATAAGTTACTATATTATGGATGAGATTTTTCATTTAATTTTTCCCCTTAAAAATATTTTTTATCAATTCATCATAGTGTAACCAGGTTACGAAAATCAAAGTTGACAAATTAATCATCTTCCATAAAATGTGATTTGGATCAGAGGATTTACAGAAAATTCAAACATCTCACTTCAAGAACCAACTGGGAAAGGCTACCTTGAGTTGAGCTCAATGTATTACACATATCACACTAGAGATTCCGTACAGTACCATCACAACAATGATGGAGTTATGCAACCAATGGAGTTTGATGTTGTTTGGGGGGATGATTCTTGTGGTGGTATAGTGGGATCATTGTGGTGCTGCAATGGAGTTATGGGATTAGATTAAAAAATAACGAAACAACTAGCAACATTGCAATGGAGTTTCAAGATCAGAAAAAAAAAATCAATAATGAACGGTGATGATCTAGAAAATGCAACAATGATCGAAAATTTGATAGAGTTGAAATATTATAAAACTAGATAGATCAACTATGATTGGCACTTTAATGGAATTTCAGGATCATAATACTGAAGACAACAATAATGAGCGGGCATTAACTATTCTCCTGCATAGTTGTAACATGATTTAAGAAGGATATATTTGGATTTATCAGTATTTATGAGGGATATTTTTTCCCAAAGACTATTTTTGTCATTCCATAATGGTTCCATATTTTAAAGGAACCTTTAGTTCCATTCTAGCATACCAAACAACTAAATAATAAAATTCCCTTTTCATTTCCCATTCCATATCTCATTTTCCTATGATCCAAATGAGGCTCAAATGAGGAAAGGTGTTAAATTGAGGATAATGATAGAGAAGATGAACCTTTGAAATTATCACAGCTTATTGTTTTACTATGTTCAAAATAGAAAGTGGATTATTGATTTTATTTTTGAGCAATTATGATCATGTAACATGACCAAATAATTCAAGGAAGTTTTGGTGAAAACTCATGTCCTAGAATTTTATTTTGTTACAAGGATTATAAAATTTGATTTTGTTAGTCATGACCAACCTAAGGGATATTATAATGAGACCGTGGGCTTGGGAAACTGGATGGTTAGGGGAAATGTTGTGATGGGTATATTTATTCCACTATTCTAATTCTTCCTCCCAACCTTAATAATTTCTCTCTCGACACCACACTCCATGTAACCCATCATTAAAAGAGTACTTACGGTTCACTTAGAGTGAGGTTCCCTTTCCCCCATAGTCTCTGGATTTATTATAATGAACCCATCACCCTCCTGTTTTCCTCCTCTAATATCCTCCCTTGCTTGCTGCCTCACTGCCAGCCTTGCCTCTTCCAGCTCTAACTCACCTCCCTGACAATCAAACACTACCATTCCTACCATCTCATGTTATTATACCTAAGCCTCCCCTCCTCTTGTTTTTGCCTATTCGTCAGGTACGGTGGTTCCCCCTTCCATTGTTTAGACCATACCCCCATCCCTTACCATCATCTTCCCCCCCCAACAATATGCCTTACCAACAAGTTTTCTGTAATTTTTTTGTAATAATTTTTTTAATTATCATTATAATCACTTTTTATTAATAGTTTTGTTTAATTTTTAGAAATTATCTAAAATACAGATAATTGGATTCCTCGGTGCACCGTCCATCTGATTTGTGATTTTACCAAGGTAATTAATTTCACATTTTTATTTCATTTATTTAATGATTAATTAATTTTATGGTCATATTTGTTGATTTTTTTCAAATAATAATTTTTTCTTTAAACATGATTTAATCTTTCCGATCATCTATACAATTTTAATTTTACATAATTTTTTAGTTTTTACTATATCTATTTATTAAATTGAAAATTAATAACACATTTTAAAAAAGATGATTATTATGAAAAAATAGTATATTGTATTTAGTTTGTATATAGTATTTTTTGTTTTAATTTTTTAAAATACATTTAAAAATATCTTGGACTTTATAAATCTAAAAATAATTTAAGAAAATGAAAATGATATAATTTTGAAATAAAAGAAAATTAGAATATATTTGGTTTTTGAGAATATTTTTTAATCATGTTAGAAAATATGTTTTTTACCTTCTCCATTATATTTTGAGAACTAAAAAAAATTAAAACATGAATAATTTTTCAAAATAATGTTAAAATTTATAATTTAGTGTTTCAATGTTTAAATTTTAACTTTTAAATAAGTACATTTAAAATATTTGATGTATTTTATAAAAATATGAGTTTTTATTTTTCTATTTTTAGTTTTTAAACCTATTTATTTATTTATATTTATTGTTTTAATTTATTAGAGAAATATGGACAATAAAAGTTTAATGTTAAATAAAAAATCAATTTGTTGTAATATATGGTATTATTTATGATAGATGACTACTTAATTTAAATATATTATAATTAAAAATGAATTATAATTATTTGAAATAAATTTATAACCAACAATGAATATAATTCCAAATTTTAGATCTCAAAATAGAAAAATCAATAAAAGAAATAATAAAATGGAAAAATCACCAACGGGTTTAATTTCTAAACAATTTTCCTACAAGAAGTGAAAAAAGATATTACATCAATTCAAATTAATGAGAATTATATGGGTGAAAAAGTTAACAAATAATCTATAGAAGAATCAGTGGCTCAAAGTTTCAATATGATAAATTAAGTTGTGGATGTGAACTATAGGGAGGATGATAATGAAAATAAAATTCCTCTTATTCATGATCTTAAATATCAAAACATGCTTAATATAAGGCCCCGGCCTTAAACCTTACTTAATCTTGAGTTATTACAAGATTACACATTGAGGATCTTTTCAGGTTTAGATTTTTAGAGAATTAGATCATAAAACTTGCATTACATTCCACATTTAAACAAAGTGGTTACATAAAAGATAGTATTAATTTTTCCCATTAACGGAAACATATGTAAAATAAAACATGGATTCTTTCTTGACACTTCCTTGACACTATCATCATATCATGTACCCTTCCCTTGACCTGTGAAAAACTTTTCAAAAACTTGGGATGAGCATAAAATGCTCAGTAAGGGATATAAAAATATGGAAAGGAAACATGAGTACATGTATACATAAGAATGAAATCATACTTTACCCATAAAACATAAGAACATTAACATACCCCATAAAATCATGAATAAATCATAGAAATCATAAGAAATAAAGGTAACTTGAGGCATTCATAACATTCTTACATAGGGAGTAACCCGCTTGGTTACATTTGGAATACCCACCAAAGTATATTCCCTAAATATCTTCAGAGAAACCTTAACGTTTCACTCCTTCACGTTACCCAATGCATTGGAGAGCAATATCGGGCTCACCTGCCCTTAGTTTATCACGGAACCACCCATCTTCATAACAATGCCCAAGTACCATAACATAATCTTATCACATAAAACATGCATAAAGGAAACATAACATTTCCACCTTTCAATAATAAGATATCAATACAACACATTGATATAAAAACATTATGAAAACCATTTTCAAAACCAAAATAAAATAAATTTAAAACATGGTATTTATTTTTCTTTTAAAAAGAAGGTATGGCTTATAGAGGAAGCCGAAACTCAAATAATGGTCACGGCGGTGGAGAAGTCATTGTCGCCGCATACGTACGACAAAAACATTCCCTTTTGTCATTTAGTAAAATGATTTGTATAAAAAATATTCCTTTCGGATAAACATAGAAGCCAAAGGGGTTTATACACCATATAAAAGAAGGTTCTGTATAAAACAAAATATCCCTCAATGAAAGGAGATTGAGACGAAGTCCCATACAAAGACAATATCATTAGATTAAGGATAAATCAATTACATAATTATGTGTGACAAAATAATACACCAAATATAAGTGGATATTAAGTGTAAAACAATCAGAGTTTATTCACACATATTTATAGAACGACATATTCAAGGAGTACAAGCTTATCCCAAAAAATCAAAATTGGGTTAAGAAGTTCCTTTGCAAAAATTTGACAGCCTAATGGCGTCACTACAAAATTCAGAAAATCAGTTGATGAGAGAGTGAATGGTATCTCACAACTAGGACATAAGATTTACATCAATAATGATATATAAGAACATATCCCAACATAATATGATGTAAATTAAAAGACATAACAAAATAAGTATTTTAAAAAGGGGGGTGAAAGGTTCCCTTACCGATTTGGGTAACTTTCGAAATGTACACCCCTTGAATGAATGGTCATACAACATTGATGTAAATACTCATAAAAAAATTATATTATACAAAGAGTAGAATAATGGATAGTAAATACACCACTCAAAGGAAATTTTGGAAAATGTAGCATAAATCTCCCGGGAATAAAAGTGAGGTGAAAAATCTCTTATGAAAACTCGGCAACCTAACAACGCCAATAAAAACCTCCAAAAATGGATTGATGAGATCAAATAGGGTCTATCATCATATTACAATAAAATGTACAGAAATAGGAATATAAAAGAACATCCCCCATAATATCAAAGGGGATCTTAAAATAAGTGACATAAAGGAGAGTACTTAAAAAGAAATATAGAGGTTAGATCTCTTACGAAAATTCGAGAGCCTAACGGTGCCACTCAAAACTTAAAAAAATTGATTGATGAGAGAGAATATGGTCTCTAATCATATGAACATAAAAATTATAGTAAGATTAATATAAAATAACATCCCAATCATAAGAAATATGAGCTTAAAAGGAATGACATAAAAGAGTGTACTTAAAAAGAATGAGAGGAGTAGGATCCCTTACCTCGGGTCCGACATGACTCGATCGTTCTTTAACGTCCTGAATAATAAACATGAGTTAATTTACACTTTTTTAAAAACATTTTTCAAGTTCATTATTCCTTTTATATCACTTATTTCCATGTCATAAACATTATGTAATCATTTATGTTAATAATGTTTTGTTGTCGATATTTGGTTCTTAAGTCGAAAGTGGACTTCTTAAAATTACATGTTGTTCGTGTGGTCAGAGGTTCATTATATCCAGAATGATATTCATGATTTGGATATCATATATATCATATATATCCAGTATATACATGTATTTATAATATTATATAATCATTTAGAGGTAAGAAATGAAATGCACCGTTCATAGAGATGGTAAGCCGTACGTACGCAAGAATGCTACTTTCATTTCTATGTCATATTAATGGAATTAAAACTAAATGAGAGGTATGTATATTTTAATTACAGAATTATATTCATCATTTATATCTAATATACATCATATATAATAACTTTAAATACATCCTTTATACATCCCACATATGGCATTAATGAATCAAATCACTTTTAGGGGGCGGTAGTCCGCACTTCCTAAAATGAAATTATCCTGTTTACCCACAATGGAAACCATAAAGGTATTCTAAAAAAGAAAAATACAGAAGATTAATTAAACCATAAACATATTATATATCATATATAAATATTGTGACATCTTAATGGCCACCTTTTAAGGTGTTATATGAGTGTTGAACAATCATCGTTTCGTGAGGCAGAAATTCGAAATCCACAGAAACAGTATGTTCTTTAACCATTTGATGTAGGTGTGTGTAATTGTATCTAGAATTCTTCTTATAAAAACATCCTATTATATTGAAGATATTGGAGTTGTTACAAAAGAAATGAATAAAAAGAGTTTAGGGGGTTGGAGAATCAAAATAAAACAAAAGAACACAAGTGAAGACATTACCTTAAAATCGGATAACTCCCTTTGGTTTGAGCTCAAAGGCTTCCTTGGGAAGACTTCTGCCAAAAGTGAGGCTTCAAAGAGTTAGATAGGGATGTGGAGAGAAAAAATGGGTAGGTTTTGGCCGATCCAAAGGCTTTGTAAGTGTGGGTAAGGAGGTAGAGGTGGGGGCCTTTTATAAGAGGAGAGGAGGGGCACTCTTGGAAAGTAAAGAAATGTTACTTTATTGTAGAATTAGTTTCGGATTTTAAAGGTCCAAAATTGATGTCTTTCGAGGACAAGGTGGTAAGGGTTCGAAATACACCAATCCAATAGGTTTTGGACATGTTTAGGTCTAATATTTTAAATTATCTTTCCATTTTATTTAAATCGTTAAATAATGAGGTCATCACTGTATCATCATGATATCATAAATAATTTAATTTATTTAATGTCAAAAAATTATAAAAATAAATACTATGATGTAGGAAATATTTTTTTATTTCCAATGAATATTTATAGTCAAAAATCGGACTTGTATAACCCCAATTAAAAATTGTTTTAGTAAAACAACTCATGTTTGTGTCATTTTAATTTAAACATTAAATAAAAATGTATTTATGTCATTTTCCAACCAATGTGGCTCCATGGGGTCCCCAAGTTGACCCATGGATTTTCTTGGTCGTCCATGACTCATCCAATGAGGGTAGGACATTTTTCTAGGTCATTTCCTATTATTAAAACATTATTTTTACCTTAAACTACACTAATTACCTCTAATCGCGATTAAAAACATAATAAGTTACTATTCACCAAAAAATTATTTTAATCCCATTGAACCATATTTTAATTCTTAATGACAAACATGTCTGTCCTATTTTTGAAATTCAAAACAAAATGGTGGAAAAATTTCATTTAAATGGAAAATCAGTTTTTATAAGTACCACTTAGTGGTTTCACTATTCATCAAAAATTGATGTTTTTCAGAAAATTACCAAATATTCACCCTAAGATATTTTTGATATTCAGAATTCAAAAATGATGTCTATTTTAAAAAATTCATAACATATAAGTTAAATTAATTAATTTAATAATTAATTGCCGCTGTCAGAACAAATAGCGTGTATTTATGAAACAAAATGAATCAAAAGATTGACACTAGTTTAAGTCCGATTTCAAAGTGAAATTAATTCCAACGAACACTATTGGATTAAAAGGTAAAAATATATTATAATATCACTTTAAAACCAATTCAATAGATAATCTAATCATATAAATAAATTAGATTAAAAAGTGGTCTTGAATTAAAATACAACATTTTTCACTATTCATTAAAAATTGAACTTTTTCGGAAAAATACCAAAAATTTACACAAAGTAAATTTTGATGTCCTGATTGTAAAGAAGAATTTTATTTTGTCAAATATATCACATAAAATTGTCAAAAAGTGGATTTAAAAGAGGTTCACCGTCAAAAGGCGGTTAATTGACCTTTTAAAGAATATTGTAATGTTTACGCTTAAAATTGGATTCATTCACATTTTTAATCCTAAAAAATTTATTGTAAAGAGTAAAAATAATTGACAAACAAATATAATAATTTTTTAGTTAGTTCTCTTCATTCCCGCCATTATAACGGCTAGGCGTTAACTACCATTTAAAATAATATTATTTTATTATTAGAGTGCAACGCAAGATTCCCAAGAGACTCATTGTTGCGTATTGGGTATGCCATCGTGCATAGCGCCCCCTTTAAAGTAATATTAATATTTTATTCACAAATATGGATAAATTTGAAAATTTCATAATCTTTATTTACCTGGGGTGTTACATCCTTCCCCCCTTTATGGAATTACGTCCTCGCAATTTTTAAAATTGGTCTTGGAAACTTCATTGAAAATCCCACATCGGAACAAGAGTCAGTAAAACAATCAATTTAAAATAATGAAAGATAATTACAAAGGTCACCCGAGTTAACCCATACTAGGATTCCATGTATAAAAATATGGACATGGATGAAAAAAAAGGGCCATGTTCTGATGGAGAGTGATAGTAAACATTTCTATGAGAAAGTTAACCATAAGAAAATCACAAAATTGTGATGGGTTAAATGGTATTCGATTTCCCAGTAGGAAATGTTAACAGACAAAATTTTTGTTTTATGTTACTTTTCATTGAGGAATTTATTTTTGAGCTTAACTAAATCATAATGAAACATACTTACTTGTCATGTAGACTTTCAAATTTTACTAGATTCCTTAATCAAACTCATATTTTCTCCAAAAGATGATTATTTAAGAAGACTTGTTCGCATTAAGAGTGCTATAATCAATTTCTAGAGAATCACCTAATCCACAAAAGAGAACTATATACTTCCCATGTCATTAGACTCTAACCAAAACCAAAACCATAAAGGTTAGTACAAGATCAGATAATCCAGAAAAGGATAACCTTTTATAAAAAGAAAATCTATTCTTAATCTCCAAAATTTGTCCAACAAAACCCAAAGTTCAACGGGGACCATTCGATAAACAATTTGCCCATAAAATTCTTTAAAGTAGACCAAACTAAGATTGAACCCCAAATATTTGAAGGATTTAGTCACATAGTCTTCCAAGTTAAATCGTAAAATTTATCTCCAAACAACATCAGTTGCTCTTAAAGTCTCGTATTGAAAAGTAATTAAACTAATCACATATACTCCATGATAGGTTAATCATTTTCATAAATAACACAAAATAAACTTACTATTAATTCATAAATTCACCTAACTAAAAATAATAAGTCATACTAACCTGGGACTTCACGTAGTCCAGTGGTAGGTGATAAATACCAATTGCACTTTGGTTGTGGGTTCGATTCCCGCAGCTTTGTCCGACACGACAGGTTGTCACACGGTCTGCATGTTGTCCTTTTCCCAAACTATATAATTCTCAAATCATTCCCCAAAAAGAGATAAAATCATCAAAAATATCCATAACATAATTTAACCTCAATTTTATCTCATGCCTTTCACTTCAATCATAACATATAGTAACCCATAATTACCTCAAACGTAAGGATCATATAAACCCAAATGGTTCTTTATAAATATGTCCACAAAAGAACAGATAACTATTCCTTGAATAAAAGATTCATATATTAAACATCAGGGTTACACATACTATAAAAAGTCTTCTAAAGTAACCCCATAATCAAAAGAGACTTAATACTCTTAAGAATTTCACCATAACTCTTGAAGCCCTTATATGTTGACTTCTTACTCATTCAACATTCTTCATGATCCCTTAACCATTCCTTTCCAACTTATTCTGAAATAATTCTTTCCTACAAACAAAATCATGAATCATATCCTAATATTCCAAAATAGGAAAACAAAAGTAATGAAATAATCCATACCTTTATTTGGTCATTGTCAGTTTCTTCATCCTCAATCGGAATGGCATTAGGTATTGGTAAACGAGTATTTGTACGATCTTGGTGATCCCATTCACGAAACTTCTTCATAGGACATTTGTTTTCATAATGACCATGCACACCACATTTAAAACATTCAATTGATCCCTCAGAAAGAACTTCTTTCCCTTTCCTTGAGTCAACTGGATGCCTCGTTTTTCCATGGTAGGTTCTTGCTTTATGACCTTCATTTCCACATCTATTGCATATTTCTGTCCCTTCGAAACATTTTCCTAGGTGTTTCTTTCCACATCTTTGACACATAGGTTTATGAACATACTTACCTTTATGATTGTTACCTGTAGTTCTGTAGGGATTTTTTTCTCGCATATATGATTCCTTAGAGAAATCACCAAGGTTTAGGTGGTCAATCATGACTCCAGATAGTTAGTTGAGGAAAAACACAATAGTTCTCCTTGCAGCTCCCATATCATTCAGTTGCTCGCTCAAAAAACCGTCACAGTTTCCTTCACATCCACTGTTACTTTGGTGCCTGCTAGATCCAACCATTTACTAAAACCAAAAAGGTCAGTGTGAGTATATCAATAAAACCATCATGTACTAAGGAGGAATATAAACACAAAGATATAATTACTCATTCTCTTTATCTAAAACTATGAACCTTTCTGAAATCCTAACCATTATGGTAATGTCACTTATGCTTAAAGAATACCCTAACCTCTAAAGTTATCTAAACCAACCTATGATACAAACTATAAGGCCCCAGCCTTAAACCTTACTTAATCTTGAGTTATTACATGATTACACATTGTGGATCTTTTTAGGTTTAGAGTTTTAGAGAATTAGATCATAAAACATGCATTACATTCCACATTTAAATAAATTGGTTACATAAAAGATAGTATTCATTTTTCCCATCAACGAAAACATATGTAAAATAAAACATGGATTATTTCTTGACACTTCCTTGACACTATCATCATATCATGTACCCTTCCCTTGACCTGTGAAAAACATTTCAAAAACATGGGATGAGCATAAAAAACTCAGTAAGGGATATAAATATATGGAAAGGAAACATGAGTACATCTATACATAAGAATGAAATCATACTTTACCCATAAAACATAAGCACTTTAACATACCCCATAAAATCATGAATAAATCATAGAAATCATAAGACATAAAGGTAACTTGAGTCATTCATAACATTCTTACGTAGGGAGTAACCCTCTTGGTTACATTTGGAATACCCACCACATTATATTCCCTAAATCTCTTCGGAGAAACCTTAATGTTTCACTCCTTCGCGTTACCCAATGCATTGGAGAGCTATATCGAGCACACCCGCCCTTAGTTTGTCACGGAACCACCCGTCTTCATAACAATTCCCAAGTACCATAACATAATCTTATCACATAAAACATGCATAAAGGAAACATAACCTTTCCACCTTTCAATAACAAGATATCAATACAACACATTGATATAAAAACATTATGAAAACCATTTTCAATACCAAAATAAAATAAATGTAAAACATGGTATTTATTTTTCTTTTAAAAAGAGGGTATGGCTTGTAGAGGAATCCGAAACTCAAATAATGGTCACGGTTGTGGAGAAGTCGTTGTCGCCGCATACGTATGACAAAAACATTCCCTTTTATCGTTATTAAAACTCATTGTATAAAAAATATTTCTTTCGGATAAACATAGATGTCAATGAGGTTTATACGCCATCTAAAATAAGGTTGTGTATAAAAAAAATATGCCTCAATGAAAGGAGATTGAGACGAAGTCCCATACAAAGACGGTATCCTTGGATTAAGGATAAATCAATTACATAATTATGTGTGACAAACTAATACACCAAATATAAGTGGTTATTAAGTGTAAAACAATCAGAGGATATTCAAACATATTCATAGAACGACATATTCAAGGAGTACAAGCTTATCCCAA
Source organism: Viscum album (assembly GCA_963277665.1). Lineage (NCBI taxonomy): Eukaryota > Viridiplantae > Streptophyta > Magnoliopsida > Santalales > Viscaceae > Viscum > Viscum album. Next base: position 625,570,841 of record OY728138.1, on the reverse strand, counting down.
AAAATCAAAATTGGGTTAAGAAGTTCCCTTGCAAAAATTTGACAGCCTAACGGCGCCACTACAAAATTCAGAAAATCAGTTGATGATAGAGTGAATGGTATCTCATCACTTGGACATAAAATTTACATCAATAAGGATATAGAATAACATATCCCAACATAATAAGATGTAAATTAAAAGACATAACAAAAGAAGTCTTTTAAAAAGAGGAGGGTGAAAGGTTCCCTTACTGATTTGGGAAACATTCGAAACGTACACCCCATGAAATAAGGGTCATACAACATTGATGTAAATACTCATAAACAAAAGTATATAACACAAAGAGTAGAATAATGGATATTAAATACACCACTCAAAGAAAATTGTGGCAAATGTAGCATAAATCTCACGGGAATAAAAGTGAGGTGAAAAATACCTTACGAAAACTCGGCAGCCTAACGGCGCCACTTAAAACTTCCAAAAATGGATTGATGAGATCAAATAGGGTCTCTCATCATATTACAATAAAATGTACAGAAATAGGAATATAAAAGAACATCCCCCATCATAACAAAGAGGAGCTTAAAATTAGTGACATAAAGGAGAGTACTTAAAAAGAAAGAGAGAGGTTAGATCTCTTATGAAAATTCGGAAGCCTAACGGTGAAACTCAAAACATCCAAAAATGGATTGATGAGAGAGAATAGGGTCTCTCATCATATGAACATAAAAATTACAGTAAGATTAATATAAAAGAACATCCCAATCACAAGAAAGATGATCTTAAATGAAATGACATAAAAGAGTGTACTTAAAAAGAATGAGAGGAGTAAGATCCCTTAGCTCGGGTCCGAATTGACTCGATCGTTCTTTAATGTCCTGAATAATAAACATGAGTTAATTTCTACTTGTGTAAGAACCTTTTTCAAGTTCATTATTCCTTTTATATCACTTATTTCCATGTTATAAACATTATTTAATCATTTATGTTAATAATGTTTATTTTGTCAATATTTGGTTCTTAAGTCGAAAGTGGACTTCTTAAAATTACACGTTGATCGTGTGGTCAAAGGATCATTATATCCAGAATGATATTCATGATTTGGATATCATATATATCATATATATATCCCAAATATACATGTCTTTATAATATTACATAATCATTTAAATGGTAATAAATGAAATGCACCGTTCATGGAGACAGTAAGCCGTACGTACGCATGAACGCTACTTTCATTTCTATGTCATATTAATGGAATTAAAACTAAATGAGAGGTATGTATATTTTAATTCCAGAATTATATTCATCATTTATATGTAACATACATCATATATAATAACTTTAAATATATCCTTTATACATCCCACATATGGCATTAACGAATCAAATCACTTTGAGGGGGAGGTAATCCGCACTTCCTAAAATGAAATTATCGTGTTTACCCACAATGGACACCATAAAGTTATGCCACAAAAAAAATACAGAAGATTAAGTAAAACATAAACATATTATATATCGTATATAAATATAGTGACATCTTAATGGCCACCTTTTAATGTGTTATATGAGTGTTGAACAATCATCGTTTCGTGAGCCAGAAATTCGCCATCCACAGAAACAGTATGTTCTTTAACCATTTGATGTAGGTTTGTGTAAGTGTAGCTCGAATGCCTCTTATAACAACATCCTAGTATATTGAAGATACTGTATTTGTTACAAATGAAATGAATAAAAAGATTTTAGGGGGTTGGAGAAGCAAAATAAAACAAAAGAACACTAGTGAAGACATTACCTTAAAATCGGGTAACTCCCTTTGGTTTGAGCTCAAAGGCTTCCTTCGGAAGACTTCTGCCCAATGTGAGGCTTCAAGGAGTTAGAGAGGGATGTGGAGAAAACTAATGGGTTGGTTTTGGACGAGCCAAAGGCTTTGGATGTGTGGGTAAGGAGGTAGAGGTGGGGGCTTTTTATAAGAGGAGAGGAGGGGCACTCTTGGAAAGTAAAGAAATTTTACTTTATTTTAGAAAGAGTTTCGGATTTTAAAGGACCCAAATTGATTTATTTAAAGTATAAGGTTGTAAGGGTTAGAAAACCACCCATCCAATAGGTTTTGGACTTGTGTAGGACTCAGATTTTACATTATCTTTCCATTTTTTTTAAATCATTAAATAATGAGGTCATCACTGCATCATCATGATGTCAGAAATAATTTAATTTATTTAATATCTAAAAATTATAAAAAAATACTATGATGTAGGAAATATTTTTAGCCTTCCAATTAATATTTATAGTTAAAAATATGACTTTTATTACCCAAATTAAAAATAGTTTTAGTAAAACAACTCATGTTTGTGTCATTTTAATTTTAACATTAAATAAAAAGGTATTTATGTCATTTTCCAACCAACGTGGCTCCATGGGATCCCCAAGTTGACCCATGGATTGTATTGGTCGGCCATGAATCATCCAATTAATGTAGGACTTGTTTCTAGCTCATTTCATATTATTAAAACAATATTTTTACCTTAAACTACAATAATTACCTCTAATCGCGATTAAAAACATAATAAGTTACTATTCACCAAAAAATAATTTTTATCCCATTGAACCACATTTTACATCTTAATGAAAACCATGTATGTCGGATTTTATAAATTTAAAACACAAATGTGGAAAATTTTCATTTAAACGGAAAATCAGTTTTTATAAGTACCACTTTGTGGTTTCACTATTCATCAAAAATTGATGTTTTTCAGAAAATTTCCAAATATTCACCCAAAGCTATATTTGATATTCCGAATTAAAAAATGATGTCTATTTTAAAAAATTCATAAAATATAAGTTACATTAATTAATTTAATAATTAATTTTCGCTGTCAGAACAAATAGCGTGTTTTTATGAAACAAAATGTATCAATAGATTGACACTAGTTTAAGTCCGATTTCAAAGTGAAATTAATTCCAACGAACACTATTGGATTAAATGGTAAAAATATATTCTAATTTAACTTTAAAACCAATTCAAAAGGTAATCTAATCATAAAAATAAATTAGATTAAAAAGAGGTTTTGAATTAAAATATAACATTTTTCACTATTCATTAAAAATTGAACTTTTTCGGAAAAATACCAAAAATTTACACAAAGTAAATATTGATGTCCTGATTCTAAAGAATAATTTTATTTATTCAAATATAACACATAAAATTGTCAAAAATTGGATTTAAAAGAGGTTCACTGTCAAAAGGCGGTTAATTGACCTTTTAAAGAATATTGGAATGTTTACGCTTAAAATTGGATTCATTCGCATTTTTAATCCTATAAAATTTATTGTAAAGAATAAAAATATTTTACAAACAAATATAATCATTTTTTAGATAGTTCTGTTCATTCCCGCCATTACAATGGCTAGGCGTTAACTACCATTTAAAATAATATTATTTTATTATTAGAGTGCAACGCAAGATTCCCAAGAAACTCATTGTTTCATATTGGGTACGCCATCGTGAATAGAGTCCCCTTTAAAGTAATATTAATATTTTATTCACAAATATGGATAAATATGAAAATTTCATATTCTTTATTTACCTGGGGTGTTACACTTAACTTTAAAAAAGATATAGATTTGAATTATGATCCTAGATTGTGGGAAATTATTAATGATGTCAATAGAATTATTTAGTTTTTGTATAGCTTGAATAAAATATTAAAATAAAATGATTCATTTCCTAGGGATATTAGCCATGGGAGACACTTTACTTTTAATCTTTATTTTTTCCACCTTCGTATGGGTGAGAAACATGAAAGTAATCGTATTGTGTATTCTAATGAGTTTGAGAGGGTATTTTACTTGTTTTTTAAAATTATTTGAGTCCAAAATGATTAAAAGTGCTATGAACGAAGGAGGGATTGATGATTGACACAATCTTCCAACAAAGATCAGGGAACATGGAAGACATTTTCAACACATTGTTAATGTTGTTAGGTGGGTGGACTTGCAAAGTGGAATTTAAAATAAGTAAACAATTGAAAAAACATTTAATGTCTTATTGAGAAAGAAAGAGTTTTTTGTAAGATAGTACAAACTTGAATCATTGTATTTGTGAAGGTAATTGCACTAAATAACATACCATTTTATATGAACAAATGAAAAGATTTATGAGAAGAATAATGGATTTTTTGTAAACATATTTATTTTGTTGTTGAATTTCATTTATTTATGTAATATCATGTTCATCATGTTGTTAATATTGAAGTTTAATAGAATAATATTAGCCATAAAATTCAGAATGAATCGATAATCTTGATGGGGAATGTGATTAATGAAAAAATCATAAATATGATCATGAGAGAATTTTTTTTTTCTATTATACTTTATTGTAATCCAAATATAATTGATAAAACAAGATGTAAATTATTACAAGATATGTAAATATTGGGGAAGGATTTAAATTAAATATGGAGGGGGGGTTTCTTGGATTTATAAATGTCAATAATACATCCAACCTTTAGATTTTGAATTCACTTGAAGATGATTTTTTTGATCTTAAACACAACATTGATCACATAAGAAGAAAAAGTTATGATAATGGATCAAACATGAAGTTAAGTATCAAATTATCCAAAAAATACTTCTTAATGTAAATCATAGATCATTTTACAGTCCATGTGGAGTTCATAGCCTAATTATTGTTATATGGGGCATGGAAAAATCTAGTGTGAAGGTAATAATTATTTTTGCATATGTGAAAAATATTTATACATTTTTTGTAGGTTCATAACATCGATGAGATGTTATAAGAACCTATGTGTAGTGTTTTACACCAAAACTATTATCAACAACACATTTGGAAAGTTATATTGAAAGTATTAGATCTATAATAAGATAATCATTTAAGTTAATAAATTCTTTGGTTGGAATTATCAATCATTCTAAACATGATGATATTGTTATATTGGATGCTAAAGGATTGTGTTCTACTAAATTATAGAATTTTGAATCCATCATTAGCTTATGAATTTGATACAAAATATTAGATAAAGTCAATCATGTTAGTGAAATAATTCAAAGGGAATAGATGGACATCAAATATGCAAGTACAAAAATAAGAGTTTATTTTGTTTATTTTTTTGAAAAAATTTGAGAAGAGGAGTTTGAATGTCTAATGAATGAATCAAAAGAATTTTTACATGAAGTTGGTGTTGATACAGTATTTGAATAAGAAATAGTTGTTCATAGGAAGACACAAATTAACTAGAATATGAAAGATATTGTTATTAGAAATGTATATATGGAGGAAAAATTTAGAACAAATTATTTCCTTCAAAATTGATCAAGTTATTATGTCATTAGTGGAATGTTTCATGTAATTTGAACACTTAAAATTAATATTGGATTTTTTTAAGTCAAATTTTGGAAACATTTTTGGAGAAAATTTAAAGAAACACTACATTCAATTTCAATGTTTTTTGAAACACAATTAATATGATGGTATTTGTGGAGATGGATTATTTAAATAGATCAAACATTTGATGTTGATATTTCCAAGTGAATTAATAAAATCAATTGATATCATTAATTTTATTAAGGATTATGGAAAATATGAAGGTTTTCCAATAACATGGGTGACATTTCAATATTTTTAACTATATCTATTATTGTTACATCTATTATACCCATTGAAAATGATTTCAATTGAAAATTAATTTTTGGATAGTTTCAATTATGATGATTTAATTGAATAATTTGGTCTAAAAAATTTAAATAGAATTTTTTTACTTCCAATTGGATTATAAAGTAACGTAATAAAATTTAACCCAAAATACCCTAATCAACACACCTATAAGAATGATCTATCAAACAAACCTTCTAGATTCAACCCTATGAAATGATCCATCAGATGTACCCCAACTGTTGAACTCTTATCTTTCCTCGTTGTCCTCTTAGTCTGCTCGACTATGTCATCCCTGAATATGCCAATGTGAAGGGATCTGAACCAATCAGAAAGTGACACCCCTGGTGATGAGGATTAATATGAGGAAGTGGAAGAGTCTGGGGTTGATGATTGATTATAAAAATATCCTTAGACCCTCAAACAACTGTTTTTGACGTGGTGATCAATTATAAAAACTTGTATTTCATATTTTTTATAATACTGATAGGTTATCTAAAGTACCCTTTAACTAATTTCCATGTAATCATTTATAATGAAAAAATTTATAATAAAACATTAATATAATTAAAAATAATAATATAAAATAACAAAAATAAAAATATAATTGTAATTAAATATAATAATATAATGTCATTTATTAAAATTATTATATTTTCATGTGTTTTTACATAAATATATAATAAATAATGTTTGATATATTTTATGTTTTTATTTTTTAATTTTTTTTTAAAAAAGTGTTTAGTTTTAAATATTCATTCAAAATTTAGATTTTAAATAATCATGTGAATTTTATATTATAAAAATTTATATTGGTAACTAGAATTTTCACAATAAATATTCAATGAAAATTTCTATTAGAATATGAAATTATATATTAGAAATTAAATTTCCAATATTGATTTACATAGGTAATTTGAAATTTTCATACTGTAACTAGGAATTATTTATTGGAAAATTATAATGGTAGCTTAAATTTTTAGGAAATGCTATTGTCAATATGCATTGCGGATTTATAATATAAATTTGAAATATTAATCTCTAATAAAATTTTATACAATAATAATTAGTGTATATATATACACATGAAAGTATGTATATATGTATACAATGAAAATCAGAAATTTAATTTTAAACTAAAAAATATGTTATATTTATATATTTTGAGATTTATGGTCTGTAGAAAATATATATTGGAAATTTTCAATGAAAATAACTTGTGAAAATTTCTACCAAAAATTTCTCTAAGAAATTTGTAGTTCAAATTTTAAGAGTGATAATAATAAAAAATAAGTATAAATTTTCACTTAAAATTTATGTGAAAATTAGAATTAAAAGTATCTGGTAGAAATTGACACTAAAAGCTTCCATGGTAAATTTTTAAAACAAATTTACATGAAAAAATTACTTTTATATTTATATGTTTATATATTTAGATAATAATTTTCAGTTTAATGGTCAAATAGAAATTTTTATTGGGAATTTTCATGGTAAATTCATAGTAGAAATTATCACTAGAAATTTCCTATGAAAATTTTCATTGGAATTTTCCTTATAAATTTTGTAGTTCATATTTTTAGTTAAAAATCAAAAAGTTTAATTTTGTTTTAATGTATTTACACAAAAAATCTAAACATAAATATGTATTAATATATGTTCATTGTAATTTTAAGGGGAAAATTAATTTATAAAATATCAGTGGATATTTTCATTAGAAAATTTAAATGGTTATTTACACTAAAAATTTTCACTAGAAAATTCATTATGAATTTTTTAGTTAAAAATTTAAGTTCAAAATTACATTATTTTTTTGTTAATATATTTTCACTAACAATATAACTATAAATTTTTTTTATAATTTTTTAATCAAATTTTATGTACAGTTATTATAAAAATTAAGTGGAAATTTGCATTGGGGGTCCCAACCTGAGACGATATTAATATCTTCCCATGTCTCTTTGGTATGGGTTGGAGTTACCAAAATGATCATCCTATCCATTTATACACATAAACACACACAAATATATATATATAATTAATGTATCTAAACTAAATATATTTAATAAATTAGTCAGGAAGTTTGAAATCGAACCTGTTTATTATCTATTAAATTAAAAAAATATTTTATAGAATTAATCCTATTTGAAAGAAAATTATGAAGCTAAATATATTATTTTTTTTATAATATTAATTACCAAAAACCACATGAACCCTGAACTTGGAACAACAAACTCGAGGTCTCGACAATTTTATTAAAAAACACACATACACACAATAATGAAAAGGATTACAAGAGGCATAAGTTCCCAATAAAAATGAAAAACCATTATAATATGTACTTGAAACACTTTAATGGACCCTTCTTGAAAAAATCAAGAAGAATTTAGTGTGAATATAAACTGGAAGAAGACAAATTCATACCACCAAAACCACATTCCCTATAGCCAACATCCACTTCACACACTTGTCTTATCAAAAACAAGAACAAGCAATAATTAATCAAGTTTGATTCATATTTGAAAGTTCCATCTCTCAAGATTACATCCACTACCACTAGGTATACCTTCTCATTCAATTCTAGCAGCTTAGACTACCATTACTTCCAATCATTGAGCTTCTTATATGTGTTTAGTCAAAACAATCTTAAATTTTATAACAAATATTATCATTATGACACATTAATAAATGATATAATTACATAAAATTACACTTACTATAACCTAAAAGATTGATAAGTCTAGTGTATTTTGGAATTAGGTACATTTCATTACAACTATAAACATAAATTACAACAACTTTATTCAAAATATCTTTAACATGCTTGAGCTTAAAACTGCATTGGATAACCTGGGTAAATATATATGAAAGGGATGATCTATGAAGCCCAATAAGTAAATAAACATGGAATAAAATAAAGATAATAATACATGTTAGACAATTCATATCAATAAGGAATAAAAGAACATGAATAATAAGGCATGATATACAATGATAACCATAACATGGGAAATGTTACAACCACTTAAAACACTGCATCATAAACATAGGTCAAGGACAAACCACCAAGACTTCATGGTGGAAAAAGTACCCTAAAATAATCAGGTATAACCCTATCCCAACATGATGTATCACAATACTAAACATTATTCAATGCATTTGAGTTCTATATAATTCCGGGCGCACCCGCCACTTTTATTTCATTATCAGGCTTAAGTGTGTCACATAGATCATAAAATATGGATAAATTCATCATAATAATTTATTCCATGATGATGGAGTGTGGAATATATAAAATTAAGTCTCTAATCAAAAGTTATATATGCATAAAATTTAACACCCTTGATAGGAAATGAGTACGACATTTATTATACAATTGGTTTGACAAGGAAAATTCCGGTGAATATTTGGTAGCATAATGGCATCACTTAAAAATTTAAAAAATAGGTTGATGAGAGTGAAATGGGTCTATCATAATTTTTAAATGAAGTGTAAAGTATTAGAGACATGTAAGTACATGTCCACACATTTAAAATTAGAAAAAGAAGGCACGTGATAATAATTAAGCTTGAATAAAAAGAGAAAGGTAAAGATGTTTATGAAATTTCAGCATGGTAACATGTGTTCTTAGGAGGGATTAATGAGAGAGAAAGAGGTATTTAATCATGTTTATATCATAAGGGTATTATGGGTTTGGTGATAAATCATACCCCATCATTAGGAATAAAAAAATAAAAGGGCATAACATAGAAGAGATTCTTGAATAAAAGTGAGAAAGAGAGGATCCCTTACATTTAGATTATGAAACCAAAAGATTGAAAGGGGATTCTTGAGACTTTGGGGTCACCGTAGAAGGATTATAGAGAGATAAGGGGAGATTAAGTTCATTCTCTATGTATTTTTAGTGAAGATAAGTGTGATATTGGGTGGATTTATATATGAAAAGATATAGATTTCTTGAATATTTAGGTTTTGGAGTCTACAAAATAAAATATTTCAAACCATAAAACTTCCCATGGGGTTTCCCATGGATTTTTCCAAATTTTATATGTTTTAATTATATTATTAGGAAAATTTATGAAATTATTAAAATATTACCCTTTATTATGTGGAGGTAAGTCACACTTTTAATGAAATGATTTTAAAATTATAAAATATATTATATGATTTTATTGGATTCAAAAAAGATTTATAAAATTAATAAAATAAATTTAAAATAACATGATTTTAAGTATAAAAAATATATATTTTTCCAAATAAACTCATTATAGTATTTATTACATCATTTTTGGGTCATTATGATGTCACGAAACACACTGTATATTTACACGGTATTTAATTTTTACCTAAAAATCCATCTGTCTCAGAAAATTATGAAAAATTAATCAGTGGATAATTTAGAAAATATAATTCCAAAAATAATATTTATTTTATCTAAATAATTTTCTCAATATTTTCATTTTCACTTTTAAAATAAGATTCGACATTTATTAAAAAATGTTTTGTTTTTGAAAATAACAGTTTTTGATCCCTTATAAAAACTACTTTTCACTTCATAAAAATTATGTTACCATTTATAATTAATAAAACTTATTAAATAATAAAATTTTATTAAAATAATATTTATTTAAAAAATTCATTAATTAATCAAAATAAATCCCTTAATTGAATTTGAATATTACCTGAAAATACAATTGTTTTTAATTGAATCAAAATAAAAATCATATATATAGTAAAAATAAAATTAAAAATAAATTAATTATTATATAAAATGTACGTATTCATATTATTAAGTTATTGATACATATCAATTTATAACATCGAAGTACACCCTAAGAGTAAGGTGTGTGGTGATGAGACTTTCTTGAGGTCATTCGATGAACATTGTTTAGGTCATGATCTCGATGAGCTTGAACTTATCCTATAAACGGTTTCTCTCATGGTTAAGTTGTTGGATCTTATATTTATCTTGGTTAAGGGGAAGCCCTATGATGTTATCTCCCCCTAAATCTCCAATAAATGGGCTTATTAGGGTACAATCGTACTTGATGAGGCTATCACTTCCTTTGTCTTTGTCAATTGGATGTGTTAAATCCCTATATTTATATTAATCATGTGATCAGTGTTTGATAGCTACATTATCAATATAAAATATTCTTATTGGTCTTTTGAATATAATTGAATATAATAAAACAAAGTAAGTTCATGTGTTTTCTATAACTATATTACATAATAAAACATTAAATCAAAATGGAATTTTATTTATAACAGTTTGGGTCATTACAATCTTTCCCCTTGAGAATTTTTCCCTCAAAATTTTCATTTCACCCTTGAAAAAAGATGAGGATAATTCTATCTCATCACTTCCTTTGGTTACCATGTTACTTATTCAAACTTTTTATTTCTCCACAACACTTTTAAAAGGCACATTGTATTATTTTGTAGAACTTTGTCTCTACAATCTAAGATCTTCACCGTCTGCTCCTCATAGGAATGATAATTTCCAATGGTACCACCTTTGGATTGAGTACATGTGAGGTGTTACGTATGCACTTCCTCAATAGTGATACATAGAATACATAATAAACTCGAGATAGATTTGGTGGGAGTGCAAGTCGATAGGTCTTTGCTTCGATGCAATCAAGGATCTCAAAGGGGGTGATGTATCTTGGAATAAGCTTTCCCTTCTTCCCAAATATCATCACTTTCTTCCATGGAGATATGCAAAGGAATACCATGTCTCTAACATCAAACTATAAGTCTTGTTGATTATTGTTAGCCTAACTCTTTTTTCAAATTTGAGAAACCTTAATATGCAGCTGAATGGTATTAAAATTTTCCACCATTTCCTCTACCATTTTATGACATAGTAGTTTTCATTCCCCAACTTCATCCCAGCATACATGTGTTCTACACCCCTTCCCATAAAGGGCTTCATAGGGAGCCATTTGGATGCTCGAGTTGAAACTGTTGTTGTAAGAGAACTCAACCAGAGGAAGAAGTTGATACCATCCACCTTTGAAGTCCATTGAGGATGCTCTCAACATGTCCTCAAGTGTCTGGATAGTCTGATCAAATTGGAAATTATTTTGAGGGTGATAGGTCATGCGGAATTTAAACTCAGTATTCACAGTGTGCTAGAGACTCTTTTAGATCATAGAGGTGAATCTTGGATCTTGATTAGATACAATCGACAGTGGTACTCCATGCATCCTAAAAACGTCTTGAATGTATATCCGTGCAATTAGATCTAGTGAGAATTCATCTCGTCTCGTAATAAAGTGTCGAGTCACTACAAAACAACTATAATTTAGTGATGCTTTTTTAGAAATGTTTTTTAAAAATGTCAGTAATTTTAAAACTTAGTGGCATTTATTCAAAAGTTTCCCTAATTTATCAATATTTCCTCTAAAGAGTCATTAATATAGCAATATTTCCACAAAAGTGTCACTAATTTAGCGACATTTCCTTAAAATGTTGCTATTTTAGCAATGTTTACTCAAATTCGTAGCTAATATAGAGATGTTTCCTCAAAAGATTAGCTAATTTAGGGATGTTTACTCAATAGAATCTCTAATTTAGTGACATTTCCTCAAAAGCGTTGTAAATTTAGTGATGTTTCACCCAAATGGTCTCTAATTTAGTAACTTTTTCTCTAAAGCATCACTAATTTAGTGATGTTTCCTGGAAACATTGATAATTTGGTGATGTTTTCTCAAAAGTTTCACTAAATTAGAAACATTTCCTCATAATAATTTCCAAATTAGCGAATTCTTTCCGGAAACGTCGCTATATATATATATTTATTTATTTATATAGTCCATTTCCCCCACATCGATGTAAAATATATATATATATATATATATATGTATGTATAGACACACACACATATATATAAACATATATATAAATATATATATATATATTTATATATATATATCTAAACACACAAATATATATATATATAAAAGCACAGATATATTTTAAATTTAGTCATGTTTTAAATAAAACTTGTCTATTTTAGTGACACATTTTTTAGTATTTTAAAACGTGGCTAATTGTATATATATATATATATAAATTTATAATAATAATAATTATATATATATATATGTATACATACACATATATATTCACACACACACACACACATCCATCCAATATAAATTTTTGTTATGCCACTTTAAGGAAAAAAAGCGGGAAACCAAGGTTCACAAAACAGGGGTACCATTATGTGCTGAAATAGCTTAAAAATATATTAAATATGAGACTAAGATTATTATAATGCTATAGTCTATATAATTCCTAGTGCAATGTACTAACTTGGGTGTCCGTATCCACGTTGGTGAGCTCTTCAAGGTGAGTAGTCATTCTGTCCACTTTTTGTGTGAATTACTCAGAGTTTATTTTACCTTCGTTGAAGCCATGAGCCAGGATTCGGTCTTGTTTGTCTAACCACGCCTCTTGCACCTACTTGGCATAAAATTGAATCCTTATTTCATATATTATTTCTATATCCTTTTTTGGATCATTTACCCTAACCTCCTTTTCAATCATTTCTTCCTTTGAATGGAGGATGAGCTTTAAGCACTCCCCTTCTTCTTCCTCAACTATTTATGTTCTCCCTCTTTGTTCACCACCTTCCCCATTTGGAGATATCTTTTTTTCCTTGTTTTCACCTTTCTTAGATGACCTAGTTTCCATTAGTTTATGAAAATGTGAATAATTCTTGCATCCCTTTGGTTTTTTCCTCTTGACCACCAAACATTTTTCCGAGTCTCTATTTCCTTTTTGCCCTTTCTTCCTTCTAGGGCTGTGAAGACCTTTCCCTTTAATTCTTTCCAAACAATCCACAGATAATTGGCTGTAACTTTCATCATCTGAATCCTCTTAATTTTGATCCAGTGTTGGTTCTTGAACATCCGAACCTTCAAAATGGTTGCCCAACTCGACCACTGGGCCTTCTTTGGGGGGACTCTCCCAAACTGGCGCCTTCGCCTTTCCTATTTCGAAACTATTCTTCTTACCCATGATCATATTCTTCTTGCACACACACACATAAAAATATATATAAACATATATACACACACACACATATATATATATATATATTAATATAAACATATAATAAACATAAAATATATAAATATATGTAAAATATAAACACACATACACACACATATATAAAATATAAACACACATGTATATATACATAAAATATAAAATCTAAAATCTAAAATCTAAACACACACACACACACATATATATATAATTGATTTTTTAATACTGAAATATATATATATATATATAACATAATACAATTAAATATTTTAAATTTAGTCATGTTTTTAAGATAACATGACTATTTTAGTGGTATTTTTACTAGTGTTTTAAAATGTGGGTAATTATATATGTGTGTGTGGGTGTGTGTGTAAATTTATAACTCTAAATATATATATTTAGACACACACACACATATAATATAAACACACACACACACATGTATAATATAAACACCCACACACATATAAAATGTAAACATAAAATATAAAGATATAAAATATAATATAAACACACCTATATAATATAAAATAAGTATAAACACACAAATATATAAATATATATATATTTAAAAATTAAATATAAATATAAAATATAAACACACATATATATATATTAATATATGTGAATATATATTATTAATTTATCAAATACTGATATATATAACATAATACAATTAAAAATAATAAAAAATTGTATCTAAGTTGGTTAGTCTTCTACTAGTGTTGTGGGAGAATCATGGTTCGATTCTCAACATCCTTCTTTTATAAGGATGCGCACAAGAGTAAAAGGGAGGTGAGTAAGGGGGAGGTAATGGGATGCGAGAACGTATGCCAGGGGGGGATAGAGTGGGAAATGGATGGAATGTAAGGAGGGAAGTGGGAAATGGGAGGGGTGGGAACATAGGGAAGGAATTCATAGTATTGTATGGAATGTGAATTGGAGGGGGAAGGAAGTGTAAATGGTGGGAATGTGGGGGAGTGGGAGGGGGAATTGGAGGGCGAGAAATGGGAGTGGGTGGGAATGCGGGTAATGCAGCGGAAATAGAAGGGGAAGAAGTAGGAATTGGAGGGGGTGATGTAGGATAGGGGGAACGGGAAGGGTGGAAACATAGGGAGAGGGAGGGAGTGGGGTATGAAATCCAAAAAAAATTATACACCATTTTAAAAAAAAACATAGAAATTATTATTTATGAAAAAAATAACGAATAGGTTTGATTTACCGATATTTTATAAAATATATTGGTAAATTATGTATAATTTACCGATATTTCTTAAAAAAGTTGTTAAAGAGGTTCTAGTAAATAGTGAAACTTATGAAATTTGAAAAAAATGCATCATTTTAAAAAAAATAGAGAAATTATGATTTTTGTAAAAACTAATGAAGAGGTTTGATTTATAATAATTTTCTAAAAAATATTGGTAAATGATGTGTGATTTACCGATTTTTTTTACCAACATTTTTAAAAAATGACATTATAAAGGTGTTGGTAAATAAAGAATCTAATAAATGTATCTAAATGAGAAACACCTCATTTACCGACGTTTCTTATAAACATCGGTAAATAAGGTGTTTCTAATTTAGAGACATTTATAGAAGTCATTAATTTAGTTACACTTACAAACGTTGCTAATTAATGACATTTAAAAACATCACTAAATTAGCGATAGCTCTTTTATTGACATTTCTAAGAAACATTGGTGAATGAATTAGCGTAATTTTGAAACATCGCTAATGAAAAAAAAGCGTCTCTAATTCTCATTATTTTGGTAGTGAGTCTTTGTAAGATGATCCACTACAACCCAAATATAACTATTCCCTCTTGATGTATTTTAAAGATCAGTGAAAAAGTCCATGGTGATACTTTCCCATTTCCATATAGGTATGGGTAATGGTTGAATCATCCCCTTTGATTTTTTCATTTTTGATTTAACTTGCTAACATAAAAGATATATTAATATATATTATGTGATCTCCTTCTTTATATTTTCCTAGAAACAGTGTTATTAGAGATCTCGATACATCATTACACTTCCTTGGTGGATGGAGATGGTTGAGCTATGTGCATCATCCAATAACTCCTTTAACTTAGGATTTGATGGTACACATAGTCTTGAACCAAGTCTCACAACACATTCAATATTAACATTGAACTATGAGGATATACCTTTCCTTATTGCTTCCAATTTCTTATGAATTCCCATATCAACTCTTTGATCATCCTTTAACCTCTCTATAATAGATGTTTGAATAATCATTTTTAAAAGTATTGATGATGTCCCTTCCTTTATTATTCCCATGTCCATCCATTCAAAATCTAAGAAGATCAGATCCCTCTCAATTCTCATCAATGACATAATTGCTGGATCCTTTCTACTTAGAGTGTCTTCTACTTAATTCTCTTTCATAGGATGGTAGTGTATTGATCAGTCATTGTCTTTGATCAATTCTAACCATCGTCATTAGATCATATTCATCTATTTCTATGTGAATATATACTTGAGACTTTTGTGATCCGTATGTATTTCATACTTCTCTCCAAAGAGATAATGCTGCCATTTTTTAAGAAAAGATCACTACAGCCAACTCTAGATCATGTGTTGGATAGTTATGTTCATGAACTTTCAACTACCTTGAATTATAGGCAATGAAGTTTCATTTTTCATCAGCACACAACCCAAGACTTCTTCAAATCATCACTGAATACCACTAAAGATCTCAACTTTTGGGTAGTGTGAGCATAATAATAGTGATAATCCTCTTTTTCAACTCCTTTAATATCTCATTACATTCATTATTCCAAGAAAAATTTATACCCTTTCAAGTTTTCAGGGTAAAGAGGTTTTGGAAATCATGATAAATTTGACACAAAATAGCGATAATACCCAGCTAACCCATGGAAACTATGAATATTTATCATATATGTTGTTCTTGGTCATCCTTTATTTTTTTAGTCTTTGAAGGGTCCACATATATCCCATTACTTGTGATGATATGCCCCAAGAAAGAGAATTCCTTCAAATAGAATTCACATTTGTTTTACTTGTATAAATATTTTCCTTTTGCAAGGTATTTATTAGATTATTCAAATTATCCCCATGCTCATCCATACTTTTGGAGTATATTAGAATATCATTTATAAATACTACCACAAATTTTTCGAGGTAATTTCTACAGACTCTATTAATCAAGTCCTTAAATATTAATAGAGCATTAGTGAGTCTGAAAGGAATTACTATGAATTCACAGTGACCGTACCTTGTATAAAAAGTAGTCTTGAGAATTTTGTCTTTCTTCACCCTAACATGGTAATATCTCGATCATAAATCCACATTAGAAAAGTATTGTGCTCCACATAGCTGATCAAACAAGTAATCAATCTTAGAAAGAGGACACTTTTTCTTTATCCTGATCTTATTGAGCTCATGATAATCGATGAAAAGGCACATTGACCCACCCTTCTTCTTGACAAAGAGGATTGGTGCACCCCATGGTGAAGCACTTGGTCATATGAAACCTTTATCCAAATTCTCCTATAGTTGTTTCTTTATCTCCTTGAGTTCCACAATAGAAATTCTATATGGAGTTTGGGATAATGGTAACACCCGAGGTATATGCTCAATTTAACATTCAACATCTCGACTAAGAGGAAGACTAGGAAATTCCTTAGAAAACACATTAGTGTATTCCATCACAATGGGCATGTATTCAAGGATAATTATTTCCTTAGAATAAATCATTTAAGATAGATATGCTTTCTCATAGAGAAATAATATCAATGCTTGAGATGATGGTGTTAAAGAAGATTCATCCTCCTCCTTGAACTTGTATAGAATCAGGGGTCGATTTGTAATATAGTGAGTGATTTACATCCCATGGAAATTTATATCGGATCTATATAGGTAAATCCAATCCATGGCCATAATTGCATCATATTCCACCAAAGGGATTATGATATGGTATTATGGGAAATTCATCCCATAAACATTGATAGGGGAAGAGTTATATACTTGGGATTAAATAATTTCCCCATTTTCCATTTTCACCGACAACTCTAGTTACATGATTTTTGTTGGTGATTGAATAGTTCTACAAAAAATTCCTGATATGAAGGAATATGTAGTTATAGAATCAAAAAGTACATTCTCTATTATTGAATAAATAACTAGAAAATCATTCACCACATTGTTGTCGGGATTTACTTCATCGGTAGTGATTGAAAAATCTCACCCTTGATACCTTGGAGTTTGTTGGTTGTCTATAAAAACCCTTAGATTAGTGCATTGGTTTTCTAAATGACATGGTTCCCTACAGTTGTAGTAATGAAAAATACACTGATGGTTGACCGTATCATTCTATTCCTCCATTGTAGTATTAGGTTTCTCCTGCTGAAAATCACTAGCTAGGATCCCCTCCTTCTCACACCTAAAGCATTTCATTGTCCCCTTCAGTCAATTTATAGGGTTCTTCTTTCCTCACCTTTGGAAAATGGGATGCTGAAATTTCTTAGCACCATTAGATCTCTCTATTGAATGACTAGAATTGATCTCCACTTTCTGAATCTTATCCCTTTGATACCCCTAAAATTTTCTGATCTCCATTTCAACTTTGAGGGTACATCAAGCAATTTTCTCATAGCTCTCAAAGTCACAGATCGCCAGGGCCTTCTATAGGCTAGTTTTATCCCACCAAATAAGCATTAAACATTGAATTTAGGGTAATGACAAAGTTGAAGGAATATCATGTAGGAATTGTGATGTTTTTTTCGTATTACCCAATATATTCATCATCTTTCTTCTTTATGGAAAGAAAATCCATTTCCATTTTATGTTGGAGGGCATGGAGAAAATATTTATCAAAAAACATTTTCTGGAAATACATGCATCCCATCGCCTTGATCTCTCCCTCAAGCTTCATATTTTTTTTTCAATGTCCACCATTAATCATATTCACCATTCATAAGATAAACAACCAAAATAAATTTCTCTTGTTTGGAGCATTAAAGGATGGAGAAGGTATTCTCAGTGGATTTGATCTATTATTCTTTGATTAAGGGATCATATGATCTATAAAAAGTAGGAGGCCTTTGTCACATAAAGGTCTTGATTATAGTTTGTTGTTTTTTGGGGGTATTTGGGAACTCCTCCCCATCTATGTTTCTATTTAAAACCCAAGTAATCTGAGATATTATTTTCATGAAGAGTGTGATTCCTGCTCCCATCAGGTTGGGCATCTCGTTGGGGGAAATCATCACATTGCTCGTCAAATTGATTGTTTACCATATTACTCATGTTTCTATCCATTGGTTAGAATAAAAATAAAATTAAATATGATTATATTTTACTTTTAAACACATAAATGGGAATTTAATGACATTAAATGGATTACTTATAAATTATATGTATTGTCTTAACTTATGGATTTCTTGGCTTCAGTCTTTTTTATCCATGATCTATTTCCTAACATTTACTCATATGGGAATTTTTATACCCCCTTAATAATGGTTTATAATGAGCTTATGAATTACCAAGCATATCCCCTAGAAGTTTCAAACCAATTGTACAGTAAGGCTTTTTTTTGTGTACCAGGTTACCCCGAGTCAGGCCCGGAACACCTTGTCGAACTTATTACTCCTAGGTACATCTGTGCCAGAACCACGTCCACTTGTAGTATCCAGATAGGGATGTACTTTCCTAATGAAACACCTACTATGTACTCAATTTTTTTTAGTGATGTATTCTTGTACTTATTCTTATGTCTAAGAATTTTTCTATAGTTTCCAATCCTAATCCCAAAAATAAATAATCTTTTCCTTTGATACCAAATATAACAAACCTTATCTTTATTTTACATTAATACATGATTTAATTACATAAGATTACCATTAATATAATACAAAATATTGATATGTACAGTGCCTTTGAGAATTTAATATATTTCTTTACAACTTTAAACATGAATTACAACATCTTTACTGAAAGCATTATTAACATGATTGAGCTTAAAACTGCATTGGATAACCTGGGGAAATACATAAAAATGGGGTGAGCTATGAATCCCAGTAAGGGAATAAACATGGAATAAAATTAAGATAATAATACATTTTAAACAATTAATATCATCAAGATATAAAGGAATATGAATAATAAGGCATGATATAACTTGATAATTATAACATGGGAAATATGACAACAACTTAGAACAATACATTATAAACATAGGACAAGGATAAAACACCATGACATCAAGGTAGAAATCATCCCATAAATGAATCAGGTAAATTCATATCCCAACATGAAGCATCTTGATACTAAACATTACCCAATGCATTGGAGCGCTATATAATTCTGGGCGCACCCATCACTTTTAATTCATTCTCATGATTAAGTGTGCCAAATAGATCATAAAACACGGATTCATTCATCATAATAATTTATTACACAATTAAGGAGTTTGGAATACATAAATATAAGTACCCAATAAAAAGGTATATGTTCATAATAGTGAAAAGACTTGATAAGAAATGGGTATGACATTCAGTACACAATTGGTTTGGCATGAAAAATAGTGGTCAAAATTTCTCAGCATAACAACGTCACTTAAAAATTTATAAAATGGATTTATGAGAGAAAAATGGGTCTATAATTATTTTTAAATGAAGTGGATAGTATTAGGTACATGTAATGACATGTTCAGACATTTAGAATTAGAAAAATAGGGAATGAGATAATAAGTAATCTTGAATAAAAAGAGAAAGGAAAGAATGTTTACAAAATTTCAGCATAGTAACAAATTTTCTTAGGAGGGATTAATGAGAGAGAAAGAGGTGTATCATCATTTATAAATTATAATGGTAGTATCGGGTAGATGAAAAATCATACCCCATCATTAGGAATAAAGAAATAAAATTTCATAACATAGAGAAGACTCTTGAATAAAAGTGAGAAAGGGAGGATCTCTTACCTTAGAATATGACACAAAAGGTTTTAAGTGGGATCATTAAGAGCTTAGGGGCACATTATGAGGATTCTACAGAGAGGAGGGAATATTAAGGTCATGATAAAAGGTTTTTTAGTGAAGAGAAGTGGAAATTGTGTGGGTTTATATAGGAAAAGACAGAGATTTCTTTAATATTTAGGTTTTGGAATCTACAAAATAAAATATTTCAAACCACAAAACATCCCATGGTTTTACCCTTGGTTTTTTTCAAAGTGGAGAGGTTTTCATTATTTAATTATCCAAAGGTCCAAAATTATTAAAATATTACCCTTGATTATGTGGAGGTGAGTCACACTTTTAAAGAAATGAATTTAAAATCATAAAAAATATTATATGTTTTTGGAGGGTTCATAAAGGCTTTATAAGATTAATAAAATAAAATTAAAATCACATTATTTTAATGGGAAAACATACATTTGTCAGAATATATATTATAGTATTTATTACATCATTTTCGGGTCATTATGATGTCATAAAACACATCGTATATTTATATTGTATTTAATTTTTACCCAAAAACTCGACTATCTCAAAAAATTATGAAAATTTCACCATTGGATAATTTTGAAATTATGATTCCAAAAATTAAATTTATTTTATCTAAATAATTTTATAAAAAATTTCATTTTTACTTTTAAAATAAATTTTGACATTTATTGAAAAATATTGGGTTCTTGACAATAGCAGTGTTTAAACCCTTATAAATAGCACATTTCACTTCGTAAAAATTATATGACCATTTATAATTAATAAAATTTATTAAATAATAAAATTTTATTAAAATAATATTTATATAATAAATCCATTAATTCATCAAAATAAATCCCTTAATTTAATTTTAATATTATCTAAAAATTCAATTTATGTTTAATTGATTAAAAATCAAAAAATAATTATATAGTAACAAAAATATGAAAATAAATAAATTATTCTATAAAATTTACATATTAATATTATTAAGGTCTTGATATATATTCCTTTTTTACACCAAATTATGTCTAAAGAGTAAGGTGCATGATGGGGAGACTTTCATGGGGTCATTCAATGAATATGAGTTGGGTCGTGATCTCGATGAGCTTGAACTTCTCCCATAAATAGTTTCGCTCATGCTTAAGTTCATGGATCTCAATTTGGGATTGGTCAAGTGAAAATCCCAGTGATTCTATATCCCTCAAAATCTCTGATAAATGGGCTTCATATGGGATAATCCTACTGGATGAGGACATCACTTCCTTTGTCTATGTCAATTGGATATGTTAATGCCCTATATTTATAATAATCATGTGATCACTATTTAACGGCTAAATTATCAATGATAAAGTTTCTTAATGGTATTTTGAATCAAATTGGATATAATAAAATAAAATAAATACATTTTTATATATCCATATTACATAATAAATCATTAAATCATTAGGTAATTTTATTTATAACAGTTTGGGTCATTACACATTATCTCTTGCAAAATCTACCCAATATTTACAAAACACATTCAAAGAGAAAACAAGAAAAACTCCAAGATAGTAAACACATTACTACCTAGATAAATTCATGAATTCCAAAGTAGGATTTACTTGAAATTTCTCTTTCAATTTTGGAAATAAATGGATTTTTTATTTCTCTATATTCTACTTAGATAATCTTATCAGCTTCATACATATTAAATACTATATTATCTTTTTATTAAATACAATAAAAAAATATTCAATCAGCTTAACATTCAATTTCAATGAATATTTGAGAATTTTTTTCATCCTTTTCATAGTATTTTTAAAAATGTATAATTATGGCATGAGATGATATATTACCATAGTTTTTAGATGATTAGAATAATCTCTACGAGAACTTGATGTCTTAGAGGCCTGTTTACCCATATCAGTTGAAAATGGATGACTCTCATTACCCTTTTGAGACATAAACCCCTCTTCACTATCTAGAGAGAGAAAATATTTCTCATTAATTATATAATTTTTATAGGAATTTACTTTCCCCATTTCATGTTGTTGATGATCCCCACTATTTACAATATAAATAAGATTCATATAATCCCTCAAATTATCCCTCATATAATTTCCAAAAATATTCAAAGTGGATTCAATAGGTTCCTTAACCTGTTGATTGACAGAACCATCTTGCTCAGTCAAAGGAGACATCCCTTTACTTATTTTAGTGTAAGCCTCTATAAAATATTATTTTTCATTTGAATCAAAACTCTGTTGTTGATCAGGTGTAACAAGATTCATCTGCAGTTGTGAAGCATATTAATTGGAAGGTCGAAGATTAGATCCCCTTTCATTTTTTTATCAGAGTGATGAAATAAGATCATCCCCTATTGATGATCAAAATTATTATCAAGATCAATTGATTTCTTACCTATCTTCTACTGAAGGTTCATTCTCCTCCTATAATGAACTTCTTCATGAATACTTAACACGAAAAAATAACATGTAATATATATCCTTTTTCTTTGATAGGACCCAAAAAAGTTCCATACAGCTCTATATTACACACAAAATAGGTTTTTTTCATATTCCACCTTCAAATTTATATTATCATCAGCAGTAGATATAACTTTTGGGATCCAATTCCTCCAGACCTTGGAATTTTAGTCCCAACACACAAGACCTCCTAGGGTTCCATCCTAAAACCCATGGGTGATAGGAGGAATTTCCCATACAATATTATATTTTAACCACTATTCTTTGTGGAATCTAATGTCATACTTGGGGTTTCAACCAAAACAAATCCCTTAAAACCCAATTCCACACAATTGGGAATCCACTTCAACAATAATCCACGAGATCCAAGCATCTTACACCACCATTTTATCATCATTAGGGCTCACTGCCTGACCACAACTACCTAGAAAAATTTTAACATAAGACACCATGGATCCACATATCTAAAATGATCCATCGTTTTCATCGTCAAAATATTATGGGAAACACTCCACCCTACATCACACCTTAACTGCACCATGACTCTGATATGACTTGTTGGGATCCAATTCCTCCAGCACTTGGTCTTCCAGGCCCAACACATAAGCCCTTATATGGTTCTATCCTAAAACCCATGGGTGATATGAGTAATTTCCCATCCAATCTTATATGTTATCCACAATCCATTTCAGAATAATATGTGGGACTTGGGTTTGCACCCAACAAGAACTTCTTGATTGATCAATGTTGATGAAAGATTAACTTAAATCAAGATCTATAAAAAATACCAAATTTTAGAACTTTCAGTATCTTTATCCACTTTAATTGGACCACCTATTGATGAAGAAATATCTCTAATATTTTTTATATTCTAGTAAATCCAACTAAGATAAAAATCCTAACCCATACATGGAAAAGAGAGTTTCGTGCATCAAAAGGGTTGACAGATGTATCCCATTCTCGAATTAGGAGGGTACCTAGTTTAAGGATCACTAAACCTAGACTCCAAGAACACCACTTCAATTCACCAGTTGGGAAAATGTTGTGAAAAAAATAAACACCTCCTTGAAGCCATATTCAAGTTGATAAAGCCACAAACCATAGAGTTTTTTCTTACAAAATCATCAAACATCCTTTGTTTTGTTGTAAATGTGGGTGACCTATACCCAACTTGAAAATTATATTTCAATTAGAATATCATATATACAATGAGTTATGTATGACGTATTCTTACCATAATAGTATTGATATTTCTACATCCATTATTTATATGGTAATTTCCTTAGATTAATTATCATATCAAAATTTTATAGCAGTTCCTAGGATATAATGAGAATCTCAAGATACAAACAAATTAATCTTAATAGTACGTTCTACGGTCTAGATACATCATATTGAGTGGACAAAAATGTTGTGTAACTATCAGGTGTTGGATTCTCATAAGCATTGATACTTTTTATAATGAAGTTTTCACATTGTGATCACAAGTGGATGAGATCATGAGGATTGAACCACCAATATGAGCACCACATGTTTCATGTGTCATTTTTTGTTCATATCTACGAACACATGTAATGGTATCTTGAATTGAGATTATTATCATTGTATAATATCTAATTATGTAATTTTATTCAATATGAAAACTATGGCATTGATATCATAGTGAGGTAGCTTTTATTAGGAGTGTCACTAGCGATATGTCATAGATTGAATAATCAAGATAGAATTTTTCACTTCTGAAATGGAATCAAAATCTTAGGACTAGTTGATTAGGACGACCGTGCCTTCATTAAATCTATTTTCATGGTAGAAGAAGATAAGTCCATCTAGTTAGGTTAACAAATAATAAAGCAAGAAAGGATTTTGACATAATGTGTGCATCTTTCTTTATGAGATATCGTGAAACAAAGATATTATATTACATGATGTGTGTTTATAGTAATTTTTTTATATGACTTGTCCTTATATCCTTAGGGGCCTCAATGAGTTTCTAGAATCCACTCCTAGTTTGTGAATAATATTCACTGCTATTGAGATAAGGTCATTGAGAAGGGTCATACACATAGAGTATTCAAAAGCCTGGCCTATTCTAATGAATAAGAGTTAAGGACATGGTGAGCCCCACCATGGGGGTCCGAGAGATATCCATATATAAATGATAACTAATTAATAAATAAATTCATTATTATTTATGTATAGGATAATTCGAGTTGAATTCATTTATTTAATGTATTTAAAAATATTAAATTAAATACATGGAAAATATTATATGGACAAATATTATTTTAATATTCAAGGGTTGTTTAATATTTGTGGGAAAGATGAGTTGAGTTAATGGCTTACTTTTATAACATAATATATTTATTATATTATAAGTGATAAATATATAAATGATATTTGTAACACAATAAATTAGTTGTATGATGTCATTTATAACTTATGTACTGGAAACAAATATCTCAGGGCTAGAGATCCATTTCAAGGTATTTTGAACCCCACTATATAAATGGGAGGAGGCTCTCTAATAGGGAAGTATTCATTGCATAGATTTAAGAGGATCTCTATCCTCTCTTCATATTTATAGAGAGATGTGTTCTCAATGAAAGCAACTGATCTGAGTTCTCCTTCTTGGATCAAAGTATCGATGTAGTAAGGATCATCAGGACATTAAAGGCATCATCAAATATCCTCTCTAGCACCTGGATTTTGATTATTGACACTCCTATATACTTTTAAGGAACCTGTGGATGATATAGAGGGATCCAAATTTGGCTACTCTGAGAAATGGTCATTGATGAAGAACAATTATCAAACATGTCTTAAAATCGAACAAGGAAATATTAGATTTATTTTTCATGCTTAAAAAACATCAGGTGGGATCCTCAGGCCTTCATACTAGGTTGTACATCATCACAGTGTATGAAAATTTTTTAATCCTTAATCCATCTACTTCTATTGCATGCCTTGATACCTTCAATTGTGAAAAAATTTAAATGGGTGGGTGTTCATGTGTTTTCAAATGAAAAAGAAAGAAAAAATAATAATAAATACTATCAGGTGGGTTTATAAAAAAAATATATTGGGCGGTATGTGTCAGTACTCTAGGAACAACAAAAAAACAAAAAACTAAAGCAGTGGGGTATTTTTGAATTATTTTTTAAATAATAATATAAAAAAGAGGAATCCAAGGAATCTTTCACCCCCATTGGATGCACCCTGGTGGGCTTCCTCATCTCAAAGAAACCCTATCATGCAACCAATGTCGTCAGATTGATCCCCTACCTTGTCACACTGAACTAACTCCCACCACAGGATGTTCCCCCATAAAATGACCACTCATCACTTTACCACCCTATGATGAAACCACCGTCATTGGCCCACCTTGCCATCCCAACGCACTGCCAGTCCGACTCAGCCCATCGCCACCGGCCATCATTACCAGCTTAACCGGTCAACCTGCTGGTGTCCCCTCCCATAGAGTGCCCCAATAATTGTCATGTGTCAACCTATCCCCCTTCCAATTTGACCACCCATGCATCACCTCTCGGATGACCAACCCTCCAACCTTCCTCCATACTCTTCCTTCTACTGGCCTCTTGCATGCCTCCTACAAGGTGACCTGTGACCAAGCTGGGTCAGTGAAACCTTAATTTCACATTTTGGGTCAAGTATAGGCTCTAAACCCCTTTTAGGGTTTTTTTGGCCAAGATGGGTTCCATAAAATATGTTGATAAAAATTTTAAACATTTAAGAAATTATGATACTTTTTTGAAATTAAATTAAATTAAATTTTTGTTATCATGTAACATAAATTATTTGAATTAAAATTAAGATTAAAATGATTTATTTTAATTCATTTAATTTTCCTTTATATATATTTATCTCAAATTTAATTTTTATTTCATAATTTTTGTATCGTCTGTTCTTGAGAACCAAATGACTGATGTATGTTTGGAATTTATTTATTTAATTAATTAATGAAACTCCATGTGATGTATGTAGTGATTAGTTTGTTTTTATAGTTTTTGCATCTACTTTCCTCGCTTAATATGTATAAGGGTCTGTGTGTCCATGAGATATTCATTGCATGCATATTATGCATTCCCGAATCTCTCTCACCTACATGTGAGTATTTATGTATTATGATATACATGGTATAAGATATGGACCACACAATGAAAAGAAGATATTCCAAACAAGATGTGGATACATTGTACTGGGGAGTAAGCTACGATACAAGTCAAAAATGACTCAGTTACTATACCCCTAGGGTTATGGTTGATCCATTGACCATAAATGGAGAAAAAAATACCAAATTCTCAAGATCAATCTTGTTTGTCTAATTAATTTATACACTGTTTAGAATAATTTAGAGAATATTAAAGTGAGAGAGATCACATAAAATAATAAATAAAATACAATGAATAAAATTGATAAAGATTAGATGAATATTTTTCTATTTTACTGAAAGGTCAAGTTGTGAGTGAGATTATATAATACATGCATATTAGATAGATAATTGGGAAATTTTAGTCATTCAGCTCTGTGTGTTGGGATCTTAGGATCAATTGAATCAGG
This sequence comes from Viscum album, assembly GCA_963277665.1. Classification (NCBI taxonomy): domain Eukaryota; kingdom Viridiplantae; phylum Streptophyta; class Magnoliopsida; order Santalales; family Viscaceae; genus Viscum; species Viscum album. Next base: position 625,543,118 of record OY728138.1, on the reverse strand, counting down.
ATCTGGGGAGGGGTTACTCTATGTGTCTGTCCCTTGGGCCTTTAGCCATGTACTAAGGCCTTGTGCCTCTGGGCCTAAGGTTCATATAAGGGATCCATATCAATCCATAAAAGAGGGGTTATTTAGATATAAATAAAAATATAAAGGCCTTCAGTCTTGGAGTTAGATAGAAAATGATTTAATTAATCAAGAAATAATAAAAACCTCAAAGAAATATTATTTTTTAACACATTCCATCATTTTAATTTGAACAAAACTATGTGTACATGGTGCTCGTTGGCCCTAGTTGAGGGTGCCTCCAACTGCTGGGATTTATTATGAAATCATTGGTACAACTTAACTAAAGATGATAAAAAATAAGTAGACATAGTGATCTTGTTGAATATTTGGATTCAAATAATTGAGTAAATTAAGTTTATGATATTTATAAGTTAAGACTTCACTCAACAATTCAAGGAGTCATGAGTTAATAGGGTGGTATAGTCTATTGCCTATGTTGAAACTCTCTATGTAGTAGTGTAGCCATAACTTGTATGTGATATTTATACCATAATTCATTGATATTAAATACAATATTATTATCACACACACACACACATATATATTGAAATATAGTAACCATGTAGAAAAAGAAATGTTACAATAAGTAAGGTGAATTCTACAAGTGTTTGAGAAAGGGTGATTTATAAGTTAATGGTGATAAGTACACAAATTTTAATTGCCATGTTGAATGATTATAGTTGAAAATTTATTTAGTATAACTAAAAAATTTATGTCACATACCTAATGAACATAAGGAGAAATTATTACGGTTTTGGAATGGATGTTGTTTGTTGTATCTAATACTCAACTAATAGTTCATTAATTCTTGAATCATTTGTAATAACTACTAAATAAAAAATTTAAGGCTCTAATATCCATTTGTGGAAAGATAATTTTTTTCTATAAAACAAAAATTAGTTTTCAAGGATATACCTAGTATGGTATTTTGAATCTTTAGATATAAATACCTTAGTTATTTTTTGACTCATTTACTTATCTAGTTTTGGATAAATAACCCTTTATAAATAAAGGTTAGACTAAATCTTTTGGAATTTTTTCAGCTGGAGAGCATGAACTATTCAAAATTTTAAGCTATAGGTTAATTCATATAATTCATAAGATTACTTTAATTTTATTAAGGAATATTTAAGTAAAGTATGAAATATGCAAAGTCAAAATATATTAATTTCTTTGGGATCATGTGTTAAAGAATATCTTGACCAAGCATTCAAAAATGATGAAATATAGAGTGTATTTATTCCTAAACTCACAATTCCTTATACATATCAAAGTTATGATGTTAGTAAAGAATATCGATGATGAGTCTTACATGTAAACAATGATCATTAAAATGTAGCATGAAATAATTCATAAATACACATATCATTATACACATCATAGTTATGATGTAAGTAAAAGTAGAATCAATGTTGAAACTAATAATCATTGTAGAAACTTACATTATTTTTCAAGAAATGCATCACAAATAGTGATGTTATCCCATAAACATATACCAACTATAATTTCAAATGGATATTATATGAGTTGTTATAAGATATGAATCCATAATTTTATAAGAATATGATTTTAGATGAAAAGTATTTATCAAGGATATAAACAAACATGCATTAAGTAAAATACAATGTACATCGAAAGTAATTTTCCTAATGTTTTCTAAGGATATTACATAAATCCTTGAGATAGAAAAATATAGTCATGTGATAGACTGTATTTTTAAAAAAGGGTGTACATATCTATTTGAGATAGTGGGATAAATATTGACTTGGGTTTAGTCAATGTTGAAGATGCATAATTAGTTGGAATATGAACAAATTTCACAAGAGATTGTGAAAAAGTAATGTTTCTGAGACATATACTATATAGGATGAATAAATCTGAAGTGGTGGTTTTACATTCACTATGACTGATTTTGAAATTTTCATTGATAATAATGAATCCAATTGGGAAGTAGTAAATTAAAATCAACTATGATTGAAAAGTTTAATTACAAATTAAAAAATGGATTCCTTGTATCAAAGAAAAGGTGATTAGTATTTTGAATTTTTCAAATCTTGATACTATGATGGTATTAAAGAGAAAAATTACATGGGTGGAACAAGAGTGTTACCAATAAGGATCTCTTGTTTATACCAATTCATCAAGTCTAAATACATTAGAGTTATAATTTTCATGGCTACTTTCAATGATAATTTTATTTAGTGTTGGATGTGAAGACCACCTTTCTTGTAAAGTGTTTACACGATACAACAAGAAAGATTTTTGTACACCATAGAATACTAATAAAAGGTGAAAGTTAATAAAATAATGTTTTGAATTGAAGTAAACAAAATGATCCTAGAATATTCATTTGGAATGAATTTTTACCATATTTCTAAAGGAGGTTAGCGAGAGCACCATAATTTTGCCTGGAAAATATGTTCGATAACATATGGAAAAAATATAATGGTACTACAATTAGTTAAGACAATAATGAAAGTATCTATCCAAATATTGAATTAAAATAGAAACCCAAGTTCTAGGGAACGATATCTACTAAGGTAGATATGATGGGTTGTATAGACCTAGAAAAAGTAAATATACTAATAAGGTATTAAAAAATACAAATTGGAACAATTCAATAGAGAATTGTTACCAATGTCACAAGGCCTAAATGTATCTAAGAAGACATGTATGATACATAAAAGGAGATTAATTCGGTGGTTTGAATTCATTATGCTTATGTGATAGATAAATCACATATTCTATGCTATGTTCTAGATATGATACCACAAACATATACTTTTTGATAAGAAAATATTGGCTATATCCAAGATAATTGAAAGGGAAGAAGTCAGAACTATCCAATTGTACTTGAGAGAGTACAGGAAATATGTTCCTAGTACTTGGATATGACAATAAACAAGTTTTTAGAGGACACAAACTAATACTCCTTTAGAATAATTTGACATAATATAATATTTAGGATAATTTAGTGAGCATCAATAGCCCATTAAAGCTAGTGGTGGTCATATCTAAAAATACCAAGTGTGTCATGGTTTCTGATACAACTAAATATGTAGTGTAAAATAAGTAATGATTTTTTCTAGTTCTTGGAATCAAACCGAGTAAGTAATGTTTTATCATAATATAAATTCTAATAATTCTACTACTCTTACTAGCCAATTTGTCTAGTTTTGATAGTGTAAAAAATAAATTCACTCAAGGATATCATCTCTTGAGTAGTCTTACTCAAAGAGGTGAAGTCATAGATAACAGAATAGCCATGTAACAGTGACGTGATTGGACTAATGACTAAATACATATTTCTATAAAATCATGATCTTATCATGTGAGATCTAACTAGGATAGTTAGCAAGTTGTATCTGCTGGAAGTGGGAGTTTCGTAAAAGTGGATGCCCTATAACCAAATTGAACCGTACTTTTCAATTATCCTATCATGTATACTGTGAGTTATGTGTGACTTATTCTTACCATAATAGTTTTTATATTTATGTGTCAACTATTTATATAGTAATGTATTTAGATTAATTTTCATATCAAAAGGTGGTATTAGTCTATAATGAGAATCTCGAGATACTATGACATTAATCATAAACATACATCATATGGTCTAGATATATAATGTTGGTTGGATACAGATGATGTGTGATTATTAGGTGTTTGGGGCTCATAAGTATTAAGAATTATTCTCATGGAGTTCACACTTGGTGATCTAGAGTAGATCACATAACGAGGACTAACCTTCCAATAGGAACACTACATGTTTTAGATGTCATTGGAACTTCATATATATGAACATGTATAATGGTCTCCTGACATGAGATTATTATTAGTGTATACTATTTGATTACAAACTTTGATGCAAGAAAAATACTATGACATTTATTTTATATTGAGGTATCATGTGTTGGGTTCATCATTGGAGGTATGGAATTGATTAAATAATCAAGATAGTATTTGTTTCTTTCGAAAAGGAAGTGATATCTCAAGCCAAGTTGATTAGTATGGTAATACAATCACTAAATCCCTAAACACTATTTAAGAAGGTCAGTTCATCCTATTAGATCAACAAAAAATAAAGCAATAATGAATGATGACACAAAGTGTGTGTCGTATTTTATTAGATATCATGAGACAAATTGATTATATTACATAATGTGTGTTTGTAAGAAAGGTACTATGACTATCCATTATCTACTTAGGGGCCTTTATGGGTTTCTAGAATCCACACTAGTTTATGAATAGTATTCACCACTACCAAGATTAGGTTCTAGAGGGTTACACACATAGCATATTCAAAAGTTTGGCCAATTCTAATGAATAAGATTCTAAGACATGATGGGCCCCACCATGGGGGTCCGAGAGATGTCCATGTATAAAAAAACACCAATAAATAAATAAATTCATCATTATTCAATTATAGAATAATCAGAGATGAATTTATTTATTTAATGTATTTACAATTACTCAATTAATTAAATGGAAAAATATTATATAAAAAAATAATATTTTAATATTTAATGTTCGTTTAATATTTGCAGGAACAACGAGTCGAGTTAATGGATTGATTTTATCATGTAATATGTTTATTATATTACAGGTAAGGGATAGAAATATAAATTATATTTATTACTCAGCATGTTATCCATATGATATCATTTATTATTTATTTAGTGGGAAACAAATATATGAGGTCTAGAGAGTCATTTATGGATATTTTGAACCTCGCTATATAAGTGGGAGGGGACTCTCTAATAGGTCACTATTAATCATAGAAATTTGAGAGCCTCTCTCTCCTCTCTCCCACTTCCTAGAGAGAGATTCTCTCAATCCATGTAATTAAACTGAGTTCTCCTTTGATCAAAGGATTTATGTAACGATGATCATCCGGACATCAAATTCATCATGATATCCCGGTGATAACACCAGAATTTTGATGATCAACACTCCCAAAAATTTTCAAATAATGTGTGGATGATCTAAAGGGATCCATACTTAGTTCCTTTAAGAAATGACCACTTATGAAAAATGTTTTTCAAGTGCATCATCAAATCAAATGAGGTAATATTTGATTTATTTTTCATGCTAAAAAATTTCACTTGGGGTCTTTAGGCCTTCATACTAGGTTGTGCATTTCTAGAGTTGTCGTAGATACATCGATGGACGATGAAAACTTTTAAATCCTTAGACCATATTTTTCTACTACACACCATGATACCATCAGGTTTCACAAATCTTGGTAGAATAAGTTGAGAAATAATTAAATACATGAAAAATTCAATCCTTTGAGAAATGGATTCTATATTTGTGATTACATGTGTAATAATCCCCATTTTTATAATCCTTTCTGTGATGAAATTCATAATAAATGAAAAAAATCTACCATTAAGTGGAATTTTTTTAGTTACATAGATATTGGGTTACCCAAAATATTCATAGATATTATGGAATACTAAGAACATCTCATTGTATCTAGCAATTTCAACCCCTTTGCGTCCTTGATGATTGGGAGGACAAGGGTTTTAATCGCTACCGTGATCGACATCAATCTAAAATATGAATCCATCCTCTACTGAATCATCTTTATAATGTTGATAATGATGATTTATATATATTTATTCCACTTTTAGGTACCGTATAAGAGGTACTAAATCAGATCCCAAATATAAAAAAATATTACATTTAATACAAAAACTCGACCCAAACATGGTGTAGAAGTACTTGGAATTGATTTAATCAGGCTTGGTAGATTTGGGTACTCTGTTAATAGGTACCCATTTTAATTATTAATATATATATATAAGCAATATAATTTCTCATTTTAAGGATTAGGCATGGATAATTTATTCTTGGATATTCAGCCACATGACTTCTTATAATAAATTGTTTATTTTCCTTGAATTTTATATCTATGTTTTACTAAATCACCCTAAAAAATAAACATTAAATAATAGTGAATGATTTTTTAGATTTCAAAATGTTTCATAACTTAATCATTACAAAATTCATTCATGTGACAATTTTTTATAACATTTTATCTACAACAAAACATGTCCAACAATTTCATTCTGATACCTAGTTTATCAAAACTCAATGCATCTTGCGAGAAAATTTAATGAAGTATCTATTTCTCAATAAAATAATAAATGAGTTATATTTTACACACTTATTTTATTTGAATATCAATGAGTGGCTTAAAATTATTTTAATATCCAATTGTAATATTATTAATTTTTCTTTAAAAGAAACTTATTCATTTATCTATAATAAAGTTCCCAGACTATTACATTGACAAAAATAGATGATATGTAGTGTTTTGACCCGACTAACCACTAAGATGATGGTCGGACCGGTGGGTCACATTACCTAAATCAGACATCCCTATATTCCAGAGGCTACTGACTTGTAGTGAGGGTATTAGGAGGTCATAGCAGAGAGAATATACCCTCATTTCAGAGGATCACAATAGTATAGTAAATAAGATACAACATACAACAACAAAAGAAATAAAAAAAATGGAAGACAAGCAGTAGAGGAATAATATAAACTGTAAAAAAAGATGTCTAATTCTAATATATAGATGATGTATGTACTAATTATGAATAATGAAAACAAAAAACACATAACATCCTACAAGATACAGTACAAAAAAATAAAGAAAATAAAATTAAATCCTTAAGGGCAATCTCCATGAGAATCCTGATCTCCAGATCAGTCTTGTACTCTTAACTCTCAAGTAAAAGCTAAACAACATATGTAATCAACAATGGTCCTGAAAATATATGGTCTACTCAGGTACTCTAGTGCAATGGAAGCCTAATCAGTGCGTGATATAATAATCCCAGTAGGTTCCCACACACAAAGACAATAACTAAATCTAGTATGTGAAATAGAATTCAAGGTTGTTTGCAGGTAATAAGAAACAATAAATAGTACTAAAATAACAAAAAAGGTTGACTAAGGTTCCAACCGGACACTTGTATGACTCTACCTACTTCATCTCACTACCAAAAATAATGTCTGATCTGTAACTATATATATAGTAATAATTATATATGTATATATTTTAGTTATATATTTCATCCACCTATATAAACCAAGTGTGTGTCAAAGCCAATTGGCCATATACCTAGAATACTAGGGCATAAATCAGACATCCATGAGTAGTCTATTGATCCTGAAATCCAATTAAATAGGGTACATTCCCTACATCCTAATAAGGTTGAGAGACATCATGATACAACACCTTGGATAGTGAGTGAGCCACCATGGTAACACTATAATCATGGTACATGGTGTATAAATCCCATCACCCATATCATATTACTCATGTGAGTCATTATACTAAACACCTAATGTTAGAGATTGTGATTTACCTCCTGGATCAACACCCCATACCATCGTACATAGCCTATATATAAACGATAGTCATATTTATCATAAACGACCATGACACAATACCTCTCATGTCTTTCATTTATCGAGCCCATAAAAAGGCATCATTGTATTTATATTAAAAGCCACGAGGTAACACCTATCATGATTTGAATTTAAATAACCCATTATAATCAAATTATAATAGTTCAATATACGATGTTCTTATTTAATTATATCAATAGGCATGGTCATACCACCCTATTCAATTCCATTTCCTATTAAACCATTTATACAATCAATTCATATCATTTAAATAATTAATGGAATGCCAGTCATCATGAGAAATATATTTAAATCAATATGGGTCATTTAATAAAAAACAAAACAATTTAATTAAAAATCTAACATAGACACATAGAAGGCACTCTTGTAAGTTAATAAATAACCTACATGGGTAATACCCATTATATGTTGGGCCAGGTCATGCACTTAAAAGGTTCATTAGTCTCATTTAACATTTATAGAAGGTGGAAAATCTATTTTTTTAACATTAATGAAGAGCATGTATCAAAAATTCCATATATCTAACAATACCAAAGGCATAGGTAAACATTGAGCCATAAACCAAGCATGATATAAATAACAAATCACTACTTTTTATCTTATAAGACAACACACCTCATGTGAGGGGTTTTATTATAAAATCATGACATTGTTCTTTAGAAAATTCATTTTTCATAAATAAGCATTATATTCAAGAGTCATAATTTATGTTACTAAACTAAAAAATTCATAAAATAAATGACCAATCATGGTAATACAATTCATAAGGGTTTGAAATGGCATTTATGAGGACCCATTAATGATTGTAACATCAATTATAAAGTTCAACATTGAACTTAAGAGGTTATATTAACACTTGAAAAAACCCATATGAGGTCAAATTCCTTTCATAGTCTATGATTAATGCTTAAAAGGCATTCCAGATATTTAAAACATTTAATTTAAAGAGTGAAATTCACTTGTACACACCCATGGGGTGTGCGTGATCGAGGTGGAAAACATTAAACTACTAAAAAAGATCATAGAGAGTGTATCTAAGTGAGATGATCAATTTGATACGAAGGATCCAATTCTAAATAAACACATGTTGAAGGTTGGCATGTGGCAAAACGACACTATTCATTAGATGATGGAAAAATGATGAAAAATTTGTAGACCACCTATGTAATGTCCGGAACCTGAATGCCACTCAATAATTCCTCGAGCCCCATTGTCTACAATGCCTCAAGTTCATCTCCCTAAACGCTAAAGGCTACTGATTAACAGCTAGGGCCTAGGTGTGTTAGTGGGGAGACTATTCCCTCATTACCAGAGTATATCACAATGTAATTCAATAACATATAGATAACGGAAGTAGTAAAACAAGTAGACAACAAATACATTGAAGGAATATATAACAATATCAAAAGATGGATCATATACAATGATACATATGATACATGTATCTAGAAAACAACCAAAAAAGGTACATGGCAGTACAATACAATACAGGTATCGAAAATAACAAAAAGACCAAAAAGTTTTCAAGTAGCATCATAAGTCTTAGATTTTTCCCACGCTCCCCTACTCCAAATAAATGATCAAAAACCTTTGTTAGGGCATTACCCCTATAATCACCTGAAACCATACATTCTTTTTGGGTCCTCAAGGAGGCCCAAATTGGATGTGAGATAAATATCCTAATAGGAATTCCCCCAAATGTCTATAGAAATCTAAGTAGCACAATGCAATATGTTATACAGGTATAAGTAAGCATGTAACAAATGTAATGTGCCCACGACACGTATCCACTATAAGAAAGTGGTACCCAAAAGCCTCTTGAGACTCCCTATCAAACAAATTTATCTTCTTAATAAGGAAAATATAAGAAGAAGAATAAACCACCCAACCTTGTAATACTCCCATCCATACCTTGTCCAAACTTCTTTTCCATATAATTAAACCATATCAAAACCCACAGCCTTGCTGTATAACCAAACAAGTCATATATCCCACAACCATGATGTATAATTAAGTGTAGACTACGAAGGGCCAAATCCAAGGTATAAAGGACCAGGGCATCCTCATCGAGTCCCAAGAGCATCTCAGTGGAAACTCTGTGTAGGCACTAGTTGGACTCCTCAGAGTATATGTACCAACATGTACTTTTCAAGTCCAATAAATCAAGATCCAAGGGTTAGCAAAGCCCAAGGAAACCCATAGAATCAAGACCTTCGGAGAATACTTTATCCAAGGCATCTACTACTACATTCTAGATCCATAGAGCGCCATCCTTGGAATCTATAAAAAACATGAATTCAATCATACCATTTAAAAATTCAATTCCATATGGGTCTACCCACTCATATAATCGATTTCATTCATTTCCATATAATTTGTATACCCACTCATTTAATACATTCCACACCAAAAACATCACATGAGTATACGCACTCATGTATTCCATTTCCATTTAATCAAGTCACATGGGTATACCCACCCATTTATCACCATTCACAATTTAAAATATCCCATGTGTGTACCCACCCATTCAATTAAATCCATTAAAATCATTTAACACATCATGTTTAACATAACTCATTTGATAAATTCAACAATTAAACAATTCACGTTCAATATAATAAATCAATGTAAATGAGGTGAACCATCTTATAATCATCGCATTCAACCCATTCCACTTATAATTGGATTACTATAACAAGTAAAACCCAAAACACACCCCTTGGGTGTTTTAACATGGCATAAATATGGTATTTTAATAAGGTTCACCCCATGGGTGACCTTGGTTTGAGAAACATGTACCAACACATCACAACATATCCTATGATAATCCATAATAGGTCTGATTAGATCTATTTCACATAACCTGTTCATAATTGGCGTCATTCCAGAAAGTCTGGTGGGTGGCATAACAACCGATAGCTCTAAATATTTCAAAATTCCAAAATAAATGTATTGACCACCTACATCACCTTGGTAGTGGAGTTATCATCCAGTATCAAGTCATGATTTGAATTGGTTTAGGATAAATATAAAGAATGGTTGAAGAACGAGAAAATAGGGCATATAAGCATAAATCCAAATAAGGAACTCGATATCCCGAAGAGTCAAGAATGGATAAAAATTTATTTAGATTTTACTATTTTGGATCTGATGAGATAAACCACACTATAATTAGAGATTGGATAGAGGAACATGCTCAAATCCTACTTTAGTCACCTTGAGTGCTCAAAATGGGATCCCTACTATGTGTGGAGGTTTAGAGTGAATTAGGTTTTAAAAATAAAATAAATTTAACTATAAATTAATAATAATTCCAAATTATAGGGGTTTCATGGTTTAGGTACACCATTTTCAAAACCATGTGCCAACCATGCACAGTTCTTGTAGGGTAAAGTGGAACCTGCACAATTTTTCCACATAGTTTCCAAACCATGCAGAAACCGTACGTTAAGCCTCTATCAATGTATGAAAAAACTAAAGAAATAGATGCATATCCATGTGGACCATTCCATTTGGTTTGTTCTTATCGTGAATCCTATACTACCCTTCTATCTAGGCTTACATGGTTTATTCAAACAGTGCGGCCTACCCCCACATAGTTTTCACTAATTATGGGTGATGCTTAAAATACCCCAAAACTTGGTTCCGAGCACTGAACAATCCCCAGACTCCTTCAAACCACCTGTGATCAAGTTGGGTACTCACATAAGGCTATATTTAAGTATTTAAATTGAAAAAAGTGATCTGGGCCTCATAAAGAAACCCAAGTTCATACATTCTTATCCCTTATAGCAATTCATCCTCGAATTTCTCTTTAAAGGGTGGTCAATATTTTTCTAAGAAAAAATATGGCTAATGAGAATGTAAGTTATCCTACTGCTCCCAAGAATCATCCTGTAAATGGTCTTACTTTCATAGCACCCATACTGAAGTAATTGACCAGCCTCAGAGAACCTTTGTGCTCCTATCAACAATATGAATCGGGTTCTCCTCAAAGGACTCGTCAACCTATTACTCAACTTCCTCAGGCTGAAAAGTGTTAGATAAGTGTGAATGATAGTGGCACAGTTGAGATACGTGGAATACATCATTCATGGATTGGTACCTATGAGGTAACTGTAACTAATAGGCTTATAACCTAACTCTCCCCAGAATATAGAATGGACCGACATATCATAGTGGAAGCCTACCCTGTCTCATGATTCATCTGAGTCCTAGCCTCAATGAAACATGTAAAAAAACCTAACCCATCTCCTCTAACTCTAGAGGTCATCTGTGGAGATTGGTGTATGATTTCTACCATGATTTTAAAATAGCCATCCATTTCTAAATCAACAAAACCTGCTCAGAAGTCTCCTACACGAGATGTGGTCCCAGTAAAACCGCCTCACCTACATCCAACTAGCACATGGGAAATTGGTATGTCCTACCTTATAAATCCTTGAATGGTTCCATATTTATAGTCTCATGATAACTATTATTGTAGGTGAATTATATAAGGGGTATATTCTTCTCCTAAGAGCCCCCAAAATCCAAGACACATGATCCCAACATGTCCTCTAGCACATGTATCGTACGCTCTGATTTTCCATCAGTCTAAGGGTGGTATGTTATACTCAAAAGCACCGGTGTACCTAGAACTCATTGAAAACTCTGGTAGAAATGATATGTAATGTGGGCATCCCCATTTGAAATTATAGTGCATTACACCCCATAAAGTCGTACTATCTAAAAAATGTACAACCTTCTTAATTCATCAACACTGATGGTCTCCTTGATCAGAAAGAAATTAGAAACCTTCATGAGACTATCAATAATAACCCAAATAACATCATTACCTCAAGGTGAACTCATTATACCAGTCATACAATCCATTGATACATCATCCCATTTACACTCTGGAATAGGTAACTACTATAAAATCTTGTCTAGTCGTTGATGTTCGACCTTCATCTGCTGATAAGTGGAATACCTCATAACAAAACCAGCTACCTCTCCTTTCATACTCGACCACCAGTACTAATGACATAATTCATGATACATCTTGGTGACTCCGAGGTGCACTACCCATGCCGAGGTATAAAATTCCCACATCATCTCCTCACGTATGTCCACTGGAACCCAAACATGTACATGGTTATGGAGGATCTCATCCTCACTTACAGTCTAACTAGGAGGTGGATCCTCTCTAGCCAAACTCTCCCATGGGACTAGGCCCTCTGAATCTGATAGATAACTCATCCTTACTCTATTCATTAGGTTAGAAGTCACAACTAAGAATAATAGATAAGTCTACCCCTGACTGTTGTTCACCACCAAGTTCATCTCAAAGAACAAATCCATAAGCCTTCACTCGCTACTAGCCTGTTTCACTACCTGTATCTGAGTCCTACTTCATAGTGCATCAGCCACTGAATTTCCTTTACTAGGCATGTAGGAAAGCTCAAATTTGGAATAATGAAGGTTCTTCACCCACCATCATTGACTTAGATTTAGATCATGCTATGTAAAAATATATGTGAGGCTTTTGTGGTCCTTTTTCACCACAAAACACTCTCTCAGTATGTAATGTCTCTAATATGACAAAGCATGAACAACTATATCTAGCTCAAGATTGTGTGTCAGGTAATTCCTCTCACGCGACCTCAGTTGCCGAGACCCATATTCCACAACTCTATCTTCCTCTATCATCAGTACTCCCACCCAGATACCTAATGCATCACAATACACAATTTATATCATTACCTATTCTAGTAGTATTAGTAATGGTTCTAATGTCAAAATCCTTTTCAAATTTTGAAAGTCTATCACACAATAATCTGAGAACAAAAAATTGTACACCCTTCTTAGTCAAGCGCACCAACGACACTTGTAAGTGCGATAAGTCCTATATAAAATTCTTGTAGTAACCAATTAGCCCCAAGAAACTTTTTATGTGAAAAAAATTCTTGGGATTTTCTGAGGAAAGTACAACTCTCACCATATCTAGGTCCACTAATACTCATGTCTCTGAGATGATGTGACCCAAAAAGTAAATATGATCCATCCAAAAGTGGCACTTTGTGAGCTTAGCATAGAAATGATACTCTCTCAGTGTATTCAAAATGATCTCAATATGGTTGGAATGGACATGTAGATAATGAGAATACACCATGATATCATAAATTAAAACTACAAAAAAATAATCCAGGTAAGGATGGAACAATTGGTTCATCAAATCTATGAAAACTGTTGGCACATTTGTGAGACCGAATGACGTAAGCAAATACTCATACAAACCATACCTTCTATTAAAGGCTGTAAAAGGTATGTATATAGGTCAAACATGAACCTGGTGATATCTTGACCTCAAACAATTTTTTTAGAACACTCAATCTTCTTGAAGCTGATCAAATAGGTTATCTATCCATGTAAAAGGATATCATTTTTTAATTGTCATCCGGTTTAGTTTCCAATAATCCATATACATTCTAATAGTTTCGTCTACCTTTTTTGAAAAAAGGACTGGTGATCCCCATTAAGAAATACTAGGTCGAATAATTCCCTATGCTTATATATCCTATAGCTACCTATTAATCTCATGAATCTCCACCATTTACATCCTGTAAAGAGGAATGGATACCGGTGTTGTTCCTGGAACTAGATCGATGGATAAATCCACCTATCTCTTAGGAGATAAACTAGAAAATTTATCTGAAAAAAAATTCATGAAGTGATCAACCAATGGAGTAAATTATACCTGGATCACTACGTGATCATTCAGATACAAACTAGCAATTTGGGTTGTCATTCCACCCAGCCCATGATGATCGGTTCCATCTCATCTCACCTGGACATCCCATTCAACCTTGTGAGTATACACTGCACCCTCTGGTGATGTAAATGTAAACCTATAGTGATACCAGTCAACTTAAGCTTGATAAGCTACCAGTCAGTCCATCATAAGAATGGAATCAAACCCTATCATCTCGAGGTCATACAAACTCCAGACAAAGTGATACCCACCAACCTCAAGTGGGTACTTCATACACTAGTTCATATTCTCCTATCTATTTCCCAATGGAATTTATAGCATCAAAATACCCTAAAAAATCAAAACAACAAGCCTAAGTTTTATTACTACTGGGGTAGATATAAAACTATACAAATCACCTATATCAAAAGGAGCAGATAAAAAAGTATAGGATACTAGAATCATACCTCTCACCATAGACAGTCCGACACCCTGATCCTTAGTAATAGGCTATATAGAATAGAACTAGCTTTCACCATGACCCCGTGATACAACCTCACTACCCAAAGTAGGAACACTCTGATGTCTCAGTGTAACTAGTGTCTAGCTACCCCATCTATGACCACCACTAGCATGACCTTAACAACCAGCATTGATCTAACTCCCTGCTTGATGTGAAGTTTAGAAACCTTCTCCTGAACCTAGCATTAGAGCTGAAATCCTACCACTTGTAGCTTGAGGGAATGTCCTATGAAACTGATGTACATGGCCCATCCTACCACAAGCTCCACACTCGACTGGTTCATGGTCGTATTGATTCTTCACGTGGCCCCATCCATCAAAATGATGAAAAAACACCGACCTACCAGTACTCATAGTCCGACTAGTTCTCATATCTTGGAAAGCCTCAAAATTGAGTTTCTTTCTTAAATATGTAGAACCAATGGGTCTAGAGACAACACTACCCCTACTATATTCCCCCCATATTCCCTCATATTCCACTCTGTAATCAAAACCTGACTCAAAATCTTATTGATAGAATTTAATCTGAACACATTGACCTGAGATTTTATAGCATGTCTGAGACCTTCCTTGAAGCATCTTGCTCTACACAGCTTGTAGGTAAGGTATGTTGGAATAAAACACTCCATCTCTGTAAATCATGTTGAGTACTCCATAACTATCAACACACCCAGCTCCAGACGCATTAACTCGCTCACTCACTCTGCCTATATAGTCTCAGGTTAAAAATAGTCATAGAAATGGGTTTGCAAATTAGTACAACCCGTATCTCACAACCTATAATCTGAGTTCAATACATACCACCAGTTCTTTGCTTCTCTAAAAAACATATACGTCATGATATTTAACCTCCTCTCAGGAGGCATATCAAGGTGATCAAATATCAAAAACATTGTCTCTATCCACATATCTACAACCTATGGACCACCATCCCTTAAAAACATAGAAGTATTCAACTACTAGAACACTCACATCAGCTTATTCATGGTCAAGGTAGGCTACAATACTCCCTGAAATGTCTGCATGTAGTGAAAAAATCCCTCGTAGATAATCTATATGAAGCATGGATCTTCTGGTTTCAATCACATTAAAGTTCCAAAATGTGTAATTTTAAAATTATTCTATATACAATTTTTAGTTTTTGAAGAATATATTTGACTATATATGCTTATTATCATAGAATAAAGAAAAGAATTCCTCACATGATAATTCAGCAGATATTTTAATTTCTCTTGATTGGTAAAATCATAAACTTGCTTCTATGGAATTTTATAATTTCTAGTTAGCATGGAAATTTTATTAACTCCAGCATTGATAACAAAATTATTCATTCATTCTCTACAATATTTATATTCAACACCATAAAAAATTGAAGCTATACTAGAATTTAAATTATCTAGAGTAAAAATATTAAGAACTTCCATTTTATAAAACAAAAACTCTTTATATAAAATACATGTTAGTACAATAATAGTTCAATAAAAAATTGTAAACTTGAAAACATTCTTGATATTAAAAAATTAATGATTTTTAAACTTTAAATAGTATAATATCCTATATTACCAATTTTTCCATTATAGGGTTTATAATAGATATAAGAGGGGGTGGATTCTAGTTTAAAAAATTAAACTAACTGAAATAAAAAACCTCATTATTAAGATTTATTGAAATCAGATATCATCCAATGATCAAATTTACTATAACAAACACATAGTACTTGAAAAAAAAAAGTATTAAAATTTATTAAAGTAAATTTTCTATATCAATTCACAGCAAAAAATTAATAAATTAAAGGAACAAGTAAAATAAAATCTTAAATTAAAAGTAATAATGAATTACAAAAATATATATAAAAGGTTTTATACTCTTAAACCTTAAGAGTGAAGGTAGTCACAAACTCTGACATTGAGTATCCCTAGTTTTCAACCTAACCGTATGGTCTGTATTTTTATAGAAAGAAATCTCTCAATCATAAAGATCAGAACCAGCTCTGTCATTCTATCCTCAGAATCCATTGATCAGCCGAATCAGAATAAATAGTCTTCCTATCCCTAGAATCCCTTGAACAAAACCCAAATCAGACATAACAAATACAAATGAAAAAAATTTATAAGGATTTTACAATCCCCACTTGGATTCCTTAGAATTAAACACTCTCTAAAAATTTATAAAGCAGAATTAATGAGAGGATAAAGTAGAAAAACCATCATATGGGTTGAGTTGTAAAAGAATCATCTCCAAGCTCCCCAAATCCACCTCTATTTATAGGAACACCTCCAATAATTATATTCCATGATTCTAATATTTGGTTTCAATAACGATATACGAGCTCTAGCTTGAATGTTCAACATGTACATCTCTATCCGATGTTGTTTTGATAGCTGCATTACAATGTTATAAAATTATCCGGTTTGGTAGAAATGATAATGAATATCTCATTATAAACTTTATTATTATGATGGAATAAAAACTTTGGTTGTATTCTAGACTAAAGATAGTCACATCAATAAACTAAACTCATCCACACTGATAGACTAAACTCAATCACACTGATAGACTAAAGTCAGTCATTATGATAGACTAGATTTTATCATTCAAATGGACTAAACTTTTTCATTTAGATGGATTGGAATTTTCCATTCCAATGGACTACTTTTTCAATATGATGGGTCAAAATTTACTCAGTTTGATGGATCATAATTTAGTGTGGAAAGATTATATTCATCAGTTTAGAAAGATTCCTCCATCCGGTAGAATAAAAGGTTTTCTACAAAAACATTCCAAAGACTTGGGAAATATAAATTTGGTAAAACATATTTTTTATGATCATGTTGTTATTTTCAAAACTAAGGATATAAAATTTAGTAATTAAAACTTTTGACTCAACATTGGTGCCATATATCTTTGATTTTGACCTTTATAATATATAAGTAAAAGATAAAGTCAAAAATGTCACTTTACCACTTTTAATATCTATAATATTTTCATATAGATATAAAAAGACTTATTTTTGGTTATAAATGGTTATTTGAAAGATAATTTTTTATCATGGTAATTTATTTCTAATTTTAATCAATTAAATAATTACCTTTAATTCCTTTTCAACACAGATATAGTGTTTCTTGAATTAATAGATAACTAAAATAAATGATTTAAAAAATATTAAAATTAATATCATAGAAATGAATTTTTATGTTCAATAAATTAATATGTTAAATATAAAATTTTAGGGATGTTTGAAAGTATTAGATTTTAATTCGTTTGTTGTCAAAGTCAAATAAAATGAATAGTGTGAAAATGACATTAAAGATATTTTATGTTAAATAATATTTTATTAAATTATTTAAAAGTTATAAAAATATTGAAAAAGGATAAAAAAGATGATACATGGTTTAAAATTTCATCCCTTTTCCATTTATGATCCAATTTTCTTCTTATATGTAAAATTATGACCCTTTAATGTTGAAAAGATCATTATGGTGGTTAAGGTAAAAATTGGTTAACCAAGGGGTAAATCCAAAAGATTAGGTTTAAAATGATATAAATACCTATTAAAATTTGATTTGATGATTATATTAATACCATATTTTCCATATCTTCTAATTCATTTCATTTTGGAACCATTTTACATGACCTAAACACATATTATCATATAATATTTCATGTATTTCCAAAAATGACATAAATGATATTTTAAAGAATGATTTAATTTTTTTTAAATAATATATTCATATAATTAATTTTTATATGTTCTAACATATTGAACATGGCCCATTTATGGTCCAATTTTATTTTTATAGTACCTATCTTGACCCTTAAAGAGTAAAAATGTTTTTATTGAAATAATCGTAAAAAATGGTTAGCAATGGTTAAAATAAAAAGATAAGGGTAAAAACATAATATAAACTTGTTCAAATTTTATTGGATGATATTATTTATACCCATACTAATCTTATATTCTAATTATATCATTTTGGATCTATTTTTCATTGAAATTTAATTTATATTAATTTAATACTTTTATTAATTAAAAAATTGCTTCTTCCCTTACTTATAAAAGGGAACATCATATTCTATTTTATTCACACTTCAGAAAACATTTGGATTATCCAATACCTAACCAAATCCATTACTTACATCCATTCCCACATCCTATAGTCATTTTTTAGTTAATAAAACCAACCTAGTAATGCTTTAGGTATAATCATTAAGAGGTTGTCTAAAGAAGAGGTATAGTTTTTAAACAGGTGTTTTCATTTTATTTCTTATTATACCTCCTTTAAATATTCTCTAACCATTCTGTGATAATAAAATAAGTATATTACATATTCTATTATATTATTATGTTAATGGAATAACCTATATACATCTCATCTTCCATCAAATACAAAATGAAACCATCATTCGTGTGTACGGATGGTCATCACAGGAACACTTGTTGTGGGTGGTTTTCTTATCCTCGCCAAATCAATTCACAATTCCCTAATGGTTTGTTATCTAGTTCTTTTGTTGTTTCTTTGTGCCCCAATGTCTCTAATTCTATTTGTTTCCTTTTCAATTTCTTTGTTCTTCATCATGCACAACCCCATCATGGTTGGGTGCGATGGATTCCATGATGTTTTGGATTGTGTTAGTGCCTTCGGTGAAGGAATATACATTTGGGTGCTCTTTTGGCATGGTGTCTTCGATGAACCTCTCCATTGGTCATCATATGCCTTTCATGTTTTGGGTTTGTTCTGTCATGTATCATCAATGGTGAATCCCATTGGACATGCATTTCTCTTGTTTTTCTTCTTTTTTTTGGTTCTCAATTAGCCTAAAAGTGATTTTTGTTAGGTTCTCACTCAGCTATAAAGTGATTTATTTGAAAATAATAAAATTTGGTGGTCAGACTACCACCTCATGAACTGATGTAATTTGTTTTCCATCACTATCTCTCATAGTTGGTTATAATGATGGATTTAATTAATATATATGATATTCATGAAATAATTATCATTATTTAAATTAAATATATCAATTATTTTCTTACCTTTATAATTATTTAAAAATGATAACGTCATTCATGTGTATGTGTGGACTGTCACCTCTATGAAGCAATGTGATTCATTTTTATTAATCAGCTAACATAGATTATATATATAAGTACACATAAATATATAATAATATTTTTATTATATAATTATCATTCTGTAAAGGTAAAATAATACTCACCTTCCTTTCATCATGATCATTAAAAAATGGAAACATTGCTCAAGCGTACGTACGACTTATCATCTCCATGATTGTAATGTAGTTTATTTTTCATAATAATATTTCAAGATTGGTTTTAAAGTATAATTAATGTATAAAAATTATTATTATGTAATGATGATTATTTTATAGATTATTTAATAATGACCTCATTGACTAAATTAAACCTACCGAAGTTATTTTGGACATATGATCTGAATATCATTAAAATGTAGGACATGAACATAAATGATTAAGTAATTGACTATAAAATGATAAAAAATAATATAAAATAAATAATAAACTTTTAAAAAAATTCTTAATCAAGTAAAAAATTAACGTAGTTTTATTATTTGGGAAGATAAATAATGCATGTGATTAGTCTGACTCAAGGTTAGAGACACTTTAACATAAAACCTTGTTTTAAACGTTTTAAATATTTATTTTAAAAATCTGTATCTTCAATGTCAAAATTCTTAAAAAAATTATGAATAAATTTATATAGACATAAAATAATTATAATTTACATTTTAGGTTACTTTTGACTTTATTTCAAATGTTTTCAATAATTATTATTTTACTGAAAGTTTTGATTTTTTTACAAAAGACAAAAAGAATGTTTTATTTTAACATATACGACATCAAGGGATATTCTCAGCACCACAACTATTATTTTATGTTTTTATTCACTTGTAAGATTTCATTTTTCATTCAAATATAACCCCTCTTTCCCTTTATTTAGGGTATATTAGTTTTGGAAATGGGTTTCAAAAAGGGAATGGTAATTTAATTTCTGAAAGTGTTTTGCATATTGGTTTGAAAGGGTTTTCAAAAAGTTTTATGATGAAAAGGTGTAATATTAATTTTTTTTATTAATGATATTATCCTTGGTCATTTTTTTGAATTCTGTATGATCTCTATGATCTCGATATAGCTCATGATTCTGGGTGAGACCAATATAAATCTCCAATGAATTGAGTAATGATTTTTTTTCTCTAAAGAATTATATTGGAAGTTAACAATATGGTTATTCCAATTATAATGGTTCTTGTAAGAGTTATAAAAATATTATATCCCAAGGTACCAACATAAATTTTCTGTGATTACTAATAAATATTCATGGAAATATTTTTATTTCAAAAGGTAAGCTAATGATACTGTTAAAGGCAAGATTATGGACTCTTCAGGTAAAAAATGTATGTTTTTAAGAAAATATTTTCATGGGTTCTCGTGTTTTCTAATAAACCACCCATATTATGATTTTTCTTATATGGTTTTATATAATGTGTTTTATGAAAAAAAAATAATTAAATCTAATTTCACGTGGAAGAAAATGATTATTTTTCCTTAAAGTTTATTTATGTTAAAGGAAAACTCTTTTATGATCTCATGATTTTAAAATAGAATAACGTGTTACATTATTTCATTTTTATGTCCCTTACTGAGATTTTTATGCTCATACTACATTTTTAAA
Source organism: Viscum album (assembly GCA_963277665.1). Taxonomy (NCBI): domain Eukaryota; kingdom Viridiplantae; phylum Streptophyta; class Magnoliopsida; order Santalales; family Viscaceae; genus Viscum; species Viscum album. Next base: position 625,521,651 of record OY728138.1, on the reverse strand, counting down.
CACTTTTTCCTAGGTTTTAAGGATGTGTATGAACATTGAAGAAGTCATGTTAAAAATCATAATGATTTTTTATGAAAAGAAAAGATGTTCCTTTTTCAATGTTTTGTATTTGTAGGAAAAATGGATACTAAGAGTAAGTGTCCAATGTGTATAGTATGGGTTTGTTATATAATATTTGTGACCTAATTATATAAAACTCTAAATCTGAAAAGATCATCCAAATGAAATTATGGGTTGAATAAGGATTTTTATCTTATAATATGAAAGATTAATATCCAAAATAAAAATATAAGAAAAGGTATAAGTACAAAGTGAAAAGTTCAAAGAAAACTATGAAATAAACTTGGAGTGCCTCCGAGGAAATATCCAATGAGTCTGACTTGAGTAGAGATGACAAGACTGATAGAGAAAACATATGCTTTATAACAAACAAACTTGAGGGTATAAATATTGTGTCTTTATCTTCTAATCATATTTATAATCTCTATGAAAATGAAAATAATAATGAGAATATGACTGGTGAATATTTATTTGAATATTTTAATATATTGGAAGGAACATAATGATAAGTATATGAATTTAAAGAAGCGACATGATTTATTTGTTAATATTAAATTTAATATTTTTGTAGAAAAAGAAAATAATAATTATTTATGAAAAGATAATAATGAAATTTATATTTAAATTCAGAAACTCAAAAAGTATCATAAAAGTATTACAAATTGTTGAGAAACCTTGACTGTGATTCTTGGTAAATAGACCACAACCAAGTACACAACTTGTGTTGGATTCCAACCTGTTCAGAGGATAATCCACTCCATGAGTCATGATATCATCATAGACACTCAAATAATTGGTATAGGTCATTGGGCTCCACTTAAGAAAGCAAACTAGTGTGAGAATACCCTGATACATAGATAGGGGTTGTGCCTAGAACCGCTATCGGACACCGCAAACCCAATCTGAATCAAACTCCTACATAGGGGATCATATACCAATAATACCAGAACCCTACTGATACAGCCTGGTAGAGGGATAACCAAAACTCTACTTATGGAGGTCACACAAATTCTACAAACCCTACCAATGAAATAAAGGATGATAGAGGATGACACTCTAATCTCATAGAGGGATATTACAGATCTATTTGTGACACAACCTATAGAGGTGATCACAATCCTCTGATGTAGATTTAATTTCACATTTTACCCTCAAGGGAATGGACCATGGGAATATTCTCAACCTAGACTAGTCCAAACTAAGGAAAAATAGCTAAAAACACTATTGAAGGGGGTACACTGTGTGTACCATGGGGTACATGATGTTTCTATCTATCCCCAAGACTACCCATGTAGGAAATACTCACACAACATGTAAGTATCCACATAAATGGTGTTTATAAAAAGTAAATGGTGTGTAAATACCCATGACATCCTTCCCATGTCTTCTGGTCGTGTCTATATATGGTGGCTATGTTCGTGTATTGGCCCGTGTACACCTGATCACATCCTTCTCCAAGTACACGACGTGTCACTGGAAGTGTAATTTTTCCCATGTCTGTATACTTCTTTAAGTACACATTGATCCAATCAGTATGGGTTCACACGAGACGTAATATTGAACTTCAGCTAGAACCCTAACACCATACCTAAGGGTCCCACAAGGAAAGTAATTCCAGATTACACACCATGCATGAAATGATTTTATAGATCCTATGGGATCTCCTTAACATTTCCTGGGAACTTTTCTGTTGCTGCCATCACCCATGGAGATTATAGATCCAAGGTCATCTAAGCCTTAATATCACCAATAGATGGAATATGAGCCCTCGATCTTCTGGGAAAACCATCAATCGAGTGACCCACCACCGAGCCTCAGAACCATGAATAATAGAACCCATAAATCCATTTCTATCCACCTCTGATCATCCAACACAAATTCCACACCTCAATCACACTAACAATCATAAACTACACCCATGGTATTGATCCATTCCACTAATGAATGGCCGCATAATAACCAAGTACTGGGTATTCATCAAACCATGGGAAAAATAAACAGCTATGATGAATGTGTAAAGAACATAGGAAGAAATCCAAAATCTAAATAATGTGAGGAATTAACCTTGTCCATTGTTCATTTGTCATAGATTTGTTGTGGTAGAAAGAAATGAAAGAAGAGGAATAAATCAAAATGAAAAAATAAATAATTCCATCAATTTATGTCTTTCAAAGATGTGTGTATCAATTATATTTATGTAATTGATTCTTGTTTGGATGGGATTAAGAAATTGGATGAATATCACAAAAATAAACATCCTACTTGGATTTTGTATCGATTATTATAGAAGAACAATTGTGTTTCTGTCATTGATGAGATCCACAGACTCCATTGGTGTAAAAATCCATGATCAGATCTCGATCCATCATCAATCGCCAAGAATGATCTCATCCACAAACTTATAGGTATCTAGGGTTTAACATTTAAATATGAGACAAAATACATATCCATATATTTAAATAGGAAGAAATTCACTACATCGAACAAAATAAAATAAATTCTTTAATTAGTTTATTTTATAAATTTTGCATCCACAATAAGTTTTTCACAAACGACATGTACTGAAAAATATTGTGTCACACCTAGGGTAAGAATTACACTCTAAACTCAATGGAACCCTCAGATTTATGATATGGGATCCTATTTCAGAGTTATTTCACCTTTTCATGAAAACTATGCACATGTTCTATTTAATAAATTTAATATATTTCAAACATTTATTATGGGCACACCGGGGCGCAAAATCACATGCTGTCTCCATGCCTGGTCTCAATAATCTATATAATATTCAAAAATATTTCACAAAAATTAAACTCATTAAATTCTCCCCACCTTAGGTATTTTCATCCTGAAAAGAGAAAAACAACTAAAAAAGATGAGGGTATTAGGCTTGCATCTGGATCTCCCATTCCTAGGTGCTCTCCTGAATATTCTTATGCTGCCACCAAACACGCATAAGGGGAATCAAATGAGCACAAAGGATATTCTCTTTCCGATCCTCTATCCCCACTAGGTACTTTACAAAGTTAGCTCCATCCTAAATGTTTTAGTTGTCTCAGTCTAAAAACTGTGATAGATCATGTACGTACCTCCTCAACTATGACATGTAGAATGCATCATATACCTAATCCAACTAAAGAGGTAGGGATAAGAGGTATGTCACCTTTCTAAATCGGCACAATATTTGGAAGGGACAAATTATTCTTGGAGAAAATTTTCCACTATCGATGAATCTACTCAATCCAAGTTGAGGTGACACCCTCGGGAATAGATTTTCTCCCACCATGAACTCCAGAGGTATTCCTTTTTGGTCTGTATAAGACATTTGATGAATATTTATAGTCCTCATCTGATTTTATATGATCTTCACCTTCTCTGTAGTAGCTCACACCATCTCTGGACCCATGAGTTCCAACTCACCTAAATCAATCCAGTAATGTGGTGACCTACAGGGTCGCCAGTACAAAACCTTGAATGGTGTCATACCAGTGGTGGAATGGTAGCTGTTTTTACGCAAAATCTACTAAGGGTAAGTGATCCTACCATATATGACCAAAGTACAACATGCAAGACCAAAAAAAAAATTCCTCCAAGACCTGAATGGTTCACTCTTTTTGGTCGTCAGTCTAGGGGTGAAATGATGTGCTCAAGAATAACGGAGTCCCAAAGGCCTCCTGCAATCCCCTATATAACTAAGACGTGAAGAAAGAATCAGAGTCAGAGATAATCAAGGAGGTAACTCCATGGAGTTGGACTATATCATGCATATAGAGGCATCCAAATCTCTCTACTGAACTCTGCTCTTGAAATATCTAGAAAGTGGGATGAATTTTTTAGTCAGTCTACGATCATCCATATGGAATCATATCCCATAGACGTACATGGTAAGCCTGTCATAAAATCCATGTATATCCCATCCCACTTTCAGTCTGGCACCTCAATGGGTTGGGTTAAACCTATTAGAACCCAAGGTTCTGTCGTTACCTACTAAAAAGCGAGGCATCAAGAGACACACTCTGAAACACCCTTCATCATTCCTGGACACCAAAATTCACATCAGGTGTCATATTCCATCGTTTTCATGCCTAGATGTACCACTAAATGGGATGTATAAAACTACAGCAAAGACGTCCTCCCAAAATGTCAAAGGCACCATCATCCATCCTTTGAAAATGATAGCATGCTCCCCACCTTCAAAATATCCATTAGGAGAATTTCCATTGGAAATCTGAGTACGGAAGGTCTCACAGTCGGTATCTCCTTGTAGATTATCCCTGATACACTACAAAATCAGTAAGGTACAAACCATCGAATGAAGATATGAAGCACTATCCTTGTTCGAAAAGGACAACCAAAACAACACTAACTACTCTAACACCTTGACCTACAACTAAGAATAATATATCCTACTGAGATCATTGACCACTAAGTTCCTATTCCTATAAGTATATACAATATCAAAGTCATAGTCCTATAGGAACTCTAACTATCAACTCTGTATCAAGTTAAGATCATTTTCTAAGAATATTTATTTGAGACTTTCGTGGTCAGAGTAAATGATAAACTGATCTCCCATTAGTTAGTGTCACCACATACTCAGTGTGATGACTACCACTACTAACATAAGATCATGGGTTGCATAGTTTTTCTCATGTGGTCCCAACTAGAATGAAACATAAGCAATAACCATCCGTTTCTATATCAAAACACAACCAAGTACGACCCCTGATGCATCATTTAACACTACAAACTCGACACCCTATTCTAGTAATCTCAATATAAGAGTGATCATAAACCTCGACCTTAGCTTCTAAAATAACTACTGGCATCTTTTAGTCCACCTGAAAGGATTCCTCTTTTGGGTCAAAGATGTCAAGGGTGTTTCTACTCTAGATAAATAAGGTACAAACCTTTTACTATACCTTTCCAAACCAAGGAAACTCTGCACCTCAGTAAAACTCTTGGGTGGCTCCCAAGAAAGCACTACCTCAACCTTTTCCAAACCCACTTCTACTCCATCCTCTGAGATGATGTGTCCCAGAAAGTGTACTTCTCAAATCCAAAATTAAAACTTCAAGAGATTCCCAGAAATCTAGTGATCTCAATGTAAAGACCCGAAGCTTAACGTACATGAACATTACATTACTTTTTCGGAATACTTAGTACATAACAAAAAAACACACACACAAAGATCGTAATAGTTTAGTGTCTTTGGAAACTCGGAACGTAATCTTCTAATCGTGGTGAAAGATCTTCAACATCTCCCATAAGGATCGTCGTTTTTTATACCTAAAACCTTTCTTTATATCCTGGGGAAAAGAAAACATAAAAGGGTGTGCTCAAATGCTCAATAAGTGTTAAAAAAAGAAATATCAATCACATAATATACATAAGAACATAGGTTGTGGAAATCTTAACCTGCAAAAAAGAGAGCTCATAATGTCATAACATGGGAAAAATCATAGAAGTGAAATGTAATCCCAATAATCATAACATAAAACATGAAACTTTGCGGAATACACACATAATCATAGAGAATCATTTCTTGTTAGTCAAGACTCATTGCCAAGACTATCTTAGTGGACAAAGTCCCTTTCTGAATCGAGTCACCCTCGTTTCAGTCCTGTTTCACTGAACCGGTATAACCTACCATTCCAGCCATGTCTATCTCATGAGATATAAAATCTTTACCCAATTCATTGGAGGGAGATATAGGTCCCACCCATCTCATAATGATACCATTATTATGTGTGCCACAAAATAATAAATCGTACATCATTGCATAACCCATGTAATACAAATGGGAATCTTTAAACATCATGAAATCATAAAACAATTCATACAAGATAAAAGAATTCATAAAAATAATTCAATCAAAAATGATCAAATCAATGTAATAATAGGGATAAAAACAGAACCCTCTGTTATCTTAGATGGAAAATAATTTTGATAAAACACTTGAACTCCATTCTTGAGGAAAATATCCTTTCTACTTCAAAAACATTTTTCCTTTCTTAACATGTCATATGACTTTAAAATAAAAGAAGTTGATTAAAAATAAACTTTAAAACTTGTAAATTAAGCTTCTTGGAAATAATTTTTTAAAAATCCATTCATGCCGTATAAGTTAAAAAACATTCTTCGTACTTTTGTCGGAAAAGTCAAAAAGTACCTCGTACGAAAAAAACGACAAAAGATTCCTTTCATATTATTTACTAAAAACTCACCGAAGGGTAAAATTGGATTTAAACAATTGTATTTGGATGGAAATAATATTAAATATTGAGGAAAACATGGATGCGGATGATAAAATACACCCCAGTAAATACCAAAGTATAAGCAATCTCGGATAAAAATGAGATTGTGATATTTCCATTACCTTAGGTACGATTTTCTTCGTAAGTGTCCGAACCTCCTGTATAATGATTTAAATAATGTCATTGACTTATTACAGAATCATATTCATTGTTATGATATCATATATGGTTCACTTATGACATTATATTACCCGTTCTTTTGTAAATTACATGTTAAAGAGCGTTTTGGGTAAAATTGTTTCATTTGTCGTCCGTGTTTTGACTTGTAATTATTCATAGGATTACTTAGATCATGATTACTTAATTCCAGAATATAAAACATGATTTATATATATATAAATATATAATAAATCAGTAAATGGAAAGAAATACACCGTTCATGGAGACGGTAGTCCGTACGTACGCATGAACGCTGTTTTCGTTTCCTTATTGAATTGAATGGAATTAAGTAGATGACATAAATATAAATTTAAATAATTACAGTATTATTATTATGTCATATATTTCATTAGTAATTATTATATATACTTTATAATCATTCATGAATGGTTAATCATTGAGAATGAATCTCATCGCGTCGTGGAGACGGTAGTCCGTACGTACGCACGAGCGATGATATCGTTCCCATGGTCGTGGAATTGTGTTGAAGTGTTTTTATACTATTTCAGTATCAATATCAATTTATAATAATCATATATAGTTACTCATTAATCCATTATACCCATCCAATTAATGTGGTGGCGGAAAATAGATTACACCACGGCGTGGAGACGGTATTCCGTACGTACGCACGCGCGATGATTTCCTTTTTCCGTAGGATGGATAGAAGGTTAATTAGAGTTGTTTCATATTTATAATAACATATCAGTATGTAAGTAATACTGATGTTGTTACTTTATCATGAAACAACAAAAGAAGATGAAGTTGAAGAAAAAAGAAATTGAAAAGATCGGTAATGGATATTACCTCTTCTTTTAAACGCCTCTTCGAATCCTTCACGTAGGGAACTATGATTGGTCTTTGAAGAAGAACAGGACCTCTAGGATTATTCTAGGGAAGTGGAGAAGGGATTTTGGCAGGGGTTGGCCGAGCATGAGTGCTCAAATTGGTGTGAGGAGGAGGGGGAGAAGGTGCCCTTTTATAAGGGAGGAGAGGGGCACCTTAGGAATATCTCAAACTATTATTTTATATTAAAGTCAAAATCGGTTTATAATGGTTCCAAAGGGTCTTATTTCGAAGGTAAAGTGGGGATGGGTCGAAATCCTATCAACCAATAGGATTTAGACAAGTTTAGGTTATTATTTTAACCTTATCAATTAGATTTAACTCTTAGTTAAATAATTTAACTTTTACCGTGTCTTTTTGTTTTCATAAACTATATGGTTAATAAACTTACTATAACATGCCAAACGAACCCCAAATTGTTTATTATTAATATATATATCCTTATCTAAGTCATTTGGCCGATCCTTAGATTTTTAGGAATAAAATAACAATTAATAATATAATATTTGATTTAAAAACTATTTTGTGTCAATTTTGACACTATTTGATATATGATTTTTGTGAAAATCATAACAGAATTATATGTTCGAACCAAGTTGATTACATCAACACGAATATATCATAGTAACCTAGAAAATTTGTGGTATTCATAAAAAGTCTCAAATTAAATTTATTTTGGTATTTATAACATCAATTATGTCAATATTTCATTAATAAGATAATTACAGCATCATATTTGTGTCATAAATAAATTAAATTGTTTGATCTCTAAAAATTAAAAATAAAAAACCATTATGTAGTAAATCTTTTTATCTTTCTAACGAATATTTACAATTGAATTTATCTTATGTATAACCCTATATTCAAAATGTTTTAGAAAATAAACATTGATTTTAACTCTTTTCACTCTTCTTTGAATTAAATAATAATAAATGTCCTAATCTAATCCAAGTGGGCTTAAAAGATAATATTTTACAGTTAAGGTTATTTTTGGTCAAGATACACTTGTCTAATAGGATTATGACATGTGTTAGGGTAATATTAATATCATTTTTACCCTTAATTACCCTATTTACTTTTAACCGTGGTAAAAAAAAGTAAAAAGATACTATTCACCAAAAATTATTTTCATCTCATTGAACCACATTTTACTTACTGACATCAACCGTGTCTCTCGGATTTTTGAAATTCCATTCACAGAAGCGGTAAAATTAAGATTTATGAAAAAATAATTTTTTTAACATCCACTTAGTAGTTTCACTATTTATCAAAAATTGAAGTTTTTCAGAAAAATGCCAAAATTTTACCCTAAGCTATAATTGATATTCCGAATTCAAAAATGATTTCTATTTTACAAAATTCCCAACATATAAGTTGCATTAATTAATTTTATAATTAATTTCTGCTGTCACAACAAATAGCGTGTTTTTAAGAGATAATAACTATCAAAAGATTAACACTTGTTTATGTCTGGTGTAAATGTGAAATTACATCCAATGACCAACATTGTATTGAATTGTAAAAATATATTCTAAATATACTTTGAAACCACTGAAATTAATAATTTATCACTATTAATTATTTCGATTAAAAAAGTTTTTTTTAATTAAAATTTAGTAATTTTCACTATTCATCAGAAAATAAAAGTTATCCGAAAAGTACCAAAATTTCACCCTAAGCTAATTTAGATATTATGATTCCAAAAATGAATTCCATTCTGAAAAATAAAATATACAAAATTTCAAAAAGTGGTTACTACTATTCATAACGGCGAGTTTTAATAATATTTTAATAGTGTATTGTTGTTTAGTGAAACTCGTTATTGCGTACTACACACGCTATCGAGGAAGGTCGCGATTGTGTGTAATGCAAGGCAAATCAAGGATGTGTGTTGTGCAAGCTCTTTTTGGTGTAGCATACAACACAAGACATTAGTGAAATTAAAAAGAATATTTTTCAGAAAATCTCGGGGTGTTACAATCTACCCCCCTTAAAATGAATTTCTCCCTCGAAATTCGTCGGGGTTATAAATGGTTACTATTCGAAAGTTTCTTTAATAGAAACACACATCGTAAAAAGGAATACCAAAACCAATCTTTAAAAACAAAAGTATGAAACTTAATGATTACCCAAATAAACTAATCACTGGGTTTCCACATAGCTGATAATATGGATATGGAAGAGAAATCTAACCATCTTGTTCTGGTGGGGAGTGGTAGAGAACATGGCTATGGAAAATCCAGCAATCACAAAGCCAAAAATTTGTGACGATCTAAGGTACCATCTGATTAATCAGATATAAGATCACTAGGACAACATTTTTGGTTTTCAAGATCATTTCCCTAAAGTTGAAAATTTGAATTATAATAAATACTTACTTTATTTTGGTACAATCTCACTGTTGTTCGTGCCTTGAACAATTTCCACTTCATCTCTTAAATAAATGAAGTTGAATTTGTTATTCGTGAAGTGTTAGCAGATAATGTGATAGAATGACAGGTCATTTCATCTGTCTCAAACAAAAGGTTAGAAAAAATTATATACATAAGTCGATCTATAGTGAGATTAATCATATATGGTTCCTAAAATGGACTTATACATCATATATCATACAGATTAATATAATAAAACTATTTTCTACTAAACAGGGACTTCCTGTAGGCCAGTGGTAGGCGATAAAGGCCAGTCGCACTTCGGTTGTGGGTTTGATTTCCACAGCCTTGTCCGACGCGATGGGCTGTCGCCCGTCCTGTAGGTTATCCTTTTTCTAAAACTATATTACTACAACATCCCATAAATAATATCGAAAAAAAATTCTATCCTTAAACAATACTAACTTATGTCCAACATAATCCATTCCAATCTTTAGGCTTATCCATAATACTGCAGTCCACTCTCATAACATAGTGAAAACGATTACCAGAGATTTAATACCATCGTCGATCCCCATATATCATATGATATGTTTTGTTGGTCCCATTCTAACCATTCAAAGTCCTTAATCAGGTATTCTCTTGAATAACTTAGTGAAAACATGAATGCAGTTAAAAGTTAACACTTTCCACATACCAAAATCCCCAGAATTCTATATACTCAAACCATGATATCACTTAGTCCTTATATCAATCATGAGCTCATGAATACTGTCAAATATTTAATTTTCTCGTTTTCCCTTCATTATGTGCATATCATTCTTTTTCCAAAAATATCTGAATCACTTTCCATGGTTACTGGTACCATAAAATTATTGAAAACCACAATAGACCAATACATAAATATTCCAATATTCCACGATACTATATACAACACTATTTTGGAATCCCATTACATAAACACTTAATCATTCCACCACATCGTTGTCATATTCAACATCGCCAATAGTGATCTCATGTGACTTCCCTTTGTCCTTTTCCTTCAGTGGTTGCTCATGTTGATCATCACTAACCCTTGGATTAGGGCATTTATTAGCATAATGCCCCATTTCCTTGCACTTGAAGCATTGAAGTGTTGGTGGTGCGTTCTCTGCAGTGTTTGCTTTATTCACATCATTAGAATCCCTTTTTCCATTACTTCGACACTCATCTGCTCGATGACCTTCTTTTCCACACTTAAAACATTTTCTAGTCCCTTTAAGACAATCTCCACCATGCTTTTTTCCACACTTTGTGCGTAAGGAAACATTCATCTTCTATTCACCATTATTCTGAGATTTCTCCTTGAACTCCATCTTTGGTTTCTTTTCAAAACCATGAGATGGATATGTAACACCAACTTCCATTTCTACCTTCATAGCACAACGCACAATTTCTTCATTGCTACTGAAGTCTCGTATAGCTAATGCCCTTTGAAGAATTGGTTTTAAGCCACTGAAAAATCAATCAACTTTACTTTCAGGTTGGATGATAATGCCAGATGCATACCTTGCAAGTCTTGTAAAATTTGCTTCGTATATACCAATAGATTCATCATCATTTTGCTTTAGTTCATGAAACTCCTTCTCCATCTTTGTTCGAAGAATACGAGGGAAGTACTTATTGAAAAATAAGTTCTTGAACTCGTCCCATTCCATGGACTCAATTTCATCTCTTGGCCTCGTATTCTTGATAAGATTCCACCATTGATCAGCTTCACCTTCCAAACGATATAATGCTAAGATGACTTTATCATGTTCAGAACATTGAAGAACTGAAAATATCTTTTCAGTAGTACCGATCCATTGTTCAGCAACAAGTGGATCGGAAGACCCACTAAAAGAAGGTGGACGTTGCCTCATGAAGGAATCAATAGAATATTGTTCCCTTCTCTGCTCATTTGGAAGTCCAGAATGATTCATAGCTTGTGTAAGTATAGCAATAAGATTTTGCACTCCATCTCGCATAACATTTGTTTTTTCAGGAGGATAATCATTGCATTGTCCATTGCATTGATCAACACGGTTCCTTCGGGTTCCAGCCATCGTCTAAAACCCAAAAAGAATAGTGTGAGAGGCAAAAATAATTCTAGGGAAAACAACATAATAAAGGGGAGTACCTTCAATATCTAACATCTTAGGTTTAATTATATGATCGTTAGCGTAATTCTAGTACTATAACCTATACGTATACTTAACCTTAGGGACATCCCTAGACATACCTTAGAAATATCTCTAGGGATCTCACTAACGTTTTCGCATCCTAGTTTCCAAAGGTTAACTAAACCTTTCCTATGATACCAACTGTAAAGACCCGAAGCTTAACGTACATGAACATTACATTAATTTTGCGGAATACTTAGTACATAACAAAAACACACACACACAAGGATCGTAATAGTTTAGTGTCTTTGGAAACTCGGAACGTAATCTTCTAATCGTGGTGAAAGATCTTCAACATCTCCCATAAAGATCTTCTTTTTTTTATACCTAAAACCTCTCTTTATATCCTGGGGAAAAGATAACATAAAAGGGTGAGCTAAAATGCTCAGTAAGGGTAAACAAAAGAAATATCAATCACATCATATACATAAGAACATAGATTTTGGAAATCTTAACCTGCAAAAAAGAGAGCTCATAATGTCATAACATGGGATAAATCATAGAAGTGAAATGTAATCCCAATAATCATAACATAAAACATGAAACTTTTTGGCATAAACACATAATCATAGAGAATAATTTCTTGTTAGTCAAGACTCATTGCCAAGACTATCTTAGTGGACAAAGTCCCTTTCTGAATCGAGTCACCCTCATTTCAGTCCTGTTTCACTAAATCGGTATAACCTACCATTCCAGCCATGTCTATCACATGAGATATAAAATCTTTACCCAATTCATTGGAGGGAGATATATGTCCCACCCATCTCATAATGATACCATTCTTATTTGTGCCACAAAATCATAAATCGTACATCATTGCATAACCCATGTAATACAAATGGGAATCTTTAAACATCATGACATCATAAAAAAATTCATACAAGATAAATGAATTCATAAAAATAATTCAATCACAACATGATCAAATCAATGTAATAATAGGGATAAAAACATAACCCTTTATTATCTTAGATGGAAAATAATTTTGATAAAACACTTGAACTCCATTCTTGAGGAAAATATCCTTTCTACTTCAACAACATTTTTCCTTTCTTAACATGTCATACGACTTTAAAATAAAAGAAGTTGATTAAAAATAAACTTTAAAACTTGTAAAGGAAGCTTCTTGGAAATAATGTTTTAAAAATCCATTCATGCCGTATAAGTTAAAAAACATTTTTCGTACTTTTGTTGGAAAAGTCAAAAAGTACCTCGTACGAAAAAAACGACAAAAGATTCCTTTCATATTCTTTACTAAAAACTCACCGAAGTGTAAAATTGGATTTAAAAAATTGTAGTTGGATGGAAATAATATTAAATATTGATGAAAACATGGATTTGGATGATAAAATACACCCCAGTAAATACCAAAGTATAAACAATCTCTGATAAAAATGAGATTGTGATATTTCCCTTACCTTAGGTCCGATTTGCTTCGTAAGTGTCCGAACCTCCTGTATAATGATTTAAATAATTTCATTGACTTATTACAGAGTCATATTCATTGTTATGATATCATATATGGTTCACTTATGACATTATATTACCCGTTTTTTTGTAAATTCTATGTTAAAGAGCGTTTTGGGTAAAATTGTTTCATTTGTCGTCTGTGATTTGAATTGTAATTATTCATATGATTACTTAGATCATGATTACTTAATTCCAGAATATAAAACATGATTTATATATATATACATATATAATAAATTAGTAAATGGAAAGAAATACACCGTTCATGGAGACGGTAGTCCGTACGTACGCATGAACGCTGTTTTCGTTTCCTTATTGAATTGAATGGAATTAAGTAGATGACATACATATAAATATAAATAATTCCAGTATAATTATTATGTCATATATTTCATTAGTACTTATTATATATACTTTATAATCATTCATGAGTGGTTAATCATTGAGAATGAATCTCATCGCGTCGTGGAGACGGTAGTCCGTACGTACGCACGAGCGATTATATCATTCCCATGGTCGTGGAATTGTGTTGAAGTGTTTTTATACTATTTCAGTATCAATATCACTTTTTAATAATCATATATAGTTACTCATTAATCCATTATACCCATCCAATTAATGTGGTGGCGGAAAATAGATTACACCACGGCGTGGAGACGGTATTCCGTACGTACGCACGCGCGGTGATTTCCTTTTTCCGTAGGATGGATAGAAGGTTAATTAGAGTTGTTTCATATTTATAATAACATATCAGTATGTAAGTAATACTGATGTTATTACTTTATCATGAAACAACTAAAGAAGAAGAAGTTGAAGAAGAAAGAAATTGAAAAGATCGGTAATGGATATTACCTCTTCTTTGAAACGCCTCTTTGAATCCTCCACTTAGGGAACTAAGATTGGTCTTTGAAGAAGACCAGGACCTCTAGGATTATTCTAGGGAAGTGTAGACGGGATTTTGGCAGGGGTTGGCCGAGCTTGAGTGCTCAAATTGGTGTGAGGAGGAGGGGGAGAAGGTGCCCTTTTATAAGGGAGGAGAGGGGCACCTTAGGAATATCTCAAAATATTATTTTATATTAAAGTCAAAATCGGTTTATAATGGTTCCAAAGGGTCTTATTTAGAAGGTAAAGTGGGGATGGGTCGAAATACTATCAACCAATAGGATTTAGACAAGTTTAGGTAATTATTTTAACCTTATCAATTAGATTTAACTCTAAGTTAAATAATTTAACTTTTACCGTGTCTTTTTGTTTTCTTGCACTATATGGTTAATACACTTACTATAACATGCCAAACGAACCCCAAATTTTTTATTATTAATATATATATTCTTATCTAAGTCATGTGGCCGAACCTTAGATTTTAAGGAATAAAATAACAATTAATAATATAATATTATATTTAAAAACTATTTTGTGTCAATTTTGACACTATTTGATATATGATTTTTGTGAAAGTCATAACAGAGTTATATGTTCGAACCAAGTTTATTAAATCAACACTAATATATCATACTAACCTAGAAAATTAGTGGGATTCATATAAAGTCTCAAATTAAATTTATTTTGGTATTTTATAACATTAATTATGTCAATATTTCATTAATAAGATAATTACAGCATCATCTTTGTGTCATAAATAAATTAAATTATTTGATCTCTAAAAATTACAAATAAAATACCATTTTGTAGTAAATCTTTTTATATTTCTAATGATTATTTAAAATTGAATTTATCTTATGTATAACCCTATATTAAAAATGTTTTAGTAAATAAACTTTGATTTTAACTCTTTTAACTCTTCTTTGAATTAAATAATAATAAATGTCCTAATCTAATCCAAGTGGGCCTAAATGATAGTATTTTACACTTAAGGTTGTTTTTGGTCTAGATACACTTGTCCAATAGGAATAGGACATGTGTTAAGGTAATATTAATATCATTTTTACCCTTAATTACCCTATTTACTTTTAACCGTGGTAAAAAAAGTAAAAACTTTCTATTCACCAAAAATTATTTTCATCTCATTGAACCACATTTTACTTACTGAAATCAACCGTGTCTCTCGGATTTTTGAAATTCCATTCACAGAAGCGGTAAAATTAAGATTTATAAAAAAATAATTTTTTTAACTTCCACTTAGTAGTTTCACTATTCATCAAAAATTGAAGTTTTTCAGAAAAATGACAAAATTTCACCCTAAACTATAATTAATATTCTGAATTCAAAAATGATTTCTATTTTACAAAATTCCCAACATATAAGTTGCATTAATTAATTTTATAATTAATTTCCGCTGTCACAACAAATAGCATGTTTTTAAGAGATAATAACTATCAAAAGATTAACACTTGTTTATGTCTGGTGTAAATTTGAAATTACATCCAATGACCAACATTGTATTGAATTGTAAAAATATATTCTAAATATACTTTGAAACCACTCAAATTAATAATTTATCACTATTAATTATATCGATTAAAAAAGTTGTTTTTAATTAAAATTTAGTAATTTTCACTATTCATCCGAAAATAAAAGTTATCCGAAAAATACCAATATTTCACCCTAAGCTAATTTAGATATTATGAATCCAAAAATGAATTCCATTCTGAAAAATAAAATATACAAAATTTTAAAAAGTGGTTATTAATATTCATAACGGCTAGTTTTAATAATATTTTAATAGTGTATTGTTGTTTAGTGAAACTCGTTATTGCGTACTACACACGCTATCGAGGAAGGTCACGATTGCGTGTAATGCAAGGCAAATCAAGGATGCGTGTTGTGCAAGCTCTTTTTGGTGTAGCGTATAACACTAGACATTAGTGAAATTAAAAAGAATATTTTTCATAAAATCTCAGGGTGTTACACTCAAAGTGTGTCTAGAACCATCCTCTAGTGTTTCATGTACTCCTCCATAGATTCCAAAAACACTAGGATGTCGTCGATGAAGACCACCATGAACTGGTCTAATAAAGACTAATGATATTGTTCATGAGTCCTATAAACACCACTGGGAAATAGTCACACCGAATGACATCACCAAGTACTCATAATGACTATAAAAACATAAAAATGCCATCTTCAGTATATTATCACCCCATACTGGTAGTTGGTGATAGCCTGATCAGAGGTCAATCTTTGAGAACCATCGTGGCCCTCTCAACTAATCAAAGAGGTTATCGATCCTTGGTAGTGGATATTGATTCTTCATGGTCACCTGATTCAAGTGCCGGTAATCCATGAATAACCTCAATATCTCATCTTCCTTCTTGGAAAATGATATTGGGGATACCTAGGAGGAAAATTTGGGTCTCACAAATCCCTTCATCTACAAGCCCTCCAATTTCACCCTAATCTCTCGAAGCTCTGCGGGAACCATCCAAAATGCTAATGCGGATATTAGTGTCATCCCAGGATGAAAGTAAGTATAGAATTCTAGTTCTCGGTGGGAGGTAGACTTGGTACGTTCTCTGGAAGGACGTCCTCATACTCTTCCCTGATCGCAGGGAATTGATATCCAAAATCATCCAATGCTCCAAGATCCATACTAGAAAACTAGTGAGTAATCAGCTACACTCTTCTATATATGATCCCATCCTGATCTACCAAGGTTTCCTTTTCACCCACATAGAAAACCCTCATTATTTTACTATGGAAACACCACATCCTCCACCTAAAGCGGTAAATTTGGGAATAAATAGTGGATATTCATTCCATACCTAAGATGAAATCATGAGGCCTAATTATTATAATGAATAGGTGTTATACAAAACTCTCACCTCTATGCATTAGGTGTCACTATTGATACACGAGTGAAATCACTGATTCACCACATGTCGAAGTCTCCAATGATAAGGGTCGAGCAAATGGATAAATCTGAATCTCTATATTTCAAACCAGAGAAGTGGTAAGAAAGGAATGGATCACACATATGTTTATAAATACTAAAACTAAAGTAGAAAATGATAAAATCATACCTCATATCATCCATGGAGCTGTGGGGTCATAGCCCTCCACAAATTTCAACTGCCTCATCCTTGTCCAGTAGCTCCCTGAGTTTGGCATGAACCACCTAGGGGTGGTGGTGGAAATAGGTCAAACCTCTAACCATCTCCCACTTTCTTGATGACCCATCTTCAATGTCCAATTCCCTTTTGACAACCCTACTCTTACCTCTATATATGTCTCAGTGGTACCTTAGCTATCTCATGATTGGAAATACAATGAGTTGGACAATCTTGAGCCAGATGTCCCCGACTGTCGCATGGGAAACACTGCCTCTCCCTTAGCTGATTTGAGCCACCCTAAGAACCTCGTACCACTGACCCCATGCATTGGGATCACCTTATGAAGTATCTGATATGCTTAGATCCCCATGACTGTCATCAACAACCTGCCACTAAGGTTTCATCTACGGGTGCCCACTAGTAGCTCCCACTACTAGTGTGTGGTCTACTAGAAATCCCTCTACTACCAAGGATCACTCAATCACCCCAACATAGGTGGTGATGAAAAGAGATACCACTAAATCATGATGCCCTAGAACAAGCCCTACTCAATGGTTTGAGATATGAATAATTAGTCTCACCCTATATCCAAGGAGTAATGCAAGAGATGAGTAAAACTCATCAAGTAATTTTCCATAATCATACTTCCCAGCTATAGATGCAGAAGATCCTATATATGTACTGATCAAAACATGCCAGGATGAAACTCCTCCTTGAATAGATGCTCAAAATATGACCGTGATAGAATTTTTTCATCTTGTGACTATGTCACCAATCTCTAGCATCATCCAGAAGAGCCCTAAATAAGACTCACCATGAGAACCACCATCTGATCTTTAGGTGTCTTCACAAGGTTCAAAACACAAGTGACTACATCTAGATAGTCCTCATCCATATATGGGTCTAAATCACCTTGAAACCTAATAGGTCACTACCTCTAAAACTCATTATATTCACTCATCTTACATTCATTCTCAGTTGAAAATTCTAGTGCTAGATACTACTCAATGAGAGGTGGTATAACTGGTAAAACACCAAGAGGTGCTATCTATGATACATACCCCTATAATGATGCCTCATCACAGGGTGAGTCATCATTATGATCTTGTAGTAGAATCCTGGCTGGTTGTCTGTGTGGAGACCTCTTGTAATAAAACAATATATACCACGGTTAAATGAATATATCTGGGGAGTTGACTCAAGAAGAACATGGAAAACACAACCATTCCTATATAATGAATGTACCAAATTTTTTTCTCTTCAACCAATGTTTTCATGTATTGAGTTTAAAGGTTGGTGATTAGAGTCATGGTGTATAGATATGTTGGTTTCTACTCCAACACTAGAGTCCCTGGCCTAAAATCCAAATTCAAAACACTAAACTATATTTCCAAAAACCAGTCACACTGAATCTGGTCTTACGGTAGAACCGACCACCTCTAATACCACTTTTTCATGACCTGGCCCACCAAGGTCTGACCTGTGACTACCCAAGACCGCCTCCTATAGGATTGGGGCTGGATACTAGCGTTGAGTAGGCATATCCCAAAATGGGAGGTATTATCCTCAAGTACCTATACACATGCATATATATCTAAGGCCACACAAAGATGAAATATAAAACAACTGAAAAAACTCATGCGTACATCTAAGATCCCATGATAAAGTATGACATTTATGTATTGAAAGAGAAAAAAGGGGATAAATCCAAGCCCAACCAAAAACTATAAAGAGTCCAACCTCTTCTAAGGGTGATGAATAAGTAAAATGCATTCTTATAGTAAAATCCTCATTCTGGAAAGCTCCTTCTATGATCCACCCTATCCCTATCCTTCCAAGCCCCTCTCAAAAGGGTCATCGTTTGTGTAAGACATGAAATGCGTGGTAAAATACCATGCATGGGTTAGTATAAAAATACCCAGTGGGACAACCCAAAAACACTAAACATCAAACAGTAATTAGCTAGCTCAATACAATATATTATAATCAATGCATAATATAAACACCCAGATATACTTAGAAAATAAACCACGCCACTAGGCAGTCATAAAAAACTATTATCCATAGTATTATTCTCTAATAAATAAACGTTCTTGGAGAATTTAATCCATGAGCCATGCTATCATCAGAGATACTCAACTAAGAGGTATAGGTCATTGGATGTCGCCTAATAAAGCTCACCAGTTTGAGAATACCCTAATACACAGATAGGTGTCATTCCCAGAACCGCTAAGGGACACCAAGAACACAATCTAGATCAACTCTCTACGTAGGGGATCATGTGCCAAAAATAGAAAAAACCCTACTGATATGTCCTTCTAGAGGGTAGATCAATTCCCTACTCATGGAGGTCATACTAATTCTACAAACCCTACCTAGGGAACAAAGGATGATAGAGGATTTCACTCTAGTATCGTGGAGGGACACTACAACTCTATCTGAGACTCGAACTCTAAAGGGGGTCACAATCGTGTGATGTGGATGCAATGTTTCACTATACCCTCAAGGGAATGGACCAAGATAACTTGCTCAACCTATACTGATCCAAAATAAAGAAATGAAGAGCTATAAACACTCCTAAAGATGGTACATGACGTTTCTAGCTTTCCCCAAGTTTGGCCATGTGAAAAAGCCTCACACGACAAGTAAGTATCCACACACATGACTTGAAGAAGAAGTAAACAACATATAGACACATGAAATCCTAAATGTGTTTTTTGGCTATGTTTGTGTACAATGGTCATGTCCATGTACCAGCTTGTGTACACTTAGTTCTGTTCCTGTCCAAGTACATGACGTGTCACTGGCCATGTACTTTTTCTAGTGTCCATGTACTTCTCGAAGTACATGCTTAGCCAAAAGGGAAGGGGTCAAACATCGTGTGACTGATTCACATGGCATATGATGTTTAGCTTCATCCAAAACCCTAAAACCACAACTAGGGGTCCACATGGTGTGTAACACTATATTACATGCTTTGAAACTTTGGATTTTCTAGATCCCACGGGGTCTCCTCCTGGTCACCTACACACACCACCATTGCTAACATCCTCACTAGAGATCATAGATCTAGGGTCATCCAATCCTTTCTATCACTAAGAGAAAGAATCTAGGCCCCCAATCTTCTTGGAAACCATCCATCGAGCAATCCATCACCAAGCCTCAAATCTGGGAAGAACAGAACTCAAAAATCTATTTTGGTCCACCTTCAATCATCCACCATCGTCATTATACCCCGATAACACCAATGATCATGATTTTCAACCACAATATTGATCCTTTTCACTAAAAAATGGCCACACAATGAAAAAAACTAGGTATTCATCGAACCATGGTCCAAAAGGAATTGTCCATGATGAACATGCGAAGAATGGGGGAAGAAATCCAAAAAACAAAAAATGTGAGGAACAAACATCGAATGTTGTTTATTTTGGCCTAAATTCATTGTCATAGAAATATATGAATGAAGATAAATAAATTAAAATGAAAAAATAAACAATTTAATCAATTTAATTCTACCGATGATGTGTGTATGAATTATATTTATGGAATTGATTCACATTCACTTGAGATTAAGAAACAGGATGGAAATCACTAAAAAAGCATCCTACCTAGAGTTTGGATCAATCATTGATGAAGAACAGTTGTGTTTCAATTATTGATGAGATCCACAGACTCCATTTGTACAATGATTTGCGATCTGATCCCGATCCATCATCATTCTCCAATAATTCTCTCCTCTAAAGATTATGTCATGACTAGGGTAGGACCCATGATTTGAACACAATGGTGCCCTCATATTTCTAATTCGGGCCCCCATTCAAGAGTTATTCAACTTTTTTAGTAAAACTATTTTGATGTTCTATTTAATATATTTCAAACATTTATTCCGAGCACAATGGGCGTTATAATAATACACTATCTCAGTGCCTGGTCTTGAAAATAATCCATATAATGTCCGAAAATAATATATAGAAAATCAGAGTCATTACACAACCTACCTAAACTACCTCAACATAGACATCCAAAGGAAATGTTCTTATCATTCCATCAGATGTCGGGGATGTTCCTGGATCTGACTCTAATTATAATTCTTAAAAAACACTCTTTGTAATCTTTTAGTAATCATTTTTTGTGATAATAATGAAATACCTTCTTATCTACACTTGTGTTTAGTATTTTCTCATTATTTTTTTAATATCTCAAAAGTGTTTATTTTATTTTATTTTCACTCTAGATTATTTTTTGATAATCACAAATAGGGGAGAAAATTGAGAAATAATTGAGAAATAAGTCATGATTTCATTTTTTTTTCATTTTATATGTCATGTTTTTTAAATATAATAAATGGGTAGATTTTTGGAAAGGTCCAACAACCCATTATTTTAATGGTATGTTAATGATCACATTTCATGGTTCTTATGTTATTAATGAATTTCATATTTTATGATTGTCAACTATTTTTATGGACAAAATGATAAAAATGGTTATGTATTGAAGTTAGAGTGATAACCTACCCATGAAGCAGTTCAACTGATCGTGAAGGACAAGTAACCATGTGGAAGTGACCTTACATTGAAATAAACATGATCACATGAACAATCAAGTGATGGTGGGTCAGATTATCTTATTTTGTGCATGTCTTGAAATTACCATGCACTAAAGTTCATGTGACTCCATATGTACTAAACCTACTGTAAATTGAGATTAAGTTACCACACAAAGTATTCATCCTACGGTGTGAACTAAGGAAGTGAATGTGTAAATAAAAAAACTTATCACGAGAATAAATGATGTTACTAAAAGAAGTAAGGAAGTGACCATGAGAATAAACCAAGTGACTATAATAACAAATGAAGTGATAGCATGAAGAAAAGAAGTGATTGCGCGAAGAATCCATGTTACCATGCCAAGTGACTATGTCAATGCTATAGTGGAAAGTGATTGTGCCAAGTAACCGTGCTAATTAACAATGAGCTAAATTAACATGATTTAGTGAAGTCCATGTGAATGTGTCTAACACAAGTAGAGAGGTATTTTTAAATATACAACAACTATATTTTGAAATGTTTAATACGGAGTCAATACATTTAAGGTTTCAATGAGTATGAGGATTAAATTATGAATATCCCCCAAAAACTAATTAGTGAAGGTTCTATATTTAAGAAGTAGATCCACTCGTGGAAAAAAGTGTCGATGCATATGCATGTGTATGAGTGAACTAGTGATAAACTGAGGACTTACACTGAAAACTCTTCCACGACACTCTATTTTTCTGAACTCTCAGTGCAAGATCAGCTGAAGTTTTTCAAGGGAATATTTAAAGATAATTGATCAAATATGGTTGGTCAGATTGAACTGCATCAAAACTTCTCATCTTTCTATCCTTTCTCTCTCTGTTTTAGAGGAAAGTTTGAGCTATGTTTGATATACTATGTTTATTCTTTAACACATGATCCTGTATTATATTAGAGAGTGGTAGACACTATTTTATTTATTATTTTACACTAGTTATACCACATATAATTGTGTAAGAGGTTGTGTGTAACATGGAATACATGTGTGGATTTGATCTATGTAAAACCTGATCTAGGCTGTGAATTAGTTTACTCATTAATAAACTACTTGGCAATGAGTGATCACCATGTGAAGAGGACTACGTGTCGGTTTGAGACTGAACCTATTGTTTTATCATGATGTGGGTTTTTTGGTTTTTTTTGGTTTTTTTTACTTTTTTTTAAAACAAAATAGTTTTAGTTTTTAAAACTATATAAAAAAACATTACTTTTATAGTTTTCTTTAATAAGTGTTCTATATACCATGTTTAAAGTGATTAGATATCTTTCAAAAGTTAAATTAATTTTGAAATTGTTTTAATTGAGTTGTGATCAATATTTTTGAGAAATAGTTTGAAGAATTTAAATTATATACTTATACTATTTTAGTTAATAAGGTTGTTTTTATAAATTTTAGTTTTGATTTTAAATCATTTAAAATAGAATTTTTAATAGGAAGCTAAATTGACACCCTCTTGAGTTATCCACTCCAACCAACAGTGTTTTTCTATCGATAAGGATCTCTGATCTCATAAATGGACCAAACACATCCTTTGTAATTATCATCTCATACATGAGATTATTGGGAGGGGTGATGTAAATATTAGTTGGATAATTACATAGGTGAAGGTAGAAAATCTGTCGATGAATTCATTATCCCAACAACAACATGAGGGTCATGTAGAATCTTTGGGTGTTAGACACCTGAGAGATTGGTTGTAATGGTTTTAAATTTATCATGTTATTATAATAAAATAAAATCTTCAATTATCATTCATTCATGTGTGCCATGATTTTATTTTACATGAATAGACAAATATCTAATTTAGTTGTTTCACATATGATGTGTTTAACTACAAGAATGAATGACATGTGATGTATTCATCACACTAGTAAATCTTTTTTGGATCATTAATAAATGATGAGAGGAAAATACATGATTTACAAGTTTCATGTCTAGTGGTCGCTTGATGTCAAGGACAACAGATTATATAAGATACATATGATGTATTCAATACATCTTATGGTGGACATTCTCATGTAAAGATATGAGTATGTTTGATGGAGATCACAACGTAAGGTGCTATCACCCCTTTGACTTTCAGGTATCCTCATGATACAACCATATATTAGGTTATCAGTGTATTACCTCAGAGGCAGGGTGTTCACCGGAATAAGGAACATGAATTTCTTTTGGATGGAGTGTATTAAATAGTATGAAAAATTGTTAACGAAGTTCTTATGCTAGAGATTTAGTTTCAGTTGAGGGATCAACCCTTTGATGTTATCAAAGCCTATTGTTTTACTATGATCAAGAGAAAGTGTCCAGTTTAGTTAATTTTCAAAGTAACTAAGAAAAATAAATATGATTGAATCTTTAGAATAAACTCTTTTATTGTCACACATATTGGTTCTTGAAACAACATGTTTGTGATCCTCAAAATATTTCATGGTCAGGATGTTTTTTTCTTGTCTTAATGTGGGTATTTTATCAATCTATTTGTTTCTTTGGGAAAAATGAAGTCAAATGGATGCATTATTCATGATGGATGGAGGTGGTATTAAAACATAATTTGAATGAATAATATCACATTTCCAGAATCATTTAGTTTATTTTTTCATCCTTTCATTTCATATTTTAATTATTTTTAATGATATAATGAAAATGAAGGGAAGGATGTTGAGGGAATAAGGATGGACATCAATAGAGAATCAAACAAACACATGTTGAACTATAATAGACAGTCCATTCATTAACAAACTCAATATCTAATTTCACCCAAATAATACTATAATCAACACCCCCAGAGGAACGATGCATCCAATACCACTTAGAGTTTCAAAACTATGAAATGATCCATTAGATATACCCCCATATTTTGGAACTCCATGACTTTCATCACCCTCCTCTCCATCCAATTGACTCTCTCATCCTTAAACATGCCACTGTGAAGGGATCCAGACTAATCACAAAGCGATGCCACCAAAGATGAGGATGAAAATGAGGAAGCAGAATAGTCAGGGGCCGACATCCATCTAATTTGATTAGAGAAATATGTGGTCTCAACTTCTTACTGATAGTGCTGGTGGATCCTTGTGATGGGATAGTTCCACCTATAGAACCCCAGATCCCTATGTGCTTCAACCACACCCACACTCGCTGCCACCATCCAACCCATAGCAACAACTTCTCTGTTTTCTTCCTTGATTCTTGCTCTATCTCCTTATTACAAAGAAGAAATGGGGAAGAAGGTTCTGTAAAGGGTAATCTAAGAGTTTGGATGAGGGATAGGTGCTGCTATCAGTTATATAATGGGTGGGAGATGGGTAAACCATAGTTTGGTCTACCATTTCCCACTGATTTGGGTTTGGGGGTTTCCATGATGCCTCAGACATAACGGGTTCATCCCTACCCCCCAATGTCTGTTTGGTATGGATTGATGCTATTAAATAAGAGTTGTTTCCATGATCTCTCCTCTCATGGTAATCATATATATATAAATATATATATATATAAGGTGATTTCCCTTAGGATCTTGGTGGAAAAATACCTTGTGAGGTGTTGGGGAGGACTCAGGTTCAAGTCTCCCAAACTTTTTTCATGTGTGTATTTGTGTGTTTATTTGTACCTTTATAGCTCTACTTCCTTGATAGTTTGTAATATATATAATGTATTGATACCCGATCAATTATTTTTTATTTATATTTTTAAAAAAAATATTTCATTGAATAAGATAGAGAAAAAAGTATTTCAGAAAATGGTTCTGAGGATGCATGGATCTCATCCATCCTTCATCACTCATCTAGAAATGTTAACTATGTTCACGCGTCTTGTTTTTTTCTTCCACATGAAGCATGAAAACGATTTACACTAGAAACATTAATATTTTTTGAAAAAAATATTCTATTTTGTTTTTTAAAAGATCCTCTGGATCATCAAAAAATCACTAAGTCATGGGATAAATCAATGATTTCAGTTTATTTTTTATGCTTATTCTTAAAAGAACTTTTGATAACTATTAAATTAGTAGTTATTACCACTATCACATGCGTCAACACACATTAACCATAGACTTGTCAGATTTAAAAGGATCGCCTCCCAAAATAATAAGGCTAGTCCGTAACATGATCAGGATCCACTTGAGATCATATGGTCCACTAGTATCAATATGTAGATTACAAGATGAAGGGTTTATCCTTTATTCATGTTACACAAATCATCATGGCTATTAAAATTGTTCTCTCACACTAGTACAATGATATAAAATATTTTAAAAATATGAGTGTGTTCTCGTTGATAAGAATATCATCGAGTCGTCACTATGTTGTTTCTTTTTCATCTTCTTTTACTTGCACGACATCATGTATATTCTTATTCCTATTTATTTCTCCCCTCTTCTATAATATCTTTTTATTTTTATTTTTAGCACATACTATCATATTTATAATATTTATAAATAACAAAAAATACTATATCTTCCCATGACAACAATTTTCTTCTAGGAAATTTGATTTTCAAATTCAAAATTCAGACATATAACTGTCTCTAACAACTTTTAACTTCTTCTTCTCTACTTATTTTTTCCTTATGTTTGAATCATTGGATTTATACAACTTGTTATTGAAATGAACCATGGTGCAATTGGATGCTTTGTGGTGTGATATATCAATTATTCTGAAAACTGAAACTCAAATTCTTCTCCTTGATGACACAACTACCTTCTTCACAACAAAAAACTTCTTATCCCTTTTCTTGAATAAAAAATCCCATTTTTGATATTTAAAATTGATGACAATTAGTACCACCATCATCTAATTTTAATTCTATTCTTTAAAATAATTATTTCTAACAATCCTACATTTTCTCAAATTTTTGTTATCAAATAAAGTCTTATGGTTTCACTTCAATCCATTTAATAAGACTTTAATTTTTCATGTTTTCCAATTTTTAGAACGGAAATATATTTTCGTAAGACTTACAATATTTTTTTATATTTTTAAAAAGTCTATCAATCTTGCCTTTACCAAATTCTGACCAATGGAAAAATATTACGAAGTTCACACAATGTCTTACAAAATCTATAGAAAATCTTACAATGTGTAAAAAAGTATTATAAGTTCACCCAATGTCATACAAAGTCTATAGAGTGTCTTACAAAGTGTACACAAACTCTTAAAAAGTTCCATATAATATTAAGAAGTATCAATTATGGTATTATGAAATATGACTTATCAATTTTTTTTACTTTGGAAGCAAAGTCTTATGAAATTCCTGAAAAATATTACAATTATCCACATAAGTCTTTTCAGTGTACTCAAGGACTTTTCAATTTTTTTGATTCACCTTAAAAATTCCAGATTCACATAAAACAAACACTAAACCTCTTGAATTCAACTTATGTCTTCCCAAATCAATTCAAAAAAAACTCAAATAACCTTAGAAGAACTTTTACCTCCCATAATAAACATTAAATCATCTGTTTTTGAATATTATTTATTCATTGACAACAAAAACCAACATAATAAATATATTTACTTATTTACTTCTCCAAATATTCTCCTATAAAAAAATACCACATTATAGATGAATCTTATTCAATTACATATTTAAAAAAACTCACATTGAGATATAAAAAACTCCCCCCAATCAATAATCTCCTTCAAGATCTCCACATCTTCCAAAAATAACTCATGGGTTTAACAATATCCTCCTTTGGATTTTTTTGGTAACCAAGGAACATAAATAAATTTGAAACTCATTATACTTATTAATGAAACATCATTCAATGATTATAACCATAATTGAGTTAAATCATTATAATAAATAAGATCACTGAATGATAATATAATTTCATCCATAAAAACATTTAATTACATGTATTTCTTCACATATCATGATCCACTTGACACTAATTTCAAATAATCAACTTTCATTCCAATCAATACCACTTTAGGAAAATTTTATAATCAATTCTTATTCATCTCAAAAAATTTGTCTTTAAAATTATTTATAATAGATTCCTACATCCGTACTCACTATAATTTTCAGAAAAATTTACAAATACTCACACACCCACATACTGGCCTAACAACTTTGCCCTTTGAATAAATCTCTCTAAGTACATTCTCCCCCTAGATAAGAGATCTCTCCCTAATTAGGTAAACCACATATAATTGGATCATACTTCCTATATAGTTTTCATCTCCATTTTTTAATATATAAAATGTGAATAAATTTAGGATTTAAACATAAAGAGATGGATGTTATTATATTTATCCCAATTTTAACAATAGTAATTCAAAGAAAAAGATGAGAGTGGGAATAGAATATGTCACGACCTGGACCAATGGGGCCCTTAACGTGACAACCCTAAGCCCACCTCTAATATTATAAGGGATGAAAACCAATTGCGAGTAGACATATCACACACATGAGAGGGATTAACCTAATCTGCCGATACACATGAACAAATCTCTAAGACAATACAATACTAAAATGTAAAAGAAGTAAAACTAATACAGGAATATATCTATAATCCCACAATTAGAGTATGAAAATAACATACTTGTAACATCCCAAGTAATTAATGAATAATTGATATTTTTATCTATGTCTATTAGTGATTAAGATAGTGTTTTAGAGGCTTAAAATGAAAATAAAAACAATCTTATGCATGGAAGACACTAATATTCTTAAAAGATTATTTTACTGCCTTTAGATGGAAACCCATTTTTAAATCAAACTTTTGACAATTTTATAATATATATTTGTCAAAATAAACATATTCTTTATGATTGGGACATTGAAATTTACATTGGATAAATTTTTGGTATTTTTCTGACAATGTTCATTTTTTTTAATGAATATTGAAAAATACTGCATTTTACATCAAAACTACATTTTCATTTAATTTAATTATATGGTTAGATTATATTTTTAAATGTTATTAAAGTGTAATCTGAATATATTTTTACCATTTAATCCAATGGTGGTCATTGGAATCAATTTCACTTTGATATTGGACTTAAACTGGTGTTAATTTTTGATACTTATTATTTCATAAAAACACGCTATTTGTTGTGACAGCAGGAATTAATTATTAAATTAATTAATTCATCTTATATGATTTGAATTTTGAAAAATAGACATCATTTTTGAATTCAGAATATCAAATATAGCTTAGTGTGAAGTTTTGGTTTTTTTCTGAAAAACTTCAATTTTTGATGAATAGTGAAACCACTAAGTGGTAGTTAAAGAAACTGATTTTTCGTTTAAATGAAACTTTGTCACTTCTGTGATTTGATTTTAAAAAATCCAACATACATGGTTTTCATTATGAAGTAAAATGTGGTTCAATGAGATTAAAATAATTTTTTGGTGAATAGTAACTTTTAAGTTCTTAATCACGATTAGTGGTAATTAGTGTAGTTTAAGGTAAAAATAATGTTTTAATAATATGAGATTAGCTTGACACATGTCCTACCCTCATTTTATGTGTCATGGACGACCAATAAAATCCATGGGTCAACTTGGGGACACCATGGAGCCACTTTTGTTGGGAAATGACATAAATAACTTTTTATTTAATGATAAAGTAAAAATGACACAAACATGATATGTTTTACTAAAACAATTTTTAAATGGGGTTATAAAAGTAATAAATTTTATTATAAATATTAATTGGAAAGATAAAAAGATTTCCTACATCATAGTATTTTTTTTATAATTTGTAGACTTTAAATAAATTAAATTATATATGACATCATAATAATGCAGCGATGACCTCATTATTTGACGATTTAAATAAAATGGAAAGATAATGTAAAATATAAGACCTACACATGTCCAAAACCTATTGGGTGGGTATATTTCGAACACTTATCACCTTATCCTCGAATTAAATCAACGTGGGACCTTTAAAATCGGAAACCCATTTGAATATAAAGTAACATTTCTTTACATTCAAGAGTGCCCCTCCTCTCCTCTTATAAAAGGCCTACACCTCTACCTCCTTACCCACACATCCAAAGCCTTTTGATCGGCCAACCACTGCCCATTTTGTCTCTTCACTTCCCTCTATTACTCCTTGAAGCCTCACCTTGGTCAGAAGGCTTCCCAAGGAAGCCTTTGAGCTCAAACCAAAAGGAGTTACCCGGTTTTAAGGTAATGTCTTCACTTGAGTCCTTTTGTTTTGTTTTGCTTCTCCAACCCCCAAAACTCTTTTTATTAATTTTTTTTTTAACAACTAAAGTATCTTAAATATACTAGGATGTTTTTATAAGAAGTATTATAGCTACACTTACACACACCTACATCTAATGGTTAAAGAACATACTGTTTCCGTGGATGGTGAATTTCTGCCTCCTGAAACGATGA
Organism: Viscum album; assembly: GCA_963277665.1. Lineage (NCBI taxonomy): Eukaryota > Viridiplantae > Streptophyta > Magnoliopsida > Santalales > Viscaceae > Viscum > Viscum album. The sequence continues at coordinate 625,491,283 of OY728138.1, read as the reverse complement.
TTGTTCAACATTCATTTAACACCTTCAAAGGTGGCCATTAAGATGACACTATATTTATATATGATATATAATATGTTTATGTTTTCCTTAAGCCTCTGTATTTTTCATTTTTGTCATACCTTTATGGTGTCCATTGTGGGTAAACGCGATATCTTCATTTAAGGAAGTGCGGACTACCACCCCCTCAAAGTGATTTGATTCATTAAATACCATATGTGGGATGTATAAAGGATGAAGTTATGATATTATATATGATATTACAATAGAATTGTAATATACCTTTATATAATTATGATTCCATTCTATAAAATATGAAATAGAAATGAAAGTAGCGTTCATGCGTACGTACGGCTTACCATCTCCATGAACGGTGCATTTCATTTCTTACCTCTAAATGATTATGTAATATTATAAATGCATGTATATACTGGATATATATGATATATATTATATATACATCATGATTATAATTCTGGATATAATGAATACATGAACAACTTGAAATTATAAAGGGTTTATTTTTGACTCAAGTACCAATAATCGTTAAAACGACCTTTATTAACTTAAATAATTAAATAGAGTTCATGACTTGGAAATAAGTGATATAAAAGGAATAATGAACTTGAAAAAGGTTCTTAAACAAGCATAAATTAACTCATGTTTATTATTCAGGAGATTAAAGAACGACCGAGTCAAGTCGGACCCGAGGTATGGGACTTCGTCTCAATCTCCTTTCATTGAGGCATATTTTGTTTTATACACAACCTTCTTTTATACGGTGTATCAACCCCTTTGACTTTTACGTTTATTCAAAAGGAATCTTTTTTTATACAAAGCGTTTACTAAACGAAAAAAGGGAATGTTTTTGTCATACGTATGCGGCGACAACGACTTCTCCGCCGCCATGACCATTATTTGAGTTTTATCTTCCTCTACAAGCCATACCTTTTTGATAAAATTAAATAATTACCATGTTTTACTTTTTGTTTATTTTGGTATTGAAAATTGTTTTCATAATGTTTTTATATCAATGTGTTGTATTGATATCTTGTGATTGAAAGGTGTAAATGTTATGTTTCCTTTATGCATGTTTTATGTGATACAATTATGTTGAGGTTCTTGGAAATTATTATGAAGACGGTTGGTTCCGTGATATACTAAGGGCGGGTGAGCCCGATATAGATCTCCAATGCATTGGGTAACGCAAAGGAGTGAAACGTTAAGGTTTCTCTGAAGAGATTTAGGGAATATACTGTGATGGGTATTCCAAACTTAACCAAGAGGGTTACTCCCTACGTAAGAATGATATGAATGACTCTAGTTACCTTTATGTATTATGATTTCTATGATTTATTTATAATTTGATGAGGTATGTTAATGTGCTTATGTTTTATGGGTAAAGTATGATTTCATTCTTATGTATATATGTACCCATGTTTCCCTTCCATATTTTTATATCCCTTACTGAGATTTTTATGCTCATCCTAAGTTTTTTTGAAATTTTTTTCACAGGTCAAGGGAAAGGTACATGATATGATGATAGTTTCAACGAAGTGTCAAGAAAGAATCCATGTTTTATTTTAAATATGTTTCCATTGATGGGAAAGAAGAATACTAACATTATGTAACCACTTTGTTTATATAAGGAATTTAATGCACGTTTTATGATCTAATTCTCTAAAACTCTAAACCCGAAAAGATCCTCAATGTGTAATCTTGTAATAACTCATGATTAAGTAAGGTTTAAGGTTGGGGCCTCATAGTTGGTATCAAAGGTCGGTTTAGATAACTTTAGATGTTATAATTCTATTAAATGATTATCCAAAAATATTTTTTTATGGTCAAATTGAAGTGATATAGTATTTGAAGATTACCATGTTGCTTCATCTAAGAAATGTTTGTTCAGAATGGTTTTCCACAGAAGAAACAGGGAAGCAGTGCTAGAAAGGCATAAAGAAGGAAATAACCTTCTGAATCAGCATCCTGAGATCATCGGAATTGGAACTGAACAATTTTTTGCATTAATGGCGCAGTTGACTCAAGCGATAAATGGTGGTGGTATCCATGCACGAGATCAGCCAGATCAACCGCAGAGAAACATGTTAGTGGTGGAACATTTCATGAGGAAACATCCCCCATCATTCATAGGATCATCTGACCTTGTGTTAGCTGAAGGGTGGATTAAAGCACTGGAGATGATTTTCGATGTCATGGGGTGTTCAGACAATCAAAAGGTTAGTCTTGCTATTTACCGTTTGGAGGGTGAGGTAGATCAGTGGTGGTCTATGGTTAAAAATATCAGGGATGTCGATGAGATTGATGCTCTTGACTGGGATGAATTAAAAGGTATGTTTCTTGAGAAGTATTTTCCTAAGGCTGTTCGACTTAGGATGGAAAATCAATTCTTGGAATTGAGGCAAGAGGAAGACTCAGTGGCTACCTATGAAGAAAGGTTCACTCGATTGGCAAGGTATACACAAAATTTTATCCAAGACCTTGAGAGTAAAATAAATCGTTTTTACTCAGGATAAAAGCCAAAATATTGAAGGGCATTAGCTTCTCGTGAGTTTAAAAGTTATGAAAAGCTTGTTCGATGTGCTGAGAAGGTGGAAATGGAGTTTGCCGATGATCAAGTGTTCTATAACAACCAACAGAAGAAGAGACCGAGGTGGCAGGAGAAAGGTAAGAATTCTTCAAAAAAGTATGATGGTATGAAAACTAAGTTTCCAGTTTGTGATAAATGTGGCAAAAGGCATGCTGGGGAATGTCTTCTGAATTCTGGAAAGTTCTACCGATGTGGTAAGATGGTACATATGGCTCGTCATTGCACTGAAAAGGATCAAGGTGAAGGTAAGACCAAATATGATTTACAGTTAGTGTAATGAGATGGGTCACTATGCAAATGAGTGTTCGACAAAGAGCTTGAGTGATGGGAAGCAGTTAGACTACAAGTAGAAAGGGGTGGTGAAATCCTTTGTAACTACTTCAGCAGATGTCGGGCCATCAAATGAAGTTTAATCAGGTAATTTTATTGTTTTTTCAGATTATGCCAGTGTGGTGTTTGATTCGGGGTCTACACATTCATTCATCTCTCAAAACATTTCTAGTAAAATGGAATACCATCTCAAGAAATGACTCCAGATCTTTTGGTAAAAACACCTGGGGGAAATGTTGAGGCAAAAAGAATTTATAAGAATCTTCCTATCCTTATCTGTGGAAATAACCTACTTGCAAACCTTATTGTTCTTCCTATAGTAGAGTTTGATCATATCCTGGGTATGGATTGGCTCTCTATTTACCATGCTAAGATTGTCTGTAGATCTAAAGAAGTTTCTTTTTAGAAAGACTTTCAGTTTGTGTACAAGAATGAACCATTACTATTGATAAATTATCAAGAGTCCATGAAACTTGTAAAAGATGGAAATGAATGTTACCTTGCACACATCGTTGGAAATAAAGGAACTTTTCATATTAATGATGTGCCAGTGGTAAGTGAGTATCCTGATGTTTTTCCGGATGAGTTGCCTGGAATAATACCAGATCGGGAAGTTGAATTTACTGTTGACTTAGTTCTTGATGCTAAGCCAATTTCAAAACCCCCTTATCGAATGGCTCAAATTGAACTTTTAGAGTTGAAGGAGCAATTGCAAGATTTATTAGAGAAAGGTTTCATTCGACCTAGCACATCACCATGGGGTGCTCTTGTTTTATTTGTTAAAAATAAAGATGGTTCTATGAGACTTTGCCTTGATTATAGAGCCTTGAATAACATCACTGTTAAGAACAAATATCATTTGCCTCATATCGATGATTTGTTTGATCATCTCCAGGGAGCTCAGTATTTTTCAAAGATTGACTTGAGATCGGGGTACCATCAGCTGAAGGTAAAGGAAGAAGATGTTCCGAAGACCACATTCCGTACAAGATTTGGCCACTATGAATTTGTAGTAATGCCTTTTGGGCTAACCAATGCATCTGCTCATGGAATTAATGAATAGAATTTTCCATGAGTTCTTGGATAAGTTTGTGGTGGTTTTCATTGATGATATTTTGGTGTTTTCTAAAAGTAAAGAGGATCATGAAATACATTTAAGGGTTATCCTGCAAACCATAAAAGAAAAGAAATTGTATGGGAAATTCAGCAAGTGTGAGTTTTGGTTGCAACAAATTTCATTCCTTGGTCACATTGTTTCTAAAGATGGGATAACTGTTGATCCTGCAAAAACAAAAGTTGTGGAAGACTGGAAAAGACCCACAAATGTAAATAAGATTCATAGCTTCCTTGGTTTGGCAGGCTATTACCAAAGGTTTGTTATAAATTTTTCATGGTTATCTAGTCCAAAGACTAAGCTAACTCGGAAGGGTGTTAAGTTTATCTGGACAAAATAATGAGATGATTGTTTTCAAGAATTGAAAAGAAGATTGGTGAAAGCTCCAGTTTTGGCACTACCTTCCAGGAATAGTGAGTTTGTTATATACAAGGATGCTTCATTGAAAGGACTTGGTTGTGTCCTAATGCAGAATGATCAGGTAATTGCTTATGCTTCACAATAGTTGAAAAGTCATGAGTTAAATTACCCTACACATGATTTGGAATTAGCTTCTGTTGTTTTCGCTTTAAAAATTTGGAGGCATCATTTGTATGGAGTAAATTGTGAAATATATACCGATCACAAAAGTTTAAAGTATATATTCACTCAGAAAGAATTGAACATGAGACAAAGGAGATGTCTAGAATTAATCAAGGATTATGATTGTACAATTATTTACCATCCAGGAAAAGAAAATAAAGTGGCTGATGCTTTGAGTCGAAAAAGTAATGCTTCATTAGCAATGTTGCATTTAGAACATGATACTTTGGTTATGGATTTGATGAACTTTGGCATAGAAGTTGTTGGTGTAGGATGTTCTTTTGTTTTCTTTCGGGTATCAGTGGAATCTTCTCTATCAAACAGAATCAAGCAAGCACAGAAGCAAGACAGTGAGTTGTAGAAAAAGGTAGAGATGGTTCAGAAAGGTAAGTTACCTGAATTCAACATTGATAATGATTGTGTTTTGAGATTTGGGAAGAGATTGTGTGTGCCTTGTGATTCACAGTTGAAGAGAGAGTTGTTATGTGAAGCTCATAGTTCTCCGTTTTCAGTTCATCCTGGCAGTACTAAGATGTACAGAGATTTGTAGGAGTATTACTGGTGGGATGGAATGAAAAGAGATATTGCTGATTTTACTGTGATGTGTTTGACATGTCAACAGGTTAAAGCAGAGCGGCAGATACTGAAAGGGATGCTTCAGCCTTTACCAGTGCCAGAGTGGAAATGGGAGAATATATCCATGGACTTTGTTGTGGGATTACCGAAGACATCTCGAGGTAATAATGCAATCTGGGTTATTGTTGATCGCTTGACCACATCTACTCATTTCCATGATGTACGAGATAATTTTTCCCTAGATCAAATTTCCCGTTTGTATCTTAAATAGATAGTCAGGTTACATGGAGTTCCTCTCTCCATTGTATCTGACCGTGATCCCATGTTCTCTTCTAACTTTTGGTAAGGCCTTCAGAAGATGTTTGGTACTGAATTAAATTTTAGTACAGCTTTTCATCCTCAATCAGATGGGCAGTCAGAACGAACAATTCAGACCTTGGAGGATATTCTACGAGCTTGTTCGATGGATTATCAGGGAAGTTGGGACCAACATATTTCTTTGGTTGAGTTTTCTTATAATAACAGTTTTCATTCCAGTATACAGATGGCACAATTTCAGGCGTTATATGGGAAGCGGTGTCGAACTCCAGCTTTCTGGGATAAAGTGGGTGAAAGGAAGTTGATGGGACCAGAATTGGTAGAAGAGATGGCAGAAAAAGTTCAGATGATTCAGAAACACAAGAGAACAACTCAGAGTAGGCATAAGAGTTATGCGGACAACAGGAGGAAGGATCTATCAATGAGGTAGGTGATCATGTTTTTCTCAAGGTTTCCCCATAGAAAAGTGTGATGCGATTTGGTAAGAAAGGAAAGCTGAGTCCAAGGTTCATAGGACCATATGAAATTCTGGAGAGAGTTGGATCAGTTGCATACCGGGTGGCTTTACATCTGAGTTTATCTCAGGTACACAATGTTTTTCACGTTTCAATGTAGAAAAAGTACATGCTAGATCCATCTCATGTTTTGAGTCCAGAGGTAGTTCAGCTGGAAGAGAACCTATCTTATGAGGAACAACCGGTCCAGATTCTTGACCACATGGAGAAAGTGTTAAGGAATAAGGTGATTAATCAGGTAAAGGTTTTGTGGAAAAACCACATGATGGAAGAGGCAACATGGGAATCTGAAAATGTAATTAGGGATAAGTACCCCCATTTATTCGATAAGTAAATAAATTACGGGGACGCAATTTTATAAAGGGGGGAAGGTTGTAACATCCTATGTTAGTAATGAATAATTGATATTTTTATCTATGTCTATTAATGATTAAGATAGTGTTTTATAGGCTTAAAATGAAAATAAATACAATCTTATGCATGGAATACACTAATATTCTTAAAAGATTGTTTTACTGCCTTTTGATAGAAAACCATTTTTAAATAAAACTTTTGACAATTTTATAATCTATATTTTTAAAAATAAACATATTCCTTATGATTGGGACATTGAAATTTACATTGGATAAATTTTTGCTATTTTTCTGACAATGTTCATTTTTTTAATGAATAGTGAAAAATACTGCATTTTACATCAAAACTGCTTTTTCATTTAATTTAATTATATGGTTAGATTATTATTTAATTGGTCTTAAAGTGTAATATGAATATATTTTTACCATTTAATCCAATGGTGGTCATTGGAATCAATTTCATTTTGAAATTGGACTTATACTGGTGTCAATCTTTTGATACTTATTGTTTCATAAAAACACGCTATTTGTCGTGACAGCGGGAATTAATTATTAAATTAATTAATGAATCTTATATGATTTGAATTTTTTAAAATAGACATCATTTTTGAATTCAGAATATCAAATATAGCTTTGGGTGACGTTTTGGTTTTTTTCTGAAAAACTTCAATTTTTGATGAATAGTGAAACCACTAAGTGGTAGTTAAAGAAACTGATTTTTCATTTAAATGAAACTTTGAAACTTATGTGATTTAATTTTCACAAATCCGACATACATGGTTTTCATTAAAAAGTAAAATGTGGTTCAATGAGATTAATATAATTTTTTGGTGAATAGTAACTTTTAAGTTCTTAATCGCGATTAGTAGTAATTAGTGTAGTTTAAGGTAAAAATAATTTTTTAATAATATGAGATGAGCTTGAAACATGTCCTACCATCATTGGATGTGTCATGGCCGACCAAGGAAATCCATGGGTAAAATTGGGGACCCCATGGAGCCACTTTGTTTGGGAAATGACATAAATAACTTTTTATTTAATGATAAAGTAAAAATGACACAAACATGATATGTTTTACTAAAACAATTTTTAAATGGCGTTATACATGTCATATTTTTGATTATAAATAGTCATTGGAAATCTAAAACTATTTCCTAAATCATAGTATTTTTTTTATTTTTATACTTTAAATAAATTAAATTATTTATGACATCATAATGATGTTGTGATGACCTCATTATTTGACGATTTAAATAAAATGGAAAGATAATGTAAACTATAAGACCTAAACATGTCCAAAACCTATTGGGTGGGTTTATTTCGAACACTTATCACCTTATCCTAGAATTAGATCAATGTGGGACATTTAAAATCCGAAACCCATTTGAAAATAAAGTAACATTTCTTTACTTTCCAAGAGTGCCCCTCCTCTCCTCTTATAAAAGGCCCCCACCTCTACCTCCTTACCCACACTTCCAAAGCATTTTGCTCAGCCACCCCCTGCCCATTTTGTCTCTACACTTCACTCTCTTACACCTTGAAGCCTCACATTGGGCAGAAGTCTTCCCAAGGAAGCCTTTGAGCTCAAACCAAAGGGAGTTACCAGATTTTAAGGTAATGTCTTCACTTGAGTCCTTTTGTTTTATTTTGTTTCTCCAACCCCCTAAACTCTTTTTAATCATTTATTTTGTAACAAATACAGTATCTTCAATATACTAGGATGTTGTTATAATATTTATTCGAGCTACACTTACACACACCTACATCTAATGGTTAAAGAACATACTGTTTCCGTGGATGGTGAATTTCTGCCTCCCGAAACGGTGATTGTTCAACATTCATTTAACACATTAAAAGGTGGCCATTAAGATGAAACTATATTTATATATGATATATAATATGTTTATGTTTTCATTAAGCTTCTGTATTTTTCATTTTGGTCATACCTTTATGGCTTCCATTATGGGTAAACGTGATATCTTCATTTAAGGAAGTGCGGACTACCGCCCCCTCAATGTGATTTGATTCATTAAATACCATATGTGGGACGTATAAAGGATGGAGTTATGATATTATATATCATATTACACTAGAATTATAATATAACTTTATATAATTATGATTCCATTCTATAAAATATGAAATAAAAATGAAAGTAGCGTTCATGCGTACGTACGGCTTACCGTCTCCATGAACGGTGCATCTCATTTCTTACCTCTAAATGATTATGTAATATTATAAATGCATGTATATATTGGATATATATGATATATATGATATATATACATCATGATTATAATTCTGGATATAGTTGATACATGAACAACTTGTAATTATAAAGGGTTTATTTTTGACTCAAGTACCAATGATCGTTAAAACGACCGTTATTAACATAAATAATTACATAGTGTTCATGACATGGAAATAAGTGATATAAAAGGAATAATGAACTTGAAAAAGGTTCTCAAACAAGTAGAAATTAACTCAAGATTATTATTCAGGAGATTAAAGAACGACCGAGCGAAGTCGGACCGGAGGTATGGGACTTTGTCTCAATCTCCTTTCATTGAGGCATATTTTGTTTTATAGACAACCTTCTTTTATATGGTGTATAAACCCCTTTGAATTTTACGTTTATTCAAAAGGAATATTTTTTTATACGAAGTTTTTACTAAACGACAAAAGGGAATGTTTTTGTCGTACGTATTCGGCGACAATGACTTCTCCGCCGCCGTGACCATTATTTGAGTTTCGGCTTCCTCTACAAGCCATACCTTTTTGTTAAAAAAAATAATTACCATGTTTTAATTTAATTTTATTTTGGTATTGAAAATTGTTTTCATAATGTTTTTATATCAATGTGTTGTATTGATATCTTGTGATTGAAAGGTGGAAATGTTATGTTTCTTTTATGCATGTTTTATGTGATATGATTATGTTGAGGTTCTTGAGCATTATTATAAAGACGTGTGGTTCCGTGACAGACTAAGGGCGGGTGAGCCCGATATAGCTCTCCAATGCATTGGGTAATGCGAAGGAGTGAAACGTTAAGGTTTCTCCGAATATATTTAGGGAATATACTGTGATGGGTATTCCAAATGTAACCAAGAGGGTTACTCCCTACGTAAGAATGCTATGAATGCCTCAAGTTACCTTTATGTATTATGATTTCTATGATTTATTCATGATTTGATGAGATATGTTAAAGTGGTTATGTTTTATGGGTAAAGTATTATTTCATTCTTATGTATATATGTACCCATGTTTCCTTTCCATATTTTTATATCCCTTACTGAGCTTTTTATGCTCATCCCAAGTTTTTTTGAAATGTTTTTCACAGGTCAAGGGAAAGGTACATGATATGATGATAGTGTCAAGGAAGTGTCAAGAAAGAATCCATGTTTTATTTTAAATATGTTTCCATTGATGGGAAATAATAATATTAACATTATGTAACCACTTTGTTTATATATGGAATGTAATGCAATTTTTATGATATAATTCTCTAAAACTCTAAACCAAAAAACATCGTCAATGTGTAATCTTGTAATAACTCAAGATTAAGTAAGGATTAAGGCTGGGGCCTTATAGTACAGAATGTGGAAATCCAGAAAAACACAAGCCCAACCAAAAACTATAGAGAGTCCAACCTACTCAGAAGGTGGGGACTACTATCAAATGCAACCACCCAAAAAACACCTCATTCCATCTAGCTCATCCTATGATCAACAAGCTCCTTGTCCTCCCAAGACACCGTTAAATGGGTTGTTGTCTGCATAAGACATGATATGTGAGGGTAGAGCCTATGCTGGGGTGAGTATAAAAATACCTCAAAGGACACCGCAATAACACTGAACACATAGCATCAAGAATAGTTATATCATAATAAAGATATAGAAACCATAGGAAAAACACCCAGATATACATAGGAAGGACTTCATGCCTCCGGGCAGTCTCAACCAAACATCTAGCCATAGGATTTTGCTTGAAGATTCTAGAACTACTATAGAACAAGCTATTAACAGCACTATAAAAAGCTTTTATTAGTGTTAAAAAAGTGTTGTTAATCATAGTGCAATTAAAAGGGAAACTTTTATCAGTGATCGAAAAGTGATAACAATGGAGGACCTCTATCAGTGCTAAAAAAGTGATGATAAGGGTGGTCCTTTATCAGTGATAGAGGTAGTTCTGATAAAGGTCATACTGCTATAGTGTATTATTAAAATTATAGCACACTACAACAAAAAATACAAGAAAATACAGGATATAGAAAATTCATAATTTAATTTAAATTAAAATTTCATCACAAATAAAAGAAAAAAAGAAACTATTATTGATGTTTCAATTTTTTTTTTGTAATTACATTATCAATTACAATTTATCACAAATAATCAAAAACAACAATGGTTTCATTGTCTTTGGAACTTGACCCCCTTGCAAAAATCCTGATCATGGTATCAATTGTTGAACAAAACACCCCAATTCAAGAAATAGAATCCACTTGTATAAGAAAAAAAATCTTATTTTATTAATACTATATAGAAATAAATTAAACATAAATATGAAATAATACATTAATAAAATGTTATTTTTTAACTGAAACCTCACAATTTTAGTAATACCGGTCACACCATGTGTCAGATTGAGGTATGAATGGTTCCTACACATCAAAAATGACTTATGGATTATTGTACTAAAGTATCAAAAAAATCTGTGTATGATTGCTCAGTTTTAAGTATATCACTTGTTTTTTTACTAAATTTTCATTTTAAACTAAAAAAACAACATTTTTCGGTTTTCCATGAGACTGAATCCTACACATCAAAAAACGAGTTATGAATAATTTTACTAAATTATTAATGTAATGTCCTGGATTTTCCATGTATTGTTTTCAAATAGTATATGGATTGATTTCGAGACCAGGCGCTAAGATGACGTGTGATTATGAGGCACTATATGCCTAGAATAAATGTTCAAAATAAATTAAAATATTTAAATGACATGCACAGACAGTTGTCCTGAAAAAGTGGTATAACTTCTAAATGGGTACTCAAATCCGAAATCTGAGGGCATCATTGAGTTCATAACAATAGCTTTACCCTAGGTGAGTCCTAAAATTGGTCGGTGTAGGTCTCTATGAAAAGGTTATTCTGGGTGAAAAAATGAATAAAATACATTAATAAAATTTAGTTTATTTCAAATGATAATGAAGTGACCAGTTAAAATTTAAATAAGTCCCTTTTCAGAAATACAGGGTTACCCTCATAATCCTGTAATTCCCTAGAGATTTCTGAGAAAGAACCTATAGAGAATCCCTCTGACAGATGATGATGAAATCTCATATCCAAGATTGGCACACACCAATATGATTATATCTCACCAACAATGATGACATGGTGACCGATATTCATTAGCAAGCAATCTAAATCAATGTAGGATGCATTATTTCAATTCTTATTTTCTTTTATTGAAATACTTCGATGAACACATGCTAATCCGTGAACAAATTATCCAACAGATCAATTATAATTGTGGGATGAGTTATTTGTAAGATTTATCAGGATTTGATTATAGATAATTTTTTTTATTCATTTACTATTTTAACATTGAAGAATAATGATCGACATGAACATTAATCGAGACTCTTCCATCCTGATTGTTTTACTTTTATCCCCGGATTTATTATGTTGTTGGTAAACATTCTTTGTTCTTCCCCCGAAATTGAATAATTGATCATTTTACCTTCGATTCTTATTGCAACGATCTGAAACTAGAGATCCGATAATGGGAAAACTCGACAGAGTTGAGGCATTGGGCACAACGGTGGATCTAATGATGGTGGGTTATGAATATGTGTTCTTTATCAATGAAGAAAAACACCTATGATCATGTTTTTCAATCCATTTTAAGGCACAAATATCTTCAATTTGATGTTAGAGTTACCATATGACCTTTTATCTAGAGTTTTAGGACTAATTGAGCACTAGAGTGAGATATGAAAGATGTATCGGTGCATGCAGAAGAAGAACACGAGTTTTTGGAAAACTTGATACACATAGCGTATAGTTCTAGCTACACGGTGTGTGTTCATTGGTGGACGACTTGACATGTAAATGGAAATTACACAGACACACGGTGGAGTATATAGGTTTACTACATGGAGTGTACTCCTCCACATGGCATGGCCTGGACCAAGTACATAGGCTTCCTCATGTACTAGTACATGGGCAGGCACACATGGGAAAATTCCATGTACTAGTACATGACCAGAGTATATGGGAAGAACCTAGATAGAAGGGAACAATGTGTGAATCCATCTACATGTCATGTACCACCTCTTCTACACAACATGTTTTAAATAAATAGTCTGTTGTACATAGGTAGTACCCAGGGTCAAGTAATATGGTGTGTGACCATAATACATGTTGTGTACCCCTTCCAACATGGCTTTATACACTTGTCTTATGTATCTTGGAAAATATTAATTAGGGTTTTTTCTCTCTATCATTTCCCTGAAGGTTGGTGCAAATCATTTCATAATCATAGGACTATGATCCCTTCAGTAAGACTTCTTGGATAGAGTTATTGGAATCCCTCAAGAGCTTCGGAGTAGAATACTTTATTTATTCCTTGATCCATAGGTGGATTTATTTGTATTGACATGACCAACACTACGTGGGTGCCGATCCTCTACTTGGAAGGTTAATTTTGATTGAGTTTTCTGTATCACCCCATGGCCATGGATGTGATCTTCATATATTGTATCATATATATATCTCTACATATTTTAGTGTATCACTCTCATGGAGAGACCTGATGAGAAGTACCTCTCAGATAGATGTCATCAGTGCTATCAGACTCAGGAGTGTCTTTTCCGAATGAGTGCTTCGTGGAACTTTTGAGCTGAATTCCTAGGGTTGGTATGCAGTGGTTGTAATTTAGCTATAAACTATGTGCCTTGGTTGAATATATATAGATAGTATTATTATATGTGTTGTCGAAATATACCTATGTAGAGATTACTATTATTTCCTTTGTTATTTTGCTTTGTGGTTTTATGGTGTCCTACTGAGTATTGGTATACTCATACATGCACGAGCTTTTCCTACACATTTTGTGTCTTGTGCAGATGGTCGTCCTTTTTATGGAGTCCTAGGTGGACCAGGACTGAATAGTCTTTTGTGAGACCGAGGTGTGTTTCTAAAGCTTCTAACAATAGTCCCAATACCGTTTTCTTATAGTTTGGACTTGTGGTTACATAATCTTTTTAGTGGGCATGTATTTTTTCCTTGTTTACTTTACTTTACTTTCCATCATAGTCTGGTTGTGGGATATAGTGGTATGCATGCATTGTTTACTTAGTGATTTTTACATTTCAGAATATTTTGTGATTAGAGATGTATGCATGCATACAAGTATATAGGAAATTCCTCCCATGTTAGTGAAATGCCTACTCAGTTCTAGTCACCAGCTCCTGGCCAATTAGAGGTGGGCTTGGGGAGTCACAGCATGGGCCCCACTGGTACGGGTCATGACAATTAAGACAATACAATCATGTTTTCTTGTTTTTTGGTGAGTGAATCATGTTTTGAACTAAAATTCCACTTCAAAACTGATAACAAACACTTTGAGTCATACTGAGAAAACTGTATATTCGATTGAGGTGTTTCTAATTCCAAAAAATCAAAAATTACTTATAGATCATTGTATTAAAGTATCAAAAAAATACGAATGAGTTTTCTTAGTTTTGAGTATATCCCTTGTATTTTTTATTAAAGTGTCAATTTTAAATAAAAACACACACTTGGAGTCATACCGATCACATCATTCATCGGGATGAGGTGTTGATGATTCCTACACATCAAAAATACATTATGGATCATTGTTGATATTCCCCATGAGTGACTAACTTTGGACACACATTAGAAAAATGATCCATCTCTTTATAGTTAAAGAATCTTACTATTTGATTCTTGTTATTTTTATGATCATTTTTCTTACACTCATGCTCCATGTGTCCAAACTTTACACATTGGTAGAACTTTCCAGAATTTACAAGACATTATACAAGATAATTTTTTACCACACTTTTCAAAAGAAGGGAATTTAATTTTCTTTCCTCCATATTTCTTTAATAAATTCTTCCCCAAATCCTATAAACCTAACCCCTTCTTATTATTATCATCAAAAGGCATATATGTGTTAGAAAACTCCATCTCAACCTTTTCATCACAACGAACATGTTTCTCATAGCTTTTAAATTCTCATGAAGCCAAATATATTTATACAATTGGTTTCAAAACAAAGTAAAATATATTAATTTTACCATCAAAGTCCCAAATAAATTCTGTTACATACCTATCCTGTCTCATAAAATTGGATTCATACACATCCATAGGATCATAACCTTTCAACCTCAGTTTCAATAATTTTTTCTCCATTCTATGTCGAATAGTTTTAGGAAAATATTTTTCCAAAAAAGACTCTCAAAATATTTTTCCAAGATCATATTTTCCTCTTGTATTCTTAACCAAAGACCACCATTGATTGAATTCACCTTCAAAATTATAAATGAATAGGGTTACCTTTTGGAATTTTGAACATCCCATGACATCAAATATATTTTCTAGAGAATTGATCCATCCTTCGGCTACAACTGGTTCTGAAGTTCCACTGAAAGCTGGAAGATGCTGCCTCATAAAATGATGCACTACTATCATATTACTCTGTGGTTGATCTAGTTTGTCCCTTTCATTGATACCACCACCATATATTACTTGATTCAACTGGTCCATTACTGTAACAAATGGTTCTATTCCAATTCTAACCATATCAAGATGCGAATTTGGAAAGAAATCTACCTATTAGTTCCTTCCCACTGTAGATTCCCTATGTCCTCTATAGAAAACCATTCTTGAATAAACATATTTTATATGAAGTAACATGGTAATATTAAAATCCAATAACATTATAACTTTTCCATAAGGTAAATTATTTCAAGGGATAGTTATTAATACTACCCTAACCTCTAAAGTTATCTAAACCAACTATTGATACCAACTATAAGGAACTAACCTTAAACATTAAATATTCTAGTGTATTTGAACTAGAATTCACATTAAAGGATATTTTTTAGATTAGAGTTTTGGATAATTATTTTACAATTCATACATAACTTCCCACATTCATAAAAAAATGGATACTATAAAAAAAATAACCAATTTTTATAATATAAAACCTTTTAAAAATAAAACATGGATTATTTTTCATGAAAATTATTTATATCATTCAACTTTAATTCCTTATTTCTCTCATCCATCCTTATACACTATGAAAAACATTTTAATACATGGGATGATCACAAAAAGATCAATAAGGAACATAAATAAATAAAATCATTAGTCCAATGAAATCATGAAAAACTATTAAAAACGTTCCTTAAAAACTCGTTAACATGTATAAAAAATCTTGCAGGTTACTTGGGACATCATTATCATATTACTATTACATTCACTTTTACAAATGGAATAACCTTATAGTCGACTTCCATATTTGGAGTACCCAATGCACTAGAGATCTATAATGGGTCTCGCCCATCATATATTCAGCAATAATGGGGCTTAACCCATCATATCTTAAGTTAAAATGGGGAACAACCCATAATATCTTGAGATATAATGGTTTCAAACCATAATAAAAAGATTCCAATTAACATATCATTAATAAAACCCTTGAAAACACCTTTATACACTTAACAAAAACACTTTCATATATCAAAACACGCTTTTTATGGAAAAATCACGTTTAAAATATAAAAGGCATGCACATAATAATGAAATAATTGTCTTCAAAAAGAACTATGAAAACTCACAAAGAAAAAATTAATGTAATATAGTTTCATGAAATCAAGCGATAACACTCATTTAATATAAGTTAAAAAACAATCCCTTTGACCATTATAAAAAGAGTTGAAAAGGGAACATTAAAAGAGGGTTTTTAAAAGAAAGTCCCTTACCCTTGGTCTGAATCATAACATAAAATATGTATCTTACTGAATAATAAACTTAAGTTATTTACTTAATTTCTTGATAACATTTAAAATTTTATTATTCCTTTTATATCACTTATTATCATGTCATAATAATAACTCAATTATTTATGTTAATGTCAAATGTTTTGTCGATATTCAGTACTTGAGTCCAAAATGAATTTGGTATGATGTTAATATTAAAAGTGGTTATTAGTTAATAATATAAATAATAATATTCAAGAAATAATAATCACTTTTATACAATAATTATACTGTTAAATTCATCCATTACATATGGATATGAAAAATGAACTATGTTACAATCATGGAGACAATAAGACATATATACGCCCGAGTAACATTTCCATTTTTCAATGAACATTATGGAAAGAGGGTAAGTATTTTTTTATATTTATATAATGATAATAATTTCCTTAAAATCATATTAATAATTTAAATATAAATATATATATATCATCCATGTTATGTGGTTATGAAAAACTAATCACATCGCTTCGTGGAGGTGATAGTTCACACGTACGCACAAACGACATTATCATTTTCAGGTGCATGTAAAGGTAAGAAAACAAATGATATATTATTATTTGATAATTATAAATATTTCATGAATATCATATATATACATTAATTCAGTCATTATAACCATTCTTGTGATATAGTGATGGAAAGAGAATTATATCGGTTCGTGAGGTGGTATTCCACCGAACACATGAATGAATAATTCTTTTCCCATTTGATGGAAGTGAAGATGGATTTTGGTGAAAATATTAACATAATAACATATAATTATATTTATTATACATTATTAATTATTTAAAAATGGTGGAAAAATATTTTAAGGAAGTGTAAGAAGAAATAAAACAAAAACACTTAATTAAAAATGATATCTTTTTTTCGGACAATCTCCATTGATTAACATTTTAACACCTCTAAGGTGAGTTTTATTACTAAAAGAAGTGTTATATAATGTGGGTATGTATTCTAGGAAGGAATTTGGGTAGATATTTTCTAAACCAAATAGTTTTAAAGTTTGAGGAATCGATAAGAAGAGGTTCCTTTTTATAAGAGAGGAGAGGAGCACTCATAGAATTCTACAAAATATTAAATTAATTTTATACAAAAAATAGTTTTAAAGTGATTTATTTAAAATATATGATGCAGATGAGTAGAAATAAATTAATCCAATGAAACTTATAAAGGTTTTGATTTTTTTATTCCTTATCTATTTGTTTTAACCCTTATTTAACCCCTTTAACTATAACTCCAATATCATGTAATATACACATTGAGGGTTTATATAATTATTATAAATGGCCAAAAGACCAATAACGGATCCATTGACGGGAATATAATACATATACTAATAATTTGGATGAATTTTAAATTTTTATAAATTTTATATCATTCAATAAAATATTATTTATTTTAAAATATCATTAATGTCAATTTTGACACTATTCATTAATTGACTTTTTAAAAATATTATAAATACATTATATATTCAAAAAAACTCCTAAATTGCCAATAAAAATTCGAAGGAATCCATATAATTCATTGATGACATTAAATTTCTCAAATTATATTTATTTTAATATTTTTAATATCATTTCTCTTATATTTCATTTAATTAAACAATTACTGCATCGTTATTGTTTAATACTTTTATTTAAAATTTTATTCCCTTAAAATTAAAAATAAATTATCATGGTCAATAAAAAAATTTATATTTAAAAATAAAATTTATAGTCAAACATATCTTCTATATAACCCCATATTAAAAACATTTCACTTATTAGAAAAAGTATAAAAATTTGACTTTTCATTTAATAAAATACCAAAAATGGCTTAAAGTCATCCAAATGGCACCATTAGATCCTAAAATTGTACTAGGTATGATTTTGATCAACAATAACTCATCTAATATATTTAGGACAGATGTTATGGTAAAACATAATATTTATAATGTTATTTTTATTCTTAATTGCCTGATTTACCCTTAACTGTGGTAATAAAAAAATTACTAATGTTGTTATTAATATTGTACAAAAATAAAATAGATCTTTTTAATAAATTTGGACATTTTGATTTAAAAAATTTAATAATTTTTTTTCTAAATTCAAAACATAGAAGTGACTAAAATAAATTTAAAATTAATCATGTTTTCCAATCGAGAAAATGGGTTATTAATGTAAAAACTTTCAGATGTTCACAAAGTTTTTATATCCGATTTCAATGAGAAATTATTTTCAATTAAAAAAATTGGATTAAATGATATAAAAATGATCTAATTATACTTTAAAACTAATAAAAAATATAATTTAACACTAAATTATTTAGATGAAAAAGTTTCTTTCAATTGAAATGCTGTATTTTTCCACTATTCATCAAAATTTGAAAACCGCTCAGAAAAATAAAATAAATTCAACCAAAGGAAATTTTTATATTTATATTTTGAATAAGAAATTTATTTTGTAAAATAGGATTTATAGAAGTTTCAAAAAAATATATTTTAAACAAGTGCGTTATCAAAAGTTAGTAAAACTACTTTTTAGAAAAATACAGTTTTAACCATAAAACTAGGTTTATCATATATTATATAGAATATCATGTCCCATAAAATTAATAACTAATTAATAAATGTTAATAAATATGAAAAAGACTTATTATATCATTACCTGTGTTGTTACAGTCTCCCCCTTTTTGGAAGTACGTCCTCGTAATTTTATTCACTTATTAAATAAGTGGGGATTCTTTTTCCTCATAGCATTTTCTGATTCCCAAATTACTTCTTTAATCATATGGATTTTACATAAAACCATAACATGAAGAATCAACTTATTCCACAATAATTTCTCTCTATAGTCAATAACATGGATTGGTAGTTCCTTATAATAAATAATATCTTCCAAGTAAACTACTTTTGGACTCAAAACATGAGATGAATCTGGTGCATATTTCCTTAACATTGAAACATGAAATACATTTTCTATATAAGATAAACTCGGAGGAAAAATCCAATTGGTAGGAAACCAATCCAGCTATCTCTAATATTTCTTATGGTCCAACGAATCATAGACTCAACTTCCCCTTCTTACCAAAATGTATCACACTTTTCCATGAAGAAACTTTGAGAGAGAAATAATCACTTTTATTGAAATAAATATCCTTCCTCCAGTTATCCGAATAAATTTTCTATCTTCTCTGAGATTTCCTCATGTGTCACTAAATTAATTAAATTTTCTCTGCCATTTCCTCTACTGATTCTGGTCCCTTCAACTTTCTTTCACCTACTTCATCCCAAAATGATAGAGTTCAACACCACTTTCAATATAATGCATCAAATGGTTCCATCTATATGCTGAAATGAAAGCTATTATTATAATAAAACTCAACCAAAGAAATAAGATAATCTCAACTTCACTTGTAATTTATTAAAAAAGAATGTACCATATCATCCAAGGTCTGAATTTTTCATTTTGACTCTCCATTGGACTGAGTATGAAAGGTTGTGATGAAATTTAATTCAGTTACCAATGAATTATGATGGCATCTCCAAAAGTTATAAATTAACATGGGATCATGATTTGGTACAATAGAGATAAGAACTCCATGTAACCTAACTATCCCTTTAAGGTACAACCGAGAAAGATGATAAAGGTACAAAGTGATTCTAATAAGACTAAACTGATCATATTTAGTCAATCAATCAATAATAACCTAGATCACATTGTTACATTGATAAGTCTTTGTTAAACACACTAAAAATTCCATAAATATTTTCTTATTTAAAATCTGGCACTATAAAAGGCTAAAGTATCCTCTTCGGCAACAGTCGTTCTACTTTAACTTGTTAACAAGTCAAACACTTCATGGTAAATTTAAAAATATCACATTTCATTATATTCCACCAGTAATACTCCCGAATGTCTTTGTACATCTTAGTGATGAACATATGAATAGAAAATATATAACTATGATCTTTATTTAACAATTAACTCTTCAACTATGAATCACAAGGCACACATAATCTCTTACAAAATTTCGAAATACAATATTTATCAATGTTAAATTTAGGAAACGTACATGTTTTATCCAATTATAACTTCTTATGAAACTCATTGTCTTCCTTGTACACTTGATTTAATTTTTTCTGATAGAGACGATTGCACTAATACCTAAAATAAAATAGAGTAATTTCCTATACCAACAGCTTCCAAGACAGAATTTATCAAATCATTAACCAAAGGGCCATGTTCCAAATGTAACATGGTTAATGTAGCATTATTTTTTTCAACTCAAAGTATTATCCATTTTATTTTATTTACCAAAATGGTAATGAATTGTGACATAATAATACTTGATTAGTTCTAGCAATCTTATTTGTCTCATGTTCAATTCATTATAAGTAAATATATACTTAATGATTTTATTATTCATATATATTTCACATTTTACTCCATAGAAATTATGCCTTCAAAATTTTAGTGAAAAATCTACAGAACCTAATTTAAAATCATTTATAGGGTAATTTAACTCATGAGGCATCAAATAATGTAAAGAATAATAAATTAACTATTCATTCTGCATTAGGATATAACCATATCCTTTCAACAAAATAGCACTATAGATAAAAACTTCACTATTAATGGATGGTAGGGCCAAAAATGGAGCATTCACCAATATTCTTTTCAATTACTAAAAAGAATCATAACATTCTTTTTTCCAAATGAACTTAACTCCTTTTTATGTTAACTTAGTCAGTGGGCTAGATAATCATGAAATGTTTTCAAAAAAAACATGGGTGATAGCCTGCGAGACCATGAAAACTAAAAATCCCGGTTAAATTTGTTGGTCTTGGACATTCATTAACAAATTTTGTTTTATCATGATCAATTTTTATAACATATTTAGAAAAAATGTGACCAGGGATTGAATTTTTTTAACCAAAATTTACACTTTCTAAATTTCCCATATAGTTTCTTTTATTTTAAGGTTTTCAAAATAACATTAAGATGATATTAATGCTCCTATTTAATTTTGAATATTCTAAAATATCAACAATGAACACAACTAAATAGTTATCCAAGAACTCAATAAATATTCTATTAACAAGATACATTAATACAAAAAGTTCATTAGATAACCCAAACGTCATAACTAAAAATTCATAATGCCATATCTAGTTCAAAACACAATCTTCCGAATTTATGATTCCTTTTATTTCAACTGATGGTACCCCAACATCATGTCAATATTAAAAAAATATTGTGATAACTGGATCTAATCAAACAAATCATCAATATGAGGCAAAGGATATTTGTTCTTAACATTGATGTTATTCAAGTATCTATAATCTATACAAAGTCTCATTGATCTGTCTTTTTTTAGCAGATAAGACATGATCACCCCATGGTGATGTGATAGGTTGGATAAACCCTTTTTCTTGTAACTCATGTAACTAATTTTGAAATTCTAAAATTATCACTTTACCTATTCGGTAAGTGGGTATATAAATAGGTTTAACATGAGGTACCAAGTCAATAGTAAACTCAACCTCTCGATTAAGAATAACACCAAGAAAATCATTAACAAAAACATCAAGATACTTATTTACCACCAACGAATGATTAATCTGACCAGTTCCTTTGTTTTCAATAATATTTTCAAGATAACTTTCATTTACATATTTTTACAATTTTTAGGCTTCCTTATATATTATCAATGGTATGGGTTCATTCTTATACAAAAATTGAAACTCTTTCTAAAAATAAATTTCTTTATCTCTACAATCCATATTAGTATGGTAAATATAAATCCAATACATAACCAATATAATATCAAACTCTACTAGAGGAAAAACAACACGGTTTTCCGGTAAAATCCTTCTACGAACAATGAAAAATAGAATCTTATAAAATTTTTCCGTAATATTTTATCTATGTGTTTTTACCATAAGTTCTAGTTTCATTTCTTAAGGTGGAAAATTTCTAAAAAATGAATGATTTTGTAGAATCTGAATCAGAAAACACATTTAAATAATCAATAAAAATAAGAAATATACATGATACCACTTTGTTTGATGACTCAACATATACTAAATTAGTTGAAAAAGATTTTTCCACACCCTTATGTTTCTGATATTGTTGATAAACCACTCCTTTTCAGTGGTACTAATTTTAATCACTATCATAAGAAGGAATATTATCAAAACGAATAGAATGATGTTTTTCCCTGGATGTATTTCTATTGATTGTTCATTTATCATCATTTTCGTATCTATGTTACTTACTATTTTTAGCCTATTTCTTGTTTCATTACAGTTTAGGAAAATAACTCAAAAATATTGTGGTCTTTCATTTGTGCCTTATAATAAAAAAAATAAAAAAAATAAAAGTTTAAAAAATTAGGAAATTTTACCCCACTACTAACATCAGTGGTGTCTATTCGAAATTTTTTAGAAGAATAGTGGTCAAAATTTCCTTCTCTGTGGGTTTGACCCTACTTGCCACAAATACTGTAGTTAATAGAAATATAAATAATTAAACTTTGAACAACTTCAAAAATAGTCCTGGTCATGTTTTTGGTGCCATTTTTGGGAAAGGCACAAGCCATTCATTTTATAAAAAAAGTTTAAAGAGAAATCATAAAAAACCTTAAAAAATGAAAAAAAATAAAACTGTAAAAAATATGTTTATTTTTCTACTAAATTACTATTGTTTTTTGTTTTGTTGATCACCTATTAAATTCTACTATTTTGATACTTGAATTGTTTATATACTTTTTATGAGCACAAGAAACTCTGTAGTTTGGCTATAGCCACTGAACATTGTAATAGACAAACATTTAACTACTCTTAGAAAAAAGAAAAAAATAAAAGAATACAAGAATAAAAAGATATCTAAAAACAGATGGATAATAAATAATAATAATAGAAAAATATTAATAAAAGATAAGGTGAAAGCTTAATGAAGAATATAAGAGAAAAAGAAAAAGTAAAGAATAAAATGATAGAAATAAGAGAGAAATGAAAAAAGAGAAGAATATAAGAAAAAGAAAGAAGAGATAAGAGATGTGATTATAAAAAAAAGAAATAAGAACATAAGAAAGAATAGAAAAATATAAGAAACAAAGAACAGTGAAAATTAATGAATAAATAGTGGAAAATAAAAAAATGAAAAAAGGAGTATAAATAAAGAATTAATATATAAGAAAAATAAAGAGAATAAAATTATTAGAATAGAGAGAGAAAGAATAGAGTGATATGAGAAAGACAAGAGAAAGAATAATAAATAAGAAAAAATAGAAATAAAGAAAATAAAAAAGAGATATATAGAGAAAGTAGAAGAAGAAATTCTGAATAACTAATTAAAAACTAAAATTTATTAAAACAATTATAGACAACTTAAAAACTTAAATTATAACAAATGAAAAACATAAAACGTTAATTAAATTATTATTAAATTCAAATGAAAAACTTAAATTAGAACTAAACTAAATCTTAAATTAAGAAGCAACTAAATTATAAAATGAAAAACTAGTTTTAAATTAAATAAAAAAGTTAATTTATTTAAAATAGTAACTTTAACAAATTAAATTAATTTAGGTAAAAAACTAGTTATTTTGTTATTAGATACTTAAGTAAATTAATGAATTTAAATTAAATAAATTTAACAAATGTAGTAAGTTTATTCATAATTAATGAATTGTTAAAATACATTTAAAAATTAGATTATGTTACTTTGATTATTAATTATTTAATACAAGAAATTTAAAATTAAAAAATACATTATTTATGTACAAAAGAAGAATTAATTAATTAATTAATTAATGTTAAATTATCAAAAATGTAGACCAAAATCACCAAACTAAATAAAAATTTATTAGACCATAAAATTAAAGTAAGATATAAATTAATTATTTAAAGGCTAAAATACAATTTTTATTACAGAAATTTATTAAATAACAAATTTACTTCTAAAAAATTAAAATTTGCACTTATTTAGAAAAAATCATAATAATAATTAAATAAATCAATAAAAATTACTTAATTAGATGTGGCAAAACATGTGTTTTTAAGGCCACATTAGATTCCCCACACTTAATCATTGTTTATCCTAAAATAATCCCATGTTTTATTATCTTTGAGAAATAGAAAAATGTTTTATGAATCAGTCCATGTAGTAACATGTCGAACAATTTGAAACAAAGGACAAAAACATGTCAACAGGCTTTTGAAAATAAATTACTCATATGAATCTTACCTATAATAAAATTCACATTGGTAGTGAAGAGAGAAATGAATCATCACCAATGAAAGTGTCTTGCCTCATTTGTGGTACCACTTAGCGAATAATCTCAATCCAAGCTTAAGTCCGAAGTCGGAGGGTGACAAGAGGTAAATTATTAGTGGAATTATGAACTTAACCAGAAGAAATTTATACTTTGACTTTTCACCTAGGTTCCAAAAATAATTTCTTTTTTGGAATCAAGTTATTGATACATCCTAAATTACTCCCATATAAACCAGTTAATCCCTTCTTCATCTGGATTTTATCATTCCCCTCACCTTAATGAACTCATTGTTGAACCTAGACACTTTATTTTATTTTTCCCAAGCCATGTATCATGTGATAAGCACTGTGCAATGCACTAATTCAAATTGTACAGAGGGATTATAGTAAACAAGAACACACCCAACATATAGGGTCTCAGAGATTCACCGTGGGATCCCAGATGCCCAAATTACTCTAGTTTCAAAAGATTTTTATAAAAACCATTTACATTGTCTCATTAAGATGATTAATTTTTATAATTAAAACACAAATTAGGCCCCTAATGTCACGACCCGACCCAACGGGGCTCGAGCCGCGACTCCCCAAGCCCACCTCCAATAGGCCAGGGGCTGGCAACCAGCGCCGAGTAGGGTATCACACACATGAGAGGCATTAACCTAAGGTAGCTGTACACACGCACCCACAAAAACCTCCATGCAACTGTGCAGAGATATAGAAAACTGAAAATTAAATGCATGCATACATCTATCCCAAACCAGAGTACAACAGAAGTACAAAAAGGGAAAAACATGGCCCACCAAAGGTAAACTACAAAAGCGCGTCCAACCTGCTCTAAAGAAGGGGAACGCTGCCATAAACACCGCCAGAAAGCTCCCTCGGCACCGCACCGGCAAACACCCCAGTCAGTCTCGATCACTCAGCTCCACCTACTCCAGGTCCTCCTAGGACACCGTCGAAAGGCATGTGGTCTGCACAAGACACAAACATGTGCGGGCAAAGCCCCTGCAAGGGTGAGTATAAACATACTCAGTAGGCACCCCAAAAACCCAAAACCAAAGGGAGAAACTGAATGGAAACAGTCCGCTCATCCCAGCCAGAAGGAACCCAGATGAGAGAGAAACTCCATCTCGTGACCATCCTCGGTTAAACACAACTAGTCATCTCAGCTTAGGTGTATTCCCATACATACACCTTGAACAACCCAGATATACTCAGCTCACGCACTAATCCACAAGAGGTACCGACCTCATCACCAGAAACTGTCCACAACCAGAAGAGCACACTCCATGATCACTGTCATCCTAGATGACACTCATCCGAGAGATACACTCCATCGGGTTTCTCACAAACTTCTTAGACGCTCACCCAAGAGATCACGCTCGTCGGTTAGCATCACTGAACACTCGTTGAAACAACATAACCACCAAACTCCTCGGATAGGGGATCGCTCCTAGGGTACGCTAGGGGATACCAGAACCCTCTCCAGTATATGAAGCTCTTAGATAGAGGATCACTCCCAGGGTCCGCTGGGGGATACCACGACCCGATCTGGCATACATAGTTCTCACAGATCGGGGATCACACCCAGGATCTGCTGGGGGATACCACAACCCGATTTGGCGCTCGACAGAAGCACATCACTCAGATAGAGGATCATCGCCCATATAAAGGTGGTAACGATGATACCGGAACCCTACCTGGTATAACTCGCAATGTAGGGGATCGAACTGACGATGTCGCAACCCTACCGGAACCACACGCTGAGTAGGGGATCACATAACCAACGATACTACAACCCTACTATACACCTCGTGCGGAGTAGGGGATCGTATACCTGACAATGCCACAACCCTACTGAGTACGGCCCACCACGTAGGGGATCATAATCCCGATGATGCCACAACCCTACGGGGTTAACCAGCTAGATAGGGGATCGCCGCCCGTGGATAAATGGTCACAAAGATACCAAGAACCCAATCTATGGAAAAGATGCTAGAGGATCCTGCTCTGGGCCCACCAGAGGGATGCCACAACTCTAACAGTTTAAACATACCATTGAGAGGATCACAAACCAATATAAAGGTTGTGATGTCGCATGAACCCTCGTGGGAACGAACCAAGGGAGCACCCTCAACCACTGATGGTCCAAACGTCACTAACCCAATCATCCCGCAACAACACCACACTGCGCTTCTCCAAGGCCAAAACAGAGGCCACCATCGCGATCTACGTGGAAAAACATGCAGGATAGGCTTCTTACTGGCCTAAAACAGAGCACCGGTGAAAAAGGCACTATTCACCGTAGCTAGCTCATGCGGGGCCCACAAAATGATCCCGAAACCCATCGAGCGGATCATACCATGGCGATCCCCTCAAAGAAACAAGCGGAATCGACTATTCGCCCGTCCGAAACGGACAACCGGTGAAAATAGTACTATTCACCGATGCCAGCTCGGGTAGGGCCCACGCCTCGATTCCGAAACTCATCGAACGGATCGCACCATTGTGATCCTCTCGGAAAAACACACAAGATCGACTAATCATCCGCTAAAATCGGACTCCTGGTGCAAAAGCTGCGTTTCTCCGCAAACGCCAAAACACGGCCTCGTGGGGCCTGCACCCCGTTCTCAGTCCCAACACCCGGAAACCATCTCAAAAAGCCCATCGTACCACCAGGGTCTCAACGCCACTGACGGCACATCAATCAGATGCTCCGGGTAGAAGTTACAATGACCCGATGTTGTAAAATAATAAAATATTATTATTTTATTCGACATTTCAAGCCCCCGGGCCAAAATCCCGACTCACAAAATTCTCAAAGTGAGTTTCAAAGGTCCGTCTCGATGCAAGGAACACGTCGCCGCAAACGGCTTGCAAATCGGAGTTACGGTTTTGCGAGTTATGGGGGTTTAAAGAACCCCCAGAACAATCTGGCCGGACCACCGTAGGGTCGCCGGAAACCAACGCGCCGCCGCCGGACTCCGCCGTGCTAGAGCCGGAAACCACCGTGCCGCCGCCGCGCCACCGTGGGACTCGCCGGAAAACCAGGTTTTCGCCGGAAAACTTCTGGGAGCCACCGGGAGCACCCCAGTGCTCCAAATTCAGATCCGAAAAAAGTTTCGGATAGCTCAGGACCCGAACTACACAACCCTTATGACGATTTGAAGTAAAACAATGCATAAACGGGATCCATGATTTTAAAACTCAAACCCCCTACCTGTTGGCAGATCACTGACGCTTTGGATGCAGAACGACGCTCGCGACGCCCTGAAGCTGGATCTACCGACGAACGGTGCTCAAAACGGACGATCGGAGTTCAAAACGGTGAAGAACCAGAGGTCAGGAGGGGGTGTCGCCACCTGCACATTGGAGGATTTGGGGGAGGGGGAGATTGATTATGTTTTAAATTTTTTTTAAACAACTCATTTAACTCTCCCCCGCCAACTCGCCTCTGTCCCGACACCCGATGGAGACAAAGGTAAGGTCACCCCTAGGGTAAACGCGCCGTTCTGAACGCAACGGCGGACTCAAATTTGTGATCCGAGACTCCATTTAGATGTTATTCCAGCCAATGCCCGTAAACCAACTTATCCATTTATTTACGAAAACGCCCCTGGTGGCGTTTCTCACCGCAAGCCCGCGCCCGCAATGTTTACACCTCGCCTAGGGTAAACCGCACGTTCCAGACACAACTGTGCCCTCATATTTATGTTCTGAGTTACTATTTAGGATATATCACACCCTCGCCATGTGCATAGTATAAAAATACTTAATATTTTTATAAAATTAATTTTGGGCACACCAGGCCTCAGAATCGCACGCCGTCTTCGCGCCTAGCTCTGGAATTCTTCGTAGAAATATTCCAAAGTCTGACAGGGCCAAAAACCCGAGTTTCTACACCTAATATCAATTTAAACTTCTAGTTTCAAGGGTTATGATCCTGAATCCATAGAAAAATTACCCGAGTCACTCTAAAAAATAGTCCCTAAAATTTTTTTTTATTAAATCACTAAGCAAGAACACTCAGAAATAATCCACCAACATTTATTTCAGATTAAAATCAACTCTTAATTACTAATCATGCATAATCCAAAGGCAAGACCCATTTGAGAAATAGTGTAAAGCCAAATGTTGTGTAAGAATTTTGAAAACAATTTACCCTTTTTTTAACAACATGTTTTATGTTGCAGTGGGAATTGATGAGCATTCAATTAAGCACAGTTAAACATAGTCAAGAATTGACCCCCTCCCCCACACTTAAAGCTCAACTTTGTCCCAAAAGTTGACTTCTAAATATGGAAAGAACAATTTAACAACTTAAGTTCAAAACAGATTTTTCAATTAAAAAGATCAATGACATGTTTTAAGGGTCGCATTGAATTTCAAAAATATTGTTTGCCACAACAAATAAATTAACTGTAGGTTCATTAGGAAGTACATGAATTGACATTTATGTCTAGTGAGAAAGATTTTCCATTAAAGTAAAAAAAATTCATGTAACTTATGGGTGCACAATGAAAACGGTGAAATCATTTCAACAAAGTATGATTCAAATGGATTTACAGTAAAATAGACAAGTTCATGCTATACAACTCAACCTAATGAAGATTAAAAAAAGATACTAGATAGATATTCTATGTGAGCCCACCACACTTTAGTTCATGTAGTGAAATGTTTTAATATATCAATGAATTAAAATTTTCAACAAAAGGAATATAAAAAATTATTTACACAGTGAAATACAATAGACTTTCTTTCCAATACAAGAAGAATTTTAAACATATGCAGAATTTTTTTATTTCAGTAGTAAGACATGAAACTGAATTTTATACAACCAAATTTATAGCATATTTTCTTATACAAGTAAGAATTTTTAAGGAAACAGTCACTGCCTCACCGATAGTAATTACAATGACTTGCAGTAAATTTTATAAAAGTGAAAAAAGGAGAAAAAAATGAATACAAACTAAAGAATAGAATACTTATCTAAATATAATTTTATCATTAAACCTTTAGCAAGGTAATTATACTCTAGAAATGACACATCAACAAATTCTTTATAACTCTGAATCAAAACAATAAAACCAAGAACAAGAAGTAATAAGAATTTCACAAAAATAGATCAAAGAAGCATCATTTTATTTAACGTTAAAAAAAATGTAAAGACAAAAAGAACCATGGGTTTCCACCCAGGTAGTGCTATGTTTTAAAGTATTCAGCTATAAATTATTTAAAATTAGTTTTCAAGCATAGTGAAGGTATCCAATCTCTTTGGTTGTCCCTCAAAATAATGTTTCACTCTATTCCCATTAACTAACATGGGTTTGTTCTCTTCACCTACAATTTCAATAGCTCCATTCTTCAGTACTCATACAATAGTAAAGGGTCCATACCACTTGGAAATAATTTTTCTAGGAAAGAGTTTAAGTCTAGAGTTAAAGAGGAGGACCTTCTGTCTAGGTTTTAATTCTTTGTTTTTACTATAGAATCATGAAAGATTTTATTCATCTCTTTTTAAATTATTTAAATATCATAACTCTATCTCCTAATCTCATCTAATTCACTCAGATCAAGTAATATCTTCTCACCGGCACTCTTAAAATAAAAGTTTATAGCCTTAACTGCCCAATAAGACTTATGTTGCAACTCCACAGGTAAATGAAAACATTTCCCAAACAACAACCTATTAGTAGAAACACCTATTGGGGTCTTTAAAGAATTTATATAAGCCCATAAAGCTTCATATAATTTAAGAGACCAGTCCTTCATAAGGGTTGACACAGTTTTCTTAAGTATTTGGTTTAGTTATCTATTTGAAATTTCCACTTGTCCACTGAACTATGGATGATAAGGAGTTCTGGTTTTCTGAACAAAACCATTTTTTATATCAAATATTTAAAATTATAGTTCTTCAAATGTGTTCGATTATCAGTGAAAAAGGATATAGGAACTCAAAATCTAGAAAAGATATTATTTTTAACAAATTTAATTACTAAGTTAGCCTATTTTTTTGGGCAGTGCAACTACCTCAACCCATTTTGACAGATAATCTACAATAACTAGCATATACTCATTCCCATGAGATGATGGAAATGGATCCATCAAAATATATACCACATAAATAAAAAATCTATACTTCCATAATTCCTTTGTTGGGTAACTCCTGCTTCCTACCAACATTACCTAGTCTCTGACATCTATCACAACAAACTACAAAGCTCTTATCATCCTTAGAAAGAGTAAGACAATAGAAACTAGATTGTAAGACTTTTTTAGGAGTCATTTCACCACCATGGTGACCTTCCCAAGGAAAGGAGTGAAAACTCTCTAAAATAGGCAATATCTCTTCCTCAGGCACACATCTCCTAAGGATACCATCAGCACATCTTTTAAATAGCAGGGGCTATCCCAAAGGTAATATTTAAGTTTAGAAATGAATTTATTTCTTTGGTTGTTGGATAGATTTTTGGAAAGACTACTGTTATAAGGAAGTTGAAAAAATATACATACCAAGAAGATTGCCACGTATAAATAGTGAATATATTTTCATAATGGAGGGAATAGTTGATCTCCCTTGGATCTTTAGATTGGGTATGAGGAATCCTAGAAAGGCATTTATCAACTAAGTTTTCAGCACCCTACTTATCCTTAATCTTTAAATCAAACTCTTGTAGCAACATAATCCATATAATCATCCTAGGTTTAGTTTCTTTCTTAGACAACAAATAATTTAAAGCATAATGATCAGTGAAAACGATTACTTTTGAGCCTAACAAATACTGTCTAAACTTATCTAGAGAAAACACAAAAACTATAAATTTTTTTTCAGTGGTGGTGTAATTATTTTGGGCCTCATTTACCAATCTGCTAGCATATTATACCACATTTAAATTTCTATCTCTCTTATGTCCAAGGATAGTACCTATTGCCATGTCACTAGCATTACACATATGCTCAAAAGGTGACATCCAATAAGTGCAATGATAATAGGTGATGTATTGAGTTTTTCTTTCAATAGATTAAATGATTTCAAATAGTTTTCATCAACGTTTAAAGGTGAATCCTTAACCAACAAAGAACCCAAAGTCTTATTTGTTTTTTTAAAAGTCTTTCAGAAACCTCCGGTAGAAACCAGAATTCCCTAAGAAATTTATAATACCATTAACATTTTTAGGAGGTTGTAGTTTTTTAATAGCTTCTATCTTAGTATTATCATCTTCTAAACCTATCTTAGAAACCTTATGACCTAAAACAATACCCTATGTGAACATGAATTGACCCTTCTCCCAATTAAGAACAAGGTTGGTTTGAATGCATCTTTCCAAAACTAACTCAAGATTTTCAAGATAAGTATCAAAGGTAATTACCAAAATGGATAAATCATCCATGATAATCGTAATGATTCTTTCAATCATATCTAAAATGATAGCCATCATACACATTTGAAAGGTTGATGGAGCTCCACATAACCCAAAGGGCATCCACTTGTAAGCAAATGTCCCAATGGGGAAATAGAAAGTGGTGTTTTCCTAATCCTCTAGAGCAACAAGAATCTAGTTGTAACCAGAGTACCCATCCAAGAAACAAAAAAATTCCTTGCTAGCAAGCCTCTATAGAATTTGATCAAGGAAGGGCATAGAAAAATGATCCTTCCTAGGGGTTGCATTAAGCTTCATATAATCTATATCGACTCTCTATTTTGTGTATTTCCTAACTTGTATTTCTTGAATTTTTTTTTCATTTTTTACTATAGTGAAACCTCCCTTCTTGGGGACAACCTGGACAGGGCAAACCCAAACACTATCCAAAATGGGATAGATAATTCCAGTGTCCAGTAGTTTAATCACTTCCTCTCTCACTACTTCATTCATTTTTGGATTCAATCTTCTTTGACACTCTACCCTAGGCTTATAGTCAGGCTCCATAGGTATTTTATGCATACAAAATGAGGGAATAATACCCTTTATATCAGCTATGGTCCAGCCTATGGAATATTTAAACTTTTTCAACACACTCAACAATATTTCCTCTGAATTTCCATTAATCTCGGTATAAATTGTGATAGGAAAGGTAGAATTCTCACCAAAAATGAAGATTTCAAATGAGTAGGGATTAGTTTTAGTTTAAGTGTGGGTGGTTCTACACTTGAAGGAAGAATCTTAGTTCTGGTAGGTCTAAGATATTCAACATATCTCTTATAAGGAGTATTTAATGATGAGATATTTTAAATTTCATTATGAGATTCAGAAGGAAAATTGTTGCTGTCCAAAGTGGACAACACACTGTCCTAACATTCCAGATCAGAATTTAATAAGTTTATTAGAGCATAATCATCATGTTATCTCAAAAGTTGTCCCTCTACACCATCAAAGTGTTCAAGAAGGTTGGTGTTAATAGAAACACCCTCAAACTCACTTAAAAAGCTAAAATGTTTAGAAACAATAGACTCTTCTACAATAGAAACTGAACAGTTACCTAGTTCTAGAAAATTTTCCAGATTACGTGTTTGAGCAAAATTTTGAACTTCTAAGATAGATTCAATAATAGTTTGATCTTCTAAATTATTTTCTTCAACAAATGATTGATTTTCATATTTTTAGAGTTTATATTTGATTTCTCATCTTCTAAGGACTCAAGCATTAAACAGTTTTCAGAAAATGTTGGTCCATTAACATTTTTAAACACATTGAACTCTTCTTGTTGTTCTCTAATTTTAAAAATAATATAACCCTTAGAAACATCAATAATAGCACCACCTATGACCAAAAAGGGCCTACCCAAGATGATATGAACCACTTGATCACACTCCATGTATAATACTAAAAAGTTTGTAGGCAGAAACTACTTCCCTTCCCCAACTAGAAGATTATCTACCCTACCCACAGGATGTGTGAATGATCTATCAACTAACTGTAGTATGATTTTGGTGGGTTTAAAGTCACCCAACCTCAATTTTCAAAACAGTGGGTATGGTAGAAGATTAATACTAGCACATAAATCACACAAACATTTTATATGATCATAATTTACTAGGGTACATGGGATAACAAAGCTATCGGGTTCTTTCAATTTAGGTGGGATTGTCTGTTGAAGTAAAACACTACACTCTTCAGTGAGGCTGTAAGAAGAAAATTCTTCCAGGTTCTTTTTTTTTGAATTTTTTTTAAAATATTTTAGATAATATGGAATTTGAATAAAATATTTAATGAGAGGAATGTTTACTTGATGTTTGGAAAGGAGAGAAAGGAGCTGAAGAAGTTCCACCCTAGTATTACTTTGAGACATTAGCTTTTTAGGGAAATGGATGTGTGGGGATTTTTTTTTTCAAAATAGTGGGTATATCTCTCACCTCTTCATCAATTTTTTATTTGAAATTATTCTTTTTATTTTTAGATGAATTTATAGCTTGTCATTCTGATGAAAAATTCACATTTCCATCATTTTCAAGACTTTTATATTGATTTCCAACATGTGAACAAAACAAATTTTTCTTTCCAGATTGAAGCATATTTTTATTCTGGGAATTTTTAGTTGGTTTTTCAGCAACAGTTTGACCACTAATACTACTTCTAGTTACTACCGCCATGGAATTATCTCTAGGGTTAAGTTCATTTGTGCTTGGAAGTTTACCTTTTTCCCTAGAAGAAAAATCTATATCAAGTTAGCCACGTTTTGTTTCCATGTTCTATATACATACATCAGTTTTCATTTTATATGACTCATATTGATTATGATGTTTGGTTAGCTGATTCATGATTAGATTAAACTTAGTGGACATTTTATTATCATTTTTTCTTTGTGCATTTAAAGACTCACCCTTTGTTTATTTTGAAATTTTGGTCTTGGTTGGTTAGAGTTGTTAGGGTTAGTGGATTGTTTAATTAGGTCTTGATATTTCCAGGACAAGTTTTGGTGGTTCTAAAATCCTTGATTGTAGTTGTTTGAGAAAAGATATTCTTTTGGAGGCATTCTTGGACCATAGTTGAAAATGTTTTAATTTTCTTGTTGTAGGGATATTATATCAAAATTAGGAAAAAAGTTTTAAATATGCCCAAAAATACCACATTGTGAAAACTATTCTATTAAAGAATGATTGGTGTTTTGACATCCAAGTTGGTTAACAGTTTTCATTGAGTTATGGTTCATTAAATATTGAAGTTGGTTGGTGATTTCAGTAGGTTGAATATGAGTTTCATTCATTGAACCAGTGTTTGAATTAACATTTCTATTGACTCTTTTTCTTATTGAATTATTATATTGAGAATTCAGTGAATGATTATTAAAAATTTGTCTATATTATTCATCTGTCTTGCCATTGTAATTACCCCCAACAGCCTGATCAACTAGATTCTATCTAGAGGATTACAACCCTTCATATAAGTTGTCCATGATAAGGTGATATGGGAGTTGATGATAAGGACACTTCCTAAGCAAGAACCTGAATCTATCCCAAGATTCATGAAAAAATTCTCCATCCTCTTGATAAAAACTAGTAATTTTTTCTATAAGTTCTCCTTTCAATCTTTGTGAATAAAACATAATGATAAATGAGTTATACACTTGATCAAAATTTTAAAAAAATTTCTCATCTAGCCTCAAAAACTAGTACCTAGAATTAGCTTTGAGGAAAAAAGGAAAGAATATCATTCTATGTTCATTCTATGTGAGTCTTAGGAGAGGTATTTGTTGCACAGTATTATAGACGTATCTAATGAAGGATAGATAGTCCTCATTAAATATCCCATTAAAAGAAGGTAACAATGAAATGTGTGATTGTTTTAGCTCATAGTTTCATGATCTAGAAGATAACCCAATGTAAGATGGATTGCTTGAATCTTGAGAGAGTTGGAACTCCCTAATACAAGGCCTTTATACTTCATCTAAGAGTTCTGGTTGATTTTGAAAGTTTTTAGGTGCATGAACCCTATCATATATGTTATCAATTTATTTTTTTTGTTTTTATTTTTTCTAAGAGTAGTTAAATGTTTTTCTATTTATATGTTCAATGGTTATAGACTAACTGCAGAGTGTATTGTGATTATACAAAGTATATCAAAAATTCATGTAGCACAATAGTAGAACTGAGAAGGTGATCAACAGAACATAAAACAACATCAATTCAGTAGAAAAATAAATATTTTTTTTATAGATTTCTGTGTTTTTTAGTTTTTTGACGTTTTTAATGATATTTTTAAACTTTTCGTAGAAAATTAATGGCTCGTGCCTTCCCCAGAAATGGTTCCAAAAAATTGGCCAAGACTTTTGTTGAAGTCCTTAAAATTGTAATTATTTATATTCCTACTAACTATAGTATATGTGGAAAGCAGGGTTGGAACCTCAGAGAAGGCAATTATGACCACTATTATTCTAAAAACTTTCAAATAAACCCCACTAATGTCATTAGTGGGGTAAATCTTCTTATAATTTGATTTGTTTGTTATAAGGTAAAATTGAAACATCACAATCCTTTTGAGTTATTATTCTAAACTATAATGAAACAATAAATGGGATAAAAATAGTCAGTAAAATAGATATTAAAATGCTGATAAATGAACAATCCAGATAAATAAGTCTAGGAAAAAACATCATTCTACTAGTTTTGAAAATATTCCTTCCCACGATAGTGACTACAACTAGAACCACTAGAAATGAGTGTTTTATTTCCCTCGCCAGTATAAGGGAAATAAACCACTCCTTTTTAGTGGTACTAGTTTTAGTCACTATCACGAGAAGGAATATTTTCAAGACCAGTAGAATGATTTTTTCTCATATGTATTTCTATTAATTGTTTATTTATCAACATTTTATTATCTTTGTTACTTAATATTTTAATCCTGTTTCTTGTTTCATTATTGTTTAGAACAATAACTCAAAAATATTGTGGTGTTTCATTTGTGCCTTATAATAAAAAAAATAATAAACTAAATGTTTTTAAAAAAATAATAAAATTTACCCCACCACTAACATCAGTGGGGTCTTTTTGAAAATGTTTAGAAGAATAGTGGTCATTATATCCTTCTCTGTGGGTTTGACCCTGTTTTCCACATATACTTTAGTTAGTAAGAATATAAATAATTAAACATTGAATTACTTAAACAACAGTCCTGGTCTAGTTTTTGGCACCGTTGTTGGGGAAGTCATGAGCCATTCATTTTCTAAAAAAAAGTTTAAAAAATATTCATAAAAAAACCTAAAAGAAATGAAAAAAAGAAAACTGTAAAAAAATTATGTTTTTTTTTAACTGAATTGATACTGTTTTCTATTTTGTTGAGCACTTATTCAGTTCTATTATTGTGGTACTTGAATTTTTGATATACTTTGTATGAGCACAAGACACTTTATAGTTTGTCAAGATCCACTGAACATAGAAATAGAAAAATATTTAACTGCTCTTAGAAAAAAGAAAATAAAAAATAGAATTAAAGAATAAAAATATAGATAAAAAGAAATGGATAATAAAGAAAAAGAATAGAAAAATATTAATAAAAGATAATAGAAATATTAGTTAAGAATATAAGAGAAAAAGAAAAATAGAAGAATAAAATGATAGTAATAATAGTGAAATGAGAAATAGAATAATAAAAGAAAAAGAAATAAGAGATATGAGATGTTATTATAAAGAAAAGAAATAAGAACATAAGAAAGAATAGAAAAAGAGAATAAATAATGAACAATGAGAATAAATGAATAAATAGAGGAAAATAAAAAAATGAAAAAATGAAAATAAGTTAAGAATTAATATATAAAAAAATGAAGAGAAAAAAATTACTAGAAGAGAGAGAAAGAATAGAGTGATATGAGAAAGGCAAGAGAAAGAATAATAAATAAGAAAAAATATAAGTAAAGAAAATAGAAAAGAGATATGTTGATAAAGTAGAAGAAAACATTCTGAATAACTAATTAAAAACTAAAATTTATTAAAACAATTATAAATAAGTTAAAAAATTAAATTATAACAAATGAAACAACTAAGACTTTAATTAAATTATTATTAAATTCAAATTAAAAACTTAAATTGGATCTAAAATAAATCTTAAAATTAATAAGCAACTAAATTATTAAATAAAAAACTAGATTTAAATTATATAAAAATGTTAATTTATTTAAAATAGTTACTTAATAAATTAAACTAATTAAGGAAAACAATTTGTTATTTTTTTATTAAATACTTAAGTTAATTAATGAAATTAAATTAAAGAAAATTAACAAATGTAGTAAGTTTATTTGTAATTAATAAATTTTTAAAAGACATCTAAAAATTTGATTATATTACTTTGATTAATATATATTTAATACAATAAATGTCAAATTAAAAACTACATTATTTATGTACCAGTGCAGAATTAATTAATTAATTAATTAATGTTATGTTCTAAAAAATAGTGACAAAAATAACCAAACTAAATAAAAAGTTATTTGACCATAAAATTAAAGTAAGATATAAATTAAATATTTAAAGGCTAAAATACAATTTTAATTACAAAAATTTATTAATTAACATATTTACATCTAAAAAATGCAAATGTGCATTTAATTAGAAAAAAGTATAAAAATAATTAAATAAATCAATAAAAATTACTTAAATAGATGTGAAAAACATGTGTTTTTAAGGCCATATGTACTCAACATATACTAAATTAGTTGAAAATAATTTTTCCACACCCTTATGTTTCTAATATTGTTGATATCCCCCATGAGTGACTAACTTTGGACACACGTTATCGAAATGACCTAACTCCTTATAGTTAAAGCATCTTACCATAGAATTATCATTATTTTTATAATCATTTTCTTTACACTCATGAGCCATGTGTCCAAACTTTCCACATCGAAAGAACTTTCTAGAATTTACAATATATTCTTTGAGAGGCTTTTTAACACACTTTTCACAAGATGGGAATTTTAGTTTCTCACCTCTAGATTTTTTTGATGAATTCTTCCCCAAAGCCGGCCAACATTACCAATTCTTATTCTTATCATCATGAGGAATTTATTTGTCAGAAAAAATATATCTCAATTTTTTCTTCATAATGAGAAAGTTTCTCATATCTTTTAAACTCTTGTGAAGCCAAATATCTTAAAAAAAAATTTTTTAAACCAAAGTAAAATCATTTAATTTTACTACCAAAGTCCCAAATAAAATCGGGTACATACCTAGACTATATCATAAAATTATCATCATACACAGACAAAGAATCACCATATTTCTACCTTAGTTCCAAGAATTCATTCTCCATTCTAAGTAGAATGGTTTTAGGAAAATATTATTTCAGAAAAAGACTCTTAAAATCATTCCATTCCAGGGTGTCGAGATAATTTTTTTCTCTGGTATTCTTAACAAGAGACCTCCATCGATCAAAATAACCATCAAAATGATAAATATATAGGGTTATATTTTATTATTATGAACATCCCAAGACTTCAAATATCTTTTCCAAAACGTTTATCCATCCTTCGACTACCACTTCATCCAAGGTTCCACTAAAAGATGGACGATGTTGCATCATAAAATGACCCATTGCTATCATATTAATATAAGTTTGATTTTTTTGATCCCTTGTATTGATACCACCACCATTTATCACCTGATTCAACTCATCCATCATAACAAAAAACTATTCTATTCCAATTCCAACTATCACAAGATATATATTTGGAAGGATATCTCATTCTTGTTTCCTTCCAAATACAGCTTCCATGTGTCATCTATGAAAGAACATTATTGAAAGGACATAATATAGACAAAGAAGCATGGTAATATTCAATTGATATAAATTGTCAATTTTTACATAAGGTAAAATATTTCAACGGAAAGTTATTAATATTAATATAACCATTAAATTGTTAGTCCATTGAAAAAAATGAAAACTCATTAAAACCCTTTCCTTTAAAAATCATTAGAATTTATATAAAAATCATGCAGGTGCATTGGGACATCATTATAATATCACTCTTATATTCAACCTTACAAATAGAATAAACTTATGGCTAACGTCTATCTCTGGAGTTCACAATGCATTGGAGATCTATAATGGGGCTCCCCCATCATATCTTGATCTATAATGGGGATCAACGCATCATATATTGAGCTATAATGGAGATAAAACCATCATATATTGAGATATAATGGTATTAACCCATAATAAACTATTTATAAGGCACATATCATGAATAAAACTTTAAATCTCTTTTAAACACATCAGAAAAACACTTTCAGATATTAAAATACACTTTTCTTATAAAATCATTTCTAAAATATAAAAGTCGTGCACATAATAATGAAATAATTTTATTCAAAAATAACTATGAAAAATAAAAAAATAAATTTAATAAAGATTCATCAAATTGGGAAAAACCACTCATTCTATATATGTTAAAAAACATTCCCTTTTTCATTTGTAAAAATAGTTGAAAAATGAACTTTAAAAGAAGGTTTTTAAAAGAAAGTCTCTTACCCTCAGTCCAACTCATCATGTATAATATTTATCATCATAAATAATAAAATTTGGTTTATTATTTAAATTCTAGAGAAAATTTCAATGTTTATTGTTCCTTTTATATCACTTATTGTCATATTATAACAACTACTCAATTATTTATGCTAATGCTGAATATTTAGTTGATATTCGGTACTTGTGTCCAAAATGACTTTTGTATGATGTCAACAGTGAAAATGGTCATTAGGACATCATATCTAGAATAATATTCATTAAATAATAATCATATTTATACATCAATTATACTTTTAAATCCATCCATTGATTATGGATATGACAAATGATCTATGTTACAATCATGGAGACGGTAAGTCATACGTAGGCATGAATAACATTTCCATTTTTCAATGATAATTATGGAAAGAGGGTAAGAATTATTTTATCTTTAAAAAGTGATAATAATATCATTAGTATCATTTTAATCATTTAAATATACTTATATATATCATTCATGTGATTTGGTGATGAAAAATGAATCACATCGCTTTGTGGAGCTGATAGTTCACACATACACATGAACGACATTATCATTATCATTTTCATGGAAATGTAAGAACCTAAATGATATATTGAAATTTAATAATGATAAATATGTCATAAATATCATATATAAACATTAAATCTATTATTAAAACCAGTATTTTGATACAGTGATGGAAAATGAATTATATCGGTTCGCGAGGTGGTATTCCAACATATACATGAACGATTAATTATTTTCGCATTTGATGGAAGTGGAGATAAATTTAGGTGATGATATTAACATAATAACATCGCAGTATATTTATTATATTTTATTTATTATTTTATCATGGTGTAAGATTATTTAATGTAAGTGTAATAAGAAACAAAACAAAAACACTTAATTATAAACGATACATTTTTTTCCAGACAATATCCTTTGATTAACATCATAACACCTATAAGGTGTGTTTTATTACAAAAATAAGAGATCTATAATATATGGAGGAATTATAGGAATGTATTTAGTTAGATATTTTCTGAAGTAAATTGGTTTTGAAGGGAGATGAAAAGAGAATAATAGGTGCCTTTTTATAAGATAGGATTGGGGCACTCTTAGAATTCTTCAAAATATTAAATTAATATAAATTAAATTTCTTTTCCTAATGGGTAAAAAGTGATTTATTTAGAATATAGGATAAGTATTGGTCTAAATTCATTCATCCAATGAAAATTAGAAAGGTTTTTTTAATCCTTATCTTTTTGTTTTAATACTTTTTTAACCCCTTTAACTTTTACTGTGATATCATGTAATTTAAACATTTAGGGTTAATATAATTAATATAAAATGAATAAAAATCAATAAATGAGTCATTTATGAAATTTTAAGACTTATCCCAATTATTTGGATGAATTATATATTTTTATAAATTTTATATCATTTTATAAAATATTATTTATTTTAAAATATCTTTAATCTCAATTTTGACACTTTTCAATAATTGACTTTTTAAAAATATCATAACAAAATGATATGTAAATACCATAAATCCAGTATACCCGAGCCAATGCATTACTTTATTACTTTGGTATAATGAATAATGAAAACGCATCCTGAAGGACCAAATAGTTTAGTATCTTTTGAAAACCACATACATACATAAGTTTTACATTACAACTTGTAAGGAAAAACAACATAGAAATTCCCTTGTAAACATCCAAAAACTCCTAGATTATACCTATATGTCATTCATAATATACATCTTCACATTCTGGGGAAAAATAAAATTTAATAAATTGGTGATCTCAGATGCTCATTAAGGGTAAAAAAATATAGTGGAAGCTATCATAAATAATCATAAACAACAAGTCATGATGAATAACTAAAAACACTTACCATTAAAACATAACCTTCAGCATAATATGGAAGGAATAAAAGATGAATAAATAATGTCATATAAATAATAGCATGAGAATAAAAGTTAACCATGGATATTATACTAGTAAAATATTCACATGGGTTATAA
Source organism: Viscum album (assembly GCA_963277665.1). Lineage (NCBI taxonomy): Eukaryota > Viridiplantae > Streptophyta > Magnoliopsida > Santalales > Viscaceae > Viscum > Viscum album. The sequence goes on along the minus strand of OY728138.1, from coordinate 625,449,060 downwards.
ATTACTAATATTATAATGATGGAATGCATAATATCAGACATAATAAACATACCATCATGATATCAGCCATGAATTATACATAAATGGGTAAGGCCTTGGCTAAAACCGAGTCTAGTTATTCTTATGAGACCTACCGATGCATCGAGGGGCTATAGTAGGCCCCTCCTGCCACTTAATAAGTCCAATTAAATCTTTATATGAAAGGGGTGAAACATAAAAAAATATACATATGAATTTAAATAACTTTCCCCAATCAATAAACATAAACACTAACCATTTTGAGAATTATGGTGAATGGAATCAAGATAGTGCATCCACAATCAAACGAATCATAAACCATTTAATAAAATATGGTAGATTATATCAAAAAAATTCAATCTAAATTAATCATAATATTAAATATATGGTTTTGAAATAAATAAAAATACTCAAATAAAAGCATCGTGGAATTCTTGAGAGAAATTCCATTTTTTTACTTCGGAAATAAGAGTTCTTTTGGAAAATCATTTTTATTTGTCATAAAATCATTTTGGAACATTAATATCCCAAAAAATAAAATGGAGGAACAATTAAATTATATTTTAGGAATAAATTATTTACAACTAAAGTGAAAACATATAAAAATAGAATTTATAAAGCTTTAGAAATGAGTTGCTTAAGCCCAGTTTAAGGGAAAATGATAAAGAGACTTTAAAAAACTATGGAATATTTTTTTATAAAAACAAGAAAAAAAAGATAAGTTTTCATGATAAAATGAGTATTTTTATAAAAATAATGGTGTCTTAAAATATATTATGGAGTGCACTTGAAAATGGGTAAGAAATTAGGATGTTCCTTTTAATCAGGCTTGCTTATAAGAAAGAATTGAGAAATGGTACTTATAAAATATGTAACTCACCATAAAATAAAGAATTATTATTCTATGTAAATATCTATATAAAATTAACAAATAATTTAGGATGACAAAAAAATAATAATTACGAATTACCTTGGGTCAAAGAGAGAGAAATAATAACCTAAATAAAAAATAGAGATTCAGGGAAAAACCCTTACCACGATGAAAAAAGTTGAACAGTATGCCCCATAAAATTAATGATCATAAATTGAAACATGGATACCATGAAGATTAATATATTCATGATATTTTAAATAAAATTTCATTATATATACACCACACACAATAAATAATGGTGAATAAAGCATATCTCACAGAAATAAAGATGAGATGAGAAAACCCTTACTATATGTACGAATGTGTTCTACACATGATATTAATGTCCTATATAATCAGATTAAACCAATTAATTCTTTAATTAAGAAAAATATTTGATGTATTTTATTTATAGTAATTTTATTAAGATAATTTAGGGCCTTTTTGATGAGTTATAAAATACATTGTTATCATTTGATAGTGTTCGTTTCCTTGGTTTTCATGGTTGGTTTTCTTGTATATATGTATGAATGATCATGTAAAATAAATATAGATATAAAAAATTTAAGTTATATGTTATTAATGAACATAAAAATATTTAATGGTCTTATATATTATTTTGTTTCCAAATATGAGGGTGATTCATTATATGATAAACGTTTAGATTATTTTGGCGGGTTTTCGATCGTCACAAACTTGTTTTGACTTATTAATTACTATCATGTATATATATTGGTTACAAAACACTAAATAAATTATTATATGTATAATAAAACATGTTTTAACCATAATTATGGTTTTATAACCATCCTTGAATTCGAAAATGGAAAATAAAGTCACATCATCCACAATGGATGTAAATCGGCACATCATGGACGGGGTTTTCATTTTTAGAATAAAAGAAGGAGGAGAAGAGGTCTGATGATGGATTTTACAAAAAAAATAATAAAATTATAGTAAATATAAAATATTAGAGTTATCATTAATGTTTGGACAAAATATTTAAAGATAAAATAAGAAGAATAGAAATTAAAATAAATTGAAAGAGAACGAAAAATGATTTACCTCTTGAATTCTTCTCATTGAGAACCTCCTTAAGAAAATTTGATATGGTATTTTGGTGAGAAAAGGAAAAAATTAATATGGGGGTGATTTTTTGGAGAATAAATTTGAAGAATATACGAAGGCTTCAAGTATTTGGAGGTGTGATGAAAAGAGGTGGTGAGGGGTGGTATTTATAGTGGAGGAGTGCAGTGCTTTTTGATTATTTAATTCATTTGTTTATTATTTTGGTTCAAGAATATCAATAGTGATGACTCCTATGACTAAATATAGTAACTAGTGTATGTGAGTTCTAACCAATGGTTCTTACATCATTCACGACTCAAGAAATATTGTATATATATTATAAATTACCGTATTTCACTATTCACAAAAATTCAACTATTTCAAAAAAATCCAAAAAAAATCACCATAACCATTTTCAACATTTCAAATTTAAAAATGAACTCTATTTTTTGAAAATAATTTTCAAAATATGATAAATTTTTTTTTAAATAAAATCATTATTTACTAAAAATATATTGATTTTAAAATTTTAAATGATTTTATGATGCTTTTAAAAATTGATTAAGGCCTCAAAAGATCATCTTATAATTATAAGAAAAAAATATTAATTTATGATTTTTTTTTGAAAATAAATATTCTTTTAAAAAATTATATTAATTATAAAAGTTTAAATAAACATTTTATGATTCACAAAAATACCAATAATTAATATATAATTTCTAAAACATTTATTTAGTTATTATAAGATATAAATATATATATCACATTTTCATTTATGAGATACATAAATTTTATTTATACATTCCAAGGTGAAATTACTATTCTCTTGGATGGAAAACTATTCCTAATGGTCATATTACTATTCCAACGGTCACATTACTATTCATAAAAAATGAAACTTATTATAAAATTACAAAAAATTTAACCAAAGTAAATTTTGATATTACTTTTTCAAAACTAATGTTTATTTTATGAAATATAATTTAAAAATTGTGTAAAAATTTGGTTTTTAAAAACTGTTCCATTAAAAGCTGGTAAAATTTCCTTTTAGACTAATGTAGCTTTTATGTATAAAGTTGGTTATATTATTATATTAAGCCTATCAAAATTATTAAATGAATTTAGACACATTAGATTGAATATTTATAACATATAAATTTCATTATTATCTTTCACTATTAGTGATTAATTTAATTTAATAATATAAAATGTAATTGTGGGCATAAAAATAGTTTTTTTATAAAATGCATCCTTTATGTTCAACTGGTTGTCATTTCCAATTAATTGGTAATAAATGGATTAATTTTATAAACATGTCTAATTTATATCTTAATAATTTTCTTAATCTCATTCATTCTCACTATTCAAAACATCTAGGAGATAATTAAATAATAATATTTAATATTTTTTTAATCCCGTAAGCTATCGAAGAAGTTAAATTTAAAAAGAGGCATACCATAGAATCTTAGGGGTGTTGCGTGATATATTCAAAAAAATGATTTTAACTTATCGCTAAAATGTCAAATCCATTCATAAAATTCATGAATGGAATTAATTTTCCCAAATTATATTTATTGTAAAATTTTTAATATCATTTATTTGATATTTTATTTAATTAAACAATTATTACATCACTGTTGTATAATAATTTAATTTAATTATTTAATCACTAAAAATTAAAAATAAATTATAATGATGAATATAAACATTTAATCTTTCAAAATAATATTTATAGTCGAACATATCAATAACGTCCTCGACCCAATTTCCACAAAACCAGTGCCCCAAGTCAGGTCATCACATGACCTGAAGTGCACCTTCTCAAACACTAGAGGTTGAAGACTAGCAGCAGGGGTCTAAGAGTCATGTGTGGAGACTATACCCTATTTATTAGACTAAACCAGAAAAAACATATAAAATAGAAGGAACATCATAAAAAAACTAGTGAACATGCATAATTAACTGTTACCCAAACAGGGTACAAACCACCACCACCAATAGTAATTATGTCATTTCATAAACCAAAACCATGTGGAAGAAACCCAAAATAAATATAAACAATGGAATCCCCAAAATGGTCCTGAATCCAAATTTGAGACCTCATCCACACAAAACCAAAATCCAACTGAACTCTTGAGCACCAAACCTTTTCCATTTACTTGACTATAACCATGATATCTGCTTGGGTACTCGATGATGTCCCATATAGGGTGTGAGTAAAACATAGTAAGCCACCGACAATGGTGAATAAAAAATATCCAGTCCAAACAAATAGTGCATGTATGTTGTAAATGATGAAAATTAAATAAAAGATAATACAAGTAACCATTAGAAATAAATTTTTCCCAAAGTTATTCCATCATTAAATCCATATTCAATACTCATATAATATAAGTAATTAATCCACCATTTTCTTGTGTGTAATATATTATGCATGTTTAACATTCACAAGAAAAATGGGATTTAATCAAGTCACATCTCACTAGGGAAACAAATCACAACAACCACATTATCCTCAACTTTAAGCCTCAGTCTAGTTGGAGTGAAACCATTTGGGGAATATAACTTCATCCCCTTCCCTAACCCATGCATTGGGGGTAGTGTTTAGAGCCTCAGTCTAACTCAACCCATGGGTGTATAACATCATGTATATACTCCACTCTATGAAGCCATGTATACATGCTTATTTAGTCATTCACCACTCATAACCACATTACAACCAAGCATAACCAGTATCAATAGAAATATCTCAAAAATAATAGCTAAAAGGGGAATCAAAAATTTTCCACAATCCATTAACTAATTTTTCATTTATATCAAATAACCATTTATCTCAATTCCCATCCCCGATGCCTAACTCACTAAGAATATTCAAGTGAAAAACATGATTCATTGACACATTCCCATTAATCCCATTTAACCCATTTACATGCTAAACCAAAAAACCTCTTAGCCACAATACACAAAAAAACCCATTCATTAATAATCCTTCCTTAATTATTATATTAACCTATTTACACATTCATCAATGACTCTACTTAATCACAATCCAATTTCACACTTTATAATTCTGTTAACCAGGTTTGGGAGGATCGGCACACCCCAAGGGTGGCCCTAAATTGGTCAAGTCATCCTCCATACATCCCACGAGGATCATGATGGGGTTAAATTAGTTATTTAGACACTAATTATATCAAATCTGTCGAATGACACTAATAACACATCAAGTAATAGAAAGAAACATAACCCCACATGCACAAATATATGTAAAAACCAAGAGATATGACTTCTAGACCACCTACCTCAAATCAATTGATGAACACACTACCAATAGAAGCCATAGATCCTGATTCAACCAACCTTTAAAGAATCAACCTATATATCACCAGAAAAAAAGATTTTTAGAGCTTCGGTTGAAGAGGATCGATAGATACAAACCCTAATTTATAAACGGAAGCAAAGAGGAGATTAAACATACCCTGAGCTTCGATTTGTAACCAAAGGCACACAGAATGACCTACAATTGAAGAAGAATCACCCTTGGTAATTTTGGGTTGTCCAAGCTCTCATCTAGGGTTCAAAGGAGGGAATAAGGGGTGAAAATCGGTTAAGGGGTTAAAATCTTATAATGGCATTTTTGTAAATTTTTCTATATATAATGGGCCGCACGGTTTACCTACACGATTTTCCAAACCATGTGCAAGGCACTTCCTAAGGGAGGTGATGTTGCATGGTTACTTGTGGAGCTCTACACAGTTTGATTAATTAGGTGCCAACTTTTCAGAATTCCACTACCTCAAGCCACATGATTTGGACTTCCCCTTGCACGGTTATCACTAATCATGCACAAACCATAAAGCATGCACAAAAAGCTCCTCTTTCCTACCCTTTCATTCCCCAAACCCCTAGAACACCCCAAGGCCTCTCAAACCATAAGAAACATTTAATTTATCCAAAAAAAATATATTGAAACCAAAATTTTAAGAAAGGACATACCTCCAAAAGTCTGGGATCTTACAACCTCCCCACCTTATAATGGATCATCCTCGAGTCGCACTCCCAAGTTCCAATATGTTTTTGAAGAAAAGAGATTGGGCCGCTGGGCCCACATATCCAACTCCCTCTCCCACATTTCTTCCTAAACATTTTCGTGTGTCCATATAACACAAACCAAAGGCACAAACATACCCCTAAAGAACTTATCACTATGAACCACAATACGAACCGGATTTTCCTCAAAGGACGCATCAACCTCAAGCTAAATATTATCAATGTTTATCAAATGAGATGGATCAGGGTTATACTGTTAGAGTTTTGAAACCTAGAAAACATCATGCATCCCACTGTACTGCTGTGTAAGATCCAATTGGTAATCCATTGGTCCGATCCTCTCCACAATCTCAAATAACCCCATGTACCTGGGTGCCAACTTTCCCTACTTCCAAATTCAATAGCGACCCTACCTTGGAGACACCCGAAGAAACACAATACCACCCCCATGAATTTGAGATTTATAAGATGATGATATACATATGACTTCTGCCTACTCTATGCCAATAAAATGTGCTTTTAAATCAATCAAAAATTTTCCGACGTTTCCTACAAAATACTCGTTCCTAATAGTTCAGACTCCCCAGATTCTAACTAACATAATAGAGATCTACAAAGTCTCTCATAGAGTGCCTCAAAATTCACCATCTGGATTGTATCCTGGAAACTATTTTTAAAAGAAAACTATACAAGTGACAAGAGTATTTCCCAAAAACACCTAAATCTAGAACAAAAGCTCTCAACATATCCTATAATACCTAAATCATATGCCTAGACTGCCTATTCCTCTACGGGTGATAATCCATACTCAAAAACACCTAAGAACTAAGAACCTTCTATAATCCCTACCAGACACACGATGTGAAATATAGATCACGATCCAAAACTATGGGTCTCGACACACCATGAAACTGAACTATCTATCAATCATAAAACTCACACAACTGATCAACTGTGTAAGTCTCCTAGGTAGGCAAGAAATGTTCCACTTTAGTCAGCTGATCCAAAAACAGCCAGATTGAGTCTTTAATGTCCCAAATTTTCAATGTAATTTTTTATAAAATTATATGGAATTATTTCGAGATTAGGCACTGAGACTACATGTTATTCCCAGACCCAGGGTGCCCAGAATAAATATTTGAACTATTTTAAAGTATATTAAAAATAGTGAATGTTCTCGGTTTTAGTAACTTTTAAACGAGAGCTCAAATTTGAAATCTGAGGGAACAATTGTGTTCATAGTTGAATGTTTTGATTAGGAATTAACTAACTTCGACCGGCATGGGTGAACTATTGAAAATCATTTTTTTACAATTTAAGGAAGAATGAAGATAAAATTTAAATGTTTATTTTATTTTTATTTTAAAGTTTCATGACAACATAGCCATGCTACGGTGTGACAACTCAGAGATTCCGAAACACATCGTTGTGGAAATGATGAAACAAATTTAAAATGATGAAATATGTTAAAAAATTTCATTTATTAATTAGGGTCATAGACCAACATTAGAATTAATAATGTTGTAGAATTTCTCTTAAGCCCAAAAGTTTCCCTGAGGAAGGAGAAAAAAGATCCCTCCCCAAGGACAAAGAATTATGAATATCGACGAATGACAGATTGAGGATGTTCATGGTTGGATCACCATCAATGATGGTTTCTCTCCTAAGACTGATCCTATTTCCAGGTTAGGGGTTTTTTTTATTTTGTGATTCCTTTCCCTGTTCTTGTTTCCAATGACGAAGATGGACCAACCCACGAATAGGTTGATCCGCAGTTCGATCATTCTTGCAGGATGGTTAAAAATTTCAGATTAAAGGGGATGAATATTATTAAATATTCTATTTCTCTCCTTTTATATTTTAACTAACATAAATGGACTAAGGCCAGCATGAAAAATTCTCAGGTCCATTCTAAAGGTTTTATTGTGCTTTTCTATCTTCCTCTTTCATGTGTTCTTTTCCGATGGAATCCATGGTCATATTAGGATTATTCAGGTGGTTACAAACATGACCAGACCCCCAGAGCAATAACAGAATGATCTTGATCCCATGACTGTGAATAACATGAGCTAAGGGTCATAGGAATGCTTTCATTTTGAAAAACAGAGCACTAGAGTGCGATCAAAGACCTGCAGAAGGGGGGCTGCTGATGATGGTGTGTGGCAGCATGACCACCCGGCAACAGATGACCACCGGATCGATGGCCAATGGTGAAGAACCCTATAGCTCGGTGGCTGCAGGTGGAAAACAGGGTCGCGGCCTTGTGGGACAGCCACGGGGCTGTTCACATGGTGGCTGACTACGTTGAACGTGGTGGGGATGAAGAACCCACCGCATCCTGGGCGAATGAACCGACCTACTTTAGTAGGCTGGGCTGGAGCCGGCAGACTAGATCGACAGTGGGCCGGGTCAGACCTAACATGCCCCTTTTTACTTAAATTCCTATAACTCTCATACTGTGTGTATGTTTGACAAGCTATTTATGGCATTAAGAACATTATGATGAGGTGGTCCTTTTGAGAAACTCAAAGAATGTTTTTATAGAAGTTGGCGTATGGCCTATTGGCTCGAGGAGGAGGTGATCCTGGAATAGGTGCACTAAGGATAGAATCATGTGGGTGGATTTGACCTAGAATCTATGTGTTTACGTAGACTGTGTCTTATCTAGAATATGCGTCTTATCTAGACTTTTTATCTTACTAAGAATGACTCGGTGCTCCCCTGTCTGACCAGGGTGTTGTTCCTCTAGTCATTGACGACACTCCATGTGTTACCTACACTCTGTGTGATACCAACACTCTGTGTGTTACCTACAATTTGTGTGTTATCAATACTCTGTGTGTTACTACTTGAGGGTACTATGAATTGTTACAGAAATCTTGTTTCTGTACCATAGACCTATAGTTGGTGTGAGTTGACTATAGTGACTCTCTTGATTGTACTTCTTAGAGGCTACACTCCATGTACCACTTTAGTATTCTTCCATGTGTCTTGCTTTGTGTTTTACCTTTATGGTTTGGGGTCCATACTGGGTATTTTTTTACTCACCCTATACGAAATTCTCCTACTCGTGTCGTGTCTTGTGAAGATGATAAAAATATTCGATGGAGTCCTTGGTGGGATGGAGATAGGTATTTCATTAGGGTGACCCAATAGATGTGGTACACTTTAGTGACATTCAGACATCTTACTGCACCTACCCTTTAGGTAGGGTTTTCTATAGATGAGATCCATGAGCATGTACTTTTCTATTTCAGTTGGTCTTGTATTATGGTCCCCTTTTTTCAATTTATTTTCCTTACTTTGAGTGGGTTTTCTTAGTGGTTTTCATCCATGTTTACTTAGGGTTTTCAATTTAATCTTTTTATTGGAGATGGGTGCACGCATAAAGGTACTTAGGAAAATTCCTCCCACTTGTGGGATATGCCTACTTGGTGCGAGTCGCCAACCCTATGCCTATGAGAGGCATTCTTGGGGTAGTCACAGAATGAGGCCCTAGGGATGGGTCATGATGATTTCATTCTTCCATGGCATTCTTAGAAGACCCACTACGAAGTCCATCATTACATCATCCCACTTCCACTCCAGAATGAGTAATGAATATAATAACCCACTTGGGCAATAATGATCATCCTTCACCTATTAACAGGTAAGGCATTATTCTACAAAACACACGACCACATTATTTATTATTGGCCACCAATAAATCTTACAATGATCATGATACATCTTATTCAAAATCAGAAACACTACCCACTTCGATGTATGAAACTCACACATCAACTCATACCACATACACACTGGTACAACCACATGGCCATAAACATTGAAAATACCATCATCACTAATAAACCTACTAGAATATGACTCTCCATATTTAAGACATTCAATCATTTCTAGACACTATAGATCCATTAATTGTATTTCCTTGAACCAGCTTAGAAGCGAGGACTCAATGCCTATTGATAAAAGGGCCATTTTCTTATGCCCACATTGCACTTCCACGTGCATATCTGTAAATAAGGCCATTAATTTTCCACTCAGAGTTGGATTCTTGACCCACCTAATTCTGAGTCTTTTGGCTTAGAGAATCCATAACACTATTCCCTTTTCATGGTGTATACACCATCTCTAGATTTAAAGATTGAAACTACTCAGCCCACCTTTGCATCTGAAGAATTAAATCCCTTTGAGAGAAAATGTACTGAAGACATTTATGATCTTGAAACACTGTTAATTGCTCTCTCAACAAGTAATTCCTCTAATAATTTAGGACATAAAACATAATATCTAAATCAAGGTCATGAGTAGGGTAATTTATTATATGATACCTCAACTATCTTGACCTAGAAGCCACAAATCGATCATCCTGCATCAACACTACCCCATGTCGAACACCAGACGCTTCACCAAATAAGGTGTTCCTCTTTTAGGGATCAGGTACGATAAGAATCAGTTTAGTAGTCAACTATTTCTTCATCTCTTAAAAATCATTGTCACATTCCTCTAACCACTCAAACTTAACCCCCTTCTTGGTTAATCTTAAGAGTGGCACTGCCAAATGAAAGAAATCCCAAATGAATCTTCAGTAATAACTTGACAAACACAAAAAACTCATAACATCAGAAATATTATTGGGATACTCCCAAGACACCACAACCTAAACCTTCTTTGGATCCACTGAAACCCCTAACTCAGAAATGTTGTGATCTAAGAAGTCCACTTTATCAATACATAACTGACATTTTGACAGCTTGGTGTAAATCCTATGCTCTCTTAGTGTAATTATGATGATGTCAAGATGTTTGGAATGATCTTCAAGAGTTCTTGAGTTCACAAATATTTCATCAAAAAATACAAATATGAACTGATCTAGGTATGTGTGAAATATATGGCTCATTAAGTCCATGAAAACATTCGGTTTATTGGCCAACCTAAAAGAAATCACAAAAAAATCATAAAACCCATACCAGCTTGGGAAAGCTATCAACAGTACGTCATAATGTCTCACCATAAACCGATGGTATCTAGATCATAAATAGATCTTGGATAACACTGATTCACCCCTCAATTGTTCAAATAGGTCACCAATTATGGGAATCAGGAATCGGTTCTTAAACATCATCTAATTCAACTTCATGAAATCAACACGTAGCATCAACATTGCATCGAAATTCTTATCTAATAGTATGGGTGATCCCCAGGGTGACATAATAGGACAAATATACCCTATATTATATAACTCATCTATTTGAAATTTATGTTCCTGATGATCTTCCAACACCATATGGTATGGTGTAATGGAAACTGGCTTCGCCCCCAGCATCAATTCAATTATAAACTCCGCATCTCTCTCTGGTGGTCTCCATAATAAGTCCTTAGGAAACATATCCTGAAATGGATCCACAATGGATGAAAATATTGGTTATTTCCTTCCTCTTTCATCTAGCACAAGGCAAGCCACGTGGTCTGTAATTTCTCCTAGCTACTAGAAAATTGGCCCTACACAGCCTGCTAGACGGTCCCACTCACCCTAAAGGACATAAGTATCTCCATTGAGAGACATGAACATCCCTAGACATAGGTAAATATAAATATGGTCTTGATACAACACCAGCCAATCAATACCCCCCAAATCGAGTCAAAATATGACATGTCTAGGACAAATATATTCTACAAAAAATGATATCCACTAACCTCCAAGGCACAACACTTACACTGTTTGATATCCTCAACCTATACCCCTAATGGAGTATTGAGTGAAATAAATCCACACACAACTTCCATTGATAATACCAACACAACTATGAACTGAGTAGAAATAAAATAATATGTAGCACACATATCAAATAAATCACTAGCGAGTGTGGAAGCTATAAGAATCTTATCTCAAATGGTAGACGATCCTACCTTGTCATCTTCTGGTGTATACTGAACTACATTAAGATTAACTTCACCGCAAACATGGGCTCCAAACTTAGTACCCTGTAATGCACTGCCTTACTGGTATAGATGATCTCTCCCTAGAGTTCCACATCCACCACCCTTACCAGTATGGCCTGTGGAGATCCAAATGCCTAATAGATATGGGGTAATTTACCCCTTACTACACTCGTCATTTACCTATGAACTCCACCATTTTTGATTATCTAGGGTTCCTACAGAACCTCTGGACATCACAAAACCTTCCACACGATCGACACTCGACTAGTGGTTTGGGGCACTATCTGTACATGTGCCCCGACCTGCCACACTAATAACAAAACACTTGGTTTCTACCCTGAGAGTTTGGACCCCTCTTTTGAGTAATCTGTTAACTTCCATATTGATAGAGATTCCCAAAATGGTGCTTCTTGATCTCAATATCTAAACCACATGTCTGTCCGAATGGCACCAAAAGTCCATCACCTAAAACTCCCTTAAGATGATCTAGAATAGTCTGAATAGAATTTATCCACAACTTTGGTGCTTCTGGCCCAGCCTCTCTGGTAAAGGTCAGAGGGTTATATAGATGAAACTCCCGGGTCAACTCGAACATACTCGGTGCAAATCGACATTTGTCTCGTTCCATAATCTACATAAAATTAGAAAAGTTCTCGGGGAACTACTCATCCCTATTACCTTGAACCACTGGATCATCTTTCTCTATTACTAGGGGAGTATTCTTGGAAACATCCTCCTATCTTTTAACCAGCACACAACTTCATGGTGTCATTTCTCTACGATGACAAACACAATCTTTAAAACACAAACTATAAAGATTTCACCAAATATAAAGGAAGTCTCATCACTATCCATAAAAAAAACTGATAAACATACCCCACTTGGACATTCCTTATCATACCTGAAACACTACCCTCAACCATCCCTACCAAGGTCATGGATAACACAAGTAACTAACTCACATGGTTACAAGCCTTACCTTCTACTCATTTCAAAATAGTTTGTATTTCGCAACCCACTCAGATAAATGTTTGATTCACTTACTTATCCTTTTAAAAGCACTTATATAATTATTATTTGACATTTCACTTTTCACCATTTTGATTATCTTATTATACAGTGTTTTCATTACTTTAAATAAAATCAAATGCCTCCTACCCATCATGCTTCACAAACCAATCACATGTGTACCTCCAAATATACATGTCTCTTATATACCTAAGTGCCTATAATGATGCATGAATGCACAATCCCTTACCGTTGTGGCCACAAGAAAATTATTATAAAATAGTCACATCACACCGCATGGTCATCACCCAATGGTGAAATATCATCAATTCTAACAATGCATAATAATAAAAACAATTCTCAACCAGGGTGACTTGGGTTTTCCCTCATACTTGGGTTGTCTACTCCTAAGCACAAGCTCATTTCCAAGGACCGAAACTTTTCTAACATCCTGTATACCATCCCAAATTGTAATTCACATGAAAGACCTCCTTTGATACGACTTTGTAACATCCCAAACCTGGGTTCCACTAAACCAGTGCCCCGATCCGGGATGTCGCATGGCGTCAAGCGTGCCTCCCCATATGATAAAGGTTTCCAACTAGCAGGGGGGTTCAAAGAGTTAGGTGGGGAGACTATACCCTCTTCATCAGAATAAACCAAAGTAGAAAACATATAAAATAATTGAAAAAATGTAAACAAACTAGTGAACATGCATAAATAACTGTTACCCAAACTGGGTACAAACCATAACCAATAGTAAATATGTCATGTCATGCTACAATACCAAATGGAAAAAACCCAAAATAAAGAAAAATAATGAAATCCCAAAAATGGTCCCGACTCTATGTCTAGAACCTTATCCACAAACAACCCAAATCTGACTAAACTCTCGAGCACTACAGCTTTTCCCTTTACCTGACCTGCAACCATGAAATCTACTCAGGTACCCAACGATGGCCCAAGAAGTGTGTGAGTAAAACTCAGTAGTCCACCAACCATGGTTTCTAAAAAATATGTAGTCTAAATTGATAGTTCATGAAAGTGATAAATAATGATAAGTATTTAAAATAAAACACAAGTAACCATTAGTAAAACTGTTTTCCCTAAGTTATTCCATAATCAAATCAATATTTGATACTCATATCATCTAAGTGATTAATCCACCTTTTCATGCATATAATAGATTAGGAATGTTGAAAATTTGTAAGGAATATGGAAATAAATAATGTCTTATCTCACTAGGGAAACACATTATAATAACCACATCATCCTCACCTCAAAGCCTCAGTTTGGGTGGAATACAACCATTAGGGGAATAGAACTCTATCCCCTTCCCTAACCCATTCATTGAGGGTGGAGTTTAGAGCTTCGGTTTAACTCAACTTGTGGGTATAGAACCTCATGCCTATACCCCACTCTAACAAGCCATGTGAACATGATTACTTATTCGTTCATCACACACAACCACATTACTACGAAGCATAAACAATATCAATAGAAATATCACAACAATAACAATTAAAAGTGAATAATTATTTTGTCAAAACCCATTAACACATTTATCATTTATATCACACAACCATTTATCCCAATTCTCATTCCCTATTCCAAACTCACTAAGCATATTCAAGTGAAAAACATGACCCATTGACACATTCCCATTAATCCCATTTAACTCATTTACATTCCAAACCAAACAAAACCTTAACCACAATCCACAACTAAACACATTTAACTATAATCCATTCTTAATTATCATATTAAAAATTTTAAACATTCATCTAGGGATATACTTAATCACAATCTAATTTCACACTTTATAATTCTATTAACCATGTTTGGGGGGATCATAATTCTCCAAGGGTGGATCAAAATTGGTCAAGTTAACCTCCATGCATCCCAGGGGGATCATCAGGGGTTTCAATTAGTTATTTAGAAACTCATTATATCAAATATTAAAAACTAAACCAAGACCACATCATATAAGATCAATCACATAACACCACATGTACAAATATATGTAAAAACCAAGGGATATAACTTGTATACCACCTACCTCAAATCTGCTGATGAACACACTCCTAAACAAAGCCTTATATCTTAATTCAACTACCCTTTAAAGACTCAATCTATATATCACTGGAAAAGAATGGTTTAAGATATTTCTGTGGAGAGGAGAGAAAGATAAAAACCATAATATATAAAATAAATCAAGGAGAATATTAAACTTACTCAGAGCTTCGAGCCATAACTAACGTCCCTCCAAATGACCTAGGATCGAAGAAGATTCACCATTGGGAAGGTTGGGTCATCAACCTCGCATCTAGGGTTCAAAGGAGAAAATGAGGGGTGAAAATTGGGAAAGGGCTTAAAATCCCATAATGGAATTTTTTTAATTTTTCCAACTTTACTAGGCCTAATGGTTAACCCACACGGTTTTCCAAACCATACACAAACTGTTCACAAGCAACTGCCCTAGGGAGATGTGGTCACACATTTACCTAAGGAACTCTATACAGTTTGACTAACCATGCATCCACCATGGAGAATTCAACTAAATCAAGACGTATGGTTTTCCATTCCCCTCGCGTGGTTAGAACTAACCGTGCAAAAACTGTGCAACATGCCCAGAAATCGCCTCTTTCCTTCCCTTTGGTACCTCGAACCCCCATAACACCCCTACGCCCATCAAACCATATAAACATTTAATTAATCCAAAAAAAGAGATTGAAACCAAAAGTTTAATCAAGGAAATACATCCAAAAGTCTGATCTCTTTCAATATCTTTAATATAACCCCATATTAAAAATATTTCACTTATTAAAAACAAAAGTATGACAAAATTGATGTTTCTTTGAATAAAATACTATAAATAGATTAAAGTAATAGAAGTGGCACCAAGAGATCATGAAATTGGATCAAGGATGATTTTGGTCGAGAATAACTCAAACAATAAAATCAGGACAAGTTTCAGGGTAATTTCTAATATTTGTAAAATTATTTTTACCCTTAATTACCCGATTTATCCTTAACAGTGGTAATAAAAAAGTTTACTAAATTTAGTATTCATATTTTTCAAAATAAAATAGATCTATTTAATAAATTTGGACCTTATGATTCCAAATATGGAATGCATTTTTCAAAATTCAAAAAATATATGTGGCTAAAATTAATTTAAAATTAATCTCATTGTCAGATTGTGAAAACAGGTTATTAATGTAAAAACATTCAAAAGTTCACAATGTTTTTATATCCAATTTCAATGTGAAATTGATTACAATGACCTATATTAGATTAAATTATATAAAATTTATATAATTATGCTTTTAAACTAATAAAAATATAATTTAACATTATAAATTATTTAAATGAAAAATATGTGTTCTATTAAAATGCAATATTTTTTCACTATTCATCACAATATGAAACCTCTCAGAAAAATACCCAAAATTCAAAAAATGTAAATTTTAATATTATAATTTAAAATAAGTAGTTTATTTTTTCAAATAGTATTTATAAAAGTGTCCAAAACTAGATTTAAAACAAGTGCTTCACCAAAAAGGCTCTAAAACCATCTTTTAGAAACATAGAGTTTTTAACTATAAAACTAGGTTTATCATATACACTATTGACCATAGTGTCACTTAAAATTAATATATAATTAATAAATATTAATAAATATTAAAAATTATTATTATATCATTACTTGGTCTGGTACAATTACATTTAAATGTGATTCCAACAATTAATTGAAAAAGATTCCACAAAATCTATTGATACAATTCAGACAAGGACCCCCAACAACCATAATTTTTAGTAGGAATTTATCCCATACAATTTCAATTACAAAATGAAATCAAAATGGTAAAAAAATAATTTCATTACACTTTCCCTTATCAAATTCATTTAACCAATTAACTTATCTTTGATAATTTGGAAGCAACCATTTCCACATAGGTAAACATAAGCACCCCTCCCTGCATGATACACATAAAGAAGAAATGATGGAATTCCCTAATTAGAAGAAATAATCATTACACCAATTTTTTGGATCAAAAACAGGGGGCACACACATAAGTGGTACTACCTATAAAGAACTCTAATCATAGAGTTCCATGACTCTAATGGGAAAAGTATCTTGAACCTCTCATCACCCGAGAAATCGAGTCGAAATAAATGAAGGGATGTTTTTTTATAAATAACAGATCCAAAACATTTAATATTTGATATGGTTTTAATTGACCATTAAAGGAATATCTCATCAAATCCACATGGTGTAACCACTTAAAAAGGCACTATACTTAATATATAATTAGACACCTTTAAAATGGTTTAAAATTTCATTAATTAAGGCCTTAAAATCTTTTTTCCTTAAGAAAGGTGCCCAAAGGGAAAAATGGAAATTCTAGAAAAACTATATTTACTGTCAGAATCAACCAAAAGTGATCTATCGTCAGTGATCTATCACTAGTGATCTATTTCCAATGATCTACCACAACGATCTACCGCTAGTGGTCTACTGCCAGTGATCTACCACCAGTGGTCTACCATAGGTGATCTACAACGAGTGATTTACAACCAATGATCTATCGTAAGTGATCTAACACTAGTGATATATCACACGTGATCTACCACTAGTGATCTACCACCAGTGATCTACCACTAGTGATATACAACTTGTGATCTACAACTGGTAATCTAAAACTGGTGATTTATCACTAGGATCTATTAATATCCACTAAAACACCCCCTTTCTTCTAAAACACCACAAAACACCGCCCTTCCTCCACCAAAAAACTCTATACTTTCCTCATACACCTCAATCAAAAGATTTGTTTCAATTTAATGGGTTAGATGGTGCAGGTTGTTACATCTGATACCTCTCAAACTATTCTAACCCTTAATAATGCAAAACCAACCCAGAAGGAAAGAGTGAAAAGTCTTGAACAACTATACCTCAAGATAACTATAGAGGATCTCAATATATTTAAAACTTAACAACCACTAGGTAAAATAAATGTAAAGGTAAAAAACAATTTAAATTATCTCCCAAGGGAGATACCACTCAAAAAAAATTAAGAATATAAGTTAATAATTACAAAAAATGGAGTAAATCCATCTCATATATCAACATGAGATTAAATAATTCATAACAATAAATTAAGATTTAAGAAACTTGTAATTTTGAGAACACTTTCATGACTCTCATTCCCAAGTAAGGTCACACAGATAACCAAAATTAAACTATAAAATAAAACATGTCCAGAAATAATAAAAAACACTATCTTTTAACTCAATTCATCTTTCACAATTTGAATTCCCAATTTCAAGTTCAAAACCAAGTCACAATTTTTTTAAATCAACCCAATATTTTCAAATCCTTTAAAAGGATATTTTTATTTCATATTTTCATGAATTTTATTTAAAAATACAGAATGATTTTTTAAACCCATATATCTCATTTCAAATCATCATAACTGATATCATAAAACATTTCACACCATTTTAATTTCGTGAAAAATCTTATTCAAATCATTATTTCATCTCAAGTACATTTTCCAGAAATAAGATAATAAATTTATTTCTATTAGTAACTATCAATGGTTTTCATCAGACACACCATGTCATTTCAAATTATTTGTAAAGGGTCTCAAATTTGACATATAATATGCAACGTAAACAAAAAATATGTTGGAACAATCTATTTTATCAAACTTCAATTTTTTCCTTGTTTTATAATAAAAAAATTATTTATCAGGACCATACCCATGAAAAAAACCATTTAACAACCCACACAAGCACTCATATCAATATTGGGATAGTTTATTCATGAATACAAATAAAAGAAACTCATCCACCATACCACACTATTTTATGATTTGGGTGGAACTAGCTCATTCATATGGTTTTAAAATAAATCATGACATTACACAACTCAATATAGGAAATAGTTTCCCATGATTCATATGTTTGATGTCATAACATATTCCTCGAACATTATATCAATCACAAAAAACCCAAACAAAAATACTGATTTTAAAAATTCCCATCACTTCATTTATAGAAAAATATTTAGGTGTGGTTGGAAAGATCATCTTCATCAATTTCAAGATTTGACAAATAACCATTTTATTTTATTAACAAAATTAAGTGATTAACCATTTTATAAGAGGTGGGGGATTCCATAAATAAAATCACACCACAAAAAACATAATCCATATTACTAAAATAACCACACATCTCATCCAACACACATATCCACTACTATATAACACAACCACTTTACAAACATACAAACCAATGAAAATGTCCACCAGAAATTTCACACAACCACATCACCTCACTAATTTACCATCCAAAAGTAACCACACTTTTCATATAACCACCCAATATATATCATAATCCACATTTCCTCATCTAATGATCACCTCTATCATTACACATCAATTCCCCAAGCACACAAATGAAGTAATTACCTCTCCCATGTCAAGATATTAACCTCTTTGGGTGGCACTAACTTGCCCACATAGTTTTAATCGAGTCAAATCATAATGTTTATGAATTAGGGATCAAGTTCACCCCACTTCATATGATTGATGTTTTTAATCATAAATCACATAAAGAGACACAAAAATAACAACCACACATAGTATAAATGAATTCTAACTTTTATAATTATTTAAGGGCTTACACCACTTCACCTCATCATTTTTCATGGTTATTCTCACAAAATATCAATTTTTACATGGGAAACCAGTTAATTAACCATATATAAGTGATTATAATTTTAATTCAGGGTGATATTTATCAATAAGTCACATCAATGGTCTCATAATCCATGATAATCATAGCATAAACAAGGTTTCTAACAGCTGTTATTTTCAGTAAGTCATAAAACCAATTCAACACAACAATAACAATTCAACCACAAAAAAACTCCACATTTACAATTAATTTCCAGTGGAACACCATTCCATTCAATTAAATAGCACTAATATTTGGCCAAGTCAAAAATGATACTACAAACACATTATCTCACACATCATGTTTAATATAATTAAACAATACATTCTGGGTTCATCTTGTTATCAATGAAAAACACTTCAAACATCATTTAAAAATTTGTACATGATAGGTTCTTGAAAAAATTCAAATACCCCATTACATATTCAACATGATTTCATATTTCTCATAATTAAACATTATCACTAATCACAAAATTAAAACTATGCATGTTTTATTTCTATGTTTCTTTATTTATCATGTTTTAACTAAACATTTTTTAATTAAATTGCACAAGAAAACATACTTATATTATGAAATAAGGATAACATGTTAATTTTTCCATATTTAAATACAACATATTAAACATTCTCAAGTCTCGCATATTATAATTTCCCTATTTACCACAAAAATATTTTCTTAATTCTAGACATGATTCCCACAAAAAACTACTCATGACTTACCATGTGAGGAAAGTTTATCTCAGAACATAAAAAATAATATCAATCATAAAAAATAATAAGTTTAATCATTTAAATTGTTTTAAGTGACAAAAAGTTACCAAAAATCATGCTTATCATTTTCCAAAATTTAGAAATAAATTTCACAAGAATTTCCACCCTAACACATTATTACAACATATGGTTATATCAATAATTTAGAACTAATATCATACCAAAATAAGAAGAAATTTATTCTTTTTTATTTTTAAAAAATATAATGAATTGTCGATAATCAAAATGGTCATTTTCATAAATTTCATAATTTAAATGTCCAAAACCAAGTTTTACAATATTTTCAAAATAAATGATCATTATAAAATATGAATGGAAGGAAATGGATGGAATATTAACTCACAAGGGAACCATAATACTTCTATAAATTATTTCAAAATAATTCATTTTATCATGCCAATATGGAATCCACCCAAGGTAACATGATTCATAAGGGTTTTCAAAATTAAATAGTTATTCTCAACATAATACACTAAGCATACATCTCTAACAATTTAAAACATTATGAAATCAATATAGAATGTAATGAATTTTATGAATGGAAAAAAATAAATGCATCAAGGATTTTTCTATAAAAGGAAAGGAAACAATACATTCAATCCTAAAAAAGGTTTCAAATGAACAGATAAGTGATGTTATCCTTTATTTTACTCTTTCTTTTCTGGTTATATAATTAATTCATCAAACAACAATAGTCCATCACCAAATATAGTGTGGGAAAATTCAGAGAAACCCATATAAAATTTCATGATTTATTTGATCAATTTAATTAACTTCGTGAAACCACGTCATTAAATAAAAAGAGCAATTAATTATGATGCATGTAGTTCTCCTATGTATCTACCTTGAAAATGGTTCCACCTCACTTGGTTTTTTGATAAGCTCAGAGACATTGTGTTAGATCACGGGGGGGGGGGGGGGGGGGGGCTAAAACTCATGTCCTAATTGGTCTCCTTGACATATGTCATGTACCATGGTTCAATAGAACTATTTATTTACCAACTCATGCAATCCTAATTGTTCCTAACATATAAATCCAACTTATCTCCCAACCATCACCTTTGATACCACTCTATCATGACCCCCTCCCTACAAAGTTATAATAATGAGGGGAGAGAGATAATGACCCTAAGGCCTGCCTTCAGTAGGACCTGAGTTAGCGACTTGTATTAAGGGTATAAAAATATCATGTATGGGTGGAATTACCCTTTATAATATAAATAGGATTTTGAGATATGATAAATAAACCATAAGCAACTCCATGAAATAATATAAATTAAATAAAAAAATCACCCCACAATGCGTGTATAAATAAAACCGATAAAAATAAAAGTCTAAAAAGTAAATATCCAAAAGAAAAGATAAAATAGTGACACAACAGCTATCCAAAGGTCCAATATAGTAATGTACATCATAGTACTTGAAATACTATTAGAAACCTGAAAATAATTTTATATATACATAGGCTAAGCATACAAGTATACTCAATAGAAAAACCAAAGTCTCTCGTGCACATGTTAAAAGATCACACTAATGCACCCATGAGCAAAAAACAGAACCAAACAACACCTATACAAGCATACTAAAAAACCCATCCTCCTTGTGGATCACTCACCAAATAAAGCATCCATGTATAATAACATAATATGAATTGTATCATTGATAGCGTACCCTACACCACTTTCACACTAATATTATACTCTCACACCCCAATGTCGTATGTCCTAACACTCCCACATATTCCATATCATATCATGCCAATAACCCTGTGTGAAATTGACCATCATATCAAATCACATTTGCACACAAACACCTAGTCCATCACATCATGTCACATCTCATAACTAGGGTGGCAGGGTATCATGAGCATGTTGAAGATCAACCTCATGTCCTCCTCCCACTATGAAAAACCCCCATAATAAGTCATCAAATCACATGTAATCTCACCTCACCTGAATAAACCTAGGTTATCACATCACATCACATCTCACCGACAGACACCTGAACATCACATCAAATATCAACATTGGAACTTTTGAATTCTGGCCATCACAACCCATGCATGTTATTATCACTTGGAAAAGGGGATAGGGAGGAATATGTATCCATCCATCTATCCTCACCACTGGGATATTGGAAAAAACACCCCCTAAAACATTTGGTTATTTTCACTATGTTCTAGACATGGGTGGTGTGCATATAGGAAATAATAATAATATACAATGTATATAGTATCATAGAAAACCATCCCTACCGATGGGTTCATCACATAATCACCATCAAACTCACAAAATTGCTACCTCTAATCAAAAGATCCCCCAAAAACCACTTCTAACAATACATGCATAACCCCACACAAACATAACAAAAGACACAAAATCACTTTCCACATTTATTACACATTAGCCAAATATCCATATTTAATATTACCATTTAATTTCATTTTATCAACTCAGTTAACATATTTCCATCCCCTTTAATTTATTTAATTATACACCATTAATTCATTTAAATAACAACATTTTAACAACACAACACATTTAAAGAATCAATTAATAATTTTCATCCCATGTCATTCCCCTTTCATTGTTATCACATCACATCCCATTACTCACCGAGTATAAAAAACAACACACTACACCACAACAAACACAACTCAAAAACAACAACCCACCATTTATCTTGACAACAAGTGTAAGAACCAGAGTTTTTGGAAACAGGTCAAAACCTGGCCCTGTTTAAACTCCTGACTGGTTTTTGGAAAGTCTAGAAAAATCTGGGCGGTTTTTGGAAATTTCCAGACTACACGCCGTGTATGAGTTACCCGAGTGACCGGCCATTTTCTTTCCAAGTACATGCCATGTGAAGACCATGTAGAAATTCCTACTACACGGCGTGTATTTATAGACACGTCGTGTATTCCTTACCCGTGTGAGGCCAGGTACGTGTCGTGTGGTGCCCAAGTGTAAATTTCAATCTACACGGCGTTTAGCCTTCCTTGACACGCCGTGTACCCTTGCCCATGTAGCGACTGAGACCCTAGCTGTGTGCTGACCGTGTACCCAGTCCAAGCCGTGTGCTGGACTCCGCTTAAGTCGGAGTACGGAAACACATATACACGACGTGTACATTGGTAATACATGCTGTGTACTTTTTTTTATTTGAGCGATCGGGCCGCCGTCGCGTCTCATTCCCAGAACCATCTTCTTCTTTTCCATTGGACGAACCCTTCATATGAAAAACCTCCGAAAACTCAAACCCTCCCAGAATCTCTGTACGACCTCCGTTCTTTGATCCGTCGGTGGCAGCGGGACCTCATCGGAAAGGCTAACCCCGCGCACCCTTCTTCGTCTTTAATTCCTCAACTGTTCCTCCACAGATTTCATCCAAATGGAATTTCCGGATTTGACGGAAACGCAGATCTACCACTATTCAGTCCGATTAAGAGGCTGAAATCAAAGGAGTGTCATCGTATGAGTACGAGGTAGGTGGTTCATACCTTCTTTCATGTTTTTGTAGACAATTTGGGGTTGCAACCTTCGGGCACGACGTTGGGTGTTGAGCGAGACCCTGTTTATTTTTTTTAATTTAATTATATGCAATATGGAATGCCTCTGGGTATTCCCTAACCCAGTTGCGATTGAGTGAGACCGGGTTAGAGGTCGTTACTCGTTTGGGGTAATTCGGCCGGGGGTGCTGAAATGCGTGTGTATTAGACTATTGTTTAAACTGCTGTGTTTTTACTACTTATTGAATGTCTCGAGTTTAACTATTTAGTTTAATTGTTAAATCATGAATGAGTTAGGTGCCAGTATGGGATAGCACATGTTATTGCAATTTGACTTTTTTGTAATTTCATGTTTAATGTGATGCTTCCAAATATGAATATGCAATGTGTGATATTTCCTGTGTTGAACTGCTTGTTGTGTTGGGCGTGGCCCAGATATATTGTTGAGTGATGTGGATCATAGGTTGGGGCTTTTTGCTCGGGTTACTTTGGGTGGTTGCTACCACAGGATTGGGCGTCACAGATGTCAGTTGAGATAGTTGGACTATCAGGTTGGGCTTGGCCCGGGTTACTTGGATGGCGAGGTTATCTGACTTGAGCGACAGGTTCGCAGGGACACGAGGTGTCATAGGTGTTGTGGCTTGGGACATAATGAGGTGATTACCACTCACCAGGTACTTTTTAGTAGTGTGCACACAGATAGACTCTGAGATGATGTGGTACGGCCACTCGCTGGGTAGAGGCCCCCGGTAGATGTGGTTAGGTATATTTGGTTTGGGGGTGCATTCCATTGGAAGCCATGTGGAAGGTGAGGAGCCTTCGGGAGACAGCTTTGAGGCAGTCAGGTTAGGGGCAGAGGCTCACCGTGATTTGAGGGCAGACATCACTGTCCCTCCATTTTTCCTTTGAGGTCAGGTATCGTTGTTCCTCTGGATGTTGTGCCATGGGCAGGTTGGGCTTTCGAGATGGGTTACGATGGTTTGGCATGCCTTTGGGACGTCGATACTTGAGACAATAGTGTCATGTGGCATGAGGTGCCAGGCTTCAGATCAGACATTTCGGCATTAGCCGAAGCAGGTGACACTTCATGGTGGCTGTTGAGCACCAGTGAAGCCTTTGTTTACTTTTGGGCATTGCACTATTTACTATTTTTCTTGTATAAGCATGTCTAACTAAACACTTATATTAGGTACGCACCTCAAGGTGGTATCCTACTGAGACTTGTCTCACACCCTATACGGGCCCTTCGGGACGTGTGTAGACTTTATGAAATTGCGTGCAGGTAAAGGGTCAGCCTCAGGAGCTGGACATTAGTGCTATTGACATGGAGACCGGCACGGACCCTAAGGTCGTGCCGTACGGGAGTTATTTGTTTAGTTTTATTTTCTTGCATCATGATGTTTATTTTATATTGTAGCTATAATTGGTTATCCATTGGTGTCGTGATATATATATATATTTATATTGATTTGTATGACTTGTTTGGATGCATGCTTGGTTGTATTAGCAGTTATTGCAGTTGATTACTGGCATGACGTTCTATTTAGTTTCCACTGTTGATGTTTTTATATTGCTTCTGCTGTTTATTGTTATTGAATGTGCTTCCACTATGCGGGTCTGGTTCGAGTCTGCCGAGTCGTTTATTTCCACTACATATTTTAGTTTATTACTTGGACCAGTACTTTTAATTCCTCAGTGAGGGTATATCCTCCCCACTATACCTAACAGACCCTCATTGCTAGTTGGGAGCCTTTTTCGTTCAGGGGAGGTGCACCTAAGATAGTGACACTCGACCCGTTCGGCACTGTTCGGGTGGCTGGCCGGGTCCGGGTCGTTACAAACTGGTATCAGAGGAGTTCTTGACAAGGATTTAGTAGCAGTGTTTTTCTGGCTACTAAAGAGATTGAGACTTCTCTTTTTATATTTGCGGGTTTTACTATTAGGGATATGGTATACTGGAGATAGGTGGTTGTTGGAACTTGATTTTTGAACAAGTGCTTGGGTTCCTGCAGCCCTATGTACGAGGGATGGATTGAGTTGCCGGGTGTGGGAATTGATGTTTGCTTTTTGCTCAGATTACAGTTGATAAGATTTCCACCTCGGTGGCTCATTTGTTGTGCGATGTTATTGATTATGATATGTAAACCTTGGACGGTATGGAAAGGGTTTCTTACTTGGCTTTTGATAGGCACATTTTAGGGTATTTCAATTTCATAACCGTCCGTATGCTTTGTGAAGTGATAATACTATGTGAATAAAGTCCATTTCCATGCTATGTATGCCCTGAAATTTGAATAGGTATAACTCTTGATAGAATTTATTGTTTATGGTAATGTATATTCCATGCTTTGTACTTTTTTAGAATTTCATGTGCAGGACATATGGGTCTGGCTCTTATGAGAGCAGGCAGGTACTATGGTTGAGGTAGTGTAACTGTCAGGATTGGGCGACTTGGTCATCGGGACTGAGGCAACGTTGGTTGTTAGGACAGTCACGACCCGAGGTACTAATGATACTTGGATCTGTTGAGGGAAGCTAAGGAGGCCATGAGGTCGGGATGCCGTGTGGCATGGGTTGCGGTGAGGGGGAGTAAGGGTAGTTGTTATGCACTGCCTTTGACTGCTTTTCTTATCTGTGTAGAATATATTGTTATATAGATATATGTGGGATGTCTGACCATTTATGGTATTCAGCAGGTTACTTCTTCACAACACAATGGAGCGACATGCAGGAGAGGATATAGTACCGCAGGATCAGGTTCATAATCCGGTGCAGGAAGAGCATGAGCTGCAGGTACAAGCTCAGGGACAGGATCAGGTTTAGGATCCAGTGCAGGCAGGGCAGCAGTCGGGTTTGGCAGTGTTCGGACCATGGCTCGACTAACAGCTTTGAGCTATCCTAGTTCGCGTCTTGCAGGGGAATGACAGAGGTGTGCAGGGTACAAAGCCTTCTATGGCGTATCTGACGATGGAGTTCCAGTCGCAGCACCCGCTGCTTTTTCAGGGTGAGGGTGGTCCATAGGCGGCAGAGAACTAGATAGAGAGTATGCACATGATCTTAGAGAAGCTCGAGACGCCTCCAGGGAGGAGGGTCAAACTGGCGACGTACATGCTGAGAGGACTGGAAAAACGTTGGTGGGATGTGCAGGTACAGGCTCGTAGGCATGAGGGACTGGCGTGAAAGTACTTCAAGGACAGGTTCTTCGAGCACTTTTATCCGAAGACACTGAGGGCAGAGAGAGCTCGAGAGTTCTTGAGTCTTCAGCAGGGAGACATATCCGTCATGGATTACACACCTACATTCACATATCTGTCCCGTTTTGCACCTGGTATGGTGAGAGATGATGCAACTAGGGTGAGGCGCTTCGTGGATGGCTTACGACACACCATTCGGGTTCAGGTAAAAATCTTCAGGCTAGGTTCCTTCTCCGAGGCGGTGAACCAGGTGCTCATAGCTGAGGGAAACGAGAGAGAAAAATATCTTTTTGTAAGGGTGACAGCTTCAGGTGATGATTCGGACAGCAGGAAGTGGCAGAGATATGATTTCTAGCTGGGCGGGCAGGCCATGGACTCAGCTAGACCACCTCGTGGCAGTTGAACGGTTGTTTTCTTTCAGTGTGGACAGCTAGGACATGTTCGGGCTCATTGAGATAGGCCCCCGAAGGAGTGTCGGGCGTGTGGACAGGTCGGGCATCTGGAGAGGTTTTGCAGGCAGCCTTCTCAGACAGTCGGTAGGCAGGGACCAGGACAGACTGTGGGATCAGGAGTTGGTTTAGGTTCGGTAGCAGGAGAGGATGGCCGAGGTTCAGCTACACGCAGAGGACGTGACATGGACAGTAGGACCCAGATGAGGGGTCTGTGGCCGGAGACTGGTGAAGCACCGTAGGGAGGTCAGGCATCAGGCAGTCGGGCTTCAGGCCAGGTGCACGTTGTGGAGCTGCCAGAGATTGAGCGGGCGGGAGAGCTGACGACGGTGGCAGGTACACCGCGGGTGTTGCTGTGAGTTTCTTTACTTTCTATTGGAATGGCCTTTTGAGGCATGTCTGGTTGAGTGCACAGGCTGCACAGGATACTTGTGGACTGACTAGATTCTAGTTAGTGGGATTGGAATCATATCGGATGCGTTTTTTGTTTTATTTATATAATTGAGATGTGTGGCATCAGGAGCTTCCAAGAGGCAGGTTACTTGTGGTGTCGTTGGCATCTGGGCATTGTGGATGCAGGTTTCTTGAGGTGCATGGCACTAGGTTTTAATTTAGAATCTATTAGATGCAGCACCTCAGGGAGGCGGGCGCCGATGCATTGAGAGTTACCTTGGGTGTCGGAAGCGACACGTGAGTACCGAGGAGGTGCAGGGGTGACGATGTGTCATGGGAGGGCCATGGGTCCGGGAAATAGGTCGTTGGGACTTGTTTGTTTATTTGTTTTCTTTGAGCTTTGTACGAGTTGAGACCGAGTAGGAAATTCCTAATGTGGGGAGCCCCTTTTTAAGAATTTGTCCAGAACCTTGAGACCGGGGTAGTCTGGGTTGTTTAACCGGGATGGGCGTGTTCAGTTCCATCTCTTAGTTTTGTTTGGTAGCTTGGGAACGAGCTAGGTTAAGGTGGGGAGTTTGTAAGAACCCGAGTTTTTAGAAACGGGTCAAAACCCGACCCTGTTTAAACTCCTGACTGGTTTTTGGGATGTCTGGAAAAATATGGGCGGTTTCTGGAAATTTCTAGACTACACGCCGTGTACTTTAAGTACACGCCGTGTATGAGTTACCCGAGTGACCGTCCGTGCTCTCACCGAGTACATTCCATGTGAAGACCGTGTAGAACTTCCTACTACACGGCGTGTATTTATAGACACGCCGTGTATTACTTACCTATGAGAGGCCAGGTACATGTCGTGTGGTGACCAGGTGTAAATTTCCATCTACACAGTGTGTAGCCTTCCTTGACATGCCGTGTACCCTTGCCCGTGTAGCGGCCGAGACCCTTGCCGTGTGCTGACAATGTACCCAGTCCAAGCCATGTGCTGGACTCCGCTTAAGTCGGAGTATAGAAACTCATATACACGGCGTGTACTTTGGTAATACACATCGTGTACTTTTTTTATTTGAGCGATCGGGCTGCCGTCACGTCTCATTCCCAGAACCATCTTATTCTTTTCCTTTGGACAAACCCTTCATCCGAAAAACCTCCAAGAACTCAAACCCTCCCAGAATCTTCGTATGACCTCCATTCTTCGATCCGTCGGTGGCAGCAGGACCACATCGGAAAGGCTAACCCCGCACACCCTTTTTCGTGCTTGATTCCTCACCTGTTCCACCACAGATTCCATCTGAATGGAATTTACGGATTTGACGGAAACACAGATCTACCGCGATTCAGTTAGATTCAGAGGATAAAATCAAAGGAGTGTCATCGTACGATTACGAGGTAGGTGGTACATACATTCTTTCATGTTTTTGTAGACAATTTGGGGTTACGACCTCTGGGTGCGACATCAGGTGTTGAGCGAGACCCTGTTTATTTGATTTTATTTAATTATCTGCAATATAGAATGCCTCTAGGTATTCCATAACCCTGTTGCGATTGAGCGAGACCGGGTTAGAGGTCATTGCTCGTTTGGGGCAATTCGGAAGGGGGTGCCGAAATGCGTCTGTATTGGACCATTGTTTAAACTGCAATGTTTTTACTACTTATTGAATGTCTCGAGTTTTACTATTTAGTTTAATTGTTAAATCATGAGTGAGTTAGGTTCCAGTATGGGATAACACATGTTAATGCAATTTGATTGTTTAGTAATTTTCTGTTTAAAGTGATGCGTCCAATTATGAATATGCAATGTGTGATATTCCCTGTGTTGAACTGCCTGTTGTGTTGGGCATGGCCCAAATATATTGTTGAGTGATGGGGATCATAGGTTGGGGCTTTTAGCTCGGGTTACTTTGGATGGTTGCTACCATGGGATTGGGCGTCACGGACATCGGTTGAGACAGTTGGACTGTCAGGCTGGGTTTGGCCTGGGTTACTTGGATGGCGAGGCCATATGACTTGAGCGACAGGTTCGCAGGGACATGAGGTGTCAGAGGTGTTGTGGATTGGGACATACTGAGGTGATTACCACTCACCGGGTATTTTTGAGTAGTGTACACACAGATAGACTCCTAGATTAGGTGGTACGACCACTCGCTGGGTAGAGGCCCCCAGTAGATGCGGTTAGGTATATTTGGTTTGGGGGTGCTTGCCATAGGAAGCCACGTGGAAGGTGAGGAGCCTTTGGGAGATAGCTTTGAGGCGGTCAGGTTGGGGGAAGAGGCTCGCCGTGATTTTAGGGCAGACATCGCTGTCCCTCTGGTTATCCTTTGAGGTCAGGTATCGCTGTTCCTACGGATGTTGTGCCATGGGAAGGTTGAGCTTTCGAGTTGGGTTACGACGGTTGGGCGTGCCTTTGGGACATCGGTACTTGAGACACATGGTGTCATATGGAACGAGGTGTCGGGCTGCAGATCAGACATTCCGGCACTGGCCGAAGTAGGTGACACTTCATGGTGGCTGCTGAGCACCAGTGAAGTCTTTGTTTACTTTTGAGAGTTTATGAAATTGCTGCAGATAAAGGGACAGCCTCAGGAGATGGACATTAGTGCTGTTGACATGGAGACTGGCACGGACCCTGAGGTCGTGCCATACGGGGGTTATTTGTTTAGTATTATTTTCTTGCATCAGCATGTTTATTTTATATTGTAGCTACAATTGGTTAGCCACTGGCACCGTGATATATATATATATATATTTATATTGATTTGTATAACTTGTTTGGATGCATGCTTGGTTGTATTAGCAGTTATTGTAGTTGATTGCTGGCATGACGTTCTGTTTAGTTTCCGTTGTTGCTGTTTTTATATTGCTTCCTCTATTTATTGTTATTGGATGTGCTTCCGCTATGTGGGTCTGGTTCGAGTCTGCCGAGTCATTTATTTCCGCTGCATAATTTAGTTTATTACTTGGACCAGTACTTTTAATTACTCCATGAGGGTATAGCCTCCCCACTATACCTAACAGACCCTCGCTGCTAGTCGGCAGCCTTTGGCGTTCAGGGGAGGTGCACCTAAGGTAGTGACACTCGACCCGTTCGGCACTGTTCGGGTGGCTGGCAGGGTCCAAGTCGTTACAACAAGCCCATACACCATCACCACTTCTGTAGCCCCATTGCATAACCATACCACAACCATCATTTTTCACCACATAACAACTAATTTTGTAGCCATGTTGCACAACCCCATCACAACCACTTACACACAGGCCACATATCATACCACGCCACCCCATGTCACCCAAAATAAAAAATACACTACCCACACCCCACATTTCCCCAATAAAGTATGAAACACAACCACTTTCACAAAAAAAATTCCACATTACACACAATAAGGAATTTTTAAATTTGGAATAGTGGATTTCATTAGTTTCACTTCATTATTTATGGGTGGTCTCACACAATCCATATAATTCATGGGATACTATTTTATTATCTAGATATAAGTAATTAACTAATTACATTTAAATGTAATTATAACAATTCACCAAAAAATATTTGACAACATCTATAAAAATATCAATAAAGGACCCCAATGACCACAATTTTCAGTATGCATTTTTGTTATACAATTTTAATAATAAAAACCATATCAAAATGGTAAAATAATTATTACATTCCATTTTCCTTTATCAAATTAATTTAACCAATTCATTTATCTTTGTTAATTTTGATGCAACCATTTCCACTTAGATAATCATAATCACCCCTCCCTGCGTGATAAAAATAAACAATAAATGGAGTTATTCCATCTATGGAAGAAATAATCTTTGCAGTAATTGATTTCATTAAAAATAGGGGGAACACATAGAGGAGGAGACCACCTACAAGTAAATTGAACCACAGAGTTCCAAAAATACAAGAAAAAAAAACTAGAAAATCTCATCTCTAAACAACCAAATTTGAAAATAAAAAAGGAAGGATATTATATTTATAAAGAACAGATTCAAAAACATTAAGATTTGATAAGGTTTTAAATGACCATTAAAGGTGAATTATATCAAATCCAAAAAGTTTAATGATTTATACATAAAAGAATAATATATAATTATCCTCATTTAAAATGGCTTTAAATTCCATTAATTAAGGCTTTAGACCCATTTTTCATAAAACAAGATTTCAAAAGGGAAAAAAATAGAAATTCTAAAAAAACTGGATCTACTAATAGGATATACTACTAGTGATATACCAATAGGATATACCGTCAGTTATATACCACTACTGATATACCTTCAGTGATCTAATACTTGGATCTATCATTAGTGATCTAATGCTAGTGATATACCACAAGTGACATACTACTAGGATCTATCACCAGTGATCTACCACCAGTGATCTGCCGCCAGTTATCTATTTCCTATGATCTACTGCTAGTGATATACTATATGTGTTCTAGCACTAGTGATCTACAACCAATGATCTAATACTATCAATATACTGCTAGGATCAAATGCTAGTGATCTACTACCAATGATCTAACACCAGTGATCTACGACCAATGATCTACTACCAGTGATCTATATCCAATGATCTACCACCAGTGATCTACCTCCAGTGAACTACCTCCAGTGATCTACCTCCAGTGATCTACTTCTAGGATCTACCACTAGTGATCTATCGTCAGTTATCTACCACCAATATCTACCTACATCCTATAAAAACCAACTTTTTTCTTCCAAAACACCATAAAACGCTTCCCTTCCTCCACAAAACACCTCTTCAATTTCCTTGAATATCTCAATCACTAAATTTCTTGAAATGTATTGGGATATAAGGTATAGGATATTACACATAAGAGTTAAAAAAAGCTTACAAAGTTTGTAGATAGTGTTATAGTCACGAATTTAGAAAATTATGACCAACTAAAAAGTCATACAAAGTTAACACAATGTCTTATAAAATATATATAAAATATTACAAAGGGTACAAAAAGTCTTAAAAATTTCACACAATGTCATATGAAGTCTTCCAAAAAACTTACAATGTGTAAAAAAGTATTTTAATGTTCCCAAAAGTCCTACGAAGTATCAATAAAGTTGTTATGAAATATTAATTATCCATTTTTCTTATTTGGGAAGAAAAATATAATGAAATTCTACCAAAATATTACAATTAGCTTCAAAATTATTTTCTGTGTACTAAAGGACTTTTTAATTTTTAGATTTAACTTCAAAATTCTAAATTCAAATCAAACAAACATATAACCTTTTGAATTCACCTTAGGTATTCTCAAATAAATACAAAAAGAAATCAAATAACCTTGGAATAAATATCACCCCACATGATAAACATTAAATCATATGAATTTGAATATGATTTATTTATTAACAAAAAACCAAAATTATAAATATATCCACTTCTTTACATATCTAGATATTATCCACTAGGAAAATACTATATGATGGATAAAACTTATTCAATTATATATTTAAAAAACTCACATTATGATCTAAATTTTTCTTCCCAATCAATAATCTCCTATAGTATCTCAACATATTTTAAAAACAACTCTTGGGTTTAATAATCTCCTCCTTTGGATTTTGTTGGAAACCAAGAAATATAAATAAATTTCAAAATCAATATAATTATCAATGAAACATAATTAAATGATTCTAACCCTACTAGATAAAACTTTCTATAATAAACAATAACATTGAACGATAATATCATGTTATCCATAAAAAAATGGATTATATTTACCACTTCATATATCTAGATCCACTTGACACCTATTTTAAATAATGAACTTTTCATACCTATTGATACCACATGAGGAAAATTTGAGATCAAATACTTCTTCAACTCAAAATTCTTTCCATTAAACTTATTTATAACAGATTACTGCATCCATACTCACCATATTTGTTAGAACAGTTAAAACATACTCACACACCCATATACTAGTCTCACAACTTTCCCCTAATAATAACCCTCTCTAAGTACATGCCCCCCTAAATAAGATATCTCACCCTAATTAAATAAAATATATATAATTGGATTTTAATTTACCTATAGTTTTTTTATCTACTTATAATACAGAAAATGTGAATATATTAAGTATTTAAACATAAAGAGATATATGTTGTCATTTTTATCCCCTTTTTGACAATAATATTTCAACGAAAAATATGAGAGAGGGGATGGAATCGCCATAACATAGCCTTGAAATAAATGAGGTTGAACTCGCATCATCATCCTCGATTTTTGAAATGAATCCTTTGAAATTAGTTTAGAGAAAACATCAGCTATGTTCTCTTTTTTTGGAAGAAACTATTACTTTAACACATTCTACTACGTAAGATATTTGGTAAAGGGACATTATATATAAATATTATTTTATCTTGAACATTAAAAATGATTTATTAATAAATTGGTAGCATTTTAATTATCTTATCCCATAGGTAGTGGAATCCTTAATTCAACCTTGAGATATTCCAACTTAATCATCATCCACATCAATTAGGTGTGGCTTGATTTTCAACCACATATTTTATCATGACCCCTACGTCGAAAGGTACCCCTCTCGGGCTATCAATGTACGAAGAGAGATAATAACCCCCAAGTCCCATATCTATTAGAACCCTAGTTGATAACTAACACCAAGGGTATGAATAAAGTTACACATATGAGAGATAATATGTAACACCCACGGTTTTATCAGAATACTATGTTCAATATCATATACAATACATAACACCAAGCTTAAATAAACTTCAAAATATTATTATTTAAATATGATTTTTCGAACCTAGTTGTTGAAATTGTGGTAGTAAATATTATTAATCATACTATGAAACATATAATGGTACTACTCATTTATATTTTATTAATTAATGCTTTCAAAATAAGTACTCAATTTTTCGTAAGATCATTTTATTCTTCAGAAATACCTTTTCTTCAAAATTGATCTTTAATTCTTTTTGCGAGTAAATATTATAATCAACTTCTAGATATTCTGTAAATTATAATTTTTAAAAATAATATCATTTTTTAAATCAGTATACCAAAATTATCTTAGGGTGAAATTTTTTTATTGCTAAGAAAATATTAATTTTCTATAAAATAGTGAAAAATATTGATTTTTAATAAAAATTTTATTTTTATTTCAACCATTTTTTAAATTAAATTTTATGTGAAAATTATTTCAAAGAAAAATTAGTAATTTTATATAATTAATAATTCAATTAATTTAATTGGAAACAATTTTATGGTTGAATTTGGAATAAAATCATTGTTATACTTTAAAGGGAATTTTTCTAAAAGAATATTTTTGATTCCATCTTTCTAGTTTAATTTTAAATTATATGATTCCAATTTTTCCTTTTTAATTTTAAAAAATTTAATCCATATTTTTATTTAGTAGTTTCAAATTTTTTAGATAGATCCCTTTTATTTTTGGTAAATATGAATTGTAGCCTTAATAATTTTTGTTACCATAGTAAAAGGTAAATCAGGTAAGTAAAGTTAAAAATAAAATTATAAGGATTATAAAATGATCCTAACACTTGAATAAATATTATTTAATGATTAAATTTCACACAAAATCATCTAATATTCAGTTATATGGAATTTTATTTCCATTTTATGAGATTATAACCTTTATAGTATTTTATTTTAAGAAAAGTAAAACACATCACACTCTTGTTTTAATAGCTATAATATTTTAATATGAGGTTATCCAAAGGATATATTCGAATATAAATATTATTTTGAAATATAAAATATTTATCTTCATCATGGTAATTTATTTTTAATTTTTAGTGAAAAAATAAATTACATAAATTCTTACACAATGCTGATGTAGTAATGATTTAATGAATGGAATAATCAAACAAATGATATTAGAAATATTAAAAGTAACATTATTTGAGATATTAATGGTGTTACATGAATTATATAGATCATTATTAAAATTTAAGAATATAATAAAATAGATGGTTTGAATTTGACTTCTCATATTGATGTTTTAAAGTCAAAGTAATGAATAGTATCAAAATTGACAATAATGATATTTTATGAGATTAATATATTATTAAATTATTTAAAAATCATAAAATATTAAATAAGAAAAATATGTATAATATAGGGTTTAAAATTTCTTCCATTATTCATTTATTGTCCATTTGGAATCATTTTTATCTTGGATGGTATTAATATATTTTAATCATTTGAGAAATTCCAAAATTGACCCTCACCTCAATTATAAAAGGGCACCTACTCCATCATTTCTTCATATAAGTTTTATCCTTATAGATCAACCAATTATATACCATTAATTTTACTAACATCCTTATCCATGTTCTATAGCCACTAGTCTCCTTAAAAGAACAACCCTAAGTCCCTTTTGAAAGTATCTAAAGGAAGTCTGTCGAAGAAGAGGTAGTTATCATTACCCAATATTTCAACATTATTTATTCTTATAATTTATCTTCACATGTTTTTTCCATCCTAAAATAATAAATATATTATTATCATTATACATATATGTTATTTTGATTATGGTAGAACCATATTTCGTCTCATTTCTATCCCGTGAACTGAGAAAACATCACTTGTGTGTACGTATGGCTTTTCATCTTCACATAGTGTTGTAATTTTTTCCTCATAACCGATTTACTTGGATGGGTTTAAATATGAAAATAATGAATATATATGATATATATTATATAATAATAATTTTTTAGAGTTTAATTATTCTTTATGTTCGTTCCATCCATCAAAAAATGAAAACAGTGTTCATGAGTATGTACGACCTACCGTCTCCATTAACATTGTAATTAATTTGTCTATCTACATATTTTATGGATTAATATAATTATATTTATACTTAATATATATTTTATTAATAACATGAATAATATTCTGATGATTATGAAATCATAATAAAAGTACAAAGACCAGAACTACCGAATCAAAACATACATGAAAAATGAATCAATTATCACTTGGAACATTGATTTTAACAAAGAGTTGTTAATAAATGAATGATAAAATATTATATATGGTAAGATAAATATTATTATTGTTCTTTAATAAATTTATAATAAATCTATATTTATTATATTTCATGTTCTAACACATTTTAAGGAATTCAAACTTGAGCTATGGGTTTCTTGTCTAATTTTAACTTATGCGAGACATATTCCCTATTCACCGATTATTTATTTTGTGTAGTGTATATAATTCCTCTTCAATATACCATATCATTAATACATTTGCCTTCATATTATTAAAAATTTTATTTTATGTAATTTCTTTCATGTGTCTTACAATTCAAAAGTTACTGAAGTGGTAAGGGTTTATTTCAAAATCTCATCATTATTCAGGATTGTATATGTTTATGTCTCTATTGGTAAATATTTCTCTTCCTAGTAAATGTTCTCTAAAGTTTTTAATTTTTTTTTACTAATATCTAATTATTTTTTACAGTTATTTTTACCCTTATTTTACTTTTTAAAAAATGTTTTAAAAGAAATTTTCCTATCATTTTGCAGACATGGTACCTTTTTATTTTTATTACAAAAGTGTGAAAGGAATATTTTTTTTCAAATTTTGTGTAATGAATGTAATTTCATGATATCGTAAGATATAATTTATTTTATGCTCCCTTTATAATTTTATAATGTTATTTTTTATAAAAAATATTTCTTTATTACTTGTGTAGTTTATAGATTTTTAAAAACAAAAATTGAGTGAAAAATGGTATTTTCCTCAAGAAATATTAAAACAATATATATAATGTATTTTCATCTATTTAAACATAATTTTTTGAATATTATGTTGAGAATGTACTATAATGACACATTAATCATATTTATTTGGATGGTTTAAGATCAGTTTGATAGAAGATATACTATTATGATCTCATTCTCCATTTTAATTTGGATGGTTTATGATTATGTTTATTGATTGGGGAAATTATTAACATTTTGTATGATAGTTTCAATATGAATGTCTATATTGATTATTTTTCACCCCTTTCATATGACGAAGACATTGCACTTAGTAAGTTATTGTAGGGGCCCACTATAGCCCCTCGATGCAACGGTAGGTCTCATGAGACAAACTAGATTGGGTTTTGGATTAAGCCTTACCCATTTAGATATATATCTTGGCACATGTCCTTGATGATATTATATATCTTGAAAAAAATCCTTGATGAAATTTTTTATATGTACAACATTATGCATTCCATAATTATGAATTTAGTTATTAATATTCCTGGTGATTATTTGATTAGTTGTAATATCCATGGTTATGTTTTGTTCTCATGCGATTATTTATAAGGAATTATTTGATCATCATTTATTCCTACCATATTATGATCATGTTATTGATTAAATGGAACGTGTTTTAGTTATTTACCTTTATATATCAATTATTCCTTATTCATTTATATCTTTCACTATATGTTTTCCCTTACTGAGCATCTAAGCTCACCACTTCCTTATGTTTTATTTTCCCTAGAATACAAGGAAGTGTTTTTTGATTGATATGAAGGGATACACTAAGAGGAATAATGGAATTATCAAAGAAAATTATTTTTTAATTTTATGTTTTAAAATGTAATGTGAATTTCAATTATGTATCTAGTTTACTATGAAAACTAAACTATTTAGTTATTTAGGATGTAATTACTTGTGTATCTTATACTAATGTAATAAAGTAACCGCGAGCTTTGGGATAATGGTGTGGGGGCCTTTGTAGTTAGTATTAGTGGAATTTTATTAGAATCCTTCGGAACTATATTTAGGAAATCATATATTAGTGAATGAAACCCCATGAGAGAATTTGGAAATATTCCAAAAGAAACTAAGATTATATTTATATATTACGTATACCTAAATTTTCAATTTACCTTAAGTGTTTCACTAGTTTTAAGATTATACATTTTGTTTCAAAATATTATGATCCAATCTAGTGCATGCAATTTTTTTTGAAATGGAACCTAGAGGAAGTAATGAAAACCAAATCAATGCATGCAATCCATGTAGGGAATTATATCTTAGGAATGATAATAATTATGAAGTGGGAGTTATAACTATAGATGAACAAATTATAACAATATAGTGACAACTGAATTAGGGTATGAGTATTAATCATGTCTATATTTAGAATCCATATTATCTACAATATAGTTTAATAATGCTACACCACTTCAAGCATCAACAAAATACATCATTTAATTTGACTATAGATCCCTTAGTAATTGAGAAATGGATAACTTCCTTAGAGAATATATTTATTACATTGGGAAGTAATGTAAGGGAGAAAGTTTTCATTGAAGTTTATAATCTATCAGGGTATATAGATCAATGATGGTCATTGATTCAAAACACTAAGGATGAGGAATAAATATTGAGGATGAAATGGAAGGATTTCAAGGTACTCTTCCTGGAAAAATATTTTCCTCATGAGAAATGAATAGATATGAAAAGATAGTACTTCAGTATAAGATGGAAAAAAGTATAAAATGTTTCTAAGTTTGAACACAACTTTATAAGGTTATAAAGGCATGCTATATAATAAATATGTAATCCAAAGAGTAAGACTAACCATTTTCATGGGCTTAATCTAAATCCTTAAAAGTAAACTAGTATCTGAAATTTTTTCATCATATGAGGATATAATATCACATGCTATCAAGACATAGAAATAATTATCCAATTCTTAAGAATTAAAAGGAATAAAGAGAAGAAGTTGATTATAGATAAAAATATATATAAAGGGAATATGGGAAATAATGTTTTTTCAACATGTGATACTTATGGAAGGAAACACATTGGTACATTATTAATAAGAAATGGAGTTTTCTTCAATTATGGAAAAAAAGACACCGTGCTCTTGATTTCAAGGGAAATAAATAATCTTACAATGTGAAATTATTCTACTATATGTATATGGGGCATTATGCAAATGAATTACCCAATAATAAAAGGAATATACCTCAGAATAAGATAAGAGATCGAGGTCAAGATTATGCTATTGATATGGATGAAGTGGAATAAATACTACGCTTGTGTATTTAGATCCAAGAAATATGTTGAAAAATTATTTTATTAATGACATTACCATTATAAGAATCATGAGATGTATAAGGATTATACTTTAATATCATTTCTTAAAGGCTTTGAGAGAATATGTTAAATGATGCTGATAACAAAGAAAAGTGATTCAGTTCCAAGTTGAGACTCTTGAAAAACACATGATTGTGGGAGGATTACACATAATATGTTTTTGATGTTTAGATAATGAAGTTGGGATAAAGAGATGATTGATATAGATAATGTAAATTAGATATTATTAACTACCTTGGAATTGATTAATGATTTTTTGAAAAAGATTTTTATGTTATCATTGACGGAGTTAACAATGTTTTTCGATTTAATGAATATATCTAATAATTTTTGTTTTATTTAAGTAATAAGGAAGTATTCATGTTATCATTATGGTTTTATGGTGATTCAAGTTATTACCATATTTTAATAAAATATGTGATCAAGTTATTTGCATGCGACATTAATAGATACTTTATGGGGGGTTAATGATAATTTGATATTGAAAATTTAGTGAAATTGTTCATAAGGTTATGGATTTGGTTAGATATATTTTTTAGGAGACATAATATTGAGTACTTATGTAATAAATTAACATTAACTTGGGATATTATTGTTTGTGGTTAAAGTATTATTTATCATATTGGATAACATGTGATATTTTTTTTTATTTTGTTAAATATTTAGAGGATAAAAGAATGACTTAAAAATCTTTTGAATAATTAAAAGCACTTTAAGCATGACAAATTTATCTTTAATATCAATTTCCCAATGTAAGAGATGAAGTGGAAATAGATCGAAGCACAACCAAAGGATGAGATCATGCTTACGATATGGAAAGAATCAAATAATTTTATTTAATGGAATTATTAATATTGATCATAAAATAATATCTTAACATTATAAAAATACCTTTAAATAAAATACATAATTTGTTTACTTTCCTTACTGAGAAATTAAAGGCCTTTTAACCCATCACAGATGTACGATTTTATGTTGGTTACCATTCTAAAGACCATGTTCTGTATCACTCCCTATCAGTACTTGGGAGTTAGTTTTCTATTAAATATCCAAGTATCAACATCCCACTTATGTTCTCATACTTGTAAACCTAGTATGTGTTACTCCGAATGACTTTTGTACTTTTTTTTCTCTTTTATTAAGAGGATGTTTTATTAACCCTTCTTACGATGTGGGTTTTCCAGAAAGGTATTTTCAAATTAAAAACCCTCTATTATCGATTGCATGTTCAAATTGTGAGGATGAAATTTATTTATGGAGGGGATAATGTAAAATCATAATAATTTAAAATAACACTATGTTTGATAGTGTATACAATACACAACACCGAGCTTAAACAAACCCATGAATATTATTATTTAAATGTGACCATTATAACTGAGTCATTTAATTGGTGGGCCTAAATATTATTAAACATATTATGAAACATATAATGGTACTACTGATTTCTAATTTATTAATTAATTCTTTGAAAATAAGAACTTTATTTTTAGAAAGATTATTTTATTCTTCAGAAATACCTTTTCTTCAAAAATGATATTTATAGCCTGTTGTGAGTAAATATTATAATTATTCTTTGGAAATTAAATAAATTATATTTGAAAAAAATTATATCATTGTTTAAATTATCATACTAAAATTATCTTAGGGTAAAATTTTTGGATTGTTATGAAAAGATTTATTTTCTAATGAATAGTGAAAATACCGATTTTTATTGAAAACTATATTTTTATTTCAATAATTTAGAAAGTTAATTTTTTTAAAAAAAAATTCAAAGTGAAATTATTTATATTATATTATTAATAATCCAATTAAGTTCATTTGAATCAATTTCATGGTTGAATTAGTAATAAAAATATTTTTATATTTAAAAGGGAATTCTCCTGAAAAACTTTTTTTCGTTGCATATTTCTGTTTTGATTTTAAATTAAATTCAGAAACTTGTGTATTTTTAATTTTAAAAAATGGAATCTGTATCCAAATTTTTTATTTCATAATTTATTAAATAGATCCCTTTTATTTTTGGTCAATATGAATAGAGACCTTAATAATTTTTTTTATCACGATAAAGGGTAAATATGGTAAGTGAAGTTAAAAATAAAATGATAAAGACTGGAAAGTGATTCTAACACTTGAATAAATAATATATTTATGATAAAAGTTTATCCATACTCATCCAATATTCGGTTATATGTCATTTTATGTTCATTTTGATGAGATTAAGACCTTAGTAGTATTTTATTTCAAGAAAAGTCAAACATGTCCCACTATTGTTTTAATAACTATAATAATTTAATATGTATTTATGCAATGGATACGTTAAAATATAAATATTATTTTGAAATATAAAATTTTTATCTTCATCATGGTAATTTATTTTTCATTTTTAGTGAATATATTATTAACTTCAATTCTTACACAACGCTGATGTGATAATGTTTTAAGTAATAGAATAATCAACTAAATGATATTAAATTTTTTAAAATTAAATTAAATTGAGATATTTAAGGTGCTAAAAGAATTATCTAGATAACCATGACATGTTTAGGATATAATAAATAATTTTTTTACTTTTAATTGTTGTATTTATGTTTTAAAGTCAAAGTGATAAATAGTTTCAAAATTGACATTAATGATACTTTATTGGATGAATATTTTATTAAATTATTTAAAAGTCATAAAAATATTAAATAATTACAAAAGTGGTAATATATGGTCTAAAATGTCATACCCAATACATTTATAGGATATTTGGAATCATTTGGATCTATAATAGTCTTAAAACATTTTAATCTTTTGAAAAATCCCAAAAGTGACCCTCACCTCAATTATAAAAGAGAACCACCTCCCTCACCTATTTAAAACACTTTTATCCTTCCATATTGACCAATTATACACCATTACTCTTCCAAAATTCCTTATCCAAGTTTTTTAGGTTCATATCTCCTCAAAATACTAACATTAAATTCATTTAGAAAGTATCTAAAGGAAGCCCGCTGAAGAAGAGGTAGTCATCTTTAACAAATATTTAAAGTTTATTTATTCTTATACTTGATCCTAATGTGTTTTTCCATACTAAAATAGTATATCCA
Organism: Viscum album; assembly: GCA_963277665.1. Taxonomy (NCBI): domain Eukaryota; kingdom Viridiplantae; phylum Streptophyta; class Magnoliopsida; order Santalales; family Viscaceae; genus Viscum; species Viscum album. Next base: position 625,405,781 of record OY728138.1, on the reverse strand, counting down.
TTATAATAAATATACATAGATTTTATTATTATTATTTTACAGCCGTATTCCATCTCATTTCCATCCCATGAAAAGCGAAAACATCACTAATGAGTACGTACGGCTTACCATCTCCATGATGTAGTTTAATTAATTTTTCATGACCAATTTACATTGATGATTTTAAATATGGAACTAATAAATATATATGATATATATGATATAATAATTATTACGTAAAGGATAATTATTCTTTACCTTTCTTTTTCCATCCATTGAAAAATAAAAACAACTTTCATGTGTATATACGACTTACAATCTATATGAATGGTTTAATAGAATTTTATATCTATATATTTTATAGATGAATATAATTATATTTATATTGAATATATATGTTACTAACATCATAAATAATATTCTGGAGATGATGGAACCAAAATAAAAGTAAAGGACCAAAAGTACCAAATGAAAACATACATGAAAAATGAAGTGATTATCACCTAAAAAATTGATTTTAACATAGTTGTTAATAAATGGATGATAAAATATTATATATGGTAAGAGAATAATGAGTATTATTCTTTAATAAATTTATAATAAATCTATATTTATTACATAGGAGGTTCTAATACATTTGAAGGAATTCAAACTTGTGGTAAGGGTTTCTCGTCTAACTCTTACTTCTATGTGACATATGTCATGTTCGCCACTTATTTATTTTTTGTGGTGTATATAATACCTATTTGATATATTATATAATAAAAATATTTGTATTCATATTATTTTAAGTTTAATTTTATGTTATCTCTTTTTTGGGTCTTATAATTTAAAATTTACTAAAGTGGTAAGGGTTTATTTCACAATCTCATCAATACTAGATATTGTTTATGTTTATTTATCCACTGAAGAATATTTCTATTCATAGTCCATTTTTTATAAAAAAAATTCAATTTTTTTCTAATATCCAATTATTTTTTAAATTTATATTTACCCTTTTTTTATTTTTACAAAATGTTTTAAGATGAATCTTCCTGTCATTTTCCAAAAAAGTTACTTTTTGATTTTTCTTACAAAAGTGTAAAATGATTTTTTTATCTTATATGGAATGAAAAAAATTTCCCACATTCATGAAGCCTAAATGATTTGAAGATTCATATAAAATTTTACAAGGATCTTTTTAATATAAAACATTTCGTTATTACTTTTTCAGTTTTTAGATTTTAAAAATTATTCCCAAAGTAAAAAAGGAATTTTATTCAAGAAATATCCCAATAATATATTTCATGTAATTTACTCTATATAAACACCCTTTTTTGAATCTTATGTTCAGTATGTATAGTAATGATACCATTCATTATATTTCTTTTAATGGTTTATAATCAGTTCGACTAGGGAAGTACCATTTTGAAACCATTCTCCATTTTACTCTGGATGGTTTATGATTTTGTTTATTTATTGAAGAAAATATTAAAATTTCATATGCGAGTTTGAATACCAATTTTTTATGTGGATAATGTTTCAAAACATTAATATTATGAATTTTTTAGACTTAGTAAGTTATGGGAAGTGCTTGCTACACCCCTCGATACATCTATTGGTTTCATGAGACAAACTAGATTGATTTTTGACTGAGGCATTGCCAATTTATATAGATTTCTTGGAATAAGGGCTTGACAATATTAGATGTCTTGGCCCAAATCCTTGATCATTTATTTTACATGTACAACATTATACATTTCATCATTATGAATTTAGTTATTGATATTCTATGTGATTATTCGATTAGCTATAATATCCATGGTTAAGTTTCATGCTCATGTGATTATTTATATGATATTATGTGATCATAATTTATTATATCTATATTATGATAACATTATTGATTAAATGAAATTTTTTTTAGTTATTTAACTTTAAATATTGATTATTCATTATTTATTCATATATTCCATTGTACTCTTACCTTTACAAAGAATTTGATTTCACCCATTTCTTATGATTTATTTTCCCTAGGATATGAGGAAGTGTTTTGTGATTGATATGAATGGATATACAAAGGGGAATAATGTAATTCTAAAATAAAATCCTTTATGTATTTTATATTTTGAAATTTCATTTGAATTTCAATTATGTATCTATTTTACCAAGACTACTACACTATTCAGTCCTTTGGGATGCACTTCCTTATATCTTATACCAATGTAATAAAGTAACCACTAACTCTGGGCTACTGGAGTTGGGGTCTTTACACATTACCCTAAATATAAAATTAGGATATATAGATAGAATATTAAATTCCAAATAGCTCTATAATATTATTTAAAAGATATAAAGACCATCCCATAATGCATGAGAAATGTCAAACAAATATAAATAAAAGTCTCTAAGTAAAATACCAAAGGTCAATCAAATGTTAGAAACTCAACAACAACTCAAATCTTCCAAGATAGAAATTTCCAACTCAGTTCCTAAAGTCCTCATGGAAACCTAAAAAATATATTATATAATCATAGGGTAAGCATAGAATGTATACTCAGTGGGATCATACCCAATGACTCTCATGAAAACAAGAAAATAGAATATTAATGCACCATTAAAAAAAATATCACACCAAAAAGCTCCCAAATAGGCTAACTATTCATTCCCAAACTATTCATGAAAATATCAATAAATAACACATCAAATTAAAATAATATAGCATCTAAAGAATATAAGAAAGGCACCCCTCAAACACTTCCCCATTAATTTTCCTCTATCATGCTCCAACGTCAAATGTCATGTTCTCTTATCCTTTCCATGTCATCACATCACATATCCAAAAATATTTTATATAGGTCAAATGCATCCCAACCTATCCCAACCTTCTATAGGGTCTAGAACCTCATGATATCATCAAGAAATATCTATATTAAATCACCACCTCATTATGAACTAACGTAATATGGTATCATGAATGCGAAGGATATCAACCTCATGAGTTTTTCCTACCACACATGACCCACACCACATATCATATCCATATCACATCACCACCTCATCAAAAACCAAGGTAGTATGGTATCATAAACAAAAGAGACATCAAACTCATTCCATCCTCCTACCACGCATGACCCCCACCACATATCATATCCTCATCATCACAAGGCATCTCCAATATTAACCATTATTAACATAAAGAATCTATAACACCATTAATCATCATTACAAAGAATCTCCATCACCATTCATCATTATCCCAAGGTATCTTCAACACCATCCATAATCATCATAAGGAATCTCTATAAAATTTTGTATCACCACTACTACTAAAGGATGAGAGAGGATGAGGGGTATCCAGCCATTTATTTCACTACCATACTCGATGCTGATGAAAGAACTAGAAACCCAAAACATTTGGGCTTTGGTAAAGTCATCCAATTTAGGTGGGGACATATATAAATAACATGAAAATATTTGATAGATATATAACCCACAACACCCAACCCATAGGTTCACATCCAACACCACAAGCACATCCCATAACACCGCCACGATATCTCAACAACTTTTCCATCAACCACAGCCAATGCTAATGCAACAGAACACATAAGACGGAAACACATAATCTACATTTAATTTTACCTTATCAAGTTATCCAGTTTAAAAATCTACTAGTTACCAACGAATTTCAATTTATTAATTCAATTATCACACATTGATTTCATTCCATGATTATTTAATTTCAAACCCACACCCTTTGAATTTCATCATTATATATTCAATCCATAACTCTATGAAACCATATCAAAACAATGCACGAAAACCCATCAACCTCACACTAATAATCAACACATCTCAAGAAAATCCATCATCACAACTACTCCATATCACCATAACAAAAAAAAATCCATAACCATTTTACATTAGACCACATCACATCCTATTCTAACCAAACATAGCTTCACTTCCGAACACATTTTTCATTTGAAACTAGTCACTACCATCCTTGTACCGTTACCATAAGATCCCTACATAATAAACAATTAAAAATACAGCAAGTACAGGATCCCTTAACATCTAATTTAGATTTCATAAGCATTAATTTTTCATATTCATATAAAGATATTTAATCGTATTACTTTGTCACTGTCATGGATATTCTCACAAAATTATATAATTTCATGGGAAACTAGTTCATTATCCATATATATGTTCAATATCCTTTTATTCATGGTGAGTTCAATTGAATAAGACAATAAGGTTTCAAAATCACATCAGAAAAAAACACAAAAAAGTCTCCCAACAACCATGATTTCTAGAAATAACAATGAACATGGATAAAACATAAGAAATATCAAAAGAAAAATTAAAGACACAAGATAATACTTTCCCCCCTTAATTTTAGTTAAAGAAGAGTATTTACCTAATTATTTCAACCCAAACTATCCACCCAAAGGAAGATAGAGGAATGCACTTTTCATAGAATCATATAAAAGAAGGATAGAATGAGGATCCCTAACCTCGATAGGAGATTTAAAGAAAACCATACTCACAACAAAATAATAAAGGTATCAAACTTCACCAAGATCAAATAGAAACCATCTAGAATTTATCCACAACAATCCACTATCATCCTAAATTTGATAAATGAACAAAATAGATCCTCTAACTATTATGATCCACTATAAAGGGATAAAGACAAGGAAACAGGGAAGGAAGAGAGGATGCCACACATTGATCAAAAATACTTCTCTACAAAGATTCAAGGGGATATAATTCTCAATGTAATGACTATAGAGGATTGGGGAGGCCTAGAATTTTTATATAGGTCAAAGGGAAAACAAATAAATTAAACCAAGGTAGAGCTTACCTCCCCTTTATAGGTGAAATCCAATAGACACCACCATCGTGAGGTGAACACCCAAAATGACCATGTTGTATTTGTTCAAAGAGTGATCCAGAATTCAAGATCAAATATACTAATTATAGATAATTTTAATTTTTTTTTTACAATCACCATGATCTAAACCATAGAGTGGTCTAGGGTGTGTTGACACCTCTGATTCCCGCCACAACCAACCACTATGTTGTAGTTCCAAAAGACTGATCATTTTATCCTCACCATTCTTAGGAACATAGTGTGTTGAGATCCATTGATCTATGTTTCATAGGTGGTCCCCTAAAAAGCTATGCATAGAATAAAACCATTAACTAGGCATTCCAAAAACTGCTCGTTTTTCATAGGGTGAACTCTTAGCCCACACGACCACCACCACACCTATCATCGCATCATGGTGTCCCTAAAAATAAAAAAACACCTCCCAATCCTCCAAAACATATTCAAGATACCATTAAAATCCTCCAAGCCTCGAGAAACCATAATAAAATATTGGGAAGTTCAGATCTATTTCATTATATACCAATCAAATGATTCTAATCCTTGATAATCAAAATAAAATACAAAAAAGATGAGGGAAATAGATGGTTTTGAACAAACTTCCCATGAGAAACTTCTTAGGTATCTCATTATAACCCAATCGAAACCTCAAACCAAGCATGGCCAGTAAAGGAAAAAAGAGATCATTTCATAAAACAAAAGAAAAATAAGTATTACATTACCCATGAAAAAAAACGTAAACTTAAAACAACTAGAGATACTAAGAATGCATATGTATCTCAAATTCCCAAGTACTTTCATCCAAGCCACCATGCCTCCACAACATAAGAACCAATGGGATAACTCAGCCATGAAACACATTCTCTTTATGGGCTTATATCTCAACTGGTCACTCCATAAATGTTGTTCCATCATCGATATTAAACTCTCCCAGTTAGTGGCATGGGATTCAATATGAATATACTGATGAAGATAATATATGTGGAATACATCAATGATCTTATCCATCTATGTTGGGAGTGACTATCAATCCCCACCTTCTTCAAGATGATGGAAGAGACAAAAAAGTGTCACACCCTTCCATCTTCAAGATAAATGAGAGATAATAACCCCAGAGTCTTACCTTAAATAGGCCCTGAAGTGGAGAATATCACCAAGGGTATAGAATCTCCCATAATATGGAAGGAATTACCCTTTTTATAGAACAAGATCAGGAGACAAGATGGTAAATCCCAAGTAACTCCAAATTCTAAAAGTAAACGTAAATACAAAATATATTCCGACATGCATGTTCAAAAGTAATGTTGATACAAGGTACAACAAAACTCCAAAGTAATGTACCAAAATAAAAGAGACTAAGAATAAACAACAACTATTACTGACGCCTGAGCTAGTAAATTCCAAAACGGTCCTTGAAGTCCTCTTGGAAACATGAAAATAATTTTATACATGTAGGGTGATTATATGAGTATAATCAGTAGGGAAACTAAAAATACTCATTCACAAGTGAGAGACTATACTAATTTCCCTGTGAGAAAATAGTAGAACCTCAAAGCACCTACCAAGGAATAATAACCAGCCCATCCTTACTAAGGTATGCTCACCAAATTATGTAAGTCAAGTAAGGTAGTAGTATAATTACCTTGACATTTGGGTACCCCGTGACACTTTCCCACTGGTTAACTAATCATCCCAACTGGCTAACATCTTGATGCTACAACTCTTCCCATACGCAGTCCCATTGGCACAACTTTCCTGCAGACTCTTGGGCCTCAATCCACACACAATCCCCCCCATAGACACCTGGGCCACAACAACCATGCCTCTCGCCCAAAGACACCTAGGTCTCATCCCAAAGACACTTGAGAAAACAATCCTTTTCAACAAATACCTAGGCCTCTCATCCACAAAAAATATGCCTGAATGATCTTGGACTATGGTAAGCCTTAAGCAATTACAGCCTACCTGGATACTCTAGAGTGGTAAGAACCTGGAAGAGGGTGCAAGGAAGAAAGTCTGTAACCATCCATCCATCCTCCCACTGGGATATTGGGAAAGACACCCTCCCCCATGAAATGGGGGTGTTCAGAACATGGTTCTCAAAAAAGGTGGGGTGTGTATAGAAATCACAAGGAACTAAAATTAATATATATAGGTAATCAAACACTCAGTGTAACCTAAGGGTTTCAAAAAACCAAACAATGAGCCTACCAATACCACTTTTGATGGTACCCCTATATGCACAACCACACAAAAACCACTTCCAATGAATAAACACAAAAAAATTTCATTTAACCACTTTATATTAATTTATTTAAGGGGATTCACCTTAAATTATTCTAGCACTACTGGGAAACTACCAACCATAACCATACAACAACAAAACCAGATTTGCAGTCCCACTACATACCCCTATTCAACTACTGCAAAATATCATTCCTTAAAGTTATACCACACAATCCTTCTCTCACAACCTGATCCCGCTGCCCCGCTACCCAGACAAATCCCACATGTAGTCCCACTGTATATCAAGTTCATAACCACTCTGCAGTCCCATTGCCCAACATCGCTCTATGGCCACAACACAAACAAAGGTAGTCCCAATGCCTACAAGTCCATCCATTACACAATCAATCAGTCTCTAAACCTAAGATCCAAACACACCACATGTACTACCCCACACACCAAACCCATAAATACTACTATTAACCCACAACCCCATTGCACACACATCCCATATCCTTCTCACATAACCTAGTCATCCATCCACCCATGTACCCATAACCATGCTCCCAAAAGTAGAACCACACAACTCACACAAGGGAACAAAACCCAACAAAGCACAACACTCATCCACAACTATAAAAATAGGACATATTTAGATTTGGTAAACACTATTCTTTATGTCCACTTGATAAATATGGGTGATGACATAAGGGTTTTCATCATGGGTAATCTGTTTTAATTAACCAAGTGTATGTGATTAATAAGATATCATGTTACAACCTTTTATCAAGAATCTCAAAAAAAATAGAACATCATTGAAGCACAAGGAAACACCACAAATGGGCATGATTTTTAGCAGGAATATAGACACAATAACCATAGGAGAAACAAGGATAACAAAAGAAAACAGGTGATCAATCATCAAACCACTCCCAGCCCATTATTTTATTGACCCCATTATTTTTTGATCATATTACTTTCCCCTTTATTTATTACTTGTTAAGAAAATTATTTATCTGTTCTTCATGAATAAATGCTAGTATACCCACCCTACATGATGTACAATTAAAGAGAGACAGAGGAAATCCCTACTTGGAAGAATAGGTGAATAAATCTCCTCTTTGTGTTAAGAACAGTGTATCACATGAGTAGTAGGAAACTTCAAGAAAACTGGGGAGGAGGGGCTATAGAATAAGCACATGACCTGTCTAGAGAGGAACACTTTAGGTGCATTGAGAGGGAACAAAAAAACACTGGGAAGGGAAGAACCCAGATTCAAGAGACAGATCTTATTTTAAAGTAAGAATAGTCTCAAAAGCCATTATTCATGGGATCATGTTCAAGATCATATTGTTTGACTATCTCAAATCCCCCAAAATGCAATGATATTAACGATATAATTAATATCCTTCAAAACTCCCTTAGAAACTCCCAAGGAAGGCTTGAAACTTGGTTCACTTCAAATAAGATGTAAGAGGGGTGAAATTGAAAAACTGGAAATGAGTCACCGATGCTGAACCACCAATGGGTGAGATACCAATACGACCTATCGATACTGATCCACTGACATTGAGCTACCGATGCAACGACTCACCGGCACCATGTCTTACCGACACCCTAACACCGACACCTTGGCATTGACGCCCTAGCAGTGAGGTCCTAGCACCGAGGCCCTTGACTCACCGACTCCATGACCTAGCGATGCTGAGACCTACCGACATCTCGAGTCACCAACATCGACACCCCTGACCCACTTATGCTGATTCCTCTGACACAATGTTGCTGACACCGACAGTTCAAAGTTGGTGTGTGAAAAACTCTTGGAATGAGCTACCATTAACTCCCAGAACACCCTAAACACTAGATTCTCACAATGGAAAGGCTGAAGAAATCTGGGTTATTACATTAGATACCTCTCAAACTATTCTCATCCTTGAGAATTTAAAACTCAACCAGAAAAGAGAGGTCCAAACAATCACCCCATAAGTTACCTCTCATCAAAAACCACCCTGCATTGATCAAAAACTGTAGAGAAAACCTTAACATCCATGAAAAACTCTTTGAAATCTATCTCCTGAAAAACAATAGAAACACTGAGGACCCACTACCTCAGAAAACCGTGCAATCACCAAGGTCACACTATCTGGACACATGGATTAAGGATCTCCTTTATCCATGTCAAGATAGTATCCTCTTTGGGCGTCGTTGAATCACTCACATGGGTTTAATCTCATCCACATTAATGCATTTCGATTAGGGATCAGGGCATACCATCCCCATAGACAATAATTTTCACACATATTAAAAAAATAGGGAAAAAATTATCTTACAGTAAAAGAGGAAAAAAATTACATCATAAGAAAGGAACTAAAAAAAACACAAGAGAAAAACTCAGAACATCGGTGAGTACTGGGCACACATTTTTGCCTCTTGCTCCCAAGTACCCTCATTGAGGCCACCATGCCTCCAGAGCACACAAACTAGGGTAATTGTCCATCCATGAAGAACCATATCCATACGAACTTCAATTCTTACTGGTCACTCCATGATTTTTGCGTCATCCTTGATATCTAACTCTCCCTAGTCAAGGATGTGGGAGTCATCGTGTTGATACTGACAGAGCTGAGAGACATGAAAGACACTGTGGATCCACTCCAACCGTGGTGGAAACACCAGCTAATATGACACCTCCCTAACTTGTCTAAACACCTAAAAGGGTCCAATGAACCTTGAAGAAATCTTTCCCCCTCTACAAAACCTCTGTTTCCCATGTTGAGGAAAAACTTTCAAGAAAACATGTTCCCCAACCTTGAACTCCAAGGGTATCCTCCCATGATCGACATGCGACTTCTACCGGTCCTGAGATATCTTCAACCTCTCACGTACAAGATACACCTTCTATGTCATTCACTACACCACACCCAGAACAAGAATAGCTACCTCCCCAACATCCATCTAGTATAAGGCTTAATGACACGACCTTTCGTATAGATCTTAGAATAAAGACATACCAATTGAAGAGTGGTATCTATTGTTGTTAGAAAACTCTACCAAGGTAAAATGTCACACCAAAGACCCGCTAAAGTCCAAAACACATGCCCAAAACATGTCCTCCAATGTCTGGATGGTCTTCTCCACCTACCCATCTATCTGAGGGTGGAAAGTAGTGCAGATGGGGTATCTAGGGTCCAAAATCATATTGAAATCCCCTCTAGAATTACGAGGTAAACTTTGTATCACAATCCAAGACAATGGATCTTAGAAATCAATGAAGCTGCACCACTTAATCTACATAACTCCTTTCCAAGGAATCTGTCACACTTTACTCCTTAATCACTAAGAAGGGAACCTATTTTTTCAATCGATCAACCACCACCCAAATAACATCATATACTCCCTGAGACTTGGGTAGTCCTGTGATTAAATCCATCAGGATGTCATCCCACTTCCACTCAATAATGTCTAAGGGATACAGCAGACCACCAAGAACACAATTCTCAACCTTCACCTGCTAAAACATTAGGCACCTTTCCAAAAACTCTACCACTTCCCACTTCACCTCAAGCTACTAAAATAATTCTCTCAAGCCCCGATACATCTTAGAGACTCCTAGATGCACCAGTAGGGGTGATCTATGGAACTCACAGAGAAATCCCTCACACATTTTTTACTGGGAAAAATATCTTTCCATGGAATAGAATTTGATTCTGATTATCCTCCAACCATCCCTTAAGAGAATCACACTGGACAGCATGATCACACATAACTTTAATCTCTAAGTATCCCCCCTGAGACTCCTCCACCTGCTACACCAAGGAAGACTGAACTATCATTTGAAATAGACATCCTATACAGTAATCCATTCTTTCTTCTAGATATAAATTAGATAACTCCTCCATTTCCTTCCAAGCATCTGTGGATTCCCTAACTACCTCCTTATGCGATTTTTTGCTTAAGGCATTAGCGACCACGTTCCCATTCCCTGGGGTGTAAGAGATCTTGAAGTTCTAGTCCTGGATAAACTCCATCCACCTTCACTGTCTCAAATTTAGGTCTCATAGGAAAAGATATACCTCAAGATCTCTTGATCCATGAAAACCATAGAGCACTCCCCGATATGGTAATGCCACCACAAATTCAGCACGAACATGACCACAGCAAGCTCTAGGTCATGGATGGCATAGTTACATTCATGAGGAAGTAAATAACTAGACCCATAAGAGATCACTACTCACTGTTTCATTATCACACACCACAAGCCTAGACCAGAATTTTCATAGAACGCCTCAAAAAACACCCCTTCCTATAGAAACCTGAGCACTAGAGTACATACTAGCTTCCTCTTCATATAGATGAAGGCTTCCTGATACTGATCACTCCATACAGAGGCCTGACCCTTTCTAATCAACACTTTTGATTAATCATAAACTTGAGAGAAGTTGGGTATAAACCTATTGTAATATCTTACCAGAACCAAGAATCTATGAACCTTCACTACATTATTGGGTGGTACGCAAGAAACAACCGCTTCGACCTTTGATGGGTCCACTGTTATCCCTTGCTGGGACACCACATGTCCAAAGAAGTGAACCTCTTGTGTCCAGAACATTCACTTGGAAAAATTCCCATAGATTGGGTGGTGTCATAAGACCTTCAAGAATATCCCCAAATTCTTAACGTGATCCTCCACTAGCCTTGAGTAGATGAGGATGTCATCGGTGAACATAATGAAAAACCAGTCCAATAATTCAATGAAAATGGAGTTCATGATCCCCATAAACACCACTAGCACATTCATAACGCTGAATGACATAACCACGAACTCTAAGTTTCCATACCTGCACCTGAGAGCAGTCTTTAGGATTTAATACTCATTCACACTCAACTGGTGATACCCAGAACACAATTCAATCTCAGAGAACCAACCAGCTCCCTTTAATTGGTCGAAATGATCTTTGATCCTTTGAAGGGGGTAATGGTTCTTGAACATCACCTAATTCAGTCTCTAGTAGTCTATACAGTGTTTTAGGACACTGTTTTCCATCTTCGAAAAAAAATAAAGCAACCCCATGATGATGCACTTGGCCAAATAAAACCATTCTTCATCAGGTCTTCAACCTGAATTCACAACTCCCTAAACTTGGAGGGATCCATCCGATAGGAATCCATCAAAATTGAACTAGCACTGGGTTGAATGTATAACCCAACTCAATGTCACGTAATAGGGTTAGGGTAAAAACCTATTTGAGGAAGACATCTAGGAACTCACTGAAAACCCCCCAAACCTCCACCATCTCCGTGTCCATTGATCCCACTGGTATCTCGGCCAGTAAGGAGAGAAGAGGCTCCACAAACCACCTTATAGCTCTGCTCACCAATGAAAACTACACACTGGCCATCCACACCTAAAAAAATGACCCTTCTTAAGAATTAGTCAATAACAGCATGCATATAAAACAACCAATAAAAAACTAAGATGACATCAGACAACTACATCTATAGAAAAAGAATATCCCCACTGCACTGATGCGACCCCAACATCAATATACATCACCAGAAAACATCAAACAAACTGGTATGAACTCCATCTGGATTACACAACACTAGGGTCATGGGAATCATCTCTATATCTAGTCTAAAGATATGGGCTAGACTTGGTGTAACAAAGGAGTTTGAAGCTCCTGAATCAAAGAAAAGCACAAGCAAGAGTTCTAAAAAGACTGATTTGGCCTCAAACAACCTCTGGCCCTTCTAGAAATATTTCCTCTACGGAATGCGACTTCCCACACCCAACTCCTCTACCCCTATGCTGTCAACCACCTCCTAGTCCATGACTTTGTTGAAGTCCCAAAAGGGCATCCTAAAGTCGGCCTCCTCTATCACTGTCTACCCTGGTTGGAGTGGGAGCTCACTACCCCTACTACTGGAAAGGATTGACCGACAACTACTACTGCTGGGGTGGGTGATGAACTTGCCCACCCCTACTATACTGATTTTTAATTTTCATCTAGACTTGAATATTCCCAAGACCTCTATAGAAAAAGCACCTCGGTCTCAGGCCCATGAGAAAAGTGCAAGGACCAGAAGATCAGAACTAGAACTGCTCAGTCCTAGTCCCCACTGGCCAAAACCTAGAAGGCCTTGACCCTAGAGACCTGCTGTTGAATGCCTTCCACTTCGATGAACTCAGTTGGATCCCCTCTTGTGCTACCCCAATTTGAGAGTGCATCCTATCCACTACTTCAGCCATATTATGAACATCTAAGTACATCAACAGAGTAAAGGGAGTGACGACATACTGAGAGAGAGTTAGAGTGCCTCTTCCAAGCATCTCACCCATTACTCCTCATTCGGAAAGATATCCAGTGCGAATCCTAGGAGATTGTTAAACTTGATCTATAGTTCCCTCACCAACATACCCCCTTAATGGAGGGAGAGTATCTACTTCCACTTCTCATCCTTCATCGTAGAAGAAAGGAATTCTGCTCAGAATTCCTTCTAAAAGTCAACCCATGATACATTAGTCTCTTTCTTCTCCCTGAGGTAAAGTGTCCACCACAGATGAGATGCTCCTCACATAAGGATCACTGCTAGAGGAACCCGGTACTCTGTTAAATCCTAGATCAAGATGAAAGTGATCAATATCTCCTCTATCCAACTGTCCCTCTCTATATCCAAGACGCCACCATCATAATTTCCCAGAGTCTTTTGCTAGAAGGCACAAAGCGTCTTCAACCACTGGTCATCCTACTCCTCTCAATCATCCCTCCTCTAATCAAATAGGACAACTTTATGGGCTTCAACTGCTTGTACCACACATGTTCAATGTATGGGTTTCATAGCCGAAAAGGAACCAAGGAAATCCTAAGCCTGAGTAATACATATGTTTTCTTTTAAATTAATTAATTATTTAATTTCCAGAAATTCCCAACTCAAATATGAAAAAAGTCATTATGATTCATGTACCTTTAATAGGGTCTCTACCATAAAACCGGTGTAGCCTCACTTAGTCATTTAGTAGGTCCAGAGTCCTTGCATCCGATCATGGGGGGACCTAAAATCCTAGGTCCTAGTCAGTATTCCCTAGCATATTTCATGCACCAAGATTTCCTAACACCATTGTCCTACCATCTCATGTAATCCTCATTGTCCCTAACTTCAAACTCCATCCTATCTCTCAACCATAACCTCATTCTTATACCATTATTTCACTACCTAACTTCTTCAAAATGAGGGAAGCGATAACAAAGTGCCATGCCCTTCCTTCCTCAAGATGAAGGAGATATAATAACACTCGGGTCTCGCCTTCAATGGGCCCCTGAGCGGTGACTAGAACCAAGTGTACAGAATCTCACATAATAAGGATGAAATTATTGTTGTATAGAACAGGATTAGGAGATAAGATGGTAAATCCTAAGCAACTCCAAATACTAAAAGTAATTGTAAAGCCAAAATCCATTCCCACATGCATGTTCGAAAGTGAAGCTGATGCAAGGTATAAAAAACTCCAAAGTAAATTACCAAAAGAAAAGAGACTAAGAAGAAAAAAACTAACATTAACACCTGAGAATGTAATGTCCAGTACGGTCCTCAAAGTTCTCCTGGAAACATGAAAATAGTTTTATACACATAGGTTGAGCTTACAAGTATATTTAGTAGTGAAACTAAAGCTACCCATTCACAAGTGGGGGAACATACTAATGTCACTATGAGAAAATAGTAGAACCTAAAATCACCTAAAAAGGAATACTAACCATCCCAGAGATACCAAGGTATGATTACCAAATAATTCAAGTCAAGTAATGTATTAGTGTAAGCACATCAACATTTGGGTACCCCACACCACTTTCAATTGGTTAACTACTCATCCCTAAGGGATAACATCTTGATGCTACCACTATTACCATACATAGTCCCACTAACACAACCTTATTGTACACACCTAGTCCAAAATCCACACACAATTCTTCCCACAGACACCCAAGCAACAATAATGATGCCTCTTGCCCGAAAAACTTTGGGCCTCATCCCGAAGACACTTGGGAAAACAATCCCAACCTGCAAACACCCAGGGCTCTCATCCACAACAAACCTTCCTGAAGGATCTGAGACTATGGTAATCCTCAAGCTAGTATAGCCTACCCAGATATTTTCGAGCGGTAAGAACCTGAAAGGGGGTGAAATGAAGAAAGCCAGTAACTATCCATCCCTCATCTCACCAAGATGTTGGGAAATACACCCTCCCCCTTGAAATGGCAGTATTCGGCACATGGTTCTAAACAAGGGTTGGGTGCATATAGAAATCCCAAGGAATTATAATTTATATATATAGGTAATAAAACACTTAGTCTAACCTATGGGTTTCAAACAACCAAAAAACTAGCCCACCATTACCACTTTTGTGGGTACCCCTATATGCACAACCACAGAACAGCCACTGCCAAAGCATAAACCTAACCCCTTTTCATTTAACCACTTTCCATTTATTTATTTATGTGGATTCACCTTAAATTATTCCAGCACTACCATGAAACTACCAACCCTAACTATACAACAAAAACCAAATTTTTAGTCCCACTGCATACCCTCGTTCAACCACAACCAATTATCATTATTCAAATTTATACCAAACAATCCTTCTCTCA
The DNA here is from genome assembly GCA_963277665.1 of Viscum album. Lineage (NCBI taxonomy): Eukaryota > Viridiplantae > Streptophyta > Magnoliopsida > Santalales > Viscaceae > Viscum > Viscum album. The sequence goes on along the minus strand of OY728138.1, from coordinate 625,390,052 downwards.
CAACTTGGTCCCCCAACCTTACTACCCAAACAATTCTTAGATGCAGTACCACTGCATAACAAGTTCATAACAACCCCACAGTCCCACTTTCCAACATCTCTCAATAGCCACAACATAAACAAAGGTAGGCCTATTGCCTACAAGTCCATCCATTCCACAATCAATCTATCTCTTAACATGAGACCCCAACATACCACATGTACCACCCCATACACCAAAACCACATCAACTAATATTAACACATATCCCCACTACACACATTCCCAACATCCTTCTCACATAGCCTACTCCTATGTCCACCCTTGCACCCATAACCGTGCTCCCAATAGTAGCACCACACAACTCACACAAGGGAACAAAACCCAAAGAACACATCACTCAGCCACACCTACAAAAAGTATATATTCAGATTTGGTAAACACCATTAATTAAGTCCACTTGATAAACAGGCGTGATCACACAAGGGTTTTCATCTTGTGTCATCTGTTTCAATTAACCATGTGTACATGATTAAGTAGATTTCATGTTACATTTTTTTTTATCAAGAATCTCAACAAAACAAAACATCACATGTATGAAAGAAAATACCACAAATGAACATGTTTTTTAGAAGGAATATATCCACAAAAACCATAGGAGAAACAAAGATAACAAAAGAAAACAGAAAATCAAACATCAAACCACTCCCATCCAATTATTTCATTTGAATTGTTATCTTCTAATCATATCCCTTTCCCATTTATTTATTACTTGTTAAGAAACAGATCTATCCATTATTTATGAAGAAACACAAGTATACCAACACCACATGATGCATAATTAAAGAGAGACAGAAGAAATCTTTACTTGGAACAACATGCGACCAAATATCCTCTTTGCATTAAGAAAAAGGGATCACACAAGTAATAAGAAACTCAAAGAAAAATGAGGTGGAGGGGCTCTAGCAAAATAAAACGACTCGTCTTGGGAGGAACACTTTAGGCACACTAAGAGGGAATGAAAAACATATTGGGAAGGGAAGATCCCAACTTGAAGATCCATATCCTATTTTAAAGGAAAAACAATTTCAAATTCCATTAATCGTGGGATCGTGGTCATGATCACATAGTTTGAGTATCTCAAATCCACTAGAATGTTTGGATATTAAATATATAATTGATATACTTTGAAATTCCCTTAAAAACACCCAAGGAATGATTGAAACTCAGTTTTCATCCAATAAGATATATGAGAGGTGAAACTGGAAAACTGGAGAAAAATTGGAAATGAATCACCGATGGGTGAGTCGTTGATGGGTAAGTCACCAATGGGTGAGTCACAGATGTTGATCCACCGATGGGTGAGCTACCGACATGACCTAATGAAGCTGAGCCACCAACTCTGAGCTACCTACATAACGAATCACTAATGCCATGTCTTACCGATGCCATAACACTGACGCCCTAGCACCGACGCCCTGGCACCGAGGCCCTCGACTCACCAACGCCCCAACCTACCAATGTTGTGACCTACCGACGCCTCGATTCAACGACACCAATGCCACAGACTCACCGATGCCGACACCCCTAGCTCAGTGATGCCGACGCTTAGAGTTCAAAAACGGTTATTGGAAAACTATCAGAATGAGCTACCATTAACTCCCAGAACACTCTAAACACTGGATTTTCACAAAGTAAATTCTTGGTAAAATCTAGGTTATTACAGTGAAAACCAATAGTCCACCTCTCCATTATGATTTGACACCTAAAAATTCTCAAAAAATAGGGGATAAATCTTACTCTCTCGAACAAACGTTCGCTACCCCTAATGAGGAAAAACCCTTAAGAACACATGCAATACAACCTAAAACTCTAGGGTCATTCATATGTGATTAAAATAGGCCTTATGATGGTTTTGAAACACTTTAATATTCTCATTAAGAATACATTTATTCTCTGTTTTTCTCTCCACCAAATCAACACCAAGAACTGCTAACCCCTTAACCTTGGTCTGACACAATATAGACCGAAACGACCTTCCAGAGAACACCTCAAATGTTTCCATGATAATGGATGATTGATAAATATTATTATAGGAAAAATAAAATTATAGTATGTGACTCACCCATGACCTACTGAAATCTAATATGAATTCTCACAACATATCCCCTAGTGTATGTATGGTCTTCTCTATCTGACTATTTTTCTAGGGGTGGAAAGAAATGATAAGTAGAAATTTTTATCGAAAGGGATGATGCAATACCCTATATACTTGTCAAGTAAAACAAGGATCATGATCTTAAATTATATTCCATAAAACCCCATGAATCCACACAACTTTTTTATATACAGCCTCGTAAGAGCATCCACAACACTCAACTCCATGTTTTCCTAAATATGATCTAACTTCATCAATAGGTCCATGATTACCCAAACTAGATCAGATCATATGTCATAAAAGGGTAACCCAATGAATAAATCCATAAAAAATTTCTCCCACTTCTACTCAGGTACATCCAATGGTTTCAACAAACCTCAAAGAATACATTTCTCTACATTCATCTGCCGACTCCACCACTAACTACCTCACCCTGAGCCACCAAAGCTACATCCTCAATCCATGATACATCTTTTTTACACCTAGATGTACCACTAAGGATGAAATATGAAACTCATAGAGTAATCCATCACACAACACCAATGAAACAAAAAACCTATCTTGAAACATTATTTTATTCTGACTATCCTTTGGCCACCCCTCTCGAGAATCACCGTGGTTGACACAGTCTCACATTACCTCCACCTCTGAGTCTCCCTATTGGTATCATGGTGTGAAATGGAGGATGGTGGGCAAGGGATTTAAAAAATTTGAAACCTTGGAGTGACAAAATTTATCATATTCAGCAATTCGAGCCCCAGTACAGTCCAAGGATCTCATGTGGTTTAATCAAAGCACTGATAATAAAACGAATGAGTAACTCATTCCTTTTTGAAGCGCACATGTCAAACACAAGTTTCCGGTGACCATTTCATGAAGTATCCAATGTAAAACACTATTATATAATCCAAATATGCTTCTTGAATCTATGTGTAAAATGTTTTTTGAATTCTGTGTGCTAGTATGGAGCTCTGGAAATCTCTTAGATGCCATGACGATCACCATGATCTCCTTCCTTCGATCTGTGAAGGTGATCTCAGATTGTTTTCTTAGATTGAGCAATTATCTCTCTAGGATTAGAGGGGATAGAAAATATCTCAATTCCAATAGATGAATAGTCTCATGGAAAGAGCTTCTCTTTGACTTATATAGTATAAGTATAAATACCTGATTAGGGTTCCCTAGCCCCTGTATCTTTAACAACTACTAAATAAGTTATAAATAATTAAGTATAATGAATAAACATCATCATAAATATTATTAATATTTTATCACATACTTGTAATATATATTAAATATATTACATAGTAAGCTAGAGTCATTAACACAACTTATAATTCTCGATAATATAAAATGAATCCAGAGTATTAAAATAATATTTTTTTCATATAATATTAATCCTTATATTCACTTAAACACTTATAAATACTTTTAATAAATAAATTCAACCTAACTATTATTTACTTGAATAATAATGAATTTATTTATTTATCGGTGATTGATAAAACTTGGACATCACACAAACCCCATGGTGGGGTCCACCATGTCCTATATACCTATTCACCCGAATAGTGCAGATTCTCAAATGTGCTATTGTGTATGACTCTCTAAGAACTTTTCTCAGTAGAAGTGAATAACATTCACAGACCCAGAGTAGAGTCTAGAAATCCATCAAGGCCCCTAAATGTAAAAATAATAGTCATAGTAATAAAATCAAACCTGAAAACAAACATTGTGTAATATAATCTCTTCGTCACATGATATCTCATAAAGAAAGACACGCACTTGTGTCATCGTCCTTTCTTGATTTATTATTTTTTGAACTATCTGGATGGATTTATCTTTGACTATAATGGACATAGATTTGTAAAGGTACTACCATACTGATCAACCATGCCATAGATATCACTTCCTCAACTCAGAAGTCAAAAATTATGTCTTGGTCATTCAACCAACTCCATACCACCAATGACACACCCTATAAAAACTACCTATCCACGAATTAATTTTCATGATTTTTTCCTTACATCAAAGTACGTGATCAAATGAAAAACATTGATAATGATCTCAAGTATGAAGACCAATACACATGTCCATAGATAGGAAAAACCAATGACACCCAAAACATGTGGTGTTCCTATTATAGAGTCTATCATTATGATATCAACTACTAGAGATTACCATGTGTGAACTTCATAAGATGAAGTCTCAATGCTTATGATCCCCTAGTACCTGATAGTCACACATCATCTGTGTCATGTTAGTATGATGTATCTGGACCATTTGATATTACTTTAATAGTAGTTTCATAGAATATTTAGGTTCTCATTATAGCTTGGGAAATGATATAACCCTTTGATACAACACGTAATCCAAATACATTACCATAAATATCGTGGATTTAGAAGTATCAATAGTATTTTATTAAGATAAAAACTTGTATATATATCAAATTGTATACATGTAGTGGTAATCAATGTACATCCACATGTTGGGTCTAGGGCACCCACTTTTAATAGCTTCCACTAAGACTTCTCTACGTGAAACATCATGGGTGGATCTATACTCATATAATAATGACAAACACTACCAATGGTCTCATCTTAATCACGATTAATTATCACAAGCTCTCTCTTTATTTTCTAAGCATCAACAGATTCCTGAACGATGCCCCTCATAACTTACTACTCAACACATTAGCCACAACATTCCATTTCTCCTAGGTATATGAGTTCCCAAAATCATAATCCTAGAGAAACTATATCCACCTATACCGTATAATATTCAAATTTCATTGATATAAGTAATACTTCAGTATCACGATCCATTAAGACTATAAAGTGCTTTTCTATGAAGTAATGTCACCACAACTTTAGGGAAAACACTACTCCTTATATCTCTAAATCATGGGTGGTAATTTTACACTCATGAAGACGTAATAAGATATACCCATACAAGATCTTCTCACTATGTTGCATCAAGATGCACCCTAATCTCAAAAAATAATCACCACAAAATACATTGAACATCGCCTCTTCATTAGGAAACAAAAGAACTGAAACATTTATCAACCTCTCCTTAAGGTAGTCAAAAGCTACCTAACACTGATTATTCCAAATGAAAGACTAGTAATTCATGGTTAAATCAGTTAATGAGGCTATAATTCGAAATAAATTAGACACAAACCTTGTGTAATAGCCTGAAAACCAAGAAATTTATGAACCTATAACACATTCTTGTGTGCCTACCAATAGAAAAATGACCTCTGACTTTGATGGTTTCATGACCACACATTTTTGGGACACCACTTACCTAAGGAAATTCATTTCCCGTATTTAAAAAATTTAATTGGAAGACCTTATATATAGTTGGTGTAGGTTTTGGGCATAGCAGAAGCGTAGGATGGGTTTGTACCCAAATTTTCCAATTGTCACAATTTATGATTAACCTAGGATCAATATTATGATAAAAACTAGTATACATAGAATAAAATCAAAGATAAAATAAAAAAGAGAGAAACCAAAACCTAGAAGAGAGGATCAATATATTTTATTTTTAATTAATTAAATTAAATTATAGAATTACCTCCAAGGAGATTGTTTCTTCGTTGATGCATCTGACCACAGGTCTGGCGTGCAGCTTTGTTGCGATGTAGAATCCAAGGATAAGAATCCTCTAGTGGTAATCCATACATTCTCCACATATCTCTAGACATCTCCACAGGAGTCTCTGGGTGCTAGTCCGGAATATTCCTGCACTTGCGATGTCCGCCTTTGATTGCCTTGAGAATCACTTCCAAATAATTCTCCTTGATCCAATGGAAGAGTATCTCTCTTATTCATGAGAGAGTTCATAGAGAGGTAAGAATTATATATGCTCGAGATCTTTTCTCCAAGGATGTTGTTCACACAATGGTTGGTTAGCCAGTGGAATGACCCCTTGGCTTATATATAGAATAATAATATAATGAGAAATTTAATTCACTAGGTAATAATAACTAATTAGCATAGGTTACCTTACTTAATTTATTATTACAGGTGAAAACCCCAAGTCAAATAATAATAGCAATTCTATTATTTCCAGGACGTGTGCTTAATGAATTTAACTCACCAGGTAATAATAAATAATTAGCACATGTGTCATTACTTAATTTATTATTCCATGTGAAAACCCCATGTAAAATAATAATAACAATGCTATTATTTCCAGGACATGTGCTTAACTTGCATGTTATATTTAAAAATTATTTAACCAAATAATATCTAATATTATTTCTCACAGGACCCATAACTTGGTCTACCAATCATCCTCAATATTTATCAGGCCTTGAATAATGACTATTTATTTATTAAATAAATATACCTGCATTATTCACTGATAAATAAATATTCCATACGAAATATAATTTCTTGAATAACTGGAAATGAAATAAATGCGGTTATACATACTTGAATAATTATTAAACTACAATTGGGAATAATATTTATTCAACTTGTTAAATAATTAAATTATTCAATTGAGATACCGGCTACACTTAGTGTGTGACTCTCTCAGCCTCTTTCTTGTTGGCATTAGGCGAGCTTGCCTAAAATCTGAGATTAATGTTTAGAAATGAGTTAAGACACCCAAGAGAAAGAATTTGATGTCACAATGACATGTCACCTCATACGAATACATATTGTGTAATATAATCCCTTTGTCTTGATATATCCAATCAAGAGGGTTTCATGCAAGTTCCATCAACCCATGTGCTCTATTTCTCATTCTTTGACTTCCCAGAGTTGAACTTGCCTAGAAAATACCATGACCATAGATTTAGTTAGGCTATATCATTTCCATCAAAGGGTATGAGATATCTACTTTCATTGAAGTGAAAAATACTTTCTCGAATTATTCATTAATGCAGTATTACTTGTGACACACCCAACATATCCTACCTCACCATGAACATATATCATCATGGTTTTCATCAATACATCTAAGATTTCAAGTCACAATACCCATTAATAATAATTTTTAATTCTAAGGACCAAAACACATGTCTACATATAGGAACATAAAATGACACTTATGAATGTGGATTTCCTACATGAGGGTCTTGTTCTTATAATATCCTCCTGGATATTACTAAAGGCTCGCACCATGAGAAGGCGACTCAATGTTTCATGATGACCCACCCCTAATATCATATATCATTTGTGTCCCTTAAAATTATATCATCCTTCCATAAGACATATATTCAAGAATAGTGCCATGGCACTTCTGGTTTCTCATCATAGCAGGGTTCCACTATGACCTTTTAATGCTATAGCTATTCTTAGGACATTTTCACATACTATGTCATGAATAAGAACAATCATGATTTGATAAGGAGTTTATAAATATTCAACAAGTAAATATAGGTTTATCATAAATTGAAAAGAAGCTGGTTTTTAGGGAACCAACTCCAACATACTACCACTTGCACTAGAGCCAACGACAAAGAACCTTTAGTTTTTTTGGCTCTAACATGATATTCATGCTTATACTATGATAAGCCTTTAGTCTTGGGGACTTATATGTTTTCTTATTTGGAAACTATGCTCACTGTAACATCAAATCTTTGATATAAATACCTCAAGAGGTGATACTTTTGGAGAATTTGAATTGTCCATTGATGTGACCATGGATATTTTAAAAAATCCACTGTTGCAGTATTATCACAATACAATGTAATGAGATCTTTACTTATAGGCACCACATCAAGATCCTTGACAATGTTCTGAATCTAGATAGATTCTTTGGCTTCATCATAAGATTTTATATATTTGGAATCCACTGTAGAATCAGTAGAAACTGGTTTCTTTGAACTATTCCATATCACAACTCCTCCATTGAGACAAAAAACATATCTATATTGCTACTCCATATCGTTCTGATCTATCTGAAAACCAACATCAACAAACCCTCAGATGACAATCTCCTCATCTACTCCATACACTAGGAACATATCCTTATTTCATCTTAAATACTTAAGGATATTGTTGATAGCAGTCAAATTTTGTTCTCCTAGATCTTCTTGATATATTCCTACCAAACTCAGTGTATAGGAAAAAAAAGTCTGGTACATAACATGACATACATGATAGATCCTATTGCTGAAGCGTATAGAATCTTACTCACCCTATCTTTCTCATGTTGTGTATAGGGACACATTTTTTTGGAATGATGTATACCATGTGACACCAGAACCAACCCCCTCTTGGATTTTTTATACTAAATCTCTTTAGTTTCTTGTCCATTTATGTACTTTGACTTAGTCCAAGAAGCCTCTTGGATCTGTCATGAATGATCTGGATCTCTAGAATATAGGATACTCCACCTATATATTTCATAGAGAATCACTTGTTCAAACAATCCTTGACTGACTACAAAAAAGGTTTTTCATTTCCAATAAGCAATATGTCGTCAACTTACACTACTTGGATAATGACCGCATTCCCATTAAACTTCTTGTAAACACTTGGCTCACATTATTTCTTGATGAAAACAAATTATTTTATGGATTCATAGAATCGAATGTTCCATGAACTAGATTCTTGATTTAATCCATAAATGGTTATTTGTAGCTTGCATACCCTTTTAGCATCACCTCGTGTGACAAAACCTTCTGGTTTTGTCATATAGACATCTTTCCGAAGGTTCCCATTAAGGAATGTTGTTTTGAAATCTATCTTCCAAATATCATAGTCATAGAAAGATACTATGTAATGTATGATTATTATGGATTTAAACATGGAAATTGGTGAAAAGGTTTAATCATATTCAATTCCTTGATTCTATTTAAAACCTTTAGCCACTAGCCTTTATTTATAGGTACTAACTTGACCTTCCATGTCCAGTTTCTTTTTGAATACCCATTTACACCTAATAGTCTTTACATCAACTGGAGCATTGACCAGAACACATACTTGGTTCTAATATGTGGAATTTATCTATGAATTCATAGATTATATCCATATTTCATCTTCTGAGCTCTCTAATGCTTCCTTGTATGAGAGAGGTTCATCATTGTCCAACAATAATGAGTTACAATCCTTGGTGAAAATGAAACCATGTCTCTCTAGTTTTCTTTACCTATCTTGTGATCCTACGTAGTACTTGTGCTTCAAGAACTACCTCTTCCATAGGGTCCTATAGAACTTGTTCCTCTATAAACACCTATATATATTGAGCATAAACTTCATCAAATTCACTATTTCTCCCACTATCCTTTTTGTGGATGTTATCCCTCTCAAGAAAGACAGCCTGTCTGGAAATAGTCACTTTCTTGTTTGAGGGGTTGTATATATAGTATCCCTTTATTTTCTTTTGGATACCCTATAAATATATACATCGTACCCTGGGGTGCTAGTTTGTTTCGTGAGAAGTTCTTAACAAACACCTCACAACCCCATACACATATATGTGACAAAGTAGGTTTCTTTCCACTCTATAGATCGAAGGGAATCCCATTTGACACCTTAATTGGTACTTGTTTTAATTTGTATGTCACATTTTGCAATGAATATCCCCAAAAAGACAATGAATGATCTGCATGAGTCATCATCAACCTTACCATGTCCAACAAGGTACGACTCCTCCTTTAACTAACACCATTACACTATAGTGTATAAGGTAGAGTGAGTTGAGGTAGAATCCTAGACTCACATAAAAGGTTGATGAACTCTTGGATAAGATATTCTCCACCTCAATCAGATAAAATATTCTTTATCTTCTTACTAAGATGATTTTGTACATCATTATTCAATTCCATGAATTTCTCCAAGGAATCATACTTGTACCTTATTAAGTAGACGTAGCCATATGTACTCAAGTAATCAGTAAAAGTAATGAGGTAAGAATACCCACCTCTACCTTCAACTAGAAATGGTCCACACACATCAGTGTGTACCAATCTTTGAAGCCATATGGCCCTTTCACCCTATCCACCAAATGGTTGTTTGGTCATTTCCCTTATAAACAAGAATGACATCTATCTAGTGTTTTTGGCTTGGAAGAGTCTAAATAACCATCTTGACAGTGTTTTTCAGGTGATTTTCGTTTACATGACCAAGGCAGTGATGCCACAATTGGCTGTTGTATGATTATTTGAACATGCTTCATTATCAGTTTCCAACACTTGTTTTATGTAATTTAATAGATACAGACTGTTATTTAAATGCATCACACCATAACATTTGTTTTCCTTATAAAATTAACAACATTTGTTTCCAAAGCTGAAAATAAATCCATCCATATCTAAACTCGATACAAAAATTATGTTCTTGGTAACACTAGTTACATAATAAAATCCATGTAAAACCAAAATCATTCCCATCAGTAATGTGAGGTGGTAGTCACCAGTGGATAGAGCAACCAAACTCACACCATTAGTAGCTCACATATCCACATCTCCTCTGGAAGTTTTCATGAATCTACTTGGATACTAAATTTCAATACAGATGTGATCCCCATAAGCTATATCTAATTCCCAATGTGTATAAATGGAAAGATTTCACTCCATAATTAATGAAACTTTGGCTTCCCATTTCCTCTTTGTGCAGTTCCTCTTCCAATTGCCTGACTTTCCACATACAAATAATACTGTCTCTTTTTCCTTTCCCTGCCTCTGGATCTTCTTCTTCTTAGTCGGATGGTTCTTGGAGGCATTATATTGTTTATAAATCTTATTCCCCTATTCCTTTCCCTTCCTCTTCTTATTCACTATATGGACTACATGTTTTTTCATGCCTCATGTCCTTATCAACTTGGAGAATCAGTGTAAGAATCTCTGATAGAATCTTCTCATTATTGCTCATATTATAATTCACAATAAAACTAGAGAAGGTCTTAGGCAATATTGATAGTATGAGATATGTACGCAAATAATCTGGGAATTTAATCCCTAATATGTCCAGATGATAAATTTTGCCAATAAGCAAGACTACATGTGGTCCAGCTAGCAGAGACTCTCCAAGCTTACCAGTGAAAAAAGCGTTGGAAACCTCATAGCTCTCTTATCTCCATTTATCTTTATAGAGACCCCAAAAGTGATACATCATGATATAAGCATCCATTTTCTCCTATTGCTTCAAGAACTCATTGGTAATGAATGATAGCATGGGGCAGTAAATATCCAGAGCTTCATTCATATATTTCGTGTACATAGAGAGTTCCTCATCACTTGCCTCATTTCCAGGCTCAACTAGTAATGGATCCTCCAGATCATAAATTTTCCTCTCATGGGGAAGTATAACCCCAAGGCTCCTTTTCACTCTTGGAAATTAGTGCCGGTGAGAAATTTTTCCTTCTCGAGGTTGGATCGCAATGATATGTTTGATATCATTTTTATCACTATTACTACAAATAAATATGAACATATTTTTAGTAAATTATCTTGATAAATATAGATAAATAAATAAATAAATATCTATTATTCTCCCACTATTTTGTAAAAACGCAATATCCCTCACCATTGGCTTTAGAATATCTTGTTTCTTGAAAATTATAGTTGAAAGATTCCATATTACCCTTCGCATTACCCCAACTAGGGTTATTCAATAAACATGAAAGGTTTTAGGTAGTCATTCCAAATCCCAATTGCATTAACTCATAGATCCTTGTTCAATTGAGAGGACTCCTTAATCATGAAGTCCGTAATTTTTGATTTCCCCAACCTTTGCCTATTAGTTACACCAAGTCCTATTAGGGCAGTCAATCCTTGATGCAAACAATGTTAAGTCAACCCCAAACATCAAATTATAATTCATTGATAATTTAAAGCACCCCAACTAGGGTTGGTCAATCACTTTGCACTATGGTTCAATTCTAACAGAAGTAATGGAATGCTATACCGAATTAAAATTTAATTGAGGGATTTTATAATTTACGCATAAATTGCCTCTTATTAACTTTTCACATGCTTGTTAATGTTAATTGGGATATAATTATGTGATTAAATATTTATATATAATATTTACATATAATCCATTTTTTTATTTTAGTTCCATCTTGTATGATTCATTGTTCATTAATTATTTGATCACATCATACATCCAAACTTAATAACCATACAACTGACAAAAATAAAACAAAGGGTATGATTATGAGCTTTACTATTGGTTAGTTTATCTAAAAGTTGATAAAATAACCCTGACCTAGGGGAGAAACACCTTGAACCATTTAAGGTTCATGTTTACGAATTTCCCCCTATCCACCTTTCTATCTCTTTAGATGGGTTTCGCCTTAGCTCCTAACTTGAACTGCCACCACTATCTTAGGAGCTTCATCCATTACATATGGTTTTAACTCACACAAAGGTGAGGGGTAAAAGGGGGTTTATATAAATGAAACCATGGGCACACAAGCCCTAAATATTAATGAGGAGAAGGCACGCATGCCAACAATTTTAATTTAATAAATAAATTAAAAGTTAACCAATCACATAAAAAGGTCTCGTCTAGATCATATTCATCCACATACATGCAAAAAATTACACATTTAAAAAAACTATAATTAAATTATTTAATCGTTCTTATTAAGATAAATTACTTTCGAATCAATTAATCATTATCTTTGATTAATCAATCCTTTTTATCTTAATCTTTTTTCTGAATTTCATTGATATTATCATCCATAACATTGTACATAACTTGTACCTTGGAAGAAAACTAGTGAATACCCATCCAAAACTACCCAACATGTAGTTATACTTGTATACGATTTATTCTTTGTGACATGTAGTATGCACACATAATTATAATTTTAATAAAACTCATACATGATGTGAAGATCTTTAGACATTATGCAGATGTAAATTAAACACACACACACACACACACACACATATATATATATATATATATCAAACACCTAGCGCATGTTGTGTCCAGGATTTACACCCACATAAAGGTATATGTCTCAAGGGTTATATAATATAATAATAAATTTTTAAATCTGCATAATTTAGAAATAGTACACGACGTGTAGATCCAACTACACTATATGTACCCTCCTCACTATCCATTCAAAGTACATGCCTGGGGAAACCACATGTGAGGTGTACTTTGGAAATATTCAGAGTACACAGTGTGTCCAGTGGGACATATGTCATGTAGAATTCACGTTACATGGTCACCAGCCAGGAAAGCCATGTATGTGATACATGACCTGACCCTGACCCGAAGGGAGTACACGCCATGTCTAGTGGGCCGAACAACGTGTAGTCTAGCAGACTGTGTGCCAGTCTGTCCTGGTCAACACACATTATATGAATTAACTACACATCATTTCATTAATACACACAAATTGAGTAATTTCCAAATTACTCCTGATGCATTGAACATAAATACACAATGTGTAGATCTAAATACACGACATTTACTATTTTGTTATCGAGACATAACCGTCAGCACCTCATGATGAGATCCTCAGTTTAATTTTAATCATAAAATTATTCATTTCCATTAGAACTATGAGAAATTATAAGGGAGGAATAAATATTGAAATCTAGTTTACAATAATTAATAAACATGGATTGTAAAACTAAATTATTAAAGATTAAATCATCAATGCATTATTTAAATAATTATAAATGAAAATATGACCATTCTAATACCACTTGTAGGTTTCTGGCGTAGCAGAAGCACAAGATGGGTGTGTACCCAACTCTGAAAATTGGCATAATCAATGATTAATCCAAGATCAATACAAAAATGAATACTAGTATCCACATAATTGAATCAAAGATAAAAGACAGAAGATAGAACCTAGAATCGATAAGAGAGGATCAACATATTTTTATTATAATTAATTTAATTAAATTATAGTTTTACCTCCAAGGTGATTATTTCTTTGTTGATGCGTCCGACCATGGGTCTGAGGTGTAGATTATTTGTAATGTAAAATCCAATGATAGGAATACTCTAGCAGTGATCCACATGTTCTCCACGTATCTTTAGGCATCACTGAAGTAGTCTTCAGGTGATAGCACAAAATATCGTTGCGCTTGTGATGTCTTCCTTTGATCTCATTGAAAATATCTTCCAAAGCATTCTGCTTTATCTAGTGGAGGATTATCTCTCTCGTTCTTGAGATAATTATTGGAGAGGGAAGAGTTATCTAGGCTCAAGAGCTTTTCTCTAAGGATGTTGTGCACACAATGATTGATTAGTCAGTGGAATTAACCCTTGGCTTATATAGAGAATAATAACATAACCGGGAATTTAATTCACTAGGTAATAATAAATAATTAGTATAGGTGTCATTAATTGATTTATTATTCCATGTGAAAACCCCATGTCAAATAACAATAGCAATGTTATTATTCCCATGACATATGCTTAACGAATTTAATTTACCAGGTAATAATAAATAATTAGCACATGTGCTGTTAATTAATTTATTATTCGATGTGAAAACCCCATGACAGATAATAATGGAAATGCTATTATTTCCATAACATGCGCTTAAATTTCACGTTATATTTAAATATTATTTAACTATATAATATTTAATATTATTTCTCACCATACCCATAACTTGGTCCGCTAATCCTCCTCAATATTTATCGGTCCTTGAATAATGACTATTTATTTATTAAATAAATATAACTTCATTATTGATTGATAAATAAATATATTGTCTACAATATATTATCTCGAATAACTAGTGATGAAATAAATGCGATCAGGCATACTTGAATAATTATTAAATCCCAACCGAGAATAATACTTATTCAACTTGTTAAATAAATAAATTATTTAACTGAGATACTGGCTACACTTACTCTGTGACCCTCTAGGCCTCATTCTCGTTGGCATTAAACAGGCTTTCCTAAAGTCCAAGACTACTCTCTAGCAACTAGTTAAGGAACCGAAGATAAATAAGTTGATGTCGCAATGACATGTCACCTGATACAAACACTTACCATGTAATATAATCCATTTTTTCCAATATCTCCAATAAAGAGGGTTTCATGCATGTGACATCAAACCATGTGCTTGATTTCTCATTATTCAAATTCCCAAAATTAGACTTTCCAAGAGAACACCATGGCCAGGTATTTAGTTAGACTATATCATTTCAGCAAAGGGCTTGAGATATCTAATTCCGTAGAAGTGACAAATCCTTGATCACATTATTTATTAATTTAGTATTACTCATGATGCACCCAAAATACCCTACCTTACAGCGAACATATGTCATCATTGGTTTGATCAATACATGTAAGTGAAATAGTCATAATACCCATTAATAATAATCTTAATTCCTAAGAACCAATACACACATCCACATATAGGAACATTCAATGACACATATGAATGTGGATTTCCTACGGGAGGGTCTTTTTCTTGTAATATCCTCCTATATATTACCAAGGGAGCACACCATGAGAAGGTGACATAATGTTTCATGAGTCCCCACCCCTAATAGCCTATATAATCTGTGTCCCTTAAAATGATATCATACGACCATAGGACATATATTAAACAATAGTGTCATGACACTTCCAAGTTCTCATCATAGAAGGGATAAGCTATGACCTTTTAGTGCGATAGTTATTCTTAGGACATTATCATATACTATGTCATGTAGAAGAAAAATCATGTTGTGATAAGTATTTTATTTTTATTCATCCAATGAATACAGGTTTATCATAAATTACAATGAAGTTGGTTTCTAGGGTGCCAAATCCAATAGTTGGAGGTGTCAAAGAACCTTCGGGATAAATATAAGATTCTCGGTATGCACATCCACTAATATCGAGAATATAAGGATTTTATCAATAAACATGGACAAAAACTACTCTAGGAATTAATGAAACATGGAGTTAATGAGTCCCCTGAACACTTATGGTGCATATGTGACACCGAACAATATGACCAACAACTGAAAATTCTTATACCTATATATGAAGGTAGTATTTTGGATATCCTCATCCTTTAACATCATTTGTTGATATCCTAACCACATTCCGATCTTTAAAACCTAGTTGGATGCATTCAGTTGATCGAACAAATCAACTATCCTCAAAATTGTGTAACTGTTCTTTATTGTCACATGATTCAACATATAATATTCTATGAAAAACCTCATAATACTGTCCTCTTATTTGGAAAACACCATCAAAACACCCCAAGGGGTCACATTGGGTCAGATGAAACCCTTCTGCATCAAACCATCTACTTGGAGCCTCAACTGCCACAATATTGTGGGTACCATATGATAAAGATCCATCAAAATCAAAGACACACGAAACTATTACTCTATTTCAAACTCAATGTTAAACTAAGGGGGTAGTGTCACAACCTCATCTGGGAATACATCTAAAAAATACTCAACAATATGAGGAATATTCGCCACCTAGGATTACACTAATAACTCTACCAACTAAGACAAAATTGGTTCCACTCAATAATCTCCCATTCAATAGATCAACTTTCCAACAGACACCACTCATTATCCTTCCATGTTAGAGAATGAAACCATAATTTGATATAAATCAACTAATACATGAATCAAATATAACCAATACATGAAAATGATAACATCATATATATGTATCTACAACAATAAGTGGTCCCCACCAACTGGTTCTGCCCTATCATTTGTCGACATTCCCATCAAACATCAAACAAGAAAGCCCAACCTATAACTAATGTGGATGACACCAAGGGAATCAAATTCCACTTCACATACAATCCTAATGTGTGGATGAAAATAGGAGAAATAAAGGATTGTGAATCTTTATAATAAAACAAGGCATAAACTAAGGTAGATAAAAAAGTGGTCGTACCTCGAACAACATCTAGCCTCTCTAGTCTTGGAATCTATATGGAATGAATTTTCCCACACTCGACTCCTACTCAAGACTGCTGGAATCCTTCATGAACATGATTTGTTATAGGTCATTGAGGGGGAGGAACATCATGCTGATGACCAATACCGACCCCATCTCCCCTATAATAACTACAAAGTCAATAATATTTGGCAAAACCTACTACTGATACTACCTTAGAGGTAAATATTTCAATCATGGGAAAGGGGTCTGAAAACCCATACCATATTGAACTCACTATATTATTAGACACTAATCTTGGTGATGACCTTAACTACCAAAACATACCATGAAAATAGGAATCCCCATAAAGATGCTTGGGAACTACTTGCCCTAAAAAAGAACAAATAATGCTACTATGATTGAATCATGAGTGATTACAATCATGAATACCCTGAAATCCAAAATCTGTTTCTTGAAGTTATTCCCCTTAAGACACCATGTTGTCCTACTTCATAGGGCTCTCCTCCTTGAGAGTGCATTTTCTCGATCACCGCTATTTTCCTCTACACCTCCAAGTACATGGTAAGTGTAAGTGGGGTGAAAATATATCAGATCATTAAGAATAGTGCATCCTCAAAACATCATCTTATAGACTCCTCATATTGGAATAGGTTGGGAGTGAATCACATAAAGGTCATTGAACTTAGTCTTGAGCTCTCTCAAGCTTATGATCCGCTGCTTAAGGGAGTGAAACTCCTACCTATTTACTGACTTCATAATGAATGATAAGAAATCCATATGAAACTACATATAGAAGTAATTGAACAAAAAATATACCTCCTACTGATCATTGAGATACAATGTACACCACTGACATGTCACTCATCGCATTCGACTAATCACCAATAGTACCAATAACTCATCTTAGGCTTGAATCATATCACATGAGAGCTCAAGATCCTCCAAAAAATGCTCCATATATAGATCAGAGATGAATCCCTCATACATTGCAAGTATTTCACACTAAAAATAATGTATAACCACTACCATGCCTTATCATACTCTATCAGATCGACCCTTTTATGATCAACTGGATTAGCCTACTAAACCTCCACTGTGTAAACTACACACAAAAGATGACCACGAACCATTCCAAAAAACACAAGGGAATACCTAATCCTTGTAGTATATAATTTCAAGAATTATTTAATTAAATTAATTTTGGATTACCAAAACCACCTCATTCAATCTTAAAAAGCATAATGAATGTACCTTTCCTAAGTATCTACCCTGTATGTGGTACCACTTAACTTGGTCATTCAATATGCTTAGAGTCATTGAATTGAATCACAGTGGTCCCAAAAATCACGTGTCATAGAAAATCTCTCTGGTATATATCACAAAATAAGATTTACTAATATCATTTACCTACCATGTCATACATTCCTCAAAAGTGTCTATCCCCATGCTCCATCCTAACTCTCAACCTAAACTTTTTATAACACTATGTCGTGTTCTTCTCCCTCCAAAGGTATATCTCCTAGATCTAAAATGAAAGAAGACAAATAATGACCCTTGATTCCCATATTCTATAGGCTCTCGGTTGGTGAAGAGCACATAGAGTATAAATAAATTCACACATATGGGAGGAATTTCCCTTAAAAGAAATGTAGGATCGAGAGATAGGGTACCAACCACCAAACAACATCATCACATTATTTCAAAGAGATAACGACCATCCCATAATTCATGAACAAAATCAAATGAATAAATAAAAAATATATAGAATTTAACAATTCAATGAATAATTAATATTAAGTAACTATATTATGGATGATATTTTTCATTTAAATTTTCGCTTAAAAAATACTTTTAATAAATTCATCAAAGTGTAATAAGCTTATGAAAATCAAAGATAAGAAAATAATCATATTTCATAAAAAGTGATATGAAAAATAGGATTTCTAGAAGAATAAAATAACCCACTTTAGGAACCAACTGGGAAAGGATACCTTAAGTAGAGATCAATCTAGTAGACAGACCACAATAGGGCTTGCTTTCATTACTGTTACTGCAATGATGGTGTTGTGAAACCGATGGAGTTTTTTGTTGTGTGGGGGTGATGATGCTTGAGGAAACATAGAGGATTCCTTTCAATGCTACAGTTGAGTTGTGGGATCATATTACCAAATAAATAAATAATGAGTAGTATTACAATAGAGTTATATGATTAGAAAATAAGAAAATTCAATAATGATAAGTACTGATCCAGAAAAAAAAAATTATCGACACTTTGATAGAGTTGCAAGATCAGAAAATTAGATAGAGCAACAATTATTAGCAATGTAATGGAGCTACATGATTCGAATACCAAAGATAACAATAATGAGTAGGCATCTAGGGTTCTCCTGTATAGTTGTAACATGATTTAGGAAGAATATATTTGGAATTATCTATACTTATGAGGGATTTTCCCAAAAAATATTTTTGTCATTCCATCAGGTTTCCATAGTTTAAAGGAACCACCACTTCCATTTTAGCGTACCAAAAAACTAAAAAACTAAATTTCATTTTCATTTCCCATTTTATACCTCATTTTTCTATGATCCAAATGAGTTTCAACCAAGGTAAGGAGTTCAATTAAAGAGAATGATACAGAGGACGACCCTTAGAAATTATCAAATCTTATTGTTTTACTACATTCAAAATATAATGTGGATAATTTATTTTCTTTTAGATAAATTAACACAAAAGAACAAGTCATAATAATTCAAGGAAAATTTTGAGAAAACTCAAGTCCTAGAATTTTATTTTGACACAAGGATGAGAATTGTTTTTAGTGAAGACCAACACAAGGGAAATCCCAATGAGCCCTTGGTCTTGGGAAACTAGATGCACAGGGGAAATAGTGTGATGGGTATATTCCACCCACTATTTCTATTCTCCCTCTGAACCCTAGTTGGTTCGCTCTCTACACCACACACTCCATGTGACCTGTCATTGAGAGAGTACCTATGGTTTTCCTTGTGTGAGGTTCCCTTACCCCCATAGTCATTGGCCTTGTTTCACTAACCACGTCTCCCTCCCTTTTCCCTCCTATAATTTCCTACAATGCACGCTACCTCACCGCCATCCTCACATCTTCCGAATCTAACTCACATCCCTGACGATCAGACACTACATTGTCTACCATCTCATGTCACTCTACCTAATACTCCCATCCTCTTGTTTTTGACCATTTGTCAAGTATGGTGGCCCCCTCCCATTGTCTAGACCAGACCCTAATCCCTAACTATCACCTACTCTCCCCAACAACGTGCTCTCCCAATAAGTATTCCGTATGTTTTTTTTGTGATCATTTTTGTTAATTATCATTATTATCATTTTTTATTAATATTTTTATTTAATTATAAAGAATAATCTAAATTATAGATTATTGGATTCATCGGTGCTTTATCCATCTAATTTTCAATTTTTGATTTGTATAAGTTAATTTATTTCACAATTTTATTTCATATATTTAATGATTAATTAATTTTCTAGTCATATTAATTGATTTTTTTTTCAAATAATTAATTTTTATTTACACACTATTTAATATTCTATATCATTCATAAAATTTTCATTTTATATCATTTTTATCTTTTATTTTATTAATTTATTAAGTTGAAAAATTAATAATTCATTTTAAAAAATGTTTATTATTATGAAAAAATAATATATTGAATTTTTTTTTATAAAATTTTTATTGTTTTAATATTTTCAAAATGCATTAAAAAATCTATTGAATTATACAATCTAAAAATATTTTTATAAAATGAAATTGTAAATGATATACTTTTGAAATAAAATAAAATTCGAATGCATTTTGTTTTAGATAATATTTTTTTAAACATGTTAATCTATATGTTAGTTTAAATTTTTTGTTACATTTTGAGAACTCTAAAAAAGAAAACATGAATCTTTTTTCAAAATGAAGTCCAAATTTACAATCTAGGGTTCTAATGTTAATTTTTTCACTTTTAAACATCCACATTTAGAAAATTTAATATAGTTGATAGTAATTTGAGTTTATATTTTTTTTAATTTTAGATAAATGTATTTACTGATATATATTTATTGTTTTTTTAGATAAATATTAACAATAATAATTGAAT
The DNA here is from genome assembly GCA_963277665.1 of Viscum album. Classification (NCBI taxonomy): domain Eukaryota; kingdom Viridiplantae; phylum Streptophyta; class Magnoliopsida; order Santalales; family Viscaceae; genus Viscum; species Viscum album. The sequence goes on along the minus strand of OY728138.1, from coordinate 625,368,956 downwards.
GTTAAATAAAAATTCATTTTTCTGGAATATTTGGTTTTATTTTCTAAAGACTACTACTTACTTTAGATATGTTATAACTACAAATGAATTATAATTATTTCAATTATAATTTATAACATATAATGAATATAATTCAATATTTTGAATCACAAAATAGAAAAATGAAGAAAAGAATGAATGGAATGGAAAAATCACCAAAAAGTTCAATTTCTCAACTATTTACTACAAGAAGTGAAAAAGATAATCCATTTATTAAATTTAATGAGCAATATATTGTTGAAAAAGTTAATAAATAATCTATAGAGGATCTGATGTATCAATATTTTGATACGATTAATGAATTTGTGGGTGTGAATTATAAGGAGGATAATAGTGAAAATACTATTCCTCTGATTCAAGATCTGGGATGTAAAAATATGCTTAACTTTAAAAAAGTTGTGGATGTTAATTATGATTCAGGATTGTGGGAAAGTGTTAATGATGTTAAGAGAATTTTTATGGTTTATCATAGCCTGAATAAAATATTAAAATAAAATAATACATTTCATATGGAAGTTAGTCCTCTGAGACACTTTAGTTATAACTTTATTTGTGCCACCTTTTTAAAAGTGAGAAACATGAAAGGAATTAGATTGTGTATTCTAATGTGTTGGAATAGGTCTTTTGCTTTTTTTTGTAAATTATTTATGTACAAATCGACTAAAAGTTATTTGATCAAAGGAGGAACTAATGATTGACATAGTCTTCCAATAAATATTAGGGAACTTGAAAGAAAATTTGAACCCATTGCTAATGTTATGAGGTGGGAGGACATGCAAAGGGGACTTAAAAATAAGAAAACAATTTAAAAAAAATATTGGAGGTATTATTGAGAAAGAAATAGTTCACTGGAGTATTTTAATTACATGAATCATTGGATTTGGGAAGGTAATTTTATAAAATGACATACCATTTTTAGGGAACAAATGAGAAGATTTATGAGAATGAGAATGATATTTTTGGTAAACTTATTGAATTTTTTGTTGAATTTGATCTAGTTATGTAAGATCATGTTCATCATGTTGCTAATAATGATGTTCAATAACATAATATTATCCATAAAATTCTGAATGAATTGATAATCTTGTTGGGGAATGCGATTAAATAAAAAATCTTAAAGACGGTCACAAGAGAAACATATTTTTCAGTTATCTTTGATTAAACTCCAAATCCAAGTAATAAAGAACAAATGTGAATTATTATAAGATGTGTGGATATTGAGGATGATTTAAAGTTAGTGTAGAGGAGTTTTTTCATGGATCCGTAAATATTGATGACACATCCAGCCTTGGGATTTTCAATTTACTTAACGATGATTTGGTTGATCTTAAACACAATATTGATAACATAAGAAGACAAAGTTATGATAATGGATCAAACATGAAAGGTAGACATCAAGTTGTCTAATATATACCTCTTGATGTAAATCATAGATAATTTTATAGTCCATGTGAATGTTATAGCCTAAATCTAGTTATATGCGACATGGAAAAATCTAGTGTGAAGGTAATAAATTTTTTTGCATAAATTTTTTTAAATTATTTGTAGGTTAATCATATGAACATGATATTATAGGACATATTGAAGTTTTTGACACAAAAAACAATATCAAAAACACATTGGGAATGTCACATTGAAAGTATTAGATCTAAAATAACACAATCACTTAAGTTAATAAATGATTTTATTGAAATTGTAAATCCTTATAAACATAATGATATTGTGATGTTGGATGTTAAATGACTGTGTTCCAATGAATTAGATAATTTTGAAAACATCATTACCTGCATTTGATACAAAATCTAAGATAAATTCAACCATGCTGGTGAAATCCTTTAAAGGGAATAAATGGACATTGAAGATGCAAGTACAAAAATAAGAGTTGATTTTGTTCTTTGAAAAACTTCTAACAGATGGGTTTGAATGTTTAACGATTGGAGAAAAAGAATTTGCACTTGAAGTTGAAATTGATTAAATATTTGAAGAAAAAATATTTGTTAATATGAAGAAACAATTTTACGAGGATATGAAAGATAATTTTATTAGAAATGTACCTATAAGGGAAAAATTTAAAACAAATTATTTCCTTCAAATTATTAATCATGCTCTTGTGAGCCCCATGGGACCATACTAGTGGATGAATCCCTAGGGTATCATTTGGGAGGTCTTGGTTTCATGCCTCTTCGTGAACATTTAGTTTATATTTTCGTTGTTTATCCCCCTCCCCACACTGATGTAATATTAATCAAACTATTATGTAATTGGAGGAAAGTTTAATGCAATTTGAACCCTTCATTTTTTTTGGATTTTTGTTAAAGGAAAATTTTGGAAAGAGAATTAAGGCTTATTGAAAATATGAATGGTTTAAAATGACATGGGTGGCATGTCAATTTTTTTTAACTATATCTGTTATAGTTGTATCATCAGAGATAATCTTTTCTAAAGTGAAGTATATCCTAACTTATCTTTGGACTTCCATGCCATAAAAAATATTATGTCCATTAGAAATGATTTCAACTGGAAATTAATTTTTGGATAGTTTCAATTATGATGATTTGATTGAATAATTTTCTTCAAAAAATTAAAATAGAAGTTTTTTTATTTAATTTGGATGATAAAGTTTCAAAAATTAGGTTTGTGAAGTGGTGAAACTTGATCTGATGTGTCATTGTGTCATGATCCGTTTCCTTGTAATTTTAGATTTGATGTGAATTTTTTTCCTTAGGAAATTTTAGTATTATTAGTTATTTTTAAATTCTATTTTTTCATGGGAAGGAATCTTAGGTTTTTGGTATTCTTCTCTAGGTTTAGGGTGTCAATATAAAAATGTGTATTTCAATTTTAGTGTATTCTAATATTACCATAAATTCTATTGTTATAAATTACAACATTTTTATAATTAGTAGGTGTAATTGTGTGGTTGAGGGGAAATACATCAAGGGAACATGGAAACCCAAGAAGAATCAAACACAAAATCAATATCAAATTTCACCATGGAATCATCAAACACAAACAAACTCAATATCAATTATAATGTTTTTATAGAAGAATTTGCTTTAACAAATTCAAATAGAAGTGCTTTACATTGAATTAGATTATGAAGTAACATAATCAAATTTCACCCAAAAAAGAACCTAATCAACACCCCAGGGGAAAGATCCATAAAATAGTGCTCTCAGATTCAAACCTATGAAATGATCCATAAGATGTCCCCCAGATGTTGAACTCCATGGATTTACACACTATCCTCTCAGTCCACCCAACTTTATCTTACCTAAACAATCCACTGTTAAGGGATCTAGACCAATCAGAAAGTGATGCTGTCAATAATGAGGATGAAGAGGAGGAAGAATAAGAGTCATGGGATAATGGCTATCTTGACTGATAAGAGAAAAATCTTACCACACCATAAGTGTTGATAGATCTTTCTCAGGGTATAGTTCCACCTGTCGAACCCCTAATACTTCGGTGCTTTAACCACCCCGAATCTTGCTACCACCGTACAACCCATATCATAAAGTTCTTGGTTTTCTTCTTTTATTCGTTCTCGATGTTGAGGTTAAAAATAAGGATGGGGAAGGACGGTTCTAGAGAGGGAAACTAGAGAGTTTCTATGAATGGGAAGCACTGATCTCACTTGTATAATGGGCGGGAAATAAAAAAACCATCGGCCATGCCACTATTTCCCATTGATTTGGGTTTGTAGGTTTCCATGATTCTATGGGATTGATGGGTTCATCCACGTGTTCCCCCTTCCCATATCTGTCTGGTATGTGTTGGAGTTTCCAAAATGATCATCTTGTGCTTATCAATTATCAATTATATATACTAAATATGGGTTAATTCTACTTATGTGTCACCTAAATGAGCTCCCACATCACCAAAAATAAATTCCTCCTTACTCCATAATTGCTCTTCCCTCCTATGTGATTCCATTCCCCACCTGTTCTGCCACCAATATTGTAACATACCCAACTCGGGATCCACTAACTGATTCCCCAAGATGAGTGTCCACATGACCTCAAACACACCTCCCCGTATGCCAGATGTTTCTGACTAGAAGTGAGGGTCTAATAGGATATGTTGGGATACTATACCCTCTTTACCAGAGTAATCCACAATAGAAAATAGTTTAAATAGATAAAACAAAAGAAAAAAATAAATAACATTCATAAATAACCAATTCTCAAACTGTTTACAACCATATACAACCGTAAATATGTCATGCCATGCTATAATGACAATTTAACAAAACCCCAAAGAAAGGAAAACAATAGGATCCCTAAAATGGTCCGGACTCCAAGTCTGGAAACTCAACCATATATGTCCCACGACCATCTTAACTTCCTAGCATAGGGCCATTTCCCATGTCCTGACCTGCAAGCATGAAATTTTCTTAGGTACCTAATGGAGACCCCTGAAGGGTGTGAGTATAACTCAATAGTCCACCACCAACAGTGTCTACAAATTATCAAGATAAATTATATAGTTCCTAAGAGTGATACGTCTCAAACTATTTTCAACAAATCTGTAATCTCTTTTGGTGTTTAATCCCGTTGGGGTTCTCACTCCCCTCGTAAAAGTGTTTTGAAAATAAGAAAGTAATGTTGGGGCATGCATGTGATAAATAATGACAAGTATAGGTGAACAGTTTGAAAAACCATTCTAGACTACGTTCCTTTAAATTATTTTACTATTGTATCTAGGTTCATTACTTAGACATTTCATGGTTAAATATACATTTCTCAAGTTTTCAATGGATTAAGAATGTTGAACTTTCTCAAGCATATGGGAATAAAATCAAGTCATATATCACTAGGCATCACATTATAACAATCTCATAATCCTCACCTCGAAGCCTCAGTCCTAGTGGAATGTGACCTTTAGGGGAATAGAACTACGTCCCCTTCCTTTACCTGTGCATTTAGGGGTGGAGCTAGAGCCTCGGTCCAACTCGACCTACGTGCATAGAACCTCAAGTCTATACCCTACTCTACCAAGCCATGTGCACATACTTATTTTTCATTCTCCATAATAAACCATATCACAACAAGCATTTCCAACATCATTTACAACATCACAACAATATCAATAATTTGGAAATTAACTTTTTTCCTCAATCCATTAGCTCATTCATCATTTATATTAATTAACCCATTTTCCCCATTTACCATTCCCATGCCTATATCACTAAGTATTTTCAGTATAACGATAATCCACTATAATTTTATGATTAATCAATTTAACCCTTTTTAATTTCAACCAAACAACCTCTTAGGTCATTACCCAACCAAAGTGAATCACTAAAACTCTAATAGAACATCCTTCAAGAATATTAACATTTTCAAAACGGGCTCTATGTTCTTGGACAAAGGACTTACACATACTTAGTTAAACTCTATGTTTGGGGAAAATCTGCTCACCCCATGGGGGACTTAATCTCATTTGGACATACTCCATGTATCCGACAGGGATAATGAAGAGTTAAATTAACCATTTAGACACCCACTATATCCAAATAAATCAATGAGAACCAAGAACACAGTGATGGGAAATTATGAACATAACCCTACATGCACAAATCCACTAGAATCCCAAGGTATACAGCTTGTAGACCACCTACCTTAAATCTATTGGTGAATGCACCCTTAATCAAGGCCTTAGATCCCAATTCAATACACCCTTGAAGACTGAACCTAAATATCATTGAAAAATAGGGGTTTAAGTGCTTCATATGGAGATATAAGAACAATAGGAACCCTAAACCGAAAAGAGAAGAAAAGTAGAGATTTTCCTTTCCCGGATATTCAATATACAACCAATGCCACTCCAAACGACCCTATGATGAGGGAGATTGATCCTTGGAAGCTCTTGAGAGATTTGGTTCATTTCTATGGTTGAAAAGGGGGAGGAGGTGGTAAATATCGAGTTGGGTTTAAAAATCTTGTATTGGTATTTTTGTAATTTTTTAAAAGTTTCTGGGCCGCACAATTATCCCGCACAATTTGTCAAACCTTACACAAACCGTGACGATGATATTATCCAAAAATAGCCCCATAAAATGATTTACCCTCGTAGTTTTCCAAATCATGCAGATATCATGTGGAGTATACTGTCCAATAATCCTTTTTCTGCATGGTTTACTTGGGTTATCTTCACGGTCATGAGTAGCCTTGCACAGGCCATGTGGCCTGCCCAGAAAACTTTTATTTCCCCTTTTTGGTGTCCTAAACGCCCAATACACCCCTAGGTCTTCACATGAACTTGGGAAAACACATATTCTGCCTAAAGGAAGGATTTAAACTGAAACTTGAGTAAAAACATACCTTAATAGAGATCTGGGGTCTTACAAACTCCCGACATTATAACGGCTCATCCCCGAGCCACTCTTCCTAGGAATCATTGAGTTCCCAAAGAAAAGAGATTGGGCCACTGGGAATGCATAACAAATTCCATCTCCCAAGTTTATTCATGAATTTTTCCATGTTTCCATATAAAATGAACCAAGTTCATGACCGTTCCCGGCAAAACTTTCTCACTATGATCCACAATATGTACCGGGTGCTCCTCAAAGGACACATCAGGCTCGAGCTCAACATCCTCAGCATTTAACCCATGAGATGGATCAGGGTGATACTATCAGAGTTTTGAAACATGGAAAACATCAGGAATCCCATTATACCACTGTAGAAGAACCAATCGGTAAGACACCAGTCCAATCCTCTCTATAATCTCAAATGGCCCCACAAATCTGGGTGCAAACTTGCCCTACTTCCAAAATCGACGGTGACCCAACCATAGTAATACCCGAAAAACACACTATCACCCACCATGAACTCAAGAGGTATTCAAAGCCTATCTGTATATTAATTATGGTTACTATGAGGTGTTTTCATAAGTTTTTGAATCAAATGATTCTTCTCCAACTTCTCCTGGATAATACTTGGTCCTAATAGTTCAGACTATTCGACCTCCAACCAACACAACAGAGATCTACATGGTCTCCCAAAAAGTTCCTCAAAAGTTTCCATCTGAAATGTAACATGAAAGGTGTTATTGTAAGAAAACTCAACAAAGAAAAGTGCTATTCCCACAAACAACTGAAATCTAGAACACATGGTCTCAACATGTCTTCTAATACCTCAATTGTAGACTCTGACTGCCCATCAGTCTGTGGGTGGTAAGACGTACTCAAAAACACCTAGGTACCAAGTGGATTCTGTAGTCCCTTCAAGTATCACTGATGAAATATGGATCATGATCTGAATCTATGGTTCTAAGTACACCATGAAACCATACTTTTTCTCGAACATAAAATTCCCCCATATGGTTGACTATATAGGTCTCCTGGATCGGTAAGAAATGAGCCACTTTTTTGGCTGATCTACCACCACCAAAATTGTATCATTCTTTCAAGGCATCCTCAGAATACCCACTACAAAGTACATTGAGATGTCATTCCATTTCCACTCTAGAATAGGTAATGACTGCAATAACCCACCTATATGCTGATGTTCAGCCTTAAGTTGCTACTTCTTTCTTAATTCTCAGCCACCAAAACTACCTACAAATATCATGGTACATCTTAGTCATGTATGAATGAACTACCCATGTTGACGCATGAAACCCATGCATCAACTCCTCCCGTACATTTGATGGCACCATAGCATGACCATGAACATAAAAAAATCCATCAACACCTAAATTCGATCCATATGGTGAATCCCCACCTTTAAGACTTTCTTTCACATCCAAACACTCTGGGTGTACCAGGTAACTTTATTTAACTCGTCTCAATAACGTAGACTCAACTTCAATAGATTCAATGGTAATCCACCCATGCCCACTATGTACCTCCAAATGCATCTCAGCAAACATGGCAATCATCACCCACTCTGAACTGGATTCCTGAACTACTTGATTATGAGTCTTTCATCTAAGAGCATCGATGACACTATTCCCTTTCCATAGTGTGTACACCAAATCAAAATCGAATGACTCAAGGTACTCAACCCACTGTCACTGTCGAATTTTCAAATCTTATTGAGAGAAGATGTATTTGAGAATTTTATGGTCATTAAACACCATGAAGGGTTCTCTCAACAAGCAATTCCTACAAAACATCAATGTATGAACCACAACAGCAAGATCCAGATCATGAGTAGGATAATTCCTTTCATTTGGCATCAACTTTCTCGACTCATAAGCTATATCCCGATCATCCTATATCAACAATTCCCCATGTCCAACACTAGACACATCACAGAACAAGGTGTACCTTTTGCCTAGTTCGGGTAAGATCAAAATTAGTGTGGTTGTCAGCCACTTCTTCATCTCCCAAAAAGCATTATCACAAGCCTCTAACCAATAAAACTCAACCCCCTTATTGGTTAGTCATGTGATAAGCATTGATAAACCAGAGAAATCTATAATAAACCTTTGGTAATAACTGGCCAACCCCAGAAAAATCCGAACATCAGAGATGTTCTTGGGATGATCCCAAGACACGACGACCTACACCTTTTCTAGATCCACTGACACAAATGACTCAGAAATGATGTTTCCTAGAAATTAAACCTCATCAATCCAAAACTAACATTTTGATATCTTAGAATAAACCCTATGCTTTCTCAGTGTACTCAAGATGATGGAAAGATTTTTGGAATGATCGTCCTGAGTTCTGGAGTACACCAAGATGTCATCAATGAAGAAAATATGAAATGATCTTGATATGGGTGAAATATTTGGTTCATCAAGCCCTTGAACACCACTGATGCATTGGTCAATCCAAATAGCATCACCATAAATTCATACATCCCATACCTACTTCAGAAAGCTATTCAGGGTATGTCAAAAGGTCTCACCCTCAACTATTGGTATCCTAATCTCAAATCGATCTTAGAAAAAAGTGAGGTACCTCTGACATGATCAAACATTCCATAGATTCTAGTAAGAGGGTATCGATTCTTAACTTTCATATGGTTCAGCTTCTTATAATCTACACATAGCCTTATTGATTGATCATCTTTCTTAGAAAACAACACTGGAGATCCCCAAGGTGATGTACTAGGATGTATAAATCCCTTATTCTCTAATTACTCTAACTGAACCATCATTTCTTGGAACTCTTCTAGCACTATAGGATATGATGTAATGTAAACTGGCACCTCTCTTAAAAAAAATTAATTATAAACTCAACATATCTCTCAGGTGGTAACCCTGATAATTCCTTAGAAAACAAATCCTAAAACTGGTCCAAAACAAAAGGGAAGACTTATCATCCTTTCTCCACATCACCTAACATAAGTCATTCCACTTGGGCTATGATTTCCCCCAACTACTGGAATTGTGGCCCTGAACATCCTGCTCGAGTATCCCACTCACCACAAAAGACATAAGCGCTGCCATCGAGAGATGTGAATGATACCTGACATCAGTAACAGTTGATATAAGCTTGATACAAGAACAACAAGTCTATTCCCAAGATTTGGTAAAACCTGAAATCTCTAGGACAAACAAATCCCATTGGAAATGATATCAAACAATCTCCAAAGCACAACCCTTACACTTCTTGATGTCCTCAACTTGTTCCCCTTGCGGAGTATCAAGTGACATTACCCCACATGCAGTCTCCACGGTTAAGCCCAAAATGACGACGAACTAAGCATAAATAAAGGAATGCATAAAACCTATATCAAATAAAGCACTAGAAATCAGGGAAGCTACATGAATTATACCTCTAATAGTAGATTGTCTTGCCTAACCACCTTCATGTGTGGCCTGAACTACATAGAGATGACCTTCCCCTTTACCTGAGCTCCAACCCTACACCGCACTACCATATTGGTAAGAATCATCTCACCCTAGAGTTCCACATCCATCGCCTCTACTAGTACTACCCATGGATATCCATCTACATACTTGATATGGGGTAACTGACCCCCTTTCTACACTTGGCATCTTCATTTGACCTCCATCATTCCCTAGATGTCGCTGGTTCCTACAGAACCTATTCACGTGGCCAAACCTGCCGCATGCTCGACACTCAAAAATTGGGTGGGGACATTGGTCAAGCTTGTGCCCCAACCAACCACACTAATAACAGATGTCCATGTCACCACCCTAAGAAGTTGAACCCCTATTTTGACTACTCTGTGTGCTTTCACCCTGTTGAAAGAATCCAAAGCAGCACTTCCTACTATCAGAAGCCGCACCACTTGATCACCTAGCTGGTACCACAAGTTGACTACCTAAATATCCCTCTAGGTTCCCCACTGAGATAATGGGTTGATCCACCAATTCAGTAAACCTTTTTAGACAAAAGATATTCACCTAATACTTGATCTCGTGTCTCAGTCCATCCTGGAAGCACTTATCTATGACTGCCTCATCTCCGGTAAATGTTGGGACGAAGCATCTCAGATCAGCGAAACGAATAGAATAGTCTATTACCAACATTTTCCTATGATTTAACCTCATGAAATATGAAACCTTCTCCTACCTCCAGGTTTTTAGGTAGATGTTCTCAATGAAATGCTCTGAAAAATCCTTCTACATAATTCCTTCAGCCTCCTCTGTTTGGGCCAGGATGTCCCACCAACAGTTATCTTGACCCCTCAATATATAGGCCTCCAACTTGATTTTCTTATCTATAGGAGTCTCTAGATGGTCAATAATAGTTTTGATGGAATCTATCCAAAACTCTACTGCTTCTATCCCACCCTCTCCGGAAGATGTCGGAGGGTGCTCCAGCAGAAACTCTCTAGTTAGATCAAACATACTCGGTGCAACACGCTCTGGGTCTCATTCCATCATCTGCATAAAATGAGAAAATTTCTCATAGAACTGATCATCCCTATTTTCTTGGATCATCACATTCTACTACATCACTACTAGAGGGGAATTCTTAGAAACACCCTCATGTCACCCAACCAACACATGTCATCGAGGTGGAATTTCTCTACAATGCCAATAATGGGGTTTAGAACGCAACTATAACACTTTTACAAAGGGAAAATGACATATAGGTAGACTCAACACTTTCTATAACCAAACCAATTCGAATAATCTACCCCCCAAAAAGTCCACTCACAACAAAATCACTACCCTTGGCCATCTCTCCTAAGGCCAAGTCTAACACGAGTATCTAATTTACATAGTTACAAGCCATATCTTTTACACCCATCCAAAACCATTTCCATTTCCCAATTTACTCTTAAAACTTGTTAATACACTTTTTCTTCATTAGTAAACACCATTTTCTAATTATTACTTGACATTATCACTTCCCTTTTTATCCATTCATACCATCTCATTAGGTGAAAATTTCTTTACTTTTAAGAAAAAAAACACATCCTAACCATTATATCCCCCACATCCATCCTGTGTGTGTGCCTATCATGATGCATGTCAGTTTCCTACATAAGATTCTATATTGATTCATGAATGTACAACCTCTCCCAATTCCAGCTATGAGATAAATATCACAAAACCGTTAAATCACATAACAAGTGCATCACCCAATGGTGAAATATCATCAAATATAACAATGCACAACATGAACAATAATCCCCTCACAGGGTGACATGGATTTTACCTTATACATGGGTTATCTACTCCCATGAATGAGCTCATTACCAAGGCCTGACTCTTTCCTAACCTCATATATACCATTCTCCAAATAGTAAGAAAGAGAAAATAACTCCTCTGATATCACTTTGTAACATTCCCGATTAGGAATCCACTAAACAGTGTCCCGATCCGGGTCAACACATGACCTCAAGCGCACCTCCCCATATGCCAGAGGTTTCCAAATAGTAGCGAGGGTCTAATAGGATACATGGGGAGACTATACCCTCTTTACTAGAATAATCCATAGTATAAAAGTGTTTAAATAACATAAAAAGAGGAAACAATCAATGACATGCACTAGTAACCCATTCCCAAACTGGGTACAACTATATACAACCGTAAATATGGAATGCCATGATATAGTTCCGAGTGAATAAAACCCAAAAGATATAAAAAAAACAGGATCCCCAAAATGGTCTGGACTCCTTGTCTCGAACCTCACCCATACATGTCCTACGTCTAACTCAACTCCCTAACATAGAGCTCTTGCCCTTATCCTGACTTGGTAGAATGAAATCTACTTGAGTACCAAATCGCGGCCTGAGTAGTGTGTGAGTATAACTCAGTAGTCCATCACCAATGGTATATACAAAATATCCAGCAAAAGAAGACAGTGCATGCAAGTGATAAATAATGACAAGTTAAGGTAAACAGTTTAACAAGACATTCTAGACTATTTTCTATTAAATTACGCTACTATTGAATCTAGTTTCATTAATTAGACATTTCATGGTTAAATATACCTTTTTCATGTGTTCAATGGATTAGGAATTTTCAACTTTCTCAAGAATATGGGAATAAAATCAATTCCTATCTCACTGGGCATCACATTATAACAATCTCATAATCCTCACCTCTAAGCCTTAGTCAGGGTGGAATGAAACCGTTTGGGGAATATAAATCCCTTCCCTTCCGTAACCCACGAAATTAGGGGTGGTGATAGAGAATTAGTTCAACTTGAACCATGGTGTAGAACCTCAATTATATACCCCACTCTACCAATCCATGTGCACATGCTTATTTATCATTTAACACAATCAACCATATCACAACAAGCATAGCCAACATAATTTACAACATCACAACAATATCAATAAATAAAAAATTAACATTTTTCCTCAATAAATTAACACATTCGTCATTTATATTACTTAAACCCTTTATCCCCACTTCCTGTTTCCCATGCATATCTCACTAAGTATATTCAAGTATAAAGATAATACCCTATAATTTTCCTATTAATCTATTTAATGATTTTCATGCAAACCAAACAACCTATTAGGCAATTTTCCGACCTAAGTGCACCAATAAAACATTAATTTCACATCCTTTAACTATATTAACATATTAAACATGGGATCTATGTTCTCGTATTACGGCCTTACACTTAGCTAAACTCTATGTCCCGGGAAAATTGGCACACCCCATGGGTGGTCCTAATCACATTTTTCCACGATCAATGCATCCCTTGGGGATCATAAGGAGTTAAACTTACCATTTAGACACCCACTATATCCAAATAAATCAAGGGGAACCAAGAACAGAGAAATGGAAAATTAAGAACATAAACCTACATGCACAAATCCACCTGAAACCCAAGGGATACAACTTATAGACCACCTACCTTAAATTTGTTGCTCTACACACCCTTTAACAAGGACTTAGATCTCGATTCAACGCAACCTTGAATCCTCAACCAAAATCTCATTGAAAAAGAGGGGGTTGAGTGCTTTTAATGGAGATATAAGAATAATAGGAATCCTAAACCAAAAAGAGAATAAAGTGGGAGATTAACCTTACCCAGTTATTCAATTTGCAACCAAAGACACTCTAAATGGCCCTAAGATGAGAGATATTGATCTTTAAAATCTATTGGGATCTTTGTTTCATTCCTATAATTGAAAGAGGGGAGGAGGAGCTAAATTCTGAGTTAGGTATAAAAATCCTGTAATAGATTTTTTGAAATTTTTTTAAAATTTTCTTGGCCGCATGGTTTACCCGCATGGTTTGTAAAACTTTGCACAAACAGTGTAGATGCTACTATCCAAAAATAGTCCCATCACATGGTTTACCTACACGGATATCCAAACTATGTCCAAACTATGAGGAGACTATTAACCAAAAACCCTTCTTCTGCATGGTTTACCTAGGCTGTCAGCATGATCAGGACTAGCCATGCGCAGGCTGTGCGGCTTGCCCAGAAAATTCTTTTTTCCACTTTTTTGTGTCCCAAACCCCCAAAACACCCCCAAGTCTTCAAATGAACTTGGGAAAAACATATTCATCCTAAATTATGGAATTAAACTAAAATTAGAGAAAACACATACCTTAATGGAGATCTGGGATCTCGTAGATATTCCCTCCTAATTAGGGTTTTCCTGCCTCATTTGTGACTCGCAGTTTACCTCACTAGCCATGTCACCTCAGGATTCTGATGTCTCTTCCTCCTCAAAGAATCCATAGGAAAATAATCTTCATCTAGGTTTCAGGCTCTCTGATTCTACACCTTCAAACAACAAGTCATAATTACTTGCTTACAAGGATTGTTTCCTCCTTCTCCTCCCGCAATAAGCCACACGAACTTCCTCTCCTCTGGATCGCGCTATCTCCATCTCCTAAAGAAATCTGTCATTTTATCTTCCTCACATACACAACCAATGATTAGATTTAACACCTGTAAAAAAATCATATATTCATCCACTACAACTCACGTGGTTAAGAAACCATCTATATCAATATAGAGCCTCCAGGATTCATCATTTTCCAATGGTATGAGCCTGAATTTATTTTCCACTTAGGTAACCATTTATAGCTTTCTTGTTTAGGGTTTTTCCTTATTGTTAATTCATCCTCACATTGAGTTCATCTGACGTGTGTCTGTTGTGTGGTTATCAATCATTACAGGATCAAAGTTTTCTTAAAGGGATCTTCATTTCCCCATTACATGATTTATTTATTTATTTTACACGAAGCTGATATCCTGGCCTACCCATATTTTCTCCCATATGGGTGTGTATTTTCTTCTGGATGCCTTTGTCATGTCTATTGGTTTTTTTATGATTTCTAAGGTTTGATTTGGACTTAAATTCTCATTGAAGCCTCGTTTTAATAAATCCCGATGCTTTCAAGATGGGGTAATTTTGAACCCCAACACTAATTATTGTGCCATTAAATCACATTTTACAGACTTCTGTAAGTCATTTTTTATGCAATTGTCTTTATTATAAAAATTGATCTTCATTACACTTTTTGTTAGCTCATTGATACTTTTAAATTTGGTGTACTATTTTTGGTTTTGTTGTGGTTATTAATGTTTGTTGCTGCAATGGAAGAATGTGTTATCATTGGTTGATGACACTACCACTGAGTATATCAAGGTTTTCAATGAAATTAAACACCATATATTGAATGATTTATCTGTTTTTAAAAGTGAGTTGGTATGACCCTAATATAATGAACTTTTTTTTTCAACTGAATGATGCATGTTTACATTAAAATGATGCTAAATTGTAGCCTTTCATGTAAACTATTTGAATTGGTGATTTCTCTATTAGTAAGAATAAGTAGAGTGTTGCTAATTTTATTTTATCATGTACTTAGTTAAGAAATTATCCAAGGGTAATGCAGTCAATGTTAAGTAGTCAAAGTACCCTGGTTAAGCAGATCTTTAAAAATCAGGTTTTTAATTTTACCAAATGCAAATACCATTCATCCTTTTATGATTTTCTATTTTCCTCATTTTCAAGTATTTTCCAATTAGTCATACATAGATATCTTTGAAATGCTTATTGATGTTTTTCCCAATTGTTCATAAATAGTGTTTTTATAGATTTCTTATACATATATCTTGATTTCTTATTGAAGTGTTTTATATTTAGTAAAACATATTATGTAATATTAATTTTAAACTTATAATATCTATAGGTAAACATATTGGTTGAATGTGTAGGTTCTCAGATCTTGGGTTATTACCTCTTATTACACCACTATAAATCTTCAGAACTAAAAAACCAGGTATAACAACTTTATTTTCATGAAATGTTTTCATATTGGTCACTAAGCATTTCACATACAAATCCTATTATTTAATTTTACTTGAAAGAAACCTAACTTGACATGTTCTAGAGAATTGGATCATTTTCTATAGTATTGTATCTTGTATTTTCTTTGATTAGTGGATCATGTATTTTATTTTAGTTTTGAATCATTTTTAGAGTAGTGGAACAAGATTTTTCTTTGATAATGTGGGCCATACATTTTTTTTGGGTAGTGAATCATGTAATTCATTAGAGTAGTAGACCATGTGTTTTATTAGATCAGTGGATCATGTGTTTTATTAGATCAATGGATCATTTTTTTAAGTAGTGGATCGTGTATTTTAGAGTATAAGATCGTGTATTTTAGAGCAGTAGATCATGTATTAGAGTAATGGAAAATTATATTAGTTGAACTAAATATTACTTGAAATTTTGTTTGATTAGTGCCTCATTTTATTCTTCTTTATTTTAGTTATTAGTTTCTTTTGGAGTAGTGGATCATGTATTACTTTATTTATTACTTCTACCAACCAGATTTTTCATATCTTCATACTTACTTATTTATACTATATTGATGATGTATCTTTATTTTAAGCCACTGGATCAATTTTTCCTTGATTTTTTTATGTGGATTGATTCACTGACTTACATTCACCACCATGGTCATGAAGAATGAGTTGATACCATAGCATGGCATTACATTCAAATTAGTACAACACTTTCTATCATAAACAATATTACCAGCATATGAATATATGATATTTTATTTTCTATTAGAAACATAATAAACAATTCATATTCAATTTGAACAATCATGTTATTAATAATTACAGAACATACAGTCATTGGAAGATTTTTTTCCCTTCATGATTTTTATGCATTAAGCAAGGTAATGTTTCCTCTATTGTAAAACCATTGTTGATTAAAATTTTCATTGGGTTCATCATGTGCTTGGGCTCAGTACTGAATATCACCCATTAGACACAAGCAGTGATTATGGAAATGAGATAGAAAATAAAATTTTTGGTTTTTTGAAAATTCATTCACTTATATGTGTTTACATATTCTATTAGCACTTATTATTTATACAACTTCAATTTTTTATAGATAAGTTGTATTAATTCTTATCCTAAAACAAAATTCAATATCTATTTATCTATTTTTTATTTATTTTCATGTTGTCAGGTCCTATGAAGTGGTTTATGTCTCTTTGTTGAAGTTACTTAGCATGGGTTAATGACTCCAATCAGGGAAAAGAAATCTGGCTGCCCCTCCGCTTACATGACATCACCATGTATTGATTACATGACAAATGAATCCTTATTACCTTTAATGGAATTTATTTAGTTTATCATTTAATAAACAAAAGAAATTATTTTTCAGGAAATTATAACTATTATGAAAGATCATTTGATCTTTCCAATTCCATGAAGCATGATGTTCATGATGGAAAACTGAGATTTAGAGGCAAATATATTTTTGAATTATTACTTTTTATACAGCCTTTATTTCTTTTTTTCTTTTGGTGTTTTTGGCTATGTAACTATGTATTCATGGAAATATTTTATGATTACATATGATTGGAATTTTGAATGTGTTTGGTGTCATGACTGAATGACTTTATTTATAGCTTGGTTGCAGGTATGGGATTTCAGGGTTCTTTTCTTTCCTAAAGGTATGCTTCACTAATTTTTATCTCTTGGGACCCATTTGACAATGTCAAATGTCTTTTGGTTTCTATTTTCATGGTTATGTTTTACTGAACCTTGATTTTTAAAATTTTATTTATTTATTTATTTATTTTGGATCATCCACCCAAAATTTGGATCTTCCACATTATTTTCTGGATGCTATGCTTATCTAATTATACAAGATTCATATGATAAATCTTATGGGGAAATATGACATTGATGCTTCAGAACCATATTTATTTTCTATATGCTTATTTATGTTTTTATATTCATGTATGTGTATTTTTTGTCATTTTTAGTATCCACTAAACAATATATATTTGTATTTATCTACATGTGTGTGTATTTGTTTTTATCTGTATTGATCATCATATTAGAAGTTTTTGTGTATGGAAACACAGGATGTGACCATGATAAAATTTCTCACAGATGAGGTATTACTGAGAGAAATGACGGATGATCCTCTTTTAACCAACTACAGGTGTTATATTATCATTTTTATGCCTTATTTTTTAATAGCTGATATTTCATTGGCATACATATTTTATATGTCCTTACATTATTTTTTGGACATGATCATGTTAGTGTAATTATGGTGGATGAGGCCATTGAAAGATACCTTTCGACAGATATATTATTGGGAGTCCTAGAAAAGCTAATATTTTGTATAATCATTCTCGTTGACTTTTTTCCAGAAATTGAACAATTTTTATTTATCCATTTTTCACTTATCATAAAAAATCCAAATCCAACACTATTGAATCGAACTCTTCCTCATTTTCTCATCAGCCACAATTGAAGAAAAATCAAAGTATTCTTTTTTCTAGAAGTTTTTTTTTTCATGGACTAATATGCATTAGAATTTATCTATTTTTTGTGGGATGGGTGTTTCCATTCAATTATGCTGATCACAAAAATTTTAAATATTTCAAATTAGTAGAAAAAATGATAGAGTGGATGATATGGACCTTAGAGCAAGGGATGAACCAAATATCATATCCTTTTAAGTATGATATTTTTATTATTTGAATTTTTTCCCTCAACTCTTACAAACGAACACCCTCTGGCCTTTTATATTTGTCTATATTTTCTTTTAAAAACTCAAAAAATAATTCTTAAGCAACTGGTTTGTCTGGTATTGTTGCTATTTTTTTGTGACATAGTAACAAAAAACAAGCCTTAAAACACATGATATTTTTTGGGAGATATTAAAGAAATCTAATTGAACCTATCATGAAATGCGGTTTGTTGTAAAAAACTAATATGTTAAAAAGGCTATCTCAGATTATCTTCAAGCCATGATTTCAACTATTATATCAATCTATGATCAGGTACTGTTGTCTTTGGAGTAACTTGTTTATGTGATGATATGTTCATACACACATTTTCAGAATGTTCATTACACTATTGAGTGCCTATTTCATATTATTATCAATTATATATCCTCTAAATGGGTTTTATTTGCATTTATGGAATTGTTTTCCATGATTTTCATTCACACTAATTTTCTTCATGGTGTATCTCATAATTTCATATCAAATATAAATAATTTTTCTTAAAAAATGAAATCTTGCATATTTATTTCTCATATTCTTATTTTAGATCCCATGGGTAATGTTTTAGTATTTTTTTGAGGAAATATAATATTGATTATGTAATCTAATTCCTAATTGAAGAAACTCAAAACAATGGAAGAAATTGTTCAGGTGCATTTGTCATATATTTTACAGAATTCTAGAAATATTTTAACAGTTCAACTCCTATTATATACTATCATACTTTGATCATAGTGTTGTTTCAACTCCTATTATTCTTTCAAATCCTACTATATACTCTCTTTCATTGAGGTTAGTATTGTTTCTAATCCTACTATATACTATTTATCAACTCCTATTATATATGTATTTTACCCCAGAAAATTCATTTTTTTGAAAATTCTGATGCTCTTTAGATAGTTGGAAATGCTATCCATGGTGGTATGTTATATTTTTGAACACATACCTTATGAAAGAATTTTTTAGTACAATATTTCTTAAAATTAATTGTAATATAGTGATGTCATTTTCTATTTGTGTTGATCAAAATTTAAACATGACATGATATTTCTTTTTGCAGGTTACCAAACCATATGTTTCACACATCCAGTATTCTCTATAATGATATTGATGAAGGATTTTCTCTTCTTTTAGAGCACTAGATCATGTACTCTCTTTGAGCAGTGTATCATGTATTTAATTTTTTGAATTCGATTTTTTTAGAGGACTAAAACATTTAGTTTATTTTAGTAGTGGATCATGAATTTTTATTGATCAGTGGATCATTTTTTTAGATAATTGGAATCATATCGTCAGGAAAATTCATGGGTCAGTACTAGTATATATATATATATATAATGAAGTTATGTAAACCCAATTATATTTAATAAAATTACCATGAAGCTTGAACTCCAACCCATTTATTATTTGTTTATTTTTTAAAAAATATTTTTTCGTATAAATATTGTTTAAAACCATATTTTGACCTCAAATATAATGTTTTTTATAATAATAATAATCAGAAACAATATGAACACCTTATAAAACAATAAAAAGGATCACAAAAATCACAAATGGCCAATAAAAATTTAAAACCATTACAATAGGGACTTGAACGAAATCCTCAAAACACTTGAATATTCCCAACTGGAAAACATCAAGAAGCCTTTGGTGCCAATATAAACTAAAAAAAGACAACTTCATATCACCAAAACCACATTACCTATAGCCAACATCCACTTTACACACTTTTCTTATCAACAACAATCACAAGTTGCAGCTTCTTCAAGTTTGTTTCACCTTTACAAGCTCCAACTCTCAAGATGACATCCACTACCTCTTGGAAGACCTTCTCATTCAATTCTAGCACCTTATGCTGCCATTAATTCTAAGAGTTGAGCACCTGATTTATGTTCAGTCAAGAAAATATTGCACTATCTCTCAAAATTTTCCAACACTTATCAGATAACATCAGAGAGAAAACAAGAAAATATCCAAACTAGTAAACACATTACTTCCATGATAAATGCCTAAAATCATGATTAGGATTTACTTGAAATTCCTCTTCAATTTTGGAAATCAAAGGATTTTTTATTACTATCTATTATTCCAATATAATCTTGTCATATTCTTATATCATAAATACTATAATATCTTGTTGTTAAACATAATAAAAAAAATCTTCAATCAAATTCACATTCACTTTCAAAACATTATTGAGCATTTTATTTTCTTTTGTTGTAGATTATTTTGAAAATTTTATAATTTCGGAATCATAAGATCTGATTACAAAACTTTTATGATGATTAGAATAATCTCTATGAAACCTTGTTGTCTTAGATTCATGATGACCGCTATCACTTGAAAAGGGATGACTCTCCTTACCCTGCTAAGACATAGCTCCCTCTCCCCTATGTTGAGATACAAATAGTTTCTCATTAAGTATAGAATATTTATTAGAAGTAACATTCCCCATTTTAATTTTTTTCTCCCCATAATTTAACTTATAAATAACATTCATCAGATCCCTCAAATTATTCTCCTTATTGTTTTCTAAAATATTCAAAGAAGATTCATCTTTTTCCTGAGTTTGTTGATTGAAAAAATCATCTTTCTTAAAAAAATAAAACAACCCTTTATTTAATTTAGTGGAAGTACCTTTGAAATATATTTTTTTCATATGAATCATGCCCTTTTTGTTGATATGTTGTGATAATATTCATTTTTAGTTGTGAGGTATCACAATTGGAATGTCAAATATTGGACCCCCTTTCATTGTATTTTTTTCAGAGTGATGAAATGAGATCATCCCTTATTGATGATCAAAATTATTATCAAGATCTATTTATTTCTTACCTATATTCAACTAATGGTTCATTTTCATATTATAATGAACTTCTTCACGATGTCTTAGCATGAAAAAAGAAAATTAATAACTATCATCTTTCTTTGATAGGCCCAAAATAGTTCCCTATATATTTACATTCCACAAAAGAGGGTTTTCTTCATATTACACCTTAAAATTTATATTGTAATCAGTAGTAGATATAATTGCTGGGATCCAATTCCTCTATTCCTTGCTCTTCCATGCCTAACACATAATCCCTTATAAGGTTTCATCCTAAAACCCATGGGTGATATGAGGAATTACCCATCCAAGATTATATGTTATCCACCATCCTCTGTGGAATCCGATGTGGGACATAGGTTTTCACCCAAATATCCTCCCCTCCAATAAAAAACCAAACAATTGGGCCTCCTCTTTAATGATAATCCACCAGATTCAACCATCTCACCCCACAATTTTCTCAGCATCAGGACTCTCTACTTAACCACAACTATCATGAAGAATTTCATCATAAGGAACCATGGATCCACATACTTGGAATGAGCCACCATTATCATTCTCAAAATCATTTGGGAAATAATTCATTCTATAACTCACCTGGGTTACACCATGGATATGATAAAATTTTTTGGGATCTAATTCCTACAGCCCTTGGTCTTTCAGGACAAACCCATAAGCCCTTCTGGTGTTCCATCCTCAAACCCATGGGTGATAGTGGGAATTTCCCATCCAAGCTTATATATTATCCACCATCCTTTGCATAATTATATGTGGAACTTGGTTTTTCACACAATAAGAACAACCTGATTAAACATTGTTGATGAAATATTAACTCGAATCAAGATCTATGAGAAAATGAAAAATTTTAGAACATTTAGTCTCTTTATACATTTTAATCGAACCATCTATTGATGAAGAAATACCTCTACGATTTTTTAATTCTAGTAAATCCAACTAAGATAAAAATCCTAACCCATACATGGAAAAGAGATTTTTGTACATCAAAAGGGTATAAGATTTATCTCATTCCTGAATTAGGAAAGTTTCTCGTTTGAGCATCAATGATACTAGAATCCAAGAACATAAATTCAATTCACCAGTTGAAAAAATGATGTGAAAAACCCACACCTCATTAATGTAATCCCCTAGTTGATAAATCTACAAACCATATAGGTTTTTCTTACATAATCATTAAAATTCTTTGTTTTTTTTTGTAAAAGTGGGTGCCTAGGATCAAACATGAACATTACTTTTTGATTAGCATATCATGTATACAATGATTTATTCCTGCTATATTCTTACCATAATTAGGTTGATATTTTTGCTCCAACTATTTATATGGTAATGTACTCAGATTAATTTTCATATAACAAAGTTATAATAGTTCCCAATCTATAATGAGAATCTTGAGATACTATAACATTAATCTTAAACATATATCCTATGGTATAGATACATAATACCATATGGATAAAAATGATGTGTGACTATCAAGTGTTGGTGGATCAAAAGAATTGAGGCTTCTTCTCATAAAGTTTATACTTGGTGATCTCAAATAGATGAGATCATAATGATTGAACCACCAATAGGAACACCACATGTTTTAGGTGTTATTTCCAATTCCTATCCATGAAAATGTGTAACGGTCTCCTAAATTGAGATTATTATAATTTTATACTATATGATTACACACTTTGATACAAGATAAAAAAATGGAATTGATGTCGAACTGATACATCTTATATTAGATGCGTCATTAGTGTTATGACATAGATTGAATTATTATGAAGGAATTTTCCACTTCTGAAAAAGAAGTGATATCTTGGGCCTAGTTGATCAGGATAGTGGTGAATTCACTAAATCCATGGTCATGGTAAAATAAATTAAGTCCATAGAGTTATATCAATGAATAATAAATCAAGGAAGGATGATGACACAAATTGTTTGTCCATCTTTATGAGATATCGCAAGAAAAAATATATTATATTTTTGGGCATGTGTTCATAGGAAATTTTTTTGTTCCTATGACTTTCCATTATCTCTTTATGTGCCTTGATGAGTTTCTAGACTCTGATCCTAGTTTTTGAATAATATTCAATACTATTGAGATAAGTTCTTATAGGGTCACACACTTATATTATTAAAAATTTTATCCTATTCTAATGAATAGGAGTTATGGACATGGTGAGCCCCACTATGGGGGTCTAGGAGATGTCCAAGCATAAATGATCGCCAATTAATAAATAAATTTATTATTATTTGAGTATTGAGTTGTAACAACCTGATATTTTAAAAGAATAAATTTTTTTATAGCATTTATGACATGAAACAACAAGCTTAGAAGAAAAGATAACACCCAGGACTTTGGGAAATATTTTTTTAAAATAAATTTAATCCCTTTGATAACATGCAGAACATGCAACCCTCAGTAAAAATGAACCATAATATAATATAATATTATAATATAGATATTAAGTCTATGAGTACGAATATTTCTAAATAAATTATGAAAATCATGGTTATCTATTGATTAGAAATAAAATAACAATCATTTAAAATAAAAAGAAACGTTTTCTATAAAACCATTTTTTTCTAAAAGATGGTTTAGTCACACATTGTGCACATAATTAAAAATTTATTTTTACCAAATTTATAAAATTCAATTCAGAAAATAAAATTAAATTTTGAAATAAAAATATAAAAATTATATTAGGGTTATTTTTTTCTGATTTTTCTAAAATGTGGTATTTTTTATGAATAATGAACATTAATGAATTTTAATTGAAAACCGTCATTACATTTAAATTATTTACAAAGTTAAATTATATTTTGAATTCGTTTAAATGTAAAATTAGTTAAATTATATATATATATATATCCAATTAATGTCATTATAATCATTTTTATATTGAATTTTGATATAAAAACTTTGCAAATGTTTTAACATTTTCGCTTTGAAAACCTACTTTCCCACCACGTCTACTGGATTAATTTTAAAATATATTTTTTCACTTCTGTGAATGGAGTTTGTAAAAATGGATTTAATGTTTGTAAAAATAATATTTTATATTTTCTAATAAGGGAAACATAACTTTTGACAAAATTTAATATTGAAAATAGTGAAAATTAATTATCACGGTTAATGTAAAATGAATTTAACAGGGGTTAAACTAAAAAGATAACGGTTACATTGACCTAAAAACATGTATAAAATACATTTTATGACCATATTTAGACTCTATAATGTATAATTCTTGATAATAAATCATTTTTGAACCTCTTTTCATGTCAAAAACATTGTCACACTTTATTCTTTTCAAAAATTACAAGTGTACCACTCACCCCACTTATAAAAGGCCACCTACTCTCCACTATTCTTCACACCTTCACACCATTTTGTTTTGGAAAATACATACCCAAATAAATTAAAAACTTACCTCAACTTATCCTAGAATCCTTATTTTGAAAATAAATGCAACCTTGTAAGGATTTGGTTCATAGCTAAGGAGGCCACCCCAACAAGATGTTACATTCTTCGACGAGTGTTTTCATATTATTTCTTCCTCCATCTCTTTAAATTATTATTAAACCATAATGATATAACTAAATATGTATATTAAATATACTAAGATGTATTTATAATAATTTAATGAACTAAAACCATTCCCACTTCTATCTAATGTGTTTTAAAATCACCATTCATGTGTATGATGGACTACCGCATCGCAAACTGATGTCATTCATTTTTACATTAACACACATCACCATTGTGTATTTTGATGGATATAAAGTATAAATATAATATTTAAATTATAATTATACTTCTATAGTAATTATAACATATATACCTTTTTAATTTCCATTCCGTAAGAGGTATGATAATGTCGCTCATGTGTATGGCGGACTACCACCTCGTGATGTGATATGATTCGTTTTTCACTAATTCATTGCATGGAAGGAAAAAAGAAAAAATTGTAATGAATATACGTGATATAAATGAAATAATAATTATATTTATTACATATTTATCATGCTAAAAAGATAATATATCATTTTATTTTTAACACTGAAAAATAATAACATCATTCATGTATGTTTGAACTACCGATGTCACAAAGTGATGTGACTCTCTTTCATCACCACACCACATGGATTATATATATAAGTATATTTAAAGAAATAAAGTTGAATCTAGTATTTTATGATAATTATATAAATATAACATATTACATAACCTTTTTTCTACATTGATCACTGAAAAATGGAAACATTACTCATGCATACGTATGACCTACCATCTCCATGATTGTACCGTAGTTTATTTATCATAACCATATTTGATGATTGGTTTTAAAATTATAATTCATGTATAAATATGATAATTATATTAAGATTATTATTTTAGATATCATGGAACTATATAACATGTGCAATAACTGGATCTTTCACAACAAAACACGCATGAGAAAACAAGACAATTAACACCTAAAACAATGAGAAAAATGAAATATTATAAATTAATGGGTGATAAGATCTTATAAAATGGTAACACGTGATATTATAAATTTTAATATGATTCTATAATAAGATAATAACATGTTTGAAACCACTATATCCGAATGGACCGAAGGCCTTCATTTTTCTTTTACTAATTTTTTGATAACCCCCCTTTCAAGGGATGATGGGAACCCTTAAAAGTCCTGTAGGCTTAGAGATTAAGTGGAACATATTCATAAGAGAAATTAAATGACCCGAAGGTCTTAGATAATTCATAAAAACTATAACTGCATGACACTGACCCTCCCCATCATCTGCATCATGATGATATTTCTCCACCCTCGCATGGCCGTCGGGCTAAGCTTCTTGTGCAAGCACAGACTGGTCCCTATGGCATAGCCATACCCTCTCATTCTTTCAAATCCATTGGTTTTACTCTGGTGAGTGCACCTACTCTGAATCCTCCTTTTAGGATGCTCCTTTTTTAGAGTCTGTCTGGGGAAACTGCACAAAACATGTGGCCCAAAGGCCTTGAGGTGGCCTAAAGGCCTTAAAGGTGGCCCAAAGGCCTTAAGGACACCAATACCAAACCAGTGGCCCAAGGTGAATAGTTTTGGATTCTACAATAACTACTATAGAACCTGTATAGTACTACTACAATACTGCTAAAGTATCTAGATATATACCTTCACCAGATTTCGAACCTAGGTCTCGTGGATGCACTTAGAGAGAACTCACCAACTGGGATGAGGCTCATGTGCTGTTTAAAACCACTATACATCATGTTAAAGTATGTTCAACCAAAAAGAAGTTTTAGGTAAGGGTTTCTCATCCCACTTTTACATCCATGAGACATACGTAATATTCACCACTTATTTCTTTTGAGGGGTGTATATACCACCCTTTTATATATTATATCATGAATTAATTTATCTTCATGGTATTTAATGTTATTCCTTTCATGAGGATTATGATAAAAAGTTACTGAAGTGGTAAGGGTTTATTTCACAAACTCATCATTATCCGAGATTGTTTTTGTTTAAGTCTCACTTTGGGTAATTATTTGATATTTCTATCTTAAAATAAATCAATTTTATTATAATATTTTTATTGATGAACTTTTTAAAGTAATAGTACCATTTTTAAACTCTACGGTTTTTAAAACTATTTATAAAATGTTTTTATAAAAATAAAAAATTATTTCTCTCTTTAATTGGAGATTCATTTTCATCCAAACCCATTTTTTTAAAGACAATATAATTTTTTTTACCTTTACAAACTAATTTAATAAATAAAATTTTACCAATTTTTAATTTTTTAATTTTTTTGAATCGAATCTTCATTTATTTTTTTAAAACAAACCCTGTTTTTCTTTTACCAAAAATGTGAATGAATGTTTGTTTTAACGTATACAACATGCACAAAATTTCCTTCCGTCATGACCACTCAATTTTTTAAAGAATCCTTTATAAGTTTAAATTTTTATTTTCAATTAAAAGTGTTTTATAAATGTTTTGGGAACATTTAATTTTAAAATGTGATTTTCAAATGAAAAGGATATTTTCTACAAGAATGTGTTTAAAGATATTTTTATGGTATTTCTATATATCAATGACATAAAAAATTTATTGTACTTATGATCCACTGTGGATATTTTTTATTGATATCATTACTATTATTTATTTGGATGATTTATGATCAATTTTACTAGGGATGTACTATGTTGATACCATTCATTTTACTTTGGATCGTTTATGAAAATGTTTATTGATTGGGGAAACTATTAGCATTTCATACACGAGTCTAAATACGAATGTTATGTGGATTATTTTTTCACCCTTTCAGATGAGTAATTCGTTTAATATTTTATGTGATGGGAAGAGCCTTCTATAGCCCCTAAATTCATCAGTAGGTCTCATGAGAAAAACTAGATATGATTTTGATAGATACCTTATCCATTTATATAGATGTATTGGCATAAGCCTCATGGAATTATATGTCTTGGAAAAATACTTAATGGTATTAAATTTATTGGAATATGCCTCTATTGTATGTTTTATATGTATATAATTATGCATTCTATTATTATTAATTTGATTATTGATATTCCATATGATTATTCAATTCGTTAGAATATCATGGTCATGTTTAAAGATCATGTTATTATTTATATGAAATTATTTGATCATATTTTATTCCTTCCATATTCTGCTCAAGTTATTGATTGAATGAAATGAGTTTCATTTATTTACCATTCTATATTGATTATGCATTATTTATTTATATATTTTTCTATATTCTTACCCTTAATGAGTATCTAATCTCACCCCATTCTTATTTTTTTTCTCCAAGATAGAAGAAATTATTTATTTATTGATATGTAGAGGTATGCTAAGGGGAATAATGAAATTATAAAATAAATTTTTTTTGTGTATTCTATGTTTTAAAATATAGTGTGAATTTTAGGTATGTATCTAGTTTACCAAGACAACTAAACTATTCAGTCCTTTAGGATATAATTCTTTATATCTTATTCCAATGTAATAAAGTAGACACTAGCTTTGGTCTACTAGGGCCAGGGTCACTACAAGAATAATTGGAGTTGAATTTATTTATTAAAAGAATTTAAAAGTATTAAAATTAATACATAGAAAAATGTTATATGAACAAATATTAATTTAATATTCAATGTTCATTTAATATTTATGGGAATAATGAGTCGAGTTAGTGTGTCAATTTTTTCATTTAATATATTTATTATATTAAAAGTATGTGATATAAATATAAATGATATTTGCGAAATAGTAAATTAGTCATAAGATATCATTTATAACTTATTTACTATAAAAAAATATCCAGGGGTCAAAGATCCATTTATGGGTATTTTGAACCTCGATATATAAGTGGGAGGAGGATCTCTAACAAGGAACTATTCATCCCAAGAATTTTAGAGCCTCTCTCTCTTCTCTCTCGCCTCCTAGAGAAAGGTGTTCTTGATCCAAGTAATTGATCTGAGTTCTCTTTCTTAGATCAAAGTATCGGTGTAGTAGTGATCATCGAGACGTCAAATGAATTGTCATATCTATTATCTAGAACCCATATTTAAAAGATCAGCGCTCTTATATACTTTCAAAGAATGTGTGGATGATCTAGAGTGATATGAATTTGGTTACTTTGAGAAACGATCATCAGTGATTGATTGGTCATCGAATGTATCAGTAAATAAAATGAGGTAATCTTAAATTTTTTTTTCATACTTAAAAAACTCCACATGAGATCCTCAGGCCTTCATACCAGGATGTGTATCATCATGGTCGATGTAGTTACGTCAATTAGTGATGTAATTATTTTAATCATCGACTCATATTCTTCTATTTTATTCCCTAACACCTTCAATTATGAAAACAATTGAAGGGTTTTCTAGCCATGTTTCCACAAAATGAAAATAATGAAAGTAAAAAAATAATTAAATCCAATAATGAGGATTTATAAAAAAAAAATTAAAAAACAAAGGGGGAAGTTCATGTTTGTGCTATAGGGCCACCATAAAAATAAAAATTAAAGAAGCGAGGCACTGCTGACAACCTTTTTAAAATAATAATAATAATAATAATAATAAGAGGATTCTAAGGTGGTTGACACCCCCATCGAATGCCCTCTCATAGGCCTTCCTCATCACAGGGATCCCATATCGTATAGTGGAAAGTCGTTTCACTAAAGGTATGTTTTCGGTGTCCCAAATTATATTTACCCTAAAAAGTATAGCACCATTAAGGGGTCGATCCACAGGGAAATAATAGGTTATTTTATCTTGCATAAATTAATTTGTTTTTTTTTTATTTGAAGTTTGCTGAATTTAGAGTTGATTTCTTTTAGTTGTTTGTGTACAAAAAGAACTATTGGATTCTAAGCTTCTTTTAACAAATTAATTTCTGGAATAAATGTTAATATGGGAAAATCTTATTTTTATACAAATATAGATAGAAATGTGTTGGGGTTATGTATTTGTGATAAGTTGATTATCAAATAAAATTTATTATGAGGTTGTGTTTTTTCTGATAACCCGACTCTCTGGGGTTAATTTGTAATAAAGTTTCCTTGGTCCGGTAAATTTTAAATTTAGAGATGAAGAAACTAACTACTTGGTCCTGTAGTTAGTGTTTAACATATCTTTATTTGGATTAGTATATTTTGAGCTGACAAACACTTCCAATGGTCATAGATTTATTCATCGTTATTCTTCTTTTGAATCCCTAAAATTTCTGCCCTTGGTCCGGTAAATAATTTCCAGTGATAATATGAAGTGATCTAAGAAGAATAAGAAGAGATTATTAAAACAAACACATTAAGAGAAACTTAATTCAAATTACAACTCATCATCTTCCATAACCCCAACAAACTGGGGGTTTAGTTACACATATTAAAAATGAAAAAAACAAAACTATTGATACCTAATGAAATCATGCTTGGAACTTTGAAAAGGTAATTATTCTTCGGTAGATGGAAGAACAATGGTAGTATGATGAAAGATTTCCAATCTTTTTAGCATTTAACCTTTCCTCTATAATTTATCTCTATACCACCCTCTATCAAAGTACAGAGGCCAAGGACACCTTTTATAGAAAAAAGTAAGTACATGACTTGTGGAAAAAGCACACACCTAGTACTTTTGTCAACGCATTTTTGCCTCCATTTTCTCCGCTAGTAGGCTGCCTAACATGCCATCTTTGACTTGGAACACGGCTCTGCCAGGTAGGTGAATGGACATGGTGTGTAGCGCTGCCATATATGGCGTGTAGTATCAAAAATTTTCCACCAAAGACTTATAGAAATGTGGCCACAACATGTAGAAATGTTACACGGCGTGTCTCCTTCAGCCAGCCACATGGGCGTGTAAACTCTTCTCAGCCATGAACTGCATATAGAATGTCTTACACAACGTGTATATTTTGAAAACGACGTGTACAACCTTCTGGTTACTTGGGCTTGTACTTGTCCTAGTCAACCCGTGTCTGAGCTTGAATGTACACGACGTTTATATAAGTACTGTTGTACCTCTCAAACCCCTCGTGGTTTAATTTTCATGATCACAATCACCCTCTTATGTTTCTAACATTGTTTTAAGTGTTTTTGGATGATAGGCATTCATTTAAGGTGCCAAGGATTTGGGTCAAGAAGGCCAAGAAGGCAAAAAGGCCAAACTGGACTGAAATGCAGTCCACCGGCCAACCGGTGGCTTCACCACCGGCCAGCCGGTGGCACCTGGGAAGAAGGCTGAGCTTCTGCCTCATCACCGGCCAACCGGTGGCCTTGCACCGGCCAGCCGGTGGCCCCCTGCCCAAACAGTATTAGCTACTGCCTCACCACCGGCCAGCCGGTGGCTCTGGCACCGGTCGACCGATGGCCCCTGGACAGGAATCCAATGCCATTTTGCAAACACCGGCCAACCGGTGGCCCTGCACCGGCCAGCCGGTGGACACAGTCAAACTAGCCGTTGGGCTGTTGACCAGCCTGCCCACTTGCCTCCCAACGGCTCTTTTAGCCTCTCCAACGGCTCCGAAGCCTCCCCAAGGGTTCCTAGCCTATAAATAAAGGCTGAGGAAGCCCCGGACAACTACCGGAACATATACGAAGCCAACGGACATATTTTGGATCAATTGGCCAACCTCCGGCGACTTCCTCCAAGGGAACCCCAAGTTCTCCAACAACTTCCACATCCAAGGAGCTCCACTCAAGAAGCTTGGGAAAGCACGCTTCAACACCTCCAATCAATCAAAGGCGCCCAAGGCTTCTCCCAATTACGGTTTTTATTGTTTTATCTATTTTGAGCTTTAAAATTGGGTTTGTGCCTACAAACCCCAACCCTTTTCTCATCCCCCTTTCTTTGGGTTCTCACACCACCACTAAGGTGTGAAGAGGTTTTCTCAAGCTTTTCCTTTAAAAGGCTTGTGTCTCGGTGAGCTAGTCTTCACCCGTAAAAAGACTAGTGGGTTCTTGCTAAACCATTAAAAGCAAGTGGGTTCTTGCTAAACCACAAAAAGCAAGCTGTAATAGGTCCTAGTGCTACCTTAAAGCCTAGTGGGTTTCTTGCTATAACCATTGAAAAGCAAGCGGTAGGAATCTCTCAACGGTTGAGTTGGGAGCGGAGACGTAGGCCGGGTTTTGGCCGAACTCCGTTATCAATTTCTTGTGTGATTGCCTCCTTTATTTCCGCTGCATTTCAACTTTGATTTTTAATTTGTTAATCAATTTTTTAAAAGGCAATTCACCACCCCTCTTGCCATCTTTCCCTCTCCGGGGTGTTTCTTCCGACCCAACAATTGGTATCAAAGGGAAATTTGTGTAATACCCTAACCGGTTACAAATTTTAAGATCCATTAAGATGGCATCAACCTCTTTCGCCCCCGAGGGCTACTCCTTGGGTCGGGCTCCATTTTTTGATGGGTCCGACTATAATTATTGGAAAACCCGCATGACTACTTTCCTTAGAAGCATAGGATATCCCATTTATAAAATAGTCATGCAAGGTTACACTCTCTCTTCCCCCGACGAATCCAAATGGACCCAAGCCGACATTAGAAATTTCGAGCTTGATGGCAAAGCCATGAATGCTCTCCATTGCGGCCTTGACCGAAACGAGTTCAATCGAGTTTCCACATGCACCTCCGCACATGAAATCTGGAAACTTTTGGAGGTTACCCATGAGGGGACCAACAAAGTCAAGGACACTCGATTGGACATGTATCGTCAAGATTTTGAGTCATTTTATATGCATCCAAATGAATCTATTTCTGAAATGTTTACTAGATTTACTGACGTGTGCAATGGTAGAAAATCTCTTGGAGATGACATTTCTGCAGAAACAATGGTCAAGAAGATCCTATGGATCCTACCAAGCAAATGGGCACCAAAGGTGACGGCGATCCAAGAAGCTAAGGACGTCAAAAATATGCCGGTAGAGGAGCTCATCAGATCCCTTATGACGTACGAGATCACGATGAGGAGGCAAGCTCAAAAGGAGGGCACACCAATCAAGACACCAAAGAACATCGCCCTCAAGGTACAAAAAGAAGTAAGCTCCTCCTCCTCATCATCATCTTCATCTTCTTCATCATCAAGCGGCGACTCGGAAATGGAGAATCTTGCCCGCCAAATGCACAAGTTCATGAAGAAGCACAAGAAGAAGAAGCAATCCCGCAAGCACCGAAAGCAAGAACCCACCGCAAAATCCGAGCCCAAGGTGAAATGCTACGGGTGCGGCGAGAAGGGCCATTACAAGCCCGATTGCCCACTCAACAAGAAACGGGCCACGCCAAATGAAAAAGGAAAGAAGAAGGTCCTCAAGGCGACATGGAGTGACACCTCATCATCCTCCTCCTCCTCCTCCTCGAGCGACCAAGGTCCAAAATGCCTAATGGCATTTCATGAGGTAACATCTTCCGACTCCTCATCCTCATGTTCTTCAAATTCCAATTCTTTTAATCATCTTTCTTATGAAGAACTCTCACACGCTAGAGACCAACTTGAAAATGGTTTTCATGAGCTTTCATCAAAATTTGTCGCTTTGAAAAAGAATTTCAAAAAACTCTCCTCCGAAAAAGAACAACTTCTCAAAGAGAAGGAGGAACTCTCCCTAAAAATCCAAAATTTCCCAAATGTTGATTCTTTGGAATCAACCATCAAGGACCTTAGAGAATCCCTAGCCAAATTCACCCAAGGGGAACAAAATCTTTCAAAATTGCTTGGTTCCCAGCGAATTTCAAGAACCACCCAAGGGCTAGGATACACCAACCAAGCTTCCTCCTCCCATGCACCCACTGTTTTTGTAAGGGGGAGCTCTAGTTATAAATTTTGTAATTATTGCAAAAAACCCGGGCACCTCATTTATGAATGTAATTGTAAAAATGCCCGGTACGGCCAACCAAAGTCTATTTTCTTTTCGGACGAATTTTATAGGAGAAGACCCGCTATGAGACAAGTATGGATTGAAAAATCCCTTCTTGCGAGTCTCTCCGGGCCAAAAATTGTTTCCTCTCCCCGGTGATTTATTGTTTTTATTTAGGGGGAGTTAGGTTTGTTTAAGAATTTTTGTTTTATTCAAACTTTCAATTTCAACATTTGGTTTCAAATTTCAATTTTCAATTCTTATTCAATTTAGAATTTTCAATTTTCAATTGGTTTCCAACAGTTGGTATCAAATTTGTTTTTGTTTCAAAACTTTCAATTCAAACTGTTATTCAAATTTTCATTTCAATTTCAGAAATCTCAATTGATTTTCAAATCTCAAATCTTGTTTTTAAAATCTCAACTTCCCTCAATCAAGTTATATGCCCCACTCTATTTTGATAATCACAAAGGGGGAGAAATTTCTTGATTGATTGGGGGAGAATCCTTTTCATCTTGCTTAGCATTTCCTTTCAATTTTAGTATTTTACATTAATTGTTTTGGTGATTGTGATCATCAAAATAGGGGGAGATTGTTGTACCTCTCAAACCCCTCGAGGTTTAATTTTCATGATCACAATCACCCTCTTATGTTTCTAACATTGTTTTAAGTGTTTTTGGATGATAGGCATTCATTTAAGGTGCCAAGGATTTGGGTCAAGAAGGCCAAGAAGGCAAAAAGGCCAAACTGGACTGAAATGCAGTCCACCAGCCAACCGGTGGCTTCACCACCGGCCAGCCGGTGGCACCTGGGAAGAAGGCTGAGCTTCTGCCTCATCACCGGCCAACCGGTGGCCTTGCACCGGCCAGCCGGTGGCCCCCTGCCCAAACAGTATTAGCTACTTCCTCACCACCGGCCAGCCGGTGGCTCTGGCACCGGTCGACCGGTGGCCCCTGGACAGGAATCCAATGCCATTTTGCAAACACCGGCCAACCGGTGGCCCTGCACCGGCCAGCCGGTGGACACAGTCAAACTAGCCGTTGGGCTGTTGACCAGCCTACCCACTTGCCTCCCAACGGCTCTTTTAGCCTCTCCAACGGCTCCGAAGCCTCCCCAAGGGTTCCTAGCCTATAAATAAAGGCTGAGGAAGCCCCGGACAACTACCGGAACATATACGAAGCCAACGGACATATTTTGGATCAATTGGCCAACCTCTGGCGACTTCCTCCAAGGGAACCCCAAGTGCTCCAACAACTTCCACATCCAAGGAGCTCCACTCAAGAAGCTTGGGAAAGCACGCTTCAACACCTCCAATCAATCAAAGGCGCCCAAGGCTTCTCCCAATTACGGTTTTTATTGTTTTATCTATTTTGAGCTTTAAAATTGGGTTTGTGCCTACAAACCGCAACCCTTTTCTCATCCCCCTTTCTTTGGGTTCTCACACCACCACTAAGGTGTGAACAGGTTTTCTCAAGCTTTTCCTTTAAAAGGCTTGTGTCTCGGTGAGCTAGTCTTCACCCGTAAAAAGACTAGTGGGTTCTTGCTAAACCATTAAAAGCAAGTGGGTTCTTGCTAAACCACAAAAAGCAAGCTGTAATAGGTCATAGTGCTACCTTAAAGCCTAGTGGGTTTCTTGCTATAACCATTGAAAAGCAAGCGGTAGGAATCTCTCAACGGTTGAGTTGGGAGCGGAGACGTAGGCCGGGTTTTGGCCGAACTCCGTTATCAATTTCTTGTGTGATTGCCTCCTTTATTTCCGCTGCATTTCAACTTTGATTTTTAATTTGTTAATCAATTTTTTAAAAGGCAATTCACCCCCCCTCTTGCCATCTTTCCCTCTCCGGGGTGTTTCTTCCGACCCAACAAGTACATGTCGTGTAGTTTGAAATTTTCACTCGATTCTCATCCATTTTGTGCATTTGGCCATAAATATTCTGAAAATGAATAAGATCACCAAAATCAAAGTATTTTTCCACTATGCAGTATGAAATTTCTGAAAACTTATTCTTATTTTTCAATATACTATATAAAAATATATACAAAATTTCGGTGCATCAAACTCCCCCATACTTAGTCAATTTCTTGCCCTCAAGAAAATCTCAACACATAATTAAAAGAGTCTATATTTTTAAAAGGATGGAATTCAGCTAATCATAAATGTAAATAATAAATTACGGGAGAAAATTTCAAAAAGAATTAAAAACAGTTTCAATTCATGAAATATTCTAATCATGCCTCGTATATAATTCAATTAACTAAATTCATCTTTTTTTAACACATGTTTCAACCTTTCAAAAATAAGCAAGTAACTTGATGATTTACCTTACCAATAAAATACTCAACACTCAAGATAATTTTAATCAAAGTTTTTTTCATTCAAATGTATATATACTCTATCCATAGGTTTGCAGGAAATCTAGTTCTTCACTTTAAAAAATTGATTTACAAAAATCATGCGGGCTTTTCAATAAGGATCAAATGTTTCTGTGGCTAAAGGTTGGTAGGTAAAGATGTGAAAATAACTCAGAGGCTTGAAAGAGGAGGCTAAATTCTTTAAATAATAATGCATGATATCCAAAAATTAAGCTCATTGTAAAAACGTCCTCCACAAGATTTATCATAGAATATTATCACCACCATTCCCTTAGTTGAGTAGGTAGGGTTCACAAACCAACAAGTGAGTATAAGGTCCATTTGTTTGTACCATTTTTTAAAAAATAAGGGAACCTCTCAGAATGTCCACGAATAACGGTTTGGAACCCTTTTTGCCCCAGATGATCAAGAGGCTCTCCCCCATACTCAATTTCTTGAAAATTCATAAAATTATGCCATGAGTCTCCATTCCCTTCTTTTGATACCAAATAAATAATCATGCAAAATCATAAAAAAAGTAGGGTAGGAAGGAAAATAGGCTTATATTATGCCTTCTTATAAAGGCTATTCATGGTCTCTAGGTGCTTCATGAAGATAAAACGTAGGGCAGGTCTCCATATAAATGGGTTTAAACAATATAGTGCCTCAATCATTTTAATGTATCTCAAAAATTCCTCATGTTTTGAAAAGAAAACATTAAAAATTTGGTAATTATGTATATTCTAAGAATATCTCATGAAAGAGGGTATTATAAAGAATATGAAAAAGGGTTTAGAATACCTCTCATGAGTGTGAAAAACAAATAAAGAGACAATCAGGTCATGACTTGAAAATAATTGATTAATCTAATTGATGTAATTATCCAAGGATTACAATTTGCAATTTAAATTATATCAAAAATCATTTTAAAACACTTAAAAACCAAAATGAACATACAATTTTGTAAAATTTACCACTTTCAGCTTATTATTTTAAAAATATGATTACCAAAAATTATCTTCAAATGTTTAAAATATATATGCTAATAATGATGTCTCCTAGAATTTGAAAATTGAAAAGACTAAAGAGGTCGAGAGATGCCCCCCAAACATAATACTTCACGAGGTCCACCAAGTGCCCAAAAAGAAGAACAAGGGAAGGTGGGGACACAATAGTGGACCAAACCGAGGGGAAGAAAGGAAATAAGTATAGGAAGAAAGAAAAGTAAAAGAATACTCCCCTCATGTTTAGGCGTAAAAAAAGGAAGGGGATATAAAAGTGCAGCCCCTAACATGCCAGAGTACCTGTGAGGGGAGAAGAAAGAAAACACTACAAACATGAATAACAAACAAAGGCACACGATATCACAAAAATATATATACAATAAAAATAATGTGTCCCAAAACCAGTCTGGGGGTTGCCTCAGAAGAGGCATCATTCAGTACAGAACCAGCCGGTAGAGAGGGCTCAGGAGCCGTGGAAGTGGGAGGCTTGGACTCTGCATCTGGAAGGGAAACCAAAGAAGTAGGATTCGTGGGTGCTGGACCCGAAATATGAGGCTTTGCAGCACTCCCAGGACTAGAAAAAGTGGTGGTAGTTGCAATATTATCAGTTGGGCCCACAAAAGATAGTAGAATAGAATCCGTGGCCAGTGCAGTAGAAGGCACTGGAGCAGCAGCAGAAGGGCCAGGAGCAGAGGCATAGGAAGGTAGTGGGGGTAGTGGAATACCATGATGCTGAAGAATAAGCTCCAACATCTGCTCCAGTCGGTCCGGGTGACTGTCGATACGAACAAAATGTTACTCCATCGTGGCTAGGCAGAGTGAAAGGGCGAGAGCGACCGAGGGTGTGGGGGTAGAGGAGGTAGGTGGTGGTATAGAAGAAGGAAGGCTAGAAGAGGTGGGTCTAGTAGAAGGGGTTGTGGTGAAGAAGCTGGTGGGGTGATAAAAGAGGAAGTAGGGAATCAGCAGGTGGTGCAGGAGGGTCAGTAGGTGGGCGGGCTGGAGCCTGGGAAAGGATGTAGGGACCCCCTGCTTCTGGACTAATCCCATTTGAATAAGCATGAGAAAGTCCATCCGCTGGGGGGAACCTAATAGGTTATCTAGGAGGGCAGGCTCAAAGACCCCGAGGTGGTGGGAAGGTGAGTGGCGTAAAACCCATCGTTCAGGTTGCCCTGACGGTCGGTAAACATGGCATGGAAGTAGGAGGCGGCTAGGTAAAGGAGGTCTGAGTAGTACTGCTCGATGACACTGGTGAAGAGATCCATTCCAAGGCCGGTCATGACCCCCATATCATAAAGGAGATCCTCTAACTCTCCCCAAATTCCTAGCAGCTGAGGAATACTACTATCGAGGTAGCATCCACTCAACAGAATCAGACGGTGAGAGAAGTTCCAAACCCGGTCATGTACCATATCAGAGACTAGGAACACCATGCGGGGGTAGGGAACACCTGCAAGTCCCTGCCTAGGTGGAGGTGTAGTAGCAGGATCTGGCTCTGGGGGTGGATCCACTGAAGTAGACGGAGCCTCGCTAGATGAAGCGGTCGATGTGCGGCCAGCAGCTAGCGAAGGGGTCGCAGGAAGTGAGGCATCTGGTGGAGAAGAAACACTGGTGCTCAGAAGCTCGGTATTGGGTGGTGGAGAAGTAATTCTACTAGAACCATCCTCTAATGAGGTAGTGGGTGGTGTAAGGATATCCAATGGAGGGATCTCGTATACTGGAGCGGCTGGGTCTGGCTGCGATGCAGGCCGGAGTCGAATCCGACGATAAATGGGCATCTCACCCTTAGTGGCGGGGGCAGGCTTCTTCCCACGAGAAGGATCTCGGTCTACCATAACCTAAAAAAGAAAATAAAACCAAACAAAAGAAAAATAAAAGAAAACAAAACATGGAAAATGTGAGGAAACATAAAAAAATTAAAGTACCCGATGTGTACATCCAGAGTACACGACTTGTAGTGGAAGCTGAGTATCATCCCGTGTTCTCTGGATGAACACGCTGAGGGTGCAGAAGATAGACCATGTATGAGTACACAGCTTGTACCGAACACACATGCCTTGTTCATGAAAATTGGACATGGTCATGTAGGTGTAAAGACACGAACACATTAGTTAATAGTTCTATCATAAAGTACACACTGTGTACAGTCCAACACGGTGTTTATCAGAGTAGGGGAACATGGATGTGTCGAGGGATAGGCATGGGCTGGCCGAATAAAATGTATACACGGCGTATACCGAACACACATGCTATGCATGTAAACATGGGGTGTGAGT
This sequence comes from Viscum album, assembly GCA_963277665.1. NCBI lineage: Eukaryota > Viridiplantae > Streptophyta > Magnoliopsida > Santalales > Viscaceae > Viscum > Viscum album. The sequence continues at coordinate 625,329,665 of OY728138.1, read as the reverse complement.
CCATGTTAAGTGGAACACACAGAGGGGCCAAAATAAATGACATACATGGCGTGTACAAGCACACACGCCGTGTACGTGAAAATTCTGTGTGAGGCCATGTGTAAATAAATTCGTGCAAGATTGGGGCTGGTACACAGTGTGTACCGAACATACACACCGTTTAGATTCAAATTGTTAGGCATTCCGTGTGTGGCCATGTACAAAAGTACACAACATGTGTTCTTCATTTCATAGACACTTTATCGAGGAATCCAAACTGTCGGCTGTTCCTAAAATCAACCTAAAAGTTTCTAAAATATTGAAATAAAGGGACAAGAAGGGCGTACCTGGACTGAGGAACGCATTGCGGTAGAAATCAGAACCTGAAACGCCCGAAATCAATGGATTTGGGAGGAGGGAAGTCAGGTGGAATTTGGGAGAAGAAACGGGAAGAGGGGAAGTGCCATGTTACATGGAGTGAAGCCAGGTGGCCATGACTTATATAGCCGAGGTACACAAGGTGTAAATCTAGACTACACACCGTGTATCTTGAAATTTTCCTTTTTTATTAATATTATATATATATAATTATTATAGTAAACTATATAATAATTAATTTTAATAATTAAAAAATAATAAAAATGGATTTATATATACAAATTTTAAAAATAAAACTAAACATGTAATGTAGTGGGAAAATACACAACGTTTTTTTAAAAATTGGAAAAAGTGAAGTACAACATTTAGTCCGGTGCTCTGGACGAGGTTCGAACCGGCGATTGGCCATTCCGAACGGAAGACCTCAACCACTGGTGAAAAGGTTGTACTACTGGCCATATTTATCATTTATATACCTTTAATATATACAACATATACACATGGTAAGAATGAAAATGCATGAGGTGTAGTTTTGATTTATTCAAGAAGGGGATAAAGAAGGGAGATTAGCCGAGATCGAACCTGGGTCTTTTAGATCTAGGGCTAAGAATTTTTCAATCTGTGAAATTCATCTGCATGTTTTACTTTATATAGAAAAGTTTTTTAGTTTTAGAAAGAAAATAGGGCACACAAGACGTATATTGGAATACACGCCATGTGGTATTATTAAAATGGCAATTTATAGAAATGGGGTGGTTGTCATGATTCGAATCCGGGTGTTTTGGAGCCGGGTTTCAATCTTGGCCAACCGACCCGTCCCCATAATGGGTTTTCTTATAAGAATATATATATATATATATTTATATAAATTTACTACACACACTGTGTATGAAAATATAAAAAGGAGGAACCCCGTGCCGAAGGTAGGTTGGGAGGATTCGAACCTGTGACGGCTCAGATAAACTCCAGTGACCTTACCATCAGCACTGGCATCATCCTTATTTATTTATTAGTTAAACTATATATTTTTAATAGTTAAAAAAATGAAAAGGGAAGAGTACATGTAGAGACCCGAATCTTGACTTACATGGACATTACATTACTTTTGCGGAATACTTAGTACATAACAAAAACACACACACAAGGACCATAATAGTTTAGTGTCTTTGGAAACTCGGAATATAATCTTCTAATCGTGGTGAAAGATCTTCAACATCTCCCATAAATATCTTCTTTTTTTTATACCTAAAACATTTCTTTATATCCTGGGGAAAATAAAACATAAAAGGGTGAGCTCAAATGCTCAGTAAGGGTAAAAAAAAGAAATATCAATCACATCATATACATAAGAACATAGCTTTTGGAAATCTTAACCTGCAAAAAAGAGAGCTCATAATATCATAACATGGGATAAATCATAGAAGTGAAATGTAATCCCAATAATCATAACATAAAACATGAAACTTTTTGGCATACACAGATAATCATAGAGAATCATTTCTTGTTAGTCAAGACTCATTGCCACGACTATCTCAGTGGACAAAGTCCCTTTCTGAATCGAGTCACCCTCATTTCAGTCCTGTTTCACTGAACCGGTATAACCTACCATTCCAACCGTGTATATCTCATGAGATATAAAATCTTTACCCAATGCATTGGAGGGAGATATAGGTCCCACCCATCTCATAATGATACCATTCTTATGTGTGCCACAAAATCATAAATCATACATCATTGCATAACCCATGTAATACAAATGGGAATCTTAAACATCATGACATCATAAAACAATTCATACAAGATAAAGGAATTCATAAAAATAATTCAATCACAACATGATAAAATCAATGTAACAATAGGGATAAAAACAGAACCCTTTATTATCTTATATGGAAAATAATTTTGATAAAACACTTGAACTCCATTCTTGAGGAAAATGTCTGTTCTTCTTCAAAAACATTTTTCCTTTCATAACATGTCATACGACTTTAAAATAAAAGAAGTTGATTAAAAATAAACTTGAAAACTTGTAAAGGAAGCTTCTTGGAAATAATGTTTTAAAAATCCATTCATGTCGTATAAGTTAAAAAAACATTCTTCCCGTACTGTTGTTGGAAAAGTCAAAAAAAGTACCTCGTACGAAAAACGACAAAAGATTCCATTCATATATTTTACTAAAAACTCACCGAAGGGTAAAATTGGATTTAAACTATTTTAAGTGGATGGAAACAATATTACATATTGAGGGAACATGGATGTGGATGATAAAATACACCCCAGTAAATACCAAAGTATAAACAATCTCAGATAAAAATGAGATTGTGATATTTCCCCTTACCTTAGGTCTGACTTGCTTTGTAAGTGTCCCAACCTCCTGTATAATGATTTAAATCATGTTATTGACTTATTCCAGAATCATATTCATCGTTATTATATCATATATGGTCCACTTATGACTTTATATTACACATTCTTTTGTAAATTCATGTTAAAGTAGAGTTTTGGGTAAAATCGTCTCATTTGTCGTTCGTGTTTTTAACTTGTAATTATTCATATGATTACTTAGATCATGATTACTTAATTCCAGAATATAAAACATGATTTATATATATATATTCATAATATACATATATAATAAATCAGTAAATGGAAAGAAATACACCGTTCATGGAGACGATAGTCCGTACGTACGCATGAACGCTGTTTTCGTTTCCTTATTGAATTGAATGGAATTAAGTAGATGAAATACATATAAATATAAATAATTCCAGTATAATTATTATGTCATATATTTCATTAATACTTATTATATATACTTTATAATCATTCATGAATGGTTAATCATTGAGAATGAATCTCATCGCGTCGTGGAGACGGTAGTCCGTACGTACGCACGAGCGATGATATCGTTCCCATGGTCGTGGAATTGTGTTGAAGTGTATGTATAATATTTCAATATCAATATTACATTATAATAATCATATATAGTTACTCATTACACCATTATACCCATCCAATTAAGGTGGTGGAGGAAAATAGGTTACACCACGGCGTGGAGACGGTATTCCGTACGTACGCACGCGCGGTGATTTCCTTTTTCCGTAGGATGGATAGAAGGTTAATTAGAGTTGTTTCATATTTATAATAACATAAAGTATATAATAAATACTTATGTTATTACTTTATAATGAAACAACTAAATAAGAAGAAGTTGAAGAATAAAGAAATTGAAAAAGATCGGTAATGGATATTACCTCTTTTTGACGCGCCTTCACTTAACCTCCACTTAACGAACTAAGGATGGACTTTGAAGAATACCAGGACCTCTAGGATGATACTAGGGAAGTGGAGAAGAGATTTTGGCAGGGTTTGGCCGATCATGAATGCTCAAATTGGTGTGAGGAGGAGAGGGAGGAGGTGTCCTTTTATAAGGGAGGAGAGGGGCACCTTAGGAATATCTCAAAATATTATTTTATATTAAAGTCAAAATCGGTTTATAATGGTTCCAAAGGGTCTTATTTCGAAGCTAAAGTGGGGATGGGTCGAAATCCTATCATCCAATAAGATTTAGACAAGTTTAGGTTATTATTTTAACCTTATCAATTAGATTTAACTCTAAGTTAAATAATTTAACTTTTACCGTGTCTTTTTGTTTTCTTACACTATATGGTTAATACACTTACTATAAAATGACAAACGAACCCCAAATTGTTTATTATTAATATATATATCCTTATCTAAGTCATTTGGCCGAACCTTAGATTTTTAGAATTAAAATAACATTTAATAATATAATATTTTATTTAAAAACTATTTTGTGTCAATTTTGACACTATTTGATATATGATTTTTGTGAAAGTCATAAAAGAATTATATGTTCGAACCAAGTTGATTAAATCAACACTAATATATCATAGTAACCTAGAAAATTAGTTGAATTCATAAAAAGTCTCAAATTACATTTACTTTTGTGTTTATAACATCAATTATGTCAATATTTCATTAATAAGATAATTACTGCATCATCATTGTGTCATAAATAAATTAAATTATTTAATGTTTAAAAATTACAAATAAACTACCATTATGTAGTAACTCTTTTTATCTTTCTAATGAATATTTATAGTCGAATTTATCTTATGTATAACCCCATATTAAAAATGATTTACTTATTAAACTTTGATTTTAACTATTTTAACCCTTCTTTAAATAAATTAATAATAAATGTCATAATCTAATCCAAGTGGGCCTTAATGGTCATATTTTATTACTAAGGTTGTTTTTGGTCGAATTAAATGTATCCAATAGCATTAGGACATGTTTTAGGGTAATATTAATATCATATTTACCCTTAGTTACACTATTTACTATTAACCGCGGTAAAAAAAGTAAAAAGTTACTATTCACCAAAAATTATTTTCATCTCATTGAACCACATTTTACTTACTGACATCAACCGTGTCTCTCGGATTTTTGAAATTCCATTCACAGAAGCGGTAAAATTAAGTTTTATGAAAAATTCAGTTTTTTTAACTACCACTTAGTAGTTTCACTATTCCTAAAAAATTGATGTTTTTCAGAACAATGCCAAAATTTCATCCTAAGCTATATTTCATATTCCAAATTCAAAAATGAAGTCTATTTTACCAAATTAATAACATAGAAGTTGCATTAATTAATTTTATAATTAAATCCCGCTGTTAAAACAAATAGTGTGTTTTTAAGAAACAATATCTATCAAAACATTGACACTTGTTTATGTCTGGTTTAAATGTGAAATTACATCCAATAACCAACATTGTATTAAATTGTAAAAATATATTCTAAATATACTTTAAAACCACTCAAATTAATAATTTATCACTATTAATTATTTTGATTAAAAAAGTTGTTTTTAATTATAATTTAGTAATTTTCACTATTCATCAGAATACGAAAGTTATCCGAAAAGTACCAAAATTTCACCTTAGGCTAAATTCGATACTCAGAATCCAAAAATGAAGTCCATTTTGAGAGAACAAATTTCTAAAATTGTAAAAGGTGATTATTACTATTTATAACGGCTAGTTATAATAATATTATAATAGCATATCGTTGTTTAGTGAAACTCGGTATTGCGTACTACACACGCTATCGAGGAAGGTCACGATTGCGTGTAATGCAAGGTAAGTCAAGGATGTGTGTTGTGCAAGCTCCTTTTGGTGTAGCGTACAACACAAGACATTAACAAAATTAAAAAAAAATAGTTTTCATAAAATCTCGGGTTGTTACATTATACCCCCCTTAAAATAAATTTCGCCCTCGAAATTCGTCGGGGTTATAAATAGTTTACTATTCAAATGTTTCTTTAATAGAAACCCACATCGTAAAAAGGAATACCAAAACATGGCTTTAAAAACTAAAGTATGAAATGTAACGATTACCCAAATAAACTAATCACTGGGTTTCGACATAGGTGAAAATATGGATATGGAAGAGAAATCTAACCATCATGTTCTGATGGAGAGTGGTAGAGAACATGGCTATGGAAAAGCCAGTAATCACAAATCCATATATTTGTGATGATATAAGGTACCATCTGATTCATCAGGTATAAGATCACTAGGACAACATTTTGGGTTTTCAAGATCATTTCCCTAAAGTTGAAAATTTGAATTAGAATAAATACTTACTTTATTTTGGTACAATCTCACTGTTGTTCGTACCTTGAACAATTTCCACTTCATCTCTTAAATAAATGAAGTTGAATTTTTTATTCGTGAAGTGTTAGCAGATCATGTGTGTAACGACCCAATCTTTTTGAGTAGTATATTAACTTACTCTTATTGATTTAATAAGATGTTAATGGTTAATTCTGAAAGAGGAGTCGATGGCTTCATCCAGTAGACTCAACCCTTATGAAGCCCACTTATCAGAGCTTGGGAAGGAGGTAGCATCTGTGGACTTCGCTTTGGACCAAGACCAAGCCGAACTCCAGCATGTCAAGCTTGAACGGAAACGCCTACGGGAGTAGTTCAAGTTAGTAGAGATTACTACTAGGGCAATGTTATCCGAGCCTCCCTCAGATTATCTCACCATAGCACACCTTACACTTAGGTCTTATGCCTGTGTTATAAGGGGCTATGTGACGAGACCCTAGCTTCCTTGTGTAATCCTTTTGGGTGAATAAATTGAGATTTCTTCCTTTAGTGATGTTTGTGAAATTTCAAATGTCTAGATAATTTTAGAATGTATTTTGAAAAAGGGATATTTTAAAATATTTATGTAAACCCTAAATAACTAATGATGTGTAATGATTTTCAAAAAATGGTCTTCTAGAAAAGTGTTCAGTAAGGAATTTGGAGTCTAATAAGATCAACATAATTTTTGATGAATAGTAAATTATGAATAATGATTTTACACTTAGGATTAGTAATGTAACCAAATGGATTAGTAATTTCACTCAAAGAAAGTTTTAATATAATTCAGACACCTAGATTAAGTAATGTGATTCAATAAAATGGGTAAATAACGGTTTCATAAATTATTAGTCAAGTATTAGTTTTTTCGGATGAATAGTGTTGTTTAAATAAAAGTTTAATTAAAAATTATTAGAAAATTATTTTTATAAAAATGACTTTATTTTTGAACTCAAGCATCGATATTATGTTATGGTAATTTTTGGGGATTTTTCTTTAAAAAACGAATTTTTGATGAATAGTGTTTTTATTTAAAAATTAAATTAAAATTATTTAGAAAATTATTTTTATAAAATGGAGTTCATAAATGTATTTAGAGCATTGATATTTGGTTAATGTGAAATTTTGGGATTTTTCTGAGAAAGTCGAATTTTCAGTGAATAGTAAAATTACAGTTTTAGGGTTTCGGTATGTTTAATGACATCATAGCGGTGTCATGATGATGTCATGAGATCCTTTGAGGGTTGGCCGGCCAAGGGTGATGAATTATTGTTTAGGGGGCCCCATGTGGCCTAACTCCATGATAAATGCCAAGGGAGAGCACATGGGTTTGAGAAAAGCACATGTGAGGTGTCCCTTGGCCATTAATGCTTTGTCCCCTCACTTTCCCTATAAATACCCACCCTTTCCTCCTTTAGTTTTCACTCCCAACTATCCCCCAACGATGTTCTGGTCTTCTTACCTTCCAAGGAGTCCTCCCAAGGTTCCCCCAAGCCCTCAAGGTCCAATCCTTCGAGTTTCAAGAGTCACGTTTTAAGGTAAGGGATCCGACCCCTCTCTTTCTTTTCATGTAACCTCTTTTATGTCATTCCATTTATGCTCCATGTTTTTATGTGAGAGGATGTTCTTTTATATTCCTCTTACTTCCCTTTCATGTTTATATGATGAGAGATCCCCTCTTACTCTCATCATTTCGTTTTATGAAAGTTTAAGTGACGCCGTTAGGCTGCCGAATGTTTAAGTGATTCTTTCACCCTTCTCATTTTTCAAGTTCGATTTTCATGTCAAATCTTTCAAGTTACTTTTTATTATGTTGGAGTATGATCTCTATATCTATCATACTGATCTCTTATGATCATATGATGAGAGACCCTATTTTATTTGTTCAATTCATTTTTTATTGAAGCTTATGTGACGTCGTTAGGCTGCCGAATTGTCATAAGAGAAATCAAATTTTTGTCTTCCTTCCATGTTTTTCATTTCAAATGGTATGTCCTTAAAATTGCATCACCATGTCCATATATACTTCTTATTCTGTCCCTCTACTGTTTTATGGGTCAATTATGATTGTTCGACCCATGTTCCCTCTCTTTTCAAAGTTTTCTAAAACCTTGTAACATAGCCGTTATGCTGCAGAATTTTCGTCTCAAAATGCCTCTCTTTTCTCAAAATTATTTCATGTTATAAAGTGAATACTCAAATCTCCTATTTCTACAGGGGTATTCACATATATATGAAAATTTTCTATTTTAAATTCTGGGATTTATATACATGATACCCGCTTTCCCTTTCCGTGGGTTTAAAGTAATGTAAAGATCGCGTCTTTAAAGCAGTTTTTAAAACGTTATGATAATGAAATGAAACCCATTTATTTTATGCTATATGGGTTATTTATGAAATTTTTGATGATGATATATGTGGCTCACATGATAATAAAGGAAAATTTAAGTGTGTGCCCTGATAGTGCTCCAATGCATTGGGTAAAGACTTAATCTCTAGAGATGACCATTTTAACGACACCTTGGTGAATAACCTTGGTAATTTTTAATGACACCTTGGGGATGGACCTTGGTGAAACGAAACGATTGTCAATATTAAATTTTGTAGCCACATCTTCAAGTTATGAAAAATGTTATTTTTATTATGATGTATCTCATGTTTTCTTTCTCATGCCTTAAAGTTCTTTTCATGTCCTTATTGAAGTATCTCAAGTTCACTTGTAAAATGTTTCTCTTGTTTCCCTTACTGGGCCTTCTGCTCACCCTTTCTTTTGATGTATGTCCCCAGGTTATGAGATGCATAATGAACATAGGATGAACTAAAGGAGAAGCCTTTCAAGTGTTTAAGAAGAATGTTTTATGTTTTTTTATGTATTATGATCCTTGTTTCCAAGACACTAAACCTTAACGATCCTCAGTTTTGTGTAATGTAATGAAAGTTTATGTTATAAAAAGACGGGATGCTATAGTTGGTATCAAAGGATGGTTTAGTTATTTGTGGAAATTAGGATATAAAAACATTAGTTAGAACCCTATAAAAAGTCTAAATATAGGAAAACTTCCTGGTATTTTGTTAAGTATTGAGTAAGTGGTTTATCAAACAAATACATCCATGTCTGGATACGAGCAGGTAGAGGAGGCTTTGGCACAGATGTACATAGGGGTAAAACCCGAAAACACCGCTTTGAGCTAGACTCGAACGGGAACTGGTGCACGATAACGGGCCTTGCTGCACTCTTGGTTACGACACTCCCGGGGGATATTTTTGGTTAATCACAAGCTTATTATGAATCATTATGAAGGAATTATAGAAAAGTGTAATTGTCTAAGCATGAAGTCTTAGTTAAAAGATTCATAAATGAAATAAGTTTCTTACTAAGGTTTTATTATTTTAGAAAGTGGAGGGCAATAGGAGGAACCGTGCCGATGGTGACCGCAATGCACCATGTGTTGACGGCCCTCTGAAGGAAGCCGGAATGGAAACATTCATGAGAATGATGAACCAACTGACTCAAGTTATGAGTAATAACTTGAATCAAGATGAGAGGCCGACCTCACCACGAAGGGAACAACACTCTGTTGAGTCCTTCATGCGTCAACGACCGCCAACATTCAGTGGATCTACTGACCCATTGGTTGTGGAACAATGGATAAGCTCCATTGAATAAATCTTTTCTGTACATCATTGTTCGGAACAAGAAAAAGTCACCCTTGTTGTTTACCGCCTGGAGGGAGAAGCTGATCAGTGGTGGTCACTGATCAGAAACACGAAGCCACGAGGAGAGATAGAAGCTATGGAGTGGGAAGAATTTCGGGGAATTTTCCTTAACAAGTATTTCCCTCGTTCCATGATAACGAGAATGGAGAAAGAGTTTCTCGAGCTGAAGCAGAAGGAGAACGAATCTGTCGGAAGCTACGAGATGAACTTCACAAGGCTTTCCCATTATACCTCAAGCTTTGTCATGGACCCTAATGGGAAGGTTGATAGATTCTTTGGTGGACTACGACCTCATCTGTGGAAGAATCTAGCCCACAGGGACTATGATAGCTATGAAGAAATAGTTCGAAGTGCTATGAAAGTCGAGATGGAGTTTGGTGAGACACAGTGGTCTCATAAACCAAATGAAAAGAAGAGATCGTTGGAGCCCAGTTTAGGGAATTCCTTTTATCAAGGAAGAGGTGGAAAGCAAATTCAACTTACCACATGCAATAAATGTGGCAAGAATCATCTGGGGAACTGCTTGAACAGAAGTGGTATGTGCTACAAGTGTGGAAGAGGAGGCCATATTGCTCGGAATTTTCATAGTGAGGTGAAGCCTCAACTTCCCAACACAAACGACAGAGGAAAGATGGTTCTGGCCCTACCTGAAGTCACATGCTTCAAGTGTGGACATCTTGGGCACTTTGCTAACCAATGTCCAAATCTGAGGGCAGTGGAGGGGAATCACCACCAACCTCAGCAGAGGCCAAGAGAGCAAGGTCGTGCTTTCGCTATCACAACAGCTGAAGCTGAAGTCCCGAACGATGTGGTAGCAGGTACTCTTGTTGCCCTCTCAAAACTAGCAAGTACTTTATTTGATTCTGGTTCTACGCATTCCTTTATTTCCTCCAAGTTTGCAAGGAATATAGAATCAATCCCCGAACTGCTAGAGGTAGAGTTTTCTGTCAAGACTCCAAGTGGGATTATCCTTGCATCAACAGTATTTAGAGACTCTAGTGTTTACTTTGGTGAGCACAATCTTATCGCAAATCTAGTAGTCATTCCCATGATGGAATTCGACATTATACTAGGGATGGACTAGCTCTCAAATTATAATGCTAAGATCAAATGCAGAATTAAGGAAATCTCAGTAGTCTTGAATGAACGACCTACAGTTATCTTCGAAGGAGAGATATCCCGAACTGATCCCTATCTAGAAGCACCTCCTATAGCATTCTTTATGGAGTTAATTGGTGATGATGAAGAAGGAAAAGGGAGCATACAAATAGAAGATGTTCCGATTGTTCAGGAATACATGGATGTATTTCCTGAGGAGTTACATGGACCTCCCCCAGAAAGAGAGGTAGAGTTCTCCATTGAACTCGTACCTGGGTCCCAACCGATATCAAAGACTCCGTATAGAATGGAAAATGTGGAGCTAGAAGAGTTAAAGAAACAACTCCAAGACTTGTTGGAGAAGGGGTTTATCCGACCGAGTGTGTCTCCTTGGGGAGCACCAGTTCTCTTTGTGAAGAAGAAGGATGGATCAATGTGGCTATGCATCGATTATAGAGAACTGAACGGGATCACAGTGAAGAACAGATATCCTCTTCCAAGAATTGATGATTTATTTGACCAACTTCGTGGGGCTCAATTCTTCTCTAAGATTGACCTTCGATCTGGTTATCATCAACTGAGGGTGAAGAAGGAAGATATTCCAAAGACTGCCTTCCGATCAAGATATGGGCATTATGAGTTTACTATTATGCCCTTCGGCTTGACTAATGCTCCTGCTATTTTCATGGATTTGATGAATAGAGTCTTTAAGGACTACCTTGATAACTTTGTGATAGTTTTTATTGATGATATTTTGATATATTCAAAAAGTCGTGAGGAGCATGAAGATCATCTAAGGGTTATATTGAAAACTCCACGGAAGGAGAGGCTCTTTGGGAAGTTCAGCAAGTGTGAGTTTTGGTTACAACAGGTGGCTTTCTTGGGGCACATCGTAACCAATGAAGGAATCTCGGTTGACCCTGCAAAGACAATGGTTGTGGAGGAGTGGCCTCAACCCACAACAGTAACTGAGATTCGTAGTTTCCTTGGTTTAGCAGGATATTATAGGAGGTTTGTGAAAATCTTTTCACGGCTTTCTAATCCACTAACCAAGTTGACTCAAAAAGGGGTTAAGTTCATCTGGACAAAGGAATGCGAGGAAAGTTTCCAAGAGCTGAAGAAGAGATTGGTTACTGCACCAGTGTTAACACTACCCTCTATCGGAGAAGGATTCGTTATTTTTAGCGATGCATCTCTGAAAGATCTTGGGTGCGTTCTCATGGAAAATGACAAGGTAATTGCTTATGCATATCGACAGTTGAAGATTCATGAGCAGAATTATCCTACGCATGATCTAGAGCCGGCGGAAGTTGTTTTTGCTCTAAAGATATGGAGGCACTATCTTTATGGAGAGAAATGTGATATATACACTGACCACCAAAGTCTAAAGTATATTTTCACTCAGAAAGAATTGAACATGAGACAAAGGAGATGGTTGGAGCTTATTAAAGACTATGATTGTTCAATTCATTATCACCCAGGAAGAGCAAACAAAGTCGCAGATGCGTTAAGCAGGAAAGATCCTGTTGTTCTGGCAACAATGAGGATCCTAGGGGATCCCTTGATTAAAGATCTAGTAAAACTGGACATGGGAATTATAAGGAAAGCGACATCATCAACCCTATCCCAAATGATTTCTCAACCTTCATTACTAGAGAAGATCAAGAAGGCTCAAAAAGAAGATCCTTTGCTGCAGGAGAAGTTTGAGGCTGTAAAGGATGGGAAGTTCCCTGATTTCAATATTGATCAAGAAGGTGTATTGAAATTTCGTACAAGACTATGTGTTCCATCTATTCCGGAGATAAAGAAAGAACTGATGGATGAAGCTCATAGCTCTACATTCTCTATACACCCGGGAAGCACTAAGATGTATAGAGACCTTCGTGATCATTATTGGTGGGATAACATGAAGAGGGAGATTGCTGATTACACTACAAGGTGCCTGGTGTGTCAGCAAGTAAAGGCAGAAAGACAACTTCCTAAGGGGGTATTACAACCACTACCCATACCAGTATGGAAGTGGGATAATATCACTATGGACTTTGTAACTGGTCTCCCAAAAACATCCAAAGGAAACAATGCGATATGGGTTATTGTGGACCGTCTCACCAAGACAGCCCATTTTATCTCTATTCGGGAAGATTTATCTCTGGATCATCTTGCCAAGATATACGTGAAGGAAGTGGTAAGGCTGCATGGGGTACCACTATCCATCGTATCTGATCGTGACCCAAGATTCACATCAAAATTCTGGAGAAGTCTTCAACATGCTCTGAATACTGAATTGAATTTTAGTACGGCCTATCATCCTCAAACTGATGGCCAATCTGAAAGGACTATTCAGACACTCGAAGAAATGTTGATATTATGCTCAATGGAATTTAAAGGTGGATGGGATCAACACCTCACATTATTTGAGTTCTCCTATAACAAAAACTTCCATTCGAGTATTCAGATGGCACCCTATGAAGCTCTATATGGAAAGCGGTGTAGAACTCCTACTTGTTGGGATGAAACTGGTGAGAGGAAGCTTCTTGGGCCTGATCTCGTGAAAGAGATGACAGAACAGCTTCATGCCATCCAACAACACATAAAGGCTGCTCAGAGTCGGCAGAAGAGCTATGCTGACAATCGTCAAAAGGACTTGGAGTTTGGTGTTGGTGACAAAGTCTTCCTTCGAATTCCTCCATGGAAGAGAGTCATGCGGTTTGGGAAAAAGGGAAGCTCAGCCCTAGGTACATTGGCCCCTATGAAATCCTTGATCGCATAGGAGCAGTGGTCTATCGTCTAGCACTTCCACCGAACCTAGCTCAAGTTCATGATGTCTTCCATGTATCTCTCTTGAGGAAGTACATACCCGACCCTTCGCATGTACTGAACCCAGAGGTGGTACAACTAGAACATGACCTCTTTTACGAGGAGCAGCCAGTGGAGATCTTGGACCGTAGAGACAAGGTCCTACGAAACAAGACTACCCACCTTGTGAAAGTGTTGTGGAGGAATCATAAATATGAAGAAGCGACTTGGGAACGGAGGAAACAATGAAGCAAAAGTACCCCCACCTTTTCGACTAGGCCTCAAGTATAAATTTCGGGGACGAAATTTCTTAAGGGGGGAAGAATGTAACGACCCAATATTTTTGAGTAGTATATTAACTTACTCTTATTGATTTAATAAGATGTTAACGGTTAATGCAGAAAGAGGAGTCGATGGCTTCATCCAGTAGACTCAACCCTTATGAAGCCCACTTATCAGAGCTTGGGAAGGAGGTATCATCTGTGGACTTCGCTTTGGACCAAGCCCAAGCCGAACTCCAGCATGTCAAGCTTGAACGGAAACGCCTACGGGAGAAGTTCACGTTAGTATAGATTACTACTAGGGAAATGTTATCTGAGCCTCCCTCAGATTCTCTCACCATAGCACACCTTACACTTAGGTCTTATACCGGTGTTATAAGGGGCTATGTGACGAGACCCTAGCTTCCTTGTGTAATCCTTTTGGGTGAATAAATTGAGATTTCTTCCTTTAGTGATGTTTGTGAAATTTCAAATGTCTAGATAATTTTATAATGTATTTTGAAAAAGGGATATTTTAAAATTTTTATGAAAACCCTAAATAACTAATGATGTGTAATGATTTTCAAAAAATGGTCTTCTACAAAAGTGTTCAGTAAGGATTTTGGAGTCTAATAAGATCAACTTAATTTTTGATGAATAGTAAATTATGAATAATGATTTTACGCTTAGGATTAGTAATGTGACCAAATGGATTAGTAATTTCACTCAAAGAAAGTTTTAATATAATTCAGACACCTAGATTAAGTAATGTGATTCAATAAAATGGGTAAATAACGGTTTCATAAATTATTAGTCAAGTATTAGTTTTTTCGGATGAAAAGTGTTGTTTAATTAAAAATTTAATTAAAAATAATTAGAAAATTATTTTTATAAAAATGACTTTATTTTTGAACTCATAGCATCGATATTATGTTATGGTAATTTTTGGGGATTTTTCTGAAAAAAACGAATTTTTGATGAATAGTGTTTTTATATAAAAATTAAATTAAAATTATTTAGAAAATTATTTTTATAAAATGGAGTTCATAAATGTATTTAGAGCATTGATATTTGGTTAATGTGAAATTTTGGGATTTTTCTGAGAAAGTCGAATTTTCAGTGAATAGTAAAAATACAGTTTTAGGGTTTCGGTATGTTTAATGACATCATAGCGGTGTCATGATGATGTCATGAGATCATTTGAGGGTTGTCCGGCCAAGGGTGATTAATTATTGTTTTGGGGGCCCCATGTGGCCTAACTCCATGATAAATGCCAAGGGAGAGCACATGGGTTTGAGAAAAGCACATGTGAGGTGTCCCTTGGCCATTAATGCTTTGTCCCCTCACTTTCCCTATAAATACCCACCCTTTCCTCCTTTATTTTTCACTCCCAACTCTCCCCCAACGAAGTTCTGGTCTTCTTACCTTCCAAGGAGTCCTCCCAAGTTTCCCCCAAGCCCTCAAGGTCCAATCCTTTGAGTTTCAAGAGTCACGTTTTAAGGTAAGGGATCCGACCCCTCTCTTTCTTTTCATGTAAACTCTTTTATGTCATTCCTTTTATGCTCCATGTTTTTATGTGAGATGATGTTCTGTTATATTCCTATTACTTCCCTTTCATGTTTATATGATGAGAGATCCCCTCTTACTCTCATCATTTCGTTTTATGAAAGTTTAAGTGACGCCGTTAGGCTGCCGAATGTTTAAGTGATTCTTTCACCCTTCTCATTTTTCAAGTTCGATTTTCATGTCAAATCATTCAAGTTCCTTTTTATTATGTTGGGGTATGATCTCTATATCTATCATACTGATCTCTTATGATCATATGATGAGAGACCCTATTTTATTTGTTCAATTCATTTTTTATTGAAGCTTAAGTGACGTCGTTAGGCTGCCGAATTGTCATAAGAGAAATCAAATTTTTGTCTTCCTTCCATGTTTTTCATTTCAAATGGTATGTCCTTAAAATTGCATCACCATTTCCATCTATACTTCTTATTCTGTCCCTCTACTGTTTTATGGGTCAATTATGATTGTTTGACCCATGTTCCCTCTCTTTTCAAAGTTTTCTAAAACCTTGTAACATAGCCGTTATGCTACAGAATTTTCGTCTCAAAATGCCTCTCTTTTCTCCTATTTCTACAGGGGTATTCACATATATATGAAAATGTTCTATTTTAAATTCTGGGATTTACATACATGAT
This sequence comes from Viscum album, assembly GCA_963277665.1. Taxonomy (NCBI): domain Eukaryota; kingdom Viridiplantae; phylum Streptophyta; class Magnoliopsida; order Santalales; family Viscaceae; genus Viscum; species Viscum album. Next base: position 625,313,558 of record OY728138.1, on the reverse strand, counting down.
ACCCGCTTTCCCTTTCCGTGGGTTTAATGTAATGTAAAGATCGCGTCTTTAAAGCAGTTTTTAAAACGTTATGATAATGAAATGAAACCCATTTATTTTATGCTATATTGGTTATTTATGAAATGTTTGATGATGATATATGTGGCTCACATGATAATAAAGGCAAATTTAAGGGTGCGCCCTGATAGCGCTCCAATGCATTGGGTAAAGACTTAATCTCTAGAGATGACCATTTTAACGACGCCTTGGTGAATAACCTTGGTAATTTTTAACGACACCTTGGGGATGGACCTTGGTGAAACGAAACGATTGTCAATATTAAATGTTGTAGCCAAATCTTCAAGTTATGAAAAATGTTATTTTTATTATGATGTATCTCATGTTTTCTTTCTCATGCCTTAAAGTTCTTTTCATGTCCTTATTGAAGTATCTCAAGTTCACTTGTAAAATGTTTCTCTTGTTTCCCTTACTGGGCCTCCTGCTCACCCTTTCTTTTGATGTATGTCCCCAGGTTATGAGATGCATAATGAACATAGGATGAACTAAAGGAGAAGCCTTTCAAGTGTATAAGAAGAATGTTTTATGTTTTTTTATGTATTATGATCCTTGTTTCCAAGACACTAATCCTTAACGATCCTCAGTTTTGTGTAATGTAATGAAAGTTTATGTTATAAAAAGATGGGATGCTATAATGTGATAGAATGACGGGCCATTCCATATGTCTCAAACAAAAGGATAGCAAAAATTATATACATAAGTCGATCTATAGTGAGATTAATCATATATGGTTCCTAAAATGCACTTATACATCATATATCATACAGCTTAATATAATAAAACTAGTTTCTACTAAACAGGGACTTCCTGTAGGCCAGTGGTAGGCGATAAAGGCCAGTCGCACTTCGGTTGTGGGTTCGATTTCCACAGCCTTGTCCGACGCGAGGGGCTGTCGCCCGTCCTGCAGGTTGTCCTTTTTCTAAAACTATATTACTATAACATCCAATCAATAATATCGAAAAAAAAAATCTATCCTTAAACAATACTAACTTATGTCAGACATTAATCCATTTCAATCTTTAGGCTTATCCATAATACTGTAGTCCACTCTCAGAGATTTAATACCATCGTTGATCCCCATATATCATAAGATATATCTTGTTGGTCACATTCCAAACATTCAAAGGCCTTAATCATGTACTCTCTTGAATACCCATTGAACCTTAGTGAAAACATGAATGCAGTTAAAAGTTAACACTTTCCATATATCAAAATCCTCAAAATTCTATATACTCAAACCATGATATCACTTAGTTCTTATATCAATCATGAGCTCATGAATACTATTAAACATTTCATTTTCTCATTTTCCCTTCATTATGCGCATATCATCTTATTTCCAAAAATATCACAATTACATTGAATACCACATTAGACCAATACATAAATATTCCAATACTTTATGATATAACATTATTTTGGAATCCCATTACATAAACACTTAATCATTCCACCACATCATTATCATATTCAACATTGCCAATGGTGATCGCATGTGACTTCCCTTTGTCCTTTGCCTTCAGTGGTTGCTCATGTTGATCATCACTAACCCTTGGATTAGGGAATTTATTATCATAATGCCCCATTTCCTTGCACTTGAAGCATTGAAGTGTTGGTGGTGCGTTCTCTGCAGTGTTTGCTTTATTCACATCATTAGAAACCCTTTTTCCATTACTTCGACACTCAGCTGCTCGATGACCTTCTTTTCCACTCTTAAAACATTTTCTAGTCCCTTTAAGACAATCTCTACCATGCTTCTTTCCACACTTTGTGCATAAGGAAACATTCATCTTCTTTTCACCATTATTCTGAGATTTCTCCTTGAACTCCATCTTTCGTTTCTTGTCAAAACCATGAGATGGATATGGAACACCAAATTCCATTTCTACCTTGATAGCACAATGCACAATTTCTTCATAGCTACTGAAGTCTCTTATAGCTAATGCCCTTCGAAGACTTGGTTTTAAGTCACTGAAAAATCGATCAACTTTACTTTCAGGTTGGATGATAATGCCAGATGTATACCTTGAATGTCTTGTAAAATTTGCTTCGTATATACCAACAGATTCATCATCCTTCTGCTTCAGCTCAAGAAACTCCTTTTCCATCTTTGTTCGAAGGATACGAGGGAAGTACTTACTGAAAAACAAGTTCTTGAACTCGTCCCATTCCATGGACTCAATTTCATCTCTTTCCCCCGTATTCTTGATAAGATTCCACCATTGATCAGCTTCACCTTCCAAACAATATACTGCTAAGATGACTTTATCATGTTCAGAACATTGAAGAACTGAAAATATCTTTTCAGTGGTACTGATCCATTGTTCAGCAACAAGTGGATCAGAAGACCCACTGAAAGAAGGTGGACGTTGCCTCATGAAGGACTCAATAGAATATTGTTCCCTTCTCTACTCATTTGGAAGTCCAGAATGATTCATATCTTGTGTAAGTATAGAAATAAGATTTTGCACTCCATCTCCCATAACATTTGTTTGTTTATGAGGAAAATCATTGCATTGTCCATTGCATTGATCAACACGGTTCCTTCGGGTTCCAGCCATCGTCTAAAACCCAAAAAGAATAGTGTGAGAGGAAAAAATCATGCTAGGGAAAACAACATAATAAAGGGGGAGTACCTTCAATATCTTACATCTTAGGTTTAATTCTATGATCGTTAGCGTAGTTCTTGTACTATAACCTATACGTATACTTAACCTTAGGGACATCCCTAGACATACCTTAGAAATATCTATAGGGATCTCACTAAAGTTCTCGCATCCTAGTTTCCAACAGTTGACTAAACCTTTCCTCTGATACCAACTGTAGAGACCCGAAGCTTGACTTACATGGACATTACATTATTTTTGTAGAATACTTAATAAATAACAAAAACACACACACAAGGACCGTAATAGTTTAGTGTCTTTGGAAACTCGTAATATAATCTTCTAATCGTGGTGAAAGATCTTCAACATCTCCCATAAAGATCTTATTTTTTTTATACCTAAAACCATTCTTTATATCCTGGGGAAAAGAAAACATAAAAGGGTGAGCTCAAATGCTCAGTAAGGGTAAACAAAAGAAATATCAATCACATCATATACATAAGAACATAGCTTTTGGAAATCTTAACCTGCAAAAAAGAGAGCTCATAATATCATAACATGGGATAAATCATAGAAGTGAAATGTAATCCCAATAATCATAACATAAAACATGAAACTTTGTGGCATACACACATAATCATAGAGAATCATTTCTTGTTAGTCAAGACTCATTGCCAAGACTATCTTCGTTGACAAAGTCCCTTTCTGAATTGAGTCACCCTCGTTTCAGTCCTGTTTCACTGAACCGGTATAACCTACCATTCCATCCATGTCTATCTCATGAGATATAAAATCTTTACCCAATCCATTGGAGGGATATATAGGTCCCACCCATCTCATAATGATACCATTCTTATGTGTTCCACAAAATCATAAATCATACATCATTGCATAACCCATGTAATACAAATGGGAATCTTAAACATCATGACATCATAAAACAATTCATACAAGATAAAGGAATTCATAAAAATAATTCAATCACAAAATGATAAAATCAATTTAATAATAGGGATAAAAACAGAACCCCTTATTATCTTATATGGAAAATAATTTTGATAAAACACTTGAACTCCATTCTTGAGGAAAATATCCTTTCTTCTTCAAAAACATTTTTCCTTTCATAACATGTCATACGACATTAAAATAAAAGAATTTGATTAAAAATAAACTTGAAAACTTGTAAAGGATGCTTCTTGGAAATAATGTTTTAAAAATCCATTCATGTCGTATATGTTAAAAAAACATTCTTCCCGTACTTTTGTTGGAAAAGTCAAAAAAAGTACCTCGTACGAAAAACAACAAAAGATTCCATTCATATCATTTACTAAAAACTCACCGAAGGGTAAAATTGGATTTAAACTATTGTAAGTGGATGGAAACAATATTACATATTTAGGGAACATGGATGTGGATGATAAAATACACCCCAGCAAATACCAAAGTATAAACAATCTCAGATAAAAATGAGATTGTGATATTTCCCCTTACCTTAGGTCTTACTTTCTTTGTAAGTGTCCCAAACTCCTGTATAATGATTTAAATCATGTTATGGACTTATTCCAGAATCATATTCATTGTTATTATATCATATATGGTCCACTTATGAATTTATATTACCCGTTCTTTTGTAAATTCATGTTAAAGTAGCATTTTGGGTAAAATCGTCTCATTTGTCGTTCGTGTTTTTAACTTTTAATTATTCATATGATTACTTAGATCATGATTACTTAATTCCAGAATATAAAACATGATTTATATATATATATTCAGAATATACATATATAATAAATCAGTAGATGGAAAGAAATACACCGTTCATGGAGACGATAGTCCGTACGTACGCATGAACGCTGTTTTCGTTTCCTTATTGAATTGAATGGAATTAAGTAGATGACATACATATAAATATAAATAATTCCAGTATAATTATTATGTCATATATTTCATTAGTACTTATTATATATACTTTATAATCATTCATGAATGGTTAATAATTGAGAATGAATCTCATCGCGTCGTGGAGACGGTAGTCCGTACGTACGTACGAGCGATGATATCATTCCCATGGTCGTGGAATTGTGTTGAAGTGTATGTATAATATTTAAATATCAATATTACTTTATAATAATCATATATAGTTACTCATTACACCATTATACCCATCCAATTAAGGTGGTGGCGGAAAATAGGTTACACCACGGCGTGGATACGGTATTCCGTACGTACGCACGCGCGGTGATTTCCTTTTTCCGTAGGATGGATAAAAGGTTAATTAGAGTTGTTTCATATTTATAATAACATATCAGTATATAATAAATACTGATGTTATTACTTTATCATGAAACAACTAAAGAAGAAGAAGTTGAAGAAGAAAGAAATTGAAAAAGATCGGTAATGGATATTACCTCTTTTTGACGCGCCTTCACTTAACCTCCACTTAAAGAACTAAGGATGGTCTTTGAAGAAGACCAGGACCTCTAGGATGATACTAGGGAAGTGGAGAAGAGATTTTGGCAGGGTTTGGCCGAGCTTGAATGCTCAAATTGGTGTGACGAGGAGAGGGAGGAGGTGTCCTTTTATAAGGGAGGAGAGGGGCACCTTAGGAATATCTCAAAATATTATTTTATATTAAAGTCAAAATCAGTTTATAATGGTTACAAAGGGTCTTATTTCGAAGCTAAAGTGGGGATGGGTCGAAATAATATCAACCAATAAGATTTAGACAAGTTTAGGTTATTATTTTATCCTTATCAATTAGATTTAACTCTAAGTTAAATAATTTAACTTTCACCATGTCTTTTTGTTTTCTTACACTATATGGATAATACACTTACTATAACATGAAAAACGAACCCCAAATAGTTTATTATTAATATATATATCCTTATTTAAGTCATTTGGCCTAACCATATATTTTTAGGAATAAAATAACAATTAATAATATTTTATTTTATTTAAAAACTATTTTGTGTCAATTTTGACACTATTTGATATATGATCTTTGTGAAAGTCATAACAGAATTATATGTTCGAACCAAGTTGATTAAATCAACACTAATATATCATAGTAACCTAGAAAATTAGTGGAATTCATAAATAGTCTTAAATTAAATTTTTTTTGGTGTTTATAACATCAATTATGTCAATATTTCATTAATAAGATAATTACTCCATCATCATTGTGTCATAAATAAATTAAATTATTTAATGTCTAAAAATTATAAATAAAATACCATTATGTAGGAAATATTTTTATCTTTCTAATGAATATTTATAGTCGAATTTACCTTTTGTATAACCCCATATTAAAAATTATTTACTTATTAAACTTTGATTTTAACTATTTTAACCCTTCTTTAAATAAATTAATAATAAATGTCCTAATCTAATCCAAGTGGGCCTTAATGGTCATATTTTATTCCTAAGGTTGTTTTTGGTCGAATTAAACTTATCCAATAGAATTAGAACATGTGTTAGGGTAATAGTAATATCATATTTACCCTCAATTACCCTATTTACTATTAACCGCGGTAAAAAAAAGTAAAAAGTTACTATTCACCAAAAATTATTTTCATCTCATTGAACCACATTTTACTTACTGACATCAACCGTGTCTCTCGGATTTTTGAAATTCCATTCACAGAAGCGGTAAAATTAAGTTTTATGAAAAATTCAGTTTTTTTAACTACCACTTAGTAGTTTCACTATTCATCAAAAATTGATGTTTTTCAGAACAATGCCAAAATTTCATCCTAAGCTATATTTCATATTCCAAATTCAAAAATGAAGTCTATTTTACCAAATTCATAACATAGAAGTTGCATTAATTAATTTTATAATTAAATCCCGCTGTTAAAAGAAATAGCGTGTTTTTAAGAAACAATATATATCAAAAGATTGACACTTGTTTATGTCTGGTTTAAATGTGAAATTACATCCAATGACCAACATTGTATTAAATTGTAAAAATATATTCTAAATATACTTTTAAACCACTCAAATTAATAATTTATCACTATTAATTATTTTGATTTAAAAAGTTTTTTTTAATTATAATTTAGTAATTTTCACTATTCATCAGAATATGAAAGTTATCCGAAAAGTACCAAAATTTCACCTTAGGATAAATTCGATACTCCGAATCAAAAAATGAAGTCCATTTTGAGAGCTAAAATTTATAAAATTGTAAAAGGTGGTTATTACTATTTATAACGGTTAGTTATAATAATATTATAATAGCATATCGTTGTTTAGTGAAACTTGGTATTGCGTACTACACACGCTATCGAGGAAGGTGACGATTGCGTGTAATGCAAGGCAAGTAAAAGATGTGTGTTGTGCAAGCTCCTTTTGGTGTAGCGTACAACAAAAGACATTAATAAAATTAAAAAAAATAGTTTTCATAAAATCTCGGGCTGTTACAGTACAGGTCGTGTATGTAGAGGGGACACGACGTGTATCCTCCGGGTTACCTCTGTGAAAGCATCTTTGTTTTAGGTCATTGGTTCGACCTAATTACCATTGATTACCTGAGATTTTTGGTGGAAAATGTTCCCACTGTGTCGTCTATGTGATGGTGAGCCTTCAACCATTTCCCATTCAATTTGAATGGTTGACCAACCTCTCCAGAAATTTCCACCGCTCCATGATGGAATACACGTATGAATTGGAATGGTCCGAACCATCATGAATTTAACTTTTCTAGAAATAAGCGGAGACAAGAGTTAAAGAGAAGTACCTGATCACTGGGTTGGAATGTTTTTCATGAAATCATCTGGTCGTGAATAGCTCTTGTCTTCTCCTTGTAAATCTTGGTGTTTTTGTAAGCCTCTAATATGATTTCATCAAGTTCTGATAGTAGGGACTTTCACTTCTCTTTAGCTGCCTTCAAATCAAAATTTAGGGCCTTGACGGCCCATTAGGCTTTGTGTTCCAACTCCATTGGCAGATGGCATGGCATGCCATAGATGAGGTGGAATGGGGACATTCCCAGTGGTGTTTTGAAAGCAGTAAAATATGCCAACAAAGCATCATCTAACTTCTTGGACCAGTCTTTCCTCGAAGTGTTTACTGTTTTCTCCAGGATCTTCTTGAGCTCATAGTTGGAGAGCTCTTCTTTTCCACTGGAATGGGGATGATATGGTGTCCCCATCTGATTCTTTACTCCATACTTCAATATTATTACTCTCATCAGTTTGTTGTCATAGTGGGTACCTCTATCACTAATCAGTACTCAGAGAACTTCAAACCTACTAAAAATATTTTTCTTTAAAAAACTCATGACTACCTTGTTTGTGTCGTGTGATGTAGTAGTGGCTTCCACCCATTTGGAGACGTAGTCGATGCAGACCAGGATGTAAGTGTTCCAAAAAGATGGGGGAAAGGGTCCCGTGAAATCTATCCCCCATACTTCGAAAATATTGACCTCCAGTATTGGGTGGCGGGGAATCTCAGCTCTACATACCACGTTACCGGTCCTCTAGAAACGATTGTAACAAGAAACAAAGGCCCGTGAATCTTTATGCATTGTGGGCCAGAAAAACCCAGACTGCATGATCTTCACTATTGATGGTCAGGTCAACAGTGTCCTCCAACTGGTGAGGCATGATAGAACTTTAGGACACTGTGAATTTCATTCTCTGGGATGCAACGGTGGATCACTCCATCTTCAAAGGATCAAAAAATCATAGGATCCTCCCAGAAGTACCTTTTCACATCAAAGAAAAATATCTTCCTTTGCGGGAAGGAGAGTTCAGGGTGAATGACACATGTAACCAGAAAATTAGAGATATCAGCATACCGTGGTCTAGGTTTTTTTAACTAAAAAGAGGTGTTCATCAGGGAAATCCTCCATGATCTTCTGATCCTCCTCCTTCTCCAAATGAGGAAGCTCTAGGCGGGAGAGATGGTCAGAAAAAATGTTCCCACTCCCCTTATTATCTCGGATCTCCATATCAAATTCCAATAAGAGGATTACCTAGTGAATCAATTGCAACTTTACATCTTTCTTATTCAGTAGGTACTTTAGTGCTGCATGGTCTGTATAAACAAGTACTTTAGAAAACACTAATTAAGAACAGAACCTGTCAAATGTGAAAACTGCTGAAAGAATTTATTTATATGTGGTGGCGTAGTTGATCTGAGCCTCATTGAGCCTCCTGCAGGCATAATATATAGTTCGGAAAATCCGATCAAGCCACTTTCCCATGACTTCTCCCACTGCATAGTCACTGGCATCGCACATCACCTAAAATTGTTCCTCCTAGTTGGGAGAAATCATCACCGCATATTCCACCAGACGCTGCTTCAGATGCTCAAAAGCCATGGAGCATGTCTCATTTAACTCAAATATGGAATCCTTGGTTAGATGATTGGTGAATGGATGGGCTATTTTGGATAATTTGTGGACAAACTGCCTGTAGAAACCGGCATGCCCCAGGAAGCTGCGGATGGCTTTGACAGAAGTCGGAATAGGTAGTCGTGAAATGAATTATATCTTTTCCAGATCCACCTCTATCCCCTTTGCGGAGATTCTGTGGCCTAGGAAGATGCCACTTCATACCATGAAATGACACTTATCCCAGTTCAAAACTAGGTTAGTGTTCTTAAAACATTCCAAAAATATCTCCAGGTGCCGTAAACAAGTGGCGAACGATTTATTGTAAATGGAAAAATCATCCATAAATACCTTCAGGATTTGTTCCGTCAAGTCATGGAAGATAGCCAACATGAGCGCTGTAAGGTGGTGGGGGCATTGCACATGCCGAAAGACATCGTCCGGTAAGAAAATGTACCATAAGGGAAAGTGAATGTATTCTTCTCCTAATCCTCTAGAGCAATAGAAATCTGGTTATAGCCTGAATAACCGTCGAGGAAGCAATAGAATTTGTGCCCTCCTAGTATCTATAGCATTTGATCCATGAATGTAAGGGGTAAATTATCCTTCCTTGTGGCATCGTTTAGCTTTCGCTAATCCACACAGACTCGCCAGCCCCTGACAGTGTGGGTAGGGATGAGCTCTTTCTTTTCATTTGAAATAATAGTGATACCCCCCTTTTTGGGTACCACTTGGAGGGGAATCACCCATGGACTATCCGAGATAGGATAGATGATGCCTATATCCAACAATTTGATCACCTACCTTTTTACTACTTCATTCATGGGGGGATTTAGGCGCTTCTGTGGTTGCTGAGATTGCTTGGCACATTCTTCAAGCAACACCTTTTGGGTGAAAATGGTAGGGCCGATTCCCTTCAAATCAGTGACTGTCTACCCAATAGCATGCGTCCATTGTTTCAAAACCTATAGAAGTGAATCTTCTTGTTCCTACGAAAGTTTTGCGTTATGTATGACATGAAAATATTGATGGCGTCCCAAATAACCATACTTTAAAGAATATGGAAGAGGTTTTAGTTTGAGTTCTGGTGCCTTCAAAATCAAAGGTATAAGTGGTTGCACCTTTTACCATTACAGACTATCAGGAATAACTGTATGTTGCCAATAGTGGCCGCCTTGGCCTTCTAGGAATTGCAAGTCCTCTGGCGCTTCATCATTTGGAATGTCTGAAAAAATAATGGTATATGAAAAAGAACATACCAGATCATTCCCTTTTTCACTCAAATGATCATCCATGGTGGTTATTGCATAATATTCCTCTTGCTCAGGAAATGATGCATGTTTAACAGCCTTGAGGACATTGTAGGAGACTCTCTCAACCCCTACTCGGAAAATCAGTTCTCCTTGGTGGACATCAATCAGTACCTTTCCAGTGGCTAGGAAAGGTCTTCCAAGTATGAGAGGTGCCTCCTAGTCATCCTCCATATCGAGGATAATGAAATAATCAGGAAGGATCATTTTACCTACCTTGACGATCATATACTATACAATTCCCTTCAGATGTTTGATAGATTTATCAGTAAGTTGAAGGGCTACTCGGGTAGACTTCAAATTATTAACCCAAGATTCTTGAAAACTCCAAGGGGCATGAGGTTTATGTTGGCCCCTAATTCACAGAGAGCCTTCCCAAACTCGCATGGTCCAATGGTACAGGGAATAGTAAAACTACCGGGATCCTGGAGTTTTGGAGGAATTGAATGTTGGACAACTGCAGAACACTCCCTGGTCAGGACAATGGTGCCAAGATCCTCCTTCTTTCTTCTATTTGAGAGTATGTCCTTTATGAACATGGCATAGGTATGCATCTGCATCAGTGCCTCTTCAAATGGGATATTTATTTGCAGAATCTTGAACACATCTATAAATTTTCCAAACTGGTCATCCATCTTTCTTTGTTTCAATCTCTCTGGGAAGGGTAAGGCATATACAAAAGGTTTGAAAAACTCCTTCCCATTATTCATCAAAGCCTCATTCTTTGGAATTTTGGATGAGGAGGGGTAGGTATTGGTAACTTCATCATCATCAGGGGGTGTGGATACACCTGGCTATTTTGGTTACTGCTATGGGAGCTCTTTTCCACTCCAGAGTATGACAACATGGGCTTCCTCCCATAGGTTCTTCTTTGCTTTTTCCTGGTATAGTACTGGGTTGCCTTCCTGAGAGTTGGCTCACCAATTGGACAATTTGGGTCTGCATGCCTCGAATTTATGCCTCTTGATTTTGGAACCTGGTCTCAGAAGTACCTTTGAATTTTTTCATAAGATCTTATAACCTTGAGGTGTTCTCCTGCTACGGAAGTTGTTGAGATGGTGGAGGTGGTGGCTACCACGGCTGCTGTGGGCGAGTGTTCTGATACCCTTGTTACTGATAAAAGCCCGATTGGGGCTCTTTCTGCCTCTGGTACTGGTTCAGATAGGGAGGATGGTTGTAGTCGGGTGGTCGTTGGGGCGGCATATTTTGTTGTTGTTGGCCCCAGCCTATGTTTTACTGATCACACCATACCATGTTCTGGTACTTCTGGTACTGGTTGGGCCCTCAGTTTTTTGCAACATAACTTACCTCTCTTGTTGATGGGCCTCTATCAGAACCTGAGCATTCTCCCATTATGTGGTTATCACCACATTCACTACATGCCGGATGGTTCGCTGCATGTACTTTGGATGTGCCATTCAGATTGAGTGCATCGATCTTCTTGGGAACAATGACCAACTGGGCAACTAGCATGGTAATTTCATCTATGTTATGCATACCTTGTTTTTGTGTTCCCCATTCAGAATACCACTGGAAGCTATTGGAAGACATATCTTCTAGTAGTTTGAATAATTCTTCGGGGGACTTTTTTATTACCGTACCTCTAGCAACAACGTCCACAACAGACTTGGTATTAGTTTTCAACCCTCAGTAGATGGTTTAGACTTGAATCCAACGTGTAAGTCTATGGTGTGGGCCCTTGGGCAACATCTTCTTGAAGTGCTCCCAATATTCGTACAATGATCAAGCGTCATGCTGCTAGAAATTGTGGATCTCGTTCCGTAGTGTCACTGTTTTTGAGGGTGGGAAGTATTTGGATAGGAAAGACTAGGCTAGCTCCTACCAAGTGAGGATGGGTCATTATGGACATATTTTAATCCAATATTTCACCTTATACATTAGAGAAAAGGGGAGAAGGTGAAGATAGATGGAATTAGTGGACACTCCATGGTAGTGGAACATGTCACAGACCTCCAGAATATTGGAGAGATGAGCATTGGGATCCTTACTAGGAAGGCTGCTGAATTTAATGGTGTTATAGATCAACTGCATGATAGAAGGGTTGATCTTGAAATTTTGGGCTTGCAACAGTGGTTCGAAGATGCCCGTATCAGCTTCGTGGATTGATGGCTGGTCGTACTTCATAAGAGTACAGCGTGGAGGTGGCTGCTGAGGAAGGGGAACTGGCATGAATTTTTGGTCTTGAGTTGTGTAGTATGGCCCCTAACCTTGGTTGAAAACTAGAATCCACTATAGTTGGAATTGTTGGAGCTACTTCGGTCCATATCCTAGAGCAAGTGGAACTTGCTGTTTTCAGTTGTCATCTGGTCCCAACTACTGTCCAACTCCTTGGACACCAGCTAGATTTCCTTCCTCATTCTGCACCAATGTAGTGGTTTGGTTGTGTTTAGCCATGAGTGCTTGTTGGCACCTCAAAAATGTCCGTTCGATCTCTTGGGAAGTTGGAAAAAACCCTGATGACTCAGTGTTCTTGGAACGTGTGAGGTGGTCACTCAGACATCTAAAGACCTGCACAAAAAAAAAACAAAACACCAATCATAAATGAGGAAAAATATACATTAAAAGAAATATGATTAGAAAATATATTTTTTTGGGAATTTATGATTTTTATTTTCACTAAAATTTGAAAAAAAAATTTAATTAAAACAAGAATAAAATTAACTCTAAGTTCCCCAGCAATGGCGCCAAAATTTGGCAAGTCGTTTCACCGAAGGTATGTTTTTGGTGTCCCAAATTATATTTACCCTAACAGGTATAACACCAGTAAGGGGTTGATCCACAGGGAACAAAGAGGTTATTTTATATTGCTTAACCTAATTTTTATTTTTGTTTTAAGTGAATTTTGCTGAATTTAGAGTTGATTTATGTCGGTTGTTTGGGTACAAAAAGAACAATTGGTTTTTAATCTTCTTTTAACAAATTAATTTCTGGAATAAAAGTGATTAAAAGAAAATATGATTTTTACGCAAATAAAGATAGAAATGTGTTGGGGTTATGGATTTGTGATAAGATGATTATTAAATCAAATTGCTTATGAGGTTGTGTTGTTCATGATAACTCAACTCTATGGGTTTAATTTGTAATCAAGTTTCCGTGGTTCGGAAAATTTAATATTTAGAGCTGAGAAAACTAAATCCTTGTTCCGGTAGTTAGTGTTTAATGGATCTTTATTTGGCTTAGTCCATTTTTAGACAATAGACACTTCGAATGTTGATGAAGTTATTCACAATTATTATTCTTTTGAATCCCTAAAAATTCTTCCCTTGGTCCGGTACAGAATTTCCAGTGATAATATGAAGTGATTTAAGAAGAATAAGAAGAGATTATTAAAACGAACATATTCAAAGAAAATTAATTCAAATTACAACTCATCAGCTTCCACAACCCCAACACATTGGGTGTTTAGTTACACATATGGAAAATTCTAAACACAAAACTATTGATACCTAATGAAATCATGCTTGTAAATTTGAAAAAGGAATGATTCTTCGATAGACGGAAGAACGATGGTAGTATGATGGAAGAGCGTCAATCCTTTGAGCCTTCAACCTTTACTCTATAATTTCTATACATACCACCCTATCTCAAATTCTGGAGGCCAATGACTCCTTTTATAGAAGAAATAAGTACAAAATGTGTTGAAAAAGTACACGTCATGTACTTTTGTCAATACATTTTTGTCTCCGTTTTCTCCACTGGTAGGCGGGATAACATGTCGTCATTGACTTGGAACACGACGTTGCCTGGTAGGTAAATGTACATGGCGTGTAGTGCTTCTATACATGGTGTTTAGTCTCCAGTTTTGGCCACTAACTTCTTCTAGAAATGCGGCCACAGTGTGTAAAAATGTTACACGGAATGTATCCTTTAGCCGACCACATGGGCATGTAGACTCTTCTTGGCCACCAACTGCATCTACAATGTCTTACAAAACATGTATATTTTGAACACAGTGTGTACCAACTTATGGTTACTTGGGCATGTACTTGTCCAAGTAAACCCATGTCTGAGCATGAAAGTACATGGTGTGTATATATGTACACCCCATGTAGTTGGATATTTTCGTTCAGTTCTCCTTTTTGGGCATTTGGAAAAATCTTATGAAAATGAACAAGATCACCAAAATCAAAGTATTTTTCCACTAAGCAGTAGGTAATTTCTGAAAACATGTTCTTATTTTTCAATAGATTATATGAAAATGTATACAAAAATTGGGTGCATCATATAACTGGTGTCACCAGCTAGACCCCCTTCCTTTTCATGCCAACCTACCCCCCACTGCATTCCGTTATGCTGTTGAATGACCTATCACTGCTTGACCACCCGATGAAAAACACACCAACATAGTCCCACCACGCCGTCCTATCATGATGCCAGTCCACCTCATCCCACCACCACTGGTCAACACCATCGACCAGACTACCCAACCTACCACAATTCCCTCCCATAACGTACCCTGTTACTCGGCCCCCATCCCCCAAGCCCCCAACCCATTTGAACACCCATGCATCATCCCCAAGATGACCCTCCCACATCATTCTTCTAGCCTCCCACATGCCTCTTATAGTGTGACCCGCTACCAAGCTGGTTCAGCCCAACATGTGTGGCCCATTTCAGGTCAAGTACAGGTTAAAAACCTTTTTAGGGGTTTTCTAGGAAATAAAGGGTCCAAAAACAGGTGTTTATAGAAAATTTAAACATTTCAAAAATTAAGATAAAATTTTTGAAACTAAACTACACTAAATATTGGGACCATGTAGCATAAACTATTTGAATCAAAATTAAAATTCAAATGATTTAGTTTAATTCATTTAATTTCCCTTAATATATATTTATCAAAAATATAATTTTTATTTCACGTATAATTTGTGCATCGACTAATCAAGATCATTGAGTGACCAATGAATGTTTAAGATTTATTTATTTAATTAATTATTGTAACTGCATGAAATGTATGTAGTAATTAATTATTTTTTTATAGTCTGTGCATTGTCTTTCATCTTTTAATATATATAAGGGTCTTTGTGTCTACAAGATATGTGTTTCATGTGTATTAAAAATTATTAAAACATCCTTTATTTCATGCATTTATTTATATATTATGATGTGGATGGTATAATATGTGAACCATACTGATATGAGGAGGTATTCCAGATGAGACATGGATACATTGGACCCGGGTGCGAGCTATGATATAGGTCAAACAAGATTAAGGTATCATACCACTGGGGTCATGGATGATCCATTGACTATAAATGGATCTAACAATACCAAATGATCATGACCAGTCACATTGTTTAATTAATTTATGCACCATTTAATGAACATGAAAGTGATAATGATCACATAAAATAATAAATAAACTAAATAGATTAAAAAAATATAAATATGAGATGAGTATCATTCTATTTTACTACAAAGTCAGGTTTTGAGTGTGATCACATCGTACGTTCATATCAAATAAAAATTGGTGTAATGCTAGCCATTCATCTCTATGTGGTAAGAGCTTAGGATCAATTTAATCCTAAGATAGGTAGGGGTTTCTATGTATGTATTTCCATTGAGCCTTGAGTCATGTACTAAGGCCTTGTGTTATAAGGACTACAAGTCATATAAGCATTCCATATCAACCCATAAAATGGGGGTTATCAAAAAATTAATAAACATATAAAGTCCCTCAGTCTTGAATCTAAATAGAATATGAATTCATTCATTAAGAAATAATAAAAACCCACAAGAAAATATTATGTCATAACACATTCCGACATTTAAATATGAGAATAACTGGGTGTACAGGGTACTCGTCAGCCTTAGTTGAGGGTGACTCCAACTATTGGAGTGTTATTATGAAACCAATGGTTCATATTAACTAAAGATCACAACAAATAAGTATCCATTGTGATATTTTTTCATATTTAGAGGCAAAGTGTTGAGTAAATCATGTTTATAATTTTTATAAGTTGGGACTTCACTCAATAATTCAAAGATCCATGAGTTAATGTGCTTGGCTAGTAAACACTTATCTTGAAACTCTCAGATTAGTGGCTTAGATATAGCTTGGACTATAATGATGTTTTTTGGGGATCCTTTCTTCAAGAACACTCATGTGACTATATATTATGAATTCAGCAATGAGGTCTACTATGGATAGATAAAATAGTGGGTAAATTCTAATAATCACGAAATGTTTAATCACAAATTAAGATAAAGTAGCAATTTTCTTAAATTTTATTTTTTATAAAATGGAAAGCAATACTACAAATATACTATTATTTTTATGGACAAAGTATATGTTCTATATAGCATATATTTCCAAGAGTAGTAGAAGCATATATGAAATATACTATAATATAGGAAATTCTATGTGTTGGAGTCCCCACTACCTATTGAGCCACATTAGGAAGCATGGGTGTGAAATTTTATTACATGAGACTCATGTATGTTGTATTTATGGTTTAAATAATAATTCGATCATCAATTTATAATGATTTATGGAAAAATCATCAGGACATGTAAGATTTTATACATTGTCTCATCTCCGAGAAGCTTGCGAGGAGAGTGTGAAGCGAGAAATTGAACGAGATGATGATTACACTGAACATGATTAAATTGAAATTTGTATTACAATACTTCAATACATCCAATTATTTTTTATTTAACACCCAATCTCTCAAGTTTCATTTAGTATATAAATGTGAATCGTATTTATAATAACACTTAATTACCTTTTGATTAAAGTTTTCTAAATAGATAATAACTTATAGAAATATTAATATGTTAGTTCTTATGGGGAACAAGTTTAAAGACTAGGTGAAATGGACAATGATAACTTTAACTTCAAAGGAACCATTATAAAATCCTTTAGAAAAAATATTATGATCATCTAAGAGGAGTTTATTTTCTTCACATTTCATGTGATAAATATATGTAATATTAAATGCAATGAATTGAAGTAGAAGCTAGAAGAGGATTCCACTTAGTGTATATTCACCTTTGTATGTGATATTTCTGTCATACTTATTTCATATTAAATAAAATATTTTCACCACATACCCACACACACATATATATTTATTAAAATAATATAATCAATTAAGAAAATAAATGTTATAATAAGTAATGTGAATTATCTAAGAAGATGAGAAAGGGTGATTCTTAACTCAGTGGTGAGAAGTAAATAACTTTTAATTTCCAAGTTTAATGATTCTAGTTGAACCTTTAATGGGTATAAAAAACATTTATCTCACATTATCAATGGACACAAGGATAAATTATTCTAGTTTTGGAATTGATTTTGTTTTTGATATCTAATACTCAACTATAATTCAGTAATGTTTGAATCATTGTTAATAAATAATGAATATAAAATGTAAGACTCTAATACCTAGTTGTGGAAATATAATTATTTTTCTATAAAAATAAAAAGAGTTGTTAAAGGTATACATGGTATGGTATTTATACTCTTCATAGCTAAATAAATTGGGTATTTTTGACACATTTACTTATATAGTTTTAGAAAAATAAACCTTAATAAATAAAGGTAAGACATACAACTTTTAGAGTTTGTTTAGTTAGAGAGCATGAACTATTCCAAAGTTTAAGATAGAGTTAAATTCATGTAATTAATAATCTTACATTAAATGTTTTAAGGAATATAAATATAAAATATGAAATATACATGGTCAAAAGATATGAGTTTCTTTGGGTCTGTATGCTGAAGAATATATTGACCAAGCATTCATTGATTATGAAATATAGAGTGGATTTATTCCTAAACTCATGTTTCCTTATACACATAAAATTTATGATGTCAGTAAGGAAGTTCAATGATAAGTAATACTTGTAAACATTGATCAATAAAATGTAGAATGAAGTAATTTATACATTAAAATTTCCTTATACACATCAAAGTCAGGATATAAGTAAAATGAGCATCATTG
Source organism: Viscum album (assembly GCA_963277665.1). Lineage (NCBI taxonomy): Eukaryota > Viridiplantae > Streptophyta > Magnoliopsida > Santalales > Viscaceae > Viscum > Viscum album. The sequence goes on along the minus strand of OY728138.1, from coordinate 625,295,284 downwards.
TTGAAACTAATATACATTGTAGAAACTTCCATTATTTTTTCAAGAAATTCATTGGAAATAGAATCATTATACCATAACCATATTCAAACTATAATGAAAAATGGATTTCATATGAGTTTTTTTATGATATAAATCCATTATTTTATAAGAACATGTGTTTATATGTAAAGTATTTTCAAGGATATAAAAAAAATTCATTAAGTAAAACACAATTTGAATCTAAAGTAATTTTCCTAATGTTTTCAAGGATATTATAAAAATCCTTGAGATAGAAAAATTATAGTCAAGTGATAGAATATTTTTCTATAAAAGGGTGCGCATATCTATTTGAGATAGTGGGAGAAAGATTTATTTGGATTTATTCAAGGTTGAAGATGCACAATTAGTTGGACTATGAACATATTTCACATGTTCTTTTAGAAAAGTAATGTTCCCAAGACATATAATGTATAGTAAGTATAAACACAAAGTAATGGTTTTATATTCAACTTGACTGATGATACATTGTTCATTGAGAATAATGAATCCTATAGGGAAGTAGTAAATAGAAATTAGTTATGATAGACAAGTTTAATTAAAAATTCAAAAATGGAATACATGTATTAAAGTATAAGTGATGAATATTTTTAATGTTCCAAATATTGATACTATAGTGGTATTTAAGAGAAATAGTAAATGGTTGGAATTGGAGAGGTACCAATAAGGCTTTATTGGTTATACCCAGTCATCATGTTTGAATCCATTATAATGTTACTTATCATAGGCACATTCTTTGATCATTTTATTTGTAATTGGATATAAAGACCAAATTTCTTGGAAAATGACTATATGATAGAACTAGAATGATTTTATGACACCATAGAATGAAAATAAGATGTGAATGTTATTGAAATACATTTTTGGATTTAAGTAAATAATAACAACATAGAATTTTCATTTGGAATGAAGTTTTTCGAAATGTCTATTGGAGCTTAGTGGGACTGCCACAATTTTTTGTGGAAAATATGTTTGATAAAATATGAAAAAAACTATTGGTCATACAATTAATTAAGACTAGAATAAAAGTATCTCTCCATAGATTGACTTAAAGTAAAAAACCAATGTTCTAGGGAATGAGATATATAGAGGTAGATCTGATGGGTTGTTTAGACCTAGACAAATTATATATGCTAATAAGGTATTAAAGAAATATTAGAAATATTCAAGAGAGAATTTTTACCAATTATGGGCCCCACTATGGGGGCTATAAAGATGTCCAAGTATAAACGATCACCAATTAATAAATAAATTCACTATTATTTTAGCATAGAATAATTAGAGTTGAATATATTTATTTAATGTATTTAAAAGTATTAAAGCAAATATATTTCAAAATATTATACAAAAAATATTATTTTAATATTAAATGTTCATTTAATATTTATAGGAACAATGATCTATGTTAATGCATAAATTTTATCATTTAACATATTTTTTATATTGATAGTAAGTGATAAAAATATAAATCATATTAATGACTGAGTAAATTAGTCATATGATGTATTTTATAATTTTTTAATGGGGAAAAAATATATAGGGACCATAGATCCATTTTTGTGTATTGTTAGCTTCACTATATAAGTTAGAGGTGGCTCTCTAATAGGTCACTATTCATTAACAGAAATTTGAGAGATTCTCTATACCCTCTCCCACTTCATAGATATATAATATCTTGATATAAACAATTGATATGAGTTCTCCTTATTGGATCAAATGATCTATGTAACGATGATTTTTGGGGCATCAAAGACATCATCAAATCCTGATACTAGCACCTAGATTTTTCGGATTGACACTCCCACAAACTATCAAATCACCTATGGAAAATATAAATGTATTCGACCTTAGTTACTTCAAGTAGTGACCACCGATGATGAACAATTATTGAATACATCTTCAAATTGAACGAGGTAATCTTCAATTTTATTTTCATGATAAAACAATCATGCAGGATCCTTGGGCCTTCATAGTAGGATTGGAATTGTCAGAGTCTATATAGATATGTAGATCGACAATGAAATTTTTGAAATCCTCATCCCATATGCTTCTACTACACACCCAATACCTTCAATTTTTACACCTCTTGGTATAATAAGCCTTGAAATAGTTTAATTCTTGAACAAATCAATCCTTTTAGCAATGGATTCAATATTCATGACAACATATGCAATACTTTCTATTTTTATAATCATTTATATGATGATATTCATAAAAATAAAAAAAATATACCATAATGTGATTGATTTCTAGTTTCATAATGATTTGATTTCCTAAAGTTATCATATATTTTATAGTATACCAAGAATATCTCATTGTGTCCAACAATTTAAATCCCTTTGAATACTTAAAGATTTGGAGGCCTAGGGTTTCAATCTCCACCACGATCAACTTCAATCTTGGATACAGATCCATCCCTCATCTAATAATATTTATAATTAATAAAATAGTCAGGATTTATATATATTTATTGGGGTTTTAAATACCATATAATAGGAATCAAACATGGACCCAAAAATAAATGAACATAACATTGAACACCCAAACTCAATCGAAAACTGATGTAGAAGTACTTGAACTTGATTTAATTGTGTCAGATAGATTTGGGTACCCTTTTAACAGGTACACATTTTCGTTAATAATATATATATATATATATAAGAAATATAATTTCCCATGTTAAGTTTGTGGCATGGATAATAGATTCTAGGATATCCTACCACATGAATTATAATAATACATTGTTTTTTTTCCTATAATTTTCCATCTATGATATATTAAATCACCTTAAAATCTAAACTTTATATCATAGTGATTGATTTTATAGATATAAATCTCTTTCTTAACTTAATCATTTAAAAATTCAATCATGTACCAATTTTTTAACATTTACTATATAATAAAACATGTCCAAAAATTTAATTGTGATATATAGTTTATCCAAACTCATTGAATCCTATGATACATTTTAATGAAGTCTATTTCTAAATAAAATAGTATATGAGTTATATTTTACACACTTATTTTCTTTTAATATTAATGATTGGATCCAAATTATATTAATATCCAATTGTAATTTGATAAATTTTTCTTTAAAAGTAATTTCATTGTTTATCTATAATAAAGTTCCCAATTTTTTACATTAACATCAACTGCTGATACAATTACCATTGAAAACAATAAATTCAATTATTTCATTAAATGAATCTTAAAATATCCCATTGTGGATAAAAGTTTCCATTATATTAGGTTTTACCATCCTTAAACGTGTTCTCCAAAATATTGCAGCCTAATGATAAACATAGTATATTTAAAAACAAATATGAGGAAATATTTCCTCACATTCAAACACTTATCTTGAATATGAAGGTGATTAAAAATTCAATATAATCTATGTGTATATCAAACTAGACCCAAATTTATTTTTAGACAAAAAAATGAACATTTATATAATTCAATAGTTCTATACACCCACAAATCCATGTACTACATGAAAACAAATCCTATAATGTCCCATAATTTTCTTAATGGAATTTAACTTCTTATAGTTGTGTCATATTTAGTAATGTAGTATAAAGCACATGAACCAGATGATGAAACGAAAAAAAAGTATATTAATTTGAGAATTATATTTAGAGAATATTAATGGTGATAAGTATTGAAAATATTACAATGGGATAAAAAACGAAAATAAGGTAACTAAAATATGAAAATTTAGATTTTCTCCATCTATCAAAATAATAACACTCATGAAGAACACTGTAGAAATGAATCCTAATATTAGTAATTAAATATGCATTTAGAAAATAAAAATATACATAAAATTTATAGAAAATATAAGTGAATGAAGAATGATATAAATATGATGTATTTATAGAAATTAAAGAACCCATATGACCATTACAAATCCAACCATTGGAATTGTAATTTGGCTATTAAAATATTAACATGATCAATAGAATTGTAATATGACTATTATGAATAGTAAACTAATTGTTATAATAGTAAAATAACACATGGAAGTTTAAAATAATATTTATGTATCTTGTAAAATGAGAATATGATATATTCATACAATGAAACAAGTAAATAAATGTTTTAAAAATGATAAATTAAGTGTTTGTATTTTTTGTAAAACATAAATTTTTTAAATTATCTTTTATAAAATAATATAATGATTGAAATGAAAGTTTATTCTCATAAAATATATTTATAAAATAATATTAGGTGTTTTTTATAATGGTAATATAATTTTATGAGACCATAAGTAATTTTTCAATAGTTCTTAAAATTAATCATAATATTAAAATTAGTATTTTAAAAATAAATGTGGATTTTATTTAAAAATTAAATTTATCATATTTTGAATATTATTTTCTCAAAATGTATTTCATTATTGGATTATACACATAAAAAATGGTTATGGTTATCTTTTTATATATCTAATATTATCGATTTTTTGTGAATAGTGAAATATGGTAAATTATAGTATTTAACATTATAAGCTATGTACATGAATCTGTGATTCATGTAGGTTGTAAGAACACATTAGTTCGAACTCAAATGCACCATTTATTGTATATAGTCACAATAATCAATACTCTTGGATGTTGTGAGACAAAATAATTAACTAATGAATATAATATTAAAAAACCCCTCTCCTCCCTTTATAAATACCACCCCTTATTCCCACATCATATAATCCATGAAGATTACCAAATTTATAGAAAAATCCCTTCCCAATCCTCTACCACATGTCCTAATTTTTCTTTTCTCACTGAACAACCATTCCAATGTGCTTTAATTTGAATCCCATGAGGAGACATCCAAAGGAGAAGGTAATTCCCTCAATCGATTATTTTAATTTTTATTCCTCCTCATCCTACAAAAAAAAATTCCATAAAACATAAAATAATAACTCCTATATCTTATATATGCTGGAATGTTATTTTGTTAATTTAATATCTACCATATATCATCCTATATTTCCTCAATTTTTTCAAAAATGAAAACATTTTTTACAATATGGTTGGTTCTCCACCTTTATGGATAACACATTTTTTTTTCAACACCTCATTCAAGAATGGAAATAAAGATATTATTATGGTTAAATATGATTATAGTAAGTTTTTTATAACTTATTTAAAGTTCTATACTGGTTTTATAATCATTAAAATAAATTAAATGAATCTAGTTCATGATGATCGGTAAAAGGACCTAAATATACTAACCACAAAACATTAACATTTTTACCAAGTTAATAGTTCATATTTAGGAGAACATATGGGTATTTGATATCATTTAGTAAAAGAATAAAATTTAATTTCACTTCTACTATTGTAGTCCTATTTTATGTGAACATCAATAATTATCTACAAGTGATCCAACCTTATAACCATGAAATGAATGATCTCAAAAAAGAAAAGTTAAACATTATATCTAATTGAAATGATTATAAATGAACATAATAAAATTTGAATAAATCTAATATATTTTAAAAGTATATGAACTAATTTACTAATGAATTAAATTTTATAATTTAGGAAATTAATAACAAGTACAATGTGATTCTTGAACATAATGTAAGGGATCTCTCCGAACTATCCTTTTTCTTTAGGTTATGACCTTTCTATCTGTAGTTAATGTTTTATATCTATTTAATGTTATGTAATAATTTTTAATTATTTATATATTCCTCCCAAATATATAATTAGATTAATCTCACTTATTTTTATGGGATAATACATGAATTAACTTCATTTCTGTAATGATTTCGTTAAAATCAAAAGTGATTATGGAGAACTTTTATATCCATCCTTTTATATAATGATCATTTAAAGCCTTTATTGCCAAATGAAAACCATATTTTAAGGACTATTATTATGTAATAAACTATGAATTTATATAATCTTTAATTCCTTATTCTTTTTGTAATATTTATGTAATTTCCTTTGATTAGGATATGAGGAAATATTATATAACCCATTTCTTTCCATGTGTAATTTTTATGTTTATGCTTTTTGATTGATTTACTTTTGTGGAACACATAATCATGTACATATTATGATGGGTGCACTCAAATATTTCTCTAATTAAATGGGAAATGTTGTTGTTTCATGATACATTATGTAATGGATTTTGGAGTGAACCTAATCCATGATGGGACTCTATCAATCATGTGATGTTGTCTTGGAAGTTAACCTTTTCTTATGCTTATGTCATGTTATATATTTCTAGAACATTCCTATTTTTCCATGATCTTATGATTCCATGTTCTTTATTTTATGCCTCCATATGATTATTATTGATCCTTGTCTTTTTATGTTATCATGTTATTCCAAATTACTAATATGAAATACCTCATTTCCATGTTTATTACCTTACTGGGTGTTATATCTCACCCCTTTTGTCTATGTATTCCCTCAATTATCCTATGAGTTTTTAGGAATAATTGGGATTTATGATAACATAATTGATATTAGAATAATTATTTTTTATTTTAGTTTATGTTGATGTTTTATGAGTATAGTCTTCTAAATACACTTGAAATCTCAACCATTTGGTTGTATTTATGGGATATTGGTATTAAAAATAAGGTAACAATATGTGTAAAATGATCGAGTTTCTATAGTTGATATCAAGGGATAATTCTATTTATTTTTATGGATTTGGATTGGATTGATTTTGTGATAACACAAGGGATAATTCTAAGTGTAGGATAATATCCTAGAATTTTGGTAAATTATAGAGTAAGTGGTTTCTATGAAATTATATCCCTGTCTGAATACTACATGAAAATAGGGATTTATCATTGTTATAACTGGGGTTAATAACCCCAAAAGGGTGCATTAGGTATTAAATTGATCTTCACCTGGTTCATGATAAAGAGTCCTTACTACACACCTATTTTAACACTCATATAGTATATTGTTTGGAAAATCACAAACTCATTATGAACCATTATGAAGGAATCAAAAAATATTTTGGTTAGAAAAACTAATAAGGAAATTTCCATGGATAAAATAGATTAAAAATAGAGATACTCATATGTTGGGATTTTCGTTTCATTTATAATTTATTCCTTCAATGTTCATAGTTTCCCTTTTTATACATTTCTTTGTTAATGTATTTTCATCCCAAAGTTTATTTTTGATATCATGAATGGCATAAACCAGAATCAAATAGTGAAAGGTTTTCTCATTATACAATCATGAGATTCAAATGTACTATATTATGATTTTTCTCTACATTCTTTCATATTGTCAAAATTTAGTAGAACTATTTAAATACCACCATAAAATTTGGGGGTTTAGCTATTTGTGAGAATAAAAAATTGAGTAATTATTGTGACACATAGTCAAAGAGCATAATATCTATGTCGAGGAACCATGACTTTGTATAAAAGGTGGGTTCCACTCATTTAGTCGATAGAGGATCCATTCCCTACCCAACAAAAAGGTTCCACATAATAGATATCTAGAAGACCCATTCCTTATCCTGGTGGGAGTGTGACACTATGATGGTCAAGGACCTATGGCCTGGATCCATTGGAGGGTGCCACATAATAGTCAATAGATTACACATAACCTACCCAACATGAGGGATATAGTCTAGTAATGGGTAGACAACCCATGACTAGCCTATCTAGAGGGTGCCACTCTAGTTGTCGAGGACCCAAGCCCTGATACCATAAGAGGGTGGCACTCAGATAGCAGATTGTAGACCCAAGCCATGCTCTACCCTATAGAGGGCTCCACTCTATTGGTCTAGGACCCATGCCCTAACTCTACAAGAGTGTGTCACTTAGTGGATAGGTCATTACTTACTCTAGTTGGAGGGTGCCACTCTAATGGTCGATCGATAACCCATCACCTTCCTAGTAGGATAGTGGCACTTCGATCTATCTGATGGTCCTGATCGATCATTACTATCATCAAGCATTTCCTAAACAAGAATTACATCAAGAAATTCTCGCATCACATCTTAAAATCCACCCTAAATTATATCATCATGGTTTACATGAGAAACAGTCATAATAGGCTTTTCATGGGGAAATATCTGAGTCCAAACAATGAAGATACAAGAGGTAGAAGTTCCTTCAAAAGGAATAAGGGGTATAAGATGAGTAATGTGACCCACATGATTCATGGTCCTACTCCCATGCCTATACCTATCCTTGTTGGTGAATATTTCACTACCCATTTATTGCTACACAGTGTGTAGAGGGATTACACTATGTACCTCATCCACCTATGGTCCTGCCCATGCTCCTAGCCTTTTCTGTGTATACGTTGGACATGTTCGTGTACTACATTACACGGTGTGTCCTCACACATAGGGTCGCACATATATTCTTTGGCATAAAACCTGTCTACCTAAGGAGGGTCACATAGCGTGTTGCCCATTCACACAGTGTTACATCATTAAAATTTCCAAAACCCTAGTGCTGCAACCAAATAAGAACTGCATGGTGCGTTTTCATAACCATACATACTGTATTGTCATGTTTTTTTTTGAATAAATTTAGATATTATTCCTTCATTATATATATGGCCTCATCTTCTTAGATATCACCATCATTCCTCCCAAAAATAAAGAAAAATATTTTTTCCCAGTCCCTAGCCATCCATTGGTTGGAAAATGGACTTCCCATTGATTCGTATGAATCCCACATGATATGCCTCATGCCGCTACCCCTCCTTTCATCTCCAATATCCTCACTGATAATCTGGTCCTTGGTGGAATCATCTTTATCCCACAAATACTATGAATCCATCCTTGATTCATCATTTTGTTCATCTCAGGTGAATTCTCTATGATTCTAGGGGTTCAATCAGGCTTGGTCCTTATTAACAGTGTTAAACTGGGACCCTGCTAGCCAATCGGTGAAGAACAGAAAGAACTATTGGGATAAATTCTAAATAAAAAGGGAAAATCAATCATTGGACAAGAGTTATTGGACAAGGAGTACAAATTGGGATATCTAGGGTGAGCAATAGATGAATAAAAAAATTTAAATATGATGCATGGGAACATTCATAGGATCAAATTAAATGCAGATCGAAGAAAAAAAATGATCATGATCAATATATTTAATAAATTAGGGAAGAATGAAAAAATTGACGAGTTCTTCCCAGACATTTGATCATTCATTGATGAATAACACACTGTATAATAAACAAGAGAATTCATTGCGTTCACTACACCTTGATCTGCATGGATCCGGAGTTTCGTCATTATTTAATTCCGATCTTCCAATGAGAGGATGGAAGAAGCTCCTCTCAACATTCTGATGGTTATACAACTAACCCTATATATCTTCTATAATTGATTATTTATAGGGAATCACATTTAGGTAATTTAATGTAAACAATTAAATTAAATAATTAATTTAATTTAAATTCACTTTCCAACAACAATTTTGTCTCAACATCCCACACCAACCCATTTTAGGTCATTCATAGGGTAAAAGTCACATTATAGACTCAATAGTGGTCTCATATTTTTGATCTGAAACTCTATTTAAGAGTTATACAATTTTATTTAATAAATCACGCACTTGTGAAATAAAAATTATTTAACATCTTTATAAAATTAATTTTGAGAAAATTGGGCCTCAAAATCATACATCATCTTAGTTCTTGACTGGTAAAATATTTATAGATACATTTCAAAGTCTTATAAGGAGAAAACATGGTATCTAAAATGGATTTTAATGGAAAATTTCATTTCTAGAAAGTCAAAGAAAGAGATATAAATCATAAAGGCTGATATCGATTACATGTGACTTTCTTGATTTGAGATATTTTGATAAATAATTATATTACATGATAAATGTTTATTGGAGGTTGGACTTCATTGAGTTGTTAACTTATTTTTTTATGGATTACTTGGATTGTTTCTAGACACTACCCTTGTACTTTAGGCAGTTATTCCTAATACCATTGAGAAATTGGCCTAGTCGGTCATACACTAAGTGTATCCACAATCTCATTTAAATTCATGTAATGAATTTAAAAATAAAAAAAATAATATTTATTCTGGTTTGTTTGATCATCATAATTTAATCCCAGGTTATTTAAAAGAATAAAGTCAGTGAAATAATAATAACATTAAATATTAGTTTGAATGTTTGTAAAAAATAATATTTATTATATTTATCTTAGAAATAATGTAGTGAAATTTATTTAATTAAATATTCATTATTCGAGGATCGATAAATGAAGACGAAGGAAAGAAGATAGAGTTTAAAAGTCCAATTAGAAATAATTGATATTTTTTATATTCTTAATGTGTTTCACATGTCAAGTGATTAATAATAATATTATTATAATCAATGGACATGGGTTCAACTACGAATATTATATTTGGTTAAGGGATTTTGTACAATTTTCCAACCCTAAACCTAACATAATAAATATATTATTATATGAAATTATATCAAACTATATCACCTTCCAAAAGTCAATTTTCTGGTGTGCATAATTAATAAAAAAGATATATATATATATATCTAGAGTGATATATCTAGAAATATATATAGAGATATATCTAGATAGATATATTAGGAAAGATATATTGAGATATATATCTAAAGATATATGTAGATATATATCTAAGAATATATCTTTACATATATCTATATAGATATATCTAGAGTGATATCTAGAGTTTTACAAACAACTCTCTCTTTCTCCTCTATCTGGTCTTCGAGAGGGAACCAAGAATTATCCCTCTTTGAGTAGAAAATTGATGTGGTCAGCCATGAACCACACAAGCGATCGGGATCATTCATGCTAGCACCTGATGATTATTTGGTGTTGATCAGAGATTTTGGGGGCATGTGTGGATCACCACTAGAGTAATTCTGTACTTGAATCATACTACATAATAATGAAACAAAAAAATCCATTCCATCAGATCATCAACGAAGTGATAATTACATGTTGGGGTATTTCTATATATACTTATAAATTAATTATGAATAACATGTGAACATCCTCTCCCTATAGTTTTGGTGTATTAATTTTTTCTATTAATCTATTGTTTTTGTTGTACATGATCTTTTGAACGTTTAAAGAAATGATTGCATCTGATTTAAGGCTAAAATCCAAGTTGGCCATACCTTCAAAGGATTCTTCCTCTATGACCAAAACCTACAGGTGGTGTTAGAGCAGTCACATGTTTAATTTATAAATATTTATTTTTCATTGATTGATAATACATTTTTTTATTTTACTTTAATTAAAACAACTCATTTTAATAATCTGATACCATCATGTCTTATTTTCATTATTCTTGATAAAATATTCATTAATTAGTTAATGATTAAAAATGAAGTTTCATCTGGATAGTACATGGGGTGTCCCATGAATACCATGTATTAAATACATGACATGAGGGAAAAATTTGTAGACATGGGAAGAAGACAAGTACACATAACGTAAAATACTACACACCGTGTAGTCTTCTAATTATAGTGTTCTGGAATTTTCTTGGATAAAATAATTAAATGTATAGTTAAACCTATTGATTATGTGTTCATGTGTCGTTTATTCGATAGTACATGCCAGGTCATAGGATTAACAATTAAATATTAAATTAATTTACATGTTTAAATTTCGATTAATGCACATGGTTTTCTCTAAGAACACATGTGTACTTCATTAATTTTAAATGAGAGAAATTTTTCTTAAAATTATATATTATGGTAAGTTAAGGATTCTTGGATGGAATTAATATAAATTGAATTAATTGGATCAATTCATGGTGCATTATCTTATTTAAATAATGAATCAATTTAATTGATAATTAGATTGAATATGTCTGATCATTTATTGATGTATGGATGATCATGAGATTAGACTCTCCCTTTTGTGTGACTCTTTTCTTTCAATTTTTATAGTTTAATTATTATTTATGGATCACATGTCATCCCCTCATTATTTTGTAAAGGTTAGCATGACCAGAATTTTGTTTATGTAAACCCATTTATCTAATATATTGGATACCCTCACCTACATGTGAGTAAAAGTTTATATAAGGATACATATCATAAGCGAGTGGAGGTGGTCTGAGTCAAAGAGCCGATGAAAAACCAATCAAGGTGATATAAACGAAACAAAGTAGGAATAATGCAACATTAACCAAGCTTAGTTAAAGGTGGTTTCCCCTAGGGTTGAGGGTTAGTTTATCATTTTCTTGATAGACCAACCACTAGAAAAATTTCATGATCATGCCACTTATATTTTAATTATGTTCGTTAAAATTTTAATTATTTATGTTTGTGAATAAAACATGATCACTTAATAAATGAATTAACAAGTATGTAAGATGGAATAAAATATAATCAGATTATGCATAAATGTTTTATTAGACATTTTTAATCACTTAATTAAAATCTACTTAATATTCAAAATTCATGTAAACATATAAAAATGGTATTTATGAAAAAGGATAAAAATACCTCAATTAAAATATTATGTTAGCTTATCCTACCACTACTAAAGATAGAATCGACCTCTTAGTTCAAAGTACTTGACCAACCTATGTTGGGGTACTTTCAATTATCCTGAATATTTTATCTTGAAGTTTTGGGTTGAATTAACTTAGTTTATATCAAGTGTTGAATTAATAAGCTTGAATTTGTGTAGATAAGAGGAAAAGGTGGAGGAAATCCTAAAATAGTATTTTAGGATTGGGGAGTCAACTCAACAAATAAAGGAACTATTATTTATTGTAGTTTGTAAGTTATTCCTTCCTAAACCCTTCAAATAACTTGTATAGCCCAATTTTAGTTAATGATTAAGGAATATATATCATTTCCACAAGAATATATAAGTAAAAATATATTCTAAAACTGATGGCGTGGGCTATTAGGTTTCAAAAATAGTGGGATTTTAATAAATACTTTAATAAAATTTTCATTTATTAATCTATTTTTTTAATAAAAACACGTAGTAATTATCTATTCTTAATTTATAAAAAATGGATAATAAAACAACATCAAAAATAACATTCTGATTCATACTATAAAGGATAACCTTCTCACCAGCATTAATTTCTTAGAATGGTATTGGTGCTTGCGCATTATACTATGCGACAAAATGAAATTATACGTACTGGGATCTCACTTCATGAGTTCATTTCCAAAGAGGCTAATGAGAAATAAGTTTCCATCTATATGAAGCATGTGGAAAATTATATGGATTTCCAATTTATCATGATATCCTCCAAATAAAATGATATTTTAAATAAATATGAGGATATGGATGCATATAACATTGTTTCTCACCTTAAGGATCTCTCTCAAGAGGAGGTGAGATGAGAGAGATATGAGATCTCTAATGAACTATTCACACACAATCTTAGAGAGTCTTCAGATGTTGGGGTACATGTGGTCAAGAATATTAGCTACAATGAGATCCTATAAATATTGGGTATTAAGATTACTGATGATCTATGCACAGATCTCATCCTATCCTCACCACCCAACAATTTCTATGGTTTTATTAAAAATTATAATTTGAGAAATAGTGAGAAGAAACTTTTGTAACTTATTACAATTATTTTGCAGGTTTATAAAGAAATGGGGAATGACAAACCCACTTTCCTTATGGTAAATAAGAAATTTATGAAAAAGGAAATGGTTCCAAAAATTCAATCCAATTCTATGTCTTCAGATAACCATCCTTCTAAGAATAATAAGATCCAAAGGTATCGGAAAGGAAAAGATGTGATCTTTTTTTTTATATGGAATGTTGGTGCATTGGAAGAGTAATTGAACCCAACAAAATAATCTAGGGAAGTATTCAAGTATGTTTGTTATTGAGTTTATTATTTCAATATATACATGTTGGGTATTAAATATTTCATTTGGTGCTCAGATTTTTATTGAAATATAGGAAGATAGCATATTTTGGATGGTTGTAAGAGGTGAGATGGATCTAAGGGCTACCAATGGTGTAAGTATGTATGCTCTATCAATTAGAGACTTCCATATCACAATTTTGACATGATTTAATTTGGTTTTAAAGAACTTTTAATGGGTTTCTAGTGTTACCAAAAACATTATTTTAATTTCTTGTTTAGATATGGATGAATTTATTTCCAACTTTGGGAATAAAGGTTGCTAATTTTTTAAATATAACATATGTTATGGTATATAATAGCTAAATACAGTATTTGTTTATTGAATTACTAAATAATATTAGAAATTAATAATGAAAATAATACACGTGAATTATATGAAACCATTTTTAAACCTCCATCTTGGTCACATAAATGGATGCATTTGACATAGAACTATCAATATCTTTTTTATTTAGAATATTTTAAGCTAAATACACTTGAAAGATGTCATGATTTTTTATAAGGATAGATGACCAAACTAAAATGTGGCATTCATGGTGAAAAGGATATATAGATTCTAGGTTTGGTAAAAACTAATGTGTGCCGACCTTTTCAAGTAGAGGCTAGAGGTTGATTCTCATACTTTATTATTTTTATCGACAACTTGGGTTGGTATGGACATATCTAATTAATTATGTATGTGTTTTAATCCATTTAGAAGTTCAAAAAGTTTAAGAATGAATTTGAAAATTATCTTGGTAATAATATAATGAAACTTTGATCAGATCTAGGTGGTGAATATCTTAACCAATTCTTTATCGATTTTCTACAGGAGTATGAGATTTTATCTCAACTCACTCCACCTTATACACCATAGTGGAATGGTGTTAGTGAAAAGAGGAACTATACCTTATTGGATATGGTAAGGTCGATGATGATTCATGTAAGTATTATATTATCTGTTTGGGGATATGAATTATGGAAAACATTATAATTACTAAGACTAGTACCTAATAAAGTTGAAAACGATAGTCCCTTCGAGTTATGGAGTAGAAAGAAACATGTTTTGTGACATGTTTGTACATGGGGTTGTGAGGTGTTTGTTAAGGATAACTCAAGAAACAAACTAGTACCTCTAGGCATGAAGTATATCTTTATAGGATACCCCAATGAAATAAGGGTATAATATCTATTAAACTCTTTAGAAACGAAAGTGACTATCGCAAGATAGACCATATTTCTTGAGAGAGAGCACATCCTCAAGGAGGATTGTGGGAGCAAGGTTATCTTTAATAAAGTTGATTCTCAAGATACACAAGAGTTATTAGAAGAAACAATTCCATAGGTCCCTATAGAAGAAGGTGTTCCTAAACAACAATTAATGAGTAAGAATACTAGATATGTAAGAAAACCAATGAGATATTGTTTTCTAGTCACTAATGACGATGAATCATTATTGGTTGACAATAATGATCCTCTCTCCTACAAGGAGGCAATGGATAGCTTAGAAGCTAAAAAATGGAAAGAATATATGAATTATGAGCTTTATTACATATATAAAAACCATGTTTTGGTTTTAATCGATCTTCTAGTTTATGTAAATCTTCTTGTCTATAAATTCTTATTCAGGAGAAATATGGATATGGAAGGTAAAGTGAATACCTATACAGTAATAGTAATAGATAAAGAGTTTAGAAAACATAAAGGAATTGACTATGAAAAAACATTTTCTATAGTTTCCATGTTTAAATCCATCAGAACATTATTTTCTATAACAACATACCATGACTTTGATATTTTTAAAATGGATTTCAAAAATGTGTTCCATAATAGAAACCTTCAATAGGATGTGTATATAAAAAAAATTGAAGTGTTTGTGATTCCAAGAAATTCCAAATATGTATGAAAGTAATAGAGATCCATATATGGATTAGAGAAGACATCTAATTTATTTATCATTCGATTTGATTAATCCACAAAAGAATTTGGGTTCATTAATAATGAATGTTATCCTTGTGTTTATAAGCAGTTTTGTGGGAGTAAAGTTGTTTCCACAGTAGTATATGTTGACGGATTATTACTAATTGGAAATTATATACCAACCCACAAGTGGTTAATTCAAGGTTGAACAAGTGATTATATGTGAATTACTTAGGTGAATTATCCTACATTATAATGATCAAGATCATTCATGATAGATCCAATAGGCTACTTAGACTACGTCAAGGTACATACATTATTGAGATACTGAATAGGTTTAGTATGGAATAATCCAAAATAGGATTGGTTATGGTGTCACATGGTATATATCATTCCAAAAAGATGTTTCCTTAGAAAAAATAGAAAAGGGAGAGAATGAGTAAGATCCCATATGCTTATACAATATGATATATCACGTATTCCATGTTATGTATGATTATTGATGTTGATTATATTTGAGTATGGTATGAATATATCAAGAAGATCCATGTGAAAATCATTGAACTGCTATGAGGACCATCCATAAGTATTTGAGGTGAACTGAAAATATGTTCCTAGTATATGGAGAAGACAAAGACTAAGTTATTAGGGGTTATAAATATGTTTTTCTTGAGACTGATTATAATGATTAAATTCATAGTTTGGATATATCATTTGTCTCAATGGATGATTGGTGAGAAGAAAGAGTTCAAAGAAGCATGTTTTCACTGATTCTACAGTAGAGTCCTGGTATTTTTAAGCTTCTAATATAGCCAAAGAAGAAATATAGATTCACAAAATTTTCAATGAGATTGATGTAGTACCTAGTAGTAAATATCTTATCACTATTTACCCTGATAACACTATAGTAGTGTCTCTCTCTATGGAGTCAAGGTCACATAAGAAGAAAAAGCACATACTTCAGAAGCGTCATCTATTGACGAATTCTTCTCAATGAGGTGAAGTTGCGGTGAGAATATTATCCCTATAGAAAAACACAGAAGACCCTTTAATGAAGGACTTAACTCAATATAATCCTAAGCATAATTTGTGATCAAGTGGACTAAAAGGTGTTTTTAGTTGGATCTAGTGCAAGTGGGAGTATATTGGAGTCGATACCCTAGAACCAAATTGTTTAGTACATGATTAATTTTTTTTCATGTTAAATAATTTTCTCGTATCAAATATTAACTATTTATCTATATGATTTTTTATGTGACAATGTACTTAAAATATATGTTGTACTGAAAGGATATAGTAGTTCCATGTTATGATGTGAACTTAGGGGCGCCATGAAATTATTCTTGAATTTTGTTTTGTTGTTGGATGATATTATCTAATGAGACACAAAAAATGAAGGCTATTAGGGGTATGGAACTCATTAGACATTGAGACACCTTCTCATGGTGTCCGACTTCGGTAATCTCTAATATTGAAGGTTATGAGAATAGATTGGTTAATAGAAAATCCACATTTTCATGTGTCATTGTATGTTCCTATTTGTAGATGTGTGTATTGATCCTTAAACATTTAAATTATCATTAATTGATACCATAAATTGTTTACTTTGATGTATTGATGAAAACTATGATGCCATATGTTCGTGGTTAAGTAGGATACACTGGGTATGACATGAGTGATATTGCATTAATGGATAATGTGAGAAAGAATTCATCCATATTGTCTCTTGAAGAAGGTTAATAACATTGGCCCTTTGATAGTAATGGGATTTAATAAATAAATCCTTGACCATGGTTTTTGATGAGTGAGTTCATTTCTAGAAACTAAAATAAAGAGACATAGATCATAAATGTTGATGGCACCAACATTCGACCTACTTGATTTGGGATATTGTGATAAAGGATTATATTACAAGGTAAACATTTTTAGGAGGTTAGACATAATTGTGATATTAACTTCATTATCTATGGATGCATTGTAATGTTATAAGATGTTAACCTTGGATTATAGGTGGTTATTCCTAATTCCATTGAAAAAGAGGCCAGGAGGGTCACACACATATCGTATCTGCAATCTCAATTAAATTCAAGTAATGAATTTAATAAATAAGAATAAATAATATTTTTCAGGTTTGGTTGATCACCATAATTTAATCACAAGTAATTAAAAATGATAAAGTGAGTTAAATAATAAATGAAAAATATTAGTTTTCAAATTTGGTGAATATAATACTTATTATATGTATTAAAGAAATAATGCAGTGACATTTATTTAGTTAAATATTCATTATTTAAGGATCTATAAATGTTGACTAGGGAATTCAGACCGAGTATAATGGTCCAATTATAAATAATTTATATTTATTTATATTAATAATGTGTTTCACATGTAAAGTGATTAATAAAAATATTATTATTATTAAGGGACATGGGGTTAATTTAGAATATTATAAATGGTAAAGGGCTTGGGTGAAATTTTCCAACCTGAAACCTACAATAATAAATATCTAATTATATCAAAATATATCCCTTTTCTAAAGTGAATTTTTAGGTATGAATATTAGATAACAGATATATCTATAGATATATCTAGAAATATATCTAGATATATATCTAGAGAGATATATCTAGATATATATATATATATATCTAGTGATATATCTAGATAGATATACCTAATGATATATCTAGATGGATATATCTATAGAGAAATCTTGATAGATATATCTAGAGAGTTATCTAGAGCTATATAAATAGATCTGTCTTCCTCCTCTCCGAGGTCTTAGATAGAGCACCAAGAATTCTCCCAATTTGAGAATAAAATTACTATGGTAAACCATGGATAGTGCAAGTGATCAGGATGCTTCACTTGAATCCTACCATTCAATAATGGTGCGATGAAATATATTACATCTGATCACCAATTAATATATAATTACAAGTTATGGAAATTCTATATCTTCTTATAAATTAATTATGAGTTACATGTGAAGATCCTATCCCTATGGTTATGTCATATTAATGTATTATAATAATCTACGATGTTTTTTTGGACATGATCTCATGATCATGTAAATAAATTATTACATGTTATTAAAGACTAAAAGATGAGTTTTTCATAACTTTAAAGGATGCTTCCAATGCACCCAAAACCTAAAAAACTAATGTACCTCAGGGATTATGACCATGGTGCTAGGTTTTATTGACATGATTATATATTCCATCGATTATATAACTATTTTATTCATGCTAACTATTTCATATAAATATTTTTTATAAAATGTTCATCCAATACTATTTTGATATATCTTACATCACTTTGATTTTAAATAATGTTTTTTGAAAGCATTTAAATGTCGTTCCATGAATTGTTTTTATTTAAACTGAAAGAATAAATGGTATATTGTTATAGAATTTTTTATGTAACACATGGTGAGACCCTATTGGGATGTTAATCTAAAACCCTACCTTTTACATCGATTATTTGTAAATTATATTTTTCTTGGTCTGAGAAATGGGAAAATTCCACTTGGAAGTTGTGGTTTTACTTGATTCATGGGACATCCAGTGATGGAGGAGATTATTGGTGATGTGATCCACCCGTTATAAAGGATTTTTTATGTTTTATATTGATAGATGTTAGGAATCTTGATTATGTACTATTAATTTTTTTTACCTATTTGATTTTGTTACATTATCCTCGACGAGTGTTAGCATTCTGACATGTATCTTTTATCTTTTACTGTTAATTGGAAAAATCATTCCCTCTTGATCATGTTACAATTCCAAGTGTTTTATTCCAACCCACGGTGATCAGAAATTCCCTTCGAGATATTTTAGGACTGGATCAGGTATTTGTGTACTAGGGTATCTATGTTAGTTCATGAAAAAGTGGAATCATAGGTGCTATTTTTGAATCTTTCCATGATTTTGGTATACCATTTGGGTTGTCCTAGAATATTGAAGGTAGGATTTTTAGAACTTAGGAGGCAGTTACGAGCAAGTTCCAAGCTATCTATCATCATAATGAGAATTAAGTCACTATGGGTGTTTGTGAAAAGTGTATTTGAGGAATAATTTGATCTTATACTAGTATTTTCCCTACCCTTGATTTAAGTTTATATTTTAAATCCCAATCTCGAACTCTGTTGATGGAATTGATATTTCTGTATTTCTTAACTAAGTTGATGATCTGTGTATCCTTGCTAATGTTTTAGTATTGTTTTTTGATGTTGTGCACCATATTTCCTCCAAGAATACATTTGAACAAGCCACAGAATGAAGATGATCATGAACCACAATGATTGAATCCTCCAGTGGACCATAATCTTGATTATATAGCGGTACATGCCATCCAAGCTCTAGGACTGGTTCTTACAACCATTCTTGTTCAAGATTTGATAGTGTAACCAGAAAGGGATGAATCTAAAAATCATGATCATGATTTTATTTGATATAATATACATATTTACAAGGATCAAATAATACTCAAGAAGATGATAATTGGTTGAAAAATACATAGACGTGTTTTGAGTTCTTAGAAACACCAGAATCTATAAATTTAAAGTGTGCTACCTTGATGCTTGAGGTTCCTAGTAGGATATGGTGGTATTCGAGGGTGAAAACAAAGACACATGAGGGTTTAGAGTAAAAATAATTTAGATTTATTATCAGGTAGAAAATATATCCAAAATATATGATCATAGTGAAATTCATGGAGTTTCTCA
This sequence comes from Viscum album, assembly GCA_963277665.1. NCBI lineage: Eukaryota > Viridiplantae > Streptophyta > Magnoliopsida > Santalales > Viscaceae > Viscum > Viscum album. Next base: position 625,274,751 of record OY728138.1, on the reverse strand, counting down.
GCCTCCAGATGGGTGACAAGACTATGAAACAATATGCAAACTTTTTTCTGATCTAATTATGTTCTTTCCTGCGTTAGTGACAAATAATAAATTGAAATATTTAATATTTGAGATGGGTATTGTAACATGACTCCCCTCCTCATTGGTTTGATTCTAGGTAAAATTGTTACTCACCCTTAAGAGAAATCCCTAGGATGCCAAAGGTTGGTAATAAATGCCAAATTCTTTAATTCAATTGGGGGAAAATTTTCCATTTAATAAATAAAACAACTGAACCAAACATGCTATAAAAAATAAATAATACCTGAATCATGATAAAAATGTAAAAAAACCCAAAGTAATACCATTGATATCAAAACTAAACTACAAAAGAGTCCCATAGTGGAAGACCACTATCATCAAAGTACATAGTGGAAGACAAACCAAGAAAACTCAAGGACAAAAAAAATTCAAAGCCCCATTTATTCTCTATGATCCAACTCCACAATAAAACCTAAGTATCATGAAGAACCACTAAATAAGTGTGATACATTACCTTTTCCTGTGTCTTGATGAATAATGTCAGCAAATGCACTAAAGTTACAAAGTTGGGGTGAGTAATGCAACCTAATAGGGTTTCCCCAAATGAATTCCCTAATCACGCAACTACAATACAACAAGGTAGTATATTTATATAAATTTATTTATATAAATTTTTATTAAATATATCATAAATCTACAAAAAATCCATATAACTCCATTCCAAAACAATTTGAAAGGAAATAAAAGAAACAATACATTAAACCATTTCAAATTCATTTTTGGCATACTCATTAGATGACTCCAAAACACACCCACACATACATTCTTCAATGATATTTCCATACTCATCATTTGTTTCTCATCTATCCACTAAGTCATCAGAAAGTGGAAATTAACTTTGTGACCCAACGAAACATGCCCCTTATCTAGGGTTATATCCCTTTGTACCCTAATGGATCATTCCCCTTATTCAGGGTCTTGTCGAAAACATGAACTCACATAACCCATGTATGACAAAACCATTTCAAATATACCATTCCAATCAATTTCAATAAAACCATCATTTTATTGAAAACATTTTAAAAAACCATTTTCATAAATCCAACAAATCCATATTTTACCATAAAAATTTTAGAATCACCAAAACCAATTACTTTCCACAACTAATTTACAAAAATCCACAAATCAAAAAATAAAAAAAATGAAAACATCCCTAAAGAGGGGTTATACCAATATTTTCACACTAATTCCACGACCAAATTCATGTAATTTAACTAGTTTGAAACTAAGCCTCAATGTTCTAATAAGAGGATTTGAGATTGAAACCACCTACCTCGGGAGTTATGTATAAAAGGAAGAATGACAAGAAAGAACCCACAAAATCAGGTTGAATCTCAAAAAAAATTCATTAGATCACTTCCCCTAACATCCAAATTCCAAATATACCCATGATTGGTATCACCTACCTTATATATTTCAACAATGAACTAGATCTAAGAAACCAAGAGGGGGAATAAAGTTGATCTAAGAAAAACTATGAAGAACTTCCACAAAAGGAGACTTTCCAAGGAAATTAGGCTTCAAGACACTAAGAAAAACCATCATATCAGATTCATATTTATGGTGGAAGACTCCATATACTTTTTAAGGAATAAATATTTATTTAGGTCCAAAATGAAGAAAAAATGAGGGGGCTAGATATAATCCCAACCTAGATCAATTTTTTCAGGATATAGTTTTTAAACCATTCATGGTTAGTCACGTGGTTTGGAAAACTGTGCACTAACCATGAACCATCTTCTTCCTCATAGAGAACCTCACATGGTTAGCCCATACTGTTAGAAAAACTACATGACAAATTTTAAAAAAAACCCCTTTCTCACTTTTCATGGTTTCTCCTGGGTGGCCGCATGGTTTTTCTAAACGGTGATCTTAATCATGCGCCTACCCAGATGCCCCTATTTCACCTTACATGGAATCCTATAGGAGTTTCATAGTTTTTACTATAATTCTCCAACATTTCACCTTTCTAAATGCCAAAAACATTCTAAAAGTATTCTAAAACCTTCCAAAATTCACCAAAACACTTTACATACTTAAAAAGAATAAATGAAGGGTTACTTACTTGAAGCTTGGGGTGCTACATTCTACCCACCATTGGTAATTCCTTCCCTGAAAAGTAGAAAACCATCATTTCCATGAAAGAGTTTTGGACATTTCTCAATCATCTTCTTATCCCAATCCCATGCCTATTCCTAAATCTAACCATTTTTTTCACAAAACCCACAATAGACCTATGCTTTTCTCTTGCAAGACTCTCTCTTGCCTATCCACAATCTGCACTAGCACATACACCAATGAAACATCTGGATCAAGGTCAACATGATCCCATCAAATCACATGGCCATTATCAGGATAATACATTTTTAATAGAGATTCAGGAAATAAATTATGCACCACACTGAAATGTGGTTGAAAATCCAATCGATATGCCACCTCAATAACCCGTTCAAGTATCTCCAAAGGGCTTATGTATCAAAGAGATAATTTTCCCTACTTGTTGAAACGATGATTTCCAAGCCTCAAAGATATCCTCCAGAACACATGTTAAATTAACTTAGATGAAAATGACCATTGATGATGATCTGCATACAACTTATGAAGACTCTGATCCATATCCATCCATTTCCTAATCAACTGAATCTTTTTTATTGTCTCTTGGACAAGGATCATCCCAACCAATGATGTCTCACCTTTTTACACCCAACAAAGTAGAGAATGAGAAAGACATATACAATTCTTAAAAATGACCCCTATGTATCAATTCTTGATAAATGTTGTTATATGTTAACTCTACTAATAGTATGTTCTCTTACCATGAGCCACCAATATCCAATACACAATCCTATGACATATCTTCCAATGTTTTTTTCATCTATTCGGATTGTTCATCCATTTGAGGATGATACACTATACTCGTAGTCAATTGAGTCCCAAGGTAATTTTGTAAGGATTTCTAGAAACAAGACATAAACCTCAGATATATTTATGATACTATCAAAACTAGTATTCCATGCCTCTTTACCACTTCTCGAATATAGATTTTTAACATGTCCTCCACTATATAGGATTTATGAATAGAGATGAAATGGGACGAATTTTTGAGACAATACAATATAACCCAAATGGAATTTTGTTTCAAAATAGTTCTTTGAAGACCTGTGACAAAATCTAGGGCTATATACTCCAATTTAAAAACAAGGATAGGTAAACACTGCGACATACCGACTGGTCGATGATGCTCTTCATTAAATTGTTGACAAGTTAAGAATCTCGAAACAAACTCATCCCTATTCCTTTTAATATCAACCCACCAAAATTGTGCTTTCAATGCCTTGTACATATTCTGCACTCTTTGATGAATAGACCATCTTGAATGGTGGTAAGCATGAAGAGGTTTTTCCTAACAATTCATAGGTATGACCATCTGATTTCTAAACCACAACACTGAACTACCATCGAGCTTCCACCCCTCAACGATCTCCCCAACATTGATTTTTTACCTTATCACAACACATTTTGAATTGGATACTTGTGCCTCTTTAACTATTTCAAATAAATCATAAAAAAAATAAACTAGAATGAAAACCACAACTTTACCTTGGTCTTCACATTCCATTTTCCTATCATCTATGACCGACATCAACTAACATTAGTCTAAAGCCTCTTTTGGTAATTGAGAATATGAATTTACGCTTAATGAATCTACCATTGTATCGCCTTTACCAAATGTGTATATTCCATCAATGTAAAACATTTGGAGATACTATATACATCTTATTTGTCTCATATCCAAATACCTTTGTGAGAAAATATGTTTCATGCTCTTATAATCCATAAACACTATAAATTTATTACCAAAAAGGTAATGACACCAATTATTCAAATAATGGACTATAGAAGCTAATTCCAAATCATTTGTTGGTTAGTTATTCTCATGAAACCATAAATTTATTGATCTATAAGTAGTAATATGGTCTCCTTGCATGAGAACACATCCCAACCCAGATCTCAAAGGCTCACAGTACACCACGTAACCCGATCATGATTCTGAAAAAAAATGTAGATTAGTGCAGATGTAAGGATAGTTTTAAGCTCTTGAAAAGACTTCTGACATTCATCATTCCATTGGAATGAAAAATTCTTCATTGACAAAGTTGTCATAGGTGAGTCCAATCATTAATAATAACTAACAAAGCATCATTAATTACTAGATATATCAATGAAATTATGTACCGTAAAGAAATTATATGGCTGTTTCCAAGAGATAACAACCTATATATTTTCAAGATCCATAGAAAAATCTTTTTCAGAGATTCCCTAGACAAGGAAACATACCTCTTATATCAAAATATCACACATTGATAGTTTGGAAAACAGATAATGATCACACAAGATTCTCAACATTGTCTCCAAGTGTTTCTCATGATCATCACCTATCCTTGAATACACTAATATTTCATCCACAAATTCGACCATAAAATAACTCATATATATCCTATAAATTTATTGAATAGATCATAAATGTGTGGAAGTGGATACCAGATATTTATCATAAATTAGTCAAACTTATGGTAATGTATATAGATATGAAGAGTTTCATCCACCTTTTTGACAAAAAAGAACAGTACTATCCCCAGAGTTGTGCTCAACCGAATGAACCTTTTTCTTTCTAGCTCCTACAACTATAATTTAAGTTCCCTTAATTATGTTTTTGACATATGATAGGATAGAAGGGAAATAGGATTGGTACCTAGAACGGTATCAATTGTAAAATCCACTTCTCTTGTGGGTGGAAACCCTAAGAAATTATTAGGAAAAAAATCAATGAACTGATTAGAAAGCACTAAAAACTGCTATTCTTGATCTCTTTCATCAATTAAAAAGTCAACGGTTCCCACTGGTACAATATTGTTCAAACTTTTGGTTCCAAAAATCCCATCGATCCTTCCTTTACATTCTGGTCCTCTCTAAAGAGATGCTCGATGGCATCATCAGTCGTAAAACTAAAAATTCGTGTATAACAGTTGATGTGAACCATGAATGTTGTCAACCAATCCATACCCATGATTATTTCATAGAAATCCATCTCAAGCACTGAGAAATTCCATATCAACTCAACTCCATTAGCCATTATAGTAAATTCTCTACACATAAAGGCTCAACATTCTCTCTGACTAAGAGGAGTTTATGTTTCATCATAGAAGACACCATATCAAAATTTAAACATAGAAAATAAACAACAAGAGAGGTAATAAATGAATGGGATTCACCCATATCGAAAAAATCATTTATAAGAGTAGAATTCAAAGGAATCATACATCTCATGGTCGAAGGTCTATACTGATCATCCATAATAACTTTATCTGTTCTATATAATTGTTTACTAATGACACGTTGTTATTTATTACCCTATTGAGATATCCCTTGATAAGGACTCATGGTAATAATGGAATTACCATGGATACCTCAATTTTTCTGAAGATGATAATTCTGTTGTCCTCCTCACATTGAAGCATACAATGTTTTTAACACATGAGACGTGCCCTGAACACCTGAACTTAGAGTATTACAATAATAGTACCAAAGAATCCCCATTTCATTGAAATTTTGGAATGATCTAGGTGTTTTCCTACAATCTCACATCACGTGGTTGAATAAACCTCATTGGAAACATCCATATTTTCTTTTTGGTCTTGGAGGATTATTTACAGATCCAGTTATCTAATTATGAGTCATCTCCGTACATTGGAAATATGTGTCCCACTTCCACTAGTTCCCAAAATTACAATTATCATCATTTCTCTTATGTATAAACATTATCCCTCCATCCATAGCTCTCTAGATGTTCCTTTATTCCATTTTATATCTATTAACCATCTCTATATAATCTGTCATACAAATCATAACAATCTTCAATCAAATATCATGTCTTATCCCCAATTCAAAAATGCATTCATTTAAGGATTCAATAGCAATAACTTTGGGTGAAAATTGGACTTAATTCATGAATTTATCCACGTACTCGGTCACTGTGAGGCTTTCATTTTTCAATCTAAAGAAATCCATCATTCCTGCAATCCAGAATGTAGGAAGATATAATTTTTTCATAAATAATTATTCTAAATCCTCCCATTCCCGAACATGGTATAATTTAGCGTAAACATATAAATACAACTATTTATGTTCAAGATCCTCTAGAATACACATCGCTAGATATAATATAAACTCTATCAGTGTGCCAAATAAATCATATATTCTATTCGTCATATTCATCCACACATCTTCCTTCTCTGGTTTCAAATCACCCCAAAAGATGGGTGGATTTTTCTTCTAGAACTAGATATAATGATCCACCTTATTTGGTTCATCCCTCCTATTACCTATATACGTATCCTAAAACGCTTGAAGTATTCTCTAAACCTACTTTTGGTTCACCTATGTATCATGTAAAATGAAATTCTCAGCAACTTTTTCAAGTTTGTTTGTACAATGCCTACTTCATGTCATTTCTATAAACACAACAAATTCCATAAATTTCATTCTGTAGCAACTAATGGATTATCAATTTCAAATTCTACCTCATTATATATCAAAACATTTCATTCAAAATATCATCATTTTCCATGTTCAACCATTTTTTAATAATTTCCCCATGCATTTAAAAATCTTATCATTTTCAAAATAACTATTTCTTCCCTTTTCAAAATCTCAAATTTGAAAACAACTTTAACAATTTTCAAAAATCAAAACTTTTGTACCAAATCATAAATCACTAATAAAAATGAAATATGTACTCTTAGTGGGAGTTAATTTCTATGATTCATTTCATGATTATCTCATTAGCTAAACCCAAGACAATGAGATTTTAATTCCTATAAGTTTCTCCAAAAAACTTTTGTACCAAAATCCTTGGTAACTTGATGTTCAACATAAAAATTTTAGCTACATCTTTTTATTCTCAAAATTTCAATTCCCTGCAATCCAATTCTTTTATATTAACCCAACACAAGGAATAGATCAGAATAACTTTCTATTCTAATACTGAGAAAATGATGATGAAGTCAAAGAAAGACCACGACTAATTCCACCAGCAAGTCAAGGACCAAACAAGATGATACCACTTGTGAATACCCACCCCTTATAATTATCTTTATTTAAGTCATAATTGTTACTTGGTCTTAAGTGACATCCCCAATATGACAAAGGCTAGTAATAAATTCCAATGGCTTCAATATAATTGGTTGACGATTTGACCTTTGAGAAATAAAAGAACCCAAAAAAACACACCATAAAAAAATAATACTACATGATACATGATAAAAATATAAAACAACCCAAAGTAATACCATTGATATAAAAACCAAAATACAATAGAGTCCCACAACAGAGGAAAACTAACATCAATGTACAATGCGGAAGACAAACCAACAAAACTCAATAACACCAAATAAAAATCCAATTCTCACAACATGATCCATGCTCCAAATCCATAATACAGATCAAGTATCATGAAGCACCACTAAATAAGTGTGATAATTTACCCTTTTAGGTGTCTTAATGAACAATATATTCAAAATTACTAAAGTTCCAAAGTAGGGTTGAGTAATGAAACTCAACAGGATTTCCCCAAATGACTTCCCAAATCATGTCACTAGGAGAGAACAAGTTAGCACATTTATATAAAAAAATTATATAAAAAATATTTAAAATAGTTCAAAAATCTATAACAAATATAAAAAATTTCATACAAAAACCATTTCCAATGAATGAAAATAAACAATACTATAAAACATTTTAGATTCAATTTTGGAATACCCATTACATGATTACCAAACACACCCACACATGAATGATTTAGTGATAGATATATTGTAATTAGAGGTTTATTATCCATCAACCAAGTTATCAAAAAGTTTCTAATCTCCTTGTTCCCCAATGAAACATTACTCTTATCTATGGTCATGTCCCTTTGTACCACAATGGTACACACCCCTTATTCAGGGTCATGTTGCAAGCCCGAACTCACAAAACACATATATTCTAAATCCATTTCAATTCAAACATGAAATAAATTTCAATAAAACAATTTTTTTATGTAAACCCTTTCAAATTAACCATTTTCGTAAATACCAAATATCCATATTTTAACATCAACATTTTAAAATCAATAAAACCAATCACTTTGCACAACTAATTTCCACAAATCCTAAAATACAAAAAATACTCAAACCAGTACTAAATAGTGTTTCTACCATCCTTTTCACATCAATTTCACAATCAAATTCTAGAAATTTAACAAATTTAAAACTCTTCATTAAATTCCTAATAAGAAGTGTCAAGAGTGAAGCCACCAACCTTGGGAATTATGGTGAAAACAGATAAAAACTCTAAAACACCCACAAAACCAGGTTGAATCTCGAAAAACCAACCTTAGATCTCTTACCCTAACATCAAAAGGCCAAATATAACCATGATTGGAATCACCCAACTTAGATCAATTAGTAAATGGACTAGATTTAAGATACTGAGAAGGGGAAGAATGTAGATCTAATAAAAACTATGAAAAACTGCAATAAAAAAGACTTACCAAGGTAATTGGGCTTTAACGAATCGATAATATACTTCAGATCGACTTCAGATTGATGGGGAAAGCCTCAAAAACCGTTATGAGAAATAAATATCATGGTAGAGATAAAAAATATGTAAAATAAAGGGTTTATTGCTAATCCTGACGTGGTTCCATTTTTTTAGGATCTAGTTTTAAAATCGTGCATGGTTAGTCGCATAGTTAGGAAAAATGTGTACTAGCCTCTACCTTAAGGAGAACCTCACATGATTATCCTACATTGTTAGACAAAATGTGTGCTAACTATGAAAAATCCCTCTATCCCACTTTTCACAGTTTATCCTGGGTGGCTCGATGGTTTGGACAAACTATGCACCTACCTAGAAGCCCTCGTTTCACCTTTCACAGTTTTCTTTCGGAGTTTCAAGGTTTTTACTAATCGTACTCCAATTGAGAACCTTTATAAAGGCCCCCAAAACATTCCATGTTTCTTTCAAACCCTCCCAAATGTCACTTAAATACATTACATACATAAAAAGTACTAATAAAGGGTTACTAACTTGAAACTGGGGGTGTTACCGGTCTTAGATATTATATTCAATCCCATTTTTTCTCATGGAATCTCAATTATTATAAAACATGTTGGATAAAGAGTTGATTGAAAACATGGACTAGATGGTAATTTAGGGGAGATAAGATTCCTTTTTACTCCCAATTGATGTTATGTTAGTTCTTTTGAAGGTAAGGGAAAGTGTGGTGAGAATAATGATGTGTACCTATAGTAGATGTCATACAAAACTCTAAAAGTTCCAAGTAAACCCCATTTTACTTGATTTTAGTGTTGAAATGTTGAGTATCTGAAGCATGTTTGTATTTTGGAACCAAAGATCTATAGTTATTTTGGTTGTTCAAGACACTTATAGAAGTTATACCATATCTTTTTTACATCATGGAGTGGAATAGGCTCATTAAATCCTACAAGTACTACAATGAAATTAGATGCTTCATGAAATAAGGGGCTTGAGCCATAGGCATGTGGAATAAAGCTTCTTCACAAAGTGATAGAGTCTCTAGAAGAAGCTAATGTGGGTCTAGTGACTGTGGGAGGTAGAATCACTATATCTTCATCATTAGTGACTACTTTATTTGATACCAGTGCATAATACTTTTTTATATCAACTCATATTGTGAACTTTTTGAATATTCCTATGGATATTTTGTCTTATGTAATGGATATTACTATTCCTAGTAGAATGAAGAGAGAGGAGGATCTCTATTGTCCCTCTTGTGTTTTCTCTCTATTAGAGTTTGATCATACCATGAATTTCTTAGTTGTCAACATAAAACCTCTTGACATCAATTTTTTTGGATGGATTGGCTGATTCCACATAAGTCTCATATTAATTATTGTCTTTAGATGATTTCCTTTGCTATTTCCAATGGGATGTGTAGTGTCTTTCAGGAAGAGTGGGACTTAAGGTCGAGTAGACCAATACCATCTTTTTTATAGTTGGTCATAACAATATTGGAATATTATTTTGACATGGAGAGGGAATCTTTGGGTGATTATCTCCCTCCAGTTTTCATCAAGTTTCCTAATGTTTTTAATTTTGATTTCATTTTATTTCCACCAGTAAGAGAGGAGGAGTTTTATATTGATTTAGTGTATCGTATTCATCCAATGTCTATGCCTTCTTACTATATGGTACCAGATGAATTTAAAGAGTTAAAAACATAGTTGGTTGATTTATTGGACAAACGATTTATATGCCCAAGAATGTCACCTATGGAGGTACCCATTCTATTTGTGAAGAGAGATAATGAAACACTTCTCCTATGTGATGATTATAGGAAATTAAATTGAGTTACAATAACTAATAAGTATCTTTTTACTCAGATAGATTATCTATTTGGTGAGTGGAAATGGGTGAAATGGTTCTCAAATATTTATTTTTGGTTTGATTATCACTAGTTGAGAATTAAATAATATGAAATTAATAATATCACCTTTAGAAGTATGTATAAAAATCACTGAAAAGATCAGTTTGGGATATGACTAATACTAAGAGGGGGGGTGAATCAGTGTTGGGGATTTTTTAATCCAATTATAAATTTTTTCCCATTATCACTTTGACTTATTAGGATATTAACTCTCTTATTCTATTTTACCCATATCATTCAATAATATGAAATCTATAAATATAGTACATGATATTTTAACAAGGTTCACTAATCAATAAGAGTAGCTTGAACTTAGCATGGTCTGGAAATGATCCAAACCAAAAAAAACCACTAGAAATTAATCATTTGAATGTGGTTACAGTAAGTAGAAAATTCCCATTCAATTTCAATGAACTATAATCAATTTGACAGTTCTTGTTTTATATCACTTGGATGGATATTTATACTACCTCTGAAGATAGTCTTATCCTTGTTAATAAAGTTATTTGTAACACCAATAAAGCATTCCACCCATTGATACTACTGTTGGATGTCATAGTGATTATTTTTTCTTCCAAAAAACAATTCTTCACTTGGATACTTACAGAGAAGTAGACAAGAGACCTTTATATTATTCACAGTACCAAATAGAAATCTTTACGTATTCTTATTCTATCTTTCGCCACAATAATATGAATGTGTTGTGGGATGATGAACTGAATTCTAAATAAACCAAATGATATTAAACTGTTATCAACTTGGCTAGTCACTTCCACTTCTCCCTTTGATCTATGACACATAAATGTATAAAATTGTGCATAACAGTGTCTTGATATCTTTAGTACACAATCAGCTACATTGAATCTTATTATCCTTCTTCTTGATAGAATCACAAACTCCTTTGTGATTATTGAAACGCTTAAATCTTAGCTCATCATAGAATAATCATAATTATTCTACCCTAAATAATAATCAATTTTTAGCTGGGAACAATCTATTATTATTAGGCACACAATTATATTAAATTTAGAAATAGTTTCTTGATCTCTTTCTTTGATACATAATATCAACAATTGAGTGTATCGGTTCTTCACAGTGAAACTGAATATTTTGGTACCAAAAATTACACTACAATGAACTTATTATCTAATTCATGTATTTTAATTATCTATGGAATTATCATTATCATTACCATGCATGTACACTTCACTATTATTCTACTTCTATTTATCATCTTCATGAAATTGTAATTGCGTGGTACTATCTTCTTCTTGCAAGCACAAACCCAATAACATATATAAAATCTATTATTTAGATATTTTATGTTCTATCCAACTCATTTATGTAATTGTTACATGAAAAGCATATATACACTATATAACTCTTCATGAATGTGAATGCACTGGGGTTCATTACCTCCTTCCTATATGCACATTAGCTCTATTTTAGATGTCTTCTTATTCTTCACACAAGTTCCTTATCACGATCCTCTGTGTGCTATATTTCCACTTCCACATAATATTAAACATGTGGATCAACATAATATTTCCCTGGATCATGGAACACATTTATTTATGAAAGTAATGAGTTTATGATAAACTCATGTTTGAGGTTTCTCAATCACTTTGCATGAACGTTGAGTGTATATGTCACATATAAAAAGGCCATGATTCATCTTCTTGAAAGAAAAGGATTTGTGAAACCATATATCTTAGTGAAGCTTAGTGTGGGTGTGATACCAGTTTTGTGTTCACACATCTTCTTCACATAGGATATGTGGATATCTTGTTTTTGAAACCAATAAGGTTTTGTAGAATCACCTCCTTTATAAAGCCTTAAAGGATCATAGATTTGTGTTTCTACTTCATGGAATATTAAGCATAGAGATTATTTGTTTTATAGAAAATGAGAGAACTCATATAAAAAACGCAAACATAAACACCTAGTTTCATCTCAATGCCTCGGAATTTATAGTGATATTTACATTGACTCTCCTTATTCAATCACTGAATCAAATCCCCAAAAATCATTCCTTGATAACCATACCTTTGAATTCCCAAAGGGCATAGAATTTTAATTCCTCATTATTGGTTAAGATACACCACAAATCATGGAGTTTTTTCTTTATGATCATGACCTTATCCATTGTGGTGAATAGATTATGGGCATGCATTCATAAATGTATACAATCTATCTTCCCAAATGCCTGAGATGAAATGGCCTCCTAAAACTATGTTTATAGTTCTATTGAAGCTTGTTTCATGTATTTTTTCATATAAATCATAAAAATGATGTTTCATTATTCCTTAGATCAATTTGGTCTCATTTTGAAAACCTTATAATTATCATAGAAGTATTTAGTTTGACCGTGGGTGATGTTCTAATCTTATCCAGTGACACAATGGGAATGTCGTCTAGCAGGGGGAGAAAGAAGATGGTGGATTCAAAAATATTCAAGAACTTTTTGAATAATAAACACTCGGAGGTTCATACAACCATGATCACTTTGATTAGATGATTCTCTTTATATCTGTATATTAAAATCCGGCTGAATAGCAGCATGACCCCTATGTCCCACGTTAGAATCTGCATAAGATGTCCCTTTAGTATATAAGAAAATTTATACAGATATCTCATTTAGGTTTTCATTCAGGTATCATCACAAGTACACTATCCACGCACACATCAAATTCAACCCTATGGGATTCTAGACCACCCTATGGGTGGCTACACTCGTGTGCTCTACATGCCTTATATATAGACTTGTACTAAGAGGGATTATAAATATCCCACATGCAACCTTCTAGGTCACCCCAGCTAACCTTCTTGAGGTGTGGTGGACCTATGGGTCCAACATGTGCCCTAGGTTGAGGTTTTTTATGGCTTCTTAGTGGTTTGGCCAATATTTCTTAAATAAAAACCTGTAAAAACTGGGATTAGAATAATTATAAGTATACCAAAATGCACTAATCCATCCACCACTTACTCATATTCAAAATAAACCATCATGCAATATAATTTATATTGCATGTCTCTCATTATTGAAAATCAGGATCTAAATATCATTCAAGTATGTTCGTTCACGGTTCACGTGCAATAATTACATTTTTCATAGACTTCTTAAATTCCTCTACTATTTTTGTAATATAAATTTCAAATAACTTCTTCAACATAAAAAAAACTTTCAACTTTTCTATAAACAATTTATCACCTTTGATACATGTATTTTGAACATAGAACTAGTTCAATAATAATTTGATTTATTAAGATAATTTTTTTTAACATGACATCAAATATCATTTACGGAATATATGACAATTATCTAGGCATCACATTTGAAACTCAAATTATTCAAACCATTTCTATATTTACTCAGATTATAATACTTGGTAACTTTATCAAATCTCCATTAACTTTGGAATTAATTTATCATACTTACATCAATTAGATCTTCCCATATCATTGATCACCATTGAAAACTATTTTCAATGATTTGAAAAAAAAACATAATGCATACACATAGTGGTATCATCAATAAACCCTTTTATATTTATTGGAAAAACCTTATTTCTAAATGAATGTGTCAATATGTAGAACCATTTTATTTTCTGTCACCTATTCTTTTAAAAACGTTAAGTTCACTTTATCTCCCTATTATTGACAAGAAATACAAAATTCTTGGTAAAAAGGGAATCATTATATACTTATGAAATGTGTCATCCATCATTTCACTCAAATTCTACATGAGCTATGCTCAGTGTAGAAAACAAGAAGATTTGATTTAGGAAACAAAGCAATCCCTTAACAACTGATCATGATACCTTATGAAATGAGAACACATATAATTGTATTTAAGGGTTATTCAATTTCATTCCAAGAAGAAAATAATAAATGCGAGATGAATATTTTTTAGTAGTGATCAACCTAAAAAACCCACACTCACTTCAAAAAATAGATAAAAAATCAAGTGAAATAATAAGGATAAGTGGCCTTAGGGAAATTACTTTCTTTTTATGTCATTGATTAGTTAAAATAACCCCTTGGTAAAATGATATTTAATTTGAGTAACCAAGGATTAGAGATTAAGATAAGCATGTCTTTTCCAATCACATGATCTTCAAACAATTTCCAGAATAATTATATTTGATACCAATTAATATAATGATTTTTGGAAGCTTCTTCATTTGTATCCCCCTCAAGGGAAAAAATTCTCATCATCTTCATAATGGTGAATCTCATCAAGAATGTATTTCAAGAAATTTTATTATGGAGAATACACCAAAATGGATCTTCCACTCATGAATTTCAACTTTGGAAAACTTTCAAAACTTAACTAAGGATAAGCTTATAGAACATTTTTTTAAAGATACCAAAAATAAGATCAATTCAAGACAATATCTTCTATATTCTGGCCATCCAAAATAGGAAATAAATTTTTCAACTTCATCAATGATGACCATACATCAAATTGTTATTTTAATATCAAATTTAGGACTAATTCATGGATGGATAATTCTTCAAAATTTCTAGAAAAACTGATAGCACTCTCTAATTATTATATTCCTCCACTAAGAAGTTACTTCACCTTAAATTCCCTAGATTATTATCACAAATAAAATACTCAACGGTTTCCAGGAATCAGGTGGATCCTTGTTGCTTCATCAATATAAATAGAAAGGTTGAGATGATATTCCCAACCAAGTTGCTGTATTTTCTCTAGTCTTCATGATTACACTTTTGAACATATGTTCTAATTTATGTTGTGGAAACATGGATATCTTCTCATCCTATTCTAATTTTTGTAGAGATTTTTTTAAGAGCCTTCATGGATGATACATTCTTAATCCTCTTAATTATTGCTTCTTGTTTTGGTTATAAGGTTAAAAAACATTTTGAAATGTAATAAGATTTATTTCAACTCTCACAAAAAACTTATTTAACACAAGAGTTGATTTTTTTTTTCAAAATATAATTTAATTTGTCTTTGTTATATGGAATATTTTATTTTACTTTTTTACTGGACATAGCTTGTTCATCTTCTAGTTGCCTTATTCATTCCAAATTTTCTAGCTAGATAACTAAAATTTTATTAGTAACTATGGAACTATGTTTGGATCAATCACATGGGTTCTTTTGAGTGTCATCCCTTTTATCAGTTATTTTGGACAAACTTTTATTTAACTTTGTGGATTTAGAATCCAAGGTCTTCTTAGATTTCCTTCATGGAATAATCATGGGAGAATTTTTTTTCACATCACTTTTATGAATTCTTACCAAGGTAGCTTCTTCATACTCATCTAGATTATGTGGTCTTACTTTCTCATCATATTTGGATACAAGTTTAAATGTACATGTACCATCATTGTGACCACAACCATTAACTACAATACAAATTTTTTCAAGCTTTCCAGATATTTTTTACAAAATACTGATCTTTTAGACTTGTGGATGTTACTTATTCTTCTATGGATTTCACCTTGAGGTGAGACTTATTTTTTTGCTTCATCATTTTGAGTATTGTATTGAAAATCATGTTTACAATGCCCGAATCTATTGCATAACCAATATAAACCCATAAATCTTGATTTCTTTTTATATTATGTATAAGGTTGTTGGGTATTCTTCTAAACTTTCTGTGCTCTTTGTGAGGAAAATAATTCCATACTTTCTTTACTATCCACCATAGTCATGGTGGAATGTTCCTTATCACCTTCCTCTATTCATACTTGTACATAATTTTTTTTAAAACATTAACTATCCATGATAACAGGTTTATAATAATTAATAAAAATTAATATGGATGGTACCCATTACTTCTCAGATGGGTGAGATAGATCATAAAAATATGTCATGCTATTTTTATCACATATAGAAGGTATTAAAACCTTTGAATCATCTATTGGACATTGAGTACCAACATCAACTATCTCATTCTTTTATAAAGACTCAATATGTTTCTTCTCAAGATTGGTCACTAGAATATTCATTTTTAGACACTTCATATTGTTGATAATTTTATGATTTTCAATCATACATATTTCATATTCAAAATACTTATTCATTCATTCAGCTTCATCTTCATAAAACTTCACTTTATTTTGAATAAAAGAGTGAAGTTCCTTGATCTTATTGATATTTTTCGAATTTTAATCCCTTTTCATTAGTGATATTTTCTAAATTTTCTTCAAGTGCCTGGATATTTTCTTCTATAGTATTTTTGATTACATATTTCTCATCAACTTCTTTGATACATTTTGAGGTACTTATTTCAGGTTCCTTATATTGTTTCAAAGGTTTAAATCTATCTGGAGGTCTCTAAAAATTCTATTTTTTTTCTTGAAATATTTTCTAAAAAAAATCAACTTCACGTTCCAATTCGGTGATATTTTCCTAGATAAATTGAAGGACTCCACAAATAAGGGATATTGTTTCTTTTGGAGTACCATGCAGTATATATCTTAATATAATAATTGATATATCTCCAGAAGTTATAAGTTGATCATCATCACCACTTGTTCAAGGATCTTCTTTAGGATTTTATTGAAATGAACTAATTCATACCTCATAATTAATTAATATAAAGATATTTTCCATATTCTTAGTGGAAAATTGAGCCACCTTCTCATTACTTTAATAAAATGATAAGTATTAATTGTTTCCAACGATTATAGAAATAGATACATACTATTCTATAGACCAGAGGTAATTCATCTTTAAATTTCTATTATGTTTCTTTGTCCTATTCATCATGGTCATGGTAGATATAGAATTATACTCAGAGATAACTGAATCCTTACAAAAATTTCACTTTATTATTGACCCATGAAGGAAACTAAAATATTTAAAATAGAATAGATTTATTATAGTGAATATAATAGTGGAAAACCTTGGCTCTGATACCACTTGAAAGGACCGGTATGGGATATGACTAACACTAAGAGTGGGGGTGGGGGTGAATCAGTGTTGGGGACTTTTTAAATCCAGTTAAAGATTTTATCCCTTTACCTATTTGATCTATTAGGATATTGATTCAATTATTCACTTTACCATATCATACTAAATAATATGAAAGAAGCAAAGATAACACATGATATTTTTACAAGGTTCACTACTCACTAAGAGTATCTAGTCCTTGGAAGGGTATAGAAATGATATTGAACACAAAAAAACTAGAAATTAATCTTTTGTATATGGTTATATAAAGTAGAAAACACTCTTGTTTTTAATGCACAATATTTAATTTGATAGTTATTGTTTTACAAAACATGTATAGATATTTGTACTTCCCCTAAAGATAGCATTATTTTTGTTAATAAGGTTATTTATAACCCTAATAATGTATTACACCTATTGAGACTACTATTGGATATCAAAATTCTTCTTTTATCTTCTAAAAACTATTCTTCACTTCTCCATTTACAAAGAAGTAGGAAAGAAACCTTTCTATTATTCACAATAATAAATAGAAAACTGGACATCTTCTTCTTCTACCTTCTGTCCCAATAATATGAATGTGTTGTGGACTGATGAAATGAATTCAACTTGACCCAAATGATAATCAACTAATATAAAAATGAATAGTCACTTCCTCTACTCCATTTAATACATGACAGTAAAATATATTCAAATTTTTATAACTGTTTATTGATCTCTTTAGTGAAATACATGCTGCACTGAATCTTATCATCCTTATTCTTTATAGAATCCCAGACTACTTTGTGATTATTGAAACACTAAAAGATTATATCAGTCGAGAATCATTACATTTATTCTTCCTAAAATAATAATAATCAATCTTTATCTGGGTACACTATATTATTCTTAGACACACAATTATATGCAATTGAGTAACATTGTCTTGATCTCTTTCATTGATTCACAATATCAGCAATTGAGTGTATCAATTCTTCTAGGTTGAACTAGATATTTTGGTACCCCAAATTACATTGAAATAACCTTATTATCTAATGAATGTATTTTAATTATTCCTGGAATTATCATTCTCATTACCTTGAATACACACTTCACTATTCTTCACCTTCTCTCTATTATCTTCATACAAGTGAAACTATGTGGTATTATATTATTCTTTCAAGAACGAACCCTATAACATATATAGAATATATTTTTTGATATTTCATGTTCTATCCAACTTGTTCATATAAGTGTTACATGAAAATAATATATAAACTATATAACTCTTCACACAAGTGAATGTACCTAGGTTCACTACCTCCTTCATACATTCACATTAGGTGAGTTTTATATGTCTTATTCTTTACACAAGTACTTTTTTGTAAAACATTATGTACAAGATCTCTGCTTCCATGTAAGGTTGTACACATAGATCAACTTCATAGATATCTGGTTCACGACACCAATTCCTTTACGCAATTAATGAGTTTATGATAAACTCATGTGTGCTAACTCTCAATCATCTCGCATGAACCTTCAGTGCATGTTTCACATACCAAGAGACCAAAATTATTTTTTTTCAAAAGAAAAGGCTTCACATAACCATATATCTTTATAAATCATGATGAGGGTGTGATAAAAATTGCATGTTCACAGAACTTCTTTGCACAAGATGTGAACATATCTCCCTCATGAAACAAAGAAGATATGAAGGACTCCCATTATTCATGAAGACTAGATGTCTCATGTATATGTGTTTCTACTTCATGTAATAGAAATCACATATATTATCTATTTTATATAAAATTTGAGTTATTATATTAAAAATGTGAATAATAGCAACTAGCTTTATCTAGGTTCCTCGATATTTATCGATATATTTACACTACCTCTCATTTTTTAAACATCGAATATAATCCCTAATAACCATTCCCTGATAATCATCCCTTTTAATGTATATAGGAATCAACCTTTTAATTCGTCATTGTGGGTTAAGATACACCGTAAAACGAGGCATTTTTACTTTAAGATAATGGCCTTATCATTTTTGGTGAATAGATCATGTGCATGTGTTCATAAATGCATGAAATCCACCTCACTGAATGCCCAATATCATATAGACTCTTACAACTGTGTTTGTAGTTCATCCTAAGTCTATTTTTTGGATTATTCATATGAATCATGAAAATGAAGTTTCATGATTCCTTTGATCAGGTTCGTATCAATTTTTCAACCTCAAAATTATCTTAGCAGCCTCTAGTTGGACTATGGGTGATGCAACCATCTTCTCCAGTGAGATAGTGGCATCGTCGAGTAGTGGGTAGAGAAATAAATGTTGAATTCAAAAATATACATAAACGTTTTGAATAATAAATGCCTATATGATTGGACAATCATGATTTCTCCTTTAATAGGTTTCTCTTTATATCTGTAATTTAAAATGTGGGTGACCAGTATCATGACATTCATGTCCCACATCAGAATCCACATAATACATCCATTTATTATAGTAGATAATTCATTGTACTCTCTTATTTATACTATCATCTGAGTATAATCACCGGTACACTATCCACCCACACGTGGGATTCATCCCTATGGGATTCAATCCCATCCTATACATGGCTATGGTGTGCAATCTATGGGCCTTATACATAGGTCCCCACTTACAGGGATTATACACAACCCATATGTAACATTCTTGCTTACCCCTAATAACCTCCTTAGGGCGTGGTAAACCTATGGGTCCCATATGTGCCATAGTTTGAGGTTGGATAAGGCTTATTAGTGGTTTAGAAAATATTATTTAGATAAACCCCACTAAAAATACAAATTAGAATAATTCTTAGTATAAAACAATTTATAAATCCATCCACTACATCTTAAAAATAACCCACCATGAAATATAACATATATTTCATGGCTCTCCATCTAGAAAATTAGGATCTAAATATCCTCTAAGTTATTTCTTTCTTGGTTTACATGAAATAATGATATTTTTCACATCCTTCTTCAATTCCTCAGCTATTTTGGGAATATAGATACCATAGAACTTTTTCAATATCAAAAAAACTTTCATCTTTGTAGTAAAAAATGTATCACCTTTGATACATGTATTTTAACTTAGATCTAGTTCATCAATTTTCTAATTTATTAGAAGAATTTTTCAAACATAACATCAAATTCCATTTACTAAATCCATAATAATTCTCCAAGAATCACTTTTTAAACTCAAATTATTTAAACCATTTCAATGTTTTCTTAGATTATAAGACATGAAAACATCATCTGAGATCCATTAACATTGGAATTACTTCATCCTATTGGAATCAATGAGATCTTACCATCTCATTGATCACAATTGAAAACCAATATCAACCTTTTGAAAATAAATAAAATCTATACACAAAGTGGGATATTCAATTATGAGTACTTTGTTATGACTTTTGGTCTGACCAATGGTGTTGTAATGTTTATGGAATTGATTAACATGATATTACATGAGTACCTAAATTACCTCATTGTGGTATTTGTGGATGACATCATATTTGTTTCTAAAAATTATAAGGATAATGAGCATCATTTGAGATCAGTTCTTCAAATCTTGTGAAAACACAAACTTTACATGAGTTTTTGAAATGTAATTTTCTTTATTTAAGATGTTAAGTTCAAGGGAAACATGGTCTGAAAACATGGTATTTTAGTTGATCCTAATAAAGTTATAGCTATGATGACATGGGAGAAAACTCATAATGTTTTTAAGATACAAAGATGTATAGGATTGGTTAGATATTATAATAGGTTCGTTAAATATTTCTAGAAGTTGGTTTCTCCAATGATAACCCTCACTCAGAAATGAGTGAAGTTCATTTTGGATTTAAAATGTTAGAGTTATTTTTATTATTTGAAATATATTTTGACTTATGTACCAGTTTTGACTCTTTTTGAAGGTGGGTAGGGGTATGTGGTATTTTTTGATGCACTGGGCTCAGATCTGGCCTATTTTCTCATCTTGGGTGATCACGTGGTAGCTTATGGTTCAAGAAAACTTAGTACACATGTGAAAAATTATCTAACCCTTGATCTCAAACATAAATATATGATGAATCCTCATAATATTTGGAGGCATTACCTTTTAATAGAAAGCTTTACCATTTATTTTGACCAGAAAATATTGAGTTATATCTTCTCTCAAAAATATTTGAACCTTCGGTAGAGATATTGGTTAGAACACCTACAATATTTTGATTTTAACATTTCCTACACCCCCAATAATGGGAATCTCATTGCTGATTCTTGAGTAGGAAAATTATAACCTAGGTTATGAAAGAATCATTAGAAGAGTGGAAGGTGATGAATCATTTTTCTTAGTTTTATTTGGGAGGTTAGGAGAATTAGACCGAGGTTGCTTTGGAAAGTGTGTAGTTTACATCCTCTCTTTTTAAGATGATGAATTAGGATATGTAGATTGATGATGAATTATATGGCTTTAGGGAATATCTTCATGGTTGGGAGACCAATATTGAATGGTTGTTCTCTATATAGTGTATCCTATATTTTTTCAATCGTTACATTGTACATTTTCCTGTGAGGATGATTGTGATGGGGGGTTTCCATAATTACCAGTGGACAGTGCACCTAGGTACTATGAATATTTTTAATGATATGTAGAAATGATAATAGAGGTCAGGTATGAGATGATACATCATTGAATTTTTTTTTAATGTTATAGTTTTCAATTGGTCAAGGCTGAGCACTAGAATCCTTTGTGTTTGCTTTAACCACTTATTATGATGACTTGGAAGCATGGTGAGATTTATATGGATTTATTGGTTTTCTTTCCTTGTACCCCTTGAGTTAAGAATGAAACATGGGTTGTGGTTGATTGGATGAAAAAAATTTCTCACTTTATACCCAATTAATATGCAACCAATGTAGAGGTTTTGAGAAATCTCTATATGAAAGAGATCATTAGATTTCATGGGGTTACATCTATTATAGATTTTTATAAGCATCCCCATTTTAATTCACAATTTTGGAGAGGACTGTAAGAGGCACTAGGATCCTAGGTTATATTGAGCATGACATATCATATGCATATCGATAGCCAACCAGAATGAGTAATACATATCTTGGAATACATGATACGTTCTTGAGTTATTTATTTTATTGGATTTTAGGATTTCCATTTAGGAATGTTTGATTTTTCCTATAATAATAGATATGATTATGCTATTAGAATTAATCCTTTTGAGGCCTTTCATGTAAGGATTTGTAGATTTCCTATTTATTGGATGGAGATTGGTGATGATTCTTTGGCTAGAACTAGTTTGGTCCAAGATATGATGACAAAGATTCATTTAATTCTTCAAATAATTATGATGGAAAAGAACTAATATGAATCCTATACTAATCTTAGTCAATGAACCTTATAGTTTTCAGTTGATTATAGGGTGTTCTTGAGGGTTTCATCATGGTTGGG
This sequence comes from Viscum album, assembly GCA_963277665.1. NCBI lineage: Eukaryota > Viridiplantae > Streptophyta > Magnoliopsida > Santalales > Viscaceae > Viscum > Viscum album. Next base: position 625,251,763 of record OY728138.1, on the reverse strand, counting down.
TCACCAATGTATTGGGAAATTGGAAAAACTTACATTGTGGTTTATGGTTCATTTTGAGATTGTTGAGATAGTGGGGAAATTGTCTTTCCATTTAGAACATCCACCTCATTTGAATTCAATCAATTTTTTTTTCATGTATCAAAACCCACATAGTATCTTTCTGAACCTTCACATGTGCTGATATGGTAAGACCTTGATATTGAGCCTGATTTATCTGTGATTGAGATTCCAGTCAACACTATTGATTATAAGGCAAGGGTTATTCATAGGTAAATGATTCTATTGGTCAATGTGATATGGAATAATGGTTCTAATTTCCATGATAAATGTTATAGTGAGGCCCCAATGGGAGATAAGTGAAATCATATCATTGATATAGAATATTATTTATAGGCTTTCTTTGGTTATAAACTGTTTATGGTGAGGAGGTTGTAACATCCTCTTACCTTCTTTTAGGTATTTCATGATCCTTGTTTTGATCCCTCTTTGAATGTGTATTTATTTTGGATAATTTTAGGAGTTTTTTAAATAATTTTGGAATCCCATAGTTCTATACAATAATGGTGCATAGTTAGGGAATACTATACGATCTGGACAAGAAAACAATGCACTAGGTGAGAGTTCCCTGGAAGAGGGAGCATGGTTTGTCCAAACCGTGGAAACCCCCTTCCAAATCGTAAACCCTATGGACATTGAGTTTTTCATGGTTGGTTCCTGGTTAGTTTAACCATAGTAATAAACCATGAACCCCATCTAGAAGTCTAGTATGAGCACATAGTTAGGGAACAAAATTACTATTAACAATGTTGTGCACCCAGAAAACTATGCACATAGGTTTTTAGTCACCTAAAAATTAAATTAAAAATCCTAAGACCCCTATTTATGTTTCCTAAACACCCCCACTCAACATAAATCTATTTATTTTACTTTTTCATCAACTCTAAAGTGTTACTTAGCTCTCCAAAACTCTTATCTAGTGAATCTAAGTGACAGTGATCTCGTTGGATCTCATTTCGATAAATTAATCACCCACTGTGTGGTTTATTATAATATTATATTATCTATTTCTCAGAGAGGGATAGATAATCATGTTATTGATGGATATAATCTCTATTTAGGTGGATCTTTATTATAGGGATAATTTTTTGATCTTCTTCATCTTCATTCTTCATTTTCATTCTCATTGCGGGTGTAGTTTTCACCATGTGATTAAGGTAGGTGGTTCCATAAATATTTACCATATAATTGAAACTATGATTTTATATATTTATTTGAAATTAAATTTTAAATGATTTAAAAACCCATATTTGAGTTTTTTAATGTTTTATTTTGAAATGGGAATAGAAATGGTAAAAAAACCCAAATTTTAATGGAATTTAAATTGTTTGGTGGATTTGAGAAAATTGATGTATTGATTTGGAAATTGATTTGACGAGATTATTTTATGTTGACACTTGAAAAAATGGGTTAAATTGAAAGATTATTTGAAAAGGCATAAATTAATGAAAACCTATGATTTGGTTTTGGAATGAAAAGTCACGGTGAAAAATGATTTTGGGAAATTGAATTGTAAATGATGAATTGAATTGAAATGAATGATTTTACCAAAAGATATTGATTTATTGATTGATTCATTAAAGGAAGTGTTAGCCTAAGTAGTAAGTATGTTATTAGGACAAGCATTATCAGACAATAACTCCTTAGAAATTGATTGATAAAGAAAACACTAACTGAACCATGTTTGGCATGATATCCCAGAATGGTTCCACTCAAAAGTAGTGTTGATTTGGGTGTGCACATAGACCTTGATCCATGTTCATGAATGAGAGTAGTGAGGATACTATAAACATAAAATAATGTACATTAAGTCTTATAAACATGGTGATATGTTTTTTTGAATTGATCATACATTCCATTGATTATAGAACTATTTTATTTATGACAACAATTTCATATAAATGTTTTCTATAAAATGTTCATTTAATCCTATTTTGATTTGTCTACCATAACATTGATTTTTAATCATGTTTTGTGGAAAATAATTAAATGGATTTCTATTCCTTATTTTTTTGAAATTTAATGATTTTATTTATTTTTATAGTATTTTTTATGGAACACTAGGTGAGACCCTATGAGGATGTTTATCTCACACCTTACATTTAACTTCATGAATTTATATACTATATTATACCAAGTCTAAGAAAAGGGAATGTTCCACTTTGAGGGGGTTGTTTCAATTGATTCATGGGACCTAGAGTTATGTAGGTGACTAGTGGAGATTTGATCCACCAATTACAAGGAATGTTTTGAGTTTTACCTTGATAGATGTTGTGACTCTTGATGATGAACCATTTTAGGTTTTGTTTACCTATTTAATTCTAGTAATTTCTCCTTGAGGAGTGTTGAAAAACCAACTAGTATCATTTATCTTCCACAATTATGTGGAAAAATAGTTTCCTCTTGATATTGATATGATGGATGGTGCATATTTCCAACCTATGAGGATCAAAAATTCCATTCACGATATGTCAGGTCTGACTTGCATATCTATGTGATAGGGTATCCAGGTTTGTTCTTTACATTGAAAAATTTGAATCTTGACAATTAGTATGGAAATAATTCAAGGATTAACAAAAAATGTATAAGTTTATGATTCAAACATTTCTCTTACTAACATGGAAATGGTAATATATAACCTTGGATTGCATCATATAACTCACTAGGATATCTAAAGATAATAACTCCATCTGGGTGGTAGTCAATCACCTTACAAATTCTTCACATTTCATTGCAATAATGGTAGATTTATCTCTTAAAAAACTCACCAAGATATATATAAGGGTTGTTATAAGACATCATGTAGTTCCACTCTCGATTATATCTAATGTATATTTGATATTTACCTATAGGTTATTGAGAAAGATTCAAAAAAGAGTTGAATATAAAGATGAGTTTTAGTACTTATAATCACCCTTATACAAATAGTCAGTCTGGAAGAACCATTCAAACTATAGAGGATATGATGAGATCATGCTCAATAGATATCTATGGATGTTGGGACCAACACATTCCCCTAGTAAAGTTCTCATATAACAAAAGTTTACATTATAACATTCAAATGAAACCTTATGAGGTGTTGTATAGGAACAGGTGTCAGAATCCGACATATTGGGATGAAGTTAGAGAGAGAAAGATTATGGGATCAGAAATTATGAAATAGATGACATTAAAGGTTCAAACCATTCAACGTCATATGAAAAATTCACTAACTAAAAAGAAACTCTTTATAGTGAATTATCGATGAGACCTAGAGTTCAAGGTCAGAGATAAGGTTTTCTTTCATGTATCACTATAGAAGAATTCAATTATGTTTTAGAAGTATGGATATCTTACTTCAAGATACATTATCCCCTCTGTGATCATTGAACACATCAGAGATATTTCCTATCAACTTTCAATCACACCAAACCTATATAATGTATATGATGTGTTATATGTATCCCTATCATGGAAGAACATATCAGAACACACAAATGTACCAAATCAATATTTGTTATCCTTGGAGAATGATCTTTTATATAAGGATCAACTGATGAAGATCTTAGATCATAGAAAAAAAGGTCTACAAAACAGGAAAACACCCTTGGCCAAAGTGATATGGCATATCCATAAGTTGGAGTAGGTGTCATAGGAACTGTAAGAGAAGATGAATTAGAAGCACCCTAATCTATTTTAGAGTATAAAAAGAAAATTTTAGGGTACAATTTCTGAAGGTGGGAAGAATTTAATGAACGAAACTTTTATAAATGAATTTTCATTTTAAATGAATAAATTCCATATTAAGTAATGTAGCTAAAGAAAACACATGTACTACATTGGATATTTTGGACCATAATAAAATATAGATCAGTAGATTTAAAAAACTCTTAATCATCTTCACCATTTATAATATAACTATTGTACAATGACCATTATGATTAGTATATATTAAGAGTTATGATAAAATCAAATTGACACAAATGAAAGAAGTGATGGCCTTTAACTATAGGATCATACCCTTTAAATCCCATTTATAAGAGATTTCGAGGGAGATGGTATCACTTGGATTTGACATTGATCATGGACAAGCTGGGATCTAATAACTAATGTTCAAACAAAACCATTTATGAGAGAATTTCATGCTTATCAAGATTATGACCCCAATAATGCTCGTCGAGCCACCCTAAGAAATCACCACCATCAAACACCTTACTCTTAGGGAATACACAAGTGTATCAAGGGGCTATACATCTAGATCCTACAGAAATGAATTTTTATATTTTATTTTTTAATAAAATAATGATTATATTTATCCCTTTTTATTATTACTTTAGAAATGATAATCTAATGAATTGGATGAAATTTAGATGTTGATATGTGGAAATAAAATATTATATTTTTTTGGATATATATACTCTCAATTAAGACACTATTTTTACAATTTACTGAATTTTTAAAATAATTTTTTTTAATAAAACATTCTTATTGAATAATATTTATGATGATATATTTTAATGAAGTCCAATGTAATTTTTATTAGGCTTAGAAATTTTTTAGTATCATAAGAACTAGTATTTTTTAGTAAATAGGTATTTATATTTTAAAGTAAAAATTATCACATTTAGGATAGTATTTTGATAAAATAAATATATTTTTGAAATTATCACATCAAAATGTACCATTTTTTATTTTTTCATAATTTTCCGTGATAGTGGGATTTTTGTGTAAAAATTAAATATAGTCTAATGATAATGTCTATGTTAAGACATCATAATAGCCAAAAAAATATATAATAGATTATATAAGGAGTATCCATAACTAGAATCATATTTTATATGGAATCCAGCCTTTTTATTACATAATTTTTCATTACATTTGACAAAAAGAGGATCTTTAAAATCTAGTGTCTTGGAGATGAGGAACATATTACATAAAAAATTAAAAAAATTCTTCTAGTACACTTAATAATATTCATCAAAGGTTTATACTATGTAAAATTACTTAATCTCATAACATGGAGACATACATCAAAGGAAAGGGAGAGAATAAGGCCTAGTGAGGAATGCAAGTGAAATAGTTTACCTGTGAACTTGAACGATATCAATTAGAACATGTAGATAATAAGGAATATCATAATAATAATAAATAGTAACATAACTTGAAAATTTATCCACAAAATTTAATTTATACATTCATGATCATATCACCAAGGTCCATCCCCAAGGTTTCATAAAAATTACCAAGGTTATTCACCAAGGTATCATGAAACTTATCATCTCTAGAGAATAAATTATTTACCCAATGAATTGGAGTGAAATCTGGGTGAACCCTTAATATGTATTTATTTTCATGTTATCCACATATATTATAATCATACATTTCATAAATAACCCAAATATAATAAAATAAATGGGATTCATGTCAAAATTGTGATGTTTTTAAAAAGTGCTTAAAAACTAGATCATTATATCCTTTATAACCCAAGGAAAGAGAGTGGGGGTTTTATGTATGTCAATTCCAGAATCAATTATATCATTTTTATTTATTGATGAAGACCCATATTAATTAAATAGGTTTGGGTATTAAAAAAATAAAATAAGAGAATTTCTTCAGAAAAATAGAGAGATATTTTGAGACAAAAACTCTACAACATAACGGCTATATAACATGGTTTTATAAAACATTAAAAAGAGAGGGGAAAAGGGAAACCCACTCCTAAATAATTAATAATACATTATATATATGTAATAAAATGTAAATAATATCATGTTATGGTTATTTTATTGACACACCACATGAATAGGAAACATGAAAGAAAAGAGAAGATGCAATTTCTTTTACAAAATTTTGGCAGGCTAACGTTGTCACTTAAAATTTTAGAAAATCAGTTAAAGAGAGTGGAAAGATTTTATCATCACTTATACATTAAAAGAAAAGTATTAAAGAAATATAATAACATACACTCACATAATAAAATATAAACTAGAAGACATAACATAAATTAAGTCATGACTAAAAGAGGAGGCTGAAAGGTTCCCTTACCTTGAAGTGTAACTTCCAAAACCTAAAGGTTTGGAACATAGGGGGATTGATGGTACTTTGAGAGGACTCTTTGAGAGGTTAAAGACTATAGATTAATTGAGGATGAATTTGGAATGAAAGTAATGAATGAATGGGTTGGTATTTCTAGCCAAAATGAGGGAACATTTTATTAATTTCCAAGGGACACGTCATTAGTGGTATTTGAAAAACCATGGGATTACCCTTGGTATTTGATCTTGGTATTGGAAAATTGAGACACCTCATAACCTATATTACTGTAAAAAAGTCGACCATAATTATTACATCATGATTACATCATTAATGATGTGATTAAACACATTGAAACTCAAAACTGTATTTTTAATATTCATTAAAAACAAAACAATTTATTAAAATATCATAAATTCACCCTAACCTAATATCAATGATATGAATTAAAAAATGAACTCCATTTTAAGAAAATAATTTTATAATTATGAGATATTTAATATTTATTTAAAAAAACTATTTACTTAAAAAAAATACTAATACTTAACTAATATTTTCTGAAACAGTTATTTACTAATGCTATTATATCACATACCAATCAAAATAACTACATTATATTTATACTTTCTTAAATAAGGTTACTATTACATTGGTCACATTACTATTCATAAGGGTAATATTACTATTCATAATTTACTATTCACCAAAAAATAATGTTATTTTATTAGAATCTAAATTTCTTAATGATAAAAAACAAAGAAGACCATTTTTTGAAAATCATTCAACATTATTATTTATTTAAAGTACTAAAAAAATATTTTAAAATAACCCTTTTTTCCAATATTCATCAATAATATGGAACTTTTATAAATTCATCCTATTTTTATTTGGAAATTTTAAGTTCAAAAATTTTACCATAATAAGAAAAAAAATTATTTATAAAAAAGGATAACACAAAGTAACTAATGCCGCATTACATAGCCTCTTATAACACCTTTATAAATCCTAAGAGTAAGGTGTACTGTGATGATATAATCTTGAGGCAGCTCAGTCAACATTACTCGAGTGGTGATTTATATTAGCTTGAAATTCTCCAATAAGTGATTTTATTCAAGCTTACTGTGTTGGAGTTTGGCTTGGGATTGGTCCAGATCAAAGCCTAGTGATTCTACCTCCTTCCCAAGCTCTGACAGATGGGCTTCATACAGCCCGAGTCTACTGGATGAGGACATCAACTCTTATTTTTTTATTATCTAACCATGATAATTTTTGTTTATAAACAATAATCATAATGTTACGATTATAGTTTCAATGGTCATATTGACCAACGGTCATATAAAAGTTGAAATCCAAAGGTCTCATTTTAATTATACTAACATTGTTAACAAAAGGATATAGTTTTTTGAGTATAAAATAAAATAAATCATAATTTTAGGAAACAAATATTATTCAAAAGTTCTAGTAGTTACATTTTCCCTTTAAAATAATGTGTTTTTAAATTATTTTATTAATTTTGTAACCCTTTAATAAATCCTCAAAAACCTCTATGGAAAAAATGTATAAATAATGATCAAGAGTATCTTCAACTGAAGCCACCATATTTCCAAGGATCAAATGATCTTCATGAGGATAAGGATTGGTTGATAAATAATGAGCTTATTTTTTAGTTCTTTGAAATTACATAAGCTATAAAGGTGAAATGTTCTACCTTGAAACTTGTGGGTCCGAGTAGAAGATAGTGGGATTTGATGGTGATAATGAAGTAACACAAGGGTTTGGTGTGGAAATAATTTAGAGTTATTTTCACAGAGTAGTTATATAAATACTATATTTTCTTGGTGAAATTCATGGAGTTTATCAACCTCTAGTAGGGTGATAAGATATTTAGATCATATACAATCCATTTTTCTGAACTTCTTCAGTTCTAAACTGAGGTTGTGAGAAATAAGAAACTAAAAACTTGAAGATTTAATATGGGTATTTGATATGATATTTTATCCCAGGTTTTCATATGAGATCTCTCTTCTTATTATAACATACTAGATAAAGAATTGATTACCGAGATTGACCTAGATAATAGGTCAAGTTTGATGGGAGTTTTTTTCATCCTAGTGGAAGTTATGTTAGTTATTTTAAATGTAAGAGAATGATTGATGAGTATTGTGGTGGATATTGATAGTAGGCATCATCCATAAATCCTACAGTTCTAGGTAGAGCACCATTGAATTTATTCTACTGTGGAAAGGTTGGGTATTTGAAGTAGGTTTGTGTTGAGGCATAAAATATCTGTAGTTATTATGGTTTTCAAGAACTACTATATAAGTTTTGGAATATCTTTTATGCTTTATGTAGTGGAACATGATCATCATATCCTAAAATTACTATAGTAAAAACATATGCTTCATAAACTAAGAGGTTCTAGCCACAAGTATCTAGAATGAAGCTTCTTCACATTGTGGAAGAATCTATAGAGTAATATGATGTGATTCTAATAACCGAGAGAGGTGCCATCATACTAGGTTCATCATTAGTGATTGCTTTATTTTATTATGGTGCATCTAACTCATTTATATCGACTCATCTTGTGAACCTACTAAATATTCCTATGGAAATTTTTTCTATGTGATAGATATTATTAAACCCCTTAGAATGAAGAGAGAGTAAGGTCTCTATTTTCCCTATTGTGGTTTCTCTCTATCAATGTTTGATCTTACCAAAAATTTTATGGTTCACTACATATAAACTATTGGCATCATTTTTGGGATAAATAAATGATTAATAATAAGGTCTGGATTGAATATTTTCTTCAACAGATCTCCTTTATCACCCCTAATGAGATATGCTACATATTTCCGGGAGAGTGGGACCCACGTCCAAGTAGAGCTAAACATTTTTTCAGAGTTGGGTAAGGTAATATTAGTGTTTAATTTTGGATTGTAGACGGAATCCTTGAGTGGTAATATCCATCTAGTTTTTGTATAGTTCCTTGATATTTTTACATTCGATTTTTTTCTTTACACAAGTAAGAGATGTATAGTTTTTTATTGATTTAGTACCTGGTACTCAACTAGTGTCTACTACTTCTTACCATATAGTACTATAAAAATTGAAAGAGTTAAATAATTAGATGGTTGATCTATTGGATAAAGGATTTATACACCTGAGTGTCTCACCTTGGGTGGCGCCTATTCTATTTGTGAATAAAGATAATGGAATACTTCACCTATTTGTTGATTACGAGAAACTCAATGTAGATATGATAAAGAACAAGTATCCATTTCCTCAGACAGATGACATGTTTTACACGTTAAAAGTGGAGAAGTGTTTCTTTAATATTTATCTTTAGTCTAGTTATCACCAGTTGAGAATTAAATAATATGAAATTTATAAGACCACCACTAAAAGCAGGTATGGACATTTTGTATACCTTATTATGCTTTTTGGTTTGGCCAATGGTTCTGCACTGTTTATGGAATTGATGAACATGATATTCCATGAGTAAATTTATTTGTTCATTTTGGTATTTGATGATGAAATCTTGGTTTAATATAAAACCTAGGTAGATCATGTGTGATATTTTATAGTAGTTTTGGAAATCATAAATAATCACTGATTTTACATGAATCTTTCAAAAATTTATTTATGGATTTGAGAAGTGATATTCATGGAAAATGTGGTCTCAAAACATGGTATTTCAGTTGTTCTTGATAAGGTGAAATATCTGATGGAATGAGAGAAACCACATAATTTTTTTAGATACATAGATTCTTGTTATTTGTTGGATATTACCATAGGTTCATTAAATATTTCTCAAAGTTGGCTTCTCTAATAACCACCCTCACTTAGGAAGGAGTGAAGTTTATATGGAATTTGAAATTCTAGAGTTTTTTTGAGTTGAAATGTATTTTTACTTCTACACTAGTATTGAATCTTACATAGGTTGGGTATGACTATATGGTCTTTTGTAATACACCAGGCTTGGGTTTGGGATGTGTTCAGATGAATGGTGACCATGTGGTATTCTATGGTTGATGATAGCTTAGGACACGTGAGAAAAAGTATCCAACCCATGATCTTAAACATAAATCCATGATTCATGATATTAAGAGTTTATAGAATGAAATTTTCTTATAATAGTGTACCATTTATTATGACCACAAAATCTTTAGTTATATATTCTCTAAAAAATATTTGAACCTTCAATAAAGAAATTGGGTGGAATACCCATAATATTTTGATTTATAAGTTTTCTACACCCATGGTAAGGGTAATTCCATTGGTGATTATTTGATACAAAATATTATAAACTAAGTCATTAAATAATAATCATAAGGGTGGAAGATGATGGATCTCTTTTCTCAATTGAATTTGTGAATTTGGGAGAATGAGACTGAGGTTGCTTTAGAAGGTGTCCAATTTTCCTACTATCATCTTGAGATGATTCTTCCAAAGCAATATATTGATGATGAATTAAATGTGTTTAGGGACTCTATTTAGGACGGGGAGACTATTTTTGAATGGAAATTATTTTTAAAGGGTATCCTATGTTTCTAGAACCAGCACGTCACTCCTTTACCTTTGAGGAATGTTGTAATGGGGAATTTACATAATTTCTAATGGGTGATGCACTCAAGTAAAATGAAGATGTTTAATGATACATGGAAATGATTATAGTGTCTAGGCATGAAATGTGACATCACTAAATTTTTTTCTCATTGTTATACTTTCCAATCGGCCAAGGCCGATCTCTATAAACCATCGGGTTTGCTGCAACCAGATTCTATGATGACTTGTAAATGGGATTATATTTTAATGGATTTCATGGTTAGTTTTCAATGTAAAACTCGAGGAAAGAATTAAATATGGGTTTTTATTGATAGTATGAACAAATTAGATCACTATACACCCATTAGAGATGCAACCAAATTCGAGGATTTGGGAAATATATATGTGAAAGGGAACATCAGATTGTATGGGGTTCCAATAGGATCCCCATTTCAATTCTCACTTTTGGAGAGGCATATAGAAGGCACAAGGATCCTAGGTTAGATTAATCTTGACATGGAATATGTAGACTGATGGAAAAACATAATGATATATACAGATCTTGGAAGACATGATTTGTGCTTTCCTTCTTGATTTTAGTGGACCATAGGATGTCCATTTAGGACCAGTTGAGTTTTCCTATAATAGTTGTTACCAGTTATATATCAGAATATATTGTTTTGAGGCCTAGTATATAAGTCCATGTATATCTCATCTTTGTTGGATAGTATTGGTGAATCTTCCTTAGATGGACTAATTTTTTGTTTCAGAGATAACGGTGAAGATTCAATTGTTTTTTCAAAGAATAGTGATGACACAAAACCTGTATAAATCCTATAATGATCATAATCAATGAACTTTAGAGTGTTTCATTGATGATTATGTGTTATTTATATTTTCACCATGGTTGGATCACTGAAATCTTGGGAAATAAGGAAAACTTGCACGAGGGTTTTCAGGCCCTTTTGAGATTTTTTGGAAAGTAGTGAAAGTAGATTACTGTTTAGCACGTACACCTTAGTGGAATTTGATCTACAACATTTAACATGTATCACATTTCATGAAGAATATTTATAAACCTTTAAATGTACTTATAAAGGAATACCAAGATGTTGATTTTGAGTTATATGTTTCTAATAATCCAGTTAGGAATGTTTATTATTATAAAAAAGTTTTTTATTCGAAGATGATGGATTTGGTTTTTATGCTATGGAATAATGAATTTAACTATCATGATATTTGGGACCATTAGGAACTAGTGAGAGAGTAGTGGCCTCATCCATTTGATAGAGAATATTCTTGATTGATTTTTTGGGGGTATAATTTTTTTATATTGGGGAGGTTGTAACATATCGTTACCTTATTTCAGCTGTTTCTTGACACTTATTTTTGATTATTCATTGATGGGTTCTTTATTTGGGGTTATTCTAGTATTTTTCTAAAAATTTGGTATGTTCGTCGGGATGTGCATAGTTGGAAAATGGTTTGGGGAAAAAAAGTGGGTTGGACCAGAAAACTGTGTTCCCAGTGATGGTTCTCTAGAAGGGGGTGCATGGTTTCTCCAAACTATGTGACCAATTTTCCTAATTTTTCACCTTACATATATTGAGTTTTTCCTAGTTGGAACACATTTAGTTTAGTTATTTTTCCAAACAATACACCCAATCCAAAAGTCTAGTAGGGGTGAATTGTTACGGTGCACTATTACTAAATATAGAATAAATGTACAAATAAATCTAGTAGAGTCTATTTGACTAATACATAACAAAGACACAAAAAATAAGGTTTAAAATAACTCCAAAAACATAAGTGATCTTAATTTTAGACCTCTACTAACTCATCATTGATCGATAGAAAAAATATGATAATGTACAGAGCTTATTATACATATAACTCCTGAGAAAAATTATATATGTATAAATTTGGGGTAACCACATGAATAAATATTCATAAGAAGTTGGTATAACAACTCCATGGGATACCCCTTCGGTTGAATCCCCTGACTTATGGGAGTTAGAACAATTACTTTTTATTATTCATTTGATGAGATGTGTTATGATCTCATCCCAAATCATGATAAATATAAATGATTTCATGTAACTAACATGATTAAATAAATATAAGGATAAAGTTTATAAGTAAGCAAGAGATAATAATCTAGTGTATATGTGTGTAGGTGTGTATAATTGTTGCATGAAAAATTATATCAACAATAAATCATAAGTACAATATAACCAAACCCAATAAGGTTCAAAATTTAGTCATTTTATCATGTTGAATGAAAACTAAAAACCAAATACAATTAGGTTCCATGATTTAATCTCATCACTATAGTTAATATAGATCAATATTCAAACATATTCATATTTTCATGTATACATGGGATGAAAATTAAAATAATATAAATGAAATTCTCTTTAGTTAACATTAAGAAATATATTTCTAGAAAAACTCACAATAAACTATTTATATTAAGTGTTATAAATTCTTTAATTCAACACTTGGGTATTTCAGAGAACAATAACTCTTAGATTACCATGTTTAGGTCACTTCAATATGAATCTCCAATCTTTTTATTGCCCAGGTAATTTAATATTGGTACCTATTGAATCTTCATGTACATGCCTCACATAAATCTATGTATACTATTCCTTTAATGTATTTTATATACCTTTCATAACATAATTTCCATGAGAAATTTAATATAGTTTCATATCATCTAATGTTTTCATTAAAAAAAATCAACTCATCATGAATAATTTGACACATGTATTATATAAATCAATAAAATAGAACGGAAATTAACTTATCCAATTATTTCCTCACGAAATTTGTAATAATTACTTCACATTGAAAAAATAAAAATCTAACAAGGAATAAATCACTATAGTCCCATGTAACATAGTAAATTCAAAATTATATAATATCCATTATGATCTCAATTAATTAGGATAACATATTATGTTTCATCATAATTATACCATGATATTATCAAGGAATGAAGACCTAGTTAATGAATACGAGAGCTCAATAATTAACATATGTGTTCTAAAAATATAACCATTTCTCATCCATAATAATTTTAATATAAAATTTAATCAACTATGAACTATCACTTATGATAAATGTATCTCAATTATAACTTAGGGAAAATAATATTTTGTTTAATACATAATAATATTAACAATTAATTACGAAATCATTTAATCATACCAAAGAGTTGTATCACTAGTTAGTTTTGTATCTTTTTTAAACTTACACCTAGATTAATTTACAAACATTTCAAGGTAAGTTCTAATGTATTACAATCATAAACCACCATTTAATAGTTAGAAACCAAATGAAAATAACTAATAATTTTTTATTATTCAACCATTATTTTATTACATTACAATCATATAAAAATCATTGATTATAAATCATTACATAATCATGAATACATTTATTTATTTTAATTATGGATTCAAAACAACATAATATTGATCCCTAACTACTTTTATTTTCTAAAATAATCAATTCCAAATCACTTAATTTTCTTATAAATATTTATTAATTATAATTAATGTTTGAATAACATACTTTTCCCATGAAAAAATTATTTTTCAATCCACTAAAAACATGAAGATATTTTTTCTAGTTATTTATGAAAGAAAGATAATATTCTATATACATATTACTGTGTTAATTTGAAAATAAATTATTAGATATTTTATATGGATATCATCATCGATATTAATATTTATATGATAATATTACTATATAAATGTGATGGGTTTTATAAATTATGATATTAATTTACTATAAACACAATGCATGGAGTATGAATGGTTCAAATACTTGTTATATTAAAATTTACACTAATTAAAGTTCCTTATGTATTGGTAGAGTGTACGGTATTTATGGTATTTTTTCTATGCATACAATATAAACAATATATTGAATAAAATAACTCTAACATATACATACAAATATATTTAAATATCCTTTTGAAACCTTAGTCACCTATTCCCATGTAATTCATTTTTTATAAAGAGTTATTTTCAAAAGATGTATTAGAAAAGATAATTGTTTAGTTTAAAATAACCAAATAGCGATTTATATTATAGATGGATACCATAGGAGGCTCAATTACATTATAAGGGATTTTTATCTTTAAGAAAAGTGAGAAGAAGTCTTAGTGATGAAATTCTCGACCTATAACTACTTAATTTTTTTATCATTATTTTCCTATCCCATATGATACTTGTAAGACCCATGAATTTCGAATTTATTAAAATTTTGTATGATATTTTTTATAAATAAAGGAAAAATTAAAGAGAAATAATGAATTAAGTTGTATGAATAAAGATAATTCTTTGGATAGTTTTTAAGATTCATAAATACCTAAAATTCATCCAAAAATTATGTTTCATTAATTAGTAAAACACCAAGTGATGTTTGGAATTCAAACTAGAGATAAAGAGAGTGAAGTTTACCAATACCCTTATGAATACTATTATCCACTCCAACAACTAGCTACAGTTTTCTCTAAGAATGAGAAATATCTAAACATAGATAAATGAATCATTTTATAACCATTAAATCTGAACATTCCATCATTAAATACCATTAAAATTGTTTTTTTATAATTTTTTGTCTTTTTTCCTTTTGAATCTTGTGTGACCATAGGATTCAAACTGCTTCCTATATTTTTTATTTATTTAATCTATAGTTGGATTTAAATCAAATAGAAGGTATGAACTTATAGAAAAAATTCCCTCCCTCTTCTAAATCGTCCTATTTGACTCGAACATGATACATGAAGGATCACCTTTGATAAGAGTTTATAATTTTTGTGTAAATTTTAGGGATTTTAGAATTTACAGTGGTGGTATCATCAAAAAGTGTGGAATAGTCAATGATATATCAAGACTAATATTCTATAACATGAATAACATATGTTTATTCAATCTTCATTTATGATTTATTTGAAATTTCCATAGATATTGTAATGAACCAAAATTTAACTTTGTATTTCCAATAAGTTAATATTATATTAATAGGTTATTATATATGAAACACTAAAATAAAATGATGTAATGATATGACAAAATACAATTTTACCATTATAATAAAGAAGTTAAATTAGCTAGTATAAAAGGAAGTAACCATATTATGAAATCTATAAACCAAAAATAAAGAAATGGTGTTGGGTAGTGTATGTATCCATTATAAATATCATTTATCCAAGATTAGTAATGTGGTAGCTTCACCAAGGTATTCTCTAGACTAATACCAAACATAACTCAAATAATTATGGTTTGATAGAAATTTTATACGATAGAATTTCAAGCATGTGGAAATTGAAAAAGTTCTATGCTTGTAGAATCATCACTCTAAACTTCCACCAGAGCATACCTCATTATTATATATTATACAAATATCTTTATGGGATTTTAAACTATAAATTAGGATGATATAATTAGTTAATTTTTATTTATCACATGTATTTTACAAATTTCTCATTTTGGATTTTAAAGAAAAAGAAATTTTATTTTTATTTAAAAAAATATATATATTTTTATTTTGTTAAATTTATAAATTTTAGAATTTTAATTTGATTCAATTAAATTAATTTTAGGATTAATCAGGTCAACATAACTTTAGGGTGTTTTTTGTGATTTTTCTAAAATAATTAATTTTTATGTGAATATCTGAAATACTGAATTTGCTAAAAACTATCCCTTTTATGACACAATAATATATTAAAAGATTATATAAACTTTTTGAAATAATATATATATAATAATTAATATATATAATTTAATAATACTATTTAAAATTTATAAAATTTATTTTTACCATTTTGGGAACTTGAGTAATATTTTACTCTAAAATCCATTTTTATTCGCTTATATAAAAAATTTGCTTTTATAACTTTTAGAAAATAAATATAAAAAATGGATCTCATATTTGATGTATAAATATTAATTTTATTTAATAATATCAATTTCATTTTTAAGAATAATATTATTACTACTAGTATTAAAATAAGTTATTATGATAGTAGTAAAATTATTATTTTGAAAAAAATGTTTTATTAATATTATGTAATTTTAATCTAATCAATTAAATTATTATATTTTAAATAATTCCTTTAATATTACGTTTGAACATACATATAATTATATTAACAAAAATTTAATTAGTAATCAATTCTAAATATTATTGAGAATATATAATGGGTAAACCATATTTTTCTATAAAAGAATAGTTTATATATATATAATTTTTTAATATAAAATTTAATTTTAACTTATTTATAATATTAATTTTATTAAATATAGGTTAAATTTGAGTTTATTACACCTAAATTTTTTAAAAAATTTTATTTTATTTTTTTAAATAAAAAAATATTACTTAGTTGAAAACTAGTTTACAAAAGACCAAGGTTTGAATCCTGGAAAGCCCCTTTGGGTGGAGCATGAGTGGTAAACTCTATATTAATTCATAAAAAATACCAGGTTTCGAAACCTAAAAATCCCCTTGGGTGATTTAATTCACATCCGATGATTCATATATGACGCAAACATGCAGTGACGCATGCATGATGTAAGTTGATGGTGAACTAGGAAGGATGATACAGGCGTGATGTTGTTATGGGCATTCAGGAGATTTTTATGGGCCAATTTTTATTGGGAATATGAGATTTTAATGGGTCTTCCTCTACCCTAATATAATTGGGTCTTTTATTTCATAATAAAAATATTATTTGACCCAAACTATATAAAAAAGGTAAAAATAAATATAGTAAAAATATAATAAAATTAATGGTAAATGATTTTAAAAAACTTTAAAACATTTGTGGAAATTATTTTCTGAGGATATTTTGAACATATATCCCAAAAAATCCATTTTTATCACTTTTGGAATCATAAAACATTTAATAGTTTCATTCCATTATTGAAAAATAAAGTGTGTTCGAAAAAGTTCCACTTTCTTCACTTATACAAATAGATCAATTACACAGTATTAAAGTTATACATACCCTTAAAAATTTCTTTTAACCCATAAAAAATTTTAATCTAATATAATTACATTTCAGTTCCTAAAGTCCCTGGTCACCATAAGTCATCTTAATCTCTTCATTTTAAAGGACACATTAAGGAGAAAGTTCAAGGACCCAAAGTGAGTATTACTTAATTTTGTTCCTTTTATCATTAATATTTATCTTTCAAAGAAATTATTACAATATTAATATAATGACATAAATATAATTAATATAATTATGTGTTATTATATTAATATAGAAACTTTATTTATTCATTTTTAACTATTAGTAAAAACAAAAGTACACCGATTGTGCGTATGTGCATACTACCACCTCCATGAAGTGACACACTTGGTTTTCCATAACCACCTATAATTTCTGAATTTAAAAATATATTTAAGGAAAAAAAAATGTTTTTTAAGAAATTATTTATATTATATTAATAAAATATTTTAGATTCTATATGGGATATTAATAATAAACTGTCATAGTATACTTAACCACCTAAAATGAATATATCAGAGTACCTTTCCTAATCTGAGTACATTTTATAAAAAAAATATAATAATAATCTTTTTATGAAAATAGAATAATAAAATACATAGAAACCTAAAATTATAGATTTTATGATGTTAGTCTAAAACACATTTTTCTATGATTAGCATACAAAAAGAGTTATATAGAAATTGACCAAACCACCTCAAATAACCATCATAAGGACAAATTATATAATAAATAAATAGAATATGATACTAAATTATTATTTGAAATTTAAATTTAGATGAATAAATTTTCTAACAAGGTGTATAATATGCTTAATTTTATTATTTAGAAAGTTAGGTGTGTGTGCATAATAAATCGGGACCATGGTAAGGGTTTTCAGTCTCAATTTTCACTCACTTGAGACATAGTTCTTATCATACACCAAATATTGTATAAAATGGTGTATTTAATAACCCTTTTATATTTTTTATCATGATAATACCATTATTAATGTTATTTAATGTTTTATTTCAAATTACTTCCATTCATTGCTTTTAATTCAATAGTTTCTAATAATTTAAGGGTTTGTGCTAACTTAATTTTATTTTGTTGAGTTAAAAAAACTATTGATCCTTTTTTGAGTTATTATACCCAATGCATACTTTTTATTTCATTTAATAATTATTTTTTGGGGTTTTAAAATTTTTTCCCATAACCTCCTTATTACCACAAATATTTTTTAATTTAAAGGGTTTCTTGGTCTCAATTCATATTTCCTGAGAAATAATTCTTATTATTCACCAATTTACTTTTATACGGTACATATATAGCATATTTTTTATATTATATTATTGATTATATTTGTTCATGGTATTTTAAGTTATTTTTCCTGATTTTGTTTCTTCCAAGGGGTTTCAATTCAAATGTTACTTGAGGTGTAATAGATTTCCTAACTCAAATTATTTCTCATTGAGTCATAAGTTCTATAATTGGTTATGATATTTTATACCCCCTTTATGCTTCAATTTCCTTTTTCCAATGATAATTTTTCTTTTTATCAGGGGAAAATTTCATCAGTATCATCTTCTTCGATGAAATGACTTATCAAATAAAAGTTTTACATTGGTAGGAATAAATCCAAAATTTCCAAATGAATCTTTCTCCTCTATATCCATATTTCTCATTCTACTAATGTTTCCTCATTTTTTAGGAACTCAAGTATCAATTAATTGATGTGATCTTGTTACTTATCATCACCACTTTTCAAATGGAAATTTTATTACCCTATTTATGATGTGGGTTTTCAAAAAATGTGTTTTAAAATTATTAAATGGTTTTAGGTATCATGGATACATTCCTCATCTTCGACTCCATGTTTTTTCTATAAAATCTGTATGTGTTTTTCAGGACTCTATTATTGGATATTTCTTAAATAAAATGTTTTATTATATCTCAAAATTTTTCTTTACCAAATTTGTGAAGATTACTTTTTGAAACAAAATGGAGACCTTTTCACTTATACTTTCATTATAAAAATAATAAAATAAATTTTTTTAAAAATTTTTTCACTATAAATCATTTTTCATCATTTAGAAACATATTTACCTTTCTTGACGGCTTTAATAAGTAAATTAATTTTGTATTATTCATTGAGTTTTATTTTAAAAAAAATTTCATGGAAAAAGGGTCATTTCAATATTCTTTTCAATGTAAAATTATACTATTCTTCTACAAATATCATTTATTTAACCTTTTATTCCTTAATTATGTTATCAAAAACAAAAAATATTAAATATCTACAATATAAACGAAGCATCACTGGTTTTTTATTTCCTAGTCATCTTTGGTGTATAATCATAAATTTTCTCCCAACACCTTTATTCTAGGAATACCCTACTTTTGATTCATTTTATTGAATGTTGTTCACCTATATTTTATTCATTGATGTATTGGGGAAAATGTTGACTATAATATATAGAATTTATCTATATGGTGTAAATACCATATTCTTTATTATATTGGTTGAAGGGTATTTACCTATAATGTTACTAAATATATTTGGATAACCATATATTTTCCATGGGTTTACCAGGTTATGATTATTTATAGAATTATGAATGATTTATTTATATGATTTATTTTGAAAAGGTTATGAAACCCATTTTGTTTTCCTGGTTCTTCATGATGTGATAAGTTAAACTTTTTCTATTTCTATGGGTATCTTAGGTTATGATGATTGATTGATTTCAGGTGGCATATATATGTAACTATAGATGAATGATGTGTTGCATTTGGTGTCATAGAACCAAATTGTGTGTACTCTATAATGACCTGTATTAATAGTTTTTAATATTAATAAAATATTTATCACAACATGATTTTTCTTTTGGATAACATAGTATAGGATAATTTATTAAGAGTAGTTATCTCACTAAAAGGACATAACAGTTCCTCACTATGATAAGAACCTAGAAGTTCCATGAAAATATTCTTTAAAATATTTTCTATTTCCAAATGATATCATTTGAGGGATATAAATGATACATGCTATCAGGGGTGGAGACTAATAGTAATTTGAAGAACCTTCTCATGGTGTACACCCTGGGTAATATCCAGTTTTGGATATTATAAGAACGATACCCACAAGTAACAAATACAAATTTATATGTGTCATTTGATGTTACCATCTATGGACATGTATATTGATTATTAGACATTAAGATTATTATTAATGATTATTTAAATTCATGTAACTTATTGTATTTAAGAAAACCACGTCATCATATTTCCATGGTGAGGTATGATACATTGGGTGCGTCACAAATAATATTGAATTAATAAACAATGAGAGAAAATATTTATCCATTATGTTATTTATCAGAAGTTGATATCTCAATACCTTTGATGGAAATTATATATCCTAAATAAATCCATTTCCATGGTGTTATATAGTCATTTTTGATTTCCAGAATGTTAAAAAAGTGAAATCGATCACATTGGTTGATGGAACCATCACGCAAACTACTTGATTAATGATATCATGAAAAATGGATTGTATTACACCGTGATCATCCGTATGAGCCATTATGTCATTACAAAATTAACTTCTTTCTCTATAGTTTCCTTGAAATACTTGTAATTGTTAACCTTAGACTTTAGGGTGCTTCGCATAACGCCACCTTGAAATAGTCATTGAGGGTCACACACTAAGTGTATCCAGAATCTCAGTTAAATAATATATTATTTAAAAATGTGAAAAAATTCTCAAACATGGTTTACTAATTATTAATATTTTATTGATTGTGTATATTCCATAACCAGTTATCTGAGAGAATATTATGTTAATAGAATATTTAATGAATAAATATTTTCTATTTATTGAATATAATATTTATTTATTTATTTCTGAATAATACAATGATATTTACTTATTAAAAAATAGTCATTATTTAAGGCCAGATAGATATTGTTAAAGAATGATAGACAGAGTTTAATGGTATAATGATAAATAATATATATTGAATATTATTTGATTAAATAATATGTAATTTAATTTTATAGTTTAGTTAATGTCAAGAAATAATCATAATATTATTATTATAGACATGGGGTTTTGTCGGGATTAAATAAATATTAACAGGAACATATGAAATTATTTATTTCTAACACTAGTAGTATATAAAATCAATTATATTATTTTTCAATAGATATAATTAATTTCTTTTGTTGTGCATAATGAAATTCTATGAATACTCTCGAAGCCTTAGAGAGATCCCTTCTCCAAGAAAGCTCCCAAGAATAGAGAGAAGTATTCCTCCACCTTAAACTCTCAAGTTTAGAGGGATGAAATAGAATCCTTTTGAAGTGATTCTCAGGGTGATCAAATGTGAAAAACGCAAGTGATAGAATCTATCAAGCTAGTATCCAAATATTTCTATGATGACAATATTAGATTTTCGGAACAGGTTTGGATCACCAGTAGAGGGAATATAGTCCTGATTCCTACAACACAATGATGGTACGACATAGATCTATTTTCAGATCCATCAATGAAGCAATAATTTATCGAAATGATATTATTTAATTGATTAAATTAATTATAAATAATATGTGATGATCTTATAGTTTTGTTTCAACATTTTATTCATTTTCTATATGATTTTTAATTCCATTGATCATGGTGTTCATCATTGAGTAGATATCACATTAATCATTGATCATGACCAAAATAAAATATGGGCATGACGTATCACATTCGTACTATGTACCCAGAACCTATAAGATGGGAAAGGTCCTATATTACCCTCTAATTCATTATTTAAGAGTTTATATCTCACGAGACTTGTATATGTGGGCACACTTTAGTTACTCATAAGCATGGGTGAAAGGGTGTGACTCATGAATGTGATGTTTCCCTATACATATAATTATGCCACAATTCTATAATCATTCCCTATTTTCATGATATTTATAATTTTATTGATGTATCATTAAATTTTTACATGTTTTATTCCATTATTTTTTATCAATTTTTTGTTGGGTATAAATTTATTATATATATTGATTATACTCATATACCCATTGTATACTCACTTATGATATTTGATTAGTATAACCTATGTTTACCCTTAATAAGAATATGAGCTCACCCATTTTATTATTTTTCAATTTCCCTAGATTATAAAGATAAGAAAATTATAAAATTTCTTGAAGTATATATTTTTTGTATAATTAATGAGATATGTTGAAGACTTGATATAGATTAAGCAGTTTCTTCAATAGTGAAAAAAATCAATTTTATGAAAAATACATGGGTTTTGTTATTTATTTTTTATTCATAATTCTATAAATCTATTAAACTAAAATATCATAGGATTTTATTTTAATGAAATATTTGCTTAAAGTCATATAATTGAGATAGTCACATCAATGGGGCATCATAGTTTATATCAGATTAGGTTTTAGATTACATCATAAGATAATATGTAAGTTGAGGATAATGTAAGGGTTAATAAGTGAAGGTTGATAATAATTTCTATGTCATCAATAACCCTTTAGGTTATTTGAGGTAATCTTGAATATTTTTTGGGTTGGGATAAGATAAATTTAATAAAAACCCTAGGGATAAGTATAAGGGATAATTTTAAGTATATAATAATATCCTAAAGATTTGTTGAAGTAGATATTGTATGTATCTCCTAAAAATTACATCACTACATATATATTAGAAAGTGGATTGGGATATGAAATAGATGCAACTAGGGTTAATCACCATGAAAAGGTTAGTTTAGTATCAATTCGATCTTCACTCTGGTGTATGATGAGAGGGCCTAAGACACCAAACCATGCTAAACACTCATAGGGGATATGTTTTGGTGAATCACATGCACTTTACATGAAATTATGAATATTTTATTGTATTAATGAATTATGTTAAGGAATATGATATAGCCCAACCAAAATAAATATATATTGAATCTAGAGTGATTTAGGGGGAACTAAAATATATTATAATAATTTTGATGAGTAATACATTTCGAAGTTGAACATTTCATGTAAGTATCTTATAATAATTGTCATATGGTGTTTGTTATTCATGACTAAGTCCTCTTTGATTTAGTAATGGCAAAAGCTCAATGGAACCAAGTTAATCCGGAATACCATGGATAATACAAAAATTGTCCCAACAATAAACCTGACTGAAAGTTATTTTTTTATTATGAAAACCTTAAAACCCGGGAATACACGTCATAGGGGACGGAAGTAATAAAGGCCAAGTGAGTCCTTCCGGATCACAATGACACATTCAAGCAGAAGAGAGTTAAGACTATCATAAACTATCAAAGTCTCCTCTGGCCTTCCCCCACGAGCAATCACATCCATCGCAAAGCTAGATTCCCTTACACTGTGATGGACCATCCTTCCCTGGTTGGTCTCCACTTTGCATATTATATAAATATAAACCAAATTCCAAGTGATGTCACATTTTCCCTGAAGAAATCTGACCAGATCCTTCGAATCAGATTCTACCTCTGTCACCAGAAGTCCTCTCCTCCTGCAAAGAGTCACACCCGAGAGTAGGTCTCTAAACTCTGCTCCCGTAGAAGTACCAGGTCCATAATAAGCACTGAAAGAAATGTGAACAGAACCCCAAAAATCCCGGAGAACACCACCGCCCCTCATGATTCCTCCCAATCATGAACCGTCCACATTCAGTTTCAACCCACGAGCCGGAGGTTGCCACCTTACCCATCTCCCTCTCTGCAATATCTGTGTACACTATCTTGTAATGAAGTTTCCCATCATACCTGCATGCACTCCATTCTTGAAAAGGGAGGACAGTTTCACGATGAAAGATCTCATCCAGACCTGGAGAGCTAATAGGGATCTCCTGCCTCCCAACCGTACCTGGTTTCATGCTTCCCAAATTGTCCAGCATATAGAAATCAGAATGATAATACCTGATGTACGCTCCCCTATTCTGTTACCAACAGCAGAAAACCATGTCACCAGATGCTCTCGAACCGACAAACACTTCCCAGAAGGAAACTTGTATTGAGAAAACTGAGACAAAAGGAACGCTGCCCATCGCCCCTGAAAAAACAAGTGCAGCGTTGATTCCGAGCTCAGCCTCTCACAGCAGTAGCAGCGCATTGCCATGAAGACCCCTCTACTCTGAATATTTTCCTCTGTGGGTACATCTCGGTTTTGGATCCGCCACACCATAAAATTCATTCTCGTTGGGATCACATTACACCAAGTGACCGCATCCCCTATCACCCCATTCACAATCCTCTGGGTAATTCTCCTGTAACCATTCAAACTAAAATTCCCCGACCCAACTTCTGTAAAACAACATCTGTCTGGTTCCTCGCTCATAACAATACTGTTAAAGAGATTTAGTTGCGAAGGGTTAAGGTTTTCATGTATAAACTCATACCTCCTGCATGCCTCCCTAAAAGAGATGTCAGGAAGAGGACATCCCTCATACCCAAGCCTCTCCTCCGTCCATGTATCTTCCCATAATCTGATCTCCCCACAGACAATCACCCATCTGGTGTAGTCATGAAGCACCTCCAGATGTGAGACCATGCACTTGGAAAGGCCCATCGCCCCGCGCATTCAAAAATCGCCATGCCAACCATATCTTGCTCTAAAAAAACATTGCCCAGAGGGACTTGCCGACAATCACCTCCCAAGCTAATCTTTCTTGCAGCCCCCGAATAGATTCATGAATATCACGAAGACCTACCCCGCCCTCTTCCACTGGTCGAGCCATCCTCTTCCACGATGCCTAGTGGCATCTCCCCTCCCTTTTCGCATCCTAGAGAAATGACGTGACAATATGCTCAATCCTCTCCACAGTGCCCTTCGGGGGATTGATAACAGCAAAGACATGCATAGGTATAGACAGAAGGACACTATTGATAAGCATGATCCTACCCCCAAAGGATAGCATCTTGATCTTCCAGTTGAATATCCTTCCTAGGATGCGATCCACGATCCCATTGAAGTGATTCTTAAAAATCCTTCCACTCGATAAAGGGACTCCAAGAGAGATAATAGGTACTTGCCTCTGTCCACAGCCCAGGATATCCTGTATAAGTCTGCACCTTCTTCCCGAGCTTTTGCTGGAAATGAAGAAGTGACTCTTCGATTGGTTGATCGACTGTCCACTTAGTTTCCCATACTCAGTCATAATCCCCTTAAGAGCTTTCAAATATCTTCTCCCAACATTCAGGAATAAAATAATATCATCGGCAAACATCATATGAGAAACACTCTTTGAATTCCTTCTACCCTAAAAAGGCCTCAAACTTCCCTCTACCATGCTCATCTTCAGGTTCCTGGATAAAGCGTCTTGGGTGAGAACAAATATAATAGGAGAGAGCTGGTCCCCCTGTCGAACTCCCCTCACGGATTTGAAGATGACAAAACATCTCCCTAGAAGGGAGATAGAAATCCAAGGAGAAGAAAATCATCCGAAACAAAGATCACAAAATCGCTCCTGGAATCCAAAACCCCTCATGACCCGTAAGATGAAGCTCCAATCCAGATTTTCGTAGGATTTATTCATGTCCACTTTCCAAATGAAATTAGAACCAATAGTCCGTTTGTTCAAATCATGCACCAGCTCACTTGAAATTCCTACTTCCCCTTGTATACTTCTCCATTGGATAAAACTGTGTTGCTCTTCAGAAATTATCTTGGGGATCACCTTGGCCAATCTCCTGCCGATAACCGTAGCAAGAATTTTGTATGAGACGTTACACAGAAAAATTGGGATGAAGTAGCTAACAAGCGAGGGGTTTTTTGTCTTTGGCACCAGCACCACCCTTGAATAAGATATCCCCCTAATTAAGGGAGCCCCCCGAAGGATGTCTCAGATAGCCTCCACCACACATGGCCCCACAAACTCCCAAGCCGCACTGAAGAATGAAGCTGGGAAGCCATCAGGTCCGGGTGCACTCTATTTCGGCATGCTTCCCAGAGCCTCTCTAATCTCCATTTCATGAGGAATAGGGGACATGCACTCATTCTCGGATTGATTTATCATCAAAGGTAAACACTCTAAAAATTTAGAGTCCCCTAAGGACTCTCTGTTGAAACCAGAAGAATTCTCCCCTACCCATAAACCCTCAAAGTGTTTTAAAGTGACTTTTCTGGCCACCATAACGTCTATGGTGAAAGATCCATCCTCCCCTTTAATATTAATATTCATGTTTCTCCTTTCCTTGATACATGCCTAAAAGAAAGTGTTGTTGCTATATACCTCCCTAAGCCACCACACACGGGACCGTTGCATGAAGGTCCTCTCCATCTCTATCAGTTTCTCAGCCATCACCATGTGTTTATCACAAAGAATAGCGAAAACGTCCTCATCCCAGGAGCCATGTAGATCTTCCTCTAACCTGCTAACCTCCTCTTGTAAGCAGGTCACCCCATTATGCAAATCCAGTTGCTCCACCAGCCACTGTCTGATGCTCTGTTTGAGCCTTTTGAGGTGATTTTCCAGTCCTCCCCAAGACCCCTCCCCCTCTTCCTCCAACCAAGAAGCCCTCACCATCTGAATGAAGATAAAGTCAAATAGAAGTTCAGGTGAAAAAGATATTGAAGGAAATAATACTTGAATTACTTCATTCCAAAAATGTGGGAAGAGTAACCTATGGGAATGACTCAAATGAACTGGATGATCTCTTATCTATGGTAAATGAGGGAGTAAGTAATCTAATTAACAAAGAAAAGTTAAGTGACAAATGAGAATAATGAAATGAAATAATGTTTGTTCAGATGTACCATTAATGGTTCAATATATTAAATGTGGGAAACATGGGAATTAGCCAAACCAATTATACAATCCATGTACTAACAAGTATGACATGCATACAAAATTTCCAATCTAAGGGATTAAAGGAAACACCATGAATCCAGAACCACTAAATCGAGTTTTGAGAAATATGTGGAGTGCATAACACTAATCATCCACTCATTAATTGAAATTTTTATATTTATATCCCAATAAACCTACCCATATGTAACTATAATGTTTAGTAAGAACATATAATCACCACCATAATTCCTATATATTTAATTATTAATTAAACCTTTTAGTTTTACAATTATTACATCCTGAGTATTTAACTATTATCTAATATATTATTATAGTATTTTGATTCCTATAAAAAACTATTATCATTACATTATTTAAATATTATGAGATATTAGGCATGTATTTTTTTCTCTTGACAACGATAATTTACAATATAAGAAAATCACATCTAAAAATCCACCTATGACCACCTATTAATATCAATATAACTATAAACTCTATATTAAAAATTACTCCCATTGTATTGTGGTATTTAAAATAAATGGTTAAAGAAAAACCCAACATTATTTATGTTCTTATTTCAAGGGAAAAAATGATTTTAGTACTTATAAAAATGATAGTGGGGATAAAAAATAATCATAAATTAAATATAGAGTCATGTTTCTCATATGGATACCATTAACAATTTCATTAGTTATGAATAATAAAAATTGTGAGAAAAAAATTTATTTAAGGGGGTGAGTGTAACAAATCAAAATTTCAATATGCATTTTCCTTAAGTAAATATTATGTTAACATATTATTCTACACACAAAATATAAATAAAACAAAACTTTGATATGTTAAAATAAAATTTTACTATTATAATATAGTAGTTAAATTAATAGGTGTATAATGAAGTTATCATATTATAAAATCTATGAGAAAAGGAATGAAATTAAATTGGGTAGAAGAAGTATCACTTATGAAGAAAATTTATCTAATATAGGAAAGTAATTTGATTTTATTGTGTTTTCACAAGACCAATACCAAGCCAAACTCAAACAATTATGGCATGAGAAAAATTGTATGTGGGAGATTCAAGATCCTTGAAATTACCACAAGATCAATGCTAATAGAATCACCACCATCAACTACCATTAGAAGATACCCCGTTATTAAATATCACGAAGAAATATTGAGGGTATTTTTATTTTAAATTAATAATATTTAATCAGGTAATTATTTATCAATCACATGTTTTTACACGTTTTACATTTTCACTTTTAAAGAAAATGAATGTCTATTTTTCTGTAAATTTTTTTATTTATATTTAAAATTTAAAATATTAATTTATAAATTTTATAATGATATTTTACTAAGTAAACTTAATTTTGAAATTAATAATGTCAATATAAACTTAGGGTGAATTTTTGAGGTTTTTTATAAAATAATTTATTATCAGGTGAGTAATGAAAATACTAATTTTGTAAAAAACATGCACTTTTATAACACAAGAATGAATTAAAAGTTTATGATTTATTTGAAATACTATATATATATATATATAATAATTAATATAAATCATCTAAAAATACTATATTTAATTTAAAAATCCATGTATAACATTTTGGAAACATGAGATTAATATTTTACTTTAAAAACAATTTTATTCGTTTATCTTAAAACTTTTTTTTCACTTTAAAAATATAAAAAAAAAATTCACATATTTGAGATCCAAAATTTTAGATTATTTATTAATATAAATTTTATTTTGATGAATAAAATTATGATAACCAAGATTAAAGTTAATTACTAAAATTATAATAATACTCTCATTTTCAATGAATTGTTTTATTAACATTGTGTAATTTTATCAAAATAATTAAATTAATATATTTTAAAAAATGAATTTATTATAATTTTTAAAAACATATATAATTATATTAACAATAGTTTAATAGGTAATAAAAAATTGATTTTTCTCCTCCACGTCAAGGGAGGAGACACCACCGCGGGGAACGTCACCATCGACGACGACTCTTCCTCCGATGACAATGGAACTTCACCCCGCGACGCCACTTTCCACGACGCTCTTCGAACTTCATCTCGTTATCAAGGTAGGGGAATATTGTTATGATTCTTTTTATTTAAGAGGTTGAAGGGAATTATTTTGAGAGTGATATCTTTTTCCATGGATGTTCCCTTTTGAAAACAAAAAATACGGATCAACTCAATATTAAGTTGATCCGCGAAGAATATGTTTGCGGGTTGGGAATTCTGGTTTGCGGGAAAAACTGTAGGGGTTTTATGCGTTTTTTTTCTTGTGATTACTTCCGTCATTATCCCCCTTTCAATTGAACCGCCTGTTATCGCATTAACGGGAGGAGGTCGGACCGCGCGAACACGGCCGACACTCCTACCCTTTTTGGTTGTGGATTTTTGATGCGGTGAGCAAGGCGACGCGGTGCCAAAGCACCGCACGGATTTTGTAAAAGAAAGAGCGGAGAAGCGCGGCACCGTCACACCGCACTGTTGGAAACAATAAATCTGCGGTGCTGTCGTGCCACGCCGTAGAATATGAACAAAAGACGTGGCACCGTCGTGCCACGCCAGAGGACCGGCTTGCCGGTCCCGCGGTGGCAGAAGTCAGCCAGCTAGAGCGGGCCGGACGGACCAGGAAATGCCGGGGGTTACAAACCCCCCGCCCCGTAACGGCTCGGCCATTTGGGCGAGTCCCTGGCCAGCGCACTAGCGCGCCGCACGCCGGGCGGCTGCCCTGGCCGGTCCACCAGACCGAACCGCCAGGCCGGGCCGTGCCCAAGAAGGCCGGACCCGGACCCGATTCGGGCCGACCCTGGGGGTATCGGGCCGGGTCGGACCGGGCCCGAACCCCCTGATACCGAACCTTTTTCGGTCAGTTGCCCATAACATGAGATACGGGCCTCCGATAGATGCACCATCAGTTGCGATGCGATCCTTGGATCGAGACGATCGTTTCTGTATATTGCACTCAAGGTTTCTGAATACTTTGGGTTCGGCCGGGTTGGTTCGTACACGAAACCAACCTGGCTCTCGGAGCGGAAACGCTCATAATTTAAGCTCTGGACATCCGATTGACGTGACGTCGACTTTGATGGATTCTTCTAAGTGAGATGGATCTTTTGGCTTACTCCACTCAAGGTTTGGATGCAGTTGGAGAACAGTCGGGTTGGTTTTTCCTTAGAACCCAACTGGGCCCCTAGAACGAAAAATCCAATAACTCTCAGACCGGGCGTCCGATTGACGCGCCGTCTGCGACGTTGAGTTCATGTTGATGATACAGAACATTTGGATACATCAACTATGGACTATGTGTCATTTGATGTATCAGCCTCTTGGCTCGTGGAGCAGACCCTCCTGACCGAGCTTGCTGTGTGCGGGAACCCTAGATCTGGTTGCGATAGCGACATCGATGATGACTGTACAGAGATCCTCAGTGGATTCGACGACGACGACTGTACGGATATCCTCAGTGGATTTGACGGCGAAGACTACAGCACTCAGCGATCCTACGTGGATCATTTCTACCGATCCTGTGTGGGTCTGATCCTGTGTGGGTCAGCGCTCAGCGGTCCTGTGTGGGCCAGCGCCTATAGATCCTGTGTGGGTCTGATCCTGTGTGGGTCTTTGCGGGGGTTAGTTACCTTTCGATCCTTTGTGGGTCAGATCCATTGTGGGTCATTGCGGGGGTTAGTTACCTATCGATCCTTTGTGGGTCAGATCTTTTGTGGGTTATTGCGGGTGTTAGTACCTATCGATCCTTTGTGGGTCCGAAGGCTTAGATGAATCAGTGGCTATATCTGATCATCTCTATCTTCATACGAAGAAGTATACCTGTGTGAGATGAATCATGTTTTGCTTTCCTATGTGGATTTTGTTGTGCTATCCTGTGTGGTTTTACGTTTTTCTTTCATGTGTGAAATGGGTTGTACATGGGCTCAAAAGTTGGAGCGTACTGAAATTGATGACTTAAGTATATGTGTGGGCATATACCTAAGCAGTGTCGAATGTTACCTCGTGATTGTATTTTTCCATTGTGGATTATCCTTTGTAGATTCTAGGATACCTTCAGGGGTCTTGGGATCCCTACTGAGTATCTTGTACTAACCCCTGCATGGGCTATGCCCGCACTATGTTGTGTTGGTTGCAGACGACGGACAGTGCTGATCGTGGTTGAGGATTGCGGAGCATGACAGTACCTGGAGGTGGACCACTGGGCGGGACGTTTTCGGAGCGGACGGCTCGACCTGAGGAGCTGTGGAGGAAATCTATACTCACCCTTCAGGTGGGATTTCTAGTGGACAGCTCGACATTGCGGCTTTACATTCAGTTTCTATTTTCCCTTTCCAGTTGTACTTTAATTTCAGTTTGGGTTTGTATTCTGGCCCACTTACCTTTTCGCACTTACTTTGTATCAGCTTTTACTTAGTGTTTACTTCTTCTACTTTCTTGCTCTATGGTGTTTGTTTACATTACAAAGGCAATGCCTTCCCTTTTTACCGGGATTTACGCCTTGGTGCTAGTCGCCATCCCCTGGCCTATGGAAGGCGGGCTTGGGGTAGTCACAACACGGACCCTTAGGACGGGTCGTGACATATAAAATGTTGTAATTTAAAAGTTAATTTTAAGTTATTTATTATATTAGTTATATTAAATATAGGATAAATTTAGTTTCATCACACCTAAATTTTGTAATTGTTTTTTTTATATTTTTAAATAACACATTTATTACTTATTTAAAAACTAGTTACAAAGGTAATAATGATAATCCTAAAATTTAAAAACCTAATGGTAAATGAATTCTAAAATGTTTAAAACATGTGTATAAAATCATTTTTTAGGATTTATAAACATTATATAACCCAAAAATCCATTATTTATCAATTTTGGAACCATTTACCATTGAATAGTGTCATTTCATTATAAAAAATAATGGATGTTCACAAAAGTGACCTTTTATTCACTTATAAAAAGGGATCATTTCAACCCTATTAAAGATACTCATGAAATTAGAAATATCCTTGAAAAACTACCCAATTTTACTCTACTTAAAGTCTTTTTCACTTCCAATATCCCATAGTTAACATATTTTATCTTAATCCATTTTTTTCGAGGATACTTTCAAGAGAAAGTTCAATATTTCAAATTTAGAATTGCTTAATCTATTTCCTATTCTTCATAATATTTCTCTTCAAAATATACGCTAACCATAGCAATATAATATCCAAATTATAACTAGAATACTTAAATTTTATTATATTAATGGTATATCCCTTACTTATTCTTTTTTATACACTAATAAAAATAAAATAACATTGATTGTATGTTTTCTCGAACTACTGCCTCTATAAAGCAGTATGCTTTGTTTTCCATCAAAAGTTTACCTGAATGTATTCAAAAATTTATTTATGTTAAAAAAATTTATTTTCCTTTAACTATTAATATTATATAAATATAATATTTAACATTATATAAGTGATATAAATAATAAGCAGCCATAATAAACTTACCCACCAAAAATTAACATATTATAATACCTTTACTACTCCAAGTTCATTTTATAAAAACCTATATAACTGTATAAATTTTATTATAATAAAATAATAAATTAATTACACCCCTAAATATATTGATATTATGAATTTATTCAATAATACCTTTAATTATGGTTAATATACCAAATGAGTTACTTAGAAATTGACCAAACCACATCAAATAAGAAACATATACAAAAATATATATTATAAATAAATATAATATGATACTATGTCGTAATAATAAATTAAAATATATATGAATAATGTTCCTAATAAGTTATATATTAATATTAATTTTATTATTGAATAATTTAGGCTTGTGTGAATAATAAATCTTCACTACGATACAAATTTTTTATCTCAATTTTTAATCCCCAGAGACATACTTCTTATCACACTCCAATAATTATTTGGAATGGTGTATCTACTTTTCCTTCATTATTTTTTATCATTATCCTCTCATTATTCAAGATATTGAATGTTTTATTTTAAATAACATCCTTTAGTGGTTTTGATTTAAAAGTTTCTAATATCGTAAGGGTTTGTGTTAACTCAATTTTCTTCCATTGAGTAAAAAAAACCATTCTTATTGAAATCTATTATTCCAAGTTCGATTTATTGTAAATAATAGATTATTTTATTTTATTTATACCTTATTTTCTATGGTTTTATAATTATTTATTATAACCTAATTGTTAAATTATTCTTACCACAAATATTATGTTACTTGAAAGGGTTGCTTGGTCTCAATTCCTATTTATTTAGACTTGCTTCTTGTTATATACACCGATTTACTTTTATATGGTGTATTTACTACCTATTTTTATATTATATCATCATTTATCTTCTATTAATTGTATTTTATGTTTAATTTAAAGTTTTTTTTTCATTCAACTATTTTTGATTAAAATTTTACTCGAGCTGTAACAGATTTAAAAACACAAGTTCCTTCTCCTTGAGTCATAATTCATCTACATAGTTATGATCATATAAGCACAATTTTATCCTTACACTTATTTTTTAAAAAGTAAATTTTTATCCAATTAAGTTACTTCATTTCATCATTATCATGTTATTTGATTAAATAACTTCTTAAATAAAAATTTGATGTTGGTAATAATGACTCCCATTATTTCTATTGATCCTTATCCTCACTATATATTTTTTTATTAACTCAAAATTTTCCTCTATTTTTGGTAACTTCTATATATATTAATTCATGTGATACTCTTACTTATTATCACCAAAATTTAAATAATGATTTTAATTCCCAATTTAAGATGTCAGTTTTCAATAAAGGCATTTTTATAATATTAATTGATTTTTTATATCATAGATATATTCCATATCTTCCACTCCATGTTTTACCTAGAAACACTTAATTACTTTTTTAGGACTCCATTATTTGATATTTCATAAAAATAAATTTTTTAATGTATCTCAAATTTTTTCATTATATCCTTTTTGAAAATGAATTTTCAAAAGAATCTAGTGAATTTTTTACTTAGCCTTTCATAAAAGAATAAAAAAATAAAATTATTTGAAACCAATTTTACATGAATATATTATGCATATTTTTAAAACATATTTCCCCATATTTATGTTTCTATAATATAAATTACATTTCCATTATTTTATGTGTTTTATTTAAAATAATGATTTCCATGGAAAATAGTCATTTTCATCATGATTTTAAAATTCTAATGATACTATTATTCTAAAAGTATTCTTAATCCACCCATTGATTTCTTACCAATCTTTAACAATGATAAATGTTAAAAATATATAATATAAATTAATAATCACTACCTTTTCCTTTCCCAATCATCTTTGGTGTATAATTTTTTTTTATTCTAATACATTTCCTTTATAAATACCCTATATTTGATTCATTTTATTGACCGGTGATCACCTAGACTCCTTTAATCGATTTAATAGAGAAAAGGTTTACTAATATTTGTACCCTTTATTAATATAGTGTAAGTATTATATGTTTTATTATTATTATTGAAGGGTATTTACCTATGAAGTCAATGAATATATTTTTATATCCATTTATTTTCTATATGTTTATCATTTTATACTTATTGATGAAATTATGAATGATTTATTTATATGATTATATTCTAAAAGGATATGAAACCCATTTTATTTCTATGGGTCGTTATGACTTAATGAAACACATTTTCTTTCCATGGGTTCTTTATGTTTTGATTATTGAGTTATTTATAGTGGCACGTGTTAGTATGGATGTATGATGGGTGGGGTCCTATATCTCCCTCCAATTAATGGGTTAAACATTTATATCTCATGAAACATGTATTCACAAGAACAATTTAGTTTTTTCAAAATCATGAGTGTAATTTTGTTACTAATGAAGGTGATTTTTATTTACAAATATGATTGTACAAAAAATTTCAAAGTATACATTATTTCTATGATATATTGTATTTTCATGATGTATTATTATGTTATTTCATACCTTATACCATGAATTTTGATCAATTATATATTATGTAGGACATTATTATATATCTTGATTATAACCATATGTCTATATTATGACCACTTATCATCATTGAATGTTATCACTTATGTTTACCTATACTGCACATTTGAGATCACCCAATTTCTTATGTTTCCATCTTCCAAAGTTAGGATTATAAAGAAGGTATTAAATTACTAAAAGAATACCCTTTATAAGTATTTAGTAGGAGATGTTGTAGACTTGTTATGGATGTGGTATTTTATTATACATTGAAAATGTTTATTATTTGATAAAGAAATGAGTTTTTTATTTATTATTTAGTTCCAATTCTCTAAAATTAAAAACCTAAATATCAAAGGATTTAATTGCAATGAAATATTTTCTTTAGGTCATAGAATTGAGATGGTAACATCCATGGGGAATCGTAGATATGTTTTTAATAAATGGGGTTTTCTAATTTCTCGGTGTGGTAAATTAATTTTATTACATATGCTATGGTTTTCAAGAAAACATGTGTGAAAAATGAGTTCTAAAGATTTATTTTCTTAAGAAAAAAAATTAGTTCATGTATTTATTTAGAAATATAATAAATTTTTATGGAGTAAATATTTATTTAATCAATTTATTCCAAATTATATAAACTATAGTATGCGTAATTTATTAATGGAATACCTATAAATAGATCTTATATATATATATATATATATATTTTATGGATTTGGACAACCCCTTTCCTTATATTGTCCATTAAAAAATATTTTAAATGTTAATACTCTATTAATTTTTTATACTATTAAATACAATAAAATTTATAGTATTTACTTTTCCTAGTGAGCATGTGACCCTAGGATTTATCCAGGTAGATTCATTTGAATCACAATTATTTAATAACATAAAATAAAATTGTTACTAAGTGTTTCAAAAAAAATCACTAACAAATGAGTGGAAATTATATATAATATGACTAAAAACTTTATATGATTTAATTATATAATATAAATCATAAAAATGAATATTGAATATGTGACTTAGGTTGTTTTAATGATTTATTGTGATTATTTATATTTTATGACAATTTTCTATGTATATTTATAATTTATATTATAATATTTACCATAGAAATGTATTAGATGTGATGGGTTGGTTTTTAGTTTCTTATTGGTGTAAATTAACCAAATAGTGGTTAGGTTTAATCAAATTAGTGCTCATTATTTACATGTTATATGGGAATACATACACTTTTTTTATTTTTGGACCACCTTAGGTTGGGTATTGATTAATATTTAATTATTTACATATTTATTTCAATGGGTTTGTGTTAACAAAAATATTTATAAAATTTCATTACCTAAGAAACATTGTGTGCAAGATTTTTTAATTATAGGACGACCCATATAATATCAATGTTGTAGTTCACTCATACTTTTACCTAGATGATACTTTTATTTCTCTATTTTTTTATTTATATTATTTTTTTTACTTTTAATATTACCATTACCACTAAAACATTGTTTTTTAAATTTTTGGGAGTTTTAGATTACATTACCATTAAGGAACAACTTGATGTGGGTTTTCAAATTTATTTCTACTTTAGGATCATGAATTGAAAGGTTTCTCCCCATTTATAACACATATTTTCTCACTCTATTTAATTTGATCCTGGGGTAAACAATTTATTTTTGTTTATCTCTATAACATATAACATAATGATTGAATTTTGTATGAATGTTTGAGTGAGGTCAACCTTACTATTGGTACCAATGAAATGGGGTATTCAAGACCTCAATAGATTTTTATTATGAATTAGGATATTTTATTTTATGATCATTATATCATTTGTGTGTTTATTTTTTTATGACTTCCATGATTATGTTTTTCCTTTAATATATTTTGGGTTGATAAAATTGGGAATACATTTATTGTGGAGTCTAGAACATGTGTGAATTTCTTAAAAATTCACAACAGGGTGTTAAAATTCATTAGGGAAGTCATACTTGATATTTTTTAACCCTATACTTATACACATTATATGGTTGACACATGTGTATTCATATATACATGTTTTATTTAATTTAGGTTTGAATACACTCCTTATATAAAGTTTTGATGATGGTATATTGGATTTGTAGGAGTAATAAAGGTCAAGGGGTGTGGTCAAAATCATTTTTTGCTTTATCCTTTTATTTTATATTATATTTAATCCATTTGGTTTTATCTTAATTTATTAATGAATTTTTGTTATATTTTCACAATTCATTTCATATAGAGTATTATTTATAATTATTTTTATTATATTGAGGTTATGGGATCCCAAATGTGGAATCTACGATTTATGGAAGAGTGATAGAATATCATTAATGAATATATAATATGTGGCTTAAAAAGTGTATTTTAATGGAGATCATTCCCCATGATGGATATGATCCCTTTCCAGTTATAAATAACCACTAGTGATATAGAAGAATTATCTAGAGGTTAGTATTTCACAATACTGAGATTTGGGGTATTCTAGTCCATGGTGTTAAACCTATATCAAAGTTCATTTTTATAAAGTTATGTTAATGGTTGGTTTAATGATCATATGGACATAACATTACAGCTAGCCTAAAAAAACACTAAAAATATATTTATACCAATACCTAAGTTACCAAGAGAGACTATGCAATATGCATTATTGGTTAATACAAGATGCATCGTTTTCTTTTTTTTACTCACGTTACGTATCTTGAAAATTAAGGATCATGATAAGTTGTTTTTTCTCATACATTATATAATATTACATAATAAATCATAGGCATTCACCTATATGCATGATTTTTTATGTTTTTTTAAATAAACTGATATTTTAACTTCCACAAAAAATTGAAATTTCTTTGAAATAAAATATTTTTGTGTATAGAAATTTATAATATGAAGAATTGAAATAACTATTATTTCTAAAAATAGGTTTTGTTATTTTTATAACACCAAACCTTTTCAAGGTTTGAATCCATTTAATTGTTCTAAACCTCAGGTATATTCCCTTGTTTTAAGTGTCTTTGGTTTGGGTATAACTCCTAACCAATTTAAGAGGAATGATTAGGGACTGAAAATGGTTTCAACATGACATCTATGTGTCATGTTGTGATAATATTAGGAAAAGGGTAGGACCTATTCTTTGATTAGGTTGCACCATGAATTATAATGTTTTTCTAAATCCTATATACTAGTATGTTATTTTAATTTTGGTTAGGTTAATTTCTAGAATAAAAATTACAGTAGGAAATATTGTTATCTGACATGAAAATCCTCTATAGTGACCCTCCTTGAGGCTCTTCCCCTTCAAAGTGATCCATCTCTCATTCCTTGATATAATTTCACATTGTTTTATATTATAGATAAATTTAAGGTTTTTATTTTTTCCCCATTTCTACCTTTTGAGATCAAACTTGTTAATAATATTGGATGAGTATGATTCTATGAATCCAAAGTAAGTGGTTTTGAAACTATATTTTAAACTCTCACAATTTTTTGTGTGCATAATATTTTCGGTCTAGTCGATATAACATTATATTGAATTAAAAATATAAATACATGATTCATATCATTAATTATTACACTTTAACCTCTATGTGTTTCATGAGTATTCTATTAGAGTGTGTAGATGAAAACTTTTTCCACTATTTGCGATGTTCTTGATATTAAAATTACATGGAAAATTAAGAGGCGACCCTAGAGGATCCATTAACATAACATAATGGAAATGTGTATATTTGTAGAAGAATATGATGTATTATAGGATCCATTGGACATAATTATTTTGTGATCCCCTAACCAGTTAAATTAAATGAATTACCTATTGTCTTAAAATGCCTTGAATGTTTTCCTTGTATTTGGCCTTGATGCATTTGTACGTGGAATGAGTTAGATGTTATGCTTGGATTCAGTTGCCTGCCTATAGTTTTGGGAATTCCTTATATATGATACTTGGGTTTAGTAGTGATATTATTTGTCTATAATGAATTGAAAAATCCCCTTAGATTTAGAAGTAATCCTATTGATCTAGAATTACTAGGGCACACAGCATGGATTCTGTAGTAATCTCAATGATTATAAATGAATTGGATATGTTTCTTAGATTCATATATGAGACTATTGATTTGGAATTCCTAGGGAACGTTCCTTTGATTATTCTTAATCCTATTCATATTATATATTGTTATTAGATACATTTGGCACTGGTTGAAGAGAGTATAGTCGATCCTGAGTGTTAATATAGAACCTGAGGATTGATAATGGTTTATTTAATTATGTAGTTTCCTTTATATTATTAGGAATATCAGTATTAACTTGTACATAGATTGGATATGTTTATAGAACCAATTGGTTATATACTACTAATTTTTACTCTCACCTTACTTGGCCTTCTGTTAGAACCTTTGCTAACTTCATTGATGCAGGTAAACACAATGGCCCTTTGATCGATGACTCATATGTTTGACTGAATGGATTGTGGGAAGTAAGACTAGGCTGGACTCCTGATTAATTTCTGGATCTTTTCCAGTTTAGATATTATTTTATATCTTTTTGGGTTAATGATATATGTGATCCACCTCAGAGGATCGCTAACGTATGTATGACATTTATGAAATTTATATAACAACATTGAGATATCTAATGAGTTATGTTGTTATTGGAACATGAAATGATTTCTCTATTCCTTATTCATATTCGTATTTTTTCTACTTCTATTTCACTCTAATATTCTGGTATATTCTCCCCACCCTACGACCATAGATCGTCACTACTAGTCACCAGTATCCGATATATGGGTAGGCACACCTATGTTCAAATAGATCCATTGGTTGAGACACTGATTGGTGGTCTCTAACTAGTGGATATTATAAAGTGGCATGAAATATAATTATTTTGTTTAACTATTTTGGCATGGTATTTATGTGATAGTGAATTTATGGAAATTATTATAGAACTCATGCCTTGAATTAGCTAACCCATGTATGAGGCAATTCAACTTTCTAATTATGTGATTTCTATTTTGGATTTCATTTTATTATTGAAATATTTATCCTCACGCGACACACATGATTTTTTAATTTATAGTTTATGGAATATTTATATTTTGAATACAATGTTAAGAGGAAATGTATAAAATTGTCATGAAAAACATACATGATTTATTTTCATGTTAGTCTGTAATTGGTTCCTTGATTACGAGACAAGGTTCAATTATTTAATATTTATGTAGAAATTTATATGGAATTTTTCTATATTAATTTATGGTTTCATGTTACCTAACTAATTATTAAATGGAAAAAATCTTGTTACATGATAAAATTTTCTGATTATTCATAAAAATAGTTAAATAAATTTCCAATTATAACTCATAAAGTGTTTTCCTCTATAACATGTAATGGAAATGTCATTTAACCAATCCCTAGTTATGAAACACTTATCAAAAGTAAAAAAAAGTATTAAAACATGTATCTTATGTGTATGATAATGATCATGTGTATAATTTTTTTGGGCTAGAGAGAGTACTAGAGTTATGGGTTTATTTTTATGAGAGGTGTAAAGAATAGAGAGACACAATGCATGTTACAACCTTTTCCAAACTATGTTATCAATAAATGTTATGATAATTTATTCTAAGGAGTATGATTGATATTGTAAAGTAATTTCTCCACAATGGACGTTGAATAAGAACTAGGAGTTTGTTAGTGAGCATTCCCCCTAGGTGGTGACATGAATCCCTATATAGCACATGGTTTAGTGATGT
Source organism: Viscum album (assembly GCA_963277665.1). Classification (NCBI taxonomy): domain Eukaryota; kingdom Viridiplantae; phylum Streptophyta; class Magnoliopsida; order Santalales; family Viscaceae; genus Viscum; species Viscum album. The sequence continues at coordinate 625,210,483 of OY728138.1, read as the reverse complement.
ATGTTCATATCCAAGAGAGATTTCTAAGATTTTTACATTCTATGTAGATGGAGGATCTATGAGTTTCACCAATGTTGTTGGATCTCACTAAAGAGTTATAGTTACAATACAGTACTTTATTTTTAAGGGAGGATGGTCCGCAAGTGGATGAGTTTCAGGTATATTCTATGAAGATGATCTTCAACTATCTTGATAATCCTTTAGAAAAAAAGGTAAAGATCACAATATATATTCTTTTTGGTCTAGTTGAGAGGTGGTGGGATGTCTTGGTATAGTTATAAAAATATGAAGGGATAAATTAGAAGGAATTCCAGACTATGTTCTTTGACTATTTATTTTTAAGAAACTAAAGCTAGACTGTGATATAAATTTCATACACCTCAAGTGGTGAGGTGCGTTAGTGATTGACTATGCTACTCATTTTATGGATTTAAATTTTTTTACCCGTTGTGGATAGAGGATGATATGATGTGGTATAGGAGTTCTTAGGATGAACTTAGGTATGTGATATATCTATAAGTGATTTTTTTAGCTATTGACCCTTTTAGAATTGGTGAATCATTCTCTCATTTCTGAGAGGAACCTGAGGGAAACCAAAGGTTTTGGGTAGTTAGCTTCAACTACAGGGACCAATGGTGGGTCATTAGGTATAAGGATGTTCTGTTTCAATGGATCTCCCTATGATAGCATTATGTATTATAATTTGGATAATAGCTTGATCTCGTGCCACTAATGTTGTAGGCTTGTCCATATCAAACATTAATACGATTAACCATTTCTCGAGTGAGGATCTTTTGGGAGAGTATGTCATATGTATAGGTTCTAAAATATTTTCTAGTAGACATAAATATTTAGGGGATTTATATTTTTTAGGGTTATAGAGTTGACTTATATAAGCCACAAAAGGTGGCTAGTTGGATTTTGATTGAACATTCAGGTCATAGTGGAGGATGTGGTTCCTAGGGATAGGGGAATATATGCCATCTAAGTTGTAAAACACAAAGGAGTTAGGGATACATTAAGGTTCAAGAAAAATACCATTTAAAATTTCATTTATAATTCCCTTATTGGTTAGGATATTGGAAATTATGCACTTGGTGTTATGATTCTTGTAGCCACTTTATCAAATTATTCTTTATTTTAAAGAGAAGATTCACATTTGTTTATAGCTACTCAGTTCATAGAGGTCTTGTGACTGTCTATAGAGCAAATCTATGGAGGATATATTCATTAGCAAAATGTTTTTATTATAATCTATGGGCATTCAACGATGTATTATTTGTGCCCTATAGGTTAGTGGTTATAATTTTATCCAGGATCTCTTTGTATTAGTGATGATCAAATTCAATTTGACTCTCAGTACAAAATTATTATGGATGTATTAATACCAAATAAACTATTACCCTCAAAATGTGTTGTTCGTGTCTCTCAAGGGTGGTAATTATCTTCATATTAAATATCAAGACATTCAGGTGTTCTATGTAGGTTCTGATCATTAGTATCAAGTCAGTGTCACAACTCAGGATACAAGTATTTTTTTAGATGATGGGGGAATAATATAAGAAATATTTTTTCCTATTTTTGATCATTTCATGGATGTATATATTATATGATAACATGGTGCATATCATTTGGTGATTAAATAATTTCCATGATATCCTTATGGTTAAGGATCCAGGGTTCAATCCCTACCACATTCTATATTTGCGGGAAGATCCTTTAGTGAATAAGGTAGGTGTTGGAAGTTTGATGCCACTAATTAAGGGTGATAGAGGTCATGGTGGGAAAATTATGGTGGTTGGTGGTGTACTGATGGTAGTGTGATAATTATGATGAGAAAATGTGAGGGTGTTGATGGAGATATTGATGATTGATGTTGGTTGTAGTTCCTATTTGAGCGATGATGGGAGGTCAGGGTTTCCACTGTTACTAGATAAAGGAGATATAGGTGATGATGATGAATATTGGTGAGTTTAGGTGTGGTGAAGGCTATGGGTGATGAAAACACTTCTAGGAGAGTGATCTAGCCGATAGCTATAGGGATGACGGTGGCCGTTGGTAATGATGGAATTGTTGGGAGAGTCGTGAATCCCACAAATGTGGGTGGGATCAAACTCTAGTGATGGATAGACCAGTTGAAGGTGGTATGCATTACATCACATCATTTTTGTATGAGAGTCTTGGACTATGAGCCTCTTTTACTAGAATTTAATATCTACATGGCCTATAATATCCATGTAATGGGATGACTTTTCCCAAAATAACAATAGGGTGTCTTTTTTTCATTAAATAAGGTGTAAATCCCCTATATATAATAAAATATATATTCATTAATGATTTATTAGGGTTTTTACTATAGTAGAAGATCATGTTTTCTATTGAGATCATGCTAGGTGTAGATATTATTTTCATTATACCTTATAGGATAGATCCCATGGAGATACGAGAGATAAAAGATCACTTGTAGGACCTAGGGGTCAAGGTATTTAAATGAATAATATATATCATTATGGATCTATATTCATTTTAATCAAGAAGGCATATGGATCCTTCTGTCCATGAATAGACTATTAAAAGCTAGACCAAGTGATTGTTTAGAATATATATCTACTTCTAGATATTCATGACATGTTTTTTCAATAGTGAGGCAACAAATTATTCTCTGAGATCAATTTGAGATCAGTTTAACACCAATTGTGGGTGAGACCTTTAGATAAACCTCTCACTTTATTTGGGATTAGGTATGGTAAGTATGAGTATTTCGAAAAGTTTTTAAGTCTGAGGAATACACCCATTGTGTTTAGGGATTTGATGAATCTGGTCTTCCACTTGTGTATAGAAACATTCATGGTTGTTTTTAATGATATACTCATATAATCCAAGTTTATGGAGGATCACATTTGGTATTTGCAATTTATTTTGGATACACATTAGGGGAATCAACCATATACAAAGATTTAAAAGTGTAACTTTTGGATAGAAAAAGTGCACTTATTGGGGAATGTTATATTTGAGGATTGTGTATCAGTGGACCTAGATAAGATAAAAGTATTGGTTTCTTGGGAGTGACCCATGAATGTTTTTTATATTTAATATTTTTGGACCTAGATGATTATTACTAGAGGTTTATCCATAAATTATCATGTCTGTATTTCCTGATAGACCTGAAAAAAGGGAGTGAAGTTTATATGATCTAATGCTTTAGAGGACAATTTTTAAGAGTTAAAGGGAAGATTAGCTATAATTATAATCCGGAACTTACCCGAGCTAGTTAGGGAGTACATTGTGCATTGTTACGTATCAGGGGCTGGGCAAGGATAATTATTGATATAGGGAGGTAATGTGGTTGTGTATGGGTATATGTAGCTGATGTTGTATGATTAGAGTTTCAATATACACAACCTTGTGCTGTAAATAATATTAAATTCCTTGAGGAATTGGAGTCATTACTTCTGGGGTGGAGATTTGGGGTGGACACCAACCATAAGAGATTGAATTATTCCTTTTTGAAACTAGAACTAAACCTTTAATAGTGAAGGTGAGTTGAGTATCTATAGTCCTTTTATTTCAAACTAGAATATAACCCTAGTAAGGGTAACATGGCTGTAGATGCATTGATCTAGAAGACACAGACTTTGGTGGTCCATAAGCTTAGAAACAAGTGGTAGTTGTTGTCCCTCTCTGATGAGATACATTTGGAAAATTGGGAGTTCCAAGAATGAGTAACCCTTACATCCTTATCCATTTCTTCATCACTTATTAACAAGATAAAAGGTAAATAATTCTAGATCTAGCGAGTTTATTCCTAAGGGATAACATATACACTGGGGAGCTTCTACCCGAATAGACCATTAACGATGATGGGATTCATGATGTCCACAATTGGTTTTTGGTTCCCATGTCCATACCTGAAGCTTTTATGAGATAAAAAAATGCCTCTAATTGGTCTGTTCACCTAGTAATGAATGATATGTACTATGAAATACGTATCTAGTATTGGAGGTTTGAAATGAATGAATATATAATAGGTTTTGTTACATGGTGCTCCAGCTATCAACAATCGAAGGTTAAGAAATATAGACCCAATTTTCATCTATAGTTTTACCTATTACCAAGTGGAAATGGGATGATGTTATTATAAACATCATAATAGGGTTACTGATGACACCTTGAGTTAGTGAAATAGTATGTGTGATCTTGGATCAGTTGACTAAAGCGTCTCACTTTTTACCAATCTAGAAACCCCTTTTGTGGATGTACTGGGGAATCTCTATGTTTTCGAGATAATATTATTACACGAGGTCCCTTAGAGTATTTTTTCACACCAAGACAACCATTTTACACTACATTTCTGGAATATATTACAAAAATGGTTTGGTACGTAAGTTTATTTGATAACCAAATATCATTTAAAGATAAATGAATAGTTTGAGAGAACTATTAATATCTTAAAGGATGTTCTAAGAGGACATTTCCTGATTTTTTTGGTTTTTGTAAGAACCAAATGGACCCCATGGAGTTCAAATATAACAAAAGTTATCAAGAATTTATACAAAGAACACGTTTCAAGGTCTTATATTGATGACCATATCATTAATCTTTATGTTGGTTGGAGGTTGGTGAGTCAGTGATGATTAGACAGAGTAATCTTTACGAGACCTTAGTGATTATTTAGTTAATCTAAAATTGTATGGTGAACTCATAGACCTGGTAGAGGTCTTATAAAGACTAGCGATACAAACCTCCAGAGTTTGTGGATGGTTTCTGAGTATTCTTTCTGTGTCGCTAGGGTTGGGAAGTATTGTATTCGGAGGAATGAGAAGGAAACACCAAGATGTATATGTCAATTCAAGAAAGTAGAGTGGATCAATATAATCTCATATCATTTATAAATCCATAAATGATTTAGTGTTATTAATTATGTATTTCATGTATTATAGCTTCAATGATACTATCCTAATCCATATCGCGTGATCAACATTGATGATTTTGAAATGGAAGTTAACACATACTTTGAGAATCATCAGGTTTATATTAGTGAATCATAGTGAGAATAATCTGGGTGGGAAATTAGTTTATTTGGCATGAGTGAACTAGTAGTATAATTATATCCAAGAGGATATATGGGAGTGATAGTCTAATATATAAGCTTAATGGCTAAAGTTATTCACTGATGAGTCCCAGTGATATCCAAAAGAGAAAATTGAGGAAAACTTGCTATATTTTATGTAGTTTATAAAACTCTTTCCTTATTCATGGTACATATTTTTTACCAAACACCATCTATCATCACTTTTTATAAGTGTTTTTGGTAATGGAAATTTCGTAGGAGCTATTTAAAAGGAATTGGTCAAGCCTACTACTTTCCATGGAATGATGAATATGTGTCTCACAATGATAGTATTGGGTAGATGGGAGGCCCTTTAGTAGGATGAGGTTGTGCCATGACCTATATGGTAACACAGTGGTCTATTCGTTGGTTATATTTTATTTATATATATATATATATATTAGTTTACTTATTGGGTTAAAAATGAGGGGGATATTCTTCTCCTACATGAATGACCACCCCAAAATCACCTTATGGTTCTTATCCATGTAAGTGATATCTCTCTAATTCCTTACTATAATCATATATTTTTATGTATGGGATATAAATTGAATTTTTTCATCTATTTTTCTATGTTTTACCATTTGAGCTCAAAATTGTTGCTAAAATTAGACAAGTGGGCTTATATGAGTCTAAGGTATGTGGTCTTAAAGTTATACATTTAAGTCTCATCATTTTATTTGTGCATATGTTATTTAATCAGGCTGATATAATGCACACTTGACCTAAAAATATAAATACATATTGTGTATCCCTAATCCTTTAAATTTAACCTCTTTATAGGATATGAGAAGTTTATTGAAAATCTTGTACCAAACAATTGGTGACCACTTGTGGTGTTCCTGACATAGGAGTTTTACCTGGAAAAGTAAGTGGTGAATTATTATTTGCCATAGAATTTAGCTAATGGACATGTGTGTCTTTGGGGATGACAATGACATACAGTAGGATCTTGGGGGAATTATTATTACCCAACCCCCAACATAGTTAATTTAAAAAATTGATAAATTAATTTCTTATTAACTTTGAATACCTTAGATGTGTTCCTTGAATTCATCCATAATGCCTTGGTATATATAATTCATTGGATATTCTACTCGGATTTGGCCTTGTGTCAATATTTTTGGTAATTCCTCAAATATGCTCCTTAGATTTAAGAGTGAGCCTATTTATCTTCAAATCCTTGGAAAATACCCTTGTATTTTTAAGTGAGTCTATTGATCTCAAATTCCTTGTAAATTATAATGGATTTTATAGTGAGCCTAATTTTTTTTATAATTTGTTGGATATACTTCTTGGATTCCCCCTTGATCCTATAATATGTGAAATTTTGGGGTATAAATCATGGATTTTTCTTAAAACTAGTCATTTGATATATTATATTCAGAGACATCATACACTAGTTAAAGTATTTATGGTCGATCTTCGGTGTCACCGTAAAACTCAAGGATCATTGCTGGTTAATTTAATTTTTTTATTTATTTTATTATGAATGTAAACATTCACTTGTACATAGATCAAATATGTTTATAAACACCATTATTAGTGTCCTTTTCTCTTATACTCACACCCTGATCGGGTCACCATTGGTACAAGAGTAGACTTCAGGTTGGGAAAATGAAAAGGTCAAGGGACCTATGTTCGATGGTTGACCAGTTTTAACTAGTATGGGGCATGGGATGCAAAACTAGATTGTAATCAAGACCAATTTGGGGATTTTATCCTTTTTAGATATATTTTTTGTTTCCTTTTGGGTTTTTGATATATGTGATTTTCCATGAAGGATCCATGTTGAATTTATGACATTCCTGACATGTATATGACACTATTTTAATTTCACATGAGTTACATTATTATTTTCACTTGTAGTATTATATATATTTCTTATTTATTTTTCAAATAATATTGGTTTTATTACCACAATTATTACACTATGATATGAGGGCATAATCTTCCCAAAATACCACCTTATACCCTTACAAATAGTTGACATCTTCTATAATATGGGGAGGTGTGACTGAGGTCAATTAGCTCCCCCAATCCAAACAATGTTTAGTTGTATCCATCTAGTTGAAATTACATTAATGGTTTCATTCATTTGAATTTAATTTTTATGAGAGTATATTAATTGGAATACCTATTTTGGATCTAGAAGTGAGATTTATCCTTGATGTTATTGATTTTATTAGAAAAAATTGGCATGTAGATACAATTTTGATAACTTGTTTTGTTCTTTGATTTAATTAAATGATAATCTTAGAGTTTGTTTTTTATTTATTTATTTTTTCAAATTGTACATTTTCAATATTGTTAATATATTACAATTTTTTTCATTTTTTTACATTTTTTTCTTCCTTTTTGGGTATGTTTCTGCATTTTCTAATATTTTATAAGAGTTTATAAAAATATTATAAGATTTAGGAATATGATCTTAATTTGAAGCCATCATACATTGAATTGAATTAATTTCAAGATATTGCTTGAATTTTTAGGTTTTTGAGATGAATCATTTATTTTTATAAGTGTTTGGATGAAATGGGAATGGTTATGAAAGAATAACCATAAGATTAAAAAAGATAAATTTGAATCAAAATTTGGGGCTAAGGATATATTAGGGGAAAATGTATCACATATTTTATCCATTAAGATTATTACGTATAGGAAAAACAGTCCTGACCTTTAATAAGAGAAGGTTGCAATGAAAAGGTATAGCATTGTAAAAAACCTAGAGCACCCATTAAAACCACGTCAATGTAACATAGATGATTTTCATAATGTGTCCTGGCCAATGTGACTCATGTAAAATATTGGGAGTATATTGGTTTTCTAACTCAATATCAAATTCATCACTCCAATGATAAGCCCACATATCAATATATAATACTTAGAATTTCTAGTAATACATCAAACATAATGTAGTGTAAGAGAAACACTTGAGATGTCATCCAAAAAAAATGAATAAAATAATGTAGTATACATATGAAAATCAATGTAGTGTGATGGGATAACATAGTCTATGAAATCAAGTTAAATATATTAATGTTTTGAAACTTTTCTTCTAGGAATTAGAAAATTCAGGTGGTTAAGGCTATGTTACCAAGCCTCCATGACTTTTGTTAAACCCTAAGTTTACACTTGCACTAAAATGATGCACATAAATCCTCAAGTATACGTTCACACTCCAATGAAATATTAGGCAGTATCATAGGTTATACCAACAATCCAATGTATACTAAATAACACTAACTTAGGTGAAGTAACCTTATAGTTATTGATGAAGTTTTTATTGATTTGATTTTTTTGTAATTATGCTTTAAGATCTTGAAAGAGTTATTTGAGGGGGAGAGAGGTTTCTGAATTTTTTTGATGTGTTTTTGAGTTGATTAATGGTGGATAGAGATTTATTTTTATAGGTTTTGAGACTTAGTCAATTTATTTGTGATTACTATTTTTTAACATTGAGATTGAAATATGACAAAGTAATTTGTCTTACATGATCCTCTGATAGGATAATTTACCTAAAATAAGTAAATATCTCTGATCATATGAAATTTTATAGAAATAGAAAGGTAAATTAGTATAGAAGACTCGATCATAAGGAAATCATCAAACGAGACCACTTTGTATGAAAATTGAGATTTCCAAATATTGACAAAGGATTGACCATATATGATATTTTTACCCATGTAAGTGAATACTAATATGCTGATGAAAATTAGAAATGAAAATTATCATATGAGATTCAACCATAAGATAACTCATTATATAAGGTTTATGAAATAGTAAAAATTAGTTTTTAACATTTCTAAAAAATATGAACTTGTAAGATATATGAGTTATAAGATTTTTGTGACCTTAGAAGAATAAACAATTTGAGTTTCTAGAATTCAAATATCCTGAAATAATTAATTATGATGATGCTTTACAGATCAAGCATATCTTAAATATCATTAGTTTAATCAAAGTGGTTGTCTAATAAAATATTCATGGGATTTTTAATGATATTATATGTAATGATTCATGTATAATTTTTAAGGTATTTCATATTCAATATTTGAAATCACATTTCTCAGTTAAAGCTTTTATTCTTAAAGGATTATTGATATAGCTATGAATCAAGGGAGTTTTGATAATTTTTTTATGGAAATATGTTTTTTATTTTAATTAGAATATAAAAAGGGAAACATTAATTAGAAAATATTTTTCATTAATTGATCCCACCGATACTTTGATAAAAATTGAAAACCTCCTAGTATCAAATAAAATTGATATTGTGAAGATAGATAAGGTAGGTTGAATCTAATGTTGAACATCTATACACTTGATATTAAATAGGAAGGAGGTTTATTCATGCATGAATTATCCCATGAATTAGTAGGTCATATTAAAAAAGTTAAGAATGATATTGATTTACTATCTTATTTATACACATCTTCTTGCATAAGTCACTCTTGAAGTTTATCTAATTCTTAATGTGAAGTCATCATGAAGCACTTTGAAGATCCGATTCTTTCAAGAGTGAGGAAGTAATTTTTAAGTATGATTGTACTAGGGTAAACAATTATATTCTTATGTTGTTTCTATTCAAGTTCAAGGATTACTCCTACCCTTAACATGTACTTGTTAATAGACAGATCATCAAGAGTCAGATATGAAAACTACCCCTCTATTATAATAATTATTATATTTATGATTATCCATGTTTTAAAGACCAACGAAACCTTATGAGGATTAGGAAATTAATTGATACTGAACATTATAAAAATAATAAATGCATCATGATATTGATTATTATTTCATATGGGAGAGGAATAGATTTTAAGAATGAATTATAAATCTAAAAATTCACATGGATTTAATTGAGAAATAAAATAATTTATACAAATAACCTCTAATCCACCCCTATTAGTGGTGTATTGAATGATTTTATAACTTCAAGTGGAATCATATCCATAATTACTCCTAATATTAAACTCTTTTTAGGCCATAAATACAAGTTTATATTTTTGTGAATTACATCAGAATTCCTTTTTTTATGTGAAAAATTTTTATGGTTGAAATAATCAAAAGCTAACTTATCTACAACTATAAGGATTCTATGTTCGTGATTATGGTAATATGGTATTTACACCCATTACATAAGATAAATGAGTGAGATTTATTGACAATATAAACCTTTAGATAAATTTTAAATATTTAAATGCTATATTGTCACAATTTTTTGAAAAATATTACATTAATGTGATGGAGGTTAAGAAAATAAACGAAATATAGGAAAAAATGAGGGCGTGTATGAATGGAACACCAAGACCAAATAATCCAAATTATAGAGTTGGAGGGATATTTTTATATTTTTAAAAAGAGATAAGGATGAAACCATTGATGACTATTTCACCAAGGTAATTGAATGTTTTATTTATATCTTTAGTTTTGTAGAAAAGATGTAATACTCTACTGTTGTGAAAAAATTAATGAGAATATTTCTAGAAAGGTTCTATCTAATGGTTTCATCCATTTAATATATGTAATATTTTCTCTTGATGAGTTACACAACACTCTCTTGAACTATGAACTGAGAAAATATACTATATTCAATAAAAGGCTAAATAAGATATGAATTTTAAATCCACGATTAAACTAAAGATCAAATAAAAGGAATATTGGCAATTGAATGACTCAAATAAAAATAATTAGATAGAAGAGAATCATAAAAAACTCATGGATCACATGTATATGAGTCTCAAAATAGGAAAAGGTAAATATAAAGAAATGTTTTTTCTTAAATGGTATAGATGTAGAGTAATTGGATACTTTTATATAGATTGTATATGGAATTAGGAAGATGAAAAATAAATAGAAAATAAGTATATTAATTAATTAGGGTGAATAAATCTCTTCCCCAAGTAGTGAATCAGATGAATAATATGTTATAGGAGATCTTATCTTTATGGAAGATTTTTAATGTGAAGAAGACAACTCAAGTAAGGGATAAGATGATGCCTATGTGATTTGAATGTTGATAATATAACTTAAATTATATCTTTAATGGGACACTAGAATCAAGAATGATGTTGGAAAAATGAATATAAAATTCATAGAAAAGAAAATGAGTACTTTAACGAGATCAATATCCTTACGATGAAAGTGGTTGAGCAAGAGATAATTATAAAATAAAAAAAAGATAGAAACTAAAAAAATAAGAACTTAAAAAGGATTAATCTAAGTGTGTTAATGTTCACAAGAAACTTGGAAAAATTAAGAGTGATTATGTAAGAGATATTTAAGTATGTGTTGAGTCATCTCTAAATAATCAAAACTAGTTTGAGAATACTCTAGTAATATCTAATACTCTTAGATCTGATAAAATTAAATTTTCAGAGACTAAAAATGCATGCACCATATGAAATTATGAAAAATCATTAGTTGAGAGGAACCCCTAGAAAAATTATACATCAAACCTGGTAGTAGATAGTTATCATAATAAATTTTCTTCAATACTATTAAAAAATAAGGATATTATTTCTTCTATATATAAAAATATAAATTTAATGAAAAACTAAGAAGTTATATGGTTGATCCAGTTTCAATGGATTAAACTAGTGTTGTAGGAATTTTAGATATAAAGATTATATTTTTTTGTTAAACCATGTATCTTCTTGATATACAGATAATACTAGAATTTAGGGGATCTACTCAGATGACAAGAGTATTATAATAGTGAGAATGAAAATAGAAAATATTAACATATATATGATGCCTACCCAAAATAGGTTTGATGGTATTGATGGGATATTTTGAAGATGTGAACTTCTTGGTCACAATTATAAGGATTGTATGACCCTGATTCCATGCTAACATCATCATATTATAAGGAGAGGAAGAAGAATCATAAAATAAATGGTGAGAGGTGAATAATTATTAAAGTATCTCTTAAGTATAAAAATGGGGGGAATCCATTGATCCTTGTTAGTGGATGATCACCACACATGACTGGAGATATAAATTTCCTTAAAAATAATGAAATAAATTATATTAATTTAGTGAAATTTTGTAATGAAATCCCTCTAAATATCAAAATTATTAGAAAAATAGAAATTGAGTCCCAAAAATTGAAATCAAAAGATGACTTGTTTGTTGATGAGATCAATTATAATCTCTTAATTGTGATTCAACTATATGATTATGGTAATGGGGTATTTTTTTATGAAAAATATTTCTATTTTCAAAAGAATAAAATATAGAAAGGTTATTTCTTTAGGTTAAAGAACTAGTTTTAATATTTTTCAGATCTAAGATTAAAAAAATTAATTCTTATTCAGTTAAAAAGATGAAAATAAAATATCATGTATAAGTTTTGGTCATCTATGTTAAATAAATTTCAGAAATATTTCCAAGGTTTATGTTGTGAGGGATTTTACCAATCTTAAAATTAAAAGGGAATAAGTTTTTAAGACATGTTGGAAAGGGAAAATCACTTGAAAGAGGATATCACATGTCATTATTTATTTCAATTAATTGCATTCATTTTATTCAAAAATATTCCATTTGACATTTAGATTTGAGTTTTTTTTCAGAGTTTTTGATAAATTTTGTATTTTTTTGGACCTGTGCATAGTTAGTGCACTATTTGGAAAAATTGTGTGTGTATTCCCAGGAAACATACAATTTTTTTGGATTTCTAGAGGAGGGTGCATAGATATTTCAAACCATTATAACTTACCTTCATACTATGAAACATGATTAGGAGGTGTTTAACATGTTCAGATCATTGTTTTTGAAGTCATGTGGTCAAAATGGGTGACTCCTCTAATATCCTAAAATGTGGCATGTGGTTTTCTAAGCCATGTGGACAAACTAGGTGATGTTAATTAATTTATCCAAATTTTACTTTTAAAATACAAAAAACCTAAATTTTTCTTAATTTCTCTTCTAGTGAAGTAGAAGACTCCTGGTGGATATTTTGGATATTTGTTTCCTTTTAGAGTGAAAATCTATTGGATCTTAGAGTGTCAAATCTAGAAAATTGATGGTATGTACAAGTTATTTTTATTCCACATTGTTATTATAAATCTACTCTTTCCCCTTGAATTAAACCTTATATAGGGGTTTTTGATACTAGATATAATGGTTATGATATGATCTAATTGGGTTTCATATAGATCCTTTATGGAATTGGAAATCATTTCCCATATAGTTTTTAACAATTGTCTAATATTTGGGAATCATTGTGGAAAGTGATTCCTATTATTTCATTTATTCGATAATTTTTTGAATTTGAGATTCTTAAATGGGTTGATTGATTTAGGGTTCCAACTTTATTACTAGAACCATCGTTCTCATTGGTGATAGATTTCATGTAATTTTTGGATAATTCCAAGTGTTTCGAGGTAGGTGGTTTCATAGAAAGGATTTATTCTATAGAACATTCATTGATTTCCATTAAATTGGTTACCAAAATGGTCAAAAGACAAGATTTATAGATTTATCTTGAAAATGTGTTTGAAATGGGTTTTAATGAATTATTTATAAAATACGATTGTCTTGTAAAATTGTTCAGAAATGGATTTATCCTTGAGATGTGTTGATAAAAATTAGTTTCAATGTATATTTTATTTTGATGAATGTGGTCTCAAAGAATGTGGTATTTTGATTAAAATTAATGTAATCCAAGTATAGGAGATGAATCTTGACTTCCTTAAATTGATTTTCCTTGACATAGGTAGAGCATATGGGAACCTAGGGTAATTATGGGTGGGATGGATGTGGAAAAATAACTCTAGGAATTTTATATTTTTTCTTACATTAATATATGATTATAACTATATCTATGAATTTTATCACACAACCAGGGGGTTCAATTATTAGGGTGTTGTTATTTAGCTTTTTCTTTTTTGTCCTAGGGACTCACAGTGTGAACAATTTGTGGCCGTTCATTGAGATGTGATGATCCTAGTTTACCCAGGCCTAATATATCCTAAGAATAATTTATATTCCACTTATACTTGTGAAAATTTTATTTATTCATGATTTTGATATTTGAAATTTTTGAAATGATTTTTATATTTTTTAATATTTTGAAACGAAATTTTGTTCTTTAAATTTTCCTTAAAAATAATTTAGTTGGAAATGTTTTATAGAACTATTTAAACGGGTAAATTTCCATGATTTGATATAAAGTGTGAATAATGTATTTCATGACTTTATAAATATTTATATGAGAATTATTGGATAACATATTAAAGACTACTTGTGAAACCAATGGTGGGGTCTTACTAGGATTTTTTCTCACAGCCTGCACATACCTTTGGGTGTGTATAGATCTTATTTTATCTATTGATAGTAAAGTCAAGGCGCATTATGGAGGTGATAGGTATCCATGTTAGTGAGGTTTGGGTGTTTTGTGTTGATATGGTTCACATTAATATGGGATGTATCTTAACTTGAGTACTCAGGTTTTCCTTATTTAGTTTGGAACATATTTTTCCTTGTACTTGTTTTAGAGTTCCACTTTTTGAAACCATTTTTTCATGATGAATTAATTTATATTTATTCAATTTTTATTTCAATTTTTTATTCTTATGGGTGAAGTCATTCCCAAATATATCTTTTGATGCCCAATAACTTATCATCATCCTAATGGTACTAAAAATACCCTTTGGCCCATACCATGGGTCAGATCGAGTGTCTGTTTCAAGGGTGAACAAGGTTGGGTCATGATAGAGTCATAAAATAATTGAGATATAGACCACAAAACCTATTAAATTTATACATTCATATTTATACAGACCCATGAGAAACAAATCCCATTAAGGTAATCTCTATTTCATCTCATTTATTAATAATTACATTAGAATAACTATTATTATGTGTATAGTAACAAAAATCTGAGGTAGTGAACATGTTTTATGAATTTGGAAGAATAATTGAGAAATAATTAGAGAGATTCATTAATAAATTTATATATACATTGGGAAAGGATTTAAAAGAATATATTTTGAATCTTATCACAAAAAACATAGTATGAAACATCAATATATCACATCATATTCTCTTAAACAAAGTGGAGTTTCAAATAGAATTAATAGTTGACTGGTATAGAATGGGAGAATAATATTATTAGAATACGGTCTCACAAAGTTGTAATAGTGAGAAGTTGTGTGAATAATAGTTCATATTTAAAACAGATGTTTTCTAAGACCTGATTCTAGAATGAAATCCTATAAATTATGGTACAAAAATAATCCCTCTATAGACTACATTAGATATTTTTTAATTTTCTATTTTATAATAATTAAAAGATTTATTTGGGGAATGTTTGATTAAAATTACGAAGATGGTATCTTTTTGGAATATTTATCAAATCGTAAAGGCTACATATACATGAACAATAGGTTGAAAAAAGTTTTCAAATATATTTACGTGAAAATTATTGACAATAATCATATTTTTAACGCTTTATATGAATCATATTTTGATTTTGGAGATAAAAATAGAAAGAAAAATCATGAAGAAGAAGGAAGTGTTCGAGAAGAATCTGAGCAAGATATAGCTAAAATTGAGTCAGATAAGACCAATGATGAGGAGGAGGATGCTAAGAATGAGAAAATAAGTACCCAAGATGAAAACCCATATAGAGATATAGAATATAAATTTATAGAATACTTTAACAATGAAGATAAAAAAGAATCTTAGATATAATGAGAACAAAATATATCCAACTTGAAGAATATTGATTTTTTAAAATTAATCCTCACTTATCTCTTATGTATATCTTAAGTTAGTGAGATAGTCCTTAGAGAATTATGAGTTTATTAAGGAAATATATGAAGATATGATAAATATTTAAATGAATTACATATGGGATCTTATTCCACAACCCGGTTATAAAAATTTAATTTGAACCAAGTCGTTTTTCAAGAAAAAGCAGAATGATAAGAGAAAAATTATCAAGGAAAAATCCATACTTGTATTTAAGGGATACTCTCAAATTGAAGGTGTGAATTTTTAATAGAAACATTCTCTAGTTGTAATGTAGGATAAAATTAGGATGTTTCTTACTATGTAAACAGATATCCAATATAAAATTTATCAAACGAATATTATGTCCTAATTTTTTAATGATGAGTTTCAATAAGAGGTTTATATTGAGAACCCTATTGGTGTTGTTCTTGATAATTATGACATAAGAGTATATTAATTCAATAGGAATCTATATGGATTAAAATAGGACCCATGGTCATTGTATTCATTACTGGAAAACTACTTGATGGAGTTAAAATTCATTAGATGAAAAGTGGATAAAAACATGTATATTAAAGAAATTAAGACAATAAAACATACTAAAATAGTATATTTTGATGATATATGTTTTTTAGGAGATCATGAGATAATTTTGAGGAATTTTACAACAAAATAAAACACTAACATGAGATGTTTATTCAAGGTTATTTGAGATACTTATTGGAATTTTAAGTGATATAAGTATAGATTTTTATCTTTTTAACCTATTAAAGGTATTTTGTAGAACCAATGGAGATGTTTGTTATGTAGGAATAAAAAATAGTGTCTACACCCATTCTTGTAGTACTAAAATCATTCGAAGGTGTTGAAGGAGTGATTTTAAATCAAATAGAATTGAAAAAAATTATTATTGGCTTGATTTATCTCACATATTTTAGGCTATATATTTTTTATGTTATGAGTATTTTTGAAATATATAAAAGTGACCCAAATGAGTCACATATTATGTATTATAAAAGTGTTATGAGATATTTCAATGGGACCATGAGGCATGATATTTTTTCAAGAAGGGAGATAATTCGAATCTTTATAGGTTTACAGATACTGATTTGGTATGTTATTTTGATGATAAAAGGTCCAAATCTGGTGAGAATTTTCTCTTGGGAGATAGTTGTTTGGGTTGTAACTATAAGAAGTAGAACTAAGTCACTCTGGGTATTTAAAATTCTAAATATGTTTCTACTCCTAGTTCTTGCACTAAAAAAATTTAAATAAAGGAACGACTAGTTGATATGAGGGTGATAGTTAATAATCCTCTAAAAATTCTATATGTTAATCAAATATCTATTGAAATATAAAATAATCATATTTAACACTGAAATCCTAAACAAATTGACATCAGATATCATTTTTTTAAAGAGATGATGGAAACTGGAGACATCAATATGGAATATATCTCTACTCAATACTTGTTGGATGATATTTGTCCCTATTCCATCCCAATGATATATTTAAGTAAATGACAATAAAATGGGTGTTCAACTCCCCCTAAATCATAAATAATCCTTGGGAAGATCCTAGACTATCTTTGGATTGTGTTGATAAAGGGGGAGATATAATGAAACAACTCTTTAAAAAAGGGGGAGAAAATTTTTATTTAGAGAAGAATGCTCACTAATAGGTTATAAAAAATTGTTGATATTGATATATGGGGGATACATATGGATTTGATAATGTAATGTAAAAATTTAGGGAGATTTTATTTAAGTTTCTTGTGCATACATTCTTAACATTGAGAGATAAAATTCTCTAAAAATATAACCTTATCTACTTGTGTTGATTTTATGATTTTGTTATTTGTTAATAGTTTCAAAAATAGATATATGGTTAAATATAAGAGTTTAATAAATTTTAAAAAAATATAAAAGGGGTATATTTATGTAACCTTGTAATATTTATGAATCCATTATTGCTTTTAATTTTTTTTCAATATACTTAAAGAGCTTAAAAGAGGCACTTGAGGGGGCTGGGATGTTTATGGTGTTTTTTGATATGTTTTTAATTTGATAAGTGGTGGTCAGATATGTGTTTATAAAGGTTTTAATATTTAGTGAATTTATATTGGATTACTATTTTTGAAGCTGGAGTTTGAGATTTGACAAATAAATTTGTCTACATGGGTCGTTTGTAAGATAATTTACCCATGAGCAATCAATATCTTAGCTCATGTAATATTTTTGAGAAATGAAATATTAAATCATTATACGAGACCCACTCATAAGTAAATAATTATATATGATCAATTTTTATGTAAATTGAGGTTACAATATTTTGACAAAGTCTAGACCATATATGGGGTTTTGAATCACATAAGTGAATAAAACTAAAATGATTAAATATAGTAAAGGAAATCATCACATGAGGTATTTCTATAAGAAAAGTCATTATATGAGGATAATTTAATAGTAAAATAAGTTTGAAACATTTATAAAAATATGAGATCATAATTTAAATGACTTATAATATTTTTTTAGTCTCATTAGAAAGAAAAATACGAGTTTCCAATATTGAAACATTTTTAAGTATTTAATTACTACGATTCTTTCATGATATATTTTATATTAAATATCATCGTATTATTCAAATAAATGATTCAATCTATGTTTTTTTTTTGTATTTTGATTGATAAATTTCATAGACAACATTCATATTATTTTAAATTTGATATTTAAAATCATCTTTCAGGGTTGAAGTTGCATTTTAGGGATTATTGATGTATTTGAGAGTCATGGGAGTTCTATAAATAATTTTGGAAAAAGATTTTTCTATTAATTAAAATATAAAAAATAATTAAAATTTAGAAATATATTTCTCATAAATTAAGATAGAATATACTCTTATCAAGATTACAGACCACATTGTATTATAGAAAATTGTGATTGAGAAGATAGAGAAGGTAGATTGAATTTGATATTGATCATCTAAGACATTCTTTTTAATAAAAAGTTGATTGATTAATCAATTCAATCTATAATTCTTGAATATATAATCCCAAAGAGTGTGAGAATGAAATTAATTTGTTTCTACATTCAGAAAAATTTGTTTTTTGTATTATCTTATAAATTTTTTCTAATTCTTGATGAAATGGCATTATTAAGCACTCTAAATATCTGATTTTCCCAAGAGTAAGGAGGAAAATTTCAATGTTGGTTGTACTAGGGTAAATAATTCCAGTCATATTATAATACTATGGATGTTCAAGGATGTTATATATCCTTATTTTTTAATTTTCATTAGAAATCTCATAAAGAGTGAAGGATAAAAATTACCCCTTTCTTATAATGACTATTTTATTAGTTATTATAGATGTATTATAATCCAACTAAACCTAGAAATAATTATGGTAACTAATTAATGATGAACTATGTAAAATTCTTATGTGTTTCTTGATCTTTATTATTCATTTATACATGCAAGGAATAAATTTAAATAATTGGTCATGAATCTAACAAGTCAAATATGTTTTCTTCCAAAAGAATTTTTTTTTAAAAAATAAACACAGATTCACCCCCCTCTCTGTGGTGTACTGAATGATCCAGGCACTACATTTGGACTATGTTTCCAAGCTAATGTAATGAAATAAATATTCCCTAAAGCTATGTGATATCATATGGTATGATATGGTATATCATAGAGTACAATATAAATATATTAAAAAAGAATTATATTTAATCCTTTAAGATATATTTTATTTTATAACATGAGGATATCCTAAGTAGGTTTATTGACCATGTTATATAGTATGACATGGTTGAGTCATAGTTCCATGAATATAATGTTTTGATTCATTTAGTTGTGTTATGAACCACTTATACATATATATTTTAAGAACTGAATGTTCAGATTTTATACACATAGTCTATCATTTATTAGTCATTTAATAAGATTAAATATATGAGACAGTGTGTGGATGAGTGTTACATGGGAAGTAACCAAAAGAATTTACTCATGCATTTGAAAAATGAATGAGTAAATGAATAGGGTGAAGGAGTGTCCCTATTGACTACATAAAGGAGGTAAAACTATCAATATGGTATGACTATGATCTTCTATTAAGATTCTATCTAAAAATTTATCCCTCCCAAATCTCTCTTCTTCTACCATCCTTAGCACCACAAGATAATAGAATCTCATAGATGTTTGGAAGGTAATTCCAAAAGTGTTTAGTTGATTGGTTTTAATTCATGGATACACCTTAGTGGTATAACCCATTTGATTTTTACTCAGAAATATTCATTTAGCACTGGATGATGGAAATACCAAAAACCGAATTTAGTGTAAGGTACACTGTTTTCATTAACAATTTACATAATTTTATGTCCAATAGAATGGTGTTCTTGTGTATTACAGTTTCTAATTTTTTTTATAATTTAATTAAATGTTAATCACTATAAATATTTAAGTGGTATCAAATAATTAAAATTATTTTTTATTTATGAAATCAAGCTTACAATGATGGTATTTGAAATTTTAATTACTATCACATTCCTGAATATTAAATATGATTGAGATTTTTTTTCTATACAATTGAGTCATAAATTAATATATAAGATATCATAACCATTGAATCAGTATAAATCCTTCATTTTTTTATAAGTCAGATCATATAGAATGAGGATATCATATTCAATGATAATGATGTTTCATAGGTTCGAAATAGAACATCGTATCACCTTACCAATATTGATATCAATCAAAAAATTCAATTGATACGTACGGGTTACATTGTTGATATATAATGGTTATACTGATGATGCATAACAGTTGAGATACTTTTTTTTCATTTTCCAAAAAATTAATAAAACCTTACACACTATTCTTACCAGAAATAGTGATTGAATTATCAGTCATAAAGTATGACTTACAATGCTTAAATGTTTTAAATTTTATATCCCTATTTACTATATCATATATTTCAACCTCTAAAATGAAATATGATTTAAAAATAAAAATATATTTTGATAAGATTAAATCATGAATTGAAGTATATATTTTATAAGTTGTTTATAAATTATAAAAAAAAGGTATCTTTGAATATTTATTAACTATTAATTATTTAAATATAACGTTTTTAAAATTTATTAAATAAATGTTTAAGAAAAATTTATTAATAAAAATTGAAAAATATTAAGTGTTAATATTAAAATAACTTTTTAAAAACTATATATAATGACATATATTTTAGATATAAAATGTTTATATGAAAATTATAAGTATAATTTATAAAATGTTTGGAAATTATAAAATAAGAGAAAATGCAAAAAAAATTATTCAAATTTATGAATTGTTATTAATTTTTAATTTTAATCATTCAAAATAAAATGTATTATTTAGAAATTATTTAAAATATATCATAATGAGTATTATTAAAGATTTTATCTATGGTTTAAATAATCATAAATATGTGATATTTATATTGTGTAAAATGTTTACATAATAAAAATTGAAATACAAAATGTTTATATTTCATAAAATAACATATATTTAAAGTAAATTCTATACAGTGAACAATATGAAGGAGTTAATATAATTTATAAATATAAGGTGTCTATATTTATCTAATTATGAAATGTCTATAATAAATTATAAAGAGTTTATAATTGTTTACTTATGAATTGTTCATAAATGGTTTTGTCATGTTAAATTCATTAATTATTTTTTATTTATTATTCCCCATTTAATAAACAGATATAATTTTTCTATTATGAATTTCTTATGTTTAATATAGTTTAAATGATAAACAACTTGTATAAATTTTCATACATGCATATTATGAGTAACATACTTATAATAATGACAGATTTAGTTTTCTTCTTTTTTTACTTTTTCTTATATTGAGTCACGAGCTTTAATTAAGTAGTTAATAGTGATATATATATATATATATTAGTTTTTATAATTATCATATAATTGAGACCTATATTACGTAAAATATCCCTGAGTAGAGAATCATTGGATCAAATTTCCCACTAGGCTGAAGTCTTATTCCTTATTCTCGAAAACAGGGGTTAAATATTTATGTCTCTAGGGTTAATCATGTGGGGATTTGTGATTTAACATAATTATAAACCTTTATATAAATTATTTAAATACACCTTATCCTTTGGATTCATTTGGATATTTTTTAATATATTGGGATTTTAATTTTGGTTAGTAACACAAGTTGCGAGTTTTGTAAAGAGTTACACATCAATATGGTTTGAAAATATTGATTTATTGGAAGGAATATGATTCTAAATTAAATAATTTGAATCATGTATATATATATAATGAATAATATATATAAAAAATGAGATTAAAACCCATTAAAAATAATAATTGTTAGATTCCTTCAAAATAGATACTTGTTACGACCTCGATCATCTAACCTAGTAGGTCATGCCACAATTGGGTGTCCCTGCATTATCTTATGTAAGGAAAGAACATAATAGGTGACCCTAATAGGATTTGTTGGATATTATCATTGATTTGTTTTTGTTAAACTTAGTTGGGAGACATTAATAGTGTTTAGTTACCATAATAATAGATTTTAGATTATCGATATATTGGATTAGGTAACGATTTACCTGTTAATCTATTCAAAAGTCATATTCAAGATGATTGGTATGTTTCCCTTAATAAATAACTATTTGGTGTGATAAAATCCATATAAAACCCAATACTTATTGAAATATTGATATTATCACATTAATAGATACGAAAAATTTAAAAAGATCCATAATTTTAGTGGGAACATATTTATTAAAAGTCGTCAATAAATGATTATAAAACAAGATAATCATATGAGAAAATATTATATTATATATAATTAAATAATTATAATCTTTGATATTGAACAAGATATCAATATTGGATAAAGAAAAACTAAACAATATTAATACTATTAATTGGTAACAGAACATATGAATAATTCTTACGAAAGATGTAAAATTATATGTATTGTAGAGTCCCCTTCCAAAACAACCAACTGGTGAAGCTATTAAAAAAAGTATAAATGAACATGAATATCATTTTAATGATTTAATTAAAGTCTATACTCTAATTATTGTGATCATGGAATCCATGTTTCTAAAAAACACATGAATATAAATAATTACATGATGTTAAACAACCTAAAAAGAATTTATTAGGAACATGAAATTCAAGAGATGTATGAGGTATCAAAGGATCTGTTTCAGTGCAAGATGAATGAAGTAAAATCAATCTCAAGTCATGTACTAAATATTATTAGGAACTTCAATGAATTAAAGATAATTTCTTGACCTCTTAAAACTTATATTTCTACAAAATCCATTCTACAATCACAACTAGAATGATTTTTATAGTTTATTATGAACTATAAGATAAATGAGTTCAAAAAATGTTTACATAATCTCCTCAATATGTTGAGTATAACTGATATAAACATTCAATTTCTCAGATCAATTCATATAATGATGGTATATATGGTTTAGGTTAAATTTTATTTCCATAAATATAAAAAAAGAGGTTATAGAGAGTATAAAATTCCAACTAATCAAAAGAAAAGGAAGGAGGTGCAGTTATTTTATTTTGATAAACATGTACATTGGAGAAGGAACTATCTGAAATACTTTAGGGGTTTCAAGAAACCCCATGGAGGGTACACCCCAGGTATTAATGTTATAGAATTTAGTTATTTTGTTCTAAAGGGAATATGATACCAACAATATTTTTTAAAAGTGATGTAAATATATAGTAGTTCATAACAGATGTAAGAGTTAAAGATAAAATAGTAATGTTAGAATTCAATTGGTGGAGCATGGGTTTGGTTTATCAAATTGTTGGATTCAATGGATAATTTTAATACTGATTTGATTGGGATAATGATTGTGTTGTTATAATCTAAATTTACTTCTTATGTGATAAAAAGTGTGGTTTGTAAACAAGTTTTCATTATCAATAAAATGATATGGTTTTTTGATATATATTATTGTGAATGATCCAAATTGTATTACATACCTGAAAATAGAGAAATAGATAAAAGAATTTTTATCTAGGATAAAGTGTTTATCTAAAAATATGACGGAATAAGATTCCAATACATATAATGTCATATATTATAAAATATTTTTTTTTTAAAATAATTCTAAGACATAGAGCACTATATATGATATGAAAATAATTATTTATCGGTTAAGTATTCCCAATATAAGAAAAAAAGTGTTATTTCTAAAAAAATGTGGTTTTTTAAGAATAATATTCATGAAAGTAATATAGTTTATAAGATTCTTTTGGGAGTGTGTTTGTACAAAGAAAAGTTAAAAGTTAATAAATTGGAGAGTATACTAATACAAATTATAATTGAATTTCACTTGATATGATAAAATATTTTAGAGTATGACGGTATATAAAAATGTAAAGAGTTACATTTAGATATCATAAAAAAGTGAATATAAATTTTAATCTTAGAGTATTTTTGGATATGTTTAAAAAGATACAATATACAGAGTTACATTAGTTACCGGAAGATTTCATGGAAAAAATTTGATAACAAGGGTTTCGAGAATGATGACGAGGAACTGAGAAAGAGTTCTATATTGATAATAGAAGTTATTGACATCATAATATTTGGTGTTTTAGAGATAAATTTTTTATAATATGTTCATGTAGTGTAACATTAAGTAATTTATTCCTAACTGTCACTATTATTCAAACCAATCTACTTTATAGGTTAAATTACAAAAGAGTTTAGTGGGAAGGTGTTGTTAGGTGGTCACATAGTGATGTGAGAGGAATTATATGGAGATGTAATGATATTAAAAAACCCTTTAAAATATATAAAACATGAGGACAATATAGTTGTTTATTATATATTATAATTTATATAGGAATTGGTTTATAGTAATTTAAAAATATATTTAAAAGTTCTAAAAATAATTTTTTTTTATGTAATAGAAAAGGAAATCTATCTTTTATTATTATTTTTGGTTTTCTGAATATATTTATAAATTATTATATATTTTTATGAAATGTAATGATAAATTACCTATCAAAGTTTAAATTTTAGTTATAATTATATTATGTTCTTCATGGCGTATTATATGTTATGATGAAATATTAAGGTTAGAGTGAGTAAAATTCATATATCGGGATATAGAATATGCTAATGAGGCATCAAAAGAGATTTATGCACTAGAAGAACCACTAAGTATTAAATATGGATTATTATACACTATTTATTTGATATAATTATGGTGCATGGTTCCTATTTTTAGTCCCTACCACTTGAGTTTTATGAGATAACTAACATGATAACCTTCATACTTTGATACATTTCTTACACAAAATATAAGGCTTAACTAATCAAGGGATGGTTGGGTATACTGCAGATCATTTCATTGGTTGCAGATCAACCAAGATAATATTTTTTCTCTCACATAACAAGTATGATTTAACACCTTAATATTTTTGATTTTATTTTCTTTGAATAAAATAGTTGATAGCATGTGGTATACACAATACTAATTTTAAACAAATCATCGTATACTATAGAAATATTATAATTTAAATATAACTGGTATAACCTAGAAAATGGTTTGGTGGGTATGAATAGTAATAACCATATTATGATATATAAATTTTTTGCTTAATAAAATGAATAACCAGCCCCATATTGATTATTAATTGGTTTTAAATGAAGACAAAATATTTAGATGGTAAAAGAGATATTTTCCATAAAACTATTTTTATGTGTAAAATTTATATTGATATTAATGGATTAAAATTATTATTATTTATAAAAAATTAAAATTAAAAAATTATATTATATATTAAATTTTATTATGTAGCATTCATTTATTTACAATTATTAGTAATGAAATGATAATAATGTCATTCTATGATTAAAAAAATACATTTTCATCAAAAATTGTTTTTATTAAATTTTGTGTGTGAATATTATAATTAATTGAAGTCAATTTTAGAAATTATATTTAAAAAATGAACACAATTTTTTAAAACATCTTTTCAAAATAGTCTTAGGATTATACTTTTGATATTTTTTCGAAAAATTAAATTTTGAGTGAATTGTAAAAATGCTGATTTTTATAAAATTATCATTTATTTTATTTATATAAATAAATTTAAAAGTTTAATTATGTTTTGAATTTTGTTTTAAGGTAACATAAGATCAATTTTATTATAAATCCGCTAAATAATTCTATAATAATAAAAATTATATTTTATTTTGGTATAAGTTTATTTTTATGCTTGAAAACGCAATTTTCTAAAAAATATTTTTCATTTAATTTTGTGAACTAATATTAAAATTAATTTATTAAAATTATAATAATTTAATATAAAAAAAAGGATTTTTTATTTATAATCATGTGGATAAAATTTTAAAAATAGTTCAATTTCATTTTAAGAGATAATAACTTGTAACTAAAGTAAAAGTTTATCACTGCGGTAATGGGTAAAATGGGTTAATTAAGATTAAAACTCTAGGGTAAGGTCTAAAAATCTACCTAAAACTTGAATTTATTTTATTATATGGGTGTAATTAGACCATAACCATAATAAATTAAGAAACATTGAATTTTTTTTACCAATTGACTTTAATTATGACCTTTGTATGATTTTATGTTAAAAATTTTAATAAAATTCCACACTCTCTATTTTAATATCTATGATATGTTTTCTTATAAACATGAAATTAATAATGATTATAAATTTTTATTTTTAGAATAAATAAATTTACTTTATTATGTTAAATTATTTTTAATTTTTATAGACAATATAACTTCCTTGAATTCTTATGCAATACCGATGCAACATTTGTGCAAGAAGAAGCAAGATTAAATAAATAAATTTTAAAATAGAAAAAATAACATATTTTGGATAAATTATGATGTAAAAATAATTTATTGGATTATTATAATGTATAATTTTTTATGAAGTAAATATTTTTTTAATTAAATTGTTATATTGTTTCCTTTAAAGTCAAGATATAAGATTAAACCTGAAAATAACATTAAATGGTATATTAATGTCAAAAAATTATTTTTAAATCAATATAAAATTATAAAAATAAGATATTAAATCAATTGGATGGGAAATTATTTATATTATCATAAATGGTTAATTTATAAACCACATTTAACTTTAAAAATTACATTCATGACCCTTAAATAATAAAAAGTGTGTTACAACGATTATGGTTAATCAAAGTTAACGAGGGTAATAAACCAAAATATAGGGTTTAAAATGACACCTAATCCTATCCAAAATTTATGTTTTGATTATATTTCGACCTTATACTAACTATATTTTAATATAATGTAGTTTAGATTAATATTTTTGAGTTTTAAATATATTATATTTTAATATTTCATGTATTTACAGGTTTTCCACCCACCTAACTTATAATAGAGAATCTCATATCCTCACTCTATCACAACTAATGGGGTATTAATATTGACAGATAACTTCCGAAATATATTACTAACCTTTCCACCATTTAGGTATTAGTTTTGGTCTCAACAAATGAGTAACCTAAAAAGGATTATGGTGTATGCAAAGGGAGGTTTTCCAAATAAGTGGTATAATTATTAATAGAATGTTTCATGTTGATAACTTATTATAAATAAAATAATAATTATTTAAACATGATGAAATCATAACATAAATATATTAAGTATAATTTAATATTTTTATTATTATTGTAAATTCCTTTTTTGTCTCCATTTCTATCCTATTGGAAATGAAAACATCGCTCACGTGTATGTGTGGACTACCACCTATATGAAATGATGTGTTTCGTTTTCCATCACCTCCTCACAATAATGGATATAGATATATAATTAATGAATGTAAATTTTTTTATAACATTATTATTATTTTTTAAAAATAAAATATTACTTTAATTCTTACCCTTTCTGTTTTTTGGAAAATGATATTGTCGCTTGTGTGTACATGAGAATTACCTCCTCTATGAAGCGATGCAATTAATTTTTCATTAATATACTACATGGTTCTTAATATGTATTAAAATAATGAATAAATATTTAATTTTTAAAATATTCAGGAATATATAAGTTAAAAATATAAGCTACTTTGTTTTTTCCCACCCAATATAAAAATTATAATGTCGTTTATGCTTATGTTTAGATTACATTCTCTATGAAAGAATGTAATTAATTTTTCCTGGTCACATTACAAGAATGATTATAAAATTTTATTTAATATATAAAATTTATTATTATTTAATTATTAATATTCTATAAATTATATAACAATATCCCCTTTGGCCTTGGTCAACCTACCATAGTTGGTTTAGGATTATGAACCGAACATCCTAAAAAAGTACAACATAAACTTAAACAATTTAGTAACTATATATGAAATGTTATAAAATGAAATAAAAGTTATAATTATAAGTTAATAAACCTTTAAAATACACTTAAGTATGATAATAATTAATATATTTTTATTATAGAGGAGTTAAAGAATGTATGCGGTGAATCAGACATAAGGTAATGGATTTCTTATATCAATTTCCATTCTTTGAAACTTATGCTAGTTTCACCACGTGGTTTACTTTTTTGTGGGGTAAATATTTACATTTGGATGTATTTTATCATCCCCTTAATAATATTAAAGTGTTTAATAATTACTTTTTAAAATTATCTTCTTCAATGTATTTTTTCTCAAAAGTCACCATAATGGTAAGAGATTTTATTTAAAACATTGTTTGGAAATTCTCTGATTAATTTTTTTTGATTCCATGTAACTATTCTTTATAATATTTTAAATTTTTATGTTAAAAATTATTAAAAGGAAAATTTTAACTATCCTTGATTCCTAACGATTTTTTAAAAAATAATCCTTCAAATGTTTTTTAAATGGGTCACTTTTGAATAATTTTACTAAAGTGTAAAGTTGTGGTTTTATCCATATATACAAAATTAATGGATTTTACCATCATAATTTTCTTTACTAATTATAATTATTCCTAAAAAACATTTCATATTTCAAAAATTATACTTTTAATTTTTTTCCAATTTTTGTTTTTAAAAATTTTAAAAATAAAAGGATATTTCTTCTCATTTTTATGAGATTACTTAAAATGGGCTTACTTATAGAATTAAATTACATTTTTATTGTTTTTATGAATAAATGTGAAAGTTATAAAATTTTTCTTTTTAAATATATTATTAAAAGTTCAAGTTATCAATTTTTTTATTTTAGTATATGATGAATATTTAATGTTATTAATTTCTTTTTTATTTTAAAACACGAAACGTTGGAATTATTAATGAAAGTGGTAATGTGGAGGGAGCCCAAAACCCAAAATAAATATTTCAATTATCTAAATAGTGGGTCTATATAATCCATGCAATAAATTGGGTAAATATATTAAGGTAACTGTTACAAGTTACTCTTAATATAATGTTACTAGTGTTAATTAATCTCATAAAGTGACAAAGTTAACTAATAAAATTTACACATAATAGAATGTTTAAATTATCAATCTAGGTGATTCCATGATGAAAGTATGTTGCCCCAAGTTTACAATATGTTTTATATGTTATTGAAAATGGGTTTTTATGGAAATATTTTTATTTTAAAAGGAAAATAAAGATTTTATGATTTAAATGAATGTTTATGATCTTATAAATATGAAAGGTTTTTTTCTTGGTAAAGCTTTCATGGATTATGATTTTACTTTAATGTTTGATTAGAAAATAATTTATGAATATTTTAGGATTTGAAGTTTATTTCATGAGTGTGTCAATGAATATTTTGTTCTCAAAATTTTATTATGTAAAATGGTAAAAATACTTATTAGTTTTCATGAATTTCAAATAGATTAATGAGTTTCCTTTATTTTTATGTCCCTTGATGAAATTTTTATGATCAACACAAGTTTTCAATTATTTTTCACAATAAATAAGAATGATTAAGAAGTACTATAAAATGAAAACCTGAATAAAGGAAATTTTCCTTGAATAAAGCTAGTGTGTCATGAATAAAACATGATTGTGAACTTAAGAATCCTATTTTTATTTAAAAAAATGGACATTGAGTAGAAGTGAACACTTTGATATGTATGTTTTTTTTTCTAATTCTCTAAAATTCAAAACCAAAAAGATCCTCCATATTTATGAAAGTGAAACCCTTTTTTTAAATCATGTAATTATGGGTAATTTAAGTCACAAGGTGTTATAATTGGTATCATTGGAAATGTTTAGATACCTTTATAGGTTAGAATGAGTCAAATGATGATATTTTAAGAGTTTTATGTACTATAATGGGTTAACAAATCCATGTTTGATCATTAGTTTAAGGAAATTAATACTAATTTTATTTTTTATGTGATGTTAGTGACATAGAAACGTTAATTAACTTTTAATAGTTGTTTGAGGTATATATATCCTGTATGTTTAAATTGTGTTGAATTAAAAACGATATTTTAATAAGAACATTATTATATTTTTTGGATATAATTTGGAAGGTATTGATAACCTTTAGGTTTAATATGACGTTTTATGTTGAGTTAATTATAGTTAATTGTGATAAAAGTTTAATTACATTTTGGCAACATATAATATATTTTGTAGATAACCATTTTATTGAAAGTGATTTTGTGACAAAGTGATTGAATTTATTTTTTAAGATATTCAAAATATTGAGAAAACTATAATATTAAAGTAAATTGAAATATTATTTGAAAAGTTGGTGTTTTATTTGAAAAATAAAGGTTTAACTATCCTTTGTAACAATATATGAATTTATTATATCTTTATGGTAATTTAGGTTATTTATAGAAAATATTAGAATATTTTAGAGATTATTTTATTATGTCATATTGATTTTTTGCTATGTAACATTAGAAGAGATTGTTAATATTTAGAGATAAATGTTAATTTTATCTTGGAAGAATATATGAATACATAATCATAATATATAGGATTTAGTTTTGGTTTGGTATATTTTGAAAAATTTTAAGGATAGTTATTTATATGACTATTTATTTTGAATGTTGGGTGCTATTATCAAGGCTTTAAAGATTAATGTAGTATTTATTCATATAAAGGTTATTCATATTATATATTTTATTAACTTGTGATTGCCAATTTTTTTGTTTTTATTAGTATATAAATATATGAGATATAATTTTTCTTTCTTTTATAAATCTTGTGAACCATTAAATTTTATATTTAGTTCTTCGAGTATGAAAAATTCATCATTTATCATTTATAATACGGTATAATGTAAAGGTAAAAAATTTCTAAAAACCAAAACAAAGTATGAAATTTCATTTATGGATTTTAGGAAATCAAGTAAGTATATATTCTCATGTTCTCTATCTTGATAGTAAAATAATCCGTCAAACTCTATAAATAAGATGTTGAAAGTGTAAATGTTTTGATTTTACAATCATTTATGATGAATTGACAGTCTTTTATCAAATTAGGAGAATGAAATCTTAATTTAACGATTCTTCCTTGATGAAATTATTTTCGTAAAAGTATAATGTTTTTCGAATAATTTCAATCCACTATAGTGGCGATTTATCTTCCATGTCCATATTTTCAATTATTTCCAATGTTATTATTTTTTGGAAACTAGATTATGTAATATTCTCAGTTACCATTATATTTCCATTTTACTATTTTAAAAGGATATTTTTCTATCTTTTCTTATGATGTGGATTTTCAAATGAGATATTCTTAAAATATTAATAAAGGTTTTTCTTTTATAATCATATGTTTTATCTTCCACTCCTTGGAAATGATGTTAAAAAAGGTTTTAAACCCTTTTTATTAGATTCGATATAAAATGTGAGGAATCAATTTATTTAAGGTGGAAGAATTAAAAAACACTGTATTTTTTAATTTATATTATTTAAATAATTTATTAGATATTGTGTCATATATACAATAATAAGCTTAAACAAACCACGATATTTTATAAACATATTATTATTTATATACAATTTTATGACTTAGATGTTTGTTTGGAGAGTATGAATATGAAAAAATATATTGTGAAATATATATAATTTTTTTTTACTTAATATAATTTATAATCAATCACAATCGATTATTAATTGGATGGAAATGAAGATAAAAACCTTTTAAGGTAAAAGTGGTATTTTTCATAAAACGGTTTTTCTGAGTGAAATATATTTTGATCTTAATAGATTAAATTAATCACTATTAATAAATTATTATAATGAAATAATTAGATTGTATATTCAATTTAATTAATGAACAATAATTTAATTTTTTTATTATTAATGAAATGGGAATAAAATTATTTTATTCTTCAAATAATACATTTCCTTTAAAAATAGTTTTTATTATATTTTGTGTGTGGATATTATAATTAATTTATTCCACCATTAAAAATTATAATTGAAAAAATGAACATAATTTTTAAAATCATCATTAAATAATCGAATTAGGAATATTTTAATATTATTTTGAAAGGATTGAGTTTTTATTGAATAGCGAAAAATGGTGATTTTAACAAAAGTGTTATTTCTTTTCTTTAGATTAAGAACTTAAAAAGTAAAATTAGTTTTTTCCACTTATAAAAATTTAAAATTTAAAATGGATTTAATATTTAGAATTAGAAGGTTTAAATAAAGTAAATATTTCATTTTCATTTTTATTTATATTGAATAGTAACCACGACAAAAGATTCTTACCATGATAATGGGAAAAACAGGTTAATTAATTTTATAAAAATAAGATAAGGCCTCAAAATCAACAAAAATATTACCTTTATTTGATTTTATGGGTTTAATTATAATATAAAAATATTAACCTCTAAAATTTTTGTTTTTTATATTTTAATTTTATTATGGCCTTTATATTAATTTAAGTTAATAAAAATTAGAATATCTCACTCTCTCTGTTTTAATATCTATAAAATATTTTAATAGGGATAAAAAGAATATATTGATGATTATGAATATTTATTTTGAATATAAATATTTTTTAGGAATGAAATATATTTTTATCTTTATATAGATTATAACTTTTTTGACTACATACACAACGACGACCAGAGCATTCGCAAATAGTGGAAAAATAAAACAAATGAATTAAAAAACATTAAAAATAATATATTTTGGATGAATTATGGGGTTCTTTTTTTCGGATAATTATAATGTATAATATATTTTTAAAGAGTCTATATTTGTATCATATTGTTATATTGATTCCATTAAAGTCAATATATATGAATAGTCCCAAAAAATGACTTTAAAAGATATTTAATGTTTAAAAAAATTAGATCATTTTTTTAAATCCAATATTGAATAAATTCAATGTTAACATATCTATAATATCTTTAAATTTTTATTTTTTCCACATAATTTTTTTAAAATCACATTCATGACCCTTAAAAAGTAAAAAATTTGTTATAATGGTTAATGTTAAATGTGATTAACAATATGGATAAACCAAAAGATAAGTTTTAAAATGACACATCAACAAATATAATTTTTTTTGATAATATTTTGACATTATAATCCTTATATTATAATATATAGTAGTTGTGAGATACTTTTCATGCATTATGCCTATATTATATTTTAATATTTCAAGCATTTACAAGTTTTCCACCCTCATCATTTATAAAAGGGCATCACCACTCCTCCCTTCCTCAAACATCTCGATAAATTTAGATCAATATAAACCTAAAAAAATAAATTTAAAAAATTCCTCTCACATTCCTAGAAGTTTTTGTCTCAGCATAATACCATCCTAATTAGGAATATGTTGTAAAAATAGGGAGGTTTTTCAAAGAAAATTTATAATTCTCAACCAAGTGTTTAATATTTATTTCTTCTTACACATCCTTGAAATGTTATTTAAAGTTGATGAAATAATAAAATATTTATATTAAATAAACTTAAATTTTGTTATGATAATGGAACAACCCTTTTTAATCACCTTTTCCATCCTATAGGAAATGAAAGGATCCCTTGTGTGTACTTGTGGACTACCACCTCTACAAAGAATTGTGTTTCATTTTCCATCACCACCTCACACTAATTTTTCTAAATATAAAATTAATGAATATATAAAAAATATATAAAATTATTATGATTATTCAAAGTTAAAATATTAAATACCTTCTTACCCTTTCCATTTGTTGGGGAATGATAACGTCACACATGTGTAAGTGTGGAATACCACCTCAAGGAGGTGATGTGATTCGTTGTTCATTACTTATCACATGGATGGTAATAAGGACAGAACTAATGAATAAATATTATATTTATATTATATTTATGATTCCTTAAAATATAAATATCACCTACTTTATTTATTTTCCACCCATTAAAAAATGAAAATGTCATTTATGGGTAAGTACGGACTACCGTCTCTATTAAATAATGTAATTAATTTTCATGAAAACGTACAAGGATGATTATAAATTTTTATGTAAAAAATGATAATTATTTCTGGATTAATATTTTGGAGATGATGTAATAATAACCCCATTTACATTGGTCAACCAATCAAAGTTGTTTTGAGATTATGAACCAAATGTCATCAAAATATATGACATGAAGTTAATCGATTTATAAAAAATATAAAAAATGATAATAAATAAAATAAAATGTGTTATAAGTTGGGAATGAACCTAATTTTTTTTACTTAATTAAATAATTAATATAAGTTTAATATATACAAGTTAAAGAATGTATGTACTGAGTTAGACTCAAGATAAGATGTTTCTCGCCTCAATTTCCTTTAATTAATACATATGACATTTTAACCATATGTTTTATTTTATATGGTTTATATAATAACATGTGGTTTTATTTTATCATTAATTTTATTATATTAATGTTTTTTACCTATCCTTTAAAAATCATCTTCTTTAATTTTCTTTTAATTTAGAAGATATCAAATCGGTAAGAAATTTTATTTATTTTCAAATTATCTTATCAAAATATTTCTCTCCCATTTAATTGTTATTTAAAGTGTATTAATAATTTTATTCAAAATTTTTTAAAGTAAAAAATTTAACTATCACTCTTTATAATGTTTTTAAAAAAGAATCTTTTAAATATTTTTGGAATTGGTAACAATGATTGTTTATACTAAAGTGAATTTTTTTAATATATACATAATGAATAGATTTTTAAACCATAAAATACTTTATTAATTATAAAGATTCATCTTTATGTATACATGTTTATAAAATAATAAAATTTTCCTTTATTTGGTAATTTTTAGTTTTATAAAATGTTTAAAAAAATGTAAATTTTTTATCATTTTTATGAGATAAATGAAAGTTTTTTTATGGGATAAAATGAACATTTTATGGGTTTTAATGATGAAAATTTAATTTTATCAATTGTTTTATTTTGAAGATATGATAAAAATTTCAAGTTATATATTTTTGATTTCTTGATATGATTAAAAGTTTAAGTGATTAAATGTTTTTGATTTTATACAATGACATTTGGATGTTATTAATGAGAGCGTAAATAGAGAGTTAACCCAAAACCTTAGGAGACTATTTACATTTTTCGATGAGTGGGTTCATTAAATACCTCAATTTTATTAGGTAAAGTGATAGAGTAAATTTATGTATGTTACTCCTAAGATAATATAGCTAGAGTTTATTTCTCTTATAAAGTGATACAGTTAACTAACATATGTTATTCCTAATGAAATGTTATAATTATCCTATCAAGTGATTACATTATGAAATCATGATTCCCCAAGTTTCCTACATGCTTTCTCTATACTTATAAATTGATGTTCATGGGAATATTTTTATTTCAGAAGATAAAATATGATTTAATTATTTAATAAAATATTAATGATCTTATGAAGGTGAACGATTTTTTTTTCATGGTAAAGATTTCATAAATTATGATTCTCCCTTTATGGTTTTTAAAAAAATGTTTTATGAAAACTTCTGGTCTTGAATATTATTTCATGAGTAAATAAATGATTATTTTGAGCTTAAAATTTTATTATGTTAAAAGGTAATCTTTTTTATTGGTTTCAAGGATTTTTTTATTTGAAATGGGTAGAATACCATGATATGGGGGGTGAATTAGGGTATAACATATTAAAAATAATAACCCTTCATATCTTGTGCCATTTTTAGAAAAATGATATTATATCTGTTTCCTATAGAAATGCATTAGAAGAAATGAAAGCATGCATGAGACACATCAATTTTACCCATTTCACCAAAACTGAGATACATCTAAGGAGAATACAAAGGCAATGTGTCTATATACTAAATCCACCGAATCGCACTATTTTTAAAATGTTTAGAGTGGACTCACTGTTCCTCCTGGTTTACAACCAATTAAAATTTGAAAGCTCACTTCTCTTTCTGAGTAATATTTTCTTATTCTGAAACACCTTATAGTTTTTTCACACATGAGTGTTCCATGATGTCATGTTTTTATCCAGTAGATAAAATATGCTTCACCTAATAGCATTTTCATTAAAGATATTCCTTTCATGAACTGTTTTTTATACTTCACATACATCCTTAATACTTTTTTGGATTACTATACACCACATAGATCTAGTGATTCAAGGAATGAATTTGATTTGGGGAGTTCCTTTTATTTTTATATGGAAGAGGCTTCACAACCCCTTCTCCTTTGAGAGCTATAGTTCCCCGCAATACCTTTCCATTATCTTTATTCATGAACTAACTCCTTTATAAACCACATCCTTTTCATAAATAATCCTTCATGAACCACTTTTTACCTAACCAAATTATTCAAGTGATGATCTTATTTAATGAAATTCTCTCACCCCTGATGATCTGATCAGGGGTCCTCTATATAGGCAAGTATATTTGAAAAACCCACTAATCTTAATTACCCAAAACTATTTTTTGAATTTTACATCATTGTATATTGTACTCGATATACGGTTCACATAGAATATCTATTCATTTACAGTTCCCCTTAAATCACCTTCTTCCTCCCAAAATGATGGTTTTCTTTTTATGTGGTTTTTATACTACATAAACCTTTGTGGTGGCCTTAATTCACCATCTCCATATGTATAATGTTGATCCTCTTTTTCAATCTATATAACACAGTTTCTATACATAATCTAATCCTTTTCAAATTTAACTTTTTGATTCCATATAATAACTATGGGTTTATCTAATTCTACTACATTGAAATAATTCTATTTCTAGAAAAAAATGATGGTTTTGAGGTCTAAAAATACAATGAACACCAGGAAACTATACCTCCTTCAAAACATGTACTTTGGAAAAACAAACCATATTGTAATGTCATCAAAAATATTTTTCAACAAACATAATCATCTCAAAACCCCCATATTGAATGTGGAATGACTTTTTTCAGCAATACCCCACTTTGGGTTTGTTAAAAATACTTCAAAACTACATAGACACTTCTTCTTATAAAAACGTAGAAAATATCTATTAAAATTCCCCACTCACACTATGCGACATCAGAAAATGACCAAATATTTTAATCAACACATTCTCTAAGAGAACATGATAAAATCTCATCATGAGGAACAAGAGTGACAAGTTAATTAATAAACCACACCATCCTTGATACCACTAGAAAATCCTTTCTCAAAATCTAATGTTCTAAGAAACCAACTAGAATATAACTCATGAAACTTGGTAAGAAAAAATATTCTTAAACTACTTCCATCATGAAATCCTTTCATGATTTTTATTAATTATATGAAATGATTCAACATCATTCAATTTAAACACCCCCTAATTTGTCACTCCCCATACTATATTTTTCCCCTACTTCATTACTCCTCCTACCAACATCTCCCATATGTTGATTAATATATTTCTCCCCCTTTTTTAGTGAAACAAAGGGCTAATCCTTTATGGTTGAAACATTGTAAAGAACACATATCATAAAATTAGGAAAAAACACACCATACCTTGAGGAGAGGGTTCCCCACGTCTTCAAATTTTCAAGTGTTGGGAGTAGAATAAACTCCAAGGTTCATTCGATGCTTCTCAAATACCTCTTTGGGTAAGGCCTTTTTCAAAATGTCTGCAAAAATAAGTGTTGTTGTAACATACTCCAACTTCACAAGCCCATGCTCCACCTTATCTTTGATAAAATGGAACTTTATTTCAATGAGCTACATCCTTGTGTTATGCACTGGATTTTTTCTAATATTTATAGAACTTAAATTATCACAATGTATTCTGATCATAGACTTCACATCAAAAACCAATATCATAAAGATGCTACTTCATCCAAAATAACTACTTGCATGATTTACTAGCTTCAATATATTCATCTTATGTGAAAATTTATAAAATAAAATATTGTTTGTTCATTAACCAATAAATACACTATCTACCAAGATAGAATGTACCACCTGAGGTTGACTTTATACCATCTTTCGACCCAACCCAATTTGCAATGATATAGCCTAATAACTCTTGATGAGATTTGTCATTGAATAACAGACCAAAATATATAGTTCCATTAATATAACAAAGTATTCTTGTTTACTACATGTAAGTGGATTTATTTGGGATTGATTTGATATCATACTACACAAAATGTTGAAAAAAATATTATGTCTTGTTACTATCAAGTAAAAAGTACTTCTAATGATATACATATATTTTGTAACATTAACCAATTTTCTTTTATCATCTCATTATATTTTCATCAGGTTGGACTGCGAGTCATAATCACTATGGAATTATCCATTGAAAATATTCTCATAAACACCTTGGAATATTTTTATTGAAGGAGGAATGTTTTTATTCCTCCCTTGTGTCACATGTAAACCAATGAAAAAGGTCAGTTCACTAATCACTGACATTTGGAACTCACTTTTCATGAATTCTATGAATAACATTCATTTGGATTTATTTTATCCAAGAAATATTATATCATTGAAATACACTAAAAGTGTAATCCTTTGACTATTTTCATTTTTTACATAGATATTGTAACCAAAACCCCCACAATGAAAACCGATCTTGGTCGAAAACTGATCAAGACTTGAATACTAAGATCTAGGTGCATGATTCAACCCATATAATCTATTACTTAGTTGAAAAACTCTATTCCCATCTTTAGGAATGATAAAAACATCAGGATACTCGATATATAATTCTTATTCTAGAACCCATTTCCTAAATGATGACTTGACGCCTCTATGGAAAACATTGAATTTCATTTTCACTACTATGGCCAAGAATAGGTGAATAGTATCGAGCCTTGCAATAGGTGTAAATGTAGCATCAACGCATATTCCTTTGATTTGGGAGTATCTCTTTCAAACTAGACATGATTTGTTCAAAATTACCAATCCAACTTCATTTATTTTATTCTGGAAGGCCCATTTGGTCCCAATGGCATTCTCACATGTTGATCTTGAAGCAATCTCTCTTGTATGATTCTTTTCAATTTGGTCAAGCTATTTATTCATAAGCAATACTCATTTCT
Source organism: Viscum album (assembly GCA_963277665.1). Classification (NCBI taxonomy): domain Eukaryota; kingdom Viridiplantae; phylum Streptophyta; class Magnoliopsida; order Santalales; family Viscaceae; genus Viscum; species Viscum album. The sequence goes on along the minus strand of OY728138.1, from coordinate 625,171,124 downwards.
CATCTCTTGTATCTTATTAAAAAAATTTAGGCTATACATGATATAGGAAGGATGCATGCTGTAAATATTACTTTCTCCAGGTTTGAACCGGTGCTTCCTAATCACCAATTATGTTTTTCCTATAAATCTCAAATCGACTCTTTGGATTATGTGCAGATATAGATTTTACTTCCTTATACTCATCATTATTGTATTATTCTAAATAAAAATTTTCCAGTTCTAATCCCCTTGTGTTTCTCTCTTGTTCATCACTATCACTTGGGAACTATTTACTATGTTATTAAAGATTCTTCTCAGACTCTTCTATTGTGATATCATTACATTAAAATTATTTTCCCAACCTCTTGTTGAAACATTTATAAGAATTATTTTTCCCTAAAAACTCATGGAATATCCCATCATATCCACAAGATTGAAATTTCTTATTAAACTTTTTATTGAGAATAAAACACTTACATACAAATATTCAAATGTATTTAAATGTTTTACTCTTTCTATACCATAACTCATACGGAGTCTTTTTCTTCTTCACACACAACTGTGGCCTGTTGGAAACATAGATTGGTGTAACGACTACATCCTTCCAAAATTTCTCTAGTAGGTATTTTTCAATAAGCATTGTTCTATCCATGTTGTTAATAATTAAATTTATCCTCTCAACCACACCATTTTTTAGGATTTCTCATTATAAAAACTTGATGTCTTATCCCTTATTTCTTGGTATAATATTCCACTATGATATTTGTGAATTTCATAAAATTACCCGTAAAAAACTTCTGAATATTCCATCCAATCATCATTTCAGATTCCCTATGATATTGTTTCAGGAAAATTAACATGTTAGACATTTGGTAAATGAAAAATAACCATTCCATTTTTCTGAAATCATCAATGAAAAGAACATAATACCTATTCCCACTAATGTCTCTTGGTGAGATAGGTCCACAAACATCTACATGCACTAATTTAAGCACTATGGTTGACATTTATTCTTTTTTCCTTGTATTTTCATTGATATTATTTCCTTATTGGAATGAATCAAATATGTGAGAAAGATGATGTGATATCTTAAGGATATATTTTGAAACATCACATTTAACCAGATCTTCTAGGGATGGTAGACATAAATGGGAAAGATATTTATGCCACAACCTATTTTTTCCTCTTTGGATAGAAATCACATATTTTTTCTCCACTCAAACAGTAGAGGTTCCCTTTCATCTTCTTTCCCTATAAAACAATTGTACCATTTTTTTAATTGACTATACAAAATTTATAAGTAAATCTTATATCATTACCCGAGTTACAAAATTGAATAACACATAGAAAATTATGACTGAGACCTTTAATATCCAAGACATCAACATGGATCACATATTTTCCCCCAAATGAGGCTTTTCTTGAGCCAACATTCATCAGGACATCAACATTTTACAATTTTACAACACCCATTTTAATATTTGATGCATGTAACAAGATCCTTATTTCTATTCATATGGTATGTGCATCCACTATCAAGGATCCATACACCAACATGTATTAACACTTTAAAGGAAATATCTATAAAAACATCCTGATCATATATTTTCCTCTTGATCTATGTCTTTGATTTTATACTCATTATAGATTGATAATTTTGATATTCCTTAGAGTATTATAGAACAAATTCAACTTACAGATCTAAAAATAGATTTTACATTTTCAACCCATTTGATAATTCATTAAGCTTCTGTTTATGACCTCTCGTAGTTTGATTCACCAAATATTTATGCATTGTTGATGATAAATATTTTTTCATGTCTCTGAATCATTCATACTGGAAGTAGTGACCATCAAAGTCATTTCCATAATATTGAACTATATATGGCCACTATTGTTGCACTTGATCCTTTCAGTACCTTTTGGCTATGGAAAATACATTTTGAGAGTGTCTCTTATTTACATAACAAAAACATCTGATATGAGGTGTATTCCTATACATTATTTTTCGACCAATTATTTCTTGCTTTTTGGGAGTCCTGTAATTCAGATTTGTGCCCAAATCAGTATTCATACTCAAACTGGGTACTTGTAGTATGACATTATTCACCATAGATTTTTTGTTTTCAATCATGCCCAATACCATTTTTTCTATTTGGATATGACTATTTCTTCTATCTTTTTAGACCTCTATGATCCACATCCATCTTTTCTATCACCCCAGTGATCTTCTTTCCTGATGTCATACTAAGAGTCAATAGTCTATCCTAATCTTCTAATTTTATTTTTAGATTGAAAAATTACTCTTAAAGTTCTATAATATGATTGATTTTATGATTTTTTGTGATAGTCAAACCATTGATCACCTTTTTATATTCTTTAACTTTGATCTTGTACTCAATGACCTTTTCTATGTTTCATATAATTAAAGACCTAATCCTTTTAATTTTCTCCTCTAGTCCATACTTCTCTTTTTATTGTTACTGTATATAATATTTGGTATCATGAACCACTATGTTTTACTTATTTTCTTGTCTTTCAAAATTTCTATCTCATCAAGAGTATCTTCTAATTCGACTTTGAGGTCAACCCTTCCTTCATCTTATTCATCATTTTCACTTTCTTCCCTTATTTAGGATCTTACTAAAACTTCGACCAAAGATTTTCCTCTATGATCCTTTTTGTTATCCATCTCTTGAACCTCATAATCTTTTGAACTATAATTTTATTCTGAAAAAAGATTCATCTTTTTGAATAAATTTCTCTTAAAATTTTTATGACCTTTATGATAAAATGATTACTTCTTCATTGGAATTTTGACTTCATCATCATCATCATCTAGAAAAATATTGGATTACCTTTCTGAATGATTTCCAACCTTTCCACATTAAAAGCATGCAAGTGGGTGTTTCTAGTTGAACTTTCCTGTTCCTATTTGTATATCAGAGGAAATTAATGACATCACCTCATCCATGTATTCTTCTTCATAGCCATCTTCATTGGTCAGCTTCTTTATGGCCTTGAATTCCAACTATTTGGACTTTTATTTTTTTCCACAGACTCATTATCATCATTTCTCATCTTGTATGCGACAAGAGAACTATGTAAAATATCTAATGTCATCTTCTATGGATATTTATCTTCTGGTACATGAACTTTTAGATTAAACTGAGGTGGAATTTATCTCAGGTGGTGCTTAATGATCTTTACATATTCAAGAATTTCTTAGATACCAAGCATATCTTCCACAATAACATTAAATTTGTCAAATAATTAGTCTATAGAATCAAGAGGGTGTGTTATCATATCCTCATACTTGTTCCACAGAACCTGAATTAATGATTCTCTAAATTTTAGGTCACCCTCATAATCATTTATAAACTTTTCCCACATAGCATGGAATTAATTACATGATATAACCTTCATATATATTATATTGGACAAAGATCCCCCTAAAGCATTGATTCCTTTGGTGTTAGTATCCAATTCTCTTCATCTAGCTTCTGATGAAGCACCACTATCCACACTAGTTGAAATACCACTCATCAATGATATAAAACATTGATTTCTAAATATTATGAGTAGTTATGCATTTGATTGTTCCCTATTTGAATTTTTTTCATTCAAATATTATAATATTCTTATAATCGAAAAATTATATTAAATACCCTTAAAGAGAAACATTGAAATTAATATTTGGATCTGATACCAATCATTTTGATAAAATGGTTAAATACCCTAGGGGGTGAATCAGGGTATAATAGATTTAAATTTTTACCCTTTATATCTTGTTTCATTATTAAACAAAATTGTCTTATCTCCATTTTAAATAGAAATGTAAGAGAATAAATGAAAGAATTCACAATACACATCAATTTTACATGGTTCACCCACAATAGGCTATATACAAAGAGCATAAAAAGGCAATGAACATATGTGAAAAATCCACCTAACAACTCTGATATTACAATGTTTGGATAGAAATCAATATAACTACTAGTTTACAATTGATCACAATTTGAAATCACAGTGCTCTCTTAACTGAAGTGTTCTCATTTCTCCTTTAGAGGAATATTCTATTATGCTAAAAAACCTTAGAATTGTTTCATAAATGAATGCTCTATGATTCCCAAATTACACATAGTAGATGATATATGCTTCACCATATAGATCTATTATTTCATAGTGTCATTTCATGAACTATTTTTTATCCTTTCTGAACTACCATAACCCCCTTTTTGAATCATCTCCACCACGTAACATGGGTTTTTCACATAACTAATTTTATTCATAGAATAGATTAGCTTCATGGATGGAATTCACCTCACTAAACCTTTTACTTTTCAAACTACATTTCCCCATAAACCTCTTCCATGAACTGTATTTGTGAACTACCTCCTTCACAAACCGCCTACTTTATTGAAATGATCCTTTGAGAAATACTTTAAACATATCCAAATTCTTTGAGATATAATCTTATGTAATGAAATTATCTCTCTCATGGTGATATAATTATGGGACCTCTATATAGGTAAATATATATGAAAAAATTGGTATTCATAATTACCCAAATATCATTTTTAGATTGGAAATCACTGTATAATGTACTCTATATATAGTTCACATAGATTAGTTATTCATTTTTGGTTCCCCATAAATCACTATATTACTCCACAAATGATAAGTTTTCCATGAACTGATCTTGCTATGCATCACATAGTGGGAAACCCATTATTAGTGGCCATAATTCACTATCATCATTCACAGAATGTTGAGTGTCCTTTGTGGTCCTCATAGGACAACTTCTATACAGAATTTATATTTTTTCTGATTTCACCTTGTGATTATGAATACTCCCTATGTGGTTCTATAATTATTCAATACTAAAATCATTCTATTTCCTTGAAATAAAATCTTAATTTTGAGAAAAAAATATATGTAAAACACTATGTACCTACTCTACCTTTAAATAATCTACATTGGAAACACCAACCATACTATAATTCAATAAAATAGACATATCAATAAACACAATAATCCCAAAAACACTGAGATGGAACATTGAGGGTTTTTCCCAAAAAATTTTAAATGGATTAATATCTTTCCTTTATTTTTATATCTATTAGTTATAATTTTGTGCTTAACCCAATTTTTAAAATATATTTGACAGCGAGTAAGGATGATTATGAACTTTTATAAAGTCTATCTCTAAAAAAAATATCCTTGAATGAAGAAAGTGTGTCATGAGAAAATAAACATGTGAACTTGAAAATCCCATTTCCATAGTAAATGAATAAACATTAAGTGGATGTTTCTACTTTGATATGTAAGAGTTTTTTTTTCAAATTCTCTAAAACTATTAGCCAAAAAATATCCATGAAATATAAGAAAGGGACACCCTTATTATAAGTCATGTAATAATGGGTTTTTTAAGTTAGTAGTCATTATATATAAAATTCATACCCATGATTGAGATAGACCAATGAAATATATGGGAATACTTAGAAGTTAAAAATGATATGATTGTCTACTTGGATTAGGGACTTATGATGTGATCATCTACTATATGAATGACCTGTGATGTATTCATCAACTTGAATAGTCTATACATATAGAATAAATATTATATGAAGAGGTTATATGGGATTTACATACTCTATGTATCATGGTCACTCAATGTCTTGTAGAAAATGAACATATGTAAATGAATGATTATATATGATGTAGTTGGTGGAAAAATATATAGAAATACATGTGTTTTATGGTGATCATACTATATCTCTTTATTACTTTACTAGAATTGATGCTTTGTTAGAGGCCTCTTTTTTTCATACATTTATGGACATGGAGAATCACATTTATTTTCAAAACAAAAAAGGATCGTGGGTTTGAGTTTGTGGTTGATCAAATGAGGATTGACCTTAGGAAACTTCAAGAGCTTCTCAATTTTTTTTGAGTTTATCCAAATGGAGTTTCTAATATTTATTCTCAATGTATTTGATAATATGTTTTTCATTGTGAAATTGATGATTGATATTCAAAAATATTTTGGAAGATTTTAAAATAGTTTTTTGGACATGGTTTCACAATTTAACATATACGATACAATATAAGGTAAAATGGAATGAAATTATTTTATTGTTTAGATAAAGTGGAAGATTAAAAGAAATATTCCCTAATTTTATGTGATACCATATGGTATGATATAGTATATTATATTTTATTACATACATATGGATACATATTATATTTAATCTTATAGAAGATAACGTATTTTATGATATTGGGATATCATATGTTGGATTCTTGAACATGTCATATTTTACAACTTGGTTAAGTCATAGTCCCATGAGTAGAATGGTTTGTTTCATTTATCATACATAAAACTAACTTATCCATCCAATAATTAAGGAATTAATGTTTAAATATCCTACACATAGGTTATCATTGATTATCCATTTTATAATATGAAATAAGTGGGAGTGTGTGTGGGTGAGGGTTACATGGGATTTAATAGAAAGGAATTTAATCTTGTGTTAGAGAAATACATGATTAAATTCATGGGATTAGGGAGAATATCTGTATCATATATAAATGAATATTGGCCACGAGTCTTATATTCCTATGATCTTCAAGAAATTCTCTAACCAAACCACTCTCCTGCTTGAAGATCTCTTCTTACATCCTTCTTTATACAATGAGATACTAACATATCATGGAGGTTTGAATGGTCTTTACCAAATTATTTGAGTGATTTATCATAAAACATTGATATAACATGGAGGGAATATCCTTTTGGTTATTCATTATGGATCTTCATCAAGCACTGGATGAAAGAAATGACTACAACATACTTCATTGTAAGGTGTGATTTATTCATTTATGGTTTACATGATTTCAATTCCAAAGGCATAATAATTATGTGATTTTTTATTTTTAAACTTTTATGCTACGTTAATTAAAGGTTAATCACTCATTAGAAACATTTCATGTAATGTTAGGGATCGACATAGGATACATTGAATCCAATATATTCTTAGGGATCTTATTTATAATTTTCAACAATTTGACCATTAATGTTTTAGAAGTTCATCGTAAGTGCTTGTGTGGCCCTAAATCATAAGAAAATAACTCAAAATATTTATTAAGGAAGGAAGTAATATCAATAATTGGAGGATATTGATCAATGGATATTTACACATAGATGACATGAATAACTCATAAGGACAAAATGATTATTTATAAAAAATAGGTTAAAAACCCGAGGAATGTAATAACATTATGGGAATATAGAATCTAATACAGCATAGAGAGAAGATGATACCTAAAATAAAGTTAGTAGATCTTAACTAAATGGAATAAAATTTTTTATGTCATGTGGAAAGATCTAAACATTCACTATCCATATGGAATGATCAATGAGAGTTAATATAAGTACTAAATGATGTTCTCATGCATAATAGTGGGTGTTTATATTTGTTGGGTTTGATTTGAAAGTGGGAAGTTTCAACATATAAGTGGAAGATTATTCAAAAGGAAGACACAAATCCATTGGATAATGTATCCTTATTGATTAGTATTAGAGAATCTTCTTATTATTATTATATTTTTATTTTATAGCATGATTAGTTGTGGATAAACACATAGTAGGGTTAATAATAATTATAGTTGTGGATTGTTTTTAAATTCTTGAATAAATTTAATTCTATATATTTTATTCTTATATTTTTAATGATTTGAAATCCAGATCAAATAGTAAATGATCCTATGGGAGAGGGTAAATAAATGAAAGTTGAAATCCAATAATGTTCACTTAAAGTTGGGACTTATACCTCTAATGAAATAGTTTCATAAGAGGATAGGTAACACACGTATTATAGGTATAAATGTCTTAATAATCTTAGTAAAAATAACATTGGAATCCTTACAAAGACTAGTGATTTAACTAAGAAGATGAAGAGTTACTTGATAGAGTAGTTAAAAATAAAGAGTGAGTGTTCTAGGAAAGAATTATAGAATTTATAAAAAATTTACTATGAAGTAATAATTCCAATCACAACACCCCAAATATTATATCAATTAATTTAAAAACCATTAATCATTGTTCATGTGCTCATCCTATCATTAACATTGTAATCTTGACACAAATAGTATTTTTTATACTTGATAATTCATTACAATATTTACACCGCCCACAAAAAACCTTCTATTTATATGCTCTCATTTTTATGTTTAATTTATGAATTGAAAATTTCATTATTATGGGTATAACCTAAGTCAACTCCTTGTTAATTTTATGAAACACATTGTGCACTTCTAGAGAGGTTGTGTTGTTACTACTATATAGTTAATCATCAAGCATATTTGTAACTATAGCCATGAATGATAGTGAAAATCCCTTATTTTGATTTAAAATACATGTATAAAATAAAAAAAAATTAATACAGTTTACATATCATTTTTATAGAGTTATAAATTTCACTAATTTAACACATCAATTTTTTTACACTATACTATCATGTTATGTAGATAAATCTACACAAAGAGTTAAAATTTAGACTGACAATCTTCCATTATATAAAATAAGAGAATCTTCCACTAGAACATGGTGAAGAGAAAAAATGGAAAAATTAGATAAGTGGGAACAATAAATAGAGAAACCATTATTTAATGAGGGAATTATCTATAATAATCACAGACCACTAATTCTTTGGGAATTAATACTTCCTAGAGTGTTCAAAAACCCATCATGTATTACATTAATATATAAAACAAGGCCCTATGAGCTGTATAATGATTACATGAAAAATTTCCCATTCTAAAATGGATTTTATTGGAGGATATGTTGGATTTTATAAAGTAAATTTTATCTACTATCAAGAATTTCAAAATAAAAAAGTGAGAGGAGATAATATAAGGATGAGATGATTCCTTTATTGTCTTAAGATAAATAAAATACATGCTTGTTACAATCATAATAAGATTCATTTAACACTTGAGGACAGATTTATAATGATTTCATAAGAATTTTATTTTAGAAATGTGTACCATGTTCAAGTGTCAAGTCAACTTATTAGAAGGATGAGCTCTAAAAATACACTTATCCTAGTCAGTATAGTGGAAATGGTCGACTTAAATATAGTAAATGTGATCAAAAGAACGTATCTTTTGATTGTGTATATTATTAAATTTCATTGACAGACATTTAGATAAATTTATAAAGTCAGTTCTCATAGTTTTGTGGTAAAGGATGTGTAGAATTACACTGTTCATCAGTTGTTGGTAGTCATTGTTGGAGTAACTATAAAAAATTAGTAGAATATGAGTTCAACAGTGGGTTCAATGAAAACTTTAGAAGTTAGTGAAACCATATGATCATTTGGGACTCATTATTTTGGTGATTTGGTACCATTTAGACACTTTTTCTATGCCTGTAATATGACTCATATTATATGGTTTCTTGATAATTACCGATTATGATTTTAACTACATATATTTTATAATAAAAATGAGAATGGTAATAGCTTTCTCCCATGGATGCAAGACTCACATATAAAAAACATTAACCAAAGGGTTATTTCATATATTATTTTCCCTAATTGATTAATAATGTGAGTTAGGGGTTATTTTTCTTGATTGTTTGTTAGGTCGACTTGGTGGGTTAATTAGGGTGTGTGGTCTTTATATGTTCCAATACACCAATCTTGAGGGCGTTTTTTTAATTGAGTATGTTTAAGAGTATTTTTTTTTCTATTTTTTGTATCATCTAGTGGAATAATTATAATAGATCAGTGGTGGATTAATCCTAACAAGTGGTATCTGATATTCATGTTTTTTCATATTTTCTATCTATAAACATGGTGTAAACTCAGGTAAAGCTCACTAATTTATATTAATATTATTATTGAATCCATTGGGATCATATTATCAACAAAATTCATGGAATAATATGAAGATAATATATGAATAGATAAGTTTTATGTAATAGATTTCAATTTTTGTAGAATGAAGATGAGGGAGTATCTCATTCATAAGAGTTTAGAAGTTTCATTACATAGATTGAAACTATATTGGATGGAGATGGTGGAATTGGAATATTTTATATGAAATATTATGGGGTTTTCATTATTTCATTGGAATACAATGTATAATTTAACAATTGGGAATTCAATCCAATAGTTCGGTTGATGAAGAGAATTGTACACATGAATGAAAAGCTGATGGAACTTAATAAAGTGTTTTTAATGTGATGATTATTTATCCGAACCATATAAAAACATAAACTGATGTAATATCATAATAATAACTTCAACATGTTTCAATTGTCTAACAAATCAACCAAAGTGATGTTTGGGGATGATGTATGATCTATTTTACTACTTTAGTCACTATTGGAACTATGGGATGTGATGGTAATAAAAATAATAAATTCATATGATAACTATGACATTTTTTTTGATGATTTAAAGAACTTAATCTTGAATAAATAATTTATATTGAAGGATATTCAAGAGCCTTTAAAAACCACGATAAACAGTGATGGAATGGGGGTGATCAACACTACAAAGAATTCAGATAAGACTAGAATATATGGTATAGAATAAAATATGAGGTTAATCATCTAGTACTAACCCTACATAATGGAAAAGTGGGAGGAGGGGAATCTCAAGAGACATTTCAAGAGTCATAGGGAAACATCTTGAAGGAAAACTTTTGAAAGATAAAATTTTGGGATTATAGTTGAAGGAAGTATCAATTTACTATTAAGTGTTAATATTATGATAGAGTCATTGGTGATGGACTTGGTAGAATAATTTCACTCTACATTAGAGAAAGGTAGTGTGGTAAATTATGTATTTAGAATATTCATCAAAGTAAAACTGGTGGCTGATGAAGCTCTATAAGTCATAGGGAATGGTGATATTAATATATAAATGGGGAATGGAAACTTCAAGAATAAAAAATAAGTGATATAAATCCTAGGGATATTATATAATCTAATTTTATTATTACATATATATGAGGAAATATATTGTACTATATTCACCAATTGAGTTTAGAAGGTGACTGAAGGATCTATGATGGTGGAATGAGGAGTAAAGGATGTTAACCTATATCTGACCAAAAGAAATAACAGAGAAATAAAATATTGATATCTTGATTTTTTAAATTATCAACTTTGACATATTTTTTACAAGATCTTGAATGTTCTAATTACAAATGGTATGTTGAATCTCAAAAAACATCCATGAGAAGCATCACACTAACTTAAGAAAAACATGAAAAATTTGAATTTTTTTTCATGGTTGGTTTTTGAGGGAAAAAATGGTAATTTATATTATAAAGAGATATCATATAATTTTTATAACCAATATTTTGTTCTCAAAAATGGATTTTACCCTAGGACAAGATTTTTGGTGTAATTTTGAGGGTTTTGAATTTTGGATGACTATTTAACATTTAATTAATTAAATATTATTTTTTCACGCATATTCATTAGGTGATATATTTTATTTAGAGTGTGAAACATGAATTATAAATTTTCTATTGAGTCTGTAATGGTGGGTTTTTCTTAGGTATGGCATAACCTTGTGTTGGGAATTGGGTCTTGGTTGGGCCCCCTTTACTTTGATCTCATCCTTTTCATTTTCTTTTCTTTTTTTATTCCTTTTTAGTTTTTATTATCTTTTATAATTTTCCCAATCTATGTTTCAGGTACACCCCCCTCCAGGGTTACTTGTACTGAGATATAGGATATAGAGAGAATAGGGATAGAGGGAGAAGGATGTGCCACTACGGAGCTCGGGTCACATCATATCATCGCATGGGTGATGAAAAATGCATATTAGAAAAAAGAATTCACAAATTTTAACTAATGGTAGGCCATTTTAAATTTTTCCTCAACAAATAATCATATGTTTTTTTAGGATTTAATATTTTTTAGGTTGTTTAGACCCCCTATAGGGTCAATCATTCGGTTTACAGACGAATTAGGGGATTTTGGGTTGTTCGGAGGGATTTCAATTTAGGAAATCCTAGTCACATGGTATGTGGCTTGATGAATTCACTCGCTATGTTATTCATATTTTGGTAAGATGATGTTTTTACAATTACACATCATGTACTTTAAATACAAACCATATTGTATGACATGGCCATGTACATTGGCTATTAGAGTTAGGGAAGTTCACATCATGTACCCAGGGTACAACCCTTGTAGTGTTTCTTGGCCATATAGCCAAGTACATGGGTAGATGGGCATGTGAGACTACACCCCAGGTACTTGGAGTACACATTGTGTAGTAGTGCAAGGCCATACAACCATGTTCTAGGGAAGACATCCCATGTGGGGGGTACATGGTTGTCTATTAGTACAAGACCAAACCCCATGTATTCCCTATCAATGCATAGATATATGAACTAACCCCATTTTTCTCTGGTCATGTGTATGTACTTGGACTATTGTAACATTGAGTGTACACACCATGTACTCTGAAGTGAATGCTCTGTACTTTTTCTAGAAAAGGGCTTTTGGGTGTCTTTGTTCCCCAAAGTCAAAATTGGACTTGTGATTAGTCTATTATGAGTGATTTTCCACATAGATTAGAGTGGTGGAGTTGTTTAACTATTTAGATACTGTCTGGATAATGTTTTTTACTATTTTAGTTTTGTGGGAGGTTTATATTGAGGTTGTTGTTCTTGGATCCTTCTAGGGGATATGTTGTGTGTTTTGAGGATTAGTTGAGGGTGTTCACTCGTCGGTCACATTGGATTGAGGATGTTAAGTGAGGTTGCTCAAGTTTCCTTTGGATATATTCCTGTAGGGGGAATTAACTATATTCTTGGAAAAGATTGTTTGTTTAGTTTCTTTAGGTCTAGGTTTAGTTGTTTGAGCTTTAGACTAATAGGACCCTCCTAGTTTGTTTGACATTATGGGATGTCAGGAATGGCTAGGTTTGATTGAGTAGAATGTGAAATACGTCTAAGGGACCTACTCTGAGGAATTTTCTTTATGGGTGATGTTTTTCTTGAGGTTTTCCTTATGGGTTGATTTTTTGTGGGTTTGAGGTAGGGGATCATCTATGATTCCTTTCAACAGGTTTGGGCCAAGTATTTTTTTCTAGAGGATGTCCATGTAGGGTGTCTTTCCTAAGGTATGGTTTTCTATAGAAGCATCATGTGGGGTGTCCTGTTGTGATGAGGTTTTAGGAACTGTGATTGCTACCTTGTGATTGGTAAGACTCTGAGATGATCTGTGCGGGTTCAGTGGTTGTTTTGGAGGGTTTGGGTGTTCGTCGATCCTGGTGCTTAAGACATGGCCTGGAAGTTTGAGGATTTATTTATTTAGGACTTATTATAGAAGATAACTTTGGGATATCATTGGACTAAGTGTTTTCCCTGGGATTGTTTCTATTTATATCCTCCGCTAGTTCGTTGGTTTCTATGAGGTGGGAATATAGAGATAATTGATGATCTAGATGAGTGGCAATACCTTTTATGAACTGTTTTCTAATAGATATGGTTAGTGTATCATGGATGATATTTCACTATCATGGCCCGATTTTTATGTTTTTGGCATATTCATCTTGTATAGTGATGAACTGAGACAATTTGCTTTCCCATTTAGTTCTACAAGTCTTTTGGGAATTCTAGTGCACTCCAAGGAAGACATGGATTTCCTAATACTAGTTCACATCATACCATTGGATTCACAGTTATTGGTATATTTTCTTGGTGTTTTGATTCCTAGGATGAGATCTTAGGGTCCGAAAGGTGTGACTAACCTCGTGATGGAAATTATAACCCCTTCTTGATTAGGTGGACATACTTGATATTATGATTATGAGATCTAAATTTTATATTTACTCTAGTAGGTGTTAGAGAGAAGGTATTTTTACATATGGGTGTTATTATAGAACCTGAGGTTTTATATTTTCATTTTTTTGACCTTTTTTTTTCTTTTCTAAATTTCATTTATCTTTTATACTGCTATTCATGTTCAATTAGGAAGGACATGAGACATGTCAAATACACATGTTATGATTTAATATGTGAGGACCACCATTATGGTTGGACTACTGATATTTGTTTCTTACCCCTACATGTGCACCTTTATGTACGTTCATATGTTAGGTATACTTTTCTATTGAGCACATGATGCGGTAGACTGGGAAAAGGTCTTGTGTTTCATGATCGAGTATGGTAGCTTGTATAGAATCTAAGGTTCATGATAGGGCTATTCAGCTACCATGGATTCCAGGTTTGTGGTTTATCTCAGAGTAGTAGTATATGCCTGTGTATTTATTTTCATTTTTTATTTTATATATGGTTGGCCTTGTGAGAGTCCAATGTGTATAATTTTTCCTTGAGTCTGTATGAAACATTCTATTATTACAGTTATTTTATTTATTTATTTATACACACTCTTATGTTCTTGTATATGAATATGTTTATTTTATTTCCACCTTTATTCCACTCTAAAATTAAGGAATAGTGTCCCCGTTATATCCTTTTAGGCCCTCACCGCTAGTCTGAATTCTTTGTCATTTGGGGAGGTGCTCTTGATGCATTATTGTGAGCTAGATCATGTGAAGAGTCTGGTCAACCTATAATGGTTAGTGAAAAAATGGTATCCAAGTATTATTTTGTTTCATTATCTTAATATATATGGATTTGTAAGATTGGAGATCTTGGTTTTTGTGGGAGATTTTTATGGATACTAGGCTGGTGCATCATGAAAAATTGTTCTAATAGAAATTCCAAGACAATAGGTTAATGATATTGTTGTTTATAGTTTTTAGTTTTATGGTTTTGCAATTCTTACCCACAATGATGCACTTGTGTTTGAAAATTTTATAGTTCATGAGTTTTTGACTCTTAGCCTATTGGTAAGAGTCCTATGTTAATGCATCATGATAGTAATTTATGATCCTCATGAAATTTTCTTCACTTTATGTGTTTTTATTTATGATAATGGTCCAGTTATTTAAATTGTCAAAATTTTTTATATGATATTTTCTCATATAATCACTTGTTGTATTCTACTCAACTATACTGTAAGATAATTTATTCTGATGATAGGTCATGTGGATCCTTTGGTGTGGTGTTCGCTGGTGGTGGAGATGTATACCCTTCATTGTGGGATACATGTAATCAGTTCTAGTTTTTCTATGAGATTTGAGATTCCCTTCTATTATTGGTGGTTGTTCGATCTCTAAAGGAAAACATATGTGAGTTATTTTGGGTTTGGGATTGCGATGCCTTGAGTTTATGATATCCCTAACAAGCTCTATTTTGAGGTTGAGGAAAACTTGGGCTTGTGTGGTGGAGCACTGGCAGTGCTTTTGGTTTCTTAGTTTCTTAGATGGTATGGTTGTAAGGGAGGGTTTGGTTATATGCATGGCCTTATTGGTTCTGGTTTCACTTTGGGTAGTATGTAGGAAGCATGGATTGACGCATGTAGTCTTGTTTCAGTGCCTGAATGGTGGGTTGTGGTGTTTTGGATCTTGAAACGAATTAGGTGCCTTTATTCTAAAGAGGAGTGCTTAGGGTGCTTTAGTTTGTTGGGATTGAAGTATGTGAAGAGCATGTTTAGTGAATTTAGTCATGTTATTCAATATTTTTAGGTTATGGATCATTCGATCATGACAATTTTTGAGGGTTTTTCGAGAATCAATCCACCTTGAGGATGGGAGTGGTGTTTGGTATGGAATATTGGGAGGAACACTTGTTGAGAATTAATGTTGATGATGGTTAGGAGAAATTTTGGTTCAACCACATGAGTTTTCTAGGATTTATTTAGTCTTTAGGATTACGTATGTTGGGGATTGAACTATAAGCCCTAATGAGTTGTGTTCTTTATTTTTAGAGGTATTTTGAGTGTGGAGTTGTTGTTCCTGGTGGTCTAGGAATAATAGGTTGTTGGTTTTTCATATTGGTGATATGGTGTGACAAAATTGGCCACATATTTCCATTTCATTTGGTAGTGGATGGAGAAAGGGCCATGCAGTTCTGTTCTTGGCCGAGGGGAGATATAAAAAATACTCCTATGGTAAGGATAATTAGATCAGTTGCGGTTGAATGTCCCTCATGTTAGGTGTGTTGTGGGTGCTAGGAGACCAAAATTGGGAGACTAGTTGGTGGATGGTTGTGTTTCTATTATACGATCCAATTTTCTATGTTAATCTTGGATACAGGTTAACTATTGAAGCTTCTTGGGGGAAAGAAGCATTTATGGTTGGGAGTTTTTCATGAACAGCGTAGTGATGGTTTAGGAAAACTAGGTGAAATTTGAATTTTTTTCAATAGGATAGTTTTCAAAGGGAATATGGAAATTTATCCTATCAGGATATCTTAGATAATTTTTTGACCACTCTGTTGGCCCCATAATTGGGTATTTACCCTAGTTCATGAGTTTGGTAGAATTCCAGGTTGTTCGATTTTTGGATGAATATTTAATTTTTAATTAATTAAATATTAATTATTTGAGCATGATTGTTTGTTGATATATACAATTTAGACCATCATATCTGAATTTTGACATCACTATTGAGTTTAGAATGGGGGTTTATGCCTAGCCAGAGATTTACCTAATTTCAGGTGATGGGTTCGTGTCTTCCCCCCTTTTCTTCCTTCTCCTCAATTTAATTTTCTTTTATTTTTTAGTTATTTTTTATTTTTATTATATTTTATTATTTTATACTCCCATGTGTTACATATTAACCACCTTGGGGATTCATTTAGCTGAGATAGAGGAAAAATATAGGAGAGGGGGAGAGGAGGGAGAGAGAGAGAAGGAGATGCTGCTGTAGAGCTTGGGGAGTGTCAGATCATCATGTAGGTACTAAAGAATATGGATTAGACCAAATCATTAGATGGTTGCACATAGAGATTGACCATTTTCAGTTTTTTCACTACAAATACTCTTATTTTATATCTTTTTATGATTTAATATTGTTTTAGTATTGTTGTATACCCCGGGAGGGTTGATCTAGGGGTTTTTAGAAATGTCATGGGGTTTTAGGTCGTTTAGAGGGATTTATGTTTAAGAAATCCCAATCACTGGGTGTGTGTTTTGATGAACATGTTCACTGTGTTTTCCCTATTTTCAGAATATGAATTTTTATAAGTACATGGCATGTACTTTAGGTACACGTTGTGTTTGAGGACTATCCATTGCCCTTGCCATGTTGCCATGTACATGGGATTTTGGAGTTTGGAATGTACATGATGTGTACTCAAGGTACAACCAATGTATTAGTTCATGGACATGTATCCAAGTACATGGGTATATGGACACGTGAGACCACATTTCATGTACTTGGAGTACACACCGTATATCATAGCATGGCCATGTGTCCTTGTACCCAGGAAGATACCTCGTGTGGTGGTATATGGCCATGTAGTAGTATATGACTAGACCCCAAGTATTCTATGGATGTGTCTCTGTACACATCCAAATAATATTTTTGCAATATTCTTGTTCAATTACATGGCTTGGAGTAGATTTGAGAGTACACACTATATACTAAGATGTAAACACCATGTAATTTTTTTTAGAAAAAGTGTTTAGGGTTTCTTTGTGGTCCAGAGTTCAAATTGGTCTTGTGAGTATTTAATTATGAGGGGTTTTCCATGTAGATTACATTGGTAGAATATTTTTGTTTTTAGAGGTCATCTGCATGGTGTTATGCAATGTGTTAATTTTTTAAGAGGTTTTCTTCAAGGTCGTTGTTCTTGGATCCTTCCTAGGGTAGGTTATGTGTTATGAGAATCAAGATAGAATTTGTTCTCATTGATCACATTTGATTGTGGATATCTGGTGAATTTGATCAATATATCTTTTAAAATATTATAGGAAGAGTAATCAACTATATTATTATAAAATATCATTTTTTAGATTTCTTGAGGTTTGGATAAGTAGGACCCTTATGGTTGGTTCAACATCATGGGATTTTAGGTACAACTGGGTGTTGTTGAGTAGATTTTAAGATAGTTATGTGGGAACTATTATGATGACCTCCATTTTGTGTGAGATGTTTCATAAGGTAACCCTTTAAGGAGGGTGTTATATAGAATTCGTATAGTTTATTAGCGATGTTTCCTTTCAGAGAGCTTAGCCTGAGGTTAGGTTTTTCTAGAGGATCCCCTTTTAGGGTGTCATTCCAGAGCTATGGTTTCCTAGAAGAGTCCCATGTGCGGTGCCCTATTATGTTGAGGTTTTAGGAATTGAGTTTTCTTCCCTGTATTTTGTTATCCCGTGATATGACTGGTGTTTGTTCAATGGTTTTTGTTGTAGGGTGCAGGTGTTAGTTGACCCTAGTTCTTCATTCATGGGTTGGAGGTTTAAGGTTGTTCTTGTTTAGGACTTTTGGGAGAGATGACCTTTGGGATATTACTGGATTGAGAATATTTCTTATAATCTATTCTGTTTCTCTCCTTTTCTAGTTGGTTGGTTTCTATGTGGTGTGGATATGGAGATAATGGATAATTTGGATGAGTGAAACCACCTTAAATCAGTTATAGTCCTAGGGATAGGTTTAGTGGACTTTGGAGGATATTTTTCTCTATATTCCCAATTTATTTGATTAGGTTCTATTCATGTATCTTGAGGATGTGCCGAAAGGTTCATTCTCATAGTTTTTTCTATAGGACTTTTGGGCATGTTAGTGTACCCTTAGGTTGACAGGGAGTTCCTACCACCAGTTCAGATCATACCCTTGGATTCGTAGTTCCTAGTAGATGCACTTAGTGTTTTGATGCCTTAGATGAGGTCCTAGGGTCTGAAAATTTTTTATATCTTTATGTTTTACTTTATAGATCATACTTAATCAGGTGTATGTGTTTGATTTTAGGGCTATTCAATCCAAGTTTTGTAATTATTTCAGCTCAGTCTAGAGTAAGGGTAGTTTTACCCAAGGTTGTCTGGTTAGAAGTTGAGCTTTTCTATTTTCCTTTTTTCCATATATATTTTTTGTTTCTTTTCTTTTTAATATTTATCTTTTATACAGGTAGTCAAATTTTTCTAGGCTTCAAATGATGTGTGTTTCATGCACATGTTATTACAGCTGATGTTAGGTATACCATTGGGGGTGACTTATAAATATTTTTTTATCACCCCTTGTACATGAACCTTGGTGTACATGCAGACCCTATTCTTTCTTTCAAGTTGAGTATAAGATACATTAGATTAGGATGAGGCCTAGTTATACATGATAAATAAGGATAAAAAATGTCGAGTTTGTGGTTTGTGCTGGAGCTGTTCAGTCTCCATAAATACCAGGTATATGGTTTGGCTCTGAGTAGCTATAGATCCGTGTGTATTTATTTTCATTATTTTTATTCTATGTGTGGTCATCCTTGTGGGTGACCAGCGTGGATTATTTACCCTTGAGTATACATGCATCATTTCATTATTTACAGTTATTTTAGTTATTTATTTATATGAACTCTAATGTTCATGGATATTTATATGTATATTTTATTTCCTCTATTATTGAACTCTGAAATGAGGGTATAGTCTAATCACTATATCCTTTTAAGCCCTAACTACTATTCGGTAACCTCTAGTGTATGAGGAGGTACACTTTATGTCTAGTTGTGGGATAGATGTGGTGACAGGTCAGGTTGACCAATTTTGGTTCATGAAACATGCAAAATCTGGACGTTGTTATAGTTGTGTTTTTGGGAAAATAAAAAGGGAATCATTACACTTGACTAGATAGAACCACATATTCAATAAGTTAAAACTTTTTAATTTGTATTTTTGGAGTTTATCCCCATTATCGTCTCACAATTGGACAATTTACTTCATTGATTTCATTGATGATGCTACAAGGAAAGTATTAGATAAATTTATGAAGCAAAGACTAATGTCCTTAGATAATTTTTTCAATAGAAGGCTATAGTGTAGAGTGAAAATTATTGTAATTTAAAATTACGAAGATTTGAAAATGGTGGAGAGTATAGAATAAGAGACTATTGAAACTTATTTTGGAGTAAGTGGTGGATAATACTATTCTAAGTACACCTAAACAGAATGGTTTGTGGAGTGAATGAATTCGAAATTGAAATATAAGTTGTATATTATGAGAGTAAACTTATTAATGAAAAATAAAATTTTTATGGAATCTGTGATCATGGTGGTGTAATTGTTCAATATATGTTAATCCACTCCTTTAGGACAAGAAATATTTGAGAATCTATGGTATAGTAAAACTTCTAAATTTAGAAACCTTAAAATTTTTAGAAACAACACCTATTCCCAGGATGTAGTCAAGGACATGGAAAAACTATAGGCAAAGTATCAGACATGTTTTCTTACAGGGAATATAAAGAAACAACTTTCATTTATACTTATGAACGACGATCATTAAATGATGAATGTTTGTCAATATGTTTTATTCAATGAGAAGTTCCTATAGAAGGAATTAAATTTAGATAAATTATAAGTTGACTGAAATGAATCAAAATACCAAGTCCAAGATGAAATAAATTAAGGAAAAAAGTATTGAAGTGTTCTAATGGAAACACTAGAATTTTGGAATTAAGACTAGTGGAAGATTTTATATTATGATTTAGAACCTATAAGGAATAATGGAAATATTCTGATCTTAGTTCACTAAAAACTATAGTTCAAGAAAAATTAGATTTAAAAGTTCAGCTATAAAGTAATTCCATGGTTAGGTGGTTAGTCCAAAGGTTTTTAAAAGGCATTAATTTTCAACTTCTAATAGTTGTTGGAGGACTTTAAATAATAAATGAAGTGGAGAAACTTAGTGACTCTTAAAAGTGGGAGTCATGATTCAAAGAGAAAATCTGTATTGGAATCTAAACAACATGGGATATGACTATTTTACCATTGGGAAAAAGGCCACTTAAGAATAAATAGATATTATTTAGAGGGATTATGATGGAATAAGGAAGAGGTAAAAGGAAAAAATCGTGGTGAAGATATTCCAATTGAATGTGGGGATTGGATTATCTGAAATCTTATCATCGGTAGTTTGATATTATATAGTATGGATAATGTTATTCCTAAAAGATTTTGATAATCTCTACATAGATCTAATGGATATATATAAATCCAGTTTTTATTATGAATTGGAGTAATAGATTTAAATGAATCAATAATTGGGTCTTAAGTATTATTAGAATAATTAATTGGTGTTTAAATTAAAGAGGATTCACTATGGTTTGAAGTAGGTTTTAATGCTGCGGAATCATAAATTTTATTATTCAATAGATTAATAAGGTTTTTTATGAGTAACATGGATTAATGTAGCTACCAAAAGGTGTGGGATAATGTAATTTACATTATACCCCTCTTTTATATTTATGAAATATTACTGTAAGTTCCAAATATTATAAGCGTTTAAGAGTTAAATAATGAATTATCTAGAATATTTGAGTGGAAATATATTGGTTAGGAAAAAACGATATTGGGAATGAAAATTAAGAGATACGGGGAAGTCAATAACTTAATTTTATTTGAAAGGGACTATATCTAGAATATAATTTAATAGTTTTCAATGGTTTTATATAGGATGAACTTAAATCCATTGGTCTAACACAAAATTTTATCTAAGGATAAAGTTAAAAAAACAAAAAACGAGGCTTGGTACATGGATAAAGATACCATTGAATTAGTTTTAGGTAGAATAATGTACACCATTATATATAATCAATCGAACATTGCTTTTTTAGTGGGATTGGTGATCCATTTCAAGTAAAATTTAGGAAGGGAACAATAATTGGATGTGAATTAGATTATCCAGTACTTTAAGGGATCAAATGATACAATCTTATGATTTGGGATGAATTATAAATTGAAAAGTTATATCAACATATAATTTTCTTAGGATTCAGACACCCAAAATTTCACCACAAGGTATTTGTTCAGCTATATAGGGATGATAGTTAGAGAAATTACATGACTGCAAGTAGTTGTTACTTTATCCAAAAATAAAAGTTGAGAACATGGTTGAAATAAAAATTGTTAAGGAACGTATACTGTTAATGTTATTTTTAGAGGAACGTAGAATATTTTAAGAGGGAAGATCCCTATTATTTGATAGTTAGAGTAAAACTCACATGGTTTAGAATATGGTGTTTTATGTATGAATCTAACCCATTAACATGAAAAATCAATACATCTAGAATTTGATAGAGGAAATGGTGTTATAGTCATAGAATATATTCAATAAGCATTTCTAGAAAAAAAGTTCACAAAGGCATTAGCCAATGAAAGTTTGGGAAAACATAATTCCTTAGTGGGACTTGGGTGAATATAATTTGAGATAGAAAATTTATTTTTACAACTGTGTAAGATTCATGGATGTTCCAAATAACCGGAGAGTTTATATATTTTCCTTAAAGTAGTATTGGAATGGTATATTTCTAGGAAAGTGAAGCCTATACAGGTGATGCTTCAAGCTACTATTGGGAGGATAACTTTAGGATACCCTTTAATTGTTTAGTTCATTAGAAATGGTCAAATTTAGCATAGGTAGTTTTATTATAATGAGATATATTCTATTAGGTTTTAGTGGTCAATTTATTTATTAGGTGTTCAACGTAAGTTACAAAGTTGGTCCTCAAGTAGTTTTAGAAAGGCTTGGGTATCTTTTTATTATTTACTAGATGTTGGTGTTCATCTATTGAATTTATAAAGGGAATTATTATTCACTAGGTTCAATGTTTTGTCCTCCACAAACATCATAGGTTTGTGTTACAAGATAAATTGACGGGCCCCACTTTTTAAGCGGGGTGGGGCCAATAATATATGTGTTCTATACTTTTATCATGACATAGATTCTAAGATTGTATAATATTGATCATTATTGATAATTATGGCAATTCCTTATATCTTTCAATAATAATAAAAATTAAAGTAGTGTTCTACCATGGTTATGGGACTTATTTCCAAAATACAAATACAAAAACGTTCTTTCCTTTAATTTTTTCGTTTCTTGATTGTTTATGTAATTCATGAGTTATTTTTCTTTAGTGTGTGAAGGGATGAGTTGGTGGGTGATTTAGGGTGTGAGGTATTCCTATGTTCTAAGAAACCAATCCCAAGGGAGTCTTCTCAGTTGAGAATGTTCTAGAGGATTGTTTTCTATAATGTTGTGTATCTTTCAGTGGAAAATGTCTTGTAGATTTGTGGGGGAGAATTCCTAATAGATTCTACCCTACATAAGGAACTATATACTTAAAGATCAAACTCTATACCTTTTCCCATAATGATTAAGAATACTTCCATGGGGAATGGTAATGATTTATGGATTACTACCAAGAATATAGCCGTCACCAATTTACACACTCTCTTTTAATGAAGTTATCATTTAAAGGGTTTAATGTGATAGGATAAACATTAATAGAAAATATAGTTGGAGGATACATAGATAATCATTAATAGATAATATAGTTGCAGGCCACTATGGTGATAAGATAGAAAATTAATTCAATAGTATTTTTAATATTCTTTATTCTAATTCTCAAGAAATAACAATTAGTGTTAGAATATTCATAATCAATGAAGTTGTCATAAAGGATGATGTGAATGGATAAATAACTAATTTATAAATAAAAATACATGCTCTTGTATCCAATGTTATATGGGAAATTATGGGAAACTACCCATGACAAATGATCTTTTTTGAAATACATAAATTGTAGAATGAAATAACCACTATAATTTATCTTAGAAAGAGAAAAGAACTTTCAAGTAAGGATGTCACGATGAATTTCAAGGAAATTAAAAATCAGGTTATGAAGTTAGGAGTACCTAAAGAGCATATGAAAACTAAGATTTGACATTAATAAAATAGAATATAGGTTTATAAATAGTCTATAAGAGATCATAAAAATAAATTGGAATCAATTAAAGATGAGAGACTTTGTTCTGTGTATGAATTCAAATATCCCAAACTTGGTCAACTAATACCAGGGAACCAGGATAGCATATACAACTTGAATGTGTACATTGGGTAACATTAAAAGATAAATACAATAGGAGAAAGAGTAAAATTTTCTATAACCATTGCAATAATTCCAAGATAGGGTTACATGTTAATTTAAACTAGTGGAAGGAAAAATGTTATAGGGATAGATAGAGGGCGGATTATATAAGCTAGGGTGGAAGTTAAAATATGAAAGTCAATTGAATTCCTTAAGGGGAACCCTAAAGGTGTGAATAATAAATAGAATTTTGAAGTTTAATTGGATGAGGTAGAGAAGTATACAAGTATATAGATAAGTATTTTAAATGGTTCATTCAAATTTTTTAGAAGATCAGAGTTGATATTTCATATATAGGAGCACTTTAAAAGGTGTAATCCTATATCAAATTCATAAATAAAATATAATAAAAAATTAGGATGGAATGGTTTATAACCATTCCTATAACTGAATAATATATGTTTTTGATTCAGAGGAAGATTCCTATAAAACACAAATACTTAGGGAGTTTCAATATTCTTCATGAATTTGGAGGTGAGGAAGAATTCACCGGTCTTTGTATTTATAATCTAGTATCAACATTAATATTTTGATGGTTTATAAGAATCCTAGAATTATTGATTTTAAAAGGACAACAATTTCATTTAAACTCAGTGATAGATTAACAACCTATCCAACTTTTATAATAGTTGATATATTCTTAAGAGTTGTAAATAATATCCTTTGAGATGATTTCTTGGTATTAGAAATGAAAAGGGATAATAAGGGTTACAATTATATTTTAAATACCATTTTTGGATACATGATGTGACTTGATTAATGTTCCTTAAAGAAAAATAATTATTAAATTTTGGGTATGATAAATAAATTTTGAATTCATTCCAATAATTGATGAATATATATGAATAAAGTGATTTTTTTCATTGATGTGATTAGCTAAGATGTGAAAATCAAGTTACAGTATCAAAATAACTGTGAATTGATTAAATTTGAATATTTTAATGGATAAACTAGAGAAAAACAAAGATTTCAAGGGATTTTAAATTATATAGAAAGAAATCTATGAAATGAATTTATAACAATACCATAGAGAAAAATTAGACCCCAATAGAATAATTATAAAATAATCTATGAAGAAATAACTGTGTCTGAAATTGAATGTATTGGATTCCAAGTATAAATATGTATAATTAGAGTAAATAGGCATGTTTTATTATAGTCTTATCTAAATTAGAGACATAGTAAGAAGAAAAGTTGCTTGAAGTACTAAAAAGACATAATATTTCAATTTTTGAAACCATATCTAACATTAAGGTTATAAGTTGAACAACCCATAAACATAAAATTCTTATAGAGGATAAGGTTAAGAAAATAGAAGAGTGATAAATAAAAATTAGCTAGAATATAAAATTAGTGTTCAAGGATAAGTTAATTAAATTTCGTGCTTCGTGGATCATATATCCTATTTATAATAGTACTTCAGTACACCAAACCCACGTGGTACAAAAAAAGGTAGTTAGATAATTACCAAAAATGAGAAGAATGATAAAATTTCAACAAGGACTATAACTAGTCAGAGAGTTTGAATTGATTATAGACATTTCAATAGTTTAGTATAGAAATATATTTTACCTCTACCATTCATTGATCATATTTTTGAGAGGCGTGATGGACATTCTCATTTTTTCAATCTGGATGACTTTTTAGAATACAACCATGTACCTATTAATCATGTTGACTAAGATAAGACAACAATCACATGTACTTATGGCACATTTTTTATTTTATACTCACATTTAAAATATGTTAATCACCTTAAGATTTTCAAATATGTATGATGCACATCTTCTCAAACAAGGAAGAGAGAATCATTGAAGTATTTATGGATGAGTTTTTTGTCCTAGTAATGACATTTGAATACTTTTTAGAAAATCTATAATTTATTTAGCTAAATATAAAGAAATAAATTTGGTAATATTTTATAAGAAATGATGGTTAATGGTGAGAGAGGAAATAATTATTGGATATATAATCCCAAAGGATAAAATTGAAGTGGACAAAGGAATAATAGAAGTTATCTCATTAATATATGTTCCAAAATTTATTAAGGTAGTGAGAAGGTTCCTTAGACGCACTAGGTTTTATAAAAGGTTTATCAAGGACATTTATAATATTTCTAGACAATTGTTTTGAATGTTATAAAATAAAGAATAAATTAATTTTGATAAGAACAATCTGTAATCATTTAATATCTTAAAGATAGAGTTATTCTCTACACCTATCATCACACCCCTGATTGGAGTCAACCTTTTTAAATCTTGTGTGATACTAGTGAATTTTCAATGAGGGTTATTATTGTGTATTAAAGAGAAAGGAAAATTTATTTAATTTAATATAGAAGAAATTTATTGAATGGATCACAACTTAATTATGCCCTAAATGATAATAAGATGTTGACCGTGGTGTATCTTATGAAGAAATTTAGGAAAAATTTCATTAGACTCAAGATGATTATTTATATATACCTCTCAAATTTGAATTTTTTATTGTTAATGAAGTACTAAAACCCAATAATAATTATATTTTTATTTATTCGTTAAAAATTTATCTTAAAATTAAAGAGAAAAACTTATTGTGAATAAAGTGGATGATCAATTATCTATACATAAAGACTTAAAGGAAGATCATACTCATACAATCAAATGAGATTTTATAGATAAGAAATTTTTTTGTAGTCACAACCAAGGAACTAACATAGCAAAAAATGTTTTCATATTATATTACTACAGGTAAAAAAGACACAGGTGATGACATGGAATGAGAAAAAAAGTTTTGAGGTTGATTTTAAGTACTACCTATATAAATTTCTATTTATATAAAAATAATTGATTTATGAAAATATTAGAAGGTCCATACAATAAGATGATGTTATTTCATTTATAAACTTTGATAAAAAATTCCATGTGATGGACCCTATGGGAATCTAAAAATAGCTTCTATGGAAATTTAGAGTGGTATCTTCTTGACCATATTATTCAAAGATACAAGAGATTTTTTCTAAAACTATGATAATTATAAAATGAAATACCCCACCAGGATTTTTTTGTCAATCTAAGGGTTGGGGGGGATGAATCAACATGTCTCATTTTATAGAATTATTTACTCTTTTGTAAATTCCCCTCTTAGTACTTTAACCCATGTATTTGTTTTGATATATGGATATGATTATGAATTCTTTCAATGAATTTACAATGTATGTGTGATACAGAATAAAATGATAATGACACACAATATTTTTATAAGGTTCAATCCTAATGTGGGAATATACTCATTGCTATTCCTAGGTTAATTCTGAAGAAAAATATCCACAATTTTACTCAATTTTTTGACAACATTCTTAGGAAATCCGAAAAATTGGGTCACTATTAAATAATTTCAAATATTTTATTTTGAAATATTATAAATTATCATTACAAAAATATATATCATCATAAATCTATACATCCATGATGGTATGTAGGTTTACATGCACAAAACATTATAGTGAATATATACTTCATAATGTGAATGAAATCTCAACTTTATCATAATTAGTATTATTTTAATGTGGCATATCATATTTTGGTGTGATTGTAATCTAGAATTATCATTCCATATCCCACTACAACATGGAATATTCCTTGAAAAATGAATGCATTAATATTTCCTATACCATTACAAGACCTCTCATGAATTGATATTCATTTTATATGTTTTCAAGATGTATAATTCTTCTCCATGGTAAAAAATTATCTTCTAAAAACTTTTCTTTTATCATGATCTCCATGTTAAACCATTATATTTAATTCATTGATGAATGGTATATGCATAATCTAATATAAAGTTCTAGAAATATCCCATTTTGTCAATCTGATAAACCTTACATAATAAATAGTGTTATATATATACCACTTCTATAAGAATAGTGACTGTTAAATTCTTCCTTGAAGACCATTATGTATCATCTATATTCTCTAGGTGAACATTAAATAATCCATGGAATATTTATATTATTTTTATGTATGATCATGTTTATAATTATTTATGTAGTAGAAATTTGGATTTACTCCTACGTTTCACAGTGTGGATTTAGTACCTTTTCAATTTTGTAAACAACAATATATTATGTACCATCTTCAAAAGATGAAATATTCTCTAAATGTCTCATTTATAAATGTATGGTATTTTAATTTTACACATATATATAAGAAACATAACAAATATCTTCGATATTCCTCCAATATTTTATGTATCCCTTTAAGGTTTTGTCCTTTTCCAAATTTCTAATATGTTTTGGAAAATACATTTCATATGTAGTATGATTTCTTCACATATTAGAAAAAGGTCATACCTACCATATTAAATATATTATGTTCCATATTTTTGAATCTAAGAAACTTTACCAATTTCTTGGATTCAGCTCTGAGTGCTTATTACATATCATCTATAGAATGTTATGTATTACAATTATCCCTAGTTATTTGACAATATTATTTTTTGAGGCATATTCTATATTTCTTTTCCAAATTATCTCCTCCATCACAGAATTATAGAATTATTTACCTTTTCAAAATAGTACAACATCTAGAATATATATAAATCAAAGTTGTTTCTCAAAAAATGTTGATATTTCTTACTTTGAATGGTCAATATATTATCACAACAAATCTCTTCTGAAATATTCAGTTAGTTTAAAATTTAAATTTCTCTCAATTTCCACATATTCCAGATTCACTCTATCTCAGCACCCACTACTCAAAAAGTAAATTATACGATGTAGCTACTAGAATTAATTGAAGATGATATTAAATGTATATATCTTCTGGAAATTATATTTCCAAATTTATCTTAATGTATCCCTACATCCTTAGTTCTTATTCCAAAATTGTGTATTCTATAAGTATGTATTCCCGATGTAGCTTTAAAAGTAAATTTTACTCTATATTAAATCCTATAATATCATCTAATTGTGGATGGGTTCTCGAAAAATACAATAAAAACATTTAGTAGACTCTATTCACAATATCCAACATAACTTATTCTTAATTAAAAAATATACTTGCACTACAATCAGCATATGTTCACTATTTATTAATTAAATTTATCTATTGAAGTACTTTAAATATAAATTAACCATTCCCATTTTCATGGGATAAAAATTCTCGATATTCATTTCCAATATATGAATGAATCATATTTAACATATATAGTAGAATTAAAATTCACTATAATTGATCCATCAAAACTCCAAGATACATATAACGACCCAAATACATGTTCTAATTAAATACATAAATAATTCATTTATTTATAACACAACCTAGGATTTCAAAGGTATATGAATTCAGAGAGTCTGGATACATAGAGAATTCTAAATTAGAAAACCTAAAAAAAGGATGAAAACTGTCCTTTGAAAGGGTAAACAACTTAGCGAACCTTGACCACTATCTCGCTTCTACACATTCTTAAAGCCTGTGAAAAAGAGGATTTGAAAACATGGGGTGAGTGACTAAAAACATAGAAAGGGGTTTTCAAAAAACAAAAGGAAACCAAATTATAGTATTTCAATTTAAAATAAAAAGTAAAACATAATATAAAGATAATTAATAAAAGATTAGGAAAATATGCAGACATTTCAAAATATACATTTATGTGAAAATGGGATTACAATTTATATATATTTACAACATTTTGGAAACTACTTCCACATTCATAAAGTATTTGTAATTTTACATGAAAATATTATAAGTATTTTTATTTAATTCTCAAAGGCACCTAGGATCAGAGCATGAATTCTTAGTTCACTCTCAAGACATAGTGGATATAGTCTCATGATGAATTAGGTTCACTTCCTAATTCCGTGATGTGTTTGGGATAAACCTTCCACACACCATAATGTGCATGGGATTAACCTCTCGCACACTGTGACATAATTGGAAAAAACCTCCCGCACACCATATATGACATATCATGAGATTAAGACATTACCCATTGTATTAGAGAACTATCATGGTGCACCCTTCACATGATTGGACAAAAGTCCCATAAGGGTTGCGGGTTCAATCCCCTTACACCACCTTTATTCACATAATTTACAATTGCGAGTCATTGAAAACAAAATATATTATAACTTGTATTTTTTGTCA
This sequence comes from Viscum album, assembly GCA_963277665.1. Classification (NCBI taxonomy): domain Eukaryota; kingdom Viridiplantae; phylum Streptophyta; class Magnoliopsida; order Santalales; family Viscaceae; genus Viscum; species Viscum album. Next base: position 625,140,999 of record OY728138.1, on the reverse strand, counting down.
TGAGGACGATTGAAATTTCTTTTAAATCATGATCCATGGAAACCATTTCACACGGACATTATTGACTATACATGTATCATGATAAAAATACATACTTATAAAAAAATTTGGTACGCAGCGAAAGCAACACACATGAAAGGAAGAAAATACTTATAGTTTCATGTATATATATATATGAAACATTTTTTCATAAAAGATATATATATATACATTTTTTACATAAATATTTAAATTTAAATAAAAAATGTGTGTATACTCATGAATATTTATCAACTAAAAATAATAAGTCCTTATGAAAAATGAAATATATATATTGATGAATGGAAACTTATCACAGATCCTCAACCAGAAGATTATTTTCCTAAGCATGCAATATAGTGCACTCCCAATGTCGGTCCTGAGGAGGAAACTTACACAGCACTGAAATTCTATTGTTACTAATTATTTTCTAACTAATATATAATATAATGATGAGTTTGGAAGTTGCATAAAATGTGAATATTATATATATATAATGCGATCACAATTTTTTTAAAAAGAGAGAAAGAAGACACTCGTTCTTGGGGGTTCATAATGGTTGATATCATTGACTATTAAAATATTATCAATATCAATTCAATGTAGGGATCAAGATCAATCACACCACACCCTCTCATTCGAAATGTTATTAACAAAACATCGAGATCTCTACATGTGGAGAAATACTCTGACTAAACCCTTCTAGGATATCCATTTTCCATCTATCTCTACCCAAGCCATACTCAATCATATACATGACTTAGATAGTGAAGGGAAGGATAAATGTTGAATGAGAAGAAGAAATCGGTGACAGAGAAAATGGGGAAAATGCACACCGTAATCAATTTAACCACCACCAAAATTATTATATTTAAATAAATAGATTTAAATTGAAGCACAATGAAACTCCATCAACCACCATTCTTCCCCTCAAAAAAACATCGAGGTTAGTTCCCCATTCTCATGGAGTTAAAAGAGAATACGGTGGGAGAAACACATAAAAGTAAAACTGGAAGAATGAGGTATAAAGAAGAAGACTAATATAAATTAAAACATTAAAAATATACTACAGAATCAAAGAAAATATAAACCTACAAAAAATTTCAACTACTTTTCCACCCCCTTGAAATGAAGAAGAAGTACATTTTTATAGGCAAGGGGGTGAAATATTTGGCTCCAAAACCATCCTAAGAAATAATGTTCATGGATAACCTCTTCAATGAAATAATATGGGACCTTATCCTTCTTGAATTTTTTTAAATACCTATTCTATGTTATCCCATGATAATTTGGATTCATTATCCAAGTGAAGAGAGATATATGGAAAAATTACTCCGAATATTTAAACTCCCTTTTCTGACTATTCGTATTCCAATACACCAACTTCCAATGCATTTATGACCATGATAATTAAATAAGTATATAATTAAATATTGATTAAACATGATTCTATGGATTTATTCCTACTCCATGTAAAATTTCAGCACTTATGGTTGGGCCATTTATCAGATATTGTCCTAGTAATAAAATTAACCAGTTCTGTGCACAGTTTTTGAGGCCTGAATTGTGAGCTAGATTTGAGATTCCAAATGATGGATTGAGCTTTTTGTATAGAAGAATAAAATGAATCACATAAAACATAGAAACCTATAAAATAATAATTTTGTAACTTGGATCAGTTTATAAAATGGTATGGCCAAAAAATTAAAATAAATTAAAACTGTTTAAATCCAGAATAATCCATTTTCCAAATTAAGCTAAAAAACACTCCTAAAACATAAAATGTGAAAAATTACCTTTAAATAACACATTGGTGGGATTAAAAACATTAAAATTAAGAATAAAATAATTGAAAATATTTTTTCTATCAATTAACCCACACATAAGAATTTCACTCATGGGAAATCATCTTATACCAAGGTCAAAAAAACTTCATAAAGTATAAATAACAACATAGCTCAATTATCAAATAAAATAAAATATCACGAATCCAACATGGATAAAAATTTCATAACTCTTACAAAATCAGATTAATCCATTCAATATCTTGTTAATACTCACATACATGTCGTACCTACCTCCCAGGAAAAATATTTCTCTCTTCATTCAAGGATTTTCAATGTGGAGTTTTTCTCATTTCCAAGAACATGTTTGATTTCCATAGGATTGTTATAATCCTAGTATATCTACATCATAGAGTCAAAAATGTGTAAATCATGAGGTATTTTTCATTGTTTTTTCTGAGGCTGAGGGTTGGAAGGATTAAAATGTAAAATCATCTGAGGCATAATGAGGAGGGTTAAGCTCTATAGTGAAGTAAATGCATGAAAACAGTTTTCATCAAGAATGTTGTGCTCATGAATCATCTCAAAAAGGAACCACCTCTAAAAAAATCCTCCTTTGTTAGGTTCACACTTGCAATTTCATCATCAATTAATTATGGTCCACTTTTCCCCAATTGTAGCATTGTTTTCACTTGCATTCAGATCTGGATTTCTCTTCAGAATCATGTTTTGGAGAAAAAGATAGGCAGCTTTTGATATTCAAAAATTGGTGAACACCCGAACCATCATTGTAATGAAATTTTGGTCCACCCATCCATATTTCCATAATGACATTTATTCCACCCAATCAGCAATAAATATGGCTACACATTCAATTAAGCTCAAAAAGATTCTTCAAGAAAGAAAAATAAATCCCATCTTCTCCCCCCCCCCCCACTTTAGTTAAACAATAATCATGAATTTCACATTAAGAGAATGTTATAAAGGTATAAATGGATTTTAATTTGGCTTACTAGAATGTTATTTCATGGCTACTAGTAAATTAATGAAGTTAAGATGAAAAGGTAGGCGAAAATAAGAGTTCAAGGTAAAAGGGCTTTCAAAGTGATGCCTCAATCATACTTGTCACGTTCCATGAACTATAAAATCTTTGAAAAAGAGAAAAAAAAACAAGTTATGGATCAAAAAACAGGTCTCAAGACTCTATAGAAAAATATAAATATAAGAAGATGTCAAATAGTTATAGAGAGATCTCGTCTTTGGCATGATTTTAAATTTGGGCAACACTTGTGCACATGAATTTCAAAATGAATCAAACTTCTTCCATTGAAAAATTCAGAAATCAGAAATCAGAAACAAAATCCATTCTAAAATCAATGAAATTAAAAAATATTTAAATCAATAAATGTGATAAAAATACCCATATGGTTTGAATTTTCAAAAGTATTCAATTAATCTAAATAATACTTAAAAAACAAACCAAAAATGAAAAAAGAAACATAAAAATTTTAAAAAAAAACATGAAAAATAAAATAAAAGTACACAGAAAATTCCTAAAAACAAGTTGAAATAACTCCCCAAAATTATTAAATTTACTACCATATTTATATCTCAAATCATATAAAGAAATTTTGATACATCAAATTTATATTGGGTAGTAAACAAAATAATGAAAATGAAAAGACAAAAACTGATTTCTTTTTCAGTGGCAGCCTTGACTTATGCTCTTTGCTGCTACTACATTAAAACTACAAGAAAGAAATGACAAGACAAAATAAAAATAAAGAAAAATAAAGGTAAATGGTATATAAAAGGGGTAATTCTTGGTTTAACTCATAATGTGGGTGCTAGATTTTTACTGCCCTAAGTCATGCAGTTATAGTAAGTTATCCCGAATCGGATGAGGGATGTGGTTTCTTTGAGATGAACCACCACATGTGACTTTTCCTGGTGTCCATGAGTAGACACCAAGAATGGAGAACCCAAAATAAGAGAATACAGTTCCCAACCCCAAGAAATAATACATAGATAATTTATTATCTATAGTGGAAGGGAATAGAATATATGGGTGCTCCCTATGAACTTCTGTGGTGTCCTCCATATGGTATGAATGTTTTTGTAGAGGAGGCAGTCACACCACATGATTAGCCAGCTGTTCTTCAATCACCACCACATGGGTGGTCTCTTTAATATCATCCAAGGTCTACCCCATTTGTTTTTATCTGAAAGTTTTGGAGTGGAGAAGTCCAAAAACAATTCAGTTTGAATAATATTAAAACATGACGAATCAATCAAGAAATATTCCCTTTCAAGTAAGTCATCTTAGAAATTGATCTCTTCAGGTAGGACCATTTGCAACTCCATATCATCAAATGAACATTAATTATCATCATAAAAAGTGAGAGAGAGGTCCAAAGCTATTGATTTTTCAATATAAATGACGGGATGATCAAGTTTCTGGTTATGTTCAACAAAGTGATTCTAGGATTCTTTAAAAAAATTGTTAATATCACATAAGTGAATCAGCTGGCACGTGTACTTCAGGGACCTCCTAAAGAAATGGTAGAGTACAAGATGATATTATTAACTCTTTTTTAGCTCCATCTCACGTACCTCATGTTTTTTAGCATAGAAAATAATCAGTGAAATTTCTTTCACCACTTTTTCTGGCTCAGGTTCAGGTCATGTTTTCTCTTGAAAAGCATGTATATATTCAGAAATCAACTCTATTTAACACTCCAATTTTTCCACTACATTACTAATACTTTTATACTTAGCATCAAGATCATATAAAACTTCTTCTGGAACCTGAGATTCATCAGTCCATGCATAAAAATTTGAATTGAAAGACATCATGATCAAAAATATTTTTTTGTGTTTTTAAAATTTATGATTTTTCATTGTTTTTTTATGAACAACCGTGTGTGAAAGTGTTACGCCTCATGGAAAATAGTTAAAATTTGATGAATGGTAATTTTTCAAATATCCTTGATCAACATATTATTTTCCTAAGCATGAAATATAGTGCTCTCCCAGGGTCGGTCTCAAGGAGGCAACTTACACAACACTGAAATTCTATTATCACTACTTATTTTCTAAATAATATATAATATAAATACGAGTAAGAAAGATGCATAAAATATGAATATATATATATGTGCAATGTGAATAAAATGATTTTAAAAATAAAGAACAAAGATATTCATTCTTGGGGGATCATAATGGTTGATATCATTATTTATTAAAATATTCTCAATATCAATTCAATGTAGTGATCTTGATCTATCACACTACACACTCTAATTAGAAATGTTATTAACCCAACCCCTATATCTCTTCAGGTGGTGAAATACTCTTCCTAAATCTGAATAGGATATCTCTTTTCCAACCGTCGCTACCCAATTCATACTCTATCATATGCATGACTTAGATAGTGAAGGGAAGGGTAAATGTTGAATGATAAGAAGAAATCAGTGACAGAGAAAATGGTGTAATCGCACACCATACTCAATTAAAACACCACCAATATTCTCAAAATTAAATAAATATTTTTAAATTTAATCACAATGAAACTCAATAAACTACCATTATCCCCCTTGAACAATCATCGAGGTTAGTTCCCCATTCTCATGGAGTTCGAAGAGAATATGGTTGGAGAAACACATAAAATTAAAAATGGAAGAATGAGGTATAGAGAAGAAGTCTAAAATAAATTAAAACCTTAAAAATATACTACATAAGAAAAGAAGATATATACCTATACTAAATGGAAACTACTTTTCCAACACCTTGAAATGTAGAAGAAGTACATTTTTATAGGCAAGGGTGTGGAATATTTTTCTACAAAATCGTCCTCTGAAAGTATGTGCATAGATGGACTCTTTAATGAAATAATTTGGGAACAAGTCCTTGAGAGTAGTTCCACTACATCTCCTCTTTCAACCCAGGAACATTCAGCTTCATTGGCTAAGTGTTGAGAGATATATGGCAAAATTACTCCAGATATTTAATCTGCCCATTCTGACTATTCGTATTCCAGTACACCAAGTTCCAACTTATTTATGTCCTTGATAATAAAAGAATCAGACACATCCATTTTAATGAAACATGTTAATTAGGATATATTACTACTCCATGTAAACCTTTAGATCTTATGGTTCCTCCATTTATGAGATATGGTCCCAACAATAAAATTCACCAGTTCTGTGCACAGTTTTGGTGGCCTAATTGTGAGCTGGATTTGAGCTTCCAAAATAATGGATTGAGCTTTGAGTCTAGATGGATAAAATGAATACCATGGAACCAAAAAAACTTATAAAATAATAATTCCACAATTTGGATTAGTGTAGAAAAAGTTACTTCTGAAAAAGTAAAATAAATTAAAATTTTTTAAATCCAAAATAAACCATTTTTTTCAATTAAGCCCAAAAATACCCCTAAAACATAAAATTTGAAAATTATCCTTAAAATAACTCATTGGTGGGATTTAAAATATTTAAATCAAGAATAAAATAATTGAAAATATTTTCTCTATAAATTAACCCACACTTAATCATTCCTCTCTTGGGCAATCATCTTATACAAAGGTCAAAACAGTCTTCTCAAAGCATAAATCACAACATAGCTCAATTATCATATCAAAGAAAATATCATGCATCCTACATGGAAAAAAATTTCAGAACTCCTCAAAAATAAGATGAATCAATTCAATATCATGTTAATCCTTATATACATTTCATACCGACCTCCTAGGAAAAATATTTTTCCTTTCACTCAAGGATTTTCAATGTAGAGTTTTTCTCACTCTCAAGAACATGTGTGATATATATAGGATTTCTATTCTCGTAGTATCTCCACCTAATATAGTCACAAATTTTTCAATCATGAGGTCTCTTTAATTGGTTTTTCTAAGGATGAGGGATGGCAGGATTAAAATGTAAAAACATTTGAGGCAGAATGAGGAGGGTTAAACTCTAAAGTGAAGTAAACGCATGAAAACAGTTTTTATCAATAATTTTGTTCTCCTTAATCAGATAAAAAATGAATGACCTCCAAAAAAATATTCATTAGGGAAGTTAAAACATGGAATTTCAACATCAATGAATTTTTTCCCTCTTTTCCCAAATTGTAGCATTGTTTCAACTTGAATTTATATCTACATTTCTCTTCAGAATCATTTTTAAAGGAAAATAGAGGCAACTTTTGATCTTTAAAAAGAGGTGAACTCCCAAACGATCATGGTAATGATATTTTGGGACACCCATAAATATCTTCATCATGAAATTTCTTCCACCCAATTAGAAATAAATATGGCAACACATTCAATTAAGCTCAAAATGATTATTTAGTAAAGAAAAATAAAGCCCATATTCTCCCTCCCCCATACTTGGGTTCAACAATAATCATGAATATAACATCAATAGAAAGTTGTAAAGGGATAAATGTCTTGTAATGTCGCTGCATAACAAGTTATTTAATTTCTACTAGGGGATTAAATAAGGTCAGATGAAAAGATAGGCCAAAATATGAGTTCATTGCAAAAGGGATTTCAAAATGATGCCTCAATCATACTTGACACATTAAATAATCTCTGAAAATATTAAAAAATAGAAAACAAAAAGTTCTAGATCACACAACACGTCTCAATACTCTCAAGAAAAAGAGATATATAATATGATGCAAAATACATTTAGAGACCTATTAGGATGGGTATGCTTTTCAATTTGGAAATCACTTGTGCACATGAGTTTCACAATCAATCAAACTTTATCAAATGAAAAGATCAAAAATCAGAAACAAAATCCATTCAGCAATCAATGAAATCCTAAAATATATAAATCATGCAATGATCCAAAAATACCAAGATGGTTTTAATTTTCCAAAGTACAAAATTCAGCTCAAGAATCCTAAAAAACACACCAAAAATGAAAAACGAAACAAGAAAATTTCAAAAAAAATCATAACAAATAAAATAAAATCATATAGAAAATTCCTAAAAACAAGTTGAAATATCTCCCCACACATATTTCATTTAATATCCTCTTTTTATCTCAAATAAAATCAAGAAATATTTTCACATCGAATTTAAATTAGGCTGTAAACAAAATAAAGCAACGGAAAGACACTACCTAATTTATTTTTCAGTGGAAACCTTGTGTTAATCTCTTAGCTGATACCACTTTAAAACTACAAGAAATAAATGATAAGACATAAGTGAGTTATCCCCCAATCAGATGGTGGTTGTGGTTTCTTTTAGATGAACCACCAAATGTGACTTTTCTCGGTGTCCATAAGTAGAAGCCGAGAATGGAGAACCCCAAAAAAGATAAGAAATTTCCCAACCCTAAGAAAGAATACAGAGATAATTTAAGATCCGAAGTGGGGGGGATAGAATATAGGGGTTCTCCCTATGAACTTATGTGCTGTCCTCCATATGGTATGCAAATTATTGTAGAGGAGGTAGTCACACCACATGATTATCCATCTCCTCTTCTTCAATCACCGCCACTTGGGTGGTATCTTTCATATCATCCAAGGGTTTCTCCATTTGTGTTGTATCAGGAATGTTAGTAAAGGAGAAGTCAGAAAACAATTCAGTTTTAAAATGTGTAAAACATGACGAATAAATCATGAAATCTTCCCTTTCAAGTAAGTCAGCTTGGAAATTGATCTCTTCAGGAAGGACCATTGGAAACTCCATCTCATCAAGTGCATATTCTTCATCATCTTACAATGTAATATAGAGGTAAAAAGGTGTTAATTATTCAATATTAATTATTGGAAGATCAAGTTTCAGGTTATCTTCAACAAACTGATTCCAGGATTCTTCCAAAAATTGTTGATCTCCCATAAGCGAATTAGCTGGCATGTGTACTTCACAGACCTCCTCAAGTAATGGTTGAGTACGAGATTATATTATTAAACCATTTAGTATCTCCTTCTCATCCACCCCATTTTATTTAATATAGAAATGAATCAGAAAAATCTCTTTCACCACTCGTTCTGGCTCAGGTTCAGGTTCAGGTATCTCTTGGAAAGCATGTACATATTCATCAATGAAATCTATTTGACTCTCCAATATTTCCACATAATTAATAAGACTTTTATACAAAGAATCAAGAACATATAAAACTACTTATGGCTTCTAAGATTCATCAGTCCATGTATACAAATTTGAATTGAAAGACATCCTGAACAAAAAGTTTTTTTAGTGTTTTTGAAATTTATGATTTTTAAAGTTTTTATTATTAAAAATGATGTGTGAAAGAGTTGAGCCTCCCTGAAAATGGTGCCAATTTTATGCATTGAAATTTGTTTAAGATCCCTGATCAAAAGATTATATACCAAAGCATGAAATATAGTGCACTTCCAGGGTCAGTCTCGAGGAGGCACCTTACAAAACAACAAAATTCTATTATCACTATTTATTTTCTAACTAATATATATTATAAAGATGAGTTTGGAAAATGAATAAAATATGAATATATTAATATATATATATAAAATTAGAACAAAATTATGTTAAAAATAAATAAAGAAAACATTTGTTCTTGGGGGATCATAATGGTTGATATCATTGTTTATTAAAATATTCTCAATATTAATTCGATGTACTGATCATGATCTATCACACTACACCCTCACATTTGAAATGTTATTACCCCAATACCAAGATATCTAAATGTGGGAATATACTCTTCCTAATTACGGCTAGGATATCTCTTTTCCAACCATTACTACAGTAGCCCATACTCCATCGTATGCATGACTTAGATAGTGAAGGGAAGGATAAATACTGAATGGGAAGAAGGACTCAGTGATAGAAAAAATGGGGAAATCGCAAACCATAATCAATTTAAACACCCAAAAAAATCTCAAAATTAAATAAAGATATTTAAATTAAATCACAGTGAAACTAAATCAACCACCATTCTCCCCCTAGAACAATCACCGAGCTTAGGTCCCCATTCTCATGGAGTTAGAAGAGAATACGATGAAAGAAACACATAAAAGTAAAAATGGAAGAATGAGGTATGAAAAATAAGACTAATATAAATTAAAACACTTAAAATATAGTACAGAATAAATGAAAATATAAACCTACAAAAAATTGAAACTACTTTTCAAACCCCTTTAAATTAAGAAGAAGTACATTTTTATAAGAAAGGGGGTAAAATATTTGTCTCCAAAATAATAATCCAAATTTATGCGCATGTATGGCCTCTTTAATGACATAATTTGGGAACTTTTAATTCTAGAAATGTTTTCCAATACCTCTCCTATTTCTAACCACGAAATTTCAGATTCATTGGAAAAGGGTGGAGAGATATATGATTAAATTACTCCGGATATGTAATCTTCCAATTCTGACTGTTCATATTCCAATACACCAAGTTACAATGCATTTATGGCCTTTACAATGAAAGAATCAGACACAGAAATATTATTCAGAAATATTCCTCCATATGTATTTATACTCCATGTAAAATTTCATCTCCTATGGGTTGGCCATTTTTGACATATAGTCCCAAAAACAATATTATCTAGTTCTGTGCATAGTTTTTGAGGCATAACATATGAGCATGATTTGAGCTTCCAAATGATGGACTGAGCATTGGGTCCAGAAGGATAAAATAAATCCCATCAAAAATAAAAACCAATAAAATATGAATATTTAAATTTAGATCAGTGTAGAAAAAGGTATGTCCAAAACAAAAAATAAATTAAAATTGTTTAAATCCAAAATAAACCATTTTTCCAATTAAGCTAAAAAATACTCCTAAAACATAAAATGTAACAATTGATCTTCAAATAACACATTTTTTGGATTAAAAAAATCAAATTAAGAATAAAATAATTGAAAATATTTTCTATATCAATTCCCACACACTTATCCATTTCACTTCTGGGTAACCATCTTAAACCAATGTCAAAACAAACTTCCGAAAGCCTAAATGACAACATTGCTCAATTATCAAATCAAAGAAAATATCATGGATCCTTCATGGATAAAAATTTCAGAACTCCTCAAAAATAATATGAATCCAGTCAATCTCATGTTAATCCTCACATGCATATCGTACCTACCTCCTAAGAAAAATATTTCTCCCTTCACTCAAAGATTTTCAATGTGGGGTTTTTCTTATTCCCAAGAACATGTTTGATCTCCATAGGCTTTCTATCCTCCCATTATCTCCACTTAATAAAGTAAAAAACTTGTAAATAATGAGGTCTTTTTTATTGGTTATTCTAAGGATGAGGGTTGGAAAGTATAAAATGTAAAAACATTTGATACAGAATGTGGAGGGTTGAGCTCTATAGTGAAGTAAATGCATGAAAATAGTTTTTCTCAAGAATGGTGTGCACGTCAATCTTCTCAAAAATTATTCACCACAAAAACATCTTCCTTTGAAATTTTCACACTTTTAATTTCATCATCAATGTAGTTTTTCCCTCTTTTCCCCAATTGTATCATTTTTTTAACTTGAATTTTGATCTAGATCTCTCTTTAGAATCATGTTTTGGAGGAAAAGATAGGCAAATTTTAATCTTCAAAAATTGGTGAACAACTGACCCATCTTTGTAATGGTATTTTGGGCCACCCATCATTCTTTAAAATATGATATTTCTTTGACCGAAGTAGTAATAAATATGGAAACACATTCAATTAAGAAGAAAATGATTTTTCTTCAGGAATGAAAAATAAAGCCAATCTTCTCTGTTCGTCACACTTAAGTTCAACAATAATCATGCATTTAACTTATAGGTATGGTTGGAAAGGGATAAATGGATTACAATGTGAATTACTAACAAGGTATTTCATGGCTACTATTGTCTTAAAGAAGGTCATATTAAAAGGTAGTCCAAAATAAGAGTTCAATGAAAAAGGGGTTTCAAATTGATGCCTCAATCATACTTAACACATTCCATGAACACAAAAAGCTTTTAAAAATAGGAAAATATCAATTTTTGGATCACACAAAATTTCTAAAGACTCTAAAGAAAAAGGGAAATATAAGAAGATGTAAAATAGGTTTAGAGACCTCTCAGGTTGGGAAAGATTTTCAATTTGGACAGCACTTGTTCACACTAGTTTCATAATCTATCAAACTTTTTCAGATGAAAAGATCAAAGATCAGAAAAATATATATTTAGAAATCAATGAAATAATCAAATATTTATATCAAGCAATGTGAAAAAAATAAAAATATGGTTTTAATTTTACAATGTATTCAATTCAGCTCAAGAATCCTAAAAAACACTATAAAAATGAAAAAGAGACAAGAACATTTTAAAAAAATCAACATGAAGAATAAAATAAAATTACACAAAAAATTCCTAAAAAGAAGTTGAAATATCTCCCCCACAATTATTATATTCACTAACCTATTGTTATCTCAAATAAAATCAAGAAATATTTTCACATCAAATTTAAATTGGGAAGTAAACAAAATAAAGAAAAGGAAAGACACAACCTGATTTATTTTTCTGTTGTAGCCTTGAGTTAAGCTCCTAGATGATACCACTTTAAAAATATAATAATGAAATGATAAGAGATAATAAAAATAATGAAAAAGAAAGATAAAGGTAATAAAAAAAAGGATAATTCTTTCTTTGACCCCCCAAGTGGTTGTCAGGTTTTTACTAGCCCAAGTTAGGCAGTTATAGTGTGTTATCCCCAATCGGATGGTGGATATGGTTTCTTTAAGATGAACCACCACATGTGACATTTCCCATTTTCCAGGAGTAGACACCAAGAATGGATAACCCAAAAGAAGATAATAAAGTTACCAACCCCCAAAAAATAATATAGATATAATTTAAGATCTAGAGTGGGAGGGGATGGAATATAGGGTTAATCCCTATGAACTTTCATGGTGTCCTCTATATGGTATGCAAGCTTTTGTGGATGAGGAAATCACACCACATGATTATCCAGCTCCTCTTGTTAAATCAAAAAAATGGGTGGTCTCTTTTTTATCATCCATGGTCTGCTCTATTTGTGTTGTATCAGAAATTTTAGGAATGGAGAAGTCAGAAAACAATTCAGTTTGAATAATATTAAAACACGATGAATCAACCAAGAAATCATCCCTTTCATGTATGTCAGCTTGGAAATTGATCTCTTCAGGTCAGATCATTGGAGACTCCATCTCATCATGTGAATCTTCTTTATAATTTTCCAAAGTAAGATAGAGGTCAAAAGGAGTTTATTTTTCAATATCAATGATGGGAAGATCACCTTTCAAGTTATCTTCAATATGGTGATTCCGTGATTCTTCCAAAATATGTTAATCTCTCGTAAGTGAATTAGCTGGCATGTGTACTTCAGGGAACTCCTCAAGCAATGGTTAATTATAGTATGTTATTATTAAATATTTTAGTAGATACTTCTCACCCACCTTAGGTTTTTTAATGTAGAAAATAATTAGTGAAATCTCCTTCACCACTCATTCTAGCTCAGGTTCAGGTTTGGGTTTCTCTTGACAAGCATTTATATATACAGCAATCAACACTATTCGAATCTCTAATTTGTCCACTACATTTCTAATAATTTTATACATAGCATAAATATAATCTAATACTTTTTCTAGAACCTTAGATTCATCAGTTCGTGCCTAAAAATTGGAATTGAAGGACATCATGAACAAAAAGTTTTTTTAGTGTTTTAGAAATTTATGATTTTTTTATGAAAAATGGTGTTTGAAAGTGCTGAGCCTCTCTGAAAATGACACCAATTTGATGAACGCTAATTTTTTGTCGATCTCTAATAAAAATATTATTTACCTAAGCTTGCAATATAGTGCACTTCCAGGGTCAGTCTCGAGGAGGAAACTTACACAACACCTAATTTCTATTGTCACTAATTATTTTAAAACTAATATTTAATATAAATATGAGTTTAAAAGATTCATAAATGAAGAATATATATATATATATATATATATGAAATGAAAACAAAATTATGTTAAAAATAATGAATGAAGGAATACATTCATTCTCAGGGGATCAGAATGGTTGATATCATTGTTTATTAACATGTTCTCAATATCAATTCAATGTAGTGATCAAGATCTATCACACTAAACCTTCTCATTAAGAATGTTATTACACCAACACTAAGTTCTCTAATTATGGGAAAATACTCTTCCTAAATCCGAATAGGGGATATATTTTCCGACCTTCCTTAACCAATCCATAATCAATCGTATGGATGAGTTAGATAGTGAAGGGAAGGATAAATGTTGAATGAGAAGAAGTACACAGTGATAAAGAAAACAGGGAAATATCACACCATAATTAATTTAACAACAAATAATTCTTATAATTAAATTAAGTGATTTAAATTGAAGCACAATGAAATTAAATAAACCACCATTTTCCCCCTCGAACAAACATTGAGGTTAGTTCCCTATTCTCATGGAGTTAGAAGAGAATAAAGTCGGAGAAACAAATAAAAGTAAAAATGGAAGAATGAGGAATGGAGAAGAAGACTAATATAAATTATAACATAAAAAATATAATACATAAGAAAAGAAAATATAAACCAACACACAATGAAAAATACTTTTCTAACCCCTTGAAATTAAGAAGAAGTATATTCTTATAGGCAATGGGGTGAAATATTTGGCTCCAAAATCATCTTCCAAAATAATGTGCATGGATGGCCTCTTTAATTACCAAATTTGGGAACTCCTCATTCTTCAAAGTTGTTTCACTACCCATCCTGTGTCGACCCATGAAATTGCAGCTTAATTTTCCATCTGTGGAGAGATATATAGCCAAATTACTCCGGATATTTAATATGCACATTCTGACAGTTCGTATTCCAATACACCGAGTTCCAACGCATTTATAGACTTCATAATGAAATAATCAGATGTGGAAATACTAATTAAACATGTTACTTCTGATTTTTTACTACTCCATGTAAAATTTCAGCTCATATGGTTTGGAAATTTATGAGATATGGTCCCAAAAATATACATCGCCAGTTCTGTGCACATTTTTCGAGGCCTGGCTTGTGAGGTGGATTTGAGCTTCCAATTGATATATTGAGCCTTTGGTCCAGAAGGATAAAATTAAGAACATCGAACATATAAACCTATAAAAGAATAAATTTTCAATTTAGATCAGTGTAGAAAAAGTTATGGCCGAATAAATTAAAACAAATTAAAATTGTTTAAATCCATAATAAGCCATTTTTCCAATTCAGCTAAAAAATACTTCTAAAACATATAATGTGACAATTTCCATTAAAAACACATCGGTGGTATTAAAAACATTTAAATTCAGAATAAAATATTTGAAAATATTTTCTCTATCACATTTACATTCATCTATTTTCATATATAAACATCAAAATGAATATATATATGTACATGTACTAAATGTGATAATTTAATATGAAATTATATATATAAATCTATTTATATATCCATTTATTTTGACAGAAAAACATTAATTTGGAGTTTATATATCCTTGATTTCACTCATAGTGGCATAATAAAAATTCAAGTAACATTAAATTTATTTTATTCAAGAGATATCCCTGGGGAGATGTGATTATAAACATTCCATGATATATACATAAATATACATACATACATACATACATTTAAAACATTATTATCTAAATAGTAATTTTGAAAATCTAATAACAACACATATATTTATAGGAATTAAGCATATGTTCTTTAATTATTCAAAATAAGTTTTAGAAAAATAAGTCCCACAAACCAAAACAATTTAAATATTTAATAATTTACAAGAAAATTTAAGGCAGAACAAAAAAGGATCACATTTTATATCTGGAATAGACTCAAAAATACTATTTTGAATATACTACTCGTAGATTAAAATAAGAATGAATATAAAGATATAAAATTCACAAATATATATAGATTGAAAATTTTAATCCTAGATTTAACAATATTCCTCTTGCTGTCATAATGATATTGGAAAATTTATTTAATCTATAATTTAAACATTACTAATTAACTAAAAAAAATTGGTATAAAATAACTAAATAAAATTCATAAAACACTTGAACTGTTTGAGTAGATTTTACATAAATAAAGGCTTTATTTCAATTAAATAGATTTGAAATAAATAAATTTCATAGGAAAATGTCTGATATAGATGAATACATGAAAATGAACAGTTTTATAATTATAAAAAAAATTATTTGAACAATAAATTATTACCATAAATAGCTAAAAACCCATTAGTATCAAATTGCAGAAGTGCATAAAACACCTGAAGATATTTGAAAAAATATAATATCTTACCATGAAGATTCCTCCACTATTTCATAAGAGAGAAAATAATTGCATAGCATGAAGGGTTAAATACTACTGATAAATTTGGGAATATTTAAAAAATAAAATAATGTTTTTATAAAAATTGAATTCCCTTCCATGAAGATGACTGCACTGCTTCCCAAAAGGGAAGAAAGGATCACATCGAAAGATGGCGATCAACACTAGTAAAAAACTAGGTAAAATTTAAAGATAAAAAAACTAATTGTTTAAATTATTTTACAGAACATGATTCCCCACACAGTATGAATTGAAGTAGCCACAAATCCTTAGTTTTAGATCACAATAATGACGAAAAAGGAAAACACCTTCAAAGATAAACTACCTAATCTGGAATGGGACGATTAAAGAGAATCACTTCCCTTTTTTTCTTTCTCTAAATGAAATAGGGTTTTTATGCACAGATAACTAGATATCTATAACCCTTGGTAACCAGAATGAATTTTTTTCAATTGGGAATTCATCCCTACATGAAAACCCCACATCTTATTTTAATAAAACCATAATTTGGACAGACATGGAACCTAAAATGGAAGAAAAAATAAAAAAAGAACTAAAATTCTAGTAAGTTTATCTGCCTCTTCATAATCTGACACACCTTCGAGTCTAGTGATTCCTAGGAGAGTGTTTCCACCAGCAGAAATATATCTGATTCCATTACAGTCATTGATGAGGGTTGTAAATCGACCGCCGATTGGGCCTGGGTCAGTTTCGTCTACACATGACCATATCAAGTGGTGTGATTTCCCACATGAGACGTGTCGCTCGATGCCGATGAATTCTATAGAGGAGTTTCTAGTTACATCTGCAGGTTATGATCTGATTAACGAAGACACTTTGTGGAAGGCGACACTAGAGGTTGTTTCTGGTGGAAGAAGAAAATTGGTGGGGGTGTCATCTTTAGCTGTATGTTACTCTCCCCTTTCTTAATTTTTTTTAATTCTTAATTTCCTACTTATTAAAAAATATATTATTATTAATATCTTATAAAAATAATAATATCCATGTAATTATACATTTTATAAAATATCTCTGGTTATTAATTTATTTAGTTTTAAGAATTATATATGTCACATAATATTTTTCATTTAAGAAATATTTTTTTTGTAAATATATTATATATTGTAACATTAGTAATAAATTAATAATAAATTAAAGAAAGTATGTTTTATAGAAACATTTTTATATTATTAAAAGAAATGTAAAAAGGTTTAAAATAAATTTTAATTTTTTAAAATTACATTTTATTAAACTCTACATCATTAAAAAATAATTTTTTTTAAAAACAATGTTTAATTTAATAAATGTCAACATAAATATTTATATTTTTTATTGATATTTGAAAAATACATATATAAATTATTTATTATTATTATTATTTCATGTCAATTAAACACAAAATACATGTACATACATAAAATTATTTAAATAATTAAAAATTCCTAACATGAATAAAATATAAAACTAATATGTTAACCAATTGATTCATGGTTTATTTTAATTTATTAAACGTCTTCTACAATATATTATTTTTATTTACACACACAAAAAGATTTTATCTTATAAACCATTGTTATATATATATATATATTTGTTCTCTTATTATTAAAACTAATATTTACTAATAAAATAAATTAGTTAATATTAAAATCTATAAAATAAATTAAAAAAGTGAAAATATTATATTTTCTAAAATGAGGGTAATTATATTTTACCCCCATTAAATTAATTGTGTCCTCATAATTCTAACAACATATATATATAAATTTTTAATTTCACTATTTATATTTAGGAAAACCAAGAACGCAAGACCTTCCCTTAAAATAAAACCCTATAAAATGAACATTAAGCCTGTAAATATTTAAAGGGTTTCTCTGTATCCTAACTTTTAATGTTATATATTCTTGGGCTCTAATAGAAACTATTAAGAACTAGAAACCTGTTCCAAGGAAATAAATAAATAATTCATTTATTTAGAACACAAACCGAGATTGAAAAGAAATTGGGTATCAGTGGGTCCAGATACATTGAATAATTCTCAATTACATAAACTAAAAAAAGAAAAAACCATTATTTATAAGGGTAAACACCTTAGCGAGACTTTGACCACTATCTTTCTTCTATGAATCCTTAAAACCTTTGAAAATAGGTTTTTAAAACATAGGGTGAGCGACTAAAAACCTAGTAAGTGGTTTTAAAAAACAATAGTAACCAAATTAGAGTAACGAAATTAAAAATAAAATTTAAAAAATATTATATAGTTTTTTAATGAAAGATTGGGAAAATATGTACACTTTCCAATATAAAAATATATGTGAAAAAGGGATTTCAAATTATATATATTTAATAAATTTGGGAAACAACTTCAATCATTTATAAAGTATTATTAATTTCACGTAAAAATATAAGTATTTGTATTTAATTATTAAAGGCACCTTGGTTCATAGCATGAATTACCAGTTCACTCCCAAGACACAGTGGACAAAGTCCCGTGATGGATTAGGTTCACTCCCAAATTACATGATGTGTTTAGGATAATCCTCTGGCACACCATAATGTGCTTCGGACTAACCTCCCATCCACAGTGACATGCTTGGGATAAACCTCCCACGGACAATATATAACATCTCATGAGACTAACAAATTATCCAATATATTGGAGAACTATCAGGGTGCACCCTTCACATGATTGGAAAAAAGTCCCATAAGGGTTGTGGGTTCAATCCTCATACCCCACCTTCATTCACATAATTTATAGGTCCATGTCTTTGGAAAAAAATATATTATAACATCAATTTTTAATCTTGAGGACCATGGAATTTTCTTTTAAATCATGATCTTTAGAAACCATTTCCAGAGAAGGAATTTCTTGATTATAGATGTATCATGATAAAAATACATACTTAATAAATCAATTGGGTGTACCAGTGAATGATGCACACACACGAGGAATAATAAACTTATAATTTCTTGTATATATATATATATGTAAAAGTTCTATATAAAATACACACATATATACATTTAGTTACATAAATATTGATATTTTAATAAAACATGATTTTATGATTCTAAACACACCATGATATATTCATGAATATATATATATCCATACAAACATATAAAACATTATGATCAAAATTGTACTTTTTAAAATCTAATATCATCACTCGTATTTATAGGTCTTCAACTAAAGTTCAATAATTATTCTAAATAATTTTAAGAAAAATAAGTCTGACGAAAAAAACAATTTAAATATTTAATACTTGATAAGAAACATTAAGTTAGAACAAAAAATATCACATTTACTATCTCGAACACAATCAAAATACTATTATAAATACATTTACAATAGATTCAAATAAGTTTAAATATAAATATATGAAATTCACACACACACACACACAGAGATATATATATATATATATAGTTTGAAAATTTTAAGCATATATTTAACAAAATACATATTACTATCATAACGATACAGGAAAATTTATTTAAATAACCAAGATGTAAACATTCGTAATTAACTAAAAGAAAAATAGAATAAAATAACTAAAAACTACAGAAACCACTTGAACTTTTGGAAAATATTTTTCCTAATTAAATCTTTCATTTCACATAAATAGATTTGTAACAAATCAACTTCCTATGAAAATTTCCAAAAGTGATGAATGAAATTTTTTTGTTGTTTTCTTATTATAAAAAACTATTTAAACAATCATATAATACTATAAAGAAATTGAAACCCATTCTTATAAAATACATGAATTTTATGAAACACTTGAACATATTTCACAAAATAAAATCACTTACCATGTAGATGATTCCACTTTTTTCACAATAGAGAAAATAATTACACATTAATAAGGGTTAAATGATACTAATAAATTTTGGAGTAATTTGAAAATACAAGAACAACTTTATAAAAATAGAATCCCCTTACAATACAGATGACTCCACTGCTTTATAAAAACGGAAAAAGGATTGCATGGAAAGATGGTTTGATCAACACTAGTAAAAATTCGGAATAATTTAATGATAAAAAACAAAATAATTGATTAAAGTATTTTAAAAAACAGAAATCCACTTAAATTGTGAATCAAAGAAACCATTACTCAGTCTTTGATCACAGTAATGAAGACAAAGGAAAACACCTTTGATGCTAAAATTCCTAAGATGTAGTGGTAATATTCAAGATTATCACTGCCCATTTTTTCCTTCTCTCAACATAGTAGGGTTTTTATACACAAATAAATAGAAATCTATAACCCTCAATAACCAAAAGATAACAAAAACAATTTAGTGTGAATGGGAATCTATACTAACATGAAAACCCCACATCCCATTAATATAAATCCATAATTATGTCAGGAAAGGAACCTAAAATGGATGTCCAAATATAAAAACCCAAAATTCTAGTTAGTTCATCTCCCACTTCAAAATCAGACACACCTCTAGGTCTAGTGATTACTGGGAGAGTCGTTACCCTAGAAGAAAAATATCTGAATCCACTTCATTCACTGATGAGGGTTTCATATCGACCATCGATAGGGTGTGGATCAACATGATTTACATGAATTTATCCCATGTGGGGGGATCCCACACACGATACGTGTCACATGCCCTCGAAAAACACCATAGGGGTGTTTATGGCTGTATTTATAGGTTAAACATTCAATATGGAAGACAATTTAGCGATGATGATGCCATAGGTAGTTCCGCTAGGAGGAACAAGATTGGTGGGGGTGTTGGTTTTGGTTGAATGTTACTCTACCCTTTTCTTCTATTTTTTTGAATTAAAAAAAATATTTATTATATCCTATTATTATTATATATATGTATAAATATATATATATATTCAATTGCTGAAACCAATATATATAAATATATTCATTCTTAATTGCCTAATTTTTATGAAAATATATTATTATTATTATTTTCTTATCAAAATAATAATATTCATGTAATTATACATTTCTTCCAGTATATATGTTTATTAATTTATTTGTTTCTCACAATTATATATATCGCACAATAATTTTTCTTTTAATATAGTTGCTTAATGTAAATGTATTATCTATTCTAACATTAGTAATAATTTTACAATAAATTAAATATATTATGTTTTATATAAAATGTATTATATTCTTAATTTTTTTTAAAAATGTTTATAATAAATTTTAATGCTTTAAAATTACATTTTATTAAACTCTATTGTATTAAAACATTATTTCAAAAAAAATTGTTTAATTTGATAAATGTCAACATAAATCTTTACATTTTTCATTGAGATTACTATCATAAATCTAAAAATTATTTTAATTATTATTTGTAATTAATTGGACACAAAGTTCATGTACATACATCAAATTTGATGAATAACTCATAATTAATAACATGAATAAAATGTAAAACTGATTTGTTAATTAATATATTCATGGTTTATTTTAATTTAGTAAATGTTTTCTACAAGATATTATTTATATTTACACAAAAAAAGATATCATCTTACGAACCATAGTTATACTCACACACATATTACTTCTCTTATTATTAAAACTAATTTTTACCCATAAGAGAAATTAATTAATATTAAACTATAAAATATAAATTTAAAAAATGAAAATATTATATTTACTAAAACTCAGGTCATTACATTTTAACCTCTTAAAATAATTTCATCCTCTCAATTCCATCACCATACTTAAAAGAATTATGAATTTCTCAATTCAGAATTAGGAAAACTAGGAGCGGAATACCTTCCGTAAAAGTAAAACCCTAGAAAATTTACATATAGCCTCTAACGGTTAAAAGGGTTTCTCTGTATGTTGACCTCTATAGTTATCTATACCTTTCATATGATACAAACTATAATGACCTAGAAACCTGCTCCATGGAAATAAATAAATAATTCATTTATTTATAACACAATTCAAGATCTCAAATGTATAGAGTTTCATAGAGTTGGGATACATCAATGAATTATCAATTATATAACCAAAAAACGATTAAAACCATTATTTTCAAGGTTAAAAAACTTAGTGGTACCTTGACCACTATCTCATATCTACGCATCCTTAATCCTTGTGAAAATATGTTTTGAAAACCTGGGGTGAGCAACTAAAAGATCAGTAAGGGTTTTTTTAAAAAGCAAAATGAAAAAAAATTAGAGTACTAGAATTCAAAATAAAAAGTAAACCATCTTATAACGTTTTTTAAGGAAATATTGGGAAAATATGTACACATTCCAAAATAAACATTTTTGTGAAAAAGTTATTTTAATTTATATATATTTACAACATTTGGGAAACTGCTTCTATCATTCATAAAGTACAAGTAATTTCATTTGAATATATTATAAGCATTTTTATTTAATTCTTAATGGAAAGTTGGATCATATAATGAATTATTTATTCACTCTTAAGACATGGTGTACATAGTCCCATGTTGGATTAGGTTTACTCCCTAATTCCATGATGTGCTTGGGATAAACCTCCTATACACCACAATGTGCTTGGGATAAACCTCCCACACATCGTGATGTTCTTGGGATAAACCTCCCACGGACCACAAATGAAATATAATGAGATTAACACATTATTAAATGTATTGTAGAGCTATTAGAACACACCCTTCATATGACTGGACAAAATTCTCATATGGGTTTTGGGTTCAGTCCCTCCTCCCCACCTTCTTTCACATAATTTTGAGGTGTGAGTCTTTGGAAAAGTATTGTAACTTATATTTATCATCTTGAGGACCATGTAATTTTCTTTTAAATCATGATCATTGAAAACAATTTCATAAAAATTACCTTCTTGATTATACATATATCATGATAAAAATACATACTTATAAAAAATTTGGGTACAATGGAGAAAGAGGCACGCACGCAAGGAAAAAAAATCTTATACATTCATGTATATATATATGTAACAATGTTTAATAAAAGATAAATATATATACATTTATTTACATAAATATTGATATTTTAATAAAACATTATTGTATACTCTTGCGTATTTATCAATTAAAAATATTTACACTTTTTCAAAAAAGATATACACACATACATTCTTATATATACATACATAAACAAAAAAAGTAATATACACACGCACACATGTCCTAAATAAAACTATTTCAGATGAAAAGATATATATATATATATATATATATATATATTCTTACATCTACTTTATTTGAATGAATAAAATTAATTTGGAGGTTCGATGACCTCGCTCCACTTATAAAGGCCTTATTAAAACTCAGGTAACATTTAAATAATTTTATTAAATAGATAGCCATGGGAAGATGTGATTCTAAACACGCCATGATATTTAGATGAATACATTTACATACATACATACATTTTAAACATTATTATAAAAATAGTTCTTCTGAAAATATATTAACATCACTCGTATTTATAGGTGTTCAACTGAATTTATTTAATTATTCAAAATAATTTTAAGAAAAATAAGTTCCCTGAACTAAAAAAATTTAAATATTGAATACTTAACAAAGAAAATTTAATGTAAAACCAAAAAATTATCACATTTCCTTTCTCTAACAAAATCAAAATACTATAATAAATACACTACTGATAGATTAAAATAAAGTTGATTATAAAGATATAAAATTCATATATATATATATTGAAAATTTTACACATAGATTTAACAAAATTACATTTTATTTAATAATGATTTTGGGAAATTTATTTAAAACACCATGATGCAAACAATAGTGATTGACTAAAAGAAAATTGGAATAAAAAACTAAACAAACTCATAAATCAGTTGAACTATCTGAGCATATTTTCCAAAAATAAATGCATAATTTCATATAAATAGATTTTACTAAATCAACTTCATAGGAAAAAGTCTAAAAGGGTTGAACTCATAAAAAATGCATCATTTTATTACTGTATAAAAGGATTTGAAAAATACAGTATTACATTAAAGATAATAAAACCCAATGACATAAAATAAAATAATTTCATAAAACACTTGAACATATTTCACAAAATAAAATCTCTTAACATGAAAATGATTCAACTGTTTCACAATAGAGAAAATAGTTGTGTAGTATGAAGGGTTAAATAATTCTGAAAAAATTGTGATTAATTCGAAAATAGAAGAACAATATTATAAAAATTGAATTCCCTTACCTTGCAGAAGACTCCCCAAATTCACAACAGGGGAAAAAGGATCGCATGGAAAGATGGTTTGTTCAACACCAGTAGGCAATTTGTAAAAATGTGAAGATAAAAAACTAACTAATTCTTAAAGTATTTTACAAAAAAGAATTCCACTTACAGTATGAATTGAAGTAACCAATACTCCTTGGTCTTAGATCAAAATAATGAAGACAAAGGAAAACACCTTAAATGCTAAAATACCTAAGCTATAGTGGAAAGATTCAAGAGAACCACCTCCTATTTTTGATTTCTCTCAATGTAGTAGGGTTTTTATACAAAGATAACCATACATCCATAAACCTCGGTAAGCACAAGAAAAAACAACAATTCAGTGTCAATGGGATTCTATACCAACATAAATACCCCATATCCCATTAAATTAAAACCCTAATTTGGATAGACAGGGAACTTAAAATAAAATCACAAATAAAAAAATACCTAAAATTCTAGTCGGTTTATCTGTCTCTTCAGAATATGACACACCTTAGAGTCTAGTAATTATCAAGAGAGTCGTCCCACCAGTAGAAAGCCATCAGAAGCCACTATGGTCACTGATTAGGGTTGTAGGTCAACCGTTAGCAAGGCGTGGGTTGGCTTTATCCGCACACAGCTTTCCGGAGTGGTGGGATTCCCCACAATAGATGTTGAGAATGCCCTCGATGAATGCCAGAGGGGTGTTTCTGGATGTATAAGTGGGTTGTGCTATAATTAGTGAAGAGGATTTAGGGAATACAATGCCACAGTTGGTGTCATGGGGAGAAAGAAGATTGGTGGGGGGTATTAGATTTGGTTGTACACTACCCTCCCCTTTCTTATACATTTTTAATTTATAAATATTTATTATATCTTATTATTGTTTGATATATATATATATATTCAATTGTTTAGACAAACACACAAATATATATATATATATATATATATTAATTCTCAATTACCTAATTAATGAGAAAACATATTATTAATATTGTATTATCAAAATAATAATATTCATGTAATTATATATTTATTCCAATATATAAGGCAGTTAATTTATTTAGTTGTCACAATTATATATGTCACATACTATTTTTCTTCGAATCCGGTTGCTTAATGTCAATATATTTGATATTCTACCATTAGTAATAATTTATCAATAAATTAAATAAAGTATGTTTTAAATAAATATTTTTTATATTCTTAAAAAAATTTAAAAAGTTTTATAATAAATTTTAATGTTTTAAAATTAGAATATTTCAACTCTATTGAATTAAAACATATTTTTTTTTAAAACATTTATTAATTAAATAAATTTCAACAAAAATTATTAGATTGTTCATTAATATTACAATCAAACATATATAAATTATTTTTTACTATTGTTGGATATTAATTAGATGCAAAATACATGTACATACATAATTTGTTTTTTGAATAATTCAAAATTCATAACATGAATGTAATGTAAAATTGATATGTTAACTAATTTGTTAATAGTTTATTTTAATTTTGTAAACGTTTTCTACAAGATATTATTTTTAAGTACACACATATAATGATATCATCTTACAAACCATAGTTATATATATATATAATAATTATCTTATTATTAAAACTAATATTTACCCATAAAAGAAATTAATTAATATTAAACTCTAAAATTTCAATTAAAAAAATCAAATATTATATTTACTAAAACTCAATTCAATACATTTCCCCCCTTAAAAAAATTACATCCTCTCAATTCTATTACTCTACATAAAGAAATTCTGAATTTCACTATTCATAATTAGGAAATCTTGGAGTGCGAGACCTTGCATTAAAGTAAAACCCTAGAAAATAAAAGTATGGCCTCTAAAGGTTTAAAGGGTTTTTACATATCCTATTCTCTAAATTTATCTATACATTGACTCTGATACCAATTATAATGACCAAAAAACCTATTCCACGGAAACAAATAAATAATTCAATTTTTTATAACACAACCCAAGATCGCAAAGGTATAATGTTTCAGAGAGTCTGGATACATTAGATAATTATCAATTACATAACCTAAAAAATTTCAAAACCATTCCTTTTAAGGGTAAACACCATAGCGGTACCTTGACCACTATCTCGATTCTATGCATCCTTAAAAGTCCCATTAGGTTTGTGGGTTTAATCCCCATACCCTATATTCATTCGCATAATTTCTAGTATAGAGTATTTAGAAAAACTATTATAAATTATATTTTTCATCTTTAGTACCATGTAATTTTCATTGAAAATACAAGTACTGAAAACCATTTCATGAAAAGGACTTTCTTGATTATATATTTATCATGATAAAAATACACACTAATAAACAATTTGGTACAATAGAGGAAACAGGACAAACCAAAGAAAGAAAATACATATAATTTCATATATATATATATATATGTGTGTGTGTAATTATTTTTCATAAAAGAAACATATATATACATTTATTTACATAAATATTGATATTTTAAGAAAACATGATCTTATACTCATTCATATTTATCATTTAAAAATGATAACACTTTTAAAAAAATTCTATTTACACATACATTCATATATTTTCATATATAAACATAAAAATTTATATATATATATATATATATAAATATATATACATGTCTTAAATAAAACTATTTCACATGAAATGATATATAAATATATATATTCACATCCATTTTTCATAAAAGAAAAACATTAATTTAGAGGTTCCACAAACCCTGCTTTCACTCATAGAGGCCTAATGAAAATTCATGTAACATTAAATTAATTTTATTAAAGAGAGATCCTTGTTAATATTTAATTATTAAATTCCATGATATATAAATAAATATATATATTCAAACATATGTATATTTAAAACATTATTATCAAAATATTAATTTGAAAAATCTAATAACAACACTAGTATTCATAGGAGTTCAGTTGAAGTTCTTTAATTATTCCAAATAGTTTTAAGAAAAATAAGTCCCATGAACCAAAAAAATTAAATATTTATTACTTAAATAAGAAACATAATGTTAGAAGAAAAAATAAGCACATTTTCTATCATAAACATAATAAAAATTCTATTATAAATACAATGTTGATAGATTAAATATGCTTGAATATAAAGATATCAAATTCATATATATAAATAATTTGAAATTTTGGAGCATATATTTAAAAAAAATTCTCTTTCTACCATAATGATATATGATTTTTTTAAAAAAATCCATGATGTAAAATTAGTAATTGAGTAAAGCTAAACTGGAATAAAATAACTAAAAACATGTATAAATCACTTGAATTGTTTGAGAAAATTGTCACAAATAAACTCTTCATTTCACATAAATTGATTAGAAATAAATCAACATCATATGGAAAATTCTGAAAGAGATGAATAAGTGAAAAATGAATAGTTTTATTACTATAAAGAATTATTTGAACAATCAAGTAATACCGTAATGCAACTAAAACCCCATGTCATAAAATACATGAATTGCATAAAACACAAGATCATATTTTACAAAATAAAATCTCCTACCATACAGATGATTACACTGTTTCGCAATTGAGAAAAATAATTGT
Source organism: Viscum album (assembly GCA_963277665.1). Lineage (NCBI taxonomy): Eukaryota > Viridiplantae > Streptophyta > Magnoliopsida > Santalales > Viscaceae > Viscum > Viscum album. The sequence goes on along the minus strand of OY728138.1, from coordinate 625,113,103 downwards.
ATAAAAAGAAGGGTTAAATACTACTAATAAATTTGGGATAAAATCGAACATACAAGAATAGTTTTAAAAAAATAGAACCCCCTTACCGTGAAGATGGCTCCACTACTTCACAGCAGGGGAAAGAGAATCACATGGAATGATGTTTTGATCAACCCCAGTAAACAATTAGGAAAAATTTAGAGGTAAAAAAACTAATTGGTTAAAGTATTTTACAAAATTAAATTCCCATTATTGTATGAATCGAAGCATCCACTTCTCCTTGGTCTGAGATCACTAAAATGAAGACAAAATAAATCAACTTCAAATATAAACTACCTAAGTTGAAGTGGGAAGATTCAAAAGAATCTCCTCATCTTTTTTGATTTCTCTCAATGTAGTAGTTTTTTTATACATATATAACCAAACATCTAAAACCCAAGGTAAATATACAAAATTGTTTTTAGTGTGAATGTGATTCTATTACAATATGAAAACCCCACATAATCAATGAAAACATTTGTATTTCAGAAAGTAACATACAAAATGTTAATAACTTCCCCACTTAATAAACAAAATCATAAACCATCCAGAGTAATATGGAGAATGATATCAAAATAGTACAACCCCAATAAATCATAATATAAACTAAAGAATATATACATAGATAAATATATATTAAAAATATTAATGGATTATTTTTTAAGGAAAATTCCCTTTTCATTTTGAAAAAACATATTCAAAATCTAAAAATTTATCAAATATTAAGAGAAAAATTTCTTTGGATGGAATATTTGAATTTTATAAATAAATATTTAAAGCAATAAGTGGTTATGATGATGGAAAATTCTATTCATTCTATATAAGTTAAAAAATATTCCTTTCACACTTTTATAAAATTTCATAAAGTACATCATTCAGAAAAAAGATAATAATATTCATTTTAAATCATTTTGTAAATTTAAAAAATGAGTAATTTTTTTTAATAAATTATTTAATAATATTAAAAATATTTTTTAAAATATTTTATGGAAAATATGAATATGGAAGAAAAAATTCCTGACTAAGTAGAAAAACATAGTCGATTTTCCATAAAAACATAGTTTCGGTATATTGATTACTTAATGAGTGGAAATTGAAGGAAAAAATTAAATTTATATAAACAACAATAGGATAATAAAATATATCTTATTTCAGGTAGAAATATTAGAGACTTTAATATAAACAATCCCGAATAGTGATGAGATTGTAAAATAAACCCTTATCTCATGTTTAACTTCCTTTATATACATCTGAAACTTATTTATGATAAATATATATTTATTACACATATATCCAAGAACCATACTCATATATATCATACCATATATTATTTAATTATAATAATTTATCACCTATTTTTTAAAAATTCATGGATGAAATTAATGTTCTGGGTTACAAATGATTTGTTTTCCATATATGTTTTTTTTGGAATATTTGGTCAATGTACATTGATAATAATTCCATCATCTTCATAATTATGATCATGATATATATATCATATATATTTATAGTAATCCATAAAATTTATACATAGAAAAATGAATTATAGTGTTTATAAAGATGGATGCCATATATAACCATGAACACTATTTTCATTTTTCAATAGATAGAAGAAAAAACAGTAATTTGACACCAAAAGATTTCATGGTATATTTATTTCTAAATAAATTCAATAGCTTTTTTCATACACAACAATAATTTTGAGCACACTATGATCTATCAAATTACCTATTTAGAAAGAAGTTATGAATAATATTAACCATATTATAAAATTTACCAATTTTAGTTTTCAAAATAAACTTCATTTTTAAATTTGGAATATAAAAATTAACATAGGGTGAATTTTTGGTATTTTTTCTGAAAAATTTCAATAGTTCATGAATAATGAAAAATACTTCCTTATAGTTAAAATCCAACATTTTCATTTAAATAATAATTTGAATTAAAATTGATTTTAAAGTCACAATAGAAAAATAATACATATATTAATCTAATATTGGTCATTGGAAACATTTTATATTAAAATTAGATATAGAAACTTACTAAAATTTAAACATCTCTTTTACCTGTCTTCTCGCCACATTAGCATTAAACACAGTTTTACTACTTCAGTGAATGGAATTTTGAAACGCAGACATACAAGGTTGTAATTAGTAAGAAATTTATCATCTAATAAGATGAGGTAAATTTTTTTGGTGGATAGTAACTATAGTAATTTTTTATTTATTTACCATGGTTAAGGGTTAATTCGGTAATTAAAGTTAAAAATAATATTATAATATTTAAAAGTTACCAAAAAACTTGTCCTAATTTTATTGGATAAGTGAGTTTTGACCAAAATCAACATTAGGTCAGAATTATGAACTTTTAAATCCACTTGGGAAAGAATAAGACATTTATTATATTTTTTAATGATAACTTAAAAATGTCATACTCAAACATTTAATAAATACATATTTGTTTATATAGGGCCATACATAAGATAAACTGGACAATAAATAATAATTAGGAATATGATAAATTTATATTTATCATGATAATTTATTTTTAATTTTTAGAGAATGAATAATTTAATTAAAGGATTGTATAATAATGATGTTGTAATTAATTTCTTAATGTAAGAATAAATTAAAATGATATTAATTATATTAAAATAAAAATAATCTGAAATATTTGATGCCATAGAATGTTTTTTGGATCAATTTGAAATTTCAGTAATGAGTTAATGTATTTTTAAGAAGGAATCAAGTTGTTGTGAAATTTTTTAAAAATCAATTAATAAATAGAATCAAAATTGACTAAAAGGATACTTTAAAACAAATAATATTTTATTAAATGATATAAAATTCAAAAAAATCTATAATTCAGTCAAATAACTTGATAATGCTAAAGGTGTCATAAATGACCCTATTCGGGTTTGTTTTGAATTTTATAGTAACAACATTAACCCTATAGTGTAAAAAGACAAGTTATCACGGTATGAGTTAAAATGATTAACTAAAGGTTATAGGTAAAAGATAATATTACTTTTTGGAACTAAACCAATCTAAAATTAATTATTTTCTATGATTTATACCCATACAAATCTTATCCTATAAATAACTCACTTTTTAACTATTTAAATTCAAAAATTAATTTATAATAAATTAATAGGTTTGGAGTATCAAAAAGTTCCCCTTCTCTCTCCTACAAAAGAGCACCCATGATTATCTTTTATTGACACCTCTATGGCACTTTTTCTTATCCAAAACCTTCCAAATTCTGCTAAAAAGTTCTTTATTTCAAAGTAGAGGCTATAATTTATGTAAAAATAAAACCTATGTCATTTTGTGCAAATGAAATGGTGATACTCGAAAAAGTGGTAATTGTTTTACCAATTCAGTTAGACTTATTTTCTTCTTCAACATAATATTACTATATTTTTTTGATACTAAAGTGATAAATCTAGAATATAAAATTTTATTATATGGTTTTATGATTATGGTACAAGAATATTCATCATTTTACCCATCATATGAAAAGAAATGTTTCCATGCATGCGTACACATGTCTTAACTTCTCCACGTCACAGTGTAAATTTTTTTTCATCTATACTTTATTTCAATGGGTATAACAATGAATATAATGTTTGTAAATAATAAATATTAAATGATTTTTTCTATATAATTCATATTCTATCAAATTTTTTACAATTTACCATTACAAAATGTTATCTTCGCTTGTGCGTACATACGACTTATCATCTCCACAACGCGATGAGTTTCATCCAACCTTAAAACCATTTTCTGAATGATTATAAGAATGCATAAACTGAATAAATATTAAATAAATAACATTATAATTCTACAGAAATAATATATATATAAATATGTATATATTTTATTTACTTACATACATTCAATGTGATAAAAAAATAGAAACAACGTTCATACATACGTATGACTAACCGTCTCCAAGAATGGTGTGTTCCATTTCATTTATCTATATATATATATATATATATATATAATAAATATATATGATATATAAATAATGTTTTACATTATAGAATTAAGTAAATCATGATCTATGTAATACTAATAAGAATAATAAGTCAATCAACATATGATAAACAAATAGATTATTACCTGAAATGTTGCATTAACATGGAATTATTAAATGATTGGGTAATACAAAGTCATTAATGAATCATATATGATATCATAAAAATTATTATTATACTTTTACAAGTTAATAATATGTTTAAAACCACTATAAAATAGTTTTGGACACGTACATAAGAAATAAGACCTAACGTAAGAGTTAATTTCGCATTCTCATTATTATATGAGATAGTTTAATTTTCAGTATTTACTGAGACATATATATCATCAATGTACATATTTTTTAAAACTATTTTCAAAAAACATATTTTTATGATTTATGGAAGGGAATATTTTAGTAAAACATATTTTTAAATATTTTAAATATTTTCTCTTCTAAATCAGTCTCATTAATGTCCATACTTTCCAAACGGGTTTAAAGTTTTATTTATATGGGCATGATTGTTTTAAAATTTTAATTACTTTCAAAAGTTTCAATGTGTTATGGGATTCATTGATTTAAAAAATATATTTCTAAATGTATTCTTTTATAAGGGTGAAGATTTAGAATAAACACTTTCAACGGAAAAAGGGTATTTGTCTTAGAATATTTTAAATGATTTTAGTATATTTTCATCTTTTTAAAAATCATTTATTAGATCTTATGTTTCATTTATGTTTATATCATATGATACAACCAATCATATTTTATTTAAGGTTTTATGAATATTTGGACTTTGGATGTGCTATTTTGATAAAATTCATTGTATATGGTTAAAGTATTAACATTCTGTATACTAGTTGTAATAAAAATATATATGTTATGTGTGACCCTTTTCATATGAGGAATATACTGGACTTAGTAAGGGATAGGTGGGGAATTCTATATCCCATATATGCATTGGTAGGAATCATGAGACAAACTAGTTTGGGTTCTCACCCGTTTATGTATTGTCTAGGCATGAGGCCAAGATGATATGGTTTTTATGTCTGGAATTACTCATTCTCTCATTATGAGATTAGTTATTGATATTAAATGTGATTAGATCACTAGTAGAATATCCATTTGAATGTTTAAATGTAATTATTTTATTTATTATTGACATATTATTCTAAATATTATGTTTAAAAGGATTTGGTTTCACTTTTATACTTTGAATTAAAAGATTATGATTATTTATGATAGATTCCACTAAATTGTTTATCCTTACTAAACATCAGAGATCACACCTTTCTTATGTTTTACATTCCAAAGATTACAAGATGTGTATTATGACTGATATAAAGGGTTAATTTAAGATAATAATGGCACTCTCAAAAGATTATCTATGTTGTAATTTAGGTTTTGAAGTGTGATTAAAGGTTCATGTATGTCATTTAATTTCTAAGACTATTAAACAAATCAATCCTTTGGGATTTAATTCCTTATCATCAAGAAAATGCATTAAAATAAAGCAGTGATTCCCAGTTTTTGGGGTTGGGGTGTTACTGTTGGTATGAAAGGAAATTCAATTAAAACCTTGGAAACTATATTTAGAAAAATTTTGATCAGGGAACATTACCCAATGATAAACATTATAGATAAGTATTGAAGAATATCAAACAATAATGGAAATGTAGATATTTTGTTGGTATTCCAAGAAAACAATTCTCTATCTGGATACTAAAAGTGGTAATGGTTTTGTAATAGATGTACTTAGGATTAATAACTCCGAAAATGTGTTCCCGACTTGAATCAGGGTAACTTGGTACATGACAATGTACCTTACTCTGCACCTGGTTTGACACTCCTATGGGATATGCTTACAGTAATTCAGATTCTCTTTGTAAACCATTATGAGGGATTTAAAAATATTTTTCCCCAAAGAAACCATGATTATGATTTTGTGATTATCTTTTTATAAAATTTTCAACTTATGATAAGTGTTTTACTAGTTAAGAATTATACACTATGATTCCTAACGTAATTGAATATATTTATTCATTTAGAAATGGCACAAAGAATAATGAACATCAACCTAACCAATGTTACCGATCCAAAGAGTATGATGGATCATATATTTCATGGTCTGAAGACAATATTTTGAAGGTAAATATTCTGCCAAGAATTCTCATCATATGGGGACATAATATCAAGTGATAAATGGATAAGTAAATAGTACTCTAAGTATTATGGCATCATAATGAAGTATGAGAGTAACATGATACCTTAGAAAAATATGGATAAAGTAAAGAAAAAAATGAAGTAGTTTCCCACATGTAACAATTGTTGAAATAGTCACCTTGATACTTAATATGAATAGTATATTTCTACAAGTTTGGGGAGAAAATCTACCATGCATGGGATTTCGAGGATAAAAAAGGTTTCTAATGTACAATATTTCATATGCAAGAAGATGGACACTATGAAAATCAATGTCTCATTCATCAATGGTATATACCCCAAATGTGGATAATAGATCATTGTCAAGATTACGTTACTACCAAGGATGAATAGTAATGATTAATATGATTTTTTTAGGATTCAAGTATTATGTCATTTGAGTATTTTATCATCGATGCACTGGTTGTAATAATTATGTGTTATATAAGGATTGTACTACAATACTTATTCTTTAAGGATTTTAAAGCATGAAAATTTTTATTTTGGTTTTAATGTGGTCAAATTATTTATATGTTTGTTATGTGATAATAATAGGGAAATTATGTTATTTGAAGAAACTCTGATGTTAAGATTGATTTTTGAAATTTAGAGACCTTTTTGGACTGTTAATAGACAGAAGTATTTTAAAGAATTATAATGGATGGAATGGATTAATTTGAACATTTTATTTTATTGTGTAAGGTTAGAAAATTTAAAGGTTATTTTTTTAATGTTATAATAATATAGTATTAGAAAATGTATTACCTGCTAGTAGGGCGACAACCCATTGCATCTGAAATGTGTGCGAGACTTGAACCCAAAACTGAAGGGTGATAAGGGTGCCTAACCTACCACTGACCTACATGATATCTGAGATAGTATAACATAGTTTTCATTATTTAAACATAAAAATAGATGAAGTATAAGTTCATTTTTAAAACCCTATAAATTTAATATAAATATTATATTTTTGAATATTGTTATCTTTTGGAGATAAATATGAGTTTGTGGTAGAAATTTGTTAAATGGTGAAACTCTACATAACGAGTAAGTATGATTCCTTGTGTTCTTATTATATGAAATAAATTAATTCTTCTACTCTAAGTAAAGGATCTTGAAACCAAAAATTTTATCCATGTACTTCCTCCGATGAATCAAATGGCCCCTTAGATCATCACATATTTAGATCTCTATGATTATTATCTTTCTCCTATACATGTTCTCTATCACTATCCATTAGAAAATCATGGTTTAATTTTTCTTTCATATCCATGTTTTCTTATATAGAACCCTTGTATATGTTATTTCTGGTAACCTTCATACTTCCATTTCTTCTTTTTAATTTGTAAGCTTTATCAACCCTTGTTCTGATCTGGGATTGAAATAATGTAATTTTTAGTAGACAATCATTATTTAACAAACCCAAATTCAAAAAAATAATGGTAGAAACATAATTAAGGAGTGAAGAATGTAACACTCCAATATTTCATAGTACATTTATTTTTAAATAAATTCAATAGCTTGCGTAGTACGAAACATTGAGTTCGAGAACAAAATGATCTATCAAATTAGCCATTTAAAAAGATGTTATGAATAATATTAACCATATTATGATATTTTCAAATTATATTTTTCAAAATATTCTTCATTTTTTAATTTTCTATATCAAAATTATCATAGGGTGATTTTTTTAATTTTTCAAAAAAGGTAAAAGTTTTGATGAGTAGTGAAAAATACTGCATTATTGTTAAAAACCAAAATTTTCATTTAAATGACTATTTTAATTTAAATTGATTTTATAATTCATAATAGATAAATAATACATATATTAATTTAATTGAAGTCATTAGAAACATTTTATATTAAAATTAGATATAGAAACTTACAAAACGTTTAAACAACTCTTTTTGTCGCCTTCTCACTACATTAGCATTAAACGTAATTTTATCGCTTCAATGAATGAAATTTTTAAAAATAGAAATACATGGTTGTAATTAGTATGAATGTTTTGATCTTATTGGATCAACTTTTTTTTGTTGAATATTAATTTATTGGATTTTTATTTATTTACAATGGTTAAAGGTGAATCGAGTAATAAATGGTAAATATAATATTATAATATTTACAAGTTACCCTAACACTTTTTCATTATTTTACTGGATAAGTGGGTTTGAATAAAAATCATACTTAGATCGAAATTATAATTTTTTATGCCAATTGGGTTTGAATAATGCATTTATAATATTTTATTTAATGATAAGTAATAAATTCCATAATCAATCTTTTAATAAAAAAACTGTTTTTAATATAGGGTTATACATAAGTTAAATTAGACTATAAATATAAATTTTAAATATAAGAAATTTATCTTCATCATGATGATTTTTTTTATTTTTTAGATAATAGATAATTTAATTAAAGGCTTGTATAATAATTTTTTTGTAATTAATTTATTAAAGGAATATTCAAATAAAATGATATTAATAATATTAAAATAAATATAATTTAAATATTTTACCCAATACAATTTTTTTTGGATGAATTTGACATGTTAGGGATGATTTAATGTAGTTTTTTTCAATGGAATCAAGTTATTATTATTTTTCTTAAAATTCATTTAATAAACAGTAGCAAAATGGACTAAAATGATACTTTAAATTAAATAATATTTTATTAAATGAAATAAAATTAATAAAAATATAAAAGTATCCAAATAAGTTTTATAATGTTAATTATGTCATCAATTATCCAATTGGTGTTCTTTTTTAATTTTATAGTAACTATATTAATTTTATTGTGTAAAAAACATGTTATCGCGATAAGAGTTAAATTATTTAACTAATTGTTAATGCCAAAATATAATGTTAATTTTGTAACCTAAACAGGTCTAAAATAAATTGGTTGAGAGTATGTTGATCCAAAATTTTATTATCCTCCAAATAACACACTTTGGATCTATTTTAGCTTGAAAATAGATTTATATTAAATTAAATGTTTTGGAGTTTCCCTGAGTTCCCCTTCCCTCTATTATAAAAGAGCACCTATCCTCTAATATTCACACCTATAAATCCATTTTTACTCGCCAAACCATGACCATTTCTCTTAATAAATTTTCCAAATTAAATATATAGGACATACTTTGGGCAAAAATCCAACCTAAGATGTCCTTTTCTGTAATCAAAAGGAGATACTTGAAGAAGAGGTAATTGTTTTACCAATTCAATTAGATTTATTTTATTCTTCTACATACTTTTCCAATTTTATTTCCACACTAATGTCATAAATACAAAATAAACTATATTATAAGTTGTTTTTATGATTATGGTATATCCATATTCCTCATTTTACACATCATATGAAAAGAAATATCACCATGGGTGCATACGTACAACCTACCGTCTCTATGACACGATGAGATTAATCCTCTCTTATAACCATTTCAGAATGATTATAAAAATGTACATACTAAATAAATATTAAATATATTACATAATAATTCTTATATAACAATATATATATATATACATATAAATATGTCATATACTTCCTTTAATTCAATAAGATAATAAAACATAAACAACATTCATGAATACGTACGACCTACTGTCTCCAAGAACGGTGTGTTCCAATTTTTTTATCTATATATTATATATATTTATATACTTAATATATATGATATATAAATCATGTTTTATATTATTTATGTAATTAAATAATGATCTACTTAATAATATCAGGAATATCAAATCAAAACACGTTTGATAAACAAATATATTATTACCCTAAATGTTTCATTAACATGGAATTGTTAAATGAACGGGTAATATAAAGTCATAAATGAATAATATTTGATATAATAAAAAATATTATTATTATTTTACAAGTTAATAATATGTTTAAAATCACTATTCAATGTTTTAAAATGATTTTATGTATTTATTTATATGGACAAGAATGTTTTAAAATGTTAATTACTTCCACAAAATTAAAATTGGTAAGAAACAATTGTATTCAAAAATATATTTTTAAATGTATTATTTTATACATGCATGGATTTTTAATAAAATATTTCCAAAAAAGGTGTATTTGTCTCAAAAATATTTATTAATTATTTTTAGAGTATTTTCATCTTTATCAACATCCTTTATTGAATCTTATATTTAATTGAGATTGATTTAATATGATACAGCCTACCCTATTGTATTAAAGGGTTTATGAATATTTTGAATATGGAAGTGAAATTTTGATACCATTCGTGGTTTATGGTTAAAGTATTAACATTCCATATGCTAGTTCAAATACGAATGTTTATGTTATGTTTCACCCTTTTCATACGAGGAATTCATTGGAATTAGTAAGTGATGGTTGGGGACCTATATAGCCCCTCGATGCAGCGGTATGTCTAATGAGACAAATTTTTTTTGGGTTTTTACCCATTTATGTATGGTCTTGGAATGATGCCTTGATGATATAGTTATGATGTCCGACATTATGGATTCCCTCATTATAAGAATAGTTATTGAAGTTACATGTTATTATTCAACTAATGGAATATACATGATAATGTTTAAATGGAATTATTTGATTTATGTTGGCCATATTAAATTGAATATTATGTTTAAAATCATTGTGATTTAGTTTTATAACATTCCATAAAATTTTATGATTATTTATGATATCCTGTTCTCTATTGTTTACCATTACTAAGCATCTGAGTTCACCCATTTCTTATGTTTTACTTTCCCAGGATGCCAATATGTGTATTATAACTGATATGCAGGGTTAAGATAGGATAATAATGGCTTATCAAAGGATCATCTATGTTTTCTTTTATGTTTTGAAATGTGATGAAATGCTAATGTATGTAATCTATTTTCCAATAATGTTATACTAATACATCCTTCATGATTTGATTCTTTGTAATCATGCCAACATATTTAAATAATGCACCGAATTTGGGTGTTTAGGGTCAGGACGTTATAGTTAAAAAATAAATCACATATCAAGATTCATTATTATACATATATACTATATATATTTTTGAAATCCATCTTTATTAACATCTATGTAAATAATAATTAAAAAATTTTACCACACCACTTTGTGGAGGCAATAGTCTACACGTACACACAATCAAAATCATCATTTTCTAAAAGATTCAAAATTAAGAAGGAAGATGTTAATATATAAAAATAGAAGTTTAATTATTTCATCAATATATTATATATAATTTAAATCCATAATTATATCTAGTTGTGAGATATGGTGATGGAAAATGAATTAGATCAGTTCTTGAGGACTTATTCTGCCGTACACACGTTCAATGGTTTTATATTCCATTTTATAGAAGAGGATATAAACATAGGTTTTTTAAAACAATTTAATAAAATATTACACTATTTTACATAATTATGTTATAATATTTGAATTATTAAATCATAATTTAGTGTGATAAAATGAGAAGTAAAAATGAATGAGTTTGGTGAAGGCAATTACCTCTGTGAAGAAAAACATACTTTTGATCACTTATTAAGAAAACAAGGGTTGGTATTTAGGTAATAATAGAAGCTATATAAAGTGTGTAAATATTTTTGGGAGATATTTTGGTACTGTTTATTCTAAATAAATTACCCAATAGTTGTGAAGTTGTTTAGGGATGATGCACCCTATAATAATTGAGGTGTGTTGCACAGTTGTATTATATAGAAGTGTAACAATGATGTTAAGAAAATTTCATGAAAAAATGGATCCAAAAATGGAAAATTATGGAACCTTAGACGAGATAATGTCGAAATATGTATATAAAATAATAATTATACATGTTTTTAGTCTATTTAAATCCTTTTTTTTAGTTTAACTCCTTTTAAAACTTTTTAAACCCTAACCACAGTAACAAATTTTTACTGTTTTAATATTTATTATGAACATATATTTACTGTAATTTATTAAGTTATATTAATTATATTTATTAATTATTTTAAATGCATTTTTCCAAATTCTATTCAATAAATTTAAATAATTTAATTTTAAATTAAACCCACAATCGTGAGGAAAAAAACATGTTCCCAAAGAAAATGTTTTCTTAGTTAGAAAAGTTTTTATATAAAAATTCAATATAACATCAATTGTAATAAAATAAATTGTATTATCCGTAATATAATTTGACTAATTTTATGTTCAATTTTTTGTAAAACACTAGCAATTTGTAAATTATTTAAAATAAAATGGAGTTTTTAACAATAATCAGTATTTTTCACTTTTTATTAAAAAATTAATCTTTTTAGGGAAACTATAATAAATTTTCTCTAATATAATTTTAAAATTCTTATTAAAAAACGATTTTTTTTCAAAATATTTTTTTAGAAGTTTCAATAAATTAATTTTAAAATAAGTGTGTAAAATTTTACAGAACTGATTTTTTCGAAAAATACATTTTTATGCTTAAAAATAGATTTATTTTTACCCAATGGATTAAAAAATATTAATGAAGGGTAGAAAATTGATTGAATATACAATATATATGTTTAATTAAAATAATTGACTGATATTGATTATTTTAAATTATTAAGATAAAATCAAATTACAAGCATAACAACAGTTTTTTAGAAAAACATTCTTTTTATTTCCAAATAGTTTATATTTAAATTTATAATCAATTGATAACCAATGAATTTATTTATACATTTATAAACAATATATTATTCATGATTTATTTAGTCCTATTAAATCCCCAAAATTTTAATGGCTATGTTATAATGATATACTATATTGTAGTTTATTTAGGCCTAGGTTTTTGTGTATCGTATGGAATATAAAAAATTTATTTTACAAGAAACATATAATGAAATTTTGCAGTGTTGAAAAAAATATCAAACATGAAATATTGAATATGTCACATATCACAAAGTGAAATATCATATATTTTTCCAATTATTTATCTTAAGGTCAGAGTGTTTCTTACATATCATCTATAGAATGTTACATACTGTAGTTTCCTCAACTCATTTACTAATATTTCTTACAAAGGAATATTCCGTTTTCCTTTTCAAAATTATGACCGCTAACTTAAAATTTTAAAACCTATGAAAATATTTTAAATTATTGATTCTTTACCCTATTAAAAATGTCACACTTCCATTATTATCATTTATCACAAACTATTCTCAAATAATCAGGATGCTTATTCCTTTGAATGATCAACATTACGTCAATTGTTTTATCTTATGAACCTTTTAGTTAGATTGAAATTTTCATATTCATTAACATCCTCCTATTTTAGATGAATTCTAGCTCTGAATCCATAACTCAACATGTGACATCTATATTATAACTTCTGGAATTAATTTTTGATGATATTTAATGTATACATTATCTAAAAATGTGCTTCTAGATTTCATCTCATGATATGATAATATCCATAGTGCTTTTTTCATAAATTTATCCTCTCTAAGTATGATTTATAGATAAGTCTTCGTAAATCACATTTCCTCTAACTTAATAACTTCAACATCATCCATTTTTGGATGGGTTCTCATAAAATTCCAGTCAAATATTTAGTATAATGTGAAATCAACATCTAATAACACTTTTCATTGATTCACATAAAATCCAAACATAATAATCAGTTGTTATTCATCGATGCTTCCTTAAATCTATCAATCCATATACATTAAGTAGGAAAAATACTTTCCCATTATCAAGGGAAAAACAAAAATCATCTTAATTAAAAACATATTAATGGATCTTTCTTAACATATCCAATAGATGGAAACATTAATACAAGTAATCCATAGTAACTACAAGCATTAACTATTTCCATGAAACTTCTTCATTTATTTGGATATTCCTCCATCACCGAATACATATTGAAAACAATGTTATTCATAGATATAAAATATAATTATTATAATCTATTTAGATATTATTTAACAGAAAAGGAATATAGGTAAAAGTAATGGGAATCCATAATCAGGTATATATCTAGGGGAATTTCTTGATATTAAGGTATCATTACCAAAATATCATTGGAATGATTATATATTAGTCACCGTAGAAAATGTATCTAAATGGGATAAATATATTTCCATAAAATAACAATTGGGATCATCTATGGTGTATAATGTTGGGAATATGTATTCGATAGATATGGAGATACTAGGGCCATTATCAGTGATAAGGGGGGTGTACTTTCAGAATTATAAATTCATGATGATCAGGAAGAAGTATGGATGAAAACCCAATATTGTAACAATATATCATCCTCCAGAAATTTGAAATTTTGAGATGAAAAAATAATATTTAAAGGTAATTTTTTAAAATACAGTGTCTTTCTAATTGAAGGATTAGACTTATAATCTTGAATATTCTATTGAGCCCATGAATAAATAAGTGTAGAAGAGAAGAATTGGATATTTTTGTTAGGTTTTATTTCATTATTAGCACATAAATCATGTTTAAACTCATGTTTTACATGGTATTTAATTTAGGTTGAGTATCATTCCAAGGATCTAGGGGTTTTGAATTTTTTTAGAATAATTTAATATGTTTTTAAGGTTTTTTAGAATAACATTTTTGTTGAGAAGAATTGGGTCTATAATCCGGCCAATTTCATAACAAATAAAAGTGAAATTACTCAATACACTAGAGTAACTCTGTATAGAAGGAAAAATGTAAATACCATATATGTATACATAAAAGTAACTATTATTAGAGAGTGTGACAATTTAAAAGTCACTAAATATGTTATTTTAATTATCTAGAATTTGATTTATTAGAATTTCTATTATGATTATATTGATGTGTGATATTATGTTATATAATATTATATAAATAGCATTCAACACATGTAGAACTATAGAAATTTATATATTTTCTTTATGAAAATATTTAGATAATAAATATATCAATAATAACTTAAAGTGTTACAATGGGACATTAAATAAAAAACAAGATAATTATTATACAGAAATATAGAGTTGATCAATCCCCTAGAATGATCATACTCATAAAAAAATAATTAGAAATGACACACAGTTTTAGTAATTTAATATTAATTTAAAATTTTAATATATTTTTAACCATGACATAAAATATAAGTGAATGAAGAATGAATGAATTTTTTTGGTATTCATAGACGGTTGGGAACCCATATGACCATTATAAATCCGACCATTACAATAGTAACATGATAATTAGAATAACAAGTTAAATTTTAGGATAAGTAACCCGACCATTAGAAATTTAACCTAAAATAATTATTCATAGAATAATATATAGTTATCCAATACTATAAAATAAAAATATAACAAATTTATATCATGATACCAATTAATTAATTTTTAAAAAATGATAAAATATGAGTATGATTTTTTAAAGCAAATATATTTTATCTACATTCCTATGAAAAATATAAAAATTTAAAATAAAGATTATTTTTATAAAATGGGGTTATAAAATAATATTATGTTTTTATAATGATAATAATATTTTATGAGACCACAAGTAATTTTTAAAGGGTCATAATATTGATTATAATATAAAAAGTGGTATTTTTTAAAATAAATAAATATTTTATTGAAAAATTAAATTTATAATATTTATAAAATTAATATCATAAAATTTATTTAATTTTTTGTATCTAAATTTCTAAAAATGGTTTGGTAAACTTTTTTTTATTTTTCTAAAATATTTTATTTTTTGGTTAATAGTGAAATACAATAAAATATGGTATTTAAAATTATAAGCTAAATACATGAATAAATAAGTCATGGATGATGTAAGAGAACATTAATTTAGACATGAGGGCACTAATAATTGTATTTATTCATAAGATTTTTGAATTTTGATAGTATTGGATAAAATAATAAACTATTGAGTATTATATACAAAACACCCATCTTCCCCCATATAAATACTGCCTCTCACCACCCCTTCCCCTCATGCCTTCTAAGAGTTGGAGATTTTAAAATTCATATACAATTCTATTTCTTATATTATCCTCCATTTCCAAATTCGTTTGTTCCCACCAAATACCATTCCAAGGATCCTTAACAGGTAGCCGAAATAGAGACACTAAAAGAAAGTGGTAAATTCTCATCTAACCTACTTTAATTTTATTCTACTTCTACCTCTCAATAAGTTTTACATATACCTTGAAATATTAAATTTTGTATCCTAAATATAATTATATTTTATTATTATGTTGTAATATCTATCTTCTACCCTCCCCAAAATCGATTCTAAAATAAAAATGATCATTCATATTGTGTTTTGTTCATCGCTTCCATGTTAAACATAATTCATTTTTCACCACATCCTTAATGGATAGTATTAATTAAATTATTATTTTTAAAAATTATCTAAATATATATCTATTTTTCATATTATTTAATGGATTAATATTTATAGAGTTAAATAAAACCATATAAGTTTATTGTGGTCATATAAACTGCCTAAGGAAATTAACCGTATAATGATAATAAATAAAATCCATGAATTTTATGTATTTTTAATAATATTTGTATTTTAAAACCATTTTAAACTTATATAATAACATGGAATTTATTTCATTATACTTATTGTGTTACGTAACTATTTTATAAAGAACATCCATAATTTCCTACAAGTTCGTGACGTTGGAACCGTGACACGAATAACCTTGGGGAAGTAGAAACATAATCATTTTCTTAATTAAATGAATCTAAATTATGATAAAAGATTGATAATACATCATATATAATATAAAAAGGATCAAAAATAAAGTATTTAATAAATATAATTTTATTATTTAGGATGTTATGTGAATATGTAGAGCGAATCCAGACCAAAGGTAAGGGAACTTCTGAACAACCCTACTTTCACTACGGCAAAAAAGGCATTTAACGGCGGTTTTTTTTTCGTTTTGTGGTAGTTTAAACCACCACTAAATCGATTGGCGGTGGTTTAAACCGCAGCTAAATCGATTGGTGGCGGTTTTGAAAAACCGCCGCGAAATCGTGCGTCGAGAAACTATTCGCAGCGGTTTTCAAAACCGTCGCAGAACATTTCGCGGTGATTTTTTAGTGGCGGTTTAAACCGCCGCTAAATGATTTCACGGTGGTTTTTTTTATATTTTTTTATTTTTTTATATTTTATATTTTATATATTTTTTTTTAATTTTTAATTTTATATATTTATATATATATATATTTATATATATATATATATATTTATATATGTAATTTTCGTATTTATTTATTTATTTATATCGTATTTATTTTATTTACTTATTTTTCGTATTTATTTATTTATTTATTTTTCGTATTTATTTATTTATGTATTTTTCGTATTTATTTATTTCTTTATTTTTCGTATTAATTTATTTATTTATTTATTTATTTATTTATTTATTTATTTATTGTATTTATTGTATTTATTTATTTATTTATTTATTTTATTTTATTTATTTATTTATTTTATATCGTATTTATGTATTTTATTTATTTTATTTTATTTATTTATTCTATTTATTTAATTTTGTATTTATTTTATTTATTTATTTGTTTCTTAATATTTTATTTACGTTATTTATCCATGCATGCACATCCCATGCATATGCACATGCACATCCCATGCAATATAAAGAAATTCTGCGTTTGGTGAGATTTGAACCCTAACCTGTTAGATATTATCCAAAGACTTTACCACTCTAGCAAGCTCACCATATGGTTAATAAACAGAATTTAAAATACTTATATATATTAATTGAAAAAAATAATACATAAATAATAGATATAAGCTCAATAATAATAAATAAAAAATAAAAAATAATAAATAATAAATAACAAATAAATATAAATAACAAAAATTAATTAAATATAAATAATAAATAAATCATAAATCATAAATCATAAAATTTAAATAATAAATAATAAATAATAAATAATAAATAATAAATAATAAACACATAATAGATATAAATAATAAATAATAAAAAATAAATAATAGATATAAATAATAAATAATAAATAATAAAAAAATATAAATAATAAATAACAAATAAATATAAATAATAAATAATAAATAAATAATAAATATAAATAATAAATAATAAATAAATATAAATAATAAATAATAAATAATAAATAATAAATAATAAATAATAAATAATAAGTAATAAATAATAAATAATAAATAAATAATAAATAATAAATATAAATAATAAATAATAAATAATAAATAATAAATAAATAGTAAATAATAGATAATAAATAATAAATAATAAATAATAAATAATAACTAATAAATAAATATAAATAATAAATAATAAATAAATATAAATAATAAATAATAAATAATAAATAAATATAATTATTAACTAATAAATAAATATAAATAATAAATAATAAATAATAAATAAATATAAATAATAAATAATAAATAAATATAAATAATAAATAATAAATAATAAATAATAAATAATAAATAATAAATAATAAATAAATATAAATAATAAATAATAACTAATAAATAATAACTAATAAATAAATATAAATAATAAATAATAAATAATAAATAATAAATAATAAATAATAAATAAACATAAATAATTAATAAATATAAATAATAAATAATAAATAATAAATAATAAATAATAAATAAATATAAATAATAAATAATAAATTATCAATAAATATAAATAATAAATAAATATAAATAATAAATAAATATAAATAATATATAAATATAAATAATAAATAATAAATAAATCTAAATAATAAATAATAAATAAATATAAATAATAAATAATAAAAAATAACTAATAAAAAATAACTAATAATAAATAATAAATAAATATTAATAATAAATAAATCTAAATAATAAATAATAAATAATAAATAAATATAAATAAAAATTATAAATATAAAATATAAATAATAAATAATAAATAATAAATAATAAATAATAAATAATAAATAATAAATATTAAATATTAAATATTAAATAATAAATAATAAATAATAACTAATAACTAATAAATAATAACTAATAAAAAATAACTAATAAATAAATATAAATAATAAATAAAAAATAAAAAATAAAAAATAATAAATAATAAATAAATATAAATAATAAATAAATATAAATAATAAATAATAAATAATTAATAATTAATAAATATAAATAATAAATAATAAATAATAAATAATAAATAATTAGTTTCAAATAATAGATAATAAATAAATTAAAGTATATTATAAATAACAAATAATAAATAATAAATAATAAAGGAAACACATGAAAAAGTATGAAAAGACGTGATAAGGGATGAAAAATCATGAAAACGCATGAAAAAGGATGGAGAAGCATATGAAGAATGAGACATTAGAAAGAATGAGAAGCATGAAAACTCGTGACAACTCTGGAAAAATCCTTAATAATTCAACATAATCATCTTAATAACCCATAAAAACCATTGATAAAGATAACAAGTCTTGGAAACCCAAATAAACAGAAATAAATAGAGCTACCGTTAAAACCCGTCAAAACAATCATAAAGAGACAAAAACATTGGAATCACATTAACGAAGATAACTTAGGATCCGAGAGTCTGTTTTAGATCCGCGACCTATCAAATCAATGATCCTGAAACGAATTTCGACCTAAAAGGTGAAAGAGTCTAAACGGACAGGCGGATTGGAAGTTAAGACCATTTAAAAAAAGCTGACGGGGAACGGGTGCTAGAAACGAGGCATTGAAAACATAACAAACCCGATACCAACTAAAAAGGCCATAAAATATGATCTAGGAGTGAATGTGTTCCCCGTGACCAGTGAAACTGAAGCTCATTGAATGAGCTATGATCTTGGCCATTGGAGGAGGCCGAAATGACACGCGGATCGAGAGTTAGGTCTGTTTGAAGACAAGTTCGACGGGACACCGGTGACGGAAATAGGGTTTTGGAGGCCGTTGGAGGGGTTTTTGAGGTCAAAAAACATGACAGAAGCTTTCCTGTGTTGATCAGGTGTGTATCTCTCTTCGCTGGCTTTGATTTGATATGTGGTAGAGCCCAAACGGACACCCGGAGTGCAAGTTATGGCCGTTTGATGTTGGAGAACTTTTTTCAACTTTCTTATAACTCTAATATCTTCCCCACCTTAGACTGTCTCATGGGTTTGATTATATGTAACTCTATATCTCTTCATGAACTTCGATTTGACCTATCGTGGTGCTTCAACGGATGCCCGGATCAAAAGTTATGGTCGTTTTAGTGATTTCAGGGTTTCTTGTGTTTTTTTATTTTATTCATTTCATTTCGCGGCGATTTTACCGAAACTGCCGCTATTTCGCAGTGGTTTTTTTAAAAACCGCCGCTAATCCTCAAATAAAATTTAAAAAAAATTAAAAAAATTAATTAAATTTAATGTTTTTTGTCGTTTAGCGGCGGTTTTCTTGTAGTGTTTATTTTGGATCATGACTTTTCCACTAAATATAACTTCATGAAAGAATTATTCTCATAAATTTTTTTAATATATTTTATATATTTGTTCCCCTCACATATGTACCGAAATATTATTAACTTTATTTTTTGGAGATATACACATGCTTAATGTTTTCCACTCAATTTCATTCATTAAGAGAACCCAATTAAAGAGGACTTATCTATTTGTTACCTCATTTCAATTTCTACTCCATAATTTTTTTAAAACATCCAGGATTTCTAAAATTTATCATTTAATTGTATAAAATATTTTTATATTATTATTGGATTTTATGGTAATTATTATTCCCTTACCCTATTTAATGATTCTCTACCCATTTCTTTAAAACCCCTCTTAAGAGGTATATTTCCAAAATTACCTTTACACTTATTTTTATATCTTCAATTCACTTTGAAATCATTTTAATTGGCTTATATTTATTTTTCATCGACTAATATAAAAGAATGATTTTCCCCTTATTCCATAGAAACGATTATGATATTCAATTTGGTTATGTGATAAGACAAGATAATGTAATCCATTTCCTTTTAATTAGTTTTTTTGATGGTTATTCCTTATATTTGGTTTCATTATATGGAACACATATGCATGTAATCTTTTGATGGGTTCACCCAGATAACACTCCAATGAATTGGGTAATTTTTATATCTCCTGAGATGATATATGTGGGATCAGGGTGTAAACCTAACCAATGATGGGAATACATCAACCATTATATGTTGTCTTGGTAGTAATCCTTGAATTATGCTTAGGTTATGTTTTATGTTTTTCCAACATTCATATATCTCCATGATCTTAGGATGTCATATTATTTTTTTCATGCATACATATGATTTTTCATGATATTTATATTTTATTATATCATGTTATTATATTTGAATAATATGTTATGCTTCGTTATTAGGCTTATTACCATACTCGAGATTATAGCTCACCCCATTTCATTATGTATTTTTAGTTTATCTGATGTAGTTCTAGAATCTCAAAGAGAATTAAAATCACATTATGGAAAATAAAATAAATAATTTGTTTTTTAGTTTTATATTGACGTGTTATGAAACCAGTATTACATAGATACCAAACATATAGATTCTGGGGTTGTGTTTATTTAATATTAATGTTAAAAATCATGTAATAAAATATTTAAGAGGATTGGGTCATTATTTTTGGCATCAGTGAAAGGTATATGTATTTTTTTTTGTATTATGATAAGTATACAATAGTAAAAACCATATGGATAAGTGTAAGTATAGGAAAAAATCCTAAAATTTTGATAAATTATAGAGTGACAGGTTTTTAAGTAATTAAATTCTAATCTAGATAATATAATTGGATATGGATCAAGAACATATGTATATTGGGGTAATAATAATGTAAGGTATTTTTAGGTATTTACTCAACCCTCACCCGGTGTATGAAAAAGAGGCCTTCCAACACAACTCTTTTAACATTCATAGAGATAAACTTTTATAAATTTGTAAAATATTTATGAACCATTATGCTGGACATGAATAAATTTTTAGGTTTGAAAAATATAATAGAAAAATTACTATGAATAACCTAGATTAAAACCTAATACTCATAATCTAGGATATAAATGTCATTTATAAGTTATCACTTCTATGTTCATAGTTTTCCTATTTATTTTCTTACTTGTTTTAGCATTCCCATTCATAATTTTTTTCATTCATTTTATTTAATGGTGGTAAATGAGAGGAATCATGAAAACAACCAATGTGATATAAAATGTGGTGATTTTCCTAATGAGATTCCTAACATTAGGGGCATGAGAGTTGAAAACATCATTTTAGTACCATCTCAACTAAATCATGTTATGAAAAATCACTAGAACTACGTGGATTTTTCTCTTTCTATTATTAAAGAAAAAGTTTTAGTTGATTCAATTTTTTTAATAAAGGCCTCCTACCTTTAGTGGATCTTCTCAGGTCCTCATCACATAACAATGATTTAATTAAATTTATAAAATATTCTATTTACTCTAATTCTATAAGTAAGAGAATGTTATACTAGCTATTACTCACCTAATGGGAGATTTTGATTTGTGGTGGAGACAGATTAAGAACATCAGGACTAAGAAGGAAATAAAATCCACATAATTGGAAGAATTAAAGATTTTTTTCAATAAATATATTCCCAAACTATCTATATTAAATAGGATAGTGATTTTCTTATATTTAAGTAAAAATAAGCTGAGTCTACTTGGGATTATGAGGAAAACTTCAAAGGTTATCATGGAATGCCTATGAATTTTTAATCAACACTGAGTGTAAGGTGGAGTACTTATTTTATGGATTAATGATGTTTCTACAAAAAATACTCATGTTTTTAGATTTTTAAAGCCATGAAGAGATTATTAAATTATCCCTTAAAGTTAAGATAAATACTTGTGGTTTATAGTGGTATCGAGGGTCTATAGATAAAAAATGGTGTTTAATTATGGTGGATCAAGGGATAAATACCATGGAGTAAAGAAAACCCAACTTACCACATTTAAAATGAATGAGAAGAATAATCCCATAAATTTTTCAAGGGAATGATGAGGTGCTTCAAGTATAGAGAAATGTGAATCATCTAATAAATTTTTAAGGGAGATGGATGAAATGACCCAAGATAATGATACATAAATAATACATTAGTTACATGGTTTAATTATTCTATCCACAAGTATTTGAAAAACACAAGGACCTAATAGTTTAGTACCTCGGAGATTAGAAGCATAAAAACACTTATTTCATATGTTTTTAATATTTCACTTTAATATAAATACACTATTATAAATTCCACGAGACATAATGCTCTTAAATTTCTTAGGAAGGTAAAATGGGGGTAATCTCAAAAAATTCGAATGGGATAACATATCCAATACCATCATGGTTAGATTATAAACATATTGAATGTTTGAAACATGTTTTGTTTTGGTAATATTTGTTATCAATAGATAAATATGGTGAATATATTTTCAATAAAGGTAGGAACCCCACTTTTTAAAAATTGGTGACCAAACTTACCATCACAATAAAGAAATTAGTAGCAAAATGTTAAAGAAATTCCATCAAGTTTTGAAGTTGTTTTTGAGGAGAACATGTTCATCATACTCAACTTGGGTATAGAGTGAAAGGTTAAATCAGAATGAGGAAAATTATTAGGTTCTGAATAGAAATGATGGAAATATGAAAATGATTTGTCAATCTTTGATTTCTTATAAATTATGAGTTGTCTAAGAAACTGGTGATGTAATACTTATGAAGGAAAGTGGGTAAATAAGTGATGCCAATCTGATTGAGTTTTGGTTAGAAAGAAAGAAGTTTATATAAGGATATGAAGGTAAAATACTTCCCAATATATGTCAGATGATCCTATACCAATCTTAAAATGTTCTAAAAGTCATTAGAAAGTCATGAATACAAGAAGTACATTGTAGAAGAAGAATGTTTGTGTATTCAAATATTCTTAGTTTCATTTTATCAATGTGTGATCATTAGATAAAGATTTTTGATAGACTATGATGTTTTTTTAAACTTAATAATTTGAAGATGTTAGTTTTTAGTTAGAAAAATAATTCACAAGATACAAATCTTTAGAGAATGATGATGGCAAGGAAAGAAGTTTATGTTTACAGCAGTCCTTAGGACCTGGTGTGTTCTGAATGATTAGAGTATTCCTAACACCGATCATTAGATGTAGTGATGGTTCCAAAACAGAATAAGAGGTAGAAAAAGTTTTTTTTGAAAAAGATAAGTTATTGGATGTTGTTCGGACCAATGAGAAAGTATGACCAAGAGAGGATGAGATCAGAGATCAAGTGACAATGTAGTCAAACATTTTAATTAGGATGAATTCTTATTTTTAAATTGTGTCCAGACAAAATCAATAACTATGATATGTTATCAAATGGTTCAAGAGTCATCAAAAAACATGTGGATATAACTCATTATACTATAGGTGACAATGTTAAAGTCACTATACACTGGGCTTTATTAGACAATGGATCATTCATTTGAGGAAAATAAGAAAAGGAGAAATGTCTTTGAAACAGTTTCAAAAATGTTTGAAAAGTATTTTAAAGAGAGTTTGAATTTGGTGTTGAATATTTTATGATGAAGTGAAAGAATATTTATAAGTTTTAACTATATTATTGTTAAAATAAAAGAAAAATAATTATAATAAATTTACAACAATTTTTAAGAAAGAATGGTATCAATGTTTTTTATCTAATAGTTGGTACAAAGAATATGAGTGAGAATTTTGTTTTTAATTTGTATTGATCGTCATAATGATAAGTTATCTATTATTCATATGATCATTTGGTATGGAGAAATGTAATGAAGAATATGTGGTTTTAAATATGTATTCATTTTATTGGAAAAAATTTGAAAGAAATTTAGAATAGGATTGTAGAGTGGTTAGAATGTTCTATGTTAGAAGAAGATGTTATAATATTCAAGAAGGTTCGAAAAGAATCGAAATGAGTTGAGAATAAATGAATAAGTCATGGATGTATATGAAATTATGGGGAATTTTATGTTTTGGGGAAAACATTTAAGTTATTTTTTTTTCAATTTCCCACCTACACCATTTTTGTCACACCAATAAAAGGAATATATAACTTTGTAAATTATGAAGGATCAGAATGCTATTCACATGCATATGGAGTGAGATAAGTACTAAAGTTTTTGAGAGAATATTTTTCTAGTTAGATCATTCTTATTGATGTTTTTTTTATAGAAGAATAAGAAATATGGTCAATCTTATTTAGTGATTATTATATTAGTTTGGGTAATCAAACTTAAAAATTAGTGTGAGATTTCTGGACCAAGGAAAAAGATGTTCAAAATTATTTCAGTGGTATTTGAGTAGAATTATTTTTCTGAAAAGAGAAATCAGATTGAGGAATCTGGCTGGGGAATCATCCTGAGTATCATTACAAAGTCTAGAAAGGTTCTTACCTACTATTAGGTAGAAATATGAGGAATTTTTCTTGAAATTTATATTTGTAAAAGTTGACAAGGAAGTAAATAAGCATATTTTGAAGAATTAGGTTAAATTTTATCGACTTTTTACACAAATTTTCATTACAAAAGTTGTTCTTAAGAATAACATAAACTGTTATATTGAACATAGTTCTACACAAGTGTAAGGGTATATCCAACTTATTATATCCATAGAAAAGGATTGATTTCTAGTTGAATGTGTGGTATAGTATTGTTTTTAAACCATAACATTGACAGAACTACACTTATTGAGTAGTGAACCTTGTAACGTCTTGTGTTCCTATGGATGTGTGATTGTTTTCTTTTCAAAAAAGTGATAATTCTTTAATAGGAGTTGAATTTGTTTTTCAAAAGAAAGGAAACTTAAAAGAAAAATATATAACTTATTCAACCCTTCTTAGCGATTCATTTATCCCAGATGTAAAATCTCAATTTGTATAAGAGTGAAGGTTCCCTTTATTTACTCTTTGTTATGGTTTTTCAAGAAAAAGTTGTTATATAAAATCTATGTTGTGCGAACAATATGGGGAATACAAACCTAAATGATAGTAATAATTTTATCTATATAGATATAATTCTTCCATATCTTTCTATAATGGGTATGATGTTTTGAAAATCTCTTACAGATGGTTTTCCCCCTCTTGTTTAGAATGCACCTCTTATAGCTACTGATTAAGAGAACCATGAAATTAATGTAAGAGATAAAATTTCTTTTTTATCATCATTTTATAGATGTGTTTTTCTTAGATTAATTATATTTTCCACAACCATAGGTATCATAGATAAGTTAAAAAACATTTATAAAGGAAATACAAAATTAATGAACGAAAATTTAAAAATATAGAGGTTGAAGTATACAGATATTAAAATGGGTGAGTATGAATATGTTTGTAACTTCTTTACCAGTGTGAATGAAATTTTTAGTATTATTTTATGTCTTGGTGATAATTTTAAAGATTATAATATTTTTTAAAATATCTAGACAATTCTTCCTGATATGTTTGATTCCAATGTTTCCTCATTGGAAGATAGAGATCTAGAAACATTATATCCAGTTAATTTGCAAAGTACCCTAATAACGTAATAAATGAGATGTGAGAAATTTTTGAAAATAATTCAAAAGTTGATTTAGAAATGTGTTTCAAGGATACCAATAAATAAAATCCTAAGAAGATTATGGAATAAGAAGAAGTTGGATATTCTGATTCTTAAACTGAGGTATATAAAAAACATGATGAGTTTTTATCATATTTTTCTTATGAATGAGAAAAGTGGTATATGTAAATTTTAAAGGTAATCTTCCCTTAAAATGTTTTGGATCTGGATCCATTGGGCACTTTGTTTCCAATTGACCTCAAAGAGGTGATGATGAATAAATGGATAAAGAAGAATGTGATAAAGAAGAAATTAATGAAGAAGAAATAAGGCCAATAAGATATTGTAAGAAACATTTTGGAAAATATGACTTCGAATAGGAGGATAAGAAGTTATACAAACCCTAAAGGAGAAGTATTCTTTTTCCAAATATGAAGATAGTGAAGTAGAAAATGAAAATTTCACTAAAATTTCAGATGAATTTTTTATTGTAGTATTTAATAATAAATTATTTTCATATGATGAATTTTTTTTCTGAATGAGAATAATATATATTAGAGTTTCATATTAAATAATAATTGGAAGAATTTTTGGGAAAAATTTAAAGAGTAGAAAATGAAATCAATAAATTGAATAAGTAATGTATTACAATAAATATTAAAAAATTTCTTCATGAAGAGATTGTTAAGTTACTTGAAGAGCTTGTTTGCTTGAGTAAGTATCATTAGAATGACATAGAATCAAAATGAACATATTAGAGTGTAATTTATGCAAAAAGAAGAAGAGTTAGAATATATCCATTTTTTTTCTAAAACTAAGAAGGGAATTAAAAATTTCAATAACTATACCTTTAATGATGGTGAATATTTTGGAAAGGGAAAACCTAAGAAGGAAGTTACCATAAAATGTGTAAAATATTCCTAGGAAGAAAAATATAAGAAATTAATATACCTGGAAAAAGTCAACAAAGTTGGAAGTTCAAAACTTTTTTGAAAATTTGAGTCTGAAACAAAATTTCCCACTACTTCTAATTTTTGATATGGTTAGAAAGAAATTTTAATCAAATAGAAATATTTTGGCTTATTGTAAAACGTTTTTGGGAAACCAAAGTACTAACAATAATGATAATATGGTTTATGAGAAATATGTTCATAATTTTTCATAGTATGAAAGATATAGAGAAAGGTATTGTTTCTATGGGTATTGTTGGTATTGTTGTGGATTTTGGCATATGAAAAATATGTGTTGGTTTAATAAACATGATTACAATTATTACATGAGTTATATAAGGTAAATACGGAGTGGAAATCAATCCTATCAAAGGAAAAAATCTAAGAAATGTGTTTTCAATGTTGGGAAAAGTAATCATGATGAGTTTGTAAATAAATAGTTCTTAGTTATCTATTTAGAACTAGTTGACATGGCTATAAAGTTAGAAGAAGCTCAAAAATAAGTATAAGGAAAGTTGAATAATTGTTTTTTGAAATTTTGAGAAAAGTTGATAAAAATATATCAATAGATTTTGGAATTAAAATTTTGAAAAGATATAATAAATGTGATAAATAAAGGCATGATACTAAAATTTGTTTTAATATTTTTACAGAATAAAAGGTAGGCATGAATAATTTGTTAGAAAATAACTATAAATTTTTTACAAAAGTTGAAGAGAAGTTGACATTCTTATCAAAAGAATCTATAGATGAGAAGGATCCTGTTCCAAAATCTGAGAAGGATGAATAGAAGGAATAAATCTCATTCAATGGAAAATCCTAGAAGAAGATTAAAAATCCAAAACTAAGATATGCCACTCATTTTTAGTGTTTCTTTTAAAAAAACTATTAAGGTTCATCCTTATTCAAAAAATAAATTTTTATTTTTAATAAAATGTAGTGAATTGAAGGATTTTAAATAAGGGAGCTCTTAAATGAGTATCTTACTTTTCTTGAAAAAGGATGTAATGAGGTTATGAAAGATATTTATTTTGGGAAAGTTAGGTTTTTATATTGAACCTTTTTTATATGTTTATTGATATGGGTGAAGTTAAATTTTATCTTAGTTTTTTTCTTTAATCTCCTTTGATATTAAAATTTTAAAATAATCATGAAAAGGTATTTCGTGAACGTAATTTATTTATAATATTGATTACCTTGATTATGCACTCTTGTTTTCTACACTGGGATTTCCCACATAGACTTAGAGTTGTCCATTTAAAGGAGATTTTTAAAGAAACACTAGTGTTACTTATATTCTCCTAAAAAGAGTTTCCAGATTTTAAGAATAATAAAAATTATCATGAGTGGACCCTTTGGATTTGATTGCTTGTAAGTGGGAGAATACATAAAAATAGGTGATGAATGAGGATGTTTCTAGAAATGGATATTGAGAACAAAAAAAGGGGAGATTATTGGGACTAATTTTTTTTGGTTGTATTTTTTATCAATAGATAAATATTATGAATATGTTGTTAAGAAAATAAATCATCATACTTTATAAAAATTGGTTATCGGACTCACCATCATAATCAGAAGACCAAACACTAAATTCTTAAGAAAGTCCATTGATTTTGAAGAATTTTTCGGAGAGAAAAGGCTCATCAAAATCACATTGGGTACAGAATGAAATGTTAAATCTGAATGATGAAAAGTATTAGAGTTTTAATGGATTAAATAGAAATCATAAAATGTTTTTATAATCATGGAGTTCTCATGATTCATAAATTATCTAAGAATATTATAATGTAAACCTTATTAAAGAATGTGGGAGAACAATTTCTGCTAATCAGATTGAGGTTTGGTTATAAAGAAACATGTTTTTCGGAAGGATGATAAGTTATATTATTTCATAATGCAAGTAAGATAATTCTATGACGATACTAAAATGTTCTCACAGACTTGATTAAATAATGACTATAAGAAGGAGTATTTAGAAAATTAATGTTTGTGATGTCAATATTTTCGGTCTCATTTTATTGGTGTGAGATCACTAGATATTGAATTGTTTGTAAATTATGAATTTTTTTTTTGGAAAATAAGAAGATGAATATTCTAGGTTTCAGTCAGATCAATAATTCATAAGATACAAATCTTCAGATAAAGAATTTGGTAAGAAAATATGTTACAAATGGAACCAGTCTATCGAACACGATGTGCCACCGATTATCAGATTATTCATAATACCAATTATCAAATGTAGTGATGGTTGAAAAAGGGAATTATACAAGATTTTTTTTGAATAATATCAATTAGTGGAAGTCTTTTAGACCAATTAGAAAGTAGGAATAATGAAAAATGGTATTAGAGATCTAGAAAAAACGTAGTAAACCATTTCCATCAGGATAAATTATTTTGTTTCAATTGTGTCAAGAATGAAAGAATAAATATGATATGTTATAAAATGGGTTAATATTCATTAGATAATATGTGGTTATGAAAAATTGGAATAGTGGTGTCACTGATAAAAGACATTGGATGGTTGTTTTCATCTGAAACAGGATCATTAGCTGGAGGAAAATAAGAAAAGTGGAAATATTTTTGAAGTAGTTACAAAAATGTTGAAAAAGTATTATCAAGGGAGATTTAAGAATGTGTTGATGTTTTTTCATGGATATGAATGATTCTTTAGAAGTGGAAATATTTGGAAATAAAATTAAATGTAATAGATGTCTAAATAAGTTTCAACCATGTTTATGGAAGAGTGGTTTCAATGTTTTATATCTAACTATTGTAATAAAGCTTCAGAGTGAGATGTTTTCATTCAGTTGGTACAGAGCATCGTAAGGATAATTCATATATTTATCATATGATTAGTTGGTATAGAGAAGCATAATAAAAAATATAAATTTTTACATTTTTCTTCATCATATTGGAGAAAATCAGATTGAAAATCATAATTAGTCTGAAGAATACATAGAAAGTATGAAGTGAGATAAATATGCTAGAATATTTGATAATGTTTGAGAAGAATCGAGAAGAGTGGAGAAGTGATGAAAAATTAAATGATTTATATGAAATATAGGGGAATTATAAGTTTTAGGAAGTTTGGTGAAGTGTAAAAATATTTTATATTCTTGAAAAACCCATGTTTGATGCACCTATAAATGAAGTAGAGTACTTTTTTACATTATAAAGGATCATAACATTGTTCATGTGTAGACGAAGAGAGAGAAGCTATGATGTTTTAGAGATAATAGGTTCCTAAATGAAGCATTCTGGAAGAAGTTTTCTTGAAATAAGATGAATAATGAAGATTGATCATATTAAGTGATTATCAGATCAATTTGGGTCATCAAACAAGGAAATTGGATTGAGATTTTTAAATTATGGAAGATTTAGTTCAGAATTATTTTAGTGGTATTATGGTAGGCTTGTATTTCTAGACTGGGAAATCAGACTAAGGAATCAGGTTGGGGTATTAGATTGAGTATCATTAGAATGTCTAGAGAAGTTCTTAACTACCTCTTTGTAGGAAAGTGAAGATTTATTTTTAAATATTATATTTATGAATGTTGAAAATAAAACTAAGTAACATTTTTCAAATCATTTGGTGATTTTTTCTTAACTTTTTACACAAATTTTCATTACAACATTTGTTCTAGAAGAATCTATGGTACTATTGTATTGATAATAGTGATAAAAAAGTGTAAGAGTATATAATAATTGTTGTATCCACACAAAAGGATTGTTTTATACTGGATTTATTGGTTTTGGATTGTTCCAAAACTATACAAGGGATGTAGATACTATTATTGTGAATTGAACCTTATAAATTCTTGGGTTCCTATAGATGTGTGATTGTTTTTTTCAGAATAGTGAATATTCATTAATAGGAGGTGAAGTTTATTTAAAATGAAATGAAAATTGAAAGAAAAATATGTCATTAATTCACCCCTCTCTCTCAGTGATACATTGATCGTAGCTTGGATATATCAAGGAAAATCATGAATAATGAAATATATATGATTTAAAAGAACATAAAACCATAACATTTGAGAATAAGCATGGAATAAAGCCATAACAACTCAAACAATAATAGTTTTACCGTGGCTTGAGAAAAATAAAACATGAGGCATATCACATGGTCCATGGGATGTAGTATGGTTTATCGAATAATAATAAACAAAATATTTCTTATCTTTATGAACCTAGCTACCCAACAACCCACTCAATCATAAAATTATAAGTAGAAATAAACTCTATGACACAAACCCTTTATGAATGTAGTCATATGTTAAACAATTCACATTAAATTTCTATGTAATGAGATTTAATCCTTTTACCAAATTTAATTGAGGGAGGCAAGAATCCCACCCATCTCTCAATCCATATATTTGTGTGCCACATAAAAAGAATCCTCACATCATAAAATAAACCGTATAAAGAAAATGGGTTTTATGAATTTTAAAAATCATCATATAAAACCCCATGTATATAAACTGGGTTTGATATAAAATTTTAATGATGAATTATTAGCTTCTCATAAAGAAACCATTAAAAAATGTGTTTCATATAACATCCAAATAAAATCATGAATTAAATTTATCAATACCAAAAAAATTAATCACCCAAAATAAATACACATTAAAGAATAATATATGTTAAAACATGAATTGTAACTATAATAGTGGTAGATCATTCTAGATTAAATAAATAATAAATCGTGAAAAAATATTTTTTGAAAACATTATGTATTCATAATTGTAAAAGTCATAGTTACAACACTATTTACAAAATTTCTCAATTTATAAGAATAATTAAAATAAAAACATTCATGGGAGTGGAATTGATTCAATTTTTTATCCACATATGTAAAAAGGGAACATCTATGGAAAATGAAAATTCTAAGAAAACATAGTTCAAATAGAAATTGTATAACACAAATAAAGTAGTTTCAATTACCAAGTCCCCTACCTTCACCAATGATTTCTATGTAATTTCTTTAACCACATATATAATAAAGAAAAAAAACTTAATTAACCATTTTATAACCTTATTAATATAAATTTACATTCAAAATATTCATTAATAATAATTCTCTTCATGTTATTTTTTTCTTTATCTCTTTTCAACATTGGATGTTAATAATCTTGACCATTTTGAACTAGGTTTTTAAAAGTACTGTTGATCCCCATTTTTATAAGAAATATAAAAATTTAAAAACAAATAAAGTAACTTGATTTGAATTTTTATAAATAATTTTAATGTTATTATACAATTACATGTGAGTTTTAGTCATGTTTCATGAAAACTAGAATGAAAATTAACTAGTTTTTGGGTTATTTAATGATGTTGA
This sequence comes from Viscum album, assembly GCA_963277665.1. NCBI lineage: Eukaryota > Viridiplantae > Streptophyta > Magnoliopsida > Santalales > Viscaceae > Viscum > Viscum album. The sequence goes on along the minus strand of OY728138.1, from coordinate 625,079,985 downwards.
AGGATTAACTTATAATGATAATTACATTTTGTATTATCCAAAAAATAAATATATTAATGATATATTTTAATTATATATAAATATCATATATACTAACCCAACATAAACAAAAACCATCCATTATTTTAAATGATGGAAAAACAGGTTTATTAATCAAGGTAGTAGTCCGCACAACACATGATTAGCGTTTCCATTACCCAAAAAAATTAAAAGGGTGAAGGTGGATAGAAAGTGATAATTTAATAATCATAAATAAATTATAAATATCATATTTATTTAAAAATACCATAATTAATTTGATCCATGAGGTGTGGTGATGAAAAAATGAAAGCGTCGCTTCGTGGAGACCGAAATCTGTGCACACACACTAACGAAATTTTTTTCTTATCTAATGGAAGATAACAAATAAAGGTTGTTCCATTAATATAAAAACATCTCAAGACATATATTATTATGATTTTATTAATCCAATAGGTTTATTATTGATTTATAAAGGAAATAATAAGAACTAAATGTTATGAAAAATGTGGTACCTATATTGAGACAATGAACATCTCTTGAAAAAGGCCTTAGATTTGAGTTGATTTAGAAAATTTATGGTAACTAGGAGAATTATGGTAAAAAAATACTTCAAAGAGGGGAAATTTTTGATGAGTTTCAAATATATTTTGAAAAAGGATTTGAGTACTGAAAGGGAGAGGTGTTATCTTTTTACAAGAGAATAAAAAACGATCTTTTGGAAACATTTATCATTTTTTAAATAATATGATGACACTATTCTAGGGTCAGTTTCTAAAGAGTGGAAAAAAGAGGATTTTTGGAAAATATGAAGTAAAAAAACCTCAATTTTTTTAAAACATTTTTTCGACATGATTTTTCCATTTTCCCATAATAAAAGTCTTTTTTACTAATTTTACTTTTTAGTGGAGTTACTATTTTTAACATTAGTAATTAATTTTGATAACTAAAATTAAAATCAACTTCATTAACTAATTGAGAAATTATGTTTTTTTAATTTAAATATAAATTTATCTTATAAAATTACAATATGTTTAAAATGATAATTTTAAAATAAACACACTTATTCTCATTAATTTTTTTTGGGAAATGAAGTTTTTCAGCTTTAAATTTATATATTGGATAAAATTGTCATTATTATTGATTTTAATAAAAATAAATTGATTTATTATGAATCTGTTTAATTTACTTGTATTTAAAAGTTATCCAAAATCTAAAATTACCATGAAAATGATTAATTAAAATGAAATATTTATTAAGTCTTACAATATTAAAAAAATAATTCAAAACTTCAAAATATTATTTTAAATTTAATAATTGTAACCTTATAAGAAATATTTAGTAAATTAAAAGACATCATAAACTTGTAGGCCTTTCAAAAGTACTCATAAAGTGACAAACGTCACCATTTAAAAAAAATATTTTTAATATTCAATGAAAAATTTGTTATTCAAGAAAAATACCAAAAAGTAAATACTGATTAATTTGACCCTAATATTTCCAAAAATTATGACAAGTTTTTTAAAATTAATGTCCTAAAATTAATAAATTTATCTTTTAGAAAATATAAAATATAGCCAAAACTATTTTTATGGGAAAAAACTTTTGGTATATTTACTATTACTTCCCTATAATTTATTAATCAATATAGTGTTAATATTTCTTATTATTATTAAATTATAATAATTTTTTTTTTTAATTAAAACTCAAATTTCTAAATAATGAATTTAAATATAAAGTGAAATTAAAAAAAGGCTTTTTTTAAATCATTTAAATTTATGATATATTTATAATTTGTTATTAGATTTAAATATAATATTAATTTACACTAAAAAACCCTTTATGATCACCATGTAAGATCTAAGCATCTAATAACCTTTGGTTGTAGATTAGGGTGGTTATTTCTGTACCATACAACTCATTGAAATTTCTACAAGCTTTAATTTCTATCACATATGATTCCACTAAAATTTAATCATTTGAGATCGACATGGAATTGTTCCAAAGAAAACACAAATGAATCTACCTCCTTTGCTATCTTTGATATATGGAATTCATAAGGAAGCCTTCCTTTTTCAAATTCTATTTCCTCTTATTTTTTGATTTATTTTTATACAGTTACATTAATTTATACCAACTAATTTAATGAAAATGTTTTAGTGGTGATATTTTATATTAAAAAATGAATGAAGGAGTTTCACTTTATTTAGGGTTTTTGTATGAAAAAAACTTTTACCAAAATGTTTATTTATGGATAATATGTAGTAAAATATCATGTTGTTACATTCTCCCCATTAAATAAATTTCATCCATACACTTTTAATTATTAGACACTCATAAAATTACTTAAGGGAATTTTAAGATTTAATTTCAAAATTAGGGGTTAATCATGTCTATTGATTATAATAATCGATATCCTTATATTTTTTTCTACCTAACCATTTTAGTTAATTACCTCTCTTGGGTTGGACTTAAGTCCTATTTTATTTTTCCTTTTAGTTCATTGTTAGGACCTATTGGAAAAAATAAGAATATATTTTCCTAAGGAATGAAATTTTATTCCCAATTTTTATAATAGCTATACCAAATAAACCTATCTTTTATCACCTATTATTTATCAACAGGGTGGTGATAATCGAATGTTGAGGAATAATAATAACTTGGTTAAAGAATTATCTGCCTACCTATAAGGTTTATTCAGATCTATGTCTAGACCCCTCTCAGACCTTTCTAAAGTATCCATCTCTTTGGCACTAGCCTATTCCTTATTCATCTTATCACTTACGTTCATTCCTAAATTCAATAGATAACCACTTATCTCATTTCCCACCAGTTGTGCCAGTCCTTATGATATATGGTTCATAGAACACTCTTAGAAAATGGTTGGATGTGGTTGGAAATCTTGCCACATCTACCCTAGGTGGAATTTCAAGTGTCCAAATATTTCCTTCCATGACCCGAATTGTTTCCCACACATACCACATGGGATCACATGTCCTAAAGTATAAAATTTGATTCTCTAACTTCTCATATCCCTGAGGTCACTTGGCTTGATACTTTTTTTTCTAACCTCCATGTCTTGTGTAATTAGTGGTGGATGAGGGTAATCATATTCTTCTTCCACCATTGACTTGGTGCATTCAATATATTTGGAAACATCAAGGTGTACATGCGGTGATTGAGAATGGATGGATAATGATGAAGATGATTCCTTGGTGTCTTATGATTTTCATTAATGTTAATATATCTATGTGGAATCTTTTGGTTTCTATTTCCACCCCATTCATTTTAATAGTGAGTACGTCCTGGGTAATCATACAATATTTGGTGAATATATATCCTATATTAAAATAGTTGATAAATTACATCAAATATTTATAAAGGAACCATACAAAGATTTTTATGCTCATAAAGTTAAATTAAAGAAATTTACTATCATGAAAATGAATATTTTATTTTAAAAACAAACATCATTTTAGAACACTTAGAAAATAATGTTGGAAACATAGATTTTATTGAATAAATATCCCATATTCTCAGTTTTAAAGTGGATGATTTAGTAATTATAATCCATCTCATTAGAAGTCATTAAACAAGATCTACCTTACTTCCTTGGTTACAGTGGTTATTCATGACTATCACTCTTATCCATCATGGATTTATAACACTGAATTGGGTAATTTCTAAGATTCCTGCACTAATGGCCTCAGAAATTTAGTGGTTTCTTTAGATGTACAATTCCCACTCCCATCATTCCAACTGGATTCTTCATATTCCAACCATAGTGTGAATCTTGATGACCCCCTCTTCCATAATTAAATCAATTCCTACTTCTCTTGAGGAAATTTCCTTGGTGGATATCACCGCATTTTTGATATATAGGTGGTTGAATATCAGTTCATTCATAATATTCATTGATTTTATTTTTATGTTCCTCCGTTCTCCAATTATTTAGTGAAATATGGATTTCAACTGTGTTTACATTGTTAATCATGTTTTATGATAGTTGGTAGGGAATAATCACGAGATTTCCACGATCATTTATTATTCCAATTGGTTGATCATTGGGATAATATTTTCATTATCCTTTACATCTAAGGTTAACTTAGATTCTTCTAGTTCCAGACATAATTAAAACAAAAAGGACTACATTTTTATCACATTAACATGAGTCAAAAGAATTTAACTTCATAAGGGAATTATTATAATAAATGGAATTAAAGGTCTTTAAAAATAATTTTTTTTTCTCTTCCAAATTATCACATTTGATTATATTTTCATTAGTTTAACCTACATAAATCTTAGTTTGGACAAGGTTTCATTAAGATGGGTTTTCATATACTTCCTAACCAAATCCCTAAATGAAAATAGAAAATCAATATTTCATAGTGATTCTTAAAGATCATATGGCCAACCAAAGAAAATCCCATATTAGTGTCAAACTAGGTGTTCATTGTAAGGTCCACTCATTATAGATCAATGTGATGGTTGATTCATTTCTTAAACAAAACTCTTTTTGGTGATTAACACTAAGTGAATATGTTCCAGAAACTCCTCCACTTATTATATCTAGATGGGATGTATTTATAGTGATAACATGTACACATAAATTTAAAAATATTTTAGGATATCAACCTATATGTAGGATCAACTATAGGGTTTTACATGAGGTTAAATAACACTAATACCAAAGGTGACTAAAATAATCTTTAAAATAAAAAAACCCTTACCCAATACAAATTTAATCAACAAAATATTAACATAGATAAATAATATATTGATTACATGGTTTAATTATTACATAAAAAAATAATTTCATAACACAAAGACCTAAAGGTTTAGTTCCTTTGAGAAAAAAACATAGAAACACTTATTTCACCTTCTATGAATTGTTTTCCACAATCTAAATCCACTCTTATAAATTACATGATAAATAATCATCTTAAATTATTATGTAATGGAAAACATAATAATCTTTGAGCTCAAATTCTCAGACATGGATGTCATATAAAAGGCCATAATGGTTAAATCATAAACATATGGTAAATAATGAATACGAGAAAATATCCAATTTAAAACAACATATAACTACAAGAGTTAACAAAAAACCTGAAATATAGAAATAAAACATCAAAAGATAACACTATTAACCTATAATGAAAAATATAAAACATTAATCATACAACGAGGGCCATGTGATATAGTAAATAATGTGGAAGAGTCATAAAAATATGATTTTTTTTATCTTTATAGACCTGGCTACCCGTCAACCTGTTCACTAGTAAAATTTGTGAGCGTATCTAAAATCCATCACACTCACCCTTTGTGAACCTATATACATTCTAAATAATTCACATAAAATTTTTATATAATTATATGTAATAAATTACCTTCTTTATTGGAGGGAGATACATGTCTCATCCATATCATAATCCATATATTTATATTCCAATTAAAAATAATCTTCTCAAACAATAATAAACCATAGAAAGAAAGTGGATTTTATGAAATTTCAAAATAATTATATAAATAACCTAGGGAAATAATATGGGTTTCCTAAAACATGAAAATAAAAAACCATTAACATTATATAAATAACCCAAAAAAATATAATGAGTTTCATACGACATCCAAATAACATAATCAATTAAATTTTCTGATAACAAAATCATAAAAAAAAATTAAAAATAAAAGAAAAATATAGGGTATAAATGAATCATAAATCCAGTGGTGGTAGAAAATTTAAAATACAATTAAAACAAAATTACAAAAAAAATGATATTTTGAAAACATTTTTCAGTCCTTATTGTAAAAGTTTTAATTAGAAATATATTTTAGAAAAGTACCATTTGTTTTAAAGAAAAATGAAAAGAAAAACATTTATGGAAATGAAATTATTTTATAAAATATTTCTCCTTGAATTAAAAAAGATTCCATCATTTAAAAGGAAAAATCATAGAAAAAATGAAGTTCAAATATGAATGTTTATGTCTAAAAGAAATGATTTTGAGTTACCAAGTCCTATACCTTTACCATTTATTTAAAAGGAAGTGATTTTAGCTAATGTATTATAAAGATAAAAATATTAATTACCATTTTAGAAATTTATTCATATAAAATTACATTAATACTCTTCATAAATAAAAATTATATTTATTTATTAGATTTTCATACTCCCTTTTTAACAGTGGCTGTTAATAATCACGAATGTTTGGATCTTAGATTATAAAAGGGGTATTGATCTTTATTTTATTAAAAAATATTATAATTTTAGATCCATATTAGGTACTTAAATTGATATTTTATAGATACTTATAATGTTATAATACCATTACCTAAGATTTTTATTCTTGTTTTAAGAAAACTATAATTGTAATGAACGAGTTTTTGGTAATTTAAAAATATTTTTGTATTACTTTATAACAATAATTACGTTTTGTGTTATAAAAAACCATATTAAATATATATTACACACACAATAAAATATATATATATATATATAATATCTATTAAATATAAATTAAAACCATTAATATCTGTAACTGAAGGAAAACAAAACACATTTATCCATGGAGGCGGTAGTCCGCATAGTGCATGACTTGAATTTTTGTTACCCAACAAATGAGAGGGGCAATGGTGGATAGTAACTGATCATTTAAATATCATTAATAAATTATATAAACAATATTTATTCATTAATATCATCATTAACTCCATACATTAGGGGAGGTTAAGAATAACTGAAAGCATCGCTTCGTGGAGGCGATATTCCGTGCACGCGTACTAACGATGATTATCGTTTTTATTAATAAATATAAGATAATAAATAATTGTTGTAACATTATTATAATAATATATAAAAACAATAATTAAATTTATGTTATTATTATACTATATTTATAGTTATTTTAGAATATAAATAATAATAAATAAATGTTAAGTAAGATGTGATACCAATGTTGAGACTTTGAACTTCGTCTTGATGAAGGCCTTAGATTTAAGGGAATTTGTATAATTTTCGGTGAAAATATTTCTTAAATCATGTAAAATACATAAACTAAAGTGGATTTGGGCTGTGTTTTAATGAAATTTCTAAATATTAGTGGATTACTGAAAGGTAAAAGTTTATCCTTTTATAAGAGAATAAAATGGGACTTTACGAAACATTTAATATATTTAAATATTCCATGACACTATTGAAGGTTAATTGGATAAAAAATAAACAAAATTGGAGTGTGGGACATGATAAAATCTTAAATAATCTCAAAAAACTATTTTAAAAACTATTTTAAGCATTTATGTTTCATTTTCCCATAGTAAATGAATTTTTATCAATATTATAATTTACAAGGTAACTATTTTTAACTTTGGTAATTAATTTTGATAAAAAAATTAAAATTGATCACATAAATTAATTTGAATCTTTTAATTTTAAAAATTAAAATAATTCTATCTTATAAAATTTCTAAATGTTTTAAAATATAATTTTGAAATAAAACCAATTAATCTCATAAATATTATTTTTACAGAAATGAACTTTTTCATCTTCAAAATTATAAATAAGATAAAATTATCAATATTACTTATTTTCATAACATAAATTCATTTAATATAAACCCAATAATATATATGTGGGTTTAAAATTAAATTAAATTTGAATTTCACCATGGTACTATATAATTGAGGGAAATATAGAAGAACCATTTATAAATTCTAATAAAATGTTTCTTAAGTACTAAAATATTTAAAATAGTATCTATATGTTTAAAATAATATGGTATATTTCTTAATTATAATTTTAAAATATATATTATATCAATAAAAATATTTTATAAACTTTTAACCCCAACACATGTACTAGTATTGTGAAAAAGTCATTATTTTGGAAAGACAATATTTTTTCACTATTCACCTACAAATGAATTATTATAGAAAAATATAAAAAATTAAACAATAGATAATAGGACCACAAGAAATCTATTTTTTTAAATTTTTATAATAAATTGATAAATTTAACTTTAAAAAAAATTACCTAAAATAAAATGAAAACTACTTTTACCGAAAAATGACTTTTAGTATATTAAATATTCATTCTCTGAAAATTATTAATTAATCTAGTATTAATATATATATTTATCCTTTAATTATAATAAAATTAGATCCTTGAAATAAAATCCAAGTTTCAAAAAAAATACATTTAAATATAATATTAATTTATCAAAAATGAGTTTTTTAAAAAAAAGATATAAATTTATGGTATAACTATAAAAATTTTATCAAATTTTGATATAATCTTAATTTATACTTAAATAACCTATTATTATCTCTAAATATGACCTCATAGATTAAAGATACTTGGTTACAATTGAGGTTGGTGATTCCACTAGCATAGGTCTCATAGAAATCTACAAAAACATAAATTTACCATACATACGATTCAACTCAAACTATAAGTTTTTGAGTTTTGATTTGGATTAGTCTAGGGTAAAACGTAGTGAAGCCCGCACCTTCCTAATCTAAAATATATGGGATTCATGGAGAATTATTATTCTTATAGATTCAATTTATTCATATTTTATCTATTGATTATGATATGGTTACATTAATTTATTCTGTCTAATTTGACGAATACGTTTTAATGGCCATATTTAAAATTTTTTAAAAAATAATATTTTATTAGCTTTAGTTTGGTTTTGAAAAATATGGTTTTATTAAATATTTTTTTGAATATTTTTATGTTTATATTTGGATTCTCCTCATATTTGGTGTAGTGTTTGGATTTCTTGGGACAAAAGAATTAATATGTCAAAAATATTAATATATTAATGCACTCATGAAAATAATTTCAATATAAACATCTTTTATATAGTCTATAAAATCACATGGAAAATCCCAGGCCATAGTTGATTCTAAAATATATGGTTTACCTTAGGCACAACCTAATTTTTATCAGTGTCGGAACTTTTATGGAAGGAATCCAATATCGGTGGGTTTAGTAAAATAGATAAATAAGTAATTTATTTTATTTAAAATGAAAAAACTTAACCCAATATCTATATATATCATGTTATGGAAATTCCTTAGGTTTATCTGTATAATTTTGTGAGATTAGAGGGTGAGATGTGGAGAGATCTGTTGGCATTGTTGAGCATGGATCAAGGATGAACAATCATGAGATCATGAGGTAGACAGCGAATATAAATAGATCCTATTATTTATCACTATTGAACATGTTAATCTATAACAATTGATCAATCATCAAGTTATTGATTTTTTCATTTCGTTTCATCCCTTTGATAAACATAAAATCAAGGATTTAATTAGTTTTTTTCATTTTTAAGGAAATTACCATTCATTATAGGAGCCTGAATATGGATTATGTTATTTATACCATTTTATAATTATTATGAAATGATTTAACTATTAATTTATCAATATATTATCATTGTTCATGATTACATTTACCATTGATTCTCATCTCCTTTATTCATGTGCTTTAACCCCATTAGTCTTCACTGTTTTCATCGTTGACCCATTAGGTTGCTGTTCGAAATTATTGAGGTGAGTTAAACAATGATTAAGCCCCAAAATCTATGACATTTTCATGAATAATGGAAGGATTAATGATTTGAAGAAATATCATGTCAGATTCATGGTTATGAGTGATCGATATGTCTTTCAGGACCCTGACTAGTGACAAATGTGGGACACATTCCCTTATGATTAATCATATTAATGACTTACAACCATCATTGGTCAAGAATTTATGGATGTAGATGATTCTCATAAATATTTGGAGTAAAATCAAAATATTGGTAGCATAGTAGGAAAATATGTAATCCATGTGGTGAAATTCTGTTTTTATAATTTTTCTGACTACACACTGTGTATATCGGAGGAACACACACAACGTGTAGTCTGGGTTCTCACATTGGATGGGGTTTTTTTCTGGGTTAAGGATCACATGCCGTTTTTATTGTCTCACACACCATGTGACCCTTACAAGCTAACTAATCTATGTTATAACCATACATTCCTAGGACACCATATGGAAAGACATGTCATGTAATCTAGAAGATATGTTGTGTATATGTACTTAGCCAACCAATACATGTTTCTATTAAACACTCCAAGGACTTCAGGTAGACATACATTTCATGTTCTATGTGGACACACCATGTAGTATAACTTGGATTCCTAATATGTTTCTATTGTAGGACATTCCTAACAGATGAGGTGAGGGCACACACCATGTAACCCCTTTAATACACCATTTTATCTCCTACAAACTTCAACCTAGAATATCTCTTTCATTGGGACATTGATTTTGGTATATGAGTTTCATATCCATAGTGATTTTCTGTATAGGATGTCCTGGTATCATTAGATGAAAATTATCAGATAGGACTTGATGTATTACGAGTGTGAAACTTCTTCAAGTGAATCATGATCGATGGTGGTGATCATGCTTGATTATTAGGGAGACACCAGGGTTGGTAACCCCATGTCCTATAAGGGAACTGATCCCTCATACTCTTTAATTAGGTTTAGTGGTAACACCTATCTTACCCTGGAATGAGTCATCTATCAATGATGTTTCACCCCCTAATGCACTAGGGAACACATTTTCTATCTACCAAGTTGCACCACCATAACAAAATATGGTATTGGTCTTCAATCTACCGTGTTTCTCCACCCGAATTTATTAGGGTGAAAATACTCTATCTATCATGTTTCACCCATAATTAACTTGGGAGTAGGTCATCTATCTATTGAGTTTCACCCCGCTGATTCACTAGGTTGTGATTTATACATTGGACATTGTTCCCACTGATCATGGAGTGTTGTGACAAGGTGGGGTTCCTCCAAACAGATTCTTTTTCTAGTTCACATAATGCTAGGAATCAGAGATGGATTACAAGAGCTTTAGGTATACTCATTATACATATCTAGTGTATGGATATGGAGATTACCTTTTTATCTCTGTTGGGTTTCTTTATGTGAATATATGTGTTTTGGGTTGAGATGAATTATCTTGCATATTTCTATAGATACCTTTTTGGTTTTTAGATCACTATACCATGTAATTTTATACTCACCTCTGTATGGGATTTTTCCACAAGTTTCTCATCCTATAAAGATGAAAAATAGAATGACGCAGACTTTGGTGGAGCATAGTAGTACTTGGATGCATTAACCATGTTATGTGTTTGGACTTGGAGATCAAGAGATGGACTCTCTCAATTTCCCCCTTTTTCTTATTGTTGTTTGGATGATACTTCATTTATGGTTGGGTATGTATTTTCCACTTTTACAATTTGATTTTTACTTTTATACTATTATCTACTCCCTTAAGATTAATTCATGCATGGTTATACTTTATATGTTACAATCTATTATTATTCCCCTTCACCTTTTCATGACGTTGGTTATGTGTATGCATATATGTACTTAAGGTAAAGGCCTTCCATGATGGTTTAATCCTTATTAGATCTTGTCAGTAATCATTGTACTATTATTGGTGGGACTGGGGTTTCACACTTATCTTATAAATATAGATGTGGACCCCTGTGGGTCGGGTCATGATAGAGTGGTGTAAATGGTGGTTTATTATCAGGTCAGTGTAGAGTAGAACCCATGGTGAGGATTGTTTTGGAACTCAGGAAAGTCTTGTCAGAGTGCCTCGAGTAAATATTTTAAGCCGGGGAACCCAGTGTTGGTCTGAAGGATGAAATATCCATTCAATAGGAATCTAGATACCTTCTTACTGACTAGGAATACGAAGATATTGGTTTTTGTGAAAGTATTAGTGCTTGAATCATATAAGAATACATTTTGTTTCCATGTACTTCTTGAGTTATCTTTATAAGTATTATCTTTAACCATGTTACATCTTGATAATTTTTATAGTGCCTCTGTGATGAAAAAAAACTATGATTTCAAGATAGTTTTTTTTGAAAATGACCAGTTGAGTGATGAAGACCCTTTTTAGAGACTCAATCAAGATGTTTTTCCTATAGGAAGTAATAGAGTAGTGCTACCTCCTATTGAGAAATGTATGAACCCTCCTCTAGTTTTCCAGGAAGATGATCAACTACATGTTGAGTAGTGGATAGATCCATAAGGAAAGAAGATGGTGTTTGTAGGCTTAACATGTTTTATGATTTTCAATGATAGAGACTGCACAAATTTTGTGATGAACCAGAGCCTCATGAAGTGGATGATTAGATCGAGGTGGTGGCAAGGATTTTCTAGCTTTAATAGAACATGACAGACCGAATGGTCAGGCTCATGACTAGTAATATTCACAGAGTATTATTTAGTTTCAGTGTTATTGTAAAATGATTAATCTATGTTTATTTCACCTCACAGGTTCTAGATATATAGACTACCAGGTTTTACAGTGTGCCATACCACCTTCTCAATAGGTAGAGGACCGGTATGAGTCTGTTGTGTAAAATTTATACTTGTATAGGACCCCTATTGGTGGTGTCCTTAGTGTAGTGACTTATCTAGTGTGATGTGGGGTGTTGGTAGAGCCCCATATTTGTGATGCTTGATGTAGCTTCAGACACATAAGGAAGAGGGTCACATACCACAAGACATGTTCTTGTGATGTGAACTAAAAATATGTGTGTGAGTCAGTGTCTCCCTAAGTGGTAGTGTTAAGGTGTGGTGGATGAGTTCTATTGACTTTATGTTTGGGGTCATTTTTATGTGAAATGGTTTTGTAGTGGTCCCTAGTTAAAGAGTATAGGTAGGTAAAGAGAAATATGGCTTCAATCATTAGAGTTTTGTGACCCTGAGTCTCTAAGTGAGATCGATGTATGAACTATGTCTTCTCTGCTCAAATTATTGTTTGGGTGCATGGTTTCAAGACACATTTTCCTAGATTCATCCCTTGTTTAAGGACTAGAGAGACCAAAAAAGCTTTTTAAACTGACCCTTCTCTTTGGAGGCCCCTATTGAGAGGATCAGTGATTACACACTTTTACAAACAATGTGACCTAACTCTGGGAGGAGAGAGAGCCTCATGTGGAATCTTTCCATATCTATTGGTTATTCTCTATGACTTTTCCTCGATATAGACTAGTTTTCTACATTCAATTCCATGTTTATTATAACTAGTGAGGGTTGGGGTGTACCTAAGATAGTGGGATAATATTTACCCTTATTTGGTAAGAAGTAATCCCAATTAGAGTAGCATGATCTTGTGTATAAAAGGATACAAACAATTTCTTATCAATTGGGTAGTATAACCCTTTGAGTATTGGATGCTTGAAATTTCAATTCAGGTGTTGCTGGAGAGGTATGAAAAAATTTTACCCGAGTATGTTCCATGTTTACCTCCCCATGTAGAGTTTATTTTTATCATGGAATTGCACCGACAATGACCTAATATCAATGATAATATATTTCATTAACCCATATTTCTATGAGAGCTAAGGGTTGGGATGAATATTCTACAATGTAAGGTCTTATTAGACCCAGTTTGACCACTTGGGAATCCCTATATTATTCTCCAAATATGTGGATGAGAGCCTAATGTTAAGTGTGAATTGATTTCACCTGAATTAGGGAATTTTTAGGATGGATTATCTAGCCCCAAGAATTTATGAATTCTTAAAACAATTATTTAGGGTGAAATGGTTCTTAGAGTTTTACCTTAGTATGGGTGATCACCATCTTTGGGTGCGATAATTGGATGTATGTATATTGAATTCCTAGAGGCTCTGTAGTTTCTTTGAGTTATTAGTGATACATTTTGACATGTTGAACATACCAATATAGTTTTTTTATTTATGAATTGGATCCTTAACCCATATTGGATCAATCTGTGGTAGTACTGTTTGATGGAACCCTGTTGTACTCAATGTTATAGGTAGATCACCTGAAAAACTGTAGGATGGTTTGGGAAATTCTATGAGAGTACCAGACTTATAAGGAGTTCTTGTAGAGACAATTATAAATTCTGGTGGTCCACTTATTATGATATTTCTTTTGAGACATGGGAGTGATAGTGGTACCTGTAAAGGTTGAGGAAATTATAGCTTGAGAGCTTTATAAAGGCATGGACTTTCATAAAATGATCACATTTAAGTTTTCATCTTCTATTATTGAGCGATGCGAGGGGATGTTCATCTCTTCATAGTTTTCATTTGAGGGAGTGGGTGGTGAAATGTATATATAGTATATGTTTATTACTTGTTATCTTATTATTCATGTTATAGAGGATTATATTGAAATAACAATTGTGAGATCATACATGACCAGTTATCCCAAGGGCATGATATTGATGTATTTTATGAAGGTGGAGAGAAATTCATCATTTCATAAGGATGAATGATGGAATGAACCATTATATGATAGGAGGTGTTGTAGAGGTTTTAATACCATTGGTAGTAAATCCAAGAGAGGTGAGGATATACTAGGATCCTTTGGCATCAAGTTGAGTAGCCAAGTATGTTTTAGTGTGTTTCTGAGTTAATCTCTTGATGCATTACCTATCAATATGCGGAGGCCTAGGTTCCTAGATTGAATTTGAAATGGGAAGGTGTCTATGTGGTTTTTGCGATGGAGCTTCCATGATCAGTGAGAGGTCATAATTTTATTTGAGCGACCGTAGACAAGGTCACCAAGTTATCCCACTTCATAACCATCCAAGAGCATAGCGTAGTGGATAATTCGAGATGCTTGTGTATGTAGGAGGTAGTCCAAAATCATGGAATTCCCTTGATGATCATTTCAAACCATGTTTATTTCATCACATATTCATTATGGAAAGAATTGAAAAGGCCTTTGAGTCTTTTTTATGGTTGATCACAGAGTTAATACTCCTAACAGATGGTCAGCAAAGTGGGACATTTAGGTATTAATGAACATGCATCGAGTATGGATGTTAGTTTTGGACATATCAGGAAGAATTATCTATCATATGTTGAGTTTTTTTACCACAAAATTTACCACTCAACCATCTATGTAGAAAATTTTAAGTCTATGTATGGTAATTCGTATAGGTTATAATTATAATAGTCATAGTTAGTGAGATACAACACTTGTGGATCTAGAATTGGTTATAGTGATAGTTATGAAAGGTGAAGTACATCCAGAGGAGGATGAGGACTCACTAAAAATGTCATAATTCCTCTATGGACTGATGATAGTGGCCTTTTGAGTTTTATGAGGAGATCATGTGCTTTATGATCCCTCACGTCATTAAGGGTTAAAAATATTTTGATTGGGTGGAAGGTTATACATGAGGTTCATCGAGATATTCAAGAACCAATAGAGGGTTGGCGAGGTTTCTAGCCCCTTGGCCTTACCCCCATAGTGGGGCCGAGTGCATGAATTCTTCCATTTTCCAGAACTGAGGTGATATGTGTATGTTCAAACACATATTATTGACTTAGTAAATCTACACAGTGATTATGGAGCTACCTTGGTAGAGTACCTAGTGTTGATCAAGGATCGATAAGAGAGGATCATGTATTGTTAGGTCATCCCTTTGGTACTTGTGCTTTGGAAGCCTGAGAGCATGTTGAAGAGATCCTGGGAGAGTGATAGTCATATGTTCACTCATTACCCCAATATTTATAAATATATTGTGATTTAAGGGGTGAAATCCTTGAAAGAGCGGAGAATGCAATTCCCTTAGTTTTTTGGAATAATACTTTAAATATTTATATGTATATATCTTGATTTTTTAATGTATTAGTTGTATTTTATTGGTGTCTCAGGACCCCATAATTAAAATATTAAATCATGAACACATATCATTTTGATATAAATTGTTTTCCCATTGTTTGGATCTTCATATTGGAAATTTGGGGCCACTGTTGATTCTGAACTACATGGTTTACACTAAGAGCGACCTAAATTTCATCGACATAATATGTTTGGTGGAAGGAAAATATTGGTGGTGTGTTTAGTAAAATAAGTAAATAAATTATTTATTTTATTTGAAATTCCAAAACCTATCCCTGTCTCAATAAATACTTAGATATGGTAAATCCTCAAGGTTAATTTCATAACCCTAGGAGATAAGAGAGAAAGAGGAGGAGAGCTCCATCGGAATAGAGAAGCATGGATCGATGATGAATGATCACATGATCATGAGGAATATATAGAATTATGTGAGATACTCTTCTACATTAATGGTGAACATATTATTTACCCATTATTAATCCATCATCATGGTACAGATTCCTATTTGTGGTTTCTGCCCTTTGATTAATGGACAAGCATGGTTTTAATTATTACCCTTTATTTTTCAGTGATATCTGTTTTTAGAATGAGTCTAAATATGAATGGAATTTTTGAACATGATTTATATTATTTATTCTCTAATTTTCACTCTATATTTCTAATTTATGATCACTGTATGGGAACACATTGGCCAATGAAACTCATCTCCTTTGTTTGTCTACTTTTCTACTATTGTTCTCCTCTTTCTTTAGCATTGGCCCACGAGGTTGAAGTTCAAAACTTTCAGGGTGTGTTTGAGCATGATGGAAGACAACTATTTATGATGGTTATGTGAAATATATAAGGATTTATTATTTTATAATGGGTTTTCTTTGGATTTCATGTCATAGGTTATGGCTATGGGTTTCAGGACCCTGAGCGGTGGTAGGCGCGTGACTAAATTCTACACGGTTGATCAGATTTCCAATTTCTGACCACCAAAGGCTAAGAATGGGTGGTTGGAAATTTTTAACATTAATTTAGAGTGGTAAATAAGTGATATTTCTAACATATAATTAGATATATAATCTATATGAGGAATGTGTATTTCCAGAAAATTCCTAACTACATACTATATATCCCAGAGGAACACATGCGGTGTAGTCCGGGTTCTCACAAAAGATAGGATATGGGCCAAGTTGTGGATATAAAATCATGAGGCCAAGACTAAATTCCATGATTCCCTACCATGGTGGCTGATCCTTGTTCCAAATGTACATGATCATGGCCTCGTGTATTCAAACACATTATGTACCCTAGGGGACATGCCATGTATATGTACATGACCAATTGAGCTGTGTAATAAGTTTACACGCCCATGAACCAAAACAGATTTACATTCTATATGTCATGTGGATATAAAGTGTACTATGATATGAAATCCCAATTTATTTCTAGGGGAGAATACACCCAAATGATGAGGTTAGGGGGCACATCCGGGGACCCCTCATAAACACTGTGTACTTCTATCAACAACTTCAGCCTAACATATCTTCTTATTCAGAACTCATAAATTAGATTATGGTAATATTATCTTGTGTGTTTTTATATATAAGAATTTATGGTTTCCTTAATAGTGTATTAAGAGATACTACATGAGTTTTTATGAGTGGGAGGATTCTTCAAGCAATTCTTGATCGATGGAGATGATTGGGCATGATAAATAGATAAATGCTGGGGTTGGTAACCCCCTATTGTACCTGGGTAAAGGTCACATGTACTATTTAATTAGATTGACTGGCACCCCCCAATTATACCATGATATGGGTCATATATCTACTAATATGTACCTCTTGATGTTCTAGGGATCATTTCCTCTATCTATATAGTTCAACCCCTGGCATAGTAGGGAATTTGAACTCTATATACTATGTCAAACGCCAATGAAGTAGTAGAGTGTTGATCCTATTTCTATCTTGTTTGACAATGATGGTTTACTAGGTCACAATTCCTCTATCTACTGAGTTTCTCTCCCTGATGCACCAGGTTTTGGGTCCTCTAACGAAGACTGTTCTCCATTGATTGTGGAGCATAGTGGCGAGGTACGAGTACTATGAATGGATTCTTGCTCATTTTATTGTGATTATTGGCATAACAGATAGAATATTTGATCTATCTGATGACAAATAATTCTTATATGCGATGTGTAAATGTGTTTCTAATTTCTCAACAACTTGGGTTTCTTTATTTGCATATTTATGTTTTGTGTTGAGTTTAATTCTATTAAATCTTTCTGTTGCTTATTTTATGGTTTTGGGGCATCCTACTAGGTATGTATATACTCACCCATACATGGGATTTACCCACATAGTTAATGTATTATGTATAAAATTGGTAGAATGATTGTTACATAGATAGATCATAGTGGTATGTGGGTTAATTTACCATGTTCAGTGAAAATACATAGAGGTCAAGAGTTAGGCTCCCTCATTTCTCCCCTTTTACAGTTGTTGTTAGGTTAGGACATCATTTCTAGTTGGGTGTTTATTTTTACCCTTTACAATTTATTTTAAATTTTCATACTATGTTAGAGTTTATTTTATTCTTTCTTATACTCTAGATATTACAGTCTGTTATTATTCCTCCACACTTGTTCATGTAGATGGTTGTCTGTGTGCATGCATGTACTTAGGGTAAAGGCCTCGTATTTTAGTTTATGCCTACTTGATGGTTTTCTCCAGATCATGGACTATTGTAGGTGGTAATGGGGTGTCACTCTAGGCTTATCTTCATCTAAGTGGTCCATTATTGGTTGGTTAATGATAAGGTTTTTTCATGCGAAACAAGCAATTTAAAAAATGTTTATTTAAGGATAATATATATTAAAATATTATGTTGTTACAATGATAAATACCACTAATTATATGGAATAAAATAAGGTGTAGGTCAATAATTAGATTATATTAGAGCATTTAAAATTCAATTGAAATAGAAATTATTCAATCTAGTACATTAAGCTAAGGGTTGTAAAAGATAATCAATGATAACAACCTCTAAGGACTAGAGAAAATGGAAGACATTATTCTATCACAACTGATGAGGTGGACCCTAATAATGAAGTGGTTATAGGTGTTATAATTATTCATTAAATAATATAGAATATATTTTATGATTTGGGATTTATATATTCATTCATATCATGAATGTTTAGTAGAACTATTCAACACCAGCTCAATATATAGAGGTTTATTTTATCTTAAGAACAAAAAAAACAGAAACTATTGCATATCAATAATATAAAACCTCCCCATTCGATATTCATATAATTAGCCTTTAAAAAATATTTTCATACTTCCTTTAGTGGAATGTGATGTTATACTGGTCATGGATTGACAATCCTTACATAAAGCTAATAATAAATACCAAGAGAGGGAAATTTCTCTCTATATCCTGAGTCATCCTCTAATCCTGTGAAAATGTATGGAGGAGGATGAATCAAATTTGGAATATTCTTATCAAGCATAGACATTATTACCTTATTATCAAGAATATATAGATCAAATGACTAAGATAATGGAGAGAATCATTTTTGAAGGAATTCCCTTTGTGAGGGACTATAATGATGTATTCCCTGAAGAGTTACATGGTCTTCCTCATGGATGTGACTTTGAAATATTAATTAAAAATATACATAGATATATTCTCATATCAAAGACTCCATATATAATTACCTAAATTGATTTGGAAGAACTAAATAAGTAGTTAAAAAATAATCTCGATAAGGGATTTATCAGCATGAGGGGCATGTTGGTCCTCTTAATTATGAAGAAGAATTGGTCAATGCACCTCAACACTAATTATAAAAAACAAAATAACACCATCATAAAAAAAAAGTATCCCCTACCACATATTGATAAAATACATATTAGTTATGTGGGGGCCAATAATTCACTAAGTTTGACCTCCAGTTGGGATATCACTAATTAAAGGTTCGGAAGGAATACATTCCCCTGATTTCCTTTTGAACAAGTTAGGGACAATATTAGTTCATAGTGATGCCCTTCAGGCTCACTAATGATATAATATTATTCTCAAACATAATGAATATAGTCTTAAGGGATTTTCCTCAACAAATTTAGGGTTGTATTTATATATTATATTATGATATAATCTCAAATTAAGGAGGCGGATGAGGTGCCTTTGAATACTACGCTAAAACCTTTATGGAAGGAGATGTTATACAATAATTGGAGTAAATGTGAGTTTTGGAAGTTGGAGTATCATTTTTGGGGAATGTTGTCACCAATAAAGGTATATTATTGGATCCTTCAAAGACAATGGTAATTGTGGAGTGGCCCAGATTGTAGTGTCACAAATCTAGTAACCGAGAGGCATTTTTACTCTATTACAATTAAATAAGATACAAGGGATTACATCACTAAGGGTCAATTATTTTATTAGTATTTATATACTAGATATATACCTTATCACCATATTATATTAGAAATATAAAGACATTTCAAAAGATGTTTAGTGGATCCTTGAAAAACTTTATGATTTGATAATTACAATGATTTACTTCTTTTATTTTCTCCCTGAACAACATTATGTTTTGATAATTACAATTCATTTTTTTATTCCCTACAAAATTAGTATTTTAATGTCATTTTAGTTTTAATTATAAAACTATAATTTTTATATTTTTTATTGATTAAATTATTCTTAACCATGACTATATAATAATATTTATTTTCTTAAAATATATTTATATTTCATGTTTTGGTTGTTCATAATGTGTTCTATACATTTTATATCCGACTAATAAGATATATACATCATTTAGGAAATTTAAATATCATTTATAAATGTTATTTACTATTCATATATAGCCAAACCATGTATCCAAATCTCCCACAAACCAAATCACATTGCCAAATATCCCATGTTTCCAAAACATATATCCAAATTTATAAATATTCTTAACTTTAGAATTTAAATACTAACATGGGAAATAGAACAAAAAATTAGATGATTCTCATTTATTTATAAATATAATATAATTATGTACATTTCATTAGAATTCATAAAATTATGAATCCAATGTTATCATGTCATACATTATGTTAGAATTCAATTAATATTTTACCCAAAATTATATTGTTTTTAAAACTATTTTATACAATATTTATTTAATACCATTATCTATAGAAGTATGATTAATGTTATTCATGATTATTTGAATATAAAATTAAATTTTCTTAATATAAGTTAATTAGACCAAAAGACGATTCTACTATTTGGAAGGTCTTATTTTGGTATGAAATTAGATAAGTCAAGCTATATATAGATTTCAGTATTTTATATACATTAATTTAGCTACATGATTTGATTTGATACAAGAATTCGACTAAATTAAATATTAGATATGTAAATTCAGCTACATAGAATATTGGATACATGAATTTAGTAACATGACTATTTTTATTTCATGAATTCAGATATGTAAAAATATGTGATGTAAATAGATTCACTTAGGTGGGGAAATTCACTTATGTAGTATATTAAGCTATATAAATTTCAGTTATGTATTTATTTCTATTATGTGGATAATTTACCTATATAATCAAATTATATCTGTGAAAATAACCTATATAGTAAAATTACCAATATTGTATTGTGGGTTTCAATAGTTTGTTCTAAAAAAATAAACATCCTCTATTTTTTTATGTATGTTTCATATTCCTTTTGCTGCATATTTATTATGAATGTTTTTAATGTTTTATTTGTTCTAAAATTAGTTTTTAATTATTTATAATCCATGAGAATTGGTTTCTGATTTTTTGTAATAATTAAATGGGATTAAAATGTTATTAATCATATATGGATATTCAAAATGACATTTTAGGAATTGAGATATTCATATCCAAACTAGTTGAAATATGATGACCCGATTTCATATATTTTTAGGGAGTTTTCCAATAACATTAATTCTCATTATTATGAAATTATTCACTATAGTATTACAATTCTAAAATTTCCATTATAAAATTGGTTTTACATAATATTTAGAGATAGATCACATGGATATTCATTCTCTTTATTTTATATACAAGTGAAACATTTATATGCGAAATAAGAATGTCTATTATGAATTCATGGAAAGTGAAGTGTTCAAATTCGAATTATTTTAGAATATGATGAGTTAGTATCTTATGTCTTATGGAAGTATTATGAAGAATTTATGATCAATTTTTATGAATGTATTTATAGATATATTAATTGTTTTTTTTATTTTTTTCTAGTGATTTTTTTGGTTATAAAATGGTTTTAATTTATACTGTATATCAAATCTATTTAAAAGCTACATCCCTGTGAAGATATTAATATTAGAAAATTTTAAAGAGTATCATGGATTTTATAAGTGTATAAAATGGACATTTCAATTTTAGTGTATAATATAACAAAGACATGTAGTGAATAAACATTGATTTTACTCTACTTTAACTATTATCTAATATATAGTTTATAATTGAGTCATGAAGATTCCTTATTTAGCTACTAATTGACGTAAAATTTTGGTCACCCAATATTTATTATTTCATCTTCTTGTAGGTATTCAACACTACCTAATCTAAATTCCATCATCTTCATAAATAATCATTCATTGGTCTAAATTATTTTATTATTTATTTGTGTTGTAACTATTTATGATGTATCATCACACTTGGTGTGTATTTCAAGGGATTATACTACACTAAAAATTTTATGTCTTAGTATATTCTATCCCCTTAGATGATTGGGTTTAGTTTTTCCCCTTATAAGACTAGACTCCACTTAACCCAAAAAAATAGGAAAGGAATTCTCCTATATGAGTTAGGGTTTAGTCTATCCTATTAGAAGACATAGTTCCTCTTGATCAGTAACATATAATAGGTTAGGTCATTGAATTTGAATGTTTAGGTTGGTTCTATAACTATAAAATACTAGTTTCTGTTTTCAACCATAAAATTATAGGATTTATATTAATGAAAAAAAATGATAGTAGGTTATGATTAATATTGTAAAATTATAGGTTAGAACTTCTCCTTAAAAAGGATGGGTTTTTTGGACACACAAGTGAACAAGTAATTGGGATAATCCTCTTGGTGTGTAAAGGGTGGATGTAAAAAGTTTTTAACCTCCTAAAAAGGTGATATACCTTTGAGGGTTCTATACACTAGATGGTGTTTGAATTATAAATGTATGATCATTTAGGTTTATACTACTATAAAATTATTTTGTTGAAATTTTACTTACTACCATTTTATTTTAAATTTATTTTCTTATATCAGTGTGGTTGAATTATTTCTTATTTGAACATTTCACTTTCTACTCTTAATATTTAAATGCTTATTTATATCTTACAAAAATACAATTCACTACCCCCTAATCCACTGTCATAACTGCTTTAGGACCTAATGGTTAGTATTAGAGCTAGAGTCTTTGAAGATAAGTTACTTTGTAACTTTGATACCTCATAATTGGTGTAAAATGTTATCTCTCTTAAGGATATCTTGTACATAGTTTGGTTGATTATATTAATCACGGTAAATTTTCATACTATCCCATGAAAAGAATGTAGGAAATATATTTTTTAGAAATAATTAACATAGGGATTAAAAATTGTTTGAATCTAAAATTTAAACCCAATTACAATGGTAGTATGTATACTGAGTGAAAGATCTAGATAAATTATTTTCTAAAGGGTATTGATATATTATTTTTGGATATTGTGATTAAATATTATTCTATAATAAATATATAATAATTTATTTGAACAGAGATGATTCTTTCAAATATGATATTAATTATATAGCGATGAGTATTTTATATTTTAATTTAACTATAAATATTTTTAAAAAAATTTTTTGTTACAACACTACTCATGAAATTTTAGAACATCTTGAAACAACTATCTCTGAAGAATAATGTTCTTGAAAAATATTTACTTTAAATATATAAAGTATAGACATAAGAAAATTGAGTATCCATCAAAGAAAAAGGATGGAAAATTTTTTTTAAGGGAGAGTCAACTAAAGGTAATTAAAATTTGAAATTAGATTGTTTAAATATTATTTATTATGGTTTCATAATGAAAGGACATATTAAACCCAATTTTTCACAACTCAAAAATCAAAGGAAGATAAAGAAAAAGGAAATGAAATATATGAATTCATGGATGTTTTTGAATGCTCATGAAACAATATTAGAAGTCAAAAAATTGTAATATTTTATTTATAGAAATATATTCTATGGTAAAATATTTACATCCACATTATTTTTAATGTGATCTGGGTTTATATTCTAGAAAACATATAAATATATGTGTGATATGTATAAATGAGAATAGTAATTTTAAAACATGGTTCTTAGGCTTCTATAAATTTTGGGAAGGATGAGTTACGTATTGATGATGTGAAATAAATGTGTGATTCATGTGATGATAAAAAAATCACTTCGGTATATTTTTACTCAAATTAAAATATAAAAGGTTAGGCAAAAAATAAAAAAAATGCCTTTTAAATCAATGAAATATGTTAAGAAAATATTCACGATTAAGTAACAAAATGAGATTAAAAAAAGATTATAAAAATAGCTTCTTCAACATAGAAAAAGGTTTTTTATGATTTGTAATATTTCTAGATTGAAAATGAAAAGATGAAGATTGAAAAGAATAATGTTAAAAATGATAATATGAGTTTGAAAAGGGAAACTTATATTAAATTTTATTTAAATGTAAATATTTTTTTTAAAAAATTATTTAAATAAATGTTATGATAAAAATAATAGACCTGATTGTGATTCTTTTGTTCCTACCATGTTTACAAATAAAGATGTGAAAGAAAAATATGCTACAATTTATTCATCTAATTACTTTAATTATGGATCTCATAGTCATTATGCCCATTATTTTCCATTGATATTCACTCAATCTTCTATTTAAAAAATTAATTTTATATATAAATATGATTATAATGACAAAATTTCTAAACTGTCTAATGATTAGGTTCCCAAACGCTTGTATTCCAATTCATGTGAAATTAAATCACTATTTATTCCCAGGTAATATGTATTTAATTTTGTATTATTATATTTATATTTCATGTCTTTATAGTTTTTTCCATGGATATTTGGAATGAGTATTAGAGTATTTATTATTTAATTTTCGATAAAATTGAATAACATGTATCATTTTGGGATGCTAGATTGTACATAAATATTTAACTTTTATTTTGGTTTGTAAATGTGCATAAAATTGTGTTTATATATCATGGTCTTGAATATTAAATTTCATGTTGCCAATAAATATGTTATTTTAGTTATAAATTTTGGTTCACTGGTATGTTGTTATCATTTTTTATTTTCAAAATTATTTTAATATATTGTAACATGTTTCACGGCTCCATGAGATAAAAAATAATGTTTTTGGAGGTTTTTTCCCTCCTGGAATTAAATTTTTTTATACTTTTTTGATGATGTCATTTGAAAGAAGAGATACAATTTAAGGGGTGTTTATCTTATTCTAGATTTTAAATTTATCTTGGATATTTTAGTTATTGAAACATGTAATAAATTTTCATATATAAAAAGTTTTCAAAATAATAAATCAACTTTATATACCAAATATATATAGATTTAATTTTTCAAATTTAGAAATATGTATGAACAGGTTTTGTTTTTTTATAAAGAATGAAGATAAAATTAAGGGGGAAGAAATAATATTATTTTAATTTCTTCATATACTTGTGAAGTATTTAAATATTCAATTTATATTTATTTAATTGAATTTATTTTTCATTTATTTTAATTATGAATTATTTTAATATTTAGAATATATTTTCGAGATTCAAATATATATATTTTTAAAATTTTAAATATTATTGAACAATTTAAATATATGTACTTAAATGGTATCTTCACTATATTATGTACTTAAATGGTGTCTTCACTATTTTATCTATGGTGGAATTCAATTTTTATAAAAACAATCCTTTTTATTCATTATAAGGTAGCTATAATTGGGGTGGAATTTTCATTTAGAATTCAAATTATTTTAATTTATATATAGAATTAATCAATTAAGTGGAGAAAACCTTATTTTAATTATAAATTTTTACGAAAAAGTATTATTTTTTAATATCAATTTCTAGCACATTGAAATCAGTTTTTTATTTTTTTAGTCATGATAAAATATTAAATATATAATTTCTTTCCTAGAATGATATATCAAGTTTAATTTCAATTGTATTATTTTTTTAAAAAAATTAGTTATGAAATATTAAAATGTTCAGTCTTCAATTTATAAAATACAATTTAAATAGTTATTCACAAACAAACATGATTTAAAAAATCTGTTTAAAATAGTTTATGTGTAAAGACCTATGTATTTATATAATGATAATTGTTTATATCTATTAATATTTGTGAATAAGATATTATTTTTATGTTAAAGGGGGCTCTTTTTTTTATAGCGTACTCAACACACAACATTGAGTCATATTAAATAGGAATCCAATAATACTATTATAATGATTTTAAATTGTAGTTAATGCCTAGCCATCAGAATAAAAGGAATAAGTAGTATAAACTAAATTTTAAAATATCATTTATAAATTTTAAAATAATTTTTTTTAACAAATTTATTAAAAATTGAACTAAAAACCAATCGAATATAAAGGATGTGTTTTTATGAAAAGCTATTTAAAAGAGAATAGTTGTGTTTATAGAATCATATCACTCTTTATGGATTTTTATTTAATGTAAAATATATTTTATATATTTTCAATTAAATGTTTTAAATTCATCTTATATGTTTTCTAGATATGATATAATAACGAATTCAATTTTTTGTATAAAAGAAGTTTTTATCTAAAAATGCAGTTTTACCACGTGTTGTTGTAGGACCATTTTTAAATTCAGTTTTTGATAGCTTTATATGTTCTATTTTACAAAATAACCTTATAATCTATAAGAGAGACATCAAAATTCTGTTTGGAATAATTTTTGATATATTTCAGATAACTATCATGTTTTGTTAATAGTGAAAATACGCTAAATTTTAATTAAAAATATCTTTTTTCCATTGAGATAATTTATATGGTTAAATCATATTATTTCATGGGTTTAAAGTATATATGAAATATATTTTTATCATTTAATCCAATTTTGGTAAATGGAGGTAATTTCAATTTTAAATTAAACATAAAAACATGTCAATCTTTTGATATATTTTACTTCTTAAAAACCAGTATTTTTGTTTTGATAACAAGATTTAATTTTAAATTAACTTCTTTAAATTTAGTGTTTTGAATTTGGAAAAATGGATTTCATATTTCAAATAATAAGGTACAAATTGTGTAAATAGGTACCTTTAATTTTTAGATCTTAAGAGTAGTAACTTCAGTAATTATTTTATTTACTATGGTTAAAGGGTAAATCAAGTAAATAAGAGTAAAAAATAATATTATAATAAGGTTAAACTACCCTAACATGTGTCATAATTCTATTGGATGAGATATTTCTGGCCGTGGAAATATTTGGGTGGATTTTGGAACCCCATGGATTCACCTGGGTGTGAAAATGACATTTTATCAGATTTTATTTAATGTAAAAGGAAATATAACATAAAGATGCATCTTTTACTAAAAAAATTATAATATTGGGTAATATAATTTATATATTTGACTATAAATAGTAATTATAAATATAATACTATTTACATTATCATGGTGTTTTGTTTATAATTTTTAGATATTAAATAAATAAATTTTATTATGACATAATGTTGATGTAGTGATTTCTTCATTGATAACAGATTCCAACAAATGATATTATAAATGTTAAAATAAATGTAACTTGGTTATTTTTATGTTATACAAAAATTTTATAGATTATATTGACATATGATATGGGAGATAATTATTTCTTTCTAAGGAAAAAGATTGTTATAAATTTTCAAAAATCTCATGTATGAATAGTGTCCAAAATTGACATAATTCATAACATAAAATATAAAATAGTTTATTAAATGATATTGAATTCCTAAAAATCAATTATTTGGGAAAATGGTTAATATAAGTCCAAATATTTCATAAATTACTTTATGTTGATTTTTTGACATGATATATTAATTACATTAACCCACAATGTGTAAATAACATGATATCATAGTAAGATTAAAAAGGGTAAATTAAGGTTTAAACCAAAACAATAAGGATAAAAAAATATTTATAACTTTTCAAAAAATTATTGGATGATGGTTATTCAAACCAAAATCATCTTATCTTTGAATTAAATGACCTTGTTCAAATTATAATTAAAATTGAATTTATAATAAATTAATATTTCTAGACTTTCCTAAAGTGCTCCTCCTCCCTCTTATAAATGGACAACACATCTACTCACATAACTCACACCTATAAATCCCATTTTATCATCCAAATTATGATCAAATAATCTCCCAAAATCCATAAATTCCTCATATTATCCTTACTTTGAACAGAAGGAAATTCAAGAAACCCTTTGGCTCAATTCAAAAGAAGTTACCCGATTTAGAGGTAACGTCTTCTATCAAGTTCTTTTCTTTTATTTTCCTCATCCACTCTATATGAACTTATTATTAATTTATTCATAAAAAACCTGTATTTTCAATATAATAGGATGTTTTATGGGAGTTATTCTAACTACAATTACACACACCTCCATATAAAGGATACAAACACACAATTTCTGTGTACGATGAGCTGCTTCCTCACGAAATAATGATTTCTCAATTTCCCCTACCACCTATAATGGTTTCCATTATGATGTAACTATATTTATATGTGATATATATTAAATTTATATTGTCCCTATGATTCAGTAATTTTTATTTACAACAAACTTTTATATTTTCCATGATGTGTAAATATGATAATTTCACTTGAGGAAGTGTGGACTACCACCCCCTCATTGTGATATGACTCGTTCATGAAATATATAGAATTTATAAAGGATGGTTTTATCAAACCTATGAAACATAAATTACATAAATACAAAACTGATATTACAATATACATTTATATCATTTGAATATTATTATTTTAATATGACAAAGAAATGAAATTAGCGTTCATGCTTACGTAAGACCTACCATCTCCATGAACTATGTATTTAATTTATTATATCAAATTTTATGTACTATTATAAATAAATATATATATTCGATATATATGATATTTAAATCATGAATACTATTCTAGAGTTAACTTAATTTTTACAACATGGACTATTTTAATTATAACTAGTTCATTTTCGTCTCAAGTACTGAATATCAACAAAATGACCGATATGAATATAAATAATTATATGATTGTTATAAAAAGATATTATAATATAAAAAAGGAATAATAAAATTTAAAAGGGTTATAAAAAAAGTATAAATTAACAAAATATTATTATTCTGGATGAACAAGGAACATACGTGATGAGTTGCACTCAAGGTAAGAGACTTCATCTCAATCTCCTTTCATTGAGGCATATTTTCATGATATACACCTCCTTATTTTATAAGAATTATAATAAACCCCATTTAATTTTAATTTCATCAATGGGAATCTTTTTTTCTAAAAATAATTTTACTAAATGACAAAAGGAATATTTTTAACATATGTAGTGACAACGTCCTCTCCACTGCCATAATCGTTATTTAATAATTTGATTCCTTTATGAGCCTTAATTTTTTTTAAACGAAAAGAAATACCTTGTACCCTTTTTGGGTGTTTTAATATTGAATAATGTTTTTTAAATGGGTTGATTATTTCAAAATCTTGAAATTATTTCGTGTGATTGTAAATGAAATGTTATTAGTGAGATGTTGATATTTTCAATATTTTATCTATTATGATTACATAATGGTACTTGGACATTTGAAGGGTGGTTACGTGATAAACCGATGATGGGTGGTTACATGATAAATTAAATTAAGGGTTGTTCTATGATAAACAAAGGATGGGTGGTTACACTGTAACATCCAATGGATTGGGTATGGAAGTCGTTCGTTCGACTATTCTATTTAGTGATATGTGTGGAATTCGGCACTATGGTTATTCCATTTAAGTATTTGTTTGTCCAAAGTGAAATTTATATGATATATGTTGTTTTATATGGGATTTCTGGTAATAAATTATTTACAAAAGTGTAATAAATAATCTTATATTCACTTAGTGTTTTTGCTACTTCGTAAAGGTGAAAAGCATTGCTTTATGATAATGTTTTCATGGTTTACATGTTTTCTCAAGACTAACAGTTTTCAATCCTTATATATCCCTTACAGAGATTTTTATACCCATCCCATGTTTTTAAATCTTTTTCTCATGTCATAAATAATAATAGAGTGAAGGATAAGATCAAGTAAAAGTCGTTCTATTTAAAATATGAAACAAAATATGCATCTTTTTAAAGAGTTTCTATTTCGAAATAATGGATTGTGAGGAGATGTTTCGACTTGAATTATTTGAGATGTAATTTAATATTTATGGCATAATTACATAAAACTCTAAACCTATAGAGATCCTCAATGTGAATTTCTTGACACAATTGAAGATTGTGTTATTTTTAAGGCTAGGGCATTATAGTTGGTACCATAGGAACAGTTTACAAAACCTTGGAGGCTAGGATGTTTCCATATGGTCTACAGATTTGATCATGAGTTTATTATTTTAAGGTATATTATATGTTAAATGACTTAGAAACCCCTTTTTTAGGCTTATATTATTTCAATGTGATTAATAGTATTTTTTAAGACATTCATCTTTGATGAAATTAATTATTATTACTTATGAAGAATGTTATATGAAAGATATGGTATTATAAAAAGGGAAACCAATTGGTTGGGTGCTAACCTATTGAATGTAGAAAAGCAATGGGAATCGAACCCACAACAGAAGGGAGACAAGGTAATATCTCCTACCACTGTCCTTTGTGAATCTACTGGTTGGTATGACTTGTTCATTTAAGTTAAATTATTTTATAGATCAAAAATATGTTTATTTTTGGAACTTATGTTTTATCAAATGGATATCCTTATTATAGGAAAATGATTTTTTGATTAAGTGATATATGTTATTTTGGAAGACGTTCAATCTTTTGGGAACACTCTATGCCTACGGAAAATAGAATACTATGGGTTTTTATTGGAGGAGTAATGTCTGAATTTCATTCTGGAAGAATCTATGTTTTTTTGGAAAAATTGAGATTTGGGTTTCTTGTGGAAATGATTAATCTATCACAGAGAAAAAGGTTATTAGGTTAATTACTTTTATGTACAAGACATTAAGAGTAGTTGATGTTATTTGGAGATAAATGTTAAGATTTGTCATGGAAGTCTGTGTGATGAAATCCTTCTTGATTTTGGGTTTCAATTTTAGTTTGGATTATTTTGAAGAATTTTAAAGACAATTGATTATTTAATTCTCCTTATTGAACTTTGGATATTTTTTGTTGAATATTGGATATTAAGAGTAGTATTTCGTTTTATAAAGGATAATTCTTTTTGGGGATTATATGATCTTGTCCTAACCATTTTAGTTTTGGTTAATGTATAAAGACATGGGAAATATATACTTCATTTTATGTGGATTATGTTATTCTATAGATGTTGATTATAGTGACTCATGTGTGAGCAAGTCATCTTTAATAGACAACATTTGGGGAAAATATGAGTTTGTGGAAGAAATTTATCAAATGATGAAACTCTAAGTAAAAAGTAAGTATATTTCCTTGTGTTCTAATTCATGATCATAAATAAATTCCTCAAAAATATGAAAATGATATTAAAACAAAAAAAATTGTTCATTTAATTTTCCTACTATGAAATAAAAGGTCATTTAACACATCCCAGTTATGTGGGTTTCTGGTGGATATCTTTTTCCTGATCATGTTTTCTATCACTCTCCATAAGAAGTTAATGGCTAGTTTTTTCTTCCATTCCATTTTTTTATTACATGGATTCTTATTATGTGTTTTCTTGTGTGAACATTGTTCTTATATTTCTTTCTGTTAATGTGGAAGTTTTGTAGACCATTTTTCCGATGTGGGATTTTTAATGATGTTTCTGAACACAATTATAAAATTACGAGGACACAATTTCCAAAAGGGGGGAATGCTGTAATAACCCAGGTATTTATAGAATAATAATTTTTCATATATATTAATATTTATGAATAAGATATTAATTTTATGTTAAAGGTATTCTTTTCAAATAGCGTACTCAACATGCAACAACAGGTTTCTCTAAAATATCACATTTCGCACCACATTGAGTTATACTGAAAAATAATACAATAATAGTATTATTATTTTAAATAGTATTTAATACCTAGATGTAGGAATTTCAAGAATTAATAGTGTAAATAAAATTTAAAATTGGTATTACACATGTTTAAATAATGATTTATTAGTTACAATATTTATTATAAATGGAAATAAAGACCAATTGAATATAAAGGATGTGTTTTTATGAAAACCAATTTAAAAGAGAATAAACGTGTTTATAAAATCATATAACTCTTTATGGATTTTTATTTAACGAAACATATATTTTTTATATTTAATTTAATATTTCAAATTCATCCTATATGTTTTATAGATATGATATAAGAACAAATTCAATTTTTTAGATAAAAGAATTATTTTTCAAAAAAATGCAGTTATACCGAATTTTGATGGTGAACATTTTTTAAATTTAGTTTCTGAAACCATCATATGTTCTAATTGAAAAAATAAAATTCTTATTTAGAATAGTGACATAAAAATTTAATTTGGATGTATTTGGGATACTTTTCTAATAACTATCATTTTTTGGTAAATAGTAAAAATATGCTAAATTTTAATTGAAAACAACTTTTTTCCTTTGAGATAATTTATTTGGATAAATCATATAACATAATTGTTATAAAGTATAAATAAAATATATTTTTGTAATTTAATTCAATATTTTTAATTGGAATTAATTATCTTTTAAATTGGATATAAACACATGTCAATCATTAGATGGATTTTACTTCTTAAAAACCCGCTTTTTGGTTTTGACAATGGGATTTAATTTTAAATTAATCTATAAAAATAATGTGTTTTTAATTTAGAAAAATGGATTACATATTTGGAATCAGAATATCCATTTCTTTTAAATAGGTACCTTTTATATTTGGACATTATGAAATGTAAAATCATTAATTATTTTATTTACCATGATTAATGGGTAAATCTGGTAAATATGGGTAAAAAAATTATAATAATATTAAACTACCCTAAAATGTGTCCTAATCATATTGGATGAAATATTTCTTAACATGTGAATCCTTGGGTCGATTGTTTGACTCTATGGATTCACATGGGTTTGAAAATGAAATTTGATAAGAATTAATTTAAAGAAAAGAGAAATATAAGATAAACATGTATCTTTTACTAAAACAATTTTATTATTAGGATATATGAATAATATATTTGACTATAAATATTAATTCTAAATATAAAAATATTTCCATTATCATGGTATTTTGTTTATACTTTTTAGATATTAAATAAATAAATTTTATCAGGACACAATGATGATGCAGTGATTGCTTGATTAATAAAATATTCAAATAAATGATATTGTAAATGTTAAAATCAATTTAATTTAGTTATTTTGATGTCATAAAAGAATTTTATATATTATATTGACATATTTTATTTGAGTTAATTTTTTTATGGATTCAAAATGTTATGAATTTGTAAAAAAGTCAAGTATGAATAGAGTCTAAAATTGACATAATTCATAACTTAAAATATAAAAATAGTTTGTAAAATTATATTTAATTATTAAAAATATAATATTTGGCCAAATATTTAAGATACATCCTGATATGTAATGACCCATAAATTTCAAGGAATTTTTTTTCTTAAATACATTGGAATTTTACGAGTTTGTGGTATCTGACAGACCCTGATTCCGAGACCCAGTGTGCCTGGAATCAATTTTTGAACTTTTGTTTGGGTACGTTTAGTAAATGTATGTGCAGGTTTTTCTATCTTTTGAACCAGTGCTCTGAATTGAAATCCGAGGTCACCGATGAACTCGCAGTGCCGATATTCTCTTAAGGGGACCTTTACCGCAGCTTTGTTTTGTCATTTGTGGTAGTTAAAATTTGGGGATTCATTAAGATTTAAATAAAATTGTTGTGTTACTATTTTATTTATAGTGGAAGCTAATTCCTCCAAAGGAAAGTTGGAGGTGGTGCCCACACCCCACATAACATCCCATGGGAGTATATAACTAAGGTTGGTGGGACACACAAGATCCCCTAACCCTTCAACTCCTCCTTAAATTCCCTTAAACCCCCATGAAACCCCTTATTAATCCATATAACTCTCCACCTTCTCCCTTAATTATTTATCACCTTCCACCCATTGATTATGCCACCCCAAACAATTAATTACTTCATTAATTAATTGGCACATTTAATTTTAAAACAATTTGAATTTCATATCAATTCTATTAAAAATTGAGAGGCTTAATATAATATTTTCCTTGGAAAATATTGGGGGGGGACTTTGGGGAATTAGTGGAAAGATTTATTCTTCCACGAAGAACACCATACTCTCTCAGTGAAAAACACTCCATGACTTCTTCTATCTTCTTCTTCCTCCGCGTCAAGGGAGAAGACATCGCTCTAGAGAAGCATCGCCTACAATAACGAATCTTCCTCCACCGTTGACGGGATGACACCGTTCTTTCGCGATGCCCGATTACCGCGATGCTCGTCTTCCGCGGATCGAGGACGTGTGACGTCATTTATGAGGTAGGGGGTTTGCTTCAATTTTAAATTGAATAAAATTGTTCTTCGCCCCTCAATGAAACCATGTTTTATCTACGGCCTTATGATACCACCTAACTCGGAGGGCGCGGGTTGAACGAACATGACCTGTAGACCCTCAGTTGATCCTCGTTTTATTTTGAGGGAGATGGTAATGGAAGAGGTGGTGGCGACCGAAGAGGACTGTGGTACCAGGTGCCGCACGAAGAGGGAAGGACCGTTACCCACAACCGCGGGCCACTCGGCCAATGATGAACCGGCCGACTAAAGACGGCCTGACCAAAGAGACCATCGTGCCACATGGGACGCCACACTGCGGAGGACTGTGGCCCCCGTACTGCAGGCCGCTTCGGCGGTGAGTCGACCAGGTTGATGGAGGATGCAACACCTGCAGGTGCTGTGCGGAAGGACCTCGGCCTACCCCTGTGGGTTGCACGATTCGGAAATACCGGCTGGCATCGGCCGACCGGATAGAAGGGCGGCACCGTCGGTTTGGGAAATCGGGTGGTCGTGCTCCCCCCACATCGGTCGGCAAGCCGGGTCGTGTCACCCCGGGCCGGGCCGCACCGCGCCGCACCGCACTGGGCCGGTCCGCGCCCCTCAGGCCGGGCCGCACACTTCACTGAGCTTGTCTGACACCAGCCGGGTCGGGCCCGCCAAAACCGGGGAGACCCGACCCGCCAGCCCACTGGACATAACGGGTCCGGCCCGTTACGCTTGAATGCGAATAACTTCATGACCATGCGTTCGATTGATGTGCCGTCTATGGCACATGGATCATTGTGATGAGGTGGTCCTTTTGAGATAATCTAAGGGAGTTTTGGTTGACTTTGGAAAATGGCCAGGTATGGAACGAGCGTATTTTCAACCGAGCCCCTATAACGAAAATGATAATAACTCTCAGACTGGGCATCCAATTGAAGTGATGTCTATCGCATTGGGTTTCTTTTGATGAGATGGAACTTCAGGATAAATCTACTCTGGACTTCGTGATATTTTATGTATCGAACCCTTTTCTCGAGTTGCGGACCCTCCTGGAATCAAGCGTGCTTTGTGCGGGAACCCTAGAGCTGGCTGCGACTACAACGACTACCGTACTGGAATCCTTCGTGGGTTCGATGATGACGACTACCGTACTGGAATCCTCCATGGGTTCAACATTGATGACTATTGTACTTGTATCCTAAGTGGGTCCGACAGTTGACTTTTGTTCTAGTATCCTAGGTGGGTCCGACAGAGTAGCTGGTCTAGTATCCTACGTGGGTCTGACAGCTTAGCTGGTCTGGTATCCTTTGTGGGTCTGACAGCTTAGATGAATCAGTGACTACATTTGATTATCTCTATCTCTATACAAAAGATATATACCTGTGTGACTTGAGTCTTGACTTTCAATCATTATCATCATTGTGATTGACTTCTTTCTTGTGTGGACTGGGTTGTGCTTGGGCTCAAGAGTTGGAGTCGAACCGTGATTGATAACTTATGTATATGTATGGGAATATACCTAAGTAGAGTTGGTTGATACTTCAGGATTGTATCTTTCTTCTGTGGTTATCCTTCGTGGATTCTGGGAGACCTTCGGGGGTCTCAGGGTCCCTACTGAGTATCGTATACTTAGCCCTGCACGGGCTATGCCCACACTACGTTGTGTTGGATACAGAAGACGGACAACACTGATCGAGGTAGTGATTTGTGGAGTTGGACGGTACCTGGAGGTGGACCACTTGACGAGATGTACACGGAGCAGACGGACGGACCTGAGGTGCTGAGGAGACCATTTTTACCCACTCTTCAAGTGGAATTCTCGGAGGATGACTTAGTGGTGGCTGTTTTAATTTACTACAGTTGTACATGCTTTTCAGTTGTACTGCACTTACTGTTGGGCTTGTATTTCCGGCCCCATTCCTTTTAGCACTTACTTTTTTATACTATTTTTCTTTGTGAATACTTTAGTTTCATACTCTATTGTGTTTGTTTAATTTTATAAAGGAAATTCTTCACAGTATAAGGATGTATACCTTTGGTGCTAGTCGCCAGCCCCTGGCCTATGGAAGGCGGGTTTCAGGTAGTCACGGCACGAGCCCCGAGGACGGGTCGTGAAAAATTGGTATCAGAGAAGTCGGTTCTACCACAGAACTCAAGACTCTGATAATTATTTCCTATGAAGTAATAGTGTTAAGGGTATTGACTGTGGTTTTCAGTTTAGGGAGTACAATGTTAGTGCGCCAGCCGACGTATCCATACACCAGGACCATGACCTCTGATTTCTGACTCAGGGCACGAAAACACTGATTGCATGTGAGTTTCCTTTGAAATGTTTTCTTTGTGATTACTTTGAGTGATCTCACTAGGTATATTGTTTGAACATGGAACACCTGTTTCTTTTCAGGATGACCCCACAAAGGCAGCCAACAAGGGTTCTAAGTTACGTACGAGATGGAAGCTCACCGAGCGACGAGGCCTCGGTGCAGAGCCCCATCATAGCAGAGGCACTAGCGGTACCACTACCCATTGGGACACCGATACCACCAGCCCTAGTAGAAGAGAGATCATGCCATCTGAGTGTATTTCATGAGTTCTAGCGACAGAGGCTACCATGGTTTCACAGAGAGACATACCTGCATGCAGATAAGGACTGGCTGGTGGCTGTCGTTAGTGTTTTCAGGCTGGTAGAGACAACATCTGATCTTATGGTCATCCTTTCCATGATTCTCATACACATAGCAGCAGGTAGATGGCGGAGAGTGATGCTATGGGTACATGATGAGGCATCTTTACTCTGTACGGACTTTGAGAGTCTCTTCTGCTCGGATTTTGTTCCAGCTACAATTCGTGCGATGTGGATTCAAGAGTTACTTCATCTACAGCAGGGCAACATGATAGTAGATCAGTACTCAGTGAGGTTTACCAACCTCTCGCGCTACTCCACATACATGGTACAAGACCCATTCTTCAGGGCCTAGACCTTTGATCAGGGACTCAGACATGAGATCAGGGCTTTGATGATCTCCCTTAGCATTCCGATGCAGGCAGGAGTGCTGGAGCGAGCCCTTCTTATAGAGAGCTTTCTCGTTGATCCGACACCAGCAGCGAGACCCATCACAGGGTGATACATAGTGAATTATTCTACAGTCGACAGTAGATAGTTGTTGCAGAGGTCCAAGCGGACCAGGCCATCAGGTGAGTAACCTCAGGATACAGGTTCGGTTGTGTGGGGCACAGGGAATAGAGCCAACTATACGAGGAGGAGGCAGTGATATGCATGTGGCAGGCAGGGTCACATGGCTCGAGAATGCCCGACCCACCATGCTGATGAGAAACAGACAGTAGAGGGACCTCCCAGGTAGAGGCATAGGTTTGACTGTGGTGGTCGGTCAAGAGCAGGCAGACGAGGAAGAGGTGCTAGTAGAGCAGCGGGTGGTGGACGACTATTTGAGGCTCTACCACCACAACCACCAGGAGGTCCACCCCGACCACAGAGAGCTGGTAGGAAAAGGAAGCCTCAGCTCCAGGAAGTCAAAGCCTATGACCACGACGCACTTGAGATGATTCAAGGTACTATCTGTGTCTACTCCACCCTTGCTGCAATACATATAGACACAAGTGTGAGTCATTCTTTTATTTCTACTGCCCTTGTTCAGAGCTCAGAGATTCTGACGGAGCCGTTGGCTCGAACCTTACATCTAGAGACTCCTACAAGAGCAAACTCGATGATTACGCATTGGTGCCAGTAGTGTGAGCTTACTCTAGGAGGTGAGAGTTTCAGCTGGGATCTTCTTGTAGTGGCGTCCAGGCCTTACGACATCATCTTGGGTATAGACTGGTTGTCTACAGTCCGTGCTCATATCGACTGCATTAGGCGCAAAGTGCGGTGTTCCCACACAGATGAGACCAGGTTCACCTTCACCGGTGAGAAGGGAGCCTTTGCAGCCCAGGATGGACTTCCGTGGAGGAGAGGGCAGCCGATCACACATCAGTTGGCTAGTCTCATCCTCGGAGAGGATGATGTGCGGAGTCAGAGTTTTCCTATTGAGGTGGATCAGTATGCGGGCGTTTTTCCTGATGACATTCTAGGACTAACTCCTCGTAGAGTGGTATATTTCTAAATATACCTATACCTCATGAGAACACCGATATCTACTCTAGCATATTGGATGGCTCCAGCTGAGCTTCGTGAGCTGCAGGTACAACTGGAGGACTTACAGGGGAAGAGATTTATCCGACTCAGTGTTTCACCCTAGGCTTCTCCAATTTCGTTTGCCAAGAAGGTGGATGGGAGCTTGCGACTCTGTGTCGACAATCGTCACCTAAATTAGGTGACCGTGAAGAACAAGTACCCACTCTTGAGGATTGATGACTTCTTTGATCAGCTCAAGGGAGCACGATGGTTCTCGAAGATAGGCCTAATTTTAGGCTATCACCAGCTCAGAGTTCGAGACGAGGATGTGAAAAAGATATCCTTCAGGTGTCGGTACAACCACTACAAGTTTTTGGTTATGCCCTTAGGTGTAACCAACGCACCAGGAGTGTTCATGAGTCTCATGAACAGGATCTTCCAGCCATAACTCGATCGATTTTTCAAAGTTTTCATCGACGACATACTGGTTTACTCGACTACTGAGGAGGAATACACCTACAAATTGTGGTTTGTACTGGATATACTTTGAGAGCACCAACTTTATTGTATGCTCTCAAAGTGACAGTTCTGGATTTGAGAGGTTCACTTCTTGGGACACGTCATCACGAAGGCTGGAGTTGTAGTTGATCCAGCAAAGATTGAGGCAGTACTTGATTGAGAGCGACCCAGGAGCGTGACAGAGGTGCGAAGTTTCCTGGGTCTGGCTGGGTACTATCGGAGATTTATAGCATAATTCTCGAGAGTTGCAGCACCGTTTTTAGCTTTGACGAAGAAGGGTAAACCCTTCGTGTGGTCA
Source organism: Viscum album (assembly GCA_963277665.1). NCBI lineage: Eukaryota > Viridiplantae > Streptophyta > Magnoliopsida > Santalales > Viscaceae > Viscum > Viscum album. The sequence goes on along the minus strand of OY728138.1, from coordinate 625,040,474 downwards.
GATAGATGAAAGCAGAACTTTCAGGAGCTGAGGAAGTGGTTGACCAGTGCCCCATTTTGAGGCTACTGGAGGAGGGTGTTGGGTACATAGTATACTGTGACGCATCAGGGAGTAAACTTGGGTGTGTCCGGATGCAGGAGCGAGTAGTGATCGCATATGGTCCGTGGCAGTTGAGACAGCATGAACAGAACTATGCTACCCATGACCTGGAGTTAGAAGTTGTGGTCTCTACCTTGAAGATGTGGCGATGCTCTCTGATGGGTGAGCACTTTACAATCTACTCTGACCACCAGAGTTGCAGGTACATCTTCTCACAGAAGGAACTGAAAATGAGAGGACAATGTTTGCTTGAGTACCTCTAGGACTATGACACCATGATATTATAAACTCCTAGGAAGGGGAACGTTGTAGCATGTGCTCTCAGCAGGAGAACATGCATTCAGATGATGGGATAGGGGATAGAGAAGCTAGCCGCGTTGCAAATATCCTTTGTGGATAGAGATACAACAGCCTTTGTTCAGTCTCTCACAGTCACTTCTCCACTTCTTCAGTGATTCAGAGAGGCACACTATGGGGACGTTGACTGTGAGACACGACGTGCTCAGATATCTGCAGGGCAGGCACCTGATGGATTTTCTAAAGGAGGGTAGCACATCATCCTCTTCAAGGGACATACCATGGTATCAGTTTCACTATAGGAGGAGGTGCTAAGAGATTTTCACACATCCCCTCTAGCAGTACATCCAGGAGTGGCTAAGATGTATCAATATCTAAGATGACAACACTAGTGGCTGAGTATGAAGAAGGTTAGAGCAGGGTTTGTATCATGATGGCTCACTTGTTAGCGAGTGAAGGTGGAGCGCCAGGTACCAGCAGGCTTGGTATATCCCTTAGAGGTCCTAGAGTGGAAGTGAGACGGGATATCCATAGATTTCATGATGCGGATTCCATGTACATCTAGAGGACACGACTCTATCTGGGTGATCGTAGACCGACTCACCAAGTAGACCCACTTCCTACCGATCAGAGAGAGGATCTGTAGAGAGCTTGGGACCCCTCTACGTTCAGTAGATTGTACGGATTCATGGTGTGCCATTGTCTATCATTTCCAATAGAGATTCTCGATGCACTTCCCAGCTATAGAAGGGGTTACAAGAGGCTTTTGGGACACAACTTTGTTTGAGCACTGCCTTCCATCCTCAGACGGATGGACAGACTGAGAGGACCATTTAGACTCTCGAGGATATGCTCCGTGCATGTGTTCTTGACTTTAGTCGAAGATGAGAGGATCATCTACCTTTGGTGGAGTTTGCGTACAACAATAGCTACCCCTCCACCATCAGAATTGCCCCACATGAGGCAATGTACGGCTGACCATGAAGATCAACTCTGTGCTGAACTGACCCAGGGGAGTTAGCACTTGTAAGACTAGAGATGGTTCAAGCTATGACAGAGATGGTGCAGATCATCCAAGAGAGGATGAAGACTGCACAAAGTAGACAGAAGTCCTATACTGATAGGAGATGGAGACCACTGGAGTTCGAGGGTGGTGACCACGTCTTTCGATGAGTCTCACCTCAACGAGGTCTGCTGATATTTTGCCGAGGTGGTAAGTTGTCTCCTAGATTCATCGGATCTTTCTAGATCCTTAGCAGAGTAGGCGAGGTGGATTAATGCCTGGCTCTTCCACCTCAGTTGCATCGGGTGAACGACATCTTCCACGTGTCTCAACTGAGGAGATACATGCACGACCCGACCAACATCATCGATCACGGGGAGGTGGACATTGATGAAGGGGAGAAATTCATGGAGGTCCCGGTGGAGATTGAGGATCAACAAGAGTGGGTCCGATGTGGATGGTCGATTCCTCTGGTGCGCGTTCTTTGGTAGCACGAGAACCTCCAGGAGAGCACATGGGAGTAGGAGGGTCTGATGCATGCTCAGTACCCTCATATGTTTCACTAGTGTATGTTGTAGCTTTACGGGGATGTAAATCCCTAAGATGGGGGTAGTGTACAGACCCAGAAATTTCAAGGAAATTTTTTTCTTAAATAATTTGGAATTTTACGAGTCTGCGGTTTCTGACGGTGCTTGATTCTGAGGAACAGTGTGCCCAAAATCAATTTCTAAAGTTTTTTTTGGGTACGTTCAGTAAACGTACGTGTGGGTTTTTCTATCTTTTGAACCGGTGCTCAGAATTGAAATCTGAGGGCACGGATGAACTCGCAGCGCCGGTATTCGCATAAGGGTACCTTTACCATAGTTTCATTTTGTCGTTTGTCATAGTTAAAATATGGGTATTCATTAAGACTTAAATAAAACCGTTGTGTTGCAATTTTATTTTAAGTGGAAGTTAATTCCTCCAAAGGGAAGTTGGAGGTGTGGCCCACACCCCACAAAACTACCCATGGGAGGATATAACTAAGGGTGGTGGGGCCCGCACGAGCCCCCGACCCTTCAACTCCTCCTTTAACTCCCTTAAACCGCCATGAAACTCCTTATTAATCCATATAACTCTCCACCTTATCCCTTAATAATTTATCCCCTTCCATCCATTGATTATGCCACCCCAACCAATTAATTACTTCATTAATTAATTGGAACTTCTCATTTTGAAACAATTTGAATTGCTTGGCAATTATTTTAAAAATTGAGAGGCTTAATATAATATTTTCATTGGAAAATATTTGTGTGGGGGTGACTTTGGGGAATTGGTGTAATGCTTTATTCTTCCACGAAGAATGCCATACTCTCTCGGAGAAGAATGCTCCATGAATTCTCATATATTCTACTTCCTCTACTTCAAGGGAGAAGACACCACTCGTGAGAAATGTCGCCTACGGCAACGAATCATCCTCCATCATTGACGGGACGACATCATTCTTCTGTGAAGCCTGACTACTGTGACGTGCGTCTTCCGCGGGTCGATGACGTGCAACATCATTTATGAGGTAGGGGGTGTGCTTAAATTTTAAATTGAATAAAATTGTTCTTCATCCCTAGTTGAAACCATGTTTTATCTTCGGCCTTATGATACCGCTTAACACGGAGGGCACGGGCCAAACGAACACGGCCCGATGACCCTCTATTGATCCTCGTTTTATTTCTATGGAGACGGTGATAGAAGAGGTGGCGGTGACCGAAGAGGACTGTAACATTGGGTTCCGTGCAAAAAGGGAAGGACCACAATCCGAAACCGCGAGCCGCTCGACCGATAAAGAACCGTCTGGCTAAAGCCGGCCAGGCCAAAGTGACTGCGTCGCCACAAGGGGCACCACGCTGTGGAGGACCACAAACCGCGTACCACAGGCCGCTTTGGTGATGAGTCAGTCGGCCACCCGCCGACTGGGTTGATGGAGGTCGCGGTACCCACAGGTGCCTCGCGGAAGGACCACGACTCGCCCATGCAGGCTGGTCGAGCCAAGAAGGCCGGCCGGATTCAGCTGGATGGAGAGGAAGGCAGTGCCCCCAGTTCAGGAAAGCGGCGGGCCGCGCTCCCCCCGCATGGCTGGACCACCCGGGCCGAGCCTCTTGGCTCGCCGGGCAAAGCCACGGCCAGCCAAGCTGGGCCATGCTGTGCTGGGCCGTGTCGCGCCCCGCTGGGCCGTGCTGAGCCGCGCAGGGGTAGGCCGCAACGCATCGGGCCACGCTGCGTCGGTTCGGGCCACGCCCCTCGGGCCGGGCCGCGCCGTACCAGGTAGGGCCGCGGGCTTCACCTGGCTGGTCCGACACCAGCCTGGTTGGACCCGCCAAAACCGGTTCGACCTGACCCGTCAGCCCATTGGGCTTAACGAGCCGAGCTCGTTACGCTTGAATGCGAATAACTTCACGACCTTGCATACGATCAACACGTCATCTACAGAACTGGGAACCTCTTGATGAGGTGGTCCTTTTGCGATACTCTATGTGACTTTTGGACAAATTTGGAAAATTGCTGGGTATGAAATGAGCGTATTTCCAACCGGGCCCCTGGAATGAAAATGCAAATAACTCTCAGACCGGGCGTCCGATTGACGCGCCGTCTGTCGCATTGGGTTTATTTTGACGAGAAAGAACATTGGGATACATCAACTCTGGGATTCGTGATATTTGATGTATCAAACCCTTTACTTGAGGAGCGGACCCTTCCATAATCGAGCGTGCTGTGTGCGGGAACCCTAGAGCTGGTTGCGACTACAATAACTACCGTACTGGAATCCTCCGTGGGTTTGACGATGACGACTACCGTACTGGAATCCTCTGTGGGTTCGACGACGATGACTACTGTACTGGAATCCTCCGTGGGTTCGACGACGATGACAACTGTACTAGAATACTTCGTGGGTTTGACACTGATGACTACTGTACTTGTATCCTAAGTGGGTCCGACAGTTGACTTATGTTCTAGTATCCTACGTGGGTCCGACAGAGTAGATGGACTAGTATTCTACGTGGGTCTGAGATCTTAGTTGGTCTATTATCCTACGTGGGTCCGACAAATTATATGAATCAGTGACCACATCTGATCATCTCTATCACTATACAAAAGATATTTACCTATGTGAGATGAGTCTTGACTTTCAATCATTATCATCAATGTGATTGACTTTTTTTCTTGTGTGGACTGGGATGTGCTTGGGCTCGAGAGCTCGAGCCGAACTGTGATTAATAACTTAGGTATATGTATGGGCATATACCTACGTTGAGTTGGTTGATATTTTATGATTTTATGTTTCTTATGTGTTTATCCTTCGTGGATTTTGGGAGACCTTTAGGGGTCTCAGGGACCCTACTGAGTATCGTATACTCACCCCTACATGGGCTATGCCTGCTCTACGTTGTGTTGGATACAGACGACGGACAACACTGATCGAGCTAGAGACTTGTAGAGCTGGAAGGTACCCGGAGATGGACCACTTGACGTGACATACACAGAGCAGACGGATGGACCCGAGGTGTTGAGGAGACCATATGTACCCACGCTTCAGGTGGGATTCCTGGAGGATGACTCAGGGGGTTGCTGTTTTACTTTACTGCAGTTGTACTAGCTTTTCAGTTGTACTGCACTTACTGTTGGGCATGTATTTCCAGCACCTATCTTTTCAACACCTACTTTTGTATATAGTTCTACTTAGTGAATACTTCAGTTGCATACTCTGTTGTGTTTGTTTACTTTTATAAAGGCAATGCCTTACCAGTATAGGGATTTATGCCTTTGGTGCTAGTCGCCAGCCCCTGACTTATGGAGGGAGGGCTTGGGGTAATCACGGCACGAGCCCCGAGGATGGGTCGTGAAATGATATGTCTTAAATGACTTTTTTGGGCTGTTTTACATGATATTTTAGTTACATAAACCCACAATGTGTAAATGACATGATATTTGGGTAATAATAAAAAGGGTTAAATAAGGGTTAAACCAAAATGATTAGGATAAAAAAATATTAAAAACATGTATAAAAATTATTGGATGATGGTTATTTGAACTAACATAATATTATATTTGAGTTATATTATATTTGTACCATTTTTTATTGAAATTTAATTTATAATAAATTAATATTTATAGAGTTTTTTAAAATGCCCCTCCTCCCTCTTATAAAAGGCCATAACCTCTACCCATATAACTCACACATCTAAAGCCCCTTGGATCATCCAAATTATGCAAAAATAAGCTACTAAAATCCCACCCTTCCTCAATGAATCCTTACCTTGGGTAGAAGGAAATTCAATAAATTCTTTTGGCGCAAATCAAAAGATGTTACACGATTTAAAAGTAACATCTTCTCTCAAGATATTTTATTTTATTTTCCATCTACACCACTTATTATCTAATTATTTTTTGATTAAATAACAAAAACAGTATCCTATATATACTAGGATGCTCTTATGAGAAGGATTAAAACTACACTTACACACACCTCTATGTAATGGATACAAACATACTGTTTCTAAGTACGACGAACTACTACATCATGAAACGATGATTGTTCGATTTTCCTGTACCACATCTCTTGGTGAAAATTATGATGTAACTATATTTATATGTGATATATGTTATATTTATATTTTCACTATGCTTATTTAGTTTTTATTCACAACATACCTTTATGCTTTCTATGATGTGTAAATACGATAATTTCGTTTAAGGAAGTGTGGAATACCGCCCACCTCAAAGTGATATGACTAGTTCATGCTATAAATTGATTTTATAAAGGATGGTTTTACTAAAAATGTGATACATAAAAGAAATAAATACAATAATGTTATTATAATATTCATTTATATCATTTGAATATTAGTCTTTTAATATGAAAAAGAAATGAAAGTAGTGTTCATGCATATGTATGACCTACCATCTCCATAAATGAGGAATTTCATTTCTTATATCAAATGTAATTTAATATTATAAATAAATAAATATACTAGATATATATTATATTTAAATAATTATTAAAATTTCAGATATAATGGACTTTTGACCACAGGGACAATTTGTAATTATAACTAGGTCATTTTTGACATAGGTACAGATTATCAGCATAACCACTGATATGAACTTGAATAATTATATGATTTTTATAAAAATGTAATAAGTGATATAAATGTAATAATAAACATGAAAAATGTTATCAATCAAGTATAAATTAATGCAACTTTACTATTCAGGACGAACAAGGAATATACGCGAAGAGTCAGACACAAGGTAAGGGTCTTCGTCTTAATCTTTTTTCATTATGGCATATTTTGATAATATACAACTCCTTATTTTATACAATGTATAATAAACCCCATTGAATGTTAATTTCATTCAAAGGGAATATTTTTTCTATGAATCCATTTACTAAATGAAAAAATGAATGCTTTTTATTTATGCGGTGACAACAACCTCTCCTCCACCGTAATTGTTATTTGATATTTGGATTCCTCTATAAGCCTTAATGTTTTTAAAAGGAAATTAAATACCTTATTCCCTTTTGGATTTTTTAATATTGAAAATGGTTTTTGAAAGGTATTGAGTATTTCAATATCTTGAAATGATTTCATGTGATTCCAAATAAAATGTTATTAAGGAAATGTTTATATTTTCAATATTCCGTTCTTTATGATTGTATAATGGTACTTAGACAATTTCTGGGTGGTTACGTGATAAACCAATGATGGGTGGATATATGATAAAATAAATAATGGTTTCTTCTGTGATAAACCATGGATGGGTGGTTATGATATAACTTCCAATGCATTGGATATTGAAGTCGGCTATATGGCTATTATATTTAGTGATATGTATAGAAGTCAAATGTATGGTTATTCCATTTATGTATGTTTATGTCTCAAGTAACATTTATATGATATATTTTTATTTCTATGGGAGTTATTGTAATCTTTTGGTTATAAATGGTAATCAATGATCTTATATAGAGTGAAGTGTTTTAGCTACCTTTTAAAGGTGAAAAGTATTACTTTAAGATAATGTTTTCATGGTTTACATGTTTGTGCAAGAATAAAGTTTTTCATTAATTATGTATCCCTTAAGGATCGTTTCATAATCATACCAAGTTTTGAAATGTTTTTCCCATGTCATAAAGAAGAATAGAGTTGAGGATGAGATCAAGGAAAGTCAATCTACTTAAAACACGAAATGAAACATGTTTCTTTTTGAAGAGTTATAGTTTTATAAAAAATGGATAGTGAGTAGAAGTGTGTTCTTGTATTGTTTGAGATGTAATGTAATAGTTATGAACTGATTCTCAAAAAATCTAAACCTGAAAAGATCCTAATTTTGAAATTCCTAACATAACTCAATATGGTGTAATGTTTAAGTCCGGGGCCTCATATTACGAATAAAAAATCATGGTTTTAAAATATGTATAGATTTAATTTTTTTCATATAGAAACAGTTTTATTCTTTTAAAATCATAGGGAATCATATTTAATTCTTAAATTCATAGGCATTTTGAATGTGTTTATATGCCAAAATATTGAGATTTACTAGAAATATATAGTAACATTGAATATGTTTTTCAGTTTACAATTTTTATTTTTGTACACATTTTCTTATGGTTTTATTATTTTATGACTTCTCATAAATATTAGTTAATTTATACTTATTTATATAGATTTTAATTTTTATGAAATGTAATTTTATGAAGGATTACACATTATTGTTTACAAACATTTTTTAAAATCTACTCACTGTATACAACTTAATAGTCTAATAATAAAATTTTTTATAGTTGCTCCATGACACATGTTTTGAAATTTACATGTTTAGGAATATTATATAAAATATTTATACTTATTTTAAATTCATTTTCCATCAATTTAATATAATTTTTTTTAAAAAAATCTTCTTATAAAATATAACATGTTTTCAATTTTCAGGCATGCTTAAATTTAGGTGGAGTTAAATTGTGACATTTAATATAAGGAAGTGTAACACTATCATAATGGGAGAAGTATTATCATTTTAATTACAAAATTCCTCTAATAAATCTTCATTTTTTTGTAAATTTAAAAAATTGGGTGATGTTTTGAAATTATATTTGGTTTTGTAATTAATAAAAGTGGTATAATGATGGGTTTCTCTTTAAATAACTCTATATTTTGATAAATAAAAAGATATTTTAATTTAATTCTCTCAATGTACCACTTTTATGTATTATTAATAAAAAATATTTATTTTTTTATTCCCTGTAACTTATGTATTTAAAATTCCTAACACATTTATTTGATAACTATACTTTTTATCATATGTATTGATTTAATTATACATAATATTGATTATATCATAACATTTATTTTCTTAAAATATATGTATATTTCATATTTTTATTATTTATAACTTTTTATAAAAGATTAATATTGAGTTACTGTACTAAATATATCTTTTAGGACCATTAAATATCATTTATAAATGTTTTTTACTATTTAAACATAGCCAAACCAAGCAGCCAAATTTCCCACATATCTAAACAACTTAGCAAAATTTATAAATTTGGTTAAATTTGATATTTCAACCATAACATGGTCTAAAGAACTAAAAATTGGATGATTCTTATTATTAAGTAAATATAATAAAATAATATAAAATTAATTTGAATAAATAAAATTCTAAATCCTTCATTACCTTTTCCTAAATGTGGTTAGAATTCACATAATGTTTTCAATCTGAATTGTGAATTTTTTTCAGACCTATTTTTTAAATTTCTTTTAATGATAAATTATGTATAAAAGTAATATTAAGTTGAATATTTATTCAATAGATAGAATATTTTTATAAACACAATTAAATAATATCCAAAGCTAATTACTCTATTTAAAAGGACTTATTTGGGCTTGAAATTTGATAAGTCAGGGTATTTAAATATTTTGGAATTTTGGATATGTGAATTAAACTACATGATTAGTGTAGATAAGTGAATTTAGATATTTAAAATATAAGAAACATGAATTAATATAAATTAAATTTTGGATACATAAATTTAGATAGATCTTTATTTTTCATACATGAATTTAGCTATGTAAAAATCTTCTATATAGATAAATTCACTTACGTGGTGAAGTTCACTTACAAGATATATTTTTTGATATATATTGTGGTTACATTGTTATTTTTGTTACATGTATATTTCACCTATGTGATCATATTTAATACTTGAAAATATCATATGTAGTTAAATTCACCTCTTTGGTAATTTGAGTTTCAGCTGGCTGTTCTTAATATTGAAATACGCTATTTTTCCTTATTTTTCATATTTCTTTTTCTATAAGTTTATTTTGAATATCTGCAATTTTTTATTCATTATAATTTTTTCATTATTTTTATAGAGTCTATATTAATATTTTATAGACTATTTTATGAAAAATCAATTGAGATTCACAGGGGATTAACCATGTACGAATATTTATTCAGAAATTTTGGAACATGATACATTTTAATTCAAATTTGTTGAAATATGAAGATCTTCAATACTATATTTTTAGAGAGTTTTCTAATATAATTTATACTTATTACTATGAATGTATTTAATTTAGTATTAAATGTATAAAAATTTAAAATTCACAGTTTTTTTAAAAAATATCAGGGGAGAGCTTACATGGATATTAATTATCAATATTTTATGTACACGTGAAATATTTAGCTGAGAAATAATTATGAGTAGTATGAAAGTATGAAAAGAGAAATGTTCAAATAAGAATTTTTTAGTAATTTGAATATTCAGTATCACATGAGTTATGAGTGAATCTTAAGTAATTTATGATCAAATTTTATAGATGTATTTACTAATATATTAAATTTTTATTTATTGTTTTAATGACATTATTTTGATTATAGAATTGTTTTCATTTTTATAGTATATCAAAGATAACTAAAATATTATTCAATGGGAGAATTTTATCATTCGAATTTATCTAGTGTCTTGGATTTTAAATAGAATAAATTTTCTATTTTCATTTTTGTTCATAAAAATAATGAGGCAAGTAGTGAAGAAATATATATGCGACTCTTTATTAACTCTTATATGATGCATAGTTTTTAACCAACCACTTGAGGTTCATCATTAATCTTATTTCAAAAGTAAACTATTGGTTTCTATATCTTCATTATTTCAACATTTTTAAGGGAATGATAATTACCTAATCAAGATACAAACATCTCTATTGACAATCATTCACTAGGTAAAATTATTTTATTCTTTCATTATATAGTAACTATTTTTTATGTATCATCAATCATTTTGAATCATGAATGGGGTTATAATACCCTAAACTAGTACTTGTGTGTTTAGTATATCCCCTAATAATACTATGTTTAGTCTATCCCCTTAGAAAACAAGGTTCAACTTAACCATTAAAATATAATTGGAAAGGTTGGATCTAATAAGAATGTAAGTTTAGTCTTTACCCTCATAATATGAGGTTCCTCATGAACAATAATGTACAATAGGTTAATTATTTTCATTTGAAACTCTTGGATGGGCCTAAACATATAAAAAATAATTTTTAAGCCATAAAAGACTAGGTCTCTTCTAAAATTGAAAAATATAAGAGGTTCATATTAATCGTATAAAAGTCTAGTTCGGGTCTTCTTCTAAAAAATATTGGTTTTTGTCTTAACCCATTAAATAATATGGAATTGAGTTAATCCACAAAGTTTAGGAAATGGGGATTTAAAGATTTATCACTCTCATTCAAATGTGATATATCTTATTATGTTCCATAAATCGGTAGGTGTTTGAAAATTAGATGCTGGAACATTTTGATCTGAAATATTATAAAATTATCATGTTAATGTTTTAATTTATTTCATTATATTTTATATTTATTTTATTAGATATTATTGGTTGAATTGTTTAATATTTGGACCTTCCAATTTCATATCATAATGTTTAAACTCTGATTAATTTTTAATATAAAGACAATTTACCACCGTATTTTAAATATCCTTCACCCCTTTAGGACATAACATAATAAAAATTATTTCATCCTTAATGTAATTATTAATATAAATCATTATATCCTTGGGAAATAAAAAAATTAAGGGTTAAATCAAATAATCAACAAGGGTTGCAAACATTACAAGCTATCATGAGTTGCTAAGGCATAGTTAACATTTCAGTGTAGATAATTAAAACACATTCCATTCAATCAACAACTTTAGTTAAATGAGAATAAATGGAAAATGTCACCTTCTAAAACACATGAATAATGAAAAAACTAATTCTTATTAATGTAAATTCATAATTCAGAACATCATGATCAAGACCTCTCAACCAAGATGTCATGAATTCCACTATTAATGCCTCTCAACCAATAAATCATTTTTAATAAAGGGGTAGGTGTAAACAAAAGACCCATATAAAATGGTCACCTTATTTATTTCATGATAACTGTAGATTCAACATGGGGATATTTATAACAAGACCCACCCATCATATACACGTCTTACACATTCATCATATTTTTAATGATTAATACAATTCATTATCAAAATATCTTATAAGTAAAAAATTATCAATATTAAATCAAGAATACAAGACATCAATATTTAAAACACATACTCCATTTGTATAAAATATAAAGAGAAAATATTCGGATTACATCCTTAGTAACATCAATAGGTCTTTTATAGAAGAAAATAACTTTAAAGGATCGACGAAACATTTCACAATGAAAATAAAAAATTTATTTTGAAAAAAAATATTTAACATCTAAAAATTTCTATAATAGTAGGAAAAAAATTTATTAGAAAATAACCATAGAAATTTCTTAAGGAAGATTTAAATCAAATATATTCATGACAATGGGAAATTTTTTTTGTGTATTGTGTACTTTGAAATAAAGATTCAATTCAAACTATCGTTAAAAGGCCCCTCATTCTAAAAATAACAATAAGATTCCATTTTAAAAAGTGTATAGAATGAATAACATGGGTAAAAATGAACTTAATAAATATTTTTATAATAGTAAAAACTTTATACAAATAATTTAAAATAAAATGTGTATGTTTAAGAAACATATTCCCGACAAAAGAAAAAATAATACTGGTTTCCATTTTAAACATTTTCTTGATCATATTAACCACCAATGAGAAAAAGTGGAACTATTAATTGAAAATTACATGAAAAAATATATTATAATAAAATTAAAGGTCTTAAATAAATAAGGATCATATAATTACCTATAACATAAATTCAAGAAAAAATAATCCTTAAATAAAATGAGATTGTAAAATAAATCTTTTTCCGCTACGGTAAATTTTGATTCACAACCCCCATGAGAGAATAAATTAAAATGAAACATAAAATAACATTAAGAATAGGATATTAAGGATGCGACATAAACAAGGGGTAGTAGATACACCTCTAAAAATAATAAATGTGTATAACATCAATCATGTCTCAATGAGACAATGTTGTGAAAAGAACCCTTACCTCAGGTCCAAATTTATATTTATGTTTTTTTATCCTCTTATTCAAAAAATTTTAATTTATTATAATTCTATACCAGAAGCATATAAATACTTATAATTTTATATATTACCCAGTTATGACATTTCAAATTCTCATTTATTATAAATTTATTTTCAAAGTCATCATTTTTTAGCATTAATTTTTTTTCCCTATAAGTTTCATTCTGTTAGTTTTAATCCTTACATATTGATCATGGTTATATAATCTCTATAGTATTAATCATACTGTAATCATCATATTAATTTTTTATATTAAATTTTATAATTTTTTATATAAATTGGGGATGAAAAAAATGAATTTCATCACTTCATGAAGATAATAATAATTACATACGTAGAAGTTATGTTTCCACATTTTGTGGGTCATAAGAAAAGAAAGGAAAATAATAAATCACCATTAAAGAATAATTATTATATCATACACATCGAATATTTTTTTTAAATCGATCCATATTACCATCATTGTAAATAATAAATGAATAATGAATGACATCGGTTCGTGGAGGTGACAGTGTATATATACATATGAGTGATGTTATATTTTCCAATGAATGAAAGTTAAGAAGGTAGATGACAATATTTAATTACAAGAAAAATAATTATTTAATATATATGATATATATTTATTAATTTCATATTTATAATCATCTATTTAAAATGGTAATTAAAAATGAATTACACCACTACGAGGAGATGACAAGTATTACGTATAGACAAGTGATGTTTTTTCTTAAATGAGTGGAAAATATGTGGAAAATGGTTATACCATATTCAAAATAATATATATATATATATATATATATATTTATGATTCTATATTAATTATTTATTTTTGGGTAAAATATATTTATATGAAATAGAGGAAGAAATAAATTGGAATGAGTCTATAAAGAGGAGTATATCTTATTCAGTAGACCTTATTTAGAACCCTACTTATGGTCCCATAAAATGGTATTAGAAGGAAAAAATAACATATAATTATTTTATAGGTAATTTTATTAGATAATATATCTAGTTTTGGTTGATATAGGTGGCTCAAGGTGGTGTAAATAAGAATGGTGTGGGGTGTCCTTTTATAAGTGGAAGAAATGACACACATTGAATTAATAAAAATATTTAAATATAATAAATTAATTATCATGATAAAGTTTCACCATGTGGAAATAATTTAGAATATAAGATAATATATATATGAAATAACTTCAACCAATAAAATTTGTATAGGTTTATGTGGTATCAGAAATGTTATCTTTTGGTTTAACAGATATGTTAAATATTTTTAACCTTACCCATTATAACAAATTTCTTAATCTTAAAGGGTTATAATTTTATTTATATTTTAAAAAATGCACACAAATATAAAATATATGGTATTATATACTATATATCATCCTTATTTTCCAAATTAATTATTTTATCGAGTTTTATGTAATTAAATAAAATATCGTTTAACATAATATACAATTAATGACATTTTTAAGAACTATTCACAAAATTTGACATTAAAGACATCAATAAAGAAATAGAATTAAAATATAATCCATTTAAATATCAATAATAAGTTATTATTAACTATATATTAATGAAATAAACATAATTAATTACAAATACATTACATTATATGTTTTTAAAATTAATTACTTTGATGTTTCCACTGCTTGCATAAGTAATATGTGTTTATTGTATAGGGGTTTAAGATAATTATATAACCACTAAAAATTAAAAAAATTAATTCTAATCATTAAAATAATATTCTTAAGATTTAAATAAACTTTAATATTTCCTTAAAAACACAATTTTACCTATTTGATCATATATGATAATTTTAAAATAAAGAAAGTGACATTTTGTATTTTTCCTTACATAAAATATTTTATAGGTAATTATAAAAAAAGTATTCAAGTGGGAATAAATTAAAAAATTATATGATAATGGATGAAATAAACTACTAAAATAAGGTAAAATTAATATTGAGGTATCTTTTAAATCATTTTTCAGATTATTTTTAACATTAATTTATCTGATTTACCCATTTACAAGGGTGAAGAGTTTTAATTATTTTTACTGTTCATTATGAAAAAAAATTAATTTAAAATAATTACTTAATATAAATTAAACTAGTTAAAACTATAGAATCAATTTTACAATAATAAGTTTTCATAATCATATGAAATTAATTTTAAAATAAACTCGAAAAATGTGGTAAAAAAGTTTTATGAAAAGAAGCGTTTTCAATTTAAAAGTATTTTAATACCACGATAAATGAAAATAATGATATAAAAGTTATAAATTATATTATTTTTTAAAATAATTAACTAATTAAATTTAAAAACCAATCCAAATAAAATGTTAAATTTGAAAATTCTAGTAAAGAAATGAATATTTTCCGAAAAATTGTTATTCTTACTATTCAACTGTAAATTAACTTTTTCATAAAATTTACAAAAATTGCCACTAAGAGAATTTTGTTATGATGATTCCAAAAATTATAAACCTTTTATAAAATTAAATTATTTAAAATAGTCTAAAATTATTTTTGATATCCTCTAAAAAATATAATAAAAACCATTTTTGAAGAAAATTTATTTTTAAAGCATATAATGAATTCTTGAAAAATTG
Source organism: Viscum album (assembly GCA_963277665.1). Taxonomy (NCBI): domain Eukaryota; kingdom Viridiplantae; phylum Streptophyta; class Magnoliopsida; order Santalales; family Viscaceae; genus Viscum; species Viscum album. The sequence goes on along the minus strand of OY728138.1, from coordinate 625,024,903 downwards.
AGTGCTTATTTCCAAAGAATTAATAAGTGAATTTAAATATTGTAGGCCCATGATACCTATATTTAATCAATTTTTACTCATATTCATATCTAAAAATTCAATATCAAGGTTATAATGATTATACTTAAATAATAATATTTTTATAGTATATCACAAATCGTTTGAAGCTCGATGTTCTAATAAATTTATCAAGAAAAACACTAGTTTAAATTTTTTTGGGGTGTTACATTATATCCCCATAATTAATTTTTGACCTCATAGTTTAATCATGTTAATAAACTTTTTTGTATTTTAATATATTTTTTTTCAAAACCCTCATAATACAATGGAATAATGAAATTGCATTTGAAAAGGTAAAGTGAAAAAATAATGGTTGGAAAAAATAACACATAATATGATTGCCATACAAGGAAAACATTTGGTAGTGCTTCAATAAATTTCCACTTATAAAATAAATATTTATCCTTTTATTATGAGTAAATAAAAACTCAATTTGTTTATTATTCTGGGAAATTAATACTCTAAAAGAATTTTTCATGAAAAAAGAATTTATATTAAATTTTAATGGATTGTAAGATCCATTAATGAATAGAATTTCATTACTTATATCAATAAACAATTTAAAAAACCAAAATTGTTTCCTTAATTTATAAAACATATATAAGTAAATAACATTAATCTTTAAAACCTCAACAACGAAACCGAATTTTTAACATAATCAATTCCACACACTGTTAAACCAAAAACTCCTCCAAAATATGTCTGGACAAATTTAAAACAAAAAACCCAAAATATTGGATAACATTTTTTCCATGATCTTCATGAAAACTTATTCCCATTCAACATAAATTATATAATAATGTCACATACCAAACATGTGATTATTTTGAGCATATAATCTTCAAAAACATGATAATAATTTAAATCACCATAAAACGTCAGTAAAAATATATTTTCTTCCATAAATTAACTTAATTTTTTACTCAAATAAAATCACATAACATTGAATATATTTCATAAATAAAAAATGTAATAAACATGATCATAAATCACTTCTCTACTTTATTAGTACCGCTCAACTTGTTCATAAAAATCCTTTTTATAAATAATTTCTAAAAACTACTATAAAAGAATAATTAGATGTTTCATTGTCTTTATAACCAGAATATCATTGATATGAAACTTATGTAACATAATTATTTTATGTTAATACATAAAAACATAATTCCATCCACTTAAATGATTGGAATAATTTTGAAACTTCCACAATTTAAGAGTTAATGATTTGATTGTAGAATATAATCAGATTATTCCCATGTTCATGACACATAAGAAAATGAATTAATTGAAAATTTATTTCTCGATGAACATCATTTCCACACAAAAAAAAATATTTTCCTTCACTTGAGACATTATCCAGGGTACTTTTAAATATATTTTTGACCTGAAGAAAAATATGTTTTCTTTCCTCCATGATCATTTCCACCCAAACTTCTATAAAATTCATGTTCCCTATTATTTAACAAGTTAGGAAACTTACCTATGTTTATGTTATTAATAATATACCATGATATATGATTAATAAAAATCACAAGGTTTCTCCATCCACCTCCCATATCATTCCATTTATTAGTAGTAAAATTAATGAATTATCTATCACATTCATTTTCAACTCGATTCCTCCTAGTTGCAGCCATAAAATAAATACCTAAATCACGGTGAGGGAAATAATAATCATAGAGAAAAACCACTTAATCCTGAAAAATAATTTATATGATTTGAAAATCATGACTCCGTATTCTCAATATTTTGAACATTTTATTTAAATGAGGTCATCCATAATCATTATCTTTTCAAATCATTCATAATGATTCATAAATAAAACATGAATTAATCCTAAGAATATCCCATGGTATTGTTTAATAAGGTGTGAATTCTTAGGCCTAACCATCATACACTAGTGAGGATTGTGATAATACCCAATCCACCCATTAGAGAGTTGTTTCCCTAAGATTCATCTATGTAACAACTTAATCCGCTTTATAGTATCATAAAATTTATTTATTTTCAAGTAAAAAATAGTCCTTTATTTTCCATAACAATGGATGTTCTCCTATAATTCCAATTGTCTTCACAGTCTATCATAGTGTTATGATCTCTAATATATGTTTCCCAGAATCATATTCCCATGGTTAATATAAATCTAGATCTAATACCAACTATAGTGAACCAACTCTCGTAACCTAGATATGATGTCTACTTTATTACAATTTCATAACATATAAGGGATCACATCACAAAGTAGTGATTTGTTTAGTATTCATGAAGAACAATATACATACACGATTCACATATTGGATTATAAATATCAAAATAAATAATAAGAAACATTATTTCAAATTTATATCATTCATAATATCCATCATATCTTGGGGAAAGGAAAAAAAATAGTTTGAGATCAGATTCTCATTAAAGGTTCCCTAAAATGGAATCTATCATGAGTAAATAAGTAATAATCAACATGGAATTGTGGATAATAAAAAAACATTCCTTTCAATGAAAAACATGATTTCAATGAGAATCCATGGCTAATATCAATATAGAAATAACCTGGATAATAAAAAATTGTATTCTTAATAATATAAATGTATAATTATAAATATCAAAATCAAGGACTTTCAACCAAATATATCATGAATCTTACCATTAAATATTCTTAACCAAGATAAAATTCTTAATGAATTTTCTGTTGTAAAACGAACAACAATCTTATATGGACACCTATGTTGTCTCATGAGACATTTTGATTAATGTAGGGGTTATCTATAACTATGTACCACCTGTTACATATACTCTTTATGCATTCATCATATTTTTAATTATCAATACAATTCATTATAAAAATGCCTTATAAGTCCCAAATTATCTATATTGAATCAATAAATTAGAAAATATATATTTTAACATCATAAACCATCTAAATTAAGAATAAATATGGTATCATTATATCTAAGTAACTTATAGCAAGAATTTACTTCATTACATTGGCATAAGATACAAGGGATCAAATCTACAATGATTGATTAGTTTCGTAGTCTTGAAAAACCAGATAGATACAAGATTTTCATATTACATTGGAAATATAAAAAACCAAAATAGATGAAACACTATTGCATCTTAGATATCAAATATAATATCCTACATTATACCTTGAGGAAAGGGAACAAAAATAAATGTTGATATTAGAATCTAAGTCAGGGTTATGTATAATGGAAGCTATCATTAGTAAATTCAGTATAATCAACATGAAATATTGGATAATAAATACAATATCCATTCAATAAAAAACTCAAGTTCAATTAATATCCATGGATTATATCAATATGTCAAAAACATTTATAATAAGAAACTGAATTCTTAATCAAGTAAGTGCATAATTCTGAACATCAAGATCAATTCCTCTCAAACAAGATTTCATGAATCTTTCCATCAAGGCCTCTCAACGAAGACATTATTCTACATATATAAGTATGTGTAAACCAAATACCTATCAAATGTGAACACATTTTTTTGTCTGTTGAGACTCGTCGATGCATCGAGGGGATATCTATAACTAGGCCCCACCCATAAATTTCACATCCGATGCATTTCTCATATTTTGAATGATCAACAATATCAATTCTAAAAAATAATTATATATACAAAAATAAATTTATTTAATCAATACTATATAACATCAATACTTAATAATAAAAAAACATCCATATAATTAATATAGATTGTATCATTGGATCATATCCATCGGATAAGACTGCTCCTGGAACACTTAGTAGAATTGTGTTGTAGAAATAATGATTCAAACATTGAATTATAATTCATAGATTATGGTATTAAATTTATTAATGATCAATAAAATTTAGGTGAAAACTATGAATATGGTAAATTACTTTGCCAATATAGGTTCATTATCTCCATAAGGATATAAAATTTTAGAGCACCTATGGTCTGGTAAACCTTTAGAATTCTACCACATCAATATTTTCAAAAACATTAGCTATGTGCATGTTAATGTAAATGACATGGAGAAGCTCTATGAATAGTCTCACACAGGTTTCATTTTATTGAATGGAAACAAAAAATATAGATTTAGGCTCTGGAATGATGATAAATTAGGGATGACTAGTAGGGAAGATGTTATCTTCAATGAGAAGGTCCAATTGATGGACTAAAACTTTGGTAAATTAGATATTTAGTTAAATGCATCTACTAACAATGTACAAGTTTAAATAAATTAAGATACTACAAGGAAATAGGTTTTGAAAAGATTTAATGGAAACATTAGAATTATGGATGTGAGGCCAACAAAAGAATTTCAAGAATGCTTTAGAATAGTTGAATCATGAGGGAAAGCATTTAATGTTTGTGAATCCGAATATAGTACTCTAAAATTTAGTCATTAGTAACTATATAGTTTGAAAAATTAGAGAATCATGTTCATATATAAAGGGATTCCAATGTTATGTGGTTGTTCTAAAGGTTTAGGGATCAAATCTATAGGATGGTGGAGGATTTAAAATCTTGAAGGAACCATCGACTCCTAGTAACTCTGAAAATTGTGTATCAAGAATCAAATGAAACATATGATCTAACTATTTTACCATTGGGGATAAGAATACTTTTTAATAAGTGTTTATTATATTTTGATGAGTAATATTAAACTATGAATATGTAAAATGAATATTTTTTTCTAAGGAGACTCTAAATGATGGTGGGAATTGTAATCTCTAAAATCTTATCTCCAATAGGTAAATATTATACCATCTTTATAGTGCTAAATCTAAAAGTGTTTGATAATATAAAATTATACCATATGCATATAAATACCAACATTCATTATGGTTATTTGGATAAAGTGATACAAATGAAGAAACAATTGGGTTTTACGAATGATTAAAACAAAATAATCGTGTTTTAACTAAAGAGGAGTATCTATTGTTTGAAGTAGGTTCCAAGGAAGTGGAATCATAAATTTTATGCTTCCATTGATGAAAAAGATTTAAATAAAAGAAACATGGATCATTTTTTCTACTGAATGATATGGAATTATATAATTTTCATTATTTATATTTTAAATATTAATGAAATATTGATGGGTAGTATAAAAATTATAAGGATCTTGGATTTAAAGAGTGACAATCCTAGAATATTTGATAGTAAAGATAATAGTTAGGAGAAAATGATATTTGGAATGAAGATATAGAGAGATAGAGAATCCGAGACATTAATTTTAAAAAAAGTGACTATATCTATAATCTAATAGAAATTTTTTCAATGGTCATATGTAATATGGTACTATCTCTATTGGTCATACAATTAAAATTTACTAAGGAGAATGAACCTAAAATACAAAACTAGTCCTGGTATATAGAAAAAGTTTCTTTTGAATTAGCTATAGGTAGCACGATGCACACCATGATATGTACTAAATTGAATATTACATTCTTAGTGGTTGTGATGATCAATTTAATGCCAAATTTAGGAAAGAAACATTGGGAGGAAATGTAGTGGATTATATGTAACTTGGAGGGTTCTAAAGATGAAATATTATACTTTATGATAGATGATCTATTGCACCATTATGTTGAAAATGACTTTTATAGTGATTTAGATGACCAAAATTTCACCACATGGTATTTGTTCAACTATAGAGGAATGATAGTTAGCAATACATTGTGGACATGACTGGTTGTTTACTTATACAAAATAGAAGATGAGTACATGGTACAATAAAAGTGGTCATGGAATTGATATGCTTAATGGTATTTTTGAATAATCCCAAAAGACATTAAGAGTGTGGAGTTATATTCAATGATAGTCATTGTGAATATATTTCCAACCAATTCTCAAGAAAGAAGAATCAAATAATGAAGATTCATAGTCAATGAAGAGAGAGTTAGGGATGATGTGTTGTATAAATAACTAATTTGTAAAGAAAATTTTATGGTATTGTATCCACGATCTTAGTGGTAAAGGGAACAATGTAATTAAAATGAATTTTATATCCATGGTTCTATCTACCATATGAATACTAACATTCTAGCTCAATAAGTATCACTTAATCAAGTGGAAGAAGAATGTTATATGGGAAACTATGGTAGGCTTCCAATGAAGAATGATCCTTTTTGAAACACATAAAATATAGTAAAGAATAATCACACTGATTTATCCTAGAATGAGAAAGTTACTTTCAAGTAGGTAGTTAAGGTTTAATTTTATGGAGATAAATAATATGGTTATCAAGTCAGTAGTAATAAAGGAGCATATGACAACCAATAATCAATATTTAAGCCATATAATTTAGGTATAGAAAATATTTTTTAAGAGATCATAGAACTAATGGAGAATCTATTGAATTTAAATGAATTTTTGCTGAGTACTCATTCATATTTATTAGTAACTGATCAAATAATATTGGGGAACAAAGATAGAATATACAAACTGGAATTTCTTGTTGGGTAACTTACAAAGATATATATAATAAGAGACAAAGTAAAATAACATAGCAAAATTGAGATAAATCTAAGACAGGGTTATATGTTAATTTGATCCAAAGGATGAAAAAATATCAAATTGATATATTGAGAACCTATTTTACAACCAAAATATGTATATTAATTAGGAAAGGAAATTGACTTCCTTGATGAGAAACATGAAAGTGCAAAGAAAAAAGAGAAATTGGAAGATGAATTTCTTTATGTAAGTAACTATAAAAGTAAAAATATAAGTATTTAAATTTTTTTAGATTTTCTAGAATATTAGAGTTTTAATTCCATTTAGAGGATCAATTTCCAATATTTCATCCTATATAAAATTCAGAAAGAATATAATCTCAAATAAAAGGAGGCTATAAGAGTTTATAACTCAACCTATCACTAAATAATGTAGGGCTGTGATTTATATGATGGTACCTAAAAATTTATGGGTCAATGGAGTCTCAATATTCATTTTAAATTTTATGTTAATGAAATATTCACATGTCATGTGGATTTAGAAACTCACATCAACTTAAATACTATAGAAGTTTATACGAATCATTGAATTTTTTATTTTGAACCAAAATATTTTCATTAGAAATAGGGGATAGATTAATCACCTATCCGACATGTATAATTTATGATTTACTTGTAATGTTTGTAAATATTATGATTCTAATATATTTATTGGTATTAGGAATTGAATGAAATTATAAGGTTCTAGTTACATTAGAAAGATCAGTTTTAACTACATGAGGTTCCTTGATAAAATATACCTAAGAAAAACTCACTTTTAAAGTGGGAGAAGACAATGATATTTTGAATCTATTCTATGATTTGAAAAATCCATTTGAATAAAGTGAATTTTTTATCTGATGTGATTTTCATGTAGGTGAAAATTGAGTTAAAATATCCAACCGAGAGTTAATAAGATAATTGGAAGAGTTTAATGGAAGAAGTTGGTCATACCATGATTTAGAGGAATTTTAAAAAATAGATAATGGAATAAGTGAAATGAATTTATAATAATACTATAGAGAAGAATTATATCAAGACTAAATAATCATAAAAAATTTATGAATAATCCAACATATATGAAATTGACTTAATCTCCTACCAAGAATAAATATGTATAATTAGTTGAAAGTGAAATTTCTTTTCATATTATTATATTAATTGGAGATTTAGTAAGAAGAAAAAAAATTTAATATACAAAGAATAAATATTATTTCAATTTTATGAAACATATCAGATAGTAAGAGTATAAATACAACAATATATATATATAATTATAATGAAGGATAAGGTTAAGATAATAACTGAGTGGTAAATAAAACTTAACTAAAATATTAAATAGGTGGCCAAGGATAAGATAATTAAATTTCTTGATGGATGAATCAATAGTTTTTTAGTTATCCAAATTCACATGGTATCCAAAAAATGGAGGTTGATAGTGATCATAAATGATAAGAATGAGAAATTTTTTAACAACAACTATAACTAGTTTGAGAGTTTTAATTGATTATAAAAATATTATAAAGTTAATAAGGAAATATATTTTACCACTACCATTAATTTATCAGATTATTGAGTGGATTTTAATAATTTATTATTTTTTTGGATGGCTATTAGATATATATAAAAGTACCTATTGATCCCACTGACTAAGATAATATAACACTCACACGCCTTTATATAACATTTTCATATTGGATAATTCCATTTAGGCTATGTGAAACATGATTATCTTTTTAATGATATATGATGAATATATTTTCATATATAGAATAAATAATCATTGAATTTTCAATGGATGCATTTTTTTTATCTTAGACCTAATATTTAAATACTTTTTTAAAAATCTATCTTCAATTTCAGCTAAATATGATGAAATAATTTTTATAATCAATAAGGATAACAACTTGTTCACAGTGTGATAGGGAATAATAATTGGAAACTAAATATCAAAGGATTGAATTGAAGTTGAAAAATTAATAAAATAAGTTATCCCATCACCACCTATACAAATCTCAGTTATGGTAGAAAAAGGTTTCCCTAGACACACAATATTTTATAAATGTTTTTTAAAGGACTTATATAATATTTTTAGACAAATATTTTTACTATTGAAAAATTAAGTGGAATTTAATTTTAAGAAGAGATACCTAGAATATTTCAATATATTTAATTGGGAGTTAGTATCAACACCTATCATTATTACACATGATTGGAGTCATCCTTTTGGAATCTTGTGTGATGCTAGTGAATTCTCAACGATTCTTGTTCTTGGGTAGAAACAAGAAAGGGAAAAAATATAATTTACCATAAATGAATGTTATAGAATTGATAAAAACTAAATTATGCCACTATAGAGAAAATGGTGTTAATAGTGGGGTCTTATGTAGAGAAATTCAGGCCACATTTCATTAGAATTAAGAGGACTATTTATGTAGATCACTCAAATTATATTTTTTTATTATCAAATATGGAAGAAAAACCATGACCGATTATATGTTTTTTTCTTCTATAATAATTTTATATTAAAATCAATGATAAAAACCAAATGTAAATCAATGTAAATTCTCTTATCTCAACATGAAGAAGTAAAGTAATATCATACTCATCATATAAAAGGTTTGTTTCCTAATGATAAATTATTTTTAGTAACAGAAAAGGGACTGGAATATTATTCATAGTTTTCTTATTATATTACCTCTAGTAAAAATCTATAGGTGATGACATGGAATGATAAAAATTGTTTTGAGGCATATTTAATTTACTACACATGGAGGGTTCCATTTCAATATAAATAAGTGGTTGATAGACATCTAAAAAGTTTTATTCTAGAAGAATTGGTTCTTTAAATTCTTAAAATTGATAAAACCTCTATCTGGTAGATACTATTGGAATATAAAAATAATTTCTATTATAATTCAATGTGGTTTATTCTATACTAAATTATTTATAGAAGTAGGAGAATTTTTTAACAACTGTGACAATTTTCAATGAAATTTCACATCGATATTGTGCAGTCACTATGATGGCAGGGGATGAATCAATGGGGACAATTTTATAGAATTATTAAATCTTTTTGAATTCCCCAATTAGTACTTTAACTTGTGTATCATTTCTGGTTGATTTATATTCTTATGAATCCCCTCTATGAATATATACTATACTCATAATATAGAATAAAGAGAGTATGACACACAATACTTTTACATGGATAAATCCAAATGTGGGTATCTACTCATTTCTATGCTTCGTTCAAGTCCGAGACATAAATATCCACACTACTGCTTGATTGGTTTACATTATTAAATCCTCCATATTTTTTCAACATTAAATGATTTCAAATATTATATTTTAAATATGAGAAATTATCATTGCACAAATATGCATCATTATAAATCTATAAATCTATATTGGTATGTAGGTTTACATGAAAAAAACATTTCAGTGAAATATTTTCTTTACAACATGAGTGAACTCTCAACTATAAAATCATTAGTATCGTTTCATCATGGAATATTATATTCATGTGTGATTTTAATCAACAATTATCATTCCATATCTCACTATATCATATATTTCTCTTTGTAAAATGACTATATTCATATTTTCAGAACCATTACTATCCATCTCATGAATTGACATTCATTTATAGATGTTATTATGGTGTATGATTCTTATCCATTTAAAAAAATTATATTCTAAAAACATTTCTTGTAGAATAAAATATATATTCTCCCATGGTGTTTAATTCTTTAAATAATTGTATAAGCATCTCTAATTTAATTCTCTACAAATCGGCTATCTTTTCAATTTTATAAACCTTATATTAGAAATTCAGTTTCAAATATACAAATTCTATATGCTTATTTTTTGTTACATATTTACTTAAGGACCATTATTTATTATCTATATTCTCTACGATAAAATTATTTATTATTTAGAACCATTAAGTGATTCTCATTTATGATCATGTTAACCCTTCTTTATGAACATTATATTTGTATTTAATCGTAAATATCATTGTGTGGATTTGGTACATTTTCCATCTTCTACACTAAAATATCTTATATACAATCTTTAAAATATTATATATTCTCTAAATATATTATCTATAAATGTAATTTATTTTCCTTCTCTACATATCTATAGACACTTCAAAAAATATGCTATATATTCCTCAAACATCATACACATAACTTTGTAGTTTTTTCCTTTTATAATTTACAGTATTATTTGAAGGATATATTTATCATGCATAGTGATATATCATATATCATAAATACAACATACCTAAAATATTAAATATGTTATGTGTTACGTTGTGAACTCTCCGGAACCATACCAATTCTTCAACATCCAATCAGATTTCTTCTTACATGTCATCCACAGAATGTTATGTATTACAGTTAGATCTAGTAATTTTACATTATTCCCTTCTAAGGGATATTCTGCATGACATTTCCATATAATAAACTCCTGGATAGAATTTTAGATTACATTTTGTTATTCAAATATTTCAAATTCTAGAATCAGAGTAAATAAAAAAATTCTCAAATAATATTAATATTTGTTACTTTAAATGATCAACATTGCACCATCATAATTATCTTTTGAAAATTTTAGTTAGTTGAGGCATTGGAGTTTTTTTAACTTCTACATCTTCAAAATTCAATATATCCCCGTATAAATAAAATAAATATTTAAATTATAGAAAGAATCATCTTGAAAAACATCTAGATAATCCTACATATGTATATATTCTTGAAATTTGGTTTTTAGAGATTATCTTTATATATTCTTGCATACTTATTTCATATTCAAAAAGTTTATCTTTGGAAAGAACGAATCCCTAGTGTATATTCTTTTATAAATTTAACTCCAACTTATCTTCATTTACATAATTAATGTGTATATGGGTTCTCATAGAAGTTAAAATGAACTTGTAGTAGATAATATTATAAATATATGGTACAACTTTTACTTAATTCACATAAAATAGTAGAACTATAATTATCATATTTATAGTATGAGTTCATTAAATTATTTGATCTGAATGTTCTAAATAGTATAAATCCTTTCCGAATTTTAGTAGAAATATATTTTTTCATCTTCATTTCCAATATATGAATGAATCATTTTTAATATATATAATGGAAGTCAAATTCAATACAAATGATCCATCAGAATCCTAAGACATATCTTTTTTCTTTGAACCTCTTTATTCATTGACATCTTCAACCATCACTAAAAATATATTTACTATCAACTTACACGCTGACAACAAATTAAAGTATCACAATCTATTATGATCATTAATATTCCATGATATTTTTTTTTGATAACCTCAAATAGGATACTCTCAATATATCTTTAGTAGATATCCTTTTATCTCACCTTTATTAACAACAAAAAAAAATCTATAATAATATGGTGTATCATCTTCATCATCTCATGATTTTCAGAAATATCATCTTCTAAATTTTAATCTCTCATTTATTGAAGGTTAAATAATGGTTCACTTAAGAGAAGTGTGTAATATTATTTCTATAATGAATGATACATAAATTTATCTAATCAATGTCTAATTGAGACAATTTGGTTTAGAAAAAGATATCGATTAACCTAGTCATAAAATATTTATAGAAAAATCTTAATCCTATGATCTCAACTAATATTTCTATTTTTGGGGGAAATTCCAAAGAAATTACCAATTTTAATTACTTGAACATAAATAAGAAAAAACATGAAAAGTTGTCTATTGAAAGATGGATTCTCCTCCGTTAGACTGTCACCCCACTTAACATACACCCCCATTAATTATCTGATTTGACACAATCGAAATAATGATGAGATAGTGTTATTATCATACCTAAAAATCACAATTGTTTAAAAAATCTCTATATTTATATCTTTAAATGATATAATACCATCTACAGTCTTTATCATCACACCCACCTCAGGGGATAAGTTGTATCATTCTTCATTATGGATGATACAACTTGGAATGTTACAAGGAGGAAATAGCTTTTCCTTTCCATATATCTATATAGTGGGAAATAATCCATCATATGTGGTCTTCAAAGTATAATGGTTCTCCCCTATTATAAATCTCCTTAAATTCCTTACATAGAAACAAAAAAAATAATACATGGGAATAAAGTGAATGCTCTTTTTCCTATTAATAAGAGAAGAAATGGTGACATTTATTCCTCAACTAAAAAACTATTTTCTCTCACCTCCAATATTAGTATTAATCTTGATGCATTCCCCTTCATTGATTCTATATACTTGTGATTCTTTGGGAAACATGGAATTTTTTTATCTTCATATTTCTAATTCTATGGAACATTATTTTTCTCGTTATCTAGTAAATAAAATGTATTCGATGGTAAATTAATTTGTGTCATAATCTTTTTCTACCATTGGTATCCTTATCATGTATTTTTTAGGAGTTTTTCATTTCAATTTATACCTTCTATATATCTACTAAATATCTTCCATGTCATAATTCTTTTAAATCTTATAAAATTATTTTTTTATGATGTATTCAACCAAACCAGTCCCCTTTTCTCTCTCTTATATTGATTCCCTTTTATGTTATTTATTTTCCCATTTATTATTAATATTCCAAGATAACTTATAAAGATACTTTATGTGGAATTTTATATAGTAATAGAAGAATATTTTTCTTTTTGGTGTAACATCCTTCTTATTATTGTTCCTCAGTGTGGTTTTATTAATATCCTCCACTTGATTTCACCCCAAGGAAGTCTCACCTCTTATTTTTATATTTTTTTATTTTTAGTGGCATATTTAGACTTAAATCATATGTATCATACTTTTTAGGTTTATACTATTCCTCATTATTATGTTGTCTAGTTTTTTTTTGCAATTTTGATAGTAATTATTTGAGAATTAAAATATATTATTGATAAAAAATATTTCATTTTATTGTGTTATTTTGTTCCACATAGAATTATTTATCTTTATTTTTTATATTCCCCCATTATTTTAGGACATTAATACAATTAATTATTTAGAAAATTATTCCAAAATTCAATGTACTTGTGTCTAAAAATTCAACAACACCATCAATAGTTGGTAAACTATGTTTTATTCTTTATGCACCTATCTAGTAAGCATGAATAAATTGTTTTTTTATGTGAAAAGTTCATTATTATGGAATATTTTTGGGGATATAACCTTCTAAAAAATTATCAAATCCACACATTATATAACTATGGGTTTACTATAAATTTTTACCCACTCCCATCCCAAATTCATTTCAAAAATTACACTAGAAATTAAATGAACATTATTAAAACAGATTTTTATTAAATTGTGGATACTAAATTCATTTTTCTTAAAGAAAATATATATTTAGATGATGGTAATCCCTAATTTCATTTAATTTTATAATTTTTGTTAAAAATACTCTTATCACAAAATTTTATAGAAATAATAATTTGTTCAACAATTTGGGAAATTTGATATTAAACATTTTCCAAATATCTCGACTAGTTTTTCAGTTTAAGGAACATCATGTTGTGAGTAATTTTATATAAATAAACTAATATTGATCTATATTCATATTAAAATTTTAAATTACCATTTTAATCTTAATGAATTTTACATTATTCTTTCAAATTTTTATTAAGCTAATTTACATGTTTTTTAATCCATTATTAAGAATCCTTGGAACCAATAATATCTTCTAATGCAAGGATATTCCCCTCACAAAATTTTATTTTTTAATATTTCCCATGAACTAATTTTTTTATTAATTCTTTATAAAAATTATATTTTTTACTTTTAGAACCATAAAAGTTTCCATTTTAATCTACATATTTGTGGAGATTTTTATATTTCCATTTTTTTCCTGAAAATTATTCTTCCATAGAATCAACCACCAATTCCATTTATAATGTGTCATCTTATAGACACTTGAAAAACTCTAATGTATAAGTAATTAACAAAATAGTAATAATTTTAAAATAATCCTTAATTTTAGAATAAAAATCACTAAGTGTATCACTATACACATACTCTTTTCAACTTTTACTTGATTCCTGTAAATGATAATTATCAACTGATATAGAAGAGTTATTATTACTTTGATTAAATTATATTGGTAATTAATCCTACTTATGCTTAGAATTATTATTTTTATCTTATACAACTTTTTATTATTCTTATTTTAAAAGGTTTTGAAAAAAACCTCCATGTTGGTATGGGGGTGGGGGATGTGAGTTTAATTCTATATATAAGGTAAATCTAAATATTCAAATTATCAGTACATATATAGTTGATAAAAAATATTCAAAATAATATAAACCCAATAAAATGATACCTAGATTTTCAATTATGTCACCTGAAATACATCAAGGATGATTGATGTGATACCAATCAAAGAACTTTATAACCGATTTTTTACTCTAGATGAAATAGTAGATAATTTCAGACATCCACACCCCTAGGAAAACCATGTATAATTTCAACATCATAAACCCAAATCATCCAATCATGAATAATTTTAGTAGAGAGACATTATTTTACTAATATTTAGATGTAAGAGTTTCTAAGGATTGGAAATCCAGTCCTTTGCACTGATACTACCTGATATGACCAGACGTGATGATGTAGTAACTCTAAGGGTGGGGCGGGGGTGAATTAGCATGAACTTTTTTATCGAGTTCATAAATCATTTTAAATTACCCTTTTATACTTTAACCAATATATCAGTTTAGATATATTGATATATTTAGAAATTATCTCATAAAATCACCATTTGTATTGAGATTAAATAGAGGATTTATGACCCAATATTTTTACAAGGTTTTACCCCAATGTGGGAATATAATTCTTGTTTTTTTTGTTCGACTTCGAGACATAGATACCCACTATATCACTTAAGTTAATACAAGAAGGGTATCTCTTAAGAATAATAATAAGTATCCTGACTATTTTAAAATATCACGATTCTTCACATTATACACGATCAAAGCAGTCAACAAATGTTCATCCCTAAAAAACACTATAACATGATCTTCATGCTACTATGTGATATAATTACATCATAATAATAAGATCTTCCTCTTTAAAATAAGTTCTTTAACCACTAAATGATAATCCTCTATAGTCAAATAGATGTAGTACACTATATATAAAATCAAACTCAATATTCTTATTCAAGATACTCAAAACACATAATAGGAAGAAGTAGTAGTAGTGTTGGCCTTTTTCAACAATCTCCTCCTTCCAACTTCTACTTCTATTTTTTTGGATTTTATGATACTGTTATATAGTAATAATCGCTATCTACACCTATATATAATTCTTCTTTCCTATCTTATACCTTTGAATATAATAGGGTTTACAATAAAAGTACCACATCAATATCCACCTCCTTATTTTCTTCTTCTTATTTGATTCACATGAACTTCTCTTATCTAATAACATTGGATTATATATCCCCAACTCTTCGATATACAGGATATTTAGGACCAAATCTGTATTGGTTTTTTAAAAAAATTAAAATCTTTCACTTCATCATATAATATTTTATGTTATAAAAATTATATAAATATTATTTCTATATGTTAACATAGAATACCCATGATTTTGAGCACATTAATATTATTAAATTTACTAGTATTCCACAAATATCCATATTCACATTTAAACTAGATGATACTATTCTAGGAAAATCTCCAAAACATGATCACCATTAAATAATTTAAAATATTCAATTTAAAATCTAATAAATTATCATTTCATAAATCCATAAACTAATAAAAATTAAAAATCCACATATGTGTGTAGGTTTACTTGAAAAGAAATACATATTGAACCATATCCTTCCTAGAATGACTGCACTCTCACCTTTATCATGATCAAAAAGGTTGAAACATGGAATCTCAAATTATGATATTACTATAATCTTAGATTATCACCCAATATATCACTATGGCATGAATTTCCCTTTGTGATATGTTTGACATCATATTTATAGAACCCTCTCTAGCCATATTAGGAACTGGTATTCATCCATAGCTATTATTGGGGTGTAAGTTTCTTCTACTCAGAGAAAACAACACATCTAAAAACTCTTATTGTTTCATGATATGTAGTTTCTACCATGATTTTTAATTCATTAAATAATTGAATAATAATATTTTTATGTAATTACATAGAAATAAATAATTTTATTACACTAATAAACATTACTCAAGAAATAATGTTTCTTATGTACCAATTCTATGAATTTATTAACTATTATGTATTTCTTTGAAGACAATTACATATCATCTAAAATCTACAAGATAATTTTACCTTTTATTTTAAATATTTTGGTGAATCTTATGTATAACCTTGTTAAACATTACCTATTCACTATACATTTGTAATTACTCTTTTGAATCACAATGTGGATCTAGTGATTTATCAATTTTTTCGTTACAATATATTCCATACCATTTAAAATAATTAATTATACTCTAAATATATTACATATAAACCTAATGTTTTCCCTTTGTACATATGTAATAGATGTGACTAATATATCTCATATATACCTCAAACATTTTATATATCCCCACAAGGATATTTCCTTTTTCAAATTTCCATTATTCATTAGAAATTATCTTTTTTATTCATTGAGACATATTATAAATCAATAATACTTCTTATGTACCATATTAAATATGTTACATATCACATTGTGATCTATACCATAATTTTCTAATTATTAATTGTAATATAATAGTTACTTTTAACATTTTATAAAGATAATGTTATATATTATAGTAATCTATACTCATTTTCTAATATTTTAATTTTAAGGATATTCTATTTTCCTTCTAAAAATTATCACCACTAACTCAAAATTATAAAACCACTTAAAATATTTAACAATCAGATACTTCACATTATTAAAATCTTCTAACTTCTAGAATTAGAATGAACAAAAATTGATTATAAAAAAATCATGATGATTTTTTATTTTGAATTATTAATATAACATCATCAAGTTTTCTTATTGTCATTTTAATTAGTTCATAATTTTCAACTTTCATAAATACCTCCAATTTTGGACAGACACTAGATCTACACCCAAAAATCAACATGTAACTTATAGCTTATAGCTACCAAAATTACATTTGGATTATATTTAATGTATAAATATTTATAATTTTTTTTGGATTTCATATCAATATATTCTTACATCCATAGTGATTTTTACCTAAGATTATTTTTCATAAGTATGAATACTAGATTCATTTTTCAAAATAAAATTTCCCCCCCCCCCTTTAATATATTCGACATCATCTAATTATGGATGGGTTCTCATAAGAAAAAACATGAAAATTTAGTATAATCTGAACTCAACCTATAATATTTTTTCAATTATTGACATAAAATCCAAGAACTATAATTAGAAAATGTTCACCATTGCTTCCTTAAATATGTCAATCCAAATACTCTAAGTAGCAACAATAATTCCCCATTATCAACGTAAAAATCATATGTATCTTAATTTACTACATATTAATGGACATTATATAACATATTGTATGTTAGGAAACTTCAATACATGTGATTCATAGGAACACAAAGTTTAATCTCATATAATTTTACATCTTTATTTATTCGGATATTCCTCCGTCACCCAACACATATCGGAAGTTAGATTAGTTATAAATAAAAATTATAATCATTAAAATACCTTGGAATCTTAATTAAATGAGAAGGAATATAGGTATAAGGAATGATAATACTTAATCAGGTATATTAACAGTGTAATTACATGATATAAAGGTTCTGGACTTCAAGGTATCATTTTGAAAATATCAGGGGAATGATTATATATTAGTCGAATTATACTATGTATAAAAATGGATTAATTATATTTCCATATAATAAAAATTGGGATTATAAGTGGTAAATATGTTAGGATATATATCTTCTATATATATGGAGTTCCTAGTGCCATTATCTGTGATAAATCAGTCCACTTTTAGAACTATTAATTCATAAAGATCTTGTAGAATTATGGTTGAAATTTCCGAACTAGAACCATGTATCATTCCTAATGAAATGGGAAAGTTGAGATAAAAAAATAGGATTTTATGAAAATTTTAAAAATTATAACAAGATTATAATGGAATTTTTTGATTTATGATATAAAATATTTTATTGATCCCATGAATTATGTAGTGAAGAAGAGAAGAGGTTTGAAGGGTTCTTGTTGTTTATTTTAGTGTTAACAAATAAATCATGTTCAAACTTAAATTTTACATGGTATTTAACTTGGGGTGAACTTTATTTTAGCGTTTTGGAGTGTTTTAAGGTGGTTGAATGATGTATAGAGGTGTTTGGAGTTTTTTGGAAGGTATTTTAAGTGAGAAGGATTTGGTTTGAAATATGTATAAGTCTACAATATATAAGAGTGGATCTACTCAATACATAAGAGTAACTTTTTATTGAAAATAAAAAAGAAAAGTTAAAAAACTTCCAGGTATATGTAAAGGTAACTACGAGTACAAAGTAGAAAATTTTAAAATTCTCTGAAATCATAAGTGTAGCGAGTTAGAATATTTTTTATTGAAATTTTAATTCTAATTAAATAAATTTGTCAGATTTTGTAATGTATTATTATATTAAGAACATTCACCACATATAAGGGAAAAAATATTTTGTTATATTGACTTAATCATTACATTTTGGAATAAATATAACCATTATAATTGAAACTATTACAATGGGACAGAAAATAAAAAAAATATGAATAAATTATATTACTGTTTATTTTCTCAGTCCCCTAGGATAGTCACACTCCTGAAAAACATTGTAGAAGTGAAACAGAATATTAGTAATATAATATTAATATTAATTTTAAAATATATATTTCCTTGAGAAAAATATAATTTAATAAATAAATAATTAATTATTTAGTATTTATAGAAGGTAGGGAAACCATATAACTGCTATTAATATGATAGTTAGAATAGTAATATGACCGTTGGAATTGTAATTTGACTATTAAGAACAGTAACATAACCTTTAGAAGAGTAACCAAACATATATAATTGTAAAATTATACTTTTCTTCTTATGAAATTAAAATATAATAAATTTATATCATGATACAAAATAATAACTGTTTTAAAATGATAAAATAAATGTTTTGGGTTTTTGCAAAACACATATGTTTTATTTAAAACTGTTATGATAAATGATAAAACTTTGAAATAATGTTTATTTTCATAAAATGAGTTTATAAAATACTTTTATTTTATATTACATTTGTAAAATTATTTCATGAGACCATATGTAATTTTCAAAGTGCTAGATAATAGACAATAAAATAAAAATGTCATTTTTAAATTAAATATGGATTTTATTAGAAACCAAAAATTTTCTTAATTATAAAATTATTTTACTAAATTTGATTTCATTTTTCTAATCTAAATGTATTAAAATGTTTAGGGATGTCATTTTTTAATTTTTATACAAAATTTCAATTTTTGTGAATAGTGAAATACGATAAAATATTGTATTTGACATAATTAGCTATAAAAGAATTAATGTATTATCGACGAAGTAATAAATAATTAATTAATAATCACAAAAACTAATTAATATATTTAGTTTCAGGATTCATCACTATTATAGTTTTGTGAAATAATAATAAACTAATGATTAATATATTAAAAACACTTATACCCCTATAACACCACCTCTCACCATCCCTTATCCTCACATATTCTTGGAATTGGGGCATGTAAAATTTATACCAAATTCCCTTCCCAATACTCTCCCCCATTTCCCAATGTTTTCTATCTCACCAAATACCATTCCAAGGATTTATAAGGGGTATCCTAAAAGGAGACACCCAAAGTAAGCGTAAAATTATCAACCGATCCTCTTTCAAATTTACTCTTCTTCTACCATCCTCGTATGTTTTCCATATACCATGAAATAGTAACATATATATCATAAATATAATTAAATTTAATTATTATAGTGTAATATCCATTTTCTTTCCCTCCCTTAATTGATTCTAAAATTAAAACTATTGTTCATATTGTGGTTGGTTGACCACCTCCATGAATAACATACTTCATTGGTCACCACTGAATTCTGGGATGGTATTAATATAGTTATTTTGGTTAAAAATGTCTAAAATTTAATATCCTTTTTCATATTATGTAATGTGTTTATATTCATAATGTTAATGGAATCCATATAATTTCACCTTGGTTATAAAAACCGCCTAAGAAAATTAATTGTATAATGATAATAATAACAATATATGAAACGTGTGTATTTATAATAATAATTTACTTTTGAAACCATTTTAACTACTATAATAACATGATCTTAATGTAATTTCATTTTTTTGTGTTATGGGGCCATTTGATAAAGAACTTCCATAATTTCCCAGAGGTGACGTTACCCTAGAACTATGAAATGAATGACCATGGGACAGAAGAAACAAAATAAATTTTAATTAAATAAATATAAAATAACATAAAATCCTGATAATAAATCAAATATAATAGAAATTTTGTTCTATAATGTAATTTGACTTTTCCTGATTTTAAGTTAATATGCTGAGTGAATCCGTACCTAAGGCAAAGGAAATTCCAAACCACCCTCATTTATTTTGGGTCATACCTTTTTATAAATAACTAACATCATTACACTATTATTCTAATGTTATGATTTAATATATTATATATATCCTCCCCAAACATATATAACTAGTGATTATTACCATTATTTTTTAGTATATTATTGTATTAAAATTTTCCTTCCCAATTTCATTCTTTAAGGAAACTTGATTAAATAGATCTTCTCTGGTTCTTATCCCATTTTGTGTTCTACTACATAAAATGTTTTAAAAATACTATGGTTTCTCAAATATCTCATTTTATTATGGAAAAGTTTGATGTTAATTTATGGTTTTTATGGAAATTGTTATTCCCTTGACCTATTTTTGGATTCCTTTCCCTTTCTACTAAAACCCCTCTTAAGTGGTATATTTCAAAATTACCTCTCCACCTATTTTCATGACTTCACTTCCCTTAGATGCAATTTTTTTTTCTATGATTATTTTTCATCTATAAACATCCAAGAGTTATTTTTTCTCTTATTTCATTGAAACCATTATGATATTTCATTTGGTTATGATATAGGACAAGATTATATAACTCATTTCCTTTTTATGGATTTTTTGTTTATTAAGAGTGATATTTGGTTTCCTTATGTGGAAAACATATTCATGTAATATTATTATTGGTTCACCTATATTATTCATTAATTTATTAGGTAATTAATATATCTCATGATATGATATTTTTAATCCACTTTTCTGAAGTTGTATTTTCTTGTAAAAAATGTTTTCCAAATGATGTGAAGAAGAAGCTTGGTGAAGATAGAGTGATCCAGAGAAGTTGTTCTATTCCTATCAAATAAGAAAATAATATTATGAAGTATTTTTTTCAAATAATACCATGATAATATGTACTTTCATATGGACTTGATTGAATATAATTTAATAAGAAATTATTATTATATGAGGAGAAGTGAAGAATTCTATGAGGTTTTTTGAAGAATAATTCAATGAAGAATGACTATAATGAATAAATACTTATATTTTTTAAATGATGAATATTTTGAAAAATTTTAAATTTGATGAAATAGTATATATTTTTTAGGAGCATATAATTGTGGGAAGCACATTTTCTCTAATAATGAAGATGATTCAAGATCCATCCATTGATTATATTTGAATAATGATAGATATACTTGGATGAAGAGAAGTTAGAAATATTTTGAATGCCTTGAAAAATATATTTATATTTATAGATGATAAATTATATTGAATGTGTCATTTTATGGTAAGAATTTTTTGTTGGGTTATAATTCGTTTTTACTTACAATATGTGTTGGGCCTTAAAAAGAATGAGTCCAACCAAAACCACCTAATAAGGCTAGCTAAACCACATATAGTATTAAGGTTATACCATGTGAGAGGTAGCCCATTGATGGTAATCCATTGAGGCAGATGATATCGCCTGTATTTTCATGAAGTTAATGGGTATGTAACACCTACTAAGTTCTACATATCTCACATGGGGTGCGAGGGGGACCATGCAATGGTGTCGCGCGACCCATGTGGGTGTTGTGTGTGTGTGTGTGTTTTGGTTAATGAACCGTGGTGTCTTATCAATAGGTGATATAAATAAGATAAATTATTAATCATCATGATATAGTGTGAAATATAGATGTTGTATCCATCTATCCATGGGTTTTGACCGTATTATTTATAGGATATCAAAATAAGTGTGACCTCTCGATCGAATTGATCTTGACTGTTTGGTCACTTCATGTGAACACCTACATTGTACAACCATTAAGGTTTCTATTCATGATATTCTTGAAATCAACATCACCATTCCAGTCTTCAACACTCATCATACACACCATTTACCATAGTCATGTAAATATAATAAGACTTTCTTGATATTATTCATGAAATCAACATATTGAATGTATTAGATAATGAGAAATATAATTTTGGGCCACATGAAAATAGTGGAGAAGTCCATTCAAGTTTCTGAGAACATGGTTGAGATTAGATTAAGGTATTTATGTGATCATAATCACTTAAAATTGTTTCCAAAATCATAAAGGGGGAAGAAACTATAAATGTAACGATTCATTTATTTTTTTAATTTTCTAAAGGAAAGCCACATTCAAAAAAATACTTATGTATTTAGTAATATTTAAAATTTTCCTGATTCTAAACTATTATCTAAATTTATGTTGGTGGATAAATGAGCCAAATATAGAGATCTATTCACCTATAAATACTAAGGAATGTATAAGGGCTTTTCTTACTGCCTCTTGAAGGAGGATCTATTTTTTCAAAAGATAAACAAAGCAGTAGGAAGAATTCTTCCATAAAATCATAAAAATATCCCACAACCTCTTGACATATAAATATAAAACTCAAGTTTTTTCTAAAGTAATTAATTATATAATCTAGTTATTGTGTAATAAAATCTAACAATGTCACATGAATAATGTTTTTTCCAAAAATAAAACCATGAAAAAAATATTATTGTTGCTTCATGAGCATGAAATATTTTTGTAGTTCAAATACTATATATATTTATGTGAAGATGGAATATATTACGTTTTAGTTTATTGATACATGAAGAAGTGAGATTGTTTTATGAGTTGAGTGAGTTACATGAAGAATAAGAATTTTTTTCTCATAATACATTTTCAAAAAGTACGATTAAGTTATTCTATATGAAGAACGTTCATGATCTATGCATGAAGTAATAAAATACAAAGAGATAATGTCACTTTTACTAATACGTGAAAAAATTCATAGGGAACCAATTTATTCCATTACATGGAATATATTTTTCATTTAAATTATATTTATTGCATGGAGAGAGTGTGTTCAGTGACAGTGTTTTTGTGATTGTTAGTCTTTGAAAAAGATGATATTATTATTTTCATGTAATTAACGTAATACATGAAGGAAAGTGATTTTCACACACTTTTGTTATATTGTGAAGAATTTATGATGAAGGAACACCATACATGAAATAGTATTTTCCTGAAAATAAAATTCATATACTTTAAAGAATGATGAGATTTAATTTTTTAGTAATATTTATTTTAGAAAAAGTGATATCTTTTATTGTAGAAAGGAAGAAGGAAACATTTAGTGTTTTGAGGAGTCTCTAGTTATTAATTTATAAATAATAGTGAACTATATTTAATGTTATATTATGTACTCATTAAGAATTTAATACAGATCTAACATACATAGAGTAATAATAATAACATTTTTTTTGATTTCAAGGACATTCAGTGAATGTGTTTGAGATAGATTATACTGATATTCCAAATAATTATTGAGTTTAGACTTTAAGAAGAATAAATATAACAAATATTTTCTTCATAATCTTGTGGAAGTTGAACACCTATTCATGGGGATTTTTTTGAAGATCTGTTGAAGAACTAGTAATTCCAGTATAGAAACTCCATTGATGAACCAATGGTTCTAGTATAAGTAAATCCATTTATCCCTTATAGTATGTTGATATTACCACTCTAAAATATTGTGGGAATTGTACTGAACATGTGATCCCTAAAATATTTAGTGATAATAAAATATGTGAAAAGACTATATCTAGATCATATAAAAGAGTAAGATTTATCCTTGAGGTTTAGTGTTTTAAAAATCCTCATGTTATTTTTTAGTTATTTAATTTTTTTCATACATGGGATATGGGAATTAAAATAATGGATGAAGTATTTAACCATCAACATAGGCTGAATTGACAAATGAATTCATAAAAAGAAACCACTGACTCACACCCCTATTTTGGGTTCATCCAGCCCGAGGCTCTGTATAAATGTATGGGATTAGAGAGTAAACATAATCCCTCAAGGTACTTCATCCACCATGTTATGTTATCTTGGAAGCGATCCTTGGATTATTCTTATGTCATATTTTATTTTTCTACAACATTCCTATATTTCAATGATCATATGATTCCATCTTTTTATTCCATACATATATATAATTATTCATGATCCTTATATTTTATTATATCAAGTTATATAATTATAATCTTATGTTATGCTTCATGATCATGCTTCTTCCCTTACTTATCTTTATATCTCACCACATTTCCATTATATTTACTAGGTTATACAATATAATTTTAGAATCTCTAAGATGATTAAGTGATCATAGATAAAAATGTAAAATAAATATGTTGTATTTTAACTTTTATATTGATGTATTACAGACCCAGTCATCCAAATACAATACGCCTCTATATTTATTAGTTGTGTTTATGGGATATTTATATTAAAACCCATGTAATAAAACATATAAGAGGTCTTAGTGTCTATAGTCGGTAATAGAGAAAGTCCATGTTTTTTGGATTGGGATATGTATACACAGTAAAAACATTATTGGTATTTCTATGTATAAGAAAATGTCAAGAAATTTTTATAACATCGTGAGTGGTTGGTTTCCATGTAATGAAATCCATTCCTGGATACTATAAGGGGATTTTTATCTAGCATAGATGTACTTAGGGGTAATAACCCTAAAAGAGATTATTGGTTATTAAATAAATATATATTTGGTGTGAAAAAAGTGTCCTTTATACACAACTAATTTAAAACTCACAAGGGATATGCTTTTTGAAATTCCTAATCTCTTTATGAACCACTGTGAATGACATGAATTATTTTTAGGTTTGAAAAACCTAAGAGTAAAATTACCATGAATAACCTAGATTGAAACCTTTAGGATCATAAATTAGGATATAAATTTCATTTATAAGTTATTAAATATTTGTTAATAAATTTTATTTATATATTATTATTATTTAAAGTATTCAAATCCCAAAATTTTCCTTTATTTTAGTTAATGGTATGAAATGGAAGGAATCATGCCAATAACAAAAGTGATATTCAATGTGATGATTTCCAAAATTAAATTACTAACATCATAAGAGCAAGAACTAACAACTTCATTGAAGTACTAGATCAACTGACTCATGTTATTAATAATAACTCAATCTATGTTCAACACCCTCCTTATATTATGGAAGGAAATGTTTTAGTTGAGTCATTTATTGGGAAAGGCCTCCTATTTTTACTATATATTCTCATCACCTCATCCTGGGAAAATGGAATAACTAAATTTAGAAGATATTTTATTTCTTAAAAATATTTTAAAAAGAGAAAAGAATATTATTTATTTATCACCAAGATGAAGATTCTGATTTATGGTGAAAACTGATCATGAAAACCATGCCAAAGGTGAAAATAAAATCAATGTAATATAAAGGATTCAAGATTTTTTATTCAATAAATATTTTCCCTAAACATTATATTTTAAATTGTATAGTGACTTCCTTGGATTGAAGAAAAATAAAGATTTGTCTATCATTTTTTATATGGAAAACTTCAACATCTTGCATGAAACATCTTTGGATTTTCCATCAATAATGAAATTAAAATAGAATCCTTATTTATTGGATTAATTTTGTGTCTAAAAAAGTATTTGGTGACTCAATACCTTGATATCCATGAGGAGATTTCACATTTTTCCATTAACATCAAGATTCATATTGGTGAATCGATGTGGTCTTGATTGGATAAAGATAAAAAGTATATAATTTAGGTTAATTATTGATGATAAATGGATAAATCCCACAAAGCAAAGATATAACAAATTTTCACATGTAAATAGTATGGGAAGAAGCATCCCAAAAACTATCTCAAGGGAATAGGGAGTTTATTCAATTGTTAAAGAAGAGGAATTTTGCATATAAATGTTAAAGGTAGTTTAATGATGCAACCCAACATAAACATACATAATTAATACATTTATTACATGGTTTAATTATTGCTACCAAAAATAGCTTCACCACCCCAGGACCTAAAGGTTTAATGGCTTGGAGAATTGTGACATAATATTACATATTTCAAATGTAGTGAAAGTTTATCCATATTCAAAGTCATCATTTATAAATTACATGAGGCATAGTCCTCTTAAATTTATACATAATGGAAAACATAAAAAGGGGTGATCTCAAACTCTCAATAATGGATAACATATCAAAGACTATAATGGTTAGACCATATATATTTGGAAAATCACGAATAATGAAAATATATGACTTAAAAGGACATAAAACTGTTATTTTTTACGTTAAGAAAAAAATATAAGAATAGAATAAAAAAATAACACTTTTTCAATGTTATGAGAAAAATAAAACATGAATTATATGACATCATCTAGGGATGTAGGAAAGAATGTGGAACAATCAGAAAAATAGGATTTTCTATCTTTGTAAACCTTAACACCCACTGAAGTATTCACTCATAAAATTGTGTATATATATAAAATTCATCAAAATCACTCTTTATTAACCTAGTTACATGCTAACCCAATAACATTACATGTATGTATCAGGATATATAATCCCTTACCCAATGCATTAGAGGGGCATATTTGTCCCACTCATCTCAAAATCTATATATTTTCATGCCACATGAAAACAAACAACACATCCTAAAATAACCCATAGAATGAAGACATATTTCCTAGTAATTAAGAATCATCATATAAAAAACTTATGTAAATTAAATGGGTTTTATATAACATCAAAATAAAAAATCATTTAATTTTCATAAAGAACCCATGAAAATAAAAGGAGTTTCATACAACAACAAAACAACATTATGAATTAAATTGCTTGATGCCAAAAATATGATAACCAAAAATAAAAACATAATAAATGAATAATAGAGGTTGAAAAATTAATCATAACTCCAATATAGGTATATCATTTTCTCGATAATGAAAAATATACCATGAAAATATATTTTTTGAAAACTTATTTTGTTTTTATTTTTAAAATATTTTTTTTAAAAAAATAGCTTTTTCCAAAAGGGAAAGACACTAAAATAAAAAATTATTTTTCTATAGAATTAAAAAAAAGAAAATCATTTAAAAACGAATGTTTTGGAAATGTAAAGTTTAAATTAGAAGTTATATAACTCAAATAAAGGTGTTTGAGTTTGCAAGTCCCTTACTTTTACCCTTGATTTCCATGAAAGAAATTTAACTTCATGTATCATAAAGAAAATAATATTAATTACCATTTTTATGAAATTTTTCATATAAATTTCCATTCAAGATATTCATTAATAACCCTAATATTTATCTATTAGGTTATATTTATATCTTTTCAACATCAGTGTTAAAAATATTGACTGTTTTGAGTTGGGATTATAAAATCAGTGTAGATATTCCTTTTTATCCCAAATATAATCATATTAATGCCTTTTAAGGAAATTGAGTTGAATTTTTATAAATAATTATAATGTTTTAATACCATTATATGATTGTTTTAATTGTGATTCAGTAAAAACTATAATGATAATGAACTTGTTTTGGGTTATTTACCGATATTAACGTATTACAATATTTCAATATTTACATTTTATGTTATCCAAAAATAAAAATAATAATTATATATATTAATTTTATTTCTCATATATAATCATACAATATAAATATTTTTAGTTTAAAGAGAATAAAGTATTTTTATTCTCGAAAGCTATAGTCCACAAAACATAGGATTAGTGTTTCCGTTACCCAATGAATAAGAGGGGTGAAGGTGGATAATAAGTGATAATTTAAGAATAAAAAAACATTATATAAATAATATCCATTCCTAAATACCCTAATTAATAAAATCCATGAGAGGTGGTTATAATAATAAGAAGTTTTACTTCATGGATGTGGTAATCCGCACACTCAATAACGATGATTCTTGTTTTTCTTAGTAGAAATAAGAGAATAAATAATGTGGAAACATTATTATAACAACATCTCAATAGAATAATTAAAATTATTTTATTATTATACTATCTTTAACGTCATTTTATAATTTAAATAATAAATACGTAACATTAAGAATGATGTGATACCTATGTTGAGACCATGAACTACCTCTAGAAGAAGAACTCAAATTTGAGGGGCTAAAGTTAATTTATAATGATGAGGGAAATTAGAGAGTGTAAAGGAAATAAAGGAGACAAAACTTGGGATGATTTTCAAAGGAAATCCTAAATATTAGGGATGTATTGAGAGGATTTTTGTATTACCTTTTTATAAAAGAAGAAAAAGTTCACTTTGGGAAACATTTAACAATTTTTTGTTAATGTCATTGCACTATTCAAGGATAAATGTATTAAAAGTTAAAATTGGTGTTTGGGATAATATAAACTCTAAAAAAGTCACAAAAATTATTTTACAACATGTTTCGAATATCTTTGGCCATTTTCTCATAGTAAAATTCTTTTTTCGAATTTTACATTTTACAAGGGTAATAATTTTTTAAATGGAGTAATTAATTTTGATAACTGAAATTAAAATGAACATAATTTAATTATTTTAATTTTATGATTTTAAAATTTAAAATACTTTAATCTTATAAAATTTCTAAATTTGTGGAAATTTTATTTTAAAATAAATACACTTAATCCAGTACAAACAATTTTTAGATAAATGATGTTTTTTACCATTAAATTTATATATATAAAAAATTATCATCATCAGATTTTTAATGACATAAATGGATTTATTATAAATATAATTAAAGGTATTTGTATTTAAATTTCATTCAAATATTAAATTTCTTGGAAAATATTAAAATTAAATGAAACCAATGCAAACAATTTAAAAATTCTATTAAATTTTTTATTAAGTCCTAAAATATTAAAAATGGAATTTTTAAGTTCAAAATAATATTTTATATTTCATAATTTTTCCACTAAAATATTTTTTTATCAATTAAATGATTTCATAAAATTTGAGGCCCTACAAATAAATTGATAAAATGAAAAAATAACTATTTTGAGAAAACCTGAATTTTCACTATTCACCTAAAAATAAATTATTTTAGATTAATCCCAATAATTAAAATTATTCTAATAATACATTGTTTAATCAAAAACAGATTCTATATTTTTCTAATACACATCCTAAAATTGATAAATTTTTCATTTTTAAAAAATACCCTAAAATATACGAAAATGTATTTTTTATAAAAAATTAACTTATGGTATATTAAATATTATTTCACTATAATGTATTAATCTATCTTGTTATACTATATCCTATTATTATTCAAAAATTATAATCATATTTCCTTGAAATAAAATTCAATTTTTTGAAGTATACATTTCAACATAATATAAATTTAGAAAAAAGTACTTTAAATTTTTTTTGATATATCTAGAAATATTTTATGAATTTTAGATATAATATTAATTTCTACTCATATAACCCCATATGATCTCCAAATAAGACATAATAATGAGATAACCTATGGTTTTAAACAATGGTGGGAATTTTGAAATCATATATCTCTTGTAAACTTACACAAGCTTGAATTTTTCTCTCATAGAATTTTTCTCGAACTATAATCCTTCAAGTTTATCTTGTTATTGGTCTAGAGAAAGACCCAGTAAAGTGAAATACTTCCTAATATTGGATACATGAACATCAAAAGGAAGGATTATACTTTTCGATTCCATTTATTTTTATTTTCATTATTAAATTTGTTATGGTTAATTAAATTAATACCATTTATTTTAATGACCATGTTCTAATTCTCAAATATTATATTCAAAAAAATAAAGGTTTTTTATTTAGTTAGGGTTTTTATTTCAAAATTTAATTTAAATTTTTTTTTATTCTTAGATAATATATAGTTAAATCTTAGGTCATTACATCCCCCCTTAAATAAATTTTATCCTACAAATTTTAATTTATTATTTACTAACAATGCCACGTAAGGGTATTTTGAGATTTAATTTTCCAATAATGCATAAATCATGTTTATTTAATTATTATAAAATTAATACTATTATTTTTATTCTACCAACCCAATTGAGTTAAATACCTCTCATTATTTGGTGTTAAGACCTATTTTGTTTTCCATTGAGTTTATTATTCAAACCTATAGTGAAAAATTATCAAATATTTTGATTATGATATGAAAGTGGATTCCCTATTTTCATAATAGGTACACCACATAAACCTACCTTTTATCTCTTATTGATTCTCAATATGGAAGTTCTAGTATAATGTAATAGTAAAATAATGAATTCAATGAACAATTCCCCTTTTCATTATAAGGATAATTGTGATCCACATTAAAACCCCTCTCATCCCTTTCCATAGTAGATCTATCATCAACATCAGTAAGTGAACTCTCTAATTTATCAATATTTTGTGTTACCAAATTTTATAGATAACCATCTATCTCTATGCTTACCCATTGCACGAGTTTATTCACCACCTAATTCATAAAAACATATTTGAAAAAGGTTGGTGGGGGATGAATGTCACCCAATTTCAACTCCGGGAGGAATTTCATGTGTCCAAATAGGCCTTTATAAGACTTGATATATTTATAGTATATTTTTCATGAAATCACATATCCCAAGGTATCAAACCAGATTTTAAAACTACTCACATACCGAGGTCACTTGGTTGACCCCTATTTTTCCTAACCCCCATGTCTTGTGGAACTTGTAGAGGAGGAGGATAATTGTATTCTTTCTTTACCATTGAAACGGTTCTTTCAAATTCTCTGAAAAAGACATGGTCTACATGAGGTGGTGGTGCACTGATAGATAAAAATGAAGACCATTCATCGGTTTTATATTATATTACATTGATGTTATGATCTCTCTATGGTGGATACAACTTTTTTTCAACCACCATCAATTTTACTAGTGTTGAAATTATTGGGCAATCTTACAAATATTTGTTAATATATAACCTATATTTAAATATTTAATCCGTTAATTAAAATCCATTTAAATGACCCATACTAAGACTTATATCCTTATTAACATAATACGTGAAATGAATGGATTATGAAAATATATATTTTATCAGATAAATAAACTTAATGGTCTTACACTTAGAAAAAATACAAGAAACATAAATTGGCTAGAATAAGGATACCATATTATAAATTATAGTGTGGAGGATTTTGTTCTCACAATCCTCCTCATCAAAAGACACAGAACCATATCCAACTTATTCCCTTGGTTGTGGTGGTTATTCACATATAATAATATTATCATTCTTCAATTTATGAAACTGACTTGGGTATTGTCTACGCTTTCCATATATAAAGAATTAGAACATTAGTGTGACTTTCGGTTAAATTATTCCTACTCTGATCATATTAACTGATTTATTTGTATTCCTACAGTAGTTGGTTCTCAATGACCCCCTCTTTTAATGATATATCATTTCCCAATCCCCTTGAGGAAATTTTCATGGTTCCTCCTACAATATTTTAGACATATAAGTGGGTTTAATATAACTTATTTCATTAACATTATTTCCTATATTTTCATGAGCCTATATTATCCTCCCCCTTAGTGCACTCAATATTTCAACTGTTATTAAATTTTTAATCATATTTTGTGACAGTTGGTTTCAAATAATCCCCATTTTTCTTAGTCAATATAATATTCCAATGGATAGATTTTCAAGATAATCATCAAATATTCCTTCACACCCAAGGATATCATAATTTATTCTGGTTCTAGCCATCAATAACACTAAAAAGGTAAACACGAGTGATAATAATTTCACTTCATGGTAGAATTATCATAATCAATAACATAAAAAGTTGTCAACCATAAAAGGTTCTTCACTTCCACAGTACCACATTTTCTAATAGACGCTTTATTTAAACTTATATAATTTATAGTTTAACTATGGCTACATTATGTTGGTTTATATTTTCCTTCTCAACATTATCCACCAATGAAACTAGAAAATAAATCATTTATAATGGTTTATAAATAGTATATGGCCCTCCAAATCATATCCACATTGAGTGTTAAACTAGGAATGTAGTATTAGTCCCACTTATCTTGCATTATGGTGAGGATAAATTCATGTCTCGACCAACCATTTTTGAGGTGATTAACTAAGGTGTATCTAAGCCAAAACAGTATACACATATTGTATCTAGAAAGGGATATATTTATATGTAAAACCATATACTCAAGTGTTTAACAATATTTTTAGGATATCATCATGTAATTAGGCTCAACTATAGGGTTTTCATTGAGATTCTATAACTCTAATACCTATGGTAACTAGGATAATCAAAAAAATAATTAAACTCTACTATGATACCAATTGAATCTATGATAACCAATATTTTAATAAACCTTCATTCTTGATTTATTATATAATAGTTCACATAATACATTTAGAAAAGATAAAAATTCCAAGTATATTGGGAAAATTAGGCACATAACACAATAACATGAAATATGGGAATAATAAAATTACTTAAAACCTCCAAAACATGCCATTATATTACCTCAATCTTTTAATACTTCACAAGAGAAACTGTGGATGTATATAATGAATTGGAAAACTGTAAATCTCACTAAGAGGATAAATAAATCATAATATAAGTCAAATAAGAACATACATGTCTATAGGAACATCAAAGAAAAAAATATTTGTGAAAATCAGGAATGTGTACATCGAAGCATGATATAAGATTATAACATAAAGGAAACATTGGAATTTAAAAATAACATAAAAAAACATCGTAAACATAAGCCAAGGATATCTGATGAGATATCATAACATAGTGTGTTTATGATAAACTTATGTGCACTATTCATAGTATCTCATGACATAAAAAAATTACCCAATGTACTATAGGCTACATAATTATGGGCCCACCCATCACATTCATATCATGTACATACATAATTGTGTCACATGAATCATGAAAATAATTGTGTACATAGTAAACATTAATCCCATGATTAAGGAGTGTGTATTACATACATGTATTTCTAAAATAAATAATATATCAATAAATCTACATGAATACCATTGTGTCTAAAATGGGGTGGGGTTTTCATTATTCAAATGCTTGGAATAGAAAATCAAAGGGTAATTTTGACAACATAACTTGGGTACATAATGATTCCTGGAAGGTTTTAATGATATTGGAAGGGGTATCGTTAACTTGGAAGTCCTAAGGAAATGAATAGAGATATGTAAAAAAATACCCGAACATGTATAATTGGAAATCAAAATACAAAATATAAAGAAGGTTCATAAATAAAGAGTACAAGAAAATGATCCCTTCCCTTGAAAGGGTTCTTATAAAGTCTTGTAATGATCATTTTATGATCTTGGAAACATATTGGGATAGTTTTATAGAGTGTGAGGAAGAGTAAATTTATGACCAATTGGTTTATAGTGAAGGGGAGTCAGAAGTTGGGTGGGTATTTATTGTATCACTGAGGGTAATTATATATTAATTTCTTTACTTAGGATTTAGAATCGATTTTACAAAATAATAAAAACCAAAACCCTTCTCATGTTTTCAACAAAAATGGAGTGGTTTTCAATATATTATAATTCTAAGAACGTAACTCATTAAAATAATACCTTGGTTATGTGGAAGTGAGTCATGTTCCATAAAAATTAATTGTAAAACTATAAAATATAACACATGTTTTGGAAGATTCATTAAATGATTATAAAATTAAAAAATAACATAAAATTAATATAATTTTGTAGGGGAAAAATAATTTTGTTTATGGATAATAATTATAGTAATTATTGAATATATTTTGGGATTTTATGATGTCATAATTCATAATGTATACTTATACTGCATCTATATCGTACCCAATAAAATCTCATTTCTTAGAAAACTATGAAATGTCACTTTTGGCTAATTTTGACCTGATCATTTCCAAAATAATATATATTTTATCAAAATATTTATATAAATATGAAAATTTACACTTTTAAATCAACAATATGTACTCCTTGAAAAATACATGCTTTTAGGATGATGACAGTTTTCTAACCCTTTTAATAATTACATTTGAATTTTTAAAATTTAATTAAAATTTATATTTAAATAAATATCATTTATCAATAATATTTTATTAAAATAAAATTTATTTAAAATATTAATGACTTCATAAAAAATAATTTCTTGATAGAAATTATATATTTTACAGAAATACAATTTGAGTTTCATCATATCAAAATCCAATTTTATCAAAATCATTATTTAATACTCTAGAATCTAGAAATAAAAAAGGTAAATATATTAATTATTTTATTAAAAAAAATTTCAAATTCATACAATTAGGTTATAGATACATAACCCCTTATTACATTAGTGTATGCCCGAAGTGTGAGGTGTACGATAATTTCACTTTCTTGTGGGTGGTTTCAGAGAACATGGTTTGAGTCCTGATCTCAATATTATAGAAATTATCCTATTAATGATTTCAATCATTATTTCGTTTTCGAATCTTAACTTAGGACTAGTCATGGGAAAATTCTAGTGATTCCATCTATCATGAAAGCTTACATAAATGAACTTCATAGGGTATAATTCTACTGGTCGTGGCCATCCACTCTTTTTTCTATATAAATTGGATTTATCATAACACTTAATATATACTAATAATAAGGAAAACTATACAAATGATATATTATCATTGGTTATGAAACTAAAATATCTATTAAATCTGATAGGATATAACATATAACAGTCTAGAATAACAAAATCTCTACATGTATTTTCTATAATTTCATTTCATAATAATGAATTTATTCATTTAAAAAGGGAAATTTTATTATAAATAATTGGTCATTAGATTCTTACCCACTTCATATATTTCACCCTCGAAATTTCATTGCAAACATTAAAATTGATCAGGATACTTCTATTTCATTGCCTCTTCCAATTCCCATATTTCTCCCCCAAACATGTAGTTCCACCACAACTATTTGACCTGGAAAGTTATATTATTTTGTAGAACATTGTCTCTATGATCTAACATCTTTACCAACTACACTTCATTATAAATATCATTATCTAACGATACCATCTCCTTATTTAGTGCATGTGAGGTGTCTGGTATATAATTCCTCAAGACATATTCATGGAACAAATCATATACTTGAGATAGGTTTAGTGGGGGTGATAGTAGATAATCTATAACTCTAATGAAATCAAGGATCTCAAAAAGATTGATGTATCTAAGGCTAATCATTTCCTGCTTCCAAAACCACATTATTTTCCTCCATGGTTACATATGAAGGAACAATTTATCTCTAACCTAAAACTCTAGATCACATCAATTACTGTCTGCATATATTTTCTGTAACATTATGCTAATTTCACTTATCGTTGAATTTTTTGAACATTATCTATCACATATCAGAAAATATTATGTCATATTAGTTTTTGCTCCCTATTATTATCCCATCATGTTACATTTCAAAACATCTTCCTATACGGAGGCTCATAAGGTGAAATTTGAATGAAAAATAGAATCTATTATTATATAAAAACACTACTAGAAATAATGTATTGATCCAAACATACTTGTAAATCCATTGAACATGATATCATTGACGCACAACTGTAGTAGGGTGTGGAAAAAAAATATTTCCTAAGATAAAATTTAGTAACTTGGTTTAACTAGGATGTCTGTTGAAGAGGAGTGCACAAAAAATATTTTTTCACAAAAAAATGAGCATAAAAATGTAGTGTTTTTTAAAGAAATTTGAAATTCAAATGATTGAAAAAACAATGATATTAAAAAGGGTTATTAATTTGGGGTTATTTTCATATTTTTAATAATATCCTTGTTCAATTTAATTTAACCATATTCTTATTAGTGGATTAATGTGGGTTTCCTCAATCATTTCCTCTCACTTCCTTGGTGAAATTAGGATAGTGAGAGAAAACCTTACCAAGATATCGGTTTGGTCAACTCTCCTTCTATGTGTAAAATAGTTGTCTTGAATGTCCTGAATTAATATGGGCAATTCCCGATCAGTTATTCTTTATCCCAGACAATCAATAACATTCACTACCCCTTTTATACGTACTGATGATCATCGAGTACTTCACCACTAATTTTCAGTCTATTCCATCATATATATACCAGAAATTAATGGAGGCAGATAATGATTATTTTACCAAAGAAAAAATCATTAAAAGAATTACAATTCAAGAACATCCACACATGATAATAAAATCTACTATATAAAATTGAATACAACTTTTAAGAAGAAATAAATTTCATTCAATTAAGATCAAGAACTCAAGAATTAAAACATAGAAAACCAAACCTTCCCCAATCACTCGAAATGTTTACCCCACTATGGATGGGTAATCAAGATGAATGGGGAAAAAGAAGGCATTAAAAACTATGAAAAACAAAATAAATACAAGATAAATCCGAAATGTTCTCCTCCTTGGTGTCCCAGAAGGAATGAGATGGAATGAGAGATGCTTTGGGATGGTGGTGAGGGCCTCCTTTTATAGGCAGAATTCTGGAATCTGAAAGTTCGCGCATTGTTGTCACAATAAATTGTATATTCACGCATTTAACCCTTCAAAAAAGTTGTTCCTTAGTGTGTTTTCCATTAACCCTCAATGTTTCCACTGATTTGGAAACCATTTGAATTAGGTATGAATTTTTCATTGGAGGTTTCATTTTCTGGATGAATCTTCTAGGAAGGTTTCTCCAAAAGTATGACATTCAATGGATGATTTAATGACTTAAAAACTCCACCAAATTTGTTGTAGAGCCGTCCATATGAGTCCTCATGCTATCCTAGGTGGACAAAACTCAAAGGGATGTGTGTATGCCATGTTTTGGTTCTGTTACGGTGGTAGGGTTCATGTTGTCCTCTCGAAATACTCATAAACTTCATTGATTTTTTAAGCGTTTTAGATGTCCAAATCAACTCCTGGTCCAGAAGACAAAGTTAAATGAAATAAAATCAGAATTTAAAAAAAAAATTGAATCAAAAAATTGGGATATATATTTAATTAGAAATGAAAAAATTCTCATATGATAAATATCCTTTAAAATTCCAGATTTAACCGCTTTTTGCATTTAAACTCAAATTACCACTATAACCTAAAAATGAGACAATTACACATAAAATAACAATATGGTGGGATTATAATAAATGATTTATAGTATATTAAATATATGAAAATTTGATCTTCATCACTCCCCCACACATAAAAATCGCACTCCTGGGCAATCATCATAAATCGAAATCAAAATCCACACAATAATAAAAAATGAGAAAATATCCATGATCTTATCCAAAATATAATTCCATCATAGATCATCTATAAAAAACAATTCTCTCTCATTTTAATTTCAATCATTCAAATTTTTTCAACCTTGAAAATCAATCCTTTTCCTAATCATAACCTACCTCACATTGAATTTTATGTCACTCTTCACTCAAGAGAAAATGATTCTAGAGTTATGCTCATACTTGGAAATTGCATGTATCATTATAGTCTTGTGAAAATTATCATTTCTCATGATACAATTAATAGTGTAGTTATGCTCATATCAAGAGAACATGCTCCTTATCCATAGGATTGTAAAGGAACTATTTTCTCCACTTTGTAAAGAGAAAACACAAATAAAATCATGAGGATATGCAATAAAGGTCCAGATGACTATGTGGCTTAGGGATGGTGGGTAAATGATTAAAATAATTTAAGGCTAGATGTAGGAGGTTTGACTCTTAAGTAAAATTCATGATTAATCAAGTGAAAACACAAGATGAACCTCACTCAAATACCTTTGATAATGTGAAACACAACACCACCCCCTTTTAATGATATGAGACATGAGTCAGTAAATGATTACAAATAATGATATCATCCTGGTTCTCCCACTTATTAAATAAGCTCCAGAAAGGAATATCTTAATTTATCTCTCTTTTTATTTATGAAATTTTTTTATAAATTTCTGGAAAGGTGCAACTTTATTGTCTACTTTTTTAAAAAGAACTGAATGCAAAGAAATAAACATAATGAATTGATGACTCATGCTCAATTTTCTAATAATACATTTCCCAAAATGACAACAAACACCTCACACTTCCCAAAAAACTATACACATCCCAATGAACGCATAATAAAGGACCTTCCCCCACACTCAAACTTAAATAATCCATGCAAAAAATACTAAAAGTGTGTCAAGGTAAGGAAAAATCATCTTGTAATATGTCTTAAACCTATAAGTAAATTCATGGATTCTATGGTTATAAAGGATTAATGTAAGGGTGGGTCTCAGGAAAATATGTGGCTAGCCAATGTGGTGCCTCAATCATTTTAAATGTGTTTTTGTACAATCATAGCTTTGACAAGTTTTAATACAATTTCTGGTAGGTGGCATGTCCCAAGATCACTCAGGAAATATGCTCAAGATAAAATTGGAAATATTTGGTCTATAAATCCTCTCAGGAATGGGAATATAAAATTGAACAATCAGACATGGAAAGATTAATAAAAAATAAATTCACATTAATTTCAACAATTCAAAGCTTGAAAAATGGTAATGAAATTTTATTTACGTGAATCAATTAATTCCATCAAATCATGAGTCCTCATTTCAATATTCATGTTTCACATTAATCATCCAATTATCTATTTTATGCATTCAATCTAAATAACATTGAAATTTAAAACATGACATTAATAGATTCCTAAGAAACTCTTGTCTCCTAGATATTCCAATTAAAACATAATTCTAGTGTGGGCATGCATTTTCAAATTAACGCTTTTAAAAGACAAAAAATGTAGGGAATAAAGTTAGATAATATAGAATTGAAGCTCTTAATCCTCTTTCAAATGGATTATTTTCTTCACGATGTGTAATAGAACAATATCTTTTTCATTAATGGACCTGAAATATAAGAATAAAAAATAATTGATAGTGAAGGCCCATTCAATCATGCTAGTATATAACAAAGAGTAAAAATAGACAATTGGGGAATATAAAAAAACGTGGGTTTCCTTCCGGTAGAACCTTTTTTTAATTTCGTTGGATCGAATAATAAAATAAAAAAATAAAAAAATAAAAAAAAAAATAGTTTTTAAAATTTTTTTGAAAAATCCTAGACTATAAGATTCCCTCCCCCACACTTAATTAATGCAGTGTCCTCAATGAATGTAAATGGAATTTTTATGTAATTTTAAAAAAATGGAGTTACTACATTTACTCATGTGTAAAGGAATGATGCATCCTGGTACCTCTACATTTTTATTCAGGGAGAAGGAGTGTGATCTCTTCTACTGGTTCTTGAGGTACAGTCCAATGGAATGTCTTCAGCCTCTACCCATTTACAGTGAATGGGTTTTCTCCTCCTTCCTTTTTAATATGCACAACACTAAAGGGGTATACATGGATAACAGTAAAGGGGCCTTCCCATCTAGAATGATGTTTACTTGGAATAAGCTTATGTATGGATTTGTAGAGTTACATGTGTTCACTATGGTTGAAGGTTTTTGGTTGAATAATCTTTTCATGGGCCATCCTTGTTCTCTCTTTATAGATCATTGTGTTTTTAAAATATTCTCTTCTAATTTACACTAACTCCTACAACTGCAATCTTCTTTCTTTCCCAGCTTTCTCAATGTCCAGATTCATCGTTCTGACCACCCAGTAGGCTCTATGCTCCAACTCCACAAGAAGGTGGAACTCTTTCCATAGATCAATCTATTGGGACTCATCCCTATCGGTGCCTTGTATGCTGTTTGGTATGCTCAAAAAGTATCATTTAACCTTTGGCTCCAGTATTTTCAGTTGGGATTAACTGTCTTTTCCAGAACGGATGTGATTTCTCTATTGGACACTTCTTCATGGTCATTTGTTTTGGGATGGTATGGGGTAGATGTTCTATGATGTACACATTACTTATTCAGCAATTATTCCACATTACTATTAAAAAAATGAGTTCCTTAGTCACTAATGACTTCTCGTGGCACCCCAAACCTACAAAAAATGTTATCCCTGACAAAATCACAAACAACTACATCATCTTCAGTTCGTGTTGCTTTTTCTTCTACACATTTTGAAACATCTTCTACATCCAAAAGAATATATGAATTTCCAAATAAAATTGGGAATGGTCCCATGAAATCTATGCCCCAAATATAAAAAATTTTACAAAAGGTTATTGGTTTTTTAGGCATTTCATGTCGTTTGGATATGTTACTATAAAATTGGCATTTTTCACATCTCTTGAAAAATTTATATGCATACATGAATAAGGTTGGCCTATAGAGTCCATAATCTAAAACTTTTCAGGCATTCCTCTCAGGTCCAAAGTGGCCTCAACAAGATAATTTATGAAAAAATTCAAACACTGATTCAATTTCACTTCTTGGAAAGCATCATCTTATGATTTGATCATTACAAATTTTCAACAGAAACAGATCATCCCAAATATAAAATCTTGATTCAGATTTAAGCTTATGTTATTGATGAGAGCTTAGATGAGAGGGTACCTGAGATGTAACCAAATAGTTAACAATGTTTTCATACCATGTTACTTCACTACTGATGATGTAGAGTTGTTCTCCAGGAAGCTCATCATTAAGTTGGTTCTCCATTGGGATTTCTACTTCAACAGTGTGGGGTAGTTGACTCAGATGATCAACCACTTTATTTTTTCCCCTTTCTTATCTATGAATTCCAAATTGACCTCGTGTAAGAGTATCAAACATC
The DNA here is from genome assembly GCA_963277665.1 of Viscum album. Taxonomy (NCBI): domain Eukaryota; kingdom Viridiplantae; phylum Streptophyta; class Magnoliopsida; order Santalales; family Viscaceae; genus Viscum; species Viscum album. Next base: position 624,983,136 of record OY728138.1, on the reverse strand, counting down.
TAACCAACCATGGTTTATCATACACCTTTTTCATTAAGTACCTAAGTGCTGCACGATTAGAAAAAACAACAAATTTACTGCCAAGAAGATATGATTAGAATTTATGTAGTGCAAAAACTACTGCAAGGAACTCCTTCTCAGTGGTTTTCTAAATTATATGTGTTGTATCCAAGTTCCTTTATGTGTAGGAGATTACTTGAGGCTTGTTGTCAATTCTCTGTGATAGAGCGGCTCCCACCGCTTGGTTAGATGCATCACAAATTTCCTCTAAAGGGTAATCCCAATTGGATGGATGAATTATTAATGGTGTTATCAGCCTTTACTTTAATTCATCAAATGATTCCCTACATGCACAATCAAAATTAAAGTCATAATCCTATAAAATTAATCTTGAGAGAGGGAGAGAAATATTATTGAAATCCTTGATGAATTTTCTATAACATCTTACATGCCCTAAATAGTATCTAACTTGTTTGACACAAGTTAGATATGGCAGTGAATTTATTACATCAATCTTGGATTTTTCATCCTCAATCCCATTTTGTGAAATTATGTGCCCCAACACTATCCCATTTTCTCCAAAGAAATGAAATTTTTATAAATTTAAGACAATTTTATTTTGAATGAATGTTTTTAATAACTTTTCCAAATTTCCGAATAAATGATCAAATGAATTCCAAAAAACTGTAAAATCATCAAGAAACACCTCTAAGTAGTCCATAATGTGGTCTGAGAAATTACTCACTATACACCGTTGAAATGTACTTGGGGAATTTCATAGACCGAAAGGCATCCTTTTGTTGTATAATGTTCCAAAAGGATAGGTGAAGGTCATCTTCTCCTGGTCTTCTTGTGAGATTAGTACCTGAAAATATCCTAAGAATCCATCTAAAAATAGTAATGAGTATTTCTAGCTAAACTTTCAAGCATCTGATCAATGAATGGAATCAGAACGTGGTCTTTTCTGGTAACTTTATTTAGCTTCCTGTAATCTATACGCACTCTCCAACTATTTTTTTACTCTCATCGGGATCAGTTCATTTCTTTCATTTTGAACAGTGGGCTGGCTGGTTTACGTGGCAACTACATGAATTGGGATAACCCATTTAGAATCAAAGATTAGGTAAATGATGTCAGCTAGTAACAATTTATCTATATCTTTTTTAACGACCTTTATGATTGTGTGATTGAGCCATCTTTGAGGTTGTCAAACTGGTCGGGAATCACTCTCTAAAAATATCTTATAGAGGTATTCACCTGTAAAACCATGGAATTTTGGAATAATTTGAATCATGTTACTGTGCTATTCAAAATCATTTTCTATGGCCGAAATAGCTAGTTCATTTTGTTGGTTAGCGAATTGTGGGGTGAAAAATTTGCAAAAAGTTCGGTTGGGATTGCTAGACATTAGAGGTTCAGAGTGATCACTAAATGTGTCACTTGAATATGTAAGGAGAATTTCTTTGACCTCTATTTGAAATTTTTTCATTCCCAATTGGGTTATTGTTTGCTGAATTTATAGATCAAATTCAACTAAATTGTTGTTTGAACTACGGGTCATTCTAAAGAAAGAGAAATTTTTTTAACGGTTTTGAGGCACTGCCTCCCCGAAAAAATTGCCAAGTTTGACACACGCCTCTCATAGGGAATGGAAAAACAATTATTTCCTAAGTTAAAATGCAGTAATTTGGTTAACCTAGGCTTTCTCCCAAAGAGGAGTGGACACAAAATAGTTTGTCACTTTAAAATGAGTGTAAAAATGTTTTGTTTTTGAATGAGAATTTGAAATTCAAATGATTGAAAAAAAACTATGATATTAAAAAGGGGGATTAGGTTGGGGTTGATTTCATAATTGTAATGCTATCCTAGTTTAATTTAATTCAAACATCTTCTTCTTATTTGATTAAAGTGGGTTTCCTCAATCTCTTCCTCTCACTTCATTTGTAAAATTATAATGGTGAGAGAAAACCCTACCCGGATCTCGGTTTGGTCAAATCTCTTTCCATTTGAAAAATAGTTATATTTAATGTCTTCAATTGACATGGGAAATACCCGATCTGTTCTTGTTTATCTCAAACAATCACGAACATTCACTACCCCTTTTAGATGTACTAACGATCATCGAGCACTTCACCACTAATTCCCAGTCTATTCCATGATATATAAACTAGAAATTAGTGGAGGGAGATAATGATTATTTTCCCAAGGGAAAAATCAATAACGAAATTAAAATTCAAGAATGACTATACTTGATAATAAAATCCACTATATGAAATTGAAATCAACTTTGAAGAAAAAATAAATTTCATTCAATTACGTTCAAGAACTCAAGCATTACAACAATGAAAACCAACCCTTCCTTAATCACTCCAAATGTATACCCCACCATGGTAAGGGTAATTAAAATGAATCGGGAAGAATAAGGAATTAAAAAACTATAAAAAAGAAAATAAATAAAATAGAAATCCAAAAATCTCTTCTCCTAGGTGTACCAGAAGGAATGGAATGGAATGAAAGATTCTTTGGGAAGGAGGTGAGGGCCTCCTTTTATAGGAATAATTATGGAATCTGAAAGTTTGTGCGTATTTGTCCTAATAAATTGATGATTCACATGCTTATCCCTTCATAAAAGTTGTTACTTAATGCGTTTTCCGTTCAACCTCAAAATTGCAGCTCATTTGGAGACCAGATGAATGAGTTATAAATTTTTCATTGGAGGATTCTTTTTTTTTGGATGAGTGTTCCAGGAAGGTTCCTCCAAAAGTATAACATTTAATGGAAGCATTAATGACTTCAAAACTCCTCCAAATTAATTTTAGAGGTAGAACTGTGTTTCCTCGTGCTATCCCAGGTGTAATAATTTCAAAGGTATGTGTGTAGGCTGTGTTGTGGTTCTATTAAGGTGGTGGGGTTCATGCTTTCCGCCTGGAAAACTCATAAACTTTATTGATTTTTAATCCATTTAGATTGATGAATCAACTCCTGGTCCAAAAGAAAAAGATGAAGGAAATACCATTAGTATTCTAACAAAATTTGAATAAAAAAAATAGAGACATATATTTAATGATAAATTAAAAAAAATACCCCTATGATAAAAACCTTTCAAAATTCCATATTTAAGCGCCTTTTGCATTAAAGCTCAAATTACAACTATAATCCAAAAATGTGACTATTAACCATACAATAAAAATATTTTGGGATTATAAACAATTATTTATAGTATAAAATATATGAATATGTGAACTTAATCACTCCCCCACACATAAACATTGCACTCCTGGGTAATCATCTTACATCCAAATCAAAATCCACAAAACAATCAAAAATGAGAAAATATCAATGATATTATCCCAAATAGAATTCCATCATGTATCATCTATAAAAAAACAATTATCACTCATTTTCATTCCTATCATTCATATTTTTTCAACCTCATAAATCAATCCATTACCCAATCACAACCTACCTCACATTGAATTTTATGTCACTCTTCACTCAAGAGAAATTGATTCTAGAGTTATGCTCATACATGGAAATAACATATATCACCATAGGCTTGTAAGAATTCACATTTATCATGATACAATTAATAGTGTAGTTATTCTCATATCAAGATAATATTCTCCTTATCCATATTCTTGTAAAGGAACTACTTTCTCTACATCGTAAGCACATTAAATCAGGAGGACATGCAATAAAAGTTCAAATGACATTGTGTCTTAGGGTTGGTGGGTAAATTATTGAAATAATTTAAGGCAAAAAGTATGAGGTTTGACGCTTATGTACAATGCACGATCAATCAAGTGAAAACATAGGAAGAACCTCACTCAAATCTTTTTGATAATGTGATACACAACACCACCCTCTTTTAATGATATGAAACCTGAGTCAATATATTATTACAAAGAATGTTATAACCCAAGTTATCCCTCTTTTTAAATAATCTCTAGAAAGGAACAAATTAATTTATCTCTATTTTTTTATTATTTTCTTTCTAAAGCTCTAGAAAGGCACAACTTTATTTTCTCCCTTTTTTAAGAAGAGCAGATGAAATGAAATAAACATTATGAAATTATGAATCATGCGCAATTTTGTAATAATAAATTTCCCAATATGATAACTCACACCTCACACCACCCAAAAAATTATGCACATCCCAATGAACGCACACGAAAGTCCCTTCCCCCACACTCAATCTTGAATAATCCTGCAAAAATACTAAAAGAGTGGGAAGGTAAGGAAAAATTGGCTTGTAATGTGTCTTAAACCTATAAGCAAATTCATAGCTTCAATGGGCTAATGAAGGATAAATTTAAGGGTGGGTCTTAGGTAAATATTTGTCTAGACAATGTAGTTCCTCAATCATTTTAAATGTGTTTTTTTATATTCATATTTTTGACAAGTTTCAATACATGTTCTGGTATGTGGCATGTCCTAAGATCACTCAAGAAATATGCTCAAGATAAAATAGGAAATATTTGGTCTAGAAATCCTTTCGGGAATGGGAATATAACATTGGACAAATCAATCATGGCATAATTAATAATAACAAATTAATTCACATGAATTTAAAAAATTAAAAGCATTAAAATGGTAGAAAAATTTTAATTACATGAATCAATTAACTCCATCAAATCATGAGTCCTCATTCCAACATTCATGTTTAACTTTAATCATACAATTTCCCATTTTACTCATTCAATCTCATTAAAATTGAAATCTAAAACATGGCATCACTAGATTCCTAAGAAAGTCATGTCTCCTAGATATTTCAATTAAAAAATAATTCAAGTGTGTGCATGCATTTTATAATTAATACATTAAAAGACTAAAAATGCAGGGAATAAAGTTGGATAACATATAATTGAAACTCTTACTCTCTTTTCAAATGGATGATTTTCTTCACGACGTGTAATACCGCTACATCTTCTATATTAATTTACCTAAAATATATTAATAAAAAACAATATAGAGTGAAGGCCTATTCAATCATTCTGTTATATGACCAAGATGACAAGTAGAAAATTGGGGAACAAAAAAAATGCCGGTTGCCCCCCGGTAGCAACTTTCATTAATGTCATTGGCTCGACTAAAAAAATAAAAAATAAAAAAATAAAAAAAATTATTTTTTTAAAAAATCCTAGACTGCAAGATTCCCTCTCCCACACATAATTGAAGCAGTGTCCTCAATTCATGTAAATGAATTTTTTTAGGTAACTTTCAAAAAAATAGAGTTATTACATTTACTCTAGTGTAAAGGAATGACGCAACCTGGTAGGTTTTCATTTGTATTCAAGGTGTAGGAGTGAGATCTCCTCTAAGGTTTCTTAAGGTACGGTCCCATGGAACATATTTAGCCTCTGCCCATTTGCAGCAAATGGGTTTCCTCCTCCTTCCATTTTAATCTGCACAAAAATAAAGGGGTTTACATGAATGCTAGTAAAGGGGCCTTCCCATCTAGAACAAAGTTTACCTGACAAAAGCTTAAGTCTGGATTTTTAGAGTAACATGTGATCTCAAGGGTTGAAGGGTCTTAGTTGAATCATCTTTTCATGGTCCATCCTTGTTCTCTCTTTATAGATCATCGAGTTTTCAAAATATTCTATTCTAATTTCCTTTAACTCCTACAACTGAAATCTTTTTTCTTTCCCAGCTTTCTCAAGGTCCAGATTCATCTCTCTGATCACCCAATAGACTCTATTCTTCAACTCCATAAGAAGGTGGAAACTCTTTCCATTAATCAATATATAGAGACTCATCCCTATCAGTGTCTTGTAGGCCATTCTTTGTGCCCATAAAGTATCGTCTAACATTTGGCTTTGGTCCTTCTAGTTGGGTTTGATAGTACTTTCCAGAATGGATTTTTTTCTCTATTAGAGGATTCTGCTTGGCCATTTGTTTGCGGATGGTATGGGGTAGATGTTCTACAATGTACCCTATACTTATTTAGTAATTATTCTATTTTCATATTGAAAAAATGAGATCCCTGATCATGGATGATTGCTCGTGGCACCCCAAACCTACAGAAAATGTTATCCCAAAAAATCACAAACAACATTAGCATCATCTGTTCTGTCTTGTTTTGCTTCCACCCATTTTGAAACATAGTCTACAACCAAAAGAATATATGAATTTCCAAATGACATTGGGAATGGTCCCGTGAAATCTATGCCCCAAACTTCAAAAATTTCACAAAAGGTTATTGGTTTTTTAGGCATTTCATGTTGTTTGGATATGTCACCAAAAAATTGGAATTTTTTACATCTTTTACAAAATTCATATGCATCCATGATTAAGGTGGGGCACTAGAGTCCAGAACATAAATCTTTTCTGGTGGTCCTTTGACGTCCAAAGTTTCCTTTACAAGAAAATTTATGAAAAAATTCAAACACTAATTCAGTTTCACTTCTTGGTAATTGTAACGGCCTGAAATTTTGAATAAATCTTGTTTCCTAATTTCATGTGTAATTTTATTTTATTTTTATACTCAACAAAAATGTTTTATTTCATAAACATGATTATAATTAAAATGAGACCATTGGGTGCTGACTGTTATATGACCATTGGTCAATATGACCGTTTTGAACAAAATGTTTTGATTATTGTCTCTAAATACAAGTAATCTTGGTTAATTATTATAGAAAGAAGATTCGATGGCCTCACCTAGTAGTCTTGGACCGGTCGAAGCCCATATAATAGAACTTGGGAAGGAGGTAGCACCATTGGGCTTTGCTCTGGACCAAACCCAAGCCGAACTTCATTATGTGAAGCTAGAACGGAATCGCCTTCGCGAGAAGTTCAAACTGATAGAAATTTCTACTCGGGCAATGTTGGACGAGCCTCCCTCGCACTCTCTCACCTTAGCACACCTTACACTTAGGTCCTATGATGGTGTGATAAGGGGCTATGTAAGGAGACCGTAACTGCCTTGTGTAATAATTTGTTTTAAATAAAAATTGGGATTTCTTCTTATGATGATGTTTATGAATTTTCAAATGACCGGATAAATATAGTATGCATATTTTTGATGAATTTTAGAAAAAGGATATTTTAAAAATGTTTATGTAAACCTTAAATAATTAAAAATGTGTAATGATTTTCAAAAAATGGTATTCTACAATTATGTTTAGTACAAAATTTGGAGTCTAATAAGATCAACTTGATTTTTGATGAATAGTAAATTATGAATAGTGATTTTATGATTAGGATTAGTAATATGACCAAATGGATTAGTAATCTCACTTAAAGAAAGTTTTAAAATAATCTAGGCACCTTGATTAAGTAATGTGATTCAATAAAATGGTTAAATAACGGTTTCATAAATTATTATTCAAATATTAGTTTTTTCAGGTGAATAGTGTTTTTTTTAATTAAAAATTAAATTAAAAATATTTAGAAAATTATTTTTATAAAATGGATTTCATTTTTGAACTCAGAGCACCGATATTATGTTATGGAAATTTTTGTGGTTTTTTCTGAAAAAATGAATTTTCGGTGAATAGTGTATTTATTTAAAAAATAAATTAAAAATATTTAGAAAATTATTTGTATAAAATGGAGTTCATTTTTGAAATCAGAGCATTGATATTTGATTAAGGTGAAATTTTGGGATCTTTCTGAGAATGTTCAATTTTCAGTGAATAGTGAAAATACAGTTTTAGGGTTTCGGTATGTTTAATGACATCATAACTGTGTCATGATGATGTCATGAGTTTTTTTACGGGTTGGCCGGCCAAGGGTGATGAATTATTGTGTGCGGGGTCCCCATGTGGCCTAAATTTATGGGAAGTACCATGGGAGGGCCCATGCTTTCGAGAAAACCACTTTTGAGGTGTCCCTTGGCCATTAATGCCTTGTCCCCTCACTTTCCCTATAAATACCAAGCCCTCCTCTCATCCATTCGACTCCCTACTCTTCCCCAACGAATTTATGGTCTCCTTACCTCCCAAGGAGTTCTCCCAAGGTTCCCCCAAGCCCTCAAGGTCCCATCCTTTGAGTTTTAAGAGTTACATTTTAAGGTAATGGATCCGACCCCTCTCTTTCTTTTCAAGTGATCTCTTTTATGTAAATTATTTTATACTCCATGTTCTTATGTTAGAGGATGTTCTTTTATATTCATTATACTGTCCATTTTATTTTAATATTATGAGATACTGCCTCTTACTCTCATCATTTCATTTTATGAAGTTTTAAGTGGCGCCATTAGGCTGCTGAATTTTTAAGGGATTCTTTCACCCTTCTCATTTTTCAAGTTCGATTTTCATGTCAAGTCATTCAAGTTCATTTTTTATGTTTGGGTATGATCTCTATATTTATCATACTGATCTTTTATGATCTAATGATGAGAGACCCCATTTGATCTCTTCAATTCAGTATTTTGAAGTTTTAAGTGGCGTCGTTAGGCTGCCGAATTTTTAAGTGGTTCTTCACCCTTCTCATTTTGAAGTTCTACTTTCATTTCAATTCATTCAAGTTACTTTTTTTATGTTGGGATATGATCTCTATATTTATCATACTAATATTTTATGATCTAATTATGAGATACCCCATTTGATCTCATCAATTCAGTATTTTGAAGTTTTAAGTGGCGCCGTTAGGCTGCTGAATTTTTAAGTGGTTCTTCACCCTTCACATTTTGAAGTTCTACTTTCATGTCAATTCATTCAAGTTTTTTTTATGTTGGGGTATTATCTCTATATTTATCATACTGATATTTTATGATCTAATGATGAGAGACCCCATTTGATCTCCTCAATTCAGTATTTTGATGTTTTAAGTGGCACCGTTAGGCTGCTGAATTTTTAAGTGGTTCTTCACCCTTCTCATTTTGAAGATATACTTTCATGTCAATTCATTCAAGTTCCTTTTTTTATGTTGGGGTATGATCTCTATATTTATCATACTTATCTTATATGATCTGATTATGAGATACCCCATTTGATCTCTTTAATTCAGTATTTTGAAGTTTTAAGTGGCACCGTTAGGCTGCCGAATTTTTAAGTGATCTTCACCCTTCTCGTTTTGAAGTTCTACTTTCATGTAAATTATTTAAAGTTCCTTTGTGTTGTGTTGGGGTATGATCTCTATGTCTATCATACTGATCTTTTATGACCATATTATGAGAGACCCCATTTGATCTCTTCAATTCAGTATTTTGAAGTTTACGTGGCGTCGTTAGGCTGCTAAACTTTTAAGTGGTCCTTGCACCTTTCTCCCTTTTCAAAGTTCTAATTCCATGTCATGTATTGCAAGTTCCTTTTTATTATGTTGTGGTATGATATCTATATCTATCATACTGATTTTTTTATGTTCATATGATGAGAGACCCTATTTGATCTCATCAATTCATTTTTGGTTGAAGTTTATGTAACGATGTTAGGCTGCCGAATTTTCATAAGAGAAATCTTATTTTTGTCTTCCTTTCATGTTCTTCATTTCATATGGTATATTTTCAAATTTCATTACCATGTTCTTAAATCCCTTATATTCTGTCCCTCTACTATTTTATGGTTCATTTATGAATGTTGGACCCATGTCCCCTCTCTTTTCAATGTTTTCTAAAACCCTGAAACATAGCCATTATGCTGCAGAATTTTCGTCTCAAAATGCCTCTCTCTTTTCTCAAAAATATTTTATGTTATAAAGTGAATACTCAAAGCTCCTATTTCTACAGGGGTATTCACATATATATTAAAATGTTCTATTTTAAATTCTGGGATTTACATACATGAGACCCGCTCTCCCCTTCCGTGGGTTTAAAGTGACGTAAAGATCATGTCTTTAAAGCAGTTTTTAAAACGTTATGATTATGAAATGAAACCCATTTATTTTTTTCTATATGGGTTATTTATGAAATTTTTGATGATGATATATGTGGCTCACATGATAATAAAGGCAAATTTAAATTTTCACCCTGATAGCGCTCCAATGCATTGGGTAATGATATAACCACTAGAGATTACAATTTTCACAATACCTTGGTGAATAACCTTGGTAATTTTCAAATGACACCTTGGGGATTGACTTTGGTGATATGTTCATGATTGTCTATGTTATATTATGTAGCCACATATTCAAGTTATTAAAATTTTATTTTTATTATGATATGCCTCATGATTTCATTCTCATGCCTTAAATTTCTTTTCATGACTTTATTGAAGTATCTCAAGTTCACATGTAAAATGTTTCTCTTGTTTTCCTTACTGGGCCTTCTGCTCACCCTTTCCTTTGATGTATGTACCCAGGTTCTAAGATGAAGTAATGAACCTAGGATGAACATAAAGAGAAGCCTTTCAATTGTTTAAGAAGAATGTTTTTTTTGTTTCCTGTTTTAAGTTCCAGGTTTCCAAGACACTAAACCTTAAAGATCCTCGGTTTTGTAAAATGTAATGAAAGTTTATGTGATAAAAATGTGGGATGCTATAGTTGGTATCAAAGGATGGTTTAGTTATTTGTGGAAATTAGGATATGAAAACTTTAGGAAGAAGCCTATAGAAAAGTTAAAATATTGGAAATCTTTCTGGTATTTTGGTGAGTATTGAGTAAGGGGTTGCCAAGCAAATATATCCCTGTCTGGATACGAGCACGTAGAGGTGGCTCTGGCACAGATGTACATAGGGGTAAAACCTGAAAACACCGCTTTGAGCTAGAATTGAACGGGAACTGGTACACGACAACGGGCCTTGCTGCACTCTTGGTTACGACACTCCCGGGGGATATGCTTTGGTAAATTCATAAGCTTAGTATGAACCATTGTTAAAGGAACAAAGATAAAATAAAATAAAGATTCACATAAGAATATATGATCATGGATAACCTAGATGGGAACCTAGGGGATCACATGTTAGGGTATACTTTTCAACTACAAGTTATCCTTATATGCTTTAAGTTTCTTTTCATGATTATTGGCTAAGTATTTAAGCCCCTAATTATAGTTCTTTTCTTAGTTAATGGCGTGAAATGGAAGAACATGTCTCAATAACCAATGTGATAGGAAATGATACGATTTCCGTATTAATATGACAGAGATGATTAGGGGATTAAAATATTATTTTTATTTTGGAAGACGTTCACTATTTTGGGGACCCTATATGATCGAGGTAAATAGATTACAACGGTATTTTCATTGAGGAGTAAGTTTGACTTATATTTGAAGAATCTATGAATTTAAGGTGGACTTATAGTAATTTAGGTTACTTATGGGAATGATTAACCTATCTTGGGTTAAATATGTTTAGGTTAGATACTTTTGTTATATGATTTTAGGAGTGGTTGATGTTGTTTGTAGATGAACAATGAAGTTTATTTTGGAAGACTATGTTATCAAATCCTTCTTATATTAGGGTTTCAATCTTAGTTTGGTTTATTTTGAGGAATTTTAAGGACCGTTATTTATGGAATGGACTATGATGAAATTTGGGTAGTACCATGGAACATTGAAGATTTAAAAGAAGTTTCCATTCCTATAGGATTATTTCTTTTTGAAGAGTTGTTTTACCTTACCCTTTCGGTTTTTGGGATAATGTTTAAAGATGAAAGAAATATATAGTTAATCTTTTGTGGATTATGAGATTCTCTAGAAGATGATTCTTGTGTTTTGATGAGACCAAGTAGTTTTGAATTCTCATAGTTTAGAGAAAAGATTAGTTTTGGGTAGAAACTTATTAAAGGATGAAACTCTACATGAAGGTAGATATATTTCCTTATGTTTTTGTTCTATGTTGTAAATGAATTCCTCAAAGTAATGAAAAGGAACGTAAAACAAAAACGTTGTTGGTTTACGTTTCCTACTAGGTAATCAAAGACCGCTTGCACAAATCATAATTTTGGGATTTTTTGGTGGTTAACTTCCTCCTAATCATGTTTTCTATCACTCTCCTTTAGGACGGGACCCTTTGTTTTCTCCTCCATGTCCATGTTTCCTACATGGAATCCTAGTATGAGTAAACTCGGGTGGCCTTTGTACTTCATTTTCTTTCATTTAAAGTAATGGTGTCACAGACTCTTTTTCAGATGTGGGAATTTCAATGAAATTTTAAAACCCAATTTTTAAAATTGCGAGGACGCAATTTCTTAAGGGGGGAATATTGTAACGGCCCGAAATTTTGAATAAATCTTGTTTCCTAATTTCATGTGTTATTTTATTTTATTTTTATACTCAACAAAACTGTTTTATTTGATAAACATGATTATAATTAAAATGAGACCATTGGGTTCTGACTGTTATATGACCATTGGTCAATATGACCGTTTTGAACAAAATGTTTTGATTATTGTCTCTAAATACAAGTAATCTTGGTTAATTATTATAGAAAGAAGATTCGATGGCCTCACCTAGTAGTCTTGGACCGATTGAAGCCCATCTAACAGAACTTGGGAAGGAGGTAGCACCATTGGGCTTTGCTCTGGACCAAACCCAAGCTGAACTTCATCATGTGAAGCTAGAACGGAATCGCCATCGCGAGAAGTTCAAACTGATAGAAATTACTACTCGGGCAATGTTGGCCGAGCCTCCCTCGGACTCTCTCACCTTAGCACACCTTACACTTAGGTCCTATGCTGGTGTGATAAGGGGCTATGTGAGGAGACCGTAACTGCCTTGTGTAATACATTGTTTTAAATAAAAATTGGGATTTCTTCTTATGATGAAGTTTATGAATTTTCAAATGACCGGATAAATATAGTATGCATAATTTTTATGAATTTTAGAAAAAGGATATTTTAAAAATGTTTATGTAAACCTTAAATAATTAAAAATGTGTAATGATTTTCAAAAAATGGTCTTCTACAATTATGTTCAGTACAAAATTTGGAGTCTAATAAGATCAACTTGATTTTTGATGAATAGTAAATTATGAATAGTGATTTTATGATTAGGATTAGTAATATGACCAAATGGATTAGTAATCTCACTTAAAGAAAGTTTTAAAATAATCTAGGCACCTTGATTAACTAATGTGATTCAATAAAATTGTTAAATAACGGTTTCATAAATTATTATTCAAGTATTAGATTTTTCAGGTGAATAGTGTTTTTTTAATTAAAAATTAAATTAAAAATATTTAGAAAATTATTTTTATAAAATGGATTTCATTTTTGAACTCAGAGCACCGATATTATGTTATGGAAATTTTTGTGGTTTTTTCTGAAAAAATGAATTTTCGGTGAATAGTGTATTTATTTAAAAAATAAATTAAAAATATTTAGAAAATTATTTGTATAAAATGGAGTTCATTTTTGAAATCAGAGCATTGATATTTGATTAATGTGAAATTTTGGGATCTTTCTGAGAAAGTTGAATTTTCAGTGAATAGTGAAAATACAGTTTTAGGGTTTCGGTATGTTTAATGACATCATAACTGTGTCATGATGATGTCATGAGTTTTTTTAAGGGTTGTCCGGCAAAGGGTGATTAATTATTGTGTGGGGGTCCCCATGTGGCCTAAATTTATGGGATGTACTATGGGAGGGCCCATGCTTTTGAGAAAACCACTTTTGAGGTGTCCCTTGGCCATTAATGGCTTGTCCCCTCACTTTCCCTATAAATACCAAGCCCTCCTCTCATCCATTCGACTCCCTACTCTTCCCCAACGAATTTCTGGTCTCATTGCCTCCCAAGGAGTACTCCCAAGGTGCCCCCAAGCCCTCAAGGTCCCATCCTTTGAGGTTTAAGAGTTACATTTTAAGGTAAGGGATCTGACCCCTCTCTTTCTTTTCAAGTGATCTCTTTTATGTAAATTATTTTATACTCTATGTTCTTATGTTGGAGTATGTTCTTTTATATTAATTATACTGTACATATTATTTTCATATGATGAGAGAACCCCTCTTACTCTCATCATTTCATTTTATGATGTTTTAAGTGGCGCCGTTAGGCTGCCGAATTTTTAAGGGATTCTTTCACCCTTCTCATTTTTCAAGTTCGATTTTCAGGTCAAGTCATTCAAGTTAATTTTTTTATGTTGGGGTATGATCTCTATATTTATCATACTGATCTTTTATGATATAATGATGAGAGACCCCATTTGATCTCTTCAATTCAGTATTTTGAAGTTTTAAGTGGCGCCGTTAGGCTGCCGAATTTTTAAGTGGTTCTTCACCCTTCTCATTTTGAAGTTCTACTTTCATGTCAATTCATTCATGTTCCTTTTTTTTATTTTGGGGAATGATATCTATATTTATCATACTGATATTTTATGATCTAATTATGAGATACCCCATTTGATCTCTTCAATTCAGTATTTTGAAGTTTTAAGTGGCGCCGTTAGGCTGCCGAATTTTTAAGTGGTTCTTCACCTTTCTCATTTTGAAGTTCTACTTTCATGTCAATTCATTCAAGTTCCATTTTTTTATGTTGGGGTATGATATCTATATTTATCATACTGATCTTTTATGATCTAATGATGAGAGACCCCATTTTATCTCTTCAATTCAGTATTTTGAAGTTTTAAGTGGCGTCGTTAGGCTGCCGAATTTTTAAGTGGTTCTTCACCCTTCTCATTTTGAAGTTCTACTTTCATGTCAATTCATTAAAGATCCTTTTTTATGTTGGGGTATGATCTCTATATTTATCATACTGATCTTTTTTGATATAATGATGAGATACCCCATTTGATCTCTTTAATTCAGTATTTTGAAGTTTTAAGTGGCACCGTTAGGCTGCCGAATTTTTAAGCGGTCCTTCACCTTTCTCGTTTTGAAGTTCTACTTTCTTGTCAATTATTTCATGTTCCTTTTTGTTGTGTTGGGGTATGATCTCTATGTCTATCATACAGATATTTTATGACCATATTATGAGAGACCCCATTTGATATCTTCAATTCAGTATTTTGAAGTTTAAGTGGCGTCGTTAGGCTGCTAAACTTTTAAGTGGTCCTTGCACCTTTCTCCCTTTTCAAAGTTCTAATTCCATGTCAAGTATTGCAAGTTCCTTTTTATTATGTTGGGGTATGATATCTATATCTATCATACTGATTTTTTTTATGTTCATATGATGAGAGACCCTATTTGATCACATCAATTCATTTCTGGTTGAAGTTTATATAACGATGTTAGGCTGCCGAATTTTCATAAGAGAAATCTTATTTTTGTCTTCCTTTCATGTTCTTCATTTCATATGGTATATTTTAAAATTTCATTACCATGTTCTTAAATCCCTTATATTATGTCCCTCTACTGTTTTATGGGTCATTTATGAATGTTGGACCCATGTCCCCTCTTTTTTCAATGTTTTCTAAAACCCTGAAACATAGCCGTTATGCTGCAGAATTTTCGTCTCAAAATGCCTCTCTCTTTTCTCAAAAATATTTTATGTTATAAAGTGAATACTCAAAGCTCCTATTTCTACAGGGGTATTCACATATATATCAAAATGTTCTATTTTAAATTCTGGGATTTACATACATGAGACCCACTCTCCCCTTTCGTGGGTTTAAAGTGACGTAAAGATCATGTCTTTAAAGCAGTTTTTAAAACGTTATGATTATGAAATGAAACCCATTTATTTTTTGCTATATGGGTTATTTATGAAATGTTTGAGGATGATATATGTGGCTCACATGATAATAAAGGCGAATTTAAGGTTGCGCCCTGAGAGCACTCCAATGCATTGGGTAATGATGTAACCACTAGAGATTACAATTTTCACGATACCTTGGTGAATAACCTTGGTAATTTTCAAATGACACCTTGGGGATGGACCTTGGTGATATGTTCATGATTTTCTATGTTAAATTATGTAGCCACATATTCAAGTTATGAAAATGTTATTTTTATTATGATATGCCTCATGATTTCATTCTCATGCCTTAAAGTTCTTTTCATGACTTTATTGAAATATCTCAAGTTCACATGTAAAATGTTTCTCTTGTTTTCCTTACTGGGCCTTCTGCTCATCCTTTCCTTTGATGTATGTCCCCAGGTTCTGAGATGAAGTAATGAAGCTAGGATGAACATAAGGAGAATCCTTTCAAGTGTTTAAGAAGAATGTTTTTTTGTTTCATGTTTTAAGTTCCTGGTTTCCAAGACACTAAACCTTAAAGATCCTCGGTTTTGTAAAATGTAATGAAAGTTTATGTGATAAAAATGTGGGATGATATAGTAATAATCTTCATATGAATTTATCATTACAAATTTTCCACAGAAATGGATCATCCCAAATGTAAAATCATGATTCAGATTTAAGATTATGTTGTTGATGAGAGCTTAGATGAGAGGGTACCTAAGATATAACCAAATAGTTGACAATGTTGGCCTACCACGGTACTTCAGTACTAACGATGTAGAGTTGTTCTCCTGGATGATCATGATTAAATGGGTTCTTCTTTGGGATTTATGCTTCAGCGGTGTGGGGTAGTTGACTCAGATGATCAGCCACTTGATTTCTGTCCCCTTCTTTTTTTGATTTCCAAATTGAACTCTTGTAAGAGTAGCACCATCTCACCAACTGTGGTTTATCATCCTCCTTTTTCATTAAGCACCTAAGTGTTGCATGATAAAAAAACAACAACATTAGTGCCATGAATATATGATCAGAATTTATCTAGTTCCAAAAGGACTGCAAGGAACTCCTTCTCAGTGGTTGTGAAATTTTTTTGTGTTGCATCCAAGGTCCTTGATGCGTAGGAGATGACTTGAGGAATGCTGTCAATTCTCAGTGATATATTGGCTCCCACCACTTGGTTAGATGCATCACAAAGTAGCTCGAAAGGGTAATCCCAATTCGGTGGTTGCATTATTGGTGGTGTTATCATATTTTCCTTTAATTTATTAAATGATTCCCTACATGAACAATCAAAATTAAAGTTATCATCCTTTAAAATTAATCTAAAGAGAGGGAGAAAAATCTTACTGAAATCTGTGATGAATCTTCATTGAAATCCTGAACGCCCTAAAAAGGATCTATCATGATTGACACAAGATGGATATGGAAACGATTTTATTACATAAACTATTTATTTTTCAACCTCAATCCAATTTTGTGAAATTATGTGCCCCAACACTATCCCTTTTTCAACCATTAAATGACATTTTCGAAATTTAAGGCAAAGTTCTTTTCAATACATGTTTTCAATACTTTTTTCTAAATTTCCCAATAAATGATCAAATGAATTTAAAAAAACTGTGAAATCATCAAGAAAAACCTCCATGAATTCTACAATGTGGTCTGAGAAAATACTCACCATACACAGTTGAAATGTAACTGGGACATTGCATAGCCTGAAAGGAATCCTTTTGTAGGTGAATGTTCCAAAAGGATAGGTGATGGTCATCTTATCTTGGTCTTCTGGGGAAATTGGTACCTGAAAATATCCTAAAAATCTATCTAAAAAAAGTAATGAGTTTTTTCAGCTAAACATTCAAGAGTATGATCAATAAATGGAATAGAATAGTGGTATTCTCTGGAAACTTGATTTAGCATCCTGTAATCTATACACATTCTCCAACTGTTTTGTACTCTCATGGGGAACAGTTCATTTATTTCATTTTGAATAGTGGTTAGGCCAGTTTTCTTATGGACTACATGAATTGGGTTGACCTATTGGGAATCAGTGATTTGGTAAATGATGTCTGCTCCTAACAATTTATCTATCTTATTTTTAACGACCTCCGTGATTGTGGAATTGAGTCTTCTTTGAGGTTGTCTAACTGGTCCGAAATCACATTCTAAAACTATCCTATTAAGGTACTCACCTATAGGAAAATGGAATTTAGGAATAATTTGAATCATGTTAAAGCGCAATTAAAAATTATTTTCTATGGCCAGAATAGGTAGTTGATTTCGTTGGTTATCGAATTTCGGGGCACAAGGATTACACAATATTTTGTTGGGATTTCCAACCACTAGAGGTTCAGAGTGATCACTGGATGTGTCACTTGAATATGTAAGGTTAATTTCATAAAAATTTATTTGAAATTGTTTTCTCAGATGGGTTATTGTTAGTTCAATATATGAATCAAATTCAATTAGACTATTGTTTGAACTACGGGTCATTGAAAAGAAAGAGAAATTTTTTAAGGGTTTTGAGGCACTTCCTCCCTGGAAACGGTGCCCTTTTTGACGCACGACTATCATAGGTCATGGAAAAAAATTATTAAGTTAAAATTCTTTAATTTTGTTGTCCTAGGATGTCTCCCGAAGAGGAGAGCACACAAAATAGTTTGTCACTTTAAAATGAGGGTAAAAATGTTGCATTTTTTTAAGGAAATTTGAAATTTAAATGATTGAAAAAAACTATGATATTAAAAAGGGTGATTAGGTTGGGGTCAGTTTCTTAATTATAAAGCTATCTTTGTTCAAAATAATTCAAATATCTTCTTCTAATTTGATTAAAGTGGGTTTCCACAATCATTTCCTCTCACTTCTATGGTAAAATTATGATGGTGAGAGAAAACCCTTCCAAGATCTTGGTTTGGTAAACTCTTTTTCCACATGAAAAATAGTTTTATTGAATGTCCTCAATTGACATGGGAAATACCCGATCGGGTCTTGTTTATCCCAAAAAATCATGAACATTAACTACCCCTTTTACAGGTACAGATGATCATCGATTACTTCACCACTAATTCCTAGTCTATTCCATCGTATATAATCCAGAAATTAGTGTAGGGAGATAATGATTATTTTACCAAGGGAAAAAAATTCAATAACAGAATTAAAACTCAAGAATGGCCTCACTTAATAATAAAATCCAGTCTATGAAATTAAAAAAAAACTTTTAAGAAGAAATAAATTTCATTCAAATAAGTTCAAGAACACAAGAATTACAACATAGAAACCCAAACCTTCCCCAATCACTCCAAATGTTTCCCCCACCATTGTATGGGTAATCAAGATAAATCGGGAAGAATAAGGCATTACAAAACTATGAAAAATGGAAGAAATAAAAGAGGAATCTGAAAATTTATCCTCCTTGGTGTCCTATATGGAATGGGATGGAATGAGAGATTATTTGGGAAAGAGGTGAGGGCCTCCTTTTATAGGCATTATTTTGGAATCCAAAAGGTCTCACATTTTGGGCTCAATAAATGGCTGATTCACACACTGAACCCTTCATAAAAGTTGTTACTTAATTAATTGGTCATTCACCGTCAAAATTGCAGCTCATTTTGATACTGGATGAATGAGTTATAAATTTTTCATTGGAGGTTTTTTATGGATGAATCTTTCAGAAAGGTTCTTCCAAAAGTATAACATTCAATGGAAGCTTTAATGACTTAAAAACTCCACCAAATTTGTTTAAGAGTCGGACCTATGTATCATCGTTCTATCCCAAGTGTAAGAACCTCAATGGTATGTGTATAAGCCACGTTGTGGTTCTGTTATGGTGATGGGGTTCACACTGTCCGCCCAGAAAACTCATAAACATCATTGATTTTTATGCCTTTTAGATGGGCGAATCAAATCCTGGTCTAGAAGACAAAGTTGAAGTAAATAAAATCAGGATTCTAAAAAATTTTGAATCAATAAATTGGGACATATATTTTATAAGAAATGAAAAAAATACCCCTATGGTAAAAATCTATCAAAATTCCAGATTTAACCACTTTTTTCATTTAAGCTCAAATTACAACTATGACCTAAAAATGTGACAATTACCAGTACAATAATACTATGGTGGGATTATAAAAAATGATTTATAGTATAAAATATATGAAAATGTGAGCTTCATCACTCCCCCACACTTAAACATTGCACTTTTGGGAAATCATCTTACATCCAAATCAAAATCCTGATAATAATAAAAAATGAAAAAATATCAATGATCTTATCCAAAATAGAATTACATCATATATCATCTATAAAAACCAATTCTCCCTCATTTTCAATTCAATCATTCAAATTTTTTTAACCCCATAAATCAATCCATGAACCAATCACAACCTACCTCACATTGAATTTTTTATCACTCTTCAATCAAGATAAATTGATTCTAGAGTTGTTCTCATACTTGGAAATATCATGTATCACCAGAGGCTTGTGAAAATTCTCAATTCTCATGATACAATTAATAGTGTAGTTATGCATATATCATGATAACATGCTCCTTTTCCATTTTCTTGTAAATGAACTACTTTATCCACTTTGTGTGCATATAAAATCACGAGGACTTGCAATAAATGTTCAAATGACATTGTGTCTTAGGGTTTGTGGGTAAATGATTGAAATAATTTAATTCCAGAAGTAGGAGGTTTGATTCTTAAGTATAATTCATGTTTAATCATGTGGAAACATAGGATGAAACTCACTCAAATCCTTTTTATAATGTGAAACACAACACCATCCGATTTAATGATATGGGACATGAGTCAATTAATGATTACAAAGAATGATATCATCATAGTTCTCCCTCTTTTTTAATAATCTCCAAAAAGGTACAACTTAATTTATGTCTGTTTTTTTATTATTTTCATCTAAAGATCCAAAAAGGAACAACTTTATTTTCTCCTTTTTAAGGAGAATCAGATGAAATGAAAAATCATAATGAAATGATGACTCATGCCTAATTTTCTAATAATAGATTTCCTAAAATGATAACTAACACCTCAAGCCACCCAAAAAATGATACACATACCAATGAACACACCCAAAAGGTCCTTCCCCTACACTCAAACTTGAATTATCCATGAAAAAATTCTACAAGAGTGGGAAGGTATGGAAAAATCAGTTTGTAATGTGTCTTGAACCTATAAGGAAATTCATTACTTTTATGGGATAATGAAGGATAAATGTAAGGGTGGGTATCAGGTAAAAATGTGGCAAGACAATGTAGTGACTCAATCATTTTAAAGGTGTTTTTTATAGTCATATCTTTGAAAAGTTTCAATAGAAGTTCTGGTAGCGGGCATGTCCCAAGATCACTCAAGAAATATGCTCAAGATAAAATAGTAAATATTTGGTCTATAAATCCTCTCGGGAATGGGAATATTACACTGTACAATAAATCATGGAATGATTAATAATAACAAATTATTTCACATGAATTTCAAAAATTCAAAACATGAAAAATAATAGGGAAATTTCATTTACATGAATCAATTAATTCTATCAAATCATGAGTCCTCATTTCAATATTCATGCGTCACTTTAATCATACAATTATCCATTTTACTCATTCAATATCATTGACATTTAAATCTTAAACATGGAATCACTAGATTCCTAAGAAACTCATATCTCCTAGATATATCAATTAAAACATAATTCAAGTGTGGGAATGCATTTTCTAATTAATTCTTTAAAAGACTACAAATATATTGAATAAAGTTTGATAATATAGAATTGAAACTCTTACCCCCCCTTTCAAATGGATGTTTTTCTTCGTGACGTGTAATAACACTACATATTCTTTATTAATAGACCCAAAATATAAGGATAAAAAACAATTGATAGTGAAGGCATGTTCAATCATGCGGTTATATGACCAGGATGACAAGTAGACAATTGGGGAAGAAAACAAAATGTGGGTTGGCTTCTAGTAGCACCTTTAATTAATGTCATTAGCAAGACCAAAAAAATAAAATAAAAATTAAAAAAAGAATTTAAATTTTATGGAAATTCTTAGACTGCAAGATTCCATCCCTCACACTTAATTGATTCAGTTTCCCCTATTCATGTAAATGGAATTTTTATGTAATTTTTAAAAAAATGGAGTTATTTCATTTACCCATGTGTAAAGGAATGATTCAACCTGGTAGGTCTTCATTTTTATTTACGGTGAAGGAGTGTGATCTTTTATACTGGTTCTTGAGGTATGGTCCCATGGAACATCTTCAGCCTCTTCCCATTTACTTTGAATGGGTTTCCTCCTCCTTTCTTTTTCATCTTCACAACACCAAAGGGTATACATAAATAACATTAAAGGGGCCTTCCCATCTAGAATGATGTTTACCTGGAATAATAAGTTCGTATTTGTAGACTAACACATGATCTCTAGGGTTGATGGTTCGTGGATGAATAATCTTGTTATGGTCAATCCTTGTTCTCTATTTATAGATCATTAATTTTACAAAATATTCTCTTCTAATTTCCTCTAATTCCTGCAACTGCAATATTATTTATTCCCTTGATTTCTCAAGGTCCAGATTCATCTCTCTGACCACCCAGTAGGCTCTATACACCTACTCCACTCGAAGCTGGCAACTCTTTCCATAGATCAATCTATAGGGATTCATCCTTATGATTGTCTTGTAGGTAATTATGTATCCCCATAAAGTATCGTCTAGAATTTGGCTCCAGTCCTTCCGGTTAGGTTTAATAGTCTTTTCTAGAATGGATTTGATTGCTCTATTGGAGACTTCTTCTTTGCCATTTGTTAGGGGATGGTTTGGGGTGGATGTTCTATGATATACCTTGTTTCTCTTCAGCAATGATTCCATTTTCTTATTGTAGAAATGAGTTCCTAATCAAAGATTATTACTCATGGCACCCCAAACCTATAGAAAATGTTAGCCCTAAAAAATCACAAACAACTTTAGCATCATCCGTTATAGTTGCTTTTGCTTCCATCCATTTTGAGACATAGTCTACAGCCAAAAGAATATTTGAATTTAAAAAGAAATTTGGAATGGTCCCATGAAATATATTCCCCAAACATCAAAAATTTCACAAACATTTATTGGATTTTGAGGCATTTCATGTCGTTTGGATATATTACCAGAACATTGGCATTTTTCACATCTTTTACAAAATTCATATGCATCCTTGAATAATGTGGGCCACTAGAGTCTAGTTTATAAATCTTTTCAGTTAGTCCCCTGAGGTCCAAAGTGGCCTCCACAAGGTAATTTATGTCAAAATTCAAACACTGATTCAATTTCACTTCTCGGTAAGCATCTTCTTTGGATTTGATCATTATAAATTTTTCACAAAAACGGATCATCCCAAATGTAAAATATTCATTCATATTTAATCATATGTTGTTGATGAGATCTTAGATGAGAGGGTACCTGAGATATAAACAAATATTTGACAATGTTGGAATACCATGGTACTTCACTACAGACGATGTAGAGTTGTTCTCCAGGAAGCTCATCATTAAGTGAGTTCTGCTTTGGGATTTATGCTTCAGCAGTGTGTGGTAGTCAACTCAGATCACCAGACACTTGATTTTCTATCCCATTTTATCTTTGATTTCAAAATAAAATTCTTGTAAGAGTATCATCCATCTCACCAACCGTGTTTTAGCATCCTCTTTTTTCATTAAGTACCTAAGTGTTGCATGATCAGAAAAAAAACACTTTCGTACTAAGAGGATATGATCAGAATTTATCTACTGCAAAAAATGACTACAAGGAACTGTTTCTTAGTGTTTGTGTAATTTATTTGTGTTGCATACAAGGTCCCTGTTGCATAGGAAATGACTTGATGTTTTATATCAATTCCCTATGATAGAGCAGCTCCCAATGCTTGGTTGGAGGCATCACAAAGTAGCTCGAAAGGGTAATCCCAATTGGGTGGCTGCATTATTGGTGGTGTTATCATCCTTTCCTTTAATTCACCAAATTATTCCCTACATACAAAATCAAAATTAAACTCATAATCCTTTAAAATTAATCTTAAGAGAGGCATATAAATATTACTAAAATCATTTATGAATCTTCTATAAAATCTTGCATGCCCTAAAAAGGATCTTACATTTTTTACACAAGTTGGATATAGAATGGAATTTATTACATCAACTTTGGATTTTCAACCTCAATCACATTTTGTGAAATTATGTGCACCAAAAATATCCCTTTTTCAACCATGAAATGACCATTTTTGAAATTCAAGACAAAGTTCTTTTCAATGCATGTTTTTAATAATTTTTCCAAATTTCCCACGAAATGATCAAATAAATTTCCAAAAGCTGTGAAATCATCTAGAAACACCTCCAAGAAGTCTGAAATGAGGTCCAAGAAAATACTCAACATACACCGTTGAAATGTACCTGGGGAATTTCATATCCCGAAAGACATCCCTTTATAGGTGAATGTTACAAAATGACAGGTGATGGTCATCTTCACCTGGTCTTCTGGTGATATTGGTACCTGAAAATATCCTGAGAATCCATCTAAAAATAGTAAGGAGTTTTTCCAGCCAACCATTCAAACATCTGATCAATTAGTGGAATAGAAAATTGGTCTTTTCTGGTAACATGATTTAGCTTCCTGTAATCTTTACACACACTCCAGCTGTTTTGTACTCGCATGGGGATCATTTCATTTCATTCATTTTTAATAGTGGTCAGGACAATTTTCTTAGGGACTACAAGAATTGGGCTGACCCATTGAGAATCAATGATTGAGTAAGTGATGTCAGCTGCTAACAATTTCTCTATCTCTTTTTTAACAACCTCCATGATTGTGGGATTGAGTCTTCTTTGAGGTTGTCTAGATGGTTGGGAATCACTTTCTAAAAATATCATGTTGGGGTCTTCACCTGTAGGACCATGGACTTTAGTAATAATTTGAATCATGTTAATGCACAATTAAAAATAATTTTCTATGGCCAGAATACCTAGTTTATTTCGTTGGTTAGCGAATTGTGGGGCGCAAATATCGCACAATGTTTGGTTGGGATTTCCAGCCATTGGAGGTTTAGAGTGATCACTGAATGTGTCACTTGAATCTTTAAGTTGAATTTCTCCAAAATCTATTTGAAATTTTTTCATTCTCATTTGGGTTATTGTTCAATCAATTTCTGGATCAAATTCAATGAAATTTCTTTTTGAACTACGGGTCATTCAAAAAAAGAGAAATTTTTTTAATGGTTTTGAGGCACTGCCTCCCCAGAAACGGCACCAAGTATGATGTATGCCTGTCATAAGGCATGGAAATACAATTATTTCTTAAGTTAAAATGCAGTAATTTGGTTGACCTAGGATGTATCCAAAAGATGAGGTCACACAAATTAGTTTGTCACTTTAAAATGAGGGTAAAAATGTTGTGTTTTTTAAAGGATATTTGAAATTCAAATGATTGAAAAAACTATGATATTAAAAAGTTTGATTAAGCTGCGGACAGTTTCCTAATTTTAATTCTATCCTTGTTAAATTTCATTCAAAAATATTCTTATTAGTTGATTAATGTGGGTTTCTATAATTGTTTCCTCTCACTTCCTTGATGAAATTATGATGGTGGGAGAAAAACTTATCAAGATCTCTGTTTGGTCAACTCTCCTTCCATGTGAAAAATAGTTATATTGAATGTCTTAAATTGACATGGGAAATACCCGATCAGGTCTTGTTTATCCAAAACAATCAAGAAAATTCACTACCCCCTTTACACGTACTGACGATCGTCGCGTACTTCAACACCAATTCTCGGTCTATTCCATCGTATATAAACTAGAAATAAGTGGAGGGAAATCATGATTATTTTACTAAGGAAAAAATAAGTAACAAAATTAAAATTCAATAAATACCAAACTTGATAATACATTTTGCTATATGAAATTGAAAATAACATTCAAGAAGAAATAAATTTCATTCAATGACGTTTAAGAACTCAGACATTACAACATAGAAAACGAAGCCTTCCCCAATCACTCCAAATGTTTACCCCACCATGGTAAGGGTAATCAAGACAAATGGGGAGGAAAAGGGAATTTAAAAACTATGAAAGAGAAAAGAAATAAAAGATAAATCTGAAAAGATCTCCTCCTTGGTGTCCCAGAAGGAATGGGATGGAATGAAAGATTCTTTGGGACGGAGGTGAGGGCCTCCTTTTATAGGTAGAATTCTAGAATCCGAAAGTTTATGCTTAGTTTTCCCAATAAATGGCTGATTCATGCGTTTAACCCTTCATAAATGTTGTTCCATAATGCGTTGGACGTTCACCCTCAAACTTTTAGCACATTTGGACACATGAGGAATGAGTTGTGAACTTTTCATTGGACGTTTTTTTACGACTCTTCCAGGAAGGTTCCTCCAAAAGTATAGCATTCAATGGAAGATTTAGTGATTTCAAAACTGCACCAAATTTTTTGTAGAGCTTGAACATTGTGTTCTAGTGCTATCCCAGATGTAAGAAACTCAAAGGGATGTGTGTAGGCCGTGTTTTGGTTCTGTTATGGTGGTGGGGTTCACGCTATCCGCCTAGAAAACTCATAAACATCATTGATTATTTAAGACTTTTAGATGGCTGAATCAACTCCTGGTCCAGAAGACAAATTTGAAGAAAAAATAATAATAATTATAAATAAATTCGAATCAATAATTGGGATATATATTTTATGATAAATGAAAAAATACCTCTATGATAAAAAATTTCCAAAATTCCAGATTTAACCACCTTTTGCATTTAAGCTCAAATTTCCACTATAACCTAAAAATGTGAAAATTAACCATACAATAACACTATGGTGGGATTATAATCAATGATTTATAGTATTAAAATATATTAAAATTTGAGCTTCATCACTCCTCCACACATAAACATTGCACTCTTGGGAAATAACCTTATATCCAAATCAAAATCCATGCAACAATAAAAAATTAGAAAATATCAATGATCTTATCCAAAATATAATTCAACCATGTATCATCTATAAAAAAAATTCTATATCATTTTCATTTCAATAATTCAATGTTTTTCAACCTCATAAATCAATCCATGGACCGATCACAACCTACCTCAGATTGAATTTTATGTCACTCTTCACCCAAGAAAATTGATTCTAGAGTTATGCTCATACTTAGAAATCACATGTATCACCATAGGCTTGTGAAAATTATTATTTCTCATGATAAAATTAATATTGTGGTTCTGATAATATCATGAGAACATTATCCGTATCCATAGGATTTAAAGGAACTACTTTCTCTACTTTTTAAAGACAAAACACACATAAAACCATGAGGACTTGCAATAAAAGTTCAAATGACTCTATGTATTAGGGTTGGTGGGTAAATGATTGAAATAATTTAAGGCCAAAATTAGGAGGTTTGAATATTAAGTATCATTCATGATTAATCAAGTGAAAACACAGTATGAACCACACTCAAATTCCTTGGATAAAGTGGAAGACACCACCACCCCCTTTTAATGATATGGGACATGAGTCAATAAATGATTACAAAGAATGATATCATCCAAGTTCTCCCTCTTTTCAAATAATCTCCAAAAAGGAAAAACCTAATTTATCTCTCTCTCTTTTTATGATTTTGTTTTTGTAATGCTCTAGAAAGGCACAACTTTATTTTCTCCTTTTTTTAAGGAGAACCAGATGAAATGAAAAAAACATAATGAAATGATGACTCATTCCCAATTTTCTAATAATACATTTCCCAAAATGATATAGCACACCTCACACCACACGAAAAATGATCCAAATCTCAATGAACACGGACCAAAGGCCCTTCCCCCAAAATCAAACTTGAATAATCCATGCAAAAATACTAAAAGAGTGGTAAGGTAAAGAAAAATCTTTTTGTAATGTGTCTTAAACCTATAAGGTAATTCATGGATTCAATGGGCTAATGAAGGATAAATGTATGGGTGGGTATCAAGTAAATATGTGGCTAGCCAATGTAGTGCCTCAATCATTTTAAATGTGTTTTTTACAGTCATATCTTTGAAAAGTTTCAATACAAGTTCTGGTAGGTTGCATTTCCCAAGATCACTCAAGAAATATGCTCAACAAAAAATATGAAATATTTGGTCTAGAAATCCTCTCGAGAATTGGAATATAACATTGTGAAATCAATGATGTAATTGTTAATAATAAAAAATTAATTCACATTAATTTCCAAAATTCAATGCATGAAAAATTGTATGGAAATTTTAATTACATGAATAAATTAATTCCATCAAATCATGAGTCCTCATTTCAATATTCTTGCTTCACTTTAATCATCAAATTATCCATTTTACTCACTGAATCTCACTACCATTAAAATCTATAACATGGAATCACTAGATTCTTAATAAACTCAAGACTTCTAGTTCTGTTAATAAAAACATAATTCAAGTGTGGGAATGAATTTTCTAATTAACTCTTTAAAAGACTAAAAATGTAGGGAATAAAGTTGGATAATATAGAATTGAAACTCTTACTCCCCTTTCAAATGGACGCTTTTCTTCATGACGTGTAATACCACTACATCTTCGTCATTTATAGACCTAAAATATATGATTAAAAAACAATTGATAGTGAGGGCCTATTCAATCATACTGGTATATGACTAAGAATACAAGTAATTAATGGGGGAAAAATCATGGGTTTCCTCCAGGTGGCACCATTGATTAATGTTGATGGATCTACTAAAGAGAATAAACAAAATAATAAAAAATTAAAAAAATAATAAAAAATAAATTTAAATTTTTTGAAAAATTCTAGTCTACAAGATTGCCTCCCCCACACTTGATTGATGCAGTATCCCCAGTACAAGTAAATGGATTTTTTTTATGTATGTTTCAAAAAAAATGGAGTTATTTCATTTACTCAATTGAAATGGAATGATGCAACCAGGTTGGTCTTCATTTGTATTTAGGGTGGAGGAGTGTGATCTCCTCTATTGGTTCTTGAGGTAAGGTTCTAGGGAACTTCTTCATCCTCTACCCATTTACAGTGAATTGGTTTCCTCCTCCTTCTTTTTTAATCTCCACATCACCAAAGGGGTATACATTAATAACATTAAAGGGGAGTTTTCATCTGGAACTATGTTTACCTAGCATAAGCTTATGTCTGGATTTGTAGGGTAACATGTGATCTCCAGGGTTGAAGGTTCTTGGTTGAATCATCTTGTAATGGGCCATCCTTGTTCTCTCTTTATAGATCATTGATTTTTCAAAATATTCTCTTCTAATTTCCTTTAACTCATGTAACTGCAATCTTATTTCTTTCCCAACTTTCTCGAGGTCCAGATTCATCCCTCTAACCGCCTAATAGGCTCTATGCTCCAACTCCACAAGAAGGTGGAAATTGTTTCCATAGATAAATCTATATGGACTCATCCCTATCGGTGTCTTGTAGGCCATTCTGTATGCCCATAATGTATCATCTAACCTTTGGCACTAGTCCTTCTGGTTGGGCTTAACAATATTTTCTAGAATGGATTTGATTTATCTATTGCAGACTTTTGCTTAGCCATTTGTTTGGGGAGGGTATGGGGTAGATGTTCTAGGATGTACCCCATACTTCTTCAGTAATGCTTCCATTTTCCAGTTGCAGAAATAAGTTCCCAAATCACTGATTCTCATGGCGCACCAAACCTCAAGAAAATTTTATCCCTAACAAAATCAGAAACAACTTTAGCATCATCAGTTCTGGTTGCTTTTCCTTCCACCTATTTTGAAACATAGTATACAACCAAAAGAATATATGAATTTCCAAATAACTTTGGGAATGGTCCCTTGAAATCTATGCCCCAAACTTCAACAATTTCACTAATGGTTATTAGTTTTTGATGCATTTCATGTCGTTTGGACATGTTACCAGAAAATTGGCATTTTTCACAACTTTTACAAAAATCATATACATCCTTGAATAAGGTTTTCTAGTAGAGTCCAAATTCTAAAACCTTTTTGGTAGTTCTATGAGGTCCGAAGTGGCTTCCACAAGATAATTTATTACAAAATTCAAAAAATGATTCAATTTCACTTCTTGGTAAGAATTTTCTTATGATTTGATCATTAAAAAATTTCCACTGAAACGGATCATCCCAATTGTAAAATATTGTTTATGATTCAAGCTTAAATTGTTGTTGAGAGATTAAATGAGAGGGTACCAGATATGAAACCAAATAGTCAACAATGTTGGCATACCATGGTACTTCAATGCTGATGATGTAGAGTTGTTCTCCAGGAAGCTCATCATTATGTGGGTTCTACTTTGGGATTTATGCTTTTGCGGTGTGGGGCAGTCGACTCAGATGATCAGCCACTTGATTTATATCCCCTTCTTATCATTGATATCCAAATTGAACTCTTGTAAGAGTAAAATCCATCTCTCCAATCGTGGAATATAATCTGACTTTCTCATTAAGTACCTATGTTGTTTAATTTATTTTTGTATCATCCAAGTTCCTTGATGCATAGGATATTAATTGAGGATTGCTATCAATTCTCTGTGACAGAGTGGCTCCCACCGCTTGGTTGGATGCATCACAAAGTAGCTAGAAAGGGTAATCCCAATTGGGTGGAAGCATTATTGGTGGTGTTATCAGCCCTTCCTTTAATTCATCAAATTATTCCCTACACGCACATTTAAAATTAAAGTCAGCATCATTAAAAAGTAATTTTGAGAGAGGGAGAAAAATCTTACTATTATCCTTGATAAATCTTATATAAAATCCTGTATTCCCAAAAAATTTTCTAAAAAGAATCACACAGGTTTGATATGGAAATGAATTTATTACATCAACTTTGGATTTGTTATCCTCAATCCCATATTCTGAAATTATGTGCCCCAAGATTATCCCTTTTTCAACCGTGAAATGACATTTTTCGAAATTTAAGAAAATGTTCTTTAAAATGCATGTTATCAATACTTTTCCCAAATTTTTGAAGAAATAATCAAATTAATATCCAAGAACTATGAAATCATTCAAGAAACTCCTCCAAGTAGTCCACAGTGTTGTCTGAGAAAATACTCACTATACACTGTTGAAATGTAACTGGGGCATTGCATAGCCCAAAAGGAATCCTTTTTTAGGTGAATGTTCCAAAAGGACAGGTGAAGGTCGTATTCTTCTGCTCATCTAGTGAGATTGGTACCTGAAAATATTTTGAGAATCCATCTAAAAAACAGTGATGAGTTTTTTCAGCTATCCTTTCAAGCATCTGATCAATTTATGGAATAGGAAATTGGTTTTTTCTAGTAACATGATTTACCTTCTTGAAATCTATACACACTCTCTAGCTGTTGTGTACTCTCATGGGTATCAGTTCATTTCTTTCATTTTTAACAGTGGTCAGGTTGGTTTTCATGGGGACTACATGAATTGGGCTGACCCACTGAGAATCAATGATTGGGTAAATGATGGAAGCTGCTAAAAATTTCTCTATCTCTTTTTTAATGACCTCAATGATTGTGGTATTGAGTCTTCTTTGAGGTTTTCTAACTGTTCGGGACTCACTTTCTAAAAATACCATGTTGGGGTCTTCACCGGCAAGACCATAGAATTTTGGAAGAATTTGAATCATGTTAATGCACAATTCAAAATCATTTTCTAAGGCCAGAATAGCTAGTTGATTTCATTGGTTAGTGAATTGTGGGGCGCAAAGATCGCACAATTTTTTGTTGGGATTTCCAGCCATTTGAGGTTAGGAGTGATCACTAGATTTGTCACTTGAATCTATAAGGTGAATTTCTTCAAACTCTATTTGAAAATCATTCGTCCTCAATTGGGTTATTGTTCGCTCAATTTCTGGATCAGATTCAATTAAATTATTGTTTGAACTATGGTTCATTCAAAAGAAGGAGAATTTTTTTAAGAGTTTTGAGTCACTACCTCTACAGAAATGGTGCCATGTTTTACAAACGACTGTCCTAGGGCATGGAAAAACAATTATTTTCTAAGTTAAAATGAAGTAATTTGGTTGACCTAGGATGTCTTTTGAAGAGGAGTGCACACAAAATAGTTTTTCACTTTAAAATGAGGGTAAAAATGTTGTGTTTTTAAAGGAAATTTGAAATTCAAATGATTGAGAAGAGACTATAATATTAAAAAGGGTGATTAGGTTAGGTTCGGTTTCCTAATTATAATGCTATCCTTCTACAATTTAATTCAATACACTACTTCTTTGTTGATTAAAGTGGGTTTTTACAATCATTTCCTCCCACTTCTTTGGTGAAATTATGATGGTGAGAGAAAACCATACCAAGATCTCGATTTGATCAACTCTCCTACCATGTGAAAAATAGTTTTATTCAATGTCCTCAATTGACATGGGAAATGTAAGACCCTAGACCTTCTTATCAGGTATGTTTTTCCTTTTCCTGGAGTTTTTGAGAAAAAGAGGAGAATCTAGAAATTTTTAAAATACAAGTCGTGTACTTTATAAGTACATGCTGTGTAATTCAATGTCGTGCAAGGCCGTGTGTTATCCGAGTCAGGGCCACACACATACTGTGTAGGGTTGATGTGGATGCCACATAAAGCGGAGTATGGAAAATCCATGTACACGCCGTGTACTTCAAAATTACATGCCGTGTATTTTCTTTTTTTAATTAAATGCATTGGGGTTGCGTCTGATGGACAAAACCATCTTCTTCTAGGTGTTCTGTGTCTGGGAGAGTCCATACGGCCGCAGAACTTCTCTGAGCCCATGAGCCACCGTCCATTCTCTGAATCGACTGTCGTCAATTGCTTTGGAATCGCAACGGTAAGCTCTCCCTTCTTCTAGTGCATCATCTTCCAATTCCACCACTTTTGCAAAATATCGTGGGTTGATCATTTTGCACATTTTATCATATTTTCAAACTTCTAAGGAGAATCAATCTTCGTGGTTCATGTATATCGATCTCCTAGCATCATGGTAGGTGGTTTGTGCCTTTCCATTCGATGTTGTTGAGTTTATGTTCAAATTCTACCAATCCCCTTGAAGGGGGTATTGTGTGATTACTGTTTTACCTCTGTTGTGTTCCTTCCTTGATTCTATGCTTCTTTAGAGGTAAATATTGGTTATATATGAGGATAATTGTGATGATTGGATGTTTTCCCATGCTTTTTGTGTTTAGGACTTTGGTCTTGTTCTTCCTTTGGCTGTTGTACCTACTTTCCATGCCTTGTGACCTTAGGATGGAGCCCTGTTTCCTGACATGCTTCTTATTCTATAGACTGGTTAGCCAAGTAGGTCCGTAGTTTTACTTTTTCCATATAGCATTATTATACACTGATTGGCACGGGGTCGTGATAACCTAGTGCTATAGACTATAAGGGATTGACCTAGTGAGCTTCCCAGAGAGTCTTGGATATTATAGACTACAGGATGATAGACCGAGTGCGCTACCTCAGAGTGTCTTGGACATTATAGGATATAGGGGATATACTGACTGAGATTCCCAGAGAGTCTTTGATATTATAGAACACGAGATGATAGACCGAGTGAGATTCCTCAGAGGGTCTTTGATTGTTTGGTTTTCCTTAAACTATTCTAGGTTATAGAAGGAACTGCCTGAGTGAGCTTCCTTATAGATTATGTGGTCGACCTGAGGCTGTAGGAGGAATTGACAAAGCGAGCTTCTTCAGAGAGTCTCTAGACCATGGGTCTATAAGGGTAAATGACCATGTGATCATCCTCAGTGAGTCATTGACTACCTTAGACTATAAGAGTAATTGACTGAGCGTGCTTCCTCAAAGAGTCTTATAATTTTTATGACCAAACCAGAGGGGTAGGATGAGTGTACTACCTAGAGGGTTGTTGGTACTTTTTGGATAGGTCCAGAGGGGATGGCTGTGAGTACTTCCCAGAGGGTTTCCCATTTGTGTTTAGCAGTTTTCTTCATTGCTTCTTGTTGATCTGTGGTTTGTTTACTATTGTGTATCTTTCTATTTGCTGGTCACTGTTTACTATTTATGGCTTACTGTACTATTACCTACCATATGCTCACTGACTGTAAGGCACATATCTTAGAGTGGTTGACTACTGAGATTTAGTCTCACACCCTCTTTGGGTCATGATTTCGGGCCCAAATAGACTATGTTGTTGCAGATATAGATTAGGTCAAGCGCCCTTCTACATCATGTACATGACTTGAATTGGAGCAGGAGAGCATGAGACCAAGCCGAGGCTTGTGATGCAGAGGAGTTGCTTATA
The DNA here is from genome assembly GCA_963277665.1 of Viscum album. Taxonomy (NCBI): domain Eukaryota; kingdom Viridiplantae; phylum Streptophyta; class Magnoliopsida; order Santalales; family Viscaceae; genus Viscum; species Viscum album. The sequence continues at coordinate 624,949,392 of OY728138.1, read as the reverse complement.
TGTTTTCTTTTGTACTTTGGTTCAGTATTGTATTAATCATTGTGACTTGTTTGGATGCTTTCTTAGATGTTTGTACCATGCATCATATATATATGTGTGCTCATGCTTCTTATCATATTCAATCTTCCGTTGTCCACTTGTGTATGGATGATTTACTTCTTCCTCTATTTCTTTGTTTATTTTCCACTCTGTACTCTTCCAATTAGGGCATAGTTTCCCCACCATTACAACCAAGGCCCTCACTGCTAGTTGACAGCCTTTGGCGTTTGGGAAAATGTGCTTGAGGCCATGTGACCAACTGGGTACGGGCACCATTGGTGGCTTCTAGAACTGGGACGTTACAAAGTGTTATTAGAGGATTTCTTTTCTCTTGACTACTATTTGTAGCCTTTATCCAGGGATATGATGGATTGGTTACTTGGTAATAAGCTGTGCTTGGGAGTAGCTAACACGTGTACAGGGAAAAGCCAATATTCCTCACTGATTGCAATTATCTGGTTTTTCAATGTTATAGTTGATTTGATTTCACCTAGAGTGATTCACATGCTTGTGTGGTAACCTTTGTTGTTATTTCGGTTCTATTTCTATCGCAACCCGATGAGATGAGGGTATGCTATCTCATGCATCATATAGGCACTTTTTTGAAATCTCATGCCATGAATTCTTTCCATGCCATCTAGTATTCATTAACGATTACATGTTGTTGTGATAGACGTTGTGTAATGTATACATGCTATCATGATAGATGTTTTGTTAGAATCTCTGCTGTTTGATAGAGAATTTGTTTATATAGTGATTTACTAGAAAGAAATCAAAATTTTGATTCTTGACGTGTTATGGGCCCTCATGAATCTGAACATGGTGGATCAATGACTTGTTTCCCTTGTATATGATATGTAGGAGATGCCAAGATTAGATTCGCGGGGAGTATGGGCCGTCACGGATCGGAATTTAGCACCTTCATGCTTGTTATCTTTGTTTTCTAGGCTTCGGAGCAATTTCTAAGCTACTTCCCAGAAAAACCTAGAATACACAACATGTACTTTATTAAAACACTCCATGTAGTTTTTAAACTGTGATAATGGCTGTGTGGGAAGAAACACGTGGTTGTGAAAAATCTTCAGGAACACGTCGTGTACGGTAAGTACACACCGTGTCGTAGTGATCCGTGTACCTAGCCGTTTCACTAAAAACATGAGTCAGGGAAGCACATGTAGTACACAATTTGTTTTGTACGAACATTCCCTCAAGTATTGTTCTAGGCACCTGACCATGTCACGAACAAAATGGGTCGGTGTTGTCTTCTCTTATACACACTGTGTTTGTTCAGAACATTCCGTGTAGAGCTAGCTGTGTAGCTAGCCATGTAACTAACAACATGGGATGTTGAAAACTCATCTAGTACATGTCGTGTACTTAGGGACCACCCCGTGTAGTCTTAGTTTAAGAGGACCATGTGGGTTAGCCATGTACGGAGACTTGGGAAGGGTAATAGAGTTTACGTACATGTCGTTTGGGAGAACAACACGCCGTGTAGTTTGTGAGTTACACGTCTAATTGTAGTAGAAGTACACTCCCATGTGAACGGATTACAACAACACGTCATGTGATTTTTATACACGCCATGTATTCATGTTTTGTAAAACATGAATGTTTTATTTTCTTATATTTTATATTCTATACTCCTGCATTTTAAATCTTTGTTAATCCTAATCTAAGGCTTGATTTTGACCTTTTAGAGCTATGTCATTGAGATATCCTCTAGTTTTATGTTAGCTTCTAGATGGTGATCAGACACTAGATATGGCCGATCAGGGACATCTTGTAGATCCTCCGGCTATTCCAGCCCTAGCACCAGCAGTTATACCAGTTACAGGCACTGATGCGCAGTTCCGGGAGGGTTTCCTTAGGATGATTCAGACCTTCCAGGGAGCGTCGTCTCCTGCCCCGTCGATGGCTGAGTTGACGTGGGTTTTCCAGCAGCAGAATCCTCCTACTTTCTCAGGGGATAGAGGACCCCAGGCTGCAGAATCATGTCTTGAAGCCACACAGACGATCTTAGAGTATCTCGAGGTATCTCCAGAGATGAGGGTGAAGCTTGTGGCCTATATGGTTTGAGACTCCTCCAAGAGGTGGTGGGAGGTGATCTCACAATCAGGAACCAGCAGGGTATGACTTGGGAAGAGTTTCGGCGTGTCTTCTAAGGTTACTTCTACCTGGAGACCTTGAGGGATGATCAAGCCCAGAAGATTATGAGCCTGGAGCAGGGTAATCTTTCTATTATGGAGTAATCATCTCTCTTTACTGAGTTGTAGTGTTTGACGCCTATTCCAAGAGGCAATGAGTTGTTCCTTGCACGGAAGTTCGAGGATGGTCTGAGGCATGAAATTCGCTCCCAGGTGAACATCTTCAAGTTGACTTCGATATCATCTATCGTCAATGACGCGCTGATCATAGAGCAAAATCTGAGGGATTCTGGGGCAGTGAGCCAGGGCGGTTCGACCTCCAGTTCTAGTGTTCCTCCTTCTGATAGAAGGAAGAGCTCCAGGGAGCTATCTTGAGGAGATCAGAGTCAGTGGAGTGTATCTTCTAGTAGCCAGGTAGTATGCTACCAGTGTGGGAGGAGTGGAAATACTAGGCCTCCATGCCAGAGAGACCCGATGGAGTGCTGATATTGTGGAAATATGGGCCATATACAACGTTTTTTTCAGATCTTCTCACTTACTACTGGTGGTAGGGGCTCTTCTAGGACTCCACGTTCAGGAGATGCATCGCCAGTTTCTCACCAGTCTAGGAACTGGAGTTCTTCTGGACATTTGGGCTGAGGTGGAGGTCGCGGCTGTGGTGGTTAGTCACCAAGTTACTGGTGATAGTAGAGTGGATCATCTCAGGGTAGTCATCCAAGGTCTCAGGGCTATGGTACAAGCTAGATGTTCACTATGGACCAGACCCATCAAGATTAGGATCTCGGACCTTCTATAGTTTGAGGTATGATCTTAGTAGACTCTAATTTATCTTCAACTATTTTTGAAACTGCTGTTACGCATAGCTTTATCTCTGTTGCTGTTGTGGAGAGCATTGGGCTCTGTAACTTTTCCTCTAATGGTACTTTGACTCTAGACACACCGTTGGGGACCAAAGTGGTTGGCGTACATCAGTGCAGAGAGTGTCCTCTTGAGGTTGCAGTGTATCACTTCTTATGGGACCTCTATGTCCTAGAGATGACAAGATATGATGTCATTCTTGGGATGGACTGGTTAGTTCTCTTTCAAGCAGTTGTTGACTGCTATCACTGTAGAGTGAGTTTAGTATCACCAGAGGGAGAATCTTTTCTACATAGAGGTGAATGGGATGTCTAGGTGAGTCTAGAAGGACCCGAGCAACATGGTCTAGGAGGAGTCGCAGCCCAGATTTCCAGTCTATATCTGGATGACCAAGGGACTTTGTAGTTAGAATTTCTCCTAGTGGTGGACCGTTTCAGAGACGTATTTCCGGAGGAATTTTTGGGTTTTCCTCCAGAGCGTGAGGTAGAATTCGCGATTGTGCTCGTTCCAGGAGCGACACCGGTTTCCATTCCACTTTATATGATGGAGACACATGATCTATAAGAGCTCAAGAAACAGTTGGAGGAGTTACAAGAAAAGGGTTTCATCTGACCCAGTACTTCTCTTTGGGGTTCTCCTGTCCTGTTTGCGAAGAAGGCAGATGGTACACTTAGGATTTGTGTGGACTATCAGAAGTTGAACCAGTTGAAGATCAAGGACCGATATCCCTTTCGTAAGATTTATGACCTCTTTGATCAGCTTTGAGGGCCCAGGTGTTCTCGAAGATTGATTTGAGGTCCGGTTATCATCAACTATGCATTAGACCATCAGATACACCTCTTAAAACCATCAGGAGTAGGTATGCTCTATATGAGTATATTGTTATGCCGTTCAGTCTCACAAACACATCATCAGTTTTCATGGCACTGATGAACCATGTCTTCCATCCATACTTGGATTCCATCGTGGTGGTTTTTTTGGAAGATATCTTGGTGTACTCTCACACTCGACAAGACCTTTCTACCCATCTTGAGATCATTTTGAGTACACTGAGAGAGCCTCAACTTCATGCTAAACTCTCGAAGTGCCACTTTTAGATGGATCAGATTGACTACTTGGGTCACGTCATCTCAAATATAAGAGTATTAGTATACCCAGACATGTTGAGAGCTATAGTTTCCTGGGAGCATCCAAAGAACATCTTTGTGGTTCGGAGTTTCCTAGGGTTGGCTGGATACTACATGCACTTCATTCAGAACTTTTTACGCCTAGCAGCACCATTGACAGGTCTGACCAAGAATGGGATGAAGTTCTTATGGTCATATTTTTGTGAGTCAGCCTTTCAGGATCTGAAAGGGAGGTTGACGTCAGCACTGATACTAGTCTTTCCAGAGCTGGGCAAGAGCTATACTATTTACTGTGATGCTTCGGGTATCGGGCTGGGTGCTGTGCTTATGCAGGGAGATGGAGTTGTTGCGTACAGGTCTCGGCAGTTGAGGCCACATGAGAGAAACTACCTGACACAATATTTGGAGTTAGTAGATGTTGTTCATGCCTTATGATGTTGGATAAATTATCTTCTGGGAGAGCACTTTGTGGTTTTCACATACCATAAGAGTCTCAAATACATCATCACTCAATGAGACCTGAATCTGAGACAACGCGGGTGGGCCGAGTATCAGCAGTCCTTTGATTTCGAGCTTGCCTATACACCTGGGAAGGGAAACACAGTTGCTGATGCGCTGAGCAGGAGGACTCAGATACGGGCTATTCAGGAGGCCAGTAGTGAGTGTAAACTTATGGAAGTATTCTCTAAGATTCATTTGGAGGTGCATGACAGTCAGGGATATACTTTTCTATATTCTCTAGTTGTGACCTCTATACTTCTTCATCAGGTACATATGAAGTAGCTATCCGACTCTGAAGGCCTAGTCCTATGGGAGTGTGTGTCAGGAGAGGACCCTCATCCTAGATGGACAGTGGGAGAGGAAGAGATATTGAATTTCCAGGGACGCGTATGGGTGCCAGTAGACATAATCGAGGAGATGATGTGGGGTTTTCATTCCTCTCTTTGGGAAGTTTATCCTAGTGTCACCAAGATGTATCGAGATCTACATTGCCAGTATTGGTGGCCAGGTATTTAGAGAGATGTTGCTGGTTTTGTTATGAGATGTTCTACTTGTTCGTAGGTGAAAGCGGAGGATCAGCGACTGGAAGGTGTTTTACAGTAGTTAACCATTACTGAGTGGAAATGGAATGATGTCGCGATGGACTTTGTGACCAGGTTGTCGGGGTAACCTCGAGGGAATGATGTTGTTTGGGTAGTCATCGACAGATTTACAAAGGTTGCTCACTTCTTGCCGATCAAAGAGACCTTCAGTGTTGATGATCGGGAACATTTGTACATCCATGAGATTGTACATCTACATGGAGTTCCACAATCCATTGTTTTAAATAGAGATGTGCATTTTACTTCTCTGTTCTGGCAGGGGATTCAGAAGGATTTGGGTACACATGTACTTTTGAGTACGACATACCATCCCCAGACTGATGGCCAATCTAAGCGTACGATTTAGATTTTTGAGCATATGCTCCAAGTTTGCATTCTGGACTTTGGAGGTTCTTGGGAGAAGCATATACCTCTTGTAGAGTTCACCTACAACAACAGTTTTTAGGTGACTATTTAGATGGCACCTTATGAAGCCTAGTACGGTAGGCCATGTCGATCACCTTTATGCTGGCTGGAGGCGGGAGAGGTAGCTTTGCTGGGAACTCTTCTTATTCAGGAGACATTAGAGCAGATAGAGTTGATTCAGAAGAGTATGGATACTGCATAGTATCGATAGAAGTCTTATGCTGATCAGTGGAGACAACCTCTAGATTTCGAGGTCGGGGATCGATTTTCCTGCATGACGCACCGAGGATGGGGAACAAAAGGATTCAGAGATAGGGAAGATTTCACCGAGGTACGTCTGGTTATTTGAGGTGTTGGAGAGAGTTGAGTCTGTTTCCTATCTATTTTAGTTACCCCAGAGATATCGGGATATACATGAAGTCTTCCACATTTCTCAGCTCCAACGTTACTTTTCAGACTTGTCTCATGTCTTTCAACCTGAGGAGGTTGAGCTTGAAGTGGATGCAACATTCGAGGAGAATCCTATCTGGATTTTCAATCACAGTGAGGAGGTTCTCCTTGGCTGGTTTGTTCCTCTAGTACGGGTGCTATAGTAGCATGGTCGAGTACATGACGAGACTTGGGAGAGGGAGGCCGATGTATGATCGCAGTGGCCGGAGTTTTTCAGGGATTCTTCTTCTACTCCGTGCTACGTAAATTCGGGGACAAATTTCATTAAGGGGGGAAGTTTGTAAGAACCCAGACCTTCTTATCAGGTATGTTTTTCCTTTTCCTGGAGTTTTTGAGAAAAAGAGGAGAATCTGGAAATTTTCAAAATACACGCTGTGTACTTTATAAGTACACGCCGTGTACTTCGATGCAGCGCACGGCCGTGTGCTAGCCGTGTCCGGGCCACACACATGGTGCGTAGGGGAGATGTGCAGCCCACTTAAAGAAGAGTACATAAAATACAAGTACACGCTGCGTACATCAAAAGTACACACCGTGTATTTTCTTTTTTTAATTAAACACACCGAGGTCGCGTCTGACGGACATAACCATCTTCTTCTAGGTGTTCTTCATCCAGGAGAGTTCGTAACACCACAGAACTTCTCCGAGCCCCTGAGCCCCCGTCTGTTCTTCGAATCGACCACCTTCTATTGTGTTGGAACCAAAGTGGTAATATCTCCCTTCTTCTAGAGCATCGTCTTCTAATTCCTCCTATTTTGAAAGATATCGCGGGGTGAGAGTTTTGCACGTTTTCTTAGATCTTCGATGTTCTATGTAGAATCAATCATCTTGGTTCAAGTATATCGATCTCCTAGCATCAATGTAGGTGGTTTGTGCCATTTCATTCGATTTCTTTGAGTTTATTTACAAATTCCACTAATCCCCCTGAATGGGGTATTGTGTGATTACTATTTTACCCCTGTTTTGTTTATGCCTTTCTTGTATGTTTGTGTATAGGTAAATTTTGTTATATATGAGGATAATTGAGATGAATGGATGTTTTCCCATGATTGTTCGGTTTACGACCATTGGTCTGGTTCTACCTCTGGCTGTTGTACCTACTTTCCATGCCTTGTGACTGTAGGATGGAGCCCTGTTTCTTGACATGCTTGTTATGCTATAGACTCGTTATCCATGTAGCTCTGTAGGTTTACTTTGTCCATATAGCATTATTATGCACTGATTGGCATGGGTCCATGATAAACTAGTACTATATAATATAAGGGATATACCGAGTGAGCTACCCAGAGAGTCTTGGATATTATAGACTATAGGAGGATAGACCGAGTGAGCTACCTCAGAGAGTATTGGAAATTATAGGCTATATGGGATAGACCGAATGAGCTTCCTAGAGTGTCTTCGATATTATAGACCATGGGAGGATAGATCAAGTGAGCTTCCTAGGAGGGTCTTTTCTTTAATTGATTTTCCTTAAACGATTCCAGGCTATAGAAGGAACTGACTGAGTGAACATCCTTAGAGAGTATGTGATTGACCTAAGGCTGTAGGAGGAATTGACCGAGCAAGCTTTTTCAGAGAGTCTCTAGACCTTGAGGCTATAAGGGGAACTGACCACAAGATCATCCTCAGAGAGCCCCAGACTACCTTAGATTATAAGAGGAATTGACTGACCATGCTTCCTCAAAGAGTCTTATAATTTGTATGAATAAACAAGAGGGGTTGGGCTAATTGTACTACCCAGAGGGTTGTTGGTACTTTTTGGATAGGACCAAAGGGGATAGCTGTGAGTAATTCCCAAAGGGTTTCCCGTTTATGGTTAGCCGCTTTCTTCACTGCTGCTTGTTGATATGTGGTTTGTTTACTGTTGTGTATCTTACTGTTTGTTGGTCACTATTTACTATTTACGGCTTACTGTACTATTACCTGCCATATGATCACTAACTGTTAGGCACATATATTTAGGTGGTTGCCTACTGGGATTTAGTCTCACAGCCTGTTTGGGTCATACTTTTGGGCCCAAACAGACTATGTTGTTGCAGGTATAGATAAGGGAAAGTTCCCTTCTACTTTAAGTACTTGACTTGCATTAGATCAAGAGAGGATGGGACCAATCCTAGGTTTGCGATGCTGAGGAGTTGCTTATCTGTTTTCTTTTGTACTTGGGTTTAGTATTGTATTCAATATTGTGACTTGTTTGGATTGTTTCCTAGACATATGTACAATGCATCATATATATATATATTTTCTCCTGTTTCTTATCATATTTAGTCTTCCACTGCCCACTTGTATCGATTATTTACTGTTTTCGCTATTGCGTTGTTTATTTTTCACTGTGTACTCTGCCAATGAGGTAATAGTTTCCCCACCATTACACCCAAGGCCCTTGCTACTAGTCGGCATCCTCTGGCATTTGGGTAAATGCACTTGAGGACATGTAACCAACCAGGTGTGGGGCACCATGGGTGGCTTCTGGAATCGGGACATTACAGGAAATACCCAATCAAGTCTTGTTTATCCCAAATAGTCAAATACATTCACTACCACATTTACACATACTAACGATCATCGAATATTTCACCACTAATTCCTAGTCTCTTCCATCATATATAAACCAGAAATTAGTGGAGAGAGATAATGATTATTTTACCAAGGCAAAAATCAATAATGGAATTATAATTCAAGAACGACTGCACTTGATAACAAAATCTACTATATGAAATTGAAAAAAACTTTGAAGAAGAAAGAAATTTCATTCAATTACGTTCAATAACTCAAGCATTAGAACATAGAAAACCAAGCCTTCCCCAATCACTCCAAATGTTTACCCCACCATGGTAAGGGTAATCGAGATGAACGAGGAAGAATAAGGCATTAAAAAAATGAAAAAGAAAAGAAATAAAAGGGAAATACAAAAATTTCTCCTCCTTGGTATCCCAAAAGGATTGGGATGGAAGGAGAGATTCTTTGGGAAGGAGGTGAGGGCCTCCTTTTATAGGAAAAATTATGGAATCTTGATGTTTGTGTGTTTTTGTACCAATAAATTTCCAATTAACGCATCAAACCCTTAAACAAAGTTGTTCCATAAAGCGTTTTATATTCAACCTCAAGATTTCAGTTCATTTGGACACAAGATGAATGAGTTATGAATTTTTCATTGGAGGTTTTGTTTTCTGGATGAAGCTTCCAGAAAGGTTCCTCCAAAATTATAACATTAAATGGACATATTAATGACTTCAAAAATCCACCAAATTTGTATTTGAGCCAGACCTATGTGTCCTCGTACTATCCCAGGGGGAATAAACTCAAATGGATGTGTTTAAGCCACATAGTAGTTATGTTACAGTGGTGGTGTTCACGTTGTCCGCTAGGAAAACTCATTAACATCATTGATTTTTAAGCCTTTTAGATGGCCAAATCAACTCATGGTCTAGAAGAAAAAGTTGAAGGAATTAAACTCCTGATTATAAAAAAATTTGAATCACAAAATTGGGATATTTATTTTATGAGAAATGATAAAACACTCCTATGAGAAAAATCTGTCAAAATTTCATATTTGACCGCTTTTTTCATTTATGCTCAAATTACCACTATAACCTAAAAATGTGACAATTACCCATAAAATAACACTGTGGTGGGATTATAAACAATGATTTAAAATATAAAATATATGAAAATTTGAGCTTTATCACTCCCCCACACTTAAAAATTGCACTCCTGGGAAATCATCTTACATCCAAATCAAAATCCACACGATAATAAAAAATGAGAAAATATTAATGATCTTATACAAAATAGAATTCCATCATGTATCGCCTATAAAAAAATTATCTCTCACTTTCATTTCAATCATTAAAATTTTTTCAACCTCATAAATCAACCCTTTGCCCAATCGAAACCTACCTCATATTGAATTTTATATAACTCATCACACAAGAGAAATTGATTCAAGAGTTCTGCTCATACTTGGAAATCTCATGTATCACCATAGGCTTGAGAAAATTCTCATTTCTCATGATAAAATTAATAGTGGTGTTATGGTCATATCATGAGAACATGATCCTTATCCATAGGCATTTAATGGAAATACTTTCTCCACTTTGTAAAGAAAAAACACACATAAAATCATGAGGAATTACAATAAAGGTTCAAATGACTATGTGTCTTAGGGTTGGTGGGTAAATTATTTAAATAATTTAAGGCCAAAAGTAGGAGGTTTAACTCTTAAGTACAATTCATGATTAATCAATTGAAAACAAAGGATGAAACTCACTCAAATCACTTTGATAATGTGAGACCCAACACCACCCCCTTTTAATGATATGGGACATGAGCCAAAAAATTATTAAAAAAGAATGATATCATCCAAGTTATCCATATTTTTAAATAAGCTCTAGAAAGGCACAAATTAATTTATCTCTCCTTTTTTATGATTTTTTTGTAAAGCTCTAGAAAGGCACAACTTTATTTTCTCGTTTTTTAAGGACAACCGGATGAAATAAAAGAAACGTAATGAAATGATGACTCATCCCCCATTTTATAATAATAAATTTTCCAAAATGATAACACACACCTCACACCACCTAAAAAATGATACACATCCCTATGAACGCACATGAAAGCCCCTTCCCCCACACTCAAACTTGAATAATCCATGCAAAAATACTAAAATATTGGGAAGGTAAGGAAAAACTGGATTTTAATGTGTCTTAAACCTATAAGGAAATTCATGGATTTTATGGGATAATTAAGGATAAATTTAAGGGTGGGTCTCTGTTAAGTATGTGGCTAGACAACGTAGTTCCTCAATCATTATAAATGTGTTTTTGTACAGTCATAACTTTGACATATTTCAAAACATATTCTGGTAGGTGGCATGTCCCAAGATCACTCAAAAAATATGCTCAATATATAATAAGGAATATTTGGTCTTGAAATTCTCTCGTGAATGGGAATATAAAATTTAACAATCTATCATGGCGTGATAAATAACAATAAATTAATTGACATGAATTTCAAATTTTCAAATCATGAAAAATGGTAGGTAAATTTTGTTTACATGAATCAATTAATTCGATAAAATCACGAGTCATCATTTCAATATTCATGCTTCACTTTAATCATCAAATTATCTATTTTACTCATTCAATATCATTAACATTTAAATTTAAAACATGGAATCACTAGATTCCTATGAAACTCATGTCTCATAGATATGTCAATTAAAACATAATTAATGTATGGGAATGCATTTTCTAATTAATTCTTTAAAAGACTAAAAATGTAGGGAACAAAGTTGGGTAATATAAAATTGAAAATCTTAATCCCCTTTCAAATGGATTATTTTATTCACAACATGTAATACCACTACATCTTCTTCATTAATGAACCTGAAATATAAGAATAATAAACAATTGATAGTGAAGGCCTGTTAAATCATGTTGGTATATGAACAAGAGGACAAGTAGACAACTGGGGAAGAAAAATAAAAGTGGGTTGGCTCCCATTAGGGCCTTCTATTAATGTATTTGGCTCAACTACAAAAATTTTAATATGAAAAATTAAAAAATTAAAAAATTACAAATTATGTTTTTTGAAAAATCCTTGATTGTAAGATTCCCTCCCCCAAACATAATTGATGCAGTGTTCTCAATGCATGTAAATGGATGTTTTTTAATAAAGATTCAAAAAAACGGAGTTACAACATTTAATCAAGTGTAAAGGTATGCTGCAACCTAGTAGGTCTTCATTTGTATTTAGGGTGAAGGAATATGATCTCCTCTACTAGTTCTTGAGGTACGGTCCCATGGAACTTTTTCAGCCTCATCCCATTTACTATGAATGGGTTTCCTTATCCTTCCTTATTAATCTGCACAACACCAAAGGGGTATACATGAATAACTATAAAGGGGCCTTTCCATCTGGAATGATGTTTACCTGATATAATCTTAAGTCTGGATTTGTAGAGTAACACATGATCTCTAGGGTTGAAGGTTCTTGGTTGAATCATCTTGTCATGGTCCATCCATGTTCTCCCTTTATAGATCATTGATTTTTCAAAATATTCTCTTCTACTTTCCTCTTACTCCTGAAACTGAAATATTCATTCTTTCCCAGCTTTCTCAAGGTCTGTATTCATCTCTATGACTGTCGAGTAGGCTCTATGCTCCAACTCTACAGGAAGGTGGAAACGCTTTCCATATATCAATCTATAGGGACTCATCCCTATCAGTGTCATGTAGGCTATTCTATATGCCCATAAATTATCGTCTACCCATTGGCTCTAGTCCTTCCATTTGGGATTAACAGTCTTTTCCAGAATGGATTTGATTTATCTACTAAAGAATTTTGCTCGGGCATTTTTTTACGGATAGTATAAGGTAGATGTTCTATAATGTACCCCATATAGTTTCAGCAATGCTTCAATTATCCTGTTGCATAAATGAGTTTCGTAATCACTGATTATTTCTCAGGGCACCCCAAACCTACAAAAATGTTAGCCCTAAAAAATTCACAAACAACTACCGTATCTTCAGTTCTGGTTTCTTTTTCTTCTACCCATTTTGAAACATCTTCTATATCCAAAAGAATATATGAATTTCCAAATTAAATTAAGAATGGTCCCCATAAATCTATGCCCCAAACTTAAAAAATTTCATAAAAGATTATTGTTTTTTGATGTATTTCATGTCATTAGGATATGTTACCAGAAAATTGGCATTTTTCACATCTTTCACAAAATTCAAATGCATCCTTGAATAAGGTGGGCCAGTAGAGTCCAGATTCTAAAACTTTTTGGACATTCCTATAATGTCCAAAGTGGCCTCTACAAGATAATTTATGACAAAATTAAATGAATGATTCAATTTCACTTCATGGTATGCATCTTCTTATGATTTGATCATTAAAATGTTTCCATAGAAACAGATCATCCCAATTGTAAAATCTTGATTTAGATTCAAGCTTCAGTTGTTGATGACAACTTAGATGAGAAGGTACTTGAAATGTAACCAAATAGATGACAATGTTGGCATACTATGGTACTTCACTGCTGATGATGTATAGTTGTTCTCCCAGAAGCTCTTCATTAAGTGGGTTTTGCCTTGGGATTTCTTCTTTAGCAGTGTGGGGTAGTTGACTCAGATGATCAGCCACTTTTTTTCTGTCCCCTTCTAATATTTGATTTCCAAATTGAACTCTTGTAAGAGTAGAATCCATCTCACCAATCGTGGTTTAGCATCTGCCTTTTTCAGTAAGTACCTAAGTGCTGCATGATTAGAAAAAAGAACAACTATAGTTCCAAGAAGATGTGATCAGAATTTATCGAGTACAAAGAATACTGCAAAGAAATCTTTCTCAGTGGTTGTGTAATTTAATTGGGTTGCATAAAAGATCCTTGATGAGTAGGAGATTACTTGAGGCTTGTTGTCAGTTCTCTATGATAGATCGGCTTCCACCGCTTGGTTGGATGCATCACAATGTAGCTAGAAAGGGAAATCTCAATTGGGTGGCTGCATTATTTTTGGAGTTATCAAACATTCCATTAATTAATCAAATTATTTACTACATGAATAATTAAAATTAAAGTTAGTATCCTTTAAAAGTAATGTTGAGAGAGGAATAAAAATCTTACCGAAATACTTGACGAATATTCTGTAAAATCCTTCATGCCCTAAAAAGGATATAACATGCTTGACACAAGTTGGAAATGGAAATGAATTTATTACATCAACATTGGATTTTTCAACCTCAATCCCATTTTGTGAAATTATGTTCCCCAAAGCTATCCCTTTTTCTTCCATAAAATGAAATTTTTCGAAATTTAATACAAGGTTCTTTTCAATGCATGTTTTCAATACTGTTTCCAAATTTCCCAAGAAATGATCAAATAAATTTCCATAAATTGTGAAATCATCAAGAAAACCCTCCAATGAGTCACCAATGTAGTTCAGGAAAATACTCACCATACACTGTTGAAATGTACATGGGGCATAGCATAACCCAAAAGGCATCCTTTTATAGGCAAATATTCTTAAAGGACAAGTGAAGGTCATCTTCTCCTATTCTTCTGGTGAGATTGGTACCTGAAAATATCTTGAGAATCCATCTAAAAAATAGTAATGAGTATTTTCAGCTAACCCTTCAAGCATATGATCTATGGATGGAATAGAAATGTGGTATTTTATGGTAACTTGATTTAGATTCCTGTAATCTATACACACTCCTCAACTGTTTTTTACTCTTATGGGGATTTGTTCATTTCATTCATTTATAATAGTGGTTAGGCCGGTTTTCTTGGGGAATACATGAATTGGGATGACCCATTGAGAATCAGATATAGGGTAAATGATGTCAATTTCAAACAATTTCTCGATCACTTTTTTAATTACCTCTATGATTGTGTGATTGAGTATTCTTGAATTTTGTCTAACTATTCAGGAATCAATTTCTAAAAATATCAAATTGGGGCCTTCACCTGTATGTCCATGGAACTTTTGGAGAATTTGAATTATGTTAATGTACAATTCAAAATCATTATCTATGTCCATAATATCTAGTTGATTTAGTTGGTTAATGAATTGTTGGGCGTAAAGATCACACAATATTTTTTTGGGATTTCTAGCCATTGGAGGTTTAGAGTGATCACTGGATGTGACACTTGAATCTGTAAGGTTAATTTCTTCAAAATCTATTTGCAAAATTTTATTTCTCAATTCATTTATTGTTCGCTCAATTTTTTTATCAAGTTCAATTAAATTGTTGTTTGAACTATGGGTCATCCAAAAGAAAGAGATTTTTTAAGGTTTTTGAGGTCCTGCCTCCCTGGAAACGGCGCCAATTCTGACGCACACCTGTCATAGGGAATGGAAAAACAATTATTTCCTAAGTTAAAATGTAGTAATTTGGTTGAATTAATATGTATTCCTAAGAGGAGTGCATATAAAATAGTTTGTCACTTTAAAATTATTGAAAAAATGTTGTGTTTTTTAAAGGAAATTTAAAATTCAAATGATTGAAATAATCAATGATTTTAAAAACAGTGATTATGTTGGGTTCGGTTTCCTAATTGTAATGATATCTTTGTTCAATTTAATTCAAACTTCTTCTTCTTAGTTGATTAAAGTGGGTTTCCACAATCGTTTACTCTCACTTCTTTGGTTAAACTATGATAGTGAGAGAAAACTTTACCAAGATCTCGGTTTGGTCAAATCTCCTTCCATGTACAAAATAGTTGTATTGAATGTACTCAATTTACATGGAAAATATCCAATCAAGTCTTGTCTATCCCACACAATCAAGAACATTCACTACCCCTTTTAAATGTATTAAAGATCATCGAGTACTTCACCACTAATTCCTAGTCTATTCCATCATATATAAAACAGAAATTAGTAGAGGGAGATAATGATTATTTTACCAAGACAAAAATAAATAACAGAATTAAAATTCAAGAATAACTGCATTTGATAATAATATCCGCTATATAAAATTGAAAAAAACTTTTAAGATGAAAGAAATTTCTTTCAATTACGTTCAAGAACTCAAGAATTACAACATATAAAAACCCCTTCCCCAATCACTCCAAATGTTTACCCCACCATGGTAAGGGTAATTGAGATGAATGGGGAAGAATAAGGAATTACAAAAATATGAAAAAGAAAAGATATAAAATATAAAGGTGAAAATTTCTCCTCCTTGGTGTCCCAAAAGGAATGGGATGGAATGAGAGATGCTTTGGGAAGGAGGTGAGGGCCTCCTTTTATTGGTATAATTTTGTAATCATAAGTTTTGCACATTGTTGTCCCAATAAATGGTCAATTCATGAATTATACCTTTCTTAAAAGTTTTTCCTTAATTTTTTTTACCTTAAACCTCAAAATTGCAGCTTATTTGAAGACCATATGAATGAGGTATGAATTTTTCATTAGAGGTTTCAATTTCTGGATGAAGCATCCAGGAAGTTTCCTCCAAAAGTATAACATTCAATGGAAGCTTTAATGACTTCACCAATCCCCCAAATTTATTATATAGTTGGAACTATGTGTCTTATTGCTATTACAGGTGTAAGAAATTCAAATGGATGTGTGTAGGACGCATTTTGGTTCTATTACGGTTGTGGGGTTCATGCTGTTTGCCCGGAAAACACATAAAATTCATTGATTTTTTATGCCCTTTAGATGGTCTAATCAACTCATGGTCCAGAATACAAAGTTCAAGGAAATAAAATCAGGATACTAAAAAGGTTTAATCACAAAATTGTTACATTTATTTTATTAAAAATGAAAAAAAATACTCCTATGATAAAAATATGTCAAAATTCCATATTTTAACGCTTTTTCATTTATGCTCAAATTAACTGTATAACCTAAATATGTGACAATTACACATACAATAAAAATATTGTTGGATTATAAACAATGTTTTATAGTATAAATTATATGAAAATGTGAGCTTAATAAATCATCATATCCTATAGATTCTTAATTGTTCTATTAGATTGACCATCCATCTGAAGGTGATTAGTAGTACTAAAACATAGATCTATAACCAATGCTTTTTGTTGTGTTATCTAAGAACTCATGGTAATCCTTTGATCTCAATTAGATAAAATGGAGAGTGTAACTCCATAATGTCTTACCACTTTTCTCATGTACTTAATTTCGTGTTGGTTAAGATATAAATTTTTCTTGATAGTAATGAAATGGGCTGACCTTGTAAGGCAATGAACTACTTCCCAGATAGAAGTAATTACATTATATATCCAAGGGTGTCTGGTGAAAAGATCTATGGTTTATTCCAATTTCCATAATAGTATGGGAAATGGTTACATCATTCCATTAGCCTTCTATCATTCATCCTTTACTTATTGGTATACCAAGAAATAAGATACAAATTCCATAATCAACCTCTTCATTTTATCCCAACAATTTTTTTTGCTTGAGATCTCTATACATTTTAGTTCTTTCAGGTTGAATAGTGAAAGATGTGATATGTGCATCATCCATAAGTTCCCCATTTACTTATAGATCTTATGGGAAACATATTTAGGTTAGAAAATTTATAAATCCATATTTATAGAAGTTGATCTCTAATATTTTCACTACCTTTTTCAATGTCACCTCACTATCTTTGTGGGCCTCCTTGATCCTCTCAAGAATGGATGGTTGAGAAGTTATTTGAGTAAGAATGATAAATACTATATTATTATTCTCATTTCTATCCTTTACATTTCTAAGAAAATCAGATCCCATGAAATCCTCATCCTAGATTGGGTTGTATGATCTTTTATCCATAGAGAATCTTCTAGTTTGTTTACCTTCCCTGGACGGTATTGGATAGAACAATCATAATTCGTGATCATATCTAACCACATCTATTATCACATATTTAGTTCATTTTATAGGATTATATACTTGATTATTTAATGATTCAAATATATATGCCTTACTTCTCCCTATATAGATAATGTATTAAAATATTCAACATGTAGATCACCATATCTAATTCTAGATTATGTATTGGGTAGTTATGATCATGGATTATTAATTAGAAAGACACATTATCTATAATTTTGTTATTTTTCATGACTGTAGAATCCAATCCAATTTTTACACATCATTATAGATCAAAAATCCTTTCCCACCAGTGGGTAATGTGAGTATAGGTGAAATAATTAGCCACTTATTTAACACATTAAATCTCTCCCTACATTCATTAGTACCAAAAAATAACACCGTCGTCCTGGTTATCTTGTTTAGAGATCTTCAAAATAAAGTGTAGTTTTTCACAATTTTATGATAGCTCATATATAATCCATGGGAACTATGAATTTGCATCACAAATTTTGGTTTGTGCCATCATATAATTGCATAGATTTTTGGAGGATCTGTAGATATCCCATTTATTGTGATAAAATTCATCATGAATGTTACTTACCCCATACAAAACTCATATTTACTGAACATTGAATATAAATTTTCATTTTAAAAGGTCATTAGTACAACATCAAAATTATCCTCATGTCCTTCCTTTTTTTAGTAGATAATAATATCATCTATAAATACTTCCACAAATCATTCAATGTGTTCCCCATAGAATTAACTCATTATTTCCACTAAGATAGCTATGGAATTAGTGAGTCCAAATGGAATCCTAATAAAATTTTAGTTCCCATACATTGTACAAAAATAATTGTTTTAGATATCCTCAATATTTACATTTACTTAATAATATCTTCAATAAATATCCACCTTTGAAAAGTATTGGGATCTATGTAGTTGTTTTAATAAGTTACTAATCCATATTATTGTATATTTTATCTTTATCCTGATATCATTGATCTCATGATAATCAATGTAGAGGTGCACAGACCCATCATTCTTCTTAATGAAAGGACCAATGAACCCCACAATGAAACACTTGGGAATATAAACCCTATATCCATATTTTTTTGTAGTTTCATCTCTAGATCATGATGATGAACAGTGACCATTCTAAATGGAGTCTTGGATATTGGAGAATATCTAGGTATAAGTTGATTGAAAAATCAACTTATATTCTACGGGGAAGATTAGAAAATTATTATAGAAAATCGTCAAAAAATTACCTTATAATAGGAATGTCATCAAGGATGATCCTTTCCTTAATCTCAATCATTTGATTTATATAGGATTTCTCACATGAAAATAATATCAATGCAATAGATGATACCAAATGAGTTTTATTATTTTCTTTAAAATTATATAGAATTGGGGGGAGATTTTTTATATGAAGGGAGATTTTATTATCTAGTAAATTTATTTTGAATCTATATTAGGAAATCCAATCCATGCCTATAATGACATTAAATTCTACTATATTTATTACTATTAGGTTCTTTGGGAAATTTATCCCAATTTTCTTGATAAAGGATGTGTTATATTCTTGGGATCAATAATTGACCCATTTTACATTTTCAATGAAAAATAGACTTCCATATTTTGAGGTGGTGTTTTAATAGTTATACCAAAATTGAATGATATGAAAAAATGAATAGATCTAGAATAAAATTTTAAATTCACTCTCATTGAAAAAAAACTAGCATACCTGTCAGAAATTCATTTTTCAGATCCACCTCAATTGTTTTGATGGAATAAGCTCTCACTTTATTTCTAGACCTTGGTGTTTTTTCTCTTCATTTTCCTTGACAAACCTTTTTTGTGGTATTGATATATACAGTTACCTTGTTCCTTGTTATTAAAGCATTTGACAAAAATATTAGGGTTGATAGAAATATTTCCTTTTCCAATTACTTTTGGGGGTTTCTCCTTTTGATAATACTCTTCAATCCCACACCTAAATCATTTCTTTACCCTCTTTAGTGAATTTCCAGTATTATTATTCCAATAATTCTTACATGTGAGATTTTTTAATTTCATTCCCCCAAAATATTTCCCCATTGTACCACAAAAATTAAATCCCAACTCCACTCTCTATCTCTAGACCTGTGGGACCCTTAAGAATAACTGATCTCCATTTTTACATTGAGGGAACATCAAAAAAAATTCTCATAGATAAAAAAGTCTTTAATTGCCCATTTTTTATATACTCAACTTCATCCCACTAATGAAGTGGTTGAATTTTCTTTTGGGTTTATTGATAAAGCTTGATGTGTATCATGTAAGTCTGGTGAAGTTTTCCTTATACGTCACAATGGATTATTTATCCTTATGATTGAGTCTATAGAAATCACTCTCCATTTTAAATCTAAGTGTTTAGGGAAAATATTATTCTAAATTTTTTTTCTACATTTCTATCCACTACATCACATAAATATCCTCTTGAGGATTCTTTTTTTTTTTGATCAACATACTTCATTGATCATATTATCCCTTCATATGATAAAAATATAGTATGAACATTTCATTTTATGATTGCTGAAAGATGAGGAATAGATTTTCTATGGAGATAACCCATTCTTCAACAAAATAGGGATTAGAATACCCTATGAAATTCAGAGGCCTTTGTTACATAATTATCTCAATTGAAAATTACTCTTTAATTGGTGGATGGGGTAATTCTTTCTGATTAATTGTTTCTATTCAAAAATTATTTAATTTAAAATATATTATCATGAATTTTACCATTACAAATCTCAACAGGTTGGGCATCACATTTGTCTAGTAATCACATTACCCCTCATATTGGTTGTTGATTCAGTTTTTCTAATTTTCATCATTTGAATAAAATAAAGGGTAAATTGAGGATTGTAATTTTCAGACTATTAAAAAAATAAATGGGAAACTATGAACATTAATTTATAACTCATAAAAGAAAATATTCATTAACCCATGAATTTATACGTTTCAATCTATATTATCCACGATCTATTAACTAACATAAAATATTATGGGTATTTTTGTTCCATTAATAGTGGTTCTTAAGGAGCCTGGGAAGTTACCAAAGTATATCCCCAGTGAGTGTAAAACTAGGTGTGTATTAATACCTCTTTTATTGTGCCCCAATTGATAATATAGTCAATCCCCATGAGTCTTTTTTTGGGTTCTATCCCTAAATACAACTGTCATAGAATCACATCCACATATAGTATACAGATATGGATATACTTTCTTAAAAACTAGATAATCAATATTTTACCCACATGTAGGGACACTATACTATATTTAGTATTACCCCTAAGACATTCACTAAGGTTTTTTAATCCAAATCCCCCCAAATTACTATAATTTTATATGATACCAAATATTATAACCCATATATTCATACACATTATCTCATGATTTATTTTATGAATGTATACCTAATAAAATACTAAAATATTGTGAACCCCTGTGTATTTTTGAAATTAGGTACATAAAACAATTAAATGAAACATGGGTAAAATAAAATAATTTTAAAATTCCAAAACATTCCATTATATTCCAGCAATGTTATAATAATACCAATGATAAAATAGTAGTATACAAAAGAAAGGGGTGAGATATGAAGCCCAATAATTTAATAACAATAATACAGAAAAACGTAATAAGTACATGAAATTCAATAGGTATAGAGATGTACAATTAGAGGGGTGATAATTATGAACTTGAACATGAAACCGTAATACAATGTTATAAACTAACAACAATATGGAAATGTGGAAACAACATAAAACATGACATCATAAACATAAGTCTAGGCCAACTATTGAGAAAAAATAATATAATGTTATTAAGATAACCTACCATGAATCATACACGGTTTCTCCCCAGATTAAAACATTAACCAATGCATTTTAGGGCTATGTAATTTCTGGCCCATCCATCTCATTCAAATCATGTACATACAGAAGTGTGCCACAAAAATCATTAAAAAGGATGTATTTAATTAAATTATGTCCAACAATTGAGGAGAGTGGGTTACATACCTAGAAGTCCTAAATAAATGAAAGATATGTACATCTAGTTCAATGCAATTAATTTGAAATGGGGAATGGTATTCCCTACCCAAATGTTTTTTCATGAAAAAGCTCGGGATATTTTCATCAACATAACGAGGGTATGTAAAGATTAATTGACGGGTTTAATGAAATTGAAAGGGGTATGTATAAATTAAATCATAAGTAAAGTAAGAATGATTTGTAAAAACATTTCCTAAAATTAACAATTGTAAATCAAAATCCATAATATATGAAGGTTCTTGAATAAATATGAGAAGGACAAGATCCCGTACAAAGAGAGCGATCTTCTAAAATCTTAGAAGGATCTTATTATGAGATTGGGAACATGTTGATAGAGATTTAGTGAGATATAGGAAGAGTAAATTCGTTATAAATGGCATTTTATTGAATATGAGTGGGAGAATGTGTGGGTATTTATAGAAACAGATAGGGTAACTATATACTAATTTCCTAACTTAGGTTTTGTACTATATATGATAAAATAATCCATAAAAACATCCATCCATTGGTTTTTCCTACAGTTGTGACCAAATAGGTGAATTTTCCATAGTTTTTATGTATAAAACATAAATAATTAAATTAATCCCCTTAGTGATGTGTAAGTTATTCATGTTAATAAAGAATAAATTTTAAATCCTTAAAATAAAATATAGGGTTTTAAAGGATTTTTTAATAGTATAAAAAATTAATCAAATAACCTAATTTTTTTTAAATGTTAAACATTATATTTGGCATGTAAAATCATTATAGTATTTATTATAACCTTTTTGATTTTATCATGTTATAATAAATAAAGTATATTTATACTATATTTAATTTCTACATAAGATATCTGATTTCTAATATAATTATGGAAAATCCACCATTGGATAATTTCAACATTCTAATTTCAAATACAATATTCATTTTATCAAAATAATTATCTAAATATAAAAATATAAAAATAATAAGTAAAAAATATCTGTGTGTTGTAAAATAATGATTTTTATGATTATAACTATTTTCTAGCTCTTATAAAAATATATTTTACTTTATAAAATTATATTATCATTTATATGTAAATAAATATAATTTAATAATAATATTTTATTAATATAAAATTCATTTCAAAAATTATTTAATTCATCTAAAAAGTGTGTTTATTAAAAATATATATTTTCTAAAAATATAATTTTGGTTTCATCGTATCGAAATATTTTTTTTTCAAAATCATTATCCAATCATTTATAATGTAAAATTAATAAGGATTAATATACTAATTATTATATTAAAAATTAAAATATAAAAATTCATACTTTTATCTGCTAGAGAAATATCTCTTTATTATATAAGAACATTCCCTTAGGATGTGGTGTGGGATGTTGACACTTTTTTGGGGTGGTTCAGAGAACATGGGTTGGCCCCTAATCTCGATAAGCTTGAAATAATCCTATAAATGGTTTCACTCATTCTTTAACTATTGTTTATCATATTGGACTTGGTCAAGGGAAAATACTAGTGGTTACAACTCACATAAAAGCTCCATTAAATGGGCTTTATAGGGTATGATCCTACTGGTTGAGTCCTTCACTTCTTTTGCCTTTGTTAATTGGATTTATCATAACTCGTAATATATAAAACTTATAAAGGGAAATACATTGTTTTTATATTATCAATGGTTATGAAGTTTAACGGTCTTTTAAATCCAACATTATATTGATTATAATAGTCCAAAATAACCAAATTAGTACATGTTATTTCTATAATGTAATTCATTCATTTTAAATGTAATTAAATTTAAAAAACCTTACGATATTTAAGTTACAACACAAGATAAACACAAATACACATTACATTGAAAATATGGATTAATTATTAAATTACAAATAGTTTCACTTCCCAAGGGCCTAAAAGATTAGTGTCTTGGAGATTAGAAACACAATTTTTCTAAATGCTGTGAAAATTTATACATAATCTAAATATTCTCTTAGATATTTAAGTGAGACATAATCCAATTAAATTCCCTAAGAAGGTAAACATAAAAACAAGTGAGATCTAATGATAAGTAAGGGATAAAATATCCAAGACCATAATGGTTATATATTCAATATATAAAAAATAATGAAGAAGAAATAATATATGATTTAAAAGAATATAAAACCATCAGATTTAAACATAAGCATGACAGATATACATAAATCATATAATAATGAATCTTTTACTACAACATGAGAAAAATAAAACATGAAGTATATAACATTGTCCATGTAAAGTAGGAAATAGAGTGTAATAATAATAAAAATAGAGTTTATCATCTTTATAAACAAATATAATCAACCAACCATTCACTTATAATATTTTGAGTAGAGATAAGCATTATCACGATGTCCCTTTTTGATCTGAGATAGATTCTAACCTATTTACATAACATTTTTGTCACATGGGATATAAAACTTTACCCAATGTATTAGATGGTGACACTGTAACACCCAAAGAATTGAAAATATTTTTATTTTAAAATAAAAATAATTTTTTATGTTTATTTATACAAAATACCATGTTAATCATATACTACAGAAACACTGAGTTAGTTTTCTTTACACACAAGATTGAGTTTTTCTTCCTTTTAATAGTGCGCATATTTTAAAACTTAATTTTGAAATTTTTATAAATTTTATTTATCAAAATTAATGTATTTTATGAATTTGGAATGTCAAAATTTTCATTGGGTGATTTTTTGGTATTTTTATTAGAAGATTCATTTTTGAAAAATAGTGATTTTTTTGTATTTTAGTTAAAAACTACCTTTCCATTTAAATAATTATTAATGTTAAATTATATCCTAAATTTGGTTTTTAAAATAAAAATATTCTAATTATAAATATATTAACCCAATTTAGGCAATTATAATCATTTTTAAATTGAAATTGGATTCAAAAACTTATTGAATGATTTTACATTAAAAACATGCTTTCTCACCACATTTGTAGGATTAGCGTCAAAAATATTTTTTCTACATTTTTATTTGATTTTTTAAATTTTTTCATACAAAATTTTAATGAGTATAATTTTTTTTGTTATAAGAATATCAAATTAATATATAACCAAAAATATTAAAAAAAAGAGATTAATATTAATTGTGATAATTAAGGTAAAATTAATCATAACAATAGACTAACCCTTATTCATAAGGTTCAAAATGACATATTCAATTATACAAAATGAATTTTTTTCCAATATATAGACATTATAACCTATTGGTTTAAATTTAATTCTTTATTGGGATAATATTTCATGAATGTTCTTTATTTGATAAGGTAAGTAAGAAAAAAGACAAAAAGGGAAACTTCCTTACCTTTAAATTTATAAAACATTGAGATTTGTAAAAAATATATTTTTTGTTATACATAAAATTTTGATATATAAATTGGTTATATTTATCATAATAATTTATCATTAATTTTTTTTGATGAATAAGATACTTAAAATTCTTATGAAATGACAACATAGTAATTATTTAGTTAATAATCAACTTAAAAATTGATACAATAAATATTAAAAGTTATGTAAATTGATTGAATTATTGGCCTTAAAAGTTTATGTAGATAAATATATAATTTTACTCTTATTTTAACTTAATTTATTTTTATTGGAATAAATATTTGATATTTGTAATTTAAATTATCTAAATAATGTCAAAATTGTCATTAATGTTATTTTATAACAAATTATATTGTATAAAATGATTAAAAATTAATAATAATCAAATATTATAGCAATTTATTTTTAGGTGTTAATAGATATTAAATATGTTATATTAATGGGAAAATTTATATTTTATAATTAACCTATTGACCCATCATTTGTGAAAACATTGTTAACTTGGTCCTGGTTAAAGTAATGTTTTTACGCACTGCATGGGCTTGTTTTAAAATTAATTTTTATCACACAAAGTATTTTTAATTAATATATTAAAAATTATATTAAAAATTTAGTTTATTTTTATTTTATATTAAATATATATTTAATTTATTCTGAATTGTTAAATTACATAGGTTATAAAATCAGTTTCATTAATAAAAACCAAAATGATATTATTTTGGAATCATAGAAGTTAAGGAATAAAATTATCAAAATGAACTTATTTTTGTGTGGTACAGATTTTTATTTACCATAATTTACCTTTAAATCATTATTTCCCATTTTGAGACCCATTAGGTAATGGAGACCTCCCATTAATGAATACCTATTGGCATTTACAAGAGTGCCACTCCTCCTCCACTATAAAAAGGTCTCCTCTCCTCCTAAACCCTCACACATATAAAGACACATGGATCAACAATGATCTCCCAAAATATATCCTAAAAATACCTAACCTTATCCTATAAGCCTACTATTTGGAATAAATCCATCCTAGGAATCCATTTGGTGTAATCCAAAAAGGAGATACCTGAAGAAGAGGAAATATATTTTCTTAAGCTCTTTAGTTTTATCTTCATTATACACACCATCAAATATTATTATTCCATGATTATATAACTAAACCAGAATAATAAATATAAAATGATTTTCATGATAAGTGTTTTACCTACACTCACACACACTACAATCTAATGGGTATATTGTTTATGTGTATAGAGAACTACCGCCTCAGGAAACGATTATTTTCAATTTTTACTTTACCACCATTCGTGGTTATTAATTCTATTGGAACCAATTTTTATATATGTTACATTTTATATTTATCATGTCTTTATTATTATGAATTTTTTTTATAACACATACTATTATACTTTTCATTTTGTAAAAATACGATAACATTGTTTGTGGAAGTGTGAAATACTGCCTTCTCAAAGTGACGTGATTCATTCACAATATACATGGAACATATAATGGTTGTTTTTAAAGAAAATTTTATAACATAAATGAAATATATATTATATTCATGAAATAATTAACTTTATTTAAATATAATATATGATTTTATTTATTACCCATTTTAAATACTAGAAAGTCATAACATCATTCATGGATATGTGGACTACCACCTTCTCGACACGATGTGATTCATTTTACATTACAATAATTCTATATAAGATTATAAATAAATAAATAAAATTGTATTTATGGTATAATTATAAATCTATAAATATATACTATTACATACATTATTTCTAGAATGATCACAGAAAAATGAGAACGTAACTCAAGGGTACTTACGCCATATTGTCTCCATGATTGTAACATTGGTTCATTTTTTATAACCATATTTAATGATTAGTTCCAAAGTATAATTAATTTATAAATATTATAATTTTTTCATGATTATTATTTTGGATAAGTTTATATAATTAACTCTTTGACCATTTTCAATCTACCGAATTCATTTTTAACACATAGACAAAATATGCTCAAAACACCCATTATAATCAAAGTTTCTTAAGTAGTCGTTTAAAACATTGTAATAAGTGATGTAAAAGAAATAATAAACTCAAAATATGTTATCAATAAATTATATAAATAATATAATTTTATTATTTACGAATAAAAGTAAACACCTAACAAGTCTGACTTATGGTAAGGTATTTCGTCTCAATTTACATTCCATTGAAACTTATTTGTTGTTATGGACCCATTCAATTTAATATATGGTTTAAATACTGTGATTTGACATACTATATAATGAATGTATTTTTATAATTATATTAAAAGTTTAATTTAATGTTATTCCTTCATGGAATTTATGATTCTAATGCTTCAAAGTGGCATGAGACACTTTAAAATGTTTCAATATTATTTTCTTCAAGAATGTTTTTAATGATCGTTCAATGGCATTTCCATTCATCAACCATATTGTTTGTTATACATCACTATGGAATTATTGATAAATCTATATACATTATTCAATTTTTATATTTGATGATAAGGCACATTTTATTATCTGAATATCTCTACACATGGCCCTTCTTCTTCTGCAATGCATGCCCCTCATTCTGGTCCCCACGGATGCTCATAAAGAATTTAAAAGGACAATGGGATACCTGAATCTATAAACATTGATGACCTGCTTCAAGGCTCCAAAGGTCCTCAAAGCTCAAAAAGGAAAGTAGGGAGACCCCCTAAAGCTGGAAAAATCACAGATACTTCTTTAAAGGTAAGGAGTTCAAAACATATCCCAATAATAAGTAAAGCATATCTTGTAGAGCTGAAAGAATCTGGAAAATAAATCACCATGAGATTTCTCAGGGCTGGTTCATGCCACATAATGGCAATGGCTTTGAAAACAAAGGATTCGAAGCTATCGAGTTCACATGGAGATGATCCTAACTATGAATGGGCTGGAAACCATGGTATTGGGTGATTTACTTTTCTAGTTAGATCCATACTAGGTTGTTTTGTTACCTCTTTATGAGGTTATTTGTAAAGAGTCTATGCACTTGCATATCTTGTAACCTTCTTTTTAATAATATTACCTTAGCCGTTTGGCCGAGGGACCATTCTAAAAAAAATAGATTATTCAATATATGAGGAATGGTTTGGATTGGAAGATATGGGTGATGCCCGATTTTAGATTTCCCCTCGATGCATTGATAGTTTGGTGAGACAAATTAGTTTTCCAAATTAAAATAGTTTAAACTAAATTGAGAATATATCTTAATGGTATAGTGGTTCATGTTCGAGATACATGTCATCAAATATTATTGAAGTGCCTTTATTTCGGTTGTCATTTTTCTCTAATATAATTATCCATCAACATATATGTTGATGTATTTAATTTTTAGTTCATTGAATAAATAATATGTGTTTAAATTTCTTACCTTTCCATATTTATTTTGACGTATTTAGTAAAAAAAATTAAATGTGTTATCCGTTATTTACCTTTCTTTGTTTTTTATTCTCATCACCTAATTTTTTTCTTCCAATTTACAAGCCCTAACTAGGTATTTGACCTCACCATTTTTATATTTATTTTAACTTTGTTATAATGAATAAATATTTGAATAATATTTCAAGGATTTAAGTTATTTCATTTTATTATGTATCATGTTTTTATTTTCTATTTTTTAATGTATTATGGGTATCATGTAGGTAATATGGATTTACAATACTACTAATCTGATAGGTCCTTCAAGATATTATTCATTGTAATTATTCCAATTTTATAAATTAATGCACCAAATCTTGGATTCTGGGGTTCTGGAATTACACTTGGTATCAATGTATGTTTACCAGCAATCATGGAAAAAAGATTTTGAAAACGTATACTAGGGAACATAACCCCAAGATATACTTTGAGGAAAAGTACATAAAACATCTCAGAATTT
Organism: Viscum album; assembly: GCA_963277665.1. NCBI lineage: Eukaryota > Viridiplantae > Streptophyta > Magnoliopsida > Santalales > Viscaceae > Viscum > Viscum album. Next base: position 624,920,523 of record OY728138.1, on the reverse strand, counting down.
GGGTAATGTAGAGATGATGTCGGTACTCTTGTAAATACTTATTTTTATGTATACTATAAGTTGAGATTGTTATAGAACATATGTACCTCAGGGTAAAAACTCTAAACAGGTTTATTAGGCCTAACTTGGCGTGACCTGGTACATGAAAGTGGGCCTTACTGCACACCTTTTTTGATACTCCTATGGGACATTCCTAAAAAAGTTCACATTTTCTGTATATACCATTGAGAAGGACATATAAGTAATCATATCACCAAATAAATCATATTTATGATTAAAAGATTAGTTATGCATAATATTTTCAGTTTATGCTATGTGTTTCACTTGTTTTGGGATTATAAATTATGTTATGATTTAATCTACTATATCTCATTGTTTAGAAATGGAGCCCAGTAGAAGGAATGTGAACTCCACAAATGGATGTGATCCAAAGAGTAAGAAGGATCATATCTTTTCTAGTATTATGAAGACATTTTAAAGGTAAATATTATTCTATGTATTCTCATTATATGAGGAAATATTATCATGTGATAACAAGTTAGGTAACGAATTCTCTATTACCTATTTCTTTGAAGGGAAGAAATAGAAGAATAGGATGAAAGTGAAAAATATGAATAAAGAGAAGAAGGGAAATAAATACTTTCCCTAAAGTGATAATTATGAAATGAAAAATTGTGGTACAAGATTAAAATAAAAGAGAGTTTTCTATAAGTTTGGAAAGAAGGACCACCATGGTAGTGGTTATAAGGGTAAGAAAAAGGATTTGAATGTGTAATGATACAACTATAAGGAGATGAGACGCTATGAAAATAAATGTCTCAAGCATCAACAGAATATACACAAAATGATTCTAATAGAAAATGGTGAAGTTATTCTACTTCTATAGATAATGTTAAATGATTAATATTTCCATTAAAGAATTATTTAATTTGAATATTTTATCAGTGATTTAATGGTTTTAAGAATTATGGAATATATGAGGATTTTACTTCAATACTTTTCAGTTAAGGATTTGTTATCACATGATGAATGGTATGAAAAAAGTTATTTTGTAGAAAGTAAAATTTTTGGGAAAGACATTATTGAGGGAATGATAACCCTCAATATGTACCTATTATAAGGAAAATGATGCTTAGATAATGAAATGATTAGTTAGATAATGTAAATTGGATAAGAGCCGATAAACATGGAAATGAGTAATGATTGATGCTATCATTGATGTAGTTTATGTCATTTTTAGATTTAAGGAATATATCAAATAACATGTTTCTTACTTAAGTAATAAAGACAAATGATTTTTTCTAATAATTTTTAATTTAATTTATGTTATTACCCTATCTTAAGAGAATACTTGATGAAGGTGTTCACATGCTTGGAATGTGATGATTATGAAGCCACATCATGTTGATTTAAGGATAATAATAAGTTCATTTTGACCTTCCTTATAAAGTGTTATATAAAAATCTATTGGAAAATTAAACCATTAAGAAAGTGGTTCCAGTTAATCATTAAATGATGTTTTATATATTGATGTATTACTTCACTATATAAAGCATATTTTTTTAATATAGGATGTAGATTTAGTTCAAGGAATAATTAAAGGAAAATACTATGATTGTAGAAATGTATATTTATTTATATTCTTAGAGTAAGAAAGAATTTCTCAAATCCCAGAAGAAGGGTGTTGAAGCAAATTTTGTTTTCTATTATCATCATTTTTAGGGAGAAATGACCATTATTCACACCTATGTTTCATGATTTTGTGGTCTACCACTTCCAAATGAACATATTCTCTAGCACTCTCCATTAGAATGTGATTGATGGATTTTTCTTCTGTATCAATTATTCCATTTTCCACCTATGTTATCATTCTAGGTAAAAAAGTTCTGTGGCCATTAAAATTTACTATCTTAATTATTAATAATATTTGTTATTAACCCTATTGATTATGTGGGTTTTCAATAATAGTCTATTTTCAAATATTATTGAGATCAAATTTACATTGTGAGGACACAAGTTAATTAATGTGTGGAGAACATTACATGTATATAAATTAAAATATTTTCAATTTGGAATAAATAAATTTTTTTCTATATTGATTTATATTCAACTCCATATTAATCATACTCTACACTCCACACTAAGTTTTCTTGTGGCATACACAAGATTGAGTTTTACCGCCTCTTAATAATGAATAACTTTAAAAAAATATTTTGAAAATTTTGAAAATTTTATTTTTCAAACTAAAAAGAATTTTTTAATTCATAATGTAAAAATCATCTTAGGGTTAATTTTTGGTAGTTTTCTAAGATGTTATTTTTTTGATGAATAGAAAAAAATACTATATTTTAACTGGAAACATCTATTTCATTTAAATAATTATAAATATTAAATTATATTATAAATTGGGTTTTTATAGTCAAAATAGATAAATTATACATATATTAACACAATTTAGGTAATTGGATTCATTTTTATAGTTAAATTGGATATAAAAACATATTGAACTTTTAAAAGTTTGTTTACTTTAAAAACCCGCTTTCTCGCAACATATACGAGATTAACATTAAATTTTTTTTTCCACCTCTTCTATATGAATTTTGAATATTGGATATACATTGTTCTAATCAGTATAATATTTTTGGTATAATAATATCACCTCACTTTTTGACAAAAAATATTAATGAATGTGATTAACATTAATTATGGTGATTAAGGAAAAATCAAGCTTAATAATGGACTAAACATTAATCTTAAAGACCAAAATGACCTAGATACTTTATCAAATGCCATTGGATGCCAATATATTGATCATATACCATACTTTTTTTTATATTTATGGCTTATAAGGAAAATATTTCAAGACAGTTCTCTATCTGATAATGTTTGTAAGAAAAAATCCAAAAAAGAACCTTTATTACCTTTAACATTTATAAAATTTTGAGATATATAAGAAACAACATATTTTAGGTTATACATATCCTATTCAAATAAATTTATTTTTATTTTTATCATAATAATTTATCATTAATTTTTAATGATGAATTATTTACTTAAAATGCTTAAAAAACTCCATTATAATGATTATTTAATTAATAACCAACTAAAAAAATTAGACTTAAATATTACAAGTTATTAAAAATGATTGGATAATTATGTTTAATTATTTTTTAGATGAATATATATTGTTAAAAATATGTTAAATTAAGTTTCTTTAATTCAATTTTTTGTTTGATATTTTTAAATTATAATTTACCAATTAATGTCAAAATTGACAATAATGTTTTTTATAATAAATTATATTTTATAATATGATTTTAATTTAAAAGAATTATTATACTAAAAAATTTATGGTTAAGTGATATTAAATATTAAATATGGTCTATTAGTGAACCAATTTAGCGTTTATAATTAACCTATTGACACATAGTTTTTAAAAACATCGTTAGCATGGTCCTAGTTAAAGTAGTGTTTTTTCGTGTTGCATATGCTTGTTTTAAAATTAATTTCCAACAAACATGAGTTTTTAAATTTTTAAATTAGATATATAATTTATAATTCAATGGATCTATATTTTCTATAAAATATATCTTTAGTTTATTCTTAATGGTTAAATTACACAGGTTAGAAAACTAGTTTCTTGAATAAAAACCAAAATGATAATATTATAAAAACATAGATGTTAAGGAACCAAATAATAAAAATGAACATATTTTTGTTTGGTAAAGATTTTTATCCACCATCATTCCCCTTTAAATGATTATTTTTACTCTTTGGAATCACATTAGGCAATATAGTACTCCTATTAATGTATACTTTTTGGTATTTACCAGAGTTCCACTCCTCCCCAACTATAAAAAGATCCCCTCTCTTCCAATTTCATACACCTCACAAGAAGCTTTGGATCAACCAAGATCTATAAAAATAGACCCTCATCATTCATAACATCATCCTTGATGACTCCCATTTGGAATAAATCAATATATGTAATCCCTTTGGTGAAAACCAAAAGTTGTTACCCAAATAATAGGTAACATCATTTTTTAAGCTCTTTTGTTTTATATCCATTCTACGCCCCATCAAACATTAATATTACAAGATTATATAAAACCACCTATATCCTCAATATAATAGTATTTTTATGCTATTGGTTATACTTACACTCACACACTCTTCCATACAATGGGTAACTAACATATTGTTTATGTGTACGGTGAACTACCGCCTAACAAAATGATGATTGTACATTTTTTGTTTTCCACCTTTCACAGTAGTGAATCATGATAGAAACTCTAGTTATATATGTTATATATGATATTTATTATATATTTAGGTTTATTTAATTCTTTTATAACACATTCTATTATACATTTTTTTTGTAAATATGATAACATTGTTTGTGGAAGTGTGGACTACCGCATACTCAAAGCGATGAGATTCATTAACACTATACATGAAATGTATAGAAGGTTGATTTTAATAAAAAAATATGTAAAATAAAGGAAATAATATAATATTAATTAAATAGATAACTTTATTTAAATATAATATATCATTTTCTTTATTACATTTTTCTCACATTGGAAAGTGGTAATGTCATTCATCGATTTGTGGAATACCACTTCCCCGACACGAGGTGATTCCTTTTACCCCAATAGAATCTAATGTAAAACAATATATGAATAAATAACATGGTATTTATGAAATAACTATCATTCTTGGAATATATAGTGTTACTTACCTTCTTTCCATAACAATCACTGGAAAATGAGAACGTTAATTATGCGTACGTATGACCAACCATCTCCCTAATTTTAATGTTGGTTAATTTTTCATAACAACAATTAATGATTATTTTGTTGTTTAAAACATTTTAATATGTGATGTAAAATAATAATAAAATGTGATAATTTTCTCAAGAAAGTAAATAATTAACATTAGTTTTTATTCAGGAATATAAAGAAACACGTGACAAATCAGATTCAAGGTTAAGAATTTCCTCCCAATTTCCACTCCATTGAGATTTATTTGTGGTTTTATAATAATTAAATTTTATATATGGGGTATTTACTTACATTTGACATTTTATATCAGGAAAATAATTATTATCACGGTATTATAAGTTTAATTTATTGTTATTCCTTCATGGGGATTAGGATTCAATTTTTTCAAAGTGGTATGGGGAACTTTGGATTGCTTAAAGATTACTTTCCAAATTAAAGGTTTTAATGATATTTCAATGGTATTTTCATTAATCAATGTATAAAACCCTTATTGTTACTTATCCTGAATTGGGGAGTTATTAATATATCTATATCCTTTATTTAATTTGGATATTTTATTATATATAACATTTTTTTATTAATTAAAATCATTGTTCAATATATGATGAATGATTTAGACTGGCAGATATGGGTTAGGTCTAGTTATATATATCTCTTCGAAGAATCAAAAGTCTCATGAGATAAATTAGTTGGCAAAATCAGAATAGTTTAAACTTTCTTGAGAATATATCTTGATGGTAAAATGGATCATGATCTAGATACATTATGTTCAAAATTAAAGCATTGATTTCATTTTAGTTATAATTCTTTATCCATGAGATTTTTATCAAAATATCTATGGATGTATTTAATTCACAGTTCATTGATTAAATGACATTTGTTTCAATTTATTACCTTTCCATATTGAGATTATATTATATATTTATTTTATTAGAACATGTTATTAGTTATTTACTTTTACATGTTCATTATTCTCATGAGTTAATTTTTGTTTCCAAATTACATACACTTACTGAGCATTTTAGATCACCATTATTATGTCTCTTTTCCCTAAGTTATGAAGAATAATTATTTGAATAAAATTTCACGGGTTTTGTTTATTTAATTTTATTATGTATCATGGTTTTATTTTTTTTATTTCCCAAAGTATTATGTGTATCATGTGTGTAATCTGGCTTTCCGAGACTCTTAAAATTAGCAGTCCTTCAGTATTTTATTCCTTGTAATCATACCAATGTAATAAAATAATTCACTGAATCTGGGATTATTGGGTTGGTGAATTACAGATATAGGTCCCACCCATTTTATAATCCATATATTTTTGTTCTAATTAGAAATAATAAGAGAATCATAAAACTATCTATAAGAATAATATTTTCTTTAGGAAATTTTCAAATATTACAAATCCTTTTTTTAATTTTCAAAATATCTACATTGATGTGAAGTGAAAACACATAAAACCTACATTTTAACTACACAAAACACCCAATAATATCACATTTAAAATTAAAATTACAAAATTCAAATATAAGAACACCCTCAAGCCATACAGCTTACATAAATCATGGTAGTACAATTCCCAAGACATCATCATAACTGTTTTTCGTCAAGTAGATGTTGACACCATCATTGCTAGAATAGTTGCACCATGTCAAAATAACCAGATCATGGTCTGAGTTGTGCCATAACCAAGAACCATCACAGCCACCATAGAATCCTTGAGCTGAAAAAATAATAATTCATTACTGTATCAACATCTTCTATTCCGGTGAGACAAACTCGCTGGACACAAAAGTTTGATAGAAATAGAAATACCACACAACGAAACATCAATAAAAATAATCTTAACACAAATCCAGGAAGCAAAAAACCATAACATTGTGAAGGGAAGGAGTCAACATAAGAAACACCAAACAACGCTATCGATGAAGAGGATGAGAAAAAAAGAAAACATATTGACTCTGGTAACGTACAAATCACCGATGACCACTAAACCACTTCCCAAAAAGTTTTATTCCCACTTCTTGAGCTCCCACTAGGAGAGGTGCAGTGTAGCACGAAGCCATGGACGAGATAAGAGAAATCAAATATACACATAATGAAGAATTTAAGCAGATAATTGAGTCACCTTGGAAAGAACCTTTGACTGCTGACCCACGAAATAAAAAATAATTTTTTTCCATATTATCCAGATCATAATTGTAGAGGAGAAGAGGAACCAGAGGCCCGAGTGAGGTATGAGCATCTAAGGGAACCACATCATGGAATATACAACAACACCACCAAAAACCCCACAGAACAATCGAACATGAACATCACCTTTAATGTATCAACAAAATTGAGTGGATCTTCCCCAGTTTTCATCCCATTGCAAGGGAGTAAACAAAGAATCATTGAGGATGAGGAATAGAGAAAGAATCCCAACATTAGGGAAGCCCATGGGAAGGAATAAATAGGGGAGGATAAAAGAAAAAAAGTGGAAGGAAAGAGGGGAAGAGAATATTTTTTATACAACATCCAAATAAAATAATGAATTAATATTCATGAAACCATATAATTTATCAACCAAAATAAAAACATATTAAAATAATAAGATAGTGTGAAACATGAATAATAAATACAATGGAAAACTAAATAACTAAAAGATATTTTTTAAAAACATTTGTTAAACCCCATTATAAATGTCATAGTTACAAGTTTCTTTTAAAAAAGTATCATTTTTTAAGAAAAATAAATAGTGAACTATTCAAGAAATTTTAATCGGTAAAAAAACTTTTCACAGTAATTAAAAATATAACATCATTTAAAAAGATAAAATACTGTAAAAAAAGATATAATATAACATAAATAAATATGTCTGAGATACTATATCCCTTACCATTACCCTTGATTTCCACAGAAGTGATTTAACCACATATATAATAAATATATAAATATTAATTACCCACTTTAAAACTATATTCATATATTTTTCCATTAATAATCTCCATTAAGAAAACTTATATTCATGTATCATATTGTCATAATATCCTTTCAGCATTGGGTGGTAATAATCTTGACCATTATGAACTTGGTGTGTAAAAGTTGGGTATATAGTAATTTTTATCCCAAATATAATAATTTAAAAACCATTTAGGTTATTAAAATTTTGGGTTTATATATACTTATTATTTTAAAATACCATTACATGAGATTTTTATCCATATTTTATGAAAACTAGAGGGATAATGAACTTGTTTGGGGTATGTTTATGATATTTATGGATTACCATATAACGATAATCTCTTTTTATGTTAAAAAAAGAACCATATTAACTATATATATTAATTATATATATAATATATAATTATCCACTATAAACGAAAACCATTCATGTTTGAAAGTGAAGGAAAATGAAACACATTTATTAATGGAGGTGTTAGTACGCATAATGCACAATTAACATTTTTGTTACCTAATGAATGAACGGTGTAAAGTTGTGTAATACGAGATAATTTTAGAATAAAAAATAAATTACCTACATAATATTTATTCATAAATACCCTCATTAATAATATTCATGAGGTTTTTTTATGAGAAGATGAAAGCGTCACTTCTTGGAGGCAGTAATCTATGCATGAACACTAATGACGATTGTTGTTTTTACTAGTAGATAGAAGAGGAAAAATAATGGTTTTACCGAAATTATATTAACATATCAATGAACTAAAAATAATGATTTTATTTTTATACTATTTTTATTATTGGTTTATAAAGGAAATCATTAGAAAGGAATTTTAGGAAAATGAGATACATACATTGACACCTTGAACTTCTTCTTCACGAATGCATTTGATTTGAGGGACATTGAAATTTTTTTTCATACCAAGGGAATTTGGGAATGGAAATTAATTCAAGGAAATAAAATTTGGTTAGTTTTTCAAAAATAAAATCGAAATAGGAGTGGAGTATTGAAATGGTGGAACTGGTATCCATTTATAAGAGAAAGAAAATGAAACTTTTTGAAACATTTCTCATTTTTTTAAGAATTCCATGATAGTATTAAAGGAACATTGGCTCAAAACTAGACAATGGTTGAGTTAGGTATAAGATAAATTTGAAAATAATCTCAAATAATTATATTAAAACATATTTTAATCATGTTTTTACCATTTTCCAATAGTACAATACTTTTTACCAATTTTACTTTTTTAGTGGTAACTATTTTTTAAATTTAGTAATTAGTTTTGATAACTAAAATGAAACTTTCAATCTTTACCTAATTTGAAAATTATTAATTTAAATATGAAAATAATGTAATCATATCAAATTTATAAATATTTGGAATGTTATTTTTAAAATTACCACACTTAATAAAATGAAACCAATTTTAAAAGAAATTATGTTTTTTATATTTGAAATTACATATAATATTAAATTATCATAATTAATAATTTTAATAAAAAATGATTTATTAAAAATATAATGAGGGATATGTGGTTTCAAACAAAATCCAAAAATAAATTTCACCGTGCCAATCTTTAATTAAAATAACCAAACAAAGACTATTTTTAAATTCTAATAATATGTTGCTTAAGTCCTAAAATATTGGAAATAATTTCAACTTCAAAATAATATTTAATATTCCATAATTATTAAATTAAAATAAATAATTTATCAATTAAAATATTCTATAAACATTTATTCCTTTCAAAAATATTAATAATGTGATAGAAGTCCACATTTTGGAAATAACTATATTTTCACTATTTCCCTAAAAATAATTTATTTTAAAAAATAAAAAAAATAGAATAAATCTAATTTTACCATGATAAATCCAATAATGTTGAATTTTTTTTCAAATTCACATCATAAAATTGATAAAATGAATTTTTAAAAAATTACATAAAATGTAGTGAAAACTATTTTTATTGCAAAATAATTTTTTTTATATTATATATTATTTCCCTATAAATTCTTAATTAATATAGTGTTAAAATATATAACTATTAGTAGGTCATAATAATATTAGTTCCTTGAAAAAAATTACAATTTTTAAAAAATTCATTTAACCATAAAGTGAATTAAAAAAAGTATGAGTTTTCAAAAAGGATATAAATTTTTGATATATATATAAATATTTTATTAAATTTAGATATAATCATAATATCTACATAAAAAATCACTCACGATCACCATATGAAACCTAAGAATTAGATAATATCGAGTTGTAGTCATGGGTTGGGATTATGCTAGCATAGATCTCTTTGAAATTTATAAAATCATGAATTTGTCATGCCTATGATTTTTTCAAACCATTTTTATTCGCTTTTATCTGGTTCTTGATCTATATAAAACCCTAGTGAAGCCACCTCCTTCCCAAGATTAGATATATAGGATTTATATTGAAATATTTCGCTTCTAGATGCCATTTCATCTTTTTTTTACAGATTTTGATTTGAAAAATTCAATTTATACTATCTAATTTAATAGTTTAGTTTTAAAAATCATATTTAATATTAAAAAGAATCATTTTTTCATTAGTTCAGTTTTTCATTTGAAAACACTCTATTAATAAAATATTTATTTAAGGATTATATGCAATGAAATCTCATGTTCTTACAAAAAATAAGTAAACTAATATGATTGAAGAAAATAAGGTTCAGATCAACACTCAACATGTAGTTCAGAGTTTCAAATCCAAAGAATATGGAAATTATATAAGGAAATTATCTATCATAAGGTTTGTTAAAGATAATCAATGATAACATCCTATAAGAATATGATATAATGTAAGGTCTTATTCTATCACTACTATTAAGTTGGACCTTGAAAATGATGTGGTGATATATTCACTAGTTATTCATTAAAAAATTGGGAATATATTATTAGGTTTTTGTTCTATACACTATATTATATCATGGATGTTTATTGGAACTATTCAAACACCACATAAAAATATGGATTTTGAGTTATCCATAAGAATATCAAACAAATAAAGTATTTCATCCTGAGTATATACACCTCCTCAGTTAATGTTTGTGTATTGAACTCCCTAATAAATATTGTTCTACTTCCTTTGGAGGAATTTTACAATAAAATGGGCATATAGTAGTGGTATTTATATAAATACGACATCAAATTATGGGATATGGAATTTAATATTTGTATCATGAGTCATCCACCTATTCTATTCAAGCATAACGAGGAAGATGAATCTACTTTGGAATATCCTTCTCAAGAATGGATATTATTACCTTATAACGAAGAATATCTTGCTTAAATGATTAGGATAAGGGAGAGAATCGTGTTTAATCAGGTTCCCATTACTGGGGACTATAATAATTTATTTTATAAAGAGTTACTCAGTCATCCACTTAATAGAGAGGACGATCTCTCAAATTAATTTGGACTTGGATATATTCCCATACCCAAGACTCCCTATAGAATGACACACACTAAGTTGTAATAACTAAAGAATAAATTATTGTAAAATCTATAAAAGGGTTTTATATTCCCATGTGCTTCACCATGTGGAATGATGACCTTATTAATCCAGAAGAAGGATGGGTCAATGAACATATGAATTGATTGTCTTGAACACAAAAAATCATGATAAGGAATAATTATACCCTTCCACATATTGATGAATAATTTAATCAGTTATATAGGGAGGAATACTTATCTAAGGTTGGACTCTAGTTGGTATATCACTAATTAAATGAAAAGAATGAATATATTCCGAAAACTTCATTTTGAACAAGGTAGGGATACTATGAGTTCATAGAGATTCCTATCAGACTCCCTAACGATTCAAAAATATTCATGGACTTGATGAAAAGAGTCTTTATATATTACCTTGATAATGTTTTTGTATTATTTTTATATGACATTATGATATAATCTAAAAGTAAGGAGGATTATGAGAAGAATTTGAATACTATTCTAAAGACTTTTTAAATGGTGAATTTATATGAAATGTATGGTAAATTTAACCTTTATAATTAGGCAGTATCATTCATGGGGAAAGATATTAGGAAAAGAGAAATAAGTAGAGCCTTATAAGAAAAAGGTGATTGATAAGTGTACCATAGTGTAGTTCCCAAAATCTACCAACCTAGAGTTGAATACTAATTTATTATAATGGAATAAGTTAAATGGTATCACATCCCCTGAGATTGGTCAATTTAGTATTATTTAAGAACTATATATATACCTGATCCCATTTTATATTTGAAATATTAAAAAACATAACATAAGATTTCAATTGTCTTCTTGAAATAATTTTTATTTTTACAATTAAATATATTTATTCGTTTTATTCTCTCCTTGAACGACATTATGTTTTGATAGTGAGAAATATTTATTTTATTTATTCCATATAACATAAGTAATTAAAAATATATTATACTTTTAACTGTAAAACGATATATTTTTTATCTTGGGTATTGATTAAAATATATTTAACCTTGATTTTATTTTAATATTCATTTATTTAAAATATATTTATGTTTTAGGTTTTTATTGTTCATAAGGTATCATACATGTTTTATATTGATATCATAGGTTGTATACATCATTTTGGGCCTTTATATATCATTTATACATGTTGTTTACTATACCCTCATTGCTAAACCACACAGCCTAATCTCCCAAGAAACAAAACCATTTATCCAATGTAGCCACCCTGCAAAACCACATATACAAATTTCTAGATTTTATTATGTTTTTTATTTTTAGAATAAAATGGGATAAGTAGGTCAAATTTGGGTGATTATTTTTGATTTTTAAATATAATAAATTACCTAATTTTCATTATAATACATCAAATTATAAATCCATAATTATAATTTCCTAAATTAGGTTATAATTCATTGAATGTTTTCAGTCCAAATTCTATAGTTTTTTTAAAACTATTGTTATACTATATTTTAATGATAAATTGAGATATCTAAGTCTGATCAAATTTATTCGAGATTGTTTTGAAATATATATATATATTCTAAATATTATTCAATTGGACACAAATATGATTCTTCCATTTAGAAGGACTTATTTTGGTTAACAATTTTATGTGTCAATATATTTACTAATTTTTTAATTTTGGATATGTGAATTTAGTTACATGATTATTTTTGATATGTAAATTTAGTTACATAACATATTTGTTACATAAATTCATCTATATCAAAATTTTTATACATAAATTTAGCAAAATGGCTATTTTTCTTAGATGAATTCAGCTAAATAAAACTCTTTTACACAGATAGATTTTCTCACATGGTAAAATTAACTTATGTGGTATTGTTGACTACAAAATTTTGGTAATGTATTTATTTTTATTATATTTTTATCCCACCTATGTGATAAAATTTAATACTTTAAAATAAAATTGGTATTTAAATTAACCTTTTATGGTAATTTGAATTCTAACATGTTATTCTAAATATTAAAATATGCTCATTTTCTTCCTATACTTTTTATTTGTTTTGCTAAAAGTTTATTTTGAATTTTTTAAATGTTTAATTTTTTCTAAAATTAGAAATTCATTATTTAGAATCCATGTTAATATATTTTATATTATATTATAATGATAAATGGTATATTTACTCGGGATTAAGTAGGTATGGATATTCCTATTGATATTTTGGAACATGAGACTTTCAAATTGAAGAGTTTAAATATTAAGAGTTAGTGCATATATTTTTATGGAGTTTCCCAATAACATTAATACTCATTACAATGAAAGTATTTATTATAGTATAAATGTTAAAAAATTTCTATTATTAATCTTTTATAGAATATCAAGATATATATCACATGGAAATTCAATGTCTATCATATATATATATATATATAATATTTAAATGATATATAATCATGCGCAACAAAAATGTATGGAACGAGAGACAGTAAAATTTGTTTTTTTGGAATACGATGTATTATTCTTGCATGATTTATGAGAGTGTTATATGTAATTTATGATCATATTTTATGGATGTATTTATTGATATATTAATTGCCTATTTATTGTTAAAATGATTTTTTATGTATAACATGGTTTTAATTTTTACAGCATATCAAAGCTAATTATGATTTACATCAAATGAATAACTTATTAATAGAATTTATGATATAGTATAGTGGGTGTTAAATGGTAGAAAATACATTTTTCTATTTTTACGTATATAAAGACTGAGGCATGTAGTGAAGAAACATGGATGTGAATCTTATTTAACTATTAAATGTTGTATAGTTCATAACTAATTCATAGAGATTCATCATTCATATAATTTATAAATTTCTTGGTTCCCAATATTCATTATTTTAATTAATTTAAGGGATTGGGAACTACTTGATTCAAATTCTATCAACTTTATCGAAAATCATTCATTGTGTTTCATTATTTTATTCTTTCCTTATGTTGAAAATATATTTTTTTGTATATTTACACATAGTGTGTCTTAGAAGGTGTAAAGTTTCCCTAAAAATGTATGTTAGGGTTTAGGCTATCCCATTAGAATATAAGGATTATCTTATCCCCTTAAAATACTAGGTTTAGCTTAATCTATAAAAATAGAGGAAATGACCACTCTTATAAGAGTATGTGTTTAGTCCACCCCTTAGAAGTCCAAGTTCCTCTTGAGCCACAACATAAAAGTGGTTAGTAAATTGAATTTGAAATTATAATATTATTCAAAAACTGTAAAATATAGGGTTATGTTTCTAAATTTAATATATTGGGTTCTATATAACCTTGAAAAATAAAAAGGTTATGATTTCACCTGTAAATGTATTAGTTGGGTATTATCTTATAAAACGATGATCTATTGCATAAAACCTCACAAATATGAATGAATTAGGTTAATCCTCCATGTTTGAAAAATTTGGATGTAATGATTTATAACATTCCTTAAAAAGTGATATACCTTTATGGGTTCTATACACTATGTTGGTGTGTGAAGAGTAGTCATTGGATCATTTAGATCCAAATGAAGCTAAAATTTTTGTGTTCATATTTTAATTTTAGGTATTTTCATTTCTATTTATTTTTCTATATCAGTGTGATTGAATTGATTAATATTTTGTTTCCTATTTTAACCTTTTAATCTTAAAATCTAATCAATTATTAAAATAATGAAAATTCACCCCTCTAAACCACTAACACCAGCCCTTCAGGACCAAACAATTTGTATCTGATCTAGAACCCTTAAGGATAAGTTAGTTTTTCAATTTTTTATTTCATAATTTATATCATAGGTTGGATGTGTTAAGGATATAATTTGATTCATTTAATTCATTATATTAATTGTGTAACTTTTTTATCCTAATATTTTACAAGGCTAAGGGAAAAGTATTTTTAAGTGATGGTTGAATTAATAAAAAAATGTTTTGAATCTATGAATACCTTTAAATTTTAATGGTCATATATATACTCAATGGATGGTTTGATAGTATTTTTTTCTAAGAGTAATAATATTATATTTTTCGATATTATGATTAAATATTTTGTTTTACCAAAATCATCTCCAGGTCATTTTAAAGGATAATATTATGTTAAATTTGATCTTAATTATAACATAATAAATATTTAATTTTTTATTTAATTGAAATATTTTAAATTTTTTAATTACAATGCTACTGAGAGAGTTTCATAATAGCTTGAAATAAATATATTCGAATAAGTAAACTCCAAGGAAAATGTTAAATTTCATTTTTTAAATTTTAGAAACATGAAAATGGAGCGTCCAACAAAAATAAAGGAAAATAATTTTTTTAAAGGATGGATCACTATATGTAATTTAAAATAATTCAGATCGTTCAAATACTATGTTTCATATTTTTAAGAAGAAAGGAAATATTAAACCTATTTTTATAAAGCTCAAAAATAAAATGTAGGTTAAAAAGAAAGAAAATAAATATGTGGATGAATTGATTGATTTTGAATTGAATTGATGCTAATAGTTTTCCATGAATCAATATTCGATTAAATTATTATTTTCTTAAGAATACAAAAAAAGTGGCACACCTAAAGGTTAATATCTCATGTTTTCCACTTACACACACATATTCTTCTATTGTCACTATTATAAATATAACTAAAATAAAACTATCTTATATAATAATATAGATGTAGGGTATTATTATGGAATTCGTGTAATAATAATATATATATATATATATATATATATTAATATAAAGATTAAAAACAATCAAAATAATGAAAATAAATAAAGGGTCCAATTGAATAAAACAATTGTTCTTGGGGTTTTATGGTGGTATTATCCTAGTTATTAAAAATATCTAACAAAATTTTATTCAATGTGGAGATAAAAAACTATCACTCTAACTCTAAAATTTGAATGGTATTATCATAAATGGAGACTTATATATGTAGGAGTAATCTATTCCACATCAACACCCAATCTAAAATCCACCTTTCGAATGAATTAGATATCAATGAGAAAGAAAATGAGTGAATAAGGAGAAAGAAAAAGTAGTAGAGAAAGTGGGGAGAATTATCACCTCAATCATTTAAAAACTAATAAATTGTTTTAATAATATATCATAAACTAATAAAGCACAATAAACTCAAAAAAGACCACATAACCCTTCAACAAATAGTGATGGTTTGTTCTCTACAATCATGGAGATGAAATAAGCATAGAGTGGGAAAAAAAACATTGAAAAGTGAAATACATATAATATGAAGACAAATAAGCTAACATATATTTTAAATATAAAAACTATTATAGGAAATAAACTATACATTTTAAACTTTAAATTGATATCCTTTGTAAAGGGAGGTGAGACCCATATTTATTGTGAAAGAGTGTGAAAATATCACACCGATATTTTACCTTTGATTTTTTTCACATATATGACCTACTAATGATAGAATTGGTTAATATTTTATTCTGTAAAGTTGTTAAATTTTTTATCCTTCATATACCCTCAAAATTTTAGCTTTATTATATTCCATATATAGGAGTTATGGTATTTTTACTCTTATAAATTAATTCCTTCCATGTGAATGTTCATTTTCCCTAATTCGAAATTACAATGCTATATTGACCATAAAAATGGTAGATTAACTCTTGTAGTCCTCCATTAAAGTTTTTCCATAATTACTTTTATAGATCCATTTAAATTAAAATATTCATTGGACCAACCCAATTCATGATATAATTTTATTTTTGGTGGAGTCCAAATCAGTACATAGTTTTCAAGGCCATTATTGTGAGTTAATTTTGGGAACCCATAAGATGGATTGAGCTTTGGTTTAATAAGGTTGAAATTAATCCCAAGATGTATGGAATCAAATAAAAGGAAGTTTACAAATTCATTTTGTTATGAAATATTTATGGCTAAAATACAGAATAAAAATAAAATAGTTAAATTCCAAAAGAAGTCTATTTTTATAATTTATCTCAAAATACCACTAAAACAATAAATGTGACAATTTCCCATAAAATAATGTTATGGTTGGTTTATAAAAATTTAATTAGAGTATAATTTTTTTGAAAATTTTAGCTTCATCACGTCAATGAACATAACCATTACGGTCTTACGCAATCATCATATATTCAAATCAAAATCTATACAATAATCAAAAACCATAAAGTATCAATGATTTTTCCAAGAAAACTAAATCACATCTCTTGTATGAAGAAAAATTCCCTACCATTTTCATGCATAAAATTTAAAAAATTTAAACCTCATAAATCCATACATGTCCTAATCAAAATCTACCTCACCATTATTTTTTGCATCACACTTCACTCAAGAGAAAATGAATCTGGAGCTTTACCCATACTTGGAAATTGAATGTATCACTATAGGATTATGACAATTATCATTTAAATATATTTTTAAAAATGAAATTATTTACAATAATGAGGTCTTTATCTAGTTTAATTCTTTGGCATAGGATTTGTGGGTAAAATGATTAAAAATTTAAGACCAGAAAGTGGTTATTTGACTCTTATGCACAATGCTGGTATAATCAAGTGAATACACAAGATGAACCTCACTCAAATCACCTTAATATTTTGAAAAAATACCAAATAGACTTTTATGACATAGGAAATGATTTAACCAATGATTCTAATTAATGATATCATCCATGTTCTCCCATATTTTCCCATTTTTATCATTTTTTATAAATCTTAAGAATGAAACCATTTTTTTAATTTTGATTCTATCTTCATGGGGATGAACTGAAAATTGAATTGAATGAATTAATTAAATTTAATTACCTTGATTTTAATAGGAAAATGAGTTATAAAAGTGATTACAGTGGGAAATCCAAGATTATATCCACTTTTTTTTCTTTTCTGTTTTTCCATTTTATTAAAAGATATCTAGATGAAAACAATAATGTAAAATAAAATGACGAATCAATGCTAATTATCTCCTTCTATAAAGCCCATAATTTTAAAACACACCTCAACCCAACCAATAATGAAACACATCCAAATGAACACACATGAAAGGCCTTACCACAACACCAAAACATGAAATATCCATGAAAAAAATACCATGTATGTGGGTAGGTTTTGACCAACCGGCCTGTAATGCGACTGCAACCCATAAAGAAATTCATAGAATCTAAGGGTTAAAAAATTATAAATATAAGTGTAGGTCTCAGGATTAAAATTTTTCCCACTAAATTATTTTAAAAACATTCCTCGAATTCCAGAGCGTAAAAATAGAAAAATCACAGGTTATGGTTCTCACACAAAATTAATGTATCTCTCAAGAAAGCATGGGTATTATTAAGAATATTTAAAAATGGTTCAAAATACCTCACAAGGTAGTAAAAATATTTTGTGTCAATGTTTAGAGGGAATGGATTTCAAAAGTAAGTCAAAATTAAAAAAATGATTGAAAGACTAATCCATGGAAAATTTATTTCACATCAATAATAATTTAAAATCTATTTTTTTAAAGATCATATCAACTTTATAAAAATTTATTTATGTTTGAAAAATAATCAAAATATTCATTGTATCTCAAGGTTCCTAAAAATATGAAAAAACAATGTCACACAAAAACAAAAAAGTAGGATGACACTTTCCACACACTAAGATTCGACTACCCCTATTTTCAGTTAAAAATTAATTAAAACAAGGGAAGAAAAACAACAGGAAAGAAAGCTACAACATAACATTATTTTTTAATGTATGTCATAAGTTAGGGTCTTTGAAATGACCACTATATCAAGAAATTATGAAATAAATAAAATAATAATAATAAGGGAAAATAAAGAGCAAAGTAAAGGATGATAGAACTTGGTTTCAACCCCCTTGTGGGTGTTAAGATTTTACTTCCCCTAGTTAAGAAGTTGTAGTTGTTTAACAAAAATCTAATGTTGGATGAGGTTTGTTATTCATGAACTACCAAAACTTATTTTTCACAAAATCTATTAGTATATTCCTCGATTGAGAACCCCAAATGAAAAGTAAAATACACAAAACCCTATAAGATATGTTAGAAAGATGTTGAGGTATATAGGGAGAGGGAAAATAATATAGGGGTTCTCATGGTTTAGCTCTACTAGAAAATAGGCGTGCAGTGGTGTTAAAAGTAGTCGAATAGGATGAGGATTCGAAAAGGTTTTATTCTCACTAAATTCTTCCCCATATATTTCTTCTTTTGTTCTATTATTTATATTTCTACTAGTTTACAACTCGACCGGCTCCTCCATTATCTCCTGAACACAAAAAACATCATCATCTTCTTCTTCTTCATCGGGGGCTTGGAGTAATGTTACTGAGTCTAAAAAATCAATATAAGGTAGATTTATTTTCCATTAAAAAGTAATAATGTTAAAAAAGAATTATTAGAAATATAATCTTCTTTAAAACATACTTCTTCAAACTATGTTTCATTTAACAGGGAATCTAGAAATTAATTTGTCAGTGAGGGAAGTGGATCTTCAAGTTTTGTTTCAACATTAACAGTTTATTCTTTAAATATTTATGGAATAGGCAAATTAGGATCTTCATATTTTGGTTTTATTCAATATATCCATAATAAATTAACTTCTTTAACTTAAATGGTCAGTGATGAAAACTAAAATTCTTTAATTTTCAATAATTTTGAAAATATAATGAAGCATCAAGGAATTTTATTCTATTTGGATCATTAATTAAAATTCCATTATATGAAATTTTTAAATTTTTTTAATAGTAATATAATTAAATTATTAACTATTAAAATCTATCATGACCTTTGAAATGAAAGAATTTAATAATGTTCCCTTTTTGATTTTTTTATTTTTTGTGTTTCTTTGAAAAAACAGTGTGTGTGAGCTCTTGGCCTCCCAAAAATAGAACTAAATTGATGATAAACGTTTTTAGTGAACCAATATTCAATTAAATTTTTATTTTCTAAATAAATCACTATTTGGTCACACCCTAGGTTCGATATCTCAATGATACCACTTACACACACAAATTTTCATATTTTCAATATTATAAATATAAATAAAATAAAACTAACTTATATAATAATATATATAATGGGTTTGATTATGGAAATAATTTAATAATATATATATAATGAAAATATTAAACACAATGAAAATAATGATA
Organism: Viscum album; assembly: GCA_963277665.1. Classification (NCBI taxonomy): domain Eukaryota; kingdom Viridiplantae; phylum Streptophyta; class Magnoliopsida; order Santalales; family Viscaceae; genus Viscum; species Viscum album. The sequence goes on along the minus strand of OY728138.1, from coordinate 624,900,161 downwards.
ATAAACAATGATTCTAGTAAAACAAAACCATTATTCTCGTGGTTCCATAGTGGTATTATCATTGTCAATAGAAATACATATCAATGTATTATTTAATGTGGACATGAATAAATATCACTCCAAATAATATTGTTTAAATTTTATAAACTTATAATTTTATATCTATATGTATGTGTAATATCTTCCACATTATTACCCAATGAAAACATTACCATTTGAATGAATAAGATACTATTGAGAAGAAAAATTAGTACACGAGGAAGAAGAAGGAAATAATAGAGAATGTTGGGAGACTTCTCACTATAATAATTTAAACCCCTACTGAATTCAAATAATAATACACAGTAAACCATTAAATTTTAATAAACATAAACACCAAACATTCCCACCTCAAACAATAGAAAGGTTTAGTTCCACATAACCATGGAGATGAAATATGCACAGTAGTAGAACCAAAAAATTGAAAAGAGGAAAAATGTATAGAATATGAAGATAATATATTGATAAATATTTATAATATTAAAAATATTAAAAAATATTGCAGTAACCAAACACTAAATTTACCCCTTGAAAAGGTTATCATTTGTAAAGGTAGGTGAGGCACATATTTATAGGGAAAATGTGAGAAAATTTGGCTCCAAGATTTGACCTCTGAATGGTTTCACATATATTAAAAAATAATGACATAACTTTTCATAGGTTTATTAAGGAAAGTTGTTCCTTTTAGTCTTATATATGTACCATAAAAATGTAATCTTTATTTTCATTGAAATGGTGGGGTTATCCTATATTTACTCGGAGTAATTGATTATATCTATATTACACTTAATATTCCACAAATCGAAATTAACATTACCTAAGTACCATGAAAAATGTTGATTCACACATATCCTACTTCATTAGAGTTGTTATATAATTATTTTTCCATATATATGTGGTTTTTTAGCTTCATTGAACTGTCCCACTTTGAGATATAATATCATATTTAAAAGATTATATATCTATATATAATTTTCAAGTCCAATATTGTGAGGTGATTTTTAGCCTTCAAAAGAAGGATTGAGCTTTTGTTCCAATAAGACTAAATAAGGCCAAGATGTATGAAATCCAGAAAAAATTTATTTAAAAATTTAATTTAGTGTAGAGAAAGTTATGTCCTAAATATAAAATAAAAATTAAATAGTTAAATTTCAAAATAAGGCTATTTTTTAATTAAGCTTAAAATACTACCAAAACCTAAAAATGAAACAATTACCCAAATAATAAAAAATGGTGGGTTTATAAAAATATAATTAAAATATATATATTTGAAAATTTTATCTTAATATCTCATGAAACATGGGCGAATTTCAAAAATAATCATGTAGTATTTCATTTATGACAAGATTTTATAAAGTAACATGTTCTCTTCAACATTCTTATTCAAGTAATATTGAATCATATTCTATAAGATTTCAAATTATATGTGTGATATGTATAACAAAAATAGATATTTTTATTTTTATTTTTATTCTTCTATATGATTAGGAAATGATGATCTGAGTATTAAATAATTGAAGAAATATGTGGTTTATATGAAGATCAAATTAATGAAACGAATTCTACAGATGGTACACTAAAATAAAAATATGAAAGGGTTTGTGAAAAGAAAAAAATAATTTCTTTTATTATATATGGACAGACCATTGAATCCTAATTATGGGCCATGATTAAGGCCATAAAATATGTTCTCTATTTAGGATGGAATCTTCTTTGGAAGGAGTCTGATTTGGTTACGGTTGTTGAAATTATAAAATATAGGTCCAGGAATGTTCCATGGAAAATTTAGGAACCCTGGATTTATTTTATTCATCTGATAAATCAATTTTTGGTTGAAGTGACACATGTCTACAGGGATGCAAACCATGTTTTTGATGAACTATCTAATAGATCCATTGCAGAGTAAAGATCAAGATGGTCTTTCATTGCACCATAATTCTACTCATAGTTTTTTGAGGAGGATGCATGAGGTGAATTTCGTACATGCCTTTGTAAACCCCCTATTAATTTCATTTCTCTCTCTATTTTTTCAATAATATTCGGTAAGAGTTTTTTCTCTTGACTCCTATACTTATTGAACAAATTTTAATTCTTAAAGAAGATAATTCTATATTAAATAAAATTATTAGAACCAAAACTTCTTCCACAAATATTAAGGATTTTTATTATTTAAAATCTGTTCAAAATGAAAATGAATGCATAATTATTAAATTGAATAATTTTAAAAATGAAAATATTTTTTTGATAATTCCCAATTATTATGAATGTTAATTAAATTTCTATGTTGTTAAGAATTCTTATTTAAATAAATGTTTTGATAAATAGAGTAGAATTATGTCTGATTCTTTGGTTCATAATATATTTAAAAATAATTTTTTAGAAGATGAATCTACCATAACTTCTTTAGTTTATTTCTATAGATGTGGGTAGTATGGTTATTATTATTGTGATTGTCCTTTTATGTTCACTCTCTATTCTCTTCCCAAAAGTAATTTTATTTCTAAATATTATTTCAAGGACAAATTTCCTACACCATATTTTTATGGGGTACCAAATGGATTTTATTCCAATTCATATGAAATTGAATTGTTTTTTACCCAGGTAATATGTATTTAATTTCAAAATCTATATTTCAATCTTTATGTAATTATCATTTCATCTTTGGCATGTTGGTATTGGAATTAAAATATTTAGTATTCACTTTTCACTAATATTTAATAATAGTTATCACTTCACAAGGCTACCATGTAATTAAATATTTAGCATTTCTTTTGGTTAGTAAACATACGTAATTTTTTATATTTAATGGTCATGAATTTTTATTTTCACATTTCCGTAGAATATGTTATTGTAGATGTAAATTTCTGTTTATTGGAATGTTATTATCATTTTTTTACTTTTAGAATTATTAGAATATTATATAAAATTTTTCGTTACTCCTTATGATATTAAAGTATGTTTTTTAGAGGAGTGTTTACCACGAGAATTAAAATTATCTTCATACTATTTTGATATTGAATTTTTTAAAAGTGATCATCAATTCAGGTGAGTTTCTTTAATTCATAATTTTTAATTCATTTTTTATATTACAATTTTTGAAACTTTTTATACATAGATTAATATGTGTATTTGTACAAAAAAATAAAACTATTTAAATACCAAATATACACAGATTTAATTTTTTAAATTTTTAAATATACATGAATTGGGTTTTTTATAGAAATAAGGATGTTGAAATTATAGGAGAATAAATAATTTTATTTTTATTTTTAAATTCACTCACTGCTTATGAACTATTTTATCATTCAATATAAATATTTTCAATTTATTTATTTAATATATTTTGTTTAATTGTGAAGTATTTAAAATTGAATAATCTATTTTGAATATTTATATATGTAATTTTTTTAAAAAAATTTGATTTGATTTATCAATTTAAATGTATGTACTTAAATGGTGACTTAACTATTTCATCTAACCTAGAGTTTAATTTCTATATAAACTAGTTATTTTATTCAATATAATGAAACTATAATTAAGGTGGTAATTTCATTTGAAATTCATGTTATTTTAATATATATATATATAGGAAGGACCAATTAATGGGGGATAAAACCTTACTTCAAATAGTAAAATTTTCTTAGAAAATTATTCTAAAATTAAATATATTTAGAGCATATTGGAATCTGACTTCTTTGTTTGTTTGGGAATGCTAAATTACTATATATTTACTTTAGTGCATATACTGATATGTCATGGTGAATATTAAGTGTTTTAGTTTTAAATATAATAATTTACCCATGATTAATATGTGTAGTTATCAATTTATAATTTTTTAGAATAGTATAGGAATGAATAATACTAATATATAAATTCTATTTTATATTGTTTAAGCATGAAAAATATTGGTTTTAAAAGATGTATATATTTCAGGGTAATATTACAGAAACATTTTGATTCTATCACAATCACATAGAATCGTATTTAATTACCAAATTCAAGGGGAGTTTGAATATTTTTATATGTCAAAACATTCAAATTTACATGAAATCAATAATAATGTGGAATATATAGTCAAATTAATTTTTTTGGACACATTAGTTCATTTATTTAGTATTTTATAACTTTACATAAATACTATTTGATGTCTACTTATTGATAAATTTTTTACCTTATAAAGGGTTATGTTATGAAGGATTTATCATTATTTTTTCTCAAAAATGTTTTAAAATATTATCACTATATACAACTCAATAATATAATAATATAAATATTTGTAGTGGCTCCTTGACAAATGTTTTGAAATTTTTATTTTTAGGAAAATTTTATATAGTATTTATATTTATTCTTATGTCATCTTCACACTATTTAATATAATATTATATTAAAAAATATACTTATATTATATAATGTGTATTCATTTTTCATGAATTCTTAAATTTAGAGGGAATTAATTATTGGATATCAACATAAGGGAGTGTAACATTATAATATACAGAGAAGTATTATCAATTTAAAGTTATAATTATTCTATGAAAAATTTATTTATTTTTCTATTTTCAAAAGATGGATAATTTTGGAAATTATTCATTATTTTATTTATCGAATATGGGGTGAGTGTTGAGTGGATACTTGAACCATTTTATGTTTTTATAATTATAAAATTTTATTTACTTTATTCTCTCCTTAGTGAACCTTATGTTTTGGTAATTGAAATTATTTAATTATTTTGTTCACTTAAATATAAGTATTTAAAATCTTATTACATTGATTTCTGTAACTATAATTTTTATATGATATATTTATAATTTTTTCATAAAATTGGTTATATAGTAATATTTATTTTCCAAAAACATATTTTTATTTCATGTTTTGATTGTTTACAACATGTTTGAAAAGTATCATATTGAGTTCCTTGGATAAATACATCATTTTGTACCTTTAAATGTCGTCCATAAATGTCTTTTACTATTACCAAGTAGCTAAAACATGTACCAAAAGTTCATACATATCCAAACCATATTGAAAAATATATCACATAGCCAAAGCATATATCCAAATTTCAATATTTGGTATCCTTTTTTTACACCATAACATGGTCTATAGAACTCAAAATTGACTGATTATCACTACATCAGAAATTTAATAAAATAATATAAATTTAATTAGAATACATATAAATATGAATCCATTTTTATCATTTCCTAAATTGGTTTATAATTTAATAAATGTTTTCAATATTAATTATATAGTTTTTTGAAAATACTTTTCTATGGTGTTTTAATGATAAAATCTTAAAAAATAAAATTAAGGTGATTCTTGATTATTTGTAAATATTATGAAATTTTATAAATATTAGTAAACTATACCCAAATATTATTCTTCAATTTATATGGTCATATTTAGGTGTGAAATTTGATAAGTCAAGCTATTGAAAGATTTCATAATTTTAGATACATGAATTCAGCTATGTGATTATTTTGGATATGTGAATTTACCTACATAAAATATTGGATAATTTAGTTAAGATATATTAAATATTTGATATGTGAATTAACTTACATGATTTTATTTATTGCATGAATTTAACTACTTAAAAATATATTATGTAGACAGATTCACTTATGTGGTGAAATTCAGTTACATGATATGTTCATCTACATAAATTTATGTTACACTATAATTTTAGTTTTGGGGATATTTCTCCAATTTAATCATGTTGAATATGTTAAAATAACCAATTTAGTAAAATGCACATATGTGGTAACTCTAGTTTTAAAAGTTTGTTCTAATTCTGGAAATATTCTATTTTTATTCCATATTTTCCATATTTCATTTACTACAATTTGATTTTGAATATTTTTAATGTTTTATTTGTTCAAAGATTAGTTTTTAATTATTTATAAGCTATTAAAATTTATTCTAGATTTTTTTCTGAAGAATTAATTTTTATTCAAATGGGATTAAGCATGTATGGATATTAATGCTGAAATTTTGGAAATTGATTTATTCAAATTCAAAATAGTCGAACTATAATGAACTAATCTCATATATTCTTGGTGAGGTTTCCAATAACATTAATAATCAATATTTTGAAATTATTTACTTTAGTATTAAATTTATAAAAAATTTCAAAATATATTTTATTTATAGAATATCGAGGGTGTGATCAAAGGGATAAAAATTTCCCTATATTATATATATGTGAAACATTTAGTTGTGAAATAATAATGAGAAGTATGAATGTATGGAAAAATAAATGATCAAATTAGAATTATACTGGAATATAAAGAGTTATTATTTCATGATTTATAGAGGAATTATAAATATTTTATGATCAACCATTTATATGTATTTACTAATAATTTAATTATTCATTTATTGTGTTAATGATTTAAGGTGTATAACATAGTTTTCATTTGTATCATATATCATATCAAATTAAAAAATGATTATATATGAATATTTTAAGGTTGAAATTTATGAATGAGTATCATATCATTTAAATTGAAGAAAATATCCATTTCTATTTTGGTGTATAAAAATCTTGAGGAATGTAGTGAAGAAACATAAACATGTCTCTAATTTTACTATTACATGCTATATACTTTTTAATAGAATCCTAGAGATTCATCATTCAACTTCATCCCGAAGTAAATTGTTGGATGTCTGATCTTCATTGTTTCATTATATTGTAGTGATTGCTCAGTACCTAATCCAAACTCTTTCATCATTATCAACAATCATTCACTTGGAAAAATTGTTTCATTATTTATTTACGTAGTAGCTATTTTTTCATTATCTTTACACTCTGTGAAACTTGCATGGGGTTATATTACACTTAAAAGTTATATCTAAGTTTAGTCTACACACTTATAAGACTAATATTACTCTACCCCTTTATAATATCTATTTATTTTTAACCTGTAAAACTGCATAGGAATTGACCACTCTTATAAGAGTTCAGGTTTAGTCTTTCCCCTTAAAATAATTGGTACCAATTAACCCATAATATATAATTTGTTTATAATTTTCCTTTTAATGTCTAATTTTGATTTTCACCTATAAAATATTGGGTAAGTGTTTCACGAATAATGTATTGGGTTCCATCTAAACCTGAAAAAGATAAGATGTTAGGATTGTGCCTTTAGAAGTCTAGGATAGTACTTCTCTTATAAAATGTTTTTTGAGCCCATAAAAGATAAGAGAATTGGTTTTTACCCATATGTGTGAAAAGGTGTATGTAATGAGTTTTTACTCTCGTTAGAATGTGATATACCTTAGTGGCATCAATACACAGGGTTGGTGTTTGAAGAGTAGATGTTGGATCATTGAGATCTAAAAGACTAAAAAATTATTTCATTCGTATTTCAATTTATTTTATTTTGTTCTATATATATTATATTATAATTATGTGGTTGAATTTTTTTATATTTGGATTATTATATGTGTACTCTTAAATTATAAAAGCTGACAATTTTTTAAAACAATCACAATTCACTACCCTATTTTCCATTGCCATCAACCCTTAAGCACCTAACTAAAGAAACAATATGGAATCCTTGATATGATTAATGATATCCTATTTCATTTATAGGAATCTAAAAATAAATAAATAGTGATATTTGATTCTCATGAAGGGTTCCTTACATAAAAAACATTCCTGATTAACTAAGGCAGAATCAACATCATAGAGTGGATAATCAAAGTACATTCCATCCAATCAATAACTTGTGTTCAATTAGAATACATGGTTAATATAAACCTATCAAACACAAAGATAATTAAAAATAAAATTCACAATAATCGAAATGAATAATTATGACCATCATGTTGAAGGCCCCAAAACCAAGATATCATGAATCTTACCATCAAACCCTCTCAAAGAAGAAACAATTCTGAAAAAATAGGTAGGTTTAAACCAAATAACAATATAATGTAGAAACTTGATTTATCTCATGAAACCTATTTATGAATTAGGGGGATATTTATGACCTATCCCCACTAATAAATTAATGGCCTTATCCATTCCTCATATTTTTAATGAACAATACAATTTATTCTCAAAATTCCCTATAATTCAAAGCCATCCATAATTAAATATAGAATATGAAACCTTTATATTTGATCATCCTATACCATCACTAGAAATAATAGATAGGGTATAATTATATCATTTCCCCATTACCACCAATGTATTTTGTTATAAATGAGAATACCTTAAAAAACATAACATTGAAATTTCTGGGGGAAAATGCATTTGTTATTTCAAAAAAACTTATTTAATGCCTAAAAATTTATAGAATATCATGAAAATAATTTACTTTAAAATAACCATGGAAAAATGTAAATTAATATTTAAAGAAAATATTAGTAGTGATGGTAGTAAAATTCTTTCTTGTACTTTACATTAAAATAAGGATTCCATTCATAATTTTGGTAAAAAGAACCTCATTTGGAAAATAAAAAAGTTATTACTTTAAAAATATTTTATAGAGATCCATATATTGGTAAAAATGAATTTATAAAATCATTTTATAATATTTAAAAAATTTAGGAAATCATTTTATATAAAATATTGACATGGACAAAAAAGTTTCCTAACCAAAGAGGAATTAAAGTATGTTTTTCTTATAAACTATTCCCTAATAAAATTAAGTACCAACGAAATGAAAAATGTAACTTTTACTTGAATATTTGATGAATAATAATAGGAGATTAACATTTAGAAGATTTACGAGCTAATTATTATATAATTTTTTTCAATGTATATTGAATCATAAAAAAGTCCAAAATAAAATGAGCCTCTAAAAAATCCATAGTTACATTAGTAACTTTTGAAGCTTGACCATCATGAGATAATAAATTCAAATTCAAATTAATATTCCAAGAACATAAGTATTTTCAGGATAATACATAAAAATGTGTTAGTATATACACCTCATAAAAAATATAGCTTTTAATCATCAAACATGTCTCAATGAAACAATATTGAGATGAAGAATCCTTACTTAAGGTCCAAATTTAGTTTTTAGAATTTTTAACATCCTATATAATATATCTTTATTTATTATAATTATCAACTATATCTACATAAATTCTTATGATATCTTATATTATCCAATTATAACATTTCAATTCTCGCTCATCAATAATTCCTTCTTAAAATTGTCATTTTTGAGTGTTAACTATTTCATTTTTCATGTAAGTTTCTTCTCAGTATTCCCAATCCTTTCATATTATCCATGGTTCAAAGAAATATAAACTTATTATTAAGAAATAATTATACATTTAATTCATCATCTAATCTTTTATCATTAGTCATATAAATTTCGGACAAAAAAATGAATCACATCACTTCATGGAGACTGTAATCCGTATGCACACATGAGTGATGTTTCCAATATTTTATAATCGAAATAAAAGAAATGTAAAGAGGAATTAATATTTATATAATAGTTATTATTTCATTTCTATCATATATATTGGTTATATATGTCTTTATTACCATCTATGTAAATGAAAAATGAAAAATGAATCAGATCGCTTCATGGATGTGGTGGTCTACACGTATGCAAAGACGACGTAATCTTTTTCCAAGGGATGGAAAGGTAAGAAGGTATATAAGATCTTATAATTACAGTAGATAAATTATTTCATAAATTATATATATATTAATAATACCCAAATTTATAACCATCCAAATAAAATGGTGATGAAAAAACTTATTACATTGCTATAAGGACACAATAATTCGTACCCACACATGAGTGATGTTATCACTTTCCAGAGGATGTAAAATGGGAGGAAAATGGTACTATGACATTCAAGATAAAATATTAGTATATTTATTATTCTGATGTAATTATTTTATGATGTATAAAATAGATTTAGTGGATGTGGAAGAAGAAAGAAATTTGAAAGATTCAGTAAAGCATATTACCACTTCATTGGTGTACCCCCTTTGTATCCCTTCTTAAGGAAATTTGGTATTGTCTTATAAGTACAAAAATATTATTCATGTATATATATGTTTATGAGATAAAAGTTATGGTTTTTTTTATCTAGGAGGGTCAATGTGCTATAAATAAAAGAGGGGAGATGTGTCCGTTTAAATGTGGTGCAAATGAAACACGTTGAATTAATAAAAAATTTAAATATAAAAAATTTATTTTCATGTAAATGTAGAACCATGTGGTCATATTTTAGAATATAATATATTGTATGTTTTAAATATCTTTAACCAATAAAATTTCAATAGATTTAGGAGGTATTTAAAACCATATCTTTTTTAACCCCTTTGTTATCCAATTCTAACCTTACCCACTATAACAACTTTTTAAATATTATAGGGTTATAATTTTACAAATAAGGTAAAATTGTACCATAAATTAAAAATTGAGAAATATTATATCATATATCATAATTATTTTCAATTTAATAAATTTTATTTTTTTAATATTTTAATAAAATATTATTTAATATAAGGTACTATTAAAGTCATTTTAATAAATGTTTATATTATTTGACTTTAAAAACATAAATACAATAATGGAATTCAAAAAGAATAGATTAAATTATAAATAATTCATTATTATTAACTATAAAATACATTTATATCCATAATTAATCCCAAATAAATTACTATTATTTTTTTGTAACATTATTTATTCATTATTTTTTCACAATTTTCAGTAGCAGTGTGTGTGCATTTTATAAATGTTTAAGATAATTATACAATAACAAAAAATTTTGAAATTAATTAAAATTATTAAAATATTTTTTTAATAACTTTTAATATCAATTAAAAAAAATTTATCCCTATTTGAACATATAAGATAAACATTAACTCAAGGGAGTGACATTTATTATTTTTATTTTGTTAAAATATTTTGTGGGACACTATCCTAGAAAAAATGATCCAAGGGACTATAAATTAGAAAATTATATGAATAAGTATGAAATAAACTCATAAAATATGGTATATTAAAGGTTTAGGTAGATTTTAAATCATTTTCACATTAGTTTTAACCATAATTAAACCAATTTACCATTTTATAGGGGTGAATTTTTTTACCATTTTTACTATTCATTAAGAATAAAAATGTAGTTGAAATTGATAATTAAGAAAAATAAACCAGATTAAATATATAAAATAAATTTGATAAGAATCAATTTCTTTAATTGAAAGTAATTTTATTTAAAATAAACCCACAAAACAGAATAGAAAAAAACATTAGAAAAAATTACTTTTTAAGTTTAAATGTATTTTTGTACTATGATAGACTATAATAATGATCCAAAAGTTATAATTTGAATTATTTTTCAAAAAAACCTAATAAAATTTTGAAACCAATATAATAAAAAATGTGACATTGAAAATACTAGAAATGAAAAGGCATTTTTTTTAAAAAATTTGGTGTTTTCACTATTCAACAAAAAATAAACCTTTTAACAAAATTTCCAAAAAATCAACGTAAGATATTTTTTAATATTTTGTTTTAAAAACCGATATTGTTTTTATAAAAATAAATTTATAATAAATTTATAAATTAATCTTAATTTTTTCACTTAATTAAATAAAAATCATTTTTGAAGAAAATATATTTTTCAAGCAGAAAATGAATTTAGAAACAAATGAGTGATAATTTCCAAAGAATTAAATAATAGATTTATATTTTTCTGGAACATTATAAACATATTTCATTGAGCTTATTGATTCCTATATTTTATGGATATGTATAGAGATGGACTTGTCCAAGCCCTTACCATCTTGGATTTTCCTCAGTGCAGGCGAGGCCTTCTCCGGATGGAAAAAGATATTCTACGGTACTCCAAATAATTTTCTCTCATATTATAATATTAAAGGGAATAATCATTTAGTATATATAATATATTTTTTTGGATTCAAGTTGTACCACAATGGGACCTTGGAATCCCCAACTCGAGAGTCAGAGATGGTTGTGATGGATTGGAAGGTGTCTTTCTATGTGGTTTCTTTATCCTCGATGGCTCTTATGGGTGGTTCATGTGTATGTATTGTTATTCCCCATAGTGGTTATTACTCATGTTCTAGATCTTCCTTCTATCTTCATTGAGCTTCCTCCTTTGTTGAAGTCTCATCTGTGTTTGGATTTAGTGGTGTATTATGTACGGTGTTCATCTAATCCTCAAGAACAGGTGGCCTCCCCTCTTACAACTCATTGTCTTTATTATAGTTCATATGGGTGGTGTGTGATGTTGGTAATTAGATCATTGGTTCTTAGAAAATATTCTATATTAGCAGATTCAGGACATATACTAGTTTTACCATTGCCTCTTTCCAATTCATTTGAGGTGTTATTGGATGCTCAACCCCAATCATTATCTGATAGTGAACCCTTGATTTTTTTTCCATTAGTTATTCCCCCTGTGTTGTGTGTACACATTTACATGTCAGGAAGAGGTTTAAAGATTTACTATCACCGGTTCTAGGTTCTTCAACGCTAGGATCCTCTACTCTTCATCTTTTACTATATTGAATTCACTTAATTTTTGGAATGTCTAGGGATTAGGTTCCCAGGTGAAGACAGATTTATTGTCTTTCAATTTTATCTATAGATAGATTTCACTTGATACTATTTTTGAGCCAACGAATTATGACACAATATTATTGGATTTCTCCAATAATAATGGACTTTGGGATGGATTTCATGGGGCACCGCAAAACCCTCTAATTTGGATCTTCTTCAAGAGTTGTATTTTAGTGGAATTAGTAGTGTATTTAGAGAATTTCATTACTATAATGATCATGTCTTGGTCCTTATCATTATGCGAATATTTTTTGTATTCTAAATGAGAGGATACTAAATGGTAGAGTTTGTAGAGTGAGTTGGGATCATTTGAAACATGCCCAAATCCTTGGTTCATTGATGTTAATGTAAATGTTGTCTTGAATGTCTCAAAAAAACATGGGTGGATATTCAAGGGAGGATTAGAGGGGGTTCTCTAGATTTATGGCTCATATGGGTATAGTGGACCTGGACTACATGCGTGACCAATTCAGCTAGTGCAATAACCAGAATGGGAGTTATAGATGGTGGAGTTATATAAACTGGTGCTTATCCAATGTTAATTTTGTCTCTCAATTTCCATGTGAATTGGATCACAACATTGTATGATCTCTATTAGATAACTGAACGCTATTTGTCAACATTGAGGTTTATAAGGATGTAATTAGGTGATTTTTATTTTCCTATAACTTGATGACCAGCTCTAATTTGCTTCTAATGGTGAGGAATTATTTGGAGCAACCAATATCGGGTATCCATTGGGTTCGGTTTCCCAATAATCTTTATCATTTAAAGTGTTTTCTTTGGCCATGGAATAACCATATTCTTTCTCATGGGGAGGAAGTTGATTATATCACCTGGGATATTTATGTCCATGAGTCTAAACTTGAAGAATAATGAGATGAGGTTATTTTTGATACTTTTGGTAGAAAAGGATCTAAATTATTTAAGTTGTTTGTTAGAGTAGGAGAGGGTATCCCACACACAGTATAGTGATATATGGATTAAAGATTGAAATTGAAACATAGATTTCATCCATTTGAACATCAAGGAAAAGTGATTCACTATATAAATGAATATTTTTTTAGAGAGTGGCTCATATACTAATGATCATGTTTTTATTGGATGTATGTATGTTGAATTTTTCAACAATACCCTTGTTGATGTTAGCCCATGATTGTATAATGGTTACCTGGGTGGTAATGTTATTATTTTTGGCTATATTACATGGGTGGTGGATGATCTTATTAATAATATGTTGATTGGGGTGCCACCAGAAGTTGAAATCTGGGAAACTTTTCAATCTCTCAGCCCATATACTTATCCTAGGTTGGATGGATTTCCATGATTATTTATGTGTCTTCATGGGATTTTGTGATGAATGACCTGATCATGTCTATCCAGTACTTCTTTCATGGTGGGAATCTTCTTCATGTTACATGTACCACCACCCTTATTCTCATTCTAAAAATCAAGGATCCATCCTCTCTCAATCAATTCCGGTCTATTAGCAAGTGAAAATTTACATACAAAGTCCTAGAATGAATTTTCAGCCAAAGGTTGTCCACGCATTTTCCCACAAGAATATATGGGGAGTAGTATAGTTTTGTTAAGGGTTGATCTATTAAGGGTTCTATAGAACATGGTCATGAAATGGTTGGGGACATTAGTGTTAAATCCCTAGAATATAATGATGTCATCAAAACTAATATTGATAAATATTGTGATAGGTAAGAATGAAATTTCATTAAAACTATGATGATATGCATTGTGTTCTCTCTTTAGGTGTCTGATCTTCTTTTTAGGTGTTTTAGTCATTATGATTGGTTGTCTCTTTCATGGGTAGGAAGTATATCTTCTTAAAGATGAATAGGGGTTGAGGTAGGGGGAACTTCTTATCCCATCCAATTCATCATGGATCAGGAAAAATTAACCATATAATTAAACCAAGGAATTATTATTAGTAATATTAAAACTTTTTTGAGGATAGGTTTTACACTCTTTTTTTCACATGTTCTTTTTTTGGATGATATTGTTATCTTTGTGATCGGTAATAAGATATCTAAATAGGGGTTTAACAAAATCATGTAGGAATATTTCAAGTGGGGTGTTCAAAAAATTAATCATCTTAAAATTATTTGTTTTCTTCCTCATACTTGCACATCAAGGTAGGTCACTCTGGTTGAGGAATTCTTGGGTATTCAGAGGAGGAACACTCCCATGGTGTATCCTATAGCTCCATTCTCACCTGTAAGGATACTTATACATCACTATGAGTGGTTTGTTAACAATATTTATAGCTGTATTAATAATTAGATGAATTGTTTTCTCTCTTTTAGTGGAAGGATTACTTTGGTCATTCAGGTTTTGTCCTCCATATCCATGCATCTGTTGTTTTCATGCAAGGTTCCTGAAGAAGTGATCAAGGATATTGAGAAACATATATTTTCCTTCATATGGGATTCCCACATTGATGTGATATTTCATTGGGCATTATGTTTTAGGATTTCCAGGCCTTGGGATAAAGTTATATTAATCTCATGGATGTCTTGTGTAGATACACATTATGAAAGATAAATTAGCATGGAGGCTGTTAAATAATGAACTATATAGGGTATATTCCTCGAAAAAATTATGAATCATACTTGAGGAATCCATGTGTTACGGTTTCCATATTTTGGAAAAATAATCAAAAGCCTATTCTAACTATTCCAGATAACTCTTGGTGGAATATTGGCCGAGGGTCGATTGACTTCAGGTGTCATAATTAGGCCAGTGATCTCCTCTATTTTCTATGGTTCCTAACAGTAGATATTCCCATCAATATATCATTATATTATCCCAACTATGTTAATGTATTTCTCAATGAACATCATCACGTTGTTTTCAATAATATCAATATGAATTTAGAATGTAATAATTGTGTTTTGACAACTGCTGTTATTGGGGATTTCTAAACTAAATCTTATCATTGAATGGTGCACATGCCTATAGATAAAAATGCATGGGGTGATATTATTTGGTGAACACATATTCCAATTATGTAAAATTTTATACTATATAGGATTTGGAATGTGACTATACCCACTGAGGATAAGATTCGGTGCAATGGAATTCTAATGTCTTTGAGGATAACATGCTGCAGTATCTCGCATGAAGAGGTGGCCTCTAATATATTTTTAAGGTGACTAGGATACCTTACTATGGTGATTTTTTGGTGTTTTCTCTAGAATCACCCAAATTTACTATAATGGTGATGCTTTCCTCTAACTTTGTTTTAATGGAGTTAGTGGGTATTTTTAAAAACATATGGCGAGGGTGCTCATCCTGTTGGCTGGTTTCTGGTGTTTATGGGAGGTTAGGAAAAGGGAAATACATTAGGGTACCATCGAGTAATGTAGTTATATAACTTCCATAATGTGACTTCTAGTGTCTGAGTTGACACCCCTTCTCAAGTGATGATAGTCAGATCCTTTGCTATGGAGTCTCATGCAGGTAGGCATGGATTCTTCCAGCAGACAAGGTGCATCTTCTCAAGGGTTATAGATCCTATAATCACCTACATCTATTAGACTCAATCTTAACATTGATGGGTCATAGCGTAAAGGTTTTATTATGGAGGGGGGATTTTTCATTATCTGGGGGGCTTTATTATTTTGGCCTATAGTGCATCCTACGGTTTAGGTGATTCCTTATGGGTGGAGGCCTTCACCATTTTGGATTGGTTAGAGATGTGTAAAATAAAAAATATAAGACTATCATATGGAAAGACCTACTCAGTGATCATTTTTCATTATTTTCAGGGACATATCAAGGTTCCATGGTCTATTATTTATTATAATAGTATATACACAGAACATATTATTGATAAAACTAATCTTCTTCAAACATAGCATAAAGTGAACCAGGCAGCATATTTTTTAGCTTTAAGGATTATCCCAAGAGGCTATTTTATTTTGTTTAGTAATTTTAGATCTCTTAAAAATTTATATATTTATACTGTAAGAGGTGATTCTGTTGAGATTCACTATTTTAGTCATCTCTGGTATGTCTTTTATCTTTTCAATTCTTCATAATAAAAAAATTAATTTCAAATAAAAATCAAATTTTTTACTTTAATTTTTCTTTAACCAATTTCCATTTAATTTTTTATATGAAATAAATATTCAAGAAGACTTTTTCATACCCAAAGTGATAAAATTAACTTTTAAAATATCATAAGTTCTATAAAGGAATGGAATTGCATTTATTCCATATATAAATATTTATGAAAACCAAATTTTTTTACCAAATTTATCCAATATATATAAATATAACACATTAATCTGTAAAACCTCAACAATATGACCCAAAGTCTTACTTAATCCATTCCATAAATAGTCAACATTTCTACTATTCTGAAATATGTATCACAAAATTCGAAACTAAAAAATATGATGTGTTTGACGACATTTTCTTTTCTAAGATTAGATTTAACATTTTTTCCTAGTCATTAAGAAGTATCTCATAATGTTATATACCAAACATGTCAATACATTGATCATACATTATCATAAACTATCTAATAACCTGAATCACCATAAAACCCCAATGAAAACATATATTCTTACAAAAATTATCTCTATCATTATTCCTCAAATAAAATCACATACCATAAAATATATTCCCCAAATCCAAATATTTAATATAATTGATCAAAAATAACTTTTATAATTTATTATTACCATTAAACACATGCATGAAAATAAATAAGAAAAACTACTATAGAATAATAATTAGACGTGTCAATAATCATAAAATAGAATATAATTGATATAAAAATTCTATAACATAAATACTTAATCCTAATATGTATAAAATTAAATACTCACATTCAAAAATTATAATAGTATAATACCTTACATGGCCATGGAGTTAACCATTAGATTAGAGAATTTACTCAGATATTTCCTAGGTTCCCCACAAATGAAACATTAAATTCCTTAGTAATTCATTACTCTATAACCTTAATTTAAAACCATAAAATATCATCCATTCCATTGAAACATTATCCTATGTGGTTCTTCCTATATTCTTTACAAGAATGAAATGAAATTCTTTCCACTATTATCATTTCCAAGTAAACATCTATAAAAGATTATTTTCTTTTAATCTTACATGTTAGTAAACTCACCCATGTTTATATTTTCAATAATATATCTGGAAAAATTATTTAAAATCATCACAGATTTTTTACTTCTATATCATAACTCATTTAGTTTCTTAGGTTGGAAATCAATTCATTATCCATCATATCCATTTTCAACACAATTCTTATTTGTTCCAAACATTGAAGGAAACCTTAAATCATGTTTGGAAAAACAATAATCATATTAAAAGATCATATAATCATAAAAAATAATTTCTAGGATATCTAAATTAAAAAAACTTATTTTAAATCTAATAAAATTTCTGTATAAACAAGGTTACTGATTCATGGATATTTTTGAAAAAACCATATAAACATTATATTTATGTATGAATTAAATATAGTGCACACCCATGGTTGGTCTTGACAAGGTACATCACACATCACATAATTTCTTTTGTCATTATTTTATATTCTAAATACTATAAGACTATATAAAATTAATAAGTAGCTATATAAGATGAATTTAATATATATATATATATATATATAATACAATGCCAAAATAATGAATGTACATAGAATGATATTAGATAGAATGGAGATCCTCTCGTGAGATCACATAGTGTCAAACATCCCTGTCTATTTATTAGTTCCAAATAATCTTAATGAACATGATCCATCATATGAATCAATATAGTTTCTTACAATTTTTTTGAATATATGGTTCCCTCAATGATAACTGATAGACCACACATCCACAACCTGGATCAAGAAATAATTTTGAAGACGATAGAGTTAAACCCCATGTGGAAAGTGGAGACTAAAAGGCACCATACCCACTAATATAACACGTGAACTAACTCTAAGAAAAAAATAAAAAATAAAAATGACTGTGTAATTACTTGGTTGCAACACCAAAATTCCCCCCTATGAACATCCTTATGTTAGTTAATCGTGTTATTGATTATTAAATATAACACTGCAAATAGAAAAATGATGAAACAAAAAAAGATGAAAATATGGGAATGAGGGGAAGAAGAAGTATAAAATATATTACCAATTTATAATACTTTTAAAACATAAAATAAAAAAACTATAAAAAAAATTTAACTTAATTTTCGTGTGCATTGAAAATGAAGTGAGATAAATTTTTATAGGAAAAAGGGGGGAAATTTTGGCTTTATAATTATCCTTAAAATATTTATCCATGGTAGACGTATTTAATTGTAGAATTTATACATTTATTATATTTTAATTTTGTTTAAAAATTTATTTCATGCTTAAATAGAAAATTTGATCTTCATCTACCACCTGTAGAATAATTTATATCCCATTTAGCTTGAATCATTATTCTAGATGAGATTAAAATTTGAATTTATAAAATTTAATTTTCCATGGATTTATGGACTTGATTTAGGAAAAAAAGTAGTTACACAGTTATGAAATTTTTTAATCAAGGTTTTATCTTTATCATTGTCGAATTTCACCTCCATTTTTCACTCCATTTATGATATATATTCCGTATATAAAAAAGATCCATATCTTTGAATATATTTTGAGGCTTGACATGTGATAATATTTTAAGCCTCTAAATGTTAGATTTAGCTTTGATTCGAGAATAATTAAATTTAGAATATGGTGAATCTAAACTAAAAAAAGTAATTTCATAAAGTAATTGAGTGCATAAAACGTTTTTTCAGAAATATAGAAATAAATTAAAAAAATTCAAATCCAAAATTAGTCTATTTTGGTAATTAAGCTCAAAATTATTTTAAAACCATAAAATGTGAAACTTGACCTTAAAATAAACCTTTTTTGAGATTAAAAATATTGAAATAAAAATTAAAATAATTTAAAGTATTTTTTCAACAAACATTCCCACATTTAAACAATGCTTATCATCGAGCATAAAATCTCTACATTAAAAATATGAGGGTACCAATGTTATCATTATTCAAATTTCAAATCAATAAAATAATACAATACTCAATGTTAAATAAAATTTTCAAATTTCACACAAAAATTTAAATTCAATTTTCCATTTTCTAAGGAAATAGTCAATTCATGTATTTTACATTCTACCTTTTGAAAATGGTGGAATTTATTTATTCATTATTTATAGATTCTTAATTAATTATTATTAGTCACAAAAAAGTATTATTTACATCACATTTGAATTATTTCAATCATAACTCATGATATCAGAAGGGAAATTTTAATGAAATTCTCCTCGACAATTTGAAACAACTCAAACATCCCCTAAAACTCAAAGTAAAAAAATCATGATCAAATAAATATAAATTAATGATTTGGGAACCATCTTAAATTTTTCTCAACATTTATACTTTTTTTTGAATGCAATATTACCTTTTTTATATTTTTTTAATTTTATGCATGAAATAAACGTCATATTCACCACCTAATCTCATATGATAAAAATCAATGGTTTGGTAATTGTTATTTTTAATTTCCCCAAATCACAAACCATTTTTTTCAAGAGGGGAGAATAAGTGAAATTACAATTCATGAATCAAATGACATCTCTTACTACCTATAATTTCACCCCCACAATTATTCCTTATAATGTAAATCATCCCTTTCTTCACGAATCTCTTCACCCCTACACTTCAACTTTGAAATATAATAAAAATACTAAGGGGATGGTAGGAATGGGTAGAAATGGATTGAAACATGGATCATACCTAACAAGGTCATTTATGGTCTCTATAGTGTAAATGAGGATTGATGTCAAGGTGTTATTTTAAAGATAAGGGTATTTTTAAAAGATGCATCATTAATTTTAAATGTGTGTTTTCACTTTATTAGATTTGATAAGTTCAAATGAACATTATAATCAGTGAAGTGCACCAATATCACTCAAAAAATATGATCAAGAATAAATAAAATTTACGTAGCCTATAAATACTATCATGGAAGGTAAATTTTATATTGTAAAATCAATCAAGGAATGAAAAATAATGATAGATCCATTCATATGATTTTTATAAATTCAAAACATGAAAAATGATAGTGAAATTTCATTTCAATGAATCTATTAATTCACTCAAATTGTGAGTCCTAATTTTGATATCCATGATTCACATTAATCATAAAATTATCCATTTTCCTCATTAAATTTCCATAACATTGGAATATAAAGCATGGAATCATAGGATTTCAAAAAACTCATGTCTCCTAGATAAGTTAGGTAAAGCATAAATTCATACATGGGCATGAAATTTCCAGTTTAAAGCTAAAAACTTGTTGTTGAAAGAAATATAGAGAGTTTAAATGATAAACATTGAAAGTGAACTCCCTTTATGATGATAATTTATTCCTCTTAATTAACCATTCAAGTGTAGAATTGTGATATCATGAATATAAAAAATAAAATTACTCAATTAATTGTAAGGATCATGCCATTTAAGGTAAGAAATATAATATGGAGTGGTATTCATGCAAGAATAATGCCTAGGACTAGATTTGAAATCTAAATTCTATGAATTCATGTAAAGATAAGTCTCGTTATGATCCCCCATGTGGAACCTGAATTTATATAGGCACTAAATGGTAGTAATAGTTGTTATCCATACAATGATGGTAGGTGGATATTCTTGTATTTGAACCACCACATGTGGATTTTCATGCCTTGGGATTCATTATTCTTGATGGTATAGTTGACTCCTTGGATAGAATGTACTAGATATATTCCCTTTAAAATGAAGTATATCTTCAATGTAGGAGGTATAATGAAGTATATACCATCCTATTTATTGGCTGTTACATGTGAAACCTCTTCATTCATTTCCAATGTTGTCCCAATATGGAATGTATGAAATGCATTTTCAAAATTAGGGTTAGAATATAAATTTAATTTGATAGAATTAGAACATAAATTATGTAAATAAGAATAACCCCATTAATAATAAAAAACTCTATCTCAGTTTGTCTAGGTATGACTACTTGGACTTCTTTATAGTCCTCCACAATTGTTAATTCATTAAAATAAATGACACACATGTTCTCCCCAGCATGTGCATGTTATAATTCCTTATATTCCTATATGAAAATAAGAGTACTAAAAAATATGAAAATTAAAGATAATAAATAGTGATACTCAAATATTATTGAATGAAATCAGAAAATAAAAAGTCCACGAAATAATCATCTCCTTGAGTTGGTTTTGGTTCAAACTATTCATCAGTGATAAGTTCATCTTGAATTTATGTCTCAGTGGATAGAGGTAGGTGATCACGCTCTTCGACCACTTCTTCAAAATCCTTAATGGGTGTGGCTTCCAACTAATAAATGGATAGATATATTTAGAGTGGTCATGGATCTTATACTCTATATAGATTGGGTATATCATGATGTACCTCATATTCATTGCAAAATTTATCCCGATCTTTTTGTTCTCCCACACATAGTTCAATAGGAATGTATTCCTCATAATGAATAAACTCTAACTCATCATATTCCTCTGGGATATGATTCTTACATTGTTCATGATATTTATGGTTCTTGATTTGGGAATCAAGCTATTTCAGATCTTCAGTAAAATTGGGATGCTCTGGTGGCGTTTCTTTTAGGCCCTTTAGTCATCGAAATCAGGTTTGACTTGATTGAGAATTATCATTAATTCTCTAATTGAGATGCCAATGTCATTACCTTTAACTATATGTTTGGATAAATGATTTAGTTACTAAACATATATATATATATATATATATGATCTATTTTTCAGAATTTTGAAACATCCGTTATTGCACATGATAATAATTCTTCCATGTATTGAAAAAATAATCATTTGAAACCATCATGGATGAAGTTTTTTAAGTTTTTTCTGATGAATGGTGTGTGAAAGTGTTGTGGGTCCCTAAAAATGACACATAATTTATGTGTGTGTATTTTTCATAAA
Organism: Viscum album; assembly: GCA_963277665.1. Lineage (NCBI taxonomy): Eukaryota > Viridiplantae > Streptophyta > Magnoliopsida > Santalales > Viscaceae > Viscum > Viscum album. The sequence continues at coordinate 624,877,522 of OY728138.1, read as the reverse complement.
TCCCCAGTCAATATTCTATTTACTTAAGCATGAAATATCGTTCACACCCAGGGATTGACTCGGGGAGGTAGGTAACAGAACACCAAATTTCTATTGTCTATATTTCATATTATAAATAAAATAAAACTATATAATATAATTAAGTTTTCATGAAATTTTCATGTAATATCAATATATATATAAATAAATTCGAATATATTGAATGTAGACACAACGATGTTATACCAAATGGAGATCCTTGAGCAGATCACATAGAGTGAACCTTCATTATATCTTTATTAGTTTCAAATAAATATAATCAACATGCTCCATAATATGAATGAACATAATATCCTACCAATTTTTTTAAAATATGGTGTTCTCAACGATCACTGAAAGACCAGACATCCACCTCCTCGGTCAAGGGAGTGTATTGCAGAAGATTAAGTTAAGCCTATAGTGGCAATTGTAGACACAAAGGATCCAAACACACTAATATACCCCATGACCTAACTCTAATTAAATAATAAACAATAAACATGAATGTACAATAACATGTGTATAACACTAGATTTCTCCCCAAAGATCTTTCATAGATTATTTAGTCATGATCATGGGTATTAAGGATCACAGTAAGGAGATAATGAGGGTGAAACAAAAAAGATAAAAAATATCGGAATGAGTGGAACAAGAAGATTATAATATATTAAAAATTCATAATAATATTAAACATCAAAATATACCACAAAAATAAAAAAAAATTGCAAAATAATTTATCTAATTCATTGAAAAAGAGATGAGATACATTTTTATAGGAAAAAGGGGTGAAATTTTGGATGTATAATTTTAATCATCCAGTTTACACAAGGTTGACCCATTTAATGACCAAATTGGTAAAATAAGTATTCTAGAAAGTTGTTCAAAAATTTCTCTTTCATTTTAAAATAAAATTATAGATTAATATTATATATGTAGAGGAATTTATATCTCATCTACTCTAAAGCATTATTTTGGGTATGAAAAATCATTGAATTTATAAAATTAGATTTTTCATTCATTTATGGACCTAATAGCGGTAGAATAAAATAGGGAAATAGTAATGAAATTGGTTCCTAAGGATTTTATCTTTATTAATGTAATATATGATCTCAATTAGAATATCCATTTATTATATATATACCCAATATAATAAATATTCATATATGTGCACAAATTTTGACTGTTGAATTGTAGGAATATTTTTTTCCACCAAATTTTAGATTAATATTTTATTCCAGAAGAAATAAATTATTAAAATGTTGTATTTAATCCTATTAAAATTAATTAAATAAATTAAATTAGTTTATAAAATTTTATTTCTAAAATAAATAAATAAATTTAAATTGATAAAATTTATAATAATCCATTTTTAAAATAAGATCCAAATGTTTCTAAAACCATAAAATGTGATAATAGTTCTTAAAATAAGACATTGGTGGGATTAAAATAAATTTAAATATCATCTCTTTTGGTTATCCTTAATCATCATTTATTTAAATTATTCATAATGGATCATGATGAAAATTTGAATTAATTTAATGAATGTCCCATAAGCATGTCTAGCAAGGTTTGAAATTTTAGGACCACTCACTGAGGATTAGTGATGATCAAGTTAATAAAAAAACCAACACTTTTAGAGTTTTCCCCAAGGCGAATCTATGAAACATCCACATCAATATTCTAGTATCCTGAAAAAGATTTATTTTTATGGTAAACCATAGACCTTTATTTACCATAAATTAGGATGTTCTCATATAATTTGACTTATCGTCACAGTCTATCATAGGGTTTTATTCTCTATATTATGTTTTCATAAATATAGTTCAAGTGGTTAATATTATATTTTTTTAATACTAATTGTAGATCCCTAAATCTAGAAACCTATAATCAGTGTTTAATTTATTAGATTAAAAAAATATACAAGGGCCATGTTATCATGGATTTATTAGTTTTTTAGTATTGAAGAACCATATACATATAATATTCTCATATTACATTAGAAATATAAAAAACATACCATAAGAAACATTATTTAATACTTATTATTATTAAAAATCTCTATATTTATATCAAGGGTAAATTAAAACAAAAAAGGAGTTATCTCAGATGGCCAGTATGGGTTGTGTACAAGAAAAATTATGAGTAAATAAGGAATAATCAACAAGACAATGTGGATAATCAAAACACATTCCATTCAATCAATAACGTGAGTTCAATGATAATAAATAGAGAATTTCAACATATAAATCACACGAATAATTAAACATTAAATTCTTAATAAAGGAAATCCTATAATTTTAAACATCATGATCAAGGATTATCAACCAAATATATCATCAATATTACCATCAGGGCCTCTCAAACTAGAAATTGTTATTAATAAATGTGTTGGTGTAAAATAGATACCACTTAATGTGGCCACTTTTTTGCTTCATGAGATATTATGATTCATCTCATGGTTATCAATATCTGGACCACACACATTACATTCACGTCCTATGAATTTCTATTATTTTTAATGATCAATACAATTCATTATAAAAATTTCTTAAAATTCAACTATTATCTATATTGAATTCAGAGTACATAATATCTATATTTCCTCATCATAAATAATTCATAGAAATAATAATTATATTTTTATTGGATCTAAATAACGTAGATCCACTGTCTAATTTATTACATTTTCATAAGATACAATGGATAGCCTCACCAATGATCAATCAATTTTATATTCTCGAAGAACCTTATATATACATTATTTATATATTAAATTGGAAATATAAAAATATAAAGAATTAGAAACATTATTTTATCCTTTATATAATTAAAAATATATTTTTCATTATTTCTCATGTAAAGGAAAAAATAAACATTGACCAAAGATTTTCAATAAGGGTTTAGTATAGTTGAAGAATTCATGCGTAAATAAAATAAAAAAACATCGTGGAGTGGATAATAAAAATAAATAAAATTAGATAAAAAATTGAGTTCAATGAGAATTCATGGATAATATAAAGATAATAAACACATGGATAATAAGAAACTAAATACTTAATAATCGAAATGAATAATGCTGAACATCATGATCATGGATTCTCAATCATGATATAATGAGTGTTACCATCAAGGTATATCATCCATGAACACATTATCAATAAGTGGGAATGTATAAACCAAAAACACATCTAACATGACCACATGTTTTTGTCTCATGAGACATTTTTATGTATTGAGTGTATATTTATAATAACACCCCACTTATCAATTGCAAGACATATAAATATATTATATTTTTAATAATTAATAAAATTCATTTAGAAATGAATGTATAAGTTAATAAACAATCTATCTTGAATAAATAATAAATAAACATAATAATTTTGTCACTACAAACCATCTAGATAATGAATAAATATGATAATTAATTGGTCATATCTTCAGTAACATCAAGGGGTGTGGTCATAGAAAAATACCTTTAAAATATCATTAGAAAAGTTATTGAAGAAAATTCCTATCTAATTTTGATTTTTTTTTAAAAAAATATAAAAACATCCAAAATATTAGGGGAAACATTTTTTATGAAAAAATGGAATCTTATAATTTATGCATCATATTAATGAGTATTGATGTTGTTGGAAAACTCATTCATGTGGTTTAAATTATGATAAGGATTATTAACAAGATTTTGGTAAAACATACCCCATCTAAATAATGAAAAAATATTCATTTTTAAACTTTTTATAGAATATAAAAAATGGGTAAAAAAATATTTTTATAAATCTTTGAAGAATATTAAAAAAATTATTGAAAACATTGTAATGAAAATATAGAGGTCGAAGAAAATGATTCTAGGCCAAAGTGGAAATAATGTCTAATATTATTAAGTACAATTTCATAATAATTTTACATATCAAAGATAGGAAATTGGTACAATAATAAACTTACATGAATAACTAAATGAGAATAAAATTAATTTTTTTAACATATAAGGAGCATATAATTTTCCTTAATGGAAATTCAAGAATAAACATTCCTAAAATAACATTAGATCATAAAAGAAATCCCTTACCATTTTGGTAATTTTTTAATAGAACCCATTAAATAATAACATAAAATATATCTTATAATTTAATAAACATATATATATTAATGATACAAGATAAAACATGTTTATTATAAGAGCCTCATAAAATAATAAAGGCGTGTGATATCAAACATGTCTCAATGAAACACTATTTTTACAAAGAACCCTTACTTCGTGTATTACTTTCTTTGGAAGTGTCTTTATCTTCTTGTTTAATAAATTTTAATTTAGTATATTTATATAAAATAATATTATTATTACTTATATTATCATATATTATCCACTTATAACATTTCAAGGCTCTTTTAGTAATAATTCATTATTAAAATATTGGTTTTTGAGTGTTAAATATTTTTTTTAATTTATGTTTTATTTTGGATGTTTTAGTAGTTGCATGATAATCATGGGTAAATAATAACTATAATGTTAATAAATAAATAATGTTCATATTTACTCATTATATACACTTTTATAGTTATTCATATAAAGTGGTGATGAAAAAGTGAATTACATCACTTCATATAGATAGTAATCCATACACGCGCACGAGTGATGTTTCCATTATTCGATGGTTGGGATGAAAGATAGGTAAATAATAAAAAATAATTATAAAATAATTATTATATCTTATATATCATATATTTTTATTGAATATATATTTAATACCATCCATATAATCTTTAAATGAATAATGAGTCACATTACTTCATGGAGGTGGTAGTCCACACTTACGCATGAGTGATGTTATGTTTTTCTAGTGGATAGAAATTCAGGATGGGAAATAAGATATTTTAATTAAATGATAATAATTGGGTGATAAATATCATATATATTAAGACGTTCTATATTTATTTCCTTGCATGTAAAATACTGATGAAAAAAGAATTACATCGCTATGAGGAGAGGACAATCCATACATATGCACGAGCGATGTTTTTGATTTCCAAAGGATGTAATAGTTGAATAAAATGGTTTACCCAAATTACTAATAAAATATAATTATATTTATGATACACTAGTAATTATTTTATGATATTTGAAACATATTTATAGGAATTAGAAGATGATATAAATTTGAAAGAGTCGGTAAATGCGAATACCACTTCTTCAGTATACCACCTTTAGATACATACTTATGCACCCTTGGAATGGTCATTTCAGAATACCAAAACCTATAATTTTTTTAAATGTAATCTGATAAGATAATTTTCCCGGATTTTATTGTGATATGTGGCTCAAAATGGTATAATGAATAATTGGGAGGGGTGTCTTTTTCATAGTGGAGGAAATGAAACATGTATAATTAAAAAAAATTTAAATATAATAAAATAATTTTCATTTGAATGTGGAACTATATGGCCAAAATTTAGAAGACAATATATGATATGGTTGAAATAAATTTACCCAATAAACTTGGGGAAATTTTATATGGGATTAAAAACCATACCTTTTAGTTTAACTCATTCGTTAACCAGTATTAAACATACACACAATGACAACTTTTTCAATTTTATAGGGTTATAATTTTACTATAATATATCAATTGGATATAAAATTACCAATATATGATTTTTAGACCATATATAATCATTTTTTCTCTCGATAAACTTTTTTTTATTTTTCAATAATTTATTGAAATTTATTTAATAAAAAATACTATTAGATTCATTTTAAGAAAAATTCAAAAATCATTAATTTTAAGACATCAAGGTAGAAATGGAATTAAATTATAATCGCTTTATGATAAAAAATAATTTAGTATTAATTATACAAATATTTTGTAACTATAAATAATCCCAAATAGTTTTTTAATGTTTTAAAAAGTATTTACTTTTACTTTTATAATGCTTTCATAAGCACTGCATTAGCATCGTATAAACCATTAAGATAATTATATAGTCACTAATAATTATAAATGAATTTCTATCATGAAAATAATTTCATTAATATAAAAATTAACTTGAATAATAATTCCAAACATATTTTATCCTTATGTAAAAATAGAAGAGAATTTTAAAATCAAGAGAGTGACCTTTTGTATTTATCTTTATTCAGAATAATATATATGTCATTTTTAAGAGAAAAAAGGATAAAATGGGACCTAAATTAGAAACATATATGAGTATTAATGAAAAAAAATCATATAATAAGGTTATGTAATGTGTAAGTTATATTTTCAATCATTTTTAAATTATTTTTTACCATAATTAACTAGATTTAACCTTTTATAGGATAGACAATTTTGTGTTTTTTTATTATTCATTATGACAAAATTATAACTTGAACATTTCAGTTAATTTTAATTAATTTGATTAAAATATAGAATCCATTTTGTAACATTAAATTTAAATACGTTGTAAAATTTAATTTTAATATAAACACACAGAAATGCGATGAAAAATAGTTTTTAGAAAAAAAAATTATTTTTCATGTTTTAAATTCAATACTAGGATCAAGTATAATATTAATAAAAAGGTATAATTTTATTTTTTAATAATAATAAAGAAATAAAATATAAAAAATAATCTAAATGAATATTGGAAATTTAAAACACTGTAAAATAAAAAGATAGATTTTTTTATTATTTTTTTCACTATTCATAGAAAACACAAATGTTTTATGAAAATTTCCAAACATTAACCTATGAAAATTATTATATACTCATTTTAAAAATTATACTTCTTTAATTAATTTATTTTCTTATATTTGGTATAAAATTATTATAATATACACACACAAAATTTAATAAATACCTTTTTTGAATCATTAACCGACTTTAATAAATATTTTGTAATTATTTACCAAAAATTAACAATAAAAAAATTTATTTACTATGAATATTATCCACATATTTCATAGTGTGGATACTCAAATTCATACCATGTAGATCAATAACAAGTTTATGACTGTAACATTTAAACAGTTATATTTTTATAGTATATATCAATTAATTTAAAGCTCAGTGTTATATGTAATGTAATTTAAATAGAATATTAATTTATTGGACAAAATTTTTGGAGTGTTATAAAGGCCAAAATATGTAATTGATATCCATAATTTACTTGGGTTATTTTAATACTATTTAGAATTTGTGAGAAGCTTCTCTTATTTTTCAAACTCGTTGACCAAGATAACTTAGAATGGAGTGATGTATTTATATACCAATTAATGTGAATATATCTTCAATGAATTGGAAAAGATAATTATAAACACACCATTACTCAAACTACACAAGATTGGGGATTATTTTATGGTATACAATGATGTTTCGAAGAAGGGTTTGGGATGTAAACTGAATAAAAATGACTAAGTGATATCATACACCTCTAGGAAGTTAAAAATTCCAATAATAACTATAAAAAATGATATGAAGTAATTTGTGGTTGTATTAATGTTAAATATTTGGATACATCATTTATATTAGCAGATGTTTGAAATATATATGGATAATTTGTGCCTCAAATATATCTTCAAATATAAGAGTTTAATATATGATATCGAATATGGTTATATCTAATCAAGGACTATAACTAATCCATTACCATTTTGGTAAGGTGAATAAAGTGGAACATTAACTTAGTAGAAAGTATCCTGCAACATTTTAAATGATGATAATTGAGAAAGATAAAATAGTTTTGGTCTTTTTAATGATAGGCATGGATTTCATAAAGGAATAAACAACATTTTACCAAGCTCAAATGAATGCTAAACCATCCATTATTAAAAAGATAATGGAATTTAAAAGGGATGATGTGTAAATACTGAAGAAGATATATAATATAAGAAGAGGAGAACCGTTTGACAAAAAAATTTATGAAGAATGAATTTCATGATTTCAATCATGAATATGTGTACCATTGAAGCCTATGATAATGAAGAAGCTGTTAAATAATACATATAGCTCCAAGCTATCTGACCAGAAATAGAGTATGAAGATGTATTTAGAACTCTGAGATCACTATTAGTGGGAAAATATATATAAGGATGACAAATAATATACCTCAATTTTCCTATTATGTCATCATGTTATGGAAGAAAAGAAAACATCTAATGGAATTATATAATTATTACACATACCTGTATAGAAATGGGAAAAAATAATTATAGACATTTTTATTGGTTATTTGATGAAATTTGGAGGAAATAATTCCATATGGGATGTAGTATATAATATTAAATAGACCGCTCACTTCATTGAAATTCTATACGACTTCTCAATCAATCAACATGAAAGGATATATATTGGGTATGTTGTGACGCTGAATGGAAAAGGAATATTGATTGTATCTGACTGAGATACAAAGTTAGCATCTAATTTCTATAAAATACTCCAAGATACTCAAATCACTGATTTGAGATTCAATATAGATTATCACCCAAAAATTAATGGCCAATCTGAGCATATTATCCACATTTGAGGTCATGATGAAATAATTCTCAATAGAATTTAAAGGGTGATAAGATCAATTTATTCCTCTAGTCGAGTTCTCATAAAATAATATATTAATCTAAAAAATTTATTTGGATCCACATTAATCTATCTATGATAAGAAATATAGGTCACCTACATGCTTGGATGATGTTGATGATCAAACATTGTTGTGATTTGAAAAGGTAGAAAAGGCCATTAACATTTCACATTAAATCCACAAAGGTCATAGTTGACAAAAGTACTATGATGATAACCATTAGAGAGGCTAGAAGTTTTAGGATATTGATAAAGTGTTAGTTCACTTATCTATAAATAATAGAGACATGATATTTGGTAATAAGTGAAATATATGTCCCCAATACATTGAATCCATTGAGATTCTTGATCGCATCGAATCTATGGTCTATTGACTTACACTCCCACCAACCCTATCTCAAGTAATTGATGATCTATACATATCCTTCTGTATAATGTATGTACTAGATCCATAGGATGTACTGAATCTTTAGGTGATATAGTGGGAGTATAATCTTTATTATGAGGATCAACTTGTGATGATTTTGGATAGTAGAGATTACGTTCAACATAAAAAGACTACTCACCTATTGAAATTACTACGGTGGATCCATAATTATGATGAGGTGACATGGGAACTAAATGATGAAATAAGATTGAAGTAACCTGATTTTGTAGAGAGTTAGATATGATTATATGTAGCCACAAAATCATCTATTTCGATGAACCCATGTAGGATCCAGGTATAGAAATCAGAACTGTCAAACCCACACAGGATCCAAGAACAACAGTCAAAACTGTCGAAGCCCCACAGTATCCAGGAACAGTAGTTAGAACTGTCGAACCCACACAAGATCCAAGAACAATATTCAGAGCTGTCGAACCCACATAGGATCCAGGAACAACAGTTAGAGCTATCGAACCCACATAGGATCTAGGAACAGTAGTCAGAGCTGCCGAACCCACATAAGATCCAGGAATAGTAGTCATAACAATCGAACCCACACATGATCCAGGAATAGTAGTCAAAACAGTCAAACCCACATAGGATCCAGGAATATTTTTCAGAACTGTCGAACCCACACATGATCCAGGAACAGTAGTCAGAGCTGTCGAACCCAAACAGGATCCAAGAATAGTAGTCAGAGTTGTCGAACCCACATAGGATTCAGGAACAATAGTTAGAACTGTTGAACCCACACAGGATCCAGGAACAGTAGTCAGAGCTCTTGAACCCACCAAGGATCTCAGAATAGTAGTTAGAGCTGTCGAACCCACATGGGATCCCGGAGCAGTAGTCCGAGATGGCGAACCCACACAAGATCCAGTAATAGTAGTAAGAGCTGTCGAACCCACACATGATCTAGAAATAGTAGTCAAACATGTCGAACCCACACAGGATCCAGGAATAGTAGTCAGAACTATCGAACCCACATAGGATCCAGGAAAAGTAGTCAGAGCTGTCAAACCCACATAGGATCCAGGAATAGTAGTCAGAGTTGTTGAACCCACACAGGATCCAGGAACAATAGTGAGAACTGTTGAACCCACATAGGATCCAGGAATAGTAGTGAGAACTATCAAACCCACACAAGATCTAGGAACAGTAGTCAGAGTTGTCGAACCCACATAGGATCCAGGAACAGTAGTCAGAATAGTCGAACCCACACTGGATCCAGGTACAGTAGTCAAAGCTGTCGAACCAAAATTGGATCTAGGAATAGTAGTCACAGATCAGTCATCCATAGGGTTTCCTCACAAATCATGCTTGATTCCGGGAGGTTCTGTTCCCCAATCCAAGTGTCTATAAAACAACTTCCATGTAGTCCAATGAAAAAAATTACCTAGAGGTCAGGCACATCAGAGGGGTCTCAACGCAACAGACGACGCATCAATCAGACGCCCAGTCTGTGATTTATTAGCCTTTTAGCCCCGGGGGACTGGTTGGATTCGTGCACGATCTATCCTTACCGTATCTCAACTATACTACAAACTCCAGTGGGTTATACTCAAGGGGACCGTCGGGATCTAAGAATACCATCTCCATTGACGATCCATCAAATAGACGTCTGGTGCCCAAGATATGGCCAAAGAAAGTAAAGGGTTTGTAGTTGGCCCAGGTCTGGTCCCACCTGGTCAAACCGGCCCAGTTCGGGTCGACCCATTGGGTTCCGTCTGGCCTGTTAAGCCTAGCCCTGCAGGCCACGAAGGCCGGGAGTAGCGCAAGGGCGCAGAAGGGCTGTGGGGGCGAGGAAGGCCAGCTCGGCCAGGTGCGCGTGGGGCATGACTCGGAGGCTCGACCCGAATGGCTGGGGCCGGTTCGGCCAGTGCCATTAGGGGTGTGGCTCGGGTGGCTCTGGCTGGATGGCTGAGGATGGTTCGACCAGTGGCAGTACGAGGCAAGTGGGGCGCGCGTGTCAGCATGGTTCGTCCAGGGCGCACGGGAGGCTGGTGACGGCCGGGAGCCGGGTAGCGCGAGCTGACTTGGTATGGCCAGGAGCATGAGGTGCACAGGCCGACAGAGTTCAGCTAAAAGGCGCGGTGGATGCGGGAGGTGTAGGCGGTTGGGTGGCCTGGAGGATGGCGGTCGCTGGGTGCCGGTTCGGCCGAAATGCCACGAGGGCACCGTGGGTTGCAGAGTCCGTGGGTAGCACGGTCATTGTCTGTCACCTCTGTCACCTCATCGTTTCATCTCCTTGCCAAAGAACATCACAAAGAGATCGGTGGAGGGAGTCAGGCCATGATAGTTTGGATCGCACCCTCCATGTTTTGGATGATAGGAATTAGTCCATCAAGAAAAGAGAATGATGAAATTCAAATCTATATCCTCCACAACGATGTTTTTTCTAATCCGAAAAAGAAAAATCAAGGAAAGTTTTAACATGAAAATAAACCCCCTACCTTTGTTTGATGTTTTCAACATTTGTGTGGGGAAGAGGAAGGATCATTGGGAAAGTATGGGCGTTGGTGTGATCGGAATTTTCCTCGATCATCGGATTGTGCGCTGGCTCGTCGTAGTCATAGACGTCCCACGTCAGAGTTGGTTCTGATGAAGGAAGTAGAAGTTATTCAACACCGACGTTCTTCAAGGAGGAAGCATAATCCTCCAAGTGTTGGGCATCATGTCACATTACCAGTGCTTCATTTCATGGTGAAGCCGTCCCAAAACCTCTTTCTAGGATTCCTATATATAGGAGAGGGAGGTACATAGGTAACAATCATTAGAATTTATGACGGTTCATTTATTAAGAACCTTCTTAAATTCCAACCACATGGTTATTTAAATTTAAAAGGAGAAAGCTAACTGATGAGTGATCGGCTGTACTCTTCTCCAGTCAAGTCCATCCTGCGCTGCAAAGGCTCCCTTCATGTCGATGAAGGTGAAACAGGTCTCCTCCGTGCGGACACAACACACTTTGTGCCTAATACAGTCAATCTGAGCATGGACTACAGATAACCAGTCCATACCAAAGATGACGTCATAAGGCCTTGACAACACTACTAGGAGATTCTAGCCGAAGCTCTCGTCTTCGATATTAAGCTCACACTACCGGCACTAGTGCGTAATCATAGATTCTACTTTAGTAGGAGTCTCTAGCCGTAAAGATCGAGCCAACGGCTCCATCGGAATCTCAAAGCTCCGAATGAAAGAAGGGGAATGCAGGAGTGACTGGAACCTGGGTCTATAAGAACTGAAGATATGGTGGAGTATCCATAGAATGTACTTTGAATCATCTTTGGAGCATCGTGATCATAAGCCTCAGCTGTCTGGAGCTGAGCTCTCACCTATCCACCTACTCCTCAGTCGGGGTGGACCTCCTGGTGGTGGTGGTGGTATCATTTAAAAAACGTCGTCCACCACGAGCTACACGACCAGCTCCTCTTCCACATCTTCCTGCTCCCTGCGGACCACCTCGATCGAACCTTTTCCCTTTCTTGAGAGTTCCTTTTACCATCTGTCGATCATCTGAATAGTAGGTCAGACAGTCATGAGCCATGTGACCCTACCCGCCGCATGAGTAACACCGCCCGCTCCTGGAATGTAAGTCTCTACCCCAGGTGCCCCACACAACTGATCTTGAGTCATGTGGTCATCCACCCAAGTGTCTGGTCCCCTTGGACCTCTGCAACATCTGTCTTCTTCCAGCTGTAGAAGACTCCACTTCATGTCGACTAGTGGTGGGTCTCACTACTGGAGACTACTCAGCAGGTAAACTCTCCATTGGGAGGGATCTCTCTAGCACCCCACCTGTGTCGGGATGCTGAGTGAGATCATCGAAGCCCTGATCTCTCTCCAGATCCCCTACTTAATGGTCTGAGCCATAAAGAATGGGCCTCGTACCATATCAGTGGAGTAGCACGATAGGTCAGTGAACCTCACTGAGTACTGTCCCACCATCATGCTGCTCTACTACAGGTGAAGTAGCTCTTGTAACCGCACTAAAATAGGATGGCTGGGAAAAAAGCTTCCCGAAATAGGCTCTCGAAGTCTGCCCAGAGAAGTGTCACCTTGTCATGCACCTGGAGCATCAGGCTCCACCATCTTCCTCCCACTACCTGAAGAAGTCTCGTGAAAAAAATCACCATAACGTCTTATGGTGTCCCTACTAGTCTGAAGACTCTCACCATAGCCTCCATCCAATCCTAGGCTACTAGTGGGTCCGTCTCTCCCTAGAACCTGGGTGGCCTCTGGAACTGGATCTCGTGCAATGCGCTCAAGCGACATGCATCGTCTACTGCTTGGGATGGTGGCATCAGTGGCCCAATTAGAAGTGGTACCACTGGTCCCTCTGTTAGAAAAGGGCCCCACACCGAGGCCTTGTCCCTCAGTGGGCTATCTGTGCATACAAATCTCGTGGCTCTAGATGGTCGTCCACAAGGAGGAATCCTGAAAGTAACAGATCCATCATGGTCAAAGATTATATCTGGTGAGATGACCTGGTTGAGATTACATAAAGAAAACTTTTGAAAACACACATGCAATCAGTGTTTTCATGCTTTGTGTCAGATATCAGTATTCCGGGTCCTAGTGTATGGTTACGTCAGCCTCCACACCAACTCTGGACTCCCTAAACTGAAAACAACTCTTAGTACCCATAACACCATTACTTCATAGAAAAGATCAGAGTCCTAAGTTATGTGGTAGAACTGTCTACTCTGATACCAATTTTTCTATAAATTTTGTGTTTACTTCATGATTGAGATGGATTACTTGTTAATTTATGTGTATGTGTGGGAATATACCTAAGTCGGGTTATCTGTTGTTTTCATACTTTTTGATTTATCCTTGATGGTTTTGTGGGACCTTGAGGGTCTCGGGGTCTATACTAAGTATCATTATACTCACCCCTGCATGGGCTATGCCCGCACCTCGACAGTAGAGAGTTGAGATTAAAAGATAGTTTTTGGGTTTTTATATAATGAATTAACTAAAAATAAAGTATGTGGATTAATTTTTATTTGATGGTTAAAAACTCCTCATGGAAGTTATAGGTGGGACCACCTCACATTAACGTCCCATTAGAGGTTATGGTAATGGGCCCCACCCGATCCTAACATCCCGCGAGAGGTTACGATGTAGGGACCACGCATGACGAAACCCCCTATTAATGGCGGGAGAGGAAACCTATAAACTCCCCTCATTAATGAGAGAGAGCCTCTTGTCTCTTCGAAAATTAATGTTTCCAACACACCATCCTTAATACACCAAACTAAGTAATTAATTTCACCAATTTGAATATTGTGCCAACAATTAAATTGGGGAAATCATATCACATTTGTCTTGGCATTTGCAATTTGGGGGAAGCATTGGGAAGAGGAGAGATTGGGAGAAAGCTTCCAATGAAGAAAGAACAACGTGTTCTTCCAACGAAGAACACCGAGAATGATCTTCTTCAAAATTCATCTCGAGACGCCTACCGACATGGAGATTCTTCTTCAACTGAAGTGCGAGATCAGGATTGGATGTGTCCAGCGGACGGGATGAATAGAGACAACACTATCTTCTTCCACAAGACTCCATCAACAAATGATGAACAAAGGTAGGGGTTGTTTTCTTTTATGTGCCATGTTCTTCTATTCATTCAAAACGAAGAACGAGGTTATGTTTCTCTTGATGGTTGAGTTGTTGTTCATCGTTCTCCTATATTGATGATCCAATTGTTATCACCCTAATCGCGGAGGGTGTATGCCAAAATAACATGGCCCAACTCCCTCCGTAGATCTCTTTTGTGATATTCTTCGGTGTGGCGACGAAGAAATGAGGCGACGAAGGAGGAAAAGGCAAAGGTCATGCTACATGTGGCCTCCGTGACCCACGCCACCCCCACAGCGTCCCGCACTGCCACTGGCACCGGACGAGCCCCTGTGAACTGCGCCACTTGCAGGGACGAGCCACTACCACAAGCATTCCCGTGCCCTGCCGGCTTTCCCGGCCATTGTCCGGCCGCCCACCGGCCCGCCTGGAACCCTCCCAGCCCCCACCGGCCCGCTTTTAGCCCTACCCGACCGCCTGCCGGCCCGCCTGGTGCCCTGCCCTACCGCCCACCAACCCGCCTAGCGCCTTGCCCGACCGCCCGCCGACCCACCTGCCGGCCTGGCCGTGCCCTGACTGGCCGCCTCTCGGCCTGCCCAGCAACCTCCCGTCCGCCCTTCCGCTCGGCCTCCCAATCCTCCACCTGACCGAATCGGCACCCTGGTCGCGTCGGCCTCCCGAGCCGGCCTGCGACCCCCGTTGTGGTGCCCTGGCCAACCGACCTGGCCGCGCCCTCTGGCCGAGCCATGCCGGGCCACACCCTCACGACGCTTCGGGCCGAACCAGCCCCATGGTCGGGCCAAACCGCCCGCGCAGCCTGCTGGGTTGGGCCCAGCCGGCCGGGCCAAACCAAACAGGCTGCCCCGCCCAATGGGCCATGCCAGACCCAATAGGTCTGACCAGGTCTACCCAGACCGGGTCGACCCAGACTGGGTCACAATAGGTCTGACCGGACCCGAGTCCACTACCAACCCTTTACGTTCTTTGGCCATATATTTGGCACCAGAAGACCGTTTGATGAACCTTCATTGGTGTTGTTTTTCTTCGAGCATGATAGTCCCTTTGAGTATACCCCACTAGAGTTCGGGGTAAAGTTGAGATACAGTCAGGTTAGATCGTGCACGAATC
Source organism: Viscum album (assembly GCA_963277665.1). Lineage (NCBI taxonomy): Eukaryota > Viridiplantae > Streptophyta > Magnoliopsida > Santalales > Viscaceae > Viscum > Viscum album. The sequence goes on along the minus strand of OY728138.1, from coordinate 624,861,808 downwards.
CAACCGGGCCCCCAGGACTAAAAGGCTAATAAATCACATACCGGGCATCCAATTGATGTGTCGTCTATTGTCATGAGACCCATATGATGAGACAGACCGTTGAGATACATCTATGTGGGACATCGTGAAAGATGGAGTATCGACCAGTAGCTCATGGAGCATATCCTCCCAAAGTCGAGCGAGAATAGTGTGGGAACCTAGTGTATGGCTAAGACTTTACGACTCCTGACCGATTCGACTGGGAGTGATTAGAATAGCCCAGTAGGGAGTGCCTTGGTGTCACGGTAGACCCACAGTGTGGAGCACCTTGATGTCACAGCATACCCACAGTACTCGAAAAGATGAGTACCTCAGCATGCTACGAGGGGGAGCACCTCTGTGTGATGCGGCAGACCCACGGTGGAGAGCGCCTCTCTGTGACGTGGTAGACCCATGGTACTCGACAGGAGGAGTATCTCAGCAGTTCAAGGATTGTGGTAAGTGCCTCTGTGTGATGCGTCATGACCACTGTACTCAATAGAGGAGGAGTTCTCTATTATCTGAGGTGTTTGGTGTTGTTCTTGGAAATGATACTTGATACTACCCCTAGAATAAATCCTGGTGTGAGATGAGTCAGTAACTTTTGGGTTTACCTCATGATTGAGATGGATTACTTGATAACTTAGGTATATATATGGGAATATACCTAAGTGGGGTTATCTGTTGATTTCATGCTTTGTGATTTATCCTTGTTAGTTTTGTGAGACCTTGAGGGTCTCAGGCTCTCTACTGAGTATCGTTATACTCACCCTCACACAAGCTATGCCCGCACCTCCGTGTGTTGGATGCAGACGATGGACAATGCTGACAGAGGCTAAGACTAGCAGGACTGGACGGTACCCAAAGGTGGACCTTACGACGATTCGGTACTCGGAGGAGATTGACGGACGTGGAGTACTGAGGAGGCTATCTGTACATACCCTTCAAGTAGGAATCCCAGAGGAAGACCTAGCAACTGTTTTACCTTTATTCGGTTTAATTTTTTTTTTTAGTTGTACTTGTACTTTCCTGTTGGGCTTGTATTCCGACCCTTATACTTTCAGCACACTATTTTTGTTATACAGTTTTCTTAGTGTTTCATATCCAGTTGTGTGCTCTGTTGTGTGTGTTTAAACTTTATAAAGGCAATTCCTTCCCAGTTCTAGGGACTTACGCCTTTGGTGCTAGTCGCCAGCCCTTGTTCTATGAAAGGCGGGCTTGGGGTAGTCATGACACGAGCCTCGAGGATGGGTCGTGACATTTTAATCTACACATCTAAAAATTATTTGGGTAAATTTTGGGTATTTCTTTAAAATTGTTGAATTTTTGGAGAATAGTGATGTACAAGAAAATACAATATTCCAAATCAATGAACTAATGGGTCATGGATGAATTAAGATACTATTAGTTAAAAATTAAAAGTATTAATTAATTATTTTATTCAAAAATTAATTAATATATATATTCTTTTGAAAAGATTATAATCTAATGAATAATATATTAAAAAAATACCCCTTTCCTCCTATTATGAATGCCATCCTCACCACCCCTTTTTCTCACACGTTCTAAAAATTTGAGATATAAAATTTATTACCTAATTATATTTCTAATATTATCCATCATGTACTAGTACTTTTGGTATCACTAAATACCATTATAAGGAATCTAGATTTATATCCACCGAGGAGGCACCCAAAAGATGAGGTAAATTCTCAACCAATCCTCTTTATGTTTTATTCCCCTTCAATGAATCCCTTTTTTTCATCCCTTATGATATAGTAATATTATTATTCTAAATATACATATATTTATTTATTATAGTGGAGTATCCATTTTCTATCCTCCCCTCAATCTATTCTAAATCATAAAAAAGTGCTCATGTTGTGGTTGGTTTATCGTCTCTATTAAAAATGTATTTATTTTTTTTAATAAAACCTCCATGGATGGTATTAGTATTGTAAATATTGATAAATATTATAAAAATAAGTTTTTTTGATATTATCTAATTTATTAAGATTCATAATGTTAAAATAAACCATATGAGTTCACTTTGGATAGAAAACATCCATAATGAATTGTTCATATAATATTAGAAATAAAACTATATGAACCATGTGAATTTTTAATAATATTTCAATTTTGAAACCAATTTAAAAAAAATGTAATAACATGAATATCATTTCATCAAACATATAGAGTTATTGAACTATTTTATAAATAATATCCCTGACTACCAAAATGAGATGCATCCTTGGAACAATGACAGGAGTGATATTGCGACAGTATAAAAAGAAACAATATCTCAACTAAATGACATTAAATTAACATAAAATATTTATAATATATAAAATAAACTATAATAAAGTTCTAAATCAGGAATATAATAAATCTAATTTTATTATTTTGGATGTTATTTGAAAATACAGAGAGAATTAGGACCTGAGGCAAGGGAACCTTTGAATGAACCTCCCTTATTTTTGGTCACACATTTTCATCTAATATTCACTTTATAGAACTATTATTTAATTTTAATAATAGAATATCATGTATATATGTTCCCCTCATATATATAAGTTGTTATTATTAAATATCTTTGTTGGCGATATTAATATTTTCATAGTTTCCTTCTCATTTTAATTCATTATGAAAACCTTATTAAAAGGAACTTCTATATTTGTAACACTATTTTATGTACTAATATATAAAATGTTTTTAAATTTTAATGGTTTCTAAAATTTCTAATTTAATTTCAAAAACTATTTGAATTCATTTATGGATTTTATGGAAATTAGTATTCCCTTACCCTCTTTAATGTTTCTTTATCGTTTTCCCTAAAACCCTACTTATGTTTTATATTTCCAAAGTTACCACTCCACTTCATTTCAAGAAATCACTTCAATTAGACATCATTTTTTTACTATGATTAATTTTATTATGTAAACATAAAATATTGACTAGTTCCCTTCATTCATTGAAATATTTATGATATGATATTTTGTTATACTATAAGACATTATTATGTACACCATTTCACTTACATGGGTTTTCTAAATTCTTATGCCTTATGACTTATTTACTTTTGTGGCACACACATTCATGTACATGTTACGATGTGGACGACCAAATATCACTCTGATACATTGGGTAATTTTTATATATCATGAGATGACACGTATGTGATTATGGATTAAACCTAATCCATGATGGGAATTTGTCCATAAAGTTGTGTTTTCTTGGAAGTGAGCCCTATCTTTTGTTTATATCATGTTATATATTTTTTCCACATTTCATTGTTTCCTTGATCTCATGATTCCATATTATTTATATAATATTTCTATATGATTATTCATGCTCCATGTCCTTTATAATATCTTGTTATTTTATTTGGCTCATTTTTATTGTTTTTATAATTACTATACCCTTACCAAGATTTTTTGTTCACTCTATTTCTTTATGTATTCTCCAATTTATCCAATGATGTTTTAGTAGCTTGAAGGGAATTTGGATCACTATATAGGAAATAAAATAAATATGCAGTATTTTTTTAGTTTAATGTTGTTATATTGTAACTATATTTTTCTAAATACATTAGACCTATGGATTTTAAAGATTTTTGTTGGATTTTTATGTTAAAAATCATGAAATAAAATATATAAGATGATTAGTCCATTATAGTAAGATTAATTGCTCATAATATGTAATGAAAACTCTGGAGAGATATAGTGGAAAAATGGAATTGTCATATAAGAATCCTTACATATATAAGTGAAACTCTAAGAAAAAGGTATAAAAATTAGGTATATGTACAATACAGAAGACTCATTTTTAGAATATATCAATGTCTTCATATTCAAATGTAAGAGTCCTTTTTAAATATGAATTGATTATGTAAGATTCCTCATATTATGATATAAGTTTCATTTTGAATCCCCTTGTAATGTGTAAGAGTGATATTGTTGTATATGGTTTAACAAATGAAAAATTCCTCAGAAAATAACGGAAATTCCAATGTGACATAGAAGGGATCTAAACGTAGAAAAAATGTCTAGTTTTTGAGGTTACCTTGGAATTTCAAAAGAAATACTTAAGAAAGATAAGATATTAATAAGGTATGATGTCTTTATGTATTGGTGGGAGGGAAAAAGGAAACCCCAATGATAAGGATAATTCTGTTTGTTCCACCATACGGACACAAAAAAAACTTAGTACACTAGAGGGATATCATTATGATAACCTGATCTTGAATTTGGAAAGGATTTAAACACGACGGACAAAGGTTGGTATAATAGACTCCATCTAGTAGATTCTATCCAATCATCTACGTATGCGAATCAATTTTTGGTGAATCTATATAATTTTTTAAAACCCAAAAATTTAGCACTTTGAAATTGATTCAGTATTTTATCATTCTTCAGCCACCAATTTGAGATTATTATATGTATGATGCAAGAAGTATTATCCTTCCCATCTGATAAACCACAAACAAATAAGTAATAGTATTTTTTGTAACATTCTTGGATTGTTCCAAATAATCTTCCATATATATAATAATTTATCTTCTAATAAACTTCATATAATGTTTTATTTCAGGACAATGTGTTTCATTATTGCATGAAACACTAGATTGTATGCAGGATGAATGACACTCTTACTGCCACATTATAACTTCACCCTATCTAATCCATTTACAAGTTATATTCATAAGCTATTAAACCATATCCAAATTCTCCCTAATTCAGTAGTATAATCATAATATACTTCTATTTTAAATAAAGTATCAAATATATGTGACCAAGATATATATCTATCCACTTTCCACCAAATTTAAATAAAAAACTAGTTGTACTTTTCCATGAGTCCATTTCTCTATTAAAATATGCATCTAAAAATATTTTCAACTAATCTTCATATTTGAATCACAATGATACATACCCTTTCCTCTTTTTGTATCTAATGATTAATTTTATAACTTTCTAATGTCTCTTTCTAGGATTTTACATGAAATGGATAAAAATATCCCACTATATAAGAAATATATGGTGATGTGAAAACTACAACTTATGTAAAACATTAATCTTATGGGGAATAAAAACCCTTATCTATGTCATGAAATTATCTATATATTGGTGGTGTCTATGATTTATAATGTTTGAAGTTTCCAACTAAGGGGGTTGATACAAATTTACAGTTGTTCATTATATACTTTTTAATAACCTTCCTTATGTATTCCTTCTGAAAAAATTTCTTGTTTACTAATCCAACTTGATTATGATCTCTAGTATTCTCATGGAAAGTCCATGGATCTTCAAATCAAAACTTCTATAAAGTTTAATAATTTCCTCCCTAATCCAATGGAACACCTGACTATAAATCAACATATCATCAATATATAATAGCAATAAAATATATTTTCCATCATCCCAATTCATACTATAAGATTAATGATTAGTATCACATAAACTGTAACGTTACTCAAGTATTAAAGTTCCATACTTCTAATTACACTATCATGGATCTTTCTTCTATCCATAAAAACATCATCTCAACTTAAAAACAAAATCCTCATTATGATAAATATCCCAGCCCTTATGTTGTAACAAATAAATTTATTTCTCGAAATCCAAATAATGAAAACCTATATTTATATCCTTATAATACTCATTTATCACACAATATAAAACAATTCAAAACAATATTATAATGGTGTTCTTCTTCACCATTGGTAAGAAAACTTTAGAAAAACAAATCCATTCCTCTTACAAACACATATTTATTAATAATCATTCTTTGGAACTCTTACTTCTATCAGATTCCCCTTTAAAATTAAAATCCAATTTTATTTCCAGATCTCTTTTCCCTTCTTGAAGTTCAACCAACTCCCAAGTGTTTTTTGGATTTAAATAATTCATTTCCACTTCCATTTAAGGATCCCACTATTCCAATTTTCCAAGAGTAATTGCTTCTTAAAATCATCATAATTCCCCTACATCCATTGAAATAATGAATTTAATATCAATCAGGAACCTATAACCTATATTTTTCAAATGAGATAATCTATTTAACTAAACCTCAGGTTGATCTGACGAAACCTCTAAGTCTGGTAGTCTTCTTTTTGATATTCTCTACGTTGTACATGATTGTACAAACATTCTCCATCTAATAGGATGACTATTAGAGAATTTAAATCTGATGTTGTCCCTAAATATTTCAGATAAAGAGTCCATTAATCAACGTTTATTCTATTTCCATGAACTTCAATTATTGATCTATCCTCAACCTTCTTACCAAAAAAGTAATGATCTTTATAAAAAAACATCTTTATTGATAACAAAATTTATTCTCTTGATGAATTGGTTCTTTTCATCATCCCATATATGATATCTAAATTTCTCATCCCCATATCCAATAAGTAAACCCACAATGGATTTATCCTCTAACTTGTATATATATTTATGAAAGATATAAATATATGTTATGCTTCCCAAGACATTGAGATGACTAACCATTGGTCAATTGTAAGATAAATTCTCCTATAGAATTTATTGTACCACAACTTATGTCAAAATTATTTTGACCAAATAAACCATTATTTTTATTTCATCCTCAAAAATTACCTTAGAAAATTCCAATTTAATCCTTATACTTCTATTTTTATCATGGAAAGTCTAATTTGTTCTTTCAGCTGATCCATTTTATTTTGAATTTCATGGAACAATGTTTTAATGCATGATGTCATTCCTATGATAATATTTAAAAATGTTTTTTATGATTTAATCTGATTAAGATAAAATTTTCATATATTTAATTCGATAATTAAATGTTTATAATCCCACCATAGTTTTATTTTATGGGAAATTATCACATTTTTATGTTTTTGTGGTATTTTTAACTTAATTGAAAAAATGAACTAATATTGGTTTTTAAATACACTTTTTTTATTTTTTATTTATTTCATAACCTCTTCAACACATAATAAATCATTAAATTGCTTTTTTAGTCTTCTATACATTATGGTAGTAATTTCATTATTCGAGACCCAAATCTCAATCAATCTTTTGGAAGCCCAAAACTAGCTCAATAGTTGTGCCTCAAAAACTATACTAGGGTATGGAAACATTTTAATATGGGCACAAATCTAGAATTTTATCATTCTAATGAAGCATAAATTATACTTATATTTGGAGAATAAATTAAAGAACAACTTTAATTAAGGATGAAATGCATGAATATTCCTTTTTAGATGTCATAATGGAACGTTAATTTGATGTTTTTGAATACAAATAGTCACCTAGATAAAATTAATTTCTTAGAGTAAATATATCCTAACTTCATCATTAATTGGCCAATGAAGATGAAATTATCTAGGCAATCCTGGGAGGAAAAGGGGAAATATCTTTAATGAATACACCCTAAAAAATTCCTCCATTTATTGGGTAATACACTCTCAAACATAAGATATTAAATTCTGAGTTAAAATACATCACCTTATTCACTTTAAATATGTGTCTTACCTCCCATTATTAAGGATAGCCATTTCAATGGGGAAAGGTGCATTTTTCTTCTATACTATTTCATTTAATTTTGAATATATATTCTTTACATTTATTTATCGTTAATTTATTCTTTCATTTATTTTTTTATGTGTTCTCCCACCATATTTCCCTTCCTACTCTATTATTAAAAATCGTTAACTATCCTACTTAGTAGCTTGAGGTAGGGAATAGTTCATTGATTGATTTTTATTGTTCTTCATTATAAATCGATTTACTCAATTCTGAGAGTTTTGGAGATTTTTAAAAAAATTATGTTGAGAAGTCACCTCATTTTCTCCATCATCTATGTTCTTCTTCTTGTTTATTATTTACATTCCCTTATCTATTTGTGTCATACATGTGGTGGATCATGTCATGTGTAGTGATGGTCAGCAAAAGGGCCACCTATATAAATTAAGTAAGACAATTGCCCCATATAAATTGGTCTTGCTATGGGGATATGTAATTTCAAATGAAAAGGTGAGGTGTGATGGGTCTTAGTAACCATTGAGTTGAATACTGAGACCCATTTTGAAAAATGATTTCAATCACTACCAAATAAAAAGATAATTTTACTTATTTGTTTTGATATAACAGCATTTTGTGTTTTCAATTCATATATATAATATTTGTATTCTATGCATCTTTTTAAAACCCCCATTTACGTTTAGTGGTTTTGTATTAGTTAGTATATAATAGCGACAATAGAATAATTTTGCGTGTAAGTTGACTCCTTGTGATCGACCCTAGGATGTGTACACTATTTCACTCTTAGTTAATAGAAATTTATTTTTCGAGTAGATTTTTGATAAACATTTATCATAAATTTTCACACTTTTTGAGGAGGCCAAGGGCTAGCACAAATTTTTTTCATAAAAAACCAAAAAATATCAAATATTTCAAAAATAAAAAAGTGTATGATTTTATACCATTGTTTCTCTAGGTAATGGATTACATTAGTTATTTTTTATAATAATGGACCAGTAAATAAATTTATATTTGGAAATATATATGGGATATACAAATGGAAGAAAATTCCATGACACTTAAATAGAATTTAAATGTTCTAGAAAAAATGAATGATATGGTAGCATAATTGGCCACCAAAGGTGAAGAAGTTAAAGTCCTATAGAATGAATGGAAAGAAAGACAAGTCAAAAAGGAAAAAAAATAACAAATGAAATATCAATAATAAATTGGTAATGTTAAAACCATATCTGATGATTCCCTTTACTATCTAAAAAATGAATTCATGGATTCCTTGTTTTAGGAACAAGAGTATGAAGTTTAATGTTTGTATGGGGATTTAATTTATGATAATTTTTTTTAATTTAAAAAAAATTTATTTGGAATTAAAAGATAATCTCAATTATTCTGATTTTTTTTATTTTGAAACACTACTGAAAGCCTTGTTTGAATATAATGACTAAGTTACACATGTTTTGGAAAGAATGTAGGAGTGAGTATAGTTGTACAATAGTGTATTTAAGGATGATGGCACAAAACAAGAAATTATTCCTGAATAATTTGATGAAACTAAACTAGAATATAAGATACACCCTATTATTATATCTTTAACAATAATAGAAACAACTCTTATAGTTGATCTAAATTAAGATCCTCCTATAACCCCCCAATTTACCTCAAAATATGTCTTTCATGTCTTCTGTGGGTTGGGGCTATATTTATTTTCATTGAGGATTCTCATTCCTAGAATCTACTTATGGATGTTGGGAGAAATAAAATGTTGTGGTTTCTAAGAATAAATCATCATACAATTTTTTATTTAGGTTAGAACAATGTAAGTACCTCACTAGGGGCAGTAAAAACCTAACACCCACATGGGGGTTCAAAACCTGTTCAATCCTTATTTCCCTCTATCATTCAATTAATTTATTTTTTCTTATGATTTAATATATTTCATGATTTCTTGTTTTAGTGTAAGTATCTAGGATCTCAACTCAAAGTTGGTACAAGAAAATAAATCTAGTTTGTATCTTTCTATCTCTTCTATTTTTATGCCCTTATTTTCATTTTATTGAGCTGAAATGAGGGGTAGTTATGCCGAAGTGTGGGTGGAGTGTCATCCTTCTTAGTTATTTTGTGTGATTTTTTTTATTTTTTTGTCTATTTAGGATTATTGATCTTTAATAAATATTCTTATGAATTTTCAAACATTAATTTATTTTGATGAAATTTAAATGATTTTTTAAATAATGTAATTTAAATGATTATTGATGTGAAAACCTTTTCCCCGAAACAAATTTTCATGAATTTTTAAGAGTTTGAACAATTTTTTAAATTCATTACCATGAAACACTATCCCAAAATATTATTTTATCCATATGAGGTATTCTAAACTATAATTAAATATCCTTTATAATACCCACACATCATTGAGAGAAAAATTTATTATACGTGATAACTATAATTTGGGATTTTTCACTTTTAATATATTGTATTTCATGAAATATTTTTTACTTGACTAAGGAACTGATTTTTATAGATAATTTTTTTCTCGATACCCTCCTTTACATATTTCATTCATTGTACATTTTGATCCTTGAATTTTCTTATTAGTTTAACCCTCATTATAAGAATATTTTTCCTTACCTACCCACACTCTTAGTATTTCTACCTGGATATTTCAATTTTGAGTGTGAGGGAAGGTTATTTCATGTGTGTTTCATTTATGGGTCATGTGAGGTGTGTGCCAAATTTTTGACAAGTAGATAGTTGGAAAATTTAGATTGATTCATCATTTAATTTTTTTTTCTTTTTTCATCTGGCTCTCCTTCCAAAAAAGGAAGATAAAAAATAAAAAATAAAAAATAAAATAAAAAAATAATATGAGCTTAAAATTTTAATTTTAATTTATTTTGGGACTCAGATACTTATATTAAGTAAATGGAATGAATTTTTATTCATTCATTTTGTTTATTTTTTCTCATCCTCCATGAGATAAAAATAGAAAATAATGTTTGTACTTTTTAGAGATTAAAAAAGGGGAGATCATGGATGATATCATTCATTGTAACCATTGATTTTCTCATGTACCATGTAAAAAAAGAGGTAATGTTGTGTTTCACATTTTCAAATGGGATTGATTGAGGTTCATACAATGTTTTCACTTGATTATTCCCACATGTTACTTAAGAGTCCAACCTCCTCTTTTCAACCTTAAAATTTTCAATTATTTCCCCACTAACCCTAAGATAATGAATTCACCTAAAAAAGTAATAATTATTGAATTAATTTTCATTTTTCACTACATAGAGAAATTATAATTCTCAATAGCATATAGAGATACATTAATTTATCCATGTGTGAGAATAAATAGAGATCTCATTTATATTGAGTGAAGAGTGACATAAAGATAAATGTTCGGTAGGTTGTGTTGGGTCCATGGATAGATTTATAAGGTTGAAAAAATTTAAATTCTTGGAATGAAAATGATGTGGTATTTTTTCATAGAAGAGATATAATAAAATACAATTTTGGAAAAGATAATTAATTTTTTCTCATTTTTTATTATTGTGTGGATTATGATTTGAATTTATTATGATATTCTGTGAGTGAAATGGTTATGTGTGGGGGAGTGATGAAGCTATCATTTACATATATTTTATTCTATAATTAAATGTTTATAATCCCAATATAGTGTTATTTAATTGGAAATGGTAACATTTTCATGTTTTTGTGGTATTTTAAGAAGCCTCCCTATGATATACCCTAGGTTATTCAACAATGGTTCACTCTTAGGAGAATAAAACATTATTGGTGAAGGTTATACAAGAAATCCCTATCATCATAATCCCAAACATTCTATATCTCGGGACATTTAATTTTTTTTAAACTCTCTTACATCCAAAAACATCTAATAAATAAATTCCTAAAACACATGAGTTAATTATTCAGGAAGTAAACCCCAAAATTTTGAGCATAATAGGAATTAAAGACACTTTTTAATATTACTGTCTGTTTGAGTGAACATTGTATGATCCCTAAGATTAAAGATGAAAAAGTTATAGATTCCAATTCCTAGGATGTTTAATGAAATATTTAAGGGAAAATATCATCAGTTTTCCCAGAATATAAATCTCACATATTATATGGATCAAGAGATCAAGACTAAGAATATCCATTTTCACTATAATAATATGATTATATTCACTATGTTAACAAAAACTATAATGCCTCATTTAGATTCCATCTAATGAATTTCATTCGATTATAGAAACTCCATCCATGCATCTAGTGAAGTATATAGTTTCTTTGTTTTATCCATAAGCAATGTCAATGGAACCATTGTTGGTCATACAGAATATTCTAAAAAAATTCTTTCCAAAACATGAATAATTATGTTTTCCCACTGATATAAATCTTATCTAGATACTTATAATATTTCTTATCACTTTAAGTCTTAAGAAATAACTATTTTTTATTTTTTTTTACATCTCCATTCCCAACTATATCTAGATCTTCATCATCTACAAGATGTAAACTTCATAAGAGTTTTGATACTTAATAAACCATGAACCGTCACTCCCGTGTTGAATGAAAATATCCACCCAAGTAAATAACCCGTGAATCATCTATAATAATCACACATAGTAAAAAAAATGGCGCCTCCATCCATTGTATATATGGAGTTTTTTTCTTGAAGTTGATTCCTATAACCAATATCAAAAATATTTCTTGAAATGTCCTTTATTCCCAAATAAGCCAACATGTATGACCAGAACCATTAAATTTTCATTGCAATATTCTCTTGGTCTTATCATATGAAAACAGCTTCTTCTAATAGTCTTCTAAATGAAGTGATCATCCATATCTGGTATTATTTAAAGATCTTCTAGATAGAGCTTGGACTTCCTTTCACCTTAACTCCTCCTCCAAGACCAATTTTTGAATGTCATCAAACAAAAGATATGTCTTCCCGCTGTAGTTTCTCACTATTTTCCTCATTGAATCCTAGTTTTCTAGAAGTAAACAATAATTATGAAAATAGAAACATCATATGTTCATGTTATATTATCAAATTTAGGCTACTTTAAGATCATATTATAGTAATTCACATGATATACTAAAAGTCTTCTTTTTGAAATCCAAGATATAAATAATCTTTGAATATAAAATCTTTTTTGTGATCCATTGGCTTCAAAAAAAAATAATCAAATATTTCACATATTTTAAGGTAGTTTTCTTCTATATAATATTGAAAATTACATTCTGAGAAACTTTTTTCCTGATCATGGGAAAAATCCTTAATGTCCAACTGATCCCATTCATTCTTATCCATATTGTTAAGAAATTTATAACACAAATGAGCATATAAATTTTTTATGTCAAAATATACAACTATTAAATTATCTAAAAGGAAAAAATCCATCCCAATGAACTTTTTTTTAAAAAAAATCCCTTCCTCTAAAAAAATTATTCTAATAACAATAGAAATATTTAAATCATAAATTTTGGAAGCTAAAGAGAGGTAAGAATTAAATTTTGTGAGTTGAAGTAGAACCCCCACGTTAATATCAAATATTGGGTGGGGAAAAGGAAACCATGGTGAGAAGGATCACTATATCTTTTCTACCAGATGAATACAATAAGAATTTTTTGCAATATAGATACATCATTATAATCACCTAATATTTCATAGTAGAAAATATCTCAACACCACCAGACAATGGTTTGTTTGAAAACCACATCTTTTCATGCCTGTTCAATAGAACTAGGATGGGAACACACATAATATCCATAAATGTTTTTAAAGAATACATCAAAAATATATAAGAAAAGTCACAAAAAAATATTTAAATTATTTGGATAAACATACTATACCCATGGGAGAACACTAAAAACATTTTCTTAATAAGAGATAGATAAGAATACAAAACTCATCACCCACTTCCTCTGTATTTACATCATATTAGAAAATATATTAAAAAACATCCAAATATCCATCAAACACACACACATGGGACACTAAATCTACACACACATATATATATGTCTTTAATATGGGAATAGGTTTCATCGAACTATGAGATTCATAGTCAATATACCATTAACTTAAGAAGCATCTGATACACTTTAAAACCATCTGATGAAACAACCAAAAGCTAGTGAATCCCATATGTGGGAAATCCATATGATATTCTACTTTTTATTACATTCTTATATTCATCGTTGTTCGATGTACTCTATTGAATGACCTCAATCTAATCAACTATTTCTAATGAATTTTTCCAATGACACCATATGATGAATTTCATCTATTAGACTCCATCTGATAGACATTATCCTAAGAACTCACTTTGATAGACTATATATAAAAGAATCTACCCATTGAATCTATAAAATGTAATATATCTAATGACCCTATTTGATGGACTTAATCAATTAATCTTTATCTAGTGATAAATATTAGAGGAACTCTGTCCCTTGAAACTGAATAATTTTCACAAAATTGAACATGTCATGCTAAAATATAAGGCCAGATTGAAGTGTGGATATTTTTGATAATTTTATATATTTTTATGATAAATATATTATTTTATGGATGAAATACCATGAATAGAAATTTTTATACAGTCTTTTGAAGAAGATAAGGGTCGTATCACAAACAATATCAACCCACTATAAAAGAGACATAGTTGGAGAAGAAGTTGTGGAGTAATGTTTTATTATTTTTAACATGCACAGTCATACCATGATAACTTTTATATTTCCATAGACTGAGTAAATAGTGGTAAAAGTTAGGAATATGTTGGATATATATTTGAAATAATTTTTTTAGATTTGAATTTGAAATTAAAATTTAAAATAGAAGATGAGTCACTTTTGAAGCTAGATGAATTTGAACAGGGGTCTTTTATAGTGTATTGAGGAAATTATTAAAGATAAATAGGAATAGGTTGAAAATATAGAGATTTTTTCAATGATATTTAGTTCCCATAAAAGTTTTCTAAAGAGGGATAGTGCGTATAAAATTGAACGTACAAAAAAAGAGAAATATTTTAATCCTTTTATACAAGTGATCATTAAACCTTTTTCTTGAAATGAGGTTTTAGGGAGAATCCACAACTATTGTATTTTATTAAGAAGTGTAGGAGAATGGTACTATTTTCAAGTTACAATCAATAATAAGAAAAAGATAATCCCTATATCAAAATGTACAATAAATTAATAAATCACTTTTGGATAATTTTAGGAGAAATAACCCTTTATATATTTTTTTATTATGAATAAAGGATATACAATGATTTTTTATATCCACCAAAGTGATTCAATTAGGTCATATGGTATTTATTGATTCTAGATCATGGTATGGATTAAATAATTCTTTATTGTATCCTTTTATATTTTTCATTACTATATTTATGAGAGTTATGTTATGAGATTACTCACTTAAACTACTGATGGTGGGTTATTTATCATAAAATAATAAAATAAAAATATTAAACAATGTTCTTTGATTAAACATCATATTAGTGAACCTAAAACATTTATAATTCCATCCTATAATTTATCAAATAAATTCCAGTTTCCTATAAAGATCAATATGTTCAATGTATTCTAACATGAAGGTTGTTGAACTTAGTTTGTGTTTGAGTTGTGTCTCGCTAGTTAGAATTGTGAAACTGTTTCTTAGTGGTTGATGACTTGGTTTCCATTTTTTTGTGAACATGGAAAATATTAATATAGTGAATAGTAATGGGATTCCAACTTTTAATGGGTATAACTATAAATAAAGAAATATTTAAGGATACCATATATTTTATGAATCAGTTGAAATTTTTTAAAGGCTTCTAAAAACGGTTTTTCCTCATGATGAAGGAACTATGAGGACAATATATTAAAAAAATAATCTATATAAATATCATTTTATCATAATTACGTATTAAAATATCTTCCATAAAAGGATTGTGTCATTCTTAAAGGGACCGTGATAATAAAATGAATTTTGAATAAATTAAAAAATACTTATGAAGTAAATAAAAATGTGAATAAAGATAAGATGAAACGTTAGATATTGAGATATGAAGATATCAATATGAATTCTGATGAAATAATGGACAAAATTTTCATTAGTGTAAATGTTATTTGGTTCATGATCTGTGGTTTTAATGATAAGTATGTTGATTATTTGGGTATTTAAAATATTCTATATATATCTCTAAAACAATTTGATACAAATGTTTCAAAACTAAAAGATCCTGATCTACATACACTTACAATGGATGATATATATTCTTGTTTATTATGAATTATTAAAGGGAAGTTTTATAAATAATAATTACAACATAGATAGGGAAATTTTCATAAAATATTTAATGAAATATAAGAGTAGGAAAAAAAGTGATTAAAATGGAGAAGAATCTGTCAATGAATAAGATATTGAAATAAAATTTTATAATATTATATCATTGATTTAAATAAGTGTAATAATAGAAAAAGTAAATCTTCTAGGTAATCTTCCACTAAATTTTTTGAGTTCCAATATATTATTCATTTTTCACCCAACTATCGAAGCATGAAGAAAGATATATATTAATAGTGTAAAGATGAAGATGAGACAATATACAGTTCCTTAATGTATAAAGTATCAAAATATTTTTTAGAGGGAAAGGTACTTTTAACAACATAGGTAATTATATAATAAATAATTTTCAAATCTATTAAGAATAATTAAGTAGTTATATTAGTTTCCAAATATCATGTAATATTTAATCAAAAATGAAATAGTTTTAAGTTAAGTATTTTATAAAATGGTCTTATTTACGAGATTAATTTATAATTTTTTGAATTTTAATTTCTTATAATTTATATAATTTTTAAATAATAATATCACAATATAATTTTGTGGATTTTATTAAGTTTTTTTTCAAAATATTAGTTTTTTTAGTGAAAAATACATATTTTTTTTAAAATACTATTTATTTTTGATAAATTAAATAATTTAAAAGTATCAATATGTTTTGAATATTATTTCATGTAACCTATGTATTATTTATTCATAATTATTCATATTATTTACTTTTTAACCAACTTTATATTTATTTTTAGTATAATTTTGTCTGTGTTTAAAAATAGATTTTCCTAAAAACTGTTTTAAAATGCCTAATGTTTTTTCATATTAATTAATCAAAATATTCCAAAATGTGTTATTTTTTTAAAGAATATCTCAATTATATAACATTATATATTAATTTAGTTTTATACAATGATTATTAGTAGTTATATATTAATTATAGAATCATCTTTTTCTAAAAATAATACTCTTCTTAAAAACTTGATGTCTCCTTTCGTTTGCGTGATTAATGTTAAATTAAAATTTTCCACTTCAATGAATTATATTTTAAAAAATGGATTTATATATTTTTAATTAAAATAATTTATAATTTCAAATAAAGAAAAAAATTTATTTTTATAATGTGATTAGTGAAATCATTGAAAACTAATTACACAGATTAATGTAAAAGAAAGTTTACAAAGTGGTTAAACATAGAATATAATGAGTAAAAATGACCCAAAACATATATAAAACCAATTTTATTTCCATATATAGACCTTGTAAATTATATTATCTATAATGAACCATTATTGGGCCCAATTTATAGGAAAAATGTTAGTGTAATTCAATATTTTAAAAATTTACACGTGTGCCACTCAACCCACTTATAAAAGGACACCCCATCTCCTTCTCCCTTCACACCATAAAAAACATTGGTTAAGAAAATATCTACCCAAATGAATTTCTAAATACCCTAAAATAATATTATAAGAATTAATTTTTTCATAAATCCAAACAACCATGGCCTTTTGAGGAAACCATTAAGAGTTTCCCAAATAAGAGTTAATATCCATAAATAATAATTTTTATTTTATTTTTTCCTAGAGAAATAAAATTATAATTATACTATAATGATATAATAACCTAAGTATAATAAATATAACTATTTTTTATGTTATTTTTACTACCTACAAACACCCACACCTGCATCAAATTGGTTATGCAATATCATTCTTGTGTACGACAGACTACATTCTTGCGAAATGACGCCGTTCATTTTTCCCATTACAACCTCTCAAAATTGGGTATAATGATGGATATATAGTATATTTATGACATTTATAACATAATTATACCTATTAAGTTATTATATCATATATAACATGATCATATTCTAATATTCAAGGAATAAGATAATGTTGCTCGTGTGTACGGTGGACTACCGTCTCAGCAAGTGATGTGATTCATTTTTCACTAATGTAATACATGAAAGGGAATAACGGTAAATATAATAAATATATGTAATATAAATGAAATGTTTTTTATATTAGTAATATATTTATCATTATTTAAATATAATGTATCATTTTATTTTTACATTTTAACTGATTAGGAAAAATGAAAACGTCATTTGTAAAAGTGTGTAATACTACCTCCTCAAAGCGATCTAATTATTTTTTCATCATCACATCAAAAAATGATATATATATATATATATGTATAATTATAAATAATAAAATAATATATTATTTATTATATTATGATCATTATAAAAATATAAATGTTACTTAAATTCATTCCATAAATATCTATGAAAAAATTGAAATGATACTCAAACATGTGTATGACCTACAGTCTCCATGATCGTAACATATTTTATTTTTCGTAACCCTATTTGCTGACAAGTTTTAAAATTTTAATTTATATAATAATATGATAGTTATTTAATTGTTATTTATGTAAATAAATTTAAATAATGGCCTCTTTGACCATAGTTAACATGCCAAATCCATTTTCGACACGTACACTGAGTAAGGCCAAATCATCCAACTAAAACATTATTTATTAAAAAATTGTATATTAATTATTAATAAGTGAAAATAATAATGTTGAAAAATTTTATCAACAAATTAATTAATTAACATAATTTTATTATTCAGGAATATAACGTCACAAGTAAAGGATCAGACTCAATGTAAGGGGCTTCTTTAGAAAATAATTACATTGAAGAATATCTTGATTATATACACCTATATTATTTTATGAGGTGTATATATAGCCCCTTTTATATTTAATATCATGAATTTCTTTATTCAAATATTATTTAATTTTTTGTTTTATTTTATATTTTCATGGATCTTATGGTTTAAATAATTACTTAGTGATAAGGGGATTTTATTCTAAATAAATCATATTTTAATGTTTTCCATAAAAATTTATTTATATTTTGTGTCCATGATTAAAAATTATTTTTGAAATTATTTATATGGATATTAAAGATTTATTAATTTTATTTTAAGTCATTTTTATACTATTTCAATGTTTCTTAAAAAATAATTTTTTTGTGTTTTAAATAGAAGGACAATGATGACATTTTCTACTGTCCCTACTGGTATTTCATTCCTAGATTCCGTTTTAAATATTATGTGTTTTCATAAGTAAAAAATACTATTTTACTTTTTTTATATTATTTTTATATTGAAAATGTTTTTCAAAATGAAATGGTATTTTAATATATTAATGTTATTTTCATATGATTTTAAAAGATTCTTTATTAATTAATGAAATATTTTATTCATGTTGTGGTTGATGGACATTATATACAATAGGTACACCCAGATAGGACTAGGTGAACCATTTATGACATAAATTTTGGGTACAACCGAATAATTCCCTAATGTATTGGGTAATTATTATGTTCACTATATAATTATATTAGAAGTTTTCCATATGGGTTTTCCAATTTGAATGGGTTCATTAAGGGTTATATAATGGTTCTACTAGATGATGCCCCAAGGGACATACAAGGATTTTTTTTTTCTAGTGAGTTTTATTAAAATTCAATTATTTTTAAAAGATAAAATAAATTACTTTTTTGGGTAATTATATTTCCCTTCATAGGTAAAATTTTATGTTTTCAAAAGGGGTTTTTCATGTTTTTCCTTGGAATAATGGTTTTATTATTTTTATATCCCTAACTGAATTTTTTTTCATCCAACATTTTTAATTTTTTTGACAAGATTTTAAGGTTTGGTAAGACAAAGGAAGATGATAAGTTGAAAGTGATGAATATTTTAATTAAAATATATCATCATTTATATAAGAGTTCTATATTTTGGAAAAATGGATACTAATTGATTTTTTCCACTTTTTATTTTATGATTTTATTATATATGAGTTATGAAGTAATTGTCTAAAACAATAAACCTGAAAATATTTTCAATTGTATAAAAATGAATTATTAACAATAAACTCAATACTATGTAATTTTGAGGGTTGGGGCCTTGTTATAATAATATCTCAAATTTCAATAAGATAAACATTATTTCTATGTTTTGAAATGGTCATTATAGTTAAGATGAATAAATTTGTATATCAAATGAAGTTGGTGAATGGGATCTAATTGAAATGGTGAATGGAGAATAATCAACAGGTGATGAGATTGAAACGATGAAGGTGTGGAAGATATAGAAACAATGATCTTTATATTGTGTGAACTCGATGAGTTTTTCTTGACAATTTAACCATTAAAAATAGCGAAAAAATATTTGAAGAAGTATTTTCAATTATCATTCAACAATGAAAACTTACAAACTAAGAAAGATTCAATTTTGATAAATGAGATTGAAATATTAAATAAGATTATTTATAATGTGAATAACATGAATGTTGAAATGAAAATGAATGTCAAAGAAGAGGTTAAAGAGTTTGAGATCATCTAATTGAAATTTATTCAAGAAGAGAAGGAATTGGACAAGCACAAATCCCACATTCAAAATTATATTAAAGAAGATGGGGAAATCTCAATGTATAATATTATAGTAGGATTTAATGACTCAGAAAATGATGATATTAAATGATAATAAATATCACATTCAATGGTTTAAAAGGATATTTTATTTTTTAGTAAAACATATGATTCAATGTCAAAAAAGTGACAAAAGTCATGTAAATGAAAAGACAAGATGATTCTTAGAAATCTAGTATTTCTAGAAACATTGATATGAATATAAATAAATATAAACATATATATTTAAAATTTTCAATATATAATACTTGAGTAAAGAATAATGTTTTGGTAATATATAAAAATTTTGGATAGAAAAAAGGAATTGAAATTTATCATAAAGGGATGGAGGAAAAGAAGGTGTAAAGATATAAACATAAACTTATTTTCAAAGGAAAATAAACATTCTATAGATATTATAGGAACTATGGATGATTTGGGAACATGGATAGTAGATTCTATTTAATCTTACAATTTTAAAGTGAGTCCATAGGTTTTTGGTGAAACGTTTTGGAAAGATATCGAACCCACTCAAAGGGAAAACATTAAAAGCAATCTAAAAAAATTAAGAATGATGGTTTGAAACAAGTTAAAATCATTGGAAATTTTTAGGAAAGATGCAACCAGATGGGCCTTTATTATTGAGATAGTTTTACCATTTTACTTCCCAAATTTAGTAAGAATTTTAATACTCAGTAGTCTCAAAAGAATAAATATAAATGAAATAAAAAGTAATTTATTGTTAAAGATTCATATAATGGATTAAACAATATCCATGGATCATGGGTAGTGAATTATTATATAACATGGTAAGAGATTTAAATATATTAAATGATTTTAAAAACTAAAATAAAGGTTTTATGATATTTAAAAAAATCATATACTCAAAAATAGATGATATGGTTCAACAATAATTGGATAAATCATGATGAAATTGAATAACATATTGTTTTTAATAGGTTTAAACAAGATATACTCAGAATTCCTATAATTTGTGATGAATATAATGACATGGGGTTATAGAAGAATTAACTTAATGTGAATTGGTTGAAATAATTATGGGTTATGATTACAGGACACGGAACATGATGTAACATGATTCATATTGGTGGAGTAGTAAGGAAAGAGATTCCTTACAAGAAGATTAAAGAATATATCAAGAATATTTTTGGAGTTTTTTAATCCAAAACAAGTAGATAAACAAGTCTAATAATAAATATGTCTGGATCAGAGATATCAAGTAGAATATATTATAGAATGGTATATTATGAGGGTTCTTCCATTTTGAGACAATAGTATTGAAGTAATGAAAATAAAGAAGTAATGTACAGAATGATAAAATAATATAGGTAATATAATATTGTTAAACTAAATAATAATATGATTTATTACTCTCTAAAATAGTAGTTTAATAAGAATTTATCTAATCAATGTTGTCATTAGTCAATGGGGGAGCTTAATACCAAGCTAATAAGATTTTAAATGAAATCTCAAACATCACTCAGAATGGCTATGTATGAAGTTCCATCCCCTCTCTCACTTTTTATTTGGGTTATTATTCTAAATAGAGGATAATGAAAAGGTATGTCTATTAATTTTTATCCCTATATTAATTTACAATGCTTTTAACATCAATATAGGAGGATAACCCAAATATATTTTTTTAACCTAATGTGGGGATATGTTATTTGAGGGCATAATATATTTCTAGGGATTTTTAAATGGGGTATTCTTTGAAGACATCATAGTGATATGTGCGTGAAACAATTCTAAAATGATTAATTATTTTTTATATGGGAACCTGTTATACATTTGTTTAAGGAATAGAGTTATCATTAGTGTAATTAAATATTTTGGTCATGAATTTTTGATTAACTAGTATCAAGAGTTGTAAAAAAGTGTATTTAAATCACTTTTACTAAGAACATTAAATTATTGTTAATTTTTATTATTTCCTACATTAAATCCACAAAATTAGGATTAAAATTTATAAATTATGATTCATTTATATTGTTTTTTAGTTTAAATACTGATTTACATTCAATTATTTCCAAAAACAATTAAATTCGAGAATATAGATTGTATAAATAGAGTAGTGAAGAATAGAAGAAGAAGAAAATTTTATTCAATTATATTTTTTTTAAAAAATATATCATGTTTAAAATCTAATAATACATGGTGTTTTATTTAAGGTAAAGTTTAGTTTTGGGTTCTAGAGTTTTTAAAGGCGTTATGAAGAGTTCTCTAGTTGATTAAATTTATTTATAAAATATGGATAAGTCCCCAATAAATAAGAATAGTTTTGATAAATATGTAATACTAACTCTATATTGAATAAAAAAATTAATGAATGAAACTACTATTAATATACATAAAGGTAAATCCAAATAGATAATTGAAACATGGTAAAGTCCCTTAACATGTAAGAGTAATTTTGGTCAATATGTAAGGGTAACTCTAGGCATATGGATTCGAAAAATGAAATCATTGTCTTAGACACCATATAAACATAGTAGTAAATTTTAGAATTAATTTTTAATATTATTTAATTACTCAATATGTGAGATTCATTTATATTATTTGAAAGAGTCAACATATTCACATGTAGAATTCATTTTTGATGCACACTTGAATATTTGAGAGTCTTCAGATTCATACTTAAGATTCATTAAAAAACAACTAAAAGATAAAAGTATAATTTTTATAACTCCCCTCTTGACAAAGACTATGAGACCAGTCACTGGTGCCTGATATAGTGGTTTCATAAGACCACAATTATGCCTCCCTGAATACCAGTGGTTTCTTGTAGAGACCCGAAGATTAACGTACATAGATATTACATTACTTTTGCAGAATACTTAGTACATAACAAAAAAACACACACACAAGAATCGTAATAGTTTAGTGTCTTTCGAAACTCGGAACGTAATCTTCTAATCGTGGTGAAAGATCTCCAATATCTCCCATAAAGATCTTCCCCTTTTTTTACCTAAAACCTTTCTTCATATCCTGGGGAAATGAAAACATAAAAGGGTGAGCTCAAATGCTCAGTAAGGGTAAACAAAAGAAAAATCAATCACATCATATTCATAAGAACATAACTTTTGGAAATCTTAACCTGCAAAAGAGAGCATAATTTCATAACATGGGATAAATCATGGCAGTGAAATGTAATCACAATAATCATAACTTAAAACATTAAACTTTGTGGCATACACACATAATCATAGAGAATCATTTCTTGTTAGTCAAGACTCATTTCCAAGACAATCTTAATGGACAAAGTCCCTTTCTGAACCGAGTCACCCTCGTTTCAGTCCTGTTTCACTAAACCGGTATAACCTACCATTATAGCCATATCTATCTCATGAGATATAAAATCTTTACCCAATGTATTAGAGGGAGATATAGGTCCCACCGATCTCATAATGATACCATTTTTATGTGTGCCACAAAATCATAAATCATACATCATTGCATAACCCATGTAATAAAAATGGGAATCTTAAACATCGTGACATCATAAAAAATTCATATAAGATAAAGGAATTCATAAAAATAATTCCATCACAACATGATCAAATCAATGTAATAATAGGGATAAAAACAGAACCCTTTATTATCTTAGATGGAAAATAATTTTGATAAAACACTTGAACTCTATTCTTGAGGAAAATATCCATTCTTCTTCAAAAACATTTTTCCTTTCATAACATGTCATACGACTTTAAAATAAAATAATGTTTTAAAAATCCATTCATGTCGTATAAGTTAAAAAAACATTCTTCTCGTACTTTTGTCGGAAAAGTCAAAAAGTACCTCGTACGAAAAAAACGACAAAAGATTCCTTTCATATATTTTACTAAAAACTCACCGAAGGGTAAAATTGGATATAAACTACTGTATAAGGACATAAATATTACATATTGAGGAAACATGGATGTGGATGATAAAATACACCCCAGAAAATACCAAAGTATAAACAATCTCGGATAAAAACGAGATTGTGATATTTCCCTTACCTTAGGTCCGATTTGCTTCGTAAGTGTCCTAACCTCCTGTATAATGATTTAAATAATTTCATTGACTTATTAAAAAATCATATTCATTGTTATGATATCATATATGGTTCACTTAGGACTTTTCATTACCCATTCTTTTGTAAATTCCATGTTAAAGAGCGTTTTGGGTAAAATTGTTTCATTTGTCGTCCGTGTTTTGACTTGTAATTATTCATATGATTACTTAGATCATGATTACTTAATTCCAGAATATAAAACATGATTTATATATATATATTCAGAATATACATATATATAATAAATCAGTAAATGGAAAGAAATACACCGTTCATGGAGACGGTAGTCCGTACGTACGCATGAACGCTATTTTCGTTTCCTTATTGAATTGAATGGAATTAAGTAGATGACATACATATAAATATACATAAATCCAGTATCATTATTATGTCATATATTTCATTAGTACTTATTATATATACTTTATAATCATTCATGAATGGTTAATGTGGAGAATGAATCTCATCGCGTCGTGGAGACGGTAGTCCGTATGTACGTACGAGCGATGATATAGTTCCCATAGTCGTGGAATTATATTAAAGTGTATGTATACTATTTCATTATCAATATCACTTTATAATAATCATATATAGTTACTCATTACACCATTATACCCATCCTATTAAGGTGGTGGTGGAAAATAGATTACACCACGGCGTGGAGACGGTATTCCGTACGTACGCACGCGCGGTGATTTCATTTTCCGTAGGATGGATAGATGGTTAAATAGGGTTGTTTCATAATTATAATAACATATCAGTATATGAGTTATACTGATGTTATAACTTCATAATGAAACAACTAAAGAAGAAGAAGTTGAAGAAGAAAGAAATTGGAAAGGATCGGTAATGGATATTACCTCTTCTTTGAAGTGCTTCTTTGAGACCTCCTTTTAGGGAAATAAAATTGGCCTTTTAAGAATACCAGGACCTCTAGGATGATACTAGGGAAGTGGAGAAGAGATTTTTTCAGGGGTTGGCGGAGCATGAATGCTCAAATTGGTGTGAGGAGGAGAGGGAGGAGGTGCCCTTTTATAAGGGAGGAGAGGGGCACCATTTGGAATAACTAAAAATATTATTTTATTATAAAGAAAAGTTCGGTTTTAAATAGCTCCAAATTGATTTATTTCGAAGCTAAGGTGGGGATGGGTCGAAATCCTCTCATCCAATATAATTTAGACTAGTTTAGGTTCCTATTTTAACCTTATCATTTAGATTTAGCATTAAGTTAAATAATTTTACTTTTACTGTGTCTTCTTGTGTTCTTATTCTATAAGGTTAATAAACTTACTATATCAAGCCAAACGAACCCAAAATGGTTTATTATTAATATATATAACCTTATCTGAGTCATTTTGCCGAACCTTAGATTTTTAGGAATAAAATAACAATTAATAATATAATATTGTTTTTAAAAACTATTTTATGTCAATTTTGACACTATTTAGTAATTGATTTTTGTGAAAATCATAACAGAATGATAAGTTCGAAAAAAGTTAATTAAATCAATAATAACATGTCATAGTAACCTATAAAATTATTGGAATTCATAAAAAGACTTAAATTACATTTATTTTGGTATTTATAACATCAATTATGTCAATATTTCATTAATAAGATAATTACTGCATCATCTTTGTGTCATAACTAAATTAAATTATTTGATGTCTAAAAATTAAAAGCAAAATACCATTATGTAGGAAATCTTAGTATCTTTCTAATGAATATTTATAGTCAAATTTATCTTATTTATAACCCTATATTAAAAATGTTTTAGTAAATAAACTTTGATTTTAGCTCTTTTAACTCTTCTTTGAATTAAATAATAATAAATGTCCTAATCTAATCCATGTGGGCCTAAATGATAATATTTTACACTTAAGGTTGTTTTTGGTCGAGATACACTTGTCCAATAGAATTAGGACATGTGTTAGGGTAATATTAATATCATTCTTACCCTTAATTATCCTATTTACTTTTAACCGTGGTAAATATAAGTAAAAAGTTACTATTCACCAAAAATTATTTTCATTTCATTGAACCACATTTTTCTTACTGAAATCAACCGTGTCTCTCGGATTTTTGAAATTCCATTCACAGAAGCGGTAAAATTAACTTTTATGAAAAATTCAGTTTTTTAACTACCACTTAGTAGTTTCACTATTCATCAAAAATTGATGTTTTTCAGAACAATGCCAAAATTTCATCCTAAGCTATATTTCATATTCCAAATTCAAAAATGAAGTCTATTTTACCAAATTCATAACATAGAAGTTGCATTAATTAATTTTATAATTAAATCCCGCTGTTAAAACAAATAGCGTGTTTTTAAGAAACAATATCTATCAAAAGATTGACACTTGTTTATGTCTGGTTTAAATGTGAAATTACATCCAATGACCAATATTGTATTAAATTGTAAAAATATATTCTAAATATACTTTAAAACCACTCAAATTAATAATTTATCACTATTAATTATTTCTATTGAAAAAGTTGTTTTTAACTAAAATTTAGTAATTTTCACTATTCATCAAAATATGAAAGTTATCCGAAAATTACCAAAATTTCACCCTAAGCTAATTTCGATATTCCGAATCCAAAAATTAAGTCCATTTTGAAAAATAAATTTACAAAATTTCAAAAAGTGGTTATTAGTTTTCATAACGGCTAGTTTTAATAATATTTCAATAGCATATCATTGTTTAGTGAAACTCAGTATTGCGTACTACACACGCTATCAAGGAAGGTTGCAATTGCGTGTAATGCAAGGCAAGTCAAGGATGTGTGTTTTGCAAGCTCCTTTTGGTGTAGCGTACAACACAAGACATTAGTGAAATTAAAAAGAATATTTTTCATAAAATTTCGGGGTGTTACATTCTTCCCCCCTTAAAATGAATTTCTCCCTCGAAATTCGTCGGGGTTATAAATGGTTTACTATTCGAAAGTTTCTTTAATAGAAACCCACATCGTAAAAAGGAATACCAAACCAATATTTAAAAACAAAGGTATGAAACGTAACGATTACCCAAATAATCTAATCACTGGGTTTCCACATAGGTGAAAATATGGATATGGAAGAGAAATCTAACCATCATGTTATGATGGAGAGTGGTAGAGAACATGGCTATGGAAAATCCAGTAATCAAAAATCCATAGATTTGTGATGATATAAGGTACCATCTGATTCATCAGGTATAAGATCACTAGGACAACAGTTTTGGTTTTCAAGATCATTTCCCTAAAGTTGAAAATTTGAATTAGAATAAATACTTACTTTATTTTGGTACAATCTCACTGTTGTTCGTGCCTTGAACAATTTCCACTTCATCTCTTAAATAAATGAAGTTTAATTTGTTATTCGTGAAATTTTAGCAGATCATGTGATAGAATGACGGGGCATTCCATCTGTCTCAAACAAAAGGTTAGCAAAAATTATTAAATATATATAAGTCATTCTATAGTGAGATTAATCATATATGGTTCCTAAAATGGACTTATACTTCATATATCATACTACTTAATATAATAAAACTAGTCTCTACTAAACAGGGACTTCCTGTAGGCCAGTGGTAGGCGATAAAGGCTAGTCGCACTTCGGTTGTGGGTTCGATTCCCACAGCCTTGTCCGACGCGATGGGTTGTCGCCCGTCCTGCAGGTTGTCCTTTTTCTAAAACTATATTACTATAACATCCCATCAATAATATCGAAAAAACTTCTATCCTTAAACAATACTAACTTATGTCCAACATAATCCATTCCAATCTTTAGGCTTATCCATAATACTGCAGTCCACTCTCATAACATAGTGAAAACGATTACTAGAGATTTAACACCATCGTCAATCCCCATATATCATAAGATATGTTTTGTTGGTCACATTCCAAACATTCAAAGTCCTTAATCATGTATTCTCTTGAATAACTTAGTGAAAACATGAATTCAGTTAAAAGTTAACACCTTCCATATAGCAAAATCCTCAAAATTATATATACTCAAACCATGATATCACTTAGTCCTTATATCAATCATGAGCTCAGGAATACTGTTAAACATTTCATTTTCTCGTTTTCCCTTCATTATGCGCATAATATCTCAATCACTTTGAATACCACATTAGACCAATACATAAATATTACAATACTCCATGATACAACATTATTTTGGAATCCCATTATATAAACACTAAATCATTCCACCACATCGTTGTCATATTCAACATTGCCAATAGTGATCGCATGTGACTTCCCTTTTTCCTTTTCCTTAAGCGGTTGCTCATGTCGATCATCACTAACCCTTGGATTAGGGCATTTATTATCATAATGCCCCATTTCCTTGCACTTGAAGCATTGAAGTGTTGGTTGTGCGTTCTCTGCAGTGTTTGCTTTATTCACATCATTAGAATCCCTTTTTCCATTACTTCGACACTCAGCTACTCGATGACCTTCTTTTCCACACTTAAAAAATTTTCTAGTCCCTTTAAGACAATCTCCACCATGCTTCTTTCCACAATTTTTGCATAAGAAAACATTTATCTTCTTTTCACCATTATTCTGAGATTTCTCCTTGAACTCCATCTTTCGTTTCTTGTCAAAACCATGAGATGGATATGTAACACCAACTTCCATTTCTACCTTGATAGCACAACGCACAATTTCTTTATAGCTACTGAAGTCTCTTATAGCTAATCCCCTTTGAAGACCTGGTTTTAAGCCACTGAAAAATCGATCAACTTTACTTTCAGGTTGCATAATAATACCAGATGCATACCTTGCAAGTCTTGTAAAATTTGCATCGTATATACCAACAGATTCATCATCCTTCTGCTTCAGCTCAAGAAACTCCTTTTCCATCTTTGTTCTAAGAATACTAGGGAAGTACTTACTGAAAAACAAGTTCTTGAACTCGTCCCATTCCATGGACTCAATTTCATCTCTTGGCCTCGTATTCTTGATAAGATTCCACCATTGATCATCTTCACCTTCCAAACGATATACTGCTAAGATGAATTTATCATGTTCAGAACATTGAAGAACTGAAAATATCTTTTCAGTAGTACTGATCCATTGTTCAGCAACAAGTGGATCAGAAGACCCACTGAAAGAAGGTGGACGTTGCCTCATGAAGGACTCAATAGAATATTGATCCCTTCTCCGCTCATTTTGAAGTCCAGAATGATTCATAGCTTGTGTAAGTATAGCAATGGGATTTTCGACTCCATATCCCATAACATTTGTTTGTTCAGGAGGACAATCATTTCATTGTCCATTGCATTGATCAACACGGTTCCTTCGGGTTCCATCCATCATCTAAAACCCAAAAAGAATAGTGTGAGAGGTAAAAATCATGCTAGGGAAAACAACATAATAAAGGGGAAGTACCTTCAATATCTAACATCTTAGGTTTAATTCTATGATCGTTAGCGTAGTTCTAGTACTATAAACTATACATATACTTAACCTTAGGGACATCCCTAGGCATACCTTAGAAATATCTCTAGGGATCTCACTAACGTTTTCGCATCCTAGTTTCCAAAGGTTGACTAAACTTTTCCTCTGATACCAACTGTAGGGACCCCAAGCCTGACATACATAGATATTACATTAATTTTGCGGAATACTTAGTACATAACAAAAACACACACGCACAAGGATCTTAATAGTTTAGTGTCTTTGGAAACTCGGAACATAATCTTCTAATCATGGTGAAAGATCTCCAATATCTCCCATAATGATCTTCCCCTTTTTTTACCTAAAACCTTTCTTTATATCCTGGGGAAAAGAAAACATAAAAGGGTGAGCTCAAATGCTCAGTAAGGGTAAACAAAAGAAAAATCAATCACATCATATTCATAAGAACATAACTTTTGGAAATCTTAACCTGCAAAAGAGAGCATAATTTCATAACATGGGATAAATCATGGCAGTTAAATGTAATCACAATAATCATAACTTAAAACATTAAACTTTGTGTCATACACACATAATCATAGAGAATCATTTCTTGTTAGTCAAGACTCATTGCCAAGACTATCTTAATGGAAAAAGTCCCTTTCTAAACCGAGTCACCCTCATTTCAGTCTTGTTTCACTGAACCGGTATAACCTACCGTTCCAGCCATGTCTATCTCATGAGATATAAAATCTTTACCCAATGCATTGGAGGGAGATATAGGTCCCACCCATCTCATAATGATACCATTCTTATGTGTGCCACAAAATCATAAATCATACATCATTGCATAACCCATGTAATAAAAATGGGAATCTTAAACATCGTGACATCATAAAACAATTCATATAAGATAAAGGAATTCATAAAAATAATTTCATCACAACATGATCAAATCAATGTAATAATAGGGATAAAAACAGAACCCTTTATTATCTTAGATGGAAAATAATTTTGATAAAACACTTGAACTCCATTCTTGAGGAAAATATCCTTTCTTCTTCAAAAACATTTTTCCTTTCATAACATGTCATACGACTTTAAAATAAAATAATGTTTTAAAAATCCATTCATGCCGTATAAGTTAAAAAAACAGTCTTCTCGTACTTTTGTCGGAAAAGTCAAAAAGTACCTCGTACGAAAAAAACGACAAAAGATACCTTTCATATATTTTACTAAAACCTCACCGAAGGGTAAAATTGGATATAAACTACTGTATAAGGACATAAATATTACATATTGAGGAAACATGGATGTGGATGATAAAATACACCCCAGTAAATACCAAAGTATAAACAATCTCGGATAAAAACGAGATTGTGATATTTCCCTTACCTTAGGTCCAATTTTCTTCGTAAGTGTCCGAACCTCCTGTATAATGATTTAAATAATGTCATTGACTTATTACAGAATCATATTCAATGTTATGATATCATATATGGTTCACTTATGACTTTTTATTACCCGTTCTTTTGTAAATTCCATGTTAAAGAGCGTTTTGGGTAAAATTGTTTCATTTGTCGTCCGTGTTTTGACTTGTAATTATTCATATGATTACTTAGATCATGATTAATTAATTCCAGAATATAAAACATGATTTATATATATATATTCATAATATACATATATATAATAAATCAGTAAATGGAAAGAAATACACTGTTCATGGAGACGGTAGTCCGTAGGTACGCATGAACGCAGTTTTCGTTTCCTTATTGAATTGAATGGAATTAAGTAGATGACATACATATAAATATACATAAATCCAGTATCATTATTATGTCATATATTTCATTAGTACTTATTATATATAATTTATAATCATTCATGAATGGTTAATGTGGAGAATGAATCTCATCGCGTCGTGGAGACGGTAGTCCGTACGTATGCACGAGCGATGATATCGTTCCCATGGTCATGGAATTGTGTTAAAGTGTATGTATACTATTTCAGTATCAATATCACTTTATAATAATCATATGTAGTTACTCATTACACCATTATACCCATACTATTAAGGTGGTGGTGGAAAATAGATTACACCACGGCGTGGAGATGGTATTCCGTACGTACGCATGCGCGGTGATTTCATTTTCCGTAGGATGGATAGATGGTTAAATAGGGTTGTTTCATAATTATAATAACATATCAGTATATGAGTTATACTGATGTTATTACTTCATAATGAAACAACTAAAGAAGAAGAAGTTGAAGAAGAAAGTAATTGGAAAGGATCGGTAATGGATATTACCTCTTCTTTGATGTGCTTCTTTCAGACCTCATTTTAGGGAACTAAAATTGGTCTTTTAAGAATAACAGGACCTCTAGGATGATACTAGGGAAGTGGAGAAGAGATTTTGGCAGGGGTTTTCCGAGCTTGAATGCTCAAATTGGTGTGAGGAGGAGAGGGAGGAGGTGCCCTTTTATAAGGGAGGAGAGGGGCACCTTTTGGAATAACTAAAAATATTATTTTATTATAAAGAAAAGTTCGGTTTTAAATAGCTCCAAATTGATTTATTTCGAAGCTAAGGTGGGTATTGGTCGAAATCCTCTCATCCAATATAATTTAGACAAGTTTAAGTTCCTATTTTAACCTTATCATTTATATTTAGCATTAAGTTAAATAATTTTACTTTTACCATGTCTTCTTGTGTTCTTATACTATAAGGTTAATAAACTTACTATATCAAGCCAAACGAACCCCAACTTGTTTATTATTAATATATATAACCTTAGCTAAGTCATTTGGCCGAACCTTAGATTTTTAGGAATAAAATACCAATTAATAATATAATATTTGTTTTAAAAACTATTTTATGTCAATTTTGACAATATTTAGTAATTGATTTTTGTGAAAATCATAACAGAATTATAAGTTCGAAAAAAGTTAATTAAATCAATAATAACATGTCATATTAACCTATAAAAGTATTGGAATTCATAAAAAGTCTTAAATTACATTTATTTTGGTATTTATAACATCAATTATGTTAATATTTCATTAATAAGATAATTACTGCATCATCATAATGTCATAAATAAATTAAATTATTTGATGTCTAAAAATTACAAATAAAATATCATTATGTAGGAAATCTTTGTAGCTTTCTAATGAATATTTATAGTCAAATTTATCTTATGTATAACCCCATATTAAAAATGTTTTAGTAAATAAACATTGATTTTAGCTCTTTTAACTCTTCTTTGAATTAAACAATAATAAATGTCCTAATCTAATCCAAGTGGGCCAAAATGATAATATTTTACACTTAAGGTTGTTTTTGGTCGAGATACACTTTTCCAATAGAATTAGGACATGTGTTAGGGTAATATTAATATCATTCTTACCCTTAATTACCCTATTTAGTTTTAACCGTGGTAAATATAAGTAAAAAGTTACTATTCACCAAAAATTAATTTCATCTCATTGAACCACATTTTACATACTGACATCAACCGTGTCTCTTGGATTTTTAAAATTCCATTCACAGAAGCGGTAAAATTAAGTTTTATGAAAAATTCAGTTTTTTAACTACCACTTAGTAGTTTCACTATTCATCAAAAATTGATGTTTTTCAGAACAATGCCAAAATTTCATCCTAAGCTATATTTCATATTCCGAATTCAAAAATGAAGTCTATTTTACCAAATTCATAACATAAAAGTTGCATTAATTAATTTTATAATTAAATCCCACTGTTAAAACAAATAGTGTGTTTTTAAGAAACAATATCTATCAAAAGATTGACACTTATTTATGTCTGGTTTAAATGTGAAATTACATCCAATGACAAACATTGTATTAAATTGTAAAAATATATTCTAAATATACTTTAAAACCACTCAAATTAATAATTTATCACTATTAATTATTTCTATTGAAAAAGTTGTTTTTAACTAAAATTTAGTAATTTTCACTATTCATCAAAATATGAAAGTTATCTGAAAATTACCAAAATTTCACCCTAAGCTAATTTCGATATTCCGAATCCAAAAATGAAGTCCATTTTGAAAAATAAATTTACAAAATTTCAAAAAGTGGTTATTACTATTCATAACGGCTAGTTTTAATAATATTTCAATAGCATATCGTTGTTTAGTGAAACTCAGTATTGCATACTACACATGCTATCAAGGAAGGTTGTGATTGCGTGTAATGCAATACAAGTCAAGGATGTGTGTTTTGCATGCTCCTTTTGGTGTAGCGTACAACACAAGACATTAGTGAAATTAAAAAGAATATTTTTCATAAAATTTCGGGGTGTTACATTTCTGACTTGCAATGAGGGTCTACGATCTTAATGTTGAGAGACTATACCTGCATACCAGAGACAAGAAACAATTGAAAATTGAAATTATATCATATATAAAAAATAATACAAGGATTAGAAATCAATAAAACATATACATGTGATTGTAAATAAAATGATAAATCATATAGTCATATATCTTAACTTAGCACTTACTAGGAAAATCCAATATACACAATAAATAGATGATAAGAAATATGAAGTTTATACAACCATCCATGAACCTAATCAACTCTATATCTTCATGTTAATATTGATATAATCTTGAAAAATAATTCAAAACTAGGCCTTTAAACTACAAAAACTCATGATCGATGAGGCTTTCTAGAGTACCAAATTTCTAGGACCACACAAGAAATGTGTGAGTAAAACTCTACATGACTCCAGTAACGGTTTCTATAATATAACCAGAAAATTAATATTTGAACATGTTATATGCCTAGAAAAAAAATAAACTAAGAAAATGCAAATTAATTATCATCATCAATCCTCGTGTTCTATGTTGACACCTATTATTGACCATATCTTCTTCATATAGTGCTAGAGTGTCTCTGAGATAAAATCCTACCACCCCAGAGGATCTGCGATCTAATATAGAATTCTAAGAGTAAAACCCTATGGAAGAAAATTCCTTGCCTCAGAATATGTACTAGGAGACCACACAAGGGGTCCATGTACTACATTTATATTTTATATGTATTCCTTTGAAATAAATTTAATGTATTTTATAACTATCGTTACATGCAATCCTGGGCCTAAATAAACCATGATATTTCATGGTATTTATAACATAACAATTGGATTGGTGGGTTTGAATAGGATTAAAAACATTATGACCTATATTTATAGATTTTTTCCTTAATTATAACATATTTATTAATACTTATTAAATCATAAATAAATTTTAATAAAATCAATAAATTATTAAAAGACCTATTTTTTGAGGAAATGTATTTGTTCTAGTTCACATTAATTTGTATGTATGAAAATATTTTTTCCCTAAAATAAGTTATTTTAATAATTTTTTTAGTAATTTCTGAATAATAATTCATACATCAGTTATATAATAGTAATTAGTGAAGTTAAAATCATTTTAAGAGGAAAATACATATATTTTTGGAAAACTGTTTTTATGTGAATAATATGTTTTCATCCTAAAAAATTAAATAAATCATTATAGGTTAATTATGTTAATTAAATATTAAAATCTTATATTCAATAAAATATTTTATCACTTTTATAATAGTTTTTACTTGGATATTACCAAAATTAAATTATGTTTTTTTTAATGTTGTTTTGTAAAAAATGGGGTTCATTTTGTTTAGTATGATTATTTTAAAACAAATTTTTGACACTCATTGGAATAGAATTTTATAATTTTTTCACAAATTTTTAATCATTATTTTCATATTTTTAATTATTCCACTTTAATTTTAGGTCATAATGAATAGAAAAAATAGTAACAATTTGTCACCACGATTATAGTAAAAATCGGTTTACCGGGGGGGACATAAAAGGTTAGTGTAAAAAAATATCTTAAAATTTTCTAAATTTTATTTTTATACTATATTTAGACATTATATTATCTTAAATTTAAATTATTGTTCATTTTTTTCTACTTTCAAAAGAATGTGACTTTATATTATTTAAATATTTTAATTAATTCCGTGTGTGTCCCTCCCCTCACTTATATAAGGGAACCTCTTCTACTCCGTTATTCATAAACTTTGATAAATATATATCAAAACTGATCTTTCCAAAAATGATCATATATTCCATCCATTCATTATTGAGATTCCGATATTACCCTAAGACCATCCAAAAAAAATTACTAATGTGTATTCCAAAGGAGACATATTAAAGAATATTTAATCATCTTACCTGACTATTTCAAAGATTATTTAATATTATAGTTATTTTAAGTCATTTGTATCCTTAATAGAATAATGAATCTAGTATCATAAATATACAAAGATGTTATTATGAATATGTGACTACCATTTTCACCTCCTTTCCATCAAATGGTAAATGAATGTGTCACTCATGCATATGTGTGGACTACCATCTCTACGTAGTGATATGATTCATATTTCTTCACCACCTCACGCTAATTGATATAATTATAGATTTAATAAATATATTTGATATATATGATATAATCTATATTATTTAATAATGAAAAATTATTTATCATTCTTTCCTTTTTTCTTTAGAAAATGAATCAATGTTCATGCATGCATAAAACTACCATCTCTATAACTGATGTAATTTATTATTTTATCTATTCCTTTTATGGATGATAATAAACAAATATATAATGAATATATATGATATTAATATGATTATTAAAATACTATATTTTTTGGGAACATGATAAAGAATAAAGGGCTATAACTTCCATATTGAGACATATATGAAAAGGGAAGTAGTTAACCATTGAAATGGTGATGATAATGAATAATTTTCAATGAATGGATAATAATATATTACAAGTAAACCATATTAAAGAGGAAAAATCATTGATGAGTAGTATTTTTTGTCATTTTATTTCAATGGATATCTATTTTCATTAAAATAGAATAATTTCATTCATATCAACACCTTAAAGATGTTTTAAGGAAGAATCTACTGAATGTTTAGTTGAAGCATTCAAGAATGGTAATATAGTTAATTTTTATTGGATTGATGAATAGATAAGAAATAAATTTCTCATACCATATAATCTTTTAAATTTTCATTAAAATTGTGAAGTTATGTTAAATGATGATTTGATTTTCATGCCTCAAATATATGCCTAATGTTTACAGAATCATTTTTTATCAACAATATGATCTTTTCCTTAAGGATTTTCCTTACAATGTTTTAAAATATAAATTATGATGCAATAACAAGTTTTTTTAACTGAATGGATGGATATAGTGAATATCAAATGGTGGATAGATTTTTGACTAGAAGAAGATGACCAGACTGAGGCCATCATATGGATTTTTTCAACTAGCACTATCATATAGATATTTCATAACTGGGTTATTGGACAAATATTCCAGTGGAATAAATTTTATATAGTCATGAACATATGTACTAGTGGAAAAATTAAAATTTCATTACATATATTCCATTGTATAGATAGTTATTTAACATAAAAAAATATAGGAATGTTTGGGAGACCATTGATATAATGTTCAGTATAACATCAGACTGATGTGAATAGAATGAGTCTATTAGTAGACTAGTGGAGTGATATTTTTGTCCAATTATATTCATGGTTACATTAGACATTTAACGATCATTAAAACAATATCATTTTATTTTAAGTGATGTGTTCTTCATTGATCAAATATCATAATTCCATGTAGAATTACACACTATGATTGATAAGAATTTAAGAAGTTTCGAATCATTTGGAGACTAAATTTTTTTCCATATGATGTCATCAGATGAAGGTTCTTGAGTAAAATTCATTAATGTGATGTCTCTGGGAAATGAAATTAGGAATTTTATTTCAATATATAGAAATAAATAGTGGTTTTTGTATGATGTTATTGGACATAGGATTCTAAGTGACATTCAATGAAATTGTTCTCTTTTAAGAAGTATCAAGTGTGTTTAAGAATGTTCCAGAATATGTGAGAAGCTCCCAGTAAAATATTTGAGCTATAAGTTTTAAGTTGAAACATAGAATAACCAATAGATAGTGGATAACGATTAAATATATAAAGAGGAGTTGATTCATTGTGGGCGTGAGGATTTTAAACATGGTTGGGTGTTATGATTAATAATTTAAAATCTATAAAGAAGTACTAAATATAAAGTTTGTGTGAAATTCTCATTTGTGATTAAGTGTTAGTAAAAGTGGTTCTAGATAGCGAAGAAGCACCCAATATAGAAACACAACCTTAAAAAAAGCGTGAACATGGTTTATAAAATTTATAATATATATTGGTATCGGACTAAGTAGTACCACCAGATGAACATGTACTAAGTAATCAAGAAGAAGGAAGGTTCACCCAGATACCAGACAGATTTTTTGTTATCATTGGGTATTATATGAACATAGTGAAGTAGAAGGGAGAATAAAAACTATATATTAACATATTATTACTAGAAAAACATTGTTAAAAGGACATATTAGACACATATATCATACATAGGACTAGACAACTAGGTTCTAGAACAAGGAATAAATAAGAGGGAAAGTTTCTTATATACTATTGTGAATGTAACAAGTGAAGAAGTAAAATATAAGAATAATGGAGTATTTTAGAATTTAATAAATGTTTAATTTGGTATAATATTATCTTTGTTTTACAAATTAACTTAAGAAAAAGGTGGATACTATCTACAACAACATTATAATAAACATATGAGGAGATACAAGTTGGACTTGGTCATCACTAGTCTATAGATTTAAGACTGTTCTATTGTCCCCCTCTTAATGTTTAGTTACTCACACTAAAGATAATGAGTATTTTATATGTAAACCACTATAAAAGTTATCACATTATAGGGTAGAATCTATTTAATGGTCATCACCATAGTTGGAAAGGATAAGAAACTCTTATTTTGTTATGAACCTTATAAAAATATCAAGTTCCATATCTTATTTCCTTTCATATACTTTTATATGATAAGAAAAAATAGAATATAAACAATTGAAAAACTAATAAATCTAATAGATAAATGGATGAAAGATTTAATTCGAAAAAAAGTTCCCAATATTGATTCACCCGATCCTAGTGTTAATTATATTGCAAATTGGTCCAAACAACTGGTGTTAGAGATAAAGTTAACCTATATTGGATTCTCTATGATGAAGTTAATCTCTTTAAAAGATTTTTTTTATATTATTATACCAAAATGAAGAGTAATATTAATGAATATTAAGTTATTTCTAATAAAAAATAAATTTATACCATGATTATGATGAAAATGGAAAATAAAGAAAAAATAAATCTAAAGAAGTGATTCATCTTGTTTAATGAAGATGAAGTATCAATTCCTCCAATATATGTTAAAAAAGATTGTATATTTGCATTATAATGTGAAGAACCATTAAATCATGTTTCCACCAAGGATATGGAAATCATTGCAACCTCAAGTGACCTTGAGGTATTTGAAACTTCTTATAAAAACCATCCTTAAGAAGAAGATCCTAGCATAATTGGTAGTGATGATCAATCAATAAATTCTTATTAAATATTAGTTTATTGATTTAAATATATTATACATTGTGTTTCCAATGAAATGATATATATTTTTTAGGGAGTATTTCAATGTATACAAGAATAGATTACCTATGTGGAAGACAAATGAGGTAACATGGGGAAAAATTTACAAGGGGACTTTTTAGAATATATTATGCTCTCATGATGGGTTGGATATATTAAAGAAATAACGGTGGATCTAAAAATAAGTTCCTAAAAATGTAAAAGAAAATGGAATATGTAATATGAATGAAAAATGGTGTCAATAAGAATCTGGAAGAAAATATATTTTTTCTTTAAGAAAAGTTTATAATTAGCATTAATGCCAATTATTTGAGATTTGAAGTGAAATCCAAGAAAATTTAGGAAGATGACTCTTTGGTACATAATAAAGTTAAGATTCTTGGATAGGAAGTTGAAAGATTGATGAAGGTTTTTTATGAAAAGTTATTATGATTGAGGATTTGAAAAATACCATAAATATAAGATTTCTAGGATAAGAAGATAAGTTGTCTAATCTTGAGAAGACACATACTAGGAGTTTAAAAAAGAAATAAAAATTATTTGTGATCACTTAATGATATATGGGGGATTATATGGTTAAAAGAACTCCAAAATGTTATAATAAGATCATAACTTCATTCAGTGATGAATCTCAAGTAGCTATGAAGAAAGAGGAACCATCTAAACATTCTTTTAATAATGTTTTCAAATTTATTTTCATGAAATGTGATGTTTGGAAGAGAAAATATGTATAAGTATAGATAAATAAATATGATTTGAATCCTACCACTATGACTTTGGTGGATAAGAAAAATATCTTGGAACATAGCTCCCCATGGAGATACCAACAATTTATAAATAAAATCTAAAAAGCATCATTCGTATGATATGAGAAGGTCATGGTTTTTTATACATGTTGGTGTTGAAACAAATTTAGGCATTCTGCAGTAGATTTTTGGTAAAATATTCTAAATGTTAAATCATAAAGAAATCCCATCCCAAGGGGTATAAATCCATATATGAATAAGTAACATCCACATTGTTTTAAAAATCTAAAAATATCTAATGGATTCGGAATGTTTTATAATACCTAAATTGTTAGAAAATATTCGGGTCACAATAACGGTGTCTGCCTATCTCAACATGTATCTAAATACGTATCAAAAAGAATTATATAGATTTTTGTAAAGAAATAATCTTCTTTAGTAAGTAATTGAAATTTTGTTTTTAAAAATTCTCCTAATAAGGCTTCAAGAAAGAAAATTGAGAAGACCTTAGATCCTAAATCCAAGAAGGTGAGGAAAAGTTATTCATCCAAAATTACTAATAATAAGTATAACACCCAGAAAAAATAATGTTGAAAATACAAAAAATACTTATAATGTTCCTAATGATTTTTTATTTATGTAGCTAGGGGGATTTGGAGAGAATGAGGAAAATTGAAGAATGAAAAAAATCTAGTGAAAAAAATTCAAAAAATGGAAACATCTTTTATCTATGATTTGAAACACGACTTTTCAAACTCTAGAAAATTGATCCACAATAATTCCAGTACATTAAAAGTTCATAAAAAGATGAAATTTTAAGTAGGTGACACAGGTAACTTAAAATATTTTGAACAAATAATGCTCACACATAGAAAAAATTGATGAATTTATAAGATCTTTAAAACCTTAATAAAAATTGATATTCAAGTGAATAGGTGTAAATAATAGAATAATTTATTCCACATGGTTTAGAAAACCATATCAACCTTTGTATTCACATTAATAAGAATGAAAATATCATCATTATTACCATACCTATTGTGTTTTTTATTTTTTCTCCCAAAAACCTCAATTAAATGTGAAGTAAAATTCTAGGGGGAGAACATGAGATAATCAATGCCTACCAAATTTTGTTATCCAAACCATTAAGGCTTCCTTCCTATAATGTTTTCTATGGTGTATTATAAAAAATTCATATGAAGGGATCATCCATGGGGAAGATGTTAACTTTTTCAAAAACCTTGAAATCCATATATGAAAAATCCATTTTGATGGTTTCTCAACATAAATCATGAAAAGAATATCTATTAATGAATTTTAGCATTATAGATATTATAAAAAATTATCATTTAG
The DNA here is from genome assembly GCA_963277665.1 of Viscum album. Classification (NCBI taxonomy): domain Eukaryota; kingdom Viridiplantae; phylum Streptophyta; class Magnoliopsida; order Santalales; family Viscaceae; genus Viscum; species Viscum album. The sequence continues at coordinate 624,820,286 of OY728138.1, read as the reverse complement.
GGGGAGAAATTTTGCAAATGTTAAAGTATCTTAAAGAATTGTTTTCTCATACAGATTCGATTATTTTATAAATTTGATAAAGAACATGTAATTTGAAAAGTATTAATTTCATAACCTCAAATCCTTGTCTGAAATAATAATAAACATTACACAAAGGGCGTGAAATTGAATTCATAAATGATAAAATAAATGTGGAAGAATGAGATTGCTCTATATCCTCTTATCCTACTTATTACACTGGAATTGTTTTGATCTATTTGGTAAAGTGAATGAAGAAGGTTCAGGTTGATTTATCTTATAAATGTTTCATATCTCACATCAGTTTCCTTATCCTAGAATAAAAGTATGCAAACCTTGAATAAAAGTATATGATTTATCATTTAATTAATAATCAACACTAGTTACTAAAGGAATTTTTTTCCAAATCATATGATCTTGTTTTATACATATCATGGTAATCATAGACATAGAGTAAAATGATGGATGAAAAATTACTTAATTATAAACACATACCCCTTTCCCAAGTACTTTTTATTTCTTTCCAATGAGGGGAGAGATTTTGAAATGGATTCTTCAAAAACTAATGTTAATAGATTCACATATTGATATATATTGGAATATTTAGTTAGAGAGAACATTGAAGGTATTTCTAAGAAATAAAAAGTGAGAAATTGAAGAAATTTTTTTTGTATTATTTTTTTTTTGTTTTCAATGGATTTCCAAGATCATTGAAATATAATTTCTTAATTAATGTTATCATATTGAATAAGTTGTAAAGAAGAAGATACTGGAATGTTTGGTTGAATCATGAAATCTTGTTAAAATATTTAATGTTTATATGATTATTTAATGGATAAGAAATGAAGTCCTAAAATATTATTATCTTATGAATATTATTTTAAAGAGTTTGAGTTATCTTATGATGATTAATGATATGTTCTCACTTTCTCAAATTTATGATTTAGGTTTGGAGAAACAAGATCATTTTCATCATTTTTCATTTTTACTTAAGAAATTTAATTAATATGTTTCAATATACGAATAAATTTTTCTTGGAACCACTTTGTGTATAGGTTTTTATTTGTTTTCAATAGTTGTCAATGGAATATCAAAATGAAAGAGATCAAGAAGTACTCCAATAAAATGGAGGAATGGAAGCTCACAATGAAGGAGATCATAAAGTACTCCAATGAAGTAGAGGAGTTGTGATTCAGAAGATTGTTGCGTGGATCGTAAGTTCAAAGAACATGTGTCAAAGGTGATACATAGTTTACAATAATGAATAATGTGAGGAGTAATCCACCCAAGGATGATTAAAGCGGGATGGTGTTTTTGGATGAAGACCATGCAATTCCTCCATATTGCATAAGAACCATGGGCTTTGATGAAGACCATGCAATTCCTCATTATTGCATGAGGACAATGGGTTTTGATGAAGACCATTCAATTACTCATGATTGTGTGAGAACCATGCTAGAGACTTCTTGACGGATTGAATCACCTGGTTTGCATGAAGTTGATCATGATGGTTGATGAATGAGGCAATGTGCCAATGAGTTGACTTATGAAATGGCCATGCACATCAGATTGTCATGGAAGATGATGGTACTAAAGTTGTTCCTTCAAAGAATACATATCACAATAGTGGAGTTTGTGATAAAAGCAAAAGAGTTGATGAAGGATACAGATCACCAAGAAGAAGTGATGTTGAGGTGATCGTGCTTGTCGACAAAGCAAACAAACGACATAAAAATTTGTTGAAAAAGGAGATTCCATGGTGATATGAAGATTTCAAGAGTTTTGGTCAATGATCTATGTTTGATTAATGAATATCTACAGAGGAATGGATGATCTGGAGGCAGTACAAAAAGAGCAGATACAAGGTGGCGCTGTTTTCCAGTGTTTTCCAAATTTTAGGGTGTCAAAAACAACAAATGAAGAAGAGTGATTTTGTCAAAGGGACTTGCGTGCCATACTCATGGAGGATAGGAAACTTGCGCGCCATATGTTTTTGAAGATCAGAGCATCAAAATATTGCAAAGGGATAAGGGTCGCGCAAGTTTTGGTGAGGTCGCGCAGGTGAATTATGTGCCGTGAAGAGACTTGCACGCCCACGCCTTGAATGCATTATAACTTGCGCGCCTATGGTTTTCTGAGTTTAGAAGATCCAAATTTGGCAAAGGAAATATGTTCGTGCAAGTTTGGATGTTGATCGCGCAAGTGCCTAGCAGGGGCCGAGACTTGCGCGTCGATGGATGGCTTGCACACCGCCGCGCAGGGGGTCCAGTTTGCCTATAAATACATGACCACCCCTCCTCATTTCTCACGGAGCTCAAGACTTAGAGATTGTTCGAGCTCTTGTCGCGCAGGTGCTTGAGCCGCGCAATTGGTGGTTGCGCGCCATTTGATGGTTGCGCGCCCTAGGTAATTTGGGCGAGAAAGGAAGTGAGTCGCGCATGTTTAAAGATCAAGAAGGCAGAGTCGCGCAGATGCTTTTGTAACACTTGCGCATGAGTTTATACATGCGCACCTAAGACTTGCGCGCTGGGGGAGACTTGCGCGCCGGGCTTAAAAAGAAGAGCCAGATATTGTTAAAGCACGCCCGCCATTCTGGAGCTGCACAAGAGCTGAAATATTGCATGATACTTCTGGTGCAAAGTGAGATTGAAGAAGAAATCTAAATGATACAAGCATGATCTCATGCATACATGGAGAACTGATTCTGACAACGGCAAGTAAGCTGAGCTTCATTTAGTAAGCAGTCACATCAGTGATTGTGTTCAGGAAAACGAAGACAAGGAGATCTAGTGCATTCAGTCATTGCATTAAAGAAGAATGATTAAAGTAAAAATGGCATCAACTCTGAACCCTGATGCAAGCAAAGTCTCATGCTGAACAGGAGACAAACAACTTCAATGCACATCTATTGAAGAGACCTTCACTTCTATAAACTGAGTGTGACTTCACCAACGGCAGTGAGCCAGGGGGAGTCAACGGGAGTGACCCAAGGGATGAAGTGAGCTATCCCTAAACTTTTGTAAAGGTAGTGATCCTGGGACAGAGTGACTGTACCTGAACATTTGTAATCTACAGCTAGTGAAGCATAGTGGATTTTGGTATGACCGACAACCTGTCGGTGTATGCTCCTTGGACGTATCCCTTAGTGGTGAACCAAGTAAAAATAGTTGTGTCTTCTCTCTGCATGTGAATGTTTAATTGCTAATCATATCCATCGTACAGGTTTAAGTAGTTCCTACCAACGTGGGAACAAGATCCACAACTTTAAGAAGAAAAAGTTGCCACCCTGATTCACCCCTCCCCTCTCAGGGTTTCTTGGGGTCCTACAAGTGTTATCAGAGCGAAAGGTTAATGTATGTTGGATATTCTCCAGTAATTCTATTGAGAAGAGGATTTGAGTTACTTTCCTAATGTCAACAATGAAGAGAAGTCTTGATAATGATGCATTCATTTCTGAGTAGAAGACTACATCTTGAAAGACCATGACAAACAAGAAAAAGAATGAAAAGAAGCAGTTGAAGAAGTCCCTCACATCCGAAGAAGATGCAGTGTCTTGTTCTCCATGCCATTCCAGTAATGAAGAAACATCAGGCTTGGAATGTATCGAGCAGGTGGCTCAGAATTCTTCAGAGGAAAGGATGACACCCCTAATTCAAGCTTTCAGGAAAAACTCAAAACATATCTGCATGATATTCTTGAAGAAAGGGTTGCTATTAATTGTCTTCTATTCCAATCTATGTAGGTTGAGATCACTCGACTAGAAAAAGAAACTGAAAATATGGAAAAGGGGTTGAAAGGAAAAGTTATGGAATGTATGAAGCTCACCAAACAGCTTAAAGTATTTTAAGACAACAAGGTAGTCAATAAGACTCTAAAAGAAAAGTTCCATGCACATGAAGCTGAGCTAAAGAAGATCAATGAAGTCAAGAGATTTTGTTTGGAAGAAACTTCCATGAAATTCATGGAACTTGACTCTTTGTTACAAAACAAAGTTAAGATGCATGAAGATGAGGTTGAAAGATTGAAGAAGACTTGTGAAGAGAAGATGATCATGATTGATGGTCAGAAGATCATCCTCAATATTGAGGGTCAAAAATTGGAAGCCCAGTTGACCAAGATTGAGAATATATATATTGAGACTTCACAAAAGAATGAAATGAGTGATGCTTGTACTCAATGTTCGTTAGAGGAATCTAAAGCTGAAATACCTCCAACATGTGACAAGAAGATTATGACAACTCTTGACTATCCACATCATTAATCAGTTGCTGCTGGTACTCAATGCTCAATGGAGGATTCTATTGTCAAAATACCTCAAACATGTGATAGGAAGATCATGACTTCACTCATTGATCTATCACAAGAAACTGAGAATGTGAATGTACCATCCAAACCATCTTGTACTTATGTTTCTAAATACATTCCCACAATCATTGCATGCTGGAAGAAAAGTTCTAGTCAAGTATGGATGAGGCAAGGTGATAAGAAGAAACCTACCACCATGGCTAGGGTGGACGGGAAGAAAAAGAAGGAAGTTGGTTACTCAAATACAGCACAAAAGATTAAGCAGATGGCCCAACAACTTAATACAGAAGATACAAAGAAGAAATGATTTGTGCGTCAATGTTGGTGCTGCAACAGATTTGGGCACTGTGCACTGGATTGTTTTTATAATCCCTTACATTGAAAAGCACAGGGAATGCCTAAATCAAAGGGGATGAAGCCAGAGAAGAAGAACCAACCTCTGCAGGTCCAGAAGCATCTGTTTACCGCAAACAGATTTGGAATTCTTGATAACATCTGTGATGTATGCAACGGCAGCGGTCACAATGCAGGCACATGTCCATATCAACATGCTTTCACCGTTGAAAAGAAAATAAGACCTCTGATGTTGTCAAAGAATGAAACAGCTACCATGGGAAGAAATCAGAAGAATGATGTGAACACACATTTCCCCAAGAAGATCTCAAGTAGGAAAGCTGAGAAGACCAAGGATTTTAGATCCCTGAAATTGAAGGGTCATTCATCCAAAATAAACACTAAGTGGGATGAAACTCAGATGAACCTATGTGGAAGACCCAAACTAGCTGCAACAGTTCCAAATGACATATTGGTCATCTGGCCAGATGATTTGAAAAGAATGAAGAAACTTGAATATGAGAAGGTCAAGGCTGGTGACAAAGGCAAAGGAAAGCTTTTACATGATGAAGACACAGTGCATGAGAGATTGCAAACAATGAGAAACACATGTGTCAAAGAAGCTCCGTGTGAGAGATGCAAGAAATCTAGTCACATAGAAAAAGGTGGCCTAACCTTAATACCAGATCAAGAAGCAGTCCTTAAGAGGAGTAAGAATGTATCATTCATGATGGCTATTAGGCAGAAAAATTCCTCACACAAAGTAGAAGTGAATGTGAACAGAGCCATGCCACACCAAAAAATGTCAAAACATATGTTCAAATGTGCAGGCATGAAGACTGGAGTGAACAGAGGAACATGGTTGAGAAAAGAACCTCAACCATGTAGTTCTTGTTGATGAAGCAAGGAGGAACCACCTTATTCCCGTAATCATTTGTGTATTTTATTTTTTCTAATAATACAGGGAATTGAAGGTGAAGAATTCTCTCAGGGGGAGAACCTGAGAAGCAGTGAATGTTGTCAACTCTTGATAGCCAAGCTGAAGAAGTTTCCATCCTTAGTAGATTCTTCAATTGATATTCAAAGATTATGATGATGAAGGATCACTCTTGATGAAGTTGATGAGGAGTGTTTCCCTTGAGGGGAGAAGAATAAAGAAGCTTCCATAATCATTGTTCCAATCAATATCAACTCCAGCTGGACTCAAAAGCAGTTACTCTGTGAATTTCTTGAAGAACACGCCAATGGAGAAGGTATGTCATTTCTCAATCACAATCCCTTGGTTACTCAGATCAAAGATTATTTTACAAAGGGGGGGTAACTGAATTGATCAGTGACATACAGAGAATGGAAGTGCCCCAAGGTCACTTATCCTGCCTATTGCACTTGAATGTTTTTGATCTATTTGCTGATGTGAGTGCAGGAGTTTCAGGTTGATTATTCTCTATCATAATTGATCTTCTTCTACCTGGAATTAAAGTGGTAAACCCTTGAAGAAAAGATACATGAGTTATCATCTCATGTTGGTATCATGATCTGTGGATAATGGATAGCCTTTTTGACTTAATCAATTCCTCTTGTTTTCTACATCGAGCATTGCTCAAGTAGACTTAGTGTGAAATGATTAATGAAACATTGCTTAAGTGTGGATTGATACCCTCCCTACCATGTGATTTGTATTTCTTGTCAATAAGGGGGAGAGAAAGTGAAATGAACGTTTGAAAAGAAATGTTTATTGAATAGAAGATTCTCATTTTGACATTGAAAAATTCATTTCAGAAGAGAAATAAGGTATTGACAACAAAATAAAAAGGGGGAGATTGTTGGAAACACTTTGTGTATAGGTTTGTATTTGTTGTCAATAGTTGTCAATGGAATATCAAAATGAAAGAGATCAAGAAGTACTCCAATAAAATGGAGTAATGGAAGCTCACAATGAAGGAGATCATGAAGTACTCCGATGAAGTAGAGGAGTAGTGATTTAGACGACTGTTGCGCTGATCGTAAGTTCAAAGAACATGTGTCAAAAGGTGATATATTGTTTACAACAATGAATAATGTGAGGAGTAATCCATCCAAGGATGATTAAAGCAGGATGGTGTTTTTGGATGAAGACCATGCAATTCCTCCTTATTGCATAAGAACCATGGGCTTTGATGAAGACCATGCAATTCCTCATTATTGCATGAGAACAATGGGTTTTGATGAAGACCATGCAATTACTCATGATTGCATGAGAACCATGTTAGAGACTTCTTGACGGATTGAATCACCTGGTTTGCATGAAGTTGATCATGACGGTTGATGAAGGAGGCAATGTGCCAATGAGTTGACTTATGAAATGGCCATGCACATCACATTGTCATAGAAGATGATGGTACTAAAGTTGTTCCTTCAAAGAATACATATCACAATAGTGGAGTTTGTGATAAAAGCAAAAGAGTTGTTGAAGGATACAGATCACCAAGAAGAAGTGTTGTTGAGGTGATCGTTCTTGTCAACAAAGCAAACAAACGACATAAAAATTTGTTGACAAAGGAGATTCCATGGTGATATGTCGAGTTCAAGAGTTGTGGTCAACGATCTATGTTTGATTCAAGAACATTGACAGAGGAATGGATGGTCTGGAGGTAGTACAAAAACAGCAGATACAAGGTGGCACTGTTTTCCAGTGTTTTCCAAATTTCAGGGCCTCAAAATCTACAAATGAAGAAGAGTGATTTTGGAAAAGGGACTTGTGCGCCACACTCTTGGAGGATAGGAAACTTGCGCGCCATATGTTTTTGAAGATCAGAGAATCAAAATATGGAAAAGGGATAAGGGTCGCGAAAGTTTTGGTGAGGTCGCGCAGGTGAATTATGTGCCGGGAAGAGACTTGCGCACTGACGCCTTGAATGCATTATAACTTGCGTGCCTATGGTTTTTCGAGATCAGAATATCCAAATTTGGAAAAGGCAAGATGTCCGTGCAAGTTTGGATGTTGATCGTGCAAGTTCCTAGCAGGGGTCGAGACTTGCGCGTCGATGGATGACTTGTGCGCCGCCGCGCAGGGGGTCCAGTTTTCCTATAAATACTGGACCACCCCTCCTCATTTCTCACAGAGCTCAATACATAGAGATTGTTTGAGCTCTCGTCACGTAGGTGGTTGAGCCACTCAAGTGGTGATTGTGTGCCATTTGATGGTTGCGCGCCCTAGGTAATTTGGGCGAGAAAGGAAGTGAGTCGCACAGGTTTAAAGTTCAAGAAGGCAGAGTCGCACAGATGCTTTTGTAACACTTTCCCGCCCGTTTATACTTGCGCGCCTAAGACTTGCGCGTCAGGGGAGACTTGTGCGCCGGGCTTAAAAAGAAGATCCAGATATTGTTAAAGCATGCCCACCTTTCTGGAGCTACACAAGAGCTGAAATATTGCCTGATACTTCTGGTGCAAAGTAAGATTGAAGAAGAAATCTAAATTATACATGCATGATCTCATGCATACATGGAGAACTGATTCTGACAACGCCAAGTTAGTTGAGCTTCATTTAGTAAGCAGTCACATCAGTGATTGTGTTCAGGCAAACGAAGACAAGGAGATCTAGTGCATTCAGTCATTGCACTAAAGAAGAAGGATTAAAGTAAAAAGGGCATCACCTCTGAACCCTGATGCAAGGAAAGTCTCATGCTGAACAGGAGACAATGAACTTCAATGCACATCTATTTAAGAGACCTTCACGTCTATAAACTGAGTGTGACTTCACCGACAGCAGTGAGCCAGGGGGAGTCAACTGGAGTGACCCGAGTGACGAAGTGAGCTATCCCTAAACTTTTGTAAAGGCAGTGAGCCTGGGACAGAGTGACTGTACCCGAACATTTGTAATCTACAGCTAGTGAAGCATAGTGGATTTTGGTATGACCGACAACCTGTCTGCATATGCTCCTTGGACGTAGCCCTTAGTGGTGAACCAAGTAAAAATAGTTGCGTCTTCTCTCTGCATGTGAATGTTTAATTGCTAATCATATCCATCATATAGGTATAAGTAGTTCCTACCAACATGGGAATAAGATCCTAAAATTTAAGAAGAAAAAGTTTCCACCCTGATTCACCCCTCCCCTCTTAGGGTATCCTGGGGTCCTACAATTTTAACTAATAAGATTGTGGAGTTGAACTAATAGAGATTGTGAAGATCTAACATAGGCTTGTAAGGTAATTAGACAAGGATTATTGGACTAAGGCCATCATATGGTCATTTCTAAGTAGAACTATCAGAAAATGGTTTCCGAACATAGGTATCATATGGAGTATCTAATGGAATTAATTTTATAAAGTTATAAACATTGTTTCCATCACAAAAACTTTTCAAATTCATCTTATAAAATTCATCAGATGGACAATAATATAATTTATAAATTGTAACAACCTATGATTTTTTTGAAATAATGTTTTTTCTTAAATAATTAATTGTTATATATTATATAATATCATACATGTACAAAATAAAGTTAATACAACAATATTTTATATCATTTACAATGATCATTACATTAGTCATCTATGAAACAAATTAAAATTCCAAACATTACAACGGGAAAAAAAATTATAAAATTGAATATCTAAAATGGGAATATATAGATCACCCCAATCTACTAGAATCATAACCCCACTATAAATTCTATATAAATTAAACAAAATATTAGTAAACTAATATAAACTAATGGAAATATAAATATTAACTGAGTAGAAAGTATAGTGAATTTTGAGTAAAATAATGATCTGGTATTTACATGGTATGAAGGGAATTGTGACCACTAGGATTTGACCATAATATGAATATAGATTAATAAGACCCTTGGTTAATATAAAAATTGGTCAATATGATTGTTTTAAACTATAAAATTGTTTAATAATTTGACAATTATAATTAGTGTTTATAAGTAGTAATGATAAAAATAATTGATTCATAAAGGAGAATCGATGGTATCAACTAATAGAGTGGTACCATTAGAAGCCTATTTTTTTGAACTTGGGAGGGAGGTTTCATCAATAGGGTTTTTCCTTGACCAATACTATGGGGAGCTTTTGTAAGTGAATCTTGAACAAAACCAACTATGAGAGAAGTTCATGTTAGTAGATATTACCACTCGGTTGTTGTTATTTGAGTCACCCCCATGAAACTACCACTATCACACACAAAATCCTTAGGGAATATTCATCTTTAATAAGGGGTTACATGTCTAGAATGTAGTTACATAAACTATAATTTTTTTTGTATAAATAAAAATATAATTCCATCGATTCCTCTTAAGATTAGTTTCTTTAATTAAATATATGTTTAATTGAGAAAATTTTGACTATTTAATGAAAATAAAGAATTTGTGTATTTTTTTTCTGAAATTTTATCCAAATTTTATAATAAACCAAGCAATTATAGTTAGTTTTTTTAATGAAATATCCTTTTAAGGCAATTTTATTTAAATAACAAATGATAAATAATTTAATAATGGCCTGTAAATGTTTTTTATATGCTAAAAACATGGATGTGCCTCAAAACTACTATTTTTTAATAATCATTGATTTAAATATTTAATAGCAAAAATTATTATATTTATATTTTTTTTATAATAAAATAAACCTCATTTTTTGAAATTATCTGGTAAAAATTAGGGTACGGTGAATTTATGATAATTTTATAAAATAATTTTTTTATGAATAGTACAAAAATACAGTTTTAGTGCTTCCGTATATGTTATGACAACATCTTTTTTCATAATTGTGTAATAATTAATTTAACACAACCAATGATCTAAATTTTTTTATTTTATTAATATTTTTTTATTTTAATAGATTATAATCAGTTTCTAAAATTATATGCGACTTTCGAAAGTCTAAAATGGAAAATTTGATTTTTAAAATCATTAAATTGTAAAATCCTCACTTTTCCATACCAAAATAAGTATTTAAAAATGATGTTCAGTTCTGGTGGATTACAATAATATTAAATTTTTTTCTAAATTTCCAATTCAATGGGAAAAAAATCATGGGTAAGCTAATGGTTCTTCATTTTCGACAACCTAGTTCTACATGACAATTTTGGAAATTACTAAACAATTACTTTACTTTTACTATAAATACACACCCATTTCACCATTTCATATCACTCCCAATAAATTCTCCCTAACGATCTTGCTATTTTCCTCTTAAGGAGTCCCCCTAAGGTGTCCTCAATCCCCAAGGTTCTATACTCATATTTTAGGAACAACTCTCCAAGTTAAGGGATATTTTAACTTTTCTTTTCCATTCATGTTCTTTTCTTAAGTGGTATATTTTATAATTACAAAAATAAGTTCTTTTTTCCACATTATATTACCCCATTATTATAATAAGAGTCTTTTATGAATAGGATACCCTTGTCCCCACTCACATTACCATTTTCTAAAATAATGTTTTATAACTGTCATACTGCTGAATTTACTTCTCTTATTTCCTTCTTTTAAATATGAAATTCTCTTTTCAGTTTTTTAATACACCAAACACAATTTTTTCAATAGTCACTCAAAAGGATTTAAAAACGACTTTTTTATTTGGTTGTATACATATATAGAACCCATATTTCCTTTTACAGCTTAAAAATTAGGTATTGATCATTTCTTTTTTCTCTTTTGAATTCCATGAATTTTTATGAGGAACACATTATTTTTTCTCCACGAGTTCTTAATGAAATGATTTATTATGATCTATGTAGATCACATGAAATTTATACATATTAAGGTTTCTCCCAAATGGATCCATAATTCATTTGGTAAAGAATTTAATATCAATATATTACTTGTTTCATGATAACTTAGTCAACAACATTGGTAATTTTTATTTATGACACCATAATGATAAACCTTGGTGATATAGTTATGAATGTATCATTTAAATGTTGAAGCCACCTTTATAGTTTAGGATTAATGTTCCTTTAATTATGATATTCTACTTTCACAAGACTTACTATTATGCCTCATGTTCTAATTCATGTCTCATGATCACATTCTAAATGTTTCCCATGTATATTCCATTAATGGACATCATGCTCACCCATTTAATTTGATGTATATCCCTTGGTTATGAGATGTAGTAAATATAACTTACGGTTAACCCATTAAGGTTTCTTCAGTTGTACTTAGAATAATGTTTCATGTTTTTGTTTATTATGTACATTATTTCAAAGAAACTAAACATGAAAATATCCTTCGCTTTTTAACATGCAATGAAAATCTATGTAAGAAAAAGGTGTGATGCCTTAAAAATAGACAAATAAATGTTTGTGAGTCCACCAAGAGAACATTTACACTAACATTAGATTATTGTGAATATATATATTTGATCATCCGACTGGTTGAAATAATTTTTTGACTTATTACATTTATAGTTACATATGATAGATAATGATCAGAAAAACAATTTTAGTTGATGACATGTGATGATTTCAACATTGATCAAACATCACAATGTCATTTGGATATGATTATAAATAAATTTTAGATGAAGAGAAAGGTCATGGAATAATATTTTAATTTGATAAGTTAAAATGGGATATAAAGGAGTGTCCATGAAATGTTTAAATCATGGAGATATTACGTTGGTGTGGAACTCAAGTTCTTGAATATTGTTAAGTGTAGATTGAATTAGTAAAAATATATGTACAAAGAAAATTATATGGAATTTTATAAAGGTAGAGATAAAAGTTGAAGAAGTTTCAGATTATATGGATTAGACTATAGTTTTCTAATGAATTCGTAAATAATGGTTTATGAGTGACATTCCACATACTAATATTTTTGAGTAGTAAAATCAGATAGATGATTCTGAGAAAAGGCATTAGAAAAATGGGATTATGTAACAATCATTAGACTGAAGATTCAATAATAGTTGATCTGATAGAAGATTCTAGGGTTTCCAAATAGATAAAATTGGATGTAAGTATCAAATAAATTTCTCTAGGAAACTTATTTCAAATATATGGGGATGAGTATTCAAAAGCAATCCAATAGAGTTCTATGAATCCACCTACCAAAAGGGGTTGAGAAGATCTATGAGGTTTCATTAGATGGAGTTAAACTATGCAATATCTGATAACCAAATAGATGAATGAATATACCTATAAAATTATACCATAATTACTTTCATAGTGAATATCAAACTAATTCCACATCATAATCATTTAAATAATATTTATATAAAATTTCATTAAATAAATATCATTGGTCAATGGTTTCCAAGTTGAGGAAATATATAATGTTTCATGAAGCATGTTATCTATTAGAAGGAGCATATTTTTAATAACTTTTATATATTCAAAAAATGTTTGAAAGAAACACCATATGGTGTTTTACCAAATATAATATGCGTTATAAAGTTGTACCAAACATAATTTTTTTAAGGTATTTATGAAGTGTTCATAAATTTATCAACAACAATGATAATGATCTTAACATTCAATATATATTTATCATTATATGTTAAAGTCACTTGTATAATTTTCTTAACACTGAGTTTCATGATTTTGAATTAAAGGGGGTGATTTTAAGAATCTTAAAGTGTGTTCAATAATATTCCATAATATTTGAGAATATCTTAGTGAAATATTTATAGAGAAAGATTTAATTTGAAGCACTACCTCACCCATATATATTGTAGAAACATTTACTATAAAAGGGGTGTTGATTCATTGCAAGTGTGAGAAATTAAAACACAACTGGGTGTTATGATTATGAATTGAAAATATATATGAATGTATTGACCATCAATCATTATAGAAATTATCATTTGGGTATAAGTGTTGGTAGAGGTCGTACCAGATGAATAAGGTCATACCATATGCATTAGAAAAAATAGACAAAGTATCATTGCATTGGATGAACGAGAGAATAAGGTGTTGATGAAATACCAAATGTATAGATATCATAATAATATGTAACATCATATGAAAAGGTACTAGATTATTATGAATATGGATGTTTTGAAAAAATATTAGACATATTTTTTATTTCATTTGGTATTATATAAATTGTGTGAATAAGGGTATAGATAAAATCCCTATGAACATATGATTTTTGGATGGAAATATCAGATAGACATATGAGACATATGATCAGACATATATGTTCTAAATAATGGAAGGAAGAAAAAAAGTTTCATATCTTCTAAAGTGAATGTAACAATAGAATAATAAAAAGTGGACAAAAAATAAGTAATATGACATCGAACGAAAATATCATCTAGTGGAAGAATTTATTTTGTTATAAAGTATCCTAATAAGAAGGCGAATACTATCTATAGAAGAATTATTATGAACCATAATGGAGTTAAATTTTGGATAAGTTCATCACAAGTCTAGGGAGACAAGATTGTTCTATATCCCCCAATCTAATGTTCAGGGAGACACACTCAGTCTAAAGATTTTTTTATCCAAACCATTGTAACTATTATAGAATTATTATGGGGGAATCTATCAAATATTAATGACCATAGATTGAAATGAATAGATACAATTATTGAGTATTCAAACACATGAAAATATCATTTTACCTATCTTACTTCCTTTCATATACTTTCCTATGATATGTACAAAGAGAATATGAGAATTGAGATCATAACATGTAAATGAAGAAAAGGGATAAAAAATTTAATTTTATTAAAAGTTCCCAAAACTAATTCACCCCTCTCATTTTGGTGTATATCTTGAAGTGGTCCCAAAACATGCATGTTATAATTAGTATGAATATGATTATTGTATGAATGTATAATAAATATAAATATATTATATAGGAGGTTAAATGAAATTGAGGAGCAAGTCATACCAAAGGCAAGAGTTTCTTATATCAAATTTGTTTCTATTAGACATATTTCATATTCACCACTTATTTATTTTATGTGGTTTATATAATGAACCATTTATATGTCATATAAACAATCTATTTATAATAAAAATACTTCAGGTTACATTTGATTTAATTTATTTCATGGGGGATATGATTCAAAATATATAAAATTGGAAAGAAGTTTTTGTTATAATATCCCTTCATAGTGATATTTTTTCTGACTATACATCCGATGATAATAGTCTGTGATATATCTTGGAAAAATATTGTGTCTTTTATTCTTCTCAGGTTACTTTCGAATATCACAATTTTCCCTTCATTTTAATCTAATTAATTACTCAAAATTCATAATAATCATTTTAAAATAATACGACCTTTGTTTTTTATTTTTTCTTGGAATATTTTCTCTTCCATAACTAAATTTTCTTTAAAATATTTTCAAGAATGTTTTTAATATTCCCTTATAGATTTATTAAATCCATTTTTACCCTTTTTGGAATTTCTATAATATTTTTTTGAAGGAAACCTTTAGTTTTTTTCCTAACAAGGTACTTTCTACCAATTGTGTCAGTGAAACCTTTCTTCTAAAATATATCACATGAATAGATTTTCCCACCATCATGACTACAGTTTGATTTGAATATTTCTACATATCTTTTCCGGGTTCATTTCGATGTTTTGTAACAAATATTTTGATTTTTTTAATTTAAATAAATGATTTCAAAATAAAAAGGTAATTTTCCTCATGAAATGTGATACTGATCTTTTAAAGTTATTTTCACCAATAGAAACATCCATTGATGTTACATATACTTCACAAGGTATATGTTCCATTGGTAAAATTGTTTTTATTATTATTGATGATTATGGTGATGGAAAATTGATGAAACCCATTTTCATTAACATGGGTTTAGCTATGATGAAATCATATTTGATTTTATGATATTATAGAATAAATAAAGATGTATTATAAATATGTGACATGTGAGTATGTTAAATAAATTCAATGAATTTTGAAATGCTTAATTTTTATATGGATCTCAATGGTTACACATTTAGTTGACTGAAACCTAGAAGAGGCTACATTGGTGGTTAACCCAAGCCTGAAGATGGTACATTAGTGGTTAGAAAAATCCTAGTAATTAATGGATGTCTTAGTGGGTATCCTTTTCATATGAATTCTATGGTTACAAATATTCCACACCTTTTATGCCACACTCTATGGCATGTTCTTATTCTTATGATATAGTCTCATTGTTCAAGATCATTGAAACTTCTATGATTCATTTTTTATGATCTACCAATTAATTATTCCATGATTATGATATATAAATTAATGGGTATTATTTTTAAATGTTAAGATCATATCATTTTACCCTTATGATTATGTTATGTTTATATTTTCTCATTCACACCTATCTACAATGATTACCATTTCTATGCATTTTATCTCACACTTTCTTATGTTTAACTATCAAGGTTTTTAATGGAAGATTATAAGTATGATAAATATAGATGGGTAAAAATATGAAGAAAGTTTTGGAAGATGTTTGTGATGCTTTCATAATATGTTGATTATGTATTTATTCTCTACTGATACTGAACATTGACGGTCTTCTGGTTTTTTTAATCATGTTATTTGTTGAATATTCATCTCAAATGATGTACTATTTATATATAAAATGTTTTGGTCACCACAATTAGTATGAAATACGGGTTTAGTTCATTTTTGATATATAAAAGGGGAGGATTAAATATAAACATGATCATCACTAGTGCATGAATAATTATACTTAAACTACAAACCTGGATAGATACTATTACAACATATACTTTTCTTGATTCACATTTTCCCAATAATCTATTATAAAAAATTTAAATTGTTAATGACAATGGATAACCAAGGTTATACCTATAGAATTATAGATTGAAAATAATGTATCATGAATTATAAATCTTATAAATAATTTTTCATGATTATATGATTGCCCACTATGGGTTTTTGTTTCTCACACAATATTTATTATTATAGTCAATAGTTAGAATAAGGATATATCATGTTAACATTGAATGTGAAAGAAAACTAAAATATCGTATAAGGACTCTAACTTAATCATTATATAATATTATTTTTTTAGTCAACCATTTTTTTTCTTACATTAATGGATATTTTTAGATATATATTTTTTATAATTAGGTTATAAATGATACATAACAAAACCATAAAATACAATGTGGACACTTCTGGTTAGTATATAATTTTCCCGTAATATAAAACTTTTAAAATAAATGATGATCTCTTTTCACGAATACTCTTCATGACATTCAACATGTCCTCATCCTTTTCCTTACCCTTCCTTAACATACTATACAAACATATTAATATTGTGGGATGATTACACAAATCTTATTAAGGGACATAGAAATAAGAAAATCATTAGTCCAGTGAAAAACATGGAAACCCATGAAAAACCCTTTCATGAAAACATAAAAATTTACCCATAAAGTGAAATATCATTCCATTAAAAAATTTCATTTATTTTACCTTTTTAAAATAAGTAATTTCCATGAATTCTCATTAGCAAGCATAGAAAATTCATGTACGTACCTTGGGAAAAAATCTCCAAGATCTCTTATAGGACCATTACAAATTGAAAAAACTATCTCACAAAATTACAATATAATTATATAGAAAACATAATTATTACCCAATTAATTAGATAATTTTCTATACCAACCAATAATTTAAGATACAATGGGATCACCCGATACTCTCTGGGTTTATCCTTCTAATATAATGTCCAAGAACCAAAACATGAAAAAAAATTCATCATAAATAAAATCATATGAAAATTAATTTTGGGTATAAAAATACAATTTTATTTTAAAAACCACTTTCAATCCAAAAATATAAAAAATTTGAAAATTCTGTTATTAATTTTAGAAAAACATATAATCTTCTATATGAATTTTAGAATGACATAACAATCATGATGGAAGGAAAAGTCATTGTTCCCACTCATTTTAAAAAACATACAAGATCTCTTTTGAAAAAAATTATAAAAAATTAAAATAGATATAAAATAAATATTATAAATATATTATTTCCATATAAAAAATTTCAAATATAATTTTAATGTATGGTAACATGTGAACAATGGTGTTTTAAGGAAAATAGTAAAAGAAAATATATTTAGAAGAAAAATCATTTATCACTTGTGCTGTATTTAAATCATAATATACAAGAAGTGATAAAACTTAAAAAACATTAAATATCATGTGAATTAATATATTCATTATATAAAATTTAAAAGGGGTTTTATGTACACCTAGTAATAGAATATAGGTGTATACAATCAATATATTCCTCAATGAAATGAAATTAAGATGAAGTCCCTTACCTTGAGTCTGATTTATCACATGTTTCCTTATCTTCCTGAATAATAAAATTATGATAATTATATACATTCATGATAACCTTATTCAATTTTATTATTAAATTAATATTACTTATCAACAAGTTATAAAAAATCACATAATAAATTATTTTTAATTCGGATGTTTTGGATGTATTCAGTTCGTGTGTCGAAAACAACATTGGTAGGCCGACTATAGTCAAGAAGGTTATTACTTAAACATATATAGAATAATAATAATAATGAAATAAGTATCATATTCTTAAACCAATTATAATTTTAAATCCAACTATGAATGACGGTTATGAGAAATGAACTATGTTACAACCATGGAGAAGGTAGTCCATACGTACACATGAATAACATTTCCATTTGTCTAATAATCATTATAAAAATAAGGTATGTCGAATATATTTTTACATAATGATAATAATATAATAAATAATATATTATATTATTATATATACATATATACATATATATATATCATTCTTCTGATGTGGTGATGAAAGAAAAATTGCATTGCTTCGAGGAGGCGGTAGTCTGCACGTCTACAAACGACATTGTCATTTTTCCCAATGAGTGAAAAGGTAAAAATAAAATGATATATTATATTTAAAAAATTATAAAGATCTCATTAATATCCCTAATTTTAAATTTATATCATATATTTTTATTATTTTTACCCTTATTAATATCCATGTAACAGGTTATTGAAAATTGAATCACCTCGCTTCGTAAGGCGGAAGAGCACCATACATACGAGTGACATCATCATATAACTTGTGTATTGGAATATAAAAATTGTATATATGAAATAATGAATAAATAAGAATAATTATGTTATAAATGTAATATATAAACTTTACATCTGTCATCAAACCCAACAATGAGGCGTGATAATGGAAAAATGAACGACATCGTTTTTTGAGGCGGTAGTCCATCGTACAAATGAATGATTCCATATACTAAGATGTTTTAGTGATAATGGTGTACCATATAAGCATAAAAACTTCCATAAAATGGGATTAATTTCTAAATAGAGGAGGATAGGGTGTTCCCATTCATAAGTGGGGTGAGTAGCACATATGTAATGTTTTGAAGGAGTGAATTCTATCCATGTTTTCTTTCATGTCGCCAGGACCCAATAATGGGATATTATAGATCCAATAAGGTATAATATTAATATATTTCTAGAAAATGGGATTTAAACATGTTTATTTCATTTTAAACTTTATATATGTAGATGAACGATTTTGTAAATTTCGTTGTCAACATAATCATTCTAATTAATTATAATTGTTTTCATTATTCTCTTTGGTAAAAAAATAATCTTGGAATTATTAGAAATTAGAAATTATAATCATTAATAATAAATAATATATTTTTCAAAATTTAATTCATAGAATTTAAAAATTTTAATTTAATATTTACCCTTTAGATAAGGAGTGACAATAGGTTTTGGAGAAGAGTATTTTTTTAGAGAAAAATGATTTTATATTAACTAAATGGATAATAATAATCATTCAATGGAAACAAATTAATAATTAATGAAATATAATCTATAAATTTCATTTAATAAATTCCCTATTATGAATTATTTTAATTAATTAAAAAGTAGAAACCTTTTTCATTTTAAAATAGTTTTTATAAAATCCCATTTAAAAACCCAAAAATAAACATATAAAAAAACAAATAAAAATTTGATTATAAAGTAATTATGTCAATTTAATAAAAATAAATAATACATGTGTTACATTAAATAAAAGTAAAAAATATTGAAAAATTTAAATTGATTAATTTATTAAAATAAAATGACACTTTAAAAAAATTAGTATTTTTCAGTATTCACTAAAAAATCAATATTTTATGAGAAATACAAAAAATTTACCTGATGTAAAATTTGTTATGATGATTTTAGAGATGATATTATTTTTATAAAATAAAAATTCTGGTATTTATAAATTAATATTTTAAATAAAATCTTATGTGAAATGAGTTTAGTTAAAAGTATCTCATTATTTTATTAAAAATTACATGATATTTTTATAAAAGACATGACATTATAATTCATAATAAATAATATGAAAATGATTTATTTTATAATTAGATTTTTGAAACATTCCCTATTTTTATAAATTTCATTATTTCAATTTTATTTTCCTATTAATCAAGTGGGATATATTTTCCTCGTAGGATTTTCAAATTCTCATGTTGCCTCTTGATCCAAAAGGTTTTCCTATAAAACCTAAACATGAGGAATAACCTTATTCTACAAAACATTATCAATTCTATAAAGAACCTGAACTCGATTTCCCTCATAATATAGATTCTCTACCAACAGATCTACTTTTGGGCTCAAAACACATGATGAATTTTTCATATATTTCATTAATATTGAAACATTAAATAAGTTGTGTGCTTGAGATAAACTCAGAGGTAAGGCCACTCAATAAGAAAATAATCTAGCTTTATCCATAATTTTATGTGGTACAATAAATAAGGTGCTCATATTACCTTTTTTAAAAAATGCATCAAACTTTTCCATGGATAATTTTAAGAAAAACATGATCAACGACCTCGAAAGAAAGATCTTTCCTCCAATTATCCGCATAAATTTTTTTCCTAATTGGTGTTTTTATCATGTGTTGTTGAATAAATTAAACGTTATATATGGTTTCCTCTAACTAATTTGGTCCCAAAAACATCTTATCTGTTATATTATCTCAAAGAGTTAGTGTAAGACATCAATTTTTAAATAATGCCTCAAATGGTTCTATCTATATTCAAGAATGAAAAATGATATTTTCTGAAAAGTCAACTAAACAATAATGATGATCCCAAATTCCCTAGTAATGCTTTTAAAAATATTGAAGCATATATTCCATGATTTGAATTTCCACCTCATACAGTCTATCATTTTTCTGATGAAAATTGGTACTCAAATTTAATTTAGCACCTAATCACTTCTAAATCCCTTTCCAAAATTTAGATGTTTACCTTAGGTAACATTTTGATACAATAGAGATAGGAACTCCATGTTACCTGACTATCTTCATTAAATATAGTGGAGAAATAGGATATTAAGACATTGAATCTCAAATGGGAAGGAAATGTGTATATTTAGTTAATAGATCAAAAATTATGTAAATCTCATTATTACCTTAATAATTATATGGAAATAAAACCATGAAACCCATTGATATATTTTTCAAATTTCCACTATGGCGCTTGAAAATGTTAAAGCTCCCACTTCTACAATTTTCATTATTATTTTAAATAATAACAAGTAAAACACAACATGGAAAACTTAGAAGTTTCTATTTTCATTCCATCCCACCAGTAATACTTATGAATGTCTTCATATGTCTTGCTTCCACCCTGATGAATGGAAAATGAATAACTACAAGATTTACTTAATGACTATTTCCTCAACTAGGAATCTAAAGGAACGCATAACATTTTTAGAAATCATAAAACACTTTATTTATCACTATTAAAAGTGGGAAACATGCCCTCATAAAAATATTTTACCTTTAAATCAAATATTGACCCAAATAATGAGCTCTCATAATACGTTTTGACAAAGTTGACTATAATGAAATGTGAAAAAAATAAATGATTTCACTACTTCAAAAAACTTATTGGAAAAATATAATCAAATAATTATCCAAATGGTCACATTCCAAAGGTGACATGGTTAATGTATCATTATTTTTTGACTGAAATAAATGGAATCTTTTTGTTATTTTTTAGAAGGTAATGAATCATGAATTCATAATCCTCGACCAGTTCTAACCATTTTAGTTTTTTTATATTCAATTACTTACGAGTGAACAAATATTTAAATATTTTTATTATTATATATTTCACACTTTACTATATTCAAATTATATAATTAAATTTGTAATGAAAAAATAGTACAAGCTAATAAAAAATTATTTTTAGGGTAATTACACTCATGAGGTTTAAAATGATGTGAAGCATAAGCAACTAAAGAATCATTGAACATTCAAATGCAACAGGTCCTTTCAGTGAAGTGTCAATGTAGACGATGAATTATACATTTATACTATATATGGGAAGAATATAACATTCACCAATATACAATTTAGATCTTGAAAATAATCACCTTGTTCTTTTTTCCAAATTAATTTAACTCCTTTTTAGTAAACTCAGTTAGTGGGATATACAACTGATAAATGATTTCAAAAAAATGATGGTAGTAACCTAATAATCGAATAAAAATACAAATTTATGTAACATTTATGGGTGTTTCCCATTATTAAACAACTTTGGACTTAGTCAGGTCAATGGATATTTTTTAAAGAAGAATCAATATCACCAATGAATGGAATTTTTTTCAACCAAAAATCTATCTTTCTAAATTTTTCTTATAGTTTATTTTTTTATGTATTCAAAATAACCCTTAGGTATCATTAATATTTCACATAAATATTAAAATATATTAAAATTTTAGGAATAATATAACAATAATATTTTACAATAATTCATGAAAAATTATATTCATAAGGTCCATAAATATAGCAGGTTCATTAGGTAGCCCAAGTGGAACAATTTCAAACTCATAGTGCCTATATCTAGTCTAAAACACAATCAAAGAAATGTTCGGTTACTTAAATTTCAACTGATGTGACCTTGAACTAATACCAAATTCCAAAAATACATTTATCACTAAATAAGATCAAACAAAATACCTGATACGAGGAAATAGATACTTATTCATAACAATGATGTTGTTCAAGGATCTATAACAAATGTAAAGTTTAACATCCCATCTTCTCTCAGAAATTAAAAAAAATATTTTTCATTTAAAATTCCTTAAAATGTCCCTAGTAATGATTCCTAAAAGGATCAAGGTGGTCTCATATTTTTTTTATTCTCATTTGAAGCAGGTATCCCTAAAATGGAATAAAAAGACTGGGTCACATATATAGGAGAAACTCTACAGCCATACCTATCTGGTTTCCCTAAACCATTGGATTATAGATAGTGGGCTCCGGGGAGAAGCATGGTTTGTCTACAATAATCAAAACTAAGTTGAAAACCCCTATAGAGATTAAAATCTTCTAGATAGAGTTTTTTTACATGATTTTCATACAATTAGAAAAGGCGTGCACCTAACTGCATGATGTACCCCTTGGAAGCAATAACTAGCACACAGTTGGTGCACCGTTTGGACAACCATGTGTCCAACCCTTGCAAAGTTATATTTGATGGTGAAATTAAAATTTTCCAATATTTAATGAATTAATCCCCTTTTCTTTTTCTTTCTCCCTATATTCCAACATTTTCAATCTCTTTTAATGCACATGGTCTCCCATCCCACTCTAGCACGGGATCAAGTGACCGCCTCCATTTTTATCCATTTCCATAAACATAAGAAAAAAAAGAATATATAGGTAATATATATTATCCTATTTATTATATTTTGATTTCTTATTGCCTTTTTTTACTATCATAGTGAAGGAACATTTTCTTCATTTTTATTTTATTTGGTGGTTTTTTCATTTTTATCCAACCTAGTTAAAATAGAAGGTTGATGATGGATAAAGAGAGTTCTATGAGGCTAAGGTAGGTTGTCTAGGTCATTTTCCTTAATTTTGTTTCTTTAATTATATTAAATAATTGTGTTGGCATCTAGAAACATTCAGATTATCACTTAAATGGTTAATTAAATCAATTCGAATGCCCCACTGTGATTTTGAAAACTAGATCTAGTGGTAAATTAACCTTGTGGGATGATCTCCTAATTTTATTCCATCTAATTGGGTGTTATCCCCCTCATGCCTTATTTTTTCTTATATTCAATGTCTAAACAGCCTTGGGGTGTTGGTTTATAACTTAATCCTTGAATTTTTTAAGCTGGATTCAATTGGGGAATAAACCAAGTGATAAGCCTCTATACCCATACCATAATTGATTTGTTTACATTAAATGTTTTGGAAAAAATATTAATTCTTCAATAATTTAATCCATAAATGTTTTCTTAATCGAGTGGTTTGACCATTGTGCTAATTGTGATATAAACACTTGAATTAAATGAAATGGTACCTCTTTATAGAAATGTTGTAAATGTATATTGGTGGTTTAATTCCTCACTTTAGTGCTAAGGGTGATAAATATGGTTACAATTTAAGGACCCCTTTATATAAATCTTGTGACTTTATTTTAGAATTATTAATTTTTGGTAAATATTCTAGAGTTCATATTAGTTATTCCTGAGATAGCCTCATCATACATTATATATTTTTACATCTCGATTAGTGACAACAGTTCCATAGAGGAGACCCATTTTATAGGATTTATGGCATGATTGGTTGTACCATGACACTAGAGAGACTCAGGACCCTATGTGTGATACTAGGTACAAACTCAACGGTCTGTTTTTGTAACACCCCAAGATTTTATGAGAATTTTTTTTAATTTCATTGATGTCTTGTGTTGTACACTACACTAAGACTAGCTTGCGCTATACGAAACACTATATTATCTTGAATTATATGCAAACACTATTCTAGGCTTGTGTTGCATGCCAGAGGAACCTTCCTCAATAGTGTGTGTTGTACACAATACCGAGTTTCACTAAACGAGATATTATTATTATATTATTATGAACTAGCCATTATGAATAGTAATACCCACTTTTTGAAATTTTATAAATTTCATCTTTCAAAATGGACTTCATTTTTGGATTCAGAATATTGAAATTAGCCTAGGGTGAATTTTGGGAATTTTCTGAAAACTTTCAATTTTTGATGAATAGTGAAAACACTGAGTTATTGGTTAAAACCGACATTTTATTGAAATAATCATTTATTTTATTCAAATTTATTTTAGGTCAAAATAGATACATAATACTTATATAAGTTTAATGTAATTAATTGATGTCTTTTTATAATAATTTTAGATATATAAAAATTTTATTGAACTTTTTTTCGTCTTTTACCCACCTCATTGGAGAATTTGCAAATTTATATAAAACATAATTTTACCGCTTTTGTGAGTGGAATTTAAAAAATATGAGAGACAAAGTTGACATCACTAAGTAAAATGTGGTTCAATAAGATAAAAATATTTTTTTGTGAATAGTAACTTTTTTCTTTCATTTTCCACGGTGAAAAGTAAATAGGGTAATTAATGGTAAAAATGATAGTATTATTACCCTAAAACATGTCCTAATTCTATTTTATAAGTTCAATTCGACCAAAAACAACCTTAGGAATAAAATATTACCCTTTAGGTTCACTTGGATTAGATTAGGATATTTATTATTAGTTTATTTACAGAAGATTTAAAAAAGTTAAAATCAGAGTGTAATAATTAAAACATTTTTAATATAGTGTTATATATAAGATAAATTAGACTATAAATAGTCATTAAATATAAAAAACTATCTCCTTCATAATTTTATTTTATTTAAATTTTTTAGACATCAAATAATTTAATTTATTTATGACACAACGATAATGCAGTAATTACCTTATTAATGAAATATTAACATAATTGATATTATGAATACCCAAATAAATGTAGTTTGAGACTTTTTATGTATTAAACTAATTTTATAGCTTAATATAACATTTTTGGGTTTGTTAGATGAATTTTTTTGAATTAATAATGCTGTAATTAATTTAGAAAAAAACAAAATACCAAGTAGTGTCAAAATTGACATAAAATAGTTTTTAAAACAAATATTATATTATTAATTGATATAATGGTCTTAAAAATCTAATTTTCGGCCAAATAACTTATATAATAATATATATTACATTAATGAGCCAATTTGGGTTCGATTGGTAGTTTATAGTATGTTTATTAACCATATACTGTAATAATACAAGAAGACACGGTAAAAGTTAAATTATTTAACTTAGAGTTAAATCTAAATGATAAGGTCAAAATGTTATCCTAAACTTGTCAAAAACATATTGGTTGAGAACATTTCTACCCATACCCACCATATAATCAAAATAAGTTGCTTTAGATCCATTATAAATCGAATATTAATTTATTATAAAATAATATTTTAAGTTTTTCCTAAGGTGCCCCTCGCCCCTCTTATAAAAGGGTACTCCCCCTTCTCTCTAATTCACACCTCCAAAGACATTTGGCTCAGCCAAAACCTACCCAAATACCATATATACTGTCCTCCCTTCATCCTAGAGGCCTTACTTTAGTCAGAATGCCAATATAAGGAGCCCTTTTGATCAAATCAAAAGGAAGAACCCGAAGAAGAGGTAAATATCTCACCAACTATTTCAAGTTCCTTTATTCATCCACTTCCTCCTTCTTTGTTGCCTCCATTCTAAAATAATAACTCCAGTATCTTTTATATATTGTGATGTTATTATAAAAATTTTACAACCATATTAGTTATTTTATCCATCCTATGAATGAAAAAGTCACCACACGTGCGTACGTACAGCTAACCGTCTCCACATCGTGGTGTAGTTTGTTATTCAAACATTTCATCATTTAGATTAATATAATAATGAGTATAAATTATATAAATGATAAATATAACATTATTATAATTTGGTTTTAATGATATACCATCCAATTATATATGATTTTAATATCAAAAGAATTCTATCACTACTCGTGCGTACGTACGGATGACCATCTCCACGAACGCGATGAGATTCATTTTCCATGATTAAAAATTAAAGTATGATTATAAAGTATATATAATAAATAATCATGAAAGATAGTACATAATAATGATACTGGATATATATATATATATGTTTCATTTACTTAATTCCATTCAATTCAATAAGGAAACGAAAACAGTGTTCATGCATACGTACAGCCTACTGTCTCCATGAACGGTGTATTTCATTCCATTTATTGATCTATCATATATATTTATATACTGAATATATATTATATTTAAATCATGTTTTAAATTCTGGAATTAAGTAAATCAGGATATAAGTAATAATATCAAGAACAACAAGTCGAAATAGGTACGGTAGATGAAACGATTGTACCAAAAACGCTGCTTTAACATGGAATGTACAAAAGAACACGTAATATAAAGTCATCAGTGAATCATATATCATATCATAAATATTATTATGGTTATTTTTCAAGTTAATAATATTTTTAAACCCACTATACAAGAGTCTCTGACATATGTGGAAGAAATTGGATATAAGGTAAGGGATGATTTTTCAAATCTCTTTTTTATCCGAGATTGCTTATACGTAAGTATTTACTGGGGTTATGTTTATCATCCAGGTCCATGTTTTCTAAAAAATGTTTCCATAAAATATATAATATTATTCCATGTATGTTTAAATTTATTTTTACACTTTGTTTACTTTTTTTCACATTGTATGGAAGGAATATTTCCTTTGGTTACCATATAAGGTACCTTTTGACTTTTCTGGAAAAGGTACGAAAAGAATGTTTTTTAACTTATACGACCTGAAAGGATTTTTACGGTTTCATAATGACTTATTTCAATGAATATTCCTCTAAAAAATTTCATTATTATTTTCAACAAAATCCTTTTCATTTAAAATTTGATTGCATTTTTAGAAAAGAAGATAATTTTGAAGAAGAAAGGATATTTTCCTCAAGAATTCATTTCAAGTGTTTTATAAAAACTATTTTCCATCTAGATGAAATTATTTAGTTTGATTATGTTTCATGTATAATTTCTCTATTATTTAAACGGTTTTATTTTTCTTATGATTAAATGATATCCATTTCTTTTATATGGATTATGTTATGATGGGATGACGTTTATGAAACCCATTTTTTCTTTGGGTTATGATGAATGATTTATGTTTATGTTGTGGAACAAGTAAGAATGATTTCATTATGAGATGGGTGGGACCTATATCTCCCTCCAATTCATTGGGTAAAGATTTATATCCCATGAAACAGACATGGTTTTAATGAAAAGTTAATCCGGTTCATTGATACAAGACTAGAACGAGGAGTGAACTCGATTCAGTAAGGGACTTTGTCCACTATGATGATCTTGGCAGCAATGCCTTGGCTACTATGGAAATCATATCATTTTTTTAACAGTTTCCACAATTACATGTTTTATTCCCATGATATTTTATCATGATTAATGTTCCTTTATGATCTATACCTTACTTACTCCAAGATTTATTTTACAACTCAAGATCTTGTTATTTAAAATTTATGTTCATGTTTTTATGTTCAGATGTATATGGTTTGTTTTATTTTATCCATTCTTACCCTTAATAAGAATTTGAGCTCACCTTTAATATGTTTTCTTTTCCCCAAGATATAAAGAAATGTTTTACGTAAGAAAACAAAAGTGGAAGATCATTATGGGATATGTTGAAGATCTTTCACCATGATTAGAAGATTATGTTCCGATTTTCCAAAGACACTAAAATATTACGGTCCTTGGGTGTAATTTTTTTGTTATTTATTAAGTATTTCGAAAAATTCATGTAATTTCTTTGTACGTCAAGATTTGGGTCTCTGCAGTTGGTATCAGAGGAAAGGTTTAGTTAACCTTTGGAAACTAGGATGCGAACACTTTAGTGAAATCCCTAGAGATATTTATAAGGCATGTCTAGGGATGTCTCTAAGGTTAAGTATAAGTATAGGATATAGTCCTAGAATTACAGTAATTATCTTAGAATTAAACCTAGTATGTTATATATTAGAGGAAATCCCCTTTAATATGTTGTTTTTCCTAGCATGTTTTTTGCCTCCCACACTATTCTTTTTGGGTTTTTGAAGATGGATGGAACCCGAAGGAACCGTGTTGATCAATGTAATGGAGAATGTAATGATTGTCCTCCTGAACAAACCAATGTTATGGGAGATTGAGTGAAAAATATTATTGTTATACTTTCACAAGATATGAATCATTCTGGACTTCCAAATGAGCAGAGAAAGGAACAATATTCTATTGAGTCCTTCATAAGGCAACATACACCTTATTTCATTGGGTCTTCTGATCCACTTGTTGCTGAACAATGGATTAGTACCATTGAAAAGATATTTTTGATACTTTTCTATTTTGAGCATGAAAAATTAATCTTGGTTGTTTACCTGTTAGAAGGTGAATTAGACTAGTGGTGGAATCTAGTTAAAAATACAAGGCCCCAAGATGAAATTGAATCCATGGAATGGGACGAGTTCAAGAACTTGTTTTTCAATAAGTACTTCCCTCGTGTTCTTTGAACAAATATATAAAAGGGGTTACTTGAGCTTAAGAAAAAGGATGATGAATCTGTTGGTATATACGATGAAAATTTTCCAAGGCTTTCAAGGAATGCATATGACTTTATCATCCAAACTAAAAGTAAAGTAGATCGATTCTTTAGTGGATTAAAACCAAGTCTTTGAAGGGCATTAGCTATAAGAGACTTCGGTAGCTATGAAGAAATTGTGCTTTGTGATATCATGGTTGAACTGTAAGTTGGTGTAACATATCCATCTCATGGTTTTGACACGAAATGAAAGATGGAGTTCAAATAAAAATCTCTAAACAATGGTTAAAAGAAGATGAATGTTTCATTATGCTCAAAGTGTGGCAAGCAGCATGGTGGATATTTCCTTAAAGGGACTAGAAAATTATTTAATTTTAGAAAATAAGGTCATTGAGTAGCTGAGTGTCAAAGTAATGAGAAAAAGGTAGCTAATGATGAGAATATAGAAAATACTACATAGAATGCACCACCAACACATCAATGCTTCAATTTCAAGGAAATGGGGCATTGTTCTAACCAATTCCCTAATCCAATGTTTAGTGATGATCGACCGCAACAACCTCTTAAGTCAAAGGAAAAAAAGGGAAGTCACATGCGATCACTATTTGAAATGTTGAGTATGACAATGATGTAGTGGAATGATTATGTGGTTATGTAACAGGATTCCGAAATAATGTTATGGAATCTCATTTATAGTAATGTAGAATATTGAAATATCAATGTATTGATTTATCATGGTACTGGTAACCATGAAAAGTGATTGAAATATTTTTGGAAAGAAGATGATATGAAAATAATGAAGGTATAAGGAGAAAAAAAAATGTTTGATAGTATTCATGAGATCATGACTGATATAAGGACAAAGGGATATCATGGTTTGAGTATATAAAAATTTTAGGATTTTGGTATGTGGAAAGAGTTAACATTTGACAGCATTCATGTTATCACTAAGGTTCAATGGGAATTCGTTTTTCAAGAAAATACATGATTAAGGTATTTACATGTTTTGAATGTGACCAACAACAAGATATAACTTATGATATATGGGGGATAAATGATGGTAATCACATGCTTGGTAGATGACCTCTCTAGTAATATTTTTCTTAATACTATGTGATTGGATAGATGTATTTTGGATAAGCCTAAAGACTGTAATGGATTATATTGGACATCATATAGTATTGTTTAAGGATAAAAAAAATTCGATGTTATTTCTAGAATGTTATAATAGTATAGTTTTAGAAAATGGACAACCTGTAGGATGGGCGACAACCCATCACGTCAGACAAGGTTGTGTGATTCGAACCCACAACAGAAGTGTGACTGGCCTTTATCACCTACTATTGTCCTATAGGAAGTCCCTAGTTTATAGAAATTAGTTTTATTAAGAGGTATGATAGATAAAATATAAGTCCATTTTTGGAACTATATATGATTAATATCAACATAAGATGGACTTATGTATATATCTTTTTCTAACCTTATGTTTGAGAAAGATGGAATGACCTATAATTCTATCGCATGATCTGCTAACACTTCACGGAAGACCAATTCAACTTCATTTCATTAATAGATGAAGTGGAAATTGTTCAAGGAACAAAAAATAGTGAGATTGTGCCAAAATCAAGTACATATTTCTTTTAATTCTTCAACATTAGAGAAATGATCTTGAAAACCAGTAATGTTGTCCTACTGCCCTCATATCTGATGAATCAGATGGTACCTTAGATCATCACAAATTCATGGATTTGTGATTGTTGGATTTTTCATACCCATGTCCTCTACCACTCTCCCTCAGAACTTGATGGTTAGATTTCTCTTCCATATCCATTTTTTCACATATGTTCTTCTATGTGGAATCCCAGTGATGAGTTAATTTGGGTAACCATTACGTTTCATACATTAGTTTTTTAAAATTATGTTTTATTATTCCTTTTTATGATGTGGGTTTCTATGAATAAAACGTTCAAGTAGTAAACCATTTATAACCCCGTAGAATTTCTAAGGTGAAATTCATTTTAAAGGGGGTAGAATGTAACACCCCGAGATTTTATGAGAAATATTTTTTTTAATTTCATTGATGTCTTGTGTTGTACGCTACACCAAGACTAGCATTAACTATATGCAACACCATATTAGCTTGTTGTATACGCAAACACAATTCTAGGCTTGTGTTGCACGCCAGAGCAACCTTCCTCGATTGCATGTGTTGTACGCAATACCGAGTTTCACTAAACTAGTTATTATTATAATATTATTATGAACTAGCCATTATGAATAGTAATACCCACCTTTTGAAAATTTATAAATTTTATCTTTCAAAATTGAATTCATTTTTGGATTCAGAATATAGAAATTAGACTAGGGTTATTTTTTGGTATTTCTCTGAAAACTTTCAGTTTTTTATGAATAGTGAAACACTGGGTTATTGGTAAACACCGACTTCTTATTTAAATAATCCTTTATTTTATTTAAATTTATTTTCAATCAAAATAGATACATAATACCTATATAAGTTCAATGTAATTCATTGGATTCATTTTATAATAATTTTAGATATATAAAAATTTTATTGAACTTTTTACCGTCTTTTACCCACCTCTTAGGAGAATTTGAAAATTTACATAAAACGTAATTTTACCACTTCTGTGAGTGGAATTTCAAAATTCCGAGAGACACAATTGATATTAGTAAGTAAAATGTGGTTTAGTAAGATAAAAATAATTTTTGGTGAAAACTAACTTTTTACTTTTATTTACTATAGTTAAAAGTAAATAGGAAAATTATGGGTAAAAATGATATTATTATTACCCTAACACATGATATAATTCTATTTAATAAGTGTAATTCGACCAAAAACAACCATTGGAATAAATTATTACCCTTTGGGTCTAGATGGATTAGATTAGGACATTTATTATAATTTTATTTATAGAAGAGTTAAAATAGTTAAAATCAATGTTTAATAACTAAAAATTTTTAATATAGGGTTATAAATAAGATAAATTCGACTATAAATATTCATTATAAAGATAAAAATATTTCCTACATAATTTTTTTTAATTTAAATTTTTTAGAAATTAAATAATTTAATTTATTTATGACACAATGATGATGCAGTAATTACCGTATTAATGAAATATTAACATAATTCATATTATAAATACCCAGATAAATGTAGTTTGATACTTTTTATGAATTAAACAAACTTTCTATGATAATATAACATATTAGGGTTGGTTATATGAATATTTTTAGAATTAATAATGCTGTTATGAATTTAGAAAAAAAAACAAAATACCAAATAGTGTCAAAATTGACATAAAAGAGTTTTTAAAACAAATATTATATTATTAATTGATATATTGGTCCTAAAAAACTTAAGATATTCCAAAAAACTTATATAATAATATATATATGTAATTAATGATCAAATTGGGGTTCGATTGATAGTTTATAGTATGTTTATTAACCATATAGTGTAAGAATACAAGAAGACACGTAAAAGTTAAATTATTTAACTTAGAGTTAAATCTAAATTTTAAGGTTACAATGGTATCCTAAACATGTTGAAAATCTATTGGTTGTGAGTATTTCTACCCATCCCCACCCTAGCCTCAAAATATGTAAATTTTTAGCCATTATAAACCGAACATGAATTTATTATAAAATAATATTTTATGTTTTTCCCCCCACCCCTCTTATAAAAGGGCACC
This sequence comes from Viscum album, assembly GCA_963277665.1. Taxonomy (NCBI): domain Eukaryota; kingdom Viridiplantae; phylum Streptophyta; class Magnoliopsida; order Santalales; family Viscaceae; genus Viscum; species Viscum album. The sequence goes on along the minus strand of OY728138.1, from coordinate 624,787,416 downwards.
CCCCTATCTCTAATTCACACATCCAAAGCCATTTGGATCGGCCAAACCCTACCCAAATACCCACTCAACTATCCTCCCTTCATCCTAAAGGCCTTCTTTTAGTCATAATTCCAACATAAGGAGCCCTTTTGATCAAATCATATGTAAGAACCCGAAGAAGAGGTAAATATCTCACCACCTATTTCATGTTTTTTCTTCTTCCACTTCCTCCTCCTTTTTTGATTCAATTATAAAATAAAAACTTTAGTATATTCTATATACTGTGATGTTATTATAAAAATTTTATGCCCATATTAGTTATTTTATCCATCCTATTGATCTATCATATATATTTATATGATAAATATATATTATATATAAATCATTTTTTACATTCTAGAATTATGTAAATCAGGATATAAGTAATAATATCAAGAACAACAAGTCAAAACATGTACGATAAATGAAACGTTTTTACCCAAAACGCTACTTTAACTTGGAATTTACAAAAGAACAGGTAATATAATGTCATAAGTGAATGATATATCATATCATAAATATTATTATGGTTATTTTACAAGTTAATAATATATTTAAACCCACTATACAAGAGTCTTGTACACATATGAAAAAAATTGGACATAAGGTAAGGGATAATTTTGCAAATCTCATTTTTATCCGAGATTGCTTATACATAAGTATTTACTGGGGTTATTTTTATCATCCATGTACAAGTTTTCTAAAAAATGTTTTAATAAAATGATTACTATTATTCAATGTATGTTTAAATTTATTATTACCCTTTTTTAATTCTTTCCACATTGTATGGATGGAATATTTCCTTTAGTTACCATATAAGGTACTTTTTGACTTTTCGAGAAAAAGTACGAGAAGAATGTTTTTTAACTTCTATGGCGTGAATGGATTTTTACGGTTTCATAATGACTTATTTCAATGAATCTTCCTATAAAAAATTTCATGATTGTTTTCAACAAAATCCTTTTATTTTAAAATTTCATGGCATTTTTAGAAAAGAATATGATTTGGAAGAAGAAATGATATTTTCCTCGAGAATTCATTTATAGTGTTTTATCAAAACAATTTTACATATAAGATGAAATTATTTAGTATGTTTATGTTTCAAGTATAATGTCTCTATTAATTACATGGTTTGATTTTTCTTAAGATGAAATGATATCCATTTCTTTTATAAGGATTATGTTATGATGGGATGATGTTTATGAAACCCATTTTATTCTTTGGGTTATGATGAATGATTTATGTTTATGTTGTGGAACAAGTAAGAATGATTTCAATATAAGATTGGTGGGACCTATATCTCCCTCCAATGCATTTGGTAATGATTTATATCTCATGACATAGACCTGGCAGGAATGGAAAGTTAATCTGGTTCAGTGATACAAGACTAGAATGAGGAGTGAAATCGATATAGTAAAGGACTTTATCCACTATGATGGTCTTGGAAGCAATGCCTTGGATAATATGGAAATTATATCATGTGCTTAATGGTTGCCACAATTACATGTTTAATTCCCATTCTATTTTATCATGATTAATGTTCCTTTATGATCTATGCCTTACGTACTCCCAGATTTATTTCAAAACTCAAGATCTTGGTGTTTAAACTTTATGTTCATGTGTTTTATATTCAAATGTATATTGTTTGTTTTATTTTCTCCATGATTCCCCATACTGAGAATTTTATCTCACCCTTTATATGTTTTTCCCCAAGGATATAAATAATGGTTTTAGGTAATAAAACAAAAGTGGACAATCTTTATGGGATATGTTGAAGATCCTTCACCATGATTAGAAGGTAATGTTCTGAGTTTCCAAATACATTAAACAATTACGGTCTTTGGGTGTCATTTTTTTGTTATGTATTAAGTATTCTGCAAAAGACATGAAATGTCGATATACGTCAAGCTTTGGGTCTCTACAGTTATTATTGGAATTTTATATCATTATGCTTGGAGCGATACAGGGGACTTCATACTTAGGTCACCTTGGATGAATTCCTTGAAATTAGACATAGATCAAGACCCTTGAGAGATACATTGAATGCCTCTTTTCATTTACATGGACAGGCTTAGGGTGTATCAATATATTTTATAAATTGGTTTTCAATTTGAATTAATGGAAAGGAAAATCAATGATTTTCTGAATGAGAACTGATCTATTGATTTTGAAAATGTAGGGATATGTCCTCCAAGACTAGTTACAGGCTTGGGGATAGCCCACCTTCTCACATTTTATCTCACCGATCTTACAATTATTGGATCCATAGATTAGACTCACCATCTTAGGATGAAGTAGGTAAGTTGGATGGGTATCCAAGTGAAACCTAGTCCCATGTATTATAATTATTTATTCTATATTGCATTTAAAATTTTAAGGTATATAGTTTAATTTATATTTCATGAAATTGAATGTCCTAGACACCATGGGTTTCACCCTACTAAATATTTATATCACACCCAACTTGGGGGACTTTGTTAGCTGAGTAAAACTTGTGGTTTCATTTATAGACAAACGAAAACATCCAACGTACAATATTGTATTGGATTACATTACAAAGATGGAGGTGGGTGTTGAGGACCGGGCCTATGCTCAAGATTAAAGTCATAATAATTTTTGGCCTTTGGTATATTTTTTCTGCATATTGTATATTATTTTATCCCCTGCCTCTTGCATTATTAGGTTTTTGTAGACCTCAACATCATATTGTATCTTCTGATTATTCATCATCCACTTATTATTATTTTGGATTGAATGTTTATTTATTATTATTTCCACAACTATATTTTGTGAGATATTTATTCTGATGTTTCTTATGTCATGTACATATATGCACACACACACACACATAAATATATATATTGTTTTACTCCACATTTATAAATGAAGTAATAGTCTCCCCAAGGACCTACTCAAGGACATCACTACTAGTCAGCAGTCTCTGTTATTCGAGGAGTCACACTTATGGTCTCGCGGCCAACCATCTTGGGGCACCAATGGCTAACCTCTTAGGGTGGCGGGGGGGATGCTAAAAAGTAGTATCAGAGAATTATTTTCCTTTATTCTTACATTTTGGGTTTATACAAGAGAATGGGATATAGGAATTTGGTCAGGAGCCTATTCCTGGGAGTAGTTACCCCACACATAGGGGAAACCCATATTTCCTAGGATAGGAAATTGTTGTTATTTCTTACATTGTTATATTTTTATGTACTTAACCATTGGGTGATACACTTATTTTGTGTTTTTAAAAGAATTTATTTTAACGAGCTATTGAGCCCTAAACCAATGATATTAGGGAACGATGAATCATGCATCACACTAGGCACAATAGGACTTAAAATATCATGCACTATGCAATAACATATTTATCTACTCCATGCATTACCAATTTAAATTCCAGTGTTGTATGTGCCTTGTTAGTTGTGATTTGTAGCATTATAGTATTCTCCATGATGGATAAATTGGATTCATTAACCAATAATACCACATTGGTTGGTATGATTGGGGATTTCTAATAGATCCCATCTGATCAAACCACAACTATTTCTTATTACACTCGGTGTATGGTTTAAGGGTAAATATATAGTTAGTTGACACACCTGTTTCAATTTATAATACGTTTTTCCATCATATATTAGAATTAGTGACAAAAATAACTAGATCATGATACTAATAACCAGTTAAACCCTAATGAGTCTAAATAATTTAAAATATTTTCATCCTATAAATGAAATTGTTACCTTGTTATGTAATGTGAGACCTTAGAATGACCGAAACATAGTAGTGGGATATATGATATCTCTATTTATAATCCTTCTGGGACTCATCCTTCTCACCCAGACCTGACTCTGAATGTAGGAATAGAGGTCTGTTTTTTAGCTAGATAGCCTTATTCCAATCCATTATTATCTCCTTCCATATTTATTATAAATATTTTCTTAGGAATTTTCTGGGAATTTTTAGATCTATTGCACCATGATGACATCATACTATATGTAAGGAAAGTGGAAATGATAATACTACATAGGTTTTGGGACTTGATCCACACGTGACATCTCCTATAGTTCCACATGAGACACCTCTTCTGGATCTTCCCTAGGCAACGATGCCCAGTTACATGATAGTTTTCTTTTATTTATGAAATTAGATCATGGTGCACCTTTACCTACCCCTTATATGGAAAAGATGACCAGGGACTACATAGAGTAGAATTATCCAACCTTCTCAAGGGATGGAGGACCTCAGGATTCAGAATCTTGGTTAGAGGATATGGTGTTAATCTTAGAGCACATTAAGACACCAATAGAGTGGATGGTCATGCTTGTGGCCTGCATATAACATGACTTCGTCATGTATTGGTGGGATGTTCTGGAATAGGCTTGTTTAAATCTGAGCGTGGTTTGAAAATTCTCCAGACACCCTTTTTTTACAACATTGTCCCCCATACCTTTATGACAAATTATATTTCTCAATTCATGCACATTGAGCAAGATGGCATGTATGTTATGAAATATTCAACTCTCTTCACTAAATTGTAATGTTTTTTGATGACCTTGACTGATGATGAGCTGACAACTTTGAGAAGATTTGAGGATGGCCTCACATATTCCATCCGATCATAGGTGACTATCTTCCAACTAACCACTATTTTAAAAATACTGAACTAGGCCCTCATCCCAAAGTAGACCATTAGAAAATCAGGCGACGTGAAATAGGACAGTTCAGCTACAAGGAATAGAAGTGTGGTTTATTGAGTAGTAGAAGGTGACACATAAAGGATACATTATTGGGAAGTACCATCCATGTTTCATCCATCGATATCTTTGTTGTGTGTCACTAGTGCAGCAGGTCAGGCCATAAAATACCCTAGTGAATGAGGAACCCGATCTAGTTTTGGGCTTGTAGTTTGAGGGGTCACCTTCAGCGTTTCTACCAATCTATACCTCAGTTCCTAGAAAGTGGGGTTTTATGCCAGAATCACCTTCATGCAGTGGAACAGTGATACCCTGTTATCTATGAAGCTGGTCTTCTACAAGCCAAGAAGGGGGTCCTGGACGAGGTAGTCAGGCTTCAGATAATTTTTATTAGTAAAGTGGACCTACTCAGGATAGTTATGAAATATCATAGGGCCACGGTTTATGTCATATCTATGTAATGCATTATACATCTATTGAATAGAGTCCATGTATATCTACAATTAGAGGTACTATCATGTTTTCCTCTACTGTAGTATCTACCTTATTTGATATAGGTGCATCACACTCCATTATTTATGCATCAACTCTTGGATGTTTGGTCCTAGTGATAGAGTACTGTTGTGGTATTCTGACAATTAAGTTTACATTGGGAGTTTGGGAAAAGGGTATCCATAGTTCAAGTATTTCCCCCTTGAAATAGGTGGGTAACATTTTTAATGGTGTTTCTCCATCCTCATGATGACCAGTTTCAATGTCATTCTTGGTATGGAGTGGTTGAGGACTTCTTGAGCCTAGGATTTTTTCAAGCTCAAGAAAATTCTATTAAAAAGAAAAGAGAGAGAAATGTTACATGAAATGGAAAGAGGGGATCTTATTACAATCTCTTACGAAGTGGTGGGGAAGATCAGCCGACAAAATATTACTCCATGACATGTCATGGTTGACTCCATTATTGGAAAGGCCATCCACAACCACGTTAGCTTCATGATACGTATGGGTGGAAATATATTTGATTATAAGAAGAGAATTTAGGAAGTCCATCCAGCGGGCAGTGAGAGGCCAGGCAAGGTGGATCACCCCATTCCAAATAGCATGCACAATGGTGGTGGAGTCACACTCTATCCAGATGTTCTTCCATCCTTTTATCTTGAGAAAAAAATGGCCTGAATCACCACCATCATTTCTGTTTCAAGATCAAAGGCATTGCCATAGCTTCTAAAGAAGCATCTGTGACATCGGCCGAGATAATCTTTGAAAATGGATCCACATATTGCAGGACCCGGGTTTCCTCTAGAAGCTCCATCTACATTGATCTTGATCCATCTAGGAGCCAAAGCTTGCCAGAAAACCTCAAGAAAGAGCTTCGTCTTAGAGTAAATGCCATCAATTTTGAGGCATAAGAGAATCACAAGATCGCCAACCGAATTGTCTTACTGGGCTTTCTGGAGAAGGGTAGTTTCTTGAATGGCAATAAGGATCCTATTCTGACCCGCATTAAGATTAAATGAGTAATTGTTATGAATAATTTCATTTTTATCATACCAAATCACATGTAGATTCTCAGCAACAACAGATAGGAAGAGGTTCTTCATTTTCCGAGAGGACTCAAGCTCCACACAATGTTTTAGTTGAGAGTAAATAGAGTCAGAAGATAACCATCTGCAGTCAAACAGGTCTGTAACATAATTCCAAACAGTAGAGGCAGTAGCACAAGATAAGAAAAGATGATTAGTATACTCCCTGTTTTGGTGGAATAATTTACATTAGAGCATAGTTGGACACCAAAAGACTGAAGACAAACCTCTGTAGGAATGCATTTATGGGAAATGCACCAAAAAGGTTAAACCTTTAAGGCTTAATCCAAGGTCTGTAAAAAAACTTCAACCATGAAAAAATGGGGCTAGAATTAGTGAAACAATGATGATAGAAGTTTTTGGAATCCAAACTACAGTTTTGAGAAGGCTCCCAAGTAAAGATATTGTCCCCATTTATAAAGGGGTAATTATCCACAACGTGCGTAATGTGATCAGGGATATTAGTCGTACTAGAGTGCATTACATGATTTATGGTGAGATTAGTTTTATATTGAGACGCATCTGGAGATATCCTGGAAATTACGGGTGTGCCAGTCTAGTTAGCAATCCATAAATTCATAGTGGAATTAGAACTAACCATCCATCTTGAGTTATGCATGATGTTAACAAAGTTATTTCGAATGGATGGACTGAGGGAGGAATTGAGGTAACTATAATAACCCTTTTTAAGTTTCTTTAGGAATCCGTTACGAAGGAAGGTTATGGAGAAAGAATTTTTTTGATCAAACTCTAGGTGAGCTTATCTTGAAGAGCCTCATTAAAAAAATTAGATTTTTAATGACAATACCACCTTTTTGAAGGGGCTTGCAGTATGTCGACCAAGGGACAGTAACAATCTTTCATTCAAGTATAATACTAGTCCGGAAAAAAAAATTAATGTAGCCATTAACTTTTTTAATAAGACTATTAGGCCATTTGTAAATCAACAAGTGGTATACTATTTTAGAGATAATAGTGGATTTCACGAGGCAGATTCTTCCAGCCATGGAGAAGGATTTCCTTTTCCAGGAGGCCATTTGATTAGTTACTTTGTCCACAACCATGTTAAAGTACATAGGTTTAGGCCTACCCCAGAAGAGAGGAACTCCAAGTTAGGTAAAATGGATGGATACCTTTTTGATGCCAAGACATTAAACGGTGAATCTTTTTCTAGAAGGGGTGAAGGTTTTCCCAAAAAATATATCATATTTATTCCAGATAATGGATTATCCAGGGACCTCTTCATAGTGAGACAGGGTCTTCTTAACATTAAGGATATTTATTCTACTCCCATTAAGGAATAGAATGATGTCATCAGCATAAAAGAGGTGGGTCGGAACAACAAGATTTCTTGTAGCCTGAATGGGAATGAGTTTGCTTTAGTGAACATGATAGGAGATATATCTAATGAGGTAGTCTTTCGCAATGTAAAAGAGAATCACAGATAAGGGATCACCTTGCCGCACCCCTTTTGAGGATTTTCAGTATCCCTTAGGAGAACCGTTAACAAGTATGAAAATAGAAGCCAAGTTGAAAAGGTAATTTATCCTTCCAATAAAAGTATCATTGAAACCAAAATTTATAAGGACATTTAAAATGATTTTTCAATCAATGGTGTCAAATTCATTTTTAATATCAAGTTTCACTACAATATTCCCACCTCTGGACTTTTAATTTAGATAGTTAATGCATTTCGACGTAGTTGAAATGCAATATTGAATGGATCTATGCTTGATAAAACCAAATTGATTCCTGGAAATGATCTTGTTAAATTGGGGATAGAGCCTGTTAGCACTAGGTTTGGTAATGATTTTATAGAGAGATTTAATGACAGCAATGGGGAGGAAGAGTTTTAGCTCAGATTCATTAGCCAGTTTAGGGATAAGAGTCAGAAATTTGGCATTAAGACCATAGGGAAGATCACCGTTAATGAAGAATTGTCGAACTAGCTTGAAAATGTCCATATTTACAACCACACAATGGTGTTGAAAGAAGCCATTATTGAAGCCATCTGGACCTGGGGCACTATCAGAGTTAAGGCTGAAGAAAATATCTTTTATTTCATGGTGTAGTGGGGTTCTCAAAAGGAAGATCTTATCTTATTCATTGATCAGAGATAGAATGATCCCATGAATTAGATATTTATTTATATTAGGACCACTGAAAGTGTTGTGAAATTAGGAGACTATATAATTAGATATGGCTTCATTGGAGTCAAGAAGAGTGTCATTATCTTTAATCATGGATATAGGGTGACAGGTTTTCCTAACTCTCTGGAGGGAATTGTAAAATTTAGTGCATCTATCACCATTAGAGATCCATTTGGTTTTGAAAGTTTGTTAACATACTTTGTCTTTGTGAATCAGAAGAGAGTTAAGTTTCAGGGAGATTTTCATCTCATTCTGGGGGTCTGATACAAAATCAGCTCAAGTTATGTTTTTTTGGATTTGATTGAGTTCAATTTCAAGAGTGGATATCTCAATGTCCATAAGGGAGGATGAGATCTCTAAGAGAGTCTAACTAGACTCAAGTGTATCAGGCTAGGTGTACTGACACTCAAGATGGTATGTGTCTTTATTAGTGATCAAGGAATAAATGTTGTTGATTCTGTCTTGTTGTGGATCATTTTAGGTATGTTTTCCCTAAACATTTATCTATATTACATCCCCTAAGATATTTTGAGTTCCCTATTGATTTTATTCCATGTGTGGAACCAGTGTCGATTCCTCTCTATAGTAGGGAACCTATAGTGATCCAAAAACTCAAGAAGAAACATGATAATTTAGATGCAAGTTGTTTTACCTAATTCAACACATCTTCATGAGGTTCACCAGTCCTTTTCCCCAAGAATTATAATGGTATACATCAATTGTGGATGTATTGCCTCTAATTGAATCAGCTTATGAGGATGAAATAGTATCCACTTCCTTTGAACAAAGACCTATTTGACTAGATTTAAGAATCAACTATTTCCTCTAAGATTTATTTGAGGTAGATCTATCATTAGTTTTGTGTGAGACCATTATACATACCAAATACATCATTATAGAGAAGGTACATATTCTAGAAGTTTTTTGTTATGTTTTTTCGTTCTGACGAAGTCATTGTTAGTATTTATGGTTCTATTTAATTGGGTTTCCCACCCATATCTTGATTAATTTGTGGTAGTTTCCATAGATGACATCTTAGTATATTATAAGACCATAAATGAATATTCCAATCATCATGAGATCATGATGAGTACACTAAGAGAGAACTATGTATACATAATTCTTAAAAAATTCCACTTTTGGATAAGCAAGGTTCTCTTATTGGGTCACATCATATTTGATGTAGGCATATCTATTGACCCAAAGAAGGTTATCAATATGGTATCTTGTAAATAATCCCTAAATGTGTTTGAAATATACAGCTTCTTATGTATTTTTAAATATTATAGGTGATTCATCCAGAATGTTGCGTGCGTGGTAGGTCTATTTTTGGGCTTGACTATGAACGGTTTGAAATTAGATTGGATAGATTCTCATGACAAATATTTTTAGACATTAATGGGATGAATAACCTCAATTATTATCCTAATTCTACCTGCATTGGTTATAAATTATACAGTTTATTTTGATGCTTCAGGTGTCGGGTTGGGAGAATTTTTAATGCAAGGTGATCGAGTCATGGCGTATGGATCATGCCACCAAAGGACTCATGAGAAGAACTATCCTTTGTATGATCTTAGTACAGAAGATGTGTTTCATGATATATGATATTAGAGACACTACTTTTTGGGTGATAAATGAATTATTTACATAGATCATAAAATAATCAAATATATCTCTACTCAGTGAGACGTGAATTTGAGGCAGCGTAGGTTTGTTAAATACCAAAAATTGTTTAACTTTGAACATTCTTACACACCCACATGGGTAATGCGGTAGCTAATTCCTTCAGCTATAAAACTCATACACAATCCATTAAGGAGGATTTTAGTGAATGGAAATTGATGGATCTATTATCTAAGTTGAATCTTGATGTTCAAGAATAGCACGAGGAACTAGTTTTAACATCTCTAAAAGTGACATCCACTCTTATGGTGAAAATCTAAATGTGACATTTTTCTAATTTTGATGGCCTCATTTTAAGGGAGATAATCATAGGAGAGAACCCACCTCATTGTTGGGTTGTCAATGGTAATGAGACACTAATCTTCTATGGAATTATATTGGTGCATATAGATATATGGGAGGAGCATATGAGGGAGTCACATGCCTCTATATAGGGTGATAATCCTAGTATTACCATGATTAATACAAATATGTGATTTCAGTATTGGTATACATGTATAAATAGAAAGTTAAAAGGGTTAATCACTGAGTGCTACACCTATCAGCTAGTGAAGGCAGAGAACCCATGACTTGCTATACTTCTAAAGCCTCTATCCATTCTAGAGTGAGAATGGAATGACATCACCATTGATTTTTGTGATGGGATTTCATATATCCCCTCAAGGAAATTATGTAGTATGGGTGATCTTCATTACATTTACCAAGGTCATGAAATTTATATCAATCTGAGAGACCTCCTCTACTAATTATTTAGGAAGAATTGACATCCAAGTGATAGTCAGTCTTCATGGAATAACTGGTTTTATTATATCGGACTGAGAATTTCTATTTACATCATTGTTCTCGAATGGTTTGTAGAGGGAAAAAGGTTCACAAGTGATCCTGAGTAAAACATATCATCCTCAAACCAACGACAACCTTAGAGGACCATACCGGTGTCAAACGAAATCTTATGGGAAAGTATCCTTGATTTTGGAGGTTTGTGGGAAAAGAATATTCTTTCGGTTGAATTTTCCTACAAAAATAGCTTTAAGGAAATTATTCAGATGTATCTATAAGAGGACCATTAGGGTAGAGTTTTCTGTTCTCCTTCGATCATACTATAGGGAAGTGATGCTTTACTGGGTCCTTAACCAATTCAAGAGACCTCAGAACAAGTTCAGCAGATTCAGAAGCGTATGGCTATAACTCAGCCTTGGTAGAATTCATAAACTTATTATCACCATAGACCTATGGAGTTTTTGGTGGGACATCAGATCTTTATCCATGAATCACCAAGAAAATTTTATAGAATAATTCATAGATAGTTCAAGTTATCCCCATGATATGTTTGACCTCTCGAGATAGGAGAGGGATTTGGGATGGTAACCTTTGAGTTTTTTTTACCTTCGAGGTACGATGCCATTCACAAATTATTTCATGTATCGCATCTTTTAATGTATAATGTTGTACTATATAAATAATTTAACCCATACTAAATCCATATAGAAGTAGATACATCCTTCGAGGAGTATCTGATATGTATAGTTAATCAGAGCATGAAAGCTCTATGATGAAACTGAGTTCCTCGGGTTGATGTTATATAGAAGAACATATGGATACATTATGAGAACTAAGAGTGGGAAGTCGATGAACATGCGTAGTGGTTGAAAATATTCTCTAAAAAAATCTACTACCCTCGGAAGGGAAACTCAAGGATGATTTGTCTATAAGAGGGAAGGTTATAATATCCCAAAATTTCACAATGGTACAAAAGATTTTTTCATTTCAACAACCTTAAAACAACCATAATAATGATTCTTAAAAGGCTCAATGATGTATTAGGTGAATCTAGGGCCTGTTCAGAGCCTAGATCCTAGAAATGTGATGAAAATACTCAAGTGTATGTTTAGGAGAAACCGTGCAACCTAGCTCGCACCGTTTCCCTAAACGGTATGACTGTAGATAGTGGGAACCTGGGTGTCACACAATTTTTCCACAACCATGAGACATAGGGTACATAGTTTAGAATTTCTACAGAGCTTCGGGACAGAGTTTTTCTCCATGTTTTTTACATGGTTAGACTATATAGGTTCTTAACCAGATGGTGTTCTCCTTATAAGATTTAACAAGAACATGGTTGGCCCATGGTTTGTCCGACCATGCACCCAAACTATGAACATTTGTATTTAAGAGTGAAATTACCATTATTCCCCTATTTTATGTTTTAAAACCTTTTTTTTTCTTCATCCTTATATTCCATCATTTTTATCCTCCCTCAATGTAAAAGTCTCATTTCCCTATCAAGCTAATGAACAAGCTACCACCTCCATTTTTGGTTCATCTATATATCTATTAGAAGAAATGAGAATCTATAGGTAAAATATATCATCATTTCACTTCTATTTCATTTTCTTCTTTCCTTTCGTTGTGATATCTCAGTGAAATATCATTTTCCACATATTCAAGGCATTTGATGTTTTTTTTCTTCTAACCTAGCTCGAATCAAAAGTTAACACTATATGACAGAATTTCTATGAGTTTAAGGTAGGTGGTCTAGGTTTATTCCCTTTTTGTTTCTTTCTTTATAATGTTCCATTTTTCTATGACATAGAATCATCTGGATTCACCCCCAAATGGTTAATTAAATTTATTTTAAATCTTAAGTATTCTTTTAACAGCCTGACCTAATAGTGAATAAGCCATGTGGATTGAACTCCTTGAGTTATTCCATCCAATTGGGCATCCCCCCCCCCTATGAGCATTATTTTACCTTGACTTCAATGGTTAAACACCCTTGGTGGGAGTGGGTTTATAATTAGAACCTTTAATTTTTAAGTTGGATCGAATTGGGGAATAATATCATGTGATAAGCCTCTATACACATTACATAATTATAGTGGTTGAATTAAATGATTTTGAACAATGCTTATGTGTAGAGACCCGAAGCTTAACGTACATGAACATTACATTACTTTTTTGGAATACTTAGTACATAAAAAAACACACACACAAGGATTGTAATAGTTTAGTGTCTTTGAAAACTCGGAATGTAATCTTCTAATCGTGGTGAAAGATCTTCAATATATCCCCTAAAGATCTTCCTTTTTTTTACCTAAAACCTTTATTTATATCTTGGGGAAAAAAACATAAAAGGGTGAGCTCGAATGCTCAGTAAAGGTAAACAAAAGAAAAATCAATCACATCATATTCATAAGAACATAATTTTTGGAAATCTTAACCTGCAAAAGAGAGCATAATTTCATAACATGGGATAAATCATAGTAGTGAAATGAAATCCCAATAATTATAACATAAAACATGAAACATTGTGTCATTCACACATAGTCATACAGAATCATTTCTTGTTAGTCAAGACTCATTGCCAAGACTATCTTAGTGGACAAAGTCCCTTTCTGAACCGAGTCACCCTCGTTCCAGTCCTGTTTCACTGAACCGGTATAACCTACCGTTCCAGCCCTGTCCATCTCATCAGATATAAAATCTTTACCCAATGCATTGGAGGGAGATATAGGTCCCACCCATCTTATAATGAAACCATTCTTATGTGTGCCAAAAAAATCATAAATCATACATCATAGCATAACCCGTGTAATAAAAATGGGAATCTTAAACATCGTGACATCATAAAACAATTATTATAAGATAAAAGAATTCATAAAAATATTTCCATCACAACATAATAAAATCAATGTAATAATAGGGATAGAAACAGAACCCAATATTATCTTATATGGAAAATAATTTTGATAAAACACTTGAACTCCATTCTTGAGAAAAATATCCTTTCTAATTCAAAAACCCTTTAATTTCTTAACATGTCATAAAATTTTAAACTAAAAGAAGTTGATTAAAAATAAACTTGAAAACTTGTAAAGTAATCTTCTTGGAAATAATGTTTTAAAAATCCATTCATGTCGTATAAGTTAAAAAAAACATTCTTCGTACTTTTGTCGGAAATGTCAAAAAGTACCTCGTACAAAAAATGACAAAAGATTCCTTTCATATCCTTTACTAAAAATTTACCGAAGGGTAAAATTGAATATAAACTATTGTATAAGGATGTAAATATTACATATTGATGAAACATGGATGTGGATGATAAAATACACCCCAGTAAATGCCAAAGTATAAACAATCTCGGATAAAAATGAGATTGTGATATTTCCCTTACCTTAAGTTCGATTTGCTTCGTAAGTGTCCGAACCTCCTGTATAATGATTTAAATAATGTCATAAACTTATTATAGAATCATATTCATTGTTATGATATCATATATGGTTCACTTATTACTTTATATTACCCGTTCTTTTGTAAATTTCATGTTAAAGAAGCGTTTTGGGTAAAATCGTTTCATTTATCATAGGTGTTTGGACTTGTTGTTCTTGACATTATTATTACATATATCATGATTTACTTACTTTCAGAATATTAAACATGATTTATATATCATATATATTCAGTATATATATATATATATAATAGATAGATAAATGAAATGAAACACACCGTTCATGGAGACGGTAGTCCGTACGTTCGCATGAACGCAGTTTTCCTTTCCTTATTGTCTTGAATGGAAGTAAGTAGATGAAATATATATATATACATAATTCCAGTAGATTTAACATGTCCTATATTTCATTATTACTCATTATATATACTTTATAAGCATTCTGGAATGGTTAACATGGATAATGAATCTCATCGCGTCGTGGAGACGGTAGTCCGTACGTACGCACGAGCGATGATATCATTCCCATGGTCGTGGAATTGTGTTGAAGTGTATGTATACTATTTCAGTATCAATATAACTTTATAATTATCATATATAGTTACTCATTACACCATTATACCCATCCAATTAATGTGGTGGCGAAAAATAGATTACACCACGGCGTGGAGACGGTATTCCGTACGTACGCACGCGCGGTGATTTCGTTTTCTGTAGGATGGATAGATGGTGAATTAGGATTGATTCATACTTATAATAACATATCATTATATGAGTGATACTGATGTTATTACTTCATAATGAAACAACCTAATAATAAGAAGTTGAAGAAGAAATAAAGGTGAAAGAATTGGTAACGGAAATTACCTCTTCTTTGAAGCGCCTCTTTGAGACCTCCTCTTAGGGCACTAAAATTGGTCTTTGAGGAAGACCAGAACCTCTAGGATGTTGCTAGGGAAGTGGAGAAGATATTTTGGCAGGGGATGGCCGAGCATGAAGGCTCAAAGATGTGTGAGGAAGAGAGGGACGAGGTGTCCTTTTATAAGGGAGGAGAGGGGCACCTTTGGAATAACTAAAAATATTATTTTATTATAAAGTCAAGTTCGGTTTTAAATAGCTCCAAATTGATTTATTTCGAGGCTAAGGTGGGACTGGGTCGAAATCCTTTCATCCAATAGAATTTAGACAAGTTTAGGTTCTTATTTTAACCTTATCATTTAGATTTAACATTAAGTTAAATAATTTTACTTTTACCATGTCTTCTTGTGTTCTTATACTATAAGGTTAATAAACTTACTATAAGAAGTCAAACGAACCCCAAATTGTTTATTATTAATATATATAACCTTATCTAAGTCATTTGCCTGAACCATAGATTTTTAGGAATAAAATAACAATTAATAATACAATATTCGTTTTAAAAACTATTTTATGTCAATTTTGACACTATTTAGTAATTGATTTTTGTGAAAATCATAACAGAATGATAAGTTCGAACAAAGTTAATTAAATCAACAATAACATGTCATATTAACCTAGAAAATTATTGTAAGTCATAAAAAGTCTCAAATTATATTTATTTGAGTATTTATAACATCAATTATGTCAATATTTCATTAATAAGATAGTTATTGCATCATCGTTGTGTCATAAATAAATTAAATTATTTAATGTCTAAAAATTACAAATAAAATACCATTATGTATTAAATCTTTTTATCTTTCTAATGAATATTTACAATCGAATATATATTATGTATAACCCTATATTAAAAATGTTTTACTAAATAAATATTGATTTTAACTCTTTTAACTCTTCTTTGAATTAAATAATAATAAATGTCCTAATCTAATCCAAGTGGGCCTAAATGGTCATATTTTATTCCTAAGCTTGTTTTTCGTCGAATTACACTTATCCAATAGAATTTGGACATGTGTTATGGTAGTAATAATATCATTTTTACCCTTAATTACCCTATTTACTTTTAACCGTGGTAAATAAAAGTAAAAAGTTACTATTCACAAAAAATTATTTTCATCTCATTGAACCAAATTTTACTTACTGAAATCAACCGTGTCTCTCGGATTTTTGAAATTCCACTCACAGAAGCGTTAAAATTACGTTTTATGAAAAATTCAGTTTTTTAACTACCACTTAGTGGTTTCACTATTCATCAAAAATTGAAAGTTTTCAGAAAAATACCAAAAATTAGGCCTAAGCTATATTTGATATTATGAACTCAAAAATGATTTCTATTTTACTAAATTCAAAACATATCAGTTGCATTAATTAATTTAAAAATTAATTCCCGTCGTCAAAACAAAAGGCGTGTTTTTGAGAGATCATAACTATCAAAAGATTGACACTTGTTTATAACTTGTTTAAATGTGAAATTGCATCCAATGACCAACATTGTATTAAATTGTAAAAATATATTCTAAATATACTTTAAAACCACTAAAATTAATAATTTATCACTATTAATTATTTCAATTGAAAAAGTTGTTTTTAATTAAAATTTAGCAATTTTCACTATTCATCAAAATATGAAAGCTATCCAAAATTTCACCCTAAGCTAATTTCGATATTCCGAATCCAAAAATGAAGTCCATTTTGAAAAATAAAATTTACAAAATTTCAAAAAGTGGTTATTACTATTCATAACGGCTAGTTTTAATAATATTTTAATAGCATATCGTTGTTTAGGAAAACTTGGTGTTGCGTACAACACACGCTATCGTGGAAGGTCGTGATTGCGTGTAATTCAATCCAGGTCAGAGATGTGTGTTGTGAAAGCTCCTTTTGGTGTAGCGTATAACACAAGACATTAATGAAATTAAAAAAAATATTTTTCATAAAATCTCAGGGTTTTACATACTACCCCCCTTAAAATGAATTTCGCCCTCGAAATTCGTCAGGGTTATAAATGGTTTACTACTCAAAAGTTTCTTTAACAGAAACCCGCATCGTAAAAAGTAATACCAAAACCAATCATTAAAAACAAATGTATGCAACGTAACAGTTACCCAAATAAACTAATCACTAGGTTTCCACATAGGTGAAAATATGGATATGGAAGAGAAATCTAACCATCATGTTCTGATGGAGAGTGGTAGAGAACATGGCTATGGAAAAGCTAGCAATCACAAATCCATAAATTTGTGACTATCTAAGGTACCATATGATTTATCAGATATAAGAGCACTAAGACAACATTTTTGGTTTTCAAGATCATTTCCCTAAAGTTGATGAAATTGGAATTAGAAGAAATACTTTCGTGATTTTGGTATAGTCTCACCGTTTGTCGTTCTTTGGACAATTTCCACTTCATCTATTAAAGAAATGAAGTTGAATTTGTCATTCGTGGTGTGTTAACAGATCATGTGATAGAATGATGGGTCATTCCATCTCTTTCAAACAAAAGGATAGCAAAAGTTATAAGTCCATCTTATGGTTAATCGTATATGGTTCCAAAAATGAACATATACATCATATATCATACCGCTTAATAAAATAAAACTAGTTTCTACTAACCTGGGACTTCCTGTAGGCCAGTGGTAGGCGATAAAGGCCAGTCGCACTTCGGTTGTGGGTTCGATTCCCACGGCCTTGTCTGACGCGATGGGTTGTCTCATGTCCTGCAGGTTGTCCATTTTCTAAAACTATATTACTATAACATCCCATCAATAATATCAAAAAAAAATTCTATCCTTAAACAATACTAACTGATGTACAACATAATACATTCCAATCTTTAGGCTTATCCATAATACTGCAGTCCACTCTCATAATATAGTGAAAATGATTACCAGATATTTAATACCATCGTTGATCCCCACAAATCATAAGATATGTCTTGTTGGTCACATTCCAAACATTTAATGTCCTTAATCATGTATTCTCTTGAAAAATGAATACCCATTGAACCTTAGTGAAAAAATTAATGCAGTTAAAAGTTAACACTTTCCATATACCAAAATCCTCAAAATTCTATATACTCAAACCATGATATCACTTAGTCCT
Source organism: Viscum album (assembly GCA_963277665.1). Taxonomy (NCBI): domain Eukaryota; kingdom Viridiplantae; phylum Streptophyta; class Magnoliopsida; order Santalales; family Viscaceae; genus Viscum; species Viscum album. Next base: position 624,769,034 of record OY728138.1, on the reverse strand, counting down.
TATATCAATCATGAGCTCATGAATACTGTCAAACATTTCATTTTCTCTTTATCCCTTCATTATGCGCATATCATCCACTTTCCAAAAAATATCTGAATAACCATTCATTGTTACTCATACCATTCATCATAAACTTTCAAAACTTAAGGAAAGACAACAGTGTAACAATCCTTAGATGTCTTTTTATTCTATAGTACAACATTACACTTTATAAACATGTAATCATTCCACTACCTTCTTAAACCATTGACTGAGCTTCAACAATTCTTTAATCTCACATATCATTTGTAGTCTCTTCATCATCATCAACAAAAATACTACCCATACGACCATACCGATTCTCTTCATTAGACATTACCTTAGGGAATTGGTTTGCATAATGCCCATACATTCCACATTTAAAACATTTAACCATTGTTGATGTCGTAGCAATACCATTAACCTCATCCATGGAGTTAACTGAAAATTTTCCATTGCACTTACTGGCTTTGTGTCCTTCTTTTCCACATCCAAAGCATCTTCCAGTTCCTTTGAAACATTCTCCTTGATGCCTCTTCCCACATGATTTACATAGGGGAAATTGAACTTTCTTTCCTCTATGATCATCATGAAACTCCATCTTTCTCTTATTAACCGAGTCAGGAAACTTACCAAATTTTACTTTATTGATCATATTATGAGATTTCTGATTCGGCATAATAATGAAGTTTGGACTTCCAAATCCCATTTCATTTGATTTCTTATGAAGAATATCATTCCATTGTCCATCATATCCTCCATTATCGTGAATCATCTTATTTCTAGCCATTTTCTAAAACCCAAAAAGAATAGTCTGAGATGAAAAAATCATAATAAAGGGGGAGTAACTTCAATATCTAAAATCATAGGTTAAATTATAAGATCGTTACTGTAGTGCTAGGACTATATCCTATATGTATACCTATCCTTAGGGACATCCCTAGACATACCTTAGAAATATCTCTAGGGATCTCACTAATGTTTTCGCGTCCTAGTTTCCAAAGGTTGACTAAACTTTTCCTCTGATACCAACTGTAGAGACCGAAGCTTAACGTACATGAACATTACATTACTTTTGCGGAATACTTAGTACATAAAAAAAACACACACACAAGGATCGTAATAGTTTAGTGTCTTTGGAAACTCGGAACGTAATCTTCTAATCATGGTGAAAGATCGTCAACATCTCCCATAAAGATCTTCCTTTTTTTTTACCTAAAACTGTTCTTTATATCCTGGGGAAAAGAAAACATAAAAGGGTGAGCTCTAATGCTCAGTAAGGGTAATCAAAAGAAAAATCAATCACATCATATTCATAAGAACATAACTTTTGGAAATCTTAACCTGCAAAAGAGAGCATAATTTCATAACATGTGATAAATCATAATAGTGAAATGAAATCCCAATAATCATAACTTAAAACATGAAACTTTGTGGCATTCACACATAGTCATAGAGAATCATTTCTTGTTAGTCAAGACTCATTTCCAAGACTATCTTAGTGGACAAAGTCCCTTTCTGAACCGAGTCACCCACGTTCCAGTCCTGTTTCACTGAACCGGTATAACCTACCGTTCCAGCCCTGTCTATCTCATGAGATATAAAATCTTTACCCAATGCATTGGAGGGAGATATAGGTCCCACCCATCTTATAATGAAACCATTCTTATGTGTGCCACAAAAATCATAAATCATACATCATAGCATAACCCGTGTAATAAAAATGGGAATCTTAAACATCGTGACATCATAAAACAATTATTATAAGATAAAAGAATTCATAAAAATATTTCCATCACAACATAATCAAATCAATGTAATAATAGGGATAAGAACAGAACCCAATATTATCTTATATGGAAAATAATTTTGATAAAACACTTGAACTCCATTCTTGAGGAAAATATCCTTTCTACTTCAAAAACACTTTTCATTTCTTAACATGTCATAAATTATTAAACTAAAAGAATTTGATTAAAAATAAACTTGAAAACTTGTAAAGGAATCTTCTTGGAAATAATGTTTTAAAAATCCATTCATGCTGTATAAGTTAAAAAAACATTCTTCGTACTTTTGTCGGAAAAGTCAAAAAGTACCTCGTACGAAAAATGACAAAAGATTCCTTTCATATCCTTTACTAAAAATTTACCAAAGGGTAAAATTTAATATAAACTATTGTATAAGGATATAAATATTACATATTGAGGAAACATGGTTTTGGATGATAAAATACACCCCAGTAAATGCCAAAGTATAAACAATCTCGGATAAAAATGAGATTGTGATATTTCCCTTACCTTAAGTTCGATTTGCTTCGTAAGTGTCCAAACCTCCTATATAATGATTTAAATAATTTCATTAACTTATTACAGAATCATATTAATTGTTATGATATCATATATGGTTCACTTATTACTTTATATTACACGTTCTTTTGTAAATTCCATGTTAAAGAAGCGTTTTGGGTAAAATCGTTTCATTTATCATAGGTGTTTGGACTTGTTGTTCTTGACATTATTATTACTTATATCATGATTTACTTACTTCCAGAATATTAAACATAATTTATATATCATATATATTCAGTATATATATATATAATAGATAGATAAATGAAATGAAACACACCGTTCATGGAGACGGTAGTCCGTACGTACGCATGAACGCAGTTTTCCTTTCCTTATTGTCATGAATGGAAGTAAGTAGATGAAATATATATATACATAATTCCAGTAGATTAAACATGTCATATATTTCATTATTATTCATTATATATACTTTATAATCATTCTGGAATGGTTAACATGGATAATGAATCTCATCGCGTCGTGGAGACGGTAGTCCGTATGTACGCACGAGCGATGATATCGTTCCCATGGTCGTGGAATTGTGTTGAAGTGTATGTATACTATTTCAGTATCAATATAACTTTATAATGATCATATATAGTTACTCATTACACCATTATACCCATCAAATTAATGTGGTGGCGGAAAATAGATTACACCACGGCGTGGAGACGGTATTCCGTACGTACGCACGGGCGGTGATTTCGTTTTCCGTAGGATGGATAGATGGTGAATTAGGATTGTTTCATACATATAATAACATATCAGTATATGAGTGATACTGAAGTTATTACTTCATAATGAAACAACCTAAGAAGAAGAAGTGGAAGAAGAAATAAAGGTGAAAGAATTGGTAACGGAAATTACCTCTTCTTTGAAGCGCCTCTTTGTGACCTCCTCTTAGGGCACTAAAATTGGTCTTTTAGGAAGACCAGAACCTCTAGGATGTTACTAGGGAAGTGGAGAAGAGAGTTTGGCAGTGGTTGGCCGAGCTTGATAGCTCAAAGTTGTGTGAGGAAGAGAGGGGGGAGAGGTCCTTTTATAAGGGAGGAGAGGGGCACCTTTGGAATAACTAAAAATATTATTTTATTATAAAGTCAAGTTCGGTTTTAAATTGCTCCAAATTGATTTATTTCGAGGCTAAGGTGGGGATGGGTCGAAATCATCTCATACAATATAATTTAGACAAGTTTAGGTTCTTATTGTAACCTTATCATTTATATTTAACATTAAGTTAAATAATTTTACTTTTACCGTGTCTTCTTGTGTTCTTATACTATAAGGTTAATAAACTTACTATAAGAAGTCAAACGAACCCCAAATTGTTTATTATTAATATATATAACCTTATCTAAGTCATTTGGCCGAACCTTAGATTTTTAGGAATAAAATAACAATTAATAATACAATATTCATTTTAAAAACTATTTTATGTCAATTTTGACACTATTTAGTAATTGATTTTTGTGAAAATCATAACAGAATGATAAGTTCTAAAAAAGTTAATTAAATCAACAATAACATGTCATATTAACCTAGAAAATTATTTTAAGTCATAAAAAGTCTCAAATTATATTTATTTGAGTATTTATAACATCAATTATGTCAATATTTCATTAATAAGATAGTTACTGCATCATCGTTGTGTCATAAATAAATTAAGTTATTTAATGTCTAAAAATTACAAATAAAATACCATTATGTAGTAAATACTTTTAGATTTCTAATTAATATTTACAATCGAATATATCTTATGTATAACCCTATATTAAAAATGTTTTAGTAAATAAATATTGATTTTAACTCTTTTAACTCTTCTTTGAATTAAATAATAATAAATGTCCTAATCTAATCCATGTGGGCCTAAATGGTCATATTTTATTTCTAAGCTTGTTTTTGGTCGAATTACACTTATCCAATAGAATTTGGACATGTGTTAGGGTAGTAATAATATCATTTTTACCCTTAATTACCCTATTTACTTTTAACCGTGGTAAATAAAAGTAAAAAGTTACTATTCACCAAAAAATATTTTCATCTCATCGAACCAAATTTTACTTTCTGACATCAACCGTGTCTCTCGGATTTTTGAAATTCCACTCACAGAAGTGGTAAAATTAACTTTAATGAAAAATTCAGTTTTTTAACTACCACTTAGTGGTTTCACTATTCATCAAAAATTGAAAGTTTTCAGAAAAATACCAAAAATTAGGCCTAAGCTATATTTGATATTATGAACTCAAAAATGATTTCTATTTTACTAAATTCAAAACATATCAGTTGCATTAATTAATTTAAAAATTAATTCTCGTCGTCAAAACAAAAGGCGTGTTTTTAAGAGATCATAACTATCAAAAGATTGACACTTGTTTATAACTGGTTTAAATGTGAAATTACATCCAATGAAAAACATTGTATTAAATTGAAAAAATATATTCTAAATATACTTTAAAACCACTAAAATTAATAATTTATCACTATTAATTATTTCAATTGAAAAAGTTGTTTTTAATTAAAATTTAGTAATTTTCACTATTCATCAAAATATGAAAGCTATCCAAAATTTCTCCCTAAGCTAATTTCGATATTCCGAATCCAAAAATGAAGTACATTTTGAAAAATAAAATTTACAAAATTTCAAAAAGTGGTTATTACTATTCATAACGGCGAGTTTTAATAATATTTTAATAGCATATCGTTGTTTAGCAAAACTTGGTGTTGCGTACAACACACGCTATCATGGAAGGTCGCGATTGCATGTAATTCAATCCAGGTCAGAGATGTGTGTTGTGAAAGCTCCTTTTGGTATAGCTTATAACACAAGAAATTAATTAAATTAAAAAGAATATATTTCATAAAATCTCGGGGTGTTACATTCTACCCCCCTTAAAATGAATTTCTCCCTCGAAATTCGTCAGGGTTATAAATGGTTTACTACTCGAAAGTTTCTTTAATAGAAACCCACATCGTAAAAAGGAATACCAAAACCAATCATTAAAAACAAAAGTATGGAACGTAACAGTTACCCAAATAAACTAATCACTGGGTTTCCACATAGGTGAATATATGGATATAGAAGAGAAATCTAACCATCATGTTCTGATGGAGAGTGGTAGAGAACATGGCTATGGAAAAGCTAGCAATCACAAAGCCATAAATTTGTGACGATATAAGGTACCATCTGATTCATCAGATATAAGAGCACTAAGACAACATTTTTGGTTTTCAAGATCATTTCCCTAAAGTTGATGAAATTGGAATTAGAAGAAATACTTTCGTGATTTTGGTATAGTCTCACTGTTTGTCGTTCTTTGGACAATTTCCATTTCATCTCTTAAATAAATGAAGTTGAATTTGCCATTCCTGATGTGTTAGCAGATCATGTGATAGAATGATGGGTCATTCCATCTCTTTCAAACAAAAGGTTAGCAAAAGTTATAAGTCCATCTTATGGTTAATCGTATATGGTTCCAAAAATGAACATATACTTCATATATCATACCGCTTAATAAAATAAAACTAGTTTCTACTAACCAGGGACTTCCTGTAGGCCAGTGGTAGGTGATAAAGGCCAGTCGCACTTCGGTTGTGGGTTCGATTCCCACGGCCTTGTCTAACGCGATGGGCTGTCGCCTGTCCTGCAGGTTGTCCTTTTTCTAAAACTATATTACTATAAAATCCCATCAATAATATCGAAAAAAATTCTATCCTTAAACAATACTATCTTATGTACAACATAATCCATTCCAATCTTTAGGCTTATCCATAATACTGCAGTCCACTCTCATAATATAGTGAAAATGATTACCAGATATCTAATACCATCATTGATCCCCACAAATCATAAGATATGTCCTGTTGGTCACATTCCGAACATTTAATGTCCTTAATCATGTATTCTCTTGAAAAATGAATACCCATTGAACCTTAGTGAAAAAATTAATGCAGTTAAAAGTTAACACTTTCCATATACCAAAATCCTCAAAATTCTATATACTCAAACCATGATATCACTTAGTCCTTATATCAATCATGAGCTCATGAATACTGTCAAACATTTCATTTTCTCTTTATCCCTTCATTATGCGCATATCATCCACTTTCCAAAAAATGTATGAATAACCATTCATTGTTACTCATACCATTCATCATAAACTTTCAAAACTTAAGGAAAGACAACAGTGTAACAATCCTTAGATGTCTTTTTATTCTATAGTACAACATTACACTTGATAAACATGTAATCATTCCACTACCTTCTTAAACCATTGACTGAGCTTCAACAATTCTTTCATCTCACATATCATTTGTAGTCTCTTCATCATCATCAACAAAAATACTACCCATACGACCATACCGATTCTCTTCATTAGACATTCCCTTAGGGCATTGGTTTGCATAATGCCCGTACATTCCACATATAAAACATTTAACCATTGTTGATGTCGTAGCAATACCATTAACCTCATCCATGGAGTTAACTGAAAATTTTCCATTGCACTTACTGGCTTTGTGTCCTTCTTTTCCACACCCAAAGCATCTTCCAGTTCCTTTGAAACATTCTCCTTGATGCCTCTTCCCACATGATTTACATAGGGGAAATTGAACTTTCTTTCCTCTATGATCATCATGAAACTCCATCTTTCTCTTATTAGCCGAGTCATGAAACTTACCAAATTTTACTTTATTGATCATATTATGAGATTGCTGATTTAGAATAATAATGAAGTTTGGACTTCCAAATCCCATTTCATTTGATTGCTTATGAAGAATATCATTCCATTGTCCATCATATCCTCCATTATTGTGAATCATCTTATTTCCAGCCATTTTCTAAAACCCAAAAAGAATAGTGTGAGATGAAAAAATCATAATAAAGGGGGAGTAACTTCAATATCTAACATCTTAGGTTAAATTATAAGATCGTTACTGTAGTACTAGGACTATATCCTATATGTATACCTATCCTTAGGGACATCCCTAGACATCCCTTAGAAATATCTCTAGGGATCTCACTAATGTTTTCGCGTCCTTGTTTCCAAAGGTTGACTAAACTTTTCCTCTGATACCAACTGTAGAGACCCGAAGCTTAACGTACATGAACATTACATTACTTTTGCGGAATACTTAGTACATAAAAAAAACACACACAAGGATCGTAATAGTTTAGTGTCTTTGGAAACTCGGAACGTAATCTTCTAATCGTGGTTAAAGATCTTCAACATCTCCCATAAATATCTTCCTTTTTTTCCCTAAAACCTTTCTTTATATCCTGGGGAAAAGAAAACATAAAAGGGTGAGCTCGAATGCTCAGTAAGGGTAAACAAAAGAAAAATCAATCACATCATATTCATAAGAACATAACTTTTGGAAATCTTAACCTGCAAAAGAGAGCATAATTTCATAACATGGGATAAATCATAGTAGTGAAATGAAATCCCAATAATCATAACTTAAAACATGAAACTTTGTGGCATTCACACATAGTCATAGAGAATCATTTCTTGTTAGTCAAGACTCATTGCCAAGACTATCTTAGTGGACAAAGTCCCTTTCTGAACCGAGTCACCCTCGTTCCAGTCCTGTTTCACTGAACCGGTATAACCTACCGTTCCAGCCCTTTCTATCTCATGAGATATAAAATCTTTACCCAATAAATTGCAGGGAGATATAGGTCCCACCCATCTTATAATGAAACCATTCTTATGTGTGCCACAAAAATCATAAATCATACATCATAGCATAACCCGTGTAATAAAAATGGGAATCTTAAACATTGTGACATCATAAAACAATTATTATAAGATAAAAGAATTCATAAAAATATTTCCATCACAACATAATCAAATCAATGTAATAATAGGGATAGAAACAGAACCCAATATTATCTTATATGGAAAATAATTTTGATAAAACACTTGAACTCCATTCTTGAGGAAAATATCCTTTCTACTTAAAAAACACTTTTCATTTCTTAACATGTCATAAAATTTTAAACTAAAAGAAGTTGATTAAAAATAAACTTGAAAACTTTAAAGGAATATTCTTGGAAATAATGTTTTAAAAATCCATTCATGCCGTATAAGTTAAAAAAAACATTCTTCGTACTTTTGTCGAAAAAGTCAAAAAGTACCTCATACGAAAAACGACAAAAGATTCATTTCATATCCTTTACTAAAAATTTACCGAAGGGTAAAATTGAATATATACTATTGTATAAGGATATAAATATTACATATTGAGGAAACATGGTTTTGGATGATAAAATACACCCCAGTAAATGCCAAAGTATAAACAATCTCGGATAAAAATGAGATTGTGATATTTCCCTTACCTTAAGTTCGATTTGCTTCGTAAGTGTCCGAACCACCTGTATAATGATTTAAATAATTTCATTAACTTATTAAAGAATCATATTAATTGTTATGATATCATATATGGTTCACTTATTACTTTATATTACCCGTTCTTTTGTAAATTCCATGTTAAAGAAGCGTTTTGGGTAAAATCGTTTCATTTATCATAGGTGTTTGGACTTGTTGTTCTTGACATTATTATTACTTATATCATGATTTACTTACATCCAGAATATTAAACATGATTTATATATCATATATATTCAGTATATATATATATATAATAGATAGATAAATGAAATGAAACACACCGTTCATGGAGACGGTAGTCCGTACGTACGCATGAACGCAGTTTTCCTTTCCATATTGTCTTGAATGGAAGTAAGTAGATGAAATATATATATACATAATTCCAGTAGATTAAACATGTCATATATTTCATTATTATTCATTATATATACTTTATAATCATTCTGGAATGGTTAACATGGATAATGAATCTCATCGCGTCGTGGAGACGGTAGTCCGTATGTACGCACGAGCGATGATATCGTTCCCATGGTCGTGGAATTGTGTTTAAGTGTATGTATAATATTTCAGTATCAATATCACTTTATAATGATCATATATAGTTACTCATTACACCATTATACCCATCCAATTAATGTGGTGTCGGAAAATAGATTACACCACGGCGTGGAGACGGTATTCCGTACGTACGCACGCACGGTGATTGCGTTTTCCGTAGGATGGATAGATGGTGAATTAGGATTGTTTCATACTTATAATAACATATCAGTATATGAGTGATACTTATGTTATTACTTCATAATGAAACAACCTAAGAAGAAGAAGTGAAAGAAGAAATAAAGGTGAAAGAATTGGTAACAGAAATTACCTCTTCTTTGAAGTGCCTCTTTGAGACCTCCTCTTAGGGCACTAAAAATGGTCTTTGAGGAAGACCAGAACCTCTAGGATGTTCCTAGGGAAGTGGAGAAGAGATTTTGGCAGGTGTTGGACGAGCTTGAAGGCTCAATGTTGTGTGAGGAAGAGAGGGAGGAGGTGTCCTTTTATAAGGGAGGAGAGGGGCACCTTTGGAATAACTAAAAATATTATTTTATTATAAAGTCAAGTTCGGTTTTAAATAGCTCCAAATTGATTTATTTCGAGGCTAAGGTGGGGATGGGTCTAAATCCTCTCATCCAATAGAATTTAGACAAGTTTACGTTCTTATTTTAACCTTATCATTTTGATTTAACATTAAGTTAAATAATTTTACTTTTACTGTGTCTTCTTGTGTTCTTATACTATAAGGTTAATAAACATACTATAAGAAGTCAAACTAACCCCAAATTGTTTATTATTAATATATATAACCTTATATAAGTCATTTTCCCGAACCTTAGATTTTTAGGAATAAAATAACAATTAATAATACAATATTCGTTTTAAAAACTATTTTATGTCAATTTTGACACTATTTAGTAATTGATTTTTTTGAAAATCATAACAGAATGATAAGTTCGAAAAAATTTAATTAAATCAACAATAACATGTCATATTAACCTAGAAAATTAGTGTAAGTCATAAAAAGTCTCAAATTATATTTATTTGAGTATTTATAACATCAATTATGTCAATATTTCATTAATAAGATAGTTACTGCATCATCGTTGTGTCATAAATAAATTAATTTATTTAATGTCTAAAATTTACAAATAAAATACCATTATGTATTAAATCTTTTTATCTTTCTAATGAATATTTACAATCGAATATATCTTATGTATAACCCTATATTAAAAATGTTTTAGTAAATAACTATTGATTTTAACTCTTTTAACTCTTCATTGAATTAAATAATAATAAATGTCCTAATCTAAGCCAAGTGGGCCTAAATGGTCATATTTTATTCCTAAGCTTGTTTTTGGTCGAATTACACTTATCCAATAGAATTTGGACATGTGTTAGGGTAGTAATAATATAATTTTTACCCTTAATTACCCTATTTACTTTTAACCGTGGTAAATAAAAGTAAAAAGTTACTATTCACCAAAAATTATTTTCATCTCATTGAACCAAATTTTACTTACTGACATCAACCGTGTCTCTCGGATTTTTGAAATTCCACTCACAGAAGCGGTAAAATTAAGATTTATGAAAAATTCAGTTTTTTAACTACCACTTAGTGGTTTCACTATTCATCAAAAATTGAAAGTTTTCAGAAAAATACCAAAAATTAGGCCTAAGCTATATTTGATATTATGAACTCAAAAATTATTTCTATTTTACTAAATTCAAAACATATCAGTTGCATTAATTAATTTAAAAATTAATTCCCATCGTCAAAACAAAAGGCGTGTTTTTAAGAGATCATAACTATCAAAAGATTGACACTTGTTTATAACTTGTTTAAATGTGAAATTACATCCAATGACCAACATTGTATTAAATTGTAAAAATATATTCTAAATATAAATTTAAAACCACTAAAATTAATAATTTATCACTATTAATTATTTCAATTGAAAAAGTTGTTTTTAATTAAAATTTAGTAATTTTCACTATTCATCAAAATATGAAAGCTATCCAAAATTTCACCCTAAGCTAATTTTGATATTCCAAATCCAAAAATGAAGTCCATTTTGAAAAATAAAATTTACAAAATTTCAAAAAGTGGTTATTACTATTCATAACGGCTATTTTTAATAATATTTTAATAGCATATCGTTGTTTAGAAAAACTTGGTGTTGCGTACAACACACGCTATCGTGGAAGGTCGCGATTCCGTGTAAATCAATCCAGGTCAGAGATGTGTGTTGTGAAAGTTCCTTTTGGTGTAGCGTATAACAAAAGACATTAATGAAATTAAAAAGAATATTTTTCATAAAATCTCGGGGTGTTACATTAAGTCCTTATACCTTTAACCCATAAATGTCTTCTTAATTTAGTTCCTTGACCAATAAGATAATTATGATATAAATACATGAATTAAATGAAATGGTCCTTTTTTTATAAATTTTATAAATGTATATTGGTCGTTTAATTCTACACTTTATGTTCGAGGGTGATACAGGGGGTTCCAACTTAAGGACCCCTTAGACAAACACTTATTGCTTTCTATTAGAATTATTAATGATCGGTTAAAATGATAGGGGAGAAAACACCTATTCAAGATAAAGGATTTCCATTTGTTATCTATATTTATATCTATAAGAGTGAAACCAATTCTCAATGGGAGACCCCTTGGATGGGTTCGATGGAATTATTAGTTTTACTATGACATGAGAGAGACATGGGAACCTGCATGAGATACTAAGTATGAACTTGGAGGATTTTTAGTCATTGAATTTTATCAGACCATTCCAGGAGTGACACATGGGACATAATCCTTGGGTCACCATGGGCAAACACCTTTTCATTAAAATTAGAATGATCCCCTTGAGTGATACCTAGAATTTTTGTTCAGATTTCCATGGATGGGCTAAGTGTGTCATAAAATATTTTATAAATTGGGTTTAAATTTTAATTAATTGAAATATAAATGAATTATTTTAATAATGAGAATTTGTCTATTGATTTTGAAAATGTAGGGATGTGTCCACTAAGGCCAATAAAAATATCTGGGATAGTCCACCTTCTGACATTTTTATTACAAATCTTACCATTATAGGAACCTTGGTTCAGACTCCCCAACATAAGATGCAGTAGGTAAATTAGATGGGTCTCTAATTGGAACCCAATATAGTGTATTTTCATTATTTCCTCTATATTTAATGTATATTGTTATGGAACATTGTTGAATTTATTTTTCAAGAAATAGAATTTCATAGAAACATGGGTTCCATCCCATAGAGTTTGTATCTCACACCCTGCTTAGGTGGATTTGATACACTAGTAGACTTTATAGATGATTTTTTAGACAATGGTAAGCAACAATATTATAATTTTTCATTGTATTATATTAATAATATGGAGTTAGGAACATCAGAATATTTCAATTCTCGAGATGCTAGTCATAATATTTTTTTTCTTTTTGTATATTTTTTCTACATGTTTTCTATCCATGTATCTCATTACCCTTATATGATTTTTCTATATAAAAATCATCATCGTACTGTATCTTCTGATTACTCTATATCCACTTATTGTTTTTTTTGGATTGAATGTTTATTTATTATTATTTTCACCAAAATTTTGTGTGGGATTATTATAATACTTTTTTATAACACTTATATATTTTATGGTTTTAGAATCTGATGAATGAGGGAATAGTCTCCCCACTAGATTACCCAAGGCCCTCACTGCTATTTAATAGGCTCTAGAATTCGAGGAGGAATGCTTGAGGTATTATTATCAAACCATATTGAGAAACCAGTGAGTGGAATCCAGGTCAGGACATTACATAAATTCTCATTGAACCAATTTTCTTTTTAGAAAATAAAATACGAGAACTCTATGGTGAAGTTTTAGTTTTGGTGGAAAATATATTTAATAACTCATTTAGTTTATTTTTCAATTAAAAATATTCCACTTTAGCGATTCAATAAGGGGGTTTAAAAATAAGATTATCATCGGGTACTAACTATACAAAAAACTCAACCACTCGATTATGAATAAAACTAAAAAACCATCATGAAATGCATACATTTATTAATTTCCAACATTACATAATGAATTCAACCATATTCATTCAAAAATATTATCTAAGTAACTTTTACTGCCATCTCTCATCAATTTTCCAGCTTCTTGGCAGGTTGTCAAAGGCTTGAAATATTTGAACACAATATTTTTAGTTCTGAAATCTATTTTAGCCCAATAAACTAGAATCTAATCCATACCAAGAATCATATCAAATGATATTATGTCCAGTTCATCATGATTTTTAGGAAAAACCATCCCACTAATAACAAAAAGAATATTCTTAAAATTCTCGATTGCTTTAATACTTCCACCTGATGTTTTAAGAAAAGTTCTATCGTAGTTTCATAAGGTGATATTCCAAATTAACATGAAAATTTCTAAGAAATTAACGAATGAAAAGATAAAAATGCGTACAAGGTATTTTCATAATTCAAATACACAAGTAACATATATATCACCACTACATTTGATATCCCAAAATCAACTGTAGTAGTTTCAAATGACCTCACAACACCTTTTTGATTTTTATCACGAATATTTCTACCATGTGAATCTAAATTTGGACATGAATTAACATATTTACCCAACTCATTACAACTAAAACATCCTACCACTGTATAGATATCAGTTAAATCATTATTTTATTCTTCATGATTATATTCCTTCTATTCATGTTCCATGTGTCCAAGACTTCCATATCGGTAACACTTCCATAACATCATATGAAATTCTCCAGGGTGAATTTTATAACACCAACCAGTTGATGGGAAATTAATTTTCTTACCACTAGATTTTATTTTTGTATTTTTACCCACCTTTTGTAAACCCCACTACTTCTTATTTTTATCATCTCGAGAAACATAAATGTCATAAAAATCATTCTCAAAATTTTTAACATAATGAAAAATTTTATAATATATTTGAAATTCTAGTGCTTCCATATCTATCCATATAATTTTTTCCAATCCTAAGTAAAACCTATTAATTTTTCTATAAGTGTCTCAAATAAATTTTTTTACCTATATGAAAAATCATGTGAAACCTTCTTCTTATTAATCTATGAAATCATCATCTTTTTTCATCAATTACAGTAATTTTTTCTCGTGGGAGTAAAAAAACCTTTGGGAAATATTTCAAAAGAACAATATCCTTGAATGTTTCTCATTCCATGGCATCATGATCATATTTTTTTGATTTTATTCATAACAAAATACAACCATCTATTACCTTAAACATCAAAATGATAAACAAAAATAGTTTTCTTTTTACATTCTGAACATACCATAAAATTAAATATCATCTCTAGAGTATTGATCTATCATTCACCTACCATAGGATAAGATGATCAATGAAATGATGTGGGGTGTTTCCAAATGAAATTATCCACTATAGAAAAGTTTCTTTGTAATATATCAAGTTCATCTTTGGCATGGATAACACCACCATTTATATCATATTTCAACTAATTCATCCTTACAAAAAATAACTTTTCTAATTCCAATAATATTAAGATGCAGATATTGAAGGATATTTTACTCTTGGTAGTGACATGGTAATCTCAAAATGGCATATCATTTTAACATGATCATAAGGTAAAATATTTCAAGGTAATTATATTATCATTATTCTAACCTCTAATTATATTTAAACTATCCTCTAATACCAACTATAAGGAAATAGACATAAAAAATAAATAATCTTGAGTTTTAAGTAAGTAATTTGTTCCCATAAATTTGTGTATCCTTTCATGTTTGGAGTTATAGAGAGATATTTCATAACTAATACATAAAAAAACCAAAAAAATACAATGTGTACATTTCTTATTAGTAACCATTTCTACTATAATATGAAAATTTTTAAATAAAGCATGGCCATTTTCCAAAAAACTCTTCATGTACTTCAACATTCCCTCCTACTATCCCTTACACATCCATAAAATTTTGGGAAAAAATTTAAAAATGGTGGGATGAGAAAAATAATCTCAAAAAGTAACTAAAAATAATAAAACCATTATTCTAGAGTAAACCATAAAAACCTATGACTAACTATTTCTTTAAAATATAACAATTTTCTAATAAAAGTAAATATAATTCCTTTAAAAATTTCTTTGATTTTACCAATTGAAAAAAAGTTATTTCCATAAAAACAAAATATAATGTATTAAAAATGTCACGACCTATCCTCGGGACCCGTGTCGTGACAACGCCAAGCCCGCCTTCCATAGGCCAGGGGCTGGTGACTAGCACCAAAGGCGTAAATCCCAATAAAAAGGGGAAGGAATTGCCTTATAAAGTAATCAAACACCACAGAGTAAGATAGCAGAAGTAAACACTAAGTAAAACTGGGTACAATAGTAAGTGTGGAAAGTAAATGTGCCATAATACAAACCCAAACATAAAGTAAATTACAACTGGAAACAAAGTACATCAACTGAAAGTAAAGCAGCAATGTCAAGCCGTCCACTAGAAGTCCCACCTGAAGGGTGGGTACCGATGGCCTCCTCAGCTCTTCAGGTCCAGCCGTCTGCTCCGGGTATGTCCCGCCCAGTGGTCCACCTCCAGGTACAGACCTACTCCACAAGCCTCAACCATGATCAGCACTGTCTGTCGTCTGCATCCCATACAACATAGTGCGGGCATAGCCCATGCAGGGGTGAGTATACACTAATCAGTAGGGACACCGAGACCCTAGAAGGTCTCCTAGAATCCACAAAGGATAATCCACAAAGGAAAGAATCAATAACGAAGTAACATCCAACACTACTTAGGTATATGCCCATACATATACCTAAGTCATCAATTCCAGTTTAGCTCCAACATCCAAGCCCAAGTTCGATCACGTCCACACAGGATAGTACAACCCAATCCACATGGGAAAGCACAACACAATCCACATAGGAAGAAAATCAATCATATCGAAGATAATTATTGAATGTCAAGACTCATCTCACACAGGTATTCTTCTTCGTAAAATGATAGAGATGATCAGAAGTAGCCACTAATTCATCTAAGATGGGACCCACGTAGGATACTAAACCAACTAAGTTTTCGGACCCACGTAGGATACAAGACCAGCCACTATGTCGGACCCACGTAGGATGCTACAACAGAGGTCAAATACTACCGAACCCGCGTAGGATACAAGAACAGTAGTACTTCCAGACCCACGTAGTATACAAGAACAATAGTAATCGCCGTCGAAACCAAGGAGGATTTCAGTACGGTCTTCCTCGCTGCTGAACCCACCGAGGATTTTAGTGCAGTCGTCGCTGCCGAACCCACAGAGGATTTTAGTGCATTCGTCATCGTCGTCGCAGTCGCAGCCAGATCTAGGGTTCCCGCACACATCATTCTCGATTCTGGGGAGGGTCCGCTCCATGAGCCAAGGGGTCGATACATCAACTGACACATAGTACGAAGTTGATGATTTCCAAAGTTCCGTCTCGTCGATAGGAACTGAACACGACAGATGGCGCGTCAATCAGACGCCCGTTCTGAGAGTTATCGGCTTTTTCATCCTAGGGGCCCCGTTGGTTTTAATTCAAAACCAACCCGACCATACTCCAACTATGTCCAAACCTCGAGAGGAGTAAACCAAAAGGTCCGTCTCACTGAGAGGAATCCAACAAAGTCGACGACACGTCAATCGGACGTCCGGAGCTCAAGTTATAAGTGTTTCCGCTCCGAGGGCCCTGTTGGTTTCGTGTTCGAACCAACCCGGACTTACCCAAAGTTCTCCAAAACCTTTAGTGTAATATACCGAAACGACCATCTCGATCCAAGAATCACATCGCAACTTACGGTGTGTCGATTGAAGATCTGTAGCCCATGTTACGGGCATTTAAACGAACTGTCTGGTTTTTAGGGGGTTTTGGGCATGGACCGACCCGGACCAAGACCCCCTGGGTCGGCCCGAACTGGGTCGACCCGACCTGAGTCCGGGTCTGGCCCAACAGGGTGCGACCTGGCCCGATGGGCGCGGCCCGGTCCCACCGGCACGGCTCGGCCTGCGCGGCCCGGCCCGGCCTGCACCATTGGTGGGCCTGGCGCGGGAGTGGGCCGCGTGGCCAGACAGCTCGGCTTGGCCGAGATGTCGCGGAAATGGGGGGTGTGCTGCCCCCCTGATTGAGAAACCATGGCCCCAACATGGGGGGCCGCTACTTTGGAAATTCGGGCATTACGACCCCCGGCCTTCCTCGATCGGCCGGCCCAGCTGGCCGGCCGTGCTGTTGTCGTGGGACCCCACGGTCCCGCCCCTCCGACACGTCGGCGGCTGGTGGTTACGGCTGTCGCTCCCTGCTCTGATGCGGCCAAAGGCCGCAGCCTTGGTCCGACCGGTGTGGTGCGACTGCATCGTGCCCCTCCACTGCGGCCCTGCTCCGGCCGCGGTGTCTTCATGGTTCTCCGGAGCGGCGCGACGGCACCGCACATCTTCACCCATTCCTCTTGATTCTGTGCGATGTCGTTGAACCGCACTCCCTTTGCTCATACCACAACATGTACAACATCAAAGTGGGAGGAGGTTCGGCCGTGTTTTTGTGGTCCGACCTCCTCCCGTTATTACGATAATAGGCGGCTCAATATAAAAGATAAAGAACGAAAAAAGATATTTCATGAAAAAAAATCCAATCCCTACCTCGATGAAGTCGTTGAAAGAGATTCGTCGTGAAAAAAGATGTCACAGAAGACGGCGTCACGGAAGGAGGCTCTGTAAGCGTCATCGACGTCGCGGTACACAGTGTCGCGGTGAAAGGGATCATTGGCATTGCGGTATACGGTGTCGCGTCGTCGATCTCCGAGGAATTAGAGTTCTTCATTGGTGTCGGTGCCTTCTTCACGTTCTTCAAGGAGGATGATGAACTTCTTCAGAGAAAATAAGGCTCCCTCTCTCAAAAATCCCCAACACAACAAAATAACCACACCAAAATTAAATAAGAGTTATTCTTATTTTATTATAACATGCCATGCATTTAAAATTGAAAAATTCAAACGCATAACTCTCAATTAATTTAAGCGTTGGCATGATTTAATGTGAAGGAGGAAGTCACATCATTTAATACAAGGGGGTTTAAAGGGAAAGAGTTAAGGGGGTTAGGAAATATGAAGGGGTGGTGTTCTTGTGGGCCCCACCTCACCTTTATCCTCACTTGGTTAGTTCTCTAACTTCCACACATGATTAGAAGTAAAATTTGTTCCATAAATTTTTATTTACTTCACAAACTAACATCAACTTTTTTAGCAACTCCTCTCGAGCAAAGAAACTCCAGAAAGGGTATTCCTAAGCAATTACCGGCGTTGCAGTTTCATCGGTGCCCTCAGATTTCCATTCCGAGTACCAGTTCAAAAGTTAGGAAATCCCGTTTGTTCGTTCACTGAACGTACCCGAGCTAAACTTCGGAAATTGATTCCGGGCACACCAGGCCTCAGAATCAGGTGCCATCAGAAACTGCGTACTCATAAAATCCCAAAGAAATTAAGAAAACAAATTTCCTTGAAATTTATGGGTCGTTACATTACTCCCAACTCAGGGCTTTACGTCCCTGTAAAGATACATCACAATAGGGAAACAAATGAGGGTACTGAGCACGTATCATAGCCTCCCGCTCCCAAGTGGTCTCCTGGAGGTTCTCGTGCAGCCACCTGATGCGCACTAGAGGAATTGACCGCCCACGTAGGACCCGCTCTTTTCGATCCTCGATCTCCACTAGGACCTCCGCAAAAGTCGCCCTTTCATCGATGTCTAGCTCCCCAAGGTCGATGATATGTGTCGGGTCGTGCATGTATCTCCTCAGCTGAGATACGTGGAAGACGTCGTGCATCAGGTGCAACTGAGGTGGTAGAGCTAGGCAATAAGCCACCTCGCCTATCCTGCTGAGTACCCGAAAAGGTCCGATGAAGCGCAGAGATAACTTGCCGCCCCGGCCAAATCTCTGTAATCCACATCGAGGTGAGTCCCGTAAGAAAACGTGGTCTCCATCCTCAAACTCTATTGGTCTTCGCCTCCTGTCAGCATAAGATTTCATACGGCTCTGAGCTGTCCTCATCTACTCTGGGATGACCTGGACCTTCTCTGTCGTGGCATGGACCATCTCCGGTCCCACAAGTGCTGACTCCCCTGGGTCTGTCCAGCATAGAGGTGATCTGCAAGGTCGGTCATACAATGCCTCGTATGGTGCCATCCCGATGGTGGAGTGGTATCTGTTGTTGTACGTGAACTCCACCAAGGGTAGGTGGTCCTCCCAACTGCGACCAAAGTCAAGGACAAATGAACATAGCATGTCCTCGAGAGTCTGAATGGTCCCCTCCATCTGACTATCCATCTGAGGGTGAAAGGAAGTTCTCAAACGTAGATGTGTCCCGAATGCCTCCTGCAACCCCTTCCAATGCCGGGAAGTAAAGCGAGCATCGCGATCGGAGACAATAGATTATGGCATACCATAAAGCAGTACAATCTCCTGAACATAGAGATGTCCCAAGCTCTCTACTGAGCCCTGCTCTCTAATGGGTAAGAAGTGGGCTAACTTGGTGAGTCGATAGATAGTCACCCAAATGGAGTCGTGACCTATGGAAGTACGTGGAAGTCCAGTCACGAAATCCATAGATATCTCATCCCACTTGCACTCCGGGACCTCCAAGGGTTGTACCAAGCCTGCTGGTACCTGGTGCTCCACCTTCACTTGCTAGCAAGTGAGACATCGAGAAACGAACTCTGCTATATCCTTCTTCATACCTGGCCACCATTGTTGTCGTCTGAGATCCTGGTAGATCTTCACCACTCCTGGATGTACCACTAAAAGGGAAGTGTGAAACTCCCTCAGAACCTCCTCCCAAAAAGCAGCTGGTACCATGGTACATCCTCTGAAAAGGACATCGTGCTCTCCTCTTATAGAGAATCCATCAGGTGCCTGTCCTGAGGATATCAGTACACGCCATGTCTCATAGTCAACATCCCCACATTGTGCCTCTCTGACCCGCTATAGTAGTGGAGGAGTGACTTTGAGTGACTGAAGAAAGGCTTCTCCATCTCTATCCATGAAAGATATCTGCAAAGTGGCTAGCTGCTTCTTCACCTCTCCAAGTAGCTGAATTCCCTTCCTCCTACTAAGATAATCAGCTACTACGTTCCCCTTTCCAGGAGTATAAACTATCTCAAAGTTATAGTCATGGAGGAACTCGAGCTATCACCACTGTCTCAGGTTCAGGTCCTTCTGCGAGAAGATGTACCTGAGACTTTGGTGGTCAGAATAGACTGTAAAGCGCTCGCCCATCAGAGAGTGTCGCCACATCTTCAGAGCAAAGACCAGTGCTGCTAACTCCATGTCATGGGTATCATAGTTCTGCTTATGCTGCCTCAACTGATTTGATCCATAGGAGATCACGACCCGCTCCTCCATCAGGACACATCTGAGCCCGGTCTCTGATGCATCGCAGTAGATGACGTACCCTACTCCCTCCTCCGGTAGCCTCAAGATAGGTGTGCTGGTCAATCTCTGTCTCAGCTCCAGGAAGCTCTCCTGACATCTATCTAACCACGCGAAGTGTTTCCCCTTCTTCTTCAAAGCTGAAAGTGGTGGCACAACTCTGGAGAAGTCTAGAACAAACCTCCGGTAGTATCCAGCTAGACCCAAGAAACTCCGCACCTCCGTCACGCTCCTGGGTAGCTCCCAACCTCGATCTTCTTAGGATCCACTATAACTCCCACCTCAGAGATGACGTGTCCCAAGAAGTGGATCTCACGTAACCAGAACTAACACATCGAGAGCTTACCATAAAGCTGGTGCTCTCAGAGTGTGTCCAGTACAACCCGCAAGTTGTAGGCATGCTCCTCCTCAATGGTTGAGTATATCAAAATGTCGTCGATGAAGACCATGACAAATAGATCGTGGTATGGCTGAAAAATCCTGTTCATGAGACCCATTAACACTGCTGGAGCGTTGGTTACGCCGAAAGGAATAACCAAGAACTCATAGTGGCCAGACCGACATCTGAAGGTTGTCTGCTGCACGTCCTCGTCCCGAGCTCTGAGCTGATGATAGCCTGACCTATGGTCTATCTTCGAGAACCGCTGTACTCCCTTGAGCTGATCAAATAGGTCATCAATCCTCAGTAGTGGATACTTGTTCTTCACAGTCACCTGGTTTAGGTGAAGGTAATCGACACACAGTCGCAAACTCCCGTCCACCTTCTTAGCGAACAATATCGGGGAAGCCCTGGGTGAAACACTAGGTCGGATGAATCCCTTACCCTGCAAGTCTTCCAGCTATACCCGTAACTCTCGAAGCTCGGCAGGAGCCATCCGATATGCTGGAGTGGATATCGGGGCTGTCCCAGGGTACATGTCTATATAGAAGTCTACCTCTCTGTGAGGAGGTAGTCCTGGAACGTGATCAGGGAAAACGTCCGCATACTGATCCACCACTACAGGAAATATCGGACTCCACACGTCAACTACTCCTAGGATGAGGCTAGCCAATTGATGAGTGATCAGTTATCCTCTCCTCTGTGTGAGTCCATCCTGCACTGCCAAGGCTCCCTTCTCGCTGGTGTAGGTGAACCTGCTCCCATCGATGCAAACACATCGCACCTTGCACCTAATACAGTCGATCTGAGCATGGACTGTCGATAACCAATCCATGCCCAAGATGACGTCGTAAGGCCTCGACGCCACTACAAAGAGATCCTAGCCAAATCTTTGGCCTCCTAGAGTAAGCTCAAACTTCCTACACCAGTGCGTAATCGTCGAGTCTGCTCTCGTAGGAGTCTCTAGTTATAAGGATCGAGCCAACGGCTCCGTCAGAATCTCTGAGCTCCAAACAAGGGAAGCGAAAATAAAAGAATGACTCGCTCCTGTGCCTATAAGAACTACAGCAAGGGTGGAGTAGACACAGATAGTACCTCCAATCATCTCTGGTGCGCTGTGGTCATAGGCCTCCGCTGCTTGAAGCTATTCCTATCTCTACCCACTAGCTCGCTATGGTCGGGGTGGACCTCCTGGTGGTGGTGGTGGTAAAGCCTCAAAGCGTCGCCCACCACCTGCTGCTCGTCCAGCTCCTCTGCCTCTTCCTCCTACACCCTGCGGACCACCACGATCAACCCTCTTCCTCTGCCTGGGTGGCCCGTCAACCGTCTGCTGCTCCTATGCACGGCAGGTCGGGCAGTCACGATCCATGTGGCCCTGCCCGTCGCATGCGTAGCACTGTCTGCTCCTCGGAAGGATGGATCTGCGTCGGGTGCCCCGCACCTCTGAGCCAGTGTCCTGAGGTCGTCCGCTTGATGGTCTGGTCCTCCTGGACCCATGTGATGTCCTTCGACTGCTAGCTGCAGATGACTCTGCTACATGCCACCCTGCGGTAGGTCTCGCTGTCGGTGTTGGCTCAGCAAGAAAGCTCTCTATGAGAAGGGCTTGATCCAGTACTCCTGCCTATGTCGGAATGCTGAGGGAGATCATCGATGCACTGATCTAATGCCTCAGTCCCTGATCGAAGGTATGGGGCTAGAAGAATGGGTCCCGTACCATGTCCATCGAATAGCGCGAGAGATCGGTAAATCTCGCTGAGTACTGGGTGACCTTCATGCTGCCCTGCCGCAGCTGTAGTAGCTCATGGATTCGCACCGCACGGAGGGTGGCTGGGATGAACTCTGAGCGGAAGAGGCTCTCAAAGTACTTCCAGATAAGATATGCTTTGTCATTCAACTAGTGCATCAATCTCCACCATCTTCCTGTTGCCGCGTGCAGGAGACTCGCTGCGAGGATCACCATGAGGTCAGCTGGTTTCCCCACTAACATGAAAACTCGCACAACCGCCTCCAACCAATCCTCGACTGCCTGAGGGACCATATCCCCCATAGAACCTGAGCGGTCTCTGACACTGAAACTCATGTAGTGCACTAAGGTGACTTTCACTCTCAACGGCTGGGGCTGGTGGCATCCGTGGCTCGGCGGTTAGTGGTACCACCGGTGCCTCCACAGAAAAAGGGCCCTGCACCGAGGCCTCGTCGCTCGGTGGGATGTCATCTATCACAAATCTTGGAACCCTAGCTGGCTGTCATCGTGGGGCCATCCTGAAAAGAAACAGGTGCACCATGGTCAAAACAAAATACCTAGTGAGCTGACACCAAGTAATCACAAAGAAAACTTTTTAAACACACATGCAATCAATGTTTTCATTCATTGAGTCGGAAATCAGAAGTTAGGGTCCTGGTGTACGGATAAGTCGGCCGCCGCACCAACACTGGACTCCATGGATTGATAACCACACTCAATACCCTTAACACTATTGCTTCGAAGAAGAAATATTAGGGTCCTGAGTTTTGTGGTAGAACCAAACTCCTCTGATACCAATTTGTCACGACCCCTCCTCGGGACCCATGCTGTGACTACCCCAAGCCCACCTTCCATTGGACAGGGGATAGAGACTAGCACCAAAGGCATAAATCCCGATAAAAAGGGGAAGTCATTGCCTTATAAAGTAATCAAACATGACAGAGTATTCCAGCAGAAGTAAACACTAAGTAAAACTGGGTACAATAGTAAGTGCGGAAAGTAAATGGTCCAGAATACAAACCCAAACTGAAAGTAAAGTACAGTAGGAAAGAATGTACAACAACTAAAAGTAAAGCAGCAATATCGAGCCATCCACTGGAAGTCCCACCGGAAGGGTAGGTACAGATAGCCTCCTCACCTCCTCGGGTCCAGCCGCCTTCTCCATGTATGTCCGGCCCAGTGGTCCACCTCCAGGTACCGACCTACTCCACAAGCCTCAACCACGATCAGCGATGTCTGTCGTCTGCATCCAACACAACGTAGTGCAGGCATAGCCCGTGTAGGTGTGAGTATATGCTACTCAGTAGGGACCCCGAGACCCCCGAAGGTATCCCAGAATCCGCAAAGGATAATCCACAAAGGAATGATACAATCATGAATAAACATCCAACACTACTTAGGTATATGCCCATAAATATACCTAAGTCATAAATTCGAGTTCAACTCCAACATCCGAGTCCAAGTTTGATCGCGTCCACATAGGATAGTAAAACCCAATCCACACAGGAAAGCACAACACAATCCACATAGGAAGAAAATAAATCATATAGAAGATAATGATTGAAAGTCAAGAATCAGCTCACACAGGTAAACTTCTTCATAAGATGATAGATATGATCAGATGTAGCCACTGATTCATCTAATATGGGACCCACATAGGATACTAAACCAACTAAGCTGTCAGACCGACATTGGATACAAGATCATCCACTCTGTCGGACCCACGTAGGATGCTACAAAAGAGGTCAAATACTGCCAGACCCACGTAGGATACAAGAACAGTAGTACTGCCAGACCCACGTAGGATACAACAATAGTAGTCATCACCGTCGAACTCATGGAGGATTTCAGTATGTTCTTCATTGCTGCTGAACCCATGGAGGATTTCAATGCAGTCGTCGTCGCTGCCAAACCCATGGAGGATTTCAGTGCAGTCGTCATCGTCGTCGTAGTCACAGCCAGCTCTAGGGTTCCCGCACATAGCATGCTCAATTCCGGGTGGGTACACTCCACAAGACAGGAGGTAGATACATCAACTGACACGTAGTCCGGAGTTGGTGTATCCCAAAGTTCTGTCTCATCATTAGGAACTCAACACGATAGACGGCGCGTCAATCGGACACCCGGTCTGAGAGTTATCGGCTTTTTCATCCTAGGTACCAGGTTGGTTTTTAAGTCAAAACCAACCCGACCGTACTCCAACTGCGTCCAAAGATTGAGTGGAGTAATCCAAAAGGTCCATCTCACTGAGAGGGATCCAACAAAGCCGACGACACGTTAATTGGACCTCTGGAGCTCAGGTTATAAGTGTTTCTGCTCCGAGGGCCTAGTTGGTTTCGTGTTCGAACCAACCCGGTCATACCCAAAGTTCTCTGAAACCTTGAGTGTAATATACCAAAGCGACTGTCTTGATCCAAGGATCACATCTTAACTGACGGTGCATCGATCAGAGGTCTGTAGCCGATGTTACGTGAATTTAAACGAACTGTCCGGTTTTTATGTGGTCTTGGGCCCGGACCGACCCGACCCAAGACTCCATGGTTCGGCCCGAATCGGGTCGACCCGACCCAGGTCCATGTCCGGCCCAACAGGATGCGGCCTGGCGCGGCCTGGGTGACCAGTTGGCCTGGCGCGGGCGTGGCCCGCGTGACCAGACAGCTTGGCTCGGCTGAGCTGTCGTGGAAAGGGGGGCGCGTGGCCCCCCTGATTGCGAAATCGCAACCCCTGCGTGGGGGGCGGGGATGCTTCTTTCGAAAGCTGGGGGTTACGACCCACAACCTTTCTCGATCGACCGGGCGAGCTGGCCGGCCATGCTGCCGCCGCGGGACCCCGCAGTCCCTCCCCTCGGACACGCCGGGGGCCGGTAGTTCCGGCCACTGCTCCCTGCCCCGCCGCGGCCAAAGGTCGTGGCCTTGGTCAGAATGGCACGGCGCGACAGTGTCGCGCCCCTCCGCTGCTACCCCGAACCAGCCACGGTGTCTTCATGGTTCTCCAGCGTGGCGTTATGGTGCCGCGCCCCTTCACTGCGGCCCGGCTCCGGCCGCGGGTTCGTTCGGTCTCAACGGCGCAGCACGACGGTGCCGCGCATCTTCGCACGTTCCTCTTGCTTCTGCGTGGTGCTGTTGCACTGCGCTACTTTTGCTCGTGCCGCAACATGTACAACATCAAAGGGGGAGGAGGTTCGTCGTTGTTCGTGCGGTCCGACCTCCCCCCGTTATTATGATAACAGGCGGCCCAATATAAAAGGAGAAGAATGGCAATGGATATTTCCCAAACAAAAATCCAACCCCTACCTCGATGAAGTCGTCGAACGAGGTTCGTCACGGAAAAAGACGTCACAGAAGACAGCGTCGCGAAAGAAGGCTCCGTAAGCATCATCGACATCGCGGTACATGGAATCATGGTGAAGGGGATCGTCAGTGTTGCGGTATACGGCATTGCGTCGTCGATCTCCAAGGAATTAGCGTTCTTCGTCGGTGTCGGTGCGTTCGTCCCATTCTTCAAGGAGGATGATGAACTTATTCAGAGAAAAGAACACTCCCTCTCTCAAAAATCCCCAACACAACAAAATAACCACACCAAAATAAAATAAGAGTTATTCTTTTTTTATTATAACATGCCATGAATTTAAAATTAAAAAATTCAAACGCATAACTCTCAATTAATTTAAGCGTTGGCCTGATTTAATGTGAATGAGGAAGTCACATAATTTAATACAAGGGGGTTCAAAGGGAAAGAGTTAAGGGGGTTAGGGAATATGAAAAGGTGGGGTTCGTGTGGGCCCCACCTCACCTTTATCCTCACTTGGTTAGTTCCCCAACTTCCACACATGCTTAGAAGTAAAATTTGTTCCACAAATTTTTATTTACTTCACAAACTAACCTCAACTTTTTTTGGCAACTCCTCTCGAGCAAACGCAACTCCAGAAAGGGTCTTCTTAAGAAATTACCGGCATGGCAGTTTCATCGGTGCCCTCAGATTTCGATTCTGAGTAACGGTTAAAAAGTTAGGAAATCTCGCTCATTTGTTTACTGAACGTACCCAAGCTAAACTTCGGAAATTGATTCCAGGCACACCGGGCCTCAGAATCCGGTGCCGTAAAAAACTGCGTACTCGTATAATCCCAAAGAAATTATGAAAAAAAATTCCTTGAAATTTAAGGGTGATTACAAAAAATTCATATAGGTACCTTGTGATTTCATCCCACAGAACCCTTACAGAACCCTCAAAAATTAGAATAAACAGATGACAAACATGCAATAAAATTATCTAGAAAACATAATCATTACCTAATACATTGAAGGACTATATGGGTGTAATAATCATTTATTATATAATGGTACCACACAATGCTATCTGGGTGCGCCCATCATATATAATGTCCAATAACGACAACATGAATAAAACATTTTGTCATTATAAAAAACTTTTAAACCTATATGAAAATCAATTTCGTATATAAAAATATAATAAAAAACAAATTTAATGCCAATGTACCAAAAAATAAGGAAAATTTTATTTTTAATTTAAGAAGATATGTATGATTTTAAAGGAATATAGGAATGAAATAAGAGTCACAGTGATATAAAAAGTTTGTGTTTCCATTCCATTTGAAACATGTAGAAATAGTCATTTTGATAAACACTAAAATAAAGTAAAAGTGACATTAAATAAAATTTATAAATATTTTATGTCCATATAAAACATTTAAAAAATAATTTGAAAACATATACATGTAATGGAAATGGGGTTTTAAGTAAAACATTAAAAGATGATTTATTTAGAAGAAAATTCCCTTATCACATTAAGTGTATCTAAATATTAATCCCCAAGAGGTGAAAAATTAAAATAAAATTTTATATAAAATGTGAATAAATAAATTCATGATATAACATATAAAATTGATATAATATACACCTCATAAAATAATATTGATTTATATGATCAAGATATTCCTCAATGAAAGAACATTGAGTAGAAGGCCCTTACCTTCAGTCTAATTCATCACATTGGTGTTAGCCTTCTCGAATAATAAACATGGGTCAATTATTTACAAGATTCAATTTTTTTGGATTTCATTATTACTTTTATTACATTTATTAACAAGTTATACATAATTACTTAATTAATTATGTTTAATTCAGATGTTATGTCCATATTTGGTTTATGTTTCGAAAATGTCTTTGGTAGGTGGACTATGGTCAAAGAGGTCATTATTTAAAAATATAAAAATTAATAATTATCATGTAACTAAAATATTTATACATAAATTATACTTTTAAAAAAATCATGAATTCTGGTTATGAAAAATGAACTATGTTACAATCATAGAGATGGTAGGCCATATATACACTTGAGTAACACTTCTTTTTTTGATGGATTATTATAAATTGAAGGTATATGAAATTTATATTTAAATAATGATAATAATATCATAAAAACATTATTATTTTATTATATATACTTATATATATCCTTATTTTGATGTGGTGATGAAAAAAAGAATCACATCGCTTTGAGGAGGCGGTAGTCCACATGTCTTGGAACGACGTCATCATTTTTCTTAGGGAGTGAAAAGGTAAAAATAAAATGATATATTATATTTAAATAATAATAAACATGTCATTAATATCATAATTTTTTTATTTGTATAACATATATTTATTTTCATTTCCCTTATTCCCTTCTATGTATCTTATTAATAAAAAACGAATCACATCTCC
Source organism: Viscum album (assembly GCA_963277665.1). Classification (NCBI taxonomy): domain Eukaryota; kingdom Viridiplantae; phylum Streptophyta; class Magnoliopsida; order Santalales; family Viscaceae; genus Viscum; species Viscum album. The sequence continues at coordinate 624,740,402 of OY728138.1, read as the reverse complement.
TTGTGAGACGATAGTCCACTATTCACATGTGAGATGGTATTATAACCCTTATGTATTTGAATATAAAAATGTTGTATATGATATAATTACTCCATATGTATAATTGTGTTATAAATTTCATATATAATCTTTATAAATTTCATTATACCCAACCGTGGGTGGGGAAAATGGAAAAAATAATGACATCATTTCACGAGGTGGTAGTCCCCCATATACACGAATGATGATTTCATAAAAAATTTGATGGAAGTGTGAGTGGTTGTATTTATTACCCTTATAAAACAATATATTAGTATTTTTAAGATAATTTGGTTATTAAATCATCATGGTAAATGAATAATTGAATGGGTGTAGGAATAAATAAAATAAAAATGATCATTGATGGACATTACATCTTTTTCAGATAACTACTAATGGTTTTCACAGAAGTGCTCAATTATTTGGATTTATTCCCAAAATAATGTTTCAAGGATGATGGATGTGGATTTAAGAAGTTTTTTGTGAATGCATTTCTAAAACCAAAGTGGTTCGAAGGTGTGAAGAGAGTAGGAGTGGTGGTGGCTTTTAATAGTGGGGTGAGTCACACAATTGTATTTTTTTAAAGGGTGAATACCACCCCCAATTCACGTTTCATATAAAAAGAACCCAATAATGGTAAATGTTAAATAATATAGAGGATAGGGTGTAAATATGTCCATAAAATGGGTTTTGGACATGTTTTGGGTTATGTTTACACCTTATATTATAGGTTTAACCACTAAGCCAACTTGTTTTTACCTTAAATACTATAATTAATTTTAAATGTTTTCACTAATCACATTAGTAAGAAAATATAGTTGACCTTCTTAGAAATTATAAATTATGATGAATCCAAATAGAGAATCTAGTTTTTCAAATTCAATTCATAGACAAAGAAATATTTAATTTAATATTAATCCTGCAGATGCTTTGTGAGAATGGGTTTTTAAGAAGAGTATTTTTTTAGAAAAATATTTCTCAGTATTAAATACTTGTCTAATATAAATAATTGTAGGGAAATAAAGTTATATTTAATGATATATAATCTATAAATTTCATTTTAAATATTTCCTATTACAGAATATTTTAATTATTTAAAAAGGATAGTTTTTTTCCATTTTTAAATAGTTTTTTGTAAAACCCCATTTTTAAACACAAAAAAAAATAAAAACCAATATAAAGTTGTTAAAAAGTAATTATGTAGATTAAATATAAATAAATAATAATTTTTTTCTTTAAATAATAATAAAAAAATTTGATACATTTAAAATACATAATTTATTAGAAAATGCCTTTTCTAAAAAATAGTTATTTTACACTACTCACTAAAAAATCAATAATTTTCTGAAAAATCTCAAAATTTCACCCCAAATTAAATTTTCGTATGATAATTTAAAAAATTAAATTAATTTTATCAAATTATAATTCTAAAATTTAATAAATTAATCATTTGGAAAAAACCTTATTAGAAAAATGTTTAGTTAAAACTATTTCTATTTTGATTAAAAATTACTTGATAATTTTATAACTAATATAAATTTCTAATTCATATTAATAAATATAAAAATGATTCATTGTATAATTGACTAGTTTTTTACTTATTTTACTCCATATAAACTAAATTATTTGTGATACATAATGCATAATCTTTTTTCTATACTTGTGAATGTTTCTCAAGCAATGAATCATACGGAGATTCTAAAAAGAAAAGTTGGGTAAAAATATTACTGAGCCCTTCATAAGTAAGTATGTACATAATTATATGGGGTTTGTTGAACCACTAGTTTATAATAAATAGATTAGGTCTAATGAAATTATTATTTTGCTTCAGTTCTCATATCATGAATATGTTATTTTGGTCGTTTTTCTTCTGGGTAGTGAAGTAGATAAATGGAAGAATCTTATAAAAATACAAAGGAATATGAAGAAATTTACTCTATGGAGTGGGATGAGTATAAGAGGATAATTTTAAGTAATTAATATCCTTTTATTATTTATATGATAATGGATACAAAATTCTTTTATATAAATAAAATTGATGATTAATTCATTACTACGTATGAGAAAAAATTTAAAAGAATTACAAGAATTATAAGGTATGATTTTGGAATTATCATGTAACCTAAAAGAAATATTGATTGATTTTTCAGTGGGATAGAAAAACTTCTCTAAAAGTAATTGGATATAAGTGATTTCCATAGATATTAAGCAAGCCTTATATATTCTCTGAATGTAGAAATAGACTTTAGATTAACTCGTCAATATAATGTTTTTATAGGAAAATAAATATGTAATTAAATGAAAATTATAATAATAAATACCACAGGGGAAGAAAATTAATCATCCTTTATACTAGAAGTGTTTAGGTAACATGGAGGAAATTCTCTTGAGGGGTGTTGTAAATACTTTTAGTGTGTAAAGGAAGTTATCGAGCAATCGAATGATTAATTGACGTGAAGAAGTGATAAAATGATACAAACAAAGGTAAAGATCCACCAAAATGAACAACAGACACTCTAGTTTTTCAAATATAAAAAGTATGAGATTTATTTTAAGAAGTTATTGAATTTAAGGTATAATTATGATGATCAATATTAGAAACTTATTAATCCTAAAGAAAAATGTATTTCTCAGGAGATCATATATTCTAACATTGGTTACAAAAATAAAGTGGTGAAATATACACTTACCATCAACTATAGAATTTATAAAGCATTATATGATTTTTGGTCTACCTAGTCCTTTATATCGGAAGAATTTTATAAGGGTATCACATTACCTCTTCAAAAACTAGATATTTAATTAGTAGTTAAAAATATTAATGGTATTATTATCCCATCTAAATTAGTTGAGTCTTCTTTGATTGATTTTTTTGAGAATATACATTCTTAAAATATTTTTATTCCCCCTATAGATGATTTTTTTTGTGATTTTGGGCATGTATTATCTCCCTATCTATATCGACTCAATATTAATTTCTATGAAATCAGAGAAAAATTTCATATTTGAAATGAATATATTGTAATTTAACTATGTGAGTATGAATAAGAAGTTAAAATTGGATTTATTCTCATTCAATGTGTCTTGATTCTTAACCATACCGGGTATTTATAGCATTTGTTGGGGAGAATCTCATCATCAAATATATTTCTATTATAACGGATTTTATTGATATATTTCAAGAATAGTTTCATAGTATTCCTCTAAATTGTGATTTTTAGAGTTCATTATAATTCTTACATGGAGCTATTACTAGTTTAAATGCTCCATATTGAATGGCCCAGATTATATTATTGAAATTTAATAAGAAAATCTAGGATAACCTTGATGATGGATTCATTCGACCATTTTCATCACTATAGTCTGCACTTGTTCATTTTGTAAAAAAATGGATCATTAAGACACTTTATTCTTTATTAAGTACATAACATGATCACAAATGTGAATAAGTTTCCTCTACCCTATATTGATGGTTTTTGATCAATTACAGGGATATCAATACTTCTCAAAGGCTAAAAAATATTATACATTCAATCAATTATGTGTCAATAGTGAATACATAGGTATGATTTCATTCTGTATGATAGATAGAAATAATAAATTTACATTTATGACATTTAGACTTACTAATTAGACAACTATTAGTTTAATGAATAACGTATTTAGATATTACAATAATCAGTTTGTGGTAGACTTAATAGAATAAATTCTCATATAATCCTAGTACACAAAAGAGAATGAATATTAATTAAGAATTGTTTTCAATACCTTTACAATTGAGAAACTATATACCAAATTAATTATGTGTGAATTATGGTTATATAAAGTATTATTCAGTGGATACATGATCAAAAGTGAGGGTATATTAGAATATCCTTCCAATATATAAGTCATTAAACTTTTTCCCAGAACAACCACTTTGATTGATCTCCATAGTTTTCATGGGATGGATGCATATTATCAAAACATTATAAAAAAACAAACAAATATTTAATACACTCTCCAAAATTAAAAAATAAATTAATATTATTTTGGGCTTATAAATGTGAAGAGAATTTAAAGAAGTTGAATAAAAGGTCGGTCAATGCACTTATACTCACACTACTATGTAGCAGAAAAGAGTTTTTGTTTTATAATAATCCATTCTATAAAGGAATGGGATGCATTCCTACATATAATAGAATTCTGATAACTTAAAGGCAATCGTCATTTAAAGGTTCATATGTATAATTAACCAACACATGACATGACGATAATAGTGGAAATATTTTGATTAATGACAAAAAGAAATTATATCTTTAGAGAAATGTGTGGAATATACCTGAAAAAAAAATTTAAACTACATAATCACCCCTAAGGAGTTGATTATGCACTATTGAAGATGGATAGAGATGATTAAATATTATATCTTCTGAATAAATTACCTTAAAAGGAAGTGAATAAGTTAGTTGTTTCTTTGAGTTGAATTGGTCATTCTAGATTGTATGTGATGAGGATAAAAAATATCCAATATTCATGGATTTTTAATGGATAGACCTTGAAATATTGATTTAATGTGAGAAATATTACCTTTCTAAAATAAGAGTTTAACCATATATCCTTGTATAGAATAAATAGTTCGATAAGGAAGACGTATAGTGAAAAAATAAAGTCATAAAAGTTCCTGATTTCAACCTTGATTATTATTGAATGATAAGGTTTAGGTATAAAGAAATATTCCCTCTTATACCATAATTTAAGGAGTTACTGGATGAAGCACATAACTCATCATTCTATATTCAATATAGATTTAAAAATATGTATGTATACATTAAGAAGAATTTAGTGTTGGATAACATGAACAATGATATTTTAGAGTATGTATCACGATGCTTGGTATGATAATAAGTTATGGATGAGAAATAGTAGTATAAGAGGATGTTAATACCATTACCAACACCTGTATGTAAATGGGAAATAGGAACAATGGATTTCATCACCGGACTCCCTAAGACTACTAAAGGGAATAATATTGTTTGCTTTATATTCAATCACATTATATAGAGAGTGAACTTAATTTATTTTAGAGAAGATTTATAATGTGATATTATTAAAAAAAATATAAATTAAAGTAGGGGTAAGTTTAAATGGAATACCACATTCTATTGTATCAAAACAATAATTAATGTTTACATGGATGTTTTGGAGAAGTCTTTAGTAAGATATTGAAATAGAGTTGTGTTTTAGAACTTCATATCATCCTCAAATAGATTATTAGTTTTAGAAAACCATTCAATCCATGGAAGAATTTCTATGATCATATTCTATAAATTTCAAAGTTGTTTGAGATCAACACCTTCTTCTTATCAAATTTTCATTTTACAATATCTTCACTCAAGAAATTAGATTGATCCTTATGAATCCATATATGGAAGGATGTGAAAATCACAATATTATTGGATAAAGATAAAGAATAACTGTATTTGAGAACATGTATTTCTTAAGAAATTATTAACAAGGATACATACATTCAGTAGAACATCATGAAAAATCATAATTAATTTAATATTTGTAACGACACTTATGAGTGAGATCAAGAATTAAATGTTTGTGATAAAGTATTCCTTTGATTTTATATATGGAATAATTTTAGGAGATTTATAAATAAAGGGAAATGAATCCCTTGGTATATTACCCCCTTTATGTTTCATTTTGAATTATAGTTGAAAACATATCTCTTGGACCTTCTCCCAAACCCCTATGAAGTGAATAATGTTTTATATGTGTCACTCTTGAGGAATTACATACCAAATACTTCACAAGTATGAAAATCAGAAGACTTACCACTATAACATGATATTTCTTATAAAGAAATAATGGTATAAATATAACAATCTAGAGATAATGTTCTATAGAACAAGACTACTCACCTGGTTAATATTCATTAGAGGAATCATAAATTGAATTAATCTACTTGACAACATAAGTTTGTAATTAAGTATAAATGCCCTCAATTATTTATTAGAATAGAAAAGTTTGGGGAGAAATTCATTTAGGTGGTGGGGGTAGAATTTATCACCCTGATATTTAATATGAAATCCTTTGAAATAAATTTAAATTATTCAATAACTTTTTTTACCTACAACCCTGAGTCTAAATGAACCATGAAATAAAATTGACTTTATAAAATATCCATTGGATTGGTGGGCATTAATAGGATTAACCACATTATGAAATATATAGAGATTTTTTTCTTTAATTTATTGATTAATTCCCAATAAATAATCATTAAATTCTAAGAAACCCATTTCATGATTAAAAGACCCATTTTAATGAAGAAATTGATTTCCCTAAGTGTTATGAATGTTTATATTTTTTTCACTAATTATAAGTGATTTTAATATAATTTATTTTTAATTTATGAATAATAATTCATACATAGGTTATATAATAATTAAGGATGAAGATAAAACCATTTATAAATAAATATAGTTATTTTTTTAGAAAACTATTTTTATGTATGAAATAAAATTTTATATAAATAAATTAAATTAATAATATATTATTTTTTATTTTTATTAAATTTTAAAAATATTTATTTAATAAAATATTTTAAATAGTTTTCTAATTGTTTTTCATTATGAGTAGAATGCATGTAAACTCAGATTTATTCTTATAAATTATTTTTTTGGAAAAAATGATTTTATTGTGTTTTTCACATTTATTTTAAAATGAATTTATACCACAATGGAATTTAATTTGATAAAATTCTATTTAATATGTGGAATAAGAAATTACAAATTTGTTACTGAGTCCACATTCATTTTCGGTAAAAATAAATAGTAAAAAAATTAGAAATATTCTACGACAATTTGGGTAAAAAACAAGTTTATTTTATGAATATATTTATAGCTTATATTATCCTAAATTTTAATACTTTTCCATTTTTTCCACATTCATAAGAAAGTGAATGTATATTATTTAAATCTATTATATAATAAAATGTGGGTCCCTCCCCTCACTCATAAAATGGAATATATTCTTATCCATTATTCAAAAAATTGAGAACTCTTTAATAGAGAATAAAAACCTATAAACCATATTAGCTTCATTCAATTCATTCTTGGCTTCTTGAATAACCATAAGACCATCATAAAATGGATTTGGGTGTAAGCCAAAGGCAGTCCCTCAAAGAAGAGGTAATCATCTTGCCTGAATATCTATAAGTTTGTTTCATATTATACTTCCTCTAAATATATTGTATACATATGAAAATAATTTCTCAACTATCATATATATACTGAGATGTTATTATGATTATGGGGAAACCATTGTCCACCTCCTTTCAATCTAATGACAAATGATAGTATGGGTTGTGCGTATAAATGGACTACCACACCCACAAAGTGATATTATTAATTATGTATCACCACATTAAAATTATAGATTTAATAAATATATATTATATAATATTAAAATATTAATTATACTTCTCTTTTTCTTTTTAATATAATCTAAAAATAGTGTTCATGTGTGCATACATACTACTATCTCCATGAACGATCTAATTCATTTTTATATCATTGAATTTTATGTAAGGTAATAAATATATATATAATTGATATATATAAAATTTATATCATTATTATCATTTTCAATATTATTTAACCACGATAAATTTGATTTGACTATACCTTTTAAATTGAAACATATCTGAAAAATAAATTAGTTAACACCTAAAATTATGATGATAATGAATAACTATTAATGAATGGGTGAAAATATGTTATAATTAAAATATTTATGGTTTTATAAGTATAGATATTGTTTTGATATGAAAATATAATAGATTTTATTTTATTATATAGGAGGTTAAAATAATTTATGATGTAATTCAGACCTATTATATTATTTTCTCATATCTCTTTTTTTTAGACATATTCCATATTAAACACTTCTTTCTTCAATGTAGTGTATATATGACCAATTTGATATTTTATATCATAAATATATTTATATTAATTTTATTCATTATTTAATTTTATTGTATTTCATTCATGGGGTTATGATTTCAAAATTAACATATTGGTAAGGGTTTTATATTACAATCTTACTTTCTAATGGGATTGTTTATGATTAAATATACAATGATGAAATTATATGATATATATATAAAAATAATATGAAATATCTTTTTCCCAGCCCATTTTTAGAAATTAAAAGTTTTCAATTCATCTTCCACTCTCTATATACTCATATTTATAAAAGAACATTTTTACGGAAAACATGTATTGTTTTTCTATTCGTTCATGAGTCTTTTAATTCAATGTATTTATTTTTATAAAATAATATATTTAATTTTATAAAATGACTTTATAAAGTCATTTATACACATTTTATAGTTTTTATAAATATGTTTAAAAGGAATCTTCATGTAATTCTGCGAATGAGGTACTTTTAGCCAAATGTTTAAACAAAATCATTGTTTTAACATATACCACCCGAAAGAATTTTACATCTTTCATAAATACTATTTTATTTTATGTTTCATTTGTATTTTTACATGGTTATTTTTAAAGAAAATGTTTTTCTAATATTATATAAGTTTTCATGTTTATAATAAGTTATTTCAAGATGAAAATGGCATTATCCTCATAAAATTTTCTAACGATCCCTCAAAGAGATTTTCTTCTAGGAAAACATCCATTATTGTTGCTTATGCTTTAATTGATATATTATTAAATGATACCATCATAATTCATTATCTATATAGTTTGTGATTATGATGATAAAATATTGATAAAACCCATTTTATTTTCAATGGGTTAATATATGATGAAATGAGAATTTTTTTCATGATATTATGGAATATATATGGATGTGTTATCATTATATAATGAGTGGTTACATTAAATATATTCAATTCATGGGGTAATGATTAATTTTTTATGCTCTCAAAGGGTACCCCATCAGTTATCTGAATCCCAAATTAGGGAAAACCATAGGATAACCCAATATTAAAGTAGGTATATGAGTAGTTATCTATATCCTAACATATGATGAAATTATTGGTTGGTATCCATGACATATGAATTCTATGATTATGATTATACAAAAATTTCATGCCACTATCTTTGAAATTTTATTTTTCTTAAAATTAGATCTAATGTATTTTGATCATTTATTATTATTTGATTCATGTATTATGGTATACCAAATACCTATTCAATAATTTTGACATTTTATTTTTGAGGGATGATTTGAAAATTATAAGTTTGTATTTTCTTACCCTTATTCTCTTGCTATGATTATATATTATTATTGACTAATATCTCCCAAGTTTACTCTTACTGAGGATATGGGATCACCATTTCTTATTTTTTATATCCCCGAGATTTGACAGAAGGATCTAAGTATGATATATAAAAGGGTACTAATATGAAAATCAATGTGAGTGATGTTAAAGATATTTTTAGAAATAAGTTGATTATGTATATAGTCTCAAATTTTTTTAAAAATTTACAGTCCTATATCTTGTTTAATCATGATATTCCTTGAATTTTATTATAAAATTATGTACTATTAATGTATGTAATTTTTTGACTACCTCAGAGTATTTCAAAAAATTCATCCACTTTTCAAGTTACATACTATAACAATAAGAAACATATTTCCACCACTTGAGGGGTTGTATCCCCATCCTATAACCATTATAAACTTGGATAAGAAACTTTCATAAAACCTCATATAGCATACACCTAGGGGGAATCATTACCTACACATAAGTTTTTTCTATGGGGGACCCATGTAATCCCCTAAAAAAGAAAAATATTACCCATTAGAACCCACATTATTCCCTATAACCATAAACCATATACCTATGGGGTCACATCCTTTACCTAAAATATGTACTATGACTTTATTACCGAGGGGTCATACCCTTCCTGCAGTTCCAGAATCCACATTTCATATACATAGGGCCACATATAACATATAACCACTCTTAGAATAAACATTTGTTATCCAACCCCATATCCTCATATATATTATATATCTATATAACACATATCACACCATGCAGGTTGGCCTCTTGCTTCAACCCATGACCCATCTCCATGGTTAATGTAATAACCCATGTAATGTTAATAATAAAATAATTTACTATATTATTAATTTGAATAAATATATTTTATTTATTCATATACAATGTGACAATTTTATATGATCTTTCATTTGGAAAAGAAATGGTTTTATGATGGAAGAAAATTTTCAATGAAATATGTGGTTTAATTTACAAATTAAATTTATAAATTATAGAATATGAAACTAATAAATTTTAATAAATTTTTTAATTAATGATATTTAATTTATATTAGGGGTATTTTTCGATATTTTTCTTAAATAATTGAAGTTTATAAGATTGAGAGATATACAAAGAGGAGGTAAAAGTCCTAATAATGATATTTCCTGATTATATATTCCTCCACCTCCTTAAAAAAATGTTTAACAACATTAATATAATGAATCCTGCATATTATATGTACATAGATGTTATTATTTTTATGGAATAAAAATTTTATATCAATTTTCCATTCTATAAGAAATAAAAATGTCACTCATGAATAAGTGTGGGCTACCACCTCCACAAAGAAATATGTTTTTTTTTTCGATCACCACTACACACAGAAGGATATAAATATATAATTAATGAAAATATAATGTTTTTATAAAATTATTATGATTATAGAAATATAATTGATAATCCACCTTCTTACCATTTTTGTCTGTTGGAAAATGATAACGGCGCTCATGCATATATGTGGAAGACAACCTCCACAAAGAGATGTGATTCATTTTTTTGTTACATCATCACATGGATAGTCATAAATATGAAACTGTAGAATAAATATGAAATGTGTAAAATAATAAATATTATGGATGACTAAAAATATTACATGCCTTATTTATTTTCTTTCCAGTAGAAAAATGGAAATTCTAGTCGTGTGCATGTGTGGACTACCATATCCATGATACGAAATATTTCATTTTCTACAACAACCTTGCATTAATGGTTATATGAATATTTGTAATTTATAATAATAATAATAATTTTTTTGTGATTATTATTTTGGAGATGATGGAACTTTTAACCCTTTGAGCTTATTTAAACTACTAAGCTCATTATGTACCTTCAATGGTTGACCTCTTCCAAAAACACCCAGTCGCACCTTCTAGTGAATTATCACATCACTTGATCATAATGAATTAACCCCTAGGGGCATCATGTGATCATAAAAAAACTAAAAATGTATAAACATGGTGAATAGTGTAATTCCATGATTGGATCTTCATCCAATTAAACTAGTCACAATGTTGTGTTCACAAGAATTGGTGAACCCCTCATCTGACACATCCTCATATCAAATCAATTTCATTTCAAGAACATTAATAAAATTAAAACTCTAATGCAAAAACACATTTTTAATCCCAAATGTATAATTTAATTTGGAACCAAATAATATTGTACCAATTAGTACTATTTCATCCCCAAGCCTTTTGAACTATCCACCTATTAGTCTTACCACAACCACGACCCTCTAGGCACATGGGTCTTACCTACACAACCGATTTGATACTCCCCAACACGGGATTATCATTTCAATCAATTATTTGACAATACAATTCTGATCTCCATGGACTATTCTCTATCTATTACAACACGCAATGTATAAAAATGACTGCCCCACTGATTCATGATCTCCAATGTGAAACACTAATCACTAACCATTTTTTGGATCACCTGGAATGAAACCCTAAAAAATCCACTAATTTCCGATAAAATGAGGGTAAAATAATACTAATTATAATGGATATCCACCATTTGGATTCACTTAAACTACCCATATAGTGACACACATGACAAGTTTTCTTTTAATAAACGTGTTGATATTCTTGATCCACGCTCACCCATCGTATAAAACCATTCACCTCCTATTCTTACTGTGACCTCAGGCCACCATGACTATAGACATTCTATCAAAATCATCATTCCTTAGCCCAAAAATGACACTTCATTAATTCAAAACCGAAATTTGCAACATGCATAACGAGAATTCACTTTCCCTCACACATCGATGATTTTCTCAAAAATCAATGTGAATCCTCACTCACCTTATCCAATGTAGAGTGTACCTCCAAGAAACTCCCCCATACTTATTATCCACTATCCATATCTTTCGCATCCAGACACAGTAGGTGTATACTCCCATAATACTCTATCATACTTCGTGACACATGATACCTTGATTCAAACACTATCTGACTAAGGAATACATGCCTAAACCACTAAACACACAACTCAAGCATGTTAGGCTCATATATCTAGAAAATCATAAATTATTTATTTACATAATTCTTAAGGAATATATCTTATTCTGAGGCGAACAACATGATCACCCACCCCCCAAAATCCAAAAAAAAAACATTTAACCATGATCTTTCAATTATATATCCATTTTTCTAGAATCTTGAACCTTAAGTATAGGAATCCAATCGATCCTACCTTATAATCTGACCACGGTACGATAATATTTTTTTCACTCGAAGTGCTTCACATCCTAAAATAACAAGGCATTCTACTTTCCTTATATAACTCTCACAAGGGTATTCATACTCTCAAGGAAACTCACATGCCCATACATAAAATCTAGGGTTCTAATATATATATATATATATATATCTGAAATCACATGTTGGTTTAACCACCCATGCTCAAGAACCCATCCTCACCTAAAATTGATAGACTAGACTATCCCCCTCTGAGATCCCAAAACATACATTAATTTAAAAAATCATTTTTTGATGATTTGAACTGAGTAAACCCATATACACATGGAGAAGTTAAGTAAAATTACAACAAAAAATTGTATGGGAAAATACCAAATCGGTTTTTGTTGATAGTTTAAAAAATGAACTTATTTCCCCATAAAAAAACTAGTATTATCGAATCTAATTCTAATACTAATGCACCCAGGGTCACTATTCATATATTATATGGAAGAACTATATAGTCATCTCCAAGGAACATCCCCCTGTTAAATATGCATGACCATACATAAGTGAGAATACACCATGATTTTAAAAAAATAAAATCCTACCAATAAGTTATATAAGAAAAAATCATATCCATTTTCATTTCCACTTGAAAAAATTTAACCCTATTTATTCATTGATATCAATCACAAGAAGCACATGAATTCCTTATCAATTCTACATGCTAAAAATTATTCATGTGAATGAGATTATTTCTTGTGGTCTAAGAGAAAAACCATAATAAGATCAGAAATACACTTATAATGATTAAATAAATATCTAGATAATTTTGAAAAAAAAAAGAACCTAAATCACTTATATATGGTAACATAGACTTCCAACCTGAAATTGTGTTCGTGTTGAACCAATAAGAGGTACATTACAAGATCTAAAACACTCTTATTACCTCTCTACTGTTCCCCAAATTGAAAATAAATGAAAATATTCTACGATACCACTTTGTAACACCTGATAATATAGACACCAAGATACCTCTTACTAGATCTCTGTTAGATGGCATCTGAAGGCCTTCAGCATGCCTCCCCATATGCCAAAGGCTTTTTCGTAGTAGCAAGGTTGTGATGTGTTACTATGGATAGAATACAACCTAATATCAGAGTAAATAAACAATAAAAAATAAACTAAACATCATCCATAACAAACAATTTTAGGAAATTAAACTTATAAAACATTTTAATGAAATAATAAATAGAATATAAAAGTATAGAATCATATATCCTAATTGATCTCCCACTGGTCTAAACACACATACAAAATAAATATAAAAAATAAAAAAACAAGGAGGCTCTACTACCATCCATTAACACCACTTATATCCCAATCACCACATCCCCATCAATATTCTCTAGCCTAAACATGTAACATTATACATATTCCCTTTCTAAAATTGTGATGAATGTGGTCTACACAGGCACAAAAATTCCAGGGTGTCCCATGAAAGGGGTGAGAAAACCTAGGTAGTCCACCTGTAATGATGGATTTAACATATCAAGTAAAGAAGTTATTCACATGTGATATTCATAGAAAAATAAATAAAAAATTGTAATAATAAATAAATGAACACTATTGGTCCCTGGTTTTATTTATGGCACCCAAAATTGACCATACCTACTTCAAACAAGGCCAAAATGCCTTTATGAATAAACCATACAACCATTGAGTAACTATGTTCCACCCATGAAAAATAAGTGTAACATGTCACGACCCATCCTTGGGGCCCGTGCCATGACTACCCCAAGTCTACCTTCTATAGGCCAGGGGATGGCGACTAAAACCAAAGGCATAAATCCCGATAAAAGGGAAGGCATTGCCTTTATATAAGTAAAGAAACACAATAGAGAACATAAGCTGAAGTAAACACTAAGTATGATGTGTACAAAAGTTAGTGCTGAAAAGTAAAAGGGCCAGAATACAAACCCAACTGAAAGTACAGTACAACTGTAAAGAGTGTACAATAGCAGTAAAGTAAATCATCAACCACTGAGTCATCCTCTGACTATCGCAATTGAAGGGTGAGTACATATGGTCTCCTTAGCTCCTCGGGTCTGGCCGTATGCTCCGTGTACGTACTACCAAGTGGCCCACCTCCAGGTACCATCCCGCTCCACAAGACTTCACCTCGATCAGTGTTGTCTGTCGTCTACATCCAACACAATGTTGTGCGGTCATAGCCCGTGAAGTGGGGAGTATACGAAACTCAGTAGGGACCCCAAGACCCCCGAAGGTCTCCCAGAATCCACAAAGGATAATCCGCAAAGGAAAGATACAATGAAAAGGTAACAACCAACTCTACTTAGGTATATGTCCATACATATACCTAAGTCATCAATTACAGTTCGGCTCCAACTCACGAGCCCAAGTATAACCCAATCCACACGGGAAAGCACAACCCGGTCAACACAAGAAAGTGAGTCAATCACATCGATGATAATGATTGAAATTCAAGACTTAGCTCACACATGTATACTACACACTAAGAGGGTTTTAGATGATAGATTTACCCTCTAAATCATCTCCCCTACCGAACCCAAGTAGGAACCAAGTATAGAAGTCATCGCTGCCAAACCCACGTAGGATCCAAGTGCAGTAACCATCGCTGTCGAACCCACGTAGGATCCAAGTATAGTCGTCATCGCTGCAGAACCCACGGAGGATGGAAGTACAATCATCCTCGCCGTCGAACCCACGTAGGATCCAAGTACAGTCGTCATCATCGTCGCAATCACATCCAGCTCTAGGGTTCCCTCTCACAGCACGCTCAATTCTTGGAGGGTCTGCTCCACGATCCAAGGGGGTCGATACATAAACTGTCACGAAGTCCAAAGTTGATGTATCCCAAAGTTCCATCTCGTCAATAGGAACTTAACGCGATAGACGGCGCGTCAATCGGATGCCCGATTTGAGAGATATTGGTTTTTCCATCCCAGTGGCCCAATTAGAAATACGCTCGTTTCAAACCCGTATGATACCCAAATTCATTTGAAACTCACTTATAGTATCGAAAAAGGACCATCTCATCGAAAGAGTCTCAGTGCCGCAGACGGTGCGTCGATTGGACGCATTGTTCTTAAGTTATTCATGTTTAAGTGAATAACAGGGCACAACCCATTTAGCCCTATGGGCTGATGGGTCAAGTTAACCCAGTTTGATGGGTCCGACCGAGCAAGGGTGTTGGACTGGTCCGAAGAATTACAAAACTCAGCCCGAAGGGGCGCGACCCGGCCTGAAGTGGCACGAACCGTCCCGGCACGGCGCGGCGTGGCGCGGCCCGACTGGCTCGGCCGGCTGGCCGAGCAGGTTCCATGGGGGCACCCCCCCCCCCCCCCCGACCTGGTTTTCTGCACTGATGGCGCCGCACTTCCCCAAACCGACTGGCTAGACCGGCCGGTCTCCTGCGCACGCGGCCCGCATGGGCGGGCCGCCGATCCTCCATCATGGCGCCCTCCTGGCACCGCGGTCTAGCACTGCCTGACCGGCCGATGGGCCGGCCGGTCCTCTAGCATGGCGCCACAGCTCCTCTTCACCCGGCCGGCCGACGGGCCGGCCGGTTCTTCCACCGAAGAAGCCGTGTAGCAGGTCGCGTTTCTTCCCGCACAACCGTCGCGACGACGCCGGCCTCCTTTGTCGCGTTCCCGGCATGGTGCGACGGTGTCATGCCTCCTCCGCCTTTGCTTTCCAATTCTAAATAACAATAAACAAGTTCAATGGAGGTTCGTCGGGCTGTGTTCGTTCGACCTACACCCTCCATGTAAAGTGATAGAAAATGGATTAGGTAAACAAGATGCTCAACGACAACCCAAAGCACAATTTTAATCCATTAAAATTGAACTTAACCCCTACCTCGATAAATGATGACAAATGTCGGCGTCGTGGTTGAAGGCGTCACGAGGTGAGGATTCATAGACTTCAACGGAGAGTGTCCAAGGAGGAAGCGGCATATCCCCTTTTTATTATGGAGAGAAGAAAATAAGGCGTACGTTATTGGGGAGTTCCTGCATCGGTGTCTCCTCCCTTGTCACGGAGGGAGAAGAGGATAGATAATTCAGGGTCGTAGAGTCGAAGTTCTTCATCAGAGAGTTGGCATTCTTTGTTGAGGATAAAGTTCTTCAAAAACACAAGCGTTCTCCCAATTCCTCCTCACACAGCAATTCTAACCAAAATAAAATAAGGCTTCTCCTTATTTTATTTTATTTTTCAATGCTTTCAAAATTACAAAATTAAAATTCCAATTCAGTTAATTAATTAAACCATGAGTTGTCTAATTAATTAGTTGATAGGTTGGCAAGTTTTAATTAGAGAGAGAGAGAGAGGAAAGGAAGAGTTACCCAAATAAATTCATGGGGGTTGTCAACATTAAACAAAATAGTTTTATGGGAGGTTTAAGGGGTTTAGGGAATGTGAATGGTTGGGGATCGTGTGGGCCCCACCTCACAATTATTCTCACATGGGTAGTTAGGAGTTTTTGGGTCCCATCATAACTTTCCCATGTAGGATATAACCACTTAAGATAGAGAATAAAAATTGTTCCACAATTTTTATTCACTTCTAATTTAAACCACAAAATTAAACATCTCCTCCTGTGAAATTGCAATTGTGGTAAAGGTCCTTTTAAGAAATTACCAGCATTGCGAGTTCATCGATGCTCTCAGATTTCAATTTCGAGCGCTGGTTCAAAATATTGAAAATCCCGCTTGTTCGTTTACTAAACGTACCCGAGCTCAAATTTGGAAATTGATTCTGGGCACACCGGGCCTCGGAATCAGGTGTCGTTAGAAACTGCGTACCTGTAAAATTCCAAAGTATTTATGAAAAAAATTCCTTAGAATTTCCGGGTCTTTACATTACTCCCACCTAAGGGTTTTACATCCCTGTAAAACTAAATCACAAACTAGGGAAACAAATGAGGGTATTGTGGATGCATTTGAGCCTCGCACTCCCATGTGCTCTCCTGGAGGTTCTCGTGCTGCCAACGAATTCGCACCAGAGGAATCGACCGTCCACGTAGGACTCGCTCTTGTCGATTCTCGATCTCCACGGGGACCTCCACAAATGTCTCCACGTCATCAATGTTGAGGTCCCCGTGATCAATGATATGTGTCGGGTCATGCATGTATCTCTTTAGCTGAGATACGTGGAAGACGTCATGCACCTGATGCAACTAAGGTGGAAGGGCCATGAAATAAGCCACCTCGCCTACCCTGCTGAGAACCTGGAATGGTCCAATGAATCATGAAGATAACTTGTTGCCCCAGCCAAATCTCTGTATTCTACATCGAGGTGAGACCTATATGAAAACGTGGTCGCCATCCTCGAACTCCAGTGGTCTCCGCCTCCTATCATCATAGGATTTCTGTCTGCTCTTTGCTGTCCTCACCCGCTCCTGGATGATCTGCACCTTCTCTGTCATAGCCTAAACCATCTCTGGTCCTACGAGTGATGACTCCCCAAGGTTAGTCTAGCACAGAGGTGATCTGCATGGTCGTTCATACAATGCCTTGTATGGTTCCATATCGATGGTGGAGTGGTTGATGTTGTTGTACGCAAACTCCACCAAGGGTAGGTGATCCTCCCAGCAATGACCAAAGTCAAGGACACATGCACAAGGCATGTCCTCGTGTGTCTGAATGGTCCTCTCCGTCTGGCCATCCATATGAGGATGAAAGGCGGTGCTCAGGCATAACTGCGTCCCAAAAGCCTCCTGCAACCCCTTCCAAAGACGGGAAGTAAAGCGAGCATCTCGATCAGAGACGATATATGATGTCACACCATGATGTCGTACGATCTCATGAATGTATAGGCGTCCCAAGCTATCCACTAAGCCCTTCTCTCTGATAGGTAGGAAGGGGGCCGACTTGGTGAGTCGGTCGACAATCACCCAGATGGAGTCGTGACCTCTAGAAGTAGGAGGGAGCCCCATCACGAAATCCATGGATATCCCATCCCACTTCCACTATGGGACCTCTAAAGGATACACCAAGCCTTTCGGTACCTGGTGCTTCGCCTTCACCTGCTGGCAGGTGAGGCATCGAGAAACAAACTCGGCCACAAACTTCTTCATACCCAGCCACCATGGCTATCTTCTAAGATCCCGGTACATCTTCGCCACTCCTTGATGTACCGCAAGAGGGGAATTGTGAAACTCCGTCATCACATCCTCCTACTGTGCAACTAATGTCCCCTGAAGAGGATAACGTGCTCTGCTCCTTCAGAAAATCCATCAGGCGCCTGTCCTGTGGATATCTATGCACGTCGTGTCTCACAGTCAATGTCCCCACACTGTTACTCTATGACCCACTGAAGTAGTGGAGGAGTGACTGTGAGAGACTGTAGAAAGGCTGCTCCATCTCTATCCACAAAGCATATCTGCAATGTGACTAACTGCTCTGTCGCCTCTCCAAGTAGCTGAATGCCCGGTCTCTTTCTGAGAGCATCAACTACCATGTTCTACTTCCCAGGATTATAGAATATCTCAAAGTCATAGTCCTGGAGGAACTCAAGCCATCGTTGCTATCTCAGGTTCAGGTCATTTTGTGAGAAGATGTACCTGAGACTCTAGTGGTCAGAGTAGACTGTAAAGCGCTCGCCCACCAGATAGTGTCGCCACATCTTCAAAAAGAAGACCAATGCTGCTAACTCCACGTCAAGGGTAGCGTATTTCTGATCGTGCTAGCTCAACTATTGTGAACCATAAGTGATCACTGCCCGCTCCTGCATCAGGACACACCCAAGTCTGGTCCCTGATGTATTGTAGTAAACTACGTACCCTATGCCCTCCTCTGGTAGCCTCAAGATGGGTGCACTGGTCAATCTCTGTCTCAGCTCTTGGGAGCTCTACTGACGTCTATTTGACCACACGAAGGGTTTCCCCTTCTTCGTCAAAGCTGAAAGTGGTGTTTCAGCTCTGGAGAAGTCTGGCACAAATCTTCGATAGTATCCTGCCAGACCTGGGAAACTCTGCACCTCTGTCACACTACCTGGTGGATCCCAAGCAAGTACTGCCTCGATCTTTGCAGGATCCACCACAACTCCCACCTCAGAGATGAAGTTCCCCAAGAAGTGTACCTCTCGAATCAAGAACTGAAAATTTGAGAGCTTACCATAAATATGGTGCTCTGGAAGTGTGTCCAATAAAACCCGTAAGTGGTAGGCGTGATCCTCCTTGGGGTCAAGTAAATCAATATGTCGTCGATGAAGACTAAGACAAACCAATCGAGGTAGGGTTGGAAGATCTTATTCACGAGACTCATAAACACTACTGGAGCATTGGTTATGCCAAAAAGAATAACCAAGAACTCATAGTGGCCATACCGACACATGAAGGCCTTCTTTTTCACATCATCATCTTGAACTCTGAGCTGATGATAGCCTGAACTGAGGTCTATCTTCGAGAACCATCGTTCTCCCTTGAGCTGATCAAAGAGGTCGTCTATCCTCGGGAGTGGCTACCTGTTCTTTAAGGTCACCATATTCAGGCGACGGTTGTCGACACATAGTCATAAGCTCCCATCCGCCTTCTTGGTGAATAAAATCGTAGAAGCCCAGGGTGAAACACTGGGTTGGATGAATCCCTTTCCCTACAAGTCCTCCAGCTATACATGTAGCTCATGAAGCTCAGTGGGAGCCATCCTATATGATGGAGTAGATATCGGGGCTGTCCTGAGGTACAGTTCAATATAGAAGTCAACCTCTCTATGAGGAGGTAATCCTGGAACGTCGTCAAGAAAAACGTCCGCAAACTGATCCACCACAACAGGAAAACTCGGACTCTGCACATCAACTGCTCCGAGAATGAGACTAGCCTACTGATGTGTGATCGGCATCCCTCTTCTCTGCATAAGTCTGTCCTGCACTGCAAAGCCTCCCTTCTCACCGGTTAAGGTGAACTTTCTCCCATCTGTGTGAACACACCGCACTTTGCACCTAATACAGTCAATCTGAGCATGGACTGTAGATAACCAATCCATGCCCAAGATGATGTCATAATTCCTCGACTCTGCAACAAGAAGATCCCAGCCGAAGCTCTTGCCTCCTAGAGTAAGCTCACACTGCCGGAACTAGTGTGGAATCGACGAGTCTGCTCTGGTAGGAGTCTCTAGCCGTAAGGATCGAGCCAATGGCTCCGTCAGAATCTCATGAGCTCCGAACAAGGGCAGCAGCAATAAAATAATGACTCACTCCTGTGTCTATAAGAACTACAAGAAGGGTGTAGAAGACACATATAGTACCCCAAATCATCTCAGGTGCACTGTGGTTGTAAGACTCCACTACCTGAAGCTGAGCCTGCCTCTATCTACAACCTCCCTGTGGTCGGGGTGGACCTCCTCGTGGTGGTGGTGGTAGAGCCTCAAAGCGTCACCCACCACCCGCTACTCGGACATCTCCTCCACCTAATCTGCCTGCTCCATGTGAACTACCACGGTCGAACCTCTACCTCGGCCTGGGTAGTCCCTCAACCATCTTCTGCTCCTTTGCATGGCGAGTCGGGCAGTCACGAGCCATGTGGACCTGCCCGCCTCATGCATAGAACTGCCTGCCTCTCGTATGACTGGCTCTACTGTGTGTGCCCCGCACCTCCAAACCATTATCCTGAGGTCGACCACCTAATGGCCTGGTCTTCTTGTACCTCTACGACATTTTTCTACTAATGGCTGTAGAAGACTCCACTACGTGTTGGCTTGCGGTAGGCCTCACTACTGGTGTAGGCTCAGCAAGGAAGCTCTCCACAAGAAGGGCTCGCTCTAGTACTCATGCCTACGTCGGAATGCTGAGTGAGATCATCGAAGCCCTGATCTCCAGCCTCATTCCCTGCTCGAAGGTCTGGGCCCGGAAGAATGGGTCCCGCACAATGTTCGTGGAGTAGCACTAGAGGTCGGTAAACCTCGTCGAGTACTGGGCTACAGTCATATTGCCCTACAGCAGTTGTAGTAACTCCTGGATGTGCACCGCACGGAGGGTGGCTGGAATGAACTCCAAGAAGAAGAGGCTCTCGAAGTCCGTCCAAAGTAGATATGCCTCATCGTGCACCTGGAGCATCAGGCTCCACCATCTACCTACTGTTGCGTGCAGGAGACTTGCCACAAGGTTCACCATAAGATCTGATGGTGTCCCTACCAATCTCAAGACTTGAATGATAGGCTCTAGCCAATCCTCGGCTGCCTGAGGGTCCATCTCTCCACAGAACCTGGGAGGCCTATGTCACTGAAACTCGTGCAGCGCACTCAGGCGGTGTGCACCCACCGCTGCTGGGGCTGGTGGTATCGGTGGCCTAGTGGGTAGAGGTACTGCTGGTGCCTCTGCTGTAATGGGGCCCTTCACTGAGGCCTCGTCGCTCGATGGGCTGCCATCTCACACGTAACTGGGAACCCTAGCTGGCTGCCGTTGTGGGGCCATCCTGAAAAGGAACAGGTGCGCCACAGTTAATATAATATACTTGGTGAGCTGAAACAATGTATTCACTAAGAAATCTTTTGAAACACACATGCAATCGATGTTTTCGTTAACTGAGTCAGAAATCAGAAGTCAGGGTACTGGTGTATTGATATGTCGGCTTCCGCACCAACACTGGACTCCCTGGACTGATAACCACACTCATTACCATTAACACTATTTCTTTACAAGAAAAAATTATCAGAGCCCTATGTTCTGGGGTAGAACTGAACCCTCTGATACCAATTTGTCATGACCCGTCCTCGGGGCCCGTGCTGTGACTACCCCTAGCCTGCCTTCCATAGTTCAGGGGCTGGCAACTAGCCCCAAAGGCATAAATACTGATAAAAGGGAAGGCATTACCATTATATAAGTAAACAAACACAACAGAGAGCACAAGCTGAAGTAAACCCTAAGTAAGTTGAGTACAAAAGTAAGTGCTGAAAATTAAATGGGCTAGAATACAAACCCAACTTAAAGTACAGTATAGCTGAAAAGAAAGTACATCAGTAGTAAAATAAACCAGTAACCACTGAGTCGTCTTCCGGATATACCACCAGAAGGGTGGGTACAGATGGTCTCCTCACCTCCTCGGGTCCGGCCGTCCGCTCCGTGTACATCCCTCCAAGTTTTCCACCTCCAGGTACCATCCTGCTCCACAATACTCCACCTTGACCAGTGATGTTTTTCGTCTGCATCCAACACAACGTTGTGCAGGCATAGCCCATGCAGGGGTGAGTATAAGATACTCAGTAGGGACCCCGAGACCCCCGAATTTCTCCTAGAATCCACAAAGGAAAAACCATAAATGAATGATACAAACACAAGGTAACAACCAACTCTACTTAGGTATATGACCATACAGATACCTAAGTCATCAATTCCAGTTCGGCTCCAACTCACGAGCCCATGTATAACCCACTCCACACAGAAATGAACAACCCAGTCCACATAGGAAAGAAAGTCAATCACATCGATGATAATGATTGAAAGTCAAGACTCAGCTCACACATGTATAATACACACTAAGAAAGGTGGAGATGATAGATGTAGCCTCTGAATCATCTCCCCTACCGAACCCATGTAGTATCCAAGTACAGAAGTCATCACTGCTGAACCCATGTAGGATCCAAGTACAGTAACCATCACTGCCGAACCCACGTAGGATCCAAGTACAGTCGTCATCGCTGTCAAACCCACGGAGGATCCAAGTACAGTTGTCCTCACTACTGAACCCATGTAGGATCCAAGTACAGTCGTCATCGTCGTCGCAGTCGCAGCCAGCTCTAGGGTTCCCGCACACAGCACTCTCGATTCTGGGAGGGTCCGCTCCACAAGCCATGGGGGTCGATCCATCAACTGTCATGAAGTCCAGAGTTTATGTATCCCAAAGTTCTGTCTCATCAATAGGAACTTAACACGACAGACGGCGCGTCAATCGGACGCCCGGTCTGGGAGATATTGGCTTTTCCGTCCCCGGGGCCCGGGTAGAAATATGGTCGTTTGTAACCAGGATGGTACCCAAATTCATCTGAAACCCACTTAGATTATCGCAAAAGGACTGTCTCATCCAAAGAGTCCTAGTTCCGCAGACGGCGTGTCGATCGGAGGCACGGTCCTTAAGTTATTCACGTTTAACTGAATAACAGGGCCCGACCAATTTAGCCCAGTGGGCCGATGGGTCGGGTTGACCCAATTTGACGGGTCTGACCCAACAGGGGTGTCAGACCGGTCTGAAGAATTAAAAAACTCAGCCCGAAGGGGTGCGTCTGAGACCGGCTGGCTCGGCCGGCAGGACGAGCATCCCGGCCAAAGCTAAGCGGGTTCCAAAGGGGGGGGGGCAGCCCCCCGGTTTTCCGCATCGGTGGAGCTAGGTAGCGCCGCCCTTCCCCTAACCAGTTGGTCTCCTGCGCACGCGGCCCACATGGGCAGGCCGCCGATCCTCCATCACGCCGCCCTCCTGGCACCCCGGTCTAGCTCTGCCCAGCCGGCCGAGGGGACGGCCGGTCCTCTAGCGCGGCGCCCTCCTGGAACTGTGGCTCCTCTTCACCCGGCCTGCCGACGGGCCGGACGGTACTTCCGCCAAAGCGGCCCGTGTAGCAGGTCGTGTTTCTTCCCGCACAACAGGCGCGATGGCGCTGACCTCCTATTTCGCATTCTCATCACCCCACGATAGTGTTCTTCCTCCTTCGCCATTTCATGCCAATTCTAAATAAAAATAAGCAAGTTCAACCGAGGGTCATCGGGCCCTGTTCATTCGGCCCGCGCCCTCCGCGTAAAGTGATAGAAAATGGCTGAGGTAAACAAGATTCTCAATGACAAACCAAAGCACAATTTTAATCCATTAAAATTGAACTTAACCCCTACCTCGATAAATGATGACGAACATCGGCGTCACGGTTGATGGCGTCGCGAGGTGAGGATTCATAGACGTCGACGGAGAGCGTCCAAGGAGGAAGTGGTGTCTCCACTTTTTATTACGAAGAGAACAAAACAAGGCAGACGTTATTGGTGAGTTCTTGCATTGGTGTCTCCTCTCTTGTCGTGGAGGAAGAAGAGGATAGAGAATTCAGGATCACCGAGTCGATGTTCTTCGTCGGAGAGTTGGAATTCATCATTGAGGATCACGTTCTTCAAAAACACTAGCATTCTCCCAATTCCTCCTCACACAACATTTCTAACCAAAATAAAATAAGGTTTCTCTTTATTTTATTTTATTTTTCCATGCATTCAAAATTAAAAAATTCAAATTCAAATTCACTTAATTAATTAACCCATGATTTGTCTAATTAATTAGGTTATAGGGTGGCAAGTTTTAATGAGGGAGAGAGAGAGGAGAGGAAGAGTTACCCAAATAAATTCAAAGGGGTTTTCAACATTAAACAAAGGAGTTTAATGGGAGGTTTAAGAGGTTTAGGGAATGTGAATGGTTGGGGATCGTGTGGGACCCACCTCACAATTATCCTCACATGGGTAGTTAGGAGTTTGTGGGTCACATCCTAACTTCCCCATATAGGATATAACCAATTAAGATAAAGAATAAAAATTGTTCCACAATTTTTATTCAATTCTTATTTAACCACAAAATTAAACTTCTCCTCCCATGAAAATGCAACTGCGGTAAAGGTCCTCATAAGAAATTTCCGGCATTGCGAGTTCATCGGTGCCCTCAGATTTCAATTTCAAGCACTGGTTTAAAAGATAGAAAAACCCACTCGTTCGTTTACTGAACGTACCCGAGCTAAACATCAGAAATTGATTTCGGGCACACCGGGACTCAGAATCAGGTGCCGTCAGAAACTGCGTATTTGTAAAATTCCAAAGTAATTATGAAAAAAAATTCATTTACATTTCCGGGTCATTACATAACATCCATGGTGGAACCATGTCCCAACCTAAAATTTACAAAAGAATATCACTCGAGGGGACATATCCTACACTACATACCATGTCTGAAAAACCATCAACCCAGGGGGTCACATCCCATACCTGAAGCTGATATATATCCACTACTTGGGATGTCATATCTTATACAATGTAAAAATATATACTCAAGGTCATACCATAATTGGAACCTCATATAGTATATAAAAAGTGGGAATCTCACCCTAGAACATGAAGATACTATCCATGTAGAACTACTTACCTCCCAAGGACCATAAAAATAACACCTATGGGGATCAATGTCCATACACAAAACTGTATAATCATACACCCATGGGGTTTCATCAAAATCCTTGAATAAGTACTATGCCTCTATATCCTAGGGGTCATACCCTCCCTCAGATCTCGGACAATCATTTCATACCCCCAAGTCCATTACTCACCCAGAATATTGCATAACATACAACCTCAAGATACCACCCCAAAACCTCATACATATCATATATCACACACAAAAACGCCCACACACACAGACTGATATATATATATATACATATATATAACATACACCACATATACTCAAGGGAATATCCTCTATGGAACCTGATATCATACTACATAATTTGGTCACTCGCCCAAACCGTCCACACACCTCTTATGTTAACATCTTGAGTTCACAACTTAGACCAATCATAGAATCTGCATTGTACTACCATTTTCGATCCTTGAGTTATAAGGGGATACTAGAAATTAACATCACTATCTATACTACACAAACCTTCTATAGGCTAATATTAGATTGGTGCAACCCCTGAGGCCCCCTAGGACACGTCTCTACCCATAAACCCAACATGGGAACCTCTATCTAATTACCAATCCAAGGATTTAAGATTTTCATTTAGAGGGAATTATATCCCCCATCATCATCATGATCACAAAATAATGCAGTTGTCCACATATACAGTACCATATAAACATTAACATAGAGAGATAGCCTAAATCCCATATCCCTTTCCAAGTCATTAAATATTGGCCCTCACTTACCCAACCTATCCTTAGTCTTACACATGAAATACCCACACATGTACACAAGCTCAAGCATGGGAGGAACATTATCCACACTATCTAGCCAATCAGATCGATGTTCTAAGGCATCTCACAATTCCAATGTAGCCTACTCAACTAATCTTCCCCAATCCATTACTCACTACTCCTCAAAGAGACCTAAAGGAACATATCCCAAGGTTTACTACATTCTCTTCATCATGTTTCAGCCTATCTAGGTTCCATATATCTTATCACTCATATTTATGATCAAGCACATGACCATTGGTAGGTGAAACCTCACACTAGTTTCAGGGTTCCATCATGTCCATTCACACTTCATTCATTTTCTAGAAATTTTTATTAACCAATTCATTTTATAATTAATTTTATTGGCCCATCCATGTTGACAAAACATATCATAAGCTATATGAACATGATTCTTTTACCGTAGGGAAATTTTCAATGACCGACCGAATAAAATATAGGGTTACCATCCTTGCGATGCCCCATAGCTCCTTATACAAGATTTTACATGCCTCATTTAAGATCATATTGTCACAAGAAATAATATTTCAGACTAAAATACCCAAATAATTAATTATAAATTGTATAATTATAAATTTAAATACAACTGATGTGGAATATTCACTCAAAAATCATCGAAAATAGCCATTTCCCTGAAACTCCATAAAACCTAGAGCATTCATCTTTATGGAATTCAAACATTCCAAGATGAGAAAAATACCCATAAAGTAAAGATAATTCCACAATTATTTGATTGAATCATCAATTAAACCTTATCCAAAATGATACAAAAAGAGGTATACAAATAGGAAATAAAAATTAGATGAAAAACAATAGTGTGGTGTTCCTAAAATATCCTTGATTCACCAAAATACACACCCACTTCCAAGGGGATTGACTGAGACAAATGTGAGAGGGATATACAGAATATTGGACTCCCCATAATTCTAAAATCTTCTAAAAATAAAATGGATTTGTACATAAATATATAGGGTTTTTCTTTATTTTAAAAATAAGGTGGAAGACCCTTTTTGGAGTGTCCATAGGTGAAAAATTAAAAAACCCCTCACTTTAGTTTCCTTGTGTTTCAACAACCTAGGTTATGGTGCAAGGGAAAATCATCAACATTTGAATGAGTCACAACCTTATCTCTTTGTAAAACCTACTCTGGGGTTGACTGAGGGTCATATCTTGTAAGGACCTTCCACGAATCATCCCACATACTAAGATATAGTGTACCCCTATAAGCACTATCACATTGTATCCCATACTCAATAGTCTATCACTCCTCATGGAAACACCAAAATCATCTCCACCAAGGATACCTCCATGCTATATCCTAGATACTATGGAAGGATATATTTTCTTCCTCCAAAAAACAATCACCCATGATAATTTACACACTAAAATTCCACCAATTCACTCATGGTTTGTTCCCAACAGTATAACACCACACTGGGTTTACCCCACACATAATCGAATGCTCCCATAAGAATCTAAAATTTCTTCTAGGATTCAATAAATTACTAAAAACACCTCCTAGATATTTTTTTATCTGTATATTCCAAGTCCAAGTCCAAATTCAAGAAATATCCACTACCTAGACAAAAATATCGAATTTACTATGATTTTATAAACCTAAACAATCAGGGTCATTATAATTTTAAGGCATAGTGTCTATAAAAAGTTATGTCCTTAGAAAACAATATTATATCAAGATTGATATAATTGGGATGTAAAATTAGCCAAAAAATTAGTTTTCTAGGATATACCTTGTAGTTTTATAGGATGTATTTTTTAGAGTTAAGATATTCATAATGTATGATTTCTCTATGTAATAAAAAATTATTTATCCATATTTAATGATAATTTATTTTGGTGATTTTAACTTTTTTGCTAAATAAATTTTTATATAATATATATCATGAAGAGAATTTATGACATAATATTTTTAAGATTAGTTTTGTTCTATTGATATGTTTTCCACACTATATAAAGTAATAAATTTCATAATCAATTAAGGAATACTGATTTATCCTGATGAAATAGACATATCCACACCATGATGACCTAGACAGTTACATAGAATTAACATGTAGAGGGATAAGTTCATGGAAGTTATTATTTTGAATTTGAATTTGAAATTAAAATTCAATCCCAGAGAATAATCTCAATATATGTGAGAAAACATTAATCATGGTTCATTCATGGTGTATCAAAAATATTATTAAATAAATAGAGGAAGAGGATATATAAGATAGAGTGTTTTTGTTTTAGTGTAGTTCATATAAAAAATGTAATAAGAAGATGTGTTTATGGGATAATAAAAGTCAAACAAGAATAAAATAATGATTATAAAATTGGGTTTCGTGTTATTAAAATAACTATTTTATGAGTTGAGAAATAATGAGTAAGAAAAATGTGTTATGTATAGTGAAGAATTGTGAGATAACTATATTATTATTGAGATACTATCACTAAAAGGAAAAGGAAACTAACTACCCCAAAAAAGTAAAAGAAAATGTATAACTTTTCAAGACACATTTTTTTAGACAATACTATTTATATTCTTATGTTAATAGAAAATCATATAAACTAATAATTTATATCTATATGTGTATTTTAATGAATTTTTTTGGTCTTTGTTCATTGTAGATCATAATAATAAGTAGTGACTCATTTTGAGTAGTGACACTTTTACTGAGAGTGTCCTTTATTTCATTCTTTAATAGATGTGTGTGATTTATTCAATGATATTATTCATGATAATAAGTGACAAATATTTATTTATCAAGAAATAAAAAAGGAGAAAATGGAATATTATTCAATGATTCACCCAATCTTAGTGAACTAAGCAATTCTAAAGGAAATAAAATATGATCTGTAGGAATACAAAACTACTTTTAAAACTCATATAGGTATGTCTCTCTATAGTTTTGATTTTTTAAAAACATTACACCCTCCAATAGATATTTAATATAAGTAATTATTTACTACAAAGGCTATTAAAATTTTCAATATGAGTGAAATATAAATTTTTTTTTTGAATTGATTGGGTAAAAGTAAACACGAAGAGTTTTCAATGAGAATGCTATAATTTTAAACGAAATGGAAATATAGTTTCATGATAGGATGATTTAGGGGAGGTAATTCAAAAAAAAGATATGTTTTCTATCATATTAATTTAATAATGAATCTATTTTTCAATAATATAATGTTCATATGTTCTTGACTATTAATTGTGACTAATGTGAATTCAAATAGAGTTGTGAAGATATATTTGGAATACGAATAGTCGTTCACTATTAAAGGTCTAAGGATGAAGTTATTCTATGAATAGGGAAATGGTTTGGAAATACAAAACTTTTAAAAATTATTAATAAGGCGCTAATGAGTCAGGATAATGACTATATACCAAGATTTATTAAGATGTAGCCAAATACTTTTACTATTTATTTTATTTTCTTATTATGTTTATATCCATAATTTCACCCTATGAGTATGTTACAAACATTTTTTAGGATG
The DNA here is from genome assembly GCA_963277665.1 of Viscum album. Lineage (NCBI taxonomy): Eukaryota > Viridiplantae > Streptophyta > Magnoliopsida > Santalales > Viscaceae > Viscum > Viscum album. The sequence continues at coordinate 624,710,387 of OY728138.1, read as the reverse complement.
GGTAGAATAATTAATATGGAATAAAGGTGAAAATATACACCATATAAGATGAAATTTCAATGATGGGGAGTATTTTACTTACCCTATATATTTAATTTTATCATATAGATATATGTTATATACAATTCTTTTTATTCTTATACTTTTGATTTAAATAAAAATATATTTTGAGGTAGTGTTTCATGTGTGTATATTTATTTTCAATAACACATGATAATTCAATCCATCATATATCTAAGAGATAGATCACTTATAATGTATTGTTTTTTTATTATTTGAGTGTTTTTAGTTCTATTTAAAATGAAATAATCTTGGTTAATAAAATTTGACTTTTATACACTATAATAAGAATATGAATTTGATTTAATTATCTTCTCAAAAGAGATAGTACCTTAGGGATATAAATTAAAATAAAACCATAAAATACCTTTAAAATTGGAGTAAAATGGGTGATTGAGAACTCATTGTTTTTTAGATGATTTGGTGTTTCTATTTGAGGGAAAAAAGAAATCCATAAATTGGGTGAAATGACATTTTAAGAGTTTACTACCCCTTTAATACTTTTATTCACTAACTATTCCAATTAATCTCAGTGAATTTCCTCTAAAATGGTTGTTTTATTTTTAGAATATTCACACTAAATTAATAAGTTCAATTAAAAGGATTGGGATAAAAAATTCAAAAAAATAGAGTCTATTTATATATTTCAAAATGAAAGGATATAAGGGGAAATATTAAACCCAAATAAATAAAGGGAAAATTAAATTATAAGTTTTATTTTTATTTATATTGTATTAAAGAATTACGAAAATATGTTTGTGTTATAAAATTTAAATATTTGGACTTGTGAAAGTGTAACATGTTTGGGAAATGGTACAACTAAATTTTTTCATTTAAACATCATTGACTGAGGAATCAAACTTGGAATAAATAAATATCATTATATAATATATTGAGAGAAATTAATTTATGATAAGTAATTAATCATGTGTAAGGTAATGTGAATTACAAAAAAATTAATTGTTTTTATATAATTTTCATTTGTTTGGGATTTTTCTATTTTTAGTTGTTTTATATTATTTTCTAGGATTATTAGTTTTTTATTAATATCCTAATTTGTAACAATTATACATTAATTTCATTTCATTTCAAGTGAATAAATAAATCCTTATATTTTTGAAATGAATCATTGGTATTTAGATTTGTTTGGATACATGGGAAAATGTTGCAAAATAAGAGCCAAAAAAGAATAAATATGAGCATGAGTCATAATTTGATATTAAGGATATGTTGGGGGATAATGTATCATGCATTTTAAACCTTACTGGTATATCCCCCAACCATTGTAGCCTCATCCTTTTAGTGATAATGCTTCAATGATCTAATTTTGGACAGTTGAAAACCCATAACATCCATAATGATCAATGTAATGCGGTAGAGGGAAGCTAATGAGTAAATTAGGTCTAACACTACACAAGTTAGTTCTTGATATTATATTATCACCCAAATATTATCCTATATTGATCAATATTATGCTATTTCCACACATTAACAAATGTTGCAATGATATTATGGGACTATATAGATTGCAACATAGTGTATAGAAAACACTTGAGACACCTTCACCACCAACACTTCCTAAAAAAAAATCCAATACATGATATATTTGAATCTCAGTGTATTGTGATGGTATAATAAAATCTATGAACATAGAGAAAATTAATCTTGATATGATACTCAACTTTTAGGAATATAATAATTTATTTAGCTGATGTAATGTTTTGAATCCAATGTGAGATGTATCATATCACTAGGTTATACCCACAACAACAAAACTTTAGTCACTCCTTAGAGATAAATTCACCTTCAAATGAAATATTATATAGTAATACATGTTAAACCATCGATCTAACATATCATAGAGAATAAACTCTATACTATATTTTCTAGATAATGCAATTATAGGCCTCATTACAATATACATTTCCTCGAACAATTTATTTTTCCTCTAATTTCATAATATTCAACAAATGACTAGTGAAGTATTGTTATGCCTAAAAGTAATAGAAAACTACTCTAAGTACTTAATGATGAAAGAAGGAAGGGAGATGAAGTAATAGAGGCCTTGTTAATAAATATTCTAATATGGATCATATATATATAATTTGTGGACCAAAGGAATCCCAATATAGAGTATTATATGAAAAGTAGGGAATGTATCATCAATATGAAAAAATTGTGGATAATATACAAGATTGAGAGAAGAACATCAACATGTGAAATTTAGTTAAGATTAACCAAAGGGAATGAAAATAATTATTCTATTTTAAAAAATATGAACATTCATAATCTACAAGGAAATATCATTGAGAGTGAATAAAATAACTCGTGAAAGATAACATACATAGAGGATGGTGTTAAAATTTGATTTGTTTTAGTTATAAAAAGATATTTTTAACTTAGAAAGATAATATCATTAAAGAATAATATACTCAGGGCATTGGGGGAAGATTCATTATCTCTCACCAATGAAAAAGATTTTTATTTGCATTATATTTTTATTGTAATCATGATTATGAGTGGATAGAAACCTAGTTTGGTTAGGGAGAGGTGTAGTTGAGTATTGGTTGTCATTTATTGAAGGAATTTAATTCTATCTATCTTATTCATTAATGAAAAATGTTTTTCTATAATGATAGATAAGTAGATGACCCTTTGGGAGAGGTTAAAGAAATAAAATCCTAAATCCAATCGTTATCATATAAAATAGGGACTTAGAACTCTAAATAATGAGAGTGAACTATAATTCTAGAGAACACTTAAGAAAATTCTTAATTCTCATAGTGTATTCAGGACAAGAAACCCTACAGAGACATCAAAATGAAATTATAATATGATGAGTGAATTTATAGATAACATGGAAAAATGAGTGTGTGTGATAGAAAATAATTGATGAATTCATACATAAGAAATATAAATAAATGAATCCAATCCCCACACCCCACTATTTTTTCAATTTTTTGAAAAAACTATTGAATTATTGATTATATTCTCATTCTCTCATTAACCATATTTTATTACTTTTTCCTACATTTGGGTAATTTGATACTTGGTGGCCCTATTTACATGTACACACATCGACTTTTCTTGTTACATTATCACAAAATTAGGTTTAATTAGTGAATAAAAATTTAGGTTCTTGTGGAAATGATCTTGGGTAACTCAATGTGTATGTGCTTCACAACCCTATAACCTTGAAAAGTGGCCTTGTATAAACCACTACATAGCTAATCATCAAGATGTTTTTTTTTTGATAAAATGTTATTTATAATGGTGTTAGTATTTTAGTGTGTGATAAATTGATTAATATAAATACTCAAAATTCAAATTCAGGGCATTATGTATTAGTTTACAAATATGAAGATATAAAGCATTATAATTTGGGAAGTAAAAAATATTTGATTTTTTAATATTTTAAAAAAATGATTTTAAATGGGGCTTATAAATTTTTTTGGGGTTGAATTGATTTATTTTAATGGAATAATATGGATTGAATTTTTTATTGTATTATTTTTTGAAATTTTTTTTTGAAACATGGTGGTTTGAGAAAAAAATGGGATAATTTAGGGATAGAAGAGAAATATTTGGGTTGAAACATTATAGTTTTGCCAAATATTGATGCATAAAATATTTATAGTGAAATTGAAGAATGATTGAAATCCTAATGTAAATATTTTTTTTGATCTAGTGTTTTATATATTTACTTGCATGCTTCATGTGAATTTTATGATCGAATTAGATAATATTATTATAATATTTTTGATTTTGGTTAATGATTTATTATAGATAAAGGAGTTTTATATAAGATATTATTTAAATATTTAGGGGAATTAATTAAATAAGTAAAAATAAATAGGTTCTGTGATTTTTTTGGATTGAATATATATTTAGTCTCATAAATATAAATGGTCCCAAAACAATTAACAATTAATTAGTCATAATATAAGGTTAGGGTAAATAATTAATAGAATGAGGGAATAATTTTATGTCGTGATAATTATTGAATTACATATAAGATTTAAATGTTTTTACAATGAACCATAAATAATTTAGTTTTATAACTTTTTTATAGATTCAGTTATTCGAATATTTTAGAACACATATATATTGAGGACTAAATTGAATATTTTGTAAATGTTTGTCATGTTCAAAAAATGATAAGGTTATAGTTGAAGTTGAAAACATACATGGGATACTATTAAGGAAGATATATATATATATATATATATATATATGAGTTGGATTCAATTGGTATTAATTAGGCCAACTAGGTAAAATACCCTGAGATTGGGGTTGAATTGGGGTATAATAGATTAAAACAACTGCCCCTTCGAATATTGTTTTTTCATTAAACAAAACACACTTATCTCATTGTCCCATTGAAATATATGAATATAAATGAAATCATGAAAGATACACAACAACATTACTTGGTTCACCCCCATTGGGATACATTGAAGGATCAAATAACAACAATGTGATGATGTACCAAATACACTAAGGTTCGCATCCAAAATAAAGGATTTGGGATAGAACACTTCATTGCCCAGGCTCACTACATTTACAAGGATTAGGGACAACTCACCACTTCCCATGTGTCACTCCCTGATTCTCTTTCTCTAGATCACTATTGATGGAAATGATCACCTTCATCCTCTTTGTTTGCTCACTAATCTAGAGTGGATTCACAAATAGTTTATAGACATATAGGTCCATTCATTATCAATATGAAATATATCCTCAGTTGTAGATAGATTCTCTATTGATGTCCTTATATCATTCAGTTGATGAATATGACTTTACCAAAGATCTACTAAGAAATTCCTTTTTCAACACATTCATGATTCCCATTGCCTTCGCAAGGCACTACTCTTTAATAAAGCTTAAAAGTTTTCAGAAAGAGACTACCTTTCACAAAGATCTCTTCTTTGGTGAAGCTCAACTATCCTTCGTGATGCTCACAACTTTCAATATGATTTATCTAGACATCATAGCCTTAAATACATTTATGATGCTCAAAATTTTTGGTCAGTGTTTATATCCTTCTCAAAAAAATATCATTGAATTTTTTTTCAAAGAACTTCCATCAAGAAAAACCTTCTTGAATCTAGAGATTTATAGTATTTGTTAAGTATCACATCCTTTCTAAAGGGGGTAGAGGCCAATTTTTGGAATTTCCTCTGAATCAAAAAATATTCCATCCACATCACCACCATTTTTCAACACTCTCCTATTTTTTACAATGCTGCCTACCTTAATGAAGCACCATTTGAATTTAGCATTCTTGATGTTTCTCGTAGTCATAGATTTTACCAACAACTCTTTGGGCCTTCATGATGCTATAATTGTGATGATCCATACCATTAAGAAACTCCCTTCTTGAAACCCAGAATTTTTAAAAATCACGCCATTTCCACAATTTTATGATCCCTTTATGGAAATCCCTCTTTAGTGATGCTACAAATCCTCCAAATTTTTGACCCCGAAAATTTGGAAAACAATGGGAAAGAGTGTCACCTTATGTACAATTTTTTTAATGTATATGGTATAAAATCCTTTTTAATGATTTTTTTCAACATTCAATGTCAAAAATACATCTGGACTTCCAAAACTGTTTTTATAATCCTTCTTTTTCAACAAACAAAATAATCCCCAAAACTACAATGTTATCTTGATAAATTTTTTCCCAATAATCTTTCCAATTTTGGGTTTGTTGAAATCTCCTAATATTTTGATATATTATTAAATATTATTCCATATTAAACCAATATTATAATATTTTGATATATATAGTGATAAAATAATTTCTCAATACACACTCTAATATCACATGAGTAATGCTTGACATGAGAAATAAGAGTAGCATGAAAATTTAATCCATGAATTAGTTCATTACAAAACTTCTCAACTTCATTCATCATGAAACTAATCTATCGTGATATATATCCTTTGAACTATATTTTATATTATCATCATATTTAAAACCCCCTATTTCATTTCTAAGGTTATCATTATTTGGAATGATTAAATATATTGATGCTATGTTCTGATAGCCACGAATCGTTTTCTCATAACACCTAATTATTATTGTGTTACAAAAATAATTGCATGGTTTTCAAAAACCAGAAAACATTAATATTTTAAACACCCCCTATGTCATTAAACCTTATATCAGCTTCTAACATATATTGATTAATAAAATTTTCCCCTTTAATAAGAATAATTTCTCCCCCCTTTTCAACAAATTCAAAGGTCACCTAGTAGTTTTCTATAATTGGGTAAAGAACACAGATCGATACATTTGGAAAAAAACACCATTCCTCAAGGGGAGGTGGTTCTGCATAAACAATTTTTCAAGTGAAGAGAGTCGACTAAACTCCTAGGGCTAGTCGACACCATTCATATTATTCTTTGGATAAAGCCTTTGTTAGAATGTCTGTAACCTATAGTTCTATAGGCATAAATTCTAACTTCACCAGACCTTTCTCCACCTTCTCCTTGATAAAGTGATAATTGATTTCGATATGATTTTTCCTTGACTGATTGACTGTATTTTTTCTATTATTTATTGAACATGAATTATCACAACATATTCCAATCAGAGACTTTACTTCAACTCCCTCATCATCAAGCTACTATTTCATCTTCAATAAATGCATTCAGGATTGAGTATCCAGAATATATTTAGATTTTGTGATTCCCAATGAAATGAATTCTTATTTCTTACTTATCTATGAAATAAAATATCCACAAATATAGAATAAACAGCCTAATATTTATTTTCTATCATCATGTGATCTAGACCAATCAGTATCAGTATACTCTAATAACTCTTGATAATACTTTTCATTGTATAGAAAACTGAAATCCAGCATTCTATTGATATACCGAAATTTTATTTTCTCTACAAGATAGATGATTTCCTTGGTATTTATTTGATAACATTATTATTGGCATGTGGAAAAAATAATATTAGATCATGTTGTTGTGAAATACAATATATTACCAATTATTTACATATATTCTGTTACATAACCACATTTCCTTTATCAATACATGATAGTTTTGTCTAGGTAGTCACCAGAGTATTCATTTCCGTTGAATTATTGATTCCAATTCTTTGAACTGAGTATACTATGCATAAGATGATAGACCAAATATTATGTTTTTGACATATAATGGAACCATAAAAATTTTATTGCTTTCATTACTGACATATATATTGTAATCAACTAAACCATGCTGAATATTGAGATTATTAAAAAATTGATCTAGACTTGAATACCATGATCTTGGTGCTTGCTTTAACCCATATAGATCATTCTTTAGTTGAAGAACTCCTTTCTCATCTTTATGAATAAGAAATCCATCTAGATTTTAAATATAAATATATTCTTTAGGAACCCCACTATAAAATGTGTACTTGACATCCATTTGGAAATCATTGAATTTTTTCTTCACTACTATAGCCAGGAATAATATATTGGTATCTAGCCTTGTAATAGGTGAAAATGATTCATCAACATTTTATACCCTCTACCTGGGAGTACCAATTAAACACTAGTAATGTTTTTTTGGAATTACAGATCCATACTCATTCATCTTATTGTGAGATACCAATTTATTCTCGATGATATTCTTATCTATTACCCACAAAACAATATCTCGTGTACGATTCTTATCAATTTTTCCAAGATCACCATTTATAGCTTGGACCCATCTGTCATCTCTAGATACATCCTAAAAACATTTTTTCTCTACATGTGATAATAACAATGAATTATATAGAGTCATCATCCTCCTTATCTACACTGGTGATTTCTTATCACCAATTTTGTTCTTTCTATCAGTTTCATCTCTTCTCTTTGATATTTTGTCATATACTGGTATGTTCTCATCCTTTTAATTATTTGAATCTTCTTCTAAATTATACTCTTGAACTAGAACATACCCTAATATTATTATCTCTTCATAACTATCCTCCTGATAATGATCATGTATTTGATGAATACTCTACTCACTTTTTACTGTAGTTTCATTATTTCTTTCAATTACACTTTCATGAAACTTATTAATGAATTTATATTATTTATTTATTTGAGTATTCAACGTATATCCATTCATATATATGAGATTCATATTTCCTTTGTTTATACATATTTATAATGATACACTTACTTTCAAAAACTTGAACGTACTTGAACATTAGCTTCTTACTATACCATAACTCATATGGAATCTTCTCTTCTTTAGGAAATATTAACACTTTATTTGATATACAGACTAATGTCATCAATGATTTTTTCCAAAAATTATTTGAAAGGCCTTTATCAATAAGAATTTTTAAATCCATGTTCTTGATAATTCAATTTATTTTCTCAACTACATTACTTTTATGTGGATTTCATACTGCTAAAACATTGTACCTTATAGTATTTTTTAGGAGATAATAGTCCGCTTGGATATTTGCAAACTATATTCCATTATCTATTCATATATTTCAAATTATTTGACCCAATATCCTTTCAACTTCCCTTTGATATGTTTTAATGTAACTAAACACCACATATTGGTGTGTGATGATTGAAACCCATGAAATTTTGCAAAAATCGTCAATGTAGAGAAAATAATATCTCCTATTATCATTATATCGAGGTGAAATACGTCCACACTCATATATATGCACCAATATAATAAATTTAATTGACCTTTTTGCTTTCTCCTTATATATATTTTTAAGGATCTTACCTTATTTACAAGTATCACACATATGGGTAGGATCTCATGATAACCAAGGGCGGTCTAAAGAAGCATCAAATTTCACCAGATATTCTAACGAAATTTCCTCAAATAATAAAGATGTTTGTGCTATAACATTTTTTCTTCTTCATAGGTCAAAAAGCACATATATTTGTCTCTACCTTCTTGGTAGATATCTCCCTTTTTATGATTTCATTTTAAAACAAATGCACCATTGTTTCCGTAATGATACCTAATTTTTTTCAAATATAATTTCATGTACTGAGTCTCACTATTGATTTACACTTAGAATGTTGTGTCTGAGACCTTTAATAGCCAAGACATCTTCACATTTCATGTCCCTTCCCCCGAAATATGGATTCTATCAAGCCAATAATCTTCCGGCCTTCATCATTACTAATTATTACAAGACCTTCTTTATCATACCTTATTCCAGTCCCAAGATTCTTATTTCCAGTCATGTGATAAGTGAATCCAAATTTAATGATCCATATTTCAGTGTGATCATAGGATTTAAAAGAAATATATACAACCAATTATTTCTAAACTCTTTTCTCACTGAACAATGTTTCTAACTTGATATCCCGTATGCATTTATACTATTTTTCTTCCATGGATTACAATGGATCAACATTATCCTACGGAGTTGCAAACCAATTTTTCATTTTTATATCATTTCATGATACATTGAATTGTTTCTTATGGCCACATTCATTATTCTTCAAAAAATTATCTACATTGTCGATGAGTAATATCTTTCCTTGTGCCATAATATTCCACACCTAAAATAGTGACCCTCAATTGATGTTAGGTAATATTGAGTTCTGTATGGATTCCTCTTTTGTTCTTATTCCCTTTGGTAATTATTTCCAACAAAACACAATCTTTTTGAGTGCCCCATTATTCCACGATAATAACATATCATGAGGAGTGAATTACTATGTGGAAATACTATACCTTTGGTTCTTCCTTGGGTACTTTGAATCTTTTGGTTCTAATTTTTACCCAAATCAATATTTCATCTTAGATCAGAGATTTTTCTATAACTTCAATCATATTTGATTTCTATTTCTGATAAAGCCTCAAGGAAACGTTGCCATTTTTATTTTACAATTTATTTTGTTACGATTTACCTCTATTATCAACCTATTTATTTTCTATTCATTGAATGATCTTCTTTTTTGATGTCATACTGAGAGTAATGAGTTTTTCAAATAGATAACACTTATTAATGGGCTAGTGACTTCTTCTTGATGTTCATCAATATGTTTTATTTGATATTTTCCATTGTTAGAAAAAATTTTGTTTTTTATTTTCTATTCATTGATTTTGAGCTTGTACTCAAGAAGATTTTATATATTCTCTATCATTGAAGTCTTTAGTTTTTCAATTTCATCATTCATCTAAGACTTCTTTTCTTCCTATTACTGCATAAAAATTTAGGCATTATGAACCACTTTTTTGGATTTCGTTATTTTAGATCTCAAAGCTTTTTTTCCTCATGTTCGGATAGATGTTTTACCTGAATGCCTACTCTTCCTTTGACTTATCCTTCATCATTGTTCATTTTAGACCATGTTTGGGAATTTTTTATAACTACCACCATAACAACTACTTCACATTCATTCCAATCCTCAAACACATCTACCTAAAATTATTTTAAACAATCATATTATATTGAATGCAGAATATTATTTTTGAAGAAATTTTTCATACCTTTCTTATCGGATGAAAAATTATTCAGGGGAATTTTAACATCATCCTCATTATCATCTTGAAAATTATTAGGTAACATAATTTCAATATTTCCAGCCTTTTCACATCAAAATCATGCATGTGGAATTTTCCTTTTAAGATTACTATTCCTCTTCAAAAATTTGATGAAAGGAATGGCTTGACTTCATCTACATTTTATTTTTCCTACCCATATTCAATAGTGATATTATTTATTCCCTTGAGTGATAATTAGTTAAACTTCCCATTTTACATATACTTATTATCATCATTTATCATCTCATATTCAATAAGAGTACTATAAATTCTATCTATTGTTATCTCCTTTGGATCGTTATCATTGAAAATATAAATATTTGGATTGAACCGACATGGAAGTATTCTCAATATGTCCTTGAAAATATTTACATATATTATAATTTATTTATTTCCATAGATTTTTTCTACATTAACATTCCCACAGTCAATGAATGCATCAACAATCTCATAAGGGTGTATTATGAGATTCCCATACTTGTTTCATAGAACCTGTAACATTGTTTCTTGTACTTTTGATTCACCTTCATAAATATTTAGAAACTCTTCCCACATATTATTTGATTAATTACATGAAATTACATTAATATATATATCATCTAATTTATCCACCCCTAAATAACTGATTCCTTTGGTGTCTGCATCCAATTATATTAGGCCATCTTATGATAAAGAACCACTATCAATATTGGATGAAATGCCATGAATATTTACTATAAACACATCCAATCCTAATGAAAATAAGTAGTACTACATCTAATTCATCCATAATTGAATATTATTTCCATCAAATATCAGAATCCCAATATGATTGAAAGCCTCTATTTCTTCTAATGAGAGAGAACTACTAAATATAAACCATTTCCTCTAATACCAATTTTTTTTACTATCTTGGATAAATACCCTTAGAGGGGAGGCCAATCATGGTATGAATGATTAAAAAAACACAGCTTCAGATCTTGTTTCATCATTAATCAAATAACTCTTCTCTCCTTCTCCCATAGTAATGTATGAACAAAAATGAAATCATGCAAGAGTCACAACAATTTTACCTGGATCACCTTCACTGGGCTTTGAATAAGGAGTATAAAAAGAATACATATATATGTACCAAACCCACTAAGTATCACTACCAAAATACAATATTCAGTATATATATATTATATTACTAGGATCAATACCCTTAAAAGTTTTAGGGACATATCACTTCTTCCCATGGGTTACCCACTGATTCTATTTCTGTAGATCACTACTTGTGGAAAGGATCTCCTTCTTCATCTTCCTTCACTCATTACATTGGAGGAGAATGACCCCCAGTTTATGGACATGTAGGTCCCTTCACTATCAATAATTAATTCCTCCTTTGATGAATATAGATGCTCTATTGAGATCCAACTTTCATCTAGTTGTTGAATATCACTTTAACACAAATCTATTGGGAATTTTTTTACAATGCCATCAAAATTCATAATACCTTCATGAATCACCCCTATTTCATAAAGCTTAAATAGAATTCTAAAATCAAACACCTTTCATGAAAATCACTTCTTTTACAAAGTTCGAGTAGACTTCACAAAGCTCACAATGTTCAATCACTTTTTATGGCCTTCATGAACTTCGATACATTCACGATGCTCCCAATTTTTTTTCAAAATTTATAGGCTTCATGAAACACTTTTCCAATAAAACTTTTTTCACAAGAACAACCGTCTTGAACCACCATCACAAATCTAGAGCCTTAGAATATTTGTTAAGTCTGATTTATTTTCAGAAGGGGTAAAGGACAATTTATAGGAATTTCATCTGATTCCAGAAGCATCCAACCATGTCCTAACAATTTCATGATAATATCCTATTTCGTTCACAATGATATCTTTATTCAATAATATCCATAGGAATTTTCCATTCTCAAGTATTCTCATAGTTATAGATATAACCATCAATTGTTCATTCCTTTACGATTCTTCACTCACGTTGATCCATACCTTCTAGAAATTCCTTTTGAGAAACCCACTCTTCAAAAGTATAAGTTATTTTCTATATTTTTCAAGGCCTTCAAGGGAATACATATTTTTTGATTCTAGTCATCCTCTAAACTTTTAACTTCAAAAATTTTCCAAACACTAGGAGGAAATGTCAAGTTGTGTACGCAATCTTCTACACTGCTTCTAGGGCATCCATTCCTTTATCATAAATATTTTTCAGCACACCATGCGAAGAATATATCTGTACCTCCACAACTATCCTTGGAAACTAGATTTTTATGAAATAAAATCAACAAAAAAACCAAACAATGGTACCTTGAGGTATTTTTTTCCAACAGTATTTCAAAACTGATATGTATTTTCTTTTTTTTTGGTTGGGAATGTGATTGGTGGAGTATTTATTAATATGAAATAATTATAATAGTTTTCAAAATAATAAGTTTGAGTAAGTGTCTATTCATTTATGGGTTAATAATATAAAAATTGAATTAAATAAGAGGTATTAAACTTTATTTTAATTAAAGTGTTTTAGTTTAAGGAATATTTCATTTGTAAAAGGAACTCACTGGTCATTATAAAGTGTTTTAAATAATATTTTGTTTTGAAGTCGATGTGTTAGTTGATATATGGGTCATTTAAGATAAATATTGGATTTAAAATAATGAAATGGATGAAAATAACCTTAATAAGGTGATTAAGAAATGGTTTTATGAAATTTAGGTGTGTATGTTGAATGCCTTTATATTTTTTATAATATGTTGGAGAGGGAAATAATAATCAAATTGATATATAATATAGTTTTATAATAAGTTTAGTGTAAGTTATATAATAATACATAATTATATTATTTTAAATTATTTGGGATAAAAGGATATGTTTGGGGTAAAAATATTATAAATTGAGTTTTAAAGTATCAATGATAGCCAAATAATTGTCAGTTTAATGATTAGGGATATTTTGAATTTTGGAAAAAATATAAAAAATTATAGCCCAAAATGATAGTTTCTTGGTTAGAAGAATTATTAGTAGAATATTCCTGTTAGAGATAAAATATTATTGATTTTTATTCTTAGTTTTACAATTAGATTACAATGATTTTCCATGCACCCTTTTAAAAAAATTAATTTTTTCTAAAAGACATAATTAATCTCTCACTTATGGAAAAAAACCTAAAATAATTTGTAAATGTGAATTTCACTTTGAATAACTATGGGATTGGATATAACTATTTTTTTGGGCTATACAAGATAGAGAACCATCTATACTGCTTTGTGATAAAAGGGACCATTTTTTTAAGATATTTTTTGTATGATTGAGGTTACTATATTTTATAATGGTTATATGGGAGAATATATGATTTAAAATATGTTTTGTTGAAAAAATATCTTATAATAACCTAATGATACATATTGTTTTTAATATATAGTTAAATAAGGAACTAGTGATCATGTGAAGTTTAGAAAATATGTTAGCCAAGTTGAGTTTGCATATTCATTGGGCTTCTACTGAATATAAACTAGAAAATCAAGGAGATAGATAAAAATTAGTATATTATTATTTTTTTGATTAGGGAAGATGGTATGGGGAAATTTAATTAGTAGGACTAGATGTGAAAATGAACTTGGCCATGAAGTTGGATAATAAATTAATATAAGATTAAACACTTATAAAGTTGATTTTTGGAATTCATTTAGATGATTAGAATAGTAGGAATTTAGTTTTCAATGAATAAAATATTTTAAATTATAATAAAACTAGTTTTAAGCCAATATATCTTTTTTTAGAGGGAAAATGTTTTATTGTGGGTAGATTTTATAATATCCTTGAGTTTCAATATTATTAATTTTTTTTCATTTTTTATAAAATATAGAAGTGTGATTGAAGAATAATGACTTATGTTTTCGTATCAAGATAAGTCATTGGATAATTTTTATGGATACTAGAGACCTAAATTAGTCAATAAATTATGTTTCATGTATTGGGAAATCACCTGGTGAAGTTTGGTGGTGAAACTTGAAGTAAGAAGAGTATATTGTAATAATACCCTTAGAAAAATGGTTTGAAACACACATAACAAAAAATGACTTTCTATAAAAACGATTTTTTACTGAGAAGGTATGATAAATAATTTTATATCTATTAAAAAAACCACTTAATAAATAAATATCCCAAAAATTTGAATTTTTAGGCATTTTTTGTTATTTTTCATTCTAATTTTCTCCTAAAAATACCTTAAGTATAACCCCCCTTTTTTATTTATTCGATCTTTGATCCATGAATACAATTTCATCTAATATAAGGCATGAAGTAAAAAAAGAAGATTATCATTATCATCTTGGATTCAAACAAGATCCATTATGCATCCAGATTGGCTGATGTTTTAAATTTAGACCCAAAATTTTGGGGGATTTTGTGATTCATTGTGAATGGTTAAATTGAATGGGATGAATATTTAATAATGGAAAATGATTATATTACGATGACAAGATTAAGTTAGGTGGACTCAATAAATATTTTTAATTTTTGTGATAATATTTTTGGGTATATATCAATTAAATGAGGTTTCTAGATATTTTAGTTCGGTTAATTAATTTTAATGCATGTGTTGCGGGTTTTATGGAAGTTTTGTTGGATATGGAGTTATATGAATTTCTTATATTAAAAAAAATTGGTTTAATTATTCATTTGGACTATTTATAAATTTTATATTGATACATATAAATTTACAAGATTTATTTTTCTTTATATATATTTTATGATATGAGTGTTAGTGTTAATATCCAGGTGGGGATATTTTATATATAATTATAAAATATTCATTACAGGAGGTTGTTTGTGAACATATAATTAGGTGATTGTGGGAAATATATAATATCTTATTCTTCACAAAAAAATTAATTCAATGATGAGAAAATATCAAATAAAAACAATCAAAATAATCTTTATAGGACAACGAAACAACATAAAAATTAATTTATTAATTCAAGATATCAAAAAGATGTAGGAATGCTAATGTTCCAATAATGAAGACATTTAAATACCTAATATAAAACACATAAAAACCAACGACTAACAATATATACATAAGAAAACTATAGCTATAAGATCTTAGTTATAAAGATAATTTAAACAACATTGTTGATCAAAATAAAAAAGTAGACTAAAGATTGTCACTGTATAATAATCTAAACATATCCACTAACGTATAATATAAAAAAAATACATACAATAATGACTTTACACTATATATATATATATATATATATAATCATGAGAATAAATCGTTTCACGGTATGATAAATAGTTATGGATATCATAGTAGAGGGATGATAAAATAATTAGGGGATCTTATATATATATATTGACATAATTTTGAATAATCCCTTTCCAATGTTCAGGTATTGGTCCTTAAATTTTGGAATGCGTTGATTAATATATTTAGCTAAATTAATTTATTAAATTCTATATAATTTGTGATGGTTACATTTATGAAGGTTTATTTAACTATTTTGTGTTACTAGGATAGTTTTTTAGGATATTTATTATTTAACTAAAAATAATTAAATTATTAACTAATTTTTTTTAATGGAATAAATTATTAAATGAGATTCTCCTGGATAGTGGATGGTTTTAAAATTATTTATTTATTGAAGATGTAATTTAAAGAATTTTAATGATTTATAATCGAGGGATATAAGAGAAATTATATATTTAAAATATATTGGTTTAATATTGAAACTGACACTATTAATATTTTTTAATATGAAATTAAAAGATTTACCATAGGAATGTATGAGATGGCATAGATATGTGTTCAGTTGAATATGGATTTGGGTTAACTGGATATATTTTAGGTCATATAAAAAAATTCATTATCTGACAGTGGACTAAGATGACATACTCTTATTATTTTTTTGGAATACCAGATAGAGGCCTGATATAAAATATATATATCATTCTAATTTATATTTAATAATTTATTTATTTATTTATATATTTTAATGAATGCGATATAAACCAAATGGATTCTATATTTTTTCACTTTAGTATAACTATTAAAAAAATTTATTAGAGGATGATATATAGTGTATAAGAACTATTGTAAACTTATTACTTTACATTGATGTTGTTCTTTATTATTTAATGTTATTGTATAATCCATTAATTACTAGGAGGATGGTTTTAGTCCCTAATTTTGATTTAATTTATGTGTTAGAAATTAGATGATAATTGAGTTTTTGTTTTAGGGGTTTGTTTTCAGTTAGGGATCATCTCATATAAGGTTTGCTTATTTTTCTTCTGTATACTTCCAAACATGCTAGAATTTAATCATGGGATTAATTTTTTACATTTTTATTTTTATAGGGTAACATATAAAATGATGTTTAAAATTACTTTCTTGGTTTGGGGATGTTAAATCCAACTTTTAATATTGATGAAAAGGGTATGAAACACATTAAAAGTTGTATTCTTTTACTAATTTATTATTATATTTAATTTAATATCATGTTATGACTTTATGTTAGATTTTTTTAATTATTTATATAATTATTTTGGTTCTTTAAAATATGCTATTTTTTGAAATATATATATGAAAATTTTTATATACATTAAAATATGTATGAATTTCATACACTATCCTGATAAGGGAAGGATTCAATAGACAAATCCTATTATGGGTTTCATACTCACCCCCTACATCAGAAACAACTATAGGTTACCTTATTTATAATAAATTAACCTTATTTTATAGTATGTAGGCTTGAATAAAATCATTTGATAAAGTTTAATGGATGTGAGTTGAAATAATATGTCTAATAGGGGTTATGAAGAGAAATAGAAACTATTCTTTTTTTAAAAATTGTTCTTTTTATATTAACTAACTATAAATTTCGTTGAATGTTTACTTTATTTATGGATTTATTTTAGAAAATTTTAGATAATATATATATATATATATATATTATTTTTGTATTTAGTTTTATTATATTCAGTTTTTGATATCCCAATCGTGTGCCCTGATGAATTTTAATATTTTTATTTTTTGATCATTTATTATAACATCTCCAACTATGAATGAGTCATGTAAAATTTTTATAATAAAAATAATATGTTCCTTTAAAATTATGTATTTATGGAGAATTTTTCTATAATATTAGTTTAACCAAAACTATTTTTTGGATTCCTATAGCGATTTAGGGGAACATGGTTGATGTTACTGATAAAAGAGGTTAGAATTTGAGGTAATATTAGATGGGTAATTACAATCACGATGGGATTTGAGTTTATTTTTTTAAAAAATTATTAGAATATTGGATTCATACCCATTATAAAAATTTATTATAGTGAGGTTAGATGAATAAAATTTCTTACATGTTATTTTTGTAATGATTTTTTCATTAAAAAAAGATGAGAGGTCTTTAGTATGTTAAAGATTTTTCATGTAGTAAAATTAATTCTTATTAATGTAGAAGTATGAAAAGTCATGTAAAATAATTATTGTATAAGATAAATTAGGGTATAATAAGGTAATAAGGTATGTGATGTTCATATTATATTATGCTTTAATTTTTTATGGTATGTTAAGATATGTTTCATATAAATGATAATGACATGGCATAGAATTATTGGATTAATTCTATTTTCATTATTAAAAAAAGTTGAATATCATTTATGAAACACTTCATAATCATTAATGTTAAATAAATATTTTATGATGAATAAATAATTGATCTATTAATATACAAGTTTTTTTAATAAAATATGACTTATTCATGAATTAATGAACAACATGGGGACATCTTTTATTTATTATTTTAGAGATAAAAATATAATATTTTTTTATGGGTAATATATACTTAAAATATATTTTAGTCCCAAATAAATAAAATCCTATAATATACAAAATACAATGGAGAAATAATAAAAGTAACATTAGAGGCCCAAAATTTTCTATATGTTTACTTTGTATCCTTTATTTGTGTTGGATATGGATAGGGAAGATAAAGGGTTTAATTTGGAAAGAATGTATTTGTTAATCAACAATAATGTTATGATAGAGGAAAGTACAAAATGATTTTTTCTGTCATTGGATGATTTCACTAAAGTGTGTATAGGATATAATATGTGGAGGTTAATTAGGTTATTGACTAACATGACTTTTGAAACATTTCAAAATTCATGTTAAGTCATCCTGATTATATGAATAAATACAATGGTTCTTGGGGATTATTTGAATATGATTTATTTAAATCTGCTAAAAATTTACGATAATAAGAAAATACCTGTTTTTATTAAAAAAAATCATGGTTGATTTTGGTGAAATTTAAGGGATTCATCTTATTTGTATAAGGAAGGGGACATGTTGTGGTTTTTAAAGAATTCACAAATCATGTTGTAGTTTTTTAAAATAATAATTTTTATGATTATATATGGGTGTATTTGATTTTATAAGTGGTTAAAAATTATATGTAGATAAATCAAAAGACATTATGAATTTTAGAAAAGGCATTAACCAAATGAAACAAGATATGTTTTAGGTTTTAAAGCCATGTTTTTTTATTAATATGGATTAGAAATAATTTAAAATTCCAATAACCTTTATAAATTTTCATATAGATTATCCTCAACCTTGAGGTATTAAAAATTTAAAACATGTAATATCTTTGAGTGTTTTCATCATCTTTTATTGTATTTCTTTATGGGGTTGTTTCAACTAAATTGTAGTTCATCAATAAGTGAAATTCATGATCTATTTTTTATAAAGACATAGTGGAAGGTTAATTTTTTCTCCATTTATATTAGGATTAGATGTGAATATATGGATAATTTTAATTTTTTTATAGATATACATTTATGTATTTTAGGAGTGAAATTTAGGAACATTTATCAGAATAATTGGATATATGATGATCTAGTTTATTCAATTAACTCTACTTTTATATAATTTTTCAACCAAATTTATCAAGATTTTGTATTTATAAGTGTATAAAATAACATCTTTATCTATTTAAAATGATGGGATATGTATTTAATAAAAAAGTTTAGTTTATATACTGATTAATTTTTTTTAAATAATACTAATTTTACTTGATCACTCTGATATGATAGTGATAGAATGTAATTGAAAGTGGGGGTTAGATGTTGTACTCTAAATTAATTCATAAGATGTTTTATCATAGAAAAGCAATGGTTGTGATATTAAATATTATGTAGATTGATATTGTAATATATGGGGTAGTTATATATTTTATGTTGAGTGATCTGGATGGATATGGTATGCTATAAACTATCCTAGGCTAACTCACCATGTCACCTAAATTTGTATACCACTAGGCTCGAAGGCCGTTTCTTATCCCTAATGGCTAGAAAAAAGTGCCTATGTATCATGATTAATCAGTTGGGATTGGTTTCACCTTAATGTAAAAATATAAACCAATAGAAGAAACTACTGATAATATGACATGTTATATTTATACGACAAACACATACATATCAAATAAATAGATACTAAATATTGAAACAGTCAAAAAATAAATCAGAAAAAATAAACAAGTAACTCAAATCTTCATAAAAACATATCGAAAATCCCATAAATTTCAATATAAAAGATATGAAAAACTAAATAAAACAATTATATGAAATATTAGATAAAACCTCAGTATAATAAATAAATAATATACTATATCAATATATTTCTCAAACATCTCCATGTGACCCCCCATCAATCACAACGACCATATGTCCACCAATAAACTAAGACAAACACACAACTAAAATAAAAACCTGGGCACCAAAATGAATATTATAGATCTACATACACTAGTGTACATGCTAGTAATGAGAGAATAATTCCCACTAGGATTCCATTATAGGGTCTATGAAATTCCATTCAAAATAAAATTCTTATATTCTTGTTCTAACAAAATATTCAAAAATAAAATTTAACTTCAAAATTAGTATGCATAATGGAAATAAGAAAAATATTTTACAATTTTTTTTAAAAAAATACACAAAAAACTTCTAAAAATGAGTTACATTTCTTTTAAAATCATAATATTCTTATCCAAAAAAGAAAAAAATATTTTCTTAAAATTGTCCTTCAATACCATAAAATGAGGGCTTTGAAAACAAATGAAACAAAAACCCACCCTTTTTATATATTTTATCAACATATTTTAGAAAAAAAAATCAATTTATATTATAAACCACACATTCAAAGTCATGTTAGAATACATTTTTAAGTAAATCAAAAAACCATTTAAACTGAATACAACATTCCAAGGAACTAGGATATCAAGGAGATAAAAATAGAATATCAATATCAAAAAAATGGTTCCATGGGATCAAGTCATGGATATATGAAAAAATAAAGTCATGAATTTGAATCCCCTATGTAATCCTAAATGGGAATGAATCATAATAGGAATATTATTATAATTTAACATGGCTGAAACTAGAATGGGCTTCTCAGATCACTCAATGGACCCCTTTGTGAAACTATAAAAACCATATTGTTTTCACTTTCAATCTCACAACACATTATATAACAACGCCAATGAGGGTGTTACTTTCTAAAGGAACTAATTGGAATACCCAGACTGTGATAGTATAGAAGAAATACAAACAATCTATATATCCACCGAATATCCCATGATATAAATCAATAGAGGTGAGAAATAATCAAGACATCAGACCATCAGATGAATCAATATTACTAAAACACATTTAAATAAATGTCATATATCCTCTTACGCCCATGTAGAAAATAACCCATTTCATTTTATCCAAGATGAAAAATCACATAGTAATAACTCAATATGAAACATCCCACTAATGTACATGGGATGCATTATAAAAATAAATAATAGTCAAAATAGGGTCTCATAATCATAAAAAATATTTTATAAAAAATTTTACATTATGAACTATGTGAGAACTCCAATCAAAATTAACTTCCATCCAATTTCACTATAAAAATAATTTTTATCCAAGCCGTTAATATATTCTTTGAAATTCATTTTAAAATTAATATTTTTCAAATAATCACTTTAAAATAACAACAAATTCTAACAAACAATAAAAACAATTTAATCCTTCTTAGGACAACCATTTTTGGTAAAAAAAACCTTTAAATTCAAAAAATCCTTTCTTTGAAAATAAACCATTCCAAGAACCCCATTAATATTCCAATTTACATTACAAAATCTATTTTAGAATTTTAAAAGACCCTTGGAATTCATAACTATTCAATACAACAACCACCATTAATATGACAAACCAATCCCTTTTCATTACAATTTAAAAACAAACCAGAAAAAAAATTCAATCCCAATAAGGGTACAACATTTATTAATAATTCATGTGAAATTAATTAAACCTATAACATTTTAATGTCATATAATATAAAGTAATTCACAAATAAAAACAAACCAAAAATGCTGATTTTTTTCATTTATTACAAAAAGAACAACCTAGCAAAGAAATTTCATTGTCATCCTATAAAAATCAAAAAAATACCCATTACTAAAAACATTTAAAACCATAAACTAAACCTACATTGAATTTAGGGTTCAGTAAAAAAAAAGGAAATTAGGTTATAGGATGAAGGGTGGAGGGAGGAAGATAAAAAATGAAAATATTGGAATGGACTTATTGAAATTGAAGGATAAATATGATATAACCAAAGGAGATATAGGTTGAAGAAGTAAAAGATCCACGAGCTCTCCTATGGTCAGAAAACATTAGAGGGGTGAGAAAGGGTCCAAAACAACAAAAAATCAATGGGGGGAAAAATTAAAAAACCTCTAAAATAAAAACTGTTCCCCTGAAAGACACAATGATACTTCGTTATGACAGTGTAGAACACAACACGTAAACCTAAAATCTCATTATCTATGTTACATTATGATGTTAATCCTCTAGTCACAATTGAAAATTATATAGTCTTTGACTATAGCTCCCTGAACTTCCCCAAATGTATGAAACGCAACAAGATTTCCTAGAAAAACTAAACCTACCCAAAATTTTATTTAATAATGACAATAGAGACATAGAGGTCTCACCATTCTCCCAACCACTCTGCATTACCCATAGAATGTGTTAAAAAATTAGACACAAAAAACCTCAAAATCTCTACACCTAGGTGAAATTAGTTGGAGGGGTTTGTGGAAAAGTCATGAATATCATATGAAATGTGAAACACCAATCCAGATTTACCCCCAAAAGTCTATCAAAATCCAAAATCAACACTAAATATAATCAAGAATGATTCAAATCGCAACCATTCAAAAAGAGACTTTGGAGAAATGGATACTGAATATAGGTCTTGATACAAGTTTGTATTTTCCTAAAACAGTAGAATAAAAAATGACATCCTATATATTAAGATCATTCCAGGGAAAATAGTGATTCTAAAAATCGACCACTAGAAACATTTTTAAACTACACTAAGGAATATCAACCCAAAAATATATCTCAAAGATCCCAAAAAGAAAGAACAACCAAGGATTACTAGTTTGAGTCACTAAATGTTCCAAATCCCAAAATATAAAAATTTTGAAGAACATATGAACATGTTCAAAATGGAAAACCATGGTAAAAAATATGGCCCATGAGACTATATTAGAGGGTATCATTGGAGAAACTTGTAGAATACCGACTCAAAATGATACAGATAGAAATACGAACATGTTAGCTTCTATAGTCTAATTGGAAATAGACATCCATCCAAGTTATCCATGCATGTACCCAAGGGCCCTCCATGTTTAATCCATAATAAAACTCATGAATGGATCTCAAAACTAATCTATTATCTCCTATATAACCACATAGAGGTGAAAAAAATGATTCTTGAACATCCCATTACAAGAGATCATAGATTAGTTGTGAGATCCATTAAAGAGTATAACCATTGGTCATAAAGGATAAATAAAAATTTTATCCAAATACAAAATAAAATGAGAGCCACCTCAAAACCACCACTTCCCTGAATAAATCCATAAAAATTGAAAAAAAATCATTACCCAAACAACCCAAGAAGATTATTCTTCATTAACCATACTAGATATATGAGGATCATATGAAATAGTCTAAAATAAACTTGTATATATCTCAAATAACCCACCAGGAAAATTCAATCATGGATAATTACAATACTCACCATTTCAAGACTAAGAGAATAAAACAACAAACGCCACTCCATAACAATTTTGTAATATTACATAAAATGTAAATACTTTATCCCAAATGGTATAAACTATTACATTAATCAAGATATTTCTAGGAGTATTATTATAAATAACATGTGACATGAACCTAACCCAATAATGTCTCTTAAACTACATCAAACATTCCCAATATAAACTAAGAGAAAAATATAAAGGTAAAATTATCTAAAATAATATAATCACTTTCATAAATATTTATTTTTAACCCATGAAACCATACTATGATTCCCCAAAACACATTTCGAAGGTAAAAATATTATTAAAAAGTTATCTTTTAAACATTCCACCTCTTTTAGAAAACAAATGAAATAATTCTCAAAAAAATTAGTTATATGTTTAAATCCCAACTTCTTTAATTTATAAAATTACATAAAATATATCCTCCACATTAAAATACTTCCCTAATTTTAAAATATTTTCAAAACCAACCACCAATTAAGAAACCATTAATGGTTGTAATCCGAACATGAAACAAAAAATTAGTTTAAAAAATCACTATACTTTTTTAAAATAATAAACAAAACCAATTTTTTAATGTTCTATTTTATTTCAAAACACCAACACCATTAATAAATTTTAATATTGTTTTTGCTTCCCATTATAAAAACCAACCCCCTTCAAAAAAACTCCAAAATTTAAAATCCTTTTGCAATTAAATCATAATTTTTTTTTCAAAAATCAAATTCTTTACATGTTTTATAATGAAATAAATCTCTTCTAAATTTATTTTTTAAAAACATAATAATTATTATTAAAAAATATTGAGGCCTTATTTATAACAAAAATTACTTTTCATTAAATTTTATTTTCATACACAATAATGATTTCACAACATTATCATAAGAAATATGATGCTACAATTTCAACTAGAATTCATTGTAACAAAAACAATATGTCATAGGATCAACCATGATTCCTTTCACTATAAAAATAATCACTTAGGGCCCATCTAAAATAATGGGTTATAAAAAATAACAAAGAGAAAATGAAATATTATGGTTGAATTAGATGCACGGTTTGGTAGACCATGTGATAATCATACAATAGTTTCTGAAACATCTTCAAAATCAAGTTCTTGGTCACTACAGGGATTGTTTGACCATGCAGGCTAACCTAAATCATTTTATTATTTTTAAATTTTCCTCCCAAAACACATATAATAACACCCTATGAAACTAATTATATTCCCATTATGGTCAAAATAATACCATATCAAATATCAATCCAACTAGAATACTCAAAACAGAATCAAAAACCCAACTGCCCATTATAAATCCAGGTTAAAATCAATAATGAACTTGCTAAAATCATCACACACCTACTTATTGAGTTCCAGCATACCTATATCTACACTACTAGAATTCTCTAAATAAATAAAAGGATATTAAATGACCTAATACCATTTAAAATACTAGTCTATAATTCCATTTATAATGAACTGGTTCAGGTAGGTTCACCATGTCACTCGACCCAATATACTACTAGACCGAAAGAGAATTATTTTCCCCCAGAAGGTGAAAACTTGTTCTTGAGTATTAAGATTATGAACTTCGGGATGGGTTCACACTCATATAATAAATTAATCTAGAAATAGAAACTAATGAAAATCTGACATGACATATCAATACATATAAAATAAATAGATAATAAATAGTGGATAAGACAATATAGAATAACATAAATAAATAATAAACTAATCTCATTATAAATAAAACATCAAAAAATATAAAAAGGATAGAATATAAAAAATAGAAGAATAAATAAAACCCACATCTAAAATTGTAAAAACAACCTCAATATAGAAAGTAAATAAATCAACATCACATTATACCACTCAATAACATCCACATGACCCATGGCCACTCACCACAACCACATATTTATCAAAAAAATATGATCACCTAACTAAAATAAATACCTAGGAAACTAATTGAAAACATGAGAGATACATACACAACATACAATAGTGTGTATGCAGGGTATTAGTGAAAGGTGACGAGTGGGATTCCATAATAGATTCCAAAAAAATCCAATAATAATATTGTTTATAAAATCTAGTTTGAACATATTATAGAAAAATATGTTTTCAATATGAAATGATAACCCATAAATTAAATAACGAAAATACATTATAATTTATATTTTTGAAAATGAAACAACATTTCTTTCTAAAAATGATGAATATTTAGTTTAACGTCATATGTTTCAAAACTATACATTAAATAAAATATTTTATTTAAAATAGCCTTTAAAATAATGAAAATATATATATTAAAAATACATAAAACAAAACCAAACCCATTTTCCCACTTTTCCAACAATCAACTAAAAATAAATTTCAAATTTACATTATAAAAAAACTATTCAAAATCATTTACTAAAATATTTGAATGTAAATAAAAGCACTATGAGAATCATATAAAACTATCATAGATACTAAGATATCATTGAAGAAAATTTAAAAAAGAAATCTATAGAAAATTATTCTAAGGAATCAAATAAAGTATAGGGAATACAAATAGGTTATGAAATAGAATCCTCTAAATAATAACTATTTGAAAAAATAATATTGGGAAATTGTATAATAATGGAATCATTTAATCATTCACTTCTCCCCTATGTGAAACCTTAAAAACTATCTCAACTTCAATTTTTGATCTCACCAATCACTATAAAAATCCCTAGGAATAAAAAATTTATTAGATCACTAGCTGGTGTGAGCCAAGATAGAACAACACAAATCCAATCCCTTTACTTATATATCTTGATTCTCAAGGTAATAAACAACAAAGGCAATGAAGAAAAAAATAATACCATAACATGGGTCAAAAATAAAAAAACAAATTTAAATAAACATATTCTTATATACTACACCCTTATAAGAAACACACCATTTTATTTTTTTCAGTCAAAATAATCTCATAATGATTTAAAACTATAAAAATTACCCCTAAAGGAAAAAATATTCATTATATTTACAAAAAAATGCGATCAAAATAGGGTTTCATAATAAAAAAATAAATAATTTATAAAATTCAAAATGGGATTTTGCAAACCTGATTTTAATTCCATGACATTTCACATTCCATAATTTTTTTCAGTAAAACATCATTTTAAAAAAATTAATTGAAACCTCATTTTATATCTATTTTAAGATCTTAGTTTTCCTAAGAGTTACATTAAAATAACAACAATGGATGACAGGACATGAAACCATTTAACACAGTCTTATCACACCATTTTTTCTTAAAGTAACTCTTCAAAGAAAGAAAATCCAAAGTATGATAATAAAATGGTGTAAAAAACATTTTGAGTCCCAATTCCACTTGAAAATTCCATTTCACCATTTTAGAAGAAACCTGGTATGAAAGAATACTAAATATGGAAATCACCTTCAGTAATCCTCTATAATCCATTTTCATGACCTGTGAAAAAACAATTAGAAAAAAAATTCCAAACAAAATAATAGTACTATATCTATTTACATTTCATAATAAAGCAATTACTACAATCAATAATTTCCTAACTTTTAATATAAGTGAATTAGTATATAACAACTTACCTTTAGTGTTGAAACAACCTATCTTCAATGATGGAAGCACAACCGATCAAGGAGACCATCTTCTCAACCCATAACATCTATAAGACTCATAACTAAACTCCTATTAAATATTCAACCCATATTATACAATTATTAAGGTTATAGGAGGAAGGAAATAAAACTATGGGGTAAATATTAATGGAATATAGATAAATAAATGATAAGGAAAATACAACAATTACCTATTTGTAATTGAAAGAGGATTGGCACAAAACCAATGGATAAGGAGGGAGAATAATGAGGTTATCCACGTGCTCTCCTCTAGTATGAATTTTCAAATGAGTGGGGAGAAAGGAGAAAAATCCTTTAAAAACTCAAAAAAAGGAAACTAGAAATTCACCAACATAAAAACTAAGTAGACTAAGGTCATGACATGTCTTACCAATAATAGTGTGACACACCTCCCCTAAAAATTTCAACATCACTACAGAGGTTGCTTCAATGAATGAAGTCTTTGGACATGGTAAAACCTATTATATTCTAGGACTACAACTCCTTGAACTTCCCAAAACACTCATAATATAATTGAAACACAAGGAAACTATAAAATAACTCAAATATTAATCAATAAAGCATAATAGTGACATAGGGGTGGCCAAATTTTCCCACCATACATGTTTCTACCCATATAATGTCTTTGATAAATGTAGATGAAAAAGAACCTCAAAATGTACACAATTTGAAGAAATATATGGGAGGGGTCATGAAAAATCTCAGGAAGATCCTAAAAAAAGGGAAATAATAAACATGATTTATCCTAAAAAATATATACAAATCCTTAATCAAAACAAAACAACTACAAGAAAGATCTAAACTATAACCATTAAATTAGATGATCTATAGAAATAATGATCAAATAAGAGTCTCCCAATGACTTATTATTCACCTACAATGGTGGAATAAAAAACTAAATCCAATATAAAGAGATCATCACTGAGATTACCATGATTCCAAAAAACAACCACCGAGAAACCAGTTCAATTACAAAAGGGAAGAACAACACACAAGATCTATATAGAAGACCCCAAAACCATGTAACATACAAATATTTAAATATTGGGTCATGAAAACCATATCATTCCAAAATATCCAATGCATGTAACAGCTAAGAAAATTCCTTAATATGAAACGACAATACTCAAAAATCAGGACATGAAACAACATTATTGTGTAACATGGACCTTGATCAAGTAAGAGTGACTCATGATGACCTGGATAGAAATCCCAAACTAGTATCTACCATAGGCTAACCAGTAATAACCTAACATCCCAGTCACCCATGCACATACCATATTACCCCATGATTATTTAATCAAGAAAAAAATCATCCATAATTCCCACCACTAAGATATAATTTTCATAACAACAACACTAATCACAAATAACAATGAGGCACGAACATCCCCCAAAAACTACTACTCAAAAAGGAGATTAAAAAACACTAAATAATGAATTAAATGGGATCCACCTCAAAAACAAAAATTCTATAAACTCATAAAATCGATACCAATATAGAACATCACCTAAAAACCCTAATAATATCAGTTCTCTTCTAACCAACCAGTTATAGAAGTCTTTTAATTCCCACTATAAATACATCAAACTAACAAAATTCAATATTACATGCCGAGAAAATTCCATCATGGAAAATTCTATGAGTCATCATTACCCCACCCAGAGAAGAATAGAACAACTACAACTCCATTAAGAGTCTGGGAGGATCAAAGAACAGAAAAGGGGTTATCCCTAAAGATATAAAATCTACATTTTCTGTATATTTTTTGGGGTGTATTATAGGAAAAAACATGAGACATGAATTCAACCTAGTCATGTCTCATGAAACATATAAATTAGTTCCAATATATGCTAATGCACAAATTGAAATAAAGAAATTTTCCAAAATAATAAAATAAAAAGTTTTAAACCATTTTTTTACTAAATACCACATTAAAAGGCATCCCAAAACAAATTTGAAAGAAAAATAATCCATAAAAAATAAGATATATTTAATAAATTACATTTCTTTTAAAAAATAAATAACTATTTTTCAAAAATTCAATTATAAGTTGAAATTGCAACTTTCAAAATTCAAGAACTTATATAAAATCAACCCTCAATTTTAAAACACATGATGATTTTTAAAAAATTTCCAAAACCTACCACCAAATAAATATATGACTAGGGTTAAAGACTAAATAGACCATAAAACCAGGATTTTTAGAATCATGGTCTCTTTTAAAATATTAAACATACCATAATGTTTTGATGTTCCCATTTATTTCAAAGCACTTAAAATTTAGTTTTTAAAAATAGTTGTTGATTTCTATTCAAAAAAACCAACATCACTTGAATGAACACTCTAAATGAGTTAAAATAATTTTTAATTAATTCATCAATTGGTGTAAAAACCAGATTTCTTTTTGAATTTCAAAATGAAATATTATCCCTATAAAAATATTTCAAAAAAATTAAATCTATTTTATAAATGATCCTTAAGTTATCATTTCATACTAAATACAGTTTTTATGGAGTCCAATTTTTCCACACAAATTTTTTTTCCTATATGTTAGAGCACACCAAAATTTCAACAAAAAATATTTTCAACCACTGCATCATAACACAAGACCCACCCTAATTCTATTTCTTATACTAAGAAATCCGAAATAGCTACCAAATATTTGAATAGATTAATCAATAAAACTAAATGGGATATATAACTATTATTAACTTGGTTTTATGGGTTCAACATGTATATAAACATCATGAAATAGTTTCTCAAATGATTGCAATATCAATGTGTTATTCACTATATGGTATGTTGGGCCATGAAATCCAACATCACAACTCTAATTCCTTTTCAATTTCATCCAAAAAAACAATATTAACCCCAAGCAAACTCATACAGTGATAATTATGAAAAAAATAAAATCATCTCAAATCTCAATCTAGAATATTAATAATAATATAATTCAAGACTAAACTACCCATCGAAACTCAAGGCCTAAAGTGGTAATGATAATCAGACACTCAGTATACCAACCTATTGTGTTTTGAAATCCCGACCACCACACTACCATACATCTGAAAATGATAATAGTGATATTGAATAACCTATAAAATATTTAAAACCTATGATTTAAAACCATTAATAAAAAATGGAAAAAGTTAACCCACTACAACAACCCACCTATTCAACACTAGGATCAAAGATAATTCATAATACCCATTGGTTGGAAACTAGTTTCCAGGTAACAGGAGTATGTACTATAGAATTATTTCACCTTCATTTAATTTAATAAAAAACCAGATAAAACTACCAAGAATATTTTAGGACCTATTAATAAATTTGACTTAAATACATATTAAATAAATATATACTATGTAATGAACAATCCCACTGGGTTATAATGGAAATTAACAACTAACTCAACTGATCATAAATAACACATCCACAAACCTAAAAGAGCCAAAAATACAAGTAATTAAAGAATAAATTCAATGGATAGATAAAATAGATTTTAAAAATTCTATCCACGATATAATGAAACAATTCCCTAGTCTTCCTCTTGAATATCTTCAGATGAACCGTACTCACCACAGCCATACATCTATTAATACACTAAGATGAATATAAAACTAAAATCAACACATGGGAACCTAAATGAATGGATGAGAGAAATATTCACACACATGAATTGATGTGAATTCAGGGTGTGAGAGAAACATACCCATTAATATTCCATAATAGGTTCAATTCAATTCCATTTATAAGGTTGTTCATAAAAACTAATTTTCCATAAAATATATAAATTGTTTTTAACTTTTTAATTATTAAATATGAAGGAAGATAAAAACATACATTATAAATCTCTGTTTTAAAAACATGATAACATGACTTTATAAAAATGAGGCATATCCTATTTTAAATTATATTTTTTAAACTAATACATTTAATAAAATTATTTATTTAATATCCCCTTATAAACCACATAATTATAGAGTTTAAAATATAAGAAAAACTAACCCCCTTCCCATATATTCTAAGAATAATTTAGAAAACAAACACATTAAGTTAAAAAAATTCTAAACCATGTTATATAAATTTGGATAGAAAAATAAAAAACCCATCAAAACCAAATATAAAAATCCCAAGCAAGAAGATATCATGGGTAAATAAATAAAATTTCAATAGATGAATTTTTTTTGATGGGATCCAATCAAGATTATGGGATATAAAGAGGTTGTGAAATAGAATACCCTAAGTAATCTAAAATTTTAATAAAGAATCAGGTTAGATCTCTAGGATCTGACAATAATTTTATTGAAATTTTCTCAACAGACCACTCACTGGGCCCATATGTAGAATTGGGACAACCATCTCTAATTCCATTTGGTTCACATTGATCACAATATAACAATACTTTGGAGGTTCCACCTTTCCTAAGATACTAATTAGTGTGAAACACCTTGTTAGTGTAGCATATATCCAATCCCCCTACTAGTCTACCAAGTATCACATGAGATAAATCAGTGGATGTGAGTAGTAATTATGGTGAAACATCATAATATTCATAAAAAATAATAAAATATATTTATATGATCCCCATATTAACTTCTATATAATTAGAAGAAACAATCCCTTTCATTTTATCAAATACAACTCAACACATAATAGTATAAAAATACGAAACATTCCTTATCGGGACATAATATGAATTATCCTGAAAAATAAGGCTCTTAAAAATTTTATTTCCCAATAATAATATAATTTATTTTTAAAATTAAAAACTATCCATTATAAACTGGATTTAAATTCCAAGCCATTATACCTTTGATGAAATTTCAGTTTATGGAATCCATTGAAACCAAGTCATGTGAAAATGAGTAGAAATCTATTTATTATTCAACCTTTTTAGAAGATTTACTTTAAAATAACCACAAGGGATAAATATCTACAATAATATTTCACATTGGATTAAAAAAAATAAAATTTAGTAAAATTTATTATTTATGATATAAAATCCTTTAATTGAAAACCAACAAGTTTGTAGAACCCCTTTAATCTATTAGTTTCATTTTCAAAATAAATTTCAACATTTTAGATGAAAATTACAAGAAAAAAATGTTCCATTTTTGAATAACCATTATTAATACATTGATATTGTATTTGATGCCTAAGTAAAACTCATTGAAAACCCATTTTAATTTCCACTTGAAGTGCTTCATATACTTATAATTCATAAAAAGCTAATTAAAGAATCTAACTATTTGGTGATATACTGTACAATGGAATTAAGATATAGTCACCTACCTCTAGAGCCAAAAAAATA
This sequence comes from Viscum album, assembly GCA_963277665.1. Taxonomy (NCBI): domain Eukaryota; kingdom Viridiplantae; phylum Streptophyta; class Magnoliopsida; order Santalales; family Viscaceae; genus Viscum; species Viscum album. Next base: position 624,677,653 of record OY728138.1, on the reverse strand, counting down.
GGGCATGTTTGATGTTGTAGGAACGCCCTTTCATATATATTCCCCTCTAAACCAATAATAATATAAATCCCCATTAATAAACTCATCTCAAATCCTAAACCCAATCTACACAATGAGAAAGGGTGGAGAAAGAAGTAAAACCCAGGGGAGATGATGAAGGGATGAGATTTTAAGAGATAAGAAGGAAAATACAACATTGAACCTCTTCAAATTGAAGAAAAAAAGAAAATAACCATGATAAAATTAAGAGGATAAAGGAGGTTATCTATGAGGTCCCCACTAGTCCTAACATGTGAGATATAAGAGATAAATGGAGAAAAACCCACAGAAACTCAAAGAGGGAAAAACTAAAAAATCAATGAAATAATACTATGAATTGGAATGCTATAGAAAGACATTATTTTCATGCTATGACACCCCCCCCCACTAATATACATTCTCACTACCCATGTTGTTTCATGGTGTGATGAATCTTTTCATAGCGTGACCTATTTTGGTCTAGGGTTGTAACACCTCTGACTTTCTAAAACACCCAAAATACAATAGGATCACATGGGGACTCCAAAATAACCCATACATTAATTAATAAACCCTAAATTTTACATAAGAGTGTAACATTTAAATATAATATATAAATAAATACATTATTTTGATGAAGTTTTATCGGTGCGACAATGATAATAGGTGTCCAAATGTTGTATTTTGAATATTATTGGGTGAATTTATGTGGAGTTAAGTGGTTCTGATGTTTGGAATGATGTGGTTATGATATATTAAAGGTTTAAATAATTATATTATTTCATTATTTAAAGAGAGATTATATCATCACTAGATTACTCTAACGAATAGGATATAGAATCCCAATAATGCGTCTAACAGAACCATTTTCATTATAAAATTAATTTTATGTGATGATTGAGTAGAACATAATGTGTTTAATAGACTAATATTGAAATATATAAATAATTATAGTTGGGATATGTAACACAATTTTTGTTTCTCAAGAGTAGATTATTATTTTACTTAAACCCAATCAAGGTAGATACAATGAGAGTTCGGGAGAATCTATATATGTCAACTTTGAAAAACCATTCCTAATAATCAAGTTCCATTATCACTGAAACCAATATTCTCCCCCTCATAATAAATATATAAGTAATAAATCCAAAATAGAGACATGATAAATTTCAATTGGTTGACCCACATTGTTATATTCCCATTGAGCTTAGAATTAATGACATACTAGTGTTCCAAAATCCACTTAGTGTAGATTTACCCCACTAACATTGTGTATTTATAACACCCATAAATATAGAGGGATCACTTCTCTTCTCTTGTAAAATGAATATATAGCTCTTCCATTTGACACATTGAACAACCATTAACTAAGAACAATCATTACACTAACTATAGTATAGAAATTGGAACCTCTATTATAAAATTAATGAATGTCCATGAATATATAATGAAATGAAATCATTAATTATCTCTATAATTTATAGTAAGACATAAAATTACCTTCTGTGACTTTCATTATTAATCTTTTTCCTTCTTCATTTTTTATAAATGATGATATCAATTTTAATATTCAATGGAATATCTATGTTTCATTTATTTGTGATCATAAATTTTCTCTAAACATTATTGGAATGATCAACAAGTAACGCCTTTCAAATCCAAATGAAACTCTTTGAATTTAGATTATTCAATACCTCTAAAATAATATAAATTTTCTAATTGAGAAATAACTATAACTCAAACCACCACTATATGTATGGATTCAGTGTGAATACATTGATGTTGTTGGGAAAAAACCCTCAAGTTTATGTTTTAGTGTTTTAGGGTTGTTGCATCTATTAGAAATTCTAGTTGAGAATTTTTAAAGATCACATAGAACACTAAAGTGGTTTCGAATCTTGGGAATGTGTTTAGGATGGTGTGTGTTTAAGGTGTTGATATTTCCTAGTGTTTTACATATTTTCAGGTCAAAAAATTCAATGTAAGATCAAATTTCTTTTTTGACTAAAATAAAGAATCCTCCAAAACGTGTAAATTGGTTTAAAATGTGTAATGTCTCAAAAATTTGGTGTTTTGATTCTGCCTCATGAAAATATGAAAAATTCTTGTGTTTATCAAATGTTTATTTATTTCCCACAATTCATAGTTTCATGAATATATGTGAAGTTTAAGAAGGAGGGGAGTTTAGTGTGAAAACAAAAGATGTGTGTGACATGTTTTATTTTGGATTAAAAGAATGAAAAAGATTCAAAAAGCTACTTGATTATGGTGAGGCATTAAAATATTCCATGATGATCAAATGCTTAGAAGTGGACATGAACGTTGTGATAAAGTCCACAAATATCTATAAATTAGTTATTTCTCCCCTAATTCTAGGAAAGTAAACATAGAGAAATTTGGAGGATCTTATTTCAATAAAAACATATGTGAATGTACTTATTACATTAAAAAATTAACCCAATCATCATTTATGAGTTGAATAGGACATCTGTATTTTTTTTAAAATGTGTCACAAAAAATAATGAATTTTCTTGAATGTGTAATGTTTTTTAATGTTAAAAGTTTTTTTGAAATTTCCATCAAGGTTATATGAATGTAAATTTATCATTGTGGAGAGTATTATTTCCTTTAAATTATTTTATGAATTTTTGTTCATCAGTAGAATGTTGGAAGAGCATCATGACACACTGAATGGGGGTGTAAAAAACATGCATTAATGAAATAAAAGGTTTTATACTAAAGGAATAGTGAGTAGACTTCAGTATTGAGAGAAGTGAGACTTCCAATCATGTTTTTTAGTGAATGAGGAGGGACACAGAGTCTGCTCCCAACATTATAATAGTATTATAATGTAGTGGATTCTTGAACATCATAACATCACCTTTGTATACTCTATATAAAATTCTTTTTCATTTAAAACATATAAAATTATTGTGTATCTTGAATTATTTTTTTCAATATATATATATACATGTGAGAAGAAGAGATAAGAAAGTTTTGTTTAAAAATGAAACTAGATCAAAGGGGTAATAATTTTATCCATCATACCCATATTCACCCCCCACTCTCAGTGAATTTATCATGGTGGTTCCAATAATTTGTTTAAGTTTTATAGGTTAAAGTGAGTGAATTTATCTCAGTTTAAGCTATAACAGTAGTCAATAATAAAGATATTTAGAACATTGAGGGAATCATTTCTCATTTATGGAAGAACTACATGCATAACTACTACAAATATTCTAAAAATAATGTGTACAAAGATGGTATAAATATGTTTTTGATTAGTATGGATAGTGGGGGCTTATCATACACCAACCTAATAGAATTCGATATTAATTCTAGAGCTATTAATGTTTTTTGGGATATTTTTTTCAAAAAATCCATATTAAGGTGATGTTTGGAAGATCCTAAAATTTTATTTGGGACGCAATGATAAGTGTCAATAAATATGAATTAAATGTCTGAGAAACTAAATTATCAGTTCTACGGAAAATTATGAGGACCTAACGATTCACCCTAATGAATCTATTGATGCATTATCTGATTTCATTATCTGGATTGTGGTGTATAATCAAGGTCTAAGAGAAACCCTCATTGATGTGAAAATCTCAAGTGAATCTTAAGATGATTTCCACTTTGATTCAATACAAAAGTACCATTGCTTGTTTATAAAGGTTCAAATAAATATATGGTGGATAGTTTTTAAAATACTCTCATTGTATATGATATGATAAATGATGAAGAATAGGTTGTGGATGTAGCGTCCCAGTCTTGGGAGCCAGTAGAAGGGTGCTCCTCATCGGGTTGGCTACATAACCTAAAGCGCATATTTCGAAACGCCAAATGTTGACACCTTATAGTGAGGGACTTTTTAATGTTTCCATAGAGAAGATTATGCCCTCATAGGTAATAGATAACATACAGTGGAAGAAAACAAGTTTATAACAAACAGTGAGAGAATATAAATAATTAAACTGCTGTGGAAGAAAATAAATAACCCCAACTAAATAAACAATAAGTGAAAAATCTAATAAACAATCTTGATACAAAATAATATCATGATAATATGTCTATGGTAAAGTAAGAGTACGAAAAACAAGAATGAAAACATATAATAAAATCTGTAATAAAAATGACACAATGTGAAATAGCTGCATCTCAAGCAAAATATTTTCCCTCTTCCACCAAGATACATACTAATAAGGAATAAAAACTCAACAATAGGATGAATCATGCTTCCCATTATTCCTATCAGCCAACATAATGTATACACGGGTACCAAACAGCACCTGAGCATGGAATGAGATAAAATCCTAGTAGGTCGACACCCAATGTGTCTAAACCTTTCCATTTCATTTTGTAATCAAATGCAGTGTGCCAATATAAGATAAATACACGAAATTAAATAGAAAAAAATAGAATAATTATAACTCAGTTTGGGTTATCAATGACATCCATCCATTACCTCTTGCTTCATCATAAGCGGGGAATCTAAATAAAGTACTTGTATTATGTAGGATTCATATATATATATATATATATATAAAGGCCAAAAATAAAAGGAATACAAAAAGGAACATACCCCCAAGATTGTACTTTAGCTTTGAGTCTAATTTATGTGTCAATAAAGTGTTCTTCAAATAATTAGAAGATATCACAATTCACACAAAACACATGAAATATCAATAATAACCTTCCATACATTATCACTACTATCATATCCATGTTGAGAGTGGGAGTCTAAGCCCATCATCAAAGTATCTCTATGGAACATCCTTCCATTTATCCAATACCAATGATCCCATCAGAGGTAATCTTCTGAATGATCAAGTATCATTTGAGCAATGGTTTTATCATAAGACTGTCCCAATATCACACATAAGGGGTAAAGTATCACTCAAGGAATTCCATAACCACTTTTCCAATGATTTCATCTTTAAATTTCCCAATGGGAACTGATATCACTCATTAGTATATAGAAATCCAGGGAAACCCTTATTTAGAAAATCCTAATACATCGCCACCCCAACATAATGTGTAACCAGTGAGGAACAATGATTCCTTATGTGGTCATTAATATGGAACCCATGTTTTCTCAATACCTTGAATTTAATTTGATTTCACTGAAGAAGTTGTCATAGAGTATGCATTTATAATCGTAAAAAAATAATTTTAGCAACAAAAATCCATGTACTTCGTAATCATTCCTGAAATACATTCACAGTCAAACCCTTCAACAAAAAAATTATAAAAATTAACAACACAATAATTATTATAATAAGGAAAAATCATTAGGCATAAATAAACAAACAAACCCCAAAGTTCAGGGTTCAACATTATCCAAAATAATTTTTTTAATTAAAACTCCACAAAAAGGGATCACACAAGAGATATAATTAAGTAATTTAATTATTTGGGAATAACGAAAGATATTCCAAATACGTCAGCACACCAAAAGGGGTGTCCATGATGTTGTAACAATTTAAAAAATCTAGTTTGTCTCAATAAGGGTCTAATATTTAAGACAAACAATTTAATTAAATTATAATAGTTGAAATTAAATATTGAGGGTAGGCACTAAGGATTGGCACAATATAAAATCTAAAAGATTCAACAAAACAAGTAGTATGAGAGTATATTCCCTACATCATAACCGTAGAAGATCCTATGCTCTGCGACGATCATTGATTTGATCTAAAATGGAAGAATTCAAATATTTTTATAAAAATGCCAATTTCATGATAAAATTGTTTCGTGGAAGATTTCACTATGTATAGTGGATGAGATCCTATGATTCCTGGTGGGGAACCTTAGACATATCATGTTTTTTTACTCTATACCAGATGATGTTGAAAATAGTTGGGAAATGATGTCACAACAACGATTTCGAAGAAGGAGATGAAATGGGGAGGTGCACCAATGGGGGTGCTATTGGGGAGACACACCATGGGAGAGGGAGGAGATAATAGAGAGAAAGAAAAGAAAAGAAACAATGATAAGTCAAAAATAAAAGAAAATAAGGAAGAATAGAAAAATGAAAAATTTATAAGAAACAAATAAAATAAAATAGATGAGAAAGAAAATTAAATAAAATTATAAAAATGGGTTAATGAACATTTTTAATTTTTTTACATTTCTCGTTACCCACTTATCATTTTATTTTAAAATATTTTTTTATCTCTTTTTTACATTCTTTTAATATATTTTAAATTCTTTTATATTCAACTTCAATTTATTTTTATTATTTTTAACACAAACTCTACACTAAGTCATGATGTAATATTTCAAAAAAAAACTCAAGCAATTATTAAATTAATTTTAATAGCTACCTGGAAACTACAATAGGGTGTGCATGCACATGCACTAGGTCATTTTAAGGATTTTAACATTAAAATAAATAAATGGTGCATAACTTGATTAATGTCGTGATGTTACAACCTCGCATCCTTAAAACAATAAGTCCCCGAGCTTCCCTTCTAAGGGTAGTGGAACGTCGTCTGAGGAATGTTTGGGCCACTGCGCATGAACATCAGTCTCCTGCTCCTATGAGTCATCATAAATGTGTCCATGTTTCTATAACACCCAGACTAGAGGGAATGAACTACCTCCAAAAACCTTTGTGATATAGTCGAGAATACAAATAAAACACACCTCAGAGGATACATTCACATTGATCTCAATGTCATCAGGACAAATATAATGGGATGAGTCTGGATGATAATGTTGAAGTTGTGATACATGGAATATTTCATGTATGGAATGGAACCTATGAGGAAACAATAACTTATAGGCTAATGGCCCAACCCTCTCAATTATATCAAATGGCCTAACGTATCTTGTTGATAAGTTCTTCTGTCTTCTAATCCACCTATGACCCAACCTTTGTGAAACACATATAAAGACATGATGTCCCACTGAAAACTCAAGATGTATAAAATGACAATAAATATAATATTTATGTATGGATTGAGATATATTCAAATTCATGTGAATCATTTAAACTTTCTCAGAAGTCTCCTAAACTAGGTGAGGACCCAATAGAGCTTCCTCACTTGCTTCAAGCCAACAAAAAGGTGAATAAAATTGTCTACCATTGAGGGACTCATACGGATCCAATTGAATCATCTCTTGAAAGTTGTTATTATAGGAAAAATATATAAGAGGAATATGTTTCACCCAAGATCCACCTAAATCAAGGATACAAGCCTATATCATATCCTCAAACATTTGTATGGTGTTCTCGGACCGCCCATCAGTCTGAGGGTTATATATAGTACTCAAGAGTAGCTATGAACCTAGTGGTTTCTGCAACACTTTCCAAAACCATGAAGAAAATTATACATATCTATCTAAGATAATAGAATAAGTTATTCCATGAATTCACAATATCTCCTATATTTACATCCTTCCCATGTCATCAATAGAAAAGATCTCCTAGATAGGTAAAAAGTGTGTGTCTTTGGCCAATGTATCGACAATCACCCATACAACATAATATCCTCAAGGAGATCCTAGAAATCCTGTAAATAAATCCATTGTTATTCCATTCAATTTCCACTCAGGAATGGATAGAGTCTATAGAAGTCTAGTAGGTCGCCGGTGCTCTACCTTAACCTGCAGATTGGTGGATCATATATGAAACCTGTTATCTTCTTCATCATACCTAGCCACCAGTGCTGACGATACACCTATGTACACATATAGGTAAGACAATGATTAACTTCCCAATCTAAGGTAGGAGATTAATTTATCATTTCTTCATGAATATCAGAAGGTTCCCATACACGACCACGATAAATTAGAGTTTCACTGCCATCTACAACCCAACTATGAGTAGGGTTCTATCCCTTGATGATTTCAATCAAAAAATACCCTATGAATCAGATAAATATCACATATAGACTCACTATTGAAAATATTATGTCACTGTAAGAGCTGTTATAAATAGTTTCCGGAAATATTCTTGAACTTCCAGATGTATCTAAAAAAACAATGCCATTATCTTCCACTCATTACTGGCTATATGGACATCTTGTGTCTATGTCTTGCAGCTCAAAGAATCGGCCACAACATTTACCTTACTAGGTTTATAAGAAAGTTCAAAATCGAATGACTGTAGGTATTTTACCCATTTGTTCTTTCATAAATCCATGTATCCTGGTGTGGAAATATATTTCATTATTTTATGATCCATATAAACCACAAAACTCTCACCCAAAAAGTATATTTCCCAACAACATAAATCATGATCCAAATATTATATCTCAAGGTTGTCTGTAGAATAGTTTAGATCATGATATCTAAATTGGTAGGATCCATCAGCCACAACTCAATCTCCTTGAATCAAAACATTGCATGTCCGATTCATGAAACATCAAAATAAACAAAATCGCTTCTACCTGGCATAGGAAAAATATGGGTCGGAGCTAAGGTAATTCATCCCTTTAACTCCTGAAAAGATTTTTCATACTATTATAACCATATAATAGAAACACCCTTCATACATAAGGTCATAAGAGGAACTGATAAGTGGAAGACATCCTAGATGTAACACCTGTAATTGCTATCATGCTGCCAAGAAACCGCGTATATCAAAAAATATTTGGTTGCTTTCATGAAACTATGACACTCACCATTTATGGGTCAATTGATATGCATTCCTTAGATATTATATGACCCAATAACTGAAACTTATGAGTCCATAAGTGGAATTTTATGATCTTTGCATATGGTTGGTTCTCTCTATGTGTACTCAGTGGGATCTTAATATGGGTTGCATGGTCATGTCTGGAACGCAAGTACACCAAGATGTTGTCAAAAAAACCACCAAAATGGAATCATTGTATGGGTGTAAAACTTGATTCATCAGAGTCATGGAGACTTTGGGGGCATTCACGAGGTTTAATGTCCTAACTAGATACTCTTACAAGCCTCACCTACTCTGAAACAATGTATGTGGTATATCAGATGGTTGCACATGCACCTGGTGATATCATGACCTCAGGCCAATCTTGGAAAAAATTGTCTTCCTCAAAGATGGTTGAGGAGGACTTCTATATGAGGAAATATATAATTATTCATTACCATAATTTGGTTTAGTCTAGTATAATCCACCAACAATCTAATGGTACCCTCCGCATTTTTGGGGAAAAGATCCAGTGAACCCCATGGTGATGGGCTAGGTTTAATAAAACAATTAGCCTCATGGTCATGAAGCTTATTTTTTAGTTCATGTAGATCTATAGCTTCAATATTATATGGATGAATAGACATTTGTGACACACTAAGAACTATATCAATAGTTAACTACACATCCTTTATGGGAGGTAATCAAGAGAAATCATCATGGAAGATGTCCCTGAAATGATTCACAATAGGAGGAAATTCCACCAGTTGTGTTCCCTAATTGCTTATGAATATAATTTCTAATTGACCAATCACTATTCAAATTCCTTCACATTTTTTTCCATCTTGATCTTCATGCACATTCCTTTCTCCTTTTTGTAGATATGTGTCGCCATAATAGGATGTGAAGGAAACCTGATGATGATAGCTATCCACATGTTCATGATAAAGAGCGATCCATTTCATTCCAAGAATGATGTCGATTCTAGACATATAGAGGATGTAAAAAAATACCATAAAATAGTAATCACCTATATCAAGGGGAAACTCTTGGAACATGTATATTCCCTCTGTCATATCCCCTTGTAGAGTGTCGAGAGACATGACTCCACAATGTTACTCGATTGTAAAACCAACTCTTTCACCAACATCAGCAGATAAAAAGGAATGTGATGCATCGGTCTAAAAAGGATTGAAACTAAAGTAGATGCTTCAAGAATAGTACCTATAACTGTAGATGGTCCCACACTCTTCTCCTCTGGTGTTGGTTTCACTGAGTACATAAGTCCTAAACCACAACCCTCAGATGCTGCATGACTGGCTTGAGAAGGTATGTTCTGCTGATGCTGATAGTCTAGAAATTTATTTCCTTTACCACAGCCTCCACTATTTCCTCTGTATGATTGGATTATGGAAAATGAACTTCTAGTTTACTATGGTGTCAGAGATCCCATACCTTATATATGTGTTGGTCCAAATGCTCTACCACTAGATCCTAATATGAAAGAAAAAAAACGCTGATGGTGACTCATCTTTCCAGAGGCTCTACACTCCAATAGGTCTCTCATGCATGAAGGCTTATTATTGAAAACTCTAACACATAGATGAAATGTGACTGAACTATCAAAACATGATACTTTTCTAGGATTTCATCCATGTGCACTTTGAAAATGGAACTTCCTATTTCTTGAAAACCCATCACCATCTCTTAGAACTGAACTACCCTGGATGATAGGTTTATCTTCCCAAATATGTCACTCTGAAATTAGGGTCTGGTTAAAAATTTCTATAATAGTGTTCAAATGAAATATATTCACCTGCGAGTGGATGGTATATCTTAGTCCATTCTCAAATCATATTGTAGTTATCTATGCATAACCAGTATGAGATGGTGAAAAATGATGAAGCTCTGTGAAATAAGTATAATACTCAAACACTGTCATAGATCCTTGATAATGATTTAAGAATTACCTACAATAATCATCTCTCAAAATCTATGGAAATAAGTGATCGTATAAAACTTTTTAGAAATCCTCCAAAACCAAGTCTCTGGTATACTCCTCTTAATAAATAACATCTTACCAATGCTTGGTGAAGTTATGAAGAATATAGACTACATGTTTGAAACTCTACACTGGAAGAATCTAAAGATGGTCTAAGAGAGACATCATGGATCATATCCATGATTTATTAGAATAAGGACCACCACTCCCTAAGAAGGAGGGAGGGTAATGATGCATAGAGTCCTGTGTGAGCTCTTCCATAGACATGGAAAGTTTGGGAACTTTCTGAATAGACTACATAAACCCAAGTACACTATCCTTGATCTGTGAATCAGGGACCATCATAATATCAGAAGGATGTGGTACCACATGAGGAACTAAGGGTGGTACTATAGGTAACAATAATGGAGGAACTACAAGAGTCAGTTCTTATTGTTTGGGACCAACAATCTTTGGAATGTTCTTATCTCCACTCTCCTAAGGAAAGACACAAAGACATCACGACAGCATTTGTCTAAAATATCCTAAAACACACCGTTATAATGAATAATTTTTAGATGATAAAGATATATAAAGGTGAATTAAGGAGGGTTGGTACATAGCCTTCCTCTAAGAACTACACAACAGATAGCGTGCTCTGAGAGACAAGTCTTGATAAGGAAGATAAAACTTATAAGGATCACTAAAACATGGCATACCGCCTATTTTATAGGTATGTTCATGTTTACATCTAAAAACTATTAGAAATTTATATTTATCACTTAAAAATTTTACAACTAGGCACAATATCACTCACTTGAAAATAGGTAGATGGACACTGAAAGTTGTTATGGCATGGAAATATACATGTTATTTTAATCCCTATGGTTCCTAATATGATGCATGTAAATGATTTTTCATCATATAATCAGGTTATAATGATAAAAATATTTATCCCAAAAATAAAAATATAAATAAAAACATAAAACAAGTGTATCACCCAATGATGAAATCATATCAATAATAATTAGCATAATCAATAACTACAACCCCAACCTAGGAAATTGGGTTTTCTCTATACATTGGTTAGCTATGTCCAAGCATAGGGTATGTTCAAAATACATATATCCTAGTCTCTTATGAGACCCAAATATCAATACAAATGGAAAAACAACCTCCAATACCACTTTATAGCATCCCTATCTTGGGATCCTCTTGAAGGGTTCATGGAGCTGGGTTTGATACATCACCTCAAGCACATCTTCCAGAATACTAGAGGATGTCGACTAGATGTGAGGGAATTTTTATCATTTCTGCAGGGTAGACTATTCCTCATAGGTAATAGATAATATACCATAGAAGAAAATGAGTTTATAACAAATTGTGGAAGCATATAAATAATAAAAATACAGTAGTGGAAAATAAATAACTCCATCTAAATAAATAATAAGTGTGGAAGCTGATAAATAATACAAATACACAATAATGTCATATAAAAATGTCTATGATAATGTAAGATTATAGAAAATAGGAATAAAATTTTTCAATCAAAGCTCTAATGAAAATGAACAAATGATCAAGAACTGCATCTTGATAAAAAAATTTCTCCTCTTCCCCCATGATCTATCCTAAGAAGCAAGTAACACTAAAGGAGTGTAAACAACATTCTTCCCAATATCCTTATATATGATCATAAAAGTATAATCATGTACAAAATGGTTCCTGAGAAAGTATTGAGATAAAATCACAGTAGGCCAAAACACACAGTGTCAAAACCATTCCATTTCGCATTGTAAATAACATAAGTGTTCCAATATATGATAAATTCAAGCAGTTAAATAGGAATAAAATAAAATAATTATAACTTGGTCAGAGTTCTCAATGAAACCCATCCCTTACCACCTGATTCGGTCTATGTAGGGAATCTATATAATGTACCTTTAATATAAAGGATGCATATATATATAATAAATAATAGGAATACAAAATAGGAACATACCCCCAAGATTGAGCTTTTTCTTAGGGTCTAATTTATGTGTCAAAAAATGTGCTTGAATGCACCAAAAGATATAAAAAATCACAAGAAACTAAAGCAGTATCTGTAATAACTTTCCACGCATTATCATTATTATTATGTTCATGTTGTGAGTTGGAGTCCAATACAATCCTGATGTTATCTCTATGGTACATCCTTCAATTTATCCAATACCACCGAGCCCATCGATGGAAATATTCTGAAAGACCATGTATCACTCAAGGGAAGGCTTTATCATGACTCCACCCGATATCACAAATAAGGTGACATGTATCACATGAGGCAAGGTGTAGCTACTTCTATGATGGGTCAGTCCTCAAATGTCCCTTTGGGAACCTATATCTCTCATGAATATATAGAAACCTAGGGAAGCCCTCATCTGGAAATTCCAAATACATCACCTCCCTAGTGTAATGTGCAACTATTCAAGAATAGAGATTCCCTGTGTGGTCAATAACACAAAAACCATGTTATCTCAACACCTTGAATTTAATTAGATTTAATGGAATCATATATAATAGTGTATGAATTTATTATTGTAACAAAATCAAGTAATAAAATGCCTCATACTTTCTAATCATTCAATCTAGACAGTCCCAGTAAAAAAACTTTGTCATACAAAGAAAAAAATGCACAACACAATAATAATTGTAACAAGGAAAATAATTAGGCATAAATAAATCAACAAAACCCAAAGTTCATGGTTAAAAATTATTCTAAATAATTTATTTAATTAAAAATCAAAAAAGGTATCATGGAACATATGAAATTAAATAATTTAGTTATTTAGGGATAACAAAAAAAAGACCAAATACATTAGCACACCCAAAGGGGTTTCAAAAATTTTGAAAAAATTTAGACAAGCTAGTTTTTCTCAACAAGGGTGATATTGTTAAGCCAAAAAAATTAATTAAATTATAATTAGTGAAATTAATTATCACCAATAGGAACTAAAGATCAGAACAACTTGTAATCTAAAAGAAGTAAAAAATAGGTTGAAAGAGAGTAGATGTACTACCTTGTAATTTTAGAGGATCATATACTCCATGATGATATTTGATTTGACCATAAATAGAAGAAACTAGATGATTTTAGAAAAACCACAATTTTGGGTAAAAACATTATATGGAAGATTGCACAAAGGATAATAGATGAGATCCAATGATTATTGTTTGGTAATTTTAGCCTTACCAAGATCATTACAACGCACTATACGATATGTAAAATGGATGAGAAATACAGCTGCAAAGGGCATCCGATGGAGGAGAAGAGAAAAAGAGGCACACCTATGGGGGGGTGATACAGTGGCAATGAACCAAGGGATAAAGAGGAGAGAAGAGATAAAAAAGAAAAGAATAAAAGAAAAGAGGAAAATAAATGGAAAATAAAATAATGAAAAATAGAGAAAAAATTAAAATGAATAAGAAATTAATAAAATAAAAGGAATGGGAATGAAAAGGAAATAAAATAATAAAAACTGGGTAATGACCATTATTAATTACTTTTAATTTTTCTTGTAACCCCCTTTTTATTTTTTTTAGAATTTCTTCTTATCCCTATTTTACTTTCTTTTAACTTCCTTTAAATTCCATTCGACTCCATTTTAATTTATTTTTCTTATTTTTAACTAGAATGTTGCGCTAGGGCGCAATTTAATATTTTACAGAAAATAATGAAAATTATTTAAATAATTTTAATAGATTCTCAAGACCAGCAATAGGGTTTTTAGGTGCACAGCCTAGTCCACTTTAAGGATTCGAACTAAAAAAACCATTGTTTCGTACCTTGATTAAATTTATGATGTTATAGTGGAAAAAACAAATGTCTATGAAGGTTAAATTAAATGATATGAAGAATATCACCATTGAGGATAGATAGGGAAAACAGGATGTTGATAAAGTTATATAATTCATCTCAAATAATCTATAAAGGGGAAAGGGATAGTTCATAGAAAAACATCAACTCATATGTTTTGATATAGGAATATTTGGAACCATACAACCAAGTGTCCCATGGAATGTTTAGAAGATAATGAGTATGATGATTTTTCTATAGGAAATTTTCAAAACTTTTAATGGTTGGAAATGTATGAAATATAAATATTTTAATAAAAATAATCTTTTATGTAAAAAATCATAGTTTCAAAAATTTGATGTAGAAAAAATTAAATACAACTATGGTCATATAGAAAAAGATATGGTAGCATTTGTATAAAGTTCAAAAATGAGGGAATGAGGTGATGATGAAGAATTATATGTTGAATAAATAGTTTATATTAAGATTAAATAGGAAGCTATGTGAAAATAGATGGACTTTTTTAGATAAAAAAAGAAATACAATATAGTTGTTCATGATGCTAAACAATATGTGAAACAATAAGAATAAAATAATCCTAATATAAAGGGAAAAATTAAAAGATCAAATTTATAAATCTTAAAAACTCATAAATTGTTTTGAGTACATTCTAAACATTAATGAACATACAAAATTTTTGAATGGATTGACTAACACAATTATATACCATGACGAATATATCAAGGATCGATAAAAGAAACTTATCATATTATGATGGTAATTTAAATTATATGTTATAATTTTGAATCTATATATGACATGGGTAATTTAGATTACATAGGTGATAAAAAAATAATAATGTGGTGTGCAGAGGTCAAGAAACATTAGCAGCAAAAAATGTATATAATAAAAATTCATATTCAAATGTTATGGCTAGTATGGGGATTGATACTTACCAAAAATAAATTATGGTTGATAAAAGACAAAAAATATTAACATTATATATAAAGGATGATTTCAGTGTGATTGAAAATCAGATTATTTTGTAAGCCCATAGAAAAACATGTTCTACAAAAATGACACACATGAGTGAACCTCGTATCCTGTGTTAGTGTTGAAGAAATATGGTACATTCCCAAAAAATTGTTCCATAATTAAGATGTATTTAATAGAATATGAACAATAATGGTATTTTAATAGAGTTGAATATTATAGGTATTATTTTGATGATAATTTTACTTTGTGTTGAGTATTTGGACTTGTGGTTAGATTTTTCTTATCTTTAATGTAGAAGAATAATTCAATGTAGAACAAAAGTAGTTTCATATTGTAGATCAGGGAAACCTAAAATGAGTTTGAAACACAAAATTAGTTTTTATATTCTTAATAAGATATTATAATTCTGTGATCTTATGAATATTAATTATATTTATCAACCTCAGGATTGAATCCTAAAACAACGATCAAGAAGAAAATTGACCATCACGAAGTGGTTGAATAAATTTCCCCAAAAATAATCTGATTGTTCTAGTGTATATATCATTGATAGTGGATAAAATTTTCATATGATAGGAAATAAGTATATTATTATTGTCATTATGTATGAAAAGTACGGAATTTTTAAATTTGGAAATGGTGAAGGCCTAATGATTATCGACTTAAGAAAAATCTTTCTTGGGGGATAAGATAAGAGATGTGTGGTTATATGAGTTGCAGAAGGTATCAGAAACAACATATTAAGTGTTAGTCAGGTATATTTATTAGTTAATGTTGTCATATTCCTAATGAAGATATGTATCATTAAAATAAAATATGGTGTATTTGTTATGTACGGAATGGACATAAATGTAAGTTTTAAACTTTTCAGTGGATAAGAAGATGTGTGATTTTTATCTAAGGAATAAGAAAAATGGTTTTCAAATAAAGTACATTCCAACTTGAAAAAACCATTCATGGAAGATCTGGTGAATATTGAAGGATTTGAAGATCTATCTATGTTATCTTAGGATCACACACACACATGCAACACTTTCAAAATTTAATGATTTCTCAGAAGTATTATAATGTAAAATAAAATTAGTTAAAAAGTGTACTTAAACTGGTACATATTGATGTGTGTGGACATATATCACCACAACCTATTTATGGGATGTGATATTATATTCATTTAATTTATGGTTATAGTATGATATCTCGGATAAATTTGATCACTCAAAAGTAATAGGTTTTTAGTTATACCACAAAATATCAAAGGGAGGTAAAAATATTCATGGATAGAAAATCTGGAAGTTCTAAACTGATAATGTGATGTAGTTAACAAATATCCATGTAAAGGATTATTTTGGGAAGCATGGAAAATTTTACCAAGGATCAGTACTAATAAATACTCTATAGAATGGTGTAGTTGATAGGAGAAAATAGATCATAAATAATATGGCCAGAACAGTGAATTTAGGGAAATACCTATAAGAAGAGTCATCGAAAGAAGCTCTACAAACATCGGTATATATTTATAAGAAAAATATTTTATGTATAAAATAAGAGAATAATATATTCTCCATTAGGTATAGAAGGAATTCAATATCAAAATACCTTTGAGTATTCATAATTAAGTGTTTCATTCCTTGGATGCAAAAATAATACGAGGTTTTAAACCCATAGAGATGAAGGGATATCCATTGGATACTCAGAAAATATAAAATCATATAAATGATTCAATAAGTGGATAGAAAATATGTTTAAGAGAAACAATGTCAATTTTCTGATGAATTGAAATAATCATTAGTGAATTAGTAATTAGTTTCAAGATAATAGTGACAAGGTGTTAAGAAACTTAGGGGGAGAACAAGTTCCTAACATATATTTAGAAGAAGATATTGAGGATTAATATGATATATCTAGAACTGTATCTTCATAGATGTTGAAGAGAAAATATAAAATTTATGGGAATAATATCATCAATGATCAAATAAGTCTACTATAGATGATGATAATAAATTCAATTATGTAAAAATAAATCATATAAAATGTTAACCAATTATTTTTTTAAGTATCTAAAAAAGATTAAAATTAGGATCAGGTGATAAAGAAAGAGATTTACAAAATCAAATAGAATTAGATGTGGTAGATTGTTTCAAGGTTTTAATAAAATAACTTCATTGAAATGAAATGGGGTTTTTTCCACAAAATAAATTAACATAGGATGTTTATTATAAAATGACTAGTTTACAAAGGATACTCCTAGATCAAGGTAATTGATTTCAATGATACATTTGATCCCATGTCACAACTAGAGAAAATTCGCCTACTCTTAGCCATTGTATTGAGAAGGATGTTTATGTTACTACAAATGGATTTCAATACAAAATTTATAAATGGAGTTTCCAAATAAGAAGTTCACATTTATTACCTGATAATTTTTGTATTCATGAATATGGGACCAATTTTTTCATTTAATGAATGACCTTTATGTAATATAATAGGCATAGGTAGCATTATATTCCTAAATGGATCAATTCTTGAAGAAGAATAGTTTTATATATGGTGGAGTCAATTTAATTCTCTTTTTCAATAGTGATTGTGATAAAATAATGATGGTGTTGATGTGTGTTAATGACATAATTTCCAGTAGATATAATGTATCACAATTAAAATTATTTGTAGAGATAAAGAGGCATGACTTAAAATTTTTGATGATCTATGAACTTATATTTTTTATTGGCCTCAATGTTATTTATGGAATGGATAGTAAATTTATCTCTCAAATTAAATTTGAAAATGAGGTTCTAAGAAGATTTGAAATTAATAATTCCAAGTAGATAAGTCTTATTTTGAAACCAAGATGAAATTTTTAAGTAATGAGAATTGAAAATTAGTCAATTTCATAGAATATAAGTAGATTATTGTGTTCGTATTACTCATAAAAATGAAATAAATTAATATTTTATTTTACACAAGTCACGGGATACATTATGAATTTAAACCCAAATAAATCCACATCTATATAGTGAAAATAATACTTTAGCATATAAAAGGATTTTTGGATTTTAGTCTATTATATAATGAAACATATCAACATGAGTTAATGGGATATGTAGTTTAGGATTAGGTTACTTAATTGGATGAAATAAAGTCAACAATAGGCAGTGTATTCCTTCTTCGCAAACGGTTGATTTCCTGGCCTGGAAAGAAATTTTATTTCATTTTTAATATAATTTTAATGTTTTAATATATTATGATCAATCATGATTTTACAAAGTTATTGTGGTAATGTAGAAATGTTAAAAAAATGAGATTTATGGTGAATTATCTAATAAGAATCAAATATGTAAATTCAGGTTCTGTATATCTTATAAAATATACATTCAATAACTTGAAGATGAAGGACATCACCATCAAGTATCAATTTATCATGGATAATGTAGATCATTAGATGGGGAAGTTTTAGTATGGGCTAATAGAACATCTGGTTGATTATATTTTGAAAAAATCATTTAACTAAAAAACAGTTAAAAAGGAATCAGTTAGATCTCATTGTCTTGATAACCCCTCACACCAATTTGGTGTGAATATGGAATCCCTGCTACTTTAGGTATGTTGGGAGTTTTCGTATGCACTGAAAAGTTTTTTATTACAAACCAAAGCGGAGTGACCTTTAGGTTCATTGAAAAAGGTGGAAAATAAGTGATAGGGTAATATATGAGAATTAATTAAAACCCTAATGTGACAGAGTATAGTGATGACATTATTGAATCAGGGGGATCAAGGATGTTGGGGGATTTTATAAACATTGGGATTCAAATGTTTTTTATCCATTGAATATATAATGTGAGTGATTGTTTCTAGTAGTTTGATAAAGGTTATTTTTAATAGGAAGGGATGAGAGAGTGGTTTTTTCATGTTCCAATCCCTATAAAAAGTTTTGTATTGAGAATGAATTAACTCATTAAGAATATTTTCTCATTACTCCTATTTATCATATTGGGATTTCCCCTTTTGGTATTAGAGTATATATTGAGTAATATTGTTATTAATTTATATATTATAAAATGTTGAATTGTGGTAGGATAATAAAAATGGTTTTGATGTGTTATTAAATTACCCAAAGAAAGATATTTTTTGGTATTAATCCCCCAAGGTGATATTTTATTGTCTTGGTGTTTTTTTTGAAGTAAAAACTTTTGAAAATTTTATAAAATCATGGACTAGATGAAATGGGTCTTGAAGCTCTAGAAGGAGGTTGGGAAGTTTCTCAATTAAGGTAGTGACTATTTCCTATGTTTCAATTTTTAGGGTCTTAAAATTTAGAGAAAGATCAATGTTATTTTTGATGAAAATGAAATATCTTATTTCAAGATAAAAGTAGTAGGAACATACTTAAAGATTCGTAAAGTCGTTATTTCAATGAAGCCTCGTGGAAATTTGGAAAGGCTTTAGTATTTGAGAATTTTAATTGTTTCATTAATGTTGGAGTTATGTGGATATTTTTGAAGTTATGTTAATGTGGTGTATTCCTTAGAGAAAGTGATGATAAATAAAACATGTTTTTCAAGGGCTCATGTGATAAATTAATGTTTCCAAAAGTTATTAATATTGATTTAGTGTGAAATTTTTTAAATTACTATAAATAGGCATATACCCCCTCTTCTAAAGTAAGTAGAAAGATAAATATAAAGGCTATAATTTCTCATATAAAATACATGAATATAATTCTTCTGTGAAATAATTTTGGAAAAAAATTAGTTCAATGGATAAAGGTATTCTTTATTTTAATAGAAAGGGAGTTTCATGAATGATTGGAAGTTTCATGAATTTGAATTGATTTAAAATATCTCATAATTTTTGTGAATTACAATGACAATGAATTTGTTTCAATACAATAATTAACAACTAATATCACTAATCGATGGTGGGGTTTACTCTATGAAACTCCTATATAGGGTCACATCCCTTATAATTTTTTTGGGTTGTCCCACTACAAGACAAGCCTCAATTCCTTCACTTACACTATTTTTAACCACTATGATAAGAAAGGATAACCTAATTGGAATATTGGAAAATACTAATAGAATTACTATTTTTATGAATGACCTGAATGAGATTCGGTTCCATTGAACACCTTGGCATATCTTGCAGATAAATTCTATGAATTTGACTAAGAATGAAATATTTTTTTGCCATATTCTTCATGAAAATCCATGTTTTCTTTCTTTATATAAGTAATCCGAAAAACCTAAAACCCTCCAATTTCATGAAAGGATGTTTATAAATTTGTAGAGTATAATAAATTTTAATACTCGTTTAACTGTAGGACTTGTTAATGAACACCATCTCCCTTCAAGTCTTCCTTCTACAATAATATCATATATGGTTGATTATAATCCCGTATATTATCTCAATCTCTCTATTTATCTCTCTAACACTCTTCAATGTATAAATTCAACAAGGAATATATTTAGTGTAAATAACTTCTTTTTTCTTAATGAACTAAATTTCAATAATGGATTTTGGGAGTTTATCCTTTTATTATTGTCCCTTATTCCAATTTTATATAAGACCAAAACATCATGTTAGATCACTATCAGTACTTTAAATACACGGAAATCTGTTTTATTTTTGTTTCTCAAAATTTCTTCAATATGTTAGAAAAATTGTGAGTCAATTGTTTCTTTTACTAATATTTCATCTAACCTTTTTAAATTACTTTCCATAATATCCCTCATGATATCATTTATAAATATCATTCTTCATTATTTCATGTGATCCCTAAATATAATGTTCAATGTATATATTAATTAAAATATATATGAAGGGATAAGATAAATCATATGTAGATCCTTAAATAAATCATACATTGGAACTTGTATGTTGTATCCCATACATGATGACTCATACATGTTTTCTTATATGGTGAATTCAACCATGTTTCCACTCATACATATTTTATCTTTTTCATCCATACCTCCCATTGATATGATGCAACATTTATTTGTTATGGTGTGAAAATATTTGAATTTCAAGTGCCAGTATCATTCCTCTAGAACATTATATAAAATTACAATCTACTTTAATAATACAGTTCAAGAACCACTAAGTCAATTACTTTGTTTTTTGATGTTTCGAGTTAGAATAAATTAACTGGAGTCTCAATATTCATATATGTAACCCATGGATTTTTTTAGAATATAAAAGGGTCAATTCTTTAGTTTTTTACATCCATGATCATTTTCTTATACATGAACAATGTTATTCCCGAAAATCCATCACACATAAAACTCTCTATTGGGTTATGTATGCTCTATATACATGGGCACTCTATCAACTACCATTTACCTATCAAGAAATCAACCTATCCTATAACCACCCACCACCAAGGGTACCTCACACAATAAATCCACTTTAGAATCTCCCTATACATGTATTAACCCCTGATAGCTTAGTACTCCTTCATATCCATCTTATCTGGCCTACCTTTAATCAAAACAACTAACTATGATTCATGGATCCCTAGGTGCTGCTGAATTGAAGGCTGGTTGGAACCCAATTGTTTCTTCTCACATCATCAATGATATTTTTAAATTTATCAATTGAAATGATCACACATATGATAATGATACCATTACATATTCTTTATGGGACTAACTAATATCCAAGTAAGAGAGACTCACTCATTATAGTTAATATAGTTTTATAATATTTTCATATATATTTTTCATCAATTTAATAATTAGAACAATCATCATATATTCTTATAGATTTTAATACATTCTTGATTTACTTAATAAACCAAATAGAACATAACTCATATTTTTAATATGACATATGTTATAAAAAAATACAACAAAAACAATTAATATTAAAATTAAACCCTTTTAAATTATATTGAAAATATATTCCTAAATCCAATGAATCTTGTAACATTAAAAACTGATATGGATCTAATGTTACGTATTTCTTCAACTTTGAAAAGGAAAAACAAAGGATAAACTTCATATATTGTAAACATAAAATCTTCCTATATTTTTAAATTTCATTGGATGATATATTCATATTCATTACCCTCCATTTTTTATTATAAAATAAGAAATTTTCTTCATGCACTTTGACTCCCCCATTATTTCTTGATTCCATGAGAAAAGATCAATGAATTTTTTTCCCCATGTTTATTACTAATATCAAGATACTATTTAATATTATACATCTATAAAATCATTTATTAACCATTAATTCTTCTTACATCAATATCCCACCCATATTCCATTTGTTTGGTAATAGGATGATGTGTTACTAATGTTTGGTGAAATTACCTGGACACTGAAGGGTAGAAATAAATTCAAATTCCTTACAAGATCATTAGAGAAATATTTTCCCTTAAATATACAATACCTATGAGATACAATAATAAAAAAAATCACGGTAAAATATAATTCATGATAATAAACTTGAAAACCCCATAATCTAAGATAAACAGAAAAATTAGAGTAGTAAAATAATAAGATACAATATCACATGAAAAAAAGACAACCTGATGCAATGAAACCAACAAGGAACCACTAAAAACATCCAACCTGAATATCTTTATTCTCTACTCACCTTCACCAAGCCCATAGTATCGTTATGATCTTCTATAAAATTATGAAATCTTTCCCTTACCCATGCCATGATATACATTTTTGTATACATATTGATATTTATATATATGGGTGAGTATATAACCAAGTAAGATATCTACCAGAAGGTTCCCTTTCATGGCTATAATATCGAAAGAAGTAAGAAAAAGTAATATTTAAAAATTAAATAGTATGAACAAATGCTACAATATAATTACATATAAAAGATGTAAAAGTTAATGTAATATAGTTTCATTTTAATAAGAAAATTAAGGAGTTTTTATTATAATCATGATCCATTTTGAATAAAAATCCCAAAAACACACAAAGACAATTTATATAAATTGATATTTATAATACTCATGAGTGGTGACCCATCCCATCACCAAATAATCACTTGGTGATAACCTCTCTATTCCCCAATTGCACTGATATCCAACTATGAATCAACAGGTCCGTGTATAATGAAATAAAAAACACATGCTAACACATGTATGCCAAAGTATCTCCAAAACTCACTTTAATTAAATATTTTTTATTTTAATAATTTAAGAAATCACATTGTGAGCATCATCTTAAAACTATATAATAAAATAGATTTCAACAATAATTAATCATGGGGGTTTCTAACAAAAACATTAGAAATAATTTTAAAAGTCATAATTCTTAATGTTCTAGAAAAGGTGGTGAGTGAAAAGATACCTACCTAAAACATATTACATTTATGAAGAAACTCACAAGATCTTACTATATTCATATCCTTTCTATCTTTTATTAAACTTGTTCAAATGAAATCTTATCAAAACATGTTCACTATATTATATCCATTCACGATGGATCCAATCTTGGTTTCCTTATAATATAATATTATATGATCATGAATGAGACTAAATATAAATATATTAACATTTTATTCAAATATCAATCACACTAAGATCCACTAAAATTTACCTCAAGAATGAATAAGATCACCAAAATTTTCAAGTGAAGAGTTGAGGTTCGATATCCAATGACAAGGGTGGAAGAATTAAGGGATGATGGAGTTTTGTTGTTAAAACAAACAATTTTTTGAATTTAATAAATTACATCACAGGGATAGGATGAAAAATTCACCAGTCTATGTGCTATCCATGTGGTAACCCCTATCTCCAAACTCCTTGTTTATATGGTGTGGAAAACTATGTTCAAACTATGTGAAAAAACATTATCCCACATCATATGGTTAATTTTTGAACTCACATAGTTTCTACTAATCAAGCATTAAATGTGTGACACCTCATAGAATTAGTTTTTTTTAATATGGTTACATAGATAATTTTCATGGTTTCTCATAATCACACATCAACCATGAGACTTCTAAAGGACTTCCAAAACTCACTAAAATTTACTCAAAACTTATTGAGACCAAGAAAAAATAAACCATATCACAAATAAATATATAATAACATCACAAACATCAAAATGATGATGTTAAATTCTATGAACCTTTCAGATATTCATCTTCAAAAGTTGGATATTTGTATTTATTTAGAATAAATCAAGAAATTGTTTTAACATGAAGTCCTCTCATTCATCCATATTCTCCAGAATATGACCAATCTTCCATAATACATGCACTGATGGAATACACATCCCATATGTGAGTTTTTTTATCTCTAAATAATATGTTTTGGTGTATATAAAAAAATGGAATCTAAATCATGATTTATATGATCATGACGAATAACATAGTTAGGATCGGACTGGCACATCTTAATTTGAGATGCATGGAAAACATAATGAACCAAAAAAATTCTTAGATATAAAAATTATTGATTTTTGATATTAAATAATAAATTTAAGAATATAAATAGGTCTGATGTACCAAGTAGATATCTTCCCTTACCTAACCATATGATGATTCCACAAATATATAGATCCAACTGAGAAAACATGCTCCCCCACTACAAATGACAATTGTCAATAATGAGGAATTGTATAAGATTTTTAACAAATCTAGTTCATTAGGTTTATTTTCCTAGTCATACGATTGTTATCTATAATTTTATATATAAGTATAGTTATAATTAGTGAATATTGTCATGTCTCTTCAAGAAATATTGAAGAGTGACATGGGTGTCTATAAAATGACTCAAATTGATATATATGTATCATGAACTAATAAAAGTTTTTATATGAGAACTATATTATAGTTTCATAATCCTACAATAAAATAAAAAAACCTTTTAAGAATATCTAATAATATCTTATAATTATTATATTGTATATTCCTACTGTCTACCCATTTGAGGATGATAGTTCATGGTCATAGTCGATTGGATTTAAAGGTTTTGATGTATGGATCACTAAAATTATCCTCTGGTCTTTAGATGTGATCAAAACTACTACACCATAAAACATAACTAATTCTTGGATATAAATATTTATGAAGTAATTTTTTATAATGGATTCATCAATCTTAATGAATTTGGATTACCTTGTATGTTTTTTATAAATAACCCAATAACATCATTCTTCTGAATCATTCTTAGTAAACCGATAATAAATTCTATAGTGATTTTCTCCAATTTTCATTTTAGTATAGGAAATAATTACAATATCCTAGATATAATTTTATTATTAACATTAACATAATGATAGGTGATTGATTTTGATACATGTTTAACCAATCTTTTTTTTGTACTCAACAATGAAAAATTGGGTTCTTTGGGTCTTTTAAATATTTTGGATTCTTGTATGGATAACCAATTTCAGATATTGATATGTAGAAATAAGTTGTTCCTGACATGATATAGGAACTACTACCTAGTCATGAAAGCATAACACCAAGTTCCCTTATTGCATCCATCCATAAATGGTCTCCCCACCATTGATTTCTAACCTCATTGTTAGACAAACAGGGTGAGATATTTGAGAATAATTGTTCCCTTAAACCATATGAGGTACAAGAGACACCAAGAAAGAGACTATAACAAAATCATTATTAGCATATTTTAGATTCATATCAGGAATCAATATCATAAATTTCCACCAATAAAAAACTTTTTACAAAATTTATTATAATAATTTCATCATAAAGAATCAACCACAAAATTCAATTTACCCAGTATATACACTAAGTCATATTTGAACATGTGATGTTATTCGACCAATCTCCATCAATAGAGGTCCAAATTTCTATGTAAAAAGATATGTTTCAGGAATATATAATTGAAAAAACTAAAAAACTTTTATCATATATAAAATGATTCCATGTTTTCAATGCATGTACTACCATAGCTTGTTTTAGATCATATTTTACATAGTTATTTTCATGACACATAACTTTCATGATCGTTAATTTCTTAAATGATGCGACGGAATGAGAACACAAACCAAACTAGATCTAGATGCATCACAATATACCACATAACCATTACATGGTTATATAAAGGCTACTATATTTGCTAATTTGGGTATTGATTTAAGATCCTAAAATTATTTTCGACCCTCATTGCTCTATTGGAAGGAAATATGTTTCCTTATCAAAGTAATCATCGAAGATGAACAATATGAAACGTAGTAAAATAGAAATGGTAATATCCTGATAATCCATGAATTCTGTGTATAAAAAATTAATTATTGGGTGGTTTCTAAGGCATATCAACTTATAACTTTTTTGGATTTACTGATAAAACTATCTTATAAATAAAATGGACATAAAGGTGCACTTGTTTTATATAAAATTCACACTTATATAATTTAGTTTAATGTTTATGTTCCCATTGGGTGCTCAATATAATATCTATTTGTTCATTAAGGTCTTTTTTAGTTCGATAAAACACTACAATATCACTAATAAATTCCACAAAAAGGTTTCAAGGAACATTTAAAATATATAATTCAACAATTATATGAAAATAGATAGTACATTCATAAGTACACATGACATAATAATGTATTAAAAATGATTGTAATGAATTCTAAAAGCTATCTTCAAAATATCTTCCTTATAAAACCCATGTTGGTGATATACCAATCATAAATAAGTTTTAGAGAATGATTTAGATCCCTTTAATTAATTAAATAGACCATTTTTTCATGTATGTGGATATTAGTTCTTTATCATAATCCAATTTAATTTTCTATAATCAATGCAATCCCTAATTGAACAATTTATGGTCTTTACAAAGTGAACTAGAGTTTCCCAGGGTAACATACTTGGTCTTATGTAACATATAATTTTAATCTATTTAAAAAATATATTTATTTCCTTCAATTATATTGTACCATCCTATAAGAGAAAAGTGAAATAGAATTGGTCTCCAGTAGAATATCAATAAAAAATATAACATCAATTTTCAGTTGGAATCTATTTAAATTTTCTAGGAAAACATCTTGATATCGATCTATGATGTCTATAAAATCTATTTTCTTGATTTTATTAGAAGTTTTTGAAGTTACTTTTACCAACTAATATAATTAGTCCTAACCATCAGTATCAACGACCCTAATCTACAAATATTTTGATCCTAATATCCCTTAAAGAGATTTATCACTCCATTAGAAGATTTCAAAAACACTTTAGGTCAGTAAAAAACAATATAATTTTTGAAATATGTTTACCAGTACATTTATATGAGTATATATAATATTTATATTGGCATAATAGAAAATCCTCACAAAAACATGACATTGTTATTCATTATAAAAAATTCTATAAATTTCAGTTTCTCCAATCTTGTTTTTTGAGAGGTATCAAAATTTTTATAATGTGAGGAATCAATTACACAAGTAGAACCATTGGACTTAGGACATGAGAAAAAAAATAGAGTTATATACTCTTGTATAAAACAAAACATTCCTATGATTTTAGTTTAGAAGGATGTTACATAACACCATAGAAGTACCAAATTGATCCTATATGAAATTTTCTTCCACACCATAAAAATACTTAATAGGTCCTCTAAAATATTATATTATTCCATATTATTGTGTCATTTATCGTGCTCTTGGGGTATTCCAAGAATTACCTTGACTATCTCAGTTTTGTTGGTTGGAACTATTTTTACTTGATCAGTCATTTTGATTATAATATGACTTATACATATTATATCCATCTTTTCAAGTCAACATTAGATTTCATGGAAAAAGTATCATTAGGTGTCCCATAAATCCATAATTATGAAACTATTGAATTTTTTCCTTAAATTCCCCCTTAATATTATCACATGAAATATATTTCATGAAACTATCCTGAATAATGTAATGTGGTGGAAAATGACA
The DNA here is from genome assembly GCA_963277665.1 of Viscum album. NCBI lineage: Eukaryota > Viridiplantae > Streptophyta > Magnoliopsida > Santalales > Viscaceae > Viscum > Viscum album. Next base: position 624,649,325 of record OY728138.1, on the reverse strand, counting down.
TTGATCCAGTATATTGGTTTTCTATGACATTACTTAAATGGGAGTAGGTATCCCTATATTTCTTGGATCAAACATTTGATTTTACTCTTTTACCTATATAGGTAATATTTTTCTTTACACCATAGTTTCCCATGATATATTTTTAATCTATAGTCACTCTACTAGCCATATCTATATAATACTCTATATAGAAGAGGGATACATTGGAGATTTCTTTTTTGATTTTATCCCATCCATATGGATACATGATTTCAGGTACTCACTAGTGGTGAACTTTGGAGAAGAATATTTTATATTCATAAACTTAACTACATACCCTATGAAAACATATAATCTTTTCTGACTGAAAAGAAATATATCATCCTTGTGATATTGAAGGTGTGTGTGTATAATTATTTATTAAAGAATTTATCGAAACCTTTTAAAGCAAGGTCTTGGTCATGTTTAGTTTCAAAAAATATATACCAAAATTTTCTCATGAGGTCATCAAGAATGTAAACAATTTAATTTACATTAATATCGATTGATGTTCATAGAAATATTAATATTCTATTAATTCGAATAATCCATGACACGTAATTTTTCTGTCCTAAATCCCCATGAATGATTGGGGAATTTATTTGTATAAAATTACAACTATTGATTCTCATGGTGTTGTTTATGAATATAATTTACCTTTTAAATACCTTATAATTACTGAACTATAATATATACATGATTTTGATTCAGATATGGTTCGGGATAAACCAGATTCTAAGTCACATCCTTTAGTTTATTTACCAGTTTTCTCACTGGTGCTATTATTTCCAATAAATATAAAATATAAAAAAATTTAAAATGAATTATAACAACCAAAATAAGGTTATTGGATATTAAAATTCATAACAAAACTAATCATAACAAAAAAATGAAATAGTTATCAAATATAATATGAATAATTTTACTCTAGTGGGACATTTCTCAACTAATTCATGATACTATACACTTATTTACCAAACCTTTCTTGATGAGGTGAAGACATTCCTAATGATTTATACGAACAACTTTTATACCCAAACCACCAAATTAACTTAATATTTAGAAAATAGATCCTTTATATGAATTTTTATTCCCACGATTTCATCTTACAACATGTTCTTTCCCAAGAACTACCTTCCTGATATATAAACTATAAAAAAATAACACTATTTGTAAAATCCTGCCCCAAAACCATTATCTTAAGAAGAGGTGAAGTTGATACAGATCATAAGTGACATTACCCAAAACCCAAATGATAAAAATAAATTCCAAGAGAATACACAATTTTTTAGGGAAGGATTTTCCCTTAAATTTCCAAATCATGTAAGAGGAAACAATATAAAAAAATCATGACACTATATGATATATGAGAGTAAACATGAAAAATCAAAAAACAAGAAAAATATGTAAATTATAGTAGTACAAGAATTTGATATACAATATATCTAAAAAATAATAAAGGCATCCTCACTTTATGAGACCAATGTGTCATCTCTCTAAATTTTCAAAACAAACATCTCCAACATCCAGTGACCATCACAAGTATATAACATAATGATTATCTTGTAGATAAAATGAAATATTCCCCTTACCTATGCCACTAAAAAACATTTTTATACCCACATAGGTGCATATACAAGGTGTGAGTATAAAACCCAATAGGAAATCATATATAAGTTCCCCACACATGCTAATATGATCATAATAAGTTATCACGATTTATTTAAAATAAACACGAGGATGAAAAAATTATCAAGAGAATTATATATAAAAGAGTGAATGGGGATTATAAAAAAAATTCATTATATAATCAATATAAAATGTTTTTACCATTATCATGATCCACTTTGAACACATATTCCACAAACAAAAAACATACCAATACATGTCGAAAGGCAGCCCCAATACTCATGAGCGGTGACCGACCATGCCACCAATTCATCAATTGGATGAAACCTCCAAATTATCCAATGAAACTGATAACCACGTCTTATATATAAATAAAATTTATGATATAATCATGAAAAAACACCAACCCATGTATTCTGAAGTCACTTAAAGTTGTACTTTCATTAAAAAAATCTTTTACGAATTTAAGAAAACATTTTGTGTGGAATTTTCTAAAAACATATTAAAAGAATGAATTTGAAAATATTTCATTATGTTTTTTATAATGAAAACATATTCAAGAGTTTTATGAAAAATCATAACTTTCTATAATAAGTGGAGAGAGAGAATTTGTGTTCCTCTAATGGATTCCGTTTATAAAGCAACAAAATACAATTTTGGTTAATCTAAATTAATTTTATCCTTCCCTTAATAGATCTAAAATAAATCTCGCAAAAAACATGTTGTCAACCTTAGATCAATCATTTTAATAAAAAATTTATGTTTATTTCCATTTTAATATGAGATGATCAAGAATGAGAATAGATTGATCACAAAATTCTTTTGATTCCAAGATTTACCACACCAAGATCCATTACAATCAACCTATTGAAAGAAAAAGATCATAAAAATAATCTAATTGATTATTAAAGAACAATATACTAAAAAACAAGTTGAAAATGAGGATAATGGGGTATTTATATAGATATAAATTAAAATTTTGGATTTAGGTTATTGTATGAAAAGGTTGGGCTGAATGGTTTACCAAACCATATGCTAATCATTCGTGATCCATAGTTCATAAACACATAGATCACATGGTTGAAAAAATAGTGTCCCAATTATATGAAATAAATTTTTCCCATGTCACACTTTTTTCTAAATAATTCGCATAGTTTTCCCTAATTATTCACCAATTATCCACCTCCTCCCGGACACCGTTATCATGAAATATAGTTAACTAGTGATTTTTTATGTTTTCCCCTAACATTATGCAAATCACACACTTTCTAAACTCATTAAAGAAATCCAAAAATATATTATAAACATCTTGTTAATAATAAAAACCACCATATAGAAGAAAAAAACAAAAAATAATAGCACATACCTAAATTGGGGGTGTTACAGTTACCATTTTCTATACTTTTTCATTGGACCATCCAATTGCAGAACTCTCCTCCCACCTATTATTGAATAACTTTATCATCATTATTTGTATTGACTTAAATAGTTTTAGTTTGAGTAATTAACCCTTATAATTTTTAATGTTACCAAAATTCCCAAATTAAATTGAACTTGGAATTGGTTTGAGACAAATTATTTTTTCAATAAAACAAAATATTTATATGATACTCACTAGTTATACATTAAAACCACATAAATAAAAACACGATTAGATAATAAAAACCACAACCTATAATGTCGTAAAATTATCATACTAATAAATTAGTAAATAAATAATATATTATAGAGGTATAAAATCCTTTAAACAATTGAATAAACTGATTACACTTGTAAATAATGAACTAATGATACTGTGTGAAATCTATGTCCCCTATTGGGTTCTTCTTTTGTAGGTGAGGTTGAAAAACCACAAATAATTCATCACCAACTCCCCCTTAATATGAAAATTATTTTTTCAAATATTCTTTAATTTTTTGGGATATTTCTGGTTCATAATAAATTGTTCTGATTAGAAAAATTAAGCATCCTAAAATAAATGAACAGCTGACACCAACAATTATAATATAGATAGTTAAACAAGAAATTATTATATGTCATTTCTCTTACTCAAGTTGTAAATATATATATATATAGGGTTTGAAATAAGAGAAAATTTCTCAAAAATGAATTCTAAAGCTTTATCATCATAGAACAATCTTACTAATTATTAATTTTTATAATTATTACATATGATGTTAGATTCCACTCTCTAAAACTATCATCCTCCATTTAGTGGGATGATTACACTAAACAGATATCCTAAAATAAATTCTTCTTATGAAGTGTAACACCCCGAGCTTCCATGATACGCTTCTCATTCAATAATTTAATAGCTTGCATTGTACGCAACATCGAGTTCTAACACACTGCAACTAATCAAAGTAGCCGTTATGAATAGTAATAAACACTTTTTAAATTTATAGAAATTTTATATTTCAAAATGGGCTTCATTTTTGTATTCCTAATATTGAAATTAGCCTATGTTGAATTTTTTGTAATTTTCTGAGAACTTCAAAATTTTTATGAATAGTGAAAAATACTTAAAACAACTTTTTTAATCAAAATAATTTATAGTGATAAGTTATACTATTGAGTGGTTTTAAAGTATAATTAGAATATATTTTTACCATTTTATCCAATGGTGGTCATTAGAATTAATTTCACTTTGAAATTGGACATAAACAATTGTCAATCTTTTGATATAAATTGTTTCTTAAAAACACGCTATTTGTTGTGACAACGGGAATTAATTATAAAATTAATTAATGCAAATTATATGTTTGGAATTTCATAAAATAGACATCATTTTTGAATTCGGAATATCAATTATAGCTTAGGGTGAAAGTTTGGCCTTATTCTGAAAAACTTCAATTTTTGATGAATAGTGAAACCACTAAGTGGTTGTTAAAAACTGATTTTTCATTAAAATGAAATATTACCACTTCTGTTATTTTATTTTCAAAAATCCGACATACATGGTTGTCATTAAGAAGTAAAATATGGTTCAATGATATTAAAATAATTTTTTGGCGAATAGTAACTTTTAAGTTCTTAATCGCGATTAGAGGTGATTAGTGTAGTTTAAGGTAAAAATAATGTTTTAATAATATGAGATGAGCTTGACACTTGTGCTACTCCTATTGGATGAGTCATGGACGACCAAGACAACCCATGGGTCAACTTGGGGACCCCATGGAGCCACTTTAGTTGGAAAATGACATTAATATATATTTATTTAATGTTAACATTAAATTGACACAAACATGAGTTGTTTTACTAAAACAGTTTTTAAGTGGGGTTACACAGATCCAAATATTGACTATAAATATTCATTAGAAAGATAAAAAGATTTCCTACATCATAGTATTTGTTTTATAATTTTTAGACATTAAATAAGTTAAATTATTTATGACATCATTATGATGCAGCGATGACCTCATTATTTAACGATTTAAATAAAATGAGAAGATAATGCAAAATCCAAGGCTTACACTTGTCCAAAGCCTATTGGATGAGGATATTTCGAACCCTTATCACCTTAGCCACGAATTATATAAGTGTGGGATCTTTAGAATCCGAAAAGCATTGTATAATAATGTAACATTTCAATCTTTCCAAAAGAGCCCCTCCTCTCCTCTTATAAAAGGCCCCCACCTCTACCACCTTATTCACACTTCCAAGCCTTTTGGATCGGCCAACCTCTGCCCAAATACTCTGCCAACTTCTCTCCCTTCATCCTAGAAGCTTTACTTTAGTAAGAAAGCCATCCTAGGGAGTACTTTTGATCAAATCAAAAGGAAGAACCCGAAGAAGAGGTAACATTTTCATCACCCTCTTTCAAATTTCTTTCTTCTTCCACTCCCTCTTTGTTTATTATTTCAATTCTAAAATTATAACTCCAGTATCTTCTATATACTGTGATGTTATTATAAATATGGAACAACCATAATCAGTATTCTACCCATCATTTGAGTGACATGTCACCATACATGCGTACGTACGGCTTACCGTCTCCACGTCGTGGTGTAATTGTTATTCAATATATTATTATTTAGATGGGTATAATAATGATATGTAATTAATGTAAATAATAAATATAACATGATAATGATTCTGTATATATGATATACTATCCAATTATATATTATTTTAATATCAAAATAATGATATTGTCGCTCGTGCGTACGTACGGACTACCGTCTCCACGAACGCGATTAGATTCATTCTCCGTCGTATCCATTCAAGTATAATTATCATTTTATTATTTAAAATAATGTTTAAGGACATGATATAATTCTGGATATGAATAAGATACAAACTATCCATGAAAAACACGACTTACGTAACAAAACATATAAAAGAAAACGAGTAAGTTAACACCCGAAACAACGATAAATCTAAGATATTGTTAACAAAGCAATGTTAAAAGATCATATATGATATCATATGAATGTATATGATTCCTGTATAATTTAATAACAATTATTTCACCATTATACAGGAGGTTAACCTACCCCAACAAAGGAAAAGTACAAGGTAAGGGTTTACTTCACAACCTCTTCATTATCCAAGGTTGTTTATACATAATTATCTACTGGGACCTCGTTATCATCCACATCCATGTTTCTTAAAAATGTCTTTAAAAACATTTTTACTATTAAATGGAAAATGTGTTAAAGTCATTTACACCCTTATACATTTTTGAAAGGAATCTTACCGTCGTTTTCCAAACAATGTACTTTTTGACCTCTTTGACAAATTTAAGGTAAGAATGTTTTTTTTTAACTTATACGGCGGGTGCCGCTATTTTCCGCCATTATAACTTCGTCGAAGCTTCCCTAACAAGATTATAAGAATATCTTAAAAGTAAATGTATTATTTTATAATTATGGGACTTTTAAATGATTTCAAAAAGGAGAGATATTACTCTCAAATAGCTTTGATTTCATCCATGTCAACATCCTTTGATGGGTTTTAAGTTTAATTGGAATTGATTTATGATAAAAAACTTCCATTGAACATTTTGTGAAATATTTGACTGTGGATGTGTTATTTTTATACCATCCATAGCTTATGGAGAAATTTTTTACTTTTCGTATGCTATTTTTAATACGAATATTTATGTTATGTTTAAACCTATTCATATGAGGAATGTATTGGACTTAATATGTGACGGGTGGAGCCCGCTATAGCTCCTCGATGCATTGGTAGGTCTCATGAGACAACTAGACGTGGAATTGGCCGAGGCCCTTTCCCAATTTGATTTATGGTTTTGGCCGAGGCCTTAATCATTTTAGACGTCTTGGCCTAGGCCTTGACAATGTGTTTCAGAATGTCTGGCAATATACATTCCCTCATTATGAAAGTGGTTATTGATATTTCATGTGATTATTCGTCTAGTAGAATATCCATGTGAGCAAGTAATGGCATTATTTTATTTTACTTTTTCCATATTATGCTGAAGTTCAAGTTCAATAAGGCTTTTGTTTTAGTTATACATTGCCTTAAATGATTATGTTTTCTTATAAAAGCTTCCGCAATATTGTTATCCTTACTGAGCATCTGAGCTCACCCCTTTCAATGTTTTAATATTTTCCAGGATGTGAAGAAGTGTATTATGACTGACTTGCAAGAATAGTCAGTGAGGATATGAGTGTGGACTATGAAGACCATGTTATTGTAGTTTGTTTACTTTTTGATGTAATGAAAGACTTATGAATGTATCTATTGTTTCCAAGGCTACTAAACTAATCGGTCTTTCGAGACTTGATCTTTTGTGATCATGCCAATGTTACGAAGTAATGCACCGACTCTGGGTAGCTGGGGTCGGGGCGTTACAGTTGGTATCAGAGGCAGTTTAGTACTAACCTTGGAAGCTAGATTTAGATAAACTCTGATTAGAGCACATATCCCGAAGATAGACTTTGAGGATTAGTATAGAAGAACTTCCTAGAATTTTGGTATTATAGAGATGTTATGAGTTTTCCGAGCAATACATCCCTGTCTGGATACGAGCAGGTAGAGGCGGCTCTGGCACAGATGTACCTAGGGGTAAAACCCGAAAACACCGCTTTGAGCTAGACTCGAACGGGAACTGGTGCACGACAACGGGCCTTGCTGCACTCTTGGTTACGACACTCCTGGGGGATATGCTTAGGATAATTCTCATTTTCTTTACAAACCACTATGAACGGTTATGAGTATATACTTCCTCAATGAAAAACTTTTTATGATTATGGATTATATCCATAAATAGTTCAATTTATGTTAATTATTTTATAAGTATGGAATTATGTATTTTGATTCATAAACTAATCTAGTTTATTCCATTGTATAGAAATGGCGCCTAGTGGAAGGAATGGAAACCGTATCAATGCACAAACTCCGTGTAGGGATTGCCCTCCTGCTCAAGATAATTATTGTGGATCTGGAGATAAAACTGGTGCTGATCAACTTATTACCATACTAGGAAAACTCACTCAGGTTATGAATAATAACCTTACTCGTATGGAGCACCCTGATCCGCAACGTGGAGGATCAATGTTAGACCGCTTCATGAGGCAACAACCACCAACATTTAATGGGGGTACAAATCCATTAGTAGCTGAGCAATGGATAAACTCCTTAGAGAAAATATTCCATGCCTTGGGGAGTAGCGAAAGAGAGAAGGTTGTCATGACAGTTTACCACCTCACTGGAGATGCCGATCAGTGGTGGTCGCTGATTCAAAACACAAAGGAAGATGATGACGTATCGAATATGGAATGGAGGGAGTTCAAAGAGCTTTTCTTAGAAAAATACTTTTCTCATGACCATCGAGAAGAAATGGAAAGGCAATTTCTGAGTTTGAGGCAGAAGGAGGATGAGAATGTCGCAAAGTATGAGGCTAACTTTACAAGGTTAGCGAGGCATGCTGCCGACTATATACGTAACCCAAGGAGTAAGATTGATCGTTTCTTTGATGGGTTAAAACCATTTCTCCGTCGATCTTTAGTATCACAATCCTTCTCATCATACGAAGATATTGTCTCGTGTGCTATCAAGACAGAAAAGGAATTCTCTAAGTCTTATGACAACAAATTAAAGCAAGAGAAGAAGAGAACGGTGGAACAAGAGACAGATAAAGGGAAAAAGGGAAAGAAGGATTTTCCATTATGTGATAATTGTGGGAAGAATCACCCTGGTACTTGCCTAAAAGGAATGGGAGTTTGTTATAAATGTGGAGAAAAAGGTCACAAGGCGCGTGATTGCAAGGGAAAGAAAGAGGCTATCAATGTTGAATGCTACAATTGTAGGGAAATGGGGCATTATGCAAATGAATGTCCTAAGCGTCAGGGAAACATACCTCAGAAAAGGCCAAGGGATCAATGAAAATCTTATGCTGTTACTACAGTTGAAGCAGAATAATTATTGTATTGGTGCTTTTAGACTCATCGATTATATTCTGGTTATTAGAATAATGTGATATATATATATAATGATTGTACTGCAGTACTTGTTGATTTCAGTAAGGTTTTAATATGATGAAGGTAATAATATTTTTAGTATGTGACAAAAAGAGAAACTTTAATTTGTTTGGGGAATCTGATAAATTGATTTTGGAATTAAGAGACCTTTTAGAGAAAGTCTGGACAGAGGTATTTTGGATAACTATAAAGGTTGGAGTGGATTAAGTTGATCTTTGAATAGTATTGTTTAAGGTTAAAAAATTTATGAAGATTATTTTTGGAATATTATAATACTATAGTTATAGGAAAAGGACAACCAGTAGGGTGGGGCATAACCCGTCGCGTCGGACAAAGCTGCAGGTTTCGAACCCACAATCATAGTGCGACAGGCCTTTATTTCCTACCACTAGACTACAGGAAGTCCCTGGTTATTAAAAAATAATTTTACAAATCTAAATGGTATGTGTTAACATTTGGAACCTTATACAATTAGGATAAGTATAATATTTTTGAGTTTTATTATCTTTTTGAGTGAAAGATGAGTTGAAGGTTGAAACTCTAATTGTCAAGCATAAATATATATATACCTATCTCTTATTCAATGAATAAATTAATTCTTAAACTTTAGTAAAGGGATATTAAAACAAAAAAATGTGTTATCCTAATACCTTATGTCTTTTTGAACTGATGATATTTTAAATCAACATAGATTGAAGTCTTTGAGGCCCTCAATTTGACAGTTGATTGTGATTGATGACCTCAATCACTCCCTACAAATATTTACGTTTTTCCTCCAATTATATGTCTTTAATTTCCACCAATGTTCTCCTAATCGAGATCATAATTGGGTGGTGACTTTTTCATTTCCCTTTCCCTCTTATTAAGGCTAAATTTTATTAATCTTATTTCCGATGTGGGTTTTCCACAAAGGTATTTTCTCTTTTCAACCTTTTATTTAAAAAGAAAAATTTCAATTTGTGAGGATGCAATTTATTGAAGGAGGGGAGAATGTAACACCCCGAGCTTCAATGATACGCTTCTCATTCAATAATTTAATAGCTTGCATTGTACGCAACATCGAGTTCTAACACACTGCAACTAATCAAAGTAGCCGTTATGAATATTAATAACCACTTTTTGAATTTATAGAAATTTTATATTTCAAAATGGACTTCATTTTTGTATTCCTAATATTGAAATTAGCCTATGTTGAATTTTTTGTAATTTTCTGAGAACTTCAAATTTTTTATGAATAGTGAAAAATACTTAAAACAACTTTTTTAATCAAAATAATTTATAGTGATAAGTTATACTATTTAGTGGTTTTAAAGTATAATTAGAATATATTTTTACCATTTTATCCAATGGTGGTCATTAGAATTAATTTCACTTTGAAATTGGACATAAACAATTGTCAATCTTTTGATATAAATTGTTTCTTAAAAACACGCTATTTGTTGTGACAGCGGGAATTAATTATAAAATTAATTAATACAAATTATATGTTTGGAATTTCATAAAATAGACATCATTTTTGAATTCGGAATATCAATTATAGCTTAGGGTGAAATTTTGGCCTTATTCTGAAAAACTTCAATTTTTGATGAATAGTGAAACCACTAAGTGGTTGTTAAAAACTGATTTTTCGTTAAAATTAAATATTACCACTTATGTGATTTGATTTTCAAAAATCCGACATACATGGTTTTCATTAAGAAGTAAAATTTGGTTCAATGAGATTAAAATAATTTTTTGGTGAATAGTAACTTTTAAGTTCTTAATCGCGATTAGAGGTGATTAGTGTAGTTTAAGGTAAAAATAATGTTTTAATAATATGAGATGAGCTTGACACTTGTCCTACTCCTATTGGATGAGTCATGGCCGACCAAGACAACCCATGGGTCAACTTGGGGACCCCATAGAGCCACTTTAGTTGGAAAATGACATTAATATATATTTATTTAATGTTAAAATTAAATTGACACAAACATGAGTTGTTTTACTAAAATAGTTTTTAAGTGGGGTTACACAGATCCAAATATTGACTATAAATATTCATTAGAAAGATAAAAAAAATTCATACATCATAGTATTTTTGTTATAATTTTTAGACATTAAATAAATTAAATTATTTATGACATCATTATGATGCAGCGATGACCTCATCATTTAACGATTTAAATAAAATGAGAAGATAATGCAAAATCCAAGGCTTACACTTGTCCAAAGCCTATTGGATGAGGAGATTTCGAACCCTTATCACCTTATCCACGAATTATATAAGTGTGGGACCTTTAGAATCCGAAAATCATTGTATAATAATGTAACATTTCAATCTTTCCAAAAGAGCCCCTCCTCTCCTCTTATAGAAGGCCCCCACCTCTACCACCTTATTCACACATCCAAGCCTTTTGGTCCGTCCAACCTCTGCCCAAATACTCTCCCAACTTCTCTCCCTTCATCCTAGAAGCTTTACTTTAGTCAGAAAGCCATCCTAAGGAGTCCTTTTGATCAAATCAAAAGGAAGAACCCGAAGAAGAGGTAACATTTTCATCACCCTCTTTCAAGTTTCTTTCTTCTTCCACTCCCTCTTTGTTTATTATTTAAATTCTAAAATTATAACTCCCGTATCTTCTATATATTGTGATGTTATTATAAATATGGAACAACCATAATCAGTATTCTACCCATCATTTGAGTGACATGTCCCCATATGTGCGTACGTACGGCTTACCGTCTCCACGTCGTGGTGTAATTGTTATTCAATATATTATTATTTAGATGGGTATAATAATGATATGTAATTCATGTAAATAATAAATATAACATGATAATGATTCTGTATATATGATATAATATCCAATTATATATTATTTTAATATCAAAATAATGATATTTTCGCTCGTGCGTACGTACGGACTACCGTCTCCACGAACGCGATGAGATTCATTCTCCGTCGTATCCATTCAAGTATAATTATCATTTGATGATTTAAAAATAATGTTTAAGGACATGATATCATTCTGGATATGAATAAGATACAACCTATCCATGAAAAACACGACTTACATAACAAAACATATAAAAGAAAACGAGTAAGTTAACACCTGAAACAACGATAAATCTAAGATATTGTTAACAAAGCAATGTTAAAAGATCATATATGATATCATATGAATGTATATGATTCTTGTATAATTTAATAACAATTATTTCACCATTATACAGGAGGTTAGCCTACCCCAACCAAGGAAAATTACAAGTTAAGGGTTTACTTCACAACCTCTTCATTATCCAAGGTTGTTTATACATAATTATCTACTGGGACCTCGTTATCATCCACATCCATGTTTCTTAAAAATGTCTTTCAAAACATATTTACTATTAAATGGAAAAAGTGTTAAAGTCATTTACACCCTTATACATTTTTGAAAGCAATCTTACCGTCGTTTTCCAAACAATGTACTTCTTGACCTCTTTGACAAATGTAAAGTAAGAATGTTTTTTTAACTTATACGGCGGGTGCGGCTATTTTCCGCCATTATAACTTCGTCGAAGCTTCCCTACCAAGCTTATAAGAATATCTTCAAAGTAAATGTATTATTTTATAATTATGGGACTTTTAAATGATTTCAAAAAGGAGAGATATTACTCTCAAATAGCTTTGATTTCATCCATGTCAACATCCTTTGATGGGTTTTAAGTTTAATTGAAATTGATTTATGATACAAAACCTCCATTGAACATTTTGTAAAATATTTGACTATGGATGTGTTATTTTTATACCATCCATAGCTTATGGAGAAATTTGTGACTTTTCGTATGCTAGTTTTAATACGAATATTTATGTTATGTTTAAACCTATTCATATGAGGAATGTATTGGACTTAATATGCGACGGGTGGAGCCCGCTATAGCTTCTCGATGCATCGGTAGGTCTCATGAGACAACTAGACGTGGAATTGGCCGAGGCCCTTTCCCAATTTGATTTATGGTTTTGGCCGAGGCCTTAATCATTTTAGACGTCTTGGACGAGGCCTTGAAAAAGTGTTTCAGAATGTCTGGCATTATACATTCCCTCATTATGAAAGTGGTTATTGATATTTCATGTGATTATTCGTCTAGTAGAATATCCATGTGAGCAAGTAATGGCATTATTTTATTTTACTTTTGCCATATTATGCTGAAGTTCAAGTTCAATAAGGCTTTTGTTTTAGTTATACATTGCCTTAAATGCTTATGTTTTCTTATAAAATCTTCCGCAATATTGTTATCCTTACTGAGCATCTGAGCTCACCCCTTTCAATGTTTTAATATTTTCCAGGATGTGAAGAAGTGTATTATGACTGACTTGCAAGAATAGTCAGTGAGGATATGAGTGTGGACTATGAAGACCATGTTATTGTAGTTTGTTTACTTTTTGATGTAATGAAAGACTTATGAATGTATCTAGTGTTTCCAAGGCTACTAAACTAATCGGTCTTTCGAGACTTGATCTTTTGTGATCATGCCAATGTTACGAAGTAATGCACCGACTCTGGGTAGCTGGGGTCGGGGCGTTACATGACGAATCAGAATATTTTCACATTAAATATAATATCAATATTAATGAACTATATTTCATCTAAATAAATCCATTATTTAACAGTTTCAACATGAAACATCATTAATGAACGTAATTTTCAGTTTCCACCAACTAAAAGTTTCATAATGCATCTTCAACTTCCATATATAGCTTTAGAATTCTTTTTAACAAGAACAAAACATAAAAGTTTATTATTTAATCTATAAATAATTTTTTATGAGAAAATATACCCCATTGATTATATCTCCTATTAAATTCTATAAGGGAACCTAACTAGAAGAATATTAATAATGGTAATTCATGAAAATATCTTTCCTATTGTCAACACTTTAAATGAATTCACAAACACTTTAAATCATGTTTCAAAACTATCAAATACAAAACGACATCACCACATGAAATTATCCATACATACAAAAATGAAAAATTAAATGAAAAAAATAGAATCAAACACATATTAGATATGTTGTTTAAAAAAATTCATACATTTGTGGGAGAACACAACAATAATTATGATAAGATGAAAGTATAAGAGATTATAGAAACAATCTCATCTATAATTAATCAAGTTTCTCCACATAATATTTATGATAAATTTTTAAAAAGGGATATCAGAGATGTTATCTCCACTATTGGTCATGTTCATATTTATAAAGCCATTCACCCGATTAACCGGTTTCACTACCCTTTGATATTTTGAATAATACTTCCATTGACTAAGGAATCCCAAGGTACACTACTACACATTTATGTAGACAAGTGATAATAAATGAACATGTATGATTCCTATGTAGGAAAATTTCCATCTTATACTGTAACATCCCAAGTAAGTAATGAATAATAGATATTTTTATCTATGTCAATTAATGAATTAGATAGTGTTTTAGAGGCTTAAAATGAAAATAAATCAATCTTAAGCATGGAATACACTAATATTTTTTAAAGGATTGTTTTACTACCTTTTGATGGAAAACCATTTTTAAATCTATCTTTTGAAAATTTTATAAGCTATTTTTGTCAAAATAAACTTATTATTTATTATTAGGACATCAAAATTTACTTTGTGTGAATTTTTGGTATTTTTCTGACAATGTTCATTTTTTTATGAATAGTGAAAAATACTGTATTTTACATCAAAACTGCTTTTTAATCTACTTTATTTATATGATTAGATTATATTTTAAATTGGTTTTAAAGTTAAATTAGAATATATTTTTACCATTTAATCCAATGGTGGTCATTAGGATTAATTGCACTTTGGAATTGGTCATAAACTAATGCCAAACTTTTCATAGATATTGTTTCAAAAAAACCCCGCTATTTGTTTTGACAACGGGAATTATTTTTAAATCAATTATCGAAATTTATGTGTTTGGAATTTGGTAAAATGGATTACATATTTGGAATCAGAAAGTCCAAATTATGTAATCAAGACTCTTTTGTTTTTGGACATTATGAATAGTAATGACGGTAATTATCTTTAATTATCTTGATTAATGAGTAATCGGGTAGTTAAAGATAATCAAATAATATCATAATAATAAAAAATGACCACAACATGTGTTCTAAGGCTACTGGTTGCCTCATGGTCGACCATGGGATGCCTTGTGCCAAACTTGGGGGCCCCATGGAATCACTTTTGTGAGAAACTGACTTTTTATCTTTTTATTTTTAAAGAATGTTAAACGTGACAAAGAATGTATCACCTAAGTAAAATATTTTTAATTTTATCTACATAAATGTTATTTTGGACTATAAATATTCATTATAAAGAAAAAAATATTTCCTACATCATGATATTTTTGTTATAATTTTAAGACATTAAGTTTATTAAATTATTTTTGACATCATGATGATGCAGCGATTACCTCGTTAATAAAGGATTTAAATAAAATGAAATGATAATGTAAAATCTTTGACCTACACATGTCCAAAACCTATTGTATTGGTGGATTGCGAACCCGTATCACCTTACCCTCTAATTATATCCATGTGGGACCTTTTTAATCCGAAAATCATTTTAAAATAAAGTAACATTTCTTTACTTTCCAAGAGTGCCCCTCCTCTCCTCCCATAAAAGGCCCCCACCTCTACCTCCTTACCCACACTCCCAAAGCCTTTGGCTCGGCTACCCCCTGCACATTTTGTCTCTCCACATCCCTCTCTTACTCCTTGAAACCTCAATTTGGGATGAAGTCTTCCCATTGATGCCTTTGAGCTCAAAACAAAGGGAGTTACCCGATTTTAAGGTAATGTATTCACTTGAGTCCTTTTGTTTTATTTTGCTTCTCCAACCCCCTAAACTCTTTTTATTCATTTCTTTTGTAACAAATCCATTATCTTCAATATACTGGGATGTTTTTATAAGAAGGATTTGAGCTACAATTACACACACCTACATCTAATGGTTAAAGGACATACTGTTTCTGTGGATGGTGAATTTATGCCTCCAGAAACAATGATTGTTCAACATTCTTTTAACACCTTCAAAGGTGGACATTAAGATGTCACTATATTTATATATGATATATAATATGTTTATGTTTTCCTTAATCTTATGTATTTTTCATTTTGGGCATACCTTTATGGTTTCCATTATGGGTAAACGCGATATCTTCATTTAAGGAAGTGCGGACTACCGCCCCCTCAAAGTGATTTGATTCGTTAAAAAACATATGTGGGACGTATAAAGGATTGAACTATGATATTATATATGATATGATACGGGAATTATAATATTCCTTTATATCATTATGATTCTATTCTATAAAATACGAAATATAAATGAAAGTAGCATTCATGCGTACGTACGACTTACCGTCTCAATGAACGGTGCATTTCATTTCTTACCTCTAAATGATTATGTAATATTATAAATGCATGTATATACTGGATATATATGATATATACATCATGATTATAATTCTGGATATAATGGATACATGAACAACTTGTAATTATAAAGGGTTTATTTTTGACTCAGGTACCAATGATCGTTAAAACGACTGTTATTAACTTAAATAATTACATAGTGTTCATGACATGGAAATATGTGATATAAAAGGAATAATGAACATTAAAGGGTTCTTAAGAAAGTAGAAATTAACTCATGTTTATTATTCGGGACATTAAAGAACGACCGAGTCATGTCGGACCCGAGGTATGGGACTTCGTCTCAATCTCCTTTCATTGAGGCATATTTTGTTTTATACACAACCTTCTTTTATACGGTGTATAAACCCCTTTGACTTTTACATTTATCCAAAATGAATCTTTTTTATATGAATCGTTTTACTAAACGACAAAAGGGAATGTTTTTGTCGTACGTATGCGGCGACAACGACTTCTCCGCCGCCGTGACAATTATTTGAGTTTCGGCTTCCTCTACAAGCCATACCATTTTTTTAAAGAAAAATAAATACCATGTTTTGCTTTTTTTGGTATTGAAAATGGTTTTCATAATGTTTTTATATCAATGTGTTGTATTGATATCTTGTGATTGAACGGTGGAAATTTTATGTTTCCTTTATGCATGTTTTATGTGATACGATTATGTTGACGTTCTTGGGAATTATTATGAAGACGGGTGGTTACGTGATAAACTAAGGGTGGGTGAGCCCGATATAGCTCTCCAATGCATTGGGTAACGTGAAGGAGTGAAACGTTAAGGTTTCTCAAAATAGATTTAGGGAATATACTGTGATGGGTATTCCAAAGGTAACCAAGAGGGTTACTCCCTACGTAAGAATGTTATGAATGCCTCAAGTTACCTTTATGTCTTATGATTTTTATGATTTATTCATGATTTGATGAGGTAAGTTAAAGTGCTTATGTTTTATGGGTAAAGTATGATTTCATTCTTATGTATATATGTACCCATGTTTCCTTTCCATATTTTTATATCCCTTACTGAGCTTTTTATCCTCATCCCAAGTTTTTTGAAATGTTTATCACAGGTCAAGGGAAAGGTTCATGATATGATGATAGTGTCAAGGAAGTGTCAAGAAAGAATCCATGTTTTATTTTAAATATGTTTCCATTGATGGGAAAGAAGAATACTATCTTTATGTAAGCACTTTGTTTATATGTGGAATGTAATGAAAGTTTTATGATCTAATTCCCTAAAACTCTAAACCCGAAAATATCCTCAATGTGTAATCTTGTAATAACTCAAGATTAAGTAAGGTTTAAGGCTGGGGAATTATAGTTGGTATCAAAGGTCGTTTTAGATAAATTTAAGAGTTAGAATTCTATTAAATGATTATCCAAAAATATTTTTTTTATGGTCAAATTGAAATGATATAGCATTTGAATATTACCATGTTGCTTCATCTAAGACATGTTTGTTCAGAATGGTTTTCCGCAGAGGAAACAAGGAAGAAGTTCTAGAAAGGCATGTAGAAGGAAATAACCTTTCGAATCAGAATCCTGAGATGGTCGGAATTGGAACTGAACACTTTGTTGCAGTAATGGCGCAGTTGACTCAAGCGATAAATGATGGTTGTATCCATGCACGAGATCTGCCAGATCAACCGCAGAGGAACATGTCAGTTGTGGAACATTTCATGAGGAAACATCCCCCATCATTCAGAGGATCATCTAACCTTGTGCTAGCTGAAGGGTGGATTAAATCACTGGAGAAGATTTTTGATGTCATGGGGTGTTCAGACAATCAAAAGGTTAGTCATGCTATTTACCATTTGGAGGGTGAGGCAGATCAGTGGTGGTCAATGGTTAAAAATATCAGGGACGCCGATGAGATTGATGCTCTTGACTGGGATGAATTCAAAGGTATGTTTCTTGAGAAGTATTTTCCTAAGGCTGTTTGAATTAGGATGGAAAAGAAATTCTTGGAATTGAGGCAAGAGGAAGACTCAGTGGCAACCTATGAAGAAAGGTTCACTCGATTGGCAAGGTATGCTCCAAATTTTATTCGAGACCTTGATAGTAAAATCAATCATTTTTACTCAGGATTAAAGCCAAAATATCGAAGGGCATTAGCTTCTTGTGAGTTTAAAAGTTATGAAAAGCTAGTTCGATGTGTTGAGAAGGTGGAAATGGAGTTTTACGATGATCAAGTGTTCTATAACAACTAGCAAAATAAGGGACCAAGGTGGCAGGAGAAATGGAAGAATTCTTAAAAAAAGTCTGATGGTAAGAAATCTAAGTTTCCAGTTTGTGATAAATGTGGCAAAAGGCATGCTGGGGAATGTCTTCTGAATTCTAGAAAGTGCTACCGATGTGGTAAGATGGGACATAAGGCTCGTGATTGCACTGAAAAAGATCAAGGTGAAGGTAAGACCAAATTTTATTTACAGTTAGTGAAATATTTTAAGTGCAATGAGATGGGTCACTATGCAAACGAGTGTCCGACAAAGAGCTTGAGTGATGGGAAGCAGTTAGACTACAAGAAGAAAGGGGTGGTGAAATCCATTGCAACTACTTCAGCTGATGTCGGGCAATCAAATGAAGTTGTATCAGGTACTTTGTTTGTTTTTTCATTTTATGCCAGTGTGTTGTTTGATTCAGGGTCCACACATTCTTTCATCTCTGAAACCTTTTCTAGTAAAATGGGAATACCATCTCAGGAAATGACTCCTGAAATTTTGGTAAAAACACCTGGGGGAAATGTTGAGGCAAAAAGAATTTATAAGAATCTTCCAATCCTTATCTGTGGAAAGAACATACTTGCAAACCTTATTGTTCTACTTCTAGTAGAGTTTGATGTAATCCTGGGTATGGGTTGGCTCTCTATTTACCATACTAAGATTGACTGTAGAGCTAAAGAAGTTTCTTTTCAGAAAGACTTTCATTTTGTGTACAAGAATGAACCCTTACTGTTGATAACTTATCAAGAGGCCAAGAAACTTGTAAAAGATGGAAATGAATGTTACCTTGCACACATTGTTGAAAACAAGGGAACTGTTTAGATTAATGATGTGCCAGTGGTAAATGAGTATCTTGATGTTTTTCCTGATGAGTTGCCTTGAATAATACCAGATCGGGAAGTTGAGTTTACTGTTGACTTAGTTCCTGATGCTAAGACAATTTCAAAACCCCCTTATCGAATGGCTCAAATTGAACTTTTAGAGTTGAAGGAGAAATTTCAAGATTTATTATAGAATGGTGTCATTCGACCTAGCACATCACCATGGGGTGATCCTATTTTATTTGTTAAAAAGAAAGATGGTTCTATGAGACTTTGCATTGATTATAGAGCCTTGAATAACATCACTGTTAAGAACAAATATCCTTTACCTCATATCGATGATTTGTTTGATCAGCTTCAGGGAGCTCAGTATTCTTCAAAGATTGACTTGAGATCGGGGTAGCATCAACTGAAGGTAAAGGAAGCAGATGTTCCGAAGACCGCGTTCCGTAAAAGATATGGCCATTATGAATTTGTAGTAATGCCTTTTGGGATAACCAATGCACCTGCTATATTCATGAACTTAATGAATAGAATTTTCCATGAGTTCCCGGATAAGTTTGTGGTGGTTTTCATTGATGATATTTTGGTGTTTTCTAAAAGTAAAGAGGATCATGAAAGACATTTAAGGGTTATCTTGCAAACCATAAAAGAAAATAAACTGTATGGAAAATTCAGCAAGTGTGAGTTTTGGTTGCAACAAATTTCTTTCCTTGGTCACATTGTTTCTAAATATGGGATAACTGTTGATCCTGCAAAAACAAAAGTTGTTGAAGAATGGCCAAGACCCAAAAATGTAACTGAGATTCGTAGCTTCCTTGGTTTGGCAGGCTATTACCGAAGGTTTGTTAGAAATTTTTCATGGTTATCTAGTCCAATGACTAAGCTAACTCGGAAGGGTGTTAAGTTTATCTGGACAGAAGAATGTGATGATTGTTTTCAGGAATTGAATAGAAGATTGGTGAATGCTCCAGTTTTGGCACTACCTTCCAGGAATGGTGAGTTTGTTATCTACAGTGATGCTTCATTGAAAGGAATTGGTTGCGTCCTAATGCAGAATGATCAGGTAATTGCTTATGCTTCACGATAGTTGAAAACTCATGAGGTAAATTACCCTACACATGATTTGGAATTAGCTGCTGTTGTTTTCGCTTTAAAAATTTGGAGGCATCATTTGTATGGATTAAAGTGTGAAATATATACTGATCACAAAATTTTAAAGTATATATTCACTCAGAAAGAGTTAAACATGAGATAGAAGAGATGGCTGGGATTAATCAAGGATTATGATTGTACAATTCATTACCATCCGGGAAAAGCAAATAAAGTGGTTGATGCTTTGAGTCGAAAAAGTAATGGTTCATTAGCAATGTTGCATTTGGAACATGATCCTTTGGTTAAGGATTTGATGAACTTTGGCATAGAAGTTGTTGGTGCAGGATGTTCTTCTGTTTTGTTTCAGGTATCAGTGAGATCATCTCTATCAGACAAAATCAAGCAAGCACAGAAGCAAGACAGTGAGTTGCAGAAAAAGGTATAGTTGGTTCAGAAGGGTAAGTTGCCTGAATTCGACATTGATAATGATTGCGTTTTGAGATTTGGGAAGAGATTGTGTGTGCCTTGTGATTCACAGTTGAAGAGAGAGTTGTTATGTGAAGCTCATAGTTCTCCGTTTTCAGTTCATCCTGGCAGTACTAAGATGTACAGAGATCTGCGGGAGTATTACAGGTGGGATGGAATGAAAAGAGATATTGCTGATTTTACTGTGAAGTGTTTGACATGTCAACAGGTTAAAGTAGAGTGGCAGTTACCGAAAGGGATACTTCAGCCTTTACCAGTGCCAGAGTGGAAATGTGAGAATATATCCAGGGACTTTGTTGTGGTATTACCGAAGACATCTCGAGGTAATAATGCAATCTGGGTTATTGTTGATCGCTTGACTAAATCTGCTCATTTCCTTGCTATACGAGATACTTTTTCCCTAGATCAAATTTCCTATTTGTATCTTAAAGAGATAGTCAGGTTACATGGAGTTCCCCTTTCCATTGTATCTGATCGTGATCCCAAGTTCACTTCTAACTTTTGGAAAGGCCTTTAGAAGTCGTTGGGTACTGAATTAAATTTTAGTACAGCATTTCATCCTCAATCAGATGGGGAGTTAGAACGAACAATTCAGACCTTGGAGGATATGATACGATCTTGTTCGATGGATTATCAGGGAATTTGGGACCAAAATCTTTCTTTGGTTGAATTTTCATATAATAACAGTTTTCATTCCAGTATACAGATGGCACCATTTCAGGAATTATATGGGAAGCGGTGTCGAACTCTAGCTTTCTGGGATGAAGTGGGTGAAAGGAAGTCATGGGACCAGAATTAGTAGAAGAGATGGTAGAAAAAGTTCAGCTGATTCAGAAACACATGATAAGAGCTCAGAGTAGGCAGAAGAGTTATGCAGACAATAGGAGGAAGGATCTAACTTTTGAGGTAGGTGATCATGTTTTTCTCAAAGTCTCACCATGGAAAAGTGTGATGAGATTTGGTAAGAAAGGAAAGCTGAGTTCAAGGTTCATTGGACCATATGAAATTCTATAGAGAGTTGGATCAGTTTCATACCGGGTGGCTTTACCTCCAAGTTTATCTCAGGTACACAATGTTTTTCACGTTTCGATGTTGAGAAAGTATATGCCAGATCCATCTCATGTTTTGAGTCCAGAGGTAGTTCAGCTGGAAGAGAACCTATCTTATGAGGAACAACCGGTCCAGATTCTTGACCAATGGGAGAAAGTGCTATGAAATAAGTTGATTAATCAGGTAAAGGTTTTGTGGAAAAACCACATGATGGAAGAGGAAACATGTGAATCTGAAAATGCAATGAGGGATAAGTACTCCCATTTATTCGATAAGTAAATAAATTGTGGGGACGCAATTTTCTAAAGGGGGGATGGATGTAACATCCAAAGTAAGTAATGAATAATTTATAATTTTATCTATGTCTATTAATGAATTAGATAGTGTTTTAGAGGCTTAAAATGAAAATAAATCCAATCTTAAGCATTGAATACACTAATATTTTTTAAAGGATTGTTTTACTGCCTTTTGATGGCAAACCATTTTTAAATATATCTTTTGACAATTTTACAAGCTATGTTTGTCAAAATAAACTTTTTCTTTATGATTGGGACATCAAAATTTACTTTGTGTGAATTTTTGGTATTTTTCTGACAATGTTCATTTTTTTACGAATAGTGAGAAATATTGTATTTTACATCAAAACTTCTTTTTAATCTACTTTATTTATATGATTAGATTATATTTTAAATTGGTTTTAAAGTTAAATTAGAATATATTTTTACCATTTAATCCAGTGGTGGTCATTAGGATTAATTTCACTTTGTAATTGGGCATAAACTAATTCCAAACTTTTCATAGATATTGTTTCAAAAAAACCAGCTATTTGTTTTGACAACGGGAATTATTTTTAAATCAATTATTGAAATTTTTGTGTTTAGAATTTGGTAAAATGGATTACATATTTGGAATCAGAAGGTCCAAATTATGTAATCTAGATTCTTTTTTGGCATTATGAGTAGTAACGACGGTAATTATCTTTAATTATCTTGATTAATGAGTAATCGGGTAGTTAAAGATAATCAAATAATATCATAATAATAAAAAATGACCACAACATGTGTCCTAAGGCTACTGGTTGTATCATGGCCAACCATGGGATGCCTTGTGCCAAACTTGGGGGCCCCATGGAATCACTTTTGTGAGAAAGTGACTTTTTATCTTTTTATTTTTAAAGAATGTTAAATGTGACAAAGAATGTATCACCTAAGTAAAATATTATTAATTTTGTCTACATAAATGATATTTTGGACAGAAATATTCATTAGAAAGCTAAAACGATTTCCTACATCATGATATTTATTTTATAATTTTTAGACATTAAATTTATTAAATTATTTATGACATCACGATGATGCATTGATTACCTCATTAATAAAGGATTTAAATAAAATGAAATGATAATGTAAAATCTATGACCTACACATGTCCAAAACCTATTGGATGGGTGTATTTCGAACCCTTGTCACCTTACACTCGAATTATATCAATGTGGGACCTTTTGAATCCGAAAATCATTTTAAAATAAAGTAACATTTCTTTACTTTCCAAGAGTGCCCCTCCTCTCCTCTTATAAAAGGCCCCCACCTCTACCTCCTTACCCACACTCCCAAAGCCTTTGGCTCAGCTAACCCCTGCCCATTTTGTCTCTCCACATCCCTCTATTGCTCCTTGAACCCTCACTTTGGGCAGAAGTCTTCCCAAGGAATCCTTTGAGCTCAAACCAAAGGGAGTTACCCGATTTTAAGGTAATGTCTTCACTTGAGTCCTTTTGTTTTATTTTGCTTCTCCAACCCCCTAAACTCTTTTTATTCATTTCATTTGTAAAAACTCCAGTATCTTCAATATACTAGGATTTTTTTATAAGAATTATCTGAGCTACACTAACGCACACCTACATCTAATGGTTAAAGGACATACTGTTTCTGTGGATGGTGAATTTATGCCTCCCGAAACGATGATTGTTCAACATTCTTTTAACACCTTCAAAGGTGTCCATTATGATTTCACTATATTTATATATGATATATAATATGTTTATGTTTTCCTTAAGCTTCTGTATTTTTCATTTTGGGCATACCTTTATGGTTTCCATTATGGGTAAACACGATATCTTCATTTAAGAAAGTGCGGACTACCGCCCCATCAAAGTGATTTGATTCGTTAAATACCATATGTGGGACGTATAAAGGATGGAACTATGATATTATATATGATATTATACTGTAATTATAATATACCTTTATATCATTATGATTCCATTCTATAAAATACGAAATAGAAATGAAAGTAGCGTTCATGCGTACGTACGGCTTACCGTCTCCATGAACAGTGCATTTCATTTCTTACCTCTAAATGATTATGTAATATTTTAAATGCATGTATATACTGGATATATATGATATATACATCATGATTATAATTCTGGATATAATGGATACATGAACAACATGTAATTATAAAGGTATTATTTTTTACTCAAGTACCAATGATCGTTAAAACGACCGTTATTAACTTAAATAATTACATAGTGTTCATGACATGGAAATAAGTGATATAAAAGGAATGATGAACTTGAAAAAGGTTCTTAAGCAAGTATAAATTAACTCAAGTTTATTATTCAGGAAATTAAAGAACGATCAAGTCAAGTCAGACCTGAGGTATGGGACTTCGTCTCAATCTCCTTTCATTGAGGCATATTTTGTTTTATACACAAACTTCTTTTATACAGTGTATAAACCCCTTTGACTTTTATGTTTATCCAAAAGGAATCTTTTTTATATGAATCGTTTTACTAAATGACAAAAGGGAATGTTTTTGTCGTACGTATGCAGCGACAACGACTTCTCTGCTGCCGTGACCATTATTTGAGTTTCGGCTTCCTCTACAAGCCATACGTTTTTTTAAAAGAAAAATAAATACCAAGTTTTACTTTGATTTTATTTTGGTATTGAAAATGGTTTTCATAGTGTTTTTATATCAATGTGTTGTATTAATATCATATTATTGAAAGGTGGAAATGTTATGTTTCCTTTATGCATGTTTTCTGTGATACGATTATGTTGAGGTTCTTGGGAATTATTATGAAGACGGGTGGTTCTGTGATAAACTAACGGTGGGTGAGCCCGATATAGCTCTCCAATGCATTGGGTAACGCAAAGGAGTGAAACTTTAAGGTTTCTCCGAAGAGATTTAGGGAATATATTGTGATGGGTATTCCAAACGTAACCAAGAGGGTTACTCCCTACGTAAGAATGTTATGAATGCCTCAAGTTACCTTTATGTCTTATGATTTCTATGATTTATTCATGATTTGATGAGGTATGTTAAAGTGCTTATGTTTTATGGGTAAAGTATGATTTCATTCTTATGTATATATGTACCCATGTTTCCTTTCCATATTTTTATATCCATTACTGAGCTTTTTATGCTCATCCCATGTTTTTTGAAATGTTTTTCACAGGTCAAGGGAACGGTACATTATATGATGATAGTGTCAAGTATGTGTGAAGATAAAATCCATGTTTTATTATAAATATGTTTCCATTGATGGGAAAGAAGAATATTGTCTTTATATAACCACTTGGTTTATATGTGGAATGTAATGCAAGTTTTATGATCTAATTCTCTAAAACTCTAAACCTGAAAAGATCCTCAATGTGTAATCTTATAATAACTCAAGATTAAGTAAGGTTTAAGGCTGGGGATTTATATATACTTTTAATATATCATTAGAACAACCTTCATTAGTCAAGAATCTTACATTAATGATGAGGACCAAAACAACTTCCAAATATGACATTATGAAAAGTTTACATATGAAAATATTTATCTAGAAATATCATAATAGAAAAAAGACATCAATAAAACTGAAGAGACTTCATAAATTCCAAAAATCTATAACTTGAATACTATTTTAGGTATTATTCCTTCATTCCACATTCCCCCCAAATTATCTTTTTCTAGTTCATGCTTTTTTCTCCACCATATTCCATTTACCTGAGTCTAACAAAGTCATAGTTAAATTATATACTTTCTTGTAATAACACCATTGTGAACATGTCCACATTGTTATATTTTCTAGAAACCTAATGAAGTTATAATAATCTGTCTTCCAATTGATTTCTGACGAAATTTAATTTCATGTTGATTTTTATTATACTTGAATGAAAAAATATTATTAGAAACGTGATGGAACTATGATTTTCACTGAACTATTTTACTACATCTAAATATTTACCCTGATGTTTCAAAAAATGATTCAACAAGAATAACTCCTTTCTTACTTCTATAACAACAACATATTATATTTCCAATACTGATAGGCTAACAATATGTTATATTTGATATATGTAGCTAACCAGTGTCCTAATGAAGGAGAAGAAAAAATATCATAATATTTTCATTATAAATTTATTTAGAAAAATCTGTATCTATAAAACCATTTAATGGTTAATCATCATAGAAGCAAAACCCTATATCTTTTAAATTATTTAGATTTCAAATGATATATTTCATATCCTATTAATGATGTCTTTTGAGATTTGATATGAAATGACTCATAAATCCCACTATAAAGGAAATATCATACCATGTGTACATAATTAACTACATAAAATATCAGATAGATCATGAATAATTAATCATTTATATGTTAAAAACATCATCTTTCAAGGATTGTTCTTATGCATTTGAATTTTTAATATTCCTAAAAAGTGGAGTTGATATAAGTTTAAATTTAGTCATTCGAATTGTTCAATAAGTCTCCAAATATATTCCTTCTAGGATCAAACCATGGTTTAGATTTCTTATCTCTCTTAACTTTATATCCTATGATTTTATTATAATGTACTCAATCCTTAATTCCAATAATTATGAAACATTTTCCCTTGAACTTAAAAAATTGATCAATTTTTAATTATATAAGCTTCATATATTTCACTCATAAGAGAAGTATAATGTGTGTTCCATCATTCCATTAACTTTTATATAAAAAACTATTGGAATCACCCCATATGAATATTTTATCCAGAATGTAATTATTAAACATACCATTCTTAAATAAGGGAATTTTCTTTAATATATATAGAAATACCATATAGTTGAAAACCAATTTCTCATTCTAATAATCTTTCAAACCCTAGGATTAAACCTTTTATATCTCCTCCTTCCAACAATAATGATGAAAATATTATCTTTGCGTCAATATTATCAAAGTTAAAATTAGTAGAGGAAACAATTCTCAACAACATATGGATACTACTATTCTTGATTTCAAATAAGAAAATATATGGAATTAAAATTCATTATTTTTATAAGAAATATTTTACCACAAGACATGATTTATACATCCTAATTAAAATAGATTATTTATTTATTAGGAAAAACCATTTGTGCAGTAGGTTTTATTTCCTTACATATGTTCATCTAGCTACTATAATGTTTTAATATTTAAGGAATTAATTTACTCTATCATGTCTAGATCCCATTTCTATAATTCACTAAGGGTAGCTTAATCTCCAGTACATTAAGATTCTATAAAATTAATTAAATATGAAAATTTTATATTATCCTCAACCTATGAATTGATTTCCCAATCCTAGTTGATCTTATAAATTGAATTGGATATTCTATTAAAATTTGTTCTAATATTTCATCAGACAATTTTTCTTCGGACACTCTCTCATTATGCATAGTACCTTCGAAAAATTCTAATCATTATTCTTAGAAGATTTTTGTAATCTCATTCTAATAAACTTAAACTTCTGTAGTTTATTTTACCTTAACATCTTTCTCTGACAAGTTATGATCTTTGCATAAAATTTTTCTATTAAAAAAACATATATTCTTTAGATCAATTTCTTCTTATCATCATCCCACAAATTATATCCAATGTTCTCCTCACCATATCTTATAAAAAAATAAAAATTATATTTATCCTCCAACTTATCTATATCATTTTCGTTGACTTGAGAATATGAAATGCTTGAAGAATTATTAATAAATTTTACTTATTTTAATTTACCACAAAACATTATTTTGAATGTTCTTGACACATAGTTAAAACTTGAATCCAATTGACCAAGAATAGCATTATTTCTATAGCATATTCCCAAATTTCCTTTGTAATTTTGGAATGAACTCACATAAATATTGGTTTATCATAAAGATGAAAATTCTTTTTTTAGCTACATCATTCTATCATGGGGTTCAAGGATCTATCTTCTCATCCTAATTTCAATAATTTGAAAAACTTTCTAGAAATTGTATCCATTGAACATTCCTATATATTCTGATTGAAGTCACATTATCTTCTAATCATACTCCCTTCTAACTAAATACTTCCTTTGAATAAATTCCTAGAAAACATTGGCTTTATTATAATGGATGTAAAACCAGAACATTTGAGCAGAATCGTTAATCGAAAATTATATGCAAAAAAAGGCTCATCATTGCAATTCACTATGGTAGGTCTCCAAACATTAGAATAAACGTTTATCAACTTCCAATTCCCTAACATCCTTTCATTCATCTCGAAGAAATAAGTATATTATTTACAAAACATATAACTATAAAATATTTTAAAATCAGTGTGAGTGAATTTATTTATTTCGTTTCCATCCAAAGCATTCATATTTTTGTTGAATAGGTGGTCATATCTATTGTTATATACTTACATATTTTCCATTGATGTGAATATAGTCATTACAACTTCATAATTGATTATATTTAATTATAGGTTTCAATTATTCACTCCATGTGCAATTACTGTAGATCATATGGTTATATTATATAATTTATTTTATAAATTGGTTTTAAAACCTGCTTCATCAAGTTATTCAACTAATAAAAGGTTATTATAGAGACCTGGAATTTTACTAACATCTTTCAGCTTAATGAAACATTCATTTATTATCCCAATTTTTACATTACCTTTTCTTCCATTTCCAAAACTTCCTCATCTACCATATATAATCTTCCCATGATTCAAAAAATAGAGTCAACCATCAACCCCTGCTAACCGGTCAAATGAAAATATACATATAAATAAATAAACAATTATTCCTATATAATATTCATACACATAAATAAATTATTACCACTTTATATCATAATAACATAATTTCTTATTATATAAATTTAATCCTTTAAGTTAGACTCCTAACAGTTTTAATAGTCCTTCTTGATATGCACATTTCCTACAAATCCAACATGTCGGGCCTTAACTAGATGATCTAGTCCAAACTCTTCATTGGGAATTATTCATTGATGAATTATTCTAATGGTCCTTCTATTGAAGTTAATTTCCCCATATTATTATATTGAGATCACTTTTTTAAGCAATTTGGACTTCATTATAACTAAAATACCCATTAAGAAAAATATTTTAATTATAATCAAATTAAAGGTCTATATTTATTCATGAATTTCTTACTACTATCAACATATCATCCCATATTTTTGGAAGTGAAGATGAAAGAATAATTTCCCATGTATCATCCTCAAATAAAACCTTCACTAATATAGGTAGTCCTTGTATCTTATTGAAATCACTCACATAGTCAGATTCTAGTGTTCATAATGACAGTATCAAGATGAATAATTATCCCATCAAAAAAGTATTTTCAGTGTTTTTGGTATCCCACATATATTAGATATCATTTTCATTATTTTTTCAATGAATTTATTATCCTCAATGTTGAAAACAACATTATATCAGAGAGGAATTCTTACCAAATCTTTATCATTCACATCCAACCATTACTGTTATGATTTATCCATATTTTCAAGAAACTCTAGAAAACAGATAATCAATACCATTGTGTATTATAATATATTCCAACTACAATATCTAGATTCTAAATTTTGTGCTTGAAAACATGTCAATCTGTATATTTACTTAGTCAAATTCAATACTTTCTACTTCTAGGTATGTACAACTGAACCAAATCACATTGATATATTGGTTTAGGGCACCGTAAAATAATAACCCTCACAGAAAAAAATTTAATGAACACCATTCATATTTTATACCATTTAAAAGTCTTAAAAAGAAATAAAAATTTTTGTTCTTGAACATGGAAACATACTAACAGGTATCCATAGAAAATTAACTATATGAAAATAAAAAATTTAAGGACACTAAAAAATCACACACAAGAATTATATGGTTAAGAAAAATTCATATATCCATGGGGGAAGACTATAATCAACAGTACAAAAGGATTGAACACGAGAAAATAAAAGCACTATATACTATCACTACTACCACTTTTTTGGTGTCTCCTTATGATGAATTCTAGAAAAGTGATTTCATAGAAGTTATCTTGGCAGTTATACCCATCTCATATTTTTAGAGGACTTCTCCCAGAAAATCGGTTCCACCACCAGCTGAAATCTACACCTATCTTCCATACACTAAGGAAACATTTGATACACTATTACACTTTTAGAATTAAAGGTGGTAGCCAGTGAACATGGATTCTTCCAAATATAAAAACATTAACTATAATAAATTCAACATATCGTCATAAAAATATACATTAGCATGATTTATTCCAAAAAATCCAAGGTCCATGATCATTTCTGGAAATATAATTTTAAACAGTCTCCTTCTAAAAATATTCTAATAGTAAAATAAAGACACTTAATAAATCCTAATAGATTATATACCTTTTTTAGAGAATATTTATTAATAATAATGCACAAGGGGAGAGGGTTACCTTCCAATTTACTTAAGTTTGGGGTGATGGTGATTCACTATGGGCCCCCATTTTACCTTTTTCATTCAATTTAAAATTTATTTTCATATTTGTATTTGTTTTGAATGTAATAAAACTTTATGTAATATTTTTTTTGCATTTTTATATTCTACAATACCCAAAACAAAACACTCACTTCATTGGGTAGCCTCACCAACAAGGATTCACTTCTCTTGACATGTATGTCTTTATTTCTCCAAAACATAATTATTTTTTGATGGTCCATAAAAGAATTATTAGACATTTCAACACATACCTTACCATAGGAAATTCCTTTCACATGATATTTTCTATATTTTGGAACTTGTGAATCTCCCACTTGCTTCTAAATATTCTCCTTTTTTTCTAGAAATATTTGGATCAACTCTAGTTTTGAAGCACTTGTACAATTTATTTTATGTATAAATGACTTATTTTTTTATATTATAAAATATTATTTACTATGATTGGAAACTTGGACATCCAAAATTTTATTCATCTTAAAAACAATTAATTTATACCAACACTTCAAAAAATAGAATTGTCTGCATGTATTCCACAAAAGTAGCACATTTATCCATACCTTCTTGTGGAGCACATATTACAACTCATATTTTATATACAATTTATATCATGTTTGTTTCCCTCGGAATCCCGGGATTGAACACCTTGATGGGAGAATCAAACATTCCGATCGGTTTCTAATAGGTTTGTTTGTAGAACCGGAAACATCCAATGATTCCACATCCATTTAGACCTACTTTCCAAAGGTAGGCGCTCATTAGTTTGTGGACTGATGAGGCTTAAGAATTTTCATTGGTCGAGAGGAAGGGAGTTCGGACTCATCACCCCATTTTTAGGGGAATTATTGTCCACTCCGGGACTCTCTTTATAGATTTAAGTTATGTTCGTGAATACTTATTACATTACCAAGTATAAAATGATCTTTCCTTCAGATCTTACAATCAATGATTAAATATGTTGGAAATTTAGAGAATCTTTTATATTTATTTGAGGTTCTTCATTGATAGAGAATCATCTTTATTTATTAGAGATTCTTGGTCACGGGTACCCTTCAACACATTTATATAGAAGTCTCTTGGTCATTATGATGACCATGCTGGTTTTAAAGCCACTCGGTGGGGAACTTGAAGTTTATTTTCATTCATAAGGACATGGATTATTTCAGAGTTGGGATCGAACCCCCAGATGGGCTACCTATGTATCCATTGTTTAGAAAAGGAATCATAACCCACGTAGTTCGAGTAAGGGAGTATGATGTTTATGATTGATGGCTCAAAGAAGGATGTCATAATCACTTTTACACTCTAAGCTCACGTGAGTCATGCTCGGTGTGAGAAACAAGAGGTATTGGTAAAAATTAGACAATTGTGCCATAAAAGATGCAATCATAAGAAATAATGTGGGACTTATGTATGTATGACTACCCAGATAAATGAAGATTAGGGTTTACTTCAGGGAAGAAATCCAGGAACAGGGTCCATAAAGGTATATGTGTTTCATGGAGATTTGAATACTCTAACATGGGGCTTAATCATGAAAAGGAGGCCCAAATTAGGATAGGACTTGTGATTGGGTTTTACTCCTGAGAAGGAATCCCAAATCAAAGTTAGATTAGGACTGGTTAAGAAGAATTATGACTGGGTCTTACTCCTAAAGAGGATGCCCATATTAGGGGATCTAGGGCTTACTCTTAAGGAGGATGCCTAGATTAGAGGACTTGGGGATTATTCATGAAAAGGAGAACTAGGTTATGTATTCTCTCATCTTAAAGGATGAGGTTGAATGAATGAAATCTCAATCTTTAGTGACATAAAGATGTGTAAATCACTAGGTTTTGAGAGATATTCCACAGAATTCCTTTCAGAGAAGGAATTCAAGTCACTAAATCATGCCATAAATGGCTTTGAAGAGTGTCTAGAAGACTGAATCTTGAATAGGAGAGGTGTAATGGCTTATGGGGGGTGAATTGGGCAAGAAGGGCACCCAAAAAGGCAAGGGCACACAAGTCCTGGTAGGCACGCAGGTACTGCGTGGGCGCGCAAGTCCTGGTCGCACAGGTATACCTGTGCAACACATGGGTACTTGCACGATGGTTAAGCAGTAGGGTAATACTTGAGCGACTCTTGATTAAAGCCTTTACAATCCTCTTGAGGTTCTTCCAGAAGAGGGGCGCACAATTTATATTGAAGGAGTAAGGCGGCGCGCAAGTGTGGCCTTTTCCCTTAAGGGCTGGCCACTCAGGCACGCAAGTATTGATGAGTTTCAACACTAAGGTCTTCCTCCCCCTCTTTAGATCTTCCTTTCTAGGTAATAAATTACCTTAGAAGTGTTTTGAAAGCTTTGAGAAGAGACTAGGGTGCCGGGAGCCCAAATCCGAGTTTCTGGAAAAAAAATCCTCCCAAATGGGGGGCCCACGGGGTCTATTTATAGGCAGGAGAAAACCCCAGGAGGTTATCACTTAGGTCGTGCAAGTCACTTGCACGACCATCATGCGTCGCGCAAGTAGACTTCCGCGACAGTGATAGAACTTGTACGGAACATGTGCTCTTGATCCCTTGTTCATGCCTTTGTTGATTTTTGATGTTTTCTTCAAAGGATGAATCAATTTGTGCTAAGTCATTACCCTTTACATTCCTATGGACTCTGTGATGAAAAAGGAGCATCAACAAAAGTCCCCCCTCAGAGTTGGATCCGATAGAAATGAGGATGTGACTCTGATGAAAAGGAAGACATCCAAAGGAAAGGTGGAGCGCAAGTGTTCAGTTCACAACACTTGGCGCGTAGGTTCGAGTCGCACAGGGCTGAAGCGCACTAGGTGCAGGCACGCAGATATTCCTCCTGGCCTATAAATACATGGTCATTGGCCACTCATAGCATCTGATTCCGAATTTCTTGAGCTCTCACCGCGCAAGTCATCTTCGCCATGCATGTCTTTTCTTTCCACTGTTTCCTCGCCGCCGCGCTGCTGTCAAGGTAATAGGACTTTCGCGGTGAAGCATGCACGACAAAAACTTGTGCAGCACATTTAATACTTGCGCGACATATCCATACTTGCGCGCCTTAATGCCTTAGCCATTTTTTTTCAAATTTCATCACAAAGTTTATGAAAAATCAATCCATTTAAGAGTTAATTTATTCAACTCTTGTGCAGAATCAATGGCTCTTAGACCCGGAATAGTTGATGAACTGGCTAACAAGCGGATAGATGATATGATGAACATCATTAGCCATGATTATTATACTTTCAAAGATAGCACTCTTCCAGATTTGGCTAAGTATTTGAAGAAATATCATCATGACTTCCCACAGAGCACTTATCTGCCTTTGTATGGCTATGGTCATCTGCGAGAAGTCACTATTCCAGAAGAAAAGAACTATCTTCCATTTTTGTGGTTTCAGAATTACACCAACTTTGCTTCAGCAAATATCTCAGGTGGAGGAGTATTTCTAAATTCTAGAATAGTGTAGAAGGCCTACATAATGCATCATAGCCCTTTCACACCAGATCTGAATGATAATACACCTGAGCTGCAACCACATTGTCAACCTTCAATCTTCCGAAATACTCAGATGGATCAATCCAAAGGCTGGATGAAAATTTGGGACTTCCGTCCTAGGGGAGGTGTGAATCCAACTTTGATGTGGGCATACTGGGTAAAAAAAACATGTGCAGAGTTTGTCGAGGATCTGAAGGGAGATGCAATATATGAAGTTGTCTGGGTTGGGCAAACATATGTTTACAGAGATGATAACTTCGTGCCGGAGATACTCAGCCACTAGAGCCCAGCAACTAATTCTTTCCATCTGACTCATGGAGAAGTAGGCATTAGTCTATGGGATGTCCACAAGATATCAGGGGCTCCAATTTTGGGCGATATATATGATGAATTCATTCCTCCCAAGGTGACTTGGAATGATTCAGAGAAAACTCATGCTTTAGCTCGGGAATTATTTAAGATCTTCCACATGCTCAAGAGTTCAGAGACCTCATTAACACATTCTTGAAATGATATTCATCCAGAGGAATGGATGAATATATTTCTTATTGAGATGAATGAGAGGGATCCAAAGGAGAATGATCTGAAAGAAAAAGGATCCAAGAATAAGAAATCCAAGGACAAGAGGCCCAAACTTCCTACCACCTTCCCAAAACCTGAGAAGAGGGGTGCTCCTGGCACATCTTGGCCAACTCTAGAAGCAAGAGAGTTCGAGAAGTGGGGATATGAAGTGAATCAAATAATCCCAAAGAAGACTCGTTTGGCGGGCTTCTTGGAAATGTGGCTCAGTGTTTATCTCCTGCCAGTTCGGGATTTGAAGGGAGGCGTCAGGCCAAGGACCTTCGTCATTACAACAAAGATGGCTGAGGGAAAAATGGTTGGGTTGGCTACCCCCATTTTAGAAAATATTCACAGGAGTTTACTTCATGTATTCATGGGTAAATCTCTGTTAAGAATAGTGGGACCATTCCAAGTTCTATGGGGATGGATCGCCACTCACTTCAGGACTTACAATGTACATAATGGATTACAGATTCATGGAAGTTCTTTCAGGCCGTCAATGAAAGCATTCTCTGGAGTTGCTCCATTAGATGTTAATGCCAATGACATGAAAGTGAGTCTGATCATGTTTAAGTAATTCAACTTCTTTCCCTATGGAAGTCCGACAACCGGGTGATTTGTTGATGATGGAACAACCCATTTGGATTTGAGGGCATACATGCTAGCATTCAAGGATGGTGTGCTAGTTTCCAGGATTGACCGAGAAATAATATGTGAGGCCTATGCTCCATATAGATTTGCACATTAATTCAAATGTCTGCAACAGATTGTTGTATCTCCTCCAGTACATGTCAGATTAGAGAAACATCCGATGGTTGTTCGGCAACTATGGATGCTGACGTCAAGGGAGAAGACTGGGGTAGTATTTCATCTACCAATTGAAAAATCAGCACATAATTTGACTACATATTATGCCGAACACTGGATAGCATCATACCCCAAAGGGATATTGAATCACCCAGTTTATCAGGTGGGGAAAAGGAAGAGGAATCTAGAGAAAGAAACCCTTCCTCATTAAGGTTATGCTTCTCCACCTGAAGTAGATTTGAAAAACTCCACCTCTAGAACTGATTCAGCAGATTCCCATGATGGGGATGATGAGGCACAACCAGCGGAAAAGCGGTTTTATGCCCAATATAATCCTCCAGTCAGAAATAAAAGACCCACTCCATCAACTCCTGGTGATT
The DNA here is from genome assembly GCA_963277665.1 of Viscum album. Classification (NCBI taxonomy): domain Eukaryota; kingdom Viridiplantae; phylum Streptophyta; class Magnoliopsida; order Santalales; family Viscaceae; genus Viscum; species Viscum album. The sequence goes on along the minus strand of OY728138.1, from coordinate 624,613,093 downwards.
TACTTCATTGTAGTAATTTAATCACTGCTACTTTATAAAGCAATAAGTCTTACTTTATTATTCTTTATCTGTATTTGTAGGAGCTGCGAAGAAATTGATGTCAAAAATTGTAGGACCTTCCTCGCAGACCTCGTATCTAAGACCTGAGGATGTCCAGCTATGGAAAAGTTTATACTGTGGTACTAAGACCACTAGGCTAGATTTGTGTGAGGGCCTACAACTTCCTGGAATAGGGAATCTTATGGCTTCTACAAACATTCAATACGAGGATAACCCCAATGAAGTGCGGTCTTACATCAGAGAGCATAAAATGATCATATATGACACTGATGAGTTTTTTCAGTCGCCAGGTGGGTGAAGGAAATGATTGATCGTGGCGCCACTATGGGGGTTGCTGGTTCTGGAGATGAGGAGTGGCATGAGTATGTGGCTCTTGAAGATGTAATTTTTCTTTCCTTATTTGCTTTGCAACTTGATTTCCGTCGAAGCTTTATTACTTAAGAAAGTTATTTTTTCATCTTGAAACTTGAAAAGAAAGAAACTAGGGTTCCTTCGCCATAGTATAGCCCTGGTGGTACTGCCATCGAGGCTGCTACTGATTCCCCTCGTGAACCAGGTGAGATATCTCTAGGCCAGCAGGCCATGAATGAGGCGCTGGACATAGCCTTCCATTCGCCAATCCAAGTTCCAATAAGGGAGACTACCAATACTCCCAAAAAACCAAAGAAGCAAAGGCAACGAAGGATGAAATGCACAGCTAAACGCTTCATTAGCAGCGTTAATTCCTTTGAGTAATAATGAGTTTATACCCATGACCACATGATTACTCATATTTATGGGGATTGCAGGGGCTTCTTCAATTTCCCCGCTGAGGGAAAGGACTGATCCTCCTTCAAAGACCATGGAGGGTGCTGTGGAACAATCACAGATCCAAGCTGACTTGGTTGCTCCTGGAGAAGAGCTAGCATCTATTCCCAGTATCCCTCCTGTTGTTGTTGCAATACGAGAAGTACCTATTTCTGGTAAGTCAACAATGCTTCATAAAAATATTGAATGAAACACCGACTGACTTCCATTCTGTGATACTTCAGGTTTAACTCCTACATTAGAGCTTCTGGCGACTGTTGCAACTGATGCAACTAATGCTATAATTTTACCCGAAGATGTTGTCTAGGGTCAGGGGTTGCAGGATGTAAGTCATCAACAAGACACACCAAATGCTCCCACTGGTGAGACTAACCAGGATTCTGAAATATCGTTGGATGAAATGAGGAATCATGGCATGCCTTTCGAAGAATTTTATGATCATGCTAAGTTGTCATGTGATTTAGAAGACCTTGGGCGTGAGTGTTATCCTTCTCCCAGTAAATTTTCTTATAATTTACACTTATAATCATGACTGAAAATGATATGCAGTTCCATCCATAGAATCTGATGAACTGCCAATTCCTGAAGAGGGTGTGGACATTGATGTCAACCCTACCATTGTAGAAACATTATCTCAAGTAGAGCTAAACCCAATAAACCCTCCTAAGACCCATCTTGAAGATCCTATTAAGACTGGGAAATATGGGGAGGAGTCTTCTCAGGTTGCTGACCCGCCATCGGGTAAGGGATAACAATATTTGTGATTGTACTTAATTTGAAAGACAATCGATTCTTTTGTTTTCCTTTGAAGCTAACCAATGCTTTCAATTAATCATGCAGGGCCGTCAACTACAGTGGCTAGATCTAGAGGTGAGGCCCCAACCTCTGTCCAAACATCAGTAGAAGGTGAAGCAACCAGGGTCAGGGGGGAAGAAGTTGAACAGGGCACTTCCTTAAGTGCATTAATCTTAGATTACGTGCCCCCCTGTGATGATGATGTTGAATCAGACCCAGAGGTGCATAAAGGGCTCAGCTTTTCACGAGGTAAGGCATGGAATAATATATGTAAAATCATATCTGAGGTTCCGTTAGAAGTGTTATCATCGAAGATCCCTCGATTGTCATCCCAATTCATCATGCTAGGTCAAGGCGGTTTTGGATATCAAGAAATCCATACCGCCGTGAAACAAGTCATCTTCAGTAGAGAGCAAGAGCAAAAGTGTCGTGAAGATCTGACCAGGGTGAAACTGTCAGTCAATATTGGAGAATTTGAGGCTGCCATATCCCGAGCTGAGGCTGACTATGCTATCGGGATGAAGGAGATGAAGCATAAGATCAATGAAAAAGTCGTCCAGAAGATGCACATTCAGCAACAGTTGGATGCTGTTACTGGGGAACTTGACCAAGTAAATAATTCACTAGAGGGAGTTCAAATGAATGGTATGGAGATCATTGCGGATTCCATGAAAGCACTCCATCAGGCTGAAAAGAGTGAAGTTGGTCGAGTGCATCTGCTTCAAGTAGCTGCTGATGAAGCTCGGGATGCGGTTCATCAATTGAAGACTTATGTTGACAGTCTTTTGTAATTCCTTAGAAAATAGAAGAGACTCCAATATGTGGATTTCCTTCTAACTCTTGTGCATCAATGAAAAAAACTTTCACCTTCACTCATTTGTACCTGCATTCTCTTTTTCTACATGCTTTAGATTTTACCTAAGCCAATAGGCCTAGCAAGCATAGTTTGATTTTTACTAGGATTAATGTAAATAACCCTACAAACTTCAAACCTTTTAATTGCTCAATGTTACCTAAATCATACTAAATGTATGTTTAGTGAGCTGGAATTTGACTCTTATTCAGATTTCCTTTGTCTTTTGTGGGCAGTTTAAAGTCATGCACGTTGGACATAAAAAGGCTAATGTTTAAGGTCAAAATAGATTTGACCGAAATGGATTAGAATTGACTCAATTCCTTGACAAATCATCTGAAAACATAGTACCATACTCAAGTATGAGGGAAAATATGTAAACTATGACTTAAGAATATTTGAATCTGAGGAATGATATGAAAAAGAGATAAAAGGCATTAGAAGAAGTAGTTCCCAAGAATCAAGTTACCATTATTTAACAAACCCGTTAGGGGGTTGAATTATGCAGGGCCACCAAAGGGCATTGGCTGCATAGTTAAATAAAATAGTATCTTTTTTATAACAAGTCTGTTATGTAGACTGTTTATGCAATGCCAACTATGGGCACGTGCTGCATAGTCAGGCAAAAGAACTCTCAGAAATTTACTTTCCTAGTGCTAAAATCTAGTGAAAGTTTATGGAGATTCAAATCTTCCAAAGTATAGAGTTTTCTGTATGGAAAGAGGTACTTGAATATGGAGAAGATATTTCCAAATAAGATAATCGAAGAACTAAATAGATATCACTCCTACAAAGGTCTGACCCAAATGTAGGGAAGGAGAATATAAACCATAGACTTGAATAATTTTCAGATCATGAAAAAGGATATGGGACAAATATGTTAAGGATGGTTATTTTTGCGGATCCCTATATACTGTCATTTAAGAAAAATAAGGAAAAAAGAGGCATTATTCCCAAGAATGAAGTTACCACTATCCGACAAACCTGTTAGGGGGTTGAATTATGCAGGGCCACCTAAGGGCATTGGCTGCATAGTCAAATAATAGTATCTTTTGGCTAACAAGTCTGTTATGTAGACTGTTTATGCAAGGCTGCCTGTGGGCACGTGATGCATAGTTAGGAAAAAGAACTCTCAGAAGTTTGACATTTTTGTTACTAGAAGTCATGAAAAGGGTTATGAAGATCTGAAAATATTTATGGTTAGGATTATGACACATAAATATGGGTATTTTTCAATGTATATAGAGATACAGAGATCAATGCTAACCATAATCATGTTGTGGCTGGGTCCTGAATTGAAATGTTGGACTTCAATATGTATCCCATAAGGATGAGAATCAAGCCATACGTAGTTCTTAAACTACAGTTTAACGTCGTGTGGGACAAAAGGATTAGAGATCTTAGTTTAGGGTCATAGATCTTGGACCATTATAAGAAATACACAGTGTGTGTTTTCATGGGGACTTTTCATCCAAGGGACTGAAAGTGGAATTTGGGGTTAGGCCCAAAGACTTGGGGCTGAATTCGAGGGACACTCGAATGTTTCTACGTATCCCATTAGAATGGGAATCAAGACCACGTAGTTCTAGAAATACCCTTTGTACATATTTGGTTCATACATGTGAAGGGTGAAAGGGGACTTTAGTACAGTGATGGTTTAACCCAAGATAAAAGGTTTGGGCATTACAATGTACGCACGTAGTCTTTGAAATGAAACATGATTGAAAAATCAATGTAAATAATGGTTCCTTCTCAAGTGAGGGTATCAAAGAATATTTTAGTTTATTGTCATACTGGACAAAAGTTTTGTATAGTTTAATGTCGTATAACAAGGACGAAAGCGAACCAATGTAAAGATATTGATTCTAAGGGTGGTTTCACGAATCAACATCGTATGAGATAGAGGTGAATCGATGTGAGGAGATTGGTTTTGGGCTTGAACCTTGGGAGGTTGCCTACATACCCAGCCTAGAAGGCAAGGATCAAAGTCTGTGTGGTTCAATTAAAGAATGAATTAATGATCAAGTTTTTCTTGGGGACAACGACCTAAAAATGATATTGGGACTTACACATGGTTAGCGGCCCAGAGAGAGTGTTATGGATGAGGTTTGCTCTAAGATCACGTGATTCATACTCGGTGTGAGAAACAAGAGGTAACAACAACCTTAACGATGCATAGTTTAATGTCATGTAGGACATATAAAGGGACTATGCAATTTAAAGTCTTCCAGTTAGGACTATTGGTGCTATACAGTTTAGTGTCATGTAGCAGGGACAAAGTATAGTTTAATGTCATGTAGGACATATCACGAACCTTCTGTACAGTTTAGCGTCAAGTAGTTAAGACGATGGGGACAATAGAGTTTAACGTCATGTTGGACGAAAGGGGGACTGTGCAGTTTAATGTCATGCGGTGAGGACAAAATAGTACACCATTTAACATCATGTTGGACGCATTGGGGATTTTTCCACAGTTTAGCGTCATGTTGGATGAAAGTGAGAATATTTTAAGGTCATATGCATGGACCGTGGATGGTGCAGTTTAATGTCATGCTGGAAAAAAGTGTAGTTTAAGGTCATACATGACCTTTGATGATTATGTAGTTTAACATCTTTCCGAACATAAGGGACTTCTATATAGTTTAGCGTCATGTAGTAAGGACATCATAGTTTAGCGTCTTGCTGGACGTAAGGGACTTGCAAACATATTAGGGTCATATGCATGGACCGTTGATGATGTAGTTTAAGGTCATGTTTGACCAAGATGCAGTTTAAGGTCATACTAGACCAAGATTCAATTTAAGGTCATACTGGACCAAGTTGTAGTTTAAGGACATACCAGACCAAGTTTCAGTTTAAGCTCATATAGGACCTAGTTGCAGTTTAAGGTCATACAGGACCTAGTTGCAGTTTAAGGTCATACTGAACCACTACCGTATAGTTTAACGTCATATAGCAAGGACGAAAGAAAGACTTTTTAGTTTAATTTCATGCAGTGAGGAAAAAAATTAATACAAATAGTTTAAGGTCATATGTATGGACCATTTCTGTATAGTTTAACGTCCTATAGCAAAGACTAAAGAAGGAATTTGTAGTTTATAGAAAATACTTCTTCAAAAATATGGGATTTGTTGGAGTAGTGATGAGTTCTCCGTCCATCGAGATTAATGAATAAGCTCCATTGTAGTAGACCCTATGTATTGAATAAGGTCCTTCCCATTTTGGCTTAATCTTGGGAGGTATCTTTCCTGGTATTATTGGAGTTTTGAGAACTAATACCAATTCTCCCTGAGTGAATGAACGAAGACGAACTTTTTTGTTAAAAGCTCATGCTATTCGATTCTGATAGACTTCCAAGTTGGGAAAAGTGCACAATATTTTCTCATCTAACCATTCCAATTCATTCAATCGCTTTTGAGATTGTTCATCTGTAGATGATTGATCACATATGGAATCTCTGAGCGAGGGTAGTTGAACTTCAATGGGTAAGACGGCTTCCGTTCCATACACCAATGAATATGGAGTTGACCGAGTTGCAGTGCGGGTGGTAGTCTGATAAGCCCATAAATCATGAAAGAATTTATCAGGCCATGACCCCTTATCTTTATCCACCATATTTTTCAGTATATTTGAAAGAGTCTTGTTAAAGGCTTCTATCTGGCCGTTGGCCACTGCATGATACCGAGATGAATTGTTGGATTTGATGTTGTATTTGTGATACAACTTCATCACCTCAGATGAACAGAAATTGGGTCCATTGTCTGTCAATATGGTATGAGGGACACCAAATCTGGTAATGATGTTAGACTTGATGAAGCTAACAATGCATTTAGAACTAACTTCCTTGAGAGGTATTGCCTCTTCCCATTTGGAAAAGAATTCAGTAGCAGTAAGAATGTACTTAAACTGCTTGGTCGTAGACGAAGGACAAGGTCCCACCACATCCATTCCCCATGTGTCAAATGGCCATAAGTATTCAGCTATATGAAGCAACTCTGGAGGTTGATGAATGAAGTTGGAATGTACTTAGCATGAATGATACTTCTTTGTGAAATCGACACAATCTCGTATCATTGAAGGCCAAAAGTATCCAAGCCTTCGAATCTGATCAGACAGTCTATGTCCAGACTGGTGGGCACCACAGACTCCTGCATGCACTTCTTTCATGACAGCCATTGTCTCTTCACCATCAATGCATCTGAAGAGGACTCCATAAAAACCATGTTTGTAGAGAATTTTCTCTAGGTGATTTGGTCTATCATAAAGAGTAAAATTGACCACACGTCGTCATATTTGTTCTTTCTTGACTCTATCAGGTGGAAGTGTTCCATTTGGAAGGTATTCCCTGATATGTGACATCTATCCTGTAGTATGACCATACGGTTCAGGAATGGGACAAATTTCATTAATTTCCTCTATTCTGATTTGAACATAAGTTGAAATTGCATGACGGTGGGTAATACTGATGGTTGTCTCGTCCCGATATAGATCTTCCAGAGTTGTGGCTATATTAGCCAGTGCATCACCTTGAGCATTTTGTGATCTCAGGACATAAGAAAATGTCGGTTTCGAAGGGAATTCCGCCATTAACTCTCTAACGTAATCATACAAAGGGATTAGTTATTCTTTTCTGAGGGCATAATCCCCATTGACTTGTTTGATTACCAGGTCTGAATCACCTTTCACTTTTAAGTGATCCACTTGTACTTGAAGCGCTAATTCCAAACCTGCAATGAGAGCTTGGTATTATGCTTAATTATTGGTACCACCTTCCCACAATAAGAAGGAATAAGGTAACACTACCTTTTCTAGAGAAATTATCACAATTCCTAAGCCAACTTTGTTGAATTTAGGATTTTCCATTTTCCTCCCTGTTTGACTTCTTGAAAAACCATCAAAATACATTTCCCATGCTTGAGGACTTTCTTGAACAGAGAAGACTTCCTCATCAGGGAGTTCAATATCTGAAGATTTTTCTTCTACTGAAGGGTGTTTAGCCAGGAAATCAGCCAGAGCTTGGCCCTTTATCGCCTTTTGAGACAGATACTGAATATCGAATTGCTGCAAAATAACTTCCCACCTTTCCAAACGTCCTGTAAGCATTGGACGACTAAGGATAAATTTGAGCGGGTTATTGCGATATACCAATTAGACCTCGTGATGTTGTAGGTAGTGTCTCAACTTCTGAACTGCAAAGATTATTGTCAGGAAGCACTTCTCAATACTTGAATACCGGGTTTCTGCTTCAACCATGGTTCGACTGAGATAGTAGAGGTTGTTTTCATTCCCAGCATCATTCTTCTGAGCAATAAAGGTACCCAATGATCGCTCTAAGTGTGTCACGTAGAGGATAAGTGGTCTTCCTTCAACAGGTTCCATAAGTACCGGTGGACTCCAGAGGTATTTCTTGATAATATCGAATGTTTCTTGACATTCTTCAGTCCACTGGTAAGTGACTCCCTTCTTCATCAATTTTGTGAAGGGTAAACTTTTTCCTACCAAATTGGCGATGAAACACCGAATATAGGCTAAGTGTCCTTCAATTCCTCCTAATTATTTCAAATTTCGAGAGGGTGACATACCAAGGATTGACTAGGTCTTCTCAGGATCGACTTCAATACCACGATGGCGTACAACAAAGCCGAGGAATTTTCCTGAGGTTACCCCAAAAAAATTTTAAGGGGTTCATCTTCAAATTATGTTGTCAAAGAATGTGGAATATGACTTCCAAATTATCCATGTGATTAGAACATTGTTTGGATTTAACTACCAAATCTTCTACATAGAATTCAACAAACTTCCCTAAGAAGGTTTTGAAGATACGATGCATGGCACGCTGATAAGTTGCACCTGCATTCTTTAAGCTAAAGGTCATTACCCGGTAGCAAAACACACCCTGAGGGGCTTTGAAGGCTATAGATTCCTCGTATTCTGGGGCCATTCGGATCTGATTATATCCGGTATATCCATCCATGAAGGAAAGTGATTTATAGCCAGTTGTTGCATCAATTAGATGTTCGGTAATCGGAACTGGGAAATCGTCCTTAGGACAATGCCGATTAAGGTCTCTGAAATCGATGAAAACTCTAATTTGTCCCTTCTTCTTCTTTACAAGGACAATATTATCCAACCATTTATGATATTGAACTTCTCTGAAAAATTTAGCTGAGATAAGATTATCCACTTCAACTTCAATTTTGAAAGCCATAAGTTGGGTGTGTTCTTCTCGCGGCTTGCTTAAATCCTCGATGTTCTTCTGGTAAACCCAAATGATGAGCAGCAACAGGATCAAGCCCAGGTATTTCTGTATATTTCCAGGAAAATATACCTCTATTTTACTTTAGAAAAGAAATATACATCTCTTTCTCTTCAAGAGTCATGTCTGCACTGATTAAAGTGGGGCGTGGATCTTCTTTTGTACCCAGATTTATTTCTCTGAGTTCATCAACAGTGGTAGAGATACCCTCTTCAAATGCTGGAGGAGCATCTCTGAGATCTTCCTCTTCTTCTTCATCATGTGTTATTTCTTCCGTTTCTACATGCATAGTAGATGATAAAGCATAACATTCATTATTAGAAGAGATATCACAATTTTCACATCTTGAAGAAAAAGCTTCCATTTCTGACCCGATTGATGATGGAGGGTCTTCGTTGGGTATTAAAGAGGAGATTATGGATTGAAAATTGACATCATTTTTCACCTCTGATGTTGCTATAACTTCTTCTGGCCTAATTGGAGAAACATAGAGTTGTTGGATTTCAGCAGATGAAATGAAGATGTCACCATTTGTGCTTTCATCACTGCTTGGTAGATTACCAGTTTCTCCCATGTTGTCTGGCTCGATTGTCGTAATTGAAATTATGGATCTTTCCATAAGAGTATTTTGATTTGGGTCTATCTTGTCAATTTGACTGATAGGCAACACATAATCTGTACTCACATGTGTAAATGGATTTACTAGAATTTTCTCCAAACCATATGGAGCATTAACTTTGGTAATCTCCTTTGTTGTGGATTTCTCCCTTCCCTTTATGTGATAGAATTCCGCCTCAATGTACTGAGACTCACATGTCCTAAACGGGGCCTTATCACCATACAATGTCCCAACTTGACCATCAAAACAATATTTGAGACATTGATGGTATGATGAAGGGATAGCCACATGCTGATGTAGCTAGGGTCTTCCAAGTAAGATGTTAAAGGCCGAGTATTGATCAAGAACCATGAAATCTGAATTGGACACAAGATCTCCAAACTGAGTTCGGAGTGTAACTTCACCCAGTGGTTCTTGTTCATTTTTATCATATCCTTCTAACATCCTGGTAGAAGGAGATAAATCAAATTCCGTGAGGCCCAATCGATGAAGTGTACAAATGAGCATGAGGTTTACTCGTGAACCATTGTCAATGAAAGCTCTTCGAACATCTACGCCATTGACCTTGCCAGACAAGTACAATGGTCTAGTATGTCCATGCACAACATCATCTTCATCTTCATCAGTAAAAGATATTATTGCATGGAATTCTGCAGGATTATTCTCTATGTGATAGACTTCAGCTGCAACAATTTCAGTTTCAAACTCCTGAGGACTCAACAAAGCCTCGATGAGTGCTTCCCGAAGATCTTATGACAGTTTTAGAGCATCCAGAATTGATAACTTGGCTGGTACTTGGGCCAAGTGTTTCAATATATCATACTTTTGATCCAGAGGTCTTCATTTCCCAACAAGAATATGTGGTTTAGCAGGTACCATGGAAGCAGATGCTTTGGAAGTTGATGCATCTTGTATCGGAATAGGAGTTGACAATATCCCAGATTTTGGAAGATTAGACCGATTAGATCTATTTACATGATGAGATAAAGAGGATGGAACCTTCAACCGGTCTTCCAAAATAACTGTTCCGGGACTTAATTTTCTATTGGTAGAAGAACTTGTTTGTTCTTCCTGAGCTCGTTGAAGGGCTCTACCATGAGTTTCTACTGCGTACACAGTTCTAGCAGGGGTAGAATTGGAGTATTGACTTCTGAAAGATCCACATCTTCCCATGTATCCTGAGCCTCTGGAACATCCTCTGATTCCCTTGTTTGATAAAGGGAATTCAGGCTCATCAAATTTGAAACTGTGACTGGCATATGGATCTGTTAATTGAATCATATTAACAGAACCAAAGATTAACTCTGCTTCTGATGAAGACTCTGCCTAATTAGCCTGTTTAGGCTGTGCCATTTGGTGGGGCGGTGCCCGTGGCTTTGAAGTAGATGGCATGAAGTCCGCCAAAGTCAAAGACAACTTAGGCTTTGACACATACTCATTTTATTCTCATTCTTTTTCTTTCTTTGAATCATGTCATTTCTTTGAGGACCTTCCCTCTGACGAAGAGGGTTTTGCCGAAACAATCATGGAAGAAGACACAATTGGTTTCTTTAATTGTGTTCGCAAAATATCATGAGTTTGATTGATTGTCTTTCTGACCATCCAATCATCATACTTATCTGCATTTTTTCTTTTGACTTCTTGCCATTCACCTTCCTCTTCTGGAACTGTAGCAGTGACACATGCTACCTAGGCTGAGGAGCCTTTCAATGTGGCTTGTCCCGAGTCGACCATCTTTTGAAGGAGGTCTTTGAAGACAAAACACTCCTAGATGGGATGCCCCAACATTTGACGAAAGGGGAAATAATTGGGACGGTCTTCATCTCCTTTCTTGTTTGGCCTCTTGGGAATTGGCAATTGAACCAAATTGTTTTCCAGAGCCGAAATGAAATAACCAGGAACTTGTTCATTTCGGAAAGAGTATGTTTTGCTCTTCAAATCCTCAAATTGTTTTCCTCTTTGATATCTTTGATCGTCTGGATTAAATGGCCTTTGTTGTTGGCGCTCAGAAGGTGGGCCCCTTCGAGAAGATGAAGGTTTTGAAGTAAAAATAGGTACAGGTGCTTGTTTAAGCATAACTGTAGCAGTTTCTGCTTTACTCATTCTCCTTCCTAGAGCTGATGGAATTACACGAGATTTAGCCTTAGCCTGTATAAGGTAATCTTCAATCTACTGAGCGATTGAAGTAAGGTCTTGAAACCCTCTTTTATATTTTATAGGGATCAACGGCGTGTGTAATTCGTCATGAAGATTTGCCACATAGATTGGAAACAATTCATCTTGAGGAAGTGATAAGCTTAGGGAATATGTTAATCCCTTCGAGTGAGCAATGAAGTATGAGACCCTTTCATTCTCCCTTTGCATACAGTTTGTAAGATCGGACACTGTTGTCTTTGGAAAAGTTGAGCTGAACTGAAGAAGGAATTTTTGGCGAAGATCCTCTCATCCGGTAATGACCGAGATTGCATGCTTGTATACCAGACAAAAGATGGTCCTTGAAAGGTTCACACGAAGCATCTAAGTTTTACTGCTTCTTGCTGCTTGGGAGTTCCCATCATAGGATCATAACATGACACATAATGCATCAAATTCTGTTTAGGGTCACTTGATCCATTGAAAATAGGGAATACAGGGTTTCCAAAACTGGATGGAGGAGAGGTTGAATCTACCCATTCTGGGTAAACTTTCTTTTCTAGTTGAACCTGCGCACGTTTCCCTTCCATAGTTTCTAACCGAGCTATTAATGACTCAATGGTAGTTATTAACTTTTGAGAAACATATGGTTGAACTTGGACATGGGTAGGTTCAATGACTGGAGCTTGGACAGATGTGGTGGCTGGTGCTAAAATTGATGGTAGCACTGCTAACTGTTGTTGCACTTGACCCGTATGATTAGTCTTGTGAGGGTGTTCTGATAGAGGAGGATATTCCTGATCCATCTTAGTTGCTGCAACAAATTCCCTTGGCTGACTGACTCCAGCATGCTCATGAAGAAGACTACCCTAAAGTATTTCTGCATTCAACCTCCTTAATTCCTTCATTTCTTCCTCCTGTTGTGCAAAACCTTTGCTCTAGTGAGAGCGATTGGACTTCTCCAGAGGAAGGATATGTAACCTGGTTCTTTCCCCTTCCTTTGTTAGATCCTTTTCGGAGAGCGGGAAGTGGGTTACTTGAAGGATTACCTAGGTTCTGAGTAATCCTTTGATTTCGTGTACGCACACCTTCTTCATTTATGTCAGTGCATACATCTTCTTGAGCAGGACCCTCTTCATCTGAGTCCCCTGAGTGAGACTTATCTGGTGGATCAACAACAACGACATTGATGACATTGATTGATGCATAACTCATCACATCCCTTCTATCAGCATTTCTGTGATGTTGTCTTCATCCATGTCTTTGATGAGACATTGCCTTTTGTTGATTCGATCCCTCAGGAACTTCATGACGAACCGTAATTTGGAGGAAATCTCCTGATAATTTGTCAATTCATTCCTCTTGAGGCTTCTTCCCCAATCGAGAGAAAATCAACTTTCTCTGAGGAGGGGATTGATGATTTGAAAAATTCCCCAGTCCAGTGGACTGGGGCTGTTCCTGCTATTCTCGCTCAACTCCTTGAATCCTATTTGTTGATTCCGAGGGTTGGTTTAAAAGAGTCCCCAGTCTGGCAAGCTGGGGTGGCTCTTGACATTCTATGTCTGAGACTTTCTTAAAATCTCTCTTGATCTTGCAAAACTTAGTCCAGAAATTATCTGGATGCATTAACCTATATCCACTTTTATCACCCAGTTCAAAAGACCGTTGGATGATTTCTGACACTTCTGTCACTTGATGATGTGCTTGGTCCATACGAGAAGCTTGTTCAAGATTCTCGTTTTCTTGATGCAAGAGTAATTCAAAAACTTATTCTCTGTATTTTTTATTTTGAGAGGAACTAGTTGAATCCTGTTCTTGGGCAAGCTTTTGATTACAAACAAGGCCCATTGACTGTGGCCGGCCATGGGAAATAACATTGCATGAGACCATTTTCGGTGGGCTTTGCTGACTGGAGAGCACCATGAAATGTAGTGCTCCATGAACACCCCATCCTCTGACATGAATACCAGATGAGGCATTGGCAATTAACTGATGCAATATTCTTAGTGCGCCAAGGCATGAACGTTGAAGGGCTCTCTGTTGTTTTTCATACTTCAGATATCAAGAGAATGATATAGATGCCAAATCAATTTGACGTTGTAACCCTTCTATTATCTTATGATGATTTTCATATTCATCATAAGATAACAATTTCTTTTTCAACTGACAAAGAGTTTTCCATATGTTGAGAATAATATCATGAATTTCATCTTCCATCAACGTTTCTGTAATTTCATACAGAGAGTCAGCCATAGGCCAAAACATTATTGACACTTCACCTTTTGCAAGTTGTTTTCTCATGTTCAGCATTTCCTCTTTATCATTTGATGAAGATTCTTCTACCAGATTTTACTAGAGTTGGTGTTTCCTTGTTACTTCATTGGATTCAACAGGATTGGTAGAGAAATCATTGATCAAACTAGAAGATGCATGACTTAGGGGTGGTTCGGAGAATGACCTACACCCTGGGCTATTTTTTGATTGAGAAAGTATTTCACCTGCTAGCGATTAAGCATTATACATGACTGGTTTCACATTTTCAAGTGCCTCGGGATAAGAGGGCTTTCTCGGCACTACATTGTCTACTAGAGCATTTTCTGGGCAATGTGCATCACTACTGTGGAGAGGAATTTCACAGCAAAATTCATCATCATGGGGAGGACCACCATAATGGGTTACAACAAAAGATGATATCTCTTGCTCCTTGTTCTTCTGACCACACAGATGGTTCCTGTGGCTCTCATCTGATGATGAAACTTATAGATCGAACGAATTTTCATGAACCAAGCCTTCATGAGGAAGTGTCTGTTGAAGACCTTTGGAAATAATGTTCCCACTATTGGGAACTGAGGGAGTAGAATCTTGAATTCCAAAAGATAACTATATGAGGGCTTCAAGAACTCCAGCATCGAGCAAGGCCTTGTTAAATATTGGATCTTGATCTCCTGACTGTGTTGGGTGGGTATTTTTATTAGACGCCTTCTTACTCGCCTTGGAAAACACTTATTGAAAAAAGTGGTTGCTCTGAACAAGTGTATGTGACTAATTAGGAAAGATGGACAGGTTAGGCTGATGATCTACACTCAAATCAGGTGTTTGTGCCTGAATTGGTTGTCCGTATGATATGGGGGAGTATGACCCACAACGCTCTTGGACTGGAACAGATGTGTGTGTCCGTTCCGAAGTGAACACTTGATGTGTCACTCCACTGGTAGGGATAGATTTATGTGTCTTTCCATGAGATGCTGCTGAAGTTGTTATAATATCCTAGAAGGCATCCAGAATATGAGCAGGGGTTTGCTTCTGCTCTTTCACCATTGATAGAATATGCTTGGTGACTTCAGCTGCCAGAACGGAGATATACGTCCATTTCGTGCTTGGAGTAGGTGTATATGCCTGCTCCTATCCTCCTTTTCCTGTTAGTGAATCCTGACAGTACTCAAGTATGGGGGCATAGAGTTGAGTCTGCCTCCTATTTGTCATCGGGGCTTTCTGACTGACTTCTACGAATGCTACCAAGCGAGACTGTTGGTAGGATTGATTAATACTAGCAGGTGTATGTGCCTGCTGATTGCACTTCTCTGAACGTAATTGATGAGATCCATCATATGTAGTCAAACGATCCTGCTGACTAGCTGATGATGTATAAACATGTGTATGTTTTTGCCTATAGTACTCCGCTGGAATTTCCTGGTGGGATCGGCGTGATGCTGTCAGACGAGTCTGCTGGACAGCGGAATTAAAACGGGCAGGTGTATGTGCCTGCACATTGCTTGCCACCAAGTTAGGTTAGTGGACTTCTCCGGAGATGGCAAAGATGAGAACCTACTCACTGTTGACCGGATTCCACCTCTGGTGGTTCGTCTTTCCTGCTCGGGTTCGAGGAACCTGAGTCGAATGCCTGGAGTCGGTACCCTCATCATGTTGAGGGTGCACTACCGCACGATTCTGGCGGCGATTGTTGTTGGGAACCCTCGGGAAGGACTCCTGTCTACTTGAATTAAGTCCCTAAGGGACCTGCTCATTCACCTCCTCAGAATAAGGGAGTGAATGGTGATTGCATTCCGGGGATAACGACCCGAAATGGTTGGAGACAGTAGTCAGCACCGCCTGCTTCTTGATCACTGGTCGTCTTTGTTTGGACGACCAGTGTGAGTTGTTCACTTGGAGGGCTTGTCGAGCAGCCTCCAGAGTTGGGATGGTACTGTGTTGACGGTACTCCCTAACCAACGCATTTGATACCCAGTGTTGAAGACGCTGAGTAGGTGATGTCATCCTCAGAACGGATAATGATCCAGCAGGAGTAGCAGTAGTGGCATTTGCAGCAGCAGCATTCACAGGTGTGAATTTGAGAGCATCCATTATAGAAATGAAGAAGAACTTGAAATGAATTCATGTTTGATATAACATACGTAATCAAGATAAATTCATCCACTACATCTTTTGGATGAGTACATATGTCAATGATTGTTTTTGTTGTCCCTCTCATTGAGTTTTAAACAGGGGCCTAACAAATAGGTAAAACATTATTTCAACTTGGTTAAGGATTCACATCGGGTTCACCATTTTTTCTTTCCCTCGGAATCCGGGAATTGACCGCCTTGATGGGAGGTTCAAACATTCCGATCGGTTTCTAACTGGTTTGTTTGTAGAACTGGAAACATCCAATGATTCCACATCCATTTAGACCTACTTTCCAAAGGTAGGCGCTCATTAGTTTGTGGACTGATGAGGCTTAGGAATTTGCATTGGTTGAGAGGATGGGAGGTCGGACTCATCACACCTTTCTTAGGGGAATTATTGTCTAATCCAGGACTCTCTTTATAGATTTATGTTATGTTCGTGAATCCTTATTACATTACCAAGTATAAAATGATCTTTACTTCAAATCTGACAATCAATGATTAAATATGTAGGAAATTTAAAGAATCTTTTATATGTATTCAAGGTTCTTCATCGATAGAGAATCATCTGTATTTATTAGAGATTCTTGGTCAATGGTACCCTTCGACACATTTATATAGAAGTCTCTTCGTCATTATGATGACCATGCTGGTTTTAAATCCACTCAGTGGGGCACTTGAAGTTTATTGTCATTCACAAGGAGATGGATTATTTCAGAGTTGAGATCGAACCCGCAGATGGGCTACCTACGTATCCTTTATTTAGAAAAGGAATCAGAACCCACGTAGTTCGAGTAAGGGAGTATGATGTTTATTATTGATGGATCAAAGAAGGATGTCATAATCACTTTTACACTCTAAGCTCACGTGAGTCATGCTCGGTTGCAGAAATAAGAGGTATTGGCAAAAATTAGACAATTGTTCCATGAAAGATGTAATCATAAGAAACAATGTGGGACTAATGTATGTATGACTGCCCAGATAAATAAAGATTAGGATTTACTTCAAGGAAGAAATCCAGGAACAGGGTCCA
The DNA here is from genome assembly GCA_963277665.1 of Viscum album. NCBI lineage: Eukaryota > Viridiplantae > Streptophyta > Magnoliopsida > Santalales > Viscaceae > Viscum > Viscum album. Next base: position 624,596,134 of record OY728138.1, on the reverse strand, counting down.
TAAAGGTACATGTGCTTCATGGAGATTTGAATAATCTAACTTGGGTCTTACTCCTAAAAAGGAGGTCCAAATTAGGATAGGACTTGTGATTGGGTTTTACTCTTGAGAAGGAATCCCATATCAAAGGTAAATTAGGACTAGTTAAGAAGAATTAAGACTGGGGCTTACTCTTGAAGAGGATGCCCATATTAGGGGATCTAGGGCTTACTCCTAAGGAGGATGCCCAGATTAGAGGACTTGGGGCTTACTCCTAAAGAGGATGCCCAGATTTGAGAATTATTACTGGGGATTATTCCTGAAAAGGAGACCAATGTTAAGGATTCTCTCATCTTAAAGGATGAGGTTTAATGAATGAAATCTCAATCTTTAGTGACATAAAGATGTGTAAATCACTAGTTTTTTTAGATATATTCCACAGAATTCCTTTTAGATAAGGAAGTAAAATCAAGAAATCATGCCATAAATGGCTTTGAAGAGTGTCTTGAAGACTGAATCTTGAATATGAGAGGTGGAATGGATTAAGAGGGGTGAAATGGGCAAGAAGGGCACCCAAAAAGGCAGGGGCGTGCAAGTCCTGGCAGGCATGCAGGTACTGCGTGGGCGCGCAAGTCCTGGTCGCACAGGTATACCTGTACGACACATGGGTACTTGCATGATGGTTAATCAGAAGGGTAATACATTATCGACTCTTGATTAAAGCCTTTAGAATCCTCTTGAGGTTCTTCCAGAAGAGGGGCACGCAAGTTATATTGAAGGAGTAAGGCGGCGCGCAAGTGTGGCCTTTTCCCTTAAGGGCTGTCCACTCAAGCGCACAAGTGTTGATGAGTTTCAACACTTAGGCCTTACTCCCCCTCTTTAGATCTTCCTTTCTAGGTAATAAATTACCTTAGAAGTGTTTCGGGAGCTTTGAGAAGAGACTAGGGCGCTGGGAGCTCAAATATGAGTTTCTGTAAAAAAAAAATCCTCCCAAATGGGGGGCCCACAGGGTCTATTTATAGGCAGGAGAAGACCCCGGGCAGTTATCACTTAGGTCGCGCAAGTCACTTGCGCGACCATCATGCCTCACGCAAGTATACTTGCGTGACAGTGATTGAACTTGCGCGGCACATGTGTTCTTGATCCCTTGTTCATGCCTTTGTTGATTTTTGATGTTTTCTTCAAAGGATGAATCAATTTGTGCTAAGTCATTTCCCTTTACATTTCTTTGGACTCTGTGATGAAAAAGGAGCATCAAAAATGTTTCATTATATAAAGACACACATAATACAATCACAATATATTGAGAGGCCTAGTTTATTTGAGAAATTATGTACACATCACATTAACATGAAATTGGGATATAAGTACAAAATTTAGAGCTCATTAACATGTTCTTAAGGATCCACTATTCCTTTAAAATTACATTGGATAAATTGGGGTAATATATAAGAAATGGGTGATCTATATATCTCAATAAGGAAGTAATAAAATCATAAAATAATGAATCTAGTACATGGTAATCAATAAGAATATCATGGTGATATAAATGTTTTGATAATCATAAACCCGAACATCGAATTGTGATATAATATGATAAAATCAAAGAAATGTAAAAATTTAGAAACAATATAAAACATGAATTCATAATCCTTTTTCAAGTATAATGGTCAAGTCATCCAAACATAGTGTTCCTATGATAAAATAATATGCATAATACATGGTATCCCATGATATAAAAACATTACCCAATGCATTGGATGTCTATATAATTATTGGAACACCCATCACATTCATACCATGTATATGAGTTTCTGTGTCACATAGATCAGACAATATAAGAATATATTTCATCAATTTTAATCCAATGATTAAGGTGTGTGGGTTATATACTTGTAGACCCCAAATCATTGAAGTATTTGTTCTTATAGTAGAATAAACTTTACTATACATGGGGATGTATATTCACTACAAAGATTTTTGTCATGTAAAAATCATTGTATAATTTCACCAGCATAAGGGGTGTATATAATGATTCATGTAAGGGTTTAATGAGAGTAAAATGTGGTATAAAATTACCTATAAATTATAAGAATAATAAAATGTATTAGTAAAAACACATTCCAACATAAAAAATTTAAAATAACATAACATAATTCAAATGTAGATCTTGAATAAATTTTAGGAGGAGAGAGTCCTTACCTAGAGAGAGTGCTTATAGAAAAATGGGATGAGCTTCTCAAGAGTTTGGGAACACAACGAGAGACATTTAGGGAGGAGTAGATAAATTAAATTCATGTTAAATGTGTTTTCATTTAAGATGTAATGAATGTTGGGTTTGTATTGATAAAAAGAGAGATGAGAATCCTTTATAAATTTATAAACATAGGTTTCAAACTATATATGATAAAATAATCACTAACCCAATAGATAACATGGATTTTGAAAATGGTTTCTAGAAAATATTTTTTGTTTTCTATATTTTATAATGATATATACCATGAATATTAAAATAATTCTACTGGTGATATGAACGTGAGTCATGTTAAAATAAGTTATTTTAAAACCATAAAATATACTACAGGTTTTTGTGGATTGGTTAATGTTTTATAAAATTATTCAAATAACATAAAAAATCATTTTTAATAGGAAATATATAATTTCTAATGGTTTCATTTTAAGGTACTTATTACATCACTTTGGGTTATTATTATTTCATTATAAAAATCATATATTAATTTTATATTTATCCTTTAATAAAAAAATTGTATGTCTCATAAAATTATAAAAAATTCACCTACGGATAATTTTGATGTATGGATTTAAAAAAATTATATTTTTTAAAAAAAAAATTCTCTAAATTGGATAATTTTCATAGTTAAAAAATCCTTATTTACTATAAAATTCTTATTTTTATGAAAATAATAATTTTCTCACCCTTATAAAGATTACATTGGTGTCCATTATTATCATTTAAAAAAATATTTAATAAAAATATTATATGAAATTAATATTTATTTAAAAATACCATAATTTATCAAAAAGTGTGTTAAAACCATATATTTTGGAAAAATAAATTTTTTGTTCCATCAAATCAAAACACAACTATAAAAAAGCCTATTTACACAAATCAAAACTGGGGTCATAGGCTATGGCTACAATTTTGGCCAATCGTGGCTACTATCATCGTGGAAGTAGGTCCTAACCTAATTCCCTAGTTTAAACTATTAAAATAGGGCTCGAAATTGGACACTGTGATGGTTAACCTGTTTCTATTGTTCAAATTGTGGTCATAGGCAGCTATTTCCATGGTTTATACTGTGGTTATAGCCTCGGTAAACTGTAGAAGTAGCCTAAAAAAATTCCATCACTGAGTTTATCTCCATGCACCTCCCCTTTTTAATAAACATTGATCACTAATATACCATGGAATTCTATATATATATATATTAATATAAAATTTGGGAATAGCCTCAAAACCATGACGGTAGGTCTTCTCGCCAAATTTTGGTGGCAGGACTTCCTGCCAAATTTTGGCTTCAATTGTTCCCCCATGGAAGCATAGGAACCCTATAGTCGTGGTATTGAAAAATAGTGGCTATAGGCCTTCAAAACAATTTACCTATAGTGGTGGATTTAAAACTAGGGCTATAGGTAATGGAAATGTGGATATAGGCCACAGAACCATGGTTATAGCCACCTATAGCCATAGTTTTTAAACTATTTCTATATGTTTGTGGCATTAGCCACCATTTATAGTTGTGAAATCTAACATTCAACAACAATTATATAATTATTTATATAAATTAATATGAAAAGGATCAATATAATCATTATATTATTACCTTCATAACATAAATATTCATACTTGTATGGTATATATGTATGACCCCTTATTACACTACTGTACACCATAAAGGCAATTTGGTCAATTATGGTTCTTCCTTTGGGTGGTTTGGTCAACATGTCTTGGATTCTGATTTCAATAATCTTTAACTTCTCCCATAATAAGTCTTTCTCAAGCTTTAGTTGTTGAATCTCGTCTTGGTATTGGCCGAGGTAAAATCCCAATCATTGTATCTCTCCTGGAGCTCTAATAAATGGGCTTCATTGGATATGATCCTATTGGCCATGTCCATCACTTATTCTATCTTTGTTCATTGGAATTTATAATAACCCTTATTGTATACTAATCTTAATGGTCCTTATACAATCTCTATATTAACAATTCTTAGTATTCTTAATAGGCTTTAAAATATGATATGATATTTATTTTAATTAGCCCCCAAAAAAAGTAGTGCACGGGTTTTTGATAACCATATAACATAATAAGGAATTTATTAATTCATAAGTAAATTTCTTTTATATAATTTTTGGTCATTACTTTATCCCCCTTCGTAATTTTCAACCTATGTTTTTCATTTTTTACAATAAAACAGATGAGGGGACTTTTGTTTCATTACCTCTTCTGGTTCCAAAATTGCTTCACCAAACATTTTTTTCAACAATAACATTATACCCCATTTAGTTGTTTGGTTTCATAAAATGTTTTATTTATGTTAAATTATCATCAATGGTTTATCCTCTTATGAAATATCATTTTCCAAGGGAACCAACTCTAAATTTATTACATATGAGGATTGTGGTGTGTAATTCTTCAAGAGGGTGACAAGAAGCACACCATATACTTGAGAAATGTTAGGTGGGAGTGCTAGTCAATTGGTCATAGCTCCAATTCTATCAAGGATCTCTCAATGGGGATGATGTACCTTGGACTAAGATTTCGTATCTTTTCATGTCTCACAAATATCTTCCACAATAACATATGAAAGGACACAATACCTTATACCTCAAACTACATGTCTCATCAATGATTATCTATATAGATTTTCTATAAAATTTGTATATATTTCACCTGACAATGTATTATTATGGCCTTTTCTATAATATTGTAAACAAATCTAGTCCCATAAGCATCATCCCTCTAAAATTATCCCAACATGTTGGAGTCTAGACACCTTCCCACACAAATCCTTAAAAGGTTCTATTTGGGTGATGTTATAGAAACTATTATTAAATGATAAATCCACCATGGAAAGGTGATGATCAAAAATCATTGTAAATATACTGAACATTATCTCACCATATACTCTAGAGTCTTAATGTTTATCTTAGACTAACCATCCAGATGATGTTGATATGTAGTAGTGAAAATATTGCATGTATCTAGTTATTACATAACCCTTCTCTAAAACATCAAGGTAATCCTTAAATCATTATCAGATACAATGGATATTCTTACTCTTTAATTTATTTCCAATTCACTTATTTAAATCATATTGATTTGGTCAAGTGAGAAATATTCCTAGATACAATTAAAATTCTCTAACCTTATATGGGGATCAACTACCACCCATATTGTGTTATTACCTTTATATATCCCAAGGAGTTCTATGAATAAATATATTTTTATGTTTTTCCTTTTCCATATTGGTATGGTAAATAGTTTCAACATACCTATATACTTATTTCATCCATCCTTGACTTGTTGTAATACCCCAAACCAATATACCAATTATAAAATCTCAGTCATTATTTTTTCCCATGTAATTTTTTTAATCTAGGAATGGTGGTCAAAACCATAAAAACCATGGGCAATATTTTACCACTCTTTAAATGATGGGGGACTGATCCCTTATTGATAAAGATCATTAATGAGGCCTATTCATCCTAAAATTATTATAATTTAAATGGTCATAAGATATTGGTGATATGGGTTCCTCTAAGTAGTGGATTGATACTCAATGTTTATGGGTGATTTTATTGGATATCATGCATGGGGGAAGTGCAATTCCCAACCATTAGGTGGTGGTGTTTTTGGTATTCAATGCTCCAATTGGAAAGGGGGACTCTCATATGGAAGATGCTTGTGGAAAGTTTAAAGGTGTTAAACTATTCCAATATCAAAACATAAAGATGAAGTATTTGGAAAATTACTTGAATTTTATCCGTGGATCATTATAGGGGAAGCTTCATGTTCTTTGGAAAATGACATACATCATTTGAAAATGAATGTGTCTTTTGAACTCATGGGTTGAAATCAGCAATACCTGTCACGAGGGGAACAATTTTTCATACTACCTTGCATTGAGTACATCAAATGTAGATTAAATGATTTTGTTTTCTAGGTTTGGCTCTTTACTATATGAGTGTTCTAGTTTTTCCAGGGTAGATTATCATGGTATCCATTATTTTAGACTACCATAACTTTGTTCTTGTGTCTAGCGAAACCTGAACAAAAATAAAAATTCTAATGTTGGATGGATGGAGAATGGTAGGATGAAGCTCCTATTACTATTACCATGTCCATCCTTTTCATGTATAAGAATATTGGATTCCATTTTATCCTCATCATGGATTTGGTTATAGGATCTTTTATACTTAGATAATCATCCACTATTTTCACCATCCCGGGATGGTAATGGATTCAAAAATAATAATCTGTGATCAGATCTAAAACCCTTCATAGGTTCATGCTGATACCATTTTGTGTGAATATATACTTGAGGATTTTTATGATCCATATATATTTCACACTTCTCTTCATAGATACAATATCACTAAATCATCAATTTTAATACTACTCCATCCATTTATAGATCATGTGTTTCTTAGTTCTGCTCATGGATATATAATCAGAGGGAGGAATATGATATAACTTTTTGAATCTTGAATGAGTACACTACAGAATACTTTTTTGGATGCATCACTATAGATAAAAAATACATCCCCACTGGCGGGTTTTATGATCACCTCTTTAGTTATTAACATCATATATAACTCTTTAAAGATCTCCCCACATTCATCAGTCCATACAAACATCACTCCTTTATGAGTTAGCTTGGTTAGTAGTCCTAATAATCATGGGAATCGTTTTCACATATCGATTATAAAACCCCGATAGTCTAATGAAAAATTAGATCAACATCAAAGAAGTTGGTCTAGACAATTCGTTAAATATCTCTATTTTTAATGGATCCATAAATATCCCTTTTAGTGATAACATGCCCTATGAATTTTACTTTCTCCATCCAAAACTCGCATGTACCATACTTCTCATATGAAATTTCATCTCAAAAGGTCCTTAATAATATTTTCGAATGTTCATCACATCCCCAATTATTTTATAGAAGATAATAATATTTTATATAAAAACTACAACAAATGTATAAACATAATATCTAAGGAATCTATTTATAATGCCCTAAATAGAACTAGAGAATTATCCAACCCATGTGGAATCACTATGAACTCATTGTTATTGTAACTTATACAAAGATCAGTAATGGGTATATCCTCTTTGTTCAATATTACCTGAAGGTATACTAAATTAAAATAATCCATAGATAATTATTGGGATGCTCATAGATGATCAAAAATTTCATCAATCTGTGGTAGCGGATACTTGTTTTATATCAAAATCTGGTTGAACTCATTATAATCAATGTAAAGGAACATCAACCTATCATTATTCATGATTAAGAGGATCGGCATACCCTATGGTCAGGCCCATGGGTATATAAACTCTTTATCTATATTTTTTGTAGTTTCTTATTTAAATTTAAGTTCAATAGTGTCCATTAAATATGGAGTCTCAGATATTGGGAAATCTCAGGTTATAATATTTTTTGAGAACTCAATCTTCCATATTGATGTAACAAAATATAATTAATTGAGAAAATCATTATCTTAATCCCTTATAATGGTCATGTTATTTGGTATTATTTTTTCCTTAGTCTTAGTCACTTAATCTTGACAGGCTTGCTTATAATGAAATAATATCTATTCTTTAGATGATATTACCAAAGGAAATTCATACTCCTTTTTAAAAGACATAGAATCCTTGGATGAATCATGATACATAGGGTAAATTAATTCACCCAAAAATTTATGTTTTATTTTTATTAGGAAAGCCATTACATTTTATAATAGTATAAAATAAAAATAAAGAGAGTAATATAAGTTTTATTGGGAAATTCATCCTAGAAATACAGATAAGGGGAGAAGTTATATAATTAGGACGCAATAATATCCCCATTTTATGTTTTTACATATTATTCCACTTTAATGTTTTTTGGCACTGTTATAATAGTTTTCTGAAATTATGTGAAATGAAAGAATGCATAAAACAAAAATCAAATAGTATGTTTGTTATTATAGAATGAATAACATGCATACCTAGTAATACATCATGTTTAGGATCCACTTTGTAGTTATAAGGGAATAAGCCCACCCTTTATCTCTAAGACGTTAAGATTATTGTTTTTAGCTATCATCAATAAATCATTGCTTATTTCATTTATTTTTACAGCTTCCTTTTTGTATTATAGTTAAAACTTTGGAAAAAGGCTAAAGGCTTCCTGGAGTATTCTTTTCATCCATCACTTTGGTTGGTTTCTATCATTATCATTATCTATATAGGTTACCTTCATTCTCACACATAAATCATATCCATTTAAACATCAGTAAATTTATAGGATTCGTATTCCCACACTTTGGAAAGTGGTATGTTCGAATTTATTTCCACCATGATATTTACCTATCACTCCACTAGAATTGGAATTGATTTTCTACTTAATATCTCAAAACCCATGAGATTCACTTATCTCTATTTAGATAATGAGGGAACATCATAAAATTTCCTCATAGCTATCAATTTCTCAAATCACCCAAGGTCATCATAGATTTGGTTGTATCCCAATAAAGAAGTTTTCATCTTGACTTTTGGGCTCAATGATAAAGTTGGAGGTATTTTACATAAGTATTACGAAGTTATCCTCATATGTCATGATGTAAACATCATCCTTTTAATTTTTTTCCCAGGATCTCGCTCTCTATTTTTATTCAATGAGTGTGAGGAAAATATTTATTTAAAAACATTTTCCATACTTCTTTCCACTTCATCGCTTCAATCTCCTACTATAGCTTCATAATTTTGATCAATGTCCACCATTGACCAGCTTCTACCTTAATATAATAAACAACCAACATGAACTCAACTTTCTAAGAGCATTAAAATATGGATAATATCCTTTCAACAGAGTTTATTAATTGTTTATTTATTAAGGTATTAGATGTTCCACCAAAACTTTTGTGCCTTTTTCACATAAAGGTCTCAATTAAATATTTCTCTTTCTTAAGGAGATGTTTTTCTTCCCCCAAATTCATGTTTATATTTAAAAAATTGGTTTATTGAATATGTATTATAGTGATTTTATTAAATCTTCCTCCCATTGGGTTTGTAAATTCACTTGAAAATTATCCATCACATTTATTATTGATTTGGTTCCCCATATTTCAAATCGTTGACAAAAATAATGGGAAAATTAGAGATGAGAATTATTAAACTATAAAGAATGGATTTGGGAGAATATAAACATTGAAGTGATAACTTATAAATGATATTATTTCTTTGACCTATGAATTTATAAGTTTAAATCTATGTTATCCATGGTTTGTTCCCTAACATAAAATTTTAAAGCATTTTCTTCCATTCATAATGGTTCACAAATATCTTTTGAATTTACCAGATAATATCACCTCAGAGTGTAAAATTGTTATTTCAAAGAGGCTAATTTTTTTGTACACCAAGTGATGATCATGAAAATTCTCAATGAAACAATTAGGGTTATTACACCAAGGTGGAACCGTTCTTGAGAAACATTCACCATTGTTATCCAGGAATGAATTTGGTTTCTTGGAAATTTCTTTATTTATAATTTACCATAATTTTGGGATGTTATCATATTTATAGAATTATACCTTAGAATCAATTTAAAATTTTCTAATCCTAATCCCCAATAATAACTAGACCTTTATTTGATACCAACTACAATAACCCATAACTTTTATATAAATTATATCATTATTTATTACATAAAGAAACACATGATACAATCCTAAAAGATCAATAGGCCTAGTGTCTTTATTATATTTGGTAAATAGCGCATTAATGTTAATCATGATTACAAATAATTTATTAAAAAATCCCTATATAATCCTAAATATTTAATCATTTTTTAACTACATGGGATAAACATGGGATGAATATTAGAAATAGATTATCTATAAAGCTCAGTATGGAAATAATAAAATCATAACATGATAAAAGTAATACATGTTAGTCTATAAGAATACAATGGTGACATAAAATTGGCGATAATAATAATAATTAACATCATATAATGTTATATGATGATGACATCAAGGAATGATAGGAATGTTGAAAAAAATTAAACAAGACATTATGGGAGTATTTCATGGTTAAAAGTTAAGAAATCATAACATGGTGTTCAAAGGATAACCTCTAATGCACCATAAATGGTATGTTATGAGATAATATTAGTAAATAGTGCATTAGAGGGCAATATAATTTTGATCCCACCTATCACATTTATATAATGTACATGCGATATTTTACTACCTATATTATAAAACTTAATGAAACCTTTAATCACTTTTAATCACATAAATTAATGATTATGGGTTCTATAAATGTAATTTAAAAAACTAGTTAATTATGCTTTCATCTAGGTGAATACCCTTGAGTCGAAATGGGAATGTGTATTCACTACACAAATGTTTGGCATAGAAAAATTGCGGGATAATTTCATGATCATAAGAGGTGTATCTAATGATTTATGGAAGGGTTTAATGATTGTGGAAAGTGGTCTCTAATTACTTGGAAATAATATGTACAGTAATATTAATGTGTACGATCACATTCCAACATAAATAATGAAAAATAAATATGCATAATACAAATAATGTTCCTGAATAACAAGGAGGAAGATAGAATCTATTACCTTGAGATAGTGCTTCTAAAATATTACTATGAACTTATTATATGATTGGGAAGACATTGAGAGAGATTTAAATAGGTATACGGAGGGTAAATTCCTGATCAATGGGTATTGGGTGAAGAGGATTGTAATAATGGTTTGGTATTTTTAGAAAAAGAGGGGACTTATTTATTAATGTCTAAACATAGTTTTTGCACGCTATATGATAAAATAATAAAACAACAAACCTTGAAAAGTTTTTCCAAATTATTTATATAGTGTAGCAGTGTTTTTTAGTATTTTATAATTTTTTAAAAAACATATGAATGAAATAATAGTGGTTTTGTGGAAGTGATTCATCTTCAAAAAAATTGATCTTAAAACCATAAAATATAATATTAGTTAGCGAGGAATCATTAATAGTTTATAAAATAAACCAAATAACATAAAAACAAATCTAATTAACTAGGAAATTTATATTTGTTAAGGATTAATTTTATGGAATTTATTACATCACTTTTGGGTTATTATGATTTCATAGTACCAACTTCATATTTATACAATATTTAGTTTTTACATAAAAATTTATTGTCTTATAAAATTATAAAAAAATAAAAATTAGAAAATTTTGAGATGTGTATTTCAAAAATAATATTTATTTATCCAAATAATTCTCTAAATAATGAAATTTTAACTTTTAAATAAATATAATAATTTGCTGGAAAATAATTCTTAATGACAATAACAATTTTTTGACACCTATAAATACTACATTCGAGTTCATTAAATTTAGTTATAATTTTTATATATATTATATAATAATACTATTTCATGAAATTAATATTTATTTTAAATTTTTTTAATATATAAAATAGGTTTTTAAAACTATATAAATCCAAAAATATAATCCTTGTTTCATTGTTTAAAAATATAATTAAAATTAAATCATATCAAATTGAATATATAAAGTAATAATGAAATGTTATGAATTTAATCACTGTTTTATTACCTATAAAACATAAAAAATTATACTTATAGGTTCTAGATTCATAAACCCTTAATACATCAGTGTATTCTCTAAGTGTATGGTGTGTGATGGTGCTAATTTTTTCGGGTGGTTCAGTGAACATTGTTTGGAAAATGATTGTGATATGATTGAACCTATTCCATAAACAGTTTTTCATGAGAACTAATTATTGAATCCCAACATGGTATTGGTCTAGGAAAAATCCTCGTTATGTCATTTCCCTCAAAATATCCAATTAATGGGATTTAAAAGGTAGGATCCTACAATTAGATTCCATCACTTCTTCCATATGTGCCAATTGAACTTTTTCATAACCCTTATTATATAATAATGATAATCGTCACTATAAAATGACTATATTATCAATATTTAATATGATTAATCGTCTTTTAAATCAAATAATATATTTTTTAAATGGTCCAAATAACCAAAGTAGTGCATGTGAATTCTGTAAATATATTTTTTAATAAGACTTTTATTCATTGAAAATGGAATTTAATTTATAAATTTTTAGGTCTTCACAACTCATATGAGTATTCATACCATTTGTATAGACATTATTTTGTGTATTTTCTCCCCTATATTGTTTTACCTTTTTCTTAGGAATCCACATGGTTCCCATCTTCTCATCTCTCAGAGGAGGATTCATCATAGCCCACACTATATTTTCCCATGGAACATGGTTTATGTGGAATGAAAATATTTTCATAGTTTACCTATGAAACAACATACTTGTTCTACATATTGTTATTTTTCACTGAATAGTCATTATAGAGTAATTTTAAATGTATTTATGTTTAGTATTACCCTAGGAATTATATTTTTTCACATTATTATTAGATGAAATCAAATCCTCTTCAAATTTTGTATTTTTGTTCTTTTAGTTTCATACTGAACACCCATATATTTATTGTTTTTATTCCCACTAGACATATAATACTACAATTCATTGGATTTTTTTCTAGTATTATACCTATATTATTTATATTATTGATCATTTGGGAAACAATTCCTTTAAAGAACAAAATTTCCTATTGTATATGTTGTTTCTCCTAAACCAATTATCACATGTGTTGAATGAGTTTATCTTTTTTGGCCTTTAAGTTTTAAACATACTTTTATATTTGAATATTCCCCTTAGAATTCATTTTTTCTCATCCCTTATAGAAATATTATCTAACTCTTTATCTGAGGAGTCATTTTCATCCTTCAAGTTAGCACCCATTTCAATAAGTATTTTATTCAATACTTTTACTTTGTTAACATCCATTTTAGAACTTTTATTTTGTGATTTTGATAATTATTCTGCACTTTTGATTTAAATTTTTATTATTTTCTTCATTGATCTAATTAGTCTTTATTATAAAAAATTTTCCCCTTTAGACTCCTAGGGATACTCCCAAAATTAGTGGGTACAAATCCAATAGGAATATCAGTTTTTTCATCCATTCCCTCCACATAATTAAATAAATTATTATATTTATAGTCTGAATTTTTCATACTTTTCTTCATAATTATGATTCACTCATTTATTTAAAAATCAATTTTTATATAACTGATTCCTGAATATATAATTGATTTAGTTTTTTCTATATTATTTTAATTTCATACCTTTTCCAGGGATAAAAATAATGCAAAAGAAAACTACAACATTAAATTCAAAAATAAATAGAATCAGGGAAGAGAAAAAAATAATTCCAACAAAATTGTATTGACATTAAATATATCCTACAAATTGGCTCTCTCTATCTCCCTCTATCTCCCTCTAGTACACAGATTCTCTATGGATATCTTTAATGACAAAACCTTTTTTATTGATTTATTAGTATTTTGTGATAGTCTTTAAGAGTTTATACTTTTATTATTTTTCCTTCAACCCTTATTATAGAAGTCCAGGACATCATGTGGGATCACATTGAAAAAATTAAAAAAAATATTGAAATCTTATTTATGATTATAGATAAAAATATATTATATATATTATTCAAGGATGACTCAATTAAATTTTATATAAATATTTTTTCATGCCATGTTTAATTGTTTTCTATAATTTCCCTCATGATATCCTTCATATATATCACTCTTTATTAGTAAAATGATCAAAAAAATCTAATGTTTCAGGTAATAACTGTTCATAAATTCCCTGATGGAATGAGGCAAATCATATATATATATCATTGAATGACTTCTATGACTTCACACATAAGTGATGAGTCATATGTGATTACTATTATAGTGTTTTCCTTATATGCTTCACTTGTACATAGCTACTCCTTTATCATCCTGACCACGCATAACTATGGTACAATTAGTTTTCTTATGGGATGAGAATATTTGAATTTGAAATGATAATTTCAATCCTCCAAACAATCTTATGAAATTTTTATATAAATGAAATTGTAAATTGAATTCCAATAAATCTTCTATATATTGAATTTAATAGGAATTTTATATTAGAATGAAGACACAGGTATCTTGATCTTAATGAAAGAAACATGTAACTATATGTAGAAGATAAAAGTAATGAAAAGATAACATTTCACTTCCATGTGTGTTTTTAATAAATGAATATTGATTCGATAAATTAAACTTCACACATTTAACTCTCCATCTAGATTAAAAAGATTCATATACAAGGGAACTCTATCAATCATTGTTTCCTCATAGTGGTATCATCTTATACTACCCCCACACCCCACACTAGTTCTACTCCCCATAAAAAATAATCTATAGAACATTAATGTTATTTTGTTGACCCTACACTATCTCTATACTTATTTTCAACCATACTTTCTTGCCATACATAAATATTTATCATTGTATATGATTGTTGGATACTTGTCCAATACTGGTTTGTGGGATGGTTGACACCAAATTTGTTTTCTCATATATTTACTAAGCTTTCCATATTTACCAATTCAAAGGAATACTATGTTGTATATGATACCAAGTCCTATTTTTCATTGGAATGAACCCTATATATGTAAGGGAGACTCACTTATATATAGATATGGGAGTTTACAAAAAAAATCATCAGCTTTTCATATATAATTTCCATCCATGTAGAAACCAAAAAAGGTGACTCAATCTTATTATTGATCTTCTTGACCACTTCATTAACTTCATAAAATTTTATAACAATTAGCACATACTGTCAAAAAATCATATATTTTAAAAAATTCCCTAATAATCATTTTTTATTCTGACACTCATCCTCCATATTTTCATAAAAAATAAGATAACATTGAGTATTTCATTAGTTTAACAACCATTTCCACCTATGTTGGTCACATTCATAGATTCTTCCACACTACACACTATTACAAAAAACACCTCTCTAACAAAATTAAATCATCTTCCACTTTATGTTTTTGAAAACACACCATAACTCAAACACAATCTTCCAACACACTGTCAATAAGCTGCAGCCTACATCTTTATATAGTGAATTTAGTTAGTAACTAATGATTCACATTAAACTGATACAATACGTACTTATCCTAACAAATAAGTTCTATGTGAAATATTCACTAATAAACCACTTATTTGGTCATCATTTTATTTAAAACCACTTATATATTCACAGAAAAAAATCATTTAAACCACTTTTTATTGAATACCTATTACCTAAAATAGCAATAAAATTGTCCACATGATTTTCAAAATTAATCACTATCCGAAACACATAAAAGTGACATTCTCCCCTATTTCCAGAAATGAAAAATAACGCTTTTTGATAAGTAAAAAGATTAATAATTAGAACTCCATTATCCCCACTTAATATAAAAATGCATATTCATCCTATATGGAAATGATCTAATTACTACATCCTTGAATATTCCAAAATTTGAACTAGTAAGCTCCCTTAATCAAACCTTGAGGGAAGAATACACCTTTTAATAAACCACATGTAGAGTATATGAGTGGAATAAAAATCCTTATGGGAGTAGGAGAACCTTATTAAAATAGTTATGTGAATATATATACTTCAAAATATAAGGGCAAAATTATGATATTCCAAATATTCTTTGGGTAGTTCCTTTATTATGATGTTTTTAGTTTTACTTAGTATAGACAGATACCACAACATCACTAGTCCTTGCTAAAAATTTTCCATGAAAATGAGATATTTTATCTCAATGTAATTTTTCATTTTAATGATTTATTGTATATTCCATAAAATTTCTAGCACTCATGTTATCAAAATGAATTGGAATAAGATAATTTACCTATACTCCACTATCCTCAATATGTTACTTTATAAAATTTGGGCACATGCTTGAGTTTCCCTAATGTATATAAATTTCATAGTACACAATGTGGTAAATTATTAAGTCTTTATTTTCCAATAAAATCATAAATATCCAATATAAAATGAACCACATGATGTTCAATTAATATTATCATCTAAACTGGACCAATCTGTATCCATATATACTGAAATTCATATTAGGATGTTTCATATAGAGAAAATAAAAATCTAACATTATTCTAATACATTATTAAATTATCTTCAATAAATTTAATTGATTTTTTTAGACAAAATTGGTACTATAAAACATAAACAGTTGCAAAACACTATTTTGGGTAACGTAAATTTTATTTATAATGGGTTTATAATTATTTTTTGACACTATGTTCTATCAAATTAATTCCCATAACCATCCCTTAATAACATTATACATGTAACAATATATGTGGTTACAACATCTGAATATTTATTTTAGACCTTCTACGTACATATTTATGATTTTTTATGTTGAGAAGAAAATTTTATTTTTCAACCTTGAATCACCATTATCCCAAAGAAAAAGGTTATCTCAAAAATATGTGGCATTTAAAACTCCCATTTTTCTAATTACTTTAAATTATTTTCATTTTCATTTATTTGATCAACTAATGATTATTTCATCAAAATAAATGAGTACTACCATCCTTTATTATTATTATTTTTTAGATAATGTTTATGATCAACTCATCCCCATTAAAATCCACACTTTCAAAAGTATTTATTGATCATAAAACTACATTCCGCTGGTGATTTTCCATCCCATAAAATTCTTTCTTCGTTGGGAGAACCTTTTTCTGATTTTTAGGCCTAATAAATCTATCCATATATTCAATATATAATTCCTAATAAATAAATATATTTAGTAATTTTTATTTCAAATCTATTTATAATACCATGAATTTTATTTATTTCTATAAACATGAATAATTTTTTTCTCCAAGATATCGACAAGACAAAATGTATTATATATATCGATTCCATTAATTAGGTAATAATTTTTACACACAATTAATTACTTATACCCAATAAATCTTACTTATTTATTGATTTTTTTTATAAAAAACCCATTTGGTTCAGATAACATTGATATCCTCTAGACATAATGAAATTTCACAAGTTCAATTCATATTAATTTAGCCATGATTGTCATTAACCACCTTAAATAAATTACCACCTTTTGTATCCTAATTAAACATTTTTTTACTTACATATAATCAGATTAGAGTATATTTTAGATACTTCATACTTCATGGTTTTATTGTAGGTGTATAGTAATGGAAATTTTTTCCTTCATTGATATCATGTATACTTCTAGTATTATTTAGAGATATTGATATTTCATCATCAGCATCATCATATGTCACTTATTCATAATAATCAAATTCTTGTCATCCCCTCCTAATATACATAACTTTATATCAGCATCCTTATTATTTTATACCATTTTTTTTTAAATTATACTCATTTTACACAACATTGGTATCTAAGTGTTCATTAAATTTTACAACTAATTTTTTTTCTATATTTCTATAAGATTAGTATAGAATAAATATTCCTAAATTTATATTAGATTAAAATGTACATATGATTATCATATTATTAAGAATAAATAATTTAATTTTTATGATTTTAAAGTAGATGAATATTGTATTATTCTCATACCTAATTGGATAGAGAATTTTTTCACCTAGAAAAAAGAATTATCTATTAATAATTTAAAAGAACGATTCCCTCTAAAAATTATCTTATTTTACTTTATTATTAAATATTATTTGATCCATGTTATTCATGATCGATTTCCTCCATTAAAATGCATAATTTGTTTAAGGAGTCCTTGATCCTAATACTTAGTGACTTATCTCATTGTTCTCAAGATAATCCTTCACTCAACTATTAGTGAAATCTATGCCATTATCAATTAAAATTTTTATACTTTTCTATCAAAGTATACCCTATACTAACATTTGATAACAAGTATTGTAATTTATTACTTTTTTACTTTTCAGTGACCACCATAAACCATTCCATTCTAGATAAATTATTAATCTACCCCAAATAATACCTCTTAATATCAATGTATTTTATTGATTTCATCCCATACCTATCTACATTCAGTAACTATAGAAACTATATTAAAATTTTTATCATTTAACTTCTAAATATGTTTTATGGTTTTTACCTATTGAGAAGAATAAAACATATGAGAATGATCATGTAGGATTTTAACAATATCATGAGAAACATTATTCTATACTAATTTATCCATGTTTTTTTAGTACAATATTTTTCGATTATTATTCCAATTTTTGATTTCTTATATCTATAATAAAATTAAATTATCATCTTATACAATAATAATGTATTGCTTTCCCTTTTTTGATTCCATTTCATCATAATTATATCATCTTTTACTTTGATAGATCAAGTCTTCTATGGGAAACATATTTTCAGGCATTGAGTAACAAAATTGGTCACCACCTAGTATGAATTATCCAAGGTATTCAATTTCCAATACATCCATGAATCTATTATATTCAACTTTAATTTTAATAATCCTATAAACAATTATATTACTACCTTATTCATTTCAAAATTATATGAAACATTCCGTTTTCACTTGATTACCATGAAAATATTCTTATTATAAATTATTTAGGAAGTACTTATCATATGAAGAATCCATACTTCAATATGGTCAATTACTTTTAAATAAATATCCACAACAACCACATTCGGAATATTTTTATTTTTTATCTTCATTTAATTCGTCACCTCCTTTGTTGGGGAATACACTTCATACTACAGTAATATAATGGATCTACATCATATTTAAAGGATGAAAGTTGATTTTATTTTTTTGAACCACCTTATTAATCTGAAATCTATTAATAAATTTAACTTTAAGACTAAATTATAACATTTTTCATATCTTGGAGGATAAATACATGTCCTTGTGTCCATATTATTTACACCAAAAATAGTATCCATCAAAAAATTACCACTAGAAATGATTTGTACATGTTTTTATCTATTACTCATATACCGTGACTTTTATCTGAGCTGTGTAAGAAACAAATTGATTATGAACTATCATTCTATATTAATAACATATGATTTATTGTATATTTTTTTGTTCTTTTTTTGTTACACAGTTGGAATTTTGGGTATTTTGAACATTACTAAAATCATTCTTCCTCTATAAAGTGAGTTCCCAGGGTTATAGATTAACCATGATCTCCTTATACTAAAAATCATAAAATATCCTATAGTTTTTTATAGTTATCTTTTTATGAAAGAATAAAATATAACTTCTATATCATATCTACTTGTTTCTAATTCACATTAATTATAACCCACATTATCTAGTTTCATATAGTTATATAGATTTTTCTGAGCCACTATTTATGTTAAATATTCCATCATAACACACTTATTTATATTTAGTAGTCATTTATTTTTTTTACACAATATTTCATTGTGGTATTTAAAATATCAATAATATAATATTCCTCCTCAACATAATCTTGAGATCAATAATTTCCTATATGTTTTCTATATTTTAATTTTTTATATTCTTAATCTCATAAATTAACTGAAATTTATCTCTTCTTGTTATTTCTAATTGTGTTTTGGGTTAGGAATCACTCCATTGGATTTCATCCTTTTAGTTATCTAAAAAAATATAATTTCTAGTAGAACCTGAATATCTAATGTGAGGATTAATCATCACTAACTTTCACCAAGTTCATTTTATATTTTATTTTAATTTTATGGGTTTTCTATAACAACTATAAGAAATTACTCATTGAAGTCTTCAAAGTTCTTTTATTTCACACACTTCAGTTTATTCCTAGTTAAAATCCACTTAAAAATTATGTAAAATGTAAAGAACTTTTACTATGTGATCATCCTAGAATTCATAGTCATAGATGATTTCTTTAGGGATAGCTTATATTCCTTATAAACTTAGAACTTCATGGGAATCCTAGAAAATCAGTTCCAAAAAAATTTCATACTAATATCATATGAGGGGAATCTTCCCATTGAATTTTAAATTTCTATTTTTCATATTCATTGAATGGAATGACATAACATCATTAACTATCTTTTACATGGATTTATTCTCTAGTAAGAGCTTATTTTTTATGATGAATTCCCTTTCATTTTATTTCTCATTATAAAAAATATCAACATCATTATTACTTATCTTGTAGAAAAAAATATTTCATTGAATTATGCATAATGTTACTAATTTTATATCCTAATCCTTGAGAACTGAAACCATTGGGTTAGATCAAAGTAGAAAACTTCTTAGGATATACTTCATAGTTTTAATTTTATCAAGTGTTTCTCTATGTACACAATTTCCCTCCAATATATCATTCATTAGATTAAATAATTTGTAATTGGATTCATTCAGCATCATCCTAAATTCCTCATACTTCTTTAAAATAATATGTAAGTCAATATCACATACCATAAATTTTCCCTCATTGTTGTTAAAAACGAACTACCACATGGTGTGTGAGGTTTAAAAAAAATATTCATGTATATTCCATTAGAAAACTATAAATTTAACACATTGATACCTTTATAATCAAAATCCAAAAAATTATGATCTATTTAATATAAAAAAATTCTCTCTATAATGATTGTAAGGCCATTCATGGGAGCATTATAACTATCCATTCCCAAATATCAAAAATAATGTTTCGTTTTATTCTTATAAAGATGAATACTATTCCTTAGAATTATAACTACACCTTTCTGATTGATAATAACTACCATGACTTCTAATTAAATCCCTTTAATATAATATAACATATTTGTCCCACATAAATAAGATATTGTGAGAGGGGTAAGTGGGGGTGAATATGGTTATTCTAACTTTAGGAAACAATTTTTCATGTTCCTGTTCCATGATTAATAATAAATAACATTTTTTAATATATAAAATATATATAAAAAATAAATAATAAATAGAGACATGATTATTTTTACATTCTTCACCTATACTGTGGTATGTTCAAGGAGCATACACTCAGTGATGTGCTAATGTATCAAAATACACTAAGTACATTGGGTTTTCTTTACAAATATAGATCATCATAATAGGCCCTGTAAGTTTATAATAAGGATGATGTAACAATATTATCATCCATAATTTAATAGATTAATTTCTATGAATTTATATTGAGATAAACTATAGGATGAAACGTAATTATTTATAGTAAAACCTGGAATTCCCTTCTCTCTCCATCATTATAAATATTTTATATTTTCCCTCATTTTTTCAAATATGATGCCCTATATCATCTCAAGAGATTTTATATGTTAACTTTAATTATATCATTAGTTTTCATTTATTATGATGGTAAATTTAATTGCCTAAAAATATAATAATTTTGATTTTGATATATTAAAAATTCATTGAATGAATACAACATGTATGGATTAACCACTACCATATTGATGTCTATGTTAGCCTATAGCCCCATAATCTAGAGCCTTAAAATCCTTATAAATTCATTAAATCCCATCATTTTCATCTCTTGAATATTCATTATTGGCTGATTTAATGATATAGAACACTCCAGACCAAGATATAAATGATTAATATGTGAAATTCCATGCTCTATGCTATCAAAAATTTATTTCACCATTTATGTAGAAACAAAAAAATAAGATATGGCAAAATAATGTTCCAATAACAATTAAGGTAAAAAAATTTCTATATTTCAATCTGTGTTTAGTGATAGAGATACTAATGCTTGGATAATTTATTTGAGTTACATATAATAAGATATAGATGTAATGATTCTTTTTATGATCATTAAGGAAACCAATGGTGTAAAGACCCAAAAATTCCACGAATTTTTTTTAATTAAATGGGAATTTTATGAGCCTGTGAAAATTTACGGTGCATGATTCTGAGGCCTGATGTTCCCGAAATGAATTTATGAACTTTTTTTTGGTGCACTCACTAAATGTGCGATCGAGTTTCTGTATCATTTAAACTTGTGCTCAGAATTGAAGTCTAAAGAAACTATTGAACTCACAGCACCGGTATTCACTTAAGGCGACCATCACCTTGACCATAGTAGGTCGAGGGCAGAAGTTAGTTTTTCACGTCTTCATGGAAGAATAAAAATAGAATTTTTTAACATTTTATTTTTATTTGAAATTCCCGTGTGAATGTTATAAAAGTGGGGACCACCATATATAAATCCAACCAATTTGAAATTAATGGCGGGGACCACCCGAACCATTTTAATGGGGGAGAAACCACTCAACTCTCCATTAATTCTTTTCCTCCATTAATTTGAGCCAATTAAATTGATACAATTAAATATTCCAACACCCCATTTAATTGTTAGATCCAACCAACAATTAATAAAATGTGTCCTCATTTTTAATTGTTCCAACAATATTAATCTACTTAATTTAAATTAATAAGTGGGTTATTCCTCATTTTGGTGGAATTGGGGAAACTGTTGGAAAAGGGAGAAGCTTTGGAGAATCATGGGGAAACTAATCCTCCAATGAAGAACAATCTCACCAATGAGGAATGTCTTCAACTACAACGAACTGATGAACGATCTCGGGATCAGAGGTGTGTGGCGGGTGTGACGAACGTCAACATCTTCGAATTTTTTATTGCGCCAACATCAACGAACCTTTGAGGTAGTATGGTTGTTTGAATCCCCCCCCCCTTACCCATTCTTGATAATTCATAGTAAAAATTGGAAGATATTATAGTCACGTGATACCGCTCTAACATGGAGAGTTGGGCCGAACAAACATGGAATGACCTCTCCGTAAATCTTGTGTTTAATTGTTGTGTTATTCGTGATGGAGGAGAACAGGAAACAACTTCAGTTGAGCACGAGAACAGCAGTCAGCACCACCGTCGGCCACGACTAAGGCGACGGCACAACGGCGTCGCACCGCAGCCTCATGCCGCCCACAACCTCTTTTACCCCACGGCCTCGCACCGCCCGCAGCCTCCGCCGCCCCGCAGCCTCACACTGCACTCGGGCCTCACATCCTCGCCGCCCAGCAGAACTTCGTGGCCCCACGGCATCGTCGCCCAGCAGCCCCCCACGGCGTCACTGCCCTACGGCCCTCCGCGACCATGGCAGCATCGCCGCCCCGTGGCCCTCTGCGGCCCCAATGGCCTTGCCTCCCCAAGGCCCCACCGCCCTATGGCCCTCCATGGCCCCGCGGCCTCCCCCCCCCCCCCCCCCCCGGCGACCTCTTCACCCTCGCAGTATCTACGCTGCCCTCTTGGCCTCGCGCTACTCCGCGGCCCCCACAGCGCCCAGCACAGGCCAGGTCGGGTCTGTCTGACTGGGTCGGACCGGACCCAGACCATCTACGAGCTTTTCTCTCTATCGTCCATAACTTTGGCACCAGGCGTCCATTTGACAATCCATCAACAACACTGTAAACCTTGGAGAGAGAAGGTCCCTTTGGTATACCCCACTTGATATTTGGAAAATTTTGGGATACGGTCGGGATGGATCCAGCACGAATCCAACCGGGTCCTTAGGACTAAAAGGCTAATAACTTACAGAGCAGACAACTGATTGATTTACCGTCTATTGCGTTGAGAACCCTATGATGTGGATGTCCTTTCAGATACTTTTTCAAGGCACTTTGTGGAATTTGGAGTATCAACCAGTGGCTTGAGAAGTGGACCCTCTTGGAAAAGAGATTAATTAGTGCGGGAACCCAGTAACTGGTTGTGACGTGAAGAATGAATATGGATCATGTGTGGGTCAGCACCGAGTGATCCTGTGTGGGTCGGCACCAAGAGATCATGTATGTGTCCGCACCGAGTGATCCTATATGTGTCAGTAACTAGCAGTCCTTTGTGGGTCAGCACCGAGCAATCCTGTGTGGGTCAGCACCGAGCGATTCTGTGGGGGTCAGCACTGAGCGATCTTGTTAGGTCAGCACCAAGAGATCCTATGTGAGTCAGCACCTAGCAATCCTATGTGGGTCAGAACCGAGCGATCTTGTGTGGGTCAGCACCGAGCGATCCAGTGTGGGTCAGCACCGAGCGATCCTATGTGGGTTAGCACCTAGAGATCATATGTGGGTCAGTATCTAGAGATCCTATGTCGATCAGCACTGAACAATCCTATGTGGGTCAGCAGCGCAGCCTCTTAATACAATAATATTACTCAGTAGTTACATCTAATTATCTCTACTACTGTACTTGTGTTATACCAGGTGTGAGCTGAGTTCGTACCTGTGTGGTACTTTCCATTGTGGTAATACCTTAGTGGTATTATTCTACATGGCGTACCTTTGTGGTACTTTCTTTTGTGGTAATACCTTGGTGGTATTCATCAATGTGGTGTACCTATGTGGTACTTACCATCGTGGTATTCTTTCCTTTATGGAACCGTTGAGATTTGGGTTAATTAGTTGGGCCTTGTGATTCCTCATGTTTGAGATGGGTTTACATGATAACTTAGGTATATGTATGGTCATATATCAAAGTAGGGTTGTCAATTGTTTTCATGATTTTTGGTTTATCCTTTGTGGATTTTTGAGACCTTGAGGGTCTTAGGGTCCCTATTGAGTATCGTTATACTCACCCCTACATAGGCTATGCCCGTACCTCATTGTGTTTGGTGAAGATGACGGACAATGCTGATTGAGGATGAGAATACCCAGACTAGAGGTAGCTCGGAGGTGGACCCTAGACAGGGCATACCATAGAGATGGCCGTTCAAGAGTTGTACCTACCCTTATGGTAGGATCCTTGGTAGGTGATCACAGGAGCTATTCTAGTTTACGTGTAATTTTAGTTTCTTGTACTTTCTAGTTGGGATTAAATTCTACTCCCTTTTGCTTACTGTACTCTCGCTTTAACTATACGGTTTGGTTGAGTTCGTATCTTGTTGTGTCCTTGGTTGCATATGTTTACAGGTTATAAATGGAATGCCTTCCTAGTTTTAGGGAATACGCCTTCGGTGCTAGTCGCCAGCCCCTAGCCTATGGAAGGTGGGCTTGGGGTAGTCACAGCATGGGCCCGGGGAACGGGTCATGACAAATTGGTATCAGAGGAGTTGGTTCTACCATAGAACATAGGATAGTGATCATTATTTTTAATAGAAATAATGTTAAGTGTAGTGAGTGTGGTTATCAGTTTAGGGAATCCAGTGTTGGTGCGGTGATTGACGTATCTATACACTAGGACCCTAACTTCTGATTTTTGACTCAATGCAGGAAAATACTAATTGTGTGTGTGTTTTCAAGAGTTTTCTTTGTGATCTATTTGATTCAGCTCACCAGGTATAACTTGTTGATGGTGGCGCACCTATTTCTTTTTAGGATTCCTCCATGAAGACAGCCAGATAGGGTTCTGAGAGTAGTACAAACTCATATCCCACCGAATGACAAGGCCTCAGTGCAGGGCCCTCTTCTGGTAGAAGCACAAGCGGAGGCACCAACATTACCATTACCCATTAGGCCACTGATGCCACTATCCCCAGCAGTAGAGGGTGCACGTCGCTTGAGTGCATTACACGGGTTCTATCCCGAGAGGCCACCTAGGTTTAGAGGACAGATAGACCCACAAGTGGCTAAGGATTAGATGGAGGTCGTGGTGAGAGTCTTCCGACTAGTAGGGACACCATCCAATCTCATGGTGATCCTTACCGCCAGTCTTTTGTAGTCATCATCAGGAAGATAGTGGAGCTTGATGCTCCATGATCACGACGAGGTGACATTTCTCTAATCAAACTTCAAGAGCCAGTTTTGGGCAAAGTTCATTCCATCAACTCTTCGTGCAGTGTCTATATATGAGCTACTTCATCTGCAGTAGGGAAGCATGATTGTGGCTCAGTATTCAGCAAGGTTCACTGACCTCTCATGTTACTCTATAGATATGGTGCATGACTTATTCTTCAAGGCCAAGACCTTTAATAAGGGACTCAGGTGGGAGATCAAGTATTAGATGATCTCACTCAGCATCTCGACATAGGCGGGGGTGTTAGAGAGATCCCTCTTTGTAGGGAGTTTCCCTGCTGAGATGTCACTAGCAGCGAGACCCACCACCAGACATCACATAGCAGAGTCTTCCGCAGCTGGAAGTAGATAGATGTCGCAGAGGTCCAAGAGAACCAGACCTACATGTGGAAGACTGCATGATTCATGGTCGGTTGTGTGGCGATCTCAAGGAATATCAGGACAAGAAGGGATCAGGCAGTGTTAAGCATGCGGCAGGCAGGGTCACATGGCACATGATTGTCTGACCCACCATACAGATGATCAGTAGATGGTCGAAGGACCGCCCAGGCAGAGAGATAGGTTCAACCAAAGAAGTCCACAGGGAGAAGGCAGACGTGGCAATAGAGCTGGCAATGCAACTGGGGGTGGGCTAAGATTCGAGATGTTACTGAAACCACCACTAGGTGGTCCACCCCGACCACAAGGAGCATGAGGACAAGGATGAGCTCAGCTCCAGGAAGCTAAGGCCTATGATCACAATGCTCTGGAGATGATATGAGGTATGATCTATGTCTACTCTGCCTTAGATGTAGTACTTATAGACACAGGTGCTTGACCTTCTTTTATTTCCACTGCCCTCGTTTGGAGTTCGTAGATTCTGATGGATCCATTGGCTTTATCCTTACAACTAGATACTCTTATGGAAGTGGATTCGACAATTACGCACTGGTCCCGGCAGTCTAATCTTACTCTAGGAGGCGAGAGCTTCAGTTAGGATCTCCTATTAGCAGCGTCGAGCCCTTACGATGTCATCTTGGGTATGGACTGGTTATCTACAGTCCATGCTCAGATTGACTCTATTAGGCTCAATGTGCGGTGTGTCCACATAGATGGTACCATGTTTACCTTCACCGTTTAGAAGGTATCCTTTGCAGCACAGGATGGACTTACCCGTAGGAGAGTGAAGTCAATCACTAATAAGTTGGATAGCCTTACCCTCAGAGCAGTTGATATGGAGAGTCCAATCTATCCTATAGTGGGGGACCAGTACGTGGATGTATTCTCTATTGATGTTTTGGGTCTAACTTATCATAGAGAGGTGGACTTTAACATTGACTTTTACCCCGGGATTGCACCGATATCTACAACAGCATATCGTATGGCTCCCCGCGGAGCTTCGTGAGTTGTGGGTACAACTGGAGGACTTATAGGGGAAAGGGTTCATCCATCCCAGTGTTTCCCATTGGGAAGCCCTGATTTTGTTCACCAAGAAGGCGGATGGGAGATTGAGACATTGTGTTGACTATCGGCGCCTGAACCAAGTGACCATGAAGAACAAGTACCCACTTCCGAGGATTGGCGACCTCTATGATTAGCTGAAGGGAGCACAGTGGTTCTCTAAGATAGACCTTAGATCAGGCTATCATCAGCTCAGAGTATGAGATGAGGATGTGCAGAAGACAGCTTTTAGATGTCGGTACGGCCTCTATGAGTTCTTGGTTATGCCATTCGGCGTGACTAATGATCTAGAAGTGTTCATGGTAATCATGAACAGTATCTTTCATCCATACCTAGATCGCTTTGTAGTTGTCTTCATTGACCACATTCTGATCTACTCGACTACTGAGGAGGATCATACCTATCATTTTTAGGTATTACTGGACACACTCAGAGAGCACCAACTTTATGGTAATCTCTCGATGTTCCAGTTCTGGATCCGAGAAGTTCACTTTCTAGAACATGTCATATTGGAGGCTGAATTTGAGGTAGATCTAGCGAAGATTGATGCGGTACTTTCTTGGGGGCCACCCAGGAGTGTGATGGATGTACGAAGATTCCTGGGTTTGGATGGATAATATCGGAGGTTTGTTCCAGATTTCTCCAGAGATGTAGCACCACTTTCAGCATTGACAAAGAAGGGGAAACCCTTCGCTTGGTCAGAGAGATGCCAGCGGTGTTTACAGGAGCTAAGGTAGAGGCTGACTGGTGCCTCCATCTTGAGGTTTCCAGAGGAGGGCGTAGGGTAAGTAGTCTACTATGACCCATCACGAACCAGAATCTGATGTGCCCTGATGTAGGAGCGAGCAGTGACCGAATATGGTTCTCGATAGCTGAGACAACATGAGCAAAACTATGCTACCCATGACCTAGAGTTAGCAGCAGTGGTATTTACCGTGAAGATGTAGCGACATTACTTGATGGGCGGGCATTTTTCAGGGTACTCTGATCACAATATTCTTAGTTATATATTCTCTCAGAAGGACCTGAACCTGAGACAGTGACGTTGGCTTGAGTTTCTCCAGGACTATGACTTCGAGATAGTCTATACTCTGGGTAAGGGTAATGTTGTAGCAGATGAACTCAGCCGTAGATATGGTATACAACATCTAGGTGAGGAGACAAAGCAGTTGGACACTTTTCACATATCCTTCTTAGAACGTGATGGATCAACATTCCTTCTGTCTCTCACAATCACACCCCCACTTCTTCAGCAAGACAGGGAGAAACAGCATGTGGACATTGACTGCATGACATGACGTGCCTAGATATCCACAAGATTGACATCTGAATAATTTTCTAAATGTGGGGAGCATGTCATCCTATTTAGAGGATGTATCATAGTAGTAGTGTCACATCATTAGGAAGTGTTGAGGGACTTCCACACATCACCTCTAGCGGTACATCCAGGAGTGGAGAAGATGTACCAGGATCTTTGACAACAACACTGGTGGCAGGGAATGAAGAAAGAAGTAGCAGAGTTTGTCTCTCGGTGACTTACTTTTCAATAAGTAAAGGCAGAGATTCAGGTACCAGCAGTCTTAGTTCATCCTTTAGAGGTCCCAGACTTGAAGTGGGACAAGGTATCCAGGGAATTAATTACATGACATTAGGTACATTCATAAGACATGATTCTATTTGGGTGATCGTCGACCAACTCACCAAGTCGGCCAACTTCCTACTGATCAGAGTGTAGAATTCAGTAGAGAGCTTGGGATGCCTCTATGTGCATGAGATTGTGTGGCTACATGGAGTAAGTTAAATGATTGTTTTCGATCATGATGCACGTTTTACATCATGGCTATGGAAGGGGTTGTAGGAGGATTTTAGGATGCATCTTCGTGTGAGCACTACCTTCTATCTGCATACATATTGCCAGACTGAGCAGACCATTCAGACCCTCAAGTACATGTTGTGTGCTTGCATTCTCAAATTCGGTCGGAGCATGGATAATCAATTGAATTTGTTTTAGTTTACATACAAAAACATCTATGACTCCAACATTGGGATGGAACCTTTTGAGGCATTGTACGAGCGACCTTGTAGATTACCTTTGTGCTAGACTGACCCAGGGGAGTCAGCACTACTGGGACCATAGATGATATAGGCTACCACAGAGAAAGTGAAGATCATCCAGGAGTTAATGTAGACTGCATAGATTAGGCTGATGTCTTATTCCAAAAGGAGAGGGAGACCATTAGTGTTTGAGGATGGTGACCATGTCTTTTTACGGGTCTCACCTCGACGAGGTTTGCAGATATTTGGTCGAGGTGGAAAGTTATCTCTGAGGTTCATTGGACCTTTTAAGGTCCTCAGCAGAGTTGGTGAAGTGGCATACCTCTTAGCTCATCCACCTCAGTTGCACCAGGTTCATGATATCTTTCATGTATCCCACCTGATGAGATGCATGCATGACCCTTCCCATGTCATCAACCATAGAGAGATGGACGTCGACGATGGGGGAACATTCATGGAGGTTCTAATTGAGATTGAGGATCCATATGATTGTGTCCTTCGTTGGTAGTCGATACCTCTGGTGCGTGTTTTATGGCATCATGGGATCCTCCCGGAGAGCACATGAGAGCGGGAGGCTAATATTCGTCCTCAGTACCCCACTTGTTTCCCTAGTTTTGAGTTGTGTCTTACAAGGACGTAAATCCCTATTGTGGGGATAATGTAAATACCTAGAAATTCAATGTAATTTTTTTTAATTAAATGTGAATTTTACGAGTCCATGAAAATTGATGGTGCGTGATTCCGAGGCCTGGTGTTCCCGGAATGAATTTCTGAACTTTTTTTTAGGTGCGTTCAGTAAACGTGCGAGCGGGTTTTTGTAACTTTTAAACCGGTTCTATAAATTGAAATACGAGGACGCATTTTAACTCACAATGTAGGTATTCACTTAAGTAGACCTTCACTTTGACTGCATTAGGTTGAGGGAAGATGCCATCTTTTCACTTTTTTGTGGAAGAATAAAAATAAAATTTTGTAACATTTTATTTTTATTTAAAACTCCCGCGTAAATGTTATAAATGTGGGGACCACAAGATTTTAAACCTCCCAAATTGAAATTAATGGCAAGGACCACCCAAACCCTCCTAATAGGGAAGAAACTACTCAACTACCTATTAATTCTTTTCTTCCATTAATTTGATGCAATTAAATTGATACAATTAAATATGCCACCACCCCCCCCCCCCCCTTTTAATTATTAGAACCAACCAACAATTAATGAAATGTGTCATAATTTTCAATTGTTCTAACATTATTAATCTACATAATTTAAATTAAAAAGTGTTATATTCCTCATTTTTGTGGAATTGGTGAAACTGTTGGTAAAGGGAGAAGCTTTGGAGAATGGTGGAGAAACTCATCCTCCAACAAAGAATGATCTCACCAGTGAGGAATGTCTTAAACTACAATGATCCAATGAATGAGCCCGGGATTGGAGGTGTGTCGCGGGCACGATGAACATCGACATCTTCGAATTATTTCTTGCACCAAAATCAACGAACCTTCTACGTAGGGTGGTTGTTTGAATTTTTTACCCTTACCAATTCTTGATTATTCATCATAAAATTAGGAAGAGATTATAGTTGCTTGATACCTCTCTAACGTGGAGAGTCGGGCCAAAAAAACATGTCCCGACCTCTTTGAAAATCTTGTGTTTAATTTTTGGGTTCTTTGCGATAGGGGAGGATGACAACCAACTTTGGTGGAGCACGAGAATGGTGGTCGGCACCACCATCTGCCGCGATGAAGGCGACGACGCAATGGCGCTGCCCCATGGCCTCATGCTGCCCGTGGCCTCTATGGCCCCTCGGGCCTCGCCACCCAGCGGCCCTCTGCGCCCCCCCATCACCTCACCACCCTGCGGCCTTCCACGGTCCCCACAGCCTTCTCTGCCCTGCGTCCCCCACGGCCTAGCCATCTTGCCCCCACCCCCCTCGCGGCCTCACTGCCCAGTGGACCTTCGCGGCCCCTACGGCCTCCCCGCCCTCATAGTCTTCGCACCGTCCTCATGGAATCATGCCTCTTCGCGGCTCCTAAAACACCCAGCGTGGGCCAGGCCGGACCCAGAGTGAGCTAGGTCAACCCAGATCGGGTCGGGTCAGCCTAGGCTGGGTCACACCGGGTCGGACCGGACCCGGACCAGCTATGAGTTTTTCATTGTATTAGCTATTACTTTGGCTCCAGACGTCCATTTGAAAAACCGTCAATGGAACTGTAAACCATGGAGCGAGATGGTCCCTTTGTATAACCCACTTGAGATTTGGATATATTTGGTATTCGGTCAGGTTAGAGCGAGCATGAATCCAACCGATCCCTCATTACTAAAAGGCTAACAACTTATAGATCGGGCATCCGATTAATGCACCGTCTATTGTGTTGAGACCCCTATGACATGGTGGTCCTTTAGGATACTTTTTTGTGGGACTTAGTAGATATTGGAGTATCTACTAGTGTCTTGAGAAGAGGACCCTCCAGGTGACGATCAAGATTAGTGTGGGAACCCAGTAGCTGGCTTTGACGTGAAGAATAAATAGCGATCCTGTTTGGGTCAGAACAGAGTGATCCTATGTGGGTGAGCACCGTGCGATCCTGTGTGGGTTAGCACCGCGCGATCATGTGTGGGTCAGCACCGAGCGATCATGTGTGGGTCGACACCGAGTGATCCTATGTGGGTTAGCACCGAGGGATCCTGTGTGGGATAGCACCTAGCGATCCTGTGTGGGTCTGCACCGAGCGATCCTGTGTGGGTCAGCACCTAGCGATCCTGTGTGGGTCAGCACCGAGCTATCCTGTGTGGGTAAACACCAAGAGATCCTATGTGGGTCAGCATCTAGAGATCTTATGTGGGTCAGCACCGAGCGATCCTATGTGGGTCAGCAGCCTAGCCTCTTAACAGAGTAAGATAATTCAGTAGTTACATCTAATCATCTTTACTACTTTACTTAATTTATACCTGGTGTGATCTGAGTTCTTACCTATGTGGTACATTCCTTTGTGGTAATACCTTTGTATTATTCTCTTGTGTGGTGTACCTTTGTGTTACTTTCATTCGTGGTAATACCTTGGTGGTCTTATTAAATGTGGCATACCTATGTGGTACTTACCTTTGTGGTATTCCTTCTTTGTAGAACAGTTGATATTTGGGCTATTGAGTTAGGCATTGTGATTCCTCATGTTTGAGATTGGTTTACTTGATAACATAGGTATATGTATGGGAATATACCTAAGTAGGGTTGTTAGTTGTTTTCATGCATTGTGTTTTGTCCTTTGTCGATTTGTGAGACCTTGAGGGTCTCAGGGTCCCTACTAAGTATCGTTATTGTCACCCCCACATGGGCTATGCTCGTACCTTGTTGTGTTTGGTGCAGACACCGAACATCGCTGACTGAGGAAGAGAGTACCAGGACTGGAGGTAGCTCATAGATGGGCCTTTAATGAGGCATACCACAGAGACGACCATTCGAGAGATGTACCTACCCTTCAGGTAGGACCCTTTTCGGGTGATCACAGAAGATTTTCCAGTTTACTTTTACTTTCAGTTTCTTGCACTTTCCAGTTGGGCTTGTACTCTGGCCCCTTTTTTCTTACTGTACTCTCCTTTTACTATACAGTTTTCTTGAGTTCATATCTTGTTGTATTCTTGGTTGTGTGTGTTTACTGGTTATAAAGGTAATTCCTTCCCTATTTTAGGGAATGCTCCATCGGTGCAAGTCGCCAGCCCCTAGCCTATGTAAGGCGGTCTTGGGGTAGTCACGGTACGGGCCTGGGGGATGGGTCATGACAAAAGTAAATTATTGGTTAGTGTAGGGACAATGACTAAAAATATTGAGGTGTTTTTTATTCACATGAGAAGGTATTGTCTCACTTTTATGAAACCCAAAATTCATTAAGGAATTCTATAATTTTGATATGTGACTAATAAGCTCAAAAGTCCTTGATCATAAAGCATCAACATAAGATTTTACTAGTGAATAAAAAATCGAAAATTCCCTAGACATAAGTATCCATGGTTGATCATATTTATTTGATGATGAATATAATCTGCATTGCAATGTTTTAATAATGATAATATGTCTTTATTACAATGATTCAATAGAAAAATTCATTACCAAGAGAAGTTTGAAATGTCTACAAAAATAATATAAAATGTTAGATATGATCTAAACATCAAATTCAAAAGTTTCACATAGAAAAGACACAATATACAATAATGTTGAGGATTTTGAATGAATTTAATGTAATGTATTTAATATAGTATGTAACAAACTGAACCAGTATTTCCCTCCTTACCTATGTAAGGTTTATTAGTCACAACCCCAAGCCCCCATCCAATAGGCTAGGGGATGGTGACCAGTGATGAAAAGTAATATCACAAACCTTGTATTTATTATCTTGGGGTCCTTTATGCACACACACGCACACATCCATCTACATGGACAAGTATATAGATATTAATACAACTGATACAAAAAATTCATGAATATATCTACACTATAGTTAGAGTAAACAAAAGTACTAAAACCATGAAAAGGGAAAAATAAAAGAGCATAATATTTTTTTAAATAATTGAACCTACTTAAAAATAGGGGACATATATTGAATGAAACCATTGGTAAAAAACACATTCGGTCAAGATCTATAATCATCTCCCAGTATCGGTCCTCCTATGAATCCACCAAAAGTTCAATCATCTGCATAATACATGACATTTGTGGGAAAATCCTATATAGGGGTTTGTATAAAAATACCCATTTGGTATCCTAAGAACCCAAAATAATGGGAAAACTAAGATGATATAGTTTGGTCGACCCCAAACTAGTTAACAATTCCCCATATAGAGAGTACATTAAACTATATTATGACCATTACTTTGATATACATGACTTTATTTCTCTTCTTTACAGGGTACGTCTATCAATTAATGTTACATCACTGCAAGTATACCCAGAAAAACCCATATATACTCATCTTAGACTTTAAGTCTCATTACCTTAACCAAATAGTCTTCCATATGATTTTTCTCAAGGCCCAAGGTATCACCCATATTATATAACTCACTATAATTGCTCTACAATCTTCGATGGAATATTTCTGTTAGATCACCCACATTTTTCATAACTCTGCACTCTCATATAGAACTTGTATGAGGTATCTGACCCATCAGGTACCATTTAGTTAATGGATAATCCCCTCTATCCATAATGTAGTATATATGAGAGAACATGTTGTTATGGTTTCACTAGGAATAATGTCTCATTAGAACTTAATGGATCACAATACTCAGCTATAATATATCACCCATGTCATATGGGTGGCCCCATAAACCCTATTAGTACCAAAAAGACCCCAACACTCATATAGGGGGTCATGCTTATGACAACTGGTGGACACCATGAACCCAATTTGGGACTCTAGAGATCAAAAAACATAGATATGGAATCACACTAAGGACCATAGGGTGAGACCGAAAACCCTACAAACTCTTAAAACCACCTTCCATAGATAGGGTTTCTCACTAAGAACCTCTAGGAAATACTAGAAACTAAATCAATATATAACTTACATGTATATAATAACATTCAAAATGATCTTATAAACATTACTAGGTCACCACTATTAGTATGGGATGAATTACCATGATGGAGGTTCATACTGATACCACAAACCCCACATAAGAACGAAAAAGTGATAGAGGGTCCAACACCAGGATCACAGAGGGATACACAAAGTCTATATGAACTCTTCTTATAGAGGGGATAACAATCCTTTACGGAGGAAATAATGCCACTATATATCCTCATAGTAGTATACTAAGGGAATTCAATAAACCAATACATATCTAAGTGATACTAAAAGAAGCATCCCACTTGTGTCTCCTCACATTGAATTTCTAATAACCAAATCATGGCCACCATCATGCTACATGATGAAGACTACTTAATATTGGCTTCTCATGGGCCTCCATCTGAGTTCTAAAGATGGATATGTGTATTGGAAAAATATATTAGTGGATTACACAACACGTACCCAGTATAAATGAAATGACTCTCTATACATGCCCCGGGTCATGTAGACTCTTGATACTATATGTGTATAAGAATAATACCTAGCGTATGACATCATCCAAACCCCTAGTCATGACCTCCCCAACACACGGCTTGGTTGTCCATGTTTCCAAACATGGAGTGTACCCAAAATACATGATGTAATCATCTTGGAAATGACTTGTCTCATTTCCTTTCACATGAACATGGACCCGGCATGTGTACACACAATATTTGGTTGTGTACTTCCACAAAACCATGTCCCCTTACATGGATTTCCTACACATGTCATCAAATGCATGACATGGGCCTATTATATGTAATGTACCCTTGTACATGACATTTAGTCCTAAAATATAATCTTTCCAAAATGGGAAGAACAAATGTTTTTTCCTTCTACACTATTTTCATGGTGATCTACAATTCCAAATTGGAATTCCCTACGATCCACCCCAAACCCCCTATTCCCACATGAAACCCACATATCCACTCTAAGGGATCTCTAAATGTTAGGATATGGATCAAAAACCATATAAATACACTTAAATGGGGGCCATTATGTAAAAATAATAAATATTATTCCCCTATGGAGAAAAACCATATCTTCATGTCCAATGTGATTTCCGGGAATTTATGCCCCTTGATCTGATAAAAATTAACAAAAAAATAGCGTATGATAGTACCTCATCACCTTGGTTCATCCTTGGTGAATCCACCCCCCTAAGAGAGAAAATCCCTTCCCAATCCATTTATCGAAATTTATATGCGGAGGGGGGAGTTAGTTAATTTAATTTTTATCAAATTAAGAATCCTATCATCAATGAACCACATAGATTTTCCTCCCACTCGGTTCCCAATGCTGAAAAAAATTTATGCCACACCTCGGAAAAAACCCATGTTCTAGACTCAATTATGGTCCAGGATTTCAAATATGAGTATCTACTCAGGAGACAAATCACATTCCATGAAAAATACCCATATCCATGGTGTAAAATATTTATTATTTTTAGTATCATCACAATAAGTCTCTATAGACCTTGAAATCCCTCTTTGACATATCTCTTGGGTTTGGAAATATTTCTAGAAATTTTAAAAAGTATCACAGGGAAAAACTAGAGTCATTAGAAACATCAACTTTTAGGTTTTTCATCCAGAAAAGAGAAATCCTAGGTAAAAGGGGAAAATTACAACTCAACTAGGTCTCCCATGAAAGAGATATCTCTAAAGGGTTCTAGTGTTGTTGGGTGAATGTGGCTAAGTAGAAGTGTGGATAATTTTGGGTGGTGGTTTCCTAGAAGAAATTCCCCCATTGGTGGTAATTTAACTAGCTTCATCCCCCAGAATGGGTTACTTCATGGTAGACTATTTGTCGAGCTGATGACCCTTGCTCCATTGTTCCTTCTGGAGCTTCCTAGGTTTACTTCATCACCATTTATCCTTCCTCTAGAGGCCTCTTATATCCCCCATTTTAGTCATCTTAAAGCCTTCTACTTCTTAAAAGGGTTCTCCATCATTTGGTCTATCGGCCATGGAATTCCATGATGTGTCCTCCTTTAATGTTCTCACCCTCATCACCAGATTTGATTCCAATAGGTTGTCATCAGAGTTATTCAAATGGTATGTTAGATAATTTTGGAATATGAGGTTCCTTCAATCTTTTAGGGTTCATGATTAATGTAATATCAGTATTCATATTCACTTCTATAATGATTTTTCACATTCTTGGTCATAGGAATCGTGAATTTGTGATGAACAATATTTTATTATTCTTCGTTGGACCTTTTACTTCAACAAGGGAAAAGATTACAAAATGGTGTCCGTTTTTTTGCTTCTTCCAGGGATACCTCAACCCTTCCATAACATGAAAATTTTCAAAGGAATGAAGACATTCCTAGCTTTATTCTTTCTTACTAATGATCCAACACTTTGTGTGAAAGAGTGTCATGGGGGCCAATCTATGTTGAGTGGGATATCTCATAGTCACTTGAAAAGTTTCTTCGTCTATGGATTGGTGAATATGAAGGATTATAGAAGTTGATTCATTATGAGGGGATTTCTAGATTCTATACTCCATATCATTACTAATGAAAACTAGGTGAACCAGTGTAGGAATAACAAATTTCTGGTAAATCAGAACCCAGTAGAGGGTCTCGCTCCTTGGTGTTTGGCTTCTGGAAGATAGTTCCAGACTATAGGTGTCCTTGTGCTTGCTGAAAAGTGAATTCAATAAGCTATATCTCCCTCTTCCCAGTCTGTTTTGGGATTCCAAGTCCCTCATGATCATGTGGAGGTGGTCGCTGCCTATGTTTATACTTTTACATTAGGGGTTCCATATCATTCTTCTCATACCCTAGAAGAATGAAGAGAGGTAAATAATGATTGTAGGTGTTAGATTTCTTATCCTATGTCTCATACTAATCATTTAGTAGTGAATTTTTTTTCTCTGGAGAAGAGAACAATATAAAACACACATTGTGGATAGAGAAGGATTCACTCTCTACCAATGGAGAAATCCCAAATCATCTAATCTCAATAAGAATCCCCATGGGGAATCCTTACCTCAAAAGAGTTTTAGTTTTCTCACACTTCTATATTATAATTTTACTAATTGAGTAGTTAAAATGTCTTTTATGGCTGGTAGAAATCCATTTTGTAATCTTAAGGGAATGGAAGGAGGCCTCCATAGTAATAAAGATAATTTTTTTATTAATGTTAAGAACCAAATTTCCATGATGACTATTTAAGCAGTCTCTATAAAAGGCTGGAAAGACAAAAATCTTGATGCAAGTCATTTAAAAGGTGTTAAGGGAGATGAAACACCATTATTATGGAAATAAATTGTCATCAATAAAATAGTGAAAGAAGAGAATAATTGGAATCATGGATTCACCCATGCTGGATTCTAAATCCCAAGACCCTTGTGGTTGTTCTAATTTGAAATCGTGTTCAAGATATAAGGAACTACCTCCATTTTATAAACATAAACTAAATATCTTTAATTACTCTCCCCTCTGTCAAAAGGGACAGGCCAGAAAGATGGTACAGTGAGCTTAGATAATTCTATTTACCTGAGAATTTGAACCATATGTTAATTTATTTGGGAAATTTAATATATCCCAAGACTGGATCATTATTTGTGACTTCAATGAAGGTATGATTGTCTACTTTTAGAGGGTTCATGCCACATATTTGTTTTATCTATAATGTAATAGTGTGGTGATGTCTTTTGAATCTTTACTCATGTTGTGTGGTTGTTCAGTGTTCAGGTTATCACTCAATCCCTTAAAATTATTTTATTCCTTAATTAAAGAAAATTAATTTTCATTCTAGGGTTGTATAAAAAACGAAGCTCTCTAATAGGATTGAAACCACTAGTGGAATGAATCAATAGACAATTTTTCTTTTTATAATAATTTTTCTTAACTATTTTTTGAAAAAATTCTATCTTATAAATCTTGTAATGTTAAAGATCCAATCAACTATAAGTCTCAATCTCACCTTTCATATGAAACAAATATAGATAAGTAGAAACACATTATATTTACATGGCTTAGTAGAAAGATGCATTCTTTACCACGTTGGTTAGTCCCCCACCCCCGAAAAATGGGTTCTATTCACTAGTTTCTTTCTTAAATACATGTGAAAGAAGAAGAAAATAGTTCAACAACCTAGTAGAAAAATTTTCTATTATATTTTGTTATACCCTCAACAATCCTTTCGGTATCCTCTTTCCTTACATATGGATATAAAACCCAAAAAAATTAATTTTATGTCACTAGTTATTCCTCCAATCTGAAATATTCATTTTAATTTGGTGATAAAATTCCTAAATATGTTCACTCTCTCAAATGGTATGTTTGATCAACATTGCAAATACCCTCACCCTTGTAGACTAAATCTAGTGTATTAATTTATTACCCTGGTATAAGATGCAAGGAATAATATTCCAAAAGGATAAACAATTATTTAGTGTTCTTAAATTAGATACATAATTTTAATTGACATTACATTTACAATGTAAAATAAATAGTTTATTTTCATTGATAAGACCATTATTATCCATAGCATAACCCAGCATATCATTCATAAAACACATCCCCATATCATGGGGAAAAATAAAACATAATATATGGGTGACCTAAAATGACTAGTAAGGGTTAAGATTAGAACAAAATATCATGAATCAATAAGTAAAATCAACATGGAAAGGTAAATAATCGAAAAATATTCCATTTAATCAATAACATAATCATAATATGACTGGTGTAAATTATGATCAAATAATTCTATATAAATAATCACATGAGAATGAGACTTACCATGGATACTCTACTAGTCAAATAATCACAAGAAATATAATAAAAAAAATTATAATGAGGTAGTTCATAACATGAGAAATCATAATAAAACCATTACGGCTTCATCCAAGACCCCATAAATAAATGGGTAAATCCCCAATCAGTACAAAAACAAGTTTGTCAAATGAGACCTACTGATTTATCGGGGGACATAATTGGTCCCCACCATTCACTTAATAAGTCAAATGAATTCTTCATATGAATTGAGTGAAACATAGTAAATATAAATATTAATTTTGAAAAATAACATATGAATTTCTAATACTATACCAAGTGAAATTAACATAATCATAAACCACCTAGAGCTATATTGTTAACAATATCAAAATAGAATAGAAACAATCAAACTGATCACAAACCATCTAATGAAAGAATATGAATGATATAAATAAAACATATACCCATTGGATCATAAGTAAATTAAAGGGTTGATGTCATGGATGAATTGAAATACTATGAAAATATCCTTAAAAACATTTTGAAAAAAAGTAATCATTACATTTTGAAAATAAAATTTTAAGAAAAAATGTTCAAAAAAAATAAAAACATGCCCACTAAAAATATCCATGAAATATGTTATAGAATAATGAATGGTAATTACAGAATAAAATTTCAATCATGTCGTACACTTTAAAAAATTATTTATTTAATATTTTTGGTAAAATCAATATTCCCATTTTCTATAATATGACATACATATTCCTTTAAAAACATTTTATAAAAAGTAAAAAAGAGGTATTTTCTTTGATTTAATAATAAAATGAGGGTTCAGCCCCAAATATTAAAATAATAATTGATAAACCATTATTAAATTAATTAAAACATATATAAATTATTTTTCCAGAAAACATTGGTTTTGATGAAAATTGATTTCGGACAGAAAAGAAATAAACTCGAATTTTATTAAATATATTTTCTTAATCATATTACATACCAAAGAGTAGAAAATGGTAACATTAAATGAAATTTTGTTAATAAAAATATTATAGGAAAATATAATTACTTCATGATGGAAATATTAGATTATTCTTCCAAGGAAGACGGAACATAAACAATCAATAATAATAATGGGATTATGAAATAATCCCTTAGCAGTTTAGTAACTTCTAAATATAAAGCCCCATAAAAGTAATGATCATAAAAAAGAATCATTGAATACAATTAATATAAATATATTCATTATATTATATATCAAAGGGGATGTTTATAAACTAAAAAAATAAATAAGTGTTAAATAAGGAATATATCTCATAGATGTAAAAGCGTGACGAGAAACCCTTACTTCCGGATTGAGTTCCTTTAAATATGTTAAAACATATAAAATAATGGTTTCAAAAATTTTATAATCTATAAATGGACAATATTTATATTTATAAAATCCTATATGATCTTTTTAGGTCATCATTTCACATATTCATCATTAATATTTCATTATATTAACTATTTAGAGTGTTATTTTTCCTATTTTGTGTGTTAGTTTTTTCAAGAATATTTTTGTTATCATGTATATAATGTAGATAACTATTCTCAAAAATTATATTCATGTTATAAATAGAATATTTAATCACTAAATACATTATTATCACTATTCTTAAATTATGGACATGGAAAATGAATCACACCACATCATGGAGACGACATACCATACATACAGATGGGCGATGTTATCAGTATCATAATGGTTGAAACAATTATGAAATATATGATATATAAATTTTAATTTATCAATATCATCTCATAAATACCTTATATATCCATTATTTATATCAGTATAGCATCCTGGTATACTGGTGATGAAAAAAATTACACCACGACGTGGAGATAGTAGGCCCTACGGACGCCCAAGCAATGTTTTCACTTTTCTTAGGATTGATAAATGTGGAGTATGTTTTTACCATAACAATAATAACATATTAGAATATATATAATACTTTATTTAATATTTTTACATGGAAAAACACTTCAAGTGGATGTAGAAGAAGAAATAAACTTGAAATATTTGGTAAATACTATTACATCTTCTTCGGTGAACAACCATTAGATATTCTCTTAAGGAACATAAGGTTGGTATTTCTAAGATAATAAAAACACCATAAAAAGAATAAGTAAGTCGAGAAAAGGAATGGTTATGATTTTTTAAAGATATATTACTCAAAGTGGTATAAGGATGTAGAGGAAGGGCTATCCTTTTATAATTCAGGTGAGGGTAACTTTAAGAAATTAATATATTATTAATGTAATTCAGATTACTTTTCAATAAACAATGAATCCAAACGTATTATTTTCAAATAAAAGATGATAATGGGTCTAAATAACCACATCCAACGAAGTTTATATATGTTTGGACGAAATTTATACCGTTATCTTTTGGTTTTAACCATTATTTAACCTCTTTAAAACATTCCATGTGAGCATGAAATTTTTTACACTTTGTAGGTCAATATAGTTTTTATGAAATGCAAAGGACCCATAAATGGATCATATATGACCATTTAAATATGATATCAATCGGGTGATGGAATTTTATATTTTTAATAACATTATACCATTTACTATAAAATATTCATAATGTCAATTTTAAGAACTACTTATTACTTTGACTTTTAAAAATATTAATATAAAAGATAACATCAACTATTAATTCTCTAAAATTTTATTTATTTTAATATATCTTAATAACAGTTATTTTATTTTCTATTAATTAAATTAATTCTGTATAAGTGTTGTGAAAGCATTTATTGTAATTATTTATTCCCTAAAAATTAAAAATAAATTACCATGATATAGATAAATTTTTTATCATTCAAAACAATACTTATAGTCAAAGTTATATTCTAGATAACACCATATTAAAATTTTTATATTTATTAAAATCATAAATGCAACATCTTCGAATTTTCATTAAATAAATTGTTTTAAACATCATAATCTTATTAAAATGAACATAACTAGTCGTATAATCAGACCATAAATAATTATATACGAACATTAATCATCAAATAAAACTTTGGAAAGATTTAGGGTCATTTTATAGTCTTTATAATTTTATTATTAACCTAATTTACCTAATTTAACTTTTTCCATGGTAATATAAATTACAACGATTAAAATTCATATTGGTCAAGAATTAAAGTGAAACATTTACTAAATTTTGAAATAATGAATCCAAATATTTTTTCCATTTTTAAAAACTAAAAACATATAAGTTTTAGAAATTATTTTAAAATGAATCCCCCAAAATAGAATGAAAAACAATTTTATTGGGAAATTCATTTTTAATCAAAAAAAATTCATTTATAAAAAAATATGCTATAAGTATAGTTAAAATGTAATAAAATTAACTATAAAAAAAATGATTCATTATGTTAAATTTATATAAAATCTAAATAATAATGGTTATTTTAAAATAATGAAATTAACCATTTTATAAAAATCAGTATTTCTCACTATTCATTTGGAAATAAATATTTTTAGAAAAATTTATCAAAAAATGCCTATCAGTTAATTTGGATATACAGATTTTAAAATTCACAATATTTTTATAAAATAATATCTATAAAATTTCCTAAAATTTATTAATATATTTACTCATAAAAATCATGAAAATGCCTTTTCAAGATAACATATTTATTTGAAGAATAAAATTATTTTCCTACAGATTAAGTGCTTTATCACAAAGTATCAATTAATACATTAATGATGATTTGGAAATGTACATATTTCATAATGTGGTTAGTAATATTTATTCATGAAATTTTAATAAGAATGTTAAAGTGATCAAATAATAATATTTCATTATTTGTTTATAAAGGGTGTTCTATGCAAGAAAAGTTATCAAAGATTTAAAATATAAAAATAGACATACCGTAAAATATTATGGTGTTTCATTTATCCTCATTCAATAAATTTCATCCTCACAATTTGAAATTTCACATCTAAAATAAATAATGATACTTTAAAATTAAATTATGGGAAACCCCCATCATAAATAGGGTTAAGAAAAAATCATTTTAATAAGAGGGAAAGGGAAATGTCACCACAAAATTATGTTTTAGAGTAAGAGAATATTATTAGGAATTGAAAATATTGACAAGGATGGGAAATATAACTATAAATTTATGATCTATGATGATAGGTAACATGGTCATTGCCAATTTAACCCTAAAAAAACCATAAATTTGTGATTGGTTAAACGCCCATTGATTTCTCCTTATAAAAAGTAAGCAGATAACGTTTTCTATTCTAGAATAATTTTATGAGAGCTAAGGGATTCTTTTACTATCAAAATAATCAAATGATAAAATAATTTTACATGATTTCGTTATTGTTAAAATGAATAATCTCATCCTTTGGTTATGATTCAATAACATCATCTCTTACACTAGGAAATTGATATTCAAGATAAATTTTTCATACTCAAAGCACCTTAATGAATAACAAGATCCACAGGTAATTTATTAAGCCTTAAATAATTTATTGAAACCGAAATGGTTATCAAAAGTTATCAAGAAACAATAATATCCAATTTTAAATTAATCCATTCCATATATACATAATCTTATGACTCATCCAAAACATGTCTTTCCAAATTCAAATACCAAAAAATTAGATGATATTTCACTAGATTTTATAAAATAATCATTACATTATAATTTAACCATACAATATAATGTATCTTTTATTATCATATACCAAATATATGAATACATTTATCACCATAAAAAATTTATGAAAATATGCATACTTCTAATATTAAAATTTATGGTTGTTAAATATATTCCTTAAATACAAACATGTTGTAACCCCTTTAAAGATAACATAAAACATAAAATCATAAAACAATTTCATGGTAAAAAATATTATCCGGCTAATATATAATTATCATTATTATCTCAACATTGGATACATTCTTAGGGTTATCTTCCCCGTATCATGTGTTTTCCAACTCATCAACTTACATTCAAATAACTTCTCTTGG
This sequence comes from Viscum album, assembly GCA_963277665.1. Taxonomy (NCBI): domain Eukaryota; kingdom Viridiplantae; phylum Streptophyta; class Magnoliopsida; order Santalales; family Viscaceae; genus Viscum; species Viscum album. Next base: position 624,551,362 of record OY728138.1, on the reverse strand, counting down.
ATTATGATATTATTTGTCACATGATTCCAAATCATTAAATAACAAGTTCTATATATCTAATTATTATTATAATAGGATAAAATAATAGTAAAAAGTAATAATTGAATTCAAATTCACTATAACATTAATCGTTACACATTATTTGGACACAATTAGCTTTTCATAATACCTCTTTCCATTAATATTTAATTTGAAGTCTCTTTATCATCAATAGAATAACCATTTGTCAAAAAACCTTCTTGATTCTCTTTAAAATATTTCCCTCAGAGGTAAACATTTAACATTCCACATTTAAAAGCATTCAACCATTGATGATACCTTAGAGAGACCATTATTATCATCTTCTTTTATTAACGAAAATTTTATTTTTTTCATGGGCATTACTTACATTGTGTTATTATTTTCCAAACCAAAAAAATCATTCCATTCCTATTATACATTCACTTATGTGTTTCTTCTCACATTCAAAATATATAAGAAACTAAATCTTATTTCCTCTATGGTCTCTACCACACGATCACTCAGTGAACTATATGATTTCTTTCTCTGGTGAGTCTCAAAGTTGTTTAAGGTGCATGTTATTAATCATATATTGTGATAACAATATCCAGTAAAGCTATTATCATCCCATTTTGGTTCTCATAAAAAATCAATATTGTAGTCACCATTAACCTAATTCCTTCAAGTTCCATTCATTGACTAAAACCAAAAAGAAAACTGTGAGTAACGCTAATCATACATAGTCATGGATAATCATTTATTTTATTTCTAAATGATGACAACTTACTCAGAATATATATGTTAATAGGTTTAACATAGGTTATCCATGGTCATTACCAAATATATAAGATATTATCCTACACTTATAATTATTCTCAAATTTATTCATAGGGTTATATTCCACAATCTATGTTTTCAAAAACTATTGTTTCCAAAGTTTCTACTAAAATTAATCTGATTCCAACTATTAATACCATGACCCCAGTATTTCAAAGATGGTGTTTTACCTTATTAAATTAGAATAAGATATATGGAATCATATCCCAAAAGACCAAATAGTTTACTTTTCTTGGAAAACTAGACAAAAACTTGAAACTCAAATTAAATTTTAAATATATAGTAGAAGAAGTATATTCTTTGGGAATAAAACTATTCTCTTTAGTGTTACCCTTTATATTAACCATAAAACACTTCTTGGTATCATGGGGAAACGTAAAACCTTAGAAAATAGTTATCTTAAATGATCTGTAAGGGCTAAGAGAAATAAAATCTATCATGAAACAACAATCATCATAAAAATGTAAAGGTAAATTACTAAACACACATTCCATTTAATCAATAACTTTAGCATCATATTATAATAATAAATAAGAACAAAATAATTCCATAGAAATAATCAAATAAGAATGAGAGTTAACTATTGATATTATACTAATTAAATATTCGCATGTAATATCGATAACTATGATCATAATTAGGGAATTCATAATGTAGATCATTAAAAGAATTTCGTTAAGGTTTTTTCCATGACAATATATATGAACATGTAAGGCCTTATCTAATACCCAAACTAGTTTGTCTTATGAAACCTATTGATGCATCAAGGGGATATAGAGGCCCCTACCCATAACTTAATAATTCCAATAAATTTATCATATAAATGGTTTGATATATAATAAACATAAACATTCAAATCAAAAAAATACATTTGAAATTCTAATACTTACCCTAGTCAAATGAACATAACCATAAACCATCTTGAGTAATATGGTGAATAATATCAAAATAGCATATCCACAATCAAATTAATCATAAACTATCCAATTAAAGAATATAAATTTTATTAATACAATATATCTCTGATGGATCATAATTACATTAAAAGGTTTATTTCATTGATAAATATAAATATAATTTATAGATCATTAATTTTTTTTTAAAAAATATCATTTACATTTTGAAAATTAATTTTTAAAAAAAATCTTTACAACTATTTTTTATAATAATTTCCATTACAAATATCTTTGAAATATGTTTTAAAATATTGACATTTCATGATGGAAAAAAATTCTATTAATGTCATAGTCTTTATAATAAATATTCCTTTCATATTTTCTGTAAAATCTAAACAAGAATTATTTAGAAAATTCAATGAGGGTTCCATTCAATGTTTTCTTAGAAACTAGTAATGGGTAAAAATGTTTTTGAAAAATTTGTTTTAAAAGGATTAAAAAAATCATGTTTTCTTTCTAAAACACTGGTTTTGATAAAAGTGGAATTTCGACTGAAGATAAATAAAGTCAAATTTTTATAAAAATATTTTCATAGTCTGTTTAAACATCAAAAAGTGAAAATGGAAATATTACATTAAAATTTTATTAATAAAATTTTGATAATAAAATATATTTATTTCAAGATTTAAATATAAAAAAATTCTCTATAGAATATGTAAACATAAATAATTTTAAATAATGATGAGATTGTAAAATAATCCATTACCACTATGAAGTGTTTTAAATCATAAAACCAATAAAATTAATAATAAAAAACATTTAATAACATGAAGATAAATATATTAAAGATATGATATATACAAGGGTCACTATATACAACACAAAAATAAGAAATAAGTGGTGAATGACGCATATATCTCATAGAAGTAAAAGTGAGATGAGAAACCCTTACCTTAGGTTGTATTTCCTTAAAATTATTTAAAAACTCATGTATAATGGTTTTAAAATTGCTATTAATTTATACTAGAAACATATTTATATTTATAAAATATTCTATGATCCATTTATAACATCTTACCACCTATTCATCATTAATTATTCATTATTTTAACAATTTTGAGTGTTAAATTCCTAGTTTTCTCATGTTTGTTTTGTCAAGAAAATCTCAAAAATCGTGAATTGGATATAGATGCATCATCTATAAAATTATATTAATGTCATAAATATAATATTTAATCATAAAGTATAGTTTTAGATCTATTTATGAATGTTCGACAAGGAAAATATATCACATCACATCATGGAGATGGTAGTTTGTAGGTACACACAAGCGATTATATGAATACCTTAATGAGTTATATAGTAAAGAAATTGATGATTTATTAATTTTACCAAATCAATGTCATGTCATAACTTACAAATATATATATATATATATATATCTGTTATTTTAATCATTATAACCATCCTAGTAAAGTGGGGATGAAAAAATTTACACTACGTTGTGGATACACTAATCCATTGGTACATATGTGTAATGATTCTGTTTTTAATAAGATAGAAAAAAGATGAAATATGATTGTAAAATAATCATAATGACGTATAAAAACAAATTTGATACTAGATTTATTACTTTTACAAGGAATAAACACTCTAATAAAATTTATAATAAGAAATAAACTTAAAAGAGTCCATAATTGAGGTGAGGTGAACTTCAGAAATTTAGTTATATATTAATCAATTATAAATTAATGTTCAATTAAAAATGGATATAAATTATTAATTCTCAATAAAATATGATTATGGGTAAGAATGATGACATATAATATTGTTTAGATATGTTTTTACTAAATTTATACCCATATTTTTTGGTTCTAACCCTTATTGATCCTCTTTAACTCTTACCGTGACCAAATTAATTTTTTTTCCCTTGAGGGATAATACTGTTATTATTAAATGACAAAACTACCTATAAATAAATCAATAATGAAAATTAAAATATTATAACAATCAAATTTACAAATTTATTATTTTTCTGAACATTATGTCATTTAACATAATATTATTTACTATAAAATATATATAATGTGAATTTCAATAACTATTCATTCAATTGACTTTTACAAATATAAAACATATAAGATAAATTTAAAATCAATATTTAAAAATGTGCCTAACATTCCAATATAATCTATAAAATTCATGGATGATATTAACTATCTCAAATTAATTTTATTTTACAACTTTTAATATTATTTATTTGATTTTCCGATTAATTAAATAATTATTCCATCAGTTTTGTGAAAGAATTTATGGAAATTATATATTCACTAAAAATTAAAAATAAATTACTATGGTGTTGATAAATATTTTATAATAAAAAAAATTTTATTTCAAGATATATTACGGATGACACCTTATTAAAAAATTTGTAGCTATTAAAATCATGACTGTGACATCTATAACTTTGCAATAAATAAAATATTATAAAAATTAAATCTAATTAAATATGCCATAAATGGTCATATTATTGAATCATAAATTATTATTCATGAGAAATCCTTATGAAAAAAAATTGGGCATATTTTAGGGTAATTTTACAGTCATTATCATTTTATTTTGAACCTAAATTACCCAATTAATCATTTAACATCATAACAATATTACCAACATTATTGTTCATATTGGCCAGAAATAAAAGGTTTTTATTTAGTAATTTTTAAACTTATCAATAAAAAAATATTGAATCCATTTTATTATATTAAAAAACTTTACTGTTTTAGAATTTAATTTAAATATAATCCTGAAAAATGTAATAATAAAATTTATTGAAAATTTTATTTTTATTTAAAAAAATGTACTTAAATAAAAATAAGTAATAAGGATGATTAAAATATTATTAATTATATTATAATTAACTGAAATATATTTAGTATGATTTTATATAAAAATAAAATAATTAAAGGATTTTTAATATAAATAAAATTGATAGTTTTACTAATATCTATATTTATCAATATTTAATTAAAAATTTATCATATCAAAAAATTTGAAAAATTAATCAATAAGTTATTTTTAATATGTAGATTTAGAAAATGATATTAGTTTTTTAAATTATATATGTTCTAGAATGACATTACAATATTAACTCCTCAAAAGCAAGAAAACTATTCTCGATGAAAATGTATTTTTTTAAGAATTAGTTGGTTTTTCTAAATATTTAATTCTTATTCACAATTATTTAATTACTACATTAAAAATGAGTTGGAAATTATATATTTCATAATGTTTATAATACTCATCATTAATTTTAGTTTAACAGTAAGGTTATATCTGTCACATAATAAAATTTCATTGATCATTTAAGTTGCATATTGTGTGTAATGTAAGCTTAGAATATGTAAATTTAAAAAATAGAAATAATGTAAAATCTAAGGGTGATGTAAACATTAATTTTCTAAAATATTCAAAAATGTCAAAAAATTGTCTTTGGAATTTTTTGGTATTTAAATTTCCTCTAAATCATTAGAAAATATGAACATGGTCAATAATAACATCAAAAAGTACTGTTTGAAAAAGATACTAAAAAAAGTCAGTAATTTCAAACTCATCTAGATAGCCACTATCTAATTATCTTTATATTATTTGACTCATATGGTTTTACTTATAGTATTTCCACTTCAACTGAGTGTAAACTCAATCAACAACTCACAACTCCTTTGTCTGAAATGTCACTATCTGATGTAACTTTGTCTGAAGGATCTCACTCCGATTGATCTTCATATTATGGAACTATCTCTGATTATCTCTACTTTATCCTAAAACAAAATTTTGTTTGGGGTCTCATCTTAACAAAAAAATGTTAAAATGATATATCTCTTCATAGACGGACATTTTCTCACACACAAAGCACAAATGTATTGTGCTTTTTATTTAAAGGAATTTCGTAATAGAGAACACCATAACACCATTTTTTCTTGACGCTCATATAAGTTTATAAATATGAACATATCAGTCATTTTAGATTCATCTCTATCCATTTCAACTATATAAAAATTTTGAGATCTTTCTTGAACCATTTTGAATTTTAGAAAAACGTGACCCTTCTTTAAATTTATAAATAATCCCTTGATTTGATTACTTTAGTCCGATATTTTTTTTTTGCTGACTCGAATTTTTCTTTTATCCCTACATTCATGATAATAAAAATTCTTATATAACATGAATCTAATTCACTAACTCTAGAAAATCATGTTTGATGGATCAGTACTAAAAAACATTTAACTCTGAATACTTTTCTCTTGTCCAAGTTGAAAATTTTTTTACTTTTCCTCTTGACCCACTGAAGAAAAAAACCAATCAGATTATTTATTAATCCGATGCTTTGACCCAAATGAAAATGGTCATCTACATTATAATAACTTCTATAAACTCCAATCACCTATAACCACTCCAATAGAAACCCAACAATTCTCACATTTTTAAATCAAATTGTCATTATGATAGTATTCTTCATTCATTTAATCAGACTGAATATATTATTATGATTACAAATATGAACATCCCCTCTATCTATGCTCAAGTAAAATAAATATATATTACAAACTCTAGTCTATATGATGTTCTACCCCCATATGTTTTTTCTACGTCAACCAGACGTCTAATGTACTAGTGTCTGGTTCTTTTATAATGAATCAGTATCCCCATTGTGTCTGATGGATCTGCCTCTGAAGCTCTCCTAGATGATAAACACTCTTCTTATTCAAAACAAATAACTCTTGTGAATCTAATATATTTTGGGTAGTCATATGTTCTACCATTGAGTTAACTCTTATTTTTATTCTCTATTACTATGAGAAAAAACAATAGATTTTATTTCTCAAAATTTACATATTCATATCATTCTAATGATTTGTTTCTATATAATTTATTGACCCGTCCTATATATCAGCTAATTAACACTATATAAATTCTTTTAATTTCAGTATATTTATATTTAAAGGCTTAAAAAACATCTACATATAGTTTTCCTTGATTTCATGTTATATGTCAAAAATGATAACATAGATATCTGCATAAGATCTGGTCCTTTCTAAATAATTATATCTGATGAACAATATCTAATTAAGTTGACGTTGATGATATGTGTCTAATGCTTCATTTGAATAAAAACATCAAACTTTTAAAAACTGACATTATGCTTTCCTCAAATCTCTTTTCATCTGAAATTGTTATCTTATATCCTTATATATCCATGATTTTTGAAACATTGAAATAAAAAAAAAGTATCTTCATATTCACTTTTATTAGAAACCCTATATGTTCTTCTCTTTTTGTACCCCTATTTCTCTATTTATTTTTTGTCTATTCCTCTTTGATTGGTGCATCATTATATCCATTATAATAGGGATTATCTAGAAACCAAATATCCACTTCTTATCAACTTTAAACATATTTTATAAATTGAAAGAATTACAAAAAAATGGGACTAATAATCAATTTTTTTTTCAATACCGTCACAATACTACACAAATCACTGAAACACATACATACTCATTATATATACACAAATTTTCCTTCCCCGATAATTTTCCTGATCCCCTTTTTTTATACTTAGGGGACACTCATTATTCTTGAAAATTTTCTTCTTAAGAAAAATAATATCACATGGGTTTATTAACAAATATACTTTAATTAAACATCTATAAGTCGATGTTTGAGAACACAGTAGATAAAACAATTTTGGATAATCAATGTTATCAAGGTTTTCCATTACAAAACTTTTCAAGTGATTATTATCTTATGTTTCTTTAAACATTCTCAAATATTGGGAAATTTGAGAAACAAATTTCAACATTAAAACAAACAACACCTATCATAAAAAACACGTCATATAAGTTCAAGTGTTTAAAAACAACTTTCCAAATTTCTATTTTTCTTAACCTTATTACATTAATTTTCAATAGAAGTAATAAACTCAAACCTTATCTTCATATTTTCTTCCCCTAAAGGGTTTCCCTCAACTTCTTATTATAAAATATCTACAATACATACCTAGCTTTATTACTTAAACTCCTTTAATTAATTTCAAGTTAGTACAAATATAAAAAAAATTAGTAATAATGAGAAATAAAAATAGTTCCTTAGATAAAACATTCAGTTTTAGAATCTTCTTTTAGTCCTGATTTTTTTTTGTGTTATTCACTATTTTGGTTTTTCCTTCTTTTTGACCTTCTTTTATTTTGTAACAGGTTCATTTTCTTATGGATAATATTTTTAATAATTTTTCAACTTCTCTTTAACTTTGGTAACATTTTTGTTTCAATGATTTTGTAACAACTTCTTCATGATTTCATCTTGCCCAATAAAGATATTTATACGACTTTTATTATCATTACCTTCTATCTCACATATCTTGATCCTTTTCTAAATATTTAAATCACCCTCAATTGATATATTTATATCATAAATTTTATCATCTTTAGAAACCTTTTCCTTCCACTTTTCATCATCTGAAATTTGTGATATTTCTATATTTTTTTACATGAAATCATCTTCAAGTTAAATAACTAAGATCTCTTATTTTTTATTCTAAACATATTTATATATCCCAAATTTCATAAAGTACTATAATTTCTTTAGTTTTTCATTTTTCCTCATTAAGTCTTTCATATTCATCTCCTATTAATCTTTTCTTCTCTATTGCATAATTATTTAGGAATATTTTATATTATTATATTATCATAACTCTCCCTTTTTTATAGCTATTTTCTTATAGATACATTTTTTACTGACATGAATAATCCATGTCTCGGAAAATTCAACAACACCAATAGTGACATCTAAATCTTGATCATTCAGGCTGATAGTAAAACCATTCAAAATATTGTGGCTATTGTTTCTTCACAAATCGTTGGCCAATTTTCATAGAGTAAAATTCTTGATGAACATAATTAATTTATACCAATACTGTTAGTATATTTAAATATTAATCAATATTTTCTAGGAATAAAAAAAACATACTTCTCTGAACTTTTCTTTTTCACCATCTTTATAAGTTTTACCCTTTACCTCAACTTATTTAGTGAAGTCTTATACCACATTTAGTAACTCAATTTGTGTCATAATAAATATTCATTTGGTTTCTAAAAACATTCTTCTTTCTCATCCAAACTATCTTTCATATAAATTACCATTTTCTCAATCTAACATAACTTCAATTTTTTTTTTATTTTCTTCAACAAGATTTTTTTTGAGAATTCCGAAGTTCTCATAACTAGTTAGTTATTCTTCATAACATTTCATTTTTTCTTTCAAGATCTCCAATATTCATTTTTTGAGATTTAAAAAAAATTATATTTATTTCCTCTTTCTTGATCTAATCACTATTCTCAAAATTAATATCTTCAACGTATTTCTTAAACTTTATGATGTCTTTCTTCAGTTGAGTATTCTTTACAATTTTTATCCAATTTTTTTATAATCCACTCAAATTATATAATATCTTCACCATTATCATCACTAATTATTACAGTATTTACATTTCTAAATTGGTCAAGGATGTTGACTTATTTATGATATTAATCACATGATAAGGAATTATCCTTCTTTCTTCTACATAGATATATTTTCTTGTTATTATCATAAGTTTATTGTTCATTATATCTATCTCAATTTTGTTTTTGAGACTTATTAACATCTTATATGAACTTATACTCCTCAATTTTTTTGTGGGGAATGTTTTTTGATAAATATATTTTCCCTTCACAATTCTATCATTTGAACGAATTTTTATATTTACCCTTACAATTACCATAGATGAATCATTTAGAAAAAATAAAAACAATTGTGTTAAAATATTTTTCTTCTTAATCTTCTTCTAAATTACTCAATTCTTCTACAACTTCGTTATCTTTGTTACATACTTATAAAAGAGCATTAAAGCAAATTTATTTATCCGTCATTTTCTTGAAAACATAATCTTTTATAATCTTATATTCCAGGAGGATATTATTAAGTTCATCCAATGATAATTATTTATGATATTCAATATTTAAAACTGTGGAATAAAATCTAACTAGAATTTTTTTCATTAGTTTCTTAACAGTTGTATAATATTTCATATTTTCACAAAAACATTTGAGGTTTCTCACAATCTCATTAACTTTTGTAAGGTAATAATCAATAGTTTCTTAATCATACATTTTCTATATCATCAAATCTACTTATTTGAATTTGAAACATGAATTGCTTAATTTTTTCATTTCTTTAGTATCAACTTATCAACTTATATAACATTTACTAAAAATATTTGATATCCCATGATATTTATATAATTTGTTTTGATAAGATCCATAAAAATGGAATTAAGATATTTTCTGTTAGATTCAAGACTCCTCTTATCAAAATCAATCATAGAGGCTTCATTGATGAGAGTAAATCCCGCTTTTTATGCAAATAAAACATAATGGACATGTAACTAATAATTGGGTGGCATCGTATTCCTACAAATGTGAAAAAAATTGAATAAAATAAATAAACACCATTATTTTTTCCAAAATAGATATTCAATATTCTTAGATATGGTTCCTTCATAAAATATCCCTCTTTGATGCCGATTTATATTCCTAAAAGAGATCAATACCACTAGGGGTGAATTAGTGGTCCCTTCTTATTTTTTAATAACATTTCTTAACTTCTTTTAGAATCAATTGATAAACTCTAGATCTTTTTATAGTGATGATCTACTAATTTATAAATTCCAATATCATATTTTTTATGAAAGAAATATAAATAAGAAGCATCACATGATGTTTACAAGGTTTGGAAAAAAATACATACTTCATTCCATTTTGGTCCCCCCCCCCCCCAACATGGATTCCTTTTAATGACTTATTTATTAAATATAGAGTCATAATAAAAATATAGTTCAAAAACTCATAGGCAAATTTTATGCTATATTTGGTTATACCCACATCTATCATTTTCATATCCTCTTTCTCTATATCTAGTTAAAAACCCCATAAAACAATAATTTTTTGTAACTATGTATACTCACACCTACATGCATCTTTATTATTCTTTTAACCTCTTTATAAAGTTATTTATATTCTCTACAAGTAAGTTGTATTAACTTTATCTATGTATAATATTTCAAAAAATAATAAAAAAATCTTTAGAGATTTTCGGTCTTGAAACATCTTCTTGATATTTAGAAAATCAGAATAATATCAATAAATACTTCTAGAAATTACTCTCATAAAAATTACTCAGCCAAAGCCATCCATGTAGACCATAGTCCAGTAACCAATATACGATGGTCTCTATCTGACGTTCCCTATCTAGATATTCTTTATCTCATTCGACTTTTACTCAGACGAAACTCCATCAATAACTCACAACTTCTCTATTCTATATTTTTTTTCAATGTAACTCTATTGAATCGATCTCTCTATGATAGATCTCTATCGGTTGGCATATCATCCTACCACAAAAATTTCATAATGTGATATCTCAATGCACATGAATTGTTTCTAACCAAAAAGTAAAAATGTTCTATGATATCTATTTATAAGCATCCGAAAATATAAAATAATGGTAACACTAAATCATTTTCCCACTTAATGAAATTAAAAAATAGGAATTTATCTTTAATTTTATATTTATTTATGTCCATGTAAACTTATCTCAATATTTATATAGCCTTTAAGAATATTCTTGAATTTTTATAGAACACAAAACTATTAGAGTTTTCTAAAAACTCTAATGTTTGATTAATAAAGTCAGATAATTATTTTTTTGGTGACTTGGAATGTTATTTCTACCATAAATTCAGTCTGATAGACTTACTTAGAGAAAATTCATCTAATCAAATTACTAATGAAAAACTTTTCTGATGGATCAGTACCCCACCACATTGAATTTTTCATAATTTTATCTTGAATGAGTTAAAATAAATTAATCATTTTGTCTCTTTACCCACTAATTAATAAGAACTAAATTGGTGATTTCTTTATCTGATGTTTCGATCCAAATGAAAATGTATTACTACATTGATTCTACATCAATAGACATAAATCACCTACAACCACTCTAGTATGAACTATACACAAAACATATTTTCAAACACTATCCTTATGGTAGTATTACTCATTCATTTACTCCGAACAATCTTGTGATTAAGACTACAAATATGAAATCCTCTTATTTCTATGCCCAAGTAAAATGAATTAGCGTTATCAGCTCTAGTCTAACAAATGTTCTTCACCCGATGTTTTATTGGTGTTAACCACTTTTTTGATGAACCAATTACTGATTATTTCCTGATGATTCAAAATATATATTGAGTCTGATGGATTTTTCTCTAATTTACACCTGGTTGATAAAATAAACTTATTATTCACAATCATCAACTCTGCACTACCGATATAATTTTGGTAGTATGATGTTCTGCCTCTATAGAAACGTGGATTTTGATGCTATATCAGTGAAAATGAAGGCAACCATTTTTATTTCTTGTAAATTTGATCTTGAGATCATTTTGATGAACTGGTTTTATCCAATTTCATAGACCTCCTGTTATATTGGATGATGAACACTTTTTATGTTATTTGAGTTTCATCATCTTCTCATTTTCATATTTTGAACAAATTCTATATCTAGTACTCCTTTGACATATGAGATCTTTTTTATAATATCACATAAATATATATATCTAATTCAGTATTTTCTGAAGAACATATTATGATGAACTACATCCAATTGATCTTACACTGATGATCTATTTCTGATGATGTATCTTATTAAAAACATCAAACATTAGAAAAGTATCCTTCACTTTTAATAAATTATCAGTTATTATAAAAATTATATATTGTATCATGACTTATTAATGATTTTTAAGTAATTTAATGTAAAAATTGATCTTTAGATTTAGTTTGATTAAAACATGTCTGGTCTTCTACATCTGGAACCTTTTTTCTATATGGTTTTTCATCCAATCCTATGTGTTTAGTGCATCTTCTTGGTTACTCTGATAGATCCTTTACAGAAACCAAATATCAACTTCTTCTCAAAATTAAACTTATTTTATCTATTGAAAAAAGACAACAAAAAACGACATTGGATAAAAAAACAGAAATCAATGGAACCACAAGCATAGGAAGGGCCTTCTTAGGTCAGATATCAAACACCAGTATGTACCAAAAAATTCCAATAACACCTATCCTTTTTTTAAACTTGTCAAACATCATGAAATAATGAATGGAAACCTCTCCTTAGCTTTGAATGTGGTAAAAAACCTATCACTCAGTCTAACTATGATCATATGCTCTATAGGTATATCTCTTCATGATCCTGATGTAGATGTCGATGTAAACTAATTTTCCTAAACCCCCTAGATGTACCACTTCCAAAACATTCATCGTAATTACTGACTCTACATCCAAGAATGATGTATCCTACTACATTTGACTAGTATATTGGTTACCTATAAGGACTCTTGAACGTTACCTCAAATGGATATAAACCGATATTGGAGTGGCAATTTCACCATGCCAACCGGAAAACCAAATGCATGTTCCCTCAACACTAAATGGTTCCCTCTAATTGGCACACAAACCCCGCTCCATGGAGTACTACTGATGGTAAGTAACTTCCTCATCACCTCATCTCTCAGCATGATGGGTTTCATTGTAAATCCTCGAATGTTTGATGGAATGTCCACCATCATAAAACCCATATAGAATATATCCATGGGATAACTGGTCATGTAAAACCTCACAAAACAATCTCTTAGTTATACCTCCCATCCATGATGAAAAATGATATTGGTAACCACCAATAATTAGATACATGTCATTTTATCCTTACATAAAAGGGAAAACTACAAATAGATCAACATATCTATTTTCTCTCTCAAGAAATGTTAGAGAAAACCCCACATTGTGAGATTTTGATTCTACAACCACACCCTTATGTGGCTCTTAGGTTATTAAGACCGAAAACTCTTCCGCCTCAACTATAACTATCATATCTAAGTTCAAATATCACCATAAGTGTATCTCCTAAATCATTACCTCTATCTTATAAAAGTGTAAAAGATTTTGGTACACTTGAAGGTTGTGCATAATTAATCCTCAAGTGTATGAAATGAAATTTTGGTGCTAATATAATAAAGAAACCATTTAAGAATAATTTGATAACACTATCCACAAAGGGTAAAGGATCTAGTCTATAAGACTCTTATCCTTCTCACATGACCACACATGGATACCTATGTATACACACTTGGTCTCATCAGATCCTCCTTCAACAAACCTCAAGTTTAACGATAACTCATACGGCTTTATAGGAGGCAATCTGTATACTAATGAAAATATTAGTGTAGCCACTAGGTCCTAGTATATACATAATTATATCCCTCTTTGGGTAGGTAAACCTAAAATGTTCCCATAAAGATATCGGCAACCTCGCTGCAACTATATGAAACTGAATTCTCATATAATTAACTACTCCATGGGCCATACTATCCAACTGATATATGTTGTTTTTACCCACCGACAATGGATCTCAACCTTCAATTCCAAGGATTATTCCACTATAAATGTATACAACTCTATCCCAAAAACTGGAATCACTTCCACCTCCATTAGAGGAAACCATATGAACATGGATGGTAAGTAACCAATCTTCATTGAGGAAAATATTATAGGGTATCTCTCTTCTTATATAGAATGTTTCAATACAAGTCTCTCCCCCCACCAGGGTTGGGTCACACTGAAGAGAAGAGTGTATTTCCACCACTCCACTCTACTAGTACCTCCAAGAATATGGGTTATGAAAAAAGGGTCCACAAGTATCCATAGACATATAATAGAGGAAATTATCAAAAACATGTGTCTTATGACTTTGATTATTGAAAATGAGGTAGTATTGTCACATCTTGTACTGAAAACCATAATTGTGTATACATCTTATAATTCCCTCATTGATGTGATTCCTTTATATTTCCTTCATTTTCACCTCAACTAGGCCCTACTTCGACACCTAAACACATTGATTGGCTCATAATTCACAATTCTAAGGAACTCTTCCACCACACTTTAACACTTTTTTCTTTGGGTGGAGCAATCTCACATGGATATTTTTGTATGATGTCATAAAAATTTATCTCATTTGGGAAGAATTCCTCTTCCTTATGAGTCTAAAGAAATTTCAAAAATCACCATCAGATGGATCTTTTGATTCCCCACAACACCTTAGATAAGCATCATGGAAAAATCATAATGAATATGGGTATTTCACACATTTATATAACAATACAATTAAAAACTTATAAATTATATGGAATTACTTTTTTATCCTTGTAACCATTTGTTCATGGGCCTCTATTTAATGCATATGTTCTCATTTATGTCCTCCATCTCCCTGATTGTCCTGAAGGACTCCCTGGGGTAGTGGCAGAAACAAATAAAATCATATGCTACCTCACGATGCTCTACCGATTGCTTCTACATGTCCACCAATATAAATAAATCCATGATCCTTATGATGCCTCATCCAAACAAGTCAGTTTAACATCTCCCTCTTAGTATTAATATAGATTTAGAAATATCTCATGATGTTTCCCCATATTTCAAAAGAAAAATATCACCTCTATCATGCCTAACGATATCTTTCTTGGGATCCCTAAGTCAAAGAACCTCCATCCCAAGATTGTATCCTAAAGTGTTTCACATGCCCAGATCCTTGAGGCTACTATCTGATATCATCTATCAATTTCTCTAACCATGTGTTCCCAAATCTAACTGATGTAGTTTTTTTTCTCCATAAATTTCTCCATCACCAAGTCCCACTTGAGAACTCCAACATAATTGGGAATGAAATGAGATGTCATTGAATTTGAGATAAGCTAGTGTAAGCCTTGACAGATTGTATTTTCATGGAAAAAAGGATCTCAACCCATATCTAGTGATATCTAAAATGTTTTTTGAACCGTTACAAATACTATACCATGATCGTTCTACCCATACTAAGTAGGAAAAGATCTAGGATACAAACGTATCTTAATGTGTATAAAAATAACTATTACCCAAAGAGCCACTAACACTTTTAACATATGAGCATTGTATCATTAACACTCTGTGATAAAAGACTCTACCATCACCATTTAGATCCCTAATGAATACTCTAAACTAGTACAACTATCTAATTAGGAGGTTTCTGCATTAGTCATAAAAAACATGTGACTACCTTAATCCTGTCCTCATCTACTTAGGGGTTTGGATCCCCCTGATACATGGGAGGTATCTACCTCTAAAACTCATTAAGAACATTTATCTTATATGCATCCCTTATTAGTAGCACCGATAATTACATTTATTAAGAGGTGGGGGATCATCTGGAAAAATACCTGGAGGCACTACCACTTATGTATACCCCAACAATGAAGCCTCATCATTGGTTGTATCATCATCACAATCTCACCATGGAACCTTGTAAGGATTTCAACTCAATGGTATCATAAAATAAAATAAATATGCACTGTGGTTAAAGATTATATGTTGGAAGGTGACTTAAGAAGGACATAGAAACCATAATCTAGTCTATTATGAAGCTTTTTCCCAAGTTTCAATATAACCTATGTCCTCATGTACCAGTTTAAGAAGGAGGGTGTTAGAGTCCATGTCAAGGGGTAAGTTGGATGCCACACCAACACTGGAGTCACTGGCTTGAAATATTCAATTGAGATATTATAATATCATCACCATAAAACCAGAACAAAGAACACAACTAGAAAAATCCTAACTAAGGGCCTAAGGATCTCGTTTGATACCACTCTAATTAACTGACTCATTAGGGCCCACCTGGCCTATGTAAGGCTGATCTGTCATAACCCAATTCCCGCCTTTAATAGGCCAAGGTCTAGTGACCATCACTCAGTAGGTATATAACACAACTAAGATTCCATAGACCATGTGACATGTATACACACACACACACACACCCACATGCACACACATCCATCTCTATGAAAAAAATGTAGATATAATAATATAACAAACACAAAGAATTCATGTATACATCTATCGTACAACTAGAGTACAAAAAATGTACTAAAATTATAAAAATGAAAAATGAAATCCCTTTAGAAACTGATAATAAAATATAACCCACTTTTTTGTATGAGAATATTGTCAAATAAAACAACTATTAAACACATTAGTAAATCTAGATCCGTATGATCCTCCTACTTCATGTCCTCCTAGGTCTCTATTGATAGGCATATTGTCTACCTGAGGCACCAAATGAGTTGGAAGAGTGCATATAGGGTTGATTATAACAACATCCAATAGGTAACCCAAAATCCTAAAATAAAGCGAAAAAATAAAAGGAAATAGTCGGATCAACCCCAACCATAAGAGAATACACAAGAGAGAGTACTTAAACTCCATCTGGACTATTCGTTGAATATACACAACTAGTCTTCTTATATCCACATGGTACATCAATAATGTCATGTAATATCACTATAAATATTTCTATAAAAACACGAATTTACTCCTCTTAGAATCCAAGTATCATTTGGTATAGATTGTTCACCCCATATCAAACTCATGTAAGATATATCACTCATTGGGTATCACTATTCTAATGGTAAACACCCTTCTTCTCAGAGGGTGTACATCTGAGAGAACATGATCATAGGGAATATCTATAAAAATTGTCTCAGTGGCACCCAACATATCATGATACTTATCTATAGGATCTCATACATGTGTCTTGGGAGACTCTATGAACCCTACTGAAATACAGATGGCCTAAAAGCTGAAATATGGGATCATGCCTAAGATTATAGGGGGACACCGCACAACCAACCTAGAACTATTGAGATCATAAAAATTAAGAAGGGGATCACACCTATGACTATTGGGTGACACGAATAACTCTATCATGTCCTAAAACCACCTTACATACAGAGGATATCTCACTGAGGTATTATGGGAGATATCACAAACATAATCTTATTTTAACAACTAATTAGGGGTTCACATACTCAATAATATCAAAAAATCAATTAGATTTGCCTATATGTTAGAGATTAGTTCCCGTTAAATAGGGTCATGATGATACCACTAATCCCAAATAGGAATGAAGAAGTTATAGAGGACCCCACTCTAGGATCTTGGATGGATACACTTACTCTATCTAAACTCATCTTGTAGAAGAGATCACAATCCTATATTGACAACATATTGAAACTCCATACCCTTCTATGAATGGACCAAGGGAAATCACTCAACTAATAGTGGTCTAAAAAAACCAAAATAATCATCCCACTGGAATATCTACACTTCATATTTCTTACACCCAAAACATGTAACACATTGTTCTATACGTAGACATTTACATAGGATAAGCTGTTGTTGAACCTCAATGAGGGTAATGATGATATAGATTAATGTGGGAAAAAATATTGATTGTAGTGCATGGTGTGTACCCACTTTATATAGTGTGTCTCTCAAATTAAGACCCTAGATATGTCCCCTCTCAGTACTCAACCAGTATATGGTGAATACACGGTGTGTACCCTATGTCACACTATATGTGATCTCATCCAAACCCCTAGGGATGTCCTTGCCAAAACGCATCCAATATGGCCATGTATTCAGGCCTGAAGTGTACCCAAATTACATGGTGAGTTAATCTTGTCCAGAAATAAGACCATTTCCTTACATATGCCTATGTACCTGGCCCATTTACACTCGATATCTAGTCTTGTACTTCCATATGTCCTTTTCCTCTTACATAGTGTGAATTCCCATGTACTCGGTCGCATGTCCTTTTCTCATTTCACAATATGTTCCCCTCATATAGTACATTTAGTCACAAAATATCACCTTCCCAAAATAGGAAGAACACACAGAGTTTGCTTGTACACTAAATGTTGTGTGATCAGGAATTTAGAATGGTAATTATCATCAATCCACTTGAAAACCCCAATTCTTAAACAAAACCCACAGATTCACCCCCAAGTGATCTTTATTAATCTTAAATGTGATATAAAACCATAAAACTATTAGTAAATGTTGGCTGGGAAATAGTTATAATAAATCCTCCAATATTGTGCTAAAATGGTGAAGCTTCAAGTCTAATGTAATTCCTAGAGGTAGTTGCACCAAGATTTGATGGTGATGGATGTCAAAAATGGGGTATGAATACACCTCCTGTTTACAGTTCCTCCTCAATCCATTTTTCACCATGGGAGAGAACCTATCATCCTTATTTTGTATTTCGGAATCCAGATTGGGTAGCGGGAGGGTTTATTTTTTTTAACTTTTATTAAAGTAATAATCCCCTCTTAAAAATCCCTTCAATGGCTACCTCTAACCAGGTTCTCTACGTCAAAATAATTTATTCCACGCCTAGGGTAAACACCATGTTTTACAATCAATAAAAATGTAATATTTCTGATCTGAGACTATTTCTATGAGATAAAACAAATTTCAGAGAAAATACAAGTGTAATATAAAATATTTATTATTATTAATATAACCACATAGAGGATCTATGGGACCCCAAATCCCCCATAGACTCATCACCTAACATCAGAAATATTCTGAGATATATTTTAATGCATTATAGGGGAAAACCATAGTCATTACATGGTATTAAAAATAGTGAAACATATGATTCATTGAGTTATTTAGATGAGAATTTTTGACCAAGAATCAAAGAAGATTGAATGAGTATATCATGCCTGATGAAGATTGAGGGTGATTCCAAATATGTGTGGAAACTAAAGAGTAAAAGTAGTATTCAACTTAATATATGAATTATGGGAAAGAAGAAGAATATAGAGAGAGTAAAATATTATTTGTAACTCACATACACTTTTTGAGAATTCAGAGATCCCAATACACCATTGTATAATTATGCGATAAGGTGATGAATCCAAATACCATTGAAGAAGGATAACTAATGTGCACATCAATATTCATGGAAGCAGATAATGATCCAAATCATCCAAGATATATTATGAGTCTCCATAATAGTACTACATATATGTTTATTGAGTAAGTAAACATGTAGACATACTGATCTATCTTCTCATAGAGGAGGAACAACATCCAATGGTGTAGAATAAATATAGGATTAAAAGGAAATTGTTTCCTCAATCTTTTATTTAAGATTCATTGTATCATTTAGATGACATTAGAAGTGGTGGAGGTAATAGTGGACTATGTGTAGTAAATGATTGAATATGATAGTGTAAATTCCATGTTTGGGTGGATAATTAGTATGACATGGAGTTTTCCTTTTAGGAATAACTTGTTAATACTATCTTTTATTCTCGTTAAATATATTACTTAAAATTAAGTTTAGGTTGTATTAATAAGTGCGTGGATTGAAAAATTAAATAGGTTCTAGAGGATAGGTTAAAAGGGAATAACTCCAAAAATAACAGGGATAACTAATTCACCCCCTCTTAGTGAACTCATGGGTCCATGTCAAACAAATGGTTTAGTGTATTATGCCTATTAATTTATAAAGAATTAGTTTCTATGAAATGGAGAATCTGAATTATATAAATAGACATATAATTACTATATTATATGGGATTTATTTTCACTGCTAGGGGAATAGGATGTCACCCTACCACCTATCAATTGTTTTGAATGTTATATATGCTGTAATATTAAGGGTTTCATCCAATTTTTGATGGTTCCATTTAGTCTCAAGATAAAAAATGAATTTGGTGTTAAATATAAATTCTCAAAATATCATATTAATGTCTCAATCAAGACAATATATACAAAGATCATGGGTCTACAAACCTCCAAGGAGGTCTCTTAAAAATCAAAAAAAAATAGTTATGATGATAATTTGGAAGACATGGAAGATAAAATAAAAACTTATAATAGTTATTTTTAAACCATTAAAATAGATGATGACAGATAAATTGATGGATATTTAACCCAGTTAAATGAATTTGTCAGTAGTATTCAATGGTTTTTAAATAATTTGTAACAATATTCAATAATAAATAAGGTCATGAGAAATTTTAAAGATAGATTTCACTCAAATATATCATCCTTGTAAAAAATTAATGCTTAAAAATAAACGAGTTACAAAAAATAATCATATATTATAAGGTAGGAAATGAAATGACCATTAAAAATAGTCCAAATAGTATTTACATGGAATTCATGAGAAATTAAATGGTAAAATAAGATAAATATAAAAAAACAAGAAAATCAGATGTTAATGATGATAAATAAGTTTCTAATAAAATGATTTATCTAACATAAAAGAGATTAGTATATTGTAAATGGAAAAGAAAATTTATTAAATTATTGTAATTCTATAATTGTTATGATATTAGTCATATTTCAGAAATATTTCCCAAAGTACAATGTTAAATAATATGAGTTAGATGACGAGGATAAGATAAACTAATGGGAAAAAAATAAAAAGATAAATAAGATTCAATTTAGTAGCAATAGAAGTATATTTATAAAAAATAATGGGGGATACGACTCATCCAGTAGCTGATATAATGAATTTACTCTCTTTTATAATGTTTATAAAGGATTTTATTCATCAATAAGTGATGATTAAAGTGAAGAAAGGGTAGATCATGACTAGAAACAGAAAGAATGTCTATAATTATGCGTGGATCATAAATATAATTTAAGAATGAAAATAATAAGGTTAAGAATGATGGAACATAAGATATATGATATCAAGGATAGTATGTGAGGAATTAAGTGACATACGTTAATGACATCAAGAAGAACCAATATAGACATGTTTACTAAATAAAAATATTTTTAGTGACTTTGAAGAAAAGCTAATTTCATGAGAATAATTACTTATGGTGAAATAATCAACATTTTTTATTATTAAACTCAATTTAAAAATTATTATAAAATACTTCAACAGATCCATTGAGGTTAAAGGTGAACCTTTTTAGGTTAATGAGATTCTGGGATCTAACTATAGTGTTAAACCTATAACTAATTTATCTCATGTTAAATTTATTACTTTTAATAATACTTTCTAAAAACACAAGGAAAACCCTATTTTTATGAGGGAAAATATTCTTGGTTAGTGGAATAAATAAGGCTAAGAATACCGATTTTCTATAAGAAAGAGAAGTCTAAAACTAAAGGATTTATGCACCAATATTGTTTTGGATAGATTCACTATCGAAATGAAAGATCCAATTTTAGAGGTTATCACTATTATCGTGGAAGGTATGAAATAAAATTCTATTTTTTTGGAATTAAATAACCAGGTGTTATAATGATAAATGATACTAAAAACTCAATAAAAGAAAGATGTTAAAAAATCTAAACTCAATTTTTCCAAACATAATATATTTTTAATATTTATAGGAAGTATGTGAGAGATGACTTATAGGAATTCACATTGATGAGGTATTCATGACTAAACTCTCTAGATAAATTCACTATGATGATAAATGGAGGTCATTTACTTATAAAAAGTCAAATGTGAACTCTAAAAAATTGTATATATCATGATAGAATTCATGTTTCTTTTTCCTGACCAGAAATCCAAGTATAAAAAATAGCGAAAGGCTATGTAAATTTTGGTTCTAAAGGATAAAAATTGGGTAAATAATTAAACACTAATGTACCCAACTAATCTTCAACAAGTGGTGAATCAAATATTCAAAATAATCAATATTGAAGGTGTGAAAAAATTGATCATGAGATGAACAAAATGTATGGATTTTACCTATCACCCAAGAATAATTATTGAAATTATCAATAAGATAACCATAAATTTAAATTAACTTAACTGGTGAGATAAAGAAAATTGATAAACTAAAGGAATAAACACTATTTAAATAGAAGTGAACAAAGTATATTGATTTTATTAAAAAGAATGAAAGTTTTGAGTTTGGAAGAATGTAAATGTATAGTGTGAGATGAAACTCTCAACATGAGTTCTACATCTAAGAATAATGAAGTTACCTCATAAATCCCTATCATTGTTTAACATGTAGGAAATTTAATGGGAAGCATAATTTTCATTACTGGACAATAAAAATGATGATGTAATTGTGTTATAAATACCATAAATTATAAGTGTGAGTGTATCTATTTAGTGGAAGAAAAAATAAAATGGAGTATTCTATATATTTCATGTCAATGTGTCTAAAAATTATAGAATATATATATCATCATGATATCTCAGGATTGATATATGAAAATCATAGATACAAATTTTGTAAGAATTATATTAAATTCAATTATTAAGGGGGTGTTTTGGATTATAAAAAGATATATAAAATGGGGAGTTTTATGCTTTGAACATGAACATTATGATTTGTGGGTTGGGATTTATGAATCCCTTGATAGGTGGAATGAGGTAATTCTATGTATGATATCACTTGATTAGTTATTTATGGAAAACATTGACAACCATCAATATATACCTCTTGTTTTCTATGCTAGGTTGGAAAAAGTGTACTTTGAGTGGACTATCATAATGCTCATTGAAAAGAAAAATCATGTGATGTCATCCTAATCTCATGTGTTTCACAAGATATTCTTATAAGGAGGAGAATAGGTTGTTAGGGTAACATTTATAGAACTCCAGCGACCCTTTTCATTTTATTTTCAATAAGGGGGATAAAGGAATGAGAACACATGTTGACATTTTAAATGTGCGGGCATATTTAAAATAAATAAAAAGGTGGATAATTAAGTACCCATAATGATTTAGTAATATATATTGAAATATGTCAATATGTGGTTAGTGACTGATATGATGGATCTTGGAGTATTTTTATAAGTTAAATATTCTACAATATAAATGTGAAACTTTTCATAATTATATTGGATGAAACTAATGGAATGTGTATTGATTGTCGGGATGCTATCAATAACATGTTGGATGTGTTTTTAATTCCCTTGAGAATAGATTGAATCACTTTAAAGGGGACCAAATTTCATTTAAAGGAAGTATATTTGTTTGATATGACACTAAAAAATGGATAAGTCATTGATCATAATTATTTAATGTAATACTTTGATGTAGACATAAAAATGGAATACTCCCTGGTCATAATTCATTATGGTCGATCATAAAACTTTGATGTTGAATGAAAAGTCTCATTGTAAAGATTTAATTATAATCACTAGTCTTTATAACAAGGATTCAACATAAATCCTAAAAACATAGAGTAATTTTAGATGACTATATAAATAAAGGTGAAACTGAGATAATATCTTCCCCTGTTATAAGGATGGTCCATATAGAAAAGATGCATGATGCGATGGATGTGAGGAATTTAAATGAGGGTAAATTAGTAGATTTATTGGAATATTTTGATGAAGGAAACATATAATTATTCAATTGATTTAAATTTTTATCCTTAACTAAAAATTTTTGATGTACTAATGAGGAGATCAAACATACTATTTTTTATGTAGTATCCAAATATTAATTAAAACTAAATTTGGACATAATATTCTATGAGTATAAATATATATAGGATGTGAAAGAAGAAAAATATAGAGAGAGTAAGATAATATTGATAACTCCCAGTCAATGTGTCAGAATAGTGAAAGGGTGATACTCCATTATATCATGAAGAGATAAGGATATAAATTCAAGAATAATTGAATAAGGAGAATGGTTTTGGTCCAAATATTTTCATAGAAGATGATATAGATAAATATCATTTTTTATATAAAAGGACTCTAAAGACCAACATTATATATAAAGTTATTGAGAAAGTATATGTGAAGACATACTGGTCTATATAATCATACATAAGTTCCAACATCTAGTGGTATAAAATAACACAAAGATCTAGAGGAATTTCTTTGTTGGATAATTTGTTGAAGATAATTTTTATCTTTCAATAGCCCTTGAAAGTGGTGGAGGGAATAATTGACATTTTATTGTAAATTATTTTTTGAGATAGTGTATAATCTATATTGAGGGGTATAACCAACATGGCCTAGAGATGGAATTTCATTTAAACCTGGTGAATACTCTATTATATTCACTTTCTTACTATTACTACACACTAAGGTGAGTCTGTGAGAAATAGATTTGTTGATCAATAAATTTATTAGATTCAGGAGGTTGGAATAATGTGGAAAAATTTATTAATGAAAAGTGATCACTAATATACCTTGTACACCTCTCATTGATCGAATTTATCCTGGTATAAAGCAACATATTACATCATGTTGAAGTCCAATCTAACTTCATGTTTTGATTAATCATACTTGAAAACAATATTACTATTCATATTCCTATTTTAGATCTCTAAGTTTTCTCTGAGGAGTTTAACTACACACTATGGTTGGTGAAATTATTATTTTGAAACCCAATATCTAGATTCTATTCATTATGATTAAAACTTATGTCCAGTTGAGGCACTAAAATTGAATTGATCTTTTTTTAACATTCACATCAAGAACACCACCAAGGTAATTTTTGAATTTCCAATTTTATATATGAAATATTCAAACAGAAAATATCCAATGATATGAGATAATTTACCTTAAAAATTCCATTTTTTGAATGAATTTCGATCACTACAAGTAGTAATTTAGAATACCATCCTTTTCAAAATATCCAAGTCTACTCCATGATATTTATTTCACTACACCATAAATTAACACAGCCTCTATGCTAAACTTAAACCACAAAAAATTTAATATTTTCTTAAGGATTCTTATTTTCCAGGTAATAATTCTATATGAATATTATAAATTTCATAGTGTATTTTAACGAAGATTTATCAATAAGAAGAATTAAAATAATGAAACCAATTATTTTGGATAATAGTATATTTTATTATTATAAAATAGGATGAAATTTGCTTTTTATTCTATTATTAAAACAATACCCAAGTTGGACATAGAGATAACCAATATACTTTTTATATTAGATTATGGGTGAACCCCTATTTCCATTCTATATTGGATAGTTTTTTACCAGTACCTCATTTTATGTATACATGTTTTTTTATTCCCAATGTTTTTTATTCCATTATGGATGTTAGTTTAAACTAATTAATTTACATGTAGAATTTGTTATTCTTTAGGGATGTTTTATTTTTTCAATGAATTATTTAATATGAAGTGAATTACATGGGTTCTATTTACTATATTATTCTGATGATATGATCCTATATATGTGAAAATTATTTATTTTGGTAGTGTTTTCTTCTGGGTAAATGGGATTTATAAGAAATAACTCGGAATATGATAATTTTATATATTATGTTATTCACTTTATATAAGATTTATTATTCTTTTTCCACATTTATAAGAGGGTTTTAGGTGCATAACAAACTCAGTAATATATAATAATGAAACTAAATTTTTCTTTTCCAAATTGGTATGATAGATATAGAGATTTTATGGGTCCACATTATCTCAAGTATAAATTTATTTATCTATTAATTTATTTATTTTCATTTATATCTATTTTTGAAATGATACTGTTGATAATTTTCATTATATGGTGTTTATTATTTGTAACTACTAATCATTTGTTATTGTTTGAAATGCTAAGAATTATTGGTTGTATGTTATTTTGTGATATTGGTTTGTCAATTATGATAGTGGAGTGTATTTTTTAAAAAATTAATTCTAATTCTTTCTATGACATGATATTTATACGTTCAATGTCAAATGCCTGCTTATGACCTATTGAGGTGAGCTCCAAGGGTCACTGTCAATCTCAATGTTGATTCATAAAGAGTCATGGTGTGGTCAAGACATGATAAAATGGTATGATTGTATTTCTAAGATATATTTTGGAGTAATTACTTTTTGATATTTCATTGGTAGAAATGTAATTGTTATGTATGGACTTAAGAATAAATTTAGACCATAGAACCAAGTGAAGTGTGTGGTAAACAATACATTCCTACACCAAGACATTGATTATAAACAAAACACACTTAATAATTAATTTAATATTTTTATAGAAATATGTTAGTGTGAATATTCATCATGTAGTACATGGTCATGGTGATATAATATTTTTAATTTTTTTGACTAGTGAAAAGTGTTGATTTACTAGTAATGTTAAAACATGTTAATATCCTTGAGATTGATATTTCTTCTACTAAGTTTTAGATATAAACTTTTTATGATATCACCATTAAATTTATTTATAGCATGTCAAACTATATTTTTTGATTGTTCATTAAGGGATTGATCCAATAAATTGTTAGAATTAGAGGAATGCCAAAGAATATTTCATCTGGAATGGTCTGCTCTAATATGTTGGGTAAATTTACAATTATAAAAGGAATCATTGTCTATATGTGGTGGAGATTTATTTTCAGTTTATTTTCAAAAAGGATTAATATGGGACTTTTATAGTGGGTAGTTTGATTTGTGTGGACATTAAATACTGGTGAATTGTCTCTCTTGGAAATGAATATGTTTTCTAGGTATGATGGAATTTTTTTTGAATGAATTTTTGGAGGGATTTTCTTTTATCAACCCACGATATTGAGCATAATGATTGTCTATTTATTATTGAGGAAAGTTGGAATTTAGTTTTTAATATTACTGCGTTATTGGATGTATTTAATGGTTAATTAGGATACATGGGAATGTAAAATTGAGAGGATATTTCACCATGATATTTAGTTCAAGGTTAAACTCCTTTTATCTTTAGGATTTTTTCCAAAATGATAATGAAATTAGAGGTGATTGAAAAAAAAATTCACAAACTGATCGAGTTGCATATTAATTTTATCTAGAAACTCATATTAATGTAACACCTTGATATTTTATGATTTTTTTAAATGAATGTAATTTCTTAGATAGCTTTCATTACACATAACATAAAATTATATTAGACCACGATAAAGTATTAATATTATTATTTAAACATGACTATAAAAACCCATCAAATAACCATGGTGGTATGAATAATAGTATAAAAAAATTAAATATTAAGTATAATTGTTTTATATAAAGAAAACTCATTGGTAAAAAATTATATATTTTTTTTATGTATTTATATGTTGTTAAAATACTATTTTATAAAAAATGATTTTATTACTTTTTGTGAAAAATTAATAATTTTTTGACTTTTATAAAATATATTTTCAAAAATAATCTTCATTTTTTAAATCTGCATATCAATGTTATGTTTAGGATTTTTTTTGAGATTTCTTGTAAAAGAGTAATGTTTTGATGAAAAGTAAAAAATATAGAATTTTATAAAAAATTATCGTTTTGTTTAATTAATATAAAAATAAATTTTATTTTAATATGTTTTTATAATTAAAATTATTTTAATTATATATTAATTAATTCAGATTATTTCATTCCGACTAATTTCATTTTAAATTTTTAGGTTACAAATTTCAATAAGTATGAACATTTTCACTTTGGAAAACTTCTTTATCTCACATTAGTGGGTTTAATTTGAAATTAAAATTTTCCAATTATTTGAATGGAATTTTTTTAAATGGATTCCATATTTTTAATCATATTAATTAATATTATATAATAATATAAACTGAAAATTTTGGTCAAAATTAATAGTTAAAATAATAAAAACGGATTACAGCAGATAAGGTTTAAATGAATTTAGCATGGGTTAAACTAAAATTATAAGGGGTAAAATTACCTATACAATTATCCATAATCTATTTATGGAAATAATTTGACACTATATCATATATATTTTTATAATTAATAATTTTTATCATTTTTATGTGAAAAATATGGATACACATTATTTTTTCAAAAATTCCAGGTGTGTACTCTCCCCCCACCCTTATAAAAGGCCACCCCATGTCCTATCATATTCAAACATAAAAAATTCTAGGTTAGGTCAATACCATCCCTAATATAACCATTAATTATATACCCAAATTATAGAGGCATTATATTTATTATAAAACCCTCATAATAAGGCTTTACTTATAAAAAGGGTGGTTCTCTAAAGAAGTGGTAAAATTATTAAACTTGTGTTGTTGTTTTATTTATTTATATAACTATTTTTATTATTATTAAACAATAATTATAAAATATCATGATTTTATAACATATATATATATATATGTTTGTGTGAATGTGTGTGTGTTATTATGTTAATTTAATTACCTACATCTATATCATAATCTATTAAGAGGGAAACAGAACTATCGATCGTGTGTATGGAGGACTACCACCTCGCAAACCAATGTAATTTTTTCCCATAACCACCACACATGGATAGATACAATTATTGATTAAAGTTATTTATATGATTTTTATGACATAATAAGAAATTTTAAATTATAATATAACATATACATTGTTACTTTCCATTCCTTGGGAATACGATAACATCGCTAGTGTGTACACCAGACTACTTCCACATGAAGTGATGTGATTCATTATTCACTAACGATTCACATTGATGGGAATGTGGATATATTTAATTAAAATATGTGATATGTATGAAATAAATATCATTATATATATTTAATATTTTATTATTTTTTTCATCCATTAAGAAAAAGGAAACAATGTTGAGGTGTACGTAGGACCTATCATCTCCATGAATAATGTAATTCATTTTCAATATCTAAAATTATTGAATTGATATAAATACATATATAATAATTATATATTAAATTTTTATCACTATTGAAATTATGTATTTTATGGTTCCACAATCAAATTAAAAGGACCAGAAACACCGAACCAAAACATAAATGAAAAACACATTAGTTATTACCTGAAATATGATTTTAAGAAGGGTGTTTTAATAAGTGGGTAATAAAATTTCATAAATAAATAGTATATGGTTAGATAAATTTGAGTATTATTATTTAATATTTATATAATAATATTATATTAAATATACATGAGATTTTAATGTCTATGATAGAAGTCCATATTTAAGGTAAGATGTTTTCGTCTCACATTTATTTCTCTCCGAAACATGCCTTATACACTACATGTTTCTTTTTTGTGGTGTATATAATTCCCATGAATTTATTTTATGATCATTATCAGTATAATTATGGGATTTCAATATATATCTAATGTGGTTTTAATTATAGGGTTTACAATTAAAAGGATACCAAAGTTGGTAAGGTTAAATGTTACAATCTCATTATTTAATGAGATTGTTTACGAAATGCATCATGTGATGAGATATTATAATATACCTATAATGAAACTAATTTATTGTTTCTAATATTTTTATTTATTGGATTCACATGTTTTTATTTTATTTTACTCTCTTAATGTATTAAAGATACCAAAATAATGTTTTCAACAAAACTATATTTATTTCTTTCATCAGTCATAAACCCTTTTTATTACATATTTTTTAAAAAAAATTGTAAAGAATTTTTTTTAATATTATCTAATTATTATTTAAATACTTTTCTACATTTATATAAATATTTAAAAATGGTTTAAATATTATCTTGATTTAATTTTCCAAACAAACCCCTTTTTGGATTATTCCAAAATGTGAAATGAATATTTGTTTTAACATATATGGGATAAAAATAAATTTCCACCAACATGAATGATCAATTATTTATAGATTATTTTTTTGTTTCCATAATTATTTTCAAAGAAATGGATTTTGATATATTTTTGGAAATTTTATTTATAAAAATTTGTTTTCCAATTAGAAAGTATATTTTACTCAATAAATGTTCCAAGTGATCTTCCAAAACCTTTAACTATATAAGAAGACATACTTTGATTTTACGTATTCTTTGTAGGGTATTGGATCCAATGTTTTGATATGTTTTCTTTTTCTAGATATTTTATGATTATGATGAATATGTGTTTATGAAAACAATTCCTTTTCCATAATTTATGCTATGATGAATTGATGAGATGATATTGAGAGCCATCAATTTTTATTGTTTATGTAATGAAAAAATGGTTTTGAGACCATTTTATCTTCATGGGATATTATAAGATTAATTTTTAATTATATCTTGGACCACTTATGTATTATTTTCATTATGTCACAATGTTTATGTTATAACCAAGTATTTTGGTAATGTTATAACAAAGGAAAGTGGTTATGTTATATCCAAGGGTGGTGGACACGTTATAACCAAGTATGGGTGGAAACCGTTTCTATGTGAAATACAATGGGTAAATTTTTGTATCTCATTAGATAAAAATGTGAAATAAGTCTGTGAGATTGATCCAGAGATAGAAACAGTCTGATGGGATTGTCCACAATGGAAAATAAGTGTTGAGGCCAAATCAACTATGTTTGATGGGATTGGTAGTTAACCTTGAAAAATTAAGTTGTCTTTATACTTTTTTTGGTTACAAACTGTTATGAAATAAGATTATGGTTAATTAATTATGATTAATTCATAGTCTTAGGAATCATGTATTTTGGATTGATAATGTTTTATGCCATGGATGTTGTTTATAATCTATGATAGATTGCATATGAACATTATTATCTATGTTATTTATCTCACACACTTATAATTATGTTATGATTTAAAATGATCATATAATAATATATCCCATCCTTACCCATACTAATCATCCCAACTCAAACTCCATTATTTTTACATTACATAGTTTATAAATAATGTTATTAAGTTGGGTATGAAATATGCTTATGTGATTTGTTGAAGATCATTCATTAAATAAGAGTATTGTGTACCCAGACTCAAAAATCACTAAACCATTACAATCTTAACACTTGAATTTGTGAAACATATTAAATATTAATCTAAAAAGTTTTGATATTTATGTTTAAAAATCCCATGTCATTAGAGATTATATTAGAGAAATTATTTAGATAACCATTGGAAACTAGTATGAAAAAACATTAATTAGAAACCTAAGGTTTTGAATAAGGATTATTAAAAGTATTGTAAAGTGTCCTAGTATTTTAGTGAAGGATAGGGAGTTCTTTCTATGAAATTATAGACCTCTTTGGATACTAAAATTGGATGCAGATTTGGAATAGTTATACATAGGGTTAAAAACTCAAAAAATGAAAAAAATGATCTATACATGATCATATCTTAGTGAAAGGAAACTATACTTTCATTACACCTATTTTTACATTATTAAGGGATATATTTTGTAAGCTCACATACTCTTTATTATCCATCATGATGGATTTGAATTGAAGATGATCATGAATAAAATTTCATAAACCCAATACTTCATAGATAGAGAATAAGTTTTCAAGATTTAGAAATCCAATTAAGTATTTTGATGATTAATCACTATTATTAATGATTCATAATGTTTATTCTAACCTTATTGGTTTTATCAAATGATTTAAAATAGAATAATGTGTTAAGTAAAAAGTACTATTTTGACTTTTATGTCTTGTTTTGGAAATCACAAATCTATTCATAATTGTTTATCGTACTGACTATGTTTATCGTACTGACTATGTTTATCGTACTGACTAAATCATACTAACCCAATCAATTTTACTGACTCTATCAATCGTACTGGCTTTTGTGTATCATAATCACTTTGAATTATATCAATACATTTCACAAATTAATACTAATAGTACTCATTTTTTACTTCTATCACATGCATGTTTTTAACTTTTTTCAAAACACATGTTTTATATCAATAGTACTCATAATTATAATTTTAATAAATCCTTTGTTTTAACCAAAACAATGTCGTGGAGTTAGCTATAAACTAATCAAAACGATGTCATGTTTTCTATTTCAATATGACTATTATAATTCCAGGTGTCCAAGTCCCTCCGAGCTTTCTGGAGAAATATGTCAGTTGGAGGAAATATGACCGTTGGAACCAAAGGCCTGTAAATAGGAGGTCATTCGAAGATGAGAATACAATTGAGAGACTTTGATCATTCTTCTATTCAATAAAGTTCTGGAGGGAGACGCTTTGACTTCTCTCTTTATTCGTGTGAAAGCCTTCAAATTACAAAACGTGAACGTCTCATTCTTAGTTTTTGTATTTCAATATATGATTTGTTTTTCTTTGTGTGACTGATCATGTGATAATGATAAATTCCTATTATGGATAGGCAGACGGTACTACCGATCTTTGTAACAAGGTCTTTCAAGTGTTTGAAAGATAGAGGTACCTATTACCTGCAAAATTGAGGGCTTGTGGGGATAGCAAGACAGACATGCAGATCCTCGTATCGAGTTCTTGAGAGGATAAAAAGACCGAAGTATCGATCATCGTGTCGAGGGCTTACCAAGTTAGTGGTAAGACATACCTCTTATCCTAGGTGAAAGGATACCCTTCTCTTTTGGATAAAATAATTGTAATACTTTTACATTTCCGTTGTTGTTTTTATTAGAAAGGAAATTGTATTTTTTTTTCTTTTCTTCTTTTAATATTCAATTTTAATAGTTTCAATTACAATTATACTATTAAATATTGTATTAATATATTCTATATGCTCTATGGTAGAATATTTTACTATTGTGTTACTCTGATTATTTAATTTATTTTGAATACAATTGATTTACAATTCTTATAGTATTACTTTGTATCATACCTTCTATATCTAAGATAATTGTGGTTAATTTTATTTGTTGTGAATTTTATTAGTTTAAGATCATTTAAACAAATTCCTAAAGGGTTTAAGCACAATGTTTTTAAACCTAAAATTTACCCTCCTCTTGTATTGTTCCATCTAATATACATATACATCTATATATCGATCCGACAATTGGTATCAAAGTAGGTTTCCACTGATTTGTATTACTTATTCTATTTTTTTCAAAAACAGTGTCTATTATAAATTTCTATTTTCAACTACTTACTGTACAAAAGTGTGGAGTGGAAAAGATTTTGTTTTATTTTATAGAAGGAATGAATATTGGATCAATTGACAATATAAATCCAACTAGACCACCTTTCTATGATAGTAATTATTATGATTACTAGAGAGATCAAATGAATACATTTGTTATTAATACTGGTTTAGACAATTTTATTATTCTTACTCGAGGTTTCAAAATACCTGAAAAAGAAGTCAGTACTTTCACAAATCAAGAGAAACAAGAATATCAACTGAATTACAAGGTACTAAATACTTTGTTGTGTTATATGACCAGAAATATATATAGTCATATATCATATTGTGAAGCGGCCAACAATATTTGGATGAGATTAGAAGTCACACATTTTGGTACATCTAAGGTTATATAAACAAGAAGAGAAATTCTTCGAGTAGAGTATCATGGATTTCTTTTTCCTTTATGGAGATCCAGTATGCAAGGTGCAACAAATATTTATAACAATTGTCAATATTTTACAATCTATGGGATGAAATGGTCTTCATGATGAAGCTCTTGTAGATAATATTATTGATATAATTTTAAACGAATGGGAGTCAAAAAAGGCATCCATTGATGAAAAAAGAAAACTTCCTCATATTACTCTTGATGGAAATTTTGGAACTCTTCTACAGCATGAGACAAGAAAGAAAATATATGGTGATTTCATTAAGAAGAAAAATGGAAATTGAAGTGTAGCTTTTACTACTACATCTCTAGCTAAAACACCTGAAAGGATAACAAGATCCAAAGATAAGAAAGTTGTTATGTTAGAATCAAGTGATAGTTATCTCTCAGATAATGAGTTAGCCAATATTGATCGAAGGATGATCAAGATTTTGGGAAATAAATACTTTCAATACAGATTCAAAAATAAATATAGGAAGGATAGGAAATATTCAGACTTACTTATTATGAATGAATGAAAATAGGTCATATAAGACCTTATTGTCCTTTACTGAAAATAAAATATGTAAAGGAGAAACATTCTGAAAGAAATAATAAAAAGTTTTAATAGACAAAGTAAAATAAATTCTTGTAGGAAAATGATTCTTGCAGTGCAAGTGGTGGAAGTTCATTAGATGATTCATTAGAATACGAATCTTCAGGACAAAGGAATATTAGACTTACAACTAGGTTACCTATTAAAGATCATTGTTTCATGGATAAGGAACACAATGCTGATGTTATTGAAAATGTAACCTTGAATGAAAATTAAAATGATAATAAATATTATGAATCTTCAGATGATGAGCCTTTTTCATCAGAAGATAATTAATTACCTTCTTATGAATAAGTTTCTAGGTTTTCTAAACTACTTGATAATGAAAATTATAAACTCAAGAAAAATATTGATAAAGAAAATTTTAGAATTTCTATTTTAACTAAAGAATTATCGGATCTTTCTAATGATCTTGATATGAAAACTTCTTATTTTGAGAATATTTTAAAAATCCTTAAGAAAGTCAATTTTGATAAGGATAAACTTTCTAAGGATCATGAAAATGTAACTTATAAGAAAAATATTTTATAGAGTAACTCTATTTCAAAAAATAATGTTTTCAAGGATAAAAACATAGTTTTAAAACTAAAGTCAGAAATATTTTCCTTGAAGATGTGTTTGTCAAACATTACCTATGGAAAAGAAAAATTTCATAAAAT
Organism: Viscum album; assembly: GCA_963277665.1. Classification (NCBI taxonomy): domain Eukaryota; kingdom Viridiplantae; phylum Streptophyta; class Magnoliopsida; order Santalales; family Viscaceae; genus Viscum; species Viscum album. The sequence continues at coordinate 624,516,160 of OY728138.1, read as the reverse complement.
GTATTCTCAAATTTGACGTTTAAGGAATCATTCTGGTTTTGGTTATACTCATTCTAGACTAGTTTTTAGTAATAACTATTTTGTTCCTCAAAGTACCCCATTTTTTACTAAGTGTCAATGTGGTGGACATTGGGAAAGAAATTGTTCTCTTAATAGAACTTAGTCTTTAGGATTTCATAAAGCTCATTTTGCAAAAAAAAATTGGATTCCTAAAAATCTTTTATCTAACCATTATGAATCCAAACAAGTTTGGATTCCCAAACACTGGTTGCCTATTTTTAGGAAAATAAGAATCGTACCAACAATAAGAAAATTTAGTACATGGATAGTGGTTGTTCTCGACACATGACCGGAAACAAAGATTTCTTTGAAAAGATTATTGAAACAAAAGGTGGAAAAGTTACCTTCGGAGATAATGCTCAAGGAAAGATTGTTGGAATAAGTAATATTGTTTTTCTTGGAAAATTTCTAATTTCAAATGTTTTTTCTATCAAAGGTCATAAGCACAATATCATCAGCATAAGTATGTGATGAAGGATACCTTGTGAGTTTTAGAAATGATAAGTTCTTAGTTTATAATTCCAAGGATGAATTCATTCTATATACCTATAGGCAAGACAATATATACACAATTAACTTAGAATACCTTAGGAGCCAAAATTTACCTTTCTTAAGTGCAATAGAAGACCAATCTTGAATATGGCATAGAAGACTAGGACACTACAACCAAAGAAACCTTTGTAAACATTCAAATAAAAGACTTTTAAAAGATCTACCGGATCATAGATATGATTCTTCAAAGGTCTGTGATCCTTGTCAATTTGGAAAAAAATATAATACTAGCTTTAAATCAATCAATGATGTTTCTACTTCCAATGCATTACAGCTAGTGTACATGGATCTTTTTTGTCCTTCAGAAACTGGAAGCATTAGAGGCAAATACTATGTATTTATTTTTGGTGATGACTTTTCTATATTTACATGGATCTATTTTCTAACAAAGTAATCTGAAGCGTTTTTCTATTTCAAAATTTTCAGAGCCCATTTTAAAAATGAGAAAAACCTACCATTGGTAAATATCCATAGTGATCATGGTGATGAATTTCGAAATTCAGAATTTCAAATTTTTTGTAGTAAAAAGGTATTATTCACAACTTTTCTGATCTAATAACTCCTCATAAAAATGGTGTTGATTAGAGAATAAATCGTATTCTTCAAGAAATGACAAGAGCCATGTTGAGTGAATACTCAATTGCTAATAATTTTTGGGATGAAGCTGTTCGTACTGCTTGTTATACTATAAATCGTGTTTTAACTAGACCTTTTCTTAATAAAAAACATTATGAATTGTGGACTTTCCAAAACCTAAAGTATCATACATCAATGTTTTTGGATGAAAATTATTCATATTGAATACAAAATATAATCTACATAAATTTTCACCCAAATCAGATGACGGAATCTTTCTAGGCTATTCTACAACTTCTAAGGCTTATAGAGTTTTCAAAAAAAACTCATGTACTGTTGATGAAACAGTGCTTGTTAAATTTGATGAAACTAATACCTTTGTTTTTAAACAACTTCAACCTACATCCTCATATGTGTTTTTAAAAACTGATTATCCACCCGTGATAGAAAATTTTTCTTATAAGGAAAATGTTCAAGAAAGTATTTCTAAAACTTTTACCCCAGAATATTTTCTACCATATGTTGATGAACAGGTCTTACAGAACCCAAATCAATCTTTTCTTAGGAATCATCCAAGTGATAATATAATATGTGGTGTAAATAAACCTGTAAGAACCTGAAATTCCTTGAGAAATGAAATAGAACACCTTTCCTTTCTTTCCCAATTTGAACCTAAAAGTCCAAGTGAGGCCTTAGGTAATGAAGATTGGATTAAAGCAATGCAAGAAGAAATAAATGAATTTTAAAGGAATCAAGTCTGGACTTTAGTTGAAAGACCTAAAGAGAGAACTGTAATTGGTGTAAAATGGGTCTTTAGAAATAAATGTGATGAAAATAGAATCATTGTATGAAATAAAGAAAGACTTGTTGCTAAGGGATATAATACACCAGAGGGAATAAAATATGAAGAAACATATTCTCCAGTAGCTAGACTTGAATCTATTCATATTCTATTATCCTTTGTAGCATACTTTAATTTCAAATTATTTCAAATGGATGTTAAATTTGCTTTTCTAAATGGTTTTGTTCAAGAACAAGTTTTTTTTAACAAACACCTTGTTTTAAAGATTCAAAATATCCTAATCATGTTATTAAACTTACCATAGCATTATATGGTCTTAAACAAGCCCCTTGATCATGGTATGATATACTTACATGATTTCTTTTACAAAACAATTATGCAAAAGGTTCAGCGGATCCAACCCTTTTTATAAAAATAGAAAATAAATTTTTTTTGATTGTTTAAATTTATGTTGATGACATCATATTTGGGTCAACTCAGAAATCTCTAACTAACTCTTCTGCGAATTTAACGAAATATGAGTTTTAAATGAGTATGATGGGTGAGTTAACATTCTTTTTTGGTTTTCAAATTTCACAAAACCAGAAGGAACCTATATATCTCAACAAAAATATATCAAATATTTACTCAAAAATTATGGATACATCAATACAAGAGTGTATTATCACTTCAATTAGTACCTCAAATACACTTTATTTTGATGAAACTAGGAAACAAGTAGATCAAACAACTTTTAGATGGATGATAGAAAGTTTTTTTTACTTGATATCTGGTCTACAAGACTTAATGTTTTCTGTATGCTTATGTGAGAGATTCCAAACAAATACAAAATAGTCTCATTTAAAAGCTGTGAAAATGATCTTTTGGTATTTAAAAGGGACTTTGGATTTAGGGATTTTCAATTCTTCTAGAAATTATTTTCTTCTAAAAAGTTTTTCATATGCTGAATTTGGTGTTTGTACAATGGATAGAAAGAGTATTTTTGGAACATGTAATTTCTTAAGTGATTTTTTAGTTACTTGGTCATCCAAGAAACAACACTCCGCAACACTTTCCACTACTGAAGATGAATACGTAGGAGTTGGAAGTTGTTGTGCTCAAGTATTGTGGATGCAACACACACTCCCTGACTATGGATTGAGCTTTTCCAAAACTCAAATTCTATGTGATAATACTAGTGTCATAGACCATAGTAAAAATCCAGCACATCACTCTCTTTCAAAACACATAGATATTAGGCATCACTTTCTTAGGGATCACACACTAAAAGGAGACGCTATTTTACAATTCATTGGAACGCAAGAACAACATGCTGACATTTTCACAAAACCATCATCTTCAAATAGTTTTGAATTCATTAAACAGAATCTAGGAATGATTGCACTAAAATAATCATTCATATCTACTTCATGTTTTAAAATTATCCTTACATTAAAAAACTCCTCTTAAAATGGGTATAAAATTTTATTACTTGATGTATTTCTTTTTTTTTATTACTTTTTGTATCTATTGATTTTCTATTCTACTTCTCTGTTTTTCATCTTGACAGTTTGATTAATGTTTTATCTTTCTATTTATCATTTTTTCTTCCTAGATACCATATTGTATTTTTGTAAATCAGCAGGTCAACCTATGGTAACAAATTTGTTTTCCATCAGTACGTCAACCTATAGTAACAACCTTGTTTTCCATCATCTCATCAACCTATGGTAACAACTTTGTTTTCCATCAGCACGTCAACCTATGGTAACAACTTTGTTTTCCATCATCATGATAACCTATGGTAACAACCAGGTTTTCCATTGGCACGTCAACCTCTGGTAAAAACATTGTTTTCCATCGGCACGTCAACCTCTGGTAACAACCTTGTTTTCCATCGGCACATCAACCTATGGTAACAACTTTGTTTTCCATCAGCACGTAAACCTATGGTAACAACTTTGGTTTCCATCGGCATCTCAACATATGGTAATAAAATTACTTTCCATTGGTACGTCAACCTATGGTAACAACTTTTTTTCCATCGGCACATCAACCTGTGGTATCAACTTTGTTTTCTATGGGCACGTCATCCTATGGTAACAACTTTGTTTTCCATCGACACGTCAACCTATGGTAACAGATTTTCTTTCTATCATCTTGACAATCCATGGTAACAAATTTTTTTTCCATCGGCATGACAACCTAAGGTAATGAAATTGTTTTCCATCGGTAACATAACCAATCGTTTCCATGTATGCTTGTATTTTCATTTATACTGTGTTATTACTTTGAAACCAACGACTTTTTTAGAATTTCTTACAGTTAAATTCTTCCTTTATTTTATTTTATTTTTTTTTTGTTTCTCATTTTTTTAATAATAAAACCTCTTTAAATCCACACTATTGGATTATTTATCATCTAATGTCAATCGTATAAGACAAACAATCATCTTTATTCTCCTATAAATAGAGACCCCATCTCCCCAAACCCACATTGGTTATTCATATTTCATGGCGAAGCTCTATCTCTTTGTTTTAAGACTCCATACGATCTTCTTTTTGTTCCACCTATATGTCTCAGTCCTCTGTCAACACTCCACCCAAAAGGTATTCGAAGACGTTTTCAGAGAAATCTTTCTTCAGAGAAAGGTTAGTTTATTAGGATTTCAATAACACATATGACTCAAAAATCAAGAGGATTATTTTGTTTCAAGGATGGGAACATATCTGTGTTGAGAATCCCATATCTCAAGACCCAATTCTTGTTGAATAAGTGAGTCAAGTCTACAAAATGGTGTCTTTTGACAAAAATATGATGATCAACATTGCTGTGTACGATTGAAAAATTTCAATGTCTGTGAAACAAGCAACTCACTTTCTCAATGTTTCAATGGAAGGTGATTATTTCTGTCCATCTCATAAACTACCAGAAGAAATTGGTACATTTAATAGAGAAATAGCTGAAAATAACTATTTCTTATAAATGAGGAGAAGAGACAAGTAGCACATTTATCTCCAGATAACAGGTTCATGGTGATTTGGATGCAAATCCTTCTTATCCAAAGTAAAGGGGATAGAGAAACCCTTAAAGTATTTGATATCTTTATGCCTAGACTATCTTGTAAACATGCGAAAGGTAAATATCATGGGGTACATTTTTGAAACAATCAACAATGTCAAGTCAGAATCAATCAAGTCTCATTTGATAATGTATGCCTCTATTCTTACTATGTTCATTCTTTAGAGCTTGATGTTTTTTAATATTATTCTAAAAGGGTAGTTGAAAAAAATAAAGCCTTATTGGATATGTAAGAATACGCTGAAGAATTTTTATTTATTTTTTGATGAAGATTCAATGATTTTTGTTAAAGATGTAGAAGCTGAATCGACACCACATCAATCGGCACCTATTCCAATTCAAGGAAATCCATCTGTTGTTTCTCTTCAAAAGTCAGATCCACATATTAGTACTAAGCCGAAGAAGAAAACAAAATATAGCAAGGAGGTTGTGTATAAGAGGATGAAAGAAAGAGAATAAAGAAAAGAAGGTGATCCTAAGTTTGGGCTTGATCCAGCTAAAGCCTTAGTGGAGAAAATAAGGGTAGAAGATACTCTACAAGATGAGAAGAAAAAAAGACTCTCTTGAAAAGGAAAACTCATGATTTTAATGTCTCTAAAATCTTGAAAGGAGTTGAGTTGTCACGTGCTCAATTAATTGAATAAGTTCATCAAGAACCAATCATACAGAGTCTTCCAGAAAATAGTGGAAGGTAAACAATTATTGAAAGAAGTCCAGGAAGTTGAATAAGAGGATTAAGATTTTGTTTTGGAATTTCATAGGAGTTTAAAAAAGAGTAGAGAGGAATCCATTCAAATGAAAAGTGAAGATATTCAATAAGTTCCTCAGGTTGATCAAGAACTAGCTAAACCCCTTAAAACTCTTTTAGATAGATTTTTTTCTCAAGTAAAGATAGTTCCTCAGTCTTCTCATACGGAAAAAGTAATTGTTATGAGTGACAAAGTGGAAGAAGAAAGAAAGGAAAAGGAGAAAGAAAAAGGAAACAGCTAGTTAAAGACTCAAGCTGATCAAATGAACTCGATTCATATGATGAGGATATTGATTCAGAACACACAATTTTTCTCATGAAATGTGATTACATTGTTCATGTGATGAGGAGAATTGAAAATATTTTTCCTTATTTACCTTAAATTGAATGGAATTTGATTTCATCCTAGATAATCAAAGGAAGAAGTTTGGTGCTATAAGGGAACATAAAAAGAGAGTATTGTCATTAGAAGCTGATTTAAAAGTACTATCTGAAAGTTCAGTTGCCATAAGATGGCCTACAATAAGATGTCTAAATGGTCATACAAAATATAAATCTTAGTGAATGAACATGAGGTATCAATTGAAAACATAAGTAGGATTTAAAATGATCTTTCTATTTCTTTTAATAAGCTTGACAAAAAAACTTTTGAAAGGCTCAATCAGATGTCAGAAACTCATAGAGATGATACTCCTTCAATAAAAGAGCTATAATAGAGAATGAATGCTTTCCAGTCAGATTTTTTGAAGGTTTCATATTTCAAATATGAAATAGTTATGTTGACGAAGCAAAATTCTGTGTTGTCTCAAGACAATAAGAATTTGCATGATAGAATTGATACTATTGAAGAAGTAATCAGAGTTCAAGAAGTGACTATTAAGAATCAGGATCAGCTTTTTCTGATCAACAAGAGCTTCTCAAATCCCAGGGAGAATATATTTCAAAAGACAAGAAAGAAATCTAGAAGATGGAAGCTGATCTTCATGAGCTGATCAAGAAATAAAAATAAAGAGAAAACAAATGAATGATTTTTTGTATCATTCTTTCTTTATTCACTTTTAAAATTCTATAGGCTTTTTTATCTCAATAATTTTTATGTTCTATTTCCCATCACCTTGAATTTTTTTTTCTCTCTAAACTTTTCAGGAAACTCAAGTTTTCCACATTCTTTTGGTAAATCACAAAGGGGGAGAATTTTTTATAAGGTGAATAATAGTTTAATCAAATAATTCTGAATCAAGAAAAATCTAAGAATACAATCCTTAAGAAATTATATACCTAAGGGGGATTTAGTTGTATTCATTCTCTTTTTCAGAGGATTAATTATAACTCAGGGGGAGATAAGTATTTATTTTTTAATTTTACTTTATGTTTTGTGCTTTCCAAAAAGGGGGATATTGTTAAGTCAGATGTCCTCTATTTACTTTTTTGTCTTGCTTTGGAAATTACAAGTCTATTCATAATTGTTTATCATACTGACTATGTTTATCATACTGACTATGTTTATTATACTGACTAAATCGTACTGACCCTGTCAATTATATTGACTCTGTTAATCGTATAGACTTTTGTGTATCATACTCACTTGGCATCATATAAATACATTTCACTAACTAATACTAACAGTACTCATTTTTTACTTCTATCACATGCATGTTTTATCCATTTTCAAAACACGTGTTTTATATAAATCATACTCATGAATATCATTTTCATATATCCTTTGTTTTAACCAAAATGATGTCATGCAGTTAGTTGTAAACCAATCAATATGATTTTGTGTTTTTAATTTCAATATGACCGTTATAATGCAAGATGTCCAAGACCCTCCGAGTTTTCCAGAGAAATATGACCATTGGAGGAAATATGATTGTTGGTACCTGAGGACTATAAATAGGAGGTCATTTGAAGCTGAGAATAAAACTGAGAGACTTTGATCATTATTTTCTTCTATCAAGTTCTAGAGAGAGATGCTGTGAATTTTCTCTTACTTCGTGCTAATTCCATGAAATTACAAAACATGAATGGATCGTTATTAGTTTTTTTTATTTCAATAAGTGCATTGTTTTGTTTTTTGTGAACGATCAGGTGATAACCATCAAGGGCTGTTGAGGATAGGTAGACAGTGTTATCGATCTTCATATCGAGGGCTTTCAAGTGTTTGAAAGACAAAGGTTCCAATTACCAACAAAATCTAGGGCTTACGGGGATAGCAAGACAGACGTACCGATCATCGTATTGAGGGCCTACGAGGACAGCAAGACAGACATATCGATCATCGTATCGAGGGCTTACAAAGGTGGTGGTAAGACAGACCTCTTATCCTAGGTGAAAGGATACCCTTCTCTTTGGGATAAGAGAATTGTAATACTTTAACATTTATGCTGATGTTTGTATTAAAAAAGAAATTGTATTGTTTCATTTCTTCTTTTCATATTCAATTGTAATTGTTTCAATTACAATTATACTATTACATATTGTATTAATAGATTTTATACGCTTTATGGTAGAATTTTTCACTATTGTTTTAATCTGATTATTGTATTCATTTTGAATACAATAGATTTACATTTCTTATAGTATTAAATTGTATCATACCTTCTATATCCATGACAATTGTGGTTAATTGTATTTGTTGTGAATTGTATTAGTTTAAGATCATTTAAACTAATTTCTAAAGTGTTTAAACATAATGTTCTTAAACCTACAATTCACCCCCCTCTTGTATTGTTCCATCTAATATTCATATACATATATATATCGATCCAACACAATGAAGCTATGATGGTGAAAAATAATGCTCAAATATTTAGGTATCGTATTTGAGAAAAATTTATATAAATTCAATTATATAATTAAAATTATCTAGAAATTTTAATTAATATCCTTGATGATTATATTATTATTTTTTATTTAGAACTCTTAATGGTATGATCATCCTAACTCAAGTGTATGGTTTTTATCCGGTTGATTTTTGTGGGAATGTGATTCCTAAAAATATTGTTATTCTCTCCCTCATTGAATTTAATGTTATACTAGGCATGGATTTGTTTCATATATATAATTAAAACATCAATTTAAAAGTAAGGGAAGTCACAATTTATATTCCAAACCAACCAATGATCATTAATCAATGTGATGATAAATATGAAATTTTGATGAAAATTTCATATGTTTTATGAGATTTGATTCGTATTTAAAATGTGGAATTTATCTTAGATGGTTGGGGAAAATATAAAAATAGATTATATACGTATTGTTGGGGGGGTTATTGAGGTATTTATTTAATAATTGACTTGTCTTATACTATGTTGTGAGGTTCTATTCTTAATATAACACATACATAGTGCCTCGTTTATTTTAGAGGACCCCATATAGAATGGCCTCAATCAAGTTTCATTAATTGAAGAAGAAGTGCTAGGAGAACCTTGAATAGTGATTCATTTAGATAAGTATTTCACCCTAGGGTTCACTAGTTAATGTTTTTGAGATGAATGATGGATTAGTGTGACTCTACATTAATTATCAATACATATACAGGATAAAAATCAAGAATAACCATCCTTCACCCTGTATTGATGAATTGTTTGATCAATCGCATAGAGAGAAATACTCTTCCAAGATTAATATTCATTATGGATATCATCAATTGAGGTTCAAGAATAAGGATATACCTAAGATAGAATTCCATACAATGTTTGAAAACTATGATTTTGTAGTTGTATTTGTAGATGATATTCTAATTTTTTCAAATATCAATGAAGAGCATGAATATAACTTGATAGTTCTATAATTGTCATAAGGAAGGACACGTTTTAGGGAAAAATTAAAATCTGTGTATTTGGGAAACAAAAATTTTCATTTGTGGGTCATATAATCTATGTCGCGGGAATATAGGTCGATCCATAAAAGAAAAAGGTTACTGAACATTGGGAAAGACTAACCACTATGACTAAGGTCCATAATTTTTCTGGTTTATCAAGATATTAATGATGTTTTTGGAGAGATTCTCATGACTTTATAATCCAATCAATATGTTAACTCAGAAGTGAACCATGTTTTATTGAACTAATTAATGTTTAAAAAAATTAAATTAACTAAAGAGAATATTATTTGACACACATTTAATTAAAATAATATAGAGTGGATAAGGTTTTGTAATCTATTGTGATGAATCAAATAATATACCAGGATGTGTTCTCATGAATAATTTTGTGGTTTTATCATATTCCTAACAACAATAAAAGGTTCATGATAAATATTACCACAACTCCTGATTTTGAGGTAGTTGAGTTAATTTATTCATTGAAGATATTATTCAATTATCTTTATGGATAAATTTGTGATATATATACTGATAAAATAAATTAAAGTATATATTCACATAGAAGGAATTAAGTATACACTAGAGAAGATGGTTAATGAATATGACTACTAAATATATGAAAACCCTATGAAAGTGAACAAGGTGGCTTATGATTTAAGTCGAAAGGATTATACTAAATTATCTGTTATGATGATAATAAATATACAACATTTATATATTTTAAAAGGATATATGTAGAAAAATTTATGTAAATGGAAAATAATATCTTGGAAAACAATATGTTTAACCATCAATCCATGTGATGATTAAGGAGGCACAAAAAGAAAGATGCAAAGGTTCAAAATAAGGTGATAAAATTTCATGAGTTTAACCATGACAATGATGGAATGATAAGGTTTATGAAATGTGTCTATGTTCTATCCATATCATATTCGAAGAAGGATATATTGGAGGAACCTCATAGTTATTCATTCTATATTCATCCAGGAACTAAAGTTATATTTAGAGATTTGGAAGATTATTTTTGGTGGGATGGAAAAAGGAGAGATATTGAAGCATTTTTATCATTGTTCTTTGTATTTTAGAAATTAATGTTTGAGTGTCAAAAATTGAGTGGTATTTTATAAAAATTAACTATACTAGAGTAAAAATGGGAAAGCATCACCATGGATTTTTTTCTTCGAACTACCCAGAATGTCTAAAGGGAAAAGTATTGTATAGGTTGTAGTCAATCAACTTAATAAGGCAGTACAATTAATTTATTTTATAAAATACTTTTATCATGATCATATTTTCTAGTATTTATGTTATAGTAGTTGTATGGTTTCATATATTACCACATTATATTATCTATGATCAGGATAAGAGGGTTTTCTTGATGTTCTGGAGAAGTCTTTAGAAAGATCTTGATAAAGATTTTAGTTTTAGAATTTTGTATCATCCTCAAATATATGGCCAATATGAGAGGAAAATCAAACCCCTATAGGATATGTTGAGATTTTATTCTATGGATATCAACGTTTTTTGGGATCAATAACATTCTCTAGATGAGTTCTCATACAAGAATAACTTTTACTCAAGAATTCAGATGGATCCTTAGGAAGCCCTCTATGGAAGGAAGTGTAGAAAACCACTATTATTGGACTAAGTTAGAGAAAAATAATTCTCTTGGGGCTGTAGATAGTGGACTAAATAGAAGATAAATTTAAATCTACTAAGCATCACATAAGGGTGGAAAAAAGGAAACTGAAATGTTATAATGACAACAACCATCATTATTTGTAATCTGAAATTCATAAAAAGGTTTTTTTAAGAATTTCTCCATGGAATAAAGTAATGATATTTGAAAATAATGGAAAAATAAAACCTAGGTATATCTTCCCTATTTTAATATATTGACTGTATCTTGACTGTAGATTATTGTTTGGTGTTTCCATCGAACCTCTCAGAGGTTCACAATGTGTTCAATGTATCTATCATGAGAAAGTATATACCTAATCAATCACATTAATCTCAATGGTAATTTCATTAGAGCATGATATTTCTTATGAGGAACTACCAGTGGAGATTATGGATCATATATATATATATAATGTTTTATGAAATAGGTCCACTAACCTGGTCATATTTTATGGGGAAGCCACCAATTCCAAGAAGATATGTGGGAACTTGAGGATGAAATTAAGAAAATATATCCTAATTTTTATTAAAAAATTGATAGAATTTAGAGGGTGAAATTTATTTTAAGAGGTTTATATTGTAAAAACCCATTATTTTAAATTTTTTATATAAATGTATTTTAATTGATGTCTTCGGTTGCATGCAACACCGAGTTTTAGAAAACCATGTTATATTACTAATATTATTATATAAAGATGCCCATTATACCCAAGATTTGAGACTTGGTAGTATGAGTAGGAATAAAAACATTTTAAATATACATTATAATGGTTTTATATAAAGAAAACACATTGAATAAAATGAAATAAAATATTAGTAAAGTCTTTAAATGTTTCCAAAATACTATTTATCATTAAATGTTTTTATTTACTTTTAAGAAACATAATAAAAGTTATTTTTTAAAATATTAAAAAAATTATTTTAGAAAATAATATTCATTATGTATATCTAAATTTCAGACTTATCTTTTATTTAAATTTTTATATTTTTTTCCACACATAGTAACAAATAATTATTTTTATCAAAAACTATCTTTTCATTTAAATAATTTAGATGATAAATTTTATTTTAATATGGAATGAAAAGTAATATTAGTTAAATTATATATTTATTAATCAAATTAATTTATTTGGAAAAAAATCCATATTGAATTTTGATATTAACTCTTTCTATACTTATGGATATTTTATTTTTGGAAAACCACTTTTTTGTCACATATACGAGTTTAATTTTAAATTAAAATTTAATAATTATGTGAATGGAATTTGTAAAAATTGATACCATATATATAATCAGAACAATTAATATTATATAATATGGTTAACTTAGTGTTTTGTAAAAATGAATAGTAGAAATTGTAAAATTTAATTATCATGGTTAAGGTTAAAACAAGTTTAATGGGGGATAAACTAATAAGGTAAGGTATAATATCATATAAACATGTAAAAATACCATTTTGTGGATATATTTGGCCCTTATCTAATCTTTGATTTTATAAGTGGTCATTTTGGATCCATGTGGCACATGAAAAAATTATAATCACATTATTCTTTTCCAAAATTCTATGTGTGTCCTCTCCCACACATATAAAAGGCCACCACCCTCCTATACTCTTCACAATTTAAAAACCATTCAATTTGGACAATAAATACACAAATACAATCCTTACATCCCTACACACATCCTATTGGACTTATTTTTATTGTTAAATCATTTTAAATAGGTCGTAAGTATAAACCTAAAAAGTTTTTTCGAAGAAGAGGTAAAATTATTAAACTTGTTTTTGTTTTATTTTTTCAGATAACTCCTTGAAATATTATTAAAACATTATTATATGATAAAAAAATAAAAAATATAATTTTATTTTATAATTATAATGGAATGACCTAAACCTATCTCATCTTCCATCAACTGGGAAACAGAATCGTCGATCATGTGTACGTCGAACTACAGCCTCACTAACCAATGTAATTAATTTTCCATAACCACCTCGAACATATAAATATAATGATGAAGTTAACATATATATATAATATTTATGAAATAATTATACTTATTTAATTATAATATTACATATCTCTTCTTACTTTAGACACCCTGGGAATACGATAACATCCCTCGTGTGTATGGAAGACTATCACCTCATGAAGCAATGTGATTAATTATCCACATACACATTACATAGAAGGTAATAATTATAGTTTTATTAAAAATGTTTGATACATATGAAATAAAAATTATTCTGTAAATTAAATATATTATTTAAATTTTTTTATCTATTGAGAAGATGGAAACAACATTCATGCATACGTACAACCCACCTTCTCCATGAACTGTGTAATTCATTTTATATCTCTACAATTATCATATTAATATAAATACATTTACAATGAATATATAATTTATATATATCATTATTAACAATTTGGAGATTATTTTACCATGATTAATGTAAAATAACCAAAAAAATCAAACATGAACACAGATGGAAAACAAAGTAGTTATTACGAGAAATGTGATTTTAACATGGAACTGGTAATTGAAGGGTAATAAAATGTCATCAGTAAATATTATATAGAATGATTCATATGATTATTATTATATAATATATTTATAATAGACCTATATATATTATACATGATATTTTAATGTTTATGAAATAATTTGAAACATAAGATAATCTATTTTCTTCCCACTTTTATTTCTATGGGACATATTCCTTATACACTACATATTTATTTTTTAAGGTGTATAAAATTTTTATGAAATTATTTTATGATCCTTATCATGATAATTAAAAGTTATAAATATTCATACAATTTTTTTATTTGATGGATCTTATGATTGAAAAGTCATTGAAGTGGTGATGTTTTATTGTTATAATCTCATTATTTAGCAAGATTATTTATGACAGGCTTCAAACTATAATATATTATGATAAGTCTATAAAGAAATTAATTTTTTATTATCCACTAGTTATTTATGGAATTAAAATTTTTTTCTTTAATTTTCCTCTGTTAATGGATTAAATATAAAAAAAATAATTTTTTATGAAAAAAATGTCTTTAATTCATTATTTCTATGAAAAAACATTTTATTCCATATAAATAATTTTGTAAATTGTTTTGAAGATAGATTTTAATATTTTACAATGATCTCTAGAGGAAATTTTTAGTTTTGTTTTACATTTTAAAAAATAGAAAAAATATTCTTGTCATTCTTTGAATCAGACCCTTTCGTGTTTTACCAAAATGTGAAAAGAATATTTATTTTAACATTTATGACAATAGACTTTTTCCCACCATCAATGATGATCAATGAGTTAAATATTAAATTATATATTTCTTGAGTATATTTTCAAAGAAAAATACTATGAAAATATTTTAGGGAATTTTAAATTTAAAAAGTTATATTTAAATTGGAAAGGCTATTTTCCTCAAGAAATGTTTCACATTATCTTTCAATGCCAATTTCCATCTAAGATGATTTCAGTTTATGTTACTTATGAATGAATGGGGATATGATTTAGTTATTATATCATTAATCTTTTTCTGTATGGTTTATGATTTTGGTGAAGATATGATTATCAAACCCATTTCATTTCCATTGGTTATGCTATGTGGAATAAACTGATTTGAATATGAGATTCATTTCTTTTATATGGGTTATGATATGATGGAATGTTTTTTAAAACCTTTTATTTTCATGGGTCATGATATGATAAATATTTATGATCTTTTGGAACACTTATATATAATTTTAATTATGTGATTATGGTTACATTATAACTAAGTACAATGGTAATGTTATTAGCTAGGATGATGGTTTTGTTATAAACAATGATGGAGTTCAAATTATAACCAAGGATGGGTGAGACCAATATCTATGTCCAATTCATTGTGATAATATTTATATATCATCGAATAATAATGGGAAAAATTTTGATGATATTGATAGGTAATGGGAAATAGGATGATGGGCTTGATCCACATAGGGAAAGAGGTGATGAGGCATGATCCACTATATTTGATGGTCTTAATTGTTAACCATGACAAATTAAATGGTTTATATACTAATGTATGTCTGAAATTTTTATCAAATGTGTTAATGGTTTTTGAATTATGATGATTTTATAGTCTTATTAATCATTTCTTTTGGAATGAGAATGTATTTTTCCATGACTGATGTTTATGATCTATGATCAGTTTGGTATGAAATTTGAATGTTATGTTCAAGATATCATGCCATTATGCTTATATTATTCTTTCATATGACTATAGAAAGATATATCCCATAATTACCCTTACTGAGAATCTGAGATCACCATTTTATTTGTTTCTTTTTTCCCAGGTTATAAGGAATGTTTTTAAGTTATCAATTCTTATGAAGAGTAAGAAAGTCAAATATAATTATCAGATATATTTAATATCATTCAATAAATAATAATATTGTGTATCTAGACTTCAATGAAAAAAAATTATAGTCCATGAGAATGTATTTTTAAAATATATCGAATATTCATCTGAAAATATGTGATAGTAATTTATGAAAATCCCAGGTCATTATACATAGTGAGTTCACAAAAAAAGTTTATTATTTTACGAAGCATTCGTTATTATGATTCGTGGGTGGATGTTATCCATCATCTACATCTTATTTATTAATAGAAAAAATTTCTTGGTACACTATAAAAAATTCATATATTATATATTATCTTTTTAGTGTTTTGTACATTTGCGATTTTTATTAAATTTTTTAGGGATTATCCATTAAGGGTTAGGAATTATAAGAGTTAATATAACTCACAAGTATTATATTCAACTATATAAATAGAAAAATCATCAATACTACCTATAAGATTAATATTGATTGTCATTATGAATCATAGATCATGTTAATATAGAAGTAGTCCAAATGATAAATATTTTTATTCCTTATATAGCTTGAGTTGAGTAGGTGTGGGGTGCTAGTAAACATCTATGAGGGTAATGTAGATGATCAGGAGGTGGAAAACATCTTGTTATTATGTTATCTTCATTAGAATGTATAAATGATTTTTGGGGAATAATCTTCATTTATTTTAACATTGATTTAATATTTATAGATACTTGTCGATATTATTATTTTATTTCTCTAATAGTTCATGGATTAGGACATATGGTAGATTTGGGTTATAGACCGTAATTTGTTTCTACTCTCATGGGGGTCAGTCTAGTTTAATTGAATATTTTCATGGATTCTTGTAGGTTCTAGTTCGATATTGAAATAGTTCAACACCCGTATGCCTGAATCTGGTACTAAAAACATAATCCTTAGATATTAGATTGGATACCAACTGATGAAACACAATTTTAACCATAATAACTATGATATCAATATCCAAAATTTAACCCTTTACATAACTAAGACTATTTAGGTTTAGTGTTTGAGAGAATTATAAAAAATTGTGTATGTAATAAAAATTGTTTTTTATCATGAAATGGGTATTTTCTATTTATTCCCAGATATTATTATTCCATAAGAAGACATCAACTTCTCCCACAAAATTTCCCACATACTAAACCCTTTTAGATATATATTACATAATATAATTCTTCACAATGTAGGGAAATGGAAACATAAGAAAGGGTGATCTTAGAGGCATATTATGGTTAATAATGATATATATCAATAAATGATCATATGTATGAATAATATTAGAATAAGGTTATGAGATCATAATCATATCATATGAAATTTATATCCAATCAGTTGTAGATCATAAAAAACAAGTTATCTAATAATTTTTTTCATATAAGAAATTGGGTCATTAGAGTGTATAATCATTAAAAATAAAAAATAATCCATGAGGTAATATCATAAGTATAATTCATATTTTTCAGCATATATATAATCATGGAAAATAATTTCATTAGTAAAAAATCACTACCAAGACTATGATATTGTATATAGTTCCTTATTGGATTGAGTTAAATCCCCTATCACATAATTTATTTAGTTAAGGATCACTACCAATACTATGATAGGGCACAAATTCCCTTAGTGATTTGAGTTCACTACCTATTCATGTTTATTTTTCTTCATGAGATTACAGTATTTACCCAATTATATTATGGTGTATATAATTTTTTTGTCACCAGTCATGTAGTGAAAACTATACATAAATCTCCCATATGAACATAAATATATTCATCATACCATAATGAATGTAAAATAAATGATTTTTATAATTATATCATTAAAAGATAATTTACCCATGGGAAAGTAATGGGTTTTTTAAAATCATCCTCAAAAAATCATCATCATAATCTATCTAGTGAAATAAATTATATAGTATCATAAGACCATATACCCATAATATCATAATAACATTGTAGGGTCCTGAAAAATCTGCAAAAGAGAATGTGAATTCCCTTACATGAAAGGATTATACCCAATTTCCCTTAAGGAATTGGACAGAAATGTGACCGATAATCAAGATTGGAAAAGGAACCATTGGTCCGCGTACTGGTCCAACGTTGATGGTACGTGACTGGATCAGCAATCCGCCCCCTCCGCGGAATGCTGTCGTTCACGGAACAGAGTCGGGGATCCTCTGTAGGCACGAAGCAGGACGATCACCATGCCGGTCCACCGTCACAAACTGCCCCAGCCGCGAAGCACGTGGACAGTCCCACGACGTGTACGCCATCATTCACCGAATAGAGGTGGATCCCTTCACGGCCGCGAAGCAACGACTTGGTTCGCGGATGAGGTGCATTCAATGTCCCCTTGAGTTGTGGATTGACCAAGTCATCCGTAAACCAGGTTTTCTATCATGGGCCTCCTCAAATGGTGCCACATGATCACAGATACATCTCTTTCCCCCTTTATAAAAGGACATAGAGGTGGGGAATAAAGGGATCAATCAGATTCAGGTGGATGGATTTCAAAGGAAGGAGCTTAGGATTTCTCAAATAATGAAGTTCCAATTCCCAAACCAGAATAGGTATGAAACTGAGAATGAATTAATAAGGAACTGGAAAACGCATAACATGTTATTGAACCAGGAATTTAAAATAAAAAGAAAAGAAGACCGCGAGCCATGGTCCCTCCGCGGATGTACTCCTCGCGGACCAGGGAGTCTATGCCCCTTTTTCGATCTGATGCACCACGTATCACCCTCCTACGCGGGTGATGCCCTGACTAACGAACCCCCTACCAGCATCGCCCCTGGCCGCCGCTGCTCGCATGGACTCCGCCACGTACCAACCTGGTACACTGGCCGAACCCGAAGCTACATACCACCTTGGTACGTGGGATTCCTGTCAGTTCGCGCAAGACCTTGGTATGCGGACAACCTCTCCAACCGCGTAGCACCCCCCTATGCAAAGGGCGCCACTCCTCATACACCCATGTGGCCCGCCAACTCCTTTAGTGTTCGCATTCCCCGAGTAAGATAAAATCATTCATATCCGGCCTGATCCTTCGCAACCCCCTCATTAGCATATTCATCGCCCTCGAGCCAAGGCCCCTACTGAAGCCACCGGATCCGTATGTTGCAACCTTCAGGCATATCAGCGCGCCGTTTTGAGTTCACATACCCACATTAGAAGAGAGAAAAGGGGTTTCTTCGGCCCTTGGACAGGTTCCCAAAACACTCATGGGTTCACATACCCACGGTAGTGCAGGGTCCGAGCCCGGGAGTACCCTTTATGCCTCTCCACTTGCCAGGATTGGGGTACCCCGTTTGTGTTACCTATCGACGCCAGCGGTGAGTAATTCTACCCTATTCTGAGAGTGACAGGGTAGCCTTCTTGGTGTAATCCCCAAGCCTTTCTTGCAAGAGGTAGCACCCATGCACCTTCTTACTTCCCCGGTGCCAAGAACCAAGAGGGGAGATGGACACAGGGGTACCCTTTCCCTCTCCCTCTGGGCTTTGTCACCATTGGGCCTCCATCCTGGATTAAGTCCCAATCTCCATTTATTTGGGCCGCTCCATGCATAAGCCCCACTCCACTTCCCATGGACGCACCTTTCACGACGTGATAGTTAGGTCTCTGGTGCCTCTTGTTTCTCACAGTTAGTATGACGCATGTGGGCTTAGAGTAAGCACCGACCCTGACCCCCACCTCCTATGAACTACGAGTACTTCGATCCATGTCATGGAATGGTACGTAGGAAGCCTCCACAAGGTTCAAGCCCACCATTCGGTCGTTCCAACCTCATTCATGTTAGTTCGCCCCTGTCCCACATGACTTTAAACTATATTCCACCAACCCAAACTATGCTTGTATCCTAGGTAGGGTACGTAGGAATCCTCCTTTAGGTTCAAGCCCAACAACCAGTCGTTCCGACCTCCTTTATGTCAGTTCACCAACTCTATGGGCTTCCTCAGAGTGTAAGCCCCATCCACCATCTCATTGGGCCACCTTAGAGTGTAATCCCTAATCCTTCGTCACACATGACATTAAACTGCACAACCGAACTACGTGGATTCTGATTCCTCTCATAAGGATACATAGGAAGTCTATATCACGAGTTCGATCCAAACTCTAAAGTCATTATCTATCCCCCCTGGATGACAATAAACTCTGGGGAGCCCAGTTATGAGGCTTCAAACCAGTACTGTCTCAATGATTCCAAACTCTTCAGAGTCATTAATCCAACGAGGGATGGTAAACCTCAGTCCTAAATGATTCCAAATCCTTGCGTTTAGCTGACCATTTTCAACCAGGAATAATCTTTGGATACTATGCTTGGGTATAAACCAAATATTCCCGAACATATGAATACGTCTTAAATCTATAAGAGTTTCCCAGAACAGGAAATAATCCCCCCCCCCAATGGGTGCGATGAGCCCGACTTCCCATCCTCTCGACCAATGTCAGTTCTTAAGCATCGTTGGCCAAATCACCCAGCGAATGCCTGCCTTTGGAAATCAAGTCCACGGATGGTCGGATACGGAACCATTGGGCGTTTCGAACCGATCTAGAACAAAAATTGTGAACCAGACGTGAATCTTTAACCAAACATGATGGATTTAACCTAATCCCACTATGTTCCCCCTTATACTCACAAGGAGGGCCAAGCAAGGTCATAATTATTCATGGGATCTTGAGATGATGCATTGACGGGTTTGCTATTTGTACTTGTTAGAATATTTTATAGGTACCACTCAGAACACCCTTCGATCCAATGGAATCACGGGGGAACTCATGGACGCGTACTTAGAACAACGTAATGACCGAACATCCTCACCAATGAAGGATCCTGTCACCTACCCAGTGTCTTCAACGTTGGGTCTCGGATGCCTTGATCCGAGAGTACCACTTGAACGATACTCTCCTGACTGTGGATGCGGCCATGAACACCCTCCAATCTTTAAAGACCAGCCGGTCTCTTACCCAGCAGCAGCCTTGAATGCAGATCCAGACAGATCCTGTTGCCGTCTCAAACCATTTCGGGAGTCGATCCCCGGAACGAGACAATGCGTACCTCCCTTACCTTAGGGAATCAAATGAGGTCGACACTGAGGACTTCATCCCCACTGAACTGGGGTTCCGTTCTAAGGCACCCGCTAGAAGAAGTTGTCGTGGCTACACCGCAACTCAATATCCTCACACTAAGGATGATGTCACCCTGAGGATCGAGGCCCACGCTCCCCAAGATCTGGCCTCTCGGACCGCCCATCGAGGGTGGAAAACGTACAACCAGGGACCGGTCATCACCCTAGTCCCTAAAGAGGAGCTCTGCTGCCCAGTCACAGAGATGTATTGTAAGCAGAAACATACACCTGTTCTCTCCTCCAAAGTCCGTGATCCAGACAGGGCGGCATCATATGAGAAGGCGCGCATCCCCGCCGAGCTCCATCAAGCCTGTCACTCACACAGGACGAAACCTACCTGGAAGGCACGTCTCCCTGCCCAGGGTCATAAAGCCCACCAAACAGACTTGGTGGCAACCCAGCGCTTGTAGGACTAGCTCTTAGTAGGTTCTCCTGATGCCTACCATCCCGATATGGTGGTGATCAACAAAGCCCTCCAACCAGATGTGGCGACAATTAATAGGAAGGAACGTCTCCTTACCAACAAAGGCCACCGACTCGATACGGTGGGAAACCAACATGTGTAGGGCCACCTCCCCATGGATGAAAGTAAAGTTCTCCATCCCGAGGTTGCTGAAAATGGACATATAAACTGGCATATCCCGGCACAGGGACAGACTCTTTCATCTGCCCCGACATAGGAGAATTGTCAGTACCCACGGACCACCGGAGGACTGGAGCAGGATATTCCTACTTCGATACCAGAATGGACCTTCATACCCATTCCAAACAAAGATGTCTCTCTACATATCCTGCAAATGGTGGAGGAGTAGGTGTTGATCCTAGATCATATCTTGAAGACTTTCCAGAATGTAATTATGTCAGTGGAAACAGTAAGGACTCAGGCCCATGATCTCATCTCCCTAACTGAGGTGACTCATCTAAGAGATGAGATAGCCGCCTTGGAGTAGATCTACATCCCTACTTCCACCCAGGGGGGTCGTCGGCTATATTTCACGATACAAGGGAAACCAGATCGAGCAGCTTCACTCATTCCAACTGGGGGACACCCATCCATCATGGTGGATGCTTCAGAGAAGCCATATATCCCTGCTAAAATTCAAGATGCTCGTCATCATATCCCGACAGCATCATGGGAACCAATTAGAAAGGTACCCAACGGTGAAGGCCGTTATCAATAGCAGACAATCCCTACTGCTCGTAAGAAAGCACCCTAAACGCGCCGAAGGCAGTCGGAAAATAAAGAGTGTGTTCATGACTCTGCTCTACTGGAATCTAGGGTTACCAATACTACTAATCACATATAAAAGGCTCGGAACCCTGACCACCCATTACTTTATTGTGTGAGTGGTAGTAGTAGTTGCGAAGGTACTCCCCGCAATGTCGCTACCGGTAGATCTGAAGGTCCTCCCTAGAGAACCCACGGGGCCTCCCCAATGGGCATATAACAATCGATCATGAGAGAATCTCTTTTGATGCAAGTCACGGTTGCCCTCTGCATGGCCATAAGATCGAGCAACAAGAAGTCCCACCACTTTTTGTGGTCAACCTTGAAGGTCCTCCCTAGGGTATACACTGCAAACACTCTCTGTACAGTGGGACCATAGATTATGATAGTAGTCCTTACTATCATAGTCGCAACTGTGGAGGCCCTCCCCACAGTGACATCTCATCAAGACAAGAAGGACCTCCCCGGGTCATGGCCTGCCCAGAAGGTCCTCCCCAGGGGTTACTTTGCAACGAATCTCTGTGCAGCCAGGCATCAGATCACAGTGGTAGTCCTCACCACTCTGATAACAGAGGTCCTCCACATAGAGACGTAAAGAAACGAGAAGACCCTCCCCTAGTTGCAGTACATTCTGAAGGCCCTCCCCAGGGTGTACCCCATAGATATTCTCCATGCGGCAGCTGCAATGGTAGTCCTCGCCATGGCAGCTGATGTGATGGTAGTCCTCGCCACCACAACCTGTCACGACCCGTCCTCGGGGCCCGTGCCGTGACTACCCCAAGCCCGCCTTCCATAGGCCAGGGGCTAGCGACTAGCACCAAGGCGTAAATCCTGGTAAAAAGGGAAGGCATTGCCTTTGTAAATTAAACAAGCACCTCAGAGTAAGCAAGCGGACAAAGTAGACACTAAGTAAAAACAGAGTACAACTGTAAGTGCGGAAAGTAAGTGGGCCAGAATACAAACCGAAACGGAACGTAAAGTACAACTCGAAAGGGAAAACAACAACTGAAAAGTAAAAGCCGCTACGTCGAGTTGTCCACTGGAAATCCCACCTGAAGGGTGGGTACAGATAGCTCCACTGCTTCTCGGGTCCCGCCGTCCGCTCCGAGTACGTCCTGCCCAGTGGTCCTCCTCCAGGTACCGTCCTGCTCTACAAGCCTCAGCCACGATCAACGCTGTCCGTCGTCTGCAACCAACACAATGTAGTGCGGGCATAGCCCGTGCAGGGGTGAGTATAAGCTACTCAGTAGGGACCCCGAGACCCCCAAAGGTCTCCCAAAATCCACAAAGGATAAACCACAAAGGAAAGATACAATCACGAAGTAACAATCGACACTGCTTAGGTATATGCCCATACATATACCTAAGTCAACAATTCCAATACGCTCCAACCTCCGAGCCCAAGTACAACTCAGTCCACACAGGAAAGTATACGTATTCCACACAGGAAAGCAAAACGTAATCCACACAGGATAGCACAACACAATCCACACAGGAAAGCAAACAGTAATCTACATAGGATAGCTCAACACAATCTACAAAGGAGATTAAACAAGATTCAGCTCACACAGGTATACTTCTTCAAAAGATGATAGAGATGATCAGATGTAGCCACTGATTCATCTAAGCCGTCGGACCCACAAAGGATCGGTAGATACTAACCCCCGCAATGACCTATACAGGATCGTTCAGGAAGTTGAACCCAAAGCTATTGGGAAACTCCTTTTCCATCAAGTACAGTGGTTATGCCGCTTCAACCAAGCGCTACACCTATCGGGTACTGTGGGCCTGTTGCTACAACCAAGCGCTCCTCTGTCGTGGGTCTGCCACTACATCCAAGGGCTCCCATGTGCCGCTACAACCAAGCGCACCTCTGTCGTGGGTCTGCCACTACAACCAAGCGCTCCCCTGTGCCACTACAACCAAGCGCACCTCTGTCGTGGGTCTGCCGCTACAACCAAGCGCTCCCCTGTGCCGCTACAACCAAGCGCACCTCTGTCGTGGGTCTGCCACTACAACCAAGCGCTCCCATGTGCCGTTATCTGTAACACACCAAGTCGTTCGATCAGCAGTCGTCAAGTCTCAACCGGCTCTAGGGTTTCCGTACACAGCATGCTCATTCCGGTAGGGTCCACTCCACAAGCAAAGAGGTCGATGAATCAACTGACATGTAGTCTGGAGTTGATGTATCCCAAGATGTACCATAGTGATCACTTGCGAAAACACGGAGGATTCCTGTACCGCTTTCATCATCGTCGCAGTCGAATCCACTGAGGATCTCTATACAGTCGTCGTTGCAGTCACAGTAGCAGTCGCAGCCAGCACTAGGGTTCCCGCACACAGCAAGCTCGTTCAAGAGGGTCCACTCCATGAGCAGAGAGGCTGATACATCAACTGAAGATTAGTCCGAAGTTGATGTATCCAAAAGTTCCGTATCGTCAACAGGAACTCAACGCAACAGACGGCGCGTCAATCAGACGTCCGATCTGAGAGTTATTAGTTTTTTCGTTCCAGGGGCCCTGTTGGTTTTTAAGGAAAAACCAACCCTATCGTACACCACCTGCGTCCAAACCTCGGGCGGAGTATGCCAAAAGATCCGTCTCACTATGAGGAACTCAACCAAGTCGACGGCACGTCAATCGGACGTCCGGAGTTCAAGATATTAGTGTTTCCGCTCCGAGGGCCCGGTTGGTTTTGTGTACGAACCAACCTGGCCAAACACAAAGTATTCCAAAACATTGAGTTCGATATAGCGAAACGACCGTCTCGATCCAAGGATCGCGTTACCACTGACGGCTCGTCAATCGGAGGTTCGTAGCCTAAGATATGGGCATTTGACCGAATTTGGTCCGAAATCGGGGGGTCTGGGCTCGGGCCGACCCGGCCCGACCCCCTGGTTCGGCCCGAACCGGGTCGACCCGACCGGGGTCTGACCCGGCTGGGCCCGGCCCGCCCGGCCCAGCTTGGTCCGGCCCGACCAGCCGGCCGGTAGTGGCTCGGCCAGCGTGGCCGAGCCGAAACGCGGAGCGGGGTGCGCGACTCCCCCGCCCGCCGCTAATTGAGGACGGCGGCGGATCCACCGGCCGCCAACCCTCCAGCGGCGCGCCGCCGCCACCGCCGCCTTCCACAGACCACCGGACGCGCTCCGGTGGTCTGTTTCTCCTGCCGTCTTCTACTATGGTCCCCCTGGGACTCAACCTTCACAGGGAAGGAATTCAAATGCCATAGCGGCCTGCTTCGTCGTTGCCCGTCAATCCGCACGTCAAAAACAAACTGTGGAGGGTTGTCGGGCCGGGTTCGTTCGGTCCGCGCACTCCGTGTTAAGTGATATCAATTGGAAAATCAAACATTTGTTCCCAACAAATTATTGAGCACATACTTAACCATGAAATTAGACGACACCCAACAAAAGTAACCCCGCATGGACGAACAGTCCGCGGATCAACCAGGTAATGGTTGGTCCGCGCTCGTTGTTCTTTTCTCAAGGTTAAGAGGAAACAAATAAAATTCCCCTACAACCTCTTAAATAAAATAATCATAAAAATAATCCCAACCCTTAAAAATAATCTTCGTGGATCAACATAATATTTAGTTGATCCGCATTCTTAAATTTAGAAGGGAGTAAAAGAGGGTTCACCAACAATCACAATTTAAATTCCCTACCTCGGTTCAGGAACGGTGCACGTCAATCGAGCCGCGGAAGATGAGCGTCGTGGAAGTTGGGTGTTGTGGAAAATGGACGTTGATTCTGTTGTCGTCGAGGTGCGTTCGAAGGGGAAACGTCGATGGAAGAAGACGTCGCGTTCTTCGGCGGAGAAGTTCTTCGTTGAAGAACGGTGTTCTTCGCGTTCTTCATCGAGGAAGAAGGTGTTCCTTAGCTTTTTTCTCCAAAAATCTCTCAAACAAACCAAACACCAACCCCTAATAAAATAAGTTCTAAACTTATTTTATTAACACAACAAAGCATTTGAAATTCAATTGTTTTAATTTCAAAAACTTACATGTAACTCACCAAATTAATTACATAAGTTATGTAAACATATGTTATCAACATTAAAGTGGGAGTTGAGAGGGGTTAGAGGATATAAAGGGGTGGGGTTCGTGTGGTCCCCACCACCCTCATAACCTCCCAAGGGAGGTTGGGTGGTTACCCAACTTCCATCAAGAACTAAACACTTAGAGTAAAAATAATAAAAATTGTAGAGTAATTATAAAATAAAATTCCACAATTTTTATCATCAACACTCGTGTAAACGCAACTCCGGAACAGGAGTTCCAAAGCAATTACCGGCATGGCGGTTCCAATGGTGCCCTCGGAATTCGATTACGGGCACTGGTTCAAAAGTTAGAAATTCCCGCTCGTTCGTTCACTGAACGTACACGAGCCAAACTTCGAAAATTGATTCCAGGCACTCCGGGCCTCGAAATCAGGCGCCGTCAGAAACTGCGTTCTTGTAAAATTACAAAGAAAATTATGAAAAAAAATTCCTTTAAATTTCTGGGTATTTACATTACTCCCACCACAGGGCTTTACGTCCCCGTAAAGCTTCAACACAACCTAGGGATACAAAGGCGGTAGAGCTAGGCGGTAATCCACCTCGCCAATCCTGCTGAGGACCTGGAAGAGTCCGATTAAGCATGGAGATAACTTGCCGCCTTGGCCAAATCTCCGTAATCCATGTTGAGGTGAGACACGCAAGAAGACGTGGTCGCCATCCTCGAACTCTAGTGGCCTCCGCCTCCTGTCAGCGAAAGACTTCTGTCGGCTCTGAGCTATCTTCATCCACTCCTGGATGACCTGGACCTTCTCTATCGTGGCTTGGACCACCTCTGGTCCCACAAGAGCTGCTATGATTTCTTCTTTGCCGATAAGATAAATTCGGTCTCATTCCTTGGATGAACCACATTCTTTGCCTAATACAGTCAATCCCGACATGGATGATACTAATCCACACCATGGATGACATCGTAAGGCCTCGACGCTACTACCAAGTGATCCAACTGTTACTCTCGCCTCCAAGAGTTGAGTCACACTGTCAGCATCAGTGTGTGGTAACTGGGTCTCCTCCAGTAGATGTCTCACAAGTGAGGGTCAAGTCAACAGTCAAAACTGGAACCTCTTAGTAACAACACAAAAGAAGACAGGAATGAAACTATCACAAAGGTATGCGTCTTTTATTATTGCAGCTCATAATACAAAGACGCCACACAATAACAACAAGGAACTAGAAGTACAAAAGACGTATCCACTAGTTCCGCTTCTGTCCATTTGCTCCCAGAGCTCCATGATCGAAGGCCTCAGCTGCCTGAAGCTGAGCTCTCCCATGTACACCAACTCCCTGCGGTCGGGGCGGACCTCCTGGTGGTGGTGGTGGAAACACCTCGAAGTGTCGCCCACCATATTCTACCCGGACAGCTCCTCTCCCTCGTCCGCCTGCACCCTGCGGACCACCCTGATCGAACCTCTGCCTCTACCTGGGGGGTCCTTCGTTCATCTGCTGGTCATCCGTTTGGCGGGGTCGGACAGTCACGAGCCATGTGACCAATCCCGCCGCAGGAGTAACACTTCCCTCTCATGGAAAGTCATTGTCCACCCCGAGTGCCTCACACAAACGATCCATAGTCATGCTGTCGACCACCTGTAGGTCTAGTCCTCTTGGACCCCTGCGTCATCTGTCTACTGCCTGCTGCAGAAGACTCTGCTGCATGCCGGCAAGTGGTGGGTCCTGCTGCTGGAGACTGCTCTGTAAGGAAACTCTCCACTAAGAGGGCTCGCTCCGACACCCCTGTCTGTGTCGGAATGCTGTGAGAAACAACTGAAGCTCTGATCTCTCGCCTGAGCCCCTGCTCGAAGGTTCGGGCCCTGAAGAATGGGTCACGTACCATGTCTGTGGAATAGCGTGAGAGATCGGTAAACCTCGCTGTGTACTGGGCTACTGTCATGCTGCCCTGCCGCAGCTGTAGTAGCTCCTGAATGCGCACCGCACGGAGGGTGGCCGGGACGAACTCTGAGCGGAAGAGGCTCTCGAAGTCCGTCCAGAGAAGAGATGCCTCATCGTGCACCTAGAGCATCAAACACCACCATCGGCCCGCTGCTGCGTGCAGTAGGCTCGCAGCGAGGATCACCATTAGGCCTGCCGGTGTCCTCACTAGCCTGAAAACTCGAACAACTGCCTCCATCCAGTCCCCGGCTGCCTGGGGGTCCGTCTCCCCGCGGAACCTAGGCGGTCGCTAGCACTGGAACTCATGCAGTGCACTAAGGCGACGTGCATCGTCAGCAGCTAGGGCTGGAAGCATCGGTGGCTCGACGGGTAGAGGTACCGCCGGTGCCTCAGCTGTCAAATGGCCCTGTACCGAGGCCTCGTCGCTCGGCGGGCTGTCGTCACGTACAACTCTCAGAACCCTAGCAGGCTGCCGTTGTGGGGCCATCCTGAAAGGAAATAGGTGCGCCACGGTCAGAACAGTATACCTGGTGAGCTGATACAAAGTAATCACAATGAAAACTTGAAACACACATGCAATCAATGGTTTCGTGCATTAAGTCGGAAATCAGAAGTCACGGTCCTGGTGTACGGATACGTCGGCCGCCGCACCAACACTGGACTCCCTGGACTGATAAACACACCCAATATGCTAAACATATTGCTTCACATAGAAGAAAGATCAGAGTCTGCGGTAGAACTGACCACCTCTGATACCAATTTGTCACGACCCGTCCTCGGGGCCCGTGTCGTGACTACCCCAAACCCGCCTTCCATAGGCCAGGGGCTGGCGACTAGCACCAAGGCGTAAATCCCGGTAAAAAGAGAAGGCATTGCCTTTGTAAAGTAAACAACCACCTTAGAGTAAGCAAGCGGAAAAAGTAGACACTAAGTAAAAACAGAGTACAACTGTAAGTGCGGAAAGTAAGTGGGCCAGAATACAAACCCAAACTGAAAGTAAAGTACAACTCGAAAGGGAAAACAACAACTGAAAAGTAAAAGCCGCTACACCGAGATGTCCACTGGAAATCCCACCTTAAGGGTGGGTACAGATAGCTCCACTGCTCCTCGGGTCCCGCCGTCCGCTCCGAGTATGTCCCGCCCAGTGGTCCTCCTCTAGGTACCGTCCTGCTCTGCAAGCCTCAGCCACGATCAACGTTGTCCGTCGTCTGCAACCAACACAACGTAGTGCGGGCATAACCCGTGCAGGGGTGAGTATAAGCTACTCAGTAGGGACCCCGAGACCCCCAAAGGTCTCCCAAAATCCACAAAGGATAAACCACAAAGGAAAGATACAATCATGAAGTAACAACCGACACTACTTAGGTATATGCCCATACATATACCTAAGTCAACAATTCCAATACGCTCCAACCTCCGAGCCCAAGTACAACTCAATCCACACAGAAAAGTATACGTATTCCACACAGGAAAGAAAAACGTAATCCACACAGGATAGCACAACACAATCCACACAGGAAAGCAAACAGTAATCTACATAGGATAGCTCAACACAATCCACAAAGGAGAGTAAACAGGATTCAGCTCACACAGGTATACTTCTTCAAAAGATGATAGAGATGATCAGATGTAACCACTGATTCATCTAAGCCGTCGGACCCACAAAGGTTCGGTAGGTACTAACCCCCACAATGACCAACATAGGATCGTTCAGGAAGTTGAACCCAAAGGTATTGGGAAACTCCTTTTCCATCAAGTACAGTGGTTATGCCACTTCAACCAAGCGCTACACCTATCGGGTACTGTGGGCCTGCTGATACAACCAAGTGCTCCTCTGTCGTGGGTCTTCCGCTACAACCAAGCGCTCCCATGTGCCGCTACAACCAAGCGCACCTCTGTCGTGGGTGTGCCGCTACAACCAAGCGCTCCCCTCTGCCGCTACAACCAAGCGCACCTCTGTCGTGGGTCTGCCGCTACAACCAAGCCCTCCCCTATGCCGCTACAACCAAGCGTGCCTCTGTCGTGGGTATGCCGCTACAACCAAGCGCTCCCCTATGCCGTTATCCGTAACACACCGAGTCGTTCGATCAGCAGTCGTCAAGTCTCAACCGGCTCTAGGGTTTCCGTACACAGCATGCTCGTTCCGGGAGGGTCCACTCCACGAGCTAAGAGGTCGATGCATCAACTGACATGTAGTCCGGAGTTGATGTATCCCAAGATGTACCGTAGTGATCACTACCGAAAACACTGAGGATTCCCATACCGTTTTCATCATCGTTGCAGTCGAATCCACTGAGGATCTCTATAAAGTCGTCGTCGCAGTCACAGTAGCAGTCGCAGCCAGCACTAGGGTTCCCGCACACAGCAAGCTCGTTCGGGAGGGTCCGCTCCATGAGCTGAGAGGCTGATACATCAACTGACGATTAGACTGAAGTTGATGTATCCAAAAGTTCCGTATCGTCAACAGGAACTCAACGCAACAGACGGCGCGTCAATCGGACGCTCGGTCTGAGAGTTATTGGCTTTTTCGTTCCAGGGGCCCGGTTGGTTTTTAAGGAAAAACCAACCCGATCATACTCCACCTGCGTCCAAACCTCGGGCGGAGTATGCCAAAAGATCCGTCTCACTAAGAGGAACTCAACCAAGTCGACGACACGTCAATCAGACGTCCGGAGTTCAAGATATGAGCGTTTCCGCTCAAAGGGCCCGGTTGGTTTCGTGTACGAACCAACCCGGACGAACACAAAGTATTCCGAAACCTTGAGTACGATATACCGAAACGACCGTCTCGATCCAAGGATCACGTTACCACTTACGGCTCGTCAATCGGAGGTCAGTAGCCCAAGATATGGGCATTTCACTGAATTTGGTCCGAAATCGGGGGGTCTGGGCCCGGGCCGACCCGGCCCGACCCCCTGGGTCGGCCCGCACCGGGTCGACCCAACCCAGGTCCGACACGGCTAGGCCCGGCCCAGCCCGGCCCGTCTCGGTCCAGGCCGACCGGCCAGCCGGTCGTGGCTCGGACAGCGTGGCCGAGCCGAAACGCGGAGCGGGGTGCGCGACTCCCCCGCCCGCCGCTAATTGAGGCCGGCGGCGGATCCGCCGGCCGCCAGCCCTCCGGCGGCGCGCCGCCGCCGCCTTCCGCGGACCACCGGACACGCTCCGGTGGTCCGTTTCTCCTACCGTCTTCGCCTATGGTCCCCCCGGCACCCGACCTTCACATCGAAAGAATTCAAACGCCGTAGCGGCCTACATCGTCGTCGCCCGTCAATCCGCACGTCAAAAACAAACTGCGGAGGGTTGTCGGGCTGTGTTCATTCGGCCCGCGCCCTCCGCGTTAAGTGATATCAATTGTAAAATCAAACATTTGTTCCCAACAAATTATTGAGCACATACATAACCATGAAATTAGACAACACCCAATAAAAGTAACCCCGCATGGACGAACGGTCCGCGGATCAACCGGGTAATGGTTGGTCCGCGCTCGTTGTTCTTTTCTCAAGATTAAGAGGAAACAAATAAAATTCCCCTACAACCTCTTAAATAAAAGAATCATAACAATAATCCCAACCCACAAAAATAATCTTCGTGGATCAACATAATATTTAGTTGATCCGAGTTCTTAAATTTAGAAGGGAGTAAAAGAGGGTTCACCAACAATCACAATTTAAATTCCCTACCTCGGTTCAGGAACGGTGCACGTCAATCGAGCCACAGAAGATGAGCGTCACAGAAGTCGGGCGTCGAGGAAAACGGACGTCAATTCCGTTGTCGTCGAGGTGCGTTCGAAGGGGAAACATCGATGGAAGAAGACCTCACGTTCTTCGGTGGAGAAGTTCTTCGTTGAAGAACGGTGTTCTTCGCGTTCTTCGTTGAGGAAGAAGGTGTTCCTTATCTTTTTTCTCCAAAAAGCTCTCAAACAACCCAACACCAACCCCTAATAAAATAAGTTCTAAACTTATTTTATTAACACAACAAAGCATTTGAAATTCAATTGTTTGAATTTCAGAAACTTACATGTAACTCACCAAATTAATTACATAAGTTAAGTAAACATAAGTTATCAACATTAAAGTGGGAGTTGAGAGGGGTTAGAGGATATGAAGGGGTGGGGTTTGTGTGGGCCCCACCACCCTCATAACCTCCCAAGGGAGGTTGGGTGGTTACCCAACTTCCATCAAGAACTATACACTTAGAGTAAAAATAATAAAAATTGTAGAGTAATTATAAAATAAACTTCCACAATTTTTATCATCAATACTCGTGTAAACACAACTCAAGAATAGGAGTTCCTAAGCAATTACTGGCGCTGCAGTTCCATCGGTGCCCTCGGAATTCGATTCCGGGCACCGGTTCAAAAGTTAGAAATTCCCGCTCGTTCGTTCACTGAACGTACCCGAGCCAAACTTCGAAAATTGATTCCGGGCACACCGGGCCTCGGAATCAGGCGCCGTCAGAAACTGCGTTCTTGTAAAATACAAATAAAATTAAGAAAAAAAATTTCCTGAAATTTCCGGGTCTTTACACGACCGCCATTGTGAAGGTCCTCCCCGCAATAACCCCGAGCAATAAGAAGTTCCTCCCCTTATTGCAGTGTGTCTTGAAGATCCTCCCCAGGATACACATCGAATGTCAAACCATGATGGTCATCCTCAGGGTGATTTCAGTTGTTGCGAAGGCCCTCCCCGTAACAACGCTACGCAGCCAAAAGTTCCTCCCCTCGCTGCGATACACCTTGGGGGTCCTCCCTAGGGTATGCACTACAAAAGTCCTCTATGCAGTTAGGAATTAAATAGTAATGGTAGCCCTATCCATTACAACACGGATAGTAGAGGACCTCCCCACATAGAATCCAAGCAATGAGAAGTCCCTCCCCTCGTTGTGGTACATTCTGAAAACCCTCCATAGGGTGTACCCCGCAAACATTCTTCCTCCAGTTTCTGTAATGGTAGTCCTCACCATTGTGATCGCTATTGTGAAGGTCCTCCCTGTAGTGACATATCATATCGACAGGAAGGTCCTCCCCCTACCAAATCAAGCACAAAAAATCCCTCATATGTTGAGGCACTCAGAAGGATGGGATCGAGCATGTCAAACTCCTATATGGTCTCCAACAACACCCTTCTTCAATCAGGAGACGGTCTGAGGCCACGTTCATCTTCTGAGCCACCTCAGAATCTCCCACATGATAATTCAATACCTACCAGCCCGACTGCCTCCGACCACACTATCGGTAAGCATCTCAGTTGGGCCACCTAGGAAGAGGAATCACTAGCGGAGGAGTATGATGACATGCTGAACTTGAGGAAATGACTGGCTAGAAATGATGTACCAGTTATTTTTTAGCCCACGAACACCTCTCAATTCGACATACCCAGAATGTTTCTGGAAGAATGTGTGCATGAAATCCGCTCCAATATATGCACAACCCTCCACCGACTAAAATCAATTTTTCTTCCCTATGATGGGTATGTAGACCATGTCAAGACAATAGGAGACCTCCTGTGTCACATTGACCTGGAAGCTCTTCCTTTGGCACAACAACCGTGACCTGAGAGGCATCAAGGGAACATTGAGATAGCCTACCTTCGTGCACTACACCAGCTGCACCACCTCATTGGTGATGCTCTGAAGGGATTCTATATCAGAGGATGGGGAGAACATAGAGCCCTGCATTTCACTCCACTCCCCACCCAGAAGAACCCGTTCGGCATAATGTCTTGCAACTTCTTCATGTCAAGGCATCAATCGAGTGGCGTCCCTATTCAGGAAAGGCGACACGCCCAATAGAGAAGGCCTTGAGTAAGTCCCAGAAGCGTCAGGCCCGAAAGGAACAAGCTATTCAAGACCTCCTGAATCGGGCCACCGAAAGCATACAATAGGCCTCTCTCCTAAGAGATGCTAATCAGCAATCATTTCTTGCCTCCCCAGAGGTTATTGATTCACATGTGAACTCGACATCAGATCCAATTCACCCCCGAATGGGGGCATGCTAGATCAGGCAGGTAGCGATAGTAGCAACCAGTACCATAATCCAGGGACAACCCCATCCTGCAGGGCTGGGAGAATTTTTAACAAAAAATGCCCCTATAAGACCAATAAAAATGGGAAAAGACTCAACATCTATGGAATAGAGCCAACCCCAGTACTCAAGGCTGGGGGCATTTTTAACACCTCAACAACAACCTCCCCCATGAGAATCAGTATTCTCTTGCCTAGGGAGGACATTCAGAATAAGAGGTTCTTGCCCTATCTCGTCCTTCGAATCATCATCCCCTTCAAGAGGGAGGTGTACCATAAGGATACATCAATGAACTCTCCACGTCACCCTTCATCATGGAGTCCAAAAGTAATCACGGGATATTAAAGGGAGGACATGTAAAAGGCACGGGAAATCCTCTTCATATTTGGAAGATGAAATCTCCTCCACCCCACAATATGCATCCATAAACTCCATAGAGGTTAACCCCACAGGTTACACCAGAGATTATGCAAATCCAGATGGATCGGGAGATGATGATTCTGGTTAGGTTGTGACCCACAACGAACCACCAAGTACGCACACCCGGAATCAGAGGGCCACCATAAATATGTCCCCCCTTCCAGCTAAACCTCCTCTTCTTACCCTGCGAGCTCCCACCATGGATAATAACAAAGGACTGGTTACCCTTAACTCATCCCTTTGTCTTCATAAAAACGATCCACTTACACTCGAAGAGAGATTCGCTCTGCAGGAAGAGGAAATGAAAGAATTGAGGTAGCTCAATGCCGAGCTACTCTTGAGGAATCGTCTTATTGAAAGTGCTTCCTAAGAACAGCCACACCTTGCACTCACAGCAAGTGAACCCCAAAGACCAAGGTTTTCCCCGGCAAACGAAGCATGGTTAGGGCTCCCTCCCAATGAGGCACCTGGTTCATCCAAATAAATGAACATGGATTCGGGTGAATACCTATAATTCCATCCACTCAAGAAGCAATCAGAGTGAGTACGTCTAAACCCTCCTAAGGTGTCACAAATGGCATATTCACTCTCGGTTCTGTTTGAGCCGGATCCTCAAGTAATGCCTCGGGCTACACCTACCCATGACCGGGCCCAACAAGATGTAAACCAGGGTCTCGCCAACACCATCGAGGCACTGACAGCTCGATTAGAAGCAATGGAAGGTCAAAGCACTCTGATACAGCCAGAGTGGAAGCCCTACCCAGATTGGGTGAGCAACACACCACCCCCACCCAATTTTGGGAGCCCTGTATTCCCTATTTTCAATGGATCAGGCGATCTGGAACAACATTTGATTCACTACGCATCTTATTGCGACCCTATGATGGTAACTCCGGAACAACAAGAAGTAGTGAAACTCATATGATTAGTGCGGACCTTGCAAAGACTTTCCTTAGTTTGGTATACGAATATGCCCGCACAGTCAATAAAAAGCTAAAAAGACCTTTGACATTAGTTCCTGTTCCACTTTAGCTCAACGCTGCCTAAGACAACGGTCAACGACCTCATGAATTGAAAACAGAGGGAGAAAGAAAGGGTCTCGGATTTCTTCGCCAGATGGAAGGGTCTGACCTACTCTTTGAATATGCTAATTCCCCAAGACGATATGATTTCCATATGCATCGATATCCTACGGGATAAACTGTGAAAACTACTCATACTAGTGGAGTGCACCACTAGCTTTCACAATATCTCTGCCATTACACAGATAATTGAAGACTCCCTGCAGCGGACCAATCTGAAGTCCCAAATGGCCTCACAAGATCCTGAAAAGAGAACAGATAGAGATGAAGCATCCTCTATTAGACTCAAGCCAGCCCCTGCGCCTACTCCACCGCTTAGGCCTCCACAAAATCGCCATGGGTCCCCCATGTATCAGCGGCCGCCTCTGCCTAAGTAGAATGATCAGAGAAGATCGAAGCGGAACCAGTTTGAGGAACAAAGACACAAATTATACTCATTCCGAGAGGACCAAGTCCACAGATACTTCATAGCCTCCATGAATTGCAATTTTCTCCACCTCCAGGAACCAAGAAAGCAATAAGATGTCGGCCATGATGACAGACCAGATTACTATCCCTACCATCGAATGATGGGGCACAATATTTGGGAATTCTTCGTCTTCAAAGACCACCTGCAAAGGATGGTAGACTCCGGACAGGTCGAACTGGGACCACCCCTAGCACATGTGACGTATATTTCTACCAATGACTCCAACAAAGGGGAGGGGTGGTAGGAAGTTACTAGCAATAAGGGGTAGAAATTTGATAACTGGATGACTCGGAAGTCTGTCAATCAATCTCAGGGCATACTCCGAGCTCAACTACAACAACCGGTGTTTCCGCCAATAGCCACTAATGTTGCACAACTGACAATATCAGCCTCACAACCCTCCACGAGATGGTCATCCATGCGTAATAGAAAAGGGAGAAGACAAGCGCAAGAGGAGAAGTCGGTAAGGAGGCTGAAGTTAGCCCTAACACTGTCGAATTTTATGCCCCCAAACTTAGTGCCATGGGGACCGACCCACAAAATGGTACCATCAGAGACAACCAACCAGGTTGACATGTAACGAGACAAGGAGCTAATCTTTTGTTCCATCAACATCATCCATATAATAGATTCGTTCTCGGATGAAGGGTATTGTTATGAAACCGAGTTCCCAACACACGGGGTCAGGAGGAGGAATTGTAGAAGTAGGGGATACCGGGGGAGGCACAATCGCGGCTGGAACCAACCCTATGGTTTTACCCCTTCCCATACCGTTAATATCATAGAAACCCATGGGAGATCCCTTCAACGGACTCAACAGGAGATAGAATATCTCTCTACCTCCACAAGAAGCCACTCTGGCCCCGTCATTCTGTGGTACCCATCAGAGGGGGAATAAGTGTCTAGCCGCCTAGTGTGCGCAAACAGACAAGTCGGGCTGAGACCCCAGAACATGGGAACACCATCGACCTCCAACCCCGCAACCAGTCCCTCCTCATCATGTACTTCAGCTCCCAAGATGCCAACTAAAACTCTCCCACCAATGGAGAAGCGTCGATCGCTGGAGTAGAAAGATGATATCCTTAAGCAGTTGGCGTCAGTACCAGCCAAACTATCAATCCTGGATGCCCTGAGTCTATCATTAGATCTCAGGGAGATGCTTATAGAATCCTTTCTCTTCCCCCATGAGTTTCAAGCTGAGGTAGCTTCCACTGAGATTTACTAGAAGGAGATTGGCCTGGATGAGTGTAATGTGATGATTTCCTTCACCGATCAGGATGAATATTCCATCATGAAAGGATACATCAAACCACTATATGTGTCTGGTATATTAAATGATATCAAGATCCGGAAAGTATTTATTGAAAACAACTCTAGAGTTAAACTCCTTCCCCTACAAACACTTCGTAAGTTGGGCTACAATAAGGATGATCTAATACCCTCAGTCAAAACTTTGTTGGGTTAAAACAAGAGTGAAAAGAAGACAATGGGACAAATCAAGATAAAACCTCATTTTGGCGACCTTGAGGCCTACTCGGAATTCCTGGTGGTCCGATAGAACACTGCGTTCAATGCCCTGCTGGGGAGGCCATGGCTCTATAAGCACATGGCCATTCCTTCATTCTAAAACCAGTGTATTAATTACTGCGTCAATGGAAAAAGTGAGACATTTCATGCTGACAAGGACCCTTTCAAGTTCTCCGAGTCACACTAAATTGATCAAAAGAAGAAGAAGACTTCGGTCGATGGTGTTGACTTGATCCCTGCTCCAAACGTCTTGGAAATGGTCCCTGACGACCCCCTCAAGCAGCTCAGCCGAGACTATGTACTGCCCATCAACCATGTTGAGAACAAGAGTTCAAGTCCAGAAACACACTCAGATGTCCTCATGACTTCAGCCATAACGGTCGAGTGTGACAATGTGGACACATCCGCGAACCCTAAATTTTGGGGCAAATACTCGAGCAGGGATGCCCACGAGGCCTCACCTATAGACTCTCAAAAGACTGTGCTGGGAACTCTCCCCCCGTCAAATCAAGAAGATGAGAATGTGGGGGAAGAAAAAGAGGAGAGGGATCTCAGTGATGCACCTCCCACATTTGAGGAAGGTATCTCCACCACTGTGGACGAGCTTGGGGAAATAAACTTGGGTACCGATGAAGACTCGAGGCCCACTCTCATTAGTACAACCATGTCTCCCGAGGAGCACGAGGTATATAACTCTTTCATGAGGCAACATCGTGATGTTTTTTCCAGTAATTACACAGAAATAAAGGTAATTGATCCCAAAGTGGAAACGCACCACTTAGGTCTGCCAGAAGACCACTGGGGCTATAAACAAGCCGCCAGAAGGACACACCACACACATGCGGCCAAAATTGAGGCTGAAGTCGACAAGCTTATTAAAGAAAGCTTTAGTCGAGAGGTCCAATACCCCATTTGGCTAGACAACATTGTCCCCGTCCTGAAAAAGAATAGAAAAATCCATGTCTACACCGATTTCAAAGATCTCAATAGGCATTTTCCTAAAGATGATTTCCCGATCCCGATCGCCGAGTTATTAATCAATGCAACGACCGGGTATGAGGCTCTCTCCTTCATGGATGGCTATTCTGGGTATAATCAAATTAGGATGGACCGAGAAGACGAAGAATACACTCCCTTCAGGGCCCCTCAAGGAGTATTCTGTTACAGGGTCATGCCCTTTGGTCTCAAGAACATGAGCGCCACATATCAACGCACCATGCATCATGTCTTTAAACCATTACTGGGTAGATTCATCGAATGCTACATGAATGAATTGGTGTTCAAGTTCAGATAGTGCTCAGATCACCTGTCAGACCCTAAAACGACCTTCAACAAACTTCGACAACATATCCTGAAGATGAACCCCTTGAAATGTGCCTTCCTGTCACCTCAGGGAAATTACTTTGCTTCACTGTACGCCATCATGGCATCGAAGTCGACCCTGAAAAGAAAAAGTCTATTCTTGGTTTACCACCTCCCCACAATCTCACTGAGTTGAGAGGACTCCAAGGGTACCTGGCTTACATTAGGCGGTTCATAGCCAACTTGGCGGGTAAATGTTTTCCTTTCACCAGGTTAATGAAAAAGGGGGTTATATACCAATGGAAAAATGATTTCAAAGAGGCATTCAACAGCCTAAAGAAGGACCTCTTAATCCCACCGGTGCTCATACCCCCAGTTTAAGTAATTCCTCTCATCCTATATGCGACGACCCTAGAGCGGTCACTGGGGGACTTC
Source organism: Viscum album (assembly GCA_963277665.1). NCBI lineage: Eukaryota > Viridiplantae > Streptophyta > Magnoliopsida > Santalales > Viscaceae > Viscum > Viscum album. Next base: position 624,476,882 of record OY728138.1, on the reverse strand, counting down.
CTCACCCAGAAAAATGACGCCGGCAGTGAAAACAGTCTCTAGTACCTCAGCCGAACCATGATCGACACTGAAACTCAATACTCAAACATTTAAAAGAGTTCTTTGGCCTTGGTCTTCGCAGTTCAAAAATTGGGACATTATCTGTAGCATCATGAAGTCCATTTGGTCTCACATAGTAACCCACTCAAGTAAATCCTCAATCGCTCGATGCTAACCGGGTGCCTATCCTGATGGGCAGTCATCCAGCAAAAGTTCGACAACTGGTTTGTGCCTCAGAAGGCCATCAAAGGCCAGGCATTAGCATATTTTCAGGAAGAGCTCCCCTCGATAGGGACCACTACACCAGACGTTGAGCTACTTGATAAAGACGTCTTCTCGGTTCAAGAGTAGTTCACAATATGGGAAATGTACTTCGACGGTGCATCCCAAAGCCCAAAAGGTAAAAGGATGGAGGATTTCAAATTTAACAGGGTCGGTTTGGAGATCATACTTGTGTCCCATAAAAGGCAGTCTTGCCATATTCCTTCCTCATGTCAGAAGGATGTACAAACAATGAGGCGGAGTATCAATCCCTCAATGCAGGCATGGAGCTCGCACTCGAGGAACAAGCACATCTCTTTAAGGTAAAAGGTGACTCAGAACTGGTCATCAAGAAAGTCAATGGTGACTATTCTATTAAGAAGAGGGAGCTGGTTCCCCTGTTTGAACATGTTCAAGGGTTAGTGGAAGAATTCTCCACATAACCAACATTGACCTATATTCCCCAATCTCAAAATACCCAGGCAGATACAATAGCTAATGCGGCCACAGCCCTAGCTGACCCAGACCGGGATAATACAACTATCAATATTTCTCATCGTCAAATGGTCTTGCCATTTGTTCAGACTAAGATGGAAGAAATCAACAATGTTAGTCCTGTCCCTGATCCATATGCTCCTCCCACCGGCTGGATGACCCCCATTGCAAACTACCTTCAACGGGGAGAACTTCCATAAGACAGGGATAAACGAGAGCAAATACAGAGAAGGGAAATCAAATTTTTCCTATATGGTGGCACGAGTCAGCAAGAGGTCCTCTACAAATGAGGCATATACGGAATCCTCCTCATATGAATTGATGGAGAAGAAACTGCTGTCATAATGAATGAAGTGCATGCGAGAGTATATGGAGCACATTAATCGGGGTCTAAGCTTTCCCATCAGGTCTGAAGGCTTGGGTACTATTGGCCCGCCATTGCATGAGATTGCGAGCACTTTGCTGCAAAATGCCACTCCTTCCAAATTCATGCCAGCTTCATTCACCAACCCCCGAAGTTACATCATCAATCCAAGTACCCCTGGCCCTTTTCCATCTAGGAAATGGACATTGTGGGACGATATCCTCCCTCCACAACCAAGAAACTGAAGTATATCCTCATAACAACCGACTTCTTTTCCAAATGGGCATAAGTTGTACCCCTCAAGGAAGTCGGGACAAGAAACATTGTCAAATTTTTGAAAGCCAATATCATCACCAGGTTTGGCGTCCCTCATACCATACTAACATATAACGGCACCAATTTCTACTCTGCTGAATTGGAGAAACTATACCAATAATATGTTATCAAGGCTAACCCTTTATCCTGCTACCATTCAGTAGCCAACGGACAAATAGAGGCTTTCAACAAGACCCTGTCCAAAATTCCCCAGAAAATGGTGGACAAAGAAAAGAAATCATGGCCGGATAAACTCCTTCATGCATTGTGGGATTATCGAACCACAATCTACACCACTACTCGGGCTACTCTATACTCATTAGTATACAAAACAGAAGCAGTCCTGCCCATTGAGCTCTAATTACCCTCGCTCCGTGTTGCCATTTGTGATCAGTTGTTCAATGATGAGCAATCAAAAAAATGGCTAGGTGAATTGGAACAGCTATATGAGAAGCAGTTGCACACTTTCCACCATCTAGAAGTATATCAGAACCGGATCACACGAGCCTTCAATAAAAAGGATCATTATCACGACCTATCCCCGGGGCTTGTGCCGTGACTAACCCCAAGCCCGCCTCCCATAGGCCAGGGGCTGGCAACTAGCACCAAGGCGTAAATCCCGACAAAAAGGGGAAGGCATTGCCTTTGAAAAGTAAACAATCACCAAGAGTAAGCAATCAGAAGTAAAAACTAATTAAAACTGGGTACAATAGTAAGTGCGGAAATTAAATGGGCCAGAATACAAACCCAAACTGAAAATAAAGTACAACAACTGAATGTAAAGAAGCAACGTCGAACCGTCCACTGGTTGTCCCACCTGAAGGGTGGGTACAGATAGCCACCTCAGCTCCTCGGGTCTAGCCGTCCGCTCCGTGTACGTCCCACCCAGTGGTATACCTCCAGGTACCGACTGCACCACTAGCATCTACCACGATCATCGTTGTCCATCGTCTGCATCCAACACAACGTAGTGCAGGAATAGCCCGTGAAGGGGTGAGTATAAGCTACTCATTAGGGACCCTGATACCCCCAAAGGTCTCCCAGAATCCACAAAGTATAATCCACAAAGGAAAGATACAATTACGAAGTAACATCCAACACTACTTAGGTATATGCCCATACATATACCTAAGTCATCAATTCCAGTTCGACTCCAGCATCCGAGCCAATGTTGAAACACATACACACAGGATTGCACAACACAATCCACATAGGAAATTAAGTCAATCATATCGAAGATAATGATTGAAAGTCAAGACTCAGCTCACACCGGTATACTTCTTCGTAAGACGATTAAGATGATCAGATATAGCCACTGATTTATCTAATCCATCGGACCCACAAAGGATCAATAGGTACTAACCCTAGGAATGACCCACAAAGGATCGATAGGTACTAACCCCCGCAATGACCCACACAGGATCTGACCCACACAAGATCAGTATGCGCTGGCCCACATAGGACTGCTGAGTGCTGACCCACACAGGATCTGATCCACACAGGATCGGTAGGAAATGACCCATAGAGGATCTCTTAGTTTTGTAGTCGTCGCTGTCGAACCCACGGAGGATTCCCGTACAGTCTTCATCGTCGTCGTAGTCGCAGCCAGCTCTAGGGTTCCCGCACACAGCACGCTCGTTTCGAGAGGTTCCACTCCACGAGCCAAGGGGCTGATACATCAACTGACACAAAGTCCGGAGTTGATGTATCCCAAAGATCCGGATCATCAACAGGAACTCAGCGTGACAAACGGTGCGTCAATCAGACGCCTGGTCTAAGAGTTATTGGCTTTTTCGTCCTAGGGGCCCGGTTGGTTTTTAAGTCAAAACCAACCCGACCATACTCCAACTGTGTCCAAACCTTGAGCGGAGTAAGCCAAAAGGTCCTTCTCACTAAGATTAATCCATCAAAGTCGATGGCACGTCAATCGGACGTCCGGAGCTCAAGTTATAAGCGTTTCCGCTCTGAGGGCCGGTTGGTTTCGTGTACGAACCAACCTGGCTGAATGAAAAATTCTCCGAAACCTTGAGTGTAATATACCGAAACGACCGTCTCCATCCTAGGATCACATCACAGCTGACGGTTCATCGATCGGATGTCCACAACCCATGTTATGGGAAAAATACTAGAAGAGGTCCGAAAATAGGGGGTTCGGGCCCGGTCAGACCTGGCCTGATACCCCCTGGGTCAGCCCGAACCGGGTCGACCCAACCCGGGTCTGAGTCCGGCCTAATAGGACGCGGCCCGGAATGGCGGCCCGGCCTGGCGTGCTCGACCTGGCCAGCGTGGCCAGGTGGCTCGGCCGTAGCGGCCGAGCAGAAGGGGGGGGGGGGCTGCCCCCCTGTTTGGCAAACCGCGACCCCCATGTGGGGGGCCACTCTTTCGGCTGGTCGGGGGTTACGAACCCCGGTTCCTCATTTGGCCGGCCCGGCTGGCCGACCGTACTGCTTCCGCGGGACCCCGCGGTCCCGCCCTCCTGCTCAGACACCGGCCGCCGGTAGCCGGCCGCTGCTCCCTGCTCCACCGCGGCCAAAGGCCCTAGCCTTGGTCCGACCGGCGCAGCATGACGGCACCGCGCCCCTCCGACATGGCCCCACTCCGTCCGCGGTGTCTTCGTGGTTCCCCGGCGTGGCGCGACAGTGTCGCGTTCATTTGTCGCAGTTCTCTCTTTTTCGTGTGGTGCGATGACACCATGCCATCTTTGTTCCAATCCACAATGAAGGACATCAATAATAAGGGAGGGGGTCGGCCATGTTTGCGTGGTCCGGCCCCCTCCCATTAATCGATATCATGTGGCTGAAAGTTAATCGATGAACACCCAAAATTATTCACGACATAAAACCAAACCCCTACCTCGAAGAAAAGGGTGAACGAAGGTTCATCGCGGAATTGAACGTCATAGAAGAAGGCGTCGCGGAAGGAGGATCGTCGGCGTCGCGGAGAAAAGATTCATCGGCGTCGCATCATCGATCTCCGAGGATGGCATCTCTCACCAGCTGCGGAGAGGGAAGAAGATGGTACGACGAACTCCCCTTTTCGGTGATGGAGTTCTTCATCGAAGTCTCGACGTTCTTCGCGTTATTCATCGAGGAAGGAGAACTTCAAGACTTAGAGAAAATTGTCTCCAAAATCCTCTCGCACAACCAAAACAACACAAATAAAATAAGCTTTCCTTATTTTATTACTCATGCCAAACGTTTTGAAATTCAAAATTGAATCATTCAATTAATTGAATTTATTGAAAAGTTTAAACCGCCCAATTAAAGAGGCATTTAATATTTAGTTAAACGCAAGAGTTGACTTTCATTTAAAGGGGATGCGGGTTCATTACCTAATTAAAGGAGGTGGTTTGAGGAAGTTGAAAAGGTGGGGCTCGTGTGCGCCCCACCCCACAAATATCCTACCTACTGGAGTAGGATATAGTGGGTCCCACTCCAACCACTTAGCTTAGGTTAAACAACTTTAAATAAAATAAAATTGGTTGCACCATTTTATTTCATTCTTTTACTTAACCCAAAATTTTAATAACCACACCCGAGAAAACACAACTCCGGAAAAGGTGTTCTTAAGAAATTATCGGCGCTGCGATTCCATCGGTGTCCTCAGATTTCGATTCTGAGCAATGGTTCAAAAGTTAGGGAATCTCGCTCGTTCGTTCATTGAATGTACCCGAGCTAATCTTCGGAAAATGATTCCAGGGACACCGGGCCTCGGAATCATGTGCCGTTAGAAACTCTGTTCTTGTAAAATCCAAAAGAAAATTAGGAAAAAAATTTCCCTTGAATTTTACAGGTCTTTACATTAATCCCACCTTAGGGATTTACATCCCCATAAAGATACATCAAAAACTAGGGAAACAAATGTGGGTACTAAGCATGCATATGAGCCTCCCGCTCCCAAGTGCTCTCCTGGAGGTTCCCGTGCTACCATCTGATGTGCACTAGAGGAATCGACTGTCCACGTAGGACCTGCTCCTGTCGATCCTCAATCTCCATCGGGACCTCCGCAAACGTCGCCCCATCATCAATGTCCAGCTCCCCATGGTCAATGATATGCGTCGGGTCGTGCATGTATCTCCTCAGCTGAGATACGTGGAAGATGTCGTGCACCCAGTGCAACTGAGGTGGTAGACCCAAGCGATAAGGCACCTCGCCAATCCTGCTGAGGACTTGGAATGGTCTGATGAAGCACTGAGGAACTTCCCGCCTCGGCCAAATCTCTATAATCCATGTCGAGGTGAGACCCACAAGAAGACGTGGTCGCCATCCTCAAACTCTAGTGGCCTCCGCCTCCTATCAGCACAAGACTTCTGTCGGCTCTGAGCTGCCCTCATCTGCTCCTGGATGACCTGGACCTTCTCTGTCATGGCCTGGACCGTCTTTGGTCCCACAAGTGCTGACTCCCCAGGGTCTGTCCAGCACAGCGGTGATCTGCAAGGTCGGTCGTACAACGCCTCGTATGGTGCCATCCCGATGGTGGAGTGGTAGCTGTTGTTGTACGTGAACTCCGGCATGGGTAGGTGATCCCCCCAGCTACGACCAAAGTCGAGGACAAATGCACGGAGCATGTCCTCGAGGGTCTGAATGGTCCTCTCCATCTGACCATCCATCTGAGGATGAAAGGCAGTGCTCAGACGTAGCTGCATCCCAAATGCCTCCTGCAACCCCTTCCAAAGCTGGGAAGTAAAGCAAGCATCTTGATCAGAGACGATAGATGATGGCACCCCATGAATCCATACAATCTCTTGAACGTAGAGAGGTCCCAAGCTCTCTACTGAGCCCTTCTCTCTGATGAGTAATAAGTGAGCCAACTTGGTGAGTCGGTCGACAATAACCCAAATGGAGTCGTGACCTCTAGAATTGTGTGGAAGTCCAGTCACGATGTCCATATATATCCCATCCCACTTCCACTCCGGGACCTCCAAAGGATGTACCAAGCCTGCTGGTACTTGGTGATCTGCCTTCACCTGCTGACAGTTGAGGCATCGAGAAACGAGCTCTGCCACAACCTTCTTCATACCCGGCCACTAGTGTTGTCGTCTGAGGTCCTGGTACATCTTCGCCACTCATAGATGTACCGCTAAAGGGGAAGTGTGAAACTCCCTCAGAACCTCCTCCTGTAAAGAAGCTGGTACCATGGTACGTCCTCTGAAAAGGATGGCGTGATCTCCTCCCATAGAGAATCCATCAGGTGCTTGTCCTGAGAATATCTGTGCATGCCGCATCTCACAATCATCGTCCCCACGTTGCGCCTCTCTGACCTGCTGTAGAAGTGGAGGAGTGACTATGAGTGACTGTAGAAATGCTGCCCCATCACTATCCACAAAGGATATCTGCAAAGCGGATAGATGCTCTATCGCCTCCCCAAGTAGTTGAATGCCCATACTCCTACTGAGAGCATCAGCTACTACATTCCCCTTTCCAAGAGTATAGACTATCTCAAAGTCATAGTCCTGGAGGAACTCGAGCCATCACCATTGTCTCAGGTTCATGTCCTTCTGCGAGAAGATATACCTGAGACTCTGGTGGTTAGAGTAGACTGTAAAGCGCTCGCCCATCAGATAGTGTCGCCACATCTTCAGAGCGAAGACCACTGATGCTAACTCCAGGTCATGGGTAGTGTAGTTCTACTCATGCTGCCTCAATTGACGTGATCCATAGGCGATCACGGCCTGTTACTACATTAGGACACATCCGAGTCCGGTTCCTGATGAATCGCAGTAGACTACGTACCCTACTCCTTCCTCTGGTAGCCTCAAGATAGGCGCGCTGGTCAATCTCTGTCTCAGCTATTGGAAGCTCTGATAACATTTGTCTGAACACACAAAGGGTTTCCCCTTCTTCGTCAAAGTTGAGAGTGGTGCTGCAACTCTGGAAAGTCTATCATGAATCTCCGGTAGTACCCAGCTAGCCCCAAGAAACTCTACACCTCCGCCACGCTTCTGGGTGGCTCTCAAGATACACTGCCTCGATCTTCGCAAGATCCACCGCAACTCCTGCCTCAGAGATGACGTGTCCCAAGAAGTGGACCTCACGCATCCAAAACTGACACTTCGAGAGCTTTCAATAAATCTGGTGCTCTCAGAGTGTGTCTAGTACAACCCTCAAGTGGAAGGAATGCTCCTCCTTAGTGGTCGAGTATATCAAAATGTCATCAATGAAGACCACGACAAATCGATCGAGGTATGGATGAAAGATCTTGTTCATGAGGCCCATGAACACTGCTGGAGCATTGGTTACGCCAAATGGCATATCCAAGAACTCATAGTGGCCATACTAACATCTGAAGGCCCTCTTCTGCAAGTCCTCGTCCCGAACTTTGAGCTGATGATAGCCTGACCTGAGGTCTATCTTCGAGAACCACCATGCTCCCTTGAGCTTATCGAAGATGTCTTCAATCCTCGGTACCAGATACTTGTTCCTCATGGTCACCTTGTTCAGGCGACGATAGTCGACACACAGTCGCAAGCTCCCGTCCGCCTTCTTGGAGAACAATATCGGGGAAGCCCAGGGTGAAACACTGGTTCGGATGAATCCCTTCCCTGTAAGTCCTCCAGCTGTACCCATAGCTCTCAAAGCTCGGCGGGAGCCATCCAATATGCTGGGGTGGATATCAGGGTTGTCCCGGGGTACTACAATATAAAATTCTACCTCTCTGTGAAGAGGTAGTCCTGGAACATCGTCAGGAAAAACGTCCGCAAACTGATCCACCACTGCAGGTAAGCTCGGACTCCGCACATCAACTACTCCTAGGATGAGGCTAGCCAACTGATGAGTGATGGGTTGTCCTCTCCTCTGCGTGAGTCCATCCTGCGCTGCAAAGGCTCCCTTCTCACCGGTGAAGGTGAACCTGCTCCCATTGGTGTGAACACATCGCACCTTGCGCCTAATGTAGTCAATCTGAGCACGGAATGTAGATAACCAATCCATGCCCAAGATGACATCGTAAGGCCTCGGTGCCGCTACAAGAAGATCCCAGCTGAAGATCTAACCTCCTAGAGTAAGCTCACACTGTCGTCACTAGTGCGTAATCGTCGAGTCTGCTCCCTTAAGAGTCTCTAGCTGTAAGGATCAAGCCAACGGCTCCGTCGGAATCTCCGAGCTCTGAACAAGGGCAGCGACAATGAAATAATGACTCTCTCATGTGTCTATAAAAACTACAGAAAGGGTGGAATAGACACAGATAGTACCTCGAATCATCTCGGGCGCGCCGTGGTCATAGGCCTCCGCTGCCTGATGTTGTGCATGTCTCTTCTCGCCAGCTCCTTGTGGTCGGGGTGGACCTCCTGGTGGTGGTGGTGGTAGAGCCTCAAAGTGTCGCCCACCACCTGCTGCTCGGCCAGCTCCTCTGCCTCGTCCGCCTGCTCCCTGTGGACCGCCACGGTCGACCCTCTGCCTCTACCTGGGTGGTCCCTCAACCGTCTAATGCTCCTCCGCACGGCGGGTTGGGCAGTCACGAGCCATGTGGCCCTGACCGCCGCATGCATAGCACTTTCTACCTCTCGAAAGACTGGATATGCACTGTGTGCCCCGCACGTCTGAGCCAGTGTCCTGAGGATGTCCGCCTGAGGGTCTGGTCCACATAGACCCATGTGTCATCCATCGACTGCCAGCTTTAGAAGACTCTGCTACATGCCGCCCTACGGTAAGTCTCGCTGCTGATGTAGGCTCGGTAAGAAAGCTCTCAATAAGAAGGGCTCGCTCTAGTACCACTGTCTATATCAGAATACTGAGGGAGATCAGCAATGCCATGATCTCATGCCTCAATCCCTACACGAATATTCGAGCCCGGAAGAATGGGTCCCATAACATGTCCGTTGAATAGCGCGAGAGATCGGTAAATCTCACCGAGTACTAGGCGACGGACAGCTGCCTTGCCGCAGCTGTAGTAGCTCCTGGATGCGCACCACATGGAGGGTGGCTGGGACGAACTCCGAGCAGAAGAGGCTCTCAAAGTCCATCCAGAGGAGAGATGCCTCGTCATGCACCTGGAGCATCAATCTCCACCATCTGCCTACTGCCGCGTGCAGGAGACTCGCTGCAAGGATCACCATGAGGTCTGATGGTGTTCCTACCAATTGGAAAACTCGTACAACTACCTCCATCCAATCCATAGCTGCCTGGGGGTCCATCTCTCCACGGAACCTGGGCGGTGTCTGATGCTGAAACTCGTGCAGCGCACTAAGGCTACGTGCACTATCAGCAGCTGGGGCTAGTAGCATCAGTGGCTCAGCGGGTAGAGGTACCGCTGGTGCCTCTGCTGTCAAAGGGCCCTGCACCAAGGCCTCATCGCTCGGTGGGTTGTCGTCACGTACAAAACTCGAAACCCTAGCTGGCTACCGTCATGGGGCCATCTTGAAAAGAGACAGGTGCACCACAGTCAAACAGTATACCTGGTGAGCTGACACAAAGTAATCACAAAGAAAACTTAAAACACACTTGCAATCAATGTTTTCATGCATTGAGTCGGAAATCAGAAGTTAGGGTCCTGGTGTACGGATACGTCGGTCGCCGCACCAACATTGGACTCCCTAGACTAATAACCACACTACATACTCTTAACACTATTGCTTCACATAGAAAAATATCAGAGTCCTGAGTTCTACGGTAGAACCGAACTCCTCTGATACCAATTTGTCACGACCCGTCCTCAGGGCTCGTGTCGTGACCTACCCCAAGCCTGACTCCCATAGGCCAGGGGCTTGTGACTAGCACCAAGGCGTAAATCCCGACCAAAAGGGGAAGGCATTGCCTTTGAAAAGTAAACAATCACCACAAAGTAAGAAAGCAGAAGTAAACACTAAGTAAAAATGGCTACAATAGTAAGTACGAAAAGTAAATGGGCCAGAATACAAACCTAAACTGATAGAAAAGTACAACTGAAAAGAAAGTACATCAACAAAAAGTAAAGCAGCATCGTCGAGTCATCCACTGGTAGTCCCACCTGAAGGGTGGGTACAGATAGCCACCTCAGCTCCTCGGGTCCAGCCGTCCGCTCCGTGTATGTCCCGCCCAGTGGTCCACCTCCATGTACCGACTGCACCAACAGCCTCTACCAAGATCAGCGTTGTCCATCGTCTGCATCCAACACAACGTAGTGCGGGCATAGCCCGTGCAATGGTGAGTATAAGCTACTCAGTAGGGACCCCGAGACCCCCGAAGGTCTCCTAGAATTCACAAAGGATAATCCAAAAATGAAAGATACAATTATGAAGTAACATCCAACACTACTTAGGTATATTCCCATACATATACCTAAGTCATCAATTCCAGTTCAGCTCCAGCATCTGAGCCCATGTTCAAACACGTCCACACAGGATAACACAACACAATCCACATAGGAAAGCAAGTCAATCATATCGAAGATAAGGATTGAAAGTCAAGACTCATCTCACACAGGTATACTTATTTGTAAGACGATAAAGATGATCATATATAGCCACTTATTCATCTAAGTCGTCGGACCCACAAAGTATCAATAGGTACTAACCCCCTCAATGACCCACAAAGGATCGATAGGTACTAACCCCCGCAATGACCCACACAGGATCTGACCCACATAGGATCGGTATGCACTGGCCCACACAGGACCCCTGAGCGCTGACCCACACAGGATCTGATCTACATAGGATCGGTAGGCACTGACCCACAGAGGATCGCTGAGTGTCATAGTCGTCGCTGTCGAACCCACGGAGGATTCTCATACAGTCTTCATCGTCGTCGTAGCCGTAGCCAGCTCTAGGTTTCCCGCTCACAGCAAGCTCGTTTCGGGAGGGTCCGCTCCACGAGCTGAGGGGATGATACATCAACTGACACAAAGTCCGGATTTGATGTATCCCAAAGATCCGTATCGTCAACAGGAACTCAACGTGACAAACGACGCATTAATCGGGCGCCTGGTCTGAGAGTTATTGGCCTTTTTGTCCCAGGGGCCCGGTTGGTTTTTAAGTCAAAAAAAACCCGACCGTACTCCAACTGCGTCCAAACCTCGAGCGGATTAAGCCAAAAGTTCTGTCTCACTAAGAGGAATCAATCAAAGTCGACGACACGTCAATCGGACGTCCGAAGCTCAAGTTATAAGTGTTTCCGCTCCGAGGGCCCGGTTGGTTTCGTGTACGAACCAACCCGGCCGAACCCAAAGTTCTTCGAAGCCTTGAGTGTAATATACTGAAACGACCGGCTCGATCCAAGGATCTCATTGCAGCTGACGGTGCGTCGATCGGAGGCCACAAACCAAGTTATGGGAAAAAGACCAGAAGAGTTACGGAAATAGGGGGTTCGGGCCCGGTCTGAACCGGCCCGATACCCCCTGGGTCGGCCTGAACCGGGTCGACCCGACCCGGGTCCAGGTCCTGCCCAATAGGGCGCGACCTTGCCCAGTGGGCGCGGCCCGACCCAGTCGGCGCGGCACGGCCCGGCCCGGCCTGGGCGTGGCCCGTCCTGGCGCGCTCGGCCTGGCCTGTGTGGCCAGGCAGCTCGGTCGTAACGGCCGAGCGGAAGGGGGGAGGGAGGCGCTACCCCCCTTTTTGGAAAACCGTGACCCCCATGGGGGGGCTCTTTCGGCCGGCCGGGGGTTATGACCCCTGGTTCCTCATTCGGCTGGCCTGGCTGGCCGGCCGTGCTGCTGCCGCGGGACCCCGCGGTCCCGCCCTCTTGCTCCGGCGCCGACGGCCGGTAGTCGGCCGCCACTCCCTACTCCGTTGCGGCGAAAGGCCACGGCCTTGGTCCTGTTGGGGTGGTGCAACGGCGCCGCGCCCCTCCGCCATGACCCCGCTCCGTCTGCGGTGTCTTCTTGGTTCCCCGGCGCAGCGCGACGGCGCCGCGTTTCGTTGCCGTGGTTCTCTCGTTTCCGTGCGGTGTGACGGCACCAGGCCATCTCCATTCCAATCCACAACAAAGGACATCAATAATAAGGGGGGGGGGGGTCAGCCATGTTTGTGCGGTCCGGCCCCCTCCTGTTAATCGATAGCATGCAGCTAAAAGGTAATCGATGAATGCCCAAAATTATTCACAACATAAAACCAAACCCCTACCTTGAAGAAAAGGTTCAACGGAGGTTCGTCGCGGAATTGAATGTTGCGGAAGAAGGCGTCGCGGAAGGAGGATCTTCGGCGTCACGGAGAAAAGATTCGTCGGTGTCGCGTCGTCGATCTTCGAGGATGACATCTCTCACCGGCTGCGGAGAGGGAAGAAGACGGTACAACGAACTCCCCTTTGCGGTGACAGAATTCTTCGTCGAAGGCTCGACGTTCTTCGCGTTCTTCATTGAGGAAGGAGAACTTCAAGACTTAGAGAAAATTCTCTCCAAAATCCTCTCGCACAACCAAAGAAACACTAATAAAATAAGCTTACCTTATTTTATTACTCACACCAAACATTTTGAAATTCAAAATTGAATCATTCAATTAATTGAATTAATTGAAAATTTTAAACCGCCCAATTAAAGAGGCGTTTAATATTTAGTTAAACGCGAGAGTTGAGTTTCATTTAAAGGGGGTGCGGGTGCGTTACCTAATTAAAGGAAGGGGTTTGAGGAAGTTGAAAAGGTGGGGCTCATGTGGGCCCCACCCCACAAATATCCTACCTAGTGGAGTAGGATATAGTGGGTCCCACTCCAACCAATTAGCTTAGGTTAAACTACTTTAAATAAAATAAAATTGGTTGCACCATTTTATTTCATTCTTTTACTTAACCCAAAATTTTAATAACCGCACCTGAGCAAACACAACTCCGGAAAAGGTGTTCCTAAGAAATTATCGGCACTGAGATTCCATCGGTGTCCTCGGATTTCGATTCTGAGCACCGGTTCAAAAGTTAGGAAATCTTGCTCGTTCGTTCACTAAACGTACCCGAGCTAAACTTCGGAAAATGATTCTGGGCACACCGAGCCTCAGAATCAGGTGCTGTTAGAAACTTCGTTCTTGTAAAATCCAAAAGAAAATTAAGAAAAAAATTTCCCTTTAATTTTACGGGTCTTTACATTCATCTTTGTTCTTTCTTGGATGGAGAATTGGTGTTGGTGATCTAGACCCCAATGATACCTGGAAAGAAACCTCCAAAGCTGGATCCCAAGTGGGAGGGACCATATGCTATAAAAAGGTCTACTCTAATGGAGCATATGAAATGATCTCCATGGATATAAAATTCACCACCACTCTTAAAAATGTGAGATTTCTGAAGATGTATTTTGCATAATCAAAAGCAGTTATCGTCTAAGCTGCAGGACGTTAAACTTCCAAGCGCCTCTAGTCCGTGCTGCCGGACGTTAAACTGCCAAGCACCTGTCGTCCGAGCTATAGGACGTTAAACTACCAAGCCCCAATGGTCCAAACTCTATGACCCTAAACTAAGAGTACCTCATCCTCACCGCATGACGTTAAATTGCATGGATTTCAGAAAACTACATACATCTTTATTCCTACACTCGCAGGATATGTAGCGATGCCAGGATTCTGTATCCTGGCTCAGCCACCCCCAAATGAAAAAAATGACCTCCCCCCCTGTGTACAGACCAAACCTGCACGGGGTGTATTCTTCACCCTTACTGCATGAAATTAAACTACACGAATAATAAGGATTGAAAATTCCCTTTTCCCCTGTGTATGGGCCAGACCTGTATAGGGTGTATTATCTTCTAAAATAACTATGTACAGATTGATTCTTGCCCTCGTAGGATATGTAGCGATACCAAGATTCTGTATCCTGGCCCAGCCACCCCCAAATGAAAAATTCCCTTTTCCCCCTGTGTACGGACCAACCCTACACAGGGTGTATTCTTCATCCTTACTGCATGACATTAAACTGCACAGATAAAAAGAATTGAAAATTCCCTTTTCCCCCATGTACGGGCCAGAACTGCGTGGGGTGTATTATCTTCTAAAAGAACTATGTACGGCTTGATTCCTACCCTCGAAGGATACGTAGCGACGCCAGGATTCTATATCCTGGCCCAGCCACCCCCAAATGAAAAAAATGCCCTTTTCCCCCGTGTTCGGGTCAGACCTGCACGGGGTGTATTATCTTCAGATAACTACGTACATCTTGATTACTACCTTCACATGATACGCAGTGACACCAGGATTCTGTATCCTAGCCTAGCCACCCCATGTAAAGCTAAAAATACCCCCTTTTCCCCCGTACGGACCAGACCTACACGGGGTGTATTCCCCAAAAAGAACTGTGTGAGGATTGATTCTTGCCCTCACCGGATACGTAGTGACGCCAGAATCATACCTCCCAGCCCAGCCACCGATAAAATAAAACACAGGCATATATACCCCTCATCCTCAACGCACGACGTTAAACTTCACAGGTTTCATCGTGACCCACCCATGATATACGGTGAAACGAGGTGGGAATACTTCTTGCGCATTTGGATACATCCTATCCATACATCAGACTCTGCGACCCGGATAATTGCGGATTTTCATAACCACCCATGGCCATCAGAAGTGAGAAGTTATCAACCAGTGGACACCTTTGCATGACTATACATACCATTCCCTTAGCGGCTCTGCATACTGATAGCCCCTGTCCCATCTACCAAAGGCAAGATTTCCTTAGGCGGTACTCTTCCTATCTCTGTACACTTACCAGCCTTAGGGCCCCCATATCATATCACCCAATCCAAGAATTTATAGAGCAGTGGTGTAAAAGTTCATTCACCTCTCACATCCAAACATTTCCAGGGTATCCCTACCTATTTAGCCTATGTATCCGCTAGTGGTTAACATGGAGATCTGCATCTAAAAACATCAATTTGGGGATAGTCTACTTTGACTTAATGGGAAATTGCGGTGAAGATGTTTCTTGTATGCTTGGAAACCATTATCCCCATATGTCGAACTCTATACCGTGAGAAATCTTGAATCCTCATAATCATTCATGGCAATCGAAAGTGGAAAGTTATTGACCCGTGGACACCATTGTACAACTATTCATACCAGGCCCTCAGTGGCTCTGCATATTGATAGCCCCTGGCCTATCTACCAAATGCATGATTTCCTCATGCGGTACTCTTCCTAACCTCATACGATTACCAGCCTCAGATCCCCCATACCATACCTCCTGATCCGGGAAACCCCAGAGTTACAGTCTACACCCTCATTCCCTCACACGTGTTCAGAGTATACTAGAGCATCATAAATCAATTTCCTTCTCGGTGATTGTAGTAATAGTCACCGAATGGTCCAAACTCTATGACCGTTAAACTAATATTACTTCATCCGCATGATGTTAAACTGCATGGAGTAAAGGTATACCCCGTGGGAAAGATAAATCAGTGCAGTGAACTCTTCGAGATTTAATAGCAACTAGGGACAAACACCCCTAACATGTCCAGATATTTCCTTACCAAATGAAAGACTTCATGGCCTGGTCAATTACGGATCCTCATAATCATTCATGGCCATCGGGAGTGGAAAGTTATCGACCCGTGGACACCTTTTCATGACTATGCATACCATGCCCTCAGCGGCTCTTCATATTGATATCCCCTAGCCCATCTACCAAAGTCAAAATTTCCTCAGGCGACACTCTTCCTAGCCCCGTACTCTTACCGACCTCAGAGCCCCATATCATCTCTCCTGATCCAAGAAGCCCCTAAATCACGATTTACACCATCAACCCCTCTCCACGCCTTGGACATACTGAGATGTTCAAGCCCAGTTACATTCTGATTAAGAGTGGCATTTGCAACTACGTCCTTACCGCATAACGATTAAAACCGAACGAAACATATCTTGGCTGATTGGCGTGAACTACAAATACCAATCATTAAACATACAGGGAAATGCCTCCAACTAAAAGCATTTTCATAGGTTTAAAAATGACCCCTATCCTTGCTGCACGACTTTAAACTGCACAACATCTGTAAAAATGCTCCCCGCCCTCACAGCATGACGTTAAACTGCACGGAATTTGAAATTCCTTCTGTCCTTGCCGTATGATATTAAATTTCATGGTTGAACCTGTCATGGGTTCAGTCAAGAATGGAGGCTTTATTTTGACCCTCAGTGCACATGCTAGACCTGCACAAACCACCGTCTCACACCAGCGTGGGAAGGGATGACTTCACCCATTCCCGGGAAATTTATCCAAGATGTTTCTCTCTTATCCAGGCACCATCCTCTCATAAATCGCACTCTGTACCCAGAAAGAGACAAACACTTGTAAGACACCCCTTGTGGTCCCGATCCTCCACTTCCCTGAAGCTACATGGCTATCGGGATAATACAATCATTGACCTAAGGACACCTTTGTATGACTATGCATACCATGCCCTCAGTAGCTCTGCATATTGATCGCCCCTGGCCCATCTACCAAAGGAAATATTTCCTTAGGTAATGCTTCTCTTCGTACGTCTCTTGGCCTTTGAGCCCCCATATCCACCCCGGGATTCAGAAACCCTCTGAGCTACAGTTTACCAACCTCTTTCACAACCCTTCCCGAATATGCTGGAATGCCTCTAACGAGAATACCGAGAACTAGGAGAAGCTGTTCCGTTTTAAATAATGTCCCAACTACATGAATTTAAACTGCGCCAAGCTCCAACCATCCTCTACGCTAACTAAATGCGTAGGACAGGGACCCTGCGTCTGCACTCCTGATTAATACAGATGTTCCCAAACCCTTTCAGATGTCACACACCCTTTCCAAGCCACCCATAGTGGTTTTCATATTCTCCAACCCACCCATGGTGGTTTCCATAAGCCGGACTTCCATGAAGTCCGCAGACCATCATAAATGGATAGTCATTAACTTAAGGACACCTTTGTATGACTATGCATACCATGCCCTCAGCGGATCTACATATTGATTTCCCCTGTCCCGTCTAACAAAGGGAAGTCTTCCTTAGGAAATTCTGTCCTACTTCTGTATGATGATACAGCTCCCATGCCTTGAGACATGCCATGCATGTTGTTCAAATCTAAACATGTTCTCCCCATGTGCGTTTGAGAGGTATTGGGACATCTTTTAATCAACCAAACCTCGTTGGGGCCCTCGCGCCACCATATCTGGTCAAATATGTTCAACCTAAAACATCAGAAACGATAGTATTGATGGAAGGACATTAAATCTCTCACAAAAAGAGGCACAAATCCCTTTAGGCCGAAAACCCGAAAAGGGAGACCTAATAAAAATTCGGGCTATACCCGCTAGGTCCACACCAAATGTTCCCAGGAAAGAATTAGGATATGAAAAAAAAGACAAAAAGTTTGTGGGGTCTTTCTACAAAACCCTAGAAATAGTCAAACTATACTCGCTGGATCCCATGGTCCAGGAAAGAATTAGAGCTCGTTTCTATTTTATCATTTTCCTGAATTATGATTAATTTTAATTCAGTGAGTTTTTATTTATGTAACATTTGTTCCAGTAACAATCAAATTTTGCAGCAAGGGGAGATCGACAACAGATTGTTTTCCATTTGAAAAAAAAGGAGTACGTCCACAAGCCGGAGTCTCTCCTTTGATGCAACAAAAGAGGTGAAACAGAATTAACAAAAATAGCTCCGACGATCACAATGGAGCCTGGCTCTCTCTCTCCATCAGAACAGAAACCGTGAGGTGAAGGTTATCACAATTTTTCTCTAGCACGACCTTCACCCTGGACTAAACTTTGGCCACCGCTCAAGTATTCCTCACCGTCGCTTGGAGATCGTTGATCCTTTTCCTGGTAGCTTCAAGGTTACCTGTAAAAGATGAAAATTGATTCCTCAGCATAGCTGCTCGAGCTTCACATTCATGTAGCTCGATAGATATGTCAATTGCCTGATCTTGAGATATCACCTATTCTGCTATCAGCTGATGAAGCTTCATCATAGTTTCCTCAAGGGATCAGGCCCCACAATGAAAGGCAGCAAGGTGAGGAAGTTTGTGTTCACTAGCGGCAGCCTCCCCACGTGCAATGAAATCCTAGCATGCGAGGAAATGAAGTTGTCGATAGTCAAACCCATCTGACCCCAGGCCTAGGAAGAGTTTCCGAAGGGATTCAATTTTAGTCACCATTTCAGTTAGAGGGGTTTTGGCAACAATCTAAGAGACCCGGGGCTAGGCCCACCTTCGCACTACTTGGTTGTCTAGCATGACATGAGGGTCTTTGGTTTAATTGCCAGATAGCACAGAAATGAAGTCTGGCATTGCGGCCAGTGCAGACATGTGTGCACTAGAAGATGGTTCTGGGACTGGAGGGTCAGAAGCCTCAAGACCGGGTTAAAGCTTGGGAGTTAAGCAGGTAAGTCCAGTATCGACTGGTGGAGCTTTGGGAATTACATCATGGGTGCCTAAAGTCACAGGGTCATCCTCATTTATATCTAGAAGGATTGGATCTATCTGAACCTCAGTCGCAGAGGGGTTGAAAGAGGAAGATTCCCTGAGCCACTTCGACCTGCGAGCCATCAATCGGTCCTCCCTCAAAGCCGACGAGGAAGTTGCGGTAGGCACAACATCAACAGTAACCCCCGATTTGGGAAATTACTGGATAGCCTTCCGCAAAATCCTGTCTGGATAATGCTTTATCCATATTCTCACATACTCCGAGGATTGGATGGCAGCTGCTCCTATGTCAGTCAGGGGAATCCTTGTGCTAGATTCCTCCCACATCAAAATCAACAACCGTTGATGGAGAATAACCGGATGCAGTCCACGGGACCAAGGATGGGGAAGGAAAACTTGGAGTTGCATACATCCAAACTAGTGAGAAAAACGATATGAGGCATATAACTCAACCATATAAACCCCATCAATCTGTAGGGATAAAAACCCATCCCATAGTGAAATCATGAAAGAATGCCCTTCCAAGATCCCCCTGCGGTCGTCAACCACGATGCCATAATGAGTGGGGTAGGGAGTGAAAGTGAACTGTAAAAAGTCACTTAGATGCTTGACGACATTATCAGATATGAGGGACTTCAGACGAACTCCAAGCGGGATGACTGTGTTATGAAGACACTCATAATAGCAGCAATGATCTGCTACCTATCCATTTAATAGTTGAAATGGCCCACTCAGACGATAGGGTGACCCTCCCTCCTTCATGTGGCTTAGTAATTTGTAAATGCGATCCAAAGTGGGCACTGCCAGATTCACCGGGCGGCCCCCCACTAGTTCCGCTGCCATCATCAGGGTGCAACCTCTGACACCTGGGTTGATATCCCGAGATGGGAATAGTCACCCGCTCAAAAAAATAGCAAAAAGACCTACCGGCCTGAGCATAGGCAGAACACCGGGGTGCACCTCATAACCCCATGAAAGGTAGTCGCTCGCCTCCAGAACCGCCTAGTAGGAACTTGGGATAGTTCATGATTGTTGAGAAGGATGAGTCTTGGGGTACTTGATCTTCGGAGTAGGACTAGTGGTCTTGAGAAATAACCCTATCTAGGTACTATAGGGAATAAGAGAACGGGCACACAAGGGGTGACCCAGTGACCCCTCTTCCATAACCAGCAGATCCATCTCCAACGAAGGCACTTGTTCGGCATCATACCACGCATCTGGGGTGGGAAAAGACTCGTCATACATCTCACCAATGATCGGATTCCCTCCCAAATGGTCTATTTCACATAAACTAATACCAACTTCACCATGGGCAAGGTGTAATGTATTAGTGCTTGAACACCAGCGACTGATAAAGTCAAGTAGGATTGAAGATGGTGGGTAAACAACATACTGGGAGTCCCATATAGTAGAATACAGATTCACTACTTCCAGTGACTTGGGAAATTTCTGGAAATGATAACGGACCTAGAATGCCTAGGCCCAGTCATTTGAGAAAATCCCACTAGGCCGAAGACCCCACCTGGGAATCCATCCTGCATCGGGATCCACTTGGGCAAGGTTAATCAAGGAGGGGTAACTCTTGAGCATGGTTTCTTGGTAGAATTCCGAATTATACAGATCACTTTGAGTTGAAATGGAGCCTCTCAAAATAAAAGCGCCTTTTGGGATGAAATCAGATATCATATCTTCTGATTGGGCAAGGTTCGCTTGAGTGCACTTCGGCAACACTTCCAAGCAAGGGGACCGAAGACCTGTGAAGACATTGGGGATAGGGACATTGTCTTGAAGGATGAAACAATAAAGTGGAAGATGATTCGATATCAGATAGCTCAGAAGTCTGGGGGAGAGTAAGTCCTTCAAAACACCATCATTGGGAATGATTGGATGGCTAGGGTCCTCATTGATGCTCTCAGCTCTATGAATCATAGCTAGACGTATCCCTGGACCAATTGGAAGGGGCTCGGTAGCAGGCATGGGTTCAAGTCAAAAAGGAGACATATTTTCTCCATGTATTATAAAAACAAAGAAAATGGATAGTCCTGAATAATGAAATCTAGAAAAAAATACCAAGTATATGGAAAATGACTCCATCAAGGAACCTTCATGACGAGGTCCGCGAATAGGCCTCAAAAGGCTATTCGCGATGGCTGCATCCTGCAAACCAACCCTACGCAAAAGAATTCTGCGGTACTCTGGCCCGCAGAGTATTGGCCAGAAAACTGCGAACCAGGTTGCTCCACGAAATCTTAATGCCAGATTTAAATGATTTAGTTCGAAAGACTTAGAAATCTTCACTGTACGAAATATTTCAGTTTGTGAACCATCAAAAATGTGTAGCAAGTTCTTACGCAGCCTATTGTAACTTACTTTTTAGTTGATTAAAAGTGTTATTCCACGGCTAGGATATTGGTCCATGGGTGAAGGCAGGCGTGAAGGAGGAATGGTTCATGGATATGGAAGCTGGTTCGTGGATGAGGAGTTTTCCAAAGGAACAATCACAGGGAGACAAATAGCAAGATCTCCGTGTTCGCGGGGAATCCAGTAAAAGACAAGGAAAGGGACCCCCGTATTTATACGCGTGTTCCCATACCAGGTCCACCCCTCTACCGCAAATTGTCAACATTTCAGGACCACTCTACATCATAATAGTATCCTCTTCATTCCGATCATACCCCATTCAGATGGGGGACATTTGTACGGTTCTGAAAAATATTCAATGGAGAATGTGAATCCATTTAATTGAAAGGATTCTACCCAATTTCCCTCAAGGAATTGGACAAAAATGTGACCGATACTTAAGATTGGCCAAGGACCCATCGTTCTGAGTACTGGTCCGACATTGATGGTATGTGTCCGGATGAGCAAGTCGCCCCCTCCGTGAATCGCTGTTGTTCGCGGAACATAGACGGGGATCCTCTGCGGGCGTGAAGCAGGACGGGCGCTAGGCCAGTCCACCATCACAAACCACCTTATCCGTGAATCGCACCGACCGGCCCATGTCGTGTACGCAGTGGTTCGTGGAATAGAGGTGGAGCCCTGCATGGACATGAAGCACCAACTTGGTTCACGGACGAGGTGCATTCAATGCCCCTATGAGTTGCAGATTGACCAAGTCGTCCGTAAACTTGGTTTTTGTTCGTGGGCCTCCGCAAAAGATGCATCATGATCACAGATACATCTCTTTCCCCACTCTATAAAAGTACATCGAAGGGGAGAAGAAAGGGATGGATGAGATTCGTGTGGAATGATTTTGAAGGAAGGAGCTTAAGATTTCGCAAACAATGAAGTTCCAATTCAAAAACCAGAATGAGTATGAAACTGGGAATGAATTAATAACAAACTGGAAAACGCTTAACAAATTGGTGAACCGAGAACATAAAATAAAAAGAAAAAGAAGAATGTGAGTTGTGGCCCCTCTGCAGATGTACTCGTCGTGGACTAGGGAGTCTATTCCCCTTTTTCGATCTGATGCACCACTTAACACACTCCTACACGGGCGAAGCCCTGACCGATAAACCCCCGACCGGCGTCGCCCCTGGCTGCCGCTGCTCACATGGACTCCGCCACATACCAACATGGTACGCGAGCCAAACCCGAAGTCACGTACCACCCTGGTATGTGGGATGCCTGTCAGTCCGTGCACCACCCTGGTACGCGTACGGTCTCTCCAGACACGTAGCACCCCCTATAAGAAGGCCACCACTCCTCATACACCCATGTGACCCGCCAACTCCTTCAGTGTTCCCATTCCCTAAGTCAGATAAAATCCTTCCAATCTAACTTGATCATTCGCAACCCCCTCATTGGCATATTCATCACCCTCGAGCCAAGGACCCTACCAAAGCCACCAGATCCATATGGTGCAACCTTCAGGCATATTAGCGCACTATTTTGAGTTCACATATCCACAGTAGAGGAGAGAAAAGGGGTTGCTCCAGCCCTTGTGCAGGCTCCCGAAACACTCCTAGGTTCACATACCCATGGTAGTGCAGGGTTTGAGCCTAGGAGTCCCATTTCTTCCTCTCCACTTTCCAGGAGTGGGGGACCCCACTTGCATTACCTTTTGATGCCAATGGTGAGTAATTATCTCCTATTCTGAGAGTAATAGGGAAACCTCCTTGGTGTAAGCCCCTGGACTTTCATGCAGGAGGTAGAACCCATGCACCTCCGTACTTCCCCAGTGCCATGAACCAAGAGGGGAGATGGACACAGGCATACCATTTCCCTCTCCCTCTGTGCTTTTTCACCATCGGGCCTCCATCCTATAGTAAGTCCCAATCTCCTTTCTTTGGGCCACTCCATGCATAAGGACCACTCTGCTTCCCACGGACGCACCTTTCGTGACGTGATAGTCAGGTCTCTACTGCCTCTTGTTTCTCACTCCGAGCACGGCTCGTGTGGGCTTAGAGTAAGCACTAACCCTGACCCCACCTCTTTTGAACTACAAGGACATTGATCCATGTCAATGCATGGTACGTAGGAAGCCTCCACGAGGTTTAAGCCCATCATCTGGTCATTCCGACCTCATTCACGTCGGTTCACCCCCATCCCACATGATGTTAAACTGTATTCCACCAACCCAAACTACGCTTTTCTCCTAGGCAGGGTACGTAGGAAGCCTCCTCGATGTTCAATCCCAACAACCGGTCATTCCATCCTCCTTTACGTTTGTTCACCAACTCTATGGGTTTCTTCAGAGTGTAAGACCCATCCACTATCTCATTAGGCCACCTTAGAGTGTAAGCCCCGATCCTTCATCCCGCATGATGTTAAATTCCACTACAGAACTATGTACATTCTGATTCCTCTTACGAGGATATGTAGGAAGCCCATATCATGGGTTCGATCAAAATGCTCAAGTAGTTATCTATCCCCCCTGGATGAAAATAAACTCCAGGGTGCCCAGTTATGAAGCTTCAAACCAGTACCGTCTCAATGAGTCCAAACTCTTTGGAGTCATTAATCCAATGAGGGATGGTAAACCTCTTGGCTAAATGATTCTGAATCCCAGCATTTACTTGACCATTGCCAACTAAGAGTAATATGTGGATATTATGATTTGGTATAAACCAAAGATTCGTGAACATATGAATACATCTTAAATATATAAGAGTGTCGTGAAACATGCAATAATTCCCCCCAAAAGGGTGCTATGAGCCTGACTTCCCATCCTCTCGACCAATGTGAGTTCTTAAGCATCACTGGACAAATCGCCCAGCGAATGCCTGCCTTTGGAAAGAAGGTCCACATATCACTGGATACGGAACCATTAGGAATTTTGAACTGATTTGAAACAAACATCAAAGTATTTCTTAATTGATGAGAAATACCTTTGCAATAACATATGAAATAGTTAGTTGAAAATAGAAGAAAAATTCATTTTATTTTAATAAATTTTAAAGATAATAATTTATAGAATATTGAAAATATGATATCATTAAAAATAGACATGGAAACATATAATGTTTTATAATATTAAAAAATAAAAACTATTGAGGTATATTTCCTTTGTGTATAAAATATTATTTCAATTATTTCATTCACACTTTTGGAAAAAAATCACTAATAAACTATTCAAAAATTTCTTTAAAAATTAATTTTAAATAAATTTAAAATAATGTAAAATATGGTTTAAAATAATTCTAAATAATCATTGCATCATATAAAAGAACATTATTTATGAAATTTTAATCAATATCGATATGGAAGAAAAAATCACTGACCTAAGAGGAAATGAGGATGATTTTTCTTAAAAACAGTTTCTTAGCCGTTTTAAGTTCTAAACAGGGAATAATAAGATGAAAAATAAAAAACCTAAAATTAATTATAGTAGGATGAAATATATTTTTTAAGAGATAAATAGAATATAATTTTACTAAAGTATATTCAATAATAAAAAATACCCATTCAAAATGAGATTGTGACATAAACCTTGAAAACATTCGTAATATACAAATTAAATCTCTATGAAAGGGAGGAACACAAATTGTATTTTAAATAGACATTATATTCATTAAAATAATAATAAATTAAATTCATGGGAATTATATACACTACCTAAAATAAATAATTTTTGAATATTGAATATATTCTATAGAAATAAAAAGGTCTTGAGAAACCCTTACCTCAATTCTTGACTTTCATTTTTGTTTTTTAACCTAATATATTATTATTTAAGATTTTTCATAATCTATAAAAAGCTCTATATGTATTTATAATAACATATATGATTCAATTAAAACAAATTATCACCCATTTATTAATAGTTAATAATTAAAATCAATCTTCAAGGGATAAATTGTTCTGTTTTTCTTGTATGTTATGGTTAAGGGGTTATATTAATTGCATCTTGTTCACGGTTTCATAAACCAAAAAAATTTATAATGATATAAATATAATATTTTATCAGCATATACACTTTTATAACAATACTTGTATGGTGTCAATGAAAATAAATTAATCACTTCATGCATATGGTAGTCCATATATACACACGAATGATGATTTTATTTTACAATGAATAAAAACAAAGAAAGGTAAACAATATTAAATATTTATATAATCCTAATAATATCATAAATATCAAAAATATTTATTATATATATCATATTATAATCTATTTTAATCAAAGATTAAAATAAAACCACATCGGTTCATTGAAGTAGTAGTCCACACAAGTGTATCAGTAACATTTGTTTCTAATGGATGTGAGGGTAAGAAGGTAAATAATATATTGAAGCTAAATAAACATTATAATGTCAATAATATAATATATATCAATGAAATAATTCATATTAACCAGCCTTTAATGATGGAAAATCAAATGCCTCACTTCATGAATGGATGTATGTACGTACGCACGAGCAATGCATTGATTTCCTATAGAATGAAAATGAGGTAGATAATTGTTTTTCAATAAAAATAATATCATTATATATATATATATTAACAAATTCATTTTTTCATATTTATACAACATATTTTAAAGTATGTTCTATTATAAATTAAAATAATGGTAATTGGTTATGACTTATACCTTGTATTTTGGTATCCTCTTTTTGATCTATTTTAAAGATTTTGAAGGAGTGGTTTGTGGTGACTATAATGGATTTAGTAAGTGATAAAGTAAATTTTGAGTGTTATATTGGAATAATTTTGATATAAAAACAAATTCATATGTTTCTTTGGATATATATACTTATGTCTGTTTTTATTGGAAAAAATCAATTGTATTTTCATAAATTTTTTACCTTTAAGGGTCATGAAAATAATTTTAAAAATTCTATGTGGTAGATTTATGAAACATGAATGATAATCATGATAATTATTTATACTCATGAGTAGAGATGGTTTTTTTATTATTTTATAGTTATTTAAAAATATGATTTTATCTTTTAATACAATTAAGGTTATGTTAAATACTATTTATAAAATTTGAATTTAAACATATCATGAAAAAATAGAATTTAAATATAAAAAAACTAACTAGAAATAATAATTAATATATAACCATTAATTCTTTTAAAATAATACTTCCTCTACAAATATTTCTTTTATGTTCTAAAAAAATTACATCATTTTTTTATTCCCTGCATAAGCATTGCGTCAATAATGCATAAGAGTTCAAAGTAATTATAACATATAAAAAATTAAAAAAAATTATTCATAAAAATAATTTATAAATATTTTAAAAAGAAATTGTAATAATTAATAATTTATTTTTATTTTCTTATTAACACTTAAAATTTAATTTAAAACAGATAGAGTGATAATTTTTAATTATTATTTTCTCAGAATAATTTAAATTTTATAATTAAATTTAAGAGGAAAAAGCCCATAGCCTCAAGTCTTGGATGATACTATTCAATATTAAGATAAAAATTGAAAACAATTCATTTTTTGGTTTATTTTTATAACTTTTCCAATAATTGTAAAACTATTTAACACATTTTACATTTTATCATGGTGAAAATAGTTTACCATAAATAATATTTATAATTAAAAAATGGAAAAAACAAACTAAATTTTTGAATATGGGAATTCAAAATATAAAACCCATTTTATATAATTAATTTCTATAATTAGTTAATTTATTTTAATTTGAGCATGTGAAATGCGATGAAAAATTGTTTTTTCAAAAATAATCATTTTATGCATAAAAATGATTTCAAAAAAAAAATCGTGTATAATATTGGTTACTATGGAATTATTTGAATTTATTTTAATAAAATTAGAAAAATGTTAAATTTAAACCAAAAAAATAAAATGGTACTTTTAAATTTCATGATTTAGGAAAAATAAAAAATAGTTTTCAAAAATCATTATTTTTCACCACTCCCTCAAAAATTTATATTATGGAAGAAAAAATTCAAAAGAATATATTTTGTAAATTTTTTTAAAGAAAATACACATTTCAATCAAGTTAAATTTATAAAATTTATAAATTTACCTTTTAATGATTTTTTTATATTAAATACTATTTTATAGAGAAATAAATCATTAATTGTTTAATGGAAAAGGGTTTAAAAGATGTTCCAAAATCCTTTCCAAGGAGTGGAAGATAAATATGTATTAGAGGAATGAAATACATTTTAATACAAATAAATTTAATATAAATTTAAAGATAGTGCCAAATAGGGTTGATAATTCATTTAAAGAATCATAAGAGAATAGAAAATAGCATTCTTAAAAAATTCTAATGAACATGGACATGGAAGAAAAGGTTTTCTGATCAAACTAAAAATGAGGTCAACTTTTCATAAAAAAAATTTCTCATTAATTTAATATAACAATGAGATTATAATTAAATTAATAAAATAAAACCATATGAATAATAATTGAAGAAAAAAATTTGTGGGTTTTAAGAGATAAATAACATATAATTCCCCCCAAATGAGATCAAAGCATAAGCAAACCCGATTTAGAATTCGATTGCATGATAAAAAATTCCTACTTTTGTAAAGTATGAATAAAAAATTACTAAATAGATAAACATAGATGTATTTTCAAATCCACATAATACTCATTAAAATAATTATTTTATACATTTATGGTATGTATATAAACTAGACAAAAGAAACAAGTGGTGAATATAGAACACGTCTCATAAAAATAAATGTGAGTTAAGAAACCCTTTCCACATGTCCTCAATTCCACTCTTTGTTAGCATAACCTACTATATAATAAATTTATATTTATTATAAATAAAATTTAAAACCATATTAATATTATTCATTCTTGATACTATTATGTTGTATAATCTTATCACCCATTTCTTAATAGTTCTTCATTAAAATATTTATTTAGTGTGCTAACAGTTTTATTTTTCAACCATGATGGGGTTATTTTGTTTTGACCATTACCCCTTGGTCATGGTTTCATAATATTTATAATTTTAATGTGTATATAAATAAAATATTTATTCATAGTATATACTTTTATAATAATCCTTTTATGGTGGTGGTGAAAAATGAATTATATCACATTGTGTAGCCAGTGGTCCATATGTACATACTAATGATGTTTTAATTTTCCAATGAATTGAATTAAATAAATTAAATATTATTATTACTATAATGATTCATAATAATGTTATAAATATCATATATATTCATTAAATATATTTTTATGTCTATCTATGTTAATCATAAATGATAAAAATATTATTTATTCATGGAGATGGAAGTCCCCACATACACACATGCGATGTTTTTGTTTTCCAACGGATGGGATAGTGAGAAGGAAGATAATATCTTATAATTATATAATTATAATAATTTCATAGATAGAATATACATATAACATAATTCCACCAAATTAATCGTCCATTAAAGATATAAATGTAAATTCATCGCATCATGGAGACGGTAGTACGTATGTACGTATGAGCGATGCTTTAATTTCCCATTGGGTGGAAATGAGGTAGATAATAGATATTTTATCCAAATAATAAAATATAATTATATTTATGATTATTAATTACTTATTTCAGGATGAATATAGTGTGTCTAAAGAATGTAAAAGAATAATTTAAATTTAGAGAAATTAGTTATGTCTTATACATCTTATTTTGGTATCCTCAATTCAATTATGCCTAAGGCCTTTGAAGGAGAGGTTATTCCAGAGGATTATAAAAGTGGAAAGAAATTTTTTTATAGTAATTTGGGTATAGTTTTGAGATAAAATTGAACTCATATGTTCCTTTTTAAATAATAAATTGAGTCCCTTTTATTGGAAAAATCAATTACATTTTCATTATTTTTTATACTCAATTATCTTGAATGTTATTTTATAAATTTATGGTGGCACATTAATGAAACATGTATTATTGTATCAATAATTTCCAAACCATTTGAGTAAATATGGGTTTTTTTATTATTCTATAATTACAGAAAAATAATTTTTAATCATTAAATATTATTTAATGTCATTTTCGGGACTGTTCAATAATTTTGACATTTGATATATTAAGAAAACATTGGAATTATATTATAATTCCTTTAAACATAACTAAAAATTTATAATTATACAATAAATTTTTATAAAATCATAATTAATTATAAAAATATTGGTTTTAATGTTTTTAAAATAATTTATATGATTTTTCTACTCCTTTCATAAGCATTGCATTGATGTTGTATAAGCATTCATGGTAATTATAAAGTCAATTTTTAAAATTATATAATAACAACAATTATTAATATTTACAATAAAATATTATAATAATTACTAGCATATTTTTATCCCTATGAAATCATATAAAGTAATATAATAATAAATAGAGCGATATTTTCTAATTATCCTTTACTTACAAAATATAAAGGTTGTAATCATATTTAAGTGGCAGAAAAATGATTAATTTTAGAATATAGAATTATTATGGTTGAAATAAAATTACGAAATGAAATGAATCCAATTTTTGGGATGATTTCCTTACATTATCCCATAGTTTTAACCCCATTTTACCAATTTACTTTTTGACATAGTCAGATACTTTTACAAGGCTTATAATTTATTTTGACAAAAATGAAATAGAAATTATTACAAAATCTGAATATGATGATTCCAAATATGGAATCAACTTAATAAGACTTAAATTATTTATGTTTTAAAAATTAATTTTAGTATAAGTACAATAAATTAAACAAAAACCATTAATAGGAAAATTACCACTTTATGAATAAAAAATATTTAATGAAAAAATAAAGTATAATATTCATTACCACAACATTAGTTCAAATATTTTTAGTAAATTATACTTTTTTATTTAAAACTAAATGAAAAATATAATTTGACTTTTAACATATTTATTTAATGAAATGAAATAAGAGTTTTTCAAAAATTATTATTTTTTATTAATCCCAAAAAAAATCACCCACTTTAGAAAAATCTAAATAAATTACCCTAGGATAATTTTGGAATGATTATTTAAAAATATAAATCAATTTTATCATATTCAATTTATAAAATTTTTAATTTTATATTTTATATAAAATTACAAAATAAAGAATAAAACCACTTTTATTGATAAATGACTATTTAAATGTTTTTATCTATAAATAATTTCATTCATATCATTTAAAATTGACTACATACTTCCTAGTAATTAATCAATACATTTTTATTATGGAAAAACTTTCTTAAAATTTTTTATAATTCTGTTACTCATATTCATACTTTCTAATCTAACATATATGTGATAAATATAACATTTAATAATAGCATTCCTCTCATATAACACAATCCATTTATCATCACTGTTGCATGCGTAAAAAGATATCAAGACCTTGAATTTCATAAATAGGAATATATTATAAAAATGAGGGTGTTATTGATATTTATTGTCTTAGGAGTTGTTCTTACTATAGATACCACCATACAAGCTCATCCTTGACATTAATTACTTTTTATGTGTACAATCCTTCATATATTTCTATGAATTTCCTAGTATTTTCAATGACATGGAATAATAGGTTATTAATCTCTCAAGTGAGTGGTATTATTAAATGGATTATTGATGAGTGAAACTAATCACATCATTGTTTTCCACTTTAATATTGCATATATTGGAGATGTGAACAAAGGTGTTTTTAGGCTTATAACAAAATTTAATGATTTTTTACCTAAGGAGGTTATATTTTTACATTATATTGAATATGGTGTAAATTTAATAGTAAGCAGCTCAAATATTTTTATATCACCTTATCAGAAGGTAATAATGGAATTTCTTGAGTTTCAAATTAATATACATAAATTTTTATAGAATAATTTTATACATCCCATTGTGTCTCTATAGAGATATATGGTTCTTTATTCCTTGATGGTGTTTGTAAGATAGTATATCATTATAAATAATTAAAATCTGAACTAATTGAAGGTGAAGATGAAATTCCCTTAACAAAGTATCAATTAATTATTCAACCAGTTGAAGGAGGGTTTTTAGTTTTTTAGGGTGGAACTATGTTAGGGATATCATTAGATGATAGTGATAAATAAGGATATTTCAATGCTGTCACTCATATATAAGTTTGGGAATTTTTTGTTTATAGTGTTTCACTTCCGAGTTACAAATGTACCCACAAAGTATTTGGAGTTGATGAATTATGTGTTTTATTATTATTTTCATTAGTTTTTGGTAGTGATTATTGATAATATTAGGGTTTATTTTAAGTTAAAAGAAGAACATGATGATAACTTTGGGATAATTTTTGGGCTTTTTTGTTTGAAACTATTATATAATAATATTTCCAATAATTTTTTTGGATTTTGGATGGTTATTTTCTTATCCATATTGTTTCCCCATAGAGTGTATCAGTGGATCCATAAAATATAGAGGTTACTATATCTTGGGAGGTTCCAAATAATGCATTTTAGGCTTATCATTTTATTTTTCTGGTTGGTAGGTAAAGGAGTATAGTAAATTCATTTTCATGGATTTCAACCCCTATAACCTCTTTAACTTATTAGGATTGCACATTTTTATGGATAGATAAATGTTGGGTATATTTTATGTATCTAAAGGAGAGTCTGATTAGTGCCACTATTCTAAAGCTACCCAAGGAATCATTTATGCTTATGGTTTATTGTGATGAATTTCATTTGGATTTTGGATTCCTGTTAATGCAATATTGGGTATTCATATCATATGTTTCTAGACCGTTAGAATGATACATCCCAAACATTACATATATAAATATTACATCATTTTATATAAAGATTCATTAAATTACAAAAATCATAAAATTATAAATACAAAAATCATAAAATTATAAATACACAAATTGTTTATTATGGTTGGATATTAGATACATAATCATATTATTTAATGAAATAACATCAACACCACCCACTAAGTCTTCTTATAAATGAATCTTCTTAGTCATACCCTACATAAATACTTTCTTATTGCATAGATAAATGAAATTTAAGAAAGGGTGAGATCATATTTGTATTATGTATAATCATAGAAGATATTAATCAATGAGGCCTAATTTATTTTAAGATATGTATAAGGTTATTATAGAATTAAATTGACATTATATAACCATACACAACAATTTTTATTTCATTAAAATGAATCATATCATAAGGATTTTGATGTTAATAAGACATAAATCATATTATAATAAATTATCATGAGTTATGAGAACATAAATATAGCATAAGAACAAGTCATAAGATAATTTTATAAGGTGAGGCATATTCTTAATCATATATATCATTTGTTATGGCTATCCACTAAGCGATTCATCACATTTTGGGATTGAGATAACCATAATTCTGCCATATTTGGGCTTGGGATAACCTCTTGTATACCATATTTTAAGATTGGTATGACCTCCAATGTAACCATTTATCTTATAATAATTAAAAAATACCCAATTAATTTAAAGGATATAATTTACCCACCCTTCACATAATTGTAATCCATTCATATGTGTGCCACAATATCATGAAACATTTATCATTTCTTCATACCTTAACTTATAAAAAAAGAGTTTCATTAAGATTTTATCATCATAATCAATTACTATAAAAGTAAAGTATAATTATGGTATCATTGGATAATATACACAATAAATCATTGAAAACATCAAAGGGTGTTTCCCTATAGGAAACTACCATTGAAATATCAATAAATAATTTCTTGAGAAAAATAGCATTTTAAATTTGAAAAAAATTAAATTATAACATAAAAATATCCAAAATATTAGTAAAACATTTTAAATAAATAATCATTTAAAATTTTAAATTATGATGAAAGATAAATTATAGTCATGATTGTGAGAAAATTTGTTCATGTTGTAAACATTAAAATATATATTCTATTCACACCTTTAGTAAAATGTACCTCATTCAGAAAAAAAATACCCATTTATATTTTTTTATAGAAATTAAAACATGGGTAAAAATCAATTAATCAATTATTGAAATATTGTAAAAATAATATTGAAATTTCTTTAATGAAAATATAGACATGGAAGAAGATATTCCTGATCAAATAGAAAATCATAGTTCGTTTCCCTTTAATATACTTTTTTTAGAATTTTGAGTACTTATAAAGAGGAAAAACAAAGGAAAATGTATAATTTCAAGAAATAAAAATTATGAAAATAAAATAAATAATATATTTTATAGTTATATCATATAATTTTATCATTTTAAATTTTATCATAAATAGTTAGGGGAAAAAGTGATATTTTAAAATAACACACTTAAAATTTTTGGTAATCTCTGAATCAAAAACATATAAAAGAGATAAAATTATATGGATTTATAAATCCCAATAATTTTCATTTAAATACTCATAAAATACATTCATCTTAATCATATACACCACTTAAAGAGAATAAGTAGTGAATATGTAATATGTCTCACTGAAATAAAAATGAGACGAGAAACCCTTACATCAAGTCCAACATTCCTCAAAGGTGATTTTAACCACACGTATAATAAATTTAAATATATTATACTTCAATAAATATCCATATTCATAATTCTAATCCCATATATGGTTGAATAAGAAAATATTACCTCCCATTCATTATAAATATTTCATTTTCATCATCATTTCGGTTGTTAACTACTTCATCGATGATGTTTGTTTCAGTTTGGAAGTTATGTTGCTTCCACTATCAGCATGGTTAAAAGATATTTAGATTAATAATATTTTAAAAATGATAATATTTAATAAATTTATTCACTTTTATAACAGTTCACATAAATTGGTGATGAAAAATTAATTACATCACTTAATGGAGACGATAGTCTGTATGTCTGCATGAGTGATGTTTCCTATTTTCGATAGATGGAAAGAAAGAAATGAAAAAAAATATTTCACATTTATATAATAATAATTATATCATAAATATAATATATTTTAATTAAATATATCCTCATTACCATCCATGTAAATTTTAAGTGAAAAAATAATCACATCACTTCGTGGAGGTGGTATTCCACAAATACACATGTGGAATGTTATGATTTTCCAACATCTAGGAAAGTAAGAAGTTGAATAATATCTTATAATTATAGAATCATAATATTGTATTTAATGTAATATATAACTATTAATTTCTTCATAATAACCATCTATGCAATATTTTTATGGAAAATGAATCATATCACTACATGGAGACACTAGTGGAATTGAACATATAAGTGACAAATTCATTTTTAATATCATGGAAAGGGTGTGGAAAATTGATTTTCCAAAATTATGATAATATAATGGTATATTTATGATACTAGATTAATAATTTTATGATGGATAAATTAGATTTAATGGAAGTAAAAGAAGAAATATACTTTGAAAGATCTCGATAAGATAATTATATATTCTTTTAGAGACCTCCTTTGGTATACAACATAAGCCTAAATAAAATGGTATTAGGGTAAAATATAAGCTCAAGAATGAATTAATGGAATATTGAAATGTTTTTGGGTTGGAATAGGTAAATATATAAGGCTAAAGTTGTGTGAATAAAGGAGGAGAATTGATTCTATTTTATAAGTGAGGGGATGGAAAAATGAGGAATTTCTTTAAATATTTAAATAATATAGGGTAACATTCTTTTGAATGGTGTATAAAATGGAAAATAATTTCATATTAATACAATATAAGTTATAAAAATATTCAAAATAGATTATTTATTCATTTTAAAGTGGAATTATTACCCTTATCTTTTAGTCTATCTTCCCTATTAAACTCATTTTAACTATTTCATATTTTTTTACTATTATTACTATTCATTATGATCAAAAATAAAAGTCAAATCATAATAAATTTAGAAATTATAATTCCAAATATGTAAAAAATATATATATAATTCAATTCCTATAGTAGTATTAAATTTATTTTAAAATAAATGCACCAAACATAATAAAAATATGGTTTTTGAGAAATCAAATTTTATGTATAAAATCAAATTTATTCTTAGTTATTTCCTACTAAAAATAGTATATGAATATTAAAATATATTATTGAATATATTTTCTACAAATTTCATTATAACCATTAATAAATATCCATTTATTTAATTTATTAAGGCAAAAAACACATTATGCTCACTAAAAAAATTATTTAATGAATCACTCAATTTACCTTGAAATTATTTTATTTTAAATCCTAAATAATTGATAACTAATGTATAAAGTATTATTCATAAAATAATAAAAATAATAAAAAATTACATTTTAATAGTGATCAATATATTTTTTTAATAACGTTCATGACACCTAGAAAAATAAATTTCCTCAAAAAAATTCCTTTTATTTATGAAATGATTTTATAAAAGAAAATTAATGATTATTTATCAAGAATTACTAAATAAAATTGTATTATAAGAAACAATTCTATGAATTTCACAATTTTTTTAATATTATTCAAACAAATCGATCTAATAGCTTTGCTTCAAAATCTATAATATCTTTATTAATTATGAATCAGAAATAATGTAAAAAAATATATCAAAAAATATAAATTTATTTCAATAGAATACATATAAAATCTATAGGTGTTATATTCTACACCCTTAAAATGACTAGGCCCTCAATATTTCATCACTATGATGAAAAAAATGAGGGTACTTCTGCTTCATCGTGTCTTGGGGTTTCTATATTGCTTTCATGAATGTTTTATTCCCCAAAAGAACATTAACTAGATGATGAGTCATATTATGTAGAAAATGTTTTCTATGATCCTAGATTTATACTAGTTTTTGTCTACAAGAAATATCATGCCGGCGGTAAAACCTATTATTTTAGTTCATATGAATTTTCAGGTATGTAATTCCTCAAAATGGATAGATAGAACACATTATGAACCTGAGAGATGTTTAGTGGATTAAATAAATGATAATATATTATCCCTACTCAATCAAGAATTTAAAAAGAGGCCAATATACCTTGGAAATAACTTTCCATTCCTTCTATATATCCTAAAATTAATCCCATTGAAAATTCCCAAGAATATCTTCTCAACATATTTTAATTATAAATGTAACTAATTAATGTTAATATAAATCTTTTATTGACTCTGAGTTTCCATGATGTGGAGTTGAATGACTCTAACCTCATCAATCATTTCTTTAATTATTTGAGGTCCCAATAAATTTTATTCACCAATATCATCCCAACAAGCCATAGTAATGCAATTTTTTTATATTGAGGGATTATTAATTATTTTTTTGATTTCTCGAGTGAACACTATTTTTATAATAGAATTTGATAACAGTAAGATGATGATCCCCACCCCTTTGGAATATTGGGAATGAAATCATAGCATATCTTCTTTGGTTTGAATGATTATCTTATACTGGACATCTGTTTGAGGGTGATATGCAGTAATGGAATATAAATCTATATCCAAATCGTTATGAATTCATCTCTAGAATATTGAGTAAGACTATAGATTTCAATCATAGAAAATAAATTGGAACTCTATGTATCCTTACAACATCTATAATGTATATAATAAGAAATAATCATCATATAATTCTTCTTCGATGGAAATGAAATTTTCCGAATTCACAAGCCAATTGTCTATAACCCAAAAACAATTATTCCAGTTATATATTATGGGTATTCCAATAAAGAAATCAATAGGTTCATTTTCTGATTTACTTGAAGGTATGGGTAACGGTTATAACAATGTCTTGGTTTTTTTTTCTCTCATATGTAACTTCTTTTCATACCATGAATTGAGATACTTAATCAAAAATATCTATATTTATGTTATCTTGTCAAAAATTATCCTTAAGGTATTTAAACATTTTCTTACCTCTATATTGAATAGAAAATGATGCACAATGAGGTTAATCTAAGAGTCCCTTATTCAATCAGGTATAATATAGACATGTACTCTATTTTTGAACATTATCATTCCATCATTAGAATGATTGAACTTAGGAACATTCATCACCTTCTGTTATAGAACTACATATTCCTTTATTAATTTATTATTATTTACATGGTTAGATGGAAGAAAATTAATTTGATAAGTATATGATTTATTACCTTCCTTATGTATTTTAAGGATTAACCATTGGAAATCAATAAATATACAATGTTTTGTGACACCCATCAATGATATGCTAGTGTGATCCTTTCGAATCAAAGATTCATCCACCTTTTACAATTTTATAGGGTGGTAATGTAATGAGAAACAATAATAATTAATAAACTACAAACTTCTTCTCTAGAATTCATTTAACTATATATAGGAGAATATATACTTTAAAATTTAATGACTATTATATATTCAACACCTTTCTTTGCAAACACAATTCCTTCATATCATTAGTTATAATATTTATACGACTAACTCCAAGTCATGCATCAGGTAATTAAACCCATTAAGATTTGATTGGTGAGAATTATACCCTATCATTGTGTAATTATACATAATAACACATCCTATTACCATCTTAGAAGCATCACTATTGATAAAAACAATTGATTATTATAGTAAAGTGTAAGAACCTTTTTCACACAGGTATGTATCCTTTAAATTTTTGCCTAATTCTTAATATTGTACTTAATATGGATGATTAATGAGTTAGAAAAGGTGTTAGGGTGTCCATGGATTGTTCAGAGTATAGAACCTATCATTTTAGGAGAACTGGCCATGTCGCACGGTTAGTGCATATTCAGAGCATGGTTTGACTATCTGTACGGATAGAAATTTCCATATTGAACCAAATCGCATGGTTTGCACATGGTCGGGAAGCCTAACCCTATGATTACCCCGTCTTCCTAGGTAACCATTCATGGGTTTCACATGGGTTTTCAAGCCATGTAGAAAAACCTTGCATAGGGTAATTTTCTGAGTTAAATGTCTATTTTCCCTTAATGATCTAATTAGATCCCATCCTTCTTCCTAATATAGGTTCATGTGAGATTAACCTAATTTCCTAAAAAAAATAGCTCGTTGAAGTCCTATGAAAGGGATGGAAGGATCTTCTTCATCTGAGATCTGATTGAGATTCTTTTCATCACGTTGGATGCGTAATGGTAAGTACTCAAGTCCATTTAAACCTGTCTCCATATTTTCTCTAAACCTAGTTATCATTGTGTCAACATTTTTTCTATTTTATTTGATATATTCTGAACAAATCCCAATCAAGGGCTGATAATGGAGGAAGAGAGTCATACAAGCCTAATGTGGATGGTCTATAACTCATCCTTCATGTTCATTGATTTTGAAATTGTCATGGGTGAAATACCAATTTCATCGGGTGTCGTTTATTGAATTTATATTCCACAAATATAATCATTAAAACCATATGGTTATAATATTTCAATATGTGTGATTATTTGTTGGTAGTTATGCCCAAAAATACATCCATACCATGTTGGATGTTATGCCGTAATTGGATTTTTAGTATTTAACACGTTTGACCCACTATTCGAGTGTGACTTGGCTTTCCCATTATAAGGGTATGATTTTCTATATTAAATGTATTGGTTTATATTTTTAATTTATTAATGGATAGAACCATGTATGATCCCCACTTGACCTGCATTAGGTAAGTGCTTGAGATTGATAATTAAATACGAATGGGAAATGTTCAAGTATACTATGTATATTAATTGACCAGATTAAATGTGAATGATTAATAGGTTGCATGTTCATATAACCCTTTACCGCATTAATTGAAGGTAGAGGAATGAGAATTAATTATTTAATATTACTTAAATGAAATTAATAATGGTTTTATAATACTTCTCCTTGTTACAATAATGAAATGAAAGTCATGAAACAAATGGACTTATTGATTAATTATGATTTGATTACTAGGTTTTATACTACATGACCGTATCACACTAATGAAAGGAAAGACTTTAACCAAATGAAATTTTAAATGAATTCATAATTTAAAAGTACTGGCCTAACTTGAGGTCACCTTGGATTCTTATCAGGGAATGCCATGAGCACTCGAGAACCCCATTCTGAATCAAGGATATATCCTACTTAGGTTGATACCCACCTTGATCCAGATCCATGTCTATTCATGGATGCTTGGTACGACAACATAAAATCCCACACATAGTATTAAAGGATTCCTAAGATACACTCCTTGGATCCAATATTGACAATTAGGTTCCATTGTTAAATCCCATATAGTGTTTTCTCTTCTTAAACATTTTTTAACTTTGGTGATCACCTTGGATTGGGTAGGCATCTTATAGTGGAATGCCTTGGAATATTCTCATTAGATTACACTCTTACCCTTATCTAGGCTACAGTTATTTCTAAGTGGTGACCCTTTAGGACTATATTTCCTTAGTTATTACCTTGGAACATCATTATTAAATGTAATTATTTTTCTCCTTATCATAACATGGAATCATCACTATTTTTGACATGTGACCTATTTATAATATGGTTATAATCAATTAATGGAATGTTTATATTTATAAGCTAGCTTAGGGTTAAATTAGGTACGTGGGTATTGAGTTAAATTTCACTTCATTACATTATATATTGTTTTCTTTCACACTGTTACATTTCCAATACAAGGGTCGGATTTTATAGACACTATTGTTTGTGGCCCAATGTGATTTATCTCACACCCTCTCCAGGAACTGTTTGGTACCCGGACTAAATTACATAAATGTAGGTGTTGATAAAGGGAAGAATTTTTCTTTTAAAACTTGATTGTTGGTCGATTAGGAAGGAGCTTGATAGCAGATGATCGGGCCATTGCACGGGATTCTTGGGATATTATTTTCATTTCCATTATATTTTTGTGGAACACATTATTTTTTCTTTCTTGTGTCAATGTTTTGAAGTTTTCTAATGACATGACATGTCATCATCAGCTATTGTATGCTTGTATGTTGTTCTAGTTATTTCATTTATTGTTACTATTGTCACTATTTTTCACTGTTCCTTTTTTTTACATGTCTTGACTCCACTATTTACCTCTGTTTATATATTTATCTGACGTGTTAAACTTTTCTAATGAGGGAATATTCTCCCCTTGGACACCCTATGGGCCCTATCTTCTTGTTAGCATGCTTTGAAATTTGGGGTGATGTTTTTTAGGCCATGTGGCCCACCAGTCTTGGGGTACCTATTAAGTGGAATCCAGGTCTGAGACGTCACAAAGTTGTATCAGAATAGGTTTTACTTATATCTTTACTATTTAGATATAGTAGATTGTAGATTTGTAAAGCTAGGAACTTGGTCATAATCCATGTCTTGGCGTTCCGAACCCATGTTTGGGGTAAAATTAATGTTACTTGAATTATAATTCTTGTTTTGGTTTTCCCTACTACAATTGATATTATTTCACCATTGTGTGAAACACATAATGTGCGGTTTTGTTATTGTTTCTTATGTTTGAGATTCTATTTTATCTTTGGGATGATGGTATGAGGGAAATTATTATTGTTACATGCATTATTATAGGCACCAATAATTCACATGTCATTCATATGTCTATTCTATATACGTGAATTTAGGAATATTCATTGATTTAGTAGTCTGTTATTTCTATGTGATGATGTGATAGTAAGATTATTATTGTATTAATCATTTTTTGTTGAGTGATTTCTTATCTTAATTCACGAGGTTTATGGGCCCTCATTGGTTGGTATGAGTAATTTACGGAGTTGAGTCATTCTACTATAAAGAAATGGGTGTCATTTCTAGTGATAAGGTGTATGGGAACTGATTCACAAGAATTTAAATCCATTGTAAAGTGAATCAGAAATTCTAAAATGAATTGGTTGAACATCATTATCCCTTCTTATCACATTTATGAAAGGTATAGG
Organism: Viscum album; assembly: GCA_963277665.1. NCBI lineage: Eukaryota > Viridiplantae > Streptophyta > Magnoliopsida > Santalales > Viscaceae > Viscum > Viscum album. The sequence continues at coordinate 624,435,849 of OY728138.1, read as the reverse complement.
AGTGAACTTGGAAAATTAAATTTAAAGTGAAATGAAAATTATACTTGAGAACTTACTGATACCTAGCTATCTAAATGGGTAGTTGGTGTATTATTAAATGGTTAGTGAGTAAACTTATGTTCAACTTCCGATAGTGAATCTATCTATCTGTGTAAGATTTTTTTGAGGTGTGTGATTGTAATTTTTAGATCAACTCCACCAATATATCCTTATATCGTACAACAAGAGGGTGGCGATGACCATGCTCTAAACGTGGTGGGCCCTGAGCCCCTAGTCTTACCTATAAGAGTTCCACTCCTAGAACTGATGACTATACATAATTTGGGAACTTGTTTCCAAGTTTGTGATATTTTCCTATGTCTGATGCAATCTATTCATGGTGCTCCATTACCTGCACTGATGATGGTTGTTCTGACATGTGTGTTCCAGCAGTAGCATCCTCTTACCTTTTTAGGGGATGGAGGACAACAGGCTACTGAGTATTGGCTAGAATCCACCCTATCTATATTTCATCATTTGAATACACCTCCAGAGTGGAGGGTCAAAATTTCCATATAAATGCTTTAGGATTCATACATGCACATGTGGGATGTGATTACCAAAGTTGGTCAGCATCAGGGAATGTTATAGGTTTATTTCTAGAATGCATTCTATGATAATTTCATTCCTCAAACATTGAGAGATGATAGAGATAGAGAGCTCATGAATATTGAGGGACCTTGTAACACCCTGATAGGGGATGGGTGAATCAGAGCATCAGCATTTTCTTTTTAACTGATGGATCTTGTTCCCACTTTGGTAAGAACTTGTTAAACCTATCTGATAATAATGTAAAGAAAATAAACAATCACATTAAAAAAGAAGACACAAAAAATTTAATTTTTTCACCACTAAGGTCTATATCCATGGAGCATTCACCAATAGGTTTTTTATTGTTCCTATTTCCACTAGTCTTAACTTGTTGTAGAGTACAAAAGAGTAGAATAACCAGTATGTGTTAGGCACACCAAAATTACATTGTCTTAGAGATATCAAACTACATCCCTCAGATCACTTTAATTGACTACCCCTTGGTCACTACATTGGGAGGAATCTGAAATCAATTTATTGACTTGAAGTATGCTTCAATGGGTTGGAATTAA